>OY728163.1:809235786-819235786 GCA_963277665.1 Viscum album | reverse complement strand
TATCTTGCGTTTTTATGTTTGAACACCAAGATTGACTCCTCTACACTTACTTCATCCATATAATCTTTTTTAATTTGATTAATTCATAAAAAATTATCCAACTTGATTTGTTTATCCGATAACACTTCCTCAACTCTAGAATTTGTATGTAAGATTGTCAGAAATGTTTTTCTGATGAATTTCCTTATAGAATGTTCATCCAATAGATTTTCTTTAGTACTTATCTTCATAACTTCTAAAAATTATGCAAACATCAAGGTATTCTAATCATTTTATCTATTTTATAATGATTATGTAGGATTCTATATCTGATCATTATTCAAAAGAACATTGAAACACAATGTTTGTAGGGTAGGTTATATAAATTTCATAAGTCAAACCTATTGATCTGTGGTAATAACTTTATATCCCCACCCGGATTATAAAATATTCCCTTGGTACATTTCTCACAGAGTTCTCACCCTTCATATTTTCATAGATAGTAAGTTTGAATTCTTGTGACTTAGAATTACCATATTTCACAATCAAAGAATCTAAGGGCCATTCAACAAGGTTTTTTTTGATGTTATATTTTTAGAACATATGATGGTAATGCACAATATTTGTTATATAATTTTTATTTGGAATTTTAGTTTCACCACTCATACCATTGTATGAAGTTCGGATTCTACTCATAGAACTTAATTTAATCAGGTTCCTTCCTTTCAAAAAAGATATTTTTCGGATTTTTTTTACAAAAACGTTTTCTAGAAAATTGTAATCTTGTTCATCCATAATATCAACATTCATACATCATAACTCAAAATTCATATAAAATATATATATGAAATTTTTCATTTGATAATTTAATTTTGGAAATGTCAAACTCCTAGTTTTTCTCAATATTACAACTTTCCTAATTTGTACATTTCTCCCCTTTTGTTTTGAGTACACAAATTTTACACTTTTTTGAATCACCCATTTTATTAAAAATTCTATATCTGGTGAGATTCATATTTATACATCCAGTAAAAGGTAATCTAAAAAATTGAGTTTGGTATTCAACGGGACTTCTCTTATACCTACTCTTCAATTCCAGATCATAGGTCATCTTAGATAATATTTGTATTTTTTTTTATTCCAGCAATCAACTATTTTGATAAAATGTTTATCCAAAAAACTTAAACTTTTATAAACAGGAATCTAGAATTCCATTTCCTTATAAAAACATATTTTTTATCAAAACAATCATTCGTGATGTTGGAAACATATATTGAATATAAAATCATTATCTCATTTGTTTAATGAACCTTCTAACATTCGTCTATACACAATGTTCCTACAACTTCTCTGTCTATAATGTTTAAAAAAAACTATCTTTCCTAAGAAATATTATAATTCCTATTTCTTAAGGAAATTCCACTACTCAAATACATTACCAGTGTTCTACAAAAACATTCAAAGGAAACACATATTGATATATTGAAAAAATGAAACCAAAAATCACTTTGGAACCAAAAAGCATACCATTTTATTTATTTTCAAACCCATACAAAACATGAACCATATTCATAAATATTTGTACAAAAATATTACTCCCTATATTATCTTTAATTTTTATTTCTCCCCAAAATTTTCTTCTCTCCCCCTTACTCACAGTCAAAGGGTCCATTTATAATCACATTTCTTTATCATATAATCTTGTAATCTTTCTTCAAGATAAATGTAGTACCACATGAGATTCTTAAAAATGATCCTTTAACTAACAAAATATAAGTCTATGTGGGTGAAACAGGTGTTTAAAACAAGGTAAAATAAGAAATGTGTTCAATAATTTCTATAACACAACATTCATGTAATACTTTCTTCATGCATCTTCTGACATCTCTGGATTATGGGTAATATTAAAAATATTTTTTAAGGAAAATCCTACACTCATCTTAACAAACATATCAAAATATTTCATGTGTATAGAACAATTTTCCAAACAAAATATTTTTCTAACATAATTTCTGTAACAGCCCCAGCTTCCACGGTATACTTCTGTTTGAATAATATAGTAGCATGTGTTGTATGCAACTTCGAGTTATAACACACGCCACAACCAATCAAACTGGCCATTATGAGTAGTAATACCCATTTTTTGAAATTTTAGAAATTTTATCTTTCAAAATGGACTTCATTTTTGGATTCAGAATATCTAAATTAGCTTAGGGTGAAATTTTTGTATTTTTCTGAAAACATTTAATTTTTTATGAATAGTGAAAAATACTAAACTTTAATTAAAAACAACTTTTTTAATCATAATAATTTATAGTGATAAATTATAATATTGAGTGGTTTTAAAGTATAATTAGATTATATTTTTACCATTTAATCCAATGTTGGTCATTGGATGTAATTTCAAATTTAAACTGGACATAAACACATGTCAATCTTTTGATAGTTATTATTTCATAAAAATACGCTTTTTGTTTTGACAAGGGGAATTAATTTTAAATTTATTTTTGACACTTCGATGTTTTGAATTTATAAAAATAGATTTAATATTTCTAATTATAATGTCCAAATTTTTGAAATGGGTAACTTTTAATTTTAGACATTTTGAATAATCACTTCGGTAAATATTGTTTTACCATGGTTAAAGGGTAAATCCGGTAAATAAGGGTAAAACATAATTTTACAATAATATAAAATTACCCTAAAACATGTACTAACCCTATTGGATGATAAAGTTCCTACCATGGGGATCTTTGGGTCGATTTTGGAACCCCATGGAGCCACTTGTAAGTGATAATGACACTTTATATTAATTAAGTTAAAGTAAATACAAAAATGACATAAGCATATATCTTTTAGAAAAGCAATGTTTACATAGGGTTATATATGTTATATTTTCAACTATAAATAATAATTATAAATCTAAAAATATTTCATACATAATGGGATTTTATTTATAATTTTTATACATTGAATAATTAAATTTATTTATAACACAATAATAATGCAGTATTTTCCTTATTAATGAAAGAATCAAAAAAATGGTATTATAAATGTTAAAATAAATATAACTTTAAAGTTTTGATGACATCCAAAAATTTTATTGGTTAATATTACTTGTTAGGATTACTTAAAAGAATTTTTTTCTAATTAATAAAGTTGTTAAGACTTTAAAAAAATCAATTATTAAAAAGTGTCAAAATTGTCACAAAAGAGTATTTAAAACAAATATTATATTATTAGTTGATATTATATTCCTAAAAATCTAATTCTCAGAAAAATGACTTAGATAAGGTTATATATAATAATAATGAACCACTTTGGGTTCTGTTGTCTTGTTATACTATGTTTATTAACCATATAATATAAAAATACAAAGAGACATGGTAAATGTCAAACTATTAAACTAAGAGTTAAATATGAATGATAAGGTTGATATGGTGATCCAAACCTGTCTAAAATCTATTTGTTGAAATTATTTTGACCCATACCCACCTTATCCTCGAAATAAGTCACTTTGGAGCCATTATAAACCGAATATGAATTTCTTATAAAATACTATTTTATGTTTTTCTTAAGGTTCCCCTCACCCCTCTTATAAAAGGGAACTCCCACTTATCTCATATTATGACCTTCAAAGCCTTTTGGTTTGGCGAAACCCTACCCAAGTATTCTCTCAACTCAACTCACCTCATCATAGAGGCCTTACTTTAGTAATAAATCCAACTTAAGGATCCCTTTTGATTAAATCAAAAGGAAGAACCCGGAGAAGAGGTAAAAATCTCACTACCTCTTTCAAGTTCCTTTCTTATTACACTTCCTTTTTATTTTTTTCTTCCATTATAAAATAATAATTCCAATATATTCTATATACTATGATGTTATTATAAATATGGTTTAACAAAAATTCATTATTCTATCCATCAATTGAATGACATGTCACCATACGTGCGTACGTACAGGGTACCGTCTCAACATCGTGGTGTAATTGTTATTCAATACATTATTATTTGGATGGGTATAATAATGATGTGTAATTAATGTAAATAATAAATATAACATGATAATTATTCTATATATATATACAAAATCCAATAATATATTATATTAAAAGAATTATATTGTCACTCGTGCGTATGTACGGACTACCGTCTCCCCGAATGCGATGAGATTCATTCCCCATCATATCCATTCAAGACTATTTTCATTTGATGATTAGAAATAATGTTTAAGGACTTGATATCATTATGGATATGAATAATATACAACCTATGTATAACAAAAATGACTTATTTAATAAAACATATAAAATAAAACGAGTAGGTGAATACCTGAAACAACGATAATACTAAAAAATTATTAACAAAGAAATATTAAAAGATCATATATGATATCATATTTATGTATATGATTATCTTATAATTTAATAACAATTATTTAACTATTATACAGGAGGTTAACCTACCCTCTACCAAGTAAAAGTACAAGGTAAGGGTTTATTTCACAATCTCATCATTATCTGAGTTTGTTTATACGTAATTATCTACTGGTACCTCTTTATCATCCACATCCATGTTTCTTAAAAATGTATTTCAAAACATTCTTATTATTTTATAGACTATGGTTTAAAATCATTTATACCCTTGTAGACTTTTTATAAGATGTTTATAAAGGAATCTTTCCATCATTTTCTAAACAAGGTCCTTTTTAACCTTTTCGACAAAATTAAAGTAAGAATGCCTTTTTTTAACTTATACGGCGGGTGAGGCTATTTTCCACCATTATAAAATCATCAAAGCTTCCCTTAAAAGCTTATAAAAATATTTTAAAAGTAAATGTTTTCTTTTATAATTAAGCGACTTAAATTATTTCAAAAAAGATATATTTCTCTCAAATAGTTTTGATTTCATCTATGTCAACATCTTTTGATGGATTTTAAGATTATTTGAAGATGATTTTTTATGATACAAAACTTCCATATTGTATTAAAGGTCTTGTGATATGTTTGACTGTGGATGTGTTATTTTTATACCGTTCATGGTTTATAGAGAAATTATTGACATTTCGTATGCTAGTTTTAATACGAATGTTTATGTTATGTTTAAACCTGTTCATATGAGGAATGCATTGGACTTAGTAAGTGACGGGTGGAGCCTGCTACATCTCCTCGATGCATCGGTAGGTCTCATGAGACAAACTAGTGTCTTGGAACAAGTCCTTGACAAAATCTTATTTGTAGTCTTGGCACAACGCCTTGACTATGTGGTTATGATAGTCTTGCATTATGAATTCCATCATTATGAAAGTGGTTATTGATATTGAATGTGATTATTCGACTATTAAAAAATCCATGTGAGTAATTAAATTTCATTTCTTCATTTTATTTCTGCAATATATTGATGAAGTTCATGTTTAAAAGGATTTTGTTTTAGTCATACATTTCCTTAAATGTCTAATCTTATTTATGAAATTTTCCGCTATATTGTTATCCTTACTGAGCATCTGAGCTCACCCTTTCTATGTTTTATTTTTCCTAGGATGTGAAGAAGTATTTTATGACTGACCTATATGGATAGTCTGAGTGGATATGAGTGTAGACTATGTAGACTATGTTGTTGTAGTTTTTCACTTTATGATGTAATTTAAGACTTATGAATGTATCTAGTGTTTCCAAGGCTACTAAACTAATCGGTATTTCGAGACATGATCTTTTGTGATCATGCCAATGTTATGTAATAATGCACCGACTCTAGGTAACTGGGGTCGGGGTATTACAGTTGGTATCAGAGGAAGTTGAGTACAAACCTTGGAATCTAGATTTTGATAAACTCTGATCAGAGCACATCGACCTAAGATGGAATTTGAGGATTAGTGTAGAAGAACTTCCTAGAATTTTGGTATTGTAGAGATTTTGTGAGTTTTCCGAGAAATACATCCCTGTATGGATATGAGCTGGTAGAGGAGGCTCTGGCATATATGTACCTAGGGGTAAAACCCAAAAACACCACTTTGAGCTAGACTCAAATTGGAACTGGTGCACAACAATGGGCCTTGTTGCACTCTTGGTTATGACACTCCTTAGGAATATGCTTAGGATAATTCTCTTTTTCTTTTCAAACAATTATGAAGGTTTATGAGTATGTAACTCCTCAAATAATTATTTTTTTGATTATGGAATATATCCATAAATTGTTCAATTTATGTTAAGTGTTTTACAAGTTTGGAATTATGTATTTCGACTCATAAACTAATCTTGTTTATGACATTGTTTAGAAATGGTGCCTAGTTGAAGGAATGAAAACTGTATCAATACAAACACTCCATGAAGGGAGTGACCTCCTGCTTAAGATAATTATAGTGGATATGGTGATGCAACTAGTTCTGATCAGCTAATCACTATATTGGGACAACTCACTCAGGTTATGAATAATAATAACATTACCTTTATGGAACACCCTGATCCACAGCATGGAGGCTCAATGTTAGATCACTTAATGAGGTAAAAACCACCAACATTGAATGGGAGTACAAATAAATTAGTAGCCAAGCAATGGATAAATTCCTTAGAGAAAATATTCCATGCCTTGGGGAACAGCGAAAGATAAAATGTTATCATGACATTTTACTGCCTCACAGGAGATGCTGACCAATGGTGGTTATTTATTCAAAACATCAAGGAGGAAGATGAAGTATCAAATTTGTAATGGAGGGAGTTCAAAGATATTTTCATAGAAAAATAATTTCCTCATGACCATTGAGCAGATATGGAAAGGTAATTTCTTAGTCTGAGGCAAAAGGAGGACGAGAATGTTGCAAAGTATGAGTCTAACTTTACATGGTTAGAAAGACATACTGCATATTATATATATAACCCAAGAAGGAAGATTTATTTTTTATTGTATGGGTTAAAACGTTTTCTCTATCAAGATTTAGTCTCACAATCTATCTCGTCGTACGAAGATATTGTCTCATGTGCTATCAAGAAAGAAAAGGAATTCTCTAAGTCTTATGGATTTAAAGCAAAGAAAGAGAAGAAGAGATCTGCTGATCACTCAGGAAATGGAAATAAGGGGAAGAAGGGAAAAGTTGAATATCCATCCTACAGTAACTGTGGGAAGAAACTCCCTGGTACTTACATAAAAGTAATGGGAGTCTGTTATAAGTGTGGTGAAAAAGGCTAGAAATCTCGTGATTGCAAGGGGAAGAAAGAAGATTCCGATTTTCAATGCTACAATTTCAGGGAGATGGGACATTATGCAAATGAATGTCTTATGCGTCAGAGAAAATTACCTCAGAAAAGGCTAAGGGATCAAGCAGAAGATTATGTTATCACTACTGCTGAGGTAGAAGCTCTGAAAGACATGGTGGCAGGTAATTTAATGGTTTCCTCAAGTTTAGCAAATGCATTATTTGATTCTGGATCATCGCATTGTCTCATATCTTCCCAGTTTGCTATGAAAAATAGATATTTCCAATTTTATTTAACAAGGGAGTTGTCAGTTAAAACTCTGAAGGTAAGTATCAATGCTATAAAGTTCTATGAATAAGTTCCCATTAGAGAATATAAATGTTCTTTATCTTCTGATCTCATCATCATACCTATGATTGAGTTTGATATATTCCTTGGTATTGATTGGATTTCAGACCATGATGTGAAGATTTATTGTAAGAAGTAGGAGGTTACAATTTCTGATGATGATGATAAGGAACACCTTATATTTAGTGTAGAATCATCAGCACCTAATTATTATGTAGACCCACCCCCAGTAGCTCAACTAAATTCAGTTATTGGGGAGGAAGAGAGTGAAATAACTTTGGTTGAGGAAAGTAATGTTCATATAGAGGATTAACCTATTGTGATAGAATATATTGATGTTTTTCCAGAGGATTTACCTGGACAACCTCTAGAATGAGAAACTAAGTTTTTTATTGATTTAATTCATGGATCAAGACCCGTATCAAAGACCCCTTATAGAATAGAAACTGTGGAATTAGTGGAACTAAATAAAAAACTAGAGGAATTGAGTAATAAGGGATTTATTCTCCCAAGGGTTTCTCCATGGGGAGCCCCTATTCTTTTTGTTAAGAAGAAATACCAATCTATGAGGTTTTGCATTGACTACAGAGAGATCAATGCTATAATAATAAATAACATGTATCCCCAACCTAGCATTGATGATTTATTTGACCAAATTCATGGAGATCAATAATTTTCAAAGATTGAACTTCGATCTGGATATCATCAGTTGTGTGTAAAGATGGAAGTCATTATGAAGACAACATTTTGAACTAGGTACAAACATTACGAGATTAAAGTAATGCCTTTTGGGCTGACTAATGCACCCTCTATTTTCATGGATCTAATGAACAGATTTTTCAAGGAATATCTTGATGAATTTGTAGTGGTATTTATTGATGATATCTTGGTATACTCCAAAAGCTATAAGGATCATGAAAATCACTTGCACATTATTCTAAATACTCTTAGAAGAAATGAATTATATGGGATGTTTAGCAAGTGGGAATTCTGGCTTCAAAAGATTTCTTTTCCTGGCCATATTGTCTCCAAGGATGGAATCTATGTTGATCCTTCTTAGACCAAGGAAATCCAAGAATGGCCAGCACCGACGAGTATAACTGAGGTACGCAGTTTTATTGGTTTAGCAGGTTATTATCGACCTTTCATCCAGAATTTGGCCCGATTGGCTAACCCATTAACGAAGCTCACACGTAAAGGGGATAAATTTTTTTGGACAAAAGATTGTGAAAAATGTTTCAAAGAATTGAAGAGAATATTAGTCAATGCTCCTATATTGACTCTACCATTTGGTAATGATGGATTTGTTATTTTTACTTATGCTTCAAAGAAAGGACTTGGTTGTTTCCTTATTCAGAATGATAGGGTTATTGCCTAGGCATCACGCCAGCTAAAAATTAATGATAAAAACTATCCTACTCATAATCTTGAGTTAGCAGCTGTAATCATTGCATTTAAGATTTGGATACACTATATCTATGGTGAAAATGGGAGATTTATACTCATCACAAGAGTTTGAAGTATATTTTCTCACAAAAAGAACTCAACACGAGGCAAAGGCGATGGATTGAACTACTCAAAGATTATGATTGCACGATACACTACCAACCGGGGAAGACAAATAAGGTGGCAGATGCTTTGAGCATAAAGGATCATGGAGTTTTGAACAAAATTAGAGTTGAAAGGGATTATATTTTCATAGATCTAGTAAAGATGGATATGGGAATATCCATGGAAGGTGAAACATCAATGATTTTTCAAATGGTTTCCAAACCATCTTTACTAGAAATGATAAAGAGTTCTCAGACCAATGATGAAGAGTTTCAAAAGAAGATTAAAGCTATGAATGATGGGAGATTGAGTGAATTTGTGTATGAAGATGGAATTTTGAAATATGGGAAGAGACATTGTGTTCCCGATATACCTGATCTAAAAAGGGAATTGTTGGACAATGCTCATAGATTCAATTTCTCTATACACCCTGGGAGAACCAAAATGTATAGAGATTTGATGGAAACTTTTTTGTGGGACAACATGAAGAGGGAGATTTCTGATTTTGTGTCAAGATGTATGGTTTTTCAACAAGTGAAAGCAGGAAGGAAACATCGTGGAGGAGTCATGCAACCTCTTCCCATAACTTAGTGGAAATGGGATAATATCATGATGGACTCTGTCATGGGACTAACAAAGTCCCCTAGAAGGAACGATGCAATATGGGTCATTGTTGATCGTCATACCAAGTCAGCAAATTTTATTGATATAAGAAAATATTTACCACTTGAACGATTAGCAATACTATATATTAAGGAAGCTTTAATACTTCATGGAGTACCACTATCTATTGTTTCTAATCGTGATCCCCATTTTACATCAAGATTCTGGAAAAGTCTTCTGAAATCCCTTGATACTGAACTTTGTTTGAGCACTGATTACCACCCCCAAATTTATGGACAATCAGAATGGAATATTCAAACCTTATAAGACATGTTGAGATCATGGTCACTTGACTTTCAGGGAATATGTGATCAATATTTACCTCTGGTGGAATTTTACTATAACAATAGCTTCCATTCAAGTATTCGGACGACACCATATGAAGCGTTATATAGACAGAGATGTCACACACCAACCTGTTGGGATTATGTTGGCGAATGAAAACTTGTAGGCCCAAAACTAGTGGAGGAAATGATGGAAAAGGTGAAGGTAATCCAAAACCACATCAAAGCATCTCAATGTAGGCAGAAGATCTATGCTGATAATCGAAGGAAGGATTTATAATTTCAGGTAGGAGATCATGTTTTCTTGAAGGTATATATATGGAAGGGAGTTGTCCATTTTGGTAAGAAAGGTAAATTGAGTCCCAGGTACATAGGACCTTTCGAAATTCTAGAACGAATTTGGGCTATAGCCTACCATTTGGCAATGCAGTGAAATCTTTCCGAAGTTCACGATGTGTTCCACATATCACTGTTGAGAAAGTACATGCCTGACCCAACGCCTGTACTCACCTATGAGGAAGAAGAACTGGAAACCGATCTATCTTATTGCGAAGAGCCCGTCATGATTCTTGATACCAGAGAACAAGTGTTGAGAAACCGAATGACTCGTCTAGTAAATGTTCTATGGAGAAACCATAAGATGGAAGAGGCAACGTGGGATCACGATGAACTTATGATGAAGAACCACCCAGTTATTTTTATGTAGTAATATTCTAGAAATTTCGAGGATGAAATTATTTGAAGTATGGGAGAATGTAACACCTCAAGCTTCCATGGTACGCTTCTTTTTGAATAATACAGTAGCGTGTGTTGTACGCAACATCGAGTTCTAGCACACATCACAACCAATCAAACTAGCTGTTATGAATAGTAATACCCACTTTTTGAAATTTTGAAAATTTTATCTTTCCAAAGGACTTCATTTTTGTATTTAGAATATCAAAATTAGCTTAAGGTGAATTTTTGGTGTTTCTCTGAAAACTTTCAATTTTTTATGAATAGTGAAAAATAATAAACTTTAATTAAAAACATCTTTTTTGATGAAAATAATTTATAGTGCTAAATTCTAATATTGAGTGATTTTAAAGTAAAATTAGATTATATTTTTAAAATTTAATGTAACGCCCCAACCCCAGCTACCCAGAGTCGGTGCATTACTTCGTAACATTGGCATGATCACAAATGATCAAGTCTCGAAAGACCAATTAGTTTAGTAGCCTTGGAAACACTAGATACATTCATAAATGTTACATTACATCATAAAGTGAAAAACTAATAACAAAGTCTTCATAGTCCACACTCATATCCTCTTCTGACTATCCCTGTAGGTCATTTATAAAATACTTCTTCACATCCTGGAAAATATTAAAACATTGAAAGGGGTGAGCTCAGATGCTCAGTAAGGATAACAATATTGCGGAAGCTTTCATAAATAAACATACACATTTAAGTCAATGTATAACTAAAACAAAAGCCTTTTAAACTTGAACATCAACATAATATGGCAAAAGTAAAATGAGATAATGCCATTTACTTCTTCACATGGATATTCTACTGGTCGAATAATCACATGAAATATCATTAACCACTTTCATAATGAGGGAATGTATAATTCCAGACATTCCGAAACATTTTGTCAAGGCCTCGGCCAAGACATCTAAAATGATTAAGGCCTCGGCCAAAACCATAAATCAAATTGGGAAAGGGCCTCGGCCAATTCCATGTCTAGTTGTCTCATGAGACCTACCGATGCATCGAAGAGCTATAGCGGGCTCCACCCGTCACTTATTAAGTCCAATACATTTCTCATATGAATAGGTTTAAACATATCATAAACCATAACATAATCGTATCACATAAAACATGCATAAAGGAAACATAACATTTCCACATTTCAATCACAAGATATCAATACAACACATTGATATAATAAAAACTCTTTCAAAACCATTTTCAATACCAAAATAAAATAAAGTTAAAACTTTGTATTTATTTTTCATTAAAAAAATAATGGCTTGTAGAGGAAGCCAAAACTCAAAAAATGGTCGCGGCGGCGGAGAAGTCGTTGTCGCCGCATAAGTACAGAAATAAAAACATTCCCTTTTGTCCTTTAGCAAAATGCTTCATATAAAAAAGATTTCTTTTGAATAAATGTAAAAGTCAAAGGGGTTTATACACCGTATAAAAGACAGTTGTGTATAAAACCAAATATGCCTCAATGAAAGGAGATTGAGGCGAAGTCCTTAAAAAGATAATTTTTAAAATAAAATAGATCTATTATGTGTATTCACTATAAGTACACATAAATTAATTACAAATACAAGATAGGACATAATAATATCATGAAATTATTTGAAAGTAGGAGATTAACGCAAAGAATGGAAATTGGGTTAAGAAATTCCCTTACCTCGTGTCTGACTTGACTCAACCGTTCTTTAACCTCCTGAATAATAAACTAGAGTTAACATATACCTTATTAAGAACCATTTTCAATTTATTTATCCTTTTTATATCACATATTACAATGATATGAACATTATGTAATTATTTAAGTTAATAATGGTCGTTTTGTCGATATTTGGTACTTGAGTCAACAATAAACTTCTTATAATTACAAGTTGTTTATGTGGCAGAATATCCATTATCTCCAGAATTATATTCATGATTTATATGTCATATATATCATATATATCCAGTATATACATTCATTTATAATATTACGTAACATTTAGAGGTAAGAAATGAAATGCACCGTTCATGGAGACGGTAAGCCGTACGTACGCATGAATGCTACTTTCATTTCTATTTCGTATTTAATGGAATGAAATCATAATGATATAAATGTATAATATAATTCCAGTATAATATATCATATAATACCATTTACTCCATCCTTTATATATCCCACATATACCATTAACGATTCAAATCACTTTGAGGGGGCGGTAGTCCGCACTTCCTAAAATGAAATTATCGCGTTTACCCATAATGGAAATCATAAAGTATGCCATAAATGAGAAATACAGAAGCATAAGTAAAACATAAACATATTATATATCATATATAAATATAGTTACATCTTAATGGACACCTTTGAAGGTGTTATATGAGTGTTGAACAATCATCATTTCGTGAGGCAGAAATTCTCCATCCACAGAAACCGTATGTTCTTTAACCATTAGATGTAGGTGTGTATAAGTGTAGCTAGAATACTTCTTATAACAACATACTAGTATATTGAGGATACTGGTTTTGTTACAAAATAAATGAATAAAAAGAGTTTAAGGGGTTGGAGAAGCTAAATAAAACAAAACAACATTAGAGAAGACATTACCTAAAAATCGGGTAACTCTTTTTGATTTGAGCCAAAGGCTTCCTTGGGAAGAGTTCTACCCAAAGTGAGGCTTCTAGAAGTAAGAGGGGGAAGTTGGGAGAGTATTTGGGCAGAGTTTGGCCGATCAAAATGGCTTGAAAGTGTGAATGAGGTGGTAGAGGTGGGGGCCTTTTATAAGAGGAGAGGAGGGGCTCTTTTGGAAAGATTGAAATGTTACATTATTATACAATGCTTTTCGGATTCTAAAGGTAACACACTTATATAATTCGTGGATAAGGTGATAAGGGTTCGAAATCTCCTCACCCAATAGGCTTTGGACAAGTGAAAGCCTTGGATTTTGCATTATCATCTCATTTTATTTAAATCGTTAAATAATGAGGTCATCGCTGCATCATCATGATGTCATAAATAATTTAATTTATTTAATGTATAAAAATTATAAAAAAAATACTATGATGTAGTAAATCTTTTTATCTTTCCAATTACTATTTATACTCAAAAATATGACTTGTATAACCCCATGTAAAAATTGTTTTAGAAAAACATTTTATGTTTGTGTCAATTTTTACTTTAACATTAAATAAAAGGTATTTATGTCATTTTCCAACTAAAGTGGCTCCATGGGGTCCCCAAGTTGTCCCATGGATTGTCTTGGTCGGCCATGGAACATCCAATGAGGATAGGACATGTTTCAAGCTCATCTCATATTATTAAAACTTTATTTTTACCTTAAACTACACTAATTACCTCTAATCGCGATTAAGAACTTAAAAGTTACTATTCACCAAAAAATTATTTTAATCTCATTGAACCACATTTTACTTCTTAATGACAACCATGTATGTCGGATTTTTGAAAATCAAATCATAGAAGTGGTAATATTTCATTTAAACGAAAAATCAGTTATTTAACTTCCACTTAGTGGTTTCACTATTCATAAAAAATTGATGTTTTTCAGAACAATGCCAAAATTTCACCCTAAGCTATAATTGAAGTGAAGGACCTAGGAAAGTGCACCCATGGGAACCAATCAGGTTCCGCCTACACACTAACAAATGTGAAAAACCTACACGATATATATTATTTTCCTAGGGTCCTAAAATTTCATATAAATAGAACCATTTTGTTCCTCATTGAGATTAATGAAAAAGCCCATAGAAGCCTCATTGATTTTTTTCCCTAGTCCTTCAACCATGCCCTAAAAAACACCCATGCAGCTCTTAAAAACCCAAGAGAATAGGGAAATAAGGGGGAGTAGGGGGATAACTGTCCCTATAGGGTGTGAAATAAAAAACCCATGTGTGAGTAACACCTTCCCACTAATCTATAGAGACTAGAATGAAGGTATCCTCATATGCCCGAGACACGAATGAGACAACTCCAGGGACACGTGAGAATACCATTGAAGCCTAAAAAAAGGACTCACCCAAGTATTATTTCCTAGGTTTTTCATCATCCAAAATTGATATCTATCTCGTTAGGGACTTCCTTCCATGAGTAAATTCTAATACATGTAGGAATTACCCTTTGTGATCCCACTTATTCTTACCCTTGCCTTATCTACATGTGCCTCTTTTTAGCCCTCCCTTTATGCCACCAATGGAATGAAACCACTTTCATTGGGATTCCCATATGAGATACATAATCAAAGCCTCCACCAAATCATACATAATTTTATAACCCAATCAAAATACACACCATCATTTCTATCATTTTTTTATGAATTCATGAAGTCATAAGTGTCCCGAACTTATCTAACCTAACGGGTAGGGTCCTCGAGGTGTGTTCAATTATGAATCCCTTCGGTAACAAGAACCCAAAACTCATGGTATGTTCTAGAGAACTTCTGGTTTTAGACATGAGATCTAGGTAATTTCCCCCCCCCATTTCATCGTTAAGACCATGTACCTCATGTTTTAGATGGTGGTGGAGATGCTTACCTTTCCCTTTGATGAGGGTTAGTGTTGGATCCTTCTCTCATCTTCTATGGAACTAGGAGTAGGGAATCCCTCCTAGAGTATGCCCATTGGATTTATTATAGGTAATAGTTAGGTGGGTAGTAATATATGACTATACATGTTTTGAAAAAAACGATAGGATATATGCACATAAAATCCCTTTCTTATTCTCCCATATCCCCAATCACTTGCACCAAAGGAAGAAGGATTATGTGGTTTTTAGATGTTATACTGCATCTTGTTTCTCACATATGAGCATGACTCACATGGGATTACAGGATAGATACGATCATGAAATCCTCAGGATTATATGCATGTTTCGATAAAGAATCATTTTCTAGATATTCCTCTCACCTTCCTTTAGAGGGCCTCCATAGGCATGGGTCCTCAAATCCATGTAACCATATCAAAGGGACTTATACCTTATGAGATAGACCTTATAATGTCCTATATAGGTATGGGTCATCAATTCCATGTATCTATATGAAAGTGAAACATTCCCTATGAGATAGACCTTTAGAGGACATCCATATGCATGAGTCCTCAAATCCATGTATCCATATTAAAGGGACACATCCCCTGCAAGATACACCATTAAAGGACCTCCATAGGCATGATTATTAAACCCTTTACAAACTATGTAGTCTTTTATTCACATCCAAATGGGATACATAGTAAGAATACCTATGTTTCAAACCCAACACCCCAAAATCAGCACAAATTATCTATGGGACACAATCCTGCTAGGTTCATATCGAATTTGGGTTCCCGCATCCCTTTGAGGTTTGTCGAGATGGTTTGGTGAAAGTCCCACATAAGACATTGACTATGCACCTTTCACTTAGAGTCCCTTTACACATGACATTAAAATAAATGGTTTGTTCCTCATCATGTGACCTTAAAAAGTATAGCTTGTCCCATTAATTGGTACTGAACTATGTGGGTTTTGATTCCTTTATAGGGATTTGTAGGAATCAAATTTCATGGGCCGAATCCCAACATCAAAACAACTCATTGTCTCTATTGATGAAGATAGATTATGGAGTTCCCCACTTCATGTCTTAAAATAAGTACTGTAACAATTAATGACCAAAGAATCACTAATAAATCAAAAAAGGGCACCATTTATGGATAACCTCGAATACATATAGATTTCTACATCAATGAATAACCTTAGATACATAAAGATAATTCTAAAGACATGAATTTTAATAAATGATTGTTAATTCAAGGGAGACCCATGTCATACATGGGAATGAATGATCGATTTTTGAACATGTATTAAATCTTTAATATGGTCCTAGAGTAAGAAATAATTCCCCCAAAAAGGGAGTGATGTTCCCAACATCCCATTCCCTAGACCAATGTGATTACCTAATAATTGTTAGACAATTTTAAAATAACCACATTCATCTGGATAGAAGATTCATGAAACGCTTTGAATAAGGGAACCATTGGGATTTTCTAGATTTACGAACAAAACCCATTGGAAGCAGTTCAAAAATTTTAAATCTGACATGAATGATTTTGAAACCATAAAAACCCATAAAATCTACCACTATGAACATAATAAGTAATTTTGTTTAGAAACACTCTTTTAAAGAATGCATCAATACTTTCATCATCATTATCCATATTAATGACTTCAAAATTTTATTTGCCAAAATTGTATCTTAGCTTCCATAACCTTTAAATTTCCTACATAGATACTTCTCAACTTATCCCACATTTTTATAGTCATTGTAAGTCCCATAATCTTTGTAAAAACGTTTTCATTAAGAGCCATAAAAATGGAATTTTGAGATTTTACATCATTTTCAACATTATTTTTATATTTTATTGTCATAAAACGTTAGATGGGAACAAATCACATAGTTGCAACGTCTCTACCTTCAAGACAATGAGACAAAACATATGGAAATATCTTGTGCTTCCAAATATGATAGTTTCTTCCAAAAAAAATAGGAATAACCCTTTTGTTCAATGAATTGATAATCTTCTTCCTCGGTTGTTGGATCTTTAGAGGAATCCTACCTTTGATACCAATTGATGTTCCCTTAGGATAAAATTACTACTCCTTGCCCTGATGGATACCCACATAAACCAAGATTATTATACTTTCTTATTTATTGAATACACAAGAATAATTAGAAAATAATTATAAAACCTAGTAGTTAACATTTTTGTTATCATTTTTTATCCCCCTCGTTCCAAATATCCTTTTTATATCCACTAAATTAAAAACAAGTTATTCCCCAATCCAAAAATACTTTTTTGAAACTATTTTTACCCCCCAACTATAAGATTATTTTATTTCTTCTTTTCTTATATAGTTCCAAATTTTATTCACGTACTCAACAAGCAAGCTGGATAAACATTAACTATGTAAAAACTACAAGATCTTCAACAAACCTCCTAAGATTATATTGGTATAAAAAAATTCCTCCTGTTCTCTGGTAGACATTGATCTACTTAATATGAGTTTTTCTAAACATCACTAGAAAAAAACCTCATTAATTTTACTTAAAATGTACCCATTTGATTATCATATATATGATCCTTTGTCTAGTTTTCCCCCATCTAATATTCTATCCAGTTTTCCATCGTCTAAACCACCATCCAATTTTCCTCTGGCTAAACTTCCATATGATTTTCCACTGTTCTAAATTCAGTCTAGTAGCTCAACCTCTAACCGAAAAAAGACTTGGTTAAAAACTCATCCTATTAAAAAACTTCAGAGTTTCAACTTTTTGTATGCGTGAATAGTGTTAATTTTGTGTGTACTTTCAAAACAGTATATTGGCATGTCTCTCAGTAATCTTGATGGTACCTCAAATTTATTTCCCACTCACCTAAATCCCATTTATAAATTTATTTCCCATTGGAATTTATTGAAATAATTTTACCCACTTCTTGGAAATTATTTAATCTTCATGGAAACTCAAGAATCTTTCATATTCTTATAATTTCCTCAATGTCAGTGTTAAAAAATTTTGGAAAACTTTCTTAACCTTAGAATGATAGTGAACTTTGAATGATCAGCTCTAGAAATATCACATTTAGTGACTTACCAAGTTATTTTTAAAGTTACTTAGAATTTCTTTATCCATTTTTTGACATTCCAAACACCAACACTCACTTTTATAATTTTTCTTTATTTGACTAATATTTTTTTGTCCAATGAATTCATAAGAAATTATCATTATAGATATTTTTATCGGAACACTATACCTTAACTCTATAATTTGTATTTTAGATTCTTAAAAGTTTTCGTCTTATGGATTTCTTTACAAAAAGTTGTTCTGGTGGATTTTATTTAACATGACATTACAAAAATTATCAACTTTTTGTGATTATCATAGACTTATCAACATTTTCTCTATCGAATAATGTTTTTTTGGAATTCTCTGTCTGATCATTTTTCACTAGAAATATTTAACTCAAAATTTATTAGTTCATTTCTATGAATTTCTTAACTCAATCCTCTAGATATTCTATTAGCACTTTGTATCCACACTTGGATTAAAATTTATACCATTTTTACTTTTCCCATAGAGTTACCACCTTTCATATTTGATTAGATATTAAATCTAACTTCTTATTCCTTGTACTTTTCATATTTGAAAATCACACAAACTTAGGTTCATTAAATAAAGTTCTTCTGATGTTCTATATTTCGTACATCTGATGGTAATGTACAAACTCTTTTATAGAAAGTTTTTCCAGAATATGAGTTCCACTACTATTCCACTTATACAAAAGCTAGATTTTAATTACATTAAATTCAACTCATCAGGTTCATTATTCACACAAAAGTTTATCCTTATTTTTTAATAAAAAATATTCATTAGAAAACTATATTCTTGTTCATATATAATTTCAAACTTCATACATCAGAACAAAAATATTATACAGAATCTTTTTACAAAATTGATCATAAAAAAAATGTGATTTTGGAAAACTAAAAATCTCATTTTGGTATTTACCTTATAATACTTTTACCTCGATGTGCTTTCAAGTATACAAATTCAACACCTTTATAAATCACTAGTATTCTTATGAATTCTCTATCTGAGGAGCTCTATCCTTGTACAAATGGTAAAAGGTCATCCAAACATTTGTGTCTGAACTTCATTTTCTATTCTCTCATACCAAAATTGAAATTATCGAACTAGGGTTACCGTATATAATTATTTTTTTAATTTTTTCATCTTGAAAACAAACTATTATAAAAAAATGTTTTTAGGAAAACTAAACATGGTCTGACTGAAAATCTGGACTTCTCTTTCATTATAAAAACTCATCTTATTTCATGAATACCTTATTGTCATTGGAAACTTTGATAAAAAGTAAAATCATAATATTATTTGATTAAGGGTCTTTCTTAAATTCCTCAATAATAAAATAACACAAAACTTCTCTTTCTAGAAAGTATGTCCAAAAACTATCTTTCTTAATAAACTATCTTATGCCTATTTCTTAAGGAACTTTATATTTTCTAAAAAATCTCTAACTTTCTCCAAAAAATTTCAACCAACACATATTGATATATCTAAAACATGTGAAACTATAACAAACATTAGCCCTAATAGTTCCAATGTTATAATATTGAAATCCTAATTAAATCCATAGTATGAAATTATCATAAAATGATAAATCTATTTCTATTGGTATAACCCAAAATCAGAATTGGACAGTGCTAATAAAGATTCTTAAGCTTCATAAAACGCCTCAATGCACTTGGATATCATAGATATGAGAAAAAATGGTTTTAATAAGAGTAATTTTGTTTTACTTTACCCTTTTCTTTGATACTATAGTAAATTTAACCAAGTGTTTATGAGTGTTCTGTTCCCTTGATTACTTATATTCTAACCCTAATAGACACTAAGAACTCATCCGGTTTTACATTTCCAAGTACTGTTGGATAGTTATAACTACAGTTCAAGGAAATTTTTATTAATTTGTTTGATATTCAACTATTATAATTTATGCATCACTAATATAAAATTCGAGTATATATCATAGAACATGAGATGAATTCCTAGCACTCATTCTTGTGAAATAATTTTAGTCTCTATAATCTCTTTCTATTTCCATTCATGTTATATTATATGGATTATTCACCAACAATAATTCAGTATTGAATTGTTTCAACTTGTATTTATCAATACTATGTTAACATATGTTCTATGAATATATTTAGAAAACTCAATGATCTATTATGTAGAACTAGTTCCCTAGAACACGATTGCTAATTTAAGTCAAACTTTGAGAAATATTATTCCTTAGTCATAGAAAAATGGTAAGTCATAACATTTTTTTTCATTTGTTATCAATATATTTATCTTGAAGACTTATTGTACTCACACTAACCAGTTAGAGAAACATGTCACTAATTTGTTTCCAAATGAATATACTTTTCTCACTATGCATGATTTATTTATAAATTAATTTATGTAATTTTCATGTCTTATTGAAATTATATTGATGTCACCAACCAATTTAGTTATTCTTAGTAAACACATACCATATGGTCTAATTTTGGTCACATCATTTAGACTTCTTCCATATAGATTAATCTAAATGAGGTGGCCATGATAATCAATATCCCAAAATGATGATCATATAAATATTATTTAACATGTAAAATTTAATAGGATTTTAGTCATGAAGATTGGTGAATAAGCTGTTTTCATAGACTAAACAATTAAATATTCATTCATGCTATATTGGTATGATCTTATACCATCCATTTCCAGTTTCTATTGAATACTAACTATAAGTATCAAGTATTAGAAACATTAAAAATAAATATTCCATGATTCTGGTTACATGGTGTCCATTACTTGAATTTATAAATACTTTTCAACCTTATCATATTATTGTTTACTTCTTCTTTATAGAATTTTTTTTATGAAAGAATAATATATGTATCATGTAACATGGTGAACATAAACTAACTATTTGGTCATAAATATTAGTATGAAATATGTGTCATTGGATCTACTCCTCCCACTGAGCTTAGTGGAGTCCAATATTCCTATGTCAACCTATATATATCCAGCACCTCAAAAAATAAAAGATAAGTCTTCTCCCACTATCTTCAAAGAGATATGATTCCTTTATGGAAATATGGTTAATATTGACTAATGGTTAATATCTTTATTGAATATAGGATCATTAAATCAGATTCACCATAGTATTTTATTTTCTATTTATATCTAATTCTATCTTTTAACAACCAGTTCTAAAAAAACCATATGGTAGTTTCCTAATAGATTCTTATCATATCAAAACAGATATGATATCCTTTTGAAAATTTGGTTGCAATGTGATTAGATGATTCAATTTTCTTAAAAAAAATTTATAATGACAATTTTTTTTCAATCGGGATGAAAATAGTTTGATGATAACATTAATCGTATTAATGTGAAGAAGATCAATAAGAAGAATTAAAGGAAGTTTCCAAAATTAGCATGTGCATCAGAAGGCCCCTCCCCATAGCATAGAAAGGAAATCCATCCCTGTACAGGACACCTGCACTAAGAATCTATACCAAAGACCTACATAGTATTCCTCATTTGGTCTGGGTCACCGATTCACCTATAAATAATACCTCAAGGTTCCTAATTTGAACAACTAGAAAATAATAAAATTCCCAGAAGCTATGATTTCATAACCCCTTCACCTTGGTCCTCCAATCCCCATAGGTATCCCACTAAAACATGATAAAATAAGTAATTAATGGGGATGGAGAGATAAAAATCTCAAAATGCTATTAAAAATAAGAAAACTATGGGAGGAAACCTTTTCCCCTTTGTGGAAATCCACCTACGTGAGGTAGCTTCCCTAATAAGGGACTTGTGTGTGCCTCATCCAAGAAAAGGGAAAAGATGTCATCACACTTGGCCCCTTTTATTGGGCATCCTTTCCAGAAATAAGTCCCAACTTAATCCTATCAATGATCCATAATCCCCTCCAATAAAAACCTTTAGAGGTAATCCAATGGAATTGGTCCTCATAATAAAATAGCATCGGATTTGATTCCCGTCCCAATTAAATTTATAGGATTCCTCCTTGAGGTTCAAACCCAACACCACAAACCAACCCTATTTTCTCCAGGTCACATTCCCAATAGGGTCTTACTCAACCTAGGAATTGATATCCCTTCTCAGATACCTGGGCTGCTATGACATAATTCCCGCACTAAACATTGACAAGAATCCTTTTTCCTAGACATCTTTTCCACATGACACTAAACTGCATGGTTCAGTCCTTATCACATGACCATAAAAAATATGATGTATCCCATTAAGTGGAATTGAAATACATGGGTTATTATTAATTTTACATGGATACATAAGAATTCTATCTCATGGGTTTGATCCCAACATCAAAACAAATCCCATCTCCTTAGACGATGATACACACTAGAGCACCCCACTGTGTGGATGGAAACCAACATCATCATAATTACAACAAGAGAATTTATAATCATAACATTATAGGATACCATTAATTGAGAACCTCATTTATGTACTGATATCTAAATTGGTGAAGAACCATAGATACAAATAGATGATTATAAATTCAATGCATGCTAATAATTGATTGTTAATTCAAGGGTGACCCACATAATACTTGGTAATTAATGAAGAATTCAAGAACATATCTTAAATCATTATGATTTACCCAGAGTAGGAAAGAATATCACTTAAAAGGGTATAATGATCCTAAATTCCCATCATCTAGACCAATGTTAGTTCTTATGTATAGTTGACCAAACTCCCCAACGACCACCTACCTTTGAAAAGCAGGTCCCTCAAGTATATAAAACCATTGGGTGTTTCCGGTTCCATGAATTAACCCATTGGAAACTTTTAAAAAGTAGTGAAACTGATGCCAATAATTGAACAAAAATAAACCCCTTATAATCAATCCTTGAGACACATTTTCATTGAAAACAAAAAATGGTTAACCCGATGTGAATCCTTAACAAGGATGATAGTGTCACCCATCTGTCGAGCCTCTTTTTACCTTGAAATGAATGTTGAAAAATAAGATAATTAATAAGACATGTGTTCATTTAAATAATTCTCTCATTTTATGGTGATTTCTTGTTCATGTGTTTCATCTATATTTAGGAACATTCTCTCAGAACTCCCTTCAATGCAATGGTGTCGTACCAACTCTCACTAATACATGGCCTGAATACCATTAATGTCTAGTCTTTTTACAAGCAGAGGACATCATCAACAACATATCGTCACTAATATTGGGTCTAAAATGCATTGGTCTAGGAGTATTGTTAGAATGATTCTATCCCAACCCTAGAGGCTACCTGACCATTCCCCCACCATGAAAATCCACACTGATCATCGAGTCAGCGATGACTGGTGGTCTAGATGTAGAAATCGCCTATCACCAACTTTAACCATTTTAGGAGATTATCCTCAAAATGAAATGACAGGTACCTCCCTTATCATAGGGAGGTGGATTGAGAGGCTAGATATGGTATTATCTAAAAGACACTGGGTTCCTTCCAAAGGGATCCTTCTAGTAGTTTCCTCAAAAAGACCACATGATAGTGAACCGTCAACATGAAGAGGGTTCGTTCCTTATCAATTCGGACCAGGTTGTTCAAACTCAAGTGCACGAGACTTCCTGTAAGTGGTATTAACCAACTAACAGGGATAAGGGTAACACCTCTGTCCCCTTTAGATAAGCCTACCGATCAAATTTTGAGTAAAAATTTGAGTGGGAATATACAACCTCCCATCATAATTCATCCAACCAGAAGACTCTCCTTGTGGAATTTAAGAAATCCCACCATTCAAACCCAGTAGAAAACCATGAGAAGGAATATAAATCTGGGTACACTAATCAAGACTTCCAACAGACTCATCTGGCATCACTTAAATAATCCCTCTAACCAAATATGGTGGAAGTCCATGATCAGTAAAAAACCACTAATAGATCTAGTGATCTTTCCAAAAACATCATCTGGAAATGTTCAAAGGGGACCATTATCCATGTTTATTGGAAAAATAGATGAATGAGGATACACATACATTCATTCATCAATCATGTCAAAATGTTCATTTGGTAGCAGATAGAGAAGTTATTCGGAAAGTCCCAGCAATGAATATGGAGCATACTCAACTTTTGGACCTCCTACAAAAGTATTGTCTATGTCCACTAGTAGGAAATATAGGAAAATAGTAGGAACATAACAATATTACAAATGAGTAATGATACTATATCCCCATTACAGTAATAGAAGACACCAAAAAAAATTCTAAAAATTGAAAAAAGGAAGATGAAAATTCCTGACCATGTCCTACAGACCTGCCCAAACATAATAATGGTGAAAGAAGTAGTACTAGCAGGATGGATAGATAGCTCTGTCCCCAGAAATAGGGCAGCTCATCTGCATGCCACCCCAAAGTAGAAACACATATTCTCTCCTGTACATGAGAGTCCTGGGAAACACTCCCCCATGAGATACGGATAACTGGATCAGGAACATACATATGTTCCAACAAGAGGCAATTGGCTAGTTCTAATGGCCGCATTGAGGTAGGCACAAAACCCAGCCAAAATTCTCGAATCCTATCAACAAATTTTGGTAGAAACATGGGATCTAGTCAAAGAAACTTCTATTCTTGAAAAAAAAACTTCCCCCCAGCAAGGTTCCCCAGTTATACAATGGAAGGAATCTAAAATTAATCATCACAAAAAACAACTGGAAAATTTAGAATCAATCTATGATCATATTTTCTTCAATGCTGGAGTTCTATATGCCCTTATACACTTATTTGTGGTATCTCAAGATCCTACCCTCCCATTTCGAAATTATAGGGGTATTATTATTAATTCTTAAGGTTCTCCATGAAAACTTCACCATGAATATATTCTTTATAACCATAATCCAATCGATCTTGTGAACCCATCTCTCGATGAGAGTCATGAAACCTATCAGCGTAGCCAAAAGATTAAGGAGAAATAGGGCCTTCCCCTTTCTGTAATCCATCATGACAGTCCTTCCCGTGATGTCACTCATTGTAAATGTTAAATCTATAATAGTATTTCTTGTTTTTTGAAGGGTCCACCCCTTGGTGATGTAGTGATGTGAAAATCTTCATACCACGAGGCACATTGGAAAGTAATACCTCCCATGCACGATTCCTTTTAATTGAAAAGTGAAATCCATTATTTGGTGGAAGACATCCCAAGGTGAAATTAATTCTCCAAACCAACCTTGGGCCACATATATTCATACATAATAGAGTAAGTCCCTACCAATATCATTTATTATGATAAAGTAGAAGTAAGGAATTTACATTAGTTAGATCATGTATAATATCCTCTAGAAAAATATGAAGATAACATTCTAAACATAAGGAAATAGTTGGCTAGAGACAACATACGAGTCATTTTTTTGCCTTTAGCCACTCTTCAATATAAAATTATAGAGGTATTTTGGTAAGATTATGTTTAATACATCCACCAAAACATATGGAAAAATCATTAGCACTTGAGAGAAAAATTATTACCTTAGGAAAATTATTGAAGTCACATTAAGTTAATTGAAGGGATCCAATGAAAAATTGACTTGGAAGCTCTCTTTGATATTTGACATGAAAAGATCAAGAAACAACAAGGAACCCATAAACATGCATGACTCATCACATTATAATGATTGAGATGGTTGATTAATGATATCCAATCTGTTTTAAATATCAGAGGATGAGGTGCACATAAGGAATTACATTTAACTATTCTCTCAAACCATAAATGCCTTCCAAAATTGGTATCATGCAATGTTGTAGCTTCAAGTTAGCTTTGAAAAACAGATTATGTCAATAACTAAAGATACAATCAACAGAAGGAGGTCCCTACCAACTATCACCAACATAGGACTATAAGAGAGAAGGTTATTGAGAGGATTTTGCATCAAGCAACTAAAAATATTGACCAAGACTCCAAATTAGGTAAATTCTATCACCAGACATAAAAAATGTAAGAAGTAACACAATGGTTATAAAATTTGGGTGATTAAGGTGCATATTAAATGATCCACCTAGTCTATGTTTAGAAAAACTCTATAAAATCAAAAGGGAAACTATGACAGTATCAACAATGATAGTTCCAGAGGAACCCCAACCCCTAAGGATGGGGGGGGGGGGGTTTAACCCAATATTAGATGTTAGAAAACTAGGACCAAAGAGTTGTGAAAATGGAATAGGAATAGACCCATCCCTCATGGATGGGGCATTTTTCACTTCTATAATCATTTCCTCAACAGAAATCAGTATTATTACAATTAAGGGACGTTCCATAGATTGTATCCTCTCAGTTTTCCTATCCTGTGGTCTATAACCCTCACTAAGAACATGCACGACTAAAGTTCCTGAAGATTCCATTTGTATTATAATCCACCAAATGGCTCCTATAGAATTAGAAACGGAGGGGACATGGCCTCACGGAGGGCTTAGAAAAATTTAGTCTCACAAATACACTAACAGAATTAATTTCATGAATTACACATTAGTAAATATCATCAAAAATTCCCCTACAAACACTAATGAACATGGGGCCAATTTAGAGGAATAGATGGAGGAGGAGTTGGAGGAGGATTTTTACGTTAAAAATACAGTCCACACTAAAAAAATTCAAAGAGGTGTATATAACAAGAACCAATGGATTTACCTAAATCTAGGCATTCCTTTAAATAATCCAATATTACCTTCTCAAAATGCATCCACCAACGAAAAGGGTAATGTCTATATTGTACCTCACATAACTTTCAAAGAGGTTAATCCCATTTCACTTGAGGAAATATTTTCTTTGAGGGAGGAAGAGATGAATGAATTGAGGAGAATCAATGAAGAACTACTATGAGGCATTCTTCTTGCTGGATATGTTTGGCAAGATTATCATTAACTCAAACTCCTGACCAGTGTACCTTAGCAATTATGGTTCACCCTAGCAGCTAAAATGGATATAGAATAGCCTCTCATCACGATAAAACAAACACCAATATACTTACAACCCATTTTAGTAGATCAATAATTCCCTCCATTGGGTGTACAACTAGAGTAGGGCCAAGAACACACCTACATGATTGACCATATGGGATATTGATGATAGATACTAGAAGTTCCACCATAGATGTCCCTACTTGCCCCCACACCTATTCAAGCTCTAGATCAACCATACATTCCTCGAGGTCTCGTGAATTCTCTTCAGTCAGTCACAACTTATTTGGAATCCATGGAGAAACAAAACATGACAATAAACCTAGAAAAGAAGCCATACCTTGAATGGGTTGTTCCGACTCATCCCTCACCAATCATTGGAAATCCTGCATTTCTAATTTTAATACCTCTAGAGACCCAGAGTAGTAATTGAAACATTTCATCCCTCACTGTGATCCCATGATGGGGAACCCTAAACAAAAATAGTTAATGAAACTACGACGCTTTAGGAAATCACTGTAGGGACCACCCGTTATGTGGTACATAAGCTTACAGGCTTAGTCAATTATGGGGAGAGAAGACCTCAGTTAGAAGTTTCTCTTCTAATTAAACTCGACACTGTAGAAGAAAAAAATCCCCAATATCTTATATCAAAAAATGGGAGAATGGATGGGTCTCATATTTTTTGCTCAGTGTAATTGATTTACATACACCTTACACCTATTATTTCCTCAATAAGACTTGTTTCCCATATGTATAGAGAAATTTCATGATTATTTTCACACACCACATAACCCTATGAAATATACATTAGGGTTTTTAGATCTCACTGCAATCTCTCAAAGTGAGGAAGACTCCATTTCAGAGAAAAAAGATAACTCCCAAGTAATTCCATCAACTCATGGAAGGATAATAGGGAAAGAATGATCCACCACTATTATACTTAAGAAGGCCCCTGTGCCCGCTCCCTCTCTGAATCCCACACCATATCATGTAGATCTACCTCATAAACGTCATAAAACATGACCACCTCTTCAGAATGATCGAAGATAGAAAATATGAAAAAAGTTCTAGGAGATAAAGAACAAGGTCTATTCATTACGAATTGAACAATTCTTTAGCTACTTCATCTTATCATTAGAGAAAAACATGATATTGTTGTCAAATAACATGAATCCTAGAAAATATGGTAATGAAGATCACCAAAACTATTTCTCCTTCCATTAATTATTGGGGAACAATATTAAGGAGTGATTTGTTTTCAAAGACCTCTTGAAAAAAATGTTGGACTCCGGGAAAGTGAAACTAGGTAGGCCGCCTGCTCAATTAGCATGTGTATAAACCAAAAATCTAGAGAAGGATAATGAATGGTTTGAAGTTAATAGTAACATTTAATAAGTAACTAGAAGGTTAGAAAAAAAATCAACCAAACTCATGCTATCCTTCAAGAATATTTTGAATAGCCGACTCTACCCTTGGCCAGTTCTACTATAACACAGCAGACTTCACTAGAAACTCAGTCCTCTGAATGTTAGTATTCCAAAAAAATGACATGAATATAAGAGAAAGAATTGAAAAGATTAAGATCATCATATTCCAAATAAAAATTTTTAACGGACTTTGGAAGAATTCATTCCAACAATCCTGGAAGGATGATCACCATCCCAAAAAATGGTACAATAGGGTTCATCCCACCTGATAGAATCCCCATCAAATGAGGAGTTGATCTTTGGTTCTATTAATGTTATTCAATTAATGGGTACCTTATCTGATGATGATAATTATAATGAAACCGAATTCCCTACACATTATTGGGGAACTAGGGGGTAGAGTCCATCATATTCAACGATATAGGGGAGGACACAGTCGTACTATGAGTCACCACTCTATCCACATCCCTTCTTGAACTATCTACATGGACTAATCTTGTGCGATATATCTATAGAATATTGAACATGAGAAATAAATTTTCCCCACATATTATGGAATCTTCCCTGAAATGATTATCCTCGAATATCAGCTAGAGGATACATCATCACATAATCAACCTTGATGTGTAATCAGACCAAGTCGGTCTAGTCCACTAAGAGTAGAAGCACCTTCATATCTTGTTAGAAGGGTTGATCCATCCATATCAAGAACTTAATATTATAAAGAACCTAAAAATGGAATCCCCATGTTGCATGTGAAAATATTTGGACATGAAGAATGATGTTTTGAAGTAATTATACTTGATACCAGCCAAGTTTTCAATTGTGGATGATTTAATTATTTCAAAAGACCTCTGGGAAGCAGTCATATAGGCCTTGTTTAGACATCAAAAATTTGAGGTTGATGTTTCCACTTATAAATCATATCATGTGGAAAATGATCCTGCACAATTCAATATGGTCATATCTTTAACATACTAGACATGGATTCCATCATACCAGGACATTCCAAACCATTATATATCTAGAAGGATAAATGAAATTTATATCCAATGAACCTTCATTGAAAATGGTTCAGGAGTCAACCCCATTCAAATATTAACTCTTTTTCAACTAGTTTTCAATAGATCCCACTTTTCACCCTCTACTTTAATGATACTAGTTTATGAAAAGAATGAGAAAAATCCTCTTAGAGAAATAAAACTCATGAATTAGTTCGGGGATCTCATGTATGACAAAGAATTCATGGTTTTCAAGTAGGATACGAACATCAACATTCTTCTAAGAATAAAATGGATAAATATATGTGATATTATACCTTTATTGTACCACCAATTCCTCAAATATATTATTAATTGAAAAATTGGGGCATTTCATACTGAAAAATACCCATTAAAGTCCTATGACTAACAATACATTGATGCAAGATTCTTCTGGAGTGAGGAGAAATAGTCTATGGCTAACAATATCACTCAAATCAATACCCAAAATGGTTTGGAGATTATCTCGACATATCCATTCTTGAGAATCATTTTAGAGTACGTGATTCAATCAAATCGAAGGGGTTGGCTCGAATTCAATCTCACATTCAGCGACTTCTATGATGTCATTCATGGAAACTGATCTTGAAAACAATGGATATGTTTCCAATTCTATAAGTAGTAATGAAATAGTGGATGAAAATGTATTCATTCCATCCAACGAGCTTCAACACATACCCATTACATTATCTAGGTTAGAATAAGTCATCATATCTATGGAATAAAATGATTTTTTCTTTTTACCAGTCCCACATATCCCCTTCAAATCAGCAAAAGGCCTCACACTATCAATTGGGTCAGAAATGATTAATTTTTCTTCTGGATTTCCAAATTTTAACTCCTCCCCCAAATCCATGAAAACTTCTTCATCACCTACTTCTGAGGAGAGGCAGAAGAGGTAAAGTACAAGGAAGAGGAAGAGGAAGATGAGGAATATCTTAATGACTCCCCTCCAGCATTTGTAGAAGGTGTATCCTCCACTCATAATAAAGTCATGGAAATAATTATATGTACAGATGAAGACATATGACCCACCTTGATCATTGCGACCATATATTCTAATGAATAGAATGTATACACATCCTTCTTAAGGAAACATAGGTATTTGTTCATGTGGAATTAAATAGAGATTCAAAACCTTGATCCTGAGGTGGTCACTCACCACTTGGGATTTCCATAATACCATTGGGGATAAAAATATGTAGCTAGAATTACACACCAAACTCATGCATCCAAAATTGATATAGAATTATATAATATCATCAATTAAGAATTCATTATAGAGGAAAAGTATCCAAAAATTCCATCTATCCTTGTTAATGTGAAAATGAAGAATGGTAAAATTGATGTTTACATTGAATTCAGAGATACCAACTAGCACTTTCCAAAATATTGATTCCTAGTTCCAATCATCGAACTTCTGATTGACACACTGATTGGTTATCATGATGTAACGACCCGACTCCGGAGCCCCTCAACTGGTTCCCCGTGACCAGTTCACCACATGACCTCAAGCGCATTTTCCCAAATGCCAAAGGCTGATGACTAGTAGCGAGGACATTGGTAAGTTATTGGGGAAACTATGCCCTCATTTGGTAAGGTATACAAGGTACAAGAAATATAATTCAATAGCGGTATTAGTAAATAAAATACAACAACTGAAACAAAACAGTGGAAGCAATGTATAATATAATTATGATGCAACATGGTACATGTATCTAAGGAAAGAAGCAAACACAACAATGTACTGAAATACAACTGAGAACAAAGCACTAAAATTAAACAGCAACTCCAACAACATCACAAGCCTATGATCGGTCCTATGCTCCCCAGATCCAACCAGAAATCATGTACCTGAAGTAGAAGGTCCACAATCCCTATCCACACGTGAAACCATATAACCTGTTTGGTCTAAAAAGAAGGACCCAAACAGGGTGTGAGACTAATCCCAGTAGGCAATCACCACAAGATCTGTGTGCTACTGTGAGGGAGCAATATATAAAAAGTAAAGGATATAAATGCAGTAGAGAAACATGAGTACTCTAAAGTAAACAATCCTACCAATCTCTATTCACATTTATTTATTAATTTAATTCACTCATTAAATTATCAACCAAGGAATCTAGCAAACAACTATATATTCTCAAGGCATAGAAAGCAACACAATAGGTATCTCAACAGACTACCTAACTACAAGCAGTACAAACTCAATCTTGTTATTTGGCATGGTGGACATGCCACAACCAACCAAACAATAATCATGGTGACTCTCTGGGTGGATCACTATGGCAGAACCCTCTAGTAAAGTAAACATACAAAGGCAAAAACACTCTGGGAAGCTCTCACCTCCAATTCCCCAATGGTTTTCCAACGATAACTATAGACTCTATGAGGAATAACTTACATCTAATTCCCCCTATAGTCTCCATACATATCTATGGATACTTTGAGGTAGAACAAATCCCCATTCCCGTAGGTCCTGCGAATGATACTAATTTATAACAGACTCTCTAGAGAAGCCCTTAATCGTCAATTCCATCTTTAGTCTACAACACCAGGTTCCCACAACCCTGAGTTGTGTAGTCGTGCATAATCGACTTTTAGAATCCCAATGTAAGCTCAAAAAACTACTTGGATAATAGATACGATGCATCAAAAGCATATAAATAGTAGGAAATACATTCAATCAATTATATCAAGGTAGGAAAACAATGCAACAAGGTATGCCACAAAGGCAACCTAAACCAAATGGTGATAAACAACCAAAATAGGGGGAACACCCATGGGGTGATCCTCAAACATGATAAAAATAAATTATCAATCATCTAATAACCTCAAGAATACATGAAATCTATGGCCGATAACAATACAGGATCAAAACCCAAACCTGAGATACCCGATACATGGGAATCCGACACTTCTGTACCAAAAACTCAAAGACATTCAATGTAGGGAAAAAAACCACCTATCTCGATCCTAGGAGATCAATATACTTGAAACTTGACCTATGAATCAGCCTATAAAGGAGATGATCTAAAAAAAATCTAAAACTTTCAACCTCAGTTAACTCTCACAAGAGAAGGAATCAGGAAATGTGGCCATAGAAGAACCAAGAACTCACCGCTGCGATTCTATTACAACTGATGGCATTTAATTCAGATAACTGGTAACAGATCAGTGCCTCAGACAAGATTAGGCCTCCTCAGATGCTCTAGACATAATTAGGAAGAGAAGAAGATGAAAATAGGTTTAAGACGCGACCTCGGTCTAATTAATGAAATAAAAAGAAAACTACACGACTGGTACTCGCCCTTTCCATACACCGCATTAAGTTGCCTCCACATAACCACTACACAGCGTGTGTGTGGCCCAGACACGGCCAACACATGACCTCGTGCAGGAGAAATGTACATGACGTGTACTCATAATGTACTCGACGTGTACTTAGAAATTCCAATATTTTCTTATTTTTCTCAAAAATGACCAGAAACAGAAAAACATACCTGAAATGAAGATCCAGGTTCTTACAAACTTCCCCCCTTATATAAATTTGTCCAAAAATTTCTCTAAATTGGTGGCAGAGAAGAATCCTCGAACAACTCTGGCCACTATGATCGCATATCAGGCTCACACTCCAAAGTCTCGTCCTGTACACGGCCGTGCTGCCATAGCACCCGTACCAAAGGAATAGACCGACCACAAAGTAGCTTTGCACTACGATCAAAAATCCTAATAGGATGCTCCTCAGATGATGCATCCTACTCCTAGTCTACCTCCTCGGGTTGAAAAATATGAGACATGTCTGAGAAATAGCAGCAAAGATGAGAAACATGGAAGACATCATGCATAGCCTGGTAACTATGAGGCAACTACAACCTATAAGCAACCAAACCGACTCTCTACAGAACCTCAAATGGCCTGACGTATCTCGATGAAAGCTTACCCTGTCTCCTGGTCCTCTTGTGTCCCATCCTCGGGGTAACATGTAGGAAAACATGATCCCCGACTGTAAACACCAAATGTCGTCTCCGCTGATCACCATAAGATTTCTGCTGAGACTGTGTAGTAGCTATCCTTTTTTGAATCAACTCCACCTCCTCTGTGGTCTCCTGAACAAGACGAGGTCCCATCATAGCTGCCTCCCCTGCCTCCAGCCAACACAAGGGTGATCAGCACAGCCTACTGTACAATGCCTCGTAAGGTGCCATCTAAATAGTTTCTTGAAAACTATTATTATAGGAAATCTCCACTAGAGGTATATGTCTCTCCCTCCATAATGAAGGACACATGCTTGTTGCATGTCCTCTAGTACCTAAATTATGCGCTCTAATTGGCCATCTGTCTGGTGATGGTAAGCCGTACTAAGAAGTAACTGTGTACCCAAATCCCTCTATTGCCCTTTCCAGAAATGCTACATGAAGTGGGAATCCCTATCTGAAAAGATAAAACTTGGAACCCCATGCAAGAGTACAATATCACAGATGTACAACCGTCCAAGATCATCAACACCAAAGGTCTCCTTAATCGGCAATAAGTGAGCAACCTTCGCGAGCCTGCCAATGAAAACCCATACTATGCCATTCCCTCGAGGCGATCTCGGTAACCCTATCATGAAGTCCATTGCAACATCATTCCACATCCACTCGGGAATGGGTAGCTACTTTAAAAGTCCTGCCGGTCGCTGGTGCTCTGCCTTCACCTACTGACAGGTGGGACATCTCATGACAAAACCAGAAACACCACTCATCATACTCGGCCACAAATACTGTCTGTATAGATCAGGATACATCTTGGTGACGCCAGGATGAACTGCCCAGACTGAGGAATGAAACTCTCGCATCAGCTCCTCATGTATATCTTCTGGAACACATACACATCCCTAGAAACACAAGATCTCATCCTTGCCTATGGTCCATTTGGGAAGAGGGTCCTCTCCTGACATGCATTCCCGTAGGACTAGGCCTTCAGAATCTGTTAACTGCCTCATTCGAACTTGGTCGAGAAGCATAGAGGTAACAGCTACAGAAGATAGTAATGTTTGCCCCGGTCTATTGTGCACCTCCAAATGCATCTCAAAGAACAGAGCCATAAGCTTCCACTCACTGCTAGCCTCCTGAGCTACCTGTATCTTAGTCCTCCTGCTCAGTGCATCAGCCACTGCATTTCCTTTCCCAGGCGTATAGGGAAGCTTGAAATCAAAAGACTATAGGTACACAACCCACCTCTGCTGTCTCAGATTCAAGTCACGCTGCGTTAATATGTACTTGAGGATCCTGTGGTCAGTATACACCACAAAATTCTCTCCTAGAAGATTATTTCTCCATCAACGCAAAGAATAAACAACTGCAGCCAACTCCAGGTCATGCGTAGGATAGTTCCTCTCATGTGGCCTCAACTGCCGAGATCCATACACAACAACACGATACTCCGACATAATAACTGCTCCAAGACCGATGCTAGATGCATCACGAAAAACTGTATAACTCTTGTCTAGATCCGGAAACATTAGAATCGGTGCTAAAGTCAATCTCCCCTTCAGCTCCTGGAAGGCTGAATTGCAGGATTCTGACCAAACATACCACACCCTTTTCTTAGTCAAGCCCATCAACGACGCTGCTAATCATGAGAAGTCCTGTATAAACCACATGTAGTAACCATCCAGCCCTACGAAACTTCATACCTAGAAGATGTTCTTCGTCTGATCCCAAGTGACTACTGCTCTCACCTTCTCTGGGTCTACTGATACTCCTGTCTGTGAGATGACATGACCGAGGAAGTGAACATTGTCCATCCAAAAGTGTAACTTTGAGATCTTAACACATAACTAATAATCCCTCAGTGTACTCAGAATGTTCTCAAGATGGGTAGCATGATCGTGTTGAGTGTGAGAGTACACCAAGATGTCATCCATGAAAACCACCACGAAGAAATCCAATTAAGGATGGAAAACTCTGTTCATCAGTGCCATGAAAACTTCTGGCGCATTCATGAGACCGAATGGCATAACCAAATACTCATACAGACCATACCTACTCCAGAAGACTGTAAGTGGTATATCAGATGGTTTGAAACGCAACTGATGGTATCCAGATCTCAATTCGATCTTCTAGAACACTTTGTCTCCTCGAAGATGATAAAAGAGAACATATATCCGTGGCAATGGATATCGGTTCTTGAATGTCAATTGGTTCAGCTTCTTGAAATCTACAAAAAGCCTAAGGGTTCCGTCTTCCATCTTCGCAAACAGGACAGGCAAACCCCAAGGAGAAGTACTGGGTCGGATGAAACCCCTTGTCTGCAACTACTCCAAGTGCTTCTTGAGCTCCTTCAACTCAGGTGTATCCATCCTATAAGGAGAAATGGACACCGGTGATGCTCCTAGAACAAGATCAATAGAGAATTTTACCTCTCACTCCAGAGGCTAACCTGAAAAGACTTCTGGAATGACATCTTGAAAGGGATCAATCACTGGAAGAAAATTTACCTGTGAAGTCCCGTGGTCATCTAGATATAATCTAGAAATCCGGGCCGTAACACCTCCCAACCCATGAAGCTCTGGTCTAGCTCTGCTCACCTGAACATCCCATTCACCCTTGTGAGGAAAAGATCCTCCCTCTAGTGATGTGAAACTCACCCTACGGAAATACCAATCAACAAAGGCTTGGAAGGGAACTAACTAGTCCATCCCGAGAATGACATCATAGCCCATCATCTCCAAAACATATTGACTCCAAGAAAAACTATACCCACCATCCTCGAGGGGTCAATCTAAGCACTGATGCACGCTAGCAGTTCTAATTCCCAAGGGATGGTCTAGCATCATCATATCCTCAGAAGTATAAATAGTAAGTCTAAGGCTTTCCAACATATGCACAGAAATAAAGATATGAGAAGCTCTTGTAACGAAAAGTGCAGAGGATAAAACAGGGGATACTAAAATTGTACCTCGAACTGTAGAAGGTCCAGGATCCAGCTCCTGATGAATCTGCTCAACAACAATAGTATGTCCCATACCGAAGCCCTACGTAGTAGTCGGAGATCCCTGTAATGATCCTCCTTGAGCCTGACCACTGCATCCACAACCTCTACCCTGTACTGAATGACCTGAAGAACACCTTCCCCCTGTCTCCTGCGGAACTGGTAATCCTGCTCCTGTACGCGGAGTTGAAACTGATCCTCCTTCACTAGCCGCTGGTAGAAGAACCTTGCAGAAGCACTGCAGATGACCTATCTTGCCGCAAGATTGGCATTCTACTGGGTCCCTCGGGCATTGGATATTTTTATACACACTTCTTCCATAATAATAACACACCACTTGGTTACTATAGGGAAGACCCTATCTACTAGAAGGAATACCTTGCTTCCTCGAGTCACCTCGTGTAGACTCTCGGTGGCGCTTCCTGCTGTCTGTCTGGAGAGAATCAGCCCTTGATGCTGAACCGCCCTGGTCCACAGCTCCAGCCTCCCTCAGGTTTCTCTCAGTAATAAGCACCTGGTTGACTAGTAGAGTGATAGAAGTAATCTAAAAGATGTTCACCTGTGACCTGATTTCTGGTCTGAGGCCTTCCTCAAACTTCCTTGCAAAAAACAGCTCGTTATTCCCCAGAATGGAAGTAAAATGCTATAACTATGTAATGCAGGAGGAATACTCCATAACTGTGAGAGTACCCTGCTGCAGTTTCATAAACTCTCTGGCTCTGTCATCCCTCAGCGTCGCTATGTAGAAGTAGTCATAGAACCTACGATGAAACTCATCCCATGCCATAACCTGTTGACACCCTATCTGCGAAACCACATCCCACAATATATTAGTGGAATATCACAGTATATAAGTCTCGAGCTTCACTCTCATCTCCATAGGTGTCTCCAGATTCTCGAAGATGGTCGACATGGCTTCTTTCCATTACTCTATATCATGTGGTCCTCCATCCCCTGTGAATGTGGGAGGGTGCTGCTGTTGAAAAAATCATGTCAGCTCTGGTATTTATAGGAAGGATGTTTAGCTCCCTGGAAGATCAGCATGAATCTCATGAAACCCTCTCTAAATTGAGCGTCGGGACCAGTTCCTCGAATCATTGTAGGTTCCATGTCTGGAACGATATGCCGAACTACTGGTAGTCCCTGATCTACTGTATCAGGCGTACGGTCACTACTTGGTTCCGGACGTGCAACGGGAGGACGTCTTGGTGCCATATCTCTAAAAGGTCAAAATCACACCTTTATTAATGATGGAAATAGATGAAACATATGCATGAAAAATGGACCAGGAGAGAAACACTTTAAAATTTGGGAAAACATGACTACACGACATGTAGTACTACTACACGATGTGTTTCTTAAAAGTTTACCCTGGGCATGTACCTTGGACATACATGGCTATGTGAACCACCCGGCTACATGGCATGTTCCTAAACTACATGGTGTGTACTACCCCTTTTTCCTCCCTTACCATTAACTCCTACACTGCTGGGAACACGGACTATCCTAGCAGGAAAAAACAAGGTGAGCTTGTCCGCTACATGGCGTGCCCTTAAGATCTCCCCCCTGTCCGTGTTGTTAGTCACACAGACTGGTACACAGACCCCTACTACACGATGTGTCAAAGGAGACATGATGTGTACTTAACATGCCTTACCTGGCCCGTGTTGTTAGTGACACGACCTGAAACATGGTTGACACAACACGACATGTTACATACAGACACGGAGTGTAAGTGGAAGGATAAAACCAACCCGTGTTGTTGGCTACAAGGCCGACTACATGGTCAACTATACACGACCTGTTCCCAAGGGACACGACGTGAACTTGAAGGAAAACCCTGGCCCGTGTTGTTCGTGGCACGACCAGATACCTATTCCATACTATATGACATGTTAAACTAGAACACAACGTGTTCTTATAAGAAACATTAAAACCACGTGTCTCTGCCAAACAGAGTCAGGGACACGGCTAAAAACTACAAGGCGTGTATGCATAAAGTACACACCGTGTATTCTGGGTTTTTCTGCAGAGAACTAAATCTTGACGTACATGGACCTTACATTACTTTTGTGGAATACTTAACAAATAACAAAAACAGACACACAAGGATCGTAATAGTTTTGTGTCTTTGGAAACTCGAAATATAATCTTCTAATCATGGTGAAAGATCTTCAACATCTCTATTAATTATCTTCCCCTTTTGTTTTCTTACCTAAAAACTTTCTTTAAATCCTGGGGAAAAGAAAACATATAAAGGGTGAGCTCAAATTCTCAGTAAGGGTAAACATAGAGAACATAAAACAATCCTTAGACATTTGAATGTAAAAACATGAGCATAAAATCTAAACATCAATATCGTGAGAAATGATATAAAAAATGGAAGTACGTAAGGCATAGATCATGAAGAAACATTAATCATGATAAAATAGCAAGGGATAAAAATGTAATTGTTGCAACCATTAATTAAATGATATGATTTCCATAGTAGCCAAGGCATTGTTGCCAATACCATATTAGTGGACGAAGTCCCTTTCTGAATTGAGTTCACTCCTCGTTCTAGTGCTGCATTACTAAACCAGATTAACATACCATTCTAGACATGTCTATCTCATGAGATATAAATATTTAACCAATGTATTGGAGGGAGATATAGGTCCCACCCGTCTCATAATGAAATCACTCTTTCGTGTGCCACAAAATCATAAATCATACATCATAGCATAACCCATGTAATAGAATGGTATTCTTAAACATCATGCCATCATAACATAATGCATATAAAAAAGGGATATCATTTCATCATAAGAAGAATCAAACCATGTAAATTATGGAGACATTATACTTGAAACATAAACATATTAAATAGTGTCATTTTAGATGGAAAATAATTTTGATAAAACACTTGAAATGAATTCTTGAGGAAAATATCCTTTCTTCTCCAAAATCATTTTCTTTTCACAAAATGCCATGAAATTTAAAAAGAAAAGGGTTTCTTTAAAATAGTCATGAAATCTTTTGTAGGAAGAATCATGAAAATAAGGCTTTATAAAACTGTAAAAATCTTTTGATGCCGTATTAGATAAATAAAACAATCTTCTCGTACTTTTGTTAGAAAAGTAAAAAAATACCTCTTATGGTAAACAAAAAAAAAACGATTCCTTACATATCATGTAGTAAACGTAAAAAATCGGTAAAAAGGACTTTAAACATACATGAAAACATTTTTATAAAAATTGGACATGGATGATAAATATAACCCCAGTAAATACTTACGTATAAGCGATCTCGAATAGAAAACAATTGAGATTGAAACATTATCCCTTACCTTAGTTTCGATATGCTTCATACGAATCTGAAATTCCAGTATAATGATTTAAATAATGTCATTGACTTATTACAGAATCATATTCATTGTTATGATATCATATATGCTTCAATGATGACTTTATATTACCCGTTCTTTTGTAAATCCATGTTAAAGCAACGTTTTGGGTAAAATCGTTTCATTTATCGTACATGTTTGGACTTGTTGTTCTTGATATTATTACTACTTATATCTTGATTTACATACTTCAAGAATTTAAATCATGATTTATATATCATATATATATATTCATTATATATATAATAGATATATAAATGAAATGAAATACACTGATCATAGAGACGGTAGGCCGTACGTACTCATGAACGCTGTTTTCGTTTACTTATTGAATTAAATGGAATTATGTAGATGACATACATATATATATACAAAAATCTAGTATAATTATTATGTCATATATTTCATGATTAATTATTATATATACTTTATAATCATTCTTGAATTGTTAACATGGAAAATGAATTTCATCGCGTCATGGAGACGGTAATCCGTACGTATGCACGAGCGATGATATCGTTCACATATTTATTGAATGGAATTCGAGTGGATGATACAATATATCAGAATCAGTATGATGTTATAATGACTATGTATATTTATTCTTTACACCATTATACTCGTCCATGTACGGTGGTGATGGAAAAATAGATTTCACCAAGACGTGGAGACGGTATTCCGTACGTACGCACGCGCGGTGATTTTGTTTTCCGTAGGATGGATAGAAGGTGAAATGAGTTTTTTTAGTATATATAATAACATATAAGTATATTAGTGATACTGATGTTATTATTTTATAATTAAACAACTAATGAAGAAGATTTTGAGGAAGAAATAAGCTTGAAAGAATCGGTAGAAGAGATTACCTCTTCTTAGACGCACCTCCTTTAAAATTCCTCTTAGGGCACTAGGGTTGGTCTTTTGAGAAGTCCAGAAGCAATATGATATAACAAGAGAGGTTTTGAAGAGTAATTGGTAGGGTTTGTCCGAGCTTCAAGGCTCAAAAGGGAGTGAAGAGAAGTGGGAAGGGGTTCCCTTTTTATAAGGGAGGATAGAGGCACCTTTGGAAATCTCAAAAATATTAATTTATAATAAATCTAACACCACTTAAAAATGTCCAAAAATGACTCATATAGGAATATTAGATTAGATAGGGTTGTAATATCATCAACCAATAAAATTTAGACATGTATGGAATTTATTTTAAACATTATCAACTTGATTTATCCTTATTTAATCTATTAAATTTTATTTGTGGTAATAAGATTCTAAATTCTAAATTGTTATAAATAATTACTTATGTGCTGTGAATTATACATAATTAGATAATTTATGACATTTTCGACTATATAAATTTCAATTTATAATTTTTAAATATTTTTGTGATTTTTAAACAATTTAATAATATGTTATTTTTATAAAATAACAATAGTGTCAATTTTGACAGTATTCATTTATTTGAATTTAAATAAAATCCAAAAAAAGGATATATTCAAACTAAAATATTGAATAGGTTCCTAAAATATCATATGCATATATTAAATTATTGTATAATAGTAAATAGTTCATATAATATTTATTTTACTATTTGTAAACCATTTATTTGACACTTCTCTTAATAAAGTAATTTCTACAACATTTTTGTATAATTATTTAATATACTTATTTGTTTCATAAAAATTAAAATTAAAATTTTATGATGAAGATAAATATTATATATTTTATAATAATACTTTTAGTTGGATTGTTATTCAAAAACACGCAACTTTTAAAATATTATATTTATAAAATTATGAAGGTGACAACTTTGACATCATTTAAAATAAAATAATATAAGTGTCATAATCACTTTTATAAGACTCCAAACAGTCATATATTCTGTAATTGGATGATTATGGTGTATATATACACTACCAATAAGTTTAGTTCAGTTTTGTGAGCCTTTTAGTGGGTATTATTATTTCTATAAAAACAATATTATTGAATTTTTTACTAAATAAATAATTTCTGCATCATTAATTTATAAGCTAATAAGGTAATCAAATAACTCTTAAAAATTAAAAATAAATTACCATTATAAAGAAAAACATTTTAGCTTTCAAATGAGTATTTATAACCGAAGTTATATTCTGTATATCCATATATTAAAAATACCTTAATTATTAAAGTTTGAGTGAGACATATTTCACTTTCCGTTAAATAAAATTAACTAAAGGTCTTAATCACCTCCAAGTGGGTTCTAATGGATTACGTTTCGAACCAAATATGACATAGGACGAAATATAATCATCCAATTGTATTAAGAAAAGTTTTAGGGTATTTTTATAATATTATATTTACCCTTAATTACTCGATTTACCTTTTACTATGGTAAATAAAATTTACCGTAGTTACAATTCATAATGACTAAAAATAAAAAGTAGTCTACTAATATAATTTGGACCCAATGATTACAAATATGGAATACATTTTTCCAAATTCAATACACATAAGTTTCATAAATTAAATTAAAATTAATCTCGTTGTCGAAAGAAAACGAGTTTTTGTTTAAAACATTGCAAAAGATTGAATTGATTTAACCTACGAATTCAATGTAAAATCAATGCTAATGTCATACATTAAATTAAATGGTAAAAATATATTATATTTATACTTTTAAACCATTAAATATTATTATTTAACCTCATAAATTATTACGATGAAAAAATATATTTTTAATGAAAATATAGCGTGTTTTTACTATTCATTAAAATATGAAAGTTATCAGAATAATATAAAAAATTTATCCAAGGTAAAATTTTATATCCTGATTCTAAAGAATAATTTTATTTTTTAAAATTGAACATATAAACATGTCAAAAACTAGATTTAATGTGGGTGCGCCATCAAAAGGCGACAAAACTGCATTTTTTGAAAAATACTTATTTTACCCGAAAAATTTATTTTATTCTCATACCATGTTATAGAAAACGAGTAAGATGAATAATAATGTTATAAAATATTAAATATAGTTAATACTTTTCATAAAGACTAGTTCGTTCTAATATTATAACCATATTTCATTGTTTAGTGAAACCTGGTCTTGCATACAACACACGCTATCGAGGAAGGTCGTGATTGCATGTAATGCGAGCCAGGTCAGGGTTGCGTGTAGTGCAATCTCCCTTTAGTGTTGAGTATAACATAATTGAAAACTTATTTCATTTATACATTGAATATATATATATATATACGCTCAATGTTCCATAGAATAACTACTATCAAACAAACTTGAAATTGTGTGTAACACGATCCAAGATTAGTGTTGCATATACTACAAGCTAATACGGTGTTGCGTATAGCGCAAGATATTCTTGGTGTAGCATAAAATAGAAGATAAGAAATAAATTAAAAATAATATATCTTATAAAATCTTGGGTTGTTACATTCTACCCCCTTAAAATAAATTTCTTCCTCAAAATTCGTTAGGGTTATAAATCGTTTACTATTCATAGAAACCCACATCGTAAAAAGGAATACTAAAACTCAATTTTAATAACTAAAGTATGAAACGTAATGATTAACCAAAGTAACTAATCAATGGGTTTACATATAGGAGAACATAGGTGAAAATATGGATATGAAAGAAAAATCTAACCATCATGTTTTGATGGAGAGTGGTATTGAACATGGCTATGAAAAATCCAAAAATCACAATGCCATAAATTTGTGATGATCTAAGGTACCATCAGATTCATCGGATATGAGAGTACCAGGACAACATTTTTTGTTTTCATGATCGTTTCCCTAATGTTGATGATTTTTTTGTATAAGGATAAATAAATACTTGATTTCAGTGTAAAATCATTATTGGTCATTCCATGAACAATTTCTGCTTCATCTCTTATTTAAAGATATGAAGTTGAATTTGACATTATTGAATGATAGGTCATTCCATCTATCTCTATCACAATAAAATGTGATTATAAGATATTAAATATACATAAGTCCATCTATGGGGAGGTTAATAGTACATGGTTCCAAAAATAGACTTATACATCATCTATCATACCACGTAATAAAATAAAACTAATTTCTAAAAACCAGGGACTTCTTGTAGGCCAGTGGTAGGTGATGAAGGCCTGTCGCACTTCAGTTGTGGGTTTATTCCCGAAACCTTGTCCGACGCAACGGGTTGTCGCCCGTCCTGCAGGTTTTCCTTTTTTCTAAAACTATACTATCATGATATCAAAAAGATCTATCCTTAAACAATACTATCTGATGTCCAAATTAATCCATTCCAACCTTTAGGCTTTTTGAAAATACTTATGTCCGATTACTAGAAATTTCACATATCGAGCATGTGAATTCCTTCATTTATCCCCCATATATAATAAGATATATCTTGTTGGTCACATTCCAAAAATGTGAATACCTTAATCATGTGTTCTTTTGAAACATGAATTACCATAGAAACCTAGCAAAACATGAATTCTGTCAAAAGTTAACTCTTTCCAAATACCAAAATCCCAAATAAAATCTAAATACTCAAATTATGATATTACTTTGTCCATTTATCAGCCATGAGCTCATGAATACTATCAAAAATATTATTTTCTCCTTATCCCTTCATTATGCACATATCATCTTCTTTGGAAAAATATCAGAATAACCTTTCATGGTTATCATTACCATTCAACACATACCTTCAAATAATTTAGGAAAAACAATAGTGTAACAATCCTTAGATGATTCTTTATTCCATAGTACCATACATTATTCTTGATAAACATACAATAATTCCACAAAATTCTTAAACCACTGACTGAGCTTCATCATTTCTTTAATCTCAAATTTCATTTGCACTCTCTTCATCATCATCCAAATAAATACTACCCATATGACCATGATGATTATTTTCATGAGATTTTACCTTAGGTAATTGGTTTAAATAATGCCCATACATTCCACATTTAAAACACCTAATCATTGTTGATGTCGTAGAAATACCATTATCCTTGTCTATGGTGTTAACTGAACCTTTTCCTTTGCACTTACTGGCTTTGTGTCATTCTTTTCCACACCCAATGCATCTTCCAGTTCCTTTGAAACAATCTCCATGATGCCTCTTCCCACATGATTTACATGATGGAAATTGAACTTTCTTTCCTCTATGATCATCATGAAACTCCATCTTTCTCTTATTATCTGAGTCAATAAACATACCAAAGTTGAGATTATTGATCATATTATGAGATTGCTGATTAGGAATAATAACGATGTTTGGACTTACAAATCCCATTTCATTTGGTTGCTCATGAAGAATATCATTCCATTGTCCATCATATCCTCCATTATCGTGAATCTTGCTTTTTCCAGCCATTTTATAAAACCAAAAAAGAATAGTGTGAGAGGAAAAAATTATACTAGGGAAAACAACATAATAAAGGGGGAGTACCGTCAATATCTAACATCTGAGGTTAAATTCTATGATCGTTACCGTAGTTCTAGGACTATAACCTATACGTATACTTATCCTTAGGGACATCCCTAGACATACCTTAGAAATATCTTTAGGGATCTCACTAAAGTTTTCTCATCCTAGTTTCCAAAGGATAACTAAACCTTTCCTATGATACGAACTGCAGAGACCCAAATCATGATGTACATGTACATTACATTACTTTTTCGGAATAATTAATACATAACTAAAACAGACACACAAGGATTGTAATAGTTTAGTGTCTTTGGAAACTCGGAATATAATCTTCTAATTATGGTGAAAGATCTTCAAAATATCCATTAATGATCTTCCCCTTTTGTTTTCTTACCTAAAACCTTTCTTTAAATCCTGGGGGAAAGAAAACATATAACGGGTGAGCTCAAATTCTTAGTAAGGGTAAGCATAGAGACATAAAACAATCCTTAGGCATTTGAATGTAAAAACATGAGCATAAAATATAAACATCAAAATCTTGAGCAATGACATAAAACATTGTAGTAAGTAAGGCATAGATCATGAAGAAACATTAATAATGATAAAATAAAATGGGATAAAACATGTAATTGTGAAAAACATTAAGCTCATGATATGATTTACATAGTATCCAAGGCATTGCTGCCAAGACCATCTTAGTGGACAAAGTCCCTTTCTGAATCGAGTTCACTCCTCATTCCAGTCCTATATTACTGAACTGGATTAACTTACCATTCCAGCTATGTCTATCCCATGATATATAAATCATTAACTAATGCATTGGATGAAGATATAGGTCCCACGCATCTCATAAGGAAATCATTCTTTTGTGTGCCACAAAATCATAAATCATACATCATAGCATAACCCATGTAATAGAATGGGATTCTTAAACATCATGCCATCATAACATAATAAATATAAAAAATGGATATCATTTCATCATAAGAAGAATCAAACCATGTAAATTATGGAGACATTATACTTGAAACATAAACATATTAAATAGTGTCATTTTAGATGGAAAATAGTTTTGATAAAACACTTGAAATGAATTCTTGAAGAAAATATCCTTTCTTCTCCAAAATCATTTTCTTTTCACAAAATGCCATAAAATTTAAAAAAAATGGTTTTGTTTAAAATAGGCATGAAATATTTTAGAGGAAGCTTCATGAAAATAAGTATTCATAAATCTGTAAAAATCCTTTCATGCTATATAAGTTAAAAAAACATTTTTCTCATACTTTTGTCGGAAAAGTCAGAAAGTGCCTCATATGGTAACCAAAAAAAAAGATTCCTTACATAACATGTAGTAAAAGTAAAAAATGGGTAAAAATTACTTTAAACATACATGAAAACATTTTTATAAAACTTGGACATGGATGATAAATATAACCCCAGTAAATACTTACGTATAAGCAATCTCGGAAAGAAAACAATTGAGATTGCAACATTATCCCTTACCTTAGATCAGATATGCTTCGTATGTATTCGAAACTCTTGTATAATGATATAAATAATTTCATTGACTTATTACAGAATCATATTAATTGTTATGATATCATATATGGTTTACTGATGACTTTATATTACCCGTTCTTTTGTAAATCCATGTTAAAGCAGCGTTTTGGGTAAAATCGTTTCATTTATCATACATGTTTGGACTTGTTGTTCTTGATATTATTATTACATATATATTGATTTACTTAAATCCAGAATGTAAATCATGATTTATATATCATATATATATTCAGTATATATATATATAATAGATATATAAATGAAATGAAATACACCGTTCATGGAGACGGTAGGCTGTACGTACTCATGAACGCTGTTTTCGTTTCCTTATTGAATTAAATGGAATTAAGTAGATGACATACATATATATATATACACATAAATCCCATAGAATTATTATGTCATATATTTCATTATTACTTATTATATATACTTTATAATCATTCTTAAATTGTTAACATGGAAAATGAATTTCATCGCGTCGTAGAGACGATAATCCGTACGTACGCACAAGCGATGATATCATTCCCAAATTTAATGAATGGAATTGGAGTAGATGATACATTATATAAGAATCAGTATTATGTTATAATAACTATTTATAGTTATTATTTACACCATTATACCCGTCCAAGTAAGGTGGTCTTGGAAAAACAGATTTCACCACGGCGTGGAGACGGTATTCCGTACGTACGCATGCACGATGATTTCATTTTCCGTAGGATGGATATAAGGTGAAATGAGTTTCTTTAATATTTATAATAACATATCAGTATATTAGTGATACTTATGTTATTAAATTATAATGAAACAACTAAATAAGAAGAATTTTAAGAAGAAAGAAGCTTGAAAGAATAGGTAGAAGAGATTACCTCTTCTTCGACACACCTCCTTTAAACTTCCTCTTAGGGCACTAGGGTTGGTTTTTTCATAAGACCAGAACCTATATGATATAACTAGAGAGGTTTATAAGAAGAAGTTTTAGGGTTTGGATGATCTTAAAGGCTCAAAAGCGAGTGAAGAGAAGTGGGAAGGGGTTCCCTTTTTATAAGGGAGGAGAGGGGCACCTTTGGAAATCTTAAAAATAATAATTTATTATAAATATACCCCAATTGAAAAACCTCCAAAAATGACTCATATTCAAATATTAGATGATATAGGGTTGTAATCGCATTATCCAATAAAATTTAGACATGTAGGGAATTTATTTTAAACATTATCAACTTGATTTATCCTTATTTAATCAATTAAATTTTAATTGTGGTAATAATATTCTAAATTTTAAATTGTTATAAATAATTACTTATGTGATGTGAATTATAAATAATTAGATATTTTATGACATTTTAGAGTATATAAATTTAAATTTATAATCTTTAAATATTTTTGTGATTTTTAAACACTTTAATAATATGTTATTTTTATAAAATAACAATAGTGTGGATTTTGACAATAATCATTTATTTGAATTTAAATAAAATCCACACAGAGGATATATTTGAAATAAAATATTTAATAGGTTACTAACATATCATATTCATCTATAAAATTATTGTATCACATTAAATAGTTCATATAATATTTATTTTACTATTTGTAAACCATTTATTTGATACTTCTCTTAATAAAATAATTTCAACATCATTTTTGTATAATTATTAAATATACTTATTTTTTGCATAAAAATTAAAAATAAAATACTTGGATGAAGATATATCTTATAGATTTTATAGTAATACTTTTAGTTGGATTTGTATTCTAAAACACCAAACTTTTAAAATGTTATATTTATTAAATTATGAAGGTGACAACTTTGACATCATTTAAATGAAAATAATATAAGTGTCATAATTACTTTTATAAGACTCCAAACGGTCATATATTCGGTAATTGGATTCTTATGGTGTATATATACACTAAAAATAAATTTTGGTCAGGTTTTTGAGCCTTATAATGGGTATTATTATTTCAATAAAAACAATATTATTGATTTTTTTACTAAATAAATAATTTCTCCATCATTAATGTATAAGCTAATAAGGAAATTAAATAACTCTTAAAAATTACAAATAAATTACCATGATAAATAAAAAAATTTTATCTTTCAAATGAGTATTTATAATGGAATTTATATTCTGTATAACCTTATATTTAAAATACCTTAATTATTAAAGATTGAGTAAGAAATATTTCACCTTCCTTTAAATAGAATAAACTAAAGGTCTTAATCAACTCCATGTGGGTTCTAATGGATTAAATTTTGACCCAAATATGACTTAGGATAATATATAATCATCCAATTGTATTAATACAAGTGTTAGAGTAATTCTATAATATTATATTTACCCTTAATTACCCGATTTACCTTTTACTATTGTTAATAAAATTTACCGTAGTTACAATTCACAATGACCAAAAATAAAAAGTAGTATATTAATATAATTTGGACCTACTGATTCCAAATATGGAATCCATTTTCCCAAATTCAATACACAGAAGTTGAAAAAATTAAATTAAAATTAATCCCGTTGTCGAAAGAAAACGGGTTTTTGTTTAAAACATTGCAAAAGATTGAATTGATTTAACCTAAAAATTCAATGTAAAATCACTGAAAATGACCTACATTACATTAAATGGTAATAATATATTCTATTTATACTTTAAAACCGTTAAATATTATAATTTAACCTCATAAATTATTACGATGAAAAAATTTGTTTTTAATTAAAATATAGCGTGTTTTTACTATTCATTAAAATATGAAAGTTATCAGAATAATATAAAAAACATATCCAAGATAAAATTTTATATCTCGATTCCAAAGAATAATTTTATTTTTTAAAATTGAACATGTGAACATGTCAAAAACTAGATTTAATGTGGGTGCGCCATCAAAAGGAGGCAAAACTGCATTTTTTAAAAAAATACTTATTTTACCCGAAAAATTTATTTTATTCTCATACCATGTTCTAGAAAATGAGTAAGATGAATAATAATGTATTAAAATTAAAAATGTAGTTAATACTATTCATAACGACTAGTTCGTGGTAATATTATAACCATATATCATTGTTTAGTGAAACCTGGTATTGCGTACAACACACGCTATCGAGGCAGGTCATGATTACATGTAATACGAGATAGTTCAGGGTTACGTGTAGTGAAATCTCCCTTTGGTGTTGAGTGTAACATAATTGAAAACTTATTTCATTTATACATTGAATATATATATATATATATACACACTCAATGTTGCGTATAATAACTACTATCAAACAAACTTGAAATTGTGTGTAACACGATGCAAGATTAGTGTTGCGTATACTGCAAGATAATACGGTGTTGCGAATAGCGCAAGATAATCTTGGTGTAGCGTACAACAGAAGATATGAAAGAAATTAAAAATAGTATATCTTATAAAATTTCAGGTTGTTACATTTTCTAGATAGTATCCTCAGAACTGCATCGGAGCCCAGAAAACATAGAAAACTAGTGTTATGGTGCCAAATTCTAATATGTGGGGCCCCATACTCCCCGCGAATAAAATCTTGGCATCATAACAATGGATATAATAGGTAAAAAGTATAACAACTCACGATACACCAAATTCTGATCCCCGAGGGCCCATAACACCTCTATGACCAATGTTTGGCGTCCATGATAAAGAAGATCTAATCAAACGATACCCTATCAACATATCATGTATTCTATCACATTAGATATCACAACAGTATGCATCTTCTATCACAAATTCAATCACAATAGCATGAAATTAATAATTCAATCTATATGGCATGGAAAAATGCATGACATGTGATTTTTAAACAAGTGCCTATATGATGCATTAGAAGGAATACCCTCATCTCATCGGGGTTCAACAAAATAGAACCACAATCATACAAACAGTAATAACACAAAACAAGTGCACCTCCCAACGGTGAAATCAACTAAACTACAACTTAATCAAAAACTCAAAAATTGAAATATTCGAGGTAATCAGGCTATTTCCTTGTACACGAGTTCTAGAATGCCCGGGCATAGCTATTTACCATTTAATGATTCCGTCCTATCCCTGTCTAATGTCACTAAACAGTAAGTCAATATAAAAAGGAAAGAACCCCGCTATGATACCACTTTGTAACGACCTGAGTTCGGAGCCCCTCAACTGATGCCCTGTGCCCGGTTCACCACATGACCTCAAGCACATTTCCCTAAATTCTAGAGGCTGCCGACTAGCAGCGAGGGCCTTGGTAAGTTATTGGGGTAACTATTCCCTCCTTTTGTAAGTAATACAAGGTACATGAAATATCAGTCAATGGCAGAAGCAGTAAAAAACATACAACAACTAAAACTAAAAAGCGGAAGAAATGTATAATATAATAATGATGCAGTATGGCACATGTATCTAAGGAAAGTATCAAACACAACAACATGCTGAAATAAAACTGAGAACAAAGAACTATAATTATATAGAAACTCCAACATCATCGCAAGCCTAAGCTCTGTCCTATGCTCTCCAGCTCCAACCAGCAATCATGTACCTGAAGTAGAAGGGCCAAAATCCCTATCCACACCTGCAGCCATATAACCTGTTTGTGCTGAAAAGTAGGACCCAAAAAGGGTGTGAGACTAATCCTAGTAGGCAATCACCACAAGATCTGTGACCTACTGTCAGTGGGAAATATAGAAAAAGTGAAGGAAATAAATGCAGTAGAGAAATATGAGTACTCTAAAGTAAACAATCCTACCAATATCTATTCACATTTATTTATTAATTTAATTCACTCATTAAATTATCAACCAAGGAATCTATCAAAAATCTCTATATTCTCAAGGCATAGCGTGCAATGCAATAGGTATCTCAGCAGACTACCTAACAGCAAGCAGCACAAACTCAAGCTTGGTATTTGGCATGGTGGACTCGTCACAACCAACCAAAAAATAATCACGGTGACTCTCTAGGTGGCTCACACTGGCAGACCCCTCTAGTCAAGTAAACATACAAAGGCACAAACACTCTGGGATACTGTCACCGTTAATTCCCCTACGGTCTTCCAATGATTACTATAGACTCTCTGAGGAAGAACTTACGTCTAATTTCCCCTATAGTCTCGATACGTAACTAAGGATAGTCTAATTAATCACAAAGTCCCATTCCCGTAGGTCCTGAAAACGATACTAATTTATAACAGACTCTCTAGGGAAGCCCTTAATCATCAATTCCCTCTTTATTCTACCACACTAGGTTCCCACAGCACTGAGTAGTGTAGTCATGCGTAATAGACTTTTAGAAGCCCAAATTTAGCTCAAAAAACTACTTGGATAATCGCTACTATTCATCAAAAGAATATAAACAACAAGAAATACATGAAATCAATTATATCAAGGTAGGAAAACAATGAAACAAGGTATGCCTCATAGGAAACCTAATCCAAACGATGAAAAATAGCCAAAACAGGGGGAACAACCATCGGGTGATTCTTAAACATGCTAACAAGAAATTATAAATCATCTAATAACCCCTTTGCATACATGCAATCTAAGGCAGATAATAATAAATGATCAAAACCCTAACCCGAGATACCCGATACATGGGTATCCAACACTTCTGCACCAAAAACTCAAAGACATTCAATGTAGGGAGACAAACCACCTACCTCGATCCTAGGAGTTCAATATAATTGATCCTCGACCTGTGAATCATACTAGAATAGAGAATATCTACAAAAACATCTAAAATGTTTAACCTTAGATAACTCTAACAAGAGAAAGAATCCAAAAACATGTCCAAAGAAGAACTAAGAACTCACTGCTGTGATACTATTGGAACCGTTGACATTCGATTCGGATAATCGGTGCCAGATCGGTGTCTCAGAGAATATTCGGCCTCCTCGGATGCTCTGGACATTATTAGGCCGAGAAAATGAAGAAAATAGGTTTAAGACATGACCCCGGTCCGATTAATGAAATAAAAAGAAAAGTACATGGTGTGTACTTCATGAGTACATGGCGTGGACTTCATGAGTACACGGTGTGTACTCACCCTTTCCATACACCGCATTAAGCGGCCTCCACATCACCGCAACACACTGTGTGTGTGTCCTGGACAAGGCCAGCACACGGTCTCATGCAGGAGAAAAGTACACGACATGTACTCATAAATTACATGGCGTGTACTCATACAGTACACGACGTGTACTTATAAAATTTCGAGATTGTCTTATTTTTTAAATAAATGTCTAGAAACGGAAAAACATACCTAAAACGATGATCCATGTTCTTACACATGACCACTCTTTCCTAGATGGTAAAAAACATTTTATGGCTAGAGAGGATGAAGAATCCACTGACTTCATATCCCCCCAGGGTGTATTCTATTATCAGGTAATGACCTCGGGTTTAAAGAATTTCAGTTCCACATACCAATGTTCCATGCATCACATCTTTAAACCCTTCCTACATAAGTTTTTTGATGATATGTAGATGATATAGTTGTTAATTCTTGACAACTTTCTGACCACTTGGCTGACCTAAAGACCGTCTTCAACAAGTTACGACATCATATCCTTGTGACGAACCCCTTAAAATGTGCATTCAGGTTAACCTCTAGAAAATTTATTGTTTTCCAAATATTACACCATGGAATCTATGTTGACCCTAAAAAAATACATCCTAAAAATTTCACCTCCCCAAAACCTTAAAGTGTTAAGAGGACTTCTGGGAAACGTGGCCTACAGCTGGTGCTTCAAATCCAACCTTACCGAAAAGTGTTCATCCTTCACCAAAATAATGAAGAAGGGGGTCACATATCAGAGAACTAATGAGTCTCAGGATTCATTTGAAAAACTCAATAAGTACCAATTGATCCCACCAATATTAATTCCTACTATTGAGGGAAATATTCTCATTCTATATGTGATGACCCTGGAGTGATCACTAGGTTCCATAATCATACAAAATAATAATTTTTAGAATTAAAAAAACCTCTATTATCTCAGTCAAAACATGTTCGTTGATGAAAATCATTATTAAAATATCAAGAAAAGCTATATGGAATTAATCATTACAATTCATAAACTAAGGCACTACCTACATCAGCAGGAGGTATAATTGGTATCTCCCAATAAACTACTCAAATATATCCATAGTCATCTTATCTTAATAGGATTTATGGAATTGTGGGAGGTTATTATGCTTTTTTTTTGATATAAAATTAGTGCTTTAGAAAGTAATGAAAGGATAGGCTTGGTTATATTTCCTTGTAAAACACATGTCTACAAAAAAAACCAAGAAATTCTGAATTTCTAGATGAAGTGATATTATCTATGAAATATTTTCTCCAAATTTGGTAAATGTACTATGATTGTGTGTTTAGTATCCTGATATGGAGGATAATAGAGAACCCTAATCTCATCATATTTGGGTTAGGTATTGTTCTCATTTACCCACTAAATGCATGTGTACATTACTTATTCTTGTTATCAGAAGGTTTTACAAACAATGAGTCAATGTTTCAATCCCTCATTGATAGAATGGATCTAGTAGTCCAATTACCATTATACCACCTGGACGTGGGAGGTGACTCAGAGTTAGTAATAAAACCATTCTATGTGGATTACTCCATCAGAATAGAAGAGCTAATCACCCTACATGACCATGTATGATTATTTATGGAAGAGTTCCACTCAGATAAAACATTGAATCAAGTCCCACAATCAAATAATGTCCAATAAGATACATTGGAAAATGTAGATACATCTCTAGAAGTTCAAAATTAATATGAAATGATCATGAAAATTTTATATCACAAAATGTTCGCACCTTTGTCACATTAAAAACAGTAGAGATCAATAAAGTCAAACCCATCCCTGAGCTGTATTGTCCCACCATTGGGTCGATGATTCCAACCATTGAATATATCTAAAATGGAGTACTCCCACTAGATAGAGAGTAGAAAGAAAAAATTTGACAGTGATCAGCCATCTTCACTCTTTATGATGGACCAAATCATAAGAAAGTCCTATATAAACAAGGCTTTAATGAAATACTTATCAGATGTATCCATGGATATGAAACCACTACTGACAAGAATTAAGTAAACATTATATCTTATTGAATACACTATTCAGGGATCAATATTTCCCCCAAAATCTGAAGGCTTGGGTACTACTAGCCCACTATGACATTGGATTGCACAAATTTCACCAAGAAATGTCATTACATCTTGGTTGATGCCAACTTCATTCATCAACCCCCATAGTTTCCACATATAACCAAATACTTCCGGACATTTTCTATATGGGGAATGAATGTTGTGAGACTTTACCCTCTAACTATGGCCATGAAATTCAAATACATCTTGACTACTTCAGACTACTTTTCCAATGGTCCGAGTCAATACACCCCAATGAATTTGGGGATAAAAGCATTGTAAGCTTCATGAAATCCAACATCATTTCCAGTTTTGGTTTCCCTCACTCTATACTAGTGGAAAATGGAACCAATTTCTATTTTTTTTTAATGTGGAGAGGCTGTATTAAGAATATGATATCAAATCCAACCACTAATCCCACTATCATGAAGAAATTAATGGGTAGATAGGGGACTTTAACAAGACCCTATAAAATATACTATATAAGATGTTGGATAAAGATAAAAAGTCACGTCCAGACAAGCTATTCTATGCCTTATGGGCTCATCAGACTACAACCCGTACTGCCACACAGGAGACCCCAGACTCACTAGTATATGGAACATAAGAAGTAATTCCCATTGTGGTCCAACTTCCATCAATTTTTATTTCCATATTCAATTATTTATCCTTATATTAGTAATTCCAGGAACAAATGGAAGAATTAGAGTATCTCGATGAGAAGAGACTTCAAAGCTTGCATTACTTGGATGCCTATCAAAATTAGATAATAGAAGCCTTTATCAGGAAGGCCCTCCTCCATTCATTCCTACAAGGGGAAATGGTATTGGTTCTCAGAACTCCAATGATACTAGGAAGGAAGCCTCCAAATCTTGAACCAATGCGGGAGGTCCCTTACTCCATACAGAAGTTCCACTATAACAGAGCTTATTTGTTGATCTCAATGGATTGGGAGATCATCATGCCCTATCCAATGTGATAAACCTAAATAAATATTTTATGTAATACTATGAAAATCAACTTATATGAAATATGTTAAACTGTGTAGTTGGTCCTTGTTTCATGACCTCAAAAGGCCTGACCTAACATATTAGTTTCAAGGCATTAAATTGTGTAGATTTTCCTTATTGTATGTACTTAAATGGCATGACCTAATGTACAAAATGAAAGACATTAAATGGTGTAGTTGGGCTTTTTAAGAAGTAATCAAAGGGAATGGAATATTATCTTTTCTACATGATGATAAACTATATGGAATCATTATCCTTATCACATGATGATAAACCGCATGACATATGGTCTTAGTCATATGACCTAAAACAACAGGGCACCATTCTTCATCACTGCATGACATTAAACTTCACGGTTAACATCCCTATCATTCAGCATTAAGAAAACCAAAAAATACCACAAGCTAAGATACTCCTCATGGTTCATTAAATATGGGCCACTTTCTTAGGTGTAAGCTATAATCACATCCCTTTAACCCCTCAGTCGGTCAAGATGCCCTCTTGGCCAGACAAGAGGAAGAAAGGGAGGGAATCTACCTTGTCCCAGCACCACTCACATCATTTCAACTCCATATTGGAACTTGGGCCTAATTTATAAGTATAATCTCCAAATTTATCACGTCATTACCATATGGTGTTAAAATAAATCATTCATGTCCTTGTTTCATGATGTAAAACTGCACACCATTTCAACCTATATTTGAGCAGATCATAATATCTAAAGCTGGTTCCCCTACCACACTATTATTCAAGAACTAAGTATTGCTTGATTCCCATTCCAATGAGATACACAGTGATTATTATAACCAGTGTATTATGTCCATCCCTCATTATGGAAAATATCAAAGCCCCCTTATCTCTGCATCAAAACCTGATTGATGTGGGGAACTATTAATCAATAACTACATGTGGTTTGATTCCTACTCCAAAACGACACATAATGACAGTCGGGTCTTATCACCTGGACCATCTAACATACCCCCTTTCACATTGGAAGGCCTATTGAATTTCCTCATGATGTTAAAATGAATGATTCACCAAAAGTACTTGTATCTTGATTCTTGCTCTAGAAAGAAATGTAGTGACACTTGGACCACCAATTCTGGGCCCAGCCACAACAAAACTCAAAATATGTCATCTACCAATGCATGGGTCACACCATCATAAGGAATATTTCAATAACAAAAAATTTCTTTATTATCATTCTAATGAGATACATAGTGACAAAAATATCTCCAATATTAGGTCTAGACATAATAAAAAATGTACCTACCCTCTGTTAATGAATCAAACATGTAGAGTGAACCCATCAAGAACTATGTGTGGATTAACTCCTGCCTTTATAGGAAACATAGTGACACCCAAATTTTTATCATTAGGCCTAGCCACAAAATTTACTATATTTCATGTTAGCTAATCGTCATCATTTCCACATGGCATTAAATTACATGGTATTTAAAGAACTATGTGTGGGTTGATTCTCATTCTAATGAGATACTTAGTGATTTCTAGATAATAACTCATGGCCCAACAACCAAAAAAATTTAAATTTACCTATCCTTACCTTGTATTGAATTTTTTTGGTGGAAGAAACATTTCCCACTCCTTGTTTCTCATACTGAGTATAGAACATGTGGTCTTAGAAATTTTGGTAAAGGATTTACCTAGATGAGTAAGCCATATCAATTAAAAATATGAATATCAGGGTCCCAACTACAAGATATTAAAAGGCACACCATATGTACTCATCAATTGATAATACATTGAATGATTTATTCAATAACTACATGTGGATTTATTCTCATTCCATTGAGATATATAGTGACATCCAAATCTTCAATCCTAATCACAACTACAACATGGTAAATGAAATACCCCCACTCTCATATGTTTGATTCAGATCTATATGAGAGGGTTAAATATGTTGTCTCACCCCATGTGTGATCCATTTTTAAACCCCATTCATTATTTATACATTAATTAAATCAATATGGGTAATCCTATCAAGAATAATTTATGTCTTGATTCATTCTCAATCAAGATAGAAAGTGATGCTTGGGTCCTATACCTTGGTCTGACAAAAAAATTCCTTTATTTTTTTTCATGTAAAGCCACATAACCTCTTTATTGCATGACTTTAAACTTCATGGATAATTTTCTCACCACATTAATTTAATCTACATGGTACCTGAAGGACTACATGTGTCATGATTCACATTTTAGTGAGATATGTAGTGACTCTTAGGCCTAATTTCATAGTCCCAGCCATAGTTTAATGAAAAATTCCCCCTATTATGCATACAAACAATGATCTATGTAAGAGATCATAATTCGAGTCACCTTATCAGGGTGTCCACCATGGAAACAAAGATACCCCTTCCACAAATGAGTCATATATATCTATACATCAGGGACAATATCGGTCAAAATACTTACTTTTTGATAATACATATCCCCTCCACACGTCATACTCCTAATATTGAACACTTTTGGATCTTCATAAACTTTCCTCAAATTTTGGTGATAAAATTTATGATACCCCGAGACTCCTTTTCCTAACTATATAGTAACACACACATGTTGGATTTGCATAAGTATCCCAAAAAATGGTCAAGTTAGTTGAAGGATTCCACTATTTGACTATGATATGACACTCCCCAATTGGATTTGCATAAAGTATCCCATAAATGGGTTTATCAACCATTGGTAACTATTTCTTAAGGAGAATCATCTTCTATATTCATAAGATTTAATGACATTTTGTTGGAACCTGTTATTCAAATCAATTCACGATCATCCTTCACATATCTGTCCTGAATAAATTATCCTAACTTGAGAACCACCATGATAATTGTTTTCAATCTATTCCATCAGGTTCAAAGTAAGTCGGAATGACCTTGGTCAAATAGTCCACATATCATCTATCATTTCCATAATACTATGGTCATAGCTATGTGGCCTAAAACTATAGGTTCCATATTTCCCTCATTTTGATCAGACCTATGTAGGGAACCTATTCCCCAAACTCTTTGATAATTTTGACTTTAAATGTTCCTTCTATGTTCAGGTATATTCCTTACACAAAACCAAACTCTCTGTCTGAGGAAATATGAATATCCATAAACTTAATTTGGACATCTGCAATAGAATGTCCTAATTTATGAGAAATCCTTTTCATAGTTATGTTTTAACACACCCCATTTGTCTTTGCATAAGTCACCCACAAAATATTCCGATTATCAAAATGATTCCACTATTTACTATGCTATTACACACCCCAGTTGGACTTTAGTAACCCAAAAAATGAGTTTGTCAACTAGCGGTAACTTCATCCACAAGAGAGACCCCCTCCATCACTATAGGCTATCCATTCATACTACTTCTCAAATCTAGAAATCCTAGATTAGAACATACAACAATCCCCTCCTCATACATGAATATGATGGTACATTCTTGAATAGATTACCAAGAAGGAGAGAATAATTAAACTTTCAATCAAAGATAAAAGAAAATATATTATATCCCCCTAATGTACTTGATGTATGTCATTAAACTGCGTAGAATAATATCCTCACTATATGACTTTAAAACAGTATGGAATAATATCCTAGTCAGACATTAAGCTATAAAAAATATCCTCATCGTGTGATTCTAAAATACATGGTCAATTTCATCATCACATGACATTAAACTACATGATTCATTAACCCTTTTCATAAAGGGGCCTCCCCCCTTGACACAACTATCACACAAGAAAAATTATTATAGGAGTGGTTACCCATTCATGGCCAATGCCAATACAGATATTCCCTTCATTATCATACATCTTCCCTGAGATAACCACCTATCTTGGTCCTAAGAAATATGAATCTTAATAAAATTATTTTCCCCATCATTAATAGAATGTCAGAATTCCTGAGAAATCACTTTCCTAACTATGATATAACACACCCTATTTTTCTATGCATAAATTCACCAAAAAATAGGGTTTTCAACCAATGTATGCTACTATTTAACTATTTTGTATCACACCCTAATTATCAATTCATAATGTATCCCATAAAATAGGTTTTTCAACTAGTGGTAACTTTTTACTTAAGAAAGGAATCCAATATTCTTGAATTTCATGTTCTTGTTTCTAGAACCAAAAAATAATTTCTCAAAATTACCCAAAAGGTATTTGAATAATGTCATAACATTCTTAGCTAATAATTCTTGTTTGGGGATATCATCCCAAAACACATGGTCAAAACTATTTGACATATAACACCAATACCATTAGTGCAGCTTGCACAAAATTAAACTACCTACAAAAAGAGACACAATACTCACCATATTGGAAAACTGAAAAGGTAAATTTGGAAAAAAAGTAAATTTTTAACTCACTAGACCTACACATTATATGTTTTAGGAAAAGAAAATCGATAAGTGAAAAGAAAAAGGAAAAAAAACTTACTAGGATGGAAATATAAAACAATTTCCAAAGAAAAAGCCACGTCTCACCCTCTAAGTCATATTAATGTTAGGCTTAAGAAAAATTACGTTGATGACAAATAAAGATAATTTTTTAAGGTTGTTTATATAACCATATGAATAGTTTAACTATGATCGATAGGCCCCATAGATTAGGAAAAAAATTAGAGCACTCTCTCATTCTTGTCATTGTAATTATAATGTGTTGACATTTAATCAAATGGTTGATTTTTGTAGTGTTGTATTATGATTAAAGTAATGATAGAAATGAATGAAAAATTCATTAGAAAAAAAAATCCTTTTAATTTATGATTCAATGTGTGGGGGAACATCCAAAAACTAGATCCTCTATTCCAGAGTTTATAGATTTTCATCTACATAGGATTTGAGAAGTTGAACTATATCTAGAGAAATTTCCCCCTCCTTTTTGAAGCTCAACCATTTCTATAACAATAGACTACTCATCTTTATAGATATTATACTGCTCTACACTAATGAAATGTATTTTTTGTTCCAAACCCCCTACCAAGGATCAGTAGAGTTAGACTACCCCTCCATTAATGATATTTAATTACTATTTAAGCATTATAATTTGGAGATATTTCTCATCATGATGATCTTTATACTCCACCTTCTTGGAGTGGCTGACCTCATCCTGGATTTTGGTTACCTTGAATTCCTAAAACTGACCTATGAGTTATTCATCATTTTACTATGATCCTCACTCCTATTCCCTTTGATATATAATATACATCAGAACATAATGGATATCATGTTAATTAAATATTTCATATCTTAATATTGCATTCTTGAATAGAAGTCAATGAAGTCATGATGACATTTTCTAAAGAGGAATCTCCCCAATTAACTTTCAGATATCCCACCAAACAAGGAAGTGTGTAGTGTGAAAAGACTCTTGCATCTCAAAATTAGGCTCAAGAAACTATTGGAGGGAGATATATAATTCGAGATTAATTCACTCAATTACCCTCCTTGTTCCACTCCCTCCAAAACAGTTTCATCATTACTTACCAATGTTTGTGGGACTAAAAATGAATCCCCCTTCTAAAGCCCAATCATATATGTCGATAACACTAAATAGAAAGTGACACTTCTTTTCAACACCAAGAGTTCAACATAAAATAAAGGAGGTGATGTAACCAAATATTTAGTAATAGTCACCAGTTGTTGGACTGAACATTGGGTTTGATACCTCCCTAACACTCCTAGCCTCAACTCTCCCAACGATGACCTCATGACAATGAATAACCTCTTGAATTTGCTCAATAGATGGGATCATAGGCTCTCTCAGATCTCCCACTTCAGGATTCTTAGCCATCACTCCCTCAACAATAGGATTATGGTGGACTTGGATACCCTATTTGTGAAGTTCTTTGGAAAAGTTCTATGCATAAAAAGATGAAAATTTTGATATTTTATATAAAGAATCAGGTGAAATAAATTCAATTGTGTTTAGAAAACACAATAATAATAAAACTCATGATATTAAAATTCCCTATATAAATCCCCAAACTCCTTGAGGGAACCCGAAATATCAATGTTTGGTTTAATTAGAGCCATCATTTCATGATACCAGGCATAAAGTCTAATAGAATCCTTACCAATATGGGTATTCAGTATGGATTTATCAAAACCTAAATTTGATCTACATTCAATCCCCTATTCCATATTCCCTATAGGTACAACATCACAAAGCCCTATAGAGTTAGGGTTAGCATCGAATCCTTCATCGGACCATCCAAGATCTCTATCAGCCCCATCCAGAGTGACAACGGGACCAATATTGACACCTGTAAGGTCCTCTGATGTAGGAAATTAATCAAAAATATCACGGGGATAGGAAATTCAAAAGACTCACATTACAATTGATGGGTTTAATCTGAAATTACCATGGACCTCTACCTCCCTACAGAAATAGGGGCATACTTGTTTTAATATCATAATGCTTCATCATTCAAAATGATAGATTAATTAGAATTGTTCAGTGCCTCCATTAGAGTTTCCTCCTTGATTTTGAAGGACCAATATTAGATCTACTAAGGGAGGAAAGTGATGTATATTCTATAAACGTCAAGCACATTAAGAAGAGTATGTACAACAATTCATGAAATCAAATGACATCATAAAGGCTTACTGCGACACATGCACTAGACTAACTTTATTTCCCTCATTTTCTTCCTCCCTCGGGATGACGCATGTCCCATCTCATTCCTCCTGGAAATAGATAATTCAGGTGACTATTTAGGGATTCCTACAACTATCTCCTCTATCATGGTCCCCTGAACTAGGGATAGTTTCATGGTTCAAGGGTCTCATATTCTGCCTCGATGGGGGTGCTCATGGGACCATACCTGAGTGTATCAAGCACTATTATTTCTTCTCATTCTCCCCCTTCTTATTCTTCTCTTACAAGAAGAAAAATAATTCCTATCAAGATTAATAATGGTGTATGGAAGATAAGAAATAGAAGAGATAAAAAGTAACACATCAATAAGATTAAGGATGTTGTCCCATTCCTATTGGGAATGTCCAACTACCCCTCAAGATCTCCTCAGTACAACATGATAGACACTTACTTTTTGACCATGATTTGATCATTAATTTCATATATAAAAACCTCTATTTACTAAATGTACCTACACAACTCATCAAAATCAATGTCGGGGTGGAGATCAAAGGGTGCTTTGGTATCGCCCAACTCTAGGATTCACATTCTGGCCTGGTGAAAAATTTATGCATCTCTAACATCATGAGTTACTATATTCCAAGCTCAGATCATTAGAGGTCACACATAATTTGGCTTTGATGTCCGTAGCAGTGAAGAAGATCAACTAATATTAAACTTGGATGCCTCTTTAAGATTCTTTTCTCTCAAGGATGAATGGGTGAACGAAATATGAGTCTCCTCCCAGATGTGATGACTGGACCACCATGGAACATGAGTTACAGTATTTTCAACCCTATCCTATTTAGTTGTCATTGACCAAGATTTCCTTGAAGGCTCCAAAGATTTATCGTCATCAAATTTAGATCAAGTCTTTTTATCACCCATACCATGAACAATAATTACTGTGGCCTTGAATTGATAAATTTCTTTCATCAATACCCCCTTTTGTTATGAAGAGATCCATTCTTTAGCATACCCATCCTCATCCAGATTGATGCATCCAATAGAGGCAACATGATTGAAATTTTGGATACCTCCATAGCCAACAAGATACAAAACACACGAGATACCATCAGATGTTTCTCAATCCTAACATGATTAGGGTGAAATATTATTTACTGTTGAAGACATTTAAACTAGTGATAAAATTGAAATGTAGCATACAACCTCACATATGGTCTCATTGTTAATGTGAGCTGCTAGTACGCTATCTAAGAATGATATCATCTACAACCTCATTTTGTAATTATCTTCCTTTCCAATATAGATAAAAATTATTTTTGATGGGTTACCATATAAAAAGAGGTTGAATTACACCAACACATTTATCGTCCTCATCACATCTTCATACGCCAGGTTCAAAGATTGGACTCCAGTGACAGCCTGAGGAAATGGGTAGAATTGGATATCAGGGACTTTACCTAGGATCAACACAACATATGAACTGATATGTGCTGTAATCCACCCCCCAAATTACATGAAATATCAAAAATTGAAAACATGGCCTTAACATTGCATTTTTGCAGCAAAATAATAGTGAATTATAATTAGGACGGGGATAGCTAACCCTGTGTACCCACCCTATGCTAATTTGGTCACGATAAAACTGTCTATTGCCTCACATACCAATTGGATTCATGGACCCGATTAAGATAAATGCTTAAACACATAGAAAGAATCCATCCAGCTATGTCTTCTCATCAACCATGGGATTTACCTTATAACCCCAATGATTATATTTTACCTTCTCCAATGTAGATCAGAATGTACTAGGAGCACACTGATTCTATGTAGTGGGACATCCTATAGGGAACCATCAAGTGGGACCTTCCCCTGATGGTTCTAAAAATGAATTCATCCATATTATAGGATGGATATAACCATTGGGTCAAGGATATTTATTCTCTAATTTCTTTTCCACCTTACAAAGATCATGTGATAAAGGTGGTATCTTTTCAGAATCATCCCATATTGAATTTAAGGGGATGAGTTCATCATCCATTTCCCTAAGAATGGGAGCTCGATAAACTCTTTAGACATCCCACAGGCTAATGCCAACCTCACCATGTGTGATATGAAAAGAATTTCTATAAGGACTCCATAATCTCAATAGTTCAGGGATGATCTCCATGTTCTTGTAAACATAAGTTTTTACTTCCCAAACAACCTCATATATATGGATGTCTTGTATCTCATTTTTGAATCCTATAGATTTCTGGAACACCCGGTATGCCCACATCCACTCGGGCCTAACTCCCCCTCTAGAAAAAAATCTTGGTACCCCTTTTTTACTATGCATCTAATCTATCTGCGAAGCATGAAAGGTTGAGTCATAATAATGAGGATTCAATTCCTAGATATGTGGAATCATATCTAGATTAAAATTTGTATTATTCAAGGAGAATTAATTTATTACCATTCATTTCATAATATAATAACCCTTGGAGGAAATGTTCGTGGAAGGGAAGTTGGTGTTCTTCACAAACCAGGACTTTAAAAATTAACTATGATCCATTGAGATAAATACGCCCCTAAAAATTCATTGATAATATAGTGATAGATAATCACATTATGGGTAATCATGTTGATATGGTGCCAGAAAAATTCACCATGTCTTGAATAGTATACTCTTCCATGTCATATTAAACTAGCCTCTTTGATCATCTCATAGGAATGTGCAACAACTTATCCTGTATAAGTCATTAGGGAGGCCACTGAAAACCAATAAGAAGACACTAAGCTCTACCATTATGTTAAGATATTGAATTTGAAATGTTATATGTTTGAACTGGAATAATTACAAATTTTGGAAAAAGAATGAACTCCTGTTGTCCCATCAACCAGGTTCCACGTGAAGCCCTCTCAACGAAGCCTCTCACCGAAACCCCTCGACCAGCTTCCTCATCTAGGATGCTCAATGAGGTGACTCCACATAGATCAATCAATTAAGTGGTCATATGAGGGAAAATTATTTATGATATATTAAAAAAACGATAATTGGAACAAGGTTGGGAGGATGACCAACATAACGAGATTAAAAAGTGACAAGACCAAATAAGGGAAATTGTTGAAGTGCCCAGTGATATTTATAGATTCCACTAGACTACGCACGAGGCCTATGCCAATGATCTGTACTGTGGACCAGAATGATGGATGTGCACACTAGGATTATGACACCAACCTATATAGATGAAATTTGTGGTTGACTGGTGCCACCTTCATAATATTTCCCTATACTACCTCTATACTAGAACCTCTTCTTTTGATCGAATCCAATCCTGAGGGGGGGGGGGGAGGATTTTATTGAAACTATATTTTTTTCAAGGGGGTGAAAAGATTATGAAGATATCCTTAATAATATTAAATTTATAAAGATACATAAGAAGAATCAAAGAGAATTTCTCAAATCAGCCCCTGCACTCACACTTGTGAATCAGAATTCTCAGACAGACCCCTATGCGGTAGAGAAAGGTAAGATACCATTGCACGGGACACCTGCACCGAGAACCTCTGTACTAGACATAAAAGATAAACCTCCTTATACTAGGGTCCCCTAATTTCCTATAATTAGGGCACCAAGGATCCTCATTTTCATAACAAAAAAATCAAAAAAAGCCTTGAAGCTCTGATCATGAAACCCATCAACCCTGGTCCTCCAAAACTCCTCTCACAGCCCTCTACAATCCCAAAAAGTTGGAATTAAGGGTAATATATAGATAAATGTTCATACAGGGTCTAAAACACAACAAACCTATGAGATTAATCCTTTTCCCATTTGTGGGAAATCCCCTATGTGAGGTCACCTCTCTAATAAGGGACTAGTGCGAACCTCATCCAAGAACACATGAGGAGACCCATGGTTCCTAGGTTGAAGCCTCAACCATGTTTTATTTCATATTTTGTCCATTTTCCAAGGCATATCCATATTTAAAAATCCTATACCCCCTATGTGAAGCACTTATAGTTCTTACTAGGCCCTATGGAATAAACCTCAACCCTCTATCCCCAGACTATGCTACCCCCCTTGAGCCCTCTTCCATGCCGCCAATAGCAGGAATCCTCATCCTTTAGCTACCTTTTCTAAGATGGACCAAATTTAAACCTTAATTAATGACTCTAGACTTTAAAAATCATTGATAGGGGAACACCAATGTGTCTTCTAATTAGGTATGCATTCCTATGGTCATGGGTTTCCCACAATTTTCATACTTGATGGTTAGGGTCCTTGGGGTGAATGTGAGCATGCATTCCTACAATCACGAGGACCCCAAACCTAAGTATGGTGTTAAGGAGTTCCTAGTATTGGGTGTTGTGGTTATGACCATGTTCATCCCTAGACATCTATAAGGATCAAAGGCTCTAGTTCTAGAAGGGGAGGGGGAGGATCACATTTTCATTCTCTTTTTAGAGGGAATGATATCATCCTCTCCTATTGTTAAACCAATTTTAGATCATACATCCTATAGTAAGCCCCTATCCTTTCTTGTATGAGGTTTAACTCTTTCTTCTATTCACCTCCTAAGATGTGTCCATAAGGGTTTTCTGATGTTACTATCTAGGATACGAAATGGGAGAGGGATGAGGAACATCCAAGACCCTTCTTAATCTTCTATATCCCTAGCCTCTTCCACCAGAGGAATGAGATCATGTGGTATACTTGATATTAATCTTCATCTTGTTTGTCATGTTCAAGAATTACTTATAATGAATATGGAGGTCTTAGAGGATAGTTGTGATCACAATTTCCACATGATTAGATGCATGTTTTTTTATAGAGGTTATTATTTCAAATATTCTGGTCACCTTTCTTCAGAGTACCTACAGTGGGGTGGGTACTCAAGGGAATGTATCCAACCTCAAGGAAAACAAGAGTTTTTTTCATATCCCACATTTACTCTTGTTTCTCACAATGATCATGACTAACATGGAATTATATGGATATTTTAGTCATCAAATCCACATGATCCCTAACATTCAGGGAATCCTCTTTTGGAGTAAGTACCAATCAAAAAAATTAGTGGGAATATTTCTCAAGAGTAATCCCCAAAAAAACCCCCATTCACCCATGAATCCTCCTCATGAGTAATCCTGGAAATCTATTCTTTGGGATTCATCTTCAGGAATAATCCCAAAACATATCACCATACTCATCCATGGGCCTCCTCCTTAGGTGTGAGCCCCAAGCAAGCCTACAAATCACCATGGGTAGATACACCCCTCATATCCCCTTTTACCATGATTCCTTTTTGGGTCTATTCCCAAACATAATCCTCTCATAGGTCCATAATCCCTTGTGAGAATAACCTTTATAGGGCCACTATAGTTTTAGGTCTGCATAATCGAACAATGTAGATTTTGATTCCCATCCAAAGGTGATATGTAGGAAGCCTCCTTGAGGTTTAAACCCATCACCCAAAACAATCCCTATTCTCTCAGTGTCATATTCCTAGTAGGGTTTTACACAACCTGGGATTCCACATCCCTAAAAACTTCCCTAGGATTCATTTGAATGAGTCCCACACGAAACAATGAGTAGACACCTTTCACCGAGACATACTTTTTGCATGAAGCTAAACTACATGGTTTAGTCCTTATAACATTAACTTAACAGGTATGATATATCCCATTAATTGGAACCAAACTACATGTGTTCTGATTCCTTTCACAATGATATGTATGGAGCCCATCTCATGAGTTCGATCCAATAATCACAACAACTCCTATCTCCCTGGATGATGATACACTCTAGAGAACTCCACTGTGTGGCTGACAACCATCATCATTATAATAATGAATAGAAAATCTATAATTAGTACTTGAGAGGATACCATTGATGGAGAACCTTAGATACATACTAATATGTACAATGATGAGGAACCTCACATATATATAGATGTCTCTAAATTTCATACCTGATAATACTTGATTCTTAATTCATGAGTGACCAACATCATACTTGGGAATCAATGAAGGATTACAGAACATATCTTAAATCAATAATAGAGTCATGGAGTATGAAAGAATTACCCCCACAAGGGTATGATGATCCTGACCTCCCATCCTCTTGACCAATGTGAGTTCTCAATCATTGTTATCCAAACTCCCCAATAAGTTCCTAACATTGGAAAGAAGGCACCTCAGGGATATAGAACCATTGGATGTTTTTGGTTCCATAAACATACCCATTGGATCCTGTTTGGAAATAGTGAAACTAATTTGAATGAATACACAAAACTAAACCACCTCCAATCAACCATCGAGACATGTTTTAGTAAAAAACTATGTATTAGAAAGTAATATGATATTTTAAATATATATATATATATATAAGAGTCATAATTGATATTTCATTAAGTTCCATAATGAAATTGATATATATATAATTAAATGTTATTTATGTATAACCATTATTACCCATGGATGATTAAATATTCCTTGGATATGATTTTTTCCAACAAGCTATCCTGTAGATTCCTTAGTCTTTACCTAGTTCACTCATTTAATTCACTAAGAATATATAAAATAACATAAATAAATCTCATGAAGTATATGAAGTTATCTTTACCTTTATAATATTTTACATTGACATGTTTAACGGAATCTAAATTTATTGTTATATTTCATTATTTATAATGTTTGTTATCTATAACATTATAAGTAGTTTTCTAGCATATCTAGTGTCTTAGAGAAATTGAGACTATAAAAACATTATGGGTATAAAATGGTATAATAATTATAGTTTTATTTTAAAAATAATTATGTTTCCACAGTCATGTAAAAGTCTAATATTTTTATATTCATCATTTATTGAAATAGATATTTTTTATTCAATACTTACTGAACTGCTGGTTTAATATTAAAGTACCATAACAACATTTTATTCCAAATATGAAATAATGAATAATTGTTTAAATTCATAAAATGAGATTAATTTTTGTTTCACACATATTAGAAACTTTAATCAATCCATTCATTTAATGAGAAATAGTTATCCCCCTAGGATGATATAGAAATCACCCTTTCTCAACTCCTTTTTATTTCACTCTATAATGTTTCTATTCATAATCATTTATTGTATTTAAATACATGTGTGATGTAAGAATATTTTATATAATACGCTAGTTGAATATAGAAACTTGATGAATATTACCAAATTATATGCATCTATATTTTTATTAAATTCATTTCAATTTTTTTCCAGTGTCCATTATTTCAATATAAGAAGAAAAGAGCCCCATGTTAATTCTTCTACCTTTAAATATTTTGTGTATTTAAATGATGCCATAAATGATATTTTGGATTTATATTTTATATGGGATCTGCAACCTTTTCTTCCAAACATTTCACCAGAAGGGGTGGCGAAACAGGTTTCAACCAATCCTTATCCTCTTGGTGATGGATGGAAAAACTTTTCTCGAGTGATATATCTAATTCATTTATTGAGGATTTTACAAGAATGGGTGACCTTAATGGTAAGTATAATAAGATATTATTAATGTATAATTTATTATCCATGTAAAATACCATGTTCTTTAACTGATCAATACACCCCATCATTTTGAAATCATGATCCATTACTAGATTACCTTATTTTGGTTTACAATGATACATTTCATTGAAATTTTATTTATTTTTTTCTTTTCCTTTCATTTATCAAGGGAATAGAGATGTGATATAATGGTGTATGCATACATGAATTTATGCTGTATCATAATTTCTCCAAGAATATTTGACAACATAATACAATAGACATAAGAATCATCCTTAACATATCTCTGGGAGGCATATTTTTTAACTTTTCCCACCTACTGGGTGGTAGAATAAGATTAATGGATTCCAACACACTATAAAAAGTTTCATATAATAATGAATTTCATAAATTATTGTAAAATATATATATAAATTTAATTTATAAGGACATACCTTGATTTAAGGAATGATTTAACTATTTTTGTGGTTTTCCTTTCCATTTTCTATAATAATTAAAATATTAGATTGATACTTTAGTTGATTTAAAATTATGTGAATAATAATAATAATTAATTTTAAAAATTTTCCCACTATTTTATCAATTCTCAAAGTACCACATGATTAAACTTGTAATGCAATGTTTCTGTTAAATTATAGTGACAAGGATCAATATTTCCTTTAATATAATACAGTTGGAGGCCATAAAAATTACTAAAACATATTTAAGTAGGTGGTGTTGCCACCATTGGATTGTATCACATTTATTCACTAAGTGAAATCCCCAACACCAAAACCCTAAATCATATTTTATCAACATGCTCCTCAAAATGTGTATTAGTCCAAAGGAGGCCATTAATCCCAATATAAATTCAGTTAATTCATCCCATTATCTTAGTAAATATTTCCCAATAATAAAATGTTTGTTTGAAGGAGGCTGAACTGAAACATAAACAATGGGTTAATATTAATTCAAATGATGGAAGGCTTGATGGAATAATATTAACTTGATTGTTTTTTGTTTGTCATGCCCATATTTCATCTTGTTTTATTATTTATATTACTTTTTTTATTAAGTATATTTTACATAATTAATTATACATTGTGGGTAAAACATTAATTCATAATCCATTAATTTAACTTCCATATTTTCATATTAACTCATTTATTTATATGGTAGAGGTATTGGATCCACAAAATAGTCAATGTACAAAATAAAGAAAATATATTTAATTGATAAACTGATCACGAACTTATCTAGCAGTTTATTTATTGAGACGATAATGAATCAAACTTTAGTCTTTGGGAAATTTATTATTACAACCATAAAACATTTTGCAACACTCTATGTGTACACCATTTTATCACCTGAGTTGGAATCATCATGGTTCTGTCTTGAATCTAATCCATTATCTTTGGGATACTACATTAATTAAAAGTGTTTATAACTCACATAGTGGTGAGAGAAGGAAAATGATTGGTTAATGGGGATTACATAAATAACCATGGGAATACATGTACTACATAAAAATGGATGTAGGTATGACATGTAGGACATCAAATTTAATTTAATATTAAACTTCTGAAATACCATGGAATAGATTAAATCAAGTAATTATAACACATACACAAGTCTTGGTCAAGCTCATGAGTGGTCATATACATGAAATTAATACACACAATTAATACTAGTTAACATTCATTTTATAGTAATTAATTATTATTAAGATAAAAAATCTTGAATTAATCAATTAATTAGCTTTTATCTTAATGATCATAAGAATTCATTTAGAGATATCAATCATTAGTGGAATTCATGGGAAAAATATAAAAACCAATAATAAAATATTTATTATAATAAACTGTTTTAGAATTTAAAATTATTTGAAATAATTAATATATATTAAAAGACACAAGGTATTCCAATAATTAAAATAAGGTTTTAATGATGAAATTTTCAATTTAATTTTATTTAATTATTAAATTAATTTAGAGACTACAGAACTTGTACTTACAAGCTACACGTCGTATACATTTATTTTAATGTACCTGGGTTACATGCCTCAGGTTTCGGTCATGTACCTCGGCTAGAACCCATTATTTATATAATCCAACATCATGCTATGTATTAATCTTTTCCTATGACCACACAACCCGTCAAAGAACAAGGTCTGTTCACTGGTCATAACTATATGACATGTACAAAAAAGTTACATTCCATGTATTTCTCATGATATGTGTCTTCATAACTCACCATTTGGATAGTGTGTATTTTGGATGCAGGAAATGATGAAAAACCCACTGTGTACAACACATACATATCATTCATATCATTAATGCTCTAAGTTATAAGTCTCATGTGGTTTGAAAGTGTATAATAACCTCACACATTTCACAAATTTCACTACTAACCCTTCTACACAACACAAATTGTATGATAGCTACATGACCTGTAATATGACATGTCTTGTGTCGGGTTGGTGTAGTCTACACTCAGTGTGCAATAAATGCACCATGTGTAATTATTTCTTGGAACACCGTGTATCTTGTGATAGATCTAGGTGTGGTGAACTAGGGTTCATGATTTTTTCTTTAGCTACATGCCATTTAATCCCATGCTATATGGATAGATTCCTTGACACCTACTAATAACATCAATGGGCATTCTTCATATATTATTTAATTTAATAAATTTTTAATTTTGAATGAAGAAATTATTATGTTGAAAACATGTTAATTCAAATTGGATTAAAGAATGATTGGCATGAAATAAAAAATTAAACCAATATTGTGAATATTGATCAAAATTTTAATAAGTAATTATAAATTTAAAACACGACCCCTATGATACAACATTAAGGTTCCATGTGTAGTGAAGGCACCTTTGGTGGGTGCTAAATAAAAATTTATTTTAATTTAGTGTTTCCTTAAACCCTAATATCAAATCTTTCATGTTAAATTTATAATTTATTTATTTATTATTGTATGAAATGATTACCTCAACTTAGAATAATTTCTTCAATGATACTATTTATATTTCAAAAACCCTTCCAGATTACCTTCATTTCCCTTTAATAATCCATGTTTAGCATCATTCTAGTGGTTATCCACACTTTCTCTTTTGATCTCCAAGAAACATCAATTGATTTTTATGTGCTTATGTGGTGAATAAATCACATTCTGATCTTTGTCTTGATTACTCCATTATCCTTTAGTAATGATGTATTTCTTCTCATTCTTGAGAAGAAGAGAGGAAAATTTATAGAGAGAGAGAGAGAGAGAGAATTCCATTTTAAGAAATGATTCTTTATTCTCAATTTTGGACCAAACCTACACAATAAATATAAGCATATATTTATATATATACAGTTTATGTTAAAATATTATTTAATTACATGTAAGAACATAACGAATATATTAATATTTATTAAACCCCATACCATAATAATAATAATAATAATAATAATAATAATAATAATAATAATATTTTATGGTGAACACACTAACTTTCACAATAGAAAATATTATTTAAGTAGATTGAAAATTAATATTTGTCACAAGATGTGTTCTTGGTCCATTTGAACTCCAAATTTTTTGAATACATGAATAAACACTTTATTAATAAATAAATATTATATCAACAAATCATGGAACCATTATTTAATAAATATTCAATATATATATATATATATTATTAACAATCTAGTAAAAATATATTTATTTATTTAATGAAATTGGAAAAACATGAAAAATATTATTCCTAGGACATGAGAATAATATTTATTCTATTAATTATATTCAAATATAATTTAGTCAACATCAATGAAAAAACATACTGTGTGACCCTCTAGGATTATTTATCATTAGAATTATATAGGATAACCTAATGTCCATGATTCCTATCTAGCAACAGGTTAAATAAGCTAAGAGAAAGAACTTAATTTCATTACAGTGAAACTACATATGAATTCTCACTGTGTAATATAAGATCTTTGTCTCAATATCACTTCAAGTAGATTGTGCATCTGTTTCATCAACCTATAATCTTAATACATTTTTATTTCACTATCTGAAATAAACATCAATACATAGTGGTCATAGAATTTAATGTGACATTTATATTTCAATCAAAGCTCCAAGATATCATCTTCCATAAATATGGAGGGTACAAATACTTTCTCAACATATTAGTTAACAACATTTTATTATTATTCTCCTGACATATCCATATTTTCCATGAACTGTTATTGTCATGGTTTATAAAATATATCTACTTGAATGAGTCATAACATGAATTAATAATAATATTAAATTATAAGAACCATTACACCTACTCACAGATAAAAATATCTAATGAAATCAAAACATATGGAATTCTTACTAGAGGGTTTGTTCTCATAATCTCCCATTATAGAGATTACTAAGTGTGAAATTCATGAGAAGAATACTTGTCTACTTATGGGTACTTTCACCTGACGATCTATATACTATGTGCCCTATCATAGTACATTATCCAACCATAGAACTAGTTTTATGAATATCTGAATGGAATTTCTAGTTTCTCATCAAAGAGGGGAACTATTATGGCCTTATTAATGTGAAATATACTCTTGAAAAACATATCATTAATGTTATACATAAGAAAAATAAATATGTGATAAGATATTAATATTAATATTCACTCATATGAATATTCATGTGATCTAACATATAAAGTAGTTAGTTCTAGGGAACCAACTCCAACATAGACCTCTTTCTCAATGGCATCAGGCATAACTACCTAAATTCCAAGGATTACATCTAGAAACATTCCAAGTAATTCATTGATAAAGAAGATAAAATGGAAAAAAAATCTAATATCCTTTTAACTTTTACCATATAATATTATCCTTTCATCATAATATATCAAATTAAACAGGTTTCATTCCACTCCTAGAAAACTATATGCCCGATGTATCTTTAATTAAAATTAAAACAATTAACTCACCGTGAAAAAACCATGTCCATAGATTTATTCACTCAGTTCCATTCCCATAAATGGGACTGAGATATTAACTTTCATCAAGATAAATATGTGATAAATCCTTTCTTGAATTATCCATCAATGTTATATCATTCATGAAAAACCCAAAGTATCCTACATCACAAAAAACACATGAAATCATATATTTAATTAACACATACAAGTACTCTATTCATGATATCCTTTTATGAGAATATTAAATTATAAGAATAAATACACACGTTCGTAGATAGGATCATACAATGAAACATAGAAATTTGTATTTCCTATTGATGGGTATTTTATTATGACCTCATATATTGTAGACTACCAAGGGTGAACACCCTGAGATGGTGTCTCAATGTCTTATAATCCTCCTACCCGTGATAGTCTATATTTATAGTGTCCGGTCAGAAAATATCATCTGGCTTATAGAACAAGGTTCCATAATAATGTCATGAAACCTATAGGTTTTCATTATAGTGGGGAACTACTACGACCTTTCTGCATGAAATATATTTTAATGACATTATCAGAAACTAATATTGTGTAGAATAACAAACATGAAGTGATAATAAATATTCTTTAATAAGAAAAGCATGTAATAAATTAATAAACAAGTTAGTTCTAGGGCGCTAACTCCAACAATCTCCCACTTGAAATAGATAAAACTAACAACAAGCTTCATTCCAGTATCTCTCACATGATACTCATTCTTCTTCTAAGATAAATCCCTCCTTAAGGGTTCCAAAACATTTTCCTCCATGGATGCCGTGTTCAACAAAACTTCACCTCATTGAGAAAAATACCTCAAAAGATAAAAATTCTTAAGTATGTTCTTTTTTCCTTTGGTGTGACCTTTGATCATTGTTGAGTTCCACCACTGTAGTGTTATCATAGTAAACTATTATAGGATCTTTAATTTAATATACCACATCATGAAATTAGATGAATATTTGAATCCAAACTGTATCTTTTGATGAATAGGAAGCCTCAAAATAATTGGAGTCTACTGTAGAATTGGTGACAACTGGATTCTTTGAGCTCCTCCATCTCATAACTCATTTGTTGCAAAAAAAATACATCTCTAGAATTTGAAATTATATCATTCCGATCTATCTAAAAATGAGCATATATGTAACCCCTAACATCTAGTTCCTCATCTCCTGTACACATAGGGAACATATACTTAGTATGACTTAAATACTTATGGATAGACTTAAAAAAATTATAATGCTTTTCACCAGGATCATATTGATATATTCCTACTATTATCAATGAATAATATACATTAATCCTCACACATAAAATGTCTTATATTATATATATTATCTCATAAGCATATTGGGTCTTACTCATTATATCTCTTTCCTCTTATGTCTTAAGAAAAAATTTATTAGAAATTTTTATACCATGTGACACTAGAACCAAAAATAACTTGGAATATCACGTATTATCCCTCTTTAGTATCTGGTCAATATATATACCTTGACCTAGGATCATGATCCCTAGAATATAGGCTCCTTCACTTAAGTCCTTTATAGAGTAGCACTTTCTCATCTATGTCTTACCCTCTTATAAGGATGGTATATCATTTCCAACGAGTAATCTTTCATCAACATATAATACTATAAAAAAACTATAATCCCACAAAACCACTTATAAAAAAATGACTCACATTTATTCTTAATGAAAAAAATTAGTTTGTGGATTCGACAAAACAAATGATCCATGATAAGGATTCTTTCTTTAATCCAGAAACGGATCTATGAAACTTTCATACCTTCCTAGAATATACCAGAGTTAGAAACCATTCTAGTTGTGTCATATATATATATATATATATATATATCCTCTTGAAGTTTTATATTAAGGAGTGCATTTTTGAAATCTGTTTTCTAGATCTCATATTCATGGTAAGCTGTTATGGAAAGTAAAATTCTGATGGACTGAAACATATAACCTAGAGAAAAGGTTTCATCATAGTGAATAAATTGATGTTTTCTAAACAAATTATCAACTAGACATGATTTATAGGTATTTAGTTTACTTTACATGTCCGTCTTTCTCTTGAATACCCATTTCCACCAAATAGGTTTCACATCAACTTGTGGATCAATCAAAACCCAAACATGTGTTTGATTTATGTAATCTATCTCATAATTCGTGGATTCATTCCCATTTCAAGATTTTGAGCTCTCTATTTACTCCTTATATGAGGGAGGATCATCATTATAAATTAATAATGAGTCAAAAACATTGGTTACTAGAAACCATATCCCTTTAGTTCTCTTTCCTATCTAGTGCTCCTACACCATAGTTGTGTTCCATGAACAATATCATCCACAAGGACCTGTAGAATAGATTATTGTACCAAATCTTGTGTATCTTGAGCATCAAAATTATTAAATTATATCTTTCTACCACTATCCTCCCTAATGATGTGCTCCCTCTCAAGAAAAGTTACCTACCATGAAATAATTAATTTCTTGTTTGAATGGCTGCATAAATAGTATCCCCTTATTTCCTTAGGATTCTCAATAAAGTAACAATACGTGCCTTAGGGTTATAGTTTATTACTTCAACTATCCTTGACAAATTACTCACAACCCCATGTATGAATATGTTACAAAATGGATTCCTTTCCACTTCATAGCATAAATGGAATGTTATTTTTTGCTTTAGTTGGTACTCAGTTTATTAAGTATAATACCATCTATTATGAATATCTCCAATAGGATAGAATAATAGTATCATGACTCATCATCCACTTTACCAAGTTTAATAAGGTATTTTTCCACCATTAATCCAAACTGTTTTTTTATTTTCAAAATAATCACTTTGATATGGTAAGTGAGAACCAGAACAACAATTCAGTAGTAAAACAAATACAACCAAAACCCCAATAAAAATATAAAAATTCAATCTTTCTCTGTGAACATCACACCAAATAGAAATTAAAAAATTAAAAACATGTTCCATCATACCAAATTGTGTTTTATTCCTAGAACCTCGTCATCGATCACCACGATGACCAATACCAACCACCATCATGAAGGATAACTATCGAAGAAAACCAGAGACTCCACCATGAACTAGATGTGGACTATGATCTGTCGAGAAACCATCAACAGAAATAACTAGACCGAAAATATCTAATGAAATATTAATCATCTAGCAATAAAAACTCCTCAAAGGAAAAATAACCTAACATAGATAAACAAAAGGGGGAGAAGACCACACCACCACCACTCCCACCGCCACAATCCCAAACCACCATGTAGAAACAAAAAAACATGACCAAGATGGGGTCATGCGTATTGGAATAGGATAGTAGAGTACGGGTGAAAGTGAGGAGGAAAAAGCAACTCCAAATATCCAAAACACCCTTACTGAACACTGTTGTTGTCATCATGGATGAAAACCAAAATAGAACCAAACCTATAACACCAGTGAGAGCATCCAACCGCTTCATCAGACTTCGAAGAACATAGGAAAGCTAAACAAGAAAAAATCATATAATCATTCAATTTTAACCTAGTGTAATAGAAAAAAATCCAATTCTAAAAAAATTGGTTCCAAAAGAATAACTAGAAAAAAACCAAATTCAAAACTGGGAAAATAAAAATCTCCACAAAACTAAAAACTAGGATATAAGATCCACATTGTCGAGACATACCCTTGACGCCGAACGTATCATCCAACACCATCCCAAAACTACTACAAGCTCCTTCGTACTAGACTGATATGATGTCCAATATAACGAAATCAGCCGAAATAGAAGAGGTGGATGAGTGGGCCAATAAGAATATCCACCTAGAATCAAATATAACTTAATCCCAAACCACAAGAGCATCATTGAGTCAAACCAAATAGTGTTTTGGTATTAATGATCAGGTAATATGTTCATGGAATCAATAGCTAGGGAAAAATGAAAGTGAATCTCTAAGAAACACTGATGAATAATGGAAAGGAAATCCAAAAGAAAAGAGATGAAACACTCTTAATCAAAAGGAAACACTTCTGAAGAGAGGGTAAAAATAGAGATCCAACCACCATGAAGGTAAGAGAAAGGAGCATATCATGGAAGAAAAAATGACTTCATGGGAAGCGAAGAAGAGGGAGAGATATGGAAGAAAACTAGAAAACGATAGAGAGAGAAGGATCCACTAATCTAGGAGAATAGGAAACACTATACGTCAAGAGAGAAAAGGGATAAATGAAGGTACCAGGTAGGTGTAAAAACCACCAAGATACAGGAAGAGAATAAAATGAAAATTGATTAGAGGGAATTCCATCACCACCAGAGTTGACAATAGAGAACCCAAGAAGGTGGAGGGAGAGAGTGAGAGAGATAACTATATAGGCCAGGGGATTGAAGGGGCATTCTCATCCCTCCATTCATTAACACCATTCCAATATGGTGTATAATGTGGAGTCTGTTGAGATAAAACCACATACTCCCATAGAATGTCGAAAAATTCTTGGTTAAGATATTCACAACATCAATCAGATTGATGTTTTTTTATTTTATTACCAAGATGATTCTCAATATCATTCTTGAAATATTTGAACTTATCAAAGGATTTAGACTTGTAACTCAGTATGTACATATAACCATACTTACCCAAGTCATTGGTAAAATTAATAAAGTATGAGTATCCACCTCTAGCCTCTACTTGAATAAGTTCATACACATAATTGTGTACCAAATACATTAGCTTTGTGGACCTTTCACATTGAACACCAAATTGAATCTTGGTCATATTACCTTGTAAACTAGAATGACATCTTTAATGTGTATTTATCTCAAAACAATCAAAATAAATATCATGACTGAGATTTCTAACATGCTTCTTGTTTAAATGACCAAGATAGTGATGCCACAACTGGGTGTCATATGAGCCGTACGTATTAGTCTCATTATCAAAATCCAATATCTGTGTTTATTAATTAAATACATAAATATCGTCATTCATTTATTAAATTCCATAACATATTCTATCTTTTAAAAAATAAGAACCTTTATCTTAAAAGATAAAAATAAACTCATCCATATCTAAATAGAAAATGTAAATATTATTATTGAAAACACTAGGAACATAATATATTTCTATAAAACCAAAATAAATCAATCTAGTAATTTGATATTGTAGTCTCTAATGTCTAGAGTGGCCAGCCTCACTCCATTGTCAGCTACTGTTGCCTTTAAAATATATGATTTTCTAGAACACTTTTATATTTCAATCTTGTTTTAATGATAATTATTCCTTATAGTTAAGATAATGTTATGTAAAATTCATAAATAAAATGTTAAGTTAACTAATTTTATATTTAATATATCTTTTTTTATTTTTATATTATTTAATGTGTTTGTTTTTAACATTATTAATTAATTTTAAAAGTTTTTATTTTATTTGTTGTTTTAGGTGTTTTTAATTAATTTGTGTTTTCCATTAATATTTTTTTATTTTTTATTTCTATTTTTAAATAATTAATTAACTGAGGTAATTTATATTTATTTTTAATCATTTCATTAAAATATTTTTGTAATTTTAATAGTGGTTTAATTTAATTAATTATAATATGTTGGCGATAATTTAACAATTAATTTCATTAACTTATTGTTTTATTCTTCATAATTTTTATCATTATTTGTAATTAATTTATTAATTAATGATTTTGGTTTTTTAATTTCAATGATTTTACTGTATCATTTTATTTTAACTTATTCTTTTTGATAAAGTTAATAAGTGAATTGAGTATTAAGTATATAAATTTTTGTTTTTATAATAATAATTATTTTTTATTTAATTTATACATTTTCTTTGTGCAATCGATTTATAGGTTAAAAAATAAGAAAAATTCAACCGATCGTATGGCTGAAGAACTCAACCACAATTAGAAAATTCATAACATCTACATTTGAATAAAATTAACTATGGAAAACAAAAATATTTGTAGATGTTGAAAAATAATCACTTTTGGGCTGTGGTGATTGACAATACGACAATGTATACAATCAACTATGCCTGGACAATCAATATTATGGTAAAAGATGATCAACAACATAAATGAGATGAAACTAAATGGTGAATAATCCAAGTACCAAACTGATTATAGTATTTAATCAATTTTTGATAAAATCATTACTACAGATGAATCTGAGACCAGTCACATTTTCCAACCAATGTTTAAGATCTCTGGGATCAAAGAATCATACTTCAATATTTTATATGTTTTGTACTGACTGAAGCATGAATATTAAGAATAAAGGTGATGCTAGTTTAAAATGAGGTACAAATCTATGGAAATATATTATCATGTTCCTATGAAATGGTGACAAATAACAAACATAAAGGGTGATAGAATAATTATGCGGTTGTACTGAAGAACCCTTGAACCAGTGATTCCATTGTAGAAGTGGTTCTTGTTGGATCGAATAGTAGATATAAAGTCTATTAGATGGAACAATACAAGAGGGGGGGGGGGTGAATTGTAGGTTTAAAAAACTTTTGAGTTTTAGTAACAAAGAGATTAGTTTAAATGATCTTAAACTAATACAAATACAAACACCCACAATTGTATTGAATGTAAAAGGTATGATGTATTGTAATACTATTGTAAAGTAAAACAATTGTATTCAAGATGAACACAATAATCAGAGTAATACAGATATAAATGATTCTACCTTAAATTGTATAGAACCAATCAATACAATATGTAATAGAAAGATTGTAATTGAAACAATTACAATTGAATATGTAAAGAAAAAAGGAAACAATACAAATCCCTTTCTAATACAAGTAACAACGGAAATGTAAAAGTAATACAATTCTTTTAACCCAAAGAGAAGGGTTATCCTTTCACCTAGGATAAAAGGTCTGTCTCACCAACACCTTGGTGAGCCCTCGATACGATGATCGGCACGTCTGTCTGCCTATCCCCGGCAGCCCTCGATACGATGATCGGCACGTCTGTCTGCCTATCCCCGACAGCCCTCGATTTTGCAGGTAATCGGCACCTCTGTCTTTCAATTACTTGAAAGCCCTCGATACGATGATCGGACGCACAAAGCTGATGAGAGAAGTCACAATGTCTCTCTCTAGAATCTTCGTAGTTCACAGAGTCTCTTCATTCGTTCTCTTTGTTCATCGTTGTGTTCTCAGCTTCAAATGACCTCCTATATATAGGCCTCGGGTTCCAACGGTCATATTGCCTCCAACGGTCATATTGAAACAGAAAGCGCGACATCGTTTTGATTAGTTTGTAACTAACTCAACGACATCGTTTTGTTAGGACAAGAGATATATAGAAATGTAAAACATGAGTACGATTCATATGCAGAGAGAGTTTTTGACAAAGTACCAAAACAAATAATGATCATCTGACTAGCAGAGTCAGTACGATACGATTGACAGAGTCAGTACGATACGATTGACAGAGTCAATACGATACGATTGACAGAGTCAGTACGATACGTTTGACAGAGTCAGTACGATACGATTTGGTCGGTACGATCAACATCGTACGATACGATAAACATGATAAAAGACAATTGTAATATACAAACATATTATAGAATACATTTGTGATTTCCAAAACATGATATAGAAGTCAAAAGAAGACTTTTGACTTAACAATCTCCCCCTTTTTGGAAAGCACAAATACACAAAGTAAATGAAACAAGAAATACTTATCTCCCCCTGAGTTTAAAAACTCTTCTGAATAAGAAAATTGAATAAAACTAACTCCCCCTTAGGTATTGACTTTCCTAAGGATTGTATTCGTAGATTTTCCTTAAGAGCATTGTAATGCATTCTCCCCCTTTGTAAAACAATCTTTGCTTTGTAAATATTCTCCCCCTTTGTGATTTACAAAAAGAAAGGAGTAATCTCGAATTGTCTAAAAGAGTTAGTGAAGTAATACAAGACAATGGATAAAAGAGAAAGGATTATAAGAATTATTACAAAACAAACAAGTTCCAAAAGAAACAAATACAAAAATCATTTGTTTTCTCTTTCCTTCTCTTTCTTTATAAGCTCATGAAGCACAGCTTTCATCTTCTTGATCTCCTTCTTGTCTTCAGAAATTGATTCACCCTGAGTTTTGAGAAGCTCTTGTTGATCCGCAAAAATCTGATCTTGATTTCTGATGGTCTCCTCCTGTACTCTGATTACTTCTTCAAGGGTATCAATTCTGTTTTGCAGAGTCTTGTTATCCTTGGACAACACAGAATTTTGATTCTTCAGTAAAACCATTTCATCTTTGAAAGATGAAACTTTCGATAATTCAGATTGGAAAACATTCAACCTATCTTGCAAGTCTTTTATTGAAGGAACATCGGCTCTTTGAGAAGATAAAAGGTTCAGCCTTTCAACCATTTCTTTATCAAGCTTGTTGAAAGAAATTGCTAGCTCATTTGATAACCTCCTTATATCTTCAATAGCTATTTCATGATCATTGATTGAGATCTCTGTTTTGTAGGACCACTTGGTCATCTTATTGAAAGCCTTCTTATGAGCAACTGAGCTTTCTGAAAGAACTTTCAGATCGGCTTCTACTGACATAACTTTCTTTCTCAATTCTTTTATAGAGCCAAACTTTTTCCTTTGATTTTCAGTAATAAAATCAATCTTCCCTTCCAGCCTCGAGAAATAAAGAATGGTTTTCTCCATCCTTCTCAAAACATGAACAATGTAATCACTCTTCTTGAGAGAGATTGTATGCTCTGAATCAGTATCTTCATCGTACGATGCTAGTTCATACGATCTGCTTGAATCAACAACTGGCTGTTTCCCTTTCGCTTTTTCTTTCTGTTTTCTTTCATCTTCCACTTTGTCACTAATGACAACTACTTTATCAGACTGAGAAGATTGAGCATCTTGCTTTTCTCGAGATGACATCCTGTCCGGAGATCTTTCCTGATCGGCATGAGGAGTTTGTTGAACACCTTCGCTCAGCTTTTGAAGCGATTCCTCTCTACTTTTCTTTGAACTTTGAAGAAATTCTAACAGAAAATCTCCTTCTTCTACTTCCACTTCTTCTATCACTTGTTTTCCTTTTTCTTTCTCAGGCAGACTCTGTACGATGGGCTCTTGGTGCACTTCCATAGTTAGTTGAGCACTAGCATCTTCAACTGCTTTCAAGACTTTAGAGATATCAAAGACCTGAGCCTTTCTTTTCAAAAGAGTCTTCTTTTTCTTTTCAGCTTGAAGGGTTTCTTCTACCCTTATTCTTTCTGCAAAGGCCTCAGCAGGGTCAAGACCAAACTTCGGATCACCTTCCTTTCTCTGTTCCTTGTCCTTTCTCCATTTGGCTACAACTTCCTTACTGTACCTTGGCTTCTTCTTTGGTTTCAAACTAGTTTGAGGATCAGACTTTCGAGTAACACCGGTGGATTGATTGTCCTTGGCTGGCATAGGTGCCGATTGATTTTGAGCCAATTCAGCTTCTACATCTCTGACAAAAAGTTTTGAATTTGAATCAAAACAAACATTCAGCTTTTTCATCGTACTCTTATTAATCAAAGATGGCCTCAAATCCATAGGTTCTCCTTTCAAAGGAATGTTACAAAACTTCATACTCTCAAGAATGAATTTCGTAAGGATGGCTGGATACATTATTATCTGGGATTTAATCCCTCCTTTCTTGACATTCTTGATGGTTTCAAAAACATATCCCATGAGATTTACTTTCCTCATATTCACAAGATAGTCGAGCATAAAGACATCAGAAACTTTAAGGGTTTCTCTATCCCCTTTCCTTGGGATAAGAAAACCTTGCATCCATAAAGTGACAAACCGATTGTCCGGTGAAAGATGAGAAACTTTCCTCTTTTCCTCATTAATAACAAACAAAGTTTTTTCAGCACTTTCTCTATTAAACGTACCAACTTCCTCTGGTAGTTTGTGAGATGGACAGAATGCATCGCCTTCTATAGAAACATTCAGAAAATGTGCCGCTTGTTTCACAGACATAGATAATTTTCTATCGTACACATCGAAGTTTATAGTCATATCTTTGTCGAAAGAAACGGTTTTGTAAAATTGACAAACTTCATAAAAAAGAACTGGATCTTGAAAATCAGGCTTTTCCACACAGAGATGTTCCCATCCTTGAAACAGAATGATCCTCCTGATTGTAGAATCGTACGTATCGAAAAAGTCTCGGGATACTAACCTTTCTCTGTTAAAGTCTTTCTCTGTAAAAGTCTTTGAAGACATTTCGGCAGGAGTATTAGCAGAAGATTGAGACATAAAGGTTCTGCCAATGAGAAGATCGTACGATTTTTTATAGCTGGTGGAGCAGAGCTTCGCCTCAATTCCTGGACAATCAATGTTTGTTTGGGGAGGGGAGGGGGGTATTTATAGGCAATAAAGAGATGACGGTTGATATTCTACGGTCAAGATTAGATAATACCAGATCAATGGTTAGGATTAAAGCAAAAAAAAATTTAAAAAAAAATGAGAAGAGTGAAAAGAAACCTGTCGGAGAACATAAGGTGATTGCTGGTTTTGGTAAGAATCAAAAGTAAACACAATCGTAAGGAGAAAAAAAAAATCATGATGCCGATGGAAAACAAAGTCATTACTACGATCGGACCGTACGATAGAAAATAATCTTGTTACCATGAACTGACAGTACGATGGAAAAGAATCTCAATACTATCTTCGGTCGATACAAAACTATTTGAATGGTACGATGGAAAAGAATTTCAATACCATCATCGGTCGATTCAAAAACTATTGAATGGTACGATGGAAAAGAATTTCAATACTATCATCGGTCGATTCAAAAACTATTGAATGGTACGATGGAAAAGAATTTCAAAACTATCATCGGTCGAAAATAAAATTGAATGGTACGATGGAAAAGAATTTCAATACGATAAATAGAAAAATTGAAATGGTCAATACGATAAACAGAAAAACTAAAATGAAACGATAAAACTGTTAATACGATAAACAGAAAAACTAAAATGAAACGATAAAACTGTTAATACGATAAACAGAAAAAGAAACATATATAAATAGAGTAAATAGTTAAAGATCAGAAACATAAAGACAGAAAGAAATGTCCTCCCCCTTTCTACGAGGAGTTTCTTACTATTAGGAGAGATGTAAAACAGGAAGTAGATATGAATGATTATTTTAATGTAATCATTCCTAGCTTCTCTTTTATAAATTCAAATCTATCGGAAGGTAAAGGTTTTGTAAAAATGTCAGCAAGTTGTTCTTGCGTTCCGATGAATTGTAAAACAATATCTCCTTTTTGTGTGTGATCTCTAAGAAAGTGATGCCTAACATCTATGTGTTTTGCACGAGAGTGATGTTCTGGGTTTTTACTAAGAGCTATGGAACTTGTATTATCACACAGAATTTGAGTTTTGGAGAAACTCAAACCATAGTCAGTGAGTGTGTGCTGCATCCACAATACTTGAGCACAACAACTTCCAGCTGCTACATATTCAGCTTCAGCAGTAGAGAGTGCTACTGAGTGTTCTTTCTTGAAGGACCAAGAAACCAAAGAGTCTCCTAAGAAATGACATGTTACAGATGTACTTTTTCTATCCATTCTACAACCACCAAAGTCAGCATCTGAAAAACTTTTTAAAACAAAATCATTTCCAGAAGAGTAGAAAAGTCCTAAATCCATAGTGTCTTTTAAATACCGAAAGATTCTCTTTACGGCTTTTAGGTGAGACTCTTTTGGATTAGATTGATATCTTGTACATAAGCATACAGAAAACATCAAGTCGGGTCGACTGGCTGTCAAGTATAGCAAACTCCCTATCATACCTCTAAAAATTGTTTGATCTACTGGTTTCCCAGTTTCATCAAGATCAAGAGTATTTGAGGTACCAATTGGGGTGCTAATACTTTTAGTTTTGTCAAATCCATACTTTTTGAGTAAGTCTTTAATATACTTATGTTGAGATATATAAGTTCCTTCTGGTTTTTGAGATATTTGAAAACCAAGAAAGAATGTTAACTCACCCATCATACTCATTTCAAACTCAGATTTCATTAAATTTGCAAAAGAATCGGTTAAAGATTTCTGAGTTGATCCAAATATGATGTCATCAACATAGATTTGGACAACCAAAACATTTTTGTTTTCCATTTTGATAAAAAGAGTTGGATCAGCTGTACCTTTTCTATAATTGTTTTGTAAAAGAAATCCTGTAAGTCTATCATACCATGCTCTAGGAGCTTGTTTAAGACCATATAGAGCCTTGGTAAGTTTAAAGACATGATCAGGATGTTTTGGGTCTTGAAAACCAGGAGGTTGTTCAACAAAAACTTCTTCTTGAACAAAACCATTTAAAAAAGCACATTTGACATCCATTTGAAATAGTTTGAAATTGAAATATGCTGCGAAGGCTAATAGAATACGAATAGATTCTAGTCTAGCTACAGGAGCATATTTTTCTTCATAGTCTATTCCCTCTTGTTGATTATAGCCTTTAGCAACAAGTCTTGCTTTATTTCTTACAATGATTCCATTTTCATCACACTTGTTTCTGAAAACCCATTTTACACCAATTACAGTTGTTTCTTTAGGTCTTTCAACTAAAGTCCAGACTTGATTCCTTTCAAATTCATTTAGTTCATCCTGCATTGCTTTGATCCAATCATCATCACCTAAGGCCTCACTTGGACTTTTAGGTTCAAATTGGGAAAGAAAAGCAAGATGTTATATTTCATTTCTTAAGGAATTTCTGGTCCTTACAGGTTGATTTATATCACCAATGATGTTATCACTGGGATGATTCCTAAGAAACAATTGATTTGGGTTTTGTAAAACCTGTTCATCAACATATGGTAGAAAATCTTCTGTGGTAAATGTTTCAGGAATACTTTCTTGAACATTTTCCTTATCAGAATGTTCTTCTAATAAAGGTTGATAAACATTTTTGGAAAACACATCCGAGGATGTAGGATTGGGTTGGTTGAAAACAAAAGGGTTAGTTTCATCAAATTTTACATGTACTGTTTCTTCAACAGTACAAGTGTTTTTATTGAAAACTCTTTAAGCCTTAGAGGTTGTAGAATAGCCTAGAAAGATTCCTTCATCATATTTTGGTGCAAATTTGTGTAAATTATCTTTTGTATTCAGAATGAATACTTTGCATCCAAAAACTTTGAAGTAAGAAACTTTAGGTTTTCGGCCAGTCCATAACTCGTAAGGAGTTTTATTAAGAAATGGTCTAGTTAAAACACGATTTATAGTATAACAGGCAGTACTTACAGCTTCATCCCAAAAGTGCTTAGCAATTGAGTATTCACTCAACATGGTTCGAGTCATTTCCTGAAGAATACGATTTCTTCTTTCAACAACCCCATTTTGCTGAGGAGTTCTTGGAGTTGAGAAATTGTGAGTAATACCTTTCTTACTACAAAAAGTTTCAAAATATGAATTTTGGAATTTACCACCATGATCACTATGAATAGTTATCAATGGTAGGTTTTTCTCATTTTTAACTTGGGCTCTAAAAGTTTTGAAATAGGAAAAGGCTTCAGATTTCTTTGTGAGAAAGTAGACCCATGTAAATCTAGTAAAGTCATCAACTAAAACAAATACATAGTATTTGCCTCCAATGCTTCCAGATTGTGAAGGACCAAACAGATCCATATGCACAAGCTGTAATGCATTAGAAGTTGAAACTTCATTAATTGGTTTAAAGCTAGTTTTATGTTGCTTTCCAAATTGACAAGGATCACAGACTTTTGAAGAATCATATCTAAGATCCGGTAGCCCTTTTACAAGTCCTTTCTTTGAGAGTTTTCTTAGGTTTCTCAAATTACAGTGTCCTAGTCTCCTATTCCATAGCCACGATTGGTCTTCTATTACACTTAAACAAGGTAAGTTTTGGTTCCTAAGGTCTTCTAAGTTAATAGTGTAAACATTCTCTTGCCTATGGGCAGATAGAATGAATTCATCCTTGGAATTGTGAACTAGACACTTATCATTTCTAAAATTCACAAGGTAACCTTCATCACATAATTGACTTATGCTGATGAGATTGTGCCTAAGACCTTTTACAAATAAAACATTTGAAATAAGAACTTTTCCAAGAAAAACGATATTACCTATACCAACAATCTTTCCTTGAGCATTATCTCCAAAGGTAACTTTTCCACCTTTTGTTTTGATAACCTTTTCAAAGAAATCTTTTTTTCCATTCATATGTCGAGAACAACCACTATCCATGTACCAAATGTTCTTATTGATACACTTATCGTTTCCCTGAAAAAGAAACAATTAGATTTTTGGAATCCAAACTTGTTTGGATCCAGAAGGGTTAGATAAAAGAATTTTAGGAATCCACATTTGTTTAGAAAAATGAGCTTTAAGAAATCCTAAGGATTGAGTTTTGTTAAGAGAACAATCTCTTCTCCAATGTCCACCACATTGACACTTGGAACAGAAAATGGTTTTTTGAGGAACAAAATAGTTATTACTAAAAACCGGTTTGGAATAAGTATAACCAAGACCAGAACGATTTCTCAACGGTCTAATTTGAGAATACATCCTATCAAAGTTTTCTTTTCCATGAGTAAAGTTTGACAAAAACTTTTTTAAGGATAAAATCTCTGACTTTAGTTTTAAAACCAAATTCTTGTTTTCTAAAACATTTGAATTAGAACTAGAGTTAGACTCTAAAATGTTTTTCTTTGAAATTTCAGTTTCAAGATCCTTAGAAAGTTTATCCTTATCAGATTTGACTTTTTCAAGGGTTTTCAAAATACTTTCAAAATCAGAAGTTTTCCCATCAAGATCTTTAGAAAGATCTGATACTTCTTTAGTCAAAATAGAAATTCTAGAATTTGCTTTTTCAAATCTCTTTTTGAGTTTAGAATTTTCATTTTCAAGTAACTTAGCAAATCTAGAAACTTCTTCAAAAGAAGGTAATGTATCATCTTCTGATGATGAGGGTTCATCATTTGAAGATTCATAATATCTATTATCAACATAATTTGCATTTAAAGAAACATTTGTAACAGCTTCAGCATTATGTACCTTAGCCATGAGACAATGATCTTCAATTGGTAGTCTGGCTAGAAGTCCAATATTCCTTTGTCCTGACGTCTCATATTCTGAAGAATCATCTGAGGAATCACTACCACTTGCACTCCATGTATCATTTTCTTTCAAGACTTTCTTTGTCTTATAAAACCTTTTCTTGTTTCTTTCAGAGTGTTTCTCTTTTCTATCTTTCCTCTTTAGTAAAGGACAATCAGGCCTTATATGTCCTACTTTCTTGCATTCATAACAAGTTACCTCTGAATCTTTCCTATCTTTCCTGTCTTTCTTTTTGAATCTATATTGGAAATCTTTCTTTCCCACAATCTTGTTCATCCTTCGAGCAAGATTAGCTAACTCATTATCCGAAAGATTACAATCACTTGAATCAGATACAACAACTTTCTTGGATTTAGACCATGTAACCCTTTCAGGTGTTTTAGCTTTAGATGCAAAAGATACACTTCCATTCCCATTCTTCTTCTTATTGAAATCAGCATCTCTCTTCATTCTTGTCTCGTGTTGTAGAAGAGTTCCAAAGAGTTCATCAAGAGTAATCTGGGAAACTTTTCTATTTTCATCAATAGCTGTTCTTTTTGACTCCCATTCATTTGGCATAATATCTATAATCTTATCAACAAGAGCTTCATCATCAAGACCTTTTTCTCCCATAGATTGTAAGCTATTGACAATTGTCATAAACCTTTGTTGCACTTTACATACTGGCTCTCCATAAGGAAGAACAAATCCATGATACTCTGCTCGAATCATTGCTCTCCTTGTTTCTATAACCTTGGATGTACCAAAATGAGTGACTTCTAATTTCTTCCAAATACAGTTGGCTGCTTCACATGAAGATATCTGACTATATATATTCCTAGTCATAGAGTATAATAAAGTATTGCGTACCTTGTAATTCAGTTGATATTCTTGCTTCTCTTGGTTGGTGAAAGTGCTAACTTCTTTGTCAGGAATTTTGTAACCCCCAGTAAGCATAATAAAATTGTCTACACCGGTATTGATGACGAAAGTCTTCATACGATCTCTCCAATACTCATAATCATTCCCATCGAAAATTGGTGGTCTAGAAGGATTCAGATTATCTATTGATCCGATATTCATTCCTGCCATCTAATATTACAAAAACAACTTTTCCACACCACACGTTAGTGTAGTAAGTATTCAAGATAGTAATAAGAAGTAAAGCTAGTAATACAAGTCAGTGGAAAACCTCCTCTGATACCAATTGTTGGATCGAATAGAAGATATAAAGTCTATTAGATGGAACAATACAAGAGGGGGGGGGGGGTGAATTGTAGGTTTAAAAAACTTTTGAGTTTTAGTAACAAAGAGATTAGTTTAAATGATCTTAAACTAATACAAATACAAACACCCACAATTGTATTGAATGTAAAAGGTATGATGTATTGTAATACTATTGTAAAGTAAAACAATTGTATTCAAGATTAACACAATAATCAGAGTAATACAGATATAAATGATTCTACCTTAAAGCGTATAGAACCAATCAATACAATATGTAATAGAAAGATTGTAATTGAAACAATTACAATTGAATATGTAAAGAAAAAAGGAAACAATACAAATCCCTTTCTAATACAAGTAACAGCGGAAATGTAAAAGTAATACAATTCTTTTAACCCGAAGAGAAGGGTTATCCTTTCACCTAGGATAAAAGGTCTGTCTCACCAACACCTTGGTGAGCCCTCGATACGATGATCGGCACGTCTGTCTACCTATCCCCGGCAGCCCTCGATACGATGATCGGCACGTCTGTCTGCCTATCCCCGGCAGCCCTCGATTTTGCAGGTAATCGACACCTCTGTCTTTCAATTACTTGAAAGCCCTCGATACGATGATCGGACGCACAAAGCTGATGAGAGAAGTCACAGTGTCTCTCTCTAGAATCTTCGTAGTTCACAGAGTCTCTTCATTCGTTCTCTTTGTTCATCATTGTGTTCTCAGCTTCAAATGACCTCCTATATATAGGCCTCGGATTCCAACGGTCATATTGCCTCCAACGGTCATATTGAAACAGAAAGCACGACATCGTTTTGATTAGTTTGTAACTAACTCAACGACATCGTTTTGTTAGGACAAGAGATATATAGAAATGTAAAACATGAGTACGATTCATATGTAGAGAGAGTTTTTGACAAAGTACCAAAACAAATAATGATCATCTAACTAGAAGAGTCAGTACGATACGATTGACAGAGTCAGTACGATACGATTGACAGAGTCAATACGATACGATTGACAGAGTCAGTACGATACGTTTGACAGAGTCAGTACGATACGATTTGGTCGGTACGATCAACATCGTACGATACGATAAACATGATAAAAGACAATTGTAATATACAAACATATGATAGAATACATTTGTGATTTCCAAAACATGATATAGAAGTCAAAAGAAGACTTTTGACTTAACAGTTCTGATCTTAAATAATGCACACCTGAACTGGTAATTGTGATTACTTATGAACATAATAATTAATCTATAGATGAAATGTAGAAGATCCAAATTAATATCCCGATTCTTGGAATTTTGTGAGCAATAGAGATTGAGATCAGGTGAGCTCAATCTGATTGGGATCAACCACTCCCTTTTGTAGAGTCATCAAATCCAATTTTTTATTGATATTAAAGATATTGAAAACATGATGTTATTAATGATGGAATTACTTCAAAGAAAGATGATAACCCTTTCTTAGATTAATCCACATGGTATCATATCTGTTGATTTCAATGCTAAGTTATGACCCTCGTATCTCCCTGAGGCATGATGAAATTCACCCTTGAACAAAGATTTGTAATTTCACTAAGCTTATTGATGATTAATCACATTATGATGGTTTATTCACCAAATAAGAACCTGAGCATGTTTCATTTTAAGGAATGATGTGAGCCTGTAATTTGGTCCTGAGAATTATAATAATATGCGATCCCTATTTTTTTGATGAAGCCAAACCTAAATGAGGAGAGAGTTTAAAATAATGAGACTAATTTAAAGTAACATGTTGAGAAAATACAACAAGATAAAATAATTATGAGTCAAGTAAATAAATAAATCCATTTAAATTTAAAGAAGTCAACAAGTTGGTATGTCATGTTTGTTATAAGGGGAAAAATCAAGTCACGTGTAGGTAATAGAGAAAAATAGCTCACCACAAATGTTTTAGGAAAACGTGTTAACAGAGTTATGCTAGTGAAAAATATTGGTTATGTTCCAATAAATAACTTCAAATAAATTTTGAGTGGACACCCGAGGAGAGACACTTCTAGAATGGGGATCATTTTTTGATTCAGACACACATTTATGATCTTTACAAACACAATCATAATGAATGTGTTTGAAGAATATTTCTTATGGATCATGAGAATAATATTCAATGAAATAATAAATTTGATACAATGTAGGAGGATATGAAATTCACCTTGAGATAGAATATTTAAAATATTTTTTTTTCTTTTTAATCATTATTTGTTTTTTTCTATGCACTTAATTTAGACATACATGCACTGTATAAAATTTATATAGTGAATTATCTTGATATTTCTTGAAAATCAATTCATGTTTGTCTTTTTAAATCTTCAAAACTCAAAATCATCCTATTTTTGTAGCATTCTTCCAATTCAATTAGTGTTTTTATATATGAATCTAAGGTGGAAAAGTAATTATAAGGCTATTTGATTAATTTTACCTTGGTATTAATTATGATATTGAATCATTGGACTTGTTTAATGAGTGATCATAGATTAAATAATGTTCTTTTGTTAGTGAATTCACTATTTTCATGTTATGTTGAATCCATTTTTTCAAGAACATAATCATTACATGAGTATAATCAATTGAATTTCCCTCATTATCTATTTTTTAATGCTCTATCTTGTTAACATAGGTTAATACCTAACACCATATATAGAAAGTATTTACCTCTTCATTTTCATCTCATATTTCTTTCATTCACTATGTTCATATACATCCTAAACTATTCTTGCCCATGTTTCTAGTAGTTTAGATTAAAAATAAATCTCATAGAACATATCATTCTCCATTGATGTGGATTGACCCTATACACCATTGTTCTAATGATTGGGAAATATAAATTTTAATTTGATTGGAGAATCAATGATCATGTTCCAAATGTGTGATATTTTAGAATTATTAAAGGAAAGGTGAAATGAGTGTCTAGGGTTTTAATTTTTTTAAATTAAATAAATAGTTTTTTTGAAATAGTAATTTAAAAAAAATGTTACTATCTCACTACTAGGTTTTTAATTTAATATTATTATTCATTTTTTTGTGTTGAGTATTAAATATTTTTTGAAACTTTTTTTGTACTGCTATTGAAAATTATGTAATTTTTTATGTTTCTTTAAACAAAGAATATCAAATAGGATGGGTTCAAAAAAAGGAAATTTATCGTGTTTTTTTACTACTACGAGAACACTACATAGTAGTGTTCCTATAACCAGCCATGAAATCATTATAATTATGATAAAAATTAAGGCTATTATGAACTTTATCCCAATGATTAATCAACTTTTAATTAAATGTTATAAAAGTTTATTGAAAATTTTTTTGAACCTGAAGAATAATATAGTGAATCAATGTAAGACATGAAAATTGAGACATGGGAATTAGATAATAAAATAAATATCAAATTAAAACTTAAGTGGAGTGTAAAGAAAATAAATTTTTGAACATGATTTTGGTATTTTAGAGGAATGTAAAGACGAAGAGGAAAAAATAGTTAATAAGTACTCAATTAAGATTATTTGTTTTGGAAAATGATGTTAAAATTCCACTAATAGGTTTCAAAATATGACTAATATGAGGATAAATCCATTGATATAATTCAAGCTAATCATTTAAAATTCAGATGTTTTGAAACTGTAGAAGCTTGCATTGGAGAGAAACATGAAAATGAGAATTTAAATTTTGAAAAATAATCATCATATATTAATGAGATAAGAAGAAAAAAACATGATCATGAATTTGGGGACATGTTGGAGGAGTATAATAAACTATAAATAAATTATTCTTAATTTTTGAAACTAAATTTGAATGTGATCTTCCATATTGTCATGGTAAATGACCCAAAATCCTTGAACTGGTTTCTTGTGAATAGGAAAAGTGAGTGGAATTATATTTAAAAATAATTTGAAGAACACTTATCCATCGATCTCTTAATCTATGATGATTCTATAAAATAATTAAATGATAAATGAGAATCAAGTGTGAAACTATTTAGGAGAAGTGAAATTAATACAGAATTTTCTTATTTTATTTTCAATAAAAATTAAATGGAGTTCTCATTCACAAATTTTGGCATGAAAACCCCCAAATTCACATTGTTTATCTTCGTGAAGGAAATTTTTGAATATAAAACAAATAATTTTCTTGAACACATTAGAATGGAACTTATAATTGAAAATATTTCACAATAAATAACTGTTGATAATGATATTATAGTTAAGGAGATCATAAAAGGAATTAACATTTTTATAAAACATGAACTTGAGTGTTTTCTAGATGATTTTATTTTGGGCCTTTCATATATTTGATTATTAACCTCAAAAATTTTGGGTGTGGAAATTCCTGATTATTCATTTAATAAATTGGAATATGAGTCAAATTTGATGTCTAATGTTTCAAAAAGTACTCTAAAAATTACTGAACTAGTTCTTTCTAAATATATTTTTTGAAAACATAACCTTGAGAACATTTGTGTTTTATAATTTGGAGGTTTTTGACGTAGATGAGAGATTTGAGGGTCATGTCAAACCCTCGATAACATCACTAACTCTACTATATCTTAATGAGAATTTAAAAATATTCAATTTTAAATTTTTTATTGAACTAGATAGCCTGATATTCTTCTATAGATGGAGGTGACTTCATGGGTATATTAACGATGGAATGGGAGTCAAGTATTCTCATAGTGGTCTTGGTGCGCCCATTATTTAATTATTAATTAAAAATAAAAGTGCTAAAAACATGTGGTGGTTCTTAATTCAAAAACAACATCCTCCTAGTGACTATGGTTTGTTTCAAGGAGAGTTAGTTGGGGAATATAAATATAGAGCTTCATTAGAGGCAAACCATTGTTCAATAAACATTTAATTTCATCCTTTTCTTTTTTTTGAATAAAAATCCCATAAATAATTTTGTAAATATCAATCCGTGTCCCTTCTCACTATACCCGGTACTTACTGTCACACACTCATTTTTTCATATACCTATCTTTTTTTACTCTAAATGCATGGAATTAATGATGATTTTGTTTGAAATTTTAAGGTAATTTATTGGAGGGACAAATATTCATTTGAAATATTTTAAGAGGGTGATTTTTGTTATAGGAAATGAGGAAACACTAAAAAATATTTAGGGGAGTTTTCATTTTTCATTATTCAGTAATATATATACTTATTAAAATCATTACATAATTCCCTAAAATTATAATTTTTTTGATTCTACTTATGTATGAAATTAATGTTTTTGGGATGATACCACTTTTTGATTTTTTCAATTGAATACACTTTAACTTATTAAGTTATTATATTTATTATAATATTTTCTACTATAAATAATTTGAACAAATTCTAAAAACCTTATTTAGAACGAAATTTCATATCAAATATTTTTGAAGTCACTATTTAACATGATACTTTCATGAATTGATTAGGAAATAAATTCATTGTTCATAATGAAAAAATCGGGAGCATTTTTCAAATTAGTTTTAGAATAGTGATGGAAATTGAGGAAAATGATTTTTGAAATTCATTTTGACCATTGAACACATCTTCAAAATCTTAAACTAATAATTTTTTTAAGCAAAAATTATTTTTTGTTTTCTTTCATCTTTTAATACACCATTGGGGGCAATTATGTGTTTTACATATAGGGGAGGTGTCTTAAATGTGATAATCTATGATTTAATGTCAACCCATGAAAAAACCATAAATTTTTTCAAAATGCATCCCTATCAAGCATCCATTAATTATTTCTAAATTAAATCATTATTTCTTGAAAATAAAACGTCACCAGGCTTAACTAATAATTGTAATATTAATTTAGGGGTTTCAGTAATTGTAAATTTTATAGAATAATGTGACTTTTGATTGATTTAATACTATTTTTATGGATTTTCTTTTGAGGAAATATGAATGAGAGTGACATAGGATTGATATTTAGGGAATTATAATATTAAATTAAGGAAACAAGATATTTTGTCTTGAACCTAGAAGAATAAAATTTTTGAACAAACATACAAAGGATTCAATTGAATATATAATAGTATAAGTCCTTTCAAATTGAAGTAAAATGAGAAATTAGGATCCAAAGGTGATTATTTGAGACTTTATACACTATGTGTGTGTGTAAGACTTCTATATATTTTCAATAAGTGCATCTTCATAGTGCGCTGCACATACATGTCTAGGAAAAATCAATATAAAATGAAACAAAAAAAGTGAGTTATAGAAAAAAATGATTTCATTAAGGTAAGTGTAATATTGAACCAAAATAAATAAGGGAAAAATGATATATAAAATAATCATTTTATATGATTCGAAGAAGCAAAAATTGTATCTTTAACGTTTGGGATCCCAGGGGACAGTGATAATAGAAAGTGTCTCTTATTAATCTCATTAATTCCACTTATATCGATCCCATGTTAGTCTCAGAATTGGAACTCGAATGAGAATTGAAATGAGGTAGCGAGTAAGATTCACATAGGATACTAGAGGGAATTGTGATTTCCCTTGGTTATGGTGTGATTATGAACCAAGAAAAAATAACTACTTGTCTTTTTGGATTATTTGTAGTAAAATAAAATGAAATTAATTTCTGGAGAGTGGAATTGATTACACATTGGGAGAATTTGATGTGGACTTTAAAACCTATCCTTTTACATATAATTTTTTTTGTTTAATAATGTTTTTAAAATTTGTTATTCCTTAATTTTATTAATTATCATTCTATGGGTAATTTCTAAATAAAATGTTAAATTAATTAATTTTATGTTTAATCTATGTTTTTTATGTCTAAATTATCGAATATATTGATTTCTTCAACTTATACTTAATTTTGATGTTAATTTTTTATATTTTTTTAATTAATTGTTGATTTTTATTAATTTAATTTTTCATTTCAGTATTTCATTTTTTAGTAAATTAAATAACTGATGTAATTTTTTCAATCTTATGTTTTTAATATTCAATTAAATTAATAATGGCTTTATTTTATTAATTATAACTTCTTTATGATAATTTAATAATTAATTTAATTAAAATATAGTTTTATTCTCTATAAATTATTATCATTATTTTTTAATTAAATAATTAATTATTTGGAATTTATTTATTTATTTTTTTTAAATTTAAAATATTTTTAATTTGTTAATTAATTTTAAATTTTTCATTGAGATTTAAGTTAAGAAATCAATTTACTCATATTAATATAATTTTAATTTGTTTAATTATATAATTTGTGAATTTTTGTTGTGAGACCGACCGTAAGATACAAGAAATCAACCACACATGGAAAATTCTAAATGTACACACATAAAGTAAATCATCTATAAAAAAAAGTGAATATTTTCAAAGTAATAAAGTAATCATATGTGTGTTGTGCAGATCAGCCGCACATCATTTCTTGTAATCGACTGATTCTGGATAGTCAATCCTGTACTTAATACTAGTCAACCACAAGACTGAGTTGGAAATCAGGGTTGAAGAATCTGAGTTCCAATATGATTCTAGTGTTGAATCAATATTGATCAAACCTTCACTACAGATGAACTTAAGGCTGATCATAGTTACCAACCAAAGTTGAAGTTCTTTGGGATCGACAATCCATGCTTAAACATTCTATAAGTTTAGAACTGACTAAATCTTGGACAAGAAGCTTAAATTTGAGGCCGATTTAAAATTGTAAGGGCATAGCAGAGGTGCGTGGAAACACAATTCACAAAAAAACTAAAGAAAATAGAAGAAATATTAGATTTATGTGGTTTGGTAGGTTTTCTTATATGCACGAGAGAAACAGGGTCCAATTTCTATTATCTGTCCAGATCTCGTCATAGAAACACAACACAACGATAAAAACAAAGAGATTTTAATCCTGTTGTAATGGGAAGGAACTATAAGTCTATCAAAGGGTTTGTTCAAAAACCCTGGAAATATTCCACACTACTACAGATATGGCCTCTAAAAGTGCTTAAAATGGGCATTTATAGTGCTAAAAAAGCATTGTTAATATCAGTGAAGATAAAAGGGGTACCTTTTATTAGCGCTAAAAATGTAATGAGAAAAGGGGTCTTTTATCAGCATTGTTTTAAAAGAGATGATAAAAGTAAAAAAATTATAAAAAATATTTGAATCAGAGCCACCTTTTAACAACGCTTGACACACCCTTTAACATTTCTATCCCACACCTGCACCCACCTATTTCTTCACCACCCCCCTTTAATAGCACTAGCCACACACCTTTACCAGCATTATCCCCCCACCCAACACCTGCCCGTGCACTAGCCCCCCTATACCCGCTCCCGTGCCTCTGCCTCCACTAAGATTCTAACTCAAGACCTATCCTTTGCGTGCCTAACCCTTTATCACTCCCACCTATTGCATTGCTGTCCATTTAATGATATATATATATATAATTATATTTATTCGTATATTAATGTAGATTTATATTAATATATATATATATATATATATGTATATTTAGTTTTATTAATATATTTAAATTTATTCGTATATTAATATATATTTAAAATATTAGTTTTAAATAAATATATAAAATATAATTTTGTTTTTGTTTATAAATAAACACATAAATACAAATATACAACAAACATACATTAGAGAATATTTTATATATATGTGTGAATCTGTAAGTATAATGATACATATTTATATATATTTACATATATTATTATTCATATATATATATATATATTCATATTTATATTCATATGTTAGAATATAAAGGTAATATATATCAGTTTGTTAACACAGACACATACTAACACAGACACTCATTTCATAGGTATATAAATATACATAAATTTGTATTTTAAATAAGATAGATATTATAAGGCTTATATATTGATAAATATACATTTTATATAAATATGATTAATAATTTATTTACAAAAATAATTTTTTATGTGTGAATATATGAAAAATATGTATACATTGTTATATATTTGATTATAAATAACACCCACTGAAAAAGGGAAAAAGACACCCTGGAACGTGATTGAAATTTCTTCAAATGTTAAAAAATTGTGTATCATGCCTAAAAAATCAGTTTTAGTGGACTTCCAGGCCCTTCATGGCATTGAAAAATATTACAGAAGGCTTCTTTATATCTCCATAATGTAGAGATCATCATAGGATTCAATTTGATATGTTGTAGAGCTCAAATGGACAGCTGGATCAAAAGTTATGGTCATTTGAAGTTTGAGTTACGTTTTCCACTGATTTTAGATATTTTATTAATTATTTGTGTCTTCAAATGGTTATTAAATGGTTATTAGTCGATGATAATTTCAAAATTGTTAATTAATAAATTTTTTTAAAATATTTTAAATCCATTTTCACTATATTTTAATTATATTAAATTTAATAGTCTATTTATACTTATCCAAAACATATTTAAAAAATATATATTATATTTATATAAATATAAATATATTTATATATTTATATATTTATATATTTATATATTATTTTTAAAGATTTTTTTAAAAAAACCCTTTAATAGCACTAGTAAAAAAATCATTGATAAAGAACCCCATTTATCAGTGCCTTTTTGTTTTTGATAAAGTTACCCCCTTTATCATTGTTTTTAGCACTGTTAAAGGGTCACGAAATGGAAACTCGATTTTTTGGTAGTACCAACATAACTTGTTGCACATCTAAAAATTCAGATGCCAACAAAAGATTTTATTTTATGGTGTAGTTTCTGATAGAGGAAAAACAATACGGCCATAAGCCTTCCCCAATAGCCCCCATGTTTTACTACCGAAATGGGTCTGACCCCCACAAATATCCCCCTCATGACCAATATGGTGTAGAAACCAGAGCTGTAGTCTCGTTGAAGGTGTTGAAATGTTCATCAGAAAATCAAACATGCTTCTTCACACCAGATGACCTAACACTTCCACTTTCTTTAATCGACCTCAGGCTGACTACAATCCCCATCAATTGATATAACCCTTGGGACTCTTTTCCAATAAGAATCACTAAATCACCACATGAGACTTCCAGAACTCCACCTTCTATGGAAATCCTGAACCCTTTCGCATCGAGCCTATTTAATGATACCAGATTTTACCTCATCCTCAGAATGAACTTCACATCACACAGTTTTCGTAATGATCCATCGGGCATCTTCAACATCACTCTCCCAACACCTCAAACCTCAGATGTTGACCTATCACCAAGTCTCACCGAATCTCACAATTGTTGAAAGGAATAAAATGCACATTTCATCATACATACATGTACCAAGATCCCCTCATAAAAAACCCATTCGTCTTCCATTGTATTTTTTGCCTGCTAATTCTTCTATATTAAAATTAGACATTCACAATTCATGTTCCCATATCTTTTGTAGTAATGACACTGCATTTTTTCCCATTCAACTCTCTCGCCTGAGTGCAATATTCCTATTATCACGTAGACTTCATCATATCTAAATGATCATGTGATGTTTACAACCTTCGTTTTATCGTTCCCCTTCCCAGAAACATACCATTTATTCTCTCCATAGTCACTTTTATTGTGACCCTTTTTCTCACACAAGAAACATGTGATTTCTCTAGTATCACATCCTCTCAATTTTGGATGCAATTATTTACCTCCTAAATTTTGATATTGGATCATCCCAATTTGATCAGATCACATCACCATTATTTTCTCAACTGAATGTGTTGCTGGTCTTTAGTATGCCTCTCAATCTAGAAGTGATGCCATCCCTTTGTCAATCTTTAATGTTTCATTCCCCACAATAAATGCTATCACAATTCCATCTAATGAAGTTGGTAGAGATGAAAATAAAGAAAAAGTGCTTTGTATTCCTCTCCAATCATCAATATTAGGCTTCTTAATTGTGTCAGGATATTTTTGAATTCATTGGTGTGATCCAAAAAATTTGTTCCCAAATCTACACGCAATTGGTACAATTTATTCTTTAGGAATAATTTTTTGGTGAGTGACTTCACCATATATCGCTTCCCAAACATCTTCCAGATCTCCTTTAGTGAGGTCTAATCCATCAATGAGTACTTTATGTCATTCTCCAGACACATTCAAATTGGTCTAACAACCCATATCTTGATCTCTTTCCAATCATCATCACTGGTTCTCTCAATATTTTCTCCGATCAACGGTCTGATCATTCCTTGCGGCATGAGAATATCTTTCACCATTCTTTTCCACAATCCAAAATTGTTCTTACCATCGAACATCTCAATAATAAATTTGTTATCTCTCTTCCACCATCCATCATCATTGTCACAAATCCAGATTACCACCATTGATGTTTCACCCCTTCAGTACCAGTTGATGGAGTGATAATTTTTAAAAATCTAACCATACAGATGTGTCTATAATAAGGGAAATATTGGGAATCATCTTTTGAATTATAAAAATCAGACACTGATTGATCAAGATAAGACTAAAAAAGTGTCAACAGCTAAAATAATATGATAACATGGAGATGACGTGGCACACCGCATCAGCTACCAGAATCTCCCTGGAAATGTTTTCGGTGCAATACTAGTACCTTCTTCGACAAGTGGGTACTTTAGCGCCATGGGTTGACCAAAAAATTTACTGAACCAACCATGGTCATTTCACTATTGTTTTTTACTCTACTTTAACCATTTTAATTATCCTGTCGGCCTCTTCACGGATCTGGTCTCAGAAAAACCTTTTGAAAAACATCATGTTTTTTACTAGAAAACACTCTACCACTATGTCATTTCTAAGTCCCTCACACCAAATCCATTTGAAGCCACTTGTAAGGGCTCAAAAGAGGTATGCAACAACAAAAATCACACAAAAAATGGAAGAATATGGAAGAACAATTGAATTTACATAGTAATCCAGGTTTTCCTACATCCACAAGAGAAATAGGGGCCAATTACTATTCTCTCTTTAGATCTCGTTATAGGATCACAACACACCGATACAAAAAATTATATTTTAAACCTGTTATAAAGAGAATAAGCTGAAAGGCTATCAAAGGATTGGATTAGAAACCCTTGTAATCTTCCACCATCACTTACTGCATGTCTACGAAGTCGAATACCAACCAAATATGCTACTACATAGAGTTGTTTCTGATAGAGGAAAAAACTACAACTATAAGACTTTTTCAATAGAACCCATGATTATCTCCCAAAATGGGAGTGCCCCCAAAAAAACAAAGTATAAATTGATGGAAAGAAGTTACCAAATTTATATGTAAGGTATATGAGGCTCGAACATAAAGGTAATAGTATAAACATAGGGTTTCACTAAAGAAACACACAAATTGTGCTTCTAGTGTTGAAGAATTTCTATGATTAATGTAAACTCACCTGTGAACTGAGATTTGTAATTCCAACCAAACATAAGAGCTAAATTGAAGATGACACATAGATGATTCAAATCAAGATACCGATTTTGGTAATTTTTAATATTAGGTGATTTCAATCTGACAGAGCTCAACCAACCACTTTTTATAAGACATCGAAGCCAATTTTGTATTCAGATTGAAGATGACGAATACATGATGATATGTACAATGAAATTGGTTCCACTAAAGCTAATAACACATACTTGGATTTATCTACATGACCTCAGATCTTTTGAAGTTAACATCGAGTGATGACCACTCTAACTCACTGATCCATGTAGAATCACACCCCTAAATCAAGATTTATGATTCCAGTGAGCTTGTTGAAGAGGACTCTCAATATATTGGTTAATTCATCATATTCCTTTTGCAGCTGGAGGAAAATATTCATTACAAGAAGGAATTAGAGATAGAGAAAGAGAATATGAACTTAATCTCAAGAGAGAATCTTTTTTATTTTTCTCTTTATTTACTTTTGAATATTTAATTTTTCTTGTTCTTTCATTGTGCCTAATTTATGTATACATTCACTATGTATAATTTCTCTAGGGGAGTTTTTTTTTGACCACGATTGCTAATAAATTCTTGTTCAAGTTTCATAAACTAAAAAAATCCAAATCATTATTTTTGGATTTTATTCTTCCAATATAGTTCTTTTTTTCTTGATGAATCAAATGAAGAAATGTATTTAAAAATCTATTTTAATTCACTTCCTATGGTTTAAAATGAGGGATTGAATCATAAGACTGGTTAAATGAGTTCTCACTGATTTTTGGTAGTTCTTTTATAAGTGAATTCACTATTTTTATGTTCTTTTGAATCATATATTTTCAAGAACATCATCATTACATCGAGTAAAATTAAGTGAATTTACCTTATTATCTCTTTCTACATGCTCTCTGTTGTTAATGTTATACATAAAAAATCAATTTCACCTCTTTATCTCTTCATTTTCATCTCATATTTCTTTCATTCACACTGTTCACACACATACTTCACTATTATTATCCCTATTCCCTGTATTTTAGATTAAAAATAAATACCTCAGAATATATTGACCTTCATTCAAACGGTTCAACCCTACTCACCACTGTGCCCAAGAGTAGGACATATAAATTTTAATTTTATTGGTGTGTCAACAACCATTCTATGACCTTTTCAAATTTTGGATTCTTTACTTGGGAAGGTGTGGTGACTGTCTTGGGTATTGAAAATTTTAAAAGACAAAAATAAAAAAAATTTAAAATTTATTTTTTAAAAAATATGTTTCTTCATGTCTCATGGATGGGTGTTGAATTTCAAATTCATATACATTTTCTGTTTTTTGTGCATTAGTTTTTTTTGGAACTTTCTATGTATTGTAGTTGAAAATTATATAATTTTTTGTCTTAATTTTAGAAGGAATATAAAAGGGGTTGGGGTGAACAAAATGAAGTTTATTTTTTTATTATCACTGATACTGGTACACTTCTTGATATTGTGTACATAGCCATCCTTGAAAACCTTGTCATTTTGAAGAAACCGAAGGCTATTATAAAAATTAACCGAATGATTAATCAGTTTTTAATGAAATGTTACAAAAATTTCTTGAGGAATTTAATGAACATAAATAAGCACTAAATAAAACATTGAAAAAATTGCATGTCAAAACCTATCAATTAGGTAATAAAATAAAATAAAAAATTAAATTTGAAATGGGGAGTAAAGAAAATGATTTTTTAACTTGTGATTGGTAGATTATAGAAATGTGTTGAAGAAGTGGAAACAAACACTAAAAAAGAACCCAATTTTTATGAATGTTTTAGAAAAAACCAGTATCAATACCACCAATAGGTTTTAATGGAGGAATTAAAATAATATCAAACCATTGTTATAATTCCACCTAATCCTGTTGAATTTAGATGTTTTAAACTTATGAAATATTGGGGTGGGGAGAAACTTGAAAAATGAGAATATAAATGTTGATTAATCTTCACAATATTTTATGAAATAATAGAAAATAAACAGAATTAAAAGTTGGGGAATTGTTGAAAGAGTAAAATAAACTAGAAATCATCAATTTTAAATTTTTTGAAACTAATTTTAAATGTGATCTTCCAAGTTTTGAAGCTGAAAACCCAAATAATTTTGAACAAGTTTTTGATGAAGAGTAAGAGGGAGTTGAATTTGATTTAAAAATCAATAAATAACATTTTCCCATCAATATCCTCACTAATGAAAAGTTTTCCTAAGAATTAAATGATAAATGGGAATCATGTGTTAACCAATTGGGGAAAATTGACATTGACATGGAATTTTGTTGTTTGCATTTCAAAAGTATTGAAATGGAGTTATCTTTCCACAAATTTTGTCATGTAAATCCTAAAATTCAATGTATTTATATTTGGTAATGATATTTTTCAAATTTAATATTAAATGTTACTTGAAAACACATAAATGAAAAATAGTAGAGATTATTTTTCATAAGAAGTGAGTATTAATTGTGAGATTATAGTTGAGGAATTCATGGAAGGTAGTCATATTTTTATAAAACCTGATCTCAAATGATTTCAATATGAGTTAAATTTTGAAGTTTTCTATATTTCATTATTGAACTCAACAATTTTTGGTGCTGAAATTTTTATTGTCCCATATTTTTCGAGTTGGGAATTCTAATGGAATTTAAAATATCAATTTATTGGATGGGTAAAATATTTATTAGAGTTTAATAATGAGAATTAAAATGTTGGTAATACTCTCAATAATGTTCTTAAAGATTATTTTAGGATTGGAATTTTGATTAGAGGTTTCTAGAATGTCCTAGTGATTAGGGGATATAAACTAGATTTTTGGAAATGTGCATCTCAAGAGCAAGGTTGGTGCATTATTGGTGTTAACTATGTGGCCTTAATATGATGTCTATTTTGTATTGGATATTGGTTTGGTAATATTTGTGGTTGGATAACATAGACCATTGAGGGGTCTAAAATATTTTACTCACATGATGCATGGTTTGCGCATGTTTTGGAAAATTGTACAGCCAAACCGTGAAGCCCATAAAAAGGAGAAATGTACCTTTTCCCCCAAAAATACTAAAAGTGTTTTATCCATGTTTTCATCACCTTTTACCCATGATCTCCCACTCCCACACTAACCTCCTTCTACCTTATTCCATGGTATTTCTTCCCCATTAGTTTTTGAAATCACACATCATTAGGTGCATTGGAAACATTTAAGTAAGCCTTTGAATCCATCAACAATTGATGAATTCTATTAAATTTTCCTCAATATTTGTTAAAAATGTAAGTGATTTTTGTCCCAATTCAACTGAATAGTGGTGGAATCAAATACTGATGTTGGGTTTTTAACTCTTTCTAGGATGGGGACATCCCAAGAGGTTATCTTCAATTTTCCACTTGTCATTTTTTAATGGTACGCCACTATGGTGGATTTATAAATATTCAAATCCTTAATTAAATTGACGGGTTTTAATTAATTAATTATAATATTGTTAGAATTAATTTTTTGTGGTGGTTTTGTTTTGAGATATGACCCAATATGACTCAGTTGAGATTGGGAAGGACTTGGAAGCTACTAATGACCTTTGGAAAATAAATGCAAATCTTCTTAATGGTAGGTGTTTTGTTCGGCCTTCCCTAATGTATTTTCTCATGTTTATAGTATTATTTTTATTGTTGGGATTTACTCTAAGGGAAACACCCCCGTTTTATACTTATTCTAAGGATATATTTAAATTAAATAAATATAGTATATTAACTTGATGAATACCAGGGGTTACTAACAACCCCTACACATTGGATTCAAACATTGACATGAGACTATTGTTGAGAACGATGATCTCCTCGGGGATTATTATACTTATGATCCGACCTAGAGGATCCCATGTAGGATGAATCTAACTTCCTACCCCTTGTGAGGATCCCAATAGGGGTTCCTTTACATATGTCTTGACTAAGAGAACCCTGAGAGGGATACCTATATGTTCATATAAACCTCATGGATTCAGAGTTGGATTCCCTTCTTGGGAACTATCATAGGGGCCTTTTGCGTGCCCCAATGATTTGTCGAACTTGAGCTAGTATGACATGGGTTGGTAGAGAAGGTAGTGGGTGTCACTTATAACCTTTAAAAAACATGTAATCCTAGGGGGATATGGAAGTAGTGGCATGTTTTGTGTTCAACCACCCTAAATATTTTATTTTTTTCATTAACATTGTTTCTATTGATGATGAAATGATTTCCAATGGTACTTCATGGTTTTTGGCTGATGAGAATAATGCGATGTGGTATGTGATAGGGATCCCTAGAGGTACTTCTATGGATATGTCTTCTGATCCTCTATGTTTGAACTTTATCTTGTTGGATTGACTATACATATTTCTTAGCATTATGTTATTTATCCCAATTGATTATTAGGATGCCTAAATGTTTGTCACGACCCATCCTTGAGGCCTGTGCCGTGACTACCCCAAGCCCGCCTTCCATAGGCTAGGGGTTGGCGACTAGCACCAAAGGCATAAATCCAGATAAAAGGGAAGGCATTGCCTTTATATACGAAAGAAACACCATAGAGTACATAAGATAAAGTTAACACTAAGTAAACTGAGTACAAAAGTAAGTGCTAGAAAGTAAATGGGCCAGTATACAAACCCAACTGAATGTACAGTACAACTGAGAAAAGAAAGTACAACAACTGGAAAGTAGAGCAGTAACCACCAAGACGTCCTCCAGAACTCCCACCTGAAGGGTGAGTACAGATAGTCCTGTCGGCTCCTTGAGTCCCGCCGTCCACTCCGTGTACGTTCCACCTGATATTCCACCACTGTATACCATCCCGTTCCTCAGGCCTCAACCACGATCAGCGCTGTCTGTCGTCTGCAACCAACACAACGTAGTGCAGGCATAACCCGTGAAGGGGTGAGTATACGATACTCAGTAGGGACGCCGAGACCCTCGAAGGCCTCCCAGAATCCACAAAAGATAAACCCTAAAAGAAATATTAAAATACTAAGTATCAACCAACACTACTTAGGTATATTCCCATACATATACCTAAGTCATCAATTCCAGTTCGGCTCCATCTTCCGAGCCCAAGTTCATCCCAGTCCACACAGGAAAGTACAACATAATCCACACAGGAAAGAACAACCCAAAACACAGAGGAAATCAAGTCAATCATATAGAAGATAATGATTGAAAGTCAAGACTCAGCTCATACAGGTATACTCTTCATGAAGAGGGGTGGAGAAGATTGATGTAGCCTCAGAATCATCTCCCCTACCGAACCCACATAGGATCCAAGTACAGATGTCGTCGCTCCAGAACCCACGTAGGATCCATGTACAGTAACCATCGCTACCGAACCCACACAGGATCCAAGTATAGTCGTCATCACTGACAAACCCACAGAGGATCCAAGTACAGTCGTCCTCGCTGCCGAACCCATGGAGGATCCAAGTACAATCGACATCGTCGTCGCAGTCGCAGCCAGCTCTAGGGTTCCCGCAAACAGCACGCTCGATTCCAGGAGGGTCCGATCCACGAGCCAAGGGGTCGATACATCAACTGTCACAATGTCCAGAGTTTATGTATCACAAAGTTCCGTCTCGTCAATAGGAACTCAACACAACAGACGACGCGTCAATGGGACGCCCGGTCTGAAAGATATTGGTGTTTCCGTTTCAGGGGCCCGGTTGGTTTTTAAGATAAAACCAACCCGACCATACTCCAGCTATGTCCAAACCTCAAGAGGAGTAATTCAAAAGAACTGTATCACTAATAGAAGTTTAACATAGTCAAAGACACGTCAATCGAACGTCCGGAGGTCAAGTTATAAGTGTTTCCGCTTCGAGGGTCCGGTTGGTTTCGTGTTCGAACCAACCCGGCCATACACAAAGTTTTCTGAAACCTTGAGTGTAATATATCGAAACAACCGTCTCGATCGAAGTATCCCAATGCAACTGACGGTGCATCGATCGTAGGCCCGTTAACCAAGATATGAGGGTTTGAATGAAAATGCCCGAAAATAGGGGGTTTGGGCCCGGTCAGACCCGGCCCAATACCGCCTGGGTCGGCTGAAGCTGGTCGACCTGATCCGGGTTCAGGTCTAGCTCAGTTGGGTGTGGCCCGGCCCGACGCTGGAGACTTGGCTCGGCGCAGGCTGTCCGGCCCGACGCAGGCGGACCAGCCCATGGCGGGGCGCTCGGCTCGTGGTTGAGCGCGGCGCGAAGGGGGCACCTCCCGTTGTCTCGAAAATGCGGACCCATGGGGTCTTCCCTAGAGAGATGGCCGGGGGTTTCAAACCCCTGGTATTCCTAGAAAATGGATGTCCATTATGGCCACCCGATTGGGCCACACTGGACCCACGGGGTGCCCCTCTTCTGGGAACGTCGGCGGGTGGCTTAGCCAGCTGCCTCCTGTTGAACCGTCGCGGCCAAAGGCCGAAGCACTTCCTCGACCGGCACGACGCGACGACACCTCGCCCCTCCGCCTCGATCTGCCCCGGCTACGACCCCATGAGTCTCCGACGAGGCGTGACGGCGCCACGCCCCTCCGCCGCGGCCCGTTCTTGGCCGCGACCTTCTTCGGCCTCACCGGCGCGGCACAATGGTACCGTGCACCATCGCCGCGGCCCGCTCCGACCGCGGTCTTCATCGTCCATGTGCGGGGAAATGGCACCTGGTTGCCTCTATTTCAAGCCACAATGAGGAACAACAATAAAAGGGGAGGATGATCAGCCATGTTTGTGAGGTCCAATCTCCTCCCGTTATATCGATAACAAGCGGCCAATCATTTAACAACGAAGATCGTTAAATAATACTTGAATGAAGAATTAACCCCTACCTCAATTCAAGAAGGTTAATCACTTGACAAAGGAAGGAGATGCTTTCTTTATTCCGTTGACGTTTCCACAGAATGACGGCGTCGCTTCGTCAACGTCAAGAAGAAAGAAGCCGAGGTTGGCACAGGCATTCTTGGCGTTCTTCGATGAGGGAAAGAAGTGGAAATGTTCTTTGCGGGAAGAATGAAGTTATTTCTATTCTAATCCTCAACACAACGAGCCCAACACAAATAAAATAAAACTATGCTTATTTAATTAAATCATGACATGCATTTTAATATACAAAAATTCAAAACAACTCACTTAATTAATTAAACATAAGTTGTCTAATTAATTAGGTGTTATGTTGGCAATAATTAATGTGGGAGAGTTACATAACTTAATAGGGGGTTTAGGGGAGTTAGGGAAAGTGAGGGGTTGGGCTCATGTGGGCCCCACCTCACATTTAACCACTCAAGGGTAGTTAGTATCTAGTGGGTCCCACCCCAACTCCCATACTAAGGATAAAACCACCTAGGTTAGAAGTAAAATTTGTACCAAAAATTTTATTTACTTCACATTTAATCCTCATTTTTTAACAACTCCTCCCAAGAAAACTCACCTTCGGAAAAGTTCCTCTTAAGAAAATACCACTGCTGCGGTTTAATCGGTGCCCTCAGATTTCGATTCTGGGTACCGGTTTAAAATATAGAAAAACCCACCAGTTCATTCACTGAACATACCCGAGCTAAACTTAAGAAATTGATTTCAGGCACACCAGGCCCCTGAATAAGGTGCCGTCAGAAACCGCGTACTCGTAAAATCCCATAGAATTTAAGAAAAAGTTTTACTTGAAAATTACAGGTCTTTATATTACTCTAACCTCTGGGATTTACATCCCCGTAAAGACACATCATAAACTAGGGGAACAAATGAGGGTACTGTGCACGCATCTGAGCCTCCCGCTCCCATGTTATTTCTTGGAGGTTCCCGTGCTACCACCTGATGAAAAATATAAGAATCGACCATCCATGAAGGACCTGCTACGGTTGATCCTCGATATCCATAGCGACCTCCGAAAAATTTGACCCGTCATCGATGTCCAGCTCCCCGTGAACAATGATATTCGTCGGGTTGTTGACGTATCTCCTCAGCTAAGATACATGGAAGACGTCGTGCACCCGGTTCAACTGAGGTGGAAGAGCCAATCAATAAACCACCTCGCCCATCCTGCCGAGAACCTGGAATGGTCTGAGGAAGCGTGGGGATAACTTGCCACCCCTGAAAAATCTTTGTAGTCCACGTCGAGGTGAGACGCGTAATAAAACATGGTCGCCATCATCGAACTCCATTGGTCTCCGCTTACTGTCTTCATATGACTTCTGTCGGCTCTGAGTAGTCCTCATCTGCTCTTGGACGATCTGTACCTTCTCTGTCGTGGCCTGGACCATCTCTGGTCTTACAAGTGCTGACTCACTAGGGTCTGGCCAGCAAAGAGGTGATCTACAAGGTCGGTCGTACAATACCTCGTATGATGACATACCTATGGTGGAGTGGTAGCTATTGTTGTACACAAACTCCACCAAGGGTAGGTGATCCTCCCAACTACGACCAAAGTCAAGGACACAATCACGGAGCATGTCCTCAAGAGTCTGAATGGTCCTCTCCATCTAGCCATCTGTCTGAGGGTGAAAGACGTTGCTCAGGCGTAGCTGCGTCCCAAATGCCTCCTGCAACCCCTTCCAAATACGGGAAGTAAAGTGAGCATCTCGATCAGAGAGGATAGACGATGGAACACCATGAAGCCGTACGATCTCCTAAACAATGAGGCGTCCCAATATCTCCACTGAGCCTTTCTCTTTGATAGGTAAGAAGTGGGCCGACGTGGTGAGTCGGTCTACAATCACCCAGATGGATTCGTGTCCTCTAGAAGTACGTGGATGTCCAATCATGAAATCCATAGATATCCCGTCCCACTTCCACTATGGGTCCTCTAAGGGCTGTACCAAGCCTGCTGGTACCTGGTGCTCCGCCTTCACCTACTGGAAGGTAAGACATCATAAAACAAACTCTACCACAACCTTCTTCATACCCAGACACCAGTGATGTTGTCTGAGATCCTGGTACATATTTGCTACTCCTAGATGTACCGCTAAGGGGGAAGTGTGAAACTCTCTCATCACCTCCTCCTGTAATGCAAATGGAACCATGGTATGTCCTATGAAAAGGATGACGTGCACTCCTCCTATAGAAAATCCATCAGGTTCATGTCCTATGGAAATCTATGCATTCCATGTCTCACAGTCAATGTCCCCATTTTGTGGCTCTTTGACCTGCTGAAGAAGTAGAGGTGTGACTCTGAGTGACTGTAGAGAGTTTGTCCTATCTCTATCTATGAAGGATATATGTAAAGCGGGTAACTGCTCTGTTGCCTCTCCAAGTAGCTGATTGCCCGTCCTCCTGCTGAGAGAATCAGCTACTACATTCCCCTTTCCAGGAGTATAGAGTATCTCAAAGTCATAGTCCTGGAGGAACTCAATACATTGCCACTGTATCAGGATCAGGTCCTACGAGAAGATGTACCTAAGACTCTGGTGGTCTGAGTAGACTGTAAAGCACTCTCCCATCAGATAGTGCCACCACATCTTCAAGGAGAAGACCACTACTGCTAACTCTAGGTCATGGGTAGCGTATTTCTGCTCATGCTGCCTGAACTATCGTGATCCACATGTGATCACTACCTGCTATTGCATTAGGACACATCCGAGTCCGGTCCCTGATGCATCGCAGTAAACTACGTACCCTACTCCCTCCTCCGGTAGCCTCAAGATGGGTTCACTGGTCAATCTCTGTCTCAGCTCCTGGAAGCTCTGCTGACATCTATCTGACCACATGAAGGGTTTCCCCTTCTTCGTCAATGCTGAATGTAGTGCTGCAACTCTGGAGAAGTCTGGCGCAAATCTCTGATAGTACCCAGCCAGACCTAGGAAACTACGCACATCTGCCACGCTCCTGGGTGGCTCCCAACCTTGAACTGCCTCGATCTTTGCAGGATCCACCAAAAATCCCTCCTCAGAGATGACGTTCCCCAAGAAGTGGACCTCTCCAATCCAGAACTGGAACTTCGAGAGCTTACCATAAAGCTGGTGCTCTCGAAGTGTATCCAGTACAACCCGCAAGTGGTAGGCGTGCTCCTCCTTAGAAGTCGAGTAAATAAATATGTCGTCGATGAAGACCATGACAAATCGATCTAGATAAGGCTATAAGATCCTATTCATGAGACCCATGAACACTTCTGGAGCATTGGTTATGCCGAAAGGCATAACCAATAACCCATTGTGGCCACACCGACACCTGAAGGTCGTCTTCTGCACATCCTCATCTCGAACTCTAGGCTGATGATTGCCTGACCTGAGGTATATCTTCGAGAACCATCATGCAACCTTAAGCTGATTGAAGAGGTCTTAAATCATTGTAAGGGGATACATGTTCTTCAAGGTCACCTGGTTCAGGAAACGGTAATCGACAAACAGTCGCAAGCTCCCGTCCGCCTTCTTGTTGAACAAAATCAGGGAAGCCTAGGGTGAAACACTGGGTCAAATATAACCCTTGCCCTACAAGTCCTCCAGCAGTACCCATAGCTCACGAAGCTCAGTAGGATCCATCTGATATGATGGTGTAGATATTAGTGTTTTCCCGAGGTACAGGTCAATATAGAAGTCTACCTCTCTCTGAGGAGGTATTCCTGGCACATAATCAGGAAAAACATCCGCATACTGATCCACCAAAATAGGAAAAATCAGACTTCATACGTCAACTGATCCTAGGATGAGGCTAGCCAACTGATGAGTGATCAACTGTCCTCTCCTCTGCGAGAGTCCTTCCTGCGCTGCAAAGGCTCCCTTCTTGCCGGTGAAGGTGAACCAGCTCCCACTAGTGCGGACACACTGCACCTTGCGCCTAATACAGTCGATCTGAGCATGGACCATAGATAACCAATCCATGACCAAGATGACATCGTAAGGACTCGACGTCACTATAAGAAGATCCCAGCCGATGATCTTGCCTCCTAGAGTAAGCTCACACTATCGGAAACAATGCGTAATCATCGAGTCTGCTCCTGTAGGAGTCTCTAGACGTAAGGATTGAGCCAATGGCTAGGTCAGAATCTCTGAGATCCGAAATAGGGCAAGGAAAATAAAAGAATGACTCGCTCCTGTGTCTATAAGAACTGAAACAATGGTGGAGTAGACATAGATAGTACCTTGAATCATCTCAGGTGCACCATGGTCGTAAGCCTCCACGACATGGAGCTGGGCCTACCTCTCTCCGCCAGCTCCCTGTGGTCTGGGTGGACCTCCTGGTGGTGGTAGAGCCTCAAAGAATCACCCACCACCCACAGCTTGGCCAACTCCTCTGCCTCGTCCACCTACTCCTTGAGGACCGCCACGGTCGAACCTATGCCTCTTCCTGGGTGGTCCCTCAACTTTCTGCTACTCCTCTGCATGGAGGGTCAGGCAGTCACGAGCCATGTGGCCCTGCCCACTGCATGCATAGAACTTTCTGCCTATTGAATGACTGGCTCTTCTGCGTGTGCCCCGCACCTACGAACCATTATCCTGAGGTCATCCACCTAATGGTATGGTCTGCTTGGACCTCTACAACATCTGTCTACTTCCATTTGTAGAAGAATCCGCTATGTGTCGCCCTATGGTAGGCCTCGTTGCTGGAATAGGCTTAGCTAAGAAGCTCTATACAAGTAAGGCTTTCTCCAGTACTCCTACCTGCGTCAGAATACTGAGGGAGATCATCGATGCCCTGATCTCATGCCTCAGTCCCTGCTCAACGGTCCATGCCTGGAAGAATGGGTCTCGTACCATGTCAGTGGAATAGCATGAGAGATCCATAAGTCTCACCGAGTACTGGGCTACTGTCATGATGCCCTGCCATATCTGTAGTATCTCCTGAATGCGCTCCGCACGGAGGGTGGCTAGAACGAACTCTGAGCGGAAGAGGCTCTCGAAGTCCGACCAAAGTAATGATGCCTCGTCATGCACCTAGAGCATCAAGGTCCACCGTCTCCCTACTTCTACGTGCAGGAGACTCGCCGCAAGGATCACCATGAGGCCAGCTAGTGTCCCTACTAATCTGAAGACTCGAACAACAGCCTCCAGCCAATCCTTGTCTACCTGAGGGTCCGTCTCCCAGTAGAACCTGGGCGGTCTCTGATGCTGAAACTCGTGAAGTGCACCAGGCGATGTGCACTCTCAGCTGTTGGGGCTGGTAGCATTGGTAGCTCGGCGGGTATAGGTACTGTTGGTGCCTCCACTATAATGGGGTCCTGCACCGAGGCCTTGTCGCTCAGTGGGCTGCCATCTTGCACAATGCTCGGAACCCTAGCTGGCCGCCTTCATGGGGAAATCCTGAAATAAAATAGGTGCACCAGGGTCAATATAGTATACCTGGTGAGCTGACACAAAGTAATCACAAAGAAAACTTTGAAACACACATGCAATCAATGTTTTCGTGCATTGAGTTAGAAATCAGAAGTCAGGGTCCTGGTGTATGGATATGTCGGCCGCCGCACCTACACTGGACTCCCTGGACTGATAAACACACTCAATACCCTTAAAACTATTGCTTCACATAGAAAAAAGATCAGAGTCCTGAGTTTTGAGGTAGAACCGAACTCCTCTGATACCAATTTGTCACAACCCGTCCTCGGGGCCCATGCCGTGACTACCCCAAGCCTGCCTTCCATAGGCCAGGGGCTGGCGACTGGCACCAAAGGTGTAAATACCGATAAAAGGGAAGGCATTGACTTTATATATGAAAAAAACACCATAGAGTACACAAGATGAAATAAAAAATATGTAAACTGAGTACAAAAGTAAGTGCTGGAAAGTAAATGGCCAGTATAAAAACCCAACTGAATGTACAGTACAACTGAGAAAAGAAAGTAGAACAAATGGAAAGTATAGTTGCAACCACCAAGATGTCCTCCAGAACTCCCACGTGAAGGGAGAGTACAGATAGTCTTGTCGTCTCCCCGAGTCCCACTGTCCACTCTGTGTACGTCCCACCTGATAGTGCACTATTGTATACTGTCCCGCTACTCAGGCCTCAACCACAATCAACGTTGTCCGTCGTCTGCAACCAACACAACGTAGTGCGGGCATAGCCCGTGTAGTGGTGAGTATACGATACTCAGTAGGGACCCCGATACCCCCAAAGGTCTCCCTGAATCCACAAAGGATAAACCACAAAGGAAAGATACAAATACGAAGTATCAACCAACTCTACTTATATATATTCCCATACATATACCTAAGATATCAATTCTAGTTACACTCTAACTTCCGAGCCCAAGTTCAGCCCAGTCCACACAGGAAAGTACAACCCAATCCACACAGGAAAGCACAACCAAAACCACACAGGAAAGCAAGTCAATCATATCTAAGATAATGATTGAAAGTCAAGACTCAACTCACACAGGTATAATTTTCACGAAGAGTGGTGGAGATGATTGATGTAGCCTCTGAATCATATCCTCTACCGAACCCAAGCAGGATCCAAGTACAGATGTCGTCGTCGCCGAACCCGCGTAGGATCCAAGTACAGTAACCATCACTGCCGAAACCACGTAGGATCCAAGTACAATCATCATATATACCGAACACATGGAGGATCCAAGTACAATATTCCTTGCTGCCGAACCCACAGAGGATCCAAGTACATTCGCCATCGTCGTCATAGTCGCATCCAGCTCTAGTGTTCTCGCACACAGCACGCTTGATTCCGGGAGGGTTCGCTCCACGAGCGAAGGGGTTGATACATCAACTATCACAAAGTCCAGTGTTGATGTATCAAAAAGTTCCATCTCATCAATAGGAACTCAACACAATAGACCGCACGTCAATCGAACGCCCGGTCTGAAAGATATTGGCTTTTCTGTTCCAGTGGCCCGGTTGGTTTTTAAGCTAAAACCAACCCGACTATACTTCATCGGCGTCCAAACCTCGAGTGGAGTAAGTCAAAAGAACCATCTCATAATAGGAATTCAATAAAGTCGACGACACGTCAATCGAACGTCTGGAGCTCATGTTATAAGTGTTTCCGCTCTGAGGGCCCGGTTTGTTTTGTGTTCGAACCAACCCGGCCATACAAAAAGTTATCTGAAACCTTGAGTGTAATATACCGAAACGACAGTCTCGATCCAAGTATCCCAATGCAACTGACAGTGCATCGATCGAAGGTCCGTTTCCCAAGATATGGGCGTTTGAACAAAACTGCCCGAAAATAGGGGGTTTGGGCCCGGTCCGACCCGACCCAATACCCCTAGGGTCGGCCGAACTGGGTCGACCCGACCCGGGTCCAGGTCCGGCCTAGTTGGGCACGGCCTGGCCCGGCTCAGGTGGTCTAACCCGTGGCTGGGTGCTCAGCTCGTGGCCGAGCGGGGCGCGATGGGGGCGCTGCCCCTTGTCTCGAAACGGCGGACCCTTGGGGTCCTCCCTAGCGAGCTGGCCAGTGGTTTCAAACCCCCGATCTTCCTGGAAAATAGAAGGCCATTATGGCCTGCCGGTTGAGCCACGCAGGACCCACGGGGGGTCCCTCTTCCTTGAACGCCAGTGGCCGGCTTGGCCGGTCGCCTCTTGCTAAACCACCGCGGCGCAACGGCGCCGCGCCCCTCCACCGCGGTCCGCCCCAGCCGCCGCCCCTTGAGTCTCTGGCCAGGCGCAACGATGTCGCGCGCCTCCGTCGTGGCCCATTCTTGTCCGCGGCCTCCATCGGCCTCACCAGTGCGGTGCGACGGTTCCGTGCACCATCGTCGCGGCCCGCTCCAGCCACTGTCTTTATTATCTCTGTGCGGTGCAACGACACTGCATCGCCTCCATTTCAAGCCACAATGAAGATCAACAATAAAAGGGGAGGAGGATCGCCCGTGTTTGTGTTGTCTGATCTCCTCCCGTTATATCGATAATAAGCGGCCAATCATTTAACAAAAAAGATCATCAAATAATACTTGAATGAAGAATTAACCCCTACCTCAATTCAAGAAGGTTGATCAAATGAAGATGGAAAGAGATGCTTTCATTGTTCCGTTGACGTTTCCGTGGAATGATGACGTCGCTTCGTCAACGTCGAGAAGAAAGAAGCCGAGATTGGCACCGGCATTTTCGGCGTTCTTCGATGAGGGAATGAAGTGGAATCTTTCTTCGCGGGGAGATTGAATTTCTCTCTCTTCTAATCCTCAAGACAACGAGCCGAACCCAAATAAAATAAGAGTACCCTTATTTTATTTAATCATGGAATGTGTTTCAAAATACAAAAATTCAAAACAACTCACTTAATTAATTAAACATAAGTTGTCTAATTAATTAGGTGTTTTGATGGCGAGAATTAATGTCAGAGAGTTACATAACATAAGAGGAGGTTTAGAGGAGTTAGGCAAAGTTAGGGGTTTGGCTCATGTGGGCCCCACCTCACCTTTAACAACTCAAGTGTAGTTTGTATCTACCGGGTCCCACCCCAACTCCCATACTTAGGATAAAACCACTTAGGTTTGAAGTAAAATTTGTACCACAAATTTTATTTACTTCACATTTAATCCTCAAATTTTTAACAACTCCTCCTGTGGAAACGCACCTTCAGAAAAGGTCCTCTTAAGAAAATACCACCGCTGTGGTTTCATTGATGCCCTCAGATTTCGATTCCAGGCACTGGTTCAAAAGATAGAGAAACCTGCTCGTTCGTTCACTGAAAGTACCCGAGCTAAACTTCATAAATTGATTCCAGGCACACCGGGCCTCGGAATCAGGTTCCTTTAGAAACTGTGTACTCGTAAAATCCCAAAGAATTTAATAAAAAAATTTCCCTGAAAATTACGGGTCTTTACAATTTTATTCCTAGGATCTGACTTATAGTCTTTATATTGTCAGAGGTTGTCATTTTCGTAAGTCCCATTTGTTAATGGGACTCCTACTTATATAGTCATTTTTTAGAGGTAGATTCCAAGTTTCTCATAAAACCCCTCCAATTGGTGTCACCCTTTGGATTCTTGTCCTCTAGGATCTAGGGGATTACCATAGGTTTCAAAGTGGTCACACTTACAACAAATTTTTGATGTTGTTGACATCCTTTAGGATTGACGTTGATATACTCTACTAATTCATATGATACTCCCTAGGGTTTGGTGGATTCACCATCACTTCATTACCTAGATCTATCTTCCAATGGGGTTGTTGAGACATTTATTGAATGAATTTATATTTTTATCTTGGATCTGGAGAGTATTCCATTCACATAAGGGTAATTCTCTATAGGGATCATCTTGGTTGAAATGTGGGGATTTCCTATGGGCTGAGACCTAGGAATTAAAAATAATGTTGTATTACATGTTGAATGTTATGTTTTGAACCAATCTTAGTTACTTATTTATTGGATGTCTAGATATTACCTAGAATCATTCATCATAGTTATTGGAGGTGATTATAGGTGAACCCAGGGTTAAGAAATGCATCCCCCTATGTTGATGTAGCTTTCTCAGACACATTTCATGTTCTAGATAAAGCAGGTATTGTTGATTGAGATTACAGACCCAAAGATAGACATTAATTATTCACAACTTTAGTGGTAATATATCCAACCAAATCCCCTATTCACAGTATGTCTAGACGATCAGGATCATGGACCCAAAGATCGACTATGGACTTATTTTTTTAAATAATTCCTTACACATATGTATATATATTTAAGGGGATATATATATATACATTTATATGATTAAACCTTAATCCAATTATTTCTCACTAGACTGAGTACATTTTATGAGCATGCCTTGATGAATTTTTTTTTGGTTATCCTCAACATTTATTTATTATTTTATTAATTATATCCTAAGGAGTAGCTCACATATACTTACATTGCATATTACTAGCTATGTATATAACCGTTTTGGTAGTACCCTACCAAGTTTTTTAGTGACTCCCTACTCAAGCTGCCATTACACTGAGGTACTTGACGGGACATTCACATGGTTACAAGTACATGATTGGATGGGGCCCATGACTGATCGTATGATATATCTCAGATTTTTATGTGGATATTGGGTATGTGGTCCAACTCGGTGATTATAGTAGATCCTTGGAATTTTATTACTATTTCATTTATTTACTCATGCATTTGTGATTGACCTAGTGAGAGATCAATGTTTCATATATGACATGGCCATTCCAGCCTTTATTATATTCCAATTATTATTATAATATGTTCCCTCTTTAGTTTATTTATTTATTTAGCACTCAGATTACATAATTATTTGAATTATATCTTGTAAATTCCATTATTTCTTACTCTGATATGAGGTAATAGTCTCTCTATAGACACACCATAGGCCCTTAATTCTAGTTTTCAACCTTTGACATTTGGAGAGGTTTTCTTAAGGCCTTATGGGGAACCATCTTGGGGCACCAGATTAGTGGATACCATGTTAGGATTTTACAAATTGGTATCAAAGGCATTCCATTCGTATTGATTTACTATTTAGGATATGGTATACATGAGTGTTATTAATGCACTGTATCCTTGGATAGATATTAGATTGGTGAGTAAAGATAAAATATTCCAATAAGATGTCCTTGTTTCTAGGGATGTGTAATTACTATTCTTGATTTATGATGTTACAATTTTATATGATTTTCTCTATGAGAAACAAACATATTTCGTAGATTTTATAATTTATTTTTTGGTTTATATCTCTCTTACCTTTTTCAATAGGCCATTAATGGATTTCTATCTACTGAACCATTATTGGGAGGACAATGATTGATTGTGGATCTTGGATTGAAATGTTAAGAATAATCTCATGCATCATAGTTGGCACATAGTTTTTATATGTTATTAGACTACTACTATGTGATTTTACTAATGAAAGAAGAAAATTATATAATGTGTGTACAAAAACTAGAATGGTGTTTTCCCATATTGGTTCTTGTAGGGATTCTAGTTAATTTATTTTAATTATATATATTTCCTTTCCATGGAAGGTCATGTTGATCTATGGTTATACATTTGATTGTGAGGATAATGACTTATTCCTTATTCCCATGAGGTGGTGTGATACTTTTAGAATGATAGGGCACATGATTCCCACGTATTGGACCCCTTCCATGGTATTTTTTCATAATTACAACTAATTAAAAATGTTAGTAACAACCTAAATAGTGTTTTCCCACATAACATTGAATGAAATTATACATAACCAAACCTTGTACTTATGATGTGATAAAAATTGTTGATACGATGTTGTGTGAATAATATTGAACCTCTTAGGTCAACATATATAGTTAGTAAATTAATTTTAAGTGATTTATTTGGATTGGTTTCTATGATACCGAGAGACACCTAATGTTTATGGTCAACTAGAACCTCGAGATGGATTTACCTTATACAGATTCCGAGTGAGTGTCAGTTCATTATTCTTCCAAACATTACAACGTGAACTTCATGGGGTAATCCATATATGGATTCTTGAAGAGGATCAGGGCCCAGGTAGGCCAATGTAAGATAGTTACGACCCTCATAGGTCAGTGTTATCCATACTCCCATTTGGCTGGTTGATAGGTGCATTAGATTCCTTGTGTTGAGATGGGTGCACAAATGATTCTTCTTGAGATGTGACCTTATTGAGAGGTTTTATCTTTGGTTTACGTGGTTAGACCTAGTGACCCTCATATGATACTTGATTAGTAGGGCTAGGTGGAAGACCAAGATGCCCTTATTTGTGACTCAGAACCATGTAGTTCGACATTTGATTTGATCAAGGGAAACCTATGAGAATTGTTGACCTAGGTTTGTAAATTAATTTTTAGAATGTGATATTGGTTGTATGATCATTATGATATGAATTCTTGGTATGTTCTTATGTTTTATGATTTATACAGGTTTGTGACTTCTGTTTATGATAAAGACCATAGGGTTCTTGTGTATCGAGGTTGGTTTTGACAGGTAGGACTGTTCGGGTTCCTGGCCATGTTAACCAGTAGTTTAGTGTGTCAAATTTAGTTCTCCTAAACAGATTTCATCTCTGATAGAGTTGAATGGGTAATAGAATACGGTCTAGAGGGTGGGGGTGGGGGTGGGGAATAGACCATATTAAAAATTTAAACATAAAAATTGATTATTTAAATTAAATTATGAAAATTATTATTGGAGTTAATTGTCATTTGAAAAAAAGGGTGAACATAGGGATTTATATAATAGTTCATTCCAAAGTGAACCTAGTCTAATATTAGACCTATCTACTATGTGATAGATACAATTAAACTAAAATGATTTTTGAGGAGGAATCATAACTCGATTACAAGATCTATTTCTAGTGGTATGATAACCATGACACACTAACTTTTTTATTTGGGTTTAAAACCTGATTAAAAACATAAATTTAGATTATGAGTGTAACAACCCAAATGGTCCTGACTCTATAATTCGGGAGCCACAACCCAAAGAAGATAATAATAAATTCATTTGTATGTAAATTTACAAATAGATAAATATACCATACATGAAAAATAGAAAGAAGTGTTAAAAACACAAGAAAACCATTATAAATAAATTAAAGAAAAATAAAACAATAGTACATGTTATTTAGTGTTTTATCAACTTGAATATCTTTTCAAGGTAGTATAATTAGAATATTATTTTGTTTATACATTGAGAGATCATCCAATTTTCGTAAAAACAATGTATAAGATCACTTGAGGGTCCATAGAGTATAATTTTATTTTATATCTTTAAGCATTATACACTGTTCATGTCTTAATTGTACATTTCAATGTATTTTTTTTCATGCATGCTTGATTACTTTAAATTAAAATATATATGGACTACATATCCAACAAAAAAAATAGAACAATTAAAAATAATAAAAATGATAAAACAAAATCATCAGACATAGTGAAAAAGATATTATCAGTAAATAATAACTTATTAACCCATGACCATAATTTATAAAAATAATGAAATATTCAGACCAATTTAAAATAAAAAAATAAATAATTGAAATGGTAACCTAATAATTGGTCAATGATAAATCCCATGAATGTAGAAATATTGATTTTGAGAAATAAGAAATTAAAAATAGTTCATTTTAAGATGAGTAGTAAATATTAATAGAAAATAAAAAATAATAACACAATATTTAAAATATTAAAACATGTTTGAAATTAATTAATATCATCTAATGTTAATTTAGAAACAATTAAATTGATGAAAAAATCAAAATAAAAAAAAACAAATTTCTGTGTTGCAAGCTATTTGTTTCATGCATGAATATAAAAAACACATTTAAATTTACAAAAAAAGTTTCTAAAATAGTTAAAGTCACATCACATAAGTTATAAATACTTAATATTAATTTATAAAGTCATTATAAAAAATTATTTATATGATAAAAACATGGAGAAAATAGAAAAATTTAATACAATGAAAAAAAGAGCAAAAAAATCTATAGGTTTTATGTAAGAGATTTAAATGTTGGATTTTTCTCTACATAGGAAAATTATCCACATAATGGAATAAATTTAGAATATTCTCATAATAAAATAAATTTCGGTGAATCATGTAAGGGATTCACATAATCTAATATATCATGTATTCAATTCACGTAATCAAAATCTTCACAGTATTTATTAATTATGTAATGGAATCATTGTAGGAGAATGACATATGAGATTTGTGTTGTAAATTATACATAGGTAATTTATGTAAGAGGTTCATCAAGTAAGTGATTTTCTCCCATATTTTATGTAACAAGAAAAGTAAGTAAAGAATAATTTATTTTCATATCTTTGTCTATTTATGAATTATATAGTGTTTTAGAGGCTTAAAATGAGAATAAATCCAATCTTAGGCATATAATACTCTAATATTTTTAAAAGATTGTTTTACCACCTATTGATGGAAAACCATTTTCAAATATAAATTGTGACAATATTATAATATCTATTTTCTGAAATAAAATTATTCTTTAGAATTCGGGACATTGAAATTTACATTGGATCAATTTTTGGTATTTTTCTGACAATGTTCATTTTTTAATGAATGGTGAAAAATACTGCATTTTACTTCAAAATTGATTTTTCATCTAATTTACTTATATAGTTAGATTATCTTTTTAGTTGGTTTTAAAGTGTAATTAAAATATTTGTTTACCATTTAATCCAATGGTGGTCATTATAATTAATTTCACCCTAAAATTGGACATAAACAAGTGTCAATCTTTTGATAGATATTGTTTCTTAAAAACACGCGATTTGTTTTGGAAAAGAGAATTACTTTTAAATTAATTAATGAAATTTCTATGTTTGGAATTTCGTAAAATGTATTCCATATTTTGAATCAGAAGGTCCAAATTATGTAGTTAATACTCTTTTGTTTTTGGAGATTATGAATAGTAACAACGATAATTATTTTTAATTATCATGATTAATTAGTAATCTTGTAGTTAAGGGTAATAAAATAATATCATAATAATATAAAATGACCCCAAAATGTTTCCAAATACTCTTGTTTGAGTCATGTCCTACCATGAGAAGCTTTTTACCTAACTTGATGGCCAATGGAGTCACATGGGTGTAATAGTGACATTTATGACATTTTTTAAAAAGAAGAGAAATATAACAAAGGTTTGTATATCCTAAGTAAGACAATTTTAATTTTGTTTAAATAAATGATAAATTTGACTATAAATAGTAATTTGAAATATATGAAGATTTCCTACATTATGGTATTTTATTTATAATTTTTAGACATTAAATAAATAAATTTATCTATGACACAATGATGATGCAGTTATTACCTCATTAATGAAAGATTTAAATATATGATTTTATAAGTGTTAAAATAATTTTGTTTTGAAAAATTGGATGCTATCCAAGAATTTTATAGATTAGTATGAAATGTAAAATATATGTTAATTCTTTTATTTCTAAGGAATAAAGATTTTATTTCAATATTAAAAGTCAACTACCAATAGTGTCGAAATTGGCATAAATGAGTTTTAAATAAAATGTTATTTTATTAAATCGTATAACAGTCTAAAAAATCTAATATTGTTCCAAATGAGATATAATATATTACTAATATCATTATTTAAAAAATTATTGGACTATTGTCATTTTAAAGTAATTATTATGACCTTATAGTTTGAAAATAAAAAAAAGACGTGGTAAGAATTAATAATTTTTACTAAGGGTTAAAATTAAAAGATAAGATGAATTATATGACCTAGACTTATTTAAATCATATTGGTTGAGTGTATTTCAACCCATTATCCTCTTATACTGTAATGATATCATTTTGGAACCATTATAATTTGAATTTTGTTTTATAAAAAATTAATATTTCACGACTTTCCAAGAGTGCCCCTCCTCCCTCTTATAAAAAGCCCCCAACTCTACCCCCTTACCCACACCTCTCAAGCCATTGGATCGTCCAAAATCTGTGAAAATTATCTCTCCACATCCCTCTATTACTCCTAATACCATCACTTTGGGGTGAAGTCTTTCCAAGGAACCCTTTGGTTCAAATAAAAAAGGGTTACCCGATTTAGAGGTAATGTCTTCTCTCAAGATTCTTCCTTTAATTTTCCTTCTTCAATCACCACTATGTTATTATTATTTGATCCCATAATAACAACCATATCCTCAGTATACTAGTATGTTTTTATGATAAGGATTATACTTACACTTACACACACCTCCATCTAATGGTCAAAGAACATACTATTTCTGTGGGTGGTGAATTACTGCCTCACGAAACGATGATGGTTCAATCTTATTTTAACACCTTTCAAGGTGTAAATTATGATAGAACTATATTTATATATGATATATATTATATTTATGTCCCATATAAGCTTCTTTATTTTATATTTAAGACATAACTTTATGCATTGCATGTTGTGCAAATGCGATAATTTCATATGAGGAAGTGCGTACAACTGCGCCCTCAAGCGATGTGACTCGTTCATGGAAAAAATAGAATTTATAAAAAAAGTAATTAATGAAATTATGTTACCTATATATCAGATATATTATAATGGAATTATAATATATATAGGTCTCATTTAGTTTTATTTCCTTTAATATGAAAAAGAAATGAAAGTTGTGTTCATGCGTACGCATGACCTACCTTCTCCATGAACGGTGCATTTCATTTTTATCTCCAAATGTTATGGAATAGTATGAAATGAATATATTTTGGATATATATGATATTTAAATCATTAATAACATTCTGGAGATGATGTACATATAACTACATGGGCAGTTCTTTTCAAACAAGTTCATTTTTGACTCATGTACCGAACATCGACAAAACGTATGATATAAAATCACATAATTAACTAATTATTATAACATGATAATATGTGATATGAATTTAATAATAAACTTTAAATTATGTACATAATCAATTATAAATTGACCTAAGTTTATTATTTAGGAATATAAAGAACAAATGAGTACAAGTCAGACTTGAGGTAATATACTTTGTCTCAAATCTCCCTTTTTTATGCATACTTCAATTTATATACAACCTTATTTTATTAGTTTTATAAAAAACACTTTTGAATTTTAATTCCATTAAAAAGTAATTTTTTTACCCGAAGCATTTTACTAAACGACAAGGGGGATTTTTTGTCTTACCTATGCAGTGACAACGACTTCTCCACCGCCATGACCATTATTTGAGTATCCACTTCCTCTACAAGCCATAACATTTTTAAATGAAAAATAAATACCATGTTTCACTTTTATTTTGTTTTGGTAATGAAAATGGTGTTGATAATGTTTTGATTATATTAATGTGATTTATTGATATCTTGTGATTGAAATGTGGAATAGTTAAGTTTCCTTTATGCATGTTTTATGTGATATGATTATGTTATGGTTCTTGGGAATTGTTTATGATGTTGGGTGGTTCTGTTATAAACTAAGGTCAGGTGAGCCCAAGATAGGTCTCCAATTAATTGGGCAACGTTAAGGAGTTAAACTCTAAGGGTTCTCTGATGAGATTTAGAGAATATATTTTGATGGGTATTCCAAACTTAACCATGAGGGTTACTCCCTACATAAGAATGTTATGAATGCCTCAAGTTACCTTTATGTCTTATGATTTCTATGACTTATTCATAAATTTTATGATTTCATGAGGTATGTTAATGTACTAATGTTTTATGATTAAAGTATGATTTCATTGATTCTTATGTATACATGGACTAATGTTTTCATTCCATATTTTTATATCCCTTACTAATATTTTTATGCTCATCCCATGTTTTTGAAATGTTTTTCACCAGTCAAGGGAAAAGTACATGATGTGATGATAGTGTCGAGGAAGGTTGAACAAAGAAACCATGTTTTATTTTAAATATGTTTCCTTTGGTGGAAAAAATTAATACTATTTTTGATGTAACCACTTTGTTTAAATGTGGAATGTAATGCATGATTTATGATCTAATTATCTAAAACACTAAACCTGAAAAGATACTCAATTTGAATTCTTTAAATAACCCAAGATTAAGTAATGTTTATGGATGGGGCCTTATAATTGGTATCAAAGGTCAGTTTAGATAACTTTAGGAGTTATAATTTTATTAAACGATTTCTTAAAAATATTTTCATTACAGTATGGTAAAATTCAAATGATATAGAATTTGAAGATTACCATGTTGCTTCATCTAAGACATGATTGTTCAATATGGGTTTCCACAGAGGAAATAGGGAAGCAGTGCTATGAATGCATATAGAAGGACATGACCTTCCAAATCAGCATCCTGAGATGGTCGGAATTGGAAATGAACAGTTTGTTACAGTAATGGCTCAGTAGAATCAAGCGATAAATAGTAGTGGTATCCATGCACGAGATCAGCCAAATCAACTGCAGAGGAACATGTCAGTGATGAAACATTTCATGAGGCAACATCCCCCATCATTAAGAGGATCATCTGACCCTGTGCTAGATGAAGGGTGGATTAAATAATTGGATAATATTTTTGATGTCATGGGGTGTTCAGACAATAAAAATGTAAGTCTTGCTATTTACCATTTGGGGGGTGAAGCAGATCAGTGGTGGTCGTTGGTTAAAAATATCAGGGACGCTAATGAGATTGATGCTCTTGACTGGGATGAATTCCTAGGTATGTTTCTTGAGAAATATTTTCCTAAGGTTGTTCGACTTAGGATGGGAAAGAAATTCTTGGAATTGAGGCCAGAGGAAAACTCAGTGGCTGCTTATGAAGAAACGTTCACTCGATTGGCAAGGTATTCTCCAAAATTTATCCGAGACCTTGATAGTAAAATCAATCATTTTTACTCACGATAAAAGACAAAATATTGAAAGGAATTAGCTTCTTGTGAGTTCATAAGTTATGAAAAGATTGTTCGATATGTTGAAAAAGTGCAAATGGAGTTTTCCAATGATCAAGTTTTCTATGAAAACCAACAGAAGAAGAGACCAAGGTTGAAGGAGAAAGGGAAGAATCCTTCATAAAGGTTTGAGGGTAAGAAAACAAAGTTTACAGTTTGTGATAAATGTGGTAAAAATCATGCTACAGAATGTCTTTTGAATTCTGGAAAGTGATTCTGATGTGTTAAGATGGGATATAAGGCTCGTGATTGCACTAGAAAAGACCAGGGTAATGGTAAGAACAAATTTGATTTACAGTTAGTGAAATGTTTCAAGTCCAATGAGATGGGTCGTTATGAAAAAGAGTGTCCGAAAAAGAGCTTGAATGATGGGAATTAGTCATACTACAAGCAAAAATTTGTGGTGAAATCCTTTGAAACTACTTCAGCATATATTGGGACATCCAATGAAGTGGTATCCGGTACTTTGTTTGTTTTTTCAGATTATGCCGATGTGTTGTTTGATTCAGGTTCTACACATTCTTTCATCTCTGAATAATTTTCTAGTAAATTGTGAATTCCATCTCATGAAATGACTCTTGAACATGGGGAAAAAATCCTAGGGAAATGGTGAGGCAAAAATAATTTATATGCATCTTTCTATCCTTATCTGTGGAAAGAATCTACACGAAAACCTTATTGTTTTACCTCTAGTAGAGGATGATGTTCTCTTGGGTATGGATTACCTCTCTGTTTACCATACTAAGACTGAATATAGATATAAAGAAGTTTATTTTCATAAAGACTTTCAGTTTGTGTACAAGAATGAACCCTTGCTGTGGATAACATATCAAGAGGCTGATAAACTTGTAAAAGATGGAAATGAATTTCACCTTGCACATATTGTTGAAAAAAAGGAACCGTTCAGATTAATGATGTTCCAGTGGTAAATGAGTATCCTGATGACTTTCCTGATGAGTTTCCTGGAATAATGCGAGATCAGGAAGTTGAATTTACTGTTGGCTTAGTTTCATGATGCTAAGACAATTTCAAAACCCCCTTATCAAATTGCACAAATTGAACTTTTAGAGTCGAAGGAGAAATTGCAATATTTATTAGAGAAATGTTTCATTCGACCTAGCACATCAACATGGGGTGCTCCTATCTTATTTTTTAAAAATAAATATGGTTCAATGAGACTTTTCATTGATTATAGAGACTTGAATAATATCACTGTTAAGAAAAAATATCCATTGCCTCATATCGATGATTTGTTTGACCAGCTCCAGGGACTCAGTATTTTTCAAAGATTGACTTGAGATCAGCGTACCATGAGTTGAAGTTAAAGGAAGAAGATATTCTGAAAACTTTGTTTCATACATGATATGGCCATTATGAATTTGTAGTTATGCCTTTTGGGTTATCCAATGCACCTTCTGTATTAATGGACCTTATGAATATAATTTTACATGAGTTCTTGGATAAGTTTGTTGTTTTTTTCATTGATAATATTCTTATGTTTTAAAAAACTAAATAGGAGCATGAAATTCATTTAAGGGTTATTTTCTAAACCTTAAAAGAAAAGAAATTTTATGGGAAATTCAGAAAGTGTGAGTTTTGGTTGCAACAAATTTATTTCATTGGACACATTATTTCTAAATATGGTAGAACTGTTGATCCTACAAAAACAAAGGTTGTTGAAGAATGGCCAAGACCCACAAATGTAACCGCGACTCATATTTCTCTTGGTTTGGCAGGATATTTCAGAAGGTTTTTTAAAAAAATTTCACTATTGTCCAACCCATTGACTAAGCTAACTCGGAAGGGTGTTAAGTTTATCTAGACAAAATAATGTGAGGATTTTTTTTCAGGAATTAAAAAGAAGATTGGTGAATGCTCTAGTATTGGCATTACCTTCCAGGAATGGTGAGTTTGTTATCTACAGTGATTATTCATTGAAAGGACATGGTTGCATCCTAATACAGAATGATCAGGTAATTGCTTATACTTTACGTCATTTGAAAACACATGAGATAAATTACCCTACACATGATTTGGAATTAGCTGTTGTTGTTTTCGCTTTAAAAATTTGAGGGCATCATTTTTATGGTGTAAAATGTGAAATATATACTGATCAAAAAAGTTTAAATTATATATTCACTCAGAAAGAATTGAATATGAGATAGAGGAGATGGGAAGCGATGTCGAACTCCAGATTTTTGGGATGAAGTGGGTGAAATGAAGTTTATGGGAGAAAAATTGGTAGAAGAGTTGGAATAAAAAGTTAATCTGATACAAAAACACATGAGAACAGCTCAGAGCAGGCAGAAAAGTTATGTAGACAACAGGAGGAAGGATCTCTCTTTTGATGTAAGTGATCATGTCTTCTTCAAAGTTTCACCATGGAAAATTTTGATATGATTTGGTAAGAAAGGAAAGCCCAGTCCAAAGTTCCTTAGAACCTATGAAATTCTGGTGAGAGTTGGATCAGTTGCATACCGATTAGATTTAACTCTATGTTTATCTCCGGTGGACAATGTTTTTCATGTTTCAATGTTAAGGAAGTACATGCCATATCCATCTCATGTTTTGAGTCCAGAGGTAGTTCAACTGGAAGAGAATCAGTCTTATGAGGAACAACCAATCCAGATTATTAACCACAGGGAGAAAGTGTTGTGGAATAAGATGATTCATCAAGTAAAGGTTCTATGGAAAAACCATATAGTTTAAGAGGCAACATGGGAATATGAAAATGAAATGAGAGATAAATACCACCACTTATTCGATAACTAAATAAATTGTTGGGACACAATTTCCTAAAGGGGGGAAGGATGTAACATCCCAAGTAAGTAAAGAATTAAATATTTTCATATCTATGTCTATTTATTAATTATATATTGTTTTAGTGGCATAAAATGAGAATAAATCAAATCTTAGGCATAGGATACTCTAATATATTTAAAAGATTATTTTACCTTCTTTTGATGGAAAACCATTTTTAAATCTAACTTTTTACAATTTTATAAGAACTATTTTTCAAAATAAACTTATTCGCAAGAAATAGGACATTGAAATTTACTTTGGATAAATTTTTGGTATTTTTATGACAATGTTCATTTTTTTATGAATAGTGAAAAATACTGCATTTTACTTCAAAACTGATTTTTCATCTATTTTACTTATATGTTTAGATTATATTTTATTGGTTTTAAAGTGTAATTATAATATATTTTTACCATTTAATCGAATGGGGGTCATTGTAATTAATTTCACTTTGAAATTGGACATAAACAAGTGTCAATATTTTGATTGATAGTGTTTCTTAAAAACATGCTATTTGTTTTGACAAAGAGAATTATTTTTAAATTAATTAATGCAATTTCTATATTTGGAATTTGGTAAAAATTATTCCATATTTTGAATTAGAAGGTCCAAATTATTTAATTAAGATTATTTTGTTTTTGGACATTATGAATTGTAACGACGGTAATTATCTTTAATTATTGTGATTAATTATTTATTGTGTAGTTAAGGGTTTTAAAATAATGTCATAATAATATAAAATTACCCAAAAATGTGTACAAATCCTCTTGTTTGAGTCATGTCCGACTGTGGGAAGATTTTTACCGAACTTGAGGACCCATGGAGTCACATGGGTGTAATAGTGACATTTATGAAATTTTTTTAAAAGGAAGAGAAATATAACAATAGTTTGTATATCCTAAGTAAAAAAATTTTAATTTTGTTTAAATAAATGATATCTTTGACTATAAATATTCATTTGAAACCTAAATAGATTTCCTACATCATGGAATTTTATTTATAATTTTTAGAAATTAAATAAATTTATTTATTTATGACACAATGATGATGCAGTTATTATCTCATTAATGAAAGATTTAAATATATTATATTATAAGTCTTAATATAATTTTGTTTTGAAACATTGGATGCAATACACGAATTTTATTGATTATTATGAAATGTACTATATATGGTAATGCTTTTATTTCGAAGGAATAATGCTTTTATCGTTTATCAAAAGTCAACTACCAATAGTGTCGAAATTGGCATAAATGCGTTTTTAAAACAAATGTTATTTTATTAATGGGTATAATACTATAAAAAAAATAATATTCTGAAAAATGACATATAATATATTACTAATATCATTATTGATACAATTATGGGAATATTGTCATTTTAAAGTAATTATTAAGACCTTATAGTTTGAAAATAAAAAAAAGACGTGGTAAGAATTATTAATTTTAACTAAGTGTTAAAATCAAAAGATAAGGTGAACTATATGACCTACACTTATCTAAATCATATTGGATCAGTGTATTTTTACCCCTTATCCTCTTATCCTAGAAATATATCATTTTTTAACCATTATAATTTGAAATACATTTCCTAATAAATTAATATTTCATGACTTTCCAAGAGTGCCCCTCCTCCCTCTTATAAAAAACCCCCACCTCTACCCCATTACCACACCTATAAATCCCTTGGATCGTCCAAAATCTGCTCAAATTATCTCTCCACATCCTTCTATTACTCCTAGAAGCCTCACTTTCGGGATAAGTATTTCCAAGGAAGCCTTTGGCTGAAATCAAAAAGAGTTACCCGATTTTGAGGTAATGTCTTCTCTCGAGTTTCATCCTTTTATTTTCCTTCTTCACTCACCACTATCTTATTATTATTTGACCCCGTAATAATAGCAGTATCCTCAATATACTAGGATTTTGTTATGATAAGGATTCTACTTACACTTACACACACCTCCGTCTAATGGTTAAAGAACACACAGTTTCTGTGGGTGGCGAATTACTGCCTCACGAAACGTTGATTGTTCAATATTCTTTTAACACCTTTCATGGTCGAAATTATGATGGAACTATATTTATATATGATATATATTATATTTATTTCCTCTCTATTCTTATGTACTTTATATTTAAAACATACCATTATTCTTTTCATGTTGTCCAAATGTTACAATTTCATATGAGGAAGTGCGGACAGACGCCCCCTCAATTGATGTGACTCGTTCATGCCAAGCATAGAATTTATTAATAATGTTATTAATGAAATTATGTTACCTATATGACATATATATTATACTGTAATTATAATATATATATATTTCAAATTTTGTTTTAATTCCTTTAATATGAAAAAGAAATGAAAGTAGCGTTCATGCGTACGTACGACCTACTGTCTTCATTAATGGTACATTTCATTTTTTATCTCCAAATGTTATGGAATAGTATAAAATGAATATATATTGGATATATATATGATATTTAAATCATTAATACCATTATGGAGATGATTTACTTATAACTACATGGGAAATTCTTTTCAAAGAAGTTCATTTTTGACTCATATACCGAACATCGACAAAACGTATGATATGCACTCACATAATTAACTAATTATTATAACATGATAATATGTAATATGAATTGAATAATAAACTTTAAATGATGCCCTTATGAAACTATAAATTTACCTATGTTTATTATTCAGGAATATAAAGAACGAATGATAACAAGTCGGACTTGAGGTAAGGGACTTCGTCTCAAATATCTTTTCTTTGAGGCATACTTCAATTTATATAAAACCTTCTTTTATTATTTGTACAATAAACCCTTTTGACTTTTAATTTTATTCAAAAGGAATCTTTTTACAGGAAGAATTTTAATAAATGACAAGATGGAATGTTTTTGTCTTATGTATGCGGCGACAAAGACCTCTCTGCCACCGTGACCATTATTTGAGTTTCGGCTTCCTATAAAAGCCATAAGTTTTTTAAATGAAGAAAATACCATGTTTTACTTTTCTTTTATTTTGGAATTGAAATTGATTTTGATAATGTTTTGATTATATCAATTTGATGTATTGATATCTTGTGATTGAAATGTGGAAATGTTATATTTCCTTTATGCATGTTTTATGTGATACGATTATGTTATGGTTCTTTGGCATTGTTTATGAAGTAGGGTGGCTCCGTTATAAACTAATGGTGTTTGAGCCTGAGATAGATCTCCAATGACTTGGGTAACACGAAGGAGTTAAATGATATGGTTTCTCTGGAGAGATTTAGGGAATATATTGTGATGGGTATTCCAAACGTAACCATGAGGGTTACTCCCTACGTAAGAATGTTATGAATGCCTCAAGTTACCTTCATGTCTTAGGATTTATATGAGTTATTCATAAATATTATGATTTAATGAGGTATGTTAAAGTTCTTATGTTTTATGAGTAAAGTATGATTTCACTGATTCTTATGTATATATGGACTAATGTTTTAATTTCGTATTTTTATATCCCTTACTGTTCTTTTTATGCTCATCCCATGTTTTTGAAATGTTTTTCACAAATCAAGGGAAATGTACATGATGTGATAATAGTGTCGAGGAAGTGTTAAGAAAAAAACCATGTTTTATTTTAAATATTTTTCCTTTGGTAGAAAAAAATGAATACTATTTTTGATGTAACAACCTTGTTTAAATGTGGAATGTAATGTATGATTTATTATCTAGTTATCTAAAACTGTAAACCTGGAAAGATCCTCAATGTGAATTACTGAAATAACCCAAGATTAAGTAATGTTTAAATCTAAGGCCTTATATCTAAATTTCTCACATAGGCAATTCAAGTAAGGTAATATTTGAAACCTGAAAACAAACTCTATTTTAAAATTTCATAGCTAAAAATGACTTAGATAAATAAATAATTAGATTTGTGTCCTTTTGAACTATATTTATAAAATTTCATTATATTTATAAAGAACTAATAAACACCTTAATTAAATATATATATAAATCATTTTATCATTAAAAATAGTAGAAAAATAATTCTAAAAAACTATATATATTCGAATGAATATATATAGTGAATTCAGACTAAATTTAAGACATGATATGCATTAATTAATAATATTATGTATTCTAATAAAATGTATTAAATATTACTATCATCCAAATAAGAAAATAATCACTCAATTCAGAGTTTTTTTGTTCAATTTATAGTCCAGATATAGAGGGAAACCAAAACTAAAAAATCCGATATGTGGATTCAAAATTGGATATGTGGTTAACTAATTAGATATGTGGTTAAGGAATTACCTACATAGATTTCAATAATTTTTCTGAATGTGAATAGTATAAAACATATTTAAATGATATATTAAGGTCCCAAGTGAAATATTTATCCTAGTAACTGTAAATAAAACCAATAGAACATGTTATGAGGTATCAAAAAATGACATCTAAATAACTTTTATGTATTGAAATATTACGACAAGGTCAAGATTAATTATACTTTAATTAATATTCAATTAAAAGATATAATAAATATAACATTATTATAACATTTAATTGAACACAATTAAAAATTTGAAAGTATAATAATATTATCCAATCATGATAGGAGTTATTATTATTCACAATAAAAATCATACCCAACCAATCACCCCATTTTGGTTGGATTATAAAACCAAAAATCAATAACCAATATAATTCTCCATCTTTTGTCAATTAACAAAAAGAAATATTTTTTTAAACATGTTACAAAATCCTAGATAATTTCATCTAATTTTAAAACATAGAATTAAAATTCCTGAGAAATTTTTTTTAAATTATATTTTGGAAAAATTGATAAATTATAAAATAGTTGTAAGATGAACAAATATATACATACATTAAACACATGTAATCTGAAAAATAGATTCAATATTTAACATATTTCTTTTAAATATGAATTTTCCGTATTATAACATAATCACACTCCCCCTAAACATATGTACACCTAAAAATATTAATATTCAAAAATACCAAGATCAAAGTTATGTTTTTCAAACTGAGAAAAGTCAAAAGTCTTAGTGAAGATATTTGTAAGATGATTTTCTATTGGGATAAACTATAAAAAAATATCTCCCTTATTCACATGATCTCTAATAAAATGAAATCTAACATCAATATTTTTATACTATAATGGTACAAAGGATTCATATAAATATATATTGTAGATATATAATCACAATAAATATGCAATTTATTAAGATAAACACCAAAATCACAAACACAATTTCTTAATCCAAAAACTTTTATAAAAAAAACTAGAAATAGAAATATATTCAACTTATTTAGGAGATGTAGCAACATAATTATTTTTAAAAGACCAAGAAACTAATATTTTACCAAGAAACTTACACACGCCTAATGTGAATTTTCTATCAATTTTAAAACCTCCCAAATCAGTGTCAGAATATAATATTTAATCAAATATATTATACTAATAATTAAATAATAATAATTAATAGTTCATTAAACATATTTAATTATTAATTTCTTATCTTTAAAATTAATTTCTTTAGGATTTTCTTGATATATCTCACATAGACCATTACTAAACAAGATATCAGGTATAGATATAGTTAAATAAAGTAAGCAACATGTCATTCTGATGAAAACATTAATATCACCAAATATTTTAGATGCATCAACATCTAATTTATGAATAGTAATTATAGGAGTATTAAAAGATTTAGAGGAATTGAGACCAAATATCTTAACCAACTCTTTAGCACATGAAGATTGATTAAGATAAATTCCATTATTCCTTTGAGAAATTTGAATTATAAGAAATAACTTCAATTATTCAATTAATTTAATTAAAAAATCATATAAAATCAAAGTATAAATATCATTACAGATAACTTCAATTGAAAAACCAAAAAATATATCATAAACATAAATTAAAACAATTAAAATATAATTTGAAATTATTTTAATAAAAAGTGTTGGATCAAAATTACCTTTATAGAAAAAATTATTTAATATAACTAAAAAAAATCCTTTCATACATAACATGATGATATTTTTTGTGATAATAAAAATATTTAGTTAATTTAAAAACATGATTAGGAAATTTTTTATTTTCAAAACTAGGGGTTTAGAAACATAAACTTTTTCAATTATAAAACCATTTATGAATGAACATGTAATATCCATTTGATATAATTTGAATCCTTGAAAAAAATGGATAAAAAGAATACAAAATTCTCTAACCTAGAAATAGGTGAAAAAAATTAAAATTATATACCTTCTCCTTGAGAGCATCCTTGGGAAACAAGTTTGGCTTTGTTTTTGAAAATATATCCAGATTCATCTAGCTTATTTCTAAAGATCCATTTAGTTATTATTATCTATTTATCCTAAAAAAATTATACTAAAGAACAAAAATTATTTCTAACAAATTTATTAATATCATCTTATGTAAAAAAAATCCAATTTGAATAATTTTACCTAATCATTGATACAAAATAATTTTATCACACTACAGAGTATTCAAACACTTAAGATTTTGAATAGTTGTGAAGAAAAATAAAAAATATAAATATTCTCCCTTTGATTATCATAGAATAGTAAAGAATCACCTTTATAAACTAATAAATTATTGTTTTTTAATATAACTTCCATTACATCATCACATAATTTTGATATACTTTTTAAATTATGTTTTAGACCATCAATATATAAAACCTTTGAAATAAAATTGGAATTAGAAATAATAACTTTACCAAAACCCTTTATTTTGGATTTCAAATTATCTCCAAATATAACAATGACTCAATCACAAGTATTATAAGTGGTAAAATTTGATTTTAATTTGATAATATAACTAGATAATCCACTGTCTATGTACCATATGTCTTTAATTATACATACATTGTAACACCCCGACCCTAGTTACCCAGAGTCGGTGCATTATTACATTACATTGGCATGATCAAAAGAAAGATCAAATCTCTAAAGACCGATTGGTTTAGTAGCCTTGGAAACACTAGATATATTCATAAAGTTTTACATTAAATGACAAAGTGAAAAACTACTACAACAACATAGTCTCCATATTCCACACTCATATCCCGACATACTATCTCTGCAGGTCATTCAAAATTTACTTCTTCTCTTCCTGGGAAAAATAAAACATAGAAAAGGGGTGAGCTCAAATGCCCAGTAAGGATAACAATATAGCGGAAACTTTCATAAATAAGAATAAACATTTAAGGCAATGTATAACTAAAACAAAAGCCTTTTAAACTTAAACTTCAACATAGTATGGGAAGAGTAAAATAAAATAATTCCATTTACTTATTCACATGGATATTCTACTAATCGAATAATCACATGCAATATCAATAACCACTTTCATAATGATGGAATGCATAATTCCAGACTATCATAACCACATAGCCAAGGCCTCGTGCCAAGAATACAAATAAGATTTTGTCAAGGCCTAGTGCAAAGACACTAGTTTGTCTCATTAGACCTACCGATGCATCGAGGAGCTATAGCGAGCTCCACCCGTCACATATTAAGTCCAATGCATTCCCATATGAAAAGGTTTAAACATGACATAAACATTCGTATTAAAACTAACATACTAAATGTCAATACTTTCATTATAAACTATGAATGGTATAAAAATAGCACACCCACATTCAAATATATCAAAAAACCTTCAATACAATATAGAAGTTTTGTATCATAATAAATCAACTATAAATAAGCAATAAAATCCATCAAAGGTTGTTGACATAGATGAAATCAAAACTCTTTTTAGAGAAATATCTCTTTCTATTTTTGAAATCATTTAAGAGTCATATATTTATAAAATAAAACATTTTCTTTGAAAATATTCTTATAAGCTTGTAAGGGAAGGTTCGACGATTTTATAACGGCGGAAAATATCCGCACCCGCCGTATAAGTTAAAAAAACATTCTTACCTTAATTTTGTCGAAAAGGTTAAAAAGCACCTTGTTTGGAAAACGACGGAAAGATTCCTTTATAAACCTCTTATAAAAAGTCAAACAAGGGTATAAATGACTTGAACCCATATTCTTGTAAATAGTAAAAATGTTTTGAAATACATTTTTAAGAAACATGGATGTGGATGATAAAGAGATCCCAGTAGATTATTACGTATAAACAACCGCGGACAATGAAGAGATTGTGAAATAACCCTTACCTTGTACTTTTCCATGGTTGGGGTAAGTTAACCTCCTGTATAATAGTGAAATAATTGTTATTAAATTATACAATAATCATATGAATTCATATGATATCATATATGATCTTTTAACATTGCTTTGTTAATAATATCTTAGTATTATCGTTGTTTCGGGTGTTAACTTACTCGTTCTCTTTTATATGTTTTGTTACGTAAGCCATGTTTGTAATGGATAGTTTGTATATTATTCATATCAAGAATGATATCAAGTCCATAAACATCATTTTTAAATCATCAAATGATAATTATACTTGAATGGATACGATGGAGAATAAATCTCATCGCGTTCGTGGAAACGGTAGTCCGTACGCACGCATGAGCGACAATATCATTCTTTTGATATTAAAATAATATATAAGTTGATAGTATATCATATATACAGAATCATTATCATGTTATACTTATTATTTACATGAGTTACACATCATTATTATACCCATCCAAATAATAATATATTGAATAACAATTACACCACGACATGGAGACGGTAAGCCGTACGTACGCACATATGGTGACATGTTATTCAAAGGGTGGATAAAATATTGAATATGGTTGTACCATATTTATAATAACATCACAGTATAAATAAGATACTGGAGTTATCATTTTATAATGGTAATAACAAAGAAAGAAGAAGTGGAAGAAGAAAGGAACTTGGAAAAGGGTGGTGAAATCATTACCTATTCTTTGGGTTCTTCCTTTTGATTTGTTCAAAAGGGCTCCTTAGGTTGGCTTTATGATAAAACTAAGGCCTCTAGGTTGTAGTGATGGAATATGGGAGAGTATTTCGGCGGAGTTTGGCCAAACCAAAAGGCTTTGAAGGTGTGAATAAAAGAGAAGGAGGAGTGCCCTTTTATAAGAGGGGTGAGTGGCACCTTTGGAAAAGCTAGAAATATTAGTTTATAATAAATTCATATTCGGTTTCTAATGGCTCCAATGTTGATTATTCAAAGGTAAAGGTGGGTATAGGTCTAAAAACATTCACCCAATAGAATTTAGACAGGTTGGGGTACTTATATTAACATTATCTTTAAGTATTAACTCTAAGTTAATTAGTTTCACTTTTATAGTGTCTCTTTGTATTTTTATATTATATGGTTAATAAACTTACCATATATATACAATAGACCCCAAAGTGGTCCATCAATGAGACACATATCATGATATAAGTCTCTTGGCCGGACCTTAGATTTTTAGGAATTTAATACCAATTAATAATATAATATTTGTTTTAAAAACTCTTTTATGTCAATTTTGACACTATTCAATAGCTGATTTTTATGAAACTCATAAAAGATTGATTACTTCGAAAAAAGTCAATTAAATCAAACTTAATATATCATATTATCCTAGAAAATTAGTTTAATTCATTAAAAGTTTCATATTATATTTATTTTTGTATTTATAATATCAATTATTTTAATTTTTCTCTATTATAGTAATTACTGCATCATCATTGTGTCATAAATAAATTAAATTATTTAATGTATAAAAATTATAAATAAAATATAATTTTGTAGGAAATCTTTTTATCTTTCTAATGGATATTTATAATCTGTAATACAACATATATAACCCCATGTAAAAATTGTTTTTCTAAAAGATATACGCTTGTGTCATTTTTGTATTCATTTTAACTTAATTAAAATAATGTGTCCCTATCATCTACAAGTGGATCCATGAGGTCCCAAAATTGACCCAAAGATGCCCATGGTCGAACATGTGTCCAACAATAAGGTTAGGACACGTTTTAAGGTAATTTATTATTATTATATTATTATTTTTTAACCCTTATTTACCGGATTTACCCTTAACCATGGTAAATAAAATATTTACCGCAATAATTATTTAAAATGTCTAAAAATAAAAGTTACCTATTTACACAATTTTAACATTATGATTCCAAATATGGAACCCATTTTTCCAAATTCAAGACATAGAAGTGGCATAAATTAATTTAAAATTAATTCCCGTTGTTAAAACAAAAAGCGTGTTTTTAAGAGATAATAACTATCAAAAGATTGACACTTGTTTATGTCCGGTTTAATTATAAAATTATGTCCAATGACAAACATTCATTTAAATGGTAAAAATATATTCTAAATATAATTTAAAACCACTCAAATTCATAATTTATCAATCTTAATTATTTTGATTAAAAAAGTTGTTTTTAATTAAAAATTTAGTAATTTTCACTATTCATCAAAATATGAAAGTTATCCGAAAAGTACCAAAATTTCACCCTAGGATAATTTCGATATTCTGAATCAAAAAATGAAGTCCATTTTGAAATATAGAATATATATAATTTCAAAAAGTAGGTATTACTATTCATAACTACTAGTTTGATTTTTTGTGGTGTGTTAGAATTCGATGTTGCGTACAACACACGCTATCGCATTATTCAAAGAGAAGCGTACCATAGAAGTTTGGGGTGTTACATTCTCCCCTACTTCAAATAATTTCATCCTCAAAATTTCTAGAATACTTATCACATGAAAAGACTCGGGTGGTTCTTCATCATAAGTTCCTTGGGTTCCCACGTTGCCTCTTCCATCTTATGGTTTCTCCACAAAACGTTTACCAGACGCGTCGTCCAGTTTCTCAGTACTTTTTCTCTCGTATCAAGAACCCTAACAGCCTCTTCACAACAGGACAAATCGGGTTCCAGTTCTAATTCTTCATAGGTGAGTACATGCGTTGGGTCAGGCATGTATTTCCTCAACAGAGATACGTGGAACACATCAGGATGTTTGGAGAGACTTGGTGGCATTGCCAATCGGTAAGCTACAGTCCCAATTCGTTCTAGAATTTCGAAAGGTCCGATGTACCTGGGACTCAATTTACCTTTCTTAACAAAACGCATGACTCCCTTCCATGGAGAAACCTTCAGGAAAACATGATCACCGACTTGAAATTTCAAATCCTTCCTTCGATTATCGACATATCTCTTCTGCCTACATTGAGTTTCTTTGATGTGATTTTGGATTACCTTTACCTTGTCCATCATTTCCTCCACTAGTTCTGGGCCTACAAGTTTTCTTTGACTAATGTCATCCCAAAAGGTTGGTGTGCGACATCTCTTTCCGTATAACAGTTCATATGGTGCCATATGAATACTCGAATGGAAGCTATTGTTATAGGAAAATTCTACCAGAGGTAAATATTGATCCCACATACCTTGAAAGTCAAGTGAGCCGGATCTCAACATGTCCTCTACGGTTTGAATAGTCCGTTCTGATTGTCCATCTGTCTGAGGGTGGTAGGCAGTGCTCAAATGAAGTTTAGTATCCAGGGATTTCTGAAGACTCTTCCAGAATCTTGAAGTAAAACGAGGATTATGATCAGAAACAATCGATAGGGGTACTCCATGAAGTCTCACAACTTCATTAATATATAGTCTTTCTAGAAGTTACAGTGGTAGAAATTCTCTTATAGCTAGAAAATGTGCTGACTTGGTAAGATGATCAACAATAACCCATATTTCATCGTTCCTTCTAGGAGTATTTGGTAGTCCCATGACATAGTCCATCGTAATATTGTCCCATTTCCACTCTGGTATGGGAAGAGGTTGCATGACTCCTCCAGGTTGTTTCCTTCTAACTTTCACTTGTTGACAAACTATACATCTTGACACAAAATCAGAAATCTCCCTCTTCATGTTGTCCCACCAAAAATGTTCCTTCAAATCTCTATACATTTTGGTGCTCCTAGGGTGTATAGAGAAATTGGAACTATGGGCATCATCCAGCAATTCCCTTTTTAGATCAGGTATATTGGGAACACAAAGTCTCTTCCCAAATTTCAAAATTCCATCTTCATACACAAAGTCTCTCAATCTCCCATCATTCACAGCATTAATCTTCTTTTGAAATTATTCATCATCGGTCTGAGAACTCTTAATCCGTTCTAGTAAAGATGGTTTGGCAACCATTTGAAAAAGCATTGATGTTTCACCTTCCCTGGTTATTCCCATGTCCATCTTCACTAGATCCATGAAAATTGGATCCCTTTCAATTATCATATTGTTCAAAACTCCATGATCTTTTCTGCTCAAAGCATCTGCCACCTTGTTTGCCTTCCCCGGGTGGTAGTGTATCGTGCAATCATAATCCTTGAGTAATTTAAGCCATCTCCTTTGCCTCATGTTGAGTTCTTTTTGTGAGAAAATATACTTCAAACTCTTGTGATCAGTATAAATCTCACATTTTTCACCATAGAGGTAGTGCCTCCATATCTTCAAAGCAAAGATCACAGCTGCTAACTCGAGATCATGAGTAGGATAGTTTTGTTCATGAATTTTCATCTGTCGTGATGCATAGGCAATAACCCTATCATTCTGCATAAGGACACAACCAAGTCCTTTCTTCTATGCGTCACTATAAATAACGAACCCATCATTCCCCGATGGTAGAGTCAATATAGGAGCATTGACTAATATTCTCTTCAGTTCTTCGAAACATTCTTCACATTCTTTTGTCCAAACAAATTTAACCACTTTACGTGTGAGCTTCGTTAATGGGTTAGCCAATCGGGAAAAATTCTGGACGAAACATCGATAATAACCTGCTAAACCAATAAAACTACGTACCTCAGTTATAGTCGTATGTGCTGGCCATTCTTGGATTGCCTTGGTCTTAGAAGGATCAACATATATTCCATCTTTAGAGAAAATATGGCCAAGAAAAGAAATCTCATGATGCCAGAATTCACACTTGCTAAACATCCCATATAATTCATGTCTTCTCATAGTCTTCAAGATAATGCGCAAGTGATTTTCATGATCTTCGTAGCTTTTTGATTATACCAAGATATGATCAATAAATACCACCACAAATTCATAGATATACTACTTTAATCCTCTATTCATCAGATCCATGAATACAGAGGGTGCATTAGTAAATCCAAAAGGCATTACAGAAAACTCGTAATGCCCATACCTTGTTCGAAATGCTGTATTTGGAATGTATTCCTTCTTCACACACAACTGATGGTATCCAGATCGAAGGTCAATCTTTGAAAAGTATTGAGCTCCATGAATTTGGTCAAATAAATCATCAATGCGAGGTAGGGGATACTTGTTCTTTATTATTATAGCATTGATCTCCCTGTAGTCGATACATAACCTCATAGTTCCATCTTTCTTTTTAACAAAAAGAACAGGGGCTCCCCATGGATAAACACTAGGGAGAATAAATCTTTTATTACTCAATTCCTCTAGTTGTTTCTTTAGTTCAACTAATTCTACAGTGTCCATTCTATAAGGGGTCTTTGATATATGCCTTGATCCAGGAATTAAATTAATGGAAAACTCAACTTCTCGTTCTGGAGGATGTCCAGGTAACTCTTCCAGAAATACATCTACAAATTCTTTCACAATAGGTACATCCTCTATTTGAACATTCCTTTCCTCACCCATAGTTATTTCATTCTCTTCCTCCCCAATAATTGAATTTAGTTGTTCTACTGGGGGTGGATATAGATAAGAATTAGGTAGTGACAATTATGCTCTAAAGATAAGGTGTTCCTTATCATTATCATCATGAATCGTAACCTCTTTATTCTTACAATAAATCTTCACATCATAGTCCGAAAGACAGTCCATACCGAGGATTATATCAAACTCAATCATAGGTATGACGATGGGATCAGTAGATAAAGAACATTTATGTGCTCTAATGGGGATTGATTCACAAAACTTTGTTGCAACGATACATCCCTTAGGAGTTTTAACTGACAACTCCCTTATTAAATAAAACTGGAAATATCTAATTTTTATAGCAAACCGGGACGATATGAAACAATGCGATGATCCAGAATCAAATAATGCATTTGCTGAACTTGGGGAAACCATTAAATTACCTACCACCACGTCTTTCAGAGCTTCTACCTCAGAAGTAGTGATAGCATAATCTTGGCCTTGATCCCTTGGCCTTTTCTGAGTTAAGTTCTCCTGACGCTTAGGACATTAATTTGTATAATGCCCCATCTTCCTGCAATTGTAGCACTGAACATTGGTAGCTTCCTTCTTCCCCTTTCAATCACGAGCTTGGTGGCCTTTTTCACCACACTTGTAACAGACTCCCATTCCCTTCAAGCAAGTACCATGGTGTTTCTTCCCGCATTTACCAAAGGATGGATATTCAAACTTTTCCTTTTTCCCCTTATTTCCATTCCCAGATTGATCAGCAGGTATCTTCTTCTCTTGATTTGCTTTAAAGTCATAAGACTTAGAGAATTCCTTTTCGGTCTTGATAGCACATGAGACAATGTCTTCGTACAACGAAAAGGATTGTGAGACTAATGATCGATGGAGAAATGGTTTTAACCCATCAAAGAAATGATCAATATTACTTCTTGGGTTACGTATATAATCTCCAGCATACCTTGCTAACCTTGTAAAGTTAGCCTCATACTTTGTGACATTCTCATCCTCCTTTTGTCCCAGACTCAGAAATTACCTTTCCATATCTGCTCGATGGTCGCGAGGAAAGTATTTTTCTAAAAACAGATCTTTGAACTCCCTCAATTCCATATTTGATACTTCATCATCTTCCTTCGTTTTTTGAATCAATGACCACCATTGATTAGCATCTCCAGTGAGGCGGTAAACTGCCATGATAACTTTTTCCTTTTCACTACTCCCCAAAGCCTGAAATATTTTCTCTAGGGAAAATATCCATTGCTCAACTACTAAGGGATTTGTACTCCCATTGAACGTTGGTGGTTGTTACCTCATTAATCGATCTAACATTGATCCTCCACGCTGTGGATCAGGGTGCTCCATACGGGTAAGGTTATTATTCATAACCTGAGTGAGTTGTCCCAGTATGGTGATTAGCTGATCGGCACCAGTTGCATCACCAGCTCCACTATAATTATCTTGAGTAGGAGGGAAATCACTACATGGAGTGCGTGCATTGATATGGTTTCCATTTCTTCCACTAGGCGCCATTTCTAAACAATGGTATAAACTAGATCAGTTTATGAATCAAAATACATAATCCCATACTTATAAAACACTTAACATAAATTGAACTATTTATGGATATAATCCATAATCCTAAGAATGTTTTCTTTGAGGAAGTATATACTCATAAACCCTTAATAATGATTTATAAAGAAAATGAGGGTTATCCTAAGCATATCTCCCGGGAGTGTCGTAACCAAGAGTGCAGCAAGGCCCGTTGTCGTGCCCCAGTTCCTGTTCGAGTCTAGCTCAAAGCGGTGTTTTCGGGTTTTACCCCTAGGTGCATCTGTGCCAGAGCCGCCTCTACCTGCTCGTATCCAGATAGGGATGTATTTCTCGGAAAACTCAAAAAATATCTACAATACCAAAATTCTAGGAAGTTCTTCTATACTAATCCTCAAAGTCCATCTTAAATCTATGTGCTCTAATTAGAGTTTATCTAAATCTAGCTTCCAAGGTTTGTACTAAACTTCCTATGATACCAACTATAACGCCCCGACCCTAGTTACCTAGAGTCGGTGCATTATTACATTACATTGGCATGATCACAAGAAAGATCAAATCTTGAAAGACCAATTGGTTTAGTAGCCTTGGAAACACTAGATATATTCATAAAGTTTTAAATTACATGACAAAGTGAAAAACTACTACAACAACATAGTCTCCACATTCCACACTCATATCCCCACATACTATCCCTACAGATCATTCATAATTTACTTGTTCTCTTCCTGGGAAAAATAAAACATAGAAAAGGGGTGAGCACAAATTCCCTGTAAGGATAAAAATATAGCGGAAAAATTCATCAATAAGAATAAACATTTAAGGCAATGTATAACTAAAACAAAAGCCTTTTAAAGTTGAACTTTAACATAGTATGGCAAGAGTTAAATGAAGTAATTCCATTTACTTATTCACATGGATATTCTACTAATCGAATAATCAAATGCAATATCAATAACCACTTTCATAATGATGGAATGCATAACGTCAGACTATCATAACCACATAGCCAAGGCCTCGTGCCATGACTACAAATAAGTTTTTGTCAAGGCCTTGTGCCAAGACACTAGTTTGTCTCATGAGACCTATTGATGCATCGAGGAGCTATAGCGGGCTCCACCCGTCACATATTAAGTCCAATGCATTCCCATACGAAAAGGTTTAAAAATAACATAAACATTCGTATTAAAACTAGCATACGAAATGTCAATACTTTCATCATAAACTATGAATGGTATAAAAATAGCACATCCACAGTCAAACATATCACAAAAAGTTCAATACAATATAGAAGTTTTGTATCATAATAAATCAACTACAAATAAGCATAAAATCCATCAAAGGATGTTGACATAGATGAAATCAAAACTCTTTTTTGAGAAATATCTCTTTCTATTTTTGAAATCATTTAGAAGTCATATATTTATAAAATAAAACATTTTCTTTGAAAATATTCTTATAATCTTGTAAGGGAAGGTTCTACGATTTTATAACGGCGGAAAATAGCCGCACACGCCGTATAAGTTAAAAAAACATTCTTACCTTAATTTTGTTGAAAAGGTTAAAAAGCACCTTGTTTGGAAAACGATGAAAAGATTCCTTTATAAACCTCTTATAGAAATTCAAACAAGGGTATAAATGTCTTTAACCCATATTCTTGTAAATAGTAAAAATATTTTGAAATACATTTTTAAGAAACATGGATGTGGATGATAAAGAGATCCTAGTAGATTCTTACGTATAAACAACCTCGGACAATGAATAGATTGTGAAATAACCCTTACCTTGTACTTTTCCTTGGTTGGGGTAGGTTAACCTCTTGTATAATAGTGAAATAATTGTTATTAAATTATACAAGATTCATATGAATTCATATGATATCATATATGATCTTTTAACATTGCTTTGTTAATAATATCTTAGTATTATCGTTGTTTCGGGTGTTAACATTCTCATTTTCTTTTATATGTTTTGTTACGTAATCCATGTTTGTAATGTATAGGTTGTATATTATTCATATCCAGAATGATATCAAGTCCTTAAACATCATTTTTAAATCAGAAAATGATAATTATACTTGAATGGATACGATGGAGAATGAATCTCATCGCGTTCGTGGAGACGGTAGTCCATACGTACGCATGAGCGACAATATCATTCTTTTGATATTAAAATAATATATAAGTTGATAGTATATCATATATACAGAATCATTATCATGTTATATTTATTATTTACATGAGTTACACATCATTATTATACCCATCCAAATAATAATATATTGAATAACAATTACACCACGATGTGGAGACGGTAAGCCGTACGTACGCATGTATGGTGACATGTTATTCAAAGGGTCGATAGAATACTGAATATGGTGGTACCATATTTATAATAACATCAAAGTATATATATGATACTGGAGTTATCATTTTAGAATGGTAATAACAAAGAAAGAAGAAGTGGAAGAAGAAAGGAACTTGGAAAAGGGTGGTGAAATCATTACCTCTTCTTCGGGTTCTTCCTTTTGATTTGATCAAAAGGGCTCCTTAGGATGGAATTATGATCAAACTAAGGACTCTAGGTTGTAGTAAGGGAAATTGGGAGAGTATTTGGGCAGAGTTTGGCCTAACCAAAAGGCTTTGAATGTGTGAAGAAAAGACAAGGAGGAGTGCCCTTTTATAAGAGGGGTGAGGGTCACCTTTGGAAAAGTTAGAAATATTAGTTTATAATAAATTCATATTCGGTTTCTAATGGCTCCAATGTTAATTATTCAAATTTTAAGGTGGGTATAGGTCGAAAACCATTCATACAATAGAATTTAGAAAGGTTTGGGTACTTATATTAACCTTATCTTTAAGTATTAACTCTAAGTTAATTACATTCACTTTTACAATGTCTCTTTGTATTTTTATATTATATGGTTAATAAACTTACCATATACATCCAAGAGACCCCCAAGTGGTCCATTAATGAGACACCGATCATGATATAAGTCTCTTGGCCGAACCTTAGATTTTTAGGAATTTAATACCAATTAATAATATAATATTTGTTTTAAAAACTCTTTTATGTCAATTTTGACACTATTCAATAGTTGATTTTTTTGAAACTCATAACAGATTGATTACTTCTAATAATGTCCATTAAATCAATCCTAATATATCGTATTATCCTAGAAAATTATTTTAATTTATTAAAAGTTTCATATTATATTTATTTGGGTATTTATAATATCAATTATTTTAATTTTTCACTATTATAGTAATTACTGCATCATCATTGGGTCATAAATAAATTAAATTATTTAATGTCTAAAAATTATAAATAAAATATCATTATGTAGGAAATATTTTTATATTTCTAATAAATATTTATAATCTAAAATACAACATATATAACCCTATGTAAAAATTGTTTTACTAAAAGATATATGCCTGTGTCATTTTTGTATTCATTTTAACTTAATTAAAATAAAGTGTTCCTATCACCTACAAGTGGATCCATGAGGTCCCAAAATTGACCCAAATATGCCCATGGTCGGATATGTATCCACCAATAAGGTTAGGACACATTTTATGGTAATTTAGTATTATTATAATATTATTTTGTTAACCCTTATTTACCAGATTTACCCTTAACCATGGTAAATAAAATATTTACCGCAGTAATTATTTAAAATGTCTAAAAATAAAAGTTATCTATTTACACAATTTGAAAATTATGATTCCAAAATGGAACCCATTTTCCCAAATTCAAAACACAGAAGTGGCAGAAATTAATTTTAAATCAATTCCCGTTGTTAAAACAAAAAGCGTGTTTTTAAGAGATAATAACTATCAAAAGATTGACACTTGTTTATGTCCGGTTTTATTGTAAAATTATGTCCAATGACAAAAATTGAACTAAATTGTAAAAATATATTCTAAATATAATTTAAAACCACTCAAATTCATAATTTATCAATATTAATTATTTTTATTAAAAAAGTTGTTTTTAATTAAAAATTTAGTAATTTTCACTATTCATCAAAATATGAATGTTATCCGAAAAGTACCAAAATTTCACCCTAGGATAATTTCGATATTCCGAATCAAAAAATGAAGTCCATTTTGAAATATAAAATATATATAATTTCAAAAAGTAGGTATTACTATTCATAACGACTAGTTTGATTTGTTGTGGTGTGTTAGAATTCAATGTTGCGGACAACACAACCTATCGCATTATTCAAAGAGAAGTGTACCGTAGAAGGTTGGGGTGTTACATACAAGGAATTGTTTCTTATAAAAATCAAATAATTTTCAATTTTTTATCCCAACCTTCTTTGGGTCCAATCAGATTAGTAATATAATTTTCAGTTACCCATAGAGAATTTAAATAAGAATTTTGGGGTACTATTGATAATAAAGATTTATAAATATAAATATTTTCAAGTCCCAATGACTTTTTTGAATATTAGAAAACAATCATTTGTCTATTGATCATTCATTCCACATTTTTAGAAAGTAACAATAGAAGTATATCCATTTTTATTTTTCTAAAAATTATTTCTATACATTTGAGGTAGTCACCTAATATCCAATTAAATTATATTATTATTTAGTTCATTAAAATAATCCATCTTATGATATTTTTAATGACCTTGAATAAATGTAGAAAAAATTTTATTAAGTCCTTTAAGTTATTTTTTCAAATTTTCCTTGAAATCATGAGTAGATTTCAAATTATCATAAAATTTAGAATGAGAAGCACCATCCATATTTCGTAATTTTTTATTCTATTGTAAGATTATTTTATTAACAAAAAATATTTTCATTATTTTTTAAATATTATTATATAAATGAGAATATTTAAAATATTATTTTCATAATCTATGAATTTATTCATTTAATTAAGAAAAATTAAGATTATCAAAATAATATTAGAATAAAAAAACCATAATAAAAGCCCACATCACTATCCTTATCCAGTGAATCCATGATGCACAAGTTAGAAGATCCATTTTTAGAGTCTTCACTAGAATCAGATTCTTCTGAACAACTCCAATGAGGGGTAGATGACCCTTTTCACTTATTTTTTGAATTTTTCTTTATTCTTTTGTTTTGGACAGCGTGAAATGACATGTACTTTCTTCGTACACCCGAAATTGGTAAAATACGGATTATTATAATTAATATGAATTTTCTTATCTACCGGAAATTTTTTCCTTTGGGGAATTTCTTCTAAATTTGTTCTTGAATCATTTATTTATCATTCATTTATAGACTCCAGTCAAAATCTGATCCATATATTATTTTTTCACTATCCTATAGTTTAGAATTCGAAGATTTAGTAGAAAAAATATTAATAGATTTAAAATATACAACTTTTCTATTTTTGTTTCTCCTCTTCTACTATATTCTTCAATTCTAGTTCATACTGAAGTAGTGATCCCAGCATTTCATCGAGAGTGTACTCTTTAAGGTTTTTTCATTATTCAAATGAGACCTTATTTGGATGAATTTTATTCAGTATTTCTCGTAATACTTGTTCAACAAGAATAGACATTTTCAAAGATTCTCCAACAAAATTAATTATATTCACAAAGCCTGTGAATCAATAGAAAATTTCATTTTCTATTTCATCTTCACCTATATTGATGTATTGGTACTTGGATTGAAGCATTACAAGCATAGTATGAATTAATTTTTCTAATACATGGCGGGTGACTTATAGAATGTTTTAATTCTTATGAGTTTTGTTAGAGCTAGACACATGACTAACAACTCTTCTGTTAATATCACATTGATTTACTAAGTAAGGTAATCAATATAGGTGAATCGCATAAGGGATTCATGTAGGAAATTATGCATTGGTTATTTACATAAGATATTAAAAACCTAGGATATTTTATTACATATCAAAATATCTAATGTAGGAAATTCACGTAATGAAATTCTTGAAAAATGAAAATAGATTTTCTTTTCAAATTTTAGAGATAAAAATGTCATTGATAAAGAAATAATTATATTTGGGTAATTTTTATTATATTTAAAAAACTTCATTAGACCTATAAACAGTCAATAATCACCTTAATCATATATATATAACTAAAGTTATAATAAAATAATAGTATAAAATATTTCTAAAAAATATTAGAAATGGGACCGAAAATATGCAATGACTTCAAACCTAATTGAAGTTATGATATACATGGATTCATAAGAAAATGTCATAAAATAAAATGCAAAAAATATTATTATCTTTCCGAAAAACAATCACAAAATTTTGGGTTATGTAGATCAAGTTATATTCCAAATATAGAGGGAAAACAGAACTATAAAATTGGCCATGTGGATTCAAAATCGACTATGTGGATAACCAATTGACTACATGGTTAAGGAGTTGGTTATGTGGTGTACATTAATTTTTCTGAATTGTAATTGTATAAAACATATACAAATATTATTTTAAGGTCCCAAATGACTTAATTATCCTACAAAATGAAAATAAAACTTATAGAATATTTTAATAGTTATCAAAACATGAAATCTAAATAACTTTTATTTTTTTGAATAGTATGACATGATTAAAATTAATTATAATTTAATCAATATATGATTTAAATATATAAGAAATATAATAAGATTATAACATGTAATTGAACACAATTAAATAGTTAAAAATATAATAATTTTAATAAATAATGAAAGTATTTTTAATGAATAAAAACAAAAAACGTGAAAGTAAGGGCACACACATTGTGTTGTGTACTCAAGGAAATAATTGTGGCATGGGATAGGTGCTTGATTATGAAGAGGAATTCCATTGGAGGTTCTATAATAATGATATTTTTATGCTGAGTAGGGCGGTTAGCTTGGACTTGTAATGGGTTACTCATGGGAGCATGATTCGGGTTATAATTGTACACATTAATTACATGTGGTACCATTTAAATTTTAAGTCTACTAGTGTTCGTGTAAAATACTAGAACCAATGGTTTCAAATAAATGTTGTGGGTATCATTTCCATGTAGTGGTGATAATGTCCGAAATATCCCTCTATGGAAGATGATAACCAATAATGGATCTTGTGTTGTGAGGAGGTTGAATCATGGATAGAATTTGACACACATTATTAGACGACTCAGTTTCAGAAGTTGGTTAAAGGCAGGTGCATCTTTTCTGATGAGATAGTGAATTAAGATATGGAAATACATGCTTATCAATGTACTCTTATTGTAATACTAACTAAAGAAGATCATTCCCTTTATCTTGACATTGTATTGAGTATACTAAGAGGGTGTTGACTATACACTGAAAATTATCTAAATTTATTTCCAGATTTAATGATAATCCTATTGAGGTTTCACTCAAGGTTTTCTATAAATTAATTCAGTTGGTGAGAGGGAACCACTAATCATTGGGGGGGGGGGGGTGAACCACATTTTTAGTTGAGATTTTATATCTTCCAGGGGAACTATTGTCGTGGAGTGGAAGCGGGAAATGTTGAGAGTTTATGCTCAAGAGTGAGTGGGATTCTATCCCTTCCTGTAGTTAGGTATTGAAAGGGACGGGGATTCATCTATATTTATGAGGAACTTGTTTCAATGGTGTGATGACATAGATTCTCCTAAAGTGTGGAGTGACATGTTGGTTGAAAACGATTTACCCTCACGTGAGAAGGGTTGTGGGATGATGAGACCAGTCATTGGATAGTTATTTCTCTATGTCATGTTGTTGGATAAATGTAACTACATATTACTAGGTTCCATAGTAAATTCTAGAAACTTGATTATATGTGGACTTGGATAGAGCCTGAGTGTGGACATTGAGTCTTAGATAGATTATGGTGGTCCATGGGTATATGATCATACATGTATTAGTGTCCCTGTAGTGGCACAACAATGAATATAAAGATGAGATGGTTCTGAGAAGACAAATATCTAGAAATAGGTTTTGGGGTTTAGTGAGCGTGTTTAAAATGATATTAGTATGCCTTGGGATATAGGAATTAGATCAAGTTTTGATGACTCATCAGCTACTAAAGCTGGTATTTTTCAAGAATAGTCGACCTGATGAAGTTTGAATTGGGTTTTTCCGTATAGTTAGATGATGTTAATAAGTAACAGAATCGAGAACACCATTGTTATGAGACAGTTATAGATAGAGGGTGGTCTAGTGATTTTCAATGAAAATTGAGTAAACTAGATTGAGCTTGGTCGATTGGAGTTTGACCTTTTAAATCAGGTCATGGACCTAGTGTAGTGTTTCTTTGTATAATAATGTGTAGATAAATGAGAAACATTTTAGGAGAATCATTATAATTTTACGGTCATGTTTTTATGAAATTCCAATGGTGATGGTACGATTGTTCAGAATTTTCCAATGAAAGTATGAACCTATAGTTGGGAGAACCATTGGTTTCTTATTGGAAGATATGATGTCATGATCATGTCTTAGGTTATAGGGTCTTAGATAAGTTCTATCTTGGTGTTTCAACTTTGGTTATGAGAATTGGTTCGATGTTGGTGGTTAACCATAATTTGATTAAATTGGTGTTGGAGGAACATAGGGTGTTTGAGAATACAGTGTGGTCATTGGAACAAAGATCACAACCCAAGTAGTTTAGGTTGTTCATTTTTGTCCCACAAATAATTCTCACAGATGATAATCATTAATGTGGGGAGATTTTAAGGCCACATTTTTTTTGTTAATCTTAGCTTGTATTTGACTTTTCAATCTAATGTATGGGTGAAATCATGATTAGAATTTTGGAAAGAGAATTTGAAGTTTGGAACACCACTAAATAATGTTTTTAGAGATGGTTTGGGGTTAGACAGAATGATTAATAGTTTTTGGAGAGTCCTACGGTTTCAAAGCAGAAAAATAGGTTTTTGGAAAGGTGTCTAACATGGTGCAAAATTATTTTTAATCATCCAACATAATAGGGAAGGAAATTTTGTATAGGATTATGGTTTTAGAAACCATGTTGCTGGATAAAGGAGACCTTTTGTGGGGTCTGAAATTTATTGTGGACATGTTTTATGTTATGTGTGTGTTCTGCTAAACTTTTCTCTGTAGCCATGTGTGGTTTGATGGTCTAAGAAAGTGCCAACTTCCCTATTGGAGCATCATTTGGAAAATCAAACAGCCAAACTGTGCACCTTATTAAAAGGGTAAAACTACCATTCCCCCCTCTAACTATTAAAGGGGTTTTACCATATTTTCTTCCTTTTTTTTTCCTACGATCTCTCCACATATTCTACCCTCCTTCTACCTTCATCCTTAAGAGTTATTCCCCATTCATGTTTAGAATCAGACACCGTCAAGTGTCTTGGAAATTGTGTGGTTAAAATTAAACTCTTATTATTAGTTATATTATTTTGTTTCTTCCTATAAATTTAGTTCCACTGGTTAAGAATTTTGATCACAATTCCCCTTGAGGATGGTTTAATGAGATACCAATTTTGGGGTTTCCAATATTTCTAGGAAGAGGATAACCTGAGAGTCCATATTCACTTATCAACATGTCGTTTTTAGGTACTCCACCATGGTTAATTTCAAAAGCCTTAAGGAGTTAATTATATTTTTTGGTTTTAATTAATTAATTATAATGTTGTTATAATTAATTTCTTGTGTTGGTTTTTTTATGAGACAAAACCCAACATGAGTCAGTTGATCCTGGACATTCCATGATAGCTACTATAATTCATTAAAAAATTAATGTTAATATTCATAAAGGTAGGTTGTCTTTCATACCATCCATATATTATTTATTCATGGTTCTGGTATTATGTGTATGCTTGGGATTTCCTCTGAGGGGAAAACCCCTTCTTAGATTCTTTATAATGTGATATTTAAATTAAATAAATCTAGTAGATTAAGCGGATGAACACAAGGGGTCACTAAAAAATACTGTGTGCTAGATTCATACATTGAATTAAGATTATAAATAAGACTGAGGATCCCGTGAGTGATGTCACTACTTACGAAATGACCTAGAATATCCCATGTAGGAAGACTCCACAATACACCCCTTGTGTGGATCCCAAGTGGGATGCCTTTACTTATGTGTTGACTTATAGAACCCTGAGAGGGATGAAAATATTTTCATGAAAACCTAATAGATCCCCAATATGATTCCTTTCTGGAGCACAGACCTAGGGTAACCTGTGGGTGCACCAATGTTTGGATAAGCTAGAGCTAGTACAACATGGGTTAGGTAGATGTGGTATCAGGTGTCACCAAAAATACGTATCGAACTTGTAATCTCATGTGGATGTGATAGTTGTGGTGGGTTAGGTGCTCTACCACACTCACTATATTATTTATCCATTCAAATGGTTAATATAGATGCACCAAACATTTCCAGAGGTATTTATTGGTTTTTAGATGATGTGTCTGAAGTGCTGTGGTATGTGAAAGGGATGCCTAGAGGTACTTATAGGGATCTGAATTCTAATACTATATGTTCGAATGTTATATTATTTAGATGGTAAAACATATTTCCCAGGATCTACATTTTTTTATTTCAAGATTATTTGGATTCCCAGGCATACTTCCTAGGATATGGAAAATGTGACTTACTTGGTTAGAGGTTTCCATTTTAGGAAGTACAATTTTCCATTGGAAGTCCTCCATGTATAAGTATTTTTTAAATGAGGAATCCAAGTTTATAAGAGAAACCCTATACATGGTTTCACCCTATGAATGCCAATATTCTAGGATAAGGGGACTATCAGAGGTTTTTGGGTGGGAACACTTCCCCAGAGCTGTGGTTGCTATTGAAATCCTTGAGGATTGACATTGATCTGCTTAGTGATTCCTTGGGAGGTCCCTAGGATCAGGTGGATGCACCATCAATGAATTTCCCCTATATATTTGGGAATGGAAATGTTGATATGTTCCTTGAATGTATTATAAGTGTTATCTTGGATCTAAAGAGTATTCAAATTGCCTACAGGTCATCCCTTCAAGGATTATCAGAGTCACAATATTGAGATTACCTATAGGTTGGGTCCTAGGAAGCTGAAATTAGATTAAATTACATGTGGAATGAGTGGTTTGGAATTCAACTTAGTATTACTTATAAGATTTCCAGATTTTACCTGTAATCCTTCATTATAGTGATTGGATGCGAGTTCAGGTAAACCAAGGGCTAGGATATGTATCCCCCTTTAGTGATGTAGATTTATAAAACAAATTTTTGATACTGGCCAATGTATGTATTATCAATCCAGATTACATACCCAAGGACTAAATTGAATTATTCATTGATTGAGTGGATAGATAACCAACCCAATACTTTATTCACATTATGTCTGAACGATTGGGATCAAAAACCCAATGATCAGTTGTGTACATGTTTTATTCATATTATTTTATGCATTACTCATATATATACATTCATGAATACATATAGATATATATATATATGGTGATATAAATATAAATATATATATGATGGATCCTTATTCTATTTCATTATTGGCTATACTAAGAACATATTTTGAGCATTCATATCTGAATTTTATTATTTAGTCGTCCTTAGATTTTAACTACTATTTTATTACTGTTAAACTGATGAGTGGTTCAGATATACTTACACTATATATTACTGGCTCTGTATGGGATATCATTGCTGGTTCCCTAGTGAATATTTTACTCACACACTAATTGGGCCACCATTGTACTGGGTTACTCGAGCATACATCCACTTGGTTGAAGGCACAGATTGGGTTGAGTCATGGGACTGATCGACCATGATAGCTCAGATTTGAATGTGGAAATCAGTTATGTGGTTTGACTTGGTATTTTATGTAGATCCTTGTAATTATATTTCCATTTTTTGTTTACTCTTGTATATATGATATTCCCAATTGGATATCATTGTAGCATGTATAAAATGGTTATTTATTCCTTTAATATATTCCATTTATCAATACAACATGATACTACTTCAGTTTAGTTATTGTTTCTGAACTCTAATAATATACTTATATGAATGGTACTGGGTTATTTCTATAGATTCTCACTCTAATATGATGGATTAGTCTCTCCACAGACACACCTAGGTTCGAACATTATTCAAATATCAATTAAAAATAAATGGTCCAGACACATGTGGTGGTTCCTTATCTAGAAACCACATCTTTCTAATGACTGTAGTTAGTTTCTATGAGATTCCAACTTGGAACTATTAATATAGAGCTACATGGTAAGAAATCCATGGTTCAATAAACTATTTCTTTCATTTTTTTGTTTTGAATAAAAATCCATCAAATATTTTTTGGCATATCAATCCTTGTACCTGCTCACATAACCCAGTGATTATAGTCACAATATCATTTTTTCTTGGTTCTATCACTTTGATTCTAAAAAAATATATTTAATATTGTTTTTATTTGACTTTTTAATGTAATTTCATAGACAAAATTTTTTTTAATATGTTTTTGGAGGGTGTTTTTTTGTTTCAAACAAAAAGGAAATGTTGAAAAAAATTTTTGTGGAGTTTTCTCTTTCATTATACATGAATATATACTTGTTAAAATAATTTCATTCTTCCTTGAAATTAAAATTTTTATTCAATTTTTTAATCATCTAATTCATGAAAATTTAGTGTGGGGGATAATACCCCTTGTTTATTTTTTTTCAATTTCATCCACTTTTACTTATTAGGGTTTTATATTTTCTTGAATATTTTCTCTTAAAATACTTTATAACTCATTCTCAATACTTTTTTTAGTTCACTGCATCATATTTTATGTTTTTTATGTCACTATCTAACATGGTACTTTATGGATTTTACTGGGAAATACATTTCTCTATTCATAAGATAGACCACTTACACATTTTTAAAATCAATTTTAGAAAATTGTTGGAACATGTGGTGAATGATTATGAATTTCACTGTGGCCCTTGAACATGTATTGTTACTCCTAAATTGAAAATCTATTTAAAACCAAATAGTGTTATTTTTTTCATTCACCTTTTAATATAAAATTTGGGAAAATTATGAGTTTTAACTATGGGGAAGGGATCCTAAATGAGCTATTATATTCTTTAATGTTAACACAAAAAACCCATAAATGTTTTCAAATTGCTTCTCTATTAAGCATCAATTCTATGTTTTTAAATAGAATCGTTGTTTTAGGAAAATTAGAAATAACTAAATCTTTCCTAAGTGGTAATTTTTTTTTATTAATTAAGGTATTTCAATAATTTTAGAATTTCTAGAATAATATGATTATTCAGTGATTTCATACTATTTTTATGGATGTTCAATTTAGGGACATAGAAAGTGATTGATATAGGATTGATATTTCTAGAAGTATAATCTTATCTTGAGAAAACAATATTCTTTAACTAGAACCTAGGAACATTACCTTTTTAAAAAAACATCTTAGTTATTGAACTGAAAATATAATAGTATAAGTCCTTTGAAACCTGAGTAAAATGGGGAATTGGGAACACCCCTTGTCTCTCTAAGACTTTAGGCATTACGTGTGAATGTAATAACTATTTAAATTACTAATAAGTTCATTTTCATAGTTCATTTAATATACATGTCTAAGAAAAATTCAAAAGAAAAAAACAAAATAATTTTATAATAGTAAAAAATGAGTTCATTAATGTGAGAGGAATATTGAACACAGATGATGAAGGGAACAATTGACTTATAAAATAATCATTTGAATTGAATCAATTAAAGGGAGAATGAATATTTTAATTATTATAACCTATGGGAGAGTGATAATAGATGTTTTTTCTTATTAATGTTTTTTATTCCACTTCTATCGAACATATTTTACTCATAGAATTGGAACTCAAATTTGAATTTAAATGAGGTAGCTAGTTACATTCACATAGGAGGCACAATTATTTCCATTTTTGGAGGATTTTTTTATTTCCCATGACTCAATTGTTATTAAGAACCAGTAGTTTTTGGGTATAGAGAAATAACCTGTTGTGGGTGTTAAATTAAAATTTCTATTCATTTTGATTTTCTTGAATCCTCGAGAGAGGATATTTCATTTAAAATTTGTTATTAATTTATTAATATCTGGAGGAAATGATTACCTCATATTATGATCCTCTCTTCGATGACTTTTCTGTTCTTCAGAAAAACATTTTGTATCACCTTCATTGCACTGCAAGGATTCATGTGTAGAATTCGTTTATTGTAAATCAACCTGTGCTCCATTGATTTATGAGAAACTCCAATTGATTCCTGGGTACTCGAGAATAAAATAAAATATATTGTGTTGTTCTTTTTGATCATTTCATGATCCTTATTTCTTAAAGGAGTACTTATTGTTCTTTATGGGAATAGGGAAAAAGTTAAAGAGATAGATAGAGAGAAAAGTATGTTGTGTGCAATGATTATATATTCTAAATTTCCACCCAACCCAACCCAATAGAAATAATAATAATTTTATAGATCCATGTATTCAGTTAAAATTTAATTTAATTTAATTTCACCCCTTGAATAATATAATAATATTTATTAAACCCCTTTCCAATATAATAATAATAATATAACTTTATGGTTCATGCACTAACTTTCATAAAAGAAAATTATATTTAACTCCATTGTAAATTATTATTTTCCACTAGATTTGATCTTGGTCTATTCCCACTCCTCGAGATTTTTTTAATACCTAATTAAATACTTTACTCATCAATAAATATTTTATCCACAAACCAGTGGAATAATAAATAAGAAATATTTTTAAAAAATAAATATATTTTATTCACAATATTATGTATAAGTATTTGTTTAATTTAAGTGATTGATAAAACATTATTAAAATTATTCCTCAGTCTTGAAATTAAAATTTATTCCATTAATTAAATTCAAATAAAATATAATTGAGATCAATGAAAACACTTACTGTGTGACCCAGTAGGATTCTTTCTTATTGGAATTAGGTGGGATTTCCAAAAGTTCAAGATTACTATCTATAAATAGGTCATGGAAACTAAGATAAAGAACTTAATGATGGAATGAAAAAAAACCACATACCAATAATCACTATGTATTATAATCCTTTTGTCTCTATATATCATCAACCTGGTTTCATATCTTTTTCATCATCCTATATTCTTGATAGTTCTCTATTTGACTATCTGAAATAATCATTGTTATACTATGGGAGTGGAATATAATGTGATAGCTATATTAAATAAACATTTTGAGATGTCATCTTCTATAAAGATGGAGGGGGAAAATCCTTACTCGACTCATTAATAAAAAATATGTCATTCATGATGCACCCCACATATCAAACTTCTACAAGAACTGTTATCATTATGGTTTTTGAAGTACATTTATGTGTGTGAGTCATAACATGCATTAATAATAATAATAATGTCTAAAGGCAATAAAACATTCTCACATATACTAATATAATATGACGCTAAAACACATGAAAATATTAATGGAGGTTTTGTTCTCATAATCACCCGTCATGGATATTACCAATTGTGAACTTCCTCAAAAGAAGCCTCATTTTCTTAAAATTGCTCACACCTCATGATCTATATACTATATTCCCTATCATATTACATTATCTGACCATAGAACTATTCTTAAGAATATGGAAATAAAATTTCAAGGTTATCATTCTAGTATAGAACTAATATGACCTTATCGATGTGACATAGACTCTAGGGTCTTATCAAATCAATGTTCTGTAGAAGAAAAATCAATATGTTATAAGATATTTATATTAATATGCAATCCTTTGAATATTAATGTAATCAAAATTATGATGTAGTTGGTTTTAGGTAACCAACTCTAATAGAATAGAGGAAGGATAACTACTTATCTGTTAAGATTCATTGTTGTTAAATAAAATTAATTGAGTTTCACATGAGATTAATTGGTTAAGTGTGGTTGAATTTGATGTGGCCATTAAAACATAACCTTTTCCACATCACTTTTGTAGTTTAACAATGTTTTTAATTTTAATTATTGCCTAAATTTATAAATTATTTTATTAGAGATAATTTCTAATTAAAATTTCAATTTAATGAATTTTATTTTTAATATAATATATTTATGATTAAATTTATTTAATGTGATGAATTTTTCCATTGTAACATTATATAGACGTTTATTTTTAAAATTTTAGGTGTTCTAAATTAATTTTTGATTTTAATTAATTTAAATTTTGATTTTATTATATCTCATTTTATTTAATTAATCAAGTTGTGTAATTTATATTTATTTCTATTCGTTTGATTTAAATATTTTATTATTTTAATATTGATTTAATTTATTTAATTATTGAATTTTCTTAATGATTTATTATTTAATTTCATTAAATTGTTTTTTTTATTTTGAAAATTTTATCATTATTTATTTTTAATCAATAAATTAATTATTTAAAGATTTTTGTATTTATTTATTTATTTTAAAAAATACAATTTTTTTACTTTTTAATTAATTTCAACTTTTTTTTAAATTTATAGTAAGAATTCAATTTAGTTTTAATTACATAATATTAATTTTTTTATTTTTTTAAATTTTTAATTTGTAAATTTTCGTTTTTGTGGTTGATTTATAGCTTTAGAAATTGGCAATGGTAATCAACCGCAATTCTAAAGCAGTCGACCACACATAGAAAATTCTAAACATTAGCACTTGAAGTCAATTATCCCAATACATCAAAAAAATTTAGAAACATACAAACATAATCATGAGTTTGTAGTCAGAGGACAATGACTGAAACCAATCATGCTTGGATATTCAATACCTTGTTAAACACCGATCAACCGCAAAAATTATATGAAAATATAGGATTAATCATCAGAGTTCCAATTTGATTCAAGGGTTCAAAAAATGTCGATCAAAACTTTACCACTAATGAATCTAAGGCTGGTGGCTATTGCTAACCAAAGTTGATGATCTCTAGGATTTCTATAAGGATATACTCGACTAAAGCTTATATAAGAATCTCGAAGGTGGGACCAATTTAAAATGGAGTAAAAATTGACTAAAAGAACATATTAAATTTATATAAATGGGAGATTATTCTCTAACATAAAGGGATATAGAATAACCTTGAGGGTGTGATTAACAATCCAATCAAACTTGCGCCAACATTGTTGATGAAGTTTTGAGCATAATGAAATAGATCCCCCAAAATGTGATTTGTGATTTCAACTAAAGAAAATACCTAAAATAAAGATGAAATGTAGAATATCCAATTACAGATGCAGATTTTGGGAAATATAAAATCTAGAGAGATAGAGATTTTGTGATTTCAATCAAATGAATCTTGACCACCCCCTTTTGTTGATTCATCAAAGAATTTTTTTACTGAGATTGAAGATGTTGAGAAATTTATGTTATAAATGATGAAATAAGTTCCAGTAACGTTAAGACCACGTTCTTGTATTAATACATATATGCATGGATTTATTGAAGTTGATGTTGGGTGATGACAAACGCATGCCTGTCATGGGGCATGGTAAAAAAAATTATATTTTTCCAAGTGAAACACAATGTCTAACCAGGGTAATCTCCCTTGAGGAGCCTTTTAGTATTTTACTTAATTTATCTAAATCACATAAACTATTTCTTTTTATTGTTTCTTATTCAAAAAAAATTATAAATATTTTTGGGTTTTTTATTATTTACAAAATTGACATGCACAATGGAAATTTAAAATACCATTCAATTTCAAGACAGAATGGGTTAATGAAGAATTTACCTGGTCCTGGGGCCAGTTTTGGGTTTAATTATTATTTTACTTTATGTGTTTAATTCAAGTTTTTTAATCCAATCATGAAATATCATGTTTTAATAAAAAAATATTTTCTAGAATATAAACAGTTTGAGTTGCGTGTCATTGGGGGTAGTCACTAAATTATGGACATTTAACTAGCCTAATCATGATACTATAATATATCAAAAATTTAAAATAAACATTAAGGAAAATTTATAAACTACTTGAATTCCCCCTAGGCCAAACCTCGAGGTCAACCTATCATTCTCAATAGTAAGATATCACAATGGTGGAGTGGAGGGAAGAAGAGAAGAAGAAGAAGAAGAGAGAGAGAAGAAGAATATATAATTCATAAAGAATGATATAATAATAATAATAATAATAATAATTGTTATTATTATGATAATTATGAAAATAATTCTTCAAGAGGGAGTTAGGAAAGTAAATATAAAATATTTTTGTAAAAAATAATGTGATATTATTAATAATATTTATAATAATAATAGTAATAACCATAATAATAATTTTGTATTATTAGTATTATTATTATAATTAAGGAAATTTATATTCAATGGAGGAATAATACTTAAAAAAATCATGTTCTAATTTATTTAATTAAAATTACAACTAAAAGGAAATTACAATGAAAAAAATAAAAACTAAAATAAATTTAAAAAAAATTTAAATGAAGAAGAGAGGGGGAACAAGAGTGTAGTGTGGCCCATATTTCTTGGTGAGGACCTCCCCATGGTGTTTATATCTGGATGATTCCCTCTCCAAGGAGGAATAAGCCTCCTTATATAGGCAGTAGTGGGGGTTATGGTCCTACCCAACCTTCATGGATGCATGGGACTCGGGAGTAATTAACGGTGGGTGTGGGTGTTCAGGAACCATGTGGTGAGGTCAATGTAGGGAGGGTCCATTTGGTCATGAATGGACGAGGTGACGTGGACAATGATGGCATGGAAATTCGAGGCATTAGTAGTGCATGGAAGGTGGAGGCAGCAGTGGACTTAGGTGAGCTCGAGCTTCCTAGAGGTCGACCCTGGAGGATTCCAAGGAATGTAGTGGAGGGCGGTGCTAAAGGCTAGCGATGCTGAGTAGTAGAGGTTCTAGAGTCAGTCACATCATTCATGAAACCATTCTAGGTGATTGGTGGCATGGGATTAATTTTTTACAGTGACAGTATAAGGAAGAGAGTATAGGTGGAGGAGCACAACTAGTGGGGGGATCATCATCTACTTCGACCTTCACAGTGGCTAGTAGAGACTATCATGGTGAGGTCGAGGGCATAGATGTGAAAAAAGTAACGTATGGTGATGGTCCGAGTGGTGGGGAAGCTGGATCGAGGTAAAGGCGGTGCGGCATTGGTGGACCGCGAAATTCCGCACTGGAGTGCAACCACTCTGCGACAAAGAACTCGTCCCACATCACAACCGTGGGATGGGTGTCGATCCATTATAAGGCTCCACATGGGATCACCGTGAATTAACACTCTGAGGTGGGCTCTCAGGACACCACATACACACACACATTCATCCCACATATTCTTTCTACTGGGATATATCATCCACGTACCACCTATGAGGCTTTATCACCTGTAGGCCACACTCGGTCCTGACCCCATGTGTGCCCCTAGTTGGGATGGTCCTCCTAGGGCCTATGTTGATGGGATGTCGCTTATTGGAATTATTAAGAGGTTGATGGGCCTTGGATTAAGGCTATCCTAGATGGGGGTAATGTTTACACAAAAACCATAAAAAGAGTTAGAAAAAAATCAACCAAGGTCAACAAAATCATCAAAATGTTTAAACGAATTAAAAACACAAAAAAATATTCTTTTTACTATTTCAAATCCATTTCAATTTTAGCTTCCAATGTATCCATAAATTACAAAAATGATGAAAATAAATGATTTTAATAATTAAAAACATCAATAAATGATCGATTTTTTTAAATATGCACTATATTGTTTTTCTAGAAAATACCCGCACACTTAAACCATGCTTGTCCTCAAGCATGAAATCTCAACATGGAAGATAAGAGGTCTCCAATGTATAAAATATTGAAATTTAAATTTATTAAAATAAAAAACAATAATTTAAAATAAAAGTTTCAAATTTCACATAAAATATCAATTAATTTTCCAATGAAACCACCAATCTATGTATTTTAATATTCAATTTTTAAAAATTACCGAGAACCTACTTTCATTCATTTCAAATCCTAAATTCATTATTGTTAAACATGTAAAATAATGATCTACCTCACTTTTCATTATTTTTTCTCATCACTCATGATACAATTCTAGTAGAGTTATGATCATATCATGAGAAATTTCTCCTTATCCATAATCCTGTAAAAGAACTACATTGACCGCTTTGTAAATAAAAAATTACATAAAATCATGAGGGATTTCAATTAGGGATATAAAGACAATGAAGCTTATGGTTGGTAGGATTTTATGTTAAAAAATAAATCTCAAGGATTTGGTTTAAATCTTAAAGCATAAATCATGATATTCAAAGAAAGAAGTTTTATGACATTCTTCCCTTAAAATTGTAACAACTCCCAACTTTCACAATGATCTAAGTAAATATGACGATCAACTTAAGAATAATTAATTATTTTTCCCTCTCATGAATATATATTTCTTTCTTTATTCTTTTTTTCCTTTTTCAATGAATTTTTTTTAAATTTTTTCTAAAGTAAATTATTAGAGTAAAACTCACATACACCACCTAACCACATATGATAAAAATCATAGATGTGGTAATGGTGATTTTTTAGTTTACCCAAATCAAAACCCAATTTTCTCACTTTTTGGTTATTTCTTTAATTTTAAATTATTATATATTCCATAGTGGATAGACAATTGATTGCAATGAATGATTCAACAACCTTTTACAATTACCTTAATAATCACCTTCATATTTTTTCCTTATAATATAAATCATACAATTTACAATGACTCCCTTTATCCCCACACTTTAACATTAAAATATCATTCAAATACCATGAGTAGGGTAGGAATGGTTGAAAATGGATTGAAACATGGCTCATTCATATAAATATCATTCATGGTTTCTATCGGATAAAGAAGAATTCATGTAAAGGTGGTCTTTAAGGATAAGGGATTCTTAAAAGATCCCAAAATAATTTTAAATGTCTTTTTTCATATTCAAATATTTGACAAGTTCTTGTTTAAGTTCATGAAAGTATCATGTCATAGGATCACTAAAGAAATATGATGAATATAAAATAGGAAGTACTTGGTCATGAAATCCTCTCAGGAATGAGACATATGATTAGGGGCAGTCAGTCAAGGCATGATTGATAATAAAAAATGAATTCACATGATTTTGAGAAAATCAAGGCATGAAAAATGGTAGGTAAATTTCCTTTACATGAATCAATTAATTCCTTAAAATCATGATTCCCTATTTGAATATCCATGATTAATTTTACAAATTTAAATCTCCATTTTTCTCATTTAATCATATTAGCATTGAATTCTAAAACATGGAATCACCTGATTCTTAATAAATTAATGTCTCATAGATTCATCAAGTAAAGAATAATTCAAGAATGGAAATTCAATTTTTAATTTTCAAGCTCATAACATGTTGTTCGTCACAAAGAGTAAGTAGTTAAAAAATAGACAATGAAGATGAACTACCTTTTCCATTAATCTGGGTCCCAATATTCTACTATTTCAGGCTTTCTTATTCCATTATGAACCTAAAAAACAAAATTATAAAATTAAGCACAATGATCATATATTTTAAGATAAAAAATATAGAGGGAGGGGAATGTATATGACACTAATTTATAAGAAAGGAAATTGAAATCAAAATTCCTTTAAAGCTCGTAAATATAAATCTTGGTACAGTCCCCCAGGTGGGACATAAAATTTTACTACCTCCAGAGGGCAGTACTAGTTGTTATCCAAAATCAAATGGTGGATGAAGCTTCATTGATTTTAACCACCACCATTGGATTTTCTCGGCTTGTGCTTCATCCTTATTGGGGAGGAATGATCCATGGATAGAGTACACCATATCATCCTCCTTTATAAATTGGTGTTTCTTTCATGGAAGGGGTAAGATTAAGTATGAATCATCCCCATTCTTGTTTTCTAGTTCTGTAACATCCTCCTTCTATAGTGATGGAATCATAGGGGATTCATTAAATTAACAACATAAGGGGAAGTAAAAAGGTATAACTACTTGAATAAAATATGAATTTTTAATAAAATATTTATCCTATTTAATAAAATTAGCCAATTTTGTGATTTCCTCAGACTCAGTAGCATGGATTACTTCTTGGGCCTCCATGAATGATTTTTTAATAAAAATTGGGATCTCCATGTATTATGCAATAGGTTTCAGTTTAGGTTCTTCTTCCTTCTCCAAGGAATAACAATGATTTTCTAAGTCTAAAATATCTAAACAAGAAGTAGTGATGCATAATTCATATTGAATAAAATAAAAAGAGGAAGATATTAAAGATAGATCATCTCCATGAGTTGGTTCTAGATTAATCAATGTCTCATTGGTGAGTGCTTCTTGGAGTTTGATGGTGGAAACTAAAGGCAAGTAGTCATGCTCTTACACGTTTCTTTCGGCCTCATGTTCCTTTATTTCTTCAGAAAAATCAAGAAACACCTATGTCACTTCCTTATTAGCCTCCTCATGTGTGCCAATTGAACCATCTTCTTGTTTAGTTTCTGGCTTAGTTTTCTCTTATGGTTCTTGGACATATGTAGTTATCCAATCCTATTTTTCATTTTGATTTTTCACCATCTCTTCAAGCTCTTGGATATGATATTTTACATTGTGTTTTTTCATTTGATCCTGGAGAATTTCTGGTGGAACTTCTTTAAATGTGCTCGGAGGAATCAAGGATAACCTGTCTTGTGTCTCTTCCACTTCATGATAAAACTATGGGAGGTACTCCTATAATTCAATGAGAATTATAGCCAATCCTTCAAAAATATGTTTCTCAAGGGTCTCCTTAAGATCCTTGATGTGGTCCTTGAATTACTCATATTTGAAAGTTTGGTTCTATGCTCCCCGGATCTATTTAGACCATAATGTACCTCTATATTTTGTAGAATATGGGGCTTTAACTGCTGGCTCTTGGACATGAGAGTAATTTTTGTTCCATGAATTAAAAAAAATTTCATAATAAAACATCATTGAAGATTTTTCTTAGTTTTTTAGAAGAAATAAATCTATAAAAAATGGGAAATAGAAATATATAATTAAACATATGATTGGATCCCCAATAATGGTGTTAGATTTTACGCACGCCTATCATAGGGAATGGTCAAAAGAAATTATATTTTTTCTAGTGAAACACAGAGGTTGATTGGGGTCATCTAACTTCAGGATCTCTTCAGTTTTTTTCAATTACATTATCTAAATCTCCTAAAAAATTTATTTTTGTTGTTTTTTATTTTAAATACAATAATGAAAAATATTTTTTATTCTGGATTATTTAAATAAATGTTAAGAAAAATGGAAATTTAAACTATCATGAAATTTCCAGATAGAATGGGTTAATGAAGAAAGTACTTTGTCATGTGGTTTTTTTGGGTTTAATCATTATTTTCCTTTATGTATTTGATATTAGTTTGATAATCCAATCATGAAATCTCATATTTGAATTACTAATATTTTATAGAATAAACATATTTTTATTTTCATGTCATTGGGGGTAGTCACCACATCATGTACATTCACCTCTCCCATGCGTGCTACTCAAATATATCACAAATTTAACATAACCTTTAAGTAAAATTTATGAACACCTTGACCTCCCCCTGGGCCATGCCTTGTGGTCATCCTCCAATTCTGAGAGTAAGAGATGACAATGGTGGAGTATATGGAAGAAGAGAAGAAGAAGAAAAATAAGAGAGAGAGAGAGAGAGATAGAGAGAATAATATATAATTTATAAAGAATGTTAAAATATTGATAATAATAAAATTATTTATTATTATTATTCTAATCAAAAAATTATTTTTTAAGAGGGAGATAATAAAATAAATTTAAAATAATTTTTTTAAATAATAATGTGACATTAATAAAGATATTTATAATAATTGTAAAAATAAAAATAAAAATAAAAAAATTTGATTATTAGTATTGTTATTATAATTAAGGGAAAAGAAATAAAATGGTGGAAAATGAATTAAAAATGCATATTTTAAATTATTCAATTAAAATTTAAATTAGAAAGGAAATTATAATTTAAATTAAATTTAAAACTAAACCTAAATTTAAAAAATAAAATGAAGAAGAGAGGCGGAAGAAAAGTTTAGTGTGGCCTAACTCCCTTGGTGGATACCTCCCCTTGGCATCATTATCTAGTTTATTCCCACTCAAAGGAGGTAGGGGCATTCTTATATAGGCAGTAGAGGGGGTTACAGTCTTGCCCTGCCTTTATGGCTACACAAGACTCGGAAGGAAATACCCACGGGTGTGGGTTTTTAGGAACTACCTGAAGAGGTCCATGCAGGAGGGTCCATTCAGTGCCTGCATGTAGGTGGAAACATGGATGTAGGCGACATGGAAAGAGGCAATAATGACAGTTCATGGCATGTAGAGGTCGTGGTGGGCGGAGACGATTTATAGCATCGTGGAGGTCATCCCCAGAGAATTCTGGGGAATGCAGCAATGGAAAGTGGTGAAGTACAGTGACGTCGAGCTGCGGTAATATTAGTTTAGGTGATTTCATGCATGTATCCATGCTGAAGGAGAGGCGTCTTGGGCTTCAGTTGTTATGGAGGTAGGCTGAGGCGGAGAGCGGTGGTGGAGAATCTCGAGTATAGTCAAGCTTGACATCCCCTATGATCTTCATAATGGATTGGGGATGCAGATACGGTGAGGCTGAGGGAAGAGAGGTGGCTGAAACGGTGTCTAGTTGTGGTTCAAGTGGCGGGGAGCTGGAGCAGAGGCGGAGGTGGTGGGGCATCGGTGGACTGCGGTAGTTCGAGGTGGAGTGAAGTTGTGATGCGATAGAGATCCGATCTGACATCGGAATGGTGGGATGGGAGTCAAGGTTTTATATGGATCAGAGTGGGATCACCATGCACGTTCTCTCTAGGATAGGCTCCTGGGACACCACATGCACACACACATGTGGTCCGTGACACAAACGAACCACACTGACCCTTCGGGTGTACTATGATTATTGTGGTGCTTGATCACTCACGACCCTCCATTGGTCCGTATGCCATGCTCGGGCCTAACCCCCAGAGTGCCCCCAGCTAGGCTGGTACTCCCAAGGCCTGTGTGGCCAGGTTGGCTCATAGTGGGCCATCTAAATGGTACATTGGCTTTGGTTTAAGGCTGGCCTAGATTGGGTATATATTTACACAGAAAATGTAAAACGAGTTAGAAAAAATTCAACCAAGGTCAAGGAAATCATCCAAATTTCATCAATGAATTCATTTCAAAATAACACCTTATTTAAAATATTTCAAATAAATTTCTTGTTCACCATCCATTTCATCCATAAATTTCAAAAACATTAAAAATAACAGATTTTAACCTTCTAAAACATTAATAAATGATAGTGGGCCATCTAAATGGTACATTGGCCTTGGTTGAAGTCTAGCCAAGATTGGGTATATATTTACACAGAAATTGTAAAACGAGTTATAAAAAATTCAACCAAGGTCAAGGAAATCATCCAAATTTCTTCAATGAATTCATTTCAAAATAACACCTTATTTAAAATATTTCAAATAAATTTCTTGTTCACCATCCAATTCATCCATAAATTTCAAAAACATTAAAAATAACAGATTTTAACCTTCTAAAACATTAATAAATGATAGTGGGCCATCTAAATGGTACATTGGCCTTGGTTGAAGGCTGGACTAGATTGGGTATATATTTACATAGAAATTGTTAAACGAGTTAGAAAAAATTCAACCAAGGTCAAGTAAATCATCCAAATTTCTTCAATGAATTCATTTCAAAATAACACCATATTTAAAATATTTCAAAAAAATTTCATGTTCACCATCCAATTCATCCATAAATTTCAAAAACATTAAAAATAACAGATTTTAACCTTTTAAAACATTAATAAATGATAAAAATTTGTTTCAAAAATATGAACATTATTTTGGTCTATCAACGACCATCAGAGGTTGTCAATCCATGAAGAACCACACCCCAAGCCAATATTTGTGATTCCACTATGCTTGTTAATGTCAACTCACACTTCGATGGTTGATTCACTGAAGTATCACATGAGCCCGATTCATTTGAATGCATTATGTGAGGCTAGACTTCAGTATTGAGAATGATTATATCCCAAGATCCTGATTTTTTTTATGAAGTAAAACCGAAAATAGGACAGAGTTTAAAAGAAAATGAATAATTTAAAGTCACGTGTTAAGTAGAGATAATGATATAAAATAATTGATAATTATGTAAGAAGAATGTCAATTTGAATTTAAAATAAACTATATGTGGGTCAATCATGTTTTTTACAAGTGAAAAACTCAATTCATGTGCAGGTAAGAGAGAAAAAACATTGACTACTCATGTTTGATGAAAATGTTGTAACTATGGTAAGTCATTTAAAAGTGTTGGTGATGTTACTAAAAATAAATGAAAATAAATTTAGAGACAATACCTAACAAGGTACACTTCTCAATGGGGGATTAATTTTTGATTGTGGCACACATATAGACTCTTCAATAACACCATTTATATGAAGCTAGAGTAGGATATTTTTTCTATAATTAGAGAAGAAGATTCAACGTAATAGGAAATTAAAGATAGATCCAGATGATATGAACTGCAAATCAAGATATAATATTTTATATCCTTTCTCTCTATATTACTTTTATTCATTGATTGGTTGTGTTCATGCTTTCCACTTAATTTCTTCATACATGTACTATGTATAATTCCATGATGAAATTATCTTAATTTTGATTAATAAAAAATTCATGTTAATTTTTATTATTCTATATAACTTCAACTAATTCTTCTTGGATTTCATTATTTCCATTTAGTTCTTATTTTTTCTTGATAAATCTTAGGAAGAGAATTAATTATAGGGTTGTTTTTATTTTTTTCTTATAGATTTAATCAAGATATAGAGTCATATGACTTGTTAAATGAGGAATCACTAATTAATGTTAGTTCATTTGTGATTTAATTTACTATTTTTCAGTTTTTGGAATCCATAATTTCAAGAACATTATCATATATAAAGTATCATAAATTGTATTTCCCTCATTATCTCTTTCTTTGGGATCCTTCTTGTTTACATAGTTTAAACCCAACCCATATCTTGCACCTCTTTATCTCTTCATTTTCATCTCACATTTCATTCATTCACACTATTCACACTCATCCTTTACTTTTATTTTCCCTATTTATAGTATTATATATTAAAAATAAATCCTATATAACATCTCAACCACCTTCCATGTGTTTCAACCGTGATCTCCGATATGATAGAGAGTATGAAATAGAAATTATAATTTTACCAGTGCATTAACAAATGCACCACAATCAGTAGCCTGTAGATCCATCTCATCCTTGGTAATCTATTGAAATCTGCATTTTACATATATTTGGATAAAAATGTGAGCACTATATGAAAAAAATACCTAAATTATAGATATGGAAATATTACACTCAGTAATGAATACTCCTAAAGATTCTTCTTTCTTAATTGGCTGGTGAAATTACTCTTCCAATGTCCCTTATTTCCACATGAAAAAAATACCACATAATGTTCTATTCTTTTCCAATGGATGTTCTTCTACTTGGAGTGATGGTTCTTAGGATACTTATACATGGAATGAGTCTTCATACCCTTTACCATATTCCTCTTATTTTTTACTTACAATATGAATAATTAGTTTTCTCGTGCACCATATCTTTATCAAATTGGAGGATAAGAGTAATAATTTATTATAGTTTATTCTCACTAATGATCATAATATATTTCATAAAAAATTTGAGTATGTTTTTTGGTAGTGAGGAAAGAATGAGATCTATGTGTAGTTCATCAAGCATATTAAAACCCATGATATCCAAACACTCAATATAACAAATCATCACAACTATATAGGCCCCGTATGAACCAAATTTACATTCTTACACATGAAAAGTGTATTGGGGGTCTTAAATCTCCATGATATCAGATTCTATTAATAGATATCATAAAGGTGAGAAACTATGTTATACACATCCATATACTCATATTACATTAAAGGTCATTAGACAAATAGTAAAACATAAAGCATTGTATATACATTGCATCATCCACAAGATTTACATATTTATATACTTCTTCCTCACTAGCCTCTTTGGAAATTAACATATAATGTGGGGTATCTAACATGGATGATTTTGTTTCATGGAATAGTATAATGTACAAGTGCCCATATCATTCCTTGAAATTCACGTTGGTGAGAAGGTCATCTTCTATAGTATGGATATAAATGATATTTTTGAAGTTGTTTTATTTTTTATTTCTAGAAAATTAATTATAGAAAATTTTTATATGTTTTTACTAGAAAAAACAAATCAATAAATTTAAATTTAATTAAATTCTTATTAATATTACATGATTTTTTGAAACCCAATACCCCCACCACCAATTATGGAATATCTTTTTGCTTAAATATTCTATTGGAAAGGATCCATATTCCATTTCTTATAAACCATACATTGTCCTTACAAGATATTCGAAGGGTTTCATGTAGATGTAATTTTACAACTATAATAACTCATAGTTCCAGGATCTGTTAATTGGATCCCAAATCCTAGAATCCTATTTTAATATTTCATCGAACATTTTTTATTAGTTACAATATGTCTTTCTTGGATATTAAAAACTCCACTTTTATTCATATATAACATGTAATCATTGGTTTATATAATCAAAACATCATTTCTAATGAAAAAAGAAGAATAGTTGACTAGATTAATATTTCAGAATCATGGGTGATGTTACTCTACATCTATTTTAAAATGAATTTATATAAATGTATAAAATTAACCTAATTAGTAATTATCTTTTTATTGATGATTGGAGGAATAAATATCATCTCACAATCCTTTTGATTCACTATCCATTTGAGGAATCTCTCTATCGTAGATTTACACATGCACCACAATCTCTGAATGACATCATAGAATCATCGGGTTCAAGAACAACTAATCCTAATTGCTTTAGTTATTTTTCGTTGACCACAATATAATTCTTCTCTAGAAAGGAATAAATCTTGATGATTCCTTTTTGGCTTGATGGAGGAGGGAAGTAGATCACTCCATGTCTCTTTATCTCTCTCTAAGGATTGATAGATTCTCTCTCTATCCGTTTTACCCACCAATTGTATAATAGAATATATATATAATTAGATATTTATTATCGGAGTTTAGGGTTGGGAAACTTAAAACTAAACCCTTTCCCAATTTCACAATTCCTAGTTGACCCCATGTCTAATAATAATAATATAAATATTATTATTAAACGATAGACATGTGTATCATATAATTAATATTAATAAGTATCATTTATACAATTTATAATCATACCATCAAACTTAGTTTTCTTTCCTTCATCCTCATTTACTGTTCGTTGAATAATAAATCTTTATTTAATAAAACAATATCACTACATTATTCATTGATAAGTATAATAAATATTTTATTCACTAAAATTGATGATAAATAATAATAATTATTTAACTCACTTATTATTTTGAATAAATTGTTATTGAATAATGGAAATTAATCTAACTTGAATAAATATTATTTATTATAACTCACTAATTAAATATTATAATTTAACTAAGATTGTAAGTGTGCGACCCTCCAAGACACTTTTTAAGTGACATTAAACATAACCACATAATGTCCATGGTTATCATCTAACCGCATGCCATGAAATCCATAGAGAAAGAAGTTATAATCGTAATGAGGTCCAACCTCCTATGAAAAATTACCATGTAATATAGTCTTTTAATCACAATATCTCAAATCATGTATTATACAAGCAAATTCCATCAACCTAAACACTCAATGTCTCTTTCATTTACTTTCCTAAAATGAAATCATGCACTACACACCATGTACATCGATTTATTTTGGCGTTTCAATTACCCTCAAAGGGTTTGATATATTAACTATCATAAAAAGACAAAATATATAAATAATTTCTCAAATTATACAACAATTTTATATTATTCATGACGTGCCCAAAAAATCATACATCATTGTGAACATATGTAATCATGGTTTTCATCAATAAATAAAATTACATGAGTCATGATATTCATTATTGATAGTCTTAAAGTCCAAGGATCAATACACATGTTCGTAGAAAGAAACATCTAATGACATTGAAATATGGATTTCCAATTGATGAGGATTTTCTCATAACCTCTTTTCTTGAAGATTAGCAGGGGAAAACAACATGAGAAGATGTAACAATGTCTTATCAGCCTCATACCCATGATATCATTTATTTCTTCTATGATGTGAGATAATATCATCCTTCCATGAAATAAAGTTCAAAAAATAATGTCATGGAACATATAGGTTATCATTATTGAGGGTAATTGTTGTGAACATTTAACACCATATATGTTCTAAAGAAAATATCACATAAAAATATTATCCATAAGAACAATCATGATGTGATAAGAAGAATTTATTAATAATAAAAACAAGTAATAAAGCATTAAATAAGTTGGTTAAAGGGAATAAACAACAATATACGAGGGAAAGAATTTAAGAGATTTATTTTCTCACTACATTATTAGAACATTAAAATTTTGAGAAAATATATGAATCATACATATGATAGTTTATTGATTGTATAAATGATTGGTTTTTCATACGTCTATCCGTAAATGAAGAATTACTGAAACGTTGTATCAGAGTGCTGGTTCTAAATATCATGGTTCATTACAAAGGGAGTAGTTTAGAAATAGCATTATATAAAGGAAATATCTATATTGAGAAATTCTATGGAATAGATTTTGGGTTCTAGTGAAATCATATTGAAGACTATTTTGTTCATAAATACTTGGTGTTTCTCCTTGTTGTGAGTGAATCCATTTATATAGAGAAATATGAGTGGGGGTGTTTGGGTAAGAAATGACTTATGATGATGAGAATATATCTTGTAGAGAATATGGAATTCTTCATTTTCTAGCAGAATACTATGGTGGGTGTTATGATAGAATTAGAAGAAATGTATGAAAGGATGACCTCCTAGGATAAGGTTTTCATATTGTGAAGATTTTTTGGATTAATATTGTTGGAAGGAAGAATAGTATTAGATTGTGTGAATGAATTTAACATGATTTTTTGGGAATATCCAATTAGTAATGTTAAACTTTTCTGGTGATGTTAGATCATTCATTCTTTTATATTTTCTTTAGAAGAGGTTGGATGAAATGGTTTCAATAGTTAGTAAATATAGCATAAAATTTGATCTTGTTCTTAATGATATTAGGAAACTAATACTAAATGATGAACATTAGAAAAAGGATGTTATAAGACTCTACAGTAATTCTCTTAATACTGATGATTGGGGTATGTAACCCCATGGAAATAAAGTTTACATGAAGAAGTAATTAGTGGATAATACTCAAGAAAGTTAATGAAACAAGAATCGAGGCTATTCAGATGGTCTTGGTCAAACCTATTGTAAGTAAAGTAATCAAGGTGATCTCATGAATGAATAAAAAATTCATTAGAAGAACACTAGAAATACATCAACCATTGCACGTGCAGACTTTTTCGATTTAGTTTATGTTCATAATGACTGGTTGACATCTGATAACACACATAGAATAATGGGTGGTTGACTCTAGATATTGTTTTATTTCAAATATTGATCAATGATTCATGACAAACATTGTATATTGGAAGTTTGGGAATGTATATATGGTTGATAGTGAGTAACTTGATGTTTTTAGAAACGGATATGTCACCATATAAATAACAAATGAAGGATTTTTAAAACTATCAGAAATTCTTCATATCAGCAGCCTTAGAGGAATCATACTTCCATTGGAAACTTGGATGATTCTGGATATGGATCGAAATTTATAAATGGGGTATGTAATATTTCTATGGTATTCATGGTGATAAAAAGTTATAAATGATGAGACCTTTTATATAACCATAAATTTTAATGGGAGCTTAGTTGTTGGAATTACAACATTTGATGATCCAAAAGTATGGAATTGGAGGTTTGGTAACCTCAGTTAGAAGAACTTGAATGTTCTAAAGGACAAGGAAATACTGAATCTTGATTACACGGAAATTTAACTGTGTGAATGTTTTGTAATGGTAAAATAGAACGGAGTGACTGTAAACATTAATGGTTGGAAGCTCAGAGATTAGAATTTTGAGCTTGTATACTGAAATGTTTGCGGAACTCCCCCTATTCAATCATATGGTGGTTTCATTTATATCCATAATATCACTTATAGATCTACAATAAATAAATTTATTTTCTTAATGAATCAAAAATATTATTTATTTGAGGTGTTTATTTTGTGGAAGGTATTGGATGAAATAGAATACATCCAGAGAAGTGCATACAAACATACAACACTGGGGAGTACACCAGATGAAGCATTTGGAATTCCTATAAGGAAGAAGTGATACGTTATGATAATATGGTTCCTATAACTACACAAAAAAATTATGTATTTGAAAAAATGAATCATACTTTGATAGATAAATCCACAATTTTGAGGATTCACTCGAGAATGCCTAAATTTATTTTGTAAGAGGCACTAAACATGAAAACTTATATAACCAACAAGAGGTCATCATTAGTAGTTTTGAATGAACATTTAGAGGATCTATGGTTTGAAAAACATCCATAAGTTAATCATATTAGGATCATTAGTGTTTTATTATATGTAAATGAAAATAGGAAGTACTATGGAAAATTTGAATCAAAATCCATAATATTTTTTTTCTTGGTTACGGAGATAAAACTTGTGGATATAGTTTGTGGGTCGGTGAAATAAAATTCATCATCAGAAGCATGGAAATATTTTTTAATAAGATGGTCCTATAGGGGAATAAAACTTATTGGACCGGAATTTTGAAGGAAAATAATATGTAAAAGTCTAGGTTGATCAAAGTATTAGTAGTTTAGAAAAACTAAAAATCATAGATGTAGGAATCTAAGAGATAAAATGTCTAGATATAAGACAACAAAAAATACTATAAAGGTCAAGAGTAGTTATATCTCAATTAGGAGAACCTTAAGTTCATTCCCTAGAAGCATGAGTACTAGATGTTTTGGTGCTGATAGAAAGAGAAGAACCAAGCATCTTTGAACAATGGAATTTATTTAGGAGATCAACCAAAATTAGGATACAAGTTCTGTGTTAAGAGGATGACATAATCATTATACTTCTGATGGATGTAGGAAAACTAAAAAATATAGAGGAAGAAGATTCACTTAGTGATTCTAAGAAGTGGGAGTAAGAAATGAATTATGAAATGAACTCTTTTAATTCAATGAAACGTGGGAGATTGATGAATTTTCATTAGGTAAAACAGAAATTGAGAAAAAGTGGTTTTTCTATATCAAATAATTTTAATGGAAATAAAACACACAAATAATGACTAGAAGTAAGGGGTTTCATTACAATGAAGGATTGTATTTCTTGAAAATATTATCACTTGTAGATAAAATTATACAATGATAATAGTATTAATTATGTTTTCAACATAAGTTATATATATGGTTAAGATTAATTTCAGGATCTATTTCCTTCATGGATATTTGTTGGAGTGAATTTACATGAGACAACAAATAGGTGTACTAGAAGATGGGAATTATAATTTGGATTGTAAATTGAATAAAATATTATATGGATTGAAGAAATATCAAAGTTAGTGGAACTGAAAATTTTATACATTTATGTCAAAGGAATGATTAAATAGGTGAAATTTGTGTCATTTTTATAATTGAAAGAAATTATAAGATGAGACATTCATTATATTTCTTTTGTATGTGCATGTAATACTGATTTCTAGATCATATGTTTATAAAATCATAAATTTGAAGTGATATTTTTATGGAATATTAATGAAAAAATATATTGGACATGAAAGGAATATTTTTATAATAAATAGGGATATAATAAATACATGAATTTTTTTCAAAATTAAAGATATTATATCTTTAAGATCATTGAATGGTTTGGGGTGATTAGAGGTAACCCAGTAACACCCACTCTTGAGTATCACATCATGTTATCCAATCCATAAACAACAACAATTTATGTTAGGAATAAATATATGGAGAACATACAATTTTAATCTATGGTCAAATGTTTTATGTATGCATTGGTTATCACTTGACCTGACATTTCACAAGAAATATGAGTTGTGAGTCAGTATATGGAAAAAACGGAAATTTCAAATGTAGGTTGTGAAGTGGATGATTTTCTATTTGGAAAGATCAGAATATCAGGTTCTTTTATTTGGAGAGGAAGATTTGTTACAAGTTCCTATGGATTCATAATTACCTAGATATTTATATTCTTTGAAGAGTATAATAGGTTTTGTGTTTACATAAAAAGGAACTACAACAAGTTGCATGTCATGACATTAGAATATCATTAAATTGAGTACAATGAAAATTGTAAATTTAGTATCAATAAAAACTGAGAATGGAATGGTATGGTGAAAATATATTTCTATTGGATCTTGGAAGTATTAAATTATAATTAGTACATTAATTATACTTCCAAAGTGAAATACACTTGGATAAAAATATTGTGTTCTATGTTCAAATATTGAACATCACACTAGAAAAAATTTGATTTGACTCAACATGTTTTTCAAGTTAGTTATCCTTAATTGACATTAAAATTACTTACCATGTTGTTTATTCAATAAATGAAATAGTAAATAAAATAAGAAAAAATTTCATGTTGGTTATTGAAAAATCAATTTGAAAATGGTGATTTTCCTTGATGGTTATTAATTATCCATTGTGGAAAATAAAAAAACCACATTTTCACCTTGATTCTTCAATAACTAACCTGAAAAATCATTTTTTTGTGTTGGTTATTATATAACCGATTTTGAAATATTTATAATTTTAATTGGGGGTAGACATGAGTCATATTTGTTTCATTCTTTCACATGAAAACATTTGGTTTTATCTCACATGGAAAACCACAACTCTTCTATATTTTATCCATGGACTCAAATATTTTTATTCTTTTATTCATGGCCTTAAATATCTTAATTTTTAAATCCATGGCCTTGAATATCATTCATTTGGAATCTACCACTGCTATCCACCACCACCCATAATTGGTCACTACTTCTATCTTCTTTGTGTTGGTTGCACTTTCTCAGTCACTCTGGTTCTAATTTCAAATTATATATTGTGATTATTGTGTCAATTTTATATGCATCCAAGGTATTTTTATTTGTATTTAAGGTTCCAATTTTCCATTTATGTCCATTTCTATTTGATTTGGCATCCACCACTATCGCCCACCATCACCCATCATCAGCTTCCACTTGTTCCTTCTTCCCATCAACATCACCTTATAAATCATCCAAATTCTGATATCAATTTTTGGATTGAGTTTATTTTTTTATTTTCCACGAATCCAAGGTATTTTCCTTTATATTTGTAGTTCTAATTTCCCATTGATGCCAATTTATCTTTCAATTGGCATTGACCACCATCGTCCACCATCACCAATCATCGACCACCACATGCGCCTTCTTTCCATTGGTGTCAATATTTCAATCATACGAGTATAAATATCAATTTATGGTTTTAGTTTATTGTATTTATTTGATATGGTTCTAAGGTATTTGAATTTGTATTTTTGGTTCCAAATTTCCACTAATGTCACTTTATATTCTCTATTCCTATTTTTAGTTCTAATTATTCACACATCTTGGGTATTTTTTTATTGATGAAATATTATTTTTAGATTAAGGTTTGTGATTTTTTATTAAATAATTACAATTAAATATGTTTGGAGTTATATTATTGTCTATCAAACATGTTTTATTTCTTTTTTGTGAAATATTTTGTTGTATTATTTTATTGTTATTTGTAAAAGTAAATTTGAAATTAAATTTGAAAATATAAAAACTTATTTTAAATTTTTTGATAATTTTTATAGATAATAATGAGTCTATGATAGATTACTACACCATGAAAAAGTGATGAATATAATGAATGTTTTGTTGACTTTTTTAAACCTTCTAAATGAAGTTTTCCAAACGATGAAAATTTTTTCCATCAATGAATGAAATTTTTATAAATAATGAAATTGAAAAGTATAGATATCAAATATCATTTAATTTTTCATGTTTTTAAAACATGTTATAGAACTTGGATGTGGAATGGTGAAACTAGGAGGAATTCAAAACATATTTATGATAATGATTTGAAATATGATAAGTTTGGTCAAATTGAATAAATGATTTGTGATATTATAAATGATGAAATTGTGAAAGAACTGAAAATTGAGCATCTATGTGCTGAATCTAGGTGACCATTATATACAGGTGGTATAGAATTTCTGTGTTTATCAATGGTGTAAAGATTTATTAACACGACTGCAAAAAATGGATGGATCTAGAAGTGTTTTATAGAGATTCAAAATCTATTGAAAGTTATACACCAGTGCAGAAAAAATTATTTACTTCACCATTTTTTATGTCGGTTATATATAAATGACGTGATAATCTATGAAACGTGTTTTTTACGTCTGTTATTTTATAACCGACGTAAAAAATGCGGCGAGTAGATTTTGAAGGTCGGTTATTTTAATAACCGACGTTACAAATCGCGCCTTTTCGGTTTTTATGTTAGTTATCTTATAACCGACGTAAAAAACAAATGCACAGGGGTTTTTTACGTCGGTTATTTGGAAACCGACGTAAAAAACCCGATATCTAAGCATTTTTTACCTCGTTTATCAAATAACCCACTTAAAAAACCAAAGCGCGGGGGTTTTTTACGTCGGTTATTTTATAACCGACCTAAAAAACCCCCCGCACTTTGGTTTTTTACGTCCGTTATTTGATAACCGAGGTAAAAAACGCGTAGATATCAGCTTTTTTACGTCGGTTTCCAAATAACCGACGTAAAAAACTCGTAAATATCTCGTTTTTTTAGGTCGGTTATATAATAACCGACGTAAAAAACCAAAGCGCGGGAGCTTTTTTACGTCGGTTTTAAAATAACCGACATTATAAATTTAAAAAATAGTTTATAACGTCGGTTATTACATAACCGACTTTATAAAACTTTTAAAAAATTAATGCCCCGTGGACTGTCATTTGTGATTTTTCGATTGACAGTCCGCCGGCTCGTCTCTCTCGCGCGGTAAACCCTAATCAGCTCGTCGATCGACCTGCGTTAAACTCATTTTGGCTTCATTGTTTATCTTCTTTACTCCGCTCGGATCTATCATCTCAACTCACAACATTCATGTAAGCCTTTCACAAATTTATTTCGTTCGTTTTTTTTCATGGATAGTCTATAATTATGTTTTGCGATTTTTGTACATTTAATGTAAAAAAGAGGTAGTGGTTTCCAAGTATTCACCTCATTACTATTTTGATAAGATGGTGATGAGATAATCTAAGATACATATGATTCACTGAAGGAAGTGATACAATTTCACATGGTGTAGGATGATTTATGGGTGGGGTGAGACCATGACATTAGCATTGGGGTGTGAGAGGAAAACTAGTGGAGAAGTGGTATCTGAGAACCTTAATTTTAATATATATATATATATATATATAATTTTTTATATGAAAAGTATTATTTATATGAATTATTTTGTGAGTGATCCATAGTGAGTATATGAAACTATTTTTCCTTGTTTAGGTAATGATTTAGATTCCTTTTTTCATAGGGCTTTAGTGTGCTTCCTCAACATTTTCATCAGATGTTTTAGGGAGGATCTTACTATGTATACATGTTATGCCCACCATACATAAATATAAATTTTTTTTTTGGTTTGTAAAAGCAATTTGTAGTTTTTTATAAATTTTAGTAGCATTGAAGTATTGTGGAGTAGCTTTCATGAGTATATCGAGTTTATTGTTTCTTCCCAGTTTTACTTTTAGTACTAATAATCTTCTTTTTGGTTTATGTACAATAATACATGTATTTTGAATAATTATTTTATTTATTGTTTGTTTTTAGTGATTCATCTATTCTTATCTCTTATTATGTAAACATATATAGTAGTAATTTCCTCTAATGTTTTTGGTTTAAATATCATCAGTGCTAATCAAAAAACAATGATGTATTAAAGGAGGGATTCATGCATAATTACCTAAATTTATTCATTTCAAACTGAGGAGGGTTACTTTTGGTGGGAGCAGATCCTAAATGATATGGTATGAATTCATTATATCATAACCATAAATAAAATATAGTTGTATTTTATTTATCATATACATCAACTTATACTCTTATTTTTCATCACAAACCCTTTGAGAATAAAAAACCAAACTAAGGGCTTTGGTATCCACATTTCCTTTTGTTATAGAATATGGGACATGAAAATAAAATGATTGAACATATTCCTCCAAAAAACACTTCCATTGATTTTTATAATTGTGTGAAAATATTTACCAAATGGATTTAGGGTCTACAGAAACCATTAATAACTTGTTAAATATGTAGTGTATCTAATATATTAAAACATCAAAACCGCAATCAATATTAAACTATGTAGGCATCATGGTTTTCTTTGATTCAATGAAATTTAAAACTGTTATATCTAACTATATTTTGTTTTAAAAATAATATTCAAGCATATTTTTTTTAAATACACATAGATTTGTTTTATATTTTAAATTGTTTTACATTAAAATTATGATTTTTTTCATATAAACATATATTTGTCTTATCATAAAAATATATATATATTTTGATATTTGTTATAGATAAAAATGAGGCAAAGTTGGATTATGGCACATCGAATGAGAAATGAATTTGAGGAAGGTGTTGATGCCTTTTTGGAATTTGCAAAACAAAATGTTCCAAGTAGTGACATTTTTTTTCTATCCATGCCTGAAATGTTTGAATTTAAGAAGTTGAAAAGTAGAGAGATAAAAGATCATCTGATTTGTCATGGTTTTAATCCGAGTTACAACCCTTGGATTTGGCATGGTGAAACTGGACGGAATGTCATCGATGATGATGATTCGCAAGATGGTAACTTCGATGGAATTGAAGAAATGATTCGCGATATTGTAGCAGAACAAATTGAGATAGAACAGATAGTTGCGCATCTATATGGTGATGCTAAAAAAACCATTATATCCTTGTTGTACAGATTTTACGGTTTTGTCGGCGTTGTTAAGATTGATTAACCTGAAGACGAAACATGGATGGAGTGACAGAAGTTTTACAGAGCTGCTACAATTGATGAAAGACATTCTTCCAAAAGATAACGATCTTCCAGATTCACATTACAAAGCCCAGAAAATATTATGCCCGATGGGATTGGGATACAAGAAAATACATGCCTATCCGAATGACTGCATTATATATAGGAAGGAATATGAATTTCTGTTAGAGTGTCCTAAATGTGGGACATCACAGTATAAGGTGAAAGAAAAATCAAAGGCTGATGTAGAAATTACAATGCTCCCTTCAAAGGTATTTTGGTATCTACCTATAATTAATTGTTTCAAATGTTTATTTGCTAATTCAAATGATGAAAAAAGGTTAAGATGGCATGCTGAAGAGCAGATATGTGATGGAAAAATACGTCATCCAGCTGATTGTCCACAATGGAAGAAAATTGATGCGCAATATTCTACATATGGAAATGAAATTAGAAATCTCAGACTAGGGTTGTGCACAGATGGAATGAATCCATACCGAACACTCAGTAGCACACATAGTTCATGGCCTGTTTTATTGGTAATTTACAACCTCTCTCTTGAAGTTTGTATGAAGTGAAAATATGTCATGTTGAGTACAATGATCTCTGGTCCAAAGAAACCCGATAATGATATTGATGTTTACTTGTCACCGTTGATTGATGATTTGAAACTGTTATGGGCTGATGGTATTAGGGTGTATGATTCTTATAAAATGGAATATTTTCAACTACATGCAGTGCTTATGTTCACTATAAATGACTTCCCAGCGTATGGAAATTTTTCTGGATACAGTGTTAAAGGGCATAAAGCATGTCCAATTTCTGAACAACAGACATCATATTGTCAATTGCATCATGGGAGGAAAACAATGTACATGGTTCATCGAACGTTTTTTTGCCTATGGAACACCCTTATAGAAGACTAAAAAAGGCATTCAATGGCTCACAAGAATTTGATACTGCTCCAAAACCTTTATCCCCTGATCTGTATTTTGAGAGGGTGAAAAACCTTGACGTGACATTGGCAAAGATACAGAAATCTGGTAATGATAGACATATTTGGAAGAAAAGGTCATTTTTTTGAGCTACCATATTGGAGGTATCATGAAGTTAAACATAATATTGATGTCATGCACGTGGAGAAGAATATCTATGATTCATTTATTGGAACATTTTTAGATATTAAAGGAAAGACTAAAGATGGGTTGAATGCAAGATTATACTTACTATCAATGGGAATACGTTTGGAGTTAGCTCCCACTCCTAAAGGAAGACGAACATTTCTTCCCCCGGCATGTCATACATTATCGAAGAGGGAGAAAATTAGCTTCTGTCAGTGTCTTCATGATACCAATGTGGCTCAAGGTTATTCTTCTAATGTAAAATTTTTTGTCTCATTGAAGGACTTGAAGTTGATAGGTATGAAATCACATGATTGTCACATCATGATGCAACAAATTCTACCAGTTGCATTGCGTGGAATATTGCCCATTCGTGTCAGAAAGACTATAATGAAGTTGTGTTATTTTTTCAATTCAATTTGTAACAAGGTGATTGATGTGAATGCTTTGAATATTTTGGAAAAGGATATAATTTTTATACTTTGTCAATTAGAAATGTTTCTTACTCCCACTTTTTTGGATATAATGGTGCATTTAATGATTCATCTGGATCGAGAAATAAAGTTTTGTGGACCTGTATATTTTCGTTGGATGTATCCTTTTGAAAGGTATATGAAAATATTAAAGGGGTATGTTAAAAATATATATCAACCTAAAGCCTCCATTATTGAAAAGTATATTTCTAAGGAGGTAGAAGAGTTTTGTACGAGCTACTTGGATGTGGCGAAACACATAGGTTTGCCACCATCTCGCCATGAACGAGTTAATAATGAGGGAAAGGGGATTCACAGCTTGAAAGTCAAATCATTGTCAGCTGAACAGATGAAGAAGTTAGAATTATACATCTTGAATAACATAGCTGATGCTCAACCATATATCAAATTACATATTAATGAGTTGAAACAATGTCATCCAAAGAAGAAATAAATGTGGATTTTGATTGAGCACAACAAAACTTTTTTGTCATGGATTAAAAAGACATTTCTTGGTAGATCAGATGTATCAGAGCCATTAAAATGGATAGTGTGTGGTCCATGTTTAAATGTGATAACATGGTCCAGTTAAGTCATTAATGGTTATACATTTCATACAAAAGCTCAGGACAACAGAAGTGCAGTTCAGAATAGTGGTGTATTGGTGTTTGCAGAAGCAATGCATTTTTCGAGTGCTAAGGACAAAAACCCAATTTCTGCATCAAGTGCATATTATGGAGTGATTGAAGACATATGGGAGGTTGATTACTTTAAAATTAAAGTTCCCCTTTTTAACTGTAAATGGATTAATGGTAACAACAGTGTGAGACACAATGAATTTGGAATGACACTTGTTAATCTGAATAGATTGGAAGACACAACTGATTATTTTATAATGGAAACACATTCAAAACAAATTTTCTATGTAGTAGATCAATCTGATATGCAGTGGGCTGTTGTTTTACAAGGGAAAAAACAATATGTTGGTGAGGATGAACTTGATGAATATTCTGATTTATGTGAGATCCTTACTTCCATGGAAAAATTAATAGAACATAATAATGATCATGTTGAAGACATAGTTTGTTCCATAAGGAACGATCATGACGAAGAAATTTGGGAAAACAATCTATTTGTACATTCCTAAAATTACAGGTAACATATGTTTATTTCTTGTTTACTTTTTTTTCCATAAATGTTAGATATTGTAAGTTTTTTATTTATTAAAACATGTTTTAAAACAGAATAAGTATATGTTTTTGTTTGTTTTAAGTTTGTTTAGTTTACTTTATCATGTTTATAACCATTACATGAATTATATATCTATTATTTTTGTTCACTGAAAATTACTTTACCATGTTTACAATGTTTACCAGGTTTACCATTTTTACCATTTTTACCATCTTGACTATCTTGACCATCGTTGCCATCTTTACCATTGTTTAACATGCTTACCATATTTCCAATGTTTACTATTATGTAACTTAGTACAATTTTCTATTTTCTAATTACAGTAGTATTAAAATATTTAAATTTGTATATTTGTGAACTGATGTTTTTTTTTTGATTTGAAGGATAATGACAGATCATTCAGATGATCATCCACATGATTCTGGAGAGAAGCATATTGCTGCTCATACCTCTGGGGATGAACATTCACATGCTCCTATTACGACAAAGAGTTCAAAGGTTGGTAAACGTGGGTGCACACGTTTACAAAAATTAACACTTGCCCGTACGCAGGATCAGAGGATAGTCGTTGAGATTGATGATGATGATATTCCTAGTGGTCCGAATGCCAAATATTTTAAGAGTTTTGTTCCAACTCTGGCTAAGACCAAAGTAAGCATTCTGTATGATGATTGGAGAGGTGTGGATAAAGTGATTATCTCTCAGTTGTGGGAGATGATTTTGGTAAGATCTTTTGTCATTGTTTGACCATTATTTTAATGTTTCTAGTATATATAATATGTTTAACCTCTTATTTATCAGATGACATTTGATATTCCTGACACTGGAGGAGTTAGGAAGAAATTCTTATCGTTGGCTGCCAGGAGATGGAGGGATTTTAAATCAACCCTCTCATCTGATTTCATTTATGGTCATAGGATTCATGACAATCCATGTCGTATATATCCTTTTATAGATGAAGACACATGGAGACAGTTTTTTGAAAGTAGAAAAAAAGAGTCATTTCTGGTAAGGGCAATGTAAACTTTTATAAACATTCTTATATAAATGATTTTATTAATGTTTTGTTAATGATTTCTTATTCTTAAATTATAGCAAACAAGGAAATCTCATCAAGAGATCCAATCTAAAAATGTATAACCTCATAGTTTATCTCGGGGAGGGTATGCATTATTGGAAGAACAAATGATGGCGGAAAAATTTCAACAACCAAGAGCTGAGTCTTCAAGCTCTGGAGAGGTGGCCCCTCTATCCCCTCCATCTAGACATGAAAAATGGAAGAGAGCTCGGAAGGGAAAAAAAGGGCAATATCTTTCGGAAGAATCGAGAATCGCAGCTGAGAGGATTGTGAGATATCTATTTAATTTATTTAAGTTAACTATTTTCTTCAAATAGTTTCACTCATTATAGAAATGTTCAATTAATTAATACAGGACTCTCTTGAGGAGAAGAGTTCAGAGGGGACATTTACAGCTACTGGGAGGGAAGATATTTTATTTGCAGCATTGGGAAGGCCCGAACATACTGGTGGTGTAAGAGGATATCCGGAAGGTGTATCGGTAAGAAAAGTGTTGCCACGTTCTTCAACATCTAACATTTAGCGGGTTTAAAAATAATAGAATCATTGGAGGCTGAAGTTCAAAATATTAATGTGACGTTGGAGGACAAGATTAAAGAGTCGGTTCAGTCTATGTTTGCAGAAATGAAAAGAAATTTTCAGACTGCAGCTCCCACTCCTCCACCTCCCCATGCAGACCACATTATTTATCCTCCACCTCCGCCAGTAGCTCCCACTCCCCCACCTCAGCCTGCGGACCCCATTTTTTATCCTACGCCTCCGCCGTAGCTTTCTACATTTTGCGAGTTGTATGTTGATGATTCTCAACATCATATAGTAGCATACAGGTTGGTATATTTTATAGGAGTTACAGTTCATCATCAATAATTAGATGTTGAAAATCAGAGGGTCACTGTACATGATATTATAGATAGATCAGGTAGGGTACCAAAACCTACAGATGAGGTGGCGATAGTTGGACAAAGTATCAGCCATTTTTTATTTTGTCCATCCAGACTTCTTCGACTCATTACCATAGAGGTATGAATGTTATATCTTTTATTTTATTTTATTATTAAAGTTGTTTTATCATTTGAAAACTACTATAATTTTCAATTTTTTTAGAGAAATACTTTAAAGGTAAAGAAATACTGTATTGACAACAACAAAGACAACAGGCTATGACATCAGATACAGATTCCAGTGGTCTTGACAGATTGTCAAGATATTCACATTTTTTGTTGGGTTTTTATGAGTTTCCAAAGGAATCTCATGTTTGTGGACGTGAAATAAGTGTGGGGATTATAAAAACTGATATCATTGAGCTTCTTACTAGAGTTAAGTTGGGCATCAACGTGGTGAAATTGTTTTCCATGTAAGTCTTAATACCTTTTCCCTACGTTATATTTATTAAAAATGTATACTTATGTATGTTTTGTATTAGGTATCTTTATAAAATTTGTGAGAGGAATGAGCTGACAGAAGTATATAGATTCATGGAACGACAATTGATTTCCCCTAAAGCATGTGAATTGAATGAGGAACAAATAATGGTTTACAACACTGAAATATTTGAAAAGAATATAATCACACAATGTTGGATGATGCATTTTTGTGAGAGGTATGAAACACATTTCTCTCAAAGAGGTAATTATCTTTTAACATAAAAAACCACTAACATTAAATTTCCTTTTATCAGTGATCATTGGAAGTTAGGGATTTTTTTCCCAAGGGAGAAAGCTCTTTATTGGATATGCTCTGTTCATGGTGATGTGCGGGAATGTTTTAAGAATATATTGGAAAAGTAAGTTTCAATTTCTCAATATTTTTATATATTATAATGAATTTTAAATTTACCCCATTCGTATTATTTTCTAACAGTGCATGGGCCTACTTTCGAAAAAACACAAAAAAAAAGAAATGCAAAGATCAAATATGTAAATGCGAAGGTAAATTTACATTTATAATTTGTACTTTTTGATTTGTTACATAAAAATAATATATTGAATTTACACTCATTCAAACAGAATTTTCATGAACAACATGGCGTCATCGAATGCGGATATTATATGTTAAGGATTATGTATGAAATAATAACAACTGGGACAGTTGTGAATTTTGACCTGGTACGATTTCCTCTTAAACTTTCCCATAATATTTCAATTTTATTTATTCATTATACACGTTAACTATCTTCTTTTTCATTTGTAGCTTTTTGATGACCCTTAACCCTATACTTCTGAAGACATCAAACACGTACAAGTGGAGTGGTCAAATTATTTTACAGGTTTGATTGAATTTTATTTTTTTCTAATGTAAAATGTAATTTTGAATATTGTCGTTGTAATTGTGTATTTGGTAGTTGTTTAGGTTGGATTTAGTTTTTTTTGAAGTTGAAAGTGTATGTTTTGAATGTTACATAAGTGAATGTCTAATTTTGCTCTACTTGTTTTGGTCTAATTTTGATGGTTTTTCTGGTATGGATTTGGGTCTGTGGGGGAGGGGTTCTAAGGTTGTGGGGGTGTGTTCAGTGGGGTTGGGGGTGTCCAACGGTCTGGGAGGGCTATTCGGTGGGGTGGGGGGACAATCCTGGGGGGTGGTAGGGCTGTCCAGGGGTCTGGGAAGGCGGTCCAGGGGTGTGGGAGTGTTGTCCAGGGGTGGTGGGGTTGTCCAGGGGTGTTTGGGGATGTCCAGGGGTGTGGTGGGGGCTGTCAAGTGGGGTGAGGGGGTGCTGTTCAGGCAGGTTGGGGGTTTTCGAGGGGTGTTTGGGGCTATCCGGGGGTCAGGGGCAGTCCAGGAGTGTGGTGGGGGCTCCAATGGGATGGGGGAGGGTTGTCCAAGGGGTATACATGAGGGTGGGAGCTCCAAGGTGGTGGGGGAGGGCTGTCCAGGGGGTATACATGTGGGTGAGGGCTCTAACAGGGTGGGGGAGGGATGTCCATGGGTTATAAATGAGGGTGGGGGATGTCTAGGGGGTAAGTTTTATATGTTATCAATGTACATTCTTAATTTTGATCTACTTCTGTTTTTGTGGGACGATTTCTTGATTTGTTTTCTGGTTGATTCTGGTGGAGAGAAGATGATTGCATTTAGTTTTTTTAAAAAAAATTGGGTTTATCAGGTCAGTTATTTAATAACCAACGTGATAAAAGGCCTGTAAAATAGTTTATCAGGTCGGTTATTTAATAACCGACGTGATAAAAGGCCTGGAAAATGTTTATCACATCGGTTATTTAATAACCGACGTGATAAGATGCCTGGATAATGGTTTATCACGTCAGTTATTTAATAACTGACATGATAAAAGGCCTGGAGAATGGATTATCACATCGGTTATTTAATAACTAACGTGATAAAAGGCCTGTACAATGGTTTATCACGTCGGTTATTGAATAACCGACGGGATAAAAGGCCTGGAAAATGGTTTATCACGTCGGTTTTTCAATAACCGACGTGATAAACCACCTCCCGCCAGTTTATCTCGGCGGTTATATAATAACCGACGTGATAAACCCACCTCCCTCGGTTTTTCACATCGGTTATATAATAACTGATGTGATAAACCACGCTCACTCCAGTTTATCACGTCGGTTCTTATAGTCCCGACGTGATAAACCCTCACCGCAGTTTATCACGTCGGTTCTATAAGAACCGACTTGATAAAACCCCCTCACCCCAGTTTATCATGTCGGTTCCTAAGAAACCGACGTGATAAACCCCCCTCCCCCCGGTTTATCATGTCGGTTCTTAAACAACCAACGTGATAAACCCCCCTCCCCCCCGGTTTATCGTCATATTCTCACGTCGGTTTTTTAATAACCGACGTGATAAACCATTTTCCAGGCCTTTTATCACGTCGGTTCTTAAATAACCGACGTGATAAACCATTCCCATTTTCTTTATCACGTTGGTTCTAAAATAACCGACGTGATAAACATCGTGATTTTAGTTTTTTGACATCGGTTTTTAAATAACCGACGTCAAAAATGTTATTTATAACGTCGCACGTATTAACGTCGGCTAGAAACTGATGTAATAAATGAAAAATAACTGACGTAAAAAACGTTTTCTGCACTAGTGATACTTCCGAAAGAAAACAATGTTTGAGATTCACATTATAAAGTGAAGAATTTATTATTTAATATGGGATTGGGGTATAAGAAAACACATTTATACGAATATTAACAAGCTCTATATAGGATAAAAATTGAATTTTTTTAGAGTTTCCTAAAATTTGGTTGTCATGGTATAAGTTGAAAGAAAAATCAAAGGATGATTTAGAAGTTACAAAGACTTATTCTAGGGAAATTTTGTATCTTCCTATAATTCTGTATTTCAAAAGTTTTCTAAAAATTTAAATGATTAATAAAGGATAATATTTCGTAAAAATGAGTGGATATGTGTTAGTAAATTATGCCATCTTGCTGATTGTCCATCGAGGAAAAAATTGATCAATAGTTTTGTACATTTATAAATGAAGTTAGAAATCTAAGACTTGGACTGTGCATGGATGGAATGAATTCATATAAAATCCTTAATAGCACACATCGTTTATAGACAATTTTATTGTTAATTTATAAATTATATCCTAAATTTTGTATTAGGTGAATATATATCATGTTGATTTAATAATATATATACAAGACATCCCAGAAATGACATTGTTGTTTTCTAGTCACTATTAATTGATTATTTGAATCATTTATGGGATGAATGTATTAGGGTGTATGATTATTTTAAAATATAACATTTATAACATTATTTAATGATTATTTTCACTATAAATGACATCCCAACATAAGAAATTTGTCGGGATACATTGTTAATGGGTATAAATCTTGTCAAATTTATGAACAAAAAACATCATATTATCAACTGTAACATTGTAGAAAAACAATATACATGGGTCATCAGAGGTTTTTCTCAATGTATCCCTATTATTGAAGATAAAAAAGGAAATTAATGGATTGCAAAAATTTTATATTTTCCCAAAATCTTTTTACAACAATCTAAATATTAAGAGGGTGAAAAACTTTGATCTCACACTCGAAAATTGACAAAAAGTTTGTAATGACATATATATTTAGAACAAATTATCATTTATTTTTGAGCTACCATATTATAGATATCATGAAGTAAAACATAAAAATGATTTAATTCATGTGGAGAATAATATATGTGAATGTTTAAAAATAAAATTATTAGATATTAAAGGAAAGACTAAACTGGGGTTGAATATAAGATTGGAGTTACACTCATGGGGAATAAATTTGGAATTAGCTCTTAATACTAATGAAAGGAAAACATACCTGCCTTAAAATTATCATGCATCATCCAAGATAGTTAAATTTTTCATTTTTGAGTGTATCTATGGTATCAATGTGCTACAAGGTTATTCTTTAACTGTAAAAATTTTCATGTCACTAAAATATTTGAAGATGACTGGCGTGAAATATCACGATTATCATGTCATAATGAAATTGCTACTACCAGTTTCATTACATTTAATATTTCTAATCCATGTTAGAATTACTATAATAATGTTGTTTTATTTTATTCAATTAAATTTTTAACAAAGTAATTGATTTTAATTCTTTAATTTTTTTAGAATGATATGGTTTCTATACATTTTAAACTAGAAATGTATTTTCCTCCATAATGTTTTGGTATCATGGTGGATTTAATTGTTTTTGTGTGTGAGTAATATAGAATTTCATACGTGTATATCTATGTTTGATATATCCTTTTGAAATATATTTGATGATATTAATAGGATATGTTAAAAATCCATATTAGCATAAAGCCCCAATTTTTGTGAAATATATCTTTGAGGAGGTTGCAAAATTTTGTACAAGATTCTTGTCTATAGTAGAGCACATTTCTCTTACTATATATCTCCATAAAAAGGTAATTATTGGGAAAATGGGATATATGGATTTAAAGAAAAGTTGTTAATAGATGAACATATAAATAAGCTACATTTATACATTTTGAATAATAAAAAGGATGATAATCCATATATAACATTTCATGTTAATAAGTTAAAAAAATGTTTTCTGGAGAAGAATGATTTGGGAATTTTGAATGAGCATAAAAAACATTTTTCCATGGTTTAAAGAGATCATGAATTGTAGATTAGATGAATTATAAACATTTAGCTGGTTAGTGGGTGTTCTAAGATTAAATATAATAACATTATACTATTATGAAATTAATGGATATAAATTTATTAAGAAATAAATAAATAATAGAAGTTAGATTAATAATAGTAGTGTATATATGTTCAAAAAAGAAATTCTTTTATTGAGTTCCAATTACAAAAAAACAATCTCCATGTAATTTTTATATTATGGAGACATTGAAGAAATATGAGAGGTTGATTAAATTAAAATTTTAGTTCCAGTTTTTAAATATGAATATGTTATAAGTATCAATAATATTAGACATAGTGAATTTGGTATGAAACAAGTTAATTTAAATAGATTGTAATACACATCTGATCCTTTTATCCTGGATACACATAATTTTTTTTCTATATTCTAGATCTATCTAATAGGATGTTTTAGATCATTTTATTGGGGAAATAGTATATTGGTGATGAAAAAATTGAATAAGATGACGATTTATGTGAGATACCCACTTCTATTGAAAGAATAATAGATAGTATTTATGATCATGTAATAGACATGTTTTTTTCTATACATAATGATCAAGACGAATGAATTTAGGAAATCAATACAATAATAATTTCATAATATTATATGTAACATATATTTCTTTCTTGTTTAATTTTTGAAATGACTTATGATTATGATACCCAGTGCACCCATAATAAATTCTTGAAATATATTAAATATATTAAACATCATGTGCATGCAGTTTTCTTGAAAAAGTGGAATAACAACTAAATAGGGACCTAGATCAAAAATACAAAGGCACCATTGAGTTCAATACATGGTTTTTACCCTAGGCACGAGATAACATTTGTCATCATAATTCGTTTGTGGAAAAGTAATCAAGGGTGTGGAAATGAATAAAATAATTAAATAAATTATTTTATTTCTTCTTCATTGATGCTGTGAATGGAGAGTATTTAAGTAGAATTATTTGAAAAATTTATAGGGTTAATCTTATAACTTTAGATCTGTTGGATATAGTTTTTAAGAATCTATCTCATTTATACATCCGCGAAAGCTTAAATCATCAATCGTAGTGTAATAGAATCAATGGATCCCATCAATGACTATGATTCTGAATCATTGATCATCATCAATTGATCCAAATTGAGGTAGGAGTTTTTTGATTTGATTCATTCCCCATTTGAAATTTATATGATGAAAATTAACCAATCAACCGACAGATTTATTCATGGACTGATCATTTGGTGGTATTCTTTTAATTGTGGGGATTTATTGGGAGAAATTTCTGTTGATTAAAATTGTTATCTCTTAATTATTAATTCTAACGGAAATGAGTAGAGGATAAAACCAACATTAATTGAGGTCTATTCCGCGTGATTTTTCTTGTGTATTTATCCCCTTTTACTTTTTTTATCACAGGTGTTCTTTGTTTGACCCATAGTTAAATTTTTACTAATGAAATTTACCATTTTAGACCAATTTCTTGGAACAAAAATTCATTATTGTGGATAATTTCTTGTAACTATGTAACCAAGGTGTGACAATGGTAGTTGAGAGTGTATTGGACTAGATTGGAAACCCCTAATTCGATTAGGGCGAGAGAAGGATGATTAGGATGAAAAAAAATCCTTTTTGGAACATATTTGAAGCCTAGATTCTAGTGAACAACCATGGTGAGGTTTGACTTAGCGGGATACATTATTTTTGAAATGATTAGAGCCGATATCAGAGGTAGTGGAAGCATGGGTATGCATAGAAGGAATAAAGAGGGTTTCTAGAAACATATGATCCACATAGTGTGTAATCCAAGATTATATGGCGTGTGGGTCCTTTCTAGAGGTGGATAGGTTTTAAGAGGAAGATAAGTATCACATGCTATATGACCCCTGTCACATAGCCTATGGTCTCTCCCTGTTGGATCGATGTATACCTCAATGGGAAAACAAACATGGGGTTGAGTGCATTGGTTGGAGCAGGCCATGTACTCCTCCACAATGACACGTCCTGAAGAAGTACATGCGTTAAGATTTGTAATGGTAAATGGGAAGAGTACACTGGAATCCTAAACCCTATGTACTATCACACATACATGGAATGGGACATGGTCCTTTTTTCATGGGAAGGACCTAGGGTCAAGGGACATGGCGTGTAACCCAACTACTTGCCTTGTACTCATTAAATTTTGTCTTAGATCTCTTATCCTCTATATCTCAGACACATTTAGTTAGGATGAGTTCTCATTATACATTCCATGAGGGTTTTTATTGAATCACCTCCTACTCCAACAACAGTGATCCCTTTAGTAGTACTTCTTCGGAAGGGTTGTTGGAATCCTTCAGTTATGCTTGGAGTGAGATCCTCTATTCATCTTAATTCCCTAGGTGGAGACTTCAGTATCTTTATGATCAAAACTATACATGTATCAATCTAATACTTAGTTGGTTAATCTATATTGATTTGTTGGTATGAACCATGTAATTATGAGTGATATGTATCTTTTAATCACATCTCTTTAGAATTTTAGTGCGTAATTCCTATGAAAATAATCCACGGGCATATAACTTTTATGAGAATGTCATCAGTGTAATCAGAATTAGGAGTGTGTTCTCTCATTCAAGTGTTATCTAGAATGCCTGATCTAGAATAATAGGTGAGTATACAAGTATGAATTACTATTAGACCATGCATCCTGTTGACCATCTAGATATTCTAGATATACATTCTCTAGACATGTACCTGCGTAGATATGGCTATATCTCCTTTTTTATGCTTTTTTGTTTCAGGGTGTCATAATGGGCATTGATGTACTCACCCTAGCAGTGGATTTTCCAACATCTATCTTTTCTTATGCATATGTTAGAACTTTTAATAGAGTCCTCAATGATCTAGGACCAGGAGTTTCATAGTGATATTAGATGGACCAAGGTGTGTTACTATGGTATCTTGATATAATTCATAGTTTTACTTTCAGGTAGGACTTGTTTTCAGAAATTTATGTTGGGCCTGTATTTGGCCCTAGTTACTCTCATTTACTTCCTGTCGTACTTTGGTTGTGATATTTATATATATTTGTACATGGTTGTTCATTTGTTTCTTCATTTTAGCATTGTATAGGCTTGGAGATGGGTGTGTGTGTGTGTGTACATGTACTTAGGCTAAGGCCCCCCATGCTAGGATAAGGCCTCCCATTTACCTAGGCTAACTCCTCTAATTTATTAGGGTGGATCATGATAGAGTGGTAAAAAACATTTTTTCTACAATAGGACCATATTCTGTGATATTTTTTTGGGGAAACAATGTTAAGTGTTTCGAGTTTGGATTTCAGGCTATGGCTTGTAGTGTTGGTGTGACGTCCGAGGAATCCATACACCACGACTCTGATCACCTTTTTTTTTGACATGGTACATGAGAATAATAGTATTAGGGGAAACAATGGTACATGAATCATATAGGAAAGGGTTTTCATTTCCATTTCCTTATTGATTCATCTCTTAAGATATACTCATTGACCATGGTACATCATGCTTACTTTAGGATGCCTCTATAACAACCCTACTCTTTATTAAACTGTAATTCAATATTTATTACCTAAAAGTACAGATAATAACACCCAAAATATTAAAAATACTATTTTCTTTAGGATTTAGTTATATATGATAACATCTTGAACATGGGATAAAACACTATTATTGAAATCTTTTTAACATGATTCTAAAATTCCATGGCTTTTAAAACTTCACGGGATAACATGGGGACATATATAAGAAATGGGTGATATATAAATATTAGTAAGGGAAGAAACAAGGCCTAACATGAATAACGTAAACCATGTTAAAAAATGGTAATATAAATGGGCCAAACAAGGAATGATAATCAAAAACATGAACGATAAGACATGATATAACATGATAATATAAAGGAAATATGGGACATGTAGAAACAACTTAAAACACTGCATCATAAACATAGGTCAAGTATAAATGCCAATAAATCATGATGGAAGAATTTATATAAAGGAATCAGGTTAACTTCTTATCCCATCATAACATATCATGATACTAAACATTATCCAATGCATTGGAGTGCTATATAATTCTGGGCGCACCTGATACTTTCATTTCATTCTCAAGTATAAGTGTTCCACATAAAACTTACAACATGAATTATTTAGAATCATATTTTATTCCATGACCATGGATCATGAAATACATACCTTTATGTCCCATGTCAATGAATTATAATTGTATGAAGGTGAACAATAGTTATTGAAAATGGGTATGGTATTCACTACACAATTGTTTTGGCATATAAAATCATGGTGAAATTTTTATTGCAAAACAAAATCTCATAAAAATTCATAAAATGGGTTGATAAGAGTGAAATGGATCTCTCTAAATTTGGAAATAAAATCATCAATAATATGGACATGTAGAAACATATCCCAATTTTAGTAATTGTAAATATAAGGCATAATATAATAAAGAAACTTGAATAAAGAAGAGAGTGAGGATCACTTACTTGAGTGTGCGACTCCAAATGTTTTGGAGGAGCTTCATGAGATCATGGGTGAACCTTGGGAGGACGATATAGAGGGCAGGGAAGAGTAATAATGTAATTAAAGGATTTTGAGTGATGATAATTGGATATTGGGTGGTTTTATATAGTAAAAGTGAGGGGAATTGTTTATAATTTCTCAAAATTAGGTTTTAGACTCTATATAATAAAATAACCAAAATGCACAAAAATGCACATGGGTTTTTTCCATGGTTTCTACAAAATATAAGTGGATTTCATTATTTTATAATTCCAAGGTATTAAATTAAGAAAATAATACCCTTCATTATATGTAGGTGAGTGATAATCTAAAATAAGAGAATTTAAAACCTTAAAGTATATTAATGGGTTTTCAAGATTCATAAATGATATATAAAATTAACAAAACAAACATAAAATCGAATTATTTTAAAGGGAATGAATTTATTTGATCATTTATACCATTTATTGTATTTATTACATCACCTTTGGGTCATTATGATGTCATAATACACACCATATATTTATACGGTATTTAATTTGTATAGGAAATTTCAACTATCTTGGAATATTTTGAAAATATCACAGATGGATAATTTTGATGTTCTAATTCCAAAAATAATATATTATTTATCAAAATACGTTTATAAATACATGTATTTTCACTTATAAAAATAAGAGTAGACATTTATTGAGAAATGTTGGGTTTTTTGACAATAACAGTTTTTGAACCCTTTTAAAAATTAGATTTGACTTCATAAAAATTATATGATCATTTATATTTACTCAATATTATTAAATAATAAAATTTAATAAAAATATTATTCTTTTTCAAAAGTACATTAATTCATCAATTTAAATTCCTTAATTGAATTCAAATATTACCGAGAAAATAATATATTTATTTTATTATATCAAAATAAAATTCATTTATTATTAAACAATAATAAAATGAAAATATATTCATTATCCACTAAAAAATAATTCACATACTCACATTTCTAGTGTCTTCATACATGTCCCTTTAATAGACTAGAAAATTCTCTATGAGTAAGGTGTGCGATGAAGAGACTTTCATGAGGTGGTTTGATGTTCATCGGTTGGGTCATGATCTCGATGAGCTAAACTTCTCCCGTAAAAGTTTTCTCTCATGTATAAGTTAATAGATATAATCTTGGTATTGGTCAAGGAAATATCCCAGTGATGTTATCAAACTTAGAATCTTTGATAAATGGGCTTCAAATAGTACAATTCTTATCGGTTAAGGCCATCACTTCATTTGTTTGCCTCAATTGGATTTGTTAAAACATTATACATATACTAATAATGTTTTCACTATAAAGAATATATTTTATCAATGGAAATTATACTTAATTTTATTTTAAATATGATAAGATATAATAAAACTAAATAAATTAACGAATTTTTTATAACCATATTACATAATAAGACATTTAATTAAATCTAAAGGATAATTTTATTTAACAGTTTGGGTCATTAAAATATACCCCCTTAAAAAATTACACACTAAAAATATTATTTTTCCACAATAAAAAAGATAATGGTAACTCTTTTAAATCACCTCCTATGGTTCTCATGTTTCTTGTTCAAACACATGTTTTCTCCGCAACACTTTGATAAGCTCCATTGTCTTATTTTTTTAGAACATTGTCCCCTTGATCTAAGATCTTCACTGGCTAATAATAATATGAAATATCATTTTAAAATGGCACCACCTTCAGATTGAGTAAATATGAGGTGTCAGGTATGTCATTTCATATGAGGGATACATGGAATACACAACTTACTTGAGATAGGTTATTTGGTAGTGTTAGTCGATAGGCCATCACTCCGATGAGATCAAGGATCTCAAAGGGGATGACATATCTTGGACTAATATTTACCTTCATACAAAATCACATGAATTAATTACATGGTGATATGAAGAGGAATACCATGTCTAGAACATCAAAATCAAGGTCTTCTTATTGATTATTATTATCATCATAGTTATTTTTTTTACTTGAGCATCCTTGATGTTCTACTGAATTGTCTTAACATTTTTTACCATTTCCTCAACCATTTGAGGACCTAGAAGTTTCATTCCCCAAATTCATCATAGCATACAATTGTTCTTCTTCACCACTTAACCTCTTCCCATAAATGGATTAATAGGTATAAATTTTAATACTAGAGTGGAAACTATTGTTTTATGAGAACATGACTAGAGGATAATGTTGGTCTCTTCCTACTTTGATGTTAATTGAGAATTATCTCAACATGTCCTTAAGTGTATGGATAGTTCACTTAGATTGGAAATTAGTTTAAGGGTGATTATCCATGATAAAGTTCAACTCAGTATTTAGAGCATGTTATAGACTCTTCTAGAATGTGGAGGTAATTCTTGGATCTTAGTCATATACAATCGAGAGTGGTGTCCCATGTAGCCTCAACACTTCAGTAATTAATATCCTTAAAAGTTCATTGAGTGAGAAGTTCCCTTTAGACGTAATTATGTTCTAATTCATTTTAATAAAATCCATTACAACCCAGAGAGAATTATTTCCTATTTATTTCTTCATAAGACCAGTGAAAAAGTCCATTGTGATTTCTTCCCATTTCCATATAGGTATGGGAAATGGTTGCATCATCCCCTTGGATTTTTGCCTCTCAGCCTTCACTTACAAACATACAAGACATAATGAAGTATATTTCACGATCACCTTCTTAATATTGTCCCATAAAAAGTGATCTTAGAGATCTTGATACATCTTGGTGCTTCCAAGATAGATTCAGGAGGTCAATCTATGTGCACTATCTAATAGTTATTTCATTAATTAAATATTTGATGGCACACAGTCATGATCCAAATCTCACAACACCTTCTCCATTAACGTTAAAGTCTATGGGTTTCCATTTTCTTATAGCTTCCACTTTATTTTGAATTTAAACATTATTTGTTTGAGCATCCTTTATCATTTCCAAAAAAGATTTTAGAGAAATCATTTGTGAAATTATTTTTGATGTTGCATCCTTTATGATTCCATTTCCCATCCTTTTCAAATCTATGTAGATTGGTTCCCTATGAATTCTAATCGATGATAAAAATGATAGATTATTTATACTTAGATCATCTTTCACATTATTTTACTTCTTGGGATGGTAGTGAATTGTGAAGTAATTATCCTTGATCATCTGAAACCATATTCATTGTTTCATATTCATCTCTTTTAGTGTGGATATATAAATGAGGTTCTTTCGATCCATATATATTTCACATTTCTCCCCAAAGAGGTAATTCCATTTATTTTCAGAGAAAATATCATTAAAACCAACTCTAGGTCATGCATTGGGTATTTATATTTCTGAAAATTCTACCGCCTTCAATCATAAACTATGACTTTGTCAATTTTCATTAACACATAGTCCAATACCTTCTTTAAAGTATCACTGAATACTACAAAAGGTTCTCGAATTCTAGGTAGTGTGATTACATGGGTAGTGATAATCCGTATCTTCAAATCCTTGAATCTCACTTCACATTTTTCATTCTAAGAAAAAATTAATCCCTTTTGAGTTATATTTCTTATATGGTATAATTTTTTTGAAAAATGTCTCACAAATAGATGATAATTCCCATATAATCTTAAGAAACTATGGATATATATAACATATGTTGGAATCTATCATCCTTTAAGTTTTAATGTCTTTCAATGGTCCATATATATCCCATTTCTTGTGATGATATTCCATGAGAATGATATTTCGTTCAACTAGAAACCATAGTTTTTGTACTTTCCAAAATATTATCCATTCACAAGGACTTTAGCACTCTGCCCAGATAATCCTCATGATCCTCCTTTCTTTTGAATAATATATTAATTTCATCTATAATGACTACCAAAAATTTAATGAGGTAATCTTAAAAGACTCTATTAATCAAGTCAATGAATATTTCTAATGCATTAGTGAGTTTGAATGGAATTACTATAAACTCATAGCGCATGTACCTTGTATGAGAAGCAGTATTGGGGATATCCTCCTTTTTCACCCTAACATAGTAAAATCCTGACCAAAGATCCAGCATGGAGAAGTATTGTGCTCCATGTAGTTTATTGAAAAATTAATCAATCCATGGAAGATGATAACTATTCTTTTTCTTGAACATCTTTAGCTCATGATAATTAATGAAAAGGCGCATTGACCCATACTTATTCTTGGAGAATAGGAATACTTCACCACTTGGTGAAGTACTTTTCACATATTAACCCTTTATCCATATTCTACTATAGTTGTTTCTTTAACTCCCCATGTTTTACATCATCGATTCTATATATATTCGTGGATAATTCTAAAGCCCCAGGTCTCTGCTCAATTAAAAATTAGACCTCTCGCCTTAGAGGAAGGCCAAACTATTCCTCAAGAAACACATCCGTGTATTCCATATAAGTGGTTATGTCATCAAGGATGATTCAATCAATTGAATCAATCATTTTAGATAGATATGCATCCTCACAAGGAAATAATATCATTTCTTGAGATATTGGTGCTAAAGAAGATTCATCCTCCCCCTTGAAATTGTATAGAATTAAAGGAAACATAGTAATATAGAGAGTGACTTCCTTCTCGAAGAAATTTATGTTGTCTCTATATATGGAAATCCAATCCATACATAAAATTAAAACAAATAAAACCAAAGGGATTATAACAAGGGCCACTTGGGTGCTCATTCCATAAATTTTGATAGGGGAGGAGTTATATACCTTGGGATTCAATAATATACCAATTTGAAATTTTCACTAAAATCTCTAATTCCATGATTTTTGGTGGTGTTTGAATTGTTCTAAAAAACTTTATTGATATGAAAGGATGCATAGAACCAAAATCAAAATGTACATTATATATTATTTATTGATTAATCATTATACTTATCAAAAAATTATTATCTGGATCCACCTCAACTGTTGTGATTTGAGAATCTCACCATTTCTAGATTAGAGGTTGTTGGCTATCTCCGAAAACCCATGGTTTTGGGCATTGGTTTGAAAAGTTCCCTAGTTCCTTGTAGATGAATCAATGAAAAATGTGCTAAGGGTTTATTAGATAATTACTCTCCTATAATGAATCAGTGGGTATTTCCTTTCGACAATAATTACATTGGTGTTAATCATCCAAGCACCAAAATAATTTCCTAACCTCATTAGGAAATTTCTAAGGTGATTCCTTCCACACATTTGATAAGTGGGATGATGAAATCTCATGATACCGTTAAATTTCTGTTTCAGAAATCCAAAATTAAAATCGACATTCCAATTCCAATCCCTGTGATATAATTAAGATTCACTGATTTACATTTCAAATTTTAGGGAACATCATACAATTTCCTCATCGATATCATAGTCTCGGATTTCTAGGGATTTTCGTAGACTATATTTTAGCCCACCAATGAAGCAGTCAAACTTGAATTTGGGGGTAACAAAAAAGGCATATGTGTATCATTATAATATTGTGAAGTTTTCCTCACATGACCTAATAGATTTGTCATCTTTTTTTTTCCTGAGGGAAATGATATAACATTCACTTTTATATCAGATATTTTGAGGAAACTATTTATCAAAATCATTTTCTGGAATTACTTTCACCAAATATATAAACTTTCTTCCTCAGGCTTCGTATTTTTAATCAATGTTCACCACTGAGAAGAATCACCATCAAAATGATAAATATATTATTGAACCTTATCTTTTTTGGAACATTGAATGATGGAGAATATTATATCAATGGTATTTATCCATTCTTCTATGATTATGATATCATATGATCCATTGAAATATGGAGGCCTTTTTCTCATAAAGTAATCCATTATAGCATATTCTATCTTTGGGGGATTTGGATGATCCTCCTGATCCATGTTTTTATTTTGAACCTGTGTGCAGGCTTCTATATAGAACCTTTGTCCAGGTTTCAATTTAGAACTTGTGTCTTGGTTTCTACTCAAAACCTGGGTTAGCTGATAGATTATTGTTATAATGTTCAAGATTCCTGCTCCTCTCGGGTTGGGCATCTTGTTGGGGAAGTCATCAAATTTCCAATATCATTGGTTTTTTACTAGATTCCTCCTATTTCTTCCCATTTTCTAGTGTAAATGGAAAATTATTCATGTGTGTTTTTTAAACTATTAAACACATATAAGATAATCCAATGGAATTAAAGGGATAATTTATAAATTAATTTTATTTCATTAACATATGAATTTCAAGGATTCAGTCTATGTTATCCATGATTTATTTCCTAACATATATTCTTATGGTAATTTTTTCCCTAAATAATGGTTCATATTGATCTTATGAATTTTCTAAATCATATCCCCCAGTAGTGTTAGAATAGGTCAGCAATAAAGCCTGTTGTTGTGTACTAGTTTCTGGCCGTGTCCAGCTCAATATAGTGTTTTTTGGGTTTACCCCTATGTACATTTATGTCAGAGCCACATCCACTTATATTATTGTGGCAAGGATGTTTTTATTGATAAAAAATTTATATATACATAAAAAATATTTTGGGATGTGTTCTCAAATTTAGTCTTATTCATAAGGCTTTCTCTAGAGTTTTCTAAAACTAATCCCTAAAATAAGTAAATATTTCATTTGATACAAACTATAACATACCTTCTCTTTATTTCACATTAATTCATTATTTATTACATAAAATTACACAAAATAAAACCCATAATATCAATATGTATAATTTATTTTGGGAATTAGGTACATATCATAACATCTTGAAAATGGGATACAACAACATTATGGAAAACATCCTTACCATGCTTATAAAATTCCATAGCTTTTAAAACTACACTGGATAATGTAGAGAAATACATAAGAAAGGGGTGATCTATAAAGCCCAGATATAGAGTAATCATGGAATAACCTGAAGAAATTAAAACATGTTAGATAATTGGAAAACCAATTTTGAATAAAGGGAATCAGAATCACAAAAATGTATGATAAAACATGATATAACATGATAACATAAATGCAATATGGGAAATGTGGAAACATCATAGAAACCTACATCATAAATATAGGAAAATTCTATCTACGAATAAATAATGATATATAAAGTCCCATAATGGAATCAGATTGACCCCATATCCCAATATGATTCCTCATTAGACAAAAAATTACCCAATTCATTGGAGTGCTATAAAATTATGGCTACAACAGTCACTTTTATTTCATTCTCATGCATAAGTGTGCCACATAAATCATTCAAAATTGATTCATTCATCATAAAATTTTATTCTAGAATCAATGAGTTTAGAATACATACATGTAAGTAAAATTTCAAACATGTATAAGTTTATAAAGGTGAACACCCTTGATAGGAAGTGGGTATCATATTCACTACCCAATTTTATTGGCATAGAAAATCATGGTGAAATTTCAGGATCATACTAGCATCTCTAAAAAATTGATAAAATTGGATGATGGGATAGAAAGTGGGTTATTATCATTTTTAAATCAAACTAGAAATAATAGGGACATAGAAATACATATCACAACATTAGTAATTGGAAATAGAATTCGTAAGATAATAAATAAACGTGAATAAAGATGAGAGACTGGGGATCCCTTATTTGAGTGTGTGACACTAGATGCTTGGGGGGAGATTATTGAGATCTTGGGGGAACCTTGGGAGGACTTTATAGAGGGGAGGTCATATTTGGTACGTTTTCCATGGATTTTGAGATAATAGAACTGAGATCTTGGGTGGGATTATATTGGAAAAGAGTGTGTAATTATTTATCATTTTTTCAAACCTAGGTTTTGACCTCTATAAAATAAAATAACCAAAACCAAAAAACCACACATTGATTTAACCCATGGTTTCCTGAAAATTATATTAGTTTTCTTTATTTTATAAGTCAAAGTGCAAAAAATAAGAAAATAATAACTATGCATATCGGAAGGTGAGACATACTCGTAAAGAAATTATTTTATAACATTAAAATATTTTAATGGTTTTGGAGGATTCATAGAGGATTTATAAAATTCATAAAATAAAAACAAAATAACATTATTTTAAAGGTAAAACATTTATTTGGTCATATATAACTGATATAGAATCAATTACATCACTTTTGGGTCATTATGATGTCAAAATACAAACATTATATTTATTTACACTTTAATTTTCCCCCGAAAATTCGATTTTCTCAAATTTTTTTGAAAAAATAACTATTTTATAATTTCAACATTATTATTCCCAAAATAATATGAATTTTATCTAAATAATTTTCTAAAAATATATATTTTTTACTTTTAAAAATAAGAATCAACATTTATTTGGAAATGTTGAGTTTTTTGATGATAAGAGTTTTTGAACCCTTATAAAAATAACATATGACATCATAAAAAATATATGATAATCTATATTTAATATAATTTTTTAATAATAATATTTTATAAAATTAATTTTTATTTAAATAATATATTAACTCATCAAAATAAATTCTTTAATTGAAATTGAATATTACCTAAAACACTATTTGTGTTTTATTATATAAAAATATAAATCATTTATAATGTAACAATAATAGGATGAAAATATATTCATTATTATATAAAAAAATAATGCACATACTCGTATTTATAGGGTATTAATACATATCCATTCAAAACACTGACAAACTCCCTAAGTGTAAGGTGTGCTGCGGTGAGACTTTTATATGGTGGTTCAAAGTACATGGTTTGGGGCATGATCTCGATGAGCTTTAAATTATCCCATAAATGGTTTTGATCATACATAAGTTGTTGGACATCATCCTGGTTTTGGTAAAGGGAAAATCCTAGTGATGCTATCTCCCTTAGAAGATCTCATAAATGGGATTTATATGGTACAATTCTAATGGTTGAGGCCATATCTTCAACTATCTGTATCAATTGGATTTGTGAAAACTATATATTTATATTAATTATCCAATCACTATTACATGTATATATTATTAGTGATAATGATACATAATGGAATTTTAAATTCAAAATAATATAATAAAACAAAAAACGTGGATGTAGTTTCTATAACAATATTACATAGTAACACATTTAATTAAATCAAATGGGGAATTTTATTTAAGTGTTTGGGTCGCTACAACCTTTATGATTTATTTCAGCTAGGACATAACATCTTGATCATCTGGATGACCTTCTTAGTTATTAAGAAGCAATATAGGGACTAGTTCCAAACATGCTACCTCCAGGTGGTGTACCAACTATACCACCACCTGTTGAGCAGCTGATGATACCCGTAATACCAGCCGACGAGGTGTATAGGCTGAGGGAACATCATGAATTTCAATGATAGAGGCCCCTTAGGTTCAAAGGTGAACCCAAACCCCAGGCAGCTAATGAATTACTTGAAGCAGTGAACAAAGTTTTTTGTCTAGTTAGGACACCAACAAATCCGATGGCGTTCTTGGCGGTTAGACTTCTTTCTGGATCAATAGGATGATGGTGGGGGTTAGAAAATCAGTCTTACAATGAGATGAATATATCATCTTCATAGTTTGATCACCTTTTTATAGATAATTTCTCTTCATCTACGCTAAGGGATGTATGTATCCATGAGCTTCTATATCTCTATAAGGGTAAAATGATAGTAGAAAACTATTCATCAATATTTACCAACAACTCAAGGTACTTGATGTATATGGTTTGTGATCAGTTCTTCATGGATTGGACCTTTGAGAAAGGGATGTGTAGAGACATCTCATCTAGTTTCATCCCTTAATGCACTTCTACTAATGTTGGGGTTCTAGAGTGAGAATTGGTGGTTGAGAGTTTTTTTGGAAGAGCATATACAACCATTGGTTTTAGATAGTGGGCATACATGATCAAGGAACTCTGAAGTAGGGATATGAAATTAGTCTCGGGGACTATGACATGTAAGACATTTTAGTAGGAGGTCCCATGATAGAGGGTATGTGGTTTAGAGCTCACTGGATGGGTCCAACCATCCCATAGAGAGGCGTTTTCACTCAAGTGATGGAAGGGGACAAATTTCATGAGATTGTATGACACTCTATAAAACTGAGAGAGAGACAGTATATGAGCCACCAAGGAAAACGTAGCATCAAGAGTAGACAAGTTAGTAATGAAAAAGACATAGAAGATGAGTTGGCAGAGCATCAAGAGTTGGTAGATGATTTTAATTATTACCACCACAACCCCCAGGTGGTCCACTCCATGATTAAGGAGTCAGAGGAAATGGACCGAGACAACTATAAGTTGTTGAAACATATGACCTAGAGGCTTTGAGAATATTTTGAGGTATGATGTGTGTCTTTTCTACCTTATTTGCAGTACAAATAGACTGTTAATGTGTTTTTTCCACATATCTTGTATGAGACTTAGATATTCTAGTTGAGTGATTGGATTGACCTTTGTTCTTGGAGACTTCTACTGGAGATGACTTAGAAATAACACACTTTTACTAAAAGTGTGACCTATCTCTTTGAGTTGAGAGTTTCATTTTGGATCGCTTTGTTGAAGTGATGAGGCCTTATGATGTCATACTATGTATGGACTGCTTATATACAGTTCAATACCATATTGAATATTTTATTTGGATGATTTTCTATTTATTCAGTGATATAACTAGGTCCTCCTTTTCCAATTAAATGGAACCCCAATTAATGTTGGATGAACTCATTCATAGGATGGTGTAGCCTATTACTCAAAAGTTGGGTACTCTGACCCTTGGTGAAATTAATCTTATTAGTTTCTAGTTCCCTATAGTGGTGGAAGAGTTTGAGGAAGTATTCCCTGAGGATTTTTTAGGATTACCTTACCACAATGAGATAGACTTTTGTTTTAATCAACACCTTAGGAAGGAACCGATATATGCACTAGCATATCTGATGGCTCCCATAGAGCTTCGCGAGATGAGGGTGAATTTGGAGGACTTAAAAATGATTGTATTTGTTAGAACCAATGTCTCACCCTGGCCAACCCAATTTTTTATTGCTATGAAGGGGGAAAAGATATTACGGTTGTGTGTGGACAACCGATGCTTGAACCAAGTAACTATGAAGAACAATTATCCACTACCGAGGATCAATGACATCTTTGATCATTTGAGAGGGCACAATGGTTCTCTATGGTTGAACTAATGCCAGGATATCAAAAGTTGTGAGTATAAGATAAGGATATACCAAAGACACCATTCAAATTTCATTACAGTCATATTGATTACTTAATTATGCCCCTTGGTATGAAGAACACCCGAACAGTGTTCATGGGACTCATGAACTAGACCATTTAGCCTTAGTAAACCAGTTCCTGGTAGTCTTCTTCAATGATATCGTTATATACTCTGCATCTCGGGGGAGAATGCAGGACACTTGAGGATGGTATTGACATACTTGGAGAGAACCATTTTTATTGAAATATCTCAATGGGTCAGTTCTAGATACTAATGGTCCACTTTTTGGGACATTGTATCCTAGAATATTGAGTGGCAGTGGACCTGGCCAAGGTGGAGGAAGTGTTAACTGGGGAGCTAACCATGATCGTGACATAGGTGAGAAGATTCCTTGGGTTGGTAGACTATTATCAGATATTCATACCAGATTTTTCCTAGTATATCAACACCCATCAAAGCTTTTACCTGAAAGGAGTATCCTTTCATGTAGAAAGAGTGGTTCCAACAAGAATTTCAATAATTTATGTTGAAATTTCTGAGTGATCTCATATTGTGATTTCTAGAGGAGTTTGTAGAGTATGTATTATTTTACGATTCATCAGTTACTAGGCTTATCTATGTTCTGAGGTAGTGGATGAAATCTATTTACCATGGTTCACATTAGTTGATACCACATGAAAAGAAATATGTGACCCATTATTTTGAATTATCCAAGGAAATATTCATGCTAAATATGTGGAAACACTACCCAATGGACGATTAGTTTACTATCTACTCTTAAAACAAGAGTGTCAAGTATATATTCTCTGAAGAAGAACATATCTTGAGATAGAGGTGATGGCTAGAGTTCTTCTAGGATTATGAATTGTATATTTTATATACTACTGGGAAAGGGAACATGTTAGTACATGATATAACCATGAGATCTTATTTTCACTTGTTTAATGAGGCATTGCAATAGTCGAACTCATTGCAGTTATAATTTATGGATAGAAATATGGAATATTTATTCTAGTCAATAGTTGTTAACTCTCAACTCATTGAGCAAGATAGAGAGGAAAAACTTGGGTTTACTAACTGTGAGACCCTACATACTAAGATATCCAATGGACATTCTCCTTATAGAATTTGTAAATGTGGGGAGAATGTCGTTATTTTCATAGGGCGCACTGTGGTACCCATATAGTTATTGGAGGAGTATATGGGAGAGTTTCAGGGATATCCTTTAGCAGTACATTCAAGTGTAGAAAAGATGTACTAGGACCTCTGACATCAGTTTTAGTCCCTAGGGATGGAGAAGAAAGTTACAGAGTTTGTCTCTCTATGCCTTACTTGTGAAAAAGTGTAGGTTGATCACCAAGTTCTATCATGTTTTGCTCAACCCATTGAGGTTCCCAAGTGGAAGTGATCTGGGATATCAGTGGACTTCATAATGGGATTACCACATATGTACAGGGGACATGATGTCATCTAGGTGATTGTAGACCGACTCACCATGTCGGCTAAGTTCATAGTTTTTTATGAGAAGAGTTTAGTAGAGAGACTTGGATGCCTCTAAGTGCATGAGATTGTCCGACTCCATGGAGTTCCATCAATGATCATTTATAATCATGATTCTTGCTTCCGATCTTGTATGTGGAAGGGATTACATGAGGGGTTTGGTACTTAGTTATAGTTGATCATTGCATTTCACCCTCAAAATGATGGCCAGTTGAGTAGACCATTCAGGTTCTGGAGGACATGCTACAAACTTGCATGTTGGGCTTTCACCATATTTGGGATAATCACCTACCCCTAGTGGAGTTTTCTTAAAATAAAAGCTACCATTCCACCATCAGAATTTCATCATTCAGGGCTTTGTATGAGAAACCCTACATGTCACCACTTTGTAGTATTAACCCAGGAGGGTGGAAACTCAGGGTCCTAGAGTGGGTGTGAGAAACTACTGAGAAGTTTCATATCATCTATGAGTAGATAATTAATACATATATCAATTAGATGTCATATTCTAGTAGATGAAAAAGATATTTGTAATTCAAGGAATGAGACCATGTGTTTCTACAGGTTCCACCTTAAAGTGGATTATAATTATTTTTCCATAGTGAAAAGATATCTAGAAATTTCATTTTCCCTTTATAGATAATGCAATAATTTTTGGAGGTGGTACATTGATTAGATATTTCTCCATAGTTATATTATGTACACGAAGTATTTCTTATGTTGCAGTTGAGGATTTATGTGTATGAACTATCACAAGTTATCGACTAGCATGAGTTGGATATCGAGGATGAAGCTACCATGGATGAGTTCCTAATGTAGATCGAGTATTGGTAGGAGAAGATCATTCATTGGAGAGTGATTAATTTAGTTCACATCTGGTGGTAGCATGAGAGTCTTCGGGAGAGAACATGGGAGCAGGAGGCTCAAATTTGTTCTCAGTACCCATATCTCTTTGTGTATCACTAATTTTGTCTTTTCTAGATGTAAATACCCATTTTTGGGAGAATTTAATGACTAATATTTTCCACATATTATTTTTTGATATTTTACAGATTATTTTCGATTCCAATCCCTGAGACGACATGTGATTTTGAGGCCCGGTGTTCCCAGAATTAATGTTTGAAATATATTAAATATATTATATAGAAATCATACACAATGTTTCTAAAAAATTGGAGTAACATAGAAATGTGGACTCAAATTAGAAATATTAAGGCACATTGAGTTCATAACACAAGTTTTTCCCTAGTGTTGACACAATATTTTCATAGCATTGGCAGTTTGAGGAAAATTCATCACATACATGGAAATCAATAAAATAGTTAAATAAATTATTTTACTAATGTTTAATTGGATTATCGAATGAAGATAAATTATGTAAACTACGATGAAAATATTTGAGGGTTAGCCACATAACCCTAGAGCGATTGGAGAGAGCTATGGAGGATCTCTATAAGATGAAATTCCTCCAGATCCTGGATTAGCGATTGATGTGAAATGAAATTGAAGGATATTTTCTATGACTACGATTCCATGTCACTCTTCATTAGTGGTTGATACGAATCAATGTAGGATTTTTTTATTTTATTTTTTCCCGATTCTTAATTTATACAATGATTGCGAATCAATCAACCAAAAAATTGATTCCTATATCGGTACTCTTAGGGGATGTTTTTATTTGCGGGGATTTATTGGGAGAATTTATTTGTGATTAAAATATTTATCTCCTCATTTTTTATTCTAATAGAAATGAATATATGTAAGAATTAACGTCGATCAAGGTTCACTCTTTATTATTTTTCTTGTTATTTTATACCTTTTTCTTCATTCATCACAAGTATTCTTTGTTTGAACCATGGTTTGATGTTTAGTAATGAAATTTATCCTTGTGCACCTGTGTTTTGGTGCAATGATTTGATATTGTAGATCTGATCTTGGAATGATACAATAGAGGTGTTATAGTGGTATTAGTGAGGGGATCAGACTGGATTGAAAACCCCTAATTTGAGTGGGGTGAGAGTATGATTATTGATATGAAAAAAATCCATTTTCCGATCAGATTCAAATCCTAAATTCTCGTGAACGACGATGGAGATGATTGGTGTAGAGAGATCCTTGATTTAAGGAATGATTAGAGTTGAGATCTGAGGTGTTGGAGGCATGGTCACATGCTGATGAAAGAATGAAGTTTACTGGAAAAACATGATCCACATGGCCTGTAATATAGGATCATATAAAATGTGGGTCCCTCCTAGTGATAACTTGGGTTTCATAGAAAGAAAAGTATCACACAATGTGTGACCCCTATCACATGGAATGAGGTCTCTCACTGGTGGCTCAACATGTACCTCAAAAGTTACATGAACTTGGTGTAGAGTACATGGGTTACATCACATAGTTCTATCCCTGACATGGACAAGTATTGGAAAAGTAAATGGGATATGTCATGTACTTGTACACGGGAAGACTACAAAGGAATCCTACACATCATGTAATATTACATAGACATGAGAAGAGACACATTTTATTTTACACAGGAAGGAACCGGGGTCGAGGGACATGGAATGTAACCCTATTACACATTGTGTAGTCCTTAAATTTTTTCTTGGATCACTTTTCCTCTACATCATAGACATGTTTAGTTATGATGTATTCCCCTTATCCTTTCCCTGAGGGTTGGAAGTGAGTGACAACCTACTCCTAAGATAATGATCCCTTCAACATGAATTCTAGGATAAAGCTATCAAAATAATGTCATAAGGCCTAGAGTGAGATCCTTTATTCTTCTTCATGCCCTATTTGGATTTCCTAGTATCTTCATGAAAAACACTACACATGTGTTGGTCCTATAATTAGTGGGTTAATCCAGATTGAGTTGTTGGTATACCCCATGTCCTTGGGAGTGATCCTCATTTATATATCGTATCTCTATAGACATTCAACATGTACATACTATGGAAATACCCAACAAGAATCAACAACTTAGATAGACAACATCAGTGTTATCATGAGTAGGAGGTTGTTCTCTCGGATGAGTGCTATATGGAATCTTTGAGCTGGAGTCCTAGGCTAGCATACGATTGTGTCTTAAATTTAGATTGTGTGTATTTTTGAGTATTTGAATATTCTTTTTATATGTTTTGTATACATATACCTATGTAGAGATGAATGTATTTCATTTTTTGTGTTCTTTTTATTTTTTGGGGTGTCTTACTAGGTATTGATATACTCACCCCTACACAGTATTTTCCCGCATGTGTCATGTCTTGTGCTAGAAATCAAGCTTTTGATAGAGTTCTTAATAGACCAGGACTAGGCGGTTCTTAGTGAGACCAGATAGACCAAGGTGTGTTCCTATAGTATCTTGATTGAAGTACCAATTTTAATTTCAGGCTGGAATTTTTTCAGACTCTTTGTGGTGGGTTTGTATTTGGACTTCATTAATTTCCTTTACTTCTTATCATAATCTGGTTGTAAGATTTAGATGTATCAATTCATGGTTGTTCAGTTGTGTTTACATTTAAGAATTTTATAGTCTTAGAGATCTGTGTGTTTATGTACACATACTTTGCCTAAGGAATCCTAGGTTAATGATACTCCTACTTGGCGCTAGTTGCTAGCACTTGGCTTATTGGAGGCGGGCTTGGGGAGTCACAACATGGGCCCACTGGGGCAAGTTGTGACCTACTAAGAAAGATATTACAACTAATATGTTAAATTTTTTATTTATGCTTGTTTATTTTTGTTTAGTTTACAATGTTTATCTTTACATAAAATATTTATTTATTGATTTTATGAAATAAATTATTATTAATATAATTTTTTTTATTGAAAATAAATGTATGAAAGAGTATATTCAAATAATATTATATTTGGTAAAAAAATGTTGTAATACACCAGATCATTTTTAATTTTCACGTACCATTGTTGATTTTTTTATTTTTATATCTCATTTCATCTCTAATTAATGTTATTATCATTGTAGTTAACTACATTATGAAATATGAAAAAAGTATTTATTTTAGTTTACTTTTTTGTTTGGTCATTTTTTTAATTTAATTATATATGTAATAGTTAGATTTGTATATTTTAGTACTAATTGTTTGTTATTCACACATCATTTTTGGATTTTTTTCATTCATTTATGTAATTTCATCTCTCAATAATGTTGTTAGAATTCTAGTTAACCATTTTAATAAGTATGAATATTATTTTATTTAGTTTAATTTTTTTGATCATTTTTCGTTTTTTATTTAATTTTATATTTAATAGTAATATTAATATATTTTCGTAATAATTATTTGTTACTTGGGTTTTTTGGATAATGAAAGGTCAGACATATGATCCACTATATAATTATGGGGATGTCTATACACATAATTATAGAGAATATTGTACACATATTTCTATTGAGGAACCTCCTCATTCTTCAAGATAGGATCCATCTACTTCAATAGGGGATAAGGAGTTTGAGGGTTGGTAAACATGGCTTCACATGCTTACCCAAATAACTAGTTACCCATAGCCGAGGCCATCAGACACGAGTTGATTTTGATGATAATGATATTCCCAAGGTTCCAAATGATAATAGAATTTTATACTTTTCTTATAGTGAAATCTTGAGGCAAAGTTATTATTTTGATTTTCAATCGGAGAAGTATTGACAAAGTGAATTTATCTCAATAATGGGATACAGTTTTGGTAAGCTCATTTGTTATTATTTTTCTTATCATGAAATGTTTTTACTAATATTTTTTTTCCTCTTATTATCAAATGAAATTTTTTATACCTGATATTACAAGAGTTAGGAAGAAATTTTTAGTTTTTTATTGTAGGTGATATAAGGATATTAAATTAACCATAAAAAAATTAATTTACAGGGATATATAACATCCAGATCCATGTAATATATATCCATTTCTCGATAAAGACACATGGAAGAATTTTGTTGATAGAAAATTGAAAGAGGTGTTTTTGTTTATTTAAATGTTATCTTTTATAGGTTTTTAATATTAATAATCATATTAATGATTAATTTATTCTTAATTTCTAGAAAATAATGAGATATCATTAGGATATCCAATACAAAAACATATACCCTACCAATTTACCCTATGAAATGTATATGTTAATAGAAAAACAAATGAAAGATGGAAATATTCAAAAACTAACAGTTAGTTCTTCAAGATCCCTAGTGGTTGACCCTACACCTCACCAGATGGAAATGAAAAATAGTTGAGGGACCTGATGATAAAAAAGGGACAATATCTTATGAAAGAGTCAAGGGATGTAGTTGAGGGGATTGTAAGACATTATTTAATTTATTTATGTTATTTAAGTTAAATGAAATATTAATATATTTTGATTCAATACTAATTCTTTAAAATTTTAATACAAGATTACATTGACGAGAATAAAACATAGGGGACCTTCATGGACAAGGGTCAAAGAGATATTTTAACTATGATATTGGGAAATCCTAAAACACCTTGGTCGTGCATGTGGTCACTTGATAGGTGTATCAATAAAAGAAGTGCTTGTTATATTCAATGGGGGATGTTATAAATGAAAAATAGAATCATTGGAAATTGAAGTTCAGGATATGGGTGATATGATGGAAGAAAGGGTAAAATATTTAGTACAGTTGATGTTTGAATACATGCAAAGACTGTTTTAGTCTATTGATCCTACTCCACCACAACCTACAAATCTCACTCCTTCACCAATGCATACTAATCCAACTCTTAAGCCTACCCCTCCATTGCTTTCCATTTATTTTCATTTTTATGTTGAGGATCCCAAAAATCATATTTTTAAAATGGAAATATATATAATATTAGTGATACCATTCACCATAAATAGATTGATATAGAGAATCTTAGGGTCACTATACATGATATTATATAGACTTCATAAAGAATACAAATTCTTATAGATGTGGAATATTCAGTAAGACTAATATCAGTATTTTTTTAGTTCTTCTATCAAGACTTTTTTTAAATTACAATTGAGGTATGTGTAGATTATATCATTTATTTCATTTTTGTGTTAATTTTTTTATCATATTAATGTTTATATATTTATCTATTTTTTATAATAACACTTTATTGGTAAAGGAATACTGTATAGAAATAAAAAAATACAAGATATTATAACTTAGATACAACTTATTATGGTTTTTGAAAATTATAATCATTTTTAAACTTTTTCGTGGATGTTTATGAAATTACAATCGAAGCTGATATTTTTGGGTGTTCTAAGACTTTGGTGAATAAAAAAAAGATATCATGGAGCTTGTAACCAAATATGAGTTGGGATTCAATATGATGCATGTTTTTTTCATGAAAGTCACTTATCATATATAATTTTGTAATATTAATTTATTGAAACCTTATACATATGTTTTTTTTGTATTTGGTATCTTTTTAAAATTTGTATGCAACATGGTATGACATAAGTACATATATTTATAGACCCATAATTTATTTCACCATAGTGATTATAATGGATGATTCATAAAGAATATTATATATCACTAAAAGGCATCAAAATAATTCAATTATTAATCACTGGATGTTACCTTATCTTTAGGAGTATGAATTATGTATCTCATAAAATGTTATATCTATTAACAAAATTAACACTCACATTATATATATTTTATTTTAGTCCCAATTAGATTTTGTTTTTTATTTTCCAAGTGATAATCCACTTTATTATCTATTCTCTATCAATGGTGATGTGTGAGAAAACCTTAATAATTTATTAAATATGTAAGTTTACATATTTGAATAATTTTCATATATTATAATGAAATTTAAATTTTCATACATATTATTTTCATATAGGGAATGAGATTAATTTAGAGAGAACAATAAATCAGAGTGAAAATATGAAAAATATAAAAGCAAATGTGTCTTTTCATTTAGAATGACAACATTTTGGTTGTAAGTACTTAAAATTTTATTTTAAATTGAAAAATTAATTTTAAACATAAATTTCATCAAAAAGAAGTAAAAGTATTTGGATAAAATGATCTATGATATATGTATGTAATAATTTCATCTAAAACACTTTAAAAAGTCAATAAGGCTACATTTGATAATAAACTTTTCCATTAATGTTTCTTTAATTTTATTCATAATACATGTTAAGATAATTCTTTTCAATTATTATTATTTTGATTAACCCCTTACTTATTTTGGACAAGAGCTCAGACACTTAAAATTTGAATGGGTGAATTATTTCACTGGTCTAATTGGGTTTAATTTTTTTTTTAGTTTTTATCATAACGTTTAATTTCAAATTAAAAATATATATGTGGCTATTTTTCAACCTTTGGTATTGTGTTGTATTGAAGGGAGGGATTAATTTATTGATTTTTCATAAAAAAATAAATTTTTTAATTTCATTTATTTCAAAACCAATGTGGAATATTTAAAAATAATATAATTACATCGGGTTTTCCAATAAAATGATGTGATAAATGGTTTTCCAAAATAGTTTTTATATAAATAAATTGGAAAATCACCTAGAAATATGAATTTATAGGATTTTTTCAATGTCATTTATTCTTAAAATGAAATTATAATTTGTTTTCTTTTTCGGTTATTTTAAAAATGGAATCGGAAAGCACCTCTAATATATGAATTTTTAGTCTAGTTTTTAATTCTAGTTTTAAGAAAATGATATTAAAACACTCTAGGATATAATTTATCATTTCAATTATGAAAAACCTATTTGATCAATTATTAATAATTTTGTTTTTAAAAAACCCAAAATTAGAAATACATTTTAACATTAGACATTTATAACTGATGTGAAAAACATTCTCCATAAATGTAATAATAACATCATTTATTTTTAACCATTTTGAAAAAATTATTTACAATGTCTCATGAAATAATGTCACAAGGTAACTGATGTTAAAAAAACAACATGAAAATCCCATTTTTACCAGTGTTGATATGAATTATCATTCAATTATAAAAATAACAGAGGTAAAGGATTTATATATACTAATGTGTGGATGGATCCAAATTCAGGAAAACATATTTATCAATGCAGTATTGTAGGAAATCCTCTAGCTGCATGGATCCTCATTGTGACATTGGTCGAGGAAGTAAATAATGGGGAATGTTGTTGAATATTATCTATTGGAGGGTTTTTGATGTCTTCCCTAGAAAAAGTCTCGATGTTGTGGATTATTGGGATGTGAAGTCTTTTTCCAAGCATCAGAATTTTAGATAATCAGATGTTTTGAGCATCGAATTTTTAGTCATGATAATTACATTCACTTGAATTTCACTTATATATAAGTGTTTGGGATTGATGTGATGGCAGTGAAAATAGATATTCTCAATTTGAATTATTTCCATAAGAAGATTTCCTCCACCAACATATCCATAGTACAATCTTAAGAGGTTTGGAATTTCAGTAAAGCAGATGAGACATTGGGTTTGTAAACTTTCTCAGGTAGACATGTTTCTTGACCTGTGTTTTCTAAATAGAATGTTTACCTTGTTTGAACAGATTTGCTTATTATTTTAGCATGTGAAACATTTAGTGTAAGGAGTGGATTAACCCAATGTGGAACAAGTTTCCAAAAGTGGTTCCATTGGGTGAATATTAGAGAGATGATAAGTTGATGATGATTAATTTTCATTATAATATATTTTTCACTTGTAATATTTTGGTTATAATAAAATAAATATGCAGTGTATATCCCCCCATGCAAGTATTATATAGTACAAATCATGGTAAAATTTGTGATATTTCATTGATTTCTTGTATTTACATTGTATTTTTTACCATTTAATGTATTTTTGATAGTTTTTTTGTCTGTACTCTAGTGTGAGTGTAAGGATTATTTTTTGTTGTGAGTAAGGTGTTTGGATACTTAATTCTATAAAATACAATTTAAGGGTGAAGAAAACCTCTGGATATTTGTTTTTCCCTGATGATTTTACAACATGAGAATATAAATGGAACTATCAGTAAAACATTTAGTTGTTTATTAGTGGTGCATGTAATAAAATTTTCATGTTGAAGTTCATAGAAAAGTCATTCCCAACATATTGAAAAAACAATAGCTAAAATATAATATAAAAATATTGGATTATATAAGAGAATATAAATTTTACTTGTACAAAAAGTTGGTATACTAAAAATTACATGTGGAATATGATTCTAAAACAAATTTATAAATAATGTTGTCTTTTATCATAACATAAATTAGAGTATATGTAATAGATTATATTGAGATAAAATGAAAATAAGAAATGAGATGAACATTGAAACATGCCGAATTTATTGATGAAATTTCCAACAAGAAATCTTGGAGTTCTAAAACCCATTCAATGACACACCCATTTTTTATGAGACATATAATGTCTAAAATATCACATAAATATTGTGAAATTTTGATAATATGGAAGACAACATCATTTTATAAGAATGTATAAATATTTTTTCAAGTTACATTATTCATGTAGAAAGTACCCAATTTATTGATAGAAGAATACATACTATAATAGATGAAAACATATATATTTTTTTAAATAGATTCACGTAATATGTTTTCACATTGAATTATAACGTTTTTAGGTGAGGAATCACTAATCCCATAAATATTAGTGTTTTATAAATTGAATTAGAAAATAAAAGGAACATAAATCAAACCTACAAAGGTGAGGAAGAGAAAAAACCCCTAAATATTAGGGATTATGGACATCAAATTAAAAATTGGAAATATAGTAGTCATATATTCTAGGGTTAGGATGTTATAATATCTAGGGATGAATCATTTCCTAATTTAGGATATGGTACGTGAAGATCTGGTAGCCGGTATTCGAAAGATCAGTGTTGAAGTTTGGGATATGTTAGTGAAAATTATATTTATAAGATGAAATAAAATTGTGGGGGTGATGGGGAGTAGTGGATGCTAGATGGAAATATGGGTATGGAGAGACAAAGAATATTATTTAGGGGTTGGAATGTAAAGGCAGCAGTGGGAGGCAACGGTTGATAGATGGAGAGTTGATGTCTGACAGTTGAGAATCCAATGTCTAGTAAGCGGAGTATAGAAAATAGGGATACAAGGAGGAGGATGTAAAGTGTGATGATCATGGAGGTGGGGAGTTGGTGGAGACGTTATAGAAGAGGACACCAAGAGGCTGAACTAATTGGTTGTCATGGGGGAAGTGTTTGACTAGACAACGAAGGTGGAACAAGTGTGGGAAATAATTGGGGTTGGTGAAATTTTGTGGAGGGAAATCATGGTAGGAGAGGTCATAAGGTGTACATGGAAATAAAAAAATTACTATAATTATATATTGTAAATGTAATATTATAATTTAAATTTATATTGTAAATTTTTATCACATATATAAATACACATAAATTTACATTAAAAGTTTTTAGTGAAAATTTTCAAAAGATATTTCTCCTAAATTTCAAGTGAGAATTTACACTAGAAATATTCAACACATAGGGACATGAAAATTTTCAATGAACATTAATAGTGAATTTTTCTAATGGAAAAGTACACAATATTTATCTAATTTATCAATTTAAATTCGTAGTGAAAATTTTCAATTGTCACTATCAATTTATACTTGAAATTAAATTTTCAATGAAAACTCCAATAATTCCAAAGAGAATTTACAATGAAATTTTTTAGTGAAAATTTACAATTAAATATGTAAATTCATATTCAAAATTCAATATAATAATATATATTTATCTCAATATAATTAAATTCATACATACAATCATAAATTTTTTATTTTCATTTGAATTTTGTAAATATACATTGTGTTTTTAATGATAATTCATAGGGAATATTTTTAGTGTACAGATGATTTTTTTGAAAATAGTGTACACATACATGCATGCATCCACACATATATGTACATGTATACATATGCACTGTTATGAATATAAAGTGAACTTTTAATGTGTAAAATTTACATCGTAAATTTTTTGTGCATGAAAGCATACATGCATTCTTATGTGTTTTCTATTTTTTTATCTTTATTATTTATATTTTTTAATATAATATATTAATATATTTTTTTCCGAGAAAAAAATTGAAATTGAAATTTCATAAATCATTATAGAAGTATATATATATATATAAAAGAAACAATGGAAACTATTATTATTTTTAATATAATATAAAAACTATATTTTTTTAAATGACTTAAAATATTGTTGTAATATTAAACCTTAGTTTAATAAATATTATAAATTAGTTAATAAAATTGAAACTAAATAATTTAATTTTAAAAAATTTAAAAAATACATAAAAATAAATATATCAAACTGTAATTATTAAGCATGTATATAACAATACATGGAAATATAATACATTTAAAACATTGTGCATGTATGTAAATATACTTGGATATATTCCTTATATATATTTGTATATATATACACAAATTCAATTTAAATTAAATATTCATAAAAATTATATAAAAAAATAAAAAACCATGTATAAAGAACATACATATAATTATTTATATAAATAACCAATATATAAATATTTATAAAAATTATTCTATATTTATGTAATAGTGTATAAATATAAATAATTTCATATAAATATTTATATAAATATATTATAAAAAATAATATATGTATATATATAATATATAATTATATTTAAATTATTATATAAAAAATACATATATAATTATTTATACTAATAATTGATTGATATTATACATTTAATTTTATATACTATTATTATAGATTTATTATTATTATTTTATATTGTTTTATTTTGATTGTTGATGTTTAGTAATAACATCTTTCATAAAAAAACTAAATATTGCTTTTAAAAATAGTTTACAGGTTGGGTGAGAGTGCATTCTGGTCCAACTACTTAAAATAAAAGGGTTTGTTTTAAAAATAGTTTTTTATCCCAAACAAATGTTATGTTTCCACCTCATTTATTAAGTAGGGTTTAGGTATTAATTGAAAATTTATTTGAGATGGAGGTTAGGTCATATGATTTTTATTTGGATACCTTTAAAATTATTATTAGTTCATTGAAATTATAAATTCAATTAATTAATATAAAAAATCTATTTTTACATTCTCATGGGATTGGATGTATATATGAATTTTAAAATTTTGAATTTTTAATTTTTAATCGGGCATTCAAATATTAAACTATACCAAAATTGTTATTTAAAATTATAGTCATGGTTGTGAGTTAAAGATAAAAATAACTTTGGTATTTTTGGAAAAAGACCAAATGATTCATTTAACAATTTAATTAAATATAATAAGTAGTTGATAAAATTTATAAAATTCCTTAAAAACTAGGATCTCTCCAGGTTATGTTTATCAGAACCGGGTTTTTCACTCAGGTATGGATCCTATAATTTTTTTTATAATTCTTTGTTATGGACCTAATATAGATTCTTTATGAGTTCAAGGCTATCTCGGGGGGGGGGGGGGGGGGGTTGGGGCTTGTTCGGAGCCCAAAACCCATTTTTTGGAGAAATAGACTAGTTTCATTGTTAGTGGAAACTGTGCGAGCCAGGACACATGGTCTCTCCCAACAGTGTGAGACTTGACAATGGGGTGAAGTGGGGTGCACATTTTTTCCTAACTGTGGGATAAGAGCCACCTGGCCATGAAAAAATTATACAGTTTTTAGTATAGGAGTTTCACTAGATTAGTGAATTATTTCCCTAAGAGTGGGGATTAACCATGTAAAATTCCCTTACCTAAAGAAAAGGTCACATAATTGGTTCATGGTTTGGGCAACTGTGCGGCCAAATCTTGTGATGCCAATTTTTAGGTGATTTTATGAAAACACCCTTAACTAAATATTTAAACAGTTTATCTTCTCCTTTGGCTAATTCTACTGGAAAACAATGATTATACTCTCCCTTTTTGTAGCTCTAATGTAATATTTCATATCTTATGATCCTAAACTCTGATCTAGTTTTCTGATTCAAGACTCATTTGTCACGTTGGATGGGCATCTGTATGTACTCGATTTCTTTTTAGACACTGTTCATTCTTCATTCTATCGATGATTCTATTTTGATGTAGGCACGTATGCCCTATTTTTGGGGGTTGTTCCATTATTCAGGTATCTTAAAAAACCAATTCATATTAGAAGAGGATACTGTATAGGTATAATCATATGAGGCTAAGTTTTTTGGCCTATAACTCATCCCTTAAGGTTCACCATTTTATAAATTTTCTTCTGTGCGTGCTGATTTTGACCAAGTGTGCCATATTAAATTAATGTACCTTACTTATAGTCCGTATAATAATGTTCCAATACCCTTTTTGTGTTATTAAACATTGGAGCTCATGTCATCAATGTTGACCACTAAAAGTAGGGTTCTTCCCTTAATTATGCCTTTTGAGGTTTTTTATGTGTGTTTACGCCACTGTTTGGGTTTGTTAATACATGACCCTCATAATGGTAAGATCATTAATTAAATTATTATTGAAATGGGTTTTTACTATCCCATTGAATAGGTTAGAGTCACTTGACCCTTCAAAGGTATGTGTTCTACTTGGTTAATAATTGTATAAATTGATTAAATGGAAAGTATACTATGTATATGAGTTCGACTAATTGAATGAAATTTTATGGTTTGGTTTCAAATATGTAGCACACCATTCCATGAATATGGAAGTAATATGAGTGATCCTAATGAATTAATTATGACTTATATAAATTAATTGCACGTCCCATAGCCTTTCCACGCAAATGAAAGGTACAGAATAAACCCTTGACATATTAAATAGAATGATTATTAAATATCCTAGATTATTAAATGAAATTAATATAAGGTTCTTAATTAATGTAGGCCAACATATTATTACATGAGTGGCTAAAGTGGAGATAGAATTGGATTTTTGAGGAAATTCCTTGAGAAATAATGGAAAACATTCTGAATCATTGATGTTAGATGCCTTGGTTGATACCCACCTTGGAACTCTATCCTCATCAGTAGATTCCTAGTATAAAACTGTAGGATATCTACTTCATTAATATTATAATATGAATTGGATACACTCCTTTGATCCATCATGACATCTATATAAATGAGGCTCCATGGTTATATCCATCGGAGTCAGTCATTGATTACCCGTTTTACATTGGATAAGATCCATGGACTCGAATAGACTAATTATTATAGAATTCCTTGGGTGGAACCCTTAGATTAAACACTTACCCCTATAGCCAAGCTATAGTTTATTACCTATGTTGACTTGACCCCTGGGTTCAGAGAATTCATGAATATTAACTTGGATCTTCTTCATTATTGTTATCATCAAGGATGCCTTGTTACATCTTGGGTCCTTAAATATTATTATCATGTCATGATATTAGAAATGGTTATAAATCACAGGAATTACTATAAAATGAAATATAATTAATTAATAAAATTGTTACATATTTAGAAACTAGGTGTGGCTGAGGAAGGTACTTGGGTACTTCTGTTACTGTACTTCATTATATTAACTGATGCATTCTTGAACACTATTTTCAGTTTATATTACACAAACTGGATGTCATAGAAATCATTCATGGATTCCTATTGAGATTTATCTCACACCCTATATGAGATTCCATTGGTGCATAGACAGATTACATGTATTCAAGTATTGACAACGGTAAGCGTCCCACCATGAACACCAGACATTTCTTTCTTTCTTAGGATGTATCTTGGTAGAAGATGACCAAGATGAAGCTCATAATACTGGGATATTTTGTTGCTTATTTTATATTGTTTAGTATAGATTGTTATGCCTTCTTCATTGTATCAATATTCTCCCTCTATATAGATACATGAACTACATTATCATACTATTTTTATATGACTAAGCTTCTAGATATAGTTGATTGTTATATATTACATTAGTTGATATTATATTGTATGCTTCTGTTTTACCGCCAGTTTACTTATATTTATTCTGTTATTTATTTCATTCATTATTAGTTATCTGATATTATAAACTCTGGAAATGAGGGAATCATCTCTTTATTGACACACCCTAGGACCTTGATACTGGTCAGAAACATTTGGCATTTAGGGAGATTCTCTTGAGGCCTAGTGTCCCATAAATCTCAAGGCACCTCTAAGTGGAATCCAGAACCAGACACCGAGTATCTTTTACGGGGCAATGCTAGCCGATCAACAATTCAAGGTGGGGAGCTAGGTGATCAATGACGCCGAAAGCTATGGATGGGCAGTTCAAGAGGGATGGGCCTAGAAGTCATGTATTGGGCATGGTATGCCTCTAGGCCTTCGAGTCATGTATTGTGGGTTTGTCGGGCCCGGTTCCTTTGCCCTACGGGTCATGTACGAGTTCCCATTCAACCCTTAAAAGGGGGATTATCCATAATAAAAATAAAAAAAGAAGGCCTTTGGGCCATTCTGGAAAAATATGTTGAATATTATGAACTCTTTATAACATGGTTATAATCTATTCTTGGGCATAGCTAACCCATGTTTAGTGTGAATACTGACTTACCTAAATTATATTTTTTTCATCTTTTTTCCTTTTACTGTTGATATTCATTCACCATTTGGTGACACACATGTTGTGTTGTGTTTATTATTATTATTATTATTATTATTCTGATTGAGGACTTTATTTCATCCTTGGACTAATGATATGATGTAAATTATCATTGTTACATGCATCATCAATGGAACCATGAATTTATTTTTCATGAATATGACATTCCATACAGGTTCATTTTACTACTTTCATTGCTTGATATTACTATGATTGTTGAGTGAGACTTATTTATATATTATTCTTATGATACTCTTTAACTGTGATTGAGTGATTTACAGTTTTAATTCTTGTGGTGTATGGTCCCTTGTGGTTTGGAATGGGTAGTTTACTAAGTCAAGCTAATGAATATAACACGTTACATTATGATACCAAATGTAGGCAGGGTTAAATTGAAATTTAATGGGTGAAGGATTCATTTATAATGTGTATGGGCCCTGATTCAATAGGAATGAAAACTCATTTAAATAAAATTTTGATATTTGTTTATAAGTAAATGAAACTAAAAATGTAAATCTTTACTTATAAAATATAATGGATTCCAGTAAATGATGTGAAAAGGTATAGTTTAACCTTAATATACTTGAACCCCTATAATTTAAACAAGATCACAAAACAATAACAAGGCTTCTATGTGGGTAGTTAGGGTAGAATATATTGGCAGTGAGCCATTTTCCTTTCATTCATATTCTACTACTGGTTTCTATCTTCTTAAAGTTTCTTCTAAGGTGTGTGATTGGCATTTGTAGTCTAATTCAACCAGACCTTTCTCATGTCATGCAGTATGAGGGTGTAAATGACAACGCTTCAGATGTGGTGGGCCCTAATCCTCTAGTCCCAACTCCCAATGTTCTACTTGAGGAACCTCATGTTATTACTGATCTATGCATTAACTCTTAGATTTGTGATAGTTTACTACATCTGATTTAGATCATTTAAAGTGATCCATGACCCGATCCTATGATGCCTGATCTAATCCTTGATTTCTAGTAGCAGCATGCTCTAACCATTTTGGGGGATAGTGGTTAAAAGGCTAATCCGTTATGGATAGAGTCCACCTTGTCTATTATTTATTATATGAAGATGCCTCCAAAGTAGAGGGGAAATCTTGCTACATGCATGCTACATGTTTCCGTAAAGCACTAGCGGGATGTAATTACCTAGGTTAGTCACTATCATGGCATGGTACGGGATTATTTTTAGACTTACTTCTATGATAAATTATTTCCTTAGACGTTGAGGGATGATCGAGCTAGAGAGTTCATGCATCTAGAGTATGGTGTTTTGTCAGTCATTGAGTATTCAACATGATTTAATGAGATGATATTATTTTCACCACTTATAGATAGTGATGGTCTATCACATGCAAAACCCATTGTTATTGGGACCGTATATTCCATTTATACTCAGTTGAATGTCTTTCTATTACCTACTTTTTCTAATATCACTTATCAGGATATTATCACTGAGCAAAACCTATGGGAAGGTAATAGTACCAGAAACAGAGGATCAGTTACATGACAAGAAAATCGTTCTTCGAGTAGAATTAAAAATTCCCTTGTGGTTTCATGTTAGGAATGTGGCAGCTAGAGTACACGTACTAGTAGCTCTATGGTGTCCTATCAGATTGGAAGATAGAGAAATGTGAAGCCTCAGTGTGATAAACACCTTCTAGAGTTACAAGATAGAATCCTTATAGGGAATCGTCAAATATTATATTGGAACTTTCAATATACTTTTAGTGGAAGAGGATATGCACAAGGTCCACCTTCTGGGGTTGGTTCTTTTACACAGCCTTAGGAAAGGATATAGAGTAGCACCAAAAGAACTGGACTAGGATGAGGTCATGAATGTGGTAGCTCATCTATAGATCATCAATTCCAATAGAGCAATCATACTCAGGGTAGTCTATCTACAACAAATGGTTGTAGATTAGGATAGTTGCATGCACTACATCTGATACTTGAAGATCAGAGTGAAAAATCATATATAGTATAAGGTATTGTTCTAGTAGAATTCATTAGAGTATCTACATTATTTGATATCGTTTATTCACACTCCTTTTTATCTTTTTCTATCAGGGAATTTCATGTTAAATAAATAAAATATTAATGTGGTTTAGTGACACAAGATAGACTGTTAGGATTAAGGTCATAGGGCATACACCTATGCAAGGATTTCCCCTTGGGGTAGGTAGTTACCCTTTCATGTTGGACCTTTTTATTCTCAAGATGACATCATTCAATGTAATTATTAGGATATATTAATATGATGTATATCATGAATTTATAGACTACTATCTCCACAGGGTATTGTTTAAAAAATAAGAGTGAAACAATTATCTACAGAAGGGTGTGTGGGATGTCTAGATTGGTAGAGCTAGACCATAGAATCATCATCTAAGTGGAGTGAACACCAATATGGCTAATATATTCCTAGAATATTATGGTTAACATTAGGGTGAATTACCTCTGATAGTAGATCAATTCAAATATATCTTTCTCAATGATTTTTCTAGCTTAAGTCTTGCGAGTGAGGTAGAGCTTGAGATCAAGCTCATTTTAGGAGTAGCTCCACTGTGCATTCCTCCATACATGATGGAAACTAACAAGATCCAAGATCTGAAGTGATAGTGGAGTATCTAGATTCCAAAGGTTTAATGTGGACTAGAACATCCACTTGGGGTTCTCACTTACTTTTTTATCCAAGAAGGTGGATGTGACCCTTAGTCTCTATGTGAATTATAGATGGTTGAACCATTTTACAGTAATGAAATGGTATCCAATGCCTCAAATAGGTGATATATTTTACTGGATCTGAAGAGCTAAGGGTATTATCTATGATCGACATAAGACCGGGCTATCATTAGTTGTGATTTAGGCCATCAAACATACCTTGTTTAGTTTTTGTAGCAGGTATGGTCTGTATGAGTACCTTGTTTATCCATTCAGCCTTATGAACGCAGTCACTATTTTCAATGCCTTGATGAATAGGTTGTTCCACCCATATTTGGAGTTTTTTTTCATAGAATTTATGGATGACATATTATTGTATTCTCATACTCGTAGAGACCATTCTATGGACCTCAATATCGTTTTGAGTACACTGATAGAGCATCAAATTTATTCCAAGATTTCTAATTTTCACTTATGGATAGACAAAGTTCACTTCTTTAGTCATTTTTTTAGAATCAAGAGTCTCTATTGACTGATATAAAGTGAGTTATATAGTTTTCTAGGAGTATCCCAAGAACTTTTCTGATATATGGAGTTTCATGGGGATTAATGGATAATACATGCATTACAAAAATTAATTCTCACACCTTTATCCACCTATTACTAGTCATAAAAGGAACGGTGTTATGTTTTGTTGGTTAGAAGAGTGCGAGAAATCCTTTCAATAGTTTAAAGGAAGGATTTCCTCAACACATATTCTGATTCTTCTAGATCCTAAAAGAGATAATAAAGTGTTCTCTGATGTATTAGGAATTTATCTAGGAGTAGTGATGATGCTGTATGATAGATTTTTATGTTATGGGTCTCATAAGTTGAGGCCTCATGAGAAAAATTACCCAACGCATGACCTTGATATTACAGTAGTTTTCCATACCTTACATTAATAGAGACACTCTCTAATGAGTGAGTGATTTGTGCTGTATATGTAGCATAAGATAATAAAATATATCTTTATACTACTTGAATTGAATCTCAGAAAGTGGAGATGGGAAGAATATATTCAGTTCTATGATTTTTATCTTGCTTATATAGTTATAAAGGGAAATACAGTAGTTGATGTGATGAGTTAGAATACTCAGGCATAGTCCATATGGGAAGCTAGTGACAAATGGAAATTCGTTTCCCTCTTTTATGAGATGCATCTGGAGTTTCATGATAGTTACAAGCGTTTTTATCTTCCATACATAACAGTGACATCATTCTTATTTGAGAAGGTAATGAGTAAATAATTTTCATATCTTGAGGGGTTGGTTCTTTGAAAGAGTATTTTAGGGGATGACCTATCTTCGGAACGGTCTGTGGACATAGATAACATCCTACATATACATAGATGTGTCTGGGTTACTACAGATATGATTGAGGAACTGATGTGAGAGTCCAACAATTTCTATTGTGTAGCTAATCTAGGATTCTCCATGGTGTATTGATATAAGTGATTTTAGTATTGGTTTATTGGAATGAAACGTCACAAAAATGACATTACCAATAGGTGTTCCACTTGTTAGTAGGTTAAGGTGGAGCACCAAAGACCTTCAAAATTATTACAATAGCTTCAAGTACATGATAAAAAATGGAAATATGTTTCCATAGACTTTTTAGTCATATTACTAAGGGATCATTGAGTTAGTAACATTCTATGTGTTTTCATTGACCAACTGATGAAGGTATCCCACATTCGTATTTTCCGGGATACTTTCTCAGTTGATGTTTTGGGAATATTTTATGTCCATGAGATCATCCAACTACATGGGGTCCGTCTTAATATTTCATTAGATAGGGATTCTATCTTCACACCATGGTTCTGGAAGGGGTCACCGAAGGCTACTCGTATACAAGTGCTTCTTAGAAAAACCTTTCACCCAAAGACCATAGGAAAATCAGAACAGACGATATAGGTTATATAGGACATGTTATGATCATGAGTCCAAGATTTTAGAGGTTATTGTGAGAATAATTTACCTCTCATTATGTTTTATAATCATACTAGCTTTTAGACGATGATACAAATGGCTCCTTTTAAAGCCTTATACTGTAGTTCGTTCTGTTCACTCTTGTATTGGCCAGTGGTATGAGATAAAGCCATCATTGGCTTGTGTAGGAGACTATAGAGTAGGTTCAGATAACATGGAAGTGTATGTCTACTTCTCATTATAGATGGAAATCGTATGATGATTTCCATCGATGACCATTGATGTTCGAGTTTGGGGATTTTTTTTCCTATGGGTATCTCCTAGACATGGACATAGATGGATAAAAAGGAAATGGAATATATCATCTCATTTTGTAGGATTATTTGAGATTTTGGAGAGAGTCATGATGGTATCCTATCAGTTGTTACTACCTCATAGATGTCGTTCCATGCACAACATCTTCAACATTTCAAAACATCACCAATTTCATGCTGACACATCTCATACTTTTGGTCCCGATGATGTTGAGAAAGATACTAATACTTAATTTGAGGAGTATCAGATATGAATCATTGAATTGGAAATGAAGTTTATTTGAATCCATTCTATCACATTAGTATGAGTGTTATGGAAGCACGACCATGAAAATAACAAAACATGGCAGTGGGAGGCTGATGTACACGACCAGTGGCACGAGTTATTTTGAGACAATGTTTTAACTCCCTTGGAAGGAGGACTCGGGGATGAGTTCCTTTAAGTGGGGAAGTCTTTGTGAACCTGATTTTTCAATTAGGCATGGACCATTTTATATTGGGAAAAATTATTTATTTTGGACATAATACGGATGCCTAATGAGGTCAAGAGTGTGTCGGTGGTGTCTAGGACTTGTTTGGATCCCATAACCCATCTTTTTGGGAGAAATATACTACGAACATGGTTAGTAGAAACTATACAAGCCAAGACACATGGTATCACCTAACCGTCTAAGGCTAGATAGTGGGGTGAAGTGGGGATCACGTTTTTCCCATATGTATGATAGGATCCACACAACCATATAAAATGTATTCATTTTTTAGAAGATGATTTCCACGTGGTTGGTGCATAGATTCCCAAACCGTGCATCCAAACCTAGAAAAATGACCCTTCTTATAGAAATGGGAACTTGGTTGGCACCCAGTTTGGCCAATTGTGCAGTCAAACCATGAAATTACTATTTTTAAGTTATCTTAAGAAAAAATCCTTAATGAAATGCTTAAACCATTTCTCTTCCCCTTGGGCTCATTCCAATGATTAACAAGTCTCACTCCATTTTTCATATCTTTTGATCCTGATCTCAATATAACATCTGATTTGAGCACCTTTTTCATATTCGATTCACGTCAGTACATAATAGATTCATTTTTATCTATTCTTCATTATTATTTCTTCTGAAAATTATATTTAGATGTAGGATTATATGCAGTATTTTCAAGGCATTGGTCCGTTCATCCGATATCTTCAAATATAGGATGATTTATATACTGTAACTAGATAAGGTGAGTCGTACGAGACTAATTTTGGTGGTATATAACTCATCCCTTAAGTTTCTCCATTTTATAAATTGTCGTTTGTGCATAAAGATTTCACGGAGCATGTGATATTAATTTCAGGTGCCTTGCATATATTCATTACAATCATGTTCTAAAAACCTTGTAAATATTTATTTTGATGTTAGAGGTTACATCCTCATTGCTGAACACCCTTTGTTGTGGGTTTTCAATAAATAGGCCTTTGAGGTTTGTTATGTGAATTTGTGACACCGATTGTGTGTGTTACAGATTGACCCTAATAATTTCATGTCTTACATAATTAAAATTTTATTGAAATGGTTTTGGAATATCCCATGGAATATGGAAGTGTCACTTGACCCTTCTAAGGTAATAGTTATATTTGATTAATAAATATTTAAATGGTTTAAATTGGAATTATAATATGTATATGAAATTTTCTAATTGAATGTAATTGAATGGATTGGTTTCACATCCATAGATCACCTTTCTATTCTTATGGAAGGCATCAGATTAAACCAAATGAAATAATTATAATTTACATCACTTAATGAATTATTGCATGCCCATTAACAATATAACACTAATGGTGGGTATGGAATTAACCCTCGAATTATTAAATAGAGTTATTATTACAGGCCTAACATTTTAAATGAATTGATTATATTGTTTCTAATAAATAAGGACCTTAGAAATTATTATTGGAGTTTTTAGATGTCAACTAGACATGGATTCCAAAGGGAATTTCTTGAGAACTCATGGACGCAATTTTGATTCAATGATTTTGGTTTCCTTGGATAATGCCCACATTAGAACATGATACTAGTATATTAGTGGACCCCTAGTATGAAACCATAGGATCCCCACTTTATTACTATTATAGTACTCCTTGGATACACTCCATAGATCTAGGATGAGGTCTACGAACAATAGGTTATATGGTTATATCCATCGGGCCCTGTAATTTCTTACCTGTTTTACCTTATATGAGATCCATAAACTCAGATAAATTTATTATTGTGAAATTCATTGGGATATACCTCTATATTACACTCTTACCCCTATAGTTAGTCTACAGTTTATTACCAGAGTTAGATCAGCCCTTGAGGTCAAGGTTTCGTTTGTTATTACCCTAGAACCTCTTTATTATTATTGTCATCATGGATTCCTTGTTGCAAATTGGATCAATTAATATTATTATCATTTCAGGATTTCAGTATTGGTTATACCTCCTATGACTTAATGTAAACTGGAATATAATTAATTAATGAACTGGATAAATGTTCAGACACTAGCTCAGGCTGAAGAAGGAAACTATGTATTTTTGTTAATATGCTACTATACTTTTATAGATTAATGATTGCATACTATTTCAATTTATACTATAGAGACTTGGTTTTATAGACACCATTAGTGGTGGCCTACGAAGGTTTATCTCACACCCTCTCTTGGCCTCCATGGGTACCCAAGTAGATTAAATGTATGTAGGTGTTGAAAAATGGAATCAACCTACAATGGACACTTGATATTTCTTATAGCTTAGGATGGATCTTGGTAGAAGATGATCAATATGGAGATCGAGATGCTGGGAAAGTTTTCAGATTCATTTTTCTTATTTTGTATAGAATGATTTTCCAGCTTCCATGTATTCTTTTTTCGTACTATATATAGACATGATAAACATTGTCCCCTTTTTTGTATATTATTCATGTTACAGTTACAATTGATTGTTATCCATTACATGAGTTGTTACTATACTTTACGACTCTTATGTTCCATCAGTTTACATATTTCACTTCCTCAATTTAGTTTGTACTTTATTACTTATCTGATGAGTTAAACACTGCTAATGAGAGAATAGTATCCCCACAGACACAACCTAGGCCCTCTCTGCTAGTCGGTAGCCTCTGGTATTCAGAGAGATGCACTTGAGTCCTAGTGAATCACTTGGATGGGGTGCCTTTGAGTGGAATCAGAGTCTGGGATTTTGTAATGTAACTATGAAGATATGAAATATCATAGATATAATGTGGGGTAAAGATAAAACTGCACCCAATGATCAATCCTAGATGTTAAAACCATCAATCCGTGGTCTGGATTTTATCCCATCCTTCGGTATCAAACCCATATATTTATTCCCCCCATTATTTTTTACAATATACATCCATTGTGGATCAAAATAATTAAGCACAAAATCACCCACTATGACCACATGAAATAATCTTGGAGATCCCAACATGGTTGTCTCTACACTCTAAAAAGACTCTTCAACTAGTGTGTAGGGACTAGAATGGTCTGACCTACCACCCCACTTTATCCATTCTCTAATCTCTCATTAAATGCACTCTTTCCAGTTATCTCATATTTTCATACTGTAGTTCACATATTATCCTTCCAATAAGAAGGGAGTGTAGTTTTAGAACCCTATGGTTCACCATACTAGTACAAATTCTGGAATGGAATCAAATTAAATAAATATTTGTATCCATAAATTAGATGGAACATATTTTGGATTATACTGAATACACATTGAATACCATATGATTTAAAAATAATTTAGAGGTTCCCTTGTTAAGAATGAATCAAGTGTTCATGGAGAAATATGAATTGGAACTCTTGGTAGGAAAATGTCTGAGCTTATGGGAATTTATGTTTCAATGAATGTTTCATTTTATAAATAGAAGGTAGAAACTATAGTGGATGTTATGAAGGTTTTCCTTACATGTACGAAAAACTGAATTCCTTGAATAAATTTATCATATATTGATATTTTTTAAATATTAAGGATTTAAAAAGGTAGAAGTGTGAATGTTCTTTTGAATGACTTCAACACGTTTTTTGGGAAGCTATAATCAATAATGGTAACTTTTATGGATGATGTATGAGAATTATTTCAATAATCAGTGCTTCTGAAGACCTAGTATGTAATGTGTACTATTGTATCTTTATATGAAAACCTAATATAGTGTTTGATGATATTAGTAATCTAATATTCAATGACTAATTTTAGTGAAGGGAAATTCAAGAACCATCTGGTAGTGTGCCTAATATGATGAGAGTGGTTGGCCACCAAATTAGAAGTAAGATTACCAAAATTCATCGATAGATAAATCTCAATAAAGTAAATAGGTAAAGAGATGAGGTGAGTTGTCTGGTATTGGTACTACATTATGGAAGTATAAGAAGGAAGGAAATCTCAAGAAGGAAAGAAAAAGTCATAAGGAGAAAAAAATACAATAATGATAAGAATCTTGGACTTCATTAATGAAATTGGAGTTCATAATGACTTGTTTCTAATTGATAGCACATTGGTAAATTATCGGGTGTTTTAATATAAAACATATTTCCAATTAATTGGGGATCGAATATATATAGGTCTATTTTATGCATACATTTTTTGTATTAAATGAATTTATTTTCATAAATATTTTTCTATAAATGGATGCACACATAATATATTGTTTATATTTTTTAGGACGTAATATTTTTTACAAAATGATAATGGAATCCAAAATATACCAATATTTTCTCTAAAATATTTCCTCCCATAAAAACATATGATCATGGAAAAATTCCTCGTATTAAAAGTGAAGAACCAGGGTGAAACAGATCTTCCAGAGTTGGAAAATGTCATTACATGTAATGAAAACATTACATGAAGTAAACCAAAGATAGAGAGTTAAGTGAAGAAAATGAAAAAATGGTGCCATGTACATTTCATCGTGTCATAAAACTTTTATTCCCTGAAATTTTCCAAATAGACCTGGTTTTGTCCTTTTGATGGGAATTTTCAATGGAAGTGAAAATATATTTCATGGAATACCACTCAAACAACAAAAATTAACCCAAGACACATAATGGGACATATTAATGAGGACATAAATAAAACATTAGCTCCATGGAAGTCTATAAATATTGATTCATGCTTCAACTATTAGGACTAATTCCGGTGACCAAAGTTTGGGGAAAGAATCTGCACTTTAAAAGATCCTCACATGTTTTTCTCTCCAATTTCATCATGATTTATTTGTATTTTCTGCTTACCTCCTTATTCCCTCATCACTTTGATGAGGGGTTAGTGTATGAATTTTTATAAGGTAATGTAGTATAAGGGGTGGGTGTCATTGAATTATATTTCTTTATTATTCATTCATGTATTATTGTTGCTATAATTTTTAATAAAATCCAAATATATTTATATTTCTTTTTTCATGACCATTTATATTTCAATCTGATAGAATGTTTTAGTTGGGAAAATGATTAACCTAATAAATTTAGGACCATTATTGAACTTATGGTAATTAGGATTAAAATTTGTATCGATACAAAATCTATTAGGTGACACCCTAAATTACCTGACCCAAAAAAATGGTAATTATAGTGTTGAGGAAGGGATTTCATTACCATTGAATCTACCTCATCCTGACTTCAACACCAATACTGAACAATCATTTAATTAATAAATCCAATTTCACATGAACCCTAAAAATATAAAAGCGCAACATACCTTCAAAACCTTATTTCTAATCAGCCAAAATATTAATTATCTTACCTCTCTAACCTTCTTAAAAATATATCCAAAACCCACATTGTTTCTTTATTTTATCTCCCAATTGTATAAAAATAATTCAATAAAATTAAATTCTTACCATAATTAAATAAACTAATTCCCTATCTCATGGGTTCGACCATGATCTTTAAAAATAATATATGTTAATTAGTAAGTATTATATTTTGAGTATTTTAATAAATTTAGAATTTTTATTTCCCCTATAGGGAAATAAAAACTCCCTTGTGGACTTGTCAAAACTGCCACCACTGCTGAAGATGGTTGCAAAGTATTTTCTAAGGTTTTAAATTTTTAAATGTTTTAATTTATCTTATTTATTTTATATTGTGTGTTTTGTGTTACAATTTTTAGAATAAGACATTAAATAAAAAATTGTATAAGACTCTACAAAAAGGTAAATACACCATTGAGTTTAATCCCAATTCTAAACTAAGCCCAAAGAGAAAAGTCACTTAGACCATGTCGGGTGTAGATATCAATACTGTTTCTATAATATTTCCACAAAGATATCCATGGATGTTCATTATTGTTGTTTATGGGTGTTCATTGAACACTTGATTGGAACAAAGATACCTCATATTGGATAAATCCATCCCAAGATCCTATTAATGAGTTATGGTTTTATCACCAAATGATTTGTCGCAACAGGTGGACCCAGGATACTTGGTTTCAAAACTGTGTCGGATTTTTGTCCATAACAGAAAGGTTTATGCAACCCAAGAACTTTTTTAGGGTTATTTTATAAAAATATTTATTATTATTATGTTAGGTTAAGGTATTAAATAAAAAATTCATTTTATATTGATTATAATTCATATCAGTTCTATTTGGATAACTTCAAAATCAGTATTCATTCATTAAGATTATAAATTCAAATTAATAATTTTAGAAATATATATTTATTCTGAATTATTTTTAGATTTCATTTATGTATTAATTTTAAAATTTGTAATTATCGACTTGGTATTCATACATGAAATATAGATAAATTGATATTTAAAAATATTGGTGAGAATGTGAATAAAATTCAATTTTATTTTTATTTTGGACAAAAGTGATTAATGGATTTATTTAATAGTATAATTAAAAATAAAAGACAATAGATAAAATCCATTAAACATGGGATCTTTTGGTTTCATAACTGTGAATATACAAAAGTTCAGAGACATGATACGAGGTTATGAATAAACTTGGACCTATGGGTTTCCCTCCTCACGCTAGTCCAATATGATAAAATCAGAACCCTATGATCAATGATTGATCTCATCATTCCTCATAAAACCCATAAATTATTCCCCCATGATTTTTTCAAGATCTTTCCATTGTTTATTGCATGGATTAAGCACAAAATCACCCACTTCTTCCTCATAAAATAGCCCTATAGATCCTGACATGTATTCCCCTACACATTCCTAACAATCATCGACTGGTGTGCAAGCTTTGGAAATGTCTCACCCACCACAATAATGCCCCCTTTCTACACTCTATAATGAAATTTACGCTTTCACATTATGTCAATTTTTCATTCTGGATTTCAAAGATCAGTCATTACTAATAAGTGGAATCAATGTCCTGGTTCTGAAAACTATAGTTCAACACACTTGAAACAATTTTGGCATGGAATCAAATGAAGGAATGTTTTGGATCTAGAAATTAGATGGAATGGATTTTGAATTATACTGACTATAGATTGAATAAAATCTGATATAGAATGACATAGAGGTTACCTTGATAGGATTAGATTTAGTGTTAATGGAGAAATATGAATGAGAGTGCTTGGGTAGGAAAATTCTTGCACTGATGAGAATATATATTGTCAGAAATTTTGTGTTCTATATTTGGGAGTAGAAGACTAAAATGGTTAATCATAAGGAATTTGTGTACAATAACGAAAAACTGATTGTCTTGAACTGGGTTTTCATGTTGTAAGGGTTTTTCTTTTTTATGTTTTCAGAAGGAAGAATAATGATAGATAATGTGAATGAATTCAACATGATTGGTGTGGTTTGTGTTCTTATACCTATACCAAATTAAAGAAACACATATAAATTATATAAATAATGTTTTTTGTGAATAAATAATAAAATATATGTAATAATTTTATTATAAAAAACATTATAATATACCTAATAATATATATACATTTTACTTATATTTAAATTATTAACAAATACCATATAATGTATATATATATATATATAATAGTCGCATGAGGTATATAGGATAATTTTAGTAAAAAAAGTTTTTGGACTCTCAAGCTGGAGGTCCCAACCTAAGAAGAATTTAATCCAACATCAACCCATTTTTATGGTTGAGGTTCCACTAGAATATTGGGACATTGACTATTCTAACATGATCCACTAGTTCTAATGTTCTAGTGGAATCCAATATAAAATAAAAATAGATAGGAGGGTCTACGGTAAGGATGGGATAATGTATATTTTTAGGCTTCAGTGGTTATAGAAAAAATTTATTATTTTAGAATGGATGTAATATTTTATTACATAAATTATAAAAAGATAATAGAACCTTATTGATGATAAATTTTATTAATGAATTGAAAAAATTCAAAATAATGTATTTAATTTTTCTTAATAATAAAGTTGATGAAAATGTATGGAAACAAGAACCTAATAAATCATATACATAATATCAATCAGAATTATGTTGTGTTAACGTATTATTTTAAAAATACATTGGAGATTGTGTTTAGGTCATATTAATTCTATTTGGATACATTTAAAAAATATTATTCATTCATTGGTATTATAAATTAAAATAAATTATTTTTTAAAAATTATTTTTTCTGCCTTATATCCAGATTGGATTTTTATTCTAATTTTACAACTTTCAGTTTTCAATCTTCTGTTTTTTGAAGGGAAAAACGAAATTAAACAATATATCTGAGATAAGGTGACACAAGTGTAAAAATACAACAACAAGGGAAATCAACCAAACATATGAGATAATTTCTAGAAATTCCATGGGTTATAAGAAAAATGTGAATCCATATCCCCTTATCTTTTACAAAGTTGAAAGAACACGTGGAAAATAAGGTGCAATGTAAGCATATATTCTAGATAATTAAGCGAAATAGTTGGCGGAAAAAGTCAAAATAACTGATAATGTTGATGATGGGAAAAAATATGATTCTAAAATAAAAGAACTCCAACATCTCTTAGAAGATACCTTTAGGCCAACAATGATAGAATGAGCCTTCGCCACTGATGGAGATCAATCAGTAGGAAATTCCTTTTTTCAAGATATAACAACTGATCCAAAAGAGTCCTGAGTGATGATGAAAAAAACTGAAGTATCTATGAACTGAGAATTATACATCCACATTAATCATCATGGAAACCTGGGAAAGGTGGACTCCAAACACAACGTGTGTACAGAACATGTGGTTAATCACTATGAAAATCATATTGTGTCCACGTTTCAATACAAATGGTGTCCTGATCAACCCAAAAGGAGTTACCATAACAACCATTTTTAATACACATACATTCCTTCACACATGGTGACGGGGTTCAGCCTTCTTATTGATGTTTTTGAATAAATTTAATATCATGTTTTCAAAATTCAAAAGTTTTCCTTCTGTATCTACTTTTTTTCAGGATGGATAGCATTTTTATTTTCTATTTTTAATGGGATGGGATTCACACATGAGCCTATAAAAATAAAGAGTTAGTGAACCAAAAAGTATAAATTTAGTAGTAGATAAATTATTGAAGGTTTCTTGGGTGTGGGAAACATCGATCAATGAAGAATTATGTTATGTAATGAGGTTATATAAAAATGTTGTGTGGGTGGTTTTGATCATTGAATAGTGACATATTGTCACCAGACTATTATCAAAGAAGTGATAGTGGCATATCAGGGTGTGTATTTTCACACTGGTTCTCTAGGATTTATTTTTAATTCATGTCTAAGGATTGTCTTGGATTTTTTTAATCTATGATTCATATTGTATTTTCTTGGATTTTCCTCAGGGTTTTCTCATTATCCGCATTTTATTTGTTTCCCACATTAAAATATGGGTCCCCATTTATTTTCTAATATTTTTCTTTGTGATTTATTTTTTTACGTTCTCATAATTGCATAATTATCCAAGGGCAGATCCGCTTCAAACCCAACAACTGGTATCAGGGGATGTTATATGTGTATCATTATTATTAGATATGGATGTTTCACATTACTATATTTCTTCCCCAAATTCTCTGTTTAATGGAAAAATTTATTTTACTCTATAGAAGTAACATGTTAAAAATATTTTGGTTCCTGATAAGGCAATGAATGAGTTGAGGAAAAAATAATAGAATATGGAGATGATGAGAGGTGGTGATGGAAATGATTTGAGAGAGTTGGAAAAAATCACAATTCAGATGTATTTGGAAGATAATTCCCCAATATAAGTGATAAATCTAATAGATCTATATAAGATCTGAGAAAATATATAATGTAGGTATAAATAAAAATCCCTCACAAATAATTTTCATATTCAATTTTTTTTTATCATTTGTGAATGCCAGAGAATGATAATTAATTAACCATTTGATAGATTTCACAAAACTTATGATGGTGCTATCATTAGTGGCTGTCATGATCAATGATAAATGTAGTGCGATTCCTATTGAAATGGAATAAGAAGACAAAAAATTTATTCTCTTGGGTTTGTTACCTAATTAATATAATAATCTCAACACCACATTGTTGTCTAAGAAAGAAACACTGAATTTGGATATTGTGACTTCATCATTGTTAATGAATGAGACTTATTGAAAGAACAATTGTGGTGAATCTTTAGGTAATAATGGTATTAAATCTATGGTAGATGAACATAGTAATCTAATTGGTCGGTCAAATACGAGATGAAAAGTAAAGTGCTTATTTTTTGATAATGAGGGTCACGTGTAGATAAAATGTTATGCTTTGAAAATTATTAAGGAATAAAAGTAGGTTCAAGACACAATTTCTAAGGATACTGGTGTTAATCTCATACTGGGTGAGGGTGATTTACTTTCAGTTGGTGATGATTGTCATAGGTTAAATTTTAACACTGAATGGGTGACTGGTTTTGATGTATAATGCCTTATTACATTAAATATGGAATTATTTTATTCATAGGACCATTTATTCTTTTGTATATTGAAGATGGTAAATAAAGATTCTTCTAATTTTATTGGTGTTGGTATTATTTTTATTACTACAAATTTAGTATGTACTCCAAAGTTGATCGATGTGTGACATGATCTAGGTATATTCCTTAATTTGTTATATTCATGTACTCTTGATACTAATGGATTCAGGTGTTCATTTGGCGGTGGATTATGGACCTTGTATTGTTGATAAATGATTAATGTGGGAATCTGAATAGATTACATGCTTTATAGGATGGATGGAAAGGCATGTGGTATTTGGTGAATGTAGTAATGAAGATGACTTTGTTAGATTTGTGGCACAGGAAATCAACCCACATTAGTTGAAGACCATCGACAAATACCATGAATTTATAGAATCCGAATTGGGTCATGTTAGGCGTTTTAGGTCTTACACAAATTTTTTTTCTTTGTATAGTTCCACTAGAAAATAAATAATTAAAATCGAAGATTGGGGTGGTGAACTGGGTGTTTCAAAATTCTCAAAGGATGTTGAGTAGAGGGGGAAATTAATTCCTATAGGTTCTCTATAATATGTGGTGATAGCAATTATGGGGGAGATTTATATTATGGATTCTGGTATTTACAGTGAAGATACAGCAATGGATAATATTTTGGAATTTGGATTTATTTTTAATGGGGGGACATCAGGTTTCCATCCAAGATGAAAAATAGAGATATCATATTATATATAGAGGATGATGGTTGCTGTATTACCAACCACTTCATGATCCAACTATGTTGATTGGAATTCATCTCCTTATTTATCTAGAAGACGGATAATATTGATGAGGTTTAACCCACCGGTTTTGGTTTTTTAATAATGATAAAACCAGGATTTCAAAATTCAAAAGGTGTACTTACATATATGTATTTTTTATGCATGCTAGAGAGAGGTATTTTTGTATCTATTTTGAATGGTATGGAATGCATATAGAAGACTATAAATATAAATATGAAGCAACCCAAAATGTTCATATTTGGAAGCAGATACCTGGGTGAATGTTTTTTGGCTGTGGTAAGTAGTGAGAAATGGAAAATTGGGTTGTGCAATGAAGTAATGCAATGACACCACATGGTCAGTTTTGATCTCTGAAGGGTGAAATCTTATCACAGGAGTATAATTAGAGTGGTGACAAAGGTGTATCTCAGTGTGGAATTTCATATAGGGTTCTCTATGATGTATTTGTATTCACATTTATTTCTATATATTTGGGTTTTTGATTCATTTACATTTGTAATTATCACAATTATTTTTTAAAAAATGAATAATTATATTAAGAATGATCCACTTCTAACCCAAAACCCATATCATCCAAGCCATCCCACACAATTGGATCTTCCTCTCCACTATAAGAGTCGAAATCCAATTCTCATAAAGTGTCACCATATTGGGTATTGGATCTAGGGAATGGTCAATTAGGGAACCTCACTAACACAAAACATTCCTAGCCCCAGAGTAGAGTAATATGGAATATGTTGTAGTTTCCATAGGCTACTAACAGAATGAAAAAATTGAACTCCTTTATTTCATAGAAGAAGACCAAAAATTTATTTATATGGGTGATTACTAATAACACTTTCTATAAGAATTATTTCACCTTGGTCAGAATCAGTAGATTCCAATGGGGATTCTAAACATTATCCATTCCCTTGCTTGGTTTGTCTAATACAGGTCTATATCATGTATTTACTAAATAAACATCAAAACCATTGAAAGTCCATCACAACTGGTCTGATACCAAATCCCTCATGCATGGGATACCTTGAATAATATTTCTATCCATATCATTAAACTAAAGCCTCATATTCTTAGAATACAACCCATTACCATCATCGTCAATCAAAGACTCCAATGTAGGATTATCCAAACCATCCAAAGTAGTGTATGATTCATGGGATCCAATTCTTCAAACAAGCCATAGGTGCTTCCCAATTTGGGGAGTTTACCATATTTGATTCTCCTGTAGAGCCCCTTAAGAATCAAATCAAATTAACCCTAGGGACTTCCCTAGAAGAAGTTAGAATGGGGGTTAAGAAAAACACCACAAACATTTGAATAGTGGAAATATTTGAAATATTTCATTGATTCTAGTTCATAGTGATGAATAATATGGGAAATAGAGTTATATTCATTCAAGGTGGCTCTATGGAATAAGAAGATAGCATCCATAAAGAACAAGTGAGAAATGAGGGCCCATTTCAGCACACTTTGGCAAAATGGATAAACTTACCATCCACTGCCAAGGAAATAAGGTTGGAGAAAATGTCAATAATCAGGATAAAAAGGAAAGGAGAGAGGGGTCCCCTAGACAAAGATCCCAGGTGGGAGAAAAACTCTTCATAAGTATTCCATTGATTAAGATGTTAATAGAAAATTATGTGACATAGTGAATTATAACTTCAACCCATTTAGTAAACAAATCCATGCATTCTCATCAAAATTTGGAGGAAGGAACATTAGACCATATCATAAGATTTTATCATGTCAAGATTCTATGCCATAACACTCCTTTTAGAAGAAGACCAAGTTTTCATGGACTGAAAAAATTTCATGAGAAAAAATTTTATTGTCAGAGATGAGCCTCTTATGAACAAAGGCACTCTGATTTATAGAAACAAAAGAGGGTAGCCATGTCCGAAACTAGTTTACCAAGATATTTTAAAATATTTTGTAAATGTAATTACATAAACTGATGGGTTTGAACTCCAAAACTGAAGCAATATTTTTAACCTTGGGAATGAGGATAATAAGGTTTTCATTGATAGTATGTAAATTCACCTTACCCTTCCAGGGGTCCTTTATGAGCCCCAAAATATTAGATCTGGCAATATGCAAAAACATTTCAAAAAATAAGGCCCAAATACCATCTGGACCTGGTGGAATTTTAGAGGGGATTTGTTTAATATCCATAAGTGTTTAATCATCTGAGATAATAGACAAAATCATTCAATTCATTTCATCTGTAAGAATATGGAAAATACAATATTGGATTTTAGAAGAAATGAAATAATCTTCTATAGAAGATATATTCTCAAAAAAATGTAAAACAACACCATGAATGTCATTCAAATTAAAAATAACCCTACCAAAAAAGTGAGTGAGATATGAAATATGATTGTTTCAATAACTCATAGATTCCCTTTTTTGGAAGTATATAGTATTAGTATCATCCTCTTTAATATGATCCCCATGTGCATGCATAACCCATTATCTCTCCTTGAATATGGGATCTACATCCATATCATCTTTTAAATTTGATATTCTAGACATAGTCATTGTTGATCTTGGGGGTTGAATAGAGATCATTCAGTTTCCCTTAGATTTTATCCCATAAAATGTCATGCTAGTGAAACATACAAAAACTCTACTAATTGAGATTCATAGACACTTATGATAAATTATTTATGACCTCATCATCACCTTCACCCCTATCTATCCCATGAATACAACCTACAAAAAGTCCTCATCCCTTTCCCAAAATCATTCAAATCTAAAAAGTTTTTCCTGTCTAGGTTCTCCGCCACTATACTAAAAATTGATGGGTATGGAAGAATTGTCAAATGTAATGGGGGAAAAACATGGAAAAAATGAAAAGATTAACATAAGTAGAGGATCCTAAAAACCTATCAAGGAATTCCTAGATATGGGTATAAATAGAGATCCCACATAACCATGTAATGTTAGTGCGTTACCCTGGCCAAAGAGAACTTCATTATGTGTTTCCTTAATGAAATACTCCATCATTTTAGATGATCTACCAGTACCCCCGACTTCTCAAGATGAATCATGATTTCATTAAAGCCTCCACATATGAGGAGAGTTTCCAGAATGTCCTCCCATAATGGGTAAAGAATCTCCCACTGAATAAATATTGTTTTTTATTTTAAAAACACTTTTAAGGAAAAGTGAGAAACCATGGGATCCAACACCAACCACAAATAAACCAAAACAAAAAAGAACAAATTCAAAATAGTATCCTCCCCAACAGTTGCACCATGTCGCAGCCTTCATCAGAGGATGGCCCTTCGACAAGAAGTCCCGTGAAAATGCATGGGCACAGAACCAATGGTGAAGCCATACCCTCTCAATGAAAAAATTCTAAAGGAAAGCTCTGGTTAAGACTTAGTGCTCCAATCCCTATCTAGAGAAAATCCTCCTGAAGTGATTATTGAAAGAAAAATATTTTCTGCATGACAAACTAGATAATTGATCCTAACTAAGGTACAGAAAGCAAAAAATTCCACCAAACTAGGAAAAATCAGCAAGCCAACCTAAACAGAATCATAAAAGATTAACATTAGATCACCAGAGCCCGCTTCCCTAAACAATTTCAATGATAAATATGATACTTGAGAATCCAATACCTTATTCATCATATTTTCAACCTTAGAAGCTAGCTGATCGCAATACTGGATATACTCCTCTATCTTGATTAGGCCTTTATTGATTCCCCCTACAAATATGAGATCCTGTTTGTCAATAAAAGAATATTTCTCCTCATTAAGAGACACTTTTAGGGACCTACCCATTATATTTTCTACCTCCTATTAATTTTCATTCAGAACCAATACCTTCTTGAGCGCTTCCTCCTTAGAACATAAAATCAAGTCCAAAGATTGATTATCTTGGTCACCTGTTCATTGAGGACTTTGGTTCCTAGTGGAAAATTTAATTTCATTTATCTTTTTTTCCAACCGACTCTCCAAAAAAGGAGGGAGTGAAGAGTATTCCTTCCTCCCCATCCTTCAGCTAACACTCCTGCTACTCCTCTGGCTTAAAGCTTCATCTTCCGAGAGTTCAGGTTCAACCCCAAGAAGCTCCTAGGATCTCCATTTCTCATTTTGTCTGGGAAAACCACATAAGTCAAAAAAATATATACAGGGGCTTTCAAATGATGGAAAACCAATACAATTTGATTAGGAGAGAAGTTTCTAACTATTATGGTCATATTCCCTTTCTATAAGAGGAAACATCCCCCTACATATCCTTGTTGGGACATCAAAAGATAACCCTAAAATCCAAACTGAACCACCAATATTCATGTGTTAATATTTTCCAACAGGGCTTAAAAACCATGACATGGACACTTATAGTGCTTGTACATTAGAGAATAAAAGTTTTTCATGGGATTCCAAGACAATTGAAATTCTAGAAAAACATTTTCATTGGGGTAGGTAGGGTTGGGTCAATCTGGACCCCAACTCTAAATGTTCACGAAGTGTTATTTCTTCCATATCCTTCCACAATTTTGAGAGGTGCTCATTCACCATAATTGATTCTATTATTTTTTTGGTCTGTAGGGCCGTAAAGTAGGGGTTTGTCAAACCAGATGTCCCCTATAACTATCTTCCTCTGAATATGGTGATTTTTTGTGCCTAATGATGATAACCCCTTCATGTCTTCTCATACCTAATAGGAGAGCACTTAATGATTGGTTCATGGGGATGGAAATAGATGTAGAGGTCTGTAAAGATGTGTTTTGGATAGTTTATTTTAAAAATATCTTGAGAATATTTATGCAATCATCTCGGAGAAATTATATTTTTAAAAGGGGATTTATCCAGAATGACAGAATGGTTCCTAGGAACCCTGGGGATGTAGGTATGATTTTGAAATATTTACCTATTTGGGATGCAAAAGGTCCTCATATACATGTAAAATCGTGGTATCCCTAGAATGATAATTCTCTCTAATTCAATGGTGGAATGTGTGACAAGATCCTTATAATGTTTTCTATCTATATTTTGTATTTGGAACTCCCAATAAAATGATCTTACAAATATTTTTTCTTGGATACAAGGGCCTTATTTCCTAAAAATATTTCCTTTACAATATGTTGTATTTGCGATAAATTCATTCTCTATATGTCCAATGTGACCCCATAAGAAGAAAAATATCGGCATTTTTTCATACTCAAATATAGTCCAATAACATGAGATCTCCTTGGATAAAAACATACCACCAAGAAGTTGGCTATCAAAATTGATGAAAACCCCAATATTTCTAAATGTCCCCTAGATAATAGGGTCTAATTAATCCCTCTCAAAACAGTCTCCTATAAGATTTCCAATTTATCGCATAATGAGATTTTATCATCCCCTAAGAGTGTTGAGAAGGAGGGAAATGCGACAAATGAAAAAAATACGAAATGAGAACGAGTAGTGGAAATAAAACCATTCACTCCAAAAATCAGATGCGCAGTGACAAAATACATGTGCAGAATATAAAGGGATGACACCAGAAATTTTTACATGGAAAATACAATGAGGGAAAAACCATGGGACCTAGTCTAAAAAGATGGATCCACTAAAATAAAGAGGTACAAGGTCGAGACTCCCCAAAAATGGAATTGATCTCAAAAGTAACAATAAAAATTAAAAGCAGAGAATGAAAGACCGATTGCAAGAAAATTGATCGTTGAACAAATGTGATCACCAAATGAGATTTTCTCTTTTTATTTTTGGTGCTTTGAAATGCCTTGTCACTAGCTCCTTATATAGTGAAAAGATTTTTCATCAAATTGTTTCTTCACATAAAAAGTTTGTCATGGTGTCAAAAGCCTCTCACTGCATGAATTAATTCACACAGTCTTCTGTGTGGGAGAACCACTTGAGGAGGAATTACATTGTGTCACAATCAATGGAGGTTCCCAAAAAACTCCTCCTCTAATTCAAGTGGGGATCACCTCAAAACCCTATAAGTAGTCGGTAAGTCTAAAATTTTCCTATGGGAAAACTCTTGGTCAACATTTCTGACCCACTATCATTAGCGTGTATCTTCTCAATGTCCGACTATCTCAAATCAAGGACTTTATAGATCCAATGATATCAAAAATAGATATGTTTTGACCTTCTATTAAATGTTGAATTATTTCTCAATAAAATGGCACTCTGAATATCAAAAAATTCAACATACCTATTTGGATTTAAACAGATATCTTAGGTAAAATTTTTCATCCACAAAAATTATTTTCATGCTACTATATAGACAATAATCTATGACTCTATGGTAGATAAAGAAAAACATCTCTGCAATCTAGAATACCAAGATACAACTCCCCCGAAAAAAGTGATCAAATAACTAGAAGTAGTCTTCCCCAAATTGATATCCCCTACCATATCTGAATCTGTAGAGCCAAAAATCATAGGATCCCCTTGTAAAAACACAATATCAGACCTGAAGTACCACAAATTTAATAAAATATATACTTCACTACTCTCCAATGATCTCTACCTGGATTCTATAGCAAATTACTAGCCACAATAACTGCATGATCTATATTAGGTCTAGTACATAACATAACATACATCAAACAACCAATTATTGATAAATAGGGTATGTACTATTTCTCCTATCCCTCTCCTCAGTAGTAGAAGGTAACTAACTGTTAATGATCTTAAAATGTAAAGAACTATGAGTACTAACCATATTATCTCTATCCATTGAAAATATATGAAGAACCATCTCAATATATTTATCTAGAGATTATCAGAATTCCCAGGCCTTCCTGACATGGGAGATCAACATTCCAAGAATCCACCATGTTGGCCCCAAGTCCTTCATCTCAAAAGACATACAATGAGCCTTCTTTATTCAATCAATTCTAGAAGCATTATGTCCAATAATTAACATATCATCAACATACAACAATATTATAATAAAATAATCATAAAAAATATCTAAACACACTCACAATGATCAGAATATGTCTTCTTGAAACCCTGATGAAAAATGAAAGATTCAGAATTCTTATACCACTACCTCTGAGCCATCTTTAAACTATTCAAACTATTCATTAACCCACCGATAATATTTTCATTAACTATTTCAACAAAACCCTGTAGATTCTCTATAATTATCCTAATATAAATATTCATGAAGCAAAGTTTTCTTTACATCCATCTGCTCAATATATAGATCGAAATTAGCAGCCAAACCTAGAACAATCCTAATGAAAGAAATTTTGAAATAATGGGATAAAATCTCATCAAAATCCATACCTTTATTTTGAGATAAGAATTTAATATATAACCTTTACTTGTATAATGGAATAGAACTAGATTCATCATTTTAATTCGATAAATCCACCGATTATGAAAAGATCTATTATCTATCAATAACTTCACTAGATAAAAAGTATGATTTTCATGAAATTATTTCATCTTATCATCCATTATCGTAACCCATATGTTCTTCTGTTTAATTTCATTTTCCTCATTAAAAGATTATGGTTCTCCCCATTCAGTGAAGAGAAAAAACTAATTAGGTGAATACTGAGTAGAAATGGTATGATGTCGAGATGACCTCTGTAGTAGAACTACGAGTCCAATAATAATCCTTAGAATTGGATCATCAAAAACAAAAGGTACATTGGAAAATTAAACTCCAACAAGTTCACCTTTAGCATCATTATTTACATCGATGCAATAATAAAAATCAACTATATGAGGTAAATGTGAATTAGAACCTAGATCAAGAATGAAAAAACCAATAGAAGTTAGAGAAGTATATTTTTATCCCTTATCAATGTCTATAATAGATTGATCCTCCTTAAACAATGCATCATATATTCTAAAAAGTTTCATCAAAATAAGATCATAGAACCTATACCCAAACTCATCATGTCCATAGACAATAAAAATACACAATTGTGTCTTACCATCTCACATGGATCTCTCATCTGTAAGCACATGAACAAAAGCCTTGCAACCAACAACACACATGTGATCATATGTGATCTCTTTTCCATACCCAAAAATTTTAAGAATTATTTTCTGCAAAGAATCTTTAGGTGATAAATTGATAATATAAGCAACATTAAGTAAAGACTCACCCAAAAAATATCCAGGTATCATTACTTCCAAAAGAAAACAACAACCACTTTCCAAAAAAGTCATCTTCATCTGCTTTGCTACACCATTTATCCGAGGTGTCTTGGGAGGTGTCTTCTAATTCTGAATACCTTCCTACCTACAATAATGATCAAATAGACCACAATAATCCCACCCATTGTCTGTACAAATACATTTTTCTATCTTTCATAATTCCCTCTCAGATGAAACGTGATATTGCATAAAAACACTAAGCACCTAAATTTTGGAATTCAAAACATAAAACCAAATCATTCATGAGTAATCATCAATAAATGTCACAAAATAAATAAATCCTCTAAAGGTATTATATTTCAATGTAACACAAAAATCATAATGTACTAATTCATGTACTTGTGACTTTCTATGTAGAGGATGTCTGGTGACACTCACTCTGCTCTGTTTTACAACCAAACAGTAATCACCCGTGTCTAATTTGATACTCTTAAAAAATTTAAGAAGTTTTCTCTTGTACAAACAACCAAGAACTTTGTCGGAAATGTGACTAAGCCTCTTATCCCAAAACATGGATGAAACACTAAAATCAACAACATATGTAATATAATAAGAAATAGAAGATATAATCCAGTACAAACCTAACTACTTTTTCCCTTAAGACAAAATCAAATATCCCTTGTAAATAATCCATTTACAATCACCAAAAGTAAATATAAACACTTTATCCTCAAGAATTCTTGTATAAATAAGATTCATTTGATCCTTAAGCGCATGTCGAACAATATTCAAAATTATCTTACTCCTTGTTCTGGTCTCTAAACAAATACCCCTGATACCTACAACATCAACTTGACTATAATTACACATCTTAAAAATTCTAATATTACATAAGATGTAATTTGTAAAGAAATAAAACCTTTGATGACTCGTGAAAATAGGAATCACTGTAAAAACCCAACAAGAATAATCAGAAGCAATGTTAAGAGAGTCATAAAAAATACTAAGATCAATGCATGTAGTGGCAGCAACATGACCATCTCCACCACCATTTTTATTATATGAATTTCACTTCATTATATTTTCCCTTTTCAACTGATAAAAAAACATATTAAATTTACATTATTATAATAATTATGGAATTCAAAATCTTTCTTCTTAGAACTGTATTTCCTTCTGATTATATTCCTACCTCGACTGCTCTGTCCCTGGTCCTGGATTATCCCCCAATTTACTATGACTAGAAGATATCATAATGATTTTTCATAAGTATGTCTCTTATCCACATCATTTAAAATAAAACACTTAACAATAATAAATATCAAAACACAATTAAGAGTAGAACTAGTTAGAGTAACACGTAAATTATCCCATGAATCGGGTAAGGTGTCAAGTAAAAAAGAGATAAAACCTCATCTTTATGATTGATATGCATTCAAGAAAACAAATCAATGAATTCTTGATATTCAATTAAATATTCAGAAATAGATGTACCTTATTTATACATCAAATTCATCATTTTTTAGAAGAATCAATTTATTGTTCCCCATCTTGTAAGCATAGGTCATCTCAAGCTTCTCCCATATTGTTATAGTGTGAGAGATGTTAAAAATTTGGTTCATCAATTTTTGCTCGACCCATTGGAGAATGATTCCACAAAACATCTCATGATCAAATGAACATTCTTCATGTTACATACTTTTTGGATTTGGGAAACTAAAAACTAAAAGATGCATTCTCTTGAAAAAAAGCATATCCTTCATTTCTAGTCAACACATATGATAGTTTCTACCATTCAACAAAATCATCCGACTTTAATTAGATTCCATAATAAATATGAAATAAAAAATAAAACCCTTTGATACAAAATGTCAAGAAATAAGGAAAAGTGATGAACACACATACAACAGATAAGTGAACATGAAGTGTAAATAAAATATTTCCCTCAAAATATTGGATGTACAACGATAAAAAATGTGCATAATTTAAAGGGTTGACACCCAAAATTTTTATGTGGAAAACCCTATGAGGGAAAAACTGTGGGAGTAAGTCCAGAAAAAGGGATACACTAAAATAAAGAGGTACATGGTAGAGAATCCCCAAAATTATAAGGTATCACAAATGTAATAATCAAGAATAAAATCATTGAATCAGAGACCGATAGCAAGAAAAATGATTGTCAAACAAATGTGATCACCAAATTAAATTTGATCTCGGTATTATTGGTGTGTTGAAATGCCTTTCCAATGCCTCCATATATAAGGAAAATGAACCTATATAAAATTATAGCTCTACATCAAAAGTGTTTCACTGCATCAAAACGCATGTTACTATGTCAAATAATTTACTCAGTCTTCACCTTTCTAGGAGATCCAATAGAGGGGGCATTACCCAGTGTTACAATCAATTCTGGAACCCTAAAAAGTTGAATACCCATTATCTACATCCATAAGTGAGATTTAGATAAGGTTACATTTAACATATCACTATCCGTTATTAGATCACACATCTCATTTATATGGTTTTCAAAGGACCAAGGTCTCCCTAGGAGGACCATCCACTTGTCTTTCTCTTTAGAGAATTCGAAATCAAGACACCCCACTCGTATTTCACATATGGAAACACCATTTTCCATTTACTATAGGTATTTTTATGTGTTCATTGAAGAATAAAAATTGAAAGGCTAATCTAAGATGATGTTACATATTATTTGAAGTTTGATAAGTCGAACACACTCATCCTTTGATGACATTATCAGTGTTTTTTAATTTTTTTAAAATTAACGACTGATGGACACCCCTAAAACACAAGTGAACATCTTGGGGGGATAAAAATTATAGAACAAGAGATATTTTTTGACAACCACCAAGTGGGATGATTTTTTAGAGGTGATTTTGTTGATTTATATACACACTCAAAATCTAGGTTTATTTAAAACATATATAATAATATGTAGGAGTATTAATGTGGTCAAACCAATTTGATCCATTAATGGGGGAAATAAGGTGGGGGATGGAAGATAATGGTTTAATTAATCACCATTATTGAAATTAGGCAACCATCACCCCTAATTTCAATCGCATTCGCAAGATATCAATGATGTCAAACTTTGTACACAACTATAGAAACCTGGTGAACATAAGTATCTTCATGGGAACATATGAAAACTATGCCTAACTCAAATCCTTCTCATCACTTGCCACCGGCTTCTCTGTAAGGAATATAACATACAAGAAGGTGGGCTTGGCCACCAAGGTGTTGATAGTTTTGGACATTTCATACATCAACATACTATTGGGCCTCTAATGGAATGATTTTTTCTACCTATACCTATAGATGCATGGTGGATTTCTATATTGAAATATGCACGCAACGTATCCTTCTCCCTCTCTCTTACTTCCTTAGATGATGATTTCATCAAAATATCCTCATGAATTTTCTTGATCCAACAAATATTTTGTTCTTATTTTCCAAAGGAGGTTTTCTTGTTTTTCATAGTGATGTTTAACTCACTAGAGAATAACCTGCATAGTTCAAACACAGGAGGTGCTATATGCCCGATAATGTTGTCTATGGAGAGAAAACAAATTGTGGTTTATTAATGATATACATAAAGTAATTCCTCCATGTTTTATGGTGGTGAATAAAACACTACAACAACTAATAGTTTGGAAGTAAACATGACAATAAATAGTTTTTCAACATCTTGGATAATGCACTATTGGGTGTTAATGATGATCTTTGGTCTCCAATAGTGTTTGTTGTATTCATTGTCCATGGTTTAAATGTTGTTATCGGTTCAAAACTGAATGGATCCTCACTAATCAACACACCTTATTCATCATGAGTACTCTAATTCCACAGCTCTGCCTCATTAAAGATGACATCATTCATTACATGCATGCATTGGCAGATGAGGACATACAAGTGTTATGATTTGGACCAAAACACATACCCAATACAAACCATTGGTGTACTCCAATCATCCATATTCTTCTGATGAGGTTTCAAATTATTGAAATGCGTGATGCATCCAATGGGGAAGAGAAATTACACCACTAGGTTTTTTTCATGCCAAGTTTCATTTGGTGTCATCACATGATGGTTATGTGTCAGTGCTTAGTTAAGGATGATCATGGTGGTGGAGACAGCCTCACCCCAAGACACCATGGGATTCCCCATATCTTTCATCATGTGTTGATCCATAGAATCCATGGGCTAGATGTTTTGTTTAATAACCTCATTATGCTATTGTGATTAAGGATCCATGAGTTGTCTTTGTTTGTTACACTCAATGTAGTATTCTCCAAATTCCACTAAAGTAAAATCATTTCCATGGTTGGTGTAGAGGTCCTTCAACTATCGTAGCTTCTCCACCTCCACTATGGTCTGAAAGCATTAGATTACCATTGATTCTTTGAATTTTCTTCCATGTAGACTGAGATCCATGTAGTAGCACATTTCATCCATGAATAGATGAAAGTAGTGGTTCCCTCTTGGCATCATTCTCATGATCGACTGATAGAGGTCACTATGGAATATGTCGAGGACTTGATCTACACAATTCACCAATTTCTAAGGTAAATAAACTCATTATTTCTTCCCAATGAGGTAACTATCACATACATGATCCACCTAATCAATACATGTAATCCTCAACTTCATATCGTGTTAAAAAATATTGATATGAACCTATAAATTTAGGTGGTTGTACCTCATGTTCCATCTACTTCCCACACCCTTTCTCTTTGCAGACAACCATGTATTCCGGGTAATTATGAGTCTTATCTTGTATAAATGATCAGGGAAGAACTGCACCATAGCCAGCAAGATGCATTGAAATTCACATATCTTTAATATACCTCCTTTGATTAGTAATTTACAACCATTATCTTAATTTTTTTATACTAATGATGTTGTTTGTGAGATATGGGATAATGTATACCATCATGAGAATGTGGTTCTCACGATGGTATATTATAAAAAACATGATCATATCTCATCCCTTAATATTGATGTTAGATCTATCCCTAAACATGATGGTGTCGTGGATACTAGAGTCATGATTGGGGAAAATTGTGCTGGAACTGGTCCTGTGGATTGTGGAACCGATGTTGAGGTATGACATGTCATCATCACATGCCTCCTTCTAATCCTATTCTGAAAATTCCATCACCTAAGCCATACAATGTGGAATACATTGTATTAGTGTGGAATTGGAGTTTGAGGATCATGATGTTGGGGTATCAGGCATCGTTGTACATTCCCTTTCTATAAAGAGTGTGGGCTCATCATCTCACCTATGTTTAGAAGGGTGTCATCCCTTTTTACCCACTATGGTAGCCTTGGGCCAAATAAACCATTTTTTCATAGTTGAGATATTTTTCCCTTGAGACATCATGACTATCACTTTATCCCAATCCATCCTTTCCATTTTCACTATTGACATGATCTGTTTTTTTTCATGGTTGACAGTGACATAGCCTTTCAAACTTGTAGTTGTTGAAGGACCCCTCCCCCTATCTATCTCTCCTTCATCCACAAAACCCACTCCTCCATAGTGAGGAGAAACATACCACCATATTTGATTGTGACAGACAACTCAAAATGGTCTGCTGCTACTTTTAGTCTCTATGTTACCTCCTCCATAGAGAGAGTAAAGATATCAGGAGTCATATAAATTGATAGGGAAATTTGGTAGAACCTGTAGGACACGACACAAACATACTGATCAATTAGAATATTTTGAGGCTCCAAATCACTGAGGATTGTGTGTTAGTTGACCAACTAGTAAGACACATCATGAAGGAATACATTGATTCATCATTGTGCATTAAATGACTTATTATTCCTTGTAGAGATTCTAAGCATTAGCCTTTCACACTAGATCAATGGGGATGCACATAGTCTTAATGGTGTCCCGCAATTCCTTACTTTCCATGATGAGGAGTATGGATTTCATCTCTGGTGGGATATCACACAGGATGACCTCTAGTGTTTTGTAGAGTTCAACACCACTTGTGTCAACATCATCCCAAAGTCCATATTCTTGGACAATGACCTTCATCATCAAGGATCAGTTTCATATGTTCATATTCATGAGGATAATTTCCTGATCGCTCAATATCCTTAACCACTCGATCTACCACCGGAGGGATTCTACAAATGTCAATTATAGATCTATGATTAATTGATTATGGCTAGTAGAGTCAGGTAACTGATGGATTGGAGTCCAAAATCATTGATCATGTTATCCTTCCTCTGTTACCAATTTTTTGAAAATTCTTAACCAATCAACACCCACAAAACCCAAGAGGATGCCCTTAGAGGAGAATGAAAAATTATATAACATGATATATTTTTATGCACCACCAAGTGGGGTGATTTTCTAGATGTGTTTTCATTTTATTACACACACACACAAGTTAGCTGTACTTACAACGTAATTAAAACCACACAGGATATTTGATGAGGAAAATCATTGTGGACCCATAATTGTGTGAAAATAATTAGGTGGAGAAAAATTAATGGTGTAAGGATTCTCTATTAGTTAACCAACATGTTTTCTATCAATCTACATAATATATCAAGTAGAAAATATCGGGGAAAATAAATGATGAAAACACTAATTATAGTATCACTATCGTTGTGGTGATAAAGATGGAAAGAAAACAATGTCTTAAGGATCGAAGACTGATGATCCCACAACCTGAACAGGTCGAAGCAACAAAATTGAGGAGACATTAATCCAAAAATCAAATTAATCCATTGAATCTTGGGAAGAGGGTGAAAAAGAAACCATTATTTAATCAATTCAATGGAGTTGAGGCCACCAACATCCGATGAAACAAATCACTGCCAATCCTAGAAAAAACCTATGTACTACCAAAACCTATGAGGACCTTGGATCACACTCTTAGGGTAGAGAGAGAGGAATATCAGAAATATGATATTTAAATATATAAATATACCTTGATTGGTATTTAAAATTATAGGAAAGTATGTGAATAAACGATAATTTGTTTGTATTTTGGGAGGACAAAGTGATTAAATGAATGATTCCATACATGGTGGATTTTGATAAAAAGATATTAAAGAGTTTTTTAAATTTTTTTAAAAATATAGTCATTCATTTTTATCCATATGATCCAATACATGAATCATAATGAAGCCACTATCTATACAGGAAGAGAAGATTCCCAAATTTCAAGAAGTGTTGGAAGATGAGGCACAAGATCCAAAATATGGTCAAAATTTGAGCACCATTAATCCCACATGGCCTTGGCCATGAGTCAAAGGATGATTTCATGAATCGGAAATTATATCATGGTGAAGAAAAAATGGAAGAGCTGATCATCATAGGAATGAATAAATGAAATCAAAAGCTTAGAGGGATGTATTCTGATACTAAATTTAACCAGAAGTAATGGACCTTTAGAGGGCATGCAAGACGCCACATAATCTTCCAAACCACATTTCCCATTGTAGTTTGATATTCATGTAACAACCTATAGACAAACATTCCAAAATAATATCTTGAACAATCCTATCTCCATTAGATATTGTCCAATACATATCCATCATGAAAGGGATGATCAAAATAATTCTTATATCTCTACAATTAAACAAAGACTCAAGATTTTCAAATAACCATACCCTTATTGTCTTATATCCAAGAGTACTTTACAAAATTGACATTGGTTATGTACCAATAATTTAGAAAACATTACCATTATGAAATGTGTTCAAAACCAAGAGGATCCTCTAGATGAAGTTGGATTGGGGGCCTAATGTTGATCCTTATATGTCTGAGTGGGGGAAATACTTGGCTTGTAGAATCTTATCATATAGTGAGTCATGGTAGATAAGAATACTCTAACCCAGTTTGTCCAAAAATGAATCATTGACTAAACAGAGGCCCCAGATTCCTATTCCCCTACACACTATGGGAGAATAAATCTTTCTCCATTACAACAGGTGATTTTTTTTCAATTGTTATGACCCCACCAGAAGTTGGCATTTCAAGAGTGAATCTGGTCAACTATTAAGCTGTGGGGTTTGAAAATAGACATGGTATAGCATGGAATTGATTGAATCTATACCATAATAAGGGTTTCCTTTCCTTATATAGAAATTATTTTGGATATCCAACCATGTATTTTTTTTTCAATTATGTCAATGATGAATGAAAAGTTATATTTATTTTGATCAACCAACAATCATAGTAATCCGAGGTATTTATTATGTCTGTTGACCACATGAATACTAGATTTCTGGTCGAGATCAATTTTTTTATTTGACATAACTCCTACACTAAATATTTGTCCATAATTAATCATGTTAACCAACTTACCCCAATCCATATCATAGTGTTTTATCATTTGAAAAATTCAAGTGTACTATTTATGGGTGGCCCTTGAGAAGAGAAGGAAATTATCTGCAAAAAATGGAAAATTGGTGGGCTCCATATACATACATTTTCCACATGAATATTATGATAAGTAACAACCACTGAATAAGGATTTGAAAATACATCAACAAATAAAATAAATCGAAAATGGAAAGGAGGACCCCCTTGTAGAAGACCCTGAGAGGGGGTGAATCCCTAAGAAAGGAATCCATTAATTTTAATCTTAAAAGACACCAAAGAGATGAAATGCATGATTGAATTAAAATATTTAGAGAAAAAACCAATTTTATTCACAAACAAACAGAAGGAATGGACGCTCCAATTTTTACACACTTTAGTCATATTGAACTTCCAAGACATAATGTCTCTTTTCACAATTGAGAATGTTATCATATAATGAAACACCTCATGGGACACAATATCATTATTAGAGATGAGTCTTTTTATGATGAAGGAACATTTTTTTTAAATATAACAGTGAAAAACCAAGGCCACATATAGTTGAAAAAGATATTTGAGGAGATCTTTTAGTAGACATTTCATAATCAAATTTTCTTGAAATAGGAGAGGTTTTTATATCTTAGGTATAATGGTTATGATGGTTTCATTGAGATATCATATATTGGTTTTACCCATGAAGACATCCTTTATCATGGCCAAAATATTTGACCCAAAAATATTCCAATAACATTTGAAAAATATGGAATAGACGACACCATACCCTAGCTCATTCCAGAAAATTATTTTATTGAGGGACCTCAGTATTTATTTATCATATAAATATTTTGTGAGTCGATGGTTCATTTCATCTATAATCATATGTCTAATTAATGTTTCATTTTTTCTAAAAATGGAAGATCCCCCTTTAGTGTAAGTATTATTAAATAACATTGTGATAATATCATGTATCCCCTCCTCATCAGTTACAAGTTTGAAGTCAAGATTATTATGGCTGAGGACTATGTCCTTACTGTACCTCATAGAGTCCTTCTAATGAAAAGAGTGTTTTCAGCATCACCTTATTAAATTTTGTTTCACAAACATGTATGGACCAACATCTTTCCTTAACAAGAGGATTAATATGTATATCAATTTTAAGTCTTATGATTCTGGTATGGTTACCATCCAAAAGGGGACAAGAATAAAAGGCATTTAGCTTCTTTTAAATCACATCTCATGTATTTTCAGGGTGGTGATATTTACAGTCGGTGTAGGTTTTCACCTTGGGTTCCACATGGTGAATTTTCTTACATAGGTCCAAGTCTCTAGCCTTCTAGTATGAAAATATAATGTCTTCTCATTCATTATATTTCTTCCTAAAGATTTCAAATATGAATGTTCTCACATAATTTGGTTTTATGAACCATGCGAAGTATACATGATGATAAGGTAGTGGTTTGATGGTGTATATTCCAAATTAAAAACATAGAATAACATTAAGAGGTTTTTCCATTCAATAGAACCCACAAATTTATCTAGATGATCCAAAATGAGAATTATTTATGAATTAGCTTAAAACTAGGTAAAATTCTATAATACATGTCCAAATTTAGAGAGATCCACATTTGAAGCTTCCTGATATAATTCCAACATTGAAGAATTAGATCTACTGGTACCCCCTTTTTTCATTTTGGAACATGATTTAATTGAAGTCTCAATTGAGGAAGATAGGTCATGTTAGTCTCTATCATAGATATTTGAGATGTTTCCTAGAATTTAAACTATCCCTTTTGAAGGGCTAACCATAAAATCCCACAAATTCCAATTGCGAGGTATCATGTTAATGGATAGAGAAGGAACTATATATACATACACACACACACAAATAAAAATATACAGAAATATAAATATAAATATACCTTAAAAATATATAAAAAACAAATATAAAAAAATATAGAAAAAGAATATAAATATATATATATAATTTTTAAAATCCCAATTTCCTGGAGTTGGTAATTAAATTTAATTTACATTTTTAAATTTAACATTTTTGTTTTTTTGATATTTGTTGAAAATCTGGAATTTGGGCACTTTACAAGCATTCCAAGAGGACCACTTGTTCCCCCTTCATGACCGGTGGTTTCAGTCGGGATACCCTCTACCATCAAGATGGATTTCTATAGCCAAGCAAGAGTTTCCTCATTCTTGTAGGTGGTATTTTCAGTTAGGGGATTTTGGATGAGAGGGTGATAAAGCATAGAAAATATGATGAATCTAGGGTCCTATGTCACAGATGACCTAGTTTGGCACTTCCCTAGTAGAGAAAGTGGCACGATGACAATTTGTTCATGGTTCACCCAGAGAGATTACATAGAGGCTTGACGCTCTCATGGTTTTCCTTCATCTTGATCAAAATATAGTCCAAATATATATTTAGCACCATATGTGTGTGTTTTTCATATCTAGAGTTAAATATCCCATTCTTTATTGATTTTAATATCTAAACCCTTTTCGTGAACATGAATTTTTTTTGTGGTTCTTGATCTTGAACTGTGGTGAGAATACCCTAGGAAACATGTTGATCAGCCAACACCCTTATGAATGATGACCCTAGATGACTTGGATGAAATGATTAAATATTCAATAGATTAATCAAGATTTTTATTTGAAAAATTTGAGATTAAGACCTAGTAAGGGGTTATCAGTCCAACATATTTATTATCTATTTTTTTTTTTCAAGACTCAATCATGTTGGTCGTTTTTTATTTATTGTGTAATGTATGTATATAGTCATGGGTTGTTCGTTGGGTGTTTCTATTTGGTTTTGATCTTGTATTCATCTTTTCTTTAATAGTTTAATACCTTGATGATTCAACCTAGTGAACATAAATCCTCTATATAACTTTCATTGTTTTCCTTTTATCTTATTATTCAACCTGTAAGTCACTGAATGTCACATTTCTTCTTGGAAAATAATTCAATTCTTCCACCTTGAATTCTATGAAATCTGGTTTTAAATTTATTTATTAAAAACTATTTTGGGGGTATTGTATTCCTCATATTATATAATTTATTCTACCATTTAATTCTTCTTATTTTTTATTTATTCTATACTATAATTCAGTTCTGAAAATTGATATCATGAATATGGAATTTCAATTATCATATCTTTTGATTATGTTTATTGAATATGTGTCTACAAATTAATGTTTACCTTTATTAATGGGAAATATTTCATGTTTTTAATGAATGAATTATACACTTGTATGTGATTTACCCACTCCCACAAGTGAATCATATTCACTATAGTTGATTGATTTGAATGTTCCTTACTGATTAGAATGCTATAATGTGAGTATCTATTTTATGTTTTTTAGTTTTCAATGTATTAAATTTTATAATAAAAATCATTTTGTATTTTGTATTTTTATTAACTAAGATAGCCAATTGATCCTGGGCTATTGCATTGGAAATGTCTCTCACAAATGGGAAATCCCTGCAAAAAAGTGGTATTAGTGTCTAATTAGGTTTATTTTTTTCATTATTAAAATTTGAAATTATTTTTGATTACTTTTAAATTATTTGTTAGTTGAATTTACTTACTACATCATGCATCGACTATTTTTTTCATCTTGGTCGTGTGGTCTTTTGGGATGTAATTTCATTATATTTGTGATTTTTTATTTCCTTTATTTTCCTTGATTTATCAACTAGATTTATACTTATAAACTCTTTTGGTGAGTACTGCTTGTATGTGTCTTTCGTTTCATGATAAAAAGGGTTCTATATGAGGATGGACTATCTTTAAGAACTGGTTAGCGGTAAGCTCTTAGTGGGATCTTAGGTCTATAGTGTCTACCTTTTTCCTAGGAGATGATTTTATGTTAGTTCAGTTTTGTTCCTTCCTATCCATTAGTACTATTTTTGAGTGTATAGTCCTATAGAACGTTCAGTGTTTAGTATTTGGGATGTTGGGGGTGAAGTGCTCTTGTTTTTCAATTAAATTATCACCAAGAATCTCTTGATTTACTGTTTGACCATGTCTAGTTTCTTTGTTTTTGTTTAGAAGAAATAATGTTCCATTCATAAGACAAGACTAGGATATGTATCCATTATGGCTCGATTCACCGAGTTTTATCACTAACTTTCACCCTTTTGTTCTCATGTTTTAGATCTGTCCTTTGATATTGGGATAAATTACCTTTATCCAGGTCGTTTCTATTTTTTAAGGATATCTAATTTTAGATTTTTTAGGAGGCCTTCTCCTTTGATGGATATTTTGAATTTATATTTTTATGATCTTCTACTTCCTTTTATTGAGATTATTCATGATTGAGATTAGTGTAACATGTCTCAGAATAAATCCAATAGTGCTTTAGTAATATTATGTTCTTATGAGTTCAGATGGATACTTTTCTCATTAGTTGTTTTTTACTATGCACGTTCTCTTTAATGCTTCATTTTGTATTTTTTTCATGACTGCACTGATTTTAATGAGTTATATTCTTTTTTATTTCTCTGAGATTTTTCCCAGGTTTTGGTAGAGTATGGTACTACATTACTTAGTTATGTTCTTTGTCCACAAATGTTTTGTTTTAGGTACTTATTTGCATGTGATTTGTTGGTCCTGATTTCCTCATTAGCATCATCTCAAAGTGCGACTCAGTTTAGTGTATGAATAGCCATTATCATGCAGTTTTTTAGAATTGTTTTATTCTAAGAATTTTTATAATCTTTGGATATCATTGAATTATGGGAATCATGTGTCACATTGATATATTAATGGGTGAATCTTTGCATCCTACCCTATAATTATTACTTTTTAGGTTGTGATTCCCAAATTCATCGTAGTGTAGATGGTTATGAATCAACATGTGGTATTGGTTTTAATTTCAAGGTTGAGAGTGTGATGTTTTTTCATATTAAAATTGTTCATTAATTTAATTAATATGTTTTAGAATTGTGAAATATTGATTTCCCTAAAATTTTAATTAAATTAAATTAAATTTTTTAGTTTTAATATTAATTTTTTGTGATACTTGTTACACACCTATCATTTGGGAACGACCTGAGAATTCTAAGTCATCTACAGGTCCCCCCCTTATAATTTGGCAATTTCATTCCAGCTACCCTTTTCCATCCACATTTCCATCTCGGTCCTCACCTACATATTCTCATTCATGTAGGTGGATTGTTATAGTTATGGGATTTCGGATGAGAGAGAGAGAGTAGGGAAACTCTGATGGATCAAAACTCTTATGAAAAGGACAACTGGTTCATATCTTCCCTAGAGGAGAGAGAAGTGTGATAATGATCTATTTATGGTTCACTAAGGGAGATCAAAATAGGCCCAACTCTCTCTTAATTATCGATTATTTTGATCCAAATCTCATCCAGATACAGATTCAACACCCTGAGTTCAAGGTTTGTAGATCAAGAGGGAAAGATCCCATTATATCTTGATTTAAAAATCCATCCTATGTTCTTGTGTGTGTCATTTGTGAATGGTTCTTGATCTCATGGAGTAGTTAAAACACCATAAAAAACATTATAGGCATAAAAAAACCTTTTGGAAAATGTTGCTAGATGACTAGGATATAATGATGGCAACACCAGCAGCTGCATCGAGCTCCTTTTACAACAATGTTGAGACCGATCCCTCCTAAGGGGGTCTCAGTCCTGTATATTTCTTTTATGTTTTTAAATTTTTTTCAAGAATCATTCATGATAGTTTTTTTATTGTTTTAATCATGTATGTATCTATTCATAGTTTTTTCATTATGTCTTATTTTCTGGATGGGAACTTGTAATCTCATTACCTTGCCTATTGGAAAACACAGATGATTTTTTCATATGCTTATAGGCCAGTTGATGAATCATGTAAATCCTCTATGTCCCTTTAACTACTTTCCATTTAGTTTTTTATTAAACATACAAATTTTGTAACATCACATTGCATCTTGAATATTAATTCAATTCTTCCAACTTATTGCCTATGTGTTCTGGATTTTAATTTTTTATTTAGAAGCTATGTTGGGGATTCTGTATTTCCCATATTATATCCTTGTTGCTTCCATTTAATTATTCCCACTATTTAATTATTCTTGAATGTAAATATAGTTTTGAAAATTTATATCTTGAATCTATAATTTTGATTCTTATGTTGTATGATTATGATTGTTGAATTAGTGTCTATAAAATAATGTTTTTTTTAGAAATATAAATATTAACTTTTTTGAATGTTTAAATTGAAACTTTAATATTATTTAGCCACAACCATATGTGAATATTATTCACTAGAGTTGATTCATTTGAATATCCCTTATTTATTGTAAATTTTCAATGAAAACATTTGTTTTATGTTTATTATTAACTAATGTATTAGTTGTAGAATAAAAATAATTTCTGGTATTGGTTTTTCAGGAAAAAACATACCCTATTGATCATGGTCTATTGCATGGGGACTGTATCTCATGTTGGGGAACTCACTACAACAAAGTGGTATCATACCCTAATTGGGTTTAACTTTTTTCTATGATAAAATTTGAAATTTTTTATTCATTTATTTTAAATGATTTTTAATGGATTTTACCAACTACAACATGCTTTGATTTTTTTGTTCATCATTTCTGTGTGTGCTCTTGTGCTATAATTTCATTATGTTGTTGATAGTTTGTTTCCTTTCATATACCAATTTTCTCTATAACAATGATCCTTATTGATTCCGTTGTCTAGTACATCCTATGAGTATCAATGGATTTAGTGTAGTAATTGTTATTTGTGACGTTGGATGATATTTTAGAGATAGTTAGTAGTAAGGTTTTTCCCAGATCTTAGATCTGTAGAGTCTGAATTTTCATAGGATATGGGATTATGTTAGCTCTATTGTGTTCCTATGTATACTTTAGTATTATTTTCTTTGAGTGTGTTCTTATAGAGAGTTCAGTATTCTGGATTGGGTAGTTGTGGGTGTAGTTTCTTGTTTGTCTTTAGGTTTATCACCAAGCATATATGGAATTACCGTTTAACCCTATTTAATAACATTTATTTGGTTTCCTTGGAACTATATTCCATCAGTATTTCTAGTCAAGGATGCATATCACTTTTGTCTAGTTTCCCCTTGGGTTCTATTAGGTTTCCCACCTTTTGTTATTTTGTTTTAGAGATGTCCTAGGATGTGGGGACTTCTAACCTCTATCCTTGTAGTTTCCCTTTATTTTAGGATATATTATTTTATTTTTTTAGCTGGTAGTGTCCTTGGGTGGATAGTCTAAATACACATTGTAGGGAATTTCTAGTTCCTGGTGTCTAGATTCTTTTAAATCATGTTCAGTGGATCATGTATCAGCTTAATTCCTTTAGTGATTGGTGCTTCAGTCCTCTAATGGTTTTATGAGTTTAGGTGGATACTTTTCTCTTGTTTGTTTTCCTTTACTATTCATGATCTCTTTGTTTCTTCATTTTCTTCTATTTTTTTATTATTTCCCTTATTTATTGATTAATATTTTTTGAAATTCATTTGTTTTTTGTTTTTTCCAATATATTATTATAGGATGATGCAACACTTTTTATTTGTGTTCTGTAAGAAATGATGATCTATTTCAGGGAACTTTTAGCATGTGATTTTCTCGCCCAGATTTCCTCATTGGAATCATCTCAGAGTGTGACTCATGTAAGTGCATGTTTTGAATTTATCGAGTATTTTTTTAGAATTTTTGAATTATAAGCATGTTTGACAACTTAGGATATCATTCAATTATTATCAACATGTGTCACATTGACACATATAGGGGGATAGTTTGGGTCATACTCTATAGTTATTACCTATTTATGTTGTCATTCCCAAATCAACAATAGAGTAGGTGGTGTATAATCACTATGAGGTTAAGGTTTCAATTTTTAAGGTAGAGAGTGTCATATTATTTTATAACAAAGATTTTCATGATTTTAATTCAGAAGGTGGAGAATTGTAAATATTTATTTCCTGGAATTTTTAATTAAATTTATTTTTAATATTTAATTTTAATATGATTATTTTCTTATATTTTTTACACAACTGGAATTTGGGAACTTCTTGAGCATTTCAAGCAGTCTACATGTTTCCCATTTCCATTGGGCGACTTCAGTTAGGCTAACCTCTTCCATTCATTCATCCTTTTTGATATATTAATGAATTTCTTCATTTATACTGGTGGATTATTCAGTTTTGAAGATTTTTTATGAGAGAGATATAGAAATATTGAGAGAAATGAACCTTGGGGGGATCATTGCTCTTTTGTCGAAGCTGACTAGGTTTTGCTCTTCCAAGGTGGAGAGAGAGGTGTGGTGGTTAGAAATTCATTGTTTTCTAATAGAGATCAAACCAAGGCCCGACGCTCTCCTTGTTCTATTTTATCTTGATCTAAATCTATACTAGATGTAGATTCATTTCCATATGTGAACGATTTTTAGATTCATAGGGAATGTGCTCGTTTAAACATGATTTCAAGATCGAACTCCTTTTCATGAACGTTCTATTTTTACATGGTTCTTGATCTCGAACAATAATGAAAAAAACCTTGAAAATGTGTTCTGTGGTGACAAACCTTGCAGATGATGGTCCAAGATGACTTAGATGCAGTGACAAAAATTTCAGTAGCTGCATCGAGCGTCTTATTTGACAAAGGTGATATAGAGCCCTAGTTAGGGGGTCTTAGTCTTGTATATTTCATTTCTACTTGTTTTTTTCAAGGATCATTTTTTCTAGTTTTTTTATTATTATTTATGTCATGTATTTATCTAGTCTTGGTTTTTTTATTATGACTTTAAATCTAATTGTGCTATGGTACTCTTCTTTCCTTGAATAGTGGAAAACCCACATGATTCTTCCCTGTGCACATTGGCCAATGGCTAAAGAATGTAAATCCTCTATGTCCCTTTCACAACATTACTTTCAGTTTTTTATTTTACCTTTAAATCATTAAAATTTTATTTTATTCTTGAATATTAATTAAATTCTTCCATCTTACTGCCTATGTGATCTGGTTTGGATTTTTTTTATTTAGAATTTGTTTTGGGGTTGTTGTATTCCTCATATTATATACTTAATAATGAAATGTAATTATTATTACTATACGATATTTCTAGAATGTAGATTTGGTTCATGAAATGTATATCTAAAATATGTAATTTTGATTTTCTTGTGGTCGGATTTTGTTATTTAATCAATGTGTATAGAATAGTTTTTTTGTTTTTTAATTAGAAATGTTGAATGTTTTTAATGTTGAAATTTCCACTATAATGTGATTTACCCACTACTATGTGTGGCTCTTATCCAATGTAGTTGATTCATTTGAATATTCTATATTTATTAGAATAGTGAAATGTGAAATTATGTTTTCTGTTGATCAATTTATTATTTGTTCAAATGTAGAATAAACATCATTTTAAAAGTTTATATATTGAAGAACCAAGATACCCAATTGATCCTAAACTATTTAATAGTGTTTATCTCTCGCTTAGGGGAACCCCTTGTGGAAAAATATATATACACCAGAAAAACAAATATTTTTCCACAAATATATATAAACATGTGAAAATATACTTGTTTTTTTGACAAATATGTGTGACATTATGATTTTGGAGAAACATAAAAATATTTGAGCCTCCTAATAGTATTTGGGAATTCTAAAAGTGATTTATTCTATTTCATATTGGATAAGTTCCATAGTAAAATCTCTGGGTGGTTGGGAAAGATTCTATCAAGGTTCGGGAAATAGGTTCTTATTAAATAAGTGGCTTATGCATTTCCATATTACACGATGTCCGTTTTCAATCTTCCTTAATTATTTAGTAACAAAATACATTGATCATTTTCAAATTTATTTATGGAGTCATGAAAACGTAAAGAATAATTTACACGAGCCCAGATGGATGTATATTTCTGTAACCAGATATTGTGGTGAAATGGGATTCAGGGTCATAATTTATTTTTTAATAATTCCATTCTAGATAAGATAGGGTGGAGGTTATTACCGAAACCAAACAAATTTTGTGAAAAGGTTCTCAAAGCCCATTACTTCCTCCATTGTGAATTTTTACCCTCTAGTTTGGGTCCATGATAAAGATTTTTCTGGGAAAAGTGTTTATGGATCAAAATTTGTCTTGAACTACATGATTTATTTGAGAAAGTCCAATGGAAATAAGTTTAATATTTGGAAAATTCCTTGGGTACTTGATTTGGATGGCATGATACCTATTTTCTTCCCAATTCCTAGTTTGGATCATACTTTAATGAGGGTCCTTCAGGTTGATCCTCATAGTGGATGGGATTTTTATAAACTCAGTATTTAGTTTAATTATTATGATCATAAGGGTATTATTTTTATTATAATGATTAACGGTGTGATATCATACATAATGCACTAGATATTCAATATCACAAACAACTACTCTATTCTATCAGGTTTTAGGTATTTCTACACGTTTGGAGGTGCACTTTTGTTTCTTTTTTTAAAGACTATGCAGAATTTTAAATCCCAACCGAAGGTCAAAATACTCCATTGGAAGCTTTTAATAGTAACACTATCAACACATGCAAGCTTAGTCGAGATGCATTTGTTGAAGAATAATTTATGCCCTCTTTGTGAGATAACTATGTAACCTGAATTTCATATGATCTTCTTAAGCACATTGGTGATGGGTTGTGGTCATCTAATACTGATAAGGATCTTACTCGATAAATAATATTATGAGATGTGAAACATATTGTGGTAGGATGATAGAGATATGGGGATGTGGAGGTAATGAATTTGATTTCGAGGTGGGAATGTTAAGTTGGATGTAGGAGGCAAAGTCCATTATATGGTGAGCTTGAGTCTGGCAGATAGGGATCTAGGGTCTACTGATAATAGTATAACAAATATGAAACTAGGGAGGATGAGGTAGAGTGTGGTGGGTATGGAGTTGGGGAGTTAGTGGAGCCACATGGAAGTGGATTCCAAGAGGGTGGGATAATAAAGTTTTGGGGGAGGGGATGTGTGTGGAGAGATGATGGAGTTGAAAATGGAGGGAGGAAAAATTGTGATAAGTGATTTTTTGGAGGGAAATCATGGCTGGAGAGGCTAAAGGTGTATATGGAAATTCAAAAATTAATATAATTATATATTTAAAAAATAATTTTCTAGTATAAATGGATATTGTAAATTTTTTACTTCATATATAAATACACATTAATTAATACTAAAATTGTTTACTGAAACTTTTCATTGAATATTTCTATTATGTTTTCAAGTAATAATTCACAATTGAAATTTTTAATGAATACATGAATTTAGACACAAATATTTTCAATAGAATATTTTATTGAAATTTTCTAAAAAAAAATATACAATTTATAATATATTTTTCATTGAAAATTCATCATGAAAATTTTAGTTATCAGTGTAATTTTAGAAATGAAAAATAATTTTCAAAGAAAACTACCACAATTCTATTGAAAATTTGCAATAAAAATTAATAATTATAAATAAAAATTCATACTCAAAATTCAATATAACCAAATACATATATATTATATAGTCATATGAATATATATATATATATATATTTTAATTTTTTTTGTACTTGTTAAAATTACAATTTATTTTTTAGTGAAAATTCATAGTGAAATTTTTTTTTGTACAGAAATTTGTTTTTCAAATAAATTTATAAATACATATATGCATGAATTTATGAATTTATACACAAACTCAAACACAAACACACACACACACACAATATTATGATTATAAAGTGAGTTTTTTGTGTGTAAACAATTCACCACAAATTTGGGTAGTTGCATGCATGCATACTTACATATGTGGATTCTATTTCTAATTTTTCTTATAATTAATATTTTTCCTGTTTTTTTATAAATTATATTAATATATATTTTCGACAAAAAATGGATATTATAATATATTAAAACATTATGAAATTATATATACTTATTTATAAAACAATCAATGAATATTAATTTTTCAAAAATATATAATTTTGATTGTTTGAAAATTTTATTGCAATTTGTCATTATTATAACAAAACAATATGTATTATATTAAAAGATTAACAATATATTTTTTTATTTTAAAAAATTTAAAAAATATATAGATGGAAATATGTCACCATGTAATAATTATACATTTATATAACAATACATTAAAATATAATACATTTAATACCATATGCATAAATGTAAATATAATTGAAAATATTCCTTACATATATGTAACATCCTGTTTCCTTTTTTAGTGTTTTGACTAATGGATTTGAGTATCCTATTATTGGATCTTTTCACTGGTGGCTTATGTTATTTTTATGACTCTTTTGATGGTTTCTCTGCCTGCACATGGTTAGTGCACAATTTGAAAATCCATACAGACAAACCATGAATCCTTTCTAGTATCCCAAGTAGGGATACAAGATATGAACATGGTTTCCACATAGTTATAAAAATCATGAAAGGTCAATAGAAGGGGGCCACACAGATTGAACACTGTTAAACTAACCATGCAATTTAACCATGCACTCTTCTAGGGGAACTATTTGGGGAGTACAATTGGGAGAATAGTTAATAATTACCATTTGACCAGAACTAGGAAACTATTTGAATGGTTATTAATACCCCTAATAGATTAATAAAATCCAAAAACCCTTAATTATACCTAAAATCATCCCTCTCAAACCAAATTCGATTCTTTGGATATTTGGAGCCATCTAGTAGAGTCTTTATTCTCTCATCCTTGTTTCATGGTGGTTCAAAGTGACAGTTAAAGCTATGATTATCTTCTAGTGAGTTTTATTCTCTTTTGTCTTTGATTAATCTTCTTATTTTGATTCATTCTTATTATATATTTTATGAACTAGTGATTCTTTGGATCTTGAATGATTGATTTGGAATTGTGGTTCAAGGGGATTTTATATCTTCTCCCAAGATCCATATTCTTAGATTTGGTTATCTCTATTGGAGGTAACACATTTTGGATTTGTTGTGGTTGGATTCTAAATATTCCAAGAAGGTGTTTCTAGTATTTTACATTATTTTTTAATTCTCTATTTATTGATAATTTATATATATTTTCCTCATTCCAACACAAGTTCTATTATTATTAATATTGAGTTTCTATGAAAAATCCTCTTAGATCCTAAATAAATTGAACATGACATTAATTGAATGGACATAATCTTGATATTTATCATTTTTTTGAAATTATTAATTCCTTTTTTGTTTGAATATGTTTTTATTGAACTTTTAAAGGTTGTTTTAGTGAAATTGAGGGCCTTGGACTGGTCTGTACTTATAAAAAGAAATTCCTTGAATTAAATTAAATTAGTTGATATGTTTAAAGGTTTCTAAATAATTTTAAATTATTGATTTTTTGAAATGGACATGAACCGACTTTGATTAATTTTACAGTATGTTATAAAAGGCGTTCTTGGGTTATTTGAAATAAATGATTTATTTTTATGGAATGATAGTGTAAACACATGTTGAGAAAGTATTAAATCCTTTTAAAGTTGTAATACTTAATTTAAAATGATTAGGGTTTCCTTAAAATAAATCATTGCACTAGAACCCCATTAATAATAATTATGATGATTTTTTATGAAATCTAATATGATTACCCTTTTGAATATTGAACTATATATGTTGTTTTGAATTGAAATCGATGATGAATGATAGACTCTTTAGAACTTTATGATAATTATATCATGTAATAGTAACATATTATATTTTTTTATAATTTCCACTGATTGGTTTTGAAAAAGGGATTATTTACTTTGAGGGAGTTTGGGCCTGAGAGTGAGATGTTATTTGAGGGAAGGATCCCATGATTGATATTAATAACGATCCCCATTAAGATTCTCGTAACATGATTATATCAATCCCATATTTTGACTAGTCATGGAAAACAAGATAGTAAGATCGTATGAACATGATATATTCTACATTATTGGACTCACACCATATCTAGTGGATCCATAGAGAACATGAATGGTTTAGGCTATGGACATGCAACCAGGAAAGTAGGTGTGCATGGAACTTGTTCTCTAGAGACCGGTGAGACTATATATATGATTTAAGATTATTCATGATGATTTTAAATTATATATTCTAGGGTGGAATCACTGTCATGCCAAGTATATTCCCATGAAATCTATATATTCGATCTCGATACATGACAATATTCATTTTAACTACTTGACACTAATGTTTCCTTACTTAATTGATCTATTTAGTTTTATTATTAACCATAACTATATTGTGTTTGATTTTATAATGATCTTAATCTTTGGTGAATATTACTATATTTTCTTGATTATATATTGTTATATTGGGAAATGTTTTTTAAAACATTTCAAGAAAATTTTAGTTTTTAATTGGTAAAAAGGAATTTTCTGATTTTCTAGATTGATAAATGATTTTTAAAATTTTAAAACTCTATTTTTAAACTAATCCTCATACTATCTTTATCGTACTCCAATTTTTTCCATATTTTCCTTACCTTTTTTTGTATCTACATATATTATTTGGTGGAATCTTACTGGAATCTTCAGATCACACCCTTCTTGTACCATTTTAGTGTTTCCATACTTCATGATATTATATAAATTTCTTATTCTCTTATCTTCTATTATGGATTAGTCCTACGGTGAAAAAGGGAAGATGACTTGGAATATCGTGGGTGATCATGGACCACTAGGAGATAGGTTTTTGGAATCTTTGTTTTATTTATAGTTTTTGTTGTCTCCTTGTACTCTAAAATGTATGTATTGATTTGTTTATTTGATATTACTTATCTTCTACCAATTTATTATTATAATATTTTGTGGGTGAAATATTTCCCAATTTTTATTAATTGATTCATAGGTGTTTTTCATCAGACCATGGGGATTGTGAATTCTCTTAAGGTTAGTTTTGAATTGGATCAAATATATATTTTGATGGTATTCTGGGTTAATTTGTTATAACTATTTTCAAAGGAGGGTTTTCCTTGAATGGAATACCTTCTCCTTGGAAGACCTTATATTATATTGGGAAAGTCACGGTAGAAAGTATATTAAGGATGATTCAGAGTTTAATAGGTAGTTTTTGATATGATTCTTGATCACCACCTCTTCACAATTTGAATTGAGTTACAAGGGATGTGAGGACTTGAGTATTTATTTTGTGTTATTGGTCTCCAGATGAAAAATGATATTTAGATTTTTGATGAAATTATCTTTTATTTTGAAAATAACATATTGGTATTGGGTTGGAACAGATAGATGAAATAAGTCACACTGTTCTTTCAGGTTCTTGTAAATTGAGAGGAATTAGTTATTGATTTGGATTTAAATGCTTTAAATATTGTGTGGTTTGTGTGTGGTTTACTAGACCATGTGACTAAGCCATGCATAGTTCTCCTCTAACATGAACATGTTTCCATATCCATTGTTTCCAAAATGACTTCACTCATGTGAGGTTAGATTAGAGGGTTTTTTGTTTTGAATGCAAATTTTTGTTGTGATTTATTTATTTCTTTTTTTATTTGGTTTCAGCTTTGATCCCTCATTGGTGGTTTTCAATACATTCTTAAACACAAATTGTTACTTAAAAAAAAAATTTATTACGTTATTTGATAAAAAAATTCAATTATAAAAAAGTTTTTTTCTTGAAATGTTAGGGTTGGAAAACTAAATTTCAAAGTCTTGCTAATTATGTGTTAATTAAACAATTTAATTATAAAATAGGTTGGAAATTGGTTTGAGATAGAAATTATTTTGATATTTTATGAAAGGGATTAGTGATTCAAAAATTATGGAAGAATTTCCATGACCTTACAATTTTTTTTTAAAAAATTATGATGGATTTATAACAAGATTTTTCATTTTGAAATGAAATAGTAATGTTTTTTAAATGGTGAAATATTTCCTATTTTGGAATCAATGATTCTTTGAAAGAAGTAGGATGTGACTTTTTTAAAATATTATGTCCTGTTTTTGAGTGTTATTTAATGACTGAGTTTATATGATCATGTTTTTTGTTCTCTATAAATATACCCCATGATTTTTTTTCAGGAAATATAGACTTTTCATTCATTAATATGATTTTTTCAGTAGTACTTCATCTTTTCTAGAATTCGAATCTCTTGTTGAAAACTTTTACCATACTCTATGTTTAGTAGTGGATCAACATCCTTGATAATTGTCCTTCATGAATTAATTTTACGATGTTAAAATGTAATAATATTATAAATTAATTGAATATTCTTTCAAATTTTGGAATTTAGTGACATTTGTTTATGATTTTTTGTAAGAAATAATGAATACATGAAATATGAATGAAAATATGTTGAAAATGGATCTAAAAGATACTTCGCAACAAGAGTGAATTGAAGCGGCGTGACATCGGATTTATAAAGAGTTTGAAGCTGTAAAACTATGTGTATAATGATTACACATTATATAATCCCATTAAAAGTCATGACTTCATCGGAGAGGAAGAGTAATTCTAGTACAAGTCATGATGTTGATACATGTTGTTAAAGACAATTACATGTCCTCTAATGAAATTACACAATGTGAAACTTTTTGTGATTTTTTTTGGTGAGGAAATAATTATAGATTCATAGGATCTAAAGATTTAATAGTTACATATCATGAGTCCCAATTAAACGTCATTAAAGTAGTCAATGTTTCAAATCTGCATATGAGATTCGCATAGATTCAAAAATCGAGGATCAGGATAACCCAATTGTTCATAACATTACACATTGTGAAACCTGTCGGGATAAACAAAATTGAAGCCTATAAATAGAGGGCTATCCTACTGCTATAAAATTAATTCTATAAAAGTCATTGATGAGGGAATACCACCTATGATGAACCCACCTACTTAACCACTTTCTATAGGATTTTAATTTATTCATTTCTATACCCACTTTTGCATAGAATGAGAGGTTGATTTATTCGTGATGTGGCATACATGATGAGAATGGATTGAATAAATAAGGTAATTTATATTTTTACTTAAATTTTTGTAGAAATTTAACATATGTTCTTCAATTACGTCTCTTTCCTGATTTCTTCTTCCATGGCCATTGTGAGCGGAGTTAGGTATTGTGTTTAATATTTTTTCATTGAGAATAATCATTGTCCGAGTTGATTGAATGAAATGGTTTGGTATGTGATCTTTGGTATAGATTTCCACTATGACTATTAGGTTTTTCTTTTCCCTATGTTTTTACTAGGTTTTGGGTAACCCATTCCTTACAATCCAATATACCTAACCATTAGAAAAGGATAGTTTGGGGTGGAGTTCATTTATTAAGACCATTGGATTCTATAATACCTTATTTCAAAAATTGCATGATTTTTAATTAATTATTTAATATGTCATAATTTTTGAACATGGAATCATTGTTTCCCGACGCCATTTTTATATTTCCTTCCCCCACCTTCATCAAAAAATCCAATGATCAGTAGTTTAGATTTATTTTTAGCAATTCTAATTTAGTTTAGGTTTATCTTGTTTAAATAATTTTTTCTTGAACCACATCTTTGTGGGTTCGGTCTTAGACTTTCAAATCCTATACTACCCTATAGTTTAGTGGTCTATTTGTTTCTAATTTTAAATTTATAAATTCAGTAACCATATGGGAATTTACAATGCCTCTTGGGATATCAAATTTTTGGTGTCTTTGTCTAGGATAGGAGAATATAATTTATTAATTGATTAATTTAAACAAAATCATTTCTAATCTTTTCTATTTATTGATTTTAAAATAATTTTTTACTTAATTCTTAATTTATTTTACCACATTGGGTATTTTTAGTTATGATGGTTGGAATACATAGTGAAATTAATACTAAATATAGGATCACCTTACAACTAGATAATATGGTGCAATTACTCATCAAAGTTAATGAAATTAGTAGTCAACCATACGAGTTATTACAATTGTACCGAATCATTGAATTCATAACACCCCATATCCTAGACTGTTAATTCTATAAATAGTATCATAAAATAATAATCATGGACAATGAAAAAGAGTTAAGTGCCACTTCAAATGCATATTTTTATTCTAACTAGAATACCCATGATTTTTCAGGTTCAGAAGACGATGGAGAGGGTGACCTTAGTGCGGAACTTGAAAGGTCTGAAGTACATTTCAAGAAACAACTATAAGGAGAAGGGGGAAAACAAGGAGAAGAAGAATAAAAAGAAGATACCATGTCTTATGAGATAATACAATGCCTCCATTGAAAAATAGGACTATAACCGAAGGAAGAAGGTGAAGAGGACGGGGAACTTGGACAGATGCCTACAACAATTATCACAAATTTTCTAAAAAAATCAAAGTGTGCTGCAAGAAGAAGTATAAGAAGAACTATTTTCAATATGCATTGACTATGTAAAGGAAAAAATTGAAGAAAAAATAAAATAAATTGAGGATCTGGCTGTTGAACCTAAATAATTATTGAGAATGTCCAATGCACTCAACCATCCATTGAAGAAGATTAATTTTATTGAGTCTGGATAGATGTTTACATTAATATTGTTATACTCATTATGTTCAGACTATGGTCACCACCTCTGATGTCCATGCCAACTTCATTTAAGAAAATTCATGCTGATATGGAAGGATTTCAAATAAAATATTTGGTGAACATGAGATAGTTATCAGTTTTCCAAACTCTAATCAGTTAACGCAGTTATGGTCGAGCTAAATGACTGTTAAAAAGTGCAGCCTTCGGGAGGTAATATTTTATTATTACATTCCAGTAATTTAGAATTATTTATTTATTATAATTTATTTTTATATTATATTTCGTGGACCTATTCTTTCATTTGTTTATATTAAATTTTTAGGCCTATCAAAAAAATTAATTTCAAATCATCATCAGGGAGAATAAAAAGAAGTTTATGGAAAACTACATGCCATGAATGGAATTTACATGCCATGAAATGGTTCAAGAAGAACCTATACTGCCCATGTTTTAAGAATCAAATTATAAGGGGGTAAGAGTTTCAATTCTTTAATTTTCTATTTTATTCCCCATATTTTTAAATGATTAGAAATTTAACTGCAAATTAAATTCCCCACACTAGATTCTCTCTTTAATGAATATATTTAAGAGATATAAACTACATTGGACAACTACCATGCCATGTATTTAGATTTCTTTGTTAATAAATTTGAATGAGAAAAATGGTGAAAGCGGTTAGTTGAGATAAGAATGCGGATTAGGGTTTGAAAAATCATCATTTGAGTAACATGTTGATCATTGTAAATGATATCATTCTGGGATTCTTCCATGTTTGAATTTATAATATTTTATTTCATTGATTTAATTATTCTTATGAATTTCCACGAGAGATTTTTCCAATCATTCTACTCATTCTCGATACATTCACTTATCTAATAGTTTCCATTCATTCCATAATATATTTCTTTAGAAGCTCAGTCATGTTTTCTTCTTTAACATTCTTGACATCTTATCAAACCCATGAATACACAAAATCAATTTTAAAATGATTATGGAATTCTTTTTTAAGCCCTTATTCTGAAACCCACCTTGCATTAATACTTTTTAATCCCGTAGAATCCATGATCTAACTTATTAGGAAATGATCCATGTTATAGTCTTATATTATCAATTCATACATTTCCTTAAATGTTTTTCATGATATTTAAAATAATTATCACAGGAGAGAAACATTATTAGGTGTACCAAGATTTACTTCATTTGGATATTATGCTAGTGTATTTTGATTATGATAAAGCAGTAAAACCAAGAAATCATTCATTTTATTTTTATATTCATCTATTTTTCTAAAAAAACATAAAAAGATGAAAAAATAGGGTTGTGTTTGAGAAGATTAAAAATCACCATTTTTTACACTGATGACCTTTTGATCATATGTGGTTATGTGATGTATGTGTGATTGTTTCTAAGCATAGATTTGAGAAAAAAAAAGAAAATAAATAAATGATAAATATAGATTGAGTCATTCATTGTGATTACATGTGTCATGAGCCTTCTATGAGATTTCTGGGGGAAGATAGATGACATTTTTAAAGGGAGGAATTCATTGACCTTATCTTTTATTATCCTGAAAAATGATTTAGAAAAAAATCTCCTTTTGAGATTTATTTTTATAAATCATTTTCCAACCAACCCTAAAGCCTCAAAGTCATTTTAAACTTAATGATGAGGACATTATGATAAATTGTTATATCTTATTTTACGATGTGAAGATGTTATATTCCTTGCAAGACTATGGTAATTTTCATGGTTTGGAGGTATGTGTTGAATACTATTAATTTTTACCTTAATAACGTGTGGAAATTTCTTTGAGGTAAATTTTAAAAGGAATGAATACTGATAATGATTTGAAAAATTAAAATGGATGATTGAGAAGGATCAATTATTTCAAAGGATAAAAGTAATATATTTGGTTGATTTGTTTCATTGAAAAATGATGCATTGAATAATTTTCCTGTGTGATGTTCAAACATTTAATTTTCCATTAAATCAATTTATTTTATTGAAATTGAATTTAACCCATGGTAAGGTGAGTTTCAATTTTAGTATGTAATTATTTCATCCGTTAGGACATGGTTGAATTCATATTTGGGGGTATTTTATAAGTATATTTCTTTTATTCATTTTATGATTTTTCAATGTATTAATTTCTGAAATTAATTGAATATTATTTCCAATTTTTGGAACTTATGGGCTTGTTTCCGAATTTTTGGTAGAAAATAATGAAGAATTGAAAGTGGAATGAAAAGTGGAATGGCATGACATTAGATTTTTGAGGAAGTTTGTAGCTAGGAAACTAGATGCAGAATGATTATATGTCATGTATTCCCATTAATATTCATAGATTTATCATAGAGGAAGGCTGCGTCCTAGACAAGTTGTGATGTTGATACATGAATTGATGGAAAATTACTTGTCATGTAACTAAATTACATTATGTGGAATTTTTGATATTTGTTTTTGGAAATGAAATACAACAAGATTCGCGAGATCTGAATATATAAAGGTTACACATCATCAGTCCAAATTACAATCCATGAAAGCAATCAATGTTTCCAATCCACATATGATATTTCAGAAGATTCAAAATACATGGAGGAAAAATGCGGATCGATATTACACGACGTGTAATCACATTACACATTATGAAAAATATTGGGAAGAACAAATTTGAAGCCACTAAATAGAGGACTTTCCTACTGCTGTGAAATTAATTCTGGATGGAGCGTTACTATGGGAAGCGTACTGAGGATTAACCCACCTACTATTCTGAATTCTTTAGGGTTTTAATTTATTTATTTTCTCCACCGGCTCATGGTTAGTAGGAGTATGTTATTTATTCATTTTGTGGCATGTGTGATGAAAGTAGATTGAATGATTGAGGTATTTTATATTTTTAATGCAATTTATGTTGAGATTTGACATCTATTTTTCACTTCCATCTCTTTCTTGATTTCTTCTTGCATGAAAATTGTGATATAAGTTAGGTATTGGGTTTAATTAACTTCTTTCTTTGACTATGATCATTGTCGGAGTTGATTTAATACAATTTGTTTCTATGAGATCTAGGGTTTATAATTCCACCATGACCATTGTATTTGTCTTTAACCTATGTTTAAACTAGGTTTCAGGTTACCCATTCCTTACAATCATAAGTACATGTCCATGAGAGAAGCATATTTTTGGGTGTAGTTCCTTTATAATTACCATTGGATTTCCTAGGACCCGATTCTGATGACTACATGATTTATAATTAATTATTTCATATCTCTTCATTTATATACCTAGAATCATTGTTTCCCGACACCATTTTCATCAACCCTATATCTCTGGGTTCGACCTCAGACATGAAAATAATATACTACCTTATAGTTTAGTGGTCTCTTTGTTTCTTATTAAAAATTTCTAAATTCAGTAACCTAGTGTGAATTTATAATGTCCATAGGGCTTTTAAATTTTTAGAACCGTTATCAAGGATAGGAGTGGATAATTTATTGGTTGTGTAATTTAAATAAAATAATTTCTCACCTTTTCTATTTATTGATTTTAACATGCATTTTTACTTAAATTTTATTACATTTTTCCACATTGGGGTTTTTTAGTTGTGATGGTAGGATTGTAGAGAGAAATGAATACCAAATAGAGGTTTTTATTTCAACTAGATGATATGTCACAACTACTCATCAATGATAAAAAATGAATATTCAACCTATAAGTTCCCAAAACTATACCCAAGCACTGAATTCACTAAATCCCATAGCCTAGAGCTGAAATTCTAAAGGATCACACTAATAAAAAAAGCATGGAAAATTAAGTGGAGGTAAGTACCACTCCTAAATATTATTTTTATTCTAATCATAATTACATTGATTTTTCATGTTTAGAAGATGATAAAGAGTGTGACCTTTCTACAAAACAAGAATTGTCTGAAACACATTTTAGAATATGACTGAAAGATGAAGAAATCTAGCAAGGAGGAGAAGAAGAAAAATAAGGATCCTAATCTACTAAGATGCTACCAAGCCTATAAAAAAAACTGGGAGTACAAAAAAATGAATAATTTGAAGCATAATAGGAATAAGGACATAAGGAAGCCACATTTATCACAAATTTTCTAAATAATCAATGTGCACCACACGAAAAAGAAGAAGAACAAGCTGCACCATGTATTGGCTACGCAGGGGAACAAATTGAAGTTGGAACCGAAGAAATTGAGGAGTTGGCTGTAGAACCTGAAGTAGTTATTGATAAAGTCCAATTTATTTATCTAGCCTTGGAAGAAGAATAATTTAACCGAATCTGGATATATGCTGAGATTTTATTGGTTATACTCCTATTGTTCAGACTCTCATCACCACCTCTAAAGTCTACACCAATTCCATTGTGGAAAATTCAAGGTAATATGGGTGGATTTCAAAACCATGATTGGGTGAACATGATACAGTTATCACTTTACCACAATCCAATAAATTAACCCATGCATGGTCAGGCAAAACAACTATTAAAAAAGAGAAACTTTCGAGAGACAACCCAATTTTTATTACTCTATAGGAATTTAGAATTTTTTGTTTCTTTGAATTTAATTTTATATTAGTGTTTAAATTAAATTCCTTCTATTTTTTGAGCATATTTTAATGAATTATTCTTTAACTTTCTTATATTAATTTTTAGGTCTATCAAAGGTAGTTAGTGTCAAGAAGCAGTTGGTAAAATAAAAAGACGCTGCATGAAAATTGCATGTTATGAAGAGAATTTACATGATGTGAAAAGGTTCAAGAAGAGACTATATAACCCAAGTTCAAAGAATCAATTTAAAAGGGAGTAAGAGTTTCAATTTTGTAAATTTCTATTGTATTCCCCACATTTTTTAATTATTATAACATTAACTGAAAATTACATTCCCCCACTAGATTCATTATTTACTCAATTGAACTATGAGACATAAACTGCATTGGATAACTACCATGCTATGTATTTATATTTCGTTGTAAATAAATTTGAATGATAAAAATGTTGAAAAGAGTTTGTAGAGATAAGAATGTGGATTAGGTTTTAAAAAATAATAATTTTAGGAATATGTTTATCATTATAAATGAAATTTTTATAAAATTTGGACTTGTTTGGATTTTTTGGTATTTTAATTCATCAATTTATATATTCATATGAATTTCCATAAGAGATTGTTCTAACCATTAGCATCATTCCTAATTCATTCACTGAACCTATAGTTTCCATTATTTCTATAGTAATTTATTTGAGAAACTTGGGCATCTTTTCTTATGGAACATTCAGGAAATATTATCAAAGAGATGACTACATAGAATAAATTTTCAAATTATTGAGGAATTATTTCTTCAGCCCTTATCATGAGATACACCTTGCATTAATACTTTTTAAGAATGTAGAAGTCATGAAAGGCCTTGTCTAAAAATGATCTATGTTACAAGCATATCTTATCCATTTATACCTTCTAGTAATTTTTTTTCATGATACTTAAAAGAATAAGTGTGGGGGAGAAACATTATTGGGTGAAATAGGATTTAGATCATTTGGATGTTCTTATGGGGGATTTTTATAATGATAATGGATGGTGACCATGGCATATTTCATTGTATTTTCACATTCACCTCACCTACAAAAAAATAATATAAAATGAAAATAAAATTTGGTTGTGTTTAGGAGGATAAAAAATCATCATTTATTGGACTGATGAACTTATGATCATATGTGGATAGCTTATGGATGTCATATTTTTCCTAAGCATATATTTTCAAAAAATAAAAAAATGATCAAGATTGGTTGATTCATTCATTGTGCTTACAAGTATCATGATCCCATATTGAGCTTTTTGGGGGAAGAGAGATGACATTTGTAAAGGGATACATTCATTGAGAATATCTTTTATTATCATGTAAAATTCATTGGATCCAAACATCCTTTTTGAGCTCTAGTTTATTACATAATTTTCCAACCTACGATAAATCCTCATAGTGATTTGATCCTTAACGGTGAAGCCCTCATCATTAAGTTTGATCTCTATCATTACATGGTGGAGATGTTAGATTCCTTGAAAGCCTATGAAATGTTTTAATGATTTTCAGGTATATGATGAATGCTATTTGTTTTTATGTTGATAATGAGACAAAACAAATCATGTGAGGTAAATTGAAAATTTCATTCATACTGATAATGATTTTAAAAATGAAAATATACAATTGAAAAAGATTGGTTATTTTGAAGGAGAAAGGTTAAATACTTCATTGATTTATTTAACTGAAAAATTATGCATTGAATAATTTTCCTTATTGATTCTGAAACATTTAATTTTATATTTGATCAATTTATTTTATTGAAATTAGATTTAAAACATGGTAAGGTTATTTTCCTTTGTAGAATGATGAGATCCCATCATTCAGGAAGAGGATTAATTCAAGTGTGGGTGTACGTTATAAGTGTATTTCATGCATTGATTTTATGATGTTTCAATGTATTAATTTCTTAAATTAATTGAAAATTCTATCCAATTTTGTAATGTATTGACTTGTTTTATAATTTTTAATAGGAAACAATGAATACTTGAAAGAGTAATGAGAAAAGGAATGATTACATACATGATTATTTATGGAGTTTGAAGCTGGAAATCTAGCAGAAGAATGATTACACATTGTGTAATCCCATTAGGTGTCGTGACTTGATCGTAGAGGAAAGTTGTTACCAGTAGAAGACATGAAGTAGATACATGCGGTGAAAGAAAATTACATATCAAGTAACTATATTACATGATCTGAAATTTTTTAAGATTTGTTTTGGGAGAATAAATACCCTGGGATTCATGGGATCTAAAGATTTAATTTTCACACACCATGAGTCATAATTACCTGCCATGAAAGGAGACAAATTTTCATATATTCATATGATATTTTAGTAGATTCAAAATACACGAAGGAGAATGAGGATTGGGATTACGTGACATGTAATCACATTACACATCGTGAAACCTATCAAGAAGAACAATTTTAAAGTCTATAAATAGAGGTCTTTCTTGCTGCTGTTAAATTAATTCTGTATGGAGCTTCGATTAGGGATTCCTACCTAGGAAGAACCCACCTACTTTGCCACTTTCTATAGTATTTTAATTTATTTATTTTCTCCACTCACTCATGGATATAATTAGTGTAAAATCCTAGGTAAATAAAGAATATGACATTTTCATATTTATTAAGATTTTTAAATTAAATATTAAGTTTAGATTAAAGTTGATACTATGTTCTATGGAGTACCCAATACATAACAACGAGGGTTTTTGAAATCTTATGTTACACACAATTCTGAGTCATACAGAAAAATAATAATATAATATTATTTTAAATAGTTGTTAAGACATAGCCATTGTATTGCTGGGAGTGAATAGAACTAACATAAATTTGATTATATATGTCTGTTAAATGTTTTTACAATTATCCAATAAATTTTATAGGCTTAAAAAGTGAATGATTATAATTTTAAGCATAAATACTCTAATATTCATTAAATGGTCGATTTACCATTTTTTGATGACAAACCCTTTATTATTATAGTTTTTGTCACTTATATATGTTATATTTGAAAAATAATATTATTATTTAGAATCGGGAATAAAAATTTACTTTGGATAAAATTTTGGTATTTTTCTGATAATGTTCATGTTTTATGAATACTGATAATACAATATTTTAATTCATAACTGGCTTTTAATATAATTTAGTTTTATGGTTAGATTATATTTATAAATCTTTTTATTAAATAATTATATTATATTTTTACCATTTAATACAATTTTGATCATTGTATGTAATTTCACGTTGAAATTGGACAAAAATACCTGTCAATCTCTGGATAGTTATTATTTCTTAAAAACACGTTTTTTGTTTTGACAACAAGAATTAATTTTAAATTAATTTCTGCCATTGTTTTGTTTTGAATTTGGAAAATTTGATTCCATATTTGGAATCATGAGGTCCAAATTTTGTAAATAGGTAACTATTATATTTAGGCAATATGAATATCTACTTCAGTAAAAATTTTATTTAACATGGTTAAAGTGTAAATCAGGTAAATAAGGGTAAAAAATATTATTATAATAATATTAAATTACCCTAACTTGTACCCTAATCATATATTTTGACACATGTCTGACCATGGGAATCCTTGCGTCGATTTTGGGACCCCATGGAGCCACTTTGGAGTGATAGTGACACTTTATATTAATTAATTTATAGTTATGAAAAAAATGATATAAACATATATCTTTTAGTAAATCAATTATTACATGGGGTTATTTCAATTATATCTTAGAATATAAATATTAATATGAAATATAAAATTATTTACTACATCATGATATTTTTTTATAATTTTTAGACATAAAATAAATAAAAATATTTATGACAAAATAATGATGCAGTGTTTACCTCATTAATGAATCATTTAAATAAATAAGATTAAAAAGATTAAAATAATATCCAAAACCTGTCCAATTATTATTGGATGATATTATTTCAAATATGAGTCATCTTATATTTTACTTTAATGTGTTTTTGAACATTAGAATCCGAAAATCATTATATGATAAAATAATATTTTCAATCTTTCCTAAAGAGCCCCTCCCCCCTTAAAAAAGACCTCACTTCTAACCCATTCATCACACTTATCAAGCCCCTTGGCTCGTCCAAAATATAAAAAATTAATCTCCCTATATACCAAATCCTCCAATAATTCTTACCCTAGGCGTAAGTCAATCAAGGTAAACCTTTTGGTTCAAACCAAAGGGAGATACTCGATTTAAAGTTAACATATCCTCTTAAGTTCTTCTATTTTATTTTACTTGTCCAACCCCATAATCTCATTTTATTCATTTATTTTTTAAAAACACAAGAATCATCAATATAATAGGTTGTTTTTATTATAATTATTTAAACTAAACTTACACACACCTCCATCTAATGGGTAAATAACCTACTGTTTCTGTGGATAACAAACTACTGCCTCACAAAATGATGATTGTTCAATATTCTCATACGACCTCTCTTGGTAGCCATTATGATGGAACTGTATTTATATATGATATATATTATGTTTATGTTTTCTCTATTTTTCTTTAATTTTTATTTACCAACACACCTTTATGATTTCCAACATGTTTAAAACGATATTTTCATTTGAGGAAGTGTGGATTACCATCCCCTCAAGGTGATATGATTCATTCATGACATACATGGAATGTATAAAGGATGGAATTAATGAAATTATGTAACATATATATCATAAGATATTATATTTTAATTTTAATATACCACTATATCATTATGTTTTCATTCCATTAAATATGAAATAGAAATGAAAGTAGCGTTCATGCGTACGTACGGTTTACCATCCCCATGAACGGTGCATTTCAGTTCTTATCTCAAAATGTTATGTAATATTATAAATACATACATATATTAGATATATATGATATATATGATATCAAAATCATTAATATATTTCTATAGATAATGGAATTTTGACCATATGAACAACTAGAAATTATAAGATGTTTATTATTTACTCAACTACAAAATATTGACAAAATAACCATTATTAACTTAAATGATTTCATAATGTTTATAACATGGTAAAGAGTGATATAAAAGGAATAAGAAAATTGAAAAATTTTATTAAGAAATTTGAAATTAACATTATTTTATTATTCAAGAGATTAAATAATGAACGAGTCAAGTCGGACACAAGGTAAGGGGTTTCTTATCTCACTTATAATTCCATGAGATTTCCATTGTTCACCAATTATTTATTGCATGTGGTGTATTTTTATTGACATTTGATATACATTATCATTATTATATTTATATTTATGGTATTATTTGATTCATTCTGTGGTTATTAACTTTTGGTCATATGCCTCAATTGATTACAACGTGGTTAGGGCTTTCATCTCAGTTTTTATTCTCATGAGATTCATGCTATATTTGTCACTATTTCCTTTGTGTGGTATATGAACTTCCCATGAATGTACTCTTTGTGTAATATTATTTCATTTAGCAGTATTTTCATATTCATCATATGACCCTTCTTTAATGGGGTGTATGTTTTTTAAGTTTCCAAATCTTTAAGGGATCGTTTCACCTACCTCTGTTTAAAAGACTTCTTTTTGTTATGTATTTTAATTTACATATTCTTATCTGGGGATATGTTCTTATATATCCTTATTGATGTAAATTTTATGTCTACATAAAGAGATAACATTTTCTATCTCATTAACTCATTTTTTTTAATTTTAATGTGACGTTGTTAGGCTATCGAATTTCTATAAGAGAACTTCTTAACCCAATTTCAATTCTTTGGGGATAAACTTGTACTTGTTGATTATGTCTTGATATGAATATGTGTGAATTACCTATGATTGTTTTACACTTTATATCCAATCATATTGAGTGTATTTATATTTTTCACACAACATTATGTAATTTATTTATCCTTAATGTAATGATACACTTTTTTAAGGGATTTCATCTCAATTTTCATTCCATTGAGACTTCATTTTTGTTATGCACCATGTCACTATTATATAGTGTATATACTATACTTTGGAATATTATATCACGAATCCCTTTATTCATATTATATTATAATGTTCTGATTAAATGTTATTCCTCAATTATTTGAATTCAAATCCCTCTCAATTTTTAAAAAAATCATTAACTATAATATCAGTTAAAATATTTTAACGATTTATTCTTCTAAATATTTATCATTAATTTTCATGTATTAAAAATGGTTTCGAGGATTTATTTTTGAGGAAACTAATGTTATAAAACTAAAATTTCTTTCAAACGATTCAAATTGGTATGTGACACTTTCTTTAAAAAATCTCTTTATTAAATGTTTTAAATGGGTTTGAATATGGTTTGATAAAGCATTTATTATGTAAATATATTTCAATTATATATTGTGATTGTGTTGTGGAAATTTTATCATTCCTTTTTACATGTTTGATGAGTTATAAATATGTTATGGTTATTTTGAATTTTTTATGTATATGGGTGGTTTTGTGAAAAACCTAGGATGGGTGAGCCCGAGATAGCTCTCCAATGCATTGGGTAACATGACAGAGGTAAACATTAATGTTTCTACTAATATATTTAGGGAATATACTGTGATGGGTATTCCAAAATTACTCCCTATGTAGATGTTATAGAAAAAATATAAGTATGATATGGATTCCACATTTTACCTTTATGATTTATGATTTCTATGTGTTATTCATAAATCTTAGGATTTCATTAGGTAGGTTATGATCGAAAAGTATGGTTTCATTGATTTGTATTTATTGATGGGTTAATATTTCCTTTCCTTATTTTATAACCCTTATTGAGCTTTTTATGCTCATCCCAAAAATTTGAAATGTATTCCACAAGACTTAATGATGAATAGGGTCATGGATGGGATCATTGAAAAGTCCTGCTATCTAAAACTTGTAACTAGACATGTTCCTTTTTAAGAGTTTTATTTTATAAAAAATGGTTACTCAGTAGTAGTTTCTACATTTAATTTTCCAGTTGATATGTAATAGTTATGGCCCAATTCTATAAAACCATAAACCTAAAATGATCCTCAATATTAATTAATCATTTAATTCAAAATTATGTACTATTATAAGGTCAGTCCTTATAACTAGCGGGTGATTTATTCGTGTTGTGGTATGCATGGTGAAAGTGGATTGAATGTATGAGGTATTTTAAAATGTTAATATAATTTTTTTTAGTAATTCACATATTTTCTTCCTTTCTATCTTATTCCTGATTTATTATTGCATGACCATTGTGTTCAGATTTAGGTATTGTGTTTAATTTCTTTCTTTATTTGAGCATGATCAATTTTGTGGTTGATTGAATACAATTGTTTGGTGTTTTATTTAGGGTTTAAAATTCCCCCATGGCCATTGGGTTTTTATTTTTCCTATTCTTAAACTAGGTTTTAGGTTACCAATTCCATATAATCCTATGTACTTGATAATAAGAAAAATGATATTTTGGGGTCCAATGAGTTTATCATGTTCATTGGATTATCTAGGACCAGATTCTGACGACCGCATGATCTCTAATTAATTATTTAATATCTCACCATTAATGAACCTGGAATAATTACTGCATGTAACCATTTTTAAATTTTATTCTCCCACGTTCCTCAAGAAATCTAAATCTCATTAGTTTAGATTTATTTTTTGAAATTTGAAATTATTTTGGATTATTTTATTTAATCAATATTTTCTTCAACCCTCTCTCTCTGGGTTTTACCTCAGACATGAAAATTCTATACTACACTGTAGTTTAGTGGTCTGTTTACTTTATGTTATAAATTTATAAATTTGGTAACCTAATGTGAATTAAAAATGCCCACTGGGCTATAAAATATTTGGCATCATTTCCAGGGATATGAACAGAGAATTTATTAGTTGAGTAATTTAGAAAAAAATCATCTCTCAAATTTTCTATTTCCTGATTATATCATAGATTTTTAACTCAATTTTTGTTACATTTTTTCACAATGGGTATTTTTAGTTATTATGGAAGGAATATATATCAAAATGATTACTAAATAAAGGTTATCCTTCCTACTATATGATATAGAACAACTACTCATCGATGTTAATGTTACAAATAGTCATCCATATGATTTCGTGAAATTTTACCCAAGCACAATATTCAAAAAAACCCATAGCCTATAGAAGAAATTATATAAGGAGTATTATAATATAATAATCATGAACAATGAAATGGAGGTATGTACCCTTCCAATGCTTATTTTTATTATAGTCAGAATAACATTGATTTTTCTGGTTCAGAAGATGATTAAGAGGGTATCCTTGTTGGAGAACATGTATGGTGTGAAGATCATTTCATAAAACAACTATAAGATGAAGAGAGTAAAAAAGGAGTAGAAGAAGAAGAAAAGGGAGGAACCTTAGTTTCTGAGATGCTACAATGGCTCCTCTCAAAACTGGGACCACAGTTGAAGGATGAATATGAATAAGAGGATGAGGGATAGACAAATTCCACATTTATGACAAATTTTATAAAAAATATAAGTGTGCCGCAAGAAGTAGAAGAATATGAATATGAGATACCTACACCCTACACTAACTTCGCAGAGGAATAAAATAAATTAGAAATAGTTGAAATTGAGTATATTATTGTGAAACTTGAATTAGTTATTGAGAATGTAAAAAACACTCATCCATACATTTAATAAAAATAATTTTACTAATTTAGGATTGATGCAAAGATTATTTTGGTTATACTCAAGCTGTTTAAACTCTAGTCCCCACCTCTGAGATCAATACCAATTCCATTAATGAAAATTCAAGCCTAGATGGTTGGATTTCAAATCCATGATTGGGTGAAAATAATATGGTTAGAACATTACCACACTACTATCAGTGAACCGAGGTAAGGTGGAGCTAAATGACCATTAAAATAGAGAAGATTTTGGTAGGAATCCCGGGTTTTATTACATTCTTGGAATTTAGATATTTTTGTTTAATAGTATTTCATTTTATATTAGTGTTTAAATTCAATTCCAAGTATTTTTTAGAATAGTGAAAGGACTTGTGGTTTTACTTTTTTATATTAATTTTTATGTCTATTAATGGTATTTAATGGAAAGCAGAAGAGGTCATAATAAAAAGAAAATTTCAGAAAATTACACACTGTGAAGGGAATTTACATGACATGAAAAGGTTCATGTTGAACCAGTATAGACCAAGTTCAAATCATCAATTTATATGGGGAGTAGGATTTTCAATTATTTAATTTTCTTTCGTATTCCCTACATGTTTAAATGATTAGAACATTAAATTAAAATTGAATTCCCCTCAATAGATTCTTTCTTTAATCAACTGAACTAGGAGACATAAACTGCTTAAGAGAACTAAAATTCTATCTATTTAGAATTATTTTCCAATAAATTTTAATGAGAAAAATGAGGAAATGAGTTAGTAGAGATATGCTTGTTGATTAGGGTTTGAAAAATAATGATTTGAGGAACATTTTGATCTTTATAAATGAAATTTTCATGAGATTTGGCCGTGCTTTAAATTTTTTATAATTTTATCCATTGATCTACTTATTCGTATGTATTTCCATGAGTGAATGTTATAACCATTCATCCATTTTCAAATACATTCACCAATCCTCTATTTTCCATTATTTCTATAGTATATTTCAAGAGAAACTCGAGCATGTTTTCTTATATAGCTTATTGAACATATTTTCAAAACTATGACTTCACATAATAACATTTAAAATGATTGATTAATTTTTTTAATCCCTTATCTTGAGATCCACCTTGCATTAATCCTTTTTAAGCCCTTATAAGTGATGAACTTTCTTTTTAGGAAATGAGCTGTGTTATAAGCCTATATTATCCATTCTTACCTTCCCCAAAATGTTTTTCATGATATTTAAAGGGATAATTCTAGGTAAGGAATATTATTAGGTGTATTGAGATTTAAATAATTTTGATATTCTTCTAGGAGATTTAGCTTATGATAAAGGGGGATGACCATAACATTGTTCATTATATTTTTATATTCACCTCTCATTGTAAAAAACATAAAAAAATAAGTTGTGTTTGGGAGTATAAAGAATCACCATTTTCTAGGCTCACTATCCTTTAATTATATGCGATTATGTGATGGATGTGAGATTTTTCATAACAATAAAATTTGAAAAAAAATATAATGAAAATAGTAAGAGAGTATGATTCATTCATTGTGCTTACATGTATCACGAGCCTACGTTGAACATTTTTGGGGGAAGAGAGAAAACATTTGTAATGGGATACATTAATTGCTATTATATTCTATTATAATTAAAATGATTTATAGGAAAACCTCCTTTTTGATCTTTACTTCTTTACATCATTATCATACCAACCGTGAAGCCTCAGAGTCATTTGAATCTTAACAGTGAATCCCTCATGATTAAATTGGATCACCATCTATATGCGGTGGAGATGTTAGATGCCTTGCAAGCATGTGGTAAGTTTCTTGTCTTTGAGGTATGCACAAAATGATATTAATTTTTACCTTGATAATGACTGGAAAAATTCATGTGAGGTAAACTGAAAATGGCATGCATACAGTTATGAATTGGAAAATGATCATGGATGATTGAAAAGGTTGTGTTATTTCAATGGAGAAAAGTAAAATATTTGGATGATTTGTTTCATTGAAAAATAATGCATTGAATAAATTTATTATGTGATTCTCAAACATTTAATTTTCCATTTTATCAATTTATTTTATTAAAATTGAATTTAAACAATGGTAAGGTGAGTTTTTTTAATATTATGTTGAGATTCCATCCTTATGGACAAGTATGAATTCAAGTGTGGGGGTATTTGATAAGTGTATTTCATGCATTAATTTTAGGATGTTTCAATGGGTTAATTTATGAAATTAATTGAATATTGTTGCCAATTCTAGAACATATTGACTATTTCGACAATTTTTGTTAGGAAATAATGAATATGTGAAAGTTAATTGAAAATTGACATGGCACGACATCAGATTTTTGAGGGAGTTTGAAGATGAAAAATTAAGAGTAGAATGATTACACGTCATGTAATCCCATTATATTTTGTGACTTTATCGGAGAGGAAGTCCACTTACATGACAAGTGTTGAAGTTGATACACACTGTGAATGAAAATCAAATGTCATGTAACAATTTTACATGACATGAAATTTTTCGAGATTTTTTTTGGAGATAAAATTTTCCAACATTCATAGGATATGAAGAATTAAAGGTTACAATTCATGAGTCCCAATTAAACATCATGGGAGTAATCAAATTTTCAAATCTGTATACGATATTTTTCCAGATTCAAAATATGTGGAGGAAAATGCGGACCAGGATTAGACGAAATGTAATCAAATTAAAAATCATGAAACTTATTAGGAATAACAAATTTGAAGCCTATAAATAGAGGGATTTCCTATAACTATAAAATTAATTATTTAAGGAGATTCGATGAGGGATGATTACCTGGGATGAACCCACCTGCTTCTCCACTTTATATTGGATTTTATTTTTTTTATTTTCTCCACCCACTCATGGTTAACATGAGCGGGTGATTTACTCTTGTCGTGGCGTACATGATGAACGAGGATTGAACGTATGTGGTATTTTATATTTTTTTGAAATTTATGTTTGGATTTCTCATCTGTTCTTCATTTCCACCTCTTTCTTAATTTCTTATTGCATGACTTTTTTTAGTGGAGTTAGGGATTGGGATCAATTTAATTATTTTATTGAGCATGATCGTTTTCAAATTTGATTGACTAAAATTGTTTGGTGTGAAATATAGTGTTTAGATATCTACTATGACCATTGAGTTAAGTATTTGACATATGTTTAAACTAGGTTTCAGGTTACTTAATCTATTAAATCCTAAGTACCTGACCAGAGAAAATGATATTTTGGGGTGGAGTGCACTTATCATGACCATTGGATTTGCTAGGACCTGATTCTGATGACTACATGATTGGTAAATAAATATTTCATATATCTTCATTCATAAGCCTATAATAATTTTGCTCAAAACCAGTTTTGTGTTTTATTCTCCCACCATTTCAGTAACTCCAATGCTCAGTAGTTTAGATTTATTTTATACAATTTCAAATCAGTTTAGGTTTTTCTTATTAATATTTCCATCCACCATGTCTCTGTAGGTTCAGCCTTAGACATTAAAATATTAAAAAACCCTATAGTTTAGTGTTCTCATTGTTTTATGTAATAAATTTCAAAATTTGGTAACCTAACAGGAATTAAATAAATTCATAGGGATATTAAATTATTGTCACTATTTCCTGGTATATGAGCGAATAATTTCTTAGTTGAGTAATTTAGAAAAAATCATTTCTCAAATTTTCCGATTCCTTAGTTTAACATAGTTTTTTACATAATTTTTATTAACTTTTACATCATTGGGTATTTTTCGTTGTGATTAAAGGATATCAGAGTGAAATGAAGACTAAAGAGAGGTTCACCTTCCATCTTGATTATATATCACACCTACTCGTTGAAGTTAAAGAAATAAATTTTCAACCTTATGAGTTCCCGCAACTGTACCCAACCACTGAATTCACAAAACCCTATATCTGGTATCCAAAATTCTATAAGTATAATCATAATCAAAGAATCCTGGATAATGAATTAGAGGTAGGTACAGCTTTTGATACTTATTTTTATTATAATAATAATGCCCTTTAATTTTCAGGTTTCAAAGAATATGAAGAGTTTGACCTCATTACATAACTTGATTATTATATAGAACATTTAAAAAAAACACCATTGAGAAGAAGAGTGTGTGGAAGGAGAAGAAAAAGAAAAAGAAGGAACCTTGGCTGCAGAGATGTTACAAAGCCTCCTCAAAAAACCGGGACCATATCCGAAGGAATAAGATGAAGAAGAAGAGGAATATATAACTGATAAAAATATCACAAATTTTCTAAAAATTCTATGTTCCCCACAAGAAGAAGAAAAAGTAGAATAAGAACCAGTTTCCCCCTATATTGACTACTCAGAGGAAAAAATTGAAGTAAAAAAACAAAGAAATTGAGGAGATGGTTGGGGAACATGAAGCAGTTGTTTAGAAATTCCAACACTCTCATCCATACATTAACGAATAATAATTTTTCTGAGTCTAGAATGATACTGAGATTCTTTTGGTTATATACATGCTATTCAGACTCTGGTCACCAACTCTGAGGTCTATGCCAACTCCATTGTGGAAAATTCAAGCTGATCTGGGTAGATTTCAAAGCCATGATTTTTTGAGCATGAGACCATTATAAATTTACCACACTCCTATCATTTATCCCATATATATTGTCGATCTAAATGACAATTAAAAAAGATCAACTTTCTGGAGGCAAACCGATTTTTATTGCATTTTGTGAATTTAGATTTATTTATTTCTTAGAATTTCATTTTATATTAGTTTTTAAATACAATTCCCCTTATTTTTTGAGAATATTTAACGGAACTATGCTTTCATTTATTTGTATTAATTTTTAGGTCAATCAAAGGATGTAAGTGGTAAGTAGTAGGACGAAGAATAAAAATAAGATACTAGAAAATCACACACTTTGAAGGGAATTTACATGACATGATAAGGTTGAAGAAGAACATGTACATCCCAATTTTGATGCATCAATTTAGAAGTGGAGTAATAGCTTCAATTATGTAATTCTATATTATATTCCCAACATTTATAAATTATATGAACTTTAACTATAAATTTCATGCCCCGTACTATATTCTTTTTTACTCAATAGAACTAGGAGTCATAAGCTATTTAATATAAATACCATCACATTTATATAAATTTATTTGTCAATATATTTTAATTAATAAAATAGTGAAAATAGTTATAGAGATAATCTTGTGGATTAGGGTTGGACAAATCATGATTTTAGGAACATGTTGATCATTGTAAATGAAATTTTTATTAGATTTTTATATGATTTGAATTCATGATATTTTCATTCATTTATTTAATTATTCATATATAATTCCATGAGTTATTATTCTGACCATTCATCTCATTACTGATAAATTTAGTTTTCCAATAGTTTCCATTATTTATATATCATATTTCATGAGAAACTCCAGAATGTTTTCATCTAAAAATTGCTTGACATATTATCAAAGATATGAATACATAGAGTAACTTTAAAAATGATTGAGGAATTATTTTTTTAATCCCTTATACAGATACCCGCCTTGCATTAATTGTTTTAAGACCACAGAATCCATGAACTTCGTTGTTATGGAATTATATATGTTAGATGATTATCTTATCCATTCCTACATTCCTCTAAATTATTTTTCATGATATTTTAAAGAATAAATGTGGGGGAGTAAAATTATTAGATGTAGTAGGATTTGATTAATTTGGAAATTATTATAAGGCATTTTGATTATGATAATGGGGAATGATCGTGACTTCTTTCATTGTATTTTTATATTCACCTCTCCTTCTAAAAAATAATTAAAAATGAAAAAATGAGGGCAGTGTTTAGGAGGATAAAATTCCCCTTTTTCTAGATAGATGATCCTTTGATCTTATGTGTTTTTGTGATTTATTTGAGATTTTTCCTCATTTTATATTTCAAAAAAAAAACCATAGAGGCTGATTCAGTCATTATGGTTACATGTATCATGATCATAATTTCAACTTTGGGGGGGGGGGGCAGAGATATGACATTTGTAAAGGGAGAAATTTAATGTGCTTATTTTTATTATAGTAAAAAATGATTTTGATCCAAACTTACTTTTTGATATTTAATTTTTTACATTATTTTATTACCTACCATAAATCATCAGAGTCATTTGAACAATAACAGTCTATCCCTCATGATTAATTGTGATCTTTTTCTTTATGCGGTGGAGATGTTATATGCCTTCCAATCTTATGTTAGGTTTCATGTTTTTGAGGTATGTGGTAAATGATATTAATTTTTACCTTGATAAAGAGAGGATAATTTCTTGTGTGGTAAATTTATAATGGCATCCATAATGATAATGAATTGAATAATGAAAATGGATAATTGAAAAGGCTTGGTTATTTCAAAGGAGAAAATTAAAATACATGGTGTATTTGTTTCATTGAAAAATTATGCATTTAATAACATTCCTATATGATGCTCGAACATTAAATTTTCCATTTGACCAATTAATTTTATTGAAGTTAAATTTAAATCATGGTATGGTGAGTTTCCTTTATAACTTGCTGAGATTCCATCCTTGAGGGCAAGGCTGAATCCAAGTGGGGGGTATTTGACAATTTTATTTCATGAATTCATTTTAGGATGTTTAAAAATATTAATTTCTAAAATTAATTGAATATTCATTGCAATTTCTGAATTTATTGACTTTTTATAGGATATTTGTTGGTAAATAATAAATTCTTGAAAGAGGAATAAAAGGAGGTGCGACACGACACTTTATTTTTTTGAGAGTTTGAAGATAAAAAACTACGTTTAGAATGATTATATGTCATTTAATCCCATAAAACATCATGAATTCATCCTAGAGGAAGGATGCATCCAGGACAAGTCATGAAGTTGATACTTTATGTGAAGGACAATTACACATCGTGTAACTACATTACATGATGTCACATTTTTCGAGATTTGTTTTCGGATAAGAAATATGTCGAGATTCACAGGATCTAAATTTTTATAGGGTACACATAATTATTTCCAATTAAAAATCACGATAGAAATCATAGTTTTGAATCCATGTATGAGATTTTCTCAGATACAAAATATATGGAGGAAAATGTGTATCTGAATTATGTGACGTCTAATCACATTACATGTCGTGAAACTTGTTGGAAAGAACCAATTTGAAGACTATAAATAGAGGGATTGCATAATGATATAAAATTAATTCCAGATAGAGTTTTGATATAGGACAACTACCCTGGAGAATCCCACCTGCTTCGCCAAATTCTGTAGGATTTTAATTACTTCATTTTCTCTACCAGCTCGTAGTTATCATGATTGGGTTATTTATTCATTACAAGGAATGTGTGATGAATGGGTATTAAATGTATTAGGTATTTTATATTTTTTATGTAATTTTTTTGTTATTTCACATATTTTATTCATTTCCATCTATTTCATAATTTCTTCTCACATGACCATTGTGATCGGAGTTAGGGATTGGGTGTAATTTTTTTCTTTCTTAGAGCATGATCATTGTTGTAGTTGATCGAATACAATTTTTTTGTGTGATATTGGGTTAAATAATCCATTACAACCATTGGGTTTTTCTTTTAACTATGCTTAAACTAGGTTTTGGGTAACTAATTCCATACAATCTAAAGTACCTAACTATGATAAAATAAGAGTTTAGGGTGGAGTGCATTTATAATGATTATTGGATTCTCCAGGACCTGATTCTGTCAACCGCATGATTGTCAATTAATTATTTTATATCTCAATATTCATGAACCCAGAATAATATCTTCATGAAACCATTTTTATATTTTATTCTACAACCTTATTCACTAACTACAGTGCTAATTATTTTAGATTTATTTTCTACAATATTAGATTAGTTTGTGTTTATTTTATTTTATTTATATTTTCTTCTATCATGTCCCTATTGGTTCGACCTCAAACATTAAAATCATATACTACCCTATAGTTTGGTGGCCTCTTTGATTTTTTTTATAATTTTTTTAATTTTATAACCCATTGATAATTAATTAAGCCTATAGGGATGTCATGTTTTTGGGAATCGTTTCCATGGATTGGATCAGATAATTTATTAGTCGAGTAATTTAGAAAAAAAATCGTTCTTCACCTTTTCTATTTCATGATTTTAATATATTTTTCATTAAATAATTATTATTACCTTTTACTACACATGGTATTTTTAGTTGAGATTGTAGGAATATAGGGAGAAATATAAACAAAACAGTGGTTTTCTTTCCAAACGGATGATATGGAACAACTACTCATAAAAGATAATTAAAGGAATAGTCATCCATAGGAATTCCCACAACTATACCCAAGATCTGAATTCACAACACCCCATAGCCTGGAACATAAATTCTATAAGAGAATCATAATCAAACAATCATGGAAAATAAAGTAGAGGTCTATACTACTTATGATGCTTTTTTTTATTTTAATCAGAATGAACGTGATTTTTTTGGTTCATAAAATGTTAAACGGGTTGACAATGTTAACGAACATGAATATTCTGATGAAAATTTTGGAAAACAACTACAAGAAGAAGAGATGGGGAAATTAGAGGAAGAAAAAAAAGGAACTTCAGATACTGAGATATTACAAATCCTTCTAAAAAAACTATGATTACAACTGATGGAATAAGATGAATACGAAGAGGAATAGGGACAGATGGGTACCATATTTATCACAAATTTTCTAAAAAAGTTTACTGTGATGACAGAACAAGAAGATAAAGAAGAACCATCAAGAACCTTTGTTGTCTACATATAGGAAATAATAAAATCAACAACATAAAAAATTAGGAGATGTCTATAGAACCTGAAGTTGTTATTGTGAAAGTCCAATGCAAGCAACCAACCATTGAAGAAGAAGTATTTTACCGAGTCTGGAAAGATATTGAGATTATTTTTGGTATACTATTACTATTAAAACTCTATTCACCTCCTATGAGGTCCACACCAATTCCATTGAGGGAAAATCAAGCTGATCTGGGTGATTTTCAAAGCCATGATTGGGTAAACACAATAATTTTGTAACTTTACAACACTCCAATCAGTAAACCCTCATATGGTCAAGCTAAATGACACATAAAAAAGAGAATCTTCTGAGGCTGCCCGATTATTATTACTTTCGCGGAATGTTGTCTTTTTTCATTCATATAATTTCATTTTATATTAGTTTTTTTAATTCAATTCCTTTTTTTGAGAATATTGCAAGGTCATATTATTTAACATATTTATTTTATTTTTTATGTCTATCAAAGGTATTAAATAGAAATGAGTGGCAGATAGAATAAAAATAAGCTTTTGGAAAATTACACTATTTGAAGGGAATTTACACGCTCTGAAAAGGTTCAAGTAAAACCTATACAACAAATGTGAGGGTCATCAATTTAGAATGGGAGTAAAAGTTTCAATTATATAATTTTCTATTTTATTACCCTAATTTTTATGTAATTATTACTTTGCCATCAAATTTCTTTCCTGACTCTAGATTCTCTTTTTACTCAACTGAAATAGGAGATATAAATTGCTTAATATAACTACCATGCCCTGTATTTTGATTTATTTTTTAATAAATTTTATTGAGAAAAATATAGAAATGATATTGTATAGATAATCATGTGGATTATGGTTTGAAAAATCATGATTTTAGGAACATATTGAACATTATAAATGAAATTTTTAGGAGATTCTTCCATGATTTGAATTTATGATATTTTCATTTATTGATTTAATAATTCATATGCATTTATTCCAACAGTTTTTAGAATTACTAAGGGATTTACTTATCCAATAGTTTCCATTATTTCTATATTATATTTCTTGAGAAACTCAATAATGATTTTATCTATAAATTTCATTACATATTATTAAATCTACAATTTCACAAAATAAATATTAAAATTATTGAGGCATTATTTAGTTTTATCCCTTATGTTGAGTCCAAACTTGAATTAATCCTTTTTAATCCTATCAAAGCAATGAATTTTTTTTTGATGAAATGATCCATGTTACAATATTATCTTATACATTCCTACCTATCCACTAAATATGATTCATGATATTTAAAATATTAAGTGTGAGGGAAGAACATTATTAAGTGTGTCGGGATTTACTTCTTTTGGATATTCTTTTTGGGGATCTTGATTATGATAAAGGGGAATGACCATGAAATATTTCACTATATTTTTATATTCACCACTATTTCAAAAAGAAACATAAAAAACAAAAAAAATCATGTCATGTTTGGGTGGAAAAAAATCACCATTTCCAAGATAGATGATCTTTTGATCTTATCTGATTAGGTGATGGATGTGAGATTTTTCCTAAGTATTTCTTTTGAAAAAATAGAAAATAAAAAAATCATGATAGGCTGATTCGATGATTATTCTTACATGTATTATGAGCCTATATTGATACTTTTGGTGGAAGTGAGATGGAATTTGTTAAGGGATACATTCATTGGGCTTATCATCTGTTATCATGAAAATTTCTTTAGATCAAAACTTCTTTTTATAGGATTACTTCATTACATCATTTTCCTACCTACCCTAAAGCCTTTAGTAATTTTAACCTTAACATTCAATCCCTTATGATTAATTGTGATATATTTCTTTTTTCAGTGGATATATTAGATTTTTTGAAAGCCTATGGTATGTTTGATGTTTTGGGTATGTGCTAAATGATATTAATTTTCACCTTGATAATGAGTAGAAAATTTATTTTTAGGTAAATTTAAAATTGAATTTATACAGATAATGAATTGATAAATGAAAGTGTATGACTAAAATGTCTTGGTTATTTCAAATAAGAAAAGTAAAATACATGGTTGATTTTTTTCAATGAAAAATGATGCACTGAATAATTTTCTTGGGTGACACTCAAACATTTAATTTTCCTTTTAATAAATTTCTTTAATTGAAATTGAATTTAAACCATGTTAAGGAGAGTTTCATTTGCAGTATGTTGAGATCCCATCCTTTAAGATAAGTATGAATTCATGTGGGGGTATTTGATAAGTGTATTTAATGAAGTAATTTTATGATGTTTCTATATATTAATTTCTAAAATCAATTGAATATTCATGCCCATTTTGGAATGTACTGACTTGTTTTATGATTTTTGGTAGAAAACATTGAATACACGATAGAGGATTAAAAATAGGCATGATGTGACATTGGATTTTTGAAGGAGTTTGAAGCAGGAAAACTTGGAGAAGAATGAATACACATCATGTAATCCAATTACAAGTCATGACTTCATAGGAGAGGAAGGACGCTTCCAGGACAAGTCATGAAGTTTATCCATGCTGTGAATAAAAATTAAACATCGTGTAACTACATTACACGATGTAACATTTTTCATGATTTTTTCTGGAGAAGAAATTCATTGAGATTTTTGGTATATAAGTATTTAAATGTTACACGCCATGAGTCCCAATTACATGTCATGAAAGCAGTAAAAGATTCAAATCTGTGTATGAGATTTGGGTAGATTCAAAAGACCTGGAGGAAAGCACAGATCAAGATTACATAAGTGTAATCAAATTACTTGTCATGAATAATGTCAGGAAGAACCAATTTTTAGCCTATAAATATTGGGATTTCAAACTAATATAAAATTTATTCTAGACTGAGCTTCGATGAGGGATGCCTACCTCGAATGAACCCACCCACTTTGCTACTTTCTGTAGGATTTTATTTTCATTATTTTACCCACCCATTCATGGTTAGCATGAGAGGATGATTTATTCATGTATTGGTATTCATGATGAAAGATGATTGAATGTAGGAGGTATTGTATATTTTTAATGCAATTTATGTTGGGATTTCACATCCGTTCTTTGTTTCCATCTCTTTCCTGATTTTTCTTTCATGAACTTTGTGAGCGAGATAGGGATTGTTTTTAATTTCATTAATTACTTTATCATGATCATTTTTAGAGTTGATTGATTGAAATTGTTGGGTTTTCAATATAGGGTTTATAATTTCATAATGACCATTAGGTTTATCTTTGACCTATTTTTAAAGTAGGTTTTATGATCCCCATTCCTTACAATACAAAGTACCTAACCCTGATAAAAGTAGATTTTGGGTGGTGTTCATTTATCATGAACATTGGATTCACAAGGACCCAATTCCTATAACTTCATGATTGCTAATTAATTATTTCTTATCTCATCATTATTGGATCTAGAATCATTGTTTCACATCTCCATTTTTATATTTTATTCTCTTACATTCTTCACTAACTCCAATGATCAATAGTATTTATTTATTTATTTTAATTCAGAATCTATTTTGGTTTATTTTATTTTATTATTATTTTCTACAACCCTATCTTAGTGGGCTCAACCTCAGACTTGAAAATCCTATACTACACTATAGTTTAGTGTACTGTTTGTTTTTAGTTATAAATTTATAAATTAAGTAACCCATCCTGAAATAATGATCCTTGTAGGAAAATTAATATCCATAAACCTTTTAATCACATTCTTATATTTTTGTATTGGAATCCACCTCATTATAAAGGAATAAAAGTTTCTCATGAGTTAGTGATGTGTCTTGAAGTAGTTGATGGGATCTTTACTTCTCTCTAGAATCCTGATGTTCATAAGGTCAAGTCCATCAACTCCATATTCCAGGGACCTATCTAGGAGTAGTGGGTAGTTCTGATTCTATATTTCTTGCATGATATAATTTATTGGGAAATCATCAAGTCAGTCTCCATCAGGTGGTAGTATCATGAGGAAGTGAATAAGTGGAGAGTTATCAAGTTCTTGGGTTTTGGTCAAGACAAGATTTTGGTTGTGAAGTATGAAAAGAAATTCTCATGCTTGATATGATTCATCAATGGTATTATTGGTGATAATTTTAGTAAGTCTCCATATTTTTTAAAATGTATTCACCCATAATTTTTAACTTTCATGCCTATTGAAAGGGTGATATCTTATCAAGAGACACTCGATATGACTTTTCCAGCTAAAGCAGAGTTAGAGAAACATCAATCAAGAAATAGGGATACCATGTGATTCTAGTGTGGATCACCCTTTCATCCCAAGAGGTTGTGTTCGAAAGATCCAAATATTTTTAGACAATTTTTTCATTTAGGTCACATTCATTGGTTCTATATGTTGGGTGGAAAAAAGAGAAATTTCAATCACTGACATCATCTCCTAACTATGGGGAAGTATATGCTTCATAATAACATATCTACAAGAATAATTCTTGGAGTGAATATTTTCACATATTTTAGGGCCTATCAGTTGTCATCATTGGGTTTTTGGTGGTGGTTGATGTCGATCTTACATGTTGTTTCTGACGTTGGAGTCAAAACTGGTAGAGTTCATTTCCATCTTGTGGATTTTATATTTTTGGAAACCTTTTGTTTTGGGATCTTTGTTGAGGATATCTTATTGACCTTAGTTAAGTCATTTATGGATTTGCGATGTGATGACAATTTCATTTTCTAATGACCTCTATGGTTGTGACTAATGGATGTGAAATCTTTAATGATTATCCTTCCTTTTGAAATAACATAGTTCCTTGATATTTTTTGTGCTCTATATAATGGAGTGGAATCTTGTTCTAAGAAACATTTAGGTGTTTGGATTGATTGTTGTTCTTTCATGATATCTTCTTATATCCTTGATGGATAAAGCTCAATTTTAGGGTGTCAGATTATCCACCTTATGAGATTGTAATTCCCTATTGTGCATTGACCTATATGATTCAGATCATTCCAGTTGGACTGAGATAGACAATTGGAATTTACTCTTATAACTAAGACGATGTGTTTTTTTGGATAACCAGGCACATGGATTTGATGGAGTTTGATTTGATGAGATAATATAAGGGTGAGGTTGAGTTTAAAAATCCTATATTTTAATCATGTACCTTCCCATGATATAAATCCATGTCATTTATTTAACTTACATTTTAAATTTTGATCTTAGTTGATTCTCCATGATGAGTGGTTAAAGTCCCTTCTTTGGATCAGAGGAATGTTTTTTTTCTTTTATTATACCATTTTAATAAATATTTAAATTGTAGAGAGACCTATTAATGGTATCCATTAATTTTTTCGTATAAATATGTTTGATTATCTTGGTGTGTAAAGCTTTTAGTTTTGTGTGAGTTGTTAACCTTTGGGTGAGTCTCCCTTTTGGATCGCAGACATTCCACCTAACAAGGTGAGTGAGGGAGTACTTCTGATGTCATTGTGTTCTATCTTTAATACTAGATGATTTGGTTGGGAAGTACTATGGTGGGTATGTTTTAATATCATGTTACATATTTTATTTTTTTAACCATTTATTTGAGTATCCATTGATTGTATATTTTTGTGGGCTGTTTCTGGTGTTTTTTAGACATTTTGAAGGTTTCTCGGCCTATGCATATTTGTCACACAATTTTACAAACAATTCATACAAACTGTTCAAAAATTCCAATATTTGAGGTAGGGTTGTATGGTTAATCATGGATAGATAAACCATGATACCTAGATAGAAGGGGGTCACACGGTTTGCACATGGTTAATCTAACCATGCAGCCAAACCCTGTAGCTCTTATAAGGGTTCTGTTTGGGGTGCATGGTTTGTATGAATCAAGTGACCTGACATAGGAAATCATGTGGTTGATAATTAAAGACCTTTAATTAAAATCCCAAAATGCTGTAATTTACCCCAAATTCCTCCCACTCGAACCAAATCTGATGCTTTCGATTTAGTGAGAACTATGTGGTTGTTTTGACTCTCCCAACCTCATTTCTTGGTGGATCAAAGTGTTGATCTAAGTGGTCACCTCTTCGAATTATTTCCTTTCTCCTTTGTCTTAGATAACTCTTCTTATTTTTCTTCACTCTTCCTATATAATTTTATATCCTTGTTTATAATTAAATTATAAATGGTTGTTGTAGAATTATAGATCTTGGGTATTTTAAACCTTCTCTTGAGATCCCTCTTCTAATATTTGATGATCCCCATTGTAGGAGACACATTGGTATTCCTTGTGGTTAGATTAGAAATAATCCTTGTAATTTTTTTTATTTTACATCATTTTTTAATACATTATTTCTTGATTATTTATTTATATCTGCCTCATTCCAACACATGTTATATAATTATTGATCTTGAATTCCCCAAAAAATACCCTTTTAAATAAATTGACTATGAATTAATTGAGGGGATAAAATAATGAGTTTATCACCTTTTTGTGAAATTATTTATGTTATGTTTTTTTAAAATTATTTTCAGAGAACTTTTAAAGGTTGTTTTGGTGAAATTGAAGGATTTTCCTGATTTTTATTTATAAAGGCAAATTCCTTTAATTGAATATAATGGGTTGAGATATATAAATTTTGATAGATATTTTTAAATGCTATAATTTTTGGAAGCCCCGAAAACAATTTTTTACTGTTTTTACCATTATTTTGAAATTGGAATTCATTGGATATTTAAAAAAATGATTTATTCTCATGAAAAGAGGGAGTAAACCCAAGTTTTATAATGTATTCTAACAATTTAAATTTTTAATTCACCCTTTTAATTATATAGGGGTTGTTTGAAATAAATAATATTTTTAACGGCCTATTTGGCATTATTATGATGATTTTTGAATGGATGCGTGTATTATTACCCTTTGATTATTAAATTGTATAAAACGTTTATAATAGAAGTTGATGTTTCCTGGAAGCCTGATGGAACTTTATAATAATAATATCATGTAATAATCAATTATAATAGCATGATTGATTTATATAATTCACATTATAGGGTGTTGAATGTGGGATTATTTACATTGAAGGATTTTGGGACTAAATGTGAGATGTGACTTGAGGGATTGATCCCATGATTGATATTGATAAGGATACCCATTTTGATTCTTGTATCTTTATTACCTCACTCACCTCATTTGACCAGTCATGGGAACATGGAAATTTAGATGAGGTGAACTAGATATATACTTCATTACCAGAATCACACCTTGTCTAGTGGATCCATAGAGAAAATGAATGGTTAAAGATATTGACGTGCGACTAGGAATGTGGTTGTGCATGGAACTAGTTTCCTTTAGACCCGTGGTAGTAGATGTAATACCGCTGATCAGTCATGATGATTTTTGATTATCTATTCTAAGGTGGACTCACTATCATACATAGATTGTACCCATGACCTACATATACATGATATCGATACATAAAAAGATTCTTTTTTACTACTTGTCCTTGTAGATTCTTTTCATGATTGATCTATATACTATTATTATGAACCCTGACCGTATTGTGTTGGATCTTGTAGGAATTCTTATCTCTGGTCCATATTATTATATTTTCTTGATTATATGAATTTATATTTGCAAATATTTTCAAAACATTTCAAGATAATTTTTAGTTTTTAAATGTTGAAATGGAATGTCCTATATGTTTTTTTGATGAATGTTTTTTAAATGTATAAAATTTATTTTTAAACTAATCTTCAAACTCTCTTTAATGTAATCACCTTTAAGAATATTTGACATACCTTAGGAAGAAACAACATGGAATCTTTTGTCGAATCCTATGTGGCACTTTTTCTTACAACATGCTTATAAAAGTTTTGTATTTTCATATTTTATTATCATAGAGAGAGTGATCATGCTTTTGTCTTCCTTTGTGGGTTCATTATAGAGCGACCAAGGGCTAATGACTTGGGATATGGTGGGTGTTTAATGAAAACCAAGATATGGGTTTTTTGTAGCTTTTTTTATTCCCTGTTTTTTATTTTCACCTTATAATCTAAAAAGTATTTATTTATTTTTTTATCTAATAATTTTTCCATAGTCCCATTTCATTATTTTAATATTTTTTGTGAGAAATCATTCCCATCAATTATTAATTGTTTCCGATGTTCTAGTTTCAGACCCATGGAGACTGAGAAAACGCTTTGGGTTAGTAGAGAATGGCCTCATATCACAGTTTATATGGTATTCCATGTTTTTTTGTTACTATATATTTTTTTATTTAAATTAAATATTTATAAAATGTATATACATAAAATAAAATTACTTCTATAAAAAATTTTAAATTGAATGTTGATTTATATGTTTAGAGATCGAATATCAGGAAACACAACGGAATCCCACCAATTGGGGAAATAATTTTGGTGGACTTGAGTATCACTAGAGAGACCCCTAGTTGAAAAATGACGACCCAAAATATTACCCTCTCTTATAACAGGAGATAAGGAGAAAGATTATAAGACATGTTGTAGGGACTAGATATTCCTAACTCATAGTAAAAATGACTGTAGGATGGCCTATAATGAATAGATATAACTAATAACTATAAGGAAGTCCAAATCAGGAGTGACAGATTTATATCCTCTCTCAATAGATAATTCCAATACAGTGATGATTTTTTGGGATTCCTTTACCAATGTCTATAAGGATTCCCTGAATGAATTCTAAATTATATCCACAACAAAAGCAGATGAGTCATGATCCACCACTCCAAAATTGTTGATGCATTTTTTGATGTTGATGAATCCACATTTATCTTCAAGGAACCTGTGATGTAAAGGCTCCAAACACTAGGGTCAAGCCTTATAGTTGGGACATCAAGTAGACGCTCATTGTAGTTCTAAGGGTCTAACCAGAGGGTTGTGATCTCATTACATATGGGGCATGTATTGATATACATGTTAAAACTAATTTCATTTATTTTTACCTAGATTATTCATTCTACTATACACAGGTAACTCTGGTCTTTAATGATGAGTAACATTCACCATTTAACTAAAAGTGAATGAAATATGGATTCCATGTCTATGAGGAAATTATAGTTTGGATTGTTAGCATTACAGATGGCCCTTTCCCTAGGACAATGGAAGATAGAATACAAATAGAATTTAGTCACAGAAATGAAGAATGGAAACGTAAGGTTCTTCATTTCATGTTGATAGAAAAGGATCCGCAAGGAAGGGAGGACCTGTAATCATGCTTTTCAATATAAATATCACAACTTGGGAAGGATCGGGTTTCTCCATATGGTTTCCCAAATAACACCAGCCTCCATATTCAACATGTCAATAACGAAATAATATCTATAATTAAAAAATAGACACCTAATAACTATGTACTATAGAAAAGTAAATCCAGAGACATTAATTTCATAAAAGGGATACATAGGATAATTCTATTTTCTCTCTCAATGAACTTGGGGAGATGATTCTTAATGCAACAACTTTGCCCAAACTTTTTTAGTAAAGAGAGAATTATTTTGTCCTCAAGGCCTTTGGGTGTGCGGGGAATTTACTTTTATCCATTTCCATCGACTAGCCACATATAATTCCTGTTCATATTAATGTATCCTTCATCAATTATCCAATAAATCCAACTCATAAAGAGCTCGCGCGATCCCCACATGATTTTCCAAAAGAACCCGGGGCTGGGGAATAATTATGAATTGAGAATGTATTCATGGGGAAAGTATTTATCAAGGATGAATTTATCACAATGGGACTTAAGAATTGTGATAAACTACCAGACATTTTTGGAAATAAGAGTCTCATTTAAAATATTCAAGTCCAAGAACTCCATTCCCCAATAAGCCTTCAACTTTTACCACATTAAACACCCTCATGAAAGTACATCCTTGTATTTTTTTCCCACTCTATCAAGAATTCTTTAGAACACAACCTTTTTAGAGAGGACAAAAATCATTGGATGCCTAAGGTACTTCTGGTGTTTTCTGATCATATGAATAACAGATTTCATGTTGGAGGACTCCCATAATTCTATAAGGAATAATATATTTGAATGAAACTTTTGAATTAGGAATATTGATTGATTTCCATAAGTCATTCTCATAAAGGATAATAAGTAGATATATGTTCTCAAATTATTCCATAGTGGACCTAGAGAAAAGAAGATAGTCATTAGTGATGAAAGGATGGGAGATGGGAGGTTACCTATGATATTCTTTCAATCCAAGAATAATATTATCAATATCTACTTCAGAAATATGATTAGAAAACACATCATCAACTAAAATAAATTAGAAATTGGAAATAGGGTCTCCATGTGTAAGGATTCTAATTGGAGATAATCTCTATTAGAGTACACCATAGATACATATATTAAATAATACTGAACAAAATAACTACAAGATCATGTTAATCCATCTAGAGAATAATCCTATCTTTCTCATCACAAAGTAGAGGAATGACCATTCCACTAGATCAAAGGATTTTTTTTTCCATATACAATTTTGATTCCATGATTCCTCTTTTGGCCATAAAACAGGTTTTCATAGAGAATAAAGTTTGATTTTTGATAATCTCATTGTTTAGAATAACCATTTTGGTGATAAAATCAATTTGGTTTTCAAATGATAATAAAAGAGAGCCTTGCGTGCTTGTAATTAACAAGGATCTTGGAGAATATTTTATAAGCAACATTACAAAGAATTATATGACTAAACTGGAGACCAGTAAGGGTTTCTGTATTTTGGGAGTAAGAGTAATGATAGGTTCATTTATGGAATAGAATTTAGATATACCTATAAATAGTTCTCTTATCAGAGTTGAAACATCATGCCATATGATATTCCAAATAAAATAATGAAAAGGTTATGAGATCCAACAGGGACTAAGGATTTGGTGGAGTGAACTTTCTTGAGGGGAAGACTGATTTTTTCATCTAAAATATTTAGGGTGATATTTTGGATCGTAGAATTTTTTACCAGTAGTTTTATACATGAACCAATATCTGTTGAGAAGGAGGAATCACCAACCAAATAAAGATGCTAAAAAATAGGATCAAGTCATTGATATCATTCACTTTTGAAATGGTTATTCCTTAAGATGAGGTAAGTTAAGAAATTTGATTCTTTTAGTACCTCATAGATTCTATTTTATATAAATAATGAGTATTTGAGTCACCTTTGTTTAACTTAGGTATCATAAGAACACAACAAACAGTAGTTTTTTATCCTTTTATAGTCTTTATTCTGGTCTGCTTCAAAGGTAGAAATTCTATAAAGGGTCACACTTAACTGGGGAAAAGGAGTGGATCTTATCAAGCCTCATTTTAATAGCATTTCACTATAAATATTATTGTCTCAAATGACTATAACTCTAATATTAAATCATAGAATAATACTGGTATATTTTATTGTTGACATGAGGGAATTCCAGAGTTCATACCAATTTAATCACATATTTACATTCCCCATCCCATATATAGATGATTTTGAATCTAAAAGGCCTATCTCATATTCGGATCCTCTGGTCAGAGGTACGGTTAATGAAAATAGGGTAGTGGTTTGACATTGTTTGAGTTAGATGACACACATGGAAGAGGTTGAATATGTTGATCTATTTGGTTGAATCCTAGAATCTTTCTTGAAAATTTTCAATGCCAATATTCTTGGAGTACCCATGAAACCATAAAAAAGTGTTACTAACATGTCATACTTTATAAAGTCCCATGTTTTTAGCTACATTCAATAATTATCTTATAGATGAAGAGGGTCAACAATCCGCCTCCTCTATTCTTATTATAAATGATAATCTTGGTGAAGTCCCTCCCAATGAGAAGAGGCCCAAAAGGATATTTCTAATAGACCTTAGGAGCTATCTAGACATCCACTTGTATTTTTGTGAGTTATTTAATCCCACAAAAGGCCAAGAAGGAAAATCAGACCGAAGAAAAGAGATGGATATATTGTTTTGTGAAAAACGTGTATCCCTGATGTCCACTCCCTACTTCTGAAAGAGGAATTTTCTTTATGGACTTGGAATGTGACCGAGAAACATCCATAGAAACTCACCTTATAATCTACACCATACATGTCATTGTTTTCCATCATGATTTTAGATAGTAAAACCATGTTATTTCCAATTTTAGTGTACTGATGCTCGAGCATCTGAATTGTGTGTGGGTTTCCAAGCCCATGGAAGTTCTATCATAAAATTTTCCTTGGGATAGGTGAGGCTAGTTCAATCTAGTTTTCTCCTCTATTTATTTTAACAATGTACTATTATTTTCTTTTTTAATATTTTATGTAGTCACTGGGTTTTTTTGAAAAATCTCAGGGATTATTTGGGTGAAATAAGGTTGTGAAGAAGTAAGATTAACATCCTCATTAAAAAATTACATATTCCTACATAAATTTATTGACAGAAAATATATATAATGGTAAAATTGGAAATTCCAAAAAATATTTATTTATATTGGTATTAATTTTACATTTCAACAATTGTTTTTACCAATAGATATATATGTTGTCATTTATCATACAATACCAATATATCTTTTATGAACAGTTAAATGTATTTCTTTATCAAACATATAGAAATTTTTTCACAACACATGAATTTATTAGTAAGAATAAAAATTACCAAAAAATCTTTTACCATTAAGAATTTTTTTACATGAAACGATTCAATAATATTTTTATTAATAACTAAACATGAGATCCCAATATTTTATATATTATTATTTTTATGACCAAAGTCAGTATCCATTTTTTTATGGTCTTATTAAAAATATCACATTAATTGATTTTAATTTTCTATTTTCTATTGACATCAATAGTGTTTATATTTTTTCAATGTTGTTCATTTATTAATAATTTTAATATTATTTATTAAAAAAATTAAATAATTACAAAATTTTATATATTTACATAAATTTTTGATACTTTCTATATGTGTGATAATTTAATTTTTATATTAAAATTTAATAAACTTAATTAAATTTAATCAAAATAAATTATTTAAATAAAATTTTTAAAAAACATAAAAATCAATTGAATAAAAAAAATTTATTACTAATTTATATTCACATATTGAAATATTTTCTAATATTATAAAATGCATAAAATATTTTTTATAATATTTTAGTCCAGTCATATATATATATATATATATATACATATAATATTATATTTTCAATTTAAAAATTTGGATTATATTTGATATTTAATTTGTTGGATTTTATTTTTAAAAAACATCACTCCACAATGAAAATTACCCTCCCCACCACTGTACGATCTACCCCACTACCTCCACTAGTACCCTTGTCATCCATGCCATCTGCCGCTGTCATCATCGTTGCCTCCTCGAAAACTCTCCACCTCATCCGTAGTCACCACTCTACTTGAAGTCCCCCACCGTGTTCTCCCCCACTCTATTCTAATGCCACATGTCCCATCTGAATCCCCCAAGGCCTCCTCAGTGACCCCTACTGTAACACCCCAGGTAAATAAAGAATATGACATTTCATATTTATCCATTTTTGTGAATAAAATATTTAAATGACTTTAAAGGGGACGCTATGCTCGATGGCGTACCCAACACGCAACAACGAGTTTCTTGGGAATCTTACGTTGCACTCTAATAATAAAATAATACTATTTTAAATGGTAGTTAACATGTAGCCATTGTATTGGCAGGAATGGATATAAATAACTAAAATATGATTATATATGTTTTTAAATGTTTTTACATTTATCCAATAAAAGATAAAGGCTTAAAATACGGAAAGAATTCAATTTTAGGCGTATATGCCCTAGTTTTCACTAAAGGTTCACTTATCACCTTTTGATGTTGAACCATAATTAAATATAGTTTTGTTCACTCTTAAAAATTATTTTGGACCAAATAAAACTCTTACTAAGAATCGGGACATCAAATTTTACTTTGTGTAATTTTTTGGTATCTTTCCGATAAAGTTCATTTTTTTAATGAATAGTGTAAAATGTTGTATTTTAATTCAAAACCACTTTTTAATCAAATTTATTTATATGATTAGATTATATTTTGAATTGGTTTTAAAGTGAAATTAGAAAATATTTTTACCATTAAATCCAATAGTGGTCGTTGGAATCAATTTCACTTTGAAATCAGACTTAAACTAGTGTCAATCTTTTGATACTTATTGTTTCATAAAACACGCTATTTGTCATGACATCGGGAATTAATTATTAAATTAATTAATTTGACTTATATGTTTTGAATTTTGTAAAATGGACTTCATTTTTGAATTCGGAATATCAAATATAGCTTAGGGTGAATTTTTGGTGATTTTCTGAAAAACTTCAATTTGTGATGAATAGTGAAACCACTAAGTGGTAATCAAGAAAACTGATTTTTCAGTTAAATGAAAGTTTACCACTAATGTGTATTGAATTTTGAAAATCCGACATACATGGTTGTCATTAATAAGTAAAATGTGGTTCAATGGGATAAAAATAATTTTTTGGTGAATAGTAACTTATTAAGTTTTTAATCGTGATTAGTGGTAATTAGTGTAGTTTAAGGTATAAATAATGCTTTAATGATATGAAATGACCTAGACACGTGTCCCAACCTTATTGGTTGTGTCATGGCCGACCAAGACAAGCCATGGGTCAACTTGGGGACCCCATGTATCCACTTTGGTTGGGAAATTACATAAATAACATATTATTTAATGTAAAAGTAAAATTGACACAAACATGATATGTTTTACTAAAACAATTTTTAAGTGGGGTTACACAAGTACAAATTTTGATTATAAATAGTCATTGGAAAGCTAAAAATATTTCCTACATCATAGTATTTTTTTTATAATTTTTTGACATTAAATAAATTAAATTATTTATGACATAATAATGATGCAGCAATGACATCATTATTTGACGATTTAAATAAAATGGAAAGATAATGGAAAATCTATGAACTACACATGGCCAAAACTTATTGGATGAGTGGATTTCTAAGCCTTATCACCTTATCCACGACTTATATCAATATGGGACCTTTTAAAACCGAAATACATTTTCAAATAAAGTAATATTTCTTACTTTCCAAAAGTGCCCCTCCTCTCCTCTTATAAAAGGCCCCCACCTCTACCTCCTTTCACACACTCATCAAGCCATTGGCTCGGACAACACCTGCCCATTTACTCTCTCCACATCCCTCTCCTCATCCTAGATGATTCCCTTTGGGCATAATTCTTTCAAAGGAAGCCTTTAGGCTCAAATCAAAAGGGGTTACACTTTTAAAGGTAATTCATTCTCTCATGTTCATTTGTTTTACTTTGCTTCTCCAACCCCCTAAACTCTTTTTATTTATTTATTTTGTAACAACACCAGTATCTTCAATATACTAGGATGTTTTTATAAGATTTATTCGAGCTACACTCGCACACAACTACATCAAATGGTTAAAGAACATACGGTTTCCGTGGATGGCGAAATTCTGCCTCCCGAAAAGATGATTGTTCAATACTCATTTAACACCTTCAAAGGTGGCCATTATGATGTCACTATTTTTATATATGATATGTAATATGTTTATATTTTACTTATGCTTCTGTATTTTTCATTTGTGTCTTACCTTTATGGCTTCCATTATGGGTATACGCGATATCTTAATTTTAGGAAGTGCGGACTACCGCCCCCTCAAAGTGATTTGATTCGTTAGATACCATATGTGGGACGTATAAAGGATGGAACTATGATATTATATATGATATTATAATGTAATTATAATATACCTTTATATCATTATGATTCCATTCTATAAACAATGAAATAGAAATGGAAGTAGCGTTCATGCGTACGTACGGCTTACCGTCTCCATGAACGGTGCATTCCATTTCTTACCTCTAAATGATTATGTAATGTTATAAATGCATGCATGTACTGGATATATATTACATATATTATATCTACATCATGAATACAATTATTTTTATAATAAACATTTGGCCACACGAACAACATGTAATTGTAAGAAGTCCACTTTCGACTTAAGAACCAAATATCGGCAAAACAAATATTATTTACTTAAATGATTACATAATGTTTATGACATGGTAATAAGTGGTATAAAAGAAATAATTAACTTGAAAAGGGTTCTTAAGGAAGTATAAATTAACTCAAGTTTATTATTCAGGAGATTAACGAATGATCGAGTCAAGTCGGACCCGAGGTAAGGGATCCTACTCCTCTCTTTCTTTTTAAGTACACACTTTTATGTCATTCCTTTTAAAGCTCATCTTTCTTGTTATTGGGATGATATTTTATATTACATTTACTGTAATTTTATGTTCATGTGATGAGAGACCCTATTCTCTCTCATCAATCCATTTTGGATGTTTTGAGTGGCGCCGTTAGGCTGCCGAACTTTCGTAAGAGATCTACCCTCTCTCTTTCTTTTTAAGTACTCTCCTTTATGTCACTTCTTTTAAGCTCCTATTTGTAATGTTGGGGGATGTTCTTTTATATTCCTCTTGCTGTACATTATATTGTAATGTGATGAGATACCCTATTTGATCTCATCAATCCATATTCGGAAGTTTTATGTGGCGCCGTTAGGCTGCCGAGTTTTCATGAGGGATTTTTCATCTCACTTTTATTCCCGTGAGATTTATGCTACATTTGCCACAAATTCCATTGAGTGGTGTATGTACTACCCATTATTCTACTCTTTGTGTAATATACTTTCGTTTATGAGTATTTACATCAATGACCTATTGTCTTTCTTTCATGGGGTGTATGTTTTGAAAGATACCCAAGTCGGTAAGGGAACCTTTCACCCTCCTCTTTTTTAAAAGACTTCTTTTATTGGGTCTTTTAATTTACATATTTTTATGTTGGGATATGTTCTCATACATCCTTATTGATGTAAATGTTATGTCCAAGTGATGAGATACACTTTTTATATCTCATCAACTCATTTTGATGTGATGTCGTTAGGCTGTCAAGGGAACTTTTTAACCCAATTTCGATTTCTTTGGGTTCAACTTGTAGTCATTGAATATGTCATCCATTGAATATGTGTGAATGAAATTTTATTGTTTTACACTTAATATACACTTATATTGGGTGTATATATATTTGTCACACATATTTTTTGAGATTTAATTTAAGGATACCTTCTTTATAAGGGATTTCATCACATTTGACATTTCTATTGAGGGCTCATTGTTGTGATGCACCAATTCACTCTTATATGGTGTATATACTGTCCTTTGGAGTATTATATCATGAATCATTTTATTCTCATGATATTATAAAATTCTGACTAAATGTTATTCCTCAATTATTGTATTCAAGTGTCTCTAATTTTGGTAAAACCCCTTTAACCAAAATATCGTTTTAAATGTTTTAATTATTTGTTCTTATTAATATCCATGTTTTCAAAATGGTTTTAAGGATTTATTTATATGGATATTAATGGTTTAAAATGTTAAAAGCTTCAAGGTGGTATGGGACACTTTGATTCAAAAATCTCTTTATTAAATGTTTTAAATGGTTTTGGAAATGGTTTCTTTTTGAATGGATTCATTATTTCAATATCCTAAAATGTTATATTGTGATTGAAATGTGGAAATGTTATTTTTCCTTTATTCATGTTTATGTGATACGATTATGTTATGGTTCTTGGGCATTGTTATGAAGAACGGGTGGTTCCGTGATAAACTAAGGGCAGGTGAGCCCGATATAGCTCTCCAATGCATTGGGTAACGCGGCGGAGTGAAATGTTAAGGTTTCTCCGAAGAGATTTAGGGAATATACTGTGATGGGTATTCCAAACGTAACCAAGAGGGTTACTCCCTACATAAGAATGTTATGAATGCCTCAAGTTACCTTTATGTCTTATGTTTTCTATGATTTATTCATGATTTGATATGCCAATGTTTTATGGGTAAAGTATGAACTCATTCTTATGTATATGTGTACCCATGTTTCCTTTCCAAATTTTTCTATCCCTTACTGAGCTTTTTGTGCTCATACCATGTTTTTGAAATGTTTTTCACAGGTCAAGGGAAAGTTACATGATGTGATGATAGTGTCAAGGATGTGTCAAGAAAGAATCCGTGTTATATTTTAAATATGTTTCCGTTGATGGGAAGAATGAATACTGTCTTTTATGTAACCACTTTGTTTAAATGTGGAATGTAATGCAAGTTTCATGATCTAATTCTCTAAAACTCTAAACCTGAAAAGATCCTCAATGTGTAATCTTGTAATAACTCAAGATTAAGTAAGGTTTAAGGCTGGGGCCTTATAGTTGGTATCAGAGGTCGGTTTAGATAACTTTAGAGGTTAGGGTATGCTTTGAGCATAAGTGACATTACCATAATGGTTAGGAGTTCAGAAAGAGTCCTAGTTTTAGATAAAGTGAATGAGTAAGTGTATCTTAGTGTTTAGATTCCTCATTAGTACATGATGGTTTTTTTTGATATACTCACACTGACATTTCTATTTTTAGCGAATGGATGGATCTAGCAGGCACCAAAGAGACAACAGGTTTGAAGGAAACTGTGGTGGTTCTCTGATTAAGGTACTAGATAAAATGGAGGATTCAATGAGGAAACTCGTGGTTGTTCTAAACCAAATATCAAGGAGTCATGATCATCCACTTCAACCTTGGTGAGTTCTCTAATGCATCATGTACGAGATGGCCAACTCGATGTGGAAATTTAGGTAATAATTATTAAGGTAACCATTAGGGTTTATATGATCCTTACTTTTGAGGTAATTATGGGTTATTATATGTTCTGATGGAAAATGAAAGGCATGAGATAAACATGAGGTTAAAATATGTTATGATCATCTTTGAAGATTTTATCTCATTTTGGGAATGTTTTAAGAATTATATAGTTTTGGAAAAAGGACAACACGTAGACCGTGTGACATCCCGTCGCGTCGGACAAAGCTGCGGGAATCGAACCCACAACCAATGTGCGACTGGTATTTATCGCCTACCACTGGACTACGTGAAGTCCCTGGTTAGTTTGACTGATTCATTCTAGTTATATGATTTTATGAATTAAGAGTAAGTTTATTTTGGAGGATATGTGATTAGGATAGTTACTTTTCAATGCGAGACTTTAGGAGCGACTAATGTTGTTTGGAGATAAATGTTACGATTTAACTTGGAAGTCTATGTGACTAAATCCTTCAAATATTTGGGTTTCAATCTTATATTGGTTTACTTTGAAGAATTTTATGGACAAATTGATTATAGAATGGTCCTCGTTGAACTTTGGGTTTTGTTGGACAAATTTTGGAGGTTAAGAATAGATTTTCTTTTTATAAAGGGTTATCATTTTCTGAATTATCTGATCTTGTACTAGACTTTTTGGTTTTGGATTTGGTTAAAGTCTAAAGACATGGGATGTATATAGTTCTATTTTGTGGATTAGGTGATTCTCTAGAAGTTGATTATAGTACTCTTAATGTGAACAGGTCTTCCTAAATACTCGTCTTTTGGAGAAAATATGAGTTTGTGTAAGGAATCTAATAAAGGTTGAAAGTCAATATGATAAGTGATTATGTTTCCTTATGAATAAATTCCTCAATAAAAAGTAACTTAAAACAAAAATGTTGTCTATTAACTTTTCCTACTGGGCAATCGAATACCGTTTAACCCATCACAAGTTTGTGATTTTCTCGTGGTTAACTTTCTCCTAAACATGTTTTCTATCACACTCCATCAGAACATGACCCTTTGTTTTTTTCCTCCATGTCCATATTTTCATACTTGGAATCCTAGTATGGGTTAACTCGGGTGACCTTTGTACTTATCTTTCTCTATTTTAAAGTGTTTGTTTTACCGACTTTTGTTCCGATGTGGGACTTTCAAGGATGTTTCCAAGAGCAATTTTAAAATTGCGAGGACGCAATTCCCAAAAGGGGGGAATGATGTAACACCCCAGGTAAATAAAGAATATGAAATTTCATATTTATCCATTTTTGTGAATAAAATATTTAAATGACTTTAAAGGGGACGCTATGCTCGATGGCGTACCCAACACGCAACAACGAGTTTCTTGGGAATCTTACGTTGCACTCTAATAATAAAATAATACTATTTTAAATGGTAGTTATCATGTAGCCACTGTATTGGCAGTAATGGATATAAATAACTAAAATATTATTATATATGTTTTTAAATGTTTTTACATTTATCCAATAAAAGATAAAGGCTTAAAATACGGAAATAATTCAATTTTAGGCGTATATGCCCTAGTTTTCACTAAAGGTTCACTTATCACCTTTTGATGTTGAACCATAATTAAATATAGTTTTGTTCACTCTTAAACATTATTTTGGACCAAATAAAAATCTTACTAAGAATCGGGACATCAAATTTTACTTTGTGTAATTTTTTGGTATCTTTCCGATAAAGTTCATTTTTTTTAATGAATAGTGTAAAATGTTGTATTTTAATTCAAAACCACTTTTTAATCAAATTTATTTATATGATTAAATTATATTTTGAATTGGTTTTAAAGTGAAATTAGAAAATATTTTTACCATTAAATCCAATAGTGGTCGTTGGAATCAATTTCACTTTGAAATCAGACTTAAACTAGTGTCAATCTTTTGATACTTATTGTTTCATAAAACACGCTATTTGTCATGACAACGGGAATTAATTATTAAATTAATTAATTTGACTTATATGTTTTGAATTTTGTAAAATGGACTTCATTTTTGAATTTGGAATATCAAATATAGCTTAGGGTGAATTTTTGGTGATTTTCTGAAAAACTTCAATTTTTGATGAATAGTGAAACCACTAAGTGGTAATCAAGAAAACTGATTTTTCTGTTAAATGAAAGTTTACCACTAATGTGTATTGAATTTTGAAAATCCGACATACATGGTTGTCATTAAGAAGTAAAATGTGGTTCAATGGGATAAAAATAATTTTTTGGTGAATAGTAACTTATTAAGTTTTTAATCGCGATTAGTGGTAATTAGTGTAGTTTAAGGTATAAATAATGCTTTAATGATATGAAATGACCTAGACACATGTCCCAACCTTATTGGTTGTGTCATGGCCGACCAAGACAAGTCATGGGTCAACTTGGGGACCCCATGGATCCACTTTGGTTGGGAAATGACATAAATAACATTTTATTTAATGTAAAAGTAAAATTGACGCAAACATGATATGTTTTACTAAAATAATTTTTAAGTGGGGTTAAACAAGTCCAAATTTTGATTATAAATAGTAATTGGAAAGCTAAAAATATTTCCTACATCATAGTATTTTTTTTATAATTTTTGGACATTAAATAAATTAAATTATTTATGACATAATAATGATGCAGCGATGACATCATTATTTGACGATTTAAATAAAATGGAAAGATAATGTAAAATCTATGAACTACACATTGCCAAAACTTATTGGATGAGTGGATTTCTAAGTATTATCACCTTATCCACGACTTATATCAATGTGGGACCTTTTAAAACCGAAATACATTTTCAAATAAAGTAATATTTCTTACTTTCCAAAAGTGCCCCTCCTCTCCTCTTATAAAAGGCCCCCACCTCTACCTCTTTTCACACACTCATCAAGCCTTTGGCTCGGCCAACCCCTGCCCATTTACTCTCTCCACATCCATCTCCTCATCCTAGAGGATTCCCTTTGGGCATAATCCTTTCAAAGTAAGCCTTTAGGCTCAAATCAAAAGGGGTTACACTTTTAAAGGTAATTCATTCTCTCATGTTCATTTGTTTTACTTTGCTTCTCCAACCCCATAAACTCTTTTTATTTATTTATTTTGTAACAACACCAGTATCTTCAATATACTAGGATGTTGTTATAAGATTTATTCGAGCTACACTCTCACACAACTACATCAAATGGTTAAAGAACATACGGTTTCCGTGGATGGCGAAATTCTGCCTCCCGAAAAGATGATTGTTCAATACTCATTTAACACCTTCAAAGGTGGCCATTATGATGTCACTATTTTTATATATGATATGTAATATGTTTATATTTTACTTATGCTTCTGTATTTTTCATTTGTGTCTTACCTTTATGGCTTCCATTATGGGTATACGCGATATCTTCATTTTAGGATGTGCGGACTACCGCCCCCTCAAAGTGATTTGATTCGTTAGATACCATATGTGGGACGTATAAAGGATGGAACTATGATATTATATATGATATTATAATGTAATTATAATATACCTTTATATCATTATGATTCCATTCTATAAACAATGAAATAGAAATGGAAGTAGCGTTCATGCGTACGTACGGCTTACCGTCTCCATGAACGGTGCATTCCATTTTTTACCTCTAAATGATTATGTAATGTTATAAATGAATGCATGTACTGGATATATATTACATATATGATATCTACATCATGAATAAAATTCTTTTTATAATAAACATTTGGCCACACGAACAACATGTAATTGTAAGAAGTCCACTTTCGACTTAAGAACAAAATATCGGCAAAACAAATATTATTAACTTAAATGATTACATAATGTTTATGACATGGTAATAAGTGGTATAAAAGGAATAATGAACTTGAAAAAGGTTCTTAAGGAAGTATAAATTAACTCAAGTTTATTATTCAGGAGATTAACAAATGATCGAGTCAAGTCGGACCCGAGGTAAGGGATCCTACTCCTCTCTTTCTTTTTAAGTACACACTTTTATGTCATTCCTTTTAAAGCTCATATTTCTTTTTATTGGGATGATATTTTATATTACATTTACTGTAATTTTATGTTCATGTGATGAGAGACCCTATTCTCTCTCATCAATTCATTTTGGATGTTTTGAGTGGCGCCGTTAGGCTGCCGAACTTTCGTAAGAGATCTACCCTATCTCTTTCTTTTTAAGTACTCTCCTTTATGTCACTTCTTTTAAGCTCCTATTTGTAATGTTGGGGGATGTTCTTTTATATTCCTCTTTCTGTACATTATATTGTAATGTGATGAGATACCCTATTTGATCTCATCAATCCATATCGGAAGTTTTATGTGGCGCCGTTAGGCTGCCGAGTTTTCGTGAGGGATTTTTCATCTCACTTTTATTCCCGTGAGATTTATGCTACATTTGCCACAAATTCCATTGAGTGGTGTATGTACTTCCCATTATTCTACTCTTTGTGTAATATACTTTAGTTTATGAGTATTTACATCAATGACCTATTGTCTTTCTTTCATGGGGTGTATGTTTTGAAAGATACCCAAGTCGGTAAGGGAACCTTTCACCCTCCTCTTTTTTAAAAGACATCTTTTATTGGGTCTTTTAATTTACATATTTTTATGTTGGTATATGTTCTCATACATCCTTATTGATGTAAATTTTATTTCCAAGTGATGAGATACACTTTTTATCTCTCATCAACTCATTTTGATGTGATGCCGTTAGGCTGTCAAGGGAACTTTTTAACCCAATTTCGATTTCTTTGGGTTCAACTTGTAGTCATTGAATATGTCATCCATTGAATATGTGTGAATGACCTTTTATTGTTTTACACTTAATATCCACTTATATTGGGTGTATATATATTTGTCACACATATTTTTTGAGATTTAATTTAAGGATACCTTCTTTATAAGGGATTTCATCACATTTGACATTTCTATTGAGGGCTCATTGTTGTTATGCACCAATTCACTATTATATGGTGTATATACTGTCCTTTGGAGTATTATATCATGAATCATTTTATTCTCATGATATTATAAAATTCTGACTAAATGTTATTCCTCGATTATTGTATTCAAGTGTCTCTAATTTTGGTAAAACCCCTTTAACCAAAATATCGTTTTAAATGTTTTAATTATTTGTTCTTATTAATATCCATGTTTTCAAAATGGTTTTAAGGATTTATTTATATGGATATTAATGGTTTAAAATGTTAAAAGCTTCAAGGTGGTATGGGACACTTTGATTCAAAAATCTCTTTATTAAATGATTTAAATGGTTTTGGAAATGGTTTCTTTTTGAATGGATTCATTATTTCAATATCCTAAAATGTTATATTGTGATTGAAATGTGGAAATGTTATGTTTCCTTTATTCATGTTTATGTGATACGATTATGTTATGGTTCTTGGGCATTGTTATGAAGAACGGGTGGTTCCGTGATAAACTAAGGGCGGGTGAGCCCGATATAGCTCTCCAATGCATTGGGTAACGCGAAGGAGTGAAACGTTAAGGTTTCTCCGAAGAGATTTAGGGAATATACTGTGATGGGTATTCCAAACGTAACCAAGAGGGTTACTCCCTACGTAAGAATGTTATGAATGCCTCATGTTACCTTTATGTCTTATGTTTTCTATGATTTATTCATGATTTGATATGCCTATGTTTTATGGGTAAAGTATGAACTCATTCTTATGTATATGTGTACCCATGTTTCCTTTCCATATTTTTCTATCCCTTACTGAGATTTCTGTGCTCATCCCAAGTTTTTGAAATGTTTTTCACAGGTCAAGGGAAAGGTACATGATGTGATGATAGTGTCAAGGATGTGTCAAGAAAGAATCCGTGTTATATTTTAAATATGTTTCCGTTGATGGGAAGAATGAATACTGTCTTTTATGTAACCACTTTGTTTAAATGTGGAATGTAATGCAAGTTTCATGATCTAATTCTCTAAAACTCTAAACCTGAAAAGATCCTCAATGTGTAATCTTGTAATAACTCAAGATTAAGTAAGGTTTAAGGCTGGGGCCTTATACCTACCACCTCCTTTGTGACCCTACGCCCATTCCACTACCCAAATCCATCACGATCCTCCGCACCTTGCATTGTCTTTTAGTTACTGTCATTTAATATTAACTACTTACACTAAATGCCCCCCTTTGTTCCTAACATTCCTCACTTTACCCCCTCTATTATCGATCTTCCTCTCTTGACCCTCATCATCCTCAGCCTTTCCCTCTTGACCCCAGCCATCTCCGACCTTCTGTTCTCACCTCTCCACCATCCAAGAGTGTCCCCATGAGACCACACAAGTGTTGTGTTCGAACTCTTCCTTTGGTATAATTGATTGAAAATGAGGTATGCTAAACCATGGTTGAAGCTATGTTTATTTCTTAACAAAAATCCTTATGAATTTAGTATCACACTCCTACTATGTATGGGTTTTCTTCTTCTGATATTTGATTTTTTTAAAGATTTCATGTGATATATTTTCATTTAGGATTTGACTGGTGAGTTTTTGTTTGTATCATAACTAAAATATGCATCCAATTTAAAAAAACTGAAACATTGATATGTTTTATTAAATAAAGGGTCTATAATGTTAAAAAAGTGTATAAAATTGTTTGACACAACTTCCTATTATTTTTTTAATTTCTTAAAAGGTTTTATATTTTCCTATTGATGATTCCATATCATATTTGGTAAAGCATCCCACCCTCACATAGCTCCATCACCACATGAATAGACAACTTATCATCAAAAGATCACTTAAATTCAACTATTTTGGTTTGACTACTCAACTGATGCATAATTTGAATCTTTTTAGTTACACCTTCTAGGCCATGTTTAGAATATAGCTTTCTCTTTGACAAGGATTTGCAGACATATTGTTCAACAGTTTTTTTTCAGTGGAAAGATACAACACCCAAACTGACTTCTTCCCAGTTCTCTCACCAAGGTATAATAAGACTTCATATCTTTAATTTTCTTACCCATAATGGAATTTTCCTGTTCACAAGCCTAGAAACCGGGGTTTCATAGGGCTTCAATCGCTACTGGGGCACGCCTGCAGTCATGGGTCCTTTAGGTGAGAAGTCAAAATGGATTCTCTATTGGTTCTATATTCCATATTGAGTTTGAATGGTTCTACTAATGTCCACAATCTGAGTATGGTTTGATGTGGAGTTTGAATATAACAGTTTGGTTCAAAACTATTGAAATCAGTTTTTTCATTTAGGAGTTGCAATATGGGACATTGTGTGGCTATAGATGGGTTTTCATGGAGGTGTTTAATGCATAACGGGTGACCAGGATCAGTCTGCAACTTGACGGATATAATGGATGCATGATGGTATTAATTTATATATAAAGGTATAATATATTATAATTTAATTAGAATGTTTATTAGAGTGGGTTTCCTGGCATGTTGAGACCTTTAATATTGTTCTAGTATGATGCTGAATCTGGATTGTTTTTTCTTGATGATCTATATTATTTAAGGGTTGTTGCTACATTTTGAAATTCAGAAGGCTAATTTGTGAGGGTTCCCACTAATCCCCTATACAAGGTCAATATTGATAATTAAATATTTAATTAGAAGGTTATCTACTGTTAATGTGGTCCCCATATCCTATGAATCCTCATTTGAAAAGTATTTCCATTTTAAATCGAAATCATATTTATTAGATTATATCATGCATTATTTTTTGACATGATATATCATGTGTTATTATTTTTATATCATGTATATAAATCAAAACTATTTATTAATTATTGTGATTGTTTGATCAGAATGTTTTTCATGATGGTTCATGTCTAATGTGGAGGGAGATAGGTTAGGTGCTTCTTAGAACATAGAAGGGTGGTCCATCACAATATATGGTATGATGGTGAAGTTGTACATGTTCAAATCCACTGCAATAGATAATAGCTCATGTGAAGTGTTGAGGATTCCATGACAATGATGTTTGATGTTTTTGGATAATGAATTAAATACAAATCTCTCTTATTTTAGGCTTCCCATGTTCTGTTTAATTGGGGATAAGACCCATGTTTCCAAAATAGTGATGGGGACCTTTGGATATTGTGCTCCGGAGTATTCACATATTGGAATGTTGACTACCAAATATAATGTGTGCAACTTTAGTGTCTTGTTATTTGAGATGATTGTTGGAATGCATTTTATTGACAATTTTGGGTCCACTGATTAGCATAATCTGACATGTATGTTATTATTTCAAACCTAATGCCAAGTCTACATTATTTATAAATAGAAGGTTGTCTTTGAAGGTTCATTTCCCTATTGTTCTGGAACTACCTTTGTTGAAAGTGAGAATTACACCATATGGGTCAATCCATTTATTTAATGTATGTATCCAATAAAGAGACTCTACCATGATATTACAGTTGAAATATGTGTTTCCCTAAAGATGAAATAATTATAACATTTGATCATTAATATCCTTATTAACATAGAATACAAGGCTTCAAATGAGAAATCAGGATGAGACATTGTTTTTCCCTTGGTATATGGTGCTTTTTCATTATAAATTATATTGAGGGGTCTAAAATAAACATAAGAAAAAGTAGTTGTTCTTTAGACTAATTTTTTTTGAATTTTCATATTGTGAAATCAGAATCTTTTTTGTTGATTAAACAGGTTAGGTTTTGTTGTAACCCATGTCCCAGAATGAGACTAGGTAAATTTAGAGACATTTTATGGGGATTATTGAAAGCTATGTTGGAGAATGGTGTGGTGTTGTATTTCCTTGTTACTAAGGATTAATTCATCCAAAATGTATTTCAATATCAATGAAAGTTATTGTTTTTTTGGTTATTTCAATCCTTTTATTTTTATTACATTCTTAAGACCTACATTGAGTAATTTTATAATTTTCCAACATATTTTCATTTGGATTCAGTTGTTTTGATTCATGCAGGGGTTTTCATATGAACATGAATTTACACCAGTATTTTAAAATAATGGATGTTTTATGAATTTTGATAAAATTTATCAATGTTTTTCAATATGGATGCTAAATTTTTTCCAAGGATCAAATATTGAAATTTTGTGAACAATGAAATGTTTTACTGACTAATAAAAATATTATATTACATGGTATATTTTATTCTACCTTCTTAGATGATGTTGATATGATTTCATAAGAGGTTTGTCAATATGCCCCCATTAGGATATCAAGGGGTGCATGACTTGATAATGGAAACTAGAGTATGAGAGATCTAGGTTGGATCAGCATCCTCTACCATGAGGGAGGAGTAATTTCCCAGCAGTTTGATGTGTTTTATTTTATAAAAATCTATCATGATGCTAATTTATTTTACAAAACATTTTTTGGATGCCAGGTGAGATTGGTGATGAACATATTCCTTTCTCAAGTGAAAGAGATAGGACCTTATTACATGATTGGGGATGATCAACTGATTCCCTCCACTAGTGTGAGTTCCACCTGTGGCTCCAATTGAGTATGATTAGGTACATATGGTCACCTAGTGTGAGGTTATTTTTTGAGTTTGTATTTTATTCTTGTGTTATTTTTTATATAGGTTTTAGTGAAGGTATTTGGGAAGTTTTTGACTCAAAATAAGCTTTGGACCATCCTTGTATCATTCAAAATGAAGACCACATTGTTTTTTTCTTTACTTTTGGTCCATTTGTTTGCTCTTAAGATTCATTGTGTTTCCTTTTTCTTACCTTTTCATGCCTTGACACCCTTACTATTGTCACCATTTTTATTTTATATCAGTATGAAAATTGATATAATTCTGGAATATAAACTCATATTTTTCTCAAATGAGCTAAGAAAGATCTATCTAGGGTTGCTAAAATACAATGTAAATGTATTCCCACATAATCTATGAGTTAAAAAGTTTTCAGAAATTTTTTTAAAATTATTCCTTTTTCAACTGGAAGTGTTAGGTTTTGACTATGATTAAATGGTTATATACTTAATTTCAACTGGGTATTTTGATCTGGATTTCTACCAAAATGGTGTTTGTGATTGGGTCCCTTGGGAACTGCCCCGGCTACCTTTCTGAAAGACACAGTGTTTGGAGGTTTGATGTTGGTTGTGTTAGTTTGGATATTTGGTTAGTCTACTACTATGAAGTGGTGGTGTCACTGGTATTTTACTTGTTACTCAAGAATATGGTTTCAAATGCCAGTATGGTGCGACTTTAGTGCATGTGGGGGTACTCTCTCTTTCCTCCCATCCTAAGAATTGTATGTACCAAAATTCTTGAATGTGACTTTAGTTTTATTTACATTGTTTTAGTGAGAATGGGGTTTTGTGTTTATTGAAATTTTTTTACATCATATGATCATAAACCAGAAAATAGGGTTCATCTACAACTCCATTGAATCTCTCATTGAGAATGCGTTTGGTAGAAATGGAACATGAATATGTTGAGCCTTCTTTACTGTGACATTTTCATCATTTTATTTTTTCCTTCCCTCTCTTTTTATGAATTATTTACTTAAATATGCCTATATTTAACATATTTCATCAAAAAAATCTATTCATACCAAATAATATATTAAAAAACATTATTGTTTGTTTTTTCAATTTCTATTTAAAATGATTTCTTACGCCAAACACAGGCAAATAATTTCTGGGTTTGTTTACGTTGGAATAACCATAGTTGATTCTTTGGCTTCAAAAGTCACATCATAGGAGAAGTAAAAGGAACATAGATCACATATAATGGGGTAACAAATTCTTCACATATAATTCCTACTATCCAGTAGACATCCATTCATTAGTTCTTTTTTGGACTATTTCTCCCCCCCCCTTATTCAATGTCTAACAGTTTATCCTTCTTTCCAAGATATAATATCACACTATTTTAAGGAAATAGAAAGAATATGAATGATGGAGACCATTATTATACATGATTTCTCTATTTTTATCTTCCCTTTACACTTTCATTTATTTATATTTCAGTTTCAATTCATGTATATATTTTTCACTAATTTTTGGGTATGATCTTTTGTTGTGTGTGGTGTAGATATTAGAGCTAAAAGGTGTTTTATAGCAGCGGCATGCGGTTCCTCATGTGTACTGGAGCTAAATTGGTATGTTTATTCTATTGGACTACTTAGTGGTTGAATAAAGATATTTGGTAGGGTTAATTATTCTTTTACCATTGTCGGTGCTTGAGGATTGCAGTCAATAGATGACATGCCCTTGGGGGTGGTGTCATAGACAGATCCTTGGATTTTATTTTCAATATAATCTATTTGAGCAACGTCATTGTCGATGATGGGCTAGATCTACTTGTTCTAGAGCTGACTTGATGGAGCTGGTCATCCAAGCTGGGGTTGGGTCCCTGGGGGGTGTCTAGCATTTTTTTATTGATTCATTTTCTAATCGATGTAATTATTAATATAATTAATTATTTATTATGTTTGAACATTTGTTAAAATTTTATTCAGTTTAATAATTAAAACAGATGTATTATATATGATAAATATATAAATATAATATAAAATTTTACTATAAATAAAAATTTATAATTTTTATTCCAATATAGTATAAAAATAAATATTACATATTAGTAATATTATTAACAATAGAAACATTTGTCCCCATAACTTATTGTTAAACACTTTAACCAAATTATATATTATTTTTTTCTAGTATAATAATTTAATAGAACTATTTTATTTGTCACAAAAATAATTAGCGATTGAGTTTTTACCGGCATTTTATTGACAAAGACATATATGTTGGTAAAAAAAATTTCAATAGAAAATAATATTTTACAAATAGATATTTCTATGTCGGAAAAAGTGAAATATTTTGTAGTGCATATTTTCCACTATATTTCTACCTTTAAATGTAATATTTTTAGGGAATGTTACAGGTGCTTCATCTGGAGCTTCATTATAAAAGGGGGTTGAAAAAGATAGGGGGTTGGTAAGGTGGAAAAAATCCCATGGGGGGCTTGTGGTCATGGTGGATGGGATTTGGGATGGGGGTAGGTGTTCCATTCTCTAGTTGAAGGTAAATAGGTGAGGGGGTTGGTATACATTATTGATGGTTTGTATATATCTTCATTAGGGGTTTCTATATCTTTGTAAATGGGATTGGTCACTTGAATATTTAAATTTTTGGTTGACCCATGAAACATTGATATGCGTTACGAGGTAGAGCCCAACATGATTACTTTTAAATGAACCAAAGACAATTTCATAATATAGGTGTTGGAAATATTATTCTAATCCATTCATCTTTCCAATTATGAGATGAAGGGAATCCTATTATTCTTTACAAATACATGAACTATACTATAAGATTATATTAACATCTATATCTACTACACTTGAGATGCACTCATTTTTTTTCCTTCAAGATGCACCTACAAAAATGATAATATAAGAAAATTTTTATATTCAAATGAGATACATATGTGCCAATCATATACAAAAATAATCACTCCCTTTATAATGGATTGCATCATGTTGATGAGAACCCTGATCCATACATATGGACTACAAAAAATTTGATCTGAGTGATCTCATTCAATAAAACATCTGGCGCAACCAAAAACAATTTAAATAGTTTATTACTATTTTCAGCTAAATGGGTAGTTTTTAAGGAGAACTCATAAGGGTGTTTTAGTGAAGGTAATATTTATGAAATCAGCTTTCACTTTTTGTATACCGTGTAAATATAATGTGATTATCAATTGTCTGAGTTCTTCCATGAAGAAACTTTCATTTATACATTTCACAAAAAATTTAACGATTGGGTAAATGGACCCTACTTATCTTATGTCCACAACTTCATCCATATTCCAAACCAATTTTAGTGCATTGTTTTTACATATTCAAAATGAATAGTTGGTTATGAATAAATTTACCCACGATTAAAATAGATATTAAATGCATTAATAGAGGGTCTTCATTTCTAATGGAAATAATTGTTGATTTTTCCTCTCAGATAGCGATAATTTCTACCATAGACCCACTAAATAAATCACCATAAAACCACACGCAAAATAAATTTCTAATCAATGCCGTCAGGAAGGTCAGAATGAGGTGATGAATGCAGCAACACCATTAAAACAACACCCAGCCTACGAAAAGATAACAGATCCCAAACACAAGAAACCATAGGATCATACTCTCACTAGCGGAGAGACTAACATAAATACATGTACAAACATTTATATGTAATTAAGTGTATAAATACCAATATATAAATATTGAAACTAATTATTATATATTTATGTGACTGTGTATAAATATAAATATTTTCTACATTATACAATTTATATAAGAAATAAATAAATATAAAAAGTAATAACATATGTATATATATAGCTTTTAATTATATTTAAATTGGTATATAAATAATAGATATATAATTATATATAAAAATTATTATTTATTATTATATATTTAATTTTACTTACAGTTATTATATATTTATTATTGTTATTTAATATTTTTATCTTAATTGTTGATGCATAATAATAACTTATTTTATTAGCCATTTTAAATTTGTTTTTTCAAATGGATTACTGGTTTGGTGAGAGTAAATTCTAGTCCAAATATTTAAAATGAAAGGGTTCTATTAAATATTTTTTAAAACAAAAAAAATAGTTATGGTGTCACCTAATGTTTTTTACAGGTGGTGGTAATTTTAGTGTGAACCAGAAACTCAAGTTCCCACCAACCCAACACTATTTTTTGAGAGGGGTAACTATGAGTTTTTTTATATATGGGTTTTTTATAGAAAATGGAGAGGGTAAGGTATATTTTTAAAAATGGTCTGAAGATGCGTGAACCCCATTCTAGCATCTTCGGTGTGGAGAGATGCCTAAACGCGGTTCACACATCCTTTACAGATTCGATAATGGATGCCTAAAAGGGGTTGACGGATCCTTTGAAGAGGGAATGAAGGATGTGTAAACCCTGTTCACGCATCCCACTGAAAAAATATATAAAATCCCCCCCCCCAATTTTATTTATCTCCTCTAAATTTTTCTGCGAAGCCCTACAGAATTTCATTCTCAAAAAACTTCTGCTGCTTTTAAGAAGGTAAAATTTCTATTTATATTTTCAATTGTTTAATTGTGTTTATTTATTTTGTTTGTATGATTTTTTATTTGATTTGTGATAAGTATAAATTTTTGATTTTATGTATGGATTATTTATTTCATATGTATTAAAGTCTAAATTAGTGTCTTTTGTATGATTTACTTTTTGAATGATGTGTCTGTTCTATTAATTCGTATTGATTGTTTAGGAAAATTAATTATTTTATGTCTAAAATGTTGTATGAATTCATATTGAATGTTAATTAAAATTAAATATGTTATTTTGAAAGTAATATTAATTTAAATTATAATATTTTATATAGTAGTTATATATTTTTTGAATAATATATTAGTTACGTGTATCATATTTAAAATTATTAAGAAAATAGTGAAAAATATTTTTTAATGGTATAAAAATAGTTTTGTATAATTAATAATTTTAAATTATATTATTTATAATTAAATTTATTAAATATAAAAAAGAAATAGATATTTAATATGTATTTCATCTTGTAAAAGATATATAAATTATACCAAAAATCAGGGTAAGTTGTGTGATGACTATTCTTAAGATGACCTCCCAATGCATAATTGAAATTACATGTCTTATTTTATGAATATGGTTATTTAATTTGTAATAATTGCATTTATTTTTCCATATTGATGACCTGTGATTCATCTCTGACTAAGTATGTGAGGACTTGCATGTCCGCTTAAAAATGTTATGTATTTCATACCCTTAGACCCCCTCACATGCATGTGGGTAAATTTGTAATTAAAAGGCAGTCAACAAGAGGCGTCCCCAAGGAAGTGTCCAAGAAGAGGCGTTTGAGATAAATCATTTTACCGGTGGCATTTCTTTTTGAAAGGAAACTGACGGCTGCTGAAATATTTGATAATAGAGACTCCAAGAGTCTATCCATAGGTTTTTTAGTTTATCAATTAATGATAAGCTAATCGTAAGTCACAATATCAAGTCATGATTAATTATTAATAAGTAATTAAAATATATAAATTTATATTAAATTTTCATTGGTAATAATACCATCGTCACTATAACTCAATAGTGAAAAATCAATAAATAATAAGTATCCAGATAAATTCCATTACCCAAAACCAATTTATATAATGTAATATATTGACATTGTATACAATATTTTATTATTTATTTTTTATATCTAATATGGTCTGTGCAAATATATTGCAACGGTGAGACCATTTATATGGGGCATTTATTTTATATAGTGTTCCACCTGTTAGAGTGGTAAACATTCATGGTTATATGACATTAGATGCAATTCACAATAAGAATCATAATCGGTTAAAACTGAGGGTTGATCAATCCATTTATTCAATCACATATCGACATCTTCGAAATCCTGAATGTTTCTGGCACACTGAGTACCCTTTGGTCGATAATAATGATTAGATGGATGCATCTTCCTTATTTATACTGCAGTGTGCTAATGGATTGATAGAGTTGTATCTGGTGATTTCTAATAAAGATGTGGTGCAACTGACTAATACAGAACCTTGTTTTGTGAGAACTGTAGAAGTTGGTCCTTCACATTAGTCTTTTGTATTTCATCCTTCAAATATGACTCTCGTAATATAAGATAATTATGAAAAAGATGATCAAAATTTTGAAGGAAATGTATATGATATCCCTTGGTGTGATCATATAGTGAAAGAATGTTTATATGTGAAAGAAGAATTTAGGGAGACCTCGAGAGATGATGTGGGTGAGGGTGATGTGGGGAATAATCCTTTTGAGTTCCCTTTAAGAGATGTGGGTGAGGGTGATATGGGGAATAAACCTTATGAGGTTACTTTGAGAGACATGCATCCACAACATCCACCAGTTAGTTGTAATCATCCTTCAGTATTGAGTTCTTTAGTAAAATAAATGCCTCATGAACAACATTTTTATTAGGATGTCATTACACCAAGTTCTGAACTCCCTGAAATTATAGGGAATAGATCTGGATCAAATGATAACACCATCAATGTTGGGAAAGAGTTTAAAAGTAATCTAGCCATGAAAAATGTGGTAAAGCAATACCACATTGAGTGACATATCACATTTGTGGTTATTGAGTCTATGAAGACAAAATATATCATTCATTGTGAAAAAATATTATTAAATAAGGGAAATATTAGATAAAAATTTTCATGTTGGAGGATAACCAAATTAGAATGGGAACACACTTTTGTGCATACAAGATTTTCACATGATCACTCCTCCCATGATTCAGAGTTTATAGAAAATGTTATTTGTGAGATGATATGAACATGTCAAGATTTTCACACTTCCCTTGTTCAGGAAAAAATTAAACAGTTGTATAACTATAAGATATCTTATTCCAAATCATGAAAAACAAAAAAAACTTATAAAAGTGTATGGTGATAGGGTTGAATCTTATGATTTGTTGCCACAACTTATGGAATTATTGTCTCTCAACAATAAAATTTTTTATCAGTTGGAAACTGTTGAGTATGTATCCCCCAATCACTGAGTTGATCGAACAAAGCTAAGGTTCAATAGGATTTTTTGTGCATTCAGACCATGCATTGCTGCATTTCCCTATTGTAAACAATTTATTCTGGTTGATGGAACTTTCCTGTATGGAATGTGTATAGGTGTTCTACTCATTGATTCCACATAGGATAGAAATAATTCTCCTTTTCCACTTTCTTTTTCTATTGTTGAAAAGGAGAATTTTGAATGCTGGAGTTGGTTTTTTTAATGTATACATGTTCATTTCACAAAAAACCAAGGCATATGTCTGATATCTGATCGCCATAGAGTGATTATAGAGGACATGGCTAGTGATGGGGTTTCATGGACTGAGTTGAATGATTATCATCATTACTTCATTATAAATATTGCAAGTAATTTGAATAATCATTTCATAGATGATTCCATAAATAAGGTGATCCTCAATTTGGGTATGTTATTCTAAACTAGAATTTTTTTAACAAAATTTAATCAAAATTTTAATAGATTATTATCTTTTTGTTTAATCATATAATCCCCAAAAATACAGGTCTTATCAACACCATCAATAGATTCTAACTTCTCATGAAGATGTGTATGAATATATGATGGATCTTTTGAAGGAAAAATGGTCATTAGCATATGATAGTGGCAGAAGATATGGTAATATGACCCCTAATATAGTAGAGTGCATAAATGAGATCCTCAAGGGTGTGCACAAACTCTCAATAATTTGGTTAGTTCAAGATACATTTTATATGTGTGTTCATTAATTTGTTGACCTATCCCAAAAGTCCTATCAGAGGATGGAAAATGGAATGTGTTTTACACAACATTTCCAAAGAGATATTGATCAGATACTGAATGAAGCTTCAACATGGACTGTTATAGCCTTTGAATGGGAAAAATTGATCATTTTGGTAAGACTGTGCTATGTCCAAGATACATGCACTAGTGGCCCAGTGTTTGTAGTGATGTTAGATTATAGGTACTATAATTGTGGTATCTTTCAGGCATTTGTATATCCATGTATACATTTTATCGCAACTTTTTCTTTGGTAAATATATAATGGGAGCCATATGTTGACCTGGTGTATCACATGAACACTTTTGTTAACTATTATAGTGTTGCTTGTGTAACTCCCCAACCTCAGTTACACAGAGTTGGTGCATTATTTCAGTACATTGGCATGATTACAAGGAATAATGTTCTGAATGACCGATCGGTTTAGCAGTCTTGGAAAATAGATTAAATATATGAACGTTACATTACAATTTCTAAAATTAAAAACAACATAAATAATCCTTTGAGAATGACATTATTCCCATATCTTATCCCTGCATATCGATCATAATACACTTCTTTTCATCTTGGGAAAAATAAAACAAAAGAAAGGGGTGATATGAGATGCTCAGTAAGGGTAAATAATTTAGCGGAAGCTATAAAGTTTTAAAGAAAGACGTGTAATAAAAATAACATCCTTTTGAACATAAAATTGAATATAATATGGAAAAAATAAATCAAAAAACACCATATAAACAATCAGATGGAAATTCTACAATTGGAATACTCACATGTAATAACTAATTTCACAATAAGGGTATGCGTAATGCCGGAAATCATAACCACATAATGAAGGCCTCGTGACAAGACTACAAATAATTTTTTTTTCATGGCCCAGTGCCATGACACTATTTTGTCTCATTAGACCTACCGATTCATTAAAGAGCTACAACGGGCTCCACCCATCACTTACTAAGTCCAATTCATTCCTCATATGAAAATGTTGAAACAAAACATAAACATTCATATTAAAATGTGCATATGAAATGTCAATACTTTAACCATAAACCATTAGTGGTATAAAAATAGCACATCCACAAACAGACATATCATAACTCATTCAATACAATACGGAATATTTTATTATAATAAATCATCCTCAATCAATAATAATATAAAAAAATGATGTTGACATAGTTGAAAATGATCAGTAAAACTATTTTAGAGGAATATCCCAATTTATGAAATCATTTAAAAGTAACACATTTATAAAGAAATTAATTTAAAAGATATTTTTGAATCAAAGTGTTCCATACCAATTTGAAACTTTTGAAAGGAATTATCATTTTAAAACAATCATGTTCATATAAATAAATCGTTAAAATGATTTTTAAAACATGGACATTAATTAAGAGATTTAGAAAAATAAATCTTAGAAAAAATTTAAAATGATTAACTAATTAAATATTCCCTTCAATAAAAACATAGAATATTACTTTTTAATTTTTTTAATGAAACATGGACATATATGATGAATATGTCCCTATATATACTTACTGATAAAAAATCTCAGATAATAATGATATTGAGGAAATAACCCTTACCTTGTACTTTCCATTGGTAGAGGATATGTTTAAAATATTATATAATGATGATAGTATGTTATTAAATTATTCTAGAACCATATTCATACTTATAATATCATAATTTATTAATTTATGTCTTTATACTGCACATTTAATAATAATTTCTATGTTAAAATAATATTTCGGGTAATAATCCCTTTCTCTATCGTACATGTTTTAACTTATTATTCTTAATAATATCACTTATATCATGATTTAATTACTTGAATAATATAAAAAATTATTTATTTATCACATATATTCAGAATACAAATATGTATAATTGATAGATATATGTAATGGAAATCACCGTTTATACAGATAATAGGTCGTACGTAAGCATAAATGGTGTTTCTGTTTTCATATCATATTGATCAGAAGTAAGTGAATGAGATTTATGTAAAGATATATATATATATATATATAAATTCTCATTATTATGTCTTATATTACGTACTTATTAATAATATATATTTTAATAATCTTTGTTGAATGGTGAACGTGTAAATGAATCTCATCACATCGTGGAGACGGTAAGCCGTACGAACGCACGACCAAAGATATCATTCTGTTGATGGTGAAATAATATTTAATTGGATGGTATATTATATATAAATAATCATTAACATGTTATACTTATTATTTACATAAATTATACTCATTATTATACTCATCCAAATAATTATGTGTTGAATAACAAACTGCACCACGACGTAGAGACGGTAAGCCATACGTACGCACGTACGGTGACTTTGTCATTCATAGTTTTGATAGAGTAATGAATAAGGTTTTAACATAATTAAGATAACATCTCAGTATGTAAAAGGTACTTGTGTTATTATTATAGTATGGAAAAAATCAAAGAAAGTGGGAGTTGAAGAAGAAAAGAATTCTGAAAGAGGTGATGAAGTAATTGCCTCATCTTCGGGTTCTTTATTTTTATTTGATCAAAAGGGATCCATAGGTTGGATTCGGATCAAATTAAGGCCACTCGGATTAATTGAGGGTAGTTGGGAGGATATTCTAGCAGGTTTTGGCCGACACAAATGGCATTGGAGGTGTGATTGTGAGGGAAGGGGAAGTACCCTTTTATAAGAGAGGTGAGGGTCACTTTAGGAAAATCTTGAAATATTATTTTATTATAAAATTATATTCAGTTTATAATGACTCTAAAGGAATTTATTTATAGTATAATTTTGGTATGGGTATAAAACATTTCATCCAATTGGTTTTAGACAAGTTTATGTCACCAAATTAAGCTTATCATTTAGATTTAACTCATAGTTAAATCATTTATCTTTTATAATGTCTTCTTGTATTTGTTAAATACATGGTTAATAGACATACTATAAAATGAAAAGAGAACCTCAAGTAGTTCATTAATGAAATATCCATCATTATATAATTCCTTTAGAAAAATATTATATTTTTAGGAATATTATATCATTTAATAATATAGTATTTGTTTAAAGAACTCATTTATGTCAATTTTGGCACTATTTATTATTTTGTTTTTGTGAAAGTAAAAAATACTTGATTACTTCGAAAAAAATTCATTAAATCAACCCTAACATTTCATATTAACTTAGAAAATTCATATAATGCATGAAAAGTCTAAATTTACATTTATTTTGATATATATAATATCAATTTTTTAAATCGTTCATTAATAAGGTAATTATTGTATCATCATTATGTCATAAATAAATTAAATAATTTAGGGTCTAAAAATTATAAATAAAATACCATGATGTAAGAAATTTCATTATATTTCTGATGAATATTTATAGTCTAATTTAAATTATGTATAATTATATATTAAAAATGGTTTATTTATTAAACTTTGAATTAATAACTTTTAACTCTTCTTTAAATAAAATAATAATAAATGTCCTAATCTAATCCATGTGGACCAAAAGAATCATATTTTATTAATAAGGTTTTTTTTCTTGAAATAAATTTATCCAATTGAATTAGGACATGTGTTAGGGTAATTATAATATCATTTTAACCTTTAATAACTCTATTTACTTTTAACTGTGGTAAATAAAATTCAAAAGTTACTATTCAATAAATTTTTTTTATCATATTGAACCAAATTTTAAAGAATCATTTCAACCGTGTCTCTTGGATTTTCTAAATTCAATTCACAGAAGTGGTAAAATTATGTTTTATATAAATTTGGAAATGTGCCTATAAGGTGGGTAAAAGATGTTAAAAAATTCAATAAAATTTTATACATATAATATTATTATAAGAAAACTCAAATGATTTAAATTGAACTAATATAGGTATTATGTATCTATTTTGACTTTAAAATAAATTTAAATAAAAATTTTAATTTTTGAAATAAAAGTCGGTTTTAAATAATAAAAGTGTTTTTCAGTATTCATCAAAATTGAAAGTTTTCAGAAAAATACCAAAAAAACACCCTAAGATAATTTTGATATTCCGAATCCAATTTTTTTTTTCTATTTTCCAAATTCAAAACATATGAGTTGCATTAATTAATTTAAAATTAATTCATGTTGTCAAAACCAGAAAGCGGTTTTTAAAGAAGTAAAAACTATCAAAAGATTAACATCTGTTTATGTACAATTTTAATGAAAAATTACATCTAATGACCTAAATTATATTAAATGATAAAAATATAAACTAATTATAATTTAAAACCACTCAAATAAATAATTTAATAATATAAATTACTTATATTAAAAAGATGTTTTCAATTAAAATTTAGTTTTTAGCACTATTCATCAAAATATGAAAGTTATCAGAAAAGTAAAAAATATTAATCCAAAATAAATATTTATGTCCTGATTCAAAAGAAGAATATAATTTAATTAAATTTAATATATAAAAGTGTGAAATATTGTATTTCAAAAAGGATCTCTATTAAAAGGTGGTAATATTTCATTTCTTTGAAAAAAGTACTTATTTTATCTAAAAAAATTAATTTCATCTTATATTATGTCTAGGAAACACATAATATGGATTCAAAAATTATATAAAGTATATAAAATTTCAATTTCAATTAATAATATTCATAATTGCTTTTTGAATAGCTAGTTTAGTAAGTCATGGTGTTCTCAAACTCAGTATTGTGAGTAGCGCGAGCTATTGAATTACTTTAAAGAGATAAAATACTATGAAATATTGGGGTGTTACATTATCCCATACATAAATAAATTGCATCCTCACAATTTGAAATTTTCCTTCAAAAATAAAAGGTTTAAAATAGAAAATACCATTCTGGATAACCAACATCGGAAATAGGTATAATAAAATTCAGTCTTAATAAGATGGAAATGGAAATAAACAATTCACCACCTAATTAGGGTTTCAAATAGGTGAAGATTTTTGTTAATTATAGACACATAATTGGAGGAAAAACATAGATATTTATAGGGAGTGATTGGGGTCATCAATCACAAAAAAGTGAACAATAAATGGAAAGTTGAGGGCTTCAAATCCATAAATTTATGATGTGTTAAAATATCATCGGTTCAACAAAAAATAAGGTATTAGGATATTTTTTTTGAGATCCTGCCCCTAATGTTTAATAATTAATTTCTTTATTGAATAAGAAAAAAAATACTTGACAAGTATAGTTCCATCCTTTTACTAATTTCTTCCAAAAACTCATCTTTCGCTCAAAATGATAATAGAACTAAAAAATATTATATTTATCCTAATCATATAGGGTTCCAAAAAAATGAATTTATAATTCATATGTTAGACCTTTTAAGAAAAAATTCATTATAAAATCAAGGAAATCACATAGGCCAGTGGTAGGTGATTCATCCTTGTCACCCTTCAGTTGTCGGTTTAAGTCTCCCGGCCTTGCCGTACACGACAGGTTGTCACCAAACGTCCAGATTCTCCTTTTTATATCAATCCGAAAATAATCATAGTAAATTAAATATCCATAAAAATAGTATCCAATGTCAAACTTAATCCATTCCAACCTTTAGACATATCCACAGTACTTCTGTCTAAACTCACAGTCCAAAATTTATAGGGAATGTCACCTAATATACATGTGAATAACTTCATCGTGCATTCTCTTAAAATGTTGTAATAAAATGAATTTCTAGAAAAACATATTTGAGTAGGTATGTACCTCCTTCTTCCTCCTATAAAACATAGAATACTATATATACTCCTTAAGTCCAAAACTGTTGTAATCTCCAAAAATGAAGGAATAAAAAAACCATTAATTAGTTCCAAGGTAGTAAATAATATCAAATATAATTTATCCAAATAATTCATCTTTTATTCCAAAATAAATACCTCAATATCAAGACCATATTAAGGTATATCTTTCCTTCATCTATGTATTTTCCAAAAAGTTTAACTTGCTATTGAGTCACTTTTCTTGGTACCACACAATCTCAAATCCTTAATTAAATAGTACTCTAGTACAATCCTTATATACTCCAAAATTCATAGAACTAGTACATCGTTGATACAACACTCAAATGACGTTATTATTTAGTAACAACATAAGAAAACTAGTCATTCCTCTTTATCTGGAGTAGTATCATAACTTAATTATTATCCAACATCATCATTTGCGGTATACTCTGATGATTGGGACATTTATTCTCATAGTGTCCCAACTCCATGTAGATGAATCGTTATAAAGGTGAAACATTTTTCTTACCCTTAAAAAAACCTACATGTTTTCCTTGTTCTCCACACTTATAACAAACTCGCATTCCCTTCATGAATATGTGGGAGAATATTTACCTTCTAAATCTTATCTTAAGACCATGAAAGATATCATCCTTCTTACTCTTTGTATCATGCGTATTGCTGGAGTTCTCCTTCCTTCTACTGGGCACCATTCCCAAGCAATGACATACACTAGGTTAGTTTATGAATCACAATGCATAATTCCAAATTTACATAATACCTACCATAAATTGAATAGTTTTTTATATAGTCCATAATCATAATAAAATGTTTTTTAGGAGATATTTACTTATAAATCCATCATAATGGTTTGTATGGAAAATGTGAATTATCCTATGCATATCTCATGGAAGTGTCATACCCAAGAGCACAGAAAGGCCCATTTTCATGTATTAAGATACACCGGGTCAAGCCCAAAACTCCTTGTCAGAGTTTTCACTCCTAGGTCCATCTGTGACAAAGCTGACTCTACCTGATCATATCCAGATAGGGATGTATTGCTTGGAAAATTCACAAAATATCTACATTTCCGAAATTCTAGAAAATTATTCTATACTAATCCTCAAAAGTCTATCATAGGATAATTATTCAAAATCAAAGTTTATCTATATTTATTTCCAAGGTTTTTTCTAAACTTCCTCTCATTCCAACTATAATGCTATGACCCAAGTTTCCTAGAGTCAGTGCATTATTTTGATAAATTTGCATGATTACAAGGAATCAAGTCCTGATGTACTGACCAATTTAGCTTTCTTGGAAAATAGATTACATATATGAACGTTACATTAAAATTTCAATAATTAAACAGTACATAAATAATCCTTTAAGAACACCATTATTACACTAGATTATCCCTGAATATCAATCATAATATAGTTCTTCTCATCCTCAAGAAAAATAAAACATAAGAAAGGGGAGAGCTCAGATGGTCAGTAGGGTTAAATAATTTAGGGGACGCGATAAAATTTTAAGGCATGATGTGTAATAAAAACAACATCCATTTAAACAAAAAATTAAGCATAATAAAGAACAAAATAATTCAAACATTACTATATAAACATGCACATGGATATTTTTCTATTAGAATAATAACATTTAATAACTAATTTCACAATGAGGGAATGCATAATGTCGGACATCATAACCACATAGTCAAGACCTTGGGCCAATACTAAAAATAACAATTTGGTCACAACATTACACTAAGAAACTAGTTTGTCTCATGAGACCTACTGATTCATCATGGAGATATAGCGGGCTCCACCCATCACTAACTAAGTCCAATTCATTCACCATATGATCATGTTGAAACATAACATAAACATTCATATTAAAACTAGCATATGTAATATCAATACATTTACCAAAAACCATGAATGGTATAAAAATAGCATATCAAGAGTCAGACATATCATAACTCATTCAATAAAATATGGAAGATTCTATTATAATATATCAATCTCAATCCAGAATAATATCTTGTAAAGGGAGTTGACATAGTTGAAAATGATCAGAAAAACTCTTTGAGAGAATTATCCCATTTTTTGAAATCCTTTAAAAGTCAGACATTTATAAATGAATTAATTTAAAATATATTTTTTGAATCAATGTGTCCAATACCAATTTGAAACTTTTTAATGGAATTAACATTTTAAAACCATCATGTCCATATAAAAAAAATCCTTGATATCATTTTTAAAACATGGATAATAATTATAAGATTTAGAAAAATAATTATTTAAAATCATTTAATATGATGATCTAGTTAAAGAGTTATTTCCATAAAAACATAAAATTTTCCTTTTTAAATCAGTTAAATAAAACATGGACATAGTAGGTAAATATGTCTCAGTAGATTCTTATAGATAAACAATCTCATATAATGATGAGATTGAGGAAATAACCCTTACCTTGTACATTCCTTTAATCGAGGGTACATTTAACCTATTGTATATTGACCATAGTATGATATTAAATTATACCAAAACCATATTCATATTTATTATATAATACATTTTTTATTTACGAATTTATATTACCCATTTAATAATAACTTCTATGTTAATATAATATTTCGGGTAATAATCACTTTCTCTATTGTACATGTTTTAACTTGTTATTCTTGATCTTATCGCTTATATCATGATTTAATTTCATCGTGAATATAAAAAATTATTTATGAATCATATATATTCAGCATATAATTATGTAAAATTTATAGATATATGAAATGGGAAACACCATTTATGGAGATAGTAGGTCGTACATACGCATAAATGATGTTTCTCTTTTCATATCGTATTGAACGAAATTAAGTGAATGATATATATGTATATATATATATATATATATATATATTTCTAGTAGCATTATTATTTAATATATTACATACCTATTAATAATATTTATATTTTTATAATAATTGTTGAATGGTGAACGTGTAAATGAATATCATCGCGTCGTGGAGACGTTAAGTCATACGTACGCACAAGCGACGATATCATTTTATTGATGGTGAAATAGTATGTAATTGTATGGTATATTATATACAAATAATTATTAACATTTTATAATTATTATTTACATCAATTATACTAATTAATATACTCATCCAAATAATGAAGTGTTGAATAATAAACTACACTATGATGTAGGGACGGTAAGCCATACGTTCACTTGTGTGGTGACATTGATATTCATAGGATGGATAGAATAATTATTATGGTTATAACATATTTATATTAAAATATCATTATTTAGAAGGTACTAGAGTTATTATTTTAGTAAGGAAAAAATTAAAGGAAGAGGAAGTGGAAGAAGAAAAGAATTCTGAAAGAGGTGATGATGTAATTACCTCTTCTTCGGGTTCTTCCTTTTTATTTGATCAAAATGGATCCTTAGGTTGGCTTCTGATCAATTTAAGGATTAGATCTTGAAGTTCAGGTAGTTGGGAGGATATTTGAGCAGGGTTTGGATGAACCAAATGTCTATGGAGGAGTGATTTTGAGAGAAGGGCAAGTACCCTTTTATAAGAGTGGTGAGATTCACTTTAGGAAAAGAATGAAATATTATTTTATTATAAAATAATATTCATTTTATAATGGCTCCCAATGGATGTAGCTCGAGTATATGATTGGTATGGGTCAAATTAATTTCAAAAAATAGGTTTTAGACAGGTTTATTTCACCATATTAACCATATCTTTTAGATTTCACTCTTAGTTAAATAGTTTAACTTTTACAATGTCTTCTTGTATTTTTATAATACATGGTAAATAAACATACTATAAAATGTCAAGATAACATAAAGTGTTTAATTAATTACATATCTATAATTATATAAGTCCTTTGTCTGAACCTTATATTTTTGTAAATATAATATAATTTAATAATATATTATTTGTTTTAAATACTCAATTATGAGTATTTTTTCACTATTTAGTATTTGGTTTTTTTGAATGTCATAAAAACATGATTACTTCGAAAAAAATTTATTTAATCAACCATAAAATGTAATACTAACCTATAAAATTCTTGTAATTCATCAAAAGTCTCAATTTACATTTATTTTTATATCTATAATATCAATTATTTTATTCATTCATTAATAAGGTAATTACTGCATCATCATAGTTTCATAAATATATTCAATTATTTAATGTCTAAAAATTATAAATAAAATACCATTATGTAATAAATTTTTTAGCTTTCTAATGAATATTTATTGTCGAATTTATCTTATGTATAACCCTATTTAAAAAATTTTAGTTATTAAACATTGAATTAAAAACTTTTAACTCTTTAAATAAAATAATTACAAATTTCCTAATCTAATACAAGTGGAACAAAAGGACCATATTTTATTACAATGGATTATTTCGGTCAAAATACATTTATCCAATAGAATTAGGACATGTGTTAGGGTAATTATATTATCTTTTTTATCTTTAATTACCCAATTTACTTTTAACCGTGGTAAATAAAATTCAAAAGTTACTATTCACAAATATTATTTTTATCCTATTGAACCACATTTTACATACTGATATCAATCATGTCTCTTGGATTTTTGAATTTTAATTTCTATAATTAGTAAAATTATGTTTTATGAAAATTTGCAATTGCCCCTAAAATGTCGGTGAAAGACGTTAAAAAATTCAATAAAATTTTATACATCTAATCTTTTTATAAGATGAATGTAATGAATTAAGTAAAACTAAAACGGGTATTATGTATCTATTTTTACATTAAAATAAATCTAAATAGAAATAATAATATTTTAAATAAAAGTTGGTTTTAAACAATAACACAATGTTTTTTCACTAATCATCAAAATTGAATGTTTTCCAAAAAATATAAAAAATTCCCCCTAAGATAATTTTGATATTCCAAATCCAAAAATGATGTCTATTTTACCAAATTAAAAACATATGAGTTTTATTAATTTATTTAAAATTAATTCCCATTTTCAAAACAAGAAAGCGGGTTTTTATGAATTTAAAAATATCAAAAAATTGACATGTGTTTATGTACAATTTAAATGTGAAATTACATCGAATGACCTTAATTATGTTAAATGATAAAAATATAATCTAATTATACTTTAAAACCACTCAAAATCATAATTTAACACTATAAATTATTTCGATTAAAAAAGTTGTTTTTTATTAAAATTGAGAATTTTTACTATTCATCAAAATAAGAAAGTTATCAGAAAAGTACCAAAAATTTATCAAAACTAAATTATTATTTCCCGCTTCTAATGAAGAATTTAATTTCCTTAAATTTAATACACAAAAGTGTCTAAAAATGGATTTAAAAAAGGTTCACCATTAAAAGTCTCTAAAAGTTCATTTTTAGAAAAAAAAATACTTCTTTAATTTGAAAAAAATTAATTTGTCCTTATATTATGTCTAATAAACACATAATACGGTTTATAATATTATATGGAGTATATATAATTCAAAATTCAGTTAATAATATTCATAACTTATTTTTGAACGGCTGGTTTGGAATATAATGGTGTGCTCGAACTTAGTGTTGCATGTAGCAGAAGCTATTGAATTACTTTCAAGAGATAATGTACTATGAAATCTTGGGGTGTTACGTTATCCGATAATTTAATAAATTGTGACCTCACAATTTGAAAATTTTCTTCAAAAATAAAATATTTAAAATAAAAAATACCTTTGTGGAAAACCAACATCAGAAAGAGGCTCAATAAAATTTTGTCTTAATAAGAGAGAAAGGGAAATGAAAAGGTCGACACCAAATTAGGGTTTTGAATAGAAGAAAATTAGTGGAAATTATAGAATCATAATTTTAGGAAAAACATATATATTTATAGGGAGTTATTGAGGTCATCAAGAACAAAAAAGTGAAAAATAAATTGAAAATTGAGAGCTTCAAAGCCATAAATTTATGATGAGTTAATATATCATCGGTTCTACAAAACATAAGGTATTATGATAACACATTCTTGGTTTTGAGATCCTTTATTTATTTTTTAATAATTAATTTCTTCATAGAATAATAAAAACAAATACTTGACAAGTAGAGTTCCATCTTTTAACTAATTTGTTCCAGAAACTCATATTTCTCACCAAAAGATAATAGAACTCAAAAATATTCTATTTATCGTAATCTTATAGGGTTATAAAATTGAATTTATAATCCATCTGTTAGACATTTTAAAAATAACTACATTATATAATCCAGGAATTCACGTAGGATAGTGGTAGGTGATGCACCATTGTTGCCTTTCGGTTGCGGGTTTAAGTCTCGCGGCTCTGCCAGACACGACGGGTTGTTGCCCGACCTCTGGGATGCCTATTTTATAATAATACATAAATAATATGAAGAAATTATTTAACCATAACAATAGTATCCGATTTCAAACTTATTCCATCCCAACCTTTAGACATATCCACAATACTTCTGTCCAAACACCCAGTCCGAAGTTTATAAGGAAGGTCACATAATATACATTTGAATACCCTCATAGTGTATTCACTTAAAATGTGGTAAAAAGTAAATTACCAAAAATCCATATTGGAATAGGTATGTTCTTACTTTTTCCTTCTCTAAAACATTGTATAATGTATATATTCCTCAAATCCAAAAATGTTGTAATCTCCAACAATGATCGAATAAACCAAACATTAATTAGTTCCTAGGTAGTTAATAATATCCAATATAATTTATCCTAATCATTCATCTCTTATTCAAAAATGAATACCTCAGTATCAGGACCATATTAAGGTTTATCTTCCATTCAACCATGTATTTTCTAAAATTTTTAACTTGCTTTTGAGTCAATTTTCTGGGTACCACACAATCTCAAATCCTTAATAAAATAGTACTGCAATACAATCCTTATATAATCCACAATTCTTATAACCACTACATCATTTATACAACACCCAAATGAAGAAATTCATTAATAATAACATAATAAAACTACTCATTCCTCTTCATCTTCAGTAATATCATAACATGATTATTATCCAACCACATCATTTGTGGTATTTTTTGATGAGTTGGACATTGATTTGCGTAGTGTCCCAACTCCTTGAAAAATGAATCATTTTACATTTTAAACCTTTTTCTTAACCTTAAAATCACTTACTTGGTGTCCTTTTTAAAAAATTATAAAAAACTCCCATTCCCTTCAAGCATTTAACAAGGTGATTCTTTCCACAGTTATCACATATGGGAAAATCAATCTTTCCTTTCTTCACTTTATCCATTTTTCTATCTACCAACCTTTTCTTCTCTGGACTCCCTTCAATTCCAAATGAATCAGAGAATTCTTTACTTATCTTATTAACACATGATACTATTTATTCCTAAGATGAGAATACATGGGAGACTATTTCCCTTCTAAATGATGGCATAAGACCATGAAAGAAATGATCATTATTACTCTTTGGATCATGCATATTACTGGAGTTCTCATTCCTTCTACTGGGCCCCATTCCCAAACAATGGAATACACTAGGATAGTTTATAAATCACAATGAATAACTCTAAATTTATAAAATACCTAACTTAAATTGAACAGTTTATGCATATAATCCATATTCAATAAATAATGTTTTTTAAGGATGTATTTACTCATAAATCTTTCAAAATGGTTTGCCAAGAAAATGCGAATTATCCTAATCATTTCCCACGAGAGTTTCATAACGAAGATTGCAGTAAGGCCTATTGTAGTGTACAAGAATACCCCAGGTCAATCACAAAACATATTTACAGAGTTTTCAATCATAGGTACATCTGTGCTAGAGCTGCCTCTAATTTCTCGAATCCAAACAGTGATGTATTGCTTGGAAAAATTATTAAATATATACATTACCAAAATTATAAGATGTTATTATATATTAATCCCCAATGAATATCTTATGGTAATGATTCAAAATAAATGATTATCTAAATCTATTTACAATGTTTTTTATAAAATTCCTCTGATAAAATCTATAATGCTACGACCCCAGTTACCCAGAGTCGGTGCATTATTTTAAAACATTTTCATGATTACAAAAATTCAAGTCAGAAAGGACCGATCAGTTTAGCAGTCAGGGAAAATATATTACATATATGAACATTACATTACAATTTCTAAAATAAGACCCATCATAAATAATCCTTTTATAATGCCATTATTCCCCAAGATTTTCCATGCATATCAATCATAATACACATTATCGCATCCAGGAAAAAATAAAACATAAGAAAGGGGTGATCTCAGATGCTCAGTAAGGGTAAATAATTTAGTAGAAGCTATAAACTTTTAAGAAAGATGTTTAATAAAAACAACAACCATTGAAACATAAACATAAACATAATCTGGAAAACATAAATCAAACATTACCATATAAACATGCACCTTGATATTATACTATTTGAATAATCCCATGTAATAAGTAATTTCATAACAAGGGCATGCATAGTGTCACACATCATAACCACAAAGTCAAGGCCTCATGCCAAGACTACAAATAAAATTTTGTCAAGGACTTATAAAAAGTCAATAGTTTGTCTCATTAGACCTACTGATTCATTGAGGAGCTATAGTGGGCACCACCCTTTACTTATCAATTCCAATACATTCCTTACATGAAAATGTTAAAAGAGAAAATAAACATTCGTATTAAAATTAGCATACGAAATGTCAACACAGTAACCATAAACCATGAATTGTATAAAAATAGCACATCCAGAGTCACAAATATCATAAATCATTCAATATTATATCAAATATTGTATTATAATAAATCATCCCCAATTAAGAATTATATCCAATAAAGGATGTTGACATAGTTGAAAATGATCAGTTAAACTCTATGAGAGAAATATCTATTTTGGTCAAATCTTTTAAAAGTCACAAATTTATAAAGTAATTCATTTAAAATATATTTTTGAATCAAAGTGTCACATACGACATTGAAAAATTTGAACATAAATAAAATTTTAAAATAATCATGTCTATATAAATAAATCGTTACAGTCATTTTTAAAACATGGGCCTTTATAAAAATATTTAAAAACATAAATCTTTAAAAACATTTAAAATGATTATCTAGTTAATGATTCGCTTCTATAAAAACATGAAATATTACATTCTAAATTTTTTAATGAATCATGGACATACAAGATAAATATGTCCCAGTAGATAGTTACAAATAAACAATCTCGGATAATAATGATATTGAGAAATAACCCTTACCATGTACTTTCCTTTGGTCAAGGGTATGTTTAACCACATGTATCTTACCATAGATTGTTATTATATTATACCAGAACCATATTAATATTTATGATATCATACATTATTAATTTATGGCTTTATATTTCCCATTTTATATTATTTTCTATGTTAAATTAATATTTCGGGGAATAATCGCTCTCTCTATCATACATGTTTTACCTTGTTATTCTAGATCATATCAGTTATATCATAATTTAATTAATTCCCAAATATAAAACATTATTTATGTATCCTATATATTCATAACATAAATATGTATAATTGATATATATATGAAATGGAAAACACCATTTATGGAGATAGTAGGTCGTATGTTCGCATAAATGTAGTTTCTGTTTTCATATCGTATTGAACGGAAGTAAGTGAATGAGATATAAGTAAGTAAGTAAATAAATAAATATATATATATATATATATATATCCAGTATCATTGTTATGTCTTATATTACATAATTATTAATAATATATATTTTTATAATCATCGTTGAATGGTGAATGGGTAAATGAATCTCATCTCGTCATGGAGATGGTAATCCATACATACGCATTAGTGATGATATCATTCGATTGATGATGAAATTGTATGTAATAGGATAGTATATTATATATTAAGAATCCTAAACATGTTATAATTATTATTTACATCAATTGTACTAATTTTTATACTCATCCAAATAATGAAGAGTTCAATAAAAAAGTACACTACGACGTGGAGACGATAAGCCGTACGTACGCACATATGGTGTATTTTTCATTCATAGGATCGATAGAAAAATGAATATGGATGTCTCATATTTATAATAACATCTCATTACAAATAAGGTACTAGATTTGTTATTTTATTATGATAAAAATCAATGAAAGAGGAAGTGGTAGAAGAAAATAATTCTGAAAGAGGAGATGAAGTAATTACCTCTCTTTGGCTTCTAGCTTTTGATTTGATCAAAATTGATTATTAGGTTGTCTTCTGATAAAATTAAGGCATATAGGTTGAATTAAGGGTAGTTGGAAGGATATTTGAGTAGGTTTTGGCTGAGAAAAATGGCTTTGGATGTGTGATTTTGTTAGATGATAAAGTACCCTTTTATAAGAGAGGTGAGGGTAACATTAGGAAAACCATGAAATGTTATTTATTTATAAATTAAATTTCAGTTTATAATGGATTAAAATGAATTTATTTCTAGTATAAGGTTTGGATGTGTCTAAATCCTCTCAAAAAATAGGTTTTAGACAAGTTAACATCACCATATTAACCTTATCTTTTAGATTTAACTATTAGTTAAATAGTTTAACTTTTACAATGTGTTCTTGTATTTTTATAATACATTTTTAATAAACTTACTATAAAATTCCAAGAGAACCTCAAGTGGTTAATTAATTACATATCTATAATTGTATTAGTTCTTTGTCCGAACCATATATTTTTATGAATATTATTTTATTTAATAATATGGTATTTGTTTTAAAAACTCATTTTAGCCAATTTTGGCACTATTTAGTATTTGGTTTTTATGAAAGTCATCAAGACTTGATTACATCGAAAAAAATTCATTAAATCAACTCTAACATGTCATATTAACATATAAAATTTGTGTAATGCATCAAAAGTCTCAATTTACATTTATTTTCATATTTATAATATCAATTGTTTTAATCGTTTGTTAATAAGGTAATTACTACATCGCCATTGTATCATAAATAAATTCTATTATTTAAGGTCTAAATTTTATAAATATAATACCATAATGTAAGAAATAATTTTATATTTCTAATTAATATCTATAGTCTAATTTTTCTTATGTATAACCCTATATTAAATGTGGTTTAGTTATTAAACATTGAATTAAACACATTTAACTCTTTATTAAATAAAATAATAATAAATGTTCTAATCTAATACAAGTGAACCAAAAGGATCATATTTTATTCCAAAGGTTGAGTTTGGTTGAAATACATTTATCCAACAGAATTAGAATATGTGTCATGGTAATTAAAATATCATTTTTACCTTTAATTACACGATTTACTTTTAACCATGGTAAATAAAAATCAAAAGATACTATTCAATAAAATTTATTTTCATCTTATTAAACCAAATTTTACATAATTATGTCAACTGTGTGTCTCAGAATTTTTAAATTAAATTTATAGAAGCGGTAACATAATGTTTTATACAAATTTGTAAATGGGCCTAGAAGGTGGGTAAGATATATAAAAAAATTCAATAAAATTTTATACATTTAATAATAATATATAATGACTCCAATGAATTAAATTTAACTAATACAGGTATTACGTATCAATTTTGACTTTAAAATAAATTTAAATAATAATAATTTTTTTTAAATTGAAGTCTGTTCTAAACAATAACAGAGTGTTTTTCACTATTCATCAAAATTCAATGTTTTCAGAAAAATACCAAAAAATAACCCAAAGATAATTTTGATATTCCAAATCCAAAAATGATTTCTATTTTAGAAAATTCAAAAAATATGATTTGAATTAATTAATTGAAAATTAATTCCCGTTGTCAAAACAAGAAAGTAGGTTTTTAAGAAATTAATATTAATAAAATATTGACATCTATTTATGTACAATTTAAATTTGAAATTACATCCAATGACCTAAATTATATTTAATGATAAAAATATAATATAATTAGACTTTAAAACCACTCAAATTCATAATTAAACTTTATAATTTATTTCAATTGAAAAAGTTGCTTTCAACTAAAATTTATTATTTTTTTATATTCATCAAAATATGGAAGTTATCAGAAAAGTACCAAAAATTTAACCCAACTAATTTTTTTCCTATTTTAAAGAAGAATTTAATTTCATTAAATTTAATACATAAAAGTATCAAATATTGGATTTAAAAAATGATCTCCATTAAAAGGTGGTAAAATTTCATTTTTTTGAAAAAAAGTACTTTTATATGAAAAAAATTGACTTGTTCTTATATTATGTCTAAGAAACACATAATATGGATTCTAAATTTTTTTGGAGTATATAAAATTCACAATTAAGTTAATACTATTCATAACATCTTTTTGAACTGCTAGTTTCGTATGTCGTGGTTCACTCGAACTTTGTGTTACGTGTAGCACAAGCTGTTGAATTACCTTAAAGAGATAACATACTATGAAATCTTTGGGTTGTACATTAACACCTCCTTCAATAAATTGTTTCCTCACAATTTGATAATATTCTTCTAAAATAAATTGTTTAAAATATAAAATACCTTTGTGGAAAACTAATATTAGAAATAGGGTTTATAAAATTTAGTCTTAATAAGAGGGAAAGAGAAATGAAAAAGTCACCACCAAATTAAGGTTTCTAATAAGAGAACATAGGTGGAAACTATAGACACACAATTAGAGGAAACACTTAAATATTTATAGGGAGTGATTGAGGTCATCAATCACAAAGAAAGTGAACAGTAAGTGGAAAATTGAGGGCATCAATGCCATATGTTTTTGATGAGTTAAAATATCATCAGTTCAACAAAAAATAAGGTATTAGGATAATTTTTTTTGGTTTTTATATCCTTTACTTAATGTATAAGAATTAATTTCTTCATAGAATAAGAAAAACAAATACTTGAATAGTAGAGTTCTATCATTTAACTAATTTCTAACACAAACTCATCTTTCACTCCCAAAGATAATAGAAACAAATATTCTATTTATCGTAATCTTATAGAGTTCCAAAAATTAGAATTTATAAATCATCTGTGATACCTTTTAAAAAAACTACATTATACAATCTTGGACATCATGCAGACCGGTGGTAGGTGATGCACCCCTATCACCCTTTAGTTGCAGGTTCAAGTGTCGCGGCCTCGTCAGGCACGATGAGTTATCGCCTGACCTCCAGGTTATCCTTTTTATAATAATCTGAAAATAGTCTTAAGAAATCATTTAACTATAGAAATAGTATCCAATGTCAAACTTAATCAATTTCATCCTTTAGACTTATCCACAATACTTATGTCTGAACTGACATTCCAAAATTTATAAGGAAGGTCACATAATATACCTGTGAATACCTTCATCGTGTATTCTCTTAAAATTTGGTAATAAAATTAATTACCAAAAACCATATTTGAATAGTTATGTACTTTGTTATTCCTTCTGTAAAACATAGAATACTATATATACTCTTTAAATCCAAAAATGATGTAATCTCCAACAATGATGGAGTAAACAAACCGTTAATAGTTCCAAGGTGGTCAATAATATCCAATATAATTTATCCAAATCATTCATCTTTATTCCAAAATCAATACCTCAGTATCAGGACCATGTTAAGGTTTATCTTTCCTTGAACCATTATTTTCCAAAAAAATTTAAATTGCTATTGAGTCACTTTTCTTGGTACCACACAATCTCAAATCCTTAATGAAATAGTACTACAGTACAATCGTTATATACTCCATAGTTCTTATAACTATTACATCAATGATATGACACTATAATGATGTAAATACTTTATAACAACATAAGAACACTAGTCATTCATCTTCATCTGTGGTAGTATCATAACATGATTATTATCCAATAGCATCATTTTCCATATACTCTGATGATTGTGGAATTGATTCGCGTAGTGTCCCAACTCCATGAAGATGAATCATTATAAATTTGAAACCATTTTATTACCCTTGCAATCACATACTTGGATTCATTATTATCTTTACTTATAACAAACTCCCATTCCCTTTAATAAATTACCAAGTTGATTCTTTCCACAGTAATCACATATAGGAAAATCATTCTTTCCCTTCTTCCCTTTATCCATAATTCTCTCTACCATTCTATTCATCACTAGATTCCCTTTAAAACCATAGGACTATGATAATTCTTTACTTATCTTATTAACACATGATACTATTTCTGCATATGATCAGAATATGTGGGAGACTATTTCCCTTCTAAATGTTGGCTTATGACCATGAAAGATATGGTCCTTCTTACACTTAAGATCATGTTAATTACTGGAGTTCAAATTAATTATACTAGGCACCATTCCTAAACAATGGAATACAATAGGTTAGTGTATTAATCACAATTCATAATTCAAAATTTATAAAATACCTAACATAAATTGAACAGTTTATGCATATAATCCAAAATAATAAAAAATGTTTTCTTTGAGAATATATTTATACATAAATCCTTCATAATGGTTTTTAAGGAAAATTTGAATTATCCAAAACATATCTCTTTGTAGTGTCGTAACCAGGACTGGAGCATGGCTCGTTGTCGTGTACTAGGATACACTAGGTCAAGCCAGAAACTCCTTGTTGGAGTTTCCACTTCTAGGTACATCTGTGCCAATGCTACCTCTCCCTTCTTGTATCTAGATAGGGATGTATACCTTAGAAAATTCAAAAAATATCTACAATACCAAAATTCAAGCATGTTCTTCTATATTAATACTCAAATTCTATCATAGGGTAATGTTTCAAAATCAGATTTTATATAAATATATTTCCAAGGTTGTTGCTAAACTTCCTCAATTACAAACTGTAATTCCCCGACCCCAGTTACCCAGAGTCGGTGCATTATTTTAATACATTGGCATGATTTCAAGGAATCATGTCCCGAAGGACCGACCAGTTTAGAAGTCTTGGAAAATAGATTACATATTTGAACGTTAGATTACCATTTCCAAAATAAAACCCAACATAAATAATCCTTTGATAATGGAATTATTCTATGAGCATATCCCTCCATATCAATCAGAAAACACTTCTTCACATCCTAGGAAAAATTAATCACAATTAATGGGTGAGCTGAGATTCATAGTAAGGGTTAATAATTTAGAGGAAGTAATAAAATTTTAAGGAAATATGTGTAATAAAAACAAAAACCATTTAAACATTAAAATGAATATGATATGGAAAAAATAAATAAAAAATTACCACATAAACATTCACATAGATATTCTACTATTATAATAATCACATGTAATAACTAATTTCATAACGAGGGAATGTATAATACCGAACATCATAACCACATAGTCAAAGCCTTGTGCCAAGACTACAGATAATTTGTTTTTCATGCCTTGTACAAAGACACTAGTTTGTCTCATGATACCTTTCGATTCATTGAGGAGCTAAAGTGGGATCCACCCATCACTTACTAAGTCCAATGCATTCCTCTTATGAAAATTTTTAAACATAAAATTAACATTCGTATTAGAACTAGCATATGAAATATCAATAAATTAACCATAAAACATGAATTCTTTAAAAATACCACATCCATTGTCAAACATATCATAACTCATTCAATACTATATCGAATATTTCATTACAATAAATCAACCTCAATCATGAATAATATCCAGTAAAGGACGTTGACATAGTTGAAAATGAATAGTAAAACTCTTTGAGATAAATATCCCTTTTTGTGAAATCACATAAAAGTCAAGCATTTATACACGAATTCATTTAAAAGAGATTTTGGAATAAAAGTGTCCCATATCACTTTTAAACTTTTGAAAGGAATTAAAATTTTAGAAATATCATATCCATATAAATAAATCCTAAAAATCATTTTTAAAATAGGTGCATTAATTAAAATATTTATAAAAATAAATCCTTAAAAACATTTAAAATGATGATCTTCCATAAAAACATAAAATATTCATTTTTGAATCATTTTATTGAAACATGGACATATATGATAAATATGATCTGTAAATACTTATTGAAAAACAATCTTGGATAATAATGAGATTGAAGAAATAACCCTTACCTTGTACTTTCCTTTAGTTGAGGGTACGTTAAACCTCTTGTATAATGACCAGTGTATGTTATTAAATTATAACAGGACCATATTCATTGTTATGGTATCATAATTTATTCATTTATGGATTCATACTACCCATTTAATAATAATTTCAATGTTAAAATAATATTTCCGGTAATAATCACTTTCCCTATCGTACATGTTTTAGCTTATTATTCTGGACCATATCACATATATCATGATTTAATTACTTCCAAAATATAAAACATTATTTATGAATAATATATATTCATAATATAAATATTTATAATTGATAGATATATGAAATGGAAAACACCGTTTTTGGAGATAGTAGGTCCGACATACGCATAAATGATGTTTTTGTTTTCATATCGTATTGAATCAAAGTAAGTGAATGAGATATTTGTAAATAAATAAACACATATTTATATATATCCAGTAACATTATTATGTCACATATTTCATAATTATTAATAATATAAATTTTTATGATCATTGTTGAATGGTGAACGTGTAAATGAATCTCATCACATCGTGGAGACGGAAATCCATACCTACGTACAAGCGATGATATCATTCCATTGATGGTGAAATAATATGTAATTGGATATCATATTATATATAATGAATAATTATCTTGTTATACATATTATTTACATAAATTATACTCTTTATTATATTCATCAAAATAATGAAGTGTTGAATAACAAACTACACCATGATGTGGTGATGGTAAGTCGTACGTACGCACGTATGGTGACTTTGTCATTCATAGGATGGATTGAATAATGAATATGGTTGTACCATATTTATAATAAATCTTATTATGTATAAGGTACTATATTTATTATTTTAGTATAGATAAAATAAATATATAGGTAGTGGAAGAAGAAATTAATTCTGAAAGAGGTGATGAAGTAATTACATCTTCTTCGGGTTTTTCCTTTTGATTTGATCAAAAGGGATCATTAGGTTAGATTCTGATCAAATTAAGGCCTCTAGGATTAAGTTGGGGTAGTTGGGAGGATATGTGATATTGGTTTGGCATAGCAAAATGGCTTCTATGGTGTGATTTTCAGTGAAGAGGGTGTACCCTTTTATAAAAGAGGTGATGGTCACTTTAGGAAAACATTGAAATATTATTTTATTATAAAATAATTTTGGGTTTATAATGGCTCAAAATTGATTTATTTTGAGTAAAATGTTGGTATGGGTGGAAATCATTTCAACCAAAAGGTTTTAGACAATTTTAGTTCCCCGTACTGACCTTATTGTTTAGATTTAACTCTTAGTCAAATAGTTTGTCTCATACAATGTCTTCTTGTATTTTTATATTACATGGTTAATAAACATACTAAAAAATTCCAAGAGAACCTCTTGTGGTTAATTAATGACATATCTATCATTATATAAGTTCTTTGTCCAAACCTTATATTTTTTAGAATATTATATCACAAAATAGTATTGTATTTGTTTAAAAAACTCATTTATGTAAATTTTGGTAATATTTAGTATTTGGTTTTTGTTGAAAGTCAAAAAAACATGATTACATACAAACAAATTAATGAAATCCACCCTAACATGTCATATTAACCTAGAAAAGTTTTTTAATGCATCAAAATTGTCAATTTATATTTATTTTTATATTTATAATATCAATTTCTTAGTCGTTCATTAATAATGTAATTACTGCATCAACATTGTTTCATAAATAAATTCAAATATTTTATGTCTAAAAATTATAAATAAAATACCCGGGTGTATGAAATATTTTAATCTTTCTGATGAATATTTAGAGTTTATTTTATCTTATTTATAACCCTATATTAATTTTTTTTTAGATATTAAACATTGAATTAAACAATTTTAACTCTTCTTTAAATAAAATAAAAATAAATTCCCTAATCAAATCCAAGTTAAAAAAAGGATAATATATTATTCCTAAGGTTTATTTTGGTATAAATAAATTTATCAAATAGAATTAGGACATGTTTCATGGTAATTATAATATCAAATTTACCTTTAATTACCCTATTTACTTTTCACTGTGGTAAAAAAAATTCCAAAGCTACCAATCACCAAAAATTATTTTCATCCTATTGAACAAAATTTTACATTAAGATTTCAACAATGTCTATTTTATTTTTGAAATTCAATTCACATAAGCGGTATAATTACTTTTTATTCAAATTTGAAAATGCGCCTAGAAGGTGGGTAAATGACGTTAAAAAATTCCATTAAATTTTATACATCTAATCTTATTATAAAATGGCTCCAATGAATTAAATTTAGATAATATAGGTTTTATGTATATATATTTAATTTAAAATAAATTTAATTAAAAAAAATAAAAATTTAAATAAAAGTTGGTTTTAAATAATAACAAAGTGTTTTTCACTATTCATCAAAATTGAAAGTTTTTTGAAAAATACCAAAACTTCATCCTGAGCTAATTTTAATATTCCTAATCCAAAAATATTTTCTATTTTACCAAATTCCAAACATATGAGTTTCATTAATTAATATAAAATTAATTCTCATTGTCAAAACCAGAAAACAAGTTTTTAAGAAGTAAAAACTAACAAAAGATTGACATGTGTTTATGTACAATTTTAAATTAAAATTACTTCCAATAACCTATATTATATTATATTATAAAAATATAATATAATTATACTTTAAAACCACTAATAGTCATAATTTAACACAATAAATTATTTTAATTAAAAAAAATTCAATTAAAATTTAATATTTTTCACTATTCATCAAAACATGAATGTTATTAGAAAAGCACAAAAAAATTATACAAACTAAATTTTTATGTCCAGATTCTAAATAAGAATTTAATTTTACTAAATTTAATATATTTTAGTGTCAAATATTGGATTAAAAAAAGGTTCTCCATTAAAATGCGGTAAAACTGAATTTTTTGAAAAAAAATACTTATTTTATCTGAAAAAATGAATTTGTTCTTATATTATGTCTAAGAAACACATAATATGGATTTAAAAATTATATATAGTATATGAAATTCCTAATTCAGTTAATAAAATTCATAACCGCTTTTTGAACAGCTAGTTTTTTAAGTTGTGGTGTGCTTGAACTCGGTGTTCCGTGTAGCGCAAGATATTAAATTACATTAAATAGATAATGTAATCTGATATATTGGGGTGTTAAATTATACCTGTAACATCCGAATTAAGTAATGAATAATAGCTATTCTTTTCTATGTCTATTTATGAATTAGATAGTGATTTAGAGGCTTAAAATGAGAATAAATCCAATCTTAAGAATGGAATACACTAATATTTTTAAAAGATTGTTTTACTTAATTTTAATGGAAAACCATTTTTAAATCAAACTTTTGAAAATTTCATAAGCTCTATTTGTCAAAATAAACATATTCATTATGACTGGGACATTGAAATTTACATTGGATAATTGTTTTGGTATTTTTCCGACAATGTTCATTTTTTAATGAATAGTGAAAAATACTACATTTTACATCAAAACTACCTTTTCATCTAATTTAATTATATGGATAGATTCTCTTTTTAATTAGTATTAAAGTGTAATTAGAATATGTTTTTACCATTAAATCCAATGGTGGTCATTAGGATTAATTTCACTATGGTATTGGGCATAAACAAGTGCCCAACTTTTCATAGATATTATTTCTAAAAAACCCGCTATTTTTTTGACAGAGGGAATTATTTTTAAATTAATTATTTCAATTTATGTGTTTGGGATTTGGTAAAATGGATTACATATTTGGAATCATAATTTCCAAATTATGTGATCAATACTCTTTTGTTTTTGGACATTATGAATAGTAACAACAGTAATTATCTTTAATTATCTTGATTAATTAGTAATCGTGTAGTTAAGGATAATAAAATAATATCATAATAATAAAAAATGACCCCAACATGTGTCCTAATTCTACTGGTTATTTCATGGCCAACCATGGGATGCCTTGTGCCAATCATGGGGACCCCATGTAATCACATTTTTGGGATACTGACTTTTTATCATTTTATTTTTAAAGGAAGTAAATATAACAAAGAATGTATCACTTGAGTAAAAAAAATTTAATTTTGTCTACATAAATGATCACTTGGAATAAAAATATTCATTTAAATTTTAAAAATATTTCCTACATAATTGTATTTTTTTTAATTTTTAGACATTAAATAAATTAAATTATAAATGACACCATGATGATACAACGATTACCTCATTATTTAAAGATTTAAATAAAATGAAAAGATAATGTAACATCTAAGACATAAACTTGTCAAAAAACCATTGTATGGGTGGATTTAGAACTCTTATAACCTTATCCTCGAAATAAATCAATGTGGGACCCTTAAAATCCGATACTCATTTGAAAATAAAGTAACATTTTATACCTTTCCAAGAGTGCCCCTCTTCTCCTCATATAAAGGACCCCACCTATACCTCCTTACACACACCTCTCAAGCCTTTGGCTCGGCCATTCTCTGCTCATTTTATCTCTCCACATCCCTCTTCTCATCCTAGAAGCCTTACCTTAGGTAGGAAGCTCTTCAAGAATCCCTTTTGGTTCAAACCAAAGGGATTTACCCGATTTTAAGGTAATGTCTTCACTTGTGTTCATTTGTTTTATTTTGCTTCTCCAACCCCCTAAACTCTTTTTTTTCATTTATTTTGTAACAACACCAGTATGTTCAATATACTAGGATGTTTTTATAAGAAGTATTCGAGCTACACTTACACACACCTACATCTAATTGTTAATGAACATACTGTTTCTGTGGATGGTGAATTTCTGCCTCACGAAACGATGATTGTTCAATATTTATTAACACCTTCAAACGTGGCCATTACGATGTCACTATATTTATATATGATATATAATATGTTAATGTTTTACTTAATCTTCTGTATTTTTCATTTATGGCATAACTTTATGGTTTCCATTATGGGTAAACGCGATATCTTCATTTTAGGAAGTGCGGACTACCGCCCCCTCAAAGTGATTTGATTCGTTAATGCCTTATATGGGATGTATAAAGGATAGAGTTAATGATATTATGTATGATATTATATAGTAATTATAATATATCTTTATTTCATTATGATTTCATTCCATTAAATATGAAATAGAAATGAAAGTAGCGTTCATGCGTCCGTACGGCTTACCGTCTCAATGAACGGTGCATTTCATTTATTACCTCTAAATGATATGTAATATTATAAATGCATGAACATAATGGAAATATATGATATATATGATACCTACATCATGAATATAATTCTAGATATAATGGATACATGAAAAATTGTAATTATAAAGAGTTTATTTTTGACTCATGTACCAATGATTGACAAAAGAACCATTATTAACTTAAATAATTACATACTGTTCGTAACATGGTAATAAGTGATAAAAAAGAAATAATTAACTTGAAAAAGGTTCTTAATCAAGTAGAAATTAACTCAAGTTTATTATTCAGGACGTTAAAAAATGTTCAAGTCAAGTCGGACCAGAGGTATGGGACTTCATCTCAATGTCCTCTCATTGAGGTATACTTTGTTTTTTACACAACTTTCTTTTATACGGTGTATAAAACTCTTTGTCCTTTACGTTCATTCAAAAGAAATTTTTTTTATACGAATCGTTTTACTAAACGACAAAAGGAATGTTTTTTTTTCATACATATGCGGCGAAAATGACTTCTCTACCGCCGTGACCATTATTTGAGCTTTGCCTTCCTCTATAAGCCAAAACGTTTTTTAAAAAAATGAGAAAAAATAAATACTATGTTTTACTTTTCCTTTATTTTGGTGTTGAAAATGGTTTTCATAATGTTTTTATTATGTCAATGTGTTGTATTGATATCTTGTGATTGAAATTTGGAAATGTTATGTTTCCTTTATGCATGTTTTATGTGATACGATTATGTTATGGTTCCTGGGCCTTGTTTATGAAGATGGGTGGTTCCGTGATCAACTAAGGGTGGGTGAGCCCGTTATAGCTCTCCAATGCATTGGGTAACACGAAGGAGTTAAACGTTAAGGTTTATCTGAAGAGATTTAGGGAATATATTGTGATGGGTATTCCAAACGTAACCATGAGGGTTACTCCCTACGTAAGAATGTTATGAATGCCTCAAGTTACCATTATGTCTTATGATTTCTATGATTTAATCATGATTTTATGAGGTATGTTAAAAGTCTTATGTTTTATGAGTAAAGAATGATTTCATACATGGACTATTGTTTTCATTTTATACTTCTATATACCTTACTGAGCTTTTTATGCTCATCCCAATTTTTTGAAATGTTTTTCACAGGTCAAGGGAAAGGTACATGATGTGATGATAGGGTCAAGGATATTTCATTAAAGAATACATGTTTTATTTTAACTATGTTTTCGTTGATGGGAAAAAAATGAATACTATCTTTTATGTAACCACTTTGTTTAAATGTGGAATGTAATGCATGATTTATGATCTAATTCTCTAAAACTCTAAACCTGAAATGATCCTCAATGTGTAATCTTGTAATAACTCAAGATTAAGTAATGTTTAAGGCTGCGGGCCTTATAGTTGGTATCAGAGGCCGGCTTAGAAAACATTAAGAGTTATAATTCTATTAAATGATCATCCAAAAATATTTTTTTATGGTAAAATTGAAATGATATAGAATTTGAATATTACCATGTTGCTTCATCTAAAACATGTTTGTTCAGAATGGTTTTCCGCAGAGGAAATAGGGAAGAAGTTCTAGGAAGGCATAGATAAGGAAATTACTTCCAAATCAGCATCCTGAGATGGTCGGAATTAGAAGTAAACAGTTTGTTGCATTAATGGTGCCGTTGACTCAAGAGATAAATGGTGGTGTTATCCAGGCACGAGATCAGCCAGATCAACCACAGAGGAACATGTCAGCGGTGGAACATTTCATAAGGCAACACACCCCATCATTCAGAGGATCATCTGACCCTATGCTTGCTGAAGGGTGGAATAAAGAACTGGAGAATATTTTTTATGTCATGGGGTGCTAGGAAAATCAAAAGGCTAGTCTTACTATTTACCGTTTGGAGGGTGAAGCATATCAGTGGTGGTCGATGGTTAAAAATATCAGGGACGCTGATGAGATTGATGCTCTCGACTGGGATGAATTCAAAGGTATGTTTTTTGAGAAGTATTTTCCTAAGGCTGTTCAACATAGAATGGAAAGACAATTTTTGGAATTGAGGCAAGAGGAAGACTCAGTGGCTGCCTATGAAGAAAGGTTCACTCGATTGGCAAGGTATGCTCCAAATTTTATCCGAGACCTTGATAGTAAAATCAATCGTTTTTACTCAGGATAAAACCCAATATATTGAAGGGCTTTAGCTTCTTGCAAGTTCAAGAGTCATGAAAAGCTTGTTCGATCTACTGAGAAGGTTGAAATGGAGTTTTCCGATGATCAAGTGTTCTATAATAACCAACAAAAGAAGAGACCGAGGTGGTAGGAGAATGGAAATAATTATTCAAAAAGGTCTGACGGTAAGAAAACTATGTTTCAATTTTGTGATAAATGTGATAAAAGGAATGCTGGGGAATGTCTTCTGAATTCTATAAAGTGCTACCGATGTTGTAAAATGGGACATAATGCTCGTGATTGCACTGAGAATGATTAGGGTGATGGTAAGAACAAATTTGATTTAGAGTTAGGGAAATGTTTCAAGTGCAATGAGATTGGTAATTATGCCACAGAGTGTTCGAAAAAGAGCTCAAATGATGGGAAGCAGTTAGACTAAAAGCAGAAAAGGGTGCTGAAATCATTTAGAACGACTTCGGCAGATGGCGGGCCATCAAATGAAGTGGTATCAGGTACTTTGTTTGTTTTTTCAGATTATGCTAGTGTGTTGATTCATTAAGGATCTACAGATTCTTTCATCTCTGAAAACGTTTCTAGTAAAATGGTAATAACATCTCAAGAAATGACTCCTGAACTTGTGGTAAAAGCACCTGGGGAAATTTTGAGGCAAAAAGAATTTATAAGAATATTCTTATCCTTATTCGTCGAAAGAAGCTACTTGAAAACCTTATTGTTTTACCTCTAGTAGAGTTTGATGTTATAGTGTGTATGGATTGGATCTCTATTTACCATGATAATATTGACTGTAGAGATGAAAAAGTTTCTTTTAAGAAAGGCTTTCAGTTTGTGTACAATAATGAACCCTTACTATTGATAACTTATCAAGAGGTTGAGAAACTTATAAAATATGGAAATGAGTGTTACCTAAAACATATTGTTGAAAACAATGGAACTGTTCATATTAATGATGTCCCAGGGGTAAATGAGTATCCTGATGTTTTTCCTGATGAGTTTCCTGGAATAATACTAGATCGGGAAGTTGAGTTTACTGTTGTCTTAGTTCCTGATGCAAAGCCAATTTCAAAACACCCCTTATCGAATGGCTCAAATTGAACTTTTAGAGTTGAAGGATCAATTGCACGACTTATTTTAGAAATGTTTAATTCTACCTATCACATCACCATGGGGTGATCCTATTTTATTTGTTAAAAAGAAATATGGTTCTATGAGACTTTTAATTGATTATATAGCCTTAAATAACATCACTATTAAGAACAAATATCCTTTGCCTCATATAGATGATTAGTTTGATCAGCTCGAGGGAGCTCAGTATTTTTCAAAGATTGACCTGAGATCAGGGTAACATCAGTTTATGGTAAAGGAATAAGATGTTCCAAAGACCGTGTTTCATACAAGATATGACCATTATGAATTTATTGTAATTCTTTTGGGGCTAACTAATGCACCTGCTGTATTCATGGACATAATGAATAAAATTTTCCATGAGTTCTTGGATAAGTTTTTGGTTGTTTTCATTGATGATATTTTGGTGTTTTCTAAAAGTAAAGAGGAGCATGAAAGAAATTTAAGGTTTATTTTGAAAACCTTAAAGTAAATGAAATTGTGTGGTAAATTCATCATGTGTGAGTTCTGGTTGCAACAAATGTCTTTCCTTGGTCACATTGTTTTTAAAGATGGGATAACGGTTGATCCTGCAAAAAAAAAGGTTGTTGAAGAATGTCCAAGACCCACAAATGTAACTGAGATTCGTAGCATCCTTGGTTTAGAAGGCTATTACCGAAGGTTTGTTAGAAATTTTTCACGGTTGTCTAGTCCAATGACTAAGCTAACTCAGAAGGGTGTTAAGCTTATCTGGACAAAATAATGTGATGATTGTTTTCAAGAACTGAAAAGAAAATTGGTGAATGCTCTAGTTTTGGCATTACCTTCCAGGAATGAGGAGTTTGTTATCTACAGTGATGCTTCATTGAAAGGACTTGGTTCTGTCCTAATGCATAATGATTAGGTAATTTCTTATGCTTCACGACAGTTGAAAACTCATGAAGTAAATTACCCTATAAATGATTTGCAATTATTTGCTGTTGTTTTTGCTTTAAAAATTTGGAGTCATTATTTGTATGGTGTAAAGTGTGAAATATATACTAATCACAAATTTTTAAAGTATATATTCACTCAGAAATAATTGAACATGAGATAGAGGATATGGCTAGAATTAATCAAGGATTATGACTGTACAATTTATTACCATCCGGGAATAGCAAATAAAGTGGCTGATACTTTGAGTCAAAAAAGTAATGCTTCATTAACAAAGTTGAATTTGGAATGTGATCCTTTGGATAAGGATTTTATGAACTTTGGCATAGAAGTTGATGGTGCAGGATTTCCTTCTGTTTTGTTTCAGGTATCAGTGAATCTTCTCTATCAGACAGAATTAAGCAAGCACAGAAGCAAGATAGAAAGTTGTAGAAAAAGGTAGAGCTAGTTTAGAAGGGTAAGTTCCCTTAATTCAACATTGATAATGATTTTGTTTTGAGATTTTGGAAGATATTGTTTGTTCCTTGTGATTCACAGTTGAAGAGAGAGTTGTTATGTAAAGCTCATAGTTCTCTGTTTTCAGTTCATCTAAGAAGTACTAATATGTATAGAGATATTTGAGAGTATTACTAGTGAGACGGAATGAAAAGGGATATTGCTGATTTTACTGTGAAGTATTTGACATGTCAACAGGTTAAAGCAGAGCGGCAGTTACCGAAAGGGATGCTTCAGCCTCTACTAGTACTAGAGTGGAAATGGGATAATATATCCATGGACTTCATTGTGGGATTGCCGATGACACCTCGAGTTAATAATGCAATCTGGATTATTGTTGATCACTTGACTAAATCTGCACATTTTCTTGCCATACGAGATACTTTTTCCCTAGATCAATTTTTCCGTTTGTATCTTAAAGAGATATTTAGGTTAAATGGAGTTTCTCACTCCATTGTATCTAACCGTGATCCCATGTTCACTTCTAACTTTTGGAAAGGCCTTCAGAAGTTGTTGGGTACTGAATTAAATTTTAGTACAGCTTTTCATCCTCAATCTAATGGGTAGTCAGAACGAACAATTCAGTCAATGGAGGATATGCTACGTGTTTGTTCGATGGATTATCAAGGAAGTTGGGAACACCATATTTCTTTGGTTGAGTTTTCTTATAATAACAGTTTTCATTCTTTTATACAGATGGCACCATTTGATTCATTATATGGGAAGCGGTGTCGAACTCCAAATTTTTGGGATGAAGTGGGTGAAAGGAAGTTGATGGGACCGGAATTGGTAGAAGAGTTAGCAGAAAAAGTTTAGCTAATATAGAAACACATGAGAACAGCTCAGAGTAGGCATAAGAGTTATGCGGACAACAGGAGGAAGGGTCTCTCTTTTCAGGTAGATGATCATGTTTTTCTCAAAGTTTCACCATGGAAAAGTGTGATGTGATTTGGCAAGAAAGGAAAGCTTAGTCCAAGGATCATTGGACCATATGAAATTCTAGAGAGAGTTGGATTAGTTTCATGCTGAGTGGCTTTACCTCCAAGTTTATCTCAGGTACACAATGTTTTTCATGTTTTAATGTTAAGGAAGTATATGCCAGATCCATCTCATTTTTTAGTCCAGAGGTAGTTCAACTGGATGAGAATCTATCTTATGAGGAACAACTGGTCCAGATTCTTGACCACAGGGAGAAAGTGTTTCGGAATAAGGCGATTCATCAAGTAAAGTTTTTTTTTGAAAAAACCACATGAGTGAAGAGGCAACAAGGGCATCTGAAAATTCAATGAAGGATAAATACCCCCACTTATTCGATATGTAAATAAATTATAGGGACACAATTTTCTAAAGGGGGAAAATATGTAACATACCAAGTAAGTAATGAATAATATATATTCTTATCTATGTTTATTTATTAATTAGATATTGTTTTAGAGGCTCAAAATGAGAATAAATCCAATCTTAAGCATGGAATACACTAATATTTTTAAAAGATTGGTTTACTGCCTTTTGATGGAAAACCATTTTTAAATCAACATTTTATAAATTTTATAAGCTCTATTTGTCAAAATAAATATATTATCTATGATTGGGACATTGAAATTTACATTGGATAATTTTTTGGTATTTTTCTGACAATGTTCATTTTTTAATGAATAGTGAAAAATATTGCATTTTACATCAAAACTGCTTTTTCATCTAATTTAATTATATAGTTATATTATCTTTTTAATTGGTCTTAAAGTGTAATTAGTATATTTTTTAACCATCTAATCCAATGGTGTTAATTAGGATTAATTTCACTTTGGAATTGGGCATAAACAAGTGCCAAACTTTTCATATATATTGTTTCTAAAAAACCCGCTATTTGTTTTGACAACGGGAATTATTTTTAAATTATTTATTAAAATTTCTGTATTTGGAATTTGGTAAAATTCATTACATATTTGTAATCATAAGGTCCAAATTATGTAATCAAGACTCTTTTGTTTTTGGATATTATGAATAGTAAGGACGGTAATTATCATTAATTATCTTGATTAATTAGTAATCAGGTCCTTAAGGATAATAAAATAATATCATAATAATAACAAATGACCCCAAAATGTGTTCTAATGATACTGGTTGTTTCATGGACTACCATTGGATTCCTTGTGCCAAACTTGGGGACCCCATGGAATCACTTTTGTGTGATAATGACTTTTTATCTTTTTATTTTTAAAGAAAGTAAATATAACAATGAATGTATCACCTCAGTAAACCATTTTTTATTTTTACTACATAATTAATATCTGGGTCTATAAATAGTAATTGGGAATCAAAAATTATTTCCTACATCATAGTATTTTTTAATAATTTTTAGACATTAAATAAATTAAATTATAAATGACACCATGATGATGTAGTGATTACCTCATTATTTAACGATTTAAATAAAATGAAAATATAATGTAAAATCTAAGACCTACAATTTTCTAGGTGGATTTTGAACTCTTATAACCTTATCCTCAAAATAAATCAGTGTGGGAATTTTAAAATTAGAACCTCATTTGAAAATAATGTATCATTTTATACCTTTCCAAGAGTGCCCCTCCTCTCCTCTTATAAAAGGACCCCACCTCTACCTCCTTACCCACACCTCTCAAGCCTTTGGCATGTCCATGCTCTGATCCTTTTATCTCTCTACATCCCTCTCCTCATCCTAGAAGCCTTACCTTATATAGGATACTCTTTAAGAAACCCTTTTGGTTCAAACCAAAGGGAGTTACCCGATTTTAAGGTAATGTCTTCACTTGTGTTCTTTTGTTTTATTTTGCTTCTCCAACCCCCTAAACTCTTTTTATTCATTTATTTTGTATCAACACTAGTATCTTCAATATACTAGGATTTTTTTATAAGATTTATTCTAGCTAAAATTACACAAACCTACATCTAATGGTTAATGAACATACTGTTTCTGTGGATGGTGAATTTATGCCTCACGAAAAGATGATTGTTCAATATTCATTTAACACCTTCAAAGGATGCCATTAAGATGTCACTATATTTATATATGATATATAATATGATTATATTTTACTTATGATTCTTTATTTTTCATTTATGGCATACCTTTATGGTTTCCAATATGGGTAAACGTGATATCTTCATTTTAGGAAGTGCGGACTACCACCCCCTCAATGTGATTTGATTCGTTAATGCCTTATGTGGGACGTATAAAAGACAGAGTTAATGATATTATATATGATATCATATTGGAATTATAATATATCTTAATTTCATTATTATTTCATTCCATTAAATATGAAATAGAAATGAAAGTAGCGTTCATGCATACGTACGTCTTACCATCTCCATTAATAGTGCATTTCAATTTCTTATCTCTAAATATTATGTATTATTATAAACGCATGAACATACTAGATATATATGATATATATGATACCTAAATCATGAATATAATTCTGGATATAATGGATACATGAACAACTTGAAATTATAAAGATTTTATTTTTGACTCATGTACCAACGATCGAAAAAAGGACCATTATTAACATAAATAATTACATAGTGTTCATAACATGGTAATAAGTGATATAAAAGAAATAATGAACTTGAAAAAGGTTCTTAAGCAAGTATAAATCAACTAAAGTTTATTATTCAGGACGTTAAACAACGATTGAGTCAAGTTGGACCCGAGGTATGGGACAACATCTCAATCTCCTTTCATTGAGGCATATTTTGTTTTATACACATCATTCATTTATACGGTGTATAAAACTCATTGAAATTTACATTTATTCAAAAAAAATCTTTTTTTATACGATTAATTTTACTAAAAAAAAAGGAATGTTTTTTTTTCATATGTATGCGGCGACAACGACTTCTCTGCCGTCGTGACCCTTATTAGAGCTTCGGCTTCCTCTACAAGCCATAACATTTTTTCAAAAATGAAAAAAATAAATACCATGTTTTACTTTTCCTTTATTTTGGTGTTTAAAATGGTTTTCATAATGTTTTTTATATCAATGTGTTTTATTGATATCTTGTGATTGAAATGTGGAAATGATATGTTTCCTTTATGAATGTTTTATGTGATACGATTATGTTATGGTTTTTGGGCATTGTTTATGAAGACGGGTGGTTTCGTGATAAACTAAGGGTGGGTGAGCCCAATATAGCTGTAACATACCAAGTAAGTAATGAATAATAGATATTTTTATCTATGTCTATTAATGAATTAGATAGTGTTTTAGAGGCTTAATATGAGAATAAATCCAATCTTAAGCATGGAATACACTAATATTTTGAAAAGATTGTTTTACTTCCTTTTGATGGAAAACCATTTTTAAATCTATCATTTGACAATTTTATAAGCCATATTTGTCAAAATAAACTTATTATTTATTATTGGGACATTGAAATTTACATTGTATAATATTTTGGTATTATTCTGACAATGTTCATTTTTTTAATGAATAGTGAAAAATACTGCATTTTACATCAAAATTGCTTTTTCATCTAATTTAATTGTATGGTTAAATTACCTTTTTAATTGGTTTTAAAGTGTAAATAGAATCTAGTTTTACCATTTAATCCAATAGTGGTAGTTGGAATTAATTTCACTTTAAAATTGAACTTAAACTAATGTCAATCTTTTGATACTTATTATTTCATAAAAACATGCTATTTGCTCTGACAATGGGTATTAATTATTAAATTAATTAATATAACTAATATGTATTAAATTTTGTAAAATAGATATCATTTTTGAATTTGGAATATCAAATATAGCTTAGGGTGAGGTTTTTGGTATTTTTCTGAAAAACATCAATTTTTGATTCATATTGAAACCACTAAGTGGTACTTAAAAAAATTATTTTTCGTTTAAATGAGATTTTACTACCTCTGCATTTTGAATTTCAAAAATACAACATACATGGTAGCCATTAAGAAGTAAAATGTGGTTCAATGGGATTAAAATAAGTTTTTGGTGAATAGAAACTTTTAAGTTTATTAATCGCGATTAGAGGTAATTAATGTAGTTTAAGGTAAAAATAATGTTTTAATAATGGAAATGACTAATACACATGTCCTAACCTTATTGGATGTGTCATGGATGACCAAGAAAGCCAATGGGTCTATTTTTGGGACCCCATGGAGCCACTTGGGTAAGATAAAGTCATTAAGGCCTTTTATTTAAAGTAAAAATAAAAATGTCACAAACATAAGTTGTTTTACTAAAACAATTTTTAAATGGGGTTATACAAGTCATAGTTTTGTCTATAAATATTCATTAGAAAGATAAAAATATTTTCTACATCATTATATTTTTTATATTTTTTTGAAATTAAATAAATTAAATTATGTATGACACCATGATGATGGAGTGATTACCTCATTATTTAACGATTTAAATAAAATGAAAATAAAATGTAAAATCTAAGACCTACACTTGTCAAAAACCTATTGGACGGGTGGATTTCAAACCCTTATCACCTTATCCTCTAAATTTATAATTTTGGGACCTTTTTTATCCGAAAACCATTTTATAAAAAAGTATCGTTTCATAACTTTTCAAGAGTTCCCCTCTTCTCCTCTTATAAAAGGCCACCACTTCTACCACCTTAACCACACTTCCAAAGCCTTTGGCTTGGCCAAACCCGGCCCATTTTGATTATCCAAATACCTCTATAACTCTTAGAAGTCTCACATTGGGCAGAATTCGTCCCAAGGAAGCCTTTGAGCTCAAATCAAAAAGAGTTACCCGTTTTAAAGGTAGTGTTTTCTCTTGTGTTCTTATGTTTTATTTTCCTTATCCAACCCTATAAACTCTTTTTATTCATTTCATATGTAACAAAACCTGTATCTTCCATAAAATAGGATGTTTTTATAAGAAGGATTCGAGCTACACTAACACACACCTGCATCAAATGGTTAAATAACATAGTGTTTCCGTGGATGGCGAATTTCTGCCTCACAAAATGATGATTGTTTAATATTCTTTTAACACCTTAAAAGGTGGCCATTAAGATGACATTATATTTATATATGATATATAATATGTTTATGTTTTACTTAAGCTTCTGTATTTTTCATTTATGGCATACCTTTACGGTTTCCATTATGGGTAAACACGATATCTTCATTTTAGGAAGTGCGGACTACCTCCCCCTCAAAGTGATTTGATTTGTTAATGCCATATGTGGGATGTATAAAGGATGTAATTAATGATTTTATATATGTTATTATACTGGAATTATAATATACCTTTATATCATTATGAATCCATTCCATAAAATACGAAATAGAAATGAAAGTAGCGTTCAAGCGTACGTACGACTTACCGCGTCCATGAACGGTGCATTTCTTTTCTTACCTCGACACGTTATGTAATATTATAAATGCATGTATATACTGGATATATATTATATATATGATATCTAAATCATGATTATAACTCTGGATATAATGGATACGTGAACAATGTGTAATTATAAAGAGTTTATTTTTTTGACTCAAGTACAAATGATCGTTAAAATGAATATTATTAACGTAAATAATTACATAGTGTTAATGAAATGGTAATAAGTGATATAAAAGGAATATTGAAATTGAAAAAATTTCTTATCCAAGTAGAAATTAACTCAAGTTTATTATTCAGGACATTAAAGAATGATCGAGTCAAGTTGGACTCGAGGTATGGGACTTCGTCTCAATCTGCTTTCATTGAGGCATATTTTGTTTTATACACAAACTTCTTTTATAAGGTGTATAAAACCCTTTGACTTTTACGTTTATCCAAAAGGAATCGTTTTTATACGAATCATTTTACTAAATGAGAAAAGGTAATGTTTTTGTCCTACATATGTGGCGACAACGACTTCTCTGCCACCCTGACCATTATTTGAGTTTCAGATTCCTCTACAAACCATACCTTTTTTTAAAAGAAAAATAAATACCATTTTTAACTTTTCTTTTATTTTGGTATTGAAAATGGTTTTCATAATTTTTTTATATCAATGCATTGATTTGATATATTGTGATTGAAAATTGGAAATGTTATGTCTCCTTTATGCATGTTTTATTTGATAAGATAATGTTATGGTTCTTGGGAATTGTTATGAAGACGGGTGGTTCCGTGATAAACTAAGGGCAGGTGAGCCTGATATAGCTCTCCAATGCATTGGGTAACATGAAGGAGTTAAACGTTAAGGTTTATCCAAAGAGATATAGGGAATATACTGTGATGGGTATTCCAAACGTAACCAAGAGGGTTACTCCCTACGTAAGAATGTTATGAATGCCTCAAGTTACCTTTATGTCTTATGATTTCTATGATTTATTCCTGATTTGATGAGGTATGTTAAAATGATTATGTTTAATGAGTAGAGTATGATTTCATTGATTCTTGTGTATACATGTACTCATGTTTCCTTTCTATATTTTTATATCCCTTACTGATCTTTTTATGCTCATCCCATGTTTTTGAAATGTTTTTTCACTGGTCAAGGGAAGGGTATATGATATGATGATAGTGTCAAGGAAGATTCAAGAAAGAATCCATGTTTTATTTTAAATATGTTTTCGTTGATGGGAAAAATGAATACTATCTTTTATGTAACCACTTTGTTTAAATGTAGAATGTAATGCATGTTTTATGACCCAATTCTCTATAAATCTAAACCTGAAAAGATCCACAATGTGTAATCTTGTAATAACTCAAGATTAAGTAAGGTTTAAGGTTGGGGCCTTATAGTTGGTATCAGAGGTCGGTTTAGATAACATTAGGAGTTAGAATTCTATTAAATGATTATCCAAAAATATTTTTTATGGTAAAATTGAAATGATATAGCATTTGAATATTACCATGTTGCTTCATCTAAGACATGTTTGTTCAGATTAGTTTTCCACAGAGGAAACAGAGAAGCAGTGCTAGGAAGGCATACCGAAGGAAATAACCATCCGAATCAGCTTCCTGAGATGGTTGTAATTGGAACTGAACAGTTTGTTGTAGTAACGGCGCAGTTGACTCAAGCGATAAATGGTTGTGGTATCCATGCACGAGATCAGCCAGATCAACCGCAGCAGAACATGTCAGTGGTGGAACATTTAATGAGGCAACATCCCCCATCATTTAGAGGATCATATGACCCTGTGCAAGCTTAAGGGTGGATTAAAGCACTAGAGAAGATTTTCGATGTCATGGGGTGTTCATACAATAAAAAGGTTAGTCTTGTTATTTACCGTCTGGAGGGTGAGGCAGATCAGTGGTGGTCGATGGTAAAAAATATTAGGGACGCTGATTAGATTGATGCTCTCGACTGGGATGAATTCAAAGGTATGTTTCTTGAGAAGTATTTTACTAAGGTTGTTCGACTTAGGATGGAAAACAATTTTTTGGAATTGAGGCAAGAGGAAGACTCAGTGGCTGCCTATGAAGAAAGGTTCACTCGATTAGCAAGGTATGCTCCAAATTTTATCCATGACCTTGATAGTAAAATCAATCATTTTTACTCAGGATTAAAGAGAAAATATCGAAGGGCATTAGCTTCTTGTGACTTAAAAAGTTATGAAAATCTTGTTCGATGTGCTGAGAATGTGGAAATGGAGTTTGCCGATGATCAAGTGTTCTATAAGAACCAACAGAAGAAGAGAACAAGGTGGCAGGAGAAAGGACAGAATTATTCAAAAAAGTCTAATGGTAAGAAAACTAAGTTTCCAGTTTGAGATAAATGTGGTAAAAGGAATGCTGGGGAATATCTTCTGAATTCTAGAAAGTGCTACCAATGCGGTAAGATGGGACATAAGGCTCGCTATTTCCCTGAAAAAGACCAGGGTGATGGTAATAACAAATTCGATTTACAGTTAGTGAAATGTTTTAAGTGCAATGAGATTGGTCACTATGCAAACGAGTGACCGACAAAGAGATTGAGTGATGGGAATCAGTTAGACTACAAGTAGAAAGGGGTGGTGAAATCCTTTGCAACTACATCAGCAGATGTCGGGCTATCAAATGATGTTGTATTAGGTACATTGTTTGTTTTTTCAGATTACGCCAGCGTGTTGTTTGATTCAGTGTCTACACATTCTTTCATCTCAAAAACCTTTTCTAGTAAAATGAGAATACCATCTCAAGAAATGACTCCTGAACTTGTGGTAAAAATACCTGGGGAAAATGTTGAGGCAAAAAGAATTTATAAGAATCTCCATATCATTATCCGTGGAAGGAACCTACTTGCAAACCTAATTGTGCTACATCTAGTAGAGTTTGTTGTCATCCTGGGTATAGATTGGCTCTCTGTTTACCATGATAAGATTGACTGTAGAGCTAAAGAAGTTTCTTTTCAGAAAGACTTTCGGTTTGTGTACAAGAATGGACCCTTACAATTGATAACACATTAAGAGAATGAGAAACTAGTAAAAGATGTAAATGAATGTTACCTTGTACACATTGTTGAAAATGAAGGAACTGTTCAGATTAATGATGTTCCAGTGGTAAATGAGTATATTGATGTTTTTCCTGATGAGTTTCTTGGAATAATACTAGATTGGGAAGTTGAATTTACTTTTGACATAGTTCCTGATGCTAAGCCAATTTCAAAACCCCCTTATCGAATGGCTCAAATTGAACTTTTAGAGTTGAAGGATAAATTGAAATATTTATTATAGAAAGGTTTCATTCGACCTAGAACATCACCATGGTGTGCTCATATTTTATTTGTTAAAAAGAAAGATGGTTCTATGATGCTTTGCATTGATTATAGAGCCTTGAATAACATCACTGTTAATAACAAATATCCTTTTCCTCATATCGATGATTTGTTTGATCAGCTCCAGGGAGCTCAATATTTTTCAAAGATTGACCTGAGATCGAGGTACCATCAGCTGAAGGTAAAGGAAGAAGATATTCCAATGATCGCATTTCGTACAAGATATGGCCATTATTAATTTGTAGTAATGCCTTTTGGGCTATCCACTGCACCTGATGTATTCATGGACTTAATGAAAATAATTTTCCCTGAGTTCTTGGATATGTTTTTGGTTGTTTTCATTAATGATATTTTTGTGTTTTCTAAAAGTAAAGAGGATCATGAAAGATATTTCAGGGTTATTTTGCAGAACATAAAAGAAATGAAATTGAATGTGAAATTTAGCAAGTGTGAGTTTTTGTTGCAATAAATTTCGTTCCATGGAAATATTGTTTCTAAAGATGGGAAAACTGTTGATCCTGCAAAAACAATGGTTGTGGAAGAATGGCCAAGACCCACAAATGTAACTGAGATTCGTAGCTTCCATGGTTTGGAAGGCTATTACCGAAGGTTTGTTAGAAATTTTTCACAATTATCTAGTCCAATGACTAAGCTAACTCGGAAGGGTGTTAAGTTTATCATGAAAAAGGAATGTGATGATTGTATTCAGGAATTGAAAAGAAGATTGGTGAATGCTATAGTTTTGGCACTACCTTCTAGGAATGATGAGTTTGTTATCTACAATGATGCTTCATTGAAAGGACTTGGTTGAGTCCTAATGAAGAATGATCAGGTAATTTCTTATTCTTCACATCAGTTGAAAACTCATGAGGTAAATTATCCTACACATGATTTGGAATTAGCTTCTGTTGTTTTTGCTTTAAAAATTTGGAGGCATCATTTGTATGGAGTAAAGTGTGAAATATATACCGATCAAAATTGTTTAATGTATATATTCACTCATAAAGAATTGAACATGAGACAGAGGATATGGCTAGAATTAATCAAGGATTATGATTGTATAATTAATTACCATCCAGGAAAATCAAATAAAGTGGCTGATGATTTGAGTCGAAAAAGTAATGCTTCATTAACAATGTTTCATTTGGAACATGATCCTTTGGTTAAGGATTTGATGAACTTTGGCATATAATTTTTTGGTACAGGATGTCCTTCTGTTTTGTTTCAGGTATCAGTGAAATATTCTCTATCAGACAGAATCAAGAAAGCTCAGAAGCAAGACAGTGAGTTTCAGAAAAAGGTAGAGCTGGTTCAGAAGGGTAAGTTGCCTGAATTCAACATTGATAATTATTGTGTTTTGATATTTGGGAAGAGATTGTGTGTGCCTTGTGATTCACAGTTGAAAAGAGAGTTGTTATGTGAAGCTCATAGTTCTCCGCTTTCAGTTCATCCTGACAGTACTAAGATGTACCGAGATCTGTGGGAGTATTACTGGTGGGATGGAATGAAAAGATATATTGCTGATTTTACAGTGAAGTGTTTGACTTGTCAATAGGATAAAGCAGAGCAACAATTACCTAAAGGGATGATTCAGCCTTTACTAGTACCAGAGTGGAAATGGGAAAATATATCCATGGACTTCATTGTGTGATTTCCGAAGACACCTCAAGGTAATAATGAAATCTGGGTTATTGTTGATCACTTGACTAAATCTGATCATTTCCTTGCTATACGAGATACTTTTTCCAAAGATCAACTTTCTTGATTGTATCTTAAAAAGATAGTCAGGTTACATGGAGTTCCTCTCTCCATTGTATCTGATCGTGATCCCAGGTTCACTTCTAACTTTTGGAAAGGCCTTCAAAAGTCATTGGGTACTGAATTAAATTTTAGTAAAACTTTCCATCCTCAATAAAACGGGCAATCAGAATGAACAATTCATAATTTGGAAGATATTCTACGTGCTTGATTGATGGATTATCAGGGAAGTTGGGACCAACATCTTCATTTGGTTGAGTTTTCATATAATAACAGTTTTCATTCCAGTATACAGATGACACCATTTGAGGCGTTATATGGGAAGCGGTGTCGAACTCCATCTTTTTGTGATGAAGTGGGTGAAAGAAATTTGATGGGACCAGAATTGTTAGAGGAGTTGAAAAAAGGTTCAGCTGATACAGAAACACATGAGAAAATCTCGGAGTATGCAGAAGAGTTATGCGGATAATCGGAGGAAGGATCTATCTTTTGAGGTAGGTGGCCATGTTTTTCTCAAAGTCTCACCATGGAAAAGTGTGATGCGATTTGTTAAGAAAGGAAAGCTGAGTCCAAGGTTCATTGAACCATATGAAATTTTGGAGAGAGTTGGATTAGTTGCTTACCGAGTGGCTTTACATCTGAGTTTATCTCAGGTACACAATGTTTTTCATGTTTCGATGTTGAGAAAGTATATGCCAGATCCATCTCAGGTTTTGAGTCCAGAGGTAGTTCAGCTGGAAGAGAACTTATCTTATGAGGAACAACTGATCCATATTCTTGAACAAAGGGAGCAAGTGTTATGGAATAAGGTGATTAATCAGGTAATGGTTTTGTGAAAAAACCACAAGACTGAAGAGGAAACATTTGAATCTGAAAATGCAATAAGGGCTAAATACCCCCCACTTATTCGATAAGTAAATAAATAGCGGTGAAAAAATTTTCTTAATGGGGAATGATGTAACATCCCAAGTAAGTAATGAATTATATATATTTATTTTCTATGTCTATTAATGAATTATATAGTGTTTTAGAGGCTTAAAATGAGAATAAATCCAATCCTAAGCATGGAATACACTAATATTTTTAAAAGATTTTTTTACTGCCTTTTGACGGAAAACCATTTTTAAATCTATATTTTGACAATTTTATAATATCTAATTTTCAATATAAACTTATTATTTATGATTGGGACATTGAAATTTACATTGGACAATTTTTTGGTATTTTTCTGACAATGTTCATTTTTTAATGAATATTGAAAAATACAGCATTTTACATCAAAACTGATTTTCATCTAATTTAATTATTTGAATAGATTATCTTTTTAATTGGTATTAAAGTGTAAATATAATATATTTTTACCTTTTAATCAAATAGTGGTCATTGGAATTAATTTCACTTTGAAATTGAACTTAAACTACTGTCAATCTTTTGATACTTATTGTTTCATAAAAACACGTTATTTGCTCTGACAACAGGAAATAATTATTAAATTAATTGACATAACTAATGTGTTTTGAATTTGTTAAAATAGACATAATTTTTGAATTTTTAATATCAAATATATCTTAGGGTGATTTTTGGTGTTTTTCTGGAAAACATCAATTTTTGATTAATAGTGAAACCACAAAGTGGTACTTAAAAAACTGATTTTTCGTTTAAATGAAATTTTCCCACCTCTGTGTTTTGAATTTCAAAAATCCGACATACATGGTTTCCATTAAGAATTAAAATGTGGTTCAATTAGATTAAAATAATTTTTTGGTGAATAGTAACTTTTATGTTTATTAATCGCGATTAGTGGTAATTAATGTAGCTTAAGGTAAAAATAATGTTTTAATAATATGAAATGACCTATACACATGTTATACCCTTATTGGATGTGTCATGGCCGACCAAGAAAACCCATGGGTCGATTTCTGGGACCCCATGGAGCCACTGGGGTAAGATAAAGTCATTAATGCCTTTTATTTAAAGTAAAAATAAAAATGTCACAAACCTGAGTTGTTTTACTAAAACAATTTTTAAACGGGGTTATACAAGTCATATTCTTGACTATTAATATTCATTAGAAATATAAATATATTTACTACATCATGATATGTTTTTATAATCTTTATACATTAAATAAATTAAATAGTTTATGACACCATGATGATGTAGCGATTACCTCATTAGTTAACGATTTAAATAAAATGAAAATATAATGTGAAATCTAAGACCTTCACTTGTCAAAAACCTATTGTATGGGTGGATTTCGAACCCTTATCACCATATCCTCAAAATTTATAATTGTGGGTCCTTTGTTATCCGAAAATCATTTTATAACAAAGTATCTTTTCTTAATTTTCCAAGAGTTCCCCTCCTCTCCTCTTATAAAAGGCCCCCCAACTCTACCACCTTACCCACACTTCCAAAGCCTTTTGCTCGGCCAAACCCTGTCCATTTTGACTCTCCACATCCCTCTATAACTCTTAGAAGACTCAATTCGGGCCGAATTCTTCCAAAATAAGCCTTTGAGCTCAAATCAAAAAGAGTTTCATGTTTTAAAGGTTGTGTTTTCTCTTGTGTTCTTATGTTTTATTTTGCTTCTCGAACCCTCTAAACTCTTTTTATTCATTTCTTTTTTAACAAAACTAGTATCTTCCATATACTAGGATGTTTTTATAAGAAGGATTCGAGCTACAATTACACACACCTTTATCTAATTGTTAAAGAACATACTGTTTCCTTGGATGGCGAATATCTGCCTCAGGAAACGACGATTGTTCAATATTCTATTAACACCTTAAAAGGTGGCCATTAACATGACACTATATTTAAATATGATATATAATATGTTTATGTTTTACTTAATCTTTTTTATTTTTCATTTATGGCATACCTTTATGGTTTCCATTATGGGTAAATGCGATATCTTCATTTTAGGAAGTGCGGACTACCGCCCCCTGAAAGTGATTTGATTCATTAATGCCATATATGGGACGTATATAGGATGTAATTAATGATTTTATATATGATATTATACTAGAATTATAATATACCTTTATATCATTATGATTCCAATCCATAAAATACGAAACAGAAATGAAAGTAGCGTTCATGCGTACGTACGGCTTACCGTCTCTATGAATGGTGCATTTCATTTCTTACCTCTAAACGTTATGTAATATTATAAATGCATGTATATACTGTATATATATTATGTATATGATGTCTACATAATGATTATAACTCTAGATATAATGGATACATGAACAACGTGTAATTATAAAGAGTTTATTTTTTTGACTCAAGTACCAATGATCGTTAAAACGACCATTATTAAATTAAATAATTACATAGTGTTCATGACATGGTAATAAGTGATATAAAAGAAATAATGAACTTGAAAAAGGTTCTTAAGAAATTAGAAATTAACTCATGTTTATTATTCAGGACATTAAAGAATGACCGAGTCAAGTTGGACCCGAGGTATGGGACTTCGTCTCAATCTCCTTTCATTGAGGAATATTTTGTTTTATAGACAAACTTCTTTTATACGGTGTATAATCCCCTTTTAATTTTACGTTTATCGAAAAGGAATTTTTTTATACGAATCATTTTACTAAACTACAAAAGGGAATGTTTTTGTCGTATGTATGAGGCGACAACGAATTCTCTGCCACCGTGACCATTATTTGAGTTTCGGCTTCCTATACAAGCCATACCTTTTTTTGAAAGAAAAATAAATACCATGTTTTACTTTTCTTTTATTTTGGTATTGAAAATGGTTTTCATAATGTTTTTATATCAATGAATTGTATTGATATCTTGTGATTGAAAAGTGGAAATGTTATGTTTCCATTATGCATGTTTTATGTGATATGATTATGTTATGGTTCTTGGGCATTGTTATGAAGACGGGTGGATCCCTAGTAAACTGAGGGTGGGTGAGCCCAATATAGCTTTCAAATGCATTGGGTAACGTGAAGGATTTAAACGTTAAGGTCTATCCGAAGAGATTTAGGGAATATACTGTGATGGGTATTCCGAACGTAACCAAGAGGGTTACTCCCTACATAAGAATGTTATGAATGACTCAAGTTACCTTTATGTCTTATTATTTCAATTATTTATTCATGATTTGAAGAGGTATGTTAAAGTTCTTATGTTTAATGAGTAGAGTATGATTTCATTGATTCTTGTGTATACATGTACTCATGTTTCCTTTGTATATTTTTATATCCCTTACTAATCTTTTTATGTTCATCCCATGTTTTTGAAATGTTTTTCACAGGTCAAAGGAAGGGTACATGATATGATGATAGTGCCAAAGAAGTGTTAAGAACGAATCCATGTTTTATTTTAAATATGTTTCTGTTGATGGGAAAATTAATACTATCTTTTATGTAACCAATTTGATTAATTGTGGAATGTAATGCATGTTTTATGATCTAATTCTCTAAATCTCTAAACCTGAAAAGATCCTAAAAGTGTAATCTTGTTATAACTCAAGATTAAGTACGGTTTATGACTGGGGCCTTATAATAGATCTCCAATCCATTGGGTAACGCGATGTAGTTAAACGTTAAGGTTTCTCCGAAGATATTTAGGGAATATACTGTGATGGGTATTCCAAATGTTACCATGAGGGTTACTCCCTACGTAAGAATGTTATGAATGCCTCAAGTTACCTTTATGTCTTATGATTTATATGATTTATTCATGATTCGATGAGGTATGTTAAGATGATTATATTTTATGAGTAAAGAATGATTTCATACATGGAATAATGTTTTCATTTTGTACTTTTATATCCCTTACTAAGCTTTTTATGATCATCCTAAGTTTTTGAAATGTTTTTCACAGGTCAAGGGAAAGGTACATGATGTGATGATAGGGTGAAGGAAGTGTCATGAAAGAATCCATGTTTGTTTTTAAATATGTTTCCGTTGATGGGAAAAAATTGAATACTATCTTTTATGTAACCACTTTTTTTAAATGTGGAATGTAAATCATGATTTATGATATAATTATCTAAAACACTAAACGTGAAAAAGATCCTCAATGTGTAATCTTGTAATAACTCAAGATTAAGTAATATTTAAGGCTGGGGCCTTATACTACCCTCATTCAATAAACCATGTCCTCACATTATGAAATTTTTCTTAGAAAATAAATGGTTTAAAATATAAAATACCTTTGTGGAAAACCAATATCAGAAATATGGTAAATAATGTTTAGTCGTAATACGAGGGAACAAAAAATGAAAAAGTCACCACAAAATTAGGGATTCAAATAGGATAAAATTTGTGGCAATTATAGAAAAAAAATTGGTCGAAAAACATAGATTTTTATAGGGAGTTATTGGGGTCATCAATCACAAAAAAGCGAACAATAAATGAAAAATTGAAGGCTTCAAATCCATAAATTTATGATGAGTTAAAATATCATCAGTTCAAAAAATAATAAAGTATTAGTATAACACATTTTTGTTTTTGATATGCTTTCTCTAATGTTTAAGAGTTAATTTCCTCAAAGAATAAGAATAAAATTTCTTGACAAGTATAGTTCCATCCATTAACGAATTTCTACCACAAACACATATTTCACTCCAAAAGTTAATAGAACTCAAAAATATTCTATTTATCCTAATCATATAGGGTTCAAAAAATGAATTTATAATTCATCTGTAAGACCTTTTAAAAAATTACATTATTCAATCTAGGACATTACATAATCCAGTGGTAGGTGATGCACCCATGTCGCCCATTGATTGCAGGTTCATGTCTCAGGGCCTTGCCGGACATGACAGGTTGTCGCCTAACGTCCTGGTTACCCTTTTTATAAAAATCCAAAAATAATCTGAAAAAATGCTTTAACCATAACAATATTATCCAATGTCAAACTTAATCTATTCCTATCTTTATACTTATTCACAATACATATTTCCGAACTCACGGTCCAAAATTTATAAGGAAGGTCAAATAATATACATGTTAGTACCTTCATCGTGTATTATCTTTAAATGTGGTAATAAAATTAATTACTAAAAAACAATATTTTAAAAGGTATGTACATCCTTAATATTTCTAAAAAACATAGAATACTATATATAATTCATAAATCCAAAATTTTTTTAATCTCCAACAAGGATGGAATAAACAAACCATTAATTAGTTCCAAGTTATTCATTAATATCCAATATAATTTTTCCAAACCATCCATCTTTTATTCCAAAATTAATACCTCAATATCAGTCCCATATTAAGGTTTATCTTTCCTTCAACCATGTATTTTCCCAAACAGTTTACCTTTCTATTGAGTCACATTTCTTGGTATCACACAATCTCAAATCCTTAAAGAAATAGTACTATAGTACAATCCTTATATACTCAATAATTCTAATAACCAATACATCATTGATACAACACTAAAATGAAACGATTCTTTAATAACAACATAAGAACTCTAGTCATTACTCTTCATTTTTGGTAGTATCATAACTTGATTATTATCCAACATCATTATTTGTGGTATACTATGATGATTAGTACATTGATTCATGTAGTGTCTCAACTCCATTGAGATGAGGCACTGTACATCTGAAACCTTTTTCGACCCATTCAATCACGTACTTGGTGTCCTTTTTTCCACACTTATAACAAACTTTCATTACCTTCAAGCATTTACCAAGGTGATTCTTTCCACAGTTATCACATATGGGAATAACGTTCTTTCCCTTCTCCCCTTTATCCATCTTTCTCTCTACCATCCTATTCTTATCTAGATTCCCATCAAAGACATATGACTGAGATAATTATTTACTTATCTTATTAACACATGGCATTATTTCTTCGTTTGATGTGAATACGTGGGAGAATATTTCCCATCAAAATGTTTGCTTAAGACCATGAAGGATATGGTCCTTCTTACTCATTGGATCATGCATATTGTAGGATTTCTCCTTACTTCTACTGGGCACCATTCCCAAACAATGGAATACACTGGGTTAGTATATGAATCACAATTCATAATTCAAAATTTAAAAAAACCATACCCAAATGGAACAGTTTATGAATATAATCCATAATCATAAAAAATGTTTTTTAGAGGAGGTATTTACTCATAAATCCTTCATAATGGTTTGTAATGAAAATGTGAATTATCATAAACATATCCCCTGAAAGTGTCATAAGAAAGAGTGCAGCAAGACCTGTTGTCGTGTACCAGGATACCCCAGGTCAAGCCCAAAACTCCTGGTCATAGTTTTCACTCTTAGGTACATCTATACCAGAGTCACCTCTACCTGCTCATATATAGATAGGGATGTATTTCATAGAAAATTTACAAAATCTCTACATTACCAAAATTCTTGGAAGTTCATCTATACTAATCCTCATAGTCTATCATAGGGTAATGTTTCAAAATTGGAGTTTATATAAATCTATTTCCATGGTTGTTTCTAAACATAATCTCATTCCAATTGTAATGATACGACCCCAGTTACCCAGAGTTAGTGCATTATTTTAACACGGTGGCATGATTACAAGGAATCAAGTCCCGAAGTACCAATCATTTTGGAATTCATGGAAAATAGATTACATATATGAATGTTATATTACAATTTTTAAAATAAAACACAACATAAATAATTCGTTGAGAGTGCCATTATTACCCTTTATTATCCCTACATATCAATCATAATACACTTATTCACATCGTGGAAAAAATAAAACATATGAAAGGGGTGATATTAAATGCTCATTAAGGGTAAATATTTTAGCTGAAGCTATAAAATATTAAGGCAAGATGTGTAATAAAAAAAATCAGCCTTTTAATGAAAAACATGAACATAATATGGAAAAAATAAATCCAACATTACCATATAAACATTAACATGTATATTCTACTATTTGAATAATCACATGTAGTAACAAATTTCATAATGAGGGGATGCATAATGCCAGACATCATAACCACATAGTGAAGGCCTCGTGCCAAGACTACAAATAAAATATTTGTCAGGGCCTTATGACCAGACATTAGTTTGTCTCATGAAACCTACCGACTAATCAAGGAGCTATAGAGGGCTCCACACATCACTTACTAATTCCAATGCATTCCTCATATGAATTTATCGAATCATTACAAATATATTCACATTTAAACTAGCATACAATATTTCAATATTCTAACTTTAAACCATGAATGGTATGAAAATAGCACATCCACAGTCAAACATGTCATAACTCATTAAATACAATATGGAAGACTATATTATAATAAACCATCATCAATCAAGAATAATATCCAGTAAAGGCTATTGATATAGTTGAAAATGATCAGTAAAACTCTTTTAGAGAAATATCCCTTTTTGTGAAATCATTTAAAAGACACACATTTATAAAGGAAAGTATTTAAAAGATATTTTTGAACCAAAGAGTCCAATACCACTTTGAATCTTTTGAAATGAATTGACATTTTAAAATAATCTTGTCCATATAAATAAATCCTTAAAATAATTTTTAAAACATAGAAAATAATTAAATGATTTAAAAAAATAAATATGTAAAAACATTTAAAATAATGATATAGATAATGAGTATCTTCCATAAAAACATAAAATATTCCTTTAAAAAAAAATTAATTGACCATGGACATATATGATAAATGTTTCCCAGTAGATACTTAAAGATTAACAATCTTGGATAATAATGAGATTGAGGAAATAACATTTACCTTGTACTTTTCTTTGGTCAAGGGTACATTTAACTTATTTTATAATAACCATAATATAATATTAAATTATACCAGAACCATATTAATATTTATGATATCATTCTTTATTCATTTATGGCTTTATACTACCCATTTAATAATAATTTCCTTGTTAAAATAAAATTTCGGGTAATAATCTCTTTCTCTATCGTACATGTTTTAACTTTTTATTATTGACCATATCACTTATATAATGATTTAATTGGTTCAATAATATAAAAAATTATTTATGTATCATATATATTCAGAATATAAATATGTATTATTGATAGATACATGAAATGCGGAACACAGTTTATGGAGACAGTATGTTGAACGTACGCATAAATACTGTTTATGTTTTCATATAGTATTGAACAGAAGTAAGTGAATGAGATATATGTAAATAAATACACACAAACAGATATATATATGTAGTGGAATTATTATGTCATATATTACATACTTATTGATAATTTATATTTTTCTAATCATCGTTGAATGATGAACGTGCAAATGAATCTCATCGCGTCGTCGAGACGGTAAGCTATACATACGCACGAGCGATGATATCATTATATTGATGGAGAAATAATATGTAATTAGATTTTATATTATATAAAAACTATAATTAAAAGGTTATAATTGTTATTTACATCAATTATACTCATTATTATACTCATCCAAATAATGTAGTGTGGAATAAAAAACTACACCACGACATAGAGTGGGTAAACCGTACGTACCCAAGTATGGTGACTTTGTCATAAATAGGATGGATAGAATAATGAATATAATTGTACCGTATTTATAATAACATCTATGTGTGTATAATTTACTGGATTTATTATTTTATTATGAAAAAAACAAATAAAGAGGATGTCGAAGAAGAAAAGAATTTTGAAAGAGGTGATGAAGTAATTACCTCTTCTTGAGGTTATTCCTTTTGATGTGATAAAAAAGGCGCATTAGGTTGGATTATGATCAAAGTAAGGCCTATAGGTTTAATTGGGGGTAGTTGGGATGATATTTGAGTTGGCTTTGGCCAATCCAAATGAATTTGGAGGTGTTATTTTGAGAGAAGGGGTTGTACCCTTTTATAAGAGAGTTGAGGGTCACATTAGGAAAAGTTTGAAATATTATTTTATTATAAAATTATTTCTGATTTACAATGTTTCCAAATGGATTAATTTCTATTACGTGGTGGGTATGGGTCGAAATCATCTCAACCAATAGGATTTAGACATGTTTAGGTCACCATATTAACCTTACTATTTTGATTTATCTCTTAGTTAAATAGTTTATCTTTTACAATGTCTTCTTGTATTTTTATATTACATGGTACATGAACTTACTATAAAATGACAAGAGAACCTCAAGTGGTTCAAAAATTTCATATCCGTCATTATATAAGTCCTTTGGATGAACCTTATATTTTTAGGAATATTATATCATTAGTAATATAGTATTTGTTTTATAAACTCATTTATGTCAATTTTGAAACTATTTAGTATGTGGTTTTTTTGAAAGTCGAAAAAACATTATTACTTCGAAAAAAGTTATTAAATAAACCCTAAAATGTCTTATTATACTATAATATTTATATAAATCATCAAAATTATTAATTTACTTTTATTTTGATATTTTTAATATCAATTATTTTAATCGTTCATTAATAAGGTAATTACTACATCATCATTGTGTCCTAAATAAATTCAATTATTTCATGAATAAAAATTAGAAATAAAATACCATTATGTAAGAAATAATTTTATATTTATAATGAATATTTATAGTAAAATTTATATTATGTATAACCATATTTTAAAAATTATTTAGTTATTAAACATTGAATTAAATACTTATAACTATTCTTTAAATAAAATAATAATAAATGTCTTAACATTAACCAAGTGGACCAAAAGGATAATATTTTATTCATAAGGTTGATTTTGGACGAAATAAATTTATCCAATATAATTAGGACATGTTTCTGGGTAATTATAATAACATTTTTACCTTTAATTAAACTATTTACTTTTAAGCATGGGAAATAAAATTCAAAAGTTAGTATTCAAACATAATTATTTTCATCATATTAAACCAAATTTTACTTATTGATGTCAACCATGCATCTCATATTTTTAAAATACAATTCACAAAGAGGTAAAATATTGATTTATGCAAATTTCCAAATGTTCCTAGAAGGTTGAAAAAATACGTTAAAAAATTCAATAAAATTTTATGCATCTAATATTATTATAAAATGACTCCAATGAGTTAAATTAAACTAATATAGGTATTATGTATATATTTTTACTTTAAAATTAATTTAAATAATAATAATTTTATAAATAAAAGTCTATTTTAAACAACAACATATTGTTTTTCACTATTCATTAAAATTGAATGTTTTCAGAAAAATGCCAAAAATTCACCCAAATAGAATTTTGATATTACAAATAAAAAATGATTTCTATTTTACCAAATTAAAAACATATGAGTTTAATTAATTAATTTAACATCATTTCCCATAGTCAAAACCAGAAAGTAGGTTTTTAAGAAATAAAAATTACCAAAATATTGACATCTGTTTATGTACAATTTAAATGTGAAATTAAATCCAATGACCTAAAATATATTAAATTATAAAAATATATTCTAATTATACTTTGAAAACAGTCAAATTCATAATTTAAAAATATAACATATATTGATTAAACATGCTGTTTTCAATTAATAATTAGTATTTTTCCATATTCATCAAAATATGAAAGTTATCATAAAAGAACCCAAAATTTATCCAAAATAAATTTTTAGGTCCTTCTAAAGAAGATTTTAATTTCATTAAATTGAATATATAAAAGTTTCAAATACTATATTTTTAAAAGGTTCACCATTATTAGGCGTTGAAATTGCATTTTTTGAAAAAAAGACTTATTTTATCTAAAAATAATGAATTTGTTCTTATATTATATCTAATTAACAAATAATATGGACTCTATAATTTTATGGATTATATAAAATTTAAAATTCATTTAATACTATTCACAACTATTTTTTGAACGGCTAGTTTAGTAAGTCATGGTGTGCTTGAACTCGGTGTTGCGTGTAGTGCAAGCGATTGAATTACTTTAAAGAGATAATGTACTATGAAATCATGGGGTGTTAAAGCTTGGATGCCTATTGGTGACATTAATTCTATCTCATTTCTTGTTGATCAGCCGACCATTGTCCATGATATTTCAAGGTTTCATAATGTGATTTTGTTTTCGTTAATGATTTTTTCAATGTCTGTGGGTTTTCAAATGTTTTGATTAAAACTACCAGGTTACGACCCCAAGGAAGAGAAAAATCAAGTAAAACAAAAAATGAAATGGATTTTCCATGGCCATGAGGATAGAGAATATGATGTAGTAGTTTTCACGTAGAAGGACATACTCGCAAGAGATGTCCCTAAGTATAAAGGTAGAGCTCCACAAGTCATCATCCATGATTGATTCTCCGTATTGTATCATGAATATGTATATTTGTTTTGTATGTGGATGTTTCAGTATTGAATCCTTTTATTCCTTATGTGCTCCATTTCTGATATGTTTCAATTTTGTTTTTCTCATTTTTTGATTATATAATAAAGAATTTTTTGATACTCAAACTATTAAAAAAATCAACATAGAATGAAAATGAATATATAGTTTTTTCATATGTAACAAATACACTAATCCACATACAAAAAAGCAAGTATAAATCAAAAATAATAACACAATCATTTTTCATTTGATTGTTGTAGATTTTTTTTAAATGAAAGTTTAAATTTTTTAATGAAATCACAATAAACAAAGTAATGATGATATCATTTTTGCAGATGGTTGGTTTTCTATTTCTCATATCTCAGCCTACTAGTGTATCATGACTACTTTTAGAAGGATGTCATGTTCCTCCATTGAGTGTATGCAGATCATACAATTTCAATCATATCGCACCACCTCCCACTATCAAAACTCATATTCACCGTAGTGGATTCTATGGCATAGAGATGTGTGACTTCATCTTTCTTGATCATCTGGTCGTTGTTGATATTGTAGAGAGATGGAGGCTGGAGTCACATACATTCCATTTTAGAGAGGGGGATAAGTCTATTACCCTGTAGGATGTGGCCATTAAGTTGGGCATCCCCATAGATGGTGCAGCTCAGATAAGCCAAGTTGGAGTGGATTTTTCAGAGAGTGTTCATAGACTACTGGGCATAGAGGTATTTGATGATGGCAGGACCATCAGTTGTGGTAGATTACACATGCCTTGGTTAGGCCATCACTTCACACAGTTAGTAGATGATACTGATGAGATCACCGTGCTGTGATTTTCATATGCATATAATTTTAGGCTGATCAGTGCCATGCTTTTTGTTGATCAATCCACTAATTTTTTATGTTTAATGTATTTATCTTATTTGGAGGGTTTGAATGAGGTATGAGAGTATAGATAGGGGTATACTTGTCTAGCATATACATAAAGGGCGATATGCAACGCATGTTGCATCAATAATATGCAGATCATGGGGTGCATGGTTCTTTTATATATGCATGTATGGGCACATCCCTCGTTTAGCTCCACTTTCTCGTGTTCCCTTTCCAGAAGATATTTTAACAGAGGCTCCGTGTGGAATTTTTTATGTTATTCCTTCCTTATAATGTCTAACTTAATTGTATAACTTTATATTATGAGATGTTAAAATAACAATATTATCTATAGGTGGAGTAAGGCACATCGACTTTCAGATTCCCCCAGACACGACGTCCATGCCTATAGGAATATGTTAGACAAAATTCGACCACACGATGTATGTGATTATTATTTATATTGTTAAATATTTAATATTACTGTATATGTATTCATTTATAAATTTATTATTTATTTTTTCTTTCAGATTTTATGGATTCCATATACAGATGCTATTATCCAGAGTCTTCCACTATGTTGTATGGAGATGCTTACTATCAGCTCCTACAAGGTTCTATATATTAATTTTCATATAGTCGGGTGGCATTAGACTGATAGAGTTATGAGGCAGTTCGAATTCTTTCAGCATGTTCCTGACCTGCCCAGTCAGTTAGATTCACTACATTCCTTGAAGATGTCAGGGAAGAGAGATTTTGATTGGAGGAGATACCATGCCAGATATATTGATTTATGGGACATATGAAATGAGTTCCAGTTGTGAGGGGTGGGGACAATACGTTTTCATTTTTTTGATCCGATGGATTTTGCATCTTGGTACTATAGGTCCCTAGTCATATTTCTATCATGACACGAACGAGGCTTACATTTTCTGTTATACATAGTTCCTTCCACTATTCAGCAGAATTTTTATTCATATTACTTAACAATGAATTTTTTTCATAGGATGCTTGTATCAGTCATCTACTTCACATGTCTGATCCAGTAGATAGCATCGTATTTGACCTGGAATATTTTCTCACCCTTGACACACAATTGCTTCCATCATTGGATGAGATTTATCACTACATTTTTAGGGATCCAACACATGCTAAGGAGGCTGTAGAGCCTGTTGAGCCTCATATAAATGTACCAAGGGGTGATGACCATGTTACGTATCTTGTTATTCCATAGGAGGAGGATGTTCAGATTGATCAGTCTAATGATGTTGTTCCACAGGAGAAGGGTGTTCAACATGATCAGTCATATGCTCCTCCAGCTTCTCATGCTCGGCCACATGTAGTTACATAAAATGACTGGGTTGAGATGGATTCCTTATTACAGACATCCATAGCACAAAAACCATCTTCTTTCCATGTTGGTGAGAGTTCTAACCAGCCTACACTATCCTTAGATTCAAGACATGGGTATAGACAGTGAGATTGTACATCCACCACATGTCACACAGGAGGATGTGGATGTGGCTGCTGAGGATGATGTACAGCATGCACTAGAACACAGACAGATATGGACATGACATGGATGCATCCAGTATATTCCTGGTTATGGGACAGAGGATCCTCCACACCATTGGGATATATTAAGTTGACTTTTAACTTACGAAACATTATGTATGTGCATTACTATTATCATTCTTAGAGTTCTACTTTTTTAATGAGTGTTTTTATGTCATCAAATTATCTTCCAAAATTAATAATTTCTATTTGGTATTTATTAGTAAATATTATTACTCTAGATGAAAAGATCCATGAACATAAATAAATCTTGATAAATATTATTGATCTTAATGTTTTGAATCCAAAATACATGGAACATGAGTCTTTGTTTAGAAAAATTAAATTTCATGAAGAATAATTTCAATGAATAATGGATAATTGTGAAGAGTGTATGATTATGATTGAAGATCCAAGAAACCACCATATGAGATGTATGAAATTAGAATTTCATTTTCCAATTGTGATAAAATACAAATTCAAACATTATAAAAGGACACATGTTCTACTAGTAGACAAATTTCACTAGAGGATTTAACTATAAAAATAACTCTATCATGTGATAAAATCATGGATATTATGAAAAAGATTTACTTAATATTCTTCCCAAATATGAAACAATATTTATGATGGTTAAGAATGTGTCAGCCTATGTATATCAATTATAATCAAACCTAATTACTGTATAAAGGGGTTGTAATTGAATTAATCAAATACAAAAGAAAAATTCTCCACTAAAAAATTGATGATTTTTTTATAAGCTTTCTATAGTATGTGTGAATGGGGTTCACAAATCCTGTATAAACTTCATAGAGGATTCTTGAACCCTGTTCATGCATCCTAGTGACGGTGGATGCATGAATGGTGTTCACACATCCTTTATTGAATCTATGAAGGTTGTGTGAACCCCATTCATGCATCTCTCCACGTTTAAGATGCGTGAATGTGGTTCTCACATTTTGAGACCCATTTTTAAATAAAAAAACTGAGAACTATAGTGGAAAATATTATCTCATGTTTAGGGCATCGACCTGATTATTAGGTTCACCATTGGATGCTTGTCATGTGTAAAAATTAATGTGGATACTAATATAAATTATAGATTATATTGATTTTTAAAAACCATATTGATTAATTTGAATGTACTAAAATAAAAAAAGCCTTCATGTAACCTATAATGCAATTAAAATAAAACTCAAACCCCTAAAACATAAATAAAAACAAAATATATAATAAGAAATCATTTAAAATAATGAAATGTAAAAATAAAGAGCAGGAATATTATATATATTTTAATAGTAATAAAATAAAACATATTATAGTAATTAATAATTTGTCATGTCTTTATAAATATATAATAACTAATAATAATTTGTTAAATATATACAATTTTCAAATTTATTCAATTGAAAATAAATATATAATAGTAACTAATAATTTCTAACAGTTTTTTTAAAATAAAAAATACTCATTATGTGGATGATCGAACATTAAACAATACAATGTAATTCAGCCAAAGAGTGAAATTAAGAAACCAGATATGTGATTTTTGGGAGAGAAAACTAGTCCCCAAAAGGTGCACAATCCAATTTCTAACATATTTAAAGAACTATAAAGAGAAAGATGAAAAGTGGTGATAGAAGAGTGAAATATCTCATACAACAGTCCAAACAGTTCAAATTCGTTCTCTTGGGAAATCATGACATTGAGAATAATAAGGAAGTCTGACTCTGGGATAATAGACCTCCATACAATGATAAAAGGAAACTTCATACCCACAATAATCACTTGATCTTTAGCCACTGGTGGAGTCCAACTGGCGTAAAATGGATTTTTGATAGTAGCGAAGATTGGTCCCGTGGAATCCAAAATGACCACACCAACTCCTGAAATGGATCTATAGAAAACTGACACATCAATATTGATTTTCAAGACACCGTTCAGGGGAGTATTCTAGTTTTTGGGCCATTATTCATGACCTTGAGAATGGCTTGTTCATCAGTGTGATTCCATGTTGTAAGCCTGGTGATGACCTGATCAGCCCAAAAGAAGCTCTTTTTGACCGTATGGTTAAAAATAAAATTATTTATATTAACCCAGATTATCCAGGTAATCGGGCAAAATAAAAAATTTTTAATTGATTTTTTTTTAAAAATAAATCTGAAAAACAGTTTAGGTTAAATTGTTTTTAAAAAAAATACGCTACAAAGGTGGCATTAGCGATGACGCCTTTCGGGTGAAGTGGAATGGAGGCAACCCTGTTGCCACCTTTCTACTAAAACAAATAGAATAATATTTTTTATATTTTAGAAATTTATATTTATATTTTTTTGTTTATATATATATATATGTGTGTGTGCGTGTGTGTGTATATATATAAACAAAATTAAAATTAAAAAAAAAATCTCAGCAAAATTTATCCACTATTTAAAATCCAGTAGTACTGCCATTACAACATTCTAGATTCTGAAAGAACCTCTCATCCACCACTCCCTTTTATAAGAGAGCTTACCCAGGAAATCATTCTGCATTTATGATGTGGGATATTGGTTCTCCATTTCCTGCACAGAACATTCTGCATTTCTGATATGGGATTTTGTTTCTAGTATGTGACTTTGAAAGACTATAACATATAAACTAAAAGTCCAATAAATATGAATCATGAAACATGGATTAAACATATAATAAAGAGTTGAAAAAAAAATAATCTCATAAAAAAGGATGATAAAAAATAATTTATAAGCATTCAGAACTACATACTTGAAATATAAAAAGTATCAAGTACGTGACTTTAGAAGCCTATAAAATATAAAATACAAGAACAATATAAATGGAACTTAATAAATGGATTAAATATATAACAAATTGTTGAAAATAAAAATAATTTCATAAAAAATATTGATGGAAAATAATTTATATGTTTTCAAAGACACCTACATGAATCAAAAAAATGTTTCAAGCACGTGACATTGAAAGAATATAAAATATACACTATAAGAATGATATAAATGAAACTTAAAACATGGATTAAATATATAAGATGTAGTTAAAAATAATAATAATTTCGTAAAAAATGTTCCTGAAAAATAATTTATAAGCTTTCGAAACCACCTACTTAAAACATAAAATGATTCATGTATGTGGCTTTGAAATACTATAAAATATTAACTATAGGGCCGATATAATTTAATGTTAAAAAATTGATTAAACATATAATAATTGATTACATTATTAAATTAATATTACTAAAATTTATTTATATAATAATTCATTTGTTAATTAGTAATTATTAATAATTAAATATATAATAATTAACCAATTAATTAGTAATATAATGATTATTAATAATTACAATTTAATAATTATAATAAAGAATTATAATTTATAACAATATTATAAAAAATAATAATAAACTATTATATAATTAATAATTATTTACCAATTAACTAATTATTTATTATATAATAAGTTTTAATAAATACTAATTAAAAATAAAAATGAATAATTATAATTTATAATTATACTACTAATTAACTAGTTATAAAAAGATCCCCAGCTCTATATTTCTAAAAAAATTAGCTAATTAACTATTATATATTTAATAATTATATTACTAATTAACTAATTAATTATTATATAATTAATGAGTATTAACTACTTATTAACTGACTACAAGTTATATATTTAATAATTATATTACTAATTAACTAATTAATTTTTATATAACTGATAATTATATTACTAATTAACTCATTAATTATTAAATAATTAATAATTATATTATTAATTAACTAATTATATTACTAGTTAATTAATTAATTATAATATAATTACTTATTAATAAATAATAATTAACTAACTAATTATTATACAATTAATAGTTATATAATTGACAATTATATTATTAATTAACTAAATAATAAATAATAAATAATAATTGATAGTTATAATGAATAATTATAATAAATAATTAAAATGAATAATTAAAATGAATAATTATAAAGAGTGATTATATTATTAATTAACTAATTAATTATTATATAATAACTTTTAATAATTACTAATTAATAATTATAATGAATAATTATGTTACTAATTACCTAACTAACTATTATATAATTAATAATTATATTACCAATTAACAAATTAATTATTATATAATAATTTTTAATATATACTATTTAATAATTATAATGAATAATCATAATTTAAAATTATATTAATAATTCACTAATTATAAAAATAGCCCCACCTCTATCGTTCTCAAAAACATAACTAATTAACTATTATATATTTAATAATTATATTTCAAATTAACTAATTAGTTATTTTATAATTAATGATACATAATTATAAATTAACTAATTACAAATTATATAATTAATAATTATATTACTAATTAACTAATTAATTGTTATATAATTAGTAATTATATCACTAAGGAGCTAATTAATTATTAAATAATTAATAATTATATTACTAATTTTCTAATTAATAATTATATAATTAATAATTAATAATTACTAATTAACTAACTAATTATTACATAATTAATAGTTATATAACTAATAATTATCCTAGTAATTAGTAATTAAAAATTTATAATTATAATGAATAATTATAATGAATAATAATAGATAATAATTATATTACTAATTAACTAATTAATTATTATATAATAATTTTTAATAATAAAAAATTAATAATTATACTGAATAATTATATTACAAATTAAATAATTAACTGTTATATAATTAATAAATGTATGAACAATTAACTAATTAATTATTATATAACAATTTTAAAAAAAAATACTAATTCACAATTATAACAAATAATTATAATTTATAACTATATTACTAATTAACTAATTATAAAAATGGTCTCAGCTCTGTCTTTCTAAAAAAAATCACTAATTAACTTTTAACTAATTAATAATTATACTAATAATTAACTAATTAGTTACTGTATAATTAATGATTAATAATTAGTAATTACCTAATTTCTATTTATTTAATTAATAATTCTATATATAATTAAATAATTAATTTTTATATAATTAATATTTACATTACTAAGTAACTAATTAATTATTAAATAGTTAATAATTATATTAATAATTAACTAAATATATTACTATTTTAATGATTAATTATTATTTAATTAATTATTAATAATTACTAATTAAGTAAATAATTATTATACAAATAAGAGTTTTATAATAAATAATTATATAAATAATTAATAATTAATAATTAATAATTAGTAATTATAATGAATAATTAATATTAATAAACATAATGAATAATGATAAATTATAATTATATTACTAATTAACTAATTTTCTGTTATATAATTAATAATTATATCACCATTTAATTAATTAATTATCCTATAATAATTTTTAATAATTAATAATTATTATGTATAATTAATGAATATAATTTATAATTATATTACAAATTAACTAATTAACTATTATATGCTGAATAATTATATTACTAATTAATTGGTTAATTATTATATAAATAATTATAAATAATTAATAATTAAACAATTAATTATTAACTAATTAATTTTTAATAATATTAATATAATAATATAATAATTTATTATATGTTTAATCCATATTTTAACTTTAAATCATATCGGCCTTATAGATTATATTTACTAGTATTTCAAAGCCACACACTTGAATCATTTTTATGTTTCAAGTAGGTGGTTTTGAAAGCTTATAAATTATTCTTCATGAACATTTTTTTATAAAATTATTTCTATTTTAAACTATTTTCTATATGTTTAATCCATGTTTTATGTTTTAGTTATATTGGTCTTATAGTTTATATTTTACAGGCATTCAAAGTCTTGTGCTTGAAATATTTTTAAGTTTCATGTAGGTGTCTTTGAAAATGTATAAATTAATTTCCTTTATCATTTTTTACAAATTTCTTTTTATTTTCAATAATTTTTTATAATTTTAATCCATGTATTTTGTTTTAATTATATTTCACTTGTAGGTTATATTTTATAGGCTTCCAAAGTCAGGTACTTGAAACATTTTAAGTTTCAAGTATGTGGTTTTGAAAGCTTATAAATTATTTTTTATCTTCATTTTTTATGAAATTATTTTAGTTTTCTACTATTTTTTATATGTTTAATCTGGGATTTATGTTTCATTTATATTGGTTTTATAGTTTATATTTTATAATCTTTCAAATCCACGTACTTGAAACAGAATCCAACATTGGAAATGTAGAATGTTCTGCGTAGGAAATGAAGAACCAGAATGCCTAATCGGGAATGCAGAATGATTTCTAGGGTAAACTTCCTTATAAAAGGGTGCCCTGGGTGAGGGCTTCTTTCAGAATCCAGACTGCTGTAATGGCAGTAATGCTAGATTTTAAATAGAGTATAAATTCTGCTGAAAATTTTATTTTTTTATTTGGTATATATATATATAAACAAAACAATACAAAAACAAAAATAATAAATTTGAAAACCAAAAAAATAATTTTTTTGGGTTTTAATAGAAAGGTGGAAATGGGGTTGCCACCTTTCCACCTTACCTGAAAGGTGGCATCGCTGATGCCGTCTTTTCCCACCATCACATTGGCGGCATCGGTGATGCTGCCATTGTAGCGTATTTTTTTTTTAAAATATTTATCCTAATCAGTTTTCCAATATTATTTAAAAATAATAATTTCAAAAAAATCTTGCACAATATATTCACTAACTCCATGGAGAGGTTTTAAGACTATTTCACCAGTATCACTAAAAATATATACAATGAATCTAGAAGAGGTTATGCCTTATCATTCCATGCATGCCGCACCTCTGTGGCACCGAGGCACTCAAAAATCTCATGCATAGAGGACTCTAATGTATCTATACAACGTGGGAATAACAAGTCATCAGAGTCATGGAATATATTTAGAAACTCTTTATCAGGGAGGATATCAGAGCATGCTTTCCAACAAAACTATATTTCCTTGGGAGGGATCGAGGGATGACAAATGATTTTTTAGGTCATTGTAGTATTCATCTCCAATTATTCGTGGGACAACGAGTTACCAGACTACACCGAGTATATTTTACTATAGTAAAGCCGGTCATGCCCCAAATCCCTTAACCCTGGAATCATCAAAAAATTTATAAGTCTCTATTATTAAACGTGATTTTCAAAATATCAATACGGGAGTTACATCCACCCTCCTTTAATTGAGAGTTCACATTTTCATTTCCCATAATATTGAATATCGTCGACGTTTCCATATATCCACTACTATCCACTATCAAAGCGTCCTTCCAAATATCCAAACTACCACCATCAACAGTCCCCCAATAAGGACCTTTAGTAGGATGATCGCGAGACCCCCAAAAAGTCATAAACAAATCCTTATCAAAGTCCAAGAATAGATCCATAGAATTTTGATTTTAGGAAGTATTTAGCATATAGAAGTCACCATCCCTACTTGGTGATAAGGGAATCATTAAAAATGTAAAAATCTCAAAATCCCATTCCCCCAATTATCTTGGGGAGACAACGCTTTGCATATGCCTTCTAGTGGGTTTTATTCCTTCAATTATTCATACCCTAGCTGAAATTTTCAAATTTATCATGAAATTGGTCAAAAAAGGCAGGAAATATGAAAAGATACATCACATAGGTGGGGATAGACTGGGAAGTGACCTTGATGAGGATTTCCTTTCCCACTTTGGAAACCTTTTTGTCAGCCCACCCATGATATTTTTTGCAGCCCTATCCCAAATCCAAGAAAACACATCTTTTTTTAGCACCCAAAGACAAAAGGAAATCAGATATATTATTGATTCTTATAAACCACCTGGATTTTCTTGTGAAATGGAATTCATCCTTCCTAGATTAATGACACAATAAAAGGATATATCATATTTGGGGGAGTAAATGGACTGCCTAGATGCCATAACATACTTATAGATAACTTGTGTCATAATAATGCATTCGTTAAATGAATCTCTTGAAAAAAGTATTATTTAATTAGCAAAAAAATATGGGTAACAGTTAGGCCCTATTGGAAAACCATATCCTAGCGCACCATATTCTCCATAGCCACCATTGAGATTATCTTGTAAAAAACATCAACCAATATAATAAAAAGAAAATGAGAGGGAGTATCATCCTATTGAATACCACTATATGGGTAAAAGCTCTAAGAGAGTCCACCATTGCTTTTTTACCCTAAAGTAAATATAGGATACCCATGTCAGGATGACATCAATCAATTTTGAACAAAAACTCAATTTACACAAAAAAAACTGGAGAAAAGAAAATTCAAATATATCATATTACTTTGTCATGTCCGTCTTATAAGACACGATACCTCTTTTAGAAACTTATCATGTTTTCATGGAGTGAGACACTACATGGAAAATAATGGAATTATCTATGTTGAGACTCTTAGGGATAAAATCAATTTTGTTTTTGGAAATAATGGCGGTATCCATGAGGGGAGACGATTGAACAACATTTCTGAGAATATTTTGTATGTAACATTACATAAGATGATGGGCCTAAAGTCCAATTGAAATTATCTGTTTATTAATTTGTAGAATAAGTTTACTAATTTCATTATTAAGGGAATAGAAATTGTCTTTTCCAAAACAAAGACCTTTCATGTGACCTGAAATGTCATGCCCGACAAGGTGAAAATAATTTTTAAAAAACAATGAATGCAAAACATATTGTCTAAGAACATTTATTGAGTGTATTTTTTTGAGCTATTAGAATCTCAAATTGAGTAAATTCTCATTCTATATCGGTTTTCATCTTTTCGTAAGCCACTAGTTTTATACAAGAAATAATATCGAGAAAAATAACGGACTCCCCTACTGTAAAGAGTTATTGAAAATGCATGATAGTTTCATGGATCCCATTATTAAAAGAAACATTTGGGCCATTGGAATTAGTAATACATGTGATATAGTTACTATGTCTCTTTATAGAGGCCTTCTTATGAAAAAGGAAGGAATTGGAATCACCATATTTGATATGGGATTCCTAAGATCTTATAAACCAAAAACATTCTTTAATTCTGAGTGCTACATCCATACCCACATACATTATCGAGATGGTGGAGATAAAATAATTATAAGGGGAGGGTGTAGAATCCAAATAATTCATGATTCTTTCAATAGTTTCACATTATATGTAAGGATGAAAAAATTCATGATTACTCAAACATTTAAACATGTATACCGCCCGATGGATATTCCATCCACTGTCATGTCCCCCAACCTTATAGCCTTAGAAGAACAATTCATCACACTAATTATCCATCACTGATAGGATTTTGAATCTGAAAATTCTTTCATTATTTGGTTTCTTGGGCCCAATCGAGATTTCAATACAGATCAAATAGTGGTTCGCTATGGGAGGAGCAAGATGAGATACAAGGAATTAAATGAAAAGGCAAACTGAATCAGCCAAACCCAAAAATTTATCCAACCACTCTACAATTCATGTCTGTTAATAATTCATTCAATACCAAGTAAATAGGTTTCTAGATTATCCTAAATTATAAATTTATACCAATAGTGTTTGTAACTGAAAATATAACATAGATATATAAGGTTTTATTCATCCCCAGTTCTTCTCACTTTGAAACAAAATTTTATTTAACTCTCTCCCAATAAGAAGAGGTCTAGGGAGGTTTTCGTGGAGGGTTTTTAGTAAATGGGGTGACTTTTATTTCTCCCTTTGGGAGGGACATCCATAGAATATAAAAAAAATCCCATGTTGGTGCATCTTGTTGATGTATGATAACTCCAATGTGGTTTAGAGATAAGGATTTAACCCTTAAATCCGCTTCCTCCCCCCCAATGTAGGGTGAATACTCCCAAATAGACTTTCTAAGAGATCGAGAAACAACCAAAGAAACCCAAATTTTCAAGATACCATCCTTGTCCATTAATTTTAGTATTGTTTCATATTGAAATAAAATATCAAGGAATCTTTTAGCGTAAGGACACTGGAACATCTGAGTTGATCATGGGTTTCCAAGCCCGCGATAGTTCCATCAAAGGATTTTCATAATGAAAGGATCTAAATAAAATAAACTTCAATAAAACCAACCATAAGGAGATAAAAATTAGGTAACATAGAATTCCAATCCCTAGATGAGAATAAAACTCAATCCATGACGACCCTATCACTACACCGATTATGGCCACAATGAAGAAGAAGGATCCACTGCCAAATAAAAAAGGATGACCATATAGATGAAATCGAAAACAATGAAGTAAAACCATAGAAGATGTCCAATGAACATTATATGATCACCATATTGGTAGATGATCCATAGATCTGATGAAAATGTTTGATGATGAAGGATTCTGATAATCCATAGATCTATAGGTCTAAAGAAAAATGGAACACCCATAGATGATCCATAGATCCAAAAAATGAACCATAGATCTGCACATACAATGCTACACTAATGATCCAAAAATATTGAAATGATGTCTGATGATGAACAAGTAAGATCTAAAAGATCCACAGTATCCAACGATTCATAGGATTCTTTTGATCCCAAATCAAAAAAGGAAACCAAATTTTCCGAAAAAACCTAACTGAGCAAATGAAATTGAGTGATCTAATAGGTTCTAATAACCAAAACGATCCTTGGTAATCGAGAGACTATAGTCTTATCAGTACCACAGATTCGGGTTTTCACAAAGCCGCCCATTTTAAAATGTTAAAAAAGAAATGATAAAGGGTTCTTTGAACAGTGCTAAAAACCGTATTAAAAAGTACCCCCTTTTCAAAACACTTTTAGTGATGTTTTGCGGGGTGGGGTGGTTATCAATGGTTTTTTAAAGTCACTGATAAAGAACCCCCTTTATTAGTGTTTTTTTACTAGCACTGATAAGGGGTATATTTAAAAAAAATTATTTCATTAAAAATAATATATTAATATATTAATATATTAATATATTAATATATTAATATATTGATATTGAAAGAAATGTAATATATATTTTGTAAATTTGTTTTAGATAAGGATATATATAAATTAAAACTTAAAATATAAGACAGTTAGTAAAAAAACCTATAAAACAATTTGGATAATATTTTTATTTAATATCTTGTTATTTTATCAAATTATAGTAATTTAATTACAATTTGAATAAAAAATAAATTAATTATTTAATTAAAGATCTAAATTTATTTGAAAAATCAACTTAAACTTCAAACGACCATAACATTTGATCCGGTTACCCATTGAAGCTTTACCACATATCAAATCGAAGATTGTGATGATCTCTACACCACTATCACCCTAGGGAACTCGAATAAATTTTTTTGAGGTCAAAATGGACCATAAGGCATCCAAACTGAGTTTTTAGTCGACGTACCCCAATTTTTTTAACATTTGATAGACTTTCAAGCTCATTTATGGGGTTCTTTTTTACCATTTTTTGGTAGGGACTAAATATAGTCACATGTATTACATTAATATTTATATAATGGTTTTGAAATTATATTATTTTCCACAATGTAATTTTATTTATAATCAACTATATAACAATATATACATATTTTTTTATACATTCACACCAAAATATTTAATTTTATAAAAAATTAGTTAATCATATTAACATATAAAATATATTTATTAATATATAAGCATTATATATATAAAATCTAGTATCCATCTTATTTAAAATAAAAAATTTGAATATTTATATGCCTATATAACATGTGTGTGTGTCTATATATATATATATTTGTGTGTACGTGTTTTAATAGACTGATATATATTATCTATATATAAAAAACATATAAAAAGATATATTAATATATAATAATGTAAATATATATATAAATATATATAAATATGTATCATTATACTTACATATACACACATATATATTACATATATACATGTGTGTGTATGTAATATATAGGTTTGTATGTATGTATTTATTTATTTATAAACACACACAAATATTTTTATAAATGTATTTAAAACTAATGTTATAAATATATATTAATATATGAATAAAAATATAACTAAATTTATTTTAACATACGAATAAATGTACGGTTAAAAAATACAACTATATATATATAAATAAATAGATATAAATAGATATTAATATAAGAATAAATAAAATATATATATAGATATATATATAAATATATAATAATATAAATATATTTTAAAATATGAATAAATATAACTATATCTATAAATAGATATATCATTAAATGTTGAATAAAGTAACATGGAAGAGTGGTAAAGTGTCTCGAACGCAGGGAAGAGGTCTCGTGTTTGAATCCACGTAGAGACAGGGATGTGCACCCAGGTGCAGGGGGGGTTATAGCCTTATTAAAGGGATACAGACGGTGCTGTTAAAGGATTGTTGAAGGGGGTGGGCGTGATTTGGGGGCTTCTGAGCACTACTGAAAGGGGTGGAGGGCATTGTTAGAAGGGGTCTCCAATATTTGGAATTTTTTAATGTTTTTACATTTTTTGAAATTTACCAGTTCTTTTTTTTGAGTGATCATAAAATACATCTTTTATCAGCTATTATTTTGAGAACTGATAAAAGGGGCCTTTATCAGTGCTTGTTTGAGCGCTGATAAATGGAACCTCCCTTTATCTTAGATTTGATTAAAAAATGTTGTTAAAAGCTATTTCTAGAACTGATTAAAGTGCTATCTATAGTAGTGTATGAATCAAAAAAGTTTGGCATCAAGGGAACAATTTTAAGAAAATTTTTATTTCTTGTTAATAGAGATTGTAATACTTTTGTTTTATATTGAAAATTTTCACTATAAATTTACATTCGATGAATAAATCGTATATTTATTTAAATAAATACATGGAATGTGGAAAATATGTATTAGAAAATTTATCTAGAGAATCATGTGTAAATTTGATCTATAACTTTTTAGTGTAAATGTGTAGTAAAATTGGTCAGTGAAATTGTTTTTGTGTAAATGAGTAGTGGAAATTAACATTTTTTTATATATTTGTATATTATATATACATAAATTGATAATTTATTCTAAAAATTCCCTCTAGAAATTAATTTGTTTATTTATAATTGTTATCACACTATTTGTAGGAAATATTCACTGGAAATTTCCAGTGGATGTTTTTAATGAATTTTTTTAGTGAAAATAAACAATAGATTTTTCTGTTAAACTTTTTCATTTTTTATTTTGTGTATTAATATGATATAACTTATAATTTTTGTGGAAATTAAAAATTAAAATTTAAGATGAATTAAAATTTTTACTTTAATTTTCTTATGAAAATTTACATTGATAATTTATATATTAATGAATTTTCATTTTGAATTTAAGTGAAAATTGGAATTTAAAATTTGTGTTGAGAATTTTCCTTGCAAATTTTTAATTTTCATTTTTGTATACTATAATTGGAAATTTCCAAATGAATTTTATGATAATGAGGGGCTCAAACTATGATCCCACACATCCAAAGAGAACCAAAATAAATTCAATGTCAATCCACGATAGATTCAATAGTTAATGAATAATTAAGAATGCTGAAAACAGACTATACTAGCAATGATTTTTTTGTAATAGACATAGATATCACTGATGACAATACATTTTAATTGTCAATTTTCATTTTAATTTTTCAATTTTATTTGTGTCTTTAACATATAAATTTTCACATAAAAAATAAAATATATATTATTATTTTTATAGATACATATATGAATATATGTATGTATTCATGAATTAAAATTTTTTTACTGTTAATTTTCACTGAAAATTCTCATTATATATTTATAACATTTAATATTTATAGTGTAAATGTAAAAAAATCAAATAAATATTTACATGGATGTTTGTATGTACGTACTAAAAATTTTTATAGTACGATTTACAGTTGAAATTTATAATTCATTATTGTCATGAATATGTTTATTTGTATCAGTTTTTTTTACATTACATTGAAAATTTTCATCTAACATTGAGAATTTTTAGGTAATTTTCTGGAAATATTTTCATATAATTTTAAATGAAAACATCTAGTGGAAAATATACATTGAACATTCCCACTAGATTTTTGAATGGATATTTTCACTACAACTTTCTAGTGGAAAATTTTACTAAAGGATTCTAGATTAATTTCTAAATGAAAATTTAATGTTAAAATCTACATTATTTATTTATATACTTACATATTTTCTTCGTAATTTAATATATAAATTTGAAATAGAAATTTCTAATCATATTTTTCTAACGAAATTTCTAGTGGAAATGTTCATTAGAAATGTTTAGGGGAAGTTTTCACGGAAAATGTCCAGGGTAATTCTTCACTGGAAAAATTCATTGGATGTTTGCACCTGAAATATCCGTTTAATATTAAATTATATTTTTAAATATAAAATTTCCTATTATATTTTTCTAGATATATTTTAATTGAATATTTAAACATGCATTTATTTTAAAATTTGGATAATCAAAGTTTTTGTTTAATTATAATAAACATTATGTTGAAATATGCAGTCGAAATGTTTTTGGAAATCTGCATGTAATGTTTCTAAAATAAATATTCAGTAAAATTACCTAATGAAAATTTTCAATAAATTAATTTTATTTAAAAATTAAATTGTTTATTTATTTATTAGTATATCTGTACTGAAAATTTAAACTTATATTAATATTAGAATTATGGAAATTGAATTTATTATATAAATTAATATTATATAATTTCATTAAAAATATCTCTGACGACCTGTACCTAAGGGTCCGTGACGTGACTACCCCTGGCCAACCTTCTATAGGGTAGGCATTAGCGACTAGCACTGAAAAGGAATATCCCTATAATAGGAAGAAATTGACTTTAAACCTATAAAAACACACAAAAAAAGAACCCAACAATAAGAAACCACAAAGTAAACGACTATTGTATAATTGGTACTAAATGTAAAGGGGCCGGAATACTAGCCCAATGGAAAAATACTAGTACAACTGAAATGATAAAACATCTCATGGGTCATCCACCAAGGATCCAACCTGAAGGGTATGTACATATCTTCTCCACATCACTCCTCGTCAGACCGTCTCTTCTGTGTATCGCCCAGTCATAGATCCCTCAAGTCTTATCCCAGTTGCTCGTCATCTCCTCAAAACACCACAATGTGCGGGCGAAGCTCATGAAGTGGTGAGTATAGTGATACTCATTAGGGTCCCCGAGACCCCTGAAGGTCTCCAAAAATTCTACAAAGGAAAAAACACAAGCAAGGACTCAATCACAAAGCACGAAGAAATAGTCATCTCACACCAAGTATGCAACTCAGTGAAATAGGAAATAAGATGTTGATGCACATAGGGTCTCTATGTAGCTGATCCCCGACGATCTTCTTTAAGTCTAGTCCTCTTCAGGTCACTATGATGCTAATCCGCATAGGGTCGCTATGATGCAGATCCACACAGGTTCACCATGATGCTGATCCATAGAGGTTCTCTATGATTTTGATCCACATAGGGTCGCTATGAAGGTGATCCATGATGGGCCTCTCTAAGGATGTACCTCATTGGGTTGTTATGATGCTGATCCACAAAGGGTCGCTATAATGTTGATCCATATAGGGTCGCTATGATTCTAATCCACATAGTTTCTCTATGATCCTGATTCATGACGGGCCATTCTAAAGCAGATCCTCATCGGGTTTCTATGATGTTTATCCAAATAGGGTCGCTATGATGTTGATCCATACATGGTCTCTATGATGCTGATCCACATAGGGTCGCTATGAAGCTGATCCATGATGGGACACTCTAATGCTGGTCCTCGTCAATTCGTTATGATGTTGATCCACATAGTGGTGCTATGATTTTGATCCACACATGGTTGCTAGCATATAGTTATGGATGATTAGCCATACAACTAGATCATACCACTCTAGAGTTTCTAATGCTGACCTGCATTGGTCGCTCTTCTTCTTTATGTCATTGCCAAACAGTGGGTTCCCACTCATAACATGCTAGATTCTAGGAGAACCTCTTATCAATCCATCATTCTTATTTAAAATGGTACTATGTCCCGAAAAAATGATACTCAAGGGCCTGCCCTTTTAGAGGAGTCCCGATGTGACAGACGACGCGTCGTTTGTACCCCCAGCCGGTGAGACGTGGACACATTTGTAAAAAGGGCCCAATTGGATTCAGGTCTGATACAACCCAAGTCACACATCAATCTCTATCAAAACACACTTATAGTATCTCTAAAGAACCATCTCTTCATGAGGGTACTTATTCCATAGACGGCGTGTCGATCAGACGTCTGGTCTGTTAATTACATCTATTTGTGTGAAACGGGGGGTGATCGCACCTCGGTTAAACCCAGCTCGATCGGGACTATTGGAATAAATTAAAGGGACCACATCCCAAAAGGGGTCCCAACACCACTGACGGTGTGAAAAATAGACACATGGTTCGTCCTTTACATGTGATTCTTTGTTTGGGGCCAGTTGGGTCTGGGCCCAGTCTGACTCGGTCAGCTCGGCCCGACACAACGGGTCCCAGGATCTACCAGACCTTGCATAGGTATAGCCCGATATGGGTCAGCCTGGTTCACTGGGTTCTGGCCTATTGGTATAGACATGGTAATGTTTGCGGACCTAGGCCATGATTGGACCGACTTGCCAGGTGGGACTTGACCCACCTGCATTGGCCCACTGGGCAACGAGTCCAGACCGCTTGTGGGTTCGGGCCGCTAAATGGGTCTGTCCTACTGGTTCGACCATCTCGGCTAGCCTGGTCTGCAAGAAGGCGGACAGACTCATCCACTAGCCCCATGGCTGTGAGGTCGTTTTTCCCTATCGGTGGGGCACTGCCCCACCGCATGACACAGTTTTCCGTTTAGCCTCCGGGAATCTTCCAACATAGATCGACGTGGGGTCATGCCACACATTCCAGTCGCATCAAGTTGTACACAGCTGCTACTGCCTGAGAGCGCCACCCATGTCCCGTGCGTCCGGCTCGTGTCGGCTACCTTCAGCCACCACAGTGTGCCGTCGCACGCCACCTTCCCCCACCTGAAGCCAGTTTCCACGAGTCTCCTATGGCCACTGCCGGCCGCCATCGATATGGCATGCCAACAGTTTCTTCTGCGGGTCACCAGACGTGCTCTGGTGTCCGTTATTGGTGTATTATGTGCCTATGATTCTCCCATGATTCTACTGTCATATCATGACCTACTATTTCGCGTTGCTGTCAATATGAGGAAACCATCCCCGAAGTATGGAGCATGAGCGAAGCAGCAGAGTGTCCATGCCTTTTTCATTTAGACTACACCCTCCACATTAATGTGATAGCAAGCGGGAGATGATTTAATTCATCAAAGGCAACTTCAAAAGATATCCCCTTCCTCAAATATTTTCAGTGATAGCTACGGATGGTGGTACATCCACGTTTGAGGGAATGCAGTGAGAGGAGCATCCTCATTGGATGGAGTCACCGGCGTTTGTCGATCCCAGATCGTTGCCACCCGAGCTTCTATCCTCTGTCGGTGGATGGCGTCATGGAACATTTCTAGAGTTTCCCCGCTTGGTGAATACGTGTCAAAACTCATCCATGAGCCTCATATATATAGGTGGGGAAAAGGGTGATTAACGCAAAAACGAATTTAATGAGTATCATTAAATGAGTAATTAATGAACCTCATTTGATTTTCAATGGTGCAGTTACCAAATTGGTGAGTCAAACCACATAATAGATTGACATGTCGTCGGTCCTACCAATGCCACTCATCCTTTCATGAAATGAAAGATAAAATAAAAATAAAATTTTTATTTTATTATTCTTTTAAAAGGTTCAAAAACTATCTTATTCTCCCAAAAAACTATAGTAGAAGTGAAAACTCCCTTTTACAAATCTCAGATCTGCAAATTCAATGATGCTCTCAAATTTTCAATCTAAGAAACGTGTCAAAAGATAGAAAACACGTCCCACGCATTTACTGAACGTACCCGATAAAAGTTCAACAATATTATAACAGACACCCTTGACCTGTGCCGGTGGAGGTTAGGCTCCGCCTAAGGGAAACACACCCCCATGAGCTCAACGGTAATATCTTATTTTCAATCCGAGTTACCATTTAGATGTTAAGGGTTTTAAAATAAAATAATTTTCACATAATTATTTTATTTACTGCAAAAAACAAACATCCACGGATGGCCCACGCTGGTTAGTTTTCGTATCAGCCTAACGAAATAATACACTCACCAGTTCAGCAGTGGTCTCAGATTTTTAATATGAATCGATGTTCATGAGTTATAAGCATTTGAAAAATAAAATAAAATAATTTAATTATTTTATTTACGGTTATTCTATTTCGGGTTTTCCCACTAAAGGCATGTGCTGACTAAACTTAAGTTGCGGCTAGGGTAAACTCACCATCTTGAACACAACATTGCCCTCATATTTCTGATCTGGGCTTCCGTTTAAGAGTTATTCCCTTTTTTCAGGAAAACCACTCACGCACGCTATTTTAAACATAACATTTTTTGACGGATCATTCCTTCCACTCTGGGCATCAGAATTATGTACCATCAAATTTTTCTATCTCAAAATAATTCAATAAAATAAAGAAAAATATATGTAAATTTTGGTACATTACATTCTCCCCACCTTAGGGTTTTATGAACCCGAAAGAAAAAACAAGGAAAAAAAACAAGGTATTCAGCACGAATCTGATCCTCCCGGTCCCATGTGCTCTCATGGAGGTTCTCATGCTGCCACAGAAATGGCACCATATGAATCCATCATCCACGAAGGACTCACTTCTGTTGGTCCTCTATCTCCACTGAGATCACAGTAAAAGTCACCCCATCGTCAATCTCTAGCTCGATATGGTTGATAACGTGAATCGGTCATGCACGTATCTAATCAGATGGGATACGTTGAAGACATCGTGCACCCTCTCCTACTACGGTGTAAGTTACAAGTGGTACCCCACCTTTAAAATCCTCTTATGTATTAGGAAATGGTACGATAAACCTTGGTGAGTGTTTTTTTCCTCTGCCAAAACTCCATAGTCCCCATCGAGGGGAGACTCACAAGAATATGTGGTCCCCCTCCTAGACCTCCAGTGATCTCTGTCGCCTATCAGCATAGGATTTCTGTCAGCTCTGAGATGTCTTCATCTGCTCTCATATGAATTTCACCTTCCCTCGTAGTGCCATTGGTAAAACTATACATCCCCTAAAAAGTATAGTGTGCTCCCACCTTTAGAATATCTTCTAGGTGTATGGCCTGCGGATATCTAAGCACATGTAGTCTCACAGCTATGGTCTTTGAGTTGTGCCTCCCTGACTCACTAAAGGAGTGGAGGGGAAAATACCATCGATGGTAGGTAGAATTTCTCATCTCAATCCATGTTGGATATCTAAAGCGAGGATGACTTCTTTCTAGCCTCATTCCGTAGCTGCGAACTCAATCTGTAGATAAGCGCATCTACAAATACATTCCCCATACCAAGTGTATAGAGTATCGCAAGATATAGTCCTAAAAGATACTCTAGGAGATTTCATTGTATGAGATTTATATATTTAAGTGTGAAGATATATCTGATACTCCTGGCGTCTGAGTAAACAATGAACCACTCGCCCATCAAGTAGTTTAGCACATCATCAGTGTGAAGACTACCACTTCCAACATCAAGTCATGAGTCACATAATTCTTCTCATGAGGACTCAGCTATCATGATCTATAAGCAATCACTATGTCACCTTTCATTGGGACGCAACCAAGTTTGGTCCCAGATGCATCACATTAAACCATGAGGTTAGTGCCCTCCTCCTGAAACCTCATGATGGGAGCACTGATCAAGCTCTGCCTCAGCTCCTAAAAACTCTACTGGAATCTCTCCATCCATACGAGGGGTTTTTACTTCTTCGTTAACACTGAAAAGGGCACAAAAACTCTGGAAAAGTCGAGTACGAATCTTCATTAGTACCCATACAACCCTAGGAATCTCTGCACCTCTGTCACAGTCCTGGGTGGATCCCAAGCTAGAACAACCTACATCTTTTCCAGATCTACTGCAACTCCATCCAACAAAATAAAATGTCCCAGAATGTGGACCTCTCGTATCTAGTAATAGTACATCATGAGTTTACCATAAGGATGGTTCTCTCAAAGTGTATAATGTACTATCTACTGATGATATGAATTCTCTTCTTCTATTGTTGAGTACACCACAATTTCGTCGATGACCACCACCACAAAGCGATCAAGGTATGGCTGGAAGATATTGTTCATGAGTCCCATGAACGCTGTAAGGGCATTGGTCACACTAAATGGCATAACCGAGAAATCATAGTGGTCGTACCGACATCTTAAGGTTGTCATCTACACATCCTCATCTTGTACCCTAAGTTCATGATAGCATGATCTGAGGTCTATCTTTGAGTACCACATTGCAACTTTCAACTGATCAAAAACATCATCAATCCTCAATAAAGGATACTTGTTCTTCATTTTCACCTAGTTTAGGTGTCATAGGTCCACGCATATCCTCAATATTTTGTCTGCCTTATTGTACCCCCAGCTCTTGGAGCTCTAAAGGGGCCATTAGATATGCTGGTTTAGATATCGGGGTAATCCCTGGGTACATGTCAATGCAAAAATCTACCTCTCTATGAGGAGGCCTCTCTATGAGGAGGTAGTCCTAGGACATCTTTTGGAAAGACGTCCTCATACTCATCCACCACCGTTGGGAACTGTGGACTTGTCTCATCTACCGTGTCGAACGTCATGCAAGCCAGAAGATATGTAATCAGATGTACCCTCCTAAGAACAAGTCCATCTCGTGCTGTTCTATTTTCCTTCTCACCAAAAAAGTATAATTGGCCTTCATCTCTTCATGTAGATTGCACTGTACGTATCATGCAGTCACTCTATGTGTGAACTGCTGATATCTAGTCCATGCCTAGAATGACATCATAGGGATTCAACTCAGCTACTAGAAGATCCCATTTGATACAATCTCCTCTGAGAGTAAGATCAGACAATTAGAACCGGGGATTGAATGTTTAATATACTCCCGTATGAACATCCAAATGAAAAATTCAAGCTAAAATCTCAGTTGGAATCTCAGAGACCCGAACTAGGTCCACAGAAAAGAAATAATTGATATCACCTTTGCCGATAAACACTGCTGCTAATATAGAGAATATACAGATCGTACCTCATATCGTCTCAGGAATGTCAGGATCGTGAGCCTATACTTCTTGTAGCTGGACCTATCCCCATCCACCTTCTCCCTGAGCTCGTGGTGGACCGCATGGGAGTGCTGGTGGTAGTGTTTGGAGACCCTGATCACCTCCCGCTGTACGTGGTTCTCCCCTAGCTCGTCTGCTGCCCTATGGGCCTCCTCGCTTGAATCTCTGCCTTTTCCTCTGCCTCGGTGGTCCCTCGACCATCTGCTGGATGTCAGTGCGACTGGTCAGGCAGTTGCGAACCATGTGACCCTACCTGCCGCATGTGAATCACTATCTGCTCCTCTACTGGCCTTCTATACCTCATCAGCCTCACACCTCTGACCCCACTTTGTGGGGTCGTCTACATGAATGTATGGTTCACATAGACCTATGTCTCATATGCCTACTACTAGCAACAAATTACACTGCTAGGTTTCGTTTGGTAGGAGATCTCACTATTTGAGAATGCTCGGTAAAGAATTTCTCCATCAATAAGGGTCTCTCTAGCACCCTGGCATGAGTCAGAATGCTACGATAAACTATCATAGCTCTGATCTCTTATCAGAGCCTCTTCACAAAGGTCTGGGCCATAAACTAAGGGTCTTGTACCATGTCGGTGGAGTATCGGGAGAGTTTAGTAAAACTCACCGAGTATTGAGGCACAATCTATCTGCCCTGATGCCGATGCAATAGCTCCTGAATAGGCACAGAGTATTGTGTTGCTGGCACAAACTTCTCCCTAAAATTTCTCCCAATGTCTAGCCATGTGAGGGTCGTCACCTCATTCACTTGGAGCATCGAGCACCACCATCGTCCTATGGATCCCTGAAGAATGCTAGCATCCAAGATGTCCATCTTCTCAACGGGTGACCTTACTAAACAAATGACCCATGAAACCACATCAAGCTAGTCTTCTACTGCCTGTGGGTCTGTCTCGCCTCAAAACCTCAGAGGCCTCTTCCCCTGGAATTCATTCAATGTTCTCAACCGATATGAAAGATCTATTGTTGGGTATGGTGGAAATGGATGCCCAAAGGGTAGTGGTGATGCTGGTACACCACCCGATGGTACTATTGCCTTACGAGTGTTCGACACAGAAGAATCATCACTCAGTGGGCTATCATCTTGTACTCTATCAGGAATCCTTGCTAGATTTCATCATGTAGACATCATGAAAGGAAACATATGATCCACTATCAATAGGTTATACCGGGTGAGATAACTCAAATAGATAAAAATACTCCCAAAACACAGTAAATCAGAGTTTTCTTGCACCGGGTCAGAAATCCAAATTCAGGGTCCTGGTGTATGGATACTTCTCCCCAAACTAAAAAACCACACTCAAAACACTTAACACTATTTCTTTATTAAATGATCAATTTCATAGTTATTCGGTAGAACTGGCTCCTCTGATACCACTTTGTCATGACCCGTCCCCTAAGGTTTTTTCTATGACTACCCAAACCCACCTTCCATAGGCCAGGGGTTAGCGACTTGAACCGAAAAAGCATGTATCTATAATGGGAAGACATTACCTTTAAAACTATACAAACTCCCAAACAATGAACACAACAAGAAGAAACCATGAAGTAAACTTATCTAGTGAAAAGTGTACAGAAAGTAAAGGGGATGGAATACAAGTCCAACTGGAAAGTACTAGTACAATTGAAAAGAGAAAACAACTCCTAAATCATCCACAGAGGATCCTACCTAAAGTGTAGGTACATATAGTATCCACAGAACTCCATGTCATCCCCTATCCTTTATGTACCGCCTTGTCCAAGCTCCCTCAAGTGTCAGTATAGCTGCTCGTCATCTGCACAAGACACAACATGGTGTGGGTGAATCCTGTGCAGGGGTGAGTATAATGATACTTAGTAGGTACCCCGAGACCACTGAAGGTCTCCCAAATATTTATAATGAAAAAAACTTTCAAGACGTCAATCACAAAGAATAAAGTAATAGCCAGCTCACACTAGGTATTTAATTCAGTGAAATAAGAAATAAAAAGTTTATCCGCATAGGGTCACTGTAACGTCCTAGTTATGAGAGCCTCCCTAAGGTGACCCCTACTCATTTGGTCACATGGACTCAAGAACATTTCCACAAATGCCAAAGGCTGTCGACTAGCAGTGTGTGCCTTTGGTGTGATAGTGGGGAAACTATGCCCTCATTGGTAGATTAATGCATAATAAATAAATAGATAACATTAGAGAATGTAATAATAATACCATAAAACTGTAGACAACAGAAGATTGAATGAAATAAATAAATGTAGTGCATATATAAATGAAAAATGATACACATTTCTTGGAAAGCACTCAAGCAAGTCACAAGGTTGGAACAAATTACTAAACCAATGTACAAAGAAAAAAATGAACTGTAACAACATCGAAAACCTCAAATTGGTCCCATGCTCCCCAGTTCTATGACAATAAAGTACCGGAAGTATAAGGGAACTTTCCCATATCTATACCTGCACCAATATAATCTATTTGGGCCCAAAAGCATGACACAAACATGGTGTGAGACAAATACCTGTTGGAAACCACCCAAAGATATGTGCTTTACAGTCAGTGAATAGATATGGTAGGCAATTAGAAAAATAAATCCATAAACAATGAAGTACTCAAAAATAAACAGTCCTTTAGTTTCCATTACATCATTTACATTTAACAATTAAATCAACCAACCACCAAACAAGAAACACTCTATGAATGTTCTCATAGCCTGTCCCCTCATGTTAATCCAACAATCTCATGTAACCCTCTGGGTAGTTCTTATGTCCTAACCCCTCTGGTTCAATTTACAAGAAGGATAAAATGATGACTTTCTGAGGAATCACTCACCGTCAATTCCCCCTATAGTCATGTGTAATCAAAGACGCTATGAGGAAGCACTCATCATCAATCCCCCCTATAGTAGTTTAACTGTAAACTACAGACACTCTAAGGAATCACTCAACTTCAATTCCTCTGGTGGTCTCATAACATAACTATGGAAACTCTAAGGGATCACTCAAGGAAATTCCCCCCTATGGTCTCACAACATGATAATTATAAGAGACACTCTGGGAAATCTCTCAACGTCAATTTCCCCTATGGTCTCACTACACAGGTTCCCGTAGCCCCATGTAAATTAAACATACACAAATGATAATCAACAACCAAAGTAAACCTCAAATTACTACTTGGCTAAATTAAATACAAGTCATGGGAAAACATATCAGATAAATAATCACTCCATCCTAACAAAACTAGGAATGGAAGACAAAACAGCCTAATAGGTGATGCTAGACCATATGATCAAAAACCAAACAAGCATGGGAAAACACATTCGTAGCATGGTAATTAACCCTATTCACAATCAGAAATCCTATACTCAAGCACATAAGACATAGCATGAAATAACATGGATTTTAACCATAAACACGGAATACCATGAACAAGGGTATTGTTCACTTTTGCACATATAACTCAAAGAATAAATACGTAAAGGAACAAACCACCTACCTTGATGTTGTGAGAACAATATACATAAACCTCAGGCCTTGAATCTCCCAATAATTCCATATATATAAAAAAAGATGAAAACTTTCAACCATGAAGATCTTACGAAAGAGGAGAAATCAGAGAACGATGCTCTAGAAGAAGGAAGAGAATACATTGGCGATTCCAATGAAACCAACAGAGATCGATTAGGAGAAAAGATGGAAAGTCATGGGCTTAGAGAAGAATCATCAGCCACAAACACTCTTGTATGAGATGAGCAGAGAAGAAGATCTTTTTAAGAAAGAGATGTGACCCCGGTCCATATAAAGAAATAAAAATAAAGTACACGACATGTTTTTCCAGGGTACACGGTGTGTACTTACATTAACTGGCCTCCGCTTTATGAAGTATCCAGGTCACCCCACATGGCCATGTGTTCGGCTGTTACAGAACCAACACATGACTACCCACGGAAACTACGTACACAGCGTATACTTATAAGTACATGACATGTACTCCTGAAATTTACAGAACTCCTCTTTTCCCCAAAAATAGCCAGAATAGAACGATATATCTGGAAAGAAACACTGGGGTGTAAAAAACCTCCACCCTTAAATACATTTATCCCCCAAATTTCCTTAAAAAGGTGGCATAGAAGAAGAAACCTCAAACCGCTCCTGCCACTGCGATCACACATCAGCCTCCCTCTCCCATGTATCATCTTTTACTCGCCCGTGCTACCATAGTGCTCATACCAGAGGAACTGACTGTCCATTGAGAACCTTCACACTGTGTTCAACAATCCAAATAGGATGATCCTCGAATGGTGTGTCCACATATAGATCAACCTCCTCTGGTTTAAAGACATGAGATGAGTCTAAGAAGTAACCTCGTAACTGAAAAATATGGAAGACGTCTTTCATAGATTGGTACCTCTAAGATAACTATAACTAACAAGAAACTGGCCAGAACCTTTCTAAAACCTCAAATGGCCCAACGTATCTCGGTGAAAGCTTACCCTATCTCCTAATCCTCCTGTGTCCCAACCTTGGAGCGAAACATAGTAAAACCTAATCCCCTACCATGAACTCAAGAGGTCATCCCCTACGATCAGCATAAGACTTCTGTCATGACTTTGCAGTATCCATCCTCTTCTGAATTAACTCTATCTGCTCTGTGGTCTCTTGGACAAGATGATGTCCCAACATCTCCAGTCTCCATCCATCATTGGGGTGATCATAATGTCCTATCGTACAAAGTCTCATATGGTGCCATCTAAATAGTTTGTTGAAATCTATTATTGTAGAAAAACAGTAAAAGAGGTATGTGCTTCTCCAAAGAACCTCCAAAATATAGAATACATGCTCGAAGAATATCCTCCTGCACATGTATTGTATTCTAGGACTGGCCATTTATTTGGAGATGGTATGATGTACTCAAAAGTAATTGTGTACCCAAACCCTTCTACAGTCCCTGCAATATTCGAGAAGTAAAACGTGTGTCCCTATATGAAACAATGGAGTGTGGTACCCATGTAGTAGTACAATATCTCATATGAACATCCTTACCAACACATCATCACAAAAGGTCTCATTGATTGGTAATAAGTGTGAAGCCTTCGTTAGTTTGTCAATGAAAACCCAAACTGAATTTTCCCCCCGAGGTGACCTCGGTAAACCTATCACAAAGTCTATCACAGCATCATTTCAATTCCACTCGGGAATGGGTAACTATTTCAAAAGACCTGCTCGTCGATGATGCTCCACCATCACATACTGACAGGTGGAACACCTCATCACAATACCAGCAACATCTCTCTTCATACCTGGCCACCAATACTGATAGTGCATATCTCAATACATCTTGGTGACACCAGGATGAACTGCCCATATTGAGGAATGAAAGTCCCACATCAGCTCCCTGTGTATGTCTTCTCACACCCATACGCACCCATGAAAACACATGATCTCATCCAGGTCTATGGTCTATCCAGTAATAGGTTCCTCTCCTGACACACTCTCCCATAGGACTAGGCCTTTATAATCTGATATCTTCCTCATTCAAACTCGATTAAGAAGAGTAACGGTAACAACCATAGAAGAAATAATTGTCTTCCCCTATCTATAATGAACCTCTAAATGCATCTCGGAGAACAGATCCATAAGATACAACTAACTGTTGGACTTCTAAACTTCCGGTATCTATGTCCTCCAACTCAACGTGTCATCTAATGCATTTCCTTTCGTAGGAGTGTAGGAAAGCTCAATGTCAAAGGACTGAAGGTACTCAACCCAAATTCACTGTCTCAAATTCAGATCACATTGAGTGAAGATATACTTGAGACATTTAGGATAGGTAAAAACAACAAATTATCTTCAACAGATAATTTCTCCAACAGCGTAAAGAATGAACAATAGCATCATGCTCGAGATTGTGCGTTAGGTAGTTCCTCTCATGTTGCCTCAACTTCTCAGACACGTACGCAACAACTCTTTCCCCCTGCATAAGAACACCTCCCATAACAATGCCTGATGCATCATAATTCATATTATAGATCTTTGCCAGATCTAGAAATACTAATATAGATGCTAAAGTCAACCTTCCTTTTAGCTCATGAAAGGCTGACTCACAAGAATCTGACCATAAGTACTTCACAGCCTTCATAGTCAGAACTGTCAGTGTCACTTCTAAGAATGAGAATCACTGTACGATGAAATTTTAGTATCCATATAGACCTATAAAACACCTAAACTCAATGACATTCATCGGCTAGTCCTATGAAACTAATGCTCTCACTTTCTCTGGGTCTACTGATACTCCTGTCTCTGAGATAACATTACCCAAGAAGCGAATTTGGATCATCCCAAAGTGTCATTTTGAGAGCTTAACATATGACTGGTGGTCTATCAGTGTACTCAAATTGATCTCAAGATGTATGGCATGGTCTTGTTGAGTGTCCAAGTACACCAAGATATTTTCCACAAAGACAACCTTGAATGAATCCATGTATGGATGGAACACTCGGTTCATCAGAGCCATGAGAACTGTAGGTGTGATCATGAGACCGAACAACATAACCACATACTCATATAGACCATACATTGTATGAAAGGCTATAAGAGGTATATCTAATGGTCTAAAGTGCAACTTATGATAACCAAATGTCAATTAAATCATCTAGAACACCCGGGCTCCTCGAAGATGATCAAATGGATCATTAATCCATGGTAAGGCATATTTATTCTTAACCGCCAACTTGTTCAAATTCTGATAATCCACACAATGTCTGAGGGTACAATTTTTCTTCTTTATAAATAGGATAGGCGAACCCCAAGGAGAATTACTTGGTTTTATAAAATGCTTTTCCTCAAACTCATCCAACTTCTTCTTGAGATCTTGTAACTCTAGTGTAGCCATAATATACCGAGGAAAGGACACCGGTACCGCACTTGGAACGAGCTCAATAGAAAATTATACCTATTTCTCTAGAGGAAAACCTGAAAAGACCTCTGGAAAGACATCCCTGGAATGATCGACCACTGGAGGAAAGTACAACTATGAATTCCCCTAGGATTATAGATATGAACTAGAAATCTAGGTTGTAACTCCTCCCAACCTATGGTGCTCGGGTCCAGATCTACTCGCCTGGAAATCCCATTCGCCATTATGATGAAACAATCCACCCTCTAGTGCGGATTAACTCATGCAATGATGATAGCAGTCAAAGATATCCAGGAAGGGAACAAACCAATCTATTCTGTGAATGAAATCATATCCTCTCATATCTATGACATAGGGGTACCATAAGAAGTGACACCCACCAACCTCAAGGGGGAACTACGTGCACTAATGTGCACTGGTCGTTATAGTCCCCATTAATGTTTCTAGAGTCAATATATCAGCATATGAAAAGATATAGTGTACAATGCTTTCCACAACAGAAAAAGATATAAATCTATGGGAATCCCCTTTATCAAAAAGTGCAAAAGCTAAAACTAAGGAAACTAGGATCGTACCTTGAACTGTAGAGGGTCCTGGATCCCGCTCCTATTGGGTCTACTCCACTGCAATAGTCTGGCCTGTATTGCGGCCCTATGACCCTGCCAAACCACCTGAGCTGATCCACCCAGTTTTTGCTGAAGGCATGCCAACTGACCACCACGGTCGCGACCTCCACCTCAACCTGGACAACAGGAAGAACTCCAGTTCCCAGACTGATGAGAAACAGGTGGTGCTGTTCCTAAATGTGGAGTCATAAAAGAACCCATGTCACCTACTTCTGGTCTGATGAACTGATAGAAGTACTGAAGATGACCCATATAACCACAAGATTAGCACTTCACTAGGTCTCTATGAAATATTTTATGGTATGCTCGACCTTACAACACATGTAGCATACCAAATAGCTACCTGAAGCTACATCCCACCTACCTGGATCTCCATGTGTAGGATCCTTGATGCACTTCCTACTATTAGCCAGAGAAGTACCAACTCTGGATGCTGAATCGCCCTAGCCGACAGCTATAGAATCCCTTAGTTTGTGCTCCGCGATCAGCGGCTGGTTGACTATAGAAGTGATGGAAGAAAATATGAAGATGGTATCTAGAGCCTGAAAGTCATTCCTAAGACCATCCTCAAACATCCTTGCTAGGAATAACTCATCTCCCCCTAAAAATGTTGTAAATTGATACAACTCTATGAAGCAATAAGAATACTACATAACAGAGAGAGTACCCTACTCTAAAATAATGAACTCTTGGGCTCGATCAGCCATCATGGTGTTTGGATAGATGTAATCCTAGAAGGTTCACTAAAACTCATCTCAATCTATAACCTACTAGAGTCAGACCTGTGATATCACATCCCACAATCTCTTGGCAGAATGATGAAGCATATACATAGCGAGGATGACCCTCTATTCCGATGGAGTCTCTAGATGCTCAAAAATTGTAAGCATGAAATCTATCCATAACATTGCATCCAGGTGTCCCCCATCCCTTGAGAGAGTGGGAGGATGGAACTATTTGAAGACCCATATCAACTCCGCCATTGACGGGGTAGGATGAGACACTCCTTTGAAGGTCTACATGAATCTCAAATATCCCTATCAAAACTATGCATCAGAAACTAAATTTGTAATAACAGCTGGTGCCAAGACTCGGAATACAAGAGGATCTATTGCTAGTCCTAGATCAACAATTTTGGGTGTATGATCACTACCCTGTAACTGGCATACAACCGGAGGATGTCTTGTTGGCATGACTCTGTAAGGTCAAGCACACACATACTTCAAGACTACCAAGGAGTAAAACATATATGTGTAAGAAGGGAACAACAGAAGGAAAGCATTCATGATTTTCAAAATAGGGATACATGGTAGGTATAACTCCAAATTCATTTATGACTTCACATGTGCATGTACTTCTACCAAAACTGGTCATGTAACACCCCATACATATGGCCTATTCTCCAAGACACAACATGTACTTGATTCATTTCCCATACCCGAGTTCTTATGCAAGTCATACCCTCACGATTCTCCAAGGACATGACTAAACGACGTGCTTGTGCCAAACACAGTTTGTACCTCTCAGGTTTCAATTATCTGTATTGTTAGTCACACAGTTGGTTACATGGATGAGCCATGATGACATGTTTATACTAGACACAGAGTGTACTATGAGGATTCCACCGCCCTGTGTTGTTTGTTACACGGCCAGATACATGGGTTATACTACATCGTGTCTTAAATCTTGAAACGTCATGTATAACCTATGTTTTATCCATCTATGTCATCAGTCACACTGGTGGACACAAAGTATACACAACAAGACGTGTACATCTGGTACATGGCGTGTCCCACTAAAGATTTCCCAACACTATGTCTCTTCCCACACAGCCAGTGACACACTTAGAGGCTACATGAAATGTACATACAGTACACAATGTGTACTTAAGAAAAATAGTTCCATCCTATATAGAAGAACACATGGTATGTATTTATCATTACACGCCATGTATTTTGGGTTTTTCCAGATAGTAAGCCTACGAAACTACTTTTTAACCCAAAAAACCATAAAACAAACACTAATGTGCCAAATTCCGATTCGTGAGGGCCCATACATCCAATGATTCAATGCTTGGAATCTTATACATGTTATATATAAACATAACAGAGTAATGATCCACCACATTTCGGTCCATGAGGGCCCATAACACCTCAGGAACCAATGTTTGAAATTCATTCAAACTAAATCTTACATATTATCAATTCCTTATCAAACAACATGTATTCTATCAAGGAATATATCACAACAGTATGAATATTTAGAATAACATCTATCACAACAACATTCAATTAGTAATTCACCCTTAATGGAATGGGATGAATAAAATGTGATATTTTGAAAGTGACTATATGATTAATGAGATGGAATACCCTCATCTCATTAGGTTGCAATAGAAATATAACATTAATAATATCAATAATAATAGCGCAATACATGTGAACCACCCAATGGGGAAACCAAATAAACTGTAATAATTTCAAAACCTGAAAAATCACAATTTATCTGGTAATTTGGATTTTCCCTATACATGGGTAAGCTATTCCCGGGAAAAGCGTATCACCAAGTACCTATTTTTTCCATCTCTTATTATAGGCTCTAAACAGAAAGTAAATAGAAAATAACCTACCTCTGATACCACTTTGTAACATCTCGGTTCGGGGATCCACCCCGAGGTGCCCCGTACCTGGTTTGTCACATGGCGTCAAGAAAATTTCCCCATGCGCCAGAGGCCGCCAACTAGTAGTGAGGGCCTTGGGTGTGATAGTGGGGAAACTATGCCCTCATTGGCAGAGTAACACAATGGAAATAAACAGATAACAACAATGGAAGAAATAATAATACCATACAACAATAGAGAGTAGAATACTAAAATAAATAAATAACTAGAGAAAATATATAAATGATGAATGTTATATATGTCTAGGAATGGATCCAAACAAGTCACATTGCTGGAATACATAACTAAACCAAAGTACAAAGAAAAACAATGAACTCCAACAGCTTCGTAAGCTTCATATTGGTCCTAAACTCCCTATCTCCACCACAATCAAGTACCTGAAGTAGAAGGGTGCTTGCCCTTATCCATACGAGCATCAATATACTCTGTTTGGGCCTAAAAGCATGACCCGATCAGGGTATGGGCCAATTGTCTGTAGGAAACCACCAAAAGACCTGTGCCTAATAGTCAGTGAATATATGTGTAATGAAATAAGAAAAATGAAGTTGTAAACAAGGAATTACTCAAATGTAAACAAGCCTACAGTTTCCATTACATCAATGACATTTTACAATTTAATCAACCAAACACAAAACAAGAAACACTCGGGGAATGTTCTCATAGCATATCCCCTCTGGATTATCCAACAATCTAAATTATCCCTTTGGATAGTTCTCCCGACCTAACCCTATGGTTCAATTTACAAGAAGGATGAAATGAAGACTCTTTGAGGATGTATGACCTGTCAATTCCCAATATAGTCTTTTAATGATAAACTACAGACACTCTGAGGAAGAACTCTACGTCAATTCCTCTTGTGGTCTCGCAACCCAACTATAGACACTCATAGGGAGAACTCAATGTCAATTCCCTCTATGGTATCACAACATGATAATTATGACATAAAATCTAGGAAAGCCCTCAATGTCAATTTCCCCTATGGTCTCACTACACCAGGTTCCCATAGACTGGTGTAAAGAAATCATGAAAAAATGATAATCAACATCCAATGTAATGCTCAAAGTACTACTTGGCTAAATTAGCTACAAAGAATGTCACAACATATCAGATAAATAATCACTCCATCCTAACAACACTAGGAATGGAAGTCAAAATAGCTTAATATGAAATGCTAGACCAAACGGTCGAAAACAAACAAGCATGAAAAAACACATCCATAGAATGGAAATTAATAATATTCACAATCATAAATCCACTACTCAAGAACACAATACATAACAAGAAATAGTAGGGATATTAACCATAAACACGAAATACCCCGAATAAGGGTATTGGGCACTTTTTCACATATAACGGAAAGAATAAATAGGAAAAGGCACAAACCACCTACATCAACATTTTACGAATCATATACGTGATCCTCAGGCCTTAAATCTCCCTAGGACATTGTAGATCTACAAAAAGAAGAAAATTTTCTACTAAGAACATCTCACAAAAGAATAAATATCTGAGAAGGAGGCTATAGAAGATGGAAGAGCATACAGTGATGATTCCAGTACAACTGACAAAGTTCGATTTAGAGAACGAACAACGAGTCGGGGGTTCAGAGAAGAATCACTAGCCATTGACACTCCTAGATGAGATGGGTGAAGAATAAGATCTATTTGTGAACAAGACACGACCCCATTGTGTTTAAATAAATAAAAAGAAAGTACATGGTGATTTCTTCTAGGGTACATGACGTGTAGTTGATTTATTAGGTTTATGCAGTCTCCAGGTCACCCAACACAGCCATGTGTTCGGTCATTACACGACCAACATAGGGCTACCTGCGATATCCAAGTACAGGTTGTGTACTTATAAGTACACGGCGTGTACTCCTGAAAATTCCACAACTCCTCTTTTTCTCACAAAAAACATGAAAAGAAAGACATACCTAATGAAGAAAAACCATGTTCTTTCAGTCACTATGTTGCTGATCCACAATGGGCCTCTTTAAGACTGGTCCTCGTCGGTTCTCTATGACGATGATCCACCCAGGGTCTCTATGATGTTGATCTACACATGGTTTCTATGAATATTATCCACAACAAGCCACTCAAAGGCTGGTCCTCGTCAGGTTTCTATGATGTTGATCCACAGAGGGTCGCTAAGAAGATGATCCACACATGGTCTCTAAGACGTTGATCCACACAGGGCCTATTTGATGCTGATCTAAGATGGCCTGCTCTAAGCCTCATCCTCCTTGGGTCGCTATGATGTTGATCGACATAGGATCACTATGATGTTAATCCACACAGGATCCCTATGATGCTGATCTACAAAGGGTCGCTATGAAGCTGATCCCTAGCAGGCTACTCTATGCTTGGTCCTTGTTGGATCACTATGATGCTGATCAACACATGATATATATGATGCTAATCCACACAAGGTTTCCAGAATAGAGGTAGGGATTATTATTCTTATAGCAGGATCATGCCACTCTAGAGTTTCTGATATTCACCCGCATTGGTCTCTCTTGTTCTTCATGTCACATCTAGTCACTAGATTCCCACTCGTAACACGTTTGATTCTAGGAGAACTACTCCTCAAGCAATCGGTCATATTTAAAATTGTAAGAAGTCCCTCAAAAATTATACCCAAGGGAGAACACCATCGTAGGGGTCCCAACGTGACAGACAACGCGACGTTCGGATGCTCGGTCTGTGATATATGGTCACTTTTGAAAAAAAGGCCTAATTGGATTCAGGTCTGATCCAACCCAGGTAGCACGACAAACTCCATCAAAACTAACTTAAAGTATCTCCAATGTATCACCTTGTAACGAGGGTGATTATTCCATAGACGGAGCGTCGATCAGACATTCGGTCTGTTAATTACATCCCTTTCCATGAAATTGTGGCGATCACACCTTGGTCCGACCCGTCTCGGTCGGGCCTGCCGGAATAAACCAAAGGGACCGCTTTCCAAAAGGGGTCCCAATTCCACTAACGACGTGACAAACAAACACCCGATTTCTCAGTTACATGTTTTTCATTACTCAAGTGTCAGTTGGGTCTGGGCCCAACCCGACTTGGTCTGGCTAGCCCGACACAACGGGTCCCGGGGTCTACCTGACCCCACCTAGGACTACCCCATTAAGGGTAGGCCCAGTTCACTGGGGTCCAGCCCGTCTAGTTTGTCCTAGTTTGGTTCACCGGCCCAGGCAGTGGTTGGCTCGGTCCCCCATGAGGGGCTCGCCCCCCTCCCCCATGATGGACCGTATCTGGCCCGGTCTGCCACGAGGCATACCGCCTTCTCCGCTACACCAAGTGTTGCGGGGCCATTTCGCCTAGCTGGTGGCGCACTGCCCTACCACATGACACGATCATCCGTTTGGACAACCGGATTTAGCCAACGTGGTTTGGCCTCATGACTACTATTTCATTTTTAGGTGATTCAAATGTTCACTGCCCTTTTCCCACACAGCCGGCTCGTGCTTGTTGCCTTCCAGCACCCGCGACATGTTACCGCGGGTCTCCTCTATCCACCATAGGCTGCCGCCATCATGGAATGTTGGAGGTTTCTACCGCGGGTCACCGGACATGCTCCAATGTCCATTATTTTTATCGTATATTCCTACGGCTCTACCATGCTACCGTCGTGATAGCGTGGCCCACTATTCCGTGTTGCATTGAACTTGAAGAAACCGTCCCCGAAGAACAAGGGGTTAGCAAAGTGGAGGAGGATCCGAGCCTTGTTTGTTTGGCCCACACCCTCAGCGTTAATGTCAATGCATGTATGGTAGGAATTAATTAATCAATGACAAGTTCAAAATAAACCCGCTACCTTGAAGATTGTTGGTGACCGCTGCAGATGACGGTACTTCCACGTTTGTGGGTGTGTGGTGAGATGAGCATCCTCATTGGATAGAGTTGTCGATGTTCATTGATCTCGGATCATTTCTACCAGAGCATCCTTCCTCCATCGGTGGATGGTGTTGTGGTACTTTTCCAAAGTTTCCCCGATTAGTGAAGCTGTGTGAAAACTCATCCCTGAGACTCATATAAATAGGAGGGGAAATGGGTGAGTAACGCATGTATAATTTAATGAGTTTCATTAAATGATTAATTAATGAACCTAATTTAATTTGAAATGGTGGAGTTATGCAATTGGTTAGTCAATCCACATACTGGCCAGACATTTCATTAGTCCTGCCAACACCACTCATCAGTTAGAGAAAAGAATGATAAAATAACAATAAAATTGATATTTAATGATTCTTTAAAAAGGTCCAAAAACTATCTTATACTCATGAAAAGCTGTAGTCAAAGTGAAGCCTCTCTTAAGAAAATACCAGTGCTAGGGATTCATTGGTGCTCTCAGATTTTCAATCCGATCAACGAGACAAAAGGTAGAAAACGCCGCCCATGCATTTACTGAATGTGCCCAAACAAATATTGGAAACATTATAACAGTCACCCTCGAACTGCGCTGGTCGAGGTTAGGATCCACCGAAGGGGAACACATTCTAAAGAGCTCAATGGTACTCTCAAATTTTCAATTCAAGTTACCATTTAAAAGTTAATAATTTTATAATAAAATAATTATCATTTAATTATTTTATTTTCAGGCAAAAAACTAAATTCCACTAATGGCCCGCGCCCGGCAATGTTAGTATCAGCCCAAAGAAATCATACCCTCACGAGTTCTGCGGTGGTATCATATTTTTAACCCAAGTCACTATTCGTGAGTTATAATCATTTGAAAAATAAAATAATTTTATTTATTTATTTTATTTACGGTTATTCCATTTTCGGGTTTTCCCACTAAAGGCCTGTGCCGACTAAACATACGTCATACCTAGGGTAAACCCGCTATACTTAATGCAACGGTGCAATAAAATTTCAAATAAAAGAAACCATTTTATGAGTTATTCCTCTTTTGTAGGAAAACCTCTCACACATGCTATATTAAACATAACAATTTTCAACAGATCATTCCGGTAACTCTAGGCCTCGGAATTACGCACCGTCAGATTTCACAGTCTCAAAATAATTCAATATAATAAAAAAAATTATACTGAATTTCCGGGACATTATAATATCGAGTATAAATTTCTACTAAAAATATTCATTGTACGTATACACTAAAAAATCCAAGCAATAATTTCCATGGAAAATATGAAATGAAAACATTCAATGAAAATTTATATGTTGAAATTTCTATTAGTGTTAATTTTCATTAGAAACTCTCAATATAATTTTTATGTAATTGTTTATAATATATTGGTGTGGTTTGTGAACCCATACATTTAATAAATTAAATACACCCATATAATATATATTTATATATAATTATTTTCTATGTGAAAATAATAAAATATATATAATAAATTCATTATTAATATTTTCTATAATATAAATAATGATTTCAATATATTGAATTATGATTCACTTATATTCAAATATTAAGAAATATCCTATAATAAATATGTATATAATTGGAACGTGTGGTATATAAGGGAATTCCAATAAAAAGTTTTTCGACTCTCTAACCTGAGAGGATACTAATCCGACTGTAGTCTATCTTTGCTATTGAGGTTCCACTAAAACATTAGATCTTTGAATATTTCAATAATTTGCACTTGTTAAAATGTTCTAGTGGAAATAAATCTAAAAAATGGATTAGAGGTTCCATGGTAAGGAGAGGATAAAGTAGATGGTTGAGATTTCTAGGTTATAGGAAATTTTTTTTTTATAATTGATTATAGATTTCATTACATAAATTCTAAACAATTAATAGACCATTATTAATAAGAATTTTTATTAAACAAATTGAAAAAATTCAACTACATATAATTAATTTTTATTCACAAAAAATACGATGAAAAATGATGGAAATAAGCACCCAATGAATCATACACAAAATATCCATCTGAATTATGATAGGTTAAGGTATTAGATTAAAAATTCATTTAATCTTGAGTTTAGCCCATATAAGTTCTATTTGAGTACCTTTAAAACGATTATTAATTCATTGATATTATAAATTCAAATAAATAAAATTTAGAAAATTGATTTATTCTGAATGCCACCTGGATTGGATGTATATGTGAATTTTAAAATTTCAAATTTCCATTATGGTGTTTTCATATGTAGAGATATCTATATTGGTATTTAAAATTATAGTCAAGGATGTGAATAAAATTTGAAAATAGTTTTTTATATTTTTGGGGAAAATAGAGTAATGAATCATTCAATTTTATAAATGAATATGTTACATAAATTATTTAATTTCATTTTCATAACTACAAAGGTATGTAGGATCTGTGATATGAGGTGGTTAAAGATAAAACCGGGACTTTCTGATTTACCGCCTCATGTCAATCTTGGATGTTAAAACCAATATGTCAAGATCGGTGTTTGATCCAATAATTCCATATCAATCCCATATATTTTTCCCCCTATGTTTTTTCCATGATCCAACCATAGTGGATTTCTAGGAGCAGGAACAACATCACCCATCGTTTCCACTTGTGATGAACATATAGAAATATAAATATAAATATATTTAAACATAAAAAAATAAATTCAAATAAATATCCAAATAAAAAATAGAATGATAAAAATAGAAAGATTTAATTTTAATATATATGTATATATATACCCCAAAACACACATTTGTTACAATAATAATATTTGTACATGAAAACATATACCCATTTTTTAAAAAACAATAATGAAATATTGATTTTAGAGAAACAACAAGAATATTTTGGGCTCCCGATGGTATTTGGGCATTCTAAAAGAGGTGAATTCTCTTTCATCTTGGAAATGGTCAAAAGTAAAATCTAGAGATGGTTGGGGAAAAAACTACCTATGGCTAGGAAAGTGGATCTTTTTAAAGTTGTGGCTCAAGCGGTTCAATCTAATGTGATGTCTGTTTTCATGATTTATGACTTCTTTATTAACCAAACCCATTCATAAATTTCTATTTTTTTGGTGAGGTTAGGAAAATGAAATGAATAATATAATCTTACTCACATGTCAGAAGCTATGTGCACCCAAAGGTTGTGGAAACACAAGATTTAGGGACTTTAAAGATTTCAACAATGCCCTTTTGGCTATAAAATAGTGGTGTTTATTATAGGAACTAGAAAATTTGTGTGCAATGGTTTTAAAAGCTATGTGCTTCCCATATAGTTAATTTTTATCCTCTTGTTTGGGAACATGGCTGATATTTTTCAAAATAAGTGTTTGGGGATCCAAATATTTATTGAACTATGGGATTTATTGGATAATTTCTATTGGAAATAAGTTAAATGTTTTAAAAGATCCACAGATTCCTGATTCAAACTACATGATACCTACTTCCTTTAACAAACTCTTTCTACAGCATGATTTAGTGCGGGACCGTCTTGTTGATGAACTTAGTGGATGGGTTTTTGGAAACTCAGTATTTGGTTTAATGACAATGATCATTAGGCTATTTTTTTGGATCCACCGATGCTTGGTGTGGGATTGAGCAATCCATTCTATATATTCATGAGAATGGGTTGATACTCATTTCATATAGGTTTTATCAATTTATCTATATAGGTATTTGCATTAGGTAATCATTTGTGGAATAATTCATGGAATTTGAAATCCCCACAGAAGGCCAAATTCATCTATTAGTAGCTTATAAAGGAATTATCCCAACCAATGTGAGTTTTTTTGGGTGAAATATTCTGGATAAATCTTTGTCCCCTCTTTATAGGAATGGTGTGGGAACGAAATTTCATCAAATAATATCAACCACTTGGGTTTTTGGGTTGTTCTAGAATTGCGTTGAAAACGATATCGATCGATGGAGAATCCTAGGATAAGTGAAACTTGTTGTAGTGGATTGGTTCAAATATCACTCAATAAAAGATATTGTGGGACTGGGCATCAATGAATCTTTCATTTCGTTCCATAGAAATCCCTTAATGTTTGGAAAAATTATTGAAGATTATATGATTTGGCTCAAAAAGATACAATGTTGGATTTTCCAGTGGAGCTACGAGGGGATAGGGGGGGATCACCTATCATCATATGTTCAGAATCCTCATTCCAGGTGGCCACACCCACTCTGGGGGACTTTAAAATTAAGAATGACACGATGCTTCCAAGAGATGGTACAATGGGCATCAATTTAGACATTTGTGATCATGTTGACTCTTTATTCATAGCTCGACACACCATAGTCAGAGCTTGGTTGACCCCCATTGTGGCTAAAGCCAACACTACAGTTGGTGATTTTCAAAGTGATAGAAAACACTTTTAGCAACACTATAAAAGCACTGTTAATCTCAGAGAAGATGGGGGACCCCCTTTAACAACACTAAAAAAGCGCTGATAAAGGGCATCTTTTACCCACGCTAAAAAAAGCAAATATAAGGACCACCTTTATCTATGATATTTTAGCACAGATAAATGGCATTTTTATCAGTGCTATTTTTAGTGATGATAAAAGATCACTTTATCTATGATTTAATTAGCACTGATAAATGGTGAGTTTATCAGTTCTCAAAATAGCGCTGATAAAGGGTTCCATTATCAACGCTCATAGTAGCGCTGATAATGGGGGCCTTTATCAGCACTCGAAATAGCGCTGATAAAGGGGGCCTTTATCAGCACTCGAAATAGAGGTGATAAAGGCCTAACAGCCTATGATGTTTTATTTATATAAAATCACACCCACCAATAGCACATGAACAAATAAATAGTGTCAGCAGCAACTGTACAACACACAAACACCACCTACAAAAAACATCGATTGCACAATGAACACAGGAACAAATCATTGCACACAAGAATAAAGGAAGACACACAAGGGTTTGTAAATCCATGATATATACATTTTAAAAAATGTATTATGTTATTACATTCACAATTATCCAACAAAAATTTAAAAACATTAATCTTTCATTATTTGAAATATGTGATCCCCTCTTAAAAATGTCCTCCCATGGTATTACTTGTCGACCAAATCAATGAAACTCATGAAAAAGGTTCAACCTATATAAGAAAAAATATTGTGTTTGTAATACTATACAGAAATAAATTAAACATTAATATTAAATAATAGATTAATGAAATGTAAATTTTTAATAAAAATGACACAATTGGAGTTATATAAGTCACACCATGGATCGTATTGATGTGGGGTTGATTCCTACATGTCACAAATGAGTTATAGATCATTTTACTATAATATATAAATAATCTGAATGGGTTTTCTTGGAATTGAGGGCGTCCATTATTTTTTTACTAAAACTAATATCAAATTTAAATGACATATTTGGATTTATACTGGCCACATCCTTTGTCAAATTGAGATTTGGTTGATTCATGCACATCAAAAATGACTCATGGATAATTATTCTAAAGTATCAAAACAATCCAAATGGGCTTTCTTGGTTTTCAGTACTACAATGTTGTTTTCTTACAGAAATATCATTTCAAATCAGAAACTCCCATTTTGAGTCACCCCGGTCGCATCGTGGGTCGGTTTGAGGTGGCACTACAACATACATGTCACAATGGACTTCAGAATTGATCTCTTAAATTATAAAGTCAACCAGAGGGTGTTTTCTTGGTTTTCAGTGAGTGAAACATATTGAGCTAAAATGTCAATTTTCAAATGATAAAAGACACTTTTGGTCATTCTGGTCTCAACGTGCATTGTATTGAGGTGATGTTGATTCCTATACATAATAAATGACTCATGAATCATTTTATTAAAGTATAAAAACAATAAAAATGTGTTCTCTCAATTTTTATAATGTCACTTTTTATTTTTTACTTAAATTAATGTCAATTTTAAATAAAAACACATTTGGATTTATGGCAATCACATCGTTTATTAAATTGTGGTGTGGTTGATTCCTACAGGTCAAAAATGACTCATGCATCATTGTTATTAGGTATCAATACTATCCAAACGTCTTTTCTTTGTTTTTAGTATGTCAGTTTCAGTTTTTATACTAAAATATCATTTCAAATCGGAAACCCACATTTTGAGTCGTACCGGTCACATCTTGTGTCGATTTTATGTGAGACTACTTCATACAAAATAGAAAAGACATAAGAATCACATTCAGAAATTATGAAGAAAATTGGAATTTTTTTTTTAGATTTTAGTGAGTGACATGTTTTGAGATAAAATATAAATTTTAAAATGATAACATACACTTTTACTCATACTGATCACACCGTGCATCAGATTGAGGTGCAGTTGATTCTTACTGGTTAAAAATGACTCCTATGTCATTGTACTAAAGTATCAAAACAGTATTAATGCCTTTTCATGGTGTTTATTATTTTAGTTTTTCTTTTTTACATAAATTAACGATAATATTAAATAAAAATACACATTTAGATTTATACCAGTCACATCGTTCATTGTATTAATGTGAGGTTGATTCTTAAACATTACTAATGACTCATGGATCCTTTTCCTAAATTATAAAATCAATCTGAAAGCATTTTCTCAGTTTTCAGTATTCCTGTTGTGTTTTTTAATAAAATTATGGTCAATTTTAAATAAAAAGCTATTCTTTGAGTCATACTGGTCACACCATGCATCTAATTGAGGTGTGGTTGATTCCTACATGGAAAAAATGAATTATAAATCATTTTACTAAATTATCAAAACAAATAGGAATGTGTTTTCTTTGTTTTTTGCATGCCAGTTGTGTTTTTTATTAAAATATCATTTCAAACTGGAAAACACATTTTGAGTCATACTGCTCGCATCATGTGTCGGATTTACATAAGACTTCTTCATATACATAAAAAAGAATTTTGGAATCATTTTCCTAAATTATGAAGACAATATAATTGAGTTTTATATGTTTTCAGTGAGTGATGCGAATTGAGCTAAAATATCAATTTTAAACTAATAACATACAATTTTAGTCATATCGGTCACTCGATGAATCAGATTGAGGTGTGGTAGATTCACACACATCACAAATTAACGAAGGATTATTTTCCTAATGTATTAAATCAATACAAATGTGTTTTCTTGGTTTAAGTATGTCAGTTGTTATTTTTTACTTAATTAATGTCAATTTTATATAATAAGACACATTTTGATTTATACTGTTCACATCATGCATTTCATTAGGGGGGGGGGGTTGATTCTTACTTGTCAAAAATGAATCATTGTTAATTTTACTAAATTATCCACACAATCAAAATGTGTTTGCTCTATTTTCAGTATGCCAATTGTGTTTTTTTAATAAAGTTAGTGTCAACAAAAAAGAGACAGTTTGAGTCATACCAGTCGTACCGTGCATCAGATTGAGGTGAGGTTGATTCCTACACTTCAAAAATGACTTATAAATTATTTTACTAAAGTATAAAAACAAACTTAATGAATTTTCTCAGTTTTTAGTATGCGAGTTGTGTTTTTTACTAAAATATCATTTCAAATTAAAAATAAGCATTTTGAGTCATACAACTTGCATCGTGCATCAGTTTGACATGAGAATATTTTATAAATGTCATTAAGAAATTATTAATATTTATCCTAAATTATGAAAAATACCAGAGCTAGTTTACTTGTATTTTAGCGAGTGATGCGTTTTGAGCTAAAATTTCAATTTTAAACTCATTATAGAATCTTTTAGTCATATCAGTCACACCATTCATAATATTGATATGTGGTTGATTCCTACACATCAAAAATGATATGTGGATCATATTTATGAAGTATCAAATCAATAAAAATGTGTTTTCATAGTTTTTAGTATTTTAGTTGTTGTTTTTTTACTAAAATTGATGTCAATTTTAAATAAAAAGACACATTTGGATTTATAGTAGTCACATAATGGATTTTATTTAGGTGGGGTTGATTACCACACATAAAAAATGTTTCATGGATTTTTTTACTAAATTATAAAAACAATCTGAATGTGTTTTCTTGGTTTTCAGTATGCCATTTGTATTATTTTACAAAAATTAATGTCAATTTTAAATAAAAAGAGACACCTTGAGTCATACCATTCACACTGTGCATCATACTGAGGTTTGGTTGATTCCTACCCATCAAAAAATGATGTATATATCATTTTAATAAAGAATCAAAACAATACGAATTCATTTGATCAGTTTTTAGTATGCTAGTTTTTTTAATAAAATATCATTTAAAATTGGAAACATTCATTTTGAGTCATACCACTCGCATCGTGTATGGGTTTGACATGAGACTACTTTGTACACATCAAAAATAACTTATGAATAATTTTTAAAAATTATTAGGACAATCAGAGTGATTTTTCTTGGTTTTTACTGAGTGACGTGTTTTGAGAAAAATTATCAATTTTAAATTGATAACAAACAATTTTAGTCATATCGGTCACATAATTCATCAGATTGAGGTGTGGTTTATTCCTAGACATAAAAAATGACTGATGTATCATTTTGATAATGTATAAAAACAATAAAAATGAATTTTCTTGGTTTTCAATATGTTAGTTTTTTTACATAAATAAATATCAATTTTAAATTAAAAGACACATTTGGATTTATATCAGTCACATAATGGGTTGTATTGAGGTGGTGTTGAATCTAACATGTCAAAAATAAATCAGAAATCATTTTTGCAAATTATCAAAACCATCCAAATGTGTTTTCTCAATTTTTAGTATACCAGTTGTGTTTTTTATACTAAAATGATTCTCAATTTAAAATTAAAAGAGATACTTTGAGTCATACCAGTCACACCGTGCATCAGATTGAGGTGTAGTTGATTCATTCAATTCCAAAATGACATATATGTCATTTTACTAATATTTCAAAACAATACTAATGCATTTTATAAATTTTTAGTATCCCAGTTGTGTTTTTTTACTAAAATATCATTTCAAAATAGAAACATACATTTTGAGTCATTCTGCTCGCATCGTGCATCAGTTTGACCTGAGACGGCTTCAAACACATCACAAATAACTTATGAATTGTTGTCCAAAATTATAAATATAATTGGAGATATTTTTATTGTTTTTTAGAGTGTGATTCTTTTTTAGATAAAATTTCTATTTTAAACTGATAATGGGTACTTTCAGTCATATCGGTCACACCATTCATTAGATTGAGGTGTGGTTGAATCCAACATGTTGGAAATGAATGATGGATCATTTTCTTAATGTATCAAAAGAACTTGAATGTGTTTGTTTGGATTTTATTATGTAAGGTTTTTTTACATAAATTAATGTTGATTTTATATAAAAAGATATGTTCATATATATATCAGTCACATCATTCATTGAATTGAGGTGGAGTTAACTTCTACACATCAAAAATTAATCATAGATCATTTTCCTAAAATATCAGAATTGTTTGAATATGTTTTCTTGGTTTTTAGTATTCCACTTTTGTTTTTTTACTAAAATTAATGTTTACTTTAAATAAAAAAGATACCCTTCAATTTATATAAGTCACAATATGAGTTGAATCAAGGTTTTGTTGATTCTTACATGTCAAAATGACCTACAGATCATTATAATAAAGTTTCAAAAAAATCAGAATGTGTTTGATATGTTTTTAGTATGCCAGTAGTGTTTTTTAACTAAAATATAATTTCAAACTAGAAACACACATTTTGAGTCATATCGATCGCATTGTGCAATAGTTTTATACGAGACTAAATCAAACACGTCAAAAAAAAAAAGAAATGAATCATTTTTTTTAAATTTTGAAGACAATCAGAACGAGTTGTATTAGTTTTTAGTGAGTGATGTGTTTTGAGATAAAATGTCAATTTTAAAATGATAACCTACACTTTTAGTTATATCAGTCATGCGATTCATCAGATTGAGGAGTGATTGATTCCTACACATCAGAAATGAAAAATGGATTGTTTTCCTAATGTATCAAAATGACATGAATTCATTTTCTCAGTTTTTAGAATGTCACTTGTTCTTTTTGCTAAATTTTAGTGTTAATTTATTATAAAAATACACACTTAAAGTCATAACGGTCACACGATGTATCATATTAAGGTTTGGTTGATTCTTACACATCAAAAATTACTGATGGATTATTTTTCAAAAATATCAAAACAATCCTAATTAATTTTCATATTTTTCAATATGGCACTTGTTCTTTTTTCTAAAAATACATCAAATTTTAAATAAAAATAGACAGTTCGAGTCATACTAGTCACATCTTCATGCTATTAATGTATATTCTTCTATCGGGTTTTATTCCCCTTTGTTTCTAATAAATTCTACATCATCTTGTGAATATGGGTCTTTTTGAAAATCATAGTAGTACTGAAAAAATATAAATACACAAAGGATTAATAAATATTTTAATTGAAATAGTAATTATCTTAAAAATACCTCTTTAATGATACTGGTTTTTTCATGGAATATGATATATTTTATAAATTTACAAACATAATAACCATAATCTTTATTTTTTGTTGTTTCATACACTGATGATACATTGAGAAAAATAACTACATTTTTATATGTGCTTGGACAGTGATATTTTTTTACAAATACCTTGATTTGTATCTAGTCGTTGTACTGGTGATGTTTCATTTCCTTTTCCCTTGGCCTCATTCCATGAAGTAGGTGATATTCACGCACCGCCCTATCATAATATAATACTCATTAAAAGATAATATAAATTATATAACTAGATTTTTAGTTATAAAATGTTGGATGTAGTGTTTAACACATTGACAAACGCCATCATTTGTGGTCGGTTTGTTGGATATTCGTGCATTGAATCTAGAAAATAAATATTTGTAGTATCCAAATTGACCACAATGAACATCCAATGCTACCTAAGAAAAAAAAAGTAATCAATGAAATTAAAATATATTTTATATGATTCAATTGTAGATATCTACCCCTGAATCATTTGTATTTAGAATATTCTTTCATCCATAATTTTTATGTTAAACGATTTGTGTAAGCCTAACACTGTTTCACCCTATTTCATAGATTTTATTTTGTTTTGTTTTCTAAAGGTGGTGTGAGGGCTAACAAGTCCATATTTTTGTTCATGGTGAAATCTATTCAATTTTTTTCATATATACACTTGTGAAAAATATGAAATATATTTAGTCATAATAATTATATTATACCAGATTTTGGAAAATAAAATCCTGAAAACAAACCTCATGTATACATTTTCAACTGATCTACCTAGAAAATCATACACCAAGATATAACATACATTGTCAACACTAAGGAAATATGGATCTTCCCTTCTTTACATGTTTCCATAAAAAAGAATTGTGTGAACCCCACCGTATTTCCACTTCATATTCACATGAGTCTGAAATGATAATAAATGCGAATATATAATGGGTTGTTTTAAGGTTCTTTCGATATATCGTTTTGATCGGTTGGTTGATCCTTGTGATGGATTTGATATATTCTTTATTTTCACCCCTTCCCTGTTCCTTTCTATAATAACATTCATTGGTTTATAAATTTTTTTGTTCAATTTTAATGGTTTTAATTGATAAATAAAATGAAAATTAATACCTCTTTATCGACATGTTTTTTTACAAGATGTGATGGCCATGCGATGAATGTTCCAAGATCTTGTTCGACCTTATGAATATCTTCGTCATCAATTAGAATATGTAGCTAAATGATCAAATAATGGGATAAATTAATCAACACCTTGACATTACCTATTGGAATTGGTCTATTGCGTAGCCCAACTTTCTATATATTGAACATCGTAGCCCTCACTACAAGGAAATGGGTTGGTGTTGATAGATATAAATTATAGTCCTTCTTAATCATTACAATATCATTACATGAAAGGTATTAGTTTCAATATTATTAATAATTCCCAAAATCAATTATTAAAACATTGATCACCTCACCTAAGATAGGGTTTTGAGTATAGTGCCTCGCTTCAAAGCTAGTGGGGGTGGGTCAGGATCGTCACATGCTGGTTATTCTTGAGTTGTTTCTTCTATTTTCCCACCCACCATCATATTTTCCGTGAACTCTCCCTGAAATATCATATGTTCTTCAAGGATAGATATTATTTCTCTCATTATTTTTATTTCCTGACATTGATACTCTTCTTATATTTTTTCTCAAAAAATTTTTGGGGTGTCACTCCAAAACCTGCACCTCCGACACAACCATACTTTTCTGGCTGCTTCAATGCCACTAAAATTATGACTATATCCGATTTGGATGTTTTTAAATCCTATAAATATTTCAAATATAAAATATAGTAAAGTAATTAATTTTTTTTAAGTAATATAAATTTAAAGAAAAACATATATTTATTATTTCATACTTACATATGTTTCCCACACTTTTTGTGCGCTTTTATCTATTAGTATCTCATATTTATTTACGTGTGCCTCCTTCCATAGCACATGGCATGGGTTTGAAGTGATATTGGATTTGGATTCATCAATCTTCATAGAAAGAGAGAAACATATTTATGGTGTTGTTTTATGTCACCTAAAAGTATTATAATAGATTTAATATACGTACCAATTTTTCTTCAAGTGAAGTATACCCCATTCTTTCTTTACGATAAGGGTACACTAGTTTTTCTGCTTCTTCCTTATTTTCATCACTCAGTTGTTGTTTCAAAAATAAAAAACTATCAATAAAAGTGTTGAATACATATATCACAAAACAAAATATTAACAAAAACTATGTACTTGAAAAGGGTTCCCCACACGACGACTAGTAAACACATCCCATGAACCATGGTTTATCAGGTGTTCATAAATAGGAGGTGGGTGCTGGTTAATTTTCTTGTCAGCATCTTTAAGATGAAAATTCTTTATAATTATTAAAGAGCCTTTGAGAATCCTTCAAAAGAACCTTAATACATAGACCTTGTGATATTCATCTACTATAAATGCAATCTACAAGGGATGATGAAGAGTAAGTCAGTGTTTCATTATTTTATTTTATTGTAAATTATTGAAATGATATCCTAATTTTATAGTAATATCTCCTAACATCATTTTCATAAGCCCATGACAACATGCTTCCATGACTGTACATCAATCTACATGCATTTTCGAGTGATGATTCCAATGCAACTACTAAAAATGGCCTTGTTGGGGTTCATAAGTTGTCCCTGCTTATTCCTTCTGACCTCATATTTGATGCATTTCGTTTTTTCCCTAGGGATTTTTGCTAACACTGTAAAACAAAAATTCTCCTATTTTGTCTATGCCATATGTGTTTCATTTCCTACCATATCCTCAATTTCAACATAACCAATATATTCCTCTCGAGTGCTAGAATCAACATGTGTGGATGGTTGTCATACGTCTGCACTAGGAAAAGTAGCATCAATAGGTTGAGTAAGCAATTAGTCCTCTGCACTGCAAGAAGTAGTATGTTGAGAGAGCTTTTGGGACTCAGGATTGGGAGCATCATCACACGTAGAAGTCATTATCTACATATTTGGTTTAACATTTAATTTATATTACATAAAAGAAGTATGTAATAGATAATAACATAAGGGAATATGATGTATATTACAAAAAAAATAACTTGATTATTGAAATATCAATATTTTAAAGGATGAAGGGATTTGGGCCCTCTATTGTCTATCCAAACCCCTTCATTGTGGTATCCTATGATAAGAACAATGCTTTCTACATTGGGAATGCTAAAAAATGATTGCAATGCCGCAATGAAAGGTCATCCTCTATTGAATTTTCATCTCACCCTTCAGTTGTTTTGGTGGATGAAAAATAATTGACCAGTTTTAGTTTGTAGGATCTGGAACATAAAATACATGTACTACCTGTGATGCCATTATAAATTATTCTTCTTTGTAGCCTTCCATACTAAAATCAACTTTCATGAATCCCAAATCATCTATATTAATATTACACTTTTTTATCAACCAACTTGAATTGAAAAATCAGCACTTGAAAGTTCATATAATAAAAATACTATATTTGTTTCATGATGTCAATGTATGACGTATTTTAATAAATTATATTTTTTCTCCTAACAATAGAAACATGCATCACTTAGGCCACACGTGTAAGTCCACTATTCTGCATGGTACTGTCTTCATCATGTTCCATAATATATAATGTCTAACTGTTAATTACATAAGCATTATAAGATAATACATACACACCTGGTCCTCCGTCAATCTGTCGAAGTCGTTCTGATATTGAGTCTAGATTTTCATCTGACTACTTAAATATATGGGCCTAAAACCATCCAATAAACTAATGATTGTGTAATTTTGATATCAATTTTTCATCCATTGGTGAATTTAAATGCCTAATAATTTCTTTGTGGGTTTTAACATATGGGTCATCCTCTACACTATTATGAAAATCGTAAAGGTGGGCATGCTTTAGATAAGTAATATTGATTGTGACAACCTCCCTTCCAGAAATTCTTTCACCCACAATCTTCCCAGTGTAATGATATTTCTGTAGACCAATTATTTTGACACTAGATAGGTATTCATTAGAGAATTCAACAACTTCTTCAAAATTATATCACTCCTCAATACAACCCTAAGGCTGACTACAATTTATGATATTGTCTTTCAAAATCATCATATACCGTTCAATTGGGTACATCCTTATATATTTTACAAGACGACATAGTGGAATCTCTCTCACCGTGATAACCATCATATCAAAGAATGTTAGTGGGAAGAACATTCTAAAATCACATAATATGATGGAAATTTCACTTTACAAACATGGAAATTTAACGGGGAGTATAACATTGATGATATAGCTTTGAAGAATAAATAGAGCTTTGTAAACTTATAATAGAAATTCATGGGAAAAATGAAATTTAAAGATATAGGAATTAGATATTGCATCAAAATGTGGTAGTCATTTGATTTCAGAGCCTTTATCTTTAAATAGGTTATTTCCATGATGTTCTACATATTTGATGAATAACCCTCTGTAACCTTTACATCATTCAAAATGTTTCAAAACTGATATCTCTCCTTCCTGGAAAGAGTGTAAGCTGCTAGAGGAAGAAAATTTCATTTTTCACCCTTTAATGGCACTGACACTTCTCATATTCTCATGTCAACCATGTATAACCTAACCTTAATTCCATCCTTTTTTAGTAGGGTATATTTTTCAATGTGCTGATGACATTGTCCCATATTTTTTTTTCAACATGCATTTCATCAAGAATGTGTCTGACATAAAAATAATTCTAGTATGGTAATTAAAAAAACTAATATCTTTTTCCAATTAGTTTTTGTAAGGTTTTTCGAAAAAAGGATACCAAAGTAGTGTCCACATATTTTATTTTCCCAAATAGTTAATCACCAGTTAGTGTAGATGGTGTTGTACATTCTTTTGAACTTCTGTCCAATGATGTTATCCAAGATTAGTAGTTATGTTGTCAGTTTAGGAACATGTGATGTCCTAGAAATATGGTTTTTGATGAATGTTTCAACCAAATTGATTGTGCACCTTGATGTAGAAGAGACACCCATGAATTCCATTAATGCTATATCCAGAAAAATTACCATAAGTAGGTAAGTCATTTATAATCCCGTAAAAAATGGATCTCAAAATGAAATATTAATTTCTATAAGCATTATACAATGCAACACCTAAATACCACAATAATTTCAAATCCTTGATCAATGGGGCCAAAGAAATGTCAATATCATTACCCTGTTATTTTGGTCTTGATATAATCATAGATAGCATGATGTGTTTTCTTTTCATGAATAATAATAGTGGACTGTTTATATTTACCAACATATTCATCCATGTACTGTGAGTGCTTCTTTTAAAACCAAAAGGATTCACTCCAACTATAGATGACACAAGATGAAGGTTTCATGGCATGATTCAAAAAAAAAATAGGATACTCATGATCGATTCTATTCCACTGAGAGTCTATCAGGTGACATAGTTTCACATCATTATTTCTTTTGTCTGTGTTCCATGTCAATTTCCCTGAGGTCTCCTCACTTCTATATAGGCGCTTAAACCTTGGAATGACTGGAAAGTACAATTCAAATTTTTAGGACCGAATTCATCTTTCTTGTATCGAGAAGCAACACACCTTCAGAACTCTCTATGTTATTTATGGTTTTTCTGAAATAGTATATAGTCATTTGAGCATGCATGTATTCATTCAGAGATCATACCCATCAAACATAACATTAGTTTTGCATCATATGTTCAGTTGGAGAGTTCATTATATTCTAGGAGTATTCCATTCAAGAGAGAATGTAATTCTATAAAACTAGAGTCACTCCATTTGTTTCTTAATTTCAAAATATAAAGCATTAGTATGGATGAAAATGCAGTATATTTAGTGAAACAACCATAAGAAGGCATCTTTTCACAACTCTTTTAATTCTCAAATAATTTTGGACAATCACGAAGTTCATCTTCACTATCCTTTCTAGTTACTCAGTATGATCATTATCATCATTCACATATGTAATCACATCCTCTATATGGACTTCTTCATTATCCACACTTGTAATCATATCATATGATCCATAAAAAAGACTATTATCCCACCCAGTGGCTACATTCCCTTTTACCCATATTTATTCCAATATGTATAACTTTGATCTCTTCTATAAGAGAAAAAGTGTTCTTTCTAATCCTATGGACTAACTTGTCATGAATAACAATCTCATAAAAATGGAAAAATGATTTGAGAAGGGTCATATTCATGAACTTTTACAAACTCGATGAAATCTTTAAATCCATCTTCATACTCTCTTGTCAAGCCATTGGAATCCATAATGTCTTTATTCAAACACATCCTATTTGATGCAGTCATATTAGTATTTAACAAAATAAAAAATATATTTATATAATGCAATTTTTTTCCTAATTCTATTAAAATCTAAACATAAAAGATTATGAAAAAACTACATCACAAAATTCCTTTGAAAACTATTTAAAAAATCACTCTTGAAATCCCATTAACAAACCAACCATTTACAAAAATTCCTAATTAAAATAACACACCCTTTTTTAAATAAATCAATCTGTTCCAGACACTCTTTCAAAAAACCACGATTCATTTTTTAAAGCATTGAAGGAAACATCATGACCCAATAATCATAATCATTTAAAATGAACTAAATCACTCTTTCAAACATTTAAGAACACTTGAATCATTTTAATATATCCCTTTAGGAATTTTCATAAACACATAGATCCCAATATGGGTACTTTATAAAATATACATAGAAATAACCTTGATTCATCCCAAATCAACCAGTGTTTTATGATTGCATCACATTATACCAAAGGTAAGTGTAATAATAATTTTTTCCAAATTAATTTGAGATTTTTCTCCCCACCATTGGATATCAATTATCCATGCTTCCACTATCTAGTTGTACCAAATATCCTTCACCACAACACTAGAGTCCCAATATGTATGTTCCTTAGTTAGCGACCACACTCGCAACCATGAAACACTCATGATCCAGATTACTACAATCACCAAATTATCCAAATGATCCTTAGCTCACACCAAATAAATTGGTTGTACACCCCAATAACAATGTATATGTCTCTCAGATGAAGTACTATTGGTTCCGTACTTTATAAATACACCTAAGAAAATCTATAATGATGAACCCATTACATAATAAAAAATTTCTCAAGTGTCATTCCTTTGACCCATAGAATTTCCCTATGCCACTCCTCACTAGATGAAACTATGTTTAACAATTCATTTAAGTTCATCATGTATCATGTCAAAATATAAAAATAATTATGGTAATAAACATATAGATGGTATGGTTTTCCAAAGAGTTTTCTCCACTAAAAACATCTAGATTTTATATTTTATACGCATTCATCAGTTTCACCCCAATTAAACTTCAACGTAAACTTGGTGTATGAGACATCAATAACTCATGTAGTTTTTTCACCACTAACTCAGCACTAAGATAAGATAATTTAATATTGTGTGTGATCTAGAACTGTGAAAATCCCTTTCCATAAAGTTCGTTATTATATGATATAAAATTTCACTCAATACAATTCCACTTTAAATAAATTTGAACTACATGGAATATGGTTCATCTTAGACGACATTTAAAATTATTAGAGGTCCATTGTATATGTCCTGACATCCCAACCAAAAATATTAGACCCATTCAATGACCTCATAAAATTCATGACCTCCTCCCCATAATATAGTATCCCCATACATATCTAGTCATGAAATCATAGAGTATAAACATGGATAAAATATATTTAATTAGAACTACATTCCAAATAAAATAACCTGAGTTATGAGTTAAATTATTCTCATTAATATTTCGAAGGTTTTAGAGAGAACCTAGATATTGAGACCTATTTTGGTAGTAACATCATACCCTTCAACATTGTTTTGTGAACTATGTCCATAAATTCCACACACCATTTCTTGAGGTTGTTTATATGAATACAGTCCACTACACATTCATGCTGGGTTATCACTTTGAACATACCATTAAATAAACTGCCTCACCTTTTCTAGAACAAGAACTATAACCATAAGCTATGTGAACCTCTCTTAAATTATTTATACCCTAGTATTGGGTTCTGCAATCATGACATGTTTACCTAAAATACATTATTATGACGATCACCACATCTATTTTATAAAATTTGTATGACATTAAACACCAAGATCATTTTGGTCAAAGTTGTTTGATAGTAATTTGACATGAAATTGATGGAATTGGACAGCTCAATTTGAATGGATAACTTAAAAAATATTCTGAAATTCCCATTAATGAAAAATGATGGATATATTTATATATAGTGTTTGTCATCCAACATAAACCAGGTCAGTTGGAATTAAGGCTATCACTACTCATAATAACTATGAAAAAAGCAATGGTTTTGTCCAACAAGTTTCGATTGTGATTCTCTCATTATTATTGGAGAAGTTGTGGTACTGTAATTAATAATAGAAAAAAAATCATTAACATGTCCATGAAATGTTAAAAGTGATGAAAAATGTGTGTTGTTGGGATCAGAGCTAATATCATCAAATAAAAAATCATCCTTGGAATCTCACTAGATCCTAGGATGTGAAAATATTAGACAGATAACAGTTGAATCAATATCCCAAGGGTTCACATCTATACCAACACCATCTACAAAGAGATAAGGATATCACATCCATAACACTATATGTGAACCAACATGGTAATTACATCACTAACTTTATGAGAAAAGTAAAAAAAGAATCATGTTCAGTTATTATGACACACAAAATAGTAGTTACATGTTACCATGGGTTCTTATGGAATAGTAAAGTCATAGTCGAGAAAAAATTTGAACATGATCAATTTATAGATTGATAATAAAACATAAACAATAAACCTTATCTCACATCCAACACCCTATATATAAATATCTACCAATAACATCATACAAGAATCAAATAATAGAAATCAATACACATCACATAAAAGGGAAATAACTTATAGGAAATAATAACCCAATAATTTCCTAGTACGTATGGTAAAATTATAATTAAACATTTTTTAATAAAGTGATATTATACCCATCTAGTGGTAGTAGTAGGGTCTGGTGGCGATGGAGTTGGGGTAAGATGGAACGATTGTGGATGGCTTAGTAGTGGAGGTGGGGTTCGTAGAAGAGGAGTGACAGATGGGGGTTCAAGGAAGAGGTGGGTTTGCAGAATAAGAGTGACGAAGTGGCAGTGGACGATGATAAACGATAGTGGTGGGTTTCTGGTGGAGGAGGTGTTTGTGGCAGCAGAAGAGGTGGGGGTGGAGGAAGGGTTGGCGGTGGCGGACCGGGGGTGGGGGTAGAGAAGAAGTTGGTGGTGGAGGGGTCAGCTTCCGTGAGAGCTTCAGGGGTGCGATAATGAATGAGACTATTGCAGTTTTTTTATAAAACCTGATGAACCAATACCATTACTGATAAAGGTATGATTTATAAGCCCTAATATAGAAAGTGCTGATAAAACATACCTCTATTAGTTATTTTTTAGTGTTGATAATGATATTATATTAATAATATATTTACATCAATATATAATTATAAAATTATATATACGATAAATAAATAAATATTTATTTTTAATTATTACTATAAATAAATAAACAAATATTTATATGTATAAAATTATAATTTAAATAATTATAAAATTATTAGAAATATACATATTATAATAATAATCACAGAATATAAATAATGAATATATTAATTATATATATTTATAATATTATAGATATATACAACTATATTGCTTCTAATTTTATAGTTTTTATATGAATGTATGTTTATTTATAATTATTTCACTATATATACATATATAAATATAATTATAGTTATAAATGAATATAGATTTATTTAAATAATTACTAAATTATAACAAATTGATAATTAAAATTTTTATAATTTTACAAATATATATATTTCATATATTTATTATAATTTTATAATTATATAAATATATCTGTATTTATTTATAACTATAAATATAATTATTTCAATTTATTTATCAATATATATATATATATTTATATTTAATTATATATAACATTATATATGAAACTAATAAATATATTTTTTATAATTTAATAATTATATAAATAAATTAATAAATATTTAAATAAATAAATAATTATTTATATTTATAACTAATAAATACATAAATATTTATTTATAATTAAAAATTTTAACAAATAAATGTTTATTTATTGTTGTAATTATAAATATATATATATATATGAATAATTATAAAATTATAAAAAATATATTTATAATTCTATACATATATATAAATGCATTTATTACATTTTTAAATTTCTTAAATATATCTATATTTATTTAGAATTATAATTATATTTAGTTTTATTTATATATAAATATTTGTATATAAATATATTTAATTAATATATTTATTATAATTTTTTAATTTTTTAAATATACCGATATTTATTTAGGAATTATAATTTAAAATACACTTATTTATTTATATATATTTGAATATATTTATAAATATTTTTATTTAATTATATTATAACTTTATAAGTTGTATAATAAATATATTTATTTTAATTTTATAATTATTTATATATATATATGGTTATTTATAGTTAAAATTATATCTATAGATAAATATATATATATATATATTTGTATATAATTATAAATATATATATATATATATAATATTATAATATATGTATTTATTTTAATTTTATAATTATTTAAATATATATAGTTTTAATTATGATTACAAATAAATATATTTAAAAAGTATTTATATATAATTAAATTTTAAAAATTATAATAATAAGTATATTTATTATTTAAATATATTTAATGTAATTTTTTTAGTATTTTTTTGAACATAATAGTATATATGGGTAACATGAATTAATAATATTCCTCGTAAATATACATAATAAAAAACAAGCCATCAATGGAAAACATGAATAATAAAAATGGTGTATTATATAAATGAACATTATGATACATGACATATGAAGGCATGATCAATATTTTTATTAACCAAATTCATTGGAAACACAAATATAATTAATAATTAATATAAATACATATATTTAAAAAGGTATTTATATATATTAATAATAAATAAAATAAATATATTAAATATAAAAAATATGAAAAATATAATGAATCTAATTAATATAATAATCTAATTAATCTAATAAATCTAAAAAAACTAATTAATTAATATAATAAATATAATAAATCTAAATCTAAAATATCTATAATAAATCCAATAAACCTAATTCATTTTAGTAAATCTAATAAATCTAAAAAATCTAAAAAATCAAATAAATATATTTATTATTTAATGAAGTTTATTATAATATTATAATTATGTAAATATATATACATAATTAATTAATTATAATATTCAAAATAATTTAAATATGTATATATATTTTTGAATTAATAAAAAAAATATATATTTTTGAATTACTAGAAAATATATATTAATTATAAACATGATTTTTTAGTTAATGTATACAATTAAACCTTATTTTTGAATATAGATATATTAATTGAATATAAATTATTATTAAAAACTTTTATTAATACTAAGTATAGTGCTGATAATTGATATATGTATCAGCGCTTTTATCTAGCGTTGATAAACCCCCCCCCCCTTATTAGGGCTTTCTTCTTAGTGTTGATAAAATGAGGTGCTTCCCTTGCCTTGTTTTGTGGTTGTGAGCAATGACTATTCAACATAGTGTGGTATTCTCTATCTCTCATGGTTGGAGGAACATTTTGGTTGAATCCAATATTTTTGTTGTTACAAATGCATTGGTGGATGGTGATGGGGGATGACATACTTTCCTATATATAGTCAATTTCATCAGGTTTTTGATGTCGCTTCTCTCTTATTGTGTTTTTTTTATAGGGAGGGTAATAATTTGACCCATTTCATTGTAATTTTAAGGGGATGGTTGGGAGATTCGTGTTGGTTTTCTTCTTCCCCCCGGAGTTGTGTAACTGCCTTCTGATAATTTATAATACAATTTTTTCCTTTAAAAAAAGAATATGTATTATTAATATATGATATTTAAATTTATATATTTACAAGCACCTCAACTGTGTGCATGCATGACACTATAATTCAAATCTTATTTTTAAATGTGTATAAATAGTTTTAGAAGATAATAATGCAAATTAGTTAAAAATATGTTAAAATTATATATTTATTGATAGATAATAATGAAAAGAAATGAAAAATAAGAACATATATCAGAAAATATATATGAAAAGGAATGAAAAATAAATAACAAGAGGTAATAATATACAGAGAAACGTAATGTATCATTATGTATATTTCAAAATGTATGAAACATTATTTTCACCATGATGAAATCTTAAAAAAATTATATATCAGACATTTTTAATAAGAAACAACTAGAATTAACATTGAATTAATAAAAATGAAATTGGTATATTAACATATTATAACATTAGTGAAAAATAATACTTAAAAGAAATGAAAAAGAAGAAAATGCATCATTGTAGAGAACAAAACATTTAATAGAAAAAGTACATGTAATTGTGACACATGAGAAGTCAAGAAAAAATATGATTTTAATTGGGTAGCGAAAAACCAAAATCCATAAATAATAAACAAATTAAAGTGAAAAACCTTAATATTTCAACCTGAAATATATTAGGCCCAGAGATTGTTGTGGTGTATAATTTGTATGAAATACATAGTCAAAAACATATATGACCAGCAGTCTTGTTGTGAAGCTTTTGATAGTCATCTATGAAATCTATCGTCCATGGAAGTGTCTAGGAAATTGAAGTCAATGTGTGAAAAATTTGTAATATTATTATATAATATATTCATTTGATAAGGTGAGATTGGATAATAAACATTTACCTCTCCAATGGAACTTCCAAATCACTACTTAATTATGTGGCCTCATGTAAAGTGAATTTCATGCATGATATATGAATCATTAATAGATAAGCATGTAGGGATCCATAAATGTCACCAACATCATGCCCCATGAATATTGGTTCACATATCACACCCACTAATGAAAAGAACTCCCAAAATATAAAGAATGTAGAAAAAAAATTCAACAAAAATTGAGAAAAAATCAAATTCATGGAATAATTATTTCATATGTTTTTGAAATCAGATCTCACTTTTGGGAATCCCTGATTTTCTCCTAAAAAAATATTAAAACTTATTTTAAGCTAATCGACTCAATAAAATTCTTATTACTATTTGTGAGAGTGCCCTTCTATATTCTCCAATACATTAAACTGTTGAATCAAAAGGCTTTTAATTAATACCTCCAATAATGTCATATATCCATGGTGAAAATAACATGTATCTCTCACAAACCAATGAAGAAACAATAAAATCAATTGTTTAATTTAATTGACTCATCCATTTATCACAAAGTAAATTCCATAAAAGAATCAGATGTTATAACCCCTAATCACAATTCTTGGAACATTCCACCGATGCAACCTCTTCTTTACCTCCCCAATAAAGATGTTGTAGGTATCTCTCCTTCACCGTCGGTGCACCGCCACCCACCAACCAGAGGATTTTCTATTTTCTCTATAGAGAGGTGCCCGATTTATTCATTGTTTTGATTTGTTTAAGCTATGGAATAACGAAGACATATATTTTAATGTGAAAAAATGGTTGAGAAGATTGAAATAAAATTAAAATTTAAGAAACCGAAAAAATGTACCTAAAAAACTAAATCCTTATCCTTTATCATTGTGAAACACCATCAAGCAATGTTTTAGTGATTCTGTGATCTGTTACACTGCTATCATGTTGTGTTATTGATTCACATAAATAATAAAGATGCCTTGAAGATATTGATGTTCTTTTAAGGGAGACAATGTTCAATGTTAGTGAAATAAAATCACTCTATGAGCTATTTAAGAAGATTATCAGTGAAGTGATTGATGATGGGATGATAAATAAGGCATAGTTTAGACTAAAATTATTTAATACAAACAATAAAGGAAAGATTGTTTTTTGATCGGCAGGGTTTCAGTGAGAGGCTTGATGTACAAAAAATGGTCGTTACTACAATTTTTGAATCTGGTATGAGTATTTCATATGATGTTAATGAAATTATCAACGAGAAGACATTTGAGGAAGCTAATACATAACATGATGAAAATATTGAAAAAGAATGTAGACACCTTGTCTTACAGAGGCTCTTCATCTAGTATATTTTCTGTAATGTATTCCATTTTTGTAAGACATTATACAAAGATCAGATGGGCTTATATGGATTATAAAAGAATTTACAGTAAATGTAAAACTGGAATTTAAGATGAAATTAAAATTATCTATGTGATAATAAATTTTAGATGAACATAAATTAATATTTGAGATTTAAGACATCAAATAAATCTATAAAGTTAGATAAATGTTAATATAAATAATTAAAATGAACACCTTTATGATAAAATAGTGATTTTGTGATTATTGTTTCAATGTAAAAATCTCTCCCTTCATGATCCAATTGTCACCATACAGATCTCTAACTGTAAAAATCAAAGATTTTTTTGAATTAATAATAGACAAAAATGAAATAACTAATGTAAAATGATTTTTTTCTTGTGAGTATATGTAATAATTTGTATATTGTGAATGATAATAAGTGATTATAGAGTATGAAAAAATGATAGATCATTGAACCCATAATTTTATAGATCCTATAACGATGTATAAAAATATTCAGTAGTATTTTAATGTATACATTAGTATTTTAAGAGTGTAATGTGTACCATAATGTATACTGTTGATGTTTATGGAAAATTCAATATTTTATTCATTTGTATTAAATATTGTAATGTATGTTTAAACATTGTAGGGAACCAAACAATGTACTTGTATGATTAAACAATGTGCACTATTTAAGTGTATGCATATAGGAGTGTGATCTCACCACTATTTCTATCAAATATTTCTCCTACGTTATACTTACTGATCCTTATTTCCCTTGAAAAAAACATCCATATTGATCATGAATCATCCTAGGGAGGGATTTTTCAAAGAATAAAAGATAAATACATTAGAATTTATAAACAGTGTGATATAAGTTCATATCAATAATTCATTATTGAAAAACACTGTATATAATATTTCATAAGTGACAATTCATAGTGGATAGGGGCTTACAAGTTCACCTTACTCACAAAAGATTCTTACATCCATCCATCCATGTATTTGAGAAATTATTTAGTTAACACGGTTACATGTAGAAATATATATTTATTATTAAATAAAATCATCCATTTACTCAAAATATTCACACATAATATGATCTTCAACATGCACGTAAGGGGTAACTTACCATTATATAAAAAAATGAAATAATTATGAATATGAGAGGGGTGTTACCTTATAATTCAATGATACATATCCATTATTATAGATAAATTAATACAAGTATAGTAACTGAGAATATTTCAATCTTGTGTTATAATAAAATCAAAGAAGAATATATTGGAATATGTAAGTAGTAAAAGTATTGGAAACAAATAAAATAAGGCAACCTTATAAGTAATGGAATAAATTCTAGAAGATATTAATACTGGAAGAAAAAGTAATCTGTAAGCATGTATGTTTTATGGAATCAACAAGAATATGTTATAGGGAATAAAATAGTAAACCGTTTTGTTATAAATGAATTCATACACATTCAATTATGAGGGGGGATACAATCACCCCTAAAAAAGTAATAATTCCATCATGGGAAATTAGGGCTTATGAAAATAAAGGAAATGTTTCAAATAATAAATTCAATCGTTAGATGGTGAAAAAAATTCCATAAAGTGAGACAAAATCCTGGACATAGTAATCCCAATTTAATTCCCACAAAATAACATGCCAATAAACAGGTCAAGAAAATAATGTAAGGGAAAGAGTAAAGGAGATCCTGCATGGGATTGATTTAATGACAACTTGGATATAGAGCTCAACCAAATAGATAGTAGCTTTCCCATTCACCTTCTTCATTGTGGTTTCTTACATCCATCCGTCCATGTATTTGAGAAAAGCATTAGTTGACATAGTTATAAGAAGAAATATATATTAATTAGTAAATCAAATCAACCATTTACTCAAAATTTTCACACATAATAAGAAATGAATCCTATATGAAAGATGTAACATACCCTTTCCTAGAAAAAGGAAATAATGATTAATATGAGAGGTGAGGTGTTACCTAATGATTCAATTCTACATACCCATCCTTCTAGATAAATTAATATAGAGAAATTAACTGATAATATTTCCATTATATGTTATAATAAAATAAAATATTGATATATTGGAATATGTAAGTAGTAAATAATTAGAAACAAATAAGAGAAGGCGACCTTAGAAGTACTGGAATAAATTTAATTGGGAATTTATTCACGATGGAAAAGAAATATTTAATAATTTTTGTTTTATAGAATCAAAGAGCATATTTTTTTGGAATAATACTATTCAAAATTTGGATATACCTGAATGAACACATGCTCAATGAAGAGGAGGAGAATTAGAATCGTCCAATAAAAAGTAAGAGTTTCAACATGAGCAATTAGTGTTTATGAAGATTAATGAAACATGTCAAATAAAAAATTCTAACCATTGACAGTGAGGAATCATTCCATAAATCAGGAAAAATTCCTAGTCATAGTGGGCTCAATGTCATTCCCACCCAAGTACACACCAACAAAATGGCTGAGAAAATTAAGAAAAGGAAAGAAGAGGAAAGGAGATTCTAAATGGGATTGATCCAGTAAAAACCAGGATACCAGCCTCAACCAAATGAATATGGGATTATTGGATCACCTTCTTCATTGTGGTTTCTTACTTCCACACATCCATGTATTTGAGAAAAGATTTACTTGACATAGTTACAAGCAGAAGTACATATTTATCAGTAAATAAAATCAATAATTTTATTTACATTTGTACACATGTTTCAATAAATATAGAACCTAACAATATATCTACTGAAAATCATTTTCAGACTTCATTTATTTTGAGGAACACACACATGAGTAAAATTAATTAATTTCTAAGAAAAAATCCTGATATCATTATCAATAAAAACTATCAATATAATTAAAGTAATAATAAAATACACAAGTTTTAATGAATCTTGATTGAAAAATTAAGAAATATGTAAATTAATCACAAAAAATTAATGAACTCCCTATTATGTAGATTTAGTCATGCTATATTTCTTTAATTACATGCTCTACCATGATATCCCCAATTCGAAACTTGTTCCTACAATGCAACCTACTAGAGTGCCTCCAATGAAAATTATAAAGTAGGAATATGAATTGAATTAAATGACCATGGTTCCCCAAAAACCATCTATGTGATCCTCTCATACCTGCATCTCCACACCTTGAATTAAATAAGTCAACAATATAAATTAAATCATCCATAACCAATATATTCAGAATAAAAATTAATCATCCAATAACACCTCCACAACAATCATCTGAAACCATCAAAGTGCACAAAGATTCAAGAATTTAAAATAAGTGATTCAATTATTCTTGTATACGGAAGACAAAGAAAATATTCTAGAACATAGACCAATATTCTAGAATACCAATAAATATTTGGGTTGAATTTAGAACAGTTTTAAAGGGGCATGATTTCAATCAACATCCCTAAAAAATTTTAATGAACACTATAAATATGTTCAATTGAAATCATGTAGCACTAAACATTAAATTCAAAACTAACCTACAATGAAGAGTCAAATATTAATAAAACAACGAAAGAATCCACTAGAATGGACCTAATGGAAGCTAGAAGAATTTATAACAATGTTAAAGGGTCATGATTTCAGTCAACATCCCTAAAAAAATTCAATGAACACTAATAACATATTAAATTGAAATCATGTAGCACTGAACATTAAATTCAAAACTGACCTATAGTAAAGAGTCCAGTGTTAATAGAACGACAAACGAATGCACCAGAATGGACCTAATGGAAGTCAAAAAAAAGATAATTCCTATGGTTTTGAAGAAAATATGATTGTGATGAGACATGGATAAGAAAACTAAAAATATTTCATGGGAAACCTAGTCACATAAAAATAATGAATGTATCATAATTAAAAAAATATTATGAAGTTGGAAATTGCTTCATTGAAACCTACTAGAGTACCCCCAATGAAAATTAGATGGTTCGAATATGCAATGAATTGAATCACCCTGATGTCATTGGAACCATATAAGTGAACCTTCATAACCTACATCAACACACCTTGAATTAAATAATACAACTACATGAATTACATTAGCCATAACCAATATATTTTGAACATGAATTATGTCAGCCAAGCACACCTCCACAACCAGTATCTAAAACCATGAATGTGTACAAAGAGTCAATAATTTAAATAAAATAATTCCATTATTCTGTCATAGGATGAACAATGAAAATATTGCATCACATAGCAATATTTATCACCCAGAAAACTTATCCACCTGCAAAAATGGAAGATACCATAGTATTGATTACCTAAAAATATAGCATAAAACAAACCTAAACTGGTATAATAATTCAGAAGACATCACATACTAGAGGTAATCAGAGTGAATCAAAACCCTAACATGATAAAATGAATCAAAATCTAAGTGAATCAAAATCCAAACACCATAAATTGAATGGATTTATGATGAAGTAGAAAAATTGTCATCCCAATAAACCCTACCACATGCCAATCAGATAACGTGATTCATGGAGTGCCAACTGAGGGCCTCGAACATGGGAAGACTATAGAGAGTCTTATGCGGAGATAGGAATAGGGAGCCCAAAATCAGGGAGATGAAGCATGAGGGGGAAGATAAATGGGGTGAAACTACATCTAGAAAATGGATGAATGGAATGAAATGGTATGAGAATAAGGAATACAATGAATGGGGTCTGCGAGAACCCTTGGTGGACAAGAGTTGTAGCATGAGCGGTAGGAGAAACCGAGGGAAATGTCTGACAAAATAGGGAGGGAGAGAGAGTAATTTTTTGATGCAGAGAGTGTACATGGAAGACAAGTAGCTGGGAAGCATGGGCATCTATAGGTAGGACACATTGATTTAAGGGGAACCTAGGATTAGTATACTTTATAGATAATTATGTCTATCTTTTTATATCTGGGATATACATATATAAAAGTGTATATATATGTATGTGTTTGTATAGGACATGTGTATATGTTTATGTATGGAATGTACTATTCAAAATATTATTTCACATTTAATATTTATTTTTTAATTTTGGATATAATATTTTTAGAATTCATTCACATTTTAAAATCGATAAATATTTATTTGCTTAGTCTAATTTGTAAAATGTTTTGAATTTATGTGATTATTTTTTATTCAATTTTATTTATTAAGTATTAATATTTTTATAAATGTATAAATTTTAAAAAATTATGTTATTTAAATTCAATTTTTATTATTTTCTTCATTATTATACATTTTTACAATTTATGTTGTCAATGTTATATAATTCATTTAAATTTTTTTTTTCAAGTAAATTTATTTTCTTATTTTTAATATCAATTTATTCATGTAATATTATTTATTCATTTTTAATATATATTAATTTTTATATTATTAAAAATTAATCATTTTCAAATATTTATTATTACACATATTTATTTACTATTAATTTTTTTCAATAACTTTGTAATTTATATGAATAAGTTTTATTTGTTTTTGTTTATTATGTTTTAAAATATAAAATATGTTTGGAATTAATATTATTAATTTATTTAAATGAATTGTTTAGAATTTTTTAATTCAAATTGTTAATATTTTTATAATTTATTTAATTTTATTTAATCATTTTTAATACTATTTCATTTAATTTAATTTTTTAAATTTTGTTATATTTATTAATTTTTAATATATTATGATTTTATTTATCTTTAGAGAATTATACATATTTATTTACTATGATTTAATATTTTCAATATGTTTATAAATTATATGATTAAAATTTATTTTATATAACAGTTGCAATATACACATCTCTCCGTTAGTGAGAGAATCTTCATAGTTTTTCCTAAGTTTTGGTGCTTCCTATGTTTCTCCTAAGGTTGGGTTATCTTCTTAAGGTGTTACTAATTTCATAAGAATGAAACCTGTTACTTTTAGTTTGCTATCTTTTTTTTGTATAGGCAAGTGTGTCGTGGGAAATGATATGCTAATCCAATAGAGGAATCTGTCCATTTCAGATAAATAAAAATCACCTATTTTGGTGATGAAAGATTAAGATTCTTTCCTTGTGCATCGAATGACTCTCTATATAGTGGGAATACTTATCATTAACCAGTCCATTAATTTTACCACCCTGAGGATAATGATATAATCTGTATGGAGCTTGTAAAAAGGAGTGGAAATAAGACAAATTGGGTCAAAACTTCAAATATTTGAATTTTATATAGAGTTGTAGAAACACAAAGTGATTGTTGGGAGGCCCTTGTCATTTGATAACCGTCTCATTCTAATGTAGAATCAGAAAATACATATATATATTTTGATTTTTACATTTCTAAGAAACCATTTTGGGTTCAGCTAACATACATCCCTTTTTGGGAAGATCTAACATAATTTCAAAGGTGATCATAGGTGGTATTGGTGTGTTTGTGGACTGGGATTATTAGATACTATCATTTGAGGGTCTTCTTGGTAGCAGATGTTTGTTTCAAGATAGTGCCACCCCCTAATTTTTAATGGGGGTAGGCATTGCTGGTGGGTGGCCAACCCCACCAATTGATCCAGTGAGAGAGGAGCAGTAGTGTTGAGGGATACCTATAAATAGAAAGATCCTCATTCCATTTGTTGCATCTCTTCTCTCACCTTCATCAGGTTCTTATTACCATTTGAGTGCAGTATTTAGTGAGGTGTTTACCCAAATATTATAGAGAGATATTACAAGGGTGTTCTCATTGTAATAACGAGGGAGTGTGTTCCCATATTATCCCATAGTGATCATTCTATTTGCCTGTGATTTTTTACCCCTTCCATATTGGGGGTATTTTCATGTTACATCTGGTGTCATTTATTTTATGAAATTTTCACATAATTTTATCTCGTTATTATTTCTACACAATGGGCTAACCATTTTTGGACCCAATAAGCGGTGTCGAAGGCCGTGTTTTGGCCCGATGCTATTCACATTTTTGGTATTAAAAATTTTCATTAATTTTCATATGCTCTGTGATTGTAACTATGATTGATCAATCACATCAGGAAAACATTATTGAAATTATTAAATAAACCATTGTGAAATGGAGGAGGTTGTTGAATATCAACATGTCTCGATGTATGCAAAATTCATGATCTAAAAATAAACAGGAATAATTTTTTTGTGGAAAATAAAGATACAGGCAGTGCTTTAGAAGGATAATTGTCAACTGACAATTAGTGAATGACCGATTGATGTGATTATGGAGCATGGTTCCAGTGGGATAATGAATCATGAAATAGATAAAATTTTGGTGATTACTTCGGTAAATTTATATATACATGTTAGTGAAGTAGTGACAGTTGCTATAAATATGAAGCATCTCAACGACACATGGATAATCGACTCTGGAGAAACATGGAACATGAATTCTCAATGAGAACGGTTTGACCGATATGAAACTATCCCAGAAGGAATTCTGTTCATGGGAAATGATCAAACCTTGAAAATTATTATAGTCAGTACCATCAAATTTAATATTCATGGTGGTATTGTTCAAACTATCCTACGAGAAAGTCATGTGAAGGGCCTGAAGAAGAACATATTGTCTTTGGAACAATTTGATGATATCAGATGCGAGACTCATAACAAGAATGGAGTAATGAGAATTGTGAAGGTCACCCTTGTGGTAATGAAGGTAGAGACGTTTTCAAAGAACATGTATGTTCTTTTGGTGAAATGTACAAGGAGGTGGAGATAGTTGTTGCATGAACTTCCTTGACGAAAGCTTTGAAAAAGTTATTACATCAGATGCTTGGAAATAAGTATGAATGATGCCTCAAGATTCATTCAGATTAAAAGTTGTTTCCTGGGCTAAAAATTTATCCTTACCATTTTGTGAGCATTTTTTTGTGCATGAAACACATGTTAATGTTTTGGAAGCTAACAACGAGAAGTTATGAGATCATGGAGTTGATCTATTCTGATGTTTGGTAAGCACCAATTATATTCCTAGGAGAAGCAAGGTACTTGGAAGCGTTTATTGATTATTATTCTAGGATATTTTGGGTATATTTGATCAAGAGGGAAGACGTTGTTTCTGAATTCGTAAAAACATTCAAAGTGTGGAAGTAGATTGAATTTAGATATAATATCATGTTTCTAAGGACTGATAATTGTTGAGAATATACAAGCAGGGATTCTGTTATACTAACAATTGTTTGGGTAGTTCTGATGATGTGGGCTACAAATATATTACATCTAGAGTAGCCAGATGTGAAGACTAATTTTCTCCTTGGATATCTTGATGAATAAATATATATGCTCTAAATGGAAGGATTATTAGAATAATGTAAATAGAAATTGGATTCCAGGTTGAACAAATATTTGTACGGTCTCAAATAGATGCTGAGGTGTTGATATAAGAGATTTGTTTCTTATCTCATGAGCCTTGGATATAAAGTACTTCATTTAGATCCTTGTTCTTATTTTAGTGGTTCGAATGGTAATGATTTCACCATGATTCTATTGTATGTGTATGAAATGTTCATTTCAGGCCACAAAAAAGATCAGAACTAGGAGATAAAGGCACAATTGTCTAGGGAGATTGATATGAAGGACTTGGGACCATCAAATAATATTCTTGGGATGCAGGTTTACTGAGACAGAAATAATGGAAATATTTTAATTGGGTAGCGAAAAACCAAAATCCATAAATAATAAACAAATTAAAGTGACAAACCTTAATATTTCAACATGAAATATATTAGGCCCCGAGATTGTTGTGGTGTATAATTTGTATGACATACATAGTCAAAAACATATATGACCAGCAGTCTTGTTGTGAAGCTTTTGATAGTCATCTATGAAATCTATCGTCCATGGAAGTGTCTAGGAAATTGAAGTCAATGTGTGAAAAATTTGTAATATTATTATATAATATATTAATTTGATAAGGTGAGATTAGATAATAAACATTTACCTCTCCAATGGAACTTCCAAATCACTACTTAATTATGTGGCCTCATGTAAAGTGAATTTCATACATGATATATGAATCATTAATAGATAAGCATGTAGGGATCCATAAATGTCACCAACATCATGCCCCATGAATATTGGTTCACATATCACACCCACTAATGAAAAGACCTCCCAAAATATAAAGAATGTAGAAAAAAAATTCAACAAAAATTGAGAAAAAATCAAATTCATGGAATAATTATTTCATATGTTTTTGAAATCAGATCTCACTTTTGGGAATCCCTGATTTTCTCCTAAAAAAATATTAAAACTTATTTTAAGCTAATCGACTCAATAAAATTCTTATTACTATTTGTGAGAGTGCCCTTCTATATTCTCCAATACATTAAACTGTTGAATCAAAAAGATTTTAATTAATACCTCCAATAATGTCATATATCCATGGTGAAAATAACATGTATCTCTCACAAACCAATGAAGAAACAATAAAATCAATTGTTTAATTTAATTGACTCATCCATTTATCACAAAGTAAATTCCATAAAAGAATCAGATGTTATAACCCCTAATCACAATTCTTGGAACAGTCAACCGATGCAACCTCTTCTTTACCTCCCCAATAAAGATGTTGTAGGTATCTCTCCTTCACCGTCGGTGCACCGCCACCCACCAACCAGAGGATTTTCTATTTTCTCTATAGAGAGGTGCCCATTTATTCGTTGTTTTGATTTGTTTAAGCTATGGAATAACGAAGACATATATTTTAATGTGAAAAAATGGTTGAGAAGCTTGAAATAAAATTAAAATTTAAGAAACCTAAAAAATGTACCTAAAAAACTAAATCCTTATCCTTTATCATTGTGAAACACCAACAAGCAATGTTTTAGTGATTCTGTGATCTGTTACACTGCTATCATGTTGTGTTATTGATTCACATAAATAATAAAGATGCCTTGAAGATATTGATGTTCTTTGAAGGGAGACAATGTTCAATGTTAGTGAAATAAAATCACTCTATGAGCTATTTAAGAAGATTATCAGTGAAGTGATTGATGATGGGATGATAAATAAGGCATAGTTTAGACTAAAATTATTTAATACAAACAATAAAGGAAAGCTTGTTTTTTGATCGGCAGTGTTTCAGTGAGAGGCTTGATGTACAACAAATGGTCGTTACTACAATTTTTGAATCTGGTATGAGTATTTCAGATGATGTTAATGAAAGTATCAACGAGAAGACATTTGAGGAAGCTAATACATAACATGATGAAAATATTGAAAAATAATGTAGACGCCTTGTCTTACAGAGGCTCTTCATCTAGTATATTTTTTGTAATGTATTCCATTTTTGTAAGACATTATACAAAGATCAGATGGGCTTATATGGATTATAAAAGAATTTACAGTAAATGTAAAACTAGAATTTAAGATGAAATTAAAATTATCTATGTTATAATAATTTTTAGATGAACATAAATTAATATTTGAGATTTAAGACATCAAATAAATCTATAAAGTTAGATAAATGTTAATATAAATAATTAAAATGAACACCTTTATGATAAAATAGTGATTTTGTGATTATTGTTTCAATGTAAAAATCTCTCCCTTCATGATCCAATTGTCACCCTACAGATCTCTAACTGTAAAAATCAAAGATTTTTTGAATTAATAATAGACAAAAATGAAATAACTAATGTAAAATGATTTTTTTCTTGTGAGTATATGTAATATGTTGTATATTGTGAATGATAATAAGTGATTATAGAGTATGAAAAAATGATAGATCATTGAACCCATAATTTTATAGATCCTATAACGATGTATAAAAATATTCAGTAGTATTTTAATGTATACATTAGTATTTTAGGAGTGTAATGTGTACCATAATGTATACTGTTGATGTTTATGGAAAATTCAATATTTTAATCATTTGTATTAAATATTGTAATGTATGTTTAAACATTGTAGGGCACCAAACAATGTACTTGTATGATTAAACAATGTGCACTATTTAAGTGTATGCATATAAGAGTGTGATCTCACCACTATTTCTATCAAATAATTCTCCTACGTTCTACTTACTGATCCTTATTTCCCTTGAAAAAAACATCCATATTGATCATGAATCATCCTAGGGAGGGATTGTTCAAAGAATAAAAGATAAATACATTAGAATTTATAAACAGTGTGATATAAGTGCATATCAATAATGCATTGTTGAAAAACAGTGTATATAATATTTCATAAGTGACAATTCATAGTGGATAGGGGCTTACAAGTTCACCTTACTCACAAAAGATTCTTACATCCATCCATCCATGTATTTGAGAAATTATTTAGTTAACACGGTTACATGTAGAAATATATATATTTATTATTAAATAAAATCATCCATTTACTCAAAATATTCACACATAATATGATCTTCAACATGCACGTAAGGGGTAACTTACCATTATATATAAAAAATGAAATAATTATGAATATGAGAGGGGTGTTACCTTATAATTCAATGATACATATCCATTATTATAGATAAATTAATACAAGTATAGTAACTGAGAATATTTCAATCTTATGTTTTAATAAAATCAAAGAAGAATATATTGGATTATGTAAGTAGTAAAAGTATTGGAAACAAATAAAATAAGGCAACCTTATAAGTAATGGAATAAATTCTAGAAGATATTAATACTGGAAGAAAAAGTAATCTGTAAGCATGTATGTTTTATGGAATCAACAAGAATATGTTATAGGGAATAAAATAGTAAACCATTTTGTTATAAATGAATTCATACACATTCAATTATGAGGGGGGATATAATCACCCCTAAAAAAGTAATAATTCCATCATGGGAAATTAGGGCTTATGAAAATAAAGGAAACGTTTCAAATAATAAATTCAATCGTTAGATGGTGAAAAAAATTCCATTAAGTGAGACAAAATCCTGGACATAGTAAGCCCAATTTAATTCCCACAAAATAACATGCCAATAAACAGGTTAAGAAAATAATGTAAGGGAAAGAGTAAAGGAGATCCTGAATGGGATTGATTTAATGACAACTTGGATATAGAGCTCAACCAAATAGATAGTAGCTTTCCCATTCACCTTCTTCATTGTGGTTTCTTACATCCATCCGTCCATGTATTTGAGAAAAGCATTAGTTGACATAGTTATAAGAAGAAATATATATTAATTAGTAAATCAAATCAACCATTTACTCAAAATTTTCACACATAATAAGAAATGAATCCTATATGAAAGAGGTAACATACCCTTTCCTAGAAAAAGGAAATAATGATTAATATGAGAGGTGAGGTGTTACCTAATGATTCAATGCTACATACCCATCCTTCTAAATAAATTAATATAAAGAAATTAACTGATAATATTTCCATTATATGTTATAATAAAATAAAATATTGATATATTGGAATATGTAAGTAGTAAATAATTAGAAACAAATAAGAGAAGGCGACCTTAGAAGTACTGGAATAAATTTAATTGGGAATTTATTCAAGATGGAAAAGAAATATTTAATAATTTTTGTTTTATAGAATCAGAGAGCATATTTTTTTGGAATAATACTATTCAAAATTTGGATATACCTGAATGCACACATGCTCAATGAAGAGGAGGAGAATTAGAATCGTCCAATAAAAAGTAAGAGTTTCAACATGAGCAATTAGTGTTTATGAAGATTAATGAAACATGTCAAATAAAAAATTCTAACCATTGACAGTGAGGAATCATTCCATAAATCAGGAAAAATTCCTAGTCATAGTGGGCTCAATGTCATTCCCACCCAAGTACACACCAAAAAAATGGCTGAGAAAATTAAGAAAATGAAAGAAGAGGAAAGGAGATTATAAATGGGATTGATCCAGTAAAAACCAGGATACCAGCCTCAACCAAATGAATAGGGGATTATTGGATCACCTTCTTCATTGTGGTTTCTTACTTCCACACATCCATGTATTTGAGAAAAGATTTACTTGACATAGTTACAAGAAGAAGTGCATATTTATCAGTAAATAAAATCAATAATTTAATTTACATTTGTACACATGTTTCAATAAATATAGAACCTAACAATATATCTACTGAAAATTATTTTCAGACTTCATTTATTTTGAGGAACACACACATGAGTAAAATTAATTAATTTTTAAGAAAAAATCCTGATATCATTATCAATAAAAACTATCAATATAATTAAAGTAATAATAAAATACACAAGTTTTAATGAATCTTGATTGAAAAATTAAGAAATATGTAAATTAATCACAAACAATTAATGAATTCCCTATTATGTAGATTTAGTCATGCTATATTTCTTTAATTACATGCTCTACCATGATATCCCCAATTCTAAACTTGTTCCTACAATGCAACCTACCAGAGTACCTCCAATGAAAATTATAAAGTAGGAATATGAATTGAATTAAATGACCATGGTTCCCCAAAAACCATCTATGTGATCCTCTCATACCTGCATCTCCACACCTTTAATTAAATAAGTCAACAATATAAATTAAATCATCCATAACCAATATATTCAGAATACAAATTAATCATCCAATAACACCTCCACAACAATCATCTGAAACCATCCAAGTGCACAGAGATTCAAGAATTTAAAATAAGTGATTCAATTATTCTTGTATACGGAAGACAAAGAAAATATTCTAGAACATAGACCAATATTCTAGAATACCAATAAATATTTGGGTTGAATTTAGAACAGTTTTAAAGGGTCATGATTTCAATCAACATCCCTAAAAAATTTTAATGAACACTATAAATATGTTCAATTGAAATCATGTAGCACTGAACATTAAATTCAAAACTAACCTACAATGAAGAGTCAAATATTAATAAAACAACGAAAGAATCCACTAGAATTGACCTAATGGAAGCAAGAAGAATTTATAACAATGTTAAAGGGGCATGATTTCAGTCAACATCCCTAAAAAAATTCAATGAACACTAATAACATATTAAATTGAAATCATGTAGCACTGAACATTAAATTCAAAACTGACCTATAGTAAAGAGTCCAGTGTTAATAGAACGACAAACGAATGCACCAGAATGGACCTAATGGAAGTCAAAAAAATATAATTCCTATGGTTTTGAAGAAAATATGATTGTGATGAGACATGGATAAGAAAACTAAAAATATTTCATGGGAAACCTAGTCACATAAAAATAATGAATGTATCGTAATTAAAAAAATATTATGAAGTTGGAAATTGCTTCATTGAAACCTACTAGAGTACCCCCAATGAAAATTAGATGGTTCGAATATGCAATGAATTGAATCACCCTGATGTCATTGGAACCATCTAAGTGAACATTCATAACCTACATCAACACACCTTGAATTAAATAATACAACTACATGAATTACATTAGCCATAACCAATATATTTTGAACATGAATTATGTCATCCAAGCACACCTCCACAACCAGTATCTAAAACCATGAATGTGTACAAAGAGTCAATAATTTAAATAAAATAATTCCATTATTCTGTCATAGGATGAACAATGAAAATATTGCATCACCTAGCAATATTTATCACCCAGAAAACTTATCCACCTGCAAAAATGGAAGATACCATAGAATTGATTAACTAAAAATATAGCATAAAACAAACCTAAACTGGTATAATAATTCAGAAGTCATCACATACTAGAGGTAATCAGAGTGAATCAAAACCATAACATGATAAAATGAATCAAAATCTAAGTGAATCAAAATCCAAACACCATAAATTGAATGGATATATGATGAAGTAGAAAAATTGTCATCCCAATAAACCCTACCACATGCCAATCAGATACCGTGATTCATGGAGTGCCAACTGAGGGCCTCGAACATGGGAAGACTGTAGAGAGTCGTATGCGGAGATAGGAATAGGGAGCCCAAAATCAGGGAGATGAAGCGTGAGGGGGAAGATAAATGGAGTGAAACTACATCTAGAAAATGGATGAATGGAAGGAAATGGTATGAGAATAAGGAATACAATGAATGGGGTCTGCGAGAACCCTTGGTGGACAAGAGTTGTAGCATGAGCGGTAGGAGAAACCGAGGGAAATGTCTGACAAAATAGGGAGGGAGAGAGAGTAATTTTTTGATGCAGAGAATGTACATGGAAGACAAGTAGCTGGGAAGCATGGGCATCTATAGGTAGGACACATTGATTTAAGGGGAACCTAGGATTAGTATACTTTATAGATAATTATTTCTATCTTTTTATATCTAGGATATACATATATAAAAGTGTATATATATGTATGTGTTTGTATAGGACATGTGTATATGTTTATGTATGGAATGTACTATTCAAAATATTATTTCACATTTAATATTTTTTTTAATTTTGGATATAATATTTTTAGAATTCATTCACATTTTAAAATCGATAAATATTTATTTGCTTAGTCTAATTTGTAAAATGTTTTGAATTTATGTGATTATTTTTTATTCAATTTTATTTATTAAGTATTAATATTTTTATAAATGTATAAATTTTAAAAAATTATGTTATTTAAATTTAAGTTTTATTATTTTCTTCATTATTATACATTTTTACAATTTATGTTGTCAATGTTATATAATTCATTTTTTAAAAATATTTTTTTTCAAGTAAATTTATTTTCTTATTTTTAATATCAATTTATTCATGTAATATTATTTATTCATTTTTAATATATATTAATTTTTATATTATTAAAAATTAATCATTTTCGAATATTTATTATTACACATATTTATTTACTATTAAGGTTTTTCAATAACTTTGTAATTTATATGAATAATTTTTATTTGTTTTTGTTTATTATGTTTTAAAATTTAAAATATGTTTGGAATTAATATTATTAATTTATTTAAATGAATTGTTTAGAATTTTTTAATTCAAATTGTTAATATTTTTATAATTTATTTAATTTTATTTAATCATTTTTAATACTATTTCATTTCATTTAATTTTTTAAATTTTGTTATATTTATTAATTTTTAATATATTATGATTTTATTTATCTTTAGAGAATTATACATATTTATTTACTATGATTGAATATTTTCAATATGTTTATAAATTATATGATTAAAATTTATTTTATATAACAGTTGCAATATACACATCTCTCCGTTAGTGAGAGAATCTTCATAGTTTTTCCTAAGTTTTGGTGCTTCCTATGTTTCTCCTAAGGTTGGGTTATCTTCTTAAGGTGTTACTAATTTCATAAGAATGAAACCTGTTACTTTTAGGTTGCTATGTTTTTTTTGTATAGGAAAGTGTGTCGTGGGAAATGATATGCTAATCCAATAGAGGAATCTGTCCATTTCAGATAAATAAAAATCACCTATTTTGGTGATGAAAGATTAAGATTCTTTCCTTGTGCATCGAATGACTCTCTATATAGTGGGAATACTTATCATTAACGAGTCCATTAATTTTACCACCCTGAGGATAATGATATAATCTGTATGGAGCTTGTAAAAAGGAGTGGAAATAAGACAAATTGGGTCAAAACTTCAAATATTTGAATTTTATATAGAGTTGTAGAAACACAAAGTGATTGTTGGGAGGCCCTTGTCATTTGATAACCGTCTCATTCTAATGTAGAATCAGAAAATAAATATATATATTTTGATTTTTACATTTCTAAGAAACCATTTTGGGTTCAGCTAACATACATCCCTTTTTGGGAAGATCTAACATAATTTCAAAGGTGATCATAGGTGGTATTGGTGTGTTTGTGGACTGGGATTATTAGATACTATCATTTGAGGGTCTTCTTGGTAGCAGATGTTTGTTTCAAGACAGTGCCACCCCCTAATTTTTAATGGGGGTAGGCATTGCTGGTGGGTGGCCAACCCCACCAATTGATCCAGTGAGAGAGGAGCAGTAGTGTTGAGGGATACCTATAAATAGAAAGATCCTCATTCCATTTGTTGCATCTCTTCTCTCACCTTCATCAGGTTCTTATTACCATTTGAGTGCAGTATTTAGTGAGGTGTTTACCCAAATATTATAGAGAGATATTACAAGGGTGTTCTCATTGTAATAACGAGGGAGTGTGTTCCCATATTATCCCATAGTGATCATTCTATTTGCCTGTGATTTTTTACCCCTTCCATATTGGGGGTATTTTCATGTTACATCTGGTGTCATTTATTTTATGAAATTTTCACATAATTTTATCTCGTTATTATTTCTACACAATGGGCTAACCATTTTTGGTCCCAATAAGCGGTGTCGAAGGCCATGTTTTGGCCCGATGCTATTCACATTTTTGGTATTAAAAATTTTCATTAATTTTCATATGCTCTGTGATTGTAACTATGATTGATCTATCACATCAGGAAAACTTTATTGAAATTATTAAATAAACCATTGTGAAATGGAGGAGGTTGTGGAATATCAAGATGTCTAGATGTATGCAAAATTCATGATCTAAAAATAAACAGGAATAATTTTTTTGTGGAAAATAAAGATACAGGCAGTGCTGTAGAAGGATAATTGTCAACTGACAATTAGTGAATGACCGATTGATGTGATTATGGAGCATGGTTCCAGTGGGATAATGAATCATGAAATAGATAAAATTTTGGTGATTACTTCGGTAAATTTATATATACATGTTAGTGAAGTAGTGACAGTTGCTATAAATATGAAGCATCTCAACGACACATGGATAATCGACTCTGGAGAAACATGGAACATGAATTCTCAATGAGAACGGTTTGACCGATATGAAACTATCCCAGAAGGAATTCTGTTCATGGGAAATGATCAAACCTTGAAAATTATTATAGTCAGTACCATCAAATTGAATATTCATGGTGGTATTGTTCAAACTATCCTACGAGAAAGTCATGTGAAGGGCCTGAAGAAGAACATATTGCCTTTGGAACAATTTGATGATATCAGATGCGAGACTCATAACAAGAATGGAGTAATGAGAATTTTGAAGGTCACCCTTGTGGTAATGAAGGTAGAGACGTTTTCAAAGAACATGTATGTTCTTTTGGGTGAAATGTACAAGGAGGTGGAGATAGTTGTTGCATGAACTTCCTTGACGAAAGCTTTGAAAAAGTTATTACATCATATGCTTGGAAATAAGTATGAATGATGCCTCAAGATTCATTCAGATTAAAAGTTGTTTCCTGGGCTAAAAATTTATCCTTACCATTTTGTGAGCATTTTTTTGTGCATGAAACACATGTTAATGTTTTGGAAGCTAACAACGAGAAGTTATGAGATCTTGGAGTTGATCCATTCTGATGTTTGGTAAGCACCAATTATATTTCTAGGAGAAGCAAGGTACTTGGAAGCGTTCATTGATTATTATTCTAGGATATTTTGGGTATATTTGATCAAGAGGGAAGAGGTTGTTTCTGAATTCGTAAAAACATTCAAAGAGTGGAAGTAGATTGAATTTAGATATAATATCATGTTTCTAAGGACTGATAATTGTTGAGAATATACAAGCAGGGATTATGTTATACTAACAATTGTTTGGGTAGTTCTGATGATGTGGGCTGCAAATATATTACATCTAGAGTAGCCAGATGTGAAGACTAATTTTCTCCTTGGAGATCTTGATGAATAAATATATATGCTCTAAATGGAAGGATTATTAGAATAATGTAAATAGAAATTGGATTCCAGGTTGACCAAATATTTGTACGGTCTCAAATAGATGCTGAGGTGTTGATATAGGAGATTTGTTTCTTATCTCACGAGCCTTGGATATAAAGTACTTCATTTAGATCCTTGTTCTTATTTTAGTGGTTCGAATGGTAATGATTTCACCATGATTCTATAGTATGTGTATGAAATGTTCATTTCAGGCCACAAAAAAGATCAGATCTAGGAGATAAAGGCACAATTGTCTAGGGAGATTGATATGAAGGACTTGGGACCATCAAATAATATTCTTGGGATGCAGGTTTACTGAGACAGAAATAATGGAAATATTTTCCTATCACAGAAGATATATTTATAGAGATTCATGAAACGCATCAATATGAAATACTATAAGCCAATATGTACCCCTCCTTTTATTAATTTCATGTTTTCCTCCATGATCAGTCCAATCAAAGAAGCAGAGAGGATGAAGATGTCTCGAGAACCATATGCATTAGTAGTGGGAAGTCAAATGTTTTTTATGGTTTCTACTTGACCAGACATTGCACATGTTGTGGGAGTAGTTATTTAGTAAATGGAGAATCCAAGATGGGAGCATTGGAGCACACTTAAAATTATAATTAAATTCATAATGGAGACCGAATATGATACATTATGTTATGGAGTATCAGATTTTACTATCAAATATTATGTTGATTCATATTTTTTAGTTTATTATGATAGGAGGAAATCCACTACTAGATATGTGTCCACTCTTGCAAGAGGAGCTATGAGATGGATTTAAATGTCATAGTCAGTTGTGTCTTTATCCACTGTAGAGGCAGTGTACATGGAAGCTACACAGGCTTGCAAAGATGTGATGTAAATTATAAGGGTTTTGGAGGATCTCAGGCATAGATAAGAGAAGATTCTAATATTTTGTGATAGTCTTAGCACCTTTCACATTGTATGGAATCCATAATTTCATTTCAGGATTAATAACTTTGGGGTATACTATCAATTTATCTGAGATGTGGTAGAAGAAGGAAGTGTTGACATGCACAATATTCACACTAAGGAAAATCCGGCAGATATTTTGATGAAGGTGGTTGACTTTGATAAGTTCAGATGGTGCAGATCCTTGAACAACGTTGCAAAGATGTGAGGAGCATGTTTGGTAGATAAAAAGGATGTGTGGAGATGTGAATGGTTCTCTATAAGTCTCTAATTGCGAGATGTGTTAGCGGATTTATGTTCTCTATAAGTCTCTAATTGTGGACTTGGAAATCCACATACTATTTATATGATCTAGTGGCAGAGCACTAAAAGCATCCCTGAAGTAGTTTTCCGTTCTAAAACCATGTTGAAAAAAAATATTTCGTTTTTCAAAAAAAGACTTTCACGGGTTCATTATAATTTTCCAAAAAGGTCACATTGGGGGCCTCTACCTCCTCTAGATAGAGGATTTGAATATTAGTGTGAATATTATTTCATCAAACCACAACACAAACCTTAACCATCTGCCTGATTCTTATGCATGGGTGTTGGTGGGTTTGTATATGTGGCCTACTCAAAATGATAAATATAGGATTTATAATCTTCTCTAATATTTTAGGGAGAGTCTTCTCAAGCTTATTTTTATCAGGGGGTATCCAGATAAGTGTGGAGTGCTATATGATACTATAGTCTTAGGTAGGATTACATGTAGGTATCCCAGAATATAGATCTCTATTACCTAGGATACTCAAGAAATCCCTTCAAATGGTTTCATGTGAATTATGAAATTACTCGCATCACAGAGCGGCTGAATAGGTTCAAGTGTTAAACTAAATGGGCAAACTTCTCTAAAAATTTACAGGTGTCTCATAATGCTAAAAAAATGCAGGACTACTCTCATATCCTCATCATTCTCTCTCATAAGGGAGGAATACCTAGACAAGAGAGGTAAATTAGATTCAGAAGCTTCCAGTCCATAGAGGAGAAATGTGATGAGGATGTTTATTATAGTTGGTTGAGGGGATCTTTTGACAATCAAAATAACAACTATTAAGTTTCTTATAAGATGAGACATTGTAGAAACAAAAAATACTTCATCATGATATCCAATGTGATTTTATGAGAAAGAGGATGAATATGATTTATGTTGAAATTGTGGGGGCCCTGGACCCAACTATCCAGTGCTTTTGATTACCATATCATGTATACAATAAGCTATACATGATGTCAACTAACCATAATTGTGTAGACTTTTCTGCATCCACTATTGAAATGGTAATGTCAAATGATTAATTGTCGTATCGAAAGGTTAGAGCAGTTCCCATGCTATAATGAGAACCTCTAGATACTATGACATTAATCTTAAATATATTTTCTACAGTATAGATACATATTACTGATTGGACACAGTAGATGATTGACTATTAGGTGCTAGGGGCTCCTGAGAATTAAGACTTCTTCTCATGAAGTTCACAATTGGTGATCTCTAGTAGTGAGATCATGAGGGCTGACCCGCCAATATGAACACCTCATGTTTCAGGTGTCATTGGATGTTTCTATCTATGATCACGTATAATGGTCTCTTGACATGAGTTCATTACCAATGTATGTCACATGATTACATACTTTGATGCAAGATGAAAACCATGGTGATGAAGTCGCGGTGAGGTAGTTGATGTCGGGTGCGTCGTTGGTGGCATGGCATCAGTTGAATGGTCAAAAAAGGATTTTTCGCTTCAGGGTAATGGAAGTAATATAACTCAGTCCATGTTGATATGGATTGAAGTTCCTTTATAAGGCCATGGCCATGGAAATAAAGGGTAAATCTGTCCAGTTATATCAACAAACTATAAAGCATGAAAACGACAATGAAAGGTGAGTGCGTCCTGCTTTATGAGATATTACAGACAAAGAGATTATATTACACAGTGTGTGTTTATAGGTTGGTTGTCACTACTGTAACAATCCTTATTTCTTCAGGGGCAATGATGGGTTTCTAGATCCTACTCTTGGTCAGTGAATACTATTCACATCTGTCGAAATAAGGGCCTAGAGGGTAACATAGAATAGCATATTCAAATATCTTCCCTATTCAGTTGAATAGGAGTTTTGGACATGGTGGGACCCACCATAGGGGTCTGGGATTTGTCCAAAGTTAAATGATCACCAAAGTAATAAATAAATTCATATTATTGAAGTTTAGAATAATGAGTATTAAATTTATTTATTAAATGTATTTATGGGTTTTTAGTAAATACATTAAAAAATATTAATTGACGAATATTAAATTATTCAAGGATCAATTCATATTTTTGGGAGCGACGACTCAAGTTAATGACTTAATTATTATCTTGTAATATATTTTGATATATTACAAGTAAATGATAATAATATTTATGGCTCAGTTTAGTTGTCATAAAATGTAGTTGATAGTGCGTAAAGTATTCAGGGCCAGTGAGGCGATACCGGGTATTTTAATTGAGCACTATAAATAGAAGAGGGGCATTTTCCAAACACTATTCATGGATCTTATCTCTCCTGTCCTCTCTCCCACACTCTAGGGAGAGATGCTATGGATCAACAGAGCATAGATGGATCTCTCTCTCGAGCTTTTCTAGCGAAGTGATGTGGTGATCGTTGGAATATCAGAGGAATCGTCTATATTCCACGCTATTACCCAGACTATGATGAATGGAACTCTCGTAGATTTCGTGAAGCGCGTGTGGATGATTAAGAGGAATTCAGCTTCAGATTCTTTGACCAGTGATCACTAACGATGAGCAGACGTCGTGTGCAGGTTCGAATCCAAACCAGGTATTTTACGGTTTATGTTTGAGTTTAAAACATTTCATGCATGGTCCTCGGCTTTGATCGGGCTACTCTTCACTAACATCGACAAGTTCACGTCGAATGGAAGTGGAGATTTTTTTAGAAACCAACCTGTTTGGGGCTTCCGCTGCATGCCCGGTTCCAAAAAGTTGTATCATAGGGATGCATGTCAATTTTAAGCGAAGAAAAATTAAATTTGAATTAATTCTTGAAAAGGGCATCGATACGGTCCCAATGATGCAAACAGAATCTGAATCAGATGTCGGATGTCCAGTCTGCGGACATCCAAAGTTATGAATTCAGAATTGAAAAAAAAATTCTGGTCACCAGAATAGTATATTCAGGTCATTCAAATAATTTTTAATTCTATAAAAATTATATAATAATTATAATAATAATGGTTTATATTAATATTAATTAGATTATTATAATTTTATTATAATTTTATTTTTATATTATTATTAATTTCATAAGCCAAAATAGGCTTTATATTTTTTAAAGGGGTGAGTCATTGTATAAAAAAATAAAATAAAAGGTGACGACGACCTTCTTTAAGGTCTTGTTTAAATTTTTTTTGGGCGACTCCTCTACCCAACATACCACCAAGTACCACAAAAAATATTAAATAAACAAATTGCTGGGGGGGGGGGGCGATTGGCCCCCCTCTGTTCACCGTGCAGCGGAACCATCTGATGTCTCTCCTCCTCATCGTGGTGCAAGTTCCTCCTCCCCTTCGATGCGTAGCAGCAGTACTCCACCAGGCCTCCCGAGGCCACCTCCCACATGGCCACTACAGCACCCTGCTACACCAAGCTCTCTAGCAGCCTTCCGTGCAGACCAAGCTGCCTCTTATATTCCGTGGAGCTGTAGCAGGCCCCCCTAGCACCTCGAGATGTTCTCCCCAGCGGCCCGCACTAGGCATGCCAGTCCCACCACCATGAAACCCGACCTCCTCAATGGTTCCCCTCCGAAAATAGCGCCCCAGAGGCTCTCCTCCTGCTGAACCAGCGCGTTTGACACCCTTGGCCCATAGCCAACAGACCACCTTCAGCAGCCCCATCCGGGTCCGTAGGTCCGCAGGCTGCCTTCCTTTTAGGGGATTCATGGTGCAACACCAGGCCAGGAGGGGCAGCCCCGCGGTCTTCTGGTCTTCCCCCTGGCGGCGGACAGCCCAGCTGGACTACCTCCTTCCACCAGTATCCTCTCGCTTTAATCGTGTTCCAAGCGGCAGAACCTGAATGACATCCTTCGGCGGCTTCCATCTCCCATGGGTTTGCACACGACCCTCACTATCTGTCCGAAGTCGCGATGTCCTGGTTCAGTCCAGTGCACCGACATACTGTAAAACCCATCCACCGCCTCTGCACGGTGCTATGGACCGGCCTCCTCCCTTAGGCAGAGTAGCACACCACTCCACTCCTGTCCAGCCTAAACCATCCCAGACCGGCCTCGTTCCGGCTGCCGCCCGGTCCCCATAGCTGGCAGGTAACATTTGCTGCTCCGAAACTTCTTTAGGTAGGTCTTCTCAGCTGGGCACGGGCATAGGCAGACCTCCCGGCCCAGAAATCGCCGGCACGGGGTCGAAAATACTTGGGATAGACCTGCGTAGGTTCGCCTTGACCCACACATGCCCTACATGGTGTTTAAGGGGATCAAGTATTTTATTTTCATCAAAAAATAATTAAAAAAATAAATTTTATTACAGTGGATAATTAAATTAATTAGATATTAATTTTTGGTTGTTGTGGCATAATTTTTTAATTGTTAAATTAATTAAATTAATTAAATTAATTTATTTTTTATTTTTTTAAAATTAAATTAATTAAAACGGGACCGAACGACGTTAAATTTAATTAAAAACAAGATTTATTTTATTAATTCAATAAAATTCCCTCAAGTTTATTTTTAATTCATGTTTAATTTTATTCTGCATTTATTTATATACGTGAATTTAATGTGTATATGACTGATCGTGAGATGAGACCTACCAATGCAAGTCTAGTGTTTGTTTATTTATTTAATTATTGTATTTGGTTTTGTAATAATTATTTTAAATAAAATGGCAATCTGCGTGTCGTCTCAGAGTCGTTATATGTATAGGGGTCTGGGCGCCCATTCTCAGAGTTGTATATTTATACCCCGAGACCCCCTCTCCTATGTGCGAGTAAAATTGTATAATGTGGAGATGACCGGTGATGCATTTTGCGCCATGTGACGACGACACACCAAACATGAGTTGGATGCATTGGATGAGAAGACATTTCTATTCAAGTTGCATGCCACGAGACTTAAGGTACTTACCCCTAGGGTTTTAGGTTGGTCTGTTATTCACTCAAAGAATCAACCAATAGTACAAGATCATGATAAGGTGTTCGTTTTATTTTTTGCATGGTTTATTATTTTTTTGCATGTGTAATTTATTGAGCTATCACATAGTATAATAATAAACAAGCATGAAAGATAAAATGAATATGTGACGTGATGAAATTTCTATTTCTTCCATGGTCAATTTTCCATGCGATCACATAGTACGTGCTTATAAAATTAGAAAATCATTTCTTTCATCACACTTAAAATAAAAAAAACCTCAAAGATATATTAAGGGTAAATAGCATTCCGTCATTCAAATTTGGACAATACCAGTTGTTTGAGGTGTCGGTCATGCATTAGCTGAGGGTGCCTCTTACTACTGGGGAGTCCTTATAAGAATGATGGGTCAAATTAACTAAAGTGATAGTAGGGATTAGCCATATATAACTTTCTATAATTTTAGAGGAATGCATTCAGTAAATCAAATTTTGACTTTATGAAGCTGGGACATCACTCAACTGATCATGGAACCACATGTTAAAGCGATCAGCTAGCCAAAAGCCTACCTAGAACCCTTCAAGTAGTGGCGTAGACTATTCCTGTAGACTATGAGGGGTGGTTCTAGGATCCTTTCCACTATAATACTGAAGCGATAGAGTATTCCGATTCTAGCATAGAGGGTTCATAAAATCTGATAAAATAGTGGGAGAAATTGAATGATTTATGTAATTAATACAAATGTCTAAACCGGTTATCCAGATAAAAGTCAGTCATCTGCTAAAATTTATATTTGTCGAAAAATTGAATGTTATACCACAAGATTAAAACCACAATATTATAATGGAAAAGTAAATTTCCACACTGACAGGAGTATCCATGAATAGTACATGCGCTTGTGCATAGTACTATGATATAGGAAACTCAAGGTGTCAGTGTCCCCAATACTGTTAATCTACCTCAAGAAGCAAGGGTAGAAAATGTATATCGGAGACTAATGTACAAAGAATATGATAGTTATATCATCATTCTTTCATCAACTCCCAGTGTCAGTTGCGGTCTCTACACCAAGACATAGATGATATAACATAAAGTCTCCTCTCTTAGAAGTGTTCATAGAGAAAGCGAAGCAATGATATAAATAAGGCTATGTTTACACCGGCATGTGTAAATTGAAATATTGATCATGGTATTTAATTATCATTTTCACAACACTATTGAAGTCTCCTTTTATGTTACAAAATGAGCTAGTATTGAGTAAACGCTTCGTTACCAATGTAGGTAAGGTTCGCCAAGTGAATAAGAATAAAATACAAATAATCATTAATTCTTATGGCGGATAAATTGATAGACAATGTGAAAAGGCCAATGGAATTTAATTACAATGACATATTCACGACGTCCTTAAATTAATGAGGTATTATCAGAGGTTATTTGTATTCCATATTATAAAATAATACTATGGATGTTTAAAAGCAATAAACTGATTTAAAAGAGAAAGTTTCCGCTTCTACATCAGGTGTATTCATCAATGTAATGTTTCTCTTTTACTAAATGGGTATTAAATATAATATGTTTGTAACATATGTGTATTTTAATACTATAACTACGTATGTATAGAAACATTACTAGTATTCAGTTGTATTCTCCAAGTAGCTGTGAAAGGGTGATACCTAGGCCAGTGGTGATAAGTACACGACTTCATAAATATCCAAGTGAAAGATTTGTGTTGAACTATTGTTGATTATAACCACATACATTAATATCATGTGTCCATGGACACAAGGACACATTATTTCAGTTTCTGGAGTGAATTTTGTTTTTTGTAAAGTCAATCACTAGTTCAGTGATACATGAATCATGGGAAATTAGTGATGAATATAAATGTAAGACTTATAACTAGTTGTGACAAGATAATTCTGTGTCAAGTAATACTAAAAATGGACATCATGAATATAAAAAGTATAGTTTTTAGGCTTGGCACAGCTAAATACTTTTGGTATTATCAATCTCATTAGTTCGTACAAAGGAGCCTTTAGAAATAAAGGTACGTCACAAAGCTTTTGGAAATAGTTCAACACAAAAGTGTGAACTATTCCAAGTATATGCTAGAGGTATATATACATTGTAATATTTTGTTTTGTAATTAATTAATATCAAATTGAATTATTGCATGGTTAGGAGATATGAGTTGCGTCCGGTTGGGATACCGATGAATATTTAAACCAAGCATTAATCAATCATGATAATGTAGCGTGGAGCAATTCCTAAATGCACATTACCTTATCGACATCACAACATTAATGTTAATGGGGATGATTGATGATCAAGTATTATATATCAACATTGATCAATAAACATATATCATGGAACAATTCCTAAACGCATATGTTATACATCAAAATTTTGATTTAAGTAATGTCAATGTTGGAACTTGCAGAATCTTGCATTATATTTCCTGAAATGCTTGGAAAATAACTGTGATATCCCACAACCATATGCCAACTATAATGACAAATCGATATCATATGAGTCATTATATGATGTAAACCCATTATGTCATAAGAAAACTTGTTTGGATGCAAAGAGTTTGTTAGGACATAAACAAACTATCATAAAGACAAAAAAAATTGTGAATTTAGTGTAATAATCCTAACAGTTGTTTAGGATGTTACATAAATCCCTAAGATATAAGAGTAGGTAGTCAGGAAATAAACTACACTTATATATAAGGGTGAACATATCTATTAGAGATAGTGGGAGCTATATTGACTTGTGTTTAGTCAATTCTCAAAATGAACAAGTTTTTGGCATATGATTTAGTTCCACAAGCTCATGTAGAACAAAGTATGTTCCGGAGACACATACTGTATAGGGAGGATAAAACCATGGTGATGGTTTTTATATTCATCGTGGTTGGTGATATATTATTCAATGTGAATAATATTTCCTATAATTATGCATTATATGGAGATTAGCTAAAATTTATAAGACCAACTAAAATCCAATTAATGGATTCCATGTATCAAAGTGAAATGTGGCTATTATTTTGAATACTGCGGTGGGTATTCAAGTGAGTTGATATACGGATGGTAAAAGTGTAGTACCAATAAGGATTGATTTGTTTCACCAACTTGGTATGCCTAAATCAATTAGAATTTTACCTATCCTAACTAATATCCATGATCAATTTATTTAGCATTGGATTTCATGACCACAAATTGTGGATGGTGTCTATACGATGCAACCAGAAAGGGATGGTCACATCCCCGAATGATAATAAAGGTTGAAAGTTACTGATATCCAGTTTATGATTAATGCATGAAACATGATCATAGTATATACATTTAAAACAAATGTTTTCCATGTGTCTATCAGAGGTTAGTGGGAGCACTATGGTTTTCCAATATATTCGGTAACATATGGAAAACACCCATTGGTCTGACAGTTAGTTAAGACCAAAATGAAATTTACTCTCCAATCATTGAATTAAAGTAGCAACTTTAGTTCTAGGGAATAGGATCTACCAAGGTAGATATATAGATCGCATGGTCCTAGTCAATTGTACATATAGTGACACTGTATTGAAAAATACATGTTGGATCAATTCAAGAGATGAATTGTTGCCTATGTCACAGGGCATAATCTCTCCTTGTTGAGTTGTCCATGACATGGGAAGAGAAAAATGTGGTGAGGTGAAATACATATGTCAGAACGATGGATCAATCACGTATTCCCTGATATTTACAAGAACTGATGTTTCCAATGTATATTTTACAATAGGAAAATATCAATTATATCCCAAAACACTGCAAGGGATATATTCAAAACTATATAATTGTACTTCGGAAAGTACAAAAGATATCTTCATGGTATGTGGAGAAGAAAGTATACTAGTTTTAGGGGATATGAACTAGTCTTCCATTGATTCATGTGACCATGTTTTACATTTAGGCTAAAAGCGATGAGTGAGTAAAGATTATATCATCCTGTGGTGGCCATACCTACAAGACCGAGTACATTGTAGCTTCTCAGATATCTCAGAAGCAGTTAAATGCAATGATTTGTTCCAGTTCTTGGAATCTCACCTGGGGAGAAAAGTGTTATCACAATGTAGATTATGATATTCTTACTAGACAATATGTCAAGTTATGAATATGGAAAAAAAGGGTATATACTCGAGATACTATATCTTCAGATAATTTACTCAATAAGATAAGGTCGCAATAGAAAAATAGCCATGCGGCGGAACTGTGGTGGCCCTAGTAGCTAAATCCATTGACTCAGTAGAAACATGATGTTCATCATGTGGGTAGCTCACAAGTTTGGTTAGCATTTTGGCTCTAGTGCAAGTGGGAGTGTTGAAATAGTCGGTTCCCTAGACCCAACAATTCAGTGATTTTGATTACCATATCGTGTATACAATAATCAATGCATGATTTCATCATACCATAATAGTGGAGACTTTCTTGCGTCCACTATTGAAATAGTAATTTCTAAAGATTAATTGCCATATCGAAAGGTTATAACAGTTCCCAGGCTATAATGAGAACCTCTAGATACTATGAAATTAATCTTAAATATATGTTCTATAGTATAGATACATCTTACTGATTGGACATATTAGATGTTTGTCTATCAGGTGGTGGGGGCTCATAAGCATTGAAACTTCTTCTCAAGAAGTTCACACTTGGTGATCTCTACTAGCGAGATCATGAGGACTGACCCGCCAATAGGAACCCCACATGTTTCAGGTGTCATTGGATGTTCCTATCTATAATCACATGTAATGGTCTCCTGAATTGAGATCTTTACCAATGTATTTCACTTGATTATGTACTTTGATGCAAGATGAAAACCATGGAGATTTAGTCATGGAGAGGTAGTTTGTGTCGGTGTGTCGTTGGTGGCATGGCATTGGTTGAATGGTCAAGAAAGGATTTTTCACTTCTGGGTAATGGATGTAATATATCTCAGGCCATGTTGATATGGATGGTAGTTCTTTTATAAGACCATAAACATGGCAGTCAAGGGTAAATCCATCCAGTTAAATAAACAAACTATAAAGCAAGAAAAGGGTGACAACGCATGAGTGAATCCTGCATTATGAGATATTACATACAAAGAGTTTATATTACATAGTGTGTGTTCGAAAGTTCTTTGTCGCTACTTTGACAATCCTTATTTTTTCAGGGGCCATGATGGGTTGTTAAATCCAACTCTTGGTCTATGAATACTATTCACAGCTATCGAAATAAGGGCCTAGAGGGTCCCACACAATATCATATTCAAGAATATTCCACTATTCAGTTGAATAAGAGTTTTGGACATGGTGGGCCCCATCATAGGGGTCCTGGATTTGTCCAATGTTAAATGATCACCAATGTAATAAATAAATTCATATTATTTGAGTTTATAATAATGAGTATTGAATTTATTTATAAAATGTATTTTCGAGTTTTAAGTAAATGCTTGAAAACATATTAATTGATGAATATTAAATTATTCAAGGTTCAATTATTATTTATGGGAGAGACAAGTAAGGTTAATGACTTAATTATTACCATGTAATATATTTTAATATATTACAAGTAAATGATAATAATATTTATGGCTCTGTTTAGTAGTCAAAAAATTTCATTGATAGTGTGTTATGTAATCGGGGACGGTGAGGCAAAACCAGGTATTTTAATTGAGGACTATAAATAGAAGAGGAGGGGCATTTGCCCAACCCTATTCATGGAGCCTCTCTCTCCTATCCTCTCTCCCACACTCTAGGGAGAGATGCTCTGGATCCATGAAGCTTGGATGGAGCTCTCTCTTGGGCATCACTAGCGGTGTGATGTGGTGATCGTTGGAACATCGAAGGCAACGTCGGTATTACGCACTTGCACCGGAACTACAATGAACGGACCTCCCACAGATTCCATAAAGTGCGTGTGGACAATCTAGAGGAATTTAGCTTCAGATTCATTGAGCATCGATCGGTAACGACGAGCAGACGTCATGCATGGCCTCGAATCTAAACCAGGTATTTTACTATTTAGGTTTATGCTTAAAACATTTCACATGTGGTACTCAACATTGACTGAGATGCTCTTCACAGACGTTGGAAAGTTCATGGCGAACGATGGTGGGGATTTTTTTTAAAACCCATTAGTTTGGGGCTTCCACTGCACGACTGGTTCCAACAATATATTCTCTCACCCATCCGATGTGGTGATTTTTAAAATCGTAAATTATGAAGCTGAGTTGGATAAATCTCTTAGAATTAAGGAAATATTTTTTTCATTGCATGCATGTGATTATCAAATAAAATAATTCCACTCATAAACAATTTTATTTTCATCAAATGGAATATAAAAGTTGTTAAAAAAATCACATCCCCTACAAAATTGAATTTATGGGTAGGTTTTTATAAAATTATAAATAGATCCATGATGTTGTTTTCCTTTTATTTCATGGAAATTATTTCCCATGTGTGACTTTCATATCTTCTAATATCATATCATGTTTTCAACTGATTATTATTGGTATGATTAATTTCCAGCTATTGCATGAGATTTCTAATAATGAAATTATATCAACCCTAAAACAGATTCAATCAACCAAGGAACCAAGCCCATATTGTTTTGATTACTTGTTTTTTAGAACATCCTTCCACATTATTGAGTTAGATATACTCGGTCTCATGAAATAACATTTGGATGGTGAGGGAAATTTACACTCTATTAATGACACTCATATTACCCTTATTCACATGTTTTAAAAACCTTCTCCAATTTTGGATTTCAAAACCACAATATTATAAAATGTTACATATAAAACCACCTTTATTCATGTATTCCTTCCATTATCTATGTGATCTATATTACCTTTACACCCAATAGATTCATCTCTAGTTACTATATTTTTTCTCATGAAAATTTTCATTCTATGAATACATGATCAATAAATAAAAGAAGATTTATGGATTTTAAACATGATATAACTGATGTCTATGATATAGTGAAATGGTCTTTCCTATAGATTTTGTTGAGAAAAACAAGGTTTAGAACAAAATGGATTGAATTTTTTATGAATTGTGTTACTTCTATCTCCTTCAATATTTAGATTAATGGAATCCTTTAATAGATCTTTAACCCCCCTTGGGGGATCCACGAGGAGGATCCTCTATCTCATTTCCTTTTTAACTAGTTGCTAACATTTTGTCCAATATTACTTATTTTGAAGCCTCTAATAATATTATACATCATGTTAATGTGTGTCGATAGGGCCCCCCATCATCCATATTTTAATTTTGGAGGATAAATTAATCTTCTCAAGGGCCACCATGCTTGAATTCAAAACTATTTCCCACATTTTTTCAAGAATGATATTGTCTTGGAGAAATCATTCCATAAATTGAAATGTTAGATTGATTTTAGAATTGGTGTTCCCTAAAGAAGAATGTTGGACCACCAACTTACCATTGATATCTATATTATTGACAATAATCACAAATATATTAGACTCCAAACTATTCTTGGTCGATCAATTTTTTTCTAAAGTACATTTTATTGAGTCATAAAAAAATTAGGGTTCGTGTTTTAAAATGATTTTTAAAGTGAGGAAGGTGGTTATTATAAAGTTCATGGCTCAGTCAATTCCAATGTATGTTATAGAAATTTCTTAACTCCATGGATTTGTTATTGACCATATTCACTCTCATCTAGTGAATTTTTTATAGGTAATTAATAATAGGATGGTAAAAACCTATAGGATTGAATGGGATAATTCATTCCTCCCTAAATCATCTAGGGAATGAGACTCCAAGATATGCATCTCTTAAATGATGCTCCCCTAGCTAAATAGGGTAAGAGACTGGTCCATGATACTGATTCCCTTTGTTATATGTTATATCAGGAAAAATATTCTTCTCATTTATACTTTTTTAGTTCTTCTATTGTACCCCATACCAGTTTCTTCGGGGGAATCCCTTGGGTCTCACACAATATGAAACTTAAGGGGCTCTTCTGGGGATTGGTGATGTGGTTTCTGTTAAAATTTGGAAGGATCCATGGCTAGTTGATATTGAACGATCCAAGGTAACATCCCCTATTTTCCTTGGTTTGTATTATTAAATGGTTCATTATTTGTTTGATGATGTTGGTAATGGGTGGTCTTTGAAAAAATCGGAGTCATGGTTTAATGAATGTGACAGGAGGGTCATTCAGAGTTTCTCTTATGCGATATATATGGGACCAAATTGACTCTACTAGTATAATAGAGGTTATAACATGTATTTGGTAATGATTGGATATATGTTGGCGACTTCCCATAAAATTATGCTGGTGGATTAGGTATGGAAATCAAATTGAAACCTCCTTATACTAACCAAGGCTCAACACTACTAGTGGAATGTTTGTTCAAGACTCCTCCCTAAGAAGGATTTCCTTGTTTTCCTCTATGAAAATGATGAACCTATGTGATCGACTTGTGTTCCCTCGTTATAATACCATTCACACATCATTATTAATTTCCCTAGTGTAATTAAAGTATAAAATACCTAGAATGAAGACTCAAAAAGCAACATAGATTTAAGGTATGACCATGTGGAACATCAATTGAAGTAGACTTCATTGATTGCTGTAGAGGTTTTTAGTTCCTTGTGTATGGTGGAATGGATTATTCAGGTGTGAAGAAATGATATTGTTTTTTAAACAGTGGAAAAAAACTTGTTCTTTTTGGGTTGATAGGGCCACCCACTGGTTTGATAGTTAGAACCACAATTACATGTTTAATGTTTTACAAGATTCTCAACATTTTCCATGTTCCTAGAGCCACTCCATTTAGTTTTTTTTGAATATTAATGTTGATCACCCTCTCTCATTGGGTATGTTATCTCTAGTTTTAGTGTTTTTCTCTTGACTCTCATGGTGCAATTGTCACAGAATGATAGATTTCTTTTAATACAAACTGGTGGCCATCGATGGCAGAGGCCAAATCCATTCTTATTAGTCTGGAGTTCCCATTTGAGAGAGGATGGAGTTATAGTATTATACAGGCATATTATTCTAAATTATAAATTATATCACCTCTTTTAGTTTTATTCTCCAACTATATGGTTTTCTTATGATGAATATTTGTTCTCTTCACCTTCGCGCCACTACCTACTCTTACTCTTTCATAAAAAGGTAGGAGAATAGGGTTGCACACCTGTTGGAACTTGTTTCCTCATAAGAGACTAAATTATTTGGATTTAGAATTTACCTAGTAATATTATATCTCTTGTAATTCTTGATCTTCAATATTCTAATTTATTATCCTCCTTCCTTCAAAGAAATATAATTAATATTTTTTTAATCTATTTTAATATTTTTAGTATGTTTAAATTTTAATTAATGTATTCCTATAAATGAATTTTAGTATTAATATTTTGTGTAGTCAATATAATTCTTTTTTTAATAATTTTGTTAATTTTAAACTAAAAATATCTGTTTATTCAATTTTGTTCATTTTTATGAGTTTGTGATTCTTCTAGTTAATGTCACAGATTACGTATTTAAAATATTTTTATAATTTTTTTAATTTTATTCATTCATTTTTAAAATTATTTCATTTAATATATTTTTTAGTTTTTTAATATTTATTTATACATAATTATTTACTATGTTTTCATATTAATAATCTATTTTTAATTTATATGAATAATAATTATTCAAATATATTTAAAAAGACGTAATATTTTTTAAATGTTTGAAATTTTTATAATTAATTTATCAAAATTAATTTTCTATTATTTTCTACATTTTTTATGTTTATAACTAATTTATTTAATCATAAAAAATATAAATTATAATTTAATTTATTTAAAATATATATATTTTTCAATTTCTTTAATAATTATTATAATTAATATAATATATCCCTTTTTTAAATTTTTTTGATGTCTCTACATTTTAAACTATTCAATACCACTAATTTTTAGAATGATTACATTTAAGATTATATATTAATTAATAATGATAATCATATTTTATTTTTTTTATAATTTATTCATTTTTAATATATATTGTTTATTTTTGTGGTATTTTATTATAAACCATTTTTATCAAGGATATAAAAGTAGTGACAATGAATATGGTTGTAGAATAAATATAATATAAGGCACTAGTGAAACATATCTTTATCAATCCAAAATTTTAGCAGTGATATAATCCATCATTATCAGTAATTTTTTGATAGTGCTAATAAAACAATTCCCAATTTTAAAAATCCAACCATATCAGAACCCACTTATTTCACATTGTTCAAGCTCTATCAAAATCCCACCTTTGCTTCCAGTTCCCCTAAACCATCTCAAATGAATCGACCATCTCAAAACCTATGGTATGTCATTTTTTTTACAATTATTTTGTTGATATCACTTGTTATACTCTATTAGTGTCTTTATCCATTTGGTATTTTCATCAACCCGAATCACCTCTCTCGTGCATACCTGATATGGTACCACTATCACACGCTATTTCCATCCTGTAGTCATGAAAAATCCCTCATAAGGTGGTCCTATCATTAGGTTCACGACAAAAACTCACACTTATTCTTTTCTAGTCGATTCTTCTACGCCTCACTGTTTTATTTTGATTTCAATTTTGGGTGAATGAGACTTGTTAGTGGTAAATTTTTACATAATATTTCAATTTATTACATTCATTTTTTTATATCTAGTATGTTTATTGAATCATATGACATATCTTTCAATTAATTATATGTGACATTTGGCATGTGAAAAGTATTGATCACCTGGAACTTTCCACTCCTTCCACATCCTCAGGTAATTTTAGAGCAATTTCTTGGACTGATCATCCAACATAAGGGATAAGAATCCATGATCTAGGTATCCTTTATAATCATATTGATTAAAATAATACAAATTTTCCCATTTTCATCCTTTAATAAGAAGAAGAACCCAAATAATTATAATATTTTCATTCTTGTGGACATTTTTGATAGGTATTCCCCAATATAAACTGGTAACCTTATATTTAGTTAAAAACGACATATTCTAAGAATGATATAAAAATTTAGCATACATAATAGAAAATTTCATATCAATATTTTGTTAGGTAATTTACAAACAGTTTCATTCATAGTTCATCAGTGATGTATATTTTCACTCATAGTAGATGCTTCCACCTACTGCCTCCATTAAGGATTCCATCCGCTTTAATTTAAACCACAATTCCAATTAGTAAGTGGTTATTTATTTTTAGTGTGTTATTTCTCTCTTCCCTGCATTTATTCATTCTGACTACTACTAGATTTCTTTAATTCATCAATATTTTTAAGTTTTTTTCAATTGAAATTATCAGTTCATCCCATTGAGACATACCCACCATTTTATTTAAACCATTTTCATTATATGGGGAATCCCAAAACACTCTTTAAGAATATACTCATAATTAATTTCCATCCTTAAATCAGATTCATTATTTGTATTCAAATCCTAAGTATCCACTTTCATCTTTTATAAACCTTTCTCCTAATATCCACTCTGACATTTTTCTAGAGTTCATTCCCTTTATTGGATCCACTAAGGCTGAATTTTGTTTCCAGGTTATTCCTAGTAGTTGTTAATATACACCAATCATTAGTTTGTGATGATTCTTTCTACTAATCCAACTAGAAGACTTACTCAACTTGTGTTTAGGTTTATTGTTCCTTCCGACCACAATAATAATTTTCGTTTCTATTATTTTATTATTCATCACAGCCATGTGAATTGTTTAAATATGATGCATTTTTGAAACCCCAATAAATTTTTATATATTTTTATAGTATCTTGAGAAACCTAGACTAATACTTCCGGTTCATTGGATTAAAATTCAAAAGTTTCATCAGACTTTGGTTTCTCAAGACTAGATGATTGTACCCAATCAATGTTTTTATTGTCTAAAAAACTATAATGTTTTTCTCTTAAGAATACTATCACTGGAAAACCAAATTTCCATCCATGTACCATGTGATTAAATTAATAAACATCTACGCCTTAATACTATTATACTCCATCATAGAAAAGTTAAAAAATCCATCCTTGATATTTTTTATTTTAAATAGATGAAAAATTAATTATATAACTTGAAACTTTAAATATATCACACATTATATTCCTTCAATAATTTCTACCACTAAAAAAATTCAGTATTCATTATTTGGAAATAATTATCTTAAAAAATGGATTCATATAGTTGAAATAAATATTTTAAAATGACATTTTTTTGGTCCTAGGATCATAAATTTTGTATATTAATTTATTTTTTAAATATTAATTTTAATAAATCATGTAGGATGGAATCCAATCATATGACAAAATAATATATGGATGGGTTGAAAGAGTTCATTAAGATTATAAAAGCTCATTCATATGGCCTTCCCAAACCATTTTTCCATGTTCAAACTGTTTTTATTCAAGACTAATTAGTCCATATGAGTTTGATGAACACTTGATATATCACAAAATAGTTGGATGTTTTAAATGTCAAAGTAAACATGGGAAAATTGAATTTAGCTAGTGATTGAGATATCCATAAATTTTATAGATAATATAATATTATTACAAGTGCAAAAAATGATGAAGACCATATCAAGTATATGATTACATATGTTAATTGTGATAGAAGATAATATTGAGGAAAAGATAATTACAGTAGAATATGAACTTCATGATTATTAAAAATTGATTTAGAAGGTAAAGAGTGGTAAAAAGACACCATTTTATTAAAGATTTAATAAATATACAGAATTATCAACCATACTGAAACTATATAGGTTAAAATCTAGAAACTGATAGTGTTAAGAAATATTTACTGAACTACTTGATATCTTCAATGATATGCTCATAGAATATAATGAGCTTCCATGCCAAAAATATGATGCTAAAAGAATTCTTTTCTCAATGTGTATGTTATTTTAACGAATAAATTCCTTTTTAAATGACTGTATAATATTTCACAAGGACTAAAAATCAACTAAAAATTCCGAAAGTGTGCTGTGTCTTGATATAAGAAATATGAAATATATACATTGAATGTTATATGCTACATTCCAATCATTCCAATGTTTATATGCCTATATAAAAGTGATGATATTAATAGGATATTAACATGGCACACATATTCAATAAATAATGACGTGAGACTTCCTCGCCCAGAAGACTCTCCTCAGTGAAAGAAAATTGATCACAAGTATCTTGAATTTTGAAATTATGGGACAAACCTTCTTCTTCTAAAATATAAAGATAGTGTGAATCCATTTAGATTCCAAAGAAAAAATCAATGTGAATGGTTGATTTTGTTAGCAAATTATAATTTTACACCATGTTTATTCATGAAATGAAAATACATTTTTTTTATCTCTTCATATATCAGGACCAAAACAAAAGGGTAATGATATTGATGTTTATTTGTCCTCATTGATTAAATAATTGAAATAATTGTGGGATTCAGTTGTTAAAACATTTTATTCTTAAAAAAATATTATTTCCATTTAGATCCATGTTATATTGGAAAATAAATTAATTATAATATTATTGAAATTTAGTGGGATATAGAATTAATGGAACTCTAGGGTGTCCCATTTGTGAAGAAGGTACACAATAAATTAGGTAGAAACATTCATCTATGATTTTGTTTAAAGGATATGAAATATTTTTCTTCTAATTACATATATATCAATCATGGATCACATTATTCAATGGTAGTTTAGATGAAGGTACACCAAAATATTTTAATATTTGATCTATATATTTATAAATTAAAAGATATGGGAACCTCATTCGGTAAACTTTCTTAGAAAATCCATAAGAAAACCGGTTGGAAATAGAAAAGAATTTTTCTAAATTGCTATACTAGAATTGTTTGAATGCTTGAATTTTTTTGATTTTAGGAAAAATAATGAAAATTTACTTTTTAGTGAAATTGAGATGTTTCTAAATTCACCTAGAAAAATGGATTGATTTATGATTTTTTTGGACATGATTTTCATGGGGACATAGGAAGTGTTGATGCCAGTGAAGGGTAAAATACAGAATTTACTTATCCCAGCTACTTAGACTCATTCCAGAAAAAAGATATAGTAGTATTTAATCATTTTTAAATATTTAAATTTTCCAAATGTGTGTACATATAATATCAAGAATATCAGGATAATGACGTATTTATAGTTAATAGGGATGAAATCACATGATTGTTATATTTTTATGAATCTTATAATATGTCTAACATTAATTTTCATTTATCGTAAGAGTTTACATCATATATTAACCAATATTTATTTACTTTTAAATGATACATTATGTAACATTATAGACCATATAAAATTTATACATATGAAAACATAAATTGCTATTATATTTGGGGAATCAGAGATGTTATTCCCAGCTTCATTATTTGATATGATGGATCCCCTGATGGTTCACATGGTTAGAGAGATTTCATTTTATGGTATATCACATTATAAATTGATGTACCACATTGAATGGTATTTATGGATTTTGAAAGGGTATGTCAAATATAGATTTTTTCCAGAAGGTTTTATTGAATATAGATATATTTTTGAAGATGATGTTAAATTTTTTACTAAATATCTATCCAATGTCTAAAAAACGTTCTACCAAAATATTCTCACACTATGAGTTTTTTGGTGAAGGAATTTTCAAATTACATGTTGTCACAATTATTATTACAATGCATGAGTAGACACACATTTAAAATTTTCAAAATAGTTTTGTGGTTGCGCAATATATTGAAACTTAAAAAGTAATTCTTAGGCATTTTAATCCATCAAGGGATGAAATATGTAAATAAAAAAACAAAATTTGTAGTTTATTTGGTGTTTTTAAGACCATATTTTTATAGATTCAACTAAAAATATGGATTATGTTTTGAAATGAATTGAATTTATTAGTTGAAGACCATGATTGAATTTTTAATCTTATAGTGGATTTATGTTTTATAAAAATGAACATGGTGAATTTAGTTCCATGAATAAAAATGGAGTAATACTTATGGATTACATGATGCATGAATCTAGTATAATGTATAGAAATATAATTTATATGAATATTTAATATTTTGGAATCATAAAACAAATATGAGAGTTGGATTATACAACAAATCATGGGTTGATTTTTTAATGAAAGTGGGTTGATAACAGGATTGCAATTAAAATAGATGAAATGAGATTTGTAAAAGTTGATCTTATTAAGGATGGGTAAAATGATGAACCATTTATCATGTAATCATATGTATTATAAATATTTAATGTTTTATATCCAAATAAGTTATTATCAATTTTTCTATTATCGACCAAAACCAATGATGGGTTAGATGTTAATTAAACTGAAGATGACCCTATCATTCGGATGTCACAATAATTTTTTTGCAGTACTAATGTAGATGTGGTCTTTTATATAGGATGAGAACATAACTCGATGAGTTTGATACTTGATAGATGGGTCAAATACCGTTATACTTTAGAAAAGAAAGTCTACTAATAATGTTATATTTTTTTGGTAATAGACATTGTGTTACCTCATATTGTTATTAGTTCATTGATGTATTTATGTAATCTAAATTAAATTTTCAACCAATTCTATAGATAATGTCATCTTCCCTAGTCAATTATCATATTCTTGAAGAACAACCTGTTTCACAAAATGTTGATTACCCTAATGTAGAGGAACAAAAAGTTTATTCACATGTAGATTATACCAATATAGAGGAACAACATATTAATTATTTTAGTTTTGAAGAACAACATTTTAATGATTTTAAAGATAAGGAAATGGTAGAAAATGAAAAACCTTTGTCCTAGAAAAAATGGGAGCATTATAGTCATATGGTGTTAATAAATAATATTAATGTGAGAAGTAGTGACATCAAATTATTGGTTGGATGGAATGCATGCAGCCAACCCATTAACCACAACAAGGCTATTTCCAATAGTTAAATTGGTGTCACAACTCGAATGCAAGTTCCTATTTATTTTGATACATTGGACAATGTTGATCCCATGGTTAAAGTACAAATTTGGGAAGATATTAGGGTAACATTATGAAATTCAAACATTATTTTACTAAAAAATAATAATGAAACAATATATTAATTTTTTTATCCCTGGCATAGTACATTTAAACAAGATGACTACTGAATGAAATTGTTCTTAAAGATCATTTGAAAATCTCAAAGGAGATTCTAAAAAATTCATGTAAAGTATCATATCAGGTATGAAAATTTTAAAATAAACCCACACACACAACATATATTTTCCCTTAAATAGTGAATTTATACTAGATGACTACTGAATGAAATTTTTATTAATTCTCACTAAAAATGTTCAAAGAGGATTTCATAAAACTCATAAAAAGTATCATATTTGGGATAAAAAAAGAAAATAATCCACACCCAGCAGATTTGTATCCGCGACTGATAAACCAAGAAACATTGAATGGGTTTATTAGTTATGTTGAGGAGAAACGTTTTTAGTTATATTATGATGGGTAATACATTTCTTGAAAATACATGTATTAATGAAATTGATTAAGAATTGTAAATTTACGTAACAAAAACTGAGTGTTGAAAATAACTAGCATGTAGAAAATCCAATGTACCCCTACCCTAAATAATGGATGGGGTACACATAACATGATAAAATGATATGTATTTTAAATTTAAATTAATAATTTTATCTGAAATGAAACAAAAACATAATTTTGTTATTTGGATTATATCTAGATTGATGAATCAAAATATAGTGAATCATCCATCCCAAATTATGTACTATGGATGGAGGATCGTCTAAATAAAAATGGGATACTAATAGAAAAAAAATAATAATTATGTGATTCATGTGTAGATATGACATAAAAAAATTTATTTTTTACTTTAAATTGTTATTACATAACAATAATTACTTATTTTATTATGTTTTTTAATTAAACATGGACAAAATAATAATAATCATAAATTATATATGAATAACTACTATTAGTGGACTTGAACCAACTTGAAAAATATGGTTTGATCACTAGTGCATGATTTGTGGAGTCACCCCAAACATATTTTGAGGAAAGATATGAAAAAGGTGTCATAGATACTAAAATAGATGATATAAAGTCATGATTAGATCCCCTAGTAGAATAATATAATTTGTAGTCTAATTTTATATAAATATTTATGTGATGGAATGAAAGAGAAGAATAAACACAATAAAAAACAACTACATGAAAACCTCCACCACCACCAACTTTGAGTCAAGTCATTCCCCAAAAAGGGATTCCTTACAAGAAGTCGTTAATTTTTTTCATAATTTTTTATTTGAAATTTGTATGATATAGACAATGATATATTTCCTTTAATGATATTATACAAGTTAAAATTGATTGTGATATATAAATATATACATATATATATATATATATATCATTATAAAACCATTGAATTTTTGTGAGGGGTACAATGTAAAAAATCTATAGAGATATTATATATTTAAAAAAAAATCAAAAAGGCCATATGATAGTGGTATTTATGTATCTATTGAGTTTATAAACAAGGTAGCTATACCACTTGATGATCTGGATACTCATACGGTCAAGATTGCTGTTGGAAATTTTGTATACTGGTTGTTTGATTTTTTAAATATTTATGTCGACAAGGAGGTATTCCTTTTCAATTAATTTTTTATATGAAAACACTTTAACAATTAATGAAAAAGGTCTAAACTGATGAATGTTATTACCTAAGGGGAAAGGGAACGATTGAAATATAAGGTCCTATCAAAGTGATCTAATGGATGAACCAATCAATTGAAAAGATCTTCGAAAAGTACCTATACCACGAAAGTTCAACTTCCACATTTACTAATATTACGAGTTAATGTGTATAAAACCCTAAATAGTGGTGGTATGACTATAATTGATTTTGAATTATAAATTTATGCTGCGGTAATTACACACTAGATTGGTCTTGATAATGTTGATGTAATCCTTAGGCATGAATTACTAGGATTTTGAGTTGTACATGAATATATTAGGCATGTATTAATATATTTTTTTATAATTGATTATCTACTATGTTAATTAAAACATAAATAGTATTTTTTTTCATAGAGAGATATAAATATAAGTACTATTTGAAGGGGAAAACCTATGATTCTTTTAGAATCATTAGCACTCACGTAACTTCAATGAAAATTTACTCATTGGAACAAAATGAATAACAAATAATATTGGAAAAAACTCACCATAATGATTTAAAATAAACAATCCAACAACATACCATTATTAATACACATGATATAGGGGTAAATATCTATAATTAAATTATATCAATTATATTTTTATTCCATTATTTTTTATTATTTCAGTTTTTAGGCATCATTTGTTACTCATTACAGTCAATCTACATACTCTAATGATTTTTTAGGATTAAAAGATTGGATACGAAATAAATCGACCACAAATAATGATGTTAATCAATTTTTAATACAATACACAAAAAATTTCTCAAAAAACTTCAAGTTATAAATTTTATATTATATTTTAATAAAAATTATGTTATGACTGTCTTGTGTTTAAAATTCATCAAAATCATTTCATGAGGACATTATATGATCACAAAAAGCCTAATTAATTCTAAAACTAGATAATAATTAGGGTATATATTATAATATTTCACTATCAAAATAGAAATAAAAATAAATTACTTATTTTTCTAAATTTTTACATAGTTCATGAAACAAACTCATGAAAAAGATTATATTTATGAATTTTAGAAATTTATGAAAGATGTAAAATACCATTAACAAAAAATAATCCTCTAAGAGCAATTTTTTATTATGATTACAATTTTATTTAAATAATTTAATAATCAATTTTTTATTTATAATTTTCTAGTACTACTATAACTATCAACAGTCCTCATATTAAAAAATAGAAATATATTTATTTAGAAATGAATGGGTGTAATACATGGTGTCATAATGTATACCAACATCATGAATAGGTAAATTCCCACTACATATCTAGTTAAATTTATTATCAATTTATATGTTATTTTTTAGTTAATTTCCTAATCATTTTTATCAGATTCCTATTTAAGTAAATTTATTTATCAAAACATACATTACACATCCAAAACCAGTAAAACACATTCAGATAGTATTTATAATTTAGGTAAATGATCCACAAGTCAATTATTACATATAGAAATAAACCACAATTCAATATGATGCACGGTGGGACCGATATGACTCCAACTATTCCTTTTTTATTTAAAATTGAAATTTTAGTAAAAAACATATACCACACACTCAAAACTGAAAAAACACCTTAGAATTGTTTTAATACTTTATAAAATGATCTATAATTCATTTTTTAGATGTAGGAATTAGTCTCACCTCAATCCAATATATGGTGTGTCTGTATTACTCAAAGTGTATATTATTAGTTTAAAATTGAAATTTTAGTTCATAACGTGTTTCATTCAATAAAAAAATAGAAAACACGATCATTTTGTCTTGATATGTTAGTAAAATGATTTATATATAATTTTTTTTCATTTATAATCATCCACATGTCAGACTGACACACTATGTGATCAGTATAACTCTAGTTCATGTTTTCAATTTAAATTTACAATTTATTAAAAGTCACGTGACATTCAAAAAATTTAGAAAACACATTCATATTTTAATTATACATAAAGAAAATGATCCTTATTTCATTTTTTATTTGTAGTATTAAACTACATGTCAATCTGACACATGTTGTGATAGGTATAACACTAAGTGTGTGTTTTTATTTAAAATTTACATTTCAGTTCAAAACACATGTCACATTCTCAAAAATCAGAAGAAATAGTTGGATTGTTTTGATGATATATGAAATTAATCTATATTTCATTATTTATGTGTATGAATTATTTTCATCTCAATATGATACACAGTGTGCCTAGTATGACTCAATTGATATGTTATTAGATAAAAATAGAAACTTTAGTTCAAAACTTGTCTCACTCAATGAAAATTATGAAAATGTGATTGAATTATATTGATAATTTAGGAAAATGATTCATATGTCATTTTTTATGTTTATTAATTATTATAATGTAAAATTGACACAGGAAGTGAGTAGTAATAATCAATGTACATGTTTTCCATTTAAATTTATATTTAATTAAAAAAATACACATGGCATTCTCAAAATAGGGAAAACACATTTATATTAATTTGATACTTTAAAAAAACTATGCATAGGTCAATTATTACATGTAGGATTCAACCATACATAAATCTGATGCATAAGTTACTAATATGAATCTAGGTGTATGTTTTTATTTAAAATTTAAATTTTTGTTCAAACCAAAGAACACATACTGAATAAAATAATAAAACACATTACAATTTTTTTGATACTTTATGAAAAATATCCATAAGTTATTTTTGATGTGTAGGAATAAGTTGAACATCAATTCATTACACATTGTTCTAGGTATGACCCAAACTGAATGTTATCATTTTCAAAAAAATATTTTCGTTCAAACCAGATTCACCCATGGAAAACTAGGAACACACACTCGAACTTCTTGATATATTAGTGTAAATTATTAACAAGTCATTTGGGAGGTGTAGGAATTAATATCATATAAAATTGAAAGATGATATTATTGGTATGAAACAAAGTGTGTGATTTTAGTTTAAATTGAAATTCTATTAAAATATATATGTGACACACTCAAAACCAAAAAAAATCATATTTTTATGATAATTTATTAAAATAATACTTATGTTATTGTTGGTATGTAAGAATATACTGCCCATAAATATAAATCATTGTGTTATAGGTTTGACTCAAACTGTGTTTCCTAAAAAAAATTGAAATTTTATTTTAAAACACAAGTAACATACTAAAATATAATAAAATTAATTGAAATTATTTTAATATATTATGATAAAGACACATAATTAAATTTTGATGTATAGGAATCCACTACACCCGAATCAGATACATGGTGTTCCTCGTACAACTCAATGTCTATGTCATCAGTAAAAAATTGAAATTTTAGTTAATAATGTCAGTCACACACTGAAAACAAATCAAAAAAATTATATTTTCTTGATAATGTAGGGAAATTATTCATGTGTAGGAATTAGTCCCACATTAAACTGAATCATGATGTAATCAATACGACACCAAGTGCATGATTTCAGTTTGAATTTACATTTTTGTAAAAAGGACACATGACATACTAAAAAAATAAGAAAACACATTCAAATTTCAATGATAATTTAGTAAAATGATCCTTATGTCATTTAGGATGTGTATGAATCAGCCTCATGTGAATCTAATGCCCGATTGGACCAGTTTGACTCCAAGTGTGTGTTTTTATTTAGAATTGAAATTTTGGTTCAAAATACAAGTGACATACTCATAAATGAGAAAACAAATTTTAGTTTTTGAAACATTAAAACCATGATCCCTAAGTCATTTTTATGTGTATAAATCATGCACACCTAAATTAAAAACACAAAGTGATCAGTACGACTCAAAGTGTATGTTATTAGTTTATAATTGACATTTTTGATCAAAACATGACACTCCATAAAAATGAGTAAATGCGATTATTTTTTACGATAATTTAATAAAATTATTAATAATTCATTTTTAGTATATAGAAATCTGTTTCATGTGAAACTAAAACACAATGTCCCTAATATGACTCAAAGTGTGTTTTTTTCAGTTTAAATTGACATTTTAGTAAAAAAGATACATGATATAATAAAAACAAAATAAACACATTCAAATTGTTTTCATACATTCATATAATGATCCTTATGTAATTTTTGATTTTTAATAATCAACATGACATCAATATGACACATCGTGTGTCTGATGTGACTCCAAGTGTATGTTTTTATTTAAAATTGACAATTTAGTTCAAAAGACATGTCAAATACTAAAAAAAGAAGAAAATTCATATTATTTTGATACTTTATGATAATTATTCATACGTCATTTGTGATATGTAGGATTCAATTTTACCTCAATATGATACATGGTATATCTGGTATGACTTGATGTGTATATATTGAGTTTAAAATTGAAACTTTAGTTTAAAACACACTTCACATAGTCAAAACCTAGAAAATAAATTCTAATTATTTTGATATTTTAAGATAATGATTTTTAATTCATTTGTGATCTGTAGGGATTATCCAAACATCAATATGATACAAAGTTTACCTCGTATGACTCAATGTGTATGTTTTTTGTTTAAAATATAAACTTGAGTTAAAAATACACATCCCAAACTGAAAATTAAGAAAACACGTTCAGATTGTCTTGATATTGTAGGGAAATGAACCATATCTCATTTTTGATTTGTAGGAACCAGCCACACCTCAATCGGATACATGGTTCGACTTATATGACTAAAAATGTGTGATTTTGGTTTAAAAATTACATTATACTAATGTATTGATACATATATATGTTTAATTTATTTCATTATAGTATTAATAACAAAATATTTATTTTTTATATAGGTGGACTCTTTTTCTTGAGACGAAGTGGTTTGTTCACCAACTAGTAGCTTGATTTGGATCTTTTGAGTGGGGGTTAGGGACCAAAAATAGAGAAATATTCATGTTTTTGATAAATTTTACTTACAAATTTATTTGAAAAACCAATATGTTTGAAATTTCTAAAATATAGTGGTTTTTTATTTTATTTTGGATTTAAATAAAATTTTAATTAAATTATTTATTTTCTAACACAGTGTGATGTAATTATAATTGTACATTACAATAATATGGCTTTTATCAGTGCTAGTTTAGTGCAAATAAAGGACCCTATTTTTTTTTATAATGATGATAAAGGGGTCATTTATTAGTTCTATTTTTAGAGCCGATAAAATCCATTTCCTTTTAAGGGCGTTTACAACATTAATGATCTTTGAGTGCCTATTAAACCATTTTTGTGTGCTGTTAATGGGTAAGTCTTTTGTAGTGATATATAAAAATTTAGAAATTATAAATATAAATATACACACACATTTTTAAAAAAAATATACACACAGAAATATATATATATATATTTATATAAAAAATATATGTTTTCCAAATTCTCCCGTTGGGGAGAGAATTGTTTATAGGGTTTCCAAGTTTTTGTGTGTTTCGGATGTAAGTGATGCATTCACTCCCAGAGTTTTGAAATACTCTCTACTCCTCAACTATTTAATTTTATTTCTTGCATCATGGAGATTGATATTGTAGGATTTTGTAATAATTTTTCAATAAAAAAAGTAGTAATAGAATATCATAGTTTAAAAGGGTGATGATGTGATCCTGTTGAAAATAAAGTCACTACTCACCATGGGTAAACTTATTTACCATCAACCTTTAAACCTGAACGCTTTGAAGAAACACACTCCAATAATATTTGTAGAATGGAAGATGGTGTGGTGTTAAGGGAAAATGGGTTGGGGCTTTTGATCTTCCAAATTTTTAACAAATATGATAAATATACAGAGATTCAGGGTAAACCATTGTCTTTTGAAAACTACTTGATTTGAGTTTTTAATGGATTTTAAATTCATAAAAATAAATAGAAAATGTATATGGTTCTCTATATTTAATAAAATTAATCTAAAGAGGCATGAACCCCATTCATACTTCTTAATTTAATAGAGAAGCATGAATGATGTACACGATTCTCATCCTCAAAAAGTATATGTCTACTTACCCTATGCCTCGTTAAATTTTTTTATATGAGATGTGAATGCAGTTCATGCAACTATATAAAATTTAATTTTATTATTTAAATTTTTTTAATTTTAGTAAATAAGTAATATTTATAATTTTTTATATAAAACTTTTTTACTTTTTTATATAACTATTAGTAATTTATTAATTGGATATATATTTATTAATTATCAATTTTATTTTTTATTATTAATTAAAAATATGTTATTATGTTATTAATTTAATTAATAGTATAATAAATAATATTTATTATCTAACAATATAAATAAAATAATTTTTATTGAAAAATATATTTATCAGTTAATAATTAATATATTTCAAATATATTTTTCTGTATTTTAAATTAATTAATCATTTAATTAGTAATATAATATTTATTATTAATTTTAATTTTAATTATAAGATTCAAAAATAATATTAAAAATAATATTTAATTATAAACTTAATCGGATTATTTATTATTCATAATATGGATTGTCAATAATTAGTAGTGTTAATATAATTAAAAAATATTAATTACTATTATTACTAATATAGTTATTAATATTAATGTTTATTAATTGTAATATGGATTATTTTTTATTTATAAATATTTTTGAAATTTTCATTCATATAATTATTAGTAATTTATTAATATGTAGAATATTTATAAATGATCAATTTTATTATTTTTTGTTGAATAATAATAAATTATTATGTTGTTAATTAATTTATAGAATAAGAAAAAAATATTTATAATGTCTTATTTATATATTGCTGTGAAATTTTTATTGATATAATTTTGAATAATTTACTAATCAGTAATATATTTGTTAATTGTAAATGTTATTATTTATTTTTAATTGTTAATATATTATTCATTTAATAATATAATTAATATAATTTATATTTTAATATCTAATAATTAATGTTTAATAATATAAATAAAATAGTTTGTAATTAAAAATATTTTTACTAGTTAATAATTATATTATTTTTAATATATTATGGTATGCATTAATAATTATTTACTTATATAATCAATAATATAATATTTATTATTAAAAATAACAAGATAATTCATCATAATAATATTATTATCATTTAACAATAAATTAAACATGATTATTTATTATATATGATATTGATAATAATACTAAGAAGTCCCGATATAATTAAAAAATAGTAACTATTATTATTACCATTGTAGTTATTAATATTAATGTTTCTTAATAATTCCTAAATATTTGTATGAATTTCAAATGATATCATTTTTTTATGAGAAAAATATAATATATTAGTAGGTTTCTGAATACTTTTCAAGTAATTATTCTAAAAACATATAATATTTGTCGGTCGAATCTATACTGATGCCTTGAGTTCTCATCTACACCATAACCAATATTATATATAAAGCATCCAAGCCACATCTATTAATGTCTATAATCAATTGAATGAAAATCATGTGTAGCATCTCCGACACCTATATCCACATCATAATCTCTAACAAGTGGTGGATCAACAATCTCCCCGCTCGTACCATGTCCAAGATACAAGGATAGTGGGAGCTTCAAATATTCACAGATTGATTCTTGTGGCTCAATTCAGCGGTCTCCGCCCATTTGTTGATGCTTTTTAAAAATTTGTAGTTGATTCATTGGTTCTTCCAAATAGAGCGGTGGTGGGTCTTCTCGATCGGCATCAATTGATGGTTTTCTTCTCATCGGATGGGGGATTTGGTTGTTTCCTGGTCCAGCGATCCATAGGTGTTCGATGGATGCAGTTTTTTCCTCCTGCGATGGTCCTTTCATTTCAACATGAATCATGATCCGCCTTCATCTACAGTGTGGGAATATTTTCCAAACCTTCCTCTACCTTTCCAGAATCCTTCAATTATATGTATTCTTCGGAATATGGTCGGAAGGTATATGTGTTTTGTTAATCCCTCAAATGTGGATTTTCATGCTATTTTTCCTCGTGTATGTGTTGGGGATGACCTTTCAAAACCTCCAACATAGTGGCTGTGGATTTCTGTCGGAGAAGAGCTATGATGGAATTATAGTGTGGTGTTCCAATCGTGTCTAGAAATCTTATTGAAATGCAACATGCTAGGAAATTTGGATTAGGCATGTCGTTACGTGAACCAGGATAGGCTAACTACGGTGCAGGTGGATCCAGTGGTGCAATAAAAGTCGTGAGATAATGATGTGTTGGGTGATCATGAGGAGGCGTGTAGGGAGGTTCCAAAGGATATAGTACTGGTCAGGTTCCATGATTTTCTAGTTCCAAAGGTCAGTACCTGGGAACCTCAGATGTAGTGGGCTCCCTTGATTTCTATAGTGGCTGTAAAGAATGTGAAGCCTAAGGAGGCAGAACCGCGGGTTGAGGACATATTTGACCAGTTGAAACATGAATTGTGTATCAATGAAGTTGAAGTGGAGATCCCCTTTGTAGTGGCTAAGGTGAATCCACTAGCTACATCAATCTCTATGAAGGAAGGTGAGGTGAGCTTGATATGGAGTTATGTTCAAGGTCCTGTTGGCTCTCAATGTAGATGTTGCGAGGACACTAACAAGAAACTGCAGTTTATGGGTCATAGAAACGAGATACCCACATGATTAGACTTGGTACAGTGGAAGTCTTTCTTGTTGGTTTCAACATATCTCATCGGGTAAGGGAAGCTGGACAGAGTGAATTTCTTGAGGCCCTTAGAACAAATCACCCTCGGTTCTACCCATCTGAAGGCTGGGTCTGGGGGGAAGAAATATAGCTTGGAGAATAAGGCATGTAAGGAGGAGTCTCTATGAAATCTTAGGCCCCTCATAGTAGGCATGACGATAAATCTAGGGAACCATTTTGATGGCTTGGAAGTTCAAGAACCTCAATTATCTTAGGAGGTTGATACTTTAGCTGATGATAGTAATAGTCACCCTTTAGTGAATATTATGGACCAATGTCAAGTGAAAGGTCCTCACAACCCTGGAAGTAAGAAAGGGAAAAAATGCATTAGAGATTCATGGAAATGTATTGTGGTTTAAGGAAAAAATCCAAGAAGATGCAAGGATTATGCTCACCTTCCAAAACCAGTGGAGACTAGGTTGGCCAAGAAGGGTTGAAACAAATAAAGCACAACCCTAAAGAATGAGGGAAGTGAAGAATGAAGTAGGTATACAAGAGAGAGAGAAGAAGAGGATGGAGAGTTCTTGAAACTTATCCTACACTCAAAGGAGAAAAATTCTAGAGAAAGATATATGACCAAATTTCTCAGAAGAGGAGCTCAAGTGAATTTATGAAAGATGGTTGCATGTTGATTCCATATAGGAGGAGGATGTTTGGTTAGATAAACAAGATAGCATACTTTCCCGAGGCTTCAAAAATTGTTAAATTTACTCATATAAATTTATTCATACAATGGAATGGATGATTACTCACCATGAAGAGATTATCAGAGATGCTTCGGATTTCAAGGTTAGTACGCTGCAATGAAACATTATAGAGTAGAAGAGTCAATAAATATTAGTCTTGTGTTTAACCATTTGGTGAGATCTTTCATCACGTAATTGTAGCCTATATGTGAACTTTGGTTTCCAATTTTTATTAAAAATAGATTAATAAAAATTTAAATTTGGTGGTGTATAGTCAACCCAATAACTTCCTTTTGGGTGGAATAATAACCACACAAAACATATTTTGATTTGGAAAAGCCTAAACCAATTCCACTAGTACAATTTAAAATATAGAAAGATTACATGACAGAAAATCATAAAATAATTTAAACTAGAAATGATCATATAAAGATAATTATTTTCAAGGATTTTGATAAATTCCTTAGTAAATCATTGAATGTAAAATTCATTGGTGATCTTAGTAATAGAATAGGAGTCGCAAGTGTTCTGGATCATATGTGAAAAAAATTTGTGTCCCTAGTGCATCAAAGAAACTATGTGTAGTTTATGTTACCCTTTGATCACATTACAACAGACAAATCTCACATCATCAATAAATCCAATATCCTCCTGGAGTATCTAATTATGAAAACACATAATTAAATGAATTATAATATAATAAAACATAATATAATGTCATTACCAATAAATTGAAATATGGTTCTCAGTAATAGATAATTTTAGAACTATTTTACTCCTATATATAAAATCCTCAAAAAACATCTAATAAATTAGTCAATACAAATAAGGATATTGTAAAATAATAATGAAATTAAAATAATATGAATAAACGTGATGTTTATTAAAACATCAAATAGTCCCAAAAACAGAGTATCACAAAGACTACACCTCATGTGTCAGTATAGAGAAATATTCTCAAAATAATTAAAACAAACATGTAATTATATTTTTATGAAATATATTTGAAAAAAAATAGTTGAAATTTTCTATAGGATGTAGTAAAAATCATAATTTTTTTTAAAATTGAAGGTATATAAAAAATGTAATTGATGGTAGTAGATATTAAAATAACAAATATTATAATTTAAATAAATAAAATAAATCACATTAAAAAATAACTGGAATTATTTTATTTATTGAACTGAACATATTAAAATTATCTAAGGATATGATATTATAATTTTAATTTGTGGAATATAAAACCTAAAAATTGATAAATGAATTTTTTTTAAAACAAATATTAGATATATTTTTCATTGGGTTAGAAAAATTACATAGTGGTAGGAAGAGTTTTTTATTACTACTATTGTGTTTAGTTTGCTACCACTACCATTGATGAGAAGTGTCTCTTCTACTGGTGAAAATTGGTGCTACCACTAAGAGGTTTTACCATGAGAAGTGAGACACTACCGAGGTTGATAAAGTTTCTATCATTGAAGTGTAGCGAAACAGAAGCCATGGGAGATGTATCCAGATCCAAAACAGTGAGGGAGGTCGGTGGCATGTGGTGGTCAATGTGGCATTTCTATATAAAGACAATATAGAATCCTGAAAAGAAGGGGATATCATTGTGTGAATGTAGAAAGGGATACATGTGGTTGGATGAAAACAATTCATGTTGTGTGTTTTCGTGAAATATAGATGATGATATATCTTGAAGGTGCATGATGAAGAACAACTGACGCTGCTTATAAGAAGAGGTGATGCAATGCAATGATGAGGCAACCAATGTTTTGAAGGGAGGAAGACTGTTCGATGATGAAAACGGTATAAATACACATACATACATACATATAAATTATTTTTTAAATATTGATATATATATATATATATTAATAATGAATTATATAATATTTATTGAAACAAATTACAATTAATTTTAGAAATATAATATTAGGATGAAAACAATATATATATTAAAATTATAAATTTAATAATATATACAATTTAATAATTAATGATGACTATTAATGAGATAAGTATTTTTTGGATCTCGAAGGGATCGATGGAGAGAGCAGGAAGAAGATCTTTTCAACTCAACGATGGAGAAACCCCATTATTCTAAGACATTGCACTTCTATGAAATCATTTAACCTGAATTGGGAGAGATCATTCACATCTCCTCAGAATAAATGTTGGACATATTATTACTACTCTACTCTCTTGTAAATATGTTTAATTAATATAGTCACTTGCTGGTCCTTCGAATGGTGCATCTGGATCCAACAAAAATCCTATGGCCAATCACTTGGGGGGTGGATCCATCACAGTAGCGGTAGATCCAGATGATCTCAAGAAAAGAATGGATCATTTCATGTTTTCGGTTCTTGTTTGTGCCTCATATAAAAAAGGCATGAATCCATAATCATATAAAGATATGGAAACTAGAAATTTTCATTGCTGGGGTTTCTGGAAATAGAGACTCATCCCGATTGGAAAGGAATTCTTCAATATTATTAATGAGAAACAAGATGATCATAATACGGTTTGGTGAGTTGGAAATATCAATCTAAATATATAATTATTTATACTTTCAAATTGGTATTATAACTTCAAACCTTTAAAATAGTGATATTCAGTGGCCCATGTCTAGACAAGGATTCATGGACTTCGACTAGGTCTACTGGTACCCAAATAGTCTCAATTATCTTACTTCTAGTATTGGAACCCCCTTGCAGATCTTCCATCACACCATCAATGGAGACCTTGGATTTTATGCGAGGGTGAAAATATTAATAATCATTGAAATAATACCTCTTGAGAGAATCTACCTAGATGAAAAAGACTACCAAATGGATATTAAATATATATTTGAGAACCTGACTCAATTTTGAAAGCATTGTAAGATGGTAGGTCACAATTTCCAGTTCTATCATGTAGTTAAAATATTGTTTTTGCCAACTCATACTACTATAGCTTGGAAGGATATCTCAAGGAACAAAAAGTGCATCATGGTTGAAAATGAATGAATAAACATCCCTGGTCCAATGAAGGAAAAGAGATTCCTCAAAACTGATACTGTCGGACCTTCCATGGAAGACATGGTAGAGGAAGAAGAAAAGCAGACTAGAAATGCTGAGAACCCATTTTTCCATCTTCATGTAATATGTAGTTGAATCCATCAGATGAACCTACTGATCAACCACTATATTTATCTTCATATGTTTTCTCTGTTTCGATAGACATGAAAATTGAAGATTATTTACTTGACATCATTTTATCTGGCAGAATTACACTTCTTTAATTGTCCCAGCCTACATTAATGGAACTTCAAAAAATTCTAGCAATTAGAATGTGGAACAGTGAAGGTAATGTCACAATCATAGATTTCACTCTAATTGAGGATAATTCTGTTAAGAACATTAATGAATAATAATCCATGAACTACACTCAGATGTATTCTATTGATGCTAAAAAAGGATCAAAATATTTTGTAGGTACCTCAAAAACAGGGACAACTAGAAAATCATAAAGGAAAAAAGGAATGGAAAGAAAAGGGGGCCTTACCCCCAAACCTAAATAATAATGAAGATACTCTTCTAGAACTGTCAAGGCATAGCCATCCCTGACACATTTTGTTCCATTAGGTTCCTTACATGAATGCAAAAACATGAAATTATTGGCATCTCTAAACCAAAGATAATTTTCTTAAATTAGATCAATTTATACAATAGTATAAGATACTCAATGTTGGGTACCTACCAAGCTTTATCCAACCCTGATAGGATTTGGATCGCCATTCACAGTAGTGTTGACAGTCCAATAATTGTTGATGAGGAAAATCATATTATAACATGTTGTTTTTTGGAATATGGAAGGAAAATATCTTTCTTAGTCATTTATTCCCATAATAGTTACATTGACATGAGGTTATAATAGGTCAAAATAATGTAGCTGGATGGTATCATTATAGTTTAATGGATCATCACAGAATATTTGTACTCAATCCCCCATATCAATGAGAATATTGGAACAGTGAAAATCATTACCAATATCAGGTAGTTAAGAGATTGTATTGAGGAGGAAAAAATGGATGAAATCAATCTCATTGGTTCCAAATTCAAATGGTAAAAACTAAATGGAATGAGGGATAGTATAATGGATAGGTTATTTGTCAATGATTTCCTTCTTGGAATTTGGAAATTGATCTCATGTGTTACAGTAGATAAACACAACTCTAAAGATCATCACATCCTGGACATATTTCATAATATTGAAAGGAGGGTGCACATCCCCTTCATATTCAACAATTCAAGGGCCTCCCTCTCGAATTATTTAATGATTGTTCAAGAAACATTGGCCTCATATGCACAAAGATTCAATCCACTGAACTGTATTTCCATTATTAATATGATAAAAAAAATCTAGAGGAATAGAGAAAATGAAATTTAAACTCTTTGGATACTAAAATTGATAGTATTTAATTATTTCTACCTGGAATTCATGAATATTCATCTGAATATTACTTTTATAGAGACATTAACCCAGAATATGAAATCTCCTCCAAGATTATTAATATCATTAAACTAACAGACAACATAAAAAAATACATCTTCTATGTCAGGTGGCTCAATGATGGGGATAAAAACATCATGTTCACTAATTACCTACAAAGGGTTCCAATGGAAAACATACATTTTTAAATTACTCAAAGATGGGGATAAAATTATGGAGTAAGGACACGAGTTTTCTAATAATATTGTATCTTTTTATATGAATATTTTTAATGGACCACAAAATAAGGAAATGTAAATAGATAACATCATTACAAAATTGATTACTAAGGAGAAAAATCAATCTATCACCTCCATTCCAATAGACATTGAAATTAAAGAGGTAGTATTTGGTCTTAGAAAAGAGATTTCTATAGGACTGCATGAGTTCACTAAACTCTTCTTCCAAAACTATTGGGAAGTCATACCTAATAAGTTATGTAATATTGTAAAGAATTTTTTAAGGGGTGGGTAATTTACTCAAGGTTTCAAATCTCATTTCATTTCTCTAATTTCTGAAGTGTAGAATTATATTGAGATAAGTCAATTCAGGAAAATTACCCTTTTAAAAAAAATCCATAATGTTATAACAAAAATCCATTCCAACCAACTTCCTCGGGTCATAGAGAAAATCATATAATGGAATCACTTTTGATTTGTGAAAGGAATGGAAATTGAAAACTATTTTATCACTACCTCGGAGTATGTCAAACTTCTTCGAATATCCACTCATGGAGGCAACACATCTCTAAATCCTGATATCAAAAAAAATTTGATATATTGGAATGGGGAATCATAGGAATGGTTTTACATAGCTTTGGATTCAACATGAGGTTCATTGCTTGGATTGAATCTATTCTTGAATCGCCACAAATCTATAATCTTATTAATGGGTTACTAGAAGGATATTTCACATTCTTCATCGGGTGAGACTGGGGGATCCCCATTCAACTATTATATATTCTATTATATAAAATTATCTTAATAGGTTTATTATTAATATGGTGGAAAAGGGTGAACTATCAACCATTAGTTTAACAATAGGTACCTCTACTCTATCTCATTAGTTTTTTCTGAGGTCGTTGTTATATTTACTCAGGGATGCATGAAGAATATCAACCATCAGAAGAATGCACTCTTGCATTTTGAATGCGTCTCAGGCCAGGAAATTAACTAGAGAAAGTTCTTTATTTATTGTTGTAAGAACATTCCAACTTCAAGGAAGGATTATCTCATCAATGATCTGGTAATAAGGGTGGGATCAATACATTTTATTTATCTAGGAGTGCCAATGTTCTAGGTAAAACCATATGCCTCATTCTTTTAAAATGCAATGAAAAAATTAAAAAAAATCAGTTGCCTCTTGAAAAGGAAAGACACTCTCAATGGTCGGACATATTTACCTCGTTAAGCATGTGATTATTTCAAATATTGTCTATTTTTTCATGGTATATATATTTCATGTTTCATTTATTTAACAAATAAAATCTATGAGGAAATTTTTTTTCAGGATTTTTATCATTATGGAGTGGGAAATCATCATAGCTTCATAGAAATATAGCTACATTCCCTACATGCATGGAGGCATTAACAATAAGAAACTGGAATCTTTCAACAAAGATTCATAGGACAAATTCATATTGAATTTAATCTACAGTAAATATTCCTCACTAGAGTTCATAAGAGAAATATTTCTTGCACGGATCATATTTAGGAAATTACGCTATCTCAAATCCTCAATTTTGCTAGGATTGAGAATTTTTTTCCACCAGATTCTAAAACACTCATACTGGCTGGTAAATGTGAAATCCTCCTTAATATTTTAGCAGGACTTCTAGACTAGAGCCCCCCTTATAGACTGAATAAATCCTAATGATCATTCTATTGATCACATCATCATGATCAAGGATCAGTTGGAAAATATAGATATGCTACCAGATGATATTTGTAATACAGTTTCCCGTTATGATTTCATCAACCAGGATGATTTCCTCATATGGGAGTAGTCCCTAAATGTTATTCTCGACTCCAAAATCTTATATAAGAATCTAATACAAGGTGATCACAAGTGTATTTGTGGTTTGTGTAAAAAATTGATGCAGCCATCCTGGGTTTCCATGCTATGGAGGCTCTCACTTACCAAAGTTCCAGTGGATGCTATCCTTTATCGAGTGAGAGTTTAAATGTTCTATAAATGCGTCTTATTCCATCAACACTGAGAGGATGTACATAATTTATTATTGTGCTACAAAATTTCTTATTAATTATTGAAAACCTTACTCAATATATATGAGAATAATCCCCCTCAAATATATTCTGTACAGAATTTCATGGCTGCTCTCCTTGGCGTCCAACACATCAAGCAGGTGACTACCCTATTATAGGTAGCATGTGTTGAGTTGATACATGGTATATAATGAGGAATAAACAAGGCCATACATCTCCAAGCTGTCTTCAATGATCAAAATGAAATTGAAAATATCATCAAAGTTGTACAGATTCTCAATACCATGCACACAGAGTGTAGAATCCACTCGGTTAGGGACCACATGGTTATAAAGAGACTGAAAATTGTAGGTAATTTTCCCAAGACTCAAGCCACTATTGATGTTTTTTAGATTCCCCCATTAGTTGTCTGGATAAAATGTACCACAGATGGGGCCTCAAGGGGTAACCCAAAAACCTCCGGATTGAGGGCCATATTCTAGGACAACAACATGGATGTTTTGGAATGCATTTATGGTCTATGTGGCCTTGTCACTACACTGGAAGCAGAAATTTTAAGGAAAATAAGATCAATTGATATCTAATTTCAAATAAATGGGAACAACATCTGGTTCTAATGTGACTCCACTACTGTCATGCAAGCCATTAGTGTGGAAAAATTCATCTCTCATGGAAGATAATAGGGAAATGGACAAAAATCCTTGAGAGATTCTCTTCCTTGAGATACATTATCACCCACATATTTCAGGAATCAAACTATTTTGCTGAAGGTATTTCAAATAAAGGGTCCATTGAAGAGGGGATTATTCACTCGAATAATGTTCCTGATGACAAGATCCCCTCTCTTCACCCGAGTCAAATGTAAAATACCTTTATTTCGACAATTGTAACTTTTTCATTAATCCATGATCCACTGAGCTAATTTTTATCAAAAAAACATATTACATTAAAAAATAAATTAAAATTTTTTATTAACACACATGTTAATGAAATAAAATACCGATTCATAGACACAAATATATATATATATATATATATATATATATATATATATTCATTCACAAACAAATATACCTATCACATCAGAACACTCTCTAATCCTCATCAACATAACACCTGATAGAAAAAAACTATTTATGAGAGACATTTCAGATTTGAATGCTATTGGGTCAAAGATAAGGACTATGAAGATGTGGTTTATTCTTTTTAGAAGGTAGGAGATCCTGAACCTATAAGTAATATTCCACAAGTAGAATACATTTTAAAAAAGTGATTAATCTTCACGAGAAACAATCTAGACATAATTGTCAACACCATTGAAAGGAATCTAGATGCTCATTACTCACATCCCTCCTCTGATTCCACTATATCAGGAATTTAATTCATTGAATTTGAATGAGACATTTCAATTTGCACTAAATGATGTTTTTTTGTCCATTCATGCATATGAAACTCACATTAAAGGTGTTGATTAAAACACATTATATTTTTACAAAAAATAATCTATGAGGAGATTTAAAAATTATATCCCCTATCTTAATAACTTTGAAGGTAGATCTATAACTAAATAATAGAGATCCAAGAAATTATCACACACTTTTATATAATGTTTACCTGGCAGGAGACTCTATTTTCTTTTGAAAAATATAAATTTCATAGATAACCTATGATCATTAAGGATATGAACAATAATGTAACATGAAAATTTACTGATGAGGAAATCGAAATGGATCTAAATTAATATTACCCTACAAAATTAGTGGATTTGGAAAACATTCCGAATCTAATCATTAAAAAATTGTATCTTATTAGAATAGATATTTTGACACATATGAAGGATCTATGGATCTAAAATCTGATCTTTTCTCTTGGATTGAAACCGTCATCACCCACTTTTCAAGAAAACAATATTTCCTAGCATTGGACATCTGGGCCCTTAGATTTTGTAATATGTTATATAAGAGTTTATCTAAGATACTGTTGAAAAACATGTATCCTTGGCTTCCCTCTATCATCTCTAAAAAATAGATTTAATCCATAAAAATAACATTACTATTAACACCATTATCACACATGAGGTTTTTACTCAATGAAAACCTTATCTGTTGTGAAGAGTGGTATTATATTGTGGAAACAAGAAATGAAAAAGGATTACGATATAGTGGAATTGATTTTAAACTATTTTTTCCTGAATAAAATGGATTTAATCTCAAAATTAATTATTACTATCATGTAGTGCTTCACATCAGTGTCTTTCAGGATCAATATTAATGGGGATATTTCCAAGAGTTTCACACCATATTGGGGACTCCTCTACCCATTAATATTTTTTTGGGGATGATGTTTTCTTTAATATTCTTTCAATAGATGAAAGGAAGAATACTATTCATGGGGTGAAGGACTGTCAATGAAGTTCTCCCATCTCTCATCTCATTTTCACTCATCATTTCCTTTTTCATTTTAAGGGATACCCAAGAAGAATACATCTCAATATTCCACCATATCCACCATTATGAGATGGAATTCAGGAAATATGTCAATAAAAAAAATTTAAAAATTATTTTAGATTTGGAGTCCCATATGGTAGAAAGGATGATCTCAGTAGACTCTAAAGAATCTATGTGGTCGAAAAACATAAAAAATATCGTGGGACCCCCACGATCTATGGTCAATCAAAAAAAGAAGGATTTTCAATTATTCATGATAGAGTGACTAAAAAGGATTAGGGTATCAAAACTAAGAGGATCAATTTATCTGGTAAGCAAATACTTATAAAAGAAGAGATATAATTTATACCAAGAATTTTTATGAACCTATTAAACGTTTTTCCTTGTTTATTATCCAAATTAGTTCATGTACTACCATATTTTAGTGGGGAAACAATAACTGGAGAAACTGAATTCATGTCTTTTATAGGATATGTTCCCCATTCCCAAATCATATAGGGGAATGAGATTTTGATATACTAACCTTTTTAATGATGCCCAGTTGTCCAATCAATGATGGTAGATTAAGAATCAACCAAACTCCCTTTGAGCTTAGATACTCATGTCCAAATATATACCCCATTCATTTTTCAAGGTTCATCCTTAGGCCCTAACTCCAATTTCAAATGAAGAATAATTTGGGGTTCATGCACACTTTTATGTAGTAGTATCAGTTGGAGGATAGACAATGACTCTATGATAATGATATAGAAATATAATTGCATAAATAATAGTGATGACTTGATAAAAACCACTATGGAGGATCCTGGTTTGGAGGATGCAACTGTTTTATCACTCTTAGATGAGAGGTAATATATGGTTCCATTGAGAAGCTTCAAAATTGGTTATATGACAAAGAAAAAAAATTAACCTGATTATTCCTTGCATGAAGGATATGGGGAAACACAAATTGTTTTTGGGTGAAAAGATAGAAAATGAGTTTCTTAGTGATATACAAATATGTTTGGATTGAATACTACAGAACCTAGAGGGTTGGTTTCTCTAAAAATACATGTGGCTCCAAGAGGTCCCTCAACTGGTTTGATATTTTAGGTGTAATGTTTGAAGTGTAATCCTCCACTATATCGATTTTTTATCACACCGCCAAGATGCTAACAATCCTTTATGCTCTCAATGCATGACTGTGCCCAAATCACCCATGCATGCAATCATACATTAACTCAGGTAAAGTGATACATGGAAATCAGAGTATTCAAATTAGGAACAAATAGTATACTCAATAACTAAACTTCCAGCACTGCTAGTGATATAGTATTCCTCTCTATCCATGGAGGTGGTGGTATTATTATGCACTATGACATAGATGATCTATGTTTTAGAAAATAAAAATATTTTTAACCATATTTTTAGACAATCTCATTTTGGGTGGAGAAATCTAGTTCTCTGTTGGAAACATTGATTAAATAGGAAACAAAATATGATTTCTCAAGTTCTCACCTACTCATAAGCATGTGGATTCCCCAAATAGGCATATTAATGATCATCATGGACGAATCAATCCATGTGGATGGCCTTATCATTACTATATTAATGATCTCTAATTCCTTTGGACAGATTAACGTAGTCATCCATGTTTCATACAAAACCTTCTAGGGAACATCAGTAGCTAAATACCAAGCAATATGCCATAGAATGATCTTGTATATAGAAATAAGTTGGAAATATATCATCATATTGTTAAACAATATAACTATTATTAATACTATCCTTGTGATTGAAAGGGGGCTACAATCGTTTGGCCCAATAATTCTGAAGATTTAGTCCATGCTCCATTAATGATGAGAAAGTTCGTTCTACTTTATTAAAAGATAGCGGAATAGAGTTTCTCATTTGATGGTGACCTGAGGCCTCATTGGTTAGACTCACATTTGGATGAAAGATTTTACTTCATGGATGATTTCCTGTATACATTCATAAAGTTGATATTTTAAGTGAATCCCCCTTTTTCAATTAAAAAATACACACCCACACACAAATATGTATATATATATATACATATATATATATATATATATATCTATGTGTGTGTGTGTGATCAATATCACCTTTTAATATTAAAAAATATGAGTAACACATGATAACATTAAATAATTAAATTCATAATAATGAATGTGATATATAGAATTACATGATAAAATTAAATAAAATTTACATATGGTAAAAACAATAGACATATCAACACTTTAAATGCATATAAACTTATGTGATAAGAAATATAAAAAATTAAACATTTAATGAATATGAAATTATTAATCTTGAGAAGATATATAATTTATCAAAACAAAAATATAAGAGTTTAGAAACTAGAAGTACAAATGTAATAAAACATTAATTCAAGAGGTGTAAATCTTAATACAAATAAATATTATTTAATTACAATAAAATAAATTAAAACATTTTCAATAAATATTTTTAAGAAATTAATTTAAATTTAATATATAAATAATGTAACTTTACACATTATCAATGAAGGACTAAAAATGAATAATTTTTTCAATTTAAAAAAAAAATAAAATAAAAAAATAATTCCCAACACTAACAATATCTCCCTTTTGTAAAGTGAAAAACTAAACTTTTATTCAAAAATAAAAATACTCACCCTTTTGAAATTTACCAAAAGGATAAAAAATAATGATAATTTTATCTATTTTAGATTTTATTTTCAAAATAATATTACATATTAGTGATAAATTCCTTTAAAAAATCAATTAATTTAATATTATTTATAAAAAAACTGAACAAATTTCCATAAGTAAATAACAAATACAACTTTATTCTACAAATAACCTATTAAAAATTTGATAATTCACTTTTATTTTACTGTTTAAGAAGAAACAAACAACCCCTTTGATAAATCATCTAAGATATCTGATTAAAAATATATCACTAAAAAAATTAGTATCAATATAATTTGAATAAATTTAAAAAATAAACAATAATTAAACATGTCTGAATATGTTTGAATTAATTATTTAATCAATGAAATATAACATTAATTCATGAAAAAAATATGTTCACCTTTTTTATAAGAAAAACCAGTCTCCTCATTAATAAACACTATGAACTAATTTTTAAGATCAAAGATAATTAAATTGAATAATAAAATAAGCATTCATTGTAATGAAAAAAAATTCATTTAGAAGTCTGTAAAAATATTACCTATATATGACTTATTGATAAATTATATTTCAACCTCTATATGAAACATACTGTTAAAGTAGTAGGTAGTCGACTAATTGGAGAAATAAAAACTTTCAACACTAATGCGTGAAATTATTTAGTTTTAAGAAAAAAAACTAGAACAATATTTCTTTCCAAAAACCCAATGTAGTTGTTGAGAATTAATTCAAATAGAATTATCAAATCTGAAATTTTCATATACTAATTGTATAAACACTAAAATTAAAACTCATATAGTATAATATTATTTCATTTAATAAAAAATTGGAAACTTCACCTATATTGATGCTTCTCTTTAAAAAAACATTTAGTTAACTTATAGAAAATGTAGACACATAATCCACAAGTATGAAAATAAAATTTTTAAATAAATAAGATATATCATGCCTACTTTCAAAAATAAAACATTATTAAATGTACATACCTAAAAATAAAAAAAATATAATAACATCAAAAAGATAATTGAAAATTTTGATTTTTACCATACTGATTAATATAAAAATATATAGTATTCATAGTGGATAAAATGAAAATACTTACCAAGGAATGGATACCAATTTATGTACAATAGGATTTGATTCACATCCTTTTGATAACCATGCTATCTTAGATTCTTCTAAATTCATTATAGATCCTTTTACATGCAAATATATTTCAAACATATGTTTTTGGGTATTTTTTAATATAAATTTCAATATATAATAGCTTTAATATTATAAAATGTGTGAGTAAATAGTAATGATCATTCAATGGATTAATTACATTGAATTCTACATTTAAAAAATTTTACAGTATAAATAATCCATTTTCAACATCTAATAAATGTAGTCTTATTTATGTTTGGCGATACACTATTACAACAAAACAATTCACATTTCAATTTGGTTTCATCATATACATAATTTTAAAAAGTTTCATTTTTCCTTGAAAAGAAGTTGAAAATGATTATGTACGATTAAAAACAAACATTATGAAATCCATATTCCCTTTTTTGAATAGCTTCTAAACCAATTTAAACTTTTTCATTTCAACCAGAAGGTTTATTTCTCAGTTTCTTATATTCTTGCCTAATTTTCTGAATTTCATCCTCAAAATTATTCAGGTAATCTAAGATAGAATTAAACCTTATTTCATGATTATTATCATTCACTTCTTGAAATTATTTAATATATAATTTTATTCTTTTAGTCTCAATACGAAAAAAGCATAATTTCTTTTAGATTATTCATTATATGAAAGAAAAATATTCAAATAACCAAATTTCAATTTTTATTTTCTCATTTTTAATAATTAAAGTCTAACTTTTAGTTTTTCTATCAATTAAAATTTCAATAATCCTCATAATTCCAGTCCATAATTCCTCACCCTCTTTATATTGTTTTGTCAATGTATAATTCATAGAATCATAATCACAAAATAAACTATACTATGTTTTTTTTTCATAATTAGATATTTCATTGTGATGAAAAATTTCATGAGTAATTAATTGAGTAAATAAATAGAATATATCTCACACTTTATAGCCATCTAATCAGGGTTACATATTTCATGTTCACTTCCTATGTCTCTGATTGAATCTAACCTGCCTAAAGTGTCCCATCCTCCAACAAAGAATAATTTTAATTTCTTTTCTTATCATTGTAATTAAATGAATTCATTAATTTTAGAAAATTAGTCCTAATGTGACATTTACTCCTATATTCATGAAACATTAATTGTGAAAAATATTTATTATTACTATTATTACCTTTCATGTACTCTTTTTGAATTGACATTTGGAAATCCTCTTCCCACCATTGTTCTTCATAAATTTGAAAATATTATTACACAAAGGAGAAACCTCTTTCATACTTTCTAGGAACATAGATTCAAAATAGTTAGTGGACTTATTAAAATTCTACATAAAATAAATATCTTTTCTCTTATTAGTATATTAATATGAAATATTATTCAGTTAATGTTCATACTAATGTAATGAACTGATTTGTTTATCTGAATTTTATTCATTAAAATTGTTAGTTTCATTGATCATCACATTATTTTCAAGCTATCTTATTTGAAGATATCTTAGTACTCCTTAAACATGGGATATTTTACCTCGTACTTCTCCAAGTCCACTCTTACTATTTTGAATGATTTCCAACTAGTGGATCCTCTAGTTCACTAATTCTTTCTCTCCCATCATGAAATCTTGGAATTATTATCATCATAGTATCTGTTTGATTTATTCAAGCCTGTCAGTCCCATAGTGAGTGACTTGAAGTATTATCCATATGTCATGGGTTATCTTACAAGATAAAACATGGGTTTCTATAAAAATACATATAGTACAGTACAAAATAAAATTACCTTTATAATTCAAAACATATTTTATCATGTTTGTACCTATAAGTGTCTCTGGATCATATTTAGGTAATTTACAAAGTTTCTTTATGATCATCTAGAGGTCCAAACATAGAAGTTTCAAGAAAACATACATTTTTTCTTATAGGTATCCATTGTATCTTCCATTGAAAAATGGGGGATTTTCTTGAATTCATTGACCGTTGGCATTAATAACCGCCATCTTACAAAACTTTTCTTTATTCATTAGACTATTAGGTCTAGAATACTCATGTTAATTTTGTACTTAAAAATAAACAAGATAGATAAACTATTTCTATCTCTAATATAAATTTTTGGATTGTAACTGATAGGAAAATTGATAGGGATAAATATTTGTTTAATTTTTTTTAAAAAAAATCAATCATAGTGTATTACTTTAAGAATCTATATATGGAATACCTTTAGATTTTAAAAGATGAAAACTATATTCGATAGCGTAAAGGACACACAACACTGATCTTCAATAAGAATGTAACACTATAAGAAATTATGATATATATATATTTAAATAAATTCAATATATTTAAAACCTTTTATTACATGAGATCCTGAGATATTTATGTTTGATATCATGTTCAATAAGAAATATAGAGTTTAAATAATCTTTGATATATATAATCGTTAAAACCTAGCCATTACATTAGAAGTTATGAATAATATTAACTACTTTATGAAATATATATACATACATATATGTATATGTATAAATTTCTTACTAAAAAAATTATTGATAAATTTTTAGTAAACAATCAATCAATTTTTAGAAATGTGATTTTATTCTTCAAAAACATGATTTCATCAAAAATGATATTTATTGATTTTCAAGAAAAAAATTAAATTTTTTATTAATATTTATAAAATTTATTTGACATAATTAAAGTCATTTTTCAAATCGTATATCCAAATCTACTTCAGGAGAAATTTTTTGATTTGTTGGAAAATATTGATTTTTCATTGAATTGTGAAAAAATATTGATTTTTGAGGAAATTATTATTATTTTCGATAAATTAAGTTATTTAAAAGTCCCAATAATTTTTGAATATTTTTTCAAGTAAAATATTTATTAAATAATTATTTTTATTACTCTTAATTACTTTGAATTTACTTATAATGTTTTTAGTATAAGTTAGTATTTGGGTTTAAAAATAGGGTATTCAAAAATTTGTTTTAAAATGCATAATTCAATATAATTGTAATTAATTGAAATAAAACGTATTAGGTAAGGTTTTTAATGAAATTTATTTAATATAAATAATTAAATATTAATAATTTACATTATAAGTTTTATTACTAGTTATACAGTTAATATAGAATCACTTTTTTCAAAAAAAATACTTCTCTTAAAAACCTGTTGTCTCTCCACATCTATGGAATTAACATTAAAATTTTTACAGTTATTTGAATTGAATTTTTAAACGTGGATTAAATATTTGTAATCCGAATAATTTATATGTTCTTATAAGGACAACAGAATTTTCTACCAATGTGATTATTTAAGAAAATTAAAATTAATCACAGTGATTAAGGTAAAAATTGATTAATTAGTGGTTAAACGTAGAATACAAGGTGTAAAATAACAAAAAACTTTTCCAAAAAACTTTTTATGGAAATATTTTTATATTATAACTTTTATATTCTAGAATAGTCAATTATTTGGTCCTGGTGACATGAAATTTTTTTGATGGAATTCACCCTTTCAAAAAACAACACGTGTGCAACTCAACCCACTTATAAAAGGACACCCAGAATCCTCCTCTCATCCAAACATCAAATACTATTGGTTCATAAAATAATTCCTTAAATCACTTATTAACATCCCTACTATAAAGTATTGTAATCTATTTTTGGGAAAAAAATTGAACCTTGTAAGGCCTTTGGTGAAACCCTAAAGGACTACCTGAAGAAGAGACAACGTTCATCAACAAGAATTTTTATTTTATTACATTATCCACCACCATAAATTTTTATTGAAATAATATTATAGAATAAACTCATTATATTAAATATAATGATATATTTTCATGTTATGTTGATGACCTTCAACCACACACACTTCAATCAAATGGGTTTTGAAATCATTATTTGTGTGTACGGAGGACCACCGCATTAGGAAACGATGGCATTCGTTTTTCCATTACCAACATTAAAAGATGTGTATGATGATGTATTTAAATTTTATATATAATATATACAACATAATTATATATTTGGAGTCATTATATCATATATAACCATTTACATTTAATTTTGTATGTGATGCGACAACGTTACTCATGGGTATGGTAGTCTACCACATTGTGAAGCACTACGATTCATTTTTCATTGATGTGTTTTGTGGCAAGAAATAATGGAAATGATAACAAATATATGTGATATAAATGAAATATTTATGATACTATTGAAATATTTATTATCCTTAAAATATAATATATAACTTTCTTTTTACATTTTCACTCTCTGAAAAAAGTGTAACGTCAATCATGGACATGTGGACTAAGACATCCTCGAAGTGATACGATTCCTTTTTTCAACACAAAATTACCATGATTATATATATAATTATATATAATTAAATAAAATGGTATTTATGATATTATTATCATTATATAAAGATGAAATTTTACTTACATTATTCCCTCAATGATTAGTGAAAAATGGAAATGATACTCATGCTTTAGTACAACCTACCATCTCAATGATTGTAAAGTTAGAGCATTTTTCATGAAAATAATTAATGATTAGTTTAAAAATTATAATTTATGTATAAATGTTATAATTATTCCATGATTATTATTATGATTTTTTAAATAATGTCATGTTTGACCACAGTCCACCCACCTAAGTCATTTTTGACAAACATGTTGAATATGGTCAAAACATCAGATGTAAGCTTTATCGATTATGTAATTTTAAATTTTAATAATTGAATAAAGAGTAATAATAAAAATGAAATATATTCCTAATAAAGTAGATATATAACATAAGTTTACTATTCAAGAAGATAAATACACACATGAAAAGTTAGACTCAAGGTATGAGTTTTCTCCTCTCACTTTTATTTGTGTGAGATATATGCCATGTTCACTAATAGTTGCTGATGTGTGGTGCTTACAATGAAAATTAATGTATTTAATTATTATTATAATTAAATTTAGGAGTATTTATAATATACATTTTATAATCTATCCTTCATTGGGTTTATAATTTAGAAGTTTCTAAAGTGGTATGGGATTTTTGTCTCAATTTTCATTTTTTGAGACGTATGTTATGTTATACAACTATCTTATTTTATGAAGTTTATATACATACCCATTGAAAAGTTATTTCATGAGTATTTTATTTTCATGATATTATATTTTTCATTTAAAATTATTCATTCATTTACATAATGATTCAATGTTACAAAAGTGGAGAAAGTGTAATGTTACAATCTCATCGTTTATTGGGGTTGTTAATGATTATGCTTCGAATGATGAAATATTATTATATATCTCTTAATAAAAAAATTAATTTTCTTATACTATTTATATTTAATTAGAATAATTTTTTCCCTTTATTTCCCACTTTTAGGTACTCAATATTTCAACAGAATGATTTTTTTTTGAAAAAATCAACTTTTTGGTGAAAAACTATTTTGCATCAAGAACCAGGATTTATAAAAAAATTTGTTATTAAAAGTGTATTCCAATAAAAAATTACATTTTCCACAATAAAGTATTTAAATTATTTTTTAAACATTGCTTAATATGTTTTATGTTTTTTTAGTGAATAATATTTTCAAAATGTCTTACATTTTAAAATTATTATTTTTCAAAATGGAAAGGATATTTCACTCAAGAAATGTTTTTAATGATATTTTAATATTATTACAATTCATTAAAGTCAAAAAAAACTTGGTTTTACTTATAATATAATGAGGATAATGTTTAATGATACCATACGAATTCTTTCATTGGATGGATTAATATTGTTTCAAGTAGATTTTCATTGAATTATTTTCCATTCCATGGGTTAATCATGTATGGAAGAGATTATTATGAAACCCAATTATTTTAAACATGATAATAATGTTTCGAAGATATTTACATGAAATCCATTTATCTTCCATAATTTTATCAGGTTATAATTTATTAATTTTTGTTTCTATTAGCTTTACAATATAAGATCTATATACTTTATTAATGTTGTGGTTATGGACATATTATATGATGGGGTGGCCAAAATAGCTTCGGGTGTTCCCATTACACCTTATACGATGGGGTGGATCAGTTTATTCTAGGTGATCCGATCACAGATTATAAGATGGGGTAGACAATATAGATTTGGGTGATCCCTTTATAGCCTAAAATATTTGTGCACCCAGATAACGCTCTAATGAATTAGGTAATGTACCATGTAATTAGATGTAATAAAAATAGAGTTACCAAACAGTTTCTCTTATGGATTTAACTAGTATCTAGTTTTTTCTAAAATAGTTTTAACTTGAGTAAGGAAGAAATTTGTTCTAGGATACCAACATTTTTTATTATTATTGATATGGGTACATAAATTTTCTTTTGATCAAGACTTATATCACATGGCTCATGAATATTTATTCTGATAACCCTTACCTTTTCAATGTTTCCATATGTGGTGATCTAGGTATTGATGGGTATGAGTTCATTTAGGATTCTATCAAGATATTTGATTATTCGATAATGCCATTGTGTACTTCTTCTCTTAATTAATGATATTCAATTTTAATGCATATATACAAACATTCTGAGAATTTTAGTTCAACCAAATTATTATTCATTTTTTAATTGTTATAATGAATTATGTTGATAAATTTATGACAATAAGGGATTTTATATGGATGATTATGATTACATAATGTGAAATAAGAAAGTCTGGGTTAATTGGGAGAAAAATTCATTTGATAAAATGATTATTTTTTATATAGGAGTTTTATCTAAATATATAAAACTCTAAACCTAAAATTTACTAATTAATGTATGTGATCCAATATTTATTTTTCATATTATATGTTTTTGATAGTGAAAATTGGATTACCTCTATTGGTGTCAATGCTGGGAATGTATATTTTACAATTTTAGCATAAAATTTGAGAGCGTGGGTTCTATGTTGTTATAGTTGGTATCAGAGCCTGATTTAGATACCTTTAGAGATTGAGATGTTTTCTTGTGAGGTTATACTAAGAGTTATAGATACTAATATAGGTTTGTAATATTATGCTTAATCAAATCATAAATGTCTTGGTCAGCTCATTATCGGATTTTATGAAATAATTTTTTGGGTAATTAATAAACTTTTAGGGAATTTTTATTAGGTTGAGGTATTTATAACACTTAGGATTATCATAAAGTGTTATACTAGGAAGAAATATATTTCACGCTAAAAAATAGGACAAACCATAAGTTGAGTGACAACCCATCACATCTAAAAAGGTTGTAGGGCTTGAACCAATGATAGAAGGATGAAAATTGTTTCATTCCTAAAACAATACAATGTGATGTCCTTGTTAGTTGGATTTTTTTTACATGTAATGATTATGTTTATTTCAGAAACATAATTTATTTTATTTTAAGAATAAAAATTGGTTTATTTATTAAGAATATATGACCAAGACCTTTTGATTATTGGTTTTAGAATGTAGATTAGAAATGATTGATGAATTTTAAGGATAATAATTTATTGAATGATTTGGTTTGAGCTTTGGGTTCTACAGATGAAATTTAGAGGTTAATGTATGAATGTTTTATTATCTAAATATGAGCTATCCATTTTGGGTTAGGTTAATGCTTAAATAGAAGGGGAATATATTATTATCCATTTTATAGTAATATGGTATTTAAAATTTGTTTCTTGTGATTAATGGAATAAAAATTCATCTTGTATAGTTATCCTTGGATAAAAATATGAGATTTTGGTGGAAATTTATTAAATAATGAAATGTGTCTCATCACGTATGTATATTTAAATATTCTGATAGTTTATATGGCACAAGAATTACTCAAATTTAGTTAAAAGATATTTAATTTTTTTAACCTAATACATTTATTAATGATGAGCATATAGTATTTTCAATAATCACATATTTATAGTTTTGATACAGTTTATTTACATTGATCATTCACTTGTTTGTGATCAATGACCTCAATCACTCTATAAAATTACTTATGATTTTCTTCCTTTACCTACTATGTTTTTCTATTTGGAATTGTCACTATGTGTTACTCCATTTGAAAAATTTAATTCCCATTATCTATTAATGATACGATATTTTATTAACCCTTGTTATGATATTTTTACACCAAAAGTATATTCAAATGTCCGACCATCACTTTCTGAGATAAATTTCAAATTGCGATGAGACAATTTATAAACGTGGGAGGATGTAAACCCCTAATATTTTAAAATAAGAATATTATATTCAGTATAATAATGGAGAAGAAAACCTTCTTTATGTGAAAATGTAACTCCTCGAGACTTTATGATATATTTCTTTTTAAAAAAATTTAATCACTTCATTTTCTTTCTGTACATGAATCCCCCAGAGATTTATGTTCTATATCATATTCAACAAGCATAACAAAGATAAATTACCCTTGATATATATAAAAACTATATTATAGTCATTTAATTGTTGTAGAGCCATTATTTTTTCCTTAATGAACAATAATGACAATGATTTTTTTCCTAATGGTGAGAGTAGCTATAGTACTGGTGAAGAAAAAAAAGAAAAACCTGGTTTCTTACTCAACGATTATGAATGGATATAAATGTATTGATGATTTTGGAAATATGGATCAATAATCTAGTGGGGTGAAAACTGCTGTAAAGGAGGGTATATCATTTAAAGAATCCATATTCATGAAATATTTGTTAGGGGCCTAGGATGTGATGGGAAGGTTTGTTCTGAGCTGTTTTCTACTACATCCCAAAATTATATTGGGGTATATTCTGCTAATTTGGTGTTTAATTATCTTTCTTTAGATGCATCCTCAGAATCTGTCAAATGGGAGGATTGAGGATGGAAATGATTCTACCTACAAAAAATGATTTTAGAAGAAATAGTGAGGTTTTATGTGATATACTACCACCCCTTGAATGTCATCTTGCTGGAACTCTTTACTTGTAGATGTTGGGTTTCAAATAAATGGAGTGCATGATATGGAAGAAAATGATGATAAATACTCATATGAAATAATTGTTCAATATTTGAATATGAAATATTTAATGTTGAATTAAATGATTTCATTAAGGTATTTCATGTTTAAAAAAATGGAAGGACGAAACCCCTATGAAGACTAAAAAAATAAAGGTAGAACTTGTGCTTCAAACTGAGTCTACAAAGGTGCCCCCTCTTACCAATTTAGCTTTTTATGTCTCGGTACTTGGTAATTCCTATCGATACATGAATCCTCTTCACTTAGTGTATAAGAAATTGGAATAAATTTTTGATCCTCTACTAGGAAAGGGCCTCAACACTTCTTTTTATGATGCAAGATGATCACCCCCTATTGACTAGGGAGTATTAGAACATAATTATCAAGTAGTACTTGAAGAAATATAAGAATATGTGATTATTTATAACAATTATAGAGTACATGATTCTCTTAATTAATGGTAGGAATATAGATAATAGTTTTGTCATAAGGCATGTGTAGTCAAGGATACTCTCTCAAAAGAATATACCTAGTCTGATGAGGATATATACCTCATAATAAAAAATGTTGTCACATTTCATAATGAAAATCCTAATAAGGTAGAGTTTAGTAGGTTATTAGGGGATCTGACTTAGAGGACAGTATCATTGGGGGACTCTGGAAACAGTAGAAAAATTGTAGAAGTGTCTTTCATCTTAGATGTTGAGGACATGAGTGTGGGTGAACTAATTGGAATGCTATGACCAAAGAGGAGCGTAGGATTGGGGTTGAGATTAGGAAAATGATTGGTATATGACTAATTTTTTATGATGTAAGTATTTCCATTTCTAACCTCATTTTTAGTTTTTAACACTTTTCATTATTTTAATAAATGTAATAACTTGAACATGTAAAAAAACCAATCAATTTTTAGTAATGTAATTTTATTCTTCAAAAATATGTTTTCATCAAAAATGATTTTTATTGTTTTTCATGGAAAAATATTATTATAAATTTATGGACCATTTTGAAAAATTAATTTATAATTTTAACATCATTCATGGAATTAGTATATCAAAATTTACTTTGGGTGAAATTTTTGGAAATTTTGGAAAGTATTCTTTTTTCGTTGAACAATGAAAAATACCATTTTTTGTCAAAGTTATTTTCTTTATAAAAATTATGTAATTTAAAATTCACAATATTATTGAATTTTTTTAAATATAATAATAGTTACTTACTTATTTTTAATTTAATTAATTACTTTTAATCATGTTTATATATTTTTAGTATAATTATTATAGGTCTAAAAATGGATTTTTCCCAAAATTGTTTTAAAATTAATAATGTTTATAAATTTCTTTAATTAAAATTATTTATGATGAAGAATTTTTATATGAAAATATATAATATATATTAGTAAATATTAATTGTGTTTCATATAATGATTATCATTAGTTATATAGTTAATATAGAATCATCATTTTCTAAAAACAATACTCCTGTCTTCAATCCCTCTACCTCTCTTACAAAAGTGACACCAATAAGGGAGATAAATGTACATGATAAGACAAATTAGTAAGGGGAAAAAGAATAAAATAAAAAATGAATAAATAAAATAAAAGGAAAAAAGGTCCAAGCCCAAGTGACTGATGCATTTTTATTCCTCACATAAGAAAGACTCAAAAATTCCAAATTCCACTCCAATGATGGAATATTAATACAGTGATCCATTTAAAAGATAAAACCAAATGAACATGAATGAATAAATTCTTATTAAATTAATGAAATATTAAATATTTAATGAAAATTAGAACAATTCATATTTACACCAGACTCTTGTTCTAGTATAATCACCATATTTGGAGAACGATGAAGTTGTTAGAAAAATTATCTAAATCATATTCCAAGGAAATTAAAACTTTTCAGAATAAATTTTGCGCAAACAATTTCTATTTTCCTATGATTTTAAAACTTTTGATGACATAGATCATCCAAAAATCCCCACAACACAAGATTGTAATCCACGAGAAACTTCTGTGTATAGAAAAAAACAATTCTATCACCCATGAATCAGTGAAACCAATGTTTTCTCAGCCATCCAATGATCGTTCTTGGAGAGTCTACAACTCTCTCCCAAGAGAGATGTTTAATAGTGACAAATCTAATCCTCCCCACAATTAGAGCATCCTTATCATCTACCATATTCATCATGTCAAACCACCCGAATCATGTTATGTCTGTCACCCAATGCAATGGATTGAAATGAACTAACCACAGTCACCTAATCACTAGAAAATAAACCTCTCATTTCTCGTACCACCGAAAAAAATCATCTTCCTCAATAAAAACCACATAAAACGAGTATTACGACCTCCAAAAACCTATGTTGAGTTCCCCACCACATGTATTTCCTTAACCTTATCTTAAATGATCACCATGAATCATTTTAATGTAGAAAAATACCTAATGAAACTATCCTAACATGCACAACACTACTGGACATGTTCTTTGTGATGGTTAGTTCTGACAAACAGAAAAACCCTCAACACTCTACATCAAAAAACAAGGCATCTCTCTCATTCCATCATTAGCAAAATAACCACCCTATACTTGGGATTAAATATAAATCAACAAGAGTCAAACCATGATTCCACTATCCTACCAAGGTACACTAAAAATAAAAAGGGCTAAGGGTCTCGAAAAGCATGCCATTTCAAAACAGCCAAAAGACAAAGAGCACCCATAGTGATCAAACTCTACAAAACTAGGAATTATTATTCCTAACCACATCCTAGTGATATAATACCTAAATGGTACCACCATGGAATAAAAACCATGTGCACCCAAGAAATCAATGATAGAAGGAACAGGGGTCCCACCACATGACTGGACCTAAAACATGTGATTAGAACAACTCCCTCCCGGGGAATAAAAACCGGAGACATCTGGGTAACCACCCACTCAATGTAAATCAAGACCATTCCAAAGATCCCTAAAAAATAATGTCCCTAAATGTACCATCACGATTCCACTCAATGACCATTTCTGACCTACAGAAGTCTCCATGAAACCTTCATTGAAGGGAATACAACTCCACCATTGGAGAACCTCTCACCACACGATCTACATGACCTATCATCAGTAGAAAATATAAAACACCATAAAAACCATATTACATGTGAATACTATGTTCCTATATAGATTCATGAACATTGACCTCTTCCAATGGTTCATAATCTAAAATACAAAATAAACTATAAATGCATAGACCCAAGTCCATAATTCTAGGTGAAATCATGCAACCATAAATAAAGAATCTAACAGTAGAAATCTCATTCATGGGAAACATGGGAATCCTATTGTAGAGGTGTTCACAAAAAAACCATATAATATCCATCACAAGATTGAAAACATTCCCAGACCACATTTATATGAAATCCCAAAATGCTAAACCCAAAAGGCCACTGATACCATTTTGTAATGAACTAGACCGAGTTGACCTGACACGTCAACCAATATGGCCCACCGGAATGCCTCAAGCTCACCTCTGAGAGTTATAGAGGCTACCAATCAATGGATAGGGACTAATAGGTGTTGTTGGGAGACTATACCCCTTAGGTAAAAGTGCTGTAAGAGTGGAAAATTACCAAACTCATTCACATATATCAACATCAGACTATGGAAATAAATAAATTAAAATAAATAATGCAATTAAAAATGAAACATGACATACATTCATAAATACTAGAATAATTAAAAACATAGAACAATAGATCTCCCATTGGGATGATGACATTTACAAAAATAACTGAAAATAAATTCAACTCAATTTACTTCCAACACTGATCAAAACTACATACACAGTCTCCATGACACTCGAGATGAACCATCCCAATACTAAGACTCCAAACAAGCATCTTATTTTGATCCAGTAAGACCAGGAATTTGGGAAAACTATTAAACAATGCACACTCCATCCTAAAAGTAGACATCGGGCTTGCATGCACACCCAGGTGCACATTCATGGGGTTTCGAAATAAATCTCAATATAACACCACTAATGGTGAACCCTTAAATCTACTATCATAACATATACATACACGTGCTATATAACCATGCTAGCTAATATATAATAACATTAGGCATAAAATAAACTAAAACAAGGGGGAAAATAATAAAGGGGAAACTAACGATTTCTAGCCTAAAACCCATGGTAAATATACCCATTCTCTTTCTCTTATCTTTAGATATACAACATGTGTATCACCCTGCAACAATACAACTAATGCATCTACTAGGTCTACATCGTTGATCCAATGAATATAAATGAAACAAACATGAATATTGAACCCTTGGGAAAACACCAATTCATATACATGAACCTCAAGAATCTAGCAGGCTCAAGAAATCTAATATCACGATCTGAACTGGGGATGGTAACATCTATGTCAACACAACTACACAACCTATTGGTCCCAAGAGTCCAACATAACAAATAAAGAATCAGATATTGACCCAACATGGTGGGATAGATAAAAAATCAAGAGCATAGATATCATCCATGGGTGTGGAAAGAGGAAAGATATACAAAACACATAAAAACACTCTTCATGAGTTTCTCAAAACCTCACAAACCCTAATCCACACTAGTAAGGACTAACACTCAACTAGTGGGTATTTCACTAAATGAAATAACCCACTATATCTCTAAGACCATCTTATAATATATAGGAAATATAGGAAATAACCAAATCACAACATAGGAGCCACACCCAATGCATGACATCCCAAGGGTATCCTCCTCAAAACACAGGTTTGAATAGAAAATACCTCAAACATCACAGACAATGACATACCAAACATGAGATGATCCAACTCCAAACCCACCATCAAAACTTCTGAACTAAAATTGTTGATCCCCTATCATCTAAAAAAAATTATTGGGCTCTTTTAAAACCATATGTCGTAGCATCCAAAAAGAAGGCATTACATTCTCTTAATGACCCACCTTAAGACAAAAACAAAACTCAGGGCGACCACAATCCCCGTGGTCATAGTATAAAGCAATTTCTACCACGGGAAAAACATGTTCCATCCCATAACATAGGTGAAATAAAAAAACATTAGCTATTCTAAAGTATAAAAAAGAAGGATAGACTATTAGGGGATCCTATAGATCATCCAAAAGCATGATCCATTCCCAGTGATGAAACAACATAAAAAACCATCATTAGAATCCAACAAATCATAGATTAATAACGCGTCAAAAAATTATCCAAAATCAAAAAACCACCAATAAGTTCATTTAAACCAACCCTCACTGAAACCTAAAAAATAGGGTACCCACCACAAGGGTTCCTTAATATAATGGAAAACCGCAAATTCCAGATAGGAGTTCATAACAGTCAACTATGGAAACCATTGATCATTTAAACAAAAACTATCCCATAAGGGAATACCCTAGAGTTCTTTAGACTCATCTCATAACCTAAAAAACATCAATCCATAACCACCACCAAAATTCGTCAAACCATCCAAATTGTAACAATAGTTCATGTCTCTAAACATAGAAGCTAATCCTCAAATCCTCTAACATCAAGCTACTAGTCCCAACATGCAGTGAAAATCAAAGATCTACCGTGAGATCCCACTAAATCAAGACCAAAAGAATATATCTAAATAACATAATATATATAAGTATATAACACTTGATATATGATGATCATTGAGATCACAACCCTCAACTGAGCCGCGTAGCTAAAAACTAAACCCCCTTGAGTATTTCGAAACCAAACCTCAGGAAAATTATCATAATAGACTCCCACAACCACAAAAACCATCCATACAATTTTAAAATGTATAAAGGCTTCCACCATCATGATCTATATGTAAAATATATTATGTTGTACTACTCAAAAGTCCAGTTTTGACATAAAACAAAGGTAAAACAAACCAAATTAGAAAAAGTACATGATGTGTAACCTATATACAAGACATGCATCCTAAAATTCCTTCATGTAAATGTGACATAGACCACTAATCATGCACTTTCCCAATGTACATTGTGTGTCATCCCTGTACATGGTGTGTTCACTGATGTGGGTAGATGCCCGTGTTCATTATCTACACTTAGTGTGTAAAAACATTGAGTACACTGTGTGTACCACATTTACACATTATGTAACCCCACATGGTTACTAACCTGTGCACCCAACCATATAATATACCTAGGAATTTATTCATGCATAGTGTTCACCCCCATGGGTACTGTCTGTGTACCCTACATGACTAAGTACACCCACACGGGGTGTCTTACCGAGTACTCAGCCACACCCCAGAATCCCACTACAGAACATGTACCCCTGGTATATAGCATGTATTCCAATAAAATTAATCATACCTAAATAAAAAGAATAAACATCGTAGTTTTTCTTAACCACACACTATGTAAATGGATTTCCGCAAATGGGAAGCCCCCAAAATTGTCTGAAATACTCAGTTTCCCCACAAAAACCATATATTGTCCCACTAGGGGTCCCCCAAAATCCACACAAGGATTTAAATACAAAAAATATCTACTGTAAATGGTTTTGAAAAAAAATCATAAAACATTCCAACCTTTGGTTGGAAATCACTGATGCTTCGCACCAATATAATAGCATTAACTTATGTAAAAAAATCAAGTGTTACTATAGATCCCTGATAACACATCCTCATATCCTTATCATTCTCTTCACTACCTCTCTCTTTCTCAGTCAAGAAACACTAATTAGGGGACGATCCACATATTTTGAAATACAATGGTGGAAGGGAAAAATAAAAGGACAAAATAAAAATAGAAGCAAAAAAGAAAAGGAAAAAAAGAAAGGGGTCCCAATATCGGCGTCTAAAACAGGGTTATGCCTCTCCTAGGAAATCTCCCCATTCTTAACCCAACCATGAATATGGAATATCAATCAAATTATCTATTTATAACATATAAACAAATGAAAATGAATGAATAAATTTTTATTTTATTAATTAAATATTAAATATTCTATAAAAATTTGAACGACACATATTTAAAACAAATTCCTATCTTCGGGTAAAACCATTATTCTGAGATGAGAAGAATGGTGATAAAAATTATACCCGATCATCTTACAAGATAAGTTTCCATTTACACCTACAAATTTTTACAGAAAACAATTCAAAGATCCCTTGATTTCTATACCCCATGAAGATGTGGGCCATCACACAAATAAAGAAGTAAATTAATATTATTTACCCAAATTGTGATAAAAGATTTATTTAATAATCAACTCACATATAAAAAATGGATAAATAAATGTGATCAAGATCCCAATGGTTTATTAAAAATTATATTTAACTCATATCAAAGGATATATGATGTTTATAACCCTCTATGATTCTTCCTCAGGGACATTAAGTTTGATTTCCAAATGTAAAAATATGCATTAGGTAACCCATAAAATAACCCATTGGGGAGGAATTTAATATCACAACAATTAGGACCATATATGAATTCTCACTGTATAATATAATCTCTTTTTTTAAATTTCTCATCAAGCATGTTCTATACTAATGTTAGCAACCTATATGCTCGATAAGTCATACTTTGATTTTCTGATATTAACTCATTAATATATCATGGACATGGATTTTTGTTGAATAGTTTCATCCAAATAAAAGGGATATTATATAAAACATAATAAATATGGTATGGATAAATACTTTCTCAAATAATTCATTAATAACATATAATTCATTACACTCCCAATGTATCCTACATCACCATAAACACATATCATCATAGTTTAGGGTAATACCTAAAATTAAGTGAGTCATGATATGTGTTGAAAATAATTTAAAGTCTATGTATCATTACACATGTTCATAGTTAGGAATCTAATATTAAAGGTAAACATATAAAAATCAAACATTTGGGTATATCCACATAATATCCCATCTTGGAGTTTACTAAGTGAAATCATTTGGAAATGTAGTTCGATCTGCTTATAGTTATCAAGAACCTAAAAAACTACATCAGATGTGTCCCATAATAATATTTTATACTACCATAATACTTCTTTTTAAGAATATACATTTATCAACTCAATATTTTCTTGAGGAAAATATCAATATAGTTATTCTCAACAACCATCTAAGACCCTCATTTTTGTTTGGATGGTTTAGAAAATGATTAGATAAGTTCATTTTATTATGAAAACCAATAAAATGATATAAATAAAATTAGATGAACATTCTTAAAGAAATTAAATAAATTAAAAGAAGTAAAGAAAAAATATATAACATGCTTCAGTTTAATGTAATCCTACATGAATTATGATAACACTACTCCGAGTAGTCCTTTATATTAAAAGAAAAAGGTAGGATGATATAAAACATGAAATAGAAATAAATACTAATGGAAATATCCAAGGAGGTATACCTTCTTAATAGTAGTGTTAGTGACTAACTATATCCTCATGATTTAATTTCTTCCACTTATAGGAAGACTCACATGTGAAAACAATAGAGTGGATATAATAATAGGATTGAAGAGAGATATAAACATCAATTACAATTTTTTATTTCTACATCAAAATTTGATTAAGACCAAATGATATAAACATTGATACCTACATTCTAAGAATGATCTGAATCCATCTCGAAGGGGTCATCGTATACATAAAATATCTACTTGATCAAAGGATCTTTCTTATTGGAGATCCACATAAAAAATCATGGTGAAAAACATTAGTCATTAACCATAGTTCCTTCTCTCCCACATCAAAATATAAATATAAACATTTTTATTTTTCTATTAATACACTTCAATAAAACTATAATGAATGAGTGATTAGAATTAAATTTCAAAAACCAAAGCAATATAGAAAACATGAATCATAATGAAATGTAAAGAACCCTTTGGGGAAAAATATGGAAGCTATGTGGATGTATAAGATCAAACTAAACATTCACAAAAAAATGATGCCACCAAAGTCATAGGGAAACCATAAACATCCACTAGGATATATGAGAATCGCACATATCCATAATGATCTTGGAGTTAAAAAATACATACAGAATAATTATAAAAGGTATGGACATGGTCTATTCAGTCATTGTGATCAATGGTCCCAATCAACACACTATATAAAAGAAAAATGGTATTATAATTATAAATTGCAAATAAATTAATGGAAAATAATTCTACGTGTATCATAATCATGATAACCACGGAAACCAAACAAGTAGAAATGATATGCACTAATAAAAGTAAGGTTAGGTCATCATGGAAGAATAAATTTGATTAAAACATAAACAACATGCAGTTATACAATACAAAATGTCTCAACATTGAAACTAAAATGGACATATTACAGATGATTCTCTCACAACATACACCATTGAACAAGAACAACATTCATTAATCTAAGAATTGTTTTAATATTAGACAGAATAATGGATTTAGTTAAACTATTTTCTGTATTGTCAGTAGTGTATATCTTCATGACACATGCCATACTCAATAAAAAATTATTCCCCAAAAATTAAAGCCTGATATTTATATTGTTAAATATACGAAGGAAAAAATTGTTTTTAGAGAAATTTTGGGTAACTAACCATCATAGTTTATAATAAAAATAATAAAATATAATGAATACTCATTAATAAAACCTTTTAAAAAAATTATTCTTTAATGGGTTCAGTTAAAGAAAGGTATTGCACCTCAATGGTGGATTTTAAAACTATTGAATACATATTACATTTCCTTGAGATAATTTTTTCACAACGATGAAATAGAAAACAAGTAATATATTTGTTAGTGATTATATCAATATCATACTTTTGACAAACAAAACCAATGATTTAATCATCGTAACTATCATTTTTACTATATTGAACATAGAAAATAGAAAAAAATAAAACATACACAAGTATCCATTTCAAATTATTCTATTGTATTCTCCTAGGTTTTTTCAATAAACCATCTCATATTACACAAGAAAAAAAATTAAAATTAGGTCTTTAACAAACCATTCCATTCATAAGACTTCCCACTGCAGCTGCATATGGAATCTAAATCAGGAATTCATTTCAACTCCACTAAATGGGCAATATATTAGGGACAACATGATGTTATGAACCATTTTTATTCGAATAGGTTTATTGTAATCAAACATATCATATTTTAAAACATTCTTAACATAGTCAAGTTTTGGAAGATACTATGTTTTATCCTCTTTGTGGAAAATTATTTTCATTACATTAATTTTTTTTTGATTAAAAAATATTTTCATTTAAAAAGTAGAATTTAGTTGTTCTTAAAATTTTTTAATCATCCTCATGTTTTTATAGATAATTACCCTATCATTAAATTATAAAATAAATTAAATAATTTCATGCATAAAATTATTGATGTAATCATGCATATAGAAAGCACATAGGTTAAGTCCATTTTCAATAATAATGAAATCATAACATTTATATTATCGTCTTGAATATTTCTTAATAATTTCTAAGTAATCTTGTAAAAGACCTATTTGATTCATTCTATAATATTTTATAAAACCCATTAGTAGTGTTATTATAAATCATTTCATCCATTTGAGCAAGATAAATAGATATTATAAAATCAAATTATTCAATATTGAAATCATCATTTTTAATAAAATCAACTATAATCTGAATAGATGAATTCTTAACAATAGGGAAAATATCTCACAATAATTTATCCCTTAACATTTGAGGAAAAATTAGAAACTAAATTAGCCTTGTATATGATTTTCAATTCTATAGTTTTTCCCACATTATTCTTAAATATCCATATAAAATTGTTTATTTTTTTTCATTTATATATTTTTTTCCTAACAACCATGGTCATATTCAAAATAAGTTAGTTAATTTCATCATTTATTAATACTATTTTCTATCAAGATACTTTATAATTCAACACATACTACATATTTGTTTTTATTATTTAGGTCTTGAGAAATATTAAACTCTTACATATCCAAATGTTTATGGATTAATTGAGTATTAGGTTTAATGGTCTTACTTACTCAATGTCAAGTCAATTACTACTCTCTAAGATCATCACATCCTTTACCCGTGATTCAAAATTAGAATCAATCTCAATTTTAGCATGTGGGTAAGGAACGATGGCATCCAAATCAATTTTAGACATGTCATGGGTTTTTGAATTAATCTAATCCTCCAAATGTTATGGTGTATTGGTATAAATATATATAATATTCCTGCCTTTTTGGAAACTAGACCCATCGAATAAAAAAATCAAGATTAATGATGGATTTATTATATCTCTGTTTATATATCAATAATTGGTAACCTGCAGAACATTAATATATCTAGTGAAGAAACATTTTACATCCCTAGCATCTATCTTATCATTTTTTTCATGTGAAAAAATTGTGGATAAAAATGGTCTATGGGGTGATAGAACTGGTGGATTTCCTACCCATAGTTTATCGGTTATTTTAAATGAATTATATGTCAATGGGAAATTGTTAAATATGTACACTACTAGATTATAATATCTAACCCAATGGGTAAAGGTAAACTAGAATGGGACATAATTAATATCACTTTTTCTATTATGGTTCTATTCATATGCTCAACCAACCCATTTTTCTATCAGTTGTCCAAAAAATACTATATATGGATAGACACATAACTAAAAAATTAAAACAAATTGATTAGAAAGATATTCCAAACCATTATCAGATAAAAGAGCCTTTAATTTACTATTATATTCATCCTCCACACTATATATCAAATCCTTTAAATACATAATGTTGTTATACTTATGTTTGAAAATGAAAATCGAGATGTTTTGGGAGTTTAAATAAATAAATGTGAAAATGTAGTAGCTTCCACCATGGGAATCAATCACATAGAGACTCTAAAAACTAGAATGGACACACTCTATATAGTTTCTATCCTTCTTGACTACCTATTTAATCTCACATTTCTAGAGATACCCTACATCTAATCCTCATATATTGGAAGGCTACTAGGATTTATGTTTATCAACAATATATTCATTATTACTTCATCAAGAAATTTATCATTCACATGTTTGGGTATCCTATTCCAATGGGTAGTATTATGTTATACTAAGACATGAAAAGCGTGAATATTTTTCTAATGAGTCCTATCATCCAACACATACAATCAATTAAGTGGGTCCCTTAATTATAGTGATGGAGCCACAAGATAATCTAGGACTAACAACCCCAGATCTTAATGTACAATCCTAATAACATGTAATTAAAAAGGAAATAAGGTTTGTCTTAAGATCACGTATCCAACTAACCACTCCAAGAGTACTAATTGTCCCATTGTGATGTTCTAGAGACACTGAACCCTAGGACATCAGGAAAAAATATAATTATTTACTTGGCAGACATTACCTAATTCGCTCCCCCTTAATTAAATGAATTAATATATATTTGAGAACATGTGAAAGTAGTATCATGAGTCTACGATCCACTCCATGGAGATGGAATGATAAAATTCATTCAACACATTAGTCTTGTTGAGGGTGTGTTAAAAAAAGAAATAATGATCAATATTATTTTTATTATAACTTTCAACTTATTAGAAAAATTTAATTTTGAATTCCAAGGTTATTTAAATTGAAAATATTTAATCAGCCCTTCTATTTAGGTAGATTTATATATCATGTAATAAATACTCTCTCATCGTTTATCCATATTATGACTCATACCTATGACATTAAAACCCTCAACCTCACTTTTAATAGGTCTCTTATGTTGAATTTATTTTCCTAATAAAGTAGAATTAACATTATCTAAAGTTACAATATTCCTATTATACATCAAATAATCATTGATAGTGTTAAAAAACACAGCCAACAATGTTAAAAAAATTATGGCCTGATCTTCATCACCAGATTTATCATCGATATTCGAAATATAAAATTTTATTTTATTAAAATCATAAATATGGTCCCGGAATATAGTTCTAGGATTAATATTAATGTTTTAAAATCACATTTGATTTTATGGTATTTTAACTAATGATTTCTTTATGTAAATGGATTTAATCTTAGACCGGATACCAGTCATAGTAGATTCAAAAAAGGCTTCCTAGATAACCGTCTTAGACAAACGATAAAAAAATAATACTAAAATAATTATTAATATAATCATTAGAGAAATTAACATATGTGACCACATATTTTCCCTTCTAAAACAAGGTGGTAATCTTGTTTTTAGGACCATTGAGAGCATTATGTAATTATTTATGTTCTAGGAGAGTGTTAATCTTAATTTTCAGTATTTTGGAATCATTTTCACCAAAAACATATCTATCTAAAATTTCATAAAACCTATATTAATGGAATATAATGGGTCTTATACTAATTTTTTTGGGTAGCATTAATGTAACTTTCCTCAAGAACCATCCATGACAAATAGATTTGTTTTTATTGATTCTAAAATGACTAGATAAATCAATTTTAAAATAAAAATATCCTGAAAACATATAAACCAAATTAGATGAACACTAATTTTGAAATGAAAAAAATAATGATGTAAATAATACAAATATTTAACTGGATTTTTTTTAATTTAATCCAATTTTCAAAGAGAGACACCAACCAAGCTAAACCATTTGTACTTAAAGAAATAATGGGATATAATAAGGCATGCATCAACTATGAATACCAAATAAAATATATAAGGAGGAAAAATTTTCTAAAATTCATGGTGGTGTCCAACACAGTCTTGAGGAGTGAAATTTTTTTGATATTGAACAGACTCACACACACAGTTGAAATGATACACTAGTAAACATGAATAGTGACATAGAAATATTATAAGAAACATGATTTATACACTAAAATCTAGTTATGATCAAAAAATGAACATTGTGACCTCTATACTATGTGTTATTTTTTAAAACATCCAATTAGTCATCAAATCTTCCAAATTTACACGGGAACAAAAGGCCATTTAGAGGGGATTAGCAAGCCAAACATTGGGAAGAAAAACACATGTTGGGAACCTCAGTTCCTACCCCATCTTTGAGATATCACTAGAACAAGAAGAGTTTTTATCATTTTTCCAACCATGTCATCTTGACTAAATGAGGGTTTTCAATCAAATTTCTAAATCCAATTTTATAGATAAATCATGAATTCATATGAAATAATGGGTGCATTAGGGGAGGGAAAGGCTTGGAAGCCACGTTGATGGATAAGATAAAAACAAAACATCATTTAAAAGAACAAAATCCCACTGAGAGGGAATGAAAGGAATTTTAATAGGCTATAAAAGAAGACCAAATATCTATCCCGATCAAAGAGAAAAAACAAGTACACCGAACAAATAAAAAATGAGTACACATTGGCAACTAGGTCATAACGAGAAACGGTCCCAATAAACCTGAAAAATAAAAGAAAATGACTTAATTATAATCAATAATAATTCAATTAAAGGAAAAAACACTACATGTAGAAGAATCATGAAAACCATAGAAACCAAACAAACAACTATGATAACAAGTAGACAAGAGTAATGAAAGATCAACATTGATTAATCAATTTGACTACAACATAGGCAATTTACCTTGTAATAATACAATAGTTCACATCATATTATATATCTTCTATGGGATTTCAATGGGAAAAATAATCTAGGGAATTATTTTTTTAAAGTAATGTAGTGGAAAAATTAATATGTTATATTCTACATATTAATACTCTAATACTTTAGTATAAAAAAAAATTAAGGAAAAAATGAGATGATTCTTTGGAACCAATTCCAATAATAAATAGACACATTTTACAAAAAATATATACACATTTTATATATACAATAGATAAATACTCTTTTTTTATCAAATATATACACATTTAATATATGATATATATATATACATTTTTGTTGTAATTATATACACATTTTAGATATATAACAAACATATAAACACATTTTGTATATATACAAACATTTCAGATATTTTAATACACAAAACACACATTTTTTATATAAATATATATACCCATTTGGAAATATATATATATTTAGACACACACAATTTGGAAAAAAAATATATTAATATTAATATAAATAAACACACAGACAATTTTTTTCAAAAAAAATATATTAAAATAAATAAATAAATTTAAAAACAATTAAAAACATATAAATAAAGATAAATATATAAATATATATATATATGATTATGTATAAAAAATAATAACTGAGACTAGTGGTAAGGTTTCTTGGTCGTAATATAAAATCCATGAACCCACACTCCCGGTTTCAGTTCTAAAATCATAAACATTACATTTTTATCATTGATACTAATGAATGCGGCCAAATTTGTCCTCCCAAAACATGAAAAATCAAAACAAAATTGTATCACTTTATACCCAAGGAATGATTAGGTTTATTGTTTTAGAGAGTTATGGAAAACTTAAAAAACTGGGTTTTATAAATAAATGGCTTAAAAAGATATACATGAAATCCCACTAAACATAGATTTAAATTTTACATATTAAGTATTCAATATCTTAAACATATTTCATCAAGTTAGACACATTTATAGAAAAACCTCATTTAATCATCATTCTTTAAACCATGGGAACAGTAAAAAATAAGAATGGTTTTCAAAAATTCTCATAAATAGTAAGCATAAGCATTAACAATTGAATATAATCAGTGAGTATAAGAAGCGAATAATGGTTTGATAACATAATAAAAGTGAATAAGAATAGCATAATAATTTTCATACCAATAAATACCAAAACCATCAATCAGAAAACATGGCACAAAGCTTTATCAAAGGAAATTAGTAAAAAATATCATTAATCATGATCCATTTTTTGTTGATTTGATCAATTGAATAAATAAAACCAAAATAAATTATATATATATTTAATGGTTATCTTGGAACACTATCTTCATAACCCATTTTATACCCCTCTTATAAATAAATATATCCTAGTTAAAACTACATGAGAAAACCTCCATTAACTCCTTTTTTGACCTCTAATGACATCTAACATTACTCAATACATTATAGAGATATAGTGGTTCTCATCCATCATATGTTCAACAAAAATTGGGATTAAACCAGTTTTTATGCTTTATTGGGATCACCTGTGAGCTATAACGTGGCCCAATCCTTTGTATCTTTTATTATAGTGGGGCTCAACACATTTTATATGTTGTATCTATAAGAGTTGGTGTCCTGGAAAAAACTGGTTGTACTTTGACTACATATATAGTTAATGTATTTAAATATTATACATCTTATTACATATTTTTCAGGGTTCTACATGATTATGATGTAATAAAGTCCTAGAGTATTTGTTTTCTAGATAAGGTCATGATAAATCCCTACTATGATGAGAACCACGAAATTCTATAAAAACATTATTAAATATAGTTCAACGGTTGGAAGACATACTATGAAGGGACACATAGCATGAATACCATCAGGTGTGAGTACTCATAAGAAGATGAGACTTCCTCTCATGAAGTTGCAAGTTGGTAATCTCTAAGACAAGAAATTATGAGAAAATACCCACCGGTAGGAATTCTTCATTTTTTTCATGTCATCAGATATTTCTATCTACGAGCATGTATAATGATCCGTAGACTTTAATATTATCAGTAATACGCGTCACACCTCACACACATTGATTTATTGATGAAAACCATCACGCAGACAGTTGGTGGGAAGTAGGGTATGTTGGGTATGTCATGAATGACATGATATTAATGGATAAGTTCAGGAATGATTTTTTTTCGTCCATTAATGGAAGTTTATATCTTGGCCATTTGATTGAAATACAATTGGCATGTTAAATTCCATGGACATAGTGTAAGGACGAGTTTATTTCAATTAGTCAAAGAACGACGTATCAAGTATATAGGTGGATGACACTATCACAAAACATGGTTGATGAGATATTTAGACAATGGAATTATATGACATAGAGAGAATTTGTATGTGGATGTATTTGTTGTGAATTTACATTCATTATCTTGGGTGCCTTGACACGTTTCTAGAAAATACTCTTGGACAATAGGAAAGACTTCTTAATGCCAACAAGAATGAATCCTTGAGGTCACACATTATGTGTTTTCGGAAGTCTTAGTTAAATTGTATTTGATTTTAATTAATGAAATAAATATTATTCTCAAGACCCTGGAATAATTTTATTCAAGTAAACATGATCGAATAAATTAAATAAAATATATTTATTGAATTTACAGAACATTTAATAAATATTTATTTAATAGTTTGTTAGTAAAGTATTTATTTAAGGGAATAAATTATTTATTTTTTATTCGGGTGTTCAATAAATGGAAGTAGAATTTGAGTGGACCAAGTCAAGTGCGGTAGTAAAATATTTATTTGAAATATGATAAATAATTTTTAGTTGTCACAGGTTTAAAAAATAATGACACCGCTATTATTTTGTGGTGTTGAATTTTATTCATAATTATGTTTTGTGCAAGTTGGCACATCATAAATAATGACACGCTATTATTATTATGAGCATGGGTTTTCTCAATGTTCATGAATGTATTTAATTTATATTATGCAATTAAATATTGTAACAAATGTTTCATGCATATAAATAGACAAGTACGTCTATTGTGCCATAGAGATCACACTACACACTTGGTGAATTGAGAATTGTTGAGCTAAACAATTTATCTCTCGAATTCTCTTCCCAACCCTCTCAAGAATGAGACACGTCCTTCACGGCCTAAGAACAAGTGATCATGAATGACCAACACAAGGCAGATGCTTCTCTGTGCTACCACCCAAAGAATGAGTGGGGTCGATCGGAGGCCATCAGAGCATGTGTGGATCACGGCTATAGGGATTCTAGTGTGTATCCTCACAATCACAATGATATAATCCAGAAGCGTCATTCCGAACCATCTAAATCATCCACAAAGAAAATAATGATGTTCCTGGTATTCTTTTCATTATGAAATTAATTAAATTAATTATAAACAAGATGTGAAATATCCCCTCTAAAGGTTTTGAACCTCTTCCTTTTTTATATAAATCTTTGATTCTATTCTATGGAGACTGACGTTCATCATCGTATTAATCCAAGAATAATCATTGGTCATGGTAAAAATTAATTTTGGGTGCCGAAGCTACTGCGCTTCCATTGCGCTCAGAACCTACAATTGGTATCAGAGCGGTTACATCGTAGTTTAAAATTATTTAAATATTTCTTTGATTATTTATAAATTTAATAATTTAGTGGTTTCAATTCAAGTTAATAATTCTACAAATTTGAATATCACGATCTGTTCCTCCTTTAATGTTTCTAATTCACCTTAGAGAAACGATAATTTCTTTTAATTTTGATTAAAATAAAATATAGGATATCATCAAGAGGTGCCAAAGCTTCGTGGCCGTACAACACCAAAACACATGTGTGTATTTGGTAGTACACGCCATGTAGTAATGATTCAATGAATCAGACCAGTTCACTAAACCAAGCCATGTTTTGGAGTCTTTCTATGTCTTAAATGACTCCATGTGTCGACTAGGAACATGTGGTATACGATTACCGGATTACACGCTATGTAGCCCACTAGACACGACATGTAATCCCTTCGGGTAAGGGTTAGACCATGTACCCCATATACGGAATTCCGTGCTATAAACTGTGTAACACAGATAGTATTTGATGTGTGACCTAATAAACATGCAGTGTACTCTAAAGATATCCAAAGTATACATACCCGCCATGTCCTCGGGCATGTACTTCGGATGTACTGTGAACAATAGTACACACAGTGTAGTCGGAACTACAAACCATGTACTCATCCAAATTTCGCAGATTTATTAAAATTAATTATTATATTTCACAAACCCTTGAGACATGTAACATAGTGTGGGCGTTATGCTGAGGCACATCAATTGATAGGTTTTTAATATATGTGTGATTAATTTAAAATAAAAATAATGGTTATTTATACTCATTTGGTATTTATGAATAGGAATTCATTGGGTTTCTTCCACAGTACAAGTTACATAAAAGGATAATTTTAAAAGAATTTGATTTTTTAAAATTATGATGGTTGAGAATTTCAATGAAATTCAGAAAATAGTTTAAGATAAAAGGATTTATTAATTATAGATGATAATTAATTAATTCGATCATGATTTATCAAAAACAGGAATGACCAACAAATTGAATAGAAGATTTATTTATTAGTAAATATCATTTCATGTATAGATATTCATGACCGAGACCAAGACCTTTATATGTGGATAGTTTCTTTTAAATTATTTATTTAAATTAAATTTATTGGCATGTGAGACTTATTCTAATTAATATGCAGGGCCTGCATGCCCAAGGTTTCTATTATGTAAAACCCCTTTTTATCTCTCACTTGCATATGAGTTTAAAAAAGGTATATATAATTGATTGAAAACCCATGCAAGTGGAGATGGTTCAAGCTGGAGCAAAGACAAAACCAATACCAGGAGATACAGAGGAGGATAGCTGGAAAGCTATAAACACGAACCCAAAAGGATAATGATATTTCTACACTTTTTCAGGGTTATTTTATCAACCACTAGATAATCTAACCATTATAAAATCTTATGACCACACCCTTCATTTTATTTCTATCAGTTGCATGGTTTATCATTATGGATTTGTTCTCATGATCACATAATTAATGAATTAAACAATTATGCATGATAGAACTAAAATAAACCAGACTTATGCGTAAATATTATCAAGACGTGGTTAATCAGTTAAGTATGTTCCACATAATATTAAAAATAATGTGATAATGATAATAATAAATACACACATAAGGGACAAAAATAAATCAAATAAAATATTATTTCAGGTGAAGCCTTTCATTACATGATTAAGATAAAAACCCAATAAAACTATGTGTTTCACCAACCCTTTTTAGGATGCTTAGTTTTATTCAGGAAGACCTTATGAAAGGTTTTGAGTTGACTTAACCAAATTACATCAAGAGGAGTATCCCTTGATAGACATGGTGTAATATTAGAGGCAATATTTGAGGAAATCCAAAAGTCCTGATTTTAGGGTTGGGGGTCCACTCAATAGATCAAGGAGCTGCAAGCCCGTAGTTGGCAAAACTCTGCCTACCTAAATATCTTAAAATAGCTCGACCAACCCTTGTTGGGGTTTTGTGAATGGGAATATGGATATTTTCCACTATAATTTCATGGAAAATGGACATTCTGAGTTCAATGGTGAGGGCCATTGGGAATTGATAAAATAGCAGGAGACTTAATAAAATCTATTATTTCTCATAAAATGTAATCAAGAATGTACTAATGATCTGCAGTTTTAATTGTATAATAAAACTGCCAAGTTTTTCAACCACAATATCCATATGATCAATTCTAGAATATGATAGCATCCTTATGGGCAGAAACATCCATGAATGGTTTAGATGCCTTCAGGTTATCCTACACCTTGAAAAAAAAGTCTTACGTGATGGAGTCAGCTTTACCTGATCAGCCTTCTAAAGAGTCAGGTGATGGGGATTTCTTGGTCTATCAGAAACATATGAACAATGCGGTTGATGTTCAATGTTTGACGCAATCATAAATGTCTATTGAGCTCATGAAGTCTCATGAAAAAATAGATTCTTATAGAATGCGTGAGCTCCTCCGTATTCATTACCAGGAGGGATAAAGACATGAAAGGTTTGAGATCTATAAGGCACTCTTTTAGAGTATGTTTAGAGAAGGTGCCCCAGTTTGGCCTCATGTAGTCAATATTATTGGGTAAACTGAGCGCATGGAGGTTCTAGTGTTTAAACTCCCATAAGCACTAAGCACTGATTTAATTCTTACATCACTCCCTCTGAGACTATTTAAATTTGATGTCAATGTCAATATGACCATCATTGAGAAGTCTAGATCTGATCTTGTTATCCTCATTTGTCATGACGACAAAGCTATGAAGGGTGAAAAGCCCTCTTTCCTTATAGTGAATAAGTGGACAGGGAAGGAAAAGAGCTTAAAAGACAAGTCTTCTTCAAGACCTTTAATGAAAAGGAAGATCAAAGGGGAGACAATGGAATTAAAGTCTATTTTTTCGCATGTGGAATGAAGGGCCATTGGAAGAAGAACTGCAACCTGCCTAAGAATCAAGGGGAATATTCAAGTGTATTTTTATTGAATGAAATCTATCTATTTCTACAAATTGGGGATTAGATAAAACATGTGGTGCTCACATATGCATCCAAATAAAGGAACCAAATAGATTTAGGAAGATTGAATGAGGGGTGGTAGATCTACGAGCAGCCAACATGGTGAGACGTGCAGCTATAGCTGTCAGGGACTACCACCTCATGTTGCCAAATGGGATGATCTTGTTGTCAAAGGGTTGTTATTATTTTCCTTCTATTACTAAAAACATTATTTATGTATCTAGATTAGATACATATGGATTTTTTTTCATTTTTGGAAATGAATTTATTTCTTTTACATAGATATCATTTGTTTAGTTAGGGAACATTTATATAACGGTATTTACGTGTTGGATTACACAAACAATGTAATGGAAATTGATAATAAATATAGTTCACATGAATCACACCACTCCCAGCTTTGGCATCATCGGGTAGGACATGTAAACCAGAAACACTTGACAAATATACATCAAGATGGATATTTAGATTCTTTAAAACTAAAACAACTTTGCGTATGTCATTCATGTTTACAATGCCAAATGACCATAGACATATTTAGAGGGAAAGGTGAAATTTCTAAATAAAATCATGAATTGGATTATATTGATGTCTGTAGAACATTTACAATTTATTTAAATGGAGGGTTCTAATACTTCATAAATTTTACTGATGATATTAGTAGATTTGGATATAACTACTTAATGAGGTATACGTCAAATTCTTTTGAAAAGTTTAACGAATACAAGAAGGATGTTTAGAACCATCTGGGTAAGAATATTAAGAAACACCGCTCAGTCAAAGGTTGAGAATATCTTTATCAAGACTTCATGAATTACATATAGCATTTTGGGATCCTATCCCAACTCACTCCTCTATACACACCCTAGTGGAATGGTGTGAGAAAAATGTGGAACCACACCCTGTTGGACATGGTGAGATCAATGATGATTCATGCGAGATGTCCATTATCCTTTTTGGGATTTGTGTTATAATCAATGCGCACATACAAAACCAAGTACAAATGAAATTGGTAAATGGTATTCCATACGTGTTCTGGAGTGGAAGGAACGCCATGTTATCAAATTTACATGTGTGTGGTAGTAGAGTGTTTGTTAATGCATCTTCAGTTAATAAACTCATACCCTGAGGCACAAAGTGTACCTTTATAGGATACCCCAAGTAAATACGGTGATATTACCTATACAAGCCCTTATACAGAATGTTTATATTGGAATGAAATGTCATATTCCTTTAAAGAGAGAACATCCACAAAAGAGATAATGGGAGTGAGATATACTTTGATGAAGTCGAGGCTCAAGATACACAAGAGTTGGTAGAAGAAAAGATTCCATAAAGCCCCGTGGAAGAAGAATCTATTCTAGAGACACAAGTACTGCACATAAGTACAAGAGAGGTTAGAGAACTAGAATGGTACAGTTCTTTATATACCAAGGATGGTGACTCATTATTAGTTGTTAATAATGATCCTATAACTAATAAAGAAGCAGTAAGTGGAATAGACGTCACCAAGTGACAAGAAGCCAAGAATTCTGAAATGGATTCCATATATCAAAACCAAGTTTGGATTTTGGTAGATCCTCCAATTGATATAAATCTTGTTGGTTGCAAATGGGTATTGAAGAAAAACTTGACATGGAAGAAAAATTAAGTACCTATACGGCACATCTAGTTGCAAAAGGGTTTAAACAGCATCAAGGAATTGAATATGATGAAACATTTTCACATATTTAAATGTGGAAATACATCATAATTCTTCTTTCCATTATGGCTTACGATGACTATGAGATTTAGAAATTGGATGTAAAAATAGCCTTCCTTAAGGGGAACCTTTAGGAAGATTTATACATGACACAAACTGAAGTTGTTGTGACTCCAAAGGATTTTAATAAGGTATGCAATTTGTAGAAATCCATTAATGGACTATTGTACGCATCCAAGTCATGGAAAATTTGTTTTGATGAAGCCATAACAGAATTTGGTTTTATCAAGAATTAATGTGAGACTTGCATCTACAAAAGGTTTAGTGGGAGTGCAATCAATTTCCGTATAGTATATGATGATGACATATTACTTATTGGGAACTAGATATAGGTCTTACAGTCTTTTAAGGCATGATTGAATCCATGCTTCTACATGAAGGACATGGGAGAGGAAACTTATAATCTTGGGATCAAGATTCATCATGATCGATCAAAGAGATTGTTGGGTCTAAGTCAATGTACATATATTGATAAAATACCTTAGTGATTCATTATAGAACTATCCAAGAAGGGATTAATTCCAGTGTCACATGGAATTCATAATTCAAATAAAATGTGTCCTCAGACAAATGTGGAACGAATGATAATGGCAATGAATCCATACACGTCAGCAATTGGGTAAGTCTTGTATGTCACGCTATGCACTAGGTTGGATGTCACCCATGCATTACGTGTGGTAGGAAGATATCAAGCTGACCGAGGTGAACACAATTGGATGGAAGTAAAGACTATCTTATTGTATTTGAGGCATAATAAGGATATGTTTCTGGTTTATGGAGGAGTTTAGGAACTAGTTATTATAGGATATACAGATGCTAGTTTCCAGACTGATCAAGATGAAATGAAGTAAAAAATTGGATATATATTCACATTGAAGGGAGGTTTAGTGAGATGGAAGAGACCAAAAAAGAGTGTGGTCGCATATTCTATAGAAGAGTTTGAGTATATCACAGCTTCCGAGGCAGTTAAAGAAGTAGTTTGGATGAAAATATTCATCTTGTAGCTAGATGTGATACCTAACAGTAATGATCCCACCACAATATACAGTGATAATACTGCTGTGGTGGCTCTCACAAAATATCCATGGTTACATCAGCGGATGAAGCACACACATCTTAAGTATCAAATCTTGAGAGATTTTTCTCAGAGAGGTGAAGTTGTAGTGTGCAGTATTTCTATGGAAGACAATGTGGCAGACCCCTTGAATAAAGCCTTGACACGGTAGAAACATGATCACCATGTAATGTCTAGTAGACAAAATGTTTTAGGCAGTTGGCACTTCACTAAGTGGGCGTTTGTAAGAGTATTCATCCTAGAACCAACTAGTTGCACTTTGATTGCATGAATATTTAATGTATTTAAATATTAAACATCTTATTAAATATTGTTCATTGTTTTGCATGACTATGATGTAATAATGTCCTAGAGTATTTGTTATATTGATAAGGTCATGGAGGATCCCCGCCATAAGGAGAACCTTGAAATGATATAACAATATTCTTAAATATAGTTATACATTTGGATGATATAATATGAAGGGACATGTAGCATGAAGATCGTCTGGAGTGAGGAATCGTAAGCAGATGAGACTTCCTCTCATGAAGTTCTATCTTGGTAATATCAATGAGAAAAATTATGAGAACCGCCTCGCCAGTAAGAATTCCACATGTTTTTTTGTCATCATATATTTGTATCTGTGAGAATGTGTAATGATCCGTAGACATTAATATTACCATTAATACGTGTCATGACTCACACATATTGATTTTCTGATTAAATCTGTCAAGAAGACACTTAGTGGGAAGTGGGATACGTTGGGTATGTCACGAGTGACCTGATATAAATAGATATGTCGAGGATGTATTTGTCCCTTCCATTTATAGATGTTGAAACTTTGGCCATTTTATTGATATAAAACCATCGCACAAAATTCAATGTCCATGGTGTAACAACGAATTTAATTCATGTAGTCCAAGAATGATGTATCAAGTATAAAGGTTGACGACACAATCATGAAACATGTTTGATGAGACATTAAGATAAAGGTATAAGATTTTGTGTCTTAGAAACAACTATTTGGAGTTTTATTACATGTATATTTATTGGAATTAAATATTTAAGATCTTATTACAGATTTTTCTTTATTCTGCAAGACTATGATGTAACAATGTCGTAGAGTATTTGTTTCATTGATAAGGTCCTGGAAGATCCATACAATGATGAGAACCTTTAAATACTATAACAATATTCTTAAATATAGTTACATGGTTGGATGACATACTATTATGGGACACATAGCATGCTGACCATTATGTGTGAGTACTCATAAGAAGATGAGACTTCATATCATGATGTTTGCACTGGAAAATTTTAAAGATAAGAGATTATGAGAACCGACCCACCAATATGAATTCCCCTTGTATTAGTGTCATTGGTTATTTCTATCTGCGAGTGTGTGTAATGATCCTTATAATTTAAGATTAACATTTATACGTGTCACGAATAGCACACATTGATTTACTGATAAAAACCATCACGCAGACAGTTGGCGGGAAGTAGGGTACGTTGGGTGCATCTTGAGTGGCATGTTATAGAATTATAAGTCGAGGAAGGATTTGTCCCTTCCATTTATGGAAAATGATATCTCAACCCCTTGATTGAATGAAAACTGCCACATGAAATATCATGGCCATGGTGTAATAATGAGTTTATTTCATGTAGTCAAAGAACGACGTATCAAGCATAAAAGTTGATGAAACTATGATGAAGCCTACATATTAAAATATTAAGACAAAGGGATTATATTACACAATGAGTGTTTGTATGTGTATGTCGTTGTTGATACATTACGTTCTTTCTCTTGGATTCTTTGACCCATTACTAGGCAGTACTCTTGGACATTAGGCAAACCCGCCTAATGCCAACAAGAAATAATCCTAGAGGGTCACACACTAAGTGTTCTTGGTGGTCTTGGTTAAATTATATTTGAATTTAATTAATGAATTAAAAATTATTCTCAAGACCATGGAATGATTTTATCCAAGTTAAAATGATCGCATAAATTAAATTAAATATATTTATTTATTTTATAAAACATTTTACAAATATTTTTTTTCTAGTTTGTAAATAAAATATTTATTTAAAAGAATAAACTATTTATTTCTTTATTAACATGTTCAATAAAATATAGTGGAGTTCGAGATGTCCAAGGCCTATCTTGAAGTAAAATAATAATTTTCAAGACTATAAATAATTATGAAACTAATTGGCACAAGTTAAAATAATAACGACGCTGCTATTATTTTGTAACGCATAATTTTATTTATAAATCTAGTTTGTGCATGTTGGCTCACCATAAATAATAATGTGGTATTATTATTATGACCATGGGTTTTATTTATGTTCATTATTGTATTCAATTGCTGTTATGAAATTAAATATTGTAACATAAGTTCCATTCATATAAATATATAAGTACACCTATTGTGCCTTAGACCACACCACACGCCTAGTGAATTAGAATTATTGAGAAAAAAAATTTCTCTATCGAATCCTCTTCTATCCCCTCTCAAGAATGAGAGACATTGTTCAAAGCCAAGGAACATGCGATCAAGAATGACCGACATAAGACACTCACTTCTCCATGCTAGCACCTTCAGAATGAGCGGTGTCGATCAGGGGCCATCAGAGCATGTGTGGATCACCAGTAGAGGGATTCTTGTTTTGATCCTTACAAGTGCAATGAGATATTATAGAAGTGTCATTATAGACGATCAACATTGTCAATGTATAAAAATACAAAGGTCAATGTATTATTTTTCTTAATGAAATTAATTAAATAAATTATAAACATGATGTGAAAGATCATCTCTAAACATTTTGGGACTCATTATTCTTTATCTAAATCTTTGATTATATTCTATGGAGATTGGCATTCCTCATCGTATTGATCCCAAAATAATCATTTGATCATGGAAAAAATAAAAGTTTCGTGTCTTCCCAACCGCACTTCCACTGTTCCCAAACCTTCAAGTTGTATTTGAGAGGTTACATCATAGATTATAATTATTTAAATATATTGTTGATGACTTCAGAATTTATGAATTTAGTTGTTTCCATTCAAGTTAATCGTTCTGCAAATCCTAATCATGATATATATTCCTCCTCTTTCAGTTCTTGTTCACCTTATAGAATCGATATTTTATTTTAATTCTGATTAAAATAAAATATAGAATATCATCCAGAGGTTCCAAAGATTCCTGGCTATACAACACCCGAACACATGGCGTGTATTCGACAGTACACACTGTGTAGTCAAGATTCAATGCATTATACCAGTCCGCCAAACCAAGACATGTGTTGGAGTCTTTCTAAGTCTTAAATGACATAGTGTGTTGACCACGAATAGGTGGAACACGGTTTCTGGATTACATGTCGTGTGGCCCAAATGGACACATCGTGGAGTCTCTTTGGGTTACAGTTGGACCATGCAACCTATACACAGCTTTCTCGGCTGGATACCATGTAACGAGGAACTACATGACTCCTGGCCTACTAGAAATGCCATGTACTCCAAATATTTCTGAAGTACACTCACACACTGTTTCCCCAGGCATGTACTTTGGATGGACAATGAAAAATAGTAAAAGTTGTATAGTTGGAACTACACACCATGTACTCATCCAAATTATTCAAGTTTATTAATATTTATTATTATATTATACAAACCCTTGAGACATGTAGCATCATTCAGGGGTAGAGCAGACACATAACTCTTGATAGGTGTTTTATATACATGTGTTTACATTAACATCTGCATAATGTTCATTTCTACTCATTGGGTAGTTATGAATAGGAATTCAATGGGTTGTATCCAAGGTACATGTTATGTAAAAAGATAATTTTAAATGAGTTTATTTGATTAATATTATGATTGATGAGAATCTAAAAAAAAATTTGAAAACGGGTTATGATAAAAGGATTGATTAATAAAAAATGATAATTAAATAATTTGAGAATGATTTATCTTAAACAAGAATGATTAATGAATTCAGTGCTAGTTTTATTTATGCATAAATATTGTTGCATGTATGGATGATCATGAGCTAGACCAAGACTTCAATATGGGGATGGTTTATTTTAATTAATTTATTTGAATTAAATTTGTAGGCCAATGAGCCTTTTCCTCATTAATATGTAGGGCCTGCATGCCCAAGGATTCTTTTATGTCAAACCACATTTTACCCGTCGCCTACATGTGAGTTAAAAAGGGAGTTTTTAATGAATATAACTCCCATGCTAATGGAGATGGTTAATACTAGAGCTGAGATGAAACCAATCCCAAGAGATACAGAGTAGGACATGTGGAAACTGTAAACATGAACCCAAAAGGTTCATGGTGTTTCTCCCCTAGGTCAGGGTTAATTTATCAACCGCAAGATAAACTCACCATTATAGAATATCATGATCATGCCATTTAGATTATTTTATTTTGGTCATATTCATTGTTTATCATTATGTTTGTGTTTTCATGATCTCATAATTAATGAATTAAAAATCATGCAAGATAGAACTAAAATAAACCAGACTTATGCGTAAATATTATTAAGACATGGTTAATCACTTAAGTAAGTTTAACCTACTATTAACAAGTCTGTGATAATGTTAATAATCAATTCATGCATAAGAGATAAAAATCTATCAAATAAAATATTATGTCAGTACAAGCCATCTGTTACTTGATTATGTGAAAAACTCAATAAAACAATGTGTTTGACCAACCCTTGTTGGTTCACCTACTTTTATTCACAAATCCCTTGTGAAATGTTTCGGGTTGACATAACCATGTTACATCAAGAGGAGTTTCCCTTGATAGACTTGGTGTCATATTGGAGGAAAGTGTTGAAGAAATCCATAGTCATGATTTCAGGATTGGGGAGTCCACTCAACATATCAAGGAGCTGCAAGCCCGTAGTTGGAAAAGACCTGCCTACCAAAATACACTCTAATATCTTGACCAAACCTTTTTGGGGTTATGCAATGGGGAATATAGATCCTTTACACTAGAATTTCATGGAAACTGTACATTATGAGTTTAATGGGCAGGGCCATTGGGATTTGATAAAATAGTTGGAGACTTAATAATTTTTATTATTTATCATAAAATGTAATCAAGAAAGTTTTAATGTTCTACTCTATTAATTGTAGAATAAATATGACAAGCTCATCAGACACACTATCGCTATGATAAATTCTAGATAAAGACAACATCCTCACTCGCATTAACTTCATGAAATGGTTTAGACGCCTTCAAGTTATTATATTCCATAAACGAAATTCTTACGTTCTAGAGTCAGCATTACCTAATCCACCTAGAAAAGTGGAGAGTGATGATGATTTCCTGGACTATGAGAAACATATGAATGATACGGTTGATGATCAATATTTGATTTTATCATCAATTTATTGTAATCACTTGAAGTCTCATGAAAACATGGATGCTTATAGAATGCTCGAGAACCTCAATGGTCTTTAGCAGGAGAGAAAAAGACAAGAATGGATTGAGATCTCTAAGGAACTCTTTTAGAGTAATCTTGGAGAAGGTTCCCCATCTAGGCCTCATGTAGTCAAGCTCATCGGCTACATTGAGGGCCTAGAGGTTCTAGGTTATAAACTCCCCGAAGAACTGGGCACCGATCTCATTCTTGCATTACTCCCTCAGAACATCTATAACTATATTATCAATTTCACTATAAAAAACATTGAGAAGACTATAACTAATATTCTTATCCTCATTCACCATGTAGAAAAATATATTGAGTGTGAAAAGCCTTTTTTCATTATGGTGAATAAGAGGAAAGGGAAGGGGAAGATATTTAATACCAAAGCTTCTTTACAGCCTTCCATGAAAAGGAAGATCAATGGAGAGTCATAGGAACATCTGTATTTTTGTTTCGTAGTGGAAAGAAGGCCACTGGAAGAAGAAATGCACCCAACCTAAGAAGCATGGGGAAGCATTAAGTGCATTTTTTATCGAATGGAATATATCTATTTCTACAAATTGGGTATTAGATTTAGATTTTGGTGCTCACATATGTATCCAAATATAGGAACCAAGTATAACGATGAATATTGACTGATGGGAGGTTGATCTACAAGCAGCCACCAGAGCCAGACTTGCTTCTATATCTGTTGGGGACTACCACCTCTCATTGACTACTGGGATGATCATGGTGTTAAAGGATTGTTTTTATGTTTCTTTTGTAACAAAAAACCTAATTTCTATATCCTGAAAAGATATAGATTGATTCGTTTTCAAGTTTGGAAATGAATGCTTCTTCTATTACAAAGATAGCCTTTGTTTTTGTAGGGAACATTTATACAATGATCTTTATGTCTTGGATTACACAAACCAAGTAATGGTAATCGATGAAAAAGATAGCTCGTATGACTCATACCACACCCAAATTTTTCGTCACCGGCTAGGTCATGTAAACGAGAAACCCTTGAAAAAGTTACATCAAGATGGATATTTAGATTCTTTTGAACTAAAACCACTTGGCGTATGACAAGAAATTTTACAAGGAAAAATGACCAGAGACCCATTTGGTTGGAAATGTGAAAGGGATAAAGAGCTTAATGAATTGGTTCATACCGATCTGTGTGATGCACTTCCATTTGAAGCAAGGGGTGGGACTAATACTTCCTAACTTTTACTTATGATTTTAGTAGATATGGATACGTCTAAAAAATGAGGTATAAGTCAGATTTCTTTGATATGTTAATAGAATACAAGAATGATGTTGAGAACCATCATTGGTAAAATTATTTAGAAAAACTTCTCAAACCACGGTGGGGAATATCTTAATCAGGACTTCATTGATTTCTTATGAGAGTTTGGGATCCTATTCCAACTAAATCCTCCTTACACTCCAAAATGGAATGGGGTAAGCAAAAGGAAGGACCACAACTTGTTAGATATGGTGAGATCAATGATGATTCAATCAAGTCTTACATTATACTTTCAGGGTTATGAGTAACAAACAACGACACACATACTAAACCAAGTACCAACTAAATCAGTAAACGGTATTCCATACTTGATCTAGAGTGGAAGAAAATCCATGTTATCGAATTTACATGTGTGGGGTAGAGAAGCATTTGTCAAGGCCCTTTATGTAGAAAACTCGCACCCTAAGGCACAAAGTGTACCTTTATAGGATACCCCAAGGAAACAAGGGGATATTACATATACAACACCATAGAAATAAATCATATAGTAGCAAGAAATTACATATTCCATCAGATAGAGAACATCTCCAAAAAAGATAGTGGGAGATAGATAGTTTTCGATGAAGTCGAGGATCAACGTACACAATAGTTGGTACATGAACAGATTCTACAAATCCCCATGGAAGAAGAATCTATTCCATAGACAAAAGTAATATATAGGAGTACAAGAGAGGTTAGAGAACCAGAATAGTACATTATTCTAGTTATCGAGGATGGTGACTAATTGTTATTTTATAATAGTAATCATATAACCTACAAAGATGTATTATGTAGCACAAACAATGAAAATTGGAAATGGGCCATGAATTCTAAAATGGATTCCATGTACCAAAACCAAGTCTGTATTTTGGTAGATCGTCCTGTTGATGTAATTCATGTTGGTTGAAAATGGGTATTCATGTTGAAAATGGACATGGAAGGACAAGTTAGTACATATATGGAACGACTGGTTGTAAAAGGGGTTAAACAGTGTCAAGGAATTAAATATGATGAATCCTTTTCACAGGATGCAATGTTGAAATCCATTAGAATTATATTTTTCATTACAACTTACTATGACTATGATATTTTACAGATGGATTTCAAAACAACATTCCTTAATGGGAACCTTCAAGAAGATGTCTCCATTACACAAGCTAAAGGTTTTGTGCCTCCAAAGGATTCCAATAAGGTATTTAAGATACAAAAATCTATTTATGGATTAAATCAAGCATCGAAGTCATGGAACATTAATTTTAATGTTTCCATAAAAGAATTTAGTTTTTCTAGTAATGAATGTGAGCCTTGAGTCTATAAATGGTTTAGTGGGAGTGAAGCCATTTTCCTAATAGTATATGTTGATGACAAATTACTTATTGGAAACAAGATACCCATATTACAGTCTACTAAGGCATGGTTGAATCAAAGCTTCTCTATGAAGGAATTGGGTGAGGCAGTATATATTCTTGGAATCATGATCCCTCGTGATAGATAAAAGATATTTTTTGGCCTACGTCAAAGTACATACATTGATAAGATACTGATGAGATTCAGTATGGAACATTCCAAGAGGGGATTATTGCCATCATCACTGGGCAATCATGTTTCTGTGAAAATATGTCCTCAGACGCATGAGGAATGAAATATAATGGCAAGGACCCCATACACATAAATTATTGGGTCAGTCATTTAGGCCATGCTATGTACTAAGATAGATGTATCCTACACATTGAGTTCGATAGGAAGATATGAAGCTGACCCAGGTGAACGCCATTGGATGGAAGTCAAGAATATCCTGATGTATCAAAGGAATATAATGGATATGATCCTGGTTTATGGAGGAGATGTGAGACAAGTTATTAGAGTATTTGTAGATGCTAGTTTCCAGCCTGATAAAAAAGAAATGAAGTCACAAATAGGACACATCTTCACTTTTAATGTAGGTGTTGTGAGCTGGAAGAGCTCAAAACTGAGTGTGGTCACAGATTCTATAAGAGATTATGGATATATTGCAGCTTATGAGGCTACTAAAGAAGCATTTTGAATTTGAAGGTTCATCCAGGAGATAAATGTTATATATAGCAGTAATTTTCCTGTCACACTATACTGTGATAATACTACAGTGGTGGCTCTTGAAAAAGATCCAAGGTCACATCAGTAGACGAAGAACATATTTCAGAAGTATCATCTCTTGAGGGATTTTTATCAGATAGATAATGTTTCAATGATATATATTTTCATGGAAGACAATTTGGTAGACCCCTTTACAAAAGCCTTGACTCAGCAGAAAAATGATCACTATGTGAGGTCTAGCAGACTAAAATTCGTAGGCAGTTGGCTCTAGTCAAAGTTGGAGTTTGTAAGAGTTGGTGCTCTAAAAGAAACTGTTTATCCTTTGAATACCTGGATAACTAATGTATTTAAATATTAAACATATTATTACATATCGTTCATTGTTCTTCATGACTATGATTTAATAATGTCCTAGAGTATTTTTTGCATTAATAAGGTCATGGAAGTTCACTGTTATGATGAGAACCATGAAATATTATAAAAATATTATAAAATATATTTCTGAAGTTTGGGAAATACTATTATGGGATACATAGCATGAATACCGTTAGGTGTGAATACTCATAAGAAGATGAGACTTCATATCATGATGTTGGAACATGGTAATCTCCAAGACATGAGATTATGAAGAAAGTCCCTCCATTATAAATTCTTCATGTTTTGGTGTTATCAGATATTTCAATATGAAAGAGTATGTAATGATACATAGACTCTAATATTATCATTAATACCATTCACAACTCACGTACTATAAGTTAGTGATGACAACCGTCACGCAGGCAGTCAGCGGGATATAGGGTATGTTGGGTGCATCACGAGTGGTATGTTATTAATGGATAAGTCAAGGAAGGATTTTCCCTTCCATTTATGGAAGTTGATATCTCGACCCTTTGATTGGAATAGTACCATCACATGAAATTCCTTGGCCATGTTGTAATGATGAGTTTAGTTCAGGTAGTCAAAGAACGACCTATCAAGCATAAAATTTGTTAACACTATCATGAATCCTACTTTATGAGATATAGCGAGAAAGGGATTATATTACACAATGATGGTTCGTATTTGGACGTCATTGTTGAAACATTACATTCTTTCTATTGGGTGCCTAGACCTATTTCTAGAGAGTACTATTGGACTTTTGACAAGAACTCCTAACACCAATGAGAATGAATCCTAGAGGCTCACACACTATGGGTTTTCGGTGGTCTCGGTTAAATTCAATTTGAATTTAGTTAATGAAATAATTATTATTCTCAAGAACATGGAATAATTTTATTCAATTTAAAATTATCACATAAATAAAATAAAATATATTTATCTTTTTTATTGAACATTTAATAAATATTTATTTACTATTTTTGAACTAAAACATTTATTTTGGAAAATAATTTATTTATTTATTTATTTCGGTGTTCAATAAATGGATGTGGAGTTCAAGCGGACCAAGGTAGGTTTGGTATTAAAATAATTATTTGCAAGAAGATAAATAATTATTTAACTAATTGGCACAAGTTAAAATAATAATGACTATGCTATTATTTTGGGAAATGAAATTTTATATATAATTATATTTTTCCAAAGTTGGTGCACCATAAATAATAACGCGGTATTATTATTATAAACATGGGTTTTCTCTAAGTTCATGAGTATATTAAATTTTTGTTATGCAATTAAATATTGTAATTGATGTTCCATGCATATAAATAGACAAGTCCGCCTATTGTGCCATAGACCAGATCACACGCCTGGTGAATTGACAATTGATGATCTAAAAAATTACTCTCTCAAATCATCTTCTCTCCCCTCTCAAGAATGTGAGACGTTCTTCAGGGATGAAGAACAAGAAATCAAGAACGACAGACACAAGACCGTCACTTCATTGCAATAGCACCCAGAGAACGAGTGTTGTTGATCAGAGGCTATCAAAGAACATGTGGATGACTGCCAGAGGGATTCTAGTTTGGATCCATACAAGCACAATGTGATAATATGGAAGGGCCATTCCCGATGATTAACTTCATCAACGTAGAAAAATACCAATGATCCAGTTATTACTTTTCTTTATAAACTTAATTCAATTAATAATAAACATGATTTGAAAGATCATATCTAATGGTTTCTGTCCTCTTTCTTATTTATCTAAATCATTGATTATATTCAATGTAGACTGGCGTTCTTCTTCGTATTGATTCCAAAATAATCATTGATCATGGTAAAAATCAAATTTGGGTGTCACCCCAAACACACTTCCACTGCGCCCGAAACAATCAAAAGGGATTATATTACATAGTGAGAGTTCATATGTGGATGTCATTATTGAGACATTATGTTCTTTCTCTTATTTTCCTTGACCATTTACTAGACAATTCTGTTGGAATTTAGGAAATCCCACCTAATTCCTATGAGAAAGAATCCTAGAGGTCCACACACTATGTGTTATTATTGGTCTCAGTTATATTATATTTGAATTTAATTAATGAAATAAACATTTTTTTCTTGATCAGGGAATACATTTATTTAAGTTAAGACAGTCACAAAAATTAAATAAAATTTATTTATTTATTTTATTGAAAATTTAATAAATATTTATTTTCTAGTTTTAAAAAATATTTATTTAATAGAATAAATTATTTATTTATTTATTAGTTTGTTCAATAAATGGAACTGGAGTTCCAGTGGACCAAGGCCGTTCTGGTAGTGAAATAATTATTTGCATGATAGCAAATTATTATTATTTGGAACATGATAAAATAGTAATGACGCTGCTATTATTTTGTGACGTGTAATTTTATTCATAATATCATTTTACGCAAGATGGGCCACCATAAAAATGACGCGTTATTATTATTATGAGCATGAGTTTTCTCTGTTTTCATGAATGTATTTAATTACTGTTATGTAATTAAATATTTTAACATAAGTTCCATGCATATAAATAGACAAGTACTTCTATTGAGCCATAGTGAACACACCACACGCTTGATGAATTGAGAATTTTTTGAGCTAAAAAATTTCTCTCTCGAATCCAATTCCTGCCCCTCTCAAGAATGAGAGATGTTCATGAAGGCCAAAGAACAAGCGATCAAGAATGAAAGATGAAAGACACTCACTTCACTGTACTAGCACCCAGAGAATGAGTGGTGTCGATCAGAGGCTATAGGAACACGTGTGGATCACTGTTAGAGGGATTATAGTTTGTACCCTCGCATGTGCAACAAGATAATCCTTAAGGGTCATTCGAAATGATCAACATCATCATTGAAAAAAATACCGAAGATCTTGGTATTCATTTATTTATGAAATTAATTTAATTAATTATAAACAAGATGTGAAAGATCCACTCTAAATGATTCGAGGACCTTCCATCTTTTTTTAAATCTTTCATTCTATTCTGTGAAGACTGTCGTTAATCATCTTATTGATCATGGAATAATCATTTATCATGGAAAAAATTATTATTGGGTTCAATCTCAACCGCACTTCTGCTACACCCAGAGCCTATAGTATCATGCTCATATGTGAGATATAATGGGGATTAAAACATCATAAAAAACGTAGAAGAACAATAAACATAAATAAAAATCATAAAAACAATTATAATTCCTTTCATTACATTATTGAACTGCGGAAAATAAATGGTTTCCATTAAAATCTATTGAAATAATCAGTATCCATCCAGAAAAAGAATGGGTATGGTATCATTACAAATTATCCCATGTCGAAAAGAGTAACATCAAGGGTTTTTGATGAAGATGAATTGATATAAAATTAAAATACTATTAAAATAATAATTTATGAAAATAAATTTTTCACATTTAGTAATGTTAAAGAATTTCATCTTAGATGGAAAATTATTTTGAAAGATCACATGGAACGTTTCATGGGGGAAATATCATTTCCATTCTGAAAAATTTTATTCAAAATCAAAGACATTCTACAACATTAAATAAATTATTTTAATTTAAAATAACCATTCTAAATTAAATATGAATATTTAAAACATTTAGTTGTTATGATGGTTGGAAAATCCATTCATGTTGAAAATTTTAAAATTAAACATTCTTTTCAAACATTTGTAATGGGAGTCAATGTGACCCATTTGGAAGATGTAAAGAAATTTAATTGAAAATATTTATATCAATGTCAAAGATCATATAAAATATATTTATTAAATCCTTTATTTTTAGAATATAGAATTTTTGGAAACATCTTAGAAAACATGAATATGGAATAGAAAGCTAGCCGATCTAAAAGAAAATAAAAGATCAGTATCACTTATAAATGAAATTCAAAATGATTCTTTAATAAATAACGGGTGAAATTAAATATAAAAATTTTAAAACATTAAAAATTATTATATGATAAATATATTTGTTTAATGAAAAAAATCATACGATTTCACCAAATGTGTTGTTGAATATAAATAATATTGAAAGAAATGAGATTTTTCTAAAAATCCTTTCCCACTTTGGTACACTTCAATCACATGATCCGTGAATGAATAAAAAATAATGAAACATTAAATATCATGAACCTAAGTATATTCATGATATAAAATATTTAAATGGTAGTATATACACCTAAAAATTAGTGCTTGTGCATATGATAAACATATGTCTTAATGAAAGGGAATTTGAGATGAACAACTCTTAAAAATATCATTTCATTGAATTTAATAATAAATAAAATACTAAAATATGTATATAAAATTAAAATACATATAAAAAAGTGTAAGTAAAAATAATATAATAAAAAAAATTCATTCACATTATATTATAATATCAAATACAATGAATAAGTAAAATAACCTATTGAAAAAAATGACGTTATGAAATAATTTATGGCTAGGTAACTTTCAAGTCTAATCACCTCAGATGAAATAATAAAAATCGAAACTTAAAATACCATGTTTTATGGAAAATTCATTATATTGAATTTAAAATGAAAATCATATACCCCATATAAAATAAATTTGGTTTATAACATTAAAATATTATTCAATGAAGGGGAATTAATGCAAAGTACCTTACCTCTAGTCCAGACGTTAAATGTATGTCCCTTAAATCTATTATAATTAGATTATATTAATTATTTTATTTATTAAGAAAATTTATTTTGTTTAATACCTTAAAATTAAGTAAATATTTTATTTATTTTAAATTACATGTTCAAAAACATAAATTTTTATTCTGGTATTGGGTGTTTTGAGGACATTTGGATCTCTGTTTCATAATGGATTTGGTGTATTGACCATGGTAAAAGCATTAATTTTTAAATAATATATATAATAATAATAATTAAATAATTATATATTTTAATCATCAGTTATAATTTTAAAAAAAATCATGAATTTTGGTTATGAAAAATAAATCGTGTTCCAATCATGGAGATGGTAGTCCATACAAAAGCTTTAGTAATATTTCTAGTTTTCAATGATCAATATTGAAAAAAGGTAATTAATATTTTATATTTTGAATAATATAATAAATCATAAATAACTTTTTTTTCCATAAATAAAATTATATATATTATCCATTTTTAAGTGATTAAAAAGAATCCCATCGCTTTGTGGAGGCAGTAGTTGACAGGTACACACAAACGAAGTTATCATTTTTTAATGAGTGGAAAGGTAAGAAATAAAATAATGTGTTATATTTTTAGAATTATTAATATGTTATAAATATCATAATTATTTTATATATATAAAATACAATCATTAACATTATAGTTGTTCCCTGACATGAAATGCGTTAGTGAAAAATGAATCAAATCAGTTCGTGAGGCGGTAGACTGCTGTACACACGAGAGATGTTATTGTATCTCTTAAAGAATGTAAATTGAGATGTTATTTGTGATATAATAATTAGAATATTATAATTATGTTGAAAATATCATATAAGCATTAAATACATCATTATAATAAGTCTTGAGAGGCAATTATGAAAAATGAATTATATCAGTTCATTAGGAGGTAGTTCATCGTAGACACGAATGATGGTGTCATTTCCAATTTTATAGAAGATAAGAGGAATTAAGGTCATTAAAATAACAAAATTAAATCTATTTATATAGTAGTTATTGGAGTAATTATTTCATTATAATTGAACTGTATTTTAATAATGTAGACTATGAAATAAAATAAAAACACTTGGTAAAGCATGATACCTCTTCTTCAGAAGACCACCAGGTTTTCCCAAAAAGCTGAAGTATGATGTATTAATGATAAAAATAGGAGATATAGGTAATTTAAATATAATTAATGCAGTTAGTTTTTCTGTTATTGGGCAAAAAATATATATTTAAAGGTGTGAATATGTCATATGAGTTGATGGCCTTTTAAAAGTGAGGTGAGTGGCACACTTGTAATTTTTGAAAGGAAAAAAGGTGTAATCATATTTTTCACATGAAGAAAAGGAACCAAAATAAAAAATTATATATCCTTATAAACTATAGGATCTATATATTTCCATTAAATAGGTTTTATAAAATTATTTAGGTTATTTTGGCCCTTATTATTTAAGTTTAACCCCATCGTAATCCAATTTTCACCATGATCATACTAAAATACTTTCACAATTTTTAGTATTAATTATGAAAAATAATTAAATTGGGTTTTTTATATAATATGAATTATGATTATCATAAATATTTAGTCCATGTTACCAAATTCAATTCACATAAGTGGCCAATTTTAATTTAAAAATAAAATCCATAAAAGTGATGGAAAACAGTTTTTCAAGAAATGTATTTTTAAAGCATAAGATGATTTTATATTGACTCTATCAGTAGTAATAATAATTTTAGGAATTTAACATAATATTTAATAACAATTAATATATAAGTTTCATTTAAATAATTCCAAAACATATTTTTTAATTAACTAAAATGGAGGAACGTTATAAACATTGAAATAGATTTCAGAAAAACCCCATTTTTAAACACAAAAATAATATTATACAAAAATATAGAAAAAATATTATTCAAATGTAATAAATTTATTGAAATAAAAAAAAATTCTAAATTTACTTTAAAATAAATAAATAACATAATTGTATTTTTAAATTATATAATATAATGAAAATAAACATAAATTTGACAAAATAGTTATTTTTTCACCATTTAGAAAAAATAAATATTTTTTAAAAAATAGAAAATATTCCACAGAAATAAATTTTAATATAATTATTTAAAAAATAAAATTAATTTAAAAAAAATAAAAAAAATTCTATAAAAAAATATAATATTTTCTAACAAAATCTAATAGAAATCATTTTTTAAGAAAACATTTTATTGAATAATAAAATTACATTATTAAAAACTGATTTATTAATTTATAATAATTTAACCATAAATTTATATTTTTTTGAAATATATTTATATATATTATATGTTAATTAATCATATTCATATATACTAAATTAACGGCTAGGTTATAATATTTAAATGTCTTGCAGGTCATTTAAGATTTGTGTTGTGTGTAAACATAATGTTTTTATATTAAAATAAGAAGGTGTCACATCCTCACATAATTAATATATTTAATCCTTTTTTATATTTTTTCTAGTTAATAAACGGATTTACATTTTAAATTACTTGTCTTAAAGTCCATAATCAGTAAAATTCTTAATAAAACATCCAACTAAATAGAGAGAGTGAGAAGTATAATGGTTATCTAAAATTGAAAAAAAACTAGGTATCTAAGCAGGTAAAAATTGGTTGGATTTTCAGAAATGAAAATGTATGAAACCTTTAATTCATAAATAATAGTGGATAATAGAAGAGATAATTAATCAAAAATAATTAGTGTTCACGAGAATGTAAAAAAAACAAAACAATAATCCAATTATTTGTGAAAAATACCATCATTTCATAAAAAATAAACATAATAGGATAAAACATTTTTTTTAAATATACTTTTCATAGAATTAAGTAATTTCTTTCGATTTAAACTAATAATATTAAGAAATATACTTACATTATACGTTTAATTTCATACTTTAATCAATTTATACTATAATCATATGTTTATCAAAATGATGAGTACTCTAGATGAATTTTCTAATCCCAATGCACTAAAATATACTTTCAAAGGATCAAATAAATATAAAATAGATAATCAAGATATCCCAAAAGTACTTAGAAATTAACCATTGCCAAAATGTTTTGAACATGGGGAGATAATTCCCAAATTGAATAGACATTCATTTGATGTAATAATACACAAATATCAAAAATTAAAAAATAATACAAAAGTTAAAACTAAATAATTCTATAAATAAATAATCTTATACCCCAAATAAAATCAAAATTAAAATTTTTTTAAACCTTAGTGGTTATATTATACTTTTCACCTTATATGCCCAATAATATCATGATATTATTCTAAAATAATATTAATATCTTAGTCCTCAAATCAATTTTTATTCCCATGGTTATCAATAGGATAAAACATGTATTCTAATTATTAACTATATATCAAAGAATATATAAACCCTAAAGGTCACTAGTTACTTAAAAGTTTTTATAGAAAATGTAAAGTCATACTTATTGATAAAACAAATATTTACATATACATCAACCCAGTAACATGTCTCCTGAAATGTCGATAATCACACTAGTATCTCATCACTAAAAACCTCAAAATGGGTTTCTATGACTTATAAATTATTATTTACTCTAAAAATATCAAACCATGATGGAATCCAAAACACTCCAGATAACCAAACATGGTAACATACTAATCTCAAAATTTATATAAACCCAGCTTTGATACCAACTATAAAATTGTCGACCCCACACTCCTGGATCCAGTGCTAAAATCATGGGAATTACATTTCTAGCTTGGATACTAATTAATTTAAACCAAATTTCACCTTACGAAAACATAAAAAATAAAAAATAATATTGGATCACTTAGATACCCAAAGATATTTTAGGATTAGTGTATTAGTGAATTAGGTCCAACTCTAAACAACATAAATTCATTAACAACTGGTTCACAAAGATCAATATAATCTCCTTCATAACCCAAAATCTAAAATTCCATATTAAGTATTCAAATAATCCCTCATTATTTATCAGGTTAGATACATTTCTAGGGAAAAATAATTTTATCATCATTATTCATAACCCGAGGAATAATAAATATAATAAGGATGATATCAAATTCTTAGTAAGTGTAAACATATGAAATAACAGTTGGATACCCTCAGTTCAAATAATAAGAGCACAAGGGTATGATGAAATAATAAAAATTTGTGATAATAATATAAGAAGATCCATACCTATTATAACGACCCATACTTTACATACATTGTTATTACTTCAGAATTGAAGCACACTTATTACAACATATAACAAAACCAAGGAAGGACCGTATATTTATAGTGTCTTTAGAAACTAGGAAACATAAATAACTGGTTCATAAATCATCTACTTTGCCTCCCATTTATTTCATCATATCTAGAGTCCCTTTTTGGCATATTCTCCTTAATAACCTTCTTCCTAACCTGGGGAAATAAAACATACAAAAGGGTGAGCTCAAATGATCAGTAAGTGTAGACAAAAGAAATATCAATCACATCATATACATAAGAATATAACTTTTGGAAATCTTATCCTGCAAAAGAGATCATAATATTATAACATGGGATAAATCATAGAAGTGAACTGTAATCCCAATAATCATAACTTAAAACTTGTAACTTTTTGGCATACACACATAATCATAGAGAATCATTTCTTATTAGTCAAGACTCATTTCCAATACTATCTTAGTGGACAAATTCCATTTCTGAACCGAGTCACCCTCGTTTCAGTGCTGTTTCACTGAACCAGTATAACCTACCATTCCAGCCATGTCTATCTCATGAGATATAAAATATTTACCAAATTCATTGGAGGGATATATAGGTCCCACCCATATCATAATGATACCATTCTTATGTGTGCCACAAAATCATAAACCATACATCATAGCATAACACATGTAATAAAAATGGGATTCTTAAACAACATGACATCATAAAACAATTCATATAAGATAAAGGAATTCATAAAAATATTTCAATCACAACATAATCAAATCCATGTAATAATAGGTATAGAAATAGATCCCAATATTATCTTAGATGGAAAATAATTTTGATAAAGCACTTGAACTCCATTCTTGAGGAAAATATCCTTTCTACTTCAAAAACACTTTTCATTTCTTAACTTGTCATAAAATATTAACTAAAATAAGTTGATTAAAAATAAACTTGAAAACTTGTAAAGGATTCTTTTGGAAATAATATTTTAAAAATCCATTCATGCTGTATAAGTTAAAAAAAAAATTTCGTACTTTTGTCGGAAAAGTCAAAAAGTACCTCGTACGAAAAACGACAAAAGATTCCTTTCATATCTTTTACTGAAAACTCAACGAAGGGTAAAATTGGATATAAACTATTGTATAAGGATATAAATATTACATATTTTGGAAACATGGATGTGGATGATAAAATAAACCCCAGTAAATACCAAAGTATAAACAATCTCGGATAAAAATGAGATTGTGATATTTTCCCATACCTTAGGTCCGACTTGCTTTGTAAGTGTCTGAACCTCCTGTATAATGATTTAAATAATTTTATTGACTTATTCCAGAATCATACTTATTTTTATGATATCATATATGGTCATATTCCTAGCTTCTTAGTAGTAATATTTCATTGTTACTTGTTATTCGGATGTTTATAACTTTTTGTTCTTATGCGTGTTTTGTCGAATAAATTCTTATTCTTCTCTTTAGGTTATAAATACCTCATTTCTAGAATGGTATTAGTGTAATATATATCATATTAATTCATTCAATTCATTTATATAATCATTATGAAATAAAGATCATGTAGAACGAGTCGCATCACATCGTGGAGACGGTATTCCGTACGTACGCACGAGTGATGATATCGTTACTATGATCGTGGAATTGTATTGGAGTGTATGTATACTATTTAATAATCAATATAACTTTATAATAGTAATATATAGTCATTATTTATCCCATTATACCCATCCAAGTAAGGTGGTGGTGGAAAATAGATTACACCACGGCGTGGAGACGGTATTCCGTACGTACGCACGCGCGGTGATTTCATTTTCCGTAGGATGGATATATGGTTAAATAGGGTTGTTTCATACTTATAATAACATATCAGTATATGAGTGATACTGATGTTATTACTTCATAATGAAACAACAAAAGAAGAATAAGTTTAAGAAGAACGAAATTGGAAAGGATCGGTAATGGATATTACCTCTTCTTTGAGGTGCTTCTTTGAGACCCCCTTTTAGGGCACTAAAATTGGTCTTTGAAGAAGACCAGGACCTCTAGGATGTCTCTAGGGAAGTGGACAGGAGAAAATGGCAGGGGTCGGCCGAGATTGAAGGCTCAAAGTGGTGTCAGGAAGAGAGGGAGGAGGTTCTCTTTTATAAGGGAGGAAAGGGGAACCTTTTAATAACTAAAAATATTATTTTATTATAAAGTCAAGTTCGGTTTTAAATAGCTCCAAATTGATTTATTTAGATGATAAGGTGGGGATGGGTCAAAATACTCTCATCCAATATAATTTAGACAAGTTTATGTTCCTATTTTAACCTTATCATTTAGATTTATCGTTAATTTAAATAATTTTACTTTTACCATGTCTTCTTGTGTTCTTATACTATAAGGTTAATAAACTTACTATATCAAGCCAAAAGAACCCCAATTTGTTTATTATTAATATATATAACCATATCTAAGTCATTTGGCCGAACCTTAGACTTTTAGGAATAAAATAACTATTAATAATATAATATTTGTTTTAAAAACTATTTTATGTCAATTTGACACTATTTAGTAATTGATTTTTGTGAAAATCATACAAGAATGATAAGTTCGAACAAAGTTAATTAAATAAATACTAAAATTTCATATTAACCTAGAAAATTATTGGAATTCATAAAAATTCTCAAATTATATTTATTTGGGTATTTACAACATCAATTATGTCAATATCTCATTAATAAGATAATTACTGCATTATCGTTGGGTCATAAATAAATTAAATTATTTAATGTCTAAAAATTAAAAATAAAATACCATTATGTAGGAAATATTTTTAGATTTCTAATGATTATTTATAGTCGAATTTATCTTATTTATAACCCCATATTAAAAATGATTTAGTTATTAAACTTTGATTTTAAATATTTTAACCCTTCTTTAAATAAATTAATAATAAATGTCCTAATCTAATCCAAGTGGGCCTAAATGGTCATATTTTATTCCTAAGTTTGTTATTGGTCGAATCAAACTTGTCCAATAGAATTAGGACATGTGTTAGGGGAATAATAATATCATTTTTACCCTTAATTACCGTCTTTACTTTTAACCGTGGTAAAAAAAGTAAAAAGTTACTATTCACCAAAAAAATTATTTTCATCTCATTGAACCACATTTTACTTACTGAAATCAACTGTGTCTCTCGGATTTTTGAAATTCCACTCACAGAAGCGGTAAAATTAAGTTTTATGAAAAATTCAGTTTTTTTAACAACCATTTAGTAGTTTCACTATTCATTAATAATTGAAAGTTTTCAGAAAAATACCAAAATTTTACCCTAGGCTAATTTCGATATTACGAATCCAAAAATGAAGTCCATTTTGAAAAATAAAATTTATAAAATTTCAAAAATTGGTTATTAATATTCATAGCAGATAGTTTTAATAATATTTTAAAAGCATATCATTGTTTAGTGAAACTCGGTATTGCGTACGACACAAGCTATCGAGGAAGGCCGCAGTTGCATGTAAAGAAAGCCAAGATAGTGTCGTGTGTAGTGAATGATTCCTTTGATGATTTATATAACATAAAAACAAAATATTTCACATAAAAATCTCAGGTGTTACATTCTACCCCCCTTAAAATTAATGTCTCCCTCGAAATTCGCCACTTTGTAACAAACAGATGAGGATACCTCTTCCTCATCATATGCTCAAGCTCTCATGTAGCTTCTTCTAATTGGTGGTTCCTACATAAAACATTCACCAATCGAGTGGTCTTGTTTTGTAGGACTTTTTCACTACAATCCAGAATCTCTATCGGTTGTTCTTCGTAAGAATGATCTTGCTCCAGCGGTACAACTTCTAAGCTGAGTACATGTGAAGGATCAGGTATGTAATTTCTCAGGAGAGATACATGGAACACATTGTGAACTTGAGAGAGATTTGGTGGAAGTGCCAATCGGTAATCTACCTTCCCAACACGATCAAGTATTTCGAAAGGACCGATATATCTAGGGATCAACTTCCCCTTCTTTCCAAATTTCATAACTCTCTTCCAGGGAGATATCCGTAAGAACAAATTATAACCCACTTCAAAATCTAGGTCTTTTCTTCAGTTGTCGGCATAACTTTTATGTCGACTCTGAGCTGCTCTTATGTGTTGTTAAATAGATCTGACCTTTTCTGCCATTTCATCAACGAGATCAGGTCCTAATAGCTTTCTTTCCCCAACTTCATCCCAGCAAGTTGGAGTCCTGCATTTATTTCCATAGAGATGTTCATAAGGATCCAACTGAATACTGGAGTGAAAGATATTATTATAAGAAAATTTCACCAATGGTAGGTGTTGATCCCAACCACCTTTGAAATCCATAGAGAAATCTCTCAACATATCTTCTAGAGTTTGAATTGTTCTCTCAGACAGACCGTTTTTCTGAGGATGATAAGCAGTGCTGAAACTCAACTTTGTATCCAGAGTATGCTGAAGACTTCACCAAAACTTCGAGGTAAATCTCGGATCCTGATCAGATATAATAAAAAGTGGTACTCCATGCAATCTTACCACTTCCTTTACATATATCATGGCAAGCTGATCCAGAGAGAAATCCTCTCTAATAGAAATAAAGTGTGCAGAAATTGTAAGACGATCAACTATGACCCAGATAGCATTATTGCCTTTGGATGGTTTAGGAAGTCCTGTGACAAAGTCCATAGTGATGTTTTCCCATTTCCATTCAGGTATGGGTAATGGTTGTAACATCCCCTTAGACTTCTGTCTCTCAGCTTTAACTTGCTGACAAACCAAGCATCGAGAGACATATTCAGCAATATCTCTTTTCATGCCATCCCACCAAAAGTACTCTTTCAGGTCCCTGTACAGCTTCGTGCTTCCAGGACGAATAGAGAGTGAAGAACTATGAGCCTCATCTAGCAGCTCCTTCTTTAATTCGGGGATGGGAGGAACACAAACACGATTCCTGAAATTTATTATCCCATCACAATCAAGGTTGAATTCAGGAACATTTCTCACCTTCTTTTGTAACTCAAAATCTTCTTTCTTTGCCTCTTTAATCTTCACATGTATAGATGGTTGAACATTCATTTGAGAAAGATAATAGTTTTCCCCTTCCATTATAATTCCAAGATCCATTCATTGTAAATCCATAAATATTGGATCTTTTGTGATCCTCATCATGGATAAACTGGCATGGTCTTGTCGGCTTAATGCATCTGCCACCTTGTTTGCTTTCCCAGGGTGGTAATGGATTGAGTAGTCATAATCCTTAATCAGCTCCAACCATCTTCTTTAGCGCATATTCAGCTCCTTTTGTGTGAAAATATACTTTAATCATTTATGATCAGTATAAATATCACACCTTTCACCATAAAGGAAATGCCTCCAAATCTTTAATGCAAAGATTACCACAGCTAACTCCAAATCATGAGTTGGGTAATTTTGCTCGTGTATTTTCAACTGTCGTGAGGCATAAGCTATCACCATATCATTTTGCATAAGAACACACCCCAATCCTTTCATGGATGCATCACTATAGATCACAGACCTTTCTCCACTACAAGGCAGTGTGAGCATAGGTGCACTGGATAACCTTCATTTCAACTCCTTGAAATTCTCTTCACATTCCTCCGTCCATACAAACATAACTCCTTTCCGAGTCAACATGGTGAGTGGATTAGATAATCATGAAAAATCTTTCAAAAAACGTCGATAATATCAATCCAAACCAAGAAAACTTCAGATCTCAGTTACTGTTTTTGGTCTCGACCATCTTTCGATAACCTCTGTTTTTGCTGGATCCACAGATATCCCCTCTTTTGAGATTATGTGACGCAAAAATGAAACTTTTTGAAGCCAAAATTAAAACTTGGTAAATTTGGCATAAATCTTATCTTTTCTTAGGGTCTTCAATATAATTCTCAAGTTATCTTCATGTTCTTCCTTTCTCATTGAATATACAAGAATATAGTCTATAAAGACTACCACAAACTGATCAAGATAGTCTCTAAAGACTCTATTCATCAGATCCATGAAGATAGCAGGGGCATTAGTAAGACCAAATGGCATCACTATAAATTCATAGTGTCCAAACCTTGTACGGAAAGCCGTCTTTGGTATATCCTCCCTTTTGACCCTTAATTGATGATACCCTGAACAAAGATCAATCATAGAAAAGGATTGAGCTCCGCGTAGTTGGTCAAATAGGTCATCAATGCGTGGGAGGGGGTATTTGTTCTTGATAGTGATCTTGTTAAGTTCTTGATAATCAATGCAGAGTCTCATTGATCCATATTTCTTCTTAAAAAACAAAACAGGTGCTCCCCAAGGTGATGCACTAGGGCGTATGAACCCCTTATTAAGATTCTCTTGGAGTTGCTTCTTCAATTCCTGCAACTCAATTGGGGCCATTCTATAAGGTGTCTTTGAAATAGGTAAAGCACCCGGTATGAGTTCTATTGAAAACTCAACTTCATGATTCGGTGGAAGACCCTGTAATTCCTCCGGAAAGACATCATCAAACTCCTGTACAATGGGAATATTCTTAATTGTGAGTTTCTCACCAACCATTTGAGATAAATAACCTTAATTTAGTGGAATCAAGACCCATAAGATGGAACGAATTTCCACTGGAAGGTTATGTTCATCCTTGCATCGATAGAAGATCATAGATTGATCTGGAATATGAAATGTGACTTCCCTTTATTGTAAATTGATATGAACTTAATGTAGAGATATCCAATCCATGCCAAGAATCACATCAAATTCCATTATAGGAAGGATCACAAGATTTGCAGGAATCACTTTCCCACGAACATCAATCAGAGAATAATTATAAACTTTTGATGCGACTGGTGTGCCATTAGGGGTTGTCACAGCTAACTCAACATCTAACTGTTGAGGTAATAAGGTGATATCCTTAGAAATTTCATCAGAAATAATGGAGTGGGTGGATCCAGAATCAAATATAACATTTTCTACTTTAGAGTGGATGGTAAGTGTACCTTTCACCACATCGTTATCGTACTCCACATCACTGATAGAAATTTCATTCGACTTTCCTTTGTCTTTAGCCTTAAGAGTTTGTTGAAGTTGACCATTATCATCAACCTTTGGATTTGGGAATTGATTGGCATAATGACCCATCTCCTTTCACTTGAAACATTGAAGTGTAGTAGGTTCATTCTGTGTATCCCTTCATTTGGTTTCATCATTAGACATCTTCTTCCCATCATCGCGTCATTTAAATGCCCGATGACCTTCCTTTCAACATTTTAAACATTTACTTGTCCCTTTAAGACAACTCCCTCCATGTTTCTTTCCACACTTTGTGCATAAGGGAAATCTCATCTTCTTTTCAATGTGCTCTTTAGATTTTCCTTTGAATTCCATTTTCCTCTTCTTATCAAACCCATATGACTGATGGGTTACTCCAATCTCCATCTCAACTTTGAGAGCACATCGAAAAATTTCCTCGTAGCTATTGAAGTCCCTTATGTCTAAGGCCCTTCGAAGACTTGGTTTTAAGCCACTAAATAATTGATCTATCTTACTCTTAGGTTGGATAATAATACCAGAATTGTACCTTACAAGTCTTGTAAAATTTTCTTCATAGGTAACAACAGATTCATCATCCTTTTGCTTCAGTTCAGGAAACTCGTTCTCCATCTTTGTTCAGAGAATACGAGGGAAGAACTTATTGAAAAATAAGTTCTTGAACTTGTCCCATTCCATGGACTCAATTTCATGCCTTTTCCTCGTATTCTTAATATGATTCCACCATTGATCAGCATCACCCTCCAAACGATACACTGCTAGGATGACTTTATAATGCTCAGAACATTGAAGAACTGAAAATATCTTTTCAGTAGTAGTAATCCATTGTTCAGCAACTAATGGATCAGTAGACCCGCTGAATGAAGATGGACGCTATCTCATAAAGGATTCAACAGAATGTTGCTCCTTCCATTGCTCGTTTGGAAGTCCTGCATGATTCATAGCTTGAGAAAGTTATGTGAGCATGGCTACAAGATTTTTCATTCCAGCTCCCATAACGTTTGGTTGCTCAGGGGGACAATCATTGCATTGCCCGTCGCATTCCGCATTAACAAGGTTCCTTCGGGTTCCAGCCAGTGACTAAAACCAAGAAGAATAGTGTGAGCAATACTAATTATAATAGGAAAACCACATAATCAAGAATAAAATTTCACACTTAAGGTATTATCCTAGGTTATTCATGGCCATTTCTAAAACACTAAGATTGTGTTCTATGCTTAGACTTATCCTTAGGGTTCTTACTAAGGCCTTCGCATCCTAGTTTCCAAAGGTTGACTATACCCTTCCTCTGATACCAACTATAACGACCCATACTTTACATACATTGTTATTACTTCAGAATTGAAGCACACTTATTACAACATATAACAAAACCAAGGAAGGACCGTATAGGTATAATGTCTTTAGAAATTGGGAAACATAAACAACTGGTTCATAATGCATCTACTTTGCCTCCCATTTATTTCATTACATCTAGAGTCCCTTTTTGGCATATTCTACTTAATAACCTTCTTCCTGACCTGGGGAAATAAAACATACAAAAGGGGGAGCTCAAATGCTTAGTAAGGTTAGAGAAAAGAAATATCAATCACATCATATACATAAGAACATTACTTTTGGAAATCTTATCCTGAAAAAGAGATCATAATATTATAACATGGGATAAATCATAGAAGTGAAATGTAATCCCAATAATCATAACATAAAACTTGTAACTTTGTGGCATACACACATAATCATAGAGGATCATTTCTTATTAGTCAAGACTCATTGCTAAGACTATCTTAGTAGACAAAGTCTATTTCTGAACCGAGTCACCCTCGTTTCAGTCCTGTTTCACTGAACCGGTATAACCTATCGTTCCAGCCATGTCTATCTCATGAGATATAATATCTTTACCCAATGCATTGGAGGGAGATATAGGTCCCACCCATCTCATAATTATACCATTCTTATGTGTGCCACAAAATCATAAACCATACATCATAGCATATCCCATGTAATAAAAATGGGATTCTTAAACAACAGGAAATCAGAAAACAATTCATACAAGATAAAGGAATTCATAAAAATATTTCCATCACAACATAATCAAATCCATGTAATAATAGGGATAGAAACAGAACCCAATATTATCTTAGATGGAAAATAATTTTGATAAAACACTTGAACTCCATTCTTGAGGAAAATATCCCTTCTACTTCAAAAACACTTTTCATTTCATAACATGTCATAAAATTATAACTAAAAGATGTTGATTAAAAATAAACATGAAAACTTGTAAAGGAATCTTCTTGGAAATAATGTTTTAAAAATCCATTCATGCCGTATAAGTTAAAAAAACATTCTTCGTACTTTTTTCGGAAAAGTCAAAAAGTACCTCGTACGAAAAACGACAAAAGATTCCTTTCATATCTTTTACTAAAAACTCACCGAAGGGTAAAATTGGATATAAACTATTGTATAAGGATATAAATATTACATATTGAGGAAACATGGATGTGGATGTTAAAATACACCCCAGTTAATACCAAACTATAAACAATCTCGGATAAAAATGAGATTGTGATATTTTCCCTTACCTTATATTTGAGTTGCTTTGTAAGTGTCCGAACCTCCTGTATAATGATTTAAATAATGTTATTGAATTATTCTAGAATCATAATTATTTTTATGATATCATATATGGTCATATTCTTAGCTTCTTAGTATTAATATTTCATTGGTACTTGTTATTCGGGTGTTTATAACTTTTTGTTCTTATGCGTGTTTTGTCGAATAAATTTTTATTATTCTCTTTAGGTTATAGATACCTCATTTCCAGAATGGTATTAGTGTAATATATATCATATTCATTCATTCAATTCATTTATATAATCATTATTAAATGAAGATCACGTAGAACGAGTCGCATCACATCATGGAGACGGTATTCCGTACGTACGCATGAGTGATGATATCGTTCCTATGATCATGGAATTGTATTGGAGTGTATGTATACTATTTCAAAATCAATATCACTTTATAATATTCATATATAATCATTATTTACACCATTATACCCATCCAATTAAGGTGGTGGTGGAAAATAGATTACACGACGGTGTGGAGACGGTATTCCGTACGTACGCACGCGCGGTGATTTCATTTTCCGTAGGATGGATAGATGGTTAAATAGGGTTGCTTCATACTTATAATAAAATATCAGTATATGAGTGATACTGATGTTATTACTTCATAATGAAACAACTAATTAAGAAGAAGTCGAAGAAGAAAGAAATTAGAAAGGATCGGTAATGGATATTACCTCTTCTTTGAAGTGCTTCTTTGAGACCCCCTTTTAGGGCACTAAAATTGGTCTTTGAAGAAGACCAGGACCTCTAGGATGTCTCTAGGGAAGTGGAGAGGAGAAAATGTAAGGGTTTGGACGAGCTTGAAGGCTCAAAGTGGTGTGAGGATGAGAGGGAGGAGGTGCCCTTTTATAAGGGAGGAGAGGGGCACCTTTGGATTAACTAAAAATATTATTTTATTATAAAGTCAAGTTCAGTTTTAAATAGCTACAAATTGATTTATTTAGAGGATAAGGTGGGGATGGGTCGAACACCTCTCATACAATAGATTTTAGACAAGTTTAGGTTCCTATTTTAACCTTATCATTTAGATTTATCATTAATTTAAATAATTTAACTTTTACCGTGTCTTCTTGTGTTCTTATACTATAAGGTTAGTAAACATATTCTATCAAGCCAAACGAACCCCAAGTTGTTTATTATTAATATATATAACCTTATCTAAGTCATTTGGATGAACCTTAGATTTTTAGGAATAAAATAAAAATTAGTAATATAATATTTGTTTTAAAACCTGTTTTATGTCAATTTTGACACTATTTAGCAATTGATTTTTGTGAAAATCATAACAGAATGATAAGATCAAAAAAAGTTAATTAAATCAATACTAACATGTCATATTAATCTATAACATTAGTGGAATTCATAAAAAGTCTCAATTTATATTTAAATGGGTATTTATAACATCAATTATGTCAATATTTCATTAATAAGATAATTACTGCATCATCGTTGTGTCATAAATAAATTAAATTATTTAATGTCTAAAAATTACAAATAAAATACCATAATGTAGGAAAGCTTTTTAGCTTTTAATGAATATTTATAGTCTAATTTATCTTATGTATAACCCCATATTAGAAATTATTTATTTACTAAACTTTGATTTTAACTATTTTAACCCTTCTTTAAATAAATTAATAATAAATGTCCAAATCTATTCCATGTGGGCCTAAATGGTCACATTTTATTCCTAATTTTGTTTTTGGTTGAATCACACTTTTCCAATAGAATTAGGACATGTGTTAGGGTAATAATAATATCATTTTTACCCTTAATTACACTATTTACTTTTAACAGTGGTAAAAAAAAGAAAAAAGTTACTATTCACCAAAAAATTATTTCATCTCATTGAACCACATTTTACTTACTGACATCAACCGTGTCTCTCGGATTTTTGAAATTCCACTCACAGAAGCGGTAAAATTAAGTTTTATGAAAAATTAATTTTTTTTAACAGCCACTTAGTAGTTTCACTATTCATCAAAAATTAAAAGTTTTCAGAAAAATACCAAAATTTTACCCTAGGCTAATTTCGATATTACGAATCCAAAAATGAAGTCCATTTTGAAAAATAAAATTTATAAAATATTTAAAATTTTTTATTACTATTCATAACGGCTAGTTTTAATAATATTTTAATAGCATATCTGTAACACCCCAAGCTTCTACGGTACGCTTCTCTTTGAATAATGTGATAGCGTGTGTTGTACACAACACCGAGTTCTAACACACCATAACCAACCAAACTAGACTTTATGAATAGTAATATCTACTTTTTGAAATTATATATATTTTATATTTCAATATGGACATCATTTTTGGATTCGGAATATCGAATTTAGCCTAGGGTGAAATTTTGGTACTTTTCGGATAACATTCATATTTTGATGAATAGTGAAAATTACTAAATTTTAATTAAAAACAACTTTTTTAATCAAAATAATTAATAGTGATAAATTATGAATTTGAGTTTTTTTAAAGTATATTTAGAATATATTTTTACCATTTAATATAATGTTGGTCATTGGACATAATTTTACTATTAAACCGGACATAAACAAGTATCAATCTTTTGATAGTTATTATATCTTAAAAACACGCTTTTTGTTTTGACAGCAGGAATTAATTTTAAATTAATTTCTGCCACTTCTGTATTTTGAATTTAGAAAAATCTTTTCCATATTTGAAATCAGGATGTTCAAATTGTGTAAATAGGCAACTTTTATTTTTAGACATTTTGAATAATTACTGCGGTAAATATTTTATTTACCATGGTTAAGGGTAAATCCGGTAAATAAGGGTTAAAAAATAATATTATAGTGATACTAAATTACCCTAAAACGTGTCCTAACCTTATTGGATGATAAATTTTCGACCATAGGCATATTTGGGTCGATTTTGGGACCCCATGGTGCCACATGTAGGTGATAGGGACACTTTATTTTAATTAAATTAAAATGAATACAAAAATGACACAAGCATATATCTTTTAGAAAAAAATTTACATAGGGTTATATATGTTGGATTTTAGACTATAAATATTCATTAAAAAAATAAAAATATTTCCTACATAATGATATTTTATTTATAATTTTTAGACATAAAATATGTTAATTTATTTATGACACAATGATGATGTAGTAATTACTATAATAGTGAAAAATTAAAATAATTGATATTATAAATACCCAAATAAATATAATATGAAACTTTTAATGAATTAAACTAATTTTAAAGGATAATATGATATATTAGGATTTATTTAATTGACTTTGTTCGAAGTAATCAATCTGTTATGAGTTTCACAAAAATCAACTATTGAATAGTGTCAAAATTGACATAAAAGAGTTTTTAAAACCAATATTATATTATTAACTTGTATTAAATTCATAAAAATCTACGGTTCGGACAAGAGACTTATATCATGATAGGTGTCACATTAATGGACCACTTGGGGGTCTCATGGATATATATGGTGTGTTTATTAACCATATAATATAAAAATACAAAGAGACATTGTAAAAGTGAAACTAATTAACTTAGAGTTAATACTTAAAGATAAGGTTAATATAAGTACCCAAACCTGTCTAAATTCTATTGGTTGAGTGTTTTTCGACCCATACCCACCTTAACCTTTGAATAATCAACTTTGGATCCATTAGAAACAGAATATGAATTTATTATAAATTAATATTTCTAGCTTTTTCAAAGGTTCCCCTCACCCCTCTTATAAAAGGGCACTCCTCCTTCTCTTTTCTTCACACATTCAAATCCTTTATTTTAGGCCAAACTCTACCCAAATACTCTAAAAACTTCCCTCACTACAACCTAGAGGCCTTAGTTTGATCAAAAATCCAACCTAAGGAGACCTTTTGATCAAATCAAAAGGAAGAACCCGAAGAAGAGGTAATTATTTCACCACCCTTTTCCAAGTTCCTTTCTTCATCCACTTCTTCTTCCTTTCTTGTTACCATTCTAAAATAATAACTCCAGTATCTTATATATAATGTGATATTATTATAAATATGGTACAACCATATTCAGTATTCTATCCACCCTTTGAATAACATGTCACCATACGTGTGTACGTACGGCTTACCGTCTCCACGTCGTGGTGTAATTGTTATTAAATATATTATTATTTGGATGGGTATAATAATGATCTGTAACTCATGTAAATAATAAATATAACATGTTCATGATTCTTTATATATGATATAACATCCATTTATATATTATTTTAATATCAAAAGAATGATATCGTCGCTCGTGCATACGTACGGACTACCGTCTCCACGAACGCGATGAGATTCATTCTCCATTGTATCCATTCAAGTATAATTATCATTTGATGATTTAAAAATGATGTTTAAGGAAATTATATCATTCTGGATATGAATAATATACAACCTATTCATTACAAACATGGTTTACGTAACAAAACATATAAAAGAAAACGAGTAAGTTAACACCCGAAACAACGATAATACTAAGATATTATTAACAAAGCAATGTTAAAAGATCATATATGATATCATATGAATGCATATTATTCATGTATAATTTAATAACAATTATTTAACTATTATACAGGAGGTTAACCTACCCCAACCAAGGAAAAGTACAAGGTAAGGGTTATTTCACAATCTCTTCATTATCCGAGGTTGTTTATATGTAAAAACCTACTAGGATCTCTTTATCATCCTCATCCATGTTTCTTAAAAATATACTTCAAAACATTTTTACTATTTAAAAGAATATGGGTTAAAGTCATTTATACCTTTGTTTGACTTTTTATAAGAGTTTTATAAAGGAATCTTTCTGTCATTTTCCAAACAAGGTGCTTTTAACTTTTCGACAGAATTAATGTAAGAATGTTTTTTTACTTATACGGTGGGTGCGGCTATTTTCCGCCGTTATAAAATTGTCGAAGCTTACCTTACAAGATTATATGAATATTTTCAAATAAAATGTTTTATTTTATAAATATATGACTCTTAAATTATTTCAATATAGAAAGAGATATTTCTCTAAAAAGAGTTTTGAGTTCATCTATGTCAACATCCTTTGATGGATTTTATGCTTATTTGAAGTTGATTTATTATGATCCAAAACTTTTATATTGTATTGAAGCTTTTGTGATATTATTGAATGTGGATGTGCTATTTTTATACCATTCATGATTTATAGTGAATGTATTGACATTTCGTATGCTAGTTTTAATACGAATGTTTATGTTATGTTTAAACAATTTCCTATGGGAATGCATTGGACTTAATATGTGACGGGTGGAGCCCGCTATAGCTCCTCGATGCATCGGTAGGTCTCATGAGACAAACTAGTGTCTTGGCACAAGGCCTTGGAAAAATCTTATTTGTAGTCTTGGCACAAGGCCTTGGCTATGTGGTTATGATAGTCTGGAATTATGCATTACATCATTATGAAAATTGTTATTGATATTGCATGTGATTATTCGATTAGTAGAATATCCATGTGAATAAGTAAATGGAATTATTTCATTTTAATTTTTCTATACTATGTTGATGTTCAAGTTTAAAAGGCTTTTGTTTTAGTTATACATTGCCTTAAATGTTTATTCTTATTTATGAAAGTTTCCGCTATATTGTTATCCTTACTGGGCAATTGAGCTCACCCCTTTTCTTTGTTTTGTTTTTCCTAGGAAGTGAAGAAGTCAATTATGAATGACCTGCAGGGATATTGTGTGGGGATATGAGTGTGGAATATGGAGACAATATGTTGTTGTAGTAGCTTTTCACTTTATGAGGTAATGTAAGACATATGAATATATCTAGTGTTTCCAAGGCTACTAAACCAATCGGTCTTTCGAGATTTGATCTTTCTTGTGATCATGCCAATGTTATGTAATAATGCACCGACTCTAGGTAACTAGGGTCGGGGCGTTACAGTTGGTATCAGAGGAAGTTTAGTACAAACCTTGGAAGCTAGATTTAGATAAACATTGATTAGAGCACAAAGACCTAAGATGAACATTAAGGATTAGTATAGAAGAACTTCCTAGAATTTTGGTATTGTTGAGATTTTGTGAGTTTTCCGAACAATACATCCTTGTCTAGATACGAGCAGGTAGAGGCGGCTCTGGCACAGATGTACCTAGTGGTAAAACCCGAAAACACCGCTTTTTGCTAGACTCGAACGGGAACTGGTGCACAACAACGGGCCTTGCTGCACTCTTGGTTACGACACTCCCAGGGGATATGCTTAGGATAACTATAATTTTCATTACAAATCATTATGAAGGGTTTATGAGTATATAATTCCTCAATGAAAACATTCTTATGATTATGGATTATATCCATAAATAGTTCAATTTATGTTAAGTGTTTTATAAGTATGGGATTATGTATTTTGATTCATAAACTGATCTAGTTTATGCCATTGTTTAGAAATGGCACTTAGTGGAAGAAATGGAAACTGTATCAATGCACTCACTCCATGTAGGGATTTCCCTCCTGCTCAAGATAATTATAGTGGAGCTGGTGATGCAACTGGTGCCGATCAGCTAATCACCATACTGGGACAACTTACTCAGGTTATGAATAATAACCTTACCCGTATGGAGCACCCTGATCCACAACATGGAGGATCAATGTTAGATAGATTCATGAGGCAACAACCACCAATGTTCAATGGGAGTAAAAATCCCTTAGTAGCTGAGCAATGGATAAATTCCCTAGAAAAATATTTCCGGCTTTGGGGAGCAGTGAAAGGGAAAAAGTTATCATGGAAGTTTACCGCCTCACTGGAGATGTTGATCAATGGTGGTCATTGATTCAAAACATGAAGGAAGATGATGAAGTATCAAATATGGAATCGAGGGAGTTCAAAGATATGTTTTTAGAAAAATACATTCCTCGCAACCACCGAGTAGATATGGAATGGCAATTTCTGAGTCTGAGACAGAAGGAGGATGAGAATGTCGCAAAGTATGAGGCTAATTTTACAAGGTTAGCAAGGTATGCATGAGATTATATACGTAACCCAAGAAGTAATATTGATCATTTCTTTGATGGGTTAAAACCATTTCTTCGTTGAGCATTAGTCTCACAATCCTTCTCATCGTACGAAAACATTGTCTCATGTGCTATCAGGACCAAAAAGGAATTCTCTAAGTCTTATGACTTTAAAGCAAAGAAAGAGAAGAAGAGACCTTCTAATCAATCTGGGAATGGAAATAAGGGGAAGAAGGGAAAGGTTGAATATCCATCCTGTGGTAAATGCGGGAAGAAACACCCTGGTACTTGCTTGAAGGGAATGGGAGTCTGTTACAAGTGTGGTGAAAAAGGACACCAAGATCATGATTACAAGGGGAAGAAGGAAGCTACCAACGTTCAGTGATACAATTGCAGGGAGATGGGGCATTATGCAAATGAATATCCTATGCGTCAGTAGAACATACCTCAAAAAAGGCAAAGGGATCAAGGCCAAGCTTATGCGATCACTACTGCTGAGGTAGAAGCTCCGAAAGACATGGTGGCAGGGAATTTAATGGTTTCCTCATGTTTAGAAAATGCATTATTTGGTTCTGGATCATCACATTATTTCATATCTTCCTAGTTTGCTAAGAAAATTAGATATTTCCAATTTGATTTAACAAGGGAGTTGTCAGTTAAAACTCCTAAGGGAAGTATCATTGCAACAAAGTTTTGTGAATCAGTCCCCATTAGGGCACATAAATGTTCTTTATATTCTGATCTCATCGTCATACCTATGATTGAGTTTGATATAATTCTTGGTATGTACTAGATTTCGGAATATGTTGCGAAGATTTATTGTAAGAAGAAGGAGGTTAAGATTTTTGATGATAATGATTAGGAACACCTTATTTTTAGAGAAGAATCGTCACCACCTAATTCTTATTTAGATCCACCCCCAGTAGCTCAACTAAATTCAATTATTGGGGAGGAAGAGAATGAAATGACTGTGAGTGATGAAAGGAATGTTCAAATAGAGGATGTACCTGTAGTGAAAGAATTTGTAGATGTATTTCCGGAAGATTTACCTGGACATCCTCCATAACGGGAAGTTGAGTTTTCCATTGATTTAATTCCTGGATCAAGGACTATATCGAAGACCCCTTATAGAATGGCCACTATAGAATTAGTTGAACTAAAGAAACAACTAGAGAAATTGACTAATAAAAGTTTTATTCACCCTAGTGTTTCTCCATGGGGAGCCCCGTTTCTTTTTGTTAAAATGAAAGATGGATTTATGAGGTTATGTATCGACTACAGGGAGATCAATGCTATAACTATAAAGAACAAGTATTCCCAACCTCGCATTGATGATTTATTTGACCAACTGCATGGACCTCAATACTTTTAAAAGATTGACCTTCGATCTAGATAGCATCAGTTGTGTGTAAAGAAGGAAGACAATCCGAAGACAGCATTTTGAACTAGGTACGGGCATTACGAGTTTACTGTAATGCCTTTTGGATTGACTAATGCACCCTCTGTATTCAGGGATCTGATGAATAGTGTTTTCAAGGAGTATCTCGATGAATTTGTGGTGGTATTTATTGATGATATCTTGGTATATTCAAAAACCTACGAAGATCATGAAAATAACTTGCGCATTATCTTGAAGACTCTGAGGAGGCATGAATTATATGGGAAGTTTAGCAAGTGTGAATTCTTGTTTCAGGCGATTTCTTTTCTTGGCCATATTGTCTCTAAAGATGGAATCTCTGTTGATACTTCTATGAACATGGCGATCCAAGAATGGCCAGCACCTACCAGTATAACTGAGGTATGTAGTTTTATTGGTTTAGCAGGTTATTATCGACGTTTCGTCCAGAATTTTCCCTGATTGGCTAACCCATTAATGAAGCTCACACGTAAAAGGGTTAACTTTGTTTGGACAAAAGAGTGTGAAGAATGTTTTGAAGAACTGAAGAGAATATTAGTAAATGCTCCTATATTGACTCTACCATCGGGGAATGATGGGTTCGTTATTTATAGTGATGCATCGAAGAAAGGATTTGGTTATGTCCTTATGCATAATGATAGGGTTATTTCCTATTCATCATGACAGTTGAAAATTCATGAACAAAACTATCCTACTCATGATCTCGAGTTATCAGCTTTGATATTTGATTTGAATATATGGAGGAACTACCTCTATGGTAAAAAATGTGAGATTTATACTGATCACAAGAGTTTGAAGTATATTTTCTCACAAAAAGAACTCAACATGATGCAAAGGAGATGGCTTGAATTACTCAAGGATTATGAATGCACGATACACTACCACCCGGGGAAGGCAAACAAGGTGGCAGATGCTTTGAGCAGAAAAGACCATGGAGTTTTGAACGTGATGAGAATTGAAAGGGATCCAATTTTGATGGATCTAGTGAAGATGGACATGGTAATAACTAGGGAAGGTGAAACATCAATGCTTTTTCAAATGGTTTCCAGACCATCTTTACTAGAAAGGATTAAGAGTTCTCAGATTGTTGATGAAGAATTTAAAAAAGAAGATTAAAGCTGTGAATGATGGGAGATTGAGAGACTTTGTGTATGAATATGGAATTTTGAAATCTGGGAAGAGACTTTGTGTTCCCAATTTACCTGATCTAAAAAGGGAATTGCTGGATGATGCTCATAGTTCTAATTTCTATATACACCCTAGGAGAACCAAAATTTATAGAGATTTGAAGGAACATTTTTGGTGGGACAACATGAAGAGAGAGATTTCTGATTTTGTGTCAAAATGTATGGTTTGTCAACATGTGAAAGCTGGAAGGCAACATCCTGGGGGAGTCATGAAACCTCTTCCCATACCGGAGTGGAAATGAGACAATATTATGATGGACTTTGTCATGGGGCTACCAAAGACTCCTAGAAGGAACGACGCAATACGGGTTATTGTTGATCGTCTTACCAAGTCAGCATATTTTCTTTCTATAAGAGAAGATATACCACTGGAACATCTTGCAAGTCTATATATTAATGAAGTTGTGAGACTTCATGAAGTACCCCTATCGATTGTTTCTGATCGTGATCCCCATTTTACTTCAAGATTCTGGAAAAGTCATCAGAAATCCCTGGATACTGAACTTCATTTGAGCACTTCCTATCACCCTCATACAGACGGACAATCGGAACGGACTATTCAAACCTTAGAAGACATGTTGAGATCTTGCTCACTTGACTTTCAGGGTATGTGGGATCAATATTTACCTTTGGTAGAATTTTCCTATAACAATAGCTTCCATTTGAGTATTAAGATGGCACCATATGAAGTGTTATACGGAAAGAGATGTCGCACACCAACCTGTTGGGATGACGTAGGTGAACGAAAACTTGTAGGCCCAGAACTGGTGGCGGAAACGATGGAAAAGGTGAAGGTAATCCAAAATCACATCAAAGCAGCTCAAAGTAGGCAGAAGAGCTATGCCGATAATTGAAGGAAGGATTTGGAATTTCATGTCGGTGATCATGTTTTCCTGAAGGTATCTCCATGGAAGGGAGTCATACATTTTAGTAATAAAGGTAAATTGAGTCCCAGGTACATCGGACCTTTCGAAATTCTAGAACGAATTAGGGCTGTAGCTTACTGGTTGGCAATTCTGCCAAGTCTCTCCAAAGTTCTAGATGTGTTCCACGTATCTCTGTTGAGGAAATACATGCCTGACCCAACGCATGTACTCACCTATGAAGAATTAGAACTGGAACCCGATCTGTCGTATTGCGAAGATCCAATCAAGATTCTTGATACGAGAGAACAAGTTCTGAGAAACCGGACGACACGTCTGGTAAAAGTTTTGTGGAGAAACCATAAGATGGAAGTTGCAACGTGGGAACCCGAGGAACTTATAATGAAGAACCACCCAAGTCTTTTCATGTGATAAGTATTCTAGAAATTTCGAGTAAGAAATTATTTGAAGGAGGGGAGAATGTAACACCCCAAGCTTCTACGGTACGCTTCTCTTTGAATAATGTGATAGCGTTTGTTATACGCAACACCGAGTTCTAACACACCATAACCAATCAAACTAGCCGTTATGAATAGTAATACCTACTTTTTGAAAATATATATATTTTATATTTCAAAATGGACTTCATTTTTGGATTCGGAATATCGAATTTACCCTAGGGTGAAATATTGGTACTTTTCAGATAACTTTCATATTTTGATGAATAGTGAAAATTACTAAATTTTAATTAAAAACAACTTTTTTAATCAAAATAATTAATAGTCATAAATTATGCATTTTAGTGGTTTTAAAGTATATTTAGAATATATTTTTACCATTTAATATAATTTTGGTCATTGGCCATAATTTTACTATTAAACCGGACATAAACAAGTATCAATCTTTTGATAGTTATTATATCTTAAAAACACGTTTTTTGTTTTGACAGCGGGAATTAATTTTAAATTAATTTCGGCCACTTCTGTGTTTTGAATATAGAAAAATGGATTCCATATTTTTAATCAGGATGTTCATATTGTGTAAATAGGAAACTTTTATGTTTAGACATTTTGAATAATTACTGCGGGAAATATTTTATTTACCATGGTTAAGGGTAAATCCGGTAAATAAGGGTTAAAAAATAATATTATAATAATACTATCTTACCCTAAAACGTGTCCTAACTTTATTGGTTGATACATGTTCGACCATAGGAAAATTTGGGTCGATTTTGGGACCCCATGGTGCCACTTGTAGGTGATAGGGACACTTTATTTTAATTAAGTTAAAATTAATACAAAAATGACACAAGCATATATCTTTTAGAAAATCAATTTTTTACATAGGGTTATATATGTTGGATTTTAGACTATAAATATCAAGTAGAAAGATAAAACGATTTACTACATAATGATATTTTATTTATAATTTTTAGACACTATATATGTTAATTTATTTACGACTCAATGATGATGTAGTAATTACTATAATAGTGAAAAATTAAAATAATTGATATTATAAATACCCAAATAAATATAATATGAATCTTTTAATGAATTAAACTAATTTTATAGGATAATATGATATATTAGGATTGATTTAATTGACTTTGTTCAAAGTAATCAATCTGTTATGAGTTTCACAAAAATCAACTTTTGAATAGTGTCAAAATTGACATAAAAGAGTTTTTAAAACCAATATTATATTATTAATTGGTATTAAATTCATAAAAATCTAAGGATGGGAAAAAAGACTTATATCATGATAGGTGTCACATTAATGGACCACTTGGGGGTCTCTTGGATATATATGGTATGTTTATTAACCATATAATATAAAAATACAAAGAGACATTGTAAAAGTGAAACTAATTAACTTAGAGTTAATACTTAATGATAAGGTTAATATAAGTACCCAAACCTTTCTAAATTATATTGGTTGAGTGTTTTTCGACCCATACCAACCTTAACCTTTGAATAATAAACTTTTTATCCATTAGAAACTAAAGATGAATTTATTATTAATTAATATTTCTAGCTTTTCCAAAGGTGCCCCTCACCCCTCTTATAAAAGGGAACTCCTCCTTCTATTTTCTGCACACCTTCAAAGCCTTTTGGTTTGGCCAAACTCTGCCCAAATACTCTCCGAACTTCCCTCACTACAACCTAGAGGCCTTAGTTTGATAATAAAGCCAACCTATGGAGCCCTTTTGATCAAATCAAAAAGAAGAACCCGAAGAAGAGGTAATGATTTCACCACCCTTTTCCAAGTTCCTTTCTTCTTCCACTTCTTCTTCCTTTGCTGTTACCATTATAAAATAATAACTCCAGTATCTAATATATACTTTGATATTATTATAAATATGGTACAACCATATTCAGTATTCTATACACCCTTTGAATAACATGTCACCATACGTGTGTACGTACGACTTACCGTCTCCACGTTGTGGTGTAATTGTTATTCAATATATTATTATTTGGATGGGTATAATAATGATGTGTAACTCATGTAAATAATAAATATAACATGTTAATGATTCTGTATATATGTTATACCATCCATTTATATATTATTTTAATATCAAAAGAATGATATCGTCGCTCGTGCGTACGTACGGACTACCGTCTCCACGAACGCGATGAGATTCATTCTCCATCGTATCCATTCAAGTATAATTATCATTTGATGATTTAAAAATGATGTTTAAGGAAATTATATCATTCTGGATATGAATAATACAAAACCTATCCATTATAAACATGGCTTACGTAACAAAACATATAAAAGAAAACGAGTAAATTAACACCTGAAACAACGATAATACTAAGATATTATTAACAAAGAAATGTTAAAAGATCATATATGATATCATATGAATGCATATGATTCATGAATAATTTAATAACAATTATTTCACTATTATACAGGAGGTTAACCTACCCCAACCAAGGAAAAGTACAAGGTTAGCATTTTTTCACAATCTCTTCATTATCTGAGGTTGTTTATACGTAATAATCTACTGGGATCTCTTTATCATCCACATCCATGTTTCTTAAAAATGTATTTCAAAACATTTTTACTATTTAAAAGAATATGGGTTATAGTCATTTATACCCTTGTTTGACTTTTTATAAGAGTTTTATAAAGGAATCTTTCCGTCATTTTCCAAACAAGGTGTTTTTAACCTTTTCAACAGAATTAATGTAAGAATGTTTTTTACTTATACGGCAGGTGCGGCTATTTTTCGCCGTTATAAAATCGTCAAAGCTTCCCTTACAAGCTAATAAGAATATTTTCAATGAAAAAGATTAATTTTATAAATATATGACACTTAAATGATTTCAAAATAGAAATATATATTTCTCTAAAAAGAGTTTTGATTTCATCTATGTCAACATCCTTTGATGGATTTTATGCTTATTTGAAGTTGATTTATTATGATACAAAACTTCTATATTGTATTGAAGGTTTTGTGATATGTTTGACAGTGGATGTGCTATTTTTATACCATTCATGATTTATGGTGAAAGTATTGACATTTTGTATGATAGTTTTAATATGAATGTTTATGTTATGTTTAAACCTTTTCATATGGGAATGCATTGGACTTAATATGTGACGGGTGGAGCCCGCTATAGCTCCTCGATGCATCGGTAAGTCTCATGAGAAAAACTAGTGTCTTGGCACAATGTCTTGGCAAAATCTAATTTGTAGTCTTGGCACGAGGCCTTGGCTATGTGGTTATGATAGTCTGGTATTATGCATTCCATCATTATGAAAGTGGTTATTGATATTGCATGTGATTATTCGATTAGTAGAATATCCATGTGAATAAGTAAATGGAATTATTTCATTTTACTTTTGCCAGACTATGTTGAAGTTCAATTTTAAAAGGCTTTTGTTTTAGTTATACATTTCCTTAAATGTTTATTCTTATTTATGAATGTTTCCGCTATATTGTTATCCTTACTGGGCATTTGAGCTCACCCCTTTTCTATGTTTTATTTTTCCCAGGAAGTGAAGAAGTAAATTATGAATGACCTGCAGGGATATTATGTGGGGATATGAGTGTGTAATATAGAGACAATATGTTGTTGTTGTAGTTTTTCACTTTATGATGTAATGTAATACTTATGAATATATCTAGTGTTTCCAAGGCTACTAAACCAATTGGTCCTTTGATATTTGATCTTTCTTGTGATCATTCCAAAGTTATGTAATAATGAAACGACTCTGGGTAACTAGGGTCGGGGCATTACAATGTCATTGTTTAGTGAAACTCGGTATTGCGTACGATGCAAGCTATCGAGGAAGGCCGCAGTTGCGTGTAAAGCAAGCCAAGCTAGTGTTGTGTGTAGTGAAAGATTCTTTTGATGATTTATATAACATAAAAACAAAATATTTCACATAAAATTCTCGGGTGTTACACCTATTAATACCCTAATTATCAATCATGAATGATGGAATAATGCATTATCAAATGCAATACTCCTAGCAATCAATTATCATGAGCATGTGATTTTAGTCTTGATTAATGTAATAATTAAAACCACAATCAAGAATAAAAAATCTATTGCTATCTTGGAATAGTATTTTCATAACCTGTTTTAAAACTGTGTTAGAAATAACTAGTTCCCAGTTCAATCGACAAGAAAAACCATCCAGTAACTCCTATATTCTTACCTCTAAGGACAAGAAACATTATCCAATTCATTATAGAGAGATATAATGGGGTTAAATCATAAAATCATGTGCTATAATGGGGCTCAAAATATCATATAATTTTTATCTATCTCACATGTAATCTATAATGGGGATCGACCCATAATATCTTGAGATATAATGGGGTAAATCTATCTTATAAGTTGAATTAATCTCACATATGATCTATAATGGTGTTAAATAGTTCATAATTAATTTCCATGTACTATAAGATAAATAAAACTCTTAAAAATAAAAAATTATTTCATAAAATCATTAATTCATGGAAAATAAATGGGTTCTAGATAATCAATTGAAAGGATCATTATCCATCCATAGAAATAATGTGGATGGTATCATTAAAAATTATCCCTAGTGAACCATAAGTAACGTCATGGATTATTGATGATGATGAATAGAAATACCATTAAAGGATAATTAATGTAATTCTTGATCAAAATATCCTTTTCAATTTCAGTAATCTCAAATCATTTCATCTTAGATGGAAAATAATTTTTAAAGATCACTTGGATCATTTCTTGATGAATGTGTCCTTTCAATATTTAAAACAATTATAAAAAATATAAAACACTATCAATCATCAAAGAAATAATTTTCTTTGGAAATATAATTTGAAAAATAAAATGGAAGCTTTAAAAAATTTAATATTCATTACGATTAGGGAATTTATTTATATTGTAAATATTAAAAGTAAATATTCTTTTCAAACATTTTGTAATGGGAGTGAAACTATCCCATTTGAAAAATGTTAATAAAATTAATTATAAAATATAATAAATGTAGTTAATATATCATTTAAAATATATTTATGAAATCATTTATTTTTATAAAATATTATTTATGAAAACATTCTAAAAAATATTGATGTATAACAGAATGATAATTGATCTATAAAAATAAAAGATTGGTATCACTTACAAATAGATTTCTTGATGTGTATTTAATAAATAAATGTTGAAATAGAAATAAAACATATGAAACACATTAATAACTAGTGTATAATATTTATACAATGTAAATAATAAAAGATGCATATGATTTTCTTCAATGGAACCATGAATATAAAAAATCTTGAAAGTAGGGAGACTGTAACATAATGCCATTTCCACATTGGCACTCTTTAATAAAATAATATTCAAAAGAATAAGTACAAATGAAACATAAAATATCCTAAAACTATGTTGGATAATGATATAACAAGTAAAATGGTATTATATTCACCACAAAAATAAATATAGGTGCATATCATAAACTCATGTCCCAAAGAAAGAGAATTTGAGACAAATAACCCTTACAAAGATCATTCCAATGAATTTAATGATTAATAAATGAAACAATTATGAGTATCAAATGTATAAACACATAAGAAAATATTAAATACCATACAATATAATAAAAATTCATTACACAAATAATATTATACTATAAAATATAATTACTAAATAATTAAATCCAAGTAAAAAAATTGAGTTATGAAATTCTTTACCACTTAGTAACTTTCATGTCAAATCCGCATGGATCATATAATTTAAAATTCATATTAAAATACAATTATCTATGAATAATTAATTTTTTTAAAAATAAAATAGGCAGTATATAAACCATATAAAAACAATTTGGTGCATAACATTAAAATATTCCTAAATGAAGGGAAATTGAGACAAACTCCCTATCCCCATGTTTAGATATTCCATATATCTATTTTAACTTCTATATATATAGAATGTATCAATTGTTTGATTTATTTACAAGGTTTTCTTTGATTAATACCTTATACATAAATAATTTATTTTATTCATTTTTATGACATATTTAAATAATTTATTAGTTATGTCCACATTAGGTGTTTTGCGGGCGTTCAATTCAATATTTCTAAATGACTTCGTTGTTTCGATGATGGGAAAAGTGGTTGTTGTTAAATAAACTCCTAGATAATAATCATGAAATTAATATTGTTTTTATAAATAAATTACAAATTTAAAACCAATAAATAATTTCAATTAAAAAATTAACTACCATATAATCATGTCGATGGTATGCCATACATACACATGAGTAATGTTTCCATATTTCCATGATCATTATAGAATGATGTTAAGTAATATTTTTTCCTAAAAAATAAACATAATATCATAAATATATTATTATTTATTTAAATATACTTATATATAATATCCATGTTATTTGGTGAAAAAAAGTAATCACATTATTTTGTGGAGGTGGTAGTCAACACACACGAACAACACTATTAATTTTCAGTGAGTGGACTGGTAAAAAAGGAAATGATATATTATCATTTAAAATTTATTAATATTTAATTTTTGTTATATTATTTTATATATATCACATATATTAATTGAATTTATCCTTATCACTCTCTATGAAAAGTTTTTGTGAAAAATGAATGACATCGCTGCACGAGGTGGTACTCCATCTCACATACGAGCGATGTTATCATATCCAACAAAAAATTGAAATTAAAATGGTCTATGTGATATAATAATTATATGATTATTATTTGGTTTAAAATATCATATATATAATTTAAATCCTTTATTATAATATGTTGTGGTAGGTAATGACAAAAAAGGAATTACATCGATTCACAAGGTGTCAGTATGTAGTATACAAGAATGATGGGTTTGTTTCCCAGTTGATGGAAGAAGAGATTGATGTAGTTTATTAAATTATAAAAATATAATATCTATATATATTACATATTTTTTATTATATTTTCTTAATTTAAAAATAATTTAAGGATGTGGAAGAATTAATAAAATAAAAAGACTTGGTTAAGGATGACACCTCTTCTTCAGAAAACCTCATTAGGTTAACACAAAAATCCATCATAGGATGGATTTATGATCAAAATATGGGATATAGGTCATGGGGAGGTAATTAAGGATGTTGTTAGGGAAATAAGTTTCCAATAAAAATGAATTTCAATGGGTGAAGAGGAGATGAGATTGGGTGGCCTTTTAGAAGTGAGGTGAGTGGCACACATGTAATATTTTTTAAAAGGAGTATGCGCATTTTTCACATGGCACAATGATACAAAAATGGAACAATATTGAGGTTTAGACATGAAAATTTTATAATTTGGTTTTACAATTGTCCATAGAAATGTGTTTAGGTTATTTGAACCGCTATATTTTTAGTTTAACCCCCAATAATCATGTATTTGCCTTAACTACAGAAAAAGAAATTTACAATTTTCACAATTCATTATGACCATTAATTATTTTCAAAATATTAGGAAATATATATTATTCTAATTTATAAATTTTATTATATTAAAAAAAAATCATTTATCTTATGTGATATAATTTAATTTCAAAATAAAACCCGCTAACGTGATAAAAAAGTGGGTTTTCAAGAAATATATTTTTCAATCATAAAATGATTTTATATTGACTCTATGACTAGTAATGATAATTTTATTGATTTAAACAAATATTTATTGATATATAATCAATAAATTTAATTTAAATCATCCCTTTTCATGGGTTTTTAAATAAATTATAATCGAGAAGCATTGTGAGAATTAAAACAGTTTCCATAAATACTCGTTTTGAATAAAAAAAGCGTTCACTAAAATCATGTATAAAAATGACTCCAAAGTAATAAACTGTATTAAATATAACTAAATAATAATTATGTTACCATAAATAAAATTAATATTCAATTTTTAATTTTATGTTACTTAATTTAATTAAATGTAATGATAGTTTTACAGAAATCATTTTTTCCCAGTATTCACTGAAAAATCAAAATTTTCCAAAACTCCAAAAATTTCCCCACGTAAATTTCGATATGATGATTTTAAAAATTTATTTTATTTTATGAAATGAATTGTTTAAAATAAATATATTTTTTTATATTTTATGAGAAAATGAAATAAAAATCATCTAAGGAGAACACTTATTTTTGAAGAATAGAAATACTATAAAAAAAATTGAATGATTATTTACTAAAAAATTATCAATAAATTTATATTGAGTAGGATATATATATATTTCATAAATTATTAATTATATTCATACCATCGAATTTATCATCTTGGTTATAACTGTGATATGTTTCGTAGGTCATTGATGGATGATGTTGCATGTCGTATATGCTATCAAACATAATGCCCTTCTTTTAATATCTAGAGTTGTTTCTTGAAAGTTGTCTTTATGGGATTAAAATAATAAAAATTCAAATTAATTCTATATTTTAGATTGAATTCATGATTGGAATTTCTTTGGGCTGGTAGTAGTGTATTCCATTCATCGTTAGTGATTTGGTGGAGGGGTTTTCATCGAATAAAAAATTCAAATATTCTTGAAATTTTTTATCATCGATAACTTCTAGAAAAAATAATGAATTTATTTATAATTGTTTTTAAAATAAATGGGAAATCACAAATTTACCAGTGAATATTGGTTCTGATAATTCCTTTTTTTATCAACACTCTTACAGCACTGATAAACCTTGTAGAACTTCATCAACAGAGTCATTATCCAGGATTTTTTAGCACTGATAAAATTAATTTCTAGTTATTTTAAAGCATCAATCTGTATTAGTGAGCCCTATAAACATTAGAAATCAGGTTATGACCCTTTATCACCACTTTTAATGAAGGTTGACAATGATCACTTGTATCAATGATACAATTAAACCCTGATAATACTTGTAGATTATAATTAGTTATTATCAGCACTAATTTTGGCACTAATAATTTTATTGATAAACATTACATTTTAAATTAAATAAATATTTAATAGTATTTTTGAATAATATATTTCTTTATGTGTATATTTTAAAATTTTTTAAATCAAATTGAAATTTTAAATTAATATTTAATTTTAATAGTTATTATTAATATACATACTTATAATATACATTAATGAATAAATTTAAAATCATATTGTATTCTAAAAATTAAAATTTATTTTTAAAATATTAAATAGCTTTTCTAAAATATTACATTTATTTAAATTATATTTTAATAATATATATGAATAATTTGTGCGTGTGTGTGTATCAACACGTGCGCATGCTTGCATGAATGTATCTAATTTTCACATTAATAATTTATATTGAAATATTAAATTAAAAGATAATATAAATAATAAATATGTATTTTTTTATTGATATATATATATATGATAATATTTAAAAAATTATTTTATTCAAAAAATATAAATTTAATTTCATTATAAAACAGTTAAAATTTGAAATATTGGAATATAAATTTTAGAAAATTAAATTTCAAATTCATTATCAATATATTTATATTTTAAAAAATAATATTATATATAGTTATATTTTAACATGTTATGAATAAAATTATAATGATATATATTTTAATATAAATTTTATTCTTTTTATTTTAGTATAATTATTGAGTAGTAAAATATCTAATGTGTATTTATAGATAAAACATATATTATATCAATTATATGAGTATAAATATATATTCTTTATTTTCACTTTTTATTAAATTTTACATACATGAATAATTATAATTTATATAATTATATAAAATATTATTAAAATAAACATTAAAATGATAGATTATTTAAATAAATATTATATATAACTATGCCTGTATGTCTATGTGTGTGTGTGTGTTTGAGTTTGTTTGTGTGTATTCCATGGTTGAGTTTAATGTATCATTATAAATTAATAAAATATAATTTAAATTTTAAATAAAATAATTGAAATAAAATTTTGAATATATATTATAATTAATAAAAATTACAACTTATTGTAAATAAAATAATATTTATATATAATGATAAACATTTTAAATATAATTTTATGTATAATTAGACATTTATATGAGAAATAATATTTTTAAAAATAACATTTATAATATTTTATGTAATTAATATGTTCCATGAATTCCTTATATTGATCGTAATATATAATAATTAATTTAACCAATAAATAATTAATATATTATTTTAGTTGTGGTTTAAAATCCCTTCTAATATCTATAATATATAAAAAATACCAGGACTATCTTTGGTGGAGGCATTTCACATCTTGGGTAAGGATTCCCCCTACAATGATGGTGGGGGGGGGATACCCCAGGAACAAAATCACTTGTAATGGACCAGGTTGTGGTTTCTATTCAATATATATATATATATATAATTACAAAACCACATTAAATATTAATAATAATTTTAATATATAATATAAATGTATTTAGAAATACACTTTATATAAATTAATATATATATGTAAAATTATAAATATATTTTAAAGTACATTTTATTTTATAATAACTATTATACATATAATAATACATATATAAATAATTTATGAATTTAGTATATAAATTAATATAAATAGGTGTTAGTGTTTGTATATACAAATATAAAAGTAAAAATATAAATAAATCCTGAAAATATGTATATAAATACATTATATATATAAGTTAAAAATATATTGGTAAATATATATTTTTCGAAGAAAATATATAAGGACCACCCATGTGATGGGAACATTGTGTTCTGATTAGAACCGAGCAGTCTATCAATTTTATATTGTGAAGGAGATGTCATAGTTGAATGGTTTCATGTTTGGTACACCACATTTGTTTTTTTGGAAGGATATCACTAGATTTTCCTGGTGGTTTAATATTAGGGAGTTCAATGTCTCCGCACAAACCTGAAACTGTGATTACAATTTATATCTCCAACGAAAGCTCCCAATGGATCCCACATCAATAATTGAGTGTGGACCTTATTTACAAAGTCAGCTCGTCCTTTGGGTAATCTAACCCAACAATTCGTTGGAACACACTTTGGTCAAGAGGATGGGAGACCAGTCTTATTGCACCCTTTTCTGGAGAATTTTCTCCCACTCAGGGAATCTCTTATATATTTAAGATACGTTTGAGAATCTCTTCCTAATCTCGATAGGTACCAGATTCCCAAACAAGTCAATCATAGGTAGAATTCCTATACAATGGGAATCTATAAGTGAATCCAGCTATATGTATTTGAGTATATTCATCCACATCCCATTAATGGGTAGATAATTATATATTAAATCCATGTAATTGTTCAATTTGGATTTTTCTACTATATATGGAGGTAATCTGTATTTTGAGTATGAGATTGAGCTATTATGAGGTGTCCTGCATATCCTGCTTTATGAAATGAATAAAAAAACCACATAGTTTTTTAAAAACATTCATTTTACCATCATTTAGAGAGGAAGTATGTGGGGACACATAAGCATGAGATATTTGAGCATAGACCTTGTAGAAGCATTCTGCATATCCTTTAATATGACGAATCATATTCATCATAGATCTGTTGAATCATGTCTCAAAAACCGAGGATTCCCTATCTAGGTAGATGCTTATTATGCGAATGATATGAAAACTGTTACTCCCTAATCCCACGCGAGACATACTATGTGTGATAATTAAGAGATGATGAGTAGTCATTATCAATGTATGTGGATGCATGAATTATATGTTGGCATGACCCTTTTAAATGATTAATATGGAGATCACGCCTTAGGAAGGGATCATACATAACACTGTTATGGAAAGAATCCATTTCATCATAGTTTAACTAATCTATGAGTCCAATGACGGATGATATGGGATGATCAGCCTAAAGTAATGTTTTTGTCTCGATGGTTGAATTGTAAGAGACATGGGTGGACATATAATAATGTAAGGGTACATTCAATCTTAGTCCATAAAAAGGAAACCTATGTATCCTAGTTTTGGAAGGAATCAAAGTCATTATTGTTCTGCTGATTTGGGGATTACGTAGTGAAGTATCCATTATATTCCCACTGGAAAAGGCTTTCAAGTCCCATGATACCTTCTTGAGTAGGCATGTTTGTCTTCCTAACACGTCGTAGTGAAAATCACATGATCTTGGTCGACATGATTGGAAGATATCACAAGACCTAGACAAGGATATGTAGAGACAATTCCATGATGAGAGCTGACATGTTTGGAAGAAAATTAATGACCAAGAATTCCAATCCTAGGGTCATCACAAGATCTTCTTGGAAAAACTGTATGGTTTTTCAATACCTAGTTGGCATGTCCAGAGGTAATCTCACAAACTGGCATGCATGCTTGGAGTGTTCCACAAGAACTGGATGACTGGCCCATAGTCCCCGATGAGACATAACTGAATTTCACAATTTTCACGACATATCTTTAGGTAAATGACTAGAGAACCTCAAAAGACCAAGATGGGGAGCTTGGAGGGATTCATGAGACATAGTTTTCATATCTAGATGGCATGACCTGACTTACATGATGTGTCTACAGGACATCAAATGATGAAATTGGTATGTCAAGGGGAAGTCGCATGACATAAATGTCAATAATTGGTGTTCTCCCTTGATCTAGAAGATTCTTCATAAGGGCATGAGGATCAATGAATTTGTCTTCACATAAGTCTCATGTTCTTATTCTTTATCATAGTTTTTATAGCATATGTTTCTTAAAATTTTCAATGATTAGTTTTTTCAGGTATCACTGATCCAATTTATATATGTTATGTTCTTCGCATAACCCATTATATATCTATCACATGATCTAAAGTGATCATGAGAAGCAACCATTCATGCTTCATGATCCCCAAGGTTGTTCCCTGGAATTTACCTGATGGACAAACATTACTCTCTCGAGTTGGCTGCTCTAAAAACATCGATATGATTCTTGGGTTATCTAGTACATGGATAAAATGATATTTTTTTCATGATTAGGTTGGAATTAATAAGCCTATCCACCCCAATTATTTGACACTTTTTATAGTGCATATAATGAAAATATAAGATGGAGTCGGTGGAGGAATTTGGTGTCATGATATTTGAGAAGTAATGCAATAGGTCATCTTGGTGGCATCACGTTATTTTCAATAGATGAAATATCATCCTGTCAATGCCCCATTTTATTATTATTTTGTGCAATAAAATGAGTCGAGCATCATCATGTGGACATATATGGGGGATTTTATATGTTCATGATGACATGTATTAGAACCATTTGGAGATCAGGATGCCCATTAAAAGGCTTTTTTGTGATTTAAGATGCCTTGTTTGTGAAATTTCATGACACCAAGGTTTCTTGTCAAGGGAATCTACGTGATCCCCATTCACATAATATCAACATATCATCCCCTTGACATGAATCTCTCACCATGTCCCTTTTTATTTACTTGTTTATTTTACATGTAATAGGGATATCAGGAGTTTTCACAAGTGTTGTTGAAGAAAATCACTCTACCCATATGTGATGCATCACGTGACCAACAAAGGGTACCATGGAGATGCATGAGAATTCCATGTAACAAACCTTCAACTTGTCTTTGTATATAGAGGGGAAGTGAAAGCCTTACTGTCCATGTTTGAGTCCCTTTCCATGATGAGGGTAACATGTTTCTGGTTTTTTTGCGGTGTCTTGAGAACCGCCTAGGCACATCACACGATGTTTTACAATGGAATATCGTTTCACATTTTTTCCTTTTATTTAACTATTTTATAGTTAATGGTCCAAGGATCTCTGCTGTTTTCACAAGTTTTGTAAAATAAAATCATTCTACCAACCATGGATCCATCACATGAACAATAATGGGTAATGTGGTGATGTGAAATATTTTCTGGGAAAAACTGTTCTATTTATCTTTAGAGTGGGAGGTGAAATGAAGGATCACCTAGGAATGTATGAGTCCAATATCAAGAGGAGGGTGACATGTTCGTGGGGATGTCAAGTGATAAGGTGGACATGTCATCTAGCTATTATGGTGTCTTGTGAACATCTTGGGTGCGTCAGTTGAGGTAGAAATCATCCTCTGGTATATCTATCAACATGGTTTCATACTCCCTCTTAGATATATTTTTGATGAGTTTTATCCTACCAAATATGATTTCTATGACCCTTAAAAAACTCTTACCATAGAAAGAGACATGCTCAACATCATGGAGTAAAATTTAAGAAAGAATATGACTATGCATTCACTTTTCTTTTTCAAATATTTGATCAACATTTTCTATTATCACAATATATATATGAAGACTACTATATACCCTCCCAGATGCCCTTCTCATCATGTTTGGGGATGTTCTAGTTCATATTAGGGCCATTTTTAGAAGATGGGGGTCATACCTAATGGGGACACCGATTAAACCCAAATATATAACCAAGTAATATGTTGGAGGTATTTTTGGAAATTTTTCAAAAAAATATAGATTTTCTTGGTTAGGGAACACACTGAAGAGTTTAGGTCAGAACACTAGTAATGGAAGCACGAATAGAAGAGGAAAAATCCATTAATCTTGTGGTACTTAATATTTCTCACATATACCAGCTCTTAGAAACATTTAAGAGGTAAGGATCCCATTTAGGATCTGTTATCATTTATAGTTTTTATTCAGGTGGATATGGTTGAATTTTAGTTGATATGGATACTATAATACCACCAAGATCCTTGGTACTTTATTTCATCCATGGATACCGAATATATATGAGGTTGAGGTCATGTTTTTAGGCCCTGATGAGGTTGCTAATGTGTTGATCTGACCTGATAAGTTCTATTTCATGCCTTATCTTGCACTAAATGGGCCAATCATTGACAATGATTATGACTCTCTTAATGAAATGTCATGCAATATTTCCCTTTAAGATTGGAATTTTGTTTCTTGGATGGATGATATGACCATTGGATAGTCGTGTACCCCTTATCAGTTCACTCATTAGTTCATATGCATCCAAAGGGTATCCCCTTCCATTTGACCGACATGTGGGGAGATCAACATATTAGGGTAATCTGTCAGTTCTGGTTAATATTGCTACATGAAGGCACCAATGCTGAGATCATCCTTCCACATACTAGAACCTCTTATTTTATCACATGATTATTTCCATTCTTGGGTGTAGTTCTATCTAGGTGGAGCACTACAAAATCTAGTTCTTCCTATGGAAAAACAATTCTTCTCACTAACCCATATGCATAGAAATGATGGAGTTGATTCAAAACCCGGTTGATAATTCAAGGAAGAACCCTTGTCCCAGCAACAACTATCTAATCAAAGGGGAATAATTCATTGAAAAATATCTCCCTTCAACATAATAAATAAATTATGTGTCTATTGAAGGAATAATATATGGGGCTTCCCCTCCTACCTTCTCCTCAACTCAGCTAATTGTTCTTCCATCTAACATAACCATTTCACCATCCAAAGATGATCAAACATGAATCAGATTAATTTTGAATACGATTGACCCCTCTATCATCTAGGATCCTTTAGGGACATTTTATGACCAATAGGAACGCCTTAATCATCTATTTCATGATTTTTGGGAGAGAGTCTTTGACCACCAATCATTATATGAAATCAGGATACATATCATCATGATAAGGAAGGATTTGGATACTAGTGAGAGGGACATGTTCAGCCTTGATGAAGGAATTTTCTCAGCCAAAATTATACTAGATGATTCAGAGGATTTTGATTAAGGCTGTGAGTTCATATCTGAGCTACATGCCCAAATTGATATCTTAATCTTGTAGATATAGAGGTATGATGTGATCTTGTTTCAATCATGGTATGATCTTTATACATCATCATCCCCACTAAATACCTCTCAAATAATAGTTGAGGATTTATGTACTTAAATCAAGACCCTCAATTTTGGGGAAGAAGAAGAATAAGTGGGGTGAGTGGAACATTAGCGTTCTATCAATTCATCCAAACATTCTCTTGCTGACTTAGCCAGATCATCTGACCAAATTTTATTTTAGTTCGATTGCTGATCTATATTTTGTTTCAAATGAATCCTCAGAATGTCTTTGAAATATAGAGAACCCTCTTCATGTTATGGTGTTAATGAATATATTAGTTGAACTTTATATGTTATTGTCCAAATTTCATTCAATCATAATGTGAATGATATTTAGTTATTTTGATGTTGTATGAATCATCAAATATACACATCCTTTTCGTAATATAAAATAAATATGAATGCAAGGATTTGAATGTTTAAATCATAAGATATTCTTCTCATGAAATTCCCATGGATGCCCACCAACATGAGATTTCATACTGATATATTTGTTCCAACGTTCATGAGATTACTTAATTTATGAAAGGATGATTTGAGGTAGAATATATACCCCAGGGGGAGTGTGTGATATCTTTTTTATAAAGTAAATGGTCTTAAAAAGTGTAATTTATTTTTTGATAATGATATATTGTGGGCCTTTCAAGCCCTCTTTTTTCATTCTTGAAGGATAATATCATTGTTATGATATGGTTTATGGTATTTTTAGCTCACACCTTCTACCATTGTAGTTTAGCGTCTTTTAACTAGGAAATTATATGGATATATTTTAGGTTCATTTAGCTCAGAACTTATATCACTATTGTTTAGGGTCTTTTAGCTTGGACATTCTATCACCCTACTTTAGGTTATTTCAGCTCAGAAATTATCTAGAAGTTTTTTAGGGTCTTTTACCCCAGAAATTATAAAACAATAGTTTAATGTGTTTCAGCTCACACATTTTAGATTCCATATTGTTTAATGACCTACTAATAGGTCATGATGGATTAATATGGAATATAGGGAAGACTTGGTAGGGATGAATCAAGACACCCCATGGTTCTGATTTCTTCAATGGGGAATCTAGTGCTCCCACGGATTAGAGTTCCTTTCTTACAAGGATGATATACCTCTAATTAGTATTTTAATGACCATGCATGTTAGTAACACTATAAAAAAGAGGTGTGTCCACTATTTTCCAAGGGATATGGAAAATTATGGGGGTAATATTGGTTGATGGCGTAGAACAAGATATGTTAGATCCTCCTGGACTGTTGAAATATGGGTTGTGTAAATCATGTGCCTAGGTGTTTGAATCGAGGAATCATGGAATGGGAAATAAATACCAGGAATGAACAAAGATACCATAATGTTCTGAGTTCTATTCCAATAAATAAGGTATTACATTGGATGGTTGGTATAAGACCTTTATGAATTGATATCATGGTTTAACCTAGGTATTCCCAATTTTTTCCAAGGGCCATAGAATATTTGGGAATACTTAAGTGTGTGGACAATGAAGTGGGACACGAATGGAAAGATATCAAGGAATGGTTCTGTAACCCTAGTTAAATATAGATCTAAAATAATAAATATCAATCCTAATGACTTATTGTTATAAATCATGAGTTGTGGGCCATAAAAAGGTCCGGGAATGGAGTTTCACTTACCTGAGAAAGGGTAAAAAATATAACAACATAATGTTGAGGATTCAAATTTTCTTGAATAGTTTGTTTATGGGGATTTCAAATCATGGTTCAAAGTGTTGGGGTCATGGGGCCTTTATTGGAGAATCATTATGGGAATGGGCTAGAATACACCAAGGTGTTTTTTTACATGGTGATATTATCTCTCAAGGATCCAAAAATGGTTTTTGAAAAAAGGTACATTTGGTTGACATCCATATGTGAATATGTAGGATCAATAGGCATACATTCATAGTCATACAAAGGGTCCATTGAATCATGTATCATTTTTCAAAGGCCCTGGAATGTCTACAATGATATGAGTCACTAAAATCATGGAGTTTTATTTTTTTAATGTGTAAAATCCAAGAAATCATTGATAACCCTGAGCATTTTTCCCCCACCTAGAGAACATGTTTTAACTATTTGGAAATAATAGAAACCATTATTATAACTTTTTCCTACACTAGGGGGTCTAATAAACATATCATGAATATTAATATGGATAAATAGTTGGACTAATGATATTTATGATTTATTTATTTATTCCCAAATTGTTTTCTAAACTCTAGAGATGAAGAGTTTGGTGGGAGAATACGTGACTTTTCAGCAGGGAACCCTTTATCGGTTTTCAACATGAATGGTTTTTTTTATTTTTCTATAATTTTACGGTAATTCTATTTGAACTAGGAAAGGATAAAGTTTATTGTTTAATAGCTTGGTTGAAAGTGAATGCTTTATATTGTCATGACACATATGGACCAAATATGAGGGAGTTGTTACACCTGAGCCTTATTATGATACCCAGGGTCAAGATCACTCTAACATACATATGAGTTGGGGATGAAAATGATGTAAATAATGGATCAAGGTTCTTAGGTCAATAGTAATGACATGGGACAATCATGCATGTAATGGCCTAGAACACCCCCAGGTGATGACTTCTGCAGTGGTGATAAGAGATTCTCAAGGATTATAAATATCTTTTTACAAGGAAATAAAACAATTTGTTGAAAACCATAGGTACATATACATGAACCATAGGAATAAATGTATAGTTAAACAATGGGTCCTTTAAATATGTATTTACTTTTATATGGGCCATTAATGGTTTGTGGAAAACCAAGTCACATAATACACATAGTGTGTTTCACGGGATGAGGGGATAAAAAGATGATACAATCACTTCATTCTCTAGTTTATTGGGTTCAGGAAAATGTTTTCTTTTGATAATTGATGATAATTGATGATGTTTTTCATAGTTTAACATCTTGTAGTAGGAATGTATTTTTTTAAATTTTAATGTCATGTGACAAAGAAATTTTCCTTATAGTTTAACATAATACAGTAAAGATGTATTTATTTCCTTGTAGTTTAACATTATGTGGAACTTTCCTGGTAACTGACTTGAAAAATTATGCAATATATATTATGTGCACATATAAGTTATACACATATCTAACTAATATGTTATCCAATAATCTTGTATAAATAATCTCTGAAAGAGTTGGTGTGGATTTTGTTTCATCATTTATTTTCGCTAGGACTAGTACTGGAGATCTACATATCACTACATATCCTTTGATATAAGGGATCATGCCGCACAAAGTTCTAAAAAAATGGTGTAGTTTAATTTCATTTGGTAAGGATGTAGGTACCTTGACATGAAAAGAGAATATTGTTACTAAACTTGAGACTTGATATATAGTTATTATTATGCATTATAAGATGATATGCATAAAATCACACATAATTCTTTAATAAATTATCAATATAAAGGTATGAACCATATGCAAGGATAGTGTCATTTTTATATTTTCCTGTTTTACTGGACGTTGGGTTTGTGATTTGGGTGTCATTACAAATCCCGTGAGTTTAAGAATCAAGACACACATGGTTATTGAATTGGAATTTCTCTACTCTGGTCTGAGTCGTACATAGAGGTGAGTTGTTCTTGTTTATTGATATAGTTGGACCCAAGATAATAGATCCGAGTTTTTTTACATATCCTGTGATGAAAATAATCATGGAACATGTACTTACTGTATGGAGGTGTGGTTGAAGGCCAACACATAGGGTGGTGGCCCTCTCATGAGTGGTATACCAGAATGCATAGTTTTTGTCTTGAATGTCAAATCAACAGTGCATTTTAACATCATGCTATAAAAAATCATGGTGTAACATTTTTTATATTTCATTCATGACCAAGGTGATCTTTTAATGAGTCATTATGTCTCGATCATGTAGGGGATACCTTATGAAAATTATTATGCTCATGTGATATATGATTGATGTGAGAAACAAGGAATGGAAAAGGTTCCTCTCCCAACATGGAGGAAATCATAGAATGGACAAGGGTCATTTTGCATCATGTTGTTGCTGGAACAATAAAACCCATTGAGGAATCACAACATATCTCCTTAAAATGAGAATCAAACCATATATAGTTCTAGGAACCTGCATATTTTAGTGTCATATGGTGAGGACATCAGCAAAGGAGTTTAACATCAAATGGTAAGGATGTGGGTGTCTCGACATGAGAGGATGACTATTGTAGATAAACCCTATAATAGAGTTTTGGGGATCAATATGTATACTTTGATGATAGTAATAAATCCACACATTGTTCTTCAAAACTGGAAATTTAGTTTCATGCAGAGAGGACCTCAACCATAACATTTAATGTCTTACAATAAGGATGAGTTTAACCCAACATTAATTAACATTGGGGTTATATGAAGTGTATCTTCATACAATGAAGATTATTTACATGCAATTAAACATCATGCGGTAAGAACTAACTATGTACAATTTAATTTAATGTGTCCATGATGAGAGTTGCTATGAATTTTAATCTCCTACTTCGAGATAGAGCTCCAAATATTTTAACGTCATCTGATTAGGATGTAATTTAACAAGTAAACATAATACAATTAGTATGTGAGACACTTGAGGATAGCTATGAAAATTATTGTTTAATAAATATTACATTGGGGGGTGTAAGACACACTCCCTTTCCATTAAGGCCAACTATTAGTCATTTTTTGATATTCCATATATATGATATGGGGACCTTATCAATTAGGTTTTAGTTTCATAGGATTCTATCCTTGTATCTTTGGGGTTCGGAGAACCAACACCAATTCTCCTTAGAGAATCAAACAGAGAAATTTGTTTTTATTAAAGGCTTCTGTGATCCAATTCTGATGGACTTAATAGTTATGTAGTGTATGAAGCGTGTTCTCATTGAGCCACTCCATCCTACCCAACTACTTTTGTGATTTATAATCATCATAGAGTTGACTGACAATTTCTACTAAGGGAAACATGTATTAAATTTGTAACACTATGTCATTTCTATATACAAATTTATATTATATTTCTTATACAGTTGTATGTGTGGTGGTATTCTAAGACAATAAAGCATGGAGGGATTTTTCTAGCCATGAATTCTTTTCTTATTTACTATCTTCTAAAATATGTTTCAAAAATACTTATTGCATGGCTCAATTTTTTCATTTTCTATTCCATGATATCAATATGAGTGAATGGACTCAATTTTGTAATCCTGGTCAAATTCATTTAACTATGTTGAATAAAAGATGGAGATTTTTTTATCAATATTGTTTTAGGGGACCCAGTCATAGTGATGATAATTAATTTTATGAATTTGATGATACTCTTCATCCTGACATCCTTAAGGGGTATTTCCCTACCCTATTTGAAGAATAATTTATATAAGTAAGAATGTACTTGAATTGCCTAGATATAGATGGAGGATATGGCCCACATCATCAATTACCCATACAAGAAATTATAATGAATATTTAGATGTATGTATCAATTATAGGGGGTTATAGATGAAGTTTTCATGGATTTGGCATGGATAAAATTTTATGGTGAATTCCACATTTTCATGTATCCTAGTTTTACAGTAGTAACCCAACCTCCTAATTTGGGGGGAGATCCTGAACCCAGATTGATGAGTGTTGTATGGTCCCACATGGTCTTCTTCCATGATAATGAAAATATCTATTTGTTATATGAATATGAGGATAATTCCAGCAAAGATACACTTATGGAGGAATTTCATCTCAATTTGACCATTCAACAGGGTAAACATCACAACTCAGTATCATATTTGTTCCCTTCTAGTTCGGTCTGTCGAGTGGATATCATATTAAAGATTAAAAGTTATTGGGTCCATCCATATAGGTGTGGATGGTATTTTACCATTCTCTATGGTAGTTCCAACATGATTGATTTCTCCCATATCATAGACGATCATTGATGAAACCATTCTCTAGTGTGCGATATGGAAGATTGATTCCTTTGGATCAGGGCTAGCCAATACTACAACTACATTAGCCGATTCATTTTCTGAGAATTAGATTATTTTTGATAATAATGTAATGCAGGATCAAAATGGATCTACTCTATTATTCCCTTGACATAGCCAATGAGAGGGGTGCACTATTCTTTTTTCATGGCATATTCACCATTAATCTTCTTTATTGATACATCCGAATCATGATTGATGTTTAGGTAGACCATTTTATGGGGTAGGGATAATTAAAAGACAATGAGGAGGGCCTAGTATTTTTCTTCGTTATTTGTTCAGCCTTTATATAGTTAGAAATATTATAGGGAAATTTCGTTTTCAGAGTAATAAATACAATACCGAAGTAGAATAAATTATGTCTTAGGATTCTTCAGCCTCATTCCAACATGACTTCGGAAGGAACAATCAAAATACATAAACCATGTATGGGGAGTGTCATGTGAATATAAAATCTCTTCATTCATATGTTTTCTTTTCACTAGTGGGATTTTTAGTGGTAATGTTTGTAAGGAAATTATATTGGGCCTATCATTCCATAGAGTTTTATGACACGAAGAGAATGTCATACTATTGTAGATTGATCGACCATCAGGCCAAACACCATAGAAGAATGGGACAACCACATGTGTATTTGAGTAGATTAGTATGATAGACCATGTGGACATTATTGTGTTATATGTAATGCCTCAGAATCTACACTTAAAAGATGAGTCCAAGAATGTTCTTTTTTGATGTCAATGTATCAGAGCTCAATACCTAGAATTGTTCAGATGAGGTAGTAGAGACCATTATCATTTTTGGAATCACGCTTCTATGTGAGGATAGTTCCAAGAGATCACTCCATGGTGTAAACATATTGGATTAATGGGTTTCCTTCAAAATAAGGAATAAGGACTAGTATGTCGAGTAGATTTTATTTGAGAGTCTCCAAGGATACTTGGAATTCATCATCCCATTGATAAGAGATTGCATTATTCAATATCCATCTAAAGTGGAGATATTTTTTGGCAAGGTTTAGCTTTGAAATATCGAATATAGAAGAATATCCCTTGATGTCCCTATAGTTATTTGGGATTTATGGATTGTGAAATTAATAAAATATCACTAGTATTTTATAGGTCGACCTCAATGACATGGTGGATGATTAAAAAGATAACGAACTTCCCTGATGATACCTCAAATGAATAGTTCAAGGGATTAATCATCAAACTACTTTGACACAACCTATCGAAGAATGTTTGAATATTCATGAATTGATCGTATCTCTATCGAGATTTTACCACCAGGTCCTCAAAAAAGCAATCAAAAATTCTTCCCAAGAACGGATCAAATTTGTGACGCATATTTCATTGATATGTAGATCTAGAATTCTTTAATCCTATGGGAATGACCTAGTGGACAAAATTTTTCCAGAGTTTCTCTAAAGTCAATGACTTTCTCATCATTAGGGGAGATATTTATCAAATTGTACCCTAAATACCCATCCATGAAGGAAGGGTCATGGAATCTATTAGTTACATAGATCACGAGTTTTGTGAAAAAAATGGGAAGTCATCATTTGAGAAATATTGATTACAGTCTCTGAAATCAATAGAAACCATAATCCTCCCATATTCCTTATTTTCTGGGATGATGTTGTAATTACATCATGGGTCCTTCATTTCTCACAAAATGGTGGATTTGATCAATTTTTAATCTTCCAACTCTAAATTTGTAGCATGAGAGGGGTGTATCTTCTGAGATTCCTTCTCGAAACCACGATGGTCATCAGGTATGTTGAGATGGTGTGTAGTCACATCTGGAGTTATTTTGGGAATTTATATATAGTTCAATGAAAACACATATCATTGTTTATATATAAATACAATGTACATATTTTTCTCACTGAGAGGCATATATACAATAATCAATGTTGGTCTCTAGTATTCTTCTATTTCTTTATTTACCTGCAGGATCTTATCAATGTTTGTGGAGAAAAAATCCTTGAATGAAAGAGGGATATTACTATGGTTAACCTTATCTTATTAAATATTCTATTATATGAATGCATTTTTAGATAGATTCGTAAATCTAGGAGAATCTATATCATTATTGGGGTGATAGAGACTATGATAAAAGATATTATCATCCCCTATAGTGAGACTTGTTGTAGAGATATTTTTGGAGCTGACAGTATTTTATACTATCACTGGGGATATAAGGGAATTAGCCATGTGGAATTTGGTATATTGTCTCAACTATATTTATGGGGAGTATATTGTCACTGTTGATCATAATCAAGGGGTTTACAGTGGCTGTCCCCATTCCATTAGGGGATACAACATGCATATCATCATCCACCATTGGTTTTTTAATAAAATAATATAGAAATATCCTTCATAATATGTGGATTCATAAGTTTCAAAGGGTGCACTATCACATGTAGTATGTTTACCCCTCCATCGATAGGTTATTTCAAACATTGAGGGAATGTTGAGGGTACCGTCACATGGTCTTGGGGATAAGGCCTATTGATGAGAACATTATATGAAGTATCTTGTAAGATATCCATGAACTTAGAATTATATGTGAGGTCCCCAAACCAATCTTTGAGCTTGATCATCCTGAGAGGTCTTTTCCCATGCAACCCATACCCTTGAATAGTCAGCTTCTTGGTAGAAAAATCCCATTCACTATATCATAAATGTTGGTGGGATTTAATTAATATGATGTTGATCCTAGAAAAATTATCAATCAATTACATTTAGATATATAAAATATTGAGTCTACTTGAGACATCTAAGGGTAAGGTGTTTTTCTAAATCACCCATTCCAAATCCTTCTCGATGAAAAAGATAGTAAAATTGCATACTGATGGAATAATATCCTCTAAATAGACATCATTCAAAGAAAATTATTCTAAAAACACCTTAAGGCTCCATAGGGATTCATGTAATTCCTCTATAAGTTCTTATGAATATTGGAGCACATCTAGGATTGAAATCTTGGCTGGGACAACTCCCAACTGCATCAGAATGTTGTAATTTTGTTCTAGAGATTAGTTCTTACCGAGATGAGGTTTCTTCTTATTGTGAGGTTTAGAATATGGGGAATTTTAGGTCAAAAAACATGGTACCAATGCATCGGTAGAGAGAGAATCTACTTCCAATTTCAATGATCATTCCAAACATCCTCTTTGTTTGGGTTGATTAGATGATCGCTCCCCTACTAATTGATCATGTAGGAGGATTAGACATGGAAAATGCTAGATGGTTTTGGGAAACCTCAATATTTCTGTTGGACCTAGTGGAGTAACTAACCATGGGTATCCGATGAATATGTTTCCTCTATGGGGATGTGGATGAAATACTGGGTCCAACCATGCATGTATTGTCCCCTATATCATCGAATCTTGTGCATCTTTCATCCTATTCCCTAGTTCATTGTGGGGAACTCATACATGGAGGAATATTCATCACCAGAGAATGTTTATTCTAAGTGTATAATGTTTAAAAACCCATAGATGAAATATTCATCTAGTGAGGGTTTATTTTGTTCGGGTGATGCCAAAACCTCAAATATTGTAGAGAGGAATCCTGTAAGAGTCAAGGATTTCGTCGGAGAAAAATATGAATCCTCAGATTCTTTATTTTTCTGTATTCAATGGAAACATTCAACCCTATGAGTATGATTTAATATCACCTCCCTAGGTGAAAAATCTATCATGGGTTTGTGGAGTTTTTCTCCTAGGGTGGAATGAGATCAATAAACTATATTCCGATTCACCCTATTATTGAACATCCACCCATTCATGGATGTAATTTTTTTTCTAATCACCCTATTTTTTTGACTAGGTTATGGTTATGTAAGCCAAATTTTCTGATGAGTTATCCAATATCACCAGTCCTGAGTCAAAAATGATATAAATGATGTGTTTTATGATTAAACAATCTTGGATTTTATTACCTTGCCTTATATATAAAGGGTAGTAGTCGGGATGGTCATTGGGGTTTATCTGATATGGATTCCTCAACTGTGGAAGATTTTGATGGTTATTATCCTCAAATGTAAGGAAATAATTGGGGACTTTTTCATTTTAGATGGAGTATTCTTTATTCATCTGTTCAACATATCATGAGCGATTCTGATTTCTATTTTTTTTCTGGCCGAGGGTGATTTTTTTTGTTTTGTCCCTTGATAGTAGTTGTTGTGAGGTTTGGGATGTACCTAAGTTCTTGAATGGATACCACTACTGGTTTGAGAGTGAAAATTATAGTCTATGCTTTGTCGAGTCTTTTACCCTATGACGAGATAAGTTGTTGAGAATTGGATCAGGATCATAAATTTAATCTTCCAATCATTTTTCCATTTCTATGAACTCATGGAACCCTTCTAGATAATTCATTTGGATCAGAGGCATGAGTAGCTCATCCCAGATATTTTTAGCACAAATTTCTAGCTATTTCTCATATGTGAGAGTGATTCTATGTGAACCACATTATATGTTGTGTTTATGGTGATGAAATTCACAGAGGTGTATTGATCCAAGATTATTTTCTCTTCACATTAAACATAATAGGATGATTATACAATTCCTACATTAGGGTCATTCCTTGATTCCTTTACCATATTTGTCGATTTTTTCGTGAGACACTAGTAGGGTTTGATTTCATTTTCCTTATTCCCCTTTTGTATAGGCCTACGAGTGGTGACATTGAGGGAGGTTCTGCTCATGGTTAAAAAGCAGTCCCATGAATAGAAGAGGGTTTTTTCATAGTGGGAGGAATATATGTGTTATCATCGTTCTATATTAACCTCCTAACCAAGACATGACTTATTACCTATGTGGTGATAATAATTATAAAAATTTCCCCAACCTGCAGGGATAGGGTCTATCCAAGGATACAATTAGAAATGACTGATCCTATTGTTGAGGATTTAATGATTCTAGTTGAGAATTTGATGATTCTTAAGATGGGTATTGAGATATACAAACACCCAACCCAATGGGTTGAGGTTTGTTTGGAACCACCATTGATTTTCCCTACACCCTCTTAGGGGAACATGAATGAGTGATAGATAATGAGATATAAATTTTCCCATACTAGTGGTCTAGGGTTTGTTCACAAATATTTCTGAAATTTCAATAATCCTCTTAGAAATTGATGATTCAAGAGGTGGAGGTCGTGGAATATATTCCCTTACACTAGTGATCTAAGTCCACTGCTGGAAGGATGATATGGAAGCTACTACTACAGACTATTTGATGCGGCATAATTGTGCTCATGTATGAGTTGGGTGTAATGGAATCCCATGATGGGAGTGAGTATCTATGGGATGTTGTTTATTTGATTGAAACATCAGATTTAAGGTCTTAAATTCAATATCATTTCTTCATGGAGATTATTCAATGATTTGTGGGATTTACTCTTACTCCATTCATGACATATTATCCCCATTTGATGTGGCTCTATTTTTACATAGTTTTTCCACATATTTTTACATAATTTTTTAATGATTTAATTAAATATTTAACGAATATTTAATAAACTATTGTACTTTTGTATTTTTATAATTATATTTTTCAATTAATCAATTTTTATAATTAATTATGTATTATTACTCCTCAAATTAATAATTTTATTCTTACTTAACTTTTCTAATTTCATTATTTCTTATTTTGTTTGGTTAATTTAAATCTGCATGACATCTTATTAAACTAATATTTTTATAAAACAATTATTTAATCAATTTAATTCTAATTAATTATCATTGTATTTATTTTAATATTTCATCTTTTAATTTAGTTTCATTAGAATAGGTTAACAATGTTAAATAACTTGTATAGTCTCCGTACTTGGTAAATAAGTTACTAATTTTAGTACGAATTAAGTAAAATAGTTCACTTATAATTTAATGAAATTAGTTAGTTGTTTAATTAATTATTTTAGAGTTTTAAAACATCAAATATTTAATCTTATTTATGAATTTTTGTTATTCATTCATTAAATTTTGTTTTTAGTCTACCGGTGAGGCAGACAAGAACTATCGGTAACCTGTTTGTTCACCGATGATCTTGATTTTTATTCGATGCTACCTTGTAATTAATTATTTAGTTATTTTAATAAAAGCATTTTCGTAATTTTGTTTAATACTAATTTAGTTTATAATTCATGTGTGGTAAATTAATAATTTTAATCTTTTATAGGATAATAAAAATCCTGTTTTAAATTTATGGTGTTTAGCATTCTTTTGATTAATTGTTTTGAATTTTTTTATATAGTTTACTTATGTTTTAATTTTATGTTCAATTTATGTGTTTTTAATTTTTCATGGTCACCGTTAGTTATTTAATTTTTTCTCTTAGTGACACCCACCCTTGTCCTACTGCCTTCTTTATTTTTATATTAATAGTGACCTTGTGCACATCACTATTGGTTTTTATAACTCACCTTTAAACAACCTACACTATATCTCACTGTTATGTCGTTGCTCTACATGTGACCTTTTATTTTCCTTATAATAGTGACCATGTACCCCTCCGTTAGGCTGTCTGTCGCTACCACCTTAGTCACCAGTTGTTCACATTATCACAGTAACCGCAAGTCACTGAATCAGAGCTAACCACTGTAAGCTTTTTACTGCACTGTTAAAATCTCAATACCATACCAGAATCATACCGTAAATTCAAATTAAACTAATATATCAGATAAAAAACCCAAAAATAAAGCAAACCTAAATCATTTCGAATTCAAATTAGTTATATTTAGAAAATAAAAATCTTCCCAGATCTGGAAGAATCCATGCCTCCAAGAAGGATGTTGTGAACCTAAGGCCGTCATCCGAGCTGCATACCTTCACCCGTCACTTGATACTGTTGAGAGATATAGGGCCAATTTTGGGAGGTATACCCTTTTTAGTTCAATTCGACCACCGCAGTAGTAGAACAAGCCACCGAAGCTGAACATGATGAGGGGGAGCTGATCCAATTGGCCTTTCCATTGATTGTTGTGCGCCGTTGAGGTTTTTAAAGGAGGTAGCTGTTGGTACTGCTAGAGCCAAGGAGAGATGCAGCCCATTACTGCTGGTGTCTGTCACTGCGACTTGTAGGGGAAGAGGCCGCTGCCTAGTTTTATCACCGAAGAAACCCTCCCCCCTATCATTGTGCATTGATATTTCGGGTGGGGGGAATAAGTTAAAAAAAATTAAAAAAACTAATGAACTAAAATAAAGTAATCAAATTAACTAAAAAACTATAAATGATTTAATGTTCTTCAAAAATTAATAAACATTATAATTATCATTAATAAACTTCAATTAATAAAAAATTATTGACTTGACATATAATAATATAAATTAAAAATTACAGTTGAAAATAAATTTAAATAACAACAAATCATAAAATTAAAATAATATGATAGATCATATAATTTCAAAAACTTATTTACTTCCTAAAAATTATAAGTTAACTTAAAAAACCTCTATAAATAATTTTAATCTTAATATAATTTATATTCAAAATAAATTATTAAATAATTTCCTAACTCAAATGTTTCATTAAGTTATAATAACTAGTTACTAATAATACCAACATTAGAAAAATTAACCAAAAAGTTAATAATTGATTAAAAAACATAATAATTAAATATAATTAAAGATTAAGAAGTCGATTAATAAGTATAATACTAATTAATAATGAAAATTTAATAGGGATTTTTATTTAATTATTTATTAATTAATTTTAATTTATCTTTTTAATAAGTAATATAACATTTAACTTAAAAAATTTATTATTTTAATTTATTTGATATTTAATTTATTTATTTTCTAACTACGAATGTTCATTCAAGAGACAAGTATACATCCATATTCACTTAAATAACTCATTGGGAGTTAGTTATGTGAGGAAAGTTAGTGTGACCTGCCAGTCGCGGTAAAACGCATTTGTACGGTGCATATGTAAAGGGATTTTGAAGTCAGTGGAAAATGATCGGTGTCAAGCAGCAGAAGACAACATGATACTTAAGTAGAGAAAGCACCAGATATGAGGGAAGATGAAATTATTAGAGAACTGGTCATTCACTTGTATGTAGAGCAAGAACATTGGGGTGAATTCTGGTGCAGCTGTTAGAGAACCATTCCGTGGAGACCCGAGGGCCAGGAGCAGCAACCATTCTCACTAGCAGAGGGAGTTTACTTCCATTGATTTCTATCAATACTTCTCCTTTGTAATTGAATTATTTTAGTATACCTAATAGATATTTTTTCAAGCTATTACTCTGGTTCAAGTATATATTGAAGTTCCACTGGTTATTATTAAATTTCCATTTCACTTTATCATTCTAATGTATTCAGTGTTGATCAGCGAGATCGATATGCAATTATTTCAGTTGCATTGTTCCACCAATGCTTAATTTCAAATATCACATTTATTTTGAGACATTTATTTTGGAAACATTTTTCAAAATATAATAGATTCAAAAGAATTTATGGATTATGATGAGTTTGTCTTGCTTTTAATTTTCAAATAGTTCACAGATGATTAATTTTGGAGTGGAGAACTCTTAAATTAGTTGGGTTCTGTGAATTTACACTTGGAAAGGGAGGTAAGTAATACTCTTTACAATGGTACTCTAAAACAACTTATAAGTGCATTGAAACACCTTCAAAACCAGTAGAATGGATATTTTTCCCCGAACAGTTTAATAGATTGTTCTTTTTATCAGTTTTTTATATCTCTATTATTCCATGTTTTACAACTGTCTATAGCTTCAATTTAGTTTTCTTTAAACTTGTTTTCCAATGATCTATCACTCTACTACTTATAAAAAATATAAAAAATATATAAATAGTGAAAAGTAGAAAAATCACTCCAGTGCTGACAACATTAGAGTTTTACAATTTTCTTAGAATATTAATGGCCAAATTTTCCTTCCCTTTGGGTCGACCCTACTTGCCACATATTCTGTAGTTAGTAGGAATATAAATATTAAACATTGAATAGCTTCAACGGCAGTTTAGATCATGTTTTTCATTCTGTTTCTGGGGAAGTCATGATCCATTCCCCTTAAAAAACTAAAAAAAATTCATTAAAAAGAAACCCTTAAAAAATCAATAAACATGAAAACAAGTTTTTAAAAAAATCAGCTTGGTTTTGTACTGAATTACTATTGCTTTCTGTATTGATCGAGTTCTTTTTACTTCTACTATTGTGCTATTTTGAATTGTTATTACACATTGCATGAGCACAAGAGAATTAATTTTTTATATTAGAGCCTTCAAACTCTAAACTATAAAACCATTTAACTGCTCCTTAAAAACATTAAAATTGAGAATCTGGATAATATAGTTGATCAAATCTTGAATGTGCCACTACCCATAGTTCTAGCCCTTTAGTTACCTAAACATAGAGATTTTCAAATTCCAACTGTATCAAGTAACCCTTCTTGTATTAGGTTGACTCCAAGAACTACCAACTACAAAATTAAGCAGTCTCACCTTTCCCAACTTCCATCATTCAAAAGTCTGCTAGGAATGGATTCACTTGATTTCATTAGAGTGTTCTATAGTTATATACAACAATTGCCTCTAATAGGTCATTGTGAGGAGGAGTTTAGATTGAGTATGTTTCCATTTTTTCTGATGGTGAAGGCTAGGACATGGTTCCATATCTTAGATGAAGAAAATTTTGGGACCTGTGATGATGTGTTTACTACCTTTATATCAAAATTCTATCGTAGGAACACCAAAAATGATATTACTCCCAAATTTACTGGGATTTTTTATGATATAGGAGAGTTATTTCATGAGGCATGGAATAGGTTTAGAAGTATCCATAGATAATTTCCCAATCACCAATTTTCTCCCCATCAACTCATAGAGACCTTCTATAATTCTCTCACCCCTTACAACCCAAATTTAATTGACCAATTATGTGAGGGTGACTTTTCTAACTCCGTAGTCGATGAACTAAAACATGTGTATGATAATATTGCTCAAAAATATCATCACAAGTGCTCTAGGAAGAAGGTCTTTAATAGAGGTGAAGTCAATTCTTAGGCTGATGTTGTTAGTGATAGGGTCCTAATGGAGTAATGTAAGCATTGTGGGATGTTTGGTTACACTAATACATGTTTTTATAATTTTTATCTCCCTATCCAGCTTGATGAGAGTGCCAATTTTATGTATTTTCGATTTTTGAACCAAGGGAAAAATGATCAATTCTCCGATCAGTACACTTCTTGTTATCAAAATCACCCAAATTTGTCCTAGAATGAACAGGGTGTCATAAAACAGACCTCTTCCCCTAACTACAAATAAAAACCCAAAAACAATAACTCAGATCAATATGGGGTTAAATCTTCTAATTCTCAAGGGGAGTTAAAGGGGCTATTACAACTTGTTTTGGGAGAGATCTGTTCATTTAGGAAGGAAATATATGGTATGATTCTCAATTTAGAACATCAAATAGTTCAAATGGCTAGGGATCAAGGTGATAAGGAAAAAGGAAAGCTTCCCAACACATCAATTATTAATAGAAGATGTTATATCATGTCTATAACTACCATATATGTCACTAAAACCCAATAATAAGTAAAGAAACACTCTGGGAAAATTAAAACTGTTAAAAAAATTGAAACTGGAATGAAAAATCTACTTGAAAAAGAATTTGGGAATCTGGATAGCTTTTTTCAACCAGAATAGAATGTTGAACTTATATCTAAAAAATTCAACAACCGAGGAAGATTATGTGGGAATTAATTAATTAATAAAATAAAAAATGGAATTGAGGATAAGGATAATAATCAAACTATTATTGGAAATTTTTCCCCTCTCATTCCCTTACCTGAAAGATTGAAGAAGAATAATGAACCTGATTATATGAGGTTTCTTAAAATGATTCGAATCATTAGTATCAACATTCTATTTATAGAATACTTAGATAAAATCCCATCATATATTGCCTTTACCAAAAGGATTCAAAAAAAATGATTACAGGAAGTTGGACAAAGTTAATCTCAATGATGAATCTAGTGCCATCTTGTTAAATAAGATTCCTCCAAAATTGAAGGATCTTGGTAGCTTTATTCTTCTATGAAAAATTGGAGAATGTGAGAAACATAATTTTTTTTGTGACTTAGGGGCAATCATCAATATTATTCCTTACTCAAAATTTTGAATTTTGGGTCTTAGGGACTTGCAACCAACTTCTGTTTGACTTCAACATACTGACAGGTCACTCACACACCCTTTAGGGAGGGTGGATGATCTATTAGTGATTGTAGGAAAACTAACACTACCCAAATTATTCCTTATCTTAGATATAGAGTGTGATGAAAAATTCCCAATCATTTTAGGGAGACCTTTCCTGGCTACTCCTCGTGCTTTCATAGATGTGTCCAAGGAGAAACTCACTCTCCAAGCTATTGGCGATGTGGAGGGGTTTTTAGTGTTTGAAAAGCTGCAACATGTGGTGGGTTTCAATTTTATATAGGTTTCTAAATCAATGTATTAAATTTTTTTTTTGAGCGGAGTATGGTTCTTTTCCTCTAGAGGTACCATAGATTGCAATTCTCCAACCTATTGAAACATTTCGTCAGGCTTTTATTCCTATCCCACTCCTCCCTCTAGATGGGAAAAATCATTCCCTAGAACCCATTAGATAAAGTGAGTCATATTCTTGTCATGAACTATCTCAACCTATTTTTGAATTATTTCCTTATGAAGTCGACAATATAAGGGTTTATGATGTTGAAGAAATCTCTGGGCTGAGTCCTGATGAAAAACTAAATTGCACCCATTATGAGCAAGTGTATTACTGGGAACTTTCTTTCATGCTCAGTTTTAGGTTGATTGTGACGAATTCCATCCTGAACATGAAAAATTCACATCATTTGAGTCATCTCTAGACATTGCGGACAACCTGTTGGAAACTGAATAGGATTCATTCTTCCAAGATCTTTCTGTGTTCTCTTTTGTGCATGCTTTGCTGGGAACATTTGTTGAAAATACAGAGGATCTTGCTGATTTATTTTCTTCTAATGTTGGGTTGGAGTAGACTTCTAAGTGTGAGGGAAGACATGTATGTATTAATGGGAAATTTTGTGACTTTATTAGGAAGTTGTAGAACATTTTTAGATCGTAGTAAGTGGTCTCCATAGACCGAAATAGGCTAGATAATATATTAACAAATATTTTATTGAAAGAACATTTGAGAATATTGTTTGGTACTGTAGTTGAGATTGTTTAGTTTGATCCAATTTCTGAATCATTAGATAATAGTGAAGTTTACATTATTAAAAATTCATTCCCATTAAATGATCATGGGTTGAGATATGAAGGGAAATTATTTCTAACTGTTGACTTTAAATGTAGTGCTTCATGGGAGTCAACCCATGCTCTATTTTCATTTTGGTACGTTTTTGTGTTGAATAATGTGTTGGTTTTTTGTTATTAGGTCCACAATGCTAAATACCCTGAGGGGGGATGAATCGGGGTATGAAAATTTTAAAATTAAATCCTGTTCTGATATAGTTTCAATGTTAAAAAACCATCTATCTCTTTCCCGTTGCACAATATAAATAGAAAGTAAAGCATGCATAGAACACAACAATTTTTACTTGGTTCACCCTCACTGGGCTACGGCCAAGGAGCATACACCGTTAATGTGCCGATGTACCAAATCCACTATAAGCACACTTCTGTTTAAATGTTTTGGGCTAGATGACTTCTATGCCTAGGCTCACTGGTTTTTACAAGGTTTTGGGTCAGCTCACTCCTTTCCCAAGGGTCACTCTCTATTTATCTCCCTCTCGCTCACTGCCGGTGGAGAGGATCCCCTTCTTCCCCTTCCTTTGCTCACTACTCTGGAAAGGATCCACTCACAGTGTATAGACCTGTATGTCTCTTCATTATCACTGATTAATGCATCCTCCGTTGTATGTAGATACTCTGTTGAAGTCCAACTTTCACCCGTAGATGAATCTCACTTTGCACCGAAGGTATCAGGAAATCTTCAACTTCCACGCAGCCCTGAATCACTGCCGAAAATCTACCTTACCTGGTTCCCTTCTCTATGCCAGCGCACATGTATCAGAAAGCAAGTTATAACTGGTACGCAAGTCCACCTCAAACCACTTGTGCGACACAAGCTTCTGCAACTCCAAACTTGCACGACACACACCATTTTACGCCCAAACCGAATTTGGCACACAACCAACAACTTTAGTGCTTCTTCATAACTGGTGCAAAAGTGTCACCAAACCACTTGCGTGACACCCCCTTATTCAACTCCAAACTCGGTCGACTCACTTCGTTTCTCGCCCAAACCACCTTAGGCATGAAACTATCACTTGGCGCACAACTTCTACATGTGCGACCACACACCACTTGCACAACCACCACACCTGCATGACGGGAGCTCTAATTTTCTCTAAGTGTATAACTCATCACCAAATGAGGAGGGGTCAACCTCTCTTTATAGGAATTTGGACACCCTGCGCGACTGTGCGCAAGTCACCTCTCTATGCGCAAGTTTCAGCACACATGTCTCTACCGTGTAAGTAACTTGCACGAACAACCCTAAAACATAGATGCCCCTTATCACTTTTCCATATTTTGATGTTCTGAACATGAAAAAAATAGGCACACAAGTTTCATCTCATTCAAGTACATGATGTGGAAGTCCCTTTTCCAAAAACCACTTTTCTTCATTTTTAGTTTTTCAGGACCAACCTTGTATCAGCACTTTTTGTTCTGCCTCCAGATCATCCATATTTTTGTCTACATTCTTGAATCGAACACGGATCATTAACCACAGTCCTTGAACTCAACATTCCACAAAGAAATCCCTTTTTCAACAAATTTGTATGTCATGGTTTACTTTGTCAACAATCACAACACAGATGTCCACTTTGTCAAGAAACACAATCACCTCAAACAATTTTCAATGACACCTTGAGAGATTTTTTTTCTAACAGTTGTCTTCCATATTCTCTATATCTTCTAGTTTTTTGTTCCTGGTTTACATGCTCTGTCTTTCTAGGATGCTACTACTTTGTTATTTATGGAGTGTAATTCCCATGATGATGGAGTAACGAAAAATATAGTCAAGGAAGTACCTTAATGTTAGATTATGTTTCATATTTTATCTCCTTAATGCTTTAAAAAATCTCCTGGTTTTATTTCATAAAAAAATTCTTCTACATATTTTCTTTAAATATGCTGCATATCTTGGCTACTATTTTTTTTTGATGCATATTACTTAGTTGAATTAAAAAATTCTGCATGTGCCTCTTGTGTGAATTTGAATTCATTGATAAATATTGAAATAATCATTCACTATAAAAAATTATGTGTGTGGGGTACATGCTTTGGGTCTTTTGAATCTGCTTTGGGTTGGGGTTTTTAGCTTGAACATTGTCTGCTGTGATGATTAACCAACTGAATTAATTCTGCTAAACATGCTTTCACCCAATTCATAGTGCACTAACACTTCACATTTATTTTTGATATTTATTGAAAATCTATGTCATTAGACTTAAATATTAATGTGTGTACCTGGATATGAACCTGATGATAAGTTATTCATTATGGCGAAAAATATTTTTGAATTTCAAAGAGACCCTTTAAGACATGTCATAAATCTACTAAATTGAGAACCAGTTTTGAACCAAAATTGTTTAATTGTTCTTCTACACTTTAGTAGTCAACTTTGGGGACAAAGTTGGGTTTTAATTGTGGGTTAGGAGGTCAATTTTTGACTGTGCAAAGCTATGTTTTAATGAAATCCCATCAATTCCAACATCACTTAAAACTTTTTGTAAAAAATAGTTAAAATGTTTCAAAATTCGTGCACAATTTTAGGCTTTACACTGTACTCAATTGGGTCATTCCTAAGTACATGTTCATTGTTGGTAGTTAAGAACTGCTTAGAGTTTGAAATTAATGAGTTTGTATAATTTATGAGTGATCTTACTTAGTGATTTGATTGAAATTTGGTTTTGGAACTACTTTTGAATGTTATTTGGGTAACCTTTTAAGGGAATTATGATCATAATCCTTGGAACTGGATGTTTGATTCTGATTATAGGGGCCTCATTCATTTTTAAATTATTAAAATTTATTACTTTAATGAGCAAATGAAAATTATTTTTATATAAATCTTTTTAAGCTGGAGTAATTTGGGCATCTAGGATCCCACTGTGAGTCTCTGAGACCCCATATGCTGGGTACGTTTCTGTTTATTATAAGCCCTCTGTACACCTTGAATAAGTACATTTAATCGTTCTTAAAACATGATATATGGATTGGAAAAAATAAATAAAGTGTCTAGGGTCAAAAATGAGTTCATTAAGGTGAGGGGAATGATGAACGAAAAATGAAGAAGGGGACAATTGGATTATATGGAAATCATTTAGGTTGAATCATTAAGGTGATTCAAAAAAAATTATTTTTGGAACCTAGTTGAAAAATCAAATTACAAAGTTCCTTAGTTATGGTCTTAATTATATTGATATTTTACCTCTTTTAACTTTTGTATTTAAAATTTTATCTTAGATTGTAATAAATCATTTAGTAGGTTCGCATTTGAGGCATGATGACTTCTTTGATGGATGGTATTTTTTTTCTCAATTACCCTTCAGTATTTGTTATAGGCAAGATTCATATGGGTAATTCATTTTCTAAAAGCATGCTATTATATTTTCTCCACTATTTTAGAGTGTTGGACATGTTACAGTATGATCTTAATCATTAACACACTTTACTGTTTTTCAATGATGATAAAACATGAGATTGTTTGAGTAAAACCAATGCTTAACTGTGGGGGAATTTGATGTGGTTATATTTTTACATAGTTTGGACACATATTTTTACATAATTTATAATGATTTAATTAATTATTTGATCACTTTTTAGAATACAATTTTACTTTTGTATTTTTATAATTATCTTTGTCTATTAATCAATTTTTACAATTAATTATGTTTTATTAGTCCTTAAATTAATAATTTTAATCTTACATAACTTTTTTAATTTAATTATGTATTTTTTAGTTTGGTTAATTTAAATATTCTTGACTTTTTATTAAACTAACATTTTTTTAAAACAATTATTCAATCATTATAATTCTATTTAATTAACATTGACTTTATTTTAATATTTTATCTTTTAGTTTAGTTTCATTATAATAGGTTTACAATGTTAAATAACTTGTTTAGTCTCCTTGCTAGGTAATTATGTTTAGAATTTTAGTTCGAATTATGTAAAATAGTTTACTTTAAATATTATGTGATCAATTAGTTGTTTAATTACTTATTTTAGAGTTTTAAAACATTAAATATTTAATCTTATGTATGTAGTTTTATTATTCATTCAATAAATTTTATTTTTAGTCTACCAGTGAGGTAGAAAAGAGCTAACGGTAACCTATTGGTTCACCGATGCTCTTCATTTTTATTCTATTCTACCTTGTAATTAATTATTTAGATATTTTAATAAATGTATTTTATTAATTTTGTTTAATAATAAATTATTTTATAATTTATGTGTGGTAAATTAAAATTTTTAATGTTTTAAAGGTTAATAAAAATCCTGTTTTAAATTTATGGTGTTTAGTATTATTTTAAATAATTATTTTCATTTTTTATTTAGATTACTAATGTTTTAATTTTATGTTCAATTTTTTCATTTTTAAATTTTGAAGGACACTGTTTGTAATTTATGTTTGTTCTATTGGCGACCCCCACCCCACTGCTCCTAAATTCTTAATATTTATACTAACAGTGACCTTGTGCACCTCACTGTTGGGTTTTCTACCTCAATGTTAGACTACCTCCACTGCATCTCACGGTTACACCGCTCCTCTACCTGTGACATTTTATTTTCATTCTAACAGTGATCGTATGCCCCTCCGTTAGGTTGTATAGTGACTCAAGCCTTTTACATAAAACATTTCATGATTTTAAGCATAATTAATTGTAACACCCCGAGATTTTATCAGAACTATTCTTTTTCATTTCTGTGATGTCTTCTATTGTACACTACACCACGATTATCTTGTACTATACGCAACACCTTATTAGCTTGCAGTATACACAACACTATTCTTGGATCATATTACACACAATTTCAAGTTCATTTTGTAGAAATTATTCAACACAACATTATGTATAGATTTTGTTTAGTCTATAAATGAAATAAGTTTTTATTATGTTATATGCAACACCAAAGGGATCTTGTACTACATGCTGCCCTGACTTTACTGGCATTACACACAATCGCGACCTTCCTCGGTAGTGTGTGTAGTATGCAATACCGAGTTTCACTAAACAACGATATATTGTTATAATATTATTTTAAACTAGCCGTTATGAATAGTAATACCTACTTTTTAAAATATTATAAATTTTACCTTTCAAAATGGACTTCATTTTTTGATTCTGAATATCGAAATTAGCATTGGGTGAATTTTTGGTATTTTTCTGAAAACTTTCAATTTTTGATTAATAGTGAAAACACAAAGTTATTGGTCAAAGCTGACTTTTTATTTAAATAATCATTTATATAAATTTATTTTAGGTCAAATTATATGAATAATACCTATATAAGTTCAATTTAATTCATTAGAGTCATTTTATAATAATTTTAGATATATAAAATTTTTATTGAACTTTTTTACCATCTTTTACCCACCTCCTTGGAGAATTTTCAAATTTACATAAAACATAATTTTACAACATCGGTGAGTTGAATTTTGAAAATATGAGAGACACGGTTAATATCAAGGAGTAAAATGTTGTTCAATAAGATAAAAATAATTTTTGGTGCATAGTAACATTTAACTTTTATTTACACGGTTAAAAGTAAATAGGGTAATTAATGGTAAAATGATATTATTATTACCCTAACACAAGTCCTAATTCTATTGGTTATGTTTAATTCTACCAAAAAAAACTTTAGGAATAATATATTACCCTTTATGTCCACCTGGATTATATTATGACTTTTATTATTATTTTATATAAAGAATAGTTAAAATAGTTAATATAAAAGTTAAATAACTAAAACATTTTTAATAAAGGGTAATACATAAGATTAATTCAACTATAAATATTTATAAGAAAGGTAAAAATATTTCCTAGATATTTATATTTTATTTATATTGTTTAGACTTTATATAATATAATTTATTTGTGACACAATGATGATGCAGTAATTAACTTATTAATGAAATATTAACACAATTGATATTATAAACACCCAAATAAAAACAATTTGAGACTTTTTATAAATTAAACTAATTTTATAAGATAATATAACATATTGGGGTTGGTTAGAGGATTTGTTTCCAAAATAATAATGCCGTTATGAATTTTGAAAAAACAAAATACGAAATAGTGTCAAATTGACATAAAAGAGTTTCTAAAACAAATATAATATTATTAATTGATTTAATGGTCCTAAAAATATACGGTTAGGCCAAACGACTTATATAATAATATATATGATATTATATAGAATATCAGGGTTCCATTTGTAGTTTATAGTATGTTTTTTAACCATATAGTGTAAGAATACAAGAAGACATGGTAAAAGATAAATTATTTAACTTAGAGTTAAATCTAAATAATAAGGTTAAAATGGTAACCTATACTTATCTAAAAACAAATTTTTGAGATTATTTCAACCCATAACCACCCTAGACTCTAAATAAGACAATTTGGAGCCATTATAAATCGAATATGAATTTATTATAAAATAATATTTTATGTTTTTCCTAAGGGGCCCTCACCCATCTTATCAAAGGGCACTCACCCTTATCTCTAATTCACAAATCCAAATAAATTTGGCTCGGCAATCCCCAGACCAAATAACCTCTAAACTGTCAAAAAATCATCCTAGTGGCCTTACTTTAGTCAAAAATCTAACTTATTGATCCCTTTTGATCAAATCAAAAAGAAGAACCTGAAGAAGAGGTAAATATCTCACCACATATTTCAAGTTCCTTTCTTATTCCACTTCCTCCTACTTTGTTGTTTCCATTCTAAAATAATAACTCCAGTATCATCCATATACTTTTATGTTATTATAAAAATTTTACAACCATATTAGTTATTTTATCTATCCTATGAATGAAAAAGTCACCACACGTGCGTACGTACTGCTTACCGTCTCCATGTACTGGTGTAGTTGGTTATTCAAACATTTCACCATTTGGATTGGTATAATAATGATTATAAATGATATAAATAATTAATATAACAGTATTATTATTCTGTATATATGATATACCATCCAATTATATACTATTTTAATATCAAAAGATTCATATTGTTGCTCATGCGTACGTACGGACTACCATCACCCCGAACACGATGGGATTCATTTTCCATGATTAACCATTCAAGTATGGTTATAAATTATATATAATAAGTAATAATGAAAGATATTACATAATAATGATATTTTATTTATGTACATATATGTTTAATTTACTTAATTCCATTCAATTCAATAAGGAAACAAAAACATCAATCATGCGAACGTACAACCTACCGTCTCCATGAACGGTGTATTTCATTCCATTTATTGATCTATCATATATATTTATATGATGAATATATATTATATATAAATCATGTTTTACATTATGGAATTACGTAAATCAGGATATAAGTAATAATATCAATAACAAAACGTCAAAACACATATGATAAATGAAACGATTTTACCCAAAACGCTGATTTAACATGGAATTGACAAATGAACCGGTAATATAAAGTTGTAAGTGAATCATATATGATTTCATAAATATAATTATGGTTCTTTTACCAGTTAATAATATGTTTAAACACACTATACAAGAGTGTTGGACGCATACAGATGAAATTTGACATAATGTAAGGGATAAGTTTGCGATCACATTTTTATCTGATATTGCTTATACTTAAGTATTTACTGGGGTTATATTTTTCATCCATGTCCATAAAAATGTTTTTCATAAAGTGTTTAATATTATTCCATGCATGTTTAAATTCATGTGTACCCCTCTTTGACTTTTACTTTGTGATATGTAAGGATTCATTCTTTTGATTACCATACGTAGTACTTTTTGACTTTTCCTCTAAAAGTATGAGAAGAATGTTTTTTACTTATACGGAATGAATGGATTTTTATGGTTTTATAATGCCTTATTTTCAGGAATTTTACTCTACAATATTTCATGACTATTTTCAACACAATCCTTTTCTTTTAAAATTACATGGAATTTTGTAAAAAGAAAATGATTTTGTAAAAGAAAGGATATTTTCCTCAAGAATTCATTTCAAGTGTTTTATCAAAAACATTTTCCATCTAAGATGACATTATTTCATATGTGTATGTTTCTAGTATAATTTCTCTATGATTTAAATGGTTTCACTTTTCTTATGATGAAATGATATCCATTTGTTTTATATGGATTATGTTATAATGGGATGAAGATTATGAAACCCATTTTATTCTGTAGGTTATGATGAAGGATTTATGTTTATGTTGTGGCACACGTAAGAATGATTTCATTATGAGATGGGTGGGAACAATATCTCCTTCCAATGCATTGGGTAAATATCTATATCTCATGATTTGGACATGGTTGGAACGATAAGTGAATCTGGTTCAGTAATATAGGGATTGAACGATAAGTAAACCCGATTCAGTAATGGACTTTGTCCACTATGATAGTCTTGGTAACAATTCCTTGGCTACAATGGAAATCATAAAATGTGCTTAATGGATTCCAAAATTACATGTTCTATTCCCATGATTTTTTATCATTATTAATTTTACTTTAGGATCTATGCCTTATTTACTACCATGTTTTATGTCATTGCTTAATATTTTGATGTTTAGATTTCATTATCATGTTTAAACGTTCAAATGATTATGGATTGTTTTATGTTCTCCATGTTTACACTTACTGAGCATTTGAGCTCACCCTTTATATGTTTTATTTTCTCCAGGATATAATGAAAGGTTTTAGGTAAGAAAAAAAGGGGAAGATATTTATGGGAGATATTGAATATCTTCTACCAAGATTAGAATATTATGTTCTGAGTTTCCAAAGACACTAAACTATTATGGTTCTTGGGTGTCTATTTTTGTTATGTATTAATTATTCTACAAAATTAATGTAATATCCAAGTATTCCAAGATTTGGGTCTCTACAATTGGTATCAAATGAAAGTGTTAGTTAACCTTTGGAAACTAGGATGAGAAAACATTAGTGAAATTCATAGATATATTTCGAAGGTGTGTCTAGGGATGTCTCTATGGTTATGTATAAGTATATGTTATAGTCCTAGAATTACAGATATGATCATAGAATTAAAACTAATATGTTTAATATTGAAGGTACTCCCCCATGATTATGTTGTTTGATTAGAATTATTTTTTCATCTCACACTATTCTTTTTGGGTTTTAGAAAATGGCTCAAAATTGGAAGATTCATGATGGAAAATGGACTGATATTCTTCATGAGAAAAAGATGAAATAGGATTTGGAAGTGCAGTCATTATTATTATGCCAAATCAGAAATCTCATAAAATGATCAATAATCTCAACTTTGGCTAGCTTTCTTGACTAAGCTAATAAGAAAAATATGGATTTTCATGATGACCATAGAGGAAAGAATGTTCAATTTACATCATGTAAATCATGTGGTAAGAGGAATTAGGGAGAATGTTTCAAGGGAACTGGAAGATGCTTTGTGTGTGGAAATGAAGGACACAAATCCAAAAATTTCAATGGAAAAGGATCAGTTAATACCATAGGCAAGGATAATGGTATTTCTAAGACATCAACAATGGTTAAATTATTTAAATTCGGAATGTACGGGCATTATAATAACCAATGCTCAAAGGGAAAATTTTATGTAGAAAATCAGCATGGTCTTGTGGGTAGTTATTATGTTTATGATGATGAAGAGACTAAAAATGATATAGGAGATGAAGAATTTTTTTAGGAATAAAATTATGAAGCCTAGTCAGTGGTTTATAAAGGTGGTGGAATGATTGTATGTTTATCAAGAGTTATGTTGTATAGGTAATTTAATGGAACTATGGAATAAAAAAACATATAATGATTGTTACACTATTTTTTCCCTAAAGTATTTGAATGTATATGTTGAATAGTACCAGTAACCATGAATGGATATCTAGATGTTTTTGGAGAGAAGATGATATGCGCATAATGAATGTATGCTGAGATAATGAAATGTTTGACAGTATTAATGAGCTCATGAGTGATATAAGTACAAATTGATATCATGGATTGAGTATATAGAAATTTTGGGATTTTGGTATGTGGAAATAGTTAGCTTTTGACAACATTCATGTTTTCACTAAGGTTCTATGGTAACTCATGTTTCATGAGAATACATGGTTAAGGTATTCACATGTTTGGAATGTGACTAACAAGATATGTCATATGATATATAAGGGATAAATGATGGTATTCACATGATCGGTAGATGAAATTTCTAGTAATCATTTACTTTATACTAGGAGATTGGATAGATGTGTTTTGGATAAGCCTATATAATGGAATGGATTAAGTTAGACAGAATATCGTATTGTTTAAGAATATAACATTTTTCGATATTATTTCTAAAATTTTATAATTGTGAAGTTTTAGAAAAAGGACAACCGATAGGACATACGACAACCCATCACGTTGGACAGGGTTACGAGAATCGAACCCACAAAAGAAGTGCGAAGGGCCTTTTATCGCCCACCACTAGCCTACAGGAAGTCCCTAGTTTTTAGAAATTAGTACTATTTTATTACATGTTTTCATAGATGAAGTATAATTCCATTTTAGGAACCATATACGATTAATCTCACCATAGAAGGACTTATGTATATAACTTATGCAAACCTTATGTTTGAGACAGATGGAGTGACCTATCATTCCATCGCATGATCTGCTAACAATTCATGAAGGACAAATTCAACTTCATGTAATTAAGAGATGAAGTGGAAATTATTCAAGGAATGAAGAAGTGTGAGATTTTACCAAAATCTTGTAAGTATTTCTATTAATTCAATAATTCATCAACAATATGGAAATTATCTTGAAATAAAAAAAATGTTGTCCTAGTACCCTCATATACAATGAATCAAATGGTACCTTAGGTCATAAAAAATTTATGGCTTGTGATTCTTGGCTTTTTCATAGCCATGTCCTCTACAACACTTCATCAGAAGTTGATGGTTATATTTCTCTTCCATATCCATATTTTCACCAATGTTCAATTTTGTGGAAACGCAGTGATGAGTTAATTTGGGTAATCATTACATTTATTACTTTGATTTTTAAAATTATGTTTTAGTATTCCTTTTTACTATGTGGGTTTCTATGATTGAAAATTTCACATATTAAATGATTTATAACCCCGATGAATTTAGAGGGAGAAATTCATTTTAAGGGGGGTAGAATGTAACACCCCGAGATTTTATGAGAATAATTATTTTTAGTTTATTTGATGTCTTCTATTGTACACTACTCCAAGATTATCTTATACTATACTTAAAACCGTATTATCTTGCAGTATACGCAAAAATATTCTTGTCTCGTATTACACAAAATTTCTTGTTTGTTTTGTAGAAATTATTCAACACAACATTAAGTATTGAGTTTTTTAATGTATACATGAAATAAGTTTTGATTATGTTATACAAAACAACAAAGGGAGCTTTCACTACATGCAACCCTAACTTGTTTAGCATTACATTCAATCACGACCTTCCTCAATAGCGTGTGTAGTACACAATACCGGGTTTCACTAAAAAACGATATATTGTTATAATATTATTATGAACTAGCCGTTATGAATAGTAATACCCAAATTTTGAAATTTTATAATTTTATCATTCAAAATGGTCTTCATTTTTGGATTCAGAATATCGATATTAGCTTAGGGTGATATTTTGGTATTTTTCTAAAAACATTCAATTTATATGAATAGTGAAAACACGAAGTTATTGGTTTAAACCAACTTTTTATTTAAATAATCATTTATTTAAATTTATTTTAGGTCAAAAAATATACATATTACCTATATAATTTCAATGTAATGTATTGGAGTCATTTTATAAAAATTTTAGATATATAAAATTTTTATTTAACTTTTTTCCATCTTTTACCCACCTCCTAGGAGAATTTGCAACTTTACATAAAACATAATTTTACTGCTTCTGTGAGTTGAATTTCAAATATCTAAGAGATACTATTAATATCAAGGAATAAAATTTGGTTCAATAAGATAAAAATAATTTTTGGTGAATACTATCTTTTATGTTTTATTTACCACGATTAAAAGTAAATAGGGTAGTTTAGGATAAAAATGTTATTATCATTACCCTAAAACATTTATCAATTGAATTGGATAAGTGTAGTGTGACCAAAAGAAACCTTAGGAATAAATTATTAGCCTTTAGGTCCACTTGGAAAAGATTAGGACATTTATTATTATTTTATTTAATGAAGAGTTAAAATAGTTAAAATCAATGATTAATAATTAAAACATTATTAATATAGGGATATACATAAGCTCAATTAGACTATAAATATTAATTAGAAAGTAATAGATATTTCCTACATAATGACATTTTATTTATATTTTTTAGACATTATATAATCTAATTTATTTATGACACAATGATGATGGAGTAATTACCTTATTACATAAATATTAAAATAATTCATATTATAAATACCATAATAAATGTAATATGAGACTTTTTATGAATTAAACCAATTTTATAGGTTTATATATCATATTTGGGTTGGTTAGAGGAATTTGTTTCGAAATAATAAGGCTTTTATGAATTTAGAAAAAACAAAATACCAAATAGTGTCAAAATTGACATAAAAGTGTTTTTTTAAATATTATATTATAAACTAATAGAATGGTCCAAAAAATATATTGTTCGACAAAAATACTTATATAATAATATATATGACATTAAGGAACCAATTATGGTTCTATTTGCAGTTTATAGTATGTTTGTCAACCATATAGTGTAAGAATACAAAAATACGTGGTAAAAGATAAATTATTTAACTTAGAGATAAATCTAAATGATAATGTTAAAATGGTAACCTAAACTTGTCTAAAACCTATTGGTTTAGAGGATATCAACCGATCCCCACCATGTCTTCAATATAAAACACTTTGGAGCCATTATAAACCGAATATGAATTTATTATAAAATAATATTTTATGTTTTTCCTAAGGTTCCCCTCACCCCTCTTATAAAAGGGCACTCCCACTTATCTCTAATTCACACCTCCAAATCCATTTGGATCTACCAACCCCTGGCCAAATACCCTCTCAACTATCGTATATGAATCCTATTGTCCTTCCTTTAGTCAGAAAGCCATCCTAATGATCCCTTTTGGTCAAATCAAAAGAAAAAACCCGAAGAAGAGGTCAATATCTCACCACCTATTTCATGTCCCTTTTTTCTTCCACATCCACATTCTTTGTTGTTTCCATAATAAAATAACAAATACCGTATCGTTTATATACTATGATGTTACTATAAAAGGTGTAAAACCATATTAGTAATTTTATCCATCCTATCAATGAAACATTCACCACACGTGCGTACAAACGGCTTATTGTCTCCACGTCGTGGTGTAGTTTGTTATTCAATCATTTAATCATTTTGATGGGTATAATAATGAGTATAAATGATATAAATAAAAAATATAACATTATTATGATTCTTTATATATGATATTCCATCAAATTATATATGATTTTAATATCAAAAAATGATATTGTCGCTCGTGCGTACATACAGACTACCTTCGCCACGAACGCGATGAGATTCATCTTCCATGAGTAACAATTCATGTATGGTTATAAAGTATATATAATAAATAATCATGAAATATATTACATAATAAATATACTTTACTTATGTAAATATATGTTTCATTTACTTAATTTCATTTAATTCAAAAAGCAAACGAAAACAGTGTTCATGCATACGTACGACCTACCGTCCCCATGAATGGTGTATTTCATTCCATTTATCGATCAATCATATATAATTATATGATAACTATATATTATATATAAATAATATTTTACATTATTAAATTAATTAAATCAGTATATAAGTAATAATATCATGAACAAAAAGGCGAAACACGAATGATAAATGAAACGATTTTACCCAAAATGCTACTTTAACATGGAATTGACAAATGAATGGGTAGTATAATGACGTAAGTGAATCATATATGATATCATAAATATTATTATGGTTTTTTTAAAAGTTAATAATATGTTTAAACACACTAAACATGATTCTTGGACACATATAGATGAAATTGGACATAAGGTGAGGGATAATTTTGCTATCTCATTTTTATCCAAGATTGCTTATACATAAGTATTTACTGGGGTTATATTTTTCATCCATGTCTATAGAAATGCTTTTCATATAGTGTTTAATAATCTATCTTGTATTTGAAAGGAATTTTAACCCCTATTTGATTTTTACCTTGTGTTTTGAAAGGAATCGTTCTTTTGTTTACCATACGTGGTACTTTTTGACCTTTTTGATAAAAGTATAAGAAATATGTTTTTTTACTTATATGGCATGAATTTTTTTTTACGATTTCATAAAGCCTTATTTTAATAAAGATTACTATAAACGATTTAATGAATATTTTCAAGAAAATCATTTTTATTTAAAATTTAATGGAATTTTGTAAAAAAATGATTTTGAAAAAGAAATGATATTTTCCTCAAGAATTCATTTCATGTTTTATATCAAAACAATTTTCCATATAAGATGACATTATTTCTTATGTTTATGTTTAATGTATAATTTTTCTATGATTTACATGGTTTCAGTTTTATTATTATGAAATGATATCCATTTGTTTTATATAGATTATGTTATGATGGGATTATTTTTATGAAACCCATTTTAATATTTGGGTTATGATTAATGATTTATGATTATGTTGTGGAACATGTAAGAATTATTTTATTATGAGATTGGTGGGACTGATATCTCCCTCCAATTACTTGTGTAAATATTTATATCTTATGAGATAGACACGACATGAATGGAAAGTGAATCTGGTTCAGTAATACAAGGTTGTAACGGTAGGTAAACACGATTCAGTAATGGACATTGTCCACTATAATGGTCATTGGAAAAAATGCCTTGGATAGAATGGAAATCATGACATGTTCATAATGGACCCCAAAAATTCATGTTTTATTACAAGGATATTTTATCATGATTAATGTTAATTTAAGATATATGCCTTATGTACTACCATGTTTTATGTCATTGCTCACGATTTTGATGTTTAGATTTTATGCTCATGCTTTTACGTTCAAATGTTTAAGGATTGTTTTATGTTTTCCATGTTTACCCTTAATGAGAATTTGTGCTCACCATTTATATGTTTTCTTTACCCCATGACATAAAGAAAAGGTTTAGGTAAGAAAAAAAGGGAAGATCTTTATGGGAGATGTTGAAGATCTTTCACCAAGATTAGAAGATTATGTTCTGAGTTTCCAAAGACACTAAACTATTATCATCCTTGGGTGTCTGTTTATGTTATGTATAAATTATTCCGCAAAAGTAATGTATCATCCATGTATGTCAAGCTTTGGGTCTCTATAGTTTGAATCATATGAAATGTTTAGTTTTCCTTTGGGAACTAGGATGCGAAAACCTTAGTGAAATACCTAGAGATATTTCTAAGGTATGTATAGGGATGTCTCTAAGGTTAAGTATAAGTATAGGTTATAGTCCTAGAATTATGGTAAAGATCTTAGAATTAAACATAAGATGTTATATATTGAAGGTAACCCACATTGATTATTTTGTTTTCCTAGTATGAATTTTCACTCTCTCACTATTCTTTTAGGGTTTTAGAAAGTGGATGGAAACAGGAAGATTCACAATGGACAATGGAATGATATTCTTTATGAGCAACAAAATGAAACGAGATTTGGAAGCATAAACATCATTATTATGTCTAATCTGAAATTTCATAATATGATCAATAATCTCAACTTTGGTAAGTATCAGGACTCAGCTTATAAGAGAAAGATGAAGTTTCATGATGATCATAGAGGAAAGAAATTTCAATTTCCATCAAGTAAATCATGTGGTAAGAGGAATTAGGGAGAATGTTTCAAAGGAACTAGAAGATGCTTTGTGTGTGGAGAAGAATGACACAAATCCAGTAATTGCAATAGAAAAGGTTTAGTTAAGACCATGTACAAGGATTACGGTATTTAAAAGACATCAACAATGGATAAATGTTTTTACTGAGGAATGTATGGGAATTATTCAAACCAATGCTCAAAGGAAAAATTTCATGAAGAGAATCAGCATGGTTGTATGTGTAGTATTAATGTTGATGAGTCTAAAAATGATATATGAGATCAATGAAGTGTTGAGAAATAAAATGATGAACCTAGGTCAATGGTTTAAGAAGGTACTGTAATTATTTTATGTTTATCAAGAGTTATGTTGTATAAGTAATTTAATTGTACTATGAAATAAAGAAACATCTAAGGATTGTTACAGTATTGTTTTTCCTAAAGTATTTGAATGTATATGCTGAATGGTACTGGTAACCATGAAATTTTATTTAGATATTTTTGGAAATAATAGGATATGCACATAATGATGTTATAAAGAGATAATGAAATGTTTGAAAGTATTTATGAGCTCATGAATGATATAAGGACAAAATGATATCACGGTTGGAGTATATAGAAATTTTGTGATTTTGGTATGTGGAAAGTGCTAACTTTTGACATCATTCATGTTTTCTCTATGGTTCTATGGTAACTCATGTTTCCAGGGAATACATGATTAAGGTATTCACATGTTATTAATGTGACCAACAAGATATATTGAATGATATATTTGGGATAAATGATGGTATTCACATGATGGGTAGATGACATTTCTAGTAATCATTTACATTATATAATGAGAATGGATAGAAGTATTTTGGATAAGCCTAATGAATGGAATGAATTATGTTGTACATAAGATAGTATTGTTTAAGACTAAAACCTTTTTTCAATATTATTTCTCGAATTTTATAATGGTGATGTTTTAGGAATACGACAACCTGTAGGACAGACGACAACCCGTCATGTCAGACATGGATGCGAGAATTGAACCCACAACCGAAGAATGAAAGACATTTATCACCTACCACTAGCCTATAGGATGTCCCTGGTTTATAGAAATGAAATTTATTTTATTACACGGTGTGATAGATGAAGTATAAGTCCATTTTAGGAACCATATACGATTAATCTCACCATATACGGGCTTATGTATATATGTTTTGATAACCTTATATTTGAGATAGATGGAATGACATGTCGATTCGTCACATGATCTGTTATCACTTCACTAAAGACAAATTCAGCTTAATTTATTTAAGAGATGAAGTGGAAATATTCATGGAACAAACAACAATGAGATTGTTCCAAAATCAAGTAATTATTTCTTTTAATTCAAAATTTTTTCAACAATAGGGAAATGATCTAGAAAACGAAAAATGTTGTCCTAGTACCCTCATATTCAATGAATCAAATGGTCCCTTAGGTCATCAAAAATTTATGGCTTTGTGATTGTTGTCTTTTTCATAGCCATGTCCTCTACTATTCATCATCAGATGTCGATGGATATATTTCTCTTCCATATCCATAATTTCACCTATGTTATCTTATGTGGAAACATAGTGATGAGTTAATTTGGGTAACGGTTACATTTCTTACTTCAATTTTTAAAATTTTGTTTTATTATTCATTTGTATGATGTGGTTTTCTATGAAATAAAATTTCAAGTAGTAGATGATTTATAACCCCGGTGAATTTTGAGGGCGAAATTCATTTTAATGGGTGTAGAATGTAACACCACGAGATTTTATGAGAATTATTCTTTTTAGTTTATTTTATTTCTTCTATTATAAACTACAACAAGATTAGCTTGTAGTATATGCAACACCATATTTTCTTGCAGTATACGCAACACTATTCTTGGCTCGTATTACACAAAATTTCAAGTTTGTTTTGTAGGAATTATTCAATGCTACATTAAGTATAGATATTGTTTAATGTATAAATGAAATAAGTTTTGATTATGTCATACTAAACACCAATGGGATATTTCAATACAAACAACACATACTTGGCTTTCATTACATGCAATCGCGACCTTTATCGATAGCGTGTGTCGTACGCAATACCGGGTTTCACTAAACAATGATATATTGTTATAATATTATTATGAACTAGACGTTATGAATAGTACCCACTTTTTAAAATTTTATAAAATTTATCTTTCAAAATGGACTTCATTTTTGGATTCAGAATATCAAAAATAGCTTAGGCTGAATTTTTGAAAATTTTCTGAAAACTATTAGATTTTGATGAATAGTGAAAACACTGAGTTATTGGTTAAAACCAACCTTTTATTTAAACAATAATTTTTTTATATTTATTTTAGTTAAATATAAATATATAATACCTATATAATTTCAATGTAATTCATTGGAGTCATTTTATAATAATTATAGATATATAACATTTATATTGAACTTTTTACCATCTTTTACCCTCCTCCTAAGAGAATTTGCAAATTTACATAAAACATAATTTTACCGCTTCTTTGAGTGGAATTTTGAAAATCTGAGAGACACGGTTAATATCAAGGAATAAAATGTTATTCAATAAGATAAAAATAATTTTTTGGTAAATAGTGGCTGTTAACTTTTATTTACCACGGTTAAAGATAAATAGGGTAATTAAGGGTAAAAATGATATTAATATTACCCTAACACATGTCATAATTCTATTGGCTAAGTGTAATGCGACCAAAAAACATCCTTAGGAATAAAATATTACCCTTTAGGTCCACTTGGATTATATTAGGACATTTATTATTATTTTATTTAAAGAAGAGTTAAAATAGTTAAAATCAATGTTTAATAACTAAAACATTTTTATTATAAGGTAATAGACAAGATCAATTAGATTATAAATATTCATTAGAAATATAAAAATATTTCCTACATAATAAAATTTTATTTATATTTTTTAGACATTAAATAATTTAAATTATTTATGACACAATAATGATGCAGTAATTACCATATTAATGAAATATTAACATAATTGATATTATAAATACCAAAATAAATGTAATTTGGGAATTTTTTGAATTAAACTAATTTTATAGGTTAATATATAATATTAGGGTTTGTTAGATGAATTTTTTTCTAAATAAAAATGAAGTTATGAATTTAGATAAAAAAATACCAAATAGTGTGAAAATTATCATAAAAGTGTTTTTAAAAATATTATTATATTATTAATTGATATAATGGTCCTAAAATTATAAGGTTTGGAAAAAAGACTTATATAATAATATATATGACATTAATGAAAAAATTAGGGTTAGATTGGTAGTTTATAGTAAGTGTATTAACCAGGTAGTGTCAGAATACAAGAATACATGGTAAAAGTTAAATTTTTTAACATAGAGTTAAATCTAAATGATAAGGTTAAAATGGTAACCTAAACATTTATAAAACCTACTGGTTGAGAGGATTTCAACCAATCCCCACCCTATCCTATAAATAAGTCACTTTTTCTCCATTATAAACCGAATATGAATTTATTATAAAATAATATTTTAAGTTTTTACTAAGTCACCCCTCACCCCTCTTATAAAAAGGCACTCCCCATTCTATCTAATTCACATATACAAAGTCAATTAGCTCGGCCATCCCCTGCCCAAATACTCTATCAACTGTCCTCCCTTCATCCTAGTGTCCTTCCATTAGTCATAAATCCAACCAATGGAGCGCTTTTGATCAAATCAAAATGAAGAACCCGAATAAGAGGTAAATATCTCACCACCTATTTCAAGTTCCTTTCCTATTCAACTTCCCCGTTCTTTGTTGCTTCCATTCTCAAATACGAACTCCAAAATATTATATATACTATGATTTTATTATAAATATTGTTCAACCATATTAGTTATTTTATACTTTCTATGAATGAAAAAGTCACCACATGTGCGTACTTAAGGCTTACCGTCTCCACATTGTGGTGTGGTTTATTATTCAAACAATTAATCAATTTGATGGGTATAATAATGAGAATAAATGATATAAATAATAAATATAACATTATTATTATTTTTTATATATGATATACCATCCAATTATATATGATTTTAATTTCAAAAGAATTATATTGTCGCTCGTGTGTACGTATAGACTACCATCTCCACGAACGCGACGAGATTTATTATCCATGATTAACTATTCATGTATTTTTATAAAGTATATATAATGAATAATAATGAAATATATTACATAATAATGATATTGGATTTATGTACATATATGTTACATTATTTAATCCATTTAATTCAATAAGGAAACAAAAACAGTGTTCATGCGTACGTACAACCTACCGTCTCCATGAATGGTTTATTTCATTCAATTTAAAGATCTATCATATATATTTATATGATGAATATATATTATATATAAATAATGTTTTTAATTCTGGAATTAATTAAATCAGGATTTAAGTAATAGTACCACGAACAACAAGTCGAAACACCTACGATAAATGAAACTATTTTACCCAAAACACTACTTTAACATTGAATTGACAAATGAACTAGTAATATAAAGTCGTAAGTGAATCATATATGATATCATAAATATTATTATCATTTTTTACAAGTTTATAATATGTTCAAACCCACTATACAGGAGTCTCGGACCCATATTAAAGAAATTGGACATAATGTAAGGGATAATTTTGCAATCTGATTTTTATTTGAGATTGCTTATACGTAAGTATTTACTGGGGTTATATTTTTCATCCATGTCCATAAAAATGTTTTTCATAAAGTGTTTAATATTCTTCCATGTATTTATAAAGTAATTTTTACCCCACATTGACTTTTACTTTGTGTTATAGATGGAATCTATCTTTTGTTTACCACACATGGTACTTTTGGACTTTTCCGTTAAAAGTACGAGAATTTTTTTAACTTATATGACATGATTGGATTTATACGGTTTCATAATTCCTTAATTTCATGAAGAATACTCTTCAATTTTTCATGACTATTTTCAACAAAATTCTTTTCTTTTAAAATTAAATGGAATTTTGTGAAAAAATCATTTTTAAAAATAAAGGACATTTTCCTCAATAATTCATTTCAAGTGTTTTATCAAAAGTATTTTCCATCTAAGATGACATTATTTCATATGTTTATGTTTCAAGTATAATGTATCTTTTATTTACATGGTTTCAATTTTCTTATGATGAGATGATATCCATTTGTTTTATATGGATTATGTTATGATGGGGTTTTGTTTATGAAACCCATTTTATTCTTTGGGTTATGAGGAATGATTTATGTTTATGTTGTGGAACACTTAAGAATTATTTCATTATGATATGGGTGGGATCTATATCTCCCTCAAATGCAATGGGAAATTATTTATATCTCATGATATAGGCATGGTTTGAACAACAAGTGAATTTGGTTCAGTAATACATTGCTGGAACGATAAGTAAACCCAGTTCGGTAGTGGACTTTGTCCACTATGATGGTCATGGAATGAATGCCTTGGATACAATGGAAATCATAACATGTTCTTAATGTATTCCACAATTACATATTTTATTCCCATGATATTTTGTCACAATTTATGTTAGTTTATGATCTATGCCTTATGTACTACCATGTTTTATGTCATTGCTCAATATTTTGATGTTTAGATTATATGCTCATGTTTTTACGTTCAAATGTTTATGGAATGTTTTATGTTCTCTATTTTTAACATTACTGTGCATTTTAGCACAACCTTTATATGTTTTATTTTTCCCAGGATATAATGAATGGTTTTAATTATGAAAAAAGGGGAAGATCTTTATGGGAGATGTTGAAGATCTTTCACCAAGATAAGACGATTATATTCTGAGTTTCCAAAGACACTAAACTATTATAGTTATTGGGTGTATATATTTGTTATTTATTAAGTATTACACAAAAGTAATGTAACATCCATGTATTTCATGCTTTGGGTCTCTACATTAATCATCAGAGTACAAGCAAAGGATTGATAAGTCTAGTGTCTTGGAAGACTAGGTACACTTAACATAAAACATGTGGATAAAACAAACATCTTTATTTAATCTCCAAAAAGAGATTATAACTTCCTTTGAGCCCTTACATATACATAAAGTACACTGGGGAACACATGAACAAAGGGATGAGCTAAAAATCTCAGTAAGGGAATGAAAATAAGAAGACATTTCAAGTACATGAGTTAGGAGGCATGACATAATGATATCCAAAGCATGAAACTTATGAAATAATTTACTATAAGAATGGGATGTAGTTGGGGTTTGACTTAGTGGTAAGCACCCTGTAATACTGCATGAAAAATGGGGGTTCAAAACCCATTGTGTGTAGGGTACTGTATTAGTACTGTAGCGATACTGTAGCAGCGACGGTACTATTGATCGGTGGGTACTGGAGCGGCGGCAGGGCACTGTACAGGTGGCGGTACTGTACGGGCACTGTAGCAGCTGGGTTACTATTTAAAAAAAATGTGAATTGGGCTAAAAATATTGGCCTACGGGCTATGTAATTGGCTACAAGCCCACTGGGCCTTTGGGCTATGTAATGGGTCTCCCCCTACCCAATCAAAAGAGGTCTTTGCTTTGCTTTATTAATAAAAATGAGGCTTTGGCCCCAACTATACAAAAATTATAATATAAGCATGGGATAATATAAACATGGAATCATATAAATGTTTCATAATCATAAAAAAATTTCTTTATTATCGGTCAAGGCTAACCACAATCCCATTTCCCATTTCAGTACGGGTCAAGGCTAACCGCCAATCCCGTTTCACATCGCATCTCATGAGACTTATCCTTACCCAATGCATTGGAGCGCTATCTGGGCATAGCCATCTCAACAATTTCATGAATATTCTTTCCACATAAATATTATTAGCACATATACAATCATACATAATCAACCAAACATAAACATAAGTGTACCCATGGAATGAATTGAGTTCCACAATAGTGGCATACATCATAACGATTGGGTGTATCATGAAAGTGTCGATGAATGAAAAGGAATAGAGCATACATGGACGTTCATAAGATATTATAGTCATATAAAATGTTAGGTGGAATAAATAGAAGTGACATCCCATAAGAAATGTATTTGAGAGACATTAGCATTAAAATATTTTTGTGCGGTGTTAAAGAAAACATTATAGAGCTTTAAAAATATTAAAGAATGTATTATTTTATATAAAACCTGAATTGAACTAAGAAGGTTTTAATAATAAAAATAATGAATTTAAAAAGGCAACGGGGTCTTAAAACAGAAGATAGAGTGCACTTGAAATTGGGTAAACATTCGGGATGTTCCATTAAAACAAGTGTGCTTATTGGGATGTATCGAGGAGAGATTCACTTAAAAGCATGTATATCCATGAAAGAGAATGAGATATGGATCTCAGAACATGATTTTAGAGAATATAAACATAATTTTTACGTTCTACATAAATATAAAGGACCAATATATTTTGGTAAAAAGAATGATAGAGCAACCCGAAGGAATAAAGGAAGTTCGGGTAGAATCCCTAATGGTTTATCGGCTTGCTATCAGGTTTAACTAAGAGGGATTTTTGAGAGAGATATGGGGTTTATCATTACATATAAAACTTTAAGGAAGTATGGGTATGGTATATAAACATATCCCATAACATGGTATTACACAAAAATTCATAACATAGAGAAACATCTTTATTAAGAGTGGAAAGGGGAGGATCCCATACATTAAATCTGTTTGTGTTATCCACTTGTTATTAACGACATGAATAAAAAAATAGGATTATTAATTAATAAGTCTAGAACCTCTTATATATTCAATTTTTTTTTTATTATAAACCTTTTTAGTTCATTCAAAGCCTTTTTAATTTTGTACATGTTTCAATTTCATACTTTGGGCTCGTTTGTTTACTTGGCTTTAAAAGATCGGTTCACTTATATTAAAGTGTGGATTATATGCAATATGAAAGTGGTTGTCAGGAATTGAAGTTATATTAATTAGTTCAAATATAGGAGATTACATGTTTTTTATTTTAATTAGGTTACTTTGAGTTATTTCAAATTATTATATATATAAACATAGTGATAACTGTTTTTGTTAATCAGTGGATTTGATTACAAAGAATGTGTTTTGCATTATAACATAATTCCAATTTTACCAAAGGATTACAAGAAAAACAATAAGATATATTACATATATAATAATCTGGTTCAACCATAATAAACATGGTTTCATGACCATAATTAATGAAAATAATAGAAATTGTTAAACCATTGTCCTTGAAATTGCTAAATTAGCACATCTCAAACGGTGATTTCATTTCTTTGAAATAAAAGTGTAGGGGGATGGAAAGAAGATAATGAAATATACCACTTTAATGAAGAAATTATATTACATGTATGTTACTGGATTTATCATACTATTATGGTGAAGGGAGGTGAGAAAAGAAAAAAAATACATAAATGAAAAAGAGAAATTGGGAAGAGGAATTTACCTCTTCACACTTCCTCCATTGAGAACATATTAATGGGAGATGTTTTGGTATTTTGAGGAGGATGAGAGATTTTGGACGTGGGGTAGGACCATGGGGAGATATTTGGGAAGAAAAATGGCAAGGCACAAGGCTAGAGAGGAATGGAGAGAAGAGGGAGTAAATGGGGGGTTTTAATAGTGGAGGAGTAGAGAGATTTCATAATATTATAATCATTAATTTATTATTTCGTCCCAATAAAAGGGATAGTAAGTATTCCATGACCATGAATAGTGATTTTATCATTTTATCTCGAACCAAGTGTTGTTAAATCATTAGAACATCATCTTTGACTCATTTAATCAATTATTTAGCATTTATTGTAAATTATTAGATTCTACTATTCATAAAAAATTCAAGTATTTCAGAAAGATCCGAAAAATTCACTCTAACCATTTCTCGACATGTAGAATCCAAAAATGAAGTCTATTTTCTGAAAATAATTTTCTAAATATGATTATTTTAATATTTAATTAATATAATAATTTATTATCAAAACCAGTTTTAAAACATTCAAGAACATATTCTAAAATATAGGTATATCGTACTTCCAACTTGAATATTATTTTTATACCACCATAGGTGAGGTTACTATTCATTAGGGTATATTGCTATCCATATGGGTTTGTTACTATTCATTAGGTTAGGTTACTATTCATCAAAAATTATGATTTCCATATCAGACACTAAATAACTTACTGATTACAACCGTGTAAGCTTGATTTTCTAAATTCCAAACACAGAAGTGACAAAATTCTGTTTAAAGGACACGTATCACTTAGTGGTTCATTATGTTGTGTTTTCATGTGATTTTATGACATAATTATTACAAGGTAATTTCTATTAAAATACTTTGGGTTGTTACAGGCTGTCTACCACTCCCACTTTAGTTAACGGTTCTTCACATTGTCACCATAACCACAAGACACTGAATTAGAGCTAACCAATGTTAGCTTTTTTAGTGCACCATAAAAATCATAATACCAGACTAAAATAATACCACAAATTCCAATTAACCTAAAATATCATATCTAAAAACCTGAAATCATGCAACCGTAAATCTTTTCAAATCTAAATCAGTTCTATTTACAAAATAAAAATCATCCCAGATCTGGAAGAATCCATGCCACCGAGGAGGATGTTGTGAACCTGATGCTGCAGTCTGAGATGCATACCTTCACCCACCACTTGATGTTGTTGAGATATTTAGTGACGCTTTTGGGAGGTATACCAAATTCTAGTTCAATTCCACTATCGTCGGACTAGAACACGCCACCAAAGCTGAACAGGAGGGGGGCAGCTAATCTAGTTGGCATTTCCGCTGATTGCTGTGCGCCGTTGAGGCTTTCAAATGAGGGAGCCACCAGTACTGCTGGAGACAAGGAGGGATGCTGCCTGCTACTGGTGGTGTCTGTAATGGTGAATTGCATGGGAAGAGGCTGCAGCCTGGTTTCAGTGCAGAAGAAACCCTCCCCCCTGTTGTTGTGCGCCGATATTTGGGGGCAAGGAGGAAGAAGTTAAAAAAATATTAAAAAACTAATAACTAAAATAAATTAATAAAATTAACTAAAAAATTCTAATTGATTTAATGTTTTTAAATAATTAATAAACATTATTATTAACAATAATAATCATCAATTAAAAAAAAATTAATGACTTGACATATAATTACATAAATTAAAAATTATTTTCTAAAATCATTATAAAGAAAAACTAATCATAAAATTAAAATAAGATATTAGATCATATAATTAAATATAACTTATTTACATACTAATAATAATAAAATAACATAAAACAACTCTATAAATAATTTTTATTTTAATATAATTTTTATACAAAATAAATTAGTAAATAAATTCCTAACTCAAAAATTTCATTAAGTTATAATATCTAGTTACTAGTAATACCAACATTAGTAAAATTAACCAAATAGTTAATAATTGATTAAAAAACATAATAATTATATTTAATTAAAGATTAAGTAGTAGATTAATAACTTTAATACTAATTAATAATTTATATTTAATAGTAATTGTCATTTAATTTTTTATTAATTAATTTTAATTTAACATTTTAATAAGTAATATAACATTTAACTTCAAATATTTATTATTTTACTTTATTTGTGATTTCATTTATTTTTTTTCTAAACTATTCAAGTTCATTCAAGGGACAAGTATAAGTCTAAATTTAATTAAATAAATCACTGGGAGTCAGTTGTGTGAGAAAAGATAGTGCGACGTGCCAGTCGTGGTAAAACACATGTGTGTGGTGCATATGTGAAGGGATTTTGATGTCGGTGGAAAATGTTCGGTGTCATGCAGAGAAAGACAACATGATACATAAGATGAGAATACAGTAGATTAGAGGGAGGATGACATTTATTAGATATTCAGTCCTTCACTCGGAAGCAGATCAAGAACCTTGGGGTGAATTCTGGAGTAGCTCTTGGAGAACTATTCCTTGGAGACCCGAGGGCCAGGAGCAACAACAATTCATGCTAGTAGAGGGAGTTTCCATCCTCGATTTTCATTCTTTAATTTTCCTTTGTAATTTAATTGTTTTTTTATATGTAATATATATGTTTTGTAGCCACGTCTCTAGTTCGGGGATATATTGAAGTTCCACTAGTTATCATTAAATTCTCATTTCACTTCATCATTCTAATGTATTCAGTATTTATCGGCGTGATCTATACTAAATTCATTCAATTTCATTCTGCCACCAAATTTTAATTTCAAATTTTACATTCAGTTGGCTAGATTGACTGTGGAAGCACTTTTCAAAAAATAATAGATTCAAAAGACTTCAAGACATATGGTGAGTTTGTCATGCTGTTAATTTTCAAATAGTTCACATATGATTAGTTTTGGAGTGGTGAACTCTTAAATTACATGTCTTGTGTGACATACCTCATGACGAGGGAGGTGAGTCATACTCTTTACAGTGGTACTCTGCAACAACCTATATGTTAATTGAAACACCATTAAAACTAGTAGAATGGAGATATTTTCCTGAGCGGTTTAAAAGATTGTTCTTTTTATTAGTGTTCTATATCTCTGTTATATCATATTTTACAACTGTATCTAGCTTCAATTTAGTTTTAGTTAAACATTTTCAAAAAAAAAATCACTATAATCCTTATAAATAAAAATTTAAAAAATATATAACTTGTGAATAGTAGAAAAATCACTCTAGTGATGACAATAGTGGAGTTTTCCAATATTTTTAGAAGATTAGTGGCCAAATTTTCCTTCTCTGTGGGTTCGTACCTGCATTGCACATATACTATAGTTAGTAGGAATATAAATATTAAACTCTGACCGGCTTAAATGATTGTTTAGGTCACCATTGAAGTGGGAGGATTTCATTTTAGGGACTAACAAGCCTGAATGTTTCTCGATCCCCTGATTTTGTTGGAGGCTATAACATTGTAGGATTCCATATCTGAGGGGATAAGATGTTCTAAGGGTGCATGGAATAATAAAACTCTATTTTTCCCCATCATTGAATATGGATGCATCACATGGATTCAAAGATCAGATGTTGAGGATTTGAGATGAATTAGTGGAAATCCACTTACATATTTTCACTTTGATTTTCCATTATGGATCCCAGGCCATAGAGATAGTGACCAGTTCTACCTGAAAATATAGTATCTTGATGGTATGGAGGTGAACCACATATCGTAGATAATAGGGGTGTGTATCCTTTAGTTGTTGATGAGTTTCCCACATATTTTGGAATCGATAAGGCCTGCACTCCTTGTCTATGTCCTATGGGATCTCAAAGTCATAATTATCAAGAGACCAAAACATGGATGAGAGGTTTTTTCTAAATAACTCTATCCATATTTCAATGTATAATTACAATTCAACAGACTTACAAACCTCTATCTAATCAAACCAGATAAAGCCCTTCTAGGGGTCACCTACTGACCGAAGTGAAGTACTTTTAGGAGTTGATGAGGACTTATATGTGATTGAACCCGATGTTTTAGAACCTCTCTATATGATGGTGTATGAGTTTGAAAAACACACACACAAACATATATATTGGTGTCTAAGTAAGTGGTGGATTTCCTTGTCCATGCTAGATATCTCCATAGGTAGGTTGACCACGTTGGATGTTAGTAGTATAGTCCAGGTGATCCATCTCCAAACATCCACGAGGAGGTCTATCATGGTAATTATCTCCTTCATATTCTGTTTAAGAGTAGATATAACATTGGGGTGTTGAGATCATTTTTCAAACAACCTTAATGGCACAATCATTGAACAAATTGGGGATATGAGCTTCATTATACATTGTGTAAATAATATATCGACCAAGATTCTGAATTGTGTAGGGATTTGAGGCTATTGTATAATTGCTGATGGAATATGTTGATAACTGTCTAGTGTAGTAAGACAGTGCTCATACTTCTGAGAAGCCATGAGAATATTACATTCACATTCTTTATTATTATATGGAATATGAGAATGCCATGAGGCATGTGTTTCTCTCACGTGGTGATCCTTGGTCAGAATAGGATTATAATATTGATCATGATCCATTGGAATATTTTGACGGACTCTCTTGATAGGGATATGAGCATGTCCTGAGCCAGGTGCCTCTCTCACTTGGTGAGATCCAATTAGAGAGGTAATATGATCCCAAGAACAATATACATTCCCCTTATGAATATGATGATGTAACTATAGAATAGTATAAGTGATATGAACCACCATATATATAGCCTCCTATGGATACTAATGCAGTCTTTCATCGGTAGATATTTGGATATAATATTGGGATCAATGATCTAATGGAATTTCTATGTGGAATCACTGTTTGAAATATGAGTTTTTCCCATGTAATGTTCCACTCTTACCTGGTGGTCGCCAACCATAATATGGATATAAGCCCGATCCTTGGCCTTTGGATTATGATGCTGGTCTTCCTCAAAAATAATATGAGCCCATCCTAAGGCATGTGCTGCTGTCACATGGTGAGCCCTATCTAGAATATGGATACGGGAATGCTATTGGTCCTTTGGAATATTCCTCCTCTCTATTTAGAAAGGTATGTGACCATGTCCAAAGGCATGTGCCACTCTCACATGGTCAGCCTCTATTTGAATTAAAATGTGTGCTAGTTCTGACAACTCATAATTTATTAGAATATATTGATAATACTCCAAGATGAGAGCAATAATTTGTGGTTTCCCCGTAATAACTATATGTTCATAATGATTAGAGTGTTTAGTTCTCATGGTTTTAGGGATATTAATATGTACATATCCATGTATATGTACCAATGTTGTAATATTTTGGTGGAGTTCATTTGATGTTTCTAGGATGTAATGTCATTTTACTGATGTTTTTATAGGAATATAAGCCTTCACATTTTCTATCTCCACTATATTCTAGAATATATCTTCAATTTAAGTGGTTATATGATCCAAATTATTAACACCTTGTTCCACTATAATATACCAATGATCTTCATGCACAGGGGGTAGGGATATGAAACATCCCAATGCCTACTGCTTGAATATTCCCACAGACATGTTTTAAGAGAGCTGGGATATAATCATTCTCACTAGATAACACTAGGATATGTTTGAAGTATTTTTTAGTAGAAGTGGGGATATGAGACCTATTTTTATTATCCACATCCGTCCATGCCTACTGTGTCTTTGGTATTTCTTGTGCATGGGTTACGGAGGTGGTAGTGTGTCGGATGGTAACTTAAGTAGGTGAATAAAGGGTGCTTATGTGATGGTATGAGTGTCTAAAATTGACAAGAGACCTCCTTGGTAAATCTTGTACTGGATGGGATCCATGGTTGACTCCATGTTCGACTTCATTAGAAAATAAAGTTTAATATTTTCATGCTTTGGGGATAAGATTTTGAATTGGTTGGTTGTGCCAATGATAGCCATTGGCTTTACTGTAGATTTTTTTGAATGTGGATGACCCATCTGTTTATATACTGCAGTGGCAAAGATACAGTAGCACGTACAGTAAGAGTGTGGGTACTATATAATTACTATTCACAAAGTTGTCCTTTGGGTAAAAAAAATGGGATTTCAAGCCTTTTATTCAGGCCACTTGGCCTTGGGCCTTCGGGCTATGTTATGGGTCTCCCTCTACACAGTATAAAGAGGTCTTTTATTTAATAATAAATTGAGACTTCGACCCCAACCTTTTAATATATATATATATAATCCATCATATATGCAAGTGTAATGCAATTATCCTTGATTAATGATCTGACTGTTATGCTCATATGGATCGGTGAAAGTGAGGATAGACTTGTTTCATATGAAACCATGATACCGAAGATCATCCATAAGGTTTATGTTTTTTTTAACATATATTTTTGTGTATAGTATTAAATCTAAATTGGCCTAATGAATTATTTAATTATCATCCGAATATTTTAGAGAATCATGTCATGTTCACAATTTTTGTTATCATGGAATATGCATGAAAAAATGGCCTGATGCATGATTAAATGATTATCCGCTTATTTGAGAGATTCATTTCAGGTTCACCATTTTTGGTTGAATGGAATATATGGAATAAAAAAATTTCATGAGGCATGATTAATCGATAACCATATTATTTTAAAGATTCAGTTCCAGTTCACCAAATTGTTTGACAAAAATTGTTAATAAACACCCATTTAATAGTAACAATGTGGTCTTATGAAATTCATATAGTCTATAATTTTTATATTGTGTATAAAACATTATATTTGAATGATTTCATGTATGGATCACCACTTTTTTTGTAAGGACATGGATAGTTTGGCCTGGTGGTTTCATTGAAGGGGGTTTAATTCCTCAACACAATCATTCAAGTTGATGTACCATTTTTACCTCTAATAGAAACTCCAAAAAGCTCCCACACCCATAACTAAGTGAGGAACTTCATTCCAAATGTAGGTGGTCCATTGGGGTTTTTAACCCAATGACACCTAGGAACTCAAATTGGTGGATAGTATGATATATTGGGTTGATTGCGCCTTTTCTGGGGGGGAATTTTCTCATACCCCATGAATTTTTTTTGAAATAATATATTTTTGATAATCTATTTCTTATACTATTACATGACCAATTATTCTAATAGATTAATAATATATTTAATCTTCATAGAAATGGAATCTATCAGCAAATCCATCTGTATGTATCTGAGGTTCTTCATGCATTTCCTATTAATTTGTAGTTTCTTATTTATTGATTCCGTATAATCTGGTATTTCATAATTTGATTCCGTGAAGGGAGGCGATTAGTATGTCAAGGATGTTATTAGGCCACTTTAATGCATCCTACATATCATAATTAATGATATGAATAAAAATACCATAGTTTATTAAACCCATGTAGTTTAATGTCATTCAAAGAGAATGCATGTGGAAATACACACGTACTAGATATTTGATCTCGTAACTCAAGGTGGCATCCTATGGATACTAGTTATAACAGGAATAAAAATCATCATTGTTTATTATATTCAAGGATTATTCACTATAGTTTCCCTATATTTCTATAGGCTTATGGCATTAAGGATATAACAAGTGAAACTCCCTAAGCCCATATAATCCATAATCATTATGGGAAACAAGGGATAACAAGTATTCATTCTCAAAACATGTGGATGTAGGACTTATATGCTAGTATATCCCTTTTTAATGATTAATATGGAGCACCATCCTTATGAAGGTGTCCTACATATCCCAATCATTGAAGGAATCAGAGTCATATAAGTTCAATTAATGTCTTTGTCTACTAATTGATGATGTGGGATGATCATTACACATGAATGATTGGGTCTCAATGTGTTAAATGTCAAGGACATTGGTTGACATACATTGAGTTATGTGTACATTTGATCTTGGTAATTATGAAGGAATCCTACATATTATGTTTATGGTAGGAATCAATGACATTTGAGTTTAGTTAATTCAAATCATACACTCTGAGGTTTCCCATGTATCCCATAGAAAAAGATATATTGTCATGGGATTCTTTCCTGGCCTGACATGGTTTTCAGCCTAAAATTTCGAGTTTTCTTCCTAAAATATCCCGGTGATAGTCATATAATCCAGTTCGATATGTCGATAACCGAAGGAAGGATTTGGAATTTCAGGTAGGAGACCAAATGTTATTTAAGGTATCTCCATGGAAGGGTGCTATACGTTTCAGTAAGAAGGGTAAATTGATTTCCAGGTACATTGCACCTTTTGAAATTCTTGAACGAATTGGGTTTGTAGCTTATCATTTGGCAATGCCTCCATGTCTCTCCAAAGTACATGATCTGTTCCATGTATCACTATTGAAAAATACATTCCTAACCTAATTCTTGTACTCACCTATTACAAAATTGAACTAGAACTTGATTTATCATATTGTGAAGATCCTGTCAAAATTCATGATACCACAGAATAAGTGTAGAGAAAGTGGATGACTTGTCTAATAATAGTTCTGGGGAGAAACCATAAGAAAGAAGAGGCAATGTGGGTATCCGAGGAACATATGACAATGAACTACCTGATTCATTTTATGCAGTAATATTCTAGAAATTTCAAAGATGAAATTATTTTAATGAGGGGATAATGTAACATCTGAATCTTCCACAGTATGTTTCCCTTTGAATAATGCAGTAGCTTGCGTTGTACACAACTTAGTGTTTTAAAACACTATGACCAATCAAACTATCATTTATGAATAGTAATACCAACTCTTTGAAATTTTATAAATTTTATTTTCCAAAATGGAATTCATTTTTGGATTCGGAATATCAAAATTATCTTAGGTTTAATTTTTTGTATTTTTCTGAAAACATAAAATTTTGCATGAATAGTGAAAACACCGCGTTATTATTTAAAACCAACATTTTATTTAAATTATTAGTTATTTTATTTTAATTTGTTTTAGGTAAAAATAGATATATAATACCTATATATGTTCAATGTAATTCATTGGATTGAATTTTATAATATGTTTAGAAATATAAAATTTTATTGAACTTTTTACCGTTTTTACCCACCTTCTAGGAGCATTTGAAAATTTGCATAAAACATAATTTTACCGTTTCTTTGAGTTGAATTTCAAAAATACAAGGTACATGGTTAATATCAGTATGTAAAATTTGGTTCAATAAGATGAAAATAATTTTTGGTGAATAGTATCTTTTGAATTTTATTTACCACGATAAAAAGAAAATAGGGTAATTAAAGCTAAAAATAATATTATAATTTCCCTACACATTTCCTAATTCTATTCATTTAGTGTAATTCGTCCAAAAAAGCCATAGGATTAAAATTTGACCCCATTTGGTCCACATGGAATAAATAACGACATTTATTATTATTTTATTTAAAGAATAGTTAAAAGTGTTAAATTCAAAGTTTAATAACTAGAACATTTTAAATATAGGGTTAAACACAATATAAATTAGAATATAAATATTCATTAAAAATATAAAAACATTCTTACATAATGTTATCTTATTTATAATTTTTATATATTAAATAATTTAATTTATTTGTGACATAATAATGATACAGTAATTAACTTATTAATGAAATGTTAAAATAATTGATATTAGAAATATCCAAAAAAATGTAAATTGAGACTTCAAATGAATTAAAATAATTATATAGGTTAATATGAAATGTTAGGGTTGATTAAATAAATTTTATTCTATGTGATAATGTTTCTATGGCTTTCAAAAATATAAAATCCTAAATAGAGTCAAAACTGACATAATTGTGTTTTTAAAACAAATAAAATATTAATAATTGATATAATATTCATAAAATTCTATTGATCAGAAAAGGACTTCGATAAGTTTATATAATTAATAATTAACCACTTGGAGCTCTCTTTATAGTTTATAGTAGGTTTATTAACCATATAATTTGAAAATACAAAGAGACATTGTAAATGTCAAACTATTTAACTTAGAGTAAAATCTAAATGAGAAGGTTAATATGGTGAGATAAACCTCTATAAAACCTATTAGATTAGAGGTTTTAGACAAAAAACCCACATTATCCTCTAAATAAATAATTTTTGAGACATTAATAACCAAAAATGATTCTACTATAAAATAATATTTCAAGCTTTCCCTAAAGTGACCCTCACCTATATTATAAAAGGGTGCTTCACCTTTTCTTAATTTCATACCTCCAAAGCCATTTGGATTGTCAAACCCCTACCCATATATCCTCCCAACTTCCATCACATCAACCTAGAGTCCCTACATTGATGTGAATGCCAACCCATGCAGCCATTTTGATCAACTTAAAATGAAACCCCCGAAGAAGAGGTAATAATTTCACCACCCTCTTTCAAGTTCTATTCCTCTTCCAGTTCCTCTTTATGTGATTCTATAATAGAATAATAACTCTAGTACCTTATAAATACTATGATGTAATTATATATATGGTACAACCATATTCATTATTCTATCCATCATATAAATGACAAAGTCACCATACGTGAATACGTACGGCATACGGTCTCCACATCGGGGTGTAGTTTTTTATTAAAACACCTCATTGTTTGGATGGGTTTAATAATGAGTATAAATGATATAAATAACAAATATAACAAGTTAATGATTCTTATATATGATATACTGTACAATTACTTACAATTTTACCATCAATATAACTATATTGTCGCTCATGCGTATGTATGGATTACCGTCTCCACGAACGCAATTGGATTCATTCCCCATCGCATTAATCCAAGAATACATTTCATTTTATTATTAAAAATAATGTATTTTAATATAATATCATTTTGTATATGAATAATATACATACTATTCACAATAAACATGGCTTACATAACCAAGCATATAAAGGAAAACAAATCAGTTAACACCTGAAATGATGATACTACTAAAATATTATGAAAAAAGCTATAATAGAAAATCTTATATGATATCTTCTTTAGGTATATGATTATTTTATAATTTAACAACAATGATATTACTATCATACATGAGTTTAACGTACCCTCAAACAAAGAAATGTAAATGGTATGGATAAATTCTTCAATCTAATTATTATCCGACATTGTTTTTGTGTAAGTATTTACTGGGAAATATTTATCATCATAGACCATATTTCAAAAAAAAAATTCAAAATGAATCTTTTCAAATGGAATATTTTAAGGACTATTTAACAATATCATCATTTTAAATGTTCTAATTATTAATTTTTCTAAATATTTTTAATTAATTTCATTGTTTTCAAAATGATATTAAGGATTTATTTATATGGACATCATTGTTTTAAAATGTTAATTCCGTTAAAATATTCAAAGTGGTATAGGACACTATGATTCAAAAATGTCTTTAAATGCATTAATTAATAAATTATGAGACTTTTAAATGATTTAAAAAAAAGATATATTTCTCACAAATAGTTTGGATTTCATCTATGACAACATCCTTTAATGGATTTTACAGTTGATTGAAGTTGATCCATTATAATAAAAATCTTCCATATTTTATTGTAGGTTCTATGATAGTTTTCAAAATGGATGTGTTATTTTTATATCATTCAGAGTTTATGGTTAATGTATTACCATTTCATATGATAGATTTAAAACAAATTTTTATGTCATGTTTCAACCTTTCATATTAGGAATGCATTGAAATTAGTAAGTGACGGGTAGAGCCGGCTATGGCTCCTCGATGCATCGGTAGGTCTCATGAGACCAAATAGTTTCTTAGTATAAGGTCTTCAAAAAATATTATTTGTTGTCTTGCCAAAAGGCCTTGACTATGTGGTTTTGAAGTATAGAATTATGCATTTCATCATTATGAAATTGGATATTTATATTTCATGTGATTATTCAACTAGTAGAATATCCATGTGAATAAGTAAATGAGATTATATGGTTTAAATTTTCCATATTATGATGATGTTTATTTTTAAGAGGATTATGTTTTAGTTTTATATATTTCCTGAAATATTTATACTTATTTGTGAATGTTTCCGTTATATTGATATCCTTTCTGATCATATGTGCTCACCCTTTCAATATTTTATTTTTACTAAGATGAGAAGAAGTATATTATGACTGACCTATAGGGATAGTCTAAGAGATATTAATGTGGTCAAGAGAGAAAATTATTTTGTTGTTTTTCATTTTATAATGTAATGTAAATCTTCAGAATGTATCTAGTACTTCCATGGCTACTAAAATGATCAGACATTTGGGATTTGATCCCTTGTGATCATACCAATGTTATGTAATAATGCACAGACTCTGGGTAAATGGCTTAGAGTAGTTATAGTTGGTATCATATGAAGTTTAGTAAAATCCTTGGAAGATATATTTAAAAAAACTATGATTAGAGAACATCACCCTAAGATAGACTTTTAGGATTAGTATATAATAACTTCCAATAATTTTGGTAATGTAGTGATTATGTGAGTTTTACAAGCAATAAATCCTTCTCTAGATACGAGCAGGTAGAGGCGGATCCTTCACAGATGTAAATTGGGGTAAAACCTGAAAACACCACTTTGAGATAGACTGTAACTGAAACTGGTTCACGACAACAGACCTTACTACACTCTTAGTTACGACCCTCCTGGGGTATATTCTTAGGATAATTCAAATTTTCTTTACAAACCATTATAAAGGATTTTTGAGTATATACCTCATCAAAGAAAACATTTTTATGATTATGTATTATATCCATAAACTGTTCAATTTATGTAAAGTGTGTTACAAGTTTGGAATTATGTATTGCAATTTATAAACAAATCTACTGTATTCCATTGTTTAGAAATGTAGCCTAGTGGAAGGAATGTAAACTGTATCAATGCATGTAATCCATGTAGGTATTTCCAAAATACTCAATATGATTATAGAGGAGATGGTGATACAACTAGTGATGATCATCTTATCACCATACTGGTAAACTCACTCAGGATATGAATAATAACCTTACCTGTATAAAGCACCCTAATCCATAATGTGGAGGATGAATGTTAAAACACTAAATGAGGAAAAAACCACCAACATTCAATGGGAGTACAAATCCATTAGTAACTGAGCAATAGATAATTTCCATAGAGAAAATACTTTATGCTTTGGGGACTAGTGAAAGAGAAAAATTTGTCATGTTAGTTTATTGCCTCATGGGAAATGCAGATCAATGGTGGTCATTAATCCAAAACCCAAAGGAGGATGAAGAAGTATCATGTATGGAATGGAGGGAGATTAACGATTTTTTCTTATAAGAGTACTTTCCTCGTGACCATCGAGCAGATATGGAAATCTAATTTCTATGTCTGAGGAAAATGGAGGATTAGAATGTCGGAAAGTATGAGGATAAACAGAGAAGGATAGCAAGGCATGCAGCAGATTATATACGTAACCCAAGGAGTAAGATTGACCAATTCTTTGATGGGTTAAAACCATTTCTCCATTGATCATTAGTCTCAAAATCCTTCTCATCATACAAAGATATTGACTCATGCTCTATCAAGATAAAAAAATAATTCTCAATGTCTTATGACTTTAAAGAAATGTAAGAGAAAAAGAGATCTATTGAACACTCTAAAAATGGAAATCAGGGGGAGAATGAACATGTTTAATATCTATCTTGCGGTAAATGCGGGAAGAAACACCCAATTATTTTCTTAAAGGGAATGAGATTCGGTTACAAGTGTGCTGAAAAATGCCACCAAGCTCGTGATTGTAAGTGAGAAAAGAGGCTATAAATGTTGAATTATACAATTGTATAGAAAAAGGGGCATTATTCAAATGAATTTCCTAAGCGCCAAGGGAACATACATGATAATATTCCAAGGGAGCAAGGACAAATTTATGTGATAACTACTGCTAAAGTTGATGATCTGAAAGACGTGGTGGTTGGTAATTTAATGGTTTCCTCAATTTTAGCCAATGTTTTATTTGATTCTGGATCACCGCATTGTTTCATATCATCCATGTTTTCTTTGAAAATTTGATATTTTTAATTTGGCTAAACAAGTGAGTTTTTAGTCAAAACTCTTAAAGGAAGTATATTTGCAACAAAATTTTGGGAATTAGTTTTCATTAGGGTATATAGGTGTTCCTTATCCTCTAATCTCATCATCATACCCATGATTGAATTTGATATAATCCTCAGTATGGATTGGATTTCAGACCACGATGCAAATATTTATTGTAAAAATAAAGAGGTTACAATTTTGGATGGTGATAAGGGGTTCCTTATTTTTAGAGCGGAAACATCACTATCTAATTCTTATATAGATCCGCCCCCAATACCTCTACTAAATTCAATTATCGGGGAGGAAGAGAACAAAATAACTGTGGGTGAGGAGATGAATGTTAAAATAGAGGACGTATCTATTGTGAAAGAATATGATGGTGTGTTTCCAGAAAATTTACCTTTACATCCTCTAGAACGAGAAATTGATTTTTCTATAGATTTAATTCATTGTTCAAGGCCAATATTGATGACCCCTTATAGAATGGACCCTGTTGAATTAGTGGAACAATAGAAACAACTAGAGGAATTTAGTGTTAAAGGATTTATTCACCCTAGTGTTTCTCCATCAGGAGCCCTTATTATTTTTGTTAAAAATAAAGATGGATCTATGAGGTTGTGCATTGACTACAGGGAGATCAATACTATAACAATAACGAACATGTATCCCCTACCTTGCTTTGATGATTTATTTTATCAACTTCATGGAGCTCAATATTTTTCAAATATTGTCTTTATATATCGATATCATTAGTAGTGTGTGAAGAAGGAAGACATTCCAAAGACAACATTTCGAACCAGTTATGGGCATCATGAATTTACATTAATGCCTTTTAGATTGACTAATTAACCCTTTGTATTTATGGATCTAATAAATATAATTTTCAAGGAATATCATTATGAATTTGTAGTGGTATTTGTGGATGATATCTTGGTATACAAAAAAACCTATGAGGATAATGAAAATCACATGCGCGCTATTATGAAAACCATTAGAAGAAATGAATTAAATGGGAAGATTAGCAAGTGTGGATTCTAGCTTCATGAGATTTTGTTTCTTGGCCATATTATCTTTAAGGATGGAATAACTATTTATCCTTTAAAGACAATGGAAATCCATGAATGGCTATCACCGAAGTGTTTAACTAAGGTAAACAATTTTATTGGTTTAGTAGTTTATTATCGATGTTTCATCCAGAATGTTTCTCGGTTGGCTAACCCATTAACCAAGTATACACGTAAAGGGGTTAATTTTTTGGACAAAGGAGTGTGCAGAATGTTTTGAAGAACTGAAGAGAAGATTCATCAATGCTCTAATCTAGACTGTACCATTAGAGAACAATGGGTTTGATATTTATAGTGATGATTCAATGAAATGTTTTGGTTGTGTCCTTATACAGAATGATAGGGTTATTTCCTGTGCATCACGACAGCTAAAAAATCATGAGAAAAACTATCCTACTCATTATCATGAGTTAGAGACTATAATATTTGTTCTAAATATATGGAGACATTATCTCTATGGTGAAAAATGTGAGATTTATACTGATCACAAGTGTTTGAAATATATTATCTCACAAAAATAACTCTACATGAGGCAAATGAGATGGCTTGAACTACTCATGTATTATGATTCCCCAATACACTACCACACAAGGAAAGAAAATAAGGTGGAAGATGTTTTGAGAAGAAAGGATCATTGAGATTTGTTCAAGATGAGAGTTAAAATGGATTCTACTTTCATTGATATAATAAAGATGGATATACGAATAACAACGGAAGGTAAAACATCAATACTTTTTCAAATGGTTGCCAATCCATCTTAACTAAAAAGGAAAAACATTTATCAGATAGATAATGAATATTTCCAAAAAAATATTATTGCTTTGAATGATGAGAGATTGTGTATCTTCATATATAAAGATGAAATTTGGAAATTTTTGAAGAGACATTATGTTCCTTACATACCTGATCTAAAAAGGGATTTTTTATGATGCTCATAGCTGCATTTTCTCTTTACACCATGGGAGCACCAACATATATAGAGATTTGAAGGAACATTTTTTGTGGGAAAACATGAAGAGATATCTTGCTGATTATGTGTCAAGATGTATGGGTTTTCAACAAGTGAAAGCTCAAAGACAACATCCTAGAGGATTCATGTAACCTCTTATCATACCTCAGTGGAAATGAGATGGTATTACGATGGACATTGACATGGGGATACACAAGAATCCTATATGGAATGATGCAATATGGTTCATTTTTTATCATCTTACAAAGTCAGCAAATTTTCTAGCGATAAGAGAATATTTAACAGTTGAACATATAGAAATACTATACATTGATGAAGTTTCAAGGCTTCATGGAGTACTGCAATTGATTATTTTTAATCGTGATCTCCATTTTACATCATGATTCTGGAAAATTCTTCAGAAGGCCCTGGTTACTAAACTTTGTTTAAACACTGCCTACCACCCTCAAACTGATAGACAATCAGAATGGACTATTCAAACCATAGAAGAAATGTTGAGATCTTTCTCAATTGACATTCTAGGTATGTTGGATCAATATTTACCTCTGGAAAGTTTTACTATATCAATAGCTTCCATTAATGTTTTCAGATGGAACCATATGAAGCGTTATATGGAATGAAATGTTGCACACCAACTTGTTGGGATGATGCTGGTGAAAGAAATCTATTTGGCCCAGATCTTGTTGAGGAAACAATGGAAAAGGTGACGGTTATCCAAACCCACATCAAAGAACCACCAATGTTGGAAAAGGAGTGATACCAATAACTGACGGAAGGATTTGGAATTTCAAGAAGGAGATCATGTTTTCCCGAAGGTATCTCCAAGGAAGGGTGTCATACGTTTCATTAGGAAGGGTAAATTGAGTTATAGGTAAATCAGACCTTTCAAAATTCTAGAACAAATTGGAGTTTTAGCTTATCATTGCGAAATTCTTCCAAGTCTCTCCAAAGTTCAAGATTTGTTCAACATATCACTGTTGAGAAAATACATGCTTGACTCAACGCATGTACTCGCCTATAAAGAAATTTAACTGGAACATGATCTATCATATTGTGAAGAGCCTGTCAAAATTCATGATACCAGAGAACCAGTGTTGAGAAACCAGATGACTCGTCTTGTAACAGTTCTATGGAGAATCCATTTGATAGAAGAGGCAATGTGGGAACTTGAGGAACATATGATGAAGAACCACCTGATCATTTTTTTGATGTAATAATCTAGAAATTACGAGCACAAAATTATTTTAATGAGGGAATAATGTAACACCCCTTGATTCCATAATACATTTACCTTTGAATAATGCAGTGGCTTGTGTTGTATGCAACATGGAGTTTGAACGCAACACGTCCAATCAAACTAGTAGTTATGAATAGTAAAACCCACCTTATAAAAATTTATAAATATTATTTTTCAAATAGACTTAATTTTTTGGATTCTGAATATCAAAATTATCTTAGGGTAAATTTTTTGTATTTTTCAGAAAACATTCAATTTTTGATGAATAGTGAAAAACACTGCGTTACTGTTTGAAACAGTCATTTTATGTAAATAATTATTTATTTTATTTTAATTTATTTTAGGTCAAAATAGATACATAATACCTATATAGGTGCAATTTAATTCCTTTGTGTCATTTTATAATAAGTTTAATATTATAAAATTTTATTGAAATTTTTACCGTCTTTTAACCACCTTCTAGGAGAAGAAAATTTGGGGGACATGGTTAATACCAGTATGTAAAATTTGATTCAATTAGAAGAAAATAATTTTTGGGAATAGTAACTTTTGACATTTATTTACCACGATTAAATTTAAACAGGGTAATTTAAGGTAAAAAGAATATTATAATTACCCGAACACATGTTCTAATTCTATTTAATAAGTGTAATTTGACCAAAAACATCCTTAAGAATAAAATATGACCCCCTTTGGTCGACTTGGATTAGATTAGGGCATTTATTATTATATTATTTAAAGAAGAGTTATAAATGTTAAATTCAAAGTTTAAAAACTAAACCATTTTTAATATTGGGTTACACAAAATATAAATTTGACTATAAATATTAATTAAAATATAAAAATATTTCCTACATAATGTTATTTTATTTATAATTTTTAGATATTAAATATTTTAATTTAGTTATGACACAATAATGATGCAATAATTACCTTATTAATGAAATATTAAAATAATTTATATTCAAAATATCCAAATAAATGTAAATTGATACTTTTAATAAGTTACACTAAATTTATAGGTTAATATGAAATGTTAGGGGTGACTAAATAAAATTTATTCTATGTGATAAAGTTTTTATGGCTTTCAAATTAATAAAATATTAAATAGTGTCAAAATTGACATAATTGAGCTTTTAAAACAAATATTATATTATTAATTGATATAATATTCATAAAAAACTAAAATTTGGCCAAATTACTTATATAAGGTTATATATATTAATAATGAACCACTTGGGTTTTGCTTGGCAGTTTATAGTATGTTTATTAACAATATAATATAAAAATACAAAAAGACATGGTAAAGTAAAACAATTTAACTAAGAGTTAAATCTAAAAGATGAGGTTAATATGGTGACCAAAACCAATCTAAAACATATTTTTTGAGAGTTTTTTGACCCATACCCACCTTAGAATTGAAATAAATAATTTTTGAGCCATTAAAAACTGAAAATGATTTTATTATAAAATAATATTTTAAGCTTTTCCTAAAGTGACCTCCACCTCTCTTATAAAAAGGTACTTCCCCGTATCTTAATTTTACACCTCCAGAGCCATTTGTGTCGGCCAAACCCTACCCATATGTCTTCCCAAATTCCTTCACTACAACCTAGACTCCTTACCTTGATCAGAAAGCCATCATATAGAGCTGTTTTGATCAACTCAAAATGAAACACCCGAAGAAGTGGTAATAATTTCCCCAACCTATTTCAAGATCTTTAGTTCATCCAATTCCTCTTTCGTTGATTCAATACCAATATAATAACTCCAGATCCTTCAACATACTGTGATGTTATTATAAATATGGTACAATATTATTTTTCATCCTATTCATCCTATAAATGAAAAAGTCACAATACGTGCGTACGTACGACTTACCATCTCCACGTCGTGGTGTAGTTTGTTATTCAAACACTATATTATTTGGATGGGTATAATAATGAGTATAACTGATATAAATAATAAATATAACATGTTAATGATTCTGTTTATATGATATACCATGCAATTACATATGATCTCACCATAAATATAATGATATTGTCGCTCGTGCGTACGTACGGATTACCGTTTCCACGAACGTGATGAGATACATTCCCCATTGTAATCATTCAAGAATTATTTTCATTTTATGATTAAAAATAATTTTTCATAATATAATATCATAATGTAAATGAATCAAATACATCTTATTCATGAAAAACATGGCTTATGTAACCAAGCATATAAGGTAAAAGGAATAAGTTAACACCTGAAACAATGATACTACTAAAATATTATCAACAAAGCACTATTAGAAGATCATATATGATATGATATTTATGTATACGATTCTTTTATAATTTAACAAAAATAATTTAACAATTATACAGGATGATAAAGTACCCTCGAACAATGAAAAGTACAAGGTATGATTTAATTTATTATTCTAATTATTATCCAAGATAGTTTATGAGTATGTATTTACTGGGACATATTTATCATCAATGTCCATATATCATTAAAATGTTTTCAAAAGGAATATTTTATGGTTTTATGGAAGGTTCTATTTAACTATATCATCATTCAAAACGTTTTAAGTATTTATTTTAAGGATTTATTTTTATGGACTTCATTATTTTAAATTGTTAATTCTTTTCAATGTTTCAAAGTCCTACGAGAGACATTTATTCAAAAATGTCTTTTAATTTCTTCATTTCTAAATTATGTGACTTTTAAATGATTTAAAAAAAGAGATATCTCTCTCAAATAGTTTTTATTTCTTCTATCTCAATATCCTTTTTTGCATTTTACACTTGTTTGAAGTTGATTCATTTTGATACAAATCATCAATATTGTATTGGATGTTTTGTGAAATGTTTGAATGTGGATGATTTATTTTTATACCATTCATAGTTTATGGTTACAGTATTGGAATTTAATATGCTAGTTTTAATATAAATGTTTATTTTATGATTCAACCTTGCATATGAGGAGTGAATTGGACATAGTATGTGATGTGTGGAGCCCAATACACCTCTGAAAGTGCGGCCGATTGTCGCCTATCGACCGTTCAAGGTTCCGGTGCTCTGCTAATGTATATAGCAGCACTCGGGTCGAATCCTCGGCGATGATACTTTGTAGTAGTCGTTTGTTTTTAGTTGATTGTATTTTGATTAGGGGGGTTTGTTTGCAGAGCTTAATTGAAATGATTTATGGATGATGTTTGATTTACCAAATTGATAAAGATTGGGGTGAGTTCATCATTAGGTTAGTTAAGCTTGTGATATCCTCGAGCTTTGCTTTATATTGCATTTAAATTAACACCCATGTCACAAGATGATGTTGATTAGAATTCTTAAGTGTCAAGGCTTTAAACCAAGACTTAACTTAACATAAGGTTATAATCTCAATCAGATCTTATTTATGGTTGTGTATTTATGGTTCCAATAATCCATGGAAACCACATGTTAAACAAAACAAGTCATTAATCCATGACATGTTAAGTCCAACATACACAATGTTAATTCAAAGAATATTCATCGAGCAGAAGCTCTCAATCACTTAACATACCTAAATTATAACTCACCCCAATGAGAGATTTACTCAGCCATTTGGGTGATTAATAATCTGGTAATATATGTTTATGGTGATGAATTATAAAGAGAAGAAAAAGAAAGGGACAAGATAAGAGTAGTGTGCCGAACACACACACGAAATAATTTAAGAATCAAAAATGGAATTTCGATTGAATGAGGAAGCTTAAGAAGGGAAGGGGATTGAACTGAATTTTAAACTATTTTAAGAACATTAATATTAAAATACAGAAGGTGGAAGAGAATAAGAGATATTGAAGAAGTAACTTGCATTAAAACAGAATTACAAAGAAAGAGAATTACAAGATTACAAAAATGAAGAACTCAAAAGTAAGTGAAAAGAAAGAGAGGAGGAAAGGTCTCTCAAGTAAAAACTTGAGTATGGCAGGTCCTCCCAAGCCTTTGGCAAAGCTTTGGTCGTGCCAGTGTGATCTCCTCTCTTCTGAAATGCCAACCCCTCTCAAGGAGAGAAGGGGAGAGTATTTATAGCCCAAGGAGTGGACTGTTTGCATTCCCAATCTGTCCCTCCACTTGCTTCGCCAATTTAGCTATACAGACAGCCGAATCTTCAAATACATCCTTCTTCAAAGTTGTAGAAAATAATGTTGTCCGACTACTCTAAAACTTTGGAGGCATTTGGACAATTGGAGCCAAAGTTATGGCCGGTTTATTAAACAAAGGTAAACTGTCCATTTCTATCCATTCTTTTTCGATGGCCAAAATGTGAATGGATTTTTGAACAGGAATATGCCTTCAAATTCGAATGACTTCTTCAACACAGTCGGCCGCCTATATCTCCTCTTTCACACTGCAAAATCTCAGCTCGATTGGATGCTTACATCAGGAGATATGTCATGCATACTATACTGATTTTAATTCTCGGCCAGAATGGTGGGCTGGACTTCAAAGGTTTATTTGGGCCCCTTGTACTTGGATTTGGGCCATGAAATTTTTATCCAAGATGCAATGTAGTGTCCCCCGAATTATGGTGGAGATTGAAGGTCTTTGGACTTCTCGATTGAACCCAGTAAATCAATCTTCATGGATGGTCCAGTTTGTTCACAGATTCTTTGGTCTTGTTTGTGAGGACCATATGACCCTTGAAATGGCAGAATTGGCTCATGGTTCCTTCTAATGAAATGTTGTATATTGAAAGGAGAATCCTACAAAACAATAACCACACAATTTGGATCAGTATAGGGATAGTTATAATTAAAACATTAAACTGACTCAATTTGACTACTTCTAAAAATGCTCAAATATTATACTTAATATTAAAACATTAATATTTCACACAAATTATGCACATTTCATATAAAATAAGTAAAGGGGGAATATAATAAGTAATGAAAATATTAATAACATCAACTCCCCCACACTTATATTTGCGCGTGTCCTCATGTGCAACAAATATAAAAACATGACAAAATCATTTTCACTCACCAACAAATATTAAAATTTTGTTTTCTCCAATCAGGGGAGGTTTAGACTATTTTACTCATCCATAATGAATTCCATCACAAATTTGGTTCACAATAATGCATCATAAACAATTCATTTTTTCATGTTCAAGGTTTGAATTGGAAAATGTAGGCACTCAAAACTTACTCCTCTCAAGATGATAAAAATGTATTTTAGGAGGTTCACTCATTCACCAACAAAAAGTGAAAATCAAGAGTTTGTAAGAGCTCTCAGCTTCCATTCCCAAATCTAATGTGTACAAGAATCAAGAGGTCTTTTAAGGGGTTTTTCAGTGGCTATGGGACGGTAGGTATATAATGTCCAAAGGAAAAGAGGGGTTAAAAACACCAACATGGAAAAATCAATGCACATTTTTTTTTTGAAATTTGATTTGAAAGGAAATAGAAACACATATTTACAAGGGCATGAACGTGTGATGAATGAAAAGTGAGGGAGGTAGAAAATGGAATAGGGTGAGATGATGGAATATGTACAACATGGAAGACTTCCAATAATGACACAATACAAGATGATTCAAGTGTTCTTTTTTTTCTTTTTTTGCTTTTTTTTCGAAAGTTGTGCTTGAAACAAGTCTCACAGTCATCTCCCAACCCATGCTTGATCTCCACATGGAAATAATTTATAACACGAACAAAGGTTGATGATGAATGATTTTTGACCCACCCAAGACACAACCCATTCCTTTTTTTTATTTTTTTCATTTTTTTTATATAATTTTTTTGATTTTTTTGAACACTTTCCAATGACTTTTGTACAAATGACAATTACACATATACACCCCAAAGCTCACAGAATTACAACATCTCCCCCACACTTGAATGGATGCTTGCCCTCAAGCATATGATGACACATTGGAAATCAATGAAAGTACGCCCAAAAATGAAGTCCATTCCCCCCACACTTAAATTTCAATAAATTATACAATGAAAATCCATGAAGATGTTGGGTGGGACAAGGTTTTAGGCTTGTAATGTGGCTATCAAAAGAAAGGTTTTCATAGGCTCAAAGGGGCTTTCAAAAGTAGGATCAATGTAAGGGTAACGGGAGGCTATTTGGCTATTCTGATTCTCATGTGGCTTAGAAAATGCCTCTATCATATTAATGCACAAAAAAATGGAAATTCAGCTCGAAGGTCCACAAACTCAAGACTCACAATCAGCGGTGAAGACACACAATGAAAAAGATGGCCATAGATGACCTTGGCATGAAGGCTAATGTTATTCCTCACGGTAGGGGAAAATCATTTTCCACCAAAAATTGTTCATTCAAAATGTTTTTTATTGACACAAAATTGTTTACCCAAGTTTGAGATAAAAATTCAATATATTTGAGTTTAAAACAAGCCTTTTGACTCCCCAAAATGGTTGGACAAAATTTCAAAACTAGATGTTGAGTAAGCATGACTCTTTTTTTGTAATTTTTTTAAGTAATTGTGTTTTTTTGTTTTTTTTTGTTTTTAAGGTTTTTTTTTTAAAATACACACCCACACAAGAAAGATAAAAAGAAAGGGTTTGATGAATAAAGTGGTAACAAAATGAAAGAGAGAGGAAGAAGAAGAAAGAGGTAGAGAGAGGAAGAGATAGAGAGAGAGTTAAAGGGAAAGAGGTGACCCCTGGTTTGGATTTGGTGGGTCGCCATTTCCATCTAGTGGTGGGTCAATGGAAGTCGATGTGGAACCTGAAGTGAATGGCCTCTCATGGTGATGCTTTAACCGGTGTCCATTTACCGTGAATGTTCTTTTTGAAGAAGGGTCTTCGACTTGCACTGCACCAAATGGGTAAACATTAGTAATAATAAAAGGTCCATCCCAACGAGAATTGAGCTTACCTGGGTGAAGTCGAAATCGAGAATTGAAGAGCATTACCTTTTCACCTTCAGGAAATACCTTTCGAAGAATGTGCTTGTCATGGAGTGACTTTGCCTTTTCTTTGTAGAGAATGGAGTTCTCATACGAATCGAGTCGAAGCTCCTCCAATTCAGTCAACTGCAACAATCTTTCTTCACCAGATTTTTCACAATCAAAATTACATGTTTTGACAGCCCAAAATGACTTATGTTGGATTTCAACTGGTAAATGACAGGCTTTACCAAAGACTAGCCTAAATGGAGACATCCCAATGGGTGTCTTATAGGCTGTTCGATAGGCCCAAAGTGCTTCACCAAGTCTATCGGGCCAGTCTTTTCTTGTGGGCTTAACAATTCTTTCAAGAACTCTTTTCACTTCTCTGTTAGAAAGTTCAGCCATTCCATTTGTTTGAGGGTGATATGCAGTGGATGTTTTATGTACAACCCCATTCTTTTTCAAAAGTGACTCCATGGTTCTATTACAGAAATGAGTTCCTAAGTCACTTATCAAAGCACGTGGTGTTCCGAATCGATGGAAGATATGGGTTTTGAGGAACTCACTCACAGTTTGAGCATCATCTTTCCTAGTGGGTTTGGCCTCAACCCACCTAGAAACATAATCGACCGCAAGAAGAATGTAGGATAATCCATTGGAAGGGGGAAAAGGTCCCATGAAATCGATGCCCCAAACATCGAAAAGCTCACAGAAGATTAATGGCTTTTGAGGCATTTCGTTTCTTTTGGAAATTGTGCCAAACTTTTGGCAAGTGGGACATGATTGACAGAACTCGTGTGAGTCCTTGAAGAGTGAAGGCCAAAAGAATCCAGAATCTAGGACCTTTCTAGAAGTTCTTTGTGGTCCAAAGTGGCCACCTCCAGGCATTGAGTGGCAGAATTCCAAGATGGAGGATTGTTCAGTTTCATCAACACATCTCCTAATTACCATGTCAGCCCCAGTTTTCCAAAGTTTATTATCTTCCCAAAAATAATGCTTTGAGTCACTTTTCATCTTTTCTTTTTGTTCTTTTGAAAAATATTCAGGGAAAACACCGGAAACCAAGTAATTGACAATTGGGGCATACCATGGTAACTTTGGAGTGAGAGATGAGAGGTGTTCAGTTGGAAATTCAGGATCAATTATTTCAGAATGAGAAGAATTAGAAATTCTACTCAGGTGGTCAGCCACAGGGTTTTCTTTTCCAGGTTTATCTTTTATCACAAGGTCAAACTCTTGGAGCATTAAAATCCATCTTATTAGCCTTGGTTTGGAATCACTTTTCTTAAGTAAGAACTTTAATGCTGAGTGGTCCGTGAAGATGATGATTTTGGCACCTAAGAGATAGGGCCGGAATTTATCCAAGGCAAAAACCACAGCTAAAAGTTCTTTTTCAGTCACAGTGTAGTGTGATTGAGTTTCATCCAATGTTTTTGAGGCATAAAAGATGACATGAGGAATGTTTTCTCTTCTTTGACCAAGAACAGCCCCAATGGCCCTATCAGAAGCATCACACATCAATTCAAATGGTAAGGACCAATCTGGGGGTTGGATTATTGGAGCAGATGTGAGAGCAGATTTGAGTTCAATGAAAGCTCTCTTGCAAGCCTCATCAAAATTGAATGTGACATCATTTTGAAGTAAACGAGTGAGTGGGATGGAAATCTTGCTGAAGTTCTGAATGAATCGCCGATAGAAACCGGCATGACCAAGGAAGGACCGAATGTCTCGAACTGATTTGGGTTCAGGAAGTGATTGGATCACCTCAATTTTGGATGGATCAACTTGGATACCCTCTTGAGAAATTATGTGCCCTAGAACAATCCCATTTGAAACCATGAAGTGACATTTTTCAAAATTCAGCACAAGGTTGCACTTGACACACTTTTGAAGGACCAAAGAGAGTGAATTTAAGCAAGATTCAAATGACTCGCCATAAATGGTAAAGTCATCCATGAAGACCTCCATGCAATTCTCAATGAATTCAGAAAATATACTCATCATACACCGCTGGAATGTTGCAGGAGCATTACAAAGGCCAAAAGGCATTCGCCTATAGGCATAGGTTCCAAAGGGGCAAGTGAATGTGGTCTTTTCTTGGTCTTGAGGTGCGATTGGAATTTGGAAGTAGCCGGTGTAACCATCAAGAAAGCAATAGTGTGACTTTCCAGCCAATCTCTCAAGAATTTGGTCAAGGAAAGGAAGTGGGTAGTGATCTTTTCGTGTTTCAGCATTCAATTTGCGATAATCGATGCACACACGCCATTTGTTTTTCACTCGAGTTGTAACTACTTCTCCATGTTCATTTGTGACAACTGTTATCCCGCCCTTCTTAGGAACGACTTGAATTGGACTAACCCATTCACTATCAGAAATTGGGTAGATAATACCAGCTTGAAGAAGCTTGGTAATCTCTTCCCTAACTACCTCAAGTATGAGTGGATTGAGTCTTCTTTGAGGTTGCCTAATTGGTTTGGATGATTCCTCTAGATGGATGTGATGCATGCAAAGGGCAGGGTTGATTCCTGGAATATCCTCTAGGGTCCAACCTAAGGCATTTTTGTTTTCCTCTAACACTTGAAAAAGTTGGGACTCCTCAGTTTCAGAAAGTGAAGCAGAGATAATGACAGGGTAGGAGGGATCATGGAAAAGGAATGCATACTTGAGGTGTGAAGGAAGTGGTTTTAGATCAATTTCAGCCTTGATTGGAGAGCTAGACAAGTTAGGAGTAGGAGAAGGGATTCTAGATGGGTTTGGATCATTTTCCTCAACATTGTCCAAGGTGGAGCAGTAGAGATCAGAGTTGATGTGGGATTCAAGAGAGTTTTCAAGTTCCTCTAGATTGATGGAGTCTATGAATGAGAGGTCCACATCAACTTCACCATTTATGACTTTGTTAATCATGGTGCATATTTCACAAGATCCTTTATCATTAGAACATGAAGAACATGGTGGATTGGGGTTCGATTGAATCTTAGAAGTGTCCTCAAAAGCATGGATTGAGAATGCAGAGTGATCCTCAGATGGGTATCGCATGGCTTGGAAAATGTTGAACTTGACCAGTTGGTCACCAAATTCCATGGATAAGATGCCTGAGTGGACATCAATCTTGGTTCTCGCAGTCATGAGGAATGGTCTTCCTAGAATTAGGGGAGATCGAGAAGAGGTCGTCTCACCTTCCATGTCAAGGACATAGAAATCAGCTGGGAAGATAAGATCATTGACCCGAACAAGAACATCCTCAATTATCCCCTCAGGACTGGCAGTGCTTCGATTAGCTAATTGAATGACAATACCCGTTGGGTGCAAGGGACCTAGACCAAGGTTGGAGAAAATGGATTTGGGCATGACATTTATTGAGGCTCCAAGGTCTATGAGTGCATCATCAAAGTTGGAACTCCCTATTTGACATGGAACCGTGAAGGTCCCTGGATCTTTGCACTTCATGGGAAAGGACTGTTGAGTTGAAACATTTTCAATGTTCCTAAGTTGCCTCTTATGGGTGCACAATTCCTTAAGAAACTTGGCATACTTAGGGATTTGTTTGATGGCATCTAAGAGGGGGATGTTCACTTCAACACGTCTAAACATGTCAAGCATTTCCGGATCAGGTTCAAAGGACTTCTTAGGCTTGGAGATGGCTTGAGGAAAAGGAATTGGGTTCCTTATAGGAATGGAAGGAGGTGAAGGAGTGGATTCAAGTTCCTTTTCCAGCTTTTTGTTCTTTTCATTTTCTAGATCAACATGGAAAGGGGAGGTAGAGGAATCAGCATGGGGCATAGCAATTTGCTTTCCCGATCTAAGTGCAATTGCACTTACATTACCCTTAGGGTTGGGTAATGGTTGAGCTGGGAGTTGGGAAGAATTTGATTGTTGTTGCTGGCTCAGGTGGGATGCAAGTTGACCTATTTGGGTTTCAATGTTCTTGAGGCTAGAACGGGTGAAGGAAGCAAGATCTTCCACGGCACTTTCCCATGGTTGCTTGGAAGAAGAGGCGTGTCCCTGGTTGGGATTGCCTTGATTTTGGTTCTTGGGAAAGCGATTGTATTGGGTGGGGAATTGGGAAGGCTCGTTAGGATAGTGGAATCCAGGAGGAGGATTGTTCCTTTGAGGTTGAGGAACAAAAGGATAAGGTTGTTGGAAGTTACCAACACCTTGACTATATTGAAACTGGTTTGGGTTTTGATGAGGGAACTGAGGAGGATGAGAAATGGGATTACCATACCTCAGAGGTGGGTTAAAGGTAGAAGAGAAGGGCTCAGAGTGGGGTTGGTTGAAGTTTCTAACAAACTGACCTGATTGTTGAGGGTTGAAGTTTCGCTGAGCATATGCCGCATTGAGCTCCATTGGACTAGATGAATCAGATGGATCATCTTGAAGTTGTGGACATGTGTCAGTCGGATGAGATGGAGAGTTGCATATTCCACAATTCTTGATAGGTCCAGGGAATAGTGACTGTGGAGAAGATGAGGTTGGGGCTTTGGTAGCCACCGCTAGTTGACGCACAAGACCTGTAAGTTCACTCATCCACTCAGTCATCTTGTTGGGCTCTATGGATTGATTCTCTTGGGCTTGTTTCACTTGAGCATGTGCTCGAGTATGGAATTGCTGCGTGTTTGCAGCCATGTTACTTATGAGATCTCTTGCAGCTGCAGGAGTTTTGTCAACAAGAGCACCCCCACTTGCGGCATCAATGAGAGTTCGCTCCATAGCCAATAACTCCTCATAGAAGTATTGGATCAGGAGTTGGTCAGGGATTTGATGGTGTGGACAAGTTGCCACAAGCTTTTTGAACCTCTCCCAATACTCATGGAGTGATTCATTAGGGAATTGACGGATGCCGCTTATTTCCTTTCGGATAGAAGCTGTTCGGGAAGCGGGAAAGAACTTCTCAAGGAAAAGTCTCTTCATGTCAACCCATGAGTTTATGGAACCAGGTGGGAGGTAGTAGAGCCAAGACTTGGCAGAATCTGCTAGGGAAAAGGGGAATGCTCTAAGCTTGATTTGTTCTTCAGAAACCCCTTGAGGTTTCATGGTTGAGCAGACCACTTGGAACTCTTTAAGGTGGAGATGAGGATCCTCACCGGCTAGCCCGTGAAAATGAGGTAGAAGATGAATCAAACCCGATTTGAGTTCGAAGTCAGCTTCAATGTTTGGATATTGAATACCAAGAGGTTGGTAATTCATATCAGGGGCAGCAAGTTCTTTCAATGTTTGTTCCCTAGGATTGGCCATATCTAATTCAATTGGTAGGGCAATGATTGGTTCTTGAATTATTTGAGTATCTCTTATGTTCCTCCTAAGTTGGCGAAGTGTTCGCTCAATTTCAGGGTCAAACAAATCCGAGGGATTGTTTGGAAGGCTACGGGGCATTCAGAGAGATTTTGGAAGAAAGAGGAAGACGGGTTTTTCTTTGTATTTTTTTCAGTTTATGATTTTTAAGAGGAAGACGGGTTTTTCTTTGTGTTTTTTTTCAATTTTTTTAAACTTTTGTATTTTTTTTGGGTTTTTTTTACAATAACCAGAAACTAATGACTACTTAAAGCACCATCCCCGGCAACGGCGCCATTTGAAAGTGCGGCCGATTGTCGCCTATCGACCGTTCAAGGTTCCGGTGCTCTGCTAATGTATATAGCAGCACTCGGGTCGAATCCTCGGCGATGATACTTTGTAGTAGTCGTTTGTTTTTAGTTGATTGTATTTTGATTAGGGGGGTTTGTTTGCAGAGCTTAATTGAAATGATTTATGGATGATGTTTGATTTACCAAATTGATAAAGATTGGGGTGAGTTCATCATTAGGTTAGTTAAGCTTGTGATATCCTCGAGCTTTGCTTTATATTGCATTTAAATTAACACCCATGTCACAAGATGATGTTGATTAGAATTCTTAAGTGTTAAGGCTTTAAACCAAGACTTAACTTAACTTAAGGTTATAATCTCAATCAGATCTTATTTATGGTTGTGTATTTATGGTTCCAATAATCCATGGAAACCACATGTTAAACAAAACAAGTCATTAATCCATGACATGTTAAGTCCAACATACACAATGTTAATTCAAAGAATATTCATCGAGCAGAAGCTCTCAATCACTTAACATACCTAAATTATAACTCACCCCAATGAGAGATTTACTCAGCCATTTGGGTGATTAATAATCTGGTAATATATGTTTATGGTGATGAATTATAAAGAGAAGAAAAAGAAAGGGACAAGATAAGAGTAGTGTGCCGAACACACACACGAAATAATTTAAGAATCAAAAATGGAATTTCGATTGAATGAGGAAGCTTAAGAAGGGAAGGGGATTGAACTGAATTTTAAACTATTTTAAGAACATTAACATTAAAATACAGAAGGTGGAAGAGAATAAGAGATATTGAAGAAGTAACTTGCATTAAAACAGAATTACAAAGAAAGAGAATTACAAGATTACAAAAATGAAGAACTCAAAAGTAAGTGAAAAGAAAGAGAGGAGGAAAGGTCTCTCAAGTAAAAACTTGAGTATGGCAGGTCCTCCCAAGCCTTTGGCAAAGCTTTGGTCGTGCCAGTGTGATCTCCTCTCTTCTGAAATGCCAACCCCTCTCAAGGAGAGAAGGGGAGAGTATTTATAGCCCAAGGAGTGGACTGTTTGCATTCCCAATCTGTCCCTCCACTTGCTTCGCCAATTTAGCTATACAGACAGCCGAATCTTCAAATACATCCTTCTTCAAAGTTGTAGAAAATAATGTTGGCCGACTACTCTAAAAATTTGGAGGCATTTGGACAATTGGAGCCAAAGTTATGGCCGGTTGATTAAACAAAGGTAAACTGTCCATTTCTATCCATTCTTTTTCGATGGCCAAAATGTGAATGGATTTTTGAACAGGAATATGCCTTCAAATTCGAATGACTTCTTCAACAAAGTCGGCCACCTATATCTCCTCTTTCACACTGCAAAATATCAGCTCGATTGGATGCTTACATCAGGAGATATGTCATGCATACTATACTGATTTTAATTCTCGGCCAGAATGGTGGGCTGGACTTCAAAGGTTTATTTGGGCCCCTTGTACTTGGATTTGGGCCATGAAATTTTTATCCAAGATGTAATGTAGTGTCCCCCGAATTATGGTGGAGATTGAAGGTCTTTGGACTTCTCGATTGAACCCAGTAAATCAATCTTCATGGATGGTCCAGTTTGTTCACAGATTCATTGGTCTTGTTTGTGAGGACCATATGACCCTTGAAATGGCAGAATTGGCTCATGGTTCCTTCTAATGAAATGTTGTATATTGAAAGGAGAATCCTACAAAACAATAACCACACAATTTGGATCAGTATAGTGATAGTTATAATTAAAACATTAAACTGACTCAATTTGACTACTTCTAAAAATGCTCAAATATTATACTTAATATTAAAACATTAATATTTCACACAAATTATGCACATTTCATATAAAATAAGTAAAGGGGGAATATAATAAGTAATGAAAATATTAATAACATCAACCTCTTATATGCATCAGTTGGACTCATGAGAAAAACCAAGTGTCTTGTAACTGGGCCTCGAAAAAATTCTTATTTGTAGTGTTTGAAAACGGCCTTGACTATATGGTTATGAAGTATGACATTATGCATTCCATCATAATGAAATTGGCTATTGATATTTCATGTGATTATTCCACTAGTAGAATATCCATGTGAATAAGTAAATTGAATTATATGATTTATATTTTCCATATTATGTGGAATTTTATGTTTAAAATGCTTATTTTCTAGTTTAATACATTTCCTTAACTGTTTATTCCTATTTTTGAACATTTATTCTATATTGTTATTCTTACTGAGAATCATTGCTAACCCCTTTCAATGTTTTTTTCCTAGGATGGGAAGAAGTATATTATGATGAACCAGTAGATATAATCTAAGAGATATAAATGTGGTTAATAGAGACAATGTTGTTGTTGTTTTTAATTTTATAATGTAATGTAAAAATTAAGAATTTATCTAGTACATAAAATCCTAATAAATTGATCTGTCTTTTAGGATTGGATCACGTGTGATCATACCAATGTTATGTAATAATGCACCAACTCTGGGTAACTATGGTTGGGGCATTATAGTAGGTATCAGAGGAAGTTTATCACAAACCATGGAATCTAGATTTAGAAATATTATATTTAGAGAACATTAACCTATGATATACATTGAGGATTTGTATAGAAGAACTTCCTAAAATTTTGGTAATGTAAAGATTTTGTGATTTTTCAAAAAAAAACGTCCCAGTCTGGATATGAGGAGGTAGAGGGGGCTCTGGAACATATGTACCTAGGAGTAAAACTCAACAATCCTACTTTGAGCTAGACTCGAATGAGAACAGGTGCACGAAAAATGACCTTGCAGCACTGTTGGTTACGACACTCACAGAGGATAGGCTTAGGATAATTCAAATTTTTCTTTACAAACCATGATGAATGATTTATGAGTATATACCCCCTCAAAGGAAACATTATTATGAATATGGATTATATCTATAAAATGTTGAATTTATGTTAAGTTTCATACTAGTTTGGAATTATGTATTATGATTTATAAACTAATCTATTATATGCCATTGTTTCGAAATGGTTCCTAGTGGAAGTAATGGAAACCGTATCAATGAACATTTTCCATGTAGGGATTTCTCCCTTACCCAAGATAATTATAGAAGAGCTGGTGAGGAAACTTGTATTGATAAAGTTATCAACATAACAGGGAAACTTACTCAGGTTATGAAGAATAACCATACCTGTATAGAGCACCCCAATACACAACGCGAAGGATCAATGTTAGACCGCTTCATGAGGCATTAACAACCAATATTCATTGGGAGTAAAAATCCAATAGTATATGAGCAATGGATTAATTCTTTAGAGAAAATATTTCATGCTTTGGTGTGTTGCGAAAGTGAAAAAGATGTCTTGGTAGTTTATCATCTCACAGGAGATGTAGATCAATTGTGGTCATTAGTCCAAAACACAAAGGAGGATGAATAAGTATCTTGTATGGAATGGTGGGAGTTTAAAGAGATTTTATTAGAAAAATACACCCATCATGACCATTCAACCGATATGGAAAGAAAATTTCTACGATTGAGGAAAAATGATGATGAGATTGTCACAAAGTATGAGGCTAAATTTACAAGGTTAGCAAGGCATGAAATAGATTATATATGTAACCCATGGAGTAAGATTGATCAATTCTTTGATGGGTTAAAACCATTTTTCATTCGATCATAATCTCACAATCCTTCTCATCATATGAAGATATTGTCTCATTAACTTTCAACGTAGAAAATGAATTCTATAAGTCTTAAATCATTAATGACATGTAAGAGAAAAAGAGATCTGGTGATCACTCTAGAAATGGAAATAAGGGTAATAAGGGTAATGTTGAATATCTGTCCTTTGGTAAATGTTGGAAGAAACACCATGGTACTTTCCTTAAGGGAATGAGAGTCTATTAGAAGTGCGATGAAAAAGTCCACCAAGAACATGATTGCAAAGGAATGAAAGGCGTTGTCAATGTTGAATTCCATAATTGTAGATAAAATGAGAATTATGCAAATGAATTTCCTAATCACCAACAGAACATACCCCAAAAAAGTACAAGGGAGAATGGCCAAGCATATGTGATCACTACAGCTGAGGTTGATTCTCCGAATGACATTGTGGCTTGTAAATTAATGGTTTACTCATGTTTAGCCAATGATTTATTTTTTTATGTATCATCACATTGATTCATATCTTCCCATTTTTCTATAAAAATTAGATACATTCAATTTGACATAACAAAGGAGTTATCAGTCAATACTCATAAGGGAAGTATCATTGCAATAATGTTTTGTGAATCAGTTCCCATTAGGGCATATAAATGTTCTTTGTCAAGTAATCTCATCATCATACCCATGATTGAATTTGATATAACCCTCCTTATGTATTTTCATTTAGACAATGTTGAAAAATTTTATCTTAACAAGAAGAAGGTTACCATTTTTGATGATGATAAGGAGCACCTTATTTTTATAGTGGAAATATCACCATGCGATTCTTTTCTAGTTCAACCACAAATAGATCTATTAAATTTAATTACCGGGGAGGAAGAGAATGAAATAACTATTGGTGAGGAAAGGAATGTTAAAATAGAGGACGTACCTATTGTAAAAGAATATGTTGATGTGTTTCTAGAGGATTTACCTAGACATCCTCCATAATGAGAAATTGAGTTTTCTGTTGATTTGATTCCTAGTTCAAAGCCCATATCGATGGCCCCTTACAGAATGGCCACTATGGAATTATTGGAACTAATGAAACAACTAGAGGAATTGAGTAATAAAGGATTTATTGTCCCTAATGTTTCTCTATGTGGAGCCCCTTTTCTTTTTCCTAAGAAGTACAATGGATATATGAGGATGTGCATAGACTACACAGAGATCAATTCTATAACAATATAGAACAAGTATCCCCTACCTTAAATTGAATATTTATTTGATCATCTTCATGGAGCTCAATATTTTTTAAATATTGAACTTCGATCACGCTATCATCAGCTATGTGTGAAGAAGGAAGACATTTCAAAGACATCATTTCAAACCAGGTATGAGCATTACGAGTTTACAGTAATGCCTTTTGGATTGACTAATGACCCTCTATCTCCATGAGAATAATGAATAATGTTTTCAAGGAATATCTGGAAGACTTTGTAGTGGTATTTATTAATGATATCTTGTTATACTAAAAAAGCTATGATGATCATGAAAATCACTTGCTCACTATTCTGAAAACCATGAGAAGAAATGAATTATATAGTAAGTTTAGGAAGTGTGAATTTTGGCTACAAGATATTTCTTTTCTTTTCCATATTGTCTCTAAGAATGGAATCTATGTTGATCATTCAAATACAATGGCAATCCAAGAATGGTCAGCACCAATGATTATAACTGAGGTAAGCACTTTTATTGGTTTAGCAGGTTATTGTCGACGTTTCGTCCTAAATTTTTCCCAGTTGGTAAACCCATTAACCAAGATCACACATAATGGGGTTAAATTTGTTTGTACAAAAGAGTGTGAATATTTTTTTGAATAACTGAAGAGAATATTATTCAATAATCTTATTTAGACTCTACCATGATGGAATGATGGGTTTGTTATTTATAGTGATGCTTCAAAGAACGGACATGGTTGTGTCCTTATACATAATGATAGAGTAATTGCCTATGCATCACGATAGATAAAAACTCATGAGCCAAACTATCCTTCTCCTGATCTTGAGTTAGAAGAGATAATAATTTATTTAAAAATATAGAGACCTTATCTATATGGTGAAAAATGAGATATTTATACTGATAACCAGAGTTTGAATTCTATTTTCTCACAAAAGGAACTCAACATGAGGCCAAAGAGATGGATTTAACTACTTATGGATTATGAATACAAAATACACTACCACCCGGGGACGGAAAATAAGATGGCAGATTCTTTTAGAAGAAAGGATCATGGAGTTTTGAACAAGATGAGAGTTAAAAGGGATCCTATTTTCATGGATCTAGTAATGATGTATATGGGAATAAACATGGAAGGTGAAGCAACCATATATTTTCAAATGGTTGCCAAACCATCTTTTCTATAAAGGATAAAAATTTCTCAAAGAGGTGATGAGAATTTTAAAAAGAAGATTAAAGTTGTGAATGATGGGAGATTGAGTGACTTCATAAATGAAAATGAAATTTTGAAATATGGGAAGAGACATTGTATTTCTAACATTCCTGGTCTAAAAAGGGAATTGGTGGATGATGCCCATAGCTCCAATATCACTATACACCCTAGGAGCACCATGATGTATAGATATTTGAAGTAACATTTTTGGTGGGACAACATGAAGAGAGAGATTGTTGATTGTGTGTCAAGATGTATTGTTTTTCAATCAGTGAAAGCTGTAAGACAACATCATAGATGAGTCATGAAACCTCTTCACATACCTTATAGGAAATGGGATGATATTTCGATGGACTTTGACATGGGGCTACCAATGACTCTTAGATGGAATGATGCAATATTGACCATTTTTCTTTTTCTTACCAAGTCAGCAAATTTTCATCCTATAAGAGAAGATTTACCACTTGACCATCTAGAAAGACTATATATTAATGAATTTTTAAGACTTAATGGAGCACCCCTATCTATTTTTTTATTGTGATCCCGATTTTACATCATGATTCTCGAAAATTCTCCCAAAGGCCCTAGAAACTGAACTTCGTTTGAGCACTGCCTACCACCCTCAAACTGATAGAAATCAGAATGGTCTATTCAAAACATAGAAGAAATGTAGAGATCTTTATCAAATGATGTTATTGGTATGTGGGATCAGTATCTACATCTGATAGAATTTTAATATAACAGTAGCTTCCATTCATGTATTCTGATGGCACCATATAAAGCGTTATATGGAAAGAAATGTCACACACCGACTTGTTGGGATGATTTTGGTGAAAGAAAACATGTTGGCCCAGAACATGTTGAGAAAACATTGGAAATGGTTAAGGTTATCCAAAGCCACATCAAAGTAGCCTAATATACGCAAAAGACCTATGCTGATAACCGAAGGAAGGATTTGAAATTTCGAGTAAGATACCATATTTTATTGAAGGTATCTCCTGGGATGGGCGTTATAAGTTTTAGTAAGAAGTGTAAATTATGTCCCAGGTACATCGCACCGTTCGAAATTCTAGAATGAATTGGAGTTGTAGCTTATCGTTTGTAAATTCCTCCAAGTCTCTACAAAGTTCATTATGTGTTCCATGTATCATTATTGAAGAAATACATGCCTGACCCAACACATGTACTCACCTATGAGGAAAGTGAATTGGAAATTTATTTTTCTTATTATGAATATCCTGTCAAAATTCATGATACAAGAGAACAAGTGATGAGAAACTGGACAAATCATCTGGTAAAAGTTTATGGGGAAACCATAAGATGGAAGAGGCAATGTGGAACCCAAGGAACTTATGATGCCGAACCTCCCGATTCGATTAATGTAGTAATATTCTAGAAATTTCGAGGAATAAATTATCTAATGTAGGGGAGAATGTAACACCCCAAGCTTCCACGTTAAGTTTCCCTATGAATAACGCAGTAACTTGCGTTGTACACAACTTGGAGTATTAACACCCCACGACCAATCAAACTAGCCATTATGAATAGTAATACCCACTTTTTTATTTTATAAATTTTATTTTCCAAAATAGACTTCATTTTTGGATTCCTAATATCAAAATTATCATAGGGTGACGTTTTTTTGTATTTTTCTGAGAACATTCAATTTTTGATGAATAGTGAAAACACTGCGTTATTGTTTAAAAATGACATTTTATTTAAATAATAAGTTATTTTATTTTATTTTTTTCTGTCAAAATATATACATAATACCTATATATGTTCAATGTAATTAATTCGAGTCATTTTATAATATGTTTAGATATATAAATTTTTATTGAACTTTTTACCGTCTTTTACCCACCTTCTAGGAGCATTTGAAAATTTGCATAAAACATAATTTTACCACTTCTGTGAGTTGAATTTAAATAATCCAAGATAAACTGTTAATATTAGTATTTAAAATGTGGTTCAATAAGATGAAAATAATTTTTTGTGAATAGTATCTTTCGACTTTTATTTACCACAGTTAAAAATAAATACAACAATTAAAAGTAAAAATGATATTATAATTACCCTAACACATATTCTAATACTATGGGATAAGTGTAATTCGACCAGAAACATCCTTAGGAAGAAAATATGACCCCATTTAGTCCACTTGGATTAGATTAGGACATTTATTATTATTTTATTTAAAGAATAATTAAATGTGTTTAATTCAACGTTTAATAAATAAAAAATTTAATATAGGGTTAAACAAAATATAAATTCGACTATAAATATTCATTAGAATGATAAAACTATTTCCAAAATAATTGTATATTCTTTATAATTTTTATATATTAAATAATTTAATTTATTTATGACATAATAATGATGCGGTAATTAACTTATTAATGAAATGTAAAAATAATAGTTACTATTAATATAAAAATAAATGTAAATTGAGAAACATGATGAATTACACTAATTTAATAGGTTAATATTCCATGTTAGGATTGATTAAATAAATTTTATTCGAAGTGATAATTTTTTTATTGCTTTCAAGAAAATCAAATAATAAATAGTGTCTAAATTGACATAATTGAGTTTAAAAAAAATACTATATTATTAATTGATATTATACTTTTATAAATCTAAGGATCTATCAAAGGTCCTAGATAAGGATGTAAATATTAATAATGAACCTCTTGAGGTTCTCTTGTCAGTTTATAGTATGTTTATTAACCATATAATATAAAAATACAAAGAGACATAGTAAATGTCAAACTATTTAACTAAGAGTTAAATCTAAAAGATAAGGTTCATATGGTGAACTAAATCTGTCTAAATCCAATTGGATGAGATTTTCTAGACCCATACCCACCTTATATTTTATTTAAATAATTTTTATATCATTTGAAACCGAAAATGAATTTATTATAAAATACTATTTCATGTTTTTTCTAAAGTGACCCTCACCTCTCTTATAAAATGGTATTTCCCCTTATCTTAATTTCACTCCTCCAAAGCCATTTGGGTTGGAAAAAAGCTACCCAAATATCCTACCAACATCTCTCAAATCAAACTAGAGTATAGAATTTTATCCTAAAGCCAACCTAAAGATTTTTTATAATCAACTCAAAAGGAAACACTCGAAGAAGAGATAATAATTTCACTACTCTCTTTGAAGTTATTTTATTCTTACACTTATTATTTATTTGATGAAATATGAAAATAATAAATAATGTACCTTCTACATAATGTGATGTTTTTATAAATATGTTACAACCATATTATTTATTCTATCCATCCTATAAATGACTATGTCACCATACGTGCGTACGTACGGATTACCGTCTCGACGTCGTGGTGTAGTTATTTATTCAAATACATCACTACTTGGATGGGTTTAATAAAGAGTATAACATATATAAATAAAAATATAACATGTTAATTATTCTGTATATATTATATACCATCAAATCTTATACTATTTCCCCATCAATACAATGATATTGTCGCTCATGAGTTCGTACGGATTATCATCTCCACGAACGCGATGAGATTCATTCCCCATCACAATCATTCAAGAATAATTTTCATTTTAGGATTAAAAATAATGTTTTTGAACATAATTTCATTCTATATATAAATAAAATACATACTCTTCATAACAAACATGGATTACGTAACTAAGAATATAAGTTAAAATGAATTAGTTAACACCTAAAATGATGATACTACAAAAAATATTATCACCACAGCTATATTAGAAGATCATATATGATATCATATTTATGAATATGATTCTTGTATAATTTAACATCATTGACTTAACTATTATACATGACGTTAATTTACACTCGACCAAGTAAAAGTACAAGGTAAGGATTAATTCCTCAATCTCATTATTATCCAAGATTGTTTATGAGTAAGTATTTACAGGGAAATATTTATCATCAATGTCCATATTTCAAAAAAATGTTTTCAAAAATATTATTTTAAGGTTTTATGGATGGTTCAATTTAATTACATAATCATTTTAAATGTTTTAAATGTTTAATTTTATAAATCTTTCGAATTAAAGTCCATGTTTTCAAAATGATTTTAAGGATTTATTTATATGGACATCATTGTTTTAAAATGACTATTAAATTTATAGTTTTAAAGTGGTATGTGACACTATGATTAGAAAATGACATTAAACGTATTCATTTCTAAATTATGAGACTTTTATATGATTTCAATGAAATAAAGAGATATTTCTCTCAAAGAGATTGGATTTCATCTACGTCTTTATCGTTTGATGGATTTTACACTTGTTTGAAGTTGATCCGTTATGATACAAATCTTCCATTTGGTATTGAAGATTATATGATATGTTTCACTATGGATGTGTTATTTTTATACCATTCATGGTTTGTGGTTAAAGTATTAAAATTTTTTATGCTATATTTAATATGAAAGTTTATGTTATGTTTCATCATTTCATATGCAGAATGCGTTGGTCTTAGTGGCGTGTGGAGCCCGCTATAGCTCCTTGATGAATCGGTAGGTCTCATGAGACAAACTAGTTTCTTAGCACAAGGACTTGAAATATTCTTATTTGTACTCTTGGAACAAGGCCTTGACTATGTGGTTACGAAGCCTAGCATTATGTATGCAATCGTTATGAATTGGATATTGATATTTCATGTGATTATTCGACTAGATGAATATCAATTGGAATATGTAAATGGATTTTTATGATTTACATTTTCAATATTATGTTGATGTATATGTTTAAAAGTCTTAAGTTTTAGTTTTATAAATTACCTTAAAAGTTAATGCTTATTTTTGAATGTTTCTGCTCTATTTTTATCATTACTGAACATCTAAGCTCACCCCTTTCTATGTTTTAATTTTCCTAGGATGCGAAGAAGTATATTATTACTGAACTACACGGATTTTCTAAGATATATGAATGTGTTAAATAGAGACAATGTTGTTTTTTCCTATTATAATGTAATGTAAATCTTGTGAATGTATCTAGTACTTTCAAGGCTACAAAACATATCAGCCTTTTAGGATTTGATCCCTTGTGATCATACCAATGTTATGTAATAATGCACTGACTCTGGGTAACATGGGTTGGGGAGTTATAGATAACATGTTCTAGTGTAATCTTTAGTTCTTTCTGGTGAACCTATAGGGTTTCACAAGACATCACTGTTATATCTCAAGGGCATCACACAACCTGAATTGCACAGTTAGAGGGTTCTACAGGATCGGCCTAAAAGGCCTAGAGGGCCCTGCAAGACCTACCTGACATGAACTAGTGTCACTACATAACACGAGCGATATATCTAGAGGACATCACAATATCATTATGTTGAGCTCGGAGGGCTTGACAAGACATGGGTTTCCTATCTAGATGGTGTTGTGTGACTTGATTGTTGTTTCTCGAAGAAGTCACATGATCCAAATGGTATGTTAAGGGGATGTCGCTTGACTTCAGTGACATGACTTTGTGCGACCACATGATCTCAATGAGTCATATGAATCACATGAGGATTATAGAATCTATCATCATGTATGTCTCTCTTACATAGTATTTATTCCACTTCATTATTGCATCTGTTCCTTATATTTTCATAGGGTTGTCTTGTTTAGGTATCACATGATCCAATGGATACGTGGGATGTTTTTTACATAACCCATTAGATTTCCTTCAAATGATATTAATTGATCATGAAAAGGAGCCATTCATTCTTCATTATCACTTAAGTTGATGCCTCGATTTTACATGGCAAAAATCCTTTGTGATCATCATATTTGACCCTCCAAAAATTCTGCTATGAGGCATGGGTGCTCTATTGAAGGGATCCAGGGATACATTTTTTTCTTGTTGGGTGGTGGATTTATAAGACTCACCACACTAATTATAAACAACTTTTCATGGTGTGTATTGATGAAATAAAAGATAGATTCAGTGGAAGGATTTGGTGTCATACATTTCACAAGGGCCTTCCATCAGTCATTCGGGGGCGTCACACAATTTCCAGAAGTATCAAGATCATCCCTTCAACACCCCATTTTATTTCAATTTTTTCCACTCAAACGAGTCATTATTCATTATGGGGACATTTACAGGGGATTTTATATGGCCATGTTGACATGCTTAGGGACCTTCACATGATTAGGATGCTTGTTGAATCTGTTTTCATGACAAGAGATTTCTTGTTTAGTAGATTTCACGAGACAGGGGTGGCTTGTTATAGGGCCTTAACATGATCCCCATTCACATAAGATCAATTAATATTCCCCTCTCAAGAATACCCCATCATGTACCTTTGGTTTCAATGTTTATTTTACAAGGATTGGGGATCTCCAGGGTCTATATGGGTGTTGTCGATGTCAATCACTCTCCCCATCAGTGATGCATCATGTGACATGAAAATGGTCCTATAGTGATGAAAAATAATTTCATTGAGAACCCCTTTCACCTTTCTTCGGAGTATATGGGAAGGTACAGGACTGCCTGGCGGTATCTGAGTCCCTTCGTGTGACGAGGGTGACCTATTCTTGGGGATCTTGCACGATAAGTATGACATGTTGCTAGGGGATTACGGTGTCTTGCGAACTACATAGGTAAATAACAAGATATTTATGAACCCAAAGGCTCATACCTTTAAGATAGTTTCATCCAAATTTTGCAATAAGTTATGGATTTTTTTTGGGATACACATAATGAAAAGTTGCATGACCAAGAGGATCTCATCTGGCAGTCAGATCATGATGAATGATTGTCTTGTAATCCTTTGTGAAAGTTGAAGGGATCATCAAAGGTGATTATTGAGATGTTTTGTAAGTTTATGTGCTATATCTAGACTATCTACATGAACTTATGAAGGTAATTTGAACATGTGTCCTTTGGAGGGATATGCGATCCTGGAGTTCTGGCCACCTTCTACTTCATTTTATTTTTTTAGGGAAAATTATACCCATATTCAGGTATTTATTCCCCTATGGATTTTCAAATGCACATTTGGCATGCATTAATAATATAAAAACATTATAAAATTATTTTTATGAATACATCATATGAATATATTATATTTATAATAATATTATATATATGTGTGTGAGTGTGTGGACTCTCATAAAATTTTTTCATTCCATGTTAGGATTCAGTGCTAAATTGATTAGGTCCATTTTGAATTGATTTTATAACAATTGAAGCTATTGAATATTTTATTAAATAAAATTAAAGAACACTATTAAAAATAACTTGAGTGGAAACCTATACATGACCGAAAGGACCATTGGAAAAAGTTCCCAAATCCAAATGGCTTGAAATCCCAGCAGCCTGATGGGAAAAACAAAGCAAAAATCCCAGAGTGAGAATCCAAAAATATGTAAAGGAACAAAAAAAGTGTCACACCCCAATGAGAGAGAATATATCATCATGAGATCAATTTAAAATATAAATTCCCTCCAAACATTAAGAAGTTCATGAATTGAATAAACATGGAAGGGAGAACCACTATATATAGTGTATGAAGACAGTTGTATGAAAGGTAACATCACACCATCTCTCTTTAAAGCCACCGACATAGTGATGTCGATGTGGCCCTCTATAGTATCATCTTCCTAATGAACTATGTCCTCCAACTAGACCAAAAAGTGGAAATTCACATATCATATCACCCCTCCAAACCAAATTAGATAGAGGGACCAAAGTCTCACTAGAACGCCTATCCATTTATTTAATTTCTCAAATAATATAGTTCCAGAATACACTACCAACCATATTTATTGATTCCAATGAATGAACCTTATCACACTACCTTATTCTATCTAGTAATGGTCGAGAGGCCAAGTGGTAAAAGGATAATGAAATACCCAAAGGGACAGGAGTTGTCAAAAACCTAAACTAATCACCATGATCTACCTCTAATGTGGGGCTAGTGATTATCCACACCATTAAGACTTACGAGAAGGATTATGGACAATGATTTAACATGTCTAAATATGATATTTTAATTATCCAAGGTGTTCGTAGAGAAACAAAGTATTTTATCCACCAAAAAAATGTGCTTTCATGGATTATTTAATATGCAAGGTAGGAGAAGAAGAGCCACTAGGTCTCATGGGATATAATGGACAGACCTATACTCGAAAGATGGATCAATGTCAAGAGACTCAATATAACAATTCACTACATGCATGAAAAACATGATTGGGAATCTATCGATGATTGTATACTATGGTAAAAACCATGTCTTGCAACTAGGATTGAAATGGGTCAACTCCCGCATCATACATTTCTACCCTTTGGTCCAAGATATGTACCCTCATCCTATACCTCATAAGGAAATCTCAATGGATAATTGGAGAGGGTAATATTCTCTTCAGGAACCAAAAATGGGTAGGAAATTTCATAGGGTATCTGATATTTCCTACCCCTACCATCTCATTTTAGGAGGTCAGTATTCATCCCTCGCCTATCAAGTCAGTTTTTGATAATAATCAACAAGAGGTGATTGATATCATCATCATCAACTTGGATAATTATAGAAGAGTCTTCTCTCCCTATACCACATGGAGGTTTAATTGGAAGGATTTTAAAAGACCCCTCAATTTCTTGACCCAATGTGATTATTGAACCGACATGACCTAGTTCAATTGGATTCTAATAAAATACAATTTCATTACATGGAGGATTGGTAACCAATCAATACCATCAAATGAAAATGTCAAAATGATGGGTATTTTCATGGATTCCAGCTATAGTTTCTTCCAAAACAAAAGTGTGGAGCGCATGAACAACATTTGTTTTGAAGGAGACTAGGCTTGTAAAATGTGGAGTGCCTTTAGTGAGTTTTTTGCTTTTTTATCAAGAAATATGGGATACGCCCTTCCAGGATCTATGGTTTAATGGTATATCTAATACGGGTCTGGAGAGAACGACGAGAGCAGTGATTCTTGGCATGGGGTTTTGGTGCCTATGGCATGACATAAATCAGGCTATATATGAAGGAGGAACATCAAGAGGAAGATACAAAATCATGCATACCAGGAGCCTACTTGTTGACATGGTGGAAATGATCAGTAGTTAGAAGGAAGCACCCTACCTTCGGGAGCTGCATGTCTCCTCCCCGAGGGCCCAAACCTCCTCTAGGACCCAAGACCGTTGGTTGTGTTGGATTCCTCAAAAAATAGGGTGTATGGTTAATACAGATGGCTTAAGTATATCATGGGACATGCATCGAGAAGGGGCTTTCCAGGACTATAGGGGGAGTGTGATTCTGGCCTTTACAGTGTATTATAGAAGTGGTACATCTATCCAAGAAGAGTCCCATGTGGTGTTAACCGATCCCACCCTTTGCAGTCAAGATAACATCCTCCACTTTCATGAGGAAACAGAATCAATTATCATTTGATACTCTTTTCATTGTATAAGATCTACCCATTGGTCAATATATTATATAATTATAAAATGTAGATGGTTGTTCAATGGTAACACTAAGGTGACCCACACTTGGGGGTAGGGGAATAAACATGAAGACCATCTTTCATCCGTGATTTGTTAAGGTTCAACTATAACGCGCTTATCCAACATCACCTTATTCGAACCTGAGGGGGTTAATTTGACCGAAGTGGATGCACTTGGTATTCATTATTTGAGGCCTCTATATGCACTGTTATTCCTACTCCAACCCTATACCCCTTTCATTTTGAATAAAAAAAATTTAATGTTTATGGTTACAGTTAGGTGGGGAAATTGGTTCTTCTAAAATCAGTTTCTAAAGATATCCATTTTTATCTCTCTTTAAAATATTTTAATCTTATTTTTTGATGTTTTAGTGGGAACCAGTTGAATGAAATAAATATAAAGATTAGATTTATTAAAATGATATTATTGATTGTATGGTTTTTGGGGGTTTTGGATTTTGAAATTCAAAATATCTTAATTAGGGTATCATTAATATGTATGATTGGAGGTTTTTGTTGGAGCCCATCCTACATTGTAAAAACATTTAAAAACCAAATATTTCTTGAATTTTCTTTCTGAAACCAATTTTTAGGAGTTTGACCATGTCTTTTTAGAAGAGTTTTTTGAAATATAAAAATATTCTTGATCTAGGTTTTTATTAAATTATTGCCTCTGATGATTGGGTAAATATTTGGAAGGATCCATGGACTTATTAAGGCTCTAAAAGTAATCCCAGGTCTCCCCCAATTCATTGACCAAAAAATATAATAGTTTTTATCCTCTTATGGATTAATTTATTGTCTGGGAACACTATAAAATTTATTCCTGGTTTAATTTCTCAATTAGGATGGCTATAAAAGTTATCCTTATTTTCTTAGATACTAGAGGAAGCCAATTTTCTGGACTAAAGATCTATTAGGCTATTATTTTATGCAATCATGGTATAGATTTCATAGTGGGAATCATTCCCTCCATTTTGTTTTACATGGAAAGTCCAATGGAATATTGATATTCCATTAAATGTGAAACTCTTATACTATTATATTGTGGGCATATTATCCTATTCAATTACATTTGGTCCATCGCCACCTATCTCAGGATAATTCCCTCCCCATGTGTGATAAAGAGGCCAAAAATAACTTTCATGAACAATTTGAAACTTCTTTTATTCATGTTATGTGGCATCCAGTCCATGAGGTGCATAGTGGATTCAAGAAGAAACTATTTGATATGAAAGAACATTTATGTATGGTTTTCATATTTTACATCCGATGTCATGTGAAATCTATTTTTTGGGGAATGTATGCTGTGTTTTTGGTATAATGAGTTTAATTTTATCCATGTTTCAAATGAGGATATTTTTTGGATCAATAAGACATATTTTTTACTACCTATGTGTTGATTAGATTGGATTTCTAGGCCAGTTTTAGACGTTCATGGGTCTGTGACATGATATATTCCACCTCCTTTAGGGTGATTAAATTTATTATTGATGCAATTATGAATAGGATAAAATATATAAATATTTGTATCACTATATAGTAATATAATAGAATTATTATTTAAGCCTATCAAAAATATTTTTTGGCTAATTAGAGTCCCACTATGGCCAAATTGATGGCAGTATTCACAAGTATGGATACTGCAGTCTCTCATGGATGGAATTATATTAACATAAAATCGGATTAAAAAATTATTTTTAAATTAATCAATTATTTGAAGGAGATCTATAAATCCTTTGGGTCTATTTTTGATAACTTCGTCGCTCATGTAATATATTTTTCTAATAATTGTTCCATTGTTGGAAGAGAGGGGAATCATGATGCTCATTTAATGAATTTTATAAAATGATATGATGGGACTGTGTTAGGTATTATTATTAAATTGTAGTTATTTAGTATTATTTTCATTATAATTTATAATAATATGATTTGATTAAAAAACATAAATATATAAATATAATTATATTTATTTAGGTGTATTTTGGTGTGTATAGAGTTGGGTTCCTACTTTAGTGGTAAATTCATCTCACAATCCTACATAAAACCCATGTTTAAATCTCATAATTAATTATTTATCATTATACTATATGTGTAAATGTACTGTATCAGTGGTATTATTAATTATATATAGCCTTTTAGGATAGGAAATTTGGATTATGATCCAAATGCCCTCTATGACATCAATATTGCACCTTCAGGCTTCATGAAAATATAGTTGATGACTATTGGAGTAAAATATGTTGTGAGGATGGTCATATATGATGATATGGACATAGTACGGGCATCAGGGTGGGGAACCGTCTAGGTTCATAGTGATTTATAATCAATTTTCCCTCTAAAAAGTCCTTAAATACTTCTGTGTAGATGGTGAGGGTAAGCTGCGGGTGAGACTTTAGGGTGATGGCATCCGTTGACAGGATGGGGTTTAGAGATATTACAATATTTTTCCTTTAGGACACATTACATGACCTTTTTTCTGTAGGCCTTCATTATAGTGACACTATTGTTTTAAACATATTATTACATGATTTTAATTATAATCATCCATGAAATACAAACTAAGGATCATAAATTATGGTGTCTTTGAATGATTAAGTACATAAAATAATATAAATGGAACTAAAATAAAACATATCATTGTTAATTTTACACAATGATATCCTAACTTTTTAGGGATCCTATATCAGCATAAGATAACACGGGTAATACATAGACAAAAAGGATGAGCTAAAAATCCTAGTTAGGGAATAAACAAAGGAACGAATCATATCACATGAGTTAGAAAGGCATAACAAGATAACATAAAAAACATGGATCATTAGTAATGATATTGAAGTATAACATATGTAACATGGAATCATATGATCAGGGAAATATTGGAATGTTTATGAAATATATAACATGACATAAACATGTGTCAAGACTACCAGCAAATACTATATCACATAGTTTAAAAAGTCCCATAATGGATTAGGCTTACCCCCTAATCCCATACATGACATATAATGAGACTACAAATTACCCAATTCATCATAGATACATCTTAAAACACCAATAATAACATGTTCACACATATGTGTGAAACATAAAGAAATCAAATATAAAGAATAATCGTATGGGTTACCCATAGAAAGAAGTGGGTTTCGTAATAATTCCATAAGGCATAAACAAAGGGTTTATCAATATGGTATCCCTAAAAGAATGTATTAAATAATTTATAGACAATAATAATGTAAAACATAATAATATAAAATGAATAATTATTTCTAAATGAAGTGATTACATGTGAAATAGTGTTTAAGAATCTTTAGAAATGAGCCTGTTTAGTGCCATTTAAAGGAAAATACAAATGATTTTAAAGAGGACAACTGAATAATTTTTTTTATAATTCAAAAATGAACTAAAATACATTTCCACGATAAAATTAGACATTTTAAAAAAATATGTGTGTCTTAAAATAGTTTATGTACTATACATTAAAATTGTTAATAAATGGAGAAGTTCCCTTTAATCCAGCATACTTATCAAGGGTAATTGAGAAGTGGAACTTTTAAAATATGTGTTTCCCTATCATATAATGTAAAATTTATATATAACTATATTTTTGGAACATATAAAAGTAATATAAGATAATTATATCACGGTAATGAATAAATAAATTTTGTTAAATAGGGGGAAATCGTAACCCAATGAAAAAATGGAGGTTTGGGGAGATCCTTTACCCTATGTATGAATACGTTCTACACTTGCACTTAATGTCATGGGTAATAAAATTAGATTAAATAATTAATTTATTTAGAAAATATAATAAATGTAATTTATTTATTATAATTGCATTATGTCTATTTATGGAGACTACAATGTGTTATAAAGTTTAATTTCATCATTCTAAGATCATTTGTTTCATGGTTTCTTGGTCATAACTCTTGTGTAAATTTATGGAGTTCTTTACAAATGTGAATTATTACATAGAAATGAAATTATACATTATAATGGACTTGCATAATTTTAAATTTTACCATTTGAATTTTTTTTCTGGTATAAGGATGATTCATTTGATTAAATGATGATTACAATTCATTAGTTTATTTCTGAATATTTTCCGACCATCGGGATGTAGTTTCATCTTGATAAATATTTTATTTATATGTTAGTCTCAAAAAATAAAAAAAGTTATAATATAATAATTAAAATCTATTTTAACTATATTAATTGTTTTTGGACTATCCTTGAATGTAGTAATATAAAACTAAAACTCATTTCCCAAGATGACGGAGAACTAACATATCAAGGATGATGTTTTTATTTTCAGAATAAAAGGAGAAGATGTGATATTTGAGGATGGATATTAAATTAAAAAAATAAAAGTATAGTATATATATGACACTGGTGTTATCCTGATTATTTGGATAGGGTAGGTGAGGATTTGATAACAAATGAAACTAAATTGAAAGAGAAGGATTGAGTATTTTACCTCTTGAATGTAGTTTCCTTAAGAACCTCCTTATGGAACCTGTGATTTGTATTTTGAATAGAATAGTATGTCCGAGAAGTGGGTAAGTGGATTGGGATATGAATTGTGTAGAATATTGTCAACATACATGGCTTAGATGTTGTGAGGAGAAGGTGTGGTGAGGGGTGGTATTTCTAGGGAGAGGAGAGCGGTGTTTTGATTATTTTATTCATTGGTTTAGTATTTTGTATCTATACTGTGAATATTGTTGATTACTATGAATACATATAGAATCTAGATCATGTGATATAATGATAATGGGCACTTACAACATCCACGACTCAAATAGGACTCAAAATATCATTTATTCACGTACGGCCCCTATTCCCTTCAAATTTAATAATGCATGGCTTGTGATACAGGGGTGTTGGGAGATCGTCACCGCTTCCTGGAATTCTGGGTGTATAGGATCTGCCTCTCAGATTCTATCTTCCAAGCTCAAGATTACTAAGATGAGGCTTAGGGAATGGAGTAAGAATACGTTTTCTAAGCTTGATGAGGGCATCCATGATGCTGAGATGAATCTCCTAAATTTTCAGAATATTAATCAGTTGAATTCCATGCCATCCAGTGATGAAACTCAGGCTCTTTCAAAGCTTGATGATCTGCCCAATACCCAGGAGAATCTGGCCAGATCCCTTTACAACATAAAATGGCTGAAGGAAGGGGACATAAACTCTAATTTCGTCCACCATATTCATAATGAAAGGAAATTTAGAACAGGCGTATCTACTATTAGAAATAATGGAAGACTGTACACTGCAGAATCTGAAATTTCTAACGCGGTTGGGAGTTTTCTGATCTTTATTCTGATAATGGACCTGATTTTTCTCATCTGATTGCCCAGAATATTTTTCCTTCCATTTATGATCAGTCTAATGACGATTTGGCTAAGCCTCTGGGAGGGAAGGAGGTTAGGGATGCATTGTTTTCTCTTAACATTGATAGTGTGGCAGGGCCGGATGGGTTCTCAAACATGTTTTTCATGTTCAATTGGGATGTTGTCCATGAGGAAGTGGTGAATGCTGTCAGGCAGTTCATCATTTCTTCTTCCATGAATTATGGTGCCAACTCTAATTTCAGTGCATTGATTCCTAAGAAGGAGAATGCAAGTGACATCAAGGACTTCAGACCGGTTGTGATTGGGAACACCATACCTATGATAATTAGCAAAATCATTGCCACCAGGATGGGTCCAGTGGTCAAAGGTTTCATCACCCCGAACCAATTTGGGTTTGTCCCTAGACGAAATATTCAAACCTGTATTTTTACTGCCTCTGAATGTATCAATGCTATGAGAAGGAGGGTTAAGCAAGGGACCTTCACCATGAAAGTGGATATCTCCAAAGCCTTTGACACTATGAAATGGAGTTTTCTACTATCCATTCTCAGGATGCATGGTTTCTCCACAAGATTTATAAATATGATTCACTCTATCCTTAGGAGTGCTCGGTTATCTGTTTTGGTGAATGGATCTCCCAGGGGTTTTTTCAAATGCTTTAGGGGATTTCATCAAGGGGATCCTCTATCAGGTCTCTTATATTCTCTTGCTGAGGACTATTTAAGTCATTGTCTCAATAATCTAGTCCAAGGTGGTTTGTACAATCTGATTCTAGCAGAAAAGGATCTTCATGCCCCTTCTCATCTCCTTTATGCCGATGATATCCTGCTCTTTGGAAGGGCTGATTGTAAGACTGTTAATTCCATTAAAGCCATATTTAGTCACTATGAAGATGTGGCAGGGCAGGCCATTAGCCTTCAAAATTCTTTCGTGGTCTTTGGGAAGGGAGTTTCCATTAGAAATCAACTCAGAATTTCAAGATCTCTTGGGGTTAGGAAAGGCTCACTTCCTTTTAATTATCTTGGTGTTCCTCTTTTTTGGGAAAGGGTTAAGAGATGTTATATTGAGTCTCTTTTCTCTCGTATCACTGCTCAAATGGCCCATTGGAAAGGAAAAGCTATGACCCAAGCTGGGCGAATCTGTCTTGTTAATTCTGTGATCACTTCTATGTTTGTTTATGCTTTCTCTATTTACCGATGGCCAAGGAATCTTCTGAAGGAGCTCCAAAGGCTTATTGGGAACTTCATTTGGACTGGTTCTATGTTTGAAAGGAATCTTGTTGTTGTGTCCTGGAAGGATTTCACAAAGCCCATTGAAATGCGGGGACTTGGTATCAAGGATCTGGTCCTTTTCAATGAGGCCTTGATTAGAAAATTTACTTGGAATCTCCTCACATCTTCTGATTATTCTATAGAGTTCATTGATGGTCGTTTTATCTCACACCTTTGTGCAGATTATCCTCACTATCTTTTATCCCTTGTTTGGCCTGCTTTGAGGTCTTCCTTTATTGGGTTTTCGGCTTCATCAAAATGGCTGGTCAGCAGGGACTCAATGCTGAATATATGGACCACTCCTTGGCTTTCCAGACCTATTCAACATGATGTCTAGATCCTTTCTCACCTGTCAACTGCTCGGATTTCTTACCTGCAGGCTGCCAGTCCGGGTTTATTGGAGTTCATTCCCCCTATTTTTAAATCTGAAATTCTTAATTATAGGTACATGAACCGTGACACCTTTATTTGGGAACCGAGTAGTAATGGTATCCTTACCACTCGGGATATGTACAGATTCCTCTGTAATGGGCAGACTCCTACTCCTCGATGGCTGCTTGCATACATGACTTTCTTTATTCCGCCTTCTGTTTACTTGCTTTTATGGAAAATCTGGAAGCGAAGACTCCCAGTCCACTGCACCCTTCAAAGAGCTGGTTTCCACATTGCCTCAGCTTGTCCTGTCTGCCGAGCGGCTGTGGAATCTCTTGACCATCTTTTTTTCTCAGGCTCCTTTGCTTACAGGCTTTGGAAATATATTCAACATATGACTGGGTGTTGATTGAATGTCACCTCACTAGATAATCTCCTCCAGTCTGCTACTTCGGCCCGATGCAGTGATCAGGTTAGAAATATTATTATGGTTGCAGTTTCCTCTTTGGTTGAGTTTATCTGGAGGGCTCTTAATGCTCAACTCTTTGAGGATACCATGCCCACTTTTTTTTTCTGGTGTTAGATCTATTCACAGGGCTGTTTGTATTGCTTCTAAGATACAAACTGTGTGCATGAATAAAGGTTTGAATGACTTTATTGTCTTGAGGAACTTTGGTGTGAGCGGCAGACCTAGGAAACCATTGGTTCTAAAATATATCCGATGGATTCCTCCTATTCCTTCTTGGCTGAAAATCAATGTTGATGGTGCGGCAGCTGGGACACCAGGACCTTCAGGTTGTGGCGGCGTCTTTCGTACTTATCGGGGCTTTGTCAGAGGCTGCTTTTATCATTATATTGGGCAGGGCTCTGCCATTGAAGCTGAGTTATGGGCGATGATTAAATCCATTAATTATGCAGCCCATTTTGGATGGAGATTTCTATTGCTAGAATTAGACTCTATGGTGGCTGTGGACATTCTCAAGAAGCGATCTAGGAATGTTCCTTGGGTTTTAATTCCTCATTGGATTGAATGTCTACGTCTTCTTGACTTCATTGTCATTGATGTGACTCATGCTTAGAGGGAGGCCAATCAGGTCGCTGATGCTTTATTAAAGAAGTTCATTGAGGAGTCATGCTCGGAATGGTCCTTTGTTGCTCCCGAGTGTTGTGTGCGCTTTGTTGAGGATGATGCAGGTGGGAAGTTGTTCTCCCGTCTTTGAAAACACCCCTTTTTATGCTTGTCTTTGTAATTCATTTTATTTTATAAAATTTGGTAGGCGTGGATCTCTGATTCACTCCTGGGCCTTTTGGTTATTTTAAATTACTATATTTTAATTTTCCAAAAAGCTAAACTATTTTAGAACAATCCCAAAAATTCACTCCTACCATTTTTAAATATATATATTTTACTGTTTTAAATCATTTTATCAATATAATTTTTCAAACTATGATAAATATACATTTTAAATAAAATCATCATTTAATTCAGAAATATCTATTTTAATATTATAATCAATTTTTTTACCCTTTGAAAAATAAATTATTGTCACGTAATTTTTTTATAATAAACAAAAAATAATATTATTATTTACCAATACATTTTATGAAAATAAATTACCATTTATATCATTATATTAATTATAAAATTGAATATAAACATTTACATTTAACAAAAATACTAATATTTAAAATATCTTTTTAAAACATTTGTTTACTCATAACATGATATAAATATGTCATATTTACATTTATAAGACACCTAAATTTTAATTTAACTTTAATATGTGAGGTTACTATTCTATCATCCTGATTATTATTCTTAATAGCCAGAGTACTATTCCAACGGAAATATTACAATTCCTAAAATCAAGTTCCTTAATTTCTATAAATACCTCTTATTTTATTAATTATTCAATTTTATCTCAAGGTTATATACATTAATCATAAAAATTTATATTTTCTTATTATCATTATGTTTTATTTCTATATCTTTGTTCATGAGTGTTGTCATTTCAGTGGATCAAGCAGATCCAAAATTTTCCATTCTTATTATCTAATTTTCTAATTATTTCCCCACTGTAATATTTGGAATTATTTTGGTTTATTTGCATTATAATATATAATTATTAAATAATGATATTTTTTTGTTATATTTATATATTTGATGTATATTTTTTTCACATAATTATATCGATGGAAATTCCATTGATAAAATTCTGGATCATTACATTCTTCCCCTTATGAAATTTCACCCTCCAAATTTCATTTTACATACTAAGGTGAAATAGGTAAGGGTACTACTCATTCATAAATTCAGCCAATTTAAATTTCACCTCTTCATGTTTTTGTTATATCCATTTTAATTTGACTAGGTGAGTAGCCCTATTGCATCTAAATTTATCTCTACGATCCAATATCTTCACTGGTTCCTCCTCATTAGGGAGAAAATTTTCCCATAGTACCACATTGAAATTCAGTACATTTGAGGGATCTGTCTTATACATCCTTAAGTGGGATCCATTGAATAACTCTTCTACTTTAGACATGGTTAGTTGAAATACTAATAGATATGCCACATCTCTTACACGATCAAGAATCTCATAGGGGTTGATTTACCATGGACTAATCTTTCTTTTATTCCAAAATCTCATGAATATATTACATGGAGATATATAAAGGAAAACCTTATCACCAACCTCAAACTATAAATACCATCGATGATTACCTATATGTTTCTTATGTTAACTTTGGGAATCTTGGATATACTTATGGGTGTTCATCACATTTTCTTCCATTTCCTCAACTATTTATAGTCCCAATAACTTTCATTCAACAACATTATCCCAGCATGCTGGTGTTCTATAGATTTTCCCATAATGATCATCATATGGATTTATTTGGATGCTCGAGTGAGAAATAATGTTTTAAGTGTACTCAACCATAGGAAAATGTTGATCTCCTCCTCAATTGATTTCCATATAACTTATCTCTACATGACTTGTGGTTTTTTAATATTCCTCTCAGACTGGCAATTATTTTGGTGATTATGAGACATAATATTGTTTATATCAGTATTAAATGCATGTTGGATACTTTTTTAGAACATGGAGGTAAATATAGGATCAAAATCAGATATAATCAATAATGGTCCTCCAAGTGGACTCAAAAAATCTCTAATGTATATCCTTGATGTTTGAGGGAGTGAGTAGTCTGTTCAATTAAAAATTAAATGACAAGCCTTTATATGTTGATCCATAAGGACCCATATATAATTATTTAATCTGGATGTATTTAGATGTCCAATTGAGAAGTTCATGGTGATGTTTTAATATTTTTATGTAGGTATCGGTAATGTTTGGATCATACCCTTATACTTTTTTTCCTTTCACCCTTCACATTCTAAAATAGTGGGCTATTTGATGTATATTAAAAAATACCCTTTTTCATATTGTCCCACTAATAGTGCTCTATTAGATATAAATAAATCATTATGATCCAAATGTGAATAGAGAAGGTTGAACTATTTTAATCATTCAGATGACATTTCTTTATCTCAAGATTTTATTGTACACATTGTTGGGGCCTAAATATTGTGAAACATTCCAAATAAAATTTTAACTATAATGATTTATCATTTCTGATAGCATCCACCTACTTATTAATTTTCATTTAATGTCATTGAAAATCCTTTATCCTTCCTAAAATGCATGTTTGGGAAATAATTTTGGAAAGGAATGATAACATACCTTCCCTTATGATTCTCATTTCTATCCGTTGCAAGTCTAAGATGATTGGATCATTCCCATTTCTCATAATTGATAAATTTATACGGTCCATTATTCTTAGAGAATCTTCCACATTACTTTCATTACTATTATTATACTGGATTGTGAAGTCATAATCATTGATGAGTTATAACCATATTAATTCATGCATATGATGATCCAAGACTGTGAATTTATATTTTATGATCTTTTTATTAATATATTTCTTAAACCTCTCTCCATATATATAATTACTCTATATATTCAATGAAAATATCTTAGATGTCAATTCCATATCTTTTGTGGGTTATTTTTCCTCATGAAATTTATAATTCCTTGAGGCGTAGTCTACCAATTTATCCATTTTTTCCAATAGTACACAACCTAATACCATATTTAAATAATCACTATATACCACAAGGAGTTCCCAAATTTTTAGTAGTGTAAGTATAGGTGCAATTATAATACAGTTTTTATATTATTTTAAGTTGTGTTCATAGTCAATCATTTATGAAAACATTACTCCAATCCAAGTCATCATGGTTTGTGTGTTTTAAAATCAATAAAATTTCATCAAAAATCATTTTTAATACCCATATAGACCAGGGAAACAATGGATATCAATTATCGATACTAGAATGGTCTACTCTAAGTTCCATAATTTTTAGAAGGGTCCATATATATTGTTTTTTTGATGATATCATTCCCCAAGAATGATACTTCCTCTATCCAGAACTCACATTTAATAAAAATTTCATATAGTTTCTCCTTTAACAATATATTTATCATACCATTCAAATACCCATTATGTTTCTCCCAGCTCTTGTATTATATACGAATATATTCTAAAAAGACTACAACACATTTTTCGTGGTAATATCTATTAACTAATTTCATGAAAACAGTTTGAGAATTAGTGAGTGTTATAGGCATCAATATGATCTCATAGTCTCCATACCTAGCTTGAAAGAATGAAATGGGAATATATTTCTTCCACACTATTAATAGGTGATATCCTGAATGAAGGTCCACCTTGGATAAATACATGACCCCACATAAGTAATCGAACATGTCATCTATTAACAATTAACTAGTGCATTGATCCATTATCCTTCTTGAAAAAGAGGACTGAATCACCCCATGTTGAAACAATCGAGAATATAAAACTATTATATATATTTTATTATATCATATTCTATAGTTACAAAAACTCAATGATGACCGTTTTATATAGAGCCTATTATAATGGAAAATATATAGTTATTAGTTCAAGTGAGAACTGCACATCTTATTTAGTAGTAAGACCAGGAAATTATTCCGAAAAAACATTAGTGTAGTCCCAAAAAAATGGGCATTTCATCGAGCATGAAACTATCCCTTTTCTATATCATTTAGGATAGATATTCATGTTCATAAAGCAATAATATACACAACTGAGAGGATTATTCTGAAGGTGATTCATCTACCTCCTTAAACTTCTAATGAATTAAAGGATTCATCAGGATGTGAAGATTGATCTCCCTTTATTATCAGTTAATGATATAATTGTATAAATATAGATAATTGATGAAAAATATTACAAAAAAATTCACCAAAGGAAGTATTAAAATATTTTCATGGAGGGTTAGTCCACAAAAAGTGACTTGTGAGAAGTTATATATTTTTTATGTAATAATTTATCCATTTTCTATTCTGATAGATAATGCACCCTGAAAATTTTCTGGAAGTGTTTGAATAGTTCTATGATACATTCAAGATATTAAATAATGCGTAGAAATGAAATCAAATAGTAACTCATTTTTTATTCAATGAATAACCAAAATACATATCCCCACACAATTTTCAAACACCACTTTAGTAGTAGTGATATAATATTTTCTTACCGAATACCTTGGATATTATTTTTTTTGATTGAATCTTATAACCCCTGGATTAGGTTGTTAGCTCACATTATGACCATGTTCCATGAATTTGAAAGACTAAACTATATGATATGTGTTTATATGAACCATACATTATTCTAATTTATTAGTGGTATTCCTCAAATACCTTAAAAAATAAATAGCATAATTACACTATCTTCAACATTTAAAGAATCTCATGGTTCTCATTATATTGTCACTAGGATGCTATTTCTCAAAATATCAACATGTGGGTTGTTGGTATTTCATTTCTTTAAGCGATTTATTTACTAATCCTCCTAAATTTAACTCTATTTTATTATTTTAATATTTATCCACATGATATAACTGAGAGCCGCCAATCTCAATTTCTATATTAAGGGCACAAAATCCATTCTCTACATAACTGGAAAAGTCTCAAATCACCAATGATTTTTATAGACTCGACTTTAATCTACTAAATAAGTGACACACCATGATTTTGGTGTTAATGAAAAATTCAAAGACATATCTTGAAATACTTGTAATTTTTCCTCATATTCCTTGATTCATTTATTTTTATTTTTCATCAATAAGAGGAACTCCCTCTATATCATAATATGCATTTTTTGAGGAAAATATTTATTAAATAAACAATTCATGAATTCTCACCAATAATTGGAATTAATTTACACCGTAAACTTTGTGTTTATTTTCATTTTCCACCACTTATCTGATTTACCACCAAAATTATAGAAAACCATCATGACTTTTTATTCTTTTGATAATTGATTTATAGAGAAAACCTTCTCAATGGAGTTAATACATTATTACAAAATGAGGGGATTGGATAATTAACTAAAGATAGGAGGCATTTGTCACATAAAGTAATTTAATGAAAAATAATATTCTTTATGAGAAATTGGATGTTACACAAGGTTTATTTTATTATTCATAACTTGAACCAGTTGTTCTAGTATTATCATTGAGTTCTGATCTCCCATTCCCATTAGATTTGGAATCTCATTAGTGAATTCATCACATTTCCTATAACATTTGTTTTTTGGAACGGGTCCTCTTATTTCAATCCATTAACTAAAAAAGAAATATAAATTTTGGGGCTCGAATACTTATCTAATGATCATTTAAAAAAGTAAATATGGATATAAAATGATAAAAATATAAACAAAAAGTATATCATATCATGTGATTCCCTAACATTCAGTCGAGGTTTTTAATAGTGATATAATTATCCATTGGGTTCTTACTAATGTTTTTTTCCTCATCCAAAAAAATAACTGAACCATAATTTAATACCAACTATAGTGACCCTATCCATATCATTGTATTATTATATTATTTTAAGCATAATAATCCATTTAATACAAACCAAGAATCATAAATTATAATTTCAATAAAATATTAATTTCATAAATGTAAAAAATGGAACTACAATAATAAAATATCTTTATTAATATTACATAATTATATTCTAACTTCATTTAGTATCCTACATCTTCGTAGGGTAACCAAGGGAATAAATAGATAAAATCGAAGATCTAAAAAGCCCAGTTAGGAAATAAACATGGGAATGAATCATAAAACATGTGTAAGAAAGGCATAACATGATAACATAAATGGAATGGATCATGTGAAAACATACAGAAGAATAATATATAAAACATGTAATAATATTATCAGGGAAATATTTTTATGAATCATCAACATATAACATGAAAAAAACATTATTAAATGTTACATACTAGGATTATATCACGTTTTGGTCAAAGTCCCATATTGGATAAGGTTTACTTCTTAATCCCATAAGTAAAATCACAAGAAAATAAACATTACCAAATTAATTGGAGTACTATCTAGGGAAAATAATATTAAACTATTCATGCACATGTGTTCCAGAAGAAGAAACCAAATACTAGGAATAATCATAAGGATTACCCATGGAATGAAGTGGGTTTCGTAATCATTTCATAAGACCTAACCAAAGGGTGTATCGAAATGGTATCCATGAAAGAAGGGATAAAATCAATTTTGAAATATAATAAAGTAAAAAAAATATGAATACATCGATAATAATGATGTCCAATTGAACTGAATACTTGTAAAATAGTGTTTATGAATCTTTAAAAATGATCCACTTTAGCCTGGTTTAAAAAAAGATACTAGAGTATTTAATGTGTAAAAAGAAATAATTATTTTTATAAAACCAGAAATGAAATAAAATATTATTTTAAAGATAAAATTAGATATTTTGGAAAAATATTGGTGGATTAAAATAGTTTATGGTGTGTACTTGTAAATGGATAATAAATAAAGATGTTCCATTTGATCAAAATTTCTTAAAGAAAGGAATTGAAAATAGAACCTTTAAAAATATGTGTTCCATATAAAAGAAAGATGAATTGAGATGGGTACCCAATTTTGGAACATATAAATTTAATTTAGAAGAATTATATAAGAATAACTAATAAATTTATTTGGATTAATAGAGATTAATCATAAATCAAATGAAAAAATGGAGCTTCAAGGAGATCACTTATATTATGTTTGAATGCATTCAATAATTGAACTTAATGTCCTGGATAATAAAATTAGATTCATTAATTACTTAATTAATAACATATTATAAATTTATTTGATTTATTATAATTTTATTATGTTCATTTTTATGATTTATAATCTTTAATTTTGTATTTTCTCGTGTGTTTGTTCCATTGTTTCACGATTGTTTCACTTGTGTAAAATTATATAAGTTCTTTCTAAATGGGAATAATTATAATGAATTTAAATTATATTGTATTAATGAATATAGATAATTTAATATTTTCTCATATATCGTTTTTTTATTTTATGAGGACAATTCATTTTATTAAATATTGATAATAATTGTTTAATTTATTTTGGCTGTTTTTCTGACCACCACGAACATGTTTTGTTTTATTGGAGAATATGTTTATATATTAGTTATAGAATACAATACATGTTATAATATAAAAATGAATTTTTTAACCATATTAATGGTTTTATGACCATACTTGAAGGTAGTAATGAAAAACAAAAAATCATCATATATGATGGCGGTGAACTAACATATCACCGAAGATGTTTTTAGTCTTTGAATAAAAGGAGAAGAAAATAGATTAAATGTTTTATATTGTATAAAAAATAATATTATAGTGTGTATATATATATATTATAATGTAGTTATAATTATTCTTTTTATATGGTATACTATGAGAAGATAGAAAAGGAATGAAATTAATAAGAGAAGGATTGAGGATTTTACCTCATGAATGTCGTCTCCTTGAGAACCTTTTAAGAGACTTTTGTTTGGATTTTTTGCTACCATTAGGTCATGGAAATGGGTAAGAGTATAGGTAATGTAATTGAGAAGAATATTTATTGCTAAAATTTGTATAATGTTCACGAAGAAGTGGTGGTGTGGGTGGTATTTATAGGGAAAGTAGAGAGTTGTTTTTTGAATATTTTATTCATTTGTTTACAATTTTGAAACAAGACCATCAATCGTGTTGATTCCTATGAACAAATAGAGTAAATATAGAATTTTAGTTTGTAATAATGGAAACTTATATCATCCATAACTCATCCATGAATCAAAATTTCATTTATTTTACATATAATTTAAAATATAGTAAATTACTATATTTCATTATTCACAAAAAATTCAACTATTTCAGAAAAATAGAAAAAATTCACCATAAATGTGTTTGGCATGTAGATTTAAAAAATGGAACCAATTTTAAAAAAAATATTTTCTAAATATGAAAAAATAATTTTTTAAATAAAATAATCATTTATTCAAAAAAATTCTAATTTAAATATTATAATCGATTTTGAACCATTTTAAAAAAAATAATTAAGGTCACATTAAATTTATATTATAATTATAGAAAAGCATACTATTAATTTATTATTCAATTTTATGAAAATAAATTTTATTTTAAATCATTATATTAATTATAAACCTATAAATAAACATTTATATTTTATAGAAAATACCAACCCATGATTTTTTATTTATAAAGCATTTATTTATACATAACATTTTAAAATTATATAATAGTTTCATTTATAATATAATTAATTTTTTTTTACTTTAATCATTGAGGTTTCTATTATAATGGCTAGATTACTATTTCTTATGGTCATATTACTATTCCAATGGTCAGGTTCCTTAATTTGTATAAGTACCCTTTATTTCATTAATTCTTATAATTTATATCAATGTTATATATTTTCATATTTAAAATGTATATTTCATTATAAAATTAGGTTTTACTAATACATCATTTTACATGATTGTTTTCCTTCATGTGTATCATGAAGATATACATTTTCCCATTTGTGTTATCTTATTTTATATTTATTATCCCTCTGTAATATTTGGAATTCAGATAAGTTTATTTGATGACTAATTTATCATTATTAATTTTTGTGAATAATTATATTGTTGTATTATATATGTGATTTATGTATTTTTTGAAAAAATTATAAGAAGGTAAATTCCATTGATAATAATAGAGGTCATTACATTTTGGACATGTATTTTATAGATTTTGATCTATGTATGGGTTCCCTCTCAAGCTAGTTTAAAAGATGGTTTTTATTGAAAATAAAATAAAAATGGAATTTGAGAGTGTATATATATATATATATATATATATTATTTTTTATATGTATTAAATGTTCTATAATCCAGTCATTTAATTATAATTGGATATATTAATGTATATGTAAATATATAAATACACTATATAAATTTATTTATACAATATTTTATCAATACATATAAATTTATTAAAAAATTATATTTAACTTTTAAATATAAAGGTTTATTTTGTTTAAAATTTGTTTCATGGAGGGATTTATTTTATGAGTGTTATAATCCCTAGGTTTTAAGTAATATAATATACATTAATATTAAAACTACTTAATTATGGCTACGATTGACCTAGAAAATATTATTGTCCATGAATAGGCTTAATTGTTTTAATTTGAAATTATAATATATTTATTAGAACAAATGAAACAATAATTTAAAATATTATGTTATTATAAGATCATTACATACATTTAAAAATCTAAAATTTATTTGTAGATATTACTTTTTTAAAGTATTCATAATTCAAAAATCAAAATATCAACTAATTGGTTATTATTCTATTTAATATTCAATTTTCATTATGTATCTTTATCTACAAAAAAAAAAAAATTGAAGACTTTTTTTAATGTCTAAATCAAACAAAACCTTCAATAAAAAAAATAGAAAAATATAAACTCAAATTCATATCATGAAATATTGAAGTTTCAAATTTATTATTTTAATGACTAAAATTTGATCAACCAATTTATCAAAAATGACATAAAATCCACAAATAAAATAATTATTAAAATAAATTTAATAAACATATGAGAATATCATTATTGACTAAAAAATAACAAATCAAAAATGTATGGGTTGGTCTATGATTCCAAAAATTTAAATATATTACAAGAATTTTTTTATTCAAAATAAAAAATATGGGAATGTATTTTAATAAAAAAAATAAGAAGAATAAAATTAGTAATAAAAAGTGAAAGAAATAACATACCATTGGTATAAATCAATAGTTTGGGGTTTCTAGAGTTAGCATTTTGGAAGGGAGAGAAAGAGGATGGGGAAGTCCCCAAATATCTACAATGAATGGTAGGACATTGAGGATATGTGGTTTCAATGGGTCATGATAGGGAAGATTCATGGAGATGGAAATGTCGATGCATATGGAACGAAAGATTTTTAGTCTACATGTTGTGGGGATTATGTGATATAGGAATAATAGGGATTGAGGTTGTGTTAACTACCATTTTTTGGGGTATTGTTTTCGGGATAAATGAGATAGATAGGGTTTCCTTGAGTGGGATTCATTAGTGTTTCATGGGAGGGGGAGGGGTGTGAGGGTGGTAAGAATTTCCCTAAGGCAATCTGGTAATGGTGAATAAAAAAATTATTCTAGATGTGTAGAAATATATCAAAATCTTATTGAAACGTAAAGAAATTTTATACTATAAAACTAATCATCATTTCCCAGTGAAGTAAAATTTTGATAAAACGTGGAGTCAAGTATTTGTAATTAAGAGGGAGAATAAAATAATTTATTGTAAGAAATCTATAAAACTGTTAGAGGGTAGGTATATAGGTTCAAAAGATACTTTTTATATTAATATAGTTACATAAACATGGGGTACATAGAATTTGTAATCAATAATTTAGATAAATCCCTTTCCCCCATTTTAAATATAATGGTTGGAATTCCATGCATTAGAGTAGATGATGTGATGAACAAATAAAGTAAATATTATAAAATAGAGAGTTATCATTATATTATATTTTGGATATCCATATAAATAAATATTAATTCAAAACACATCCCATTATTTGTTATAGTTTCATGGAAAGTTATTTAATCTTTACATAAAAACCCTATGGAAGATAAAGTAATTTAATTTCATACCATGCTGCCTTTTTTAAAAATGTTTTTAGGAAAATCCTAGAAGGAATAACCCAGTGAAGGGAAAAGGAGAACAACATTACCAAATCATACTTATGAAATCCAGATAGAAAATGTAGTATTTACAGTGACCCTAACTTTTTAAACATATTAGTATATTATTTTAACTATAATTATCCATCAAATACAAACCAATGATTGTAAAGTCTAGTGTATTTTGATGACTAGGTAAATAAAATTGAAAACATGGAACTAGAATAAAAAAATATTTATTAATATTCCAAAATGATATCCAATCATCATTTTATCTCCTATAACTGTATAAGATATCCTAGGGAATACATAAACAAAACTGATAATCTTAAAATCCCAATAAGGGAATAAACGTGGGAACAAAGAATAAGAAATGGATTATAAGGAATACCATGATAACATAAAAGGAATGACGTAGGAATAAACATATTGAAGAATAAAATATATAACATGGCATCATATTATTAGGTAAATATTGTAATGTGCAATCAACATATAACATGAAAATAACACGAGTCAAAGCTAACTACTATGATGGTCTCAGATGGCTGGAAAAGTCCCGCGAAGGAAATGGTTTACTCCAAAATCACAGACATGACCTCTCATGAGAATAAACACTACCAAATTAATTGGTGCAATATTTGGGTAGACGCATCATAAAATGTATATGAATACGTGTTCCCAATAAATTAATCAAACATAAGGAATCTACATAATGGTTACCCATAGAATGATGTGAGTTTTGTAATCAATTCATATAGCATAACCAAAGGGTGTATAAAAGATGAGATTAAATTTTCATCAGAAAATTCTAATGTAAATAATTATTTTATATCATTAATAATGATTTCCAACTATATAGAGTACATAAAAATCATATATAGGGAACTTTATAAGTGATCCAAATTAGTGTGGTTTATGTGGAAAAATTAAATAGTCTTTAAAGAGGAAAAAATATTAACTATATTTATAAAAACTAAATTGAACTGAAATGTTTATTCATGCTATAATGAGATATTATTAAAAAACAATGGTGGATAAAAAATTTTTCTGGAGTTTATTTTAAAATGGGAATGAAATTGAGAAGTTCTATTTAATTGGGCCTGTTATCGATTAGAATTGATAAGGGAAACTATTAAAACATGTCTTTCCCCATCAAAAAAGAAATATTGTGATATATAAACACATTTAGAACATATAAAAATGATTTATAAAAATTTTATAATAATAAATAAATATATTGGGGATTAAGATAGTGAAATCATAACACATATAATCAATGGAGGTTCCAAGAGATCCCTTACATTATGTTTGAATGTGTTCTTAAAATTCACATAATTTCATGGATAATCAAATTATATTAATTAATTATCTAATTAATACCCTATTATAAATCTAATTTATTTATTCTTACTTTATTATGTTCATTTGTGGCTATTTAAATGAGTTACAATGTTCAATTTTGTTGTTCTGAGAGCATTCATTTCTCTGGATTCATATTCTGTTTACTCGTTTATAATTATGGATGTTCTTATAAAATGAGAATAATCATCTATAATTCCAATTATACCATATTAATGAACATCCATATTTTTAGATAGTACCAAATATGTTTTATTATGGTATGATGACGATTCCTTTGATAAAATGATTATGATGAATGCTAAATTTATTTTCACGTTTTTTTCGTTCATCATGAACTAGTTTTCATTTATTTCATATTATTTGTATATATTATTTCTATAATAGTAATTAATTTGTTATGTATATATATATATATATTAAATTATGGTTTATCCATAATAATGGTTTAATACTATCCTTGAGGATGCTAATGGAAATTGAAAGCACATTGTCTATAGAGATAGTAAACCACCAAAATTTGGACAATGATTTCGTTTCATTGAATAAGAGGAGATGAGAAAAGGGGAGGATATAAGATATTAATTTATAAATATTATATTATTTTATACACAAGATTTTGTATTTTTTTATTTTAGGTAAGAATGAGGCAAGGGGAATGTAGAATTAAAGAAATTAAAGTAGATGGCTTGAGAAATTTAACTCTTGAATATCACCTCCTTAAAGGACCTCAAATGTAACTTGAAATTGGTATTTTTTTGGGTCCATAAGCTATTGGACATGTGGAAGAGGATTGGGAAGGGAATTGGGTATAATATTGAAAGGTACAAGGCTTATAAGGTGTTAGGATAATCAATGTTGATAGGTGGTATTTATTGGGGGAGCAGATGGGTGTTTTTTAATTATATTCATTAGATTATAATTTGGATCATGACTATAAATTTTATGGATTACCATGAAAAATATAGTAAATGGTACAGTAGAGTTGAATCCAATGGATTATTACATCATTTATATCTCAAAACCTCATGTATTTTTTTTATAATATTATATACCATAAATTACCGTATTTCACTATTCAATATAATTTCTAATATTTTCAAAAAAACCATATAAATCCCTGTGAACATTTTTAAATTCAAATTTTTAAAAAATGAATCTATTTCATAAAAATAATTTTCTAAAAATGAGAAATTTTATATATTCATAAAATAAACAATTACAAAAAAATAGTTATTTCAATATTATAAATGATTTTTTGACCCTTTTAAAATTTTATTAAGGTCAAATGAAATTATATTATAAATATAAGAATAAATAAAAATAATTTAAAATTATATTTTATTAAAATAAATTTTCCTCTAAATAATATTTTTAATTATAAATTTGTAATTCAAAATTTACATTTTGCAAAAATAGTCACACCAAATTTATCAATTTTGAATCATTTATTTACTCATACCACGGTATGGATATATAATTTATATTTATAAGATACCTAAATTTTGTTTTATACATTAATTGGTGAGGATACTATTTTAACAGCCATATTAATTTTTCTAAGGGTCAAATTACTATTCCAACAGTTAGATTTATAAAGGTCTTATATCTTCATTAATTTCTATAAATACTACATATTTCATTCATTCTTCGTTCACTTCTATATTCCCTCCTTCATAAATATTTTAATCTTCCAAATAAATATAATATTATTAACATTTTGTTGTATTTTTACATATTTCTTAATGAGTTCGTTCATTCGAGTGGATCAAGCATATCCAAATATTTCCATTCTTATTATCATATTTTTCGTTTATTTTTTGGTTGTAATATGTGGAATTCTTATCAATTTATTTAAAAACTAATATATCAATTTTCATTTATATGAATAAGGAATTTATCTTGTTCTCTAGTTGATGAATTTATTTTATGAAATAATTATAAGAATGGTAATTTTTTAGATAAAAATTTGGGTCATTACATTCTTCCCCCTTAGGAAATTTTGTACCCGAAATTTTGTTTGTCATACTTAGCTGAAAACAGGTGAGGATATTTCTACTTCATTACCTCCTCTATTAACCATGACACCTCATTATACTTATGGTTCCTCTATAGTACAACGAATAGGTGAGTGGTCTTTTTATACATAACCTTCTCTCTATGATATAATATCTTCAGAAAATGCTCCTCATAAGAGAGACCATTTTCCAGCTATACCAACTATGAGTTCAGTACATGTGAGGGTTATAGTATGTAATCACTATAGAGGTGTACATATAAGACATCATGTACTTGAGAACAGGTTCGCACAAGTTCTAGTCAGTTTTTTTTGTAACTCTGTCATGATCATGAATCATGAATCGGACAATGTACCTGGGAATTCGCTTTCCCTTAATCCTATGTATCATCACATTCACCACTAGAGATATGTGATGAAATAACATATATCCAACCTAAAATTTTATGTTTTGTCTATGATTATATGCATGGATAATTATTTTTCTTTGGGTATCACAAATATTCTACTGGATGGAATTCATATTTTCTTCCATTTCCTTGACCATTTAACATCCCAACAACTTATGTTCACCAACACCATCTGATCAAGCTTGTGTTATAAAAATATTCTTATAAAGGGAATGGTTGAATGAAAAGTATTTTTGTATTACAAATCAACTAGTAAAAGATTTTTATCCCATCCTACTTTGAAGTCTATTGATCATAATCTAAACATTTCTTATAGTTTATAAAGAGTCTACTCATATTTTCCAAGTGTTTTGGGGTGATAATCCATACAGAAGTTCAACTCTATTTTTATATCATGGTGGATAATTTTATGTAACAAGGATAGAAATCTTATATGATTGGATATAATCGATAATGGAACAACATGAAGCCTCAAAACTTTTATATTTTATATATTTGATTGTTGGTTGAGTGAGAAGTCCTCTTGAATCATCATAAAGTGAGCAGTCTTTATAGGATCCATAATGATCAAAGTTCCATTAATTCCTCTTGAATTCTCAGAAATTATACCATCAATGTACATAGTGTTGTTTACACATTTCCATGTATGTATGGGTAATGGATTCATCATCCCATTAGACTTTTCCCTTTTAACCTTCACCTGCTTAAAGAAAAAACAATTTGATGTATATTTAGTGATATCCATCTTCATATTGTCACAACAATAGTGCTCTCAAAGATACTAATTCATCTTTTTTCTCCCTAGGGGAATAGAGAAGGTTGAACTATCAACATCTTTCAAAATTACTTTTCCCATCTCCAGATTGGATTATAGTCATTGTTGTGACCAAAATCATGCAACTCCCTCATCATAAATTTTGAACTATGGGTATTTCCACATTCTTATAGATTAAACCTAATTCTCAATCTACACACAATGTCTTTAAGCATACATTATCTTGTCTAAAAGGACTAGTTGAGTAATAATTTGTGAAAGTAAAGATGATATAACAATATTTTTGATTCTCATGTCAATATATTTCATTTTAAAGAATATTTCATCCTTCTAAATCCTCATCATTGATAATTCTAGAATATCCTTAATACATATGGTATCATCCACTTTATTTTATTTACTTGGATGTTAGCGAACTGAGAAGTCATAATCCTGGATGAGCTGTAACCATATTCATTGGTTCATATTAATCTCCTTCCATTTGAATATATATATTTTAGGTTCTTTATATTAGTATATATCACACACTTATCCACATAGAGACAACGCCACATGATTTTCAATGTGAAGATCATGACAACAAACTCCATATCATGGGTATTTTTTTTCTCATGAACATTTAGTTTCCTTGAGTCATGGGCTTTTAATTTATCATTTTGAATAAATATAAAACCCAATAAATTATTTAATTCATCATTGTATACCATAAATATTTCCCCACTTGTTAATGGTGTAGTTACTATTGTAGTGATAAGGTTCTTCTTCAACTCTTTAAAACAGTCATCATATTCCCTAGCCCAGAAAAACATTACTCTCTTCTGATTCATATTAGTTATTTTGTTTTACAATAGTGATAATTTCATGAAATTTATAATTAATACCAAGAAAGATAACATAATTTACAGATCTCCATTACAAATACTATCTTGGGTCACTTTTCAATTGGCATGGTTTTAAAAGGGTCCCCATATATTCCATTCCTGCTTATAACATGACCTAAGAATTATAATTAACAAATATAGAAATAATATTATTTCTTTTATTTTAAAATAGTTTCTCCATTTAAATTTAATTATCCAATGGTTAAAATTCTCCTCATATTCCTTCTTTTATCTTAGAGCATATTAGTATATCATCTATAAAGACTGAAGAAACAATTTACTGGTTATTTATAAAGAATATATTCATCAAGTCCATGAATTTTTTTGGATCACTTTTGAGTATGAATGGAATCAATATGAAATAATAGTGTTCATACCTCATTCAAAAGAAATTATTGTGTATATATTCATACTTTACCTTTTATTGTGATATCCCGACCGAAGGACCACCTCGGAGAAATACATGGCCCTACATAGTTGATTGAACATATCATATGTATTTTTAGTGGGTGCTTTTTCATTATTGTGATTTTGTTGAGTTAATTATAACTAATATATAGGTGCTTTGGACAATTATTATTCTTATTGAAGTGGATTGGAATACCCAATGGTGAAGCACATTGGTTTATTAAACAAATTTTCAAATTCTAATATATCTACTTCAATTTTTCTAACATAGTGTTGGACATCCTATAAAGAATATTAGATATGGGAAGATATCTAGGTATAATATCAACTAATAAATCAATGTTTCAGTTAATAGGAAGATTATGAAATCCATTACAAAACACATCAGTGTAGTCCCCCACAATGGGCTTGACTTTGAGCATGAACCCCTCCTTTGTATCAATTATTTTAGCTAGATATTCTTGCTCATAAAGAAATAATACTCACAATTGAGATGATGATTTTGAAAAAAATGCATTCCCACCCTTATACATGTACAAATATTTGGGATTTGTTAGGATGCGAGGAGTGATCTCCCTTTCTCGAATGTCAATTCTAGATTTGTATAACGATTTACAATCCATTCCCAATATCACATCAAATTACACCAAAGGAAGTTAAGAGAGATTTTTTTGGGAGGTTCTTTCCAGAAACACTATCCCAGGAGGATTTATACACATTATATGAAATAATTTCCCCATTCATTATTCTCATAGATAACTCAAACTTAATATTTTGATGTGGTTTCTGAATAATTATACTAAACATGAATGATATGAAAGAATGTGTATAACCGGAATCAAATTGTACTTTTTGTATTATTTAAAGAGTAACCAGAATACCTATCACCACCTAATTTTTAGACTCCATCTCAGTAGTAGTGATAGAATATTCCCTTCCATTACACATTGGAAGCTTTTTTTGTAGATTTTCTTTAAAAACCCTTGTCTTATGGAATTGGATTAGATATTTCCCATGTTACTTACAGTCGAAACACTACATAATAGACTATGTGTGGATATCAAACATCCATATCTCTTTTGATTTAGTATAATTCTTCAAATCCCTTTGGAAATAATTATCATTTTGTCCCTCTCGTCTACATTTTACACATCTATTAGTTCCCCTTAAAGAGTTCCTAATATGATTATTCCCACATATTTGATATGTGGGATGTTGGGTTTTTTTTTCATCATGGGATTATTCTATTGATATTCACATATTTATCCCTATTTTACACCTTTTATCTCTAAGACCAAAATACATTTAAGAGTTAACAATATTCATCTCAACATTTTAGGCCCATCAGAAAAACACATCATAGATTTCAATGTCTTCAATCACCAAGGATCTTCGTATAATTATATTTAATCCACTAAAGAATAGGTCTAAATTGCTTTAAGTTTTAATGAGAAATCCTTAGGTGTATCATGATATCCTTGAATATTTTCCCTCATACACCATGATAGATTCATCTTATTTTTTATTTAGTATGAGGAACTCCCTCTACATCTTAAGACAGAGAGTTCATGGAAATTATTTATTGAATCCTTCCAAATCCATGGAATCAATTTCGTCATTATACATTTTTATTTGTTTCTACCATTAATCATATTCCCCCTCAAAATTATATATTTCCAGTATGAATTTCCCTTCTTTTGAGATTTAATGGACATAAAATATCTTCTCAACGGAGTTAATCCATTATACCATGATGAAGAGATCATAATATTCAAAAAATATTGGTTCATTTTTCACATAGAGGATTCAGTTGCAACATCTATTTCATAAGAGAATGAGTTAACTACACACAATTCATGTTATTATTTATAACTCGATCCAATTTAGTCTATAATATCTTGATGTTATGGGATACCATTCCCATATGGGTTGTAATATCATTACTAAAATCATCACATTTCCTATCACATTGATTTTTGGAATGATCTCTCCTATTTAATTCCATAAACTAATAAAAATAAATTAAATACAATTAGGATTATTCAATATATATCTTGTGATAATATAAAAATGAATCTGTGAACAAATAAGGAATATCATATAAATGAAAATTTTATCCAAAATATGATTTAATAAGTTTAAACATAGGTCATTCATGGTAATTGAATTATACTAATGTTTTTACTAATTTTTTATAGTCAAAATCACCAAAATAACTATACATTGGATATTATACCAAATATAGATACCCAATACATTTAAACAAATAATTACATGATTCTAAGCATAATTATCCATCCTAAACAAATGAAGGATTGTAAATTCTAGTGTCTTAGGAACACTAGTTACATAAAATTGATAACATAGAACTAGAATAAAACATATAATCATTAAACTACAATAACAATCTCATAAATTTTATTGATCTCCTACAACTACACAGGGTGTACTAGGAAATACATTAAAAATGGATGATCTAAAAATCCCCATAAGGGAATAAACATGCGAATAATGAATATAGAATGAATTAGAATGAATAAAATGATAATATCCAATTAATGGATAAAGAATAATAAAATGGAATCATAACACATAGATCATGGAATAATATGATCATGTAAATATTGGAATGTAGAAAGATTATATTACATGATAATGACATGAGGCATGGCTGACCACCAAGACGATTTCACATGGTGGAAAAAGTTTAATAGGGGATAGGGTGTACTCCCTAATCCCATATGTGATGTCTCATGAGACCAAAATGTATCTAATGAATAAGAGACTTATATGGGAACACCCATCAAAACATGTAAGTAAATATGTGGGCCACCTAAATAAAAAAAACATAAAGAATGAACAGAATAGTTACCCTTGGGAAGAAGTGGGTTTTGTAATCATTTAATAAGACATAAACCAAGTTTCTACCAAAATTATACCCATGAAAAAAGGGATTAAATAATTTCTAGACAATCATATAGTTAAAATATTTATAGATCATGACTAATGATTTCCAAAAAAATTTAATACATAAAAAATAGAATTCAGGAAACATTTAAACTAAGCCACTTTAGTGTTGTTTAAAGGAAAAGGAAGATGTATATTTAAAGAGTAAAAAGAAATGTTTTTTACAAATAATTAAATAAAATATTTTTTATGATAAAATGAGAAATTTCAGAAAAAAATAATTCTATCATAAAATAGTTATGGAGTGTATTTTAAACTGGGTATGAAATAGAGAAGTTCCGTTTAATCAGGCTAGCTTATCGACAGTAATTATGAAATGAATCTTTTAAAAAAGGTATTTACCCATAAAAAAAGAGTAATTGAGACATAAACACATGTGAGGAACACAGAAAAAAATAAGATTAGTATATCAGAAAAATGAAGAAGTATATTAGGTTATTGAGAGAAAATCCTAATCCATAAGAAGAATAGAGGTTTAAAGAGATCCCTTACTTTACATCTGAATGCATTTTTCACCTCACATAATGTCTTAGATAATAAAATTATATTAATTATTTATTTATTTATGAACCCCATATTAAAGTATTTTATTTAGTATAATTTTATTATTTTCATTTTTTTCACCTCAATGAGTTATAATGTTCTATTTTATCATTTAGGGAGAATTCATTTTCATGGTTCATGGTTGGTTTACTTGTGTAAAATTATGGAAGTTCTTGTCCAATGGGAATAACTATATCGTAGTGAAATAATATGGTATTAATGAACTTATATATGTTTAAATGGCCTTAAAATATATATATTTTTGGGAATTAGGATGATTAATTTCAAAAAACATCAATAATAAAAGTTTAATATATTTTGGCAGTTTTTCGATCATCATGATCATGTTTCATTTTAGTTTATATTATTTATATATATTAGTTCCATAACATATAATAAGTTATAATATAAACATAAAACTCTATTTTTATCATAATAATAGTTTTATAATATTCCTTGAAGGAAGTAATAGAAAATAAAAAATTATTATCTATGGAGACTGTAAATCACCATAATTTGGACAATGGTTAAATTTATTTAAATAAGAGGAGATGAAAAAATGGGTGGATATAATATATTACATTAGTAATATAAAATAATAGTATATATATGATATAGTATTAAATATTATTTTGTTGATGAAGGAGGTGAGGAGATGGTATAATATTAAATGAAATTAAAAGAGTTGGTTTTAGAAATATACCTCTTGAATATCACATCCTTGAAAGACCCATTAAAGAACATAGAATTGGTATTTTGATGAGACCAGTAAATCTTGGACATGGGTAAGTGGTTTGGTATAGTAATTGGGAATAGTACTGAAAATGTAAAAGGATTATATGTTGTGAGGATAAGGGTTGGTGAGAGATGGCATTTATAGGGGGAATATAGGGGTGTTTGTGATTTTTAAATTCATTAGTTTATTATTTTAGCAAAAGAGTATCAATAGTGTGGATTCACATTTCTAATAAAATAAATGGTTCAAGAGTGTTCAAACCAAAGGGTTCATTCATAATCCATGACTCAAAAATTCATATATTTTTCATAAAATGATAAATACTATAAATTACCATATATCAGTATTCAACAAAAATTCAATTATTTTAAAGAAATTCACAAAATATCACTCTAATAATTTTTATATATGAAGATTGAAAAAATGGGATCCACTTTATGAAAGTAATTTTATAAATATGAGAAATTTTATTTTTAAATAAAATCATCATTTATTCAAAACATATATATTTCAATATTATAAACAATTTTTTAACCCATTGAAAAATTGATTACCACCACATTAAATTAGCTTATAATTATCATAAGACATAATATTTATTTAAAAATATATTTCAGTAAAAAAAAATTAAATAAATATAATAATTATAAAATTTTAAATAAACATTAACATTTTACCGAAGTACCATCACCTACTTTGTCATTTTCAAAATATTTATTTACTTATAACATTATATAAATATCTAAATGATTTATTTATAAGATACCTAAATTTTATTTTATAATTTCATAGGTGAGGCTATGATTCTAATACAAATAATACAACTATTAACTTTGAATTTACTTTTCTAATGGCTATATTTTTAATGGTCATATAAGTTACATAATTTCAATATATACTATATATTTCTTTATTTCTTTATTAAATTCAACATTAACTCAATGATATATATTTTAATCTAAAAAATTAATATTATATTATTAAATTAAAGTTTTAGTTTTATATTATTATTCATGAGTGTAGTCATTATATTGGATCGTGAAAATCGAAATTTTCTCATTCATATTATCCTATTTCCCATTTATTATCCCACTCTAAAATCTGGGTTTATTATTCTTCTATTTTGTGATTAATGTATCGTTCTTCATTTATGATATTTTTAAGGTGTTTCTCTATGTTATTTATGTATTGTATGATATAATTATAAGAAGATAAACTTCATTGAAAAGTTATTGGTTCTTATAGTCTTCACATGCTAATTTTTTAAGTCATATTTGGAAAAGTTGATGTTTGTAATACGTTTCTTAAAAAATCATCAATATTATCCCATGTCCATATTTTATGTTTACCATTCATTTCAAATACATGAGTAAAAAATAAATCTGGTGAGATATGTTTTGTTTTATCACCTTTTTATACTTTTCAGTAAATTTTTCTTTAAAAGTAATGCTATCATAATATAATATAGTGGAAATATCATTAATAATATCTAATATAGAATTATTTCTTATATGATGAATAGATAATATCGAACAAACACATTTTTTACTTTCTTCTTAAATCATATTTAAATTAGTTTGATTAGATGAAATCAAAGAAATTGATGTTTAGATAATGCCATTGTAATTGCCTAATATTTTTTGCTCATTACATTGAGTTTATGGGGTATTTGAGGTATTAAGAGGAGGATTGAGTGTGTAAATGTAGATTTAAGTTGAAATTTCATATGTGGAAATGTTTTCTGGTCATTAAGAAGGTATTACACACTAAGGGGCTATTTGTGAGGTCGTCCAATGTTTTAATATTAATAGTTTCATCACGGGGCCATGGGAGATTGATTTTAGTGGTCCTACATTTTTAGGTTCTGTTTTGATTTAGTCTATAGGTTATGCAATGGACAAGTCCTAGAAAATTTATTTTACTTTTTTAGAGTTTCTAGTGGTGTAGTTTTATCCCCTTCAACATGTAAACCATGGTGTTGAAAATTAAATGTTCTTCCACATTAATAGACCCTTCATTTTACTACATAATTTTTTCCCTTAGTCTAGGAAAAATCTTGATGAAGGGAATTTCAAGGTTTTCATCATGGTGATGAGCCTTGAATCATGATACTAAATCATTTTATTTTTCAAATTTATATGTTAACCATGTTTATAATAATTGTGATTTGTGGTGAGTTCTCCGTAATAGGTTAATTTTGGCCTTGTTGTGATGTGAACTACACCCTTGTGTTGTTGTTTAATAATTTTCAAGACTTTTTATAAATTCAATGTCTCCCCCAAGTTCCATTATTTCATTTATAATTACCTTAACCAATAGGTTATTGATGGGTTTCTTGGGATATATTTTTGTTCCCCTTTTATTGGATTTAATCATCAGCTTTGATAGAATGATTATTTCTAATATTAGGTGATTTCCTCCATTCATTTTCATGGATTATACTGTATATCATATCATGAGATAGTTATTGAGGAGTTATTGGTTGGTTGGGGTATTCTGATGTGACTGGTTGATAGTGGATGATGTTTTTTAGGTTGTTTACCATTCTATTGCATTATTGGGACACATAGTTCATATCTTCCTCTATTTTTCCTCACATAGCATTTGATAATCTCTGATTGAGGTAGGATATTTGAGAACAATCCTGATTTATGTTTTAATTTTTGAGTTCCATGCTTTTGATTTGATTAGGTGGATATTATTGATTGTGTTAATGAATATAATGAATGGAAATAAAACTATAAATTGATAGAAATGGCTGTTTCACATGTGTTTACTAATTTACATGAAATTACTCATATGGTTTATCTGTGTAAGATGTTATTGGTTTAAATTATTATAGCATCTATGTTTTGTGTGTTGTTTTTGTGATTTTAATACTAGAATAACATTTCATAAAATATTAAGAAATTATAGATGGTAATAAACTTGTTTTTGTAACTTCTTGATTGATGTAATGTTACTTATGAATGAGGGATTGAATTAATCAGAAAACAGGCTACAAAATTGGGATCATAATAGTGGTTGATACTATAATTGGTAGTTTTATAATTATATAATGATTTTTTTGTTACTTTGATTTCTGTCTCTATAGTAGTGATAATGAGTTGGTTATGGATATTTTCAAGTGTGTGGTAGAGGGGTTGTAGTTGGTTTAAATTGAGTATCAATGGTTGTCAATATGTAGGGGTTTGTATATTACTGTGATTATTAGTTTATTTTTCATTGGGATTGGGATCGTGGCTATTTCTATGATGTAAGATATGAATTATTATTTCTCGATGTATATGGAATGGAATTATTAATTGAAATATTGTAATGAGTATTGCATAAAAATTAATAAATCATGGTTATATGTGAAATGTTGATTCTTGAAATGAATGGGTAGTGGTTGGAAATGGACATGCGTAATCGATGAAAGGGTTGATCATTCAATATAGAATTAAATGCTTTAATGAGCACACCATAGTTGTAAATTGATAATTTTTATGTTGGTTAATTATATGAATTAAATATTAAAATTCGAATGCTAGTTTTGATTATTTTTTGAGGTTAAATGGGTTAGTTGATGAGTAATATATGAAATAACTTGTTTGTGAAAGGTTTCAGTGGTGTGGCGATAATTGTGGAATGTTAAGGGTTATTTTTTTGTAAACATGATAGGTTGTGCTTGTGTGTGGATTGTGTATCATTTTATTTTTATTATGATTTTATATACACCCAACCTATGTCAAATATCCTTACAAACACCCAAATGTTTTGGATTTCATATATTTTCCCCAAACATCTTGGTTGGTGATTGAAAATATGGTTGACTTCTCACTCTTACCTGCTCAATCTTTCGAACATTGAAGGTATGTGATGGTTATAGTTTGGTAGTGTTAATGATTTTATGATGATGGGATTCCAATATAGCCCGTGTAGTGGGGTTCTTGCATTGAAGGAAGAGGGAATGCGGGTTTTGACCTTCATTTTCACGATACCATTATATTATGTTTAGTTATGTGTGTTTGGAATATAGTTAGGATGTTTTAACTAAGAATCAATGACATAATGAGATTTTGGAACCTATGGGAGGTTAGGAAAGGTAGGTATGTGGTTAAAACCACACAAACATTGACAAGAGTATTGGTAGTAATGCCAAAATGAGTTTTTAGACTTTTTACGTGGTTGGGATAAGTATGAATTTTGTCCAAGACACATCATATGTGACCTGGTATCTAATATTTGGATATTGGTTTGATGATATGGAAGGTATGGGAGAACATGGATGTTTTTCAATGGTCCATGATTGGGAAAAACTACTCTAAAAGTGGTGCATGATACTACAGTTTTCATATGATAGGATATTATATAACTATGATTGGATGTGATACTTGGTGTGTGAGAATTAGTGAGGGTAGGTTATAGTTGACCCTGTATAGGTGAAGGATGGGTCTACTAATTATTTACTGAAGAATTATTTTTATTATTCAACCTTTTAATGAGATAATTTGGTCTAATCCTACAAAGTCTGCATTTTATTCTCACCAATGTATATAAAAACCAATTTTCATGTTTCTATAGTGATTTTACAGATCAATCTATGGTTATAGTCCCCAAATTAGTATTTATATTTGATATCATAATTTTTAATATTTATTTTTTTGACATAACGTGCCTTGTAGTTTTTTTGGGTCCCTTGTTTATATTATATGATGGTGCTAATTTGTTTATTCTTATTCGGTTCTTGGATCTGTGAGGGTAATTCCTCCAATTTAATGTTTGATACCCTCAGTGTAAGATTCCAAAGTGAGGCCTATCAATGGTGGGCCTCACTGATCAATAATATCTTCAATTTCAACAGAATAAGGTTTACCAGTGGTGTTGGACATGAAAAAGTAGTGTCATAGATTTTTCTGATAGTTAGGATGAATTTTAGAGTTAAGAACTTGTGATTATTTCAAGGTTTGGTAGGGAAATAGTATCAGTTGGACATAGTTCATGATATATGCAAGGGGAGCATCTTGGAAAAAATATTTTAGGGTCCCCTATTTCTTGATTCAAGTAATTATGATCACGATATATTTTAAGTGATGTGATGCTAAATACAGAGTTGAGACCTAGGAGAGGGACAAACAAGAGGATTTATTGTGTATGTGGTTTAACATGGGATGATTTTTGGGAATTTAAAGAATGAAAGTAATAAAATAAATTTAAATATAAATCCATGCTACCAAGATTAATAGTTTTTTACTTGTTTATAGAGTTTCATGTTTTTTATTTCCCATGCTTGTTTTATGTTGTTATGTTCAACAAGATAAGTCAGTTGATTGTATTATGTTCAACCTGACCAAGGAGGATGATATATTGGGAAGAAATTGTTTGAGTTCCAAAATCCAGAGTTGGATAAGTATATAGAGAGAGTATCTAGTTTGTAAACATATTTATTATTAGAGAAACTTGATAATACTTACAAGTGGATTTATTCTATTGTAGAATATTGAGTTTCACTATATTTAGTTATACATATAGTGAAATGTAAAATTGGAGGATCTTTTTTCTCAGTGATAAAATGGTGGTAGATGTTTCATAGGATTATTTACAATGTCACTTTCATGAGGATTTACTATATTTTATGATGAGAAAATCGAGGAGTTCAGAGTTTTTCTCCCATTATAAATAGATCCTTAGTGAGTGGGGTCTTGGACATTTCATGTAGGGCCTTCTTTACTTAACCCTATAACATTCTCCCGATGAGGTGTGTAGATAACAATGACTGGTGGCAGAAGTACATCCTATTATTAATTATACAATCGTCCAATTTATATTGAAAACATAGTTAAGGGTGTAAAAAACTGTTTAGGTTATTGAGAGGATGTATTTATAGCCACGATCATATTAATAGGGTATCCATATGGGATTCATAAGTATAATAGATATTGATAGATTATCTCTGATGACTAGCTTTATATTGATTTTATTAGCAGAGAGTTGGTTCCAACAATCCCCCCTCCCACTTCTTAGGGGATACTATTTTTCACACACCTAACAAGGGTTTTGTGATGGTATTATTTTTTTATATAATTCATGGATGTTAATGGTAATCATTACTGGACATTATTTTGTACCAACCTATAATAAGTGGTATGGTTTTATTTCAACCTTAGTAACAGTTTTATCTAAGTCCATATTTGTAGCGGGGAGACATGCTTATGTTCCTCTAAGTGGAATGAAAATATAGGTGGTTCCCTATAGAAAGAAAGGGGATATGGACGAGGAATTAATAATTCTTTAAAGATACCAGTGGTAAATTTTCTAGAGATCGTCTGAGGTACCATCTATTTATCATCTTCCATGGTTTATGCTTTATTATATTAAAATAATTTCACTACATTATAAATATAGACATATTTGGTGCCTTGGTACTGAAGGTGTAGAGGATTCCTATGACCCTATTGTTGACTATTCTAATTGGACGTCTGATGAGTCTTCTTGATTTTTGCCTAGGTTGTGAGCTGATGATAGAGAAACATATATCTTATATGTATTTCTTATTGATATAGATACAGAACTAATATTTATTCCATGTAATTTATTTTTTTACTCTATGAATAAAGTTATTTATTTCTTCCATATGTGTGTTTTATTATGAGTTAGGGGGTTATGATATGAAATATCTGTTAGTGAGTGAGATTATAAAAAAGGATATATGTGTTTTGAGACTATTAGATCATAGTTAGATGCTCTGCTGTTGCATTTAGTAAAGGTGTAGGGGATGGAGTTCCCCAAACACATCGAGTAATTATTTTATTAATTTTCTAATGAGATTTTGAAAATAATCTCTCTAAATGATATCATGTTTTTGAAATATTTGAAGCCTATTTCCACTAAAATTTCAATGTATACCTATCATATTGTAACTTTTTAGTCAATAAAAATTTAAGATCCAGATATAAAAAATGATATAGAAGGGGTTCATCTGTCCTTTTGAGTCATCATGGGGTGATCAGATATTTTTTTCTAATGGGGAGAATATTGGAATGAGGTTTTGTAAGACTAATAGATGATGAACTGGTTGATGATATATAATTTATTCCCTTTTCAAGGATGAATTTTTCATTTGACCAGTTGAAGGGACCCAAATAATTTTTTATTATTTATATGCAGTTCATATATCACTAAATGAGGGTGAGAGTGTAGGGATTCATAAAGGCTACATTTAAGTGTGTATATGTGTACTTTTAGTTTTTAGTTATTCCCTTCAATGTAATGATGCCTTTTCTATTTTCCTGGGGCTAATGAACTCTATCTTTAGCTCATTCTTGGATCATTTTGTTGTGGTTTTATTTTCTGATATACTTATATAATTGAATTCATTGTATGAATTTGTTGAGGGCCTTAGGATTATTTTATATTTCCTTAGACACCGCCATCATTATGAGAACATTTCCAAGTGTATGTTTTATATTTGAGAGTTTTATTTCCATAGATGTGGGATGTCTCTATTGGGAGTGGCAGTGGATCCATCGTTGATTACGATAGTTGTTTCATGGGAATCACCAAAAAATATTATTTTAGTCTATAGATTCATGACAATCTGGTTATATTAAAAATGGTTTTTATCCTAATTCTCATATAATACATAATCATGGAATGATAAATATTGAGATGACTAGTATTTCATATAGATAGATCAGTTTAAAGAAACCATTGATTACATGAAAGTGAATATGATCAATTTTATTGATATTTTGTTTCATAAAAGTGGAGTGATTTTTGAGGATTTATATGATACTTAATGTTTTGGTTTGTCTTTTGTTGTGGTATACTAGATGGAAATGATATCATATAGGTCTAGGAATTTACGGCCCATAAGTATAACTATATCCTCCATTACATATATCAGAGAGAGGAAGTGTTTTCCCTAAATATATTGTAGAATTTCCACATTAGTTAGAACCTTTTGGTCCTCATAGATCAAAAAAACCTAATTTATATCTTCTATTAGTAAGATGTAATTTTCAGTAGTGGAAGTGGATGAAATTATTTTAGCATTTTTACATTGAGATATCCTATAATCCTTGAAATAGAAATGTTGTGGTCAATTCATCATGTAGGATGTTTCATGTTCATACAATTTATAATTCTATTGAATCATAGAGGGAAATAGAGGTGTCTTAAATGATGCATATAGATGAAGATGAAGATGATGATATAGTTTTACCAATTTAAATGATAATGAAATCATCTTTGAGGAATCAAATGTAGGATTCTCAATGGGAACACATAGAGACAATGCTTATGTGGGACAATTCATCCCATGGTAATTATCTAGAGTAAATTTTGGAGGTTTAATGTCATAAAATAATGTTTTGACGGAGGATTTATATTCCTTCGGTAATGCATGGGAAGGATCTCCATGAGTTCAATTTCTTAACAGTGGTAGTACATATTTCTATATCAATGATTTATTATTTCATGAGAAGTCATCTTTTCAAAGCCTGTGATTGACTGATCAATGTATGAGATCAGGTCACGATGCCTAGTCTATCAGTTGGTGAAGGAAGAGCATCATGTTCATTAAATTTTTTTATAGCCATTGGATGCCATCGATTTGAATTGGGGGACATCTCAATATATTTTATTTACCCTTTTACCTTGTTCTATGGGAGTAAATGATTTTATATTTGTTATTATAGATCATCTAAAAAAATTAATCACATATTAGAGATCTAGTAGTTCATTGTTCTGGAGGTCTTGGTAGGGTATTATTTGGATGAAATAGTGTGCCTCTATCTGGTGTTGATGACCATCAAATTTTATCGGGATACATATTTTATAACATGAGTATATAAAGGATTGAAATGTTTTTTTATTCTCATTTATGTATTAGAACATATTTAATCCTCATATGTGTTAGGAAACCAAGTGAAATATCCTGATATTAGAGGACATTTTTTTGGCATTTGTTCAAGATTTTGGGGGATTATGGGTGATTCATTTTGGATTGGTTTTTTTCTTACAAAAATAATTATCAATCATCAATCGATAAGACCCATTTTATGGGATTATATCAGTAATCATATTGATATATGTTATGGAGGAATAAGGATGGAGAGTTTCTATTTCTTGGGCCGGATGGGGTACAATGTATAACCTAGAATATTCAGATGGTTTGAGAGTGAATTAGAGTGGTAGAGGACCATTATAAAACATATACATATTTGAAGAGCAGACTAATGTATTTTTAGGTTTGTGACCATGTTTTCTATAGGTTTTTCTATCATTATGGGTTGTAAAAGTAAAATTCTAGGGAGGAAGACCATTGCCAACATCATCTATAATTCTTAGGTTTAACAGAGAGTTTGTGAGGTGTTTTATTGGTTGGTACTTCCTCCACAAATAGACTAGACCCACAATGTGTTTCATGTACTACAACTTTATCAATATAATCATTATTACACCCATGTCATTGATTAAGAATAATTTTATATCGATGATGGAATTTATTCTATGGATTGGTCAATTGAGATATAATACTAATGAGAGATGTTTATATATGGGATCATTATTCCCATTGTGCTGGATTTTTAGTGGCATGGTGGAATAGAGTAGAGTATATTGGAACATGGTACAAAAATTCTCAATCAGTATCCCAAACTATTTTGAGAATTGTTATTTTCTAATGTTTGGGATGTTGATTTTTATGTGTAGGGAAATGATTTTTAATGGATTTTTTTTCATGGGTTGATTTATTATTTTTTAAATTCTTTGGTGATGACATCATCCTATTTGAGATGAATCTTTTGGGGTGTGATTTTTTGTGTAAGTACCCATTTCTTCCATTGAGGTACAGATCTTCCCTTTTCAGTTTATATGTAAGAAAATGGGGGGAAAGTGGTCATGATCTTTCTTTAGGACCGTTACATGACATGACTAGGGACTACACGTCATGTACTTATAGGTACATTTCATGTGTGAAGGGATACACACCATGTAATCCCAATATATGATCATGTAATGGTCTGACCATAAATTGTACGAACATGGACTGTAGTTTCAAGTAAACTCCGTGTACTTTTATTTGCATTTTACTTAACTCAGGAAGTATCATCAATCTTTTGTAATTGTAGAAAACTCACCCAATCATTCTATGAACAACATTCCGATGAAATCTGAGGTTAAAGTGGCCTCCTTGTTCGTTATTAGATCTCTGATTCAACCACCATTAGATGCATTGGATTACCCTTAGTGAGCTGTAGATTCCTCTTGATCCATTTTTCATGATTTATTATCCCCACCTAGTTATCAGATCCTGATTGTTTATCCAAATTTTGTACATCTACTCCATTTTAATTATAATTAGAAGTTGGCACTGAAAAAAGAGAGTCATATGAACATGATGTAGGTGGTCTTGTGCCTTTAGTTGATTGTCAAGCTGATTATATATTCCATAGTGTTGTGCGCCCAATTTTTGTGTGTATATTTATAGAATAATAGAAAATTTTATTACTAATTTATAGTTGGTAATTAATTAGATTATTTTAAAGCATGTTTAGGGTTGTGAACTTTGATTTAGGGCCATCCCATGGGTGTGTTTCCCATGTATGGTCATTTGGATGAGAATACATTAGAGGCTAAACTTTAATTCCAATTTATTGGTTGTTAAAATTATCTTATTTTTTAATATGAATTCCCCATATGATATATTTAGATGCTTAATCCTTGAAATAGTTTAATTTACATGTGATGCCTATTTTGTGAACTTTTCCCATGTGATTTGTATAAATGATATTCCATGTGATAGCTTAATTTATATATTTTTCTTTTGTTATGGAATTGAATCATGACAAAGAGGGTTAATTAGAAATGGGAGATCCAGAGGCTTAGTTAAAATGAATTCTCGGGCTCATGTGACTAATGGCACCTTATGCATACCTTCGGTGAAAAGGGTATTGGTTAATAGACAATGTATGTTCTTAAGAGCTAATTATGTAAGGGTTGTGATAGAGCCATGATAGGGTGTTCAGGATCATTGATTCTTATTTAAAATTCCAATCAAATCTAGGATACATTGAGGGATACCCAGGTAAGGATATGTTACCAAATGATTAAAGAACTATTATGTCATGAGTTGGCGGTTACCATTATATAGGGGGGCATCGGGACTTGGCTAGACCTCATGAATTTTATATAACTTAAGGAATATGAATAATAAAAAGGGTGACTTATGAAAAGTCTTCCAAGTGAAATCAAAATATTTTATTCGGTCTTCACTTATACTTTTTTTAAATTTCTTATAATACATATTTTTATCTCTCATTTGAGAACACATAGTTTACTATTTTCACTATTTTACACTTCTTGCTATATATATCTACTGACATATTGGCATAAAAAATGGGTGGTTTCCTACTAGAATTTAATCTCACACCAGGTTTGGGTAATGATTTTGGGAAAAAAAACAGATTATATTTTTATAGGTGATGACCAGAGAAATCACCTTCTTACAGGTTCATGATGTGCTGCTCAGGAGTAGGAGAACCTGGGACAAAGCCAAGGCATGCAATTCATCCTAGTCTATTTTTATTTCTTTTGAAATTTTGAGATAAAAATTGTGTATTACTATAGTGTACATCTTTTGGATGATTTCATAGAACATATAACATATTGTATCATATTTTGTATGGAATTATTCTTGGGTATTTATTTTATCAGCCTTCTACTTTTTATTTTATTTTTTTTCTATTTTCTACTTCTGTTATTATATTATTATTCATTCTATTGTGTTACAATCTACCAATTAGGGAATAGTTTCCCTACTATCACATATTAGGACATTGCTTCTAGTCAGAGGCATCCAGTATTTGGTGAAATATGCCTGAGGCCATGTTGCCAATGGTGTACGAGGCACCAATTGAGTGGAATCCGGATCTGAGACATTATTGATTAGTTTTTTGTGTCTTCTTTTAAGTGGGTGTAATATTTATTTTTATTTTTATTCATGATAATGTGAATTATTTTAGGGGTATCAAATGTGAAAATATTTGACTTATTAGGTTACTACACTATGATTTTAGGGTATTGGGTGTGCCAAAAGGTGGATTGAGGAAGGAATGGTGGAGTTAAGTAGAAATTTCACCTAGGTAGTGGTTTGGTATTGTGGTGGAATATATTCACATATGACTTGTCTAGGTAGGATGAATTATTGTGATATTATATTTATAGTCATGGTGTGATTCCATGGGAGTCCGATTTCGATGTTCATAAATTTTTAGGTGTCTTTTTGGTGGGGTCTTAGGATGAGTCATGGTATTTTCTTAGATAGTTAGTTTTATTTTCCATATAAGGAACTATGGCCTAACTATAGCCACTATGGTTTATAATATAGGGAGGTTATAATTGGGGGTTCATTCATTTTATGGGACCATTAACAATAGCCCTTTGGATTCATCATGTACTTAGTCTAGGTTCGATCAATAAGTAGGGAAGGTTAGGGTTTTTGTCCTGGAAATATTAGTTATGATATGGTATTCCCTTTGTTTTATTAGATCCATATTTTATTTGAGTTTTGAATTGGGAGGAGATACAGTGAGATTTAAAGAGGAGATTCTATTTGACACAATTGTGGCATTGTCTATGCTGGTGCACGATGATTTTTTATTTTTATAATCTCGGTATGAATTTTGGTGAACCCCCATGTTCAATTATTTAAATTATACTTTCCTTGACCTTTGGGAAACTCAAATGAATTTTAGGGAGATCTTTTAGAGAAATTTTTCTTGGATTTTATCCTTGACTATGGAATATTGATTATTTCTCATTTGAGGTGAGTTAATCCTTTTTTATTTTTGGTTTCTACATTTTTTTTAGATGAACTTTATAAAAATGTTAGTGGTTTTTTTGATATATTGAAGTGAGTTATCGATACTGATTTTGATGCTTTATCTTGGTATGTATTCCCTTGTGCAACATAGACCTTTTTCTAATATTTTCTTTACTGCATTCTTGAATATCAATTAAAATTCTTTAGTTGTAGTTGGGTAATAAAGAAATCTCAATTCGTATAAATTAATATTGAGAGTTTCATACTTTTTAATTCATTAGGGGAATAATATGGATTATAATAGGGATGAAAATGAATTAATCTAAAATTGAAATTCTATGGGAAGTGGGTTTTCACATATGTTTACTTATTTCCATGTAATTACTCCTATAGTTGATCAATGTTTGTTGGTGTTTCTAAAAATTATTGTGTATAATAATATTTTTATATTTCTTATTTCAATATTGGAACCATGATTCATAAATGTTTAATAAATTACATACGTTTATAAACTAGTTGTGTGGAACATAAAAATTAATGTAATGGTTCTTGAAAAAGATAGATTAAATTAATCTAAAACCAAGGTATAAAATAGGGAATATTGATATGGATGATATTGTAATTAGTTTTTTTATGAATATAAACTGTTTTTTTTATGTTACTATGATTCTTATGGGCATGGTATCAGTAATGATTAGGTTGTGTGTATTTGCATCTGTTGGGTAGTGGGGATACAATTGCTTGTATGAGTAGAGAAGATTATTGATGAGGGGGGTTGGGTTATTATTGGGGTTATTGGTTTAAGATTTGTTGGATTGATTTTGTATATATTTACAAGAAATATAAGGGGTATTATAGTTTCCTATTGGTTATAAAATGTTATTTTAAATATATATCTTATAATAGTTAATTCTATAAACCAAATAAACCATGAATATAATTTAAATGTGGATACTTGAAATGAATGTGTAATTATAGGAAACAAATATGGGTAATTTCTATTAATGAGTTTTCATTAAATATTTAATTTAATGGATTAATGAACATAAAATTGATGGTAAATAATAAATCTATAATTTAATGATAATAGGAATTAATTGGGAAAATCTGAATGCTGGTTCGGACTTCATGGTATGGGGATGTGGCATAGTTGATGAGGTAGTGGTTGAAGTAGTTGGTTGTCAATGGTTATAGTGGCGTGGCTATATTTATGGAATATAAAATGGATTTTCTTTTGTTAACATTCTAATTAGGTTTCTATATGGATTTATTATACTTTTATTTTTCATTATATTTCATATAAACCTCACCCATGTCGGATATCCATACGAATGCCCAAATGTATTGGGATATGAGTGGATTCCAAAAATATCCAGGATAGAGAAGAAATATATGATTGACTACTCCCTCATCCACAATCTCTCCTCCAAGCATGGTAAGGTTGTGATGGTCAATGGATGGCACTATGAATTTTGTAATTATGAGGGGATAATGATGTGGTGTGTATATTGGGGTTCATGCATGGTATGAGGTGAGAATAAAGTTGATGAAATTTATGTTTATAATACCTTACTATTATGGTCAATGATGTGTGGTGAGAGTATAGGTAGGAGTATTCTTCTATGATTTTGTGGTAAAAAAATGATGTTAGACCCTCTTAGATACTAGTATATATAGGAATACATTGTCACCGACATCAATATAATTGTGAGTATTGGAATTATTTCCAAAATTAGATGTTAGACCCTATAGGGGTTGGGATAGGAATGATTGGGTTCTGAACCACATCATATTTTACATATTATGGGATATGTTGAAATGGTTGTGATGATATAGAAGGTATGGGTGTTAAAAAACATTTTCAATTGGAGCATAAGAGGAAAAACTAGAGGGGAAGCATTGTAGGGTATCGTAATTTTAATATTCATTGATACTCTACCCTTTTCACCAAATTAGATCAATAGTGATAATTAAAATAAAAATACATGTTATTTAATAATATATATCCAAATATCACAACCCACCTTCCCAAACTAGTGATGTACCAACAATCCAACACACTAAAATATGTCATGTCTTCTAGTCTAACGCACCAAAGGAATAAAAAATATTGTCAAGGATATCCCCCAAACGTTCCAGAAAGCTTGTCTCGCCCCATCATCCATGATTGATTCCATTTCAACCAAATATCACATTGTTATTTACCGTATCCAAACTAGTAACCATGATGTTTCCTCAGGTTCCCGACAAATGTTCGAGTAGGGTTTGAGTACACCTTAACCAGACAACAACACTAGAATCTAAAGAAATATATTATCAAAGAAATAGTGTATGAAAAAAGTAAAATGACGTAAATAATTACGAATAAAAGGAAAAATGATTAAACTAATTAGTTACCATTTAATAATATCATCCTCATGATCCAAAAGTATAGGGCTTAATTCATTTTTGATTAGTACATAACATACAAAGTTAAGGGGAACTATATTTTTCATTAAATTCTAATTATTAGTAAAAAGGTTTCCAATACATGTTCTTTAATCATGTCAAAAAAACTGTTCTCGGATCATCATGTCATCAATAAAACAAGAATATGAGGATTCATTCTTATCATTCTTATCCAATGATATAGAAAACCATGTCTGACCATCATAATCCAATTAGAATGAATGTGTTGTCTAAACTCTTAACCATGGTGTCAAGAACATCATTTACCACATCAAAAATACAACCAAAATCCATTTCAAAGGTTTCAAACCATAAACCATTAGACATGTGATTGTAACATGGATATCCATTATTCCCAAATGTTCATAAATAACATGATCTACTAGATTTATTCCCATTCAACCAATTATCATCCTGGACTATTTCAACAATTCAATTATATTCTACATAATGATTTATCCTCTAAAATTTATTTAACCAAATACACTGAATCCCCCTTTATCATTTTAATCATTTACCATTATTATAGAATATAACATTTCAACTCATGTCCTAATAAACAATGAAATATTTCCCATTATCATTACATATAATTCAGAATCGATTTAATATATAAACCCATTAATTCTATTTTATCAATTCATGTTAACATTATCAAGGGGATGGAACACCCCATGGAGATCCTTTATGCCCGATCCCAAGATCTCCAATAGATCCAACAAGGTATATGAAGAGTCTCTCAAATAATATAATAGCCAAATCAAAAACTACAAATTAAATAAACAATCCCACATCATGATGAAACAATGTCAAACAAGGCATAAACATAATCATCTTGAAGACTTTGGGAGAATGAAATTAGACAACCTACCTTATAATATTAGAAATGTACTTACTCATGAATGGGAATTTATTCAATTGTAGAAAGGCCTTCCACAACCAATTAAAAATATTGTTGAAAATTAGGGTTTAAGGATTTATAAAGAAATAAATAAAATTAAACAATTCATTCTATATAAAATAGAAGAAAGAGGATTGGTAGAATCATCCAAAGATTAGCTTTATAACCAACGGTGCTTCAAAAAAGCACTGATTAAAGGGGAATCACCCTTGATATAGGATAGAGGAAAAGGATAATAAACCTTTCCACTACAAGTGGATAGAAGAGGAAAATCAAGTATGAAATCTTAATTTATATGGGGATGTGGATGGTAAAAAACCCTTATTTTATTAGTCTCATGATTGGTAAGTTCATGAACCATCAATGATATACCCTCTTTCCTATAGGGGGCCTAGGATACACGGGTTTGTCGGGCCACCTTCATGGTTTGAATATATATTTGGTGGTTCTGTTCCCACCTCTATCGAAGATCATAGGCTACATAATCACATAGTAAATGTATCATGATTAACCCCAACTGTGATCCAATTGTGTGACATGAAGTGGATTTCCACTTTTCTAGTTTTTTGTCCCAAACACTTAGGACATCCCAAACCCATCACATTCTCATGAACCATTTAATTAACTAATAAAATGGAGTCAAAATAAAAATTAAATGAATAATACAACTAACTATTGGTCCATGTGTTTCATTTTTTAGAAGTTTAGTGTCAATATGTTTTGGGTAATATTATTATGATAAGTGGTGATGCTTGGAAAATATTTATAGATTTGGAAAATGACATTGTTTTTCATTATTGGACAAGTCTCCTTGTAAATGTGATGTTTATTGAACTATTACTCAATGGTAAATAAGTTTTCCGAGGAGAAAATAATGTTATCAATAGGTGAGTCCATCCTTTATTTCAGGATGTCAATGTGAATAATTCTAGGAAATGTTTTTTATTTCATTTTGATATGATGAAGTCCATGAAAAATTTTATTCATATTTTTTAAGGAGTATTAAACTATGATGACAATGAAAATGATTCTAATTTAAATATTATAATCGATTTCGAACCATTTTAAAAAAAATTAAGGTCACATTAAATTTATATTATAATTATAGAAAAGCATACTATTAATTTATTCTTCAATTTTATGAAAATAAATTTTATTTTAAATCATTATATTAATTATAAACCTTTAAATAAACATTTATATTTTATAGAAAATACCAACCCATGATTTTTTATTTATAAAACATTTATTTATACATAACATTTTAAAATTATATAATAGTTTCATTTATAAGATAATTAATTTTTTTTACTTTAATCATTGAGGTTTATATTATAATGGCTAGATTACTATTTCTTATGGTCATATTACTATTCCAATGGTCAGGTTCCTTAATTTGTATAAGTAACCCTTATTTCATTAATTCTTATAATTTATATCAATGTTATATATTTTCATATTTAAAATGTATATTTCATTATAAAATTAGGTTTTACTAATACATCATTTTACATGATTGTTTTGCTTCATGTGTATCATGAAGATATACATTTTCCCATTTGTGTTATCTTATTTTATATTTATTATCCCTCTGTAATATTTGGCATTCAGATAAGTTTATTTGATGACTAATTCATCATTATTAATTTTTGTGAATAATTATATTGTTGTATTATATATGTGATTTATGTATTTTTTGAAAAAATTATAAGAAGGTAAATTCCATTGATAATAATATAGCTTATTACATTTTGGACATGTATTTTATAGATTTTGATCTATGTATGGGTTCCCTCTCAAGCTAGTTTAAAAGATGGTTTTTCTTGAAAATAAAATAAAAATGGAATTTGAGTGTATATATATATATATATATATATATTATTTTTATATGTATTAAATGTTCTATAATCCAGTCATGTAATTATAATTGGATATATTAAAGTATTTGTAAATATATAAATACACTATATAAATTTATTTATACAATATTTTATCAATACATATAAATTTATTAAAAAATTATATTTTACTTTTAAATATGAAGGTTTATTTTGTTTAAAATTTGTTTCATGGAGGGATTTATTTTATGTGTGTTATGATCCCTAGGTTTTAAGTAATAAAATATACATTAATATTAAAACTACTTGATTATGGCTACGATTGACCTAGAAAATATTATTGTCCATGAATAGGCTTAATTGTTTTAATTTGAAATTATAATATATTTATTAGAACAAATGAAACAATAATTTAAAATATTATGTTATTATAAGATCATTACATACATTTAAAAATCTAAAATTTATTTGTAGATATTACTTTTTTAAAGTATTCATAATTCAAAAATCAAAATATCAACTAATTGGTTATTATTCTATTTAATATTCAATTTTCATTATGTATATTTATCTACAAAAATAAAATAAAAAATAAAAATTGAAGACTTTTTTTAATGTCTAAATCAAACAAAACCTTCAATGAAAAAAATCGAAAAATATAAACTCAAATTCATATCATAAAATATTGAAGTTTCAAATTTATTATTTTAATGACTAAAATTTGATCAACCAATTTATCAAAAAATGACATAAAATCCACAAATAAAATAATTATTAAATTAAATTTAATAAACATATGAGAATATCATTATTGACTAAAAAATAACAAATCACAAATGTATGGGTTGGTCTATGATTCAAAAAATTTAAATATATTACAAGAATTTTTTTATTCAAAATAAAAAATATGGGAAAGTATTTTAATAAAAAAAATAAGAAGAATAAAATTAGTAATAAAAAGTGAAAGAAATAACATACCACTGGTATAAATCAATAGTTTGGGGTTTCTAGAGTTAGCATTTGGGAAGAGAGAGAAAGAGGATGGGGAAGTCCCCAAATATCTACAATGAATGGTAGGACATTGAGGATATGTGGTTTCAGTGGGTCATGATAGGGAAGATTCATGGAGATGGAAATGTCGACGCATATGGAACGAATGATTTTTAGTCTACATGTTGTGGGGATGATGTGATATAGGAATAATAGGGATTGAGGTTGTGTTAACTACCAGTTTTTGGGGTATTGTTGTCAGGATAAATGAGATAGATAGGGTTTCCTTGAGTGGGATTCATGAGTGTTTCATGGGAGGGGGAGGGGTATGAGGGTGGTAAGAATTTCCCTAAGGAAATCTGGTAATGGTGAATAAAAAAATTATTCTAGATGTGTAGAAACATATCAAAATCTTATTGAAACGTAAAGAAATTTTATACTATAAACCTCATCATCATTTCCCAGTGAAGTAAAATTTTGATAAAACGTGGAGTCAAGTATTTGTAATTATGAGGGAGAATAAAATAATTTATTGTAAGAAATCTATAAAACTGTTAGAGGGTAGGTATATAGGTTCAAAAGATACTTTTTATATTAATATAGTTACATAAACATGGGGTACATAGAATTTTTAATCAAAAATTTAGATAAATCCCTTTCCCCCATTTTAAATATAATGGTTGGAATTCCATGCATTAGAGTAGATGATGTGATGAACAAATAAAGTAAATATTATAAAATAGAGAGTTATCATTATATTATATTTTGGATATCCATATAAATAAATAGTAATTCAAAACACATCCCATTAGTTGTTATAGTTTCATGGAAAATTATTTAATCTTTACATAAAAACCCTATGGAAGATAAAGTAATTTAATTTCATACCATGCTGCCTTTTTAAAAATGTTTTTAGGAAAATCCTAGAAGGAATAACCCAGTGAAGGGAAAAGGCGAACAACATTACCAAATCATACTTATGAAATCAAGATATAAAATGTAGTATTTACAGTGACCCTAACTTTTTAAACATATTAGTATATTATTTTAACTATAATTATCCATCAAATACAAACCAATGATTGTAAAGTCTAGTGTATTTTGAAGACTAGGTAAATAAAATTGAAAACATGGAACTAGATTAAAAAAATATTTATTAATATTCCAAAATGAGATCCAATCATCATTTTATCTCCTATAACTGTATAAGATAACATAGGGAATATATAAACAAAACTGATAAGCTTAAAATCTCAATAAGGGAATAAACATGGGAACAAAGAATAACAAATGGATTATAAGGAATACCATGATAACATAAAAGGAATGAAGTAGGAATAAACATATTGAAGAATAAAATATATAACATGGAATCATATTATTAGGTAAATATTGTAATGTGCAATCAACATATAACATGAAAATAACACGAGTCAAAGCTAACTACTATGATGGTCTCAGATGGCTGGAAAAGTCCAGTGAAGGAAATGGTTTACTCCAAAATCACAGACATGACCTCTCATGAGAATAAACACTACCAAATTAATTGGTGCAATATTTGAGTAGACGCATCATAAAATGTATATGAATACGTGTTCCCAATAAATTAATCAAACATAAGGAATCTACATAATGGTTACCCATAGAATGATGTGAGTTTTGTAATCAATTCATATAGCATAACCAAAGGGTGTATAAAAGATGAGATTAAATTTTCATCAGAAAATTCTAATGTAAATAATTATTTTATATCATTAATAATGATTTCCAACTATATAGAGTCCATAAAAATCATATATAGGGAACTTTATCAGTGATCCAAATTAGTGTGGTTTATGTGGAAAAATTAAATAGTCTTTAAAGAGGAAAAAATATTAACTATATTTATAAAAACTAAATTGAACTGAAATATTTATTCATGCTAAAATGAGATATTATTAAAAAATAATGGTGGATAAAAAATGTTTCTTGAGTTTATTTTAAAATGGGAATGAAATTGAGAAGTTCTATTTAATTGGGCCTGTTATCGATTAGAATTGATAAGGGAAACTATTAAAACATGTCTTTCCCCATCAAAAAAGAAATATTGTGATATATAAACACATTTAGAACATATAAAAATGATTTATAAAAATTTTATAATAATAAATAAATATATTGGGGATTAAGATAGTGAAATCATAACCCATATAATCAATGGAGGTTCCAAGAGATCCCTTACATTATGTTTGAATGTGTTCTTAAAATTCACATAATTTCATGGATAATCAAATTATATTAATTAATTATCTAATTAATACCCTATTATTAATCTAATTTATTTATTCTTACTTTATTATGTTCATTTGTGGCTATTTAAATGAGTTACAATGTTAAATTTTGTTGTTCTGAGAGCATTCATTTCTTTGGATTCATATTCTATTTACTCTTTTATAATTATGGAAGTTCTTATAAAATGAGAATAATCATCCATAATTCCAATTATACCATATTAATGAACATCCATATTTTTAGATAGTACCAAATATGTTTTATTATGGTATGATGACGATTCCTTTGATAAAATGATTATGATGAATGCTAAATTTATTTTCACGTTTTTTTCGTTCATCATGAACTAGTTTTAATTTATTTCATATTATTTGTATATATTATTTCTATAATATTAATTAATTTGTTATGTATATATATATATATATATATTAAATTATGGTTTATCCATAATAATGGTTTAATACTATCCTTGAGGATGCTAATGGAAATTGAAAGCACATTGTCTATAGAGATAGTAAACCACCAAAATTTGGACAACGATTTCGTTTCATTGAATAAGAGGAGATGAGAAAAGGGGAGGATATAAGATATTAATTTATAATTATTATATTATTTTATACACATGATTTTGTATTTTTTTATTTTAGGGATGAATGAGGCAAGGGGAATGTAGAATTAAAGAAATTAAAGTAGATGGCTTGAGAAATTTAACTCTTGAATATCACCTCCTTGAAGGACCTCATATGTAACTTGAAATTGGTATTTTTTTGGGTCCATAAGCTATTGGACATGTGGAAGAGGATTGGGAAGGGAATTGGGTATAATATTGAAAGGTACAAGGCTTATAAGGTGTTAGGATAATCGGTGTTGATGGGTGGTATTTATTGGGGGAGCAGAGGGGTGTTTTTTAATTTTATTCATTAGATTATAATTTGGATCATGACTATAAATTTTATGGATTACCATGAAAAATATTGTAAATGGTTCAGTAGATTTGAATCCAATGGATTATTACATCATTTATATCTCAAAACCTCATGTATTGTTTTTATAATATTATATACCATAAATTACCGTATTTCACTATTCAATATAATTTCTAATATTTTCAAAAAAACCATATAAATCCCTCTGAACATTTTTAAATTCAAATTTTTAAAAAATGAATCTATTTCATAAAAATAATTTTCTAAAAATGAGAAATTTTATATATTCATAAAATAAACCATTACAAAAAAATAGTTATTTCAATATTATAAACGATTTTTTGACCCTTTTAAAATTTTATTAAAGTCAAATGAAATTATATTATAAATATAATAATAAATAAAAATAATTTAAAATTATATTTTATTAAAATAAATTTTCCTCTGAATAATATTTTTAATTATAAATTTGTAATTCAAAATTTACATTTTGCAAAAATACTCACACCAAATTTATCAATTTTGAATCATTTATTTACTCATACCATGGTATGGATATATAATTTATATTTATAAGATACTTAAATTTTGTTTGATACATTAATTGGTGAGGATACTATTTTAACAGCCATATTAATTTTCCAAAGGGTCAAACTACTATTCCAACAGTTAGATTTATAAAGGTCTTATATCTTCATTAATTTCTATAAATACTACATATTTCATTCATTCTTCATTCACTTATAGATTCCCTCCTTCATAAATATTTTAATCTTCCAAATGAATATAATATTATTAACATTTTGTTGTATTTTTACATATTTCTTAATGAGTTCGTTCATTCGAGTGGATCAAGCATATCCAAATATTTCCATTCTTATTATCATATTTTTCATTTATTTTGTAGTTGTAATATGTGGAATTCTTATCAATTTATTTAAAAACTAATATATCAATTTTAATTTATATGAATAAGTAATTTATCTTGTTCTCAAGGTGATGAATTTGTTTTATGAAATAATTATAAGAATGGTAATTTTTTAGATAAAAATTTGGGTCATTACATTCTTCCCCCTTAGGAAATTTTGTACCCGAAATTTTGTTTGTCATACTTAGCTGAAAACAGGTGAGGATATTTCTACTTCATTACCTCCTCTATTAACCATGACACCTCATTATACTTATGGTTCCTCTATAGTACAACGAATAGGTGAGTGGTCTTTTTATACATAACCTTCTCTCTATGATCTAATATCTTCACAAAATGCTCCTCATAAGAGAGACCATTTTCCCGCTATACCAACTATGAGTTCAGTACATGTGAGGGTTATAGTATGTAATCACTATAGAGGTGTACATATAAGACTTCATGTACTTGATAACTGGTTCTCACAAGTTCTAGTCAGTGTTTTGTAACTCTGACATGATCATGAATCATGAATGGGACAATGTACCTGGGAATTCGCTTTCCCTTAATCCTAAATATCATCACATTCACCACTAGAGATATGTGATGAAATAACATATATCCAACCTAAAATTTTATGTTTTTTCGATGATTATATGCATGGATAATTATTTTTCTTTGGGTATCACAAATATTCTACTGGATGAAATTCATATTTTTTTCCATTTCCTTGACCATTTAACATCCCAACAACTTATGTTCACCAACACCATCTGATCAAGCTTGTGTTATAAAAATATTCCTATAAAGGGAATGGTTGAATGAAAGTATTTTTGTTTACAAATCAACTAGTAAAATATTTTTATCCCATCCTACTTTGAAGTCTATTAATCATAATCTAAACATTTCTTCTAGTTTATAAATAGTCTACTCATATTTTCCAAGTGTTTTGGGGTGATAATCCATACTGAAGTTCAACTCTATTTTTATATCATGGTGGATAATTTTAAGTAACAAGGAGAGAAATATTATATGATTGGATATAATTGATAATGGAACAACATGAAGCCTCAAAACATTTATATTTTATATATTTGATTGTTGGTTGAGTGAGAAGTCCTCTTGAATCATCATAAAGTGAGCAGTCTTTATAGGATCCATAATGATCAAAGTTCCATTAATTCCTCTTGAATTCTCAGAAATTATACCATCAATGTACATAGTGTTGTTTACACATTTCCATGTATGTATGGGTAATGGATTCATCATCCCATTAGACTTTTTCCTTTTAACCTTCACCTGCTGACAGACAAAACAATTTTATGTATATTTAGTGATATCCATCTTCATATTGTCACAACAATAGTGCTCTCAAAGATACTAATTCATCTTTTTTCTCCCTAGGGGAATAGAGAAGGTTGAACTATCAACATCTTTCAAAATTACTTTTCCCATCTCCAGATTGGATTATAGTCATTGTTGTGGCCAAAATCTTGCAACTCCCTCATCATAAATTTTGAACTATGGGTATTTCCACATTCTTATAGATTAAACCTAATTCTCAATCTACACACAATGTCTTTAAGCATACATTATCTTGTCTAAAAGGACTAGTTGAGTAATAATTTGTGAATGTACAGATGATATAACAATATTTATGATTCTCATGTCAATATATTTCATTTTAAAGAATATTTCATCCTTCTAAATCCTCATCATTGATAATTCTAGAATATCCTTAATATATATGGTATCATCCACTTTATTTTATTTACTTGTATGTTAGCGAACTGAGAAGTCATAATCCTGGATGAGCTGTAACCATATTCATTGGTTCATATTAATCTCCTTCCATGTGAATATATATATTTTAGGTTCTTTATATTAGTATATATCACACACTTATCCACATAGAGACAACGCCACATGATTTTCAATGTGAAGATCATGACAACAAACTCCATATCATGGGTATTTTTTTTCATGAACATTTATTTTCCTTGAGTCATGGGCTTTTAATTTATCATTTGGAATAAATATAAAACCCAATAAATTCTTTAATTCATCATTGTATACCATAAATATTTCCCCACTTGTTAATGGTGTAGTTACTATTGTAGTGATAAGGTTCTTCTTCAACTCTTTAAAACAGTCATCATATTCCCTAGCCCAGAAAAACATTACTCTCTTCTGATTCATATTAGTTATTTTGTTTTACAATAGTGATAATTTCATGAAATTTATAATTAATACCAAGAAAGATAACATAATTTACATATCTCCATTACAGATACTATCTTGGGTCACTTTTCAATTGGCATGGTTTTAAAAGGGTCCCCATATATTCCATTCCTGCTTATAACATGACCTAAGAATTATAATTAACAAATATAGAAATAATATTATTTATTTTATTTTAATATAGTTTCTCTATTTAAATTTATTTATCCAATGGTTAAAATTCTCCTCATATTCCTTCTTTTATCTTAGAGCATATTAGTATATCATCTATAAAGACTGCAAAAACAATTTACTGGTTATTTATAAAGAATATATTCATCAAGTCCATGAATTTTTTTGGATCACTTTTGAGTATGAATGGAATCAATATGAAATAATAGTGTTCATACCTCATTCAAAAGAAAGTATTATGTATATATTCATACTTTACCTTTTATTGTGATATCCCGACCGAAGGACCACCTTGGAGAAATACATGGCCCTACATAGTTGATTGAACATATCATATGTATTTTTAGTGGGTGCTTTTTCATTATTGTGATTTTGTTGAGTTAATTATAACTAATATATAGGTGCTTTGGACAATTATTATTCTTAATGAAGTGGATTGGCATACCTTATTGTGAAGCACATTGGTTTATTAAACCAATGTTCAAATTCTAATATATCTACTTCAATTTTTCTAACATAGTGTTGGACATCCTATAAAGAATATTAGATATGGGAAGATATCTAGGTATAATATCAACTAATAAATCAATGTTTCAGTTAATAGGATGATTATGAAATCCATTACAAAACACATCAGTGTAGTCCCCCACAATGGGCTTGACTTTGAGCATGAACCCCTCCTCTGTATCAATTATTTTAGCTAGATATTCTTGCTCATAAAGAAATAATACTCACAATTGAGATGATGATTTTGAAAAAAATGCATTCCCACCCTTATACATGTACAAATATTTGGGATTTGTTAGGATGCGAGGAGTGATCTCCATTTCTTGAATGTCGATTCTAGATTTGTATAACGATTTACAATCCATTCCCAATATCACATCAAACTACACCAAAGGAAGTTAGGAGAGATTTTTTGGGAGGTTCTTTCCAGAAACACTATCCCAGGTGGATTTATACACATTATATGAAATAATTTCCCCATTCATTATTCTCATAGATAACTCAAACTTAATATTTTGATGTGGTTTCTGAATAATTATACTAAACATGAATGATATGAAAGAATGTGTATAACCGGAATCAAATTGTACTTTTTGTATTATTTAAAGAGTAACCAGAATACCTATCACCACCTAATTTTTAGACTCCATCTCAGTAGTAGTGATAGAATATTCCCTTCCATTACACATTGGAAGCTTTATTTGTAGATTTTCTTTAAAAACCCTTGTCTTATGGAATTGGATTAGATATTTCCCATGATACTTACAGTCGAAACACTACATAATAGACTATGTGTGGATATCAAACATCCATATATCTTTTCATTTAGTATAATTCTTCAAATCCCTTTGGAAATAATTATCATTATGTCCCTCTCGTCTACATTATACACATCTATTAGTTCCCCTTAAAGAGTTCCTAATATGATTATTCCCACATATTTGATATGTGGGATGTTGGGTTTTGTTTTCATCATGGGATTATTCTATTGATATTCCCATATTTATCCCTATTTTCCACCTTTTATCTCTAAGACCAAAATACATTTAAGAGTTAACAATATTCATCTCAACATTTTAGGCCCATCAGAAAAAACACATCATAGATTTCAATGTCTTCAATCACCAAGGATCTTCGTATAATTATATTTAATCCACTAAAGAAGAGGTCTACATTTCTTTAAGTTTTCATGAGAAATCCTTAGGTGTATCATGATATCCTTGAATATTTTCCCTCATACACCATGATAGATTCATCTTATTTTTTATTTAGTACGAGGAACTCCCTCTACATCTTAAGACAGAGAGTTCAAGGAAAATATTTATTGAATCCTTCCAAATCCATGGAATCAATTTCGTCATTATACATTTTTATTTATTTCTACCATTAATCATATTCCCCCTCAAAATTATATATTTCCAGTATGAATTTCCCTTCTTTTGAGAATTAATGGACATAAAATATCTTCTCAACGGAGTTAATCCATTATACCATGATGAAGGGATAATAATTTTCAAAAAATATTGGTTCATTTTTCACATAAGGGATTCAGTTGCAACATCTATTTCATAAGAGAATGAGGTAACTACACACAATTCAAGTTTTTATTTATAACTCGATCCAATTGAGTCTATAATATCTTGATGTTATGGGATACCATTCCCATATGGGTTGTAATATCATTACTAAAATCATCACATTTCCTATCACATTGATTTTTGGAATGATCCCTCCTATTTAATTCCATAAACTAATAAAAATAAATTAAATACAATTAGGATTATTCAATATATATCTTGTGATAATATAAAAATGAATCTATGAACAAATAAGGAATAACATATAAATGAAAATATTATCTAAAATATGATTTAATAAGTTTAAACATAGGTCATTCATGGTAATTTAATTATACTAATGTTTTTACTAATTTTTTATAGTCATAATCACCAAAATAACTATACATTGGATATTATACCAAATATAGATACCCAATACATTTACACAAATTATTACATGATTCTAAGCATAATTATCCATCATATACAAATGAAGGATTGTAAATTCTAGTGTCTTAGGAACACTAGTTACATAAAATTGATAACATAGAACTACAATAAAACATATAATCATTAAACTACAATAACAATCTCATAAATTTCATTGATCTCCTACAACTACATAGGTTGTACTAAAAAATACATTAAAAATGGATGATCTAAAAATCCCCATAAGGGAATAAACATGCGAATAATGAATATAGCATGAGTTAGAATGAATAAAATGATAATATCAAATTAATGGATAAAGAATAATCAAATGGAATCATAACACATAGATCATGGAATAATATGATCATGTAAATATTGGAATGTAGAAAGATTATATTACATGATAATGACATGAGGCATGGCTGACCACCAAGACGATTTCACATGGTGGAAAAAGTTTAATAGGGGATAGGGTGTACTCCCTAATCCCATATGTGATGTCTCATGAGACCAAAATGTATCCAATGAATAAGAGACTTATATGGGAACACCCATTAAAACATGTAAGTAAATATGTGGGCCACCTAAATAAAAAAACATAAGGAATGAACAGATTAGTTACCCTTGGGAAGAAGTGGGTTTTGTAATCATTTAATAAGACATAAACCAAGTTTCTACCAAAATGATACCCATGAAAAAAGGGATTAAATAATTTCTAGACAATCATATAGTTAAAATATTTATAGATCATGACTAATGATTTCCAAAAAAAATTAATACATAAAAAATAGAATTCAGGAAACATTTAAACTAAGCCACTTTAGTGTTGTTTAAAGGAAAAGGAAGAAGTATATTTAAAGAGTAAAAAGAAATGTTTTTTACAAATAATTAAATAAAATATTTTTTATGATAAAATGAGAAATTTCAGAAAAAAATAATTCTATCATAAAATAGTTATGGAGTGTATTTTAAACTGGGTATGAAATAGAGAAGTTCCCTTTAATCAGGCTAGCTTATCGACAGTAATTAAGAAATGAATCTTTTAAAAAAGGTATTTACCCATAAAGAAAGAGTAATTGAGACATAAACACATGTGAGGAACACAAAAAAAAATAAGATTAGTATATAAGAAAAATGAATAAGTATATTAGGTTATTGAGAGAAAATCCTAATCCATAAGAAGAATAGAGGTTTAAAGAGATCCCTTACTTTACATCTGAATGCATTTTTCACCTCACATAATGTCTTAGATAATAAAATTATATTAATTATTTATTTATTTATGAACCCCATATAAAAGTATTTTATTTAGTATAATTTTATTATTTTCATTTGTTTTCACCTCAATGAGTTATAATGTTCTATTTTATTATTTAGGGAGCATTCATTTTCATGGTTCATGGTTGGTTTACTTGTGTAAAATTATGGAAGTTCTTGTCCAATGGGAATAACTATATCGTAGTGAAATAATATGGTATTAATGAACTTATATATGTTTAAATGGCCTTAAAATATATATATTTTTGGGAATTAGGATGATTAATTTCAAAAAACATCAATAATAAAAGTTTAATATATTTTGGCGGTTTTTCGATCATCATGATCATGTTTCATTTTAGTTTATATTATTTATATATATTAGTTCCATAACATATAATAAGTTATAATATAAACATAAAAATCTATTTTTATCATAATAATAGTTTTATAATATTCCTTGAAGGAAGTAATAGAAAATAAAAAATTATTATCTATGGAGACTGTAAATCACCATAATTTGGACAGTGGTTAAATTTCTTTAAATAAGAGGAGATGAAAAAATGGGTGGATATAATATATTACATTAGTAATATAAAATAATAGTATATAGATGATATAGTATTAAATATTATTTTGTTGATGAAGGAGGTGAGGAGATGGTATAATATTAAATGAAATTAAAAGAGTTGGTTTTAGAAATATACCTCTTGAATATCACATCCTTGAAAGACCCATTAAAGAACATAGAATTGGTATTTTGATGAGACCAGTAAATCTTGGACATGGGTAAGTGGTTTGGTATAGTAATTGGGTATAGTACTGAAAATGTAAAAGGCTTATATGTTGTGAGGATAAGGGTTGGTGAGAGATGGCATTTATAGGGGGGATATAGGGGTGTTTGTGATTTTTAAATTCATTAGTTTATTATTTTAGCAAAAGAGTATCAATAGTGTGGATTCACATTTCTAATAAAATAAATGGTTCAAGAGTGTTCAAACCAAAGGGTTCATTCATCATCCATGACTCAAAAATTCATATATTTTTCATAAAATGATAAATACTATAAATTACCATATATCAGTATTCAACAAAAATTCAATTATTTTAGAGAAATTCACAAAATATCACTCTAATAATTTTTATATGTGAAGATTGAAAAAAAGGGATCCACTTTATGAAAGTAATTTTATAAATATGAGAAATTTTATTTTTAAATAAAATCATCATTTATTCAAAACATATATATTTCAATATTATAAACAATTTTTTAACCCATTGAAAAATTGATTACCACCACATTAAATATTCTTATAATTATCATAAGACATAATATTTATTTAAAAATATATTTCAGTAAAAAAAATTAAATAAATATAATAATTATAAAATTTAAAATAAACATTAACATTTTACCGAAGTACCATCACCTAGTTTTTCATTTTCAAAATATTTATTTACTTATAACATTATATAAATATCTAAATGATTTATTTATAAGATACCTAAATTTTATTTTATAATTTTATAGGTGAGGTTACGATTCTAATAAAAATAATACAACTATTAACTATGAATTTACTTTTCCAATGGCTATATTTTTAATGGTCATATAAGTTACATAATTTCAATATATACTATATATTTCTTTATTTCTTTATTAAATTCAACATTAACTCAATGATATATATTTTAATCTAAAAAATTAATATTATATTATTAAATTAATGTTTTAGTTTTATATTATTATTCATGAGTGTAGTCATTATATTGGATCGTGAAAATCAAAATTTTCCCATTCATATTATCCTATTTCCCATTTATTATCCCACTCTAAAATCTGGGTTTATTATTCTTCTATTTTGTGATTAATGTATCGTTCTTCATTTATGATATTTTTAAGGTGTTTCCCTATGTTATTTATGTATTGTATGATATAATTATAATAATATAAACTTCATTGAAAAATTATTGGTTCTTATAGTCTTTACATGCTAATTTTTTATGTCATATTTGGAAAAGTTTATGTTTGTAATACGTTTCTTAAAAAATCATCTATATTATCCCATGTCCATATTTTATGTTTACCATTCATTTCAAATACATGAGTAAAAAATAAATCTGGTGAGATATGTTTTGTTTTATCACCTTTTTATACTTATCAGTAAATATTTCTTTAAAAGTAATGCTATCATAATATAATATAGTGGAAATATCATTAATAATATCTAATATAGAATTATTTCTAATATGATGAATAGATAATATCGAACAAACACATTTTTTACTTTCTTCTTAAATCATATTTAAATTAGTTTGATTAGATGAAATCAAAGAAATTGATGTTTAGATAATGCCATTGTAATTGCCTAATATTTTTTTCACATTACATTGAGTTTATGGGGTATTTGAGGTATTAAGATGATGATTGAGTATGTAAATGTAGATTTAAGTTGAAATTTCATATGGGGAAATGTTTTCTGGTCATTAAGAAGTTATTACACAGTAAGGGTCTATTTTTGAGGTCGTCCAATGGTTTAATATTAATAGTTTCATCACGGGGCCATGGGAGATTGATTTTAGTGGTCCTACATTTTTAGGTTCTGTTTTGATTTAGTCTATAGGTTATGCAATGGACAAGTCCTAGGAAATTTATTTAACTTTTTTAGAGTTTCTAGTGGTGTAGTTTTGTCCCCTTCAACATGTAAACCATGGTGTTGAAAATTAAATGTTCTTCCACATTAATAGACCCTTCATTTTACTACATAATTGTTTTCCCTTAGTCTAGGAAAAGTCTTGATGAAGGGAATTTCAAGGTTTTCATCATGGTGATGAGCCTTGAATCGTGATACTAAATCATTTTATTTTTCAAATTTAGATGTTAACCATGTTTAGAATAATTGTGATTTGTGGTGAGTTCTCCATAATAGGTTCATTTTGGCCTTGTTGTGATGTGAACTACACCCTTGTGTTGTTGTTTAATAATTTTCAAGACATGTTATAAATTCAATGTCTCCCCCAAGTTCCATTATTTCATTTATAATTACCTTAACCACTAGGTTATTGATGGGTTTCATGGGATATATTTTTTCCCCTTTTATTGGATTTAATCATCAGCTTTGATAGAATGATTATTTCTAATATTTGGTGATTTCCTCCATTTATTTTCATGGATTATACTGTATATCATATCATTAGATTGTTATTGAGGAGTTATTGGTTGGTTGGGGTATTCTGATGTGACTGGTTTATAGTGGATGATGTTTTTTAGGTCGTTTACCATTCTATTGCATTATTGGGACACATATTTCATAGCTTCCTCTATGTTTCCTCACATAGCATTTGATAATCTCTGATTGAGGTAGGATATTTGAGAACAGTCCTGATTTATGTTTTAATTTTTGAGTTCCCTGCTTTTGATTTGATTAGGTGGATATTATTGATTGTGTTAATGAATATAATGAATGGAAATAAAATTATAAATTGATAGAAATGGTTGTTTCACATGTGTTTACTAATTTACATGAAATTACTCATATTGTTTATGTGTGTAAGATGTTATTGGTTTAAATTATTATAGCATCTATGTTTTGTGTGTTGTTTTTGTGATTTTAATACTAGAATAACATTTCATAAAAGATTAAGAAATTATAGATGGTAATAAACTTGTTTTTGTAACATCTTGATTGATGTAATGTTACTTATGAATGAGGGATTGAATTAATCAGAAAACAAGCTACAAAATTGGGATCATAATAGTGGTTGATACTATAATTGGTTGTTTTATAATTATATAATGATTTTTTTGTTACTTTGATTTCTGTCTCTATGGTAGTGATAATGAGTTGGTTATGGATATTTTCAAGTGTGTGGTAGAGGGGTTGTAGTTGGTTTTTATGAGTAGCAATGGTTGTCAATATGTAGGGGTTTGTATATTACTGTGATTATTAGTTTATTTTTCATTGGGATTGTGATCGTGGCTATTTCTATGATGTAAGATATGAATTATTATTTCTCGATGTATATGGAATGGAATTATTAATTGAAATATTGTAATGAGTATTGCATAAAAATTAATAAATCATGGTTATATGTGAAATGTTGATTCTTGAAATGAATGGGTAGTTGTTGGAAATGGACATGCGTAATCGATGAAAGGGTTGATCATTCAATATAGAATTAAATGTTTTAATGAGCACACCATAGTTGTAAATTGATAATTTTTCAGTTGGTTAATTATAAGAATTAAATATTAAAATGTGAATGCTAGTTTTGATTATTTTTTGAGGTTAAATGGGTTAGTTGATGAGTAATAGATGAAATAACTTGTTTGTGAAAGGTTTCAGTGGTGTGGCGATAATTGTGGAATGTTAAGGGTTATTTTTTTGTAAACATGATAGGTTGTGTTTGTGTGTGGATTGTGTATCATTTTATTTTTATTATGATTTTATATACACCCAACCTATGTCAAATATCCTTACAAACACCCAAATGTTTTGGATTTCATATATTTTCCCCAAACATTTTGGTTGGTGATTGAAAATATGGTTGACTTCTCACTCTTACCTGCTCAATCTTTCGAACATTGAAGGTATGTGATGGTTATAGTTTGGTAGTGTTAATGATTTTATGATGATGGGATTCCAATATAGCCCGTGTAGTGGGGTTCTTGCATGGAAGGAAGAGGGAATGCGGGTTTTGACCTTCATTTTCACGATACCATTCTATTATGTTTAGTTATGTGTGTTTGGAATATAGTTAGGATGGTTTAACTAAGAATCAATGACATAATGATATTTTGGAACCTATGGGAAGTTAGGAAAGGTAGGTATGTGGTTAAAACCACACAAACATTGACAAGAGTATTGGTAGTAATTCCAAAATGTGTTTTTAGACTTTTTACGTGGTTGGGATAAGTATGAATTTTGACCAAGACACATCATATGTGACTTGGTATCTAATATTTGGATATTGGTTTGATGATATGGAAGGTATGGGAGAACATGGATGGTTTTCATTGGTCCATGATTGGGAAAAACTACTCTAAAAGTGGTGCATGATACTACAGTTTTCATATGATAGGATATTATATAACTATGATTGGATGCGATACTTGGTGTGTGAGAATTAGTGAGGGTAGGTTGTAGTAGACCCTGTATAGGTGAAGGATGGGTCTACTAATTATTTACTGAAGAATTATTTTTATTATTCAACCTTTTAATGAGATAATTTGGTCTGATCCTACAAAGTCTGCATTTTATTCTCACCAATGTATATAAAAACCAATTTTCATGTTTCTATAGTGATTTTACAAATCAAGCTATGGTTAGAGTCCCCACATTAGTATTTATATTTGATATCATAATTTTTAATATTTATTTTTTTGACATAACGTGCCTTGTAGTTTTTTTGGGACCCTTGTTTATATTATATGATGGTGCTAATTAGTTTATTCTTATTCGGTTCTTGGATCTGTGAGGGTAATTCCTCCCATTTAATGTTTTATACCCTCAGTGTAAGATTCCAAAGTGAGTCCTATCAATGGTGGGCCTCACAGATCAATAATATCTTCAATTTCAACAGAATAAGGTTTACCAGTGGTGTTGGTCATGAAAAAGTAGTGTCATAGATTTTTCTGATAGTTAGGATGAATTTTAGAGTTAAGAACTTGTGATTATTTCAAGGTTTGGTAGGGAAATAGTATCAGTTGGACATATTTCATGATATATGCAAGGGGAGCATATTGGAAACAATATTTTAGGGTCCCCTATGTTTTGATTCAAGTAATTATGATCACGATATATTTTAAGTGATGTGATGCTAAATACAGAGTTGAGACCGAGGAGAGGGACAAGCAAGAGGATTTATTGTGTATGTGGTTTAACATGGGATGATTTTTGGGAATTTGAAAAATGAAAGTAATAAAATAAATTTAAATATAAATCCATGCTACCAAGATTAATAGTTTTTTACTTGTTTATAGAGTTTCATGTTTTTTATTTCCCATGCTTGTTTTATGTTGTTATGTTCAACAAGATAAGTCAGTTGATTGTATTATGTTCAACCTGACCAAGGAGGATGATATATTGGGAAGAAATTGTTTGAGTTCCAACATCCAGAGTTGGATAAGTATATAGAGAGAGTATCTAGTTTGTAAACATATTTATTATTAGAGAAACTTGATAAAACTTACAAATGGATTTACTCTATTGTAGAATATTGGGTTTAACTTTATTTAGTTATACATATAGAGAAATGTAAAATTGGAGGATCTTTTTTCTCAGTGATAAAATGGTGGTAGATGTTTCATAGGATTATTTACAATTTCACTTTCATGAGGATTTACTATATTTTATGATGAGAAAATCGAGGAGTTCATAGTTTTTCTCCCATTATAAATAGATCCTTAGTGAGTGGGGTCTTGGACATTTCATGTAGGGCCTTCTTTACTTAACCCTATAACATTCTCCCGATGAGGTGTGTAGATAACAATGATTGGTGGCAGAAGTACATCCTATTATTAATTATACAATCATCCAATTTATATTGAAAATATAGTTAAGGGTGTAAAAAACTATTTAGGTTATTGAGAGGATGTATTTATAGCCACGATCATATTAATAGGGTATCCATCTGGGATTCATAATTATAATAGATATTGATAGATTATCTCTGATGACTAGCTTTCTAGTGATTTTATTAGCAGAGAGTTGGTTCCACCAATCCCCCCTCCCACTTCTTAGGGGATACTATTTTTCACACACCTAACAAGGGTTTTGTGATGGTATTATTTTTTTATATAATTCATGGATGTTAATGGTAATCATTACTGGACATTATTTTGTACTAACCTATAATAGGTGGTATGGTTTTATTTCAACCTTAGTAACAGTTTTATCTAAGTCCATATTTGTAGCGGGGAAACATGCTTATGTTCCTCTAAGTGGAAATTGATCTTGTAGAGGCCAACCTTGTGGTGTGCATGTATCTCAAATAAATAGGGATAAGAATGAAAATATAGGTGGTTCCCTATAGAAAGAAAGGGGATATGGACGAGGAATTAATAATTCTTTAAAGATACCAGTGGTATATTTTCTAGAGATCGTCTGAGGTAACATCTATTTATCATCTTCCATGGATTATGCTTTATTATATTAAAATAATTTCACTACATTATAAATATAGACATATTTGGTGCCTTGGTACTGAAGGTGTAGAGGATTCCTATGACCCTATTGTTGACTATTCTAATTGGACGTCCGATGAGTCTTCTTGATTTGTGCCTAGGTTGTGAGCTGATGATAGAGAAACATATATCTTATATGTATTTCTTATTGATATAGATACAGAACTAATATTTATTCCATGTAATTTATTTTTTTACTCTATGAATAAAGTTATTTATTTCTTCCATATGTGTGTTTTATTATGAGTTAGGGAGTTATGATATTCAATATCTGTTAGTGAGTGAGATTATAAAAAAGGATATATGTGTTTTGAGACTATTAGATCATAGTTGGATGCTCTGCCGTTGGATTTGGTAAAGGTGTAGGGGATGGAGTTCCCCAAACACATCGAGTAATTATTTTATTAATTTTCTAATGAGATTTTGACATTAATCTCTCTAAATGATATCATGTTTTTGAAATATTTGAAGCCTATTTCCACTAAAATTTCAATGTATACCTATTATATTGTAACTTTTTAGTCAATAAAAATTTAGGATCCAGATAAAAAATTGATATAGAAGGGGTTCATCTGTCCTTTTGAGTCATCATGGGGTGATCAGATATTTTTTTCTAATGGGGAGAATATTGGAATGAGGTTGTGTAAGACAAATAGATGATGAACTGGTTGATGATATATAATTTATTCCCTTTTCAAGGATTAGTTTTTCATTTGACCAGTTTAAGGGACCCAAATAATTTTTTATTATTTATATGCAGTTCATATATCACTAAATGAGGGTGAGAGTGTAGGGATTCATAAAGGCTACATTTAAGTGTGTATATGGGTACTTTTAGTTTTTAGTTATTCCCTTCAATGTAATGATGCCTTTTCTATTTTCATGGGGCTAATGAACTCTGTCTTCAGCTCATTCTTGGATCATTTCGTTGTGGTTTTATTTTCTGATATACTTATATAATTGAAGTCATTGTATGAATTTGTTGAGGGCCTTAGGATTATTTTATATTTCCTTAGACTCCACCATCATTATGAGAACATTTCCAACTGTATGTTTTATATTTGAGAGTTTTATTTCCATAGATGTGGGATGTCTCTATTGGGAGTGGCAGTGGATCCATTGTTGATTACGATAGTTGTTTCATGGGAATCACCAAAAAATATTATTTTAGTCTATAGATTCATGACAATCGGGTTATATTAAAAATGGTTTTTATCCTAATTCTCATATAATACATAATCATGGAATGATAAATCTTGAGATGACTAGTATTTCATATAGATAGATCAGTTTAAAGAAACCATTGATTACATGAAAGTTAATATGATCAATTTTATTGATATTTTGTTTCATAAAAGTGGAGTGATTTTTGAGGATTTATATGATACTTAATGTTTTGGTTTGTCTTTTGTTGTTGTATACTAGATGGAAATGATATCTTATATGTCTAGGAATTTACGGCCCATAAGTATAACTATATCATCCATTACATATATCAGAGAGAGGAAGTGTTTTCCCTAAATATATTGTAGAATTACCACATTAGTTAGAACCTTTTGGTCCTCATAGATCAAAAAAACCTAATTTATATCTTCTATTAGTAAGATGTAATTTTCAGTAGTGAAAGTGGATGAAATTATTTTAGCATTTTTACATTGAGATCTCCTATAATCCTTGAAATAGAAATGTTGTGGTCAATGCATCATGTAGGATGTTTCATGTTCATACTATTTATAATTCTATTGAATCATAGAGGGAAATAGAGGTGTCTTAAATGATGCATATAGATGAAGATGATAATGATGATATAGTTTTACCAATTTAAATGATAATGAAATCATCTTTGAGGAATCAAATGTAGGATTCTCAATGGGAACACATAGAGACAATGCTTATGTGGGACAATTCATCCCATGGTAATTATCTAGAGTAAATTTTGGAGGTTTAATGTCATAAAATAATGTTTTGAGGGAGGATTTATATTCCTTCAGTAATTCATGGGAAGGATCTCCATGAGTTCAATTTCTTAACAGTGGTAGTACATATTTCTATATCAATGATTTATTATTTCATGAGAAGTCATCTTTTCAAAGCCTGTGATTGAGTGATCAATGTATGAGATCAGGTCACGATGCCTAGTCTATCAGTTGGTGAAGGAAGAGCATCATGTTCATTAAATTTTTTTATAGCCATTGGATGCCATCGATTTGAATTGGGGGACATCTCAATATATTTTATTCACCCTTTTACCTTGTTCTATGGGAGTAAATGATTTTATATTTGTTATTATAGATCATCTAAAAAAATTAATCACATATTAGAGATATGGTAGTTCATTGTTCTGGAGGTCTTGGTAGGGTATTATTTGGATGAAATAGTGTGCCTCTAAGTGGTGTTGATGACCATCAAATTTTATCGGGATACATATTTTATAACATGAGTATATAAAGGATTGAAATGTTTTTTTATTCTCATTTATGTATTGGAACATATTTAATCCTCATATGTGTTACGAAACCAAGTGAAATATCCTGATATTAGAGGACATTTTTTTGGCATTTGTTCAAGATTTTGGGGGATTATGGGTGATTCATTTTGGATTGGTTTTTTTCATTACAAAAATAATTATCAATCATCAATCGATAAGACCCATTTTATGGGATTATATCAGTGATCATATTGATATATGTTATGGAGGAATGAGGATGGAGAGTTTCTATTTCTTGGGCCGGATGGGGTACAATGTATAACCTACAATATTCAGATGGTTTGAGAGTGAATTAGAGTGGTATAGGACCATTATAAAACTTATACATATTTGAAGAGCAGACTAATGGATTTTTAGGTTTGTGACCATGTTTTCTATAGGGTTTTCTATCATTATGGGTAGTAAAAGGAAAATTCTAGGGAGGAAGACCATTGCCAACATCATCTATAATTCATAGGTGTAACAGAGAGTTTGTGAGGTGTTTTATTGGTTGGTACTTCCTCCACAAATAGACTAGACCCACGATGTGTTTCATGTACTACAACTTTATCAATATAATCATTGTTACACCCATGTCATTGATTAAGAATAATTTTATATCGATGATGGAATTTATTCTATGGATTGGTCAATTGAGATATAATTCTAATGAGAGATGTTTATATATGGGATCATTATTCCCTTTGTTCTGGTTTTTTAGTGGCATGGTGGAATAGAGTAGAGTATATTGGAACATGGTACAAATATTCTCAATCAGTATCCCAAACTATTTTGAGAATTGTTATTTTCTAATGTATGGGATGTTGATTTTTATGTGTAGGGAAATGATTTTTAATGGATTTTTTTTCATGAGTTGATTTATTATTTTTTAAATTATTTGGTGATGACATCATCCTATTTGAGATTAATCTTTTGGGGTGTGATTTTTTGTGTAAGTACCCATTTCTTCCATTGAGGTACAGATCTTCCCTTTTCAGTTTATATGTAAGAAAATTGGGGGAAAGTGGTCATGATCTTTCTTTAGGACTGTTACATGACATGACTAGGGACTACACGTCATGTACTTATATGTACATTTCATGTGTGAAGGGATACACACCATGTAATCCCAATACATGATCATGTAATGGTCTGACCATAAATTGTACGAACATGGACTGTAGTTTCAAGTAAACGCCGTGTACTTTTATTTGCATTTTTCTTAACTCAGGAAGTATCATGTATCTTTCGTAATTGTACAAAACTCACCCAATCATTCTATGAACAACATTCCCATGAAATCTGAGGATAATGTGGACTCCTTGTTCGTTATTAGATCTCTGATTCAACCACCATTAGATGCATTGGATTACCCTTAGTGAGCTATAGATTCCTCTTGATCCATTTTTCATGATTTATTATCCCCACCTAGTTATCATATCTTGATTGTTTATCCAAATTTTATAGATCTACTCCATTTTAATTATAATTAGAAGTTGGCACTGGAAAAAGAGAGTCATATGAACACGATGTAGGTGGTCTTGTGCCTTTAGTTGATTGTCAAGCGGATTATATATTCCATAGTGTTGCGCGCCCACTTTTTGTGTGTATATTTATAGAATAATAGAAAATTTTATTACTAATTTATAGTTGGGTAATTAATTAGATTATTTTAAAGCATGTTTAGGGTTTTGAACTTTGATTTAGGGCCATCCCATGGGTGTGTTTCCCATGTATGGTCATTTGGATGAGAATACATTAGAGGCTAAACTTGAATTCCAATTTATTGGTTGTTAAAATTATCTTCTTTTTTAATATGAATTCCCCATATGATATATTTAGATGCTTAATCCTTGAAATAGTTTAATTTACATGTGATGCCAATTTTGTGAACTTTTCCCATGTGATTTTTATAAATGATATGCCATGTGATAGCTTAATTTATATATTTTTCTTTTGTTATGCAATTGAATCATGACAAAGAGGGTTAATTAGAAATGGGAGATCCACAGGCTTAGTTAAAATGAATGCTCGGGCTCATGTGACTAATGGCACCTTATGCATACCTTCGGTGAAAAGGGTATTGGTTAATAGACAATGTATGTTCTTAAGACCTAATTATGTAAGGGTTGTGATAGAGCCATGATAGGGTGTTCGGGATCATTGATTCTTATTTAAAATTCCAATCAAATCTAGGATACATTGAGGGATACCCAGGTAAGGATATGTTACCAAATGATTAAAGAACTATTATGTCACGAGTTAGCGGTTACCTTTATATGGGGGGGCATCGGGACTTGGCTAGACCTCATGAATTTTATATAACTTAAGGAATATGAATAATAAAAAGGATGACTTATGAAAAGTCTTCCAAGTGAAATCAAAATATTTTATTTGGTCTTCACTTATACTTTTTTTAAATTTCTTATAATACATATTTTTATCTCTCATTTGAGAACCCATAGTTTACTATTTTCACTATTTTACACTTCTTGCTATATATATCTACTGACATATTGGCATAAAAAATGGGTGTTTGCCTACTGGAATTTAATCTCACACCAGGTTTGGGTAATGATTTTGGGAAAAAACAGATTATATTTTTATAGGTGATGACCAGAGAAATCACCTTCTTACAGGTTCATGATGTGCTGCTCAGGAGTAGGAGAACCTGGGACAAAGCCAAGGCATGCAATTCATCCTAGTCTATTTTTGTTTCTTTTGAAATTTTGAGATATAAATTGTGTATTACTATAGTGTACATCTTTTCGATGATTTCATAGAACATATAACATATTGTATCATATTTTGTATGGAATTATTCTTGGTTATTTATTTTATCAGCCTTCTACTTTTTATTTTAGTTTTTTTCTATTTTCTACTTCTGTTATTATATTATTATTCATTATATTGTGTTACAATCTACCAATTAAGGCATAGTTTCCCCACTATCACATATTAGGCCATTGATTCTAGTCAGAAGCATCTGGTATTTGGTGAAATATGCCCGAGGCCATGTTGCCAATGGGGTACGAGGCACCAATTGAGTGGAATCCGGATCTGAGACATTATTGTTTGGTTTTTTGTATCTTCTTTTAAGTGAGTATAATATTTATATTTATTTTTATTCATGATAATGTGGATTATTTTAGGGGTATCAAATGTGAAAATATGTGACTTATTGGGTTACTACACTATGATTTTAGTGTATTGGGTGTGCCAAAAGGTGGATTGAGGAAGGAATGGTGGAGTTAAGTAGAAATTTCACCTAGGTAGTGGTTTGGTATTGTGGTTGAATATATTCACATATGACTTGTATAGTTAGGATGAATTATTGTGATATTATATTTATAGTCATGGTGTGATTCCATGGGAGTCCGATTTCGATGTTCATAAATTTTTTGGTGTCATTTTGGTGGGGTCCTAGGATGAGTCATGGTATTTTCTTAGATAGTTAGTTTTATTTTCCATATAAGGAACTATGGCCTAACTATAGCCACTATGGTTTATAATATAGGGAGGTTATAATTCTGGGTTCATTCATTTTATGGGACCATTAACAATAGCCCTTTGGATTCATCATGTACTTAGTCTAGGTTCGATCAATAAGTAGGGAAGGTTAGGGTTTTTGTCCTAGAAATATTAGTTATGATATGGTCTTCCCTTTGTTTTATTAGATCCATATTTTATTTGAGTTTTTAATTGGGAGGAGATATAGTGATATTTAAAGAGGAGATTCTATTTGACACAATTGTGGCATTGTCTATGCTGGTGCACGATGCTTTTTTATTTTTATAATCTCGGTATGAATTTGGGTGAACCCCCATGTTCAATTATTTAAATTATACTTTCCTTAACCTTTGGGAAACTCAAATGAATTTTAGAGAGATCTTTTAGTGAAATTTTTCTTGGATTTTATCCTTGACTATGGAAGATTGATTATTTCTCATTTGAGGTGAGTTACTCCATTTTTATTTTTGGTTTCTACATTTTTTTTGTTAGATGAACTTTATGAAAATGTTAGTGGTTTTTTTGATATATTGAAGTGAGTTATCGATGCTGATTTTGATGATTTATCTTGGTATGTATTCCCTTGTGCCACATAGACCTTTTTCTAATATTTTCTTTACTGCATTCATGAATATCAATTAAAATTCTTTAGTTGTAGTTGGGGAATAAAGAAAACTCAATTCGTATAAATTAATATTGAGAGTTTCATACTTTTTAATTCATTAGGGGAATAATATGGATTATAATAGGGATGAAAATGAATTAATCTAAAATTTAAATTCTATGGGAAGTGGTTTTTCACATATGTTTACTTATTTCCATGTCATTACTCCTATAGTTGATCAATGTTTGTTGGTGTTTCTAAAAACTATTGTGTAGAATAATATTTTTATATTTCTTATTTCAATATTGGAACCATGATTCATAAATGTATAATAAATTACATATGTTTATAAACTAGTTGTGTGGAACATAAAAATTAATGTAATGGTTCATGAAAAAGATGGATTAAATTAATCTAAAACCAAGGTATAAAATGGGTAATATTGATATGGGTGATATTGTAATTAGTTTTTTATGAATATAAATTTTTTTTTTGATGTTACTATGATTCTTATGGGCATGGTATCGCCAATGATTAGGTTGTGTTTATTTTCATCTATTGGGTAGTGGGGATACAATTGCTTGTATGAGTAGAGAAGATTATTGATGAGGGGGGTTCGGTTATTATTGGGGTTATTGGTTTAAGATTTGTTGGATTGATGTTATATATATTTACAAGAAATCTAAGGGGTATTATAGATTCCTATTGGTTATAAAATGTTATTTTAAATATATATCTTACAATAGTTAATTCTATAAACCAAATAAACCATGAATATAATTGAAATGTGGATACTTGAAATGAATGTGTAATTATAGGAAACAAATATGGGTAATTTCTATTAATGAGTTTTCATTAAATATTTAATTGAATGGATTAATGAACATAAAATTGATGGCAAATTATAAATCTATAATTTAAGGATAATAGGAATTAATTGGGAAAATCCGAATGCTGGTTCAGACTTCATGGTATGGGGATGTGGGATAGTTGATGAGGTAGTGGTTGAAGTAGTTGGTTGTCAATGGTTATAGTGGCGTGGCTATATTTATGGAATATAAAATGGATTTTATTTTGTTAACATTCTAATTAGGTTTCTATATGGATTTATTATACTTTTATTTTTCATTATATTTCATATAATCCTCACCAATGTCGGATATCCATACGAATGCCCAAATGTATTGGGATATGAGTGGATTCCAAAAATATCCAAGATAGAGAAGAAATATATGATTGACTACTCCCTCATCCACAATATCTCCTCCAAGCATGGTAAGGTTGTGATGGTCAATGGATGGCACTATGAATGTTGTAATTATGAGGGGATAATGATGTGGTGTGTATATTGGGGTTCATTCATGGTATGAGGTGAGAATAAAGTTGATGAAATTTATGTTTATAATACCTTACTATTATGGTCAATGATGTGTGGTGAGAGTATAGGTAGGAGTATTCTGCTATGATTTTGTGGTAAAAAAATGATGTTAGACCCTCTTAGATACTGGTATATATAGGAATACATTGTCACCCACGTCAATATAATTGTGAGTATCGGAATTATTTCCAAAATTAGATGTTAGACCCTATTGGGGTTGGGATAGGTATGATTGGGTTCTGAACCACAGCATATTTTACATATTATGGGATATGTTGAAATGGTTGTGATGATATAGAAGGTATGGGTGTTAAAAAACATTTTCAATTGGAGCATAAGAGGAAAAACTAGAGGGGAAGCATTGTAGGGTATCGTAATTTTAATATTCATTGATACTCTACCCTTTTCACCAAATTAGATCAATAGTGATAATTAAAATAAAAATACATGTTATTTAATAATATATAACCAAATATCACAACCCACCTTCCCAAACTAGTGATGTACCAACAATCCAACACACTAAAATATGTCATGTCTTCTAGTCTAACGCACCAAAGGAAAAAAAATATTGTCAAGGATATCCCCCAAACGTTCCAGAAAGCATGTCTCGCCCCATCATCCATGATTGATTCCATTTCAACCAAATATCACATGGTTATTTACCGTATCCAAACCAGTAACCATGATGTTTCCTCAGGTTCCCAACAAATGCTCGAGTAGGGTTTAAGTACACCTTAACCAGACAACACCACTAGAATCTAAAGAAATATATTATCAAAGAAATAGTGTATGAAAAAAGTAAAATGACGTAAATAATTACGAATAAAAGAAAAAATGATTAAACTGATTAGTTACCATTTAATAATATCATCCCCAGGATCCAAAAGTATAGGGCTTAATTCATTTTTGGTCAGTACATAACATACAAAGTTAAGGGGAACTATATTTTTCATTAAATTCTAATTATTAGTAAAAAGGTTTCCAATACATGTACTTTAATCATGTCAAAAAACTGTTCTCGGATCATCATGTCATCAATAAAACAAGAATATGAGGATTCATTCTTATCATTCTTATGCAATGATATAGAAAACCATGTCTGACCATCATAATCCAATTAGAATGAATGTGTCGTCCAAACTCTTAACCACGGTGTCAAGAACGTCATTTACCACATCAAAAATACAACCAAAATCCATTTCAAAGGTTTCAAACCATAAACCATTAGACATGTGATTGTAACATGGATATCCATTATTCCAAAAATGTTCATAAATAACATTATCTACTAGATTTATTCCCATTCAACCAATTATCATCCTGGACTATTTCAACAATTCAATTATATTCTACATAATGATTTATCCTCTAAAATTTATTTAACCAAATACATTGAATCCTCCTTTATCATTTTAATCATTTACCATTATTATAGAATATAACATTTCAACTCATGTCCTAATAAACAATGAAATATTTCCCATTATCATTACATATAATTCAGAATTGATTTAATCATATAAACCCATTAATTATATTTTATCAATTCATGTTAACGTTATCAAGGGGGTGGAACACCCCATGGAGATCCTTTATGCCCGATACCAAGATCTCCAACAGATCCAACAAGGTATATGAAGAGTCTCTCAAATAATCTAATAGCCAAATCAAAAACTACAAATTAAATAAACAATCCCACATCATGATGAAACAATGTCAAACAAGGCATAAACATAATCATATTGAAGACTTTGGGAGAATGAAATTAGACAACCTACCTTATAATATTAGAAATGTACTTACTCATGAATGGGAATTTATTCAATTGTAGAAAGGCCTTCCACAACCAATTAAAAATATTGTTGAAAATTAGGGTTTAGGGATTGATAAAGAAATAAATAAAATTAAACAATTCATTCTATATAATATAGAAGAAATAGGATTGGTAGAATCATCCAAAGATTAGCTTCATAACCAACGGTGCTTCAAAAAAGAACTGATTAAAGGGTAATCACCCTTGATATAGGATAGAGGAAAAGGATAATAAACCTTTCCACTACAAGTGGATAGAAGAGGAAAATCAAGTATGAAATCTTAATTCATATGGGGATGTGGATGGTAAAAAACCCTTATTTTATGAGTCTCATGATTGGTAAGTTCAGGAACCATCAATGATATACCCTCTTTCCTATAGGGGGCCTAGGATACACGGGTTTGTCGGGCCACCTTCATGGTTTGAATATATATTTGGTGGTTCTGTTCCCACCTATATCGAAGATCATAGGCTACATAATCACATAGTAAATGTATCATGATTAACCCTAACAGTGATCCAATTGTGTGACATGAAGTGGATGTCCACTTTTCTAGTTTTTTGTCCCAAACACTTAGGACACCTCAAACCCATCACATTCTCATGAACCATTTAATTAACTAAGAAAATGGAGTCAAAATAAAAATTAAATGAATAATACAACTAACTATTGGTCCATGTGTTTCATTTTTTAGAAGTTTAGTGTCAATATGTTTTGGGTAATATTATTATGATAAGTGGTGATGCTTGGAAAATATTTATAGATTTGGAAAATGACATTGTTTTTCATTATTGGACAAGTCTACTTGTAAATGTGATGTTTATTGAACTATTACTCAATGGTAAATAAGTTTTCCGAGGAGCAAATAATGTTATCAATAGGTGATTCCATCCTTTATTTCAGGATGTCAATGTGAATAATTCTAGGAAATGTTTTTTATTTCATTTGGATATGATGAAGTCCATGAAAAATTTTATTCATATTTTTTAAGGAGTATTAAACTATGATGACAATGAAAATGATTCTAATATATTTTTCATTACAGAGATGGAATTTTAGTTTTTTCAGGGGATATTATATGCGATATTTCATTAGGGATAGGAGTACTATTGGATTATTTTTTTATTAGATTTACTAAAAAAAATATATACAACCAACAGAGTAGATTCCATTATAACCCTACACTATTAGAGGAGGATGAAGGGGAGATGACTCATAGAGTGCATATGGTGGAAGTGGTAAGAGCGGGAAATGTATAGTCCCACAAGAGTAAAATCATGTCTAATTACATGGTTTTGATACATTAGGAACACCTGGTCACTGATGGGTCATCATAGGTTAACAAAACACATGATGTGTGAGTTTATACATTGTAGGTGTTGATCCCCCACTGTTAGTTTGAAGAACTGATGGATCGAGCTGATTAATAAAGAACTTCCTTAACATTAGAAACATTTTATGAGGCATGTCACATACGAGAAACTATTCATATGCCTTTGAAAAGTTACTGATATATCATACCCATCTAATCAGGCGTATCTGGGTTTCATAATCTATATAGAACATTTTATTTAACCTCCTAACAACAGGGATCTCCAGTGCACCGGAGTAATTGATGAATTAATTAAATAATTAAACATGATCCCTCCATGTATTTTCTATGATCGAGTCTATGATAAGGTCAGATGAGTAATACTATGCAAGAAATGTTTTTCATGTATGTATTCTATTGTGCAAAAAATGATATATTTCAAAATTAAAACAAAGATACCATTGGTTGATCAAGTATACAAAATACGCATGGAAACATTATAATTTAAAAATTTAGATGACCATACAATAATAAGTCTTCACCTATGGAATTCATTAAGAAGTATTATTGAACTTGATTTTTTGCATAATGATGAATAAAATAATATGAAATATATGTTCAAAATGTTGATATAGAGTAATATTTTCATCTTAGTGATAATTCTCCTTGTCATGACATATATTTTTGAGTCCCTGATATAGTGTTATTCTCAGTGTTGGGGAACTGTGTGGCACATAGATCCTTTCCAATAAAATTAAGAGTCATTAGTTGAGGTGAATTGTGGCTATTTGTATTTTTGAGATATTATGAAATAGATCTTCTTTGTGTTATAATATTATGTGAAGGGTAGATCAGACACATACCTCTTTAGCATACGCGAGGGAGAAGAATAACACATGCCTATTTACAACTGAGTCTCACACTCATAACACTTTTGATGAACCAAAGTTCCTAAAAGTCATTAGGAGCTACATGATACCCTCAAGAATATTCATTTGGTTTTTGAAAACCATACAAATATACCACATAACCTATTTTGGTTTGTGCGAAGAAGAGATATTTTAACAATCATGGGAAATTTAATTTCATGAAATATTAATGCATATGTTAACATTTATAAAAGAGATTTATAAAAAGGTCTATAGACATATACAACAAGCATGAAAGAAATGTGATGTGTGTGAGAAAATATTATTTAAAAAAAAGAAGCTATATAATATACTAGGCGGTGAAAGAAACATGTATGCTTACATGAATACATGAAAACCCAGATAACATTGAGATATACTGAACTATACATGAAAGTGAAGACATAAAATAATTTGAATGAATGATTTTGTGTTCTAGGGTTTTACATGAGAATCCCTTTAAATTCATTGAAGAAGTGTACTTGAAGAATATTGACATTGTGCATGATTTATTTTTCACAAAATATTAATGAAGTGTGTAAACCACATTAAAAAATTAAGTGAGGTTTACTTTTCATCAAGAAAAGAATGAATTACTACATATGAATTTATTTCATTGAGGAACATGATCTGATATTGGTGATTAAAATTATTCATAAAGGCCAGCATCTATGTGAAGGTACTTAAAGGGTACAAGAGAAAGTGAAATTCAGTGATATCATTGCCAGCTATGAATAGATCATCCTTTATTGAATCAATCCTTGAACAATATAATAGTATTATGATTAGTGTTAGGAGTATGTGATGTATTTTGGATAGTGTCAGTACCAGAAGGTATCTCCTTGTTTGAGCTATTGCAAGGATTATTTTTTTCGGATCCAGAAGAAAAATGAGCCGCACTATTTTTTTTCCGGAGCATAATTGTTTCTGTTGGACTTAAAATAAATTGAAATTACTATTTTGATATTGGTGAATATATAACCCAGGAGAATAACTGATTGAAATAATGAGTAGGATTTTTTCTACTCTTTTTAAATAATAGTTTTTTCTATTTATATATTATTAGAACTTCACAAAAGGTGAGATTGAGATATAATATTGAATGGATCAAGAAACATAACATGTTTGAGAGGTTTAATGAAAAGGGAATGTAATTTTTAAAAAGATACAATTGATTCTGTGATTCCCTCTAGGTAGTCAATTCGACCAAGGATCTACAAGCACTACGTTCGTAATCTTACACCCTACCCACCATATAATATATTTTCCTCAAACTGAAATTCTAGGAACTAATTTTATTCAATGGTAAAAATAGAGGTCCACTGGCCATACATATCTACTTCCCCCCTCCCATGTTTACTCTTGAACATGGCCATCCTACCACAACACTAACACTAAATGCATAGTATTTCCTGGAAAAATAGTCTCATTATGATCCACAATATAAATCAAATTCTCCTAAAAGGATGCATCATCCTTAATATCAACATCAATCACATGAGATGGTTTGGGATTTTACTTATGAAGCTATGACACATGAAAAACATCATGCATAGAACATACCATTGTAAAAGATCCAATTGACATTACAATGATTCAATCCTATCCACAATATCAAATAGACCCACATACTAGGTTTCAAACATCACAAGATTCCAAATTCAATAGTGAATGAATATTAATGAACCCCAAAGAAAAAAATTCACCCACTCTAAACCCTAGTGTCTAATGACATTGATCATCATATGAATAATTTCTATTCAGGGTCATTTCCATATTCTCCCAGATCAACTAAACATGATCTAATGTCTCAGGCATGAGAATTGGTCACAACATCTCTAATTCTATTTCTTCAATACATCCAAATATTGATCTAAATTATATTCCATAGATAACATTATATTTTTCTATTTGGATATTCACATAATAACTATTGTTATATGTGAAATCAACAAGTGAAATTTTATTTTCCCACATCTCAAAAAAATCCAATATGCATTCTCTCTACATATTATGTATAACTTGGCAAGAATGTTATTACTGCATATCTATCTACTAGTGAAATAATTTACTGGAAAATAAATAGGCAATATGTGTCTATTAAAAACTATTATAAAATCACAAAGTAAAACATTAACCTTGATATGATACAATACTCTTAGATACCCCGTGATAATGTAAAATGTCTTGGACATAAATGTCACCCAATAGGTCGATGATAAAAGTATCTCAAATAAAAAAAATTGTCAACTTTTGTTAATTGATCCAAAATCACACAGATTGTGTCATTATTATATGGCTTTCGTGGATGTCCCACAAAACAATTATTGGTAAATTCATCCCACATCCATTCTGGAATGGTAAATCGCAGTAAAAGTTCAGCGGGCCACGGATCCTCATCTTCCCCCTAATGGAATGTGTATCTTCATTCCACAAAATATGAAATATATTTTTTCATTCCCCACCTTCATTACTATCTGTAAAGATCATGGTACATTTTTTCAAACAAGGATACACCACCCACTTAAAGGTATGAAACTAAATCATTATCTATTCATATTAAAAAGTAAGCACAATGACATGGCCATGAACAAAAATAACCTCAACCTCATCAACAGTCCAAGTGGAAGGTGGATTATGATCATCAAAACATTCCCCCTTGGAAAGAATTATAATCATTATAATATCACCTATTTACCCAATTCATAAAAGTGGTATCAACAAAAAATTACATGAGTGACATTTGTCCAAACTTCTCCTGAAAAACTATATATCTCAGTAAGTAAAGTGGTCATCTTCTAGTCATAACTAGACTTCTAAATTTCATTATTTTACATCTTCTAAATCAATTCATCCCCAACACTATATACCTTCTCGGGCATATAAGCCAAATAAAATTAAAAATATTCCATGTACTCAACCCATCTTCAATACCAAATGTTCAATTAATGCTGGTAAATGATTTATTTTGGGATCTTGTAGTTGGAATAAAAAAAATATTCATTCCCAAAAGATAATACAACCATCATTTAATATAATAAAATAATAAATCTTGATTGAAGTCATGAATATGACAGTTTTTATAATAACGACTCAACTCTTATGATGTGATCACCCTGACTCAATCCACATGCATTAACACTACTCCAAGTCTAACTCATGATATATCAAAAAAATTATACCCTTTACTCGGGTTGGGTAAGATTATAATTGTGGTTGTTTTCAAATGACTTTCCATATATGAGAAATAATTATCACATGTTCTGGACCTCTAAAACCTTATAACTATCTTGGTAAGAACAAAGGGAGGTGCTTCGAGAAGTGAATATTTGTTGATTAACCTTCAATAATAACCTACCAAACCCAAAAACATTGTATATCAAAATCAATATTGATCTAATCACAATAATCAACATCTTGGAAATTACTAGGGTCTACTGACACACTTTCCTCCAAGAAGGATTGACCCAATTTATATAAATTATCATTCCATTAATGAAACTTATATAACATGGAATATATATGATTCTCTATTATAATACTTAGAATGATATTAATATATTGGTCATAATCATTATGAGTCCAAGAGTACACAAATATTTCATCCACAAAGAAAATATCAAACCGAACTAGGTACATGTGGCTGAATTGGTTCATTAAATCAATGAACCCATCAGGAGCATTCATCAACCTGAATAGAATTATGCAGAAATCATAAAACCTTACTTGGTTCAGAATGATGTCTGCAGTATATCATATGGCATCACCATCTTCTAATGATAACCTAATATCAAATAAATATTGGGAAAAAATATGGTTCACATTAGTTGGTTAAAGTTATCATCTATTTGTGGAATTGGATATAATTTCTTTACCATCATCTTATTAAAAATTTGAGTAATCAACACAAAACAATAAGAATCCATACACCTTATTAGAAAACTACACCAGAGATCCCCATGGTGACATAGATAGTAAGATGAATCCATTATACTCAATCTCCTATAATGGAGTATTAAGATCATGATGTTCTGTTGGTTCCATTATGTAAGGTGGCATAGAAACTAGTTTATCTCCTAGTATCATCTCAATCTTGAAATCCACAAATCTATTTGGTATTAGTCCTTAAAACTTCATAAGAAACACGTCATGAAATCGATACAACACTATAGGGAATGAACCATGCTCAACTCATCCATAATCAAGATGAATACTTGACACATTGGACATGATATAAAAAAAATTAGTTTAATTTTTCCTATATGGCCTTCCAATAAATTCCATTCTCTCTGCTGGATATAAGTGTCACCTTTAGGAGATGTAAAACTCACTCTCATGCGGTAAAAGTAAAAGTGTTCTATGTATATAACCAACCAATCCATTCTATCTATTAGGTCAAAAACAGAATTCTCATATATGATAATGTCCTAAAGGGGAAGGTACCCATTGACCTCAAGGGAAATTTATTTTGGTCGAATACCCTTTGAATGCACCCATAACTCTATGTCGATCAATATTACCCCAAATACATGCTCTAACTCCAGCCAAAAATTTTCACAAACCTTGTTGATAAAAAATATTTGGAATACCCTAAATTACATAATGCACAATAAATAATGAAATCTACCATAATTATAATCTGAACGGTTGATGGTCTGGCCTCACTAATAATCATTTGGTTGAAAAAAAACCACATATTCCTCTTCCCCTACCCTAGACTCATGTTTCTGTCCTCATTTTTGCACTAACCTAATGATATGGATGATCATTTTCTAATGTACTAAATACTCCACCATTACTCATATTTTATGTGGAACTCCAAATTCCATACTGATATAGGGTAGAATACCCCCTTCTCATGTTTTACATCAGCTAAGGTCCTCCATTACAACCCATTTGGTGAAGGTTCCTGCAGAAAATCTGTAGGATCCCCATCCTACTACTTTCATTGCACTCCATTGTCGGTCAATGGAAATGAACACGCATGTGACCTATATTTTCTATCTAATAGAATTATACAATACCTCTTCCCCAAGAGGCATACCCACTCCCATGGTTTCTCTATCTTCCACCACCATGGTGGAAGGACTCATAATTATGATTCCTACCATCAAAATATATACCTCTATATTTCATATTTTATCTAACATTCCCACCACTAGAATCTTCCATTAGGTTCCACTAATAAATGAGATCCTAATTTACAACATTAGGAATATCAATTAACTGGAATATGTTTACTTCTGAATTATTATTTCACCTATTGTAATCCTAAAAATGCTTCAAACTCATTTCCACATCTCCTTATTGCATTGGGAGAAAATTCTATAGGTCAACGAAGAATCCATCATTATTTATTACCAAAATATATATATATATGGGTAATATGATTGAAATCAACAAATATCTCTCACATAAGGGTCTTTTGGTAGAAAAGATCCAAGAACATCTCTTGGAAATCAATCCTAATCATACATTATGTCTTCTTAGAGATGACCAAAATACCGACCATTAAATTGTTGTTCCTCACAATATATTAGATTCAAACATGAACCACATATCCAAAATATTCTCCAAGTATTACCTAATTGTCTTGATAGACTCAATCAAAAACACTTCTAACTTTGGTCTACAATCTCTATCGAAAATTGATGGGTGATTTAGTTGAAACTCTCTTGTCAGATCAAACATACTTATCATTATTTATCCTGGTTATCATTCCATGAACTGCACAAAATGAGAAAATTTCTCATGGATGTTATCTTTCCCCCAATTACCCATAACCAATATGATTTCATGTCCCACTAATGGAGGTGATTATATGAAATGTCCTCATGTCACCCGATGAGTAAAATTCATTATGGTGTCATCTCCATATATTCCAAAATTAATACCTCATATTATATAACATATGTTTTCCATAGATTACACAAAAGTGGGCCCACTACTATCCATAAATGACATACACTAGATACATGATCCAAAATGATATAACAGCATATCTATTACTACCATCATCTATCACTATCATGGGCCATGGATAACTCAGTGTAAACTGTCTTTCAGTTCCCAATTTCACATTTAACCTCATTTTAGAATCATTAAACATAAAAAAATTATAAAATCTAAACTAGGATTAATTTTATTTCATTTTTTAATAATTTTTCAACTTAACTAATTTTAAACACCATGATTAGGTCCTATTTTAATTAGAACAGAAAAGAAAACAAGTAACGCATTTTATTTTCCCACGACCCACAAAAACCTACTGATCCATTAATTCATAATATAGTGGATTCCACATAAACATAAAGTTCCTAAAATTATTCATGCATTTACAAACCTCTTTTCATTCTTGGCTACGAATAAAAAATTATAAAATTTAATGACAGAAATAAGTGTATCCCCCAAGGTGAAATAACATCTAATGGTAACACCAAATGACAAGAACAACAATCCCACTATAGGAACATGGGGTTTAAACAACACGGTCTAGTTACATACATGAACAATCAAATTTTTTAGCCCCACCACTTCCTAGTATCCTACATACCCTTCCAAAATAGTTTGTTAATGGAAAATAAAAACATTTTTTATATCACTTTTTAAAATATCGGTATGGGGGACACTAAACAAGTTCCTTAAGACAGTTCAAAACATGATGTCATGTAAACCTCCCCATATAATAGTGTTCTCTAACTACAAGTGAGGTTCTATTGTAAAAACATGGGTAGAGTATACTACAATTACTAAATAATGACATCATTAGAAATTATAATAAAAATCATAATGCAATAATAATATATAACCAAATATCACAAAACACCTTCTCAAACTGGGGATGTTCCAAAAAACCAACATAGTAAAATATATAATGTCAGGTTAGTCTAAATTTCCAATGGAAAACCAAAATAAGATTGTAAAGACAATCCCACAATGGGTCCTAAATCTTGTCTTGTCCCATTATCCATGCACGATCCCCTGCCACCCATCAATCATTGGGACCTTTCCCTTATCTAAACATGAAACCGTGAATTCTACTTAGGTACTCAATGATGGACTGAGTAGGGTGTGAGTACAACTCAATAGGTCACAATCAACTATTTCTAATTAAATACCCACTCAAATAAATATTTTTGGAAAAAGTAAAATGTTATAAATAATTATACATAAAAGGAAAAAGAATTTAACTGATCGGTTACCATTTAACCATCTCATCCTATGGATCCAAAATTACTTGGCTTAAAAAATGGGGGATATCTTTTTATATACAATGGTAAGGGGATGTTATTCTGTCTTTTGATTCCATTTCATAGGAATAATGTTTTCTCATCCAAGTTCCCACATCATGTGAAAGCATTTTTCCTGAATCATCATATCCAGACTTATAAAAAATATTATACATCATTCCCATAATTCTTAACAAAGGATTGAGAACGCATAATATATCCATCCTTATCCAAGGATAAAGAACTCCATATCCAAAAACCATACCCATCGATCAGGAACATCATGTCCTATATCAAAAATAGAACCAGCAATCATATCAATTTTTTCAAAACATAAAAATATTTCCCAAATATCGGAACTAGGATATCCATAATTCTCAAACGTTCTTTAATCACTTGGTCTACCATAATTAACCTAAATCAACCAATTATTAACCTATACCATTTCAATTTTTCAATTACATTCAATAAAATGATTGAACCTATAGAAATAATTTAACCAAACTCACATAAGTCCCCCTTTTTAATTTTAACCATTTCCCATTATATTGGAATATCACATTCCAATTCAGGTCATAATTAACCACCCATTAATCCAAATTATCATTACATATAAAAAAATTATCCGTTAAATCAAAATTACCATAAAATTTTCATATTTGAATTCACATTACCATTAGAAATGGGAGGACACACCCCATGGGTGAACCATTACACCTGATCTGACGATATTCCACAGAGACAATGGGGTCTATGAGGGGTGTATCACATTATTTTACAACCTAATACAACAATAAAAATTAAACAATCCATTTCATAGAAGGAAGACACAATGTAACACATTGCATCCATATAAAAAACATCAATATTTTAGGAGAAAGCACTTAGACCACCTACCTCAAACTCATTGAAAAGTACACATTTTGGCATGAACCTTGATTCAATCCAAAATAACCTTTAACACATAATTTAAGAATATATTATAAATGGATGTAATATTTATTTAGAAGGAGGGAAAACATTCAACTATTCTTATTATAGAAAATAGTATAATGTGGGGTGGTAGACTCACCTCGAGATTCTATTTGCAACAAAATGTTTTTCAAACATCCAAGGAGAAAATTAGAATCACACTAGAAGGATAAGTGAGGTTAAGGTTCATAAACCTTAATGTTTTTTGGTGGAAAATATATGAAATTTGGGTTATATATCTTCATTACTGGGTGGGTTAAATGGATAACCACCTCTATTAAGAGGCACATGGTCGGGATGCATGGTAGAATCAATTGTGTGACACCCTCTGTTTATGTAGGTGGCTAGACCACACAGTTTGACTAAGCCACCAATAAGATATTACAAACTATTACTTGGTCTACTTCATTCATTGATCTGTGGGGCTAGGTTGTATGGTCACCAAGGATATAGTGAATGGTTAATCCTAACCATTCATAAACTGTTCACAATGAAATGGATGGAAAATTTTTTCCCATTTACAAATATCGAACCCCCTGAGACAACCCCAATTTCCAAACATTATTAAGTAGTATTTAATTATACAAAAAATGTTGTAAAAAAATTTAAATGAAACGTATGTTATATTGAGGACAACATCTCATAATATCTTAAAAATAATTTTATATGATCTCTTCTATCTAAAAAACCATACACCATTTCTTAGTGAAAGAACTTGAACCACTTCTTTGTTTGGTAATCCACATGCTATGATCCTAGGTCCATTATTGTTAGATTACATATGGATGTATGAGTCTTAATTCCATATATTCAATGATCATCATGAATCCTAATCCATCATAATTGATTCTACTATAACTGTAATGTAGGTTCCACGCACAGTAGAAGAATGTAATGGGTAATTCTAAATATTTCTATTTTACATGATAGATGATCATTCTGAGATCTAGAAAACAATAAGAGACGTGATCAATAGATTTGAGTCAATGAAAATAGATATTGAGTAAAATGTCATAACCAATGAGAGGATCATCACATATTATTTACAATTAATTTAATCAATTAAATAATTATATTACATAAATTATTTCCCTGTTGATGGATCTAATAATAGATTAATGTTTTCATGTTGATTCATTTTAGAAATAATGAGAATTTCTTCTATAGTGGTGATCCACACATGTTACAAAAATCTCTGAATGTAGGCATATGAATCCCTGAGTTAAATCATGATAGATCATATCACTTTTGTTGTATTCATATGATCACCACAAGAATCGTTTCCAAATAATTCTCTATGATCTCTATAGACATTAGATTTAATGGTGGAGTATTATCACTCTCTATTAATGGGAGAATTCATGGATAGTGGTATATCTTTGGATTGAGTAAATTCTCATTGGTTTTCATTGTGCGCAAAATTAATTGGATTATTGTAAAAATAATATAATTCGGTTTAATTATAACTATGGTTTACAAATAAATACAATCGCATGACGACTTTATAATTTATTTAATCCCTTACAGAACCCCATGTATATAATAATACTATTTTTATTATTTATATGACATGTGTTTAACCTGAGAATTAAAATGAATCTTATTTAATCAAAAAATATTCAATATATATTATTTCTAACTAAAACAAAAAACTTTTCCACCATTCCTCCAAAATATATATTGGCCGTTAAATAATGATAACTTAATCATTAAATAATTATCAATTAATTATTCACCTAGAAATACATAAATATTATAATCATTATAAAGAAAATACGTATTTATGAAATATTCTATTCACATTATATTCTATTGAATAACTAGTGAAGAAACCTATGTGATCAATCTGTCATGAATAATTATTAAACCACGTATATGAATCATATATATTAATCTTTTTAAATAATAAATAATAATATATTATTTAACTAAGACTCTTTATACACATAGTTTGTGACTCTCTAGGCCTCTTTCATAGTGTCATTAGGCGAAAAAGTCTCAAGTCCAAGGATAGAGTCTAACATCCTAAAAAGAACCCCATAGAGATAGATGATAATTCCATAATGAAATAATAAATCAAAAATATTCTTACTATATAATAAAATCCCTTCAAAATGATATCTCTGATCAAGCAGGTTGCATGCCAGTTCCATCAACCTATGTTCTCGGTGTATATTTCTTTGGCTTCCCAGATAACAGAATTTCCTATAGAACAACAATGAAGTGGATTTTTTTAGGATATGTCATTTACATCAAATTTTCTGAGATATCAACTTCCATTAAAGAAAATTATGTAAAATTTCTTTGTCTCATTATTCATTTATACAATATTCTTCATGGATTAACCAATGTATCCTACCTAGCTGTGAACATATCTCATAATGGTATTAATCAGTAAATAAAATTATGTGAATTAAAATACTCATAAATAATTATCTTAATGTCTGAGGATCCATACACATGTCCCAAGAAAGGAGCGTCCAATGACCCATATAAATTTGGATTTCACACTGACGAGTCTTGTTATCATAATATCCTACACTATATTTTACTAAGGGCGTATAACATGATAAGATACTTAAATATACTATTAGTATCCACCCCTAATAACCTATATCATTTCCCACTTAAAATGATACCATTCGACCATGGACCATTTATTTAATAATAGCGTCATATCACTTCTGGGATCCCATTTTAGCAGGGATCTACTATGACCCTTTAGTGTGTCACATACTCTTAGGAAATTCTCACATAAAATGTTATGTAGAAGAATAATCGTGATGTGATAATTAGTTATTTATTATTAAATAATATGAATACATGTTATCATGAAGTATATAGAAATTGGTTTGAGGTAAAAAACTGTAATAGATTCCCACTTTCACAATATCCAACTACTAAAAACCATTGGTCAAGTTGCTCTCACATGATACTCATTCTTCTAATGATATTGGAAATTAATCAAGGGATACTCAAAATTATCTTCTAATGGGTTCTCTTATTTTTCCAAATTCAACCCAATAATAAAAATACCCCAAGTGGATATACTTATATAGTATATTATTTATCTGTTGTTGTGACCATGGATCTTTTTCAAGAGCTACAACTATATTATTATCATAATACAATGTGTTAGGGTATTTAATTATAGGCACCACATCATGATATTGGAAAAATATATGTATCTAAAAAGACTTCCATGGTTTTATAATAAGCCAATATATACATGGACTCTACATTGGAATTAGTGACAAAAATTTGATTTATACTCTTCCAAATCGCAACTCCTATATTGAGAATGAAAAAATATCCTTGATATGACTTCAGATCATTTAGATCTCTCTAAAAACTAGCTTCATTATATCCCATGATGATGAGCTCTTCATTACATATATACATCAGGATCGTATACTTAGTTCATTTTAGATACTTTAGAATAGCCTTAATAGAATATTTTTTTATCATCCATCATCTTTATATCATCCTCCCATGCTCAATGAATAGGAAATCTCATGTCCAGTACATATAATTTTATAAATGATTGATCATATCACTTAAGTATATATGATCTTACTGATTCTCTCATTCTCTGGTTGTGTCTGAGGACACATTTTCCTAGAAATATGTAAACGATGTGACATAAGAACCAATCTCTTATTATATTGTTCAAACCTAAATTCCACTACTATCTACTCAATATATATACTTTGAATTAGTACATGAATCATATTGTATCAATCATTAAGGATCTTGTTCCCTAAAATATAGGCTTGTAAAACTATGTCTATCAAGGGGAAATGTTTTATAACTAGTCCTTAATAGAAAATATGAATGTAATTACATTTCCAATAATTAATATTTTATAAACATAAACTACTATGATAATTAATAAATTTTCACTAAAGGTATGTTGTTTCCAATAAGTAATATTTTATCAACAGATAATCAAGGTATTTAGTATTCAACAATCCAATAAGGTATTGTTTTTGGTATCTCATTGTTTATCATTGTCAAAAAATAATGAGTCACCATATTTTTTGAATAGAAAATATATCTCTCTAGTTCTCATACCTCTCTTGTTCTCTTAGGGAGTTCATATGTTTCATGAATTCCTTCTTATATGGGGACCTATGCAATTTTTTCCCGTACTAAATCTTGCATATCATTAGAATCAACTTTATCAAAGTTAATCTTTCTCTCATTTTTTTTTGAGGATGAGCTCCCTCTCAATAAAGGGGACATGTATAGAAAAAATATATTTCTTGTATGAGGGGTTATATAGATTTAATAACTTTTTTTCTTAGTATACCCTATAAAAAGCATTATTCCTCAGGGTTCGAGTTTCTTTTCTAAGAAGGCCATAACAAATGACTCATAACCCCATACATGTGTATGTAGAAAAACATATTATTTCCAATACATAATTCAATGGAAATTATGTTTTCCACAAAAGTTGGTACTTAAATTAATATGTATTCCTTAGTTTGTAATGTATATCCCCAAAAGTATAACAGATGGTCTTCAAGACTTATTATCACCCTTAAAAATTCTAACAATGCATGGTTCTACTTTTCACTAACACCATTTCACTCTGGTGTATATGGTGGATTGAGTTGAGATATAATCCCAAAATATCATAAAAATTCAATAAACTCGTGGTTAAGATATTAAATAGATAGATCCAATCAAATATTATTTGTCTTATTTCCATATTGATTCTATACATAGTTCTCAATGTCCATGAATTTCTCAAAGTACTCAATCTTATACCATATCAAGTAGAAATAAACATATAAACTCAAGTCATCTGTAAATGTTATTAAGTAAGAATTCCAAAATATAACTTCTACTAAAAATAATTCACATACATCAGTATATACCAATCTAATAATATTTCTGGCCCTTAGACACAATCCACCGAAGGATTGTTTGGTTATTTTTTCATTTAAACAAGCATAACACTTTTCATGTGGATTTAGCTCATAATATTCATAATAACCATCTTGATAGATCTCTTTCAAATGATTTTCATTTACATAACTAAGATGGGGATGACTTTTGTGGGTGTGATGTGAGTCATGTGAATATGATTCTTTATCTATTTACAATACATTTTTTTCATAATTTAATAAATAAATACCATTATTTAAATGTTCCATACCATAACATATGTTGTGTTTATAAAATAAACGACTTTTAATTGTAAACATGAAAATAAACCTATCTGCATCTATTCATGGTATTGAATTTATGTTCTCGTTAATAGTTTGTAAAAAACAACTATTCTTTAAAACAAAAATCATTCCCATTAGAAATGAATGGTGGTAGTGACCAATGGATAGAGGATCCAACCTTTCACCATTAGCATCTCTCAAATCCACTTCTCCTCTTGTAATATTTTGGTACTTATATGGTTCATTCATTTTGATACAGATGTGAGAACCAAAAGCTGTATCTAACACCCAATGTTTAGATATTGAAATAATATACTCAACACTTAATGAACTATTCTCTTCCCCTTCCTCCTGGGATTAGTTCTTCTTCCAGTGGCCTTTCCTGGAACATGAAAGCCATACTACCCGTTTTTCCCTTCCCTCCTTCGAATTTTCCACTTCACGAAAGGATTGTGCATGGGATATTTATACTTATGTTGAGTGTTGGGATCATTTTTTTTGTTCATAAAATTCTTATTCACTATAATGACTATGGGTTTATCAGACCCCATGTCCTTATCCACATGGTGAGTCAATGTAAGAAGTTCCAAAAGAATCTTCTTATTATTTTTCATATTATAATTCAAAATAAAAATAGATAAGGTCTTCGGTAGTGGTGAAAGAATGAGATATATACACAAATCATATTGGAATTTAATCCCTATTAATTCTAAGAATTCAATGAAGGTAATAAGATTGACTACTGGAGGCCCATCTGACATAGACAATCAAGGCTTTGTTGTAAACAAAGCATTAGAGATTTCATATCTCTCTTGTACCTCCTTCTCCAGATAAAGATCATGAAGGTGAGGCATATTACTGTATGAATACATGTCCTCATGTTTATTCAAAAGATAATTGGTCATTAGTGATATAATTAATCTATGAATGTATGTAACATTGTTCAAATCATTCTCATAGAGATACAACTCCTGTTCAGTAGCCTTATTTCCAGGCGCATTAGGAATTGGTTCTTCCAACACATACAATTTCCTTTCTGGGTGAAGGATAACATGTAAGATCCTTTTCCACTATTAAAAATTTGTATTGGTGTTAAGGATATCCTTATCATGTATGGATCATTGTGATATGTTTGATGTAATTTTTCTGTTCTTTCTAAATATATGATGTGTAATCTTTTTTAACATCTCATGAAAAAATATAGAAAAATAAATAATTATTAAATTTATTAATCTCAAACTATTTTATTGAAACCCTATATCCCTCACCATTGGATTCAAAATATCCTATTTCATGTACATTCTAGGGGAACATAACCATTTTTCCCTTCTCATTACCCCAGCTTTGGTTGGTCAAGAAACATGAATGTGTTAGGTAGACATTAAAGTGCTAATATTATTAACTCTCCATTACAAGATTTTTTTGAGTGGAATCCCAAATCCAAAAATAGATAAATTGGATTTCCCCAAAAAATTTATCTCAGTTATAAAAATTATTTCTTTAGATGTCAACCATTTTAGTGGACTAAGTTAATTCAGCCCAAAAATTAATGTAATAATTCCATGAAAATTAAAATCACCCCATTATTGTTTGGTAAAGCACATTGAACTATGGTTCGATTTTAATTAGTGTAGTGGAAGTCCATGTAATCTTAATATATATAATTGAGGTATTTTTTCTTAATTGAATAAATTTTCAATTATTATATTTTCTACATGGATTCTAATATTAAATGGATTTACTAAAGTGATTATCCATGTCTTAGTTAATATTTACACATAAGACAATTTATTTTAGTTTTTTCTTGCATGAATTTTAATTTATTAATTCATATGACCATAAAAACAACCATAATGAAATAACCATGAATCTAAATAGTAATAATATAATAAAGTTGTATAATCAAGAGATTTTACTAATGGTTAGTTTGTTTAGTGGTTGAAAAACTAACTATTGACCTATGGGAAAATATGATGATCCAATTAAGGTTCATGTTATAACATTCTAAATTTACACGAATGTAACATTCATGGATTGGGTTTTCCTCAACTCAAAAATTAAACCACCTCTATTATCTTGGGTGATCCATCCATAAAATTTGATTTTATTCAGACAAAGATAAAGTAAAATGTTTTATATAAAATAAACAATGGGAATGAAGGCCCTTACATAATAGGAGGATAGAAGTCTTGCATTCCAAAAAATTATTTAATAATAAATTAAATGAAATAAATCACATACAAATGTATGGATTATGCTTGAAATCATCCAAATGCATGACAAAATTATGGATTTCAAATAAAAATAGCAATCGATTAATTGTCATTCTTATTTAAGATAAATCATTCGGTAATAAAATAAATATATTTTCTAATAAATAAATTATTTTAACTTAATTCTCATCCTAATTATCTTGAGATTCTTATCCAACATAATTTTAAACAAAATCAATAAATTTATTTAAAAATGACTATGTACATAAATGTACCTTAGAGGAAACACGGTTAAAACCCATATGAATATACCCAACATATATTACTCTTATTTATTGCTTACTCTTGATAAATACAGATTAAACGACTTATCATGTACTTTCATGATGTGTACAATAAACATATTTATCACAAATATTACATGATTGTTCTGTAACATATTATGTTTCAATGAAAATATAGTAATATATATCACACGACTCACACAGGAAATTCATATTTTCAATTTACGAAGAAATTAATTAATTAATTTTATATATATATATATTAAAACCCATTAGATAGACTATCCTATAAACTTAATGAATACACACAATAATATTGTGATAAGGTTTAGAAAGTATAATGAATTAATTGAATCCCATGTAAGTTGGTTTAAGCAAACGGTGTGTACATGCTAGCTACATGGGGTGTACATATCTCAATGTCTATCCGAGGAACATGCCTTGGGTCATTAAATTTAAATCATGCCTTGGGAAAATTGGAGTACATGGCATGTGAAAGGGATACATGGCATGTGGACTCTTAGTTTCATTATCACCAATCATGTAGGCTAGGTATTAAAATAAATAGCACGTCTATTAATTAATGGAATACAGGTCGTGTATGTGGGATACGTTATGTGTTATTCGGCTGAACGTGCACCAGTTTGGCCTAGTAAACACAAAATTTTATAAATTAAATGCACTACATGTTTTGAATCCATAAATTTTGAATTAATTCTAAATTAATTCATGTTTCATTAAACACTAGTACATGATGTGCAACTCCAGTTTCACGGTTTGTACACTTGTGTTATCTAGACATAATCCTCAACACCTCCATATGATTTCTTTTATTTTATTTCATTCATAAAAGTAATAGATTTTATTAGATCAATAACAAACAAAATAGGAAGATGAAGATCTCGTAATTCAATTTAAATAACAATTAAACATGAACTAAAAAAGAAATAAAAAATGATTAATTCAATCAATTATTTTTAAATAATAATAAATAATTATGTGACTAGTATGATACATCTTGTAGGTTCTGGGGGAAGTTGAATCATGAGATGGTTTATGCCCAAAATTTATTTTTTTCATGATCGATGTTCAATTCTAGATCTATATGAAAATAAACATCATGATCAATAGAATTGAATCAACAAAAACATAAAAGGTATAAAATGTCAGAACCAAAGAGAGGATGATGACATGTTATTTATAATTAATTTAATCAATTAAATAATTACCCTCTTTGAATTACTAATTTTTTATGGATATGAAAATAGATATATGTTGTATGATTGATGTGTTGTAGGAATAATGTTATGATTCTCTCTAGCCATGATCCACATAGTGTCCACAAATCTCTGAATATTTCCATCAAAATATATGGTTGCAAGAATTGTAGATCCTATCACTTTTTTCTTTCACCTTTTAACACTACAAGAATTACTTCCAAAACATTATCCTTGATATCTATTGACATGAGAGTGAATGGTGGAGGAATATTACACTCTATTATTGGGAGTATTCATGGAGAGGGAGATCTTTAGGGCTTGAGAGGATTCTCTTTTGCTTCCATTGTGATCAACACAATTTGAATTGGTATATTGGAAAAATAAATCAAATGGGTTTAAATACCATTGGAGTTTAGAAATAAATATTTACAAAAGTAACCTTTAATATTTATTTATTCCATTAAGATTCTCCATGCCTAAAATAACAACAATATTATTATTTCCTCGACATGTGATTAAATTTGGAATTAATTTAAATATAATTTATAAAAATAATATTCAATATGTATTATTTCTCATAGGGAAAAAAATTCAGTCCTCCATTCATCCAACATATTTATCTTGAATTGAATAAATATTATTTATTTAATAAATAAATTTCAATTCATTATTCACTAATAAATAAGTAAATATTATATTCACTAAATAGAAAATAAATATATTTTTAATATTCTTGTCACATTATATTCTCTTGAATAAATTCTGATGCATTATGTGAGATCAATAAAACATGAATAAATATTAAAACAACTGAAGGAATATTATTTATTAAAATTTCTAAATAATAAATAATAATATATTATTTAACTATGATTTTGGATACATATAGTTTGGGACCCTCTAGACCTATTTCATAGTATCCTTAGGCAAAGTAGCATCAAGTCCAATAGTAGAATCTAGTAACATGGTAAGGTTACCATAGAGAATTGCATTATTCTAAAATGTTATAATACATCATATAAATTCTTACTCTGTAATATAATCCCTTTATGGAAGTATCTTTGATGATGTGGGATGCATGTTGGTGGCATCACCCTATGTACTCGATGTCTCTTTATTGGAATTCCTAGAAAGATAAATTTAATATAGAACTCCATGGAATGTGATTTATTAGGATATATAATTTCCATAAAAGGGACTGAGATATTAAACTTCATTAAGGAATAAATGGGAAAAATCCTTTCTTTAATTATTAATTAATGAAATATTACTCATGAAGCACCCAACATATCCTAACACTCCTCAAACACATGGCACCAAGATTTTTATCAACATATAAAATTAATAAACTTATATTACTCACAAATAATAATCGTAATCTAAAAATATTAATACAAATGTTTGGAAATAGGAACATATAATGAAACATATGAATGTAAATTTCCTAACAGCGGGTCTCATTCTATTAATATCTTACACTTGATATTACTAAAGTCATACACCATGTAAAGGTTCTTCAATGTCCTATGATTCTTTGCCCCTAACATCGTGTACCATTTGTTTCCCTCAAAAGATATCATTAGACTATAAAACATACATTAAATAATAGTTTCATTTCAATTCTCATTTCCTATCATAGTTGGGAACAATAATGAACTTTTAGTGAAATAATTATTGTTAGGTCATTATCACAAGCTATGTTACGAAGAAGTACAATGATGATATGATAATAAGCTTATTAATATTCAAAACAGTGAATACATGTTATCATAAAGTACACAGAAGTAGGTTCAAGGGCACCAACTCCAACATGTAATACATGTATCTTGTGTTATTTGTTTTCCATGCATGTAGATTCTGTTATGATAGGTTTGGCGATGACTCAATTTTATTCCACAATAATCAATAAGATGATGAACATTCAATACCCATCATTGGTATCAAATCCAAATTTTTTATGGATATTCATGTTTAATTCATCTTTTTTCAAAGAACGTGTTATTGAAATCATAATTGGGTTTTTCCAATATGATGTTGCTTTATATGATAACATAATATCTTTTACTCTAGTAATCATTATTTTTGAGTGATTAATCAAATTTAGAGTGTGAGGTGACATTGTGTTATGTTTTCAACATAATATGGAGTAAAATTCATAACATGGATTAAATAGTAAATGTTTCTACATTACTGCTACAAAAAATAGAGTATCATTTTTACTCTACGTGACATTTCATTGAGTTTCGTCATAACGTTTGGAGTTGTATTTAAATTGCATCTTGATACAGTAAAATTTCAATTATTTCATTCATCATTGACATTTAATGATAAAAAATAATTTTATCGTGGGAGTCCCATGTTGAACATTTCCTCCGGAGGGAGCTACTTCAATACTTAGTGTGTGTTGTAAGGGGTACTTGAATTATTTTTCAACCACCCTACTATATAGAAAAATCATTTGTAGTAACCTAGATCTTGACTTTCCAACATTGTTCTATCCCAAACACTATTTATCAATGCTAAACCACTCTAGGCCCTTTGTATTGGGACTCCATGTTGAGGGTCAATGTAAAGATAAGTGGAAGATTAAAAAAGGAAACTGAATTTTTATATTGAGATAGTTTTTTATATATTAATACTTTCTTACAAATTATAATTGTTATTATTTATGAATTTTTTTTCAAATTTCTAAATTAAAAAACAATTATTCATATTTTTTATAATGTTAAAAAACCATAATTTAATTTTTTATTCCTTAAAAATTATTCATTATTATAAAATTATTTATAGAATGTGAATAAATTTGATTGCTAAAGTTATATGTTAAAATAGTCTATAATATAGTGCCTTTCATTATAATATTTTTATTACTCTATAATATTTCATTATTTACTTACCCTAACCTGAGTTTTGTTTAATATTATGAGATTTAAAATTGTTGTTAAATATAACTTGTCCATATTAGGTTATAATTACAATATTGTAGGACCACGGGACACCCTGAGAGCGGAGGGGTGAATCAGGGTGTCAAATTTTTCTTTTAAACTGATGGATATTGTTCCCATGAAAGTAATAACTAGATTAAAATTTATTATGGTTATTAGAATCAATCAAACATTCACATGAAATGAGGAAAACAAAAAACTTTTTACTTGGTTCAGCACTAAGGGCTACGTCCATGGAGCATATGCTGAGAGATTGTCGGCCGTACCAAATTCCACTATTCTTCACTAGTTATGGATTATAAAAGTATGGGAACAATGACTCTGTCCCAGGATCACTGCCTTTACAACTATTTAGGGATATCCCACTCTATCCCTTGGGTCACTCTTGTTGACTCCCCCTAGCTCACTACCTTAAGTGAAGCCCAAATCAGTTTATAGACGTGAAGGTCTTTTCAATAGATTCACATTGACGTCTTTACCTCTTCATAGTATGAGACTCTACTTGCATCGAAGTCTAGAAATGATTCACTTGTACGTGTTGAACGACAGAACTGGATAACTAGAACATGCAAAAAAGTTTCACTGACAATTGCACGCAACAACAACCCTTTTCGTGCAAGGCCTTCCTATTACGCATACTATTTCCTTATCACGTGGAAAAAAACATCACGCAACAACACCATTTTTCACGCAACAGAATCTTTTACATGCCTCTTCTATTTTTACGCGCAAATTTTCCTTTTTCGCACAACAAGGTATTTTTCGCGCAACTCATAATTTTTCGCGCAAACCGAAATATTTCGCACATCACATAATTTTTCACGCAACCCGGAATTTTTCGCACAACTCAGAATTTCTTGCGCAAGCCCCTTTACGCGAATCTTTTATGCGCAACAGACCTCAGATCTTCTCTAAGTCTTCAAATGTGTGGAATGATGGGGTCACCTCTTATTTATACGTGTATCAGACCTCCACGCGCAAAACCCACTGTGGCGCGAAAAACCTCTCATTCGACATGTAATATTTTGTGTAGGTACCATTTTTCATGAACATCATCAGTTTCTTCACACAGTGCATGAATTTGTTCTTTTTCGACATTCTTATTCAGAAACAATATTTTTGAAAAGAACATCGCTCCACTATTTCATGCACCACGCTATTTTTCACACATAGTCCGAATATTTCATGCAAAACCCACCTTTTTCTTGCACCATGTTGTTTTTCGCACCACCTTCAATACTGTTGACTGCTTGAACTATATGATCACTCTTCTGGAACACATTCTGAACTTCCACTGAGTATTGAAAAAAAACATAAACCATACTCCAATTCATGAATATAATGACTCTGATTCAAAAAAACATGGATTAAATTATCTATTTTATAAATTAGTAATGGTAGAGGGACTTGGGGTCAGACTACGCACCAACCTAGAGGATTATGTCATGTCCTAGAAAGGTGTGGCCTATTTTATCTATCTATCCATGCTTACACATCTACAGATTTTCAATATTATATAAATATATACATTTAAATGAAAATTTCATATAACTTTTTCATGAGATACATTTAGATATGTATTATTATACATTGATTCTATGATTTAGTGAATAAACCAAATGTTTTAGTAGTATAAAGTGTTACATATTAATTTGGTGTGAACACATTAATTTAGTCGATGGAAGAGGGATTCCAAATATAAATGATTATAAAATTCATAAAAATAAGAATAAATTATGTGAATATAAAGATTTTAGGAGATGAATTAATATGAATATAATTAATATTATGTTTGGTGAGAAATTTAAACGGAAAAATATCAAATAATATGTTTGAAATTTCATTCAAAGTAGAAATTGTTAGGAACTCAATCATCTAATCATGAAGGTTATTCCAAAAAAGGTTTTTTTTGGATTATCATCTATATGGAAAAAAGTAATCAGTAAGCAAAAGATCATCAGTGGGTAGGTTTTGTAAAAGAAATGTTCCACTAAATTGTATTTTGTTACCCTCATATTCTGTTTTTATTTCATTGAAGCATGATTGGGAAATCTTAAGTGTTAAGGTACTAAAGGGATAGAGTAGTGTTTTTTCAAATGATAGATGAGGGAAAAGTTCTTCCTACAGAACATTCCAATAACTATAATTATTATAATTTTTATGATAATTTATTTAACAAAATAACTATTGAGAGGAATTCCCAAGAAAAATCATTATATATTGTAATATAGATCATTTATCTCTTTTTAATATGTGATGTTTGGGGTAAAAAAAAATTTATATCTATTACATTCCTTAAAATGTCATTGATGAGATTTTTTTATGAATAACACCCACTTATATAAAGGTTTATGTTATTGGTTACCGAATTATTCATGATAATATTATTGATATTCCTTATAGTTATGACCTATAGAATAGTTAAAATGGTATATATGGTTGAAAGAATTTCTTAAATAGAGTTATTCTATGCATTTTATGGTGAATATTATAGATACTAATTCCAAAATCAAAATCATGGGTATTAAGTACTATGTTTTCATCGCATATTTGTGATAAAAAAACCCAGACTCAACGAAAAAATGGTATCAATAATGGGTGAATTAAATTTGTGGGATAGTAATGGAGAAATAATTAATTCTTTAGAAGTAAAACCTTATGATCTATATTTACTTAGAGGATTGGTTTTAAAATTACAAAATCAGTATTATGTTTTCATTATAAATAGGAATTACATTTCTGTATCTTTTCTAGACTAGGATGGTTATTCATTATATATTAATACTAAGATTTTTGAATATATAATAATGAAATATATTTTCAAATTTGGAATATAATAAAATATTTATATATTGTGGATACGAATAGTCTTATTTATAACATTTTGAATATGATGGGAATTGTTCATTTTAATCCCACATACCTTTGGCATTGTTTCTTTGAACATATAAATGAGAAATAAATCCATATAATCCAAAAAGATAGATTATTGGACCATTTGAATATGAACAATTTGATAATATTGAAACTAACTTATATAAAAAATTTACCAAATCACCCTTTTTGGAAATTGTGAAAGTGATAGTAAATTATTCTATATCATACTAAGTTTTGTATATAGATTAATCAGTACTCAACAAAGTAGTGGTTTTTAGTACTTCATTACCTTAACATAAGACTCCAGTCGGTATGGATATGTTATTCTGATGATTCAGAAGTATCAAACTTTTGAAAAGTTCAAATTCTTTTAGAATGATGTAATTAAATAACTAATAATAATTTGTATGATTCAATGATAAAATCCAGGTGGTGAATACTAGATCTGAAAATTCAATGACCATTAGAGGGATTGTAGAATTTTTTTCACAACAAACTTCCCTTATATAACCATAATGGAATGGTGATTTTGATAGGAAAAATCATACCTTGTTAGACATGGTTCGATCAATGATGGGTCAATGGGACCTTATTATTTCATTTTGGGGTTATTCTCTATAGTTTATATCATTTCTACTAAATTTTGATCCATAAAATGTAGTTATAAGGACACCATATCAATCTATCAATAAATGTATTTTATTTGTGAATGGAGAGAGCATAAAAAGACGGGAAAATAAAAAACAAAAAAAATCAAATAAAAATACCACATATGGTTAGAGACTATGTAGGCCTATAGTAGTGGAGCCCAAAAGAATCCCCTCTTAAAATATTTTCACCTTTAATGGGTTAGGAGTGAAAATATGGAGGGAAGGATAACATCCAGAACATACATTTCCATAGAGAAGAGGTGATCAACTACCATGTTTTCCTCTCTCCATGTGCGTATAATGATTGTATTTTTTCTAATAAAACCCCTTCAACGTCTAATAACATAAGAAATAGACCACGGGGTGATGGGATTTCGATGAATGGAGATTCATATTATTCTAGAATCCACCTCAAATGAAGTGAAATTAAAATTCCATTTTCTATATAGTTGGACACCAGTAAGAGGAGTTATAAATTCATCCAGTAGGGAGTGGTCTCAAACAAACTGAGTAGAAAATGAAACCATAACTCAACCCATCGATTCCCACACAAAAACTCTCAACAATAAGTAGTAGAAAATTAATGTAGAAATCGACCCATTGATTCCCACACAAAAACACCACCTATCATGTCATTAATGATACAAGAGGCTTAAACATTATGTTTAGGACCCAAAGGATGAGTAAACCAATGAACCTAGTACTCTAGGTTATTCTTGTTGAAAACAACATCCACATATATCTGTCTTGGAGGAGGAGAATTGAGCCATTTTCTTTAAAGGATAACCAAATCGGTCAGCATGAACATTGTTCATGACACAATAGAATTACTTGATAAGGAAATACCCACACATGTGGCCTTGTTCCTTGCCCTCCAAATACACCAGCACCCAATGGATAGAAGCATTCCCTGAGATTTCCTCTACCGGCAAGCATCCCCTACCCCATGAATCCTTATCTCGATGAAAGAGAAGACCCCTTACTCCAAGGATATGTTTCCAGAGAAATCCATGATGGTCCTATACACTTCAGAAGCCTAGAAAAGGAATAAAACAGGTGTTCTGAACATTCCTTCATTCTCACCATGCAATAAAAACATTTGGATACATGATTTAAACCTGTTCATTTGATATTCCTGTTTATAGGTATATAATTGTTTCTAATCCTTCATATAATAAGGATGAGTTTAGCTAATATTTCCTCACCCATAGTGAAGTACCCCGTACATCCTGAGGATCCATTCTATTCATCACCATCCAATATTCCATTAGAGGAAATGATCCTATCATTGAAGAGATGAACCCACAATTGTCTGCATCATCCTTAATATCAATGGGATAAAACACTTCACATTCATTTATATCATGAAATAAATTGATGAGAATCAAATTAATTCTTCCGTGTTTGAATTAGATGTTTATGGTTGGACATCATAGAAAACCAAGGGGAACACCATCCCAGTTTTGGTTCCAGAATAATATCTCCCATCTTCCCATGATCCATCTGATATGATGTTGAAGATATTGAATGTGGGGTGAAATAGTATACCACATAAACACATTTATCTAGTTTGTATCATTCCTTCCAAATATATAATTTTCTTCCATAAAAATTCCATAGAGCGTCAATTCCTTAAGGACCTACCAAGCCATATTTCCCTGCATGCCATGCAGTGTACTAGATATACTCCTTACACCGATGTCAGCCTCTTGAATAAGATGTGTGAGCCTCTTCCATGAGACCCAAATCCTCCTACCATCCACATGGGCATCCGATATGAAAGTAGAGATAATAATTTCAATCTTGTTAATAACTACCTTAGGTACTTTGGTGGTGAAGAGGACATGGATTTTCATGGAAGGCATAACGACATTAGCCAATATGATTCTTCTCCCAAAAGATAGGAAATGATTTTTACAATTCTGAACAAGACCCGTGATCTAACCTAAAATATGGTCTAAGTGATGAATGGGCATTCTCCCAAGAGAGACTGGGAACCGGGATACTCCATTGAAATAGACCCGCACTATATTCCCATCCTTCTACTAAGGGATATAATGCTTCTATCTAAAAATTTATTGGAAAAAAATAATTTTCCCTTATTCTTATTAATCATAAGACTACTATAGTGGATGTAATCATGGAGGATTTTATTATTACCACATATAGTCCTCTTAACCATATTCATGAAAATGATAAATTCATAAGAAATAATGAGATTAGAGATACATAGGGGACATGCTTGGGAATGATACTCATTGGTATTATAGTGCGCGATGGTCATACAAATGATCCATCTGGGACCATCTTGAGAGAGGAAAAGGTGGCTCGGGGATAAAGGGTCTTCTTTACATATCCCTCGAATTTCCTTAAAGAATATATGATTTCTTTATGAAGGAAATAGTTATCCATGATGAGATGATGCATATGAAGAGACAATCTGTTCCCTATGAAGAAAAACCCATAAATACTAAAACATTGATCATGAGGATATATTTGATCATTTAATATGAATTTTCCATATCTATCTTGAGGCCCATATTGGAGCCATGTACATTGATTTTAAGATCTCATATTACTTCTTGAGTATGATAAATTAACCGTTGAATACAATTATCTATTAAAAATTATTGTTGTTTCATAGAGATCCATATAGGAAAATTAATGGGAAATATTCTATTATGTATAGAGGAATGCACAATGTATATGAAGTTACACATACTCAGTGGTTGATAGTGCTATGTAGGGTGGGGTTCTTGGTTTTGGGGATGATAACTATGGTGGTTTCACAGAATACTTGATCAAGGGTACCAGGTCCTAATAAATCATGTTTATCCAGCACCACATCATCTTTTACTATACTCTATGAATCTCTAAATAAGGATTCAGAGAACCCATCTTAGCATAGGGAACTTTTTGAGATGACACACTTTACCCCATTAAATCTCTTCCTCAAGACAAAAATATACAAATCCCTTAGTTTCTAGCACATACCACACAAAATTAATAACATTAGTAATCTCTTTATGCCCCTGGATATCCATTAATCATCATTGGATTTGGGACTGGAATAGTTCCTTAAAAAACCTCTTCCACTCCTCCAAAAAAAATTATGATCATCAGTACAAGAACTATCCTCCAGCCGGATGTGTGGCTAAATCCCCCTTCATTTTTATTTAGTGAATTCATGGAAGAACTATGTATTATAGTCACCTTTACAAACACATTTTACTCTCAAATGATCATGAGCATTACTCTTCTATATTAGTAGCATTTCGGCCAGATGATCCTTCTTGGCCAAAAGATTCCCAAACATTTCATCACCCAAGTTCAATTACTGGTAATATTCCATATAATCAATCTTATTAATAATGGAATCTATGTCTTGAGGGGGATGAGGCTATTTACTAACCCACTCTTGAAGGTCTTCCCTAGGTAGCATAGTTTTTATAAAAACATTCCCATGCACCTCCGTGCACTGACTTGTTCCAAGAGTCAGGCACTAATTTTTCATAACATAGGTATTCGATCTAAATGTCAACGAATCTATGATATTTCCACCTCTAATGTATGTTATAGTGATTGGATAGATGATTGAAGTGGTATGAAACACGAAGAACTAGATGAGAAACATTACTATTCTGGAATATATAGCTAGCATAAAAAATTTCGAGGTAACAGTCATGTCTACAACATATATGTGGATTCCCAATTTGGTAATTTTACCAAGTGATGTTGAAACCAAAATATTCGAGGTCCAAAAAGCATTTTCAATACACGTATTGGGATAATTTTATAGTTTCTTTGTGGGGGAAGGGACTACCATTCCTTTCTCTTCAATATTCCACCACAGTAGACTCTCCCCCAATAAGAAAGAAAGTCCCAATGAATCAAAGGACACAAGTGTTGGAACCACTTTTTGTATAAGGTTGTATTTGTTGTCAATAGTTGTCAATGAATATCAAAATGAAGGAGATCAAGAAGTAATCCAATGAAATAGAGGAATGGAAGATCAAAATGAATGAGATCATGAAGTATTCTGATGAAGTGGAGGAATGGTAATTCAGACGATTGTTGTACTGATCATATGTTCAATGAACATGTGTCAAAGGTGATATATTGTTTATAACAATGAAGAATGTGAGGAGTAGTCCATATGAGGATGATTAAAGAAGAATGGGGTTTTTGGATGAAGACCGTGAAATTCTTCCTTATTGCATAAGAACCATGGGTTCTAGATGAAGACCATGAAATTACTTATGACTGCATGAGAACCATGCAAGGGACTTCTTGAAAAATTAAATCATATGTTTTGCATGAATTAGATCATGATAGTTAAAGAAGAAGATGATGTGAAAATTATTGGAATTCTAAGATGGTCGTGCGAGGATTGGAATTCTGAGATAGCCATGCACATCACATTGTCATATAATATGATGATGCTAAAGCTATGCCTTCATAGAATACATATCACAGTATTGGAGTTTGTGATAAAATCAGAAGAGTTGCTAAAGGATTCAGATCACCAAGAAGAAGTTCTTTTTAGGTGATTGTGCTTGTTGAAAAAGAAAACAAATGACATACAAATTTGTTGACAAAGGAGATTCCATGGTGGCATGTCGAGTTCAAGGAATGTGGATAATGATCCATTTTTTATTCAAGAAACATAGACAAAGTAATGGATGATCTAGAGGTAGTCAAAAAGAGCAGATATAAGGTGGCGCTGTTTCCCAGTGATTTCCTAATTTATTGGCCTAAAAATAGACAAATGAAGAAAAGTGGTTTTGTAAAAGATACTTGCGCGCCGTGTACTTGAAGGAGAGGAAACTTGCGCACCACATGTTTTTCAAGATCAGAACATGGAAATTGGAAAAGGAAAGACGGTCGCGCATGTGTTGGGTGGGTCACGCAAGGGACCTGCGCGCCATGAAGAGACTTGCGCGCCTGTGCCTAGGAGGATTGGAAACTTGCTAGCATATTCATTTTCAAGAACAAAACTTCAAAATATAAAAAAGGAAGTAAAGTTGTGAAAGTATTGGTGTGTTCACGCTAGTGAGTTGCGCAAAAGAGGCTAGGGGAGATGAGCTTCATGGCGAGACTTGCGCGCCGAGGGGAGACTCGCGCGCCTCCGCGCAGGCTAACCAAATGCCAATAAATACTGGACCAACCCTCCTCATTTTCAATGGAGTTCAATACATAGAGATTGTTCGAGATCTCGTCGCGCAGGTGATTGAGCCGTGCTAGTGGTAGCTGGGTTGCGCAAGTAGAGGTTGTGTGCTGGTTGTTGGCTGCGCACCAAAGGCGGTTTGGGAGAGAAAGGAAGTGGGTCGCGCATGTTTGTAGTTGGGGAAGGAAGCGTCGTGCAGGTGCTTTGGTGACACGTACGCGCCTGTTTGGACTTGCGTGCCGAAGACTTGCGCTCTGTATTGGGACATGCGCGCCGAGCATGGAGAAAAGCGCCAGGTGCTGTTGGAGTAGGCCCGTCCCTTTAGAGCTGAACGAAAGCTGAAAGATTTCTCTATACCTTCAGTGCAACAGATGATGTATTAATTTGCAAAGACGGAAGAACAATGAACAATATGGTTTTATGAATAGAAGTGGAACCGCACACACATAACTAGTGTTTAACATCCTAATTGTGCATTGTGATGAGAAGAAGAATGGTTCATGCAACTAAAATCATATCTGCATAGAAAGCGGGGAATATATCAATACACTCAGGTGTTAGTATTGAGAATCAAAGGAAGATAAGAAGAAGATATAGTGCATTAAGTTATTTCACTAAAGTAGAAGGTTTAATACAAAAGAGCATCAACTTTGGACTCTGATGCAAGAAAAGTCTCATACTGAACAGGAGACAAAGACTTCAATGCAAATGTATTGAAGAGACCTTCACGTCTATAAACTGAGCGGGACTTCACCAATGGCAGTGAGCCAGGGGGAGTCAACGGGAGTGACCCGAGGGATGCAGTGAGCTATCTCTAAACCTTTTGTAAAGGAAGTGAGCATGGGAAAGAGTGATTGTTCTCAAACTATTCTAATCCAAAACTAGTGAAGATTAGTGGAATTTGGTACGACCAGAATCTTGTCGGCGTATGCTCCTTGGACGTAGCCCTTAGTGGTGAACCAAGTAAAATTTTTGTGTTATCTATTTTCATGTGAATGTTTCTTTGCTGGTCATATCCATCATACAAGTTTAAGTAGTTCCTAACAATGTGGGAACATGATCCTCAACTTTAAGAAGAGAAAGTTGACACCCAAATTCACCCCTCCCCTCTCAGGGTGTTTCGAGGTTCTACAAGTGGTATCAGAGCGAATGGTTAACGTATGTTGGATACTCCACAATAATTCTATTCAGAAGAGGATTTGAGTTTCTTTCCTAATGTCAACAATGAAGAGTAGTCTTTATGAAGATTCAATCATTTCTGAGCAAAAGTCTACATCTAGAACGACCACGACAAATAGTAAAATGAAAGAGAAGAAGCAGATGAAGAAGTCCCTCATATCCAAATAAGATGTAGTGTCTTGTTCTCCATGCCATTCCAATAATGAAGAAACATCAGGCTTGGAATGTATCGAGCAGGGGGCTCAGGATTCTTCTAGAGGAAAGGATGACCTCCCCAATTCAAGATTTCAGAAAAAACTCAAAACATATCTGGATGATATTCTTGATGAAAGGGTTGTTTTATTTGTAGCCTATTCCAATCTATGCAGGCTGAGATCACTCGATTAGAAAGGGAAGCTGACAATATAGAAAAGGTGTTGGAATGAAAAGTTATGGAAAGTATGAAGCCCATAAAACAGGTGAAATTGTTTGAAGAAAAAGTGGAAGTAAATAAGACTCTATAAGAAAGGATCCATGCAAATTAAGTTGAGCTGAAGAAGAGAAATGAAGTCAAGAGTTTTTGTTCAGAAGAAACATCTATGAAATTCAGGGAACTTGACTCTTTGTTACAAAACAAAGTTAAGATGCATGAAGATGAGGTTGAAATATTGAAGAAGACTTGTGAAGAGAATATGATCATGATTGAAGATCACAAGATCATCCTCAATATTGAGGGTCAAAAATTGGAATCCCAGTTGGCCAATATTGATAATACACATATTGAGACTTCACAAAAGAATGAAATGACTGATGCTTGCACTAAATGTTCGTTGGAGGAATCTAAAGCTGAAATACATCTAACATGTGACAAGAAGATTATGACAACTCTTGATTATCCACATCAAGAATCAGTTGCTGCTAGTACTCAATTATCACTGGAGGATTCTATTTTCGAAAGACCTCCAACATGTGATAAGAAGATCATTACTTCACTCATTTATATATCACAAGAAACTAAGAATGTGAAGGTACTATCCAAACCATCTTGTACTCATATTTCTAAATACGCTCCTACAATCAGTGCAGGTTAGATGAAAAGTTCTAAACAAGTATGGATGAGGAAAGGCGAGAAGAAGAAACCTTCCACCATGGATAGGGTGTTTGAGAAGATAAAGGAGGACATTGGTTCCTCAAATAGAGCACAAAAGTTTAAGAAGAAGGCCCAATAACCTCATACAGAAGATACAAAGAAGAAAAGATTTGTGGGTCGATGATGGTGCTGCAACAGATTTGGACATTGTGCACTGTATTGTTGGTACAATCCCTTTAATGAAAAATCACAATGATAGACTATACCAAAGGGAATAAATCCAGAGAAGAAGAAGAAACATCAGCTGGTCCAAAAGCATATGTTTACAGCAAACAGATTTGGAATGCTTGATAACATCTATGATGTATTCAACAACAGTGGTCAAAAGGTAGGTACATTCTCATCTCAACATGCCTTCACTGTTGATAAGAAAATAAGACCTATGATTCCATCTAAGTATGAAGAAAGTACCTTGGTTAGAAACCAAAAGAATGGTGTGAGCACACATTTCACCAAGAAGATATCAAGTAGGGATGCTGGGAAGACCTTGGATTTTAGATCAATGAAATTTAAGGGTCATTCATCCAAAAGAAACAATAAGTGAGATGAAACTCATATGAACCCATGCGGAAGACCCAAACCATCTGCAACAGTTCCAAATGACATATTGGTCATCTGGCCCAAATATTTGAAAATAATGAAGAATCTTGAAGATGAAAAGGACAAGGATGGTGATAAAGGAAAAGAAAAACTATCACATGATGAAGACACTGTGCAATATAGATTGCAAACCAAGAGAAACACACGTGTCAATGATTTTTTTTTGTGAGAGATGCAAGAAATATGGTCACATTCCAAAAGGTTGCCTAACCTTAATACCAGAGAAAGAATTAGTCCTTATGAGGAGTAAAAATGTATCATTCATGATGCCTGTTAAGCAGAACAATTCCTCACACAAAGTAGAAGAGAATGTGAAGAAAGCCATGCCACATCAACAGATGTCAGAACATCTGTTCAAATGTGCAGGCATTAAGACTGGAGTTAACAGAGGAACTTGGTTAAGAAAAGAACCTCAACCATACAGATCATTTTTATGAAGCAAGTAGGAACAATCTTATTCCCTTTTTCATTTGTGTATTGTATTTGTGCTAATAATGCATGGATTTGAAGGTGAATCATGCTATTAGTGGGAGAACCTGTGAATTAGTGAATGCTTTAAACTCTTGATAGCTAAGCTAAATAAGTTTCCAACCTTAGCAAATTCTTCAATTGATATTCAAATATTAAGGTGTTGAAGGATCAATCTTGATGAAGATGATGAAGAGTGTTTCACTTGAGGGGGAGAAAAATGAAGAAGCTTCCAAAATCAATGTTTCAATCAATAAAAACTCCAGCTAGACTCAAATGTAGTTACTCTATGAATTTCCTGAAGAATATGTCAATGGAGAAGCTATGCCATTTCTCAATCTCTATCCATTGGTTACTCAAATTAAAGATCATTCTACAAAGGGGGAGCAACTTAATTGATCAGTGATATAAGAATAATGGATATACCCCAAGGTCACTTAACCTTCCGATTGCACTTGAATGTTTTTGATCTATTTGGTGATGTGAGTGAAGGAGTTTCCGGATGATTATTCCCTATCACATTTTATTTTCTTCTACCAGAAATAAAAGTGGTAAAACCTTGAAGACAAAATACATGAGTTGTCATCTCATGTTGGTATCATGATCTGTGAATAATGGACAACCTTGTTGACTTAATCAAATCCTCTTGTTTTCTACATCGAGCATTGCTCAAGTAGACTTAGAGTGAAATGATAAATTTTACATTGCTTAAGTATGAATTGATACCATCTCTTCCATGTGCTTTGGATTTCTTGTCAATAAGGGGGAGAGAAAGTTAAATGAATGTTTGAAAACAAAAGTTGATTGAAGAGAAGATTCTCATTTTGACATTGAAAATTTCATTTCAGAAGATGTATAAGGTATTGACAACAAAATACAAAGGGGGAGATTGTTGGAACCACTTTGTGTATAAGGTTGTATTTGTTGTCAATAGTTGTCAGAGAAGATCAAAATGAATGAGATCAAGAAGTACTCAATTGAAATGGAGGAATGGAAGATCAAAATGAAGGATATTTAAAGTACTCTGATGAAGTGGAGTAATGGTAATTCAGACGATTATTGCACTGATCAAATGTTCAATGAACATGTGTCAAAAGTGATACATTGTTTACAATAATGAATAATGTGATGAGTAATCTATCTGAGGATGATTAAAGAATAATGGAGTTTTTGGATGAAGACCATGAAATTCTTCCTTATTGTATAATATCAATGGGTTCTTGATGAAGACCATGGAATTACTCATGATTTCATGAGAAACATGAAAGAGACTTCATGACGAATTGAATCATATGGTTTGCACGAAGTAGATCATGACAGTTGAAGAAGAAGACAATGTGCAAATGATTAGAATTATATAATGGTCATGCGGGGATTGGAATTATGAGATAGCAATGCACATCACATTATCATAGAAGATGATGGTGCTAAAGCTATGCCTTCAAAGAATACATATCACAATAGTGGAGTTTCTGATAAAAGTAAAAGAGTTGATGAAGGATACAGATCACTAAGAAGAAGTGATTTTGAGGTGATCGTGCACTTTGACAAAGCAAACAAACAACTTACAAATTTGTTGAAAAAGCAGATTCCATGGTGGCATGTCGAGTTCAAGGACTGTGGATAATGATCCATGTTTTATTCAAGAAACATCCACAAAGAAATGGATGATCTGGAAGCGGTCAAAAAGAGCATATACAAGGTGACGTCGTTTCGTAGTGATTGCCAAATTTTTGGGCCTGAAAATCGACAAATGAAGAAAAGTGGTTTTGGAAAAGAAACTTTCATGTCGTGTACTTGAAGGATAAGAAACTTGCGCTCCAGATGTTTTTCATGATCAGAACCTGAAAAAATGGCAAAGGAAAGAGGGTCGCACAAGTGTTGTGTTGGTCGTGCAAGTGACCAGTGCGCTGTGAAGAGACTTGTGCGCCGGTGCCTAGAAGGATTGTAAACATGCTCTCCTATTCATTTTCTAGATCAAAAAATCAAAATATGGGAAAGGAAATAAGGTCATGCATGTATTGGTTTGGCCACGCAAGTGAGTCGCGTGATAGAGTCTAGGGGAGATGAGCCGCGTGCCAAGACTTGCGCGCCGAGTGGTGACTTGCGTACCGCCGCGTAGGGTGACCAAATGCCTATAAATACTAGACCACCCCTCCTCATTTTCCATGGATTTCAATACTTAGATATTGTTTGAGATCTTGTCGCGCAGGTGATTGAGCCACGCTAGTGGTAGTTGGGTCGCGCAAGTAGAGGTTGTGCGCCGTTTGTTGGTTGCGCGCCCAAGGCTATTTGGGAGAGAAAGGAAGTGGGGCATGAAAGTTTGTAGTTGGGGAAGGAAGTGGTGAGTAGGTGATTTGGTGACACTTGCGTGCCGGTTTGGACTTGTGCGCTAAAGACTTGCGCGCCGTATTGGGGCTTGTGCACCGGGCTTGGAGAAAAGTGCCAGGTGTTGTTGGAGTAGGCCCGTACTTTTAGAGCTAAATGAAAGTAGAAATATTTCTCTATATCTTCAGTGCAACAGATGATATATTAGGTTGCAAATACGGAAGAAAAATGAACAATCTGGTTTTATGAATAGAAGTGGTACCTCACACACATGACTGGTGTTTAACATCCTCATTGTTCTTTGCGAAGAGAAGAAGAATGGTTCATGCAACTAAACTCAGATCTGCACAGAAAGAGGGGAATATATCAATACACTCAGGTGTTAGTATTGAGAATCAAAGGAAGAGAAGAAGAATATATAGTGCATTCAGTTATTTCACTAAAGTAGAAGGTTGAATACAATAGATCATCAACTCAGGACTCTGATGCAAGAAAAGTCTCATGTTGAACATTAGACAAAGACTTCAATTAAAATCTATTGAAGAGACCTTCACATCTATCAACTGAGTGGGACTTCACCAACAGCAGTGAGCCAGGGGGAGTCAACGAGATTGATCCGAGGGATAGAGTGAGCTATCTCTGAAACTTTCGTAAATGTAGTGAGCCTGGGATAGAGTGACTTTTCCCGAACCATTGTAATCCACAACTAGTGATGATTAGTGTAATTTGGTACGATCAACAACTTCTTGGCGTATTCTCCTTGGACGTAGCCCTTAGTGGTGAACCAAGTAAAATTGTTGTGTTATCTCTTTTCATGTGAATGTTTGATTGCTGATCATATCCATCATACATGTTTAAGTAGTTCCTACCAAATTGGGAACAAGATCCACAACTTTAATAAGAAAAAGTTGACACCATGATTTACCCATCCCCTCTCAGGGTGTCCCGGGGTCCTACAACAAGATCATATAATAGAGAAAGATGTTTTTGAGGATCAAAGCTACCATAAACAAAAGAGAAGATCATGGATTGAAAGTGAGTCATAATTTTCATAAGGATTCACTGATCCGAAGCATTGTCCAAATGTAGAGTGATGGAAAAATTTCTTAATATCAATATGTTTGGGTTAAGAGGATCAACATGCATGAAAACTCTCATTTTGAATCCATTAGAAAAATAAATGATATTAGAATAATTTTTAGTGGGTTATATAACCATACTAAGAGAATGTTTTTAGGAGTGAGAATAATTTACAATGAGGTCAATTTTAACCAAATCACCCAGTCCTCAGATATTATAGACGAGGAAGGAGGCCATTAATGTTGTTAGTGCATGGATTTGGCCCCATGGAGATTAGCCACAATATCCTGAACAAAGAAGAACCCAAACATATATTTCATGTGGTATATGGTCCTTGCTCTAATGAAACATACCATGGAGGATAGTAGAGGGGGTTGGGAAGTTCTGAAAGATGTTTTTTTTCTTTGCCAAAATTTTTCATGAGACTACTTGCGTAATAACAATAGTGACCCCTTCTAGGTTCATGAAAAAACTATGAGTTGAGATAGGGGTAGAATCATTTTTGATGTCAAGTCTACTCTCATGGATATAATGGGTTCAGCATTGGAAGAAAAATTCCTTTATGGATGCTCAGGAGGAAGCAAGTTACCCCAGCCTACATTTGGGACAAGAGAGTTTTTAGCAGGAGTGGGAACCTCATCATATTGGTTTGATAGAGAAAATGACTAGGAATCCTTCTAATGAGGACATTCTAAGAGAATGGATACCAAAGGAGGGACCTCCGAAGATCTAGGAGACAAGAATACAAGTATTAGTGTAAAGATGATGGATTTTAAGGGAAGAAGGGGATGTCCATAGGGACCCATATCAAACAGGTAGAGGACAAGAATGAAGGGAAGAGATTGAAATAATTTACCATGTGCATCACGGGGAGATAAATAAGGAAACACATGGGGGATGATGGTGGTACTGAAGGAGGGGGACGGTGGAAAAAACAACACTAAGGCCATGCATGGGGAAATAAGAACTGATCCACCTTTGGGGAGGGTGCTTCAGAATGCACCCCCAACTCTCCAAGAATACACGACTCATCTAAGGATGTAGAAGAAGAACATGAAAAAGAATTTCGGGACATCCCAATAGAGGCCCTAGGGTCTGTGCTCCAAGAACACCCTGATTACATCTTCTGCAAACTGGGAGAGAACGAACAAACAGATATATGAAGATGAAGAACCATATAGATGATGAAAAATATCATATCTTGATTCAAAACAGAGGAGTCTTTCACACGTAGACAGATTCAGTCTAGAAGTAGATAAAAAATGTTCAGTTAAATACATATCTGAGCTACCAAGGGGTCTTTAAGATGCAGATTATGAGAATATTAATAGTGAAAAAAAGGAATCACTAATGGCACTTAGGAGGGAGGAATTCTAGAAATAAAGAGGAATTCCTAGAAGGTTTATCCAAACTGACACTTGAGGGGACTCTCACCCCAAATGAATATCCATCACCTATTATAAGAGATTGAATCACCATCAACTAATAGATCTAGGATATTTTCACAATGCTAGAATGAATTCCTCCTTCGAAGTCAACACCCCAAAAAAATTCTTTCGTAATCATCAACAATACCCATGTTAGAGTTGATAGGACACAAGAGTACACAATGATTTAAATGACGGGGAAAGATAGTTTTTTTGAACCAAATATTTCCAGAACAGTTCATTGACGGTGCTCCGAGGCTTCTGAGAAGGTTGTATTAGGGATGTCCAAAACCGACATGGAATAAGGGGTAACTACCTGGAATGGAGCCAGAATCTCCAAAAATCATGGAGGGGGAACTAGTGAATAATGGAAGATGACCTTCTTGAATTAAGAGAAGGGCTAAAAAAGTGGTTGGGAGATGAAGATTCAGAAGGCCCTAGAGGAGTATGATCAAGGCCAATGGAGGGGAGAGCACTGACTGAGAGGGACCAGTAGAAGAAGTAGCAACGATCAATTTTTTATTAAAATATGATAACGTGTGGGGTGCATTCTGTTGAGAAGAGGAATCCATTTTCAACATAACATCTAATAGTAATCATAAGGATACCATATGATATATGGATTGAGAAACATAATGTTATGTCTTTTATTATGAATTGGATATGTGAAGAATATGTATAATGTTTAGCATCTGATAAATATGACTCAAAATATGATATATTCTATTTTTGTAGTTAATCATAGGAAACTATTAATTAATATTTTTATAATAATGATTAACACATAGTTTTTTTGGCTCATGTTTTTATGTTCATTTAGAAAGAAAATTATCAATCATACATTCATTGGGAGGAAATGTTCACTTGGAAAATTTCAAGACTAAAAAATAGAGAGTGTTCCTAAGGCAGATGTTGTGATGGTTCAATATGAATGTATTGAATAAGAATAGTTAAAAAATATATAAAAACCTTGAAGGAATGGTAGGAATAGTAAATATATTATGAGGAATGGATTTCTTATAGAAAATTATGTCAAGTTAATGATCATAGAAGATGAACCTACTGAATGTATCCAAGAGAGGAATAAAAGCTTGTGGGCCATAGATTTAATTTTTTTAGCACTAGAGTGACGTAACATTTTTATATCTATTAATATGAGCCATGGTTGAGGTACCTATATTTCTTGTTAATATTAACATCACCAAAATTAAACTGAAAAGGTACCTCACTTGAATGGGTGGTGTGTTCATTGATCACACATTTCCAAAGATATTTTCTTGAAGAATACAATATTTAACCCATCATGATCATCCACACACACTTAATGAATCCACATGAACTATGATCATCAAATTATGGGTTCTGCTGCCAATATCAAATGATCCCTTCAATTTCATGAATATCTGCATGATCCCATCTATTTTATCTATGAAGAATATCAATGATTAGAAACTTGTACTATAGATTTATCTCTCTTGGGTGCTGGAAAGAAGATAGGATCTCTAAAAGTCATTAGCTTGAATAATAACCATTAAATGAGTCTTCTCCTACTTATATAGTGATAGTTAATTACCTAGAAAGGGTTCCTCATCCGTCAATTAGGTTATAACCACTAAATAAGTAATAAATGACATGTTATGATGAACTATCTACTCCATAATGTCATTTATATTTTTATCACGTAATTGAAATATATAAATTAAATATATTATTTGATATAACTGAGTCATTAACTCAACCAATAATTCATAAAATATTAAATGAACCTTTAATATTAAAATAATATTCATTCATATAATATTTTTCCATGTATCTACTTAAATAAATTTACTTTTTTCAATAAATAAATTTAATCAATTATTATATACTCAAATAGTAATGAATTTATTTATTTTTTGGTGACGATTAATACACAAACAACAATCATACACTGTGGTTGGTACCACCATGTCCTATAAATATATTCACCAAAATAGGAAAGATTCCAAAATACACTATTGTGTGTGACCCTCTAGTCCCTTATTTTAATAGTATTGATGCCATTAGTAGACTATGAGAAGAAACTAGATAACCATAAAGGCCCCTAAAGAGACAAATAATATTCATTGAAACAAAAAAACCTCTAACAGACATTCACAGTTCAATATTATCTTTTTTCAATTGATATTTCCTAAATGAGGATGCATGGATTGTGTATCATGCATTATTACTTTATTTTTTATCGATATAACTTGAAAAAATTACCTTTGACCACTATAAACATGGATTTAGGGATGTGATTACTATTCTGAGTTGAAATTACCAAGATATAAATTCCCCAACATGGTTGTAAAAAACTCTATCTTGACCATTAAACTAATTCCATACCACCAATAACGTACACAACCCGTGATACGTCACCAGAACATCAATATCATGGTTTTTTCCTTGAATCAATCTATGTAATCAAATGGAACACACTAATAATTATTTCAATTTAGGATACTGATACATAGGTTCATATGTTGGAACAACCAATGCCAAATAAAATGTGTGGTGTTGTTATTTGAGTGCATGTCTATATGATATTACCTACTGGAGATAACTAGGTGAAAAATTTATGAAAATAAGTCTCAATGATTATGATCCTTTAACCCAAGATAGTGTGACAAAAATAGTGTACAGTCTAAATGAGGTATCTATATCATAATAAAAATGTTTATGATTAATTTAATGGCATATTAAGGTTTTCATTTTGTCCTAGGAACATTTATTATCTTTTTATGACATAAACATCTATGGACTTTACCATTTAAATTCTGGACGTAGAATATCAACCCAATAATGGTCTGTGAACAATATATACAACTCACTATATACATATTATAGTAATCAAAAACAACTATTCATATCTGGACTAGGGAACCCACTCTTACAATAATTCATCATTCATTATTCCCAACATGCTACCAAACATTGATAGCTCTCACATTATTTGATCATGTTTCTGTTGAGTTATGAATTTAGTCTTGTGGATTCTATATTTTCACTACATGAAAATTATTCTATATGTGAGATTACCTCCTTCAGTAAAACTTTTCAATATTTTATATCCTCAAGTATATAACTCGATTACCCTAGCATCGATTAACACCATCAATCATTTTGATGGTTTGGGATTAGAAAATCTGGACCCGGGGTCAACTGGGGCTAACTGTCATTCAGGGCCGGTGTCTGGGGGTGGGGAGAGTGATGTCCCACTCTTAGAGGACAGTGCAAAATAAGGGACCAGGAGGGGTCTTCACATCCCAATGAAGAATATAGGAAAGAAATAAAATAGGGACCTGGGTAGTTGCATCGTACACCATAAGATCCAATCCAATGGTCGCAATGACTATTCATACCTCACAAATTTTATGGATACAAGATTAGATAAAAATGTGGGAACAACATAATGTATGGTAAGTCAAAAAAATCATAGGCGAAGGATGTTATCTTGAACATGATGAGTTGACATGTAACAGATGAACCTAAGCCAAAAGAGCTGGTTATGGAGAAGACGGTTGATAATGATGATTAGCCTTGGATCCAGAATGATGGCCCTATCAATGATCCTCAGAGGCTTCCACGTAAGGATGCTGAAGAGGGTGGACCAATTGGAATCACGGAGGGTCTACCATGGGAAATTTCCAAATCCATTGAAGATCAAGGTGATCTTTTTATGAAATTCAAGAAATAAATGATAGAGAAGATCTAGATATTTAATGCTTTTATAAGAGGTTGCAGAAAGGATAAGTGGTGAACCATTTCATATAGACCTTAATAGAGAGAAATAATAACATTTCATCAAGAAAAATCTCAACAAGGCCATAGGATTTTATTCCATCAAAATAACGGTGGAAGAGTTCATGCATATGTTGGAAAAACTGGCCTATCATTTTGAAGAAATAATCAATGATCATCCCGAAAAAAGGTAACCAAACTCTCCTAGAAATTATATACGGAGTAAATATCTAATATGTTGAATTTGAACCTTTATGATTTTCCACCTTAAATATGGTGTGATGTTATTAATTGTCTAGATGGTTTCACGCATTCACCATAAAAGTTTACTCCATAATAAAAATGTTAATTTGGAGTAGGTTTGATTCCAATAATTCTAACAAATCATTGTGTATTGTATATATCATTTTTAGCTACCACTAAAGATGCAACACACTCAGTATTTTTATACATACCTACCAAATTCATAAATGGGACTCTCTTTTTCATTATCTTATCATGAATTTGACATTAGATCATACTGATTAAAGGAATAATAGTTTTTCCCCATTTAAAAAGTTATCCCTAGCTCTCCACATATTTAGTATATATATTAATTGTACTTTATCTAGAAAAATTTTATATTTTCGATTTCATCCAATCCATTTATACTTGATATAACTGATATTTTATTACCATAAAGTATATGTTTTAAATTACATTTCTTATATATATCATTGAATATGTGATTGATCCATCGTGGAAGAAAATGTAGTTTGTCCCAGTAAATTAAGCTCCCATATGTTTCATATATGTATTCATATATAGATTTATTACATGTGGCAATATTAAAAATTCTCTCTTGAATTGTTTAACTTTTATTTTTCAATACATTGTTAGTGTAAATACTATTGAAATGTCAAATAAACATTCAGTTCTACCTCAGTAGATCAGGTTCCCAAAAATATTGGTTGCTACATTAATTCAATATAAATAATGCTTATTTCATTTTATACTTAACCAACTATAATACCAATAATTCTTTTCCATATATTTTCAAACATATTTACATGGATAACATCTCATTCTTACTCACCTCTAGTAGAGTCATGGAAAAAATTCATTCCCAATGAGTATTCAATGATATTGTTTCTTATTTCAACCCTTAATTTAATTTTTATAACATTAACACATTATTCGCATTCTATGATGTCACCATACCATTACACCTTCCATGATTGGTGGTATTGACATCCAATGCCCCATAAAATGATCATATAAATTATCTATGATAATTAAAATTATAATGGATTAAGGAATAACCTTTGTAGAACCAATCAACACTTATTTTTATAACACTTTTACCACCCATATATAGTTTCACTTGAATACCCACCACATTATCAAAAATAAAAATCCCCATTACTTCGATACATTGAATATATGATTGAATTTTACTTGTTCAATATCAATCATGTAAAATTTCTAGATACTTGTAGAAAAACTCACATTTAATAAATTGGAACTACATAACATTTTTAGAATACTTAAATCATTATTCGTGTATATGCCCAAATGTTATTGTACTTTAGCTTCTTAGGAAACATGGAAACATTAACACTGGATCCTAAGTGAGCTAAATTATCTCCCACAATGTTCTTTTTGACCAGTACCATTCTTTGACACATAAAAGATAATAAATATATTCATAACTTGGGGCATATAAAACATAATAAGTGGTGAGAAAATATGATCAACAATGGTAAGCAAGGGATATATGTATGTATAATCATTATTATAGGGGTATTAGATTAAGATAAAAAACATTATAAGATCATACTCTGCGTACTATAAGATAATTATCTTGAATCATGGAATAAATCTTGGAAGTTCATAAGACATGAATCATATTGAAATAAATAACATAAGACATGAAATCCTAACATAAAAATAATACATGGAATTGTGGAATACACAAAAGCATATAAAAGTATTTCCACAGTAGTCAAGGAATTGCTTCCAAGGCTATCTTGGTAGAATCGGTCCACTCCCCATAAAATGATGGTAGTAATTGTTTAATCCCATGTCCATTTTAGTAGTATTTCTTCACTACTCATACCATCTTGGTAGTTATGGTTCACTCCCATGGCCATTTTAATATTATAAGTTCACTCCCTATACCATCTTGGTTGTAATAGTTCACTCTCATGGCCATATTAGTAGTTAATGATAACTCCAAATACTATCATAGACTATCTCAGGAAATTTAAATATTTACCCATTTAATTGGGGGATCTATAGGTCTCAACCATCTCAGAATTAAATCCCACATACATGTAGACCAAAATAATAACTAATCATATCATAACCCATAAAATAAAATGTGCATCGCAAACAAGTAATTATATGAGATCCAATATAAAAAATATATAGGTTTCCTAATAACTTTTTCGATGAATAACTGATGAAAAGAAATGGGTTTCATAAATATATAACCCATGAAAGTAAATAATATTTCATAAACAAATAACCTATGAAATAGAATGGATTTCACAAAGAACATTCCATAATGTGTAAACCATTTAAAGAAAGAATATGAATTAAACCATTGTATCATCTCCTATAAAGACCATAGTAACATTAATGGATGTCATATTTGTTGTAAAATATTTTTATAAGATCCTATAAAACCATTTTTGATGAAAATTTCATTTATTCTTTGAAAATTCCATTTTGAAACATAAAACATTTAGAATACCACATTATTTGAAAATACATTATAATATAGAATAAAGTCTTGAAATAATTTATAAAACAATTTAACTTGAAAAAATTAAAAATAATCTTCAAAAAAAATTAATACCTTTTTCTAAAAATAATCTAATAACTTATAAATGAATAGTTTAAGTCGTTTAATTCCATTTCAGGGAAAAGGATATTTTGAAAAGTTTTAATTGGAGTATTAAAAATCATTGAAAATCCTTTTTAAATAGATTTTTTTGGAAACCTATTTCCTTTAAACCAAAATAAAAAAACTAATTTATATAATATTAGGAATTTATTTTATTTAAAAAATGTTTTAAAATTTTAAAGGAGGCTTCAAGGATATAATGTTCATAATAGTGGGTAAAACTGTATGTGTTGAACACTCTTTTTCCACAGTAAAAAGTTTAGAAAAGTTCCTCAACGAAAAAAAAGAAAAGAAAATTACTTTTTTTAAAACCCATTTGTTTAAAAGGTAAAACATACGTAAAAATTTCTTTCAATGATCATTGTAAAATAGTAGAATATTTTTCTAAACCTTATAGAAAAAACTATTTCGATGGGACTCGTATTTATGACGGAAGAGAGAGGTAATGCAAGACTTTCTTAAAAATACTTTCATGACCACCTTATATAAAAAATGGTGGAATATTGTTACATTACATGGATATATATCAATGAATAGAATTTAATAAAACCATTTAGAGTTCTTAAGATATGGATCATAGGATTTCATCAATGGGAGAATAAAAAAAATCTCGATAAATAGTGATATTGTAGCTAAAAACCCTTACCAATTTGGTAACATTGAATAATAAAAAATAGAAATAATAAAATTACATGAAGAATATAATATCATTAAAATAATTAGGTTCATTATATAACAATTCATAGTTATTATAAACTCCTCATGGAAAAATATAGGTGCATAACATGACATGTGTCTCAAAGAAGGAAAATTGAGACCAAATTACATTACTGATTTGCTACTTTTGAAACACAGACCCAATGAAATAAAAACTATAAAATGTCTATTAAATTAAAAATTAATTTATTTTTAATAATCATATATTACATAAATTTAAAGTATACACACCGCAAAAAATAAATGAGTGGTTAATAAGGATTGAATATCTTGAAAATAAAAAATGAGATGAAATTTCCATACCTTATATCTTGAATCTCATTGTACTCATACAAAACTCTTGCATAATAAATATAATTTTATTTTAAATATTTTATAGATACATATTTTTATATCTAATTGAAGATATTATTATTTTTAGTTTTTATATTACCCACTTATTAATAATTCTATGTTATGTTTTCACTTAGGGTAATATGTGTTTTGTTCATCATTCATGTTTTGAATTATTATTATTGATCATAAAACATAGACCACAATTTATTTACTTAAAAAATCTAAAAATTTATATAAAAATCATATATATTCCTTATATAATTATTTTATCTAATCTATATAATATAGAAAGATGAAATGGAATACACTGTTCATGGAGGCAGTAGGTTGTACGTATGCATGAACGTTGTTTCAGTTTTGTTATAATATTGAAAGTAACATAGTAAATTAAATATATGTATATATGTATATAATATCATTAAATTATAATAATTATGTTATATATATCATATATTTTAACTAAAACCATCCTTATTACATTCCATGTGATGTGTGAATGAATCACTTAACTTTGAGGTGGCGGTAGTCCACACTTTCCCAAAAGAAATTATCATATTTACACAAGATGGAAAGTATGAAAGAATGTGTAGTAAAAAATTAAATAGTCATAAAAACATAATATATATAATATATATAATATATAAATATGTTTTGCATAATAATTACAATCAATTAAAGGTGTTATAATAAAAATGAACAATCATTGTTTCGTTAGGTGGTAATTCATTGTACACATAAACAATATGTTTGAAACTCCTTAGATGGATGTGTGTGAAAGTGTAGTTAAAACCATATAAAAACAAAATACAATTATATATATTATAGTTTTATTCTATAATCATGTAATTAGGATAGTTTTGTGGGTGTATAATAGAAATAAAACTATAGATCATGAGGAAAGTTGTTACCTCTTCTTTGGGAAACTCTTTTTGGTTTACAGCAAATGGATTCCTTGGATAGATTTCTACCAAAGGGGGTGCTTCATGAAATAAGGTACGTATATTTTTAATTGGATTGGGTAGATTTTGTAACAACGTAACTAGTTTTAGAGGTTTGATTAAGGTTGATAGGTAGTGGACTTTTGTAAGGGAGGGGAAGTACATGCATGGTATTTTTGAAAATAATTTTCTGTAAACAAGTATTACTTATTAAAAAAATTTAAAAATTGATAATATAGAACTTTATACGAGTACTGGACAAATTATATCCATATACTTAGTTTTTAACAAGTTTATAGGTCATTTTTTACCTTAATAATAAGGTTTAGTCCCTTGTTAAACTTAATTTTATTGTAATCACCTTAATTAATTTTAATCAAAAACAAAAATATTTATGGTCAAAAATTAATTTAATATTATTATACCACTAATTTTATACTAATTTAAATCATTTATTAATATTTTTTAATATTAAAATCACAAATGTGGGGAAATTATGTTTAGTGCTATTTCCATAGATGTGGTGAGAAAGCGAGTTTTTAAGGTAAAATTGTTCAAATGTTCAATAAGATTTTTATATCCAATTTTAGTATAAATATTATACTAATGACCCAAATTGGTTTAATGTGTGTATAATTGATCTATTTTTAGTTTAAAACCAACATAAAATAAAATTTAAATATATAAATATATTAGACAAAATTGCATTTTTGAATTAGAATTAAGTATTTTCCACTAATAATCCAAAAATTACCATTCTCATTAAAATATAGAAACTTCACCCTAATATAATATGAGTATTCTGAATTCAAAAATGAATTTTGTTTTATCAAATTTAATTTCTATTAGTGATTACAATTAATTTTATTATTGTTCATAGTTGCTCATAAAAAGAAGTTCCTTTAAGAGAAGTGTATTTTTATGCATATAATGGCTTTATAAAAAATTATATATTTCATGATCAATTGTTGTATTTATATGTAAATATAATAAACCAAATTTTAGAATTATTTATTAATATTCATATTACCATTTATAATGAATGGGTTATTACTATCTCATTCAAATAACTGTAATAATATTGTGTTATTTAACAGAAACTCTATGTTGTGTGTAATTCATGCCATGTTAGTGTTGCATGTAGCAGAAGATTACCTTGGTGTAGAATAAAAAATATGTCTAACTATGCGATTTAATAAAAAATTATTTCATGTGTTTCATGAAATGATAATTATAAAAAAAATTAAAATAATTTTAAAAAAGGTTACTCACAACATCACAGGGTGTTACATTATACCCCCTAAAAATGAATTTATCACTAAAAATATGTCTAGGTAATTAATGTTTCAATACTTGAAACATCCATTCCTACAAAAAACATCATAATAATGTAAACTAAAACATATTTAAAAATAATAATGTTTAAAACATAACAATTTGCCAATGTAACATGTAACTTGTTTCCTATAAGGGATAACATTGGTGGAAAGTGAAAACATTGAGATGGAGGAGAAATCAAACTATCATGTTTTGATGGACAGTGTTAAATAACATGGTAAGGAGAAAGATAAAAATCTAAAATAAAAAACCTAAAGATTCATAAAAAATCTCATTGATATCATAAAAATGAGGATAAGTTGACAACATTTTTTTTCAACACCCTTTCCCTAAATTGGAAGAATTTACATGAGATGATATACTTTAATGATCTGAGAATAATCTCCCCATTTTTTCTACCGTGATCATTTTACACATCATCTATTATTCCATGAAATGAGGGTCAATGTTTTATGATCTAATAACTAATGGATCATAGGATCCATAATAATTTGTCCCATGTACCATCAATTATCAACATAACAAAAGGTTAGAACGTGTTATAAAATATGCATAAATCAACATATGGTGAGATGATACTTCAATCTCGCAAAATACATCATAAATATTCCATAAATGTATAACCTTATAATCATTATGAAATATTAGAATGCAAAAATTTTACTTTTCTATAGTTAAAATGTAACGTTTCCATCAAATCAGTTTTCTAGTCTATCAAAATAATTAAAAATTATCTTGTAAAACATTAGAGAAAACCATAAATTAATCAATCCATGTATATTTAACCACAATTTTTTAATCTGAATACATAAAAATATAAAATATTGATCTTTATCCATAATCCAAAATAAGGACGGCCCATACCATTAATTAATACCACATTCCTTTCACATTTCATCTATACTATCACCATAATCTCTAATATAACCATTAATCATACCAGCTTGATGTTTTTCATCGACAGATTTACTCTTATGAAATAAATTTTCCTAATAACCATCCATTCAACAATTAAATAATTTAATATTTTATGATGTAATAGGGAGGCTAATATTACTATCATTTATTTATCTGAAACCACCATTTTCCATTATAGTTACATGTTTTGTTTCCTTCTTTTTCAATATTCAAGTCACCTTATTGTTCTGATAAGATATTTAATTTAGCGATTTTATCAAAATTCTTGATGCAAAGGGAACCAAATATTCTTTCCTACATGGTTTCTACTAATCTAAATCTCATTTGAGTCCTTCCTTATATTCTTTAGTGAGTCATGGAGTTATTTAAGGCACATGTGATTTAAAATGGTTCTTGAAAACTGATTAGGAATGATTATAACATCCTTCACTCATGCTAAAATCACATTTTACTAGTTATCAGTAGATTTTATATAACATTCAATTTAGATCCAGTTTCTTATGGTTCACTCTACTAACTAAAACGAGAAAAATGTATTAATAAATGGTTATCATAGTGAGGAAATATATAATCAGGGAACAAACATATATTATATCAAAATTATGTCTCCTTTCTTATACTATGATGCATTCGGTTTATCCTAGGGTATTCATAGAAAACATCAATTTAAATACTTCATGATGGTTCATTATGGTTTTTTGAACTTCTAATTAATATCCCTCAAGAGTTTCAAGCTAGTAGCATAGTAATGTCTATTATCGTATATGAGTATACACTGAGTCCAACACCAATACACCTTGTCAGAGTTATTACTTATAAGTAACATTGTGATAGAACCACATCCACTTGTAGTATGAAGAAAGAGATGTATTTATAGGAAACCACATACTCTATCTTTTATGAAAATTCCATTACATTTTCTTAAATTTTTACTCATCCTTATATTATCCTTAAATGAATTTCTATATATTTCCTTATAAATATACATTGGTGTCTCACTAATGTTTTATAATCCCTGTTTCAAAAGGATGACTAATATTTTTCTATGATACCAAGTCTATTGAACCTCGTATTTCATATATTTGAATTATGTATATTTTTTGTAATACATAAATCATTATACAAACAGACACCCAAAGAAAATATTTGTCTGTGGATTTCGAAAACATGGAAACATAAACATTGGTACATAAAGTGAGTGGTATTATCTCCCACTAGGTTTTTCTTTACTCGAACCCTTATTAGACACATCAAACATAAAACATATCTTCATAATCTAGGGGAATGAAATCATAAAAATTTGGTGAAATTGAATGCTCTGTAAGGGTAAACAAGGGATACATGTAAGCATAAACATGATAATATGGATATGATATCATGATCATAACAATAGATAATCATACCCTTCATATCATAAGATTGTAAAAATTAATCAGGGCATAATGCTTGCAAGTTCATAAGACATGAACAATAAGAAAATAAATAACAAAAAACATAAAAGGAAAATATACTAATAATACATTGAATTAAGTTAGAAACATAATTATATCAAATTATATCCATATTGTTCGATGAATTTCTTCCTAGTCCATATTAGTAGGATTGGTTCACTCCCCATTCCATCATTGTTGCTAGGGTTTACTCTCATAGCAATCTTAGTAGTATTATTTCACTCTCCATACCATCCTCTTAGTCATTGTTTACTCCCATGATAATCTTAATTGTATGAGAACAAACTCCATTCAATCTTGGTAGCCATGTTTCACTCCCATGGCCATCTTAGTAGTTAAGGTTCACTCCAAAGACCATATTTTTATATATCGTGAGATATAAATCTTTACCAAATGCATTTGAGTAAGATATAGGTTCAACCCATTTCATAATGAAACAATCTATACATGTTCCAAAAAATCATAAATAATCATATCATAACTCATTAAATGAAAAGATAATCATAAAAATGCTATCATATCATAACCCATGTAAAGAAGACATTAATTTCATAATCATTTTATCCAATCACATGCCCTAAAAAATCCAGGTTTCATAAACATATAACCCATGAAACAGAAATGTTTTTGTAAATATCATTCTATAATGTGTAAAACATTCATAAAAATAATATTAATGAAACCTTTGGATAATTTCCCATAAAGACATCAGTAATATCAATGGATGTCATATTAGATGGAAAATAGTTTTTAATGATCCATTAATACCATTTATTGAGGAAAATTTCCCTTCCACTTTGAGAAAATCTATGAAAATAACCTTTTAAAAACCATTTTATTTAAAAATATATTGAATACATAGATGGAAGGATTGAATTTATTTTTAAAACCTTTTCCAATGATAATTTATAAAATAAGGATGAATTGTTATAAAACTATTTTATTTCAAAATAAATTGAAAACTTATAATAGAAGCATGCAAATCATTTAAATCCATTTCTTCAAAAAACTTTTTATAACCTATAATATATGTCTTAAAAATCATTTAAAATAATTTTTAAACAAAAATCATTTTTCAAATACATTTTCATTGATAACCACTTTAGAAAAATTAATCTTCATAATATTATAAAAATAAAAATATTTTAGAAGAATTTCGATTTTAATATGGTAAAGAAATATTTAAGGTTATGAAGGTCATGTTTTCGGGTAAATATGTACATGTCGAACATTCCCTTTGTACTGTAAAAAGATTATAAAAGAGCCAGAACCAGAAAATGAAAATAAGATTATTTTTAAAAAAATTTATTTAAAATAAAAAACCGGGTAAAAAATGTATTTTAATGATCATAGGATAATAGTATAATATTTTTTGAATCCTTTTATAAAGAATGGTTTTTATGGGACACATATTTTCGACTGTAGAGAGAGGTAAAGTAAGATTGTATTTTCCACACATTCTTGATCATATTTTGTACAAAAGAGTGGAAAAATGGTACCGTTACATGGATATAATATTAATAACTACTGGGTAAAAAATTAGTTTAATTGAGATATGTATCATAATATTTCACCAATAAGAGCATGATCATAACCAAATTTGATAAAGAATGAAATTATAGTTATAAACCATTACCAATTTGGTAACTTTGAATCATAAACAAATCGAAAGAATAACATTAAATGAAGCAAAAAATATTTTGAAAATTATGATGATATTGATATTAAATTTCAAAGGAAGTGTATACACCTCATTAAAAAATATAGGTTTATAACAGGTCATGGGTCTCAAAGAAAGAAAATTGAGTTAAAATTTTTATATCAATTTCGTAACGATTGAAACATAGTACCCATGGAAGAATGATCATAAAATAGATATTTAAATTATAATAAATGTAAGTATAAGAATCATATAAAACATAAATAGTATGTATAAACACCACTCAAAATAAATTAGTGGTGAATAAGGTACAAATCTCATGAAAATAAAAAGGTAACAAATAATTCCCTTACCATATGTCTTTACTCTCATCGTACTCATACAAACCTCCTGTATAATAAATATTTGTTTATTATAAAACATTTATAGAAAAATATTATTATATATAATACCAAATATTATTTTATTATGACTTTATATTTCCCAAATATTAATAATTCGATGTTATGGTTTCACTTTAGGTAGTATCATCTTTGTTCTTCGAATATGGTTTGACTTTTTATTCTTTATCGTATTACATAGATAATTATTTACATAATTTAATGGTGTAAAAAATTTCATAAATGTCATAATTATTCCTTATATTTTTATTTCCAATAATCTATAAAATATAGACAGATGAAATGGAATACACCTTTCTTGGAGATGGTAGGTTGTACGTGTGCATGAACGTTGTTTCTATTTTGTTGTTGTATTGAAAGAAAGTAAGTAAATGACATATATGAGTATATGTATATAATATTATTATATTTTAAATGTTATGTTATATATATATCATATATTTTCACTAATATCATCCTTAACACATTCAATGTAACATGTTAACAAATCACATTGTTTTGAGGAGGCGGTAGTCCACACTTCCCCAAATAAAATAATAATATTTACAAAAGATTGAAATTATAAAGTTATGATTTATTAAATGAATTCATAAGGACTAATAAATAATAAATATAATATAAATATTATATATAAACTTCATTTCTATCATAATTCCCAACTATGAATGGTGGTATAGAAAAAAAGAACAATTATCATTTCGTGAGGCGGTAGTTCATGATAAACATAAATAGAATGTTTGTTACCCATCATATAGAAGTGTGTGTATGTGTAGATTAAAAAAATAACATAAAAAATCTCATTATATTTGTGATACTGTTTTTTTTGTATAAGAATTAAATTAGGAGAGTTGGGGGTGGATAATGAAAACAAAACTAAAGCTCTTGAGGAAATATGTTACCTCTTCTTTGGGTAACCCCTTTAGGTTTTCACCAAAGGGCGACCTTGGATAGATTTTATCCCTAGGGGTGGATTATAGAAATAATGGTGGGATTTTTGGATGTTTATTGGGAATACAGTTTCGAAACCTATGTGGTTTTATAGGGGTGATGAAGGGTTGTAAGTGGTTACCATTTATAAGGGAGGGAAATGACCCACTTTGTTTTTTGGAATAGAATTGTGTGTTCCCCATGTATTAATTATTAAAATATTATCCAAATGGATTATTATATTCCCATATTGCTGTATATTCAAAATAATGTCCATTAAATTTTCGTTGGACATGTTTATAGGTCATTTTCTCCCTTACGATTAAGGTTTTGTCCCTTTTTAATCTTAATTTTATCTTAATCACAATAAATAATTTTAATTACTTTCACTTATATTTTTGGTAAAAAAATTAAGTTATTATAATTAAAAAATAAATATTATAATTATCATAAAATATTATTTCTATTTTTAAAATTTCAAATCACATAAGAGGTAAAATAAATTTAACATTAATCCCAAATACATGGTGAGAAAGCAAGTTTTTATTGAAAAAATATTCAAAAGTTTAATATGTTTTCATATCCAATTTCAATATTACAATTACTAAAATGACCAAAAGATTATTTATAAATGTTTATTTTATAATTTTATACTTTAAAACAGACATAAAAATAATTTATCTGTATAAATAAATTAGACAAAAATGTAGTTTTTCATTAAAATTATATATTTTCGACTATTCATTAAAAATTGGTGTTTCCTAAGAAATTCCTAAAAATTCACAATAAGATAATTTGTACATTATCAATTCATAAATTAAGATTATTTTATAATATTTAATGTCTTTGTGTTTCTAAAATTAATTTTATAACTGTTCATATAATGACATAAAAAAGAGTTCCTTTAAGAAAACAATATTTTGAAGCATAAAAATACATTAACAAAATATTTATTTTATTATAAATATATTTTATTTACTTAATAAAATTACGATTAAAATTTTAAAACTTAGTTATTAATTTTTATATTACCAATTTTAATTTTTATCTAATAACTATCTCACTACAATAATTATAATAATAAAATGTTGTTTCACAGAAACTTACTGTTTAATGTAAAAAAAATACAAGTCAGTGTTGTGTATAGCACAATATTAACTTGGTGAAGAATATAAAAAAATTATGACTTTTTTATTTAATAAAAATCTATTTTTAGTGTTGTGTAAAACTGTAAATATCAAAATCATTAAAATAAATTGAAAAAAATAATTCACAAACTCTCATGGTGTTACAATACTATTTACATGAAGGTGTTATTATTCTCATTAGATGATATATAACTAGAAATTTTGAATAAGAATCTATTACCATGTGTTTTAACCTTCCTACATTGTATGTTTCTATAGATAATTATCTCTCATCATTCCCTTGTTCAGTTTATTCCTATTCAAACTACTTGTAAATCTTCCACATTGACTAAATTGAATTCAATATTTCAACCTCTATCTGAAGTTGAGATATGAACCCCTTTATATAAATTTAATATAGGAAATGACTATCAATTTTCTATAATTTTAATTTATGTAATATCATTATAAATTCTACAATGTTTATTTAGATACAAAATGTATTTTTCTGGATGCTAGATTGTTTATATCGTTAATAAACAAATTTCTTATGAAAAAACATTATTATGAAATTATGTATATCTTTAAAATTATAAATCATATGATATAAATTGTTCCTTATAGTTGTATTTTTTATTGTATTACACATTTATTAATGAATCAGGTCTTGATAAATCTTTTAAGTATTTATAATGGATATAATTCTTATCATTGATGCACCCTTTATTTATATCATGGATTAGATGTGTATAATGAACTGTGAATTTAATAATTACTCCATACATAATTTTTTTGATCAATTTAATTTGTAAGACTCATCATCAAACATCATTAGTAACATCATTACTCTGATTTTAATTAGGTAATATTTATTTGAGAATTACTCCTCACTTGATTGTAATAACCATTGAATACTTTGTTGAGACATTCTTTGTCACACCAACCTTCGAAAACTCATATCTACTAAATATAAATATTATACTTACTATACTCATTCCAAATAATATGTAATGTAAATGTATAAAGTAAATTTACCACTAGATTAACATTGGAATAATTTACTCTTTCTAACTAAACTAATTCTAAATGATTTACGACATAACTTTATTTATAAAGATTTATTTTTTGAAAACTGAATACATAATTTCGTTGATAATACAAAATTTATTTGAATCCATAGAGTCTAAAACCATACTGATTATATAAATGGATACGTTTTCTTCTTAAACGAATAATTTCTAGCCATAAATGGGTATATATATCTTATATTTATATATTCATTAGTTATTTACATTGAATCAAAAATTACTAAACCATTAATTAAGTATAATTCATTTTGAAAAATATTCCTTCAAACTCTAGAATAATTTATCTTTGTGTCCACTAGACATTTATGACTAATTTTTTGGTAATACGTGAAAATATATCATCAAGAATCACAAAACATAGCAGATATAAATTTTTGATACTTCTCACCACACAGTTATGAACAACCGTTTCTCAAATACTTGGAGAACACACCTTACATCTTATATAATTTCTATACATATTTATCTACTAAATATAAATACATATATGTGATAGGAATATTATATTTAGTACCCAATTTGTATTCAAAAATCATTACCTACAATAGATGAATATACCTACAGATAAATAGACTAATTGCATCTTTGACTCGGGTTATTGAATTCAAATTTCAAGGAATTACTTCATAACCTAAAATCAAAATAGCATCCTATACAATAACCCACCTCATTTTATGGAAGGATGTTGAAAAGGATCCTTTGGCATTATACATTCTATTTTCCCTTTCTTCCTTGTCTTTCAACTTGTTCACCATAATAACATAATATTATACCGTCATTATGTACTTGTATACATAGAAAACTGTTACCTAAAATGTAATGTATCATTTTTTCCCATAATTTTCATTTTATATTATTCAAGGAAACTTTATAAAAAGGTGAAAAGGATATATGTGAAATATTAAACGAATGTGCTAATTCGTTCATATTTATATATATCATATTTAATCATCAATGTAACGACCCACGTATTTATAGAATAATACTTTTTTATATCACTTAATATTTAGGAATAATATATTAATTTTATGTTAAATAGGACTCTTTTGTCTATATCATACTTAACATGCAACAATGGGTTTCTATGAAATATTATGTCGTACACAACTTTGAATTATACCGTAATATAATATAATGTTATTATTATTTTAAATGGAAGTTAACCCATAGCCATTTTATTGATGTGAATGAACATAAATAACTAAGTTATGATTAAACATTTTTGTTAAATGTATTTACATTTATCCAATAAATTTTAGAGACTTAAAATAAGAATGAATCTGATTTTAAGCATGAAATACTCTAAAATTCTTTCAAAGGTTGATTTATTGACTTTTGACGGAGAACCCTTTTTAAATCTATTTTTTGACACTTTTATATCTTCCATTTGGAAAATAAATTCTTCTTTATAAATAGGACATAAATATTTGCTTTGGATTAATTTTTCGTATTTTTATGATAAAGTACATTTTTTAATAAATTGTGAAAAATACTGAATTTTATTTCAAAATTTTCATTAAATATAATTAATTTATATAGTTGTATTATACTATTAATTTGATTTAATGTTTAATGGTATTATATTTTTATAATTTAAACCAATTTTGTTCATTTAAAGTAATTTCACATTAAAATTGGACATAAACACATGTCAATATTTTCGTAGTTTTATTTCTTAAGAACACACTTTTTGGTTTTGACAACGGGAATTAATTTTTACTAAATTTCTAAAAATTATGTGTTTTGAATTTGGATAAATATATTCCATATTTTTAATAATGAGGTCCAAATTTTTTAAACATTTAACTATTATTTTTAAACAATTATAATAGTAACTTTAGTAAATATTTTATTCATCATGGTTATAGGGTAAATTCTGTAAATAAGGGTAAAAAATAATATTATAATAATATTAAATTACCCTAAAACTTGTCCTAACCCAAATTGATGAGATATGTCTGACCATGGAAATCATTGGGTCAACTTTAGGACCCCATGGAGTCACTTGTGTGTGAAAGTGACATTTAATTACCATTAATTTAACATTTAAGAAAATATAACATAAACATATATCATTTATTGAAAGAATTTTTATATTTGTTTATATAATTAATTTCTCAAACAATAAATAGTTATTTGAAATAGAAAAGGATTTTGTATAGCATGGTATTTTATTAATAATTTTGAGACAATAAATAAATAAATTTTATTATGACATAATAGTGATGCAATGATTGCTTCATTAATAAATGATTCAAATAAATGATATTATAAATGTTAAAATAAATTTAATTTTAAAATTTTAATGACATAAACGAATTTTTTGGATGATATTTACGTGTTATATTTGTATTAATTAATTTTTTTCGAATCAAAAATGTTTTTCTGAATTTTTTAAAGTCGTGATATGAATAGTTCCAAAATTGACATAATTCATATTTTAAAATATAAAATAGATTATTAAATAGTATAAAATTCAAAAAAAATATAATATTTGGTAAAAAATTATAATGATTCTTAAATATTATTTATTACTCTTTATTTGGATATTTTTCATTTATTGATAAGTATTTTAATACTCAATGTGTTAAATATTGAATAAAACTCTATGAGTAAAACGAGTTAAATAAAAAAGATAAGGATTAAAAAATATCCAAAACCTATCCAATTCTTATAGAATGATTTTATTTCGACTTAAATATATTGTATCTTATAATTTAATGGTTTTTGGTCCCTTTGAAACCCAAAATAAGTTTTTAATAAAATAATACTTTCAAACATTCCTAAAGAGTCCATCCTCCCTCTTATAAAAGGCCACCACCTCTAACCCATTACACACACCTATCAAGCCCCTTGGCTCATCCAAACAATGATCCAAGAATATTCCAACATCACCCTATTCTTAAAAGAATCTTTACCCTAGGATGAAGTCAATTCAATAAGGCCTTCTAACTTAAATCAAAAGAAGTTACCCGATTTAAGGTAACATTATCTCTCAAGTCATTTTCTTGTATTTTCCTTCTCAACTCCCTATAATCTTATGATTATTTTATTACATAAAAACTATAGTATCCAAAATATACTTGTTTGTTGTTATAAGACGTATTTGAAATACACTTACACACACCTCCATCTAATGGATACAAACATACTGTTTCTATGTACAACGAACTACTACCTCACAGAATGACGATTGTTCGATTTTTCCCTACCACCTCTCATGGTGGCCATTATGATGGAAATATCTTTACATATTATATATATTATATTTATATTGTTTATATTCTACTTAATTTATTATTTATATAACAAATTTATGGTTTCTATAATGGGTATATACTATAATTTCAATTGAGGATGTGTGGGCTACTGCCCCCTGAAAGTGATATGACTCGTTCATGCCATACATGGAATGTATAAAGGATGGATTTAATGAACTTATGAAACATATAAAAAATATTATATTATAATTGATTAATAATATACCTATGTATCATTAATTTTTCATTCCTTTAAATATGAAGAATAAATTAATGTAGCATCCATGCGTACATACAACATAACGTCTCCATGAATGGTGAATTTCTTTATTATATCCAAATGTTATGTACTATTATAAATACAAATAAATACAGTATTTATATGATATTTAAATAATTATTATCATTCTGGAGATAATGGAATTTTGACCAAATGGGCAATTTGTAATTATAAAAAGTTTATTTTTGACTCAAGTTTCGAACAACAACAAAATGTCTGATATAAACTTAAATAGTTAAATATTTATTATTGAAATGATTTAGGTGATATAAAATGAATAATAAGCTTGAAAAAGGTTCTTAATAATATATAAATTAAGTTATTTTTATTATTCAGGAGGAACAACGAACATATGAGACAAATCAGACACAAGGTAAGTGAATTTGTCTCAATTTCAATTCATTAAGGAATACTTTGATTTATATAGGACATTATTTTATATGGTGTATAAACCCCTTTTAATTTTAATTTCCTTGAAATGAAATACTTTCTCTATGAATCATATTACTAAATTACAAAAAGAATGTTTCTTTTTAATGTACGCGGGTAAAGTGACATTTCTCCCACTAGGAGCATTATTTGATCTTTGAAATACTCTAAAAGACGTAGTGTTTGTAGAAGGAAATTTAAATACCATATACCATTTTATATGTATTTTGGTGTTGAAAATTATTTTGATAATGGATTTATTATGCCAATATCATGAACTGATATCTTGTGATTTCAATGTGGAAATGTTATATTTCCTTTATGCTTGTTCATGTTTTATAATTTTGTTATGGTTCTTTGGAATTTTTGAAGTATAAGGGTGGTTCTGTGATAAAAAAATGACAGGTGAGCCCAATATAGCTCTCCAATACATTAGGTAATGTTACAAAGGTAATGGATAATGTTTTCTTCTAAGAGATTTAGGGAATATACCGTGATGGGTATTCCAAACATAACTCCATACATAGTAGTGAAAGAAACAATGTAAGTATGGTTTGGATTCCATAAGTTGCCATTACAATTTATGATTTCTATGTATTATTCATAAATATTATAATTTCATGGGGTATGTTAAAGAGCTAATGTTTTATGATTGAGAAGTATGATTTCATTGATTTTTATGTGTTGTTGGAATAATGCTTTATTTCATTATTTTATAAAGCGTAGTAAGCATTTTGTTCTCATCCCATGTTTTTGAAATGTTTTTCACATAGAAGAAGGAAGGATAAGAGAAAGGATGTATTCAAGAAGATTTTTATAAAAATAATAATTCTGGTTTTATTTTATGATTTTTATTATTGTGAAAAAAATGGATATAGTATAACTGTATACTTTGTAATCTATTGATATGTAATGTAATATTTATAGCCTAATTATTTAAAACAATAAACCTAAAAAGATCCTCAATGTGATGTATTAACATAATATAAGAGTACGTAATATTTATGTCTAGGGCATTATAGTTGGAATTCAAGGTCGGTTTAGAAAAATTTAGGGATTAAGAGTATTTGTTAGACACATGGTTAGTCTTTATATCTAATCTTTCTGTTAAATTCTTATTTTATAACATTCATTGATCAAGGAATATCTGTTAAAAATGGAAGGAGGAGGATCTAAAATGACATTCATATCTCTTTCTGATGAATTTATTGCAATAATTATCTCAACGTCATATCCAGATGATTCTAGAAACATTTTATAACATACAACTAATTGAAAGAATTTTTTTGTGATATCCAAAACCTCAGATATACCTCGATTCCATCGTTGATAATGTCTTTTATTTTATCAAATCATATTTTCTAAATATTAACATATTTTCATGAATGGTAAATATTATCAAGGTATTTTCAAATATTTTACCATATCACAAGATATTGAAGCATATTATGATTTTGAAAAAGGTGTTGAAGACGGAAACCATTGCACAACCTATATATATTTTCTTTTAAATAATATTCTTTCAGTACATAATCATGGTATTTTAAAAGGACCATTAATTGAATGTTCCAACTCAAAATCGGTCTGATTGTTTCATAAAACAATTTTTATATCAGATGTTTTGAAGTTATAGGTCACAAATGATTATTTTCTAAAATTATTTTCATGTGAACACCTATATGAAAAGTTATAAGAGATGTATTTGGATAAAGAAATCAGATGATTTTAAAGGATATCTAAATAATTATTGCAAATTCATGAAGTATCTATCTTCATGAACAAGATGATGATGAAACAAGGTGGACACCATGATCAATGTATGATTTAATTTGTTTGTGAATAGTGTTATTTTATAGAGGTTAAAAAATTTCATTATATATAAGACTTAATGAATTAATATATTGAGGTTATTATTATTGGGAATTAAAATGAGAGGTATAAGGCACCATTTGTGGTTAAATCATAATAGGATTATTTTTGTGTTTTATTAAAAGGGACAACGTGCAATATCGGTAATATACCATCATGTCTGGCAGGGCTACAGGAATAGAACCCACCACCGAAGGGCGATAAGGGTGCATCACCTACCACTAGCCTACGTGAAGCCACTGGTTAGTTCGACTAATTATTTTTATTAATTTTTTTGGATCAAGAATATGTTGATTTTTGAAACTTATGATTTATCAAATTTATATCCTTATTATAATAAAATAATTTGGTGATTAAGTGATAAATGTTATTTTGGAAGTCGTTTTCCCTTTTTGGAAAACTATATGCCTATGGAAAATAGAAGACTATGTGATTTCATTTGATGAGTAATTGTAGAATTTTTTAGAAGCCTCTATGTTTTTATTGTGTACATATAGAGATTTAGTTTATTAAAGGAAATGATCAACCTATCTTGGAGAATGTGTGATTAGGATAATTACTTTTCATTATGAGACTTTAAGAGTAATCGATGTTATTTGGAGATTAATGTTAAGATTTATCATGGACGATTATGTGATCAAATCCTTCAGAATTTTTGGATTCAATAATAATTTGGATTATATTGAAATATTTTAATGACAATTGTGTATTGAATTGTATTTTGGGAGCTTTGGGTATTGTTTGTTGAATTTTTGAGATTAAGAGTATTATTAATTTTTATAAATGATTATCTTTTTGGGGTATTATCTTGATCATGTACTGAACCTTTTGTTTTAGGTTAATGTGTAAAGACATCGGAAATAGGTAGTTTATATTTTTTGGATCATGATATTCTCTAGAAGCAGATTCTAGTGCTTCAGGTGTAACCATGTCATCTTGAATACTCATCATTTTGAGAAAAGATTATTTTTGGTAGAAACTTATTAAAGGATGAAACTATACATGAAAATTATGTATATTTACTTATATACTTTGCCGATCTCATAAATAAATTCTCCAAAATTATGAAATGGAACATAAAACAAAAATATTGTTCGTTTACCTTTCCTACTGGGAATCCAATGACCATTTAACCCAACACAATATTTTGGTTTTCTTGTTGTTAACTTTCTCCTGATCATGTTTTCTATCACATTCCATCAGAATGTGACATAATATTATCTTCCATATCCATTTATTATAATATGTAATCAATGTATTGTTTATATCGGGTGAACTTTTTTACTTCTCATTATTTATTTTAAATTGATAGTTCTATTGACTTGTTTTTTGATGTCGGACTTTTAATGAAGTTTCCAAGCCAAATTTTAAAATAGCGATGACACAATTTCCAAAAGAGGGGAAGGATATAACGACCCATGTATTTATAGAATAATACATTTTCACATCTAATGATATTTATGAATAAGATATTACTTTTTTGTTAAATAGGACACTATTTTTTATAGCATAGTCAACACACAACAACAGGTTTCTTTGAAATCTTTTGTTGCACACAACTTTGAGTTATACCAAAAAATAATATATTAACAATGTTATTGTAAATAATCGTTAACACATGGTCGTTTTATTTATACCAATGAACATAACTAACTACATTATGATTAAACTTGTTTTATAAATGTAATTATATTTATACAATAAATTTTAGAGGATTAAAATAAGAATTAATCTGATTTTATGCATGAAATTCTTTAATTGTTCATTAAAATGCCAATTTACCACCTTTTGATGATGTAAATTTTTAAATATAGTTTATGAAACTTTAATATATTACATTTATAAAAATAATCTTCTTATTTTTATGTAGGAAATGAAAATTTACATTGGGTTTTTTTGTATTTTTTAGATAAAGTTCATTTTTAATGAATAGTTAAAATATTGAATATTAATTCAAAAATACCTTTTATTCTAATTTATATATATATATAAATATATTATACTTTTAATTGGTTTTAAAGTTTAATTTGTTTTATATTTTTATAATTTAATTCAGTGTTGGTCATTGAATGTAATTTCACTTTGAAATAAGATATAAATGCATGTCAATATTTTGGTAGTTTTTACTTCTTAAAAACATTCTTTTTGGTTTTGAATGGGAATTAATTTTTAAATTAATTGAAGAAACTTATGTGTTTCTAATTTGAAAAAATATATTCCATATTTTTAATCAGGAGGTCCAAATTTGATATATACTTATCTTTTATTTTTAGACATTTTGAATAGCAACTTCAGTAAATATTTTATTTACCATGGTTAAAGGGTAAATCTTGTAAATATGGGTAAAAAAATAATATTAAAAAAATATTAAATAACCCTAACACATGTGATAATACTATTGGATGAGATATATCAGACCATGGGCATCCGTGTGTCGATTTTAGGACCCCATGGAGCCACTTGTGTGTGAAAGTGACATTTAATTACCATTAATTTACTGTTATGGAAGATATAACCTAAACATATATATTTTATTTTAAAGAATTATATTGGGTAATATAAATAATCTATTTGACTATAAATATTAATTGGAAATATAAAATTATTTCCTACATCATGGTATTTTATTTGTAAATTATTAATTTTATATAAATAAATTTAATTATGAAACAGTGATGATGTAGTGATTTTTACATTAAAAATGGATCCAAATAAATTATATTTTAAAAGTTAAAATAAATGAAATTTAGTTATATTGATGTTATAAACGAATTTGTTTTTGATAATTACATTTTATATTTTTATTAATGAGATTTTTCTAATAAATATGTTTGTTATGGATTTTGAAAGTCATGATACGTATATTTCCAAAATTGAAATAATTCATATTTTAAAATATAGAATATTTTATTAAATATTTTGAAATTTCAAAATATCTAAGATTATTCCAAATAGTTATCATAAGTCTCAAATTATATTAATAGAACTTTATTTTTCTATTTGTTCTGTTTTGGTAAATATTTGGATTCTCAAATTGTTAAATGGTTGATAAAATGTTTAGAGTAAAAAAATTGTTATATAAAAATGATAAGTATAAAAAAAATCCAAAACAAGTATAATTCTTATTGAATGAATATATTTCTATGTATATTAACATTATATTCTAATATAATGAGTTTTGGACCATTTGAAACCAATAAAATTTTCATAATAAAACAATACTTTCAAACTATCCTAAAGAGCCCTTTATCCCTCAAATAAAAGGTTGCCACCCTTATCCAACTATACAGACCTCTAAAGCTCCATGTCTCATCCAAAATATTATCCATGAATCTCCCAAGATCCCCTTGTTCGTCATAAAATCATTACTATAGGAAGAAGGCAATGTTAGAAGGAATTTTATCATAAATCAAAAGGAGTTACCCGATTTAAGGTAATGTCTTCTCTCATATTCATTTATTTTTTTTTACTTAACCACTCCCTATTCCTTTATTATTATTAATTTTAACTAAAAAAACCAATATAATAAATATAATAGGTTGTTTTGATGAGAAGGATTATGTATACACTTCTTTACTCTACCATCTAATGGATACGAACATACTAATTCTGTGTACGGTGAACTACTGCCTAACAAAACGAAGATTTTAGATTTTCTCAAACCACTTCTCATGGTGGCCATTATGAAGACACTGTATTTATATGTGATATATATTATATTTATATTTTATGTATGATTTTATATTTTTCAATTTTATCATATATTTATTGTTTTTATAATGGGTAAATATGATAATTTCAGATGAGGAAGTGTGGACTACCTCCCCCTCAAAGTGATATGACTCATTCATGGCTTACATTAAAAGTATAAATAATGGATTTAAGAAAATATGTAACGTATATAAAATATTTTCTAATAATTTAATTATAATAAACCTATGTATCATTATTCTTTTATACATTTAAATATGACGAATAAATAAAATTAGTGTTCATGCAAACATACTCCTTACCGTCTCCATGAATGCTGTATTTCTACTGTTACCTCAAAATATAATTTATTATTATAAATATATATAAATACTGGATTTATTTTATATTTAAATCATGTATGTCATTTTGGAAATAATGGAATTTTGACCACATGGAAATTTTTTAATTATAACAAATTCATTTTTGACTCAAGTTCTGAACATCGAAAAAATGTCCGATATAAACTATAATAATTAACTTTTTTTGTAGAAAATTAATATGTGATATAAAAGGAATAATAAACATGAAAAGATTATTAATCAATTATAAATTTACATTAAATTATTATTCATTAATAACAAGGATCATTTGAGAGAAATCAGACAAAAGGTAAGGGACTTCTTCTCAATCTCCATTCATTGAGGCATACTTTGATTTATAAACTACTTTCCTTAATATATTGTATAAACCCATTTGAAATTTAATATCATTCAAATGGTTTATTTTCTTTATGATGCATTTTAATAAACATAAAAAAATGAATGTTTCTTTTTAATGTATGTAGTGGCAATGACCTTTCCTCTGCCATAAGAATTATTTGATATTTGGATTCCCCTACAAGTCGTAGTGTTTTTAAAAGGAAAAGTAAATACCATATATCATTTTTTATATTTTGGTACTAAAAATGTTTTTTATTATGGAATGATTATGCCAATGTCTTGAGCTGATATCTTGTGATAGCAATGTGAAAATTTTGTCTATATTTTATGTTTTTTCACATGTTATAATTATGATATGGTTCATTGGAATTGTTTACGTATATGGGTGGTTCTGTGATAAAAATAGGGAGGGTGACACCGAGATAGATCTCTAATTCATAGGGTAAAGTCTCAAAGGTATAATTTAATCTTTCTTCAAATAGATTTAGGGAATTTACTATGATGGGTATTCTAAACATAACTCCCAATGTAGTTTTGAAAACTATAATGTATGTATGTCATAGATGCCACAAGTTACCATTAAGATTTATTATTTCAAAATGTTATTCATAAATATTATGATTTTATGAGTTAGGTTAAAGAGATTTTGTTTTATAATCGATATGTATGATTTCACTAATATGTAAGTATTATTGGTATTATTTTTTCTTTCCTTATTTTATTACAGTTACTAAACCATTTTTTCCCATCCCATGTTTTTGAAATTTTTTTCATAGGGTATTATGAAGGATAAGAGAAAGGAAGAAGTCAAGAAGATTTATATCAAGAGAATACATTATTTATTTATTTAAGGAGTTTTACTATTGTGAAAAAATTGGATAGAGTAGAAGTTTATACTTTGTAATATTTCAAGATGTAATGTAATTTTTAAAGCCTAATTCTCTAAAACTATAAACCTGAAAAGATACTCAATGTGAATTATTATCCTAATTCATGATTATGTAATGTTTATTTCATTGGACTTATAATCATCCCATTCAAACATCACATAACTTTCTCCTCACAGGTTTCTTGAAGATGATGTATCATGTGAAATCATCCATGTCCTGATGTTTTATGCACAATTGACATTGGATATTTATGATATCTTTATTACATTACCATATTATGTGTCATATAATATTCTTAGGTAATTATATTTCTCACCCTCATTTCTAGAGGTTTCTTAATAGGTATTGGGGACACTGACATCTTGAATTTCTAAAACCATTGTACTTTTGCACGCACCTTTACTACTATTGGAAAATAATGCCACTTTGGAAATTTTATTTTTCCATTATTATCCAATTCTTTTTTGTGGTATAAAATTGCATTTTATAGGAGAAAAATATATATACTATTATAACTTTTCTAAGGATTAAACATTACTGAATACTTTAATCATTAAATTTCTCCCACTATTTTATCAAAATCTATCATCCACCACTATAAGAATTAGAATAATATCTCTCGTGTGTATTCTAGTGAAAAATATCCTTTAAACCTCCCCACGTAGTCTATAGGATTTGGCTTTTCCATTAATCATTGGGTTCAAGGAATGCATTTGACTGGCCAACCACATCAACTTGTAGTTGTTTGATCTGTTGAGCAAATTACTATATTCTAAAATCATAAACATTATTTACTAAATACTTACATGTAAAGTATCAAAGAGATTGTTATGGATACCTATTTCCTTTCAAAATTAGGTAAGTCGACCCATCACACTCATAAGAACTCCTTTTTAGTAGAAGATACCCTCAACAATCGATTAATAACACCTCATACACCCAATTCTGTTTTTCAATTTTGAGTTTTGGAAGATTTTGTTGACTTAATATTACATTGAGGTAATTTTTTTATAAATTCAGTCCTTTTATATTAAATATGTTCATAATATTTTTCCATACTCACAACTGAATGTGTATTTAAATAATACAATCATTACATCTTTATGCATGTATCTACTTATTATATTATGTGGTCTCATAGACATTAAAAAGAATACAATAAAAAATCATTGAACATTTAAATAAATTAACCATATAGTCTATAGAATATAATATTGGTCTATTTAAACTCAATAGATCAACCAAAAATTATGGGTATCATACCCGAGTCGAGTCCTTAATCGTATCACATCTCACTCCCTTGTCCTATGTTTCCAAATCTCATCTGGGATAATACCTCATCTAAGATAGGCTCAAATCTTACATAGTCATAATCATTAGTAAACCATCATGTATCTTAGGGGGTCTGGAGATGGGAAATATACATATAAATATTAATGCACACAAATTCTGTTACACATATTGAATAAAAGGAGACGACATTCTAATCATTAGTATAATTTATAATTCTTAGAGATCTCACATGCAGTTGTAATAAAAATTTAAATAAATAATCCCATTCATTGAAGAGGTAATTTATTTTTCAAGGTATATTGGTATATCAAATAAATACACGATAATATTAAAATGAACTATAATTCTCTTTTAGAGTATAAATATAAATTATATGAATTATTCAATTAAATTAATTTATTTTGTTCAGATAAATCATTAATTAAACATTAAATCAAAAATTAAATTAATAAATTAATTAAAATTAATAAAATAAATAATTTATATTTTTTAAAATTAAAAAAGTATCATTATTTTATTCCAATAAATTAATAAATTATTTGTTGGTTGTGTTAATTTTATTTTTTGCACAATGCCCCCCCACAGACCCATTACTAGTCATAGTGAACCCATGCAGATCCATTTTTGGAAGGTTAGACCCTACAAAAGGCCATTTTTGGTTTGAAAGGCCCATACGAGGAGGTTCTGGTTCGGGAAGACCCCATATTCCATGTTGTAAATGACCCGATTGAAAAATGTGTTCGCATTAGAAGGGGGTTTGTATTTTACAGATAGAACCGAATGTGGTAGGGGGTTCTATGGTGGCCAAAACATGGGGAAAATGGGAGGATAACCATGTAATATCAGGATACAACATATGGGAGGCTGGTTTATGTATTTGGAAAGGAAAAAACTTGACTAGCCTGGTTTAGGAGGAGTGGGCCATGTGGGTGCTAGTTGATCGTGGAAGAAGGCTGAAGTTAAGAGGAAAAATGATGGCTAGATCCAGGGAATGAAATCAAGATAGGATATGAGAACATTTTCACTATGAAGGATGCTGAGTGGTGATTCTGAGAAGTAGGTGGTCGAGGAGGCAACACCAGCGTCGTTTGGGAGGTGCTGGAATGATGGGGGGGATTTGAAACTGATAGATTACAATCCGAACAAAGAGGATGGCCAATCCCTAGTAGAGAAAACATTTTTTACGTCGGTTATATTTTATTTTTTACATCGGTTTTTGGCCGATGTTATTATAGGATACATTATAAATATTTTTTTACCTCTTCTATTTTAAAACTAACATAATAAACATAAATTCAATGAGTTTTCCATATTGGTTACTAAAATAAACCGTCATGGAAAATGCTTTGGAGTCCTGATTTATTTAATTGGTTTATAAATAACTGATGTGATATATAGTTCATTATGTCTATTATGTAACAAAAAATGTAATAAATTAGGCCGGTAAAGCATTTTTATCATCGGTTATTAAAAATTTTACGTGAAAAACAAGTTTATCACGTCGGTTATTGTTTAACTAACGTGGAAACAAATATACTATGTCGGTTATTAAATAACCGATGTAAAAACCCATTACCAATCATTTATTACATCAGTTATATAATAAACCTCTTAAAAAATAGACAGAGAGGCATTTTTCACGCCAGTTATTGTTTAAGAAATGTGAAAACATATATACATAGTTCGTTATTAAATAATCTATGTAAAAACCATTCCCATAGATTTATTACGTCGGTTATAAAATAGACGGCAAAAAAATATTTTTTAATAAAACAGTTCAAACATTACAATGCTCTACTAAAGAAGACTTGAAAAAGGGGAAAACAGACCAAAACTAGACCAGAATACATACCAGAGAAACATCAGTACTAGACCAAAACAAGAAGAACCAATGAAAAATTAAACACTCCCATCCATAACATTAATAACATACAATGTAATCTAAAAAAATCTTAAAATCACATGGACGGTACCCACCCCCATGGACATCCCCCCACCCCAGTGGATAGCCCCCACCCCACCACCCAAGACACACTCCCACCCCCTAGATAGCCCCCATGGACACCCTCCCACCGCCTGGATTTCCCCCACCCCTGGACATGCCCCCACCCCCTTGGACTTCCTCCCAACCTGTGGACACCCCCACCCCCTGGACACCCTCCCACCCCACCCCCCCTGGACACCACCACCCCTAGAGATCCTCCCACCCCCTAGACACCTCCACCCCTGGTTATCCCCCACCACCTAGATAGCCCAAACCCCTGGACACCCACCCACCCCATGGAAACCCCCACACACATGACATCCCCACCCATGGTCATCCCCCACCCCTGGTCCTCCCTCCCACCCCATGGATAGCCCCCACAACATCGATACCCTCCCACCCAATAGACACCCCCACCACCCTAGATAGCGCCCCATCCCCTAGACACCCTCCCACCCACTGGACACCCCCCCACTAGAAACCCCCTTGGACACCGCCCACCTGCCTGGACACCCTCACCTCCGGACAACACCCACCCCTGTACATTCTCTGACCCCTGGACACCCCCACCTCCTATACATCATCCCACCCTCTGAATATCCCCTAGCCCCTGGGCAGGCCCCCACCCCCTTGGACATCGTCCCACCCCCTGGACACTGCCTCCCACTTGGAAACCATCCCACCCCTAGACACTCACACTCCCAGGACACCCTCCCACCCCCTAGACACCCCTCCACTTGGACAACCCCCACCCCTGGACACCCTCCCCCTAGAAACTCCACCCACTAGATACCCTCCCAACCCCAGGACCTCCCTCCCACCACCTAGACATCCCCCACCCCATTGACACCAGCCCACCCCACTGGAAAACTCATGTACACCCTCCCACCCCTGGACCTTTCCACCACACCCCATGGATACACTCCCTTTCCTAGAAACCACCCAACCCCACTGTACACCCCCAACCCCACCCCCGGACACCCGCCCACCCGTGGACACCCCCCCCCAAGACACCACCCCCTATACACCCCCACCCCTGAACACCCGACCCCTAGATATCGCCCACCTCCCTAAAAATCACACTACCCCCTAAACACCACTCCCTAGACACCCCTACCACACTGGATAGCCCCCAACCACTTGGACACCCACACAAACCCACACCTAGACATCCCCCACCCCACTGAACAACCTCCTCCCCCTGTACACCCTCCCTAACCCCTTGGACAACCTCCCATCCCCTAGACACCACCCCACCGCTATGGACAACCCCCACCCCTTGGAAACCCCACACCCTGGACACCCCCTACCCCTTAGACATGCCCTCCACCCTTAGACATCCCAACCCACTAGATAGTCCCCCACCACCTAGACACCACCCCACCCACTGGAAAGACCCCCACCCCCAGGACACTCTCCCACCCCCCTACACCCCTAGACACCCTCCCACCCCTAGACACCACCCCCACCCCCCATGGACAACCCCCACCCCTAGACAACCAACCCATAGGACACCTCCTACACCTCAGACAACCCCCACCCCTTGGACACCCCCACCCCTGGACACCCCCCAACCCCCATGAAAACTACCAATGTATGAAACAAGAAGAAGCCAGACTAAAATCTGAACAAAACCAGAGGAGAATCTTTACCAGAAAAACATCAAGACTAGAACAAAACAAGATGATCCAGAAAAAAATTAAACATTCACATATATAACATTAAAAATGTACAATGTCAACTAAAAAAACCTAAATTCAACCAAAACTACTTACAAATTTCCCAATTATAATTATAGTATTAAAATTTACATTTTACACTACAAACAAACTAAAATCCAATCAAACCTATAAAATAATTCAACAATTTTGCATGTAAATGTTTGGAATCATGAGAAATACATAGGGGAGGTTCATAAAATAGATACAAATTAAAAGTATAGTATATAAAATGTATAATGAATAAATCCAATGATATATTATGGCAATGTTAATAGAAAAATCTTACCAGGTGAAAATTCACAAGTGTTCCAGTGTTAATAGTTTCATACATAAATCTTAACATATAATATCCACATTCGATGATTCCTTGTTGTTCATGAAAATTATATTTAAATGAGTGTCTATTAAAAATGTCATTATTATGTAAAACATCAAAAAGTAAAAATTATAAATGGATATTTACCTTTAATTTAACATATTTGAACTTGGTACTCTTTTTATTTTTTTCTTAAATTAGACCCATAACCTATTAGAATATAATATTAATGGGATAAATTTAAAATTTATTATAATATAAAAAACTATTAAGAAAATTGAAACTTAATTTTCCAACATATTCTTAAAACTTCTACGCACATCGCCATGGACAGAGCATATCCAATAATTTTTTTTTCTCCCCTGAAAAAAGAACACCTAACATCCAAGGATCACTAATATTAAATAAAATTTAAGGTTAAGGATTTTTAATGTTAAAATTCAATGAAAAGTTTTCCATATATATGTTTCATACCTCTCACAAAAACTCATCATCCAACCCTACGTGATTATATTCTATTCAAATCGTTCAGAAATTTAAAGTGTTATTTATTCCTCATCCAATGCTTGTGCTTTAGGGGAAATCAAATGCTCGTCGATGAATCCATATACAACTATCCCCTCATTCTTCTCACACATATTATAAATATACCTAATAAAAGATAGACATAAGTATACATTTTAAATAAATATAACATAGGGAAAGGTGTTAAGACTTACATGGAAAAAATATGCCCCATTTTAATGCCCAACATATCTCTAGTAACAAGCTCTATGATATTTTTTTCCTAATGCCCACATTTATTACAATTCCAAAAACATGATCTTACATTGGAAACTTATAATGATGCCCTAAAATTTATCAATATATTGAAAATATGTCAAGACTACTTGAATCTGTATATGATATCATAGCCAGTTGTCTTTTTTGTTTTCTATAATGTATTTCTATACATTTGACGTATTCGTGTAAAAATAATTAGAAAAATAAATTTCATTGGAAATGTTAGAAAATAATAAAAAAGATAATAAAAGATATATAATATATACCTCTATGGTAATGAGTTACAGATGTATGGATGGAAAAACTAAAAAGTGGATGATACTATGTCCAAATATCATCACCTCATCTGTAGGTAATGGTACTCGAGCTGATCTAACTATAATATCATGTATAGTGACCATATGATTCTCTACCTCTAACTTTTGATGATGAAATGTCCCTCCTATACAATATACTAGCCCATATGAATCTATATTATGGTGAGGATCATCAACATTCAACTCACAATAAGTAGGAAGCTATGACAGAGGATTAAGATAACAAATGGGGCTGCATGCTGAGGTGGGGGAGTTGGAGCTATTGGCAGAGGTGGAGGATAAATAATGGGGTCTATAGGGGGAGGTGGAGGAGTGTGAGCTACAGTATGAAATTTGCTTTGAAAATATTCAATCATAGATTGTTCCAACACTGTAATATTTTATTCCATTTTTTGCATTAATATGATTATATTTAGCCTTCATGTATTTTATTTTTTTATAAACACCCTCAATATAAGATGTTGAAGAAAATGGAAACACTTTTCTTACTGATACACATATTAGATATCCTCATACATGAATAGGGTGTTTGGGCTTGCCCAATACTGTAGATAAAATATCATGCCTCACAGCAGCTATAGATACCCCTTGGGAGATCTACTTCTCAATAGAATCTTGTATTAATTAATTGAAAATTTCTGTAATGATTCAAATTATATAAATAATATCATTAACATAAATAAAATAAATAAATATCTTATAATCCTCCCATTTACGATTCTCCATTATTTCGAAAGACATTTCCCGGTTTTCCCATCTGAAATCTCTTCCATTTTTCATGTCCAGATAGAGTCGATGGAGGGGAAAACTCTACAGAGCTTGAAAACTCAGCTCTCAGTTTTTGTAATTTTTCTGCGATCATTTGTTCTTCCATTAATGTATACCCTCCCCAAGATAAACTATCAGGGTATACATTTTTAGTTTGGATATCCAAAAGAGAAATCCTAATTTGGTATAAATTAAGAAAGATAAATCATTATAAATATATAAATAAGATCATTTATATAAGAAATCTTATATAAGTTTACATTCCCCTTAATAAAAATGAATCTTTTAATTTACTTTAAAAATATTGACTTCATATGTCTTCATATGAGAAGGAATATATATGGCATGGATTGTCATGATTTCTATGACCAAAAACGAAATTAAATGTTTGGATTTATTTTTAATCCCTCCTTCTCCTCGTAGCCATCGATAAACATTTACTCTTGACTCATCCAATGTCAAGAATATCAAATATCATCTGATAAATAATAGGAAAATAATATTATACAAGAAACATTTAACTCTTAGTCAAACAATAGAAAAATATATTACCAAAATTGTCTCCCAAAATAGATATATTATCACTTTGTGCACACTTGTACAATCATAACACAAAATGCTGACTTTTCTTTTACACTGATTTGATACAAAACTCCTAAAATATTTTTCATTTGGACCTCTAGTAATATCATTATCATAAAACTCAATGAGTATCCTCTGGTCCTAGCTACCAGCATGTGATAATTTTGGTAAACATGTGCTGCCACAATTACCGACTCTTGAAATCTACTTGGTCGTTATGGGATGACATGTGGATGATTGGGGAACATCAAGAGGATCATGTGAATGTTCCTCCCCAGAGGTACGATCATGATGCTCATCTCTAGAATAAAGTTGTTGATCAACTAATTGATCTTCTATTATCCTTCAAATCCAAAAATAAAACATTAGTTAAAAAATATAAAAATTAAAATATTACAATATTAATGATAACAAAAAATTGAAAACTGAACTATGTTATTTTATAGTAATCATGGTAAATAGTGTAAGCATGTTTAAAAAAAGATAAAGATGGTAAACAGGGTAGAGATTGTTGTGTAATATTCATACAACAAAATCAATAAATATATAAGTTACGTAAAGGTTAACTATGGTATAAAATGGTAAACATGGAAAACATTGTAAACAGGGTAAACATGGTAAACATAGTAATCATAGTAAACATAGTAAACATGGTAGAGAAATTTTCCTTCGTCAAAATCAATAGATATATAAGTTATGTAATGGTAGACATGAGAAACTAAACTAAACAGAATTAAAATAAATAAAAAATTCTAACATTTTATTAAAATAATATATGTAAACAAGAAATAAACCTATGTTACCTCTAATATTAGAAATGTCCAAATAGATTTTTTCCCAAATTCCTTTATCATTAATGTTCATTATGGAAAAAATCACGTCTTCAACATGATCACCATTATTTTATGCTATTCATTCTCTGGAAGTAGGGATCTCAAATAAATCATAATCTTTATCAATTTGATCCCCACCAACATATTGTTTTTCCCTTGTAAATCAATATACTGCTGCAAATCTGATTGATAAACTACAAAGAAAATCTATTCTGCATGTGTTGATAAAAGAATATATTGTATCTTCTAAATCTATTAAGATTGAAAACTATCCCTACAAATTCATCGTGTATGACGTTGTTGTTAACGATAAACCATTTTCACTTAAAAACATTAACACTAATTTTAGACTAATCAACATCCCATATTTATTCAATTACTTTATAATATGTAATTGAGGCAGAAATTGGGTTTTTTTCTTTTGAACTCAAAAAATTCAATGTTTCTGCTAACACCAATACACCACCATTCTGGATTGAACTTATGTTGTCCTGAGCTTTCGTATGAGATATATATCCATTAATGTCATACCTGGACCATGTTATCAGATTTAAACTTGGACCAACCACTAACCATATTAATGTCTCTGATACATTTGATCTACCATACAAGGTCTTTTTAAACCATGGAAAAAATTATTTTTTTTGCTCATTTAAAATCTATATTTCATTCTTATTTGGATGACATTGTTTTAACTCATTAATATGAAATGTGATATAATGTTGAGCATCAGTTGTGTTATTCAAGATTTATAATTCTACCTTCTTCATCTGTTCAGCTGACAATGAGTTTACATTCAAGCCACGAATCCCCTTTCAGTCATTGTTAACTCATTAATGGAGACATGGTGGTAAACCTATGTGCTCTGCCACAACCAAGTAGCTTGTTAAAAACACTATGACTTCCTCATAAATACACTTTTCAATAATAGAGGCTTTATTTAGATATGGATTATTAACATAACCCTTCCATATTTTCATATACCTATCAAAATGATACATCCAACAAATATATACATGTCCATAATGATTTATTTGTCGAACAAGATGAACCATCAAATACACCATTATATCAAAAAAATGGAGGTAAATTCATTTCCAATTGACAATGTTTTGAAATCGAATCCTTTTCTAAAATGTTCAAATCATCCATATCAATAAACTTATTACGAATTGAAATGAAAAAATAACACAACTTCATTATAGTCATTCTGACATAGATGGGTAATATTCCATGGAATGGAACTAGTAGATGTTGAATCACCATGACGTGAAAATCCTAAGATTCCATACCTATCAAAATCAAATCCTTCAAAGAGACAAAAGTTTATAAATTTTAAGAATATCCTTCTGGCACTTTGATATCATGAAGATACTAACAAAAGATAATTTTCTACCTCTTGGATAATTTATGACAAGCTGAGGGGCTAAATGTGCATCTTACATTAATATCAGGAGCTAACTCCAATCGTATTCCCATTGATAGTAAGTCTAATCTTGCATTCAACCAATCTTTAGTCATTCCTTTTAATATCTAACAATATTCTATTCAAACTGTCAATGCTATTCGTCTCCCCATGCATGAAATCAATATTATATTTCACATCATGATATCTCAAATATGATTTCTCAAACAAAATTGACATTTTCGTCCAAATATTTCAATCATTTAAAGATTTATGTGTCTTTCCCACTATCACATAAAGGTTTTTCTCCCTTTCAAAATACAAATAAAGGGATTAAGGTTTTGGAGGAATATCAAATTCTTGTGAGCCATTGAATGCATTTTTTAGTCTTCTATTAGAGTGATCCATAGGTAAAAACGTATGATGAACCATGTATAATATTTTCCTCCCATGATGAAATTAACAATATGAAGTCGTTTGTTCGAAAAAAGAACATGCTTTATGCCCCTTAACACTGTATCCAGTCAAATTTACATATGTTGGGAAGACATTTATAGTGAACATGACCAATACATGCAGTTGAAAATATTCTATTTTATTAAAATCATAAACTCTAATACCATATTATGATAAAATTTTCAATTCATTAATCATTGTTGACATGAAAACATCCATATCATTTCTGGGTTACATCAGACCATATATCATTATACTCAACTTGACATATTTTTGCTTCATACAAACTTTAGGAGAGAGGATGTAAATTACCAATAAAATAGGCTATTAACTATGTGTGATACTGAGGGTTCAGTATGGATTCATTCCATCTCTGCACAACCCAAGTTTGTGATTTCTAATATAATTTCCAAACATAGGATACTGCTCATAAATTTTCATCCATTGCGGACAATCATCTATATGAAGTATTTCTACATCACATATACACTCATAAACCTGTCATATTATCCTTTTTACATCATGTGAATTAGAAAATAAACATTTCAAATGATGAATTATAGGAATATACCAAAATACCTAGGTTGGGATCTCTGTAATCTCTACAACAGCCCGTGATTTTTCTTTCAACTTATACCATAATGTCCCACATTTAATTCACTCTGAAAAATGTTTTATTCCTTCATATATATCATATAGTCATTTAGACAGGCTTGTATTTTCTTGTATCCCAATCCCATCGGGCATAGTATTTTATTGGCATTATAAAGTGAATCTGGAAGATCATTGTCTTTTGGAATAATTTTTTTCAACAATTGTAGAAGCTCTATAAAACTTCCCTCACTTCATCCATGTCTTTACTTCATGTTAATCAATCTTAACAACACCCACAAAACTGTAAATTACGTTCAACTAGGATACATTGGTTTATCAGCATTAATATATAGGTGACCACATTCGGTTCTATCTCAATGTGTTCTGCTGCAATATCAAGAATCATTTCTTCTATTCCTTTAGAGTTACCATCTTGTGAATCATTATCATTAGTAGATATGACATTCTTTTGAGTTTCACCATGCCATATCAAATAGATATAACTCAGATTAAAACCATGACAAATAAAACGGTCTTTGACCTCTCTACTTTTCAACTTCTTCATATTCAAACATTTCAGGCATGGACAGAAAAAATTGTCGCTGCTTGGATCATTTCGTTTAGCAAATTCCAAAAGGCATCAACACCTTCCTCATATTCATTACTCATTCGATGTTCTATAATCCAAATTATACTCAGTATTACCTATAACAACTATCAAAATTATACATTCTGTTAAGATAATCCAATTTTATATTTATATGAAAAAAATCATAATTTGAAAGAAAAAATTGAAATATAAAACAAATATATGCGTATTTTTAAATGATATGCATGAAAATGATTTAAAATTGATAATATATTTAGATATAACAGTTTTAAATTTATCTTTGACCCTTTCTTATTATGATACACAATGAATATATCCCGGTGCAACAGGATACCAAATTCACCCTTCCGTAAAAAAGAAATATGATGTATAAATATTAAAATATGTATACATTCAGTACTATAAATTAATCCTATACCAATGATTTGAAACCATTGGGATATCCCTTGAAACTATTGGGATAGAATATCCCCATGGGTTTACACACTGTTAGCATGATGGCTGTTGCAATAGCCCTATACCAATAGTTCTATAGGAAATATTCGTATAGACTGCCTGATGTTAATATAAGCCAATAGTTTCAATGAAATCGTTGGGATATATATATACAAACGTTTCAAAAACAATTGGAATGCATGTTTCCATTATTTAATCTTTTCTAATAGTTTCATGGGAACCATTGGGATATTTGTAAACCAACGATTCAAGAACCATTGACATACAATCTAAAGTATATAATCTATTGCACGGGGGTGGGTGGATATCCAGGGTGGGGTATAGGGGCGGGGGTTGTCTGGGGAGTGGGAGGGGTCCATGGGGGTGGGGTTGTCCAGTGGGGGGGGGGGGGTTAGGGGGGTGGGGTGTCTAGGGGGTTTCCAAGCAGGTGGGGGTGTCTTGGGGTGAGGGGGCTATCCAAGGAGTTAGGGGGTGTCTAGAGGGTGTCCAAGGGGGTGTGGGGAATGTACAACCCCCTACCCCTCAGAAATCCCCCACCCCTAGGCACCCCCAACTCCATAAACAACCCCAACCCCCTACACCCCCCCGGAAACCCCCACCCTTATGTACAACCCCACCCCTATGGACACCCCCAACCCCCTGGATCCCACCAGCCCCCCAGACACCCCCACCCCTGGACACGCCCTACCCCCTTGGACAACCCCTCAAACCCTAGACACCACCCCAAACCCTTGGACACCCATGAACACCCCCACCCTAGACCCCCTAGACATCCCACCCCCCATGAACTGCCCCCAACACCCTAGGTGCCCCCCAGACACCCGCACTCCCTAGACCCCCTTGAAACCCTTGGATAGTCCCCTCACCCCTGGACATCACCCCTGCCCCCTAGACACCCCCTACACCCTTGGAAGTCCCCCTCACCACTAGATTCTCACCCCCTTGGGCACCACTGGGAACTAATACCCCCTTTAATAGCCCACACCCCCTGGGCTGCCCCCACCCCTCTGGACTCCCCCCACCCCTGTAAACCCTCATGCCCTGTACACCCACACCCCATTGGACAGCCCCCACCCCCTAGTCAACACCCCCACCCCATGGACACCCCTACCCCCCCTAGGAAACCCCTCGCCCTCTGGACACCAACCCAACCCCCTTGGACACCCCCTGGAGAACTGTACCCCTTTAGATAGCTCCCCACCCCCTAGACACTTCCACCCCTAGAAATCCCCCACCCCCTAGACATCACCCCACCCCTAGGCACCCTCACCCCCATGGAAAACCCCCAACCACCTAGACACCCCCACCCCCAGGACAACCCCACACCATGGACACCCCCAAACCCCTTGGACAACCCCCTCACCCCCACCCCCTCGGACACCACCCCGACCCCCTAGACACCCCTTACCATACTGGAAAGCCCTTTCACCCACCCTTGACACCTCCCCCACCCCCTTGGACACCCCTTGGACACCACCACCCCATTGGAAAACCCCCACCCCTGGATACCACCCACCCCCTGGATAGCCCCCACCCCCTAGACTCGCCAACCCCCATGACACCCATGACCCCCTTGGACAACTGCATCACTACCCTAGACACCACCCCAATCCCCTTGGACACCCCTACCCCCTCGTACAACCCCCTCACCTCCAGGACACCACAACCGCCCGCTGGACTCCCCTACCCCCATGGAAATCCCTCTCACCCATGGACACCACCCCACCCCCTTGGACACCCCCTATACACCACCACCCCCTTGGATAGCCCCAGCCCCCTGGACAGCCCCCACCCTGGACACCCCCACCCCCTAGGAAACCCCAACCCACTTGGACAGCCACCTCACCCCTTGACACCACCCCACCCCTGGACACCAATAACTCCTTGTAAATACCACTCACCACTAGACACCACCCCCACCTCATGGACACCCCCCACACACATACATGAAAGTACACAAACACACATGTGATAGAACACACAAAAATTGTATACTAGGATGATATCACTTCCATGGTTTATTTTTCAAGAAAATAATCTATCATGGTGTATAAGAACACTATGACACTAACCCTTATTGAGAGAGAAAATATTGAAAAATAACATCTCAATACATATGTTTAGGTCATTGAAATATAAAATGAAACTCTATGTTGTGAGGCCTATATTAGTGTTGCGATTTGACCTAATAGATCTAGTGATAATAATGATGATGAATGATGTTGGAAAATAGAGGTTGGAGGGAACGACATTTAAGAATCCTTTTTAGGTTTTCTGCGTGAGAGAGACAAGTTGCAGGTCACCGGATCGAAGAAAACAGAATGAAGAAATACAGGGCGTGAGAAATAATTTAAAAGCATTATCACGTCTGTAATTTAACAACTGATGCGATAAACTATTTTTCTATGTTTATAACATAGGTTTTTTAAAATATGAATTATAAAATCCCTAATCACATAAGTTATTTTATAAATGAAATGATAAATAGCAGATATTTGAATTATCATGTCTGTTATAAAATAACTGATGTTAAAAGTCAATTTTCATGATTTATCACGTTGGTTATAAAATATCCAACATGATAAACCAATTTTTCCAACCTTTCACATCAATTATATAGAACCAACATGAAAAACACTAACATGTTAAACGTTTTTTTCACTAGTGAATAGATGATGATTCCTAGAGTTGCTGCTGGTGGACATCGGGGTAGAAGGATGCACAGTTGGCTTTTCCTGGAAGCTAACCATATTTCAAATTTTTAAACCTTTTTTTTTGATTTATAGATTTAAACATCTGTCACCGATGATTCATCAACACCACCCCTTGCAAATTTTTCAAAAAGGTTATGAAATTAAATTTTAATAAATGTATTTTTTTCAAATAAAATCATCCACATGGTGAAATTAAGAAACAAATGTTTCGACAATATTTTATGATGCACACCACAAATATTTAAAAGTCCTTTAAAATAGAATTCTGTAAAATATATATTTGTGTGTGTGTGTATTTTTTATTAATATTATAATTGAAAAATTTTCCATTGTAAGAAAAATTAGAATCGTAAAAAACTGTCTCACGAACAACCTTACTATAACTGGATCGCTAGAAAATAATATCAAAAAAATTTATATATTTATACGGTTCTTCAATTTTAACCCACAACACATATGTTTTCAATCCATATTAAAATTTTAAAATAATAATAACAAGACCATTCACAATTATATTAATTTTTGGTTTGTTGCATTGGGGTGCAATTAAATCCATGTACTTTATTTAATGAAAATAAAATTTTTCTCTGTTTATAACATTCAAATGATCACCCTGATAACAATTGAAGTTCCTAGGGCATGAAACGAATGTTGGTGGGATGGGGATTTAAAAAACTTTAATTATTGGAGTGATGTAGTGTCATTGTATTTGGTGGTCTAAACCCTTGTAATGATATCATGGTCATGAGTGAAGATTTCAAAGCACATAAATTAAATAATCATGTACCTCGTTTGAATTAGCTGTGTATTCATCCGCTTCACATTTAAAGAGAGTGTTGCTCATTGTATCTTAGCTTGAAGAACTCTAGATCATCCACACACAATTCAAGAGTCCATAGGGACACCAATATTTGAATTATTTTTTTTAGTACAGAGCTCTGATGATTCCCTTGGTGTCATGATGATCACCAAAATATTATCCTTTCGATTGTTGGAGAATATTGAAGATTAGAATCTTGAATGAGATATTTATCACACTGGGATGCAGGGAAGAAGAGAGTGAATCTCTCCAATTTTTCATTATGAATGGTTCCCATGAAAATATTCCTCTCATACATATATAGTGAAATGTAATTTCCCAAAAACGGTTAACAGAACCCATATATAGGTAACTCCCACTAAATAAGAAATAAATTATATGTTACGAAGAACTAGTTGTGTTATAATATAATTTACATTTTTATCACATATTTGAGATATATATATATATATATTAAATAAATTAGACGATAAAATCGATTCATTAACATGACATGTAGTTTATAAAATATTAAATAAACATTTAATATTAAAATAATTTTTTCTCATAAAATATTCTTCCATGTATTTTAATAAATAATTTTAAATAATTGTAGTTAATTAATTCAACCCATTTATTATAAACATGAATAAAAATGAGTTTATTTGTTCAATGGTGATCGTTAATAATTGGAAAATAGTCACACCCAATGGTGGGGCCCACTCTGTCTTTTACACTAATTTACTAGAACATGAATGATTCTTGAATATTCTATTCTGTGTGACCCTCTCAGCCGATAAATCTATAGTAGTGAATACCATTCAAAGACCAATAGTGGAGTCTAGAAACCCATGAAGGCCCCTAAATAGATAATGAATAGTCATAGAAATTCCAACCATCTTAATAACTCACATTGTGTAATATTATCTATTTGTTATGTGATCTCTCATAAAGAGGGATGTACTTTTTTTCATCATCCATTCTTGCTTTATTGTTTATTGATATAGCTGGACATACATACCATCAACTACCATGGAAATTGATTTAATGAATATAAGACCATCCTAACAAACTAGGCCCTAGATATTACTTTATGAAATTGGAGGTGAAAATTTTATTTTGATCATTTGACCCATGTAATTCCACTAATAACGCACCCAACACAAACAAGCTCATAATAACATTAATGTAATGGTTTTTTCCTTGCATCAAAGCATGCGATCAAATGGGAAACATTGATTATGATTTAAATTAAGGAGACCAATACACATTTTTATAGATATCAACAACCACTGACACAATAAATATGTTTTTCTCTTTTTGGAAGCTCTATCTGCATGATCTCATCTATTAATGAATACCAAGTGCGAACTTCATGAGAAGTTGTCTCAATGCATATAATCCCCCATCAACTGATAAAATGACATTGACTATGTCTAGTCTATATGATTTATATAGACCATAGGATATATGTTTAAGGTAAATTTCATAGTGTCTTGAGGTTCTGATTATATCCTGAGAGCTTCTATAACATTTTTATTAGAAAAATAATCAATGGATATTAACATTTAATTGGTTGATGAAGAATATCCATACTAGAATGGTAAGAGAACATCATGTATAAGTCATTGTATACATGTTATGGTAATAGAAAACTACTATTAAAGTTAGGTTTAAAGAACCCACTATTACAAAATTTATCACTCATTAAGAAACAAGTGAGAGTTATGATTTTGAGAAATTGTTAAAATCTTTAGAATATAAAATTGATTCTATGTACCCAACCATGTTTAGAACATGTTGGATGAAGCTAGAAGGGGTGAGTCCCATAGTGTTAAAGTAACGATTTGACCTAAAAAACGACATTAATAATAGAGTTTTTACCTATACAGAACACCCTTTGGAAAAAGGTTATAAACAATACCATTGTATTGACTATGATGATACCTCTTCACCACTGAATTGATAATTCCCATTCATATTTTTATTTCAATAAAAACATAGTATAGTTATAATATATATATCAATTTTATGTCAAAACAAATTTATTTTATGGGAATTTAGTAGAGGTAACCCAGATAATACAAATAAATAGTTTTGAAATACCAAATGAAATTTATATGGTTTTCAAGCTGTAACTCTCCATTTATTGACTAGATGTTTTTTCTTAAAGATGAAATAACTAATTTTATGATGTTTCAAAAATTGTTGGTTTCATCAAAAATATATATGGATTATTTGTATATAAATATATTAGTAGGATTATAGTGGTGTTTCTGATATTTTATGTGGATGATATACACATTATCCAAAAAAATTCAAACACTTAACATTTTGAATATGTGGTTGGGGAAGTTCTTCTCTATGGAAGACATGCATAAGACTGGGCACAAACTGGGTATGAAGATCAATATAGATATATATAAAAGGATTATTCAACTCAATCATGGAACATACATTGGTGATGTTTTAAATATGTTTAAAATTCATAACTCCAAAAGGGTAACTTATAGGTGTTATATGGCATGAATCTTAAAAAAATTCAGGACCCTTCATAAGGGATTTCATGGATAGATATAATTATCAAGGAATCCACCATAAGATCTATCATGTATGCCATGTTTTTTACATGAACTAATTTCACCCACACTCTAATCCATAAAATTGGTACCAATATAATCATGGTAAGTGTCACTAGATTGTTCAAAATAATATCCTTAAGTATTTGAAAAGAAATAAAGATATGTTCTTGATATTTGGAGGAGGGGATGAGATATTTGAAAAATTCTACACAGATGAAAAATTAAGATATAACTTAGATTATATGAAATATATATTTTGTATTTTTTTCTAAATGGTGGTGTTATTATTTTGAACTATTCTATAGAATCCACCATTATAGACTCAACAACAACGGAAGAGTATAGTGTTGGATCACATGAATCAAAGGAAGATGTATGGACCCAAATGTTCATTACTAAACATAAAATAGTTCCTAGATATAATAACATATGTAATGATAGAAAAAATAATTTATTTTTTTTTAAATTTTGTGAAATAGATAGTTATAATCATTATAAAAATATTATTTAATTTTTATATTAATAAGTAATAATTTAAATTAAACACTTTTCTAATAGGGTAATAATATATGTTATTAATTTATATATTATAGAATTTTAATTTTAAAAAATCAATTTCATTTTATAAATAAAAATATCCAAATTAACATAGGGTGAATGTTTTAGATTTGTTTTAGAAAATATTAATTTATCATTGAATAGTGAAAAATACTAATTTTTTGGAAACTATCATATATTTTCGAAATCATAAATAATTTAAAAGTAAAACTATAAATTTAAAAATATATAACATTTTATAAGAATTCTATAGTTATATTTATTCCATTTAATCATATTTTAATCATTTTCTACTAAATTTTCCTATATGATTCTTGGTTTTAAAAAAACATTTGTTTCAAAACTATTTTAATGTGTATAATGTCCATCTTTTTAAATAATTAAAATAAACCATATTGATAAATTATATTAAAAAATATATTGATTATATATAAAAATATTTGAATTAAAATTCAAATAATTATTATTACTAATCATAGAGTAAATATAAAATCATTTAATGCTTAAAAATATATTTTTTTTAAAACTGCAATTTCATCGCATCTACGGGTTTAATTATAAATTAAATTCCTAAAACATTATGAATTGAATTATATAAAATTGATTAAATATTTATAATCATTCTAATTTATATTATAAAAAAAAATTGAACTTATTTTTTTCAAAATGATTAGAGAAAACAGTAAAAATAATTTGCCATAGTTAACGTGAAAAATTATTTACTAGAGGGTTAAACTAAAATTATAATAGTTTAATTGTCATAAAAATGAATAAAATATATTTTATTTAAATATTTACACCTTATATAACCTATTTATATATAATGGTTCATTTTTGATCATTTTTTCATCATAAAAACATTGTTATAACTCTTTTCTTTTCAAATATTCTAAGTATTTCCTCTCCCCCACATCTAAAAGGCCAGACACTCTCATCTTAAATTCACTCTTCCAAATCCTTTTAGTTAAGAAAACAAATTTAAATATATCTTCCTTACAATACTACCAACATCCTATTGTCCATAGTTTGATCATAAATCATATCAATGAATGTTGTAGGTATAAGCATAAAAAGGTCTTTCGTAGAAGAGGTATCGTTCTTAACCGATCATTTTTGTTTTCATTCCTATTAAACCAAATTAAAATATTATTAAAGGAAGTTCATATCATGAAATATAATTTACCAAAAAATTATAGGTTATTATTTTAATTTAATAACCTAAATGAGTCTCCCCTTCCATCATACTGGTATCAAAATCTTCATCTATGCGTTCTTTGGATTATCGCCTCGCAAACCGATGTAATTCGTTTTCAATCATCTCCTATCATTAATTTTTTTAATGATTGAACTAATTTTTATAAATTATATTAATGAAATATTTTGAATTATTAAAATATAATATATAATTAACATTTTACCATTCTATTCAATAAAAAATGATAACGTTGTTCGAGCGTATGTGTGTACTACCGCCTCCACAAAGGGATACTATTCTTTTTTCATCACAGCATAATATGAATGAAATATATAATTATTTATAGATAAATAATAATTATTTTTTATATTATTATAATTATACAAAAATAATGTAATATATACCTTTTTTCTGTAACGATCATATAAAAATGGAAACGTTACACATGCATTCGTATGACCTAATGTCTCCCTGATTGTAACAAAATTCATTTTTCAGAACAATATTTCATGATTGGTTTAAAAATTATAATGTAAGTATAAATATTATAACCATTTAATTATTATTATTATAAATATTATTTAGTAATGAATTCATTGAGCACAATCATCCTATCCATATCATTTTTGACTTATAAGTCAAATACCATGAAAACATCTAAAATGAACTTAAAACATTCACTAATTTTGTATATCTTGGTAAGGGATAAAATAAAACGAATAATATAAAAGAAAAATGTTTTCAAGTAAGTATTTAAATAACTTAATTTTATTGTTGAGTGAGATAAAAAAACATACCTGATGAGTCAGACTTGAGGTAACAGACGTTCAATTAAATATTTATTTATTATTTTCCCCTCCATTTCCATATTTTTAAAATTATTTTGGGGATATTTATATATGGACACAAAATATTTATGATGGTAAATTTTTTATATTTTTAATTTATTTCAATGTTTTGGAAAAATGATTCTTTTTATGGAATGTTTGATTTTTATTAAAAAAGTCATAAGCAAGGATTTTTTTGACGTATATGGACACAATGACTATTCCCACTACCATATATATTATTTAATTTTTGTATTAAATTAAAGTAATTAATGTTTCTAAAAAAACCCAATTTCCATTTTTCTATTTATTTTGGCATTGAATGTGGGTTTTAAAGAGAAAATGATATTTTGATATCAAAATTATTTTTTCATACAATTTTAAATGAATTTTCAATGGTTTTATGACGAACTATTTCAATATTAAAATATTTTATTCGTGGTGTGATCCGTTTAAATTATTTACATAAATATTTTATCCCCATTATAGATCATGGGTGAGACCATTATATATTATATGATGTATGAATGAATATGGAACTCTAATGCATTAGATAATGATTATGTTCTCTGAAACGTTATATTGGAAGTCTTCCATACGGTTATTAAATTTACTATGGTTTCTATATGCTTTCTATAAGGGTTTTATGAGGGTTCTATAAGATGATTTCTCAATACAATTATAATACTACTCTAATTTTGTTAAAGAGTTTTCCTGAAAATGATTTATTTTCTGAAGGAAAGATAAATGATCTTCTAAAAAGAAAGATGATTTCCTTTTTTGGTAAAAAGGTATTTTCTAGGAATGGTTTTATTCATTGGTTTTTAGGTTTTTTAATATATTAATAGACTTATTTTTTTATTTCCCAAAAGTGTTTTTTTATTCTCAGCCCACATTTTTAAAATGTTTTTTCATAGGGGTTAGGGGTGGGTAAAGAAAAGGAAGAGGTCAAGTTGAATATCATGAATATTTTTCATTACAATAATATGTATTTTTTAAATGTATTATATTGTGGTAAAAATTGATGTTGATTAGAAGTATCCACTTTCTAATATCTAGGACTTTTATCTATGAGTTAGGAGCTAATTATCTAAAATTATAAATATAAAAAGATCCTAAAATGTAAGAGATTTCATTTTTGACATAAAACCAAATATTATAATCATTTTAAGAATATGTCATTATTGTTAGTATAAGTGGAAAGGATTAGATAAATATAGTGTTTGTGATAATATGAATAAAATACTGTTGAAAATTTATAATTTATGGTTTTGTCAATATTTAATATAATTTAAAGGATACGATGTTTATTTCTATAAAATGTATCTTTTCAGAATGATTTTATGTAGAGGAAACAGAGATTTTATAGTAGGAAGAAAATTAGAATAAAATAACCTACCGAATCTGCATTCTGATATAGGTATAATTAATACTAAGTATTTTGTTGTTATGATGGATCTATTGACTTAGTGTATATATGGTGGTGGTATCCATGATAGAAAGATATTAGATCTTCTATAGAAGAATGTGACGATAGTGGTACATTTTATGAGACAACATCTTCTTGAATCTAGTGGATCCTCTTACCTAATGGTATATGCAGGATGGATTGATGCATTGTAAAAAATATTTTATGTCATTAGATGTTCATAATGACAAAATGTAACCCTTTTATTTATAATTTTGATGGTCAATCTAATCCATGGTGGTCATCGGTTAAAAATAGTAGAAAGAAATATTATCTTGATTTCATGGAATTAGACTCTAACACACTCATTATCAATAAATTTTTTTAAGAAATTTTTTATTATTTTTAATGAATTTCAATGAATAATTATCATAAATTAAAAGGTTTTACTCTAATATGGGATAATATGAATATAGAAATAAAATTATTTGAAATAAGTAAAAATTTTATAATTTTAATGTTGGAATTCATGTAATTAATAGGGTTGATATTTTATGATTTTTAAATTTTTATATCAATTTAAAACATTTAATAGGATAAATTGAAAAATTAGACAGTTTGATGAAATCCTTTAACCACGGTCCACACACCACCTTGCCTTCCCAACAGGATTAGATTGTCACATAGCCCACTAGGAGGCCCTGGTAGATCTTGTATAGAATTGCAGAATTAAACATGTGTGATGGCCCACATGGGTCAACACACCTGTGATTAGCATTTGGGCGACGTTATATGTGGGCCAAATTGCATGTGGGTGTAAATGGAAACTAGGAGGACATCCTTAGAGGAGGAGTCTAGTATGGGGATTCAGATCATTTTTACTTATACAAGTGAATCATACCCCCTTGTTTTTGATTTGGGAAAACATAATTTTAGTTACTGTTTACATTTTTACAATATGAAAACCCACTTGCTAACATGCATACCCTACCTTGGACACATAGCACTACCATCCTGCGCCGCCTAAGGACTTTGACACTAGCTTTACACTACTTGTAAAAAACTAAAATATTCTATATATGACAAAAATAGATCTATAATATATATTGACAACCATTTCCATCCACTTACACAACCATGTGTGATCTAATGCACCTCAACAGACAATCTAAGGCCATTATAGGATTCATTTATCCACTAAGAAGGTCAGATAATGAAGAGGCATCTACCACTACCACTGGTTCCATACACGGTTCTCATCTCCCACTGCCAAATCCACGAAGAACCACTACATCGATATCCACATTAGAGGACAATGACCATGCACATGGTGAGGCCATGCATCTGAAATGTTTAAACATCTAACAATAACAGGTGATTCTAATTTCTAAACGACAATTCATGGGCGTATGATTTTAAAAAAAAGAGGACACATGAAGATATTTTTTGTCCCAGGAAGCATGAGGCGCTTTTTCCCACTTTAAATAGAGTGGGTAATTTCACTTTGATGGGGACTTAAACACCCATTATAGGAGGCCACTACTAGATAAAAATCATGAGGGCTCAACATATTTATAGGTTCATTCTACTCTTTTTCTTTTTATTTTTATTTTATAGTTTTATTATTATCTAATTTTCTATATTATTTTTAACAAAATTTGAGCATGAATTAAATTTCAGTTGGTTTAAACATACTTCTTCTTATTATTCAATTATATTTTTATATTATTTTAATTTTTTATTTACTTTAATTTCTTAGATTCCATCATTTAAATTTATTATTTTATCACATTATATCATCCTAATAATATTTTATTTTTATTTTATTTATTTACCTTATTCTATTTCTTTAATTTATATATATTGTTATCTCTTACAATCTACACCTAAAGGCTAACTCGTGAATTATATCGCGGGAGGTTATAGTGTTCTTGAATTTTTTTTCTTACTGTTTATTTTATGTTTTTGATAGTTGTGAGTGGAATTTGTTAGTTTGATGATTTTTACCCATGAAATAAAACTTAAATATATTTCCATTTGTTTATTTTATTTTTTCCCCTATCTCTCAATCATTAACTATTCCCATGATGGATTTGATCTAATCAATTTATGAGTCATAGAATATGTCACACTCTCTACTGAGATGTTCAATTAAAATTTAATATAAGAGGAGGTGGGACTGAGGATTCCAAAAGAATTAAATATTTCACAACACTAAGTAAAAATATAGTGATAAATGCATGAGACTTCATATCTAGATTATCAAAATAATATTTAAAAAATTAAGGATAATTGTGATAGTCCCCTAAACCAAATATAGAACCAAGTTATTTAATTCCAATAACATTATATTAAATCATTCCATGTTAGTATATGTTTTATTTTTTTTCTTAGATTTTAATTATTTTATAAAATAAAAAACCCAAAAACATTTATCTGTATTTTCATAATATAATAAAACCAACAAACACAACAAGACTTTGGTGATTTAGATTAAGAAAGTGAAAAACTGAGAAGATACAGAAGTGATATGACCCTGGTCAGCCTCTTCACTACATTAAGAAAATAATTTCTCCTTTACACACAAATATATTGTCATGTGTCCAAACCTGCATTGCCATATGGGATATGTTTAGAGTTTTATTAATTTTTCCTTTTCAAACTCATAAGATAATTTTTCATTTAAAATTAAAATAATATGTTTAACTCTCGTTGATCTGTATAAGATAATGTTGATTTATTTTCTAAACATATTTGGGGATCCCAAAAACAAATAGAGGAGTAATTAAAGAACCTCATTATGTATCTTAATGAGACCCTCTCACAACCAGTGATTGTAGTATCGGCCTAATAGTTTACTAAATTCTAGGAGTAGATCATGTAATTTCATCAATAAGTGGGAAATATTAAAGTAGAGTTGTCTTTGTTTCCTGCCTTAATTTTTGAATTGATTTTCCATGTATAATTGACAAAACAAGTGGTTAAATTAAAAATTAAATACAATATTCAACTACTAAAAGAGATGGTACAAGATCTGTAAAGAAAATGTGATTGGATAATTGATAAATTCAATGTATCCATCAAGAAACTTAAACCCAATCAAGAAGTTGATCAACATTTAAATATGTATTTTTATAAGGTAATATAAGAATTTGAGGCCCATATTACAGAAAATCCACAACCAAACACTCAGAAGGATCCGACTCATGATGAATATGATGATCTTCTGTAGATTCAGGATGAGTAATACATTCTTATTGAGTTATGTGTGGGAGAACAATAATATCTCGATAACATTTTGAATTAGTGTGAGGTGGAACTTGATCTCCCCAGTCATTAAACGTAGAATAGACTTTGCATTTTCATATCTTGTCATCCATAGGGGAAAAATCCACACAAGTGAAGGAATTTGAAGAAAAGATGGATGAGCCCAATTTCCTATATACATCCATTGAGAATCAATTTAAAGAGTCATTAACCATATTTTATGTGATTGATTTAGAAAAAAGTAAGGTAGGTGATATTATTTTTAATTATTTCATTTTTGATATTCTTTAATTTGATTTGAGTATAACTTTTTTTTAAATTTTTAAATGTGGAAAATCCTCTCTTTTCAATAGAGTAAGATGAAAAATGTAAACATACACCAATTTAGGAACACATGGAGCTCACTAATACTATTGGAGATAAATTTGAGGAATCACATGAAGAATTCCAAGTAGAAAAACCTCAAAAATCATGATACAAGCTGCTCAATATAAAAGGGATAATTCTAATTTTAAATTCCATTTAGTTCACGTAAAAATACATGCTTACATTCCATTTATTAATTAAATTAATATATCCACAATTTATCCATCACTAGGAATGAAATAATAGAAGGTTTCGCAAGTAGAAACCATTGAAGAGGAAGAACCATACTTCATCCCACCACCAACCTACATGTCATACTTAATTGTGAAGGAGATGGATTTTGTATACACTATCCTTGGATCATTATTCACTATGTAGAAAGAAGCCTAGTCTGGGAAAAGATAAATGTGGTGGATAAAATCATTAAATCTCGACCAACCATCATTCATTAAATAATATCTTGTACTACCCTCTAGACGTAGTAAAAAATTCAAGTTCCACATGGGAGATCACACCCCAACTTATCCTTAAATTTTCTATCAGGGAATTGAAATTTCATTTCCTATCATAGTAATTAGTCTAGTAAGAATATAGATTCCCTCAGTAATTATTGATCATTAATTACATTATCATTATTCTTAATAAATTAATTTTGTTATCCTGATGGATTAGAGACCTAGTAGTTTCCTTGTAAGACTTTGGAACATTTCAATATATATTTTCAGATCTAGGTGCTGAGATGACATGTGAATTCCAGGCCTAGTTAACTCTTGATCATTAGCTTGAATTGGAAATATAAGACTATGGTTGAGTCTAATACATGTTTTTTACCCAAGGAATGAGAAAAATTTGTTGTCGTGGGGAATTTTAATAAGATTTCTTTTATAAGTACATTTAATTGATTGATTAAATTATTAATTAATTTAACATAATGGATTTCATCTATAGATTTTTTATTATTGAAATTTCCCAGGGATATTTACAAAAATCCTTGGAGAATCGATATGTATTCTTTCTCTTTCTATTGGAAATTGAGATCCATTGATGACCTGACTGTGGATCGATGCAGACAAAGACTCAGAGAACACAGTGACTTCTCCATTCCATAGTATGAAACTAATTCGATGATGAATGGTCAAATCCATGGGTATTACTCTTAAACACATTGACAATGACCCTATTTATTAAATTTATTGAGAATAATGAAATGCTACATTTTTCTCTATTAGAATTGAGAAAATGCATGAGCAGATGTACCAGTTTCATTGAGTACATTTTAAATTCCCACACATACGTTCCTCATTGATATTTTTAGAGAATACAACTTGGTAATAATTGAATAAACATTTCATGGTTTTTTATCCTCAAATATCTTCACATTCTATTCAATTGGATTATGTGGAAATGGATTCAGATTTCCAATTGGTATCGAGCCCAATTAGACCCTACGATTCATAGTAGAATTGCATGCGATGAATGGAATGTTGAATTAGGGTATAAAACATAAACATTGTGGGTTTTGGGTGATTGATTCATTGAAAGTGGATCCAAATTATAGATGGTGGAAGATAGATTATGTGCACAATGTGTAGTGGTATGTGAGACCTTTGTACAGGCTGGCAAAAACCAATATCCAGCCACCTGATGTATGGAAGATGTCAGTCGGAGCAGATCCATTAATTTCCTTAGTATATGAGGCCTCATTCAAATTTATGAAGGCTATATCTATAACATGGAGTTTAGATCAGAGAATTTTTGAAAAACATAACATGACGTTTGGTAGTCCAAAGAACAAATGCCATGTAAGGCCTTAGTTCTGACAACAAGAGTTTTGTAGAATTATAAGTATCACATGAAATGTGGGATCCTCACACACCATGTGGCCTGGTAATGGTGGACTGATATGTACTCCATAAATACATGGGATTGGGCATGATTAGGCATGTGCGGTTTACAAAATTATATAGATACATGAAAAGTACATAGATAGGACTAGATTGCAAAGGTAGGACTCAAGGTTGAACTCACACTCAATGTTGACCCTCAACAAGTTGTGCATAGTAACATGGGTATAAATAAATGTACCAACCTAGACATGACTTGATAATGGAGTAGGACTACTTTCCATTTATGTCCACTCACACATTATGTAGCCCTTGACCCCTTTTTAGGAAACATCCACCTCCCGTATCTCCATCATTTGGACTTCGATTTGGGATCATGAGATGATACGCTATGTTTTTTTCATGTATAATGTGGTGGTGGATTCTATATTGCGTTTTGAGAAACAAATGAAATAATTTCCAAGTTTGATTCATCTTTAGGTGATTCTATAAAATTACAGTGATAAGGAAGGATCACCAGGGGCTCTAGAGTGGCACCGTCAAATAGGAATGGGAATGAGTCTTCCAGATTTATATAGAGTGGAACCATCCAATGGGGAAATGGAATGGGTACTCTATATATTATTAGATTGGAAACCTCTTAATTAGATATGGCATGTTTCCTCTACCTACACACCAAGTGGAACCCTCCTACGGTGACATGCTATGGGTCCTCGATGACTAGAGTTGAACCGTCCATCTAGGTTGGTAATAGTCTCCTGCCTATGAGAGAGGAACCCTATTGATGGAAAATGGGTGGGTACTCAATCAACATTCTATGTGGAACCCTCCTACGATATTAGGGTATAGGTTCTCGATGACTATAGTAGCACCCTCCAGTTGATATGGGAATGGGTCCTCAACTATTAGAGTAGAAAACTCAATATGGATTCGGAATGGGTCCTTTACTGATTAATAGACTGCAACCCCCATATTGTACAAAAAATGGGTCCCTTAATTTAGAATTATGCCCCTCGACTGTGTGATATATAGGTGATCTGTGTCTTGACATTGGTGTTTTATACTTGGCAGACAGATGGGATGATGGAAATTGTTGATGGACTTCAAGAACTATTGGCTGTATTTTGTGGGTTGGGTTGTGTCATGGAGATCCCAATCTATCTCATTTTGGTTTCTTTGGTTTGAATATATATATATATATATATATATATGAATATGAATTTTTAGTTTTTTACTCTCTTTATTTAGGTTGAGATATTTACTATATATTCTTATCATTTCTCTTACTATTACCCTTCATCATTTTAGGCATCCTACTAGGTGTTCATATACACACCCATGCATGATATTTTACCACATTTTTTTGTCTTATTAATATGATGTACATGTCTATGGTGACTATATAGGAGCTTAGAGAAACATTGTTCATTGGAATTTATAATATGGTTGGATCTTGGATATTAGGAGCTATGATTTCTCATCAATTTTACTTTCCATTATTGTTAGCTTGTGAATCTTTCAAGATTATAGTGAATTTTTCCACTTTACTTTATGATTACACTATCACAATATATTACACCCTAGAGTATTTTCATGCATGTTTTATATTCTAACTAAAAATTATTTTTATTATTATGACTCATAACTTCTTCATTAAGATGGTCAGGTGTGTGCATACATGTACATTATGAAAAATCCTCCTATTTAAGATATTCATTTCAGATATTGTCATCACCCCTGGAAAATAGAGGTGGGTTTAGGGTATTTGTAGCTAGAGCCCCGACTGGGTTGGGTCATGAAAAAGTGTTATCAGAGAATCTAATTCCATTGAATGTTGTTAGGATTAGTAACATTTTAGGATTTGGTTAGGATTTAGGGAAAGAGTGTCAATGTTTCTCGAGTGAGGCTCTCAGGCCAGGAAACCTAGTGATGGTACAGCCACCCGACATATCCATTATCTAGGACCTTGAATACCTTCTTATTGACTTGGTTTACTAAGACATTGATTATAGGGATAAATGGAATTTGTATCATATAGTTTTTATTTCTTGAATGTCTTCTTGAGTGATCTCAGTATTATTTGTGTGTGTGTGTGTATATATATTTAATCATTTAACAATGGTATGTCTCGATTTGATTTTCAGGATGCCTCTAAAATGACAGCATATTATGATACTAGTTCCGGATCCTGCTGATGATCCGTTGAGTGATGAGGCCTTAGTTCTTGGTCTACCCCATGAGATCCATACTCCAAGTGGATAGGTAGTAGAACCTCTACCAATTGAGTAGAAAGTAATATTAGCACAGTATTCTAAGGATGCACCTAGGCTTAGTGTACACTATGAGTTCCACTGCTTGAGGCCGCTATGGTTTTGCAGTGATCCAGATCCCCAAGAAATATAATATTGGATATAATTAGTGGTCCACATTTTTATGATTATCCAAAACATGAAAGATCATGTAGTTCAATTGGAATCTGACCATTTTTATGGAGCCTCTGAGTGATGGTGGTGTCTTTTTATCTATATGGATGATGACTCATTACTCATTTGGAAAGAATTTTAATAATTTTTTAATGTGGAGTACTACCCCTCGTATTTGAACTCGGTTTAGATTAAGGAGCCTCCAGAGATTCAACAGGGGGATAATAGTGTATGATTATTCATAGAGGTTCATAGAACATACACAGTACTCCCTTGACATGATCTAGAATTGATATTTTATAGAAGAAAAGTCTGATTAGGAACTCCATAGAGAGATCTGTTCAACTGTGGTATCCTTTTATATCCCCAACTATGCTAGAGTTATGGAGTATGAATAAGTGATAAAGAGATTCCAATCAAAGGGATTCTAGGTAGGTAGTTATGGAAGTTAGAATCGTAGGGCGGAGTCATCTGTAGGAGCTAATAGAAAACAATCAACATGGTCATGAACTAGGAGTTCTTCTAAGGATTAGAATCAAGAACATGGTTAGGGAAATAAAAAACGATCAGGGAAGACTGAAGATGGGAGATGCTATTATTTTGATAAGATAGGTAAACTAGAACATTAATACCTAACCATATGTTCTTTTGAGATTTAGGAAAAAGTAGATAGACTACCAAGGGAAATGGAGGACCATGATCAAGGATCTCCGAAGGGAGGGAAGGGTGGCCCCTAAGGAGGCGAATCTGGAATAGGAGTTGGTGGAGCTCTGGGGGTAGGATATTTTTTGTAGGATGATTCTAGGACATCCTTCCCCCACTACCACCAGGTTTCCCACATTAGGCTCAGTGAGCTAGAGGTCAGGGCTGCAGACAGCTATAGGCCATGCAACTATATGACCCATGGACACATGAGATGATTAGAGGTATGATCTGTCTTAAATCTAATATTTCTTCAGTGTAAGTAGGTATAGGTTCAAGTCATTAAATCATCTCGATACTCTTGGTGTGTGATATGGAACTTCTAATTGAGGCGTTATCCCAACATCATTGTCTTGTGTTTTGGGAAAAACCACTTCTTCAATGTCATTTATTTTCTGGTAGTGTGAGAAATCTCTTCGTGGAGAGAGGTTCACGTGGGGCCTTTTAGTAATCAGGATGGAACCCTATGAAACCATATTCTGTATGGATTTGTTTTACATGGACTTATCATGGATTTACTATCACCATATATGATTCAGATCCATTCACACTGATTGCACAAGATTCTTTTTCATAGAAGAGAGAGATCTTATGGTGGGATAAGTGTTTCTGTGAGTAGGAGGTTGAATCCATTCTCCCTTATATTAGATTTTGTGGCCCTTGGTGTTGTATGAACTTCAAGAATATGGATTCCTTTATTTTTGGAGGATTTAATGGTCAATTTTCTTACCTAATGTCTTGGACTACAACTGAGGATAAAGATGGATTTTTTATCATCTTGAATCCTTCTCTGATATCGCTTACAGAATACTAGGATTCCTATACAGAGCATTGGTAGCTACTGTAATAATACAATTGTGATAAGAGTTTAATTTGGAATAATTTATCCCCTAGTAATATCTAGTGTTTTTCCTGAAAAGGTGGCTGATATATTGTTAAATTGTGTTGAAAATATTAACCTGAACTAAGCGACAGTAAATAAAAATTATCCCTTGATGAGAATTTATGAACTATTTGACCTGTTTAACAGTGTGAAATTGTTCTAGAATTTTTATCTCTGGTTTAGATATAATTATTTGAGAGTTTACGCGGATGATAATTTGAAGATGGAATTATAATGTTGCTAAATATACTAAAATTTTCTTTTGTTTCCCTTGGTGTGATGGATACCCCTACCATGTTTACGAATTTGATGAACACAATTTTCTAGCAGTACATGGACAAGTTTTTGTTGTGTTCATTAAAGACGTACTCATATATTATGAGTCAGTTAAGGATCATTCTATTCACTTGATGATGGTCTTATATTTTCATCGGGAGAACAAAAATTTTGTATAAGACTCAGTGTTTTAGTTCTCTAAACAAGAAGTTCACTTCCGGGTTCATGTCACTTTTGGGAATGGTCTAGCTATAGACCCAATGAAGTTTGAAAAAATATTTTATTTGGATCTACCTCAGAGTGTGTCATATGTGAAGTGTTTTCCTAGAATCAAGGGTTACTACCACAGGGGTTTTGGCACCCTTTTCTAGGATTTAATCCCCTTTAAAAATGTTGGAACTAAAAGGGATGTATTTTACAATGACTGAGTAGTTCTAGAGGTCCTTAAATGATTTGAGGCTATGGTAGATGAGTACTCTATTGTTGACACTACCAGAGGAGGTCGTAGAGTCGGTATTTTAATGTGATGATTCAAGAACTTGGATTATATGTGTGTTGATACAAATATAGGGAGTTTTCACTTATGACCCAAGGCAGTGATGACCTCATTAGTAAAACTATGATAATTATGACATAGAGATGGAAGAAGTAGTATTTGGATGAAGGATTTAGAGGTAATATCTTATAGGAGTGCACCTCATGGTTTAGTCATACCATAAGAGTTGTAGGTACATCTTTATGAAGAGTTACCTAAACATGAAACAATGAAACTTTTTCATGTTCACACTGGAGTATGAATTTGAGATAGTCTATAATTTTAGGATGGGAAACATGATATCAGAAGACCATATCAACATGTTTTTGTCTCGCTTGGTGTAATATGCTTCTGACTATTAGGCTTACAGATAACCATGGTAGAGCAGGATGGTGCATCTTTTCATCAGTTGATGGTGTAGAATCCTCCTTCTCTCAACAATGAAAAAGAGTCTGATCATAGAAACATTGTCTGTGAGGTCATATATGACCAGATATATATTGAGGATTCATCATATGGATATTCTAATTGATGGGATCGTGTAATCCATTTCTATGGGAAGACGTTGCTCTTAGTGATGATGTGGGAGGATTTATTGAATGAGATACAAACATATACTTTAGATATGTATTATTGTATGGGGAAGTTGAAATATACATTCATCAAATGTTTTGGTGGTTTTAAATGATATGGATCATTGCTAAGTACATCTCTCGGGGACTCACATGTCATCACATGTAGTCAATGAAATAGTTTCTAGTAATTTAGTTGCATCCTTTGAGGTCATAAAGTACAAGTGTGATGACATATCGATGAAATTTATGATATTGATTCCATATAGAATGATGGGCCACAACACCATTTGTGTGATAGTTAACCAAATAAAAAATTCATCACACTTCCGTACTAATAGGGAGAAGTTTTTGGTGGAGAGTTTTGTGAGATGTGCATATAAGATATTGTTATCCTTCAGGGGGTTTCCATGACTATTCACTTTGATCATGATTCACAACTCACATCACAGTTGTGGAGAGTCTTCTTATAGGAATTCTAGATCCAAATATGAAAGAATATAGCCTTTCACCCCCAGATATATGGGCAGAATGAGAGCACTATCCTGGTGTTGGAGGATATGTTTTAGACATGCATGTTATACATTGTCCAGAGTTGGGATGATCAATTTCCCTTGAAAGAGTTTGACTACAACAAAGGAGGACCCCAGGACACCCTGAGAGGGGAGGGGTGAATAAGGGTTTAAAATTTTTCTTTTAAACTGAAAGATCTTGTTCCCACATTAGAAGAAACTAGTTTAACTTGTATGATGGATATGAGAATAAATAAAACATTCTCATGCAAAGAGATGACACAACCATTTTTACTTGGTTCAACACTAAGGGCTACGTCCAATGAGCATATGCCGATAGGATGTCGGTCATACCAAATTCCACTATTCTTCACAAGTTTTGGATTACAATGGTTTGGGAAAAAGCACTCTGTCCCAGGCTCACTGAATTTAAAATTGTTCCGGGACAGACTACGATATCCCTCGGGTCACTCCCGTTGACTCCCCTTGGCTTACTAACCTTGGTGAAGTCCCACTCAGTTTATAGACGTGAAGGTATATTCATATTCTCTAATGAATACATCCTCTGTTGTATGTAGATTCTTTGTTGAAGTCTAACTCTCACCATTATACTAATCTCACTTTTCACCGAAGGTATCGGGCAATCTTTTATCTTTCATGCAACTCCAAAAAGACCGGCGTGCTTCAACGACACCTGGCACACTTCTCCAAGCCCGGCGCGCATGTTTCAAGATGGTGCACAAGTCTTGGCATGCATGTCCAAACCAGCGTGCAAGTTCACCTCAACAACTTGCGAGACACTCACTTCTTCAACTTCAAACATGCACGACTCAACCCCTTTCTCACCCAAACCACCTTGGAAGAGTAGAAATCAACTATCATGAAACTTCAACTTGTGCGACCCACCCCAACTTGCGTGACCACAACACCTTCATGATGGGAGCTCTTATTTTCTCTAAGTATAAACTTTATACCGAATGAGGAGAGGTCGACCTGTATTTATTGTCATTTGAACACCCTGAGTGACAGCGTGCAAGTGTCCCCTTGGTGTGTCTATTTTGGCATGCAAGTCTCTACCCCCAAAAATAAATTCCTCGATCAATTTCCAAACATGGGTTCCCTTATCCCTTTTCCATATTTTCTTATTCTGGTCCTAAAATACAGAAGGAGCGCAAGTTTCCAAACATCCAAGTAATCACCGTGCAAGATCCTTTGCCAAAACACTTTTCTCCATTTGACAATTTTGAGGTCCAGAAATTTGGAAAACACTAGAAAACAGTGCCACCTTCAATACTGTTATCTGCATGAATTGTAAGATTACTTTGCTGGCACATATTCTGAACATCTACTGAGGATTGGAATCCAACACAAAACATACTCCAAATCATGAAAAGACAACCATCGTTCCAATAGTCTCCCCCTTTGGGTTTGTTGCAAATCAGTAAATAAATTCAATAGAGTACCTACCACATGAAAACCATAAATGAAAGAATCAACTCTTCCAACACTCTAAGTATACGTGAGCAATGCTCGGTGTATAAAACAAGAGGGGAAGCATAATTTGGGATACCATGTTTTGTAATTTCTTACTGATGCCTAGGTAATTCTCTTATATTTTCCCAGAAGCATTTCATGTCCAAATAATTCCTTCTCATCCTATCATTGAATTCTCATCGTGATACCAAACATGAACTGACTTTATTTCTTCTCCCCCATTGGAAATAAACCCAAAGATCGGTATTTTCACATTGAACATCTCAAAACAAACACCCCTAGATACTATCTCCCCCACAAACCTGCATCGCATTCATAAACAGATTAAAAACAATTAACATAACTATGGACAGGGTAACTGCGTAACATCCTTATGCACTGGGAAGTGGCTAAACACTGAGGTTCAACCGATGCTTATCTAACACTGGGGTTGAAAGTCATATGGTCAGGATATCAGCCACTTTCTCATCATTTCCCACGTGATCCATTCTAATCATCCCTTGCTCAAATTTTTCTTTGATAATGTGATACCTCATTTCAATAGGTTTTGTATGAGAATGCTGTACAAGATTCTTTGTAACATCAATTACACTCTTGTTATCACAGTAAATTACCTTTGGTTTCTTCACCTCATCACCACTATCTGTTAGTTGATGCTTTATATATAGCAGTTAAGTGCATGCCTTTTTGGCAGAGACATACTCAGATTCAATAGTACTAAGAGAAGTACTTTCATGTTTCTTGCTAAACCAGCCAACAAATTTTTCCTAATATAGAATGCTCACCACATGAGGACTTTTTGTCTATAACATCGCAAGCCTTGTCAGTATTAGAAAATGCTGATAATTCACTGTCTCTTCATCCAGCAAAGTATAATCCAAAATTTTGAGTACCTTGAATATACCTCATGATTCTTTTTACTGCTGGCATATGTTCTTCCTTTAGATTACTCTGAAAGAATGCCTCTAAACAGGTTGCAAATACAATATCTGACCGTGTCACTGTTAGGTATAGTAGGACCTCAATTATCCTACTTTACATAGTTGGGTCTACAGATACCCCATCTTAATGCTTTCCATGTATGGTAGATACTGCAATCGGAGTTGATATTGGAATGGAGTCTTGCATATTAAACTTCTTCAGCAGCTATATTGCATACTTTTCTTGAGAAATGAAAGTGTAATATTTCCTTTGAATCACCTATAGCCCCATGAAATATGTGAGATCCACAATCATAGACATTTCAAATTCTGATTTCCTATGATTTTCAAATTCATCCACTGATTTCTGCCCGCTTCCACCAAATATAATGTCATCGACGTAGACTAGAACCATGAACTGGTCTTTTTGAGATTTTTTCACTTAGAGATTATGGTCTACTCCTCCTCTTTCAAATTCCATCTTCATGAGATATGAGTCCAGCCGGGAATACCATGCTCGTGGTTTCTTCTTAAAAACATATAGATCGTTCTTTAGTTTCTAGACCTTTGTTTCATCAGTAAGAAGAAAAAATACCACAGGTTGTTAATTGTAGACTTCTTCTTTGAGTACACCATTAAAGAATGCTATCTTGACATCCATTTGATATACATTATATCCTCATTGGAGTTCCATGGCATGGAAAAGCCTGATTGACTCTTGTCTAGACATATGAGCAATGGTTTCTTCAACATCAACGCCTTCAATCTGGGAGTATCCTTTACATACCAGTCATTCCTTGATTCTAATAACACTTCCATGCTCATCAAACTTGTTCATGAAGATCCATTTTATTCCAATCACGTTGTGACCTATGATTCATTGTACAAGATCCCATGTTTGATTAATGTCAATATGATCAAAATCTTCATACATAGATTTCACCCATGATTCATTGTTTGTAGCTTCTTCAAATGAAGATGGCTCTACAACTAACAGAAAAGAAGATTGTGTGTTATTCCTCATCCTCCATGTTTGTGTGGGTGCACTCCTGTCCCCAATTATGTTAGATTGATCAATCTCATTTCTTCAATTTCTCCTGTGAGGATCAGTGGAATTCCTTATAGCCGTTGTTTCTTCTTCAGATTCGTCTTGTGAGTCAACATCAGGATGTGACTGCTGAGTGTTTTTTACAGCTTCCTCTCTTTCTGTATTTGTATTTTCTCCACGTTCACATTCTTCCTCACTTTCAATCACATCAGCATATGACGTCCTTAAATCATTTGTGATTTTCTCTTCAATAATCTTAACATCACTGCTTTCCACAATCATTCTGAATCAATTGTTGAAACATTTGTAGTATTTGTTGTTCATTGAGTATCCATGGAAATTTCCTTAATATGCACTATCACCATACTTTCCTTGATATCCTTCTTTGTTTCAGATTAATAATTTACATCCAAAAAACACAAAAGTATTTCAAAGAGGGATTCCATCCATGTCACAATTCATATGGTGTCTTTGTCTCACCCATATAAAGTCCTGTTCGATTTTGAATATACACTCCAACTTGAATAGCCTTTTTCCAGTAATGTTGTAGAATATGACTCTCAATCAGCATAGTTCATGCCATGTTTTTCACCTGTCGATTCCTACATTCAACAACTCCATTTTGTTGTGGAGTTCTCACAACAGCTACCTCATGTTGTATCCCATGCTTCTCTAGGTAATTTTCAAATTCAATAGACATGTATCCCCCTCTATTTTCAGATGACAACACTTTGATTGTTCATCTAGTATCATTCTCGGTGATTCACCGATATGTTTCCCTGTAGTCAAGCAATTGTCGTTTCCTGTGAATGACCATTACACATGTTATTCTACTGTAATCATCAATGAAAAGGACAAAGTACCTTTATCCATGAGTTCCGACAACACTTATCGTCCCGCATAGATCGGTATGAATGAGATCAAGAAGATGAGATGCACTTTTCTTCTTTGGCCAATATGAACTGCATACCATCATTCCATGAATTCATGCATCATATGATTTTTCACGCTCACAATTCAGGTTGGGAATGTCCATGACATTTCTCAATTTTGATATTTTCTCTATGTTATGTTGATTGATGTGTCCCAGACTCTGATGTCACAAATTGTTTTCTTCTTAAACAGTTATGTAACATACATTTCTTTACTATCAACATAATAAAAGTTTCCTTCTGTTCTGCATCCCTTCATAAGTGAATTGCATGCAATTCCCATGATAGTGCAGCCTTTCTGATTAAAAGTAACTCTATGTCTTGAGTCATAAAGTTGACTCACGCTGAGTAGATTATGATGTAGGCCATCTACATAAAGGAATTCATTCTTCTTTATCTCTCCATTAGCTAATTCAATACTTCCACTGCCTTTTATTTTTAGAGCTATATAATTATCAAATAGTATTATACCATCAACCTTTCTTTTTATATCTGTTAACAGGCCAACATTACCTGTCATATGATATAAACAACTGCTATCCAGAATCCAGGTACTGTTGATTTTTGTAGCATTGAGGGACACCTATGTAATGTTGGATTTCTAAATTTTCTTCCTTTCATTCCATGAGACATTGGATTGAGTATAGAGCACTGATGGCCTTTCAATTATCTCTTCCATCTACCAAGGTTATTCATAGTCGAAGTCTTCATTGAGTGGAGAAAACTTGTTTGAAAGACCAACACTGTCTTGCAGACAAGACATGACTTGTCTCAAACTTCAGTATGTAGTGTCCATGTCCTTTCTATGCCTGCAATTAATAGCCACATGTCCAATGTAAGGACAACAGAAATAATATCCATAGAAATTATTTCTTATAAAAGAAATTGGATATGAATTTTTTTCTCCTTTTTTGAACTCATACATATTCTACATTCAGATAAATTCATTCCTCTTTGCAATAAGATATGGTATGGCCCAAATATCCACAGAGCTGACACATCATGAGAGGAAATTTTTTCTTGCTTCTATTTGTCTTCATTCCTTATTTTCTAGAATAATAGTTTGATGGATACATTTTCTAGGAGGCTCAAGGATAATCTTCATTATTCTTTCAGATTGAATTGGTTGTTTCTGTTTCATCACTTTAGAAGACGTTCCCACATCACCCACTTTTAGAATGCCTTTATTTTCGTCACCTTTATTTGTAGAATTTGACAATTCTGCCTCACATCCAATTCCACTATTTCCCATGCAGGATGGTCTTTGATCATTTAAAATCTTTTCAACTCCATTAGAGACATGTTTTTCTCCTTCCAATAGCTCTGTATCTGAGAACCTTTCAAACTGTATTTTCTTCCTTGATTCTTTTTAAATTGAATATTTTTCAAGTTTACTCCTAATAGTAACAACTTCCTCCTCATGAAGCTCAGCAGTATTGGACATTTACTCTAGTCTGGAGGTGAGGTCATTGATGACCTTTGCCAGCTCTTAAATTCTCAGCTTCAGATCCACTACATCATCATTTATTTCATGTATTTTAGACTGTACCTTCACGAATTCTTCCAGTTATTCAATTTTAGTTTCAAGGTGATCAACATATTCAGTTGATTCTTCTACAATTGATTTCCACTTATTGCAACTCTTACATTTAATCATATGCTTACTCACAGCATTCTTCAGTTTCAACTCAGGATCTGCACTTGTTTTCAACTGATTTTCTCCTCCAGAATCTTCTGATTTTTCAACACTGGCCATCATGGAAGCATGGTTCCTGGTTTTAAATTCTGGTTCTTGTTCATCACTAAATTCATTATCGTGTTCTTCCTCTTCACAAAAAAAACTCTTCTTCAGAAAAGTCTTTCTATATTTGAAGTATCCTATCATTAAAAACCATTTTATGAGGATTCTAAAATTTTTTAGCATCGCTATCATCATCTTCGATCTTTCTTTAGCACTGAGAAGCAATTTTCCCAACATTGCCACAACAAAAGCGAGCTAGAGGTAACTTCTCTTTCAATTTTTCTTTCCCCTTCTAGAGCTTAATGGAAATTAGAGAAAGAATTTATTTTTCCTCATTGTCTTCAACACTACTATGTTTTTTGATATTTTCAGTTTCTCCATGGATTTGAATGCCATTTCCTTGCTTACTCATGTAGTATAATCTTTTAGTTTGACTCTCATTTCATTTGCCACAAAGCTGCTCAACCGATCATCCAATGAAAGTTTAGAAAGATATATTTCCTCAAGGGCTGAAACCATTGCATTTAAAGGGGTGGAAGTCTTCGTAAAATTTTCTTTATAATGTCAATGACTTTGATATCTTCATCTAGACCCTGAATTGCTCCAACCACATTAGTAATTTGATTGAAGAATTAGTCTGCATTTTCATTATGATGCATCATTAGATCATCAAATGTATTGTGTAGGGATTTTAATTTCTCCTCATTCATATTTTCTATATCTATCATAAATATTTTCATATTTATCCCACATGGACTTTGCATAGGTCCAACTCATCACTTTTAGATATATCTAATCAAATTGTGCAACGGTGAGAGAATTTTGTGCTTTATCATCAGCATCAAGGATTTTTTTATCTACGTCAGTCATAGCCAGTCCTTTTGGATCAGTAATAAGTATACCATGCATAGTGGAAAATAGAACATCCATTCCAAGGGAGCTTAGATGAGATCTCATTATGTTCTTCCAGATCTGTGAATTACTTCCATAGAGGATAGGGACTCCCCTGACATTGGCTGAATTTTCCATAATGGTATATTGAAAGATCAAACAATAGTAACATCCCTCTGATGCCACTTGAAGGACCCTAGAACATCTAGAGAGGGGAGGGGTGAATCAGGGTGACAACATTTTCTTTTAAACTAATAGATATTGTTCCCACTTTGGTAGTATCTAGTTTAACATATATGACATATATGAGAATAAATAAAACATTCACAAGCAACAAGATTACACAAAACTTTTTACTTGGTTCACCACTGAGGGATACATCCAAGGATCATATGCCAATGGGTTTTCAGTTGTACCAAATTCTACAATTATTCATTCATTGTGGATTACAATGGTTTGGGAACAGTCACTCTGTCCCAGGCTCACTGCATTTACAATTGTTTTGGGATAGCATAGATGTGAAGGACTCTTCATCTTCGCTAATGAATACATCCTCTGTTGTATGTAGATGCTCTGTTGAAGACCAACTCTCACCCATAGACTAATCTCACATTGCACTGAAGGTATCTGGAAATCTTCCAACTTTCGTGATGCTCCAAAAAGATCGGCATGATTCAACGACAACTGGCGTGCTTCTCCATGCCCGACGCGCATGTTTGAAGACACTGCACAAGTCTTAGCACCCAAGTCCAAACCGGCATGCGAGTTCACCTCAACCACATGCACAACACTCACTTCTTCAACATCAAACATTCACGACTCAACCCCTTTCTCGCCCAAACCACATTGGACGCACAACTATCAACAATCATGCAACTTTAACATGCACGACCTACCACCACTTGCGTTACCACAACACCTGCACAATGGGAGATCTGATTTTCTTAAATTCTGAACTTTGTACCGAATGAGGAGGGGTCGACTTGTATGGATAGGCATTTGAACACCATGTGTGACGGCGCACAAGTCTCCCCTCAGCGAGCATGTTTCGGCGCACAAGCCTCTGCCCCCGAAAATCACTTGCGCATCCAACTTCCAAACATGGACACCCTTCTTCCTTTTCCATATTTTCATGTTTTGGTCTTGAAAAACAAAAGTCGTTCAAGTTTCCAAGCCTCCAAGTAATTAGCATGAAAGTAACTTTTCCAAAAACACTTTTCTCCATTTGACAATTTTGAGGTCCAGAAACATGGAAAACACTGGAAAATGGCGCCACCTTCAATACTGTTATCTAATTAAATTGTAAGATCACTTTGCTGGCACATATTATGAACATCCACTGAGGATTTACAACAATCACAAAACTTAATCCAAATCATGTAAAGACAACCATGGTTCCAATTAACAATATACACCACTTTACTATCAACATGTAAACTAATGAGGCCCTATATGGGTGACCCTACAGGTCACCATTTTATTCGAAATATATCATCTTGGCATGTCATGTGGGACCAGAGTTCATGTAGATAATTATTGGGAAGATTCAGGCCATTCTTGAGTGGATGGGGAAAATACGAAGTAAGTTGAATTCTTATGCAGATTGTCATTGTATGCCTTGGGAGTTTTAATAGGGATACCACATTTTCTAGATATTAACCCGATGAAAACTATTAAGTATGTTCATCTTGTAAGGCAAGCTATCCTTGAGGTTCAATGGGCCATTCGAGGTGCTACAGAGGGTTGGTTATATTTCTTACCACCTCACCATACACACACAATTGGAGCGTGTGCATGTCATCTTCCATGTGCCGTAGTTGAGGAGATACACGAATGACCCCACACACATTAATAACTGTGGTAATATGGGCATCAAGGATGGAACAACTTTTGTTGGGAACTTTATGGTGATCAATGATTGATTAGAGAATATCCTATATGGACATACAATATCGTTGGTTTGTGGGTTGTGAAAGTATGGGAACATGTTGGAGAGATCCTTGGAGTGGAAAATCCAAACATGAGTTCTGTATCTTGAGCATTTTTTAGTTTTGATTCTTGATAATGAAAATGTGGAAGGAGGAAATGATGTACGGACCCATTATTCTCATTATAAGACTTTGTAATATTTTAAAATATATTTTTAGAGTCAGACATTGATATGGAGTGTGATTTAGAGGAATTGTGAACATGAAATTAATTTTATAAAAATATTAAATATATTTCATATTATGAACAAGGGTTGTACTAAACGAAGTGGGATAAATCATGAATTGAATATTGGATTAGAAATCTGAGACCAAATATGGGTCTGTAATGTGATGTTAAAACTACATGTGATTGAAAATGGGTTGGTGTGGGGAACTCAAATAAGAAGACCATTGGTGGTATGTTTAGTGGATTAATTAAATTATTAATATTTACAATTCATTAAATTAACACAATGTATTTAATATCTGAATTCCCTATTACAGATATTTTCCATGCTTTATCACGATAAACTCTGAGAGAATCGAATGGTGTTCTTTGACCTTTAATTAGTGAATAATTTTTTGATGATGAATAGTCACTAGATTGATACAGATCGAGACATACTGAACATAATGACATCTTCCATTCATTAGTCATCATGTTATTTAATAAAAAATGATCAAATATCCAACTAGGAATATTCAATTCATTATTTATTACACTATTGATTAAATTTATTTAGTAGAGTCAAATTATTCCTTGTTCTGTGTTATAATTCATCCAATACATGAGACGACATACCAGTTTATTTGATTATTCAATCACTTCTCACCCTAGTAATCCCTGCATGAGTCTTTTTTTCAAGAGAGTTTGGAAACTATTGATAACAATTTTTTTTGCATTTTTATCCAAATTTCATCATGTTCATCACCATTGGATTACTAGGACATGACTTGATGTTACTAGGTGGTACTGAGCCCGATCAGAACCCTAGATTCATAGGGGAATTCTTTAGAGTGAAAAAAAGATTAATTGTTTATGGGAACAAAAAATCTGTTGGTTGAAGCTGATTGATACTTTTAAAGGGGATTCAAATAAGAGATGTTGAGTGAGGGACTACATCCACGGTGCGAGGTAGTTCTTAAATACTTTTTATGGACAATTGAGACCATGATCCATCCACCGAATGGTCCAAAATCTCTGAAATGAGAAAGATCACATAATTTAGGTAGGATACAAGTCCTGATTTGATGGTGGAAAGGTTGAATCTAGAACATGGAGTTCAAATATGAAAATCTGTGAAACATGCGACTACACGCCATGTAGTATGAATAACACATGTTGTGTAGGGACATGGCTATAGTTTCCAGGGTTTCATGAAATTATATGTACCACACATCGTGTGGGAGACCCACGAACTATGTGACCCTATGCTAGTAGCATGACATGTACTCTGGGAGTACACATGCATGGGTATGAACTAGAAATCATCGTTTCCATATGTAGATGAACATAAGCAAAGTGAAAAACATGTATAGAGAGAATGTGTAGGACCCCGAGGGCTCAAACACACCATGTAGACCCTCTACATGCCTTTTATGGTTACATGGGTAGGGATCTATGTACCAATAGGGACAGAACCAGATGATGGATCAGGACCACACATTTTGTGGGTCCCCTCACACACTGTGTACCACTTGACACTTTTTTATGGAACTTCACCCACTCCTATATCCTTCATTTGTACTATGGTTTTGTTTCTTGGGTGGCCTATACTGGGGGTTTTCAACATAGAAGGAGTTAGTGGCCTCTTTATTAGCTTCTAATATATGATAGAATATGTTTTGAGTGGGACACTTCTTTATGTGTCACTCAATGATGATAGTGATCCGGCATGATCAACATGGTCTCTTGAGTCTCACTCTCATAGTGCACTAGGCATGGGTCATTAAGATATTTATAGATTGTAAGCCTCCTACAAGACTTGGAATGGGTTCTCTATCTATTATTATAGTTTCAACCACCTACTTATATAGTGAATGGGTCCTCTACCCACCCCCCAACTGGAATCCTCCGACATTGACACGGTAAGTTTCCTCAACAAATAAAAAAACACCCTCTAACTAGGTGGTGAATGGTTTTTTACTATGAGAGTGGGAACTTCATACTGTAATGGGAATGAGACATATATGTGATATCTTAGTGCTACCCTCCTATGGTATCATGGTATGGGTCCTCGAAAACTAGAGTGGAGACCTCCAGCTGGGTTGGGCATGGGTCCTCTCTTATTAGAGTGTCACCCTCCTGCTGGGCTAGGCTTGGGTACTATACCAATTACTTGTGTGGAACCCTCCTATTATACCTGGGAATGGGTCCTCTACATTGAAATTGTTCCCCTAGACTATGTGGAATATTTTATAGCTGTGGATTGACTTGGATGTTTTTTGTTGGGCAGATGCATGAGGTTACTAGGCATCATTGATAGATCTTTGGATCTATTGGCACTCTTTTCTGGGTTAGGCTATGAAATTGTGTTCCACCTATCTCTTTTATGGGTTTCTTTGGTTTGAATATATATATATATATATCCATGTTTTTGGGTTCTATTTACTCTCTATCTCTTGGTTGAGCTATTTAATATCTACTCCTATCATGTCTTCTACTTCTTTACCTTCATCTCTCAAGGTGTCCTATAGGGTATGTATATACTCACCCCCATAGGGGATTTTCAAGCACATGTTGTGTATTATATAGACAAAAGAAACATCAAATGTAAATAAAGTTGATCTTTGTGATGTATAGTTCACTGGACCACATATGTTGGTTTGAGTTTAGAGATCATGATCTAGGCTCTCGAACCAGTTTGACAATCCATTTTTTTATGTTGGGACATTATTCTTGTTGGGAGTGTATTTTTTCATTTATTTTGAGATTTCACAGTCATAATCTTGTACACCATAGTGGTTTTTAACTACTTATTTACATTAAAATTGTTGAATATTTTTATTATTATATCTCTGCACTTATTCTTTGTTATTGTTGGGTTTTTTCAAACATGTATATTCAGAAAAGGAATCTCATATAGGATATACCTTTCAACGCTTGTTGCCACCCTTAGCCTATGGAGGTGGGATTTGGGCAATTTTGGCCTGACCACTTGATGGACTGGGTCATGAAAGATGGAACGAGGAATCCCCCAAATAGAAAAGAAATAGGTCTAAGATTCAAGATAAAAACGATTTTATTCATACATTCATTATGTTCAAACTCCTTTCATTTTTTTATGAAACCTATGTTGAGCTTAAACTGGAATTGCATTACCATGATTGAATAGTTTATTTACTTGACATATATATGAGACATGAATTTCAAAGGAATCATGTGATGATATGTTTTAGACTTTAATGATAATTAAATTGATGGAGTTAAGAGCTAAATTTTAATTTTAATTTTAATATCGGATACTAAAATGATGACAAATGATTTGAGTTAATTAGATGATTTATGTAAATGAAATTTCATAATCATTTTTCATCCATTGAATGTATAAAATATTTATCAATTGATTTGTAAATATTATTCATTCCTTGAATTACTGTACAAATTCATATTCCCCATTCTCGAGAGGATTTCTAAACCAATTTATTCATATTTTATCTTTAATATATTTATTGAGTGATCTTGGGACGTGTAACCAACCATAATTTTCATTTAATCTTTTCAAAGATATGAATCAGAAAAAAAACATTTTAAATAATTGATAATCTTTTGAAAATCCCATATCCTTGAAATCAGAATTAAATCTATCCTTGTTTATTTTATAGACCCCATGAATTCTTTTGTAGTGAGTGACCTGTGTATTAATAAATTTTTTTCCATTCCTTTCATACTCTTAGTATTTTCATGATATTTTAATGTTTAAGTGTGGGGGTTCGTATAGTCATGGTAAATTTATCTAATTAACTGTATGGAAAAAATAATGGGAATTTATATTGGGATAATGAAATGGTTATTGAATAATTCATGATAATTTATTATTTTCCTTTATCAAAGGAAATGAAAAAATAGGAATGTGTTGGGACTTAGAAGAATAAAAATTACCATTACTCGACTAATGAATTTTATCAAGTGTGGTGTTATGTAGTACATGTGTGGATTATATCTAATAATAACTTTCTAGAAATTAGATTTTTTTGTAAAAAAATAATTAAAAGAAAATATAATAGAAGATTAAAATTCAAGATGATTCACATCATTCATTATGTTTTCATTGATCGTGACCTATAATTTGAGTTTTTTTATTATCAGAGTTGTCACATATTAATGGGGGGAATGTCATTACACTTTTAATTATTATGTTATGCTTTATACATTAAGAGAGAAACCTATTTCATAAGACATAAATTTTAAACATCTATTCCTACCATCCACGAGCCTTAGAGTCATGTGATCCTTTTTCATGAGTCATTGTGATTTTACATTCCTTATGTCTTTACAATGTTGGGAAAAGAGTTCCTTTATAAGATTATGGATAAGGATAATGTTAGAATGATATGAGAGTAGCTGTATTTGAAATATATAAGCAGTGATTATTGAAATTTTAAAAAGATGAGTTTGATCATGATTTGGAATTTATATTCAAAATTGAATTATCATATTAAATGAATGAAAGGAGAGGTTCCATAATTTTTTAAAATGGGAAAAATAAAATACTTGAGTTTATTGTTTCTTTGAATATTGGGAAATTTAATTGATACATTATGTCAAATTTGAATGGTTTGGTTTATAATTTATATTAATTTGGTTTATTACATTGAAATTTAGATATTGGTAAGATCAGTGCCCTTTGATTTTCAATGTTGATATTTTATACTTGAGGAAATACATAGTTTATGTGTGGGGCATTTGATACACTCATTTTAAATTATTATTTTAATCAATTTTAAATGATTTTTGATGAATTTTAATTAAAATGACAATGAATATTAATAATTTACTTAATTGTGTTAAAACATTAATATGGAAGTTAAATAATTTATAATAAGTAAAAACTGTAAATTTCATGAATTTGGTATTTGTGTAATCATTTCGGTTGATATTTTAGGAGATTATAATTTTCCAATATATTTATATTTTTCATAATTTTATGTAAACAAATTGGTTAGGCTCATGAAATCCTTCAATCAGGGTCCACAAACCACTTTTTTTCCCCAAGAGGGCCACCTAGTCATGCTTCCCACTAGGAGGGCCTACTAGATCTAGAAAATGATGGTGGAATCAAGACTGTGCGGTGGACCACAGGGGTCCAATCCCATTGGTAGTAGCATCTGGGATAGGCCCACATGGGCCATATAGTTCATGTGTGTGCATGTAAAAACCAAAATCCATACACTATAGTAGGTTTTTGAGCATGGGATGTTTTTTTAAAAGGGTGGGGTCCAAGCCTCATTTTTTTTATTAAATCAAATCAAAGGCCTCTTTCATTGGTTAGAGGGAGACCCATTACATAGCCCAAAGGCCCAGGGGGCATTTATCCCAACACATGACCCATAGCCCAATTTTTTGGCCCAAAGCCCATTCTGTGAATAGTACTGCTACAGTACCCGCTACTGCTACAATACTCTGTCGTCGCTACAGTGACCAGTTGTTGCTACAATGCCGCCGCTGCTATAGTAATCTACAGTACTTCTACAGTACCTACGCCCAATGGGTTTTGAACCCCGATTTTAAAAAAAGGGCATTGCTTTATTCACTTACATACCATACCTTAAACACTGATCATCATCATCTTCCACCACATGTTATATTCAACACTCATCGACCTCCACCAATTACGAATCAAGAAACGCCATATTCGTCAACCAAAGAGCTTATATCATGCTTCATCATCATTTCTAATCATGTCCACCACCATGGGTCATCTCACGCACCACATCCAACACCTTGGGTCCATTTATAGCTTCATATAACCACTGGGAAGGTCATATGAAGAAGAAATATCCATCGGTACCACTGGTGGCCTGCCCCATTCATGGATTCTAATACAACATCCACTAAGAAATATTTTTTTAATATCTATATTAGAGGTCCATTCTCATGCATGTGATGAGGCTATGCCACGGAAAAATTCAAACACATGAAAAACATTGATGTTTAACATTTCAAAACCTTGATTATTGTGAATATGATTTTAAAAAAGAAGATATATGAAGATATTTTTTTACCCTTGAAACCTGATTCCCTTTTCCCTTAAATAATTAGAGGGGGAATATCCACGGAAAGGGGAAGATCCACACCCATAAAGTGAGGCCCCTACTAGTGAATAAGGTCATGGGCTTGACTTATACCTCTATTTATTCATTTATTTTATTTTTATTTATCATTTTATTTATTTTTATTATGTAATTTACTTTATTATTTTTAACAAGATTCATTCATTAATTTAATTTCGTTTTTCCCAACTTCTACTTCTTCATATTTTTCAACTTTATTATTTCATTTTGTACAATTTTTATTTTATTTATTTTCTTATTTTTTTATTTTTTTTATTTTTTTATTATCTCTATTTTATCATCATCTTTCTCATTTATTTTTATTTTATTTATTTCTATTCTTATCTTTCTCATATTTCTATCCACTATTGTCAGCAACCCTTGATAATGAGGGTCTAGCACAAGGCTTTCTCCCTGGTAAGTTTAAGTGTTCCTGAATTATTTCATAGAAATTATAATAAGATTAAAATAGATTTGAGTGGAATTCATGGGGTGTGAATGTTGTCCACCATGACATAAAACTCAAATATATTACTTTTTTTTATTTTACATTACATCAAATTATTATTTCATTACACAATTATGTTTATCCAATAAATGAATGAATAAACATATGATGGAGACAGACCCTGGAAGATGTCACACACTCTACTGTGTCATGCCATGAACACTGATTATAAGATTATGTTTAACTTATATTACATAAATCATTAGATATTTAAGGACAGTAAATAAATGTATAGTGATTCATTAATGAGTTTCATAACTAAATATTTAAACTAAATTTGATCAAATAAATGGTAATAATGATAGTTCCAAAAACTAATATTAAAATATTGTTTTTTCTTCTAATAACATTATATATAATCATTTAATGTTAGTATATGTTTTAATTTTAATTGTTAATTTATTTTCATTATTTTTTAAAAACAAATACCCCAAGCATTATCATTATTATTATAGATTGTTAAATCCAACAATAAATGAGAATTATGTGATTCAGATTAATTAAGAGAGTGAACTGAGATGTTCCTCAAGTGAGATGACCCTGGTCAACCTCTTTGCTGTATTAGGAAAATAATTTTCATTGGCCACTCCCTATGAATGGTGTGAATCAATAATATTTAACATTTTTTTCCTTGATAAATTTTTCCATCTGGTGGTTTGAATTGTAATGGAGAAAACAACCTAGAAATCAGGAAAAAATAATGATTTTTAACAATTTAAAATGAATATTTTACATGTTTTTCTAGTTATCTACTATATTTTATTTAAGAAATTGATAGTAATATTATTTTATTTTACTTAGTATTGCAAAAAATTTATGAAGAGAATTAGCTTCTAAATAATCCAAAACAGTAATGGGAAATTAGTTTATTTCACTGAGAAAGATGAGATAATGTTTTTCAAAACATATATTCCTCGAGATGATAAGAGTAAGAGAAGGTCTTGATGGTGGGACATGGGGAAGAATCAATCTATTAAATCAGGAGGTAAGAAAATAAAGTTCCCATCCAGTTATTTGGGTAGAAAAAATCATCATGTAGAGTACCTTATAAAATCTAGGCATTGTTAAGGACATGTAATTTTAAGTCATATAACTCCTTAATGTAATAAAAATTAGCATATGAATGATGAAAAGGTGATATTATGATGTATCAATTTCAATGTTCTTTGGATTTATGATTATGTGTATCCGGATTTAGTTCAACATGATTTGAATCATCGTGGTCTAAAACATGAAGGTCTAACAAGGTGATTTGATATTACTACATTTGAATCTTGACAATTGAATGGTGTGGTGACATATATATTACTTGTTTATTCAAATTATTCCATGTTCTTGATTGACTCAGGTTCTTCCCATTCATTCATTTTTGATAAATGTATACAAATACTAGGAATATCACTATATAAATAGATAATATAACTTCTAGTGAATACTCTCAGTAGAAATATGAAATTAGTCAATATTTATAGGAATATCTCTATTCTTATTAGTGGGATGGTCATTCATAAAAAATAATGGTTATATACTCCTGAAATATTTTTACATCTTTTTGTGTATTGATTAGTTTTTAGTTAATTATGTTATTAAAGATTATAGAGCTATGAATGTTTAATTAATTGATTTTATTCATTTGATAACTCACCAAAACAAAGATAAATTTATTAGAGATTTAATTGAATGAAAAATAGCTCATTTTGATGAAAAACAATGACATTATTCACATTACTAATTCCCCATATGTAAATGAATTTATAGAAATTTTCTTGATTATTTATTTAGTGTCATTTTTCATTGGGATGGAGAATTTTTTTGTTGACTTAGTTCTCAATTCTAAACTTATTTCATAACCCCCATTATCGAATATCTCAATTTGAACAATTATAATTGAAAAAATAAATTTCAAGAGTTTCTAGATAATGGTCTGTTTTGACCAAGAACATCATATTGGGGTGCTCTATGTTTTTATTAAAATTTAAGATAATTAAATGATACTTTTCATTGATTATAGAACATTGAATAACATCTCAGTTAAGAACACGTATTATTTTACTCATATCAAATATTTTCTAGATCATCTCTAGGGAGCACAAAATTTTTTAAAGACTGACCTTAGGTTAAGGTAAAATTATATGAATGTGAAGGGGGAAGATATTCTATATACAAAATTTTAGACAAATATATATATGAATTATGTGTTTTTTGTTATTACCTTTGGGTTTCCAAGGAATACGTTGTATATATAGACCGTAGGAATTTATTTCCTCATGATTTATTTGATACGTTTGTGGTTCCCTTTATAGATGATATTTTAGATATTATAAAATTTAGGAGGAACATGAAATAAAACTACTGATTCATTCACAAAAAAATTAATCATTATGGAAAATTTTTTATATATTAATAATGGTTGCAAAAAAAATCATTTATTATAATTATTGTTTTAATTGTCGAATAACATTTGAACCTGGTAAAATAATTAATTTTAGAATGTAAAATACCTAATAAATTCATAGTTTTCTAGGATTAACAGTTTACTACATATTATTTTTTAAAAACATTTCTCAATTTTATAACCCAACAACTATGATAACTCAAAAAGGACCAAAATTAATCTTGACAAAATAATGTCAAGACTTATTTCATGAAATCAAAATAATGTGGTTGAATGATACATTTTTTCTTTTCTCACTATAGATGTTGAATTCAACACCATAATTAAATCTTATTTGAAGGGACTTGGTTGTGTTCTGATGTTGACTAATCAGGTATATGAATTTTATACACGACATCTGAAACATTATGAGTTAAATTATCCTACACAAAATCTGGAATAAACTACTATGGGTTTTTCTTTAAAAATTGGGATGCATCATTTATATGGAGTAAAGTGTTAGATATATATTTATAAAAATAATTTTAATAATATGTTCAGTCATAAATAGTTATCATCATAATGAGAAGATGGATGAAACTGATAAAGGAGTATGATTACAAAATTTTATTATCATCTAGGAAAATAAAAAATTACCAGATACATAGAGTTATAAAAAAAAATTCATTTATCACATCATGTTTGGAACATGACCCTTTTGTTAACTATTTAATGAATTTTGGACTAGAATCCATGAATATAGGAACTGTAACATCCTGGAATTAATCATGAATAAACCATTTTTAATTATTGTTTTCAAATTCTTTAAAGTGACCCAGGCTGTGTGTATGTGTACCTCGTTGTGGGTCCTGGGATCCAATTTAATTAATTTCAATAACTGTAGGAATTTTATGAAAAATGATATGTCGCGATTTATCAAGGTGTTTGGGATTAAAATAATTAATTAAGGATTGAAAGAAATAAGAAATGATTTAATGAAATTTAAAAGAAATCAATAAGTGATAAAAATAAATTTAGAAATAAAATAGAAAGGAAGTTATAGAAAATGTAAAAATAATTAAAATTAGATATTTACATTTTTATTTTTTTTATTTTTATTCCTTTTAATCAGATTTATTCTATTTTATTTTTCATTTATTTTACCTTTTTTCATTTTTATTTATTTGTCTCTTATTTTTATTTTCATTTTTTTCTTACTTTTCTTCCTTTATTTTTTTTCATATCTCTTCCTCTCCGCATCTTCCTCACGTTGCACCACTCCCTCTACCTATGTGGTGCACCACCCTAATGGACCTGTAGAAGACTTCCACTCCTCTGTATGTCATCATTTTTATTCGATTTTAGTTGCACAGTAAACCTCATGGAGAGGATAACCTTATTTAATTAGAATTATAAGATTTTGTTGAGAATCATGCGCGCAGTTCATCGTAGAAGGATTTTACCATAATTTTTAGATTCACTAAAATCATTTGTTTCCTTCCATTTTAGGTCAAATTAAATCCTACCATAGATTTTATAATCATCTAAGACTATACGGTAAGGCTTCTACTATCTTTCCATCTGTTTTGATGCAATTTATAAAAACGCACCATTGTGTCGTTAGTCAGTTCCTACTGACTTTGTGCAAATACACACAATTTCATTAATTTATTTGTTTTGAATATTTATTACAGTCCTATTAATCATGAATTAAATTCTTTAAATTGTTTCAATGTGGTCGAACACCCCTTTGGGCATGCTGACATGGGCGGTATAATTTTCATTAGTCGAGTTTTTTAATTTAATTAACTACATGTGTTGCGCAACCTTTTTTGTGTTTAATTCAAATATTTAATTTTAATTTAGTATGCACATTGAATTTTTGGATATTTGGTAGTATTTTTTTAATTATTTATTTATTAAAAAAAGTATCTACTTTTGTTGATGGGGTATCTTTCCTAGTTAAGATTGTTAAGCTAAAATATTTAATTAATAACTTCAGATGCATGGGTGTAACTATTTAGTTTTTAAGATGAAATTTCATAGGACTATTATGTCATATCTGCAACTATGAATATTATAATTAAATTCCAGGTAGGGATGTTGGTGGGTCCTATATTAAGGGCCACACTTAGACCCTCTGTTCCTGATTGATACCATTACGTTCTGGGGGGCGATGTCTTTTGGCCTTCCAGATCGATACTTCCTCGATATTTCTAAGACATATGAGCGATACCAGTTCCAAAAGCACACAATGGGGACAGATCCATTTGAAATGTGTCTAATCTAGACTTAGATGATGCTCGACTTCTTTTTGTGAGACCAAGATAGTCTCAGGGTAAATCCATGCATCAACCGATACTAGGTCTTTCGAAAGATTGCCTTAGATGTGCTCAGTGGTATTTAATAATTTGAAGGATGTTCCATAGTGATACCTTCTGGATATGCTCAAACTAAAAATCTCAAAATTAACCTCACAAAGGATGCATTGAAGGTTTATTTTAATGCTTCTTTTAGTCTCCTGAGTTTGGAGATTTCTTTCTGGTATGTTGATCCACACCTGGTTGACACATGACATAGACCCCATGTTAATGTACAAGCTTGGTGGTATGCATATTCCTTGTTTAACTTATTCTTTCACGATTTAGATATACAGACATGTGTATTATTCTTACAATTACCCTTTTTAGACATCTGCATTAGGTCGATGTATGTGACATGGCACAGGTGCGGTTGGAATCCCGGGTCGAGTTATTTATTACATTGCACTTGATTAATAATCTAAAATTGTTATATAATGGACCACTTAATTTTATTATTACATGACATGGAAAGGTTTAGACACCATGGGTTCCAAACTATTGGGATTTTACCTCACACAGTGCTTGGGTATCATTTCCACCTGAGTAGATTACGTGCTAGTAGGTATTGAAAAAGGGAAATGTACTGCTCCCAATGCTTGATTGTTTCATGCCACGTAGGATGGAGACTAGGGTAGAGGACTGAGCCATGATCTAGATGAAGTTGTTGCTTTTTGACTTTTATTTTAGTTGATTGTATGATGGAGTTTTGTTTTCCATACATTCATTTTAGACAAACATCATGTCATGAAAATATTTCTTGATATTCCACAATAAATTATTATTTAGTTGGATTATTTATATTTCTTCTACTTCAATTTATTCATTCTCATTCTTTTGATATTTATTAGTTTTTTTTTGTTTACTTATTCTATAAGATTACTTCATACCTATGGGGGCATAGTGTCCCCCGTGAAGATGAAAAAAGCCCTCACGTCTAGTCGGCAGCCTCTAGTGTTTGGGGAGATGTGCTTGGGTTATGTGGCCAAACCAACTCAGGGAACACTTCAGGTCGCTCCTGGGAAAGAGACCCTAAAAGGTGGTATCAAATGTGGTTTTTTCCTTTTGTCTTAATGTAACACCCTAACCATAGTTACCCAGAATTGGTACATTATTACCTAGTATTGGCATGATATAAGGATTCATGTCCCAAAATACCGATCAGTTTAGTATCCTTGGAAGTACTAGATAAATAAATAAGTAATCCATTATATCATGAAATAGAAAACAACAATATTGTGTCCCTGTTGAACACTCATATATCCCATAGCTGATTCCTTTAGGTTTATAATAATATACTTCTTTGCATCCTGGAAAAAAATAAGAAAGGGGTTAGCGTAGATGCTCAGTAAGGATAAAAATATAACAGAAACTATCATAAATATGAATAAACATTTAAGGCAATGTATAAGACTAGAATACATGCCTTTTAAACTTAAAATTTATCATAATATAGAAAATATAAAGAAAATATTTCCATTTACTTGTTCACATGGGTATTATACTAGACAAATAATCACATGTAATGTCAATATCCAATTTCATAATGATGGAATGCATAATGTCGGACATCATAACCACAAAGTCAAGGCCTCGAGCTAGGACTAAAAATAAAATTTCTTTCAAGGAATTGTTCCAAGACACATCTTAGCCTCATTAGACCTACCGATGCATCGAGGAACTATAGCGGGCTCCACCCGTCACTTACTATGTAGAATTCATTCCTCATATAAAAGGGTGAAACATAATCCAAACATTGGTATTAAAACTAGCATACAAAATGTCAATATTTTAACTACAAAAAATGAATGGAATAAAATAGAACATCCACAGTCATACATAACTCATTCAATGAATTATGGATGATTTTATTATAACAAATAAACCTCAATAAAGAATAAAATACATTGAAGGATATTGACATGGATGAAAATAGTCATAAATACTATTTTAGATAAATATACCATTTTTTTAAAACATTTAAATGTCTCGCTATTTATCAAGAAGTTGTTTAATATAAATTTTTGAATTAATGTGTCCCATTCCACTTTGAATCATTTAGAAATGAATTTTAATTTTATAAAATTAATGTTCAAATAAATAATTCATTAAAACATTTTTTAAAACAAGGACATTAATGAGAGAGATTTAGGAGAATAAATTTCTAAAACATTTAAAAAGATATATTGGTTAGAGTTCCTAACCAAATGAGATATGCTTAAATACAAATAATTTATGTCATCCAAACATTATAATATAATGCGAATAAAGTTATTCAGGATATAAAATGTCAAAGAACAGTATATACACCAAATAAAACTTAATTGGCACATAACAACAAATAAAATTCAATGGAATGTAAGTTGAGATTAATTTCCTTATAATGACCATATCCTTAGGATAAGGCTAAATCAATGAAATAAGTATGTGTGGAAAAAATAAATACACTAAATATGATAAGATATTCAGTATAAATCAATTAGATTACATTCACGCATATTCTTGTAAAAACAACACCAATGACACTGATGTTTAACTCAATGAATAGAAATTGAGTTAAAATTATTATTATCAAGTTCATATCGATGAATTGAGAATTATTCAATGTAGTGATTATGTTTATAAATTTTATATCCACACAAAGGGTAGTAAAAATTACTACATAAGTAAAAAAATAGTGATTTCACACATAATCTTGGAGTAAAATAAACAATGATGTTTGTGTAAAACTAAATGAGTAGAAATTGAAATATGAAATTCCATTACCGATTTGGTAACTAATTAAACATACACCCCATTAAAGAAGGATCATAAAATGAAGATTTAAACACCCATAAATTAAAGTACATTACACAAAGGAGAAAATCACGGGGCAATACATACACCACATAAAAAAGAAATGTTGGCAATATAGCATGAATCTCACAAAAACAAGAACTTATAAGAAAAAACCCTTACAAAATTGTAATCAATCGAGTTGTATGAACAAAAGTGAATAAAAACCAAATTAATCATAGAATACAATGAATATAAAGAGAATCATGATAATACATATCAAATGGAAGTACACAATACACCACATGCAATAAATAAGTGGCTAATAATGGAAATATCATATAATTAAAAGTGAGATATGAAATTACTTACCCTGTACTTTTCCTTAGTCATGGGTTTGTTAACCTCCTTTATAATTGTTAGATAATTGTTATTAAAATATATAATAACCTCATACATAAATATGATATCATATATGATCATCAAATATCTCTTTTTTAATAATATTTTAGTAGCATCATTGTTTCTGGTGTTAACTGATTAATTTTACTGTATATGGTTTGTTACATAAGACATGATTGTTAGGGATAGGATATATTTGATTAATATCCAAAATGATATCATGTCATTAAACATTATTTTTAATCATCAAATGAAAATTATTCTTGAATGGATATGATGGAGAATGGCATCTCATCGTGTCTTGGAGATGGTATGTTTTACATACGCATGAGCGACAATATCTTTTTTTGATGGTGAAATCGTATATAATTGGATGGTATATAATATATATATAATAATTAAAATTTTATATTTATTATTTACTTCAGTTATACTACTTACTATACCCATCCAAATAATGAGGTTTTTGAATAAAAAACTACTCCAGGACGTGGAGATGGTAAGCCGTACGTACACACGTATGGTAATTTTGACATTTATATGATAGATAGAATAATGAATATGGTTTTACCATAATTATAATAACATAATATAATGTAGGTTGGACTGGATATATTATACTGGTATGGAATCCACAATGAAAGAGGATGTGGAAGAAGAAAAGAACATAAAAGAAGGTGGTGATATTATTACATATTCTTTGGGTTCTTCCTATTAATTTTATCAAAAGGGCTTTATAGGATGTCTTTATGATCAAGGGAAGGACACTAGGATATATTGGTAGTAGTTGGGGGTATTTGGGATAGTTTTTAATGATCCAAATTGATTTGGAGGTGTGAAATTAAGATAAGGTGGTGTACCCTTTTATATGATAGGTGAGGGTCACTTTAAGAAAACCATGAAATATTTTTTTATTATAAATCATTTTCGGTTTATAATGGATACAAATTAATTTATTTCAATGGTAAGGTGGGTATGGGTCTAAATAATTTAAACCAATTGTTTTTAGACAAGTTTTTTTTACCATATTAACCTTATCTTTTATATTTAACTATTAGTTAAATAGATTATCTTTTATTGTGTCTTCTTGTATTATTACACTATATGGTTATTAAACGTACTCTAAACATAAAAGTGAACCTCAAGTGGTTAATTAATGACATATATAATATTATTTAAGCCCTTTAGAGTAACCATTGGTCTCTTGGAAGATTATATCAACCAATAATATAGTATTTGTTTTAAAAATTCATTTAGTTCAATTTTGACACTATATAGTATTTGGATTTTTGTAAAAATAATAAAAGACTGATAACTTCAAAAAACATAATTTAATAAACTCTAACAGATCATATTAACTTGGAAAATTATTGTAATAAATCATAAGTTTCATATTACATATATTTGGATATTTATAATATCGATAATTTTAATCTTTCATTAATAATGTAATTGTTGCATCATCATTGTTTCATAAATAAATTTAATTATTTAATTACTAAAAATTCTAAATAAAATACCATTATGTGAAATATTGTTTTCTTTTTATTGAATATTTAAAGTCCAATTTATCTTATGTATAACCCCATATTAACTATAGTTTTCTTATTAAACATTGAATTTATCACTGTTAACCCTTCTTAAAATAAAATAATAATATGTGTCTTAATCTAATACAAGTGGATCAAAAGGATCATATTTTATTTGTAAGTTTTATGGTCATATTATAATTAACCAATAGAATTAGAACATGTGTTAGGGTAATTATAATACCATTTTTACCTTTAATTATCCTATTTACTTTTAACCGTGGTAAATAAAAGTCAAAAGTTACTACTCACCAAAAATTATTTTCATCTTATTGATCAACATTTTTCTTACTGACGTTAACCGTGTCTCTCAAATCTTCAAAATTCAACTCACAGAAGCAGTAAAATTATGTTTTAGGCAAATTTACAATTGCTCCTAGAAAGTGGATAAAATACGGAAAAAAGTTCAACGAAATTTTATACATCTAATTATATTATACAAATGACTCAGATGAATCACATTGAACTAATATTGGTATTATTTTTCTATATCGACTTAATAAAGAAAATACATAATTATTTAAATAAAAAGTCATGTTTTAAACAATAACACAGTGTTTTTCATTGTTCATCAAAAATTTAATGTTTTCAGAAAGATACCAAAAATTCACCCCAAGATAAATTTGATATTACAAATTCAAAAATTAAATCTATTTTACCAAATTCCAATCATAGAAGTAGCATTAATTAATTTAAAACAAATTCCCGTTGTAAAAACCGTAAAGTGGGTTTTTAAGATGTAAAATATATCAATAGATTGATATGTGTTTATGTCAAATTTAAATGTGAAATTACTTATAATGACCTACATTGTATTAAATGATAACAATATGATTGGATTATACTTCCCAACAATTTAAATGCATAATTTAAAACTATAAATTATTTCAATTAAAAATATGTTTTCAATTAAAATTTAGTATTATCACTATTCATCAAAATATGAATGTTATCAAAGAAGTACCAAAAATTTATCCAAAATAAATTTTTATGACCCAATTCTATAAAAGAATTTAATTTCATAAAATTGAATATTTAAAAGTGTCAAATATATATATTCAAAATTGTTCTCCATTAAACGGTGGTAAAATTGCATTTTTGAAAAATACTTCATTTATCTGAAAAATGAATTTGTTCTTATACTGTGTCTAAGAAACACATAATATAGATTCTAAAATTATATGGAGTATATAAAATTCATAATTCAGTTAATACTATTAATAACTGCTTTTTGAATGGCTCGTTTGGTATGTCATGGTGCACTCGAACTTAGTGTTGCGTGTAGTGCAGGCTATTGAATTACATTAAATAAAATAACTTACTCAGAAATCATGGGGTGTTACATTCTTCCCACTATTTGGAAATTCCATCCTCGAAATTTTAATATTGGGCTTAGGAACTTCATTAAATGTCTCACATCAAAAAACAAGTCAATAAAATGTTTACTTTAAAAGAAATAAAGAGAAGTACAAAGGTAACACGAGATATCCCATACTAGGATTCCATGATAGAAAACATGGATATGGAAGATAAACTAAGTGTCACGTTCTAATAAATAGTGATATAAAACATGTTCAGGTTAAAGTTAACAACAATAAAACCACAAAATTGTGATGGAATAAGAAGTCATTAGTTTCATAGTAGGAAAAGTAAATGGACAACTATTTTTGTTTTAATTTCAATTTCATATTGTTGAGGAATTTATTTATGTCATTGACTAAAACATAAAGAAATATACATACTTTTAAGTATATTTTCCTCATTTAAAAAAATTCTACCACTAACTCTTCTTTTTTTCCAAAATGATGAGCATTCAACATGACTTGGTCACACCTGAAGTGCTAGAATCAAATTCTATAGAATCCCATGATCTACCAAGGATAAACAATATATTTCACTTGTCTACAAAGATTATCCAAAACTAAAATGGTTAGAACTATATCAGATGATCCCCATAAAGTATAATCCTTTCGAGGGGAAAATACTAATCTTAATTACTAAAATTAAACCAACAATACCCAATGTTCAATAAAAACCATTCAATAAACAGGTGTCATATAAATCCTTCAAAATAATCTAAATTAATATTGAAACCCAAAACATAGAATAATTTTATTACGTAGTTTCCCACATTAAATTGTATATCCGAATAACACTGACTAATCTTAAAGTCACATACTTAAAAGTAATTAACATAATCACATATTCCCTATGATAGGTTAATAATTTCCAATAATAACCCAAATCACTATAAATCCACAAAAAACATAGATACAAATCAACTATTACCCCTTAAATTAAATCCCATAGTATTCTATTTTCCTTAGGCATATAGTGTTCCCAACAGAGCAAACGTCTTCCAAAATAACATTTATCACTTAATCAATAAATAATTTTCCTATACAAAGGATATCAATTTGATAATCCATATGATACCAAATAAACATATTATTGACCAATAAAATCATGGAACTAAAAAAATATAGCCACACTAACCATAGACTTCACAAAGTCCAGTGGTAAGAGATAAATCCCAATCACACTCTGGTTGTTGATTTGATTCCTGCATCTTTGTCCAATATGAAGGATTATCAAATGGTCTGCATTTTTTCCTTTTTCAAAAACTATATTTTATAACATTTCTTAAATGAGATATATTCCTCAAAATAATCGTATTTTCACCACAAATGTCACCTCATAAATTTCATTTTTGATCCCAAAAATTAATAAGCTGTAATTGCCTCAATTTCAAGGAACATATAGAACCAAATGGTTTAGTATATATATATACACAAAACAAAAGATTACTCATCCTCAAATAGAAATTTAAGGTAATAAACTGCTTGGTTACACATAAAAGAGAATAGTCTTTAAAAGTAATCCCATACTTTTAAACACTTCTCCATCCATTTATTTCCACAATATTTCTTCCTTGAATTAGAGGTTATCCTATAGAATAGGTCATTGACTCTTGTAATGCCAAGGTCCCTTACATTAATGGAAAATTACTAAAATTAGATTCTTAGGATCATTTTCATTTTCTTCCATAGTACATTTCATTTGTCTTCAGAAATTATTTACTTTATGTCATTCTTTCTAAAAAATAAATAATTTCATTGTCCAATTGAGACACTTTCCTAGGTGTCTCATTTCACATTTCATACAAGATGGAAATTGAGATTCATTTTCTCCATGTTCTCCACTACTAGATCTCTAATTATTCATTGCATTTCTCTTTTTTGTTGAGTCTCGAAGATGGTTAATATATATATTGTTGATCACATTTTTGGAAAACTGATTCAGCATGAACACAATATCATTTACACCTATCAACATTCCATTTTGTTGCACATTTCCACCATTATACCCACCTTGTACATCATCTTCAATGTTACTATGACTTCCTTGGAATCTAGCCATTGAATAACATAAGAAATCATAGTGTGAGTCATTAAATTATTTAAAGAATATCGTTACACCATTTTTCTATCTAAAACACCTTATGATTAACCAAGGTTATTTATTCTCATTTTATATTAAAAAAATTAAAATTGGTTTGTAATGAGAATATGAATTATCCTAAGCATATCCCCTAGGAGTGTCATAACTAAGAGTGCAGCAAAGTCCATTGTCGTGTACCAAGTTACCCCAGGTCAAGCCCGAAATTCCTTGTCATAGTTTTGACTCCTAGTTACATTTCTGCTGGAGCCGCCTCAACCTGATCGTATCCAGACAGGGATGTATTACTTAGAAAACCCATATAATATTTACATTACTGAATTTTGTTGATATTCTTCTATACTAATCATCAATGTCTATCACAGTGTAGTTTTTCCTAATTAGTGTTTTTCTAAATCTAGCTTCCAGGTATTTTACTAAACTGTCTCTGATAGCAACTATAAAACTGCAACCCCAATTACCCAGAATTAGTGCATTATTATATAACATTGGCATGATACAAGGAATAATGTCCCGAAATACTGATCTGTTTAGTATCCTTGGAAGTACTAGATACAAACAAAAGTTTTACATTACATCATGAAATGAAAAAATAACATTATGTCCCCTTTGAACACTCTTATATCACTTAGCCTACTCTTGTACGTTAATCATTATATACATCATTGTATCCAAGAAAATAAAACAAAAGGAATGGGTGAGATTATATGCTTAGTAAGGATAACGATATAACATAAACAACCATAAATAAGAATAAACATTTAAGGTAGTGAATAAGACAAGAACACAAGACTTTTAAACTGAAACATTAACATAATATGGAAAAGATAAATAAAATAATGCCATTTACTTATTCACATGGATATTCTACTAGTATAATAATCACATGTAATAACAATATCCAAATTTATAATGATTTAATGCATAGTGTAGGACATCATAACCACATATTCAAGGTCTCATGCCAAGAATACAAATAAGATTTTGTCAAGGCCTTATTACAAGACACTATTTTGTCTCACAACACCTACTTATGCAATGAAGAGCTATAGTAGGCTCCAATCGTCACGTAGAAAGTCTAATGCATTATTTAAATTAATGGTTGAAACGAAATCTAAACAATCATATTAAAACAAGCATAAAAAATGTCAATATTTTAACCACAAATCATTAAAGGCATAAAAATAGTACATCCACTCTCAAACATAACTCATTCAATGAAATATAGATGATTATATTATAATAAATCAACCTGATTCAAGAATAAAATACACCGAAGGAAATTGATATAGATGAAAATAGTTATTAAAACTATTTGAGAGAAATATCCCCTTTTTCTGGAAAACATATAAATTTCTCACTATTTATCAAGAAGCTGTTTTAAATCAATTTTTGAATCAAAGTGTCCCATACCACATTGAAACATTTAAAAAGGAAAATTAAATTTAAAACATTAATGCCCATATAAATAATTCCTTAAAACTATTTTTAAAACATGGACATTAATGAAAATTATTTAGAAGAATAAAATTTTAAAATATTTAAAATGATATTTTAGTTAGAGTTCCTAACCAAATGAGAGACGCTTGAATACAAATAATTTAGGTAATCAAAACATTATAATATCATGAGAATAAAGGTAATGATTATATAATATGTCAATGTATAATAAATACACCAAATAAAAGTGAATTTGTGCATAACAACAAAAAAGATTCAATGGAATCTAAGTTGAGATAAATTCCCTTATAAAGATTGTATCCTTAGGTTATGGATAAATAAATGACATAATTATGTGTGAAAAATTTAAATACACTAAATATGATTAGATATTAAGTTTAAATGAATTAGAGGACATTCAAACATATTCTTGTAAAAACAACACCAATGACTTGGAGGTTTAACGCAATGAATAGAAATTGATTTGAAATTACTCTTATCAAGTTCATATCAATGACTTGAGAATTTATCAATGGAGTGAATATGTCTATCAAATGTATATCTACAAAAATGGGAGTTTAAATTAATACATAAGTAAATAAATAGTGATTTGACACATAATCTTGGAGTAAAATAATCAATGATGTTTGGGTAAAACTAAATGAGTGGAAATTGAAATTTGAAATTCCCTTACCGATTCGATAACTTAAAAAACATGGACCCCATGAAAGAAGGATCAGAAAATGAACATGTAAATATTAAAAAATTATTTTATATTACACAAAGAATACAATCATGAGGTATTATAGAAACCACAAAAACAGAAATAATGTAAATATAGCATGAATATCAAGGGAATAAGAAGTGAGATGAAATACCCTTAACATGTTGTAATCAATCGAGTCATATGGAAAAAAGGTAATAACAACCGAATGAATCAAACAATACCATTAGTATAAATATAATCATGATAATATATATCAAATGGTGGTACATAATACACCACATGCAATAAATAAGTGTCGAACAATGGAAATATCACGGAATTAAAAGTGAGATAAGAAACACCTTACCATGTACTTTTCCTTAGTCGATGGTATGTTAACCTCCTGTATAATAGTTAATTAATTATATTAATTTATATAAGAACAAAATACAAGAACCAAATACATAAATATGATATCATATATGGTCTTTGGATATTTATTTTTTAATAATATTTTAGTAGTATCATTGTTTCGGGTGTTAACTAATTCATTATACTTTATATGATTTGTTACGTAAGTGATGTTTTTTAAGGATAGGATATATTTGATTCATATATAGTATGATATGAAGACATTAAGACTTATTTTTAATCATAAAATAAAAATTTTACTTGAAGGGATACGATGGGGAATGACATCTTATCGCATCGTGGAGACGGTTAGCCATATGTACGTAAGAGAAACAATACCATTCTTTTGAGGTGAAATCGTATATTATTGGTTGGTATATCATATATACAGAATCATTAACATGTTATATTTTTTATTAAATTAGTTATACTCAGTCTTATACCAATCCAAATAATTATTTTTTTGAATAACAAACTACACCAAGATGTGGAGACGGTAAGCCGTACGTACGCACAAATGGTAACATTGTCATTTATAGGATGGATAGTATAATTAATATGGTTTTAACATATTTATAATAACATCAAAATATTTATTTGGTACTGGTTTTTTTTATTTTTTTATGGAATCAACCAATAAAGAGGAAGTGGAAGAAGGAAATAACTTGAAAGAATGTGGTGAAATTATTACCTCTTATTCAGGTGCTTCCTTATGATTTGATCAAAATGTCTCCTTAGGACAGACTTCTGATCAAAGGATGGACTCAAGGATTTAGTGACAGTAGTTGGGAGGATATTTGGGCAGCTGTTTACCAAGACAAATGGATTTCGCGGTGTGAAATTAAGATAAGTTGTAGTACTCCTTTATTAGAGAGGTGAGGTTGACTTTAGGAAAACATTGAAATATTATTTTATTATAAATCATTTTTGGTTTCTAATGGATCTAAATTAATTTATTTAGATGATAATGAGGGTATCGGTTGAAATCCTATCAACCAATAAGGTTAGACAAGCATAGGTCACCATATTAACCTTATCTTTTATATTGAACTATTAGTTAAATAGTTTAACGTTTATTGGGTCTTCTTGTATTCTTACACAATATGGTTACTAAACTTACTCTAAACTTCCAAGAGAACCCCAAGAGGTTAATTAATAACATATATCATATAATTTAAGACCTTTGGTTGAACCTTATATTTTTTTGGATACTATGTCATCAAATAATATAGTATTTGTTTTGAAAACTCATTTAGGTCAATTTTGACAATATTTAGTATTTGGATTTTGTGAAAATCATAACAGCATGATTACTTTAAACAAAAATTATTTATTCAACCATAACAAGTAAAATTTATCTATAAAACTATTTCAATTCATCAAATGTTTTAATTTACATTTATTTGGATATTTATAATATCTATTTGTTTAATCATTCATTAATAAGGTGATTAATGCATCATCATTGTGTCAAAAATAAATTTAACTATTTAATGTATAAAAATTATAAATAAAATACCATTATGTATAAAATCATATTATCATTATAATGAATATTTATACTCCAATTTTTTCTTATGTGTTACCTTATATTAAATATATTTTTGTAATTAAACATTGAATTTAAAACTTTTTACTCTTCTTTAAAAAAATAAATGTCTTAAACTAATCCAACTGGACCAAAAGGATCATATTTTATTCCTAATATTATTTTGGGTCGAATCACACTTATCTAATATAATTAATACATGTGTTATGATAATTGTAATATAATTTTTACCTTTAATTACCCTATTTTCTTTTAACCATGGTTTTTAAAAGTCAAAAGTTACTATTCACCAGAAATTATTTTCATCTTATTGAGCCACATTTTATGTATTGATGTCAACCATGTCTCTATGACTTTTTAAAGTCAACTCATAGAAGTGGTAAAATTTTGTTTTATGAAAATTTTCAAATGCTTCTAGAAGGTGGGTAAAAGATGGTAAAAAGTTCAATAAAATTTTATACATCTGATTTTATTATAAAAATGACTCCAATGGGACACATTGAACTATGATAGATATTATGTATCTATATTGACATAAATAAATAAAATTAATAATTATTTATATAAAATGTCCATTATTAAAAAAAACATAGTGTTTTTCACAGTTCATCAAAAATTGAAAGATTTCATAAAAATATCAATAATTCACCCTAAGATAATTTTGATACTCTAAAATATAAAATGAATTCTATTTTACCAAATTACAAAAATATATTTAGCATTAATTAATTTTAAAAAATTCCAGCTATCAGAACCAAAAAATGGGTTTTTAAGAAGTAAAAAATATCAAAAGAATGATATGTGTTTATGTTAATTTAAATCTGAAATTAAATATAATGACCTACATTGTATTAGATGATAAAAATATAATCCAATTATACTTCTAAATAATTCAAATGCATAATTTAATACTATTAATTATTTCGATTAAAAAGTTATTTTCAATTAAATTTTAGTATTTTTTAACATTCATCAAAATATGAATGTTATAAAAAAGTACCAAAAATTAATCCAAAATAAATTTTTATGTCCTGATTCTAAAGAAAATTTAATTTCATTAAATTTTGTATATAAAAGTGTCAAATAATGGTTTTAAAAATGGTTCATTATAAAAAAGTGGTAAAATTACAATTTTAAATGTTTTTCTCTTATATAAAAAAATGAATTTCTTCTTATATTATGTCTATGAAACCCATTATATGGATTCTAAAATTATATGGAGTATATAAAATTCAAAATTCAGTTAATACTATTCATAACAGCTTTTTGAACGACTAGTTCAGTAAGTCGTGGTGCGCTCAAACTCAGTGTGGTGTGTAGCGCAAGCTATTGAATTACGTTAAAGAAAATCTCTTAATATGAAATATTGGGTTGTTAAATTCTTCACCCCTTTTGAAAATTTCATCCATGCAATTTTAAAATTGGTCTTGAGAATATCTTGAAAGTACCACATCAGAAAAAGAGTCAATAAAACTATCACTTTTAAAGAATGAAAGGGAAGTACAAAGAAGGTTCAATGTAAGAAATAATTTATTTGGAAGATAAAATAAGTGTCAAGATTTGATGGAGAGTTATAGAAAACATGATCCTAAGAATTATAACAATATGAAAACCACAAAATTGTGATGGGATAAACAGCCATTATTTTCCCTATTGGAAAATTATGCAGACAATGTTTTTTGTTTTAATTTCATTTTCATAAATTTGAGAAATTTATTTATCAGATTGACTAAGAACATAAAGAGATATACATACTTATTAAGTAGGGTTTTATCCTTTAAAAAATTTCTACCACTAACTCATCTTTTTCACCAAAGGATGTGTATTCATATTGACTTGGTCATACCTAAAGCGCTAGAATAAACATCTTGAGAATAACATGATACATAAAGGATAAACTTTATATTTCCCTTGTATTTAGAGATTAACGAAAACCAAAATAGTAAGTGCAAGATCATATGATCCCAAAAATGGATAATCATTTAGAGTATGAAATACTAATATTAATTTATAAAATTAATCCCAAAATACCAAAAGAACAATAAAAAACATTCAATAAACAAATTTCCTTAAATTCCATCAATATAATCCAAACTAATATTGAAACCCAAAACTCATATGAATTTGATTACATACCCTTCCATGTTAAATTATATCACCAATTAACATTGACTACTCTTAAAGTCACTTACTTAAATATAATTAACCCCATCACATATTCTCTATGATAGGTTTATCATTTCCATAAATAACCCAAATAGATATAAATCCATAATAAAAACAAATATAAAAATCCACCATTACTCTTAAAATGATTTCCCACTGTATTTGATTTTCCTTAGGAATATAGTGTCCCCAACAGAGTGAACGTATTCCAAATTATCATTTATCACTTCATCCTTAAATAATTTTCCTATACTAAGGATATCCATTTGACAATACTTAAGATCCCAAATAAACATATTATTGATCAAAAAAATCATTTAACTGAAATGAATTATTTCCACCAACCATGGACTTCACATAGTCTAGTGGTTGAGGATAAATCCCAATCACACTATGATTGTGGTTTCAATTCCCGTAGATTTTTCTGACGTGACGAGTTGTCACACGGTCTGCGTGTTGTCCTTTTTCGAAAACTATATTTTATAACATTACCATAATGAGATAAATATCCTAAAAATTATAATTTAAACTCAAATTATATCTCATACTTCACATTTTTTTCCAAAAAATTAATAACTTTTATTTTCCTCAAATTCATGGATTATATAAACCCAAATTGTTCATTATAACAATATCTACAAAAGAAAATATAAATCTTCCCCAAATATAATTTTCATATAACAAACTAGATTCTTACAAACACAAGAGAATCATCTTCCACAGTAATCACATACCTTTAAACATTTATCCTTCTATTGATTTTCACATTGGTTCTTCCATGATTTAAGGGTTATCCCATAGAATAGCGAATTGAATCATGTAATTCCATTGTCCCTTACATTTACGGAAAATTACTGTAATTTGATTCTTAGGATAATTTTTATTTTCTTCCATAATACTCTACATTTTTCATCATCAATTCTTTACATTATGTCCTTCTTTATCACACATAAATCCTTTATTTGTTCCATTGAGACACATTCCATGGTGTCTCATTCCAAATGTCCTGCATGATGTAAATTGAGGTTTTTTCTCTTTGGTATCCACTGCTTGATCTCTAATCATTAACCTCTTTTCTCATTTTTGTTGAGTCCAGGAGTTCGTGAATATATATTTTATTGATCATATTTTCGGAAAACTTATTCGGCATGAACACAATATGTTATACACTTATCAATATTCCATTTCGTTTCTCATTTCCACCACCATGCCCACCTTGTACATCATCATCAATGTCACTATGACTTCTTGGGAGTCTATCCATTGACTAACACATGAAAGCATATTGTGATTCGTAAAATCATTTAAAGAATATCATAACACCAAAATTTCATTTTTAAACACCATTGGATTATCCAGGATTATTTATTCTCATCCTATATTAAAATCATTCAAATTAGTTTGTAATGAAAATGTGAATTATCTTAGGCATATCCCCCAGGAGTGTCATAACCAAGAGAGAAACACGACTCATTGTTGTGTACTAGGATACCCCGGGTAAAGCCCAAAACTCATTGTCGGAGTATTCACTCCTAGGTATATCTGTGATTGAGTTGACTATACCTACTCATATCCAGACAGGGATGTATAAAATGAAAACCCGCATAATAATTACATTACAAAAATTTTTGGATGTTCTTCTATAATAATCTCCAATTTATATCTTAGGGCAGTGTTTTCTAATCAGCGTTTTTCTAATTCTAGCTTCCAAATTTTGTACTAAACATTCTCTAATACCAACTATAACGCCCCAACCCCAATTACATAGAATCAGTGCCTTAATACATTTCCTTATCATTATACAAGGAATCATGTCCCGAAATATAGATCAGTTAATAATCCTGGGATGTACTAGATGTATATATAATTTTTACATTACACCATCTAATAAAAAACAACATTGTGTCCACTAGGAACAATCTTATATCCCTTAGCCTATTCCTATAGGTTAATCGTAATATACTTCTTTGCATCCTAAAAAAAATAAAACATAACAAATGGGTGAGCTCATATTCTTAGTAAAGATAACAATAGTGTGGAAAATATCATAAATAAGAATAAATATTTTAGGTGATGTATAAGACTAGAACACAAGCCTTTTAATAATAATTTAATGATCATATGGAAAAGATAAATCAAATAATTCCATTTACTTATTCAGATGGATATTATAATAGTTGAATAATCACATGTGATATCAATATCTAATTTCATAATGACAAAATGCATCATGTCGAACATCTTAACCACATAGTCAAGGTCTTGTTCCAAAACTACAAATAAGATTTTCTCAAGGCCTTGTGCCAAGACACTAGTTTTTCTAATGAGACCTACCGCTGCATCGAGGAGCTATAGAAAGCTCCACCTGTCACATATTATGTCCAATGCATTCCTCATATGAAATGGTGAAACATAATCTAGACATTAATATTAAAACCAGTGAACACCATGTCAATATTTTAACCATAACCCATGAATGGTATAAAAATAGAACAACCACAGTCAAACATAACTCATTAAATGAAATATGGATGATTGTATTATAATAAATCAACCTCAATCAAGAATAAAATATGCTGAAGGATATTTACATAGATGAAAATATTATTTAAAACTATTTAATAATAATATCCCCTTTTTTGAATACATTTAAAAGTCTCACTATTTATCAAGAAGTTGTTTAAAATAAATTTTTTAATTAAAGTGTCCCATACCAATTTGAAACTTTTAAAAAGGTATATTAATTTTAAAAAATTAAATTACATATAAATAAATCCTTAAAACCATTTTTAAAACATGGACATTAAAGATAATGATTTAGAAGAATAAATTTTTAAAACATTTAAAATGATATTTTAGTTAGAGTTCCAAACCAAATGAGAGATGCTTGAATACAAATAATTTAGTTAATAAAAACATTGTAACATCATTAGAATAAATGGATCAATGACACACTATGTCAAAGTACATTATATATACCAAATAAAAGTTAATTGGAGCATAACAACAAAGAAATCTCAATGGAATGTATGTTTAGATGAATTCCCTTCTAAAGAACAAATCCATAGGTTAAGGTTAAATCAATGAAAGAAAAATGTATGAAAAATATAAATAAACTAAATATTATTGGATATTTAGTGTAAATCAATCTGAGGACATTCACACATATTATTGTAAAAACAAAACGAATGACTTGGATGTTTTACTCAATGAATATAAATTGAGATAAAATTACTCTTATCAAGTTCATCTCGATGACATGAGAATTTATCGATGGAGTGATTATGTGTATCAAATTTATATCCACACAATAGGGATAGGAAATTACTACATAAGTAAACATATAGTGATTTCACATATAATCTTGGAGTAAAATAATCAATGATGTTTGCGTAAAACCGAATGAGTGGAAATTGAAATTTGAAATTCCCTTACCGATTTGGTAACATACGAAACATTCACCACATGAAATAAGGATAATAAAATGAAGATTTAAATACCCATAAATGAAATTATATTACACAAAGAATAAAATCATGGGGAAATACATTCACTATACAAAAAGAAATAGTGGCAAATAATATGAATCTCACATGAATAAGAAGTGAGATGAAAAACCCATAACCTTGTTGTAATCAATAAAGTCTTATGAACAAAAGTTAATAACCAAAAAATGAATCACATAATTCCATGAATATAAATATAATAATGATAATATATATCAAATGTCAGTACACAATACACCATATTCAATAAATAGGAGGAAAACAATGGAAATCTCACGGAATTAAATGTGAGATAAGAAACCCCTTACCTTGTACTTTTCCTTTGTTGAGGGTATGTTAATCCCCTATATAATAGTTAAATAATTTTTATTAAATTATAAAATAACCACATACATAAATACGATATCATATATGATATTCTAATATAGATTTGTTTATAATATTTTAGTAGTATCATTGATTCGGGTGTTGACTGATTCGTTTTCCTTCATATGTTTTGTTATGTAAGTGATGTTTTTCATGGATAGGATGTATTTGATTCATATACAAAATGATATCATATCTTTAAACATTATTTTTAATCATTAAATTAAAATTATTCTTGAATGGTTACAATGGGTAATGACATCTCATCGCATCGTGGAGACAGAAAACCGTGCGTACAAATAAGAGACGATATCATTCTAATGATGGTGAAATCATATATAATTGGATGTTATATCATATATACAGAATCATTAACATGTTATATTTATTATTTCTATCAGTTATACTCATTATTATACATATCCAAATAATGAAGTTTTTCAACAACAAACTACACCACGACGTAGAGACGTTTACTCGTACGTATGCATGTATGGTGACTTTTTCATTTATAGGATTGATAGAATAATGAATATGGTTGTACCATATTTATAATGACATAAAATTATGTAGGTGGTACTTGAGTTATTATTTTGTAATGGAATCAACAAAGAAAGAGGAAGTGGAAGAAGTAAATAACTTTAATGAGGTTGTGAAATTAATACATCTTCATTGGGTGCTTCCTTTTGATTTGATCAAAAGGGATCCATAGGTTTGATTTCTGATCAAAGGATGGATTCTAGGATGTATTTACAGTAGTTGGGAGGATTTTTGGTCAGGGTTTGGATGAGCCTAATTAATTTGGAGGAGTTAAATTAAGAAAAGGTTAATTACCCTTTTATGATAGAGGTGTGTATCACTTTCAGAAAACAAAACAATATTATTTTATAATAAATAATTTTCGGTTTCTAATAGATCGAAATTAATTTATTTTGTAGATAATTTGGTTATGGGTCAAAATAATCAAATCCAATAGGTTTTAGACATGTTTAGGTCACCATATTAACCTTATCTTTTAGATTAAATTATTAGTTTAATAGTTTAACTTTTACCCTGTCTTCTTGTATTTTTACACTATATGTTTAATAGACATATTGTAGACATCAAAAAATAACCTCAAGTGTCTCATTAATGACATATATAATATTATTTTATCCCTTTGTATGAACCTTAATTTTATGGAATATTATATCAACCAATAATAAAGTATTTGTTTTAAAAAAGCATTTAGGTCAATTTTATCACTATTTAGTATTTGTTTTTTGTAAAAATCATAAAAGCATGATTAATTCAAAAAAAATTATTTAATAAAACCAGACATGTCATATTAACATATAAAATTAGTTTAATTCATCAAATTTTAAAATTACATTTATTTGGAAATTTATAATATCAATTATTTTAATCTTTCATTAATAAGGTAATTTCTACATAATCGATGTATAATAAAAAAATTTAATTATCTAATGTCTAAAAATTATAAATAAAAAACCATTATATAGGTAATATTTTTATATTTTTTATGAATATTTATATTTGAATTTATCTTTTGTGTAACAGTATATTAAAAATAGGTTTGTTATTAAACATTGAATTTAACACTTTTAACTATTCTTTAAATAAAATAATAATGAATGTCCTAATCTTATCCGAGTGGACCAAAAGGATCATATTTTATTCCTAGGTTTGTTTTGGGTTGAATTTCATGTATCTAATAGAATTAAGACATGTGTAAGGGTAATTATAATATAATTTTTTCCTTTAATTACACTATTTAATTTTTAACCGTGGAAAATAAATGTCAAATGTTACTATTCAAAAAAAATTCATCATATTCAACCAAATTTTTCTTAGTGATGTCGACTGTGTGTGTTAGGGTTTTCAAATTCAACTCACTGATGAGGTAAAATTATGTTTCATGGAAATTTTCAAATGCTCCTAGAAGGTGGGTAAAAGACGGTAAAATGTTCAATAAAATTTTATACATCTATTTTTATTATAAAAATGAATCAAATGAATCATATTGAAATAATATAGGTATTATGTATCTATATTTAAATAAATAACTAAAATAAATAATTATTAAAATACAAAGTCGGTTTTTAAAAAATAACGCAATGTTTTTCATTGTTCATCAAAAAATGAATATTTTCAAAAAAAAATTATGTAAGATAATTTTGATATTCCAAATTAAAAAATTAATTATATTTTACCAAATTGAAAACATATAAGTAGATTTAATTAATTTAAAACAAATTCCTGTTGTCAAAACCAAAAAGTAGGTTTCAAAGAAGTAAAAACTATCAAAAGATTGATATGTGTTTATATCCAATTTAATTGTGAAATTACATATAATGACCTAAATTGTATTAAATGATAAAAAAATAATCTTATTTTTCTTCCAAAAAATTAAATTGAATAATTTAACACTATATACTATTTCGATTAAAAAAGTTATTTTCAATTACAATTTATTATGTTTAACTATTTCATAAAAAATGATTATTATAAGAAAAGTACCAAATATTTATCAAAAATAAATATTTATGTCCCCAATATAAAGAATAATTTATTTTCATTAAATTGAATATATAAAATTGAAAATTATTGTTTTTAAAAAAGTTCCGCCATTAAAAGGTGGTAAAATTTCATTTTTTCAAAAATTCCTCTTTCATCTAAAAAATGAATTTTTTCTTATATTATGTCTAAGAAACACATGATATGAATTATAAAATTATTTGGAGTATATAAAATTAACAATTCCATTAATACTATTCATAATCACATTTTGAATGGCTAGACTGGTATGTCATGGTCCGCTCGCAGTCAGTGTTGCGTGTAGCACAAGATATTGAATTACCTTAAAGAAAATAACAAAAAATGAAATCATGGGGTGTTACACTTACTGTTTGGGTTATTTAGGAATCTATGATATATAGATTCAGAATTTACTCTGTGGATGGATGTAGCAAACCCATGTTCAGGGGAAACCCAAATTCCTGGGATGGGACTGTAGTTATTGATTATGTCAGTTATTGCTGATATGATTTCACCATTGGGTGACTCACTTGTTTTTCATTGTTATTTGACTTGATATAGTTGAGATAATGGATTTTTACTATTGTATCCCGATGATACGAGGGAAATACATTACATGAATCATTTTATGCACCATAGGATTAAAATTCCATGCATATTTCCATGCCATATCTAATTCTAGCATACATTTTCTTACTTCCATTTGAGTGTTCTTGTGCCTAGTGGTAATTTGTTATGGAATATTGGTTTTGTAAATATAAAGTTGGATGGTCTATTAGATGATACCCTGACTTAACCTAGGAATAGACTGTATAACTTATTTAGTAATCCTTTTGATTTGCCTCTTCCATTTCGAAACCCTACCCTTGAAGCGAGTTGTCGGTTGTTTAGTGATCAATGGTAGGCTATGTACCTAATATATTTTTTCAAATTACTTTTTTTTCGAATCTTCTTTACTCTTTATCTAAAGGTGTGTGTTTAGCCTTTGTAGACCAATGTTGTTGCGATGTCTTCGTGGCGTACCTTAGTAGAGTGGTAATGAGAAATTCTAGAGATGGTTGGTAATGAACCCCAAGTGGTACCAATTGTAGTCCCTCCTATGGTACTACCACTTTCTGATATTCCTATGAACCCTAACACTCTATTCAGGGATAGTCTCCTTAGGTTTTTGTAGTCAGTTCAAAATATCCCCAGACCTGCCCTGTCTATGGTAGACCTGATGTGGAACTTTCTACAGAAACACACTCCAACATTCTCTAGGAGTGGCAGCCCTCTTGCTACAGAGTCATGGATAAAAGATATAAAGTATATATTCAACCACCTCGAGGCCTTTCCAGAATGAAGTGTCAAATTGGTAGTCTACATGCTTTTTGAATCCGTCAATCACTAGAGGGACTATGTTTCTTAGGATAAGTAGAACAGTGACATGGTTTGGGCTTACTTCCATGCACCTTTCTATCCTATATTTTCCCCGCATACTCTGAGAGATGATCATGCACGAGAGTTTTTACATATTTTTAAGGGTTTTATGACTATGTTAGAGTCTTCTAATCATTTCACAGAACTTCATATTTTCCCCATCTCTGACTGGCGATGCATAGACTACTGTGATACATTTCGATGATGTACTTGAATATACTATCTTATCGCAGGTGAACGTCATCAATTTGACCACTTTAATAGAGATCGTAAATCAGGATCTATTATCAGAGAGAAATGTCAAGATAGCTAAACTAGTGAGCCTAGGTGTTTTAGTTATGAGAAAGGGTTATAGCTGGTCTAGCAGTAAGAATGCAGTTTTGAAAGTGCATGTGGGGGATATCCTTGCCAAATAGCACATTTTGATAGCTCTGTCACATGTTATCCGTGCATTAAAGATGGTCACAAGTATCCACAATGCATGAGAGACCCGAAGGAGTTCTAAGCTTATGGAATGATGGGTCACCTTCAGTATTTATTCCACACCTTATCTTCATCATCGAGTAGTAGAGGATCTGTACCTCCACCTCTATCATGTATGGGATTTATGTTTCCACAGCAGGGTAGAAGTTATTTTTCCACTAGCCGATCCGGCCCAAGAAATGGTGGAGGTCATGTTTGAGGAAATAAAGTTCCTTATTATCAGTATCAGTAGATAGGTCACGCTCAGGCCAACCAGGCAGCATATCAGGGTTGTGGCTCTGGTCTCATGTACATAGTGTAATCAGCACCACATTAGCAGAGTGCAAGACCATATATGGTTAGAGGTTCTATCCTAGTAGCCTCTACTTTATTTTATGCACTTTTCGATACTAGCTTGTTACACTCCATTATATCTGCTGTTGTAGTTTAATGTCTTGGTTTTCCAATCTAGTTACTTTGTGGAGCCATGTATCTTGACACTATGCTTGGAGTATATAAAAAGGGAATACGATTTTTACAATATTTCTCCCTTGATAGAGGTGTGTATCATTTCATTTTGAATTTCTATATCATTGATATGTATTGAATCAAAGTCATTATTGGAATGAATTGGATTGATCCTTATCATGCTAAATTGTATTTCTATCTTCATCTAGAGTCCTTTATATCCCCTAAGAGAGACCCAAATGTCCACAATGGAGAACGAGATATACAAGAAGAAAGTGATAATCCTAAATATACAAGGTTGGGTAGAGTGACAAATCACTTGGAAATTGACTTCATGAGTGATCAAGGAATGCATCTAGTTGAATTACCTCCAATGGTGGATCATTTCGGGAAAGTATTCCCTTACTATTTATCAGGATTCCCTCCTATGAGGGATGTGGAGTTCACTATCGAGCTCATGCCAGGTGAAGCAGCGATGTTTATTCCACCTTAGAGGATAGAACCAACTGAGCTATACGAACACAAAAAGAAACATGAAGACATTAAGGATAAGGGTTTAATTATACCTAGAACATCTTCATGGGGTTCACTTGTTCTTTTCTCCAAGAATGTAGATGGAACCCCTAGGTTATTCGTGCATTATCATCGACTCAAAAAGCTCATGGTAAATAATCAATATCCATTGCCTCGTATAGATGATATCATCAACCAGCTCCAGCGAGCAACTGTTTTCTCCAGGATTTATCTAAGGTTGGTATATCACCATATGCATGTGTGACAATCTAATATACCCCGTACAACATTCCAAAGTAGGTACGGCTTGTACGAATATCTGGTTATTCCATTTGGCCTCACAAATGAACTGGTAGTAATTATGTATGTAATGAACCTGGTTTTTCACCCATATCATGATTACTTTGTGGTAGTATTAATGGATGACATATTAGTATATTTGTGTTCTAGGCACGACCATGCAACCCATATTGATATCATGCTGACTACACTGAGAGAGCACTAGCTATATGGTAAGCTCAGTAAATGGAACTTCTGGTTTGAGATGGTACATTTATTGGGTCATGTGATATCTAGAGCATGGGTATCAGTTGACCCTGGAAAAGGTGAGAGCTATGGTTTCATGGGAGAATACCAAGAGTTTCATAGACATATGATGTTTTATGGGGATTTCTGGCTATTATAAGATTTTCATCCTAGATTTCTCCCACTTAGTAGCATCTATTATGACCAAAACTAATAACGGTTTATACTTCATTAGGTAAGAAACTTTTGAAATGTCATTTTAAGAGTTTAAAGGTAGACTATCCTCAGCTATGATACTGATTCTTCCTAATCTAGGAAAAATCTATATTTTTTATTTTGATGCTTCAGGAATCAGGCTACTTGAAATTTGGATGTAGGGTGATCGAGTCATGACTTATGGATCCCGCCAACTAAGACCTCATGGGAAGAACTATCTTACACATGACCTTGAGTTGGTAGCTGGGGTACATGCTCTATTCTATTGGAGACACTTTTTTTGGGTGAGAGATTCTTTGTTTACATGGATCATAAAATCTTAAGATACATCTCCACTCAAAGTGACATGATGTTAAGGCAATGCATGTGGTTTGAATACTCCTATACGTTCAATTTTACTTTTATTATACCCTAGGTAAGGGTAATTCCATGGTGGATGCTTTAAGCTGCATGACATAAACACAAGCTGCTCATTTATGCAGTAGTGAGTGGATGATGACGAACTTGTTTTCAATGATGCATATAGAGGTTTAAGAGAAGACCAGACAACCAGTTCTACAATCCCTTACAGTAACGTCCTCTCTCCTAGAGAATTTTGACATGCAACAATTGACAGATCTTGAGGGTCTTGTTTTGAAGGGAAGCATTACAGGAGAGAACCGACCTTATGGTTTGGTTGTTGATGGTAGTGAAACTCTCCTTTATAGTAGCCACGTATTGGTACCATCGGGTATACAGGAAGAGCTATTGAAGTAATATCAAACCTACATTTTGGAAGTTCATCCTGGTTTGACAAAGATGTACAGAGACACGTGTCGAAAGTATTTGTGGCCTGGTATGGGAAAGTGGATAGCATGTCTCATCCCTCGGTTCTCCACCTTCAAATAGGTGAAGACAGAGGACCAACAACCTGATAAACTCATACAATATCTCTCAATTCCTGAATGGGAATGGAATTAAATAACCATGGATTTCATTTTAGGCCTTCTAAGATCAACTCGAGGAAGTGATGCAGTATGGGTGATTTTTTATAGGTTGAACAATGTTTCACATTTCTTACCTAAATGGGACACATTAACAATTGATTATTTCGGAAGGATGTATATTCAAGAGATTGTGTGACTTCATTACATATGTCATTCTATTGTCTTAGAAAGGGAAGCACTCTTCACTTCATAGTTCTGAAAGGGTTGCAAGGGTGATGGGTTTCCAAGTTCTTATGAGTAATGCATATCAACCTCAGACTGATGGGAAGTCAAAGAGAACTATACGAGTGTTAGAGGATATGTTATGGGCCTATATCATTGATTTTGGAGGTTTCTTGGATAAGCATATATCTCTTTTTGAGTTTTCATATAATAACAGCTTCTATGTGACAATTCAAATGGCTCTGTATGAGGCTCTCTATGGTAGACCATGCCGTTCACCTTTATGATAGCTTAATGTAGGTGAGGTGTCTTTGTTGGGTCCTTATCTCGATTAAGAGACCTCTGAGAAAGTCCAGCTGATTCAAGAGCATATGGCTAGATCTCAGTGCAGAGAGAAGTCTTATATTGATCATCGCCACAGACCTCTAGAGATTGAGGTGGGTCATCGAATTCTTCTACGTGTTTCTATGAGGTTGTGTAACACCCTGAGATTTTATAAGATATATATTCCTTTTAATTTCTTTCATATATTCTGTTGTATGCTACACCAAGATTATCTTCCGCTATACGAAACAATGTATTAGCTTGTAGTATACTCAACACTAATCCTGGATCGTATTAAACACAATTTCATGTTTGCTTCATAGTAGTTATTCCACACAACATTGAGTGTGTGTATATATATATATTCAATGTATAAATGAAATTTGGTTTGATTTTTTTATATCAAAAAAAAAGAGTCTTTCACTACACGAAACCCTGACTTGGCTTGCGTTACATGCAATCGCGACCTTCATCTATAGCGTGTGTTGTACGCAATATCAGGTTTCACTAAACAACGATATATTGTTATAATATTATTATCTACTATACTTTATGAATAGTTTTAACTACATTTTTAATTTTATATAATTATTATTCTTCTTACACATTTTCTAGAACATGGTATGGGAGAAAAATAAATTTTTTAGGTAAAATAAGTATTTTTAATAAAATGCAGTTTTGCCTCCTTTTAATGGGGCACCCACTATAAATCTGGATTTTGACATGTTTATAAGTTCAATTTGACAAAATAAAATTTTTCTTTGGAATTAGGATATAAAAATTTACGTTGGATAAAATTTTCATATTGTCCTGATAAATTTCACATTTTAATGAATAGTAAAAACACGCTATATTATAATTAAAAACAATTATTTTCATCATAATAATTTATATGATTAAATTATAATATTGAATGGTTTTAAAGTATAAATAGAATATATTTTTACCATTTAATATAACGTATGCCATTATAATTGATTTTACATTGAATTCATAGGTAAAATCATATCAATCTTTTGCAATGTTTTAACTTTTAAAACTCATTTTCTTAACAATGGGATTAATTTAAAATTAATTTCTTCAACTTCTGTGATTTGAAATTGGAAAAATGGATTCCATTTTTGGAATCATTTGTTCCATATTATCTTAATAGACTACTTTTTATTTTTGGGCAATATGAATAGTAACTACGGTAATGATTATTTACCATAGTTATAGGTAAATCGGGCAATTAGGGGTAAATATAATATTATAAAATTACCCTAACACTTGTCTTAATATAATTGGATGATTATATTTCATCCTATAGAATATTTTAGTTGAAATGGAATCCATTGAAACCCACTTGGATGTGATTAAGACCTTTAATTTATTTTATTTAAAAGAATGTGAAATATGTCTCACTCAAACTTTAATAATTAAAATATTTTTAATATAAGGTTATATAGAATATAAATTCGTTTATAAATACTCGTTTGAAAGCTAAAATTTTTCTATTTATCGTGGTAATTTATTTTTAATTTGTAATAATTATTTATTTACCTTATTAGCTTATACATTAATGATGCAGAAATTATTTATTTAGTGAAAAACAAATAATATAGTTTCTATTGAAATAATAATACACATAAAAGGCCCAAAAACCTGTCCAAGACATATTGGTGTTGTATATATATACCCTAAGAATCCAATGGACGAATTGGTGACCATTTGTATCCTTATAAAGAAGATTATGTCCATTATATTATTTTATTTTAAATGATTCAAAAGTTTTCACTTTCATAATTTAATAAATATAACAATTTACATGTTGTGATTTTAAGATTATAAATTATAGTAAAAGTATTATAATAAACTCTAGGTGATTTATCTTCATTATAGGATTTTTTTTAATTTTTATGAAACAAATAATTATAATAAATAATTATACAAAAATGTTGTACTAATTATTTTATTAAGAGATATACCAAATAAAAGGTTTTAAAAATATTAAAATAAATATTATATAAACTATTTAATGTGCTCAACAAATTTTATAGACAAATCTGACATGTTAGGAATATATTAAATATTTTGGTTAGAATATATCCTCTGTGTGGATTTTATTTAAATTAAAATAAATGAATAATGTCAAAATTGACAAAATTGTTATTTTATAAAAATAACATATTATAAAATTGTTTAAAAATCACAAAAATATTTAAAAATTATAAATTGAAATTTATATTGTATAAAATTTAATAAAGTATCGAATTATGTACAATTCACAACACATAAGTAATTATTTATATCAATTTTAAAATTAGAATCTTATTAGAAAAAATAAAATTAAATAGATTATATAAAGATAGATCAAGTTGATAATGTTTAATATAAATTCCCAACAGATCTAAATTTTATTATTTTATGATATTACACCCCAATATCATCTAATATTTGTATTTGAGTAATTTTTAGTGTTTTTTAATTGAGTATTAATTTATTATAAACTCATATTTCTTATGTTACCAAAGGTGCCCCTCTCCTCCCTTATAAAAAGGTCACCCTGTCACACTTCTCTTCACACCCTTTTGAGACATGAATCTCATCCAACCCATGTGAATTACTCTTATCAACCTCTCTAGTTATATCTAGAGGTTATGGTCTTCTCAAAAGACCAACTCTAGTGCCCTAAGAAGATGTTTAAAGGAGGTGCGTCGAGGAAGTGGTAATCTCTTCTACCGACTTTTTCAAGTTTCTTTCTTCTTCTACATCCTCTTATTTAGTTGTTTCATTATAACGTACAAAAATTAGTATTAATTATTAACGTATATATTATTATAAATATTAAACCACCCTATTTCATCTTCTATCCATCCTACAGAAAGTAAAATCACCTCGTGCGTACGTATGGAATACCATTTCTACGCTGTGGTGTATTCTGTTTTCCACCACCACCTTACATGGATGTGTTTAATGTTTTAAATAATAACTATATATTATTATTATAACATAATACGAATTCTATGTTATTATATCATCCACTCCGATTCCATTCAATAAATATGGGAACGATATCATCGCTCGTGCATACGTACGGATTACCGTCTCCACGACGCAATGAGATTCATTTTCCATGATAAAAATTCAAGAATGATTATAAAGTATATATAATAAGTAATCAGGATAAATATAAAATATTAATGATACTGGATTTATGTATATGTTATTTACATACATATATTAAATTTAATAAGGAATCCAAAATAGTGTTTATGTGTATGTACGACCTACTGCCTCCCTGAATGGTGTATTTTATTCCATTTATCGATCTATTATATATATATATATTCTGAATATATATTATATATAAATCATGTTTTATATTCTGGAATTAAGTAATCATGATCTAAGTAATCATATGAATAATTACAAGTCATAACACGAATTATAAATGAAACAGTTTTACCCAAAACGCTGCTTTAACATGGAATTGACAAATGAACTGATAATATAAAGTCATAAGTGAATCATATATGATATCATAAATATTATTATGGTTCTATTACAAGTTAATAATCAGTTTAAACCCACTATACAGGAGTCTTGGACACATACAGAATAAATTGGACAAAAGGTAAGGGATAATTTTGCAAATATCATTTTTATCTAATATTTCTTATACATAAGTATTTACTGGGGTTAATATTATCATCCATGTCGATGTTTTATAAAAATGTTTTCATGTATGTTTGATGTCGTTTTTACACATTTTTTATTTTTACCACATGTTATGGACAGAAATCTTTCATTTTTTACCATACAAGGAACTATTTGACTTTTCCAACAAAAGTACGAGGAGAATGTTTTTTTACATATACGGCATGAACGGATTTTTACAGTTTCATATAGCTAAATTTTCAAGAATCATCCTCCAAAAGTTTTCATGGTTATTTTCAATAAAATTCTTTTTGTTTTAAAATTGTGTGGCATTTTGTGAAATGAAAATGATTTTTAAGGAGAAATGATATTTTTCCAAAGAATTCATTTCAGGTGTTTTATCAAAACTATTTCCCATCTAAGAGGACATTATTTAGAATATTTTTGTTTCAAGTATAATGTCCCTATTATTTACATGGTTTGATTATTCTTATGATGAAATGATATCCATTTGTTTTATATGGACTACCTTATGATGGGATGATGTTTATGAAACCAATTTTATTATTTGGGTTATGATGAATGATTTATGTTTATTTTATGGAACAAGTAAGAATGATTTTAATATTATATGGATGGGACATATATCTTCCTCCAATTTATTGGGTAATGATTAATATCTCATGAGATTGACATGTCTGGAATGGTATGTTAATCCGGTTCAGTGTTACAGGACTGGAATGAGGAGTGAACTCGATTCAGAAAGAGACTTTTTCCACTAAGATGGTCTCGGCAACAATGTCTTGGCTACTATGGAAATCATATCATGTGATTAATGGTTTTCAATAATAACATGATTTATTCCCATGATATTTTATGATGATTGATGTTCCATTATGATGTATTCCTTACGTGCTACTATGTATTATGTCATTACTCATGAAATTGATGTTTAAACATTATGATCATGTTTTTAAGTTCAAATGTATATGGTTTGTTTTATTTTCTCCATGCATAACCTTTCTGTGAATTTGATCTCACCATTTATATGCTCTATTTTCCCCAGGATATAATAAAGGATTTAGGTAAGAGGAAATAAATCAAGATCACTATGGGATATGTTGAAGATATTTCACCAAGATTAGAAGATTATATTCCATGTTTCCAAAGACACTAAACTATTATAGTCTTTTGGTGTATGTTTTTTTATGTATTAGATATTCCGCAAAAGTAATGTAAAGTATTTTTACGTCATGTTTGGGGTCTTTACAGTTGGTATCAGTGGAAAGGTTTTGTTAATCTTTGTAAACTAGGATGTGAAAACATTAGTGATATCCCTAGATATATTTCTAAGGAATGTCTAAGGATGTCTCTAAGGTTTAGTATAACTATAGTTTAGAGTCCTAGAATTATGTTGACGATCATGAATAACCATGGGTGAACCTAAGGTGTCTTGGATTAATGAATGTGTGATAATTTAGACATCACATAACTGACTTTTTATGATTATGTGGTTCCCCATTATTTTAACTGTTTCTTACACAATGGATTTTGGTTTTAGTCAATTAAGGGAACCAGAAAGAATTGGTTCAACATTGCATCAAATGGAAAAAATGGAGACTATGAGAATCAAAATTGTGTAATGCCTAGAAAGAAAGATTTTGTGATTATGGCGAATTAGTCATCACGATATATGATTAAAAAGGTGAACTTTAGTGGAATACCTAATTCATCAAATAAGACGAAGATGGACTTTTATGAATATTCGCATGTTGAGGAGCATAGATAAAAGAATATTGAGATTTATAAAGGAAGAAGAACCTTTATAAATACATCAAATGGAGGGGAAGATGTTATCTATATATAATGAAGGGTAATAGAGTGATAGACTATTATGGAGTTCAATGTATTATCTTTGGAGAACATGGGCATTACCCAACTCAATGCCCTGACATAAGAGGTTACTTCTAAATCTAGGAATGAATTATTCCACGGAAATCATTGATGTTGATGGATTAAAGGGTTTGTGTATTGGTATTCAAGAATAATGTTATTGAGGTACTTTATGTTATATTGTAATATCTATGTATTGGTCCATTGTGGTTTTACATATGAATATGGAATCAGTAACCCTGAAAAGTGATTGAAATATTTTTGGAAAGCAGATGATATGCATATAATGAAGGGATAATGTGAAAATAATATGTTTGATAGTATTCAAGAGCACATGACTAATATAAGGAAAAAGTTATATCATGGTTAGAGTATATATAAATTTTCGGATTTTGGTATGTGGAATGAGTTATCTTTTGACAGCATTCATCTTTTCACTAAAGGTCTATGGTAGTTTATGTTTCAAGAGAATACATGATTATGGTATTCACATGTTTGGAATGTGATGAACAAAATATATCTGGGATAAATGATGGTATTCACATGCTCGGTAGATGACATTTATAGTAATAGATTTCTTTATACTATGAGCATGGACATAAGTATTTTGGATAAGCCTAAAGATTGGAATGGATTATGATGGACATAAGATAGTATTGTATCAAGATGTAAATTTTTTTGATATTATTTGATGGGATGTTATAATAATGTAGTTTTAGAAAAAAGGACAACCTACAGGACGAGAGACAAACCGTCGCGTCAGAAAATGCTGTGAGAATCGAACAAACAACCGAAGTGTGACATGCCTTTATCGCCTACCACTGGCCTACAGGAAGTCCCTGGTAAGTAGAAACTAGTTTTATTATGTTAAGCGGTATGATATATGAAGTGTAAGTCCATTTTAGGAACCATATACAATTAATCTCTCTATAGATGGAATTATGTATATTTAATTACTTTTTCTATCCTTTTGTTTGAGATAGATGGAATTACCTATCATTCAATCACATGATCTGATAACACTTCACGGGAGACAAATTCAACTTCATTTCTTTAAGAGATGAAGTGTAAATTGTTCAAGGCACAAACAATAGTATGATTGTACCAAAATCAAGTAAGTATTTCTTCTAATTAAAATTCCTCAACTTTAGGGAAATGATCTTGAAAACCAAAAATGTTTTCCTAGTGTCCTCATATACGATGAATCAGATGGTACCTTAAATAATCACAAATTTATGGCTTTGTGATTGTTGGCTTTTTTATAGCCATGTTCTCTACCACTGTTCATCAGAACATGATGGTTAGGTTTCTCTTCCATATCCATATTTTCACTTATGTTCTCCTATGTGGAAACCTAGTGATGTGTTAATTTGGATAACCTTTATGTTTCATACATTACTTTTTAAAATTAAGTTTTAGTATTACTTTTTACGATATGGGTTTCTATGAAAGAGACTTTCAAGTAGTAAACCATTTATAACCCTGACGAATTTTCGAGGGGGAAATTAATTTTAAGGGGGGTAGAATGTAACACCCTGATATTTTTTTAAGATATATATTATTTTTAATTTCATTCATATTTTTTGTTGTATGCTACACCAAGATTATCTTTCCCCATACGCAACACCGTATTATCTTGTAGTATACGCAACACAAATCTTGGATCGTGTTAAACACAATTTCAAGTTTGTTTTATTGTAGTTATTCCACGAAACATTGACTATATATATATATATTCAATGTATAAATGAAATATGGTTGGATTTTGTTATACGCAACAAGAATGGAATCTTTCACTACATGTAGCCCTAACTAGGCTTACATTACACGTAATCGCGTCCTTCCTCGATAGCGTGTGTTGTACGCAATAATCGGTTTCACTAAACAATGATATATTGTTATAAAATTATTATGGACTAGAAGTTATGAATATTATTAACTAAATTTTGAATTTCATACCATTATTATTTATCTTACACATTTTCTAGGACATGGAATGAGAACAAAATAAATTTTTCTGGTAAAATAAGTCTTTTTAAAAATTTGCAGTTTTTCTACCTTTTGATGGCGCACCCACTTTAAATATAGTTTTTTACATGTTTATAAGTTCAATTTGACATAATAAAATTTTTCTATGGAATCATGATATAAAAATTTACTTTTTATAAAATTCTCATATTATTCTAATAACTTTCATATTTTAATGAATAGTAAAAACACGCTATATTTTAATAAAAAACTATTTTTTTCATCATAATAATCTATATGGTTATATTATAATATTGAATGGTTAAAAATAATAAATAGAATATATTTTTACCATTTAATATAAATTATTTCATTAGTATTGAATTAACATTGAATTCAAAGATAAATCATTTCAATGTTTTGCAATGTTTTAAATTTTAAAACTCATTTTCTTAACAATGCGATTAATTTTAAATTAATTTCTACAACTTCTGTTATTTGAATTATGAAAAATGGATTCCATATTTGGAATCAGTGGGTACAAATTATATAAATAGTATACTTTTTATTTTGGGGCACTATGAATAGTAACTACGGTAAATTTTATTTACCATAGTAAAAGGTAAATCGGGTAATTGAGGGTAAATATAATATTATAAAATTACCCTAACAATTGTCTTCATATAATTGGATTATTATATTTATATTTATGGCATATTTTGGTCAAAATGGAATACATTGGAACCCACTTGGATGTGATTAAGACCTTTAATTTCTATTATTTTACAGAAAGTGAAATATGTCTCACTCAATCTTTAATAATTAAACTATATTTAATATAAGGATATATATACAATATAAATTCGTCTATAAATACTAATTTGAAAGATAAACCGTTTTTATTTATCACGGTAATTTATTTGTATTTTATAATAATTATTTATTTACCATATAAGCTTATACATTAATGATGCAGAAATTATTTATGTAGTGTAGAATCAATAAGATAGTTTTTATTGAATTAATAATACACATCAAAAGGCCCAAAAACCAGAAAAAGACTTATAGGTATTTTATATATAAACACTAATCATCCAATGGCCTAATTGGTGACCATTTTAATCCTTATAAACAATATTATGACACTTATATGTTTTTATTTTAAATTATTCCAAAGTTGTCACTTTCATAATTTAATAAATATTACAATATACATGTTGTGATTTTAAGATGATAAATTCAATTAGAAGTATTATTATAAAATCTTTGAGATTTATTTTTGTTATAGGATTTTATTTTAAATTTTTTTGCAGCAAATATGTATATTAAATAATTATCCAAAAATGTTGTACTAATTATTTTATTAAGAGATATACCAAATAAATGGTTTTAAAAATATTACAATAAATATTATATGAAATATTTAATTTTTTACACGAATTTTCTAGAAAAATATTACATTTTAGGAATCTATTAAATATTGTTTCAAGAATATATCCTATGTGTGGATTTTATTTAAATTAAAATAAATGAATAATGTCAAAATTGACACTATTGTTATTTTATAAAAATAACATATTATAAAATTATTTAAAAATCACAAAAATATTTAAATATTATAAATTGAAATTTATATGGTCTAAAATGTCATAAGGTATCCAATTATGGACAATTAACAACACATGAGTAATTATGTTTAACAATTTAAAAATTAGAATCATATTACCAAAAAATAAAATTAAATAGATTAAATAAGGATAAATCAAGTTTATAATGTTTAAAATAAATTTCCAACATGTCTAAATTTTATTGTTTGATGATATTACAACCATATCTCATCTAATAATCGTAATTGAGTCATTTTTGGGGGTTTTTAATTGAGGTTTAATTTATTATAAATTAATATTTCTTATGTTACCAAAGGTTCCCCTCTCCCCCATTATATAAAAGGCACCCCTTCCCTCTTCTCTTCAAACCCTATTGATACTTGAAGTTCAGACAAACTCTTCCAATTATTCTTTTCAAACTCTCTAGTTATATAATATAGGTTTTGGTCTTCCAAAAAGATCAACTCTAGTTCCCTAAGAAGAAGTTTAATAGAGGTGCGTCGAGGAAGAGTTAATCTCTTCAACCGACTCTTTCAAGTTTATTTTTTTTCTAATTCCTCTTATTTAGAGGATTAATTATAAAGTAATAACATCAGTATTAATTATATATTTGTATGTTATTATAAATATTAAACATCCCTATTTCACCATCAATCCATTGTATGCAAAATGAAATCACCGCGCGTGTGTACGTACGAAATACCGTCTCCACACTGTGGTGTAATCTGTTTTCCCCCACCACCTTACTTGGATGGGTATAATGGTGTAAAGAATAACTATATATTATTATTATAACATCATATTGATTCAAATATATTATACCATCCACTCCAATTTCATTCAATAAATATTGGAACGATATCATCGCTCGGGCATACGTACGGATTACCGTCTCCACGACGCAATGAGATTCATTTTCCATGTTAAAAATTCAAGAATGATTATAAAATATATATAATAAGTAATCATGGAATATATGAAATATTAATGATACTGTATTTATGTATGTGTTATTTACTTACTTATATTAAATTTAATAAGGAAACGAAAACAGCGTTCATTCGTACGTACGGCCTACAGTCTCCATGAACGGTGTATTTATTTCCGTTTATCGATATTTTATATATATTTATATTCTGAATTATATTATATATAAATCATGTTTTATATTCTATAATTACGTTATCATGATCTATGTAATCATATGAATAATTAAAAATCAAATCACGGACGATAAATGAAATGATTTTACCCAAAACACTGCTTTAACATGGAATTGACAAATGAACGGATAATATAAATTCGTAAGTGAATCATATATGATATCATAAATGTTATTATGGTTCTATTACAAGTTAATAATCTATTTAAACCAACTATATAGGAGTCTCGGACACATATGGACAAAATTGGACCAAAGTTAAGGGATAATTTTTCAAATCTCATTTCTATCTGAGATGGCTTATACGTAAGTATTTAATGGGGATATTATTATCATCCATGTCCATGTTTTCTAAAAAGTTTTCATGTATTTTTGATTCCCTTTTTACCCAATTTTTACTTTTACCACATGTTATGGAAGGAAATCTTTCTTTTGTTTACCATACGAGGAACTTTTTGACTTTTCCAACAAAAGTATGAGGAGAACGTTATTTTTACATATACGGCATGAACGGATTTTTACGATTTCATATAGCCTAATTTTTAACAATATTCCTCTACATTTTTTCATGGTTATTTTCAATAAAATACTTTTATTTTAAAATTGTTTGGCGTTTTGTAAAATGAAAATGATTTTTAAGGAGAAAGTATATTTTCTTCAAGAATTCTTTTCAAGTGTTTTATCAAAACTATTTTCCCTCTAAGATGAAATTATTTAGCATTTTTATGTTTCAAGTATAATGTCCCTATTATTTACATGGTTTTATTCTTCTTATAATGAAATGATATCCATTTCTTTTATATGGATTACGTTATTATGGGACGATGTTTATGAAACCCATTTTATTCTTTGGGTTATGATGAATGGTTTATGTTTATTTTGTGGCACATGTAAGAATGATTTCAATATGAGATGGGTGGGACCTATATCTCCCTCCAATGAATTGGGTAAAGATTTATATCTCATGATATAGAAATGGATGGAACGGTAAGTTAATCCAGTTCAGTGTTACAGGACAGGAATGAGGAGTGAAATCGATTCCGAAAGGGACTTTGTCCACTAAGATGGTCTCGGAAGCAATTCCTTGGCTACTATAGAAATCATATCATGTTCTTAATGGTTTTCCAAAATTACATGATTTATTCACATGCTATTTTATGTTGATTGATATTCCATTATGATATATTCCTTAGGTACTGCTATGTTTTATGTCATTGCTCATGATTACGATGTTTAAAAATTATGTTAATGTTTTTAAGTTCAAATATATATGGTTTGTTTTATTTTCTCCATGCATACCCTTACTGAGAATTTGATCTCACCCTTTTTATGATTTCGTTTCCCCAGTATATGAAAAATGGTTTTAGGTATGAAAAAAAGCAATATCTCTATGGGAGATGTTGAAGATCATTCACCGAGATCAGAAGATTATATTCCAAGTTTCCAAAGACACTAAACTATTACGGTCCTTTGATTTATGTTTTTGTTATGGATTAGATATTTTGCAAAAGTAATGTAAAGTAAATGTACTTCAAGTTTTGGGTCTCTATAGGTTGGGTCACAGGAGGATCAAGAGCCATAGAATGTTATCACGGAGATACGTCAGGCCATATTAGAAAGTAGATATAGATGGTCTAGTATCCTATCAGTTACTACGACATCAGAGGAATAATTCCATGCACAACATTTTACAGGTATCTCAGCTATGATAATATCATCCGGAATCCTCTCATTCTTTTGACGCAGATAACATCAACCTTGAGGATGATGCATCCTTTACAGAGCATCCGATTTTTATTGTCGACTGTAGCACAAAATTCCACCAAGAAAAGTCAGTATCTCTGGCCTAGGTGTTATGGAAACACAGACGTGTTCAGGATGAGACCTAAGAGTGAGATACTAATGTAAGTGCTCAATGGCTGGAACATTTCTCTTGTGACATTCCACTACCCTCTAAAGGGAAACACGGGGTTGAGTTTTCTTAATTGCGTGAGGTTGTAACGGCCCAACCTTAATCAGGTACGAGCAGTTTTTAATTATTGATGTCTAATTCATTAAAGAGACCTAGGGCACACCTCTGCACACCTCACTATGGGTCCCAGGAAGCTATTTAATTAATTTAAATAACCGCGAATGCTTTATAAAAAATGTTATATCATTCATTAGAGCCGTTTTTGGGATTAAAATAATTAATAAAGCATTGTAAAATAAGCTAGAAAAGTGGAATAACCCAGACCATCTTTTCAAGTATGATTTATCCTTTTTGGTGCCTTTTAGAAAAATTGGAGAATCTGGAAATTTAAAGAGTACACGTCGTGTACTTGGGAGTACATGCCATGTAACTAGTTGTTGCGGGAGACCATGTACTGGCTGTGTAACTGCCGAGTACATGGTCCTGTGGGGTGACCTAGAGACCGCCTAATGTGGGGAGAATTAAAGGCATATACATGCCTTATACTTTTAAATGACACGCCATGTACATTCCTTTTTATTTGTTGAATTAGAACGAGGTTGCGTCTAATGGAAGAAACACCTTCTTCTTGGTTCGTCTCGTCAAGGAGCGACTGAAGCCTACAATACTTCTATGCACCCCATAAATGCTATCCATTATCTGAATAAACCATCATAAATTGCGTTGGAATCACCAAAATGATTTATTTATTCATCTAGAGCCTCATCCCTTGATTTCTTCTCTCACGTGAGATATTCTGGGTTGAGCGTTTTGGATGTTTATGTGGATATATGGTGTTCTAGGTAGATTCAAATGTTGGGATATAGGTATATTGATCATACCACATCGATCTAGTTCATTTCTTCCTTTCTCTAGTTAGTATTTGAATATTATATGAAAAAGTTCCCAATACCGTAGAATGGGGTATTGCGTGTTTAATGATTTTAGACCATTTATTGCCTATAATGCCTTCTGTTCCTGAGTAGAGGTTGTTTTATTTTGAATAGGGTTATTTTCCATGCTATGGATGTGTTGCACATGTTTGTTTTGATATTGGCTGTTTGGTCTAGCATTTTCAGTTAGGATTCATTCTTTCAATTCCTTGTATAGTTAGGATGAAGTTATTTTATCTGATGCTATTATATTATTGTAATTGTTTATCCAAGTAGTTATTGGAAGTTGTTAGCACTATTGTTATTATGGTTTACATTGGCTGTTGAACATCGTTGTGCAATATTGACTTAATCAAGGCTGTGGGAACCTAGTGCAGTAGACTATAGGGGGAATAGACGCTGAGGGATTTCCCAGAGTGTTTGTTTACTTTTACATTCTAAGACCATATGGGGTGGACATTGTGTTCCCTTAGAGTGTTTGTAGTTCCACATTGCAAGACCACAGGAGGAATTTGATGTTGAGTGCTTCCTCAGAGTTTCTATAGTCATCGATACAAGACCACATCAGTAGTTGACGATGAGTGCTTCATTAGAGAGTCTTATATAAATCTATACTAGATGGGTTATATTGTGTGTTCTTCTGATAGTGTTTCTTGTGTTTGATTATTTGAACCAGAGGGGTTAGGCTATGAGTACATTCAAGAGGGTAAATTGTTTTTTAATTTCTTCTTATTTGATATATGAAAATGAATGCAATTAAAGCTGTAGGATTGTTTACTTTTGAGTACTTCCTTGTTTACTGCTTCATTTTTCTTATTTCCGTCAATATATTTTCACTGACTATTTAGCATAGATCGTTGGGTGGTTTCCTACTAGGATTCATCTCACACCCTGTTTATGTCATTCTTTTAGGCCCAAACATATTATATTGCTACAAGTATAGATAAGGGAAAGCATCCTTCTACTTCAGTTACATGATTGTTCTGGAAATGGAGAGCATGTGACCAGGATTAGGCATGTGATGTTGCTAAAGTTTATTTTTTTTCTTTTTACATGGTTTTATTAATATATTCTATCATTGTGACTTGTTTGGATTATTTCTTAGACATATGTATTATGAATCATTTATATATTTTTGCTCCACCTGTTTATTACTTATAGTCTTCCACTGTTTACTTATTGCATGTTATTACATCTTACTCTATTGTTATCTATTTATTTCCGCTACATTATTATTCCAATGAGGGCATAATTTCCCCAGTACCACACCCAAGGCCCTCTATGCTAGTCATCAACCTCAGGCATTTGGGGAAATGCGCTTGAGGACATGTGACCAATTGGGCACAGGGCACCTTTAGGAGGCTCCCCGAATATAGACATTGAAAAGTGGTATTAAATGAAATATTTTTCCTTAACATACTATTTGAAGCCTATAGAAAAGGATTATAAGGTATAAGTACTTCTTAATAAGCTTTTCCCAAGAGTAGCAAACATTTGTACAGGTAAAACCTAATTTACCTCGATTGTGGAAATTATTATGGTTTGCAATTTTTACAGTTGATTTGATCTCACCATTGGGTGATTCACATATCTTGTGATGTTAATGTTGAAAATATTGAGGTTTTATTTCTATTTCATCCTGATAAGAGAAGGGTATTCCATCTCATGCATCATATAAGAACTTTCTAGGGATCACATGTCATGCATTCTTACCATTCCATTTAGGGTGCATTACTGACTGCATGTTGTTCTGATAGATTTTGTGCAAGATATACATGTTGTTGTGATATATTATTTGATTGAATACATTATATTTGATAGGTTTTTGGATTGTATAAGGATTCGTTTGAATGAATGCCGAACTTTGGTTATTAATGTGTTTTGGGACCTCATGTATCAAAATTTGGTTTATCATTGCACTATTATGATTGTATACGAGATGTATATCATTACAAACATTGATTCACGGGGAGTATGTACCCTCAGTGATCGGAATTTTACACTTTAATGTTCATTTCAGTGTATTTTTGCGTTACATAGTAGTTTCTGATGTAGATTGTCTGGAAAAAGCCAGAATACATAGTGTGTATTTCTAAATACATGTCATGTGTCTTTCAGATTAGGAAGGAACTATTTTTCTTATTTACTATCCATGTAATGTATGTACACGCCGTGTAGTCTCAAACCATGTCATTGGTTGTGAGGGTAGAGTCACTGGGTAGCGAAATACTTGGAGGATGACTCCATGTATCAGATGTAAATGTCATGACATATGGACCGTGTGTCCAACCATCTGACTAAGGACACATATGGATGAAACATAGATTATACATGTCATGCCATAATTGAACATGCCGTTATGTTTTACCCATTTATCCGATCGTGTGGCTAACAACACATGTCAGTTAAATCCTTCTAGTACATGCCATGTCGGGCATGAAATTTTGGTTTTTTCTTATTCTCGAAGAACCATGTGGGTTAGTCCTATAGAATAACTCGGGAAGGATAAAATGATTCAATTACACGCCATGTATTGGGAGAACACACCGTGTGTATGGGGTGTTACACGACCAGGGTTGGCAGGAGTACACAACCATGTAAATTCATAAAGGAACACGGTGGGTAGAGGTTGTACATGTCATGTATCCCATGTTTTGAAAAAAAAATGATTTAATTCCTCCTCCTTTTATTTTATTTCACTTTTAAGTTTCAGTACTAGATAATCTTGAACTGAGGTGTGCGCTGACCATGAAGAGTCATGCCACCACGACGTCCTCTGGTTGTATGCTAGATATAGGGAAATGACCATACATTGAACATGTCGATCAGGTTTTACCAACAGATCCTCTTGTAGTGCCTATCTTGGCACTAAAAATCATTTCAGATACAGGTACTAATGAACATTTCCAAGAAGGCTTCATGGGGTTTATACCGACCTTCAAGGGAGCACTGCATCTTTCCTCGTGTATGGAAGAGATGACGTAGGGTTTTCAGCAGCAGCATCCTCCCTACATTACAGGGGATGGGGGACCTCATCCTACAAAATCATGGTTAGAGGCCATGATTTAGATATTTGATAATCTAGAGACTCCTCCATAGAGGAGGGTGATGCTCTCTACGTACATGCTACAATATTCTTCCAAGAGATGGTGGCATGTGATCTCACAGGTGGAATTCCAACAGGTTGTTACTTGGGATGAGTTCCAGCAAGCATTATAGGATTAATTATGCACAAATACATTGAGGGACGATCAAGATTGAGAGTTCATTAAATTGGATTAGGGTACTCTCTCAATCATGGATTATTCTTCTCACATCATAGAGATGCAGTTTTTCACCCCATTCCTGGGGGAGATGAGTTATTCCAGGGGAGGATGTTTGAGGATGGTCTCAAGCACAAAATCCGATCTAAGGTGAAAATCATCAGTTTGACTTCCATCACATATATAGTCAATCATGTACTGATCACTGAGTGCAACCAGAAGAAATCTGGAGCTGTGGGTCAAGGCGGTTCATCATCCATAGTTGGTGCTTCTCCATGTGATAGTAGGAAGCACCACAGAGTGTATACACATGGAGATTTGGGTAGGTGAGATAGACCTTCCATTAGCAATGTGTTTTGATAACATTGTGGTAAGGGTGGTAAAATGAGGCCACATTGCCAGAGAGAGACAATGGAGTGCTGATCTTACACAAAGATGGGCCATCATCAATGGTTTTGTCATTTCTACTCACCAAAATCTGGTGACAGGGTTTCCTCTATGTCTCCTCATTCTGGAGAATCATCAAGAGTTTATTATCTGTCTTGAAAGTATAGTTCTTCCGGCCATTCAGGCCAAGTTGGAGGTCATGGCAGTGGTAGCCAGCCGGCAGGCATTCAGCAACAACAATGGGGATCAGCTCTGGGTTTTTAGGCAGGGTCATAGGGTCGCGGTATTGTCCAGACTTTTCTAGTGGAGGTGACACAATAAGAGAAAGATCCTAGACCCTCTACAGTTCGAGGTACGATCCTAGTAGCCTCATTTTTATCTTTTTATCTTTTCGATATAGGGGCTTCCCATAGTTTCATATCTGATTATATTGTAGAGAGTCGTGGGCTATGTATCTTTACTTTTGACAATGTCTTGAAGCTGGACACTCTTTTGGGGACTAGGACGGCTAGTGTATGATAGTGCAAGGAGTTCCCTCTCAAGGTTGGTGAGTGTCACTTCTTATGGGACCATTATTTCTTAGAGATGAAAAGCTATCATGTCATTTTCAGAATGGACTAGTAAGTTCCCTTCCTGTCTATTGTTGAAATTTATCATCGTAGGGTGAGTTTCACATCACCTAAGGGCTATTTGTTATTACATAAGGGCGAATGGGATGTCTATTCATGAAAATAAGGACCCATGCATCATGGGATGAGAGGAGTTACAACCCAGATAGCTAGTATATATCTAGATGACCAGGGGACTTCACATATGTAATTTCATCCAGTGGTGGATCATTTTAGGGATGTCTTTCTTGATAACTCCTCAGGGTTTCCTCCCAAGCGAGAGGTATAATTTTCTATTGAGATTGTGCCAAGGGCTGCACCTTTTTTCACTCCTCCTTTTAGAATGGCTGCACTAGAGTTACAGGAGCTGATGAAGTTGTTAGCAGAGTTAAAAGAAAAGAGATTCAGCTGACCTAATACTTCATCATTGGGTTTTTCGATCCCATTTTAAAAGAATGTGGATAGTAACCATAGAATTTTTGTGGATTATTGGAATATGAAACAGTTAATGAGCATGAACGGATATCCCTTTCCAATGTTTGAAGATCTCTTTGATCATCTTCAAGGTCCTCAGGTGTTCTCAATGATCGACTTAAGATCTTATTATAATCAGTTGTTTGTTAGACCATCAGATATACCTCTTACAGCCTTTTGGAGTAGGTATGGTATATACGAGTATACAGTAATTTTTTTTGGTCTCACAAATTCTTTTGTTGTTTTCATGGCACTGGTGAACCATGTATTCCATCTGTACTTGGATACTTTTTGTGGTAGTCTTTGTCAACACTTTCTAGGTCTACTCCCATACACAAAACTACCATGCCACCCATCTTGAGATCATTCTGAGTACACTAAGATAGAATCTGTTATATGTTAAGCCCTCAAAATGCTACTTTTGGATTAACCAGATTCAATTCTTGGGTCATTTTATCTCAGAGACAAGAGTATCAGTAAACCTAGAGATAGTGAGAGCAGTAGTTTCCAGGGAGTAGTTGAAGAAAATTATTGAGTTATGGAGTTTCCTAGGGATGGATGTATACTAAATACTATTCATATAGTACATTTCACACTTTGTAGTTCCACTAAAGGGACTGACTAAAAAGCGTGTGAAGTATGTGTGGCCAAATTCTTGTGAGTCAGCCTTTCAAGAGCTGGAAGGGAGGTTGACTTCAGCACTGATACAAGTATTTCCAGAGCTAGGAAATAGATACATTGTTTAATATGATGTATCATGTATCGGGATGGGAGTAGTGCTTATGTAGGTGGAAGGGGTTGTTGTGTACAGGACTCGGCAGTTGAGGACCCAAGAAAGAAATTACCGAACACATGATATCGAGAAGGTTGCAGTTGTTCATACCTTATGCTATTGGAGGCATTATCTATTGGGAGAGCATTTTGTGGTTTTCACCAACCAAAAAAGTCTCAAGTACATATTTAATCAATGCGATCTAAATTTGATACAATCAAGGTGGGTTGAGCACCTTCGGTATTTTGAATTTGGGCTTGCCTACATGCCTAGTAAAGGCAACAAAATGGCTGATGCACTAAACAAGAGGACTCAAATACATGCTTTTCATAAGGCTGTTAGTGTGTGGAATCATGTGGGACTATTCTTTGAGATGAATTTGGAGGTGCACGACAGACAGGGGAAGACATTTCGTTCTTCTATATTTTTTACCTCTACTCTAGTTGATTGAGTGTGAATGAGGATTCTATTTGATACAGAAGGCCTAGTCCTATGAGAGTGTGTTTCAGGAGAACACCGTATTCCGAGATGGACCATGGGTGAAGATGATATCTTTCACTTTTATGGGTGTGTATGGGTTTTAGCAGATATACGTGAAGAGCTGATGTAGGACATTCATTCCTCATTTTTGTTAGTTCATCCTGGTGTCACCAAGATGTATCAAGAACTGCACCATCAGTATTGTTGGCTAGGTATGAAAAGATATGTTGTTGGGTTAGTCATGGGGTGTTCCACCAATCAGTAGGTGAAGGTGGAGCATCAGCGACCCACATGGCTTCTGCAACAGTTACCCATTCCCAAGTGGAAGTGGAATTATGTTGTGATAGACTTCGTTATAGGTTTACTGAGGTCACCTCGAGTGAATGGTGCAATTTGTTTTTCATTGACCGACTCATGAGGGTTTCTCACTTCTTTCTAATCAAAGAGACCATCAATGTAGATGATATAGGAAGGCTATAAATCTGAGGGATTATACATCTACCTGGGGTTCCACAATCCATTATTTTTGACTAGGATGCACCTTTTACTTCTCAGTTCATGTAGGGACTATAGAGGGTTTTGGGTACATAGGTATATCTGAGTATGGCTTCCATCCCCAAATAGATAGCCAGTCACAACATATTATTTAGGTGCTTGAGGACATGCTTCGAGCACGTGTCCTAGATTTTGTTGGTTCTTGGGATAAGTACATAGCTCTTGTCATGTTTCTTACAATAATAGTTTCAAGAAACTATTCAGATGACACCTTATGTGGCATTGTACGGTAGGCCATGACGAATACCCTTATGTTTTCTAGAGGAAAGAGAGGAAGATATTCTATGACCTCATCTTGCCCAGGAGACCACGATGAAGATATAGTTGATTCAGAAGGGTATGACTACTGCACAGTCCTGATAGAAGTCTTATGCTAATCGAAGTGGGAGACCTTTGGAGTTCGAGGTCGGAGATCTGGTTTTTATATGGGTAACACCAATGTTGGGACATAGAAGTATTAGGAGATAGGGAAATCATTCTCTTATATATGTTGGACCATTGGTAGTTTTGGAGAGAGTCGGGCTGATTTCCAATTGGTTTTTGTTACATCAGAGGTATCAGGAAATGCATAACATTTTCAACATTTCTAATCTATGACGTTACTTCTGAGTCTCATCTCATGTTTTCCAACCCGAAGAGCATGAGTTGGTGGTGGATGCCTCGTTCAAGGAGAATCCTATCCTGATTTTTGATCGTAGCTCGATGGTTCCTTGTGGCTGGTCTATTCCTCTAATATGGGTGATATGGTAGCACGAGTGAGTACATGATGATACTTGAGAGAGGGATGCCGATGTGCGATCACAATGGCCATAGCTATTCGAGGAATCTTCTTCTATGCTACCTTCATATGGAAATTTTCTGAAGAATTTCATTAATGGGTTATGTTTGTAAGAACTATGACCTTCTTTTAAGGTATATGTTTTTTTCTTGTGTTTTTGATAAAAACATGAGAATCTGAAAATTTAGGGTGTTCAATTCATGTACTTTGGTGTACATTCTATGTAACTAGTTGTTGCGGGTGAATGTGTACTGGCCGTGTAACGGCAGCGAACATGGTCATGTATGGTGACCTGTAGACTGTCTAAAGTGGGGCCTAGTAAAGGCATATACATTTCGTGTACTTTAAAAAGACATGCTGTGTAATTTTCTTTTTTATTTGTTAAATTGAAACGGAGTCATGTCTAATTGAGAGAAATTCCTTCTTATTAGTCCTCATCGTCCAAGAGCGATTGAATCTGATGATTCTTCTTCAATCCTGGACTCTCCAGCTGTTCGCGTAATCAACCAGCGTGAATTGCATTGGAATCTCCATGGTGATTTCTTCCTTAATCTAGAGCCTTATATCCTTGTTTCTACTCTCTCATGAGATATTATTTGGTGATAGTTTTAGATTTTTTTTAGATCTATGATTTCTTAAGTCAATTCAAAGGCATGGATTCAACTATATTGATCATAAAACATTTAAGTAGGTGGTTTTTGCATTTCCTTAGTTTGTCATTGAATATTATATGCAAAAGTGCCCAATACCCTAGAACAAGGTATTGCATGTTTAGGGATTTTAGCCTTGTTATTTCCCGATATACCTTGTCTTCCTAAGTAGAGGATGTTTTATTGTGAATATGGTTATTTTACATGCTATGGATGTGTTGCATACATTTGTTTTAATATTGATCATTTGGTCTAGTTTTGTCATTTAGGTGGATTTATTTCCATTCCTAGTATTGTTAGGATGGAGTGATTTTATCTGATGCCATTATATGAATATAGTTATTTCACCAAGTAGTTATTAAAGGTTGTTATATAAGAAGTTATTAAGGATTAATTTGGATGTTGAACATCGTTGTGCATGAATGACTTACACAGGGCTGTGGTAACCAGGTGTAGTAGACCATAGGGGGATTGGATACATAAGGCTTCCCCAGAGTGTCTGTTTACTTTTATATTGTGAGACTATAGGGGGATGGACATTGTGCTCCCTCTGAGTGTATTTAGTTCCACGTTGCGAGACCACAGTAGGAATTGGACATTTAGTGCTTCCTTATAGTGTCTATAGTTATCGATAATAGACCACAAGGGGAATTTATGGTGACTCCTTCCTCAGAGAGGCTTTGCTAAAGCTGAACCAGAGGTGTTAGAATGTGAGTGCTTCCCAGAGGGTTGCTTGTGTTTGAACTAATGAACCATAGGGGTTAGGATGTGATTACTTCCTAGAGGGTTACTTGTTTATGAATTGATGTTTACTTGATATATGAAAATGAATGAAATATAAACTATCGGATTGTTTACATTTGAGTAATTCCTTGTTAACTGGTTCATTTTTCATATTGTCTGCCATATATTCCAATGACTATTAGGCCTAGATCTTCGGGTGGTTTCCCACTAGGATTCATCTCATACCCAATTTGGGTCACGCTTTTGGGCCCAAATAGATTATGTTACTACAGATATAAATTTGGGAAAGCACCATTTTACTTCAGGTACTTGATTTATGTGGAGATGGAGAGCATGGGACCAAGCTGAGGCTTGCAATACTGCTACAGTTTATTTGTTCTCATTATACGTGGGTTTAGTACTTAATTATATCATTGTTACTTGTATGGATTACTTCATGGACATATGTATTATTCATCATTTATATATGTTTACTCTAGTTGTTTATTACTTCCAGTCTTCTGTTGTTTACTTATTTCATATTATTACTGATTCCGCTATTGTTTTATATTAATTTTCACTACATTACTCTACCAATAAGGGCATATATTCCCCACTATTACACCCAATCCCTCCACTACTTTTCGGAATCCTCTGGAATTAGGGGAAATTCTCTTGAGGCCATATGACCAACCAGGTCCAGGGCACCTCTGGGATTCTCTCGGAACTGGGACATTGCAAAAAGATTTAAATAAATTTAAAAGAAAGAAAGAAGGGATAAAAATAAATATAGAAATAAAATATAAAGGGGTTATAAGAAATGTAAAAATAATTAAAATAAGATATTTCTATTTTTTAATATTTTTATTCTTTTTCGTTTCCATCCTTTTAATTCTATTTTATTTTTTCATATATTTTTCTTTTTTCTATTTAATTTATTTTTTCCTTATTGTATTTTTTTTAATACTTTTATTTTTCATCTTTTTTTCTTCCCTCTTCCTCTCCCCCTCAACCTAAAGTTGCTCCCCTCCCTCTCCCTATGTAGCGCGCCACCCTGCAGCCCCTTTGGAAGAATGTCGCTCCTCCCACCGTCATCTGTTTTCTTCACTGTTAGGTGAGTAGTATTCCTAAAAAAACGTAAACATGTGCAATTGGAATGGTAAAATTTCATTGAGTATCCTACACAAAGTTCTTCATGGAAGTATTTTACCCTATTTTGTGGTTTCTAAAAAATATTAGGTTTTCTTCCGTTTTATGTTAAATCTAAGCCTAATATAGATCATAGAATCATCTAGGACTATAAGGTTGGGTGTCTACTACATTTCCCTCTGTATCGCTGCAATTTAGAAAAATATACCATTGTTCCGTTAGTCTGTGCCTACCATTTTTGTGCACATTCAACAAATTTCTTTAATTTATTTTTTTCACCTAATTTTTTAAGCCATATTTTTCATAAATTAAATTCATTGAAATTTTTTATTGTGTTCGGACACCCCTTTGGGCATGCCAACAAGGGCGATAGACTTTTTCTTTTCCGGGTTTTTAATTTAATTCCCTACATGTGTTGCACAACCGATTTTGGTTGTGTTTTATTTAAATAATTAATATAAATTAATTATGAACATTGAATTTTTGGATCATTGGTAGTTTTTTTGTGCTGAATTATTTAATTATTAAAAATTTCTTCTATCTACATCTTTTGTTGCGGTTCTTGCCTTGTTAAGATTGTTATGCTCCAATATTTAATTTATAACTTGTAATGGACAGGTGTATCTATTTAGTTTTTAAGATTCAATTTCATATGATTATTATGTCATATATTCTTCTGTGAAAAATTTAGCTATATTCTTAGTGGGTAAGAATGTGGGTCTCATATTAAGTGTCACACGTAGACCCTATATTATGGATTTTAACCATTATGTATTGGGGGAAGTGTCTTTGGTTAGCCAGACTGAGGCTTCCCCAAGAATTCTAATACGTATGAGTGATACCGGTTCCAAAACTGCCCATTGGGGACAGATTTTTCGGCAATGTGGCTCAGCCAGCCTCAGATGATGGTCGACCCCTTTTTGTGAGATCGGGACGGAATCAGGGTAAATCCATTCCTCGAGCAATAATTCATATTTTGAAATATTTCCATGGACGGTCTCAGTGGTATTGGGTAATTTGAAGGATATTCCCTAGAGATACCTTTGGGAAAGGCTAAGACTCCAACACTCAACATCAAACTTAATAAGTATGCACTGAAGGGTTATATTAATTCCACTTTTAGTATCTTAAGTTTGATGATATCATTCTGGTATGTTGATCCACACATGGTTGATACATGAATTATATCACATGTTAATGAACAAAAATAAGGGTTTTCCTCTTCCTTGATTTACCTTATTCAATCAAGCTTTATATATACACACATGTGTATTCATCTTATAGTTTCCCCTTTTAGACGTCCTGCTTATGCCGAAGAAGGTGATTAGTCACGGGTGTCATTGGGATCCAGGGCCAAGTTATTTTATTTCATTTCACTTAATTAATTATCTGCAATTGTTATAAAATAGAACACTGCATTTTATTATTTCACAAAATTGAATGGTTTAGACACTGTGGGTGACGACCTACTATGATTTTATCTCACACCCTTCTTAGTTGTCATTGAAACCCGAGTAGATTAAATTCTTGTAGGTGTTGATAAAGGGAAGTGTGCTTCTCCTAATGGTTGATTGTGTCGTGCCTCTTAGGATGGAGACTAGGGAAGAGGACCGATCCTTTCTCATGATGTAGTTGTTTCTTTGTGTCTTTTCTTTTACTTGATAGTATGCTTGAGTTCTATTTTCCATACTTTCAGTTTACATAGGCATCATGGCATGAAATCATTACATGAACTTCTACACATGATTATTATTCAGTTGGATTATTTATATTGCTTATTTTGTAGTTTAATTATTCACATGATTCCACTTTTATTATTGCTTTGTTGTTTACTTCTATTGTGATATTAGTTGTTACCTATGAGGGCATACTCTCCACCACTTACACAAAAAAGCCCCTCACTACTAGTCGACAGCCTCTAGAATTCAAGGATAAGCTCTTGATGTAATGTCACCAACCCAACTCAAGGAACTCTTCAGGTGGCCCCAGGAAGGGGATGCTACAAGAACATTATCTATTTTGTTTCAGGTGTCAGTGCAATCGTCTCTATCATAAATAATTAACAGATCTCATAATAAGAATAATTTTTATTGAAAAGGTTACAGTTGGATATGAAAGGTTATTTAACTAATATTAATTTTGAAAATTATGTTTCTTTTTGATTTCTATCATGATTATGTGTGCCATGTAACTCATAGTTGAAGAGAGAACCATTGAATAAATATCACAGTTCCCTATTTTATGTTCATCATAGAAACACTATGATGTGCATAGAAATTCAGGCATAGTTCTAGTGGGATAGAATGAGATGGGATATTGATGAAATAAAAATGAAAATTCTGTCTTTTCAATAGGTTAAACTAGACAAAAAATTACCTAAGGGAATCCTTCAACTATTTCTAGTGTTGGAATTGAAATGGGAAAAAATCAGTGGATTTCATGGTGGGATTGATAAAGACATCATGTGTTAACAATGCAATTTGGATTATTATTGAATAATTAACTAAAATTTCCCACATTCTCCCATTCAAGATAACATGGATTTAGATCAGATTTCTAAACTATATAAAATAGAGATAGTCATGTAAAATGGAGTTCTAATCTCCTTTGTATCAAACTGCGAACCCATGTTCATATCTAATTTTTGTAAAGGACTATATAAATACTTGGGTAAAAAATGAAATTTTAGTATAGAATTTAATCCACAAAATGAAGTATAGTTTGAGTATAATATTCAGTCCATGGAATATATTCCACATTGTTGTTCAATATTTTACGAGGGAAGTTGGGATCAATATAATTATTTGAGAAGTATTTGATATAATAATATTCATCATTTTAGTATACATATGGATCCATTTATACCGTTATATGGAATAAAATGTTATAAACTCAATTTTTTGGGTGAAGTAGGATAAAATATGTGGATGATACCAAAGTTTATAGGGGAATCAAAGATAAGGTGCATTTGATTCACCAATATATGATTATGGATCAGTTCATATATTAGATTTAAGAAGATAACTAAATTAAATACCATTCAATCAAGGAAGGTGAAGATGTATTTCTCAATGTATATCCATGGAAAAAAGGTAATGAATTTTGGTAAAAATTGGATGTTTTGTCAATGGTCCATAGGTCTATATAAAATTATAGAGAATGTTGGATCAGTTTTCAACTAAATTGTCCATGACATTGTGTATATCCTAGGTACCCATTGTATTTCATCTTTTAAGGATTATTAAATTTCTATTAGATTCATCTCAATTTTTCAGCAATGATGTAGTTTAAATTGATGAGAATATTTATTATGGGGAATAATATTTTTGATTAATGACCATAGAGATTTGGTTCTATAAAAGAAGGAGATTCTATAGGTTGAAGGTTTATGAAAAAAAACAAATTATTGAAGAAGTACCATGGGAATCTGAAAATATAATGAGGATAATATATCCCCACTTGTTAAATATGTGAATAAAATTTCAAGGGTGAAATTTAAAAAACAGAGTAATAATATAAAAAACCATACAATGATATAATAAATAATTTAAATTTTTTATTAATATTTTTCAGTTAGATCGTTATATTCATTATAAAAATATAAAGAAATCATTAAATTAAAAAGCAAATAGTAATAATTAAAAACTTTTTTATAAGGCCATTATTGAAAAGTTTAATTTTAAAATTTTAGAATTTGAATTTCATAAAACTATTTTCATTTGTTTAGTTATCATATCAAAATTTACATTGAGTGAAAGTTTTTTATTTTTCAAACAACAAAAAATAATGAAAAATATTGATTTTTGTGAATGTTTTTTCATTTTAAATAATTATGTAATTTAAAAGTAACTTTATAATTTGAATTTTATTTCATGTAACACAAGTATTAATTATATATATTTAATCAAATTAGTTAAATTTTAATCATTTTTATACTGAATTTTTATATAAGTTTATTTTTGGGATTAAAATACATTTTTGAAAACTATTATAAAGTGAATAATATCTATCCTTTTCATTTAATTAAAATAACATATAAAATGAAGTTATTTAAATTTAATATATATATATTATATATCTATAAATATAAATTCAAATTTGAATAATTATTATTATTATTCATGGAGTTAACATAAGACCATCTTATGATTGAAAATGCATTTCTTGAAAACCACCTTTTTCTCTTTGTCTATAGGATTAATTTTAAATCAACTCACATCACTTATTTTAATTATAATATTTAAAATTTTGTTCAGATTTGTAATTATAATAATTTATATTATACAATAAGGTCAATTTTTTTTGTTTTATAATGAATAGTTAAAACAGAAAAAATTTGTTACCGCATTTAAGGTGCAAAGGGGTTTACTAGGGGTTAAAAAAAGATAATGGTCAAAATTACCATAAAACAATCTAAAATTTATTTTAAAAAATTATTTATTCCTTATATCATATAAGTCGTGACAATGGTATATTTTGGAGCCTTTTTTTCCTGATACTGACATTGGAATAACGTTTTATTATCTAAAATTCCAAGTGTGTCGTCTCCCTCACTTATAAAAGGCCACCTCCTCTTCTATCTTATTCACACATAAAAAGACTATTGATTAAATAAATGAATACTAAAATAAATTTATTACTGACCTAAAAACCTTATTTATTCCCTTTTTGATCAATATGGTAATCTACGGTGGCTTTAGGTATAATTCTAAAGAGGTGTCCCGAAAAAGAGGTATCATTCTTAACTGAGCATTTTTGTTTTGTTTCTTCTTCCACATCATATAAATGTTCATAAATAATGATTATATAGTAAAAATAGTATATAAAATATAATTATTTTTTATTTAGTTATCTATATAATCTAAATCCATCACCTCTTCCATAATATGTGAAATGAAACCATCATTCATGTGTACGGTGGACTACCACCTAGTGAACTGATGTAATTAGTTTTCCATAATCGCCTCTCACAAATATTTATAATGTTTGGATAATTTTAATATATGGTATTCAGGAAATATGTATTGTTATAAGAATATAATATGTCATTAAATTTTTTCCTACCCATTCAAAAAATGATAACATCGTTTGTGATCACATGTAGACTATCACCTCTATGAAGTGATGTGATTATTATTGCATCGCCACATCACATGGATTATATATATAAGTATATATAAAGAATAATAATGTATATATGATATAATTATAATTATATATTGATAAAACAATATTTTTCTTCTTTCTATAATGATTATTGATATATGGAAACCTTTCACATGCGTACGTATAACCTATCGTCTTTATAAGTGTAATGTAGTTGATTTTTCAAAACCATATTTAATGATTGGTTTTAAAAGAATAATTTATGTAAAAATATGATAAATATTCATGATTATTTTTTATATATGAAGTAATATTTTAATTCATACAATAATTATCATACTGAAGTTATTTTTAACAAATATGCTGAATATCGTCAAAACGTCCAATGTGATATTAAATGACTTAAAAATTTTGTATAGCACGGTGACAGAAAAAGTATAAATAATAATAAAAAATACAATGGATATCATGAAAGTAAATAATTAAAATAATTTTCTCATTTAATTAATTAAATAATGTATGTGATGAGTAATTCTCAAGTTAAGGTATTTTATTTACAAAAATGATATTTTTCTAATTTATTTTTCAACTCATTTTCCTCCATGAACATATTTTTTAAAATTATATTATTTATAAAAATATATTGAAATTTTTTTATAATGTAAATTTTCTGTCACTTTTGACTTTGTTTTAACTATTTCTAATATTTATCTTTTTATATATTATTTTATTTTCCTTACAAAAATAAATATAATGTTTTATTTTAACGTATACGAGGACAATGAATTCTCTGGCCGCCAAAACCATTATTTATAGTTTTTTATTTCTTTAAAATATTTCATTTTTTTAAACAATAAAAACCTTATTTCCCTTTTTAGGTATTATTTTATAGAAAATAGGATTTAACTGGGTATTTTGATATCCAAAAGAGTTTTTCATATATGTTTAAAAGAGTTTTTAATGGGTTTTCTAATGATTTGTATCATGTTATCAATGTTTTATTCAAAAAATAGTCCTTCGAAATTTGTTATATGATGGGTTGACCCCCATTATAGCTCGCAGGGAGGACTAATATAGATTATATGATTGGTGTAACTATAATTCATTGAGTGAGACCATTATATCATATAGGATTGGTGCACTAAGATAGTGTTCTAATGCATTCATTAATGATTATTTTCTCCAAATAATTTTATTGGATATTGGTTGTGTGGATATTTCAATTTTTAATGGTTATGTAAGTTTCTATAAGTCTTCAATAAGGGAATGACTCAAGGGACTTGAATGACTTTTTTTATTCTTGCTAATGAGTTTTTATGGAAATAGTTTTTTTTAAATGTTAAGATAAATAATCATTTTAAAATAATTATGATGACCTTTCTAGTTAATAATTTATGTTATTAATAAACTATTTTTCTTGGGCATTCTTGTTTTAACTGATCTAGTATAATATTTCTTTTTTATTTCCCTTTTTAGAATTTTGGGATCATCCCAATTTTCTAAATTCTTTTCATAGTGTTTAGGGTTTGGTAGAGGAAAGGATAATGTAAAGTTGAATGTCATGAATATTTTTCAGGAAAAGAAGACACATTTTATTTTTAATGTCTTATATTATAGAAAAAATTGATACATACCATAAGTGTCATCTTTTTAATATGTTGGATTGTTACCTATGATCGAATTATATACTAATATAGACATAAAAATATCCTAAACTGTAAGATAATTAATTATGAACATAAAACACAAGATTATTTATTGTTTAGGACTATGTCCATATATTTTCATTGGAAGTGAAATTGATCGATATTGTGACAAAAATGAGCTATTTCTTAGGCTAAATATCCTTAGTGTACCTAATGGACGAAAAACATTCTTTAAATAACCATATTATATGATAAATCATTTATTTGGGTAACATAATGATATGTAGGGTGGATACTAATGAAAATGTAGTGGCACTATTAATGAAATCGTTATCACAGTAGAAGATTTAGGGTCCTGAAGAGTTTCTCAGTATATGATACATGAGGTATTGATGTAATGGTATGATATTGTATCATGATAATATAATAAATTAAGTATATATTTACCATTCAATAACGCGTGTCACATTTTAATTTATATTAAAATTTGAATGATAATATCCCATCAAATTGTGACACTGAGTTGTGCCTAATCGATAATCATCACAGAGTATTATCGGTTATGATGATATATTATGGTTATAATGAATATAATCTTATACAAATTGTATTGGGTTTTATATGAGATATTAGAATAGATTCATGTGGTTATAAGTTGATAGATCTTACTTAGACTGGCATGTTAAAGAATATCTCATGGAATATCATACATTCATCAATTTACATAGGGGCGTTTTCTAATTTTTGATAGTTATTATCTAAGTATAGTCAGATAGATAGAATAAGAAACTTAATACATTTATTACATTCATATGTGAGTAAATAGTAATGTATATAAATAGGGGGTTCTTGGGTATGTTAATGATAATGTCATTAGTTATACTATAACCAAGATAGGATTTGTCAACTTGTATGAATAGTTATAGGGTTGTACCTTGAGTAAATTACTTATAGTAAATATATTTGTATCCACATTTGACTCAATTATTATGTGTTTATCTTCTTTTATGATTTACATGATATGTACTCATTAGTTATATGAATGACATATGATGTACTCATTGAACTTGTTAGCCCTTTTAGAGAATCAAGAAACTATGAGTTGGATTATACAAGAATTATATTGTTCAATGTCTAGTGAAAACACAATGTCTTGTAAAAGGGATTAAACAAGTATATATATGATATGTATAATAAATCCTATAGGGAAAATATTTTTATTGTAATAAGAGTTTTTTATATAGGTCACACCAGACCCCTTAATAGTTGAGTAGTAGAAATGATTTTTTAGAGGCTGATCTAGACTTAAATTTAAGAAATAGTGATTTCATATTTGGTTTCAATGATACTAAGGCCAGAAGGGTCCATTACTGAGGCCATTGGCCAAGTATTATGTTCTAGAAATTGTTTTTGTTTAAAAATGAACTGAGTTTAATGAAACCATGTTAAAAAGGAATTTTGCATGGATTCACAAAGAGATGTGAAATTTTTCATTATATCATTAAATTATTTATGTGATAGTGGAATATTTCTAGATATGAACATAAAATACTATGAATATGATGAATATGAATTAAAGATAAATTTGAGCATAGTAAATATTTATGTATGAGCCCAAAATTATATTGATGAAAAGAAAATTTAGCATATATGTGGTGCCACCTAAAGAATCTATTTCACCAAATGAAATGTATTCTCCAGAATAGAACATCTACTTAGTCATCCATGAATATTTTATATTGGAAATAATCATTAAAAAATGATTTATTAATACATTTCATACCCATTTAATGAGTTCAATATATTATCTATTAGGATGCAACTCATAGGTTATGTTTATTATGAATAATGCATTCTTTTTTCAATCAGGTGAATCATTAATATAAGGAAAGGTGTTCCCTTCATTAATTTTTTTCTATTGATCATTATTTTATTGAAAAGCGTTATATAATATATTTTTTTTCTAAAACATTTTTTATCATTTATCATTGAAGTTGTTATCACTGATTTGATGTTTTGGATTCCATGTAATATTTTCATATATATTCTCACGGTTGTATTGCCTATGAAAGAAAGAAACATTGTTTTGTTACTTCGGTTATCATAATCAAGACTACTCTATTGAGATAGAGTCTAGTAAAATAATGATACAAGTATATTTTTTCATTCTGTGTATGCATATTAATTTTTCACTATTTATTGGGTTGTGATTTCATTTTCATCAACGTCCATCGTTCATTTATAGAGCATTCAAAATGAAAAAAATTTCAGGATAACTCAAATATACTGTGAAGTGTGTTATTTTGTCCAAAAAAAATGATGTAAAAGCATTAATTTCGTAAATGACTCAACATATGACGACTATAATTTTTAAAATTATATATTTGAAAAAATAATATTACATGATGGTCATTTTCATGGTTTTTAACTAGTTTTAATGAGTTGTTGTTTTTAAAAAATTAGAGATGGAAATGTTTATACCCCTTTAAATTTTTTTCTTATATAACACTACCATAATTACAGAGACAAAACTATATGATAGAAATATCTAAAACATTTCATGGATCTAGTAAATTATTTCATAATAATATATAAATTTCATTAATATTTCAATGAGAATGAATATTTCAACTAGGGTTTTAATATCTACTGTAAACCGAGGTGTACCACACAATGATTTAGTAAATCACATCTTGGATTTGAGTAATATGTATAAAAATAGAGTTTAATTTAAATAATAGAAGATATATCAACCCAAACATTTGTGATTTATTTATAAAGAGAAAGGTATCATTTTTTGAGTAGTAAATGAGTTCACACATCAATAGTGAATCAAGTGAACTTACAAATGAGGAGAAAAATCGTTTTTATCTTATTTTTGCATATTGTTGATCATTTTAATATTTATTAAGAATTACTATTTGGTGTAACATGCATGATTCATACATATATATTAACTATACACGACTTTTCAATGGTTTATGGTCAACTACTGGTGTTACAGTTCATTGTTGATAGAATGTAGAAGATAATGTGATGTGTCATAACATTCCCCGATCACCAAGGCCTAACCACTCATAAATAGTTGATAAAAATTGCAATCATATTACTGTTCATGTTTATTCTCTAATAATTTATTTCATCATGATTCAAAATGTGGGGATTGATCATATGTACTGAATGGAGACTGTAAAAAAAACATTGAGAATATTTTTGGGAGCATTGGATCACCTCCTCTCATAGTACACCCCATATCTCAACTAAGGACATCAATTAGTATAAAAAATTGTGATTGGTCTTTAGGATCCTAAGTATATTATATTATTTATATCATTAATTTATTTTATTATTTAGAGTATCTAAATAATATCAATGGAAATGGGAAATTAATTATCAATTTAAAGGGATTTCATTAATGTATGAGTCCTTACACAACATTAAATTCAACCATTCAGAATAGAAAAATTGTGATCAGATCTTATCACAAAAGGTAATTTACGATAGGGTCCCGTCCCTGAAAATGACATCGCAAATAACTTTTATTGTGAAGGTCTCTAAAAAATAATGAAATTTTCAAGGAGAATCTATCCCATTGAAAATAGATTATCATGTGTTCATAAAAAATTATTTCATGAAGGCCCATCAAAACTTGTTCAAAAAAAATTAATATTAAAAAAAATTAATATAATAACACAATTAACTAATAATAGTAATAATAAAAAAAATAATAAAAAAATATTAGTAAAAATATAATTGAATTCATAAAATTATAAAAAACACAATATTAGAAACAATATAAAATAATAGTAATAATAATACAATAATAAATATTATAATATAATAATATAAATAATAAATAAATCATATAATTATATAAATCATATTATTAAAAACATTATAAAAAAAGTAACTATATAGAAATATAAATATATTGAATAATAAAAATATTACAAGAAAGTTTTACATTCAAATATTTATCAAAAAATGTAAATAAGTCACGAAGGGGAGGGTCATCTATAGAAGCTAGACACGGGAAATATTTCCCTAAAACATGAGTCATATGTCACATTTACTCCATATTCTACTAAAGCTGTGTCTATTTTCATCGATGCATCTCTTCTTTCGGTTGTTGTTGCTGTCAACAAAGCTTTTCTTGCTCCCTATGCATTATTTCTATAAGCTCACCCAAAGCTCGCAACCTCTCCTTATACTGTGCATCATAAGATTTTGACTCTCCATGATCACCTCTCGAGCTATCTGACAACATCACAGTAGTACCATAATAAATCCTATGTTTCAATTGGAAATTTATACCAATCACTGAGCATTTTATGATGGCATACAAGGTCACCTGCATCCATGTTGCCTCATCAAATCGTGATGCACTTGTCGGATCATCGATCTTGTCCTGACTCATAGTTTGTTTCTAAGATATCTTTGCCTCATATGACTCCTTTATATGAAATTTAATATTAAAATAGATAATATATTATTCCCAATTAATTTTAAATGTTAAAAATTAATTATACTGACCATGATTTGACGCTAGTGATCACCTCTAATCAGTCAAGTCATATGATAATTTTACATTACACTATAAACATCGAACTCAGTAATATCAGGCTGTTCGACTACCAATAAGAATATAAATTTAACAGTTTTCATTTAATTTTATATAATTTATTTAAAAAATCCACTTTCCAAACGTTACATATTCATTTTAAATTTAAGACTACCATCACGATGTGTCACCTCATGTCGCCACCAGTTTTTTCAACAAACTAAAGTTCTACTATGAAATAGAACATCAATATAGTGTGAACACAATCCATCCCAAACCTATGATGAAATATAATTTGGTTAGTGGGAACAGTAAGACTGGTCAACTTTTTGACTCCTACTTTACTTATTTTTATTCTCTTCAAATTATGCAAAAAAAACTAATGGAAAATATCACACATACAACGCTTCCATGCCTCCTAGATAGATTTTTTCATGCTATAATTGATGGGATAAAATAAAACTTACCAATAATTAATAATATCTTGTTCTTAAATAAATAAATATTCAATTAAATATTATATATTTACGTACCATTCAATGGTCAATCATGCAGTGATCAACTTAAATGGTAATCTGATCCAATTTAACTCGTGCTTCAAAAAACAATTCCACCATATTTAACCCCTATCAAACATATATATGTGAAAATCTATGAAAAAAGGTTATAAATAATAAATAAATAGTATATAAAAAAATTAATGATAATGAATGGAAACTAACTAAAATACACCATTAAACATACCTATTCATGATTGGATCGAAGCAATGACATGGACTTCACTCGAGAATAGCGTCAAGAATCCTCAATCTCACAATAACATGAACACTCATGGTCATTGCTAAACTATTCATAGTCTAAGGGTAAGATGATCCAACATCATACAAATCACCAATAAGATCATTTCCCTCCTACTCACGAAGAAAATCTGAGACCATCTGAAGAATGAAATAACAATTGATTGGAAATAGGTAAAACATTTATTATATATAGATATATATTATATATTATTATAACCATCATTTTACTATGTCAATATTTATCTCAATCCCCATGTTCATATATAATGGTTCCAATTTCATTATATTCCACCTCAGTTTCATCAATTTCCATTGGAGTATCGGTTTTATTATCACTTTCAATTACAAATTCATTTGTTACATCAATAACATCATCATCACCTTCGACCCTTATCTATGGGGTTTCGACATAGATATTCATATCTCTTCATGGAAAAGATGTATTTAGTTTAGTATCATGAAAAATATCAATTCCATTCACTTAAACATTACCACATTCAATTTTAAAAATCAAAATTTTCAAAGATTTCTTTTTTATGCCCCACCAATCACATAACTCTCTTGAAATAGCATAATAATTTGCAAAATAAATTTTATGTGTCTGGTGATCTGAAAAAATTGGACATTTAATGTATGAAATATTTTATATTTAATATCAATTATTCCATGGATTGGATGAACATGAAATCCTCTATTATTATCCAACAACTGACATTTAAATAATGTTATGTAATTCTATCCTAGATAACAGAGTTCAATTATTTCTTCTTTCATGCCATAAAAGTCAAATTAAATTTCTCTATGATGCGATCCTCTTACAAAAACACCACTATTTATGGTTTTTTTATTCCCCAATTGCATTTGTATTAAATCGATATCCATTCAACACATATGCATTATAAGATCTAACCATTTTGGATTGTGGGATACTCAACACATACAATTGATTATCAATTTTATAAGCATATTGAGATACATGAAAATTTACAAAACAATTAACAATATAGTAATTAATATATTTATTTTATATGTTTAGCCATAAATAATTTATTTTACTAGTTTTTGAAATGAGTAGGAAAAATTATTTTGTTGACGTTGTTCAAGAGAAATTAATTTAATTTTTTGAAAATATTCTTTGATATGATTATCATATAATCTAAAAATAAAATAATATTAATTCACTACAACTAAAACAATAGAATAATTGAATGAAGATATCATAGTACTAATGGTTTCATTTCTTCATATTTTAGTAGAACATATGTATTAGCTCTATAATGATCATTATCTGAAATTCATCATTCACGAACTCTACCAATATTTCATTGAAATAAATAAATATCTCGATTGAATCTATTATATAGAATATCTATATTCCCCAGTCAATAGAATAATGTATATAATAAGATTCCTTCAACTAACAACTTATATAGAAATGGGTGTGTGGTTTAAGAAACATAGATATGAAACTAAAAATATCCATGATAATAGAAAACATATACATTAAAGAGATAGTTAATGTAAACTAAAAGATGAAGAGTGATAGAGAACCAAATTTCAAGCAAGTGAATAAACAAAAAACAAACTTGGTGAACAAAATAAGGCATCATCCATAAATATTTATGTGCTGAAATATGACTATCAATTAATATGAAATGAATGTTTTTTAAAAATGGTATGTATTTTTGAGAATATATAGAAATATAAAATTGGAACATAAAAATGTATTTTCATAAAGATTTTTAAACATTGTTACAAAATGAAGTTAAATGTTACATCAAAAACTATTCTAACGAGGTGTGAAGGAGAATTTTTAAAAAACATATTTTTAAAATAATTTAAAATTATGTAATCTTGAAACAATATTATTCCTATAAAATAAAATCTGAATTAGAAGATAACCATATACATAAGTAAAATGAAACCCCCTTTTCAATATATTAATATACTAATAATATTTTTATTTAAAATAAAAACCAAAAATTATCTATATGATGTGAATAGTTATTTATTTGAAAAAAAATTGAAATATGAAATATAAGTTAAATAATGAATAATTTTCATGTCTTTAGGAAAATACATTCATGTGGAAAAAATTTAAAATATATTATTTTCACACTTTAATAAAGAAAGTCAAAATGATTGATACAAAAAACATTAAAATGAATACTTTTACTTTTTTAAGGAACTAAATAGTATATATAATTTGACCTCAATAAATCATTGAATTATAGGAAAGAATTTTATTTAATAAAAATAGGTAAAATGGATATGAAATAAAAATATTCCTGACCAAAAAGGAGAAATAACATCATTTTTTCTTATAGACAATATTTTTATTGATTTGACTAATAAAGATGGAAAAATGGAAATAATTTTAAAAAAAAATCAGAAATAACTATATGAGGAAAAACAATATATTTTTTAGGATATAATGGACATACAATTCAATGAGTAGAATTTGATATATATAAAATCCTAATAAAATGTTTGATTGTAAAATAAACCCTTACCATAGACTTATCTATGGCTGAACATACACTAACAATATATAAAATAAATATAGACTTATTATAAATATATATCAGAAAAAATATTTATAGTTATATTAATAGATTATATTCACTTATATTTTCTCATTATCCTTTTATTAATAATTATTTTTTTAAGTCAATATTTTTGTGTTAACTATTCGTTTTTCCAAGCATATTTCAGTTTAGTAGTTTTGGGCCTTATACATTGGTCATGGTTTTATTACATAAATAATTTAATGAAGTTTTATAATATTTTATTGATATAGTTACGGATTCCCCTGTTCATTTCATTTAACTTATAGTAATTTTTTTCTTAAAATTCAACAAAAACACTTTTTTAGATACATTGATTTTATAAAAAACAATTGATTTTTGTAATTAATATAGATAGATATATTTATATTATGGAATTATATAAAAAAAATTAAATTTATCAATATTACATTATATTATGATTATTTATATTCCTAAATCATTCATTACGTAATCACTATAATGTCATTTACATAGGTGAAAAAAACCCAAAAAGAGCGTGTTATAATAATTGAATGAGTAAGTACATGCTATTTCATCATGATATTATCAATTTTACAGAATATTAATGATTTAAATATAATAATTAATGTGATAAATTATATTAAATAATATTTCATTGAACAATTTATAAAATTAAAATCAATAAGTAGATAACGCTTACGTTGAGAGCTCGAATCTCTACATGATGGACCTCTGTGAAATGAGTGGCTTGAGACATAGTCTAAGCACAGAATCACATGAACATGGGAGGATATTAATAATTAAAAAAATATGGATGATTAACGTGATTAATTAGAAATTTTTGTGTATATTTTAGGGGTTCATGGAGGGCCATTTTATAAGGTAGTGGAGTGAAATTTTATAGATACTCTTAACATTAAATAAAATAAATATCATTATTAAAGGAAAGTGGAACCAAAATAGTATAAAAATATAAAATAAAATATGGAAGTTTATAATAAAATCATCAAATAAATAATAGTTAATGAATGTTTTAATATTAGTGGAATTATCACACAATTGAAATTATTTTACGTTATTTTAACCTTCACTATGTTGGCTAACATTTACCTAGGTAAATTTTTCTATGACTAAAAATTAAATTGATATTATCAAAAAATTTAAATAATATTATTCCAAATATATAAATTAATTTATTAAATTAAATTTCAAATTGGTTAAAATTAAATTTTAATAATAGTACACTTAACACAAGGAAATTAATTTTGGAAAAAATGTCTTTTTAAAAAATAAAAATTAATTTAAAATAAAATCATTGATAATATTTATTCCCATTAAATTACTTGGTTTAATTTTAAAAAATTGAGGTTTATTTAACATTAATGTATTCCAAGAATAAATAGTACATTTAAAATCATTAAATAATTGAAAATAATCAAAAATATATCTTAGGATCCAAAATGACAAGCATGGAAGTATAAATTAAAAATCATATTTTTAAATTAATTTTTTTAAATTTCATAAATACTTATTTAGTTGAGAAAAACCACTCATATATATTTAAGTCATTCTTATATCATTTTGATGTCATAAAAATTGATATAATTAAAAAAAAGGTAATTTAAACATTCACCTAAATATTAATTGTTAAAAAAAGTCCAATAAATTCAATTTATGTTAATTATTACATGATTAATTCCAAGTAAAATGTTCATTTCCTCAATATTATATTCTAAATTTTTGAATTTTTTCCTATGAAATAATAAAATGTTTTATATATTATATTTTGTTTAGAATAAATGTTCAATTATAATAATTTATTATAATTTCTTACATTCTCCCCCTTTCAATAATTTCATCCTCAATATTTTTAGAATAACATATAATATGAAAATGTGGGTAGTTCAACATATATAATTTCTCAGGATACCAAGTTTAATACACTATCATACTATTTTTATAATGTACCTTTACCAGTTAATTCATTCGATTCGGAAATACTTTCACTATAAATTCACTAATCTCAAATAAATCTTCAAAAGAGGGAAAATCTTATTCTAAATATATTTCTTATATGTTGAGTATATTCACTAGTAGTGGTTTTCACTTCCTTGATAATGAAATATATAACATGATGTAAAATTTATATAGATAGGGTGGCATTAAAAATGTTAAGCCAAAACACCAATTATATTCAAAATATCAATGGATACTAAATACATAACTTCCATTTCATTCCAAACCTTATAACTCCCTTCCATGGAGGTACCATTACGAAAACATGATCCCCTACATGAATCCCCAATTCCTTTATTTGATTATGTATATATCTTTTTTTATGATTTGAGATATATTCATATTGTTCTGAATACTTCTCACATTCATTATTTTCTTCTCAATGATTTCTTGTTCTACAGGCTTCCTCTCCTCCGAGTTATGACAACAATTGTAATTATGAAATATCATCTTGTATAATGCTTCATACAATGCCATTTTTATTCATGAATGTAAGCTATTGTTGCATGAAAATTATTCCCGATGTAGAAAATAATCCCATTTACCTTGAATGTCAAATGGGCTCGACCTTATTATCAATTAAAATTTTTTAATAGTCCTTTCACGCATTTTATCAATTTGAGGATGATAGGTCATGCTTAAATGTATCTCGTTTTTTAGAGCCTTAAAATTATTATTATTTGTTTTTAATGTGAACAATTGGACATTATAAGATATAAATTATAGAGTTTTACCATGAATTCTCAAAACATCATTAATATAGAGTCATACAAGGCACTTAAGTGGTAGATCCTCAATTATAGTGAGAAAATATGCAGAATTGTAAAGGAGATCCATAATAATCCATATAGTATAATTATTCCTATGAGAATATGGAAGTCTAGTAAAACATTTCATAATAATATCATCCAATATAATTATTGGTATAGAGATAGTTTTCAGGAAACCTTTAAGATGTTGTCTCTTGGACATAACTTTTTGACAAACGAAACATTTTGGTTCATAATCCTCAATTTGCCACATCAGATTTCCCACTAAAATTGTTCTCTTAAATCCCTATACATCACAGTGGTAATAGAATATAGATAAATATTATCATTGGGATTCATCTAGAAATTTTGTGTTTATCCCTAGAAGTGATGGAACACATAGTCTCTTTTTAAATTTCATTATTCAATCTATATAGATAAATTCATCAAAATTTCCATCATTCAAAAAATCATTTCCTATTTATACTCTTTTCATAATGATAATACTTTTTTATATTATCTATTAAAAATACTTTGGAAATAAATTGGAAAAAGGGTTATGTTTCCCCTCTCTAATAATTCATATATCGAACTTTTATAAATAATTGAATATATGATCCTTGTCATTCCTCATATTAGTCATGTAACAACCCAAACATCTGAATAATATTAATTTCATAAATTTGTGTGTTAATTTATTTAATACTCACCAAAACTATATCCTTTAATTAATGATGTGATACCATTAGGTTTTTACTGTTATATAACCATTTTAAACTAAACACTTAACGATTCAATTATTGTTTATAAATACCAGTGATTTTGGTTAATTAATACAGAAACAAGAGTCGATGGCCTCATCCAGTAGACTTAGGCTGTACAAATCCCATCCATTAGAGCTTGGGGAGGAGGTAGCATCTTTGGGATTTGCTCTAGATGAAGCCCAAGCTAGGATTCAACCAGTGAAGCTTGAACGGAATAACCTAACGGAGAAGTTCAAGCTGATATAAATTACTACTTGGGCAATGTTGTCTGAGCCACCCCAACATTCTATCATTATAGCACACCGTACACTTAGGTCCTATATAGGTGTTATAAGGGGCTATGTAACGAGGCCATAGATACTTTTTTTAATCCCTTTGTATAAATAAAATTTGTATTTCTTTTTATGGTAAAATTTGTGGTATTCAAATGTACGGAAAAATATAGGATGAATATTATAGATGAATTTTGAAAAAAGGGTATTTTAAAATATTCATGTAAACATTAAATAATTAATTATGTGAAATGATTTTCAAAAATTGTAATCTACAATTATGAACAATAAAAAATTTAGATTCTAATAATATTAATTTAATTTTTTGGCGATAGTAAAGTATGAATAGTAACATACCCTTATGAATAGTAATAATTTTAATGAATAATAAATCGGCCAAAAAATAGAGACTACACTCATGATTGTATAAATACAATTTAGACATCTTAAAAGTGAAAAAAATTATCAAAGTATAGGTTTTGTTATTTTTGTAGGTCATAAATATTTTATTTACAATTGTATAATTAATTTATTAATTTAAAATGAAAATTTATTTTCATAAAATATAATCGTAAATTGTTAATTTATTTTCTTATGGTAATATGAAATTATTTGAGACCTTGATTACTTTTTAAAGGTGTTAAAAAATGAGTTATAGATTTAAAGTTGTTCATTTGGAATAAATAATGACTTTATTTAAAAATTAAATTAAAAATATTTAGAAAATTATTTTCATTTAATGGATTCCATTTTTGAATTCCTATCATCGATATTAGGTTATAGTGGATTTATGAAATTGGTATAAAATGGTTTGGTTTTTAGTGAATAGTTAAATTACAGTTTTGAGTTTCAATGTGATTAATGAAATCACTAATTATGTAATAATTCTGTTCAACTTGTGGATAGTAATATATGTAATGAGGTGTTCCAAGAGGGAAATACCATGGGTAAATACCATGAGCAAGCCCATGGTTTTTCAAATACCACCGATTAGGTGTCCTATGGAAATTAATTAAATATTCCCTCCCTTTTCCTATAAATACCAAGCCATTACCACATTAATTTAATTCAAAAATCCTCCTCACATAATATCTATTCTTTATACCTCCAAAAGAGTCCTCCCGAGGTTCCATCAATCCCCCAATGTCCCAACATTTATGCATTTGAAGTTACACTTCAAGGTAAGGGAACCATTCACCCTCCTCTTTTACGTCATGACTTCCTTTATGTTATGTCATATAGTTTTTATTTAATTATGTTGGGGTATGTTCTTTGATATCATTATTTCATTCCATTTTAGGACCAAATAATGAGACACCCTTTAGACTCGCAACAACTAATTTTCTAGATTTTTTAGTGATGCTGATAGGCTGTAGAATTTTTATAATGTAAATCGCATCCTCTCTTTTTCAAGTCTCCCTTCCATTTGGTATGGAATTAAAATATAAATAACATGTTCTTGTTTATATTTTTTATCTCATCCCTATAAAATATTATGAGTTATTTATGAGTTATTTAACTTTGTTCATTTTCTTTTTATTGTTTTCGAAAACCATATTATATAGCCGTTATGCTGTAGAAATTTTGTCTCAAAATATAGCTCTCTTTTTTCAAAGAAATTATCTTATTTTATTTATCTGAATACCCTAATATATTTTCAATTCTAGAGGTAATCATCAAGACATAAAATTGTTCTATTTGATTCTGGAATTGACATACAAGAAACCCTATTTCCTTTTCCAAGTGTTATAAAAGACATAACGATCATGTTTCTAAGCACATTTAAAACGTCGCGATTTTGAAGTGAAACCCATTACTTTTACTCTATATGGTTTATTTATGAAATTTTTGATTATGATCTTTGTGGCTCAAATTAAAATAAATACATATTAAGGTCGCACCCTGATAGCGCCCCCATACAGTGGGTAAGTAATTTAATCTCTATAGATAAAAAGATTCACAATACCTTGGTGAATAACCTTTGTAATTTTTATGACACCATGTTGATGAACCTTGCAGATATGTTCATGAATGTATAAATTAAGTGTTTTAGTCACATATTCGAGTTATTATTCATGTTCTTTTAATTATGGAATACCTATACTTTTATTTCTCATGTCCTTATATTTTTCATAAATTTATTATTGATATCACAAGTACACTTATTCCCTTGCTTTTTTTACTGGTCTTCTGCTCACCATTTCCTTTGATGTATTTCTCTAGGTTATGAGATACAATATGTGTACATAGGATGATATTTTAAAGAGGATTTTCAAGGGTATTTAGAATAGTTTTCTATGTTTTCTTGTATTTAGTTCCTCATTTCCAAGACACTAGACATTAAAGATCCTATGTTTGTAAAATATAATGAAAAGATATGTAATAAAAAGGCTGGATGCCATAATTGGTATCAAAGAAAATTATAGTTATTTATGAAAATTAGGCTATGAAAACTATAAGAATAAAACTATAGAAATTTTAAATATGGGATTACATCATAGTATTTTAGTGAGTATTGATTATGCTGTTTATCAAAAAATACATCCCTATCTTGATACGAGCAGGAAGAGGCGGCTCCGGCACAAATGTACCTAGAAGTAAAAAATCTAACAAGGAGTTTTGGGCATGACCCGAGGTATCCTAGTACATGACAATGGTCCTTGTTTCACTCTTGGATAGGACAATCATGGTGGATATGTTTGGTAAATCATAATATTTTTTTGAATCATTATAAAATATATATAAGGGAATGTAATTGTTTAAAGCATGATGTTTTAAGACATAAAATCCATTATAGATAAAATATTCTTAAATGAAATATGTTTCCCACTATGGTTTTATTCTTGTATAAAAAGCGGGAAATAGGGGGAACCGAGCAAATGGTTACTGCAATGGACCTAGCATTAATGTCCCTCTGATGGAAGACGGAATGGAAAATTTCATGCAAATGAAGAACCAACTAACTCAAGTAATTGTAAATAACATGAATCAATCTGAGAGACTTACCTCACAGTGAAGGGAAACACATTCCGTTGAATCATTTATAAATAAATGACTACCAACAATTAGTAGATCTACCAACCCATTTATTTCTGACTTGTGGATCAACTCTATCGAGACGATCTTTTGTATGCTCTGATATTCTGAACAAGAAAATGTTACCTTGGTTGTTTATCTCTTAGAGGGAGAAGCTGATCAGTGGTGGGAACTAATTAGAAACCCAATTACAAGAGTAGAAGTCGAAGATATGGATTGGGAATAGTTTAGAGGGATATTCTTCAACATGTATTTTCCTCGATTGATGAGAACAAGAATGGAGAAGGAGTTTCTTGTGCAGAAGTAGAAGGAGAATGAATCTGGGGGAAGCTATGAGATGGAATTCAAAAGGTTTTCACGTTACACCTCTAGCTTTGTCATGGATCAAAATGGTAAGGTTGATAGATTATTCAATGGACTAAGACCTCATCTACGAAATAATCTAGCCAAACGAGAGTATGATAACTATGAAGAGATCGTGCAGAGTGCTATAAAAGTTGAATCGAAGTTTTGTGAGACACAATGGTCTCATAAATCCAATGACGAGAAGAGATCGATGGATCCAAGATTATGGATGATCTTAGATCATGGAAGAGGAGGAAAACAAGTACAACATCCCATATGTAATAAATGTTGAATGAAGCATTCATGGAACTACCTACTCGGGAGCGGGATGTGCTACAATTGTGGAAGAGATTGTCATATCTCCTAAAATTGTCATAGTGAGGTGAAGCCAAAACATCACAATAATAACGACAAAGGGAAGATGGTGTAGTCCCTACATGATATCCAATTCTATAAGTGTGGAATACTTGGCCACATTGCCAATCACTACCCAAATCTGAAGGATGTAGAGGGGAATGACCACCATCCTCAGCAACGGCCAAGGGAATAAGGCTGTACTTTTGAAATCATTGTTTCTGAAGCTGAAGCCCCGAATGATGTGGTGTAAGGTACTCTTGTTTTTCTCCCAATGCAATAAATTACTGTGTTTGATTTTGGTTTTACACATTCCTTTATATCCTCCATGTTTGCAAAGAATTTAGAATCAATCCCCCATTTTCTAAAAGTAGAGTTTTCAATCAAGACTCTTAATGGGATTAGCCAATCATTGTCAGTGTTTAGAAAATCTACTATTTAATGCAGTGAGAACAATATTATCGCTAATCTAGTAGTCATTCCCAAGCTATAATTTGACCTTATACTAGGGATGGAAATTATCTCAAAGTATAATTCTAATATTAAATATAGAAGCATGGAAATATCAATAGTCTTGAATGGAATCCTTACAAATATATTCCATGGAGAGATATATCAACCAAACCATTTTCTAGAAGAACCTCCTAGATTATTATTTATGGAGTTGACCAATGAATAAGAATAAGTAAATTAGAGTTTGGTGATAGAAAATGTCCTCATCATCCAGCAATACATTGACATATTTCCTAAGAAGTTACATGAACCTCCACCAGAATGAGAGGTAGAGTTCTGCATTGAACTCGTACTTGGATCATATCTAACATCAAAGACACAGTATAAGATGGAAAATGTGGACATGGGGGAGTTAAAGAAGAAAATCCATGATCTTTTTTATAGGTTTTTATTTAACCGAGTGTCTCCTTAGGGGGCACCAGTTTTCTTTGTGAAGATGAAGGATAGATCAATGCAGTTATGTATTGATTATTTAGAACTAAATGGGATCACCATGAAGAAAAAATTACCTCTTCCATGAATTGATGAATAATTTGACCAACTTCATGGGGTACAATTATTTTCTATTATTTATCTTCGATCTTGTTATCATTGATTGAGGGTGAAGAAAGAAGATATTCTAAAAACTGCCTTCAAATCAAGATATGGGCATTATGAATTTGTTGTTATGCCTTTCAAACTGACTAACACACCATCTATTTTTATAGATTTGATGGATATATTCTTTAAGGACTACCATGATAACATTTTGGTCATTTTTATTGATGATATTATGAGATATTCCAAAAGTCACAAGGAGCATGAGGATCATCTCTGTGTTATTTTGCAATCTTTACATAAGGAGAGGCTTTTTTGGAAGTTCAAAAAATGTGAAATATAGTTACAACAAGTTTTTTTCCTAGGGCACAATGTACCCAATGAAGGAATCATAGTTGACCCTACAAAGACAAAATTTGTAGAAGAGTGGCCTCAACATAAAACAACAACAATAGAGATTTTTAGTTTCCATGGATTAGTAGTATATTATTGGATGTTTGTGAAAAAAAATTAACAACATTATAATCCATTAACCACATTAACTTGAAAACTTCTCAAGTTCATCTGAACAATGGAGTGTGAGGAATTATTCCAAGATTTGATGAAGAGAATGGTTATTACACCAGTGTTAACTTTTACCTCAAGTGGAGAAGGATTAATTATTTTTAGCGATTCATATCTAAAATTTTAGGGGTTTTTCCTCATGAAAAATGAAATATTCATTGCCTATGAATATCGACAATTGAAGAATCATGAGAAGAACTTTCCAACATATTATCTGGAGCTGGCTCCAGTCGTTTTTGATCTAACAATATGGAGGCACTATCTTTATGGGGATATATGTGATATATACACAGACCATCAATGTTTGAAGTATATTTTCAAACAGACAGAATTTAACACGAGACAATGTAAATGGTTGGAACTTCTTAAAGACTATTGTTGTTCAATTAATTACCATCTTGAAAAATCAATCAAAGTCACTGATTCATTATGTAGGAAATTCCTATTTGTTTTTTCCATGATGAGGATTCAAGATATACTTTTTTCAATGACCTATTGAAGATAGACATCAGAATTATAAGGGAAGGGACATCATCAACACTATCCCAAATGATTTCTTAACTGTCATTACTGGAGAAGATCAAGAATGATCGGAAAGAGTATACTTTATTACAGATGAAGTTTGAGTATGTGAAAGATGGGAAGTTTCCTGAGTTTAATATTGATCAAGAATGTGTAGTGAAATTTCATTCAAGACTATGTGATCCATCTGTTCTAAAAATAAAGAAGGAGATGACGGATGAAGCTCGTATCTCTACATTCTCTATACATCCTTGAATCACAAAAATGTACAGGGACCTTCTTGATAAATTTTGGTGGCATAATATAAAAAGGGAGATTGCTGACTAAACATCAAACTTCCCGGTATGTTAGCAAGTGATGGAAGAGCGACAACTTCCTAAATGGGTAATGCAACCACTACCCATACCAGTATAGAAGTGGGACAATATCACTATGGACTTCGTCACTGGTCTCCCAAGAACTTTCAAAGGAAATTGATTAATATGAATTATTGTGCACCTTCTCCCCAAGACTACCCATTTTATCTATATTTTAGAAGATTTCTATCTTGATCAATATTCCGAGATTTAGATGAAGGAAGAGGTAAGGCTTCATGGAGTTCGACTTTATATCATATCTGATCATGAACTAAGGTTATCATAAAAATTTTGGAGAAGTCTTCAACATGATCTGAGTACATAATTTAATTTTAGTATGGCCCATCACCCCCAAACTGATGGCCAATATGAAAGGACTATTCAAAAACATGTGGATATGTTGAGAACATTCTCAATAGAATTTAAAGGTGGATAGGATCAACATCTCCATTTAGTTGAGTTCTCTTACCATAAAAGATTCCACTCAAGCATTTAAATGGCACCATATGAAGCTCTATATGGTAATTAATGTAGAACTCATACTTTTTCTCATTAATAAGGTGATAGAATGATTCATGGGCCTGATCTGGTGTATGTGATGATAGAAAAGGTCTATGCCATCCAGTAACACAATAAGGCTTCTCAGAGTCAGCAAAAGAGCTAAACCGAGAACCATCGAAGCAACATGGATATTGATGTTGGTGACATGTTCTCTCATCGAATTTCACCATGGAAAAGATTCATGAGTTTTTGGAAGAATGAAAATCTCATCCCTAGCTATATTGGCCCCTTTTAAATCCTTAATAGCGAAGGAGAAGTATCCTATCAGCTTTCACTTTCCCCAAATCTAGCACAAGTTCATGATGTATACCACGTATCCCTCATGAATAAGTACATACATGACCCTTCACATGTAATAAATCTAGTTGTGGTACAACTAGAACATGACCTATCTTATGAGGATTAGCCGATGGAGATCTTGGATCGTAGAGACAAGGTTCTATGCAACAAGACTACCCAACTTGTTAAGGTTTTGTGGAGGAACCACAAATGTGAAGAAGGCACATAGGAACTAAAGGAGTCTATGAGACAGAAGTACCCACACCTTTTATCTTCTTAGGTGATGAGTTAAAATTTAGTGTATGACATTTATTAAGGGTGGAAGAATGTAATGAGCCAAAATTTTGAATAATTTGTTTTTCTGGAATTTGTGTGTTATTTCGTTTTTTATTCCAAAGAACTATATTCTTTAATTAATGAAGTGATACCATTTAGTTATGACTGTTATATGACCATTGGAAACTAAAATCTTAATGTTACAATTTTTTATTATAAATACAACTGTTCTTGGTTAATTAATATAAAAATATGAGTCAATGGCCACATCTAGTATACTCGGGCCACACGAATCCCATCTATCAGAGATTAGGAAGGAAAAAACATATCTGGGATTTTCTCTAGGCCAAGCCCAAGATGAGCTTCAATAGGTTAAGCTTGAATGGAATCACATAAGGGAGAATTTCAAGATGATAGAAATCACCACTCAGGAAGTGTTGACTGAGGCTCCCCAAGATTCTATCACCATAAAACACCTTACACTTAGTTCCAATGAAGATGTTATAAGGGGCTATTTAATGAGGTCTTAGATTATTTTTGTATTCCATTTTTATAAATAAAATTTTTATTTATTATTTTGGTAAAATTTTGGTTTTCAAAAGACTGGATAAATATAGGAGAACAATATTGATGAATTTTGGAAAAAGGGTATTTAAAAATATTCATGTAAACATTAATAAATTAATAATGTGAAATTATTTTCAAAAGATGGTATTATGAAGATGTGATCAGTAGGAAATTTAGATTCTAATAAGATCAACATAATTTTTAGTGAATATTAAATTATGAAGAGTATCATACAATTATGAATAGTAATGAATTGTAATGATTAGTAAATCGACCAAAAAATAGAAACATCATCAATGAATGTGTAAATACAATTTAGACATCTTAAAACTGAAAAAATGATCACAGTATAACTTTTGTTAATTTTGTAGGTCATAAATATTTTATTTACAATTTTGTAATAATATTTTATTAATTTAAATTTTAAATGCATTTTCTTAAAATGTAATCATACATTTTTACTTTATTTTCTTATGGTTATACGATAATTTTATGGGACCTTGATTACTTTTTTTGGGTGTTACAAAAAGAGTTATAATTTAAAGTTGTTTATTTGGAATAAATAATTATTTTATTTAAAAATTAAATTATAAATATTTATAAAATTATTTTCATATAATGTAGTTCATTTTTTAATTCATAACATTGATATTAGGTTACAGTGAATTTATGATATTTTTATAAATTGTTTTGTTTTTCTTTGAATAGTAAAAATAGTGTTTTGAGTTTCTATGTAATTAATGACATCATTAATGATGTAATAATGATGTATCCATTTTGGTAAAATTTTGAATTGTAAGATATGTTATGAGGTTTTCATATTGGCTGATACCATGTGAAAATACCATGGGCATGCCCATGGTTTTTCAAATACCACCGATGAGGTGTCCCATGGAAATTAATTAAATATTCCATCACTTTTACTCTAAATACCAAGCCATTCCCACAATCATTTCATTAAAAAAACCTCTTAAATGAATCTATAGTCTGTTTACCTCTCATGGAGTCCTCCCATGGTGCCCTCAATCCCCCAAGGTCCCGAACATCATGAATTTGAAGTTACTCTTCAAGGTAAGAGAACCATTCACCCACCCATTTTAAGTCATGAATTCCTTTATATTATATCTTCTAGTTTATATTTTAGTATGTTGGTGTATATTCTTATATAAAATCTTTTATATCTATTTTTATGTCCAAATTATGTGAGACCATTTCCCCTCACATAAAATGATTTTATGGATTTTTAAGTGGTGTCCTTAGGCTGTCTAATTTTAGTAAAAGAAATCGCATCTTCTATTTTTCATGTTTCCATTCCATGTGGCATGTCATTCCAATATCCATAACATTTTCTTATTTATATTTTATTTTTACACTATACTTTATTATGAGTTATTTCTGTGTTTTTTACCCTTTTCCCCTCCTTTTTTATTATTTTATAAAACCATGTTATATAGCCGTTATACTGTAGAAATTTTTTCTCAAAATGTCTCTCTCTTTTTCACAAGAAATTCACTTGGTTTATTTATCTAAATACCCTAATATATTTTCATTTAAATAATTATTCATCAAGAAAAATAATTTATCTATTTGAATATAGAATTTACATAATAGAAACCCTCTTCCATTTCAAGGGTTATAAAATACATAACGATCATGTTTCTATGAACTTTTAAATCGTCATGATTTCGAAGTGAAACCCATTACTTTTACTCTATATGGGTTATTTATGAAATGTTTGATTATGATCTATGTGTATCACATGAAAAAAACATATTAAGGGTGTGCCCTGATATCGCTCCAATGAATTGGGTAAAGAATTTAATCTCTAGAGATGACCTGTTCCATGATACCTTGGTGAGTAACCTTGGTATTAATTATGAAACCTTGGGGACGAACCTTGGGGATATGTTCATGAATGTCTTAATTAAAATTTCTATCCACATATTCAAGTTAAGATTCCTATTATTTTCATTATGATAAGCCTCTACTCCCATTTCTCTTGTCTTTATGTTTTTCATAAATTTCTTATAGTTATCACAAGGAAACTGATTCACTTGCTTTCATTACTGAGCCTTCTGCTCACCCATTCCTTAAATGTTTGTCTCTGTGTTTTGAGATTCAGAAGTTTTAATAACGATGAACTTTCGAAGATTTATTTCACGGGGATTTAAAAGTGTTTTTTGCATTTTCATGTACATTGTTCCTGATTTCCAAGGCACTAGACTTTAAAGATCCTATGTTTGTAAAATGTAATGAAAAATTATGTAATAAAAAGGAGGGATTCCATAGGTAAAAACATCATGACCCTTGACACCTAATGTATCGTCAAACTTGTTTTAATTATTTTGGTTTTAGTGTATTGAACAATCATGTTCCACGAGTAGTTCTTTGATTTACTTTATTTATGTTTGATCAATTTATATGAGATGATGTATTTAAATCTCTTTTAATCTATATATATCTCACATATATAACTCTAGAGATAGATTGTCTATATCTTAAAAGAAAATATTTCAGGTTCAAATTCATGATCATGAGTTGGATAATTTAATTAATGGATATTTAACAACATTGATTCATAGAAACAACTCTATCCAATTTCATATGGAAACAAACAAGTCATTTAATTTATAAATCAATATATATAAAAAAATCCATCATTTCTCATTGGTAATGTTCATATTGATTCCTTGAGTAATCTCCTCTTTAACACATCAAAAAAATAATTCACTTACCCTCCACATATGTACTTAATCACATTATATGTCATCGTTGATATTGGATTACGCAATCTGGTAAAAATATTAAAAAACCACAATAGTAACCTTATAATCCATGGAATAATATTCAGATTAGTTATATTCATGGACATGGTCCATTCTCTGAATTGGAATTATTTACAATGATCAATGGATTTATTATACATTGAGATAATGTGGCCAATAAAAGAAACTTATTAGAGATAAAAGTCACACATACACAATTTCATAAATAACATCATTCCTATTGGAGTCTCAATAATTATTCTCAAAACATTCTTATGATTTTCAAATATTTTTGAGTATACTAAGATATCATCAATAAATACCATAATAAAATTATCAAGATAATAATTGAATATCATATTCATCATATCCACTATCATAGAGTGTTCGTTAGTCAATCAAAATGGAATTACTATAAACTCATAATATTAATAGATTATTTTTAATATTGTCTTAGGTATATCATCCTTATTTTAATAAAAAAATTTATTTATCTTTGAATAATATTATACTCTTTGAATCCAATCGAACAAGTCATTAATATGTGGATGATTATAGTTATTCATTGTATTAATGGAATTGATCTCCCAGTAATAGATGCATGACCTCAAAAACTCATCCTTATTTTTAAAAAATAATATGGATTACCCCTAGTGAAACACTTGGTTGAATGAATTTCTTATCACAAAAATCAGTTTCTTTTTTCATTAACTCCTCCAAATCCACCAGGTCCATTATGTAGTGTGAAACCCCTTGGTTTAAGGTGAGTTAGCATATTGAAATGATTATTTTATGTTATGGAATTGTTTTAGAGGAGGAAGTATAACATAAAATGGAATCATGATATAGGGGTTGGTTCAAAGAATGCATGACTATTCAATGAATTAAGGACAATTCATATCATATATTGTTCCAAGGTAGATTTTGTTGGAAATATTCTTGAGTAATTTCATTATATAAACATTGTATTTGTCTCTTAAATAGAATTCACACACTAAATGGTTTTGGTGACTTATACATTTAATATACTAGAATATCAGTGTTTATGGGTATCGATGAATTCACAGTGTGTATTCTCCTTTCACATGATGAATGGATTAAGATCTATTAAAATAATTAATTCTTGTTACATTTTTTTCTAATTATTATTCCATTTATACCCTCAAACATCGGGCCCTATATAGGTGATTTTTTTGAATCTATTCCTTCAGGACAATGGTTACAAAGAATCATTGAGATTTGAACTAAAGGAATTGAATGTATTTATTTTAATTCTTATTTCCTTATAAATATTATTATTATATTTTAGGGATAAAATCAACATTAGGGATTCCATTCCTAGATCTATGGGATATAATTTTCAATAATATCAGTGAAGAAACGATATTAGGAACCCAGATATATTTAGTGTTGGTGTTGTTCATTGAGATGAACATGATTGAGGTAGGTGGATTCTCTCCCTATTATCTTTTCCATGATATTGTATGCTCAGTTTTAAATGAAAACTAATTTGAGTTTCTTGATGGAAAACACATGCTAATTTTCTCTATTTTCCTTGATCTTGGAACTATGGGTTTTTGGATTTTCCCACATCATTTTTGATGAATTTATAAATTAATAAATTGAATTTGAAAACTATAATTAGTATATTAAATATGAATGAACATGGGTATATGAGTTTATTGTGCATGTGGAATGGGCCATGACATGTTAGACATCATCTTAAGGTCAATATTGACATAATGAATTTTATTTCTGTGCAATGTCTTGTGTCTATAGGGATGAATACCACTCGTGATATAGGATGTTCAGTGGCCCTTCATTATCAAGACATATATTGGGTGTGTCAGTTCCGTGGGTATGTGTTCGGTTAAATAGACCATCATGGTGTCATTTTTATCACTACTAATGTATATATATATCATACATAAATGGTTTATATTATTTAGTGATGTTTTATATTAAATGTTATCTAACCTATTCATATGCAAGTATAGTGTGTAAAAAGTCTTGATAATTTCCTACTAAGATGATATACTCACACTATGAATATGAATCATAGTGTATATGTAGTTGTTTTTGGTCATGATATAGGTAATGTATAAGTCTCATACTTTACTAGATGATCATTGTGATACTGTAGTATATTCATTGTAGAGATGAATATTAGATATGTATTTTAGTGGTGTTTTTTATGGTTCCACATAAATTCCGTGGTTTCTTTTGTTGTCTTTGTGTCTTTTATTTTTGTATAAATATAAGAAAAATTTAATATTGGCAAACTAATTTTGGGTATATTATTATTATTTCATAAATATTTATTAGTTTCAATATCATGAATTATATTAATTATATTATAGTTAGTTTTTATTCTACATCATATTTTTCTATGAGGGAAAATCATCCCTGCCAGATTGGCCAATAACTTATCATTTATTTTCGACATTTGGTGTTGAAGGGATGTCACCTGTGACACCTGCTTAGTTGATTGTACAATTAATTTTGAGTTTATTTCATCTTTTGTTTCATTATAGTGGTCCTTTGGTGCCAAGGGTAAGAACTATGAATTTTGATAAGATAGAACAAGGTGTAAAGTTAGTGAACAAGTTGTCTAAATGTAATAATATTCATGTAAGGGCATTGTAGGTTTTGAAAATAGGATTTCAAGCATCTTTAGAATAGGTTTTCAAACCATATGACGCTCATGGGTAACCATGTGGCATGAATTTTTTGGAGATAGTAGCCCAACTTATTTGGGACTTGGTATATCTATCCATGTGTAAAACCCTTGTGGTGTGTCTAGGGCACATAAAATTTATATTTTACCAGTCTCCCCTTTTGAATTTGATGGTTTTCCGCAACATTTTTCTCCTCTGATATTTTTATCTAGTTCCATTGATGGAGCTTTCACTCTCCTTTAGTGGTGTATTTCTCTGTGATTCTTATTAATTTGGATGGAGGTATGTCTGAATCTTGTTTATTTCTTCATATTTCCACTTCCTTCAATATTGTTCATCCATTTTCATGGAGATGTGTAACCGTAGAAGGGGTGTTGAAAAAATATTGGTTATTTAATGTGGAGAAATGTATTTTTTGAATATTAGGTGTGTTAGGTATTCATATTCCTATTTAAAGTTGTTGTCATCAAAGGTGAAGAGGCTGTAACTAAATTTGAGGTAGAGGTATGTATTTAAGGGTGTTTTATATGGTTTACATTAAAATATGAACCAAATTTGTATTTTTTTGTTAAAATCCCCATAAAATCACTTATTATTAATATGTGTACTATTTTTTATATGATTCATGGATGGTTTTGGAAATTTTAATGTTTAATTAGGGTTTACAAATGGGTGTGGAATATATTCACATCAGGTGTTTAATAAAATGGATCAATGTGTTTTATTGTGTTCATTATGGATTTCTAAAATAGATTTACTTTTTTTTATGTTGTGGAATTATTTTTATAAAATTTTAATTTTGTTTGTGAAAATGGATTTTAAAATGGATTTTTGATATGGAACATGTTTGTTATTATGATGGCATACAGTATCACATGGGTTCACTTGGGTGTGAGTGAGATATTTTTCGAGGGATAGTGAGAACCATCAAATGGAAGATAGTGTGAGATTCCATTTTAGTTTATAAGGGACCATGAGAACCTTTGGTTAGGAAGACCATGTGAGCTTCCATTATTGGATACCAAGAGATCATGATAGATCTCAAAGTGTTCCTAGAGGAAGAAAATGAGAAGTTCAATTATTTATTTCTATCTAGTATAAATGTTTAGACTCAATCACAATAGAACTAATAGTTAAAGCCCTTAGTTAATATAAATCATGTTGATGACCATTTATTATTATTATTTACGCATTGATGAAATAAATGATCACATTTTGATTTAAATTTTTGTATATGTTGAGCATGTTGTTAATTGGAAAATTCTTGATCCATGTAGGGTATTGTTTTGGAAAACTTGTTTCATAAGATATGGAAAATCAATGTTATTTCAATGTATTATTTTAAAATGGGATGTTTTCAATGTGTTTTTGTTTTGAAGAGTATTTTTGTAACTAGTTTATTCTCATTGATGGGTAAGATAATTAAATAGATTCACAGTGGTAACCTAGTATAATTTGTTCCAAACACATTATATATGTCTTTTTGTGTATGTAAACTTTGTTTTTTAGGAAATAATTAATGGTAAGGTCACCATGAACCTAGTTATACCTTCTTCATTATCATCATTATGTGTTTTGTAAAGGAGACATTGTCTCATGAATTTGGTCATGGATAGTCTTTTTGGTGGGTTTTATTCATTGATATGTATGTATAGGCCTTGTATGTTTGTGTACCCATTATTTTTAGTTATGGTATTTTTACATGATGTACCATGTATATATAACTTGGTATTTTTTTATATTGCTACAAATAGTGTCTTATTATTATTTCTTATGTGTTATGAATGTTTCATTTTATACTTCTAAATCATATTATATTGGCATTTTCATCCTCTTTCATGGATTGGTCCTGCCTATTTACCATTGGAGAAATTGTTCCCAATAGATTGTTGGTAATTATATGAACTTTTCACTAGGACATAGTGATTAGGAACGCGTTTAGGGCCATGTGGAATCCCAACTCAGGTGATGTGTTGGGTAGACCTGGGTTCATTCATTACAAAAATGTATCAGATCGGTTTTTGTACCTGTAAGTTAGTGGTACAATTCAGATCGGATCATCGGGTCTTAAGAGGTATGAATGTGTAAGTGCTTGTACATCTCTTATTCTTGTCAAAAATTGTGCTATATTGGCGTTTCTAGGATTTTGGTTATTTTTTAGCATAGTTAAGGGTTCTTAATGATATTTTTAGGTACTTTCTAGTTGATGTGGAGTCCCAGGTTGATCACAAGGGTTTTTTTAATTTTTGGGTTTAAAAACAGAGTTACATAGGAGGTGAATAATAGGTGTGCATAGTTAGTAGTAGCCGTGCACAACCCATGAAGTCTTACCTACAAACTCTAGTAACACCCCAACAGTTTTCCTAACCATGCGACCAAACTATTAACACAAAAGAAGGATACACTTTTTTTTGTTTTTTTCTCCTTTTTTATAGAGTTGTTTTCGATGTCAATGATACATGTTTATATCCATGATGAGGGTTTCTTTTTTTTTATTTGATATAGTTTGAGTTTAAATAGTTTTTCATGAATTTTTTTTCCTATTATAAATTTCCACATATAAGAACCTCACCCATGTGTAGAGAGAATCCTATGGAGAACACACCATTGTTAAAACCTCCCATTGAACTTTATTTGGTGTATTTAGTGATTCATTTGATCTTATCCTACTATCTTTTGGGTGTTTATGAGCATACATAGACTATGGACCTTTCTCATAAGTTCACAAGGAAAAATCTATCATCATTCCTTGGATACATGGCACCCAATGTGCTGAAGGAGAGGTTGTATTGTATCGTGTGTATCATTGATTTTCTAATGACCCATGAGAACACAAAGGTGGAATTCACTATATATGTTCCAGAAGGACTTGGTATGATGTGGTGGGGGTTAATGGTGCGTTCAATTATGAATAAAAATTTCTCATAGACCTTGTTTTAGGAGACTTTTAGTAGGATTTTCTACATGAAGCCCTTGTGGGAGATGATGGACTATGTGTTCTTGAAGCTAGAGCAAGGGGATCATTTATTGATGGAGTCAGTTAGCCGTTTTAAAAAATTGGTGCATGATTCTTCATATCTCTTCACTAAACAATACCTCAAGGATTTATGTCTAGAGATGGGCTTAAGGATATAGATAATATCTATATTGATCCTCCTTTTTCTACCAACATATTAAAATATGGTTTATTAGGTAGCTATGTAAGAGTTAAATTTAAATAGTAATACAAGTCTCATTAGTGATCTTTTTGTGGGTTAAACCTAGATATCATTATAGAGATAGATGCAGAAGCAAGATGAGTCTCATAAGGGAAAATATAATATGGTACAGTATTCATTATGTTCAACTCATGTGGAGAATTTAGGGTTTAATACTATTTTATTTCATAATTGTGGGAAGGATAGACACACAATGCCTCATTTTTTGGAGACTTCAAGGGCGGTCTACCAAATTGGAGATCTAGGTTACCTCCTGTGATTCTATCAATTTTTCTCATGAAGGAGAAGTGCAGGATCCTCATTTTTGAAGGGATATTAGATACAGTCCGAGGATTTCAAGGTTAGGGGATCTTACCATCATGTAAGGTTTATTCAAAAATAGGTATGAATACATAGACTAAGCCTGAGATGGGGCATATCCATGTTACATTCATTTTTCCATATGAATAATATTCCAAACTAGCCATAGTGTGAGATATGGTGTTTATTATTTTTACAATAAATTGGTTTTATTTTAAAATAGTGAATCCAATTTCATCATTTCACAAAAAGATATTGATGATTTGGTTTTTCAAGATGAGTTTATTCCATATGATATGGATTTTCTAACCACATTGTGACGGAGGAAGGATTAATGTTTTAAGTGCTATGAGTGTCGTGTTTTAGTAGCTAACATGGAAGTCAAGTTGTAACTCCTTGTTTTTTAAATTTGTTCATTATATGTTATAATCGACATAAATTATTTGATAACATTCATGTAACTAGTATACTGCAATTGTAATAGGGTCTAGTTCTTTACTCTTGATGATAGAACATACTTATTTTTGTGTGAGACGGATCTGAAATCATAGAAGGTAGGGCCAGTTGATTCGATGTTGGGATTTATAACATGATGGTTGTTTTGGTTGTTTTACAATTATATCATGCTTAGTTCTATCTATAAAATTCAATTGGTCACAGATAGGTACACATATATGTTTTTGGATGATTTATTTAGGGTTACCTCCCTAGTGGGATGTCATGTTTATTATCGATATTCTCCATGCAATGAGCTTGATTACACTACTATCTTAGATAATGGATCTATATGAGTGTAAAGAGTTAAAAGTACAAGTATATTATCAGGATTGTAATGGATTCATCTATCCTAACATTCCATCCTAGGATTCCCTAGAGAAATTTTAAAATAAGGGAGACAAAATCATACATCTTGTTATAGAATGATATAAGCATAATCAGGCTACCGTGATGAATAAATACCCCCCTTACATGAAAAATAAATCTCCTTTATTAGCACAGGGGAGCCCATTAGTTCTCTAAGATCGATATGAGATCATATTTACACCGGATGAGGGTCCTCAAAGATGATGTTCCAAAGAACTCCTATAAAATCATGAGGAATATCTTGAGTGGTTTGTTATACCTATTAGTATTTGAAATCCTATATAATTTTTTATAGTATTAATAAAATGGATATTCCACATATTCTTGGACTCGTTTTTTCATGTCTATGGATAACATCTTAGTGTACTATAGGATGCAGAACGATAATTCTATCCATATAGAGGCTTTTTGGCTATTTTAGGATGAAAATTCAATATGACTTTTTTTCCAAGTTCCATTTGTAGATTTAGGATGTTTCTATTTTGGTACACACTAATTTTAAACAAGTAGTTTCAGTTTATCTAGAGAATGTATGGGTAGTCATGACATGGTATAAACACAAGAATGTGTTCATGATCCACAGATTTCTAGGCTTGGATGGATATTATGGACGTTTTTTTCAATGATTCAGTAGGTTATCATCTCCCTTGATGACTTTGACTAGAAAATGGTAATATTTTAAGTGGGACGAGAAGTGAAAACATGCTTTTGAAATGATACAAACCCATTTTCCATCCATGCCATTTGTGATTCATTCAGATCATTGGAGAGATTTTTTTTTGTATTTTGATTATTCTTCTGGGGGTTTAGGGTGTTTTTAAATTTGGGAAGGCCATTTGGTTTCCTAGGGATCTAGGAAGAAATTTACTAATGAGCATAAATTCCCCACCAATGACCTAGTACTGGAAGCTATGATGCATGCACTGAAAATGATGTGACATTACCTTTTTGAAGAAATTTTTATTGTGTACTTCTATCATACGATCTTGAAGTATACTTTCACCCATAGGGACCTGAACATCAGATAAAGACATTGGGAAGAGTATTTACATACTTATTGATTTCAATGATGCTGACAAACCATGGATGGAAAATATGGTTGATGGCACATTGATCTGGACATTTCCAATGTAAGATATTCACAATTAAATTGTTCAGTGGGGAGTAATCTGTATTTTCTGATATGATCCTATAACTGTAGGGGGGTGGAGGAAATATTTTCATTCATAGTGTCATGTTTACACCCTCCCTTATCGATCAAGGTAGAAGTGTTTAGGTATCTGACCAAGAGTGATGACCTCGAGTTATTTAAATATTGGGTAGACCATGGGTGATTGATCCTAGTCTCCCAATGGTTCTATCCTATCAAATAAGGGGTGGGATATTCCATGGATTCTATGGTATGAGGAGATACATGAGGTGTATCATTATTTTTTCCTCATGAACCCTAAGATGATCGATATGTTTTACACTTGTAGAGGAATGTATTGGTGGACCAGGATAGGACATTTAGTAATGGTCTACGACTCTAGGTGATTGACCTACCAATGGATGAAGGCTGAGAAAGAAATATAAGCATGTTGGTTTAATCTTATTCTCATCTATATGTGGATGTGGGATGAGATATTTATAGATTTCATGATTTTACTACCTCTTACACAATGTGGGGAATATAAAATATTAGTTATTATCAACCATCTGATGAAATAATCATGTTTCCTCCTCATTACCGAGTCGATTAAGGTGGAGGACCTCAGATGTTTGTACATTTGAGAGGTTATAAAATTTATGGATTTAATTGTGTTATAGTTTTAGATAGGGATTTCTATTTTACTACCCATTTCTATAAATTACTCAAGGAGGATTTTCAAAATTGATCAAGAAATTAAAAACCACATTTCACACAAGGAAAAATGCTCAGTGTGAGAAGATCATCTAGAATCATGAGAAGTTTGTTTCGAGACTATGTTATTTATTTCATGGGTTTTTGATAAATGAAACTATAATTGTCCATGGTTTCTTATAATTTTTAGTTTTCCATAATCAGGATGGCCTCCTTTAAGGATGTTTATGGATGGTTGTGTCAATATATGTTGTGCAGGAATGATGTGGGTGAGCATTCCTTAGTTGTAATAAATATATTCAAAGATATTATTGAAAGGATTTGGATAATTTAAAAAAGGGTGTAAATAGAATATAGTTTTAGAAATAGTATGTCATCCATCATCATTACCAAATGGAGATTGAAGTTGGTGATCAGGTGTTTCTTTGGGTATTGTTTTGACTAGGACATAATCAATTATGCTAGAATTGAATGATGACACCATGTTATGTCTAGACATTTCATGTCATAGAGAATTTTGGAAAGGTAGCCTATCTGTTTGAGTTTACACTATGGATAACCGCAATCCATGATTTCTTTTATTTTTCCTAGAAAAATAGATACCATCCTGATCAATTTCGTGTGTAAGAGTGGGAATACTAGAATCTTCATCATTATACCTAATTTTTGGAGCACCTAATTCATATATAAGATTATTTTAAAATGGTGATTTTTGTTAAGTCAATATTATTGGTGTTTGTACATTTCCTATGATGAGATGATAACTATGAGATGTGGGAGTAGGAAGTTATGGGGGGTGAGTAGTTTCCAAACCAATATTCATACAAGGGATCCTATGGAATTTCTAGAGGAACAAAGTGAAAAGATGGGGAGTTTTTAACACCCTCTAGATCCCTATAACATATAATTTTGAGTTTTCATTAAATTGGATTTATTCTTATTTTTCTCGAGCATTGGGGTTGTAAATGAGAGTTTTTGGGATGATAGATCAACATTCATGGCTAGTTCACTTTTGGTATAACATTTCAGCTAACCATGTGTGGATATTTTAGGTTGAGATAGGGTGACTAGCCAAAATTATTCAAAATTTTCAACACCCATGGTTAAATGTGAAACATTGTTTTTGGGGATATTATATCCCCACATTGTTGAGAAAAAAATTTCATAACCATGCGGCCAAACCATGCATCCTGTCTAGGTCACATAAAAATTTGCATTTTACCATTTTCCTTTATTGACTATTAAGGGGTTTGACACTCAGTTTCCTTCCCCATAATGATCAACCCCTTTTCCCTAGGATGATATTTCTCTTTTATCTATTGTGGTATTTCTCTAATATTCTTGGTTATTTAGATCGATGTATATCCAATTCATCATGGTTTATTTCTCTTTCCCCCTTCTACAAGTTTATTCTTCCTCTTTCCTGGATATGTATAACCCTATAAGGCATGTTCACCAATTATATATTATGTAATCCGGGATGTGGGTTTTTTAATATTCGTTTTGTGAGTCATTGATATTCATATTTTTAGCGGTTATCATAAAAGGTGATTAGGTTGGAAGTGAATCAAATATATGTGTATATATTTAAGGGGTTTTCAATGGATTAATGATAAATTCTAAATCTCCATTAGATTGTGTGGATTAAATTTTATTTTTAATTATTTAATATTGACATGAATTTCATATTTGGAATGATTCATGATTTGTTTATAAATTTTATGGATTAAATAGGGGTTTAAAAATTGGTTTTTCTTATGTGCACACAAACTGTGTGATGAAATATCTTAATGAGTTTTAATGGGTTTTTAATGGATTTAAAAAACAGTTTTAGAAATTGTTTTACCTTCTGGAAAGGTGTTATATAAGGTCCTTTTTTGAAACTGTATTGTGAAATTGATATTTTGATATGGAATTTGTTTGTGATTATGATGTCATGGAATATCACATGGGTTAAATTTTTTAGGAGTGACGGTTGCTAAAGGGACAATGAGACCCTTGAAAATGAACACCATGAATGTTTCCAATTTGATTTTCATAGGACCTTGATATCCTTTAGGTATAAAGACCATGTGATCTTCCATGATTTGTTATTGAGAGACCAGATAGCCCTTAGATTTGGACCCAGGGAAGACTGTGATAAAATCCAATATTTTATAGCCTACTAGTAGAATTTTTTAGACACTCTCATTATTTTTCTAATGGTTATATCCATTGTTAAAAATTACACATTCCAGATTGTTTTATATTCTTTGTTCATTTGATTAGTTCCATGTTTGATGTGATGAGATAGGTTATGATGATTTATTAATTATTATAACATGTTGATGAGGTGTATTGTATCCATTGTTATATATTATTGTATATTATGAGAATTTTGTGCCTTGTACAATACTTATTTTTTTGAGGCATTTTTTGTATTGTTTTGGAAAACTGGTTTCATTTGAAACGAAAACCCATTGAGCTTTAAATATTTTAATTCAAAATGAATTTTTTTATATGTTGTTCATCAATAAAAAGTGTTATCACAGTAGCTTATTAATTTTCATGGGTAAAATCTATAAATAGGTTCATGGTTGTATCCTAAGATAATTTTTTCCTCACATTATATATAATATTTTTTTTATGTGTGTGTATTTTGTTTTTTACGAAATAGTAAATGGAAAGATAACCATTCACCTAGGTGGCACTTCTTGGTTACATTCATCCGATGTTTTGTGGTAGAGATTTACTATCCTTGAGTTTCACGATGGAGAGAATTTTTATTGGTTGTATCAATTGGGATATATGTATTTTACTTTCGTTGTCCTATACCCAATTCTTTTTTAAATTGGATTTTAATTTGATAAACTATGTATATGATATTTTCGAATGATTTCTATAAATTTTATATGATATATAAATAGTCTCTATTATGAACTCTAGATGGTACATTTATGTCATTGAATTAGATGATATTGTTGTGGGTATCCCATTTCATGGATGGTTCATTCCGTCTTCTCTTTGGTGAAACTATTCCCATGAGTTTTTTTATTCCCAATGCTTCTCAAGGACAAATGGCATTCAGGAACATGCTTTATTTTGTGTGGTGGTCATGCTAGGGTGATAGATATGGTTGACACATGTTATTTTTTTACCTTACCTAAGGATAGTATAATGGTACTCGGTCCCATGCTAATGAGTCATGATGTGTTCTTACAATTTGTATCAGTTTAGTTATCCTATCAGTTGAGAATGGTAGGTTTGTAGAAATATTGTGTCGGGACATGAAATGTAAGTATAAAAAGGCACAAATAATTTATTAATGCTAAAATTCAAGTTACCAATGTAGTTAAAGAACATTAGTGTCTTAAAAAACTTCTAGGATTGTTGTCACCATACCATTGTGGGATTAATTGTTGGGTGTTTAGTACTATGTATTAGGGTCATAATTCCCACTATGACTACATCATTCATGTGATATTAATATTTTTTTCATTACATTTTGGAACCTGAGAAGTACATATAATTTATGTTTTACATTATAGATGAGTTGTGAATTTTCTATAACTGAATATAATATTCCACCGGTCATGGTGTAACACCCTAAAATTCTAATATAAGAACATTGTTACTAATATCTTGTGTGAAATGAAACACCAAGAGTATAATGGGATATAACAACACAAGACATTATGATATATTTAATATTATAAATAAATCAAAAATATATCTTGTAATGCATGAAACAATGATTTATGTTACATTTCACATAATAATGACTTTCTTCAATGATGTGCATTGTATGTAAGGATGAGTTTTACAGATCAATAATATATTATTAAAAATATTATTATTTAATATAATAAGATATTACCTAGACAATATGTTGATGGTTATAAATAGGATTAGATAACTTATGAAAATATATAGTTTAATTCATTGGTATCCTATTAATTATAAATGAATATGGAAACAAAATGAACATATAGAGAATGATTTTATAATATACTATTTTTATGCGAAAAATGATATTTATCTTAATAAGTTAAATCAATTTAAATTAGTGAATGATTTTAGATATATTTATATATTATATATTCAATAAAATATATTTGACATCCATACAATATATTGGATAATCATAAGATAAGAACCAACCCAATTTTACACATAAAACATATATTATAATATAGAAGCAGCATTACCACATTTTACTGGAAAACCTCTTTTAAATATAAATTTTGGAATTTTATAAGTTTAATCTGTCAAAATAAAAGTTATTTTTAAAATACTATCAAAAAATAATGTTAGGGTGAATATTGTTTATTTTTCTATGGAGTTTCAATTTCTAATGAATAGTAAACAAAAATGAATTTTAAACAAAAACTGATTTTTCATATAATTTATTTATAATGATAAGTTATATTATATATTTCTTTTAATTTTTTGTGATTATTTTTTTGTAAATTGATCCCATTTAAGTCATTGTAATTAATTTCAATTATAAATTGGATATAAAAACATAGCAAACTATTTAATGTTTTTACATTAAAACCCAGTATTTTCATCCTGTCTAAGGGGTTAAATTTAAATTAATTTTTTCCACTTCTATTTTTCTGATATGAAAAAAATTGATTCCATGTATTGAATCAGAACAATTTATGTTGTCTAATAGGGTCAACATGTTTTTTGACCTAAAATAATATTGATTGTAATTAAAATTAATTATAATGAATTAGTGGGAAATTATCATAACAAAGGACTAAATCTTAAAATTATGACAAAAATAACCTATAAAATTGAAAAATATCATTTTTCTAGAAATGTTTTACCCTATACTACCTTGGATCAACATTGTACCATTTTTTGATCCAATCTTCATTGGAAAAATAGGGGTGAAATTCCCTTTCCAAAAACATACAAGAATGCTCGTCCTCCTCCACTATAAAAAAGCACGCATACCTCACACATTCTCACACCTATAAAGACAATTTGGATCAATTAATATATATTAAAAAATATTCTACACATCCCTACCCTAATAATATAGTGCAAACCTTATGTAGAAATCCCCAAATGGAAGCCCCCTGGTGAAAACCAAGAGGAGTTATCCAAAGAAGAGGTATCATCCTTCCAAAATATCATTAGATTTATTTCTTTATACACTCTTTAAATTATAATTATTCCATTATTATATAAAAAAAATTGTATCCACAATATACTGATAATTTTTTAGGTTACGGTATTTACCTACAATTACACACACTTATATCCAATTGGAAATGAACTTACCATTCAAGTGTTTGGAGAACTACTGCCTCACAAAATGAAGTTGTTCGTTATTCCTTTACCACCTATCATGGGTTGGTATTATGGTGGAAACACTATATATATATATATATATGATAAATATGAAATTTATAATGTATTTTGACTTCTTTAATATTTTTATACCATATCATTATGCTTTCCATTTTGTGGTAATATGGTAACATCCTTTGTGGAAGTGTGGACTACAGCCTCCCCAAAGTGACATGATTCATTCATGCGATTCAAGGAATGTATAAAGGATGGGTTGAGATAAAAGTATGTGACATAAATTAAATCTATATGATATTCATTATATTAATACCTTTATTTAAATATAAGATATCACTTTCTTTAATACCCTTTTCACACCCTAAAAATTGACTAATTGGTCATGGACGTGTGGACAACTACCTCATCAACATGATGTGATTCCATTAAGGTCACAAGAATTATATATATAAGTTTATATTATTAAATTACATAGTATATATGATATAATTATCAATAAATAAATATATAATGTTACATTCATTCATTCCATAATGATCATTGAAAAATGGGAATGTTACTCAAGTGTACGTACGACCTACTATCTCCAGGATTGTAATGTTGGTTAATTTTTAATAACCATAATTAATGATGGTTTTTAAAGTTATAATCTGTGTATTAATATGAAAATTATTTCATGATTATTATTCTAGGGAAGTTTATATAATTATCCCTATGACCTAGTCGAGCTACCAAATTTTATTTAACACATGAACCAAATTTTGTCAAAACACTAGATGACAACTTAATTGTTTAAGTAGTATTTTAAAACATTATAATAATTAAAATAAAACAAATTATAAACATGAAAATGGTTATGAATAAATTAAATATCTATAAATAGTTTAATATTCAAAAATATAAATACAAACATGTCATGCTGGACTCATGGTAAGGGATTCTGTCCCAATTTACATTCCATTGAGACTTATTCGTTGTTATGAACCAAATCACTTTTATATGGTTTATATAACACCCTTTGAAAAGATATATCTTCAATATAATTATTCTCATAATATTAAAATTTTCATATAATGCTATTACTTCTTGGGTATTTTGATTCAAATGTCACAATGTGGTATGTGATACATTGGAATATTTGAAGCTTATTATCCTCAAGAATGTATTATTGATCATTCAATGGTATTTTCATTAATCAACACCAATAAACCTCATTGTTTATTATCCTCCACTAAGGAATTATTGATAATAATATATTATTTATTCAATATCATTATTTTATTATGATTCATAATTTTTATTATTAATTTTGGTTATTCGATATGAGGAATGATTTACACTAGAAATGATTGGTGGGGACCAGAAATTATATATTCCCTCAAAGCATTGGAATTTTATAATAAGACAAATAAGTTTTCCAAATCCAAATTTTTTAAACCATATTGTTAAATGTATTGACCATATATGTTCTCATGTGCCTCATATTCTACTTCATAAAATTAAGCATTTATTTCATTTATATTTAATTATCTTCCTCCTTGAATTTTCTTCATTGAAATATAAATGGATGCATAATATTCTCATTTTATTAATTAAATGGAATGTGTTTAATTTTATTACCTTTACACGTTGATATTATTTATATAGTTATTTTAATGGTATATTTTATTAGTTAATTATCTTTACATGTTGATTATTTTCAGTAGTTCATTATTTCTTCCTCTTTAATTACACTTACTAAGAATTTTAGTAAACCCTTATTATGTTTCCTTTTCCCATTTTACAGAGAATAAGTCATCAAATAAGCTTTCAATGATTTTCTTTCATTTCATTTTATTAAGTATCACATTTTTATTTTATTTTCCCTATGTAATATGGGTATCATATATATAATCTGGTTTTTGAAAACTGCTAAACTATTAGGTCCCAGGGAATTTGAAGCTTGTATCTATGACAGTGTAATTGAATAATGTATTAGTTATGGGATTATAGTGTCATGGCATTAAAAATTGGTATCAGATCAAGTTTAACCAAAATCTCAGAAAATAGATTTATAAATAAAATATTAAGGAATACAACCCTATGATAGGCACTGAGGATAATTATATAAAAACATCCTAGAAATTTTTTTGGTTGATATTATATGGTTATTTCTAGAAATACATATTTGTCTAGATTCTAAAAGTGGATGTGGTTTTGGAATAATTGTACCTAGGGAGAACAACTTTGACAAGGTTCATTGTTCCTAACTCTACATAACCTAGTAAATGACAACATGCCTTACTACACAAATCGTTTGACACTCTTGGGGGTTACTCTTAGGGTAATTCCCATTTTCATTACAATCCATTAGTATGGATTCAAAAGTAAATATATTCCCCATGAAACCAAGTTTATGATTATTATATTAAATATGCATAAATTTTTCAATTTATGTAAAATATATTACTTTTTTGGGGTTATAATTTTTTTTACAATGATATGAACTAATTTAGTCATCATTTAGAAATGGGACGTTGTAGAAGGAATGTGAACCTCACCAATGGAAATTATATAAAGAATAATAATGATCATATCCTTTACATTCTTATACTAATATATCAAATGGAAGTAATCTCATAATAATTCTCATCATATGATGACATAGTATCATGTGATAGCAATATGGGAAAATAATTCTCCACGTCTTATGGCTTCGATAGATAGTAAGGAAAACAGATTTTGTTAGATCAAAAGATGTATATTGGGAAGAATAGAAATAATTATTTTCCAACATTTGATAAATGTGGAAATAAACATCTTAATACTTTCTTGAAGGGAATGGTACTACATTATAAGTGTGGAGAAAACATCCACCAAGTTCGTGATGTCATGTAAATGAAATAAAACTACAATATTCAATTCTTCTACTATAATGAGGTGGGATAATAAAAAATCAATTTCATAGGAATGAAAGGAGTATACACCAAAAGTGGGTAATAGAACATGGTCAAGATTATTCTAATACCATTAAAGAATTTGAATGATTTATGTTATTATAATCTGATTAAAGTATTATTTCATTCGAGTATCTTATCAATGAGATACTAGATACAAGAATTATAGAATATATGAGTATTATATTGTAGAACCTTCTCATTAATGATTTGAGACCATATGTTGAATGGTACCAACAAAAATCATTTATTAGAATGTAAAAAATATAGGAAAACATGTTGTTGGGGGAAAGATAACCCTTAATAGGTTCCTAATGTTAATGCAATGATGTTTAGACAAATAAATGATTGGTTTCAAAAATTTAAATCAGATAAGTGCTTGATACCTTTGAACTGAGTTACGATTTATTGAAAACGTTTTTTATGCCATCTTTGATGGAGTTTACACCATTTATTGATTTATGGAATATATCTGATAATTTAAATTTTATTTAAGTAATAAGAAGAATTCATGTTTTCAATAAGGTTTTACGGTAATTCAACTTAAGACCATATTGACATATTTGGTTTGGGATGATTAAAATTTGCTTCACGTTATTTCATTACATAAGTTGGTAAATTCAATGAAATTACTTCGAATGTGATGGATCATAATATTTTGTAAAATATAACCATTAATGAAATTCTTTATATTGTTATTTAGATGAGGTTATTGTGTTTAATGTTTAACTTAACCATATGATGAACCTTATTCTATGAAATAAAGTAGAATTAGTTCATAGAACAAAATAATGATAATATTGTGTTATAAAATAGAATCATATGTTTAGTTATATTATTATATAGTGAATGAATTTTTCTACTCTAAAAAATCGTGGACTTGAAACACAAATTTGGTCTATTATCATCATTTTTGATGACATCAACAAAATTTTACCACACCTATAATTTATGGTTTTTTTGGTCAACAACATCCATCTGAAATGTTCTCTAGAACTATCAATTAGAACTTGATTGCTTTTTATTCTTCCAAATCCATATTTCCATTTCGCACCTATATCTTCCTACTAGGGAACCTAGTTACATGACCATTTTACTTTCATTTCTCTTATTAAGAATATGTGATGTTAAACATATTTATGATGCGGTGTTTTGAATAATAATTTATTTTCCAATATCAATCCTCTGATTACCATGATCATGTTTAAATTTAAAAGGATTCATTTTAAATTAGGTGGGGAAAATGTAACACCCCGGAATTCTAAAGTAAGAACATTTTATTTAATAGCGTGTGTGGCCCACAACACCTATCATAGAAAGGAAAATAATTTCCCATGACATTATGATAAATTTAATAGTATAAATAGATCATTTCTATATCCTGTAATATTTGAAACACAACTTTATCTTACATTACACATAATTACAAATTTCTTCAATATGTTACATTAGAAATAAGGATGAGTTTAATGAAACAAAAATATATTATAAAAAAGAATTTTTTTAATATAATAAGATTTAACCTAGAAGTTAAGTTGTTGGTTGTAAATATTTTTATATAACTTATGAAAATAATTAGTTTAATTCAATTGTTACTTATTACTAAGAAATGAATATGAAAAAATTGAATATAAAGGTATTTATATTATAAAAGACCATTTTTGTAACAGCCCGAGATTTTATGAAAAATATTCTTTTTAATTTTATTAATGTCTTGTGTTATACGCTACACCAAAAGGAGATTTCACAATACACATCTCTAACCTGGCTTGAATTATACTCAATCGCGACCTTCCACGATAGCGTGTGTTGTACGCAACACCGAGTTTCGCTAAACAACGATATGCTATTAAGATATTATTAAAACTAGCCGTTACGAATAGTAATAACCACTTTTTGAAATTTTGTAAATTTTATTTTTCAAAATGGAATTCATTTTTGGATTCGTAATATCGAAATTAGCTTAGGGTGAAATTTTGGTACTTTTCGGATAACTTTCAAATTCTGATCAATAGTGAAAATTACTAAATTATAATTAAAAACAAATTTTTTAATCGAAATAATTAATAGTGATAAATCATTAATTTGACTGGTTTTAAAGTATATTTAGAATATATTTTTACAATTTAATACAATGTTGGTCAGTGGATATAATTTCACATTTAAACCAGACATAATCAAGTGTCAATCTTTTGATAGATATTGTTTCTTAAAGACACGCTATTTGTTTTAACAGCGGGATTTAATTATAAAATTAATTAATGCAATTTCTATGTTATGAATTTGGTAAAATAGAATTCATTTTTGAATTCGTAATATGAAATATAGCTTAGGATGAAATTTTTGCATTGTTCTGAAAAACATCAATTTTTGATGAATAGTGAAACTACTAAGTGGTAGTTAAAAAAACTGAATTTTTCATAAAACTTAATTTTACCGCTTCTGTGAATGGAATTTCAAAAATCCGAGAGACACGGTTGATGTCAGTAAATAAAATTTGGTTCACTGAGATGAAAAAAAATATTTGGTGAATAGTAACTTTTTACTTTTATTTACCACGATTAAAAGTAAATAGGGTAATTAAGGGTAAGAATGATATTAATATTACCCTAACACATGTCCTAATTCTATTGGACAAGTTTATCTCGACCAAACCTTAAGTGTAAAATATTATCATTTAGGCCCACTTGGATTAGATTAGGACATTTATTATTATATTATTTAAAGAAGGGTTAAAAGAGTTAAAATCAAAGTTTATTTACTAAAACATTTTTAATATGGGGTTATACATAAGATACATTCGACTATAAATATTTATTAGAAAGTTAAAAAGATTTCCTACATAATGGTATTTTATTTGTAACTTTTAGACATCAAATAATTTAATTTATTTATGACACAAAGATGATGCAGTAATTATATTATTAATGAAATATTGACATAATTGATATTATAAATACCAAAATAAATGTAATTTAAGACTTATTATGAATTCCACTAATTTTCTAGGTTACTATGATATATTAGTATTTATTTAATCAACTTGTTTCGAACATATAATTCTGTTATGACTTTCACAAAAATCATATCTCAAATAGTGTCAAAATTGACACAAAATAGTTTTTAAATCAAATATTATATTATTAATTGTTATTTTATTCCTAAAAATCTAAGGTTCGGCCAAATGACTTAGATAATTATATATGTATTAATAATATACAATTTGGGTTTCGTTTGGCATGTTATAGTAAGTGTATTAACCATATAGTGAAAGAAAACAAAAAGACACGGTAAAAGTTAAATTATTTAACTTAGAGTTAAATCCAATTGATAAGGTTACAATAATAACCTAAACTTGTCTAAATCCTATTGGTTGATAGGATTTAGACCCATCCCCACTTTAGCTTCGAAATAAGACCCTTTAGAACCATTATAAACCGATTTTGACTTTAATATAAAATAATATTTTGAGATATTCCTAAGGTGCCCCTCTCCTCCCTTATAAAAGGACACCTCCTCCCCCTCCTCCTCACACCAATTTGAGCACTCAAGCTCGGCCAAACCCTGCCAAAATCTCTACTCCACTTCCCTAGCAACACCCTAGAGGTTCTGGTCTTCCTCAAAGACCAATTTTAGTGCCCTAAGAGGAGGTCTCAAAGAGGCGCTTCAAAGAAGAGGTAATTACCGTTACCAATTCTTTCATCTTTATTTCTGCTTCCACTTCTTCTTCTTAGGTTGTTTCATTATGAATTAATAACATCAGTATCACTCATATACGGATATGTTATTTTAAGTATGAAACAACCCTATTTCACCATCTATCCATCCTACGGAAAAAGAAATCACCGCGCGTGCGTACGTACTGAATACCGTCTCCACGCCGTGGTGTAATCTATTTTCCACCACCACCTTACATGGATGGGTATAATGGTGTAAAGAATAACTATAAATATTTATTAAAACATCATATTGATTCTGATATATTGTATAATCCACTCCAATTCAATTCAATAATTATAGAAATGATATCATCGCTCGTGCGTACGTACGGACTACCGTCTCCACGACGCGATGAGATTCATTCTTAATGATTAACCATTCATGAATGATTATAAAGTATATATAATAAGTACTAATGAAATATATGACATAATAATGATACTGGATTTATGTATATATATATATATATGTCATCTACTTACTTCCATTCAAGACAATAAGGAAAGAAAAACAGCATTCATGCGTACGTACGGACTACCGTCTCCATGAACGGTGTTTTTCATTTCATTTATCTATCTATTATATATATATATATATATACTGAATATATATGATATATAAATCATATTTTATATTCTGGAAGTAAGTAAATCATGATATAAGTAATAATAATGTCAAGAACAACAAGTCAAAACACCTACGATAAATGAAACGATTTTACCCAAAACGCTTCTTTAACATGGAATTTACAAAAGAACGGGTAATATAAAGTCATAAGTGAACCATATATGATATCATAACAATGAATATGATTCTGTAATAAGTCAATGACATTATTTAAATCATTATACAGGAGGTTCGGACACATACGAAGCAAATCGGACCTAAGGTAAGGGAAATATCACAATCTCATTTTTATCCGAGATTGTTTATTCGTAAGTATTTACTGGGGTGTATTTTATCATCCACATCCATGATTCATAATTATTTAATATTATTTCCATCCACCTACAATTGTTTAAATCCATTTTTACCCTTCGGTGAGTTTTTAGTAAAAGAAATGAAAGGAATCTTTTGTCGTTTTTCGTACGAGGTACTTTTTGACTTTTCCGAAAAAAGTACGAGAAGAATGTTTTTTTACTTATACGACATGAATGGATTTCTAAAACATTATTTCCAAGAAACTTCCTTTACAAGTATTCAAGTTTATTTTTAATCAACTTCTTTTAGTTTAAAATTGTATGACATGTTAAGAAAGGAAAAGAGTTTTTGAAGTAGAAAGGATATTTTCCTCAAGAATAGAGTTCAAGTATTTTATCAAAATTATTTTCCATCTAAGATAATAAAAGGGTTCTGTTTTTATCCCTATTATTACATGGATTTGATTATGTTGTGATGGAAATATTTTTATGAATTCCTTTAACTTATATGAATTGTTTTATGATGTCATGTTGTTTAAGAATCCCATTTTTATTACATGGGTTACGCTATGATGTATGGTTTATGATTATGTGGCACACATAAGAAAGGATTCATTATAAGATGGGTGGGACCTATATCTCCCTCCAATGCATTGGGTAAAGATTTTATATCTCATGAGATAGACAGGGCTGGAACGGTAGGTTATACCGGTTCAGTGAAACAGGACTGAAACGAGGGTTACTCGATTCAGAAAGGGACTTTGTCCACTAAGATAGTCTTGGCAATGAGTCTTGACTAACAAGAAATGATTCTCTATTATTATGTGTGTATTCCACAAAGTTTCATGCTTTAAGTTATGATTATTGTGATTACATTTAACTGCCATGATTTATCCCATGTTATGAAATTATGCTCTCTTTTGCAGGTTAAGATTTCCAAAATGTTATGTTCTTATGAATACGATGTGGTTGATATTTCTTTTGTTTACCCTTACTGATCATTTGAGCTCACCCTTTTATGTTTTCTTTTCCCCAGGATGTAAAGAAAGGTTTTAGGTAAAAAAAAGGAAGATCTTTATAGGAGATGTTGAAGATCTTTCACCACGATTAGAAGATTACGTTCCGAGTTTCCAAAGACACTAAACTATTACGATCCTTGTGTGTGTGTTTTTGTTATGTACTAAGTATTCCGCAAATGTAATGTAATGTCAATGTACGTCAAGTTTCGGGTCTCTACAGTTGATATCAGAGGAAAGGTTTAGTCAACCTTTGGAAATTAGGATGCGAAAACGTTAGTGAGATCCCTAGAGATATTTCTAAGGTATGTCTAGGGATGCCCCTAAGGATAAGTATATGTATAGGATATAGTCCTGGAACTATGGTAACGATATTAGATTAAACCAAAGATGTTAGATATTGAAGTTACTCCCCCTTTATTATGATTTTTCCCTCTCACACTATTCTTTTTGGGTTTTAGAAAATGGCTAGAAACAAGGTGATTCACGATAATGGAGGATATGCTGGACAATGGAATGATATTTTTCATGAGCAACCAAATGAAATGGGATTTGGAAGTCCAAAAATCATTATTATGCCGAATCAGCAATCTCATAATATGATCAATAAAGTAAAATTTGGTATGTTTCCTGACTCGTCTAATAAGAGAAAGATGGAGTTTCATGATGATCATAGAGGAATGAAAGTTCAATTTCCCCTATGTAAATCATGTGGGAAGAGGCATCAAGGAGAATGTTTCAAAGGAACTGGAAGATGCTTTGGGTGTGGAAAAGAAGGACACAAAGCCAGTAAGTGCAAAGGAAAAGGTTCAGTTAACACTAGGGATGAGGATAATGGTATTTCTACGACATCAACAATGGTAAAATGTTTTAAATGTGGAATGTACGGGCATTATGAAAACCAATGCCCTAAGGGAAAGTCTCATGAAGAGAATCAGTATGGTCGTATGGGTAGTATTTATGTGGATGATGATGAAGAGACTACAAATGATATGTGAGATAAAAGAATTGTTGAAGCTCGGTCAATGGTTTAAGAATGTAGTGGAATGATTACATGTTTATCATGTTTAATGTTGTATAAGAAATCTCATGGTACTATGGAATAAAGAGACATCTAAGGATTGTTACACTGTTGTCTTTCCTTGAGTTTTGAAAGTGTATGATTAATGGTACCATTATCCATGAAAGGTTATTCAGATATTTTTGGAATGTAGATGATATGCGCATAATGAAGGGATAAGACGATAATGAGATGTTTGATTGTATTCATGAGCTCATGATTGATATAAGGACTAAGTGATATCATGGTTTGAGTATATAGAATTTTTAGGATTTTGGTATGTGGAAAGTGTTAACTTTAAACTTCATTCATGTTTTCACTAAGGTATTCAAGAGAAAACATGATTAAGGACTTTGAATGTTTAGAATGTGACCAACAAGACATATCTTATGGGGATCAACGATGGTATTAAATCTCTGGTAGTTGTTTTCACTATATTATGAGAGTGGACTGCAGTATTATGGGTAAGCCTAAAGATTGGAATGGATTATGTTGGAATAAGTTAGTATTGTTTAAGGATAGAAGTTTTCTTTCGATATTATTGATGGGATGTTATAGTAATATAGTTTTAGAAAAAGGAAAAACTGCAGGACGGGCGACAACCCATCGCGTCGAACAAGGCTGTGAGAATAGAACCCACAACCGAAGTGTGACTGGCCTTTATCGCCTACCACTGTCCTACAGGAAGTCCCTGTTTAGTAGAAACTAGTTTTATTATATTAAGCAGTATGATATATGAAGTATAAGTCCATTTTAGGAACCATATATGATTAATCTCACTATAGATCGACTTATGTATATAATTTTTGCTAACCTTTTGTTTGAGACAGATGGAATGACCCGTCATTCTATCACATGATCTGCTAACACTTCATGAATAACAAATTCAACTTCATTTATTTAAGAGATAAAGTGGAAATTGTTCAAGGCATGAACAATAGTGAGATTGTACCAAAATAAAGAAAGTATTTATTCTAATTCAAATTTTCAACGTCAGGGAAATGATCTTGAAAACCTAAAATGTTGTCCTAGTGATCTTATACCTGATAAATCAGATGGTACCTTAGATCGTCACAAATTTATGGATTTGTGATTACTGGATTTTCCATAGCCATGTTCTCTACCACTCTCCATCAGAACATGATGGTTAGATTTCTCTTCCATATCCATATTTTCACCTATGTGGAAACCCAGTGATTAGTTTATTTGGGCCAAGTTTTGGTATTCCTTTTTACGATGTGGGTTTCTATTAAAGAAACTTTCGAATAGTAAACCATTTATAACCCCGATGAATTTCGAGGGCGAAATTCATTTTAAGGGGGGTAGAATGTAACGGCCCGAGATTTCATGAAAAATATTCTTTTTAATTTTATTAATGTCTTGTGTTATACGCTACACCAAAAGGAGCTTTCACAATACACATCTCTGACCTGGCTTTAATTATACGCAATCGCGACCTTCCACGATAGCGTGTGTTGTACACAACATCGAGTTTCGCTAAACAACGATATGCTATTAAGATATTATTAAAACTAGCCGTTACGAATAGTAATAACCACTTTTTGAAATTTTGTAAATTTTATTTTTCAAAATGGAATTCATTTTTGGATTCGTAATATCGAAATTAGCTTAGGGTGAAATTTTGGTACTTTTCGGATAACTTTCATATTCTGATGAATAGTGAAAATTACTAAATTATAATTAAAAACAACTTTTTCAATCGAAATAATTAATAGTGATAAATCATTAATTTGAGTGGTTTTAAAGTATATTTAGAATATATTTTTACAATTTAATAAAATGTTGGTCATTGGATATAATTTCACATTTAAACTAGACATAATCAAGTGTCAATCTTTTGATAGATATTGTTTCTTAAAAACACGCTATTTGTTTTAACAGCGGGATTTAATTATAAAATTAATTAATGCAATTTCTATTTTATGAATTTGGTAAAATAGACTTCATTTTTGAATTTGGAATATGAAATATAGCTTAGGATGAAATTTTGGCATTGTTCTGAAAAACATCAATTTTTGATGAATAGTGAAACTACTAATTGGTAGTTAAAAAAACTGAATTTTTCATAAAACATAATTTTACCGCTTCTGTGAATGGAATTTCAAAACTCCGAGAGACACGGTTGATGTCAGTAAGTAAAATGTGGTTCAATGAGATAAAAATAATTTTTGGTGAATAGTAACTTTTTACTTTTATTTACCATGGTTAAAAGTAAATAGGGTAATTAAGGGTAAGAATGATATTAATATTACCCTAAAACATGTCCTAATTCTATTGGACAAGTTTATCTCGACCAAAAACAACCTTAAGTGTAAAATATTATCATTTAGGCCCACTAGGATTAGATTAGAACATTTATTATTATATTATTTAAAGAAGGGTTAAAAGAGTTAAAATCAAAGTTTATTTACTAAAACATTTTTAATATGGGGTTATACATAAGATAAATTCGACTATAAATATTCATTAGAAATATAAACAGATTTCATACATAATGGTATTTTATTTGTAATTTATAGACGTCAAATAATTTAATTTATTTATGACACAAAGATGATGCATTAATTATATTATTAATGAAATATTGACATAATTGATATTATAAATACCAAAATAAATGTAATTTAAGACTTATTATGAATTCCACTAATTTTATAGGTTACTATGATATATTATTGTTTATTTAATCAACCTTTTTCGAACATATAATTATGTTATGACTTTCACACAAATCATATCTCAAATAGTGTCAAAATTGACACAAAATAGGATTTAAATCAAATATTATATTATTAATTGTTATTTTATTCCTAAAAATCTAAGGTTCGGCCAAATGACTTAGATAAGTATATATGTATTAATAATATACAATTTGGGGTTCGTTTGGCATGTTATAGTAAGTGTATTAACCATATAGTGAAAGAAAATAAAAAGACACGGTAAAAGTTAAATTATTTAACTTAGAGTTAAATCTAATTGATAAGGTTACAATAATAACCTAAACTTGTCTAAATCCTATTGGTTGATAGGATTTCGACCCATCCCCACTTTAGCTTCGAAATAAGACCCTTTGGAACCATTATAAACCGATTTTGACTTTAATATAAAAAAATATTTTGAGATATTCCTAAGGTGCCCCTCTCCTCCCTTATAAAAGGACACCTCCTCCCCCTCCTCCTCACACCAATTTGAGCACTCATGCTCGGCCAACCCCTGCCAAAATCTCTTCTCCACTTCCCTAGCAACACCCTAGAGGTTCTGGTCTTCCTCAAAGACCAATTTTGGTGCCCTAAGAGGAGGTCTCAAAGAGGCGCTTCAAAGAAGAGGTAATTACCGTTACCAATTCTTTCATCTTTATTTCTGCTTCCACTTCTTCTTCTTAGGTTGTTTCATTATGAAGTAATAACATCAGTATCACTAATATACTGATATGTTATTTTAAGTATGAAACAACCCTATTTCACCATCTATCCATCCTACGGAAAAAGAAATCACCGCGCGTGCGTACGTACGGAATACCGTCTCCACGCCGTGGTGTAATCTATTTTCCACCACCACCTTACATGGATGGGTATAATGGTGTAAAGAATAACTTTAAATAGTTATTAAAACATCATATTGATTCTGATATATTGTATAATCCACTCCAATTCAACTCAATAATTATAGAAATGATATCATCGCTCGTGCGTACGTACGGACTACCGTCTCCACGACGCGATGAGATTCATTCTTAATGATAAACCATTCATGAATGATTATAAAGTATATATAATAAGTACTAATGAAATATATGACATAATAATGATACTGGATTTATGTATATATATATATATATGTCATCTACTTACTTCCATTCAAGACAATAAGGAAAGAAAAACAGCATTCATGCGTACGTACGGACTACCGTCTCCATGAACGGTGTTTTTCATTTCATTTATCTATCTATTATATATATATATATATACGGAATATATATGATATATAAATCATATTTTATATTCTGTAAGTAAGCAAATCATGATATAAGTAATAATAATGTCAAGAACAACAAGTCAAAACACCTACGATAAATGAAACGATTTTACCCAAAACGCTACTTTAACATGGAATTTACAAAAGAATGGGTAATATAAAGTCATAAGTGAACCATATATGATATCATAACAATGAATATGATTCTGTAATAAGTCAATGACATTATTTAAATCATTATACAGGAGTTTCGGACACATACGAAGCAAATCGGACCTAAGGTAAGGGAAATATCACAATCTCATTTTTATCCGAGATTGTTTATTCGTAAGTATTTACTGGGGTGTATTTTATCATCCACATCCATGATTCATAATTATTTAATATTATTTCCATCCACCTACAATTGTTTAAATCCATTTTTACCCTTCGGTGAGTTTTTAGTAAAATAAATGAAAGGAATCTTTTGTCGTTTTTCGTACGAGGTACTTTTTGACTTTTCCGAAAAAAGTAAGAGAAGAATGTTTTTTTACTTATACGACATGAATGGATTTCTAAAACATTATTTCCAAGAAGCTTCATTTACAAGTATTCAAGTTTATTTTTAATCAACATCTTTTAGTTTAAAATTGTATGACATGTTAAGAAAGGAAAAGTGTTTTTGAAGTAGAAAGGATATTTTCCTCAAGAATAGAGTTCAAGTATTTTATCAAAATTATTTTCCATATAAGATAAGAAAAGGGTTCTGTTTTTATCCCTATTATTGCATGGATTTGATTATGTTGTGATGGAAATATTTTTATGAATTCCTTTATCTTATATGAATTGTTTTATGATGTCATGTTGTTTAAGAATCCCATTTTTATTACATGGGTTACGCTATGATGTATGGTTTATGATTATGTGGCACACATAAGAAAGGATTAATTATAAGATGGGTGGGACCTATATCTCCCTCCAATGCATTGGGTAAAGATTTTATATCTCATGAGATAGATAGGGATGGAACGGTAGGTTATACCGGTTCAGTGAAACAGGACTGAAACGAGGGTTACTCGATTCAGAAAGGGACTTTGTCCACTAAGATAGTCTTGGAAATGAGTCTTGACTAACAAGAAATGATTCTCTATGATTATGTGTGTATGCCACAAAGTTTCATGTTTTAAGTTATGATTGTTGTGATTACATTTCACTGCCATGATTTATCCCATGTTATGAAATTATGCTCTCTTTTGCAGGTTAAGATTTCCAAAATTTTATGTTCTTATGAATACGATGTGGTTGATATTTCTTTTGTTTACCCTTACTGATCATTTGAGCTCACCCTTTTATGTTTTCTTTTCCCCAGGATGTAAAGAAAGGTTTTAGTTAAAAAAAGGGAAGATCTTTATAGGAGATGTTGAAGATCTTTCACCACGATTAGAAGATTACGTTCCGAGTTTCCAAAGACACTAAACTATTACGATCCTTGTGTGTGTGTTTTTGTTATGTACTAAGTATTCTGAAAATGTAATGTAATGTCAATGTACGTCAAGTTTTGGGTCTCTACAATTTTTATTTTGGAAAAGTGATTAATATTTATAAGTAAAATCAATTTCTTTTTGTGAATGATATTTATTAAAATTATATATTATATATTTAATCAAATATTTTTTACTCTCATCCAATATATTTTATCGAATAAGATAAGAACAAACAAAATTTTAAACTAAAACCCAAAATTTTTATGAAATTAGATTTACTGTCATTCAATGGAGAACCTATTTTAAATAAAAATTTTGAAACTTTGATAAAAAAATTTCTCAAAATAAAATTAATTTTTGATGTATAAACTTAAAAATTTCATTAGCATGAATTTTTATTATTTTTCTGTGAAATTTCATGTTTTTGATGAATAGTGAAAACTACTGAATATAAATTCAATATTTCCATTTCATATAATTTGTTTAGAAGGTTAAATAATATTTTAAAGTGGTTTAAAAGTGTAATTATAATTTTTTAATTAATCAATTTTCTTCCATTAGAATCAATTTTCCTTTGAAATTGGATATATAACCACTGGAAATAATTTAATGTTTTTACATTAAAAACCTACATATTCGTCTTCTCTACGGGATTAAATGGAAATTAATTTTTTCCAATTCAGTGATTGGAATATGTGAAAATGGATTCCATATTTTGATTCTTCATAATTTATAATGTAAAATAACGCAAACATATTTTTCTACCAAAAATATTAGTGAATGTAATTAAAATTATTATAATGATCAAGAAGAAAATTAGCTTAACAAAGGACTAAACCATAATCATAAGAGAAAAAATGACCTAAAACATTTCCCAGATCCATTTACTTGACATATAATGACACTATCCTCCCTTGAATTTATTTTTTACCATTATTGGATCCAATTTTCATAGGAAACATGTTGGTGGAATTCCCATTCCACAAATTTACAAGAATGTGACTCCTCCTCTACTATAAAAAGTAACTCACCCCTCCCTCTTCGACACACCTATCAAGAATAATTTGATCGACCATGATCTACCCAAAAATCACCTAATTATCCCTCCATTAATCCTTTAAGACTTACCATGGGCACAAATCCATCCAATGAAGACCTTTGGTGCAAAATAAGATGAGTTACCCAAAGAAGATTTAACATCCTCCTCAAGATCATTATATTAATTTGATTCATATCTCATTCAATTATAATTATTCCATTATAATATTAAAAATCTGGTATCCTTAATTTAATTAAATGGTTTTACTTTAACGGGTAAACATACACATACACACTATTCTATCTTATGGGTAACGAACATATCGTTCTTCTGTATGCCAAACTACCGCTCAAAAAACGATGTAGTTTTTCCTATACCACTTCTCATGGGTGGGAATTATGAAGAATTTTTTTTATATATTATATATATGATATTTATAATATCATTATTCTTATTTAATATTATATAACCTACATTTATGCATTCCATTTTGTGAGGATGCGATGACAACGTTTGTGGAAGTATTGACTACCGCCTCCCCAAAGTCATGTGATTCATTCATGAAAATCATTGAATGTATAATGGGTAGTTCAAATTAAAAAAATGTGAAATAAATTACATAAATATATATATATGATATTCATAAAATAATTACCTTTATAGAAATATAATATATCATTTTATATATTACCCTTTTCACAAACCAAAAAGTGATAATGTCGGTCATGGACACATGGACTACCACATCCTTGAAATTATGTGATTCATATTACATCAAAAAAAATAATATATATAAGTATAATTGATTAAAAAAATTATTTATTATATAATTTTACATATTTATACATATAATTTTACTTATATTCTTTCCATAATGATCACTGAAAAATGTGAACATTTCTCATTCGTCTGTGTGGCCTACTGTATCTGTGGCTATAACATTAGATAATATTTCATAACCATCATTCATGATTGGTTTTGAAAGTTTAATTTTTGTATAAATATGAAAATCATGTACTAATTATTATTCTAAATATGTTGATATAATGGCCACATTGACCACTGTCGACCTCCCAATAATTGTTAACACATGAAACAAATTTGCTCAAAACACCCAACATAAACATTATTGTTTATGTTGTTTTTTACAACATGGTAAAAAGTGAAATAAAAGTAACAATTAACATGAAAAGGGTATAATGAAATTATATAACAAGCATAAGTTTATTATTCAAGAATATAATGATACTCGTGACAATTCTGACACTGGGTAAGGGATTCTGTCTCAATATACATTCCATTGAGACTTATTTGTTGTGAGGAACAAATTCACTTTTATATGGTGTATATTCTTTACTTTGACATGATACATCATTAATCTCTTTATTTTAATGATATTATAAGATTAATTTTATTTTATTTCATATTGCGTATTATGATTCTAATTTTTAAATTGTGATGGGACACCATAGAATGTTTAAATAATATTCTCATCAAGAATTTTTTTGTGATCATTCTATTATATTTTCATTCAACAACACTAGAAACCATTTCTATTACTTATCCTTTACTTGGAAATTAATTATAATTCCATATTATTTAATCAATATGTATTTTTTATGATAATCCATTTGATTATTATTAATTTTCAATTATTGATATGAGGAATGATTTGGACTTATAATAACGGGAGGGGTTCAGAAATTATATAGACCCTCGATGCATCAATAGGTTCTAATGATACATATAAGTTGGTGAATTTAGAATAGTTAAAACCATATTTTAAAATGTCATGATCGAATAGGTTTTCATGTGCCTCATTCAATATGTCCAAAATTAAGCATTTCCCTTATTCAGATTCAATTATTATATATCCATGGGATTTTTGCATTAATATATATGGATGCATTATATTATAAGTTTATTGATTAAATGGCATGTGTTTGAGTTTTTTTCCTTTACATATTGGTATTTCTTTATCTATTTATTTGGATGGAATGTGTAATTATTTAATTACCTATCCATGTTTATTATTCTCATCAGTTTGTTATTTCATCTACTTTACTTACCCTTACTAAGCATTTGATTTCACCCTTATTCTATTTCCTTTTTGCGAGTTATGAAGAATAAAACATTGAATATTATTTCATGGATTAAATTTATTTCATTTTATTATGTATTGTTTTTTTTATTTTATCTTCCCAATGTATCATGTGAAACATGTATGTATTCTGGTTTTCCAGAATTGCTAAACTATTAAGTCCCTTAGAATTTTAAGATTGTATATACACTTTTATAATTAAATAATTCCATGGATCCATGTTTCTGGGGATAGATCATTACACAGGAGACCCATAAACCCAAAATAGGGTGTTTCTAAGAATTTGGTTCCACCTCATCAACCACAGGTGAACTAAAAACTCATCAAAGGAATTACAGAAATATTACATGTTATGCCAAAAATGAAAATGACCTGAGGAACCACGTCATGTATATTTATTACATAAATTCCCTAGGTAGAACCCACTAATATGATGGGGTGACTCATGACCTAAACAATAAGAATAATGGCATGAAAGGATTAATATAATATTTTATTTCCTAGGGACCCCAAATGAAATTAAAGTGAATCTCGTAGTATTTATGCTTGGGGATCAGAAAAAACAATGGAGAGATATAGTTTTTTAAGCTCATGAGGAATAAGAAATCACTTTATATGAATTTATGAAATAGTTTAATAAATTATTCTATCCATAATCCTATTAAGTGAAAGAAAAAAATAAGATTATTAAAAAATAAGAAAAGAAACCTATTGGTTCTAGAATTTTGAACCTAATTTTTATAACATGTTCATTCTTCACCAGAAGTGGAATCTAGTGAATCACTCAAGGAAATGATGTTCAAAGTTAGCCTATAATTAGGCATTCATTATCAGGTTGTGATGTTCTTTATGAGGACTTCACATACATCATTAATAAATATATGATATTAGAGAAATTAAACACTTGGAATGTCAGTAGAGGGACACCTTTGTCCACCCAAACAAAGATGGTAACTGTAATGGTGGGGATAAGAACAAAAGGTATAACTATTCCTTGGGTAACCACGAACTAGTGAACTAGTCCACTATATCAGTTTTTTTTTCAATGAATTCCTAGTAATCAACATTATTTTCTTCAGTGTGTTTCATTAAAAAAATGAATGATAAATAAATTTCACTACCTCGATACATCCATAATTGTAGTAATAATAGGTAATCTCATGAATTATTTTAAATATATCCAAAATTCAATGGGTGGTGTTAGTTATACTATTTCCCAAGTTTCAAATTCTCATCTAGGATGATCCCATTAGAATAGTACTTCCACATATATTCTAGGTACTTAGTTTGATTTCAAGAATACCCAAACACCTTCATAAACACATTCTCAGAAACAAAAGATGAATTGACCATGGGAGTAGATAAATAATTTTTTTAAGCTGAAAATATCATGTCAATCATGGATACGTGTTCCTCGATTGAGATAAGTTCTATTCTCCATCATTCCACTTCGATTATTTTATTGACAATATTACTTCTCATTATTTTATTTTATTCTTGAGTCATGAAACAATTGGGTTTTTTCTATGAAAAAGATGTCTCCAATTATGATCATCATGAAACCTCATGTGCAATATAATTTTATAGAATTAAAATTTTCAACATGAACCGTAAAAATCGAATCATATCAAATTTTATGGGATTTTACTATCTTGTACATGGAGACATTTAATCTCATCTTTGGGTCTATTAATTTATCTAAACATATATGTTTTTATTACATAGATGATAAAAATCCTAATAAATTTTTTAATTACTTATTCATTCGACCACGTGAAAGATAAGTTTAATTACTTATCAAATTACCCAAATAAGTTATTCCTATATATCATATATAGTATAAAATGTCACTAATAATGTTATGACAGTTGAAGGTCCAACTAGAGGTGTTCGAAATCCAAGGCTTCATAATACGAATCACATCTCCTTGGACCTGTCTGGTTCTTTTCTTCAATAATGTTGTTAGTGAACTCTTACTCTGTGTCAACTATCATAAGATAATCCAAGTTACAATAAAGAATTGGTTTCCTCTTCCATTAATTCATTATCTATATATCAATTTAAAGGATCCAAATGGTTCCAAAAATTGATCTCGGATTGGGGTATCACAATCATCAATCCAGGAATGTGGAAAACCATATGATAGCCTTTGAAAGTCGATATAGACCTATGAATACATGGTTATTCCCTTTGGTCTCACTAATGAAAGAATAGTATTCATGGAATTGATGAAATAGATCCATCACAGATACTCAGGTTCATTCATTATGGTATTTTTTTAATTAAATATGAGTATATTCATAGATGAATGATGATCATGATAGGAATGAGGATATCATACTAAATACATCATTACAAAATTCTCTTCCTAAAAAATCATTATAAGTGTGACTTATTGGATGTAACGTCTAGAGTTTTTGAATCGAGTTGAAAACATATCCCTTTTTAAATTTTTGAAATATATACTATAAAATTTTCTAATCAAATGATAGGAACTCACTTTCTGAGTTACATTAGCTTTGTATGGTTTTTTTTGGTGATTTTAGTGGTTTGGGGAGTGCCTTCGGTGTCTCAGTTTGCTTTTGGAAGAATTGGAGACCAAATGGCCTATTTTGTGTTGTGGGTAAAAGGTGCATGGTTTAGGGGAAAACCGTGTGTCCCCTTCTAAGAAACTCTGAATATCTTTTTTGATGTTCCACATGATCTGTGTAAACCATGAAATGAGGGTTCACATCCGTTTGGGTGGATCAGCAATTATCACACAGTATTCTTTATTGGTTTCACCTAGTTAGTGTAAACCATTCATAATTCCACAAGGGATATGACACATTGGCAGTACCTATTCACTATAGCTCACTCATTTCTTATACAGTTTAGAAAACCATAAAATAAATCCATGTGGTATGTATAAGGATTATTTTATATTTTCTCCTTTTTCCTTTTCCCACTTTCTTCACATTCTTCTCCCATGTATCATACACAAAAAGGGTAATCTCCCTCTCCTATCCTCTAGATGATTTGATGTATCTTGTAAAATAGTGATCTATTATTCAATCCTTCATAGGTTGAAGAACTACATCGGTATGGATAACCACACCAATGATTCTTCTTCATTTATCTTTTTCCTCATGGATCACTACTTCTGTATGATCCAATTTCAGTGTTTTAGACAGAAACTCAAATATACACCAATTTTCTTCATATTGGATCTTAATATTTGACATACCTATATATAAGGGTCTATGGTAGTCTTTTTATATCTAGGTTTTTTTATTTTAATTTTGGGAGTTAAGGTTTTAAAACATTATTTTATTGTTTGAGTGAGTGCCATTTATACATGTTGATTCATATCAAAATGGATATGTGACCCATGGTATGTCATTGGTAAGGATCTTACCTATTTTGCTTGAGAGAGGTTGGGTTAGAGGTCATTTATCCTTGGGATGGTTTGACTGTGGGGTGTCAAATTCATTTAAATTGATTTTTTAAAATTTTAATGAAATATTTAATCGATCATGAGGCATTCAAGACCTCTATAAGAAATTGATATGTTTGTGTAGTTGTTGGAATTTAATTACAGTGAATTAAATTATTTTTTATAGTGAATTATTTATATATAACTACTTTCGATATATTATTAAGGCCCATTAGGTCCTGAAAGGCCCGACCAGAGATTGGGATGGAATGACCATTGGGATTGACTAATGTTGCTCACTGGTTGGGTGTGTCTCAGATTGTCTTGAGTGGTTTTGACCATTATATTGGGAAACAAGTATCCCAGCTTGACCTAGTTGAACTATTAGGTTTGTCATGTCATATGCTTCATGGATAGATAGGCAGTTGGGTTTGGGTGATATGGTTTCAGGGGAACAAGTTGCCAGTTTGATGTGGCTTAGGGATTTTATATTGGTTATTTACACTCACCAGTGATGGGAAAAGTGTCGAACTGAGCCATGTGCACATAGGTTGACTCTGTGATGAAGTAGTTTTGATCAGCCCTTTTGGTAGTGGCCTTTAGTAATGTGGCTTAGGACATGTGATTGGGGGTTATTGACGTATCAAGCCACATGGAAGGTAAGGACCCTTCATTTGATAGTATTATGGTCATCGATTGGGGGATGAGGCTCACCATGATTGAGACCATGGGCATATAATTTTTTTTGGACACATGTCATTGTGCCTCCAGTTGTTGGGATTTGATACAATGTGTGAATTTGAGTAGGGGTATGAGGGACGAGATTGTATTTGATAGGCATACCTTCAGAATGTTAGTACTTGTTGAGACATGATGTTTTAGGAGGCATGAGGTTCCAAGTTACTTGATAGAGTTGGAACCTAAGGATTCCATTGGGATATGACATTTCGGGTACAATAAAATATTTTCTAAGGATCTTCTTAACATAAGAGATTCCAACATTGGATGAAATATATGAAACTTCATAGTGGCTATTGCACACCAAAGAAATTGTTTGTTTTATTTTCAAATTCATCGAGTTAGTATGGCTATTTTTAATATCAAACCTAATTAAAAACACATTATTGACACACACCATTGGGTGGTATCCCATTTTGATTCATCTGACACCATACATAGGTCCTTCAGGACACATGTAAAATATATAAATTTAGGTTTAGGTAAAGGATCAGCCTTAGGAGATGGATCTTAGTAGCTAATTGCATGGAGTGGGGTATAAACCTTGAGGTCATCCATTTCATGATTTTATATTTATTTTCTTTCAATTTCCTTATTTTGTTTATTATATTGTATATAGATATAGTGGTTAGCCATGAGACCTTTAGTTAATTGACATGTATGACTTATTATAAAATTAAATCTTGTTTTATTAGTTTCTTCAAGTGGTGTATGGCATGATGATATATTTATTATCCACTTCTTATGATTATTATTTTAATCCTCAATTGTTTATTGATTATGCTCCAACCTTTTTCGGGTATGGTTCAAGCATTCAGTGTCTTTTTATTCCACTACGTGTAATATATATGTACTACGACTAGTATTATATCATTAAAAGAGGGTTTACCCTCCCCACTATACCTTTTTACACCCTCGATGCTAATGAACAACCTTTTTTTAATGAGCAAGTTCACCTAAGCCCAGTGGAACATAGCTCGATAGCACTATTTGGAGGCAATTCAGGTCAGGGATGCTACAATTGGTATTAGATCAATTCTTGACCGGGATGTAGTAGCAGTGGTGTTCTGGATACTAATGCTATTGAGACTTCATTTTAATTTATTCTAGTCTTCATAATTGGTATACTGTATAATAGAGATTTTTTTATCTTCATAACTATATTTATAACTCATACTTGGATGCCTACACCCCCTTGTATGAGGGGAATATTGAGTTAAATTGGGTGGGATCTGATGTTCTATTTTTTCTAATTTTACTATTAATATTATATCCAACATGGACTCTTATCTTAGAATGTGATGTCATCTGGTTATGATATGTGACATGTGATCATTTCCTGGTATGGTAGGGGATGAGATATTGACCATGGCTCGGATAGGCAACAAGTGTTCTCGTGGCATTTTATTGGCACATTTTAGGGGTTTTCAATTTTTTAAATGCATGTATTCTTTGTAACAAAATAATAAATTGTGATGATTATAAAATTTTCTATTTAAGTGTAAAATTACCTTCCTAAATTTTATATTTCAATGTTTTATCTATATAATTCCATGTGATTTTGAAATGGGTCTATCCCTCATATGAGGAAGCAAGTCTTATGGCTTGAGGTGATGTTGATCACTTGGATTGGGAAACTTAGTCATCGGTTTGAGGAAATGACGGTTTTCAGGACAGGTGAGGCCTAGGGTACTATATAATACTTGGATTTGTTGAGGTAGGGTAAGAGGACATTAGGCATTGATTCCGTGGGGCATGGTTTCGATTTCAGAGAGTAAGGGTAGTTTGAATACGCTACATTAAACTATATTTGCAATCTAAATTATATATGATATTGGATGTCTTCCCAATTGATGGTATTCAGAAGTTCAATCCTAGATAGATCATATGAAGCATCAGGTGGGTGATGGTTTAGTAACAAATGTGTAAGAGTAGGTTGAGGCCCATGAGGGTCATGAAAAAAATAAGCTACAAGTTCATCCATAGGTATATACTTGGGTACAGTTCCCAATGTCAAGGAGGAATCCTCACAATCATGAATAATTTGGGTCATGGATCGATGAAGAGCTTCAATTGAAATATATACATGTCTTCTAGGGGATTGATAGAGGTTTCCAAGGAGAATATCCCTATATTGGTTCAATTATAAATGATCTACAATCACAACACCCACCACTTTTCCTGGGTCAAGGTGGAACTCTAGATGCTGATAATTAGATAGAGAGTATGTATATGTTTCTTGAGAAGCTTATGACACCTCCTTGGTGGAGGGTCATGTTGGTGATGTATATGATTAGACGTCTAGAAAGGAACTGGTGGGACATGTAGGTTCAGACAGACAAACATAAGGGACTGTCCTATAAGGAATTTGATTCCAGGTTCTTCGATCACATATTTCTAGATATTATGTGGGATGAAAGATCTCAAGAGTTTATAAGTATTCAATAGGGTGACATGTCTGTTATGGAATATGTAGTGATGTTCACTGAAGTCTCTCTCTTCGCACAAGGTATGGCGAGCAATGAATCCTCTAGGTTGAGATTCATTGAGGATGGTTTATGACACACCATTCTAGTGCAATAAACATCTTTATATTGACCTCGTTCTCTTAGTCAATGAACCAGGAACTCATAGCTGAGGGAAACTTAATGGATAATTCATACTCAAGATGATTAGATGATTTAGGTTATTGAAGTTGTGATTCATTAGATGGAAGGAAATGAGGTTGGGATGAGATTTAGTAGGTTGGGCAGGACAAGGACTTGAGAAGACTACCTTGTAGTGGATCCTCTATGGTATTCTTCTAGTATGGGAAGATTGCATAAGTCCAAATATAGTTTGAGTGGTTTAGAAAGGTTTTTCAGTCATGTGGATATTTTAGTCATCATGAGAGGTTCTGTAGGAATCCTTCGCAGATAGTTGGCAATAAGGGACTATATAAGACTCATGAATCTGGGGTCAGTTCAAGATCGGTACCAAGTGAGTGTATCCTAGGTTCAACTACATGCATAGTTCATAAAATAGATAGTGGGACCCAACATTGGGGTCAGTGTTCAGTGGCTGGATTACCACCATAAGGAGTTCAGGTATCAGTAAATTGAGATTTAGGCTAGGTGCACACAGTGGAGCTTCTAGGGGATGAATGTGAAAGTGATCCATCAAAGGTTATAGGTACACCCAAGTAATTGATGTGAATTTATTTTGTTTTATTTTGGGAATTCCTATTGTGGCATGTTTATTTTGGGTGAACTTTTTACAGGTGTTGTACATATGGATAGAACACATGATGTTCAATAGGTTGGAATCATAATAGATGTGATATATATATATATCTGAAGTGTGAGGCACCAGGTTCTATATTTGAAAAAATAATGGGTGCGGTATTTTGAGTTTCATAGCATCATGATAATCTATGGATGCGAGTTTCTGAGGTTCTTTGACATTGAGGTATCAGGGATGTAGGATACATGAGGTTTAGATTATCTGGTCACAATGACAGTGTGATACTTCATTGAGTTGTGAGGCATTGGTATTTATTTGAGGATCTATAGTGATATGGTACCCCAATTCTTCCACGCATTCCATTGGCTCTAGGTGACCACTGATGTGGTGCAAGATTTGTATAGGTGTCGAGAGTAACCCATGAGCACCCAATAAGGTTTGGGAGTAAAAATGCATCACATGAGGACCTTAGTTCTGAGAATAGGTCAATGTACCATTATTTTCATTACTTTTCTTAATTGATTGATATTGGGTTAGGAAATTCCTATGGTGGGGAGCCCCCTTGAGGTTAATTGACCTATACCCTTGAGACTGTGGTGGTCTGTATTGTTTTTGACGTGTTGTGTATGTTTTGTACCATATCTTTGTTTCATTTTATATCTTAGGTATGAGATATTTTGTGGTGGGGTGACTATAACATCCTTGGGTTTTCAATCAGGTTGAAAACCTCTCCCTTTTCCAATTTTTGAAATAGTGGTTATACCATTTTGTAATACAATGATCCGAACTAAATTCCAATAGTTTTTTTATCTTTATATGATGGGTTTTAGTTAGTATAGTGGCTTCAAGAGTGCCTCATGAGTTTTTATTTGATTAAAACCCCACCGGGAGGCCAAATGGATTGTTTTGGGTTGTTGAAATATGGTGCACGATTTAGAGGAAAACCATGCAGCCCTTACTAGGAAACCATGGGGCTCATTTTGAACTGCTACACAGCTTCGTGAACCATTCGACGAGGGCACATAGACGTGTGAGAGCCTCTATGGTTATTTTAGAGGCTTCCATATGATCTGTGAAAACTATGCAGAATGTATCATGGGTAAATCAATGTATGAAATACCTATGTATTTTAGATCTCATGGATTTCACATGGTTTAGAAAACCATGTCAGTAAACTTTTTAGCTTGTACATGGTGTTTTTTATGTTTTTCTCCCATTCATTGGTTCACATTCTCCCCTTTATTCACCCTCATCATGTTCATAGTATGGGGATGCTCCCTCCCTCCTCTGATCTGGTGGATTTTGATCCCTGTACTCAATCATTGATTTGTTCTTCGATCATATAGAGATTATATAACCACATTTGTAAGGCTAAATTCATCCATGCTTCTTCTTCATTTATCATTCACATCATTGATTTCGATTTCCATTTCAGGTAATTTTAGGGTTTTAGATGGAAACATAGATCCATTCCAGCCATCATCTAAATTGGCCATGATATTGGATGTGAATACATATATGGGTGTAAGGTAGGTGGTAAATATCATGATTTGTGTATTTTTCATACATTGTGGGCTCATTAATTTTAGTACGTGTTTGGGTATCTTGATCAAGCCCCATTCATAACTATTCCTTCATATCAAAATGAGTTTTTGACATCGTTAGATGTCATTGAGCATGACCTTGAATATTAATATTGAGAGATTCTATGTTATAGGTTGTTTGTATTTGGTATTTTTTGACCAGGGTGTCAAATTTATTTAAACTGGTTTATTTAAATTTTATTCAATAGTTAATCGAACCTGAGGTATTCAAAACATCCATGTTATATTGATATGTTTGTATAGTTGGGGAAATCAAATTGTATTGAATCGAATTGTTTATTAAATTGAATTATTTAAATATTATTTAAAGTGATATAATGTTGATTCTCATTGGGTTGTGACAGGCTCGAACCAGGGTTGGGTTATAATATTCATCGAGATTGAGTGATGTTGATCACTGATTGTGAATAGTCCAAACATGATTCATTGGTTTTGACCATAATAATGGGCCTTGAGTATGTTGGTTTTAGGTAGTGAGACCGTCAGTTTGGCCATGTCATGTGATTTTAGGATGGAAGGGCCCTTGGGATTGAGTGACATGGTTTCAGGGGAACAAGGTGTTGGTTTCTTGTGCCTTATAGATTTTATATTGATGATTTCTTCTCACCTGTGATGGCCATAGAATATAATTGAGTTGTATGCACATAGGTTGATTGTACGATGAGGTGGTTTTGACCATTTGTTTTGGTAGATTCCCTTGATAGTGCAGATTAGGACATGAGATTCCAGAATATTTCCATAGAAAGCCATGTGGGTGGTGAGAATCCTTTGGTTGAAACCATTGAGTATATTGTTTTGGGGATGATGATCACCATTATTGAGGCCTTGGACTTGGATACTTATTTTTGAAAAGGTGTCATCATGCCTCCATTTTTTGGGCTTTGAAACGATGTCTACATTCAAGTAGGTGTCTGAGGGACTATATTATATTTCTTGGTAATGCCTTCAAGACATCCGTACTTGTTGACATATGATGTATCAAGAAGCATGATGTTCTAAGATACTTGTTGGAGGTGGAACCTAAGGGTTCACCTAGGATATGACATCAGGGGTACCTTGAGCTATGGACTAAGGATCCTCATCACATCTAGGATTCTAGAATTTGCCTTAGCAGGTGACACTTATGGTTTGATATTGATAATCAGATAAGTTGATTATTTTATCTTAAAATTCATTGATCTATTTTGTTTATTTATTATACCATTATTTCTTAAACACATATTATTAGTACACACCATTGGTTGGTGCCCTACTGAGATTCATCTCACAACCTTCCAAGGTCCATCGAAATGCGTGTATACTTTATTAATTTATGTTTAGGTAAGGGAATAGCCTTAGATGATGGACCTTATTAGATTCAAGCATGGAGTTTTAATGGAGGCTGAGGTCATTCCTAGAAAGAGTTTTTTAGTATCTTTCTGTTTAATATGTTTTTTTGTATTTTTTTTGTAGATATAATGTTTATCCATGGCTTCCCATTTTATAATTGACATGTAAGACTTGTCATTAAATTCATGGTTGTTTTACAAGTTACTGCAAGTGGTGTTTCAAATGGTGTTCTATTTTATTTCCATTTATTTTGGTTATTATTTCTTTCCAAAATTGTATATTGATTCTTCTTTTTTCCTTTGGCAAATCTGGTTCGAGTCTGCTGAGTCTTTTCATTATGCTTCATGTTATAAATTTATATATACCCAAACTAGAATTATATCTAATTTAGAGGGTATGTCCTCCCCACTATACCTATTTACATACTAAACTTCTAGTTGGTAGCCTTCGGTGGTTGGAGAGGTAGGCCAAAGGCCAGTGGTACATGTCTTGATAGCACTGTTCAGGTGTCAATTCATGTTTGGGATTATACATGGATACAATAGGTTTAATTTATGGGGAATATTATTTCAAAAAAGGAATAACATTTTATCCTAAAAAGAATGCAGTTATTATCTTTTAGAAACCAACTAATAATTTCGTGATGATATATATCTTCCTGGTAGTAGTAGGGTATTATCGCTTATTATTTTTTGACTTATCACATATCGATTCTCCCATGAAAATGATGGTAGGGAAGTTCATACCATTATTTAGAGGGTATATTCTAAAAAAAATTATAAAATATAAATTATCAGCTTACATAAACATTGATCCTTATCTTTCTAGAACCATGTAATATTTATTTTGTCTCTATTGATCCTTCTAGACCAGGATTGAATTGTGCTCTCATGTAGGCAGAACACATAGTATTTCATTACTAATGAAAACTACGGCTACTTTATTTGAATTATCCAAACTATGATATGGAACTAGACATAGGTGTATATTCCATAATAAAATGTTGTCACTATATACTTGGAGAAAATTTAACTTGGTTAGTGGATTAAAAAACGATGAAACTGTAACATCTCATAGTGGTACCTAAACATGAGACAATGGATATTGATTAAATATATGTAAATTTTTTTATTTGAGTTAGTGTATAACCTAGAAATTGAAATTTGATGGTTGATGCAATGATTTTGAAGTAAAATAATCTAGAGGTTTGATAGGAATGGAACCAACAAAAATTGTTAGTGGTGATTACTAATATGCACTTGGAATGAGATGAGTAGGACGTTGTGGAGATTTTTCCTATTACCCTTATTTAGGAATTGGATGACTTAGTAAAAAGGGCTCAGTAAATAGACCTTTATTATAATAATGTTATGTAAAATCTCAATGTTGGGGATACCATTTTTAGTTATATGGAAGATACAGATTCAATGTTATTATTTAGATAAGAGATTGTAGTTCCTTTATCAGTCCAAGAGAATCTCCATCATCATTTTCATAATTAAAAATTGTAAATCCACTCGAGTACCTAGAAAGTGTGTAAGATAATAAATGAACATTTCATGTTGTTAAGTATGGAATTTTAATTTTGTTGTGTATGTTGGGAGATGTCACACATTTGATAAAGTGAAGGTCAAGCATTGATGATCAATGGGAATGCTACAGACATTTAAAATACCTTTATGGAAAAATGAGTTGATTTCTATTGACTTTTTTCACTGCTCATCCATGGAATCATTATAACCATGATTAAACTACGGTGATAGTGGTCCAACTCATGAATTCATCATAATTTATCATAATTTAGGAGATAAATATGATAAAATAATTAGAATATATATATATTTTTGAAGTGGCCAAATTGAATGTGGTACTAATTTATATTATCTCTAAATGAGACCCTAGATTCACGTCATGGTTTTGGGGTTCCTTACAATATTCTCTTTGAACCATATTTCATATTATCATGATAAATAATCCCCAAAGTGATGACCATTCAGACAGTATGATCTTTGTTTTTTTGAAGTGGTCGATCCATGTGATTTTCAATGACGACGGGAAATCTTCATTTTGGAATGAAATATAATTTTTTTCCTTGTATTTTTAGACCATTATAAAATTTTATATGGATTTTTGATGTTTCTTATTAAATATATATACCACCATGATTCATTTCCATACATAATGTTTTTTTATGTCACACAAATTAAGAAGTACCAAATGAGTATTGTCCATATGAGTAGTTGGGATTATGTAACACTTGTGCTTTATGGAATGTTTATTCACATCCAAAGTCAGATTCTAAACATAAAATACATGTTCTTACAAGTAAAATCATTATCACTAGTGAAGGTATTTTCAAATCATGGTTTGATGTTGGAAGAGACCTGGTAATGGGAGAATAATATGATTTATCAATGACCAAGACTATTACAATGAACCACTAGACTCATGATTTCCCTGAAAAAGTAGTCTAATGGAAAGGAAAATGTGAAACACCCCGTATGAAGTATATTCCAATTTTATTTATTTATTTTATGTTATGTATTGGTTTCAGCGCATAATATAGAATTGGAGTTGGAATCATACTCTGGGAATCAGTTCTTAGTGTGAATTATTCCTAGATAGATTTTAAGAAACAATATTTGAGGATGTTCATAACAAGAAATTTTTATTCATGGCATCCAATATTTTCATGAGAATAATGGGATTTTTGACACATACATTGAGTTGATATTAATTTTTGTGTATGTGGGAATCAATGATTTCGTGGTAGGAATTCCCATTTTACTGCATTAATAGATTCTGATTCAAAATAATAATTAATTCTATTTCCCTTATGTTCTAATTAGTTTCCCATTTTACGTTAAACCCCATACACTATTTATGATATTTTTGTGATACTATTCTTTTTACAGACTGATTCCAATGAATCTTCAAGCTTTTAATATAGGGAATTAATTTAAATGATTATAGTTATTCTTCTCTTTTGTAATATCTATTTTTTACAGAAGAGAAACCCTAGATTGTATCCACCATGTCAGTATCTGTGGAATAAAGAATTTTTTTAACAATTTTATAAAATATATCTTGAAAACTATCCTCTGATGATCCACTTTTCATGGATGGGTTGGGTGTTATGAAAGGACCTTGATGTGGGGATCCATTGTGATCTAATGGTTTAATTACAAGAGAGTGGTTCATGGAGTGAAGTGGTGGTTGGCGATTCTATGTGTGATTGTACAATATATATATATGGAATGTTGGTTTTACGTTTGTTTTTTCCACACCCCTTTTAGACATTACATGTGCACCAGGAATAGATAACTGATTTTCTAGGAATAGTTGCCACAATAGTTTAGATTACACACTGGCTATTATCCCTTACAATGGACCTTAATTTGCATTGGGACTGCCCCCTTGTTGTGCCTTGTAGGATAAGACCGAGCGTGTTGGTTAATTGAAGCCATAGGGTGAATCCTTCTTATTGTATGATTCAAGGGTTATTATGTTCTTGATTATCCACTGAGATCCTATGTTCTCTCATGATCTTTGACACTTAATCGCTTATGACATGTGATTGATACGCCACTTTCAGTGAGTCATTATTATATGCTATATTCAATATTCACATACCGAATCTGGGCACCACTAATACTGGGACCCAGTCCATCCCATGGAATGTCTTGAAGGGATTTCCCTATCCCCACCCACTAGAACAAGTGCATCAGTGTCCATTAATTCGTTTTGGGAACGATTTACCCTAGTATAAAAGCATTAAAAATTAAAAACAATCAATAATATGATTTAAAAATTTTCATTCTAAACAAGACTTAACAGAAACCAGATATGAATATATGGTTTTAAGTAATTTATAAGAGGTCCAAAAATTAATAAAAACATCAAAAAGTCATCCACAAAGACTCCACATTACATGGGGTCATCACCCCTAATCCCTCTCGACAACACTACACCATAGGAGGGGACTAACAACCTGAATTGCCTTCCCCCGAGCCTTTTCCATTATCTCTGTCAAACATAATCATGTCTACATACACCGAATAGGTGTATGTTGGGTGTGATCCTAATCCCAATAGGATACCACCCAAATATTCCAATGAGTATTTAATTTAAGGTGAAAATCATCCAATTTTAATATGTAAGGAAAAGAAGGCAATAAATTCCAAGAAATGCAACATTCAATTGTAATAAATTTTCAAAATAAAACATTAAAAATGTTAAAACATTTTAAGAAGACATTTTATCTAATATAATGTACAGCCAAACACACACTAAGAAAATAGTAAATACCAGAAGTGTAAGGATCACCAAAACTGAGAACACCCCTAGGAACTAGATAGTCTCGAGCCCTGTGAACCTCATACATTGGTGTAAAATATACATGTCACAATCCTTTCCCATGAATGATAAACTAATATTGGACGTAACCATAAAATATCACTCCCAAAAAATCTTTCATATACTTTAGTTATAGTTGTCATTATCCAAAATTCTCAGTGAAACATTGATAAAACAGCTCTGGATCACTAGCGTACTAGTACATATTCGCCTACATAGGTTCCAGAGCATCCCCCATTGTTTTAAAAAAAATTAATCATGATAAATATATCTAATTTCATATAAAAACACCAATAATGGTCACATAGTGACAGTAGGGTTTCTATTCACACTTTATACCACTTAAAACTCACAATAAACCATTTTGATTTTCAATAAAACAACCTCACAAAATCTCACATTGTTTTGCACGCAAAACTCCTTGAAATCCACACTTTGAACACTATGCGAACACCTATTAATCTCCAAAAAAAAATGGATTCCCAATATATTTCAATGAAACCAACAAATTACTTATAGGGCATCCCCATTTGAACCGAGGAGTGATATCGTTGTAAAACATCCATTTTTCAACAAACATGGCACATAAAGTTTATATGCATCACAAACACCATTAATACAAATTTTTATAGCCACAACAAAAGGTTATGAATATAAAAATAATTATTTTTCATCCTTATTACATTTAAATAAAATCAACCAAGTTATTATAGGGCATCCATAAATGAACCAAAAAAATATTTCTATGAAAACCACAAATTTTACATAAAAGCGCACTTAATATTAATTTTTTTTATAAATACCACTAAACAAAATTTTTTATCCAATAATCAAATGAGATAAACATGAAAATATTATAAGCAAAGAATTATAATTCTTAAGGATTTCATTCAAATGGAATCACCCACCAAAATTGTTAAAATATTGAATCCTTCGTGAGAAAATTTAATCACACTATCTCTACACCTCAAGGAAGGTAGATCGAGCGTAAAATAAAAAGACTAGAACACAAAAACCCAATGATAAAACCTATGATTGAAGCCCTTCCATCTGGTAATTTTTGAATTCATTTAAATTGGAAGAAACATTATGAAAAGGGGAGTAACTCAGAGGGATAAACACTCACTTGAGATTGTGTGAAGTTCCTCGACCAAATCACCCTTTAAAATGTAGTTCCGATGAGGGTTTGAGGGGTTTTGAGGGATTAAATGGGTATTAAGTCCTATTTGGGGAAGAAAGTGGTAAATTAAGATAAAAATATCATGTAAAAGAAGTCATTTGACCCATTTTAAAATAGATGGACATGGGTGAACTTTTTGTGTGCCCGGTTTGGCAAACAGTGCACTTAAATTGTGCACCCTCCTTTTTCCCCTCAAAACATCTCCATATGATAGAAAAATCTGTGGGGGGTTAGGTGGAGTTATGGGGGATGTAAGGATAAAACTATAAGAAATATAATTACCTTTAATGAAGAACTTGGGTGTGAAAATTCTCCATAATATGAGAACTGATCATCCTAGAAAGTCGACTAGAGGGTTGATAAGAAAAAAAAATGGGAAATCGTCCTAAACCCTGGATATCTGCTCCCAGGTCTCATGTGTATCACTACAACTCATCCAATGAACCTGGACTAGAGGAATAGACTTACCTCAATGATCCTTCTCTTGGGAGTCCACTATTTTCACTAACTGCTATAAAGCTGAAAAGTCATGCCCTATTTCAAGTTCTTCCCAACTCAACGCATGTGACAGATATGGGTATTATTTCTTCAATTGGGATAAATGGAAGACATCAGGAATGAATGTCTACTAAGAAGGTAATTTCAACCTATAATCTATCTGTCCAATACTTTTGGTGATATCAAAAGGGCCAACATGTCGCGGTGTCAGCTTCCCTTTCTTCCCCAATTGGTGATGGCCTAGACAAGGGGCCACATTCAAGAATACCATGTCACCCACTGAAAACTCGAGGTCCCAACCCATCCATTAAGCATAAGAATTATGATGACTCTGAGATCTCAACAAGCACTTCCTGACCGATTTTTCCTTCTTCGAAGTATCATACACAAGGAACGAACCAAACAGTAAAGACTCGCCAACCTCAGACCAACATAGGGGTCTGACATGGCCGACCATAGAGTTCCTCAAAAGGGGAAATTCGAATCATGGACTTTTAACTGTTATTGTAGGAAAATTCACCCAATTCCAAATGTCTTTCCCAAGAACCTCCAAAGTCTAAAACACATGCACAAATCATTTCCTTCAGAATCAAGTTCACCCATTCTATCTGACCATCCATTTGAGGATCGCATGTCATGCTTATCTTGAATTGTTACCCCAAGGACTTTTGTAGGACATAGAGAAAAAAAAGTGAAATGGGTGTCCCTATCTGAGAAAAATACTGATGTCACACCATGGAGTATCACCACATTCTAATGATACAAACATCCCATCTCATCCACTATAGTAGTATCATTGATCTGGATGAAGTGGGATGCTTTGGTTTGATGGACAATCTCCAAACAAATGGAATTATTACCTCGAGTTGTACATGGAAAACCAAGAATGAAGTCCATGGAAACCCCATACCACTTCTAGGTAGTAATTGGTAGTGTTTGGAGAAATATGGAGGGCCTTTGTTGCTCCACCTTCACCAGATGACATGTGTAGAATATCGACAGAAAGTATGCTTTGTTCGGTCGCATACCTGTGCACCAGATCTATAGACATACATAATAATGCATCTTAGTTTTACCCAAATTTACATCCGACTATGATTTTTGGATATCCACCATCACTACCTTCCACGGAGATGATGACAGTACTGAGTGGCCCTTGAATCATATGTTGACCTTTAGAGATGAAGAACAATCATGGGATGTCTCACCACCATGAAGATACTTCCTTGACCACTGAAAAAAAACATCACTGAATTGTTCTTGCTGAATTAAATCCAACAAATAATGTTTCAAATGAAGTCTCTCTATGAATTCAACTTCACTGTGATCCCAGGTCTCCAAGTGAATATGAGAAAAGAGGCCCAACAGTGTCCACTCTTCACTATACTTCCTCTAGGGTTTCACTGGTACCTTTCTTCTCAAGGAATCCACCACTACATTTCCCTTTCCTCATGTATAAACAATGTCTTAGTCAAAGCCTTTCATGTACTCTATCCGACGATGTTTCCTTAGATTATTGTCATTCTGTAATGAAGATATAGGCCATGCTTTTGTGATAACACTAGACCACAAACTTCTCCCTAAGGAGGTCTTGATTTCAGCTCATAAATGCATGCATCACCACAACAAACTCCAAGTCTTGGGTTAGGTAATTCATTCCATGTGGTCAGAGATGGCGAGATCCATACACCACCATGCGATAATCCTTCATAAGCACGCACCCAAGACCCATACCATAAGAGTTTAAATAGACCACATACTGATTCATGACCTCAGGAAAAATCAGCATAATGGCGGTAGTCAACAGCAGCTTCAGCACCTCAAAGGTTTCCTAGCATTTTTTTCCCCATAAAAACATCACCCCTTTCTAGGTGATCACGGTCATCAATGAAGCAAGACGAGAGAAATCCCTATTGAATCGTCTACAATAACCATACAGGACAAGGAAATAACTGATCTTGAACAAATTCTTTGGTTTCCCCCATGACATGACCACACTGATCTTTTCAGGTTCCATTGAAACCCCCCACCCCAAGATCACATTGGCATGAAATTTCACCTTCCTAATACATAAAGTACACTTTGACAACATATCATAGAAGCAATGATCTCGAAAGTTCCCTGAACGATCCTCACATGATGTTTGTGTTCCTCCTCAAAGCCCGAGTATACTATAATTTCATCCATGAACAACACAAAAAAGGTATCGAGATACTAGTGGAACACCCAATTCCTGAGTGATATAAATACCGCTAGAGCATTGGACAATCCAAAGGGCATGACCAAATACACAAAGTGGTTGTACCTTCTTTAGAAAGCTGTCTTCAGGATATCTACCTCTTTCACCCTGAGATGATGGTATCCCAAATTCAAGTCTATTTTTGAGACCCACTTTCCACCCTTCAACTAATTGAACAACTCATCTTTTCGAGGAAAATGGTATTTTTTCTTAATTGTTATCTTATTTAGCATTAGGTATTCAATGAACAACTGGAGTGATCTGTAAACCATTTTTACAAACAACATAGGAGAAGCCCAAGGAGAGATGCTTGGGCGAATGTATCCTTTGGATTATAAGTCCTCCAGTTATATCATTAATTCCCTCAGCTCGGTGGGGGACATATGATATGCGGGAAGATATATCGGATGTGTTCACAGCAGCAAATCAATCAAGAACTCCACATCCTACTCCAGGGGAAAACCTGAAAAATCATCTAGGAATACCAATGGAAACTCATTCGCTATATGAGTTATTTCACCTTAATAGTAAATACCCATCTCTTCTAGCTTTAACGATGATAACTAGAAGATAAAACATCCCAACTCAAGGATTGGAGGTCATGCATGACCCGTCCAAGGATCTCATTCTCCAAAAAATCCGAACAACTCCCATCAGGTGTCGTGAAACTCACTCGATGCCTCTAGCAATCGATGGGTTCCTAGAAGTGTAAGAGAAAATCCATGCCAATTATCATGTCAAAAAGATCCATGTCTAATTCTAATGTGTCCCAATCCATCTCAATCCCTGACACATAGTGCACACACGATGGGCACCTATGAAACTGCTCCTTCTTCTTTACCAGCAACGTCACCAACTTCGTCGCAAAAGAAAAAAAAATTAGTTGTAAAATTATGTGTCTCCACAATATGAGCAGACACCAGTATCAAAAAGCAAAACATCTATAGATGTTTTAATTAAAATGGTACCTCAACCTATCGACGGTCCCACCTCTGATCCTGCTGCTGCCTAATCCACCACATGAAAATTTATGGTCTCTTCCTGTTCCAACCACTAGTATGTGGGAATACCTAGAACTGGATATGCCCAAAAGATGGCCCTGAACATCCACCACAGCCACCAAAATATGGTCCCCAATCCTCCATGGATCTGACTAAGTTGGACCTCCCATAGAGGACCCCGATACTTCCCCACTCTAAAGTGGTCGTGTCACCCAAAAAAAGCACTGAAAAATGCCCCATACATCCATAATGATAACATGAATTTAGAGGGAAGGTTTATGCTAGTCTGATGTGTCATGTCTTACCACACCGGTGGCACATGGAATACCTTGCATTAGAAGCCACATATGAAATCTTCCTGGAGGGGTGGCTTGAACTACCATCTCTCATCTTCCCATTCTCTTATCGCATCTGTTTCTTCTCCAAAGAGCTACCACTACCCTCTGTTGATATAGTTCCGGAAAAACTAGACCTTCCTTTTTGGTCAATATACATCATAAATTCATAGTCAACAACATCAGCATAAGTCTTCAGATTGAACAAAAAACCCATTAGTATATCTCTTGTCCAAGGATTTCTCAAAACTCTTGGCATTCTCTTGTTAATTAGAGATGATTTCTGGGGAATACTAAACAATTTTAGTGAAATGGCTGGCATACTCCACAACAGAAATATTCCCGTTAACATGGTCCATGAAATCTTGTGATCAAGCATAATCCAACAGTTCATGTTAGTACTAGTATTTGAAGACGGCCTTGAAATCTCCCCAGTGCTTCTGATTGTTATTCCCAATCTGATGTTCTAACACCCACCACATGCAGATTGGACCCCCCAATAGAATAGAGGCATACTTCACCCTCACCTCCTCTAGTGATTCTAGGAACTGAAACATTCACTCGATCTTCTCAAGCCATTATTCTGCTTCTTGGGAATCTATGCTCCCTCAAAATGTAAGAAGGTTGTTTCTAATAAAATCTTAAGCATTATCTTTTCTAGGACCCATCTCTTCTTCCCAAATATAAATGGGAATAGTATTCATCCCCTTTCCTAGATCTTGGACAGGCCGAACCGCAACCTCGACTATCCTCTGATCAATCGGTGTGGGAGAAGTCTCTCTGGCTTCCTCCCGTGGGTACATGGGAGCTTTCCAAAGAGGCATGTTGCTAAAAATTGCAACAATCAAAAAAACAATATTCAATACCAAAATTAAGAAAATTTAAATCAAATACATCAAATATAAATAATTTAAACTCATTACAAGAATAAAAGAAACAACTACTCCACCACCGCCTAATGTCCATGCGTGGTCTGCATCCCACATGCCTCACATGGAAGTGAAGCTAGTCAGACAATTCCAACATACCCTAGTGACTCAAGGTTTTCCATGTGATTTCCAGGCGAGGAACCCTACTTGTGACCAATACCATGATCCTTGATAGTCCTAGCTCCTATCTTTCCTAACTCATCCCAAAATAGTAATATAACCCAAAAACATTGGCCTCCTCTGATACTATTTTGTCACGAACTGAATCTGGGCACCACTAATACCGGCACAAAATCTAACCCATGATAAGACCCAAAGGGCGTTCCTTATCCCCACGGGTAGGCACAAGTGCTCGTATTTCAATAAATTTGGTTTTAGAATGATTTTCCCAATTATAAAATCTTAAAATAATAAAAAAAAGTCAATAATATGAATATAAAATTATCAATCTACAAAATCATTAACATAACCCGGATCTGAATAAAAGGTTTTACATAAATTACAAGAGGTCCAAACATAAATAAAAATATCATCAAATCATCCCAAAAGTCTCCACATTACCTGGGGTCATCACCCCTAAGCCGTCTCCACAACACTGCACCATACGAGGTGACTAACAACCGGAACCGACTTCACTAGAGGCTTTGTCATTACATGTGTAAAACATAAAAATGTATACATAATCCCTAGGGGTGTATGTATGTTTTGATATTAAGCCTAGTATTATACCACTCAATGATTGAATATAGTATGTAATACATGGTGATAAAGCACGCAGTTTTATTATTTAAGGAAAATCGGCGATAAATTCCATGAAATGAAACTTTCAATTATAAAATATTTTCAAAATAAAACATTCAAAATGTTAATAAATTTTAAGAAAAATGATATATACTGAAATTTATGTCCAAACGGACAATAATAAAAGCGTAAATACAAACAATCTATTGATCACCAAAACCGGGAAAACCCCTAGCCACTAGATAGTCTTTGGGCCTATGTACCTCGTATGTCGGTGCAAAATATCCATCTCACAATACTTTCCTATGAACAAGACACCAGTAGGGAATATCCCCATAACCCAGTGGTCCACAAAAGGCATTCATATAGTTTAGTTATATTTTCCGTTATCCAATATTCTATGTGAAACAGGGATAAAACCGCTCCGGATAACTTGCGGTCTAGTACATATCCACCCACCTGGGTACCAAGGATTTCCCCTTTGTGATCAACCAATTTCAGAATTATACATACATCCCATTTAATATAAAAACACCACTAATTTTGACATAAAATTAATACAGTGTCTATACATACATTATACCACTTAAAACAAAAAATAAAACATTTTGATTTTCAATAAAACAACCCCTCAAAATATCGCATTGTTTTTCACCCAAAAGTCATTGAAATCACCTCTTTTGACACTATCTGCACAACTATAAGTCACAAAAACAAAACATTCATCCCAATAAATTTTATAGAAACATAAAAAAATCTGTTATAGGGAAGCCCTATATGAACCAAGAAGTCATATATTTGTAAAACATCGATTTTCACACCAACATGGAACTTAAAGTTCATATGCTTCACAAACACCATTTGAATTTTTTTTCTCACAAACAACCAACGAAGATAAAAATAAATAACATTATTTTCAAACATAATACCATTCAATAAAATCAACTAATTAGTTAAAGGGAATCCCCAAATGATCTAATGAAATATTTCTATTAAAACCCCCTAGTTTCACATAAAAACGACACTTAAACTTCATTTGCTTTACAAATACGACTAAAAACAATTTTGTTCACCAATAATAAAAAACATTTACAATTAATATATTATAAACACATAATGTTAAGTTACAATTATTTCATACACATGGAATCACCAACCATAATTGTTAAAACATTGAATCCTTAGTATGAAAATTCAATCGCACCATTACCGTACATCAAAGAAGGTAGATCAGGCATAAATTAAAAAGATTAGACCAAGAAAACCCCATGTTAAACCATATTTTCTAAACCCTACCCTTTGGTAATTTAATAATTCATTTAAATTGGATTAAACATCATGAAAAGGTGGTGGAACTAAGATGGAGAAACACTCACTTGATATTTTGTGATGTTCCCTGACAAAACACCCCATAAAATTGAGTTCCAATGAGGGTTTCAGAGGCATTGAGGGACTCCATGGCTATTAGGTTAGAAGTGGGGAATATATACAGGAATTTAGATAAATATATGGAGGTAAATGAAGTCTTTTATCTCATTTTTAGTGAGTTTGGCATGGGTTCATAGTCTGTGTGCACGGTTTGGAAAATCGTGCACCTAAATCATGCACCCTCCTTTCTACCCTCAAAAAATCTCCAAATTCCACCAAACTGTGTGGGTGACTGGGGGAGACATATGAGGACACTAGGATAAGAATATAATAAATATATGTACCTTTAATGGAGAATTTGGGTGTGATACAATCCCCATTATTTTGTGTGATAATTGAGTCTTCTCTCATGTATGGTGTACCTATTTATTTAAAAAGTTGATAATGAGTTTTGAATTATTTAATGAAATTTATTAAATAATTTATTACACCATATTTTACTTTTTAAATAAAAATGATATTCCTTCTTCCATTCCTCACATACATTATAATGGAAAGGCTCTAATATTCAAAATGATCATTTTTTAGAAGAAAAAGGGATATGGAGCATGTTTTTATTAAGAGAATTTTTTTGAAAACCTATGTTTATATATTTTTTATTTCAAAATAGGGAATGATTTTTATTTTGATTAAAATAAATTCATTGGGAATGGATTGTTTTAGAATGCCTACGAAGTTTTAATACTCACACGTATACATTATTCTTGTTTTTAGCTTCTTGTGCAGCTTCCAACATGGGATCAGTATCTATGGGTAACATTGATTTTTGGGATTTGAGATTGGCCATCGAGGTCACATTGAAGTATTTTGGTCATAATTTTAGTTTTGGGAATGAACATAGTCCATAACTTCCCATCATGCTCAAAGACACCTAGGCCATCACTTCTAAAAGACGATTTGGGAAGGGTGTTTATCTTTCCATTTATGTCACCACCATCTTAGATGTTGGAAAAAACACATGAAACCCAAAACATTTGAGAATTGGTAAGGCTATCAGAGTGGATTTTTGTGCATATAGAAATAAATTAAAGATACATGATATATATAACACACAATACACAAACAATTGCTTCAAAAAACCAACATTGGTGCGCACCAAATCCCTACGACAATATGACACAACAATCCTCCCAACATCTACCCCCACTAAATGACAAAATTTACACAATCGACATCGAATCTACACAATTACCCTTTTAATTAATACGTCACTTCATTCACATTTACAATATCCATTCATTTATCATTCAATTCATTTAAACCATTTTTACCACAGATCCATTTCCATGACATCTTATTTATTTAGAAAATTATTTCATTTTATTTTATAATCCTTATTTATACCATGGAAAACAAGGAAACTAATACAACCATGACACACCACAACTAGACCATCTCATAAAACGATCTCTGTACCACCACACATCCACCGGCGTCGATGCAGCACAATATCCAACCCAACTAACCATTGTAACCACACACTATATAGCCTAAACACATCTCACAATAAATTCTACACACATAATAAATTCACATCACCTCCATATGACACCAACACACATCATTGCTAATGTGCACCATAGCCACAACTACCCATGTCACATCCATGGAAACCAACTACCGCATTCGAGCTCCACACACCACAAATCTCAATCGATCACCTACATCTCTATTAAACAACTGAAACCACATAATGCAACACAAAATGCACACGCTCACATCACTAAAATACACACTAACTCCCATAATTATTTAATTAATTTAATCACATAAATTCCTTATTTATAATGGATCTTATCAAACTATCTAGGTTTCCATGGGAATCCAATTTCATATACAAACATACATTATTAGTCCTTTTATCCATGTTGTGATACCAAAAAAACTAGAAAGGGTCTCAAAACATATCATCTACTATGGAAACATGGCTCCCATTGGCTGTTTTTCATCATAGAAACTACATGGAAAAATATTATCAATAATAATAATAAATATGTAAATAATTACATATATCCCAATAGAAATAAATTTCGATTATGAAAATTAATTATCTTGATTATGTTACCCCTTAAAATCCTTTAAAATTAAATAAAAACATTCCTAGTCTCATATATATCACCTAAAAGTAGTGATAATGAGGATCACCTACCTCTATATAGCTTTATGGTCTCTCTATACACCACATGGTAAATAATAAATAGTCTTCAACCCAAAACCATACCATAAAACAATGGGTCAACCTACACTACATCAAAGAGATTCCAAAAAATTCATCCCAACACAAACACTAATCAACGAAAGAACACCATTGTGATGTCCCAAAGAAAAACATAAGGGAAACAATAGGATATGCTGAGGAAGTTACCACTGATAACCAAAACTCAATCACCAGAACCCACATATTAAATTAATCATAAATGAGCTAGAAGATCTCCAAAAACCATATAGGGTTCACCCAAAACTAAGATGAAGTGAAATTTAGATGTGGAGAAGATTTTCCAAATAATATATATAAATAGGTTATAAGTCAACAACATTACAACACAAAAAAATCTTTTATGTTGAAGGTTCCATGGTTCTATATATTTATTATGATAAATACCCCATTTAATCCATAGAAATATCGAATCTCATCACCCAATGAAGTTCATTATTCCTCGGTCCAAAATTTACTAACGTCATAAATCCTTATCTTATTTTGTAAAAAAAATTCACCACATTATCCTTCACTGAATGAAATCAACAAATGGTGGGGCATAAAAGTCATAAACCATCACCAGGATCCATAAATCAAACTTTTATGGTGTAAAAGGCCTTCTACAAAGAAATAACTTCTTTTATTACACATTAATGCATGATTTATTAGATAATATAACACCTCATAAATTCCCATATGATAGATCTGTACAGTGTCTTTGGGAATTAGGTACATTAAATAACAACATAAAACATTAACTACATTCTCTTTATTGAAAACAACATTACCATGTTCATAATATTTCTTCATACATGAAACATAAAGGGACATATTATTGAAAAATCATAATAAAGGGGTGATATATAAGGCCTGTTAAGTGAGTAATAAAGAAATAACATGAATAACGTAATAAATTTTAGACAATAGACATATCAACAGAACATAAAAGGAACATTAATATAAAGGTATGGCATAGAAAGATAAACACGACATGGGAATTGTGGAAAATAGATTAGAACATTTCATCATAAACATAAGTCAATTCTAAAGATACAAAACTTCTGAGGGAAAATAATTTCCACAAAGGAATTAGGTACACCCCTATCAATCCATTGCAGCGTTCTCAGGGCGCACCATTCATAACAATTTCAATATCATGCTTAGGTGTGCCGCATATATCATATAACATGGATTCATCCAACATCAAAAGTTATTCCACCATCATAGAATGTGTAAGAAATATATTTAATTCCCAAATCAAGAATTATATTTGCAAAAAGGGGAATACCCTTGTTATGAAAATGGTATGGTGCTATACTATTATTTTGGCATGGAAAATCATGGTGCTATTTCTACATCATAATGACTTCTTATATAAATTCATAAAATGTATTGATGATATATTAGGGGTTATATTATCATTTAAACATTAAAAATATAGTAAGAGGTACATGAAATTTCATTCCCCAAAATAAGAATTTGAAATAAAATATCTAAAATAATAAATAAACATGAAGAAAAATAGAGGAAACAAAAGAACCCTTACAAAATTTCAGCATGGTAATGGTTGTACATAAAGGCTCTTAATAGAGTTAAATGAGAGTGAAAGGGGATATAATAATTTAATCATATGATGAAATGTAAGTGATATTGTTAATAATGTGTCCCAACTTAATAAAATGGAAATTAATAGCCATATCTTAAATTATGTTCTTGATAACAAGAGGAGCGTGAGAATCCCTTACTTGGATTTGTACCTTCAAAGAGTTGGAAGAGGATTATAGGGATCTTGGGTAACATGGAGGGATATAGAGAGTATATAGAATATTTTTTATAAGTATTAATGTGTTTTTGTGAAGATAAATGGGATATTGGGATGGTTTATATAGGAAAGGATATGGATTTCTTTATTAATTTGGTTTTTGACCATTCATAAAAAATATTCAAAACCAAAAACCATACCATATTTTTTCCCATGGTTTCTTCAAAATAAGAGTGTTGTATTTTATTTTATGATGCCATGGGATGAACATATTAAAATAATTCCCTTTATTATGTGGAGGTGAGTCACCTTTCCAGGTTTTTGTTTAAATTATTAAAATATATTATATGTCTTGGAGGATTCACAAAGGGTTTATAAAATAAATCTAATAAACCAAAAACCACATTATATTAAAAGTAAAAAATATATATTTGTCTATTGATACCATTAATAGTATTTATTACATAACTAATAAGACATTATGATATCATTAAACACAAAGTATATTTATACAATATTTAAGTTTTACCTGAAAATTCGACTCATAGAAAATTTTGAAAAATTCACCATTGGATAATTTCTATGACCTGATTCCAAATATAATATTCATTTTATCTCTATAATTTTCAAAATATTTAATGTTTTTACTTTCAAAACAATAACTGAAATTTATTGAAAATGATGGGTTTTTGACAAATAATAGCTTTTGGAACCCTATTTAAATTACGTTTGACTTCATAAAAATTAAATGATCTATTAAATTTAATAAAAGTGATTTAATAATAATATTTAAAATATAATTTATTTTAAAATTCCATTAAATTATAAAAATAACTTTCTAAATTTAATTATAATATTACCAAAAATACTATTTATTCTTCAAAAAATCATTATAAAGTATCAATAATGGGAATAAAATATATTAATTAATTTAGAAAAAATATTGTTCATATTACAATTTCAAGGGTGTTATTACATATCTAATTAATAAACCAACAGACTCCCTACGAGTAAGGTGCGTGATTGCAGGGCTTTCATGATGATGTTCAGGGAACATGGTATGGGCCGTGATCATGATGAGCTTGAACTTCTACCAAAAATAGTTTAGCTCATTCATAAGTTGTTGGATCATGGATTATGATTGTTCTATGGAAAATAATAGAAATTATATTTCCCAAGAATTATCTAATAAATGGGATTCATATGGCATGATTATAATGGTTGAGTCTGTCACTTCCCTTATCTGTGTCAAGTAGAATGGTTAAAACCCTGTATTTATACTAATCATATGATAACTATTCAATAACTACATTATGAACAGTAATAATACATAATATTAATTTAAATACCATTGGACATAATGAAACAAAATTACTGCATGTGTTTTCTATATCCATAATATGTTTAATTGAAAAATGGTTATTTTTATTCATAACAGTTCATGATGATATAATATTCCCCATTGTAAATTTAGCCGTAAAATATTTATTTTCCCACACTAAAACTGATGAGGTTAACTCGACATCATCACCTCATCTGGTTCCAACAATACTTCTACCAATATTTGGTCTCTCCAAAACTCTTTCATGATGGGCATTGTCTTATTTCAGAGGAAATTGTCTCTGTGATCTAAGATCTTCACTGGCTACTCCTCATATGAAAGGCCATTCTCTAATGGTAACACATATAGATTGAGTACATGTGAGGGGTATGGAATGTACTTTCTCAAGTGGGATACATGGAATACATCATGTACTTGACATAGATTTGGTTGGAGTTTTAGTCGATAGTCCACCACTCAAATGAGATCAAGGATCCTTAAAGGGCCGATGTATCTTGTAATAATCTTTCTCGTCTTCCCAAATATCATCACTCCCTTCCATGTTGATATGTGTAGGAATACCAGGTCTCCAACATCAAACCCTAGGTCATTCTGATTATTTTCAACATATATCATATTGCAAATCTATATAGATTTTATGTGATTCTAAATGGTATTATCCTTCTACACCAATTTTAAAACATTTTAGGATTTGAATGTTTTCATTATCCAACTACATCCAAACATACCAATGTTCTTCACCTCTTCCCATAAAGTGCATCATAAGTATCCATTTAGATGCTCAAGTGGGAATTGTTGTTGTAAGAGAACTCAAACCAAAGGAAGATGTTGGTCCCGTCCACCTTTGATGTCCATGAAACATTACCACAACATGTACTCTAGTTTATGAATAGTACTCATAGATTGTACATGAATTTGAGGATGATGAGGTGTACTAAAATTCATCTCATTGTTTAGAGAATGCTGATGAATTTTCTAGAACATGGAGGAATATCGTGGGTTTCAATCCGAGAAAATCGATAGATGTAATCCATTAAATATTACCACATCTCTTATGTATATCCATGGTAGGTGATCAAGTGAGAAATACTCTTGAATCCAGTGAAGTGATCTGTATTTGTGAAAAAAATCAATAATAACCCGGAATTCCATATTTTTTTTGGATGCCATCAAATGTCTAGTGAGAAAGTCAATGGTGATATTTCCTAGTTCCATGTCGGTATGGGTAATGGTTTCATCATCACCGTAGACTTCTTCCTTTCGTCCTTCGCCTTCTAATTTACCATACACTTTGATGTATATTCAGTGATCTCCTTCTTCATGATGTCCCATAAATAATTCTCTTGATGATATCGATATATATTTTTGCTTCCTGGGTGAATAGAGAATGTCGAACTATGTGAATCATCTAATAGTTACTTCAATAACTTGGGATATGATAGAACACCTAATATTGACCCAAATCTCACAATTCATTATTCATTAACATTGAACTCTGGGGATTTCCCTTTACTTATATTATCTACTCTCTTATGAAATATCCCATATACTTTTTGAGAATCCTTTAACATTTCCAAAAGATATAGCGGAGTAGTCATTTGTGAAAGGAATGATTACATTCCATTCTTTATGATTCTCATGTCCATAATATTAAAATCTATGAATATTGGATCATTTTCATTTCTCATCAATGATAAAATTGTTTGTTCCATTCAACTCAAAATAACCACCACCTTATTTGATTTTCCAATATAATATTTTATTGTGCAGTCATAATCCTTGATGATCACTAACAATCATCACTAGTACATATTATTCTTTTTATGTGATAATATATATTTTAGGCTCCTGTGACTAGTATATATCTCACACTTCTCCCCGTAGAGATAATTCCTCTTGATTTTCAACACAAATATCACATCTTCCAACTCCAGATCATTCATGGGATAGTTTTTCTCAAGAATATTCATCTTCCAGGAGGCGTAAGCAATGATTTATTTATTTTTCATCAACTCATATCTCAATTCTTTATTTGAAGCATCGCTAAACGTTTTGAAAATTTCTTCACTAGTGGGTAATTTGAGCACAAGGGAAGTGATAATCCTCTATTTCAAATACATGATGCTTTCTTCACATTCATTAATCTAAAAAAACATTAATCCCTTTTGAGTTATCTTGTTAATAGTGTTTCACAATTATGGAAATTTTTTCACAAATCGATGATAATATCTAGCTAGCCCATGGAAGCCATGGATATCTATCATGGATATTGGTCTCAACTGTACCTAAATTTATTTTGTCTTTGTGGGATCCATAGGCATCTTATTGCTTGTGATTATATTCCCCAAGAGTGTGAATTCCTTCAACCATAACTCAATGTTTTTTAAATTTTCAAATAGACTACCTTTTGTATGTTCTTTATAAATGTGTTCAAATGATCCTCATGCTTCTCCTTAGTTTTGGAGTATATTAGAATATTGTCTACAAATACTAACAAAAAAATTTTAAGTTAATCTCTAACACATCTATTTATGAATTCCATGAAGATTTATTAATAATTATTGTGTTTGAGTAGAATTACTATGAATGCATATTACATGCACCTTGTACAAAAATAAGTTGTGGGGATATCCTCTATCTTCACCCAGACATGGTAATATCTTGACCTCATATACACCTTAAAAAAGTATTATGGTCCATGTAGTTGACTAATGAAGTCATCATTTCATGTATTAGGATACTTGTTCTTTATCATTATCTTTTTAAGAATGAGATAATCAATGAAAACGCATATTGACCCATCCTTCTTTTTAATGAAGAGGACCGATACACAACATAGTAAAGCACTAGGGCATATAAACCAGTTATCCATATTCTCCTATAGTTTTTTCTCTATATCCACATGCTCTAAAAAATCCTATACAGAGTCTGGGATATTATAAATTCCCCATAAATAAGATTGATTAAAAATTCATCTTTTTTCTGGGGAGGAAGACCAATTAATTCCATAGAAAACATAACAATGAATTCCCTCCAAATTGGTATATATTCAATGATGGTTCATTTTTTAGACTCAATCATCTATGAATGATACACGTGATCATAGGGAAATAAAATACATTTTTGAGATGATGGTGTTTAAAAATATTTATATATTCATCACACGTGGAGTGATTTCTTTCTCACGGTAATTTATTCTTACTCTATATAGGGATAGACAATATATTCCTCGAATTAGATAAAATTACACCAAGGGGAGTATGATTAGATTAACTAGGAATTTTATCACAGAAAAGCTAATAGGAGAGGATTTATATAAAAGGGTTGCAATAATTTTCCCCTTTTCTGTTTTCACCAACATCGCTATTTCCACGATTTTTTGTGGTGTTTGGATTGTTCTATTAAATCTATGTCATATAAATGAATGCATAGAACCAAAATCAAAATGTAATTTCTTTATTCTTGAACGAATTACTAGTGTACCTATCACCACATCATTTTAGAGATTCAATTTGGCGATATTGATGTAAAAAGATCACCCTTTCTACCTTGGAGATTGTTGGTTGCCTCCAATAACACTTGTATTAGGGAACTAGTTCACAAAAGCCAAATTGTTTATTACTGTTGAAGTAATTAAAATATTGTTGAGGGTTGAACTGAGAATTCCATTCCACTATCACATTCGTGGTTGTCTCTTATCAGAAATCATTTACCAGGTTCCCTTATCTTCCACACCTAAAGATTTTCCTTGTTCCCCTTAGGCAATTTATATGGGGATTTATTCCATGCAATTGAAAGGTGGGATGCTAAAATTTCTTATCACTATTTGATTTATCAATCAGACCACTATAATTAAACTCCACATTCCACTTCGTATCCCTATAATAACCCAAAGACTCACTAATATACATTTCTTCTTTGAGGGCCCATCAGTCAAATTCATTATATCGTTCAATGTCTCATATTTCTAAGGATTATTATAGACTAGGATTTAGCACACCAAGGAAGTGGTAAACCATGAATTTGGGGGTAACAAAAAAACTAATGTTGTATCATGAAATACATTTGATGTTTTCTTTGTAGGCCCCAATAGATTCCTCATCCTTTTTTAATTGAAAGAAAATATCTATCCATTTTAATATAAAAGTGTGAGGGGGAAATATTTATTAGAAAATATTTTACAGAATTCATTCACTCCATTTCCATGATCTTTTCCTCAGTAATCATATTCTTGATCAATGACCACCACCGATCAGCTTCACCCTCCATAAGATAAAATGATAGATGAACATTAACTTTTTCTGGAAACTAAAGGATGGAGAAGATATTTTCAATGGATTTGATCCATTTTTCCATGATTGAGGGATCAGATAATCCACTAAATGAAGGAGGAATTTTTCACATGAAGATCTTGATTTTGGGTCGTTATCTTTTAGGGGGTTGCAGGCTCCTCTTGATATAGGTTTCTATTTAGAACTTGCGTTAGATAGAAGAGTATTATGAAAAATATTTTGATTTCTACTCCCATTGGGTTTGGAATCAGATTGGCTAGTCATCACATTGCCCTTTGCATCAGTTGTTAACTAGATTTCTCATATTACCAACCATTAGATATAATAAATGAAACATTAGGGATTCTTATTTTTTAATATTAAACACGTGAAGGGTAATCCAATGAAATCAAAGGGATAACATATAAATTACATTTATTTCTTTATCTTATGAGTTTCATGGCCTCAATGTATATTATTCATGATCTATCTAAAAACGTATATTATTATGGGTTTTTTGTACACATAATTATGGTTCTTAATGAGATTAAGAATTTACCCAGCCATATTCCCCATTAGTGTCAAACTAGATGGACAATAAACCCCGTTTTAATTTACGTGGTTACCTCGAGTCCGGCTCGGATCACCTTGTCGGATTTTTTACACCTAGGTACATCTATGCAAGAACCACATCCACTTGTAGTATTAATATAGATATTTATTTTCTTGATACATCACATAATATATAAATACAATATTTGAGTGATGTTTTCTTACACATAGTCTTATCATTAATGGTTTTCTATTGGGTTTTATAACCCTAATTCCAAAAATTACTATACCTTTCATTGATATGAACTATAAAAACCCTTCTTTTATTACACTTTAATAAATGATTTATTACACATGATTAAACTTCATCAAGTCCCAAAATATAAAGAAGTATAGTTCCATTGGGGATTATGTACTTCACATAACAAATTAAAACATTAAATACATCATCTTTATTGAAAACCTCTTTAACATGTTCATAATATTCCTTCGTACAGAAAATTGCAAGGGATATCCTAGGATAAAAACCAAATAAAGGGGTATGATATAAATCCCAGTAAGGGAGTAAGTATGGAATAACATGAATAATAAAATACATGCTATAAAATTTTAATATCAACATAGTATAATGGTATAATGAATATAAGGGCATGATATAAAATGATAAACATTACATGGGAATTGTGGAAACAACTTAAAACACTGCATCATAAAAATAATTCAAAGCTAAAATGCCAAGAAATCATGGTGTAAAAAAGTACCCTAAAGTAATTAGGTACACCCCTATCCCAAAATGATGTATCATGGTACTAAGTATTACCCAATGCATTAGAGCACTTTCGGGGAACACCCTTCATAAATATTTCAATCTCAGGAATAAGTGTGACATATATATCATATAAAACAGATTCATTCAACATCATAAGTTATTACATGATAATATAATGAAGAATAAATACATATATGTCCCTAATAAATTTGTATATGTTCATAAATATTAATTCCCTTGATAAAAAATGGCATGGTACTACATAATTATTTAGTTATGAAAAATAACTATGTAATTTTGGTAGCATAATGTCGACATATTGAAATTCTCAAAATTGGTTGATGAGATAAAAAGGGTTTTCTTATGATTTAGACATGAAATATAAATTAATAGGTACATTTTAAGACTTTCTCCAACATATGTAATTGGATATTGAAGGCATAACATAATAAAAAAAATGAAGAAATAGGAGAATTGATAGAACCCTTACAAATTTCTTCTGGATAACTAGTGTATATCAAAGTTCATGTGACAGTTAAATGAGAGTAAAAGGGGATATAATAATTTAGAAGTCCAATGTAATGTAATGGGTATAGGTATTAATGTATCCTATGTTATGAAAGTGGAAATTATAGGGCATATCATTAATGAAGTGTTAGATAAAAAGAGGAGAGATGAAATCTCTTACATGGATGTGTGACTCCAAAAGTCTGGGAGGGGAATTTTAGGAGCTTTAAGAAACCTTGGGAGGACTCTAGAGTGTACACATATGAGTTTGGATTATCTAAAATTAGTTTTAGTAAATATTAATGGAATCATGGGTGGGTTTATATAGGAAAGGAGAGGGATTTATTTATTTTTTTGGTTTTGGACCATTCATAATAAAATATTCAAAACCACAAACCATCCTATGGGTTTCCCATGGTTTCAACCAAATGAGATTGTTATAAATTATTTTATGAGGCCAATGGATGAACATATTAAATTATTTACATTCATTATGTGGAGGTGAGTCACACTCTCAAGGATTGATTTTAAAATTTTAAAATATATTATAAGTCTTTGAGGATTCACTGAGGATTTATAATATAAGTCAATCAAACCTATAATCAGATTATTTTAAAAGAGATAATATAATTTTCCTAGAATTATTTTTATTGTATTCATTACATCAATATTGTGCCATTATGATGTCATTCTACTGAAAGTATATTTATACGGTATTTAATTTTTACCATAAAATTTGATTGTCTCTGAATATTATGAAAAATTAACCATTGGATAATTATGACATCCTGATTCCAAAAAAATATTCATTTTCTCTAAATAAGTTTCTAAATATTTGAATCTTTCCTTTTAAAATAAATATCTATATTTATTGAAAATGATGGGTTTTTGACAAATTACAGGTTTTTAAACCCTAATAAAGGAACATTTGACTTCATTAAAATTATATGATCACTTATATTTAATAAAAAATATTTAATGATAATATTTAAACTATTATTTATTTCAAACATCAATTTATTAAGAAAAAAAATATTTCTTAATTTAATTCTTATATAAACCAAAAATATTATTTTTTAAAAAAATCATTAACTAATTATCAATAATAGAAGGAAAATATAATAATTAATTTCAAAAAACTAATATACATATTCATAATTCTAGGATCTTATTACAGAACCCTTTAATACACCAGTATACACACTAAGAGTAAGGTTCATGATGATTGTGATATTTTGGGGTCATTCTGTGAACATTATTTGGGTTGTGATCTCGATGATCTTGAACTTCTCCGGTAAACAATTCAGTTCAAGATTAAGTTATTGGATATCATGTTGGGCTTCGTCTAGGGAAATTCCCTGAAATGATATCTCCCTTAGTATCTCTAATACATGGGCTTCATAGGGTATGATCCAAATTGTTGAGACCACCACACACTTTGTCCATTTAAAATAGATGTTTTAAAACCCGATATTTATTCTTTCCATGTGATCACTGTCCAACGAAAATATTATCAATGAAAATGATAGATAATGGTAATTTTAATACAATTTCATATCATAAAAAAAATATGTGAATGTGTTTTTAATATCCCTAAAATATTTAATTGAATAAAAATGGGGAATTATATTCATAATAGTTCAGGTCGTTACAAATATAGTTCGTCTGTAGCTCCAAACTCCACAAAACCGCCTCGAGCTTCCTATGAAACAACTCCAACACCAAAAAACAGAAAATTAAATGGCTGGGAAGGCATGAACCATTTAATTTTTTCAATTCATAATTATTATAGCCTCTTTTTGTTTTCAAATATGTCTAGTTTGTGGTATAAATTAATTATTTTTTTTTCACATTTTTCTATAGGATGAGTAGGATTCTTCAATTGAGGTTGCATAGTAGTTTCACTTTTTGAATATTTCTTTAACCTTCTTGATTCTTCCATCTTGTATATAAATATAATCAATATATTATTAGGTTAATGCAGTTTCTTGATCATATGTGTGGAATTAATTATCAAATAAACATATTTTGAACTTTTACTCAATAGGGTTTCCCATTAGCCATTGGCCAACACCTTTTGACCAATTAGGATTGTCATAAAATAATTGGAAGCCTGATCATACAATTTTCACCTAACACTCATGTTAACATCAACATTAATGTTACACTTCCAATAAAACCTCTTAATCTATTTCTCATATATTTCTTCAACCATGTCAATCTTCTTCTCCATCTCTTAAACTGAATTATTTATTATTTCTATATTTCTATTTATATTTTTGGTTTCCCTAGATTATTTAAAAAATTATAGTGTGTCCGCTATTAATATAATAGAATCAGCATATCCTATCTATTTTGAAATATTTCTTAGTATTCATCACTAAAGACATATAATGACCCAGACTTTACATACATTGTTAATACTTCAAATTTGAAGTATATTTATTATGAAATATAACCAAACCATGATTGTACTATATTGGTACAAATCATTAGATACTAGGAATCATAAAAAATGGTTTTATAAAACATCTACATTGTCTCCCATTTATTTCACCATAACTAGACTCGTTTTTGGCATATCACATCTAATACCATTATTCCTGGCCCGAGAAAAATAAATATACAAACGTGTGAGCTCAAAAGCTTATTAAGGGTAAAAAAGTAAATAGCAGTCATATCATATTCATAAGAACATAAAATTTGAAAATATTATCTGGAAATAAGATATCTTTATATCAGGTCATGAGATAAGACATAGAAGTGTAATGTAATCCTAATAACCATTACATAAGACATGAAAATTTATGGCATAGACAAATAAGAGTATAAAATCATTTCATATTAGTCAAGGATCTTTTCCAAGACCATAATAACAGTTAAATTCCATTACTAGACCGAGTTCTCACATTGTTCAAGCCCTCTGTCACTGAACATGATTAACATCCCATTCCATCCATGTCCATATCATGATATATAAATCTTTACCCAATGCATTGGAGGGAGATATAGTTCCCACCCATTTCATAATGAAAAAAATTTTATGTGTTCCAGAGAACATAAATCACACATCATAACATAACTCATGTTATAACATGGGATTCTTAAACATCATGCCATCATAACATAATCCATATATGATAAAATGACATCATAAAAATAATTCAATCATAATGTAATCAAATCAATGTAATAATAGGCGTATAAACATAAGCCTATATCACCTTATATGGAAAATAATTTTGATAAAACACTTGAACTTAGTTCTTGAGGAAAATATCCTTTCTTCTTCAACAACATCTTCTTTTCTCAATATGTCATGAATTTTTAAAAGACATTAAGTTAATTGAAAATAAAAATAAAATCTTGTAATGGAACATTTATGGAAATAATGTTCTATGAAAGCGTAAAAATATGTTCATTCCTTATAAGTTAAAAAAATAATCTCCTCATACTTGTTTCCAGAAATGTCAAAAAGTACCTCATATGGTAAACAAAATAATGATTCATTCCATACCATAGAGTAAAAGTCAAAAAAGGATAAAAATGGATTTAAGAATACATGGAAGAATAGTAAAAATTTTATGAATTTTTTTAGAAAACATGGATATGGATGATAAATATAGCCCCAATAAATACTTACGAATAAGCAATCTTCGATAAAAACGAGATTGGAAAAGTTATCCCTTTCCTTTGGTCCGATATGCTTATTATGTATCCGAAAACATACTATATAATTATTTAAATAATTTTACGAATTTATTCTAGAATCATAATTATTTTTATGATAACATTTATGATCATATTTTTTCCATTTTAGTCACATTTCATTGTTACTCGTTATTTGGGTATTAACTACATTATCTTCTTACGTATGATTTTTCAGATAAGATCATGTTCTTATTTTCTTTTTATAGTTATATCACTTACATAATGGTATTAGAATAATATATATCATATTTATTCATTCAATTCATTTTTATAATCATGGTTCAATTAAGATCACATAGAACGAATCACATCGCACTGTGGAGACAGTAAGTCGTACGTACGCACGAGCGGTGATATCATTCCCATAATTAATGAATAGTACTGAAGTGGATAGTGTATTGTTTCTCAAGTTTATTATAATGTTATACTATTTATATATATGTATTATTTACATAATTATACCCATCCATTTAAGGTGTTGGTGAAAAACATATTACACCATGACGGGGAGACGGTAAGCCGTACGCACGCACAAATGATGATTTCATTTTTTATAAGATGAATAGAAAGTGAAATAGGGATGTTTCATATTTATAATAACATATAAGTATATTTTTTATAGTAATGTTATTATTTTATAATTAAATAACTAAAGAAGAGGAAGTACTAGATGAATGAAACTTGAATGAATTAGTACAAGAGATTACCTCTTCCTCGATGTGCCTCTATTGAATTTACACATAGGGCACTAATGTGTGTCTTTTGAGGAAATAATCTCCTAAAAACTTTTACTATATTAGTTTAGAAGAGTAATTGTAAGGGTTTGGCTGATTTTGGAGGCACAAAATGGAGTGAAGAGGATATGGAGGACATGCCCTTTTATATGAGAGGTGTGAGGCACTTTAGGAAAATCTCAAAAATATTAATTAATAATAAAATAAAACCCCACACAAAAACCTTCAAAGTGACACTAATTAGAATAAAATATGATATAGGGTTGTAATATCATCAACCAATAAATTTTTAACAACTAATTTTTTCAATTTAAACCTTATCTATTTAGTTTACCATTATTTATTTTATAAAAGTTTAATTATGGAAATAACATTCTAAATATTTAATTGTAATGAATATTTACTTCTGTGCTGTTAATTGAACACAAAAGGATAATTTATGATATTTTAGACCTTATAATTATCACTTTAAAATTTTGAAATTTTTATTTTATTTTTAAATAATTTAAAAATATGTTATCTTTATAAAATATCAGTATTGCCAATTTTGACATTATTTGTTTATTAGACATTAATTAAAATTCCAATAGAAGATAAATCCAAACCAATATAATTACTACACTCCTTAAATGTCATAAAACATATAAAATTCATCGAGAATGTTAATTACATCATATGATATTTATTTTAACATTTTTAAAACCATTTATTTGATATTTCTATTAATAAAATAATTTCGACATCAATATTGTGTCTTTTATAATAGTAATTATTTAATGTATAAAAATTCTAAATAAATTTTTATGATGTGGTTAGTTATTTTCGTGTTTTATAGACAATCTCTAGTCAATTTTATATCCCATTTATCCATATATTATAATTAATACACATACATAAAAAGATATTGGGACACTTTTTCCATTTGATTAGTTTTTATTACATTCATGTCATTTTTACAGGTAAGTGGAAATAAAGTGTTTCCATTTTGAGAAATGGATGATAAGGGTCGAATTTAATAATCCAATATGATTTTTACAGGTGTTAAGGTAATTTCATAATGTTATTTTTAAACTTTTTTACGTGATTCACCTTTAACCATTGTAATAAAAATAATTTCCAAAATTACAATTCATAATTCCCAAAATTAAAATTAACCTATTAACATAATTTAGATCTAATTATTAAAAATATGGAAACAATTTTCAAAATTCGAAGCACAGAAGTTGCAGTAATAAATTTAAAATAAATCTCGTTGTAGAGAAAATAGGTTTTGAAAGTAAAAACATTGCAAAATATTGAAATGTTTTTACCTATTAATTAAATGTAAAATTAATGATAATGACATAAATTATATTAAATGGTAAAATTATATTCTCTTTATACTTTATAACCATTAATTTTTATAATTTAACTATATAAATTTTCACAATGAAAAAATTAGTTTTTAATTGAAATGTAGCATAATCTTACTATTCATCATAATATGAAATTATTAGAAAAATATAAAAAAATTAACCAAAGTAAATTTGTATGCCCCTCTAAAAAATAACAATTTATGTTGTAATATAAAAATCATTAATGTGTCAAAGTATTAATTTAAAACAGGATCTCCCTTCAAAGGTGTAAAATTAATTTTTTTATAAAAAATACATCGAATATGGTATTATTCATAACCTATGAATTGAATATCGATTTAATTAATATCAAAAATATTTTACAATGTATATAACACACATATATCTTATTAATTTCATTACCAAACGTAATTCACTCTAATATATATATATATAAATGATTTAAATTTTTCATAATGCATTTTCATAAGATAGTTATAATTATCCACACTATCCTAACTGCTAGGCTATGATGGTAATTTTATATTAAAGGAATCCCATAGTTCGTTTAAAATCATGATTTCATACAAGGAAAGATACTTATGGTTAAAAATTATGTAAAGAAAATATTGCATAAAAACATCTAGGTCTCACATTCTACCACCCTTAAACTAAATTTTCCCATTGAAATTCATCACTTGGAAGCAAACAGATGAGGATACCTCCCCCTCAGCATGTCCTCATGTTCCCATGTATCTTTTTCTAATTAGTGGTTTCACCATAAATCACTAACCAATAAAGTAATATTATTTAATAGAACTATTTCCTTATGATCCATAATCTCTACAAGTTATTCTTCGTAATAAAGATCTTTCTCCAGTGGCACAACTTTTAAACATAGTTTATGAGAAGGATCAGGTGTGTATTTTCTCAAGAGGGATACATGGAACAGATAATTAAATTAAGAGAGATTTTGTGGAAGCGCCAATCGGTATGCTACCTTCCAAAAATGATCCATAATTTCAAAAGGACTGATATACCTAGGGCTTAACTTTCCCATATTTTCGAATCTCATTACTTTATTCTAGGAAATTATTCATAAGAATGCAGTATCACCAACTTCATACTCTCGGTGTTTTCATCGGTTTTCAGCATAAATTTTTTGTCGACTCAAAGGTGCTCTTTTATGTTGTTAAAAAGATCTGACCTTTTGTTCCATTTCATTAACAAGATCAGGTCCTAATAGGTTTTCTTCCCCAACATCATCCCAGCAAGTTGGAGTTCTGCACTTCTTTCAATATAGGGCATCATAAGGAGAAATATGATTACTGTAGTGAAAACTATTATTGTAATAAAATTCCACCATAGATAGGTGTTGATCCCAAACACCTTTTAAATCCACAGAGAAGGCTCTTAAAATTTCTTCCATAGTTTGAATTTTCCTCTCAGACTGACCATCTGTCTAAGAATGATAAGTAGTGCTAAAACATAACTCTGTATATTGAGCATGATGAAGACTTCACCATAACTTCAGGTAAACCTTGTATGTCAATCTGATATAATGGAAATTGGTACTCTATGAAATCACTCCACTTCCATTACATATATCCATGCAAGTTGATCAAGAGAGAAATCCTCTCGAATAATAAATAAGTTTACCGACGTCATAAGGCAATCAACTATCACCCAGATAGCATTATTGCCTTTGGATGTTTTGGTAAGTATGATGACAAAGTCCATAGTGATGTTTTCTCATTTCCATTCCGGTATGGGTAATGTTTGTAACATCTCTAAGACCTTTTCCTTTTAGTCTTAACTTTCTAAAAAACCAATCGTTGAGAGACCTATTGAGCGACATCGTTTTATCATCCCATCCCCCCAGAAGAACTATTTCTAGTTTATATACATCTTTATGCTTCTAGGGTTAATAGAGAATGATGAACTGTGAGCCTCAACCAATATATCCATTAATTATGGAATGGGAGGAACACAAACCCTATTCATGAACCTTATTATTTAATTAAAATCAAGGTTGAATTCATGATCATTTCTCACATTCTTTTGTAACTCTACATCTTCCTTCTGTGCCTCTTTATTCTTCACATGTATAGATGGTTGAACATTCATTTCCGAAAGATATGATTTCTCCTATTCCTTTACAATTTCAAGATCCATCCTTTGAAAATCCTTAAATATGGTATCTTTCATGATCCTCATCATGGATAATCTGACATGGTCTTCTCGACTTAAGGCATCATCCACCCCATTTTATTTCCCTTGGTGGTAATGTATTGATCATTCATAATCTTTAATAAACTCCATCCATCTTTTTTCCCCATATTTATCTCTTTTTGTGTTAAAATATACTTTAAAATTTTATGATCGGTATAAATATCACACCTTTCACTATAATGATAATGCATTCATATCATTAAGGAATAGATTATTGCAGCTAACTCCAATTCATGAGATGGGTAATTTTTCTCATGGATTTTAAACTATCGTTACAAATAAGTTATCACCAAATCATTTTGCATGAGAACACACCCCAACCCCTTCTGGGATGCATTAGTGTAGATCACAAACCCTTGTCCACTACAAGGCAGTGTAAGTATAGGTGCATTGGCTAACCATATTTTAAGCTCTTTGAAATTATCTTCACATTCCTCAATCCAAATAAACATAACTCCTTTACAATTCATCATGGTGAGTGGATTATATAATCGTGAAAAATAATTCACAAAATTTCTATAATATCCATCCAAACCAAGAAAACATCGGATATTAGTTACTATTGTTGTTCACAACCATATTTCAATAACCTCTATTTTTTTGGATCCAGAGATATCCCCTATCATGAGATTATGTGATCCAAAAATGAAATTTTTTGAAACTGAAATTCACACTTGGTAAATTTGGAATAATGCTTATATTTTCTCAGAGTATTGAATACAATTATCAGGTGATCTTCATGTTCATATTTTCTCTTTCAATAGAAAATAATATCATCTATAAAGACTACCCCAAATTGATCTAGATAGTCTCTAAAAACTCTATTCATTATATCCATGAAGATTGAAGGAGAATTAGTAAGACCAAAAGATGTCACTATAAATTTATAGTGTCCATACCTTGTATGAAATTCCATATTTTGAATATCCTCCTTTTGGACCCTTAATTGATACTACCCTGAATGCGGATAAATTTAGAAAAAGTAATGTGATCCCTGTAGTTGGTCAAATAAGTCATCAATTCATGATAGTGGATATTTTTTCTTGATAGTGATCTTGTTATGTTCTTGATAATCAATGCAGAGTCTCATTAATCCATATTTCTTCTTAACAAACAGAATATGTGCTCCCCAAGGTGACACATTATGGCGTATGCATACATTTTCAAGATTATCTTGGAGTTTCTTCTTAAAATCATTCCACTCAATTGGGGTTATTCTATAAGGTGATATTAAAATAGTCATAACACCCGAGTCCAATTGGAAACTCAACAACACGATTTAGTGGAAGAGCTGAAAATTCCTTCAGAAAGGCATCATCAATCTCCCATATAATGGGTATATTCTTAATTTTGAGTTAATACCCAACTATTTGAGATAAATAACATTTATTTATTGGAATCAAGACCCATAAGATGAAAACAATTTCCACTGGAAGGTTATAATCAACCTTGCACCGATAGATGATCATATATTGATTTATAATATGAAATGTGACTTTACTTATTTAGAAATTGATATGAGCTCTATATAAATTAGTCCAATCCATTCAATGAATCACATTAAATTCCACTATTGAAAGTATAAGATGGTTTGGAGGAAACACTTTCCCACAAACACCAATTGGAGAAGAATTGTAAACTTTTTATGAGACTGTTGTTCCATTAGGAGTTCTCACAGCTAACTAAACAACTAATTTTTGATGTAATGTAATGATACCCTTAGAAAATACTTCCAAATAAAGAGAGGGTGTGGATCAAGAATTAAATAAAATATTTTCTACTTTAGAGTAGATGGTATGTGTACTTTTCACCAATTCATTATCGTACTCCACAACAATGATAGTAATTGAATGTGACTTTCCTTTGTCTCTAGCCATAAGTGTTTGTTGACGTCAATCACCATCAACAACCCCTAGAATAAAGCATTGATTCGAATAATTCTCTATTTTCATGCAATTGTAACATTGATGTTTTGGAGGTGCATTATGTGTAGCCTTTTCTTAGTTCGCAAAATTAGTCATCTTTTTTCCTATCACTTAAGTAATCAATTTCCTGATAACCTTCTTTTCCACACTTTAAATAATTACTTGTCCCTTTAATAAAATTCAACCATGTTTCTTTCCACACTTTCAGTATAAGTGGAAAATCTTTTTATTTTGAGTGTGATATTTAGATTTTTCATTGAATTGTATATTCCTCTTCTTATAAAACCCGTATGACTAATGGGTTACTCCAATATACATCTTAACCTTGAGAGATCATTGAACAATTTCCGCAAAGCAATTGATGTCCCTTATGGCTAATGCCCTTCGGAGACTTGGTATTAAGGCACTAAATAATAGATCCATCATACTCTCAGGTAGGATAAAAATTCTAGAATTTTACCATGGAAGCCATTTAAAATTTTCATCATAGGTAAAAAACAATCATCATCATTTTTCTTCAGTTCCAGAAACTTCTTCTCTATCTTTGTTCGATGTATATAAGGGATTTTATTTTTGAAAAATAAGTTCTTGAAGTTGTTCCATTCCATGGACTCAATTTCATCTCTTTTCCTTGTATTCATGATAAGATTCCACCATTGATCAACTTCTCATTTCTACCGATATACTTTATAATAATAATGTTCAGAACATTTTCGAACTGAAAATTTATTTTTAGTGGTACTGGTCCATTGTTCTGCCACTAATGGATAAAAAGACCCTCTGAATGGAGGAGGAAACTGCCTCATGAAGGATTGAATAAAATGTTTCTCCTTCCTTTACTTGTTTTAATGTCCTCTATGATTTATATCTTGAGAATGTTTTGTTAGCATGGATAAATGATTGTTCATTCTAGATCCCATAATATTTGGTTTCTCAGGGGGACAATCATTACATTGCCTATCACATTCAGCATTAATGAAGTTCTATTTGGTTCTTTCCATTAACTAATACGAAGAAGCATATTGTGAGAAATATAAATCATAACATGAAAACCACATAACAAAGAATAAAATTTAATTTTATCACACTTTAGGTTTTATCATAGGATATTCATCATTGTTTCTAAAACACTAGGATTGTATCTTATACCTAGACATATAATTATGGTTCTTACTAAGGATTTGTCATCCTAGTTTACAAAGGCTAACTATACCTTTCCTCCTATACTAAATATAATGAACCATATTTTACATACATTGTTATTAAATCAGAATTAAATTATATTTATTACAACATATAAAAAACCATGAGAGTACCGTATATGTATAGTGTCTTTAGAAACTGAAAAAAATAAACAACGGGTCCATAAAACATCCATATTGTCTCTGGTTTATTTCATTATAAATAGAATTGTTTTGGTATATCATATATAATACCCTTCATCATGACCCGGGGAAAAGAAACATACATAAGGGTGATATGAAATTATCAGTATGGGTAAACAAAGGAAATATCAATCATATCATATTCATAAGAACATAACATTTCAAAATATTATCCTCCCTAAGAGATCATAATATAATGTCATGGGATAAATTGTAGAAGTGAAATGTATTCCCAATAATCATAACATAAGATATATAAATTTTTGGTACACAAATATAATCATAGAGAATCATTTTCTATTAGTCAATGATCTTTTCCAAGACCATCATAGTTGACAAAGTCCATTACTGAACCATGTTCTCTCCTCATTCTAGCCCTGTATCACTGAACAAGATTATCTTGTTGTTCTGGCCATGTCAATATCATGACATATAAATTTTTATTGAATTCATTGGAGGGAGGTATAGGTCCAACCCATCTCATAATTAAACCATTATTATGTGTTCTACAATAACATAAATTATACATCATAGCATAACCCATGTTATAAAACAGGATTCTTAAACATCATGCCATCATAACATAATCCATATAAGATAAAAGGACTTCAAAAAAATAATTCCATAATAATTTAATAAAATCAATGTAATAATATGTATCTAAACATAACCCTATATCATTTTAGATGGAAAATAATTTTGATAAAACACTTGAACATAGTTCTTGAGGAAAATATTTTCTCTTCTTTAAAAAAAAATTCTTTTCTCAATATGTCATGAAATTCTAAAAGAAAAGAAGATAATTTAAGATAAACAAGAAAACATGTAATGTAATATTCCTAGAAATAATGATCTATGAATGGTTAAAAATATGTTTATGTTATATTAGTTGAAAAATATTCTCCTCAAACTTTTTCTCAAAAAGTCATAAAGTACTTCATGTCGTAAACAAAACAAAGATTCCTCCCATACCATGTGGTAAAATTAAACAAAGGGAAAAATGACTTTAAACATACATGGAATAATATTATAAATTTTATTAAAACATTTTTAGAAAACATGGACATGGTTGATAAATATAACCCCAGAAAATACTTACAAATGAACAATCTCGGAATAAAATGAGATTGGAAAAGTTTTCCCTTACCTTTGGTCCGATATGCTCCATATGTATCCAAACCTCATGTATAATGATTTAAATAATGTTATAGATTTATTCCATAGCCATTAAAAATTTTATGATATCATTTATGATCATAGTTTCATCCATTAGTTAGTAACATTTCATTGTTACTCGTTATTTGGGTATTGACTGCTTTATGTTCTTACGTATGTTTTGTAGGATAAGTTCTTGATCCTAATTTTAGGATACAATTATATCATAAAAACCATGGTATTAGTATAATATATCTCATATTTATGTATTTAAGTCATTTATATAATCACTGTTTAAGGAAGATCAGGTTTAACGAATCACATCGCACTGTGGAGATAGTAACTCATACGTATGCACAAGTGACGATTTAGTTCCCATAATTGTTGAATGGTATTCAATTGGATGGTGTATAGTATATATGAATTATTATTATATTATATTATTAATATATTTATATGTATTATTTACACCATTATACACATCCATGTAAGGTAGTGGTGTAAAACAGATTACTCGACGGTGTAGAGAGAGTAAGTCATATATATGCACGTGTAGTGATTTCGTTTTTTGTAAAATGGATATAAGTTGAAATATGGTTTTTTAATATTTATAATAACATATCAGAATATAATTGATACTGAATTTATTATTTTATAATGAAACAAAAAATGAATAAGAAGTAGAAGAAGAAAGATACATGAATGAATTAGAAGAATAGATTACCTCTTCCTCGACGTCCCTCCTTTGAATTTCCATTTAGGGGACTAGAGTTTGTCTTTTGAGAAGACATGCTCCTCAAGAATGTTTACTAGGTAAGTTGATAATAGTAATTTTTAAAGGATTCATAATATTTATGGATCAAAACGGAGTGAAGAGGAGAGTGAGGAGATTCCCTTTTATAAGAAGAGAGAGCAGCACTTTAGGAAACTTTCAAAAATAATTATTTTTAATAAAACTAAACACTTACTAAAACCACCAAAAGTATCCCTAATTCGAAGATGAGATGCTATAGCATTGTAATATCATCAACCAATAAAATCTTTTGACAACTTATTTTAACAATTTAAACCTTATGTTTTTAATTGAACCTTAGTAATTATATTAATGTTTAATTTTTGAAATAACATTCTAAATAATTAGGGGTAATGAATATTTACTAATGTGGTATTAATGGAAAATAAATGGATACCTTATGATATTGTTTTCCTTATAATTATAAATTTATTTTTTGAATATTTTTTTGTCTTTTAAATAATCTAATAAAATTTTATGTTTATAAAATATCAATAGTGTCAATTTTGACACTATTCATTTATTAGACATTAACTAAAATTCAAATAGAAGATAATTTCAAACCAAAATATAAAATACACTCATAACAAGTTATATTCATCTATAAAATTAATGGATAACATTAATATGTTCATATGTTATTTCTTTTAACATTTTTAATACCAATTATTTGATATTTCTATTAATAAAATAATTTCTACATCACAATTGTGTCACCATTAATGGTAACTATTTAATCTCTAAAAATAATAAATAAATTTTTATGATGTGTGTAATTATATTATCTTTACATATATTATATAAATTTTATTTTATCTCTAAATTATCCATATATTAAAATTAATACACCTATATACAAAGAGATTGTGACACTTTATCCATTTCATTATTTTTTATTATATTCACGTATTTTTCATATGTAAATAGAAATAAAGTGATTAAATTTCAAAAAATAGATGATTAAAGTCGAATTTAATAATACAATAAGATTTTTACAAGTGATAAAATAATTTTATAATATTATTTTTACCATTAATTATCATATTCACCTTTAACTATGGTAAGAAAAATTATTAAAAAAGTTACTATTTATAATTCCCAAAAATACAGGTAACATATTAACATAAACATGAATAAATGATTCCAAATATGGAATCAATTTTTAAAAATTCAAAACAAATAAGTTTCAGTAATTAATTTTAACATAATCTTGTTGTTGAGAAAATGGGTTTTGAAATATAAAATAATACAAAAGTTTGAAATGTTTGTACCTATAAATTCATTTTAAAATAAATGATAAGGATATAAATTATATTAAATGGTAATAATATATTTTTTTATAATTGAAAACGATTAAATATTATAATTTAACAATAAAAATTATATCATTGGATAATTTTGTTTTTAATTAAAAGTTAGAGTATTTTTACTATTCATCAGAACATGAAAGTTATCAGAAAAATATCAAAAATTGATCCAAATTAGATTTTTATACTGAAATTTAAAATAACATGTTTATGATTTCATATTAAAATAAATAATGTGTCGAATAGTTAATTTAAAATGGGTTCTCCATTCAATAGTTTAAATTTAACCTTTTAAAAAATACATCAAATATGGTTCTATTCTTAACATATGACTAAAATAAAAATTGAGTGAATATAAATACTATATTACGAAATATATAACACACATATATATTATTAATTTCATTAAAAAAGTAAATAACTCAAAAATACAAATATCTAATTTATTTATATTTTTCATAATTCTTTTTCATAAGTTTGTTATTATTATTTTCGCTAACCTAACGGAAAGGTTATAACAATAATTTTATATTAAGGGAATATCAAAGTTTTTTAAACTCACGATTATGTGGAAACCATGCTACTCAATGATAAAAAATATTTAAAGAAAAAATATCCTAAAAACATATGGGTGATACACTTCATGGGATTATATTTCTAAAATCCATTACATTCATGTTAACTCCTTAAGAAGACATGTCCTAAACTCTATGTTTAGTCTATAAGTGTTTCCACTTATTTAAATCAATACAATAGTAATAACTAGTTATAAATACCATAATTTTTTATAAATGGGTCCACATATGTTATAAAATGTACAGAAATTATGAAGGCAGACATATACGTTCATCAATAATAAATGTTTCTTGTTTTTTGAATTCAACATCATCTTAGAAGGCATTGATCAAACATAATATCTTATCCTCATTTCCTTAAGCCTTTTCTACATTCATATGTTGATATGTTGTGCCAAAAATATATGGATATATTTTAGAAACACTAAAATTATCTTACTAAAACTATTGCATTTTCTTTTATGACAATCTAATTAGATTTCTATACGTGTTCTTTTTAAGATGGAACACTTATTGTTTGATGTCCATTTGTGGGTATTCTTCTTATAAAACTTATTCCATCCACATGATATGATGGGGATTCTATTATGTTTTTCAATGAAATGAGTGAAAAAAATTTCTTTTTAAATAATTTGTTTGCCCAAAAAAAATTTGTGCATGAAGCTTCATCTAAACATTGAGATGCTTTCTATAAGTGCATCAGGTGGATGATTCTTCAACAACCTTAAAGCAATATTTACCACCATTATGAGTCTATTTTGAAGTAAATTACATATTTGAAACCAAAATTAGAATCACTAATCTCCTTTTAAACAAGATATATTTTAGTCTTAATAATTTTCAGATTATGTTATTTTAATTACATATCAAAACACATTAAAATGATAGGATTCATTTTAGTACAACTAAGCTCATCAAGTTCACACACTAAATATTCATAATCAGAAACATGTATTCATAAATTTCTCAAATATCCACAAGGAACATTCCTGGACCTTCAATATATTTTTTTCACTTAAATCTAGGATTCTTTGAATCCCAAAAAAATATAAATAGTCTAATCAGTTCATGGCACACGTATTCAATAAAAATGTTCTCACAAGAATATATTTGAAATTATTCATCTATTGAAGAAATAATTTCATTTAAATGTGTAACTGATTGACCCTTTACATTAAAATGTCTTGAGATAGTATTGGATTTTCCAAAATTATTAGAAAATGTATCTACCATTTCACTAGGTTCATATTCTAGTTGTGACCTCTCATCTTTTAGTCCTTTAACATGTGTTAATTTTTAGGTTGTAACATCAAGGGGGGTCATTTCAAGACACTCCTTAATTTATGAATTGAAATAACAAAGTTGTATTTCAATGAAAATATCTTTAAATTGATTACATTTGAAATTGGGTCATCTTATGTATCTATAAAACATTGATATTTTAAATAATATTTTCCAGTGAAACCTAATGTGATTAATTACATTATTTACAGACAATACCAAACAACATCAAACTGCAGAATAATATATGCCTATTAAAATTTAGTTTTAGAATGTTTTTGTCAAATAGAGGTAACCTAATTATGAAATTTATATAGATACTAAATAATGGTAATTATTACTACTAATAAACTAATAAAATTCTGTTACTGAAGATATAAAACAAATAAGACCGATTTATTCATTTAAATGTAACCCCACTAAAATTTTACTTTATATAAAAATTTTTATACAAAATATATTATGGATAAAATATATTATTCATATGAAAATTATTTTAACACAAAAATTGATTATAAATTGATAGTAAGTAAGAATAATAATACCTAATATTTTAAAAGGATAATTTTGTATGAAACCATTTTTCATTATAATTTTATGTATTATTTAATGTTAAATATAAAAATATTTGAAAATAATATTTTTTCAAATTGAAGTAATTTTTTTAATTTATAATATTAATATAATCTTTAGAGTAATTTTTAGTATTTTTATAAAACAATCGATTTTTATGTGAATTGTGAAAAAGTCGATTCCGCTAATACCATCACTTTTATGAAATTATTATAATGAATGAAATATTTAAAAAAATTAGAAACTTTTTCTGTAAAAATATATATCTAAAAATTAAAATAAATGATCTAATAATACTATATTGAATTTATAAAACCTAGTTTAACTTTTTGAAAACATTATTAACATTTTTCTCCAAATATTGTTTTTATTTTCTAATTAGATTTCGTCACTTAAAAAAATTAAATATAAAAAATTGATTTCAAATTTATTTAAAAATATTTATATTATATAATAATTTCAATTTTAGTTTAGTCATAAAATTATGATTATTATGATTAAGGTTAATGACCATTTTAATGGCGAAAGGCATATTTTCAAGGAATTATATTCATAATGATGTGTAATTTTTTATCTAATAAACTAAATTGATATATATTATATAATTTATCTAATATGATTTTTAAAAACATATTTAAATTTATATTTCTCTTATTTAATTTGTAATTAATTTTATATAACATTAAGATCATTTAATGGTTTAATTATCTCTTTTTTCAATAATTTTTTTTATATATAGATAATGTAATAATATAAAAGTCAAATTTTAATTATTTAGAAATTTAATTAGGGTATATGGAGGTAAACTCTTGGTTCATCACACCAAAATTTATTAATATGGGTTATCTTATATTTTTAGTGAAATATATATTACATGGGTAAAACTAGTTAACATGTAAAAAACATAATATGGTAAAATGTTAAAAACATGTGGTAAAAGGAATGAAACATGATTAAAAAATGATTGAGAAAGATTTTACAAGGATTTATATAACTCATATCACCCCATATTTTATTATCTTGCAATTTTGGTAATATTTTCCCTTCAATAGTGACATATTATTATTGACATGTAATGGGTACTTCAAAAATTGACTCTCTCTTCATATATGAAATGGGGTCACCTACCCCACATCATGTTGCACCTATTCCTTATAATATCATCATAAAAAGTTTACATTATCTCATTATAGAATCCGTTATAACTCTAATAATCCTCTTTTTTCAATCATATAGACCAACACCTCTATATCTATGAATATTCCTAATATAACGTTTATGTTCTCAACATGAGTCTTTCTTACTCCGTTGCATTTTCTTCTTAATCCCACACAAAACAACATTTTATGGGAACCATAATAAGATTACACTATTATAATTAATATACTATAATTTTATTATATTATTGTATCAAATAATATCTAAACCTCTCTAACCACTAAACAAAACTAAACAATATCGATTGTGCATACATGCAGACCACAACTTCCGCAGAATGATTTTTTATCACCTCCTATCATGGAAGGATAAATATATTGATTTAATATATTAAAATGATACATATATCGCAATTTTTATTATGAATTAATAATATATCATATAACTTAATTCCATCCCATTCGTTGAGAAATGGAAATGTAGACAGTGAGTATATGCTGGTTACTACCTCCATGAATGATGAATTCCATTTTTCATCACCACACTTCATGAATGGTTATAAGAATGAGTTTAATTAATTTAAATTATATTTTTGATATGTTTAATCTTTTTTAATTTTATATTAATATTATATAAAATAATATGTTAGTTTTAAAACCATTATAGAATGCTCACGTTTCAATCATTTTTATAACCTTAGTGAATAGTTTTATATTGTTTGTAACATGAATGATTATTGAATCGTATATAATTATAATCTAATGAAATAATAATTTATTAAATATTTTTTAATTTTTATGGAATTTTTTTTATATTAAATAAATTTATTTATATATCACATTATGATCGTTAAAAACAACGAAACTAGTTCTTTACAATTTTTATTTTAATAAATCGAACTTTTACCAACAACCAAATGAAACTGAGATAGGATGAATCATTGAAAGGAAATGATTACTGTATCTTGGATAAAATCTTTATGGTGAATGACTTTTCAATAAACAATAATTTAAAACACCATTATAAAACTAGTACAAACCATGTAATTGGATTTTTTAGCACAAAAGGATAAGAATAAACTGTAGTCGATTAATATTAGTGAAATAAATGGTTATAAATTATGTGTATAAAGGTGAATATATATTAATAGGTTTCTAAAATTATTGATCAATATAATTGTTTTATACAAGTGGTAAGAGTGAATTTCGACTAATCATGAGGTAAGGTACGAGATATTTTCCCATATTTTCAATTCAATGAGACATGTTTGATAGTCTAAAATATAATTTCTTTTATATGGTGTATTCACTACCCAAAAATACCACATATAAAGTGAATATATTTCATTTCATGATATTTTAATTCCCATTTCATGTTAATCCCTTTATGATCTCCTGATTCATACATTACGATTACCTTACGAGTATTTCAACATAGATTCCTTTCATTTAGACATGTTTTGTCATATGCACAAAATTACATTAAAATAGTTTCTATATTACTTTTTATATCATATCATTAATTATATTTCATTAATTATATTTCATGTTTTGTTTTAATCTATCCATCTCTCTCTTACAGTGGTTTTTATTGAAATGTTACCTAATATGTAATGGTTTCTTCTCTAATATTAGTTTTAAATTTCGGATAACCTTTTAAAGATAATATATTTAGGGGATTTAAATGATATGTATTTTTAAAAACCATATACCTTTATAATCTTCTACTTATTTTATTTTTTACATGTCTACTCTCTATTTTATTTTCCTCATGCCTCATTATTTACCCTTTGTAAGGAAACAAACACCTCCTCTTATTTTTTGTTTTAAATCCTTCACTTTTATGACTGTATTCATTGGAGGATTTTATGAATGCACTTATATATTCGTTGAAAGGTTTATTTTGATAATTTACTACTACTTATAAATTTTTTCAAAATATATGAATCAAATCACAATAAAATAAACGATCCATATATACCTTTTTCTTATTTAATCATCAATTATTATAGGCATGATCATTCTTCTAATGTATTCCTCTATGAATTACATATTTTTAGTTAATTTATTGAAAGGAGTTCGCCTATATACTCATTAATTGATTAATTTCAGAAAAGTATCGACATAGAAATCTAACATTACTCTATATGTTGTTAATTTGATTATTTTTAAAAAGAAATATATTCCACTTATGTATTAGGGAAAACTGATATTGAATATAATTTAAATTCAGATAAGGATGTATATTTATTTCTCAAGGAAGTTGATTATATACTGGTTAACCATCAACATTATTTATCTAGATGGATTATATTCAATTATAGTCTAATTAAAAAATTATATTATATTTTTTTATATCAATATTTATGTTTATATATTATTAAGGAAAGATAATTATTCATTGAATTCACATTCATATCATTCATATAGTGAATGTATCGGAAATAAAGAAGTGACTAGTAGACACTAGTATTATTTAAACCTTTTATTCATGGGTTTGTCTCATGATTCAAACGGTTTATGTATTTTATCTATGCATACCCAATGAAATAATTTTGTCTTGTTTGGGACATTGATGAAAAAAATTGATTTCTTAGTTACATCCACAATGAAAAGAATAATTTCATAAACAATGCCATGAATTTAAAGATAATGATTTCTATAATTAAACATTCCATAACCACGAATTCATTCTTCAATTTCATAGTATATTTCATTCACATATTTTTCATTATACTGGGCGAGACCTTCAAATTTGTAACATGATACATAGCTTTATATGTTTCCATATAAGGATCATTAGTGATATGAAATATTCACTAAATTAAATCAAATGAAATTGAATAGGTCTTGAAAATAGATCTATTAAGAGGATAGCCTCACACTGACAACATTTGAAATGTCTGACAAGATCTTTGATGAACCTTGAAAGGGTGGTGAATCAGGGGTTGACTAGTATTTATCAAATTATAAATTCACAATTAAAACGTGGAAAATATTTTTGAGATGAAATTATAGCTAGATAAAACATATAGATCTATTCTCATTAACAATAAATACACCAACACATGCATTAGTAGAATGAAGGAAAATGAAGCATGCAATATTTATTTGGTTTATCCCCTCTCAACAAACAAACTCCTTGTTGTAATTGGAATGTCCAATGAATGGTTTCTAAACTATAATGTCATCATAAATACACATGTAATTTGTCATGTATCATCCAAAAACTATGTAAACCATATTACATAGGTTCAGAAAAACTATATTAAAAAAATTATCTATGAAGAATCACAATAATCTAGTTTATAGTGGGATCTCACCATTTTCCCTTTAAATATTCTTTCCCTGGTTGAAGTATATAATAAGTTAATTTGTCAATTTATATACATATATAAATACTAATATCCTTTCGTACAAAGGTTCATTGAAATCCCATAAATCATCATGAATAATACATGTAACCTGGTCACTTCTTTAAAAAATATTCATAGGTATTCTTTCGAAATGATTTACTAGATAAATATACTCAATGATATCATATGATACTCTAACCCAGAAGTTAAACATTATTAAGAAAGGATCAACCCAAATGATAAAACATACAAAATAATCCAGTCACTCCCTAGATCCCTTCTTTACAACTTTTGACAGCTTTGATTCACTCATCTGATCCCATTATGAATCATAACAACTTCTTCTTACTTCAGCTTCAATACCCATAGATCTTTAGCATCATCTCAATATCAGATCCTCCTTCTCCTACTTCTTCTAGAAGGTTTCTTTAGAATATCCATGCAACATGTTAGATCTCATATTCAACCACTATTACTCTTTTTTTCTAACCTTTTTTCATTATAATATAAAGGTCACATCAAAAATAATAATTTATATATTTCAAATATATAATATCTTAAGAATAATTGGTAATGAAATTATAATTTTATCAATGGTTTGTATATGAGTTGTCTCTGATGATCTCATTTATTTTCTCATGAAAACCATTATGGATGATTCCTGAAGATCATGTCTATTATTTTTCCTCTATCAACTATCTCTTGTAGAATATTAGGAGTGACCTTAATTTTAGCTAGTCATTTATTTTCTCGAGTATTTGTCATCATCTTATAAAACTCTCACTAATATCCATAACTTGAAACATTTTATATAGTTTAATGTAATCCATTCAACAAATAGAGATTTATCTATATTTTTCTATATCTTCATATCTTCATAATATAAAAGTACAAAAATTAAAATGATCTTTAAATTTATATAGAGATTCTTCTTGAATAAAATTCACCTATACTTATCATCAATCAAAATTTTCATCATGATATTTTAAAATTTTCATACAATTAAATTGATTTTCATGTTTTTCTTCAGCTTAAATCACAAATTTTTTTTAAATCTTCTTTTGAAAACTCAAAATATTATGAATAATGAACTTCCTTAAGTTCCATTTATCCATTTCCCTAAATCAATTTTGAATTATGGATCAGAATAATATCATGATTTTTGAATCATGTTACAATAGTTACATAATAAAAAAAATATTTCAATTTAAACATTTAATTTCTTTATATCTCTACATTTTATATGTTCTAGAAATCATTTTTCTTTGATTGTTCTTGAATCATTTTAATGATTGGAACTGAATAATCCAAATCATGTATGTACCTTGTTTTGTGATGTTTTGATCATTAATAACTGTCCCAGGATCATCTAATTCGACATCACAATTACATATGATATCTATAAAACTCATAATTCATAAAAAAAAATTATTTAGTTTGCCATATTAATTATCACGCAAGGATCAATGATTTTGTAGATCATGGATAAACATTACAATTCTTGTTCATGTAGTTTCATTCAGGTTAACACAATACATAGATTATGTTTACATCGAACCTAGATGATGTTTATACAACACCTTCCTGATGTCTACATGACATAACCTAATGCTTATAATGAAAAAGTCAATGTTTATGAATTACAATTATTCATGATTACATAATATTTCATCCTCGTAATCATTAGTGTCTCATCCTCACATAGTAGAATCCTTGGACACACTATTCAGAAGAATTCTTATGTAAAACTAAATTAATATCAAATAAATGTTACACAACACTTGGAATTCTGTTTTCATAGTCATTCCTTTTTATAAATTTTTATATCTCTTGGTAGAATTTACATTTATATAAACTGTGGAACATAACAAAATTCATTGTTTTCTATACGTCATATTAACCATAATCAATGTGGTTTATAACATATATTTACAATAGCTAACAAAATGTATACACTAACATAGATCCTCTCAATACATGGGTCATAAATCACTCCAATCATCTTGCGATGTAATACTAATTATAGAATCACTTAAAACTAATCACTATAGCTAGCACATGTTATTAAGCAATATTATATATAGAAATGGAAATCCTCTTTTATTACTTGTCTTTTTCCTTTTTGGGATATCACCTATACCTATTATATAATGAAAATGGATTCCCTACGATCATATTTAGACATATTTTACAAGAAAACTAATAAATATTACTTTAAATTTCAATCATATTAATTATTCCTTTTCAAATATAATGGTTGTCACCTCAATTGTCCATTACCCATCATGCATTAGAAACCTATAAGTAATGTATTAGGTGAATACTTCAATAAAACACCCATATTTATAAACTTGCATTGACTTCCACATTGTAAATTTATAGTTGAAAACATAAAACATTGGAATCTTATAATAGAAAATGGAATTTAACATTAAAATGGATTATTATAATTCACATGCTAACCATTTAATTTTAAAATATTGTTCCCACGGTTCCTTCTAAAAGTGTATTTATACGAACTGTAACAACCCCAAATCCAATATCATAGTGGAAATTCTTATTATATTACATTACTAAATACTACCAGAGACCACATGAAAAGAGATTTATCAGTTTTGTAGTATTAGGAGACTGAATACCTCTGTGATTTCTATATTACATTGGAATCCTAAAAAAATTTATAAACATTAGTAAAAATTTCCTATTTATTTTAGTAAAATATTTAATTTATTCAAATTTTCATTTCTAGTACCATGGGGAATGTAAAAAAATAAATGGTAATCCCATATTTCTAGTAAGGGATTGAACATATCATAATCTTTCATGACTGCATAAGTCAAAATCAACATGTAAAAGTAAATATCCATAATTGATTCATAAAATCAATAATATTTTCATAAAAAACATCCATGGATAATAATCATATATTAATAAAATGGAAAATAATAAAAAATTAATCAATGTTTAAATTCAAAATTATGAACATCTTCTTATTATCATTGAGTTCCTAAAGATGTAAATTTCAATAAATGAGTATACATACACAAAATATCCATACAGTAAGTATGGAAGGAAATTTTTTTATTCTTGGGATATATTGCAAATTCATCAAGGGGTAATTTAATTATATGACACTCATGACACTAAAAATATAAAATTCATTCCTTTTGTATTGGCTAAAAAATAAAATCAATAATGAATATGTCATACTAATCATTAAATAACTATATTGAATAATATAAAATAATTTAAATATTAATTAATTGATAGAATATCATTCTCAGAAATATTACTTCAAATACTAATACTTTATATAGAAATGGGTATTCAGATAAGAAAATATAAAGATAAAATTTAATATATCCAAGGTACTAGAGAATTTAACATAAATTATGAAGACAACATAAACATAAATATGGAGAGTGGTAGAGAACATAAATTCATTGAAGTGGATGAAATGAGAACAGACCTTGTGAGAAAATAATGTTAATAAATAAAATAATAATGAAAGAAACGAGACCATAAATTCTTTATAAATTATGATTTTCTAATAAAGGGTAGTATTTTTAATAATTGGGATTAATGTGTTAGAAAAACATTTAAATCTACTTTCTTAAATATTTTATTTAACTTAGTCTCAAAAGGAAGTTAAAAGTTTCTTCTAGAACTATTCTCAATATGTTTCAAGGATTATTTAATAATAGAATTTATAAAATAAGTCACTACAATAGAACCATGGATTGAAACTATTCATTATCTATGAAAATTTGGAGTGGTAGGTAAAAATATAAATAAATTAAATAAAACACCTTTTTCCAATATTTTAATAAATTAATATATTTTTATTTTGATATAAAAACAATAATATATGAGGATAATAAGAATACATGTTTCTTGGGAATCCCATAAATAATTAAAAGGACTATAAATAATTAAAATTATGTTGTGAAAATAAATTCACATATATCCCATCAAAAGGAGATTTGTTTTTATTTTTTTAATGTAAGTGACAATGTATTGTAATGAAATAATTAAACATATTCAATTTAAATTTTTGAAGGAAATTAAATGTTAATAAAAATTAAAATAATTATTTAATTAATTTATATAATATATAATTCATGATTGAAAATAAGGAATATGAATATTTATTGAAAAAATTTCTGACCAAAAAAGCGAATTATGGTCATCTTTTCTTATAAACACACTTTTAGTTAATTTGAGAACCATAGGGGGAAATGGAAATAATAATTAAAAACAATAACCATAGGATAATAAAATATATGGTATTTATGATTTATGTAATATATAATTTCCCAAAAGGAAATAGAAACATAAAAAATATCAATAGAAAGTGAGATTGTAAAATAAACCCATACCATAGACATTGGATTGGCCGAACATGCTCTAACCTCATATATAATAAATTTATATTTATTATACATAAAATCATATATATGTATATATCTGTGTGTGTGTGTTTCAAAACCATATTTATATTTATCATTCAATATACTATTCTATTATAATTTCTAATTACCCATTTATTAATAATTGTTTGTTAAAATAAATATTTTTTTATTAACTATTTTATATTCAAAATTTGTATCTATTTCATGGTTCCAATCATTTCTCAATATTCATGGTTTCATAGTTTTATTAATGATAATTATGGTTTATAGTAATTTTATGATATATTTGTTGAGTCTGATGTAAATTTAATAGGACTTATGGTAAATATTTTCATTAAATGCATGAAATATACTTTTTAGAAATTCTAAACTCATAAAAAGAATTGAATTTTTTAACCAATATACAGTGATATATTACAACTAAAAAATATAATATTTTATTAAATTCATCACTATTACATTGTATTATCAGTATTTTACATTCTTTAATCATTCACGGCAAAAATATTCTACCATCATTCATGTATGTAGTAAAACTAACCCAAAAAATAGCATGTTATAACAATTGAATGAGTAAGAAGATGATGTTTAATAAGTATAATATAAATAATTTAGAATCTGTATGATGTTAAAAGATGAAATTAATGTGATTAATTATATTTAATAAGATTTATATGATGGATATATAGATGTAAAATGAAGTTGAACATAACATGTATGTTGAGAGCTTAAAGACCAACAAGAAGGACCTCTTAAAAATTATAGTCTTATTACTTCAGCTATGTTATAGAATATCAATAATGTAGGAATGTTTAATTAGGGATAAAAATATAGAATATTAATGAGAAATATTTTATTATTTAGGTGTGTCATTGTTGTTTTGGTGAATGGATCCTTTTATTAGTGAGAGTTGGAAACTATTTTAAATACTCTTATCATTAAATAACAAAAATTTCAATATAAGTAAAGTGGTTCCAAAATTTCAAAATTTAGAATATAATATAGGGTATTCTAGAATCAACTCATAAAATCAATTAATGATAAAGTTTTTTAGATATTTATAGCTTTATCATTTAATTTTTTCCATTTTATATTTTTTTGAAATTCAACAAGGTTATTAAATTTTACCTAGGTAACTTATTTTTATGAATACAAATTAAATTATACTTATTAAAAAATATATAATATCTTAATTACAAATATGAGAGTAATAACATTTATTTATTCATGGAAGATTCATCCTGAGCATATTTGGGTTAGAAAAAGATATGGAAGATGGTAGTAATAAAACGATGTTTGGGTCCAATGTTATCATTAAAATGGATATAGATGATGTATATGGTAGGATATAATTAAATTTTTTTATCAAATTAATTAGGTGACTCAGTTTTAAATACTGGGTTTGGGGCCAGTGTTTTCGGTGCTTTTCCTCTCTAGGGATCACCATCCACTTAATTGGAAAATGTTTTTGTTTCTGCAGGACCATTCATGGCTTATGATAAGTTGACCTCGTCTCCCAAAGTCTTTTTATTCTATACAAAGATGCAATTTCAATTATATTTAAAATAATCATTGAGGATAGATTTATCTTTCCCTTTAATAATATATATACAGGGATTTCATGGGTTCTCTCCTGATTTTTTCTGATGATTTTTTATCATTCATTAATTTCAGGCCTAGAACCATCAAAGGGATCCACAAAATATCAGAAATTTAAGGTTGTATATGTGAAAAATGTGTCAACAAGTGGAAGATTAATGTGTAATTCTCTGAAAAATTGTTCAATTAGGTTTATCTGATGTATTTGAAACAAGATAGGTAATCAAAGGCCGCATCTCCAACTATAAAATTTAGGTGCTCTTTTATCAGAAATTCGAATCAAGAAATTTCTTTTTGAAGTAATCATATAGAGAATGAAATGGTTCATTTGTAACTGGTGTAACCTCATTAAATCATTTGGAGGTCTCATGGCATTGGTAAATAGTGTTCTTACCCCAATCCCACTGCATTATCTATTAGTTGTTAAGTATCAAGGCTTGCCGACCAAGATTTTTTGGTAGATAATATAAGGAGATACGCTACAGGAAACCTTCATGAGACATAGAATGGGTGAAAACCAGAGAGTGTGGGATGATTATCCACGATAGATATGACGACTTTTCTAGTGCATTATATAGAACATATTTAAATTGGATTGAAATGTATGATGAGTGGTGGGTCACAGAGAGATCAATTTATAGAAGTATAATTGGGCTCGTGAGTAATTATTTTTTATGGGAATTCTGACCCATAAAATATATTTCGGGGAAAATACATTCATAGATTAATTGTTTCTATTACAGATCACTAATAATGGGACATATTTCACAAAATATTTTTTTGAAGTGAGATATATATGTTTATTTTTTCTATCTCTATTTATGGAATTTCTATCAGTCAAGAATTATGAACACTGGTACACACTAGTAGTGATCCTGGTGAATGGGTAGACAAACTCAAATGCCATAAAATACCATAGAAACCAAAATTCCTTTTGTGAAATATGAGAAAATATGGCCTATACACTGATGATGTTATTTAAATGAAAGAAATCACCCATGGTTCTCATCGATGGTGTATAGCATCTCCCGAACATGAAACTACAAAGAACCAATTCTTCATAGGATATTGGGAGATGTTTATCTGGAATGTTTTTGGCCATTTCATCAGTTTTGTTAATATTGGGTATTTAATCATAGAAATCATTTTTTCTAATTTCATGGGTATTTTCAGAGTAATATAGAGGATAAAGAAGTAATTACAATCATTTTGGTTAAGAGTTGGCTTACATGGGTTTCCATAAACATGTTTCACCAAAGATAATTTCATTTTTATTTATTCTTATTGGTCTAAGAAAAATAATTTTAAATCAAACATGGTGGACTCATTCCAAGTAGAGAATATTTACCTTCCCTTTGAAGAGTAATACCCAGTGTTATCCTCAATTAAAAAGGTTTATAAGGAAATATACAAGGAAGATGGGTTTCCTAGAAACCACCAAACACTAAGATCAATCTTAATGTGGATGGATCCTATATAGACAGGTAAATGTGGGGAAGGGGATATAGGTATGAGAAAATATAGGTTCTGTTATCATTGATTTTAGTACATTTATGGTCTTGTAAATTCCATTGGATAAGAGGATTCAGATGTTACTTGGGGTCCAAATTTCTGTAGTCTCCACAACATTGACATCTTATTGGTTGAATTAGATTCAAAAATTCTAGTCAATTTTATATGTGGTAGGTCCATTCCACCAGTGGACTAGATATATATTATCATAAATTGTAGGATGTATATTAATAAGAATATAGGGTTGGGTAAAACATGGATAGATGGAAATAATATATTAGATGTGTTTAATAGAAAATGTGATCCAAATGAGAGAACTATTTAATTTTTTTCTTCTAACTCCTTTCCAAATGATTGTAAAATTATTGTTAAGGATAATTCTCTAGGCCTCCATCACTATCATCGCACTTAACTATGGACACTAATATTATTTTCATAAAGATTTATCTTCTAGTCAGTAAATAATTAACTAAAATAATTGAATAAAAATAATTCTTACATTTCAAAACGTCCAAAATATATTTTAAAATTCAAATAATTGTTTCAAATAAATTATTTCACTTTCATGAATACAATTTTTTGAGTAAAAGTTTTAATATATTTGTAGTCAATGTTTATGTGATAATGACTTCATAACATTTATCATATTTTAAAAAATATTTTTCCCACTATTTAGCAAAAAATCAACCATTTCAAAAGATATCCCAAAAAAATCACCCTAATTTAATTCTAAAAAGTTAAATTAAAAGCTATTGTTCATTTCATGTAATTTAAATTATGAAAATTATAAATTGTTGTGATATGAGATAGTAAAATGAAAATCTTAATATAGTTTCATTATGATAAGATGTTTTATTTCTATAATTGAATATATGATCATGTAAAAAAGGAATAACAATTTTGTGATATGATAAGTAATGATGATGAAAAAAAACATCAATGTTGAAGGGAATCCTGATTTTATGGATCTATATAATCAATAAAAATATTAATATACCAATGATGATAATGGTTAAAAGGATTGTATGGAACAATAGATGGAAAAAATATATCTTCCGAATGAATCTCATGATTTTTATGAAGAATATTGTCATGCATAAAAAAGATAATGTATGATAGAAGATTACAATTGATTCAATTGATAACAAAATTCATGATGACAATGAAGTATAGACATTGTGAAATACCTAAGGTATAGATATCATTATTATTGAAATAAGTTATATTATTTTTAATACAATAATTCTTATGGTTTTGAGACACAATAATATGTGATTATTTTCTGTTATTTATTTATCATGTATGATGGATATAAATGATATGTTGTGTGTGAATTTGATGTATAGAGATTCATGTAGTAGACATGCTCATATAAATATAAACGTGGTTTATGGAGATCACGTCATATAAATTTATAGCATAAGTGTGAGTGACATTTTCTTGAGGATTGTTTTTTTATTACGGTTATAAATTAAGAATTCATAATCATTTTTGATGCCTTAAAGGCCCAAATAACTACACATATGGCTATGTGAAAAAGGTTTTTATTTTTTTACAAATATTTTTTCCTTGAATTGAGATATTTTATATGATATGATTATTAAAATGGGAAATGTGTTTATAATTATTTATGGCTTTAGTGAATGTGTGATATTGAAATATATATGCACTGAATTCCCTCTAATATATAGAAATATAATGTATATTTATTCATATGATATAATTTGAAAATATGTTTCATTTATTATAAAAAAAATTTGAATTTATGAGGGAGGTGAATTATATATTTCACATTATAATGTATATATTAAACAAGAAAAATGATAGTTAAACATTGGGACTATTAGGGATTCAATATACTCCTTGATTCATTAGTAATGGTCAATATAATAATAGTTACACCTAAAATATTCAGCAAATATGTTATTCAAAGTTGAATATATCGACCATTATTTTCCTTTTCTTAATGTGGATATACTAGAACACTGTAGTTGATTATATAAGTTCTATGAATTTTTTTTTGTGATTTCGTAGTTTGTGGATCAAAAAGGAAAAAAACTCATCAGATTTTTTCTAAGTGACTATAAGGACCCGGCCCCAGTTTCTTGGAGCTAGTGACTTATTTGATTACATTGGAACACATACAAGGATTATGAATCCTGAAGGACCGACTAGTTTAGTATTATTGGAAACAAGATATATACATAAGTTTAACATTACATATAAAAATGTAAAATGACACTAAATTATTCCACTAGCAACATCGTGTCTCCTAGATTATGCTTGCATGTCACTCATAATTTACTTCTTCATGTCCTGAGTAAAATGAAACATAAGAAAGGGTGTACTCAAATTCTCAGTACGAGTAAGAAATATAGCGGATGAAAGAATAAACATCAGATATGGTGAATAATTTAAAACACATGCCTTTAATAATGAACTTTAACACATTATGGTAGAAATATGAGATGAATATATAATAAAATAATAAAATATAATCATGGGTATTCTACTAGTTGAATAACCACATGAGCTTCAAATACTAGTATCATAATGAGGTAAGTGAATATATCGGACATTATGAAACATTTTTTGAAGGCCTCGAACCAGACGTCTAATGATTATGTCCTCTTACAATATCCATATATCACATTGGGAAAGGCCTTGGCCAATTCCTCATCTATTTGTCTATGTGAGACTAACCAATGCATCGAGGGCTATAGCAGGCCCCACCCATCACAAAATTAGTTTAGTACATTCCTCATATGAGTAGGGATAAACATAACAAACATATACATTCATATTGAAACTATCATATGAAATGTAACTAACTTCCCCAATTACTGAATGTTAACACTAACCATTCGCAATAATATGGTGAATGGTATTAGGATAGATCAGTTGAGTCAATAAGGTTTTCCTTATGACTTTTCCATTCCTTCTTTCGATGGGGGATATTGTTGAGTCATTAAGGTATCCTTATGACTTTACCATTTCATCTTGTTTTGAAAATCACTAATAGCTTATCTTAAGGCAACTCTTATTTTACCCCTTGTTTTACTTATATAATGAAAATTCCCTTACACAATGAAATTTACCCTTAACTAGATTTCATTGTTCATATCATAAATTTTCTAAGTGTAAAACTCGGATTGAAACTAAAACTTGGAATCTTATAATTACCTAGATATGAAGAGTTATGTTTTTGGATCCGAATTCTGAATCAGAATTCTGGTTATGAACTCTTCTGAGTTTTGACTCAGAATTATAAATCAGAATTCTGGTTATGAAATTCTCTTAGTTCTGACTCCGAATTCTAAATAAGAATTCTGGATACGAGCTTCTCTGGGTTCTGACTCTGAATTCTGATTAAGAAATCTAGATATGTTCTTTTTTGTGTTCTGACTCTGAGTTCTCTGAATAACAGACTCTAAACTCTTATATATTCCTACTCTGAATTCTCTTGAACTCTGACTCTGAATATTGTACGTTCTGGTTCTGAATTCTAGTGAATCCATATTCTGAATTTCCATGAAATTCAGACTCCGTAATTCTTTAGTACTCTGGTTCCGAATTCCTACAAAATAGAATCGGAATATACATGTATTATAGACTCAGAATTCATTTTTGGTTGACTCTGAACATTCATTTACTTACATTCTGAATAACATATTTTGGTTACACTTTCACTTGTTATATTATAAAATGATTTCATGATTTTAGTTATCATCTAACCGTTGTTTAAGTGACATGTGTACAGGCCCTTCTGAAATTCAAGGAAAAATAAGACCTTTGGGGGAGGGAGGAGACTATTGGAGTTGTGCCTATAAATAGGATATCATTTGAAAAGAGATCGATACACATGAACCTGACTTTTGAAAATTCTTCTTACATGTTGTTGAAGTGATTTATAGAGAGATAGAGGCTCTTATAAACTCTCCTGCTTCGTGCACAAAATTTGAACGTCTTGTGCAAACATTGCTTCCTGCAGACTTGCTTCGTGCGACTCTGATTATTTCCATGTACCATCGAGGGCTTCCAGGAATAGGAATATAGAGGTGAAAAGTACATGATAGTTGAGAGATTACAAGGATAGCAAGACAGACTCTGATCTTCATATCGAGGGATTACCCTATTGTGGGTATGAAAGACTTTATTGAAAGTATAAATCAAGGGAACTTTATCTAAGGTTGTGGATACCCTTCTCTTTGGGTTAAACGATTTACTACTTGTTACTAGTTTTGTTTCAAGTTTTCTATTGCATTTATTATTTTTGAGGAACGTGTAAAATTCTTATACTTCCTCACACTTGAACTCTAATTTAGTTAGAATCTATTTTCTTTAAGGTAGAATCTTAGTTGGTAAAAACATTTGTCAAGTTTCATTTCCGGAATCACTTTTTCGGAATCAAGCATGTTATTAGAACATAGAGGCCATGTTAATTATCTTGATTAAACTTGTTAAACATAACCATATTTAAATGTTCCAAATGAATTTTTAAAAGTAAAATTCACTCCCCCTCTTGTATTTGAGCATCTCATGTTTACATATTCATTCCTACATCTGGTATTATACAATATATCATACTCACATACCATCTCACAAGATCATCAACAATAAGTTTATGCATAAACCATTCAATGAAATATGGTATATGAAATCATAAATAATTAACCCCAATAATACATAGGAATCAACAAGAGTGTTGAATCAAATGAGAATAATCTTCTAAAATCATTAAGAAATTATAGTGATAAATACTGTTTTATTTTGAAATGAAGATTTATTTTGAAAAACCCTTTTTCAGAAACCAGAAGTAAAGTTTGATAGTATTTCATGAAAAAAGTAGTGTTTTTAGAAGGATAGCTTCTTCCAAAAATAGATTATAGATTTCCCTTGAAAATAGATATGAACATGAGAAATTCTCTTGTATCGGGCTCATATTTTTGGAATCATTTTTGAGAGCTTATTTTTAAACCTATAACTATACATAAAATAGCGATGGATTATGGTTGGTGTAAATATATAGAATACTCACAAAAAATTTATGAGTACATAACAATACATAATAATTTCATCGAGGAAATTAGACAATAAAAGTAACCCGAATGAAAATGGATGTTCTGGTGGAAAACCCTTACCTTAATTCCAAACGTGTTCTTCTCTTGAACTTAACCTCCTAGAATATTAAATTATACTTATTAGTAACTTATTTAAAAACAAATTATAGATTTATTTAATTTATCATTGTTCTGGTTAGTTCATTTATGTTCATATTGATAAGATATTGTATTGAATTCCGTCACTTCTAAGTGTACATTTTCTTTATTATCATCTTCAGTTCACTTATTTTTAAGTATGTGAAATGGATGTAAATCTCCAGAATTAAAATTATATATATTTTTTATGAACATAAATAGGTGTTATTGGTCATTTATATAACATGGCTATATGGAAAGAGGATGAATTATTATATAGAACTTTAATGATAATTGTTTCAGTTAATTTTTGGGTTTTGATTACAACGAACTCATTTATCATTGTAACTTAATACCATTTTTATGAAGGTATTACAGAATCATAAATAGGATATATTTTATATAATAATCTTGTTCAACCATAACAAGAATGGTTTCATGTCCAGAATTGAGAAAAATAATAGAAATTGAAATTCCATCATCCTTAAATGTGTAAAATTGACCCATCTCGAATGGTTTTCTTGCTACTAGTATTAAAGAAGGTGAAAGGGGGGGATGATGATAAATTATTCAAATATTATGAAAACATTCCAGTATATATAAGGTACTTTAGTCATCATAAAATTTGGATAAGGAGAGGTAATAGGAAAATAAAACAAATGAACTAGAAAGGAAAGACAATGAATTGAAAAGTGGAATTTACCTCTTGAACCAGACTTCCTTGAGAGCCTCCTTAAGGGAGAGGTTTTGGACATTTTATGAGACCAATGCATTCTGGACGTGGGATAGGAGTTTGCGAGGGAAATTGGACATAATTTAGATAAGGCACAGGGCTTGAGTGGATTAAATGGAAGGGGGTGAGATGGGGTTTTTATAGTGGAGGAGAGAGAGGATTTCTTAATATAAAAATAATTAATTTATTATTTCTCCTCAAGACAAAGAATATTGAGTATTTCATGACCATGAATAGTAAATTTATCATGTGATCCCAAACCAAGTGGGCTTTCATCATCAGAACATCACACGTGACTCTATAATTAGTGTATTTGTCTTAATTTTGCAATTTATGGTATGTCTCTATTCAAAAAAAATTCAAGAATTTTAGAAAAATCCCAAAAATTTACCCCATCCATTTTTCAACGTGTAGAATTCAAAAATAAACTCCATTTTTCAATATTAATTTTTTAAATATTATTAATATAATTTTTAAATAAATTCATATTTAATTTAAAAAATAACAATCTTAAAGGTGAAATTAGATTTATTACCCATTAAAAAACAAATTATGGTCTCATTATATTATTTCCTTAAGAAAATAAAATAATATTATTATTTTCTATTCATAACGGTCATATTACTATTCTTATTACTATTCATAATGATATGTTACTATTCCCAAAAAATCAGGTTTATTCTATCAGACTACAAATAGCTTAATGATCACAACTCAAGATGGAAATTTTTTGAAATTCAAAACATAGAAGTGGAAAATTTATATTTAATGGCTAGGTTTTGAATATCTCCTAAATAACCAAGTGTTGTTTCAAAGGAACATAGTGATTAATAGAATGTATTTAAGAGAAACATTCCATAAAATGTTTGGGGTGTTTCATTATTCCCTCCTTCGTTGAATTGCATCCTCGCAATTCATTTCTTAACCACAAAATAAAGCTCTCTGATGTTCTTACCACATCTCCCATTGTAGAGGATCCTCAGGTGTGTTCAGCAGAAAACCCAAATTGATGCTCAAATCCTATACTTCTCTGACCCAGACACACCTTGGACTAAAGGGGTTAAAATCTTTCATCAAACACTCCGGCTTCAAGATGGAGGCTCGAACGGTAGAGATTTTAGAAATGAATGAATGGACCAACACACGAAGAACTCACTTAATTATGTCTTGACTGAGAAAATCTAAGTCGTAGACATTTTTGTAGAGGCTAAAATTGAGGAGTTGGTACATGTAGGCCACAAAAAGGTTTCCCACCAAAGTAGCCTCTTGAAAACATATCCAGGCCATGTAGATCCAGCCTAGGGTGAAACATATGGAAATCCCTTCATGGTATTTTCCTCTTCACCTATACTCATCCAATTGTTCCGTGGCTATGCGGTAGTAAATGGGAGCATTCCCTTGACCTATGTGAAGGATGTTCGGTCTATTTATCACTTTATATAGTTGTTTACACATTTTTTGCAAGTTTGCGAGAGGTAGGTACTCCACTTCACAGGTTTTGAAATCAATAATCTCCAGTACTTCTACATGAAGAGATAACATATGGCTTTGTCCTTCCATCTGAAAATTTATTATAAAATTTCACTAAGTGATACTCATTAAAAAGTAATACTATTTAAATCCTAACAAAAAGAAGATAAAACAAGTTATATTATTATAAAACCCCTGGTTCAGAAAGTAAAATAGGTCTAATGGTTTCCCCAGTCCCCCAATACATGAATCTACAAAACTAGTTCAAATATTTAAATCTCCCAGAACCATATGAAACACTAGACACACATCACTCTCGAAGTCCCTTTACGGGGAACACTACCGATGCTATGGTGTTGAGAACCTTAGGTGGATTTCTAAGGTAATATTCATTGCTCTATTTCCTTATCCCATACACACTGTAGTCAACTATGGTTGAATCTATTCCTAAAGGACTCAGGCCTCCATAGAGAGGCACGAGAAGTGTGGTGGTCAGAAGTTTCAGTGTGGACTAAATACCTATAATTCCCACGCACCCCATAATTCTTGAAGATATTGATGTCGTAAAGTTATCCATACATACTAAAACTTAGGACCTGCAATATGTAGTCCGCTTGATGATCACCATCTAAAGCAGCTTCTAGAAATTTACCCACGGCTTGGTAGTTATCAGCCAAAGTGAAACATAGAAAAAGATATTCTTTAAACTTCCATATTTTCTAATATGCAGAAAATTGTGCATATGCAATACGTTAATAGACTAGATTCCTTCCTTGGTAAAGATGGATAATGTTTAAAAGATTCGATACCTGAAGGAGTAGTATAAAAAATTCGTTTCATACAAGTTATTATTTTATGAAAAACTTATCACAACAGAGACTACTACATCATTCATTTAGAAATGATTTATAAAACTCAATAAATTACACAATCTCTTGCTCCCTTTCATAAAAAACTAGTATGGACTTCCTGACATCCTCTAAGATGACCCCTCATAGATTCCACCGATGTTGTGGATTTCCCCAGCTTTCAGAAAAATGGATCTCCAAAGCGATTCCTAATTCCACTATCTCTTTAGTCCAGATACAATGTCTGCAACTAGGGTCAACCGTGTCTTGACATTTAGAATTAATATTGATAGAGTAATTTCTGGTATGAAGATGAGTGACATCATTATAAACTTGACGCCGAAAATGCAAACGACTAGTCTCGTTTTAAAGGGATTCAATGTCTACCACCCAACCACGGAGTCTGTAGGTCCAAATATGAAATAGATATGCTGCCCAGAGGTTCCCCCCTTGTGAAGCCTCCTCAATGTCCTCAAGAGAAAAGAGATTAGTTTCTAGGGTAAAACATTTAAAGATACCCTCGAATTATTTCACTTTTCGTAGATAGAACGGGAATTGTGCACTCATCATAAGGTAATAGATGAAACTCGGTCCATGGTGAAGTTGGATTACAAGAGGAGAGTTGGATACTCAGTAGATGGTTTTGCATGATAAACGAATATTTTTAAAAGTCTTGTAGTTTTCAACACATGATTTTTCAACTATGGTCTCTAATACATCTGTTGGAAGAGACAAAAGAAAAGTACTTTCGTTTTCCATTTGAAATTTAAGAAAACATCATTCTTAGTATGTTTATCCACAAAGTCTTATCTTAGGGATTCTTCCCTAATCTACGTTTTCTATATCTATTCTCCATGTTTTCAACTAAAATTACACTGATAGAAACTGTAAGGACCTGACCGCAGTTTCCCAGATCTGGTGCCTTATTTGATTACTTTGGAATACATACAAGGATTAAAAATCCCGAAGGACCAAGTAGTTTAGTATTATTGGAAACAAGATACATACATAAGATAAACTTTACGTATGGATAGGAAAAAACGACAGTGAATTATTCCACTAGCAACATCATGTCTCCTAGATTATGCTTGCATGTCACTCAAAATTTACGACTTCATAACCTGAGAAATATGAATCATAAGAAAGGGTGAGCTCAAATTATCACTAAGAGTAATAAATACAGTGTAAGATTGTATAAACATCAAACATGGTGAATAATTGAAAACACATGCCATTAATAATGAATTTGAACACATTATGGCTGAAATAGGAGTTGAATAAATAATGCCATAATAAAACATAATCATGGGTATTCTACTGGTCGAATAACCACATGAGCTTCAAATACTGGCATCATAATGAGGTAAGTGCATATTCCAGACATTCAGAATCATTTTTTCAAGGCCTCGGCCCACATGTCGAATGATTAAGGCCTCGGCCAAAATCCATATATCACATTGGGAAAGGCCTTGGGAAATTACACGACTATTTGTCTCATGAGACCTACCGATGCATCGAGAAGCTATAACAGGCCCCACCCATCACATAATGAGTCCAATGCATTCCTCATATGAGTGGGGATAAATATAATAAACATATACATTCATATTGAATCTATCATATGAAATGTAACTAACTTTCCCCAATTATTGAACACAAACACTAACCATTTGAAATAATATGGGGAATGGTTTTAGGATAGATCATCCAAAATAAATTTAGTCATAAATCATTCAATAATATATGGTATATGGAATAAACAATTATTAACCCAAACAATATAAAAGAATAAACAAGAGTGTTGAATCAAATGAGAATAATCTTCTAAAATCATTAAGCAATTCCTGTGATAAATACTATTTTATTCTGAAAAGAAGAGTTATTTTGGAAAAGTCATTGTATAAAACCAAGAAAAAAGTAAGATAGTATTTCATGATAAAATTATTATTTTTTGAAGTATAATAGTTTCCTACAATATATTATAGCTTTCCCTTAAAAATAGATATGTATTTGAGAAATTCCCTTGTATCGGGCTCATATTTTTGGAAACTGTATTTAGAGCTTCTTTTAAAACATGTAACTATCCAGAAAATATGGAAGGATTTTAGTTTCTGTACATATATAGAATGCTCCAACAGAATTTATGAGGAGTTTATAACAATAAATTATAATTTTATCAAGGAAATTTGACAATAAAAGTAACCCGAATGAAAATGGAAGTTAGGGTGGAAAACCATTACCTTAACTCCAAACATGTTCTTATCTCGAACTTAAGATACTGGAATATGAAATTATTATTATTAATAACATATTTAAAAACCTAATTGATATTTATTTATTTTATCAAAGTTCTGGTTAGTTCATTTATGTTCTTATTGATAAGATATTATATTTAATCGTGTCGCTTAAAAGTGTTCATTTGCATTATTTTCATCTTCGGTTCACTTGTTTTTAAGTATGTGGAATGAATGTAAATATAGATAATTGAAAATATATATATTATTTATGAACAAAAATAGATGTTATTTGTCATTTATATGACTTGGTTATTTGGAAAGAAGATGAATTATTATATATAATTTTAATGATAAATGTTTCGGTTAATTTTTGGGGTTGGATTACAACGAACTCATTTTTCTTTATATCAAAATAACATTTTTCTAAAGGGATTACCGAATCATAAATAGGATATATTATATATAAAAATCTGGTTCAACCATAACATGAATCATTTCACAGCCAAAATTGAGAATGATAATAGAAATCCAAAGTCCATCGTCCTTGAATGCGTAAAATTGACAGATCTCAGATTGTGTTTTCGCTACTAGTATAAAAGAATGTATAAGGGGGAGATGATGATAACATATTCCAATATCATGAAAACATTATAGTACATGTAAGTTAATAGGTTCATCACAATATTTTGATAAGGATATTTAATAGGAAAAGAAAACAAATGAACTTGAAAGGAAAGACAAAGAATTGAAAAGGGGAATATACCTCTCGAACCAAACTTCCTTGAGAGCCTCCTTAAGGGAGAGGTTTTGGCATTTTTATGAAACCATAGCTAGTTGGACGTGGGAGAGGAGGTTTCTATGGTATTTGGAATGAATTTGGGGAAGGAACAAGACTTGAGAGGAGTGAATGGAAGGGGTGAGAGGAGGGTTTTATAGTGGAGGAGAGAGGTGATTTCTTAATATAAAACTCATTAATTTATTATTTCTCCTCAAGACAAGGAATAGTGAGTATTCCATGACCAAGAATAGTAATTTTATCTTGTGATCCCAAAACTAATGGGTTTAAATTATCTGAACCTCACACATGACTCTATAATTATTGTATTTATCTTAATTTTTCAATTTCCGGTATGCACTATTCATTAAAAATTCAAACATTTCAGAAAAATCCCAAATATTTATCCCAAATATTTTTCAACATGTATAATTAAAAAATGAGCTCCATTTTTCAAAATTAATTTTCTAAATGTTGTTAATTTAATTTTTAAATAAAGTCATAGTTAATTCGAAAAATAACAATATTAATGGTGCAATTAGTTTTATTTCTCATTAAAAAACAAATTAATATATCATTATCATAATCAATTAAGAAAATTAAATATTATTATTATTTACTATTCATAAGGGTCATATTACTATTCATAAGGGTATGTTACTATTCACCAAAAATCAAGTTTGTTCTATCAGACTCCGAATGACATGCTGATCACAACTCTAGAAGACCATTTTTTGAAATTCCAAACATAAAAGTGGAAAATTTATATTTAATGGCTAGGTTTTGACTATCTCCAAAATAACCTAGTGTTGTTTCAAAGGAATATAGTGATGGATAAAATTTATTTAAGAGAAACATTCCATAAAATGTTTGGGGTGTTATTGTGACATTAATCAAGCTAATAGTCTGTTAAAAAGGAATTCAAGGCTATAAATTATATTATTATTTTTTATAAAAATTTCATTCTATTGGCATATTTAAAATGGTATTACAATTTGGGTTTCATTTCTATAGTATTTTTAACATGTATGTTGTCTTAGAAACTCATCAAAATTTTATTTTGGAATAATAACTATAATATTTATATTTAAATATATTTTTTTATCAATAAGGTGAAGGATTCAAAATATTTTTTTTTTCAAAATATATTTTCATTTTTTAATTATATATCAATACAAAAATATCCTTAAAACATGCTACACTTGAAAAATTAGAAGGGTTCATATGTTTTAAAACATAATATTTACTTAATTGAAACATAGTAATGATGTGATTTTATTTTAATATATTTTTACCTCTTAATATTTCTTATTTAATTAAGAATGTGTGGATGAAACAAACAATAAAATTTATAAGAGATTAATCCAACTATGGAACATGATCAATATATAAAAAACTATATAAATCTATTTAATCATAATAAATTTTGATCTAATATATGTAACATAATTTAATATAAAAATGCTTCATAAACTAAATATTATAAATATTATAATAATTTTTACCTCTTCTATGATACTACAAAGTATGACCCAACCCATTGGGACCTCACCGAGGCCAACAATGGCCCTTGTATGTCACCTAATTCCTTCTTACAAGAGGCTAGGGGCTATTGAATATCAGTGAGTTGGAATATCACACATAATGGGGGGTCGTACAATGTAATAAAATAGGAAATTAGACATAGTTTTTTCTATTTTTATGGTGGTTTAAACGACCACAAAATTATTCAATTCTCAATTTAGATACTATTATAAATAACTATTCTGAGAATTAATTTATAATTTTTTATTCAATATAGTTTTTTATGAAACATTTTAGTGGAGGATTTTATTTAAATATTTATTTATAATTTTGAAACTTTATTTTGCCAATAAATTTATTTTTTATGACCCATGCTAACCCGACCCTCATTCCCTTCCCACCCACACAACCCCTGACTACTTGGCTCCCATGGATCTGCTGACCAATCAACCTACATGACCAACCCAACCTTTTAAACACACCCTCTCCACATGCCCAAGTTGATCTTCCCCTCTTACGCAACCTATCTGCCCACCCTACATGCTTACCTTTACCCTACCTACAAAATGAATTATATATTTATAGAACATGGGTATGATTTAAACCACATTACTCTTGATTATTCTATAAAACCTTTACAACTCCACAAAGAATTTGATATATTAATTATATATACATAAATATTCTTATATATGTATATGTAGTTAAATACCTGTAAATATATATATTTATATATGCATTTAGATAATTTCATTATATGTAAATTACAATAAGTAAATATAAATAAATAATTATACATATATCTATTTATATATATATAAATATATATATATATATAACTATATATATATATATATTCAGCTACATTGAATCAGATTTTCATATTTCACCCATACCCCCTTAATGCCCTGGACGTGGTAGTTGTGATTAAACGGTAAGGTGCCCTAGCCAATATTGCATCATAGAAAGTGGTATATTGCCTTTTTGTTCTCGTGAATAGGTTCATTGGTCCCACATATCCTCCCCAATTCAATTGCAATTCATAGCCCTTGGCGCTCAAACCTGAGATGACCCGGATATGAAATTCCATGACTCACCAACTGACCAAGGGACAATTGAATACATCATATTAATATATAAAAACATACATAAATATATAAATAAAATTAAATATATAGTGATTTAAATCAATGTATATAAATATATTTATATTTATATTTACTTATATATTTTTATGCATATATTTCTATATATTTATTTTTATATATATAGAGATAAAGAAATGTATGTTTATATGTATGCATGTAGATATAAATATATATGGTTATATATATATATATATATATATATATATATGTACGTACATATATGTAAATATATACGTAAATATATAAATATCATTCATTATATTTAAATATATAGAAGCTAGATTACCTCCACCACCACAAAACACAATGTGGGGAAAAAGACAATAGTAAACACGCATGTCTGAGTACTTGACTAAGTGACCAACCCCTCACCACCCCAATCCAACCACCCAACCACCAATGGTGAAGAATATATATATATATAAACATATATAATTATAAATACATATAAATATGTAATAATATATTTATATATATGTATGTGTATATATATAATTATACATAATTATATATAAATGCATTTAATTATATATCTATATATATATATGTATACACAATTACATACTTATATATATATATTTACATATATATGGTTACATATATAATTATATACATATAATTTATAATATTATAAAATTACATATATATATATATAATCATTTCTGTTTTTATATAATCATATAGATTTATATCAAATTATACATTTACAAGAATTTATATATATTAATATATTATATAAAAGTATATTTTTACATCTATTTAAAAATTTATATTTTTTATTTCTTTCCTTATATTTGTATATATTAATTATATGTTACATATTATTAATATTAATTATCAAACAATTTTTACTTTATTATTAATCGAATACTACAATTTATTTTTAATCATATGTAATTACTAATTGATAAGAGTTTTTTAATAGTAATAAATGAATAATTATTATCCAAAAATAATAAAAATATTTTTCATTAATAAAATATTAATTCAATATTAAATACTAAATAAAAATTAGTTATGACTAATTATTAATTATTTACAACCTATATATAAATTATTTATTATTAATTATTTATTATTTATATTAATAATTATAATTAATTTGGTTGTGGATTTTAAAAAAAAAAGAAAAAAAGTTTCTGCATTTAGTGATGATTTTTACTGACAAAAAAAATCTCCACTAATTCTAGATTTATAAAAAACCCCATTTCCAATTATCTACTATTTTCTAAAATGTCGCCTGAAAACCCATTGTTAAATCAAAATAATCATTTAGGGTTTTGTTAAAGTACCTATAGATAGCTATAAGCCTTAACTAAGAATATCGATAATGAAAATCTATGTAAATAACCAACTGAATCATATATTATTTTTTGTTATATGATAAGATCTTCAAAGTAACAACATGTGTTGGACACAAATGTAAAGGTAAAAAATACATGACCAACACACCCAAAGGAAATATCAACCTAAAGTTGCTATGTTAAGGGGCCCCATTAGTGACTAGCTTGAGACATATCCTTAATTTGAGACTATCACCTCTGGGTACAACTAACATTTCACTCCCCCAATACCAAGCCCACCATAGACACCACCAAACTGTTAGTAATTTGAGAAAAAATAACACATGTGCGTGAAAATTCCATATAGTCTTGAGTATATGAATACCTTGTTGATGCCTTGAAAATAACAATTGAATAGAATAAAGGCCCCAGTCAACTCAAATTATACTTAAGGGATAACCGTCTTAGGGAAGAAGAACACCAAACATGGAAAAAACCAATATATGATTTTCAAATAGTGAAATTGAGACACTAATCCCATTATTTATAGCCATCCTAATCATTTGATTATACAGTTTGAGAAGCCATGTAGTGAACTACCCACAAAATTCATAGCCAGATCATCTCATAAATCATATTATGGGGCTTGTTCCATGGAATGATATGAATTAGTTGAGGGAGTTTAGACCCCTAATGGGGGACCCACTCCTCAATGTTAAAAATCATCAAATAAGGAAGTACATAACTCTATAAATAGAGGACCAGTTCTATGATGATTCATGGATCATTTTTCATGGGATTAACAATCCCCTTGGTCACTATTAAGTACTTGTGCCTTATTTTGTGAAAGGGAGTACCTAATCCCCATCTCAACTATGAATAACTCACACCCATTGTGTCTGGGGGTATACCAAAATCTATAACCCTATAAAGGGCCTTATCAAGGTCATCAAGATGAAGTGAGAGTAGTAATAAATCAAGGGACACACTCCATTATTCATTCCTAAACCTTCTCGTTGTCCATAAGAAGTAAAATTTTAAATATGCATATCTCATATCACAAATGGAATTCGATGACCAAACATCCCATTACATTACAATCTATGTGAAAAAACACTAATTATAGGATTATAATTCACCCAAAAGCAATGTAAATAAGTCCCCAAAAAGGTCACATTGAAGAAAAGAAGGACCTACAATAGCCAATGTTCATGAAATGGGGCATGATAGGGTGTCTAGGATTAAAAAATTAGGCAAATCCTACATATTATGGTTGGAAATATGATCTATTGTAGCAACACATGTTAGAGAGGCCCAGGAGGTTTGGCCCACACATTCCCTGGCCTAGAGGCTGACTCTACTCAGATCAGACCTAGTAGGAAGATACTAGAGTCTAAATCCATTACATCCACACTATGGTGAATAGTAAGATGTTTGATTGTCTTAGATTATATTGCCAAGAGTGGTGGGAAAACCACGCTTACCTGGATCCTCTTGTTATGGAAACCCGAGGAAGATTTTTACTCTCTCCTTTGTGAAAAATGGCCACAGTTACAGATGGATCATCTTTCAATCCATTATTCCAAGTCATGGTTTCTTTAACATGATCATCCTCACCACTCCATAGTGCAACATGAGAATAAAATAAAAGATTTTTATTGTAAAATTATTGATTAAGAACACACACACAATCCAAAGTTATGGATAGAAATTCCACAATATAGGTTTCACAACACAGGGATCATGAAATCATGAGTATGGGTTGAAAACATTTAATTCAGTGGTCCAATAAATTAAATATTACCACAAATATATCATCAGTGGAAAATTTTAAAATTATAAAATCCCAAACTCAAATATAGATTGATCATTAGTGATGACCATGTCTATGTCATGTTCCATGGGTGATTTCTTAACAAAAGTATTCACCACAAATCTCTTTATCCCAATCACTTATCTATACTACTCTTAAATTCTAGTTTTTATGAATGATGTCCCTATATTAAGGATCCAGATTAGTTTTAAAAGGGGGAATTTGGATTAACAAACATATAATTTAATTATTTATAAAATAATTGATCTTTAGTTAATTACACACCCATGATGGGTAATTCTGAGTCCCATAGTGTAATCTCAAATTATACCATCCAAAGGGGACCCACTAATTCTAAACATAAATTTTTTGTTTGTTTTTCCATACATTTCTCTATTTAGGATATACAATTGATTCATCAAAAATTTATGCACACAGACAAAGCATAATAAATTCTTGTTAATATATTGTTTTTGTACCCCTACGATACTTAAAACTCTAAAAAAACTCCCCGAAATACATAAAATATATTATTATAATTGTTCTAATGGTTAAAAATAAAAAAATCAAGGGAAGGTACATCCTCTGCACCTTCATATATTTTCTCTCTAAAAAGCACTAGCTACAAAAAATGGTAAGGTTATTGAAATGACATTTAATTATTGTTCTCCCATGAGCTCTCTTGAAGGTTTATATGACTTTATAACACACACAGAGACACAAACTTGTGGTATGAACCATCCCTGATGGTTTATTTACTCTCGATTCCCAATTTCCACTAATTAAACTAAAAGGCAGAATCATACATTATATCTATCTTTCCCCAGTTGATAATATTTGATGGATCATCTATTGATCTCTTAAATTGTGAAGCATAGAAGAGGTTGGGCACCCAGTTTAAATTAAGTGGGGAATTCATGTACCAAGTAACCTAACATGTCCTAAAAATGATCTGAATAGTTCCAATGAATGTAGGGGACAATTTTATCCCATGAGTAAATGCATTTAAACAACATCATGGAGACAAATTCAAGAACACATGATCTCACTCCATCAACACCAAAGGCCTACCTCTTCAGACCATGTAATACTTACGATAGACTGGAGTTATCCCCATACATTTCTATATCACATTCACCTTCTATGTAATTGATCATACCAACTCTGAGGTGACAAGTTTTAATTAACCAGTATTTACCCATATAAATATAACATGTTGTGTCTTCTATATAATAAATTGAATGGTATTTTTGTAATAGTGGAGAGATAGGTAATTTTGAATGTGAAATATACTAAGGGTAAGTTGTCCTCACAAATTTTTCTGAAATATAACAGAAAATAACTCAATATATTTTCTACAACATCAATTGATATTTATATGTCCTCATCCCTCAATGGGTGGAATGTTGTACATGGTGGGTTTTAGGGGACCATTGGATGACCATTGGAAGTGGATAACAACAACTTGTTGATCTATCTGGGAAATATTAGACATACTTGGATGTAAATAACATTATAATACCAGAATAATTGTTGTATTATTATGTTTTTTCTTTATTTGTCTATTACATTGATATTTTTGGTTGTCAAAGGTGTTCAAGGGAGGTTTTGGAGTTTTTGGGGTAGGCTGGAGCTATAGAAGATCTACTATAAGAATTACACATCGTTTATTTTAACAAGACGTTTAATGGTTGTTCATAACCTTGGAAAGGTAAGTTCACAAAGTGTAATAAATTTAGGTGTCATATCCTTCTAGGTGATGCATTTTTTGGTGAAATATAGAATTCTTATAAACCCTCGGATTAAAATTATTTTAATTTTTACATGACATAAAATAACTGATATTCATGGTTTTAAGTCCCATTCATGGATGAATATCATTTCATTCTTCTACATCACTTCTCTATAATTTTTGAAGATCCCTAGGCCCCCTGATGATTTCATCAGTTCTCTACCTTATTAACTAATCATTTTGTTCTAGTTGATTCTTATTGGAAATCACTGGCAGACAATCCTACACTTCATTGTTAGTTCTATTCCATTTTTCTTGTGAAGATTAACTATGCCAATTTTTTTTGTTTGAGGTGTGTGTTATGTATAGTTTTTATGGTCATTAGGTATAGTGTTGGTCGATATGTGGTACCTCATGGTGTAGTTGTTTTTTGTGGGTTTTTATCTTCACTGTGTGCTGCATAATGAGTTGAAAGCTTCTTTGAGTAAGGGAATCCAAAATTTCTCTTTCTTGTCTATCAGGATTGAGTGGATTAACCTTGTTTATCTATGGTTTCATATTGTTATTTATTAAATAAGGAAATAAATTTTTATGTTCGAATTCAAATTTTAAAGGGTAATATGAAAAGCGATGTCATCGGCGCTCTCTAATGAAGTGTGGTTTTTTGGGTACTTGGGTGGAGCAGAGTGGTTGACAAAGGTCATCTCTCAAAGGAGGAAGTAATTTAAAAAAACATCATAAAGGTATTATAAAAATAATATAACCAATAATAAAAACAATAATTTAGAGGATTGTATTTTTTTTCATTTATAAAACTAGAAGATGTTTTCTAGAATAAGATTGATTTTTTTGGTATTTATTTTTGAAATGAAGTTCGATTAAAAAGACGCTGCAAGAAGATGTTTATTAGAAAATAATTTAAAAGGGGTAAACTATTTAACTATTCTTATTCAATATTTTATTAATAATTATCATTTAAATTAATACCCACCTTTTTATAATCCCATAATTTGTTAAATAATGAACTCGATGAGAATTATCATTACCACAATGATGAAGTTAATTTAACCCTTGATTAACTTTGGAATATGCAATTATCACACCCATCATTGATTAATGTTATAATGTTGGATTATGTTCAGTGGTAAACTAAGGCACATATCTTCTTTAGAAATTAGAATTAATTGAGTTTAGGTATTATATTCTTACACTACAAATTTATCCCGTGTGGTTTTGAATTACCAATTATGTTTGCGCTCTCACAATTCACAAAATTCTCGACCTTGTGTGATTTTGTTTATTGTTAAATTGATTTCATAGATTAATTTAAATTAAAAACACAATTAATAGATCATATTATTTGAATTAAATTATCTAATTGATTAAAAATAATTGAATGAAGGTGGTGATAGTTAGATCGATTACTAAAAATAACTACTCTTCTATGGGCTGTGTAGTTATCGTAGAAAAGTTTTGCATTTTAAAAGTTTTAGAGAGGGTAGAACCAAAATAATTTCTTATTAGGATTCCTGGACAATCAAGAATATTAAAATAAGACAAAAATTGTACTAAATAAAAGAAAATAGAATAAATAAATGAATAATAAATAACTTTATTACACAAACAAAATCATTATAACACGAAGACGACGAAGGCTTCGTCGAAGTCATCCTTTCTTCAAGATATATCCTTATTTAAATGGTGGGATAATTTGAGTGGATCCACTTCTAATCTTCCCTAAACATTATAGTGCACACAACAAAACCTAAAAATGCTAAAAATTCATATTTATAGAGTGGAGTGGAGGATAGGTTAAAAGTGGTTTCAAGATTGAATGAAGAGATTCCACCAAATATTTTTATCCAAATTTCACGGCCTTCTTGACCAACAAAATGCATGAATTATATGTCCTTTGATAATTATAATATGTTCAAAATATGGATTTTCGTTCATCTATCACAATTTGGGCTCAGTCTATGCATGGATGTAGAAGGTATGTACCAAACAATAAAGTGGTGTCCAATCTTACGTATCAAGCCCACCATTGATATAATGGCCCAGTTTCACCATCCAAATGAATGATTTAGCTCCAATGTACTGAATTAAAGTTATATCCCATTAATTCGGGAACAATTTTACAAAATATCATGATCAAATAATAAATATAAAGGATATTTATCACTGAAATTATACAGTGCACTATAAAGGCTAAAACTGAAATTTCCATCAAATTTTAACTTGAATGATCTAATCTCAAATATTTTATAAATATTCATATTTAATAGAGTGTGAAAAAATTTTATCATTTATTATCAATAAAATATTCAATAAAATGAGTTTTGTAAGAACCTGGTTCATATTTTTGAGGTACATGCCTCTTCTTTTCCATTTTCCTAAAGTGTTTTTGAGAAAAAATGGAAAATGGGGAAAATACTAAATTTTGAAACTTCACAGCATGTACTTTTCCACACGTCGTGTACTTTTGGACATGTGGGATGATTACACGGTGCATGTAGACATGTCAGAGATGAAGGGTGTAGGAACCGACTACACGTCGTGTAGTGGTCCCTTACACGCCGTGTAGTCGGTCGACAGACCAAAACAGTAAGGCGGTGGAGCAACCGCCAGCTAGGTGGTAGTACACGCCATGTAATCAGGAGTACATGTCGTGTACTCATGCCGATGGATGAACAGTGTGGTGATGCCACCAGAAGAATAGTTAAATGAAGGAAGTACACGCCGTGTAAATGGAAGTACACGCCATATACATGTAAGTACACGCCATCTACATTGTTTTTTTTCTTAATATGGTCAGTATCCTCCCTTGTTCACAGGGAAGTCTTAGAACTGGAAAGATAGATCGGGAGAGGATGGCCGATCCTTCGGAGATCCACCGGGCACACGTCTGGAATCCGAATCCTCTTCAGACGATCTCGTTGGAACTGCATGGGTAAGCCCTCTCTTCACCTGGTGTGGTTCTTACCATTTCTTCTCCTAATGGTTGATATTTGAGGTTAAGAGGTTTTTCTTCTTCATCAAATTTACGTCGTATCTGGGTGTTTTGGGTATCGATGTTAATGTATAGCTCTAGTTGGAATATATGGTAGGTGGTTTTGTGTTAATTTCTTTCAACTGCCATGTGTTTGTGCGTTTTCATGCCAAGAACCCATTTTGGGGTGTCATGTGGCTGAGGCCATAGCTATTTTAAATACCTCAATTTAATAGGTGATTTAAACGTGATATTAAAAAGCTGTTTGGGATCGCTGCTTGGATCCAGGACGTCACTAGGGGTGCATTCCTCAGTTTATCCATTTGGCCATGAATCCTGAGGGTATGCCATGTTCAAATTATGCATTACTTTTTTCTTGAGAGGAATTGTATTTAAAGTGAATGTTTATATGTTGGGAATGGCACGGTTACTTATGCCTGAGGGAGGTGTTTTACTATAGCCTGAGGATGTGACTGTATTAGCCTAAGGGAAACATACTATTTCACCTGAGGGCAACCTTTCGTGCCTGAGGACTTTACTTTTGTGCCTGAGGGCGACACTTCGTATGCCTGAGGGTGATTTCTGTTACGCCTGAGGGCTATACGTGCGGGTTGGATTCTGATTACCTGAGGGTGAGATTTTGATTGTCTGAGGATGTTGACTACATACATAGATTCATTGTGTTGTTTCTCTTAAATAATATATGAATAATAAAATGGCAATATAACTGGTAGTTAGTTCCTTTTTAGTATTTCTTTCTTTATTGCATTTTAATACTGCACATTATTATTGCATTCTTACACGGAGTTGGGCATGGGCCTTTGGTCGGTGCCTACTAAGATATGTTTCTCACACCCTATTTAGGTCATGTTTTTCGGGCCAAATAGATTACATTTCGGCAGGTGTGGATAGGGGCAAGATTCCCTATACAGGTACTTGACCGTTGCTGAGGAGTAGGAGGGCATGGAACCGAGCCTAGGCTCGGGATGTTGTTGCCAGCTGTTTTGATTTGATCTCCTGTACTCTGTATTTTTTTGTACTATACTATTGTGTAACATGTTCTGGCTGTTTTATTGAATAGTGACATGCTACATCTTCTCATATATATATGATTGATGGTTCCCTTTTTACCAGTTATCCCTTTCAATTATACATGAAGGGTTATCGCTTCCGCTGATTGTTGTATGTTTTTTTTTCAATTCTGCTTCGCTACACATTGACAAATGAGGGCATAGTTTTCCCACTATCAGATCTGGGCCCTCGCTACTAGTCGGCAGCCTCTGGATTTTGGGGAAATTCTCTTGAGGTCTTGTGGAAAACCGGGTTCGGGGCACCCGTTGCATGGAACCCGGGTCTGAGACATTACAAAGTGGCATCAGAGGGCAGGTTCTTTTCTTTGACTTACTATTTAGAGCCGTAGTCAGGGATAGGATGAACGGTAGTTGGTAATAAGATATTCTTGGGCGTTGTTAACCCATGTACAGGGAAAATCCAATTTACCTCGTGTTGCAATTTTACTGATTATGCAATTTACTATTGATATGATGTCACCATTGGGTGAAACACTTGAGATTGTGATGTTTATATTTTATCTGTGGGTTCTATTTAGTTACAACCCGATGAGATGAGGGTATTCTGTCTCATGCATCATATAGGCACATGCTAGATATCACATTCCATGCATAGTTTCCATGCCATGTTGGTGCATTAGAAATTGCATGGTGTTGTGATAGTTGTTGTGCTAATAAAGCATGCTGTTGTGATAGCTTCTTGGTAAATACATACTTGTGATATGGTATTTTTGTTTGAGCCTGTTTATATAATGGATTCCAATCTTTGGTTTTTGGGGAGTATGGGCCCCCATTGACTGGAATTTGGTGGATCATTGACTGTTTATTTGTTACAACACAGATAAGATGTCAAACATTGATTCGTGGGGAGTATGGGCCCTCACGGATCAGAATTTGACACTTAGGTGTTGTTTTTTAGTATTTATTGGGTTCCGGGGACGTTTCGGAGGCATATTCTCTGGAAACCTAGTATACAATCCATGTAGTACTTTATAAACACCATGTATGTTCTTCTGTTCAGGAAGAAAAATGAACTTTTTGAGTACACGCCGTGTACCCTGAGTACACGCTGTGTAGTCTCGTCACATGTCACAAACCGTGTGGGCGGCAACACGGGGTAGGGAAAGGCTTTGGTAAAACATGTCGTGTAGTGGTGACCTGGAGTCTAGCCGTGTAACTAACAACACAGGTCAGAGTACTCCTTTATAGAACACGCCTTGTTCATGATGAAGACGTCGTGTAGTGTGACTTGGGGACTTGGCCGTGTAACTGACAACACATGCCGGTGTCACTACTCCTTGAACACGCCGTGTACCTCAGGGACATGCCGTGTAGTCTTTTCCAAGGACAGACAGTGTAGTGTTGGTTGTGTGTATGGGAAACGGGGCAATGTACATATCGTTGCGGGTGTAATACGCCGTGTGGTGTCAAGCCGAGTAGTCAGCCTTGTCATAAATGACACGGGCGGTTCTAAAATAACACCATACATGCCGTGTAGATTATATACACACTGTGTAGTTTTTGTTCAACATGAGCCTTGTGGCATAGCCATGTCAAAGGACCTAGGCAGGGGAAGGGAAGTAAGGTACACACCGTGTAGTCATTGTACACGCTGTGTAGTCTTGTTTTTCAATTCTTGAATTTCCTTCTTCCTCTTGTTCCCTTTGTGGTTCCTTCACTTTCAGTCTTGATATATCATGATTCTAAGGAGTTATTTTGACCTTGTAGTGTCATGTCTCCTAGAAGACCGTGCGTTGTTCTCAAGGATAGCGGCAACGAGTATACTCCAGATATGGTGGGCCATGAGCTACCATTTGATCCTCCAGTAGATCTAGATGTGACACCATCTGTTATACCGGACACAGGAATGGAGGCGCAGTTCTGTGAAGGCTTTATGCATTTCATGCAGTCCTTTTAGGGAGCACTGCATGCTACCACATCTATGGCCAAGCTGACGCATATCATCCAGAAGCAGCATCTGCCTATGTTTTAAGGGGATGGCGGACCACAGGCTGCAGAGTCTTGGCTAGGATCTATGAAGACTATTTTCGATAATCTTGACACGCCTCCAGGGAGGAGGGTCAAGCTCATGACATATAAGTTGTTTGATTCCTCCAAGAGGTGGTGGGATGTTACAACCCAGTCAGAGCATCAAAGGGACATGGAGTGGGAAGATTTTCATGCAGTCTTATGAGAATTCTTCTTTCCAGAGACACATAGGGCAGATAGAGCTCGAGAGATCATGAATCTGCAGCAGGGCGCTATGTCGGTGATGGACTATTCTACTCATTTTACCATTCTCCAGTGCTTTGCACCTGTGCTGCTTGGTGATGAGATGTTGAGAGCCTGATGCTTTGAAGATGGCCTTCGTTATGACATCCGAGCACTGGTGAATGTTTTCAGGTTACCTTCAGTACACGATATTGAGAACCAGGCACTGATTAAAGAGAGGAACCTACGGGAGTCTAGTGGCATAGGCCAGGGAGGTTTAGTACCAGTTACTGGTACTATTTCTACTGGAAAGAGGAAGAGACAGATGAACTTCTCTTAGGGTGGCAGTACCAGCCAGGTAATTTCTTCAGGTGGCCCGATCAGGTGCTACTAGTGTGGTAGAGATGGGAAAAATAGACCGCAGTGCCCACAAGACCCAGTGGAGTGCCGAGCTTGCGGCAAGATGGGTCATCTACAAAGCTTTTGTATGGTGTTTCCACCAATGTATAGTGAGAGAGGTTCTGTGTAGACTCCGCATGCGGGAGCAGGACCATTGGCTTCTTACCAGTCGAGGAACTGGAATACGTTAGGGCATGCAGGCAGAGATGGTGGTCGTAGCCAAGGTAGCCAGACACCAGGATCTCAGAGGTAGTAGGGCAGGATAGCTCAGGGTAGCCAGGCAGTGTCATAGGGCTGCGGCACTGGGCAGACATATGCAGTGCAACAGACCCAGTAGTAGCAGGATCCTGGACCTTCTACAGTCAGAGGTACTGTTCTCGTACCTTCTGTTTTATCTTCGGTACTTTTTGATACGGGTGCTACGCATAGTTTCATATCTTTACCCGTTGTGGAGATCCTTGGTCTCGGTGTTTCTACTTCTTCTGATATCAGGACTCTAGACACTCCGTTGGGGATTAGGACAGGTGGTGTGTGTCAGTTCAAGGAGTGCCCCCTTGAAGTTGGTGGGTGTCACTTTCTTTGGGACCTATATGTCTTAGAGATTATGAGCAATGGCATCCTTCTCGGGATGTTCTGGTTGGTTCCCTATTAAGGATTTGTAGACTTCTATCATCGCAGGTTGTGTTTCACGTCACTAGAGGTCGGCGAGTTTCAATACAAGGGTGAATGAGATGATCAGGCGAGTCGAGATGGACCAGAGCACCATGGGCGAGGTGGAGTCACAGCCCAGATTGCGAGATTATATCTGGATGATCCGGGGACTTTTCAGACAGATTTCCCTCCAGTTGTTGATCGTTTCAGGGATGTCTTCCCGGACGACTTTCTGGGTCTACCTCGGGTGCGAGAGGTGGATTTCAGTATTGAGATTGTGCCAGGAGCAGTACCTGTGTCCATTCGTCCTTATAAGATGGCCACACCCGAGCTGCAGGAGCTCAAGAGGCATTTAGAGGAGTTATAGTCTAAGGGTTTTATCTGACCCAGTACTTATCCATGGGGTTCGCCGGTCCTTTTGTGAAGAAGGCGGACAGTACCCTAATAATTTGTGTGGATTATCGGAAGTTGAACCATTTGATGGTCAAGAACCGATATCCTTTGCTGAGGATAGATGATCTTTTTGATCAGATTCGAGGTGCACGAGTGTTCTCGAAGATTGACTTGAGATCCAGATATCATCAGCTGTGTGTGAGACCATCGGATATACTGCTTACAGGTTTTTGGAGTAGATAGAGTCTGTACGAGTACTTGGTTATGCCATTTGGACTCAGGAATGCGCCAGCAGTTTTCATGGCTCTGATGAATCATGTGTTCCATCCTTATCATGATTATTTTGTGGTAGTATTCATGGACGACATCTTGGTGTACTCTCACACTCGACACGACCATGCAACACATATTGAGATCGCATTAAGTACACTGATAGAGCATCAACTATATGCTATGCTCTCAAAGCACAACTTTTGGATGGACCAGATTCACTTCTTGGGTCACATTATCTCATAGGCAGGAGTTTCAGTAGACCTAGAGAAGGTAAGAGAAGTTGTTTCCTTGGAGCAGCCTAAGAACTTGTTTGAGATACAAAGTTTCTTGGGGAGGGCTAGTTATTACAGATGCTTTATACAGGACTTCTCCAGCATAGCAAAACCATTGACGGGTCTGACTAAGAAGTGTGTGAAGTTTTTTTGGTCAGAAGCTTCCGAGACAGCCTTTCAGGACCTGAAAGGAAGGTTGACCTCAGTACTGATCATGATACTATCTGATTAGGGGAAGAGCTATATTGTTTACTGTGAAGCTTCAGTTATTGGGCTGGGACCAGTGTTGATGCAGGGCGATCAAGTTGTTGTGTATGAGTCTCGGCAGTTGAGGCCACATGAGAGAAATTAAACGACGCATGATCTTGAGTTGGTTGAAGTTGTTCATGTGTTGTGCTATTGGAGACATTATATATTGGGAGAGTATTTTTTGGATTTTACTGACCAAAAAACCTCAAGTATATCGTTAATCAGCGTGACCTGAATCTGATGCAGCTACGGTGGGTTGAATACCTTCAATCATTCGATTTTGAGCTTTCCTATACACCTGGTAAATGTAATGCCGTAGCTGATGCACTGAGCAGGAAGACTCAGATACAGGAAGTTCAGGAGGCCAGTGGTGAGCGGCATCTCATAACCTTGTTCTCTGAGATGCATCTGGAGGTGCATGACAGTCAGGGGCAGACTTATCTTTGCTCGTTATCTGTGACTTCTACCCTCCTGGATATAGTGAGGATGAGATAGCTATCGGATTTGGAAGGCCTAGTTCTATGGGAGTCGGTGGCAAGTGGGGACCCTCCTCCTAGTTGGGAGATAGGCGATGATGAGGTTTTCTGTTTCCATGGACGATTATGGGTTCCAGGGAGTATACTCGAGGAGCTGATGTGAGAGTTTCATGATTCATCTTGCGAAGTTCTTCCCGGGGTTACCAAGATGTACCGAGTCTTGAGACATCAGCACTGGTGGGCTGGTATGAAGACATATGTGTCTAGTTTTGTTACGATATGTTCCACCTATCAGCAGGTGAAGGCAAAGCATCAGAGACTAACTCGACTATTACAGCAGTTACCCATTTCGGAGTGGAAATAGGATGATGTCACGATGGATTTCGTGACTTGTTTTCCAAGGTCACCTCGTGGAAGTGATGCCATGTGGGTTGTGGTGGACAGACTCATGAAGGTAGGTCAATTTTATCCGATCAAGGAGACCTTCGGGGTTGACGAGCTCAGACGGTTGTATATCCGAGAGATCGTACGTCTTCATGGAGTCCCTCGTTCTATCATTTTAGATAGGGACGACCACTTTACGTCTCCTTTCTAGAAGAGTTTTTAGTGGGAACTGGGTACACAGGTTCTCTTGAGCACAACATACCACCCTCAAACCGATTTCAAGTCAGAGCGTACGATATAGGTGCTTGAGGACATGTTGCGTGCATACGTCCTAGAATTTGGGGGCTCTTGGGAGAATCATATACCCCTAGTCGAGTTTTCCTACAATAATTTTTTTTAGGAAACTATCGAGATGGCACCTTATGAGGATTTATATGTTATGCCATGACAATCACCTTTGTGTTGTTTAGAGGCGGGTGAGGTAGCTTTACTAGGACCACATCTCGTGCAGGAGACTTCTGAGAAGGTCCAGTTCATTCAGAAGCGGATGCCAACTGCGCAATCTCGTCAGAAGTCTTACGATGATCACCGCAGATGACCTTTGGAGTTCATGGCCGGGGATCAGGTGTTCGTGCATGTTTCTCCGAGGTTGGGACACAAATGGATTAGGAGACAGGGTAAGCATTCACTGAGGTATGTGGGGTCGTTTGAGATTCTGGAGAGAGTCGGGATGGTTGCCGATCGGTTGCAGTTACCATAGCGGTATCGAGCCATGCACAACGTCTTCCATGTGTCTCAGTAGAGCCTCTATCATACAGACCTGTCTCACGTCTTTCAGCCTGAGGAGGCTGAGCTTCAACATGATGTTTCCTTTGAGGAGCACTTGATCCGTATCGTTGATATGAGCATGAAGGTTCTCTGAGGACAGTCATTTCCTCTTGTACGGGTGATACGGCAGAATGGCCGAGTGCAGGATGAGACCTATGAGCAGGAGACCAATATACGTGCTTAGTATCTGGAGTTGTTCACGGCTATATCTTCGCCACCCTTGGAAGGGTAATTCGGGGATGAATTGTTATAAGCGGGGATGTTTGTAAGAACCCGGTTCTTATTTTTGAGGTACAAGCTTCTTCTTTTCCCTTTTCCTTAAGTGTTTTTGAGAAAAAATGGAAGATGGGGAAATCCTACTTTTTGGAACTACACGTCGTGTACTTTTGGCCGTGTGGGATGAGTACACGGGGCGTGTATCCATGTTGGTGATTAAGGGTGTAGGAACCGACTACACATCGTGTAGTGGTCCCTTACACGTTGTGTGGTCGGTCAGAAGACCAAAACAGTATGGTGGTGGTGTAGCCTCCAGCTGGGCGGCAGTACACGTCCTGTAGTTGGGAGTACATGCCATGTACTCATGCCGACAGATGAACAGTGTGGCAGTGCAACCATGGGAATAGTTAAATAAAGGAAGTACACACCGTGTACTTGGATGTACACACCGTGTACTTTGTTTTTTTTCTTAAAATTGGTAGTAGACTCCCCTGCTCATAGGGAAGGCTTAGAACCGGGAAGTGAGCTCGGGAGAGGATGACCGAACCTTCGGAGATCCATCGGTCGCACGTCTGGAATCCGATTCCGCTTCGGAAAATCTTGTTGGAACCGCACGGGTAAGCCATCTCTTCTCCTAGTGTGGTTCATACCAATTATTCTCCTAACGGGAGTTATTTGAGGTTAAGTGGTTTCTTCTTCATCAGATCTATGTCGTATCTAGGCATTTCGGGAATCGACGTTCGTGTATAGCACTCGTTGGGGTATGAGGTAGGTGGCTTTGTATTAATTTCTTCCAACTGCCGTGTGTTTGGGCATTTTCGTGCCACGAACCCATGTTGGTGTGTCGTGTGGCTGAGGCCATATCTATTTTAAATACCTAGACTGAATAGGTGATTTAAATGTGATATTAAAATGCTATTTGGGATCACTGCTTGGATCCAGGACCACCCTGGGGGTGCGTTCCATTGTTTATCCATTTTTCCAGGATACCCAAGGGTATTCCATGTTTAAATTATACATTACTTTTTACTTGAGAGGAATCATATGTAAAGTGCATGTTTATATGTTGGGCATGGCCGGATTACTTATGCCTGAGGGCGGTGTTCTAAAATATCCTGAGGGCGTGACTATATTAGCATGAGGGAAATAAATTGTTTCTCTCGAGGGAAACCTTTTTGGCCTGAGGGATTGACTTCTGTTCCTTACAGAGACACTTCATACACCTAAGGGCGAATTCTGTTATTCCTAAGTTATATACCGTCAGGTTGGATTCAGATTACCTGAGGGTGAGATTTTGATTGTCTGAGGATGCTGACTGGTTACATAGAAATTCACTGTGGTGTTTCTCTTAAATGATAAGTGAATAATAAAATGGCAATATAACTGGTAGTTAGTTACTTTTGAGTACTGCTTACTTTATTGCATTTTACTACTGCACACTGTTCTTTCCTACTTACACGCAGTTGGGCACGAGCCTTTGGTGGGTGCCTACTGAGATATGTTTCTCACACCCTATTTGGGTCATATTTTTCGGACCAAATGGATTATGTTTATGCAGGTGTTGATAGGGGAAAGAGTCCATATACATGTACTTGACTGTTGCTAAGGAGTAGGAGGGCATGGGACCGAGCCTAGGCTCTCGATGCTGCTGCCAGCTGTTTTTCTTTGATCTGGTGTACTCTGTATTTTTTTGTACTGTATTGTTCTGTAACATGTTCTAGCTGTTTTATACAATAGTGACATGCTGCATCTTCTCATATATATATGACTGTTGGTTCCCTTTTTATCAGTTATCACTTTCAGTTATACATGAATGTTTATCTCTTCTGTAGATTGTTGTATGTTTTTTTTCAATTCCACTTCGCTACACTTTGAAAAATGAGGGCATAGTTTCCCCACTATCAGACCAGGTCCCTTGCTGCTAGTTGACAGCCTCTGGAGTTTGGGGAAATGCGCTTGAGGTCTTGTGGCCAACCGGGTTTGGGGCACCCTTTGCATGGCACTCGGGTCCGGGACGTTACATGTTTTATCATCTCTCCCACATTCATTGTTTTGCACTCCTGGGAAAAACCTCATATCAAGTATTTGAAAATATTGTGACAAGATATGCATACTCAAATTTCTCAATCCATAGTGAAAATATTGGAAAAGTAAGAATCCCATAAAGAGTGAATATTAATAAATTTTAATTCCATTTCCACATAAATTGCGTCAAAACCAAATCCATTGATACTCATAACAATAATCATATCCAAACAAATCATTGTTCTACCATGCCACTATTTATCCACGTGTATGAGTTCCAACCATTCCAAGCTCAAAAATCCACCCATTATTCATTATATAATGGTCATGTAAAAAAAATTTCTTCATACCTAATTTTATTCCACTGAACCTATTCAACATCCTTTGTAATAAAATTTTAGAACCCACTCATTTATGAATTCCTAGAAGTAAAACCATGAGATCATGGCCTAAATATACCCACATTTTGGACATTTTTTCACTCCCCTATTTATTGATTGTTTTTTATTATTATTGAATGTTTTTATAGGGAATACAATAGTATGTTATTAGATGCACACACATAGGTAAATCTGTTATATTAATGGAAATGATCGAAATAGAAATGAACATATGGACATACCATGTTATAAGCTAAAAAGAATTACTTACCCTGAATATACATTCAATTAGGTAATAGAAACTCACAAGTCATTATTGGATAAAATATTTGTGTGGAGAAATCAATGACACAATTTACCATGAACAAATATCACAAATAATGATGCCAAAATATAAAAGGTTTTATAATAAAACAACCATTTATATCATCAACAAGTTAAATTTTTATAAAAGTCAACCCTTAATGATGAAATCTTATTCATGATTATATTTCTACAAATGAATTTTGAAAACATCCATTTTCTATATGTTCTGCATTAGAATGTTACATAATATATTAGTTTCATTTTTATTTACTTTTTTTTAAATGTTAACCAAAAACATAATAGAAAAAACACATAAAACACACAAATAAAAATCCTAAATATCTACCCCAAAATATTGTCCCCTCCCCCACACATAAAAATTACATTATCCATAATGTGAACCTATGAGATGATATATGAAAATGAAATGTATAATTTTAAATAGAAAAATAATATAAAATTGAACGGTTTTGGAATAACCTGTTATGCTCAAGTGATGATGGGGTTATGCAGTGTGAGGAAATCTCCTGTATCAATAAGAATTCCATCAATGTACATCTTAAAACATTCCCCATTGACTGTAAAGCTCATTCTAGTGTCCTCGCCTGTGTTCTCCGCTGCACCATATGGAAAAACATTAGTCACAACATAAGGACCAAACCACCTAGAACGTAACTTACTTTGCACCAGCCTCAACTGTAAACTATAGACAATGAATTTCTCTCCAACTTGAAATTCTCTTTTGAGGATCATTTTTTCATGAGCTATTTTTTATCATCCCATGTAGAGACTTGAGTTCTCATATGAAGATAATTTAATCTCCTCAAGCTCTTGAGTTTTTTGATTCTGCTGAATTCCATCTTGGGCCAAATCCATGTTTCATTTTTTTATAGCCAAATAATCCGGATGCTCAACATCGACGAGTAGATGATAGGATTTTCCAAAAACAATCTGAAATGGGGACATATGAACAGGTATCTTGTATGTTATCCTATAATCCCTTAGTGCATCGTCCAAGCACTTGACCCAATCCTTCCTATTCAACAGCACAGTTTTCCCAAAAATTTGTTTCATAGCATAATTTGAAACCTCATCATATCTATTTGTTTGGGGTGGTATGGTGTTGATGATTTCTGTGCCACCACATACTTCCGAAGCAGGGAAGAAAAATTGTTATTGCAAAAGTGTGTCCCTAGGTCACTGATGATGGCCTCCAGTACTCTAAACATGGAAAAAATATGTGCATTGACAATGTACACAACAACATGAGAATCATCATTCCTCATGGCATTAGCCTCCACTAATTTTCTCACATAATCAACGAAGACAAAAATATAAATGAAACCGAATGAACTGGGAAAAGATCCTATAAAATCAATGCCCCGTACCTCAAAAATCTCACCGAATAATATGAGTTGTTCGGCCATCTCATGTCTCCTAAAATATTACCAGTGTGTTGGCAACGTGATCACGACATACACAACACGTGAGAATCATGGAATAAACTAGTACAATACAATCCAGAGTCCATAACATTCCTAGCTATCTGTTGGGGTCTTAAATGTCCACCACATGCAAGTATATGGCATAATTGTTAAACAGAATCAAACTCATGATCATGAACACTACTCCTAATAACATAGTCACTAAACATGTTCCATAAGTAGGGATCATCCAACACATAAAATCATGACTCAATCTTTATCTTTTAAATAGATGTTTCTTTAAATTTGTAGTAATTTAATAGGCCACAAGTTAGTTCCCAAAATCATAATATCAAGGATTTTTACCTAATATGGAATAATGATGCTCATTGGAGAAAGTGTCCTGAAGTGGTACCTGGTCCATGGTTTCATCCTCTAGTGTGTGAGTAATAAAAATCATGTGGTCCGCCATCAGGTTTTCCAACCCCCTCTTGTCCTTTATCTCTATGTAATATTCTTGGAGAAGAATTATCCATTGGGTAAGTCTGGGCTTTGCATCTAGCTTATTCAAGAGGTATCTCAGAGCTGCATGGTCAGAAAAAACAACTACTTTAAAGCCTAATAATTATTAACAAAATTTATCTAAAGAAAATATAATAGCAAGAAACTCCATTTTTGTGGTTGTGTAGTTTGATTGGGAAAAATACAATGTCATTGTTGCATATGAAATCACATATGAACATCCCTCCACCCTCTGAGATAAGACATCTCCAAATACAATGTTGGAGGCATCACACATAAGCTCAAAAGGAAGCTCCCATCGTGGGGTTGTATGATCGGTGGTGTGGTCAGAAACATCATTAGCCCGTCAAAGGATGTCCTTCAAGAATCATCAAACACAAAATTAGAATCCTTTTTTTGTAATTATGACATAGGATGTGAAATCTGACAAAAATATTTTATGAAGCACCAATCATATACTGCATTCCCTAAGAAAGATCTAACATCACACACACATGCATGATAGGGTAAGGATGAAATGCTATCTACCATAGATCTATCAACCTCTATCCCATGTTTTGATCCTATATTCTCTAAGACAATCCCATTATCATCCAAGAAATGACACTTTTCAATGTTTAATACTAGATTCTTCTCAATACAATGATTCAAAAACTTTCCCAAACTAGATATAGAATCATCTATTTAAGACCCATACACTGTAAAAGTATCCAAAAATACCTCCATGTAAGTCCCAATATAATCATAAAAACACTCACCATGCATCTATCGAATGTACCTGGGGAATTGAAAAGTCCAAATGGGATCCTTCTGTAGGAAAACGTACTGAATAGACAAGTGAATGTAGTCTTATCCTGATCTTATAGAGCAATAGGAACCTAAAAAAGTCTATAAAATCCATCCAAGAAATAATAATGTGTCTTCCCAGCTAGGCTCTCATGCATTTGATCAATAAATGGGAGGGGGAAATGGTCCTTGCAAGTGGTTTTATTTAGATTACTATAATCAATACGCACACGCCAACCATTTTTCACCCTCATTGGAACTATCTCATCTTTCTAATTTTTAAAAAATGTAACATCGCTTTTCATAGCTACAAACTGAATAGGACTTAACCACTGAGAATGTAAAATGGGAAAGATTATTCCTTCCTCAAGAAAATTTTCAACATCTTTTTTCAAAAATTCTAGAAGGGTTGGATTGAGTATATTTTGTGGCTGCCTAACCGGTTTTGCCTCATCAACCAAAAGAATCATATTCATGAAAATGGAAGGGCTAATACCTGATATGTCAACCAAGGTCCACCCGATTTCATTGATATTCTCCCTCAAAAGATTCAAAATATTTTCTTCATGTGAAAAAGTAAGATTATTATCAATTATAATGGGTAATCTCTCTCTACATAACAAGTATGAGTATTTGAGATTAGGTGGTAGTGGCTAGAGATCCATTGATGCGGGGTGATGTATAGATAGGGAAATCAAAGGAACTGAACTAAGTGCACAAGGAAATTAGTATCAGAATATAAATCATAAAAATCATAGTATAAAGCATCCAATCCATCAACATACTGAACATCCATGTCATAATCAGACTTCACACGATCAAAATCAGAATATGAATCTATTTCATAATCAAATCTATTAGATTTTGGTGCATTAGAAACATGTGTGGATGTACACTTAGACATCAAACTGGAACCAATACTCGTAATCTTCCTAATCATAGGACAATAATATTCCATGGGGTTTTTATTTTTTTGGTTCAAAATGGGAGATAAAAATGAAGAATGGTTTTCTGAGGGGTACGTCAAGGAGTCCATGACATTAAATATTACAAAATCACCCCCGAAATCCCTGGAAAGTGTACTATCATTAACAAATATGATAGTTTTTTCAGTTTTGAGGAAGGGAATACATAAGATAATGGGAGCATGAGAACATAACTGATCATCCACCATGTTAAGAAAGTAGAAATATGTAGGAATGATCATGTCTCTTACCCAAACAAGTACATAATCAAGGTATACCACAGGATATGATGTATCTCAATTTGCCAACTACACCACTACTCTCATTGGTTTCAACTCACGAACCTGTAAAGAAGAGAATAAAAATAGAGACATTACATTTATGGATGCTCCTAAATAACAATGATCATCATAAAAGTTTAACTCCTTTATGGTACTTGGGATGGTGAATGTCCCCGGATCATCATACATTATTATAATTGCTAGATTTGGTGTAATGAGTGCTGACACGTTCTTTCTAAGATTTATCGTCTCGTTTCCCTTAATCCATCTTCGATTAGTACAAATTTATTTTAAAAATTTCTCATACATTGGGATATTCTTGATGGCTTTATGTAGAGGGATGTTGATCTCCACATGCTTGAATGTTTCCAAAACCTCTTTTTTCATTGCTTCTTCAGCCATATTTTTGTTTGTACAACACTTTTTGGAAATGGAAGGGGTGTATGATGAATATAATCAATATTTTTTACCTTTATCTTTCTCTATGGATTGGGCATCAGTTGGTTTGGAATGAATCTTATCCAGATTTGATGTGAATCCCTGTGGAATGATAGGTGCATATGTATTAATTGTTCTCTCCACAATTCTCAACGTAATGGCATTGAAATTCCCCTTCGGATTTGGACTAGGGTGGGAAGGTAGATTTCTAGAATTCTTACTTACTAAATAATGGAGGAAAGTGGTGATCTAGCGCATTTGAGTCTATAACTCCCTCAACTCAGAACCATGACTCTTCAGCTCATTCTGATGATTAAAAAAAATACTTTAAAAAGATCATCTGTTTTAGAATCTACCTTTGTTTGATAATTCTATTATAATTTACTTGTTGATGCTTGTGCTTCAAATCTCTTTTTGGGTTGTTGGAAACACTATTGGTAAGGTGGTGGATGCTGGATGTTTTGTTGAAATGGGGTCCTTTGTTGTTGTCCAGATCCATACCTCATGTATGATCAATCCTTCCACCCTTGGTTGTATGTTGTATAAAAGAAATCAATCTTCATTTGTGGATATGGTTGTTGTTGTTGTTGATATGTTTTTCTTGGAAACACTGCTGCACAATCATCTATTTCTTGTAGTTGGGGACAATATTTAGTTTGGTGGGTTATCTCAGTGAAAATGACATAAGGCCTTGAAGGATGGGGATGGGATTTCATTTGAGCCAATGAAATATACCACACGATAGTGGCCAATTAATCTAACTTAGTATCAATCAAATGACATTCTAGATAATAAGGACATACCTAATATACTCCTCTATCTTGTGGTATAACTAGATTTCTAAATTGTTTGGATTTTTGGTCCATATTGTCAATTAATCCATGTGCAGATACTGGTGTCTTGTCAACCAATACCCCTCTAGTGATGGGATCCACCATTCTCCTCTCCATATATGTGAAACCGTCATTGAAGTATTGGATGAGGAGTTTTTCACTGATTTGGTGATCTTGGAAGCTTTCACAAAACGTCTTGAATTGCTCCCAGTACTCATACATTGACTCCCCTTGGGCTTGTTTGATCCCATTGATCTTCTTATGAATGGATTTGGTCTGTTATACAGGAAATATATCTGTACGAAAATATGTTTTGAAACCATTCCAACCAATTACATATTCAGGTTGTAAATAATACATCCAAACCATTGCAGACCCATCATGTTAGAATGAGAATTCTCTTAGTTTGCTTTGATCATCAGAAACATTTCTCGGTTTTAAGTTTGATCAAACCAAATTAAATTATTTAAGGTGTTTATTGGGATCCTCACTATAGAGGCAATGACATTTTGGAAGTAGGTGAATAAACCCAAAATTCAGTTCAATGTCTGATACAAGATTTGGGTATGCATTTTAATTTGGTTGATAATTAATATCATTTGTAGTAAATAATAGAATGGTTCTATTTTGTTTATTTCCATTATTTTTATCCATTAGTTTTTGTTTTATGTTTTAATTTTTATTGCTTCCAATTTCAATGTTCGGAAATTGGAAGAATTCTCCAACTGCCTGAATGTTGAAACTTCCCATTGATTGGGAATGTCTGATTCGAGCCCTAAGGTTATGTTAAAATTAAGGGTCAATATCTAATAGATCCTTGAGATTTGTTCATGTAATAAATCAAATAAAAATGAAAATATGAAAATTGGACCATATTAAAAAAATGATAGTTTTAGTTGATGGTCAAAAAATAAGAAGAATAAAATAATATAAGATGTAAAACATCATATTGGTTAATGATGGAGGAAAGAAATAAAGAAGAGAATAAAATTTAAAATAAAATTAATACCTCTAATTTTTTGAAATAATTACTTACCTCTCCCTAAACATCGCCAATTTGGAATGGCGCTGTCATGGGTGCTCTCAAATGAAGTGTGATTTTTTTGGGTACTTGGGTCCATCAGTGTGGCTGACGATGGTCATCTCTCAACGTATTAAGTAAATTAAAATAAATCTTTAAAGGTATTAAAAAAATAAAAGAGAATAAAAGAACTACTTGAAATGATGGGATGTTTTATATATTTTATAAAACATGATGATGTTTTCTAGAAGAATATTGCATTTTTTATTTAAATCTTGACATGAAGTTCGAATAAATGTCATTGCAAGAAGATTTTTTTAAATAATATTTTAAAAGGCATATTTGATATAACTCTAAATCATAAATATTTTATTAATAATTATAATTTAAATTAATATCCACTTAATTATGATCCCTTAATTTGTTAAATCTCTAACACTACGATAATTAACAATACCACAAAGATGATGTGAATATAACCCTTGGATAACATCAGAACATGAAATCACAACACCCAAATTTGATTGATTTCCTAAGGTTAGATTATCTTCAGTGGTAAAATAGGTCACATATCATCGATATAAATTATAATTAATTGATTTTAGGGATTATATTTGAACACTACAAATTTATCCATAGTGGTTCTAAATTATCAATTATGTTCACGCTCTAACAATTCACACAATTCTCGACCTCGCGTGATTTTTGTTTATTGTTCAATTACTCGATTATTTTAATTTATATTAAAAACTCAATTAATATATCATATTATGTAATTTAATGTATATTATTTATTTAAAATAAATAAATTAAGGAGGTGATATTTAGATCAATTACTAAAAAGAAATACTCTTCCAGGGGTGGTGTAGTCATCGTAGAAACGTTTTGCATTTGCATAGGTTTAGAGTGGGTAGACCCCAATATCATTTCTACTATAGATTCCTGAATAATTTGGAAGATTAATATAAAAGATATTTGAACTAAACATAAGAAAAGTGAATAAATAAAATAATAAAAAGAGGTTTATTACACAATAAAAATCTTTACAATAGGAAGAAGAGGAAGAATGCTTCGTCGACAGGATCCTTGCTTCATGAGCTACCTTTATTGAAATGGTTGACTAAGTGTAGTGTATCCAATTATAATTTTCCCACCACATCCTAATTAACCTCCCAACTCTTGAAAATTGTAAAAATACATAGTTATAGTGTTTAGGGGATGCTAGGTTAAATGTAGTTTCAAGTATGAATGAGGAGATTCTGCCAAATATTTTAATCCCATTTGAACCACCTTCTTGGCCACCAAGATGCGAGAATTAGATATCCTTCCTGAAGGATAATATATTAGAAAATGGTTTATACATCCCCTAAAAAATATTGTCTCAATACATGCATGGATGTAGAAGATATGGTCAAAAAATTCTAGTTATGTCCAATCTCACGTGTCCAACCCACCATTGACTTAATAGCCAATTTACTCCAACCAAATGAATAATTTAACTCTAATGTCCTAAATGAAAGTTTTAGATCATTAATTCAAGAACATAGTTACAAAATATTTAGTTCAAATAATAAATTTAAAAATACTAATCTATGAAATTATATAGTGGACTATAAAGTTTAAAATTGGAATTTCCCTTAAATTTTCAAATGAATGATCTAATCCAAAATATTTTATAAATACACATATTTTACACAATGTATGGAAATTTTAACATTTATTATAAATAAAATATTAAATAATTTTTTTTATCAAAATGTTTCTCAGGATTTTACATATTATATACGATTGAGAAATTGTGGTTGTGTGACACTTATTACGAACTATAAATTAAATCCATTGGTGGTTTTCTTTGAGATTAATGATATGTGTTGTGACTACTGTGTATATTATTATTGTTTTGATATCACACCAAAATGGTAATTTTCAACCCACTGTACCCCTATAATAAAATTTTTTCCATGGGATTATGTCTCTTGTGATTGGTAAACTAAAAATAATTTGGAATTTGTTAAAATCACCTTTGTAAATATATAAAATTTATTTTTATATTTCATGATTTGTGGTTGTGAATTTTGGGTGAAAATGTGATGTTGATGTGTTTTTGTGTAAATTGGGGTAGGTGGTTTATTGTCTGTGATTTTGGTGAGGCAAGATGGTTGTTATTTCAAAATGGTTTTTGGGTGGTGGGGTGGTAGTTTTTTTCCATGCTAGTTGGTTAGAAGGATTATTGTATGAAGTGGATGATGAGTTGTTTTTTATATGTGGTTACATTCTGGTATTCTTTCAAGAATTTATTGAATAAATAATTTTTAATAAAATTTTATATGGATATGGATTGGTTTTTTTTACAAGATGGAACAGATAAATTTACAAATAAATGATGGTTTTTGTGGTCAAATGTGGATTATTCTTAATAACGAAATGAGTGGGTTAGATAATAGAATTGGTTGGTGTTGTCATGTGGAATGTGTTTTTATTGGAGTTATGCATTTATAGGATGAATCAAAACCGATGATGTTGTGGGTGGGTCAGTTTTTGGTTGTGAACCCTTAGTTTGTTCTTCTATGTTGGATATATGTACATACATGTATGTTATTTTTTATTTCTACACGCACCAGACCCATGTCGAGAACTAGGTAGTGACACCCACATAGTCAAGAGGGGGGGTCTGCATCTAGTTAGGAGGATTAATGGTCAGGTACCTTCTATTTCCTAGTCTCCCTACCACGTGGTGTAGTTATTTCACAAGATATTATGGAAATAGGTATATCAGTGCACAATATGGCGGTTTTGATAACTCATGTGTCTTCAGGTGGGATGAAACGTGATTGTGCTTATGGGGAGAAGAGAGTAGATATCTTAGGGAAATATGTGACATTTACAAGGTGTTTTTTGGTGGGATGAGATGGGATAGTTTTTCTTACAGTGGATTTCATTAATTTTATGATGAGGGAATCAGGTTGATGTCCTTCATATTCATGATACCCTACTACTCTAGTTGTGGTTGTGAAAATATGATGGCCAAGGTGTTTTTGGGAATGATGTGATGTGGTTGTGCTTATGAGAAAGTGAGCCTAGGTTTTTATGGGTGTGATGTGATGTGACTATTTATGTAGGGTGGTGTGTTATCTAAAAGTTATGGGTGCATTAGGATGTACAACGTTAGGGTGTGATAACATCAAACTAGAGGGAAATTGGTACAAGGTACCATTTATTGATGTGATTCTTATTATATTATATTCCATATCATGAATTATTTAGTGATAATTCCTTGGTAGGTTATGGTTTTGGTATTATACCTCTATATGTTCTGTTGGATTCTAAAATTTTCTCATAGGCGATTGAATATGCTTCTTTCACATGTGCATGAGAGAATTTTTTTCTACGTAGTATAATTGTATGATCACCCTACATATATAAACTATTTCTAAGGTTCCATGAGGATTAAATAGAGTGAGATAGATGTTACTAGGTTATACATTTGGATAGATTTTGATTCAAAGCTTTATCTTTTCTTCTCGCTATTATCATTATAGACTTTCATCTTTATAAATTTAATTAATACATGCATTGTAGGATTGTTTTGGTAAATTCTTGTTTTAAATCATGGATTTTTTTGTGGTTGATACATATTATCTATAGATCCTATATTAGTTTATGGGGTAATGCCTCCGATTTCATGATATTTTTGTACACTCCTTTCTATTCTCCAACTCAGGGACAATTGGAGGAAGGACTCAATGGTCATTATCTCTCTCCCTCATTGTGGTATCTTTGGAGGGGGGGATCATCACAACATCTGCATGTTCCATATTAAGGATACATTAGTATAAATATTTCCAAAATATATATGTATCACATAAATTTTTATTTTTTTAATCATCCAATAATTTCATTCTTAAACTAAAACTCTAGTAGTACATTTTTTAAAACATCAAGACTCCTTTTGAATCCATCCCAAACTCTTTTTCAAAAAGGTTTTATAAAAATCTATTCATTTTAGAAATTTTTTTTTCAAAACATTAGACAAATCCAAAGCTATACAATGTTTCCCTATGGACCATATTAGTGTTGATAACAAATATGAAATCCTCACTTCGTAGATGTAAGAAAAGAGAGTCTCTAATATAGTGCTAGTGCTACTCAAGATTGTGTCTACTTTATTTTTTATCCAACAAACTCATATATCATACATAATTTTCCAACATAAAATTTATCTTATAATTATTATTTTTACCTATATAATCGATTTTATAATGAAAACTAGTGGAAAATAGACACACAACAATGTTAATCAAGTATAGGCTATGTCATCTTTTATTGATTCTATGGAAAAGACTCACATGATTGATGAATACATCACACATCATTCATATAGTGAATGAGAAAATTACATTTTACTCATCATAGTAGCTAAAAGCAAATCATTTTATTATAATTAACTATTGATTCAATAAGCTTTTCCTTATGGATATTCCATCCCTTCTTGTTTTGAAAATCACAAACACCTTATACATAAGAAAATATATATTTTACTTATATTAGGAAAATTTCCTTCCCAAAGGAATTTACCCCTAACATGTTTTCATTGCTCATATCAATATTTTTCTTATGTATAAAAATAAGATTCAAATCTAAAACATCAGAATAACATAATACTTGGATATTAAGCATTCTGTTTTAGGATCTGAATTCTGGATACGAACTAAAATGATGTTCCAACCCGAATTTTGGATACGAACTCTAATGAGGTTCCTCTCCAAATTATGGATACAAACTCTAATTAAGTTCCACTCTGAATTCTGGATACAAACTCCAATGAAGTTCCACTCTGAATTTTGAGTACGTGCTCTCAAGATGTTCAACTCTGAATTATGGATACAAACTTATATTTATTCAACTCCTAACTCCTACTAGTTTGACTCTGAACTTCTATGAGTTCAACTCCGAACTCCTACTAGTTCGATTCCAAACATCTACGAGGAAGACTATGAACTTTAAGTTCTGGTTCCGGAAACTGGTGAAACCAGACTCTGAATTTCCATAGAAATTTAGAAACCTGATTTCTACATAATTCAGGTTGCGAATTGATACAAAATAGAATTTGAATATCACTTTATTTTAGACTACGAATTCAATTTTTGGTTAGACTTCAAACTTTTATTTTCTTATATTCTGAACTATAGTTTTACTTATACTCACACTTGATTCATTACAAAATGATGTCGTGATTTTAGTTATTGACTAACCATTGGTTGAGCGACACGTGTATTGGACCCTCCGAAATTCAAGGAAAAATATGACCATTAATAGAGGGATCCGACCGTTGGATCTTCACATATAAACATGAGATCATTTGAAATTCGACACAACATTGTCAACATTGACATCATATGTGATTACATGCTATTGAATTGATTTCTAGATAGGGTGGTTCTTATAAACTCTCAAATATTTGTGTAGAAAGTTTTTAACAGCTTGTGAAAACTTTGCCTTGTGCAGACTTGCTTTGTGCGACTTCGATTGTTGCTGATTACAATCGAGGGCTTCCGAGGATAGGAAGACAGAGGTTCCAACACCTGGAAGTTGAGGGCTTCCTTAGTAAGAAGACAAAGCTGCCGACTACCTGATAGTTGATTTCTTGTGAGGATAGAAAGACATACTCTGATCTTCATATCGAGGGCTTACCCTGGTGTGGGTTAGACAGACATTCCTGAAAGTATAAATCAACAGACCTTTATCCAAGGTTGTTGGATACCACTATCTTTGGGTTAAAAGAGTTATTGTCTGTTACTTGTAGTTTTTACTACTTTGTATTTCCGCTGAATTTTGTATTGTTAAGGAAATTATAACTTTCTATACTTCCATACTTGTACTCTGATATAGTTAGATTCTATACGCTTTAAGGTAGAATCTTAATCCCTGTAACTTTTGTTATGTTTCATTTTCAGAATCACTTTTCCAGAATCTAGCAAGTCATTAGTACTCATAGAGGTCTTCTGAATTATCTTATTTAACCTTATTAAACATAACCATCCTAAAAATTTCATAAGGGAATTTTAAAAAGGTAAAATTCACCCCCCACCCCCTCTTGTATCTGATAATCTCATTCTTATTTCGATCCTACATTTGGTATTATAGAGTATATCATACTCAAAGTCATACCATCCTAACAATTGGTATCAGAGAATTTGGCACAATCTGAATTAATCTCATGATTAGATTCAGAAGAGAATTCTCGAAATTCCTATTCCAGATCCACATTTTCAGATTCATACTTCCGAATTCATATTTATCGGAATCTATTTTACAGACTCATAGTTCAGATTCACTTTTTTCATAGAGATACAATTTTTTCTTACATAGGATATTTTCTCCTATTTAAAAACCTACACTACTAACAAGTTTGTGTGCCAATGATTTTCACAAGGATGGCAGGGTTAAATGTTGGTTCTATCGACAAACTAAATCATACTATACCACAAATTTTTGATGGTAATGATTAAGAATATTGGATAGATCGTATGAAGACTTTCATTATCAATACAGGGGTAGATAACCATGTCATGAATATTGGAGGATATAAAATTCTTGATAAGGAAGTAAGTGCTTTTACTAATCAATAAAAGCATGAATACCAACTCATCTATAAGGTACACAATACTGTACTTTTTTCAATGACTAGGAACATATATAGCCAATTTGCATCTTGTGAAACAACTAACTGCATGTGGAAGAAACTTGAAGTTACAAAGTTCGGTACATATAATGTGATTGAAACTATAAGATCCATGCTCAGAGCTGAGTATCATGGTTTTAATTTTCCTTATGGAGAACCAATTTGAAAAGTGTACCAGAGATTCATGACTATCGTGAATAGATTACAATCTATGGGAGTGAAAGGTCTAGATGATGATTCTCTTGTTGAAAAATTCCTTGATATTATGCCCAATGAGTGGGAATCATAGAAAACTGCTTTCGATTAAAACAGAAAGGTTACTCAAATTTCTCTTTATGAACTATTAGGAACTCTTCTTCAATATGAAACAAGAATGAAGAGAGATGATGACAACATAAAAAAGAAGAATGAAAATGGTACTGTTTGATTTTACTACAACTTAAAAGAACATGAAATCCAAGTCTCTTGAAAGAGTTTCTAGATCCAAAACTAAGAAGGTTATTAGTCAATCTGAATCTAGTGAGAGTGAAGTCTCAAATAATTAGTTAGCAAATCATTCTCTAAATATGAACATGATAGCTGGACAGAGAAATTTCCAATCCAAGTATAAGAAGAAGGAAAAGAAATATAAGAAAGTTTTAGAGGTCACATGTTATGAATGCATGAGATCCGGACACATAAAACCTGATATACCTATGCTCAAAATAAAAGAAAGAGAATAGAGGCATTCTGAAAGGAACTGAAAGAAGTATTACAAGTCCAAAGCTAAGAAAGTTCTGAAAGCTAATGACACCTGGAGTGCCAGTGTTGGTGACTCTTCAGATGAATCATTTGATTATGAATCATCTGGATTGAAGAATCTTAGTCTTATAGCCATGATACCTATTGACATTCATTTCTTTATGCCTAAGGTAGACAATGCTGAATCCTTGAGCAACGTTTCATTAAATGATAATGGTAGTGAATATTATAACTCTTCTGATGAAGAATCATCTTCTGATGAAGAAAATACATTAGCTACCTATGATGAAGCTTCTAGGATTGCTGAACTTCTTGAGATTGAGAACTCAGAACTCATAAAAAATATTGATAAGGCAAACTCTTGGAATAATATTCATACTAAAGATATATCAGATCTTTCTAAATATCTTGATAAGAAAAATGATGATTTTGAAATTATTTCAATAAATCTTGAGGAAGTATATTCTGAGAGGAATATACTTTCAAAAGATCTTGAAAATGTAATTTCAATGAAATAAATTTTCGAGCCTAGCTCTAGTTCAAATGTTTTTGAATATTAGAACTTTGTTATCAAAATCAAATCAGAAATATTTTCCTTAAGGAATTGTTTGTCAAACTTTACCCATGGTAAGGAAAAAATTGATAAAATGTATTCAAAAATTCTACCTCGATGGAATACTTCTGGTTTTGGTTACACTAGTTCTAAACCGATTTTTAGTAACAAATACTTTGTTCTTCAAAGTGACCCCTTCTGCACAATGTCATAATGTGGTGGTCAATGGTCAAATAATTGTTCACTAAACAAAACCCACTCTTTAGGATTTCATAAGGCTTATTTTTCTATGAAGATTTGGGTACCCAAAATTTTACTTTCTGAAATTTCCTGATCCAAGAAAATTTGAATTCTGAAAACCTATCTTTTTTTTATTTTCAGGAAAATAGGGAAAGTACCAATAGAAATACATGGTACATGGATAGTGGATGTTCTCGGCGTATGACTGGTAAGAAATACTATTTTGAAAATATTATCACGACGAAAGGAGGAAAAGTAACTTTCAAAGATAATTCTCAGTGAGAAATTATTATTATAGCTAACATCGGTCTTCTTAGAAAAACCTTGATTTCAAATGTTTTGTTAGTTAAAGGTCTTAAGTTCAACCACTTCAGCATAAATCAGTTATGTGATGAAGGCTACCTTGTGAATTTGAGGAATGATTATTACTTAGTACTCAATTCCAAGGAAGTGTATATTCTTTCTTCCCATAGACAAGATAATATCTACACATTAAAGATAGATGACCTTAGGATCCAAGACTTACCTTGCCTTAGTGCAATGGAAGATCATTCGTGGTTATGTAATAGAAGGTTAGGACACTGTATCCTTAGGAACTTATGTAATCTTTTTAAGATAGGTTTAGTTAATGATCAACTGGATCATAGATTTGATTATTCAAATGTTTTTGATCCTTGTCAATATGGAAAGCAACATAAATCATGTTTTAAATAAATCAGTGAAGTCTCAATAACTGATGCATTATAGTTAGTGCACATGGATCTCTTTGGTCTTACACAAACTGGAAGAATTGGGGGAAGATATTATGTATTTGTTTTAGAGATGATTACACTTGATTTAAATCGGTTTATTTTCTAGAAAAGAAGTCTTAATAATTTTCTTATTTCAATAGATTGAGAGCCCATGTCAAAAAGGAGAAAAACCATCCATTGAAAACTACTAATTGTGATCATGGAGGAGAATATCAAAATTCTTATTTTGAAACTTTTTGTAGTAGAAAAGGTATTACTCACAGCTTTTCAAAACCCCAAACACCTAGACAGAATGGAGTTGTTGAAATAAGAAGTACAATTCTTCAAGAGATAACTAGAACCATGTTAAGTGGGTATTTTATTTCCAAAAAAAATTTGGGCTGAAATTCTATGTACTACTTGTTATACTATAAATTGATTTTTAATTAGAAATTTTCTTAATAAAACTCCTTATGAGTTTTGGAATGGTAGAAAACCTAGAATTTCATACTTTAATGTTTTTGGTTGCAAAGTATTCATTCTGAATACTAAAGATAATATAAAACAATTCGCACAAAAATCTGATGAAAGAATTTTCTTAGTCTACTCCACATCTTCTAAGGCTTATATAGTTTTTATCAAAAAAATCAGTACTATTGAAGAAAAATTACATGTAAAATTTGATGAAACTGATCCCATTGTTTTCAAACAACCCCAACTTATATCATCAGATGTTTTTTCAAAAATTGTTTATCAACCTTTGATAGAAAATCCTTTTGATAAGGAAAATGTTCAAGAAGATGGTTCTGAAACATTTACCCCAGAATATTTCCAACCATATGTTGATGAACAGGTTTAACAAAACCCAAACCAGTCATTTCTAGATAATCATCCCAGTGATAGTATCATTGGTGATTTGAATCAACACATAACAACTAGAAGTTCCTTATTAAATGAATAAGAACATCATGAAATACTTTCCCAATTAGAACCAAAAATAAATGATGAAGCTTTAGGTGATGAAGATTGGATTAAATCCATTCAAGATGAGCTAAATGAATTCAAAAGGAATAAAGTCTGGACATTGGTTGAAAGACCTAAGGAAACTTCTGTTATTAGAGTAAAATGGGTCTTCAGAAATAAGTGTGACGTATATGGAATCATTGTAAGAAGTAAATCTAGATAAGTTGCTAAGGGCTATAATCAACAAGAAGGAATAGACTATGAAGAATCATATGCTCCAGTAACTCGACTTCAATCTATTCAAATTGTTCTTTCCTTTGCAGCATTATTAAATTTCAAACTTTTTGAAATGGATGTGAAATGTGCTTTCCTCAATTGTTATGTTCATGAGGGAGTTTTTGTTGAAAAACCTCGTGGATTTGAAGATACTAAACATCCTGGTCATGTTTATAATCATTCCAAAGCATTGTATGGCATAAAACAACACCAACAAGCTTAGTATGATAGACTTACAAGATTTATGCTTCAAAATAACTATGTTAAGGGAAATGCAGATCTATCCCTTTTATAAAGAAAGATAAGAAATTTTTTTTGATTGTTAAAATTTATGTTGATGAAATTATATTTGGTTCAACTCAGTAAAATTTAACTGATTCTGTTGAGGATCTAATGAAATATAAGTTTGAAATTAGAATGATGGGTGAGTTAAAAATTTTCCTTATTTTTCAAATTTCTCAAAAACCAGAAGGAATCTACATATCAAAACATAAGTATATTAATGATCATCATAAAAAGTATGGGTATGACAACACTAAGAGTATAAGTACTCCTATTAGTACCTCAAACACACTTGATCTTGATGAAGCTGGGAAACCAGTAGATCAAATATATTTTTGAGGTATGATAGGAATCATACTATACTCAACAACTTGTCGTCCAAACATAATGTTTTCAGTATTCTTATGTTCAAGATATCAATCCAATCCTATGGAATCTCATTTAATGGGAGTGAAATGAATTTTTCGCTACTTAAAGGGAACCATGGATGCTGGACTATTTTATATATATGGAAATGATTTTGTTTTAAAAAACATTTCAGATGATGACTTTGGTGGATATAGAATGGATAGAAAAAGTACATCTGGAACTTTTCATTTCTTAGGAGATTCATTAGTTTACTTCTCTTGAATGAAGTAACATTCTGTAGCACGATCCACTCCTGATGCTGAATATCTAGCAGTTGGATGTTTTTGTGCCCAAGTGTTGTGGATGCAACATACACTCACATACTATGGCTTGAGCTTTACTAAGATCAAATTTTTTGTTATAACAGAAGTTCCATTGTTCTTAGTAAAAACCCTACACATCACTCCCATGCAAAACACATAGATATTAGGCATCACTTTATTAGGTATCACACACTAAATGATATATCATTATTCAGTTTAACGGAAAACATGATCAACATGCTGAAATTTCCAAAAAATCATTACCCTCAGATAGATTTTAATACATTAAATAGGAGTTAGGGATGATAAACATAAGGTAATATTCCTTCATTAAATTCAGGTTGACCCATTCTAGGTACAGTAATAAACTCCATTTCATAGGGGGAGTACATTTGTTTGTTAGCTATTTCAAATAATTTCATAATGATGTTTTCAAAAAATTTCATAATGAGTCTTTTCAAAGTTCTTCATAATGAATTTTTCGTACTGGAAATATTCGTAATGAAGTTTTCGTACAGGAAATCTTCCTAATGATGTTTTCATACTGGAAATCTTCGTAATGAAGTTTTCGTACTGGAAATTTTCGTAATGAAGTTTTCGTACTGGAAATCTTCCTAATGATGTTTTCGTTCTGGAAATTTTCATAATGATGTTTTCATAATGAGAATTTTTGTAATGAGATTTTTCTTAATGAGAATTTTTGTAATGAGAATTTTCCTAATGGGAATTTTCGTACTCAGATTTTTTGTTGTATGTTTTTCGTAGTGATATTTTTTCGTAGTCAAATTTTATTCATGAAGAATATCACATATTATGAATAAACATCCTAGCCATTCCAAAAGGTATGAATTCCTTACATATGTTTTCATAGTCATTTTTACTTGATGGTATTTTTTCTTTCTTATAACATTTCTCATATTCAGTTCTTCTTAAATCTGAATTTTTTTTGTTAAAACCTCAAAAGATCGGATTCAAGATTTCATTGCAGGAATGTTTTCAACCATCAGATCAGATCAGAGAGCTTTTCAATCGTTAGATTTTTTTGGAAGCTGAAAGGTCACCTCCCTCACCTATATAAAGGGGACCCCATAGTCGTCCTACATTTATTTTAAATCCCTTGCATGTCGAAGCTCTGCCTCGGTTCATAAAACTTGTTCCAAATATTTCAGTGCTCGTCCACTCCGAATTTCTATATAAGACATTTCCCAAGATATGTCTTCTATGAAGCCAATCTCAAAATGGTTAGTCTACAAGGAAAGGATAGTCCATCTGGGTATTTTCTATGAGTATGATTCTCTAATTTCTAAGAATATCAAACTCAATTGATGGGACGATTTCTGTGTATCGAAACCAGGGGATCAGGATGATATTTATACAGATTTTCTTGTATAATTTTATGAGTCAGTTTCCTTCTATAAAGAAGATAGAAGGGAAAAATTATCTTTTATGATCTATGGTAAGACTTACAAGATTTCATACACCAAGGATGCAAGCTTTGTGGGTTTATCATATGATGGTGAAGCAGAATATTGTTCACATAAGTTACCGGATGTGAAAGGAAGTTTTTGCAAAGTGACGGAAATGGAATGCCTTGGTCTTAATGATGAAAAAACAGCAAAGATTTCTCATCTTTCCACCAAAAACCAGATTCTGTAGATGTGGGTTCAAGGGTCATTCATTCCGAGAAGAGGAGATAAGGATAACCTAAAAAAGAGTGATATCTACATCTTAGACTTCTTGGTAAATATAAGAATGATCAATCTGATGAGGCACATTCTTATTACAGTTTAGAACATCAAGAATGGGTCTTTCAAAGCTCAAATTATTATGTATCGTTATCTTATCTCCAAGCTTATTATTCGGTGTCTTGATTCTTTCAAGGATTCTAGAACTTCTAAGCTGAGAATTTTTAAGATGATGCTAATAAGTGATGACACCTTAAAGATGATGAAATCCAGGTTTTCAAAATAGTAAGGTGTGTTTTACGATCTGCCAGAGGATGAGGTAGAATCCATTAAAGAAAATGTAGAGAAAGAAGAACCATCTAAGAATACAAGGAAGAAAAGGAAGCTGAAGCAAGTGGTAGCTGAAAGAAAGACCCCTAAAGCTAAGGAAACCCAATCCGCACCTCCCAAGCTGAAGAAACAGAAAGCATATCCATATGTTGTGGTTACTAAATGGAGGGAAGATAAGGAGATAATAAAACAAGGGGACCCTCTATTCGAATAAGACCCTGGTGAATCTAAATCCTTAAGGGATAAGACTGGTGAATACCTTGAGATGGTTGAAAAAGAGAAGAAGATGAAGAACAAGATGTCTGATTCTGAGGTTGTACAATATCTTTTGAGAGACACAGAAATATATCTTGGGAAGATTCCTATTTCAGAAACTTTTGTTGCTCAACCATTACCAGAGACCCCTGGAATGAACTACTTCACTCCGGAAAAACATAGTGAGAAAGAAGTTATTAAAAGAGTAGAATAAGAGGAGGAAGTAGAAGACGAAGTAGTAGAAGAAGAAGAAATTTCTTATCTAGATGACATGATTAAACTAGTGGAGTATTATCAAGAGAATGAAAATCTATCATAAAAACTACCACTCCGAACATCTGAGGCCGAGTCCTCAAATATTGTCACTCCGGGAAAGGGAGATGAGAAAGTTGGTAAGAGATATGATGTCGAGTAAGAAGAGAAAAAAAATGATTATTCTGAGGAAGAATGCTATGAGAATCATTTTCATGAAGATGGACTAGTGAAGTAGAAACATGATGAAGACATGATAGTTCAACTATATGAAAGTGAGGAAGAATCTCCTGATGAATTACCCATTCTGGAAGATTATAAGGGTAAAAAGGTGATTATGGAAACTCCAATAAAATATGTTATAAGGAAGAATGATGTCGGTGGATCTTCAAGAAGAATGTTTGTGGAAATTGAAGAATAACAATCCTCGAGTAAGGTTTCTGATTCGAAGTCATCAGCATTGGTTCATGACATTGTTGTTGAGTCTCTGAAGAAATTGGTGGATACAATTCTGATCTTCCACACCATAGAATCCATGAGACAGATGCTCCAACAAAGCCTAAATCAAAAATAAGAATCTGTATACATGGTCATGGATAAGTGTGTAAAGATTGAGGCTGAGCATAGAAATTTCCTTATCAATAATGATGTACACAGAAAATCATGCAGCAAAATCACTCTATGGTCAAAGAAAGTTGATGATGACTTGGTTGAGTATGATCATTTTCAGAATGATGTAAAAGATTCTTTTCATACTGAGGATGCCAATATAAAAAATATTCATGAAAATTTGACCCCAGAACAAAATACTCAGAATCAACTGGTGTAGGATTTGAATTGGATGCTTAACTTCATTGCTCAAAACTGGAAAGGGGAAGGAGATATCCTGATTGAGATCGAAGAGAAGCTTGTGATGAAAGATGAAGTTCTTAAGGCACAATATGAGGCTCTGAAGGCTCAAGATGAATGGATTAAAGCCTTAGAAAAACAAGCTGAGGGGGACTAGAAAGACTTGAAGAAGCTGAAAACCCTGTTGAAGAAGTTAATCCCAATGGAAAAGGAAGAAAAATAGACCAATCCGATTTTTCGATGTAATGTCATTCCATGTAAAAATTCATTCAATTATAATGAAATCGCTTGTTTCTTGTGTTGTTGTATGTATTTACTAATTTTTCAGGCACTTTATTGTTTTTCCATTCCCTTAAATTCATTTTGAATATCACGAAAGGGGAGAAGGAAAAATAACTACTCAAAGGGGGAGAAGGAAAAATCTAAAAGGGAGAAGAAAATTTCTAAGTTAAGAACAATCCTTATGTAATGGGGAGGTTCTAAATTCAAAGTTTTTAATTCTAATGATAATGAAAACTCAATTACTGATATCCAGAATACAATTCTTAGAGTTCCTAATACTAAGGGGGAGTTAGTTATATTCACAATCATTTATGTACAAAGGAAGATAAGTTTTAATTTCAAAGTCAAAAAAAAATTCTTATGTCCTTATATTTATTTTTAGAAAGGTCATTTGTGAACTCCAAAAAGGGGGAGATTGTTGAGTCAATAAGTTTTGCCTTATGACTTTTCCATCCCTTATTGTTTTGAAACTCACAACCACCTTATACTTAAGAAAATCTATATTTTACTTATATAAGAAAATTTTCCTTCCCAAAGGAATTTACCGCTACCATGTTTCCATTGCTCATATCAATATTTTTCTTCTGTCTAAAAATCGGATTCATATATAAATCATCGGAATCACATAATACATGGATATGAAGCATTCTCTTTTAGGATCCATATTCTGGATACGAACTATATTGATGTTCCACTCCGAATTCTGGATACAAACTCTAATGAAGTTCCACTCCGAATTCTGGATACGAACTCTAATGAAGTTTCACTCTGAATTCTGGATATGAACACTAATGAAGTTCCAATCCGAATTCTGAGTACGAACTCTCAATAATTTCAACTCCGAATTATGGATATGAACTTATATGAGTTCGACTCTGAACACCTACTATTTATACTCCAAACTTCTATGAGTCTGACTCCAAACTCCGACTAGTTCAATTCCAAACATCTACGAGTTCGACTTTGAACGTTGTAAGTTCTAGTTCCGATCTCTTGTGAAACCAACCTAAGAATTTCCTTAGAAATTCAGAATCTATATTTCTACATAATTCAGGTTCCAAATTCCTACAAAATAGAATCTGAATATCTCCTTACTATAGAATCTGAATTCCATTTTTTGTTAGACTTCAAACTTTTATTTGGTTACATTCTGAACTACAGTTTTACTTATACATACACTTGTTTCCTTACAAAATGATGTTTGTATTTCTGTTATTTACTAACCATTGTTTGAGTGAAACGTGTATAGGTCCCTCTGAAATTCAAGGAAAAATATGACTCACTAGTGCAGAAAACGTTTTTTACGTCGGTTATTTTTCATTTTTTACATCGATTTCTAGCCGACGTTAATACGTGCGACGTTATAAATAACATTTTTGACGTCGGTTATTTAAAAACCGACATCAAAAACTTAAAATCGCGATGTTTATCACGTCAGTTATTTTAGAACTGACGTGATAAAGAAAATGGGAAGGGGTTATCACGTCAGTTATTTAAGAACCGACATGATAAAAGGCCTGGAAAATGGTTTTTCACGTCGGTTTATTAAAAACCGATGTGAGAATAGGACGATAAACCGGTGGGAGGGGGGTTTATCACGTCGGTTTTTTAAGAACCGACGTGATAAACCAGGGAGGGGGGTTTATCACATCGGATTCTTAGGAACCGACGTGATTAACCAGGTTGAGGGGGTTTTATCACGTCGGTTCTTATAGAACTGACGTGATAAACCGGGGTGAGCGTGGTTTATCACGTCGGTTATTATATAACCGATGTGAAAAAACGGGGGAGGGGGGCTTATCACCTTGGTTATTATATAATCGCCATGATAAACCGGCGGGAGGTGGTTTATCACGTCGGTTATTGAAAAACCAACGTGATAAACCATTTTTCAGGCCTTTTATCACGTCGGTTATTCAATAACCGACGTGATAAACCATTGTCCAGGCCTTTTATCACGTCGGTTATTAAATAACCGATGTGATAAACCATTCTCCAGGCCTTTTATCACGTCGGTTATTAAATAACCGATGTGATAAACCATTCTCCAGGCATTTTATCACGTCGGTTATTAAATAACCGACCTGATAACCATTTTCCAGGCCTTTTATCACATCGGTTATTAAATAACCGACGTGATAAACTATTTCCCAAGCCTTATATAACGTCAGTTATTAAATAACTGCGTGATAAAACCATTTTTTTTAAAAAAAAACTGAATGCAATCATCTTCTATCCACCAGAATCAACCAGAAAACAAATCAAGAAATTGTACCACAAAAACAGAAGTAGATCAAAATTAAGCATGTATATTGATAACATATAAAAATTACCCCCTAGACAGCCCCCACCCTCATTCATACCCCTTGGACAACCCTCCCCCACCCCGTTAGAGCCCTCACCCTCATGTATACCCCCTGGACAGCCCTCCCCCACCCCCTTGGAGCTCCCACCCTCATGTATACCCCTTGGACAACCCTCCCCCACCCCATTGGAGCCCCCACCACACTCCTGGACTGCCCCCCGACCCCTAGACAGCCCCAAACACCCCTCTACAACCCCCCACCTGCCTGAACAGCACCCCCTAACCCCCTCACCCCACTTGACAGCCCCCACCACACCCCTGGACAGCCCCAAACACCCCTGGACAACCCCCCCCCCACCCCTGGACAGCACTCCCACACCCCTGGACCACCTTCCCACACCCCTGGACAGCCCTGCAACCCCCCAGGACTGTCCCCCACCCCACCGGACAGCCCTCCCAGACCGTTGTACACCCCCAACCCCAATAAACACACCCCCACACCCTTGGTACCCCTCCCCCACAGACCCAAATCCATACCAGAAAAAACATCAAAATTAGACCAAAACAAGTAGAGCAAAGTTAAACATTCACTTATATAACATTCAAAACTTACACTGTCAACTTCAAAAAAAACTAAATCCAACATAAACAACTACCAAATACACAATTACAACGACAATATTCAAAATTACATTTTACATTACAAACAACTAAAATTCAATCAAACCTGTAAAATAATTTGACCACTCCACTTGTATGTGTTTGATGTCTTCATCAGTATAGGGTTGAGGGTCATCAAAAAACTACAAATGAAAAATAAGATAGTTAACGTGTATAATGATTAAACCAAATTGAAATATTATGGCAATGATTAAGAGGAAATCGTACTAGGTCAAAATTCACAACTGTCCCAGTTGTTATTATTTCATACATAAATCTTAACATATAATATCTGCATTCAATGATGCCTTGTTGTTCATGACATTTCTGTATGAATGAGTGTAAATTCAATATATTATTTTAATGTAATAAATCAAAAAGTACAAATTATAAATGGAAATTTACCTTCGCATTTACATATTTGATCTTTGCATTCTTTTTTTGTGTTTTTTCAAAAGTACGCCCATGCACTGTTAGAAAATAATACAAATGGGGTAAATTTAAAATTCATTATAATATATAAAACTATTGAGAAATTGAAACTTACTTTTCCAATATATTCTTAAACTTTCCCGCACATCACCATGAACATAGCATATCCAATAAAGAGCTTTCTCCCTTGGGCAAAAAACCCCTAACATCCAATGATCACTGATAAAAGGAAATATAATGTTAGTGGTTTTTAATGTTAAAAGATAATTAACTCTTTGAGAGAAATGTGTTTCATACCTCTCACAAAAAGGCATCATCCAACATTATGTGATTATATTCTTTTCAAATCTTTCAGCAATATAAACCATTCTTTTTTCCTCATTCAATGCACATGCTTCAGGGGAAATCAATTGCGGGTCCATGAATCCATATACATCTGTCATCTCATTCCTCTCACAAATTTTATAAAGATACCTAATACAAAACATACATAAGTATACATTTTTAATAAATATAACGCAGGGAAAAGGTGTTAATACTTACATGGAAAAAATTTGAACCACGTTGATGCCCAACTTATCTCCAGTAACAAGCTCCATGATATCAGTTTTTATAATCCCCACACTTATTTCACGTCCACAAACATGAGATTCCATTGGAATTTCATAAAAACCCAACAACAAATGTGAATATCTTGACAATCTGTCAAGACCACTGGAATCTGTATCTAATGTCATAGCCTGTTGTCTTTGTTGTTGTCTATACAGTATTTCTTTACCTTTAAAGTATTCCTGTAAAAAAATTGAAAAATATAGTATTTTTCAAATGATAAAACAACTTTAATAAAAAAAAAGATATAACATTCATACCTCTATGGTAATGAGTCGAAGAAGTATGGATGGCCAAAATAAAAAATGGCTGATACTCTGTACAACTGTCGCCACCTCATCTGTAGGTATTGGTACCCTAGATGGTTTATCTATAATATCCTGTACAGTGACCCTCTGATTCTCTACCTCTAATTGTTGATGATGAACTGTATCTCCTATACAATATACCAACCCGTATTCTACTATATGATGTTGATAATCATCAACATACAACTCGCAATATGTAGGAAGTTGCGGTGGAGGCGTTGGATAAGAAATGGGGTTTGAAGGTTGAGGTGGGGGAGTGGGAGCTACTGGCGGAGGTGGAGGATAAATAATCGGGTCTGCAGGGGGAGGTGGAGGAGTGGGAGCTGCAGTATGAAATTGTCTTTGCATTTCGGCAAACCTAGACTGCACCGACTCTTTAATCTTTTCCTCGGATTCTATTTTTTTATAAACCCTGTCAATGTTAGAAGTTGAAGAATGTGGCAACACTTTTCTTACCAATACACCTACCGGATATCCTCTTACACGACCAGGATGTTCGGGCCTTCCCAATGCTGCAAATAAAATATCTTCCATCCCAGTAGCTGTACATTTTCCCTCTGAACTCTGCTCCTCAAGAGAGTCCTGTATTAATTAATTGAACATTTCTGTAATGATTGAAACTATATGAAGAAAAAAGTTAACATAAATAAATTAAATAGATATCTTATAATCCTCTCAACTACAGTTCTTGATTCTTCCGAAAGATATTCCCCTTTTTTCCCTTCCGAGCTCTCTTCCATTTTTCATGTCTAGATGGAGGGGATGGAGGGGCCACCTCTCCAGAGCTTAAAGACTCAGCTCTTAGTTGTTGAAATTTTTCCACCATCATTTGTTATTCCAATAATGCATACCCTCCCCTAGATAAACTATGAGGGTATACATTTTTATATTTGATCTCCTGTGGAGCTTTCCTTGATTGCTGTAATTTAAGAATAAGAAATCATTAACAAAACATTAATAAAATGATTTATATATGAATGTTTATAAAAGTTGACATTGCCCGTACCAGAAATGACTCTTTTTTTCAACTTTCAAAAAACTCTCTCCATGTGTCTTCATCAATAAAAAGGATATATATGACATGGATTGTCATGACTCCTATGACAATAAATGAAATCAGATGAGAGGGTTGATTTGAAATCCCTCCATCTCCTGGCAGCCAACGATAAGCATTTCTTCCTAACTCCTCCAATGTCAGGAATATCAAATGTCATCTGATAAAGAAGAGGTTAAACATATTATATATACTAGAAACATTAAAATAATGTTCAAACAATGACAAAAGATCTTACCAAAATCGTCTCCCACAACTGAGAGATAATCGCTTTATACACACCTCTCCAATTATCATACAGAATGCTTACTTTTGTCTTATCCTGAGTTGCAACAAAACTCTTAAAATCTTTGGCATTAAGACCTCTACGAATATCATCATCATCAAACTCAATGACTATCCTCTGATCCTCTGTACGGGAAGGTGATAATTTTGGTAAACGTGTGCACCCACGTTTACCAACCATTGAACTCTTTTTTGTAATAGTAGCATGTTAATGTTCATCCCTAGAGGTATGACCAGCAATATTCTCCTCTCTAGAATCATGTGGTTGATCATCTGAATGATCTTTCATTATCCTTCAAATCAAAAAAACAAACGTCAGTTCACAAATATACAAATTCAAATATTTTAATACTACTGTAATCAGAAAATAGAAAAGTGTACTAAGTTACATAATAGTAAACATTGGTAATATGGTAATCATGTCAAACAATGGTAAAGATGGCAAATATGGTCAAGATGGTCAAGATGGTAAAAATGGTAAAAATGGTAAACCTGGTAAACATTGTAAACATGGTAAAGTAATTGTCAGTGAACAAAAATAATAGATATATAATTCATGTAATGGTTATAAACATGATAATGTAAACTAAACAAACTTAAAACAAACAAAAACATATACTTATTTTGTTTTAAAACATGTTTTAATAAATAAAAAGCTGACAATATCTAACATTTATGGAAAAAATAAATGTAAACAAGAAATAAACATATGTTACCTGTAATTTTAGGAATGTACAAATAGATTTTTTTCCCAAATTCCTTCGTCATGATGGTTCCTTATGGCACAAACTATGTCTTCAACATGATCATCATTATGTTCTGTTAATATTTCCATGGAAGTTGGGATCTCACATAAATCAGCATATTCATCAAGTTCATTCTCACCAACATATTGTTTTTTCCCTTATAAAATAATAGCCCACTGCATATCTGATTGATCTACTACATAGAAAATTTGTTTTTCATGTGTTGCCATTATAAATGAATTAGCTGTGTCTTCCAATCTATTCTGATTAACAAGTGTCATTCCAAATTCATCGTGTCTGACACTGTTGTTACCATTAAACCATTTACAGTTAAAAACGAGAACTTTAATTTTAAAGTAATCAACCTCTCATATGTCTTCAGCCACTCCATAATATGTACTTGATGTAGAAATTGGGTTTTTCTCCTTAGCACTCGAAAAATGCATTGCTTCTGCAAACACCAATACACCATTATTCTGAACGACACTTCTATTTTCCTGAGATTTTGTATGAAATTTATAACCATTAATGTCATAACCGGACCATGTTATCACATTTAAACATGGAACACCCACTATCCATTTTAATGTCTATGATACATCTGATCAACTAAGCACTGTCTTTTTAATCCATGACAAAAAAGTTTTGTTGTGCTCAGTCAAAATCAACATTTCATTCTTCTTTGGATGACATTGTTTCAACTCATTAATATTCAATGTGATATACGGTTGAGCATAAGCTATGTTATTCAAGATGTATGATTCTAACTTCTTCATCTGTTCAGCTGACAATGATTTGACTTTCAAGCTGCGAATCCCCATTCCCTAATTATTAACTCATTCATGGCGAGATAGAGGCAAACCTATGTGTTACGCCGCAGCCAAGTAGCTCGTACAAAACTCTGCTACCTCCTCAGAAATATACATTTCAATAATAGAGGCTTCAGGTCGATATAGATTTTTAACATACCCCTTTAATATTTTCATATACCTTTCAAAAGGATACATCCAACGAAGATATAAAGGTCCAAAAAGCTTTATTTCTCGAACCAGATAAATCATTAAATGCACCATTATATCAAAAAAAGTTGGAGGAAAAAACATTTCCAATTGACAAAGTATAAAAATTGCACCCATTTCCAAAATGTTCAAAGCATTCACATCAATCGCTTTATTACAAATTGAATTGAAAATATAACACAACATCATTATAGTCTTTCTGACACAAATGGGCAATATTCCACGTAATGCAACTGGTAGAATTTGTTGCATCATGACTTGACAATCATGTGGTTTCATACCTATAAACATCATGTCCTTCAATGAGACAAATTTTTTTACATTAGAATAATAACCTTGAGTCACTTAGGTATCATGAAGACACTGACAGAAGCTAATTTTCTCCCTCTTCGATAATGTATGACAATCCGGGGGAAGAAATGTTCGTCTTCCTTTAGGAGTGGGAGATAACTCCAAACGTATTCCCATTGATAGTATGTCTAATCTTGCATTCAACCCATCTTTAGTCTTTCCTTTAATATCTAACAATGTTCCAATCAAAGAATCACAGATATTCTTCTCCACGTGCATGACATCAATATTATGTTTAACTTCATGATACCTCCAATATTGTAGCTCAAAAAAATGACCTTTTCTTCCAAATATGTCTATCATTACCAGATTTTTGTATATTTCCCAATGTGACGTGAAGGTTTTTCACCCTCTCAAAATACAGATCAGGGGATAAAGGATTTGGAGTAGTATCAAATTCTTGTGAGCCATTGAATGCCTTTTTTAGTCTTCTATAAGAGTGTTCCATAGGCAAAAACTTTTGATGACCCATGTACACTCTTTTCCTCCCATGATGCAATTGACAATATGACCTCTGTTGTTCGCAAATTGGACATGCTTTATGCCCTTTAACACTGTATCCAGACAAATTTCCATATGCTGGGAAGTCATTTATAGTGAACAAAAGCACTACATGCAGTTGAAAATATTCCATTTTATAATAATCATACACCCTAATACCATCAGCCCATAACAGTTTTAAATCATCAATCAACGGTGACAAGTAAACATCAATATCATTACCGGGTTACTTTGGACCAGAGATCATTGTACTCAACATGACATATTTTTGCTTCATACAAACTCCAGGAGAGAGGTTGTGAACTACCAATAAAACAGGCCATGAACTATGTGTGCTACTGAGTGTTCGGTATGGATTCATTCCATCTATGCATAACCCTAGTCTGAGATTTCTAATTTCATTTCCAAATGTAGAATACTGTGCATCAATTTTCTTCCACTGTGGACAATCAGCTGGATGACATATTTTTCCATCACATACCCGCTCTTCAGCATGCCATCTTAACCTTTTTGCATCATGTCAATTATCAAATAAACGTTTCAAATGATTAATTATAGGAAGATACCAAAATACCTTTGAAGGGAGCATTGTAATTTCTACATCAGCATGTGATTTTTCTTTCACCTTATACTGTGATGTCCCACATTTAGGACACTCTGACAGAAATTCATATTCATTCATATATATAATGCAGTCATTCGGACAAGCATGTATTTTCTTGTATCCCAATCCTATTGGGCATAATATTTTCTTGGCTTTGTAATGTGAATCTGGAAGATCGTTATCTTTTGGAAGAATGTCTTTCATCAATTGTAGCAGCCCTATAAAACTTCTGTCACTCCATACATGTTTCGTCTTCAGGTTAATCAATCTTAACCCCGCCGAAAAAACCGTAAAATCTATACAACCAAGATGTAATGGTTTTTCAGCATCACCATATAGACGTGCAACTGTCGGTTCTATCTCAATTTGTTCTTCAACAATATCGCGAATAATTTCTTCAATTCCATTGACGTTACCATCTTGAAAATCATCATCATCAGTGACATTCCGTCCAGTTTCACCATGAAAAATCCAAGGGCTGTAACTCGGATTAAAACCATGACAAATCAGATGATCTTTTATCTCTCTACTTTTCAACTTCTTCATATTCAAACATTTCAGGCATGAAGAGAATAAAATGTCACTACTTGGAACATTTCGTTTTGAAAATTCCAAAAAGGCATCAACACCTTCCTCAAATTCATTGCTCATTCGATTTGTCGTAATCCAACTTCGACTCATTATTACCTACAACAAATATCAACAAAAAATATATATTTTTAAGATAAGACAAATATATGTTTATATGAAAAAACCATAATTTTAATGTAAAAAATTTAAAATATAAAACAAATATATGGGTATTTAAAAAAATATGCTTAAATAATATTTTGAAAACAAAATATTGTTAGATATAACAGTTTTAAATTTCATTGAATCAAAGAAAACCATGACGCCTACATAGTTTAATATTGATTGCGGTTTTGATGTTTTAATATGTTATATAAACTACCTATTTAACAAGTTATTAATGGTTTCTGTAGGCCCTAAATCCATTTGGTAAATATTTTCACACAATTATAAAAATCAATGGAAGTGTTTTTGGGAGGAATATGTTCAATCATTTTATTTTGATGTCCCATATTCTATAACAAAAGGCAATGTGGATACCAAAGCCCTTAGTTTGGTTTTTTATTCTCAAAGGGTTTGTGATGAAAAAGAAGAGTATAAGTTTATGTATATGATAAATAAAATACAACTATATTTTATTTATGGTTATGATAGAACGAATTCATACAATATCATTTAGGATCTGCTCCCACCGAAAGTAACCCTCCTCAGTTCGAAATGAATAAATTTAGATAATTATGCATGAATTCCTCATTTAATACATCATTGTTTTTTGATTAGCACCGATGATATTTAAACCAAATACATTATAGGAAATTATTACTATATATGTTTACATAATAAGAGATATGATTAGATGAATCACTAAAAACAAACAATAAATAAAATAATTATTCAAAATACATGTATTGTTGTACATAAACCAAAAAGAAGATTATTAGTACTAAAAGTAAAACTAGGACGAAACAATAAACTCTATATACTCATGAAACCTACTCCACAACACTTCCATTCTACTAACATCTATAAAAAACTACAAATTGCTTTTAAAAACCAAAAAAATGTTTATATTTATGTATGGTGGGCATAACATGTATACATAGTAAGATCCTCCCTAAAACATCTCAGGAAAATGTTGGGGAAGCACACTAAAGCCCTATGAAAAAAGGAATCTAAATCATCACCTAAACAAGGAAAAATAGATTCATATACTCACTATGGATCACTCACAAAATAATACATATAAATAATCCTTTTAATATAAAGAATTATATATATATATATATTAAAATTAAGGTTCTCGGATACCACTTCTCCACTAGTTTTCCTCCCACACCCCAATGCTAATGTCATGGTCTCACCCCGCCCATAAATCATCCTACACCATGTAAAATTTTATCACTTCCATCATTGAATCATAAGTATCTTAGATTATCTCATAACCATCTTATCAAAATAGTAATGAGGTGCATACTTGGAAGCCACTACATCTTGTTTACATTAAATGTACAAAAATCTCAAAACATAATTATAGACTATCCGTGAAAAAAACGAACGAAATAAATTCGTGGAAGGCTTACTTGAATGTTTCCAGTTGAGATGATAGATCCGAGAGGCATAAAGAAGATAAAAAATGAAGCCAAAATGAGTTTAACGCAGGTCGATCGATGAGTAGATTAGGGTTTATCGCGCGAGAGAGACGAGCCGGCGGACTGTCAATCGAAAAATCGCAAATGACAGTCCATGGGGCTTTAATTTTTTAAAAGTTTTATAAGGTCGGTTATGTAATAACCGACGTTATAAACTATTTTTTAAATTTATAACATCGGTTATTTTAAAACCTACGTAAAAAATCTCCAGTGCTTTGGTTTTTTAGGTCGGTTATTATATAACCGACGTAAAAAAATGATATATCTACGGTTTTTTTTACGTCGGTTATAAAATATCCTACATAAAAAACCCCACCGCGCTTTGGGTTTTTACGTACATTATAAAATAACCGACGTAAAAACACATAGATATCTCGTTTTTTACGTCGGTCATCTTATAAATGACGTAAAAAACAAATTCGCGGGGGGTTTTTTACGTCGGTTATTTGGAAACTGACGTAAAAAACCCCTGCGCATTTTTTTTATGTAGGTTATAAGATAACTGACTTAAAACCGAAAAGTCGCGATTTCTAACGTCGGTTATTAAAATAACCAATGTTATAAATCTACTCCCCGCATTTTTTACGTCGGTTATAAAATAACCGACGTAAAAAAACACGTTTCACAGATTATCACGTCGTTTATATATAACTGACGTAAAAAATGGTGACATAAATAACGTTTTCTACACTAGTGACTGTTGGAGGAGGGAGCCGACCGTTGGAGCTTCACCTATAAATAAGAGCTCATTTGAAAGTCGACACAACTTTGACAACTTTGACATCATCTGTTCTTACATAGAGTTGAAGTGATTTCAGGAGAGAAAGGCTCTTATAAACTCTCAAAGCATCATGTAGAATGTTTTGAATAGCTTGTTAAAACTTTTCCTTGTGTAGAAATGATTTGTACGATTCCAATTGTTGCTTATTACAACTGATGGCTTCCGGGGATAGGAAGACAGAGGTTCAAACACCTTGAAGTTGAGGGATTCCTTGCTGAGGAAGGCAGATGTGCTGACTACCAGAAAGTTAAGGGCCTACGGGGATAGCAAGACAGACTCTGATCTTCGTATTGAGTGATTACCCTAGAGTGGGTAAGACATACTTTCATGAAATTATAAATCAAAGGGACCTTTATCCAAGGTTATTTGATACCCTAATCTTTGGTTTAAAAGAGTTATTGTTTGTTACATGTAGTTTTTATTACATTGTTTTTCTGGTGCATTTTTTATTGTTAAGGAATGTATAACTTCATTATACTTCCTTAATTGTACTCTGATACAGTTAGATTCTATATGCTTTAAGGTAAAATCTTAATCCGTATAACTTTTGTTAAGTTTTATTTTCAGAATCACTTTTCCAGAATCTAGAAATTCAATATTACTCATAGAGGTCTTTTGAATTATCCAGTTTAACCTGGTTAAACATAACCATCCTAAAAAAATTCTATGGGACTTTTTAAAAGGTACAATTCACCCCCCCCCCCCCACCCCCCCTATTGTATCTGAGAATGGCATTCTTATTTCGATCCTACGTTTGGTATTACCGAGTATATCATACTCAGAGTCATACCATCCTAACATTGACATGGCCATGAATTTCATTAATCTAATTCAATCAAGGTCTAGATGTCTTCTCCCATTGTATGAGAGGAAAAATCCCATCTTGTCCATTCTCTAAATGATGACATGATAAAAAAACATTACAAAACAGACCCTAATTAGGTTTATTATAATTAACTGTGTAATAAAGGTATCAAATCATTAATGTTCTCACTATATTCAACTCTCTAACCTTAGGTTTTATGGATTTTTTTAAACCATTCAAATCTAAATAAGTCGATGACTATATAAAATTATATGGTATATACTTCATGATTTGGACCAAATAATAAGTATCCACTTATTATCTTCTTAGTCTAAAACTCACTATAATAATGAAATTTTATCCTAACAAATACTACATTATGATGATCATATATTGGGGACAACAAAAAATCATATTTTAGCACACTGATATTTTATAATATATTTCTCTTTAAATAAATTTAAAGCGTTCAGTATATTTCTTAACACACAACACTATACACAAAAATACCATGATATTTAAAAAAATTCCCTTTAAATTGATGGATATTAATAAGATTAAATACATTATTTAATATATATATATATATATAATGTTTTTACTCAAATAAAAGCATTCATTTATTACTAATAAATGAGTACACAAATTTTTATGTCATTTTATGCTTATAAAAATGCTTTCTTAAAAATTGTTTTTATTGAATTTTATTGATAAAAATTATAATTATTTCCTTCCATATTCAAATATTTTATTTGAGTAACTAAATTTCATTTCTTAAATCAGCATGTCAATATTAGGTTGTCATGATTTTTTTTTATTTTTATGAAAAGATTTATTTTGAACTGAATAAAAAATATAAATTTTTTAAATAAGTCAATTAATTTTATTAAATAAAGTAATTTAAAAGTATAATTATTTTTTAATGTATATATTAATGTAGAAAAAGTATCATTTGATAAAAAATTATTGAAATTAATTACATAGGGATCGATATTATAATTTTTTGTACGATTTCATTTTCATTTTCCGAAAAGATATTTTTCAAAAACATATTTCCATTGTGTTTAAACATTTGTATTAAAAAAGATTTATTCCAAATTTATAAAATCAATCCAAAATAATTGATTTCATAATTTTACTCTGATGGATAAAATTTGGTAAGTAGTTCCATTTTATTTAGACATTGTGAATAGTAAATCTAGTAAACCTTTTCACTTTGGTAAACAGTGATATGGGATAAAAAAGTTTAAAACTATAGAATAAGGCATAAAAACCTCCATTACACATGAATATATTTTTTATGAGTATACTTAGACAACCCCAATCATTTAATAATAACTATGGAATTTTGGTTCCATTTTCCTTTTATAAACACCATTATATTTTTTTAATTAAATGATATTTCAAAAATACCACTCTCATAAATTCTATTTTTTCCATATTTTTATATTGGGATAATATAATTATATGAGTTAATTTAATGATTATTTATAAGTTAATTTATTTATTTTTTTGATTCTATTTTTTTAAAAAAAAATTGTGATATTATAATTTTCATAAATGCTTACACAACACTGACATAATGCTTGTTCATGAAATAGAAAATCAATGTTAATGATATTTAAAATATGAAAAGTGATTTTTTCGATTATTAATGGATTCACAAAAATTTTATGTTTAATTATAAAATATAATTTATATTAAATTAGTTTATATTCAAATTATAAACCTATCTTTATGTATTTAAAGTCAAAATACATGATTTGTTCATAAAATGAGTTTAATAGTTTTTTAGGTTAAATAATATATTATTAACTGATTTTAGAAAAAACAAATCATTAGAGAGGAAATTTGGTATGTTATTTTGATTAATATTTAATACATTGGCCATTTTTTCCAAGTCTTTACCTTAGATATAAATTTAGAACTGTTTTGTATTGAAAAATGTTTTACCATAATTATTGTTAAAATTGGATAACAATGGGGATAAACCAAAAAGAATGATGAAAAATTCGCATGAAACTATAAAATTTTTTGAAGTTATTCGAACCTTAATATATATTATCATTGAAATTTGGGTCAGCTGTTACCACTTTAACATGAAAAAATAATTATTTTATATAACTAGTTTAAGCAATTCGAACTAGATCATTTATTTAACTTTAAAAGGAAACCACATGTCCATTATTATTAAAATATTATTGAGACACTTAACTTTTAAATAATCTTGATACAACCCCCAATAAAAATCCTTATCCATGTTTTGGTGGTGTTGGTATCCTCAAAATTCTACTCCTAGGTTCCTGGAGAATATATCCTAGGTTTGTTTCTCAAAGACAGGGTAATCATTAAAACTGATCTCTTCCATTATTTAACTTATTTTACCTCTTTATATTATATCCAAACCATTTTTATATTATAATATTTGTATCTATCATATACTATTATGTTATTTTTTTTCATCATAATCTTTATCCATTTCCTTTCCATCAAGTGGAAAATGAAATTATCACTCGTGTGTACATGTAGACTACCACCACCGCAAAACGATATGATCCATTTTCCCTCACCCTGTTTATTGTTGGATATTATGAAATATTTAGTTATTATATATTATATATATGACATAATTATAATATATAATTATATCCAAATTCTTACTTTCATACCTTCTCATATGTTGAAAAATGTTAATATCGATCGTGCATATGTGTGGACTACCACCTCCATGATGTGATACAATTAATTCTTATTTTATGCATTATATGGATGTTAGTATTGGCATATTTAATTACTATATATGATATATATGATATAATAATTTTTTATTGAAGGTGAATTGTTATTTACCTTTCTTTCTCTCCATACATCGAAAATTGGAAACCTCAATCGTTTGTATGTATGAACTATAATCTCCAAGAAGTGATGTAATTAATTTTTAAAAAATTATTTATATAAATGACTATAATATTGTATATGATCTCAAAACCTCAAATATATATCATGATTATTATTTTATAGACGATTAAATCATAATCAATGTTCAAGGAATGTGACTTCTGAACTGAACCATTCATGAAAAATGAAGAAGTTATCACACAGATGATGGATTTTAATAAAGAATTTTTAATAAACAGATAATAAGAATTTATAAGTAAATATTATATGGTATAATATATTTTAGTATGGTTCTTTAATAAATTTATGATAAATCTATATTTATTATATATGATGTTATAACGTGTATAATTGAAGACGATACATGTGGTAAGGTTTTTCCATCTCACTATTTTTTCAATCTTATGCATTCCAAATTCACCACTTATTTTATTTTTTCAGTGTATATGAAATAATTAAATTAAATTAATTATTATTATCATACAAAATATGGATATTTAGAAATTCATGTAAGGTTATCTTTTTCTTGAGGCTTTGTTTTGGTGTTTACTAAAGCGGTATGTGATTTTTGTTACAATCTATTTTTCTTTCGGGTTGTATATGATAAATTTACATTGAGTTAAATTATATATAAATTATCCTTTATTAGTCAACAATATTATTCTCCTATGGTAGTTAATCAATTCTTTTTTAGAACCATTTTCACATCTTTTTTACTTCAAATAATTTGGAAAATTATTTTAAAAAATTTTGACATTATTTTCTCTTTGGTCAATGATCTTTTTCTTCTATGTTTAGAATCTTGACAATTGTTTAAGAATGTTCATACCTATATTTGAAATTTTAAAAATGCAATTTTTATTTCATTTTACACCATTTATAAATTATTAAAAATTATCAATTTTAAAAGAATTTTTTTAAAAAAAATTATTCTTTGACTTTTTACCTTGAAGCCCAAAGGATTTAAATTTTCATTGATTTTTGGATAATACAATTTTTAATGTGTTGTGGGGAACCTTACATGATCAATATGCCCATTTGAAAATGGCATAAAACAAGACCTAGAAGGCCCCAAAGACTAGAAGCCACTAGAATAAACCCTACTCCAAAACATTTCTCAAAATAATGAGCTCCCAACCTCAAACTTTCACACCAAACATTTCCCCATGTAGTGATGCATGGTTCCTGGTACCGATGGCAGAAGCCATATCAATTCATTCTATAAAATCTTGTATCCCACAAAAGAAAGGATTCAATGATCATTAAAAGTTATTTTTCATAAATGTTAGCATCCTTGGAGTATTTTTATGATTATATAGGAATATGATATTATGATACCATCCATATTATTTTTGGATTACTTATTCTGATGATTATTCTAGGAAAATTCTATAAAATAAATTTCTTTTCAATTGGATAAATTTATTATAATGAAATCATTATGAAACATATTACTTTTCCATGGGTTATGATTTGATAAATTGATGTATAATTTAATGATCTTATTTAAAATGATATATTTAACTCTATGTGATGGGTGGGTCTGTTATAGATCTCCAAAGCATTTGGTAAATGTGGATAAGTGATGAGATAACAATATTTTTCATGAATCATATTTCATGTTCACAAAATTATACATGGACCTAGTTTTATGTCAAAAAGATAATGAATTTACCTAGATTAATGTCAATTATTTTATGCATGTACACGATTTCATGTCAATATGATAATGTGAGGAACTTGTTTCATGTCTATATTTTTATGTGTGGAAAATATTTCATGTTAATTTAAGGACTTGATTTTATGTCTGTAACTTAATGAATGAACCAATTACTATTTATACTTTTTCCCAACATTATAAGATGGTATTTTTCAACATTCCATGGTTTATGATATCCTCTCAGGATAAATTTTTATTATTGATGATTCCACACTCTTATGACATTTTTCTTTTATTATGATAAATCCTTATGTCATGAATCATGATTTATGTTCTATGAATTTATTATGTTATGAGAAAATTCTCATACCCTTATCCAAAATTATTATCACTACTTAATATCTCATATGGTTACTCATTCTAATAATCAGTGCCCATATTTTCTTGTGTTTCTATTTTCATCAGGTAATGAAAACGGTTTTAAGTTGGGGTTTTCTATGGAATTTCCTAGGATAAAATGACTACTCAAGATATTTTTAAGATCCTTTATGAATTAATATTATTATGTATCTAGTATCCAAAGATACCAATCATTTACGTTCCTTGGAATTTATTTGTGTAAAATTTATTTTACATTTAACTAAAATGTTGTAATACATATATGTTATGCTCATGTTTCTAAAGTTGGTATAAAAGTAGAGTTTTGTTATTTTTAGAAATTACGATAAGATAAATTTGGTGAAAACCCTGTGGATAATTCTAATTATTTGATAAAATTGTGATTATTTAGTAAAGTATATATTATGGGGGTTTATTAGAAAATATAAATATGTTTAAACATAAAAATGTGGATTAATCTATTGAACACATTAATCTCAAGGTAACAACTATGAAATGGGTGGATTGGGTATTAAATCAATCATCACCGATTCTTGATGAGTGGGTTTAGAAATTAACACCTAGATAAATACTACTTGTAAATATTCGTTGGTTAATCCCCATTTTTTTACAATCCATTATGAAGGATTTGAATATATGATGACTATGGATGTCCAAGATTCTACCTAAGGTGACATAGCTGGAATGGCCCGAAGGCCATCATTTTTTATTGATTTTTGATAACCCCAATTTCAAGGGATGAGGGGGAACCCTTACAAGGTCCGTAGGCTTAGAGATTACAAGGCCTGTAGGCTAAGGAGATTACATGGCCCTAAGGTGTCATAGATATAAAATAAGGTGTTATAATTTAGACATACTATTAATTATTTTCATGATTGTATAATTTTTCACCCATAATATAATTTCTCGCATTATTATTTTTGATTTTATTCAATGGATAAAACCACAAGTAATCATGTTAACTCTTAATGTGAAAAATAGTCGAATTATATTCCTCCAGAGGAACGAAATTAAATTGGATCTATAACATGAAACCTTCTAACTAATAACAATTATGTATATTTTTATATGACGTTTAACCTCAAAATGATAGAGTATCCTAATATGCATAGTAAGATTAAAAAGGATGTTTAATGAAATTTAATTTTATAAATAACATAGTAGAAAAAAGATTCAAATTCCATCATGTTAAAAATATGGAATGAAATAGTCAAGATATGCCTCAATGGAAAATGACGAAATTTTATATATGGAAAACAAATGACTAAATCATTAATTTTTTTAGGAAAAATGAAATGTATTTTAATGAAATAAATGGCAATAATAGGCTCCATATGTTATCATCTACGATTAAATGTTATAAATTTTTAATTTATATACATTATATAAATCAATTTCCCAAGGGAAAAGTTCAAAATGTGGATCAGTAAGGTTGTACGAGTAAATGTTTTAAATTTGATAATGAAGAGACTATGAGTGAAATATGAAATAAAAAATCAAGTAATGAGATCAAAAAAATAGTTAATGGATTCATTAAGAAGTGGTATAAAATAAGTGTTCATATATTAATATTTAATAATTGTGTATTAGATGTTTTTCTGCAATGATATTCTAGTTATAAGAATCATTAAACAACAGATATTTGTATTGTAGTAGTTTTTCTATAAGGACTTCAAAACATATATTGAATAATTCAGATAAACTAAAAAGGTGTTTTAGTGGATAGTGATATTTTTGTAAAATATAAAATTTATTAATAGATAAACATTAATATTTCCTCAATACTGAGATAATTATTTTTGGCTAGGATAAAGAGATAATTAATATTTTACTACATATATTATTTTTTGAAATACTTAGTCTGGTAATACTTTTTTTCCTAGATGTAACATAGAAATTAGTTATGATAATAAAATATAAATCTTATTTTTTACAATTTCAGGATATATTTATTATATAAAGTTATCATTAAAATTGAAAAATAATAATTTATTAAAAGTGGTTATAATTTATCACCTTATGATTTTAAATATATATATATATATATAAACAAAAGGGTTTGATAACTTTCTTTTCACTCAACACTGAGATTAAAATGAACTATGATATATAATTACATAAAAGTTAAAAGTAAGGGTATAAATTCGATTAACCGCATAATGATATATATATATATATATATTAGTCAAATAAAATGATTTAATTAATTCATAATTAATAATTACTCAATATTTTGTGATGTCATTTTATGTGAAAAATATATATATTTTTTCCTCAAAAATGGGTTTTCCAACATTTTTTGAAAAAAAATATATTTTTTCTATCATATTTAGAAATTTCATTTGAGTAAGTGAATATAATTTTTAAAATTAATATTTGAAGGATATATTTGGGTGATTTATTAGGATTTTTATGACAATATTTAGTTTTATTTTCATAGTAAAAAATAAATTTTTTGTAAAACTAACATTTCATTCCCTTAAATAAATGAATTTAAAAATTCCATTATTTTTTTAATTTGATCCAACTATAACATAATTATTCTCTAATTAGTAATAATATAATTATATATATATGATTCAATGTTATATTTTATTTTGTAATATGTCCATTTTTAGGGTTAAAACCACAATTTTCTAATAACTAATTTTCATTTGGTTTTGTGAATTTGAATTAAATTTTATTTCAAACACATCTTTAAATTAAACCTTGGATAATTGAAAACATTTTGGAATCAAGAGGTTCAAATTTGGAATATATGTCCCTTTTATTATTATCCATTGTGAATACTAATCGTGCTAAAATTTATCAACATTAAAAAGGGTAAAATTGGTTGGAAGAGTTAAAAAATAGAATAAGACTTAACAATCATCCATATAGTTGAAAAAATTTCATTGGTTGAATGTAATTTAACAACCTATGATGTCTCGCAACATTATTGGTAGTAAAAATTGTCATAAATTTGAACCTATTCGTTCCTAGAAATGTTTCTGGGGGAAAATTGTAAATTCTCCAATTAGATGATCTCAAATAATTTTTACAACCACTATCTTGGTCTCATAATAGACTGTTAAACCTAATATAGGTTTTTGGTGGAAATCCATGCTATTCAGACTATCCCAGAAAATTTAATATTTAATTAATTAAATATTAATTAATTTCTGTGTGTTAGTTCAGTCATATACTTTAAATAGATCATGAGACTATGATTCTGTTTCTGTGGTTTAGTTTATAATAGGAGTAATTTTCCTAGGAAAGGAATATCCTTACATCAAGAACCAGGAATGGTCCTAGTCCCCTTTTCATTTCGTTTTCATTTTGTTTTTTTCTTCCATTTTTTTCTTTTTTTGTTTCCCTTTGGATTCATATTCATTCACAAATTGGGATTCCATTCATGTAGATAGGATAGAGATAAGGAGAAATGAGTGACCGTTAAAGGGAGGAGAAGCCACTAGATGATCATTCGAGGCCCAAATCAGAGTGCAATGACTACGGATATGGGATTTAGCCTGAAGATTCAATGGTTTCCACCCGAAGGTGGGCCTTTTTTATTCTTTAAGATGTAAATAATAAATGTTTAGTTTTTTTTATTTTAATCTCATTTTGGGTTTTGGGGTACCTATTGGGGGCTGATCAGTGGATGTTTTAGAGAAATAAGTTCTTTCAGGTCATTTTTTGTGGTTTTCAACACATAATCCTTCTGTAAAATACATGTGGTTCAGAGAACCCAAGGCGCATTTTATTCATGTTAGAGGAAGATAAGTTTTAGATGTTTACAACTTGTAGTAGAACTTGGAAATGTACCTAGCCATTTGGAAGAGTACATGGGAAGATAGATTTTTGGGAAGTACGTGTCATGTACTATGGGTACACATTTTAAGTGGGACATGGTCATGCGGTCGAATACATGGGTAGAAAACCTATGTGAGTGGTACGTGACTATGTTTTAGCATAATATCAAACCCCATGTATTCCCAATCTGTGCAGTAGTACAAAAATAACCCCTGGTATTCCCCCTGTCCATATATAGGTACATGGACATTTCCATCTTTGATAGTATAATTCATGTACAAATAATTACACACATTATACTTTTACATCAAGGGGTTTCCTGTTTTTTGGGACCCAGAATAGGAATTAGACTTTTTAATAGAAAATTATATGAATTTTCTCACATATAATATGATGATATAATCCTTTTCATGTTTAGGGTCTTTTTGAATGGTGTTTTTCATGAGTGAGTGTATATATAAGGATATCTATGATGTTTGGTTTCAAATTACTCATGGGGTGGGTTGTGATATATGGGGATCATGTGGGGATTGTGAGATCAATTATTTACACGGAATTTTTTTTATCATTTAAATCTATTTGAGGTTCATTGATAAATTTTAGAAGACCAGAACATCTGTAATCTCTTAGGTTATCTTCGTTTTTTCCATCAGGTCAGGATTGGTTTCTCATGGTTAGAGAAGATGAGGTTTAGCTCTAGAGTTTGAGTAAAAGAATTCTTGGAGCCCTCGGTCTAGTTTGAAACAATGTTATGGATGTTTTATAAGGTTGGTGTTGGTCTATTGAGATAAGTCTGAGGGACACATGAGGATGCCCATATGGGCTAGTTTCTAATCAAGTAATAAGTGGTATTCATAGTTAACTGGTGAGAATGAATTTTTTTCACGGTGATTCTTTGACTACCTTTGTGTATGGTTTCTAATAAAGTAATTAGTGGATTCCATAGTGTTTTGTAGATAAATCCCCTATTTCATGGTGATTCATAAGCTTACCTTGCTGGTGATTTAGTACCCATAAATGGGTTCTTATTGAGGATGATCAATAATCTTTTTCCAATGTCTCATTTACCCTGAGGTTTAATTTTTCAAGAGGATCCCTAGTGGTAGGTCCTTATCTAAAGTGTCAATGAGGACCATTGTGAGTTCCTTTATTTATTATATTGTTCATTGGATTTCCTTTAGTCATGTTATTGATCTATGTTTTATTGGTGGCCATTAAAGGGCCATATGAAATGTTATTCACTAGGAATATCTAATGATATTGGACAGGATAGAGGATACCCTAATTATGCATCCTTCTATTTTTATGACCTATATGGAATTTATGGATATTTGTATGGTCATTCGTTGAGATCATAGGTGAAACAGATGATTCCCTATTATGACGTCACATTATGTTGTAGCACCAGGGACCGTGTGATCCCTGAATTTTGGTTTTCTCCTCAAGTGGATTGCTGAGATCCCTTGGTGGTTATTCGATTAGATGAGAAGATATTGGGTGTTTAGATAGGGCCTTTGATTTATTGTTCAAGATTTTATGGGTTCTTCTAGTTCATCAATTTGTACTTTTGGGTTGAGTTTTTATTTTCCCATGTATTGTTGAACTTTTTCTTTTATTTTTTAGGTAGTTTCTACACATGACATTTGTTTGGGGAAGGGACCCAATGGATATCTAGTAGTATCAAGTGGACTTGTGTATTAATCTAGTTCTCTCCTATATTGGATGGTTGTGGCTAGAAGGGTGGTTGGAGTTAATGGATGACCTGGATGGGTTCACCCCTTTACTTGAATGTTTTTCCTTGGGTATTGGGTATATGGTGTGGTTGTGGTGGGATCTCAGTTTCATGAGTGGGTTCCCTCAGATAGTGTATTTATCATGCCAATGGGTATACAAGATTACATGGGACAATAAGTCCATTAGGTCTATAATTAGGGGATTTCTACAGGGATAGTGTATACAGTTAGGACCGTGTTTAGAGCTTGATTTTTTTTCAATTATTTTAGGATATGAAATATTCTCAAGAATGTGTAGTAGAGATCTCTCAACTGTTCAATAATTTCATTGGAGTCCAATATCCTAGTGTATTTTCATTATTGTGTGTATTCCTATGGTTATGCCCATGGGTTCACCATTTAGGAAATTTCATTTTGATGTCTTGGAGATCATTTGTAGATATGGAGAAAACATTAGTTGTGGTGTGTCTAGGAGACCAACATGTTATAAAACATTTGGAGGGTGATGGAGTAGGGTGAATTTACCTCATTTTTCAGACAATAACTGGTGATTAGATTCTTTTGGTCTTAACACCTTTCATTCTATGTAGGGGATCCTTTTATGTAATTTATCGTTAGTTTTTGGGTAGGATGGTCATATCATGTGTGCGTGTTCTTATTTTGACAAAATATTATAGAATTAACATGGGTGGTTTCCTGTAATGATTTATTTCTCACCCCATTTATGTTAAACTAGATGTGTGTGCAGACACAATATCTACTTTTAGGTTGGATCTCACGTTGAACAATGATGAGACTAAGGCCTCTTGTTTCATGATGAAGAGGAGCCACTCGTGTGAGTCTACGGGCTGGGTTGGTGCAGCATGAGAATAATTGAGAACAAGTATGTGGTTTTTCTTAGTATTGGAATTATATTCCAATCTATATATTTAACATATTTTTTAATTTTATTATTTGGTTGGCCAAGTGGGAGACCAGTTTTATGTGTTGTTTTCTTGAGAGTCCATATAAATTTATACTACATTTCATTTATTATAGATGTTGTTACTCTATTTTATTTAATTTTTAATACATTTATGTCTATCTTTTTGTATGTTTTAGTTATTTACTTCAATTATTTCACTCTGAAAATAGGTTATTGTGTCCCCAATATATCTTTTATACACTAGCTTCTCATCACAAGCTGGTGGAAATTGGGGAAGCCAACACGAGGTTTTTTGTGAGCCAGATCGGGTGACGTGTTTGGTCGACTCAGGATGGTTCATTACAAAATGGTATTATAGATTATTGTTTTTATGATTTGGTAAGTTGGTAGAAATGTCGTATTTGAATGTTTTAGAACATGTGATGGATATTGGAATGGTGTGTTCTAAACACAATTTTGAAAAGAAATTCTAAGTTTCGATGATAAGATATTATTGTTCTTGGATTCTATTATTATCATTGTTCGATTTCACCTAGTGTGATGCACTGGGGTTTTTATATTTTTATTTTATTTTTATTTTGGACCACGGTCCCTTATTAAAGAGGTCATTGTTCATGTATCATTATAGGAACATTGGATTGACATAATATATGTGTATCTTTCATAAACTGCTCATATGATATTTTCTTATATGAGTACGTGGTATAATTTTACTCAATTAAAAAATATATTTATTTTTATGATGAATGTACATATGGAAAATGTGGCGAGAGGATCACCAGTGTTATAGGTTAAGTACATTAGTTGAGTGATGTATAGAGCGCCATATGGATCTTTAATGGGATCTAAGGGACATGTTAGTGGATCATTAAGGGAAATGATGCCTATAGAATCATTAGGTTGAGTTTGAGTTTCCATAAGGTGGTGATTTTCCAATATTCACAAGTTCATGTTCCATGGGAGGGAGTTTTTCTTTCCATGTGCCATATATCAGGTCTTGTGTTGGGTCTCGTATGCATGATATCAGTGATTGATTGAGTGGCTGTGTTTTTTCTTCCACAGAGGGATCATTGAGGTCAGTTTTCATCATGGTTTTTTTAGGAATGTGTAATTTTTTTGATAATGGAATCACTAGAATTACTCCCTATCTTGTGAATGTCGTGAGAGGGGAATTTTGATTGGTTTCCTAGAGATACTCATTTTGGTTGAGCTCTGCGTAATGTAGTGGATGTGTGGTTGGATTCTGGTGGTTTTGGATTAATTTCCATGTGGAGGGTGATCATTGGGTTGATATTGAAATGAGATAGATGCCTTGATGTTTTATAGGAGTGCTAAGGATGGTTCTATTTTTTGGAATTGACTTGTGTGATGAGCATGGTAAGCAGTTATAGGTGGATTGTTCTAGTATTTTTAGGATATATTCTACATGATTGTGTGTCCTTTTATTATTTTGATAGCGGTTCAATAAAATAATTTTTTTGTGTAGTCCACTATTGGGTTTTAGAGGTTTTGATCCTCGTTTAAGTGTTTTTTAGTGTGAATGTTGTTGTTCCTGATTGGCTAAGAACAAGTAGTTTTTTGGGGCATCTGATTAGGTGTGACTGGTTTGGCTTCTTCTATACATTGCATTCAATGATTTAAATAGTGTGGGCCATGTGTTTTTTCATTTTTCCAATTGGTTAATTATTAGGATACTCCTGTTGTGGGGAGAATTTGATTAACCATGGTTGAAAGTATCTTGTTTTGGGAAAGAGTTGGGGGCACAGTAAGCCATGTCATTTTATGGTTGAGATGGCATAGGATACAATAGTAATTGGGTGTGAGAATGTATATTGGTTAGAAAATAATTCTTGTCAAGGTAGATCATGATTTGTGATGGGGATTTTTTGACAACTCGCATCATCACCGTTTTTAAAACAATAGGTAAAATTTAAACCTTCTTATTCCCAAAATTGTTTCACTGGGAAAATGGAGAATTCTCCAATAATATGGTCTCAAATAATTTTCCAAATGACATATTTGGTCCCAAAATTGTGTTTTTACCATTGAAATGGATCATGGTGGAATTTTGAGTCATTCTAATTTTTGAAGAGTATTTAATATCATATTAATTAAATATTAAATTTTCGTGCATTTTTTTGGTCTTATATTTTAAATGTAACATCTTATTGATATTGGGACTCCAAAGATGAGTCCAAAATAGTGCATGGTTCTAGTAAATGCACAATATTACATTAGGAATCGAGGTCGGGGCCCTTTTCTTTTAATTTTTTTTGTTCCATTTTTATTTTCCATTTTTATTTTACCCCATTACCCTTTTTCTTCTAATGAATTCCCCTATGGTATTCCATTATCATATATGTGAAAAGGATAGGTACATAAGAGGGATATGTAAAGGGAGGAGGCACCACCAGAAGATAATATGAGTCATGAATCATTGTGTGGTGGCTACAGGTGGTAGATTCAGCATGACGCATCAGGAATTTCTACCCATAGGTAATGATGTTGTATATTTTATGTTGTAAATCCCCATAGAATAGTTGTTTTTTTTTAATACATATTTTATAATATTTCAGGACCCCTAGTTTGTCTATATAAGGCGCTTTGGGAGAAATCGAGTGTTTCAGGATGTTTTTAGGGGTTCTGTAAGGCCCACTAGCTAAAATACCACGAGGGGGGTGGTATAACAGGGCATGACTAATTAAAACCACATCCCTTTCATATATTGTTTCATAGATAATCAAAACATTGTTATATCCTTATCCCATAACAATATATGAACATAAATTTAATCATGAAAGGAACACGGTTATTTTTCATGGTTCACCGTCCCTAGGGTACATCTATGGAGAATAAAATGAGAATTTTAGAATTTAAAAAATACACTAAAGCACAGTTCCATAGTACCATATTTTTTCTAGATAAATTATATGGAAAGGATCATTTTATTTACAATGTATAGGGCTATCTTACTACTTTCCCATGTGTCACTCCCTAGGTCTCTATCTTCTCCACACTACCAGTGGAAATTAGCACCATCTTATCTACATTTTCTCACTACTATTGGAAGGGATCCACTCATAGTTTATGGAATTCTATGTCCCATTATATTCATGAAATAATGCATTCTCAAATGTAGGTAGATTCTCTATTGAAGTATCATTTTCACCTATAGATGAAATCCAATTTTTCATGTACTGTTAGATTGTAGAAATTAAATTTGAGAAATTTTTTAGTGGATTTAAATATTCCATTAATCATCTTTGAACAACCTTGATTCCCCTATAAAATGGGCTGCACTACACGGTGTGATTGCTACATAGACCACCTCTCCCCCCGTGAATTGAGTTATACCACATGGCGTGAGTGCTTCGAAGACCACCTCTTCCTCCAAAAACTGCTCCTACTTCTGCATATATTCCTCCTTCTGTGAACATTCCCTGCATCATGGATGGATTCTTCTTTCATGGAACATCTCTCCTCATTGGAACCTTCTTCCTTTGTGGGATACAGTGCCACACAAAACCCTTTTTAGAATTTCTTTTTATTACTGTTTAACCCTTCACAGAATCACTTCCCCACAAACTCTCTCTTCTATGAAATCCCTCCTTGTGGACAATTTCAGACTTCATCAAATTCCTCTTGATGAAAATTTTCTTTCTAATGAAAATATCTCTGTATATAATCATCTGATTATTAGTCATTATATTTGAATATAGAAAAAAATTCATCAATAGGATTTAATTAAATATTTGATGTCGTGCATCCTTCACCACATACTATGATACTCCCATGAACCATTTTACCTCCATGTTTAGTGTAGTTCCTTTCATTCCTCACATATGCCAATTTTGTCCACTAATGAATCAATTCCTCTTAGAAACAAATGATGATCTATCCCATAAACTTCTAGCTTCCTATGAATTGAAATACTTATATGATCTATGACACATTTTTAAGTCTTCTTCCATATTCTATCATTAGTCACTTATTTCAATTAATATATCAATAAATGATATATTCAACACAAAATATAATCCCATAAGAGCCATTCTCATCATGTGAGAAAAATTTTCATGAATATTTCATCAATTAAACACTTTAATTCGTTCACAAATAACTCTTCTACTTTTATCAATAACCTCATCTATCCTGATATTATCATTTATTGATCCCCTCTAGCATCATAAGATTTAATACTCCCTCTATCTCACTTTTCAACCTGTCAGCTTCTCCCTATATCTTGACTAAAACATTTTCTCTTTTTTGACATTGAACATTTCTCCCCCATTTACAATGATCCCAACATTCACTTTTTTGTTTTTAGAAATACGGTAATGAATACATTCATTATATCTATAAAAAACACATCATAACTCGGGGAGAGGGGGGACACAAATTCATAATTTTTCAATTGTGGGGAGTCAACTGAACACATAGGGTTAGTCTATAAATCTCACATTCTTCTTTGGGTAAGACCTTTGTCTGAATGTCCACAACCAATTGTTCTGTAGGCACATACACCAACTTTATCTTTCCTTACTACACCTTCTCCTTAATAAAATGATACATGATTTCAATGAGCTTAGTACCTAACGTATAGACTATATTTCTTTGAGATTTATAGAACTTGAATTATTATAATGTATTCAAATTAGATATTTCACTTCAACTCCCATATCACCAAGCTCCTGTTTCATCAACAATAACCGCGTTCAAGCCTGAGTGACAATAATATATTCAGATACTATGATTCTCAATGAAATTCAGTCATGTTTATAGCATAATAAATTAACACATGGTCCTCCATGAAATATTGAACCACATGATGTTTATTTTATATAATCTACTAGTCCTACCTAATCTGCATCTTTATATCCTAAAAACTCTTTCTGAGATTTTCCATTTTAACTCAAACCAAAATCCACTATTCCCCTAATATACCTAAGTAATATCCTTACTATAGGAAAGTTGATTTCCTTTGTATTGAGTTGTTACTATGCTTCTTGGCATGTTTAAAAAACATTATCAAGTCTTTTGTGGTCAATTATAGTAGACTACCAATGATTTTCATCTATTCTATGAAATTAACAGCATTTCATTCATCATCCCTTGATAGTTTTATTTGAGTAGCCATTGGAGTCATCAAATGCTTGAAATTTTCCATTAAAAATGTTCTCAAAACCTCCATGGTATATTTACTTTGAGAAATTAATGTTCCATTCATTGAGTTACCTAAAAATGAAGGAAAAATGTTAATTCAGCAGCCATGGACATTTCAAACTATCTTTTCATGAATTTGGAAAACTATTTTCAGTGTGCTTAATATGATCCACAAAATATTATGCCAGCAACATAGACCAGCACCATCATACTTTGGTTACTATCATTGTTGACACATATATTGCAATCAACTCCAAAATACCAAAAATAGATCATCTTCAAAAATTGATCTTATCTTGAATACCATGTCCTTATTTCTTGCTTCAACTAATATAATTATGTATTTAGTCAAAAGATTATTATCATCTTCATTAATCAGAACACCATATATCATCTCAATGTAAACTACTTCTTCCAAAACCCCATTCAGAAATGATGAGTTGACATCTATCTAGAAGACATCGAAAATTTTATTCACTACTATAGCCATGAATAATCTGATTTTCTATAGCCTTACAATAGGAGAAAATGTTTCATGAGTACTGATACCCTCTATCTAAGAGTGAACATTTCAAACTATTGGTTATTTGTTTTTGAATCGCAACACCCTCTTTATTCATCTTGTTATTAAATACCCATTTAGTGCCAGTTACATTCTCACAGTTTACCTCGAAACAATCTACTATGTCTGATTATTCTCAATTTTGTAAAGATTTTCATTCATAGCCTAAACCTAAATCTAATCTCAATTTTATTCATAAAATCATTTAGCCTCTACCAGTGATAACTATGATTCTTGCGAATGAGTCTCCATTCTCCATGTCTGCACTAGTGCCGTCTAATCACCAATTATGTTATGTATATCAATTTCTACTTCAATAATATCCCTTTGTGTGGATATTGAATTGAGATCTTCTATTTCATTATATATTTATTCAAATGAATAAAATTATAGAACTGGATCATCCCCTGATCTTCTTATCTCATAATCACTATCCCTTAAATAATGGTAATGTAATTATTGAAAATTATTCTCACCCCCTCTATAGATACATCATAGCTATTAGCTAAATTTCTCATTCACTTATTAATGCTTTTCTATGATTTTATTTTCATTGAGTTGACAAAAATTATCCCCTCATCACCATGGGATTCAAACTTCTTATATTTCTCCTTATTGAGAAAGAAATACTTACTTCTGAAGACTTGAATGTACTTAAATGAATGATTCTTTCCATACCATAACTAATATAAATTCTTTTCTTATTTCAGACATTGTAACGTTCTATTTGATCTTTATACTAATTTCATCACTACATGGTTCCAAAATTTATTTGGAAGGTCTTTATGAATGATCATTTTTCACAATTTGCACATACAGGAGTAGCTTCACATGCAGCAGGGTAGCCTGTCAGAGGTTTAGTACTCTGTGAGGTTTACAGACCTCTCCCACTACTGCACAGACAATGTGTGGGACCCTTTCTTTAGGGCTCCGACCATTGATCAGGGATGAATATAGAATATTAGTCCATCCATGGTGTCTCTCTACATCCCCACTTAGGCTGGAGTACTGAAGAGAGCCCTTATTGTAGAGAGGTTCCTGTTGGAGTTGGTGTTGATAGCTGGAGACACCAGAAGACATCAGGTGGAAGATTCATCAGTGTTAAGTAGTAGGAAACATATGAGGGAACCCAAGAATTTTAGATCCTTCAGGGGATGACCCTGGGACTCAGGTTCGGTAGTACGAGGCTCCCAGAGTATAGGGAGTTAGTATACAACCAAGTTGTGCTTCATGTGTGGTGGTAAGGGACACATGGATCATGAATTCTAGACTTTCAGCACATTTGATTGACTGATGGTCATGGGACCACCCAAGCATAAGTAGAGGTTTGAGCGAGGAGGTCCATAGGGTGGTATATGTTGTAGGGGAGTATGTTGACCGGCAGTTGGTGGATGATGGTTTGAGGTGTTACCACCACCACTGCTGGGTGTCCCACCATTGGCTGAGGGAGTCAATAAATAGGGGCGAGCCCCGGTTTAGGCGATGGAGTCCTATGACCATGGTGCTCCAGAGATGATTAGAGTTAAGATTTGTGTCTTCTTCACCTTAGATGCAAGTCATATAGACACTGGTTTCAGTCACACATTCCTTTCCACAAACCTCATTTGAGGCTCAACGATTTTGGTGTAGTTGTTGGCTCTATCCATACAATTAGAGACTCCTACATTAGGGGATTCGGGGATGACACACTAGTTCCAGTAGTGCGAGATTACTCTAGGATGAGGTAGATTCGTGTAGGATCTCCTAGTTGCGGCTTTGAGACCTTACATTATTATCATGGGTATGGACGGGTTGTATGCATTCCATGATTTGATCAACTATTTTAGGAACAATGTACATTTTGTTCATGAGTGTGGTACAAGGTTTTTATTCACTAGTGAGAGGGGAACCTTTTCATAACATGATGGACGTTCTCATAGGAGGGTGCAGTCTATCACTCATATGTAGGCTATCCTCACCATCGATGTGATGGATGAGAGGAGTCTGAGCCTTTATGTAGTGGTGGATGAGTATGAGGATGTCATTCCTAAGGATGTTCCGGGAATACTCCTCACTGGGAGGTAGACATCAGCATCAACCTATACCTGTGGATGAAATTTATATCCACACTGAAATATCAGATGGCTCCCACAAAGCCTCTTGAATTGAGGGTATAACTTCAGGAATTATAGGATAAGGGCATCTTCAGACCTATAATTTCCCCAGGGGTAGCCCCAGTGTTGTTTTCGAAGAAGGCAGAGGAGATCTGGAGGCTATAAATTGACATTCGGCGCCTGAACCAGGTGACTGTGTGGAATAAGTATCCACTACTGAGGATTGAAGACATCTTCGATCTGCGGAAGGGAGTGAGGTGGTTCTTGAAGAATTACCTCAGATCAAATATATTATTAGTTTCAAGTACGGGGTGAGGATGTACTAATGACATCCTTTAAATTCTAGTACAGAAACTATGAGTTCGTGGGGATGCCCTTTGGAAAGACCAATTCCCCATAACTGTTCATGGGACTCATGAATAGGGCCTTCCAACCTTACCTAGATCATTTTTTGGTGGTCTTCGTTGATGAAATCTTGATTTACTCTTCATCAGAGGAGGATCACGCTACACACCTATCGATAGATCTAGGTAATCTCTGGGAGCACCAGATTTATGGTATGCTCTTGAAGGTCCAGTTCTGGATTTAGTAGGTCCACTTTCTGGGACACATCATCTCGAAGGCTGGAGTTGTAGTGGATCCAATTAAGATAGAGTCATTGCTTTATTGGGAACCGCCCAATGGATTGACTGAGGTGCAGACTTTCCTAGGATTGTCTAGATACGAGGTCTTTTTTTAACTAATCCAGAGTTGAAGCACAATTTTATCCATGAAATGGAAGGGACAACCCTTCTCGTGGACAGGGAAGAGCCACCAGAGTTTCCCTGAGCTGAGGCGAAGAATGATGAATGCCAACATCTTGAGACTACCAGAAGAAGGAATTTGGTATGTTTTTTTACTATGAAACATCATGTTTCTGATTGGGTTATCACCTAATGTAAGAGTGAGAAGTGATCTCCTACTACACATGGAAGTTTAAGATGTAAGACAAGAACTACGCAACCCATGACCTGGAGTTAGAAGCAGTGGACTTAACCTTGAAGATGTGACGAAACTACATGATGGTTGAACAATTTTCCATAAACTCTGACCACAGGAGTCTCAAGTATATCTTCTAAGAGAAGGATAGAAACATCAGGTAGTGGTGATTGCTAGAGTTCCTACAAGACTATGACTTCGAGATAATCTATACTCCTCGGAAAGGGGGATGTGGTGGTAGACACACTCAGCATGAGGTATGCTTTAGAGCTACTACGTGAGGTGACGAGGTAGCTATCTATTATGTAGATATACTTGATGGAAGGGGGAGTAGTTTACATTTAGTTAATGATTGTGACTCCCACACTCATTCTGCAAGTCAAATAAGAACAAATTGTGGATGTTAACTCTGACTCCAGACTTGCTCAGATATCCTTAGGATAGGCTCTTGATGGATTTTTATAGGAGGGGAGCATGTTATCCATTAAAGAGGATGCACAGAAGTACCAATGATGTCAGGGGAGTATGTGTTGTTGTAGTTTCATACATTCCCTTTGGCAGTACATCCTGGTGTGGAGATAATGTACTAGGTCCTCCAACTTCAATACTAGTGGACATGGATAAAGAATGTTGTTGTAGATTTCATTTCATGATTCCTCACTTGTCAGAAAGTGATGGTCGAGCATCATGTCATAGCAGGATATGCACAATGAATTGAGGTACCAGAAGGTAAGTGGGATGGTATCTCCATGGAATTCGTGATGGTGTTACCACATACATCCAAGGGCCATCATTTTATATGGGAGATCATTGACCAACTCACTAATTCGGCTAACATCTTACCCATATGGGAGTATGGATTGGATGAGGTATAGGGATGCCTCTACATTCAAGAGATAACGTGGCACCACGGGGGGACTTCGATGATTGTCTCAAACAATGATTCATGCTTTACATACAAATTTTTTAATGTGTTCTCGGTGGCTTTCGGGACACAATTGTGATTAAGAATAGCTTTTCACCCCTAGATAGATGGTTAGACAGTGAAACCCATATAGAACATGAAGGGAATTATTTTTTCCTTTTTCAATTTTTTTGGTCACTGTTGGGAGGACCACCTCCCACTGGTGGAGTTTGTATACAAAAAAATCTTTCACTCCACCATTGGCTTGGCACCATTTGAGGCCTTCTATGAGCGGCCAAAAAGATCACCTCTGTTAAAGAATGGCCTAGGGTAGTTTACACTCATGGGACCAGAGTTTGTATGGGCTACCACTGATAAGGTGAAGATCATCTCAGAGTAGATGAGGACTGCATAGAGTAGGCATAAATTGTATGCTGATAAGAGGTAGAGACCCTTGGAGTTTGAGGAGGGAGACCATGTTTTCAACGAGTCTCAACCCCATGGGGATTGCATAGATTTTTACCTGGCATTAAGTAATCTCTTAAGGTTCATTGGTCATTTAAAGATTCTTAGAAGAGGTGGAAAGGTATATTACCATCTTTCTGTTCCCACACAGATGCACCAGGTGCATGACGTTTTCCACATATCGCGACTGAGGATGTATGTTCATGATCCATCACACTCCATCGACTGGGGGGAGCTATACATTGAAAATGGGGCAAGGTTTGTGGAGTCCCCAATTGAGTTAGAGGATCAATATGAGCAGGTTCTTTCTGTATTGTCAATTCCTATAGTGCACGTTCAGTGGGAACATGAGAATCTCTTGGAGACAACATGATATCGGGAGGTTCAGATTCAGGCTCAGTACCCCCATTAGTTTTATTAGCCCTTATTTTTTCTTTCTAGGATGTAAATCCCTAAGGTGGGGAGAATATAATGTCTTATAATTTATGAATAATTATTTCTCTTTAATTTTATGCAATTATTTCGAGGCCACATTCTTTGAAGTAACATGATTACGAGGCCCGATTAGTCTAAAACGGAATTTTGAACTTTTTCTAAGTTCACATAAGTAAACCTACAAGTAGGTTTTCTGAACATTTTAACCAGTTATCAAATCAAAAATCCAAGGGCATTGATGAACTCAGAATGCTGAGATTCACCTAGAAGTGAAATAACATTGACCAGTAAGGCTTGGATGAAATATGTAATTTTTTATATTTATAGAAAATAATAAAATAAAATAAAAGGTTATATTATTTTTCTTTTTCACCATTGAGAAGTGAATGATGGCACCATGGTGTAGTAACAAGGATCATTAATGGAAGATCCTTAATGGATCTATTTTGAGAATCTTAACATTAAAATGTCACAAAATAACAGAAAATTTGCGACATATCTACTTTCAATGTGATAACATTTTAGGGAAATCAGGTGGTGTAATTTTTCTATGACAAACCTTTGGAGAAATTACTATCCTATGATGAACACTAGATGTATTGATAGAAACATCGATGACTTATAAAGAATGGTACTGGGAAGTGAAGAATGCCAACGTTGCTTGAGCCATTGAGGGAAGAATGCTTCAACGAAAAACGTTGATTGAGGTAGGGGTATATTTGTTTTTTGGTTTCCCTTTTCATTATTATAAACGATGAACACATATCAACCCATGAACAGGTTGATCCACGAATTGTCCATTCTTTCAGGAGGGTGATGTTTCTTGGGATTTCAATTTGGGATTGAATTATTGTTGATAGAACATCATCCCAAACCCCCCATACTATAAAACCCTAACACATAGGTAGTGGGAAAACATGAATAGGTCCTGAGCCCCTTTACGTTTTCATTCTTCATGATTGAGCATTTTTGAAGGGGTTTTAAGGAAAGTTCAATGCCTTCTCTAGGAAGGTGATACCCCACAGAGGCCGAAGGCACAGTCGGTGTGAAGAACGGACCACTGGTGCAGACTCATTGGTCCATAGAAGAGACCACGATCGTTCTTGTGGGGGATCATTGTAGTGGTCATGGGCTAGAGGGGGCACACCATGACGACACACCAGGAGGAGCTTCCAGCTAGGATGGAGGTGAATACACGACCCCACGGCCGCATTGGTGGTGTGGTCCACAGTCGCAGGCCAGGGTTCACAAGATCACGTTGTCGATTGACTTCGTGTGCGGAGTTCGGACGGCTAGATTTTTCAACTATGTAGGACCATCCATAGTCTCTTGATATTTTTCGGAGGTTTCGGCTTTACGAATGAACCAAGGGATGAGGGGAGATGGAGGTGGCTGGCTGTCACGTCACGTCAAGGCAGAGAACCAGTCTTCCTCTAGAGAATATAGCAGGCCAAGAGGCTAGACCCACCTAGTGGGGCCTATCCAGACCTACATCCCAATAGAGTAGACCCAATACAGACATGTTCTAGGATGGGTCAGTGGACCCGAGTCAGGATGGGTTGGTCCGACCGGACCCAAACCCCACATGCCCCTTTTTTGAAAAAAAAACAAATATCTTTCAAACCTTGTGTCCGATTGACGAGCCGTTTATGGCATTGGAACACTAATGATGAGGTATTGATTTTGGAACACTATATGGAGACATTAAAGGAGGTTTCATTATAATAAATGCATTGGGGAGTAGTTCTACTGAGATTAAGCTTGCTGCGTATGGAAAACTTGCGGTTGGCTGAGACCAAAATATTGATGACAAGCGACATTGTGTGAATCAAATACTATGATCCAGTGGGATTCAAATTTTGTGTTACTTGATAGTCCCATTATGGGGATAATATTCCTTGTGTCCTAGAATACCCACGATAATCAACATTAGTAGTACCTTGGAGTGACCATAGGTGGGAAGCGGCTTCTGTGTGAGCCGACATGCCCATGGAGGGGAGCAGCTTCTGTGTGACCCATCATACCAACAATACTAATTAGGGATTAGTACCAAAACAGTCCTAGGTAAGTGGGTAGTATCTTTTGTTTGACTTGGTAGGCCCATTGTACTCTTTGAGGAGGTTTTCGCTAGTATCATGTGTTGTTATATGATGTGACTAATGGTTCTACTTTCTTACTCTAGAATATACTAGGTGTGAGATGTCTTGCTTCATGATCATGAATCATGATCATGCATTGTGGTTTTTTGTGGATTGATTTGTTGTCTTTACTTGTTATTGTGGGGTATCGACTGCGTATATTGTTTCTCACCCCTGCATGAGATTCGCCCGTACGTGTTGTGTCTGGGGCATATGACAATCGTTTTGACGGAGGACTTGGTGGCACCGAGCTTGGTGGAACCTACTAAGACCAGGCAGGAAGTACATACTGCTACGACATAAAACAACTACTATGTGCTTACCCATTAGGTGGAGTTTTAGAGGATGGATACCATATTTTCTTTGGTACATCCCAATTTTACAGTTAGTAATTTGTTTGGTTTTTGTTATAGACCGTTTGACTTTCAGTTGTACTTGTACTTAGTGGTTATTTATAGTGGCCTATTTATTTACTTTTATAGCTTTGGAATAGGTTTTGTGTGTGTGCGTTCAAGAACTCAGGAAAATGTCTCCAACATAAAGGTTGAAGCCCTCAGTTATAATCACCATCCCATGGCCTTTGAGAGGCGAGATTGGGGTATGTTAGGGTATGGGCCCCGGGGGATGGGTCATGACAAGCATATAACAAGAAGATACATTTCTTGGATCTTGAGTCTAACTTCGATCATTCCTTGTTATGAAATAGTGAAAATACATGACATAGAAAAGTATGCAGTTGAGAATAATTACCTGTTTTACCAATCCACATCTCAGTCGGCATCATCATATGAATCGCCACTATAGAAAATCGATTGATCACATATCAGGAGATATTTACTACTTCTTCTCAAAATGTCTTCATAACTCTTGTAGTCATCAGCATCTCCCTTGTTATGTCCAACAAGGTTCTATTCATCCTCTATGACACTCCATTCTACTAGGGAGTGTATGTGACTATGAACTACCTATTCATGATATCATGTTGAAAAAAAAGAAATAAAAAACATTGTTTTATATTGTCCACCATTTTTAGTCATCAAACACATGATCTTCTTTTCGGATTCCATATATTTTGTCACTTTGAATGTTTGGAATACATCAAAGAAATATAAGTTATTTTTGATAGGAAACACCAAAAATATCCTAGAATAGTCATAAATAAAAGATAAAATGTAACATTCTCTACCTAGGGGCAAAACCAGTGCTTTACAAAAATCAGAATAAGTTAACTCCAAGATCTCCTTGCTCCTCTTCATTAAGGTTACAAACATAAATCTCTGTTTCTAACTCAAAACAAAATTTTTACAAAATGGTATGAATAACTTCATAAGCCTAGGAAATATCTTCTAATCCACGAGAATCTCGAGGCCTCATTGGGATATGAACAAGATTATAATTCCATCATATCATCAACACTTTCTTCATGGTAGATGATGAGAAAACTATATCTTCTTCATTGTACTTTTCACTATAATCATATAAAGGTCCATTGAGATATTCTTTGCCTTCATCACCACAAACGCTTCCTCCAAAATCATCATATTACATTTCTTGGTGTCAGTCTTGCATTCAATATCATAAAATTGTATCAAGGAATAAATGTTCTTCCTGACACCCAAAACATGGTGTACTCTTGGGATGGTTCAGACTAGGTTATCATGAATCTTCAGTTTGATTGTTGTGACATAAAAAATATCCAATTTATGAATGTTCCCCATGTACATATATCCTTTTAGGATAGATTCATATTGGTGAAACCATTACCATTCATATTTAATGTGCCATGCTGCTCCTGATTCAATAATACATTAATCATTGAGATGTTTTATTCCTTTATTAGTCACTGACACACCATTTACTAGTACATCTCCATTTCTAGATGTACATTATACATTTCCTTGAGATTTATTCTCACCAAGAATATTATTCCAAGAGTCTTTCCAGACAGGACCCCTCTTACCAAAATTGTAACATTTGATGTTTTTCTTCTTGCTCCTTTATTTGGAACTACCATGATTCTAGATCCCACTGGAACCACTCTTCATCATTTTTCCACTTTCCATTAACAGTGCTTCCACTTGGTTTGAAGTTATCTTTCTGTATTCCTTGTTCTTTCACTAACATTCTTCTTCAATAACCATAGCTACAATGTTGTTGAAGGGAAACATATCCATTTGGATGTTAGTGATGATGTCGATGATAAGGTGATCATACTAATATGGAAATATATGGGGCAGAATCTCCAAACATTGAGTATCCACAATTTTATAGCCTAATGTTGTAAGCTGAGCATAAAGAATATTGATGGTGTTGAGGTGGTCATTCCCTGATGATAACTCTGAAATTTGATGTGTGGATAATTTTATATTCAAGAATATTTTTTTGTGGAGTGACTTTGCCTCATACAATATTTTCGAAGAATCCCAAAATTATTTTTCCATCGTCTTCTCTAAAATGGTTTAAAGGTCCCCATTTTCTAAATCCAAATGGATGTTAGAAATAGATTTCTCATCCATTTTGAAATATTTTTCCTCCGTCACACCCGAATCTTTGGCTTCAATAACATGTAGGAAATTATCATTCCATAAAATCAGTTGCATATTAATTTTCTATAATGATAAAATATTCTCATTGATTTTTTTATCTCATATTTCACTTCCATATAGACATGCTATTGGTCCATAATTTTCTTAGTCAAAAACCTCATTCCTATGAATACACTTTTCAGGATCGATTTACTCATGTCCGAGGTCTCCCAGGCCTAACACAAAAGTCCTTCTAGGGTTCCATAATAAACCCAATGTGTGTAAGAGGAATTTCCCATCAAATCTTATAGGTGAGACACCATCCTTGGTGGGAACTGATGTGGGATTGGGTTTTCAAACAATAATACTCCCCTTAAACCAAATACCAAACAATTGGGAATCCCCTTCAATGATACTTCATTATATCCAACCATATTACACCACCATTGTTTCATCACATGGACTTACCACCAAACTATCATTTATCAAGAATATATAAATCAAAAGGCCCCATATATTCACATGCATAAGATGAGAAACCTCTATCGATTTCACAATCATTTGTGGAATACTCCACCCTATATCACACCTGGGATGCACCATGCCTCTGATACCAGTATTCAGAATTGTATAAAATTGGCCAATCAATTTAATGATAAATGAGAGATAGAAATAAAGTGAAAAGTGCGGAATAAAAAGAACACCCTTTGTAACATGGAAAAACATTAAATTAATGGGTTAAAAAACTATGGGCAAATATAAGGATTTAACTATCATAAAATGTGGGTTGAAAATCTCTCTTTCTCTAAATTACATGAATAAAACAAACAAGAAATTCTCCCTTGTAATTGAGAGAGAGAGAGTTTGTACACACATTTTACCATAATGAAATCCTTCTATTTTCTCGTGGTTTTTTATCCCTTTCATTTGGAAGTTTTTATATATTACATAGAATTATCATTTAATTCCGCACATTTTAACATTATTTGTATATTGATATTATTGTTGAATTTATTGGTCAATTGTTTAGGATACTGAAAAGATGTATTTGAATCATTGTGTAGCCCAGGTGTGATGTAGTGTGGAGTATTCCCCAAATCAGTTTGAAAATGATTGAGGTTGGTAATTTGAATCATGTGAATCTTTGGTGCCTTAGGTCAAAAGTATTTTTGATAAATGGTGGTTAGACAGTGTGTTTTGGTGTATGAGAAAATGGCAGTGCAAGAAGGTTGGATCAGATACAATATCGTTGAAGGAGAGGCCAAACTGTGTGGTCTTTGGTTTGAGGGGAGGATTTTTTGGTGCAAACCCAACCTATCATAGGTTTCCAAAAAGGATAGTGAATCACATATAATCTTGGATGGGATGTTATGATTCCAATTTAGAGTTCGTGTGAAGTATAATAATTCGTGGAAACTGATGTGGGATTGGGTTTTCACCCAAATGTTGGGCCAGTCATGCCGGCAGCAGGGACCATGGTAGAGGAGGTCCATGAAAAGGGTGGAGGTGGATGGATCCAAGATGGGCAGTGTGTCCACAGGTATTGGAGGATATAGATGAGCATGATTAGATGAATATGATGATGTGCCTATATAATCTTCATCCTTGGAATATAGACTAAAGTGCTCGATGACCTGCCGAAGCAGCATGCTCCAAGAGAGGGAGGTGATCACATGATGGCCGGATGTGTGCTACGATGGAGTTGTGGATAAGAGGGATGTAGCCAGGTCTATAGGGCACCGTTCAGTGCCATTTTAGAGGTGTAAATGGGTGTGGTCTTTGGTGTGTATCTTCGGGGAACACAGATGATTGTGAAGGTCATAAGACACAACTAGAAGGTGGAGGGTTGGGGTCCATCATGCGCATGAAGCCAGCTGATGTGGCCCTAATATGTAATTTGTTTTAAAATAACATTCCTCCTATATACTTTTCAAAAGTTATTTTTTTTCTTTGTGTTTTATAAATTTATGTGGTTGAATTTTGTGCACCATATCCCACCAATATTGTTTCTTTTTAATTGTCTCAGCGACCCCATGAAATTATTGTGCAAAAACATTTTCTGAGGATATTACCATATATTTTTAAATAATAATAATAATAGTTATTATAATAAAATAATAAAAATGATGATTATTATTACGATTCTTCAAAACTGGTGGAATTTTGTTCAGAAATGAAAATACTATTCTTCTTAATAACAGGTATTCATAAAAATTTGTTGTTGCTAATGTCTATGGGTAAAATTGTATTTATATAACATATACATTCCTTAAATTTATTTACAATAAAACAACCACATTTGAAACACATTTATTGTTATGATGACTATAACATGGTCATTCAAGATCGGATTGAAGTGCGGTCAAATCCATTAGCTCTGAATTAAAATACATTACATAAATTTAAAGAAAATTTTATTTCTTGACTTTGAGAATTCACATGATCCATTTTCCATTTGATGGACCAATGGCATGCAACAAAAGATGATGGGTTGAAAATTTTATTTTATTTTTCATCAACAGTGCGATGTACATTGTCATCTCAAGAGATCCAATCCTCGGTGGAGATCTATGGATCTCAGGTGAATTATTCAGATCACCAAAATTAAAATAGAACAAGAACCTCATTTGTGTAGAATCATGCATGAATAAAAATTGTCTCCAGTGATCATTGTTCAAATGATTTGAAACATAATCTCTCATGATTATCCTAAAATTCTCCAAGAATCTATTCTCTTACTCTTTATAGAATTCTAGGTGCTATCATGCATCTCTAATGAATCCCTCAGTGTCACGATAATCATTTCAATCACATGTGTCTGATCAATCGAATTCGTTCCTAGATCTCTGCTCAAAAAAATCCTCCTCTATTAATAGGGCAAGGGGAGAGAGAGAGGATCTAATTTCATTGACATGAACATCACCCTTTAATGATACTCTCCTCCTACTTATATAGTGGGTGGAGAGAATCACCAAAATGGTTTCCCTAACCCTAGAAAATAAATTCCCACTAAATAATAATTAAATTAAAAAAATTTATTAAATAAACATTGTAATAAAAATTATTTATATTTTATCGCATAATTTCAAAATATATTAAATATATTTTGTTATTAAACCAAGTAATTTAGGTTATCTCGTAATTCTTTCTAATATTAAACCGAAAAGAAATTTTAAATTTATATTATTTTATATAATATTTTCCATGTATTCACTAAATACCATGTGAATAATTTTAATAAATAAATTAAAACCAATTATTAGATATTCTAATGGTAATTAATTTTTTTATTATTTGGGGATTTTTAACACTTTGATAACTCTTAGACCCATAGTGGGTCCCACCATATCCTATACACCTATTCACTAGAATAGAGGAAGATAAATGAATATGCTATTATGTGTGACCCTATAGGCCCTTATCTTGATAGAAGTGAATAGTATTCACAGATCAACTATGGAGATTAGAAATACATCAAGGCCACTAAAATGGTAAGGATTTGTCATAGAAAACAAAATTCAAACTACAATAATGCACTATGTATAATAATTTGTTAGTACTTAGATATCTCACAAAGAACGACATACACTATTATTATCATCCTTTATTAGTTTACTATTTATTGATCCGACTAGATTGGGTTACCTCTGACTATGTAGGTCAATGATCTATGAAGGTACTAACATAATGATCAACTAGGACTAAGATATAACTTCCTCAACTCAGATACAATAGATTTTATCTTGACCATTCAACCAATTCTGTACCACCAATCTTGCACCTAACACAAGTTTCCTCACCATGAATTCATTATCATGGTTTTTTCTTATATAAAAATACATGATCAAATAGTCCATATTGATAATGATCACATTTTTAGAGAAAAATAAACTTGTTCATATCTGGGAAATAATGACCCATAAAACAAGTGGTGTTTTTGTTGGTGAGTCTGTACTCATGATTTCACCTACAAAATATCACCAAGTGAAAAAATCATGAGAAGAAGTCTCAATTATTATGAGCTCCAACACCTGATAGTACGACATAAATTTTTTCAAGTAAGTATGATGTATCTAGACCACATTAAATATATTTTGGATTAGTGTCACAATATCTCTGGGTTATCATTATATCCTAGTATCTTTTATAACCTTCTGATAATACAACTATTATATTCAAATTACTATTTCAATAGTTGACATAGAATTGTTTACAATAAAATAGTTAATGTGCATCCTGAATGTTTCACTGTATATAAAAACTTTTAATTGAAACATTATTCTATAGTTGGGACTAGTTCAAAAACAATTACAATAGAATATTTTACCTTAATTAGCATATGAGTCTACCGTTTCTTATGTCTCCATATTCTTAAAGTTATTATGAATGGTATTTAGTTGGGGTTATCTATGGAAAATATGGTGATAAAAGAACTTTCGGGGAGATGTTGATGTCCATTTATGAAATAAGATTCTTATGTATCTAGTCTCCAATGAAACTAAACCCTTGTGGTCCATAGGTGTGAATTATTATAAATTACATTCAATATTCATCTATAATGATGTAATATTTTTGTATGTCATTCTCAAGTATCTATACATAATATGAGAGGATATTTTCATTCCATCGTTTATATAAATAAAATTTCATCAAACATAAAAAAATGGTAAAGGATATATACTTCATTATAAATACATGACCTATTATTTTACAATCACATCAATCTTATAAGTATCATTTACTAGGAGAATCTATATGAACCTCTTGATTCTACTATGATAACTATTTTTCAAGGGATTCACTAAATTTTCCTTATTATCCAACCAAAATATCATAAAATTTCTCTTCTCAATGGTCTATTGTATTAAATGGTATTTTTAAGGATTTGTATTTTTTACGATTTAAGTTTCTTTTCACGAGTGATGGCCCCATTATTTTCATATTAGTGATCGATTTCTCCCTTGATATAAAAACCACCTCGAATTTATTAATAATGTTACCAACCCAAAAAATATTCCTTCATAGTATCTGATATAATTATGTTCTCTTCGTCTATTATCGAGTCATATACAGTGGTTTATTTGGACATCTTCAAACTAATTTCTCCATGATTCTAGAAAAATTAGAAACCATAATGATATTTCATATCATCTCTTTTAGATTGGAAACTTACATATATATAACCCTTAACCTCATTTTCATCCTCTCCTTTAATGATCATGAACATATTCATAGTCTTTTCCACATACAGAAGAATGTTCTTCACATCTATCGAGTGACCCTCACCTATATTGGATAACCAAATAAATATAATTCTAGGAGAATATGCAACATCATGGATAGTAAAAAATATGGCATGCATGACAGAACATATGGGGGCCAAAGATAGAATTTTATCCCTATATTCCAACCCCTTAGAAGGATCCGTAATCTTCTTAAGATCCATTTTATGAAACACCAGTAAATTCCCATTTTGGAGTTCCCTCTGCTAAAAGATTTTAAAACACTACCAATGTATGTTTCATGACTATGTCTAATAAAACATATATATAAACCTCTACATAAATGTATACCCTATATATAGTCTACTTCACCCATATATTTGACCAAGAAACATATTTAAAAAACAAATTCACATAGTGAAGTGTTAGGATGTCATTTTGGATATGTAATATTTCATCAACATAAAAAATAGAAAAAACACTACTACACTCAAACTAATATTTCTATATGAATAAGAATCATATTCATTTTTGTTGAAACATTACTCTTTTACTGTATCATAAATCCAGATATTCTAACTTGTAGATTCCTTCTTTAATCCATAAATGCAATCTTGAAACATTTATACCTTAGCCATCTCAGTTGGACCTTCAGAAACATTAAACTATATCATATAAACTTCATTGAATAAATTATTGTAATAGAAATTCATTTTATGATATATTTTAAATATAAAATAATCATAAAGTTATATTAATGAATGTAAAATAAAAATGAACTTTATCATTGAAAAACGTGAAAATGTTTCATTATATTCAATAGAATGAATTTTATTATATAGCATTGTCACTTGAATTTATTTATTGGTGGAAAATATACTATCTATGTTGGTTTCTTTACCAAAAAAAACATTAACCTTATGAGTTTGACCCCATTAAGCACATCTAATATGATTCAATCATTTTTCGTTTACAAGGATTCCATTTTAGATTCCACATATATTAATCATTTCCCATAATCATCACTCTCAATTTCCTTTATATAGGTAGTAGGTTCATTATTTATTAATATTACATCATGATAATTCACCATAATATAGTCATATCTCTGGGGTTTGAAATGAATCCTATCAGACCATTGAGGTTCTTATGTAACATGAGTCACTTATTTTTCTACAACTCATTGTGCATCTAGGTAAATTTCATCTAAAGAACAATTCCTATTTATTAATATTGACCTATTCCATGTATACCCTTCCTGAAATGGAATCCTAGAATTATTTGTTCCTTCTCAATAAAAACACAAAATAGGGAAGAAAAAACTTTATATTCAGTGGTATTATAAAATAATATCATTAAAATTTCCTTGGGTAACCAAAAAATTAACATATGATAGACTTGGAGTAAAGAACATTGAAATCCCAAAATCATAAAATAATTATATGTGTCCCAAAACATTTATAAAATACATAATGGGATGTATTCCAGTCCATATCTCATATTATGTCTTTATGAATCCATCAAATAGAACACAATTTAATAGAAATATATCTATATCAAGAAAATAAAACTAGAATGTAATTGGAAGGTCGCATTAATTGATCATCAATCAAACCATTTCCAACAAGATATGATTAAATCACTCAAACAAACAATTCCACTATGGTGTTCTAGATGTATTGAGTTGTGAAACAATTCAACAATTAATCAAATGATCAATGAATTACTTGATCATGTATTCACCAACCTAATCTGATTGGGGGATCTTAATACTCTTACCCAGTGATTATGTACTTTTTTCTATAACTCCTTAAACTTTTAAAAATATTCATACTTGTGTCTCATCAGAAAAATATATCCACGACAACTAATGTCAATAATAAATATAACAAATACATAAAACCACTAATTATTTAAGTACTCATTAATCCACATACATCACTGTGTATGAGGTCCAACATACCATTGGACCTTTCACATTATCCCCAAAAAGGTTCCTTTGTTTTTCTTCCTAGTAAAAATGATTCAAATTCATACATTATTCATAATATAAGGAGTCTAATATTAAAACCTTTTGAATTATTCGGACGAGTTTCTCAATTATATACCTTAGGAGAAAATGCCATTGAAATATTGAGTAAAATCATCCTTGCAATTATATTTTGGGTCTTATAAATTGGATTATACCTATAAAGATTGTATAAAACATTTAAAATATTACCAATTCCATAAAAATTTCAATCATATATATGTAAACTATTGTTCTCAAGAGTAAATTAGAATCTCTTATTGTCTAAACAAGATAAATATGTCAAAGTTCTATTTATTTTTTGAACATAATGACAATTTTATAAATCTACTATTAATCCTTGTGGAAAAGTTAGATAATATGTGCTGACCTATAATATAATAACTGCTTCTCTATTACCAACATAATGATCTATTAAATGGTTTTTCAATTCCCTTATTTATGTATCTATGTGTTTATCATCGAAAATGTGTGACACAAATCCAATATTTAAAAACCAATAGTCGATGTTTGAAAAATTTACTTCAATATTATTAAAATGAAGATACATTGAATGTTTCTCAAGATTTATTGAAGTATTTTATAGGTTATACCAACGAGGTATCTTCAAATGAATATCCAAAATTATGAAAAAATTATATCATAGACATATCAATGGTTGTGTATCATGTATTATATCTTTTATTTATGAATTTAAATGAATATAATACCATTAAAAATGATTAAATCATACGTTATATCTTTTTAATATGTCAATACCATATTTAAACATGACTTTTATAAATTTGACCACGTAAATAATTCATGTCTATTTCTGGTTCATAAAAACCTTTTCAATCATATCATATATAATTCCTAGAGAGTTTTTTAAATAAAATCTTTATCCAAATCCATTATATTAATTTAAAAAACTATATTACTTGATTATCCAAACTGTTATCGTATTCCTACTAAGTGTGTGACAAATAAAACTCCATAAATATGTCACATAACTATTATGGTAACATTTTTACTTTTTTCCATACAGACAATAATTTATAGAATCTTAACAATTAGGGTCATCCATATCGAGTGATCTATGTATTGAAAAGTACCTCATTGAAGGGAATCTTACACATATAAATTTTAATGAGTTTCATTAAAATACTTACTAATTTAATATACATATTATTCATATTAAACTGGTCATATCTAATTAAATCATTATTACCATATTTTTTTATTCATGTATGAATTCATCTAACTATTTAGTTTTTCACTCCCTATTCCATCAAAAAATTAATATTTCCGTGCCACATTAATGTGTAATTATTTATATGACACAAAAGATTATGCAACTCACCAATAAAAATGAATCTAATGAAAGAATTAAATTTATGATATCATTAAAAACATATATGAACAAATAGAATTCTATAACTATTCACAAGTTCCTAACTCCAAAAATATACATAGGTCAATATAGATTAAAAAATAAATCTTTAACATTCACACCATGTATATAATGAAATGATCTATCTCATATAAGAAACTCATCGTATAAAATCATTAACATTATTCAAATTCAATAAAAAATTTATAAACCTAAATAATATAAAGGAATAAACTTTTAAAAAACACTTTATTTATTTTAACAATATTATATTCAAATATGAACGTTTTGTATTTCATTTACGAATGAAAATTCATTTTTTATAATTCATAAAAAATATATACACCATAATTAAAATATCAAAAATAAATTTTTTCTATTTTTTATAAATTTCATATTTTACAATAGACAAGCAGCCTTATAATATGTCTTTTACATGAGAGAGGTTGTTCTATATTTATATCATATTGTAATTTATATAAATATATATATATATATGGAACTCTGTGATCATATCAAAATATACATATGGATATATCATATTGGATGAATTGTATTTTATAATATAAGGGATACCATAAATATGTCGCAACAGGTTTTTCAAAAATCCTATATTTTATCACACATGATGATATCACATATCGTCAGATTCAATTCATAAAACCCCATGGGCACTAGACATATCATCCTTTATGACATGGATATATCTGTAATTAATATTGATAAAAATATAATCATTCAACATGTTCCATTATAAGAAACATTTCTATGTGATTTACAATATAAATTTCTTCGAAAAAAAATTAATTAAATGTTTTTCGGGTTAAGATGTATATAATTATCTAGTGGGGGGTGAAAATCCCATTCATGTATTTTTTAAATTTTAAATAATCAAAATTTATCAACACATATAGATTAAATAATGACATAATAATATTTCAGTTCCAAACTAAAAATAATAATTCATTACCACACTACCATGCAATGTAAAATATTATAGATGCCTTTCTAGAACCATATTGTTAATATCACAGGCAATAAAAATAAAAAATAATATATTTTAAATAAATTTTATACATAAAATACATAGGTAAAATAAAACAATGAACCCAAGAATTTTATAGTTGTTCGATACAATGTGAAACATCATCTACTCTTCACTCCCCTCTTCTCATAAAGAGTAATGGTACTCACAATGACCTTAATTTTTATATGAGTAATTAACCATTACAGATTATGACCATTTTACCATATAAATTCAAGACACAATAAGAATTTACTTTATGTGGACCATGATGAAAACATAAAAAAAGTAACTTTCATTCATTTGGGGAGTCACAACCCAAATAAGTACATTTTGGTCATCAAGCATAAAAATGGAAAAGAATTACTTTTAATTGGAAATACAGAAGTTGATGATCAAGAAAAAATAAAAAGTAAAAAATATTTAACAATTAAAACTATAAACAAATTTAGAATAAAAGTTCTAATAAGATACATCATTTATGAACTTTGATATGTTTATTAGTATATGACCAATATGAATACTCTCCTTCATGATCAGAGTAGAGAGAGAAATTTTCCATTTAAAATCTGTGTCACTATTTAGCCTCTCTTGAAACCAATCTCTTGAAGACTTTTCAGATTGTATCATGTTTTTTAATTGTCTGTTATGTTTTAATGAGTTGTGTTTAGATTCATAGTCAAATGTTCATGATTTATTCAATGGAATGTTCCACCTTATTGACTTTACTATATTCTCAATCATGTAGGATTATCTTGTGGTCAAATCATAACCATTCGCATGTTAGTAATATGAATAACATGAATACTATCGTTTACATATATTTTTCAATTATATTGTGCTCCATAATTTCTTAAGAAATTCAAAAACACTTCAAACAAATTGATCAGAAAATAAATGTATTTTACAAATTAATAAAATATTTACAACTATACTATATAATTTACCATAAATCAAAATATAAAATCTATATGAAAATAGAGTATCAAATTTTAAAAAACCAATATAAATTAGAGTAAGTGTTTCCAATAAAAATATGGATTTTTAAAAAATATATGACCTTGAAAATTTCGTTTTAATTCCATTTCATATGGATTTTTCATTTTAATATGACTTTTAAATCCAAGTCAAATAACTTGTCTATTTCTATATGACTTTGAAATCAATTTCAAATGAATGTTCAATTTGAGTATGACATAAAAAATAGTTTAGTATGACTTTAAAATTTTCATGAATTAAAAAAAATTAAATGAATATAAAATTTTTATAAGACTTTAGAAAGAAATATTTATGAATTACATACTATCCATATTTCAAATCCATTATCATTTAAATTTAAAATTTTCACACGACATTAAAATCCTAAGTTGTTGAGACATAGCCAGAATTAAATATAAACCACTATGAAAAAAAATATTTATTTTAAAAAACATAAAAAATTTGTTTATAATGAGCCCAAACATAACATACATAAACATTGCATCATCCTAGATAGATATTAAATATATATAACAATTATATATACATGGAAACTATAATGGTTTAGTTCCTTTGGAGAATATAAACATAAATAATAGGTCCAAAACAATCTACATATTCTCAAACCGTATTCTGAATATATAGTACCATTCTAGACATATAATACTTAGAACCATCCTTCAATACCTGAGGAAGGAAAACATAATTAAAGGTGACCTAAGATTTTTAGTAAGGGAAAACATATGATATATTTATCATTGGTCATATATGAGCATAAGATAATCATATGGGTATGATAACATAATAAAGTTCTTGTTATAAAAATAAAATATTCATTCCAAAAGATAAATAATAAACATCAATATCAATACATATCCAGATGTATGATATAAAAGTGTATCAATGTAGTAATTATCATTCAATATTCATAACATATGAATTTGGAATTATAATAATAGTAAATCATAATTTTATGAACAAAGCTATTCTTAATCATGTACAAAAATAAAATTATGAGAAAATATAGAATGAAATCATAAATACTCACTAATATGTGAAAAAATATATTCAAAATTATTCCTATAAAGAATAGTGTGAGTAAATTTGGAAGGAAATAATATTCAAATAAACAAATGTGACCAAATCTATTTACAATATTTTCTATACATAATAATGTTAGAATAGCTCGATGAAATCATACACACAAATAAAAATGTGAAAAAATATATTCTAAACTTTGAAAAATCTTATCATAATAATATCAATAGATATCAATATCACATTATTCAATGCATTAGAGGTCTATAAAAGAATAAATTATTATATAATTATAGTCCATTCATATAAATGTGACAAGGGCTAAAACATTAATCTTGTCATCATAACATAACCCGTATAAGTCAAATGAGATTCATAAAAATCTAATCAACATAATTATAAACCATACAAATAAATAATTAGGATGGTATCATTGAATAATATACATTGTAATATGTCATTATCTTCAAAGGATGTTATTATAAATGTATTTTTTTAATAGATTACTCAAATATACATAGAGAAAAATATCATTGTTTTTTTGAAATTTCATATTTAAAATAAAAATATTTCAATAATTTTAAGGGAAAATATTTTATTCAAAATAACTATAAATTCTGGTAATGAAAGCTACAAATCATTGAGTATTCATGAATATAAGAAAACTGTTTCATGCTGAAATTTTTAAAATAAAGATTCTATTCACGCTATCGGCAAAAATAAATATTTCTGAAAATAGATTGAATATTCCTTTTAATAAATATTTTAAAAAGACAAAAATGGATAAATATAAATTTATACAGTAATTTAAGATTGTTCAAGACATTATTACATAAATTTTATAAAACAGATATGTTGAAGAAAACGTTTTTCTGATTTAAGAGGAAAAATAAAGGCAAATTTTAATAAAAAAAATTTGAACTATTTTGGGTACCAAAGAGAGGAAAATTGTAGTAAAAATCCAAAAAAAACAAAGTGTAACAAAAATAAAATGGTTTTATTAGATAAAGAAAATTTACTTTGTTCAATAAAAATTCAATCATAAATAATTTTGATTAATATATGATTGATGAATAAATATTTTACTACTAAAGTAATATCCAATTCAAAGCCTTATTAAAGAGCGAGTCTTATATGGATTTTTCAATCAAAATAATTTTCATGAGAAACATAATATAATAAATTCATGGGTAGTATATAAACTACATAAACAAAATAATAATTTAATATGATATATGTCTTACAGAAATAATAATGTACAAAAAATCCCTTTACCTCAAGTCTCATAATTCTATATATGCATTGAAATATCATGTATAATAAATTTAGATTTATTAACACATATATTAAAAAACACATTCAATAATATAGTTATAAATATGAATTACATATAAGATTTTATAAATCATTTATGACAATTTTTTATAGAAATCACTATTCCAGATGAAAAATACTTTGTTTTTCATGAATATTTATATTTATCAGTATCATTCCTTGTACATTGATCATGGATACATCATCTATAGAATTTTAATCATGTAATGAGTATTATATTTAGTCATTATGAACAATTTTATTACATTTTATACAAATTAGTGATGAAAAAATTATCTCATTACTTCATAGAGATCGTAATTCATATATATGTAGGAATGATATTTTAACTTTTTGATGGAAGGAATTAAAGAAGGATAAATAATAACTCACGAATAAAGATATATAATTATAAAATAAACATCATTATAATCATTAATTCCATAATTACAACCATCAATGTGAACAAATGATGAAAAATTAAATACATCTTATTGAGGATGTAATAATCCACAGGTACACATGTGTAATGATTTATTTTCTAAAATGATAGAAAAAAGATGATACTGGTTTTTACATCATCATAATAAAAATTCATTATATTTAAGTTATTGATGTAATTTTTTTATAATGCATACCATATATTTTATAGTATCATTAATAATAAATAAAATTGATTTTATTTAGTAAAGATTCATACTTCTTCATTTAGAAATCCTCTTTTCCTTAAATTGTATGCTATGAAAGGATGGTATTTTTGAATGGCTAGAAGCACTAGTGTCTGTGGAAGGAAGGAAATTTAATATTAGAGTAGGTTTTTTATGAAATATAAGGCTTTAAATTTTTGAATAATGGAATATAGTTTTTGTACTTATATATTTGAGGTGAGGGGAACCCTTGAAATTAAAAAAAAATTAAATTAATATAAATTAATTTTCAGGTTAAATTAGTTAAAAATTGATATATTTTAAATATATTATATAATATTATCATAAATCATTACATCCAATAGTATTTATTCATTTTTATGCAACTTTTAAACCATATATTTTATTTTTAACCCTTATCTCTTACTTTTAACACATCAATAACCATTTTGACAGTTACCAAGATATCTATGTTTTTTTACTCATTAAGGTTCTAAAAAGTTATTATAGAAGAGATGATAACTCATAAAAGGAAAATGTTTTATATTATAGATCAAATCACATTTACTTGTCTGAAAAAAATATTTTTATATATTTTAATTTTTTTAATACAATAATACTTAACATAACATACCATTAATGTCATTTTTGAGACCGTTCAAAAAAAATTTCTGTAAGGAAAATATGATTAAAATTAAATTATAATTAAAATGTTTTAAAAAATTATATTATATATTTAAAAAAATTCATGGAACAAAATAATTTATCCAAATTGATTTTTTTTAATATTTTTATTAAAATTTATTTTATTTTTCAATTCTGTGAAAAACTATCTATAGATGTTTCATAAAAATATAGGTTAATTATTCCATCACTAAAAATGAAAAAAAATATTACCCTGAAAAAAAATTAACTCACTATTAAATGTATTATTTATAACAGAACATATCTTCTTTTTATCCTTATTATAAAATATTAAAGATTTTAATGTCAAGAGAGTGACATTTTATATTTATCATTATCTAAAAATAATATAAAGCTGATAATCAAAGAAAAATTGAACCAAGTTACCATATTTTAAAAAATGGTTGATAATGGAAGAAGTTCACTCATTCAATAGTTTAAAGGAAAATGATATAGAAATTTAATGCCTTATTGAAAAGTTTTGACCCTTTTTTCCCGTATTTCCCTTACTTAGGTGATAATTATTTACCAATGTTACTATTCACAATTACCAAAAATATATGGGACCTCTTTACCAAATATGATTATTATGATTCCAAATTTGAAATCTAATTTTCAATATGAAAATTCTATAATGTTTGAAATCCATTTTATAAATGATTTGTAAAATGCAATGAAAAATAGTTTATGAAAAAATTATTTTCATGAATAAAAATTATCTTATATTAAAATCCTGATTATTTCTAATTCAAATAGAAATAATTCAATAATTCTATGTCAAATATATAATATGTCACTCAAATACCAAATTAAAAATAAAAAGGGGATTTTAAAATAATTTATTTAATGAAAAGAAGTGATAGTATTTTAAAAATATATATTTTTTACTTTTCCATGAAAAAAAAATCATTTTAGAAAAATATTTAAATTTTAACCTATGTTAATTTTAATATAGTTATTTGAAATATTATTATAATTTATCCTAGATTAATTATATGTTTCATGAAATTTTTGAATTCAAAATACATTAGAAAAATAAAAAGGCTTCACTAAAATTCGATTTACTACTTATTAATAATTAATCATAAATTTTTATTGTGTATTAAATTTATATATATATTTCATTATATGGTTACTCATATTCATACCCACCAATTAAATGTATTAGTTACAACAGATATATTTAAATAATAATATATATAAAATATATCACAATTCACATAAATCTCTATGTTTTGTGTGAAATTAGTTATTGGATTAATTAATATCTAAAACTAAATTTCTGCATGTTATATCACCCACTATTAATGAATTTAACCTTTGAAATTTTATCTAGGTCCTCGAAGGATGAATATTTAAACTGAGAAATCTCATCATATAGAGTAATAATAAATCATCCTTTAAAAAGGGGAAGTGATAAAGATAAAAGATACAAGTAATAACACTTAATTGGGTTCCTATATAAGGATAACATTAGTGGGAAGTTAAAATATAGAACTGGGTGAGATAAATAATGTACAAGGAGTAATATTTAGTGATAGATAACATCTTCTTGAGAAAGATAAAGACCACAATACCATAAATTAGTGAGAGGTGAAAAGAACATCAATTCATCAAAAATGATTCTAAAATGATAACATTTTTATTTTTTAAAACTTTTTTGAAATTTTAGGTATTATTTTACTATCAGAATAGAGAAAATGATAAAATAATCATATTTAATAATTTCTCATTTTAGAAATACAATTTCAACCTTTAGTTGTTCTTCAATAAGTTTCCACTTTATATCTTATTCCATGAAATAAATATTGAAAATAAAATTATCATTCATGAAACACAAAAATCCAATTTTATCAGATCAAAATATCCATAAAAATGAAAAATTATTCATTTTGACTTTAAATAATTACCAAACCCAAAATGGTTAAAATAATTAATCCAATAAAAATTAATGTAATACATTAATCTCTAAAACCTACAATGTTCAACATATTCCATTACGTAAATAGTTATCCTTTTAACCTCTCCATAATAAATATGAAAAAATTTAAAACCCAAAAATATGAAATATCTAATTATATGTATTTTTTTGGTGAAAAACCTTAAAATTTATACCCAAAACAAAATGATGCAGAAAATAATGTAACATAACAATTATGTGAAATATAATAAAATATATTCTTTTAAAACATTTTTATAACATGAATATTCATAAAACCTTAATTAAAACAAAAAATAACATTATCCTAAATCTAAAAAATAAAATCACATATATTTTAATATATTCCATAAATCTGAAAAATTAAGAGACTTCATCAAATATGACATAAATATCTTTTTCATCAAATCAATAATAAATATTAAATTCACTAATAAAATCTCATTTACATTATTAATTTCAATCATATCATAATAAAAAATTTATCTTAACATAGGTCACATATTAAGGGTTATATTTCCATTAATCACATGTTTTCCATAAAATATCACATTAAAACTAAATTAGTCTTCTAGGTTATTGGTTTTATATAACATATTCATGAAAATAATTAATAAAACACATATAGAGATAAATTTTTATATATATATATATATATATTTCATGATTCATATAACCATAAATCATTGATAAAATTCTTCTATAACATATATAGTGAATCTCATACATAAATTATTTGACCCTTCCACTTCAAAAATCAACATATCATAGTCCCTTATTTGGTTTAATAATTAGACATTTGAATAGGGTATTGAATTGAATAATGACAATGATCCCCATATACAAGACATAAAATTCATTTGTAATGTATTTCTCTATACTCTTCATTTCTACACATATACCATCTTTTTATTCCTTTGAGACATACCTATGAGTGTTTCCTCACACAATCTCAGCATGTACGAAGATGAATCATCTTTCCACCGTGATTTCCCTCAATATAACTTCAATGAAATAACGTTTTTCTATTATTAGGTGTGTTAGGGGTCTTAAGAAAGTTTATATTTCTAATCAAGTAACGATATATCTGATTAGGCATAATCATTAAATATTATATTCCACCTCCTATTTCATTTTACTACACTTGAGGAAAATCATTTAATTATTCATCTCATTCCCCAATAAAATGATTATTTTGTGTCCCATAAATTAAAAAAAACCAAAAAACAATTTTGAAACAATACATATTTTGAGAAAACATTTAATCATGGAACAAATTCACAGTATGTCCATCTCATGTCACATTATTATTAATATATGAAACATTTGGTTTAACCTATGTCATACATAAGCCTGATATATTTTAATCCATCATAATGGTTTATAAAAAAATGCGAATTAACCAAATAATATCCCACAAGAGTTTATATACAGGTGTATAGTTTTAGTCCTACTCATATTGAACTCTTTATAATCAAGATAATAAGAAATCCACCGCATTAAAAGTTGTTACCCTATATACATCTCTATCATAACTGTATCAACGTTATAGTATCTAGAGAAAAATGTATTTATAATGAAAACATCAATCTATTATCTACCATAACATGTGAGGTTCTCTTATAATTAGGCTTATCCTATAGGGTTCTTAATAAATTTATTTTTCATCTTTTCATAAAAAAATAACTAAAAATTTATTTAAAAATAACTATAATGTAAAAAAGATTAAAAAACATTAAAATTACATCATTCCTGATGAATATTCAATACATATAAAAAATATACAATCATGGAGACAATAAAGTCTTAATAACTTTGATGATAATATATATAAACAATGGTTCATAAAAATAAAAACCAAACTATCATACTCAAGCTTCAAAAATTGAAAAACCCCATTTACAATCACATCGATGCATAATATAGTGATACAATTTAGAAATGAGTCATAATCATGAATCAAAATGCAAACAAAGATATTCATATTCATGTCCATGCAAATCATTTCATATAATATAGAATGAAATCAAACTCATTAATCAAAACATGGAAAAATCTATTCACAATCATTCCCACGCATAATATTGTGAGAATGGTTAAAATAAGCCACATCCACACATCAAAATGTGAAAAAAATATATTTTCAATAATGTATACTCTTATCAATATCATCTAACGAGATTTCAAAATCTCATTACCCAATTCATTTGATAGATATAAAGGACCAAAAAATAACATAATAAAAATATATTCATATGAACGTCCCAAGGTAATAAAACATTCATTATGTCATTATCGTAGAACCTGTGGAAGATAAAAAAAATTATAAACATTTATAACCATAATACTAAATCATATAGAGAAATAATCGGGGTATTATCCCTGAATAATATCAATTGTAAAATTAATCAATGGATTATATCATAAATAAAAAATTCTTTTAATAGATCATTATAATATTTCTTAAGGAAAATATCCTTTTATTTTGAAATCACATATTAAAATACAAATATTTGTAAAATATTAAGGGAAATATTTCTCAAAAAAGTAAACAAGAAACAATATAAATGGAACATCAAAGTATTGACCGATCATAAATAATGATATTCTATTCATGTTATTTTGCTAAAATAATGATTTTATTCACACATTTGATAAAAAGTACATCATTAAGAAAATGAAAATAATATTACTATGACTAGTTTTTATAAAAAATTGAAACATTGGTAAAAATAAGATTAAATATTAATTTAATAATAGAAAAAACATTCATGAATTTTATCTATAAAACATGGATTTAGAAGAAATGTTTTTTCCAACAATAGAGGAGAAATAAGGTTGATATTTATTAGAAACATTCTATGAATCTTTTTAAGTACCAAAGTGATTAAAACAATACTAAGTCAAAAAATTCATGAAATTAATATAACTAAATAAAAATTAAAAGGTTCTATAATATAAGGATCATTTAATTTCCCAAATGTAAATTCAAGAATAAATAAGCCATATCAAAATGCAATCAAATCATAATTCCATTCCCTCACTGATAATATATCAATCAAAGCATCATGAATTAGAGAAAAAAATAAGGATTTTTAAATGTCAATAATTTTCAATGTAATAATCATAAAATACATTTATTGTTATTATATACACCTAAAAAAGGAATCACATGTTGAATATGACATATGTGTCACTAAACGAAAAGTTAGACGATAAATAAAGTTAACCCAAGTCATTTCTTTATTTATACACAATAAAATATCTTTTTTAATAAATATATAGTAATTATACATATGTTAAAGAAGAATATTCATACATATCATACCAAATATGGTTTACCTTATCATCTTATCATCGGTTTTTTATCCTTTTTTATTAAATCACTATTTTAGGTGATAATTACTTCATTTTTTACATGCTTTGGGTCAGAGGTCCGGGTCCTCATACGTTGATCATTGTTCTACCATCTCCAAAATTTTAATCAATTCATGACTACTATATGTAATCAGTATATACAAATTTATAACTATTCATATATTGTGGTTTTGAAAAAGGAATTACATTAATTTTTTGAGATGGTAATCCATACGTACACACAGGATATGCATCCTCTTTTAGATGGGTGGAATGAAAGAAAGGTAAATAATAATTAACATTTTAAAAAACAATAATATTATCATAAATATCATATTTGTTTAATAAATTCATCATTATAACCATCAGTGTGAAGCAGTGATGAAAAAATTGTGTCACTTCATGGAGGTGATAGTCCATGCGTATGCGCGAGTGATGTTTTATTTTCCCAAGTGATGGAATGTAATTGGATAAAGGGTGTTACTTAATCATAATAAAAATTATTTATATTTAAGATACAAAATTATTTATTTTAAAATTTATACCATATATTTTTTCGGAATTATAAAAATAAATAAAATTATAATTTCTTATGTAAGAGTTATACTTCTTCATTGAGAAACAGTCTCTGTATTACACCTTAATCCATTTAAGGTTTGAATTTTGGAAACAAATATCTATTAAATATGGAACGAATATATAATGATCTTATAGATGGTATTTCTAGAGATATAAGGTAAAAATTAATGAATAATATAGAAGATGATGTGCCCTTATATATGTAAGGGTAGTTGCACCATTTTAATAACTTGAAGTTTTAAAATAACATAAAATATTTTTCTATTTTAGGTAAACCCAAATAGATATATTTAAATTTTAGGAAGATGATTAGTCGAAATAATATCATCCAATAATATTTATATGATTTAAAGTCACTTTTTAACTACTATCTCTAAATTTTGACCATATGTTTAACCTTTTAATTACTACTCTGATATCCAAAAAATTATATTAGGTCATGAATATTAATATAAAATAATATATTACCCATAACTTGAAAATGGTTGATATTATAGACCATATATATTTCACATGACTAAATATAATTGTTTTAAAATTTTAATTCATTTAATAAAATTTTAATTAACATAATACACCATTAAATTCATTTTTATTACTCTGTACAATGATTGAAATTAAAGATAACATGATTGAAATGGAATTTGAATCCCAACATTTATAACATATTTATTATGTTATATTAATATAAAAAATTCATGGAACAAAATAATTTATCCAAATTTCATTCCTTTTAATATTTTTAAAAACATTTATTTTACTTTTATAAAAAGTGAACAAACATGGTGCTAGCATAAAATAAGAATTTTAATTAATTATTCCATCACTAAAAAATAAAAATAAATTACCATGATAAAAAATAATAACTCATATATAAAATAGATATTTATAACTAAACATAAATTATTTTAATCCTTACAATAAAATATTAGAGATATTAAATTCAAGAGAGTGGTGTATTGTATTTATCCTTTTCATAAAATGATATAAACGTCATAATAAAAGAAAAACGACCTCAAGTTGTCATATTTTTAAAACATGGAGGATCATTGATGAACCTACTCATATAATAGTATAAATACAATTGTAATAGAAATTGTAAATCATTATCCCAATGTCCTAACCATGGTTTTACCTTTTTACCCTTATCTAGGTGACAAATATTTACAAAGGTTACTATACATAATGAAAAAATAAAAGGGACCCATTTCCAAAAATTGATCCTCTGGATTCCAAATATTAAATCCATATTTTAATATTGGTTATCTAGAAATGGAAAACCCAAATTTTTTTATAAAAGCTTATAACACTATGAAAACTATTTTAATAAAAAAATATATTTTTGCCTAAATTATAACTTATATTAAAATCAGCATTAATTTTTATATAAATATAAATAATTAGATTATTATTTAAAAATGGATCATATGTAATTTAAAAAAATCCAAAATATAATTGGACTTGCATATTAATTAATTTTATAAAAAATTGTAGTATTAACAAAAATTGATGTTTTTCAATAATCACTGAAAAAATAACCATTTCTGAAAAATAAAAAAAATCACACCAAGTTAATTTTTATATAAAAGTTTTATAAATTATTCAGCATTTATAGAATAAATTTTCTATAAGTGGAAGAAATTAATTATATTTCCACATAAAAAATGTAATAAAAATAATTTTGATGGAAAATCATATCTGAAGAATAAAATGATTTCACTAGAAATTGAGTACTAATTTTATAAAAATTAATCAATACATTTGTATTGAATAAGAAATTTATATATATAATTAGTAATGGTATTACTCATATTCATTGTCATAAATTCAATAGCTAGGTTATTACAATCATATTTAAATTACAATATTTTTATAATGTATCTCAATTCATTTGAAGGTCGATGTTGCATAAAAAATATATTGCACGTATTGTTACGTTTAAATAAATTTTTGACGTATTAAAATGACATAAAATAAGATTTATTTTATATAAATGCATGTTAAATTAATTTATTAAACAAAAATATGATTGATAATGAAATAAAAAATCTCCTAATTTTCAAACAGAAACAGTCCCCCTATTTATTGTAAATTTAAAAAATAGATATATTTTAATCATTTATTATTATAAATAAGTTATAATTATAACTTTCTCTCAAAATTATTGATATATATATATATATAATGTAACAGAACATTTCTATCAGAAAAATAAATTTGTCACCGACATATTGAAAACTAATTTACCATCGGGAAACACATTAGAGTATTCAATAACTACATTAAAGATTATTTATTTACCAAAATAATATTTTATTTAAAACTAAAATTTTCTAAATAACCCTTTATAAATAAATAAATATTATACAATATTTTATTAAATCTCTAGAAATCATACATATACATTGCTTTCATTAACAAAAAAATTAATGTGTGAAACAATCCACATTTGTAAAACTAATCTATTAGAATGTTTTAAAAAGTAAAAAGTAATTAAATATCTTTCAAATTAAGCTAAATATCTATCATTCCAAGTTGAAAAATTATTTTATCAATCATTATAAAATATAATGTTTTAGTAAAAAAAATACGAAATTAATTCTCTATTAAAAAATGTTTTAAAATATTTTTTTTAATTGATATCATTTCATAGAAAATAAAAGCAAAATCTATATGTTTTTTTGAAAAATATTTTTACTGGTTTTTTATAATTATTTATGTTTTATCACAATATAGGGAATGTTTATCAAAAAAACATTGAAATATGATAAAGTTTTTTAATACATAATATTTACCCAACAAATAGCATAAAAAATATACACAACCTCGTCTATGGATAATAAGAATAATAATTCATTTTTAGAACACCATGGAATTAAAATGTTAGAAATTAAAATACACATACTTGATTTGTATTTATAACATGAGTTCAACCTTCAAAATCAGTGTTCCAATAAAAAAAAGTAAAAAATATTCCGATTAGTGTAAAATATACAGCAATTTACAGTTCATTTAATATAACTAATTATTACTTTAATATACATAAGGTTAATTTATTGAGGATTATATTTAAATAATAAAAACATGTAATCAGAAAAAAAATGATATCATTCATTGAGGTAGTTAAATATAGAAAAATACCAATCATGAATCTATATAGTTTAAGATCAACACATTTTCCAAATTATTCAATATTTAGTTTAGAAAATGTAATTAGTAGGGATTTCATTATTTTTCATGAATAAATATTTATCCCTTTTACAAGTTCTTTAGAATATTTTTATTGATTGAAAAATATGATATATATTGACTGAAAAATTTACAATTGAAGGAAAAAAATAAATTTACTCATTAATCTCATTTTAAATTTATTTTTCTTAATATTTGAAGATTGCTTCATATGAAAAACATTTATAGAATAAAATATAATGTCATTAACGTATAATTTTACAATTTAAATATCTTTGGAAATTTTATGTATAAATAAATATAGATCGACTTTTACATTATAAAACCAATTTTCAATTGTAATAATTATAATCCTTCATATAAAACTGTTGGATCTTACTTTAGACCGTGAAATTCCTTTTACAGTTTTAAAAAAAATATTTGGAGATTTCTCACTTTAAAATATAAAATATTTCGTAAAAAAACCCCTTCATAGATTAATCCATTTAAAAAATTATGTTTTCAATCCATTTGAAATAGTTTTAAATTTTGAAAACGATAACAAGATAATAGAATTTGATTAGATTCTACTTTAGCAAGAGGAGAAAATGAATCATCAAAATCATAACCTTCTTTTTGTAAATATATTTTTAAAACTATCAATGTCTGATTTTTAATTTCAATACTAGATTAATATATTTTATTTCGAAAAATTCATTTACTTCCTATAAAATGATTATCTTTTTAATGTTCAACAAGATTCTGAGATTTAATTTTTTAAAAATTGATTATGTTCATGAAGTATATATTTAATCTGTTTTGATTCATTAAAATATTAATTCACATTAATCATAAAACATGAGAAATAAATAAAAATTATAATAAAAATAAACACCAATTTTCTTGTTTTAAATCAAGTTTCAATATTTCAAATCACTTTCATGAGTTGATGATAATTATGTGTTTTCTAATTTTGAGGATTTGGTTGAGAAAAGATATTTCCCCCCTCAACTGATACCTTATAATTTTCTGGTTTGTCATCACCAATGATTAAATCTTTATATTATTCTTGAAGATCATATAAATATGATTTATATTTATCATTTTTTTCAATTAACATTACATACATATATTATTTTATAGTTATAGTTCTTTTTTTATATATCATATAATCATTATTATTTTCAGAGTATCTATGAAATATACCTTCATCACTTTCATAATAAAATTTATCTATGTTATCTTAAGTATTTTTAATAAATAAATAACACCTAACATCTCAAAAATGACTAATTTTGGGTTTATTTTTTCCAATCAGTTCATAAGGGGTTTTCATTAGCAATGCTTTGATATGAACTCTATTTAAAATATAAAAAGAAATATTAATTTATTCAACCCAAAAATATTTTTTTACATTATATTCGATAACAATGGATCTTTCCTTTTCTAAAATAGTTCCATTATACCCCTCTATGAAAATATATTTTTTATATTCGAGAAATATTAAAATTATGATAGTTTCCATTGTCTTTACAAAATATTTCAAATTATAAATATGAAATTTTACATCATTTATCAATTGTAAATTAAATTGTTTATTCTCCCATATGATTTTGATTCAATTTATAAATTCATTAAAAAAATTTGGGTTTTAAATTTAATTTAAGAAATAATACATGGTGAATCTATGGTAATCATTACAAAATAGAAAGCATACCTTTTTTACATCCCAAATTAGAATTCATAATAGGGAAAAATAAATAAATAACTAATAATTATAAATAACTAATCATATCAAAGTTATTAACATATTTGACTGCCTCTTTGTGTTTCTTACCTTTTAAATAAGAATAAAAAACAATAAACAAAAATTCATTAATATTTTACAATTTATAAACAAGTCCATGTTTGGATATTTTTTAATGTTTTTGATAATTCACATGTCCCATCCTTATATTACAGAGAGAATTATCTATTCCTATAGTATTTAAAAATCCTAAATTTTTCTCTATTAGTTCTAAAAAATCTATGGTGTAAATATAGTCTTATTCGTGTGGATAAAATAAAATATAATTTTCTTTAAAAATTAAACATTTATTTTAATGAAAAATTACACTCATTTTTTCATCACAATGTTGTGTGATATTTATTATGTTTTTAAGACCTTCAACATTATGTTTATAGAAATTAAAATGTATTAAAATATTCTGACTTTTCAAAATCCTTTGATAGTTAACTTACAGTTATCAGTGAATGTGGCATACCAACCATCACATAAATAGAAAGATAAAAATTATAAATATGACCATTCACGTGTCTTAAACATCTATGTTTAATATACCATGTGTCTTTCTGAATCTTAATGTAGATCTCCTTAAAAATATTAAATTGAAATTTATTTTTGTAACCATTTAATTTGGGACTGACTAGATTAATGAAAATACTCTTATAAACCTATACATAATTAAATTCATTTAATTTAAGGTCATTTAAAAGATAATTGTGTGGAAAAGAATTTCATGGTATTTTCTAATTATTAAATAAATATTTGTAAACACTAATATTCATAGAGGCCATTAAAATTACATCAATATCACATGACACATGAACCATTTCCATTACATCATTTAACAAAATATGTTTTGTAGATATAAGTTATCTTACTATTATAATTGAAGCCTAATTTACCTTTTTTTTGGTTTGTTCATGGCCATCATCTTATCGAATTTTTATTTACATTAAACAAAAATACATAAGAATTTATCTAAACTAGTTATTTCGTTTTTAACATTATTATTCATTATATTAATAACTTTCAAGTCATCATAAATTTTCATATTTAAATGTGAAGTTGTATTTCCTAATTTATTATTTTCTCCTTGAGGTACATACATACCCTTTTTAACTTTATTAAAATCATCACAATCTAACTTAAATTTATTTTTAAGGTCTTTATATTTTTGGAAAATGAAATTAACAATTCATTCATTTCCCTATTTTAGTTTCACAGTTTTATTTACCATTTATTGATTATATGAGTCATAAAAATGATTCATTAAAATCTATAACATTGAGATTTTCATTTTCTATAGTGAAAAAATTATTTTATATTACTAGTTTCTTATTTTACAGTTACAGTCCTCTATATAAGTCAACCATTATCAAGATATCTAGATAAAAATTTTAATATTGATAATATAATTCATTAAAATTATTATCATAAATAGATTCATAATCTGAATAAAAAAATTATAATCATTACACACCTATTTTATTGTTGATTTCATAAAAAATGGTTCATTGATTCTCTCTCACCTTCATGATATTCACTTCTTGAGTCTGAATCCTCTGTAAAAATTAATCAACATGAAAAGAATCACTTTTATTTATCATTATATTGATTTTTTTCTCTTCATGATTCGATTTTGTTTGTTCAAAATTTATATTTCCATTTGTCTTATTCTCATAACATGTTAACATTGAATCATTATTACATCTACTTTCCTTAACTATCTTACATTACTTTTGATCATCCTATTGGTGATCTCTTCTAGATAAACTTTTGAAGATAATTTTTCTATTAAATATTTTTAAACTCCTTTACTGATGTATTAAATTTCATCTCATTTACTTTGATACAACTTATAATTATATAAATTAGTATAAATTTTAATTTACTATTTAAATATTATACATTTGTTCTATGATAATTTCTCATTAGTATTTTTTATATATTGTTCATACTACAAAAATAAGTGATTAATTTATTAAAAGAATACCCTTTAATATTTATTACTCTCATTTATTACAACATTAATTACATGAACCTAAATTGGTAGTGTATATTGTACTATTTATATAATAGAAGTGTTATCTAAAAAATATCCTATAGAATTAATTCCACTAAATATAATTTTCAAATGGTGTAATTTCTAGTTCATGGGTTCATCTTCTACTATGTTAAAATCCTAGTATTCTACGAAAACCATTTTTAACATTGTTCTCTTAATATCATTTGGGTCATGCTATGTTACTTAAAGAATTATCCATATAACTTGATCTCTCTTATAAACTGAGATATGTCTATACACACATTGATTTATAGAACAATATAATATATTCATAACATTATGATTCAAAATATTGTTTTCAAAATCATTATAGATAGTTGTATCTAGATCAGATTCAGGTAGATTATATGATTTCACAATGATCTTAAAATGATCAACACATAATTTATTCAATTGTTCCTCTTTTTTATCTTTTATATAACTGTACTATTTTCCACTGAAATATGGTAGAATCTATGGTATATAAAAATCATTTAAGTTCATTCCTACTATCTTAGAAATATCTATTTCCCTTAGACTATAATTTCTAGTATATAAAATGTAACAAAATGAAAATAATTTTATATATAACATAAATCCAATGGAATTATCTTTGATATTAGTTGTTGGTATCTGGAAAAATTAACACAGTTAAACTCTCCATAAATGATATTTATATTAATAATACTATTTTGTCTCATTACTATATCTATAATAGTAATGAGAAGGATAATAGACATTCAAATATTTTTTATAAATTAAAATAATCAATGTTAGTTAGTACATCACGATTCAATATTTGAAGAATTATATTTCTATACCCAAAAATTATAAATATATTAAAACTAAAGAGACATGAAATAAAAATATTTTATATTAATTCCTATAAAATTATTTTTAATATAACATTAACTAATAATAATTAATAAAAGGTAACAAATCAAATAAATAAAATACAATGCAAGATAAAATTGAATGATGAACACAATATTTTTATAGTAGTTTGGTTCAATGTGAACATATATATACATTTCACTCACCTCTTCTCCAAAATAGGCATGCTAATCACTATGAATTTAATTTTATTGGTTGGAATAAACATTTATATACTCTTATATTTTTCTCACATAGAGGTACAAACCAACAAGTCCATCCATTCAACTGAAAAAGGCACAACAAAAAAAACTCCTAAATTTTATTTGGGGGGTAATAGCCTAAGGATGCAACCTTTTTTATACAGGTATAAATAAGAAAAAGGATTTATTTGGATGGAAAAAATAAAAATATAAAAATAAAAACCAATCAAAAAAATACAAAATATAAAATAATAAAAATATAATCTTCTGGCCTCTGTATGTAATTCACTATCCTCTAGATTATATATTACAACCTAAGATTCATGAATGATATATGGGGTGGTGAAACCATCACTGAAAATAGTTGAATTCTTGTTTGGGATGGAAGAGATATTTTAAATCCTTTTCAAGGAACTAAATTCATTCAATAGGATGGTTCTCAAAACATTATATAAAAATTTCAATGATCATCATTTAACAAAGAGTGTTAGTTGTTTAAGTTGTATTGAGTGGAATCTCATGGTATCTGTTACATTCCATTCGAGTGAACTCCATTAAAAGCATCAAAGATAGTGTGTATGAATTATATAATCCATTAAAACGATTAGTATCTCAAGGAATCCATTCAGGGGTGATTTGGAAGAACTTTGAATAAGAAAAAATATGTTGGGTGAAACATAGTCTTGAGTTTGATCTTAAGGATATGTTTTAAATATGTACTAAAGTTCCAACATAAGGATATATTGGTTGCTATTTATCATTAGTATATATGCATCACACGCATATTTATTTTAGTTTACATTTAATATTACTCAACCACAACTGAATCTAGAATGCCACTCATAATATCTCCAACAAATTGATTAGTTAATCAAGCATATTTTAAAAAAATAGTCAAATGAACCCCATACAGCTAGATAAACTCATTGTTGTAGAAGAATATCATGTTTTCCATCAATATATTCTCTATAATAGGAATTAATTTAGTTTAATTGGTCAATCGTTTGATGGTCACCCAAATTGAATCTTTAACATTCAATTAATAAGGAAGTTTGTTCATTAAATCAATCAATTTGACTTCACAATTCAACTCTAAATCCTAAATGGGTTGGCCTTAACCAATTGAAACATAATTTTCATCCTTTACTTGCTAAAAACATATGCATCATTATATAAATTAAATAGATGATCTATTCATATGTGGAAATCAAAATGTATGCCTAAGTCCATGTTACATCATTATCTAACATAGATTTACTAGTTAAGGGGGATGCATGAGTGTCCATAAAAACCTCATCATGTATCATGATTGGCACCACTATCCATCATTTATAGAAGATAACATGCTACTATAATCTGAATAATAAATTTTCTGGATTTCCTAATGATATCTAGTCATGAAAGAGATCACAATTGGTGTCTCCCAACTGATCCTCATTAACATGTTGATGAAGTGTAGGTGACACAAACATTGAGTGAAGATATTGCACCAATCCCTCATCATGTAATGAAAATTAGATCACCTCCAACTACTTTGGTTCCTCCTAAACCAATGGAACTCAAGATTTTCTATTAATGGAATTATCCACCGTGCTACACTTTCATATAGTTTAAAAAGTCTTGAAGTCATAGTCTTGAAGTAGCTACATGCAATAACTTTTCCTCAAGTTAATATATATTTGGGAGATGATTTATTTAAGGCCGTTATAGATTTTATATACTAAACAATTCTCACCAATTAGGAATTACACTATGAAATTTATGTAAAAAAATATCATTCTATTATCTAAATCATGGTTCACATAGTTCTACTTGTGTTGTATCAACTATTTCGACTCATGACCAGTCATCATATTCCTTAACATTATCATACATCCTTTACCTTCATTTTAGGAATCAGAAAACATTATGTTCTTGAATCTATCCTCTAAAAAACACAAGAAATAATCACCTGATAACCTAATATTTAACTCATGATAATCTATCAAGTATCACTAAAACCATACAAAAGTATCTCTTTTTCTTATAAGGTAAATTATGAGAGTCACAATAATGATCAATTCCTCAGTGTATATTTGATATAATCCAACTAACCCTGGTAATATCTATATATAAAACCATCTATTTGGTGGATCCCAATTTAGAAAGGACCCAATCATTTTTGGTTCAATAGACACTTCATCCTCTAATAGTAAATGCATTAGGATGTATAACACTAAAATTTATATCTAAAACATTTAGATATTACCATAAAAGTAGTTATCCTAATTTTAGTTCAACAAAATCCATTGGTATCGTATCTGATCATCCTATAATTTATAATAGATAATTATTTAATTGAAAAAGTAAACCCTGAATATATCTAAAAAGTTTTGAAAGAACTAATTCTTACGGACCACGAACATAGATATAATGTTTACCACACCTAAGGGAATCAACTGAAACTCATAAAGGTCATAATGGCATTGAAATACCATCTTCAATATATCATCCCCATGAATCTAAATCTGGGGATATCTAGACCTAAGATAAATCATTAAGACCCACTTTTATATTTTTATCATATCAAATAAGTCTTCAATGTTTGACAGAGGGTGGTGTTCTTTATTTTAACCTAATTCGGGAACTAATAGCCAATACAAAGCCTCAATATCAAATATTCCTTATTAGGGAACAACATTGGATCTTCTAGGGGGACATGAACGGTATGATGAAACCATTCTCGGTATGTTCTCCTAGCTATACATTCAGATCTTTGAGCTTAATGGGGGTCGTCGATAAGTTAAAGATGATATCAGTGTAGTCTAATAGATCAAGATGATACAAAGTGGATTTCCCAAAAGGGGTATATTGTGGATCATACATATGATAAACATATATATACTCCTCAATGAAAATAGGAATTTAATCATTTTAAGAGTCTAATGTTCATGTATCCAAATCCATCAACTAATAGGTGATCCAATTTATCTTCTCATTCACGATCCATTCCCATCTCAAAAAAAGGTCTCACTCACCCATGAAGAAAAAATGTGATCCATCATCTCAAACAAAAAACTCTTGTAGTAGTAGTGTAACTAAGTACATACTAAGGATGGATAGTCCATGCCATGGATGTTGTTTTAGGGATTTTCCCATCCACTAAGAGATCCCATGAAAAACAATCTACACAAAGTGATAGTTCACATCACCGGTAGATGAGGAAGAGCATATGATAACTTCTAGTAGGAATCTATAGCCACATAGAATCATCTAAAGGCTACAATATTATTTCCAAATTATTATCCATGGATCTGGTAAGAAAGAAATTTCTCACGCTTTTTTTGATGATTACAAACCCATGTGTAGAGTAGACGCCGATCAAACCTAAGATCATATCAGGAGCTTACTTTTTAAAACCATCTATAGCATGCACCTAGATACATCCCTAGTTTCCATCTCCATAATACTACAATGGATTTAATGGGGGTTGTTTGTGATGATGTGTATTGAAGTGAAACCCACCTATAGCTCCTTATCTATGTGCATCAGGATAACCTCTTCAAAAACATCCTCTCTAAGGACAACCCTATTTTCCTAATGGAGTCCTTTAATCATGTAAATTGATTTTGACATGATGTTCTATTTACTACATATCTTCCTATTTAATAAAAATTATTTGAGAATTCATTATCCATATAACCGTATCCCGAATAGGTATACTAAATCTGCTCATCTGACTAATTTTACCCTGTGTGGGACTCTAGAGTTGTTATTCCTTATGTTTTGGATCATGGAAGAATCTACCTCCATAAATGCATCCTCAATTTCTATTGATGGCCTGTGAAAATTAATGACACTAGTAGTAGACAAATAACAGTATATCTAACCACTTTCAAATCCATTACTAAATATCCTTCAATCAACAAGGCCCACTCTAGAACTTTAATGTAGGTTGGGTACTCTGATGTAGGTAGGGATATAGGAGTTAATAAAATTGGCCCATATCTATGTATGAATTACAGGTTCAAAAATATACATTCAATGGAATCCATCATGAATCATGTCCAGGGAGAACATCATGGTGTCATCAAACATTGAAACATATTCTAAAACTGACATATTTCCATTATGTACCTCTAAAAACCTTTGGATGTGTACATGCCTCAAAGTAACCATGTAGTACTCATTGTGAAAGAGTTACTCAAACATTTTCCTTGAGTGAGTCATTATTTCATGGATTTGGATGATCAAATTCTATAGATACTAATTTCTCCATTGTGATGGATAGATATATTTACCACCATCTGATCAAATGATGTCAAAATAAGTTGAAACATCAAAATCACTGCCACAATCCAATCACATGCTGCCTAAGGGTCAGTATTTCCCTAAAATATAAGATGTGTCTACTAATAAAACTAATAAACAACATTCATCATATGCATATATATATATTATATGGAACCATACATTTCTCTTTAGGAGGATAGTATGTCCATCTGGGTTATAGGTGGTGGGTCTTCACACTGTAATAATGGAACAATAACTACTCCCTAGTTTCCATGTAGGGGTATCTCATGGTCGGGTCCCTAGATTGAATATATCTTCACACAGTTAGATTAAAATAAGAATCCTTTTTAATGGAATAATCACATTAGGACCCGGAATTGATATCCTAGTTTGTTTTATATGTAGAGGTATCCTATAGTTCAAAAATATAAACAACATTCATTAATGCACATGTGGGGAGATGAATCAATAATGAAACATATATAAACTGCCAAACAAAACATGACTCATGAACTATTTAATTTTTTCAAAAAAAATGATTCTATATAGATTCATGTCAAAATGTTGGTAAAAATGTTTTAGTGAAAGGATACGTTGATCATCATACTATCATTAGGATATACGGTATAAATTCTAAAATCAAAAACCATTGAAACCATTGAACTATGCTCCCAAAAAAATCTCACAGACACCTAACTCAGAAAACCATGAATAAGATAGTCCCATGATACTACTATTAAATAGGTTGAACCATCAGAACATTACTCGATATGGAAATGAGATGAGTGCAACCCCACAATCCCACCTCTAATAGGAAAGGGACCTATAAATATCACTAAGAAGGTATATCACTCATTATTGGAGCCCATATCCAAAACTATCGGTATAAAATTGCCAATATAGATGTAGGATAAAAATAAGTTAAAAAAGGTAAATAACCACCAAGATAATATATAAATATAGTAAACTAACTAAGATAAAAAAAAGGTACAACATTTATAGAATCATAATGCAAAGGAAAAAAATACACTCTCAACATTCCCAATGGAAATATCAACCAAAATATGCTGACGTAAAGGAAATCTAAAATGATTTCTTCTCTACGTGCCCATCATCCTTAACCAATAGCTTTAAGTACCACTAATCTCCGACACAACCAATACTAGGATTGTCCTGGTCTCCACTGTACTGTATATCATTTTATAAGACATGTCATATGTGGGAGAAACCCACATGCATGGGTGAGTTTATAAATACACATAATGGAACCCCAAAAACCAAAAAGTAATTCAAAATATCTCTATTCCGATCAAACCAAAAAGTAATCTAATAAAAAAATTGGGAATGAAGAACATCAATATATAAAAAAACCTATATAATCTTATTGACAGAGAACATAAGATACTGGTTCTTATTCTTCATAGACCATCTAATAAAAGGATTTCACACTCCATGAAATTACATAATGAACTCCCCCTAAATCAATTACCACATCATCTCAACCAAAATATTGGTGGAATAAAACCTTTCCAATGTAACCATTGGTTGAGGTAGTTTTAAACCAATAATAGAAAACATGAACTTCATCAAACAATGTAACTGAATGACTGAGTACCTGACTCCGTAAATAAAGTAACATCACCCTAAGGATTACTAGAACATCAATGTGGGGAGTACCAAAATTTATACAATTGGTCAAAGTAGAATTAGAAATTACAAGGGTTTAATTTCCTTTTAAACAAATAAAATCAAAATCCTATGGGAAAATTAAAAATAAATATTTGATATGATAAGAGAATGAAATTGATATATTGAAAATTTAACACATTCAATATGTATTTAAAGTTAATTTCGGTATTAAATGGTTGTGTAGGTATAATATAAAAAAATTGAATCAAATTTAGGAAATTTTTAGTATCAATATTGAACGATGTGAATCATAAATATAAGAATAAAATAAAAACAATTTGATAGTGGAGTTCAACAGTAGATTATTGTGAGCCCCTACATCTCCTCCCATTAGGTTGGATGGTTTTTCTCATTTATCTCTTATTTTAAATTATGTTCAAATGATCAAGTCATCCATTTCGTACTGAATAAAGTAGAAATAAACCAAGTACATTTGTTTTTTGGATATTTGTAGAATGAAAATCATTGTAAAAGGTAAATGAATATAGAAATATTTTATTAGTGAAAACCCATTAAAAATATAGTCTCATATAACTAAAAATATTGAACATGTTATAAGAGATATGTAGAGATAATGGTTAATGGTGAGAGATAATGATATTGAGAATTGAGAATAGTATATTGAAATGGGGCTTGGAGATAGATGAGAAATTATTAGATATTTATCCCTGACAAAGTAACTTGATTTGATCATTCAATCCACTATTGTTCTGAGATACTAAATACAAGACTCTCATGATATCTATTAATATGTTTTATATGATATCTACTGTTATTGGGTTGATCTAGGTCCTTAAAGTACTATCTTATGATTTTTTAATGGCTATTTAAATCTCCTCAGAAGGTTATAGAATGAGGCCATCAAATAATCACTCGATGACACGAGTTATCAAATGCCCTTATTGTGAAATTCCTAATTATGTCAGTATCCACTCACTAGTTGGGGGACTTCTCGTACATATGGACTTCTGTCTATATGGAACCAGCTAGTGGATTCTATACTATGACTAGCCAGTAGACTTCAACCTATAACAAGACCCAATATTTCTTCCATCCATGTCATCAATTGAACTTCCGACATCATTCCAAAATCACAAAAAACAAAATTAGACATTAATAGACCTTCAATGTAATCGATTGAATTATAAATGATAACATAGTAACATCATCATGATCAAATTGATTAATAAATATATCAGTTAGACTCATGAATTTGGATTTTAAATAATATAACTAGAATATAGTCAATGAAATTGTTAGAACCATAAATGAGGGGATGTGATCACCAAACCATTTTAAGATAAGGAGTTACAAAAATATTCATATGTTTTATGAGGACAAATATTGAAGAAAATATATATATCACATGTAAATATAATGGGAATATATTAAGATGTATTCAAAATATCAATATATCTATGATATTTAAATAATATATTCAATATTTTGATGATGTATGAACAAAACAACTCAAACAATCATATCACATTTTGATACTAGACAAAACTTCTTCCCAATGACCAAAAAAACCTTCCCCTTAAACAAAAATTCTTCTATAATTTTTGATTTTAAAATATAAAATAAATATGGGAAAATAGAAGATATTTATATGAATATGGTAATTGAATTTAAAATAAAACAATATATACATGAATTATTACATCCCCAATAATGATTATCATAATCTTTAAAATCAATGTTAGAGAATAAATTATGTAAATAGAAATTCAATTCATAAAATATAAATAATTAAAAAAATAGTTTGATTAAAGATAAAACAACTATAATCTGATATTACATTAATTTTTTCAAAAATAATTTATGGAGAACATTCAAAAAATATTATGTTTTGGTAAATAATATTGAAAACAAATCCAAAAAAATAATAAATTAAGTGTTAAAAATAAATAGATTTATTTTTACATCATAAGATTGTAGGAAGAATAAAAATTTTAAAAAACTAATTTCTCTACATTAATAAATATATTAAAAAAAAATTCAATTTCCTTATATCAAAATTAAGGATGTGAAATCAATATATAGAGAGAGAGATAAGAGATTCAGAAATACTTCTAGGATTGGTGAATTAAAAACTATGGATCACTAAACCCCCATGATGAAATTATATCAATTGGATCATCAATGTATAGGGATCACCCACAATTTATGAATTTAAAAAGTAAATGGAAACTTCACCATAGGTGAGTAAGATAATAATAACAATAATGATTACAAGAGTTAAATTAAATATATATCAATTATTTCCAGAAAAAATAATACCAAAAAGTAACAAGGGGAAAATAAATATTATGATTGAAAATAACATTCAAATTTAAAAATATTATGAGAAATTTTTTTAAAAAACAATTAACCCCACATAGAAAACATTAAAAGATTAGAGTTATGATAACATTTGAAAAGAAACTTCTATATAAATGATGTAAACACCATTCTATAAAGCATGAAATTTATAGTACAATATAACCACAAGAGATATTATATTAAATCACATGATCCTTGAAGAATAAGTAAAAAAAGGGATAAGAAACAAAACATTATTATAATAATTTTCATATATAAAATATTTGGTGCTTATGAATAAATTTAAATAATAAAAATAAAAAAACACTATTGATCATGATGTATCCTCCAATAAACACATTATAGATGATTGATATACTTGATGAGAAGTAACTATATTATATTACAATGACTCTCGGTGTCATAGTCTAATACAATATCAATTATGAGTGTCTTTTAGTACCCATGTGAACTATGGTATATCAATTTTAACTAATAATAATTATGTAATTAAAACCTGTTCAGAACCAAATTTTATATAATAGATATGAGAATAATGATTAATATATTTAGTTCTTTTATATCTACGATGTTTTCAATTATATTAATATATTAAATTCCACACAATATGAAAATAATTAATAAAATTTTTTGGAAAATGAATTTTACAAATTTAGTATTTTTGGAACAACATCCATTATTGAAAAAACTATTTTTTTTAAAAACAATTCCAAAATAATTTTTGGTAAAACATTAAGAAAAAAAATCATATAAAGATATTAATCATCATGAGAAAAGTGAGGGTGTATTTTTAATATATATGACTTAGTATAATAAAAACTCAAATTTAGGATTGTAATTTCTTTTCAAAACCAAATCAATTTTTTTATTTGGAATAGATATCACATTAATTTTAAAAACTTAATAATTTTGTTTATGAACTAACTTATAATTTTTTATAACATATTATTATTTAGAAATGAATTTTTTACAATAATTCATATGTTTATTTTTTATTTATTATATAATGGAGATGATGATGAATGAGAGGAAGTGGGGAAATGTGAAGGAGAGTAACAAATAATAGAACTAACAACATAACCATCATCAAGATGTGTCAAAAATCATTTAGGACTTGAATATTTTGAGGATGAAGAGTCTGTGGAGTTATCACTTGAACTCCATGTAGATACATTATGGAAATTATTACATTTATACTTTTATTTTGTATTCTTTTCATATATGAGACATTTTGAACTGATATGACCATTCATGTATAATTCGTAACTTGTCACTTTGGATCCAACATTTTTTCCCTTATGGTATGATGGGTTAATTTGATCGTTATGAATTTATTCAATTTCATGGATAAATGATCAATTATAGCTTCAAATTATTACCTTTATTCGTTTCTTTCATCATATTTTTATAAATTGTAAATTCTTTATTAGTACTACCCTTCTTGTTACATTTATAACATGTCACATTCAATCCAAATTTCATTTCTATGGTGTGATGGGTTAATTTTAAAATTAAAACTACATTGAAAATATTGGCCAAATTTTCAGTGTTAGTATTACTTTTAGATGAATATCTATCATCAATAGATTTGAAAGATATTTATCTTTTGGATTATTTGGCTCTAATTGTTTAATTTTCTATTTATCATATTGTATTTCAATAATGATATCATATGTCATGAGAGAGGCAATTTTTTCCTTCATGGAGATTATTTTTGATGTATTTATCTTCTTTTATAGCCATTAACTTGGGTTCTTTGGAGATACTCATCAACCAAAGAATCTATTTCAGTAAATTTTCTGTAGAAAAAACATTACCAAGAGACTTTCAACCATTCAAAATTTTAGTAAAGCATCTAAAAATAATGATAATTGATTCATTTTCATTCATATAGTATCCTTAAAATTTTATTCAAAACATATAAAAAATTATTTCTAACTACATGTTTTCCTTCCTGTGACACTAACAAAATATTCCCTATTTCATGGGTGATTTTTCAAGTAGATATATGATTAAATTCACATTGGTCAAGCCAAAATGGATAACATTCCTGGATTTCCAATTATGTTTAGAAAATGAAATATATTAGGGAGTCCATTTATATTTTTATTATTTTCTTGGAATTTATCCATATATACAAATTTTCTAAATAGGAAAATCTTTGATACTAAGAAAGGTAGACATGAAATTTATCCCATATGATTAATTTGAACCATTAATGAAAGTAGTTTGTCCTAAACAATTTCTATTGAGGGTATTTTGAGAATAAAATGATGGTTCCATTTTAAGAGGAATGTAAATTTTTAAAAATAGTTTGAGTGTCATTCCCACATTATTTATAGTATGAACGACCTCTTTTGAAGACTCACTAAAGAGGGGAACCATTACCCTTAGAGGAAAGATCAATTAGAGAAACATAATCTGAAGGTCATAATGGTCTTAAAATTCCAATGGGTACAAAACATCAAGATATAAATCATAAAATGAATCATTATCCCCCTAAATGAATGTGAAATAGTGAAAATTAGTGATATCAAATTTATACAAATATTTTAACTGATTTTGAATGATGGAAAACATAAATTGAAAGAGGGAGAAAGAACACATCTGTAAAAGAGTTTAGTAATATCTCAGTGTCAGCCTCTACTTATCCTCCCCTCATGTTTTGAGGTTTTTTATTTCATCCGTTATTTTAATGTTGACCAAGTAACCAATTTATACGACTATGTTTAATGATTGTATCTAGAATTATATTCTCCCATTATTTTCACTAATTGTAGAAATAAACCTATTGTATAAAGTGAGAGAGATAAAAAATAATTGTTCTGGGAAAATCTATTACAAACTCGGTCTCATGTCAATTAAAATATAGAAGAATGTTAAAGTGATATGTGGAAACTGAGGTATATGGTGACTAACTAGGTGATTTAGAATTTCTAATTGGTGGTTGAATGATGGTTTGAAGGTAGAGAAATTAATGGACATCTGTCATTGACATGTCACTATATTTGATCATTTAATCCACTTGTATTTCGAGAGATTAAATCCAAACATCCCAATATGACTATTTATAGGAATTATAATATCTTGCGAGATATTGGATAAATTCATGGATTTAATAAGACTAATCAATCATTTTTATTCAATTTAATGAACTTAAAAATGCTCTATGAAGATATTGGTTAGCTAGTATAATTATTGGGGATATCCTAGTTCTTCCTGGTTCCATCGGTTGGTCGGTTCCCTCCACCAGCTAGTAATTGAGATTCGAATACATATATACTTTTATCCATGTGGAATAGGCTTGTTAGCTCCCCACAACATCATTATTGAAGCCTACAATTTCCAACTAGTGCCTACAAAACATCCTTCCATTATCGTCGATTAAACATCCAACAACATTCAATGATCTTAACATATGAAATAAGACTTTATTAGAACTTCAATTTATTATATGTAATTAACAAATATACATCAAGTATATGATCATGATATTATTAATTTAAAAATGTGTCTATTAAATTCATGATATGGAGTATAAATTATATACCTTAAAAAACAATGAAATTGTACTGACATTAAATGAGTGTTTATGATCATCAAAAAATTATGAGAGAGATCAGAAAAACATATATAATGTGAAAACCCCATACCTTATTAGGTGAAAGATATTACCTAATCCATGATATAACTATAATGAACTCATTTTTTATATATTTGGGAGATTATGGAACTCTATTACCCTATAAGGGAACCACAACATAACCCCAATTTGAATCTAGGGGTGTATTAAACCCATGAGGATTACTCTTCTCGACACACTAAAACCCCAACATTTACTAGAGAGATATAAATTATAAATAGAATAATCATTACTTTAAAAAAATATTAAAATGATCAAAGTAACTATTCCAATTCAATTAGCATGAAAAATGTTTCAAGAGAGGATATTTGTTTTTTTAAACAGACCCATCGTGAAAATGTTACAGAAAATGATACAAAAAAACAATATAAAACCATATAGTGGACTTAATGCACACCATGTAGGAATATAAAGATTATTTTAACCCATATTAACCAGAAAGACTAGTCAATTTATGATGGGAAGTCCCAAATGCTCATGCATGCCTGATTTACAGGCTGAGTCACTACGATGTTATGCCAACCATCCTAGGCTTGTGGGGCTGAGGCCTGATGGGCTGAGAGCGTGGGTGGTTGGAACCATGTTGTTGGATCATGTACCACCCATGGATAAGTCCATTAAATATTGTCCTAGGATGAGTGCACTAGTAATCATGTGTCGCATCGTCCCACCATATATTTCTACTCTATGCCACTGTCGGTTACACCATCCCGACTTCCCACTCCTCACCAGTATAGGCCCCCATTAGGGTCTGCTCCAATTTTAGACCAACATACCACCTCGAATCAATGCATTCCATCATATATTTACTCATTCCCCCATTTCCATAGGTCACATTTTCACATCCCGACATAGATCCAACCCTTCCCCACAATATTTTTATGGCCTCACACTTATTTATGACAATCCTCACAATTCCAATGACCAAACGTGGGTGAATGAACTCATTATAATTTCATAAAATAAAAATAAAGGTTAAGGGGGGAAATAAGAATCCACTCATATAATATCCATCATGAACATAGAAACAAGGAATAAAGCTAGGGATAAAAATTACACCCTAGTGGTTTCACGACACAGGGATCATAAATTGTGAACAAGGTTTGAAAAACCTTAAATTAGAGCTTATAAAAATGAAATGAAATATAACACAATGAATGTTGAATAAATTAAAAAATATTAGAGTGATGTATCCAATATGGTCACTATTTAGTGAATACCATGTTTTCTTTCTGTTTTATTGGTGATTCCTTGAATAACGCATTCACCACCAATATCTTTCCCCAAAATTTTCAATCTTCCGTGATGCTCAAAAATCTGAAATGAATCTGTGGAAAACGTAAAAAAATATTATTATTAATATTCTAATGGTTTTAAATAAACTATCTAAGGTCTCAACATTCTAGACACTACTAGATGGAACACAATTTAACAAATGTGCCATACCAATTTATTGATGTCGATCAAGATTATGAAAACAAGAAATGGTATAATTTAATTATTTGAAATAAATATACATAAAAGAATCCTAAAATAAATGACACAATATTTTCATATATATAATCTTCTCATATGTTCAGATATAACGTTAGAGGGTTAAATTAGCGGGACGAATAAATTAATAATTTTCCTCATAGCCTGATTAACATTCATTTTGAAAATTGGTCTTGTATTTACAAGAAAAATGTTCATACTATCACTTGATTACTCATTAATATTGACCACAAATAGAAATAAAAAAATCATCATTCATATAAAACATCCATGGGACACAAATATTTTTACTTGGTTCACCATAAAGTGAAGTTTGAAGGAGAAGTATACACCGAAGTTGTGTTTGTCATACCAAAATCTATTGTGATTATATAGTTTGGTGGATAAAAATTATTCATAAATGGTTACTATATTTTAGGAACATTTCCTTTACACTTTTTAGGGTTTGGACACTCCTCACCTATGTCACACTACCACTTCCACACATCTATACACTATGTTGATGATGGTCATTTATCAGTTAGTAGACTTGTATGTGTTTTTTAATAGATTGGAAGCATAAGTAATTTTCAATGATTATAAACAAAATAATCATACATCATATTCCTAAATTTATTCTCTATTAATTCATTCATAAAATGGATGATTAAAGCATTCTCCTTACAAGACTTCTTTTTAAAAAAATTGTTTTCAGAAAACTCTAATTTTAGTGAAAATCCTTCATTCATGAGACTATGATCTTGTATATTAGGACACAAAAACCTTATTCAGGACTGTTATTTCATGATTTCATAACTGATTCACCAAATAAGGGTTTACAAAAAATATTTGTGCTAAGAATGTATTGATTCACGAGAGGTCTCTCATGAAACTTAGTGGTTTGCACAACTAATTCGCATAACTTCAAAATTTGTAAAATTCAGAGCATTTTCCCTCACGAATCTCCCTTAACCAAGTCCCTCTCTTAAAACTCATGAAAGTATTGTATTAATCTTCAGTGATCTTGTATTTATTGTAAAATACCTACCCTTCATTTTATAGGGAAACATCATCTTTTTGTAACACCGGTTCATAAAATAATTTCCATCATTTTTTTATTTATGAAACATTACCTTGCCAAAACACTATCACACCAACAAAAAACATCATCTTTGATTCTACAAGGTATGACTATTTGTAGAACTAGATTATTCATGTGAATTTATTTTTTCTAAAAATTAATCTTCCTTCTTTATGAATCCTTCTTGCTTGAAACATTATGATAATTGTGAAACATTATGAAATCATTGACCTTACAAAAAAATAATGAATTTTCTCCAAAATACATCTCCATCATACGAACCATTTAATTCATGAAACATTCATCTCCCTCCATAATTTTTCACCCAAAAATTCAGATAACTCTAAGAAAAAAATATTTTCATGGTCATATTATTGGCTACTAAATTCATGATATGTGCTTCATTACATGGTTGGGAACTTTTTTTTCTTCCACATAATCAAATGACACCAACTCCTGGAAGTGAGGGGTAAGTCAATGAATTCAATAAATTACAACAACAAATGATACATCAATCATATGAGAATAACTACACATCAAAATAATTTTGTTTGATTCATCCTTTTTCAACATCTATATATCACATAGGTGGTCTCTCTAATGTCACATGAGTTAAAAATGGTCACTCACTGTGGATTTAGTGATATAAATCACAACATACTTCCATAAAATTAGTTAGTTCAGAAACATTAAAAATATCCCACTATTTAATTCATGTTAAGGCTTAACTCCTAATCATAACATCTAGATTTTCAATTGATATCTTTCTGTAATTTCTATTCACATCATTTTCTTAGGCTATACAGTATCTGCTTATATTAAATATCATCCATGTGATGGAAATACTAATTACCCTTCCAGTACTATAACTATAATGTATGATACATTTATTGACAGCAAATGAAACACCATATATATATCAGGGTACAACATCATCCTTGATCGTATATTTCAGCTTTTGAATAACCATCACCATGCTAATGGATGAAAATAAAAAATATTGGACAATAACCACTATCCATTAGGGTATCAGGCACAAATAAAATAACTTTCCTTATAAAGATCCATCTCATTATAAATTATTGAAACTACTATTTTATATCTCCATCACAGATCACCACAAATGACTATTATGTTTTTGTTTTGTTCAATAAAATTAATTTTTTCCCATTTTTACTTGTATTTACATAATTTGACACATTTTATATCATAAATTTTCAAATCATAATTTTCATTTCAAAAATTAGATTAATAATAACCTTTGGGCATACCATGGGCATCAAGTCATCTCAATTCGGGATTTCAATGTCCATATCCCTTTACGAGAAGATAATTTAAAGGATTCTCGTAAAAATAGTGATTGTCAATCTTACTAGGGAGGGAAATAGAAAATACACAAAAGATCTCTGTTGCATGTGAATTAACATTTTTTGCAAAATCTCATCCACCGTTAATATATATATGTTGGATAATTAGTTTGGTTTTGAGTTTTGAAATTAAAATCCAAATTACATGACATAACTATAAATATTTTCCAAACAATATATTTTCAATAGGTTATATTGGTATAAAATATTATTAAGGTTAGAGAATAAATAAACATGAGAAAAGTTGGTATGACTAATTATGAAAATTTAGTTATCAAAATATTCTTTTGACTCTAAAATATGATTCACACATTAGTTTTTTAATTTTATTTTTTTAAATTAATTATTTGACACTAATTAAATTATTTTACACATATTCAGTTTGGTTATTTTGAAAACATGTCTAAATTCATGCAATTTTCGAATAAATGTTTTTTGGACCCACTAATTACATTCCACCTATAAACAAGTGGAACAATATAATATTTTTTTTGAAAAAATGGAAATGAGTAAATATTAAATAGTTGAAAAAAATGCTCAGAAATAAAGGATTATTTTTTATTGATCCCTTTTTCATTTTACTTATATCCTTCGGTTCATATCGATGGGGGATGCACTTCCCTTTTTTAGGCAGTGCAACATGCTAGGTGGGGGAATTGGTGGGGGTGGTAAGAGCACCCCCATTGAATATTTCACCTATCTTTCACTAGCATCGAAACACTACCCTTTGGGATGTCCAACCGTACCAATTTTATACATGTTTTGATATTACCTCATTAAAAGAAATTTAAAAAAACCCAGCTGAATAAAAATAAAAATAATAAAAAGAGTACAGTCTCATAGACTCCCCCAAAAAGATACATTACATTATTTTTTTACGCATCCCAATTTTATATAAGTTATTTATAATGATATAATTTAGTAGTTATTTTGAAAATAATTCTAAAACATTATTGTTGATCAAACATACTATATATTGATAACTATGTTCTTCATTATCTCTTCTGTAAGGATGAAAAATATTTGTGGTATTTGTTTTTTCCAATCATTCATGATGTAGTATTCCTTTAATTGTGTGATGAATGTATTATTATCTTTGAATAATATTTTTCGGATACATTCTATAGGAAATTCACTAACAGTTTGAATATGTTGAGATATAGACAAAAACTATGTACATTCTCAATATGCTTCATTTAATGCTACTAATTCTTCATGATTGGAATATGTTCTAATTATTGTCAATATTTTTTGTTCATGGTGATATGAATATACATCAATATATTTACACATAACCAATTTGTGATCAAACATTATGTGGATCAGTTAAATAACCTACATTTATAAGTCTAAACAAATTCTTTTCAAAAAAAATTAAACTGAATAAACTAAAATCAATAGTATCGTAAATATAAAATAAGATGTTTAAATCCACTATACTATTTTTATGTAGGGTCTAAACTAAATATTTATAATAAATTATCCAATAAATATATACCAATACATGTATAATTAGCAAGATACATTAGTCCTCTGACAATACTTATGTATGGTACAACTGGACCAACCAACTCTTCATTTATTCACAATGTCTAAATTGATCTTTCTTAATATTTGATGAAAAAACATCCATTATAGTGCCTAACATATTCACTTCATTCATATTAAATCATTTTAATAAATTTTTAGTGTATTTTGAATAATTCAAAAAATATACCACTTGGCATATTCTAAATTTTTAATCCAAGAAAATACTTTCATTCTCCCAGGTCAATCATTTGAAATTATTCTTTTAAGTATCACATTTATTCATTGATCTATTCTGATGATCTGATGATTTTTAAATCATCAAAATAATCATCAATGATTACATATCCAGATGTTATTATCTTAATAAAATTACATGGGAATATAGGGATATTTATATACCCTTTATTTATTTAAAATTATCTCAAATGATTATGCAAAGTTTTCCCTAGATTGTTTAAATCCATAAACATATTTCTCTAATTGAATTAAATATATGTCCTTAGGTATTGATTTAAATAATTCAGATATTTTTACTCCTTTAGGGATTATCATATATATTGAACTATCAATTGACCCATATAAATAAGTTATAACAAAAACCATCAGATGAATATTATCCTTCTTAACTACTCTATGGCCAATTAGATATCGAATAGCAATATACTTCTTTATAGGAGAATTTTTCACCTCATAATCAATACCAAGTTTATAAGAAATAAAAGGAGTTACAAGACGATATTTTTATCTTTAAGTAACATTTTTTACATTATGTATATGTTAAAAGAATAATTTATATTCAATATTCTTCACAGCTTCTTGTGTGACATGATATGTCCCATAACCATTCTCCAATTATGTAAATTTAATTTGAACTACTTCATGTATTTTCATTTATTCCAATTTGTTTGTTTTTGAGATTCCATAATAAAATTTGGTTCATGGTCATTGTTTTCATATCTTGAGACATATAATACCAAAATATTTCATCAATATTTTCCACATTACATTGACTCTATATATCACCTAATGTTGAATAATTGGGAGATATATCATTATTTTCCAAACCTTCAGGGTTTTTTATATCTAATTAATCCTATTTATGATTATAGGATTCTTTAAAATCATTAAAATTATGTGTTTTTTCTAGAACACATGTCTCCATAATGGGGGTTTCAATTATACTAATTACTTTTATTTTATATGGATTTATATCATTGAATATAATTGTTATTACATTATTAAAGTGTGTTTTTATGATTTTTATAGCACAATTAAGTAATATTTTCTTTGATACATAAATTCAAGATGATTAATTTTCATCTAGTACATGAAATTTAGTCACATGCATTGAATCAGTAAATGCATCGGGTAATTAATTTGCTGGTTCTTGAAAATGTAAATACACTTTCACTTCTATCTAACACATTTTGGTGGGAGGATCAAGAAAAAAAATGTTTTTACGTTATAAGAAATCAACACCCTTTGTTTATTCCCCCCCCCCCCCTTTAATGCTAAGAATTCTAATGTATTTAAGTGAAAATAAGAAAATATTTCGTAAATACATTAACATTTTGTGGTTAAAGATATATGATTATGGATTAGGATTTATATAATATGAATTTTCTAAACCTCCTTTGAGGTCCAATAATTGTATGTTGTGGAGGTTAAATTGGTACACGTACTACACACACAACGATAATCAAGTGAAAGATATTATAATCATGGCCAAATACTAGTTTTATTAGAAAATGAATTTGATATGAAATTGGTATTATGAAAATTAATGTCGAGGAATGTAATATTTCATGACACAATATAGTTAACAAAATATCTATTGTAATTTTCAATTGTCTATAAATTAGTAATAAGAATTTTTTTTAGTTATTCACATTAATAACTTTTTATATTCACATGGGATATTGGATTCCCCACAGAAATCAATGTTTCTATACAATAATCAATGAACCTTTAGAATAAATGTTTCCATAATTATCAAGATGATCTCCCTTGATGACATAATATGATAATTATTCTCTCAATTTAATTATTTGGGTATGAGATCATGTAAAATATATATTACATGTTTAGAGAACACATATGTGTGACCACCTTCAAGATAAATCAATTAATATCCTAAAATATTCCAACTTCCAACATGATGGATGTATTGATGAACATATATCCCCTTGAATGTGATCAAGATAATCCAAAACCTGGACCATAATTTTAGTTGTAGATGGTATCACAAACATCTTTCTAAGAAAACAGACCTCACATAGATTTTTCTAAATAGAGAGATCTTTTGAACATTTATTTAATGTCCATGCTAACTTTTAGAAATTTTTCACATCATTCCAAAAACAAGATGACCTAATAAGTCATGCAAAAAATTAACAATATGTGGTCTATTATTTACTACCATATATTGTTAAACTGAACTTTTATATGAATAATTCAAAAAGGAGGTTATTTTTTTAGTTTTTATATTAGATGAATCTTATTGGATTTGTTAATGATAATGCACATGTATTTATAATTTCTCTCTGATATAGTTTGAGTATCACACCTATGCTAGTATATATCAACGAAACATAACATTTTCATTTGGAAATGGGAGAAAACAATCCATCTCTTATAAAAGAACTATATCCCATTATATAATGAAAATACACACAGTATTGGTCCCTTCTATCAGATCTTCAAGTCATGATATAATATTCACAATTAGTCTTGTTGGATTATGTTTAGAAAAAAAATATTCTTAATAATTCTTTGCATTCTTCCACTATTTGATATGAAAATATCACACCAATTTATGAATTCTAATTCAATGATTTTATGTAAGGACAATAATATCATAAGAAACACCTTGTGAAATTTCTACATAAGAAATATAAAGAATAGAAAACAAAAAAAATATCATTTATCATAACCACTGTAATATTTTATTGATTATTTACATTTATCATATCATAAAAATCACAATTAAAATCACCCACATTGAGGTATGTGATATCATCATTTTATTTATATTGATTCATAGTAAAATTCACCTCCTTTTATTTCCCATTATAGGAAGTCTTAGTAATGTCTAGTTTATTATTCATTGATTCAAGAGATGATATTTGGAGATTTCAAATATACTACAGGGTTAAAAAAACTCCAAAACAATTTCACACAAAACCACACCTATAGTAGGAATATTCCGGATTTCTTAGAGTGTCTGGGAGGATATTTCAATAATTTTTATATTCATTTTGAGCATGTTAATAGTAATAATCTCTCACTCTACAAAATCTATTGTAAAAACGACATCCAACATGATAATCACGTCCATAACTTTTTTACATGACTATTTTCATGAAATATATAATTTTCATTAGGAAATGATAATATTGAACCAGTAGGATGACTCATATTATTTTTAATTAAGACCTCATTGTTCATATCTACTACAAGTAATGATGTCATGAGAATAGAATATATTATATACCCTCACAAATGATATTGTTGGTGAATGGTGATGCGAGATATATGAAATTACCTATATGTCCATTAAATCATATTTGTATCCATAATCCCAATACCATAGTACATTAACTATGATATAGTTCCATACATGGTAGAACTGTAATAACTTAAACTTTTATAGTATTGGTGGTGTAAACCATTCAATTCATAATGGTTCATAGAATTAACCTCCTCCTTTGATAATCATACATGTTTTTCAATCACTTCCAGATCTTATTTGGATAAATTTCCATAAGATTCTTACAATTCACCCCCATATCAATATGTCTTCAATGGAATATAATTTCATTTTTCTATTATTTTTTATGGTTTATAAACAATTTTATTTAATTGTTTCTATTAGATTCATCAATTCCAGATTCAATTCGACATTCATTTTCCAGAGACTATTGTTAATTCCTATATTATCAACAGTACTGAATTCATGTTTCATAATAAATAACCAGATGATATATTGGCTGTAGTGAGTAAAAAAATTATTATTAAAAACAACAATAGAATAATAATTAACAATTGGGTTAATGAAAACAAAATGGTATGAAAAACATTAAACTCAGATCGATGTTATAATATATATATATATATATATATATATATATATATATCACTATAATTGTTTAATAAATAATTCATTATGGGGTTTAAAATATATAAATCAATACACCACATTAGTCCTTTAAAACATTATTATGTGATCTAATTTAATATTTTGGTCATCCAATACGATTGTGTAAAATAAATGAATTAAAACTATCCAAAAAAGGTAGAAAAAAATTATAAAGGTAATTAAATAATCCTCACAAACCATCAAATATATTTTTAATGAAATAATATTCTATAAATAATTAGATATATCCAATAGGGAAATGAAAAACAAGGTTTAAGTAAAAAAGTATAAATTATTATAAGAATCAAAATAGGTGGTGATAATATGGTTTAAAAAATTAAAAAATTATATATTTATTCATTCTTGAGCATTCATACAAATAATGTGTTTTGAAGAAAAAAATTTAAATTTTTAATGTTTATATAGAAGGTAATTATGAGAAGAATGAAATATGTATATTTTATTGAGACATTTTAACTTTTTCATATATAAATCTATCAATTTCATTGGGGCTTCAATAATCTTTTATAGGTAGGTTGGGGAACTAGTAGGGGTGGGTATCACACCCCCATTGAAAATTTCTTCCACCTTTTAATAGATTCATAACAGTTTCCAGAAATTTTTAATACCTCAAAGACAATGTAGTTTAGAATAAAATCTAAAAATAAATTTATTCGTTTAAAAGAGAATGAAAAACTCTTATTATTTTCACAATTAATGAAATGTATATTTTAATTGGATTTTATTGACTAAAAAAGGAGACATTTTATTGAACAATTCTCCCTTGTAAGGTATTTAGGCCACCCCCATTAATTTATAAACTTTGGGACACTATCTCAAATATAAGGCCCTTGGTCTAAAATATAGGGTAATTATTTTATAAAAAAATAGTTATATTATCTAATCCATTTTTAATACATTTATAAAAATAATTTTTTTTAAAAAAATAGAATTTTTTTGTAAAAATACATACCATAATATATTCTAATAATGAATAATTATGATATTAATTTATAAAAACAAGGAAATGACATCATAATAATATTAAAATTGATTGGATTGAAGAGAAACCCAATGGGAAAAATCAATATATTATGAGTGAAATAAATAAGATAAGAAAACAATAATATGCCTTCATAAGAATGGATGAAAAGATTTACACTATAATTAAAGGATGATCCAGCAATTGGTGACTCAGAATTTTTTTAGGGGGAAAATTAACTCACATAGATTGTTTTATGAATCCTTTAATATACTATAAATTCTTCTGAAGCCTTATTATTATCTAAAAAAGGGTTTTATATTTTTAGATTTAATAGTAATTGAATCCTTAAATGAATAACATTGAAAATTTGTCATAAGAAATATTAAATAATAAATTACATAGAAATTTAATTTGGAATGCAGAGACGTCATTATATACAATTAAATATGTTGGTTACAGACAAATATTAATAGGTTTTGGTAAAAAAAAATGGCGTGCCTCATGAACAATATAAACAAATTCTACAAAAATTTCGTTTTTGAGAAGTAAAAATGATTGAATAGTATCATAAAATCTATTTCTTTCTCCAAAAATTAATAAAAAATATATTTGGTATTGGAAAAGTATACAGAAATATTATCATATAATTCTATATAAGTGTTTCATAATTTTATATGGTCTATTTGATAATACTAACAAAAATTTACTCAATAATAAGTAAGAATAAGGAATTTTAAAAAATAATAGGTGTTTGTTCTATTAATGAAAAATATCAATGAAAATTTTCTTATATATATACAACCAAATATTTTTTTTCTTCAACTTATTTATGTAATATTTTCTAAAATCTATGTTCTACTATTTTTTAGAAGGAAAAAATGATAAAATATTTTATAAAACCATATTATAAATAGTTTAACTTCTATATAAAAGTCATTATGAGTTCTATTGGTAGTTTTTAACGAGTTGAATAATACTAAGATCACATTTTTTAACCTCATTTTTAATTTATTTCCTTATAAATTTCACGTTGAGTATATTTTTATAAATAGAACAAACATCAATTATTTTCTAAAACTATGAATCATAAGTGATCAATGTTAAAAATAATTTTTTATTAATTGGTCAAAAAACCTTACTGAAAAAGTGTTTTCCTTAAAATTATTAAATTAATATTTTTATACAAATTGGGTGTGTCTATTTTTAGAAGTAGAAAAAATTTCATGTTTTATTTCAATCAAATTAAAATAATTAATCAGAAACAGAAAAAATGCCACATATTTTTTTAAGATGCTAATAATAATTGGAAATTATTAAAAAAAATTTTTAAAAGAATTGTGTACCAATCAAATGATATTTAAGTGTTGTAAAAACAGAATGAATTTTTTTACTATAATTATTCCTCCATAAGAAAAAAAGAACATAAAAATAATTTGAAATAAATCCGTTCATCCTGAAAATCATAAATATTTTTATTGAAAAACCTAAATTGTCTAGAATAAAAAATAATGAAATCAATATTATCGAATTATGATTCAAAATTAATACAAAAATATCATAATTAGTTAATTTGTATCATTAAATATGTGGTACACTAAAATTGAAAAAAAATCTCAATACAAATGAATTAATTGTACTAAACAATGTATTGATGGATTTCACAACACTATTCAACTAAACACAAAACATTGTACTTAATTCTAATAGAACGATGCTTTTTATAATGGTCACTTTATATTTTCTCTTATTTCCACTTATTTCACATTCATTGTCTACTACTAAAGAAACAATATATGGATTACCTCTATTTGATCTTTGAACATGATCATCAAGAATTATTAATTAAAAATACATTATACACCTAATGAAACTTTAAATATTATGGGAATCATAATAAATAAAATCATAGTTACAAGACCAAAAATAAAAATAGAAATTAATGTATAAAACATAGAGATCATTTGTGCAATGAATTCTGCAACAAAGTAAATATTCAAAGAGAAAATATTTCTAATTTTAAATCATCTTCCTAGAAAACATTCCATTTAAATAATCATGATGTAAATAAATATAAACACCATTAAACATCCTAGGTAAGAATTTCTAGCCAACAATGTCAATGGTCAATTCCTTGTTCACCAGATTTAAGTCAGAAATCACAATTAAGTCATTGATGGACAGAAAAAAATGAAAACAACAATGGATACATAGGTTGACTAATAAAATTAAAATATAAAATTTTGATATGGAAAAAAAATAATAACAAGATACAATATCATATTTAATCATTTTGGAGAATAATAAATAACATCAAAATTATAATACCATCACACCTTAGAGATGTTATGGCCTCATATCTCCTCTAGAAACTAAACAAAAATAGAACATGATAAAATATCAAAGTGATTACCATATAAAATTTTCAAATTACAAAAATTATTCAATCTATAGGGAATTAATTTTTTAGAAGCTGTAAAAGGGTCTATGGTGTCATTCCAGTAATCTTCTATGGTAAAAATAAATTGAAAATAATCAACAACCTTTATATATTATTTTATATCATTTACGAATTCTTGATCAATAAAATGAAAATTAAAACACGAAATTTTTGTAAGAACACTATCTTATTTACTAAATGATCAGGAAGCTTCTTAATTCACCAAATCAATTTTAATAATTGTGGTTCCATAGGTAGAGGATATATAGGCTAGATCATTGAAACTCTTATCTTATCTAATCATTGAAAAATATTTCATAGTTATATGATTTTCCAAGATTTCACATTTTGATACACTATTATTCATAAATAGGTAGAATGATTAAACATTTAGTACCTCAATAAAATCATTCCAGTATATTAAATATTTATAATGAGAATTTTAATTTTTTAGACACACTAATTTGAGGATTAATATTAAATTATATGTTCTTGGTTTTATATTCACCATTCACAATCTATTTCTTCATCCTAGATCATTTATACTCTAGTAAATATAGAAAATATCATCATTTAATTTCATTGTCTGTCACGAACCGAATCTGGTCGCTGCAAAAACCGGCACCCGACCCAACCCGTGGCAAGTCCCGAAGGCCGTTCCCAATCCCCACGGGCTGGCACAAGTGCCCGGGTATCAAAACTGAAAATTGGGAACGATTTACCCGAGTTTTTATACTTGAAACATCAAATGAATCCAAGAAACCAAATCTGTATTTTTCAAACCAAAACATCTTTTTAATAAATTCAGAACTGAATTGCACAATTTTAAACAATGTTTGAAGATCATTAAAAAGGTACAAACCCATGAAAAGACAGCCCAAGATCCTCAACATGGCAAGAGGCATCTTCCTCAAGCCATCTCCACAACACGGCATCATGAATGACCGGTGGAACCCCGAACTGTTGGCACAAAAGTTATACCCAAACCTGCGACAACAAAATAACCAAGTTTACTTACACCCAAGGGTGTAAGTAGGGTGTGAGCCAAATCCCAATAGGATACCACCACTAGGAGATTCCATATAATAAGCATTTAAAGACGAAAAGCATACAAGTTTTCAAAAACATGAAAAGCTAGTTACAATTTCTAAAAGCTGCAACTTTGAATAAGAAGAGTTTTCAAGTGGGATATTTTAAAGGATTAACACTTTTTAAAATAAACACCAAAGCTTCTGAATTTTCCAGAAAAATGTACCGTATGCCGACGGTAAGCACAAAATATCCAGTGAGCACACGCAATGGGAAATAACCCCTAGGCACTAGCTAGCTATGGGTCTCAGGTACCTCGTATCTCGGTGAGCGTAACCATCACAAATATCTGTTCTCGTGCACGAGCCACTAGTAGGGAACATACCCATAACCTATTGGTCCCCAATCATCATCATATTAGTTTAGTTAGAGTTGTATGTGTCAATCTTTCTAAGTGAAGCTGAGGCCAAACCCCACGGGATCACTAGCATACTAGTACACGTCCACCCACCTAGATACCCGGCTTTCCCCATTGTGTTCAAACAATTTCAACAAGTCAATGAATATACATTTCACATGAAAATATCATTTCCATATCATAAATTCACCAAACAGCCCACATGTATACAACACAAGTCACAAAAGTCCACTTTTCATTAAAATGGATTTTGAAATCAAACCCACACCAAAATAGCCCACAACACTTTTTGCATAACATTCACAATCCAACACATCCTTTAACAATTTTATAAAATACCTACAAATATACTAAACATCACATAACAGCCCACTCACATGTTTCCTAAAACCCCTTTTATAAACAAAATCCACTTTTCACATCGCACTCACACAAACAGCCCATATAACGTTCACACCTCTTTCACATTTTAGTAAATCCATTAAACATTTTTATAAAACATTTCCAAGAGGATACACATAACATATCAGAACTATTAACATTTAAAATGGTACATTTGGATGTATAAACAATCCAAAACAGTTTTCCAATATGGTTTCACATCTTACATAAATCACTAAACCATTCAAAACTTTCATAAAACAATTCTAAAGAGTGTACCAAATCTTTTCACAAAAAAAATCATTTCAAAACCATATTTCAAGGACAAAATCACACCAATACAAATTCAAAACAGAATTTTCCTCCCCAAAAACATTTATTAAACTACCCCCATGTGTTATAATAACACCTCAAACAATACCACAAAAGATCCACATGAAAATCACACGTTTTCAAAATCACATTCAAGAAGTACAATAAGGCTTTACACCTTAAACCCATTAAAAAAACCTTTTTAAAACCTAATGGCACACCAATAACCTACCAAATCATAATTTTCAGACCAAACAAGATTTATTAAACCAATTTCATATGTTATAAAACACGCCCAAACAATACCCAAAGGGTTGCACATGTAAAACATCCAATTTTTTAAACTAAAATGAAACTGTAAAAACAAATGCTTTACCAAATACAAAATAAATAGTTCCCGCACAACACACAGCATATTATTAAATGCATAATAAGTAATTCAAGCAAACTAACTCATCTAGAAATGATTACACATGGAATCACCTACCTTTTATGCCGAAACCCTCAAAACATGGTGCGAAACATCAACCGCACCACCGCCGCACATCAAGGAATATAAATCCAGAACTATACCACCAAAAATTGAACCAAAATATACCAAATAAGACCATATGTTCTAAACCTATGTTCTGGACATTCTATAAACTCTTGAGATAGGGTGGAAACCCTAAGGAGAAGAGAAGAATTGAAAAGAGAAACATTACCCAAAATAATCTTGAAGAAAACGACCTAAACTACACCAGAATATGAATTTAAAAATATCCAACAATTCAAGGGAAGTTCTAACAGGGATTATGAGATAATGTAGGAATTGGAATGGGGAGAAAAGAGTAAGAATTGAGAGAGTTATGATGGAATGAACTTACCTCCTCAAATATTCCCGATTTTAGAAACCCCAAGAATGTCAGCACCAAATCGAGATGCAATAGATCTCCAAAGTAAGGGGAAAGGCAATTATAGCGCGCCTGGGCTTCTTAGGGTCGAGATGGAGGTGGAATCACCGAAAAATCCATTTTAATGAATAAGATATTAATAAATTAATGAAACAATTTAAAACTGGAAAATGGGCCTTCGGGTTGGCCCAATTCTCAAATAAAAACAAACATCCCCTATGCTTATGGATTTATAAAGGCCCCAAATTTAAATTTGGGGTTACTATATCAGGGGATAACAATTAGGAGTTGGAATGAGTCAAAAATATTAAAAATTTAAAAAGTTATAAATGAAACAAAATTTATTTTTAAATCTGGAATTGGACTCGCAGTTTGGCCCAATTCATGAAAACTCACATATTCTCAATAAAACCTTGGGAAACCACCAAAACAAATCATGAGTGGAAAATAAATTTAAAATAACCCTAAAATAGGTTACGTACGTGACAATTCTCCCCACCTTGAAAACTTACCGCCCCGGAAAGTCACAGCAAGGTCAAAGCAACAACCAAACCCAACTGAGAAACCAATAGGTACACCCTTTCCAGGTTTCACCCCCAAAGTTCAAAACACCTCTAGTGATCAATGATGGAAGGAATACTCTCACAAACCAAACTTACACCACTTTCCTGAAACAATCAAGTACATTCAGGCTTTATCCCAAATGAAAACTCCTCAAACACAATCTGAACAATACTCAATCAATTTACCCAAAAGACAACAACAACATTGAACAAGGTTACACTTCCCTACTATAACTAAACCATTGGAAACTCTCCGATATCAATGTTTACCCAATGAATATGTAGGTAGTTAGATATCTTCGAATGATAATACCTACTTCCCAGACAAGTCCATGGGAATAAAATATGAGTTACTCGTATGAAGAGACACAAATGGGCTCCCCACCATAAGAGACAACTTAAATTGTTTTCCCGAGACAGAATCCAGACACTAATAGTGGGAGGCCCAAACATACTCTCTATTACAAGGGATATACTTACATTAAATTTTTATTAAGGAACACTCATGAGAATCATAGTGGGTCTCCCCACCATAAGAACTGACCATCTTAACCGACCAGCATGGGCCGACACAGAAAGATCCAAAAAGAAATTAAATATTTAGGAAGGGCGCAGGATTAGTCCGCATGGTTTGGGAAACTGTGCACTAACTATGAATATAATTCTTTCTACATGGATTCCTAGCACACGGACACTACTAAACATGCACAAACTATGTGCTCAACCATGACGAAACTAGAGGTTTGAACTATTCCCATCTTTCATACTAAGGAGAGGACTTTGTACAAGGGTTTAAATGGCCTTGGGATTTCCCTTGACTACGAGCCATCTTCTCTCCAAGACCTATGGCTGGAGCTCAAATGATTGAAGCATCTTCGGCCTCGTAGTTAATATTTGGAAACCCACTGAATGAGAATTCTTCTTTTCGGTTCCACCAAAAACTACACCGCAGTCCCAAATAAGTTTTCTAGACATAACACATTCCAAACTCACTTTACCTTATCCCAATATTTCACTGAAACAGGGGCTAAGAAGATACACACACATCACAACTTGTTTCTTCAGGTGAGAAACAATAGAAGTAAAGAACACCTACACTCACATTCCTCTAAAATAGATGATTTTGAAGTTTTTTCAAGGGAGACATTTTCCCAACATAACAGGGACTCTCATAGGATTTCACTACTTTCACCTATACAGTCAATCGAGTACATGACATCATAAGGCATCACCAAACATGACCATTTCAATTGATATAAAAAATTCATGGAGAGGGACCTTATACAACATCCCCAAACAGCACACAATTATAGAAAGTGGACACAATATCCTATCATGACCATATTTCCCACACCAGTGGTTTAATATGAACTCATGATTCAAAGAAACTTTGAAGAACCCAAAGGCCCTCTTAGACACCATTGAGACAATCATCCACACTAATAACCATAGACCATATCCACCTTCGACGAATCAAGAAACTTAAGAAACTAAGGTCTCTTTCAACCTTCCAAGAGCACTCTCCCGTTATAAGAGGATATAAAAATCAATGAAAGGAATGGTTTTAGACTCAATCTAGGAATATCATGAAAAAAGATTCCTTATATTGATCAACTGTAGGGTCTTCAAACGGTGAAACAATCCGGGTTTCACTTCAATTGTGCACTAACCTTTAATGGGGGTGTACCTTATCCAATGATTGAACCCAAGTACCCATCCAAGATAGTCCATTGATCATGATATACCACAAACCAGATCCAAACACATGTAGGGAACCATCGTAAAGGCTTCCTGAAACATTTTTCAAAAGAGACCACTAACCGTCCCAACAACACAACTTACTGACCAAACCCAAACCCAAAACACAGTTCAAACAGGAGGGGTTCTTGGACTCAAAACATCCCACAACATCAACATTTTCCGAAAACACATAGTATACACCATCCCAAAAAAATCATCAAGAAATCATGTGTTTTTTTTATTTAAAAACATTTCTTTGAAAACAAATGGTTCAGCGGTTAGCGCATCCACCAATGGTACCCCATGGGCCTTACACATGCATGTTTCTATGCCACACCAGGCACCCTCCTCATATCCATCCCGAAACTCATCCAGTCATGTCATCAACCATCCCTCTTCCCATATCACCCCATGCATGTGGTTTCTCATGAAAATACCAAAGGTTAAAACAAATATTCTTTCCACTTTTCAAAACCAAAATGGTCAACCAACACATCCTTTTTCTCAAAACCGCTAACCACGAGATCAAATTCCAACTCACATCTTACAAAACTTTTCAGAAATGCACAACCATTTAGAAAATAACTCACTTTTAATATATTCACATCAATTTCAAAACATCTCATCCCATTAAAACACTCTTTGATTGTTTAGAAAACTCTATTGTAAACACTTTTCAAAACCAACTTCAATATAGTTCTTGCTTTCAAAAGAGGTGTAAAAACACTATTTTCTATTTCAAAACAATTCTAAAAATTCAGTTCCACCATTTTATAAATCAATCCATTCCTTATTTATTTGAAAATAATTTCAGAAAAACTTTATACTTCTTAAAACCAAGTCCTTTTAAAACCAAAGTTCCAAGATTGCAAAACTATAGTACAAAACAATCCGAGAGGAAACTAGTTTCAGTGGGTGAATTGGAAATATGGTTGGCGGCCATATTCCAATCACTTCACTATCACAGAGAGTGTTCTAGAGAATATCCCCAGCTCCACATGGCTTGCCAAGCCCTGTGAGCTCACTGAGACCATTAACCCAACTCTCTTTTCATTTTCCCTAATCATCATTAAACCAAGAAAAACAAAGAACATAGATAAATCCCGACTTCCCCTGGTGACTCGAATCCCGTCATGAGGTGTGGTGATTAGGCACACTACCCATAACCGGCCTACAAAGTCCCAAAAATTCTAACTCTAATCTATCCCGACTGTTCCCTAAATAACATGACCTAAAGAGTTAACCAGAACCTCCTTTGATACCATTTTGTCACGAACTGAATCTGGTCGCCGCAAAAACCGGCACCCGACCCGACCCGTGGCAAGTCTCGAAGGGCGTTCCCGATCCCCAAGGGCTGTCACAAGTGCCCGGGTATCAAAATTGAAAATTGGGAACGATTTACTTGAGTTTTTATACTTGAAACATCATATGAATCCAAGAAACCAAATCTGGATTTTTCAAACCGAAACATCTTTTTAATAAATTCAGAACTGAATTGCACAATTTTAAATAGTGTTTGAAGATCATTATAAAGGTACAAACCCAAGAAAAGACAGCCCAAGAACCTCAACATGGCAAGAGGCATCTTCCTCAAGCCATCTCCACAACACGGCATCATGAATGACCGGTGGAAACCCGAACTGTTGGCACAAAATTTATACCCAAACCTGCGACAACAAAATAACCAAGTCTACTTACACCCAAGGGTGTAAGTAGGGTGTGATCCAAAGCCCAATAGGATACCACCACTAAGAGATTCCATATAATAAGCATTTAAAGACGAAAAGCATACAAGTTTTCAAAAACATGAAAAGCTAGTTACAATTTCTAAAAGCTGCAACTTTGAATAAGAACAGTTTTCAAGTGGGCTATTTTAAAGGATTAACACTTTTTAAAATAAACACCAAAGCTACTGAATTTTCCAGCAAAATCTACCGTATGCCGACGGTAAGCACAAAATATTCAGTGAGCACAAGCAATGGGAAATAACCCCTAGGCACTAGCTAGCTATGGGTCCCAGGTACCTCTTATCTCAGTGAGCGTAACCATCACAAATATATGTTCTTGTCCACGAGCCACTAGTAGGGAACATACCCATAACCTAGTGGTCCCCAATCATCATCTTAGTTTAGTTAGAGTTGTAAGTGTCAATCTTTCTAAGTGAAACTGAGGCCAAACCCCACGGGATCACTAGCATACTAGTACACGCCCACCCACCTAGATACCCGGGTTTCCCCTTTGTGCTCAAACAATTTCAACAAGTCAATGAATATACATTTCACATGAAAATATCATTTCCATATCATAAATTCACCAAACAGCCCACATGTATACAACACAAGTCATAAAAGTCCACTTTTCATTCAAATGTATTTTGAAATCAAACCCACACCAAAATATCCCACAACACTTTTTGCATAACTTTCACAATCCAACACATCCTTTAACAATTTTATAAAATACCTACAAATATACTAACCATCATATAACAGCCCACTCACATGTTTCCTAAAACCCTTTTTATAAACAAAATCCACTTTTCACATCGCACTCACACAAACAGCCCATATAACATTCACACCTCTTTCACATTTTAGTAAATCCATTAAACATTTTTATAAAACATTTCCAAGAGGATACACATAACATAACAGAACTATTAACATTTAAAATGGTACATTTGAATGTATAAACAATCCAAAATAGTTTTCCAATATGGTTTCACATCTTACATAAATCACTAAACCATTCAAAACTTTCATAAAACAATTCTAAAGAGTGTACCAAATCTTTTCACAAAAAAACTCATTTCAAAACCATATTTCAAGGACAAAATCACACCAATACAAATTCAAAACAGAATTTTCATCCCCAAAAACATTTATTAAACTACCCCCATGTGTTATAAAAACACCTCAAACAATACCACAAAAGATCCACATGAAAAGCACACGTTTTCAAAATCAATTTCAACAAGTACAATAAGGCTTTACACCTTAAACCCATTAAAAGAATCCTCTTTAAAACCTTGTGGCACACCAATACCCTACCAAATCATAATTTTCAGTCCAAACATGATTTATTAAACCAATTTCTTATGTTATAAAACACGCCCAAACAATACCCAAAGGGTTGCACATGTAAAACATCCAATTTTTTAAACTAAAATGAAACTGTAAAAACAAATGCTTTACCAAATACAAAATAAACAGTTCCCGCACAACACACAGCATATTAGTAAATGCATAATAAGTAATTCAAGCAAAATAACTCATCTATAAATGATTACACATGGAATCACCTACCTTTTATGCCGAAACCCTCAAAACATGGTGCGAAACATCAACCGCACCACCACCGCACATCAAGGAATATAAATCCAGAACAATACCACCAAAAATTGACCCAAAATATACCAAATAAGACCATATGTTCGAACCCTATATTCTGGACATTCTATAAACTCTTGAGATAGGGTGGAAACCCTAAGGAGAAGAGAAGAATTGAAAAGAGAAACATTACCCAAAATAATCTTGAAGAAAACGACCTAAACTACACTAGAATATGAATTTAAAAATATCCAACCATTCAAGGGAAGTTCTAACAGGGATTATGAGATAATGTAGGAATTGGAATGGGGGGAAAAGAGTAAGAATTGAGAGAGTTATGATATAATGAACTTACCTCCTCAAATCTGCCCGATTTTAGAAACCCCAAGAATGTCAGCACCAAATCGCGATGAAATAGATCTCCAAAGTGGGGGGGAAAGGAAATGAGAGCGCGCATGGTCTTCTTAGGGTCGAGAGGGAGGTGTAATCACTTACAAATCCATTTTAATGAATAAGATATTAATATATTAATGAAACAATTTAAAACTGGAAAATGGGCCTTCGGGTTGGCCCAATTCTCAAATAAAAACAAAACTCCCCCATGCTTATGGATTTATAAAGGCCCCAAATTTAAATTTGGGGTTACTATATCAGGGGAGAACAATTAGGAGTTGGAATGAGTCAAAAATATTAAAAATTTAAAAATTTATAAATGAAACAAAATTTATTTTTAAATCTGGAATTGGGCTCGCAGTTTGGCCCAATTCATGAAAACTCACCTATTCTCAATAAAACCTTTGGAAACCACCAAAACAAATCATGAGTGGAAAATAAATTTAAAATAACCCTAAAATAGGTTATGTACATGACACTGTCCATGTGAAAAATTTATATTGATAAGAAATAGATAAATGATGTAATTATAAAACTGCATACTATGAATTGGTGTGGTTTAATGATATGGAAAAAAGATAACACGTTCTTTTCATAAAAATGGTTTATACTATTGAAAAGTGTATTACATAAGAAATTATATATTAACATTATAGTTTTATAGAATAGGAATTGTAAAGTTATAAATTACCATTATATTCATCTATTATGAACTCATTTTGTGGGAAACATTTGTCATGACACACACGGAAAGAATCAAGGATAGACGGTATGGTAATAAAAAGGCTAAACGTATAAGGGGAATAATTTATTAATATATTTATAGAAAATATACCATTTTAATATTTTCATTTAGGATATGTTTTATTAATTAGAGATGATACTTCTGGATTTAATTTTAAAGGATATGGTTTTTCTCTAGCTTTGGAATATTTCTGTAATATATTTTCTAAACCCATTATTTTTAGGATTTCCACATGTAAATATTAGGATGATTTCCATAAATTATTGTATTGGGAATGTTTCTTGAAATTCCTCAGGGATATGAATCCCTTCTCATCAATTTCGAAATATCTCAAAATTTATTACCATGCAAATAAAAATTTACATTCACATTACCCTTTCCCAATGACAATATGCCAAGGAAAACATTTGGATTAGCCAAATAATTTTTTGAAAACATTAATGGGTTTTCATTTTGAATTTGTGAACATGGATGGGGCACAATGAAATGAAATTGATTACAAATCATGAATAGATATATAAGATGGAATAATATTTTATTTCATTGGAACATTGATAGAACTCTTAGAAATTAAAGATATGGAAGGTGGAGAGAAAATATAATCACTCATAAAACCAAATTAAAATAGGGGTGTTTGAAGTAAATTGGAAAATTTTCTATAGAATATATTTTATAGAGTATAATAGCTCTCTAAAATTCAATTAATTTGTTTTATACCAGCATAAATTCATATTTTTAGTGACTAGCATAAAAAATCAATTGTAGTTTAAAATTATCTGTTACATTTAATTTTTCCAATATTAAACTCAATCCCTTCAACATCATATTCAGTTGCATATGAAATAAATTTTCAATCACCAAGCTCTATATAATCTCTAGAATGGTATATTAGGGGTATCCAAATTTATTACCAAATGGATATTTTTCCCAGGTTTTAAAAAACACAATAATAAGTGAAACAAAACCATCTAATAAAAAAATGTACATTATGAAAATAAAACAATGGGATATTGAGTTTTTACTTAGTATATAAAAAATGGAAAACATATACACTGAATACAATGAATATTGGATGATGTATTAAGAATTTAATAACACAATATCAAGAGAATAATTTTTTAGATTAGTTATATAAAAAATCCAATGATCTTTACCTATTCTGATCCATCCAATAATTATTTTAGCTTTGGAAATTCTGAGAGTCACACAACAGATAAGTTTGAAGATAAAAAAAAGAAGAACAAAAACAATAATAATAATAATAAGAGCACCTAAAATTGATTTACATGTTTTTGGAATAATCCCCACATCCATGGAGAAGTACAATCACTTCAATAAAAAATATTAGTTCACAAATTATAGGGAGATCAAAATTTCACACATATAAAATCATATAATAAAATTAGATAATAAAGAAGATGAATCACTATTCCACCAACCATTCAGTATGTCCACTATGATACAATGACTTTTCTCTATAATTCTAAACTATAGTAGTTATGTGACCCCTCATGTATGTGATACTACCTTGGATAGTGGAAAGATGTCCATGGATATATATTATCACTATCTACAATTTATGAGGTGCTTCTATAGTCTTGCCAAACCATTTTCCTCTATGTTGATTATAGAAAGATCAATCATATCATGTTAAAGAAGAAATATATATTTCCTGGATATTATTATTTATTTGACTAGTTAAAAGGTTTATGTGGTTCTCAATGATTTTTCTATATTCTTTTTATCACTAGCAAATGAACAGGGAGTCTATGAACCATCATACATACATTAGGATTAGGTATGTCCATTATAATTACCTTTTTATATTTTCTGGTCTAAGATATGCTCATAATGTATTAAAAAAACTAATGAACGTGTTTTTAAAATAGTACCTAAAATAATTTTTATTGGTATTTATGGATGACTAAATGAAAATTGAAATTTTATTAGAAGAACACTATTGAAGGAAAAGAGAGAAACTATGCATGTCCATCCTAGAAAATATTCAAGTAGGACAGGAGATAACAAAATTATTAAATGAAGCCTTGATCCTGGTTACATAATATTCTTTATAAATAATCTAGAAAAAAATCATTTAACATTTGATCAAGTTAATCTTTGATAATATCCTAAAAGGTTTAATCAAACTTGTACCCTGGTTATAATAATTTCTCTACAGATAAATTTTCCTCGTTAAATTATCTTACCAGGTTTAACTATTTCTTATTTATCTAGTTTCTCTCCTATTGATTTGTGTTCACCTAAACTATTTTATATCCCATTCTGATTGGATTCTTGTCAGAGGCATAAATAATCAAGGACACCTCCAACATTTTTTAGCAGAATGAAGGATAATTTCCCACTTTTCCACTTCCACATCACCATCTACACACTACGATCTAGTTGGTGGTTCCAAAAAACATCATCAATTGCAACCACACTTACTTGAAGCACTTGCACCATGGGATGGTCCTTATAACCACAATCCATATCCATATCATTTTCAATCAATGGTTTCAGGATGCTCTACTTTTACTACTCCGTAGAAAAAAATTATCTATCTCCATTGACACATTTTTCATGGAAGAAGTTGTGTCTATTTGTTTGGGAATATTAGAATAATAATTATTCCTCATTGGGTATCTTACTCTTACATTTAATGAAACTCCCCAGATTGCTAAGTCATCTCTATCCCTTCCTCTTTTAGGGGCTATTTAGGCATATTCTGAGCCCTTCATTTGAACTGCCATCCAAAACATGAACATCAATATCCTCCCCTAACTAATCCCCTGAATTGGTGTTCACAACTCGAGCAACATCTCCTAGGATTTCAAAGCTCTTACAGAGATTCAAATAGGTTGTAGTTAGCCTTATATTGGATTCTCTCTTCACCACCACCCAATCCTTTGTCTTTTAAAATGGTTTCTCCCAACTCTACCAGCATTTCAGGACTCCTTTAGTTGAAAATTGAACCCTCTCAACTTGGGTAACACCACTTCACTATTTCCCTACCCATTCATTAGATTTCTGATATGAATGTCTTGGAGTTGATATCAAATTAAAAATTTTAGGAGAAATTCAAAACCCCATTAGCCTAAAATAACCTTAAAAAATTGGATTAGGGTCATCCAAATCAGACCTTAAGCATTCAATTATTTCCTCTACCATTGTATTACCAGCCAGAGAGATATTATGATAAGGTTTCTCCTGATCTATGTTCATAGGAATTCCTGACTTATCCATCAAGTCTTCTCCAAAAATAGGCCCCTTGCCTTGAGAACTACCTCCTTCAACCGAATACGAATACTAATATAACATCATTATCCCACTCCTATAATAGACCATTGAATGTCCCAATCTCTTACATATTAGACAATAGATTTAACATGATTCAAAGGTCATACATTGTTTGTAGAAAATTTATTCTCCGACCATAATTAAATCCAAATCAACAGAACATTTTGATACATCAACCAACATAAAGATTCAAGGAAGAATAATGTGACAAACTGACTTTGTCCTACTCTCTGGGCACATATATCTACCCAATAAATTTCATAACATACAAAACATTGAATAATTTTTTAACATTGACAAGAGTTATGGATAGATTCCCATATCAACAAGATTGGAGTATCGTGTCTCTAGTGGAAGTAGTAGGATCACCTAAATATAATGAATCATAGACCATCGCAGGAGTTGGGGTAACTGGACCAAACTCAGATTAGATCATCCTCAAAAAAATTAAAATGAACCATAATATGTTTGCAATCAAGAAGACCCACTGTAGAATGATTTTGAAACCCCCATAAGCTGAAGATAATTCTATTGAAAGAATCTACTAAATGTTTCAGTAGTCTAAAGAAAGAAAGAAATGTTACTTTCAAAAACTATAAGGCTTCATTGAATTCAAAAGGCAAGACTTGAAGATTAGGGAAATCATTGAACAGATCTAGTACATTGGGTTATATAAGACATTAGGTGAAATGGGGATTATAATTAGGATTTTAGAATGGAACAATGGGGATAGGGGGAATCTTCCTCAAGGGATGGTGGAGGCCCCTACCCCAATGAGGGGGGAGGGCCCAGAACAATGTCCATGTCCATCAGGAAAAATGGAGGCTCCAACCCGAGCCTGGCTCCCTATCGTTCTTGGTAATTATTGATGACATATTTGTTTATTCCAATATTTAGTAGGATCATGTGTGTAAATTGCGTGTAGTTCTTGACATATTGAGAAATCACAAAACATTACACAATAGTTTATAAATTAAATTACTAGATGTTTTTTAATGTTCTTGGGTCACACGATTATTGAATATGATATTTTAGTAAATCATTAAATTGTTAATTCTATTATACCCTAAGAGGAAGTGTATGATTTCATTGAAATTCATAGCCTCACAAGACTAATAGGGTATTTCCATTAGTTTGATAAATATTTATCAATGTTGGATTCTTGGATGACAACTCATACTCCGAGGGAAGTAAATTTCATATGGAATTCAAGCTGTCATGTTTCTTTTGTTGAGAGGAAGGGTATATTGAATTTATTTCTTCAATGAAATCCCATTATGACATGTTCAATTTCCGACCTAACATTGATTCTCAATTAAAAAATCATATTTTATTTGTTTAAATTTATTTTTAATTTTCCATTTTAGATCGAGTAGAACTATCCTGGAAAACATAGAAAAAACGATGATATTTTTTTAAAGTCCACATTGTGGTTTCTCCTATTTGAAAAAATTTTCTTATAAAATTTTAAATCACATCTCCAAACATCATTCATCCTTCTTATATCCAAATTCCAACATCTAAAATAAATTAGAAACAAATAAAAGGTCATTTGAATTCTTTTTAACATGATAATTTTTCATTAAAAAACGGTTTCAATAAATAACCTATATATATTCAAAAAACCAATTTTTTTATGTTTTATTTTGTTGAATTGAATTTTTATTTTGAATATTTGACCATATTTATTAAGAATCTAGTTTTTTTTCATTCATTAACATCAAATAACATCGATTCAACTCCTTAATTTTTTTACCATTGTAATTTCCAAATACAATTTAATATTTAATTAAAATTACAAATCCATCATATTAAGAATATAAAATTATAGGTTTTGTTAATTTAGATGGCAAAAATTGTAATTTAGATAACAAACAAGGTGTTGAAGTATATGAATTAACTGAAGACAAGATAAATTTAATTTAATATAATTTCACAATTCCCATAATAGAAAGAAAAAATTTGATTTATATATATATATATGGTATGAATTGACCATATTTACTAAATTTATCCACCAGTACATTTTTTCACATCATGGTTTTGAAATCAATAGTTGAGCTTAATATTTAGTCGGTTATGTTTTTTTTTGTTTATTTAACTATAAATACATATTCACAAATATATAATTCCTAAAAACCCAAACATAAATAATTAACATTAACATTATAAAAAATAAAAATAATTTAAATTAAATGAATAATTAAACCAAGTACATAAAATAGAAATTTGAATTTAATGAATGGTTCTAAGAATAATTTTTTAGAAGAGAAGAGGTAGAAAATGTTATAACCATATGGACATGGGGTGAATTAATATACCATGGTTTCTGAATGACATTAATCATTAAACACATCATAAGAGAACATTAATAATACAATTGAAAACATGTATTTTATTCTAGGATATGTCATATATAGTCATAAATGTAGATAATTGGGTATGGAAGTTAAAATTTGTGTTCCTCAACTAGGTGAAAAATAATATTTTTTTAAAAATATTGAGGAGTGGAGAACAAACCAAAATATACTTATATCTTTCATCATAGTAGTGATGGAAGAGGACCCCAATGAAAAAAAAAATAGTAGAATATGGGAGTGGGTTTTGTCTATGGGTGTGATGCAGTAGGGATGTTAATAAAGAGGATATTATTTGGTAATGGATAATATTGGGTTTTTAATGGGGAGGGTGGGATAAAAGGAAATTTTATAATGGTTTGGAGTTGAAGTTAGAAGAAGAAGATAGTTTTTCAATAGACTAGTAAAATAATAGGGTGTCACGTATATATTTTTAATTATTAATATTTAAATTCACCATATATGGAATTGTGAATATATTAAATAGAAACCCTTTGATAAAACCAAAAAAACCATTAAAAATAATAAAATTCAAATGTTTTTAAAAATTATATAGAATTATCCTAATAAATTATGCATTAATTAGATTTTTTTGTTATAAACTTAATGTTCTCAAATAATAATAACATCCTAATGTGCATAAATCATCATATATAACTATATGATAAATTCAACAACCTATAAACAATGATCTATGTACATCACTCAACTAGTAAATGGGAAAATTTGTGTTTATGAATTATTTGAATCTCATAACCTATAGTTGGGTTCTCTATGGTGAATGTTATAACATAAATGTATCTTTAAATGTTCACTAATTTCTCAATAAAAAACATATTTTTCAAACTCCAAACTCTGATGCTAATAAAAAACACACACCGACGCTACTCTATTGTGATTATCAATTAAAAAAACATATAAAATATGAAAATATATTAATTATATTTAATAAATCCTCTATGGTCACTATTTAATCACTTCAAGAGAGAGACACACCTACTCTATGATCATCGTGGTCACCTAAAAAATTTAAGCACCTGTAAATACATTAATACATCGCCATTAAACTTCCCTTTAATGGGTGAGTATAAGAACGTTTTATGAAATACCACGCACATACCAATATAAATTCTAGCTTATATTGGTATAAAAACCACTTATCAATAGAATATAAATCACTGGAATCTTAAATCATGATAAAAATTATTGAAAACATTACAAAGTTGAAGAATCCCCCAATAATGATATAACATATCGTATAAGTCAAGACCCAAAAATGACATCACATCGATTCAATTCTCTCACACATTCAAGAAAACAAATATAACCAAAATAAAGATTATAGAATAAAAAGGAAGAAAAAAGATATCATAAAATAGATTTATGTTGTTTTGATGTTTGTTCTATATCTATGGAAGAACGTTGATACATCAATTAATTTAATGAAATCTAGAATATTCACATCAAAATTTTAAAGTAATCTAACTTTTGATCCCTAATCAATCAATGTCTGATGATTGGAACAAGTGGTCGAACCTAACATTTACAGTGGGGATAACTCTATCAATTGGTTCCACCACCTTTGAATATTTCCAGAGTCCCACTATTTTTCATTACCACCTATGGTTATATATAGGCTTCTCTACCTTGACCACTAAATTATAATGAATGTGAATATTAATCTTATATAACATTTTGGAGACCCTTATATAACTTTTTATCTATAAAAATTTAGCTCATATAACCTGCAGGAAGAACCTTACATATTCCTAATAAAAACATCACATTTTACATTAAATTTTCATGTCATCATCTAGGAATGAGAACCATATCTCTTGGTTTATGAGTATAATATAATGAATGGTCTTCCTCCCACTTCGATTCCACATCCATGATCCTTTATCAAGATAAAACATAAAATGTTTATCCATCAGGATACATTGAATCAGAATATAAAAGAGATTTCACATTTCTTACTAATCTCCCATCTAAAGTCTACCTTAAAGGATTTAAGATCTATTTGGAACATTGGAATATTTTTATTTTTGTCATAATTCATAGAAATATACAACATTGGAATCCCTATTGATGGAAATTATGAGTAGAGTATGAGGTGAATATTAATTATAAAAATCAAATGAAAAAAAATAGTATTTATAAAAAATAAATCTATAGTGAGTGTAATGTTCTTGGAATAATGTATGAGAAAAAATAAAATGAAATAAAAAAAATATTAATAGTGGTTCAGATCAAAAATATCCTAGTACACTCCTCAACCACTTCTACTCCTTAAATAGATTGGTGACCAAAAAGATCCTCACATATAAAGGAATAAGAACCTTGTTACATAAAAAATCTTTTAAAATAACATATAGGAAAAACCTAGTATATAAAGGATCCCAACATAGTTTTTTTACCTGAATATTGATCATGAGTCACAAACCAACCATAATTTTAGGTTTTGGATTAAATATAAAAAAGTATTTCTTGATTTTTATTGAGAAAATCATAAAACAGACTCAAATAAATAAAAATATAATGAAAAAGATTACATGAATAAACATTTATACAAGTGATTTAATAGATTATAAATTTTTTTGATGATATTGAATTTCAATGATATTTGATAACTTATAAGGAAAAAATATCCATGATGATGTCAATCTACAATCATATCCAATATAAAAAGTGGAAGAAGTTCAAAAACAATTGGGAGAATCAATAATGTGGATATGATGTATCCCAAATTGAGGTTTTAATTATCCTCATTGGTATTGGTATATTCCTTGAAGATATCTCTCATATCATTAAATCAAAATATTCTAGGATCATGTCTATATCTAATGTCTATATGAAACATGTTAGATTTAAACAATAAAATAAAATGATTGTTACCTTCATTTGTTAATGTCACGCTGAAAAACATGGTATAATAATACATTATATTTTTTCATGAAATATTAATAAAACATAATTAATATTTTAAGTATTACAATTTTAAAAAAGTATATTAAATGAATAAAAAATATATTTATAAAATAGTTGGAATAAAATAATAAACTTCTTGATTATATAGATATTAAAAAATGTAGTAAAAAATAGCATCACAGGAGTTTTAAAATAAAAAATATGTATATATAAAAATTTCAATTATTTAATTTTTACACACTATACAATTCAATTTCAATATAAAATAATAAAACATTTAAAAAAGTTATTATTTTAATAACATTAATTAAAAATTGGGTAAAAATTCATAGAAATAGTTTTCTAAAACTACGGTGGATTAAAAAACCAACTATTATATTGAATTATTGTTGGTGTCCAATGCTGGGAAAATAAGGAATGATAGAATATTCTTATACCACTAGAAAATAGAGGACAGTTGATGATTATTGCAACCACTTGAAATAGATGGCAGTAGAATTCCAATGGAATAAAATAGATCAGATTCCACCATTGCACTTACAAGAATATAATAATAAAAATCAATGAAAATAAATGAAATATGAGAAACTAGTGGAATCATAAGAAGAAAAAACATTATTGTGGGATGTCTATCTGTGGAGGTTGATCAACCATAGAAGATGTTTAATTATGGAAAAAGAAATAATATTACCCAATAAAGCTTCCATTTTAATGAAAAAATGAAGAATAAATGAAATAATAAAAGAAAACAAAAATAATAAAGAATTAAATAACAATGAAGTTGTAGAGATCATGTTTATGGTGCTATAATTGAATATTTCCAATAGTGGTTGACCAAAAAATCTATTGACGTATAGGATGAAAAACTAAGGATCTAATAATAAGGAAAGATAAAATAAGAAATGATCCTAATAACATAATAAGAATGGGAGAGCTACTTCAAATCAACTATCAAAAAAACATGAAGGTGTTACTATTAGAAATACATTGGTTGAAAAATATAGATGCTATAGTTAAAAAATATGTCCTATAATTGGATTCCAATATTTGTAAGAAAGATAATGATTCTACTAGTTGGGTCCAATTGTTGAAAATCAAAGAACCTACCATTGGATAATTTTTAACCTTGCTTCTATTGAGGTGTGATACTAGTTACCCAATAGTGCTTCTATTTTGGGATTAAACATCCACTTGTGAAGGATTCAAAGAACACGTGATGTTCATAGAGAAGATGTGATTAATGATTATGAACACCTTGAGTGATCTATATTTTGTAAGGTTCAACATGAAAGATATTCTAGAAGGAATGAACATCCAGTGGAGGGAAGAATGTCAATTTATGAGAGATATGATCTACCAACTATGGAATAAAATAGAAGATTTAGTACAGAAGAATGCTTCAAACCATAAATGGAAAAATTAGTATAAAATTAAAAGAAAATTAAAATATAATTCAAAAAAATATGTGTGGGAGATAATATAAAATTAAAGGTAGGTCAAATGGTTTAGAAATAAATTATTTAACATACATGAAAATCTTTATGATTTTAAATTCAGATGAAAAATGGAGTCATATCACAGTCCCACATTAATTTGGTGATGTATACAATGAGTGATATAACGTAAAAGAATATTATATCCATAATTTGAGATAGCTAACATGTATCAACTCTAGTAAAACATTCCACTCATATGGGCCTTTGGCATAATAAGATAACTATCCCAACACATGCACCTAGTGGGTGCACTCTCTGTGCCTTATACATGGGACCACATGCAATGAGAATACACTATGGAAACAGTTCAGTCCAAATCCTCTTTGTGGTATTCCTATTGTGGGACTTTCCATAGGGTTGACCTAATGGGTCCCTAAGTAGTTTAGGTCCAGCCTAGGTGCCTCACATTAGGATGGCCAAATATTTTTTGATAAAATCTAAAAAATATCTTCCTTATTTTAAAAAAAATAGAATAAAAATTAATTATCATTATAACATTGAGAAATAAAATTATTAAAATTAGAAAAACATTAAATTAGTTTCATAACTAATATTATAAGTTTTAATAAAAAATTACAAATTATTTTTAATTTTATGAAATTTGGTAAAATGTAAGGGGAGTAATTTATAAGAAATATGTTGTCTAAACAATTATAACCACATTAAAAAAATACCCATTTTTAAATTATTATTTTTTAAATTATAAAAAATATCCCCCTTTTGAATGTTATTTAATAAATAAATTAAAATCAACATTTAAAAGAGACATTATTTTGGGTAAATTATTTTCAAGAAAAAATATAGAGATACGGTAGAAAATTAAAGAGCAAATGTAATGGAAAAATTTAAGAACAATTATTATAATTAATAGATATTTTGAGATTCTAAAATTTCTAATTCAAACTTTATTTTCTCAAATTTAATAGAATCTAAGGTTTTTTTGTGTGAAAATGTTAGCTACTTTTTTCTCAGTATGAGAAAATTATTAACAAATATCCCCTTTAATTAAAAAAATATATAAGAAAATGAATTCTAACATATATGTGTCTAGTTGTATAATTTCTTAGAGTTTTTTTTAGAAAATAATATAGCACTTGAGTTATCTCAGTAGATAATAATTTTATTAAATATGATATTAAAATTACATAGTTTCTATTTTATCCAAATACTTTATGAACAACATCTTGTAGCGTCAACATATTCTGCCTTAGCTACTGAAAGTGTTACTAAAAGTTTTTATTTGAGATCTATAAAATTATAAAATTTATTAAAATGGGACACATAACTATATTGAATTTCTATTCAAACCCACTACCTTCAAATTGAAAATCGAATTAATAATTTAAATCGAAACCATTCACATTAAAATACAATTGTCTTGTTCAAATAGTGCACTATATATATAATTATCTTTTAATAGATTTAATATGAAATTATTATGGGTTTAACTAAAATATTACACAAAAGAGAACTGAGGACATGATGCCGAATCTAGATGTAGTGAGATACACTGTACATCATATCAAGCCTCTATATAGTGTAATATCAACCAACATACCAGATTCAACTAAGTCCAAGTTGAAATTATTGCCCACATGTGTTTCAAATTATTTACTATAATCATGTCAAAACCTTTTTACAAGTACTTTAGAACACTTATATTGATTTAAAAAATACCATATATCCTTAACTACTTTTTAAAATAAGGAAAAAATTCAGATCCCCCATTAAACTCATGTCAAATTCGCTAGTCTTCTGTTTGGAAAAATCATTACGCAGAGAAAAAATTATTGATCCAAATATAATATTGTCAACATATACTTGAGTAATCAAGAAATAATTTGAAACTCTTTTTGTAAACAAGGATAGATCAAACATACCTTTTAAAAATTAATTTGTCAATAAACACTTTGTTAGTCTTTCATACCAAGATCATGTAGCTTGTTTAAGAGAGTATAAGGCATTATAATGTTTAAAAACATGATTTGGAATGTTATCATTTTAAAATTCATGGGGTTATTTAATTTAGACTTCCAATAAAATTAATGAATTTAAATAGGACCTTTTTATATCCATTTTGGATAATTTTATGTTTTAAAAAATAGAAAATGAATATTGAATTAAAATTTATTCACCTTAGCAATATGAGAAAATGAATATTCAAATAAAATTACATATTCTTATGAGTAACCTTAACGTACCAGTCATTCTTTATTTTAAACTATGTTTCTAACTACAACAAGTTTATTACAAAAAATATATTCAGTTTCTATAATAGGATTGTCTTTTAGAAAATCAACTAAATACCACCATTTATTTCATTCAAATTTATTTAATTCATCATGAATAGAATTAATACAATTTAAATCAATTAAATAATTTTCACATTCACAATAATAATATTAGGAAAAAGTTAGATATAGAAAAGTAAGGAAAAAATATATTTTCATTTTTGAATTCGTGATTCTAAATTACTAATTAATTTTTCAATATGGTGATCACAAATAGTTTTCCATTCCATTGGATGCATTTAAGAAGAGATATGATCCCCCAAATTGATGTATTATCATTTTCTTTTTCTTTTTCTACACCAAAATTAAATTCTCGAAAACAAATATTTTATTTTTTTGATTCAGAATCATATTTATTAGAATTATTTTCATTATACACAATATGAACACATTATTTGACAAATAAAATATTCTTATTGAAAACTCTATAAGATTTCAAATATTTGAAATATCCTAAAAATGTCCCTTCAACTAATTTAGAGTTGAATTTTTCTAAATTTTCTTTTATATTTATAATAAAAACAGTATGTCCAAATACCCTGAAATAATGAAATTTTTGTTTAAGAGCATTGAAATGTTAATAAGGGGTCTTATTTAATAAATGTATAACTGAAACTCTATTTAGAACATGGAATGATTCATTTACCTATTCTGACTAAAGTTATATATGTATACTAAATTCCATTACCATTGAACTAGAAAATTATTAAATAGATATGTTCTTTATTTCTACCAAACTATTCTATTGTGATGTCCAAGTGGATGAGAAACAAATTTTATAAACATTTGATCCACAAAATTAATCAAATTCTAAATTTAGAAATTCATGATCTCAATCACGTTGGAATGAGACGATTGATTTTTTATAATTATGAATAATCTTATAGAAAAAACATAATTTGGATACAGTTTAATTTTTAAGGGTAAGAAATTAATTCAGACGAATGTACTATAATAATATACAATTAAAAATAAATACTTTTTACCACCAAAACAGTAGGTTTTCTTAGTCTAAACATGGAAAGAAGTAATAATTCTAAACATCTACTATTAATAACATCATTAATTGATTTAAATATTTCTTTGTTCTATTTACATTTTAAACATGAATCACACATGAAGTACATACCTATTTATGAATTGGGCAGTTGTACAAAATTTTCATTTATTAACAGTTTGTGCAACCGTTTAAACTTTTCAGGCCTAATAATCAATTTCCAAATAATTTCATCTTCTTCAACATAATTCTAACACTTAACCTTTTTTGGTTAGATCATAGAAATAAATAGTCTATATATATTCATTCCTATTTATATAAAATAAATATAAGTTATTTTTTTGAAACGTGAATTTATCATTTTAAAAAATATTATTTAATTCATCATAAAAAACTATGATATACATAAAATATTATGCTCTAAACCATGTTCATATAATTATTTTTAAATAATAATTGTTTTAGAAAAACCATCTTCTCCAATACGTTTAATATAATCTTTTGAGTTTCCTCCAAATGTGACATGGCCACTATGAAATGAATTTAATGATTTTTTTTTGAAATTTAACCTTTCATGGCCCTCAGGAAACAAATTTCAATATACCACGAGTCATTGATACTTTTAAGGTAGATTTATTCAAATTAAACATTTAAAAAAAGTTTTGGTACCCAAGCCAATATGGATCCAACAGGTTTTGTAGTACACAAGATTAGAACCAAAATTGGTTTAAAGTATTTATTTTTGTGCTAATTAAAAAATGAGTCTCTAGTAATTATTGTTATAGTTTTCTCAAATGATTGTGTAAATATTATTGAACACTCATTTACATAATTCTTTTCATTTTTCATTTCAAACAAGTTACCCATGAAATGATTGATTTTGTGATTTTAACAATGTTTGTCTTATTTAAACATAGTGTTTTACTACTATATCCAAACCCATACTTATTATTTTTTAGTTTCATTATTGAAATAATCATTTCATATTTTTTTCATTTTACCAATGTTGATATGTCCTTTTTAAGATTATAAACTTCATCTCTCAAAACCATATTCTCTTTTTTAATAGTTTCAAAATCTATCAATACATTTTCATTGGATCTAGAAGTTGTGTTTCATAATTTATTATTATCTTGATTTATTTTATAACATTCATTTTATAAATTAGATAGACTAACGACAACTATATTCAATCTTAGATTTTTATCATTTTCATTTTCTACTAAATTTTTTTAATCCTTTCATTTTCATCTTTCAATTTTAACATATCTGAATTATAATCCATAATTGATTTATAATTATGGGAAATTTGTTTTTTCATATTATGTAATATTATTTTCATTATCTCATTTTCATTAATAAACTTCTTATTTTTGACTTTCATGATAGTATACATCTCAATTATTTTGGACTCCAACATTAATTAATTCTTATTTTTCATTAAATAGATTCCTAATATTAGAATTTATAGAATTAGAATGAAAACATGAATCATAAACAATATTAGTTTGATATCTAAATAAATAATTATGATAAAAATTTCAGGGGTTTAATAATTGAGTAAAGATAAAACCATTTACCCCACATTGAATACCCTCAGGGAAAGATTCTATATCTGTTGTACATATCCAGAATCACCACATTAGTGAACAGTATTTGAATAGTCCCAACAACCAAATGAAGTTTGTTTTTTTCCTTTATTCAATTATATATTTTTTTATGTTTGTGTTCAGGGAAGCCAATCCTTAGGAATTTTCATCCTGGACTCATAAAAGGTTAAATTTGGAACATCATTATTTTTAGTTGTATTACCTATCTTATAGCTCTTTCTGGACTTCCTGTTTAACTAACGCATTCCACAATTGTTTCTCACGAACATTAAAGTATTCTAACTAAAGTTCATCATATATATGTCACTTTCATAGAACTAAGATCTAGTGTAATTATATTCCTCAATATCATTGGATTTAAATGAAATAAATTATATTATATTATACTCCTCATCAGTAAAAAAATTCATCAGTTACTCACATTTCCGCATAGAGTCTACTAGTTCATCGGATGTTTACTCTTTAAAATTAATACTATCATTGATGTTCACCTTCTTGGAAGGACATATTTTTATAAGATCTATAAGTAATCTTTACACGTGATTTTTTTGTCCAAGACTTTTCCAATGGAAATCATTCCATCAGTTATATAATTGACTTGATGGAACATCTAGTTAAAAAATTATCCATCTCCCATATTGATTTCCATGTATTCTGGTTCGATCATTCCTATCTTGGTAATGTTGATCTTTTCAGTCCCATAATGAGTTACATGAACTATCCTTCATATAGCATGGTCTATTTTCATGTTGAAACATGGATTTAGAAAATTCTATTTAGTGAATTGTATAATATATATTTAGTTATATAACTCAAAAATTATTTTTCTATGTCGTCACATACTAGTGTATTGGGATCAACTTTTAGTAACTCATATAGAATATCCATGAGATCTCATTGATCTAAACATAACTACTTTAGGTATTCTTCCATTGTGACTAGTTAGTTATCATAGTCACTTCCATCAAACAATAGTGGTTTCTATAGAAATCATCAATCATTATCATTGATTCTTATAATATAAAATGAAAATTTTTATTTTATTCAAAAGATGATAAATTCTATGATATTATGTTATAACTAAGTTAAATATAATCAACATAAATAATCATAGAGGAAAACAATCCTTAGAGAAGGTGTTAAACTATGATATCAATTATTGGATCGTTATTGATAGAAATAATTATTTGGTGTGAAAAGTTGTTTTAAAATTTTAAAGTAAAAAATGATTATTTTTTATACAATATAAATCTGTATTGACTGCAATTTACTTGAAATAATATTGACAAAAATAAAATTAAATGGCACAAGATTTCTAGTAGTTTTGATAAAAAAATATCCAAGTACACTACTAAATCTTCTATAATCCCTGAGGATCTTGGTACCCACTAATAACCTCACTTTTATTGGTGCGAGATCCTTGTCAGAGACCCAAGATTTTACAAGAACCCAAACCCACAATGATGTCTATAAAGGATTCCAACTAAGTCGGTTTACCTAAATTTGGAACATGAGTCACAAACTAGACTTTCATTTAGGATGTTGAATATCCAAAAAAAACAACTCATTATTTTGATTCGAAAACCATAAATCAAACTTGAATAACTATAAACATATAAAAAATATTACATGAATAAATACATATACATGGAAATTAGAATATGGCTGATAATTATAATATCATAAAGTTTAATAATTATTTATCACTTGGTTGGAAAAAATTTCGAATTCCTTATGGGATGAAAACCAGAGTACAAAATTCATAAAAGTTCATAATCAAATGTCAGTAATAAGAATGTCTCGATGTTATATCACAAGTTGTTGTTTGAATGATATGCACTATTATTTCTATATTCCTTGATGATATCTCGAATATAATTAAAAATATCCTCAAGGGGTGTGTTTTTTCCAATATCTACAAGGCACTTGAATGTGTTTAATAATAAAATAATATTACTATTACCATATATTGTTTAATATGCACAAAAAACAGAGTAAAAAGGGATTTATATTTATTTATGAAATATTAATATAAAATAATTAATATTCTTAGCATAAAAATGAAAAAAAATTTATCAAATATAAAAAAATTATATTTTAAATAAAATCAAAATAATTGAATAAACTTATAGATTATTAAGAAAGTGAAAATTGTAGTAAAACAGAGTACAACAAAAATACTAAATTTCATAAATATGTGTATGTATAATATTCTTGTTATTAATCATTAAACACCATACAATTATATTTCTACATTAAATAATGAAATATTTAGAGAAGAAATTATTTTAATTACATTAATTAGATAAATAAAAGAACCTACTAATCTAACAAGAATGGAAGCGGTAATTAAAATCCACTACTGAAAAAATCATGAATGTGTTATCATTTTATATAAATTAGTTGATAACACAAAAGATAATATTAAAAAATATTCCAACATGGATTCCAATGGTATAAAAACATAGAATGTTTCTACTGTTGGGGTTCTATAGTAGAAAAACTGATAATCTAGTGGTGGATAATTTCTAATGAATCTTATGTTGAGGTGTGGAACTAGTAACCCAATGCTCCTTTCATTGAGGGATGTATTTTACAATGGTGAAGGATGAAAAAAACACATAACATGCAAGAAAAATAATTGATGATGGAATAAGACACTATTAGAGAAATCTATTCCATGATAATGTTGAACCTGATAGAGATCTGGGGATGAAAGATCTTCTAGTGGAGGGAAGAAGATATTCATATGAGAATAAAATATTTAAAGATGGTAGAATAAAATATACTATGTACAATAAATAATTCATTAAACTAGATCTTTAGAAAATAAGATAAACATGGAGGAAAAAAAATAATTTCAAAATAAAAAGCACAATAGAAGAAATAAAATGTGTGATAGATTGAGCGATTTAGAAATAAATTATCTAATGGCCACACATCTATTCGAATTTTTAATGTCGGATGAATAATGAGTTTATATCATAGTTCTATATGAATTTGGAGATGAAAAGATATATATATATATATATATATATATATATATATATATTAAATATAATCACTTTTGATCCATCAGTTAATCTAACGATAGGGAATTATCAGCAGTTGCATTCTGATCAAACACAGGCCTTTAGCCCCATGAGCTACCTAACCCAACCCATTCACCTAGTGGAAACACTCTATTGGGTGTATACATGGGCCCACATGTAATCAGAATGAACTATTCAAAAATATCAATCCAAATCCTCTTTATGGGCTACCTATGGAAGGACGTCCAGCATGGTGGACCTAATGGGTCCCCTATGTGGTCGAGGGTTGGCCTAGGTCCCTTACATTAGGATGGTCCAAAATATTTTCATAATAGAAAAAAAATATGAACCTTAAGTAAATAAATTTGAACAAATATTATGCTTTATTATATAATTTAACTAATAAAATTATTTAAATATAAACAGCATTAAAATAATTGTGTAACTATTAATAAAAACATTTAGTAAAAATAAATAAATAATTATTTATTTTTATTTTAACAAAATTCATTTTGATTAGTTTATCAAAACAAATAATAAATTTTAATGTATTAGATCTATATTAAAATAAAAAAACCTACTTCTATATCCACCCTTCGTTCATAATAGTTCTACTAAGGCTTGATATTTCCTTGTACTTTCCCAAACTAAAAAAATGGTTAATATATTGGATTTATTTTGACTTCTATTGATACTATATTTCTCCATCACTCTATCATCCAATTTATTTTGAATGAAATTAAATTCCCAGTCAATGTTCTTTTCCATGAGTGAACCATTAGGTGCTTAGTGAAATATATTACACTATGATTGTCATATAATAAAATTAAACCTTTCAAAATTATGATAATATCCTCCTTGAAACTATTTAACCATATTATTTCTTTACCTACATTCATTACAAGCATATTTTTATATTCTATTTTGGATTAACCAACAGCTGACTATCATATATATATCTAGCTTAATACTACTCCTCTATCGGTAAATAAAAACCCTATATCAATCTTTAATGAATACATATTTCCTCCAAATTTTTCTCCTAAATATCAATATAACAAATCAACCTTCATGAAATATATTTATATATCTTTTACACCTTTGAGATTATTTGGAATCCAAATAAAATATTCCTAGTGTTTCATTCATAGATTCTAGGAAAAATAACTAACATCTACCAATTAAAATTCATTTTCTATCATTTTAGAAACACAATCATAAATATCGGTACCTACCACTAATGTATTTGGAAAAATCAGCATGTACTTCTTCATAAAATCCATTTTCAATGATTTATCATTGGATAATTTTAAGTATCAAATCATTTATGTGGACACTAGATTATATATGGTCATTTTAATTATCTCAATGTCATTTAAAATGTGTTCTTTTTGTGAAAAAAACATTTCATCTTCTTATCCCTCTCAATCCACATCCCAAAACATTTCATGGGTTACCCTAGATTATTCATCATGATCCCATGGATAAGTCAAAATTAACCAACTGAATTTATTGAATTTATGAACCAACCATGAGCATATCATATATTTACAAGATAAGGAAGATAAATATGGCATGCGGGAACACCTTTATGTTGGAAAAATAGGATGATTTTCTCTAGGTAAACCCATTCTCCTCCCTAAAGGAATAAAATTTTCAGTTACACTATGTTGGTGATTGAACTAGGTTAAAATGACTAGTATTTAGCATACACATAAGGTCCTTGTTGAGTTTTCACAAACCACTATATGGTTTCTCCATAATTAATTTTCTAATAAAATCACCATTGAGGAACACTATTTTTTCTTCCATTTAATAAAAATTAAATGATATAGAAGAATCAGACATATCACTATTTGATTGAGGTATGTTTGATAATGGGTGATTTTTTAGGCATAAATATACTCCTTCAATCGAAACACATTAATAAACAATATGTCTATAGACCTCCTTCATCCACCAATAACTTCTTTAAAAAAATAAGACCCATATTTTAAGAAATTATTTCTTACCCTATGGAAATTGTTTTATCTCTCAATTTTGGTTATGATAAATCAAATATAATTCATCTTTTATGGATAACACATACTTTAATGATTCACCATGTCTAGTTATTTTAATTGGGCCCTTAGACTCTCCTCCATTTATAAAAATAAAGTAATATAAATTAGGTATGAACCTCTATACTAATGGTCTAATTTTAGAATATCACTACAATTCATCCTTTGGTTTTTTTTAATTTCAAAAACAAATGATTTAGGAACATCACCTTCTATAACACTCCTAATAGATACAACATTTCTTATTCATTATGATATCTCCGAACTCCAAATTGATTCCTCTTGAATCTCAGTAGTTCCCAAAACTTTTGAAACTGGTACCCTTTTAGAAAATTTGTGTAGGTAAAATTGGATATTTTTAGTTTATTATTCAAAAATCCATTTTCTAAGGAGTTTTTTCCATTCTATAAAACATTTTTATTGAAGAGAACATGGTGTAATAAAATGACATCTCAATTTTTATTATCAAAAATATAAAAACCAATGTTTTAATGTTATTATCCAAAAAATGTGTCATAAATAGTATTTAACATCATGTTTTTTCAAAACAATGTAATTTACATGGATATAGTATTGACCTTAGAAAACATTGAGGTGGGAGACTTCACCTAGTTTGGGAGACTTCACCTAGTTTTTTGGACCATACCGATTTTGGTATCTCCTAATGAAGTGGTGAGAATGGTATTTTGTTCACAAGGTATGCTACAAAATTGGATTATTCTACCTAAATTTTATTGGAAAATGATGAAAAATAATATTATATACCATTCCTTCTTAGTCAACATCTAATTTTTCTATTCCAATGAACCGTTCTATAGGTTATTTGTGTTCTAGGAATAATCATCTCAATCCTAATTCTATTTGTCTATTACAACCTCTAAAAATACATGCTACCATACTCCCCAACATTATCAGACCTTATCCATTTTATCTTATCTCCAGTTTATTTTTCCACCATAAAAATTCATCAAACAACCACCCCAAAAACCTCTGTTTTTAATAAATTTACTAATCTAACAAATTCCTTATTAAATCATTAATTAATGTTATGAGGTATAACGATCTATCAAGAGAATGGGATAGTGCATTCCCCAAGATTGCTTTTTCAAGATTTATAACTTCAATGATATTGGTTTCATTCTATTTAGATTAAATAAAAACATCTCCAAATTTTAATTATAAAAACACAAAATGAACCAAGCTATTTTTTATTGAGATTCAATATACCATTATTTGACAACAATTGCATATTATTTCCACTCTGTTTTCCATGATATAAATTCCATAATTCCAGACATTAAAATATTATCATTATGATACTTATTTCTCCATTTAATATTAACGTTATAAAAAAAATCCAATCGTATAAACCTCTAGTAACAACTATTGATCCTTGATGAATCCTTCATACTTTATTTTTTAATGTTTTTTATATTATTTCTTCAACTACCTAATCATTGTAAATCATAATTTTCTCTAAACCTTGTATGTGATGAAATCCCTATAACTCAAGGAATCTTTGGTCATACATTCACACATTAACATATCATGTCCCCATGATATTTATAACTTAATAATTATATAGATGAACCTTTAATTTCCATTCAAATAAATAAATAAACCTGAATCGGTAATAATCTATATAATTGAATGAATCAATGAAATCAATGATATGTGATTATAATTGATTATTAATATTAAACATAAACTATTATTACCTTCATCTATAGAAGTTATCATACATGAACATTTAGAATCTATCCTTTTATAATTCACTTATTGTTCCATGTAATCTATTTTTAGGTTACCCTTCAAATCATAAAGATAATATATGTGTCTAGGCTTAGCTAAATTACAATAACTATTCACCATTAATATATATCATAATTTAATTTGACATTTAGATTATGTTTAACATAATTTACCTTACACATTAAGTGTTATTGAAAAAAAAATTCAAACGTACATCAATCTAAGTTCATCATTCTGAATCATATTTCTATCATCATGAAAAAATAGTTCAAATTTCAGTCAATAATTTCTTAATTTAGTTATCAGCATATCCCATGATTTCGATAGAATTAATAGCAGTAATAGAGCCCACACATCTTCTATGAAGTATACATTAACTCATTCAAGAATATAAGATTCATATTAAATTTAGTTACAAGATCATTGATTGGTATTCTATATGATATCCTCATATTTAGTAACCTCCACATATAGAACCCCTTTTTTACTATTATTGGATTTTAATACATGTCTTCTATAGAAATCGGCATCTCCATTATAGTTGTCACCTCCAAGATGTTATATATAAAAAATATTCCAATGATATCTAAATCAATTAATGTTATTTTATATATGATCTTTCTCATTCTAATCTTTTGATTACATTATGTTTAACCCCATTGAAGAGAACTTTAAGGATCTTATGAATCAAATTGTCCACCATATACATCCTTCCAATGCAGAAGTTATTCCAATTTATTTTTTCAAATTAAACCATTTCTTATTTAAATATAATAGAATAAAAATATTTAAATCCCAAAAAATTGATAAATATTATTAAATTAATTTTATTGGGAGATCCTACTACCATGGGTAAAGAGCGTTCTTGAACCGCAAGCTCTAATAAAACTTGTTGGAATTTAGAACCAAAAATAACTTGAAATCACACCACCAAGACCATAAATCATAAAACCATGATTTGTAAACCTCCCATAAAAAATAATACGTTGACATTGATGCACTAGAATATATATGTAAAATAGAACCTAAAAAACCCCATCAATTCAATTTCATTCCAAATTCAAATGAACATACGTCTTGAAAAAAATATTTCAAAAATAAAAGATAACAATAAGTAAATAATAATGATTTTAATTATTTTAATTTTGTTCCTACATATATTGCAAAAGGCAACACCCAAATATCATAATATATTATTACCTTTAAGTAGGTCAATGTGATCGATAGTTTACTCCAGACAAAACACCAAACTTAAACAAAACCACCATATATTTAGATAAAAATATAAATATTAAGTATGGTACTAAAAAACCTAGCCATTAATCAATGGGGATGACTAGGAATCACATCATGATGAAGTATTTATATATTTAAAGTAAATTATACTTTTAATATGAATACATTTCAATTTCTATAGCTAAAATGATTAATACAATAATTTTATGCTTAAAACGTATTATTATAATTTTTTCCCTTTTATGTGACATGCATTTCACATTCATGAAACTTCTGATTAATGATGATAAAATATATTCAATATTAATAATTGTTTAATATTAATTTAATTGTTAAATAATATGAAATATGAATAAGAATGGTTACTTTTATAAAAAAATACTTTCCAATAAAAATAGTTCTTCATTATATCACACATTTTAATTAAAAATTAATGTTTAAAAATTTAAAAATTTAATTTGATGAAATTGTCATTATTTGAGGATTCATCATTTAAATATTTTCTTAATATTAATTTTTAGAGTATTTTCATAAAATAATTTTTTTCGTTAAGAATGCAAAATACAGTTTTTTAAAATTTTCATGGCATTTATGTCTTTGTTAGTATATATGTATGAATTGTAAAAATAATTAATCTTTTTTATAAGGCCAATTATGTATTTTATTATTTAATTTATAATTATAAAAATATTTTGTTTTAATGTAAAAACCCGTATTTGATACTTTAAAACATATTTAATATTTATTATAAAAAATTAAAACATTAGATTCTGTGATTTGAAAATTATTTATTATCAATTTTATAAATCTAATCAAATGAAATGGATTTATAATATATAATAATTAGGTCAAAATAATCTAATAAATACAAGTTTATTTATAGGGATAATTATTTTGTTACCTTAGGTAAAATCTAGTTACCACAGTAAATGCTAAAATAGTAAAAGTAATAATTCATGGGGTATATGGATTGAAAAACGATAAAAAAATCTATAATTGAGTGTATGAGGTGTTTCTATACCTTATCTCTTAACCAATAAATATTTCTCAATTTTGGATCAATTGGACGTGTTTAACATGTTCTCCCTTTATATTATGTTTATTTTTTTTAATTCTAATCTCACAATATATAAAAGGGCCCTCTCACTACACCATCATGTAAATACTAGAAATTAATTTAATCTTGAAAACCAGCCATATTACAAAGTCAACAATAATAATTCAATCTCTTTAGATTATTCTCACATTATATCAGCCTATTTCATCCATTTCTAAGGGATCTTCCTAAGAAATCTTGGAGTTCTCAACCCGAGTAATCAATTTTAGTGAAATTATATATTTTCCACTTTATATTGAAATTATAACATCCAAATCCCTATTTAATTAAATTATAATTGGCTATGTAATTAATGTCATTTTTATATGTGATTAATCATCAATAACAATTTTTCCTTTTATATCAATAAAAACAGAACTGTAAATGTTGTGTTTTGCAGACTACCACTTACACGATGCAATTTGTATCATTTTCATTAGGATTATGAAATGGATGGTATAAAAGGGGAAATCAAAAATTAATTATAATATTTATATCAATATTATTATTCTGAAACAATTAACTCTAATACAAATTTCTTATATTCCCGGGGAAATGAAATAATCAACCTGGCATATTATGTGCTCTTATCTCCACAGAATGATTGATTTATATTATTTCATTAACACCATTAATTGATGGTCCTAAGAATTAGTTTAATAGATAACTATTATTTTTATGATATCATAATTATTATACTAAATTATAGAATATTTTATTGATATCATAAAAACAATATCATCATTAATTCAATATTTTAAAAAAAGCGTACTAAGAGGAAATTTTCCTTATTCATGTAAACTGATATATTATAATGCATTAATTTAAATATAAGAAAATAAAAATATTTATATCACATGAAAAACTACATAATGAGATATTTATGATTATTTTATATATATATTACAACTAAACAATTGCATAATCATCCATTAATCCGGGTATGTTCATTTTTGGGCCAGTTAGACCATCTGCTTTACCACTTCTAGTAAATTATATCATAACTGATGAGGAAATCCTAGTTACCGGTATAATATTATATATATAAATTCAAATAATAAATTAATTTCTATAAATTATACATAAAAAGTTGACTCATTAATTATGAAAACACCATTTGAGAGTTAAAAATCCCTTTGAAAATTTCACTGTCAATTTCATCTTCTACAATAAAGTCTAAAATACTCATGAAAGGAAAAAATCCCACCATAATAATGGAATCATGGTTCCTAATTAATACGGTGGTATTATCTTATAATTATTGTATTTTAAAAATATTTATGGACATTTAAGAGCAATATTTTATACCATTCTAATGGAAATCAATTCAAAAGTTACCCATCATAAAAGTGATTTTGATTAAAATGATAATCAAACATTAATAATTTCATTAAAAATATTATTTTCAAATAAATAATTTTTCTGAAAGAGAGTCTATTTGGTAAATTTTTATTATTTTAAAAAACCCCTCATCATTTCTATGTTATATTCATGGGATTTTATATATTCCCTCAACATTTCATTTCCCATTGACTCATTAATTACTAGAAGTGTTTCTTGAAACTATCCCAAAATTTTCTTCTTAGTGTATAACCTCTCTTTTTCCCTTAATTGTATTAATTATATGCATTTAAAAGTTTAAAAATATATTATCAAATTATTTATCATCATAATTTGATACTACATAAAATTACATTAGAATTAATAAATTAATTTTTACTATTTTCTATGTTGGTAGTTTTAATCAAAATGTGAAAAGCATCCCTTTTTAACATTTATTCATGAAAATATAATCTCACCACCATTATTATTGAAAATGAATATTTCTCCGTATGTATCCATGTTGTCAAAACAAATCAATTTTCTACTAGATTTATAAAATATATCATTAAAGATTATTACAAATGTTTATGAATATATCTTATTTCCAAAGTGTTTTTTCCAAAACTCCTAAAAAGTAATTTTTATCAAAGTCATTTTCCATTCAAATATATGATGAGCAGTCATAGACATTATTAAAACATAACTATCAAAAAAAATTAGATGAATTATGCAATTTACTTCTTTTTTGGATGAATTATTAATCACTATATTTATCTTACATATTTTTTATCAGTGTATAACTACATTTTTTTTCAATACATTCCCCTATGAATACCTTATTCTTCAATGCATTGATTGAAGAGTGTTCACTAATATTATCCCCATAGATTTATTAGAAAAAACAAATGTTTTAGCTATATAAATTTTATTCATACATTATAAATACAATAGGATATATTATCTTGATTAAATGATATTTACCTTGAGAGTTACTACATATCATTGGGTACATGTTTTTTTCTACAAGAATCCCATTTTATAATTATTGACAGTATTATGAATTTTTTCCTTATGTGTTTTCATTTGAAAATTTTATAATACCCATTTTATACCCATGGATTATTTTATTACGTGGTTATTTATTTTCTAACGGCGCACAAATGTATAGATTATTGGAGAGATGGTAACTATATCTCAATCCAATGTGTTGGGGAAAGGATTATATCTTATGATATAGAAAAGTTATATGAATAGATTAATGGGTTACTATGTTAAAAAATGGTGAGTGTGATGGAAGGTACCTATAATCACAGTTTCATGTGTAATTGGGTTAGAAAGTATCTTTGTAACTACCAAAATCATTAAAAATAAGAGTTACCCTATGATTTATTTTAACACCTTATAATGTAATATGGTTATAGAAAAAACATGAAATCCTTCTGTTTTATTATATACAATTAGATTTAAATGACCATTTAGCTTATATGAAATTTATAATATAGATGTTGAACAATTATCATATGATTATTATAAATATAGGGTTTTCAAAAAACCAATTGACACAGAACAGGGATGTGATGGACTTAACCAGCCGGATCATAACCTATGAGGCCCATTTATTGGAGCTTGTGAGGGAGGTCAAATATATGGGATTTTACTTTGACTAATATCAACATTATATTCAATAACATAATCATTAGTGAATTTTTTTGGAGAAGTTCAAGATCATCGAGATCATGCCCCAAACCGTCTTCGTTGAACAAACCCATGAATATTTCAACATCATGCACCATACCCTTAGGAATCATAATGGTGTATTAAATTGATATATATCACAAACCCAGAAATATGGGTGTGTAAATTAATATTTTATAGAATAATTAATATATTTTCAACATCTTATTATTACATAATAATTTATTTTTATTTTAATACGATAAAACAGAAATTATATTTTTGTGAAATATTTAAATTCAATTATGGAATTTATTTTGATGAATTAATGGATTTTTTAAATAAATTATATTTTATTTAAGTAATATTTTTAGATAATATTTATTAAATATAAATAATCATACAATTTTTTTGAAGTCAAATGTAATTTTTATAAAAGATAAAAAACTGGTACTGTAATAAAACACAACATTTATCTATAACTATTGATTCAGATTTGGGAGTGAAAATTCATATATATAGAAACATTTTTTGGTAAAATTAATATTCGTTTTTGGAATCAAAAAGTAACAAGTATACAATAGTTAATTAATGTAATGGCTCAGACCTCCCTAATCCATTATTTTGTCAAAATACGTTGTTTGGGGTGTTCTAGGAGGCAACAGTAGCTCATTTCAAAAGTTTTCCAAAATTCTAGTTTTTTTATCGGTAGCTCAGGGCATCAGTAAGTTAGCGAATCAATAGGGTTGTGCATTGTTATGTTATAACATCATAGGTAAGGGATTCCATAGATCATGGTGTCGGTAGGTCAGAGCATCGGTCGGTCAAGGTTTCGGTATGTCAGGGCGTCAGTTGGTCGGGCATCGATGAGTCGGGTAAATGAATCACTGTCGATGAGTCACATTATTAACCCGTGACATTGACTCAAGTTTGTGACTAATGATAGCGAGTTTGATATCGGTGACTCACTATCGGGGACTCCTTTTGGTGACATACCCGGCAGTGAGTAATTTTCAGGTTTTTCTAGTTTTTCTAGTTTCACCCTTCTTACATTTAAATTGATGTAAATCAAGTTTAAAAACTAGTTTTAGTGTTTATAAAAAATTAATAAGGACATTAATTATATATTTAATATCCTAATTATTTTTTGGATTTTAAATAGTAAAGACTTGTGGACTTGACAATGATCCTAATTTTAAGTACATTGAAACCACCACTTTTCTGTTGATATAGGATCTAGCTCTTCAAAGATAAGATCTTTTCTTTTTTATTTGTTTCTATTTTCTCTTAGTATGATTGGAAACTTTATTCCCAGAGTGTTAACATTTTTTATACATCTTTGGATCTAGTTTTCCTTGTATTCTATCCTACTACTCGTGAAACCCCAATATTTGGCGCAATGAGGAATTTTTTGATCATTTGTTGTACCAAGTATGGATTCCATCATCACAATTTCAAGTTTTCATGGTTTATATTCATGAAAATATGGAAGTAAATGTGTAAAAAGTATAAGTAAACATTTCTATTTTAATACCTCTCCTCATGCTTCTATCAATTCTATAAAAGATGACCAATGTATCGGAGATATTAAGGAAATTTCATATTCATATGAAGAAAAAAATAAAACAAATGACTTTTATACATGACAAACATAGAGAAAGATATAAAAGTGTTATATAAAATAAATTAAATTGTCTTTTTAATTATATAATATTAACAATAGAATTTTAATGTTGAATGGAATAACTGAGATGTTTAATGAAATGAATAAAAACCTAGTTTCTTCAACAAAGGACAATGTTTGTAAATACTTGGAATATATTCATAATGAAAATTAAAGGGTAAAAAGTAATTAGATAATGTTAAAATTTAATAAGTTTTTTTATAATTCCGATTTATAATAAATGTGATTCAGATTTCAATATTGGAAAGAAAAATTATTTAAATAAATATTATGATGTATAGAAAATACGTAGTTTTTATTATTTTATTTTATCCATGATTGAAATTAATTTTTAAATGGAATTGTTTCTAGATTTGCATTTGTTAATTTCCATAAATGGGGATTTTATAGTCATTATTATTATGATTAACCATTAAAGTTCACTAAATATTTTGATCAGAAAAGTAAATTTATTTCAAAAGGATAATTTATGGAAAAACAATCCAAGCCATAGACTGATTGGGTACTTAAATGGATTTATTCCAATTAATGTGAAATTAATCCATTCATTATACCCAGTTAATATATATTTAATTTCATATTCTTATGTTTAGTTATCATGTCATTATAGTTTCATCATGGGAATGTTGGAATGTGAATTAGAAAATTAGTATTTCTTTTTTGCTATGCTTGAATACCTTGTATAATTTCAGGATACTACTATATTTTTCAATATTTTATTTTTGTTTTAGATATTAAACAAATGTAAAATTGGGTTTATATCTCATGGTCTTGAATTTTAATTTCCATATGGCCAGTGAATTTTTTATTTCAGTTTTATATTTTTTTTAAATTGTGTGACATTATAATTTGGTTAATTGAAAAATTCATTGAATAATTTATAACATGATTTGTAGATTAATATAATATAAAATTATATTTCTATATGAGTGTTTACCACTAAATTAAAATTCATCTTATACATATTCTATTTTTTTCCTTTTGAAAGGAAAGAGATAATTTTCTTATTATTACTATTATTTTTAATTTGTAATCCCTCTTAGATATTTTATTCATTGAAGCTTATTTTACATCATTTAATATGTTTATTTTTAAAAAAATTAAATCTGACTTAAATATATATATATATAATATTTTTGAATTTTTAAAATATAAATTATCTAGTTTTGTTTTTTTTTTGTAAATAAGGAAATTGAAAATAAGGTTGAAGAAATAACGATTAATTTTTTTAAACATATTCCCTAATTTTATGATATTTAAGCATTAATTTTATATATTTTTAATTATATTTTTAAGATCCATTGAGTTTAATTTTGAATTAATTTAAAGAATTCAGTCTATTTTAAAGATTCAAATATGTATAGTTGTTAAATTTAAATCAGATTTATCATATTATGAATTTTGTCCTAAAAATTTACTTCAAATATTTGACTAAGATTTAATTCAATTTCTATATAAAAGTTTCTCTTTATTCATGAAAAGGTAGTTGGAGTTAAGGATGAATTTTTCAATTTTAAATTTATATTTTTTACAGATGATATATATAATTCATCAATTAAGGGGTGGGGTAACCTTATTTTTATAATAAAATTATCTTATAAAAGAATTCTAATTTTATGTGTGTTTTTAAAATTTTATAATCTAATTTGTATTTTTTTGTCGTACTAAAATTTTAAAACTGTATATTAGTGCATTACATGATAAATAAAAAAGAATTTAATATGTAGTATTCTTGTTTATAAAATATAAGTTTATACTTATTATGTATGTAGAAATAATATTATTTTTATATTATAGAATAATTTTGATCATGTTACACTCATTGAGAATCTTATTGAATGCTCAACTTCTGGTGAGTTTGAATTTGTTTATATGAAAAAATATATTTACATGAAATATTTACTAATATGGAATCTAATATTTAGTTTTCTATTTTTAATTTCTATTAAAATTTATTTATCATATTAAATATTTTATCTTCTCATACTACTAATTTATGTCTATTTAATGTTTAAATTTTTAGTTTTCATAAAACATTATTTAATGAAGGGTTTCTCATTATATTTGTAAAAAAATTTAAAATCAAATCATTTTATAAAACTAAATGTGAAAACAATTTAAGGATTTATATTATCTCTATGACACATTTTTTTGTGAAACATTCCTATTTTGGACTCTTTTATAAATTATTTATATCCATTTTAATGAAATTTTATTTAAACATCTACTTATAAAATACAATGTTCTTCCATTGTTCAAGAATTCTTAAAGTTAAATTTAATTAATTATTGACCCTCACTCTAAAGAAATATAATACTAGGATAAATAAATATAGGGAAACCGTTATCAATTTGAAAAAATAAATTTTCTATTGAAACATTATCTTTTTGATAATTTCAAAAATGGGGAGAAGTATTGAAATTATTCTTGGATATTTAATTATAAAGGGGGGATATTGGGTGGATCCTTGAACCACATTATTTTTATGGTAATTTTTTGATTTATTTGTTTTATTTCTTTTAACATGATTATTTAAAAGTATTTATACTTTTAATTATGTAACTACAATATCTATATTATATTTCTTTCAAATAATAGTTAAATTTGGTTATTTTTTTATTTTATTTTATTTATCCTGATAATTCTTGTTTTCATTTTTGATAACATGTTCGATAAGATTTAGGAACATTTCATATAACAAAAATTCTATTTGGGATTATCAAGTATAATTTATACATGATTTTTTACTATTAACATATAGCCAAATTATGGTTCCCGGATAACCAAATTGAAAATCCACATAGTCAAATTAAAATCAACATAGAAAAATTGTTAACCACAAACTCATGTTTCCATGTTGATTTTCCATATCTATTTTAGTAATAACATTGTCTAAAAACTCAAAATTATGTCATTATTATTTGTTTTTAAAGCTACAAATGTTATATAAAATTTATAAAAATACATAAAATTCATAATATATTTGTATCATGTTAAAAATTCAGTTATAAGTCCCTAATGGTTTCACTCTAAATTATGATGTTTTTACGAACAATTTTGAAATAATAATTTAATGATAACTTGAGCTATATTGGTATGATTATGGTGATTATAGATAATTTGGAATTATAATTAAATTTTTTTAAAGAAAATTCACTAAAACCAAATCTAATTATGACTTTTGTAGGCTTCATTTTGGAATGAAATTATACATGTCAAGATATTAACATATTATATAATTTTTCATACAGGAATTCATCTACGGTTTCCCTTTTCTTATGTGAATTTGACTACGTGAATAATTTTGTTTTGTATGTTTTTAAATATGAATAAATTACATATACGAATTTAGCTAAATTATAATTTTCTTACATATATTCGACTAAATATACATATTCTCTTACATGGTGAAAATAAATTATATAGAACATAGTTAAATATATTTGGTGATGTGAACTAATTTGGATAAATATGTGAAGCTCATATTTTAGTTTTAATTCATGATAATTTCACATACATGATATATAAAATTATGTGAATGTTGAAAAACGCTTACATGGATATCAATTATATGATTTTGGGAGTTCTTAAAGGTTGTTCTATACCATGGAATTATTCCATGTATATTATATTATTTAAAATTTCTATTATATATATGTTTTTTTAATAAATATAATGTTCTATTTCTCCCAAAATTTGAAATTAATTATATAGAATCCATGAAAACTTGTTTGTGATAATTTTATAAGTAATTAGATTAGATTCACATATGATTAAGTGTGTATTAATATTTAGGCTACAATTAATGAAAATGTGATATTTAAAACTAAATTGACTTGAGTATGAAGATTCAGAATTGAATGTCGTTAGGTAGTTTTTCAATGATATTGATATTAATTAATAATTTTTGTATTAATTGTTCAAAACATGATTAACAATACAAATGTTTTATTTTATTTTACAAAAATATCTAGAGAAAAATCATGTGAGTATTACTTGTCTCTCAGTTATGAAAAATAAATATGGAACATTTACATATCAAATATGAATGCATAATATGATTATATGTAACAAACGAAAATTTGAAATTATAATTGTTTAGGAATATTAAGATTTATTCTCACATTAATTATAGGAGTACACTAATGAATTTATTATCAAATTTTATAGATGTATAAATAGTTATTTTAATTGATTATTTATTATTATAAATAATATATAAATATATAATTTGTTTTTTCATAGGAAATCAAATATATTTTAAAGTGGATCCCATATTAATATTTTATTAATTGAATTTTTTAAGGATAATAATGGGGTTTATATTGAATAAAATATCCATTTCTAATTTAATATAGAAAAATACGAAGGCATGCAGTGAAGAATAATAATTGTGACACTTTATTAAGTATTTCCTAATACATAGTTCGAAACATAATCATAGAGAAATTTCATTCAACAACATATTTATATAAGAAAATTGTTGCATAAGATTCATCATTTCAACCTTTAGAAGCACTAGATCACTACCATATACAGAAACTAACATCTTTATATTCAATCATTCTTATAGTTTAATTATTTTAATCTTTCTTTGTGTAGTAACTATTTCTGTTTTTTCATCACACATTGTGTATCTTTCATGAGTTTACACTAAACTAAAAAAAGGAATGTCTATATTTAAACCTTCGCCTAAAATGATAGGGTTTAATATAAACTGTTATAATAATGGGTTACATATAACCCCTAAAACATCAGAGGAAAAGACTAGTCTTGTAATTGTTTTGGTTTAGTCGGTCCCCTTAGAAGATTATGACTCTCTTTACACATAAATTATAACAATTTTTTAAATTTATTGAGAAATTATAGGATGTGTTTACACTTGTAAAATATTGGGTTTTATTTTCACAACTAAAATATTGGGTTCCTTCTAAATTGAAAAAAGGAAAGATCTTAGGATGGATTATGTAAATTTCTTAGTTTGGTATTCACCTATAAATGGATTTGTTTTTTGAACCCGTAAAGTAGAAGGGAATTTAGTTAATCCTTAAGGTTTCAAAAATTCATATGTAAAGATTTTTAAATTTACATCCCAATTTAAATACATTAGTGGGTTCCCTACACCAGGTTGGTGTGTTAAGAGTAGATGTAGGATGGTTAAAAATAGAACTACTATAAAATTATTATGTTGGTATTTTAATTTCATTAATTGTTTCATATTTCGTTTATTATACTAGTGAGGCTGAGTTATATAAAATTTGGATCATTCTACTTCGACTATTAATGTTCAATGTTTGTTGATTTTTTAGAATAAAGACATTAAACTCACTCTTCTCTATTTTTACCACCCCATCAATACCTAACATTTACATCGACCATATGTGCCTAATGATGGAATGATAGGACCCAATCATGGACTTCCCCACAAGGCAGAGCTTGTCTTTCTATTAATGACTATAATAAATATATTTGTTTATAAGGGGTCCATGAAATTTCATTTGAAAATTTGGTCATGGAATTTCCAAAACTCAAATAAATATTCTATAAAGGACCATATAGTGTGAATCTATGGAAGATGTAGATGGATTCCCAAACATTAGGACCATCTGGACTATGATGACCACCAATATATATAAATTCCATACATTGACGTCTCATTGAGAATAACTCAAGGTGGTAATATAAATGACATTCATCACCAAAGGAACATAAAAATGTTATGGATAGTTTATCAATAAAAAAGTCTTTCATTTTCCTATCACCAAACATCCCCATCGAAGTTAAAAAGGCATCACATTTTCAATATTATTTCCACAACAGTGAAAATCACTATATACCATAAGAGAAGTTATCTAACATATCAGTAAGTAAAAATCTATTTGAATCAATATATTGGGATATAAAACCCACTCAGTCATCTTCTATATTAAAATAGTTCTATGTGTTATTGTAATGTTTTCAAAAATTAATAAAAAAGTATTTTCTAGTTTTTTTCATTTTTATATTATGTATTTGTGTATATTAATAACTAATATTTATGAATTCATATGGGTTTGATTTTACAGTTTTTTTAATAAATATATCTATATATTTCATTATATAATATCATTAATTAGAATCATTTTAACTTTTTTGGATTCATAGTGGTTAAATATTATCATAACATGACCATTGGTAGCCGAAAAAACCCAAACAATTTTCAATCTATCCTTAAGGATTAATGTGCATTAAATTTATAAAGAAAAGTGTACCAATACAACCACTCCAACAACATTAATCTTGTTATGTAATATATATATCATAATGATGATCACTAATGTATCACAATTAATACATTTACATCTTTGGGGATTACACCATCCTTCTATCTATGATCTTATATTGATAACAAAAAAAATATTAGGAGTTCTAGTGCCTTTATTTAGAAATAATGATTGTTGTTTTTGTTAGAAGGGAGTTATTGAAAACTATTCCTAAAACTGATAATCAATAACACCCAACAGGATGGATTTGATTATTTTATATATCCATCATTTATGGTCCTCCATAAAATAAGAACACCCCCTCCATGATTAATGAAATGGTTGAATTACTCCTAATGATGAATCAATTGAACACTTTAAATGTATATTCATGATGAATTTAATCCATTAATAATGTATTAAAATAATGTAAACTATGAGGGAATTGATGTGTAATATGTATGGAAGTTATAAATTGTATATACTAATATGATCATAGAATATGGCCTAATCATGATCCACATCTCATGATTCCTTTAAAATATATAGCAATCATATTGTACAATATTCATATCCTGAAAATTATACTATATGATCCCTTAATCTATCACTTAAACCTATGTACCATATGGTATTAATAAAAAACATTATAACTAATTGCTAATATATCTAAAATTATTTCGGAGAAGCCTTTGATCAAGCCCTCATCATTTTGGAACAAATATCTTAATACCCATCCAAATGTATAATGGTTTGAACCTAAAGTACGTAGTAGTATTGAAAAAAATATATGAAATATGAATTTTATAGATATAAGAAAATGGTGGCCTCTAGAAAAGAATTAGTGCTACTTTAGTTATTAAGGGGTACAGTGTGATCTCCATCAAACATACACATATCTATCTATGAATATGTACGCCAGAATATGTAACATATAAATCCTATTTATACCAATATAGCCACATTAACATGACATCGAGTGACCAATAATCTTTGAACAACATTAATATATTTCAGTTCATCTTATCTTTGCGTTGATTCTTTAAAAAAGATACACCAAGTTGATGAATTCAGAACATGTCATTCATCAAACTGATGATTACATCAGTTACCCCGCATCTAAATAGCTAGAAAAAATATATTTTTCTCTATTAGCTATATCCATGAATTTATTCAATATAATTAAATCAATTTTTTTATGTCTCAACTCATATACAAGTGGAAAAATCCAATATTAATCATTATTCTACAGATAATATAATCAGAAACAAACCCAACCACCCACTAAATAAATAAATTGAAATAAAATTCTATATAAGGGTATAAAATTATGAATGTTATCATTCTATGTATCCTTCCATACTAATGTTAAAAGGAATTATAATAAGCATGAACCCCATAGTTTATCAATGACTATGTGACATTCAATGAGATATACTTTTTCGAGAAACCCACCTAATAAGTCTCTAAATGTTATATTGTGAATCCATTTTTAGATTCTCATATTCCAGATATTGTAGAAAATAAAATATTTAATTTATGATAATCTTAAAAATTCACCACAATCCATTGTACTCCATGATGATCATTGATTAAGGACAACTAAAAGTCTTATATTGATATGATGTTATCATTAAAGCATTCTTTCAAATTAAACATTAGTACAAATGAATGATTAATAAATGGATAATAACATTATTATTGTAACACCCCAGGTAAATAAAGAGTATGACATTTTCATATTTATCCATATTTGTAAATAAAATAATGATATGACTTTAAAGGGGACGCCATGCTCGATGGCGTACCCAACACGCAACAACGAGTTTCTTGGGAATCTTACGTTGCACTCTAATAATAAAATAATATTATTTTAAATGGTAGTTAACATGTAGTCATTGTAATGGCGGGAATGGATAGAAATAACTAAAATATGATTATATATGGTTTTAAATGTTTTTACATTTATCCAATAAAGGATAGAGGCTTAAAATACGGTAAGAATTCAATTTTAGGTGTATATGCCCTAGTTTTCACTAAAGGTTCACTTATCACCTTTTGATGTTGAACCATCATTAAATATATTTTTGTTCACTATTAAATATTATTTTGGGCCAAATAAAACTCTTATTAAGAATCGGGACATCAAAATTTACTTTGTGTAAATTTTTGGTATCTTTCCGATAAAGTTCATTTTTTTAATGAATAGTGTAAAATGTTGTATTTTAATTCAAAACCTCTTTTTAATCTAATTTATTTATATGATTAGATTATCTTTTTAATTGGTTATAAAGTGAAATTAAAATATATTTTTACCATTAAATCCAATAGTGGTCGTTGGAATTAATTTCACTTTGAAATCAGACTTAAACCAGTGTCAATCTTTTGATACTAATTGTTTCATAAAAACACGCTATTTGCTCTGACAGCGGGAATTAATTATTAAATTAATTAATGTGACTTATATGTTTTGAATTTTGTAAAATAGACTTAATTTTTGAATTCTGAATATCAAATATATCTTAGGGTGAATTTTTGGGATTTTTCTGAAAAACATCAATTTTTGATGAATAGTGACACCACTAAGTGATACTTATAAAAAACTGATTTTTCCGTTTAAATGAAATTTTTCCATCTTTGTGTTTTGAATTTCAAAAATCCGACATACATGGTTTTCATTAAGAAGTAAAATGTGGTTCAATGGGATAAAAATAATTTTTTGGTGAATAGTAACTTATTAAGTTTTTAATCGCGATTAGAGGTAATTAGTGTAGTTTAAGGTAAAAATAATGTTTTAATAATATGAAATGAACTTGACACATGTCCTAACCTCATTGGATGTGTAATGGCCGACCAAGACAAGCCATGGGTCAACTTGGGGACCCCATGGAGCCACTTTGGTTTGGAAATGACATAAATAACTTTTTATTTAATGTAAAAGTAAAAATGACACAAACATGATATGTTTTACTAAAACAATTTTTAAGTGGGGTTATACAAGTCAAGTGTTTTATTATAAATAGTCATTGGAAAGATAAAAAGCTTTCCTACATCATAGTAATTGTTTTATAATTTTTAGACATTAAATAAATTAAATTATTTATGACATCATAATGATGCAGTGATGACATCATTATCTGACGATTTAAATAAAATGAGAAGATAATGTAAACTCTATGACCTACACATGTCCAAAACTTATTGGATGGGTGGATTTCGAACCCGTATCACCTTATCCACGAATTATATCAATGTGGGACCTTTTAAAACCGAAACACATTTTCAAATAAAGTAATATTTCTTACTTTCCAAAAAGTGCCCCTCCTCTCCTCTTATAAAAGGCCCCCACCTCTACCTCATTTCACACACTCCTCAAGCCTTTGGCTCGGCCAAAACCTGCCCATTTACTCTCTCCACATCCCTCTCCTCATCCTAGAGGATTATTTTTGGGAAGAATCCTTTCAAAGGAAGCCTTTAGGCTAAAATCAAAAGGAGTTACACTTTTAAAGGTAATTCATTCTCTCATGTTCATTTGTTTTATTTTGCTTCTCCAACCACCTAAACTCTTTTTATTTACTTCTTTTGTAACAACACCAGTGTATTAAATATAATAGAATGTTTTTATAAGATTTATTCTAGCTACACTCTCACACAACTACATCAAATGGTTAAAGAACATACGGTTTCTGTGGATGGCGAAATTCTGCCTCCCGAAACGATGATTGTTCAATACTCATTTAACACCTTCAAAGGTGGACATTATGATGTCACTATTTTTATATATGATATATAATATGTTTATGTTTTCCTTAAGCTTCTGTTTTTTTTTTGCATTTTGGGCATACCTTTATGGGTTCCATTATGGGTAAACGCGATATCTTCATTTAAGGAAGTGCGGACTACCGCCCCCTCAAAGTGATTTGATTCGTTAAATACCATATGTGGGATGTATAAAGAATGAAACTATGATATTATATATGCTATTATACTGGAAGTATAATATACCTTTATATCATTATTATTCCATTCTATAAAATACGAAATAGAAATGAAAGTAACGTTCATGCGTACGTACGGCTTACCGTCTCCATGAACGGTGCATTTCATTTCTTACCTCTAAATGATTATGTAATGTTATAAATGCATGAATTTACTGGATATATATGACATATATGATATCTAAATCATGAATACAATTCTGGGTATAATAAACATTTGGCCACACGAACAACATGTAATCGTAAGAAGTCCACTTTCGACTTAAGAACCAAATATCGGCAAAACAAATATTATTAACTTAAATGATTACATAATGTTTATGACATGGTAATAAGTGATATAAAAGGAATAATGAACTTGAAAATGGTTCTTAAGGAAGTATAAATTAACTCAAGTTTATTATTCAGGAGATTAAAGAACGATCGAGTCAAGTCGGACCCGAGGTAAGGGATCCTACTCCTCTCTTTCTTTTTAAGTACACACTTTTATGTCATTCCTTTGAAAGCTCATCTTTCTTGTTATTGGGATGATATTTTATATTAAACTTACTGTAATTTTTATGTTCATGTTATGAGAGACCCTATTCTCTCTCATCAATCCATTTTGGATGTTTTGAGTGGCGTCGTTAGGCTGCCGAACTTTCGTAAGAGATCTAACCCCTCTCTTTCTTTTTAAGTACTCTCCTTTATGTCACTTCTTTTAAACTCCTCTTTCTAATGTTGGGGGATGTTATTTTATATTCCTCTTGATGTACATTTTATTTTAATGTGATGAGATACCCTATTTTATCTCATCAATCCATATTCTTAAGTTTTATGTGGCGTCGTTAGGCTGCCGAGTTTTCGTAAGGGATTTTTCATCTCACTTTTATTCACATGAGATTTATGCTACATTTGCCACAAATTCCATTGAGTGGTGTATTTACTGTCCATTATTCTACTCTTTTTGTAATATACTTTCGTTTATTAGTATTTACATCAATGATCTATTGTCCTTCTTTCATGGGGTGTATGTTTTGAAAGATACCCAAGTCGGTAAGAGAACCTTTCACCCTCCTCTTTTTTTTAAAAAAAAGACTTCTTTTGTTGGGTCTTTTAATTTACATATTGTTATGTTGGGATATGTTCTCATATATCCTTATTGATGTAAATTTTATGTCCAAGTGATGATATACACTTTTTATCTCTCATCAACTCATTTTGATGTGATGTCGTTAGGCTATCAAGGGAACTTTTAAACCCAATTTCAATTTCTTTGGGTTCAACATGTAGTCATTGAATATGTCATCCATTGAATATGTGTGAATGACATTTTATTGTTTTACACTTAATATCCAATTATATTGGGTGTATTTATATTTTTCACACATATTTTTAAGATTGATTTGTCCTTAATTTAAGGATACCTTCTTTATAAGGGATTTCATCACATTTTACATCCCTATTGAGACTTCATTGTTGTTATGCACCAATTCACTCTTATATGGTGTATATAATGTCCTTTGGAATATTATATCATGAATCCATTTATTCTCATGATATTATAACGTTCTGATTAAATGTTATTCCTCAATTGTTGTATTCAAGTGTCTCTAATTTTGGTAAAAACCCTTTAACCAAAATATCGCTTTAAATGTTTTAATGATTTGTTCTTATTAATATCCATGTTTTCAAAATGGTTTTAAGGATTTATTTATATGGATATTAAAGGTTTAAAATTTTAAAATCTTCAAGGTGGTATGGGACACTTTGATTCAAAAATCTCTTTATTAAATGTTTTAAATGGTTTTGAAAATGGTTTTTTATGGATTCATCATTTCAATATCCTAAAATGTTATATTGTGATTGAAATGTGGAAATGTTATATTTACTTTATGCATGTTTTATGTGATACATTTATGTTATGTTTCTTGGTCATTGTTATGAAAATGGGTGGTTTCATGACAAACTAAGGGCGGGTGAGCCCGATATAGCTCTCCAATGCATTGGGTAACGCGAAGGAGTGAAACATTAAGGTTTCTCCGAAGAGATTTAGGGAATATACTGTGATGGGTATTCCAAACGTAACCAAGAGGGTTACTCCCTACGTAAGAATGTTATGAATGCCTCAAGTTACCTTTATGTCTTATGATTTCTATGATTTGTTCATGATTTTATGAGGTATGATAAATTGCCTATGTTTTATGGGTAAAGTATGATTTCATTCTTATGTATATATGAACTCATGTTTCCTTTCCATATTTTTATAACTCTTACTGAGCTTTTTATGCTCATCCCAAGTTTTTGAAAAAAATTTCACAGGTCAATGGAAAGGTACATGATGTGATGATAGTGTCAAGGATGTGTCAAGAAAGAATCCGTGTTATATTTTAATTATGTTTCTGTTGATGGGAAGAATGAATAATGTCTTTTATGTAACCACTTTGTTTAAATGTGGAATGTAATGCAAGTTTCATGATCTAATTCTCTAAAACTCTAAACCTGAAAAGATCCTCAATGTGTAATCTTGTAATAACTCAAGATTAAGTAAGGTTTAAGGCTGGGGCCTTATAGTTGGTATCAAAGGTCGGTTTAGATAACTTTAGAGGTTAGGGTATTCTTTAAGAATAAGTGACATTACCATAATGGTTAGGATTTCAGAAAGAGTCCTAGTTTTAGATAAATTGAATGAGTAAGTATATCTTAGTGTTTATCATACTCATTAGTACATGATGGTTTTGTTGATATACTCACATTGACCTTTTTGGTTTTAGTAAATGGTTGGATCTAGCAGGCACCAAAGTAACAGTGGATGTGAAGGAAACTGTGACAGTTTTTTGAGCAAGCAGCTAAATGATATGGGAGCTGCAATGAGAACTCTTGTGATTATCCTCAACCAACTATCTGGAGTCATGATTGACCACCTAAACCTTGGATATTTCTCTAAGGCATCATATATGCAAGAAACAAATCCCTACGGAAGTACAGTTAATAATCATAAAGGTAAGTGCGTTCAAAAACCTATGTGTCAAAGATGTGGAAAGAAACACCTAGGAAAATGTTTCAAAGGGACAGAAATATGCTATAGATGTGGAAATGAAGGTCATAAAGCAAGAACCTGCCATGGAAAAAGGAAGCATCCAGTTGACTCGAGGAAAGGGAACGATGTTCTTTCTGAGGGATCAATTGAATGTTTTAAATGTGGTGTGCATGGTCATTATGCAAACACATGTCCTATGAATAAGTTTCGTGAATGGGGTCACCAAGAGCGTACCAATATTCGTTTACCAATACCTAATGCCATTCCGATTGAGGATGAAGAAACTGACAATGACCAATCAAAGGTATGTAATATTTCATGACTATTGTTTTCCTATTTTGGAATCTTAGGATATGATTCATGATTTTGTTTGTAGGAAAGCGGTATTTCGGAATAAGTTGGAAAGGAATGGATAATGGATCATGAAGAATGTTGAATGAGTAAGATGTCAACATATAAGGGCTTCAAGAGTTATGGTGAAATTCTTAAGAGTATTAAGTCTCTTTTGAAGATGGGGTTACATTAGAAGACGTTTTATATTATGTGTAACCCTGATGTTTAATATAGGCAAATTTTATTCAAGTAATAGTTATATTTTCTTTTGTGGACATAGTTATAAAGAACCATTTGGGTTTATATGATCCTTACTTTTGAGGTAATTATGGGTTACTATATGTTATGATTGAAGTGAAAGGCATGAGATAAAATTGAGGTTAAATTATTTAATGGTTATTTTTGATGATTTTATACCTTTTGGGGAATTATTTGAGAATTATATAGTTTTGTAAATAGGACAACACGTAGACCGTGTGACTACTCGTCGCGTCGGACAAAGCTGCGGGAATCGAACCCACAATGAAAGTGCAACGGGTATTTATCGCCTACCACTGGACTACGTGAAGTCCCTGGTTAGTTTGACTGATTCTTTTTTTAAGATTAATTTGATTTTGGGTTATTTATGAAAATTATTAACCTATCATAGAGGATTTGTGATTAGGTTAATTACTTTTCAATACGAGACTTTAGGAGAAACTGATGTTTTTTGGAGATAAATGTTACGATTTAACTTGGAAGACTATGTGACTAAATCCTTCAAATATTTGGGTTTCAATCTTATATTGGTTTACTTTGAAGAATTTTATGGACAAATTGTTTATCGGATGGTCCTCGTTGAACTTTGGGTTTTGTTGGACAAATTTTGGAGATTAAGCATGGATTTTCTTTTTAATGGGTTATCCTTTTCTGGATTATGTGACCTTTTACTGACCTTTTTGGTTTTGGTTTTGGTTAAAGCCTAAAGACATGGGATGTATATAGTTCTCTTTTGTGGATTAGGTGATTATCTAGAAGTTTATTATAGTACTCTTAATGCGAACAAGTCTCCCTAAATACTCGTCTTTTGGAAAAAATATGAGTTTGATTAAGGAATCTAGTAAAAGTTGAAAGTCAACATGATAAGTGATTATGTTTCCATATGAATAAATTCCTCAATAAAAAGTAACTTAAAACAAAAATTTTGTCTATTAACTTTTCCTACTGGGGAATCGAATACCCTTTAACCCATCACAAGTTTGGGATTTTCTTGTGGTTAACTTTCTCCTAAACATGTTTTCTATCAGTCTCCATCAGAACATGACCCTTTGTTTTTTTCCTCCATGTCCATATTTTCATACTTGGAATCCTAGTATGGGTTAACTCAGGTGACCTATGTGCTTATCTTTATTTATTTTAAAGTGATTGTTTTACCGACTCTTGTTCCGATGTGGGACTTTCAAGGATATTTCCAAGCTCAATTTTAAAAATTGCGAGGACACAATTCCCAAAAGGGGGGAAGGATGTAACACCCCCGGTAAATAGAGAATATGACATTTTCATATTTATCCATATTTTTGAATAAAATATTGATATGACTTTAAAGGGGACAACATGCTCGATGGCGTACCCAACACGCAACAACGAGTTTCTTGGGAATCTTATGTTGCACTCTAATAATAAAATAATATTATTTTAAATGGTAGTTAACATGTAGCCGTTGTAATGGTGGGAATGGATATAAATAACTAAAATATGATTATATATGTTTTGAAATGTTTTTATATTTATCCAATAAAGGATAGAGGCTTAAAATATGGAAAGAATTCAATTTTAGGTGTATATGCCCTAGTTTTTACTAAAGGTTCACTTATCACCTTTTGATGTTGAACCATCATTAAATATAGTTTTGTTAACTATTAAACATTATTTTGGGCCAAATAAAACTCTTATTCAGAATCGGGACATCAAAATTTACTTTGTGTAAATTTTTGGTATCTTTCCGATAAAGTTCATTTTTTTAATGAATAGTGTAAAATGTTGTATTTTAATTCAAAACCTCTTTTTAATCAAATTTATTTATATGATTAGATTATCTTTTGAATTGGTTTTAAAGTGAAATTAAAATATATTTTTACCATTAAATCCAATAGTGGTCGTTGGAATTAATTTCACTTTGAAATCAGACTTAAACCAGTGTCAATCTTTTGATACTTATTGTTTCATAAAAACACGCTATTTGCTCAGACAGCGGGAATTAATTATTAAATTAATTAATGTGACTTATATGTTTTGAATTTTGTAAAATATACTTCATTTTTGAATTCGGAATATCAAATATAGCTTAGGGTGAATTTTTGGGATTTTTCTGAAAAACATCAATTTTTGATGAATAGTGACACCACTAAGTGGTACTTATAAAAAACTGATTTTTCTGTTTAAATGAAATTTTGAAATCTTTGTGTTTTGAATTTAAAAAATCCGACATACATAGTTTTCATTAAGAAGTAAAATGTGGTTCAATAGGATAAAAATAATTTTTTGGTGAATAGTAACTTATTAAGTTTTTAATCGCGATTAGAGGTAATTAGTGTAGTTTAAGGTAAAAATAATGTTTTAATAATATGAAATGAACTTGACACATGTCCTAACCTCATTGGATGTGTAATTTCCGACCAAGACAAGACATGGGTCAACTTGGGGACCCAATGGAGCCACTTTGGTTGGGAAATGACCTAAATAACTTTTTATTTAATGTAAAAGTAAAAATGACACAAACATGATATGTTTTACTAAAACAATTTTTAAATTGGGTTATACAAGTCAGATATTTTATTAAAAATATTAATTGGAAAGAAAAAAATATTTCCTACATCATAGTAATTTTTTTATAATTTTTAGACATTAAATAAATTAAATTATTTATGACATCATAATGATGCAGTGATGACATCATTATCTGACGATTTAAAGAAAATGAGAAGATAATGTAAACTCTATGACCTACACATGTCCAAAACTTATTGGATGGGTGGATTTCGAACCCTTATCACCTTATCCACTAATTATATCAATGTGGGACCTTTTAAAACCGAAACACATTTTCAAATAAAGTAATATTTCTTACATTCCAAAAAGTGACCCTCCTCTCCTCTTATAAAAGGCCCCCACCTCTACCTCATTTCACACACTCCTCAAGCCTTTGGCTCGGCCAACCCCTGCCCATTTACTCTCTCCACATCCCTCTCCTCATCCTATAGGATTCTCTTTGGGAAGAATCCTTTCAAAGGAATCCTTTCGGCTCAAATCAAAAGGAGTTACACTTTTAAAGGTAATTCATTCTCTCATGTTCATTTGTTTTATTTTGCTTCTCCAACCACCTAAACTCTTTATATTTACTTATTTTGTAACAAAACCAGTGTATTAAATATACTAGGATGTTGTTATAAGATTTATTCGAGCTACACTCTCACACAACTACATCAAATGGTTAAAGAACATACGGTTTCTGTGGATGGCGAAATTCTGCCTCCCGAAACGATGATTGTTCAATACTCATTTAACACCTTCAAAGGTGGTCATTATGATGTCACTATTATTATATATGATATATAATATGTTTATGTTTTCCTTAAGATTCTGTTTTTTTCATTTTGGGCATACCTTTATGGGTTCCATTATGGGTAAACGTGATATCTTCATTTAAGGAAGTGCTGACTACCGCCCCCTCAAAGTGATTTGATTCGTTAAATACCATATGTGGGATGTATAAAGGATGAAACTATGATATTATATATGATATTATACTGGAATTATAATATACCTTTATATCATTATTATTCCATTGTATAAAATATGAAATAGAAATGAAAGTAGCGTTCATGCGTACGTACGGCTTACCGTCTCCATGAATGGTGCATTTCATTTCTTACCTCTAAATGATTATGTAATGTTATAAATGCATGCATTTACTGGATATATATGACATATATGATATCTATATAATGAATACAATTCTGGATATAATAAACATTTGGCCACACGAACAACATGTAATCGTAAGAAGTCCACTTTCGACTTAAGAACCAAATATCGGCAAAACAAATATTATTAACTTAAATGATTACATAATGTTTATGACATGGTAATAAGTGATATAAAAGGAATAATGAACTTGAAAAATTTTCTTAAGGAAGTAGAAATTAACTCAAGTTTATTATTCAGGAGATTAAAGAATGATCGAGTCAAGTCGGACCCGAGGTAAGGGATCCTACCCCTCTCTTTCTTTTTAAGTACACACTTTTATGTCATTCCTTTTAAAGCTCATATTTCTTGTTATTGGGATGATCTTTTATATTAAACTTACTGTAATTTTTATGTTCATGTGATGAGAGACCCTATTCTCTCTCATCAATCCATTTTGGATGTTTTGAGTGGCGCCGTTAGGCTGCCGAACTTCCGTAAGAGATCTATCCCCTCTCTTTCTTTTTAAGTACTCTCCTTTATGTCACTTCTTTTAAGCTCCTCTTTGTAATGTTGGGGGATGTTCCTTTATATTCCTCTTGCTGTAAATTTTATTGTAATGTGATGATATACCTTATTTTATCTCATCAATCCATATTCGGAAGTTTTATGTGGTGCTGTTAGGCTGCCGAGTTTTCGTAAGGGATTTTTCATCTCACTTTTATTCACGTGAGATTTATGATACATTTGCCACAAATTCCATTGAGTGGTGTATGTACTGCACATTATTCTACTCTTTGTGTAATATACTTTCGTTTATGAGTATTTAAATCAATGATCTATTGTCCTTCTTTCATGGGGTGTATGTTTTGAAAGATACCCAAGTCGGTAAGGGAATCTTTCACCCTCCTCTTTATTTTAAAAAAAGACTTCTTTTGTTGGGTCTTTTAATTTACATATTGTTATGTTGGGATATTTTCTCATATATCCTTATTGATGTAAATTTTATGTCCAAGTGATGAGATACACTTTTTATCTCTCATCAACTCATTTTTATGTGATGTCGTTAGGCTGTCAAGGGAACTTTTTAACCCAATTTCAATTTCTTTGGGTTCAACATGTAGTAATTGAATATGTCATCCATTGAATATGTGTGAATGAACTTTTATTGTTTAACACTTAATATCTAATTATATTGGGTTTATTTATATTTTTCACACATATTTTTAAGATTGATTTGTCCTTAATTTAAGGACACCTTCTTTATAAGGGATTTCATCACATTTTACATCCCTATTGAGACTTCATTGTTGTTATGCACCAATTCACTCTTATATGGTGTATATACTGTCCTTTGGAATATTATATCATGAATCCATTTATTCTCATGATATTATAATGTTCTGATTAAATGTTATTCCTCAATTTTTGTATTCAAGTGTCTCTAATTTTGGTAAAAACCCTTTAACCAAAATATCGCTTTAAATGTTTTAATGATTTGTTCTTATTAATATCCATGTTTTCAAAATGGTTTTAAGGATTTATTTATATGGATATTAAGGGTTTAAAATGTTAAAATCTTCAAGGTGGTATGGGACACTTTGATTCAAAAATCTCTTTATTAAATGTTTTAAATGGTTTTGAAAATGGTTTTTTTATGGATTCATCATTTCAATATCCTAAAATGTTATATTGTGATTGAAATGTGGAAATGTTATATTTACTTTATGCATGTTTTATGTGATACATTTATGTTATGGTTCTTGGGTATTGTTATGAAAATGGGTGGTTCCGTGATAAACTAAGGGCGGGTGAGCCTGATATAGCTCTCCAATGCATTCGGTAAAGCGAAGGAGTGAAACGTTAAGGTTTCTCCGAAGAGATTTAGGGAATATACTGTGATGGGTATTCCAAACGTAACCAAGAGGGTTACTCCCTACATAAGAATGTTATGAATGCCTCAAGTTACCTTTATGTCTTATGATTTCTATGATTTGTTCATGATTTTATGAGGTATGATAAAGTGCCTATGTTTTATGGGTAAAGTATGATTTCATTCTTATGTATATATGAACTCATGTTTCCTTTCCATATTTTTATAACTCTTACTGAGATTTTTATGCTCATCCCAAGTTTTTGAAATGTTTTTCACAGGTCAAGGGAAAGGTACATGATGTGATGATAGTGTCAAGGATGTGTCAAGAAAGAATCCGTGTTATATTTTAATTATGTTTCTGTTGATGGGAAGAATGAATACTGTCTTTTATGTAACCACTTTGTTTAAATGTGGAATGTAATGCAAGTTTCATGATCTAATTCTCTAAAACTCTAAACCTGAAAAGATCCTCAATGTGTAATCTTGTAATAACTCAAGATTAAGTAAGGTTTAAGTCTGGGGACTTATAATTATAATACCATGACATATTTAAAATGGTTGAAAATTATTTCTCTTGTTTCTAACACCCAATGATTCTATATGAACCACGTGTTGTTGCTGTATAAATGGTGTTGTCTGTGGATCATCTATATTCTCCTATGTTTCCACCGTGAAAATGTTTATATCACTAATCTTAATGATCTATATTATAGTATAATATTTTCATTGGATATTTCTAATATTTTGGTGATATTAGGGTTTTTTTCCCAAATAAACTAAATTATATTCATAGTAAATATCAATTTCTCTCTCAATGATAGAAACCACTCAAAGGTCAGTAATGAACTTGTTGATCCAAAAATTATTCTTCACAACATCGTATGCAATTATGTACTATAAAGTTTTTTTTAATTCAATAATTGTGGGTATTTATAACTATTCCAACTGATATTTATTCCATTTATATATAATATGAAAAATGATTTATATTTCATGTTGTCTTTAATACATTAGAAATTATTATTTTTTGCAATAATTTACATAGATCTCAACCTATCCTCCAAAGACCCTTCATATATACCTAATCAACCTTAAATATATTATTATTTTATTTACTGAAATCTAGGTACTCTCATGAGAATTATAGTGGTATCAAATGTTCAATCTCATAACATAAGAGACTTCATGATGAGTATAAAACATTAATTACAAGATAGATCTTATAGATAATGATAAATGAATCCAATAATTCCTTCTGGCCTCTTCAAAATGACATTGAATAATCTTATATTTTATACCATGTATTACTAATAATGACCCATTCATTAAATTCTCAATGGAATACCTCATTTCCACTTTACTAATGTATGTTATTTGACATTTTCCAAACAACCTTTTATATTTATCTCCATAGTTCATCATACTCAGTATATAGGATCCTTCACCCACATCTTTCATTGAGAATGATTTTCCTAGCCATATATTAATAGAGTGATGTGTCATAATGTTATTTCAAAAAAGAAGTATACTATCACTATATAATATCATAAACAAACTGTGGGACCATGGAATACTTCTAAAGGCCTTTATGGCTTTAGGACTACATGATATGTATTATAAAATTTTATGGGACTCTAAGTATTTACCTCATATAAGTGTTTGTTCTCAAGATAGTTAAAAATAACATTTATCTAAATGTTAATAAAAAATTTAATGTCCTTCAGGAAGGGGAAAAACAAAACTATACTCCCATTAATCTATTTGTACACACTGAAATCATCTATGATTTTTATGAAACTGGACACTTTTATTACATAATAAAATTTGATATTCTATCTCTAAGTTTTATTATCCTTTCCTTAAATGGTTCTTTTCCACAAACATACAGGAGTAGACTCATTCAATACTTATAAACCATTAGTTTTTTACAATATGCACATCTTCGACTGAATCACCATTAAGGAAAGACAATGTAAATTCAAAATTGATAGATCATATAACAAAAATATATTTCATTATAAGAAAAATAATAACGGAATTTATCATCATAGTAGGTGAAAATTTTTCTTCCTAGTCAATACTGTGAACTTTTTTATAACCTTTTACAACATGTTTTTCTTTATATATAGACAATCAAAAATCCAAGTCAGTTTTCTTACAGAGATTCCAATTTCACCCAATGTATCTCACACCTTCATGTGAATCCTCCATGTTACCCGCTTGTTTAGTGTACATAGATTTCATTTTAGATTCCATGTATTTTAACAATTAGATTAATATAAAAACATACCTCCAACTCATTACAAGGGTTCATGTAACCAATAAAAAAGTCTGACAAGTCAATTTTGGAATATAAATTATCATACAAATCTTAATAAATAACGATCACTCATCGCAAATACCCTCTCATGTAAAATATCCATATATATCATGAATATGCGACATAAAGAAGTATATTCCCACATAATGGTTAAATAAGGATAACATTGTGATAAAAAAACCAACACAACGGGTAGAAACTAAATAGGACCATAAAGAGGGGTATTCCACAACCAACATTTTTAAAAATAATGATAAAAACATGCCTTTATCATAAAACAATTATTATATTACTAATCAATTACATGTTTTGTAAAACAAAACTAAACTTACTATTTTAAAACTAACAAAAATATCAAAAAAGTTTAAAAAATTTCAATTCATCCCTTTAAAATATGAATCATCCTCATTGAAATCTAAATCAAGTTTATGTAAATCCATTTCCATGAAACAGATATTAAAATAAATCAAGAAATATTCCAAGGGTTAAAGCATAGAACCATTTAAAATCAAAATTATAAATTCATCAGAAAACACTCTTTTAATACACTTTTGGCTAATGAACATACTTTATAAACCAATTTAAAGTTTATAACATATTTTTAACTCATTAAAAACCAAAACTTGATAAAAATAAAACTAAATTCCTTAAATATATTTAAAAATTCTCTTTATATTTTCACATATGCTTAGCACCAAAACATATTCCATTATAAACATGAAAAAATGGAATTTATAAAAGAAACTCCTTATGTAGAGATTAAAACACATCTAAATGGTATCAAATCATCACATGGATTTCAAATATATTTAAAAACTTAATATGAATGGATTTATAAATAATAATTATCTTTCAATTCCATAATGAAACAATTACATGAATACACCTACTTGGAAAAAGTAGAAACAATGATGGAACGTTTTTCATTAAATGGTGACCAACCAAATATGTATTTAGACATCAAAATGATGTAATAAGATACCAAAAACCAAGTTTTGGACCCTAATAAACCTAATCCTAAGATTACATTGGGAAATATAGATTCATATGGAATAATAAACATTCTAAATAAGGAAGGAAAATTGGTCGAGGAGAAAGAAGTAAAGATTTACCTTGGAACCTCTTGAAAATCATGAATGTATGACCATGACCAAAGATAAAAGAGTTTTGAGATCCTCCTTAGGTTCCCAAGAGTCTCACTTCATGCATGTTAATGAGATATATGATCTCTTATTATGTTTGAAGACAGAATTGTTTAAAAATCACACATTAATTTATTATAGGTAGGAATCCTAGATTAGCTATATGGTCTACCAAACTATGTGCCAATAATGCACAATCCACTACTTCAGAAAAGTCTAAATTCATTGTCTTGGGGTTATCTACAAGATTTTACAAACTATAAGGAATTTATGTAAAAAAAATCTATCTATATAATATCCCCCTACACATGGGTATCTCACGATTACTCATAATAATATAGGTAAATCATGCAACACATCAAGAGATAAAAAAATTCCAAAATTCTTACCCAAAAATCAATAGGACTTGGAAAAATCAAATATAATATAAAATATCTAAGATTATGCTCTATAGAGAATTGTGGGTATCACAAAATAAAATTTTTATGGGGAACATAAATAATATTGGTCTTGTTCCGTGGTGTTGGGACTATGGTAGTGTTGTGTTATGATAGAAAGTTAATGTTTTGTCATGGTATATTAATTACAATGAGATATTATAATTGAAGATAAAATTAAAAAGTTAAATCATAGTTTCAAATTATGGGATTGAACTATTATTTTCAAATCATGGAGGGATTTCAGTAAGCTGGTGATGGTCAAAATTTGATAAGCTAAAGTCTAATTGATTTCTATGAATTGAAATTCATATTTTTTATTGAATTGTTATGTCATTGAAATTAGATGAGTTTTATTAAAGATTATATGGAGTGATTATGTGAATGTTCCCATATTAATAAAGTAATATTTATGCAGTTAATTAAAAGAAACATGGTTATTCTTTTGGGGTGTTATTGATTTTTTATTTACAAGATGAGAAAGAAGATCCTAGATATTAAGGATATTGTTTCTAAAATGTTTTGATGATGTAACTGGAGAAGGGATAGAATATCAGAATATAACCACATTGGAAATGCCGGGAGATTCATCATATTAATGAAGGATGAGAATAATTCTACACCTATGTTAGTAAAATTACCATTCCTAGTTCATGGATGGTTATGGTACTTATTAATGAAAAGTGGATTCATTCTATTTCTGGAGATTTGTGATTTCTCAATTTTTTTGAGGGTTTTATGACTAGAGGTTTTGTGAGACCACACATAATATTAATGAATGGATATTATACTTAGTGGATTTTTGGTAGACCAATACATATAAAATTTTATACCCTTTTCATAGAGACTTGTGTGCATAAATCAATTAAACATCAATTGTTCCTATATTTTATTCATTATCATTTTCATATTTTTTATGAAGGTTATGAGTTATTGTTTTTATTAACCACATAAAACAATTTATAGGTTTTGTTATGGAATCCATGGGTAGGAGACATTTTATCATGGGTCATGTGCAAGAAGAATTTTTTTATTTCGGTCTATAGTGACGAAAAAGATTTCAAGGTATTCGAGAAATTTATTATATAATTATTTCAAAATGATATCATTATGTAATAGGATTATATTGAATATCTAGGTTGAATTATGATTCATGAAAACGAGAAAAGTGTTTATCTATTGAATAAGACTCTTTATGGGTTGGAATAAAAACATATGGTTTTCAAATTTTTTCTTCAACAATATTTAAGAAATTAATGTATCTAATATATAAGAGTTGATAATAATATCTATGTCAATGGGGTAATTGGTCTAAATATAATGGTGCATATAAATACTGATGAGAAACAATTTGGAGTATAATAAAATTAATGATTCTATATAATTATTGATTATTAGTCTTGAAATATCAATGATGGACGATTTTGATTTTTTATTTTAGTTGAAAGTGTTATAAGGAAGGCATAGAAATTTTTTGTTACCTCATCATTTTAATGATAAAAATTAATTATTCAGATATTTTTAATTAACATACTGTTTTAGTATAATATATTACTTTATGATGAATAGTTTAATCAAAACATTCTATGTGTTGAAAAGTTACACCGTTAGTACAACACTACTACCGCCAACTCTTGCCAACGTTAGAAATGTTGTTCCACCCGGTCATTTCCACAGCTAAACCTCTTGCACAAACTAGCTTTATGCTTGCATCAAAAATATTCTACCGCAAGCTCTCTTCCACTTTTAGGAATATGCTATCACTAGGGTGGTGATACCTATAAGAATATTCTACCACTAGAGTGGTTCTACCACCAGCTCTCTACTAATTCAATATTAGTTCTACCGCTAGGATTTTTCAACCACTAGATCATGCTACCACTAAATCGTGCTTCCATTTTTTTCTACCTTAGAACATTTTTGTTTTCACAGATGATCCACATCTATCCTTATCAGCATTTTCGTTCTTCTTAATTTGTATTAAATACTACTATCAACTAGTTTATTTATGTTAATGTGGGTTTATTTAATGATTTTCATTATCCATTTCTTAGATACATTAAGGACAAAGTACGAGGTTATGTAAGCAGATCAAAAAAAAATTATGATTATTCTTCAATTGGTGTTTGAAACTATAGTGCAATATATTTCTGAGAACAACCTTTTTCACATTAAAAAATATAAATTGCTGCTACACATACTTTGATATATTTGATAATGAAAACATGGAGTACACTGAATATAATGATCCTCTCCAACATACATAAATACCATAATCTGTGATACTCTATTTTCTAGTACATTCAGTGAAATTATTTTAAGTTTATAACCAAGCCAAACATGAGGACCCTCGATCTTCTTGATAATTATAGACTAATAATGACTTCATTTCTATATTTATTTTTATTTTCCATATGTATTTCTTTTTATTTTGATCATGTTTTAATAATTATCAGTATATTTACACACACTAACTCATTTTCTTGAAGTAGATATTACTCAAAATTTCCTTAATACTTTTTATCTGTATGCCAATAGAAATTGTTGAAGACATCCCTCTATATATTTTATTTTATTGCATACCACATATAATTTTACAAGAGGCTTTGATCCGGGATAAATTGCACCATTGTATTTATATCTGATCCTAGTTTTGTATCAGGTTATTTATTATAATAATGTACATGGTAGTTAGTTATTTTAAAGTTAAGGGGATTATGTATTTTCTTGAGACTAAAACTCTTAAATATTTAATTGTGTGTTTGTGTTTTTTTCAACATTTCAAATATTATACTACATTTTTTAATCTATAAACAAAACCTATATGTGGATAGTTAGTCTTAACTAGTTTAATATATAATAATTTACTTTAGTATTTTGATTTCATAATTAAATTTAATTTTTAAATATTATTTTAACTAAGAAATAATCTAGATTTGACAAATCCTTTGAAGTATCTAACTTATATTGAACTAGTATTTTTATAAAATGAGTTATTTTATTTTTTTGGGTGTTATTGTGTTAATTTTTTAGGATATTTTGTATGGGGAACTTAATTCCCCCCTCAAGAGTTACTCACTCAGACCAACATTTTGTATTAATGGTTTTTCAAATATCTTATCATCTATGATTAAGTCATCTTTGAAAGATTATAAATTTTCATTATTTATAAATTTTATTCATTTTTTTTAATGGAAATGATGGTTATCCTAACAATATACCACCTTATTTTAATGTTATGAATTATTATCAAGGTAAACTTAAGATGAAACAACATCATGAGAACATGTGTTTTGATATCTTGATAGTAATTAATGAACATTATTATTTACCTCAAACTTATATTGTTATAAGGAGGGATGATACTAATACCACTACTAATAATGAAGTAGGTATGATATGTATTGACCCTCCCATTATAGTGCCTCACTCACCTGGAGACTTCAATCATTCGGCTCGCCTTCCATCTACCGCCTCTTAGGGTTTCGACCCCCTCATGACGGTGACTCCTCCGCCCATCTTTTAAGGTCAGATTTGGATCGATGGATTCTATGAGGTTTTGGGCAAGAAGATTGAAGGAAGTCTTATTTCCAGATGCCTTAGGATTCGGTCCTTCTTGATTGGGTTTCATTCCGAGTTGCATTATTTTTGTTTTGGTGTTTCTTCCCTAGGTTTCTTTATTATGTTTTCTTCCTCGTACGCCCCACCTTACATGGACCTAGCATTCCACCGCTCCTCTCCAGGTTATTTTAGGAGGGATGGATAAATAGGGTTTTGGTCAACAGTTTGGTGATTGTGGAGCTTCCCTTGTAGGGATTCGTCCCCGACTTCAATTAGGTTTTCAACCCCGTCTATGCTTCCTTTTGAGTATCAACTCCCAGTACTCTTTTTTCTATTTCTCTTGGGTTCTACCCAAGTTTCAATTTATCGTATGGTTTTCTTCCTCGCTGTTGGTTCTTGCTCTATGATGGTGGTTTTATGTTCTAGTTTTGGTCATTGGTGGAGAGATATTGAGATGATGATGATGGGCTTCGGTGTTCTGGTGGGATGTATAAACAACGATGACAATGTGCTTATGGATCATAGAGGAATATGATGTTCAGTACTGGTGGTGATCAGTGGTGAAGTGGTCGATAGTGATGATGTTGTCGACAGTTATGGATTGATGTGACAGTGTTTCAGTTGCATAAGGATATGGTCGGTGGTTAAATGATTTTGGATTCTCGGGAGGCGATTTTCTATAACAGTGGTGAAGATGGATGGAGGTGGCACTGTTGGGGCACGGGAAGTGGGCTGCACATGTCCTGAGTTTGGGGATGATTTAATTTTGAAAGTTTAAATTTGAAATCTAAAAATTTTGGGCACGGTTCTTTGTGTGTTTACAGTGGAAGGTTATGAATTTGTATCTGGTTGGTTTTGTGGTGGGATCACACATTGACATAAAGTGTCATTTGAAAATAATAAAAAATATGGATTATGGATATATTCATGGAAAACTAATTTAGAAATTTGGGAGACCTTAACAATTTAACATTATGGAAAATATAATTTCAAAATAATAATAATAAGCACCTATAATATTAAATATGATACTATTAAAATGAAGCATGGTGAGCCTATTTTTTACTTGTATCCCAAGTTAGATGAGATCTTGATCACAATTTATACAGAGGAGAAACATAGTTACATTATGGACAAAGTGATGCACCTTATGATGTGCATATGATATAGATCATGGAGAACCATAGTTTCAATCAAAAAATTGTGTTATCTCAGTTACATAACTATAAAGGATATGGAAGATAGGATAATTATATGTGAGGAAGAACTCGATGTAAACAAATAATAAATGGACAAACCAAGAGAAGTCTCTAGGATTCAAATCTAATTCTTTTAAACAAAATGGGAAAATCCAAGATGAAAAATCATGTGTTGAAGAAAAACCTGATGAAAGTGATGAAGATTAGTTTTTTTTCCTAAATAATCAAAAAAATAATAACATGAAGAATATATTTAGGAAAAAATGCTATAAATGAAAATAATATATTAAATGATATAATAAAAATTATTGAAATAAATAATTTGGTTCATGTTAAATAATATGTTATGAGTGTAAGATGATGTAGAATGTAAAAGATGAATTTACAAAGAAAAAAATTAAGGAATGAATATGATGATAAGGACAAGAAAATAGGTAATTCCTTTAATAATATTAGAGTGATTTTAAATAACACACATGTAATTCAGAATCAACCCATTAAGATAAGAATGAATTAACTAACATATATTTTTTGAGAAACACATTTATGGTATACAATGTTTATCATGTGCCTCGTATACATATTTCTAATCATTATATAGATTTAAAAAATGATGAAATGAACTATAATGAAGATATATATGAGTATTTAAACATGATGTAATATACTATAATTGATCTTAATGATAAATAAAAAATAATAATGAAATAATATTCTTTGACTTCTACTTTTATGTTTGACCTTACTAAAAAATGTAAAAAATATCATATTTTGAAAGAAAATAATGAGTTAAAATGGTCCAATTATAAATTAATGATTTTTCATGCGATATTCACTGATGGGGGAAATACTCATACCCTTATGCTTAGAAAATAGATATCACATATGTACACTTCTGTTATGGGATATGTACCTAGACAGAGGAGAAATTTTTAAAAGATCATTATTCCATGTTCTAGTGTTGGACTATCTTGAATCTTGTTTTTATTCATCTAGAAACATAAAGTGTTTATTTCTAAATGTTTGGAATTTTATTATTAAAATATATTAATAAAATATGGGTTTCAAATTAATTGGTAACTAATATTTTTGGATCCATGAATATTTTTGTTGTAAATTAATACTTATATAATACTTGTTTTGTAGATAATTTTTTTAATGATTTCTAGTTAGAATTACTGTACATGGGTAGTGACTATTCTTGAAATATGACTACATATTATTCATGGTTCATGACTTTGATAAAATGGATGGTGGATATATCAGTTTTGGTAAGAAATCAAAAGGTAAAATTATCAGCCTTGACCAAATTAGTAATTCTAACACTATTTAAATTTATAAGGTTTTATTTTTAGATGGTGTATTATATAATGTACTTAGAACGTCACTGTTATATAAGGAATGTCTACATTTGAATTTTTAAAATAATGATTAAAAATATTATTTAAAAAATCATTATTTTTTTCATCATTATGAAATGATATTTTTTCATTGTAAATTTATATTCATTATTTTCTCAAAATATTACTTGTCTATGTACATTTCAAAAAGAACATTGGCATTGTAATTGGAGCCTAGTCCATTGAAATATTCCTTGAATTAGAAATATAACTCAGAGATTGGTTATTCAAAGATATACCTAAACTAGAATTACCAAATAATAAAGTATGTAACCCATGTAAAAAAGAAAAACAACAACTAAAATCTTTCAAATCATTGAAATAAGTATCAACATCTCAACCCCTATATTTTGTTCACATAGTATTTTATGGACCATATAGAGTTTATATACAAAATGGGAATCAACTTTATTATGTTTTTGGTTATGAATTCTCTAGTTATACTTGGGTATTCATTCTTTCTCACAAAACAAAAGCATGTTCTTATTTTACAATGTATTCTAAACCTATATAAAATCATAGTATAATTCGAATTAAGACCATAAGAAGTGATAATTTCCATTAGTTTCCAAATCGAGACATTGAATATTTTTTCTCTAAATATGGATATAATAATTAATTTTCGACTCGTAGGACCCCACAACATAGTGGTGTTGTTGAAACTAGATACAGGAACCTTCAAAATATTTCCAACACACTACTTAATGAGTAATAACCATCTATTAATTTTTGGGTAGAATGTATGAATAAAAAATGTTAAATAAGTAATAGAGTTATATTTATGTATCCCTCAAATATATATCCTTATGAAATTATGGAATGGTTAAAATCAAAATTTTATGTACTTTATATTTTTTTAGCTGAAACATATTTCTTCTTAATAATATGTATAATCTATAAAAATTTATTTCTAAGAGCAATGATTGAATTTTCCATGGTTATTCAACATTTAGTTAATCATATAGGGTATTTAATAAAATAAAATTTATTGAGTATGAATATTTTCATGCCAAATATTATGAAATAGATCCACATGATACTTCGGCCCCTATAAAAACCCTGAGTATGATCTTTAAATTTGGTATATCAATTCCAAACTTTCTTAAAAACATTTAAATAAGAATAAAAATCATCAAATTATGAGGATCACACAAAACATAAACTAGTATAAGACCATGATATTTCCATTCCTTCTTTCCAAGGATCATTTACAACTCATAGATACCATTCATTAGATGATTTAGTTATAGGACTAGACAGAGGTAAGAAAATTAGAAATTCTATTAGAAATCAGGTTGAGAATTAAACATTACTGTCACATCATGAACATAATAAAAAAATGATATAATTAATGATGAATTTAAGTTGACGTAAATACAATAAAAACATAATAAAATTTAAATAAATAGAGTTTCAGAACCAGTAAATTGCCCTAAGGACACTCTGACTGTTAGATCTAAGTGGGTGTTTATAAATAAAGATGATGATTCATGAACTATTTTATGAATTAAATATATTGATGTAACATAACAATATAGTAAAGAAGAGGGTGTTTAATATGATGAAACCCTTTATCTAGTATCTTTAATTGATTCTATTAAAATATGTCCTGCCTATGCAGAAAATTTTAATTTCAAACAATATCAAATAGATGTCAAATGCGAATTCTAAAAGGGTTATATAATTTGTTTTTTTAAACCCCCTGGATTTCAAAATCCACACATTTTTAATCATGTTATTAAATTATATTTAGATTTATATAGTTTAAACCAAGATTATATTGTTTCTTATGATAGGCTCAAAAAAAATTTATTCTTAGTTGTTTTAATAAAGGCATAAATAATCATGCTAACTTTATAAAAATAATTTCAATATAAGTTTTAGTTGTTAAAATCTATATTAATGATATTATTTATAGATATTTTAAAAATTATTTTTCTACTATTTTTTCAAAAATGACATAATGTGAAGTTGAAATAAGATTATTGGTTGAAATATAATTCTTTCATGGTTTTCAAATCATTAAAAAATAAAGATGGAATTATTTTTAATCAAATTAAGTACACTAAATACATTCTAAATTTTTTTTGGATAAAACTAAATTTAGATGAACTCCAATGAGTACCACTTATAAGATGAATCTTGATGAATATATAAAACAATTGGATCGAGCCAGTTATAGAGGTATGATTGGAAGATTATTATCCATAACTTTTAACTGGTCATATATTTTGTTTAGTGGGTGTATGTGTTTCTATTTTTAAGAAAATATAAAGGATTATCATTTAATTTATATAAAAATTGTATGAAAATACCTCAAATATACAACCTATTTATGACGGTTCAACTTTAGAGGATAAGAATTTAAGTTAGTAAGATATTCAAATAAGGATTTTTTTGGTCGAATGTCAAAATAAAAAAGTGCATAAAAAACATATAATATTCATGGAAATTCATTAGTATCTTGGTGTAGTAATTATAAAAAATTTGTTACCATATCTACTATTGAATCTAAATACATTGATATAGGGTGTTTTGTGAAAATCATAGTGATGAAATAAACTCTTCTAGATTATGGATTTTAATTTATAAAATTCCTCATAAATTGTGACAATAAAAGTGAAATAAATATTCATAAGAAACCTCAGTATCATTCTAGGAAAAAGTATACTGATGTAATAAATCACTTTTAGAGTGAATATTTTCAGAAGGGTGATATAACTCTCACATTTCTTGGAACTAAACTACATAATTATGATACATTTATAAATCTATTGAATTACAAGAGGCCAATATATATCAAACTTGAATTAAGAATTATGAATTTCTACCAGTGATTAATAATGGAAAATCAACCATTTCCAAGGCCACCATTGGAAAATCCACCATTGGTGATCCACTAATTTATTGACATACCATGGGAATGACCTATGGTTGGAATGATCTATTGTTGGAATGATATATCTTTGGCGATCAAAAATTGGCAATACATCATTGGAATGATCTAATGAAGGTAATCCACCATTGAAATTATCCACCTTATGAATTATATGTTATTATAATGATCCAATATTGGTGATCTATCATTGGACGGGCCCATTACTGAGATGATCCACCATTGGGATGATCCACTGTTGGGTGATCCACCGATCTGTGATATATATTTTCAACCGGTCAAACCATTATTCTACTCAAATTCTTTTTTTAGTATTTAAATTTTCATTCAAATGTTTTTTTACAATTTATTATATTTGTAGAAATCAAATCCCAAAATGATAAATCTAACTTAAATTTCAAATACATGCCACTCTCCCCCATAAGCCTTCTTCTTTTGAATTATTTCATCTTCCCATTCTCTTCTGACTGTCAACCTTCTCATACATTTGTATCAAATATAATTTTTCTATAAGAGTGAGAGTTAATAATCCTTCAGTTTCATCCACTAAAGGATCAATTCCTACAATGAATTATAAATGATAACAAAGTTTTTCTATTTTCAATATGTGAAATTTGTAGCTTTTGAACCATGTAGTTTTTATAGATAATGATGTGGATGTTTAATGGTTGTTATTGAAAAATTCATTTAAGATCATGGTGATCCAAGACCAGGGATGGATATAGTGGTTCTCCAATAATAGAAGACAATTTTATCATTTTTTTCTCATCATTTCTATCATTAAACATAGAACCAATTTTGTTGAATAGGAATATTTCATTCAAACAATGTTTGATGGAAAAGTGGTTAGTTTTTAAACATGATAGTGCGAATGATGTATCAATGTTACTCATCATGGATTTAATGAAGATTAAAAAAATATATTTTTGTAAATACTGAATTGTTGGAATATGTGAATACACTACTTGAGGTAACTTGTGATGGAACATTAAAAGGACCTACATATCTTATTAAATGGTTAATGAAGAATCGAGTTCAAATTCACAAATTATATATTATGTTTGAGGAATGGATATATTATTAATATGATATAATCGGATGTGCATATTCTCTTCCTTATGAAATGAGGGGACAAAATTAATCTCTATTGATACCTTATGGTGCACATGATACAGATGTGCAAGTTATTCTCTATATCAAATTCATTCATTTACCCAATGTTGAATTTATACATTATTTAATCCCAAGTCTTGGTTGATAAGGTTGAGAAAAATAATGTTAATTGTGGTGGTTTCTATAAAATAAAATATTATTTTTAAAGGAAGAGAGTGAATTTCAATCCACGGATGAAAAGATGTGTTGAACTTAACAAAAACTTCTATGAGGATTTTAATTTTGTGGAAAATACCACTAGACCCATTAATCATGTTGATCATGGTATGGATCCAAATGAAGTTTTAGATTATTCAAGTGAAGAATAAGATTTTGAAGTGATAGATAATGTGGTTGTATAAGAGAAAATCTATACTTTTGTTGATGAGGGTAGTGGCCCTGATATTCCTATGATCCCAACCATATATTTTAGAACTACAAGTCCATTAGTTTCTCTCCATTCTAGGGAGATAATCTAAAGTGAATGGTACAATAAAGAGACTACTTTATTTGTGGATTAATTTATTTAGAGTTCATAAAAGACCACTAAATATGTTTTTGATGTCTGAGATGGTTCTGAAAGTTGAAATGATAATGAATATTCTATTGATGAGGAGGATAGTAGTAGAGATAGACTATCTTGTGATGGATATAATAATGTTGGGAAGAATTAGTGACATCAACCCTCTGCTAATTTTTCTAATTCATTTATGTATTTGGATATACATATTATATATATATTTTTATGTATAGAGTGACCAATTTTAGTTTAGTCAGTTTCTGATGCTACATCTATTATAGGTGAGTCGATGAAATCCGTTGAGGGGGAGGAATCGAAGGGTTCTATCAGTCCCAACATTGATCATATAAATTATACTGATATTCGTTCTTCTAGAGTGGATTCAAATTCACATGATGAGTGGAAAATGATTACATGGTATGTCTATCTTCTAATAAACTTCTTAGAATAAAAATTAGTGGGAGGTGATGATGGAGATCATATTGATATACAGATTGGATTATCCATAGCAAAGGATGAGGTATAATCTAAGGGGATTCCATCCCTAACTTCCAAAGTGAAAGTACATTCTTATCCAGACACAGATAGAGATGAAGAAATTGTATGTGATCAGAATAATCCACTTGATCTTGGTGGACATACTGGTTTGGAAATGTCCTGAGATTTTGTGAATATTTTTTATCTCGAATTAATTTAACCTTTTTGATATTTTTAATTTCATAAAACACTGAAAATAGTTTATTTTATATTAATGAACAATGTGATTCTAGTGTTTTATGAAACAAAAAATTTAATCATTCAGTAAATAGAACATAATATTTTTTATAATCTCTATATGTAACGTCAAGGTTATCTTATGTTACACGTAACAACAATTTCCCCAATGGCTTACGTAACATGAAATACCGAGTTTTACTGAATAATTCTATATCATAAAAATGTTATTATTTAATGTAATAAGATATAAAAGAGCATTAAAATAAGAGATTATGATTAGTACTAATTAATTTATGAAAATATATGGTTTACACAAATATAATCCGAATTCATAGGTTCCAAGTTAATTATAAATGAATATGAATACTGATTGAATGTAAAGGGAAATATTATTATTTATATAGTCACAAAGATATTTTACCCTAATAAAATATATTAAATAAAATTAGTGAGTTATATAATGTAATATATATCTTATATATTCAATTAAATATTTTTCATATTCATTCAACAGATTTTATAGAAATAAGATATGAAAAAACCAAATTTTATGATTAAAAACATATATTTTTATAAATGTATTTTTATCACATTTTAATGGAGAACCAATTTGAAATCCAATTTTTGGAAATTTTATAGATTTAATATTTCAAAATAATATTTATCCTTGATAGTGTAACTTAATAATTAGTTTAGGGTAAATTTTTATTTTTTTCTGTGATGTTTCATTTTTTTAATTAATAGTGAAAAATATTGAATTTTTGTTCAAATGTTCATTTTCTTCTTATATATTTAAAATTTGAAATTAAATTTTAATTTATTTTAAATGTATAATTAGTTATTATTTTTCTCAATTAATCCAATTTAGTTCATTGGATCCAATTTCAAATTAAAATTGGATATAAAATCATAGCAAACTTTTGAGCATTTTCACTTAAAAACCTGTAATGTCATCCCTTAAGGGGGATTAAATTTAAATTAATTTATGCCATTATATGATTATAATGTGGAAAACTTAATTATATATTTTGAATAATCATAAATTATAATTATTAATAAATTCAAATTATTTTTTGACCAAATAAATTAGTGAATGTAATTAAAATTAATTATATCGATTAAGGTAAAATTAATCTTAACTATGGTCAAAAATGTACATTTAAGAATAAAAAAGACCTAGGAATTTGTTAAATATCAATTATATAGCCATATTTAGACCCTATCCTTCCTTTTATCAATATTTTTCCAATATTAGATCCACTTTAATTATGAAAAACGTGGGTGGAATTCCCTTTTCAAACATTAACATGAGAGGTTCTCCTCCTCCAATATAAAAGGCATCCTCTCCTTCCACTTTCTCACACCTCTCAAGACCCATGGATAACCAAAAATAATAACAAATAATGTCCAAAATCCCTACCTTACTTCTATTATCCTTCCCTTGGGTAGAATTAAATTCAATTAATCCTTTTTGAACAAACCAAATGGAGTTACCCGATTAAGAGGTAATGTCTCCTCTCCAGATCCTTTATTTTATTTTCATTCTCCACCACCAACACTCTATTAATACCATGTTATTATAATAAAACTAATATTTTATATATCTTGGATTTTTTTAATGTTATGTTTTACAACCACACTTAGACACACATATGTCTAATGGGTAACGATCATACTATTTACGTGTACGATGAACTACCAGCTCCCTAAATGATGATTGTTATTTTTTCAATTACCACCTATAATGGTTGAACTTATCATGGTAAATCTATTTATATATTTTTTATATTATATTTTTTATTTATTTAATATTTTTTATTTCTTTTACAACACATTAATCTTTTACATTCATTTTGGTGTAAATAAGATAATTTCATTTGACGAAGTGTGGACAACCACCCCTCAAAGAAATGTGATTCGTTCACAAACCAGATGGAATGTATTTAAGATGGTTTTAGTGAAATTATATTATATATATATATATAATTATAATTATAATTTTGTTATATAATATATATATATATATTTCTTTTCTTTTCTTTTTTTCAATATGAACAGAAAAACAAAAACAGTGTTCATGCGTACATACGGCATACCGTCTCCATGAACGGTGTATTCCATTACATAATTATATGTTATTTATATTATTTTAATACAATTATAAATAATATAAATGATATTTATGTCATGTATTACATTCTGGAATCATTATATAATTATAAATACCTAAGATATAACAAATTAAGTCACATGAGAAGAACAAAGCAGATATTACCCGAAGTGAAATCTTAACATAGGATTTATAAAAATACAGTAATATAATTTCATAATAAAATTATATATGTTATTAGATATTATTTTATGGTTCTATAAAATATTTTCACTAAATTTATATTTATTATACATGTGGTTTTAATGATTACATTGATAGTCAAGACAAGATGTAATGGAATTTCATCTCACTCTTTATTTCCATGAGATACATGCCTTATTCACCACTCAATTATTTTGGGAGGTGTATATAATGATCAATAATATAATATATACCTATTATAATTAAATATATGGTTATTTACATATCCTTTCCATGATATTTATTTAATAGGTTTTATATTCTAAAAATAGATTTTTAAGAGTGTTTTATAATTTTTCAAGGAAAATGTTTCAGAATTCTTTTATAAGATTAATTAAAATTATCTAGATAAAATATAATAGAAATATTTTCAAAATTAATTTAATATTTTCAAATAATATTTACTAATAAAATATTTTCAAAAAGTTTAATATTTTACAGAAAAATTTTTAAAGGAGATGGAAATTTTAGAAACGAATGTATTTTAAAAGTCCTTTCAAAATTATTTCCCATATATGATGACATCATTTGGTGTTACTCATGATTTTTTAGAGAAATTTGTCAATGTTTCCATTAATATTATTTCCTAGAAAGGTCTATGTTTTTATGAAATAATTTTAATAAAATATGTTTGTCTTTCATCGGTTTTATTCATTTAAAACTCACTTATTTCATGGGATATTATTTTAATTAAATGATTATGAAACATGTATTTTTTTACACATATTATGATATGATATCATGTTTATGATACCCATTTCATTTAATGGGTTTGGAGAATATATTTTATGTTTTTTGGCACATGTATATATGATTTCATTATGATATGAGTGAGACCTATATCTCCCTCTAATGAATTAAGAGAAGAATTATATCTCATGAGATAGATTAAGATGGTCGTGGGAATGATCCTTGACTAATAAGATGGCTATAGGAGTGATCCATGACTGAAAAGATGGAATGGGGAGAGAACTCATGCTCCTAATATGGCCATGGGAGTGAACGATGACTACTAATGGTCTTGGAAGCAATACCTTGGCTAATATAGAAATACTATCATATAGTTATGTGTTTACCACAATTACATGTTTTATTTATATGTTATGAAATAATGGATTATGTTCTATATTTAATTAAGATTCGGGTATTATGAACTGCCAATATTTAATCTATGATTTAGGCATCTGATATTTTATATTCTAGGTGTGATCTTATAAAATCATGATCACATTTTAATACACATATACCCATGTTTATGATTACATATATCCCTTGTTTACCCTTATAGATCATGTGATCTCACCCTTTTTTATGTTTCATTCCCATGGTTATTAAGATATTCATTAAGTATGGTGTATCAAAAATGGGGTTTAGTAATAAAGAACCTAGTGGGAGATAATTTATCTCATTTATATATCATTGTTTAGGTTTCCATATTTCTAAAGACACTATACTAATACAGTCTTTCGGTGTCTATTTGTATAATTTTTTATGTCTTCTTCAAAAGTAATGTAATGTTAATGTATGAAAAGAGTGGGGTTTTATAGTTTCTATCATATCAACGATTTATTTAACCATTTTAAAATAGGATGATAAAACTTTAGTGAGATCTCTAGGTATGTTTCTAAGGACATATCTAGGGATGTCATGAAGGATAAGTATAAGGATGAGTCAACATTTAGGAAAATATCATATAATTTTTGTAAAAGATTGAGCGAGTGGATTCCTTTAAATATATACATGTTTGGATACGACAAGTGGTGTGGATCATGAACATATGTACCATGTGGTAACAACTTCGATAAGATGTTTTGATCCGGACTAAGGTTAATCTGGTACACGAAATAGTCCTTTCTACACACCTAGTTTGACCCTCTTGGGGGATATTCTCTAGGAATTCAAAAAATCTTCATGAACTATCATGAAGGATTTAAATATAAGTTACCTATGAATAACCTAAAATAAAACAAAGGTGTTGTAAATTAAGGGTGGGTCAATGATTTAGGCATCCTATAAGTAATTTTGATCATTACTATGTGGTTTTCTATTATGATAAGTAATTATAACCTTATTATTTTGGTTTTAGTCAATAGTGGAAACTGAAAGGAACAAGATTAATGATGAATTTCAGAGATGAGTTGCTGAAGAGAAGTCATGTGGGGTCATAACTAGTATAAAGGATGATGTGATAATTCCAACTCTATTTTGACGGAACATGATTAATAATGTATACCTTAACCGATACAAAAACTCACCAAGGAAGATAAATAATAAGTTCTCTCAGAGTTCAGGTAATGGAGATGATAGAGGAAAGAAGATTCAATTTCATTTGTGTTAAGAATGCAGAATGAATCACTGAATTGAATGTCTTAGGGGAATAATAATATTTTTTGATAGTAGAAAATAATGTCACAAATAAAGTCACTACAAAGTAAAAATGAATTATCTATTTAATAAAATGGATGATAATTTTGGACTCCCTAAGACACTATATAAGGTTAAGTGTTTTGTTAGTGCAATAAATAGTAATTATGAAACTCATTGTCCTAATAGAAAAGCTCTAATAGAGAATCTATATGTTGGTGTGAGTAATGATTTCATTACATTTAACGATGATACTACAAATGAAATATGAAAGGAAAGAGGTATTATATAATATGTACCACCCCAAGCTTCCACAGTACGTTTCTCGTTCAATAATACAAGAGCTTGTGTTGTATGAAACATTGAGTTCTAACACACCACAACCAATCAGACTAGCTGTTATGAATATTAATACCCACTTTTTAAAATTTTATAAATTTTATCTATCAAAATGGACTTCATTTTTGGATTTCCACTATAAAAATTAGCTTAGGGTGAATTTTTTGTATTTTTCTGAAAATAATCATTTTTTGATGAATAGTTAACAACACTGAGATATAATTCAAAACTGAAATTTTATTTAAATAATTATTTATGATATTGAAATATATTTTAGGTCAAAATAGATACATAATACCTATATAAGTTCAATGTAATTCATTGGAGTTAGTTTATAATAGTTTGAGATGTATAAAAATTTTATTGAACTTTTTACCCTCTTTTACCAACCTCTTAGGAGCAATTGGAAATTTACATAAAACGTAATTTTACTGCTTCTGTGAGTTTAATTTCAAAAATCATAGAGTTACAGTTGATATCAATATGTAATATGTAGTTCAATAAGATGAAAATAATTTTTGATAAATAGTAACTATTTACTTTTATTTACAACAGTTAAAAGTAAATAGGGTAATTAATGGTAAAAATGATATTTCTATTACCCTAACACATTTCCTAATTATATTGTATAAGTGTAATTCGAGAAAAAAATCAGGAATAAAATATGATCCTTTATGTCCACTTAGATTAGATTATGACATTTATTATTATTTTATTTAAAGAAGAGTCAAAAGAGTTAAAATCAATGTTTAATAACTAAAACATTTTTTAAATAGGGTTATACATAAGATAAATTCGACTATAAATATTCATTATAAATATAAAAAGGTTTCCTACATAATTTTATTTTATTTATATTTTCTAGACATTAAATAATTTAATTTATTTATGACACAATGATGATGTAGTAATTTGCTAATTAATGAAATATTAAAATAATTGATATTATAAATATCCAAATAAATGTAGTTAAGGAATGTTTAGGAATTCGACTAATTTTATAGGTTATTATGACATGATAGGGTTGGTTATATGAGTTTTGTTTGAAGTAATAATGATTTTATAAATTTAGAAAAAAAACAAAATACCAAATAGTGTCAAAATTGAAATAAAAGGGTTTTAAGAAAAAATATTATATTATTAATTGATATTCTATTCGTAAAATTCTAAGGATCGGGCAAAAGACTTATATAATGATAAGTATATCATTAATGAACTAATTGGGGTTCTCTTGAAATTATATAGTAAGTTTAATAACCATATAATATAAAAATACAAAGAGACATGGTAAATGACAAACTATTTAACTAAGAGTTAAATCTAAAAGATAAGGTTAATATAGTGACAAAAAAAAATCTATAACCTACTGTGTAACACCCCGAGCATCCATGATACGCTTCTCTTTCAATAATGCAATAGCTTGCATTGTACGCATGTTCGAGATTCTAACACACTGTGACCAGTCAAAATAGCCATTATGAATAGTAATAGCAACTTTTAGAAATTATATATATTTTATATTTAAAAATGGACTTCATTTTTGGATTCGGAATATCAAAATTATCCTATGTTGAATTTTTTGTAATTTTCTGAGAACATCCAATTTTTTTATAAATAGTGAAAAATACTTAAAACAACTTTTTTAATCAAAATAATTTATAGTGATAAATTATAATATTGAGTGGTTTTAAAGTATAATTAGAATATATTTTTACCATTTTATCTAATGGCGGTCATTATAATTAATTTAACATTGAAATTGGACATAAACAATTATCCGTCTTTTGATATATATTGTTTCTTAAAAACACGCTATTTATTGTGACAACAGGAATTCATTATAAAATTAATTAATGCAACTTATATGTTTGGAATTTTTTAAAATAGACATCATTTTTGAATTCAGAATAACAATTATAGCTTAGGGTAAAATTTTGGCATTGTTCTGAAAAACTTCAATTTTGATGAATAGTGAAACCACTAAGTGGTAGTTAAAAAACTGATTTTTCATTTAAATGTAACATTACCACTTCTGTGATTTGATTTTCAAAAATCCTACATATGTGGTTGTCATTAAGAAGTAAAATGTGGTTCAATGGGATTAAAATAATTTTTGGTACATAGTAACTTTTATGTTTAATTAATCATGATTAAAGGTAATTATTGAAATTTAATGTAAAAATGATATTATAGAAATATGAAATGACCTTTACACTTGTCCTACACCTATTTAATGATTCATGGGATACCACGTCAATCCATGGGTCAACTAGGGGACTCCATGGAGCCACTTGGGTAAGAAAATGTCAACAATAACTTTTTATTTAATGTAAAAATAAAATTTTCACAAACATGAGTTGTTTTACTAAAAAAATTATCACATGGGGTTATATAAGTTAAAATTTATACTAAAAATATTAATTTTAAATCCAAAAATATTTCCTACATCATGATATTTTTTTATAATTTTTAGACATTAAATAAATTAAATATTTTATGACACCATGATGATGCAGCGATTACCTCATTAATTAACGATTTAAATAAAATGAAAATATAATGTAAACTCTAAGTCTTACACTTGTAAAAAACCTATTGTATGAGTATATTTCGAACCCTTATCACCTTATACTATAAATATATAAGTCTGGGTCCTTTAAAATCTGAAACTCGTTATATAATAAAGTAACATTTCATGACTTTCCAAGAGTGCCCCTCCTCTCCTCTTATAAAAGGCCCCCACCACTACCACCTTACTCACACCTTCAAAGCCTTTTGTCTCGGCCAACCACTACCCAAATACTCTCTGATCTTCCCTATATTACTCCTAGAATCCTCACATAGGGCATAATTCTTCCGAAGGAAGCCTTTGGCTCAAATCAAAAACAGTTACCCGATTTTAAGGTATTGTCATCTATTATGTTATTTTGTTTTATTTTGCTTCTCCAACCCCTTAAACTCTTTTTATTCCTTTATTTTGTAACAACACGAGTATCATAAATATACTAGGATGTTTTTATGATAGTTATTATAGCTACACTTACACACACCTCCGTCTAATGGTTAAAGAACATATTGTTTCTGTGGATGGCGAATTTCTGCCTCACGAAACGATGATTGTTCTATCTTCTCCTACAACCTCTCATGGTGGACATTATGATGGAAATATATTTATTTATGATATATATTATATTTAGTTCCTCTATATGATTATTTATTTTACATTTAATACATATCATTATGCTTTTCATGTTGTGAAAATGCGATAATTTCATTTGAGGAAGTGTGGACTACCGCCCCTCAAAGTGAATTGAATCGTTAATGTCATATGTGGGATGTATAAAGGATGGATTAAAATATATTATACATTATATTATATAGGAATTATATTATACCTTTATATAATTATAAATTCATTCCATTAAATATGAAATATAAATGAAAGTAGGGTTCATGCATACGTACGGCTTATCGTCTTCATTAATGGTGCATTTCATTTATTACCTCTAAATATTATGTAAAATTATAAATGAATGTATATAATGGATATATATGATGTATATGATATCTACATCATGTATATAATTATCAATATAATGGATATTTTACCACATGAACAAAGTGTAATTATAAGAAGTTTATTTTTGACTTAAGTACCAAAGATCGATGAAATGACCGTTATTAACTTAAATAATTACATAATGTTCCTAACATGGTAATAAGTGATATAAAATTAATAATGAAATTGAAAAAGGTTCTTATGGAAGTATAAATTAACTCTAGTTTATTATTCAGGAGATTAAAGAACGATCTAGTCAAGTCGGACACGAGGTAAGGGAACTTCTTAACCCAATTTTCATTATTTGGGTTAACCTCCTACTTTCAAATTATGTCATGATATTATTATGTCCTATCTTGTATTTTTACATTCTTTATGTGTACTTATAGTGAATACACCTAATAGATATATTTTATTTTAAAAAATGATATTTGTAAGGACATCGTCTCAATCACCTTTCATTGAGACATATTTGGTTTTATACACAACTTTCCTTTATACAGTGTATAAACGCCATTGACTTTTACCTCTATTCAAAAGGAATATTTTTATACGAAGCGTTTTTAATAAACGAAAAAAGGAATGTTTTTTCTTACGTATACGGCAACAACGACTCCTCCACCGCCGTGACTATTATTTGAGTTTTGGCTTCCTCTATAAGCCATAACTTTTTTTAAATGAAAAATAAATACCAAGATTTAATTTTCTTTTATTTTGGTATTGAAAATGTTTTTCGACGTGTTTTTTATTATATCAATATGTTGTATTGATATCATGATATTGAAATGTGGAAATGTTATGTTTTCTTTTATGCATGTTTTATGTTATACGATTATGTTATGGTTTATGATATGTTTAAACCTGCTCATATGAAGAATACATTGGACTTAATAAGTGACAGGTGGAGCCCGCTATAGCTCCTCGATGCATCAGCAGGTCTCATGAGACAAACTAGTGTCTTGGCACGAGGCCTTGAAAAAATCATATTTGTAGTCTTGGCACAAGGCCTTGGATACATGGTTATGATAGTCTGGCATTATGCATTCCATCATTATGAAAGTGTTTATTGATATTACATGTGATTATTCGACTAGTATAATATCCATGTGAAAAATTAAATGGAATTATTTCATTTTATTTTTTTCCATATTATGCTGAAGTTAATGTTTTAAAGGCTTTTGTTTTAGTTATACATTGCCATAAATGTTAATGTTTATTTATGAAAGCATCCTCTATATTTTTATCCTTACTGAGCATCTAAGATCACGCCTTCAAATGTTTTGATTTTTTCAGGATTTGAAGATGTATATTATAAATGACTTGCAGGGATAGTATGATGGGATATGAATACAAGATGTCGTTGTATTTTTGTTTTACTTTATGATGTAATGTAAGACTTGTGAATGTATCTAGTGTTTTCAAGGCTACTAAACTAATCGGTCTTTCGAGACTTGATCTTTGTGATCATGCCAATGTTACGCAATAATACATTGACTCTGGGTAACTAGGGTCGGGGCGTTACAGTTGGTATTAGAGGCAGTTTAGTACTAACCTTTGAAGCTAGATTTAGATAAACTCTGATTAGACCACATGGCCCTAAGATAGACATTGAATATTAGTATAGAATAACTTCCTAGAATTTTGGTATTATAGATATTTTGTGAGTTTTTTAAGCAATACATCACTATCTGGATACGAGAAGGTAGAGGCGGCTCTGGAACAGATGTACCTAGGGGTAAAACTTGAAAACACTGCTTTGAGCTAAACTCGAATGGGAACCGGTACATGACAATGGACCATGCTGCACTCTTGGTTACGACACTCTTGGGGGATATGATTTGGATAATTCTAATTTTCTTTACAAACAACTATAAAGGGTTATGAGTATATAGTTCCTCAAAGAAAACATTTTTATGATTATGAATTATATCTATAAATAGTTCAATTTATGTTAAGTGTTTTTCAAGTTTGTAATTATATATTTTGATTCATACACTAATCTAGTTTATGCCATTGTTTAAAAATGGCGCCTAGTGGAAGGAATGGAAACCGTATCAATGCATGCACTACATGTAGGGATTTCCCTCCTTCTCAATATAATTATTGTGGAGCTGGAGATACAACTGGTGCTGATCAACTTATCACCATACTGGGACAACTCACTCAGGTTATGAATAATAACCTTACTCATATGGAGCACCATGATCCGCAACATGGAGGATAAATGTTAGACCACTTCATGAGGAAGCAACCGCAAACATTTAATGGGGGTGCATATCTATTATTAGTTGAGCAATGGGTAAACTCCTTAGATAAAATATTCCATGCCTTGGGAAGTAGTGAAAGGGAAAATGTTATCATGGCAGTTTACCGCCTCACTGGAGATGTTGATCAATCGTGGTTGTTGAATCAAAATACAAAGGAAGATGATGAAGTATAAAATATGGAATGGAGGGAGTTCAAAGACCTTTTCATAGAAAAATACTTCCCTCGTGACCATCGAGCTGATATGGAAAGGCAATTTCTGAGACTGAGACAGAAGGAGGATGAGAATATCGCAAAGTATGAGGCTAACTTTACAAGGTTAGCGAGGCATGCTACAGATTATATAAGTAACACAAGAAGTAAGATTGGCCATTTCTTTTATGGGTTAAAACCATTTCTCCGTCGAGCTTTAGTATCACAATATTTCTCAACATACAAAGATATAGCCTCGCGTGCTATCATGACAGAAAAGGAATTCTCAATATCTTATGACAATAAAGTAAAGAAAGAGTAGAAGATAACGGTGGAACAAGAGACAAATAAAAGGAAAAAGGGAAAGAATGACTTTACATTATGCGATAATTGTGGGAAGAATCACCTTGGTGCTTGCCTAAAAGGAATGAGAGTTCGTTATAAATCTGGAGAAAAAGGTCACCAGGCTCGTGATTGAAAAGGAAAGAAAGAGGCTATCAATGTTGAATGTTACAATTGTAGGGAAATGGGGAATTATTAAAATTAATTTCATAAGCGTCAGGGAAACTTACCTCAGAAAAGGCCAAGGGATCAAGGACAATCTTATATTGTTACTACAGTTGAAGTGGAATAATTAATGTATTGGTGCTTTTGGACTTAGGTATTATATTCTGGTTATAAGGATAATGTGATATATATAAGGATTGTACTACATTACTTGTTGTTTCATTAAGGTTTTAATATGATTAAGGTAATCATATTTTTAGTTTTTGACAATACGAGAAACTTTACCTTGTTTGGGAAATCTGATGTTACAATTGATTTTGGAATTTAGAGACCTTTTAGAGAAAGTCTGGGTAGAGGTATTTTGGATAACTATAATGTTTGGAATGGATTAAGTTGAACCTTGGATAGTATTGTTTAAGGTTAAGTCATTTCTGAAGATTACTTTTGTAATATTATAATACTATAGGAAAAGGACAACCTACAGGTTGGGGGATAACCCATCGTGTCGGATAAAGCTACAGGAATCGAACCCACAACCATAGTGTGACAGGCCTTTATTACCTACCACTAGCCTACAGGAAGTCCTTGGTTATTACAAAATAGTTTTCCTAATCTAAATGGTATGTTTTAATATTTTTAACCTTGTACGATTAGGATAAATATAATATTTTTGAGTTCTATTACCTTTTGATTGAAAGATGAGTTTGTTGTAGAAATTAGTTGAAGGTTTAACCTCTACTTGTCAAGCATAAATATATATATACCTATCTCTTATTCTATGAATAAATTAATTCATAAACTTTAGTAAAGGGATATTAAAACAAAAATGTGTTATCCTAATACCTTATGTCATGTTGAACTGATAATATTTTAAATCAACATAGATTGAAGGCTTTGAGGCCCTCAATTTTACACTTGTTTGTGATTGATGACCTCAATCACTCCCTAAAAATATTTATGTTTTCCTCAAATTATATGTCTCTAATTGCCACCAATGTTCTCTTTATCGAGATCATAATTTGGTGGTGACTTTTTCATTTCTCTTTCCCTCTTATTAAGGCTAAATTTTATTAACCTTATTTCCGATGTGGGATTTCCACAAAGGTATTTTCTATTTTCAACATTTTATTTTCAAAGAAAATTTTCAAATAGTGAGGACGCTATTTATTGAAGGAGGGTATAATGTAACACCCCGAGCTTCCACGATACGCTTCTCTTTCAATAATGCAATAGCTTGCATTGTACGCATGTTCGAGATTCTAACACACTGTGACCAATCAAAATAGCCATTATGAATAGTAATACACACTTTTTGAAATTATATATATTTTATATTTAAAAATGGACTTCATTTTTGATTCGGAATATCGAAATTATCCTATGTTGAATTTTTTGTAATTTTCGGAGAACTTCCAATTTTTTTTAAATATTGAAAAATACATAATACAACTTTTTTAAACAAAATATTTTATAGTGATAAATTATAATATTTACTGGTTTTAAAGTATAAATAGAATATATTTTTACTATTTTATCCAATGGTGGTCATTAAAATTAATTTAACATTGAAATTGGACATAAACAATTGTCAATCTTTTGATATATATTGTTTCATAAAAACACGCTATTTATTGTGAAAGCGGGAATTAATTATAAAATTAATTAATGCAACTTATATGTTTGGAATTTTGTAAAATAGACATCATTTTTGAATTCGGAATATCAATTATAGCTTAGGGTGAAATTTTGACATTGTTCTGGAAAACTTCAATTTTTGATGAGTAGTGAAACCACTAAGTGGTAGTTAAAAAACTGATTTTTCGTTCAAATGAAACATTACCACTTCTGTGATTTGATTTTCAATAATCCGACATACATGGTTGTCATTAGGAAGTAAAATTTGGTTCAATGGGATTAAAATAATTTTTGGTGAATAGTAACTTTTATGTTTAATTAATCACGATTAAAGGTAATTAGTGAAATTTAAGGTAAAAATGATATTATAAAAATATGAAATGACCATTAAACTTGTACTACACTTATTAGATGAGTCATGACCAACCATGAAAATCCATGGGTCAACTTGGGGACCCCAGCAAGCCACTTGGGTAAGAAAATGAAAATAATAAGATTTTATTTAAAGTAAAAATAAAATTGTTACAAACATTAGTTGTTTTACTAAAACAATTATTACATGGGGTTATATAAAGTAACATTTCTACTAAAAATATTTATTGGAAATCCAATAATATTTCCTACATCATTATATTTTTTTTATAATTTTTAGACATTATATAAATTTAATATTTTATGACACCGTGATGATGCAGCGATTACCTCATTAATTAAGGATTTAAATAAAATGAAAAGATAATGTAAAATCAAAGACATACACTTGTAAAAAACCTATTGTATAAGTATATTTCGAACCATTATCACCTTATCCTCGTAATATATGATTTTGGGACCTTTAAAATCCAAAACCGATTATATAATAAAGTAACATTTCATGACTTTCCAAGAGTGCCCCTCCTCTCCTCTTATAAAAGACCCCCACCACTACAACCTTAGTCACACCTTCAAAGCCTTTTGGCTCGGCCAACCTCTACCCAAATACTCTCTCAACTTCACTCTCTTTCTCCTAGAAGCCTCACTTTGGGCAGAATTCTTCCCAAGGTAGCCTTTGGCTCAAATCAAAAAGTGATTCCTGATTTTATGGTAATGTCTTCCCTTATGTTATTTTGTTTTATTTTGCTTCTCCAACCCCTTAAACTCCTTTTATTGCTTTATTTTGTAACAAATCCAGTATCATAAATATACCAGTATTTTGTTATGATATGTATTCGAGATACACTTACACATACCACCGTCTAATGGTTAAAGAACATACTGTTTCCGTGGATGGCGAATTACTGCATCCGGAAACGATGATTGTTCTATCTTCTCCTACCACCTCTCATGGTGGCCATTATGATGTAACTATATTTATTTATGATATATATTATATTTATTTCTTCTCTATTCATCTGTATTTAATATTTAAAACATATATTTAATCTTTACATGTTGTGCAAATGCGATAATTTCATTTGAGGAAGTGTGGACTACCACCCCATCAAAGTGATTTGAATCATTAATGTCATTTGTGGGATGTATAAAGGATGGATTAAATGGTATTATACATTATATTATAATAGAATTATATTATAAATTTATGTAATTATAACTTCATTCCATTAAATACTAAATAGAAATGAAAGTAGCGTTCATGTGTACGTACGGCTTACCATCTCCCTGAACGGTGTATTTCATTTCATAGCTCTAAATATTATGTAATATTATAAATGAATTTATATACTGGATATATATGATGTATATGATATCTATATCATGAATATAATTATGGATATAATGGATATTTTACCACATGAACAAAGTGTAATTATAAGAAGCTTATTTTTGACTTAAGTACCAAAGATCGACAAAACAACCGTTATTAACTTAAATAATTACATAATGTTCATAACATGGTAATATGTGATACAAAAGGAATAATGAAATTGGAAAAGGTTCTTAATAAAGTATAAATTAACTCTATTTTATTATTCTGGAGATTAAAGAACGATCGAGTCAAGTCGGACACGAGGTAAGGGAACTTCGTAACCCAATTTCCATTTATTGGGTTAATCTCATACTTTCAAATTATGTCATGATATTATTACGTCCAATATTCTATTTGTACTTTATTTATGTGTACTTATAGTGAATACACATAATATATCTATTTTATTTAAAAAAAATGATCTTTGTAAGGGACTTCATCTCAATCTCCTTTCATTGAGACATATTTGGTTTTATACACAATTTTCCTTTATACGGTGTATAAACCCCTTTGAATTTTACCATTATTTAAAAGGAATATTTTTATACAAAGGGTTTTTAATAAATGTCAAAAGGAATGTTTTTTCTTACGTATGCAGCGACGACAACTCCTCCGCCGCTGTGACAATTATTCGAGTTTCGTCTCCCTCTATAAGCCATAACATTTTTTTAAATGAAAAATAAATACCAAGATTTGATTTTCTTTTATTTTGTTATTGAAAATGGTTTTGAAAGTGTTTTTTATTATATCAATGTGTTGTATTGATATCATGTGATTGAAATTTGGAAATTTTATTTTTTCTTTTATGCATGTTTTATGTTATATGATTATGTTATGGTTTATGATATTTTTAAACCTGTTCATATAAGAATTCATTAGACTTAATAAGTGACGGGTGGAGCCCGCTATAGCTCCTTGATCCATCGGGAGGTCTCATGAAACTAACTAGTGTCTTGGCACGATTCCTTGACAAAATCTTATTTGTAGTCTTGGCACGAGGCCTTGGAAACGTGGTTATGATAGTCTAGCATTATGCATTGCATCATTATGAAAGTGGTTATTGATATTGCATGTGATTATTCAACTAGTAGAATATCCATGTGAATAAGTAAATGTCATTATTTCATTTTATTTTTTCCATATTATAATTAAGTTGAAGTTTTAAAGGCTTTTGTTTTAGTTATACATTGTTTTAAATATTAATGTTTATTTATGAAAGCTTCCGCTATATTGTTATCCTTACTGAGCATTTGAGCTCACCCCTTCCAATGATTTGATTTTTCTAGGATGTTAAGAAGTATATTATAAATGACCTGTAGGGATAATATGAGGGAATATGAAGACAAGATGTTGTTGTAGTTTGGTTTTACTTTATGATGTAGTGTAAGACTTATGAATGTATCTAGTGTTTTCAAGGCTACTAAACTAATCGGTCTTTCAAGACTTGATCTTTGTGATCATGCCAATGTTACGCAATAATGCACCGACTCCAGGTAACTGGGGTTGGGGCGTTACATTTGGTATCAGAGGCAGTTTAGTACTATCCATGGAAGCTAGATTTAGATAAACTCTGATTAGAGCACATATCCCTAAGATAGACTTTGAGGATTAGTATAGAAGAACGTCCTAGAATTTTGGTATTATAGAGATTTTGTGAGTTTTCCAAGCAATACATCCTTGTCTGGATACGAGCATGTACAGGTGGCTCTGGAACAGATGTACCTAGGGGTAAAACCCGAAATCACCGCTTTGAGCTAGACTCAAACGGGAACTAGTGCACGAAAACGGGCCTTACTGCACTCTTGGTTACGACACTCCCAGGGGATATGCTCTGGATAATTCTCATTTTATTTACAAACCAATATAAAGAATTATGAGTATATACTTTCTCAAAGAAATAATTTTTATGATTATGGATTCTATCCATAAATAGTTCAATTTATGTTAACTGTTTTTCAAGTTTGTAATTATATATTTTGATTCATAAAATAATCTAGTTTATGCTATTGTTTAGAAATGGTGCCTAGTGGAAGGAATGGAAAATGTATCAATGCCTGCACTCCATGAAGGGATTTACCTCCAGCTCAAGATAATTATTATGGAGCTGGAGATACAACTGGTGATGATCAACTTATCACCATACTAGGACAACTCACTCAGGTTATGAATAATAACCTTACTCGTATAGATCACCATGATCCGCAACGTGGAGGATCAATGTTAGACCACTTCATGAGGCAGCAACCGCCAACATTTAATGGGGGTACAAATCCATTATTAACTGAGCAATGGGTAAACTCCTTAGAGAAAATATTCCATGCCATGGGGAGTAGTGAAATGGAAAACGTTATCATGGCAGTTTACCGCCTCACTGGAGATGCTGATCAATGGTGGTTGTTGATTCAAAATACAAATGAAGATGATTAAGTATCAAATATGGAATGGATGGAGTTCAAAGAGAATTTCTTAGAAAAATACTTCCCTCGTGACCATTGAGCAGATATGGAAAGCCAATTTCTGAGTCTGAGATAGAAGGAGGATGAGAATGTGGCAATGTATGAGGCTAACATTACAAGGTTAGCGAGGCATGCTATATATTTTATACGTAACCCAAGAAGTAAGATTGACCATTTATTTGATGGTTTAAAACCATTTCTCCATCGAGATTTAGTATCTCAATATTTCTCAACATAAGAAGATATAGTCTTGTGTGCTATTAAGATAGAAACAGAATTCTGTAAATCATATGACAATAAAGTATAGAATGATAAGAAGAGAACAGTGGAACAAGAGACAGATAAAGAGAAAAAGGAAACGAAGGATTTTCCATTATGTGTTAATTGTGGGAAGAATAACCTTGGTGCTTGCCTAAAAGAAATGGGAGTTTGTTATAAATGTGGAGAAAAAGGTCACCAGGCTCGTGATTGAAAGGGAAAGAAAGAGGCTATCAATTTTGAATGCTAAAATTGTAGGGAAATGAGGCATTATTCAAATAAATTTCCTAAGCATCAGGAAAACATACGTCAAAAAAGGCCAAGGGATCAAGGAAAATCTTCTGCTATTACTACAGTGGAAGTGGAATAATTAATGTATTTGTGCTTTTGGACTCAAGGATTATATTCTGGTTATAAGGATAATGTGTTATATATATAGATTGTACTGCAGTACTTGTTGTTTCATTAAGGTTTTAATATGATTAAGGTAATCATATTTTTAGTATGTGACTATAAGAGAAACTTTACTTTTTTGGGAGAATATGATGTTACAATTGATTTTGGAATGTAGAGACCTTTTAGAGAAAGTCTGGGGAGAGGTATTTTGGATAACTATAAAAGTTAGAATGGATTAAGTTGAACCTTGGATAGTATTGTTTAAGGTTAAAACATTTCTGAAGATTACTTTTGGAATATTATAATACTATAGGAAATGGACAACTTGCAGGTCGGGGGATAACCCATCGCGTCGGACAAAGCTACAGGAATAGAACCCACCACCATAGTGCGACAGGCCTTTATTACCTACCACTAGCCTACAGGAAGTCCTTGGTTATTAAAAAATAGTTTTCCTAATCTAAATGGTATGTGTTAATATTTTTAACCTTGTATGATTATGATAAATATAATATTTTTGAGTTCTATTATCTTTTGAGTGAAAGATGAGTTTGTGGTAGAAATTAGTTGAAGGTTGAAACTCTACATGTCAAGCATAAATATATATATACCAATCTCTTATTCTATGAATAAATTAATTCTTAAACTTTAGTAAAGTGATATTAAAACAAAAATGTGTTATCCTAATACCTTATGTCATGTTGAACTGATAATATTTTAAATCAACATAGATTGAAGGCCTTGAGGCTCTCAAATTTATACTTTCTTGTGATTGATGACCACAATCACTCCCTAAAAATATTTAGGTTTTTTCTCCAATTATATGTCTCTAATTTCCACAAATGTTCTTCTTATCAAGATCGTAATTTGGTGGTGACTTTTTCATTTCCTTTTCCCTCTTATTAAGGCTAAATTTTATTAACCTTATTTCTGATGTGGGATTTCCACAAAGGTATTTTCTATTTTCATCCTTTTATTTTCAATGAAAAATTTCAAATTGCGAGGACGCAATTTATTGAGGTAGGGGAGAATGTAACACCCCGACCTTCCACGATACGCTTCTCTTTCAGTAATGCAATTGCATGCATTGTACGCATGATCGAGATTCTAACACACCGCAACCAATCAAAAAAGAAATTATAAACAGTAATACCCAATTGTTGAAATTATATATATTTTATATTTAAAAATTAACTTCATTTTTTGATTCGGAATATCGAAATTCGCCTATGTTGAATTTTTTGTAATTTTCTAAGAACTTGCAATTTTTTTATAAATAGTGAAAAATACTTAAAACAACTTTTTTAATAAAAATAATTTATAGTGATAAATTATAATATTGAGTGGTTTTAAAGCATAATTAGAATATATTTTTACAAATTTAAATTGGACATAAACAATTGTCAATCTTTTGATATATATTGTTACTTAAAAACATGCTATTTGTTGTGACAGCGGGAATTAATTATAAAATTAATTAATTAAACTTATATATTTGTAATTTTGTAAAATAGACATCTTTTTTGAATTCAGAATATCAATTATAGCTTAGGTTGAAATTTGCGCATTGTTCTGAAAAACATCAATTTTTGATGAATAGTGAAACCACTAAGTGGTAGTTAAAAACTGATTTTTCGTTTAAATGAAACATTACCACTTATGTGATTTGATTTTCAAAAATCCGACATAAATGGTTGTCATTAGTAAGTAAAATGTGGTTCAATGGGATTAAAATAATTTTGGTGAATAGTAACTTTTAAGTTTAATTAATCACGATTAAAGGTAATTAGTGAAATTTAAGGTAAAATTGATATTATAAAATTATTAAATGACGTTTACACTTGTCCTACACTTATTTTATGAGTCATGTACGACCAAGAAATTACATGGGTAAACTTGGGGACCCCATGGAGCCACATGGGCAAGAAAATGACAATAATAACTTTTTATTTAAAGTAAAAATAAAATTGTCACAAACATGAGTTGTTTTACTAAAACAATTATTATATGGGGTTATATAAGGTAACTTTTCTACTAAAAATATTTATTGAAAATACAAATATATTTCCTACATCATGATATTTTTTTTATAATTTTTATACATTAAATAAATTAAATATTTTATGACACCATGATGATGCAGCGATTACCTCATTAATTAACGATTTAAATAAAATGATAAGACAATGTAAAATCTAAGACTTACACTTGTCAAAAACCTATTTCATGAGTATATTTAGAACCCTTATCACCTTATACTAGAAATATATATGATTGGGACCTTTAAAATCTGAATCTCATTATATAATAATGTAACATTTCATGACATTCCAAGAGTGCCCCTCCTCTCCTCTTATAAAAGACCCCCACCACTACCACCTTACTCACACCTTCAAAGCCTTTTGGCTCGGCCAAAATCTGCCAAAATACTCTCTCAACATCCCTATATTACTCCCATATGCCTCACTTTGGGCAGAATTCTTCTCAAAGAAGCCTTTGGCTTAAATAAAAAAGTGTTACAGGATTTTAAGGTAATGTCTTCTCTTATGTTATTTTGTTTTATTTTTCTTCTCCAACCCCTTAAACTCTTTTTATACCTTTCATTTGTAACAACACCAGTATCTTCAGTATACTTGGATTTTTTTAGTATAGGTATTCGATCTACAATAACACACACCTCCGTCTAATGGTTAAATAACATACTGTTTCCGCGGATGGCGAATTACTGCCTCACGAAACGATGATTGTTCTATCTTATCCTACCACTTCTCATGGTGGCCATTATGATGGAACTATATTTATTTATGATATATATTATATTCATTTCCTCTATATGCTTCTGTATTTTACATTTAAAACATATCTTTATGCTTTGCATTTTGTGAAAATGCGATAATTTCATTTGAGGAAGTGTGGTCTACCGCCCCCTCAAAGTGATTTGAATTGTTAATGCCATATATGGGATGTATAAAGGATGTAGTAAGTCTTATTATACATTATACTATACAGGAATTATATTATAAATTTATATATTTTTAACATCATTCCATTAAATATGAAATAGAAATGAAAGTAGTTTTCAAGCGTATGTACGGCTTACCGTCTCCATGAATGGTGCATTTCATTTCTTACCTCTAAATATTATGTAATATTATAAATGAATTTATATACTGGATATATATGATGTATATGATATCTAAATCAATAATATAATTATGTATATAATGGATATTTTACCACATGATCAAATTGTAATTATAAGAAGTTTATTTTTGACTTGAGTACCAATGATCGACAAAATGACCATTATTAACATAAATAATTACATAATGTTTATAACATGGTAATAAGTGATATAAAAGGAAAAATTGAATTGAAAAAGGTTATTATGAAAGTATAAATTAGCTCTAGTTTATTATTCAGGAGATTAAATAATGATCGAGTTAAGTCGGACACGAGGTAAGGGAACTTCATAACCCAATTTCCATTCTTTGGGTTAATCTCCTACTTTCAAATTATGTCATGATATTATTATGTCCTATCTTTTATTTGTACTTTCTTTATGTGTACATATATTGAATAAACATAATAGATCTATTTTATTTAAAAAAATTATCTTTGTAACGGACTTCGTCTCAATATCCTTTCATTGAGACATATTTGGTTTTATACACAACTTTCCTTTATATGGTGTATAAACCCCTTTGACTTTTACATTTATTCAAGAGTAATATTTTTATACGAAGTGTTTTTAATAAACGACAAAATTAATGTTTTTTCTTACGTATGCAGCGACAACGACTCCTTCGCCGCCGTGACTATTATTTGAGTTTCGGCTTCCTCTATAAGCCATAACTTTTTTTTAAATGAAAAAAATACCATGATTTAATTTTCTTTTATTTTGGTATTGAAAATGGTTTTGAAAGTGTTTTTAATTATATCAATGTGTTGTATTGATATCTTGTTATTGAAATTTGGAAATGTTATGTTTTCTTTTATGCATGTTTTATGTTATACAATTATGTTATGGTTTATGATATGTTTAAACCTGTTCATATGAGGAATTCATTGGACTTAATAAGTGACGAGTGGAGCCCGCTATAGCTCATCGATGCATCGGCAGGTCTCATGAAACAAACTAGTGTCTTGGCACGAAGCCTTGAAAAAATATTATTTTTATTCTTGGTATGAGTCCTTGGAAACGTGGTTAGGATAGTCTGTAATTATGCATTCCATCATTATGAAAGTGGTTATTGAAATTGCATGTGGTTATTCGACTAGTAGAATATCCATTTGAATAAGTAAATGGCATTATTTCATTTTATTTTTTCCATATTATACTAAAGTTGATGTTTTAAAGGCTTTTTTTTAGTTATACATTTCCTTAAATGTTAATGTTTATTTATGAAAGCTTCTGCTATATTTTTATCCTTACTAAGCATCTGAGCTCACCCCTTCCAATGTTTTGATTTTTCCAGGATGTGAAGAAGTATATTATAAATGACCTACAGGGATAATATGAGGGAATATGAAGACAAGATGTTGTTTTAGTTTTGTTTTACTTAATGATGTAATGTAAGACTTATGAATATATCTAGTGTTTTCAAGGCTACTAAGCTAATCGGTCTTTCAAGACTTGCTCTTTGTGATCATGCCAATGTTACACAATAATGCACCGACTATGGGTAATTGGGTTTAGGGAGTTACATATTGGTTGAGTGTTTTTCGACCCATACCCACCTTATACATTAAATAATTCATTTTTTATCCATTAGAAACCAAAAATTATTTTATTATAAAATCATATTTCTAGCTTTTCCTACGGTTCCCCTCACCCATCTTATAAAAGGGCACCCCCCCCCTCCCTCAAATTCACACCTTCAACGCCCTTTGGATCAGCCAACCCCATCCCAAATACCCTCTAAATTGTACTCCCTTCATCCTAGAGGCAATAATTTAGTCTGATATCCTACCTATGTAGCTCTTTTGATCAAATTAAAAACAACAACTCGAAGAAGAGGTAAACATTTCATCACCTCTTTCAAGTTCCTTTCTTATTCCACTTCCTCTTTCATTGTTGTTTCCATTCCAAAATAATAACTCTAGTATATTCTATATACTGTGAGGTTATTATAAATATGGTACAACCATATTCATTATTCTAACCATCCTTTGAATGACATGTCACCAAACGTGCGTATGTACGGATTACCGTCTCCATGTCGTGGTGTAATTGTTAATCAATACATTATTATTTGGATGGGTATACTAATGATGTATAACTAATTTAAATAATTAATATAACATTATAATTATTCGTTATATATCATATAACATCCAATTATATATTATTTTAATATCAAAAATTTGATATTTTCACTCGTGCATACGTATGGATTACGGTCTGTACGAACACGATGAGATTCATTCTCCATCATATCCATTAAAAACTAATTTTCATTATATGATTAAAAATAATGTTTAAAGACATAATATCATTCGAAATATGAATAAGATACATCCTATCCTTGATAAACATTACTTCCGTAACAAAGCATATAAAGGAAGACGAATCAGTTAACACAGGAAACGATGATAATAAAAAGATATTATTAACAAAGCAATGTTAAAATATCATATATGATATCATATTAATATATATGATATGTTTGAAAATGGATGTGTTATTTTTACACCATTCATGGTTTATGGATAAAGTATTGACATTTCGTATGTTGGTATTAATATGAATGTTTTTGTTATGTTTAATCCTTTTAAAATGTGGAATGCATTGGACTTAGTAAGTGAATGGTGGAGCACGCTATAGCTCCTTGATCCATCGTTAGTCTCATGAGACAAACTAGTTTCTTGGAAAAAGGCCTTCAGAAAATCTTATTTGATAGTCTTGGCAAAAGGCCTTGACTATGTGGTTATGAAAGTCTAGAATTATGAATTCTATCATTATGAATATAGCTATTGATATTAAATTTGATTATTCAACTAGTATAATATCCATGTTAATAATTAAATGGAATTATTTTATTTTATATTTTCCATATTATTATGAATTTCAAGTTTAAAATGATTTTGTTTTAGTCTTATACATTGCCTTAAATGTTAATGCTTATTTACAAATGTTTCGGCTTTATTATTATCTTTACTGAGCATCTGAGATCACCCCTTTCTATGTTTTATTTTTCCCAAGATGCAAAGTAGTTTATTATGACTGACCTGTAGGGATATTCTATGGGATATCAGTATTTTCCATGGAAACAATGTTGTTGTAGTTTTCCATTTTATAATGTAATGTGAAACTTATCAATGTATCTAGTATTTCCAGGGCTACTATACTAGTCGGCCTTTCGAGACATGATCTTTTGTGATCATTCCAATGATATATAATAATGCACTGACTCTGTGCTTCAACTGTCGGGGTGTAATATTTGGTATCAGATGAAGTTTAGTAAAAACCTTGGAAACTAGATTTAGATAAATTTTGATTAGAGCACATAGCCCTAATATATACATTGAGGATTAGTATAGAAGAACATCCTATGATTTTGGTATTGTATGTATTTTGTGAGTTTTACAAGAAATACGCCCTTGTATGGATACAAGCTGGTAGAGGTGGCTCTGGCACAGATGTAACTAGCGGTAAAACCCGAAAACACTCTTTTGATCTAGACTCGAACGGGAACTGCTGCACGACAACTGGCCTTGTTTAACTCTTCATTATGACACTCCCAAGGGATATTCTTAGGATAATTCTCATTTTATTTAACAACCATTATGAAGGGTTTATGTGTATACACATCCTTGAAGAAAACATTTTTATGATTATGGATTATATCCATAAACAGTTCAATTTACGTTAAGCGTTTTACAAGTTTGGATTTATGTATTAATATTCATAAAGTAATCTTGTATATAGAATTGTTTAAAAATGGCACCTAGTGGAAGTAATGTAAATCATATCAATGCATGCACTCCATGTAGGGATATCCCTCCTACTCTAGACAATTATAGTGGAGCTGGTGATGTAACTGATGCTGATCAACTAATCATCATACTGGGACCACTCACTCAAGTAATGAATAATAACCTCTCCCGCATGGATCACCCTGATCCACAACGTGGATGATCAATGTTAGATCGCTTCATTAGGAAAAAATAACCTACACTTAATGGGGGTAAAAATCCACTAGTATATGAGTTATGGATAAATTACTTAGAAAAAATATTACATGCCTTGGAGAGTAGAGAAAGGTAAAACGTTGTCATGGCAGTTTACCGCCACACTAGAGATGCTGATCAATGGTGGTCATTGATTCAAAACACCAAAAAAGATGAAGAAGTATCAAATATATAATGGAGGGAGTTTAAAAAAATCTTGGAAAAATAATTTCCACATGACCATCGAGCAGATATGGAATGAAAATTTCTGTGTCGAAGGAAAAAGGAGGATGGGAATGTCAAAAAGTATGAAGCTAACATTACAAGGCTAGCGGGGCATGCTGCATATTATATACATAAACTAATAAATAAGATTGATCATTTCTTTGATGGGTTAAAACCATTTCTCCATCAATAATTAGTCTCAAAATCGTTTCCGTCATACAAAGATATTGTCTCATGTGCTATCAAGATAGAAAAAGAATTCTCTAAGTCTTACCACTTTAAAGAAAAGAAAGAGAAGAAGAGATCTATTGAACACTGTGGAAATGGAAATAAGGGGAATGAAATAAAATATTAATATCCATCCTGTAGTAAATGTTGGAAGAAAAACCCTAGTACTTGTCTGAAGGGAATGTGAGTCTGTTACAAGTGTGGTGAAAAAGGCCATCAAGGTCGTGATTGCAAGGGGAAGAAAGAGGTTGTCGATGTTGAATGATAAAATTGTAGATAAAGGGGTATTATGTTAATTAATGTCCTAAGAGTCATGGGAACATACCTTAGAAAATGACAAGGGATCAAATCCTAGCTTATGTTATCACTACTGCTGAGTTGAAGCTCTTAAAGAAATAATGGTAGGTAATTTAATGGTTTCCTCAAATTTAGCCAATTATTTATTTGATTCTGGATCCTCGCATTGTTTCATATCATACCAGTTTTCTATGAAAATTAGATATTTACAATTTGATTTAACAAGGGATTTGACAGTCCAACCTCCAAAGGGATGTATCATTGAAAAAAGGTTTTGTGAATCAGTTCTCATTAAGACATATAAACGTTATGTATCTGCTGATCTCATCATCATACCCATGATTTAATTTTATATAATCCTTGGTATGGATTGTCTTTCAGACCTTGATACAAAAATTTATTGTAAGAAGAAGGTGTTTACAATATTTTATGATGATAAGGAGTACCATTTAATTATAGAAGAAACGTCACCACCTATTTCTTATTTAGATCCACACCCATTAGCTCAACAAAATTCAATTATTGGGGAGGAAGAGAATGAAATAACCAGTGAGGAAATGAATGACCAAACAAATGATTTACCTATTATGAAAGAATATGTTGATGTGTTTCCAGAAGATATACGTGGACATCCTCCAGAATGAGAAATTGAGTTTTCATTGATTTTATTCCTGGTTCAAGGCCCATATCGAAGACCCATAGAGAATGTCCATTATGGAATTAGTAGAACTAAAGAAACCACTAGAGGAATTTAGAAATAAGGAATTTATTCTCCCTATTGTTTCTCTATGGGTATCCCCTATCCTTTTTGTTAGGAATAAAGATGGATTTATGAAGTTGTGCATTGACTACAGGGAGATCAATGCTATAATAATAAAGAACAAATACCTCATACCTCACAAAGATTATTTATTTCACCAAATTCATTGGGGTGAATAATTCTAAATTATTTACCATCGATCTAGGTATCATCATTTATTTGTGAATAAGGATGACATTCCAAAAAAACATTTTGGACTAGGTATGGGCATTACGAGTTTACAGTAATGCCTTTTTAATTGACTAATGCACCCTCTGTCTTCAGGGATATAATGAATATATTTTTCAATTAATATCTTGATGATTCTGTAGTGGTATTTATTGATGATATCTTGGTATACTCCAAAATCTTTTAAGATCATGAAAATCACTTGCGCATTATCCTAAAGACTCTTAGAAGACAAGAATTATATGGGATGTTTAGAAAATGTGAATTTTGGCTTTAGGATATTTCTTTTCATGGCCATATTGTCTCTAAGGATAGAATCTATATTGATCTTTCTATGAAAAAGGCAATCCCACAATGTCCATCAACAATGAGTATAACTGAGGTATGCAGTTTTATTGGTTTGTTAGGTTATTATCGACATTTTTTCTAGAATGTTTCCCGGGTGGCTAACCCATTAACAAAGCACACACGAAAAGGGGTTAAATTTGTTTGGAAAAAAGAGTGTGAAGAATGTTTTGATGAACTGAATAGAAGAGGAGTCAATTATCGTATTTTGAATATTTCATCTCGGAATGATGGTTTTTTCATTTATAGTGATGCTTCAAAGAAAGGACTTGGTTGTGTCCTTATGAAAAATGATAGGGTTATTGCCTACGCATCACGACAGCTAAAAATTCATGAGCAAAACTATCCTAATCAAGATATTGAGTTTGCAGCTGTAATCATTTCTTTTTAAGATATGGATACATTATCTCTTTGGTGAAAATTTTGAGATTTATACTGATTATGAGAGGTTGAAGTATATTTTCACACAAAAGGAAGTCAACATGAGGCAAAGGAGATGTGTTGAACTAATCAAGGATTATGATTTCACTATACACTACCACCCGAGGAAGGAAAATAAGGTTTCAGATGCTTTGATCATAATAGATCATGGAGTTTTGAAAAAGATGAGAGTTGAAAGGGATCCAATTTTCATGGATCTAGTAAGGATGGATATGGGAATAACCATGGATGGTGAAACATCAATGATTTTTCAAATAGTTGACAAACCATATTTAATAGAAAGGATAAAAAGATCTCAGGTTGATGATGAGGAGTTTAAAAAGAATATTAAAGCTAGGAATGATGGGAGATTGAGTGAATTCATATATAAAGATGGAATTTTGAAATTTGGGAAGAGAATTTGTGTTCTTGATATATCTGATCTAAAAATAGAATTGTTAAGTGATGCTCATAGCTCCAATTTCCTTATACACCCTGGGAGCACAAAAATGTATAAATATTTGAAGGAACATTTTTGGTGGGACAACATGAAGAGGTAGATTGATAATTTTTTATCAAGATATATGGTTTTTCAACAAGTGAAAGCTATAAAGAAACAGCCTGGAGGAGTCATGCAACCTATTCCCGCACCTGAGTGGAAATGGGATAATATCACGATGGACATTGTCATGGGACTACCAAGGACTCCTAGAAGGAATGATGCAACATGGGTCATTGTTGATCGTCTTACCAAGTCCTCACATTTTCATTCTATAAGAGAAGATTTACCACTTGAACGTCTAGAAATACTATATATTAATGAAGTTGTGAGACTTCATGGAGTACACCTATCGATTTTTTTAGATCGCGATCCACATTTTACATCAAGATTCTGTAAAAGTCCTCAGAAGTCCCTAGACACTGAACTTCGTTTGAGCACTACCTACCACCCCCAAACTGATGGAAAATAAGAATAGACTTTTAAAACCTTAGAAGAAATTTTGAGATCATGCTCACTTGACTGTCAAGGTATGTGGGATCAATATTTACCTCTAGTCGAATTTTCCTATAACAATAGATTCCATTCAAGTATTCAGATGGCACCATATGAAGCGTTATACAGAAATAGAAGTCGCATACCAACTTGATGGGATGATGTTGGTGAAGGAAAACTTGTAGGCCTATAACTGGTGGAGGAAACGATGGAAAAGGTGAAGGTAATCCAAAACCACATCATAGCAGCTCAAATTAGGCAGACTATCTATGCTGAAAACCGAGGGAATAATCTGGAATTTCAGGTAGGGGATCATGTTTTCATGAAGGTATATCCATGGATGGGTATTATACATTTCGGTAAGAAGGTAAAATTAACTCCCAAGTACATCAGACAATTTGAAATTACAGAACGAATTGGTGCTGTAGATTATCATTTGGCAATGCAGCCAAGTCTCCCCAAATTTCACGATGTATTCCACGTATCACGGTTGCGAAAATACATGCCTGACCCTGCACATGTACTCATCTATGAGGAATTGAAATAAGAACTCGATCTGTATTATTGAAAAGATCCTGTCAAGGTTTTTTATACAAGAGAACAAGTGTTGAGAATCCATACGACTCGTCTGGAAAATGTTCTATGGAGAAACCATAAGATAGAAAAGGCAGTGTGGGAAACTGAGGAACTTATGATGAAGAACCACCTAAGTCATTTTATGTAGTAATATTCTAGAAATTTTGAGGTTGAAATTATTTGAAGGATGGGAGAATGTGACACCCCAAGATTCCATGGTTTGCTTCTCTTTGAATAATAGAATAACATGTGTTTTAGGCAACTTCAAGTTCTAACACACCACAACCAATCAAACTAGTATTTATGAATAGTAGTACCCACTTTTGGAAATTTTATATATTTTCTATTTCATATTGGACTTCATTTTTGGATTCGGAATATCGAAATTATCATAGGGTGAATTTTTTGTATTTTTCTAAAAACATTCAATTTTTGATGAATAGTGAAAACCACTAAGTTATAGTTTAAAACCAAATTTTTATTTAAATATTTATGTATTTTATTTAAATTTATTTTAGGTCAAAATAGATAAATAATACATATACAAGTTCAATGTAACTCATTGGAGTCAATTTAAAATAATTTTAGATATATAAAAACATTATTGAACTTTTTCCCTTCTTTTACCCACTTCCTAGGAGCATTTGCAAATTTACATAAAACTTAATTTTACCTCTTCTGTGAGTTGAATTTCAAAAATACTATAGAAATGGTTTACATTTGTATGTAAAATGTTGTTCAATAAGAAGAATATAATTTTTGGTGAATAGTAACTATTTTCTTTTATTTACCATGGTTAAAAGTAAATTGGGTAATTAAAGGTAAAAATTATATTATTATTACCCTAACACATGTCCTAATTCTATTGGATAAGTTTAATTCGACCAAAAAAGACCTTAGTAATAAAATATCAACCCTTAGGTCCACTTGTATTAGATTAGGACCGTTATTATTATTTTATTTAAAGAAGAGTTAAAAGAGTTAAAATCAATGTTTAATAAATAAAACATTTTTAATATAGGGTTATACATAAGGTAAATTCGACTATAAATATTCATTAGAAATCTAAATATACTTCATATATAATGGTATTTTTTTATAGTTTTTATAAATTAAATAAATTTATTTATTTATGACACAATGATGATGCAATAATTACCTAATTAATTAAATATTAAAATTATTGATATTATAAATATCAAAATAAATGTAATTTGAAACTTTTTATAGATTCCACTAATTTTTAAGGTTAATATGATGTTTTAGGGTTGGTTAGATGAATTGTTTTAGAAGTAATAATTTTGTTATAAATTTAGAAAAACCAAAATACTAAATAGTATCAAAATTAAAAATAAGAGATTTTAAAACCAATGTTATATTATTAATTGATATTATATTCCTAAAAATCTAAGGTTCAGACAAAAGAATTATATAATAATAGGTGTATCATTAATTAACTACTTGTGGTTCTCATGGAATTATATTGTATGTTTACTAACCATATAATATAAAAATACAAAGAGACATTGTATTGTCAAACTATTTAACTAAGAGTTAAATCTAAGAGATAAGGTTAATATAGTGACCCTAACCTGTATAAAACCTATAGGTTGGGTGTTTTTCGACCCATCTCCACCTAATTCTTTAAATAATTCATTTTTTAGCCATTCTAAACCAAAAATTATTTTATTATAAAATAATATTTCTAGATTTTCCTAAGGTTCTCATCACCCCTCTTATAAAAGGGAACTCCCCCTTCCATCAAATCCATAACTTCAAATCCTTTTGGTTCTTCCAACCCCTACCCAAATACCCTCTAAACTATCCACAATTCACCCTTGAGGCCCTCCTTCAGTCGGAAATACATCTTAAGGATCCCTTTTGATCAAATCAAAAAGAAGAACCTGAAGAAGAGATAAATATTTCATCATCTATTTCAAGTTCATTTCTTCTTCCACTTCCTCTTTATTTTTTGTTTCCATTCTAAAATAATAACTCCAATATCTTATATTTACTATGATGTTATTATAAATATGGTACAACCATATTCATTATTCTATCCATCCTTTGAATGGCATGTCATTATATGTGCGTCCGTACGGCTTACCATCTCTACGTCGTGGGGTAATTGTTATTCAGAACATAATTATTTGGATGGGTATAATAATGATGTGTAATTGATGTAAATAATAGATATAACATGATATTTATTATGTATATATTATATACTATCAAATTATATATTATATTAATATCAAAAGAATGATATTATCACTTGTGCGTACGTACGGATTACCGTCTCCACGAACGCGATGAGATTCATTCCCCATTGTATCCATTCAAGACTAATTTTCATTAGATTATTTAAAATAATGTTTAAAGACATCATATAATTATTAATTTTAATAAGATAAATCATATCCATAAAAAACATTACTTACGTAACAAAGCATATAAAGGAAAACGAATCAGTTAACACCAGAAACGACGATAATACAAAGATATTATTAACAAAGAAATGCTAAAAGATATTATACAATATCATATTACTATATATGATTATTTTATAATTAAATAAAAATTATTTCACCATTATAAAGAAGGTTAACCTACCCACTACCAATGAAAAGTACAAGTTAAGGGTTAATTTCACAATCTCTTTATTATCCGAGATAGTTTATACATAATTATCAACTGGGGCTTCTTTATCATCCACATAAATGTTTCATGAAAATGTATTTCAAAACATTTTTACTATTTACTAAAAAATGGGGTAAAGTCATTTATACCCTTATTTTAACTTATATGTTTTGAAATGAATATTTCCTTCATTTTCCAAACAACGTACTTTTTTACCTTTTCGAAAAATTTAAGGTAAGAATGTTTTTTTAACTTATACGGCTGGTGCGGCTATTTTCTGCCGTTATAACATCGTCGAAACTTCCCTTAAAAACTTATAAGAATATTTTAAAAATAAATGTTTTCTTAAATGAGTTCAAAATAGAAGGAGATATTTCCCTAAAATAGTTTTTGATTTCATCTGTGTCAACATCCTTTGATGGATTTTAAGTTTATTTGAAGTTGATTTATTATGATACAAAAAATAAATATTTTATTGAAGTTTTTTTGATATGTTTGAATATGGATGTGTTATTTTTAAACCATTAATGGGTTATGGATAATTTTTTGACATTTTTTATGCTAGTTTTAATATGAATGTTTAGGTTATTTTTAACCCTTTTCATGTGAGGAATTCATTGGACTTAGTAAGTGTCGAGTGGAGCCCTCTAAAGCTCCTCGATGTATCGGTAGGTCTCATGAGACAAACTAGTGTCTTGGCATAAGGACTTGAAAAACTCCTATATTTCAGTCTTGGAACAAGGCCTTGACTATGTTCTTATGAAAGTCTGGAATTTTGAATTCCATCATTATTAAAGTGTCTATTGATATTGCATTTGATTATTCGACCTGTAGAATATCCATGTCAATAAGTTAATGGAATTATATGATTTTATCTTTTCCATCTAATGATGAATTTCATGATTAAAAGGCTTTTGTTTTAGTCTTATATGCTTCCTTAAATGTTAATGCTTATTTATGAATGATTCAAGTTAATTATTATACTTACTGAGAATCTGAGCTCACCCCTTTCTATGAGTTATTTTTCCTTGGATGCAAAGCAGTGTATTATGGTTGACCTGGAAGGATAGTCTATGGGATATCAGTTTTGTCTATGGAAACAATGTTATTTTATTTTTCCATTTTATAATGTAATGTGGAAGTTATTAATATATCCAGTATATCCAATCCAACTAAACTAATCAGTTTTTTAAGACTTGATCTTTTGTGATCATGCCAATGATATCTAATAATGCACCAACTCGGGGCTTATAGGGTCAGGGCATTACATTATAATATTAGGTAACCTTGTTAATGGATTAAATATAAAGTGGAATAATAATTTTTTTATATTTGGATTCATGAATTATGTTATATGAATGAGGAAATATAAAAGGATTTTTCTGTCTATATCTCTCACTCAATATTAATATTTTTATGATTAATATTCGTAATGGAATAGTAATGTGATTTAATGAAAAGATGATATTTTGAATAAGAGAAGGTAACACATAACATGTTTATTATGTTATAAAAATGTTTTTTTATTATAGATATGTTGGATATAAGTAAATAAGATGGCATTGATTACCTTGCTACAATTTAAGGATTGGTTGTCAATTATTTTATGGTATCATGGATAATGTTTAAAACATCTTGGTTTTATAGTATTTATATGATTCAAGAAATTAAATGATGAGGGTATTAACATGTTTGTAATTTGAAATCCAAAAGCTTCTTTGTGATACACAGGGGATCAATGTTAAGAAGATATCATGATTGTTTTTTTCTTTCTAATTTTTTTGGATATTTATCTTCCAAAATGGTAATATGGCTAACCTATCATGAAATATCTAAGTTGAAATTTGGTTGAAGTATTTATGTATTTAGATTCTATTGAAAATCGTAGTTAAATGGCTATTTAGTGATGAACCTTATTTCAAGGATGAACATCTTATTTATTTTGGAAATTATATTAGTTTAGTTTTAGAAAAGTACATCATGTATGTTAGGTGAAAACCAATCATGTCCAGAAAGGTCATAGGTCTTGAACCCATGACCAATGTATGATAAGGTTTTCATGCCTACCACTGGCCTATGGGATGTACATGTTAATGTGTAATTATTCTAGTAGAATAAATATTAATGAATAACTAGTATTTGTACTTTCTATGTTTATATATTATTTTATTAAATTGACTAATGTTTTAGAATATTTAGAGACAAATAGTGACATCTTTAATTCATTTATTGAACTTAAGAAGTGATAAAAGTTTCTTTTAGTACTTTAGGAATAAATTATAATTTCTGGACATCCATTTAATAAATTTATGTATTAATTAGAAATATAAAAAATCACAACTAAAGAATGAAATTTTGTTTATAGAAGTATATTATGTAAGTATATTTCATTATATTAATGGTCAATAAAATAATTACTCATGTTTTATATAATGTTAAAAAATGTGTTTTCCTAATACGTTAATTAGTTTTTTGAATAGATGGCCCTTTAAATTATCCCATATTTTAAAATTTGAGTCCCTAAACTATTCATTGATCGTTCACTTGTTATTGATTTATGTCCTCAGTAACTCTATATAAATATTTAAACTTTTCATATATGTCCAATATTCACTCCCATCCTAAGTTATCTTATGTGGAAACCTTGTTATATTTTACATTGGGTAACCGTTAGGGTTCGAACATTCCTTTTTAAGGGAATTTTTATTATTCATTTTTACGATGTCGGTCTCAATGAATGATACTTTCATGAATTAAACCATTTATATCACAAATACATTTTTATGGATAAATTCAATTTAAATGAGGTAGAATGTAACAACTTAAGATTTTGTGAATTAGTTTTCTTCAAATTAATTAATCATTTTTGATATTTTTCATTTCTTACAACACTAAAAAAATTATTTTATATTAATGTGCTATCTTTTTATTCAAATATATGCAACACCATGTTAATCATACACTAAATGCAACATAATATTTTTATATCTCAAAATGGAGCACTGAGGTTAGATTACATTACAAGAAATATTGACTTTCCTCAATGGATTTCATAACATTCAAGACCGAGTTTTACTGAATAATATTATATTTTAAAAAAGTTATTATTTAATATAATAAGATACAACCTAGTCATTAAATTAATTTTTAGGAAGAGTATTAACTACTTTTTTAAAATATATATTTTTTTACAAATATAATATTAATTCACATGTTACCAAATAATTAGAAATGAATATGAAAACAGTTTTACTTTAGAGGGATGTATTATTACTTTTATGGACACAAATATATTTTACAAAAAACAAGTTAAATTAAATATAATTATTTCATGTTATTAAAGTATTTTATATGTTATATATCAAATAAAATATTTTTTATATTTATTCAACAGATTTGATGCACATAAGATAAGAAAAAAACCAATTTCATGAATGAAAACTTATATTTTTATAAATTTAGTATTGCCACATTTTAATGGAGAAACCATTTTAAATACAATTTTTTGAAATTTTACCAATTAAAATTTTCAAAATAAAGTTAATATTTAAAATAGTAATATAAGAATTAGTTTATTGTAAATTGTTTTTTCTTATAAGTATCATTTTTAATGTATAGTGAAAAATACAGAATATTAGTTCAAAAAACCTATTAATATAATTTATTTATGAGGATAAATTAAATTTTAAATTAGTTTAAATGTTTAATTATGTAATAGTATAATAAATTAATCCAATTTATGTCATTTTAACCAATTTCTCATTGAAATTTGATATAAAAGCATAGAAAACTCTTGATCATTTTTACATTAAAGACCTGCAGTATTGTCTCGTCAGTAGAATGAAATTTTAAATAATTTCTATGAATTATGTGAATAGAATTTAGAAAATTTTATTTCATATTAGTAATCATTATAATTTATAATTTCTAATAAGTTAATCTTAGTTTAGGACCAAAAAATATTTTAAATGTCATTAAAATTAATTACATCGATTAATGTAAAATTAAGAATAACTATAGAGTGAACATTAAATTTAAGACCTAAAATGAACTATAAAATTGAACAAGAGAAATTTTAAGTCCATATATAGACCCTATATTGATTTTTCTCTAATTGTTTCCATTATTGTTTAAACATGAAACATTAAAAACATGAGTGGAATTCTCTCTTCAAATATTTACAAGAGTACAACTCCTCCTCCACTCTAAAAAGGCATCCTCGCCTTCCTCTTCCTTACGCCCATCAAGAACCTTGGCATTCCAAACAACTAAAAAAATAAGCTCCAAACATACCTAAATTACTCAGAAATGGCTCTAGTTGGGAAAATATCCATTCAAGGAATCCCTTTTCACAAACAAAAAAGAGTTACTTTATTGAGAGGTAATGTCTTATCTGAAGATATTTTCTTTTCTTTTATTTACACACCACTAAAATAAAATTATTCCATGTATTTATATAAAAAATAGTATATTAAATTTTTTAGTATTTTTTCGATAATGGTTCTAACTATACCTACATAATTTTCTATGTAATGAGAAACAAACATACTATTATTGTGTAAGGTGAAATACTGCATCACTAAACGATGATTGTTACTTTTTCATTTACCACCTATCATAATAAAAATTATGATTGAATATATATATATGTCATAAATTAAGTTTATTATGTCTTAAAACTTTTTTATTATATTTACAACACATATATTTTTTACTTTCAATTTGTTGTAAATATTATAATTTTATTTGAGGAAGTGTGGACTACCGCCCCCTCAAAGCGATGTGATTCATTCACACACCGCATGGAACATATTAAGGATGTGTTTAGTGAAATAATATGATATAAATAACATTATAACTATAGTTTAATTATATTATATAAATATAAACATATATTTCAATTTATTTATTTATTTCAATACAAAAACAAAAACAGAAACAATGTTCATGATAAATCAGTGGCTGTGTATTGAGGTGGATGTCTCGAAGCCACCGGTCGAATGGATCTGGATTTCGGTAAGAGAAGAGTTTAGGTGGAAGCAAGCCGTTGTTTTTGAATCTTGTACGGATTTTTGTTCGACTTGATATCGACTGGGACATATGGAATCCACCTGCCATGGTGGAGTTATGAACAAGAGGCTCGAAAGTTCAGGGGAGAGGCTAGGCATGACCTCTATTCAGAGGCTGATGATCGTTGTGGAAACTATGGAAGGCAACTCTTCTGATCCGGCGGTCTTGGAGGAATCAATTTTGACTAATATTGTATGGGTGATGACAACACTATAGTGATGGATTTTCATGCTAGTGGAGGAGCTTCAGTTGTAGTGAAGGATGTGGAGGCACCAGGGGTCCTCTCCATTGATGCCCTGGGGCGTGAGATCAACCCTAATCATGTTGACCTCCTTGTCAAACCCTGTATTTGGATCCCTGAGCCACACGTGGTGGATGTTTTTTCTAAGCTAAGTAGTGATCTGGATAGTGGAAAGAGGGCAGAGCCGGTCATGCGTGAGGCTGGTACTTCCTTTTCTGATAAGGTGAAGTCCTGTGGTTATGGTAATGGATAGGAGATCATCCCCTCTATTGATCCCAGTGCTGATGATTACTTTGGGGAGGAAAGGAGGTTGTCCAAGGTGCTTGTTTCCTCTGGTCTGAATACTGCTCTGTCTGAGTTTCCTAATGCCCCAGGTGTGAACACAGTTCCTCATCCTCAAGAACTAATAGGGCCAATTAAGATTCACAATTGACTCACATGCTTGAGTACTAATGTAAAGGAATGTTCCGACCTAGAAGGATGGAAAACACACACGTCAAAGTGGAAACGCAAGCAGGTCAAGAAAAGGTCACCCGAGGAAATCGAACCAAGTGACATTGAAGCAGAATATTTGGTATCAACAGACTATGAGGAGGAATCCCAAATGATGGTTGGGTCTATCTCAAAAAAAGGGATGCAAGGGAGCCTTACCTTTGGGGATATACCATAAAATAAGGGGGTGGGGAAGTCAATACCATGTAAAGACTACTCAAACACCCCGAATACAATAGTCACTAGATCCTTAATGATGGCCAGGGAAAATGGGATTGAGAAAAGACTAGGTGACCCAATATCTATTGAAAATGGCCAGCAGCTATCTAAATAGTTGGGAAAGCCAATCCCATGCATGGAATTCATGACCTTCGATGGAGGGACCATGGTTCCATACGTGGATCCAACACCAGATGTTACCGAAAGCAGATTAAAAGATGAGGTGGAGGCGGGGAATGGGGGATGTATGGAGGTATTCTTACATTCTGAGGGTGATGATCATGAATAATCTATCAATATCAATGCCTCACTGGAGGTTTCCCTCAAAATTTATGAGTGGATTCTGACTGTTGAGACTAATGAAGAACAAGGTGAGTGGATCACCAAATAGGACATCATCTTGGCACGGGGCCTCAACGATAGGAAGATCGACGTGGAAGAATTTATCCAAATCTGGGAGAAGATGGAAGATTATTTAGAAGATCTTGTCAGGAATGATCCAAATACTCAGGTAACAACTCTTAATTGGAATATTTATTGGGTGTTAAACTCAAACATCTTTAGTATTGTTTTTGATAACTTTTTGGGCTCATTTTGAAGATAACCCCATGGTTGTGGACATTGTGCGGGTTTCCCACAATTTCCATACAAGTGTTTTGAAATAAAAATTTAATTTTCAGGTCATTAAATAATACTAAGATATTTATATCATGGTTTAAATTCTGGAATCATGATTTATGTATAAGTATTGAAGATATAATAAGTTAAGACACATGTGAATAACAAAGCAGATATTACCCGAAGTGAATGTGTAACATAGGATTGTTAACAAGAGGGTAATATAATGTCATAATCAAAATATATATGGTATTACATATAATATTATTGTTCCTTATGAAATTTATAATAAATTTATATTTATTATACAGTTTTTTTTGAATGAGTACAATGAGACTCAAGACACCAGGTAAGGGAATTTCATCCCACTCTTTATTTTCTTGAGATACATGCCATATTCACCACTCACTTCATTTGTGTGGTGTATTTTCTGGACTTGAATGTACACTATGAATATTATAAATAATTATACGGGTATTCACATATCTATTCTACAATATCATTTTAATAGGTTTTATTTTCTAAAATGGTGTCTTTATGAGTCTTTATTTTTTTTAAGGAAAATGACATTGAAATGGTATAAAATATTCTTTATAATTTTCAATAAAAATAATTTTCCAATAGTTTTCAAGATTAAATAATATGTATTAATGTATATTTATAAAAAAATTAAAAAGGTATTATTTTTTAAAAATCAATTTTAAAAGATGAAGAATATATTCCTCAATAAATGTTTCTAAAATACATTTTAAAATTGATTCCTATATATGATGACATCTGTTGGTTTTACTCATAAATTCAAAGGGAAATAATTTATTGTTACCATTCATATTATTACTATGAATGATTTTTTTATTAAATTGTGTTTTTGAAATATGTTACTCTTTCATGACTTATATGCTTTTAAAACGTTCTTTTTTCATCGATTTGGATTTTGATGAAATTATTATGAAAACTATATCTATTTTCATAGGTTATGATATGATTTAATGTTTATGATACCCATTTAATTTCTTTTTTTATGATATTATTGTTTATTATTTTTTGGCACATGTTTGTATGATTTCATTATGACAGGGTTGAGACTTATTTTTCCATCTAATGCATTGGGTAAATAATTATATATCATGAGATAGACTAAGATGGTTTTTTGAATGAACCGTTAATACTAAGATGTAAATGGGAGAGAACCATGAAAAAAAAGATGTTATGAAGAGTATACTCATGATAATACGATGGCCATGGGTGTGAAGCATGACTAACAATATGGTATTGGGAGTGAACCCATAATACTAACATGGTCCTAGAAATTATTCATTGGCTACTATGGAACTAATATAAAATGATTATTTATTTTCCACAATTCATGATTTATTTCTATGTCATGCTTTCATTTCTTATGATCTATATTTCTTTATGATCTATTTTTAATGAACAGTAATGATTTAATCCATGATTCATGTTTATGATATTTGATATGTAGTGTATGATCTTCTAATGTGATGATCAAATTCTCATAACCTTATACTCATGTCTATGCTTACATGTCTCCATTATTTTACCTTATTGATCATCTGATATAACCCATTTAAATGTTTTATTCCCTAATTTATGAAGATATGTACTAATTATGGTATTTATATGAATGGTACTAGTTATTAAGAACCAAGTTGTAGATAATATACCTCACCTATATATGAGTGTTTATGTTTCCACGTTTCCAAAGGTAGTAATCAAATAAGGTCTTTTGGAGTTTATTTTTATGTTTTTTATGTTTTATAAACAATTAATGTAAAGTTAATGTATCAAATAAGAGGGTTGAAATAGTTTAGGTTCATGTTTTAATAGATCATAAGGTATCTATTATTGACAATATTGATGTTTATAGGGATATCTAGGATTTTTTTTTTTTGATTGACCAGCTATTAGTTAAGATCATGAATAGCTAGTATTTCCTTGTAATGAGAGAGATAATAAAACTCCACCTACTTCTACATTTGTGCCTTTGAATTTTGTTTCAATATCATATTTATATTTCTTCACTGAATAGTTAGTTTTAGATTATAAAAATGTTTTGAGATTTCAGGAACCTCCTATCAGTCAGCTTAGTGAAGATAATTACTGTAACCTTTTGAGTTGGTTGTATTCAATATTCATCAAAAAATTATTTTAAATATTTAGGAAGTATAAATTGAGAATTGAAGAATGTCCAGTGATATAGAAACATAGAGATCTGTGATGGAGGATATAAGGACCTCCTTTACTACTATCCAGGACTCTTATATAGATATGTTAGAGTTTTTAGATTCTGGTGCTACTATATCATTTCCAGCACCTCCTTTAGTATTAGTTCAGGGTGAGATGATACAGTATATAGTTAGAGAGATGTTTCACACTACTATTATAGATATTCATCCATAAAATTATATTGATCTTTTCTAGGTTTAACAAAATCGTGTGCATATTTATAAACTAGAATGGTAGCGTTTGAAATAAGCTAGAAGTGTTAGGAAAACCATCAAAAAGGCTGTAAAATAATATATTTATATGTTATAAACTATGAATGAGTTAAATTATCAGTTCTTGTTTCTTTTTGAAAACATATGTATAACACCCATTAATAGGTCCTTTTAGGAATAAGTAGGCCAACTTAATGTTTTGGAACCTCTAATCAAGATTTTTATGAAGGAGATATATTTTTTTGTGATATAGAGATGGGTGGGAATATTATTATAGATTTTATTAACCTCATGAAACCCTTATTGCATGTTTTTTTGTGAATAATTGGATTCACCTGATTAAATTACAATGTCACCTTTCATAGTTTCCTCATCTTATGATCTTTTACCTCATCAGTGTCAGTTGGTTTTAATGTCTCCAACTAAAGTAGTCAGACATATTAGACCAGTGCTCATTTATGTGCTACCTCAAACAACATCATCACCCTCAGCTACTACATCAATGACTCATACCTATGGAAATGGTTAATGACCTATTAATCCTACCTCCCATTATAGAGTGATTTGGATTTTCCTTAGTCTTTGATAGGGATTCTGTTTTATTTCCCTTGTATTTATTTTTGACTTTAATTTAATTAATATTTTTCTTTATGTTGTTTGTCTACTATAATTAATGCCTTCCATTATCTTTTCTGGTTAATGTAATCTCTTTTTTTAATCCCAAAAGGGTAATGATTTATATAGAACTTACCTTTGACTCCAACATTTTTTAGATGGCAGTTACCTTTCATGTTCCATTTTTAGGTCTATCATTTTTCCCCATTAAAATTAATTAAATATTTTTTAAGAACATTTTTTGAAATTAAATTAAAAAATATCACATTAACTTTTGGAATTTTAAATAATATATGATTATTTATTAATAATTCACCTATTTATGCATATGATTGTTTTATAAATGGTTTATTAAATTCCATGTTTAGTGATCATCAAACAGGGTGGAATTCATGTCACCTTCCAATTTAAATGTCCAAAAATCATGATTATATTGTTTATAATGAACATAGTATTTTATCATAGTATATTAGTTTATAAAGAATAAAATGAATAGAAATGGGTAAAGAACATACTGTTTCAGTGGACGACGAACTATAGCCTCACAAAATGATGATTGTTCAATTATCTCTTACCGCCTCTCATGGAGGAAATTATGAAGGAAATGTATCTATATATGATATATATTATATTTATGTTTTCTTTATGATTCTCTATTTTAATTTTTATAGCTTACCTTTATGGTTCCCATAATGGGTAAACACGATAATTTAATTAGAGGAAGTGAAAACTACCGCCCCCTCAATGTGATATGACTCGTTCGTGCCATACGTGGAATGTATAATGGATAGAATATATGAACATATGTAACATATATGACATTAATATAATATTGAAATTATAATATACCTATTCATCACTATGTTTTCATTTCAATAAAATAAGAAATAGAAATGAATGTTGTGTTCATGCGTACGTACGGCTTACCGTCTCCAGGAATGGTGCATTTCATATCTTATCTCCAAATGTTATGTACTATTATTAATATATATATATATACTGGATATATATGATATATTTGACTTCTAAATGATGAATATAATTCTGGATATAATGGAATTTTGACCACATGGACCATTTATAATTATAACAAGATCATTTTTGACTCAAGTTCTGAACATTGAAAAAATGTCCGATAAGAGATCAAATAAATAACTAATTGTTATAGATAGGTAAAAATTAATATAAAAGGAATAATAAACGTGAAAAATATTCTTATTCTAGTATAATTTAACTTATGTTTATTATTCAGGATGAACAAGGAACATATGAGTGAGTCAAGTTTGAAAACGAAGTAAGGGGTTCTTATCTCACTTTTAGTTCCGTGAGATTTCCATTATTCGCCACTAATTTATTGCATGTTGTGTATTTTGTACATAAATTTGTTATATATTATCATGATTATATTTATATTAATTTTATTCTATGAATAATTTTGTGCTTATTAACTTTTGGTCATATGACTCAATTGATTACAATGTGGTAAGGGGTTTCTTATCTCACTTTTAATTCTGTGGGATTTCCATTGTTCGCCACTAATTTATTGCATGTGTTGTATTTTTTAATACCATTTGATATTTATATTCATTATTATATTTATATTCATGATATTCAGTGAATCATTTGGTGTTTATTATCTTTTGGTCATACTATTCTATTGATTACAATGTGGTAAAGGATTCTTATCTCACTTTTAATTCCATGAGATTTCCATTGTTTTCCACTTATTTATTACATGTGGTGTATTTTGTTCTAAAATTGGAAATATATTCTCAAGATCCACTTTATATTTAAGTTATTCTAGGATTCTTTTGATGTTTAGTAATTTTTGGTCATACGATTCGATTGAATACAATGTGGTAAGGGATTTTCATCTCACATTATATTCCTGTGAGATTCCTGGTAAATTTTCCACTATTTCATTTTGTGTGGTGTATCTACTGCCCATGAATGTAATATTTGTGTAATATAATTTAATTTATGGATATTTACATATTAATTATATTATTCATCTCTCATGGGGTGTACGTTTTGAAATTTACTAAATCGTTAAAGGAAACTTTCACACTCCTCTTTTAAGTCATGACTTGCTTTATGTTATGTCTTATAGTTCCATTTTATTATTTGGGGGATTGTTCTTCTATATATTTACTATTTTCTATTTAATTTTCAAACGATGATATACCCTTTCTTTTTTCATCAATTGATTTTCAGAATTTTTATGTGATGCCTTTAGGCTGGAGAATTTTCGTAAAAGAAATTGCGCTTTCTCTTTCTTTTCATGTTTCATTTTCATGTGGTGTGTCATTAAAATATTCAGACCATAATCTTAATTTTTTTTGTCTCTATACAGAAAAATTAACCATTTTTTAGATGTGAGACCCTTGTCCCTACTCTTTTATTATTTTCTATAACCATGTTATATAGCTGTGATCCTGCCAAAATTTCATTGCAAAATCTCTCTCTCTTTCTCTCAAGAAATTCTCTTATTTTATGTATGTCAATACCCATACCTATATAGTTTCTATGGGTGTTCATAGTTATAATAATATGATATATTTGATTCTATAATTGACATACATGTAACCCTCAGTGCCTTTCCATGGGTTATAAATGACATTACGATCTTTTTTTTATGAACTTTTAAAACATCACAATTTTGAAATGAACCCATTTCATTTATTATCTATGGGTTATTTATGAAATGTTTGATTATGATCTATGTTTCTCACATGAAAGTAATGACGTATTAAGGGTTCACCCTGATAGTGCTCTAATTCATTAGTTAAATAGTTAACCTCTAGTGATGACAAGTTTCACAATACCTTGGTGAATAACCTTGGTAATTTTTATAACACCTTGGGGATGAACCTTGGTGATATGTTCATGAATGTCTAAATGAAATGTTCTAGCCCAATATTCAAGTTATAATTAATATTCCTTTTATTTTTATATTCATATTATTTCATTTCTCATGCCTTTATGATATATATCATGATCTTATTAATATTTCTCCAGATCACATGTCAATTGTTTCACATGTTTTCCTTACTAAGCCTTCTGCTCACACTTTACTTTGATATAAGTCCCTAGGTTATGATATATAGTAATTGTACCTAGGATGAACCTATGATGAAGCCTTACAAGTGTATTAGAAGGATTTATTATGTTGTTTTTAATTATTATGTTCTTGATTTCCAAGACACTAGTCATTAATGATCCACTGTCTGTAAAATGTAATGAAAAGTTATGTTATAAAATGGTGGGATGTTATATGCATTATTTTACTAACCAACCATTGTTTGAGTGAAAAGTGTACAGGTCCCTCTAAACGTTATGGAAAAATATGATTGGTATAGGATAGAGACGACCATTGAATATGTTCCTATAAATATAAGATCATTTGAATGAGCTCAATATACACAACCTAATTGACACATTTATCAATCTAGAGATTACGTGATGTTGAAGTGAATTATATAGAGAAATACTTTCATGTTTTTACGTACTAAACATCTTGTTTAGAATTGATTTGTGCGACTCTGAATGTTGATGAGTATATTTGAGGGCTTCCGGGGATATGAAGATAGAGGTGCAGACTACCTTAATGTTCAAGGGCTTTCAGGGATAGGAAGACAGATGTTCCGACTAACGTGATGTTTGATGCCCTGCAGGGATAGCAAGACAGACACATATATTCCTATCGAGGGCTTAGACTTCTATGGTTATGATAGAATTACTTGATATTATAAATAAACATCCTTTTGTCTAATATTGTTGGATACCATACTCTTTGGGTTAAAAGATTTCATAATTGTTATTTGTATTGTTGAAATATTTTTTTCCACATCATTTTGATTGATTAAGAAAGTATAACTATATTATACATTTTTCTACTTGTGTACTCTATTTAGTATGTTTCTATTTGCTTTAATGTAGAATCATTGTCCTTGTAAACATTTCTTAAGATTCCTTTTCGGAACCATATTTCTAAAATCAAGAATGTTTGTAGAACTACGTAATCTTGTGAATTTACCTTATTTATCATTGTTAAACAATAGCAAGGTTTATACCTTCTTTAAAAGTTCAAAAAGAATTATTTAATGTATAAAATTCACCCCTATTGTATATTGATAATCTATATCATTATTTCAATCCTACAATTGGTATTAGAGGAGGTTGCTGGATTACATATATTAATATATAAGTATTCTTTCTCATTGTTTTTCCTTGTTCTATATTTTCCTTGGTTAGGATATTTTTTTATCCTTGTTTACAAACATTTATTACTAACAAGATTTTGTGGAAATATATTTTCTTTGATATGGTAGGAATGAATGTTGGTTCGATTAACAATCTTAATCCTACTAGACCACCTATAGTTGATGGGAATGATTATCAATATTGGAGGGATCATATGAAGACTTTTTTCCTTAACACTGGAGTGGACAACATTGTTATGCTAACTGGAGATTATAAGATTTCTGATAAGTAAGTCAAAACTTTTACTAATAAGGAAAAGTAATAATATCAACATAACTATAAGGTACACAATACTTTGTTTTATTCCATGACCAAGAATATATATTGACATATTTCTTCTTGTGAAGCTGAAAATTGTCTTTGGAAGAAGCTTGAAGTTATTCATTTTGGTATATCCAAAGTTATTGAAACTTGATGAGATATGCTTAGTGCTGGGTATCATGGTTTTTTCTTTCCTTATGGTGAACTAGTGTGTAAGGTAAAATAGAGGTTTATGACCATTGTTAATAGTTTACAATCCATGGTTGAAAATGGTTTAGACGATGAGGTACTTGTGGAAAATATTATAGACATAATTCCTAAGGAATGGGAATCAAAGAGAACAACTATTAATGAGAATAATAATGTCTCACAGATTACTCTGGATTTACTATTTGGAAATCTTCTTCATCATGAAACAAGAATGAAGAGGGGATCTGACAATGTTAAGAAGAAGAATGGGAATGAGAGTGTATCTTTTACAACTAATTCTAATTTTATGAAATCCAAGACTCCTGAGAGAGTTACTAGATATAAATATAAGATGGTTACTCTTTTATTTGAATCATGTGAATGTGAACATTATGAGAATGAACTAGATAATCTTGCTCGAATGATGAACAAGATAGTTGGAAAGAAACAATTTATGTATAGATACAAGAAGAAATAAGGAAAGGACAAGAAAGACTCTGAAGTCAATTGTTATGAATGCAAAAGAGTAGGGCATATAAGTCTATATTTACCTATGCATAAGAAAAAGGATAGAAAGGAAAAGCTTTATGAGAGAAATAGAATGAAGTACTACAAAGATAAACCTGAGAATTTTTTTAATGCTAATGACACCTAGAGTGCCAGTGGTGGAGACTCTTCTTATGAATCCTCAGAGTATGAATCTTCTAGTCATAAGAATCTTGGTTTACATGCCATGTTACCTATTAAAAATCATAGTTTAATATCCAAGGTACATAATTCTGAATACATATTTAATAAATCCTTGAATACTAATTATAGTGATAATAGATATTATGAATCTTCTGATGTAGATAATAATTTACCTATCTATAAAGAAGTTTCTAGGTATGCTACGCTTCTTGAGAATGAAAATTTAAAGTCAAGAAAAAGATTGATAAGGCAAATTCTAGGATTTCTATTCTTACTAAGGAAGTACCTGATATTTTTAATGATATAGATAAGAATGTTTATGATTTTGAATGTATTTCAAAAACCCTTGAGGAAGTTAATTTTGAGAAAGATAATCTTTCTAAGGATCTAGAAAAATTAATTTCAAATCAAATTTTTTGGAGATTAAATCTACTGCTAAAACTAATGTTTTTTAGGATAAAAACATAGTTACTAAGAAAAAGTCAGAATTATTTTCCTTGAGGAAGTTTTTGTCAAACTTTACCTTACGTAAGGAAAACATTGATAAAATGTTTTCTCAAATCCGACCTCTAAGGAAAAATTCAAGATTTGGTTATACTCATTCAAAACCGATTTTCAGTAACAATTATATTTTTCCTCAAAGCACTCCATTCTGTACTAAATGTCTTTGGGTGGAAATTGGGAAAATATTTCTCCTTAAATAAAACTCAAATTTATGTTTTCATAAAGCTTATTTTTTATAGAAAATGTGCATTCCTAAAAATTTTATTTCAAATGTTTCAGGATCCAATAATGTATGGGTTCCAAAGGTATAACACTCTTGTTTTCAGGAGAATAAATATAGAACTAATAGAAATACATGGTACATGTATAGTGGATGTTCCCGGCACATGACTGGTAACAAAAACGTCTTTGAAAAGATTATCAAGATGAAGGGAGGAAAAGTTACATTTGGAGATAATGCTCAGATAGAAATTATTGGAATATATAACATTGTTATTCTTGGAAAAATATTTATTTCAAATGTTTTATTTGTTAAGGGTCTTAAGCACAACCACATTAGCATAAATCAATTATGTGATGAAGGTTACATTGTAAATTTTAGTATTGACAAGTGCTTATCACACAATTCCAAGGAAGAGTTTATTCTTTCTCCCAATAGGCAAGAGAATGTTCACACATTAAACATGGAAGAACATAGAATTCCATATCTACCTTGTCTTAGTGCATTGTACGATCATTCATGGTTATGGCATAGAATGTTAGGACATTGTATCCTTAGAAACCGATGAAAACTCTCTATGAAAATACTGGTTAAGGATCTACCAGATCTTAGATTTGATTCTTCAAAATTTTGTGATCCTTGTCAATATAGAAAGCAACATAAATCATGTTTTAAATCAATCGGTGAAGTCTTAACTACTGATACATTACAGTTGGTGTATATGGAGCTTTTTGGTCCAACACAAACTGGAATAATTGGAGGCAAATATTATATATTTGTTCTAGTTGATGATTACAGAAGATTTACGTGGGTCTATTTTCACGTAAAGTATTCTGAAACTTTTTCTTATTTCAAAAAATTTAGAGCCCAATTTAAAAATGATAAAAACTTTCCTTTGATAACTATTCATAGTAATCATGGAGGAGAATTTCAAAATTATGATTTTGAAACTTTTTGTAGTATAAAAGGAATTACTCATAACTTCTCAGCACCAAGAACACCTCGAAAAAATGGTGTTGTTGAAAGAAGAAATATTATTTTTCAAGAGATAATGAGAACCATGTTGAGTGAATATTCAATAGCCAAACATTTTTGGGCTAATGCTGTAATTACTTCTTGCTATACTATAAATCTGGTTTTGATTAGTCCTTTTATTAATACAACTCTTTATGAGTTATTGAAGGGTAGAAAACCTAGACATTACGACATCAAGGATTTTGGTTTCAAGGTATTCATTCTGAATACTAAAGATAATCTACACAAATTTCAACCAAAACCTGATGAAGGAATTTTCTTAGGCTACTCCAAAACTCTTTAGGGTTATAGAGTTTTCAATAAAAATACTTGTACAATTGAAGAAACAGTACGTGTCAAATTTTATGAAACTGATCCTTTTGTTTTTAAACATCCTCAACCTACATATTCAGATGTGTTTTCAAAAACTAATTATCAACCATTGATAGAAAATCTTTTTGATAAGGAAAATATTCATGAAATTTTTTGTAAATAATTTACCCCAAAAGAATTCCTAATGTATGATGATGAACAAGTTTTACAAAACCAAAATTAGTTTCTTCTAAAAAATCATCCAAGTGACAGTATCATTGGTGATGTAAATCAACATGTAAGGACTAAAAGTTTCTTAATAAATTAAGTATAACATCTATAATTCCTTTCCCGATTAGAACTAAAAAGCATTGATGAATCTTTTAGTGATAATGATTAGATAAAAGCTATACAAGATGACAAAAATTAATTCGAAATGAATAAAGTTGGTAATTGGTTGAAAGACCTAAGGAAACTTCTATTATTGGAGTAAAATGGGTCTTTAAAAATAAGTGTTATGAAAATGGAATCATATTTAGAAATAAATCTAGATTGGTTGATAATGTCTATAATCAAGAAGAAGTAATAGAATATGAAGAAACATATGCATTAGTATCTAGAGTTGAATCTATTCATATTATACTTGCCATTGCAGAATTCATCAATTTAAAACATTTTCAAATGGATGTTAAATGTGATTTTATTAATGGTTTTGTTCAAGTGGAATTTTTTTTGAACAACCTCTTGTTTTTGAAGATACAAAACATCCTAGACTTTTTTTCAAAATTACAAAATTCTTTGAATGGAATTAAACAAGCCCCAAGAGCCTAGTTGATAGACTTATATGATTTTTTCTTTGAAATAATTATTTTAAAGTAAATTATAATCCAACCCTGTTTATAAATAAAGATAAGAAAAATGTTTTTGATTGTTCAAATTTATGTTGATTACATTATATTTGGGTCAACTCAACAATCTTTAAATGATTCCTTTGTGGATCTAATGAAATCTATTTTTTGAATGAGTATGTTGGGTGAGTTATCTTTTTTCCTTGGTTTTAAAATTTCTCAAAAACCAGAAAGAATATATATATCCTAAAATAAGTATATTAATATCTTCTTAAAAATTATCGATATCAAAAAAAACTAGGATTATAAGTACACCCATTGGTACCAAAAATTCACTTGATCTTAATGAAGCAGGGAAACCAGTAGATCAAACATCTTTTAGAGGTATGATTGGAAGTCTACTTTACATGAAATCTAGTCATCTAGACATATTGTTTTTAGTATTATTGTGTGAATGATATGAATCCCATCTTAAGGAATTTAATTTTAAGGTAGTGAAAATAATGTTTCGCTACTTAAATAGAACCATGGGTTTAGGAATATTTTATACTTCTAGAAATGATTTTGTTTTAAAACGTTTTTTGGATGCGGACTTTGGTGGATGTAGAATGGATAGTAAAAGTTCATCAGGAACATTTATTTTCTTAGATGATTCATTAGTTTCTTGGTCATGAAAAAAGCAATACTCTGTAGCACTTTCCACTACTGATGTTGAATATGTAAAAGCTGGATGTTTTTGTGCTCAAGTGTTGTGGATGAAACACACAGTCACAGACTATGGTATGAGTTTTACCAAAACAAAAATTTTGTTTGATAATATTAGTGTCATTTCCTTATGTAAAACCACTACACATCACTCTCATGAAAAACACCGAGATATTAGGCATCAATTTCTTAGGGATCACACACAAAAAAGAAAAATCATTCTTCAATTTATCAGAATGCAAGATCAACTTGCTGATTTTTCACAAAATCTTTCCAAACCGATAGATTTGAATACATAAAACAAAAGTTAGGAATGATAACCATAAAGAAATCTTCCATGTTATCTTCTTGTGGAAACCTATCTCCATATACTATGAAGCTCATTTTGATAGCAGGAGTACATTTTCTTGGTATTCAAAATTATTGTAGTTGAAATTTTCATAGTCCAAATTTTCATAGTTGAAATTTTTATAGTTGAATTTTTCATAGTTAATATATTCATAGTTAAAATTTTCATAGTTGAAATTTTCTTAGTTGAATGTTTTGTAGTTGAAATATTTGTATTTAAATTTTTAGTAGTCAATATTTTCGTAGTTGAAATTTTCGTAGTCAAAATTTTCATTGTTGAAATTTTCGTAGTCAAATTTTCTCTGTTAAAATTTTTGTAAATTTTTTTGTAATCAAAATTTTGTAATATAAATTTATTCAAAAATAATTTTTCCTCATTACAAATAATCTTCCTAGAAATCAGAAAGGTATGTTTCCATTCCTAAGTATTTGTAATCTTTTATCCTTGCTGGTTTTTTTTGCTTTAAATTATTCAGATTCATTACTCCTTAAATCTGAATGCTTTATGTTAAAAACCTCAAAAATATATGAAACTATCAAAATCATTCTCTGACTATCATCTCAACTGTCAGATCATCTCAAGATGCTTCCAACCGTTGGATGAAACTAGGAAGCTGAACCATCACTTTGATTTCCTATACAAAGGACCCCATGATGGTTGTCCCACATCAAAACTCCAAGCCTTCGCATGATGAAGTTCTCCCTCTATTTTTTAAGTCGTTCTGGATCTTCAAATATTTCATTACATCCGAATTACTATTCAAGCCTCTTCTCAGAAAGAGATTTCATGTGTTAATGAAGTCTCTGAGTGGCAGATCTATTGTGAAAGGTTAGTAGATCCGAAGTATTATGCCATGTATGACACCATTGTTTCCATGAATATCAATATAAATAGTTGGGATAGTGTTTGCGTATCAAAACAACGAGGATAAGATCCACGTTATTTGGAATTTCTGGTTAAATTCTATGAGACAATTAGATTTTTCAATGAAGGAGGAAGAGATAAATTTTCATGCAAGAGATATGGAATGGCATATTCTCTTTCTTATAACATGGAAGCAAATATGATAGGAATCTTTTATGAGGGAGAAGGTCAGTTTTTAACTCTCAAGATACCAGATCTAATATGATCATTTGATAAGAATGAGGCTCTAGCTGGTATTGGTCTTGAGGAAGTGAAGACTCCGAAAATTATTCATCTCTCCAAAAATCTTCAGATTCTTCAGCTATGGGTTCAAGGTTTTCAAATTCCAAGAATAGGGGACAAGGATACTCTGAAGAAAAGTGATATTTATATTTTGGATTTCCTAGTGAACCTAATAATGATAAACCTATTTGAGCATATCTTGGTTACAATTGAGAATAAAAAGAATGGAAATCTGAAGACTCAGATTATTATGTATCTGACTATTCTTTCAAATATCATTGTTCTTTTTCTATTTTCTATCAATATTCCTTGAAGTTCTAAGACTAAGAATTGTAATTTGATACTTTTTATTGATGATACTATGAGGAGGATGAAGATTGTCTTTAATAGTCAATCCGAACAATTTTATGATTTTTCATAAGCAAAAGTTGAAGATCTATCAATTAAACTAGAAGTGGATGAAACGTCTATGAAGGTTGTAAGAAAGAGAAATGTGAAGGAACCAAAAGATAAAAAAATCCAAGTAGCTATGGAAACTCAATCTGCACCTCCAAAACCTAGCAAGAAAAAAAATCATATCCTAATGAAGTAGTGGCTAAGTGGAGAGAAGATAAGAAGAAAAACAGAGCAGGGGGGCCTCATTTTGGTTTATAATCCTGCTGCGGAAAAATCAATGATTGAAAAGACTACTAAGAATCTAGAAAAGGAAAAAATTAAAAGAAGCAAAGGAAGAAATTTTCTGAATCTGAAATAGTCCAATACAATCTGAAGGCTGCTAAAAAAGTCTCTGAACAAATTCTGATACCAGAATTGTTTTTGATATAACCATTACCAGAGACACTGGGAAAGAAGATAGTGATTCCAGAAAAAGATCAATTAGAATAAATAATGAATGAAGTAGAAGTGGAAGAAGAAGAAGAAGAAGGGAGTGGTAATACTGATTATATCATAAAGCAAGTATAAGATTATCATGAGATGGAGAGTCCTTATGAGAAGTTATCAATTCAAACTTCTAAATCTGAGTCTTTAAAACATGCTACACCAATAAAATAGGATAAGGGTGAGTAAGAAGTGAATATGTTTTCTGAAAATGATAGTAGTACTCACGAATTCATTCACCCAGAGGATATTGAGGTAGGAGAAGAGAAGGAAGAGGTAGATGAAGATAATATTCTTCAACTATCAGATAGTGATCATTAATCTCCGGATCAGGAAGAGGTCATTATGAAGTATGAAAAAGGAAAGTAGGTGATTGTGGATACACCTAGCAAAGGTGTGGTAAATAAGAAAGAAGTTGGTGGTTCATCGAATAGGAAGGCCATTGAATTAGAAAAAGAATCCTCACCAAGAAAAGTCTTATATTCAGAATCTCTATCCCTTGGAAATGACATTGTATTCTAGACATTGAAAAATCTTGTTGAGACTATTCCAATATTCCCCATTAATGAATCGAGATGCCAAATTCTCCAGCATTCCTTAAATCAAAAATCGGATTCAGTATCCATGGTGATGGATATGTGTGTCAAACTCAAGGAAGACTTCACCACTTTTCTTATTAGCTAGGAAGCTCATAAAAGATCATTCACAAAGATAAAAAGTTGGTCAGGGAAGATAGTAAAAGAGATGAGAATCTTTGATGAATTAAAAGAAAGTGATAAGGATTCTTTTGACACCAAAGCTATGAAGATAAACTATCTCACTTATATGTTTTAGGAAAAGCTAACTCTTGAACATATTTCATGGAAGCATCAAGTGAAAGATCTGAATGGGAATCTAAATTCAGTTTCTCAGAGTTGGAAGAGGGAAAGGTATATTAGAATTGATATTGAAGAGAAGCATGCTAAGAAAGATAATGTTTTGAAGGATTATCCAGAATCTCTTAAGGCTCGGGAAGAGAAAATTAAAGCCCTAGAGAATAAAATAGAATATTGGGATCAGTTTCTCAAACCTGAAGAATAGGATCACATGGTTCTCAAGAAGTTAAAATCATTATAAAGAAGCGGATCCCAATGGAGAACGAAGGATAATTTAATTTCAAATCTGACCTTTTGTGGTATTTATTTCCTTTAACAAATTCATTCAATCATAATGAAATTCTTGTTGCTCTTCATTTTTTGGCTATTTAGTAGTAATATTTAAGGTACCGTGTTTTCTTTTCCGTTCGCTGTATTTTTTTCAAAATCAAAAAGTGGGAGAAAGGAATGTCAAAAAATAATACTTATATAAAGAATAAATTTCCCTATGTAAGGGGGAGTTCATCTAAGGGAGATTTTTCATCATGTATATTTTCTTATGCAAGAAAAAGATAATTGTCATTCTAGAAATTCAGAATGTGATCCTTAGGGTTTCCAAGGCCTAAGGGGGATTTAGTCATATTTACTTTTATCTATAAGTAAATTGAGATATGTTTTTATTTACAAGTCTATAAAATTTCTAAGTCCTTATATTCTTTTTCGTAAGGATGTTTGTGTTTTCCAAAAAGGGAGATATTGTTGAGTCAATAAGGTTTCCTTATGACATTTCCATTCTTTCATGTTTTAAAAATCACAACCAACCTATCTTAAGGTAAAATTTCATCTTCTGTAAAATCCTTCTTGACAAGGAAAATTATCCTTTTTCAAGGAAAATTTATCCTTACCATGTTTTCATTGATTATGATTTAATCTCTTTAAATCTAACTCTTTTTATTACTATGTGTTACATTCAGTTTCACGACTAAAAACTCAGAATTCTATAAATATATAGATATAGAATATACTATCTTTAAGAATTGAATTCATGTTCCGAATTTTTTTAAATTAAGACTCCGAATTCTCTGAAATTCAAGGTTTCAATTCTCTAAAATTTACACTCTAAATTCTCTTAAATTTAGACTCTGAATTCCCTGATATTCAGACTCTGAATTCACTGAAATTTGGGTTAAGAATAACTTATAATTAAGACACTGAATTCCTTAGAATTTCTATTCCGAATTTCTTTGAATTCAGATTTTGAATTCCTAAGAATTCAGGTTATAAATTCCATAGATTTCACACTCCGAATTCCATAGAATTCCGGATCCGAATTCCTTCAAATTTAAGCTCTTAATTCCTTAGAATTAGGACCTCGAATTCCGTAGAATTAAGACTCCAAATTCAATATAATTTAGACTCCGAATTCGGTATAATTCAAGTTCCATATTCCTTATAATTCAGACTCCATATTCCTTGGAATTCAGACTCTGAAATCTATAGAATTTTGATTCCAAATTCTTTGAAAAACTAAATTTGAATATCCATTCAATATAGAATCTGAATGTTTATTTTCTTAAACTCCGAATTTTTTCCATACACTTTGAAAAATAGATTTGGTTGAGCAACCATATTTTACTTACTCTTGTTTTGGTTATAAAATGTTATCGTTCATTCTGTTTCTAACCAATCTTTGTTTGAGTGACACGTCCATAGGTCCCTCCAAAAATTAAGGAAAAATATGATCATTGGAAGAGTGAGCTGACCGTTGATGATGTGCCTATAAATAGGATCTCATTTGAAAGAGCTCAATATACAAAACCTACAAGACATGTTGATCAATCTACAGATTACATGTTGTCGAAGTAATTTCTAAAGAGAGATACTTTCATTCTTTGTGAGTACTGAACATCCTGTTTAGAATTCCTTCATGCGACGCTGAATATTGCTGAGTACATTCGAGGTCTTATGAGGATAGGAAGATAGAGGTGGCGACTACCTTAAAGTTCGAGGGCTTGTAGGGATAGCAAGACGTACTCTTATATTCCTATCAATGGATGACCCTTGTGTGGGTAACACAGACTTACTTGAAATAATAAAGAAAGGGACCCTTATCCAGGGTTGTTGGATACTTTACTATTTGGGTTAAAATTTGTATTTTTTTCGAGTTTATTTTCCGCTACATATAGATTGATAAGGAAAGTATAACAATATTATGCTTTCTAGTACTTGTATACTCTGATTAGTATGATTTTTTACGCTTTATGGTTGAATCTTTGTCCTTGTAAACTTTTCATAAGTTTCCTTTCTGGATCCATATTTCCAGAATCAAACAAGTTTTTAGAACAAAGAGGTCTTATGAATTTAACTTGTCTAACGTTGCTATATGATAGAATGGTTTATACAATCATTAAAAGTTCCAAATGAATTTTTTAAATTATACAATTCACCCCCCCTATTGTATATTGAGCATCTACATCATTATTTCTATTTTACAGTGATGAAATTTTTTGGGTCCATAACGTAATTTCTCAATAACGAGACATGTAATACATTGTGTACCTTATAATGTCTTTGAGGTATTTTTAAATGATAATCCACAACTCCAATTCTCCCCATAATTTCAAAAGGGCCTACATACTTGGGGCTCAATTTCCCTTTCATTCCAAATCATATAACACCTTTCAATGGAGATACTTTTAAGAAATCATGATCCCCATCTTGAAATTACAAATCTGTCCTTCAATTATCAGCATGGCTCTTTTTCCAACTTTTCGATACTTTAATATGGGAATGAATATACTTTACCTTCTTTTTTTCCTCCATAATATCTGGCCCCACAAGCTTCCTTTCACTAACTTCATCACGACATGTTTTCTTATGACATCCCTTTCTATACAATGCTTCATTTGGTTCAATTTGAATGCTAGAATATAAAATATTATTGAAGGAAAACTCCACCAAAGGTAATTAATGATCCCAATTACGTTTAAAATCAAGTGATAATGATCTGAACATGTCCTCTAATGTTTGGATCCTCTATTCTAATTTCCCTTCAGTTTGTGGCTGATAAGAAGTACTCAAACGAAGCTCAGTATCTAACTATTTCTAAATACTTCTCCAGAATTTCGATAAAAATCATGGATCACGGTATGAAACAGATGAGAGAGGTGCTCAATGAAGTCTCACAATAGCATTCATATAGGGTCGTTCAAGGCACTCTAGTGAAAAATACTCACTTATAGAAAGGAAATTTGTATATTTTTTAAGTCAATCCACAATTACACATAATGAATAATTCCTTCTTAGAGTTTTGGGTAATGAAGTAAAAACATCCAAGTTGATGTCATCTCATTTCCAAGTAGGAATAAGAAGAGGTTTCATTGTTCTTCTAGGATGTTGTCATTTAGCCATCAATTGTTGATAGACTAAACATCATGACACATAATTATAAATTTCCAACAACATGTTATCCCACAAGAAATGATCCTTGAAATATAAATACATATTATTACTATCAATATGTATAGATAAATTTTAAATATGGGAATTATCCATTCACTCACTTTTTAAGTTGGGTATATAATGAACAGAAATCATCTTCCCAATCATTAGACTTCCATCTTCAGACACGAAGTTATCCAACTTCCAATCATTCCCAAAATTAATTTTATTTGAGGGTTCCCAACATTAGGCTTAGAGTTTTTAAACCACTATAATAATGATTTTTGGGAAACCAATTAATAAGTAATGACTTTTCACCCTCTTTGATAATTCACATGTCTATCCTTACTAGAACCATGAATACAGAATCCCATTTAATCCATATTTTGCTAAAAACACCATGATCCTTCGAGCTCAATGGATTATCTACCTTATTATCCTTTATTGGGTGGTAGTTTATGGAACAATAGTAATCTTTGAGTTTCTAGAACCATTGCCTTGTCCTCATGTTGATTTCTTCCTATGAGAATATATATCCCAATCTCTTGTGATCAATATATATCTCACATCATTCACCATAGAGATAATGTCTCTATATCGTCAAAGAAAATATTTCATATGATAACTCATGATCATGATATTGGTAGTTCTGTTCAAGAGTTTTAAACTACCTTGATGCATATTCAATGACTCTATCAACCTGCATAAGGACACAACCATATTCTTTCTTTGATGCGTCACTAAAAATCACAAATCAACTATTTCATGATGGTAGAGTCAATATTGGATAACTAAATAATCCCACTTCAATTAATTGAAACATTCCTTACATTATTTAATCCATATAATTGTATCCCCTGTACATGTAATCTTGGAAATTTGGTTGGATAAACAAGTGATGTTCTGAACAAAACTCCAATAATAACATGCTAATACAATAAATCTATATACCTCAGTTATGTTTATTGTAGAAGAAAATTCTTGAACAACAATTTTATTTATAGTATCAATAGATATTTTATCCTTAGAGACAATTTGGTAAGAAAATAATCTTATAGAAGAAAAAATTTACACTTGAAAAAATTGCAATAAAATTCATTTATTCTAAGAGTTTTTAGCATAGTACGCAAGTGACTTTCATGATCTTTGTATCATTTAGAGTAAATTAATATATCATAAATAAATACCACCACATTTTCATCATGATATTCATTGAAAACTATATTAATTAGGTATATGAATAGGTAGGGTGCATTAGTTTGTCCAAAAGGCATTATTGTAAACTTTTATTGACCATAGCTTTTTTGAAAAGATGCCTTTGAAATATATTCCTTCCTAACACATAACTGATGATATCAAGATCAAAGGTCAATATTAGAAAAATATTGGTATCTATGATGTTGATCAAAAAAATCATCAATGAAAGGAAGATGATACATGTTCTTTATCTTAATAGCAATTATCTCCCTCTATTCAATGATCAAATTCATAGATCCATTATTCTTCTTGAAGAATAGAATAGGGGATCCCCATAGAGAACCACTGGGGAAAAAATTTATTATCACACAATTACTCTAGTTGTTTATTCAGTTATAATAACTCCATATTGTCCATCCTATAAGGATTATTTGGTATAAGGCATGAACCAAGAATTAAATCAATTTAGAACTCAAATTTGCAGTCTGGAGGATGTCTAGGTAAATCATATTGAAAAAACCAATATATTCTTGCATAATAAGCACATCATTGATTTGAACATTTCATTCCTCACTCATATATATAGAGTTCTCATCCTCTTAATGAATTAAATTCAGTAGAGCTGCTTGGGGTGGATCTAGATGAGAATCATAAGGTGATGTTTCTACACTAATGATAATGGATTCCACGTCATCCTAAAAAATTGTAACTTCCTTGTTCTTGAAATATATGGTCTCATTGTAATTCCAAATCTAATCCATTATGAATATTATATAAAATTCATTCATGGGTATGGTGATAAAATAGTCTGATAAAGCACATTTATATGTCATAATGGGGACTACATGACACATTGTTTTTGTATCGAAACTTCTCTTAGGTTTTTTGATTGAAGACCCCCTTAATAAATCAAATTTTAAGTATCTACTTTTCATGGAAACTAGTAATATATGAAAGAATGTAATGATTCAGAATAAAATAATGAATTGGATAATATTTAGGAAACAATTAAAGTACATGACACCACATCATTACAGACATCAATTTTAGCAGTTCTGATCACATAATCATGGCCTCTTTCCCTTTGAATTCTTTGGGGAATGTTTCCTTGACACATTGGACAATGATTTGAATAATTTTTCACCTCCATGAAATATTATTATCAAACATTCGTAGATTATTTATTCCGCTTAAAATCTCGGGATTGGTGGCCTTTTTATCAACATTTTTAACAAAACCTCATACCCTTCAACCAAATACCATGGTGTCTCTTCCCATCCTAATGATAGGGTGTAAGGTAAACTCTTTGCTTCTCCATTATTTCCTTATTTCCTTTTCTAGGGTTTTTATGAACCCCGTTCTTCTCTTTATTTCCCTTAAAATCCTAATACTTACAGAATTCCTTTTCCCTCATGATACCACATGAGACTATATATTTATATGATGAGAAACTTTGAGAGACTAAAGACCATCAAAGAAATGGTCTTAAACCATAAAATAATTGTTCAGACATACTCCTTGGATTAAGTATGTATTCTATGACATGTATTTCTAACCATGTCATGTTAGATTTATTCTTTGCAACATTCTTATTCTCTTTTTTCCTCATATCCAGAAACTGCCTTTCCATATCTGCTCATTGTTCATGAGAGAAGAACTTTTCTATTAATATTTCCTTAAAATCCATCCATTAAATTTCTTATATTTCTTATTACTCATTTGTGTATTGAATTAAATACCACCACTAATTTGATAGATGATAAACCATGAAGACAACTTTCACTCTTTCATTGCATCACAAACTGAGAAATAACTTTCTCTAATGAACATATCCACTACTCTCCTACAAATGGGTTTTTAGTCCCATTAAATGATGGTGTTTGTTGTTTCATAAGGGTGTCTAATGTAGTTACTCCATGTTTTGGATCTGGATTCTCAATACTGGTATGTTTATTTTTTTATCCTGAGTCAACATTCATATAATAGATAAATGTTGCTTTTCCCCAGTTGGAGCACCAGATCCAACATCATTAACTTCTATCCATGGGAAATCTCTACAATGGACATGCACGTTGACGTTGATTCCATTCCATCTACTAGGTTTCATTTCTATTTAATGGAATACACATGATTATGTTATGAATAATAATGTATAATCTCAACGTAGAAAAATTCAAATCATAATTTTAATTCATATACATAGATAATCTCATAATCATAAACATGGTTTCATTGAGTAAAAATTTATGTCTAAATCCTCCATAATGGTATATTAAAGAAAAGTGAATTATATTAAGTATATAACTTGGGAGTGTCAAACTAGGTTCATAGTAATGACTGTTGTCGTGTACGAGGATACCCCGGGTTCAGCCCGACACTTCTTTTTGAGTTGTTACTCCGAGGTACATCTATGCTAGAATCACGTCCACATGTAGTATACAGATAGTGATACATTTTCTAGAAATATCCATATAATCTATTCATTACCAAACTTACAAGATATTTGTATATTTATCCTCAAAGACTATCTTAGTGTTTTATTCCCAAATATACATTTTCTAAATTTAGTTTCCATGTTTTTCTACTAAACATTTTTAGATACCAACTATAAAGGCACTATCCCAGTTTCTCAGATCTGGTGCCTTAATTAATTAATTTAGAATTATTAAAAGAATTTTTTTCATCAATTAATGAATAGTTTAGGTATTTTTGAAAACCAGATACATAAGTAAGATCAACATGATAACTTGAAAGGGAAAAAATATAGATTATCCTTTGAAAACATTCATAACTCCTTGGTTATCCCTATATGTCATTCATAATATACCGCTTCATGTCCTTGGAAAATTAAACATAAGAAATGGGTGATCTCCAATGCATAGTATGGGTAAATAAAAGTGTAATATTTCAGAAACATAAATATTTAGAATGGTGAATAACAAAAAATATATTCCTTTAAAAAATAAACAAGAACAAATTATAGAAGGAATAAGAGATGAATAAATAATTCCATAATATATCATAATCATGGGTATTATATTAGTTTAATAAACTCATGAAAATTAAATTACTAGTTTCATAATAAGGAAATTTATAATGTTGGATATCATTATCATACCGTGAAGACCTCGTTCCTAGATCATAAATAACCATTTTGTCAAATACTTTTGCCAAGATGACAAATTTTCTCTTTAGCCCTATTGATTCATAGAGGAGCTATAGAGGGCCCAATCAGTCACATACTACGTCCAATGAATTTTTTATATTAATGGGGATAAACATAAAAAATATATACATTCATATAGAAACAAACATATGAATTGTTGATAACTTTCCCCGAACATTGAACATTACAACTAACCATTCAGCCTAAATTTTTTAATGGTTTTAAAATAGCACATCTTCATTCAATCAAATCATCAACCATTAGATTAAATATGTTATATGTTAACATAAAATTTTAATCCTAGTAATACATAAATTTATTAGGCCCACTAGGAAATATACCATGAGAGGGAGGTCAATTAGGGTTTGATAAAAACAACTACCCATTTTGATCTTGTTTTGTTTTTAAAGAAAAAATTATTCTCTCTCTCATTCAAATTTTAGAGTATGAATGAATCTTTAAATCATGAACATGTCACAAAAAGATTACATGGTTTAGCTGAACTAGGCTACGTCCATGGATCTTACACCAACGATGTGACAATGTACTAAATCAACTAAAATCACACTACTATTTACATGTTCAATATGGACTCACAGTCCATCCTTGTTTAGAACCAATAAAAATTGGAGAACACACTTCTCTCCTAACTTATGTGATCTCACTACATTAGAAGATCTACTCATAGGTAAATACATGTATATCCTTTCATTATCTCTAATAAGTTCATCCTTCACTATTTGTAGATACTATATTGAAGACCAAATTTCATCCACTGATGAATACCCATTTATTACTGAATATTGGGCATCAATCATTGTAAATACCTTCACAAAGAACCCTACTTCGTGATGCTCCAAATTTCGCGAAGCTCAAACAATCCTTCGCGAAGCCCCTGCCTCTCAATGATGAACACACAGTCACTGAGTTCACTGCTTCGCAGAGCTCACGCCATCATAAAGATCAAGACTTTTGAAAGCTTAGGCCATCACAGAGCTCATTCCATCTCAAAGTTACTTCCTTTGTGATTCTCACTAAGCCGATGCAGAACACGCCTCTATCATAGATCTATATTAGCCACCGCATATCACCTGTCTTTCACAAATCACACGGGCTTCGCGAACCTCCTTCGCAATTTGAGAGAATCAATTTTTTCCTGGAAAACTCCCTCTACTTCTCTTGAGGGGGTCAAGGACTATTTATTGGAAATTCCACCAACCCTCAAACCTTCCGCGTGAAGTCAATGCCATGTCAACTCAAATCATGATGCTATGAAATTATCACCGAAGTTCTCCCTATATCATGAATCCATATGACAATTTTTGGATCATGGAGATCATCATACTAGAGGAGTGTTCTGTCAGTTCCATTGGGCCTTTACTGGGAAGCTCTACTCTCAATGCCCTTCACTACCGCAATTCTCTTCTCTCTCTCTCTCTCTCCCAATGCCCTTTGTTATTGTTATTTTTCAACATGAATTGTCCAAAACATCTATGGAACTTGACAATTCACCAAGGAAATTTCATTGACAACAAATAAAACCAATGCTAAAATGATGCAATGTTACCTTGATAGATTTTTTCCCAATATAATTAACATGTGTGTTGAAATATATGAAGATACTATGGTAAAATCATCAGGTAATTTTGAGATATATACTCTTTTGCTTTGAAAAAAAGAGTTCTTTTCAATAAATATTTTTATAAAACCATAACATAAGTAGTATATTATTTTCATAACAAAATAATTTATTTTATAATGATAATGGTTTAAAAAAATGATTACATAGAGCCCTTGAAAAGAGTTAATAATTTGAGAATTTTCATTGAATCGGGTTAGTATTTTGAGAGGAAATTTTAAAAGATCATTTTAAAATATATAACTCCCCAAAAATTAAGGTAGGATTATGTTTGGAACAAAAATATAGAACATTAAAATATAATTTATGAGGAGTACATTTCAATAAAGAAGAATTTAATTGTGGTAAGTATAGAATAATAGTAACCGAAATGAAAATGGAGGTATGTTAGAAATCCCTTACCTTAATGTCATATGGTGTTCTTCAATTTATCTTAGTGATCGAGATTAAAAAATTAAATTCCTTAATTAATATGTCTAGAACCTAAAATTTATTTAATTTATTTATTATAGGCTTATTATGTTCATTCATTGCCTTCTTGATTGGTTTAAGAGGTTTGTTTTTTTGGTTTTGGATCATTTTTTCCTTCGAATTCATGAGAGGTTTACTTATATACAACTAAGGATAAAAATATAAGATATGATTGGTTTTTTGGAATAGAAGATGTATTTTATTTTTTAACATCTAAAAGACTACATTTACATAATATTAATTTTCTTATTGGGACTAAGTATGAATCCTTATATAAATCTTTAATGATAATTGTTTGGGTTAATTGACAGCTTTTTATTACAACGAACTCATTCTGATTTATAAATTAATATCATGTGAAAAAAATACCATAGAACGTTAAATAAGCTATAATAAATATATTATACTCTGGTTCAACCATAAAAATGGTTTCATGACTAGAATTAAAGATGTTAATAGAAATAGAAAACTCATCATCCTTTAATTTGATAAATTAACATATCTCCAATGGTGTTTTCATATCTAGTATCAATGAAGGGGAAAGGATATATGGTGATGAATTATTAAATTTTCATAAAAACATTCCATTACATGTATGGTACTAGAATAATCATAAAATTTGTATGAAATGAGGTGAGTAAATAAAAATAAAATAAATAAAATTGAAATAAAAGAGAATTCTAGAAATCCCTTAAAAAAGTTGAACAACATAACAATGTCACTTAAAATTTTATAAAATATTCTGATGAGATAAAATATGTTCATTAATCCTTATTAAATAATATAGATAGTAAGGGGGATATATAATGACATATCCAAACGTAATCTAATTGAAAATAGAAGAGAATAATATTAAAATAGTGCCTGAAAAATGGAATGGTGGTTGATTCCCTTACCTTGTAGAGTCACTCCTAAAAATTGATTTTTGGGATCATGGAGGCTTTAGGTAACCATGGGAAGAATAATAGGGAGGTTAAAATACTATATAATCTTGGATTGTTAATTTGGAATGAAATAAAAAATAAGGAATGGTTGGATATTTTTAGTAAAGTGATGGTGTTTTTTAATAATTTCTAATGACACCTCATTCGTTGTATTTGCAAAACCATAGTCATTCCCATGATATTTTCCCATTTTTTAGATATTTAGACATCTAATATAATATTTTATTACTCATGTGTCTTGTAGAATTTTTATATCATTATTAAATCATTAATTATATCATTAAACATACAAGAAAACTCAAAGCTGTATTTTTAATATTCATGAAAAACAAAAGTATTTTATAAAATTATCATAAATTAGGTGTAACCTAATATCGATGATCTGAATAAAACAATGAAATATATTTTCTAATAATATTTTTTAAAACATTTTCAATTTAATTTTTAATCAAAATCATAATTTCTATTAAAAATAAAAAATTTAAAACTATAATTCATTTTATATCACCTTGAAAATTAATAAAGCTCTCATTATCTTATAACCTTTTGAAAAAAAAATATATTATTATTTATTATTCATAAGGATCATATTACTATTGATATTACTATGAATAAGGGTGTTATATTATTCACCAAAAATTATATTTGTCTTATCATACTCTAAATATCTTATTGAAGGCAACTACATATGTTAGTGTTTCAAAATTCAAATCATAGAGGTTGAAAAGTTATGTTTACTGGATAGGTTCTAACAAAGTGGTTTCTTATAGAGACTCAGTGTTTCATTCACTCATTATTAAATTTATTTATAAATACTTGGGGTGTTATGTAAAGACCCGTAAAATTCATGGGAAATTGTTTCTTAATTTTTTTGGGATTTTACAAGAAAGTAGTCTCTGACGGCACCTGATTCCGAGGTCCGGTGTGCCTGAAATCATTTACCAAAGTTTAGCTCGGGTACGTTAAGTAAACGAACGAGCGGGTTTTTCTAACTTTTTATCCGGTGCTCAGAATTGAAATCCGAGGGAACTGATGAAAAACACAGCGCCGGTAATTTCTTAGGAACACCTTTTTCGAAGATACGTTTGCTTGGGTGTTGATATAAAAAAATGCGGGGAATAAAAATGTGATTGTTTTATTTTTATTTCTTCACTAAGCGGATTAAGTGAAATTAAGTTGTGTCTCAACTTAATTTCTCTTTTCTAAGTGTTAGATCCTAGGTGTGGGAGTAGGAGTGGGACCCACTGGTTGTTAACATCCGATGAGAGGATTTAAGGGTGACGTGGGTCCCACACGAGCCCCCGCCTTTTCAAATTCCCTAACTCCTCTAAAACCCCTTTTAAATTAAGTGACTCCTCCCCTCCTCACCTCCCACATTAATTCATGCCACCTAAACACTAATTAATCTCACAACATAAGATCAATTAATTATGTATGTTTGGTTTTGCATTTTGGATTTTTGAAAGGCATGGTTTGAGTAATAAAATAAGAGGTGACTTATTTTATTTGGGGGGTTGTTTTGTTGTGTTGGGTTTTTGAGAGAGGGAGCAATCATTCCTCTGAAGAAGTTCATCTTCCACGTTGAAGAACGTGAAGAACGCCACACTCCGATGAAAAACACCGACACCAAAGAAAGATGACATGTCTTTCTAATCCTCTATGTAGCTTCTATGAGAGGCCGCTCCACCTTAGACGATCTCCGTCAAGCGTGTACGGAACCTCTTCTGTGATGTCCCTTTTCTGCGACGAACCTTCGTTCAACAATGCTTGAGGTAGGGGTTAATTGTGTTGTGTTCATGATTAATTTCATCTCTGTTCAACATTTTTAAATTGGGTCGTCTGTTATCACAATAACGGGAGGAGGTCTGACCACACGAACACGGCCGACCCTCCTCCCCCCTTGATGCTTGATTTTCTTGCGGCACGAGCAAGGCAGCGCGGTGCCATTGCACTGTACGGAAATAATGAAGAATGGGTGGAGAAACGCGGTTCTGTCATGTCGTGTCGTTGAATTCGAACAAAGCCATGGCCCCGTCACGTCATGCTGGAGAACCTCGAAGAGGCCTCGGCGGAGGGCCGCGGCACCGTCGTGCCGTGCTGATCAGACAAGGCCGCCGCCTATGGCCGCGGTGGTGTGGGAAGTGGCGGCTGGAACCGCCGGCCACCGGAGCAGGAGGGAGGGACCGTGGCGATCCCGCAGTGGAAGAAACCGGCTGTCCGGAGCGGGCCGACCGTTTCAAGGGGAGACTGGGGGTTCGTAACCCCCGGCTGGAAATGAAGAGCGGCCCCCACGTGGGGGTCACGACTCTTCAATCAGGGGGGCAACGCGCCCCCCTATTCCGCCCAGCTCGGCCAGCCGAGCTGGCCACCAGGGCCGTGCCCACCGGGCCGGGCCGCGCCCTAATGGCCCGGACCCGGACCTGGTTCGGGTCGAGCCGGGGGGGGGGTATCGGGCTGGGTCAGACCGGGCCCGAACGCCCTATTTCCGGATAGATCCATTCAAACGCCTATAACATGGGATACGGACCTCCGATCGACGCACCGTCAGCTACAGCACAATCCTTGGATCAAGATGGTCATTTTGGTATATTACAGTCAAGGTATCATGGAACTTTGTGTTTGGCCGGGTTGGTTTGAACACGAAACCAACCGGGCCCTCGGAGCGAAAACGCTTATAACTTGAGCTCCGGACGTCTGATTGACGTTCCATCAACTTTGTTGGATTCCTCTTAGTGAGACGGACCGTTTGGCTCACTCCACTTGAGGTTTGGATGCAGTTGGAGTATGGCCAAGTTGGTTTTTACTTAAAACACAACCGGTCCCCTGGGATGAAAAAGCCAATTACTATCAGACTGGGCATCCGATTGATGCGCTATCTGTCACGTTGAGTTCCTTTTGATGATACGGAACTTTGGGATACATCAACTTCGTACATCGTGTCAGTTGATGTATCAGCCCTTCAGCTCGTGGAGTGGACCCCCCCGAAACGAGCTTGCTGTGTGCGGGAACCCTAAAGCTGGCTGCGACTGCGACGACAATGAAGACTGCATGGAAATCCTCCGTGGGTTCAACAACGACGACTACATCACTCAGCGATACTGTGTGGATCAGTGCCTACTGATCATGTGTGGGTCAGATCCTATGTGGGTCAGTGCTTAGCGGTCATGTGTGGGCTTGTGCATACCGATCCTGTCTGGGTCAGATCCTGTGTGGGTCATTGCGGGGGTTAGTACCTATCGATCCTGTGTGAGTCATTGCGGGGGTTAGTACCTATCGATCATATGTGGGTCCGATGGATTAGATGAATCAGTGTCTACATCTGATCATCTCAATATTCTTACGAAGAAGTATACCTGTGTGAGCTGAGTCTTGACTTCCAATCTTTATCTTCGATAAGATTGACTTGATATCATGTGTGGATTACGTTATGCTTCTCTGCGTGGATTGGGATGTGAATTCCAAAGTGGAACGGGTTATGTTTTTCTGTGTGGACTGGGTTGTACTTGGGCTCGGATGTTGGAGCTGAACTAGAATTGATGACATAGGTATATGTATGGGAATATACCTAAGTAGTGTCGAATGTTACTTCGTGATTGTATCTTTCTTTTGAGGATTATCCTTTGTGGATTCTTGGAGACCTTCGGGGGTCTCGGGGTCCCTACTGAGTAGCGTATACTCACCCATGCACGAGCTATGTCCACACTAGGTTGTGTTGGATGAAGACGACGGACAACGCTGATCATGGCTGAGTCTTATGGAGCAAGTCGGTACCTGGAGGTGGACCACTGGCCAAGACGTACACGGATCGGACGGCTGGACCGGTTGAGCTGTGGAGACTATTTGTACCCACCCTTCAGGTGGGGCTTCCAGTGACAGATCGACATTGCAGCTTCACTTACAGTTGTTGTACTTTATTTCTAGTTGTACTTTACTTTCAGTTTGGGTTTTTATTCTGGCCCACTTACATTCCCGCACTTACTATTGTACCCGGTTTTTACTTAGTATTTACTTCATCTTGCTTACTCTATCGTGTTTGTTTACGTTACAAAGGCAATGCCTTCCACATTTTATCGGGATTTATGCCATGGGGTAGTCATGGCACGGGCCCTGAGGATGGGTCGTGACAAATTGGTATCAGAGGAGCTCGGTTCTACCATAGAACTAAGGACTCTAATCTTTTTCTATGTGAAGCAATAGTGTTATGAGTATTGAGTGTGGTTATCAGTCCAGGGAGTCCAGTGTTGGTGCAGCGGCTGACGTATCCGTACACCAGGACCCTGACTTCTGATTTCTGACTTAATGCACGAAAACATTGATTGAATGAGTGATTCAAGTTTTATTTGTGATTACTTTGTGTCAGCTCACCAGGTATACTGTTGACCGTGGCGCACCTGTCTCTTTTTAGGATGGCCCCACGACGACATCCAGCTAGGGTTCCGTGTTTTGTACGTGACGACAACCCACTGAGTGACGAGGCCTCGGTGCAGGGCCCTTTTACTGCAGAGGCACCGGCGGTACCACTACCCATCGAGCCACCGATGCTACCAGACCCAGCTACTAATAGTGCACGTCGCCTTAGTGCACTGCACGAGTTTCAGCATCAGCGACCGCCCAGAATCCGCGGCGAGACGGACCCTCAGGTAGCCGAGGATTGGCTGGAGGCGGTTGTGCGAGTTTTCAGGTTTGTGGGAACACCAGCTGACAACATGGTGATCCTCGCAGCGAGCCTCCTACACGCGGCAGCATGCAGATGGTGGAGCATGATTCTCCAGGTTCACGACGGGGCATCTATCCTCTGGATGGAATTTGATAGCCTCTTCCACTCGGAGTTCGACCCAGTCCCCCTCCATGTGGTGCACATCCAGGAGCTACTACAGCTGGGGTAGGGAAGCTTGATGGTCGCCCAGTACACAGCGAGATTTACAGATCCCTCACATTATTCGATGGACATGGTACGGGACCCATTATTCTGGGCCCGGACCTTCGAGCAGGGATTGAGGCATGAGATCAGGGCATCGCTGATCTCCCTCAGCATTCCGACAGAGGCATGAGTACTGGAGCGAGATCTTATCATAGAGAGTTTCCCTTCCGAGCCTACGCCAGTAGCGAGACCTACCACAGGGCGGAATGTAGCAGAGTCATCTATAGCTGGCAGTCGACGGATGTCACAGGGGTCTAGGCGGACCAGACCATCAGGCAAACGACCACAGGATACTGGCTCGGAGGTGTGGGGCACACGCAGCAGAACCATTCTTACGAGTGGTAGACAATGCTATGCATGCGGCGGGCTGGGCCACTTGGCTCGTGACTGCCTGACCCGCCATGCAGAGGGGAAGCAGACGGTTGAGGAACCACCCAGGCAGAGGCAGAGGTTCGACCGTGGCGGTCCGCAAGGAGCAGGTGGACAAGGCCGAGGAACTGGTCGAGCGGCAGGTGGTGGACGACGTTTTGAGGCTCTACCACCACCACCACCAAGAGTTCCACCCCGACCACAAGGGAGAGCACAACCTCAGGCAGCTGAATCTTATAATTGTGGAGCTCCGAAAGCGGGTGGAAAAGTGAGGAACTAGCTCCAGGCATGGAGGCCTTTTCCCATAATGCCTCTAGCTTCATCGTTTGTGTTGCCTTGTGTCCATGTTCTTTGAATTGCAGTAATAAAAGACACTTGCAATAGTGACGTTTGCTTTCTTGTCTTTTTTATGTTCATTCTAAGAGGTTCTGGTTAAAAAACTGTTGACTTGACCATCACATATAAGATTCCTACTAGAGGAGACCCAGTGACCACACACTGATGCGGATAGTGTGACTCAACCCTTGGAGGTGGGAGTATTGGTTGGATCTCTTGGTAGCAGCATCGAGGCCTTATGACTTCATCCATGGCATGATTTAACTGATCATGATGGGATTGACTTTATTAGACAAGGAATGTGGTTCATCACGGGGATGAGACCGGATTTCTTTTTTCAGAAAAGGAGAAATATTTGCAGCTTTGCGGAACGTTAATGATGAAGGGGCAACCCGTTGTGTGGTCAGACAGATGTCAGCAAAGCTTCCAGGAGCTGAGACAGAGGTTGACCATCGCACCTATCTTTCAGCTACATTGGGAGGTGACAGAGTAGCTAGCCGCTTTGCAGCTATCCTTCATGGATAGTGATGGATAAGCCTTTATACAGTCACTCACAGTCACTCCACCACTTCTACAGTGGGTCAGAGAGGCACAGCGTGAGGACATTGACTATGACACGCGTCGTGCACAGATATCTCAGGACATGCACCTGATGGATTCTCTGTGGGAGGAGAGCACATTATCCTTTTCAGAGGACATACCATGGTACCAGTAGCTTTACAGGAGGAGGTTCGGAGGGAGTTTCACACTTTCCCTTTAGCGGTACATCCAGGAGTGGTGAAGATGTACCCGGATCTCAGACGATAGCATTGGTTGCCTGGTATGAAGAAGGTCCTGGCTGAGTTCGCTTCTCAATGCCTCACCTGCCAGCAAGTGAATGTGGAGCACCATGTACCAGCAGGCTTGGTACAACCCTTGGAGGTCCCGGAGTGGAAGTGGGACGGGATATCTATGGAATTCCTGACTGGACTTCCACGTACTTCCAGAGGTCACGACTCCATTTGGGTAATTGTCGACCGACTCACAAAGTCGGATCACTTCTTAAAAATCAGTGACCAGGTATCAGTTACGAGCTTGGGAAGTCTCTACATTCAAGAGATTGTATAGCTTCTTGGTGTACCATCATCTATCTTCTCCGATCGAGATGCTCGCTTTACTTCCCGGCTTCAGAAGGGGTTGCAGGAGGCATTTAGGACGCAGCTATGTCTAAGCACTGTCGTTCACCCTCAGACGAATGGTCAGACGGAGAGGACCATTCAGACACTTGAGGACATGCTCTGTGCATTTGTCCTCGACTTTGGTCGCAGCTGGGAGGATCACATACCCTTGGTGGAGTTCGCGTACAACAACAGCTACCACTCCACCATCAGGATGGCACCATACGAGGCGTTGTACGGCCGACCTAGCAGGTCACTGCTGTGCTGGACATACCCTGGGGAGTCAGCACTTGTGGGACTGGACATGGTCCAGGCCACGATGGAGGAGGTCTAGGTCATCCAAGAGAAGATGAGGACAGCTCAGAGCTGACAGAAGTCTTATACTGACAGGAGGCAGATACCACTTGAGTTCGAGGATGGTGACCACGTCTTATTGCGGGTCTCACCACAACGTAGATTACGTAGATTTGGTCGAGGCGGCAAGTTGTCTCTATGCTTCATTGGACCATTCCAGGTCCACAGCAAGATTGGCGAGGTGGCTTATCGCCTGGCTATACAACCTTAGTTGCACCGGGTGCACGGCGTCTTCCACGTATCTCAGATGAGGAGATACGTTCATGACCCGACACATATCATCGACCATGGGGAGCTGGACATTAACGATGGGGTGACCTTTTTGGAGGTCCCAGTGGAGATCGAGGATCGACAGGAGCGGGTCCTATGTGGATGGTCAATTCCTCTAGTGTGCATCAGGTGGCATCACGGGAACCTCCAGAAGAGAACTTGGGAGCAGGAGGCTTAGATGCGTGCACAGTACCCACGTTTGTTTCCCTAGTTTATGATGTATCTTTACGGGGACGTAATGCCCTGAGGTGGGAGTAATGTAAAGACCCGTAAAATTCAAGGGAAATTTTTTCTTAATTATCCTTGGGATTTTACAAGAACGTAATTTCTGATGGAACCTGATTCTGAGGCCCGGTGTGCCCATTATCATTTACCAAAGTTTAGCTCGGTTACGTTCTGTGAACGAACGAGCGGGTTTTTTTATCTTTTGAGCCGGTGCTCAGAATTGAAATCTGAGGGCACCGAGGAAACCACAATGCCAGTAATTGCTTAGGAACACCTTTTCCGAAGGTGCGTTTTCTAGGGTGTTGATGTAAAAAAAAGTGGGGAATAAAAATATGATTGTTTTATTTTTATTTCTTCACTAAGCGGTTTAAGTGAAATTAGGTTGTGTCTCAACTTAATTTCTCTTTTCTAAGTGTTAGATCCAAGGTGTGGGAGTTGTAGTGGGACCCACCTGTTGTTAACTTCCCATGAGAGGATTGTGGGTGAGGTGGGGCCCACACGAGCCCCCACCTTTTCAAATTCCCTAACTCCTCTAAACCCCCTTTTAAATTAAGTGACTCCTGCCCTCCTCACCTCCCACATTAATTCATGCCACCTAAACACTAATTAATTTGACATCTTAAGATCAATTAATTAATTATGTTAGGTTTTGAATTTTGGATTTTTTAAATTCATGGTTTGAGTAATAAAATAAGAGGTGTCTTATTTTATTTGGGGGGTTGTTTTGTTGTGTTGGGTTTTTGAGAGAGGGAGAAATATTTCCTCTAAAGAAGTTCATCTTCCACGTTGATGAACGCGAAGAACGCCAGACTCCAATGAAAAATGTCGACACCAATGAAAGATGACGTGCCCTTCTCCTCATCTCCGCAACCGGTGTGAGACGCCGCTCCACCTCGGACGATCTCTGTCAAGCATGTACGGAACCTCTTCCACGACGTCCATTTTCCGCGACGAACCTTCGTTTAACAACGCTTGAGGTAGGGGTTAATTGTTTTGTGTTCGTGAATACTTTCATCTCCGTTCAAGGTTTTCAAATTGAGCTACCTATTATCACAATAACGGGAGGATGTCGGACCGCACGAACACGTCCGACCCTCCTCCCCCCTTGATGCTTGATTTTGTTTCTGCATGAGCAAGGCAGCGTGGTGCCGTTGCACCGCACGGAAATAATGAAGAATGGGTGGAAAAACGTGGCGCCGTCGTTCCATGCCGCTGAAGTCGAACAAAGCCACGACACCGTCGCGCCATGCCAGAGAACCTCGAAGAGGCCGTGGCTGGAGCGGGGCCATGGCGGAGGGGCGCGACGCAGTCACACCGCACCGATCGGACAAGGCCACGGTGGTGCGGGAAGCGGCGGCCGGAACCGCCGGCCGCTGGAGCAGGAGGGGGGACCGCGGCGGTCCCGCGGCGGCAGTAACCGACTGGCCGGAGCGGGCCGGCCGTTTCAAGGGGTGACTGGGGGTTTGTAACCCCTGCTGGAAATGAAGAGCGGCCCCCACGTGGAGGTCGCGACTCTTCAATCAGGGGCAGCGCGCACCCCTGTTCCGCCCAACTCGGCCAGCCGAGCTGGCCACCCGGGCCGCCCAGGCTAGGCCGGTCCATGCCCACCGGGCCGGGCCGCACCCTAATGGGCCGGACCCGGACCTGATTCGGGTTGACCCGGGGGGTGTCGGGCCGGGTCGGACCGGGCCTGAATCCCCTATTTCCGGACAGATCCGTTCAAATGCCCATAACATGGGCTACGGAACTTCGATCGATGCACCGTCAGCTGCGATGCGATCCATGGATCGAGACAGTTGGTTTGGTATATTAAACTCAAGGTTTTGGAGAACTTTGGGTATGTTCGGGTTGGTTCAAACACGAAACGAACCGGGCCCTCAGAGTGGAAATGCTTATAACACGAGCTCCGGACATCTGATTGACGTGTCGTCGACTTTGTTGGATTCCTCTTAGTGAGAAGGACCTTTTGGATTACTCCTCTTGAGGATTGGACGCAGTTGGAGTACATCTGGGTGGGTTTTGACTTAAAAATTAACCGGTCCCTGGGACAAAAAATCCAATAACTCTCAGACCGGGCGTCCGATTGATGCGCCGTATGTCACGTTGAGTTACTTTTGACGATATGGATCTTTGGGATACTTCAAATCCAGAATTATTTTTAGTCAATGTATCAACCCCTCGTCTCGTGGAGATGACCCTCCCGAAACGAGCTTGCTGTGTGTGGGAACCCTAGAGCTGGCTGCGACTGCGACGATGATGAAGACTACATGGGAATCCTCTGTGGGTTCAACAGTGACGACTACAGCACTCAGCGATCCTGTGTGGATCAGTGCCTACCGATCATGTGTGGGTCAGCGCTCAGCGGTCCGGTTTCATCCATCGTATACCGATCACGTGTGGGTCAGATCCTGCGTGGGTCATTGCAGGGGTTAGTACATATCGATCCTATGTGGGTCATTACGGGGGTTAGTACCTATCGATCCTGTGTCGGTCTGACGGCTTAGACAAATTATTGGCTACATCTGATCATCTCTATCATCTTACGAAGAAGTATACCTGCGTGAGCTAAGTCCTGACTTCCAATCATTATCATTGATAATATTGACTTGATATCCTGTGTGGATTACGTTATGCTTTCCTTTGTGGATTGGGTTGTGAATTCCTAAGTGGAACGGGTTATGTTTTCTTGTTTGGACTAGGTTGTACATGGGCTCGGATGTTGGAGCTGAACTGGAATTGATGACTTAGGTATATGCATGGGCATATAGCTAAGTAGTGTCGAATGTTACTTTGTGATTGTATCTTTCCTTTGTGGATTATCCTTTGTGGATTCTGGGAGACCTTCAGGGGTCTCAGGGTCCCTTCTGAGTAGCGTATACTCACCACTGCACGGGCTATGCCCGCACTACATTGTATTGGATGTAGACGACAGACAGCGTTGATCGTGGCTGAGGCATGTGGAGAAAGTCGGTACCTAGAGGTGGACCACTGGGCGAGACATACACGGAGCGGACGACTGGACTCATGGAGCTGTGGAGACTATCTGTACCCACCCTTCAGGTGGGGCTTCCAGTGACAGATCGATGTTGCAGCTTTAATTGCAGTTGGTGTACTTTCCTTCCAGTTCAACTTTACTTTCAGTTTGGGTTTGTATTCTGGCCCACTTACTTTTTTGCACTAACTATTGTACCCGGTTTTTACTTTGTGTTTACTTCTTCATGCCTACTCTACCGTGTTTGTTTACTTTACAAAGGCAATGCCTTCCCCTTTTTATCGGGATTTACGCCTTGGTGCAAGTCGCCAACCCCTATCCTATAGAAGGCTGGCTTGGGGTAGTCATGGCACGGGTCCCAAGGACAGGTCGTGACATGTTACACTAAATCCCATTTCTTAATTGTTAGGGTACATATAAACCATGTATTTGGTCTTTTGAGGAAAATCGAGCTCATGAACAAGATCTGGGAGATCGACGACATGAGTGGGAGGAAGAAAATGGGTTCTAGAAAAAAATAATACACATGGCATGTTGTCCCTGACTAAAAAGCATGTAGTTACCCATGGATGGTCTAAATTTGTACATGGTAAGATACAAAAAACATAGGGTGGAGTACACATGTTTCTTAGACGATATGAAATTTCCCACATGACTTGTCAGAGACTATGTATATGATGTACCATGTGCGCTAGTACACGACAAGGACACAGGGTTTGATGCCATGTACTGGAACACATCTAGAGAACATGTATTGACCCCAAAAACAAGGAATAAACATGTAAACCATTTTAAAAACCATGTATCCCACTTCTACTTGAAAAGGATTAAAGTAATGGGCCATTTTACATTGAAAGTACCTAGGGTCAAGGGACACAGTGTGTGACCCTACTACACACAGTGAACCCCTTAATACAAAGCATAATATTCTTTTCCTCTGTATCCAAGAAATCATTCTTTAGGGTTCGTTCATTTTGTTTCTTCCCTCAAGTATGACATGAATTTCTTTATACACTCGGGACTAAAATCCCTTCAGTAAGACATCCTAGATAGATTTGTTGGAATCCCCTATGAGTCCAAGAGTAGATTCCTTTATTCAACTTCATTCCCTAGGTGGTTATTTTGGTATTTATGTGTCCATAATTTCATGGGTTTTGATCCTCTACTTAGCAGGTTAATCTGGATTGAGTTGTTGGTATCACCATATGGACCATGCTATGACCCTCATAAGTGTATCCTATTCCCATTAGATCTATGAACATGGATATTTCTCATTATGGTTTCTGATAGGCAATATATCTCATACAAACATCATCAACGCTATCAGACTCAAGAGTGTGTTCTCCAAGATGTGATCTTCATGGAATATTCAGGATGATCTCCTAGGGATAGTATGAAGTGGTTTTGGCTTACCTATAGACTTTATATATTGGTTTTAGTATATCTAAATATTCTTCTAATATGTTTTGTGGATATAAACCTGTGTATTTTTTATTTTAATTTCTTTTTTTTATTTTTCTTTGTGTTTTAGGGATTCATACGGAGTATTGTTATACTCCCCAATGCACGGGCATTAACCATACATGTTCAATCTTGTGCATATGATTAGCCTTTTGATGAATTCCTATGATACGAAGGACCAAATGGTTCTTTGTGATACCAAACATGACAAGGTGTGTTCCTATAGCTTAAAAATAAGTCTCATTACATTTTACTTATAGGATGGACTTATGGTTATAAAATATTGTAGTGGGATTGTATTTGATGATGTTTTACTTTACTTAACTTCATATCGCACACTAGTTGGGGGTTATATATGTATTCATTCATTGGTTACATAGTGGGTTTTACACTTCATCATTTTGTAGGCTTTGAGATGTGTGCATGATTTTAGGTACATAGGCAAGGCCTCCCATTTAGTGATATGCCTACTTGATGCTAGTCACCAACCCCATGCCAATTTGAGGCAAGCTTGGGGACTCACGACATGTGCACCGTTGGGATGGGTTGTGATAGATTCCACCAAGTTCTGATCTAGATGTGCTTCGATAAACACCAATCATCAACATAGAATCCATCAAGTGATAGAATTAATAATTCATATACTTGAATCCTTCAAGAGATAATGTTTTCACTCTGGTGGAGGAGGAGAAAAAATATGTGTTATTTAGATAATTATAGTGATATATATCTATAGGTATTGAGAAAATTTTATTTTAAAATTATTATTCATAATGAAATAACATGGATTTCACATTGGAAAATTCCATAACCAGGTTCAAAAAATGTTATAGTTAGAAAATAAAAATTTCATAATGGCCCTAATTATTTTGTTAATCATCATCTAACTCTTTTTATAACTAATAATTGAATTATTATTATTTAAATGAAATGATATAAACTCATGGATAAAATATATGTTTTTTTCTTGAATAAATAAATTAATGTTTATTCAAATAATATTTAATATGACATTTAACACCATGCCATCATACTTGGCCCGCCAATCCTCAGTATTCATAATCCCTTGAAAATGGATAGTTAATTAATAAATTAATTGTCACTTCATTATATGGAAATAAACATATAGATGTAATATTCACAATCATTTTCAATAAATATTTATTATTCATTAACGTAACTAAAAAAATATTTTGTTACATAGTGAATGAACCATAATAAATTAATATCATGAATTCATGTAATTAAATAATTAATTGCCTCAGGAATGAAATATTAATTATATATTCAATCCATATATATATATTCTCTATAATAACTGGTGATTGAATATTTGGAATCAAAATAAAAATATTTATTTTCAAACCATGTGGGAATAATATTTATCGAACATGTAAAATTAATATGGAATGATACTGAGGTTCCAAATACACTTATTGTGTAACCATCTAGACCCCTTTATCAGTGAAATTAATATACACATCCTAAATTCCAAGGTTAGCATCTATATATATTCCAAGGAACCCATAATAAAATATGTTAATGTCACAATGTCATGTAACATCCTATGAACATACATTTTGTTAATTAAACAAATTATATATACATTTCTATTCAATCAGGTTTCATACCTGTGTTTTCAATTTTATATGATACTTGTATCTTTATTCAATTTTACAAAAAAAACATTCCAATTGCACCACCATCGTCATGGACTTAATTAGGTAAGTAAATTCCCATCATAGAGCCTAAGATATCATCTTCCATTAATTGAAATAATGGAAAAGTCATTTTTCACATAATTTATTAATATAACACCACTCATGAGACTCCCAACATATCCTACCTCCTTATGAGTATATGTCATCACCATTTTTTCAATATAGAATTATATGTGATTCATGAAATGAATTAATAATAATTAGAATATCTACAAATCATTACACATTTCTATAGATAAGAATATCCTGTGACATATATAAATGTTTATATCCTATTAGTGGGACATGTTCTTGTAATATCCTTCACTGATGATTTATTTGGGCATACACCATGATAAAGTGTCTTAAATTATTGTCAGTATCCACCCCTTATAGAATTAATTATTTATTTCCCATCAAATGATATAATCTATCCAGATACTTATATTTTACAATATTATCACAGGACATCTATATTATCATCACAATGGGGAACTGTTATGACATTTAGTGTAAATAGTGCCCTTATGATATGCTAACATACTATTTAACAAAAATAATAATAATTATTTGATAATAGATTATATTAATCTTAAAATAAACGAGTACAAGTAATCATAATGTATGTGGATGTTGGCTATAGGTCCCCAAATATAATAGATTCCAACTTATATTAGAACCAAATACTAATAAACATAAATCCTATTACTGTCACATGATTTTGATTCTTTTATTGAGATATGTATTTATTCAAGGGGCCTGCCACATTTTCTTGTAACACCCCGACCCTAGTTACACATATTTAGTTCATTATAACACAACATTTTCATGATCACAAGAGATTAAATCCAGAAATACCGATCAGTTTAGTAGCCATGGATGTGCTATATACATTCATATGTTTTAAATTACATCATGAAATAAAAACATCAATAAAAATTTGTACCCTTTTGAACACACATATATCCTTAGCCTAACCATAATTTTTTCAAAAAGGTCATAAAGTACCTTTTTTGGAAAACGATGGATTGATTCCTTTCAAAACATTTTTTAAAAAGTAAAACAATGGTATAAATGAAATTAACCCCAATTGTAGTTTTTATTAAATTTGTTTTGAAATACATTTTTATGAAACATTAATGTGGATGATAAAGTGGTCTTGTAGATATTTACGTAAAATCAACCTCGGATAATAAAGAGATTGTGAAATTAACCCTTACCTTGTACTTTTCCTTGGTCGATGGTATGTTAGCATCCTTTATAATAGTTAAAAAAAATTTATAAAATTATACAAGAACTATATACATAAATATTATATTATATATGATCATCTAATATTTCTTTGGTAATAATATTTCAGTTGTATCATCATTTCAGGTGTTAACTTATTCATTTTCCTTTATATTCTTTGTTACATAACCCATGTTTGTTATGGATAGGATGTATTTAATTCATATAAATAATGATATTATGTTAATAATAATTATTTTTAATTGTAAAATGAACATTATTCTTGAATGATTACGATGGGGAATGAATCTCATCGCATTCGGGGAGACGGTAATTCGTACTTACGCACAAGCGACAACATCATTATATTTATTGTGTAATCATATGTAATTGGATGTGGTATCATATATACAAAATCATTAACATGTTATATTTATTATTTACATCAGTTACACTAATTATTATACCCATCCAAATAATGAAGTGTTTGAATAACAAACTACACCACGACGTGGAGACTGTAAGTTGTACGTACGCACGTATAGTGACTTTGCCATTCATATGATAAATAGAATAATGAATATGGTTATACCATTTTTATAAGAACAACATATTATATAAGATATATTTTAGTTATTATTTTATAATGGAAACATCAATTAAAGGGAATGTGGAAGAAGAAAACAACTTGAAAGAGGTGAAAAAATATTTACCTCTTCTTCAGGTTCTTCCTTTTGATTTGATCAAAAAGGATCCATAGGTTGGCTTTCATACCAAAGAAATACATCTAGGATTAAGGGAGGAAAGTTGGGAGGATATTTGGGTAGGGTTAGGCCGAGGAAAATGGATTTGGAGGTTTAAAATAAAGATAAGGGTAAGTTCCCATTTATAAGAGATGTGAGGGTAACTTTAGGAAAATATTGAAATATTATTTTATAATAAAATAATTTTCGGTTTATAATGGATCCGGAATAAATTCTTTTGAGGCTAAGGTGGGTATGGGTTGAACACCTCTTAAATAATAGGTTTTATATAGGTTTGGGTCACCATTTTAACCGTATAATATAGATTTAAATCTTAGTTAAATAGTTTACCATTTACGATTTATTCTTGAATTATTATAATAATAGGGTAATAAACATACTATAAAATTCCAAAAGAACCTTAAGTGGTTTATTAATGATATACGTATCATTATATAAGTTCTTTTAATGATCTTTATAATTTTAATACTATTATATATTTTCATAATGTAATGTTTTTTTAAAAAACCCATTTATGTTAATTTTGACACTATTTAGTATTTGGTTTTTTTAAATGTCATAAAATCTTGATTACTTCGAACTAAATACACTGAATAAATACTAACATGTCATATTCACCTATAAAATTCGTGTATGTCATAAAAACATTAATATTATATTTATTTTAATATTAATAATACCATTTATTTGATTCTTTCATTAATAAGTTAATTACTACATCATCATTGTGTCACAAATAATTTTTATTATTTAATGTTTAAAAATTATAAATAAAATACCATTATGTAGGAAGTATTTTTATCTTTATAATGAGTATTTATAATCATAAATTTAAACTATATAAGACCTTCTAAAAAATTACTATAATATATTTGTTTATGTAATTCTTGTCTTTGCATTAAATTAATGAATATAAAGTGTCATTATCACTCTCATGTGGCTCCAAGTGGCCCCCAAATAGTCCCAAGGATGCCCATTGTCATAAATGTATCAACCAATAGGAATATGAAACATATTAGCATAATTTAATATTATTTTAATATTATTTTGTTTACCCATATTTACTAGATTTACACTTTAACTATGGAAAATAAAATATTTACCGAAGTAATTATTCATAATGTATAAAAATAAAAGTTTTTTATTTACACAATATGTACCTCTTAATTCCAAATATGGAATCTATTTTTTAAAATTCAAAACTTCGAAGTGTCAGGAATTAATTAAAAATTAATTCTCGTTGTCAAAACAAAAAGCGTTTTATTAAGAAATAATAACTATCAAAAGATTGACACTTGTTTATAACTAGTTTAAATGTGAAATTACATACAATGACAAGAATTATATTTATTGATAAAAATATAATATAATTATACTTTAAAAACACTCAAATTTATAATTTAACTCAATAAATTATTTTGATTAAAAAACATCTTTTTAAATAAAATTTAATATTTTTCACTATTAATCAAAATACGGAAGTTATCAGAAAAAAACCAAAAAATCACCCTAGGATAATGTCAATATTAAGAATTCACAAATGAAGTCCATTATAATAAAATTAAATTTTTAAAATTTAAAAAAGTGGGTATTAAGATTCATAACGGCTATTTTGATTGGTCGCGGTGTGTTAGAATCTGGAAATTTCTTACAATGCAAGATATTAAATTACTCAAAGGGAAATGTATCATTGAAGCTTGGGTGTTAAATTATTCCCTAATTAAGATTATTTCATCAACAAAATTTCTAGAATACTACTCCACAATAAGATTTAGGTTGTTCTTCATCATATGTTCCTCGGGTTCCCCCATTACCTCTTCCATCTTATTGTTTTCCCATAGAACTTTTACTAGACGAGTCGTCCGATTTCTCTACCCTTGTTCTTTATTATCAAGAATCCTAGAAGGCTCATCACAATAATACTTTTCAGGTTCTAATTCAATTTAATAATAGGTGAGTACATGGGTTGGGTCAGGAATGTCTTTTTTCAACAATGATATATGGAACACATCGTTAACTTTGGAGGGACTTGGCGCCATTTCCCAACGATAAGCTACATCCCCAATTTGTTCTATAATATCAAAAGTTTTGATGTACCTTGGTATTAATTTACCCTTCTTATCAAATAGTATAAATCCCTTCCTTGGAGATACCTTCAAGAAAACATAACCTCCTACCTGAAATTACAGATCCTTATTCTGTTATCGGCATAGATCTTCTGACTACATTGAGCTACTTTGATGTGGGTTTAGAAAACATTCACCTTTTCCATCGATTCCTCAACAGGTTCTGGGACTAGGAGTTTCCATTCACAAACATCATCCCAAAATGTTGTTGTGAAACATCTCTTTCTATATAATTCTTTATATGGTGCCATCTGAATACTGGAATGGAGGCTATTGTTATAGGAACATTCAACTATAGGTAAATATTGATCCCACATAACTTGAAAGTTATGTGAGTAATATCTAAAAATGTCTTCTAAAGTTTGAATATTTTGTTTTGATTGTCCATTAGTTTGAGGGAGGTAGGCAGTGCTAAAACAAAGTTCAGTATCGAAGGCCTTCTCTAGACTATTCCATGTTCTTGATGTAAAACGGGGATCGCGATCAGAAACAATCGATAGGGGTACACCATGGAGTCTTAAAACATCATTAATATATATTCTTGCTAAACGTTCATGCAATAAATCATCTCTTATTTCATGGAAACATTATGAATTAGTAAGATGATCAACAATGACCCATATTGCATCATTTATTCTAGGAGTCTTTGGCATTCCCATGAAAAATTTCATTGTAATATCATCACATTTACACTCAGGTATGGGAAGAGGAATCCTAGCTCCTCTAGGATGTTGTTTTCCTACATTCACTTGTTGTAAAACCATACATCTCAACACAAAATCAACAATCTCTCTCTTCAAGTTGTCCCACAAAAAAATGTTCTTTCAAATCTATATACATCTTGGTGTTCCCAGGTTGTATAGAGAAATTGGATCTATGAGCATCATCCAAAAATTCCCTTTTTAGATTAGGTATATTGGGAACACAATGTCTCTTCCCAAATTTCAAAATTCCATCTTCATATACGAAGTCACTCAATCACCCATCATTTACAGCTTATGTCTTCTTTTAAAACTCTTCATCATCAGTTTAAGAACTTTTTATCTTCTCTAATAAAGATGGTTTAGCAACCATTTGAAAAAGTATTGATGTTTCACCTTCCATGGTTATTCCAATGTCCATCTTTACTAGATCCATGAAAATATGATCCATTTCAACTCCCATCTTATTCAAAACACTATGATATTTTCTTCTCAAATAATATTCCACCTTATTTTCCTTCCCCGGGTGGTAGTGTATAGTGAAATCATAATCCTTCAGTAGTTCAAGACATCTCCATTACCTCATGTTGGGTTCTTTTTGTGAAAAAATGTATTTCAAACTCTTTTGATCAGTATAAATATTACATTTTTCACCATAGAGATAGTGTATCCATATCTTCAAAGTAAATATTAAAATTGCTAACTCATGATCATGAGTGGGATAGTTTTCCTCGTTAATTTTTAGCTATCATGATGGTTAGGAAATAACTCTATCATTCTACATAAGGACACAACCAAGTCCTTTCTTTGAGGAATAACTATAAATAAAAAACTCATCATACACCGATGGTAGAGTCAAGATAGGAGAATTAGCAAATCATTTACTTAGTTCTTCAAAAAATTCTTCACACTCTTTTGTCAAAACACATTTAACCCCTTTACGTGTGAGCTTGGTTAATGGGTTAGAAAATCAGGAAAATTTCTCAATGAAACGTCGATAATAACCTGCTAAACAAATAAAACTGTGTACCTCAGTTATACTCATCGGTATTGTCCATTTTTGGATTGCCTTGGAATTTGAAGGATCAACAGAGATTCCATCCTTAGAGACAATATACCCAAGAAAATAAATCTTTTGAAGCTAGAATTCACACTTGCAAAATTTACCATATAATTCATTTCTTCTAAGAGTTTTTAGGATAATGCACAAGTGATTTTTAGGATCTTCATTTATTTTTGAGTATACTAAAATATCATCAATAAATTTCACTATAATTTAATCAAGATATTCCTTGAAAACTCTATTCTTTAGATCCATGAAGATAGAGGGTCCATTAGTCAACAAAAAAGGCATTACTGTAAACTCCTAATTCCCATACCAGGTCTGAAATTTTGTTCTCAGAATGTCTTCCTTCTTCACACAGAACTGATGATACCCAAATCGAAGGTCAATATTTGAAAAATATTGAGCTCCATTAAGTTGATCAAATAAATATTCAATGTGAGGTAGGGGATACTTGTTCATTATTGTTATAGCATTGAACTCCTTATAGTCAATGCACAACCTCGTAGATCCATCTTTCTTCTTTACAAAAAGGACAAGGGCTCCCCATGGAGAAACACTAGGGCGAATAAATTCCTTATTACACAATTCCTGTAGTTATTTCTTTAGTTCCACTAATTCCACAGTGGACATTCAATAAGGGGTCTTTAATATAGGCCATGAACCAGGAATTAATTAAATGGAAAACTCAATTTATTGTTCTGGAGGATGTCCAGGTAAATCCTCTGGAAACACATCAATATATTCTTTCACCATAGGTACATCCTATATTCGAACAATATTTTCATCACCAATAGTTATTTCATTCTCTTATTACCTAATAATTGAATTTAGTAAATCTACTAGGGGAGGATCTAGATAAGAATCAGGTGGTGATGTTTCTACTCTAAAGATATTGTACTCCTTATCATCATCAAAAATTGTAACCTCCTTATTCTTATAATAAACATTCTCATAATGGTATGAAATACAATCAATACCGAGGATTATATCGAATTATATAAAGGGTATGATGATGATATCAGTAGATAAAGAACATTTATATTCTCAAATGGGAACTGATTCACAAACATTGTTGTGATAATACTTCCCTTAAGTATTTGGACTGACAACTCCATTGTTAAGTCTAATTGAAAATATCTAATTTTCTGTGCAAAATGGGAAGATATGAAACAATACGATGATCCAGAATCCAATAAAGCATTGGATAATCTTGAGGAAAACATTAAATTACCCATCACCATATTTTTCAGAGCTTCAACCTCAGTAGTAGTGATCACATAAACTTGGCCTTTATCTCTTGGCCTTTTCTATGGTATGATCCCTTAGTACTTCAGACAATGATTTGAAAAATGCCCATTTTCCCTATAATTGTATCATTCAACATTGACAGCCTATTTCTTCCCCTAGAAATCACAAGCATGGTGGCCTTTTTCACCACACTTGTAATAGACTCTCATTCTGTTTATGAAAGTATCAGGGTGTTTCTTCCCACATTTACCGTTGGATGGATATTTAAATTTTTCCTTCTTCCCATTATTTCCATTTTTAGAGTGTTTAGAAGATATCTTTTTCTCTTGGTTTGCTTTATTTTTGTAAGACATAGAGAATTCCTTTTCTTTCTTGATAGTGCATGAGGAAATATCTTTGTACAATGAGAAGGATTGTGAGAATAATTCTAGATGGAGAAATGGTTTTAACCCATCAATGAATCGATCAATCTTACTCCTTGGGTTAAGTATATAATCTGTTGCATACCTTTCTAACCTAGGAATTTTGGCCTCATACTTTGTGACATTATCATCCTCCATTTGCCACAGACATAGAAATTTTCTTTCCATATCTTCTCGATGGTCACGAGAAAATCATTTTTCTAAGAAAATATCATTAAACTCTCTCCATTACATGTTTGATAATCACTTGTCTTCCTTTGTGTTTTGGATTACTGACCACCATTGATCTGCATCTCCAGTGAGGTGATAAACTGATATTACAACATTTTCCCTTTAGTTTCTCTCTAAAAAATGAAATATTTTCTCCAAATAATTTAACCATTGCTCATCAACTAATGTATTTTTAATTCCATTGAATGTTGGTGTTTGTTATCTCATGAAGCAGTCTAACATTGATCCTCCACATTGTGGATCAGGGTGCTCCATATGTTTAAGGTTATTTTTCATAACCTGAGTGAGTTGTCCCAGAATGTTGATAATTTGATCAGCCCCAGTTGTTGTACCATCTCCACTATAATTATCTTGAGTAGGAAGGAAATACCTACATGGATTACATACATTTATATGGTTTTCATTCCTTCCACTAGGTTCCATTTCTAAAAAATGGCATACACTAGATTAGATTATGAATCACAATATATAATTCCAATGTTGTAAAACAGTTAACATAAATTGAACTTTTTATAGATATAATGGATAATGAAAAAAAAATTCCTCGATAAAGTATATACTCATAAAACCTTCATAACAGTTTTTAATGAAAATGAGAATTATCTGAAGCATATCCCTCGAGAGTGTCATAAACAAGAGTGTAGTAAGGCTGTTGTTGTGCACCAGTTCCCGTTCGAGTCTAGCTCAAATCAGTGTTTTCAATTTTTACGCCTAGGTATATCTGTGCCAGAGCCACCACATATCCAGACAAGGATGTATTTCTTTGAAAACTCACAAAATTCCTACTGTACCAAAATTCATGGAAGTTCTACTATACTAATCTTCAAAGTCTATCTTAGGGTAATGTTCTATTATCAGAGTTTTTCTAAATCTAGCTTCCATGGTTTGTACTAATCTTCTGGTGAGACCAATTGTATTGCCCCGACCCCAGTTACCTAGAGTCACTACATTATTACATAACATAGGCATGATCACAAGGGTTCAAATACTGATTGACCGATCAGTTTAGTATCCTTGGAAGTACAAGATACATTAATAAGTTTTACATTACATCATGAAATAAAAACATCAACAATATTTTTCCCCCTTTTTAACACACTTATATCCATTTCCAATCCCTACAGGTCAACCATAAAATACTTCGTCAAATCCTGGGAAAAATAAAGCATAGATAGGGGTGAGCTCAGATACTTATTAAGTATAACAATATACTGGTATCATTCATAAATAAGCAAAATCATTTAAGGAAATGTATAAGACTAAAACAAAATCCTTCAAAACTTAAACATCAGTATAATATGGAAATGATAAAGTCAAAGAATCCCATTTACTTATTTACTGAATATTCTACTAGTCGAATAATCACATGCAATATCAATAGAAACTTTTGTAATGATTGAATGTATAATTCCAGACATCATAACCACATAGTAAAGTCCTTGTTCCAAGACTACAAATAATATTTTTTCAAGGCCTTATTCCAAGACACTAGTTTGTTTCATGAGACCTACTGATGCATCTAGGTGCTATTGAAGTCTCCAACTGTCACTTACTATGTCCAATGCATTCTTCATATAAAAATGTTTAAACGTAACATAAACATCCGTATTAAAACTTGTATTCAAAATGTCAATACTTTATCCATAAACCATGAATAGTTTAAAAATAAAACATCCACTATCAAACATATCACAAAAACTTCAATAAAATATGGAATATTTGTATCATATTAAATCAAATTCAAACTAGTTTAAAATCTATCAAAGGATTTTGATATAGATGAAGTGAAAACTATTTGAAATAAATACCTCATTATATTTTGAAATCATTTTAACATCAAATAATTATAAAATAAGGAATTTATCTTGAAAATATTCTTATAATATTCTATCTAAATATTTGATGATGATATAATGACATAAAATAGCCACAGTCATTGTACAAGTTAAAAAACATTCTTACCTAAATATTGTCGAAGAGGTCATAAAGTACATTTTTTGGAAAAACGCAAAATGAAACCTTTAAAACCAATTTATAAAAATTCAAATAAGTCTATAAATTAAATTAACCCATAGTCCAGTAAATAATAAAGAAATTTGAAATACATTTTTAAGAAACATGGATGTGGATGATAAAGAGGTCCCAGTATATACTTACATAAAAACAACCTCGGATAATAAAGGGATTGTGAATGTAACCCTTACCTTGTACTTTTCCTTAGTCAATGCTATGTTATTATCCTGTATAATAGTTAAAAAATATTTATTATATTATAAAATAACTATATAAATAAATATGATATCATATATGATCTTGTAATATTTCTTTGTTAACAATAATTCATTAGTATCATTATTTTACGTGTTAACTGATTCTTTTTCCATTATATGATTGGTTATGAAAGCCATGTTTGTTATGGATAGGATGTATTAGGTTCATATAAATAATTATATTATGTTAATAAATAATATTTTTAATTATAAAATGAAAATTATTCATGAATGATTACGATGGGTAATGAATCTCATCGTGTTCATGGAAATGACAATCCGTACGTACGCCCGAGTGACAAAATCATTATATTGATGGTGAAATCGTATGTAATTGGATGGTATATCATATATACAGAATCATTAACAAGTTATATTTATTATTTATATCAGTTATACTCATTATTATACCCATCCAAATAATGAGGTGTTTGAATAACAAACTACACCATGACGTTGAGAAGTTAAGTCATACGTACGAACGTATGGTAGCTTTTTCATTCATATAATTGATAGAATAGTGAATATTGTTGTACCAATTTTATAATAAAATCACATTATATAGAAGATACTGTATTAAGTGTTTTATAATGGAAACAACATAGAAAGAGTAAGTGGAAGAACAAAAGAACTTGAAATAGGTGATGAAATATTTACCTCTCCTTCAGGTTATTCCTTTTGATGTGATCAAAAGGGCTCCATAAGTAGGATTTATGACCAAAGTAATGACTCTATGAAAAAGTAGGAAGGTTGGGAGGATATTGGGTCAGGTTTTTTCTAAGACTAATGGCTTTGGAGGTGTGAAATTAAGAGAATGATAAGTGACCTTTTATAAGAGAGGTGAGGGTCACTTTAGAAAAAGCTTGAAATATTATCTTATAATAATCTAATTTTATGTTTCTAATGGCCCAAAAATGAATTATTTCAAGGATAAGGTGGGGATAAGTCTAAAAATAATCAAAAAAATAGGTATTAGACTAATTTGGGTCCCTATATTAACCTTATCTTTTAGATTTAACTCTTAGTTAAATAGTTTAACTTTAACCCTGTATTCTTGTATAATTATAATAATTATAATAATTGGTTAATAAACATAATATAAAATGTAAAGAGAACTTAAATTTGTTCATTAATGATATACCTATCTTTATATATGTTATTTGGTAGAACCATATATTTTTAGGAATATTATATAAATTAATAATATAATATTTGTTTTAAAATCTCATTTTTATGAAAATTTTGACACTATTTAGAATTTGGTTTTTTTGAAAGTCATAATAAATTAATTACTTAGAAAAACATACATTGAATCAAAAATAACATATCATAATCACCTATAAAATTCGTGGATGTCATAAAAACGTTGAAATTATATTTATTTTAATATTTATAATACCATTTATTTGATTCTTTCATTAATAAGGTAATTACTACATCATCATTGTATCATAAATAAATTTAAAATTTTAATGTATAAAAATTATAAATAAAATATCATTATGTAGGAAATAGTGTTTTCTTTCTAATGAGTATTTACATAGAAATGATAACCTATATAACACCTTGAAAAATTGTTTTCATATAAGATATATGTTTATATCATTTTTGTCTTTACATTAAATTAATTAATATAAAGTGTTAATATCACTCTCAAGTGACTCTAGGAGGTACCAAAATCGACCCAAGGATGGCCATGGTCGGAAATGTATCATAAAATTGGAATATGACACATGTTATGATAATTTAATATTATTAAAATATTATTTTTTACCCTTATTTACTATATTTTCTCTTTAACCATGGTAAATGTGATATTTACTGAAGTAATTATTCATAATTTCTGAAAAAAAAAGTTACCTATTTACACAATTCGGAACTCATGATTCCAAATATGGAATCAATTTTTCAAAATTAAAATCACAGAAGTGGAAGAAATTAACTTAAAATTAATTCCAGTTGTCAAAACAAAAAAGCGTGTTTTTAAGAAATAATAACTATCAAATGATTGACACTTGTTTATGTCCAGTTTAAAATTGAAATTACATAAAATGACCAAAATTATATTAAATGATAAAAATATAATCAAATTATACTTTATAACCTCTCAAATGTATAATTTAACACAATAATTTATTTTGATTTAAAAAGATATTTTTAATTAAAATTTAGTATTTTTCATTATTCATCAAAATATTAAATTTATCATAATATAAAAAAATAACGCCAAAAATTTAAAAAAAAATTTAAAAATTGGGTATTACTATTCATAATGGCTAGTTTGATTGGTCACAGTGTGTTAGAATCTCAAAGTAGCGTACAATGCATGTTTTTGCATTATTCAATGGGAAAGGTACCATGGAAAATTTGGGTGTTACATTACTCCATAGAAAATATTCTAATGATAAATTATAATTATTGTGATAAAAGAATCAATAGGTCATATGTAAAAATTATGTTTTTCATTCATCGATGTGACCTTGGCTGCTTTGTGAGAGCAACCGTTGTTGTAATATCATAATAAAATGCAATATATTATATGAATGTAATAAATTTAATAATTGATAATAACTAATTTCTTTTATCTGTTCATTCTCACAAATCATCCTTTGAGATAGAAGACATATCCCAACTATGAATTTAGATCATTCTAATCAATTTGTAAACTATCATGAATATGTCCTCTTAGGATGAGTTTCTCATCAACTCCATATATCAGGAACATATCCTTTGTATGCCTCAGATAATTAAGGGTAGCCAAACAAGTATACCAATTCATTCCCTTGGATTATCCTAATATACACCAATAAGTATTAAAGAGTAAGAAACATGAAAACTAGTAGATAACACAGAATACAATATATATATTTTTATAGATGCATATAGAATGATACTCTATAATTTTATCTCCTATTTTCTATGGGGACACACTTTATTAGAGATATGTATACCTCATAACACTGGAACCAATCTCTCCTTCGATTGTTCCATACTAATTCTATCTATTATGAAGTCAGTGTTTGTACCACGACTTAGTCCAAGGATCCTTTTGGATCTATCAATAATAATATTTATTCTAATTATATATTATGTTTCTATAATGACCTGGTCTTGAAATTCATTAATGTCACATCACATTTACGAAATACTTAAAACATTACATAAACAGACTCCCAAAGACCGTATTATTTTAATTCCTTTGGAAACAAGTAATAATGAACACAGGTACATAAATGAGCTAAATTATATACTAATAGGTTCTCATTGACTAACATACATTTTATAAATATCAAATATAATATGTATCTTCATAGCCTGGGGGAAATTAAACACACAAAGGGATATGATAAGATGCTTACTAAGGGTAAACAAGTGAAACATGTAAACAAAAACATACGAATATAATAAGATTTATATAATAACAAAGGAATTATTTCCATGACTATCTTTGTTGTATGGGTTCACTCCCCATACCATCTTGTTAGCCATGGTTAACTCCCATAGACATCACAATAGACAAGGTTCACTCTCAATACCATCTTATACTTTCTCATGGGATATAAATATTTACCCAATTTATTGAAGGGAGATATTGGGACTACCCATCTAATAATAAAATCGAACATACATGTTAAGAAAAATATTCAAAATATTATCTTAACCCATGAAATGAAATTATTATAAAATATATGTATTCTTATCATAACATGTCGAAACATATATAGGTTTCATCGACATTTTATTGAAAGAAAAACATATCAATGAAGAATCTTATAAATGTAAATAACTCAGGAAAGACAAATAATTTTTATAAACATCATTCCATCAAAACATAAACCATTCAAAAAATTATATGAATGGAAACATTGAATCATTTCCCAAAAAATGAATGAGTTAAAAAAATGGTTGTTATCTTATATAAGAAATAATTTTGAATGATATTTTAAACCCATTTCTTGAAAAAAATATCATTTCTCCTTTGAAAAATTATTCTTAATTTGTACATCCTTTGGAAAACAATTTTCATGAAAATAAACATGAATACTTATAAAGGAAGCAGTTAAAACATTTGTAAATCCCTTTTTCCTTTGTAAACTAATAGTGGGGCTTGGAAATCATTATAAAGTATTTTTTTCAATAAGAACATATATAATAATCTAAAAAATAGTTTAAACCCATTTATTTGAAAACTTATTATGAAAAAATATTATAACAAATTGTCCTTTTAAGCATGCAAAGGAATCTTCGATAAATGGGGGCATGTAAATCCGTATATTCCGTACATTCCTTTGGCACCTTAGAAAGATTAGAAAAGTGCCTCAATAGGAAAAAGAAATGAATATTCCATTTCTTAAATCATTTTAGTTTAAATTATAAAACAATTAAGAACAAAACTCATGATTATCATAATAGAATAGTATAATATTCTTGGAAACCTCTATAGAAAACATGGTTTTTAAAGGACAAATATTTTCAAACGAAGAGTAAGGTATGGTCATATTTTCTAAATTATTTTATTTACCAAAGAATGGATACAATTTTTATAATAGCTAAAGACATTAAAAATTACCATATTAGAAGAAAAATCACAGTTTTTCTTGATATCCAGATCAAAATATTTCATTAATGAAAATGTGATCATAATAAATCTCAATAAATATTGATATTATTTCAATAAACACTTACCACTTGGTAACATTGAATCATAATCCCCATTTAGGAAAGTGAAATTACATGGAAAATTAAAAACTCAATTATATAATTTGACTCATTTTATGACATGTAAAAGTAATTTCATACAACTCATATAAAAATATACGTGTACAACATGTCACGTGTCTCAATGAAGGAAAATTGAGACAAAATTAATTTACAGATTTTGCAAATTTTGAAACATAAACCTCATGATAGAAAGATAATACAATGGTTAAGTAAATACCCATGTATTTAGTTATACGATGAATATAATACATTTATGGGTAGTACATAAACCACATAAGATAATTGAGCAGTTATTAGAGAATTTATCTCAATGAAATGAAGAGTGAGATGAATATACTGTAACATGTGTGTTGACTCTTGTCGTACCTATTGAAACCTAATTTATAAAAAATATAAATGTTTTATAAATATATAATAGAAATATATTATAATTTATAATACCATATATGGTTTTATTATGAATTTATATTACCATTTTTTAACAATTCTATGTTATGGTTTTAGTAGCGGTAATATCTGAATTGTTTTTCGTTTGTGTCTTAATTTTTTATCTTCTTGGTCCTTATATTAATATCATGATTTCCAAAATGTAAAAAAATTAAATATACGTTATATTATGAATATTTTTATTAAAATAATACATTTAATATATATGTATGAAACAAAATGCACCTCTAATGGAGAAAATAATTTGTATATACACATGAAACCTATTTCTGTTCAATTATCATGTTGAAAGAAAGAATGTAAAAAAACATATAATTATATATATAATTATTAAAGTATATTTATTATATCATATATATCATATATTTTCACTAAATATATTCATAATACAATATATTTTGTTTATGAATAAATCACATCGCTTTGAGTCGGAGGTAGTCTACACTTCCTCAAAAAAGGTTATTATATTAAAATAATATTCAATGTGCAAATATATGTGTTGTTAAAAATTACCAACTATTAAACATATAATAAATAAAATATATGAAATATAGAGATATAGTTTCCACTATAATTTCTAAAATGAAATGGTGTAAATGAAAAAATTATCAATCATCATTTAGTGAGGCGATAGTTTACCGTACAGGTAAATAGTATGTCTGTTACCCATTAGATGTAAGTGTGTGTAAGTGTACATAAAAATATTTACATATCAACATAAAAATATATTTAGGATATAATTATTTTTATAAAACCATGTAATAATAATTTTTTCTTTAGTGGTGAAAGAAAATAAAATAACAGAGTTTGAGAAAGGTTGTTGCCTCTTAATCGGGTAACTCCATTTGGATTGCGCCAGAGGGCTTCCTTAGAAAGATTTGTGACAAAGGGAGGATTCAAGGAGGAAGTGTTATATTTTTTGGAGATACATGGGTAGAGTTTTGTTGATTCAATGTTTATTTATAGGTGTGATGATGTGGGAGGAGAGGAGGCCTTCTATAATGGAGGAGGAGTGGCACTCTTATAATATTTTTGAAAAGGAAAACACCCCAACCCACAAATTTATTTTGCATGTAGCTTCAATAAAGGATAAACGTACATCAAAGTGAGTATAGGGTCTAAATATGGTCAAAAATGGATTTTTTACATGTTTATAGTTCATTTTGGTCCAAATTGTTTTGATTGAGTCCATTATTAAGCTTCTTTTCACCTTAATCATTGTAAGTAATTTTAATTACATTCACTAATATTTTTGGTAAAAACATAAGTTAATATTATTAGAAATTTTAAATTATTATTATTCCAAATATGGAATCCCTTTTCTAAAATAAAAAAAATAAGTGGATGAAATTAATTTAAATTTAATCCTGCAGTCGAGTCGATAATTCGAGTTTTCAAAGTAAAAATGATCAAATGTTTGCTATGTTTTATTATTTTATTTCAAATTTAAATAAATTAAAATAACCTAAATTTCATTAATTTATAACCATCTTATCTAATTAATCTTTGAATCCATTTTAATCTCTAATTTAAAATTAGTAATAAATTAAATGGAAATGTAGTTTTGAGTTAAAATCATGTATTTTGAACTATTAATTAAAAAATAAAACCTAACATAGAAATACCAAAAATTTATTGTGACATAATATTTATGTTTCAATTCTAAATATGAAGTTAATTATATCATATTAACTATTTATTATATTCAATAATTGTATTTAGATTGGTTTCTACATTAAAAGGTAGTAAATCTGCCTTTTTAAAAAATTTAGGTTTTATGCATTAAATTGGGGTTGTTCTTATTTTATGTTTATAAAATCTGTTGGATAAATATAAAAAATATTTATTAAAATAATAACACTTAATAAGTTTATTTAATATAATTTATTTAGACAAAACACCTTTGGGAATACAAAAAAGAAAATATATCCATTATATTAAATTGTTTCTTATATTTTAATTTCTATTTAATTATTAACCTATGTATTAATATTAAATTTTTTAAAACATATATTTTTTATATGTTATTTTACACTATTCATAATATCTGATGTGTTGTCTGGTTAATATCTTATTATATTAAATAATCATATTTTAATAAAATATTATTGTTCAATTGAGGTTGGTCACGTTTGTTATGTAATCTGTTGAGGGAAGTCATTATTGTATGTAACAGAAGCTAACATTAGAGTTACATGATGAGAAAGCTAAATTATATGTTGCGTTTAGTGAACATATTCCAGACATTGTGATCTAATATAAAATATTTTATTTTCAGTGTTATGTGATATGAAAATAAAAGATTAGATTAATTCAAAAAAATCCACAAAATCTAGGTGTGTTACATTATAACCCCTTAAAATTAATTTCACCCTCAAATTTATTCAAGGTTATCAATGTTTTAATAATTTAATGTTTCATTTATAGAATCCCACCATGCAATAATGAATGATAATGATTCCCTTAAAAATGTATTGTTAGAATCATAATAGCTACCCAAAGTATCATATAAGTAGGATTCCACATCAGAGAACATTTGTTATGAGTGAATATTAGAAATAGAGGAAAAGAATAAATTTTTATAGGGAGTTTTTAAGGTTATCGATCACAGAAAAATTGATTTATCAAATAAAGGTTGAGGGCCTAAAAGTCATAAATCAGTGATGACTTCAAAGGCCATTGGTTCAATAAAATTTAAGGATGTAGGACAACATTATTTTTTATATCACTTTCTGAATGTTTAGTAATTCAGGATACATTTCTATAAAAAATATCATAATTTTTTGGGATCTTTTCAGGTTATAATATGTACATTAACCCAATTAATGAATGTATAGAAATAATCTTTGATACATAAAATAGTGAAATAAAAGTTTAATGGATCTTAAGGCCTATAAATGAATGAAAATTATAAATTTTTGCCTCTTTAAAATCAATAATCCTTAATCAATAAACATAAAAGGTAACACTAATAATTTATCATTAATATTTATTCATAAATAAAAATTATACATTAACCATTACATCGTGTAGGCATGTGGTAGGTATGAAACCCTTATTGTCCTATAGTTATGGGTTCATGACCAGTGGACTTAGCAGATTTGATTAGTTATCACCTGAACTACATGATATCCAATTCTAAAACCCAATAAATATACATTCCAAAATTAATAAGATATAAATCCCTAAAATAAGGTTAATCATTGAATATTCTTTTAACTAGGGTTATTAATACAACCTTAATACATAAATACTTCATCATATGTTTAAATTAAAATTTTCAGGAATTCTTAAACATAAAATACTTCAGAAAGATGAAAATTAAAAAACATAAATAAGGTCATTAAATCAATGTAACATTGATCTCCTATATATGTAAAAATTTATCTTGGTTTTCACTTTCCAAACATGTGATAACCTCATCATATATTTTATTGAAAATTGGTAATTACCAGAATAACCATAAATAATTTGGAAAAACATTCATTTTTTCTTACTCAAAGATTACTATATATATTCCTTTAATCCAATAAGTCATAAACATCATCTATGATAACATAGACTACTTTTTCAAAAAAAATTGTTATCAATTATGAGGTAAACAATATAATCCAATTTACTTGTTCAAATCCATCAAATCTTTATACAAACAAAATTATATTAACCAAATGAACATATTATGGTTTATCATACATTAGTCAAAATTTCACCTTTTCATTAATTCACTTTTCCATTACATCAAAATCATTCAACATAAACTTGTAAATTCTTCATGATAATTGATCCTTGAATATTTCACCATTTATATAAAATAAATTATTTTTCCAAATAAAGAAAATATCGATTATTACAGTTAATTCATAAGACAAAGGAATGCCACCTCATCAATTTATTTAATACATTTTTCCTTTCACATTTCATCTAATATATAATAATCATAATAAATATAACCATTACTCATACCAACTTGTTTATTCTCTTCAGAAGATTTTCCCTAAGTGGATAGATTTTCACAACCTCCACTCATTCCAATCCTATAAAATATTTCCTTTGATGATTTCTTAGGGAGGCCAATATTTCCATCATTTTCGTTATCTAATCCCATCATTTTTCCTTTGCAGTAACTTTCTTTGTGTCCTTTTTTCCATAGTCAAAAAAATTTCTTGTTCCACTAATACATTATCTTAGATGATTCATTATACATTCTAGAGATAAATGAAACCAGATCATTATTTCCACATTGTCTCAATCACCTGAAATCTCTGTGAACTCTTTTATTTTATTCTGTGTTGAGTTTGAGAGTTGGCTAAGGTATACATTGTTGATCATGTTCCTTGAAAAAAGGCTATTCATTGTCAAATTATCCTTTACTCTAATGATCATATCATCTGAATTCTTATCAATATATTGTCCATCATACTCAACATTAATCTATTTCCAGTGGGTTCCCTCTATTTACTACAGCTATGAATAATTGAGTAAGAAATCATTATCATAATGAGGAATCACATAATAATGAAAATTCCCATATTGTATATCTATCTTATGAAACCATTTTTAAAATATGAAACCTTATGTTTATCAACTTTATTCATCATCATATTTTTCTAAAATCCTTCATAATATTATGTGAGGATTTTGTGAATTTCCGTAGAATATCCCTCAAGAGTGTCAAACTAGTTGTGTAGAAAGGCCCGTTTTTGTGTACCAGAATACCACGAGTTAGGTCTGGGATATCATGTTAGAGTTGTTACCCTAAGGTGCATCAGTTTTAGAGCCACATAAAATTTTAGTATCCATATATAGATATATTTATAGGAAACAATCACTCGAACCTTTACCAAAATTTCGGAAATTTTCCTATACTTTTCATTATCCTTAGACGTATCCATAAAAATGCACATAGAGTTATCACTAAGGTTTTTTCATCATATTTTCTATAGGTTAACAAACAATTCACTCTTATACCAAATATAATGAACCGATATTGACAAACATTAACTTTGCGACACGTTTTAGGAATTTATAAAACATTAAACAAATATATGCCCAAAGACCGTATTAGTTTAGTTCCTTTGGAGACATGAAAATTGAACACTGATACATAAATGGAAATCATTATCTCTAAATAGGTTACTATTGACGATAAACCTTCTTAGACACATAAAACATAATATGTATCTCCATAACCTTTGGGAAAGGAATCATAAAAATGGTTGAGCCTAAACACTCTGTAAGGGTAAAAAATAAAACATGTAAACATAAACATGAGCATACAAGAATGAGAAGATGATAATAACAGTACAAGATAACACCTAGAATATAAAATATGATTAACAAGAATCATGGAAAAATATTGTTAGTATAAATTAAATTAATCAAAAATAAATGATAAACATAAGTCATGAAAGCATAACAGAGGAATAAAAATGGATTTGTGTAAAACACATAATAATATAATATGGTTCCCTTAGTAGCCAAGGAATCACTTCCAATATCATCTCAGTAGTATTTTTTCACTGCCCATATCATCTTGGTAGTCATGGTTCACTCTAATGTCCATATTATTTTAATGAGTTCACTCCTCGTACCATCTTGACTCCCATGGTAATCTTAGTAGTCAAGTATCACGTCCAAGACCATCTTAGTCTATCTCATGAGATATAAATATTTACCCAATCCATTGGAGGGAAAAATAGGTCCCAGATATCTCATAATGAAATCATAGATTAATATTCAAAAAAAATCATTAACAGTCATATCTTAACCCATGAGATGAAATGTGTATCAAAATCATGTAATCATAAGATAACATATTGAAAAAAGTTATAGGATTGATAATCATTTTGATGAAATCACTAACTGTCAAAAAAGTAGGTTATAAAATAATATAACCCATGAAAGAAAAACATTTTTCATAATCATCATTCCATCAATAAAAAAATTCAGAGAAATAATATGAATTGAAACATTGAATCATTTCCCCAAAAAGACATGATTAACACAAACATATGGTATATTAGATGGGAAATAATTATGAATGATATTTGAATAACATTTCATGAGGAAAAAATCTGTTATCCTTTGAAAAATTATTCATAAAATGTAAAACATTTCAATAATAATTTTCATGAAAATAAACATGAAAACTTATAAGGGAATAATTTAATAAATTATGAAATCACTTTTCCATTTTAAAAATTGAACATGATCTTGAAAAAATAATGAAAAATGTTCTTCTTTGGGAACATAAAAAAGAATCATAAATACCTTTTCAAAATAATTTCATTGAAAATTGGTGTTAAAACATCATCTTAAAAAATTATCCATTTAAACATGAAAAGGATTTTTCATGAAATGATAGAGGATAAATCCGTACATCTTGAAAAGCCTTTATCGCCATAAAAAGTTTAAAAAAGTGTCTTGATTGAAAAATGACAATAAGATTATTTTTGTTAAAACCATTTTTGTTTAAAAGGTAAAAAAGGTAAAAATATCTCTCAAAAAACATAGTATAGTAATAGAATATTCTTGGAATCCTTTTTAGAAAACATGGTTTCGAAGGAAGACATATTTATGACTGAAGAGAGAGGTAAGATAATATTTTCTTTAAAAAAATTCGGAATTATCATATATACCAATGAGTGGGGATTGGTATTAGTACATGAATACATCTTGACTAACCATATGATAAAGAAATTATAGAATTTTCTTGAAATATTAATCATAATAATTCATTAATGAAATTGTGATCAAAACCAATCTCCATAAATGGTGAGGATATTTCAATAAACTCCCACCACATGGTAAATTTGAATCATACTCCCCATAAAAAATGAAATTTCAAGGAGAATTTAAAAATCAAGAAAAAAAGGATATTTATGTTATAACATGTCAAAATAATTTTATACAAATCATATAAAAATATAAGTCTATAACATGGAATGTGTGTATAAGAATGAAATTTGAGACAAAATTACATAACCTATATTGTATGTTTTGAAAACTAAACCTCATGATATCAATTTCATAAAATGGTTGTGTAAATACCCATAAAATTATGCATACAAGTCAAATAATTCATTAATGAGTATTATATACACCATAGAAAAGACGTTAGTGGTGACTAAAGAAAGTATCACATAGAAATAACGTGTGATATGAAAATCCATTACCTAGTGTCTGGACTCTCATCGTACTCATTCAAAACTCATATGTAATAAATATAGATTTATTATAAATCAATCATAGAACCATATTATTAATTCTAATACCATTTATTATTCAATTATTTATTTATATTACCCACATGTTAATAATTCTTTGTTAAGGTTTTATTTCTGGTAATATTCACCTTGTTTTTTGCATGTGTCTTAATTTGTAATATCATTGGTCCTTATATTCATATCATGGTTTGTAGAATTTAAACTATGATTTAAATATATTTTATATTAATTATATTTTTATCATAAAAATTTATTTAATATAGAATTATGAAATGAAATACATCATTCATGGATACTGTAAGCTGTATGTACGCATGAATGCCATTTCAAATACATTTTCTTGTTAAAAGAAATAAAGTAAAAGAAATATATGTATATATATAATTATTATAGTATCTTTATTATATATAATATATCATATATATTCCCTAAATAAATATTTAATACATTCCATGTAGTGTATGACCGAATCACAATGCTTTGATAGGGCATTTGTCATCACTTCCTCAAATAAAATTATCGTACTAACAAAAAAATTGTAATTATAATGATATGTGTTATAAAATTATTATAAAATCATAAATAAGTAATAAATATAATATATGGAATATATGAATGGATTTTACAGCATAATTTAAACCATTATTGGCGGTAATGAAAAAATAAACAATTATCATTTACTGAGGCGCCAGTTCACTATACACGTAAACAGTGTGTTCGTTACCAATTAGATGGAACTATGTATAAGTGTAGGTATAATCCTTAGAATAAAAAATCCATGTATATTTATGAAATTGGTTTTGTTATTATATCCTTAAATTAGAATATCTGAGGTAATCTAGCAAGAAAATAAATTAATGGAGTTTGAGGGAAGATGTTACTGATCGCGTTGTCGAGCACGTTAAATTAGATGATAATTTTTAACTATAATTTCTATAGTATATCAGAAACCCTGGGACGTCTCTCAATAGAGTCATAGATCATTAATTTTAAAATATGGTTTTGATTGTGAAACTTATATGGGAATGGTGTTTTATAAAACATGGGTTATGTTTCTTTAAAAACAAAAATTGAACTTATATTACAACTAAGAGAAACCAGTTTGGGAAATTGTGATCAACTCGAGTAAGTGTCCCTTGATGATCAATCCATCATTTCTCTCAAGGGAATGGTAAGGGTCATTGATTACATGATATATACACATCTATGGTAGTTTTTTATGTGATTTATTACAAGTATACATCATAGGATTTGATCGATCACTAATATTGATTATCGGCGACCACTCAAAATAAACAAACATCAATCGTTCTAAAAATAGAACTCAATTAAGGAATCATTTAAACAGATTGAGGAGATGACCGGAATTTTTTCAATTATAAAATATTAATCAATAAAATAACATTAATATTCAAGGGTTCATTCTCTTGGAATTTTTCAACTGTCATAATCCATTCACAACACATGAAAGGGAAGGGGTGAGAAAAATGGAAACCACACTCAAATCATCACAAGATTCAGGTTATACATGGATGAATAAAGATTATGGTTCCTTTGAATTGTATTTTATTATACAATAATAATTAAAAATAAATAAATAGAAAATAATAACAATTAAAAAACCTATAAATTCAATTAACTTATGAATATTACAATCGTGGATCTTAGGATTAAAACAAAGGAAACCCCCTAACTTGATCACTAAGAGGTTTAGAAGTAAATGGGGAGAAGAGAACTAAAATGGGTGAAGAGAACTCTATAATTCGAATCACCCTTACTCCTGGTTGTTCCACCTGAGTAGATGATTGGGAGGATTTATTTTATTGACAATTACATAAAAATATCCAAAAAATGGTCATGTATCTAAAGGGCTAGGTGAATATTCAAGGAAGAATTATTACTCCATTTAATACAGCTGGTTTACTGAAAAAAATGAGTTAACATGAATTAAACATCATTGGATAGTTGGCCATTAAGTTATCTATCAATGGGAGGTGTAATCAACCCAATTGGATCTCTAAGGCCTGAGTTATGGCCCATATAAAAAAAGGTGATCCAATATGGACCGTCCAGAATTTCTTCACAACGTGGACCGCTTTTGGGCCTCCAAATAGACGAATTGGGCTCTGGAGTTTTCTTGATAAATTTTACCCACATTGTTTTTCACACTCACACAAATTTATAGCCCAATGTTATGCACTTATTATAAACATTATATATTTAACTCCATATTTGTGCCAGAGCTCTCGTGCAGTTTGGCCTATTTGCTTTAATTCCATCATGGGCTCTCCAAATCACATCCTCCTACAATGTAAACACAAAGACAAGTAAAATTTCACTATTAATCAGTGATAATAATGAATTAATTTAATAAAATATGATGTTAAATTATGTATTATAGTTGGAATATTCATTAAAACCCCATTTTAAATCAGTTGTATAAGGGTTGAATTGAATAGTGAATCGCTTTGCGACCAGTTTCCTCTTAATGAGGTGACTCCTCTAGGTTTGCACCAAAGGGATTCCGTTGAAGGATTTATTCCCTGTGGTGGATTAAATTAGTAATTTAGGAATTTTTGGGTGTTATTTGGTAAGATTTTTGTTTATCCAATTTTTCTTTAGAGGTTATAGTAAGTTGTAGGAGAGGAGGACTTTTATAATGGAGGTGGTGTAGAACTCTTGTAATATTTTGGAAAAGGGAACCCCCACAAACATTTTTTATTGAAATTGGATCAAATAATATTTAAAATTATATATATGTGAGGATGTAGTCAAAATATATCCATACAATGTCTTTTTTAGGAAATGTATAGGTCATTTGGGGCCTTAATGTTATGGTTTAGTCCTTTGTTAATCATAATTTTACCTTAGTCATTGTAATTAATTGTAATTACCTTCAATAATAGTATTTCTAAAAAACTAAGTTGAAATTTTTAGAAATTATATATTATAACTATTCCAAAAATGGAATCCATTTTTTTAAATTCTAAAAAGTGAAAAAAAATTAATATTAATTTAATCCTGCGATCGGGTTGACGATGATGGTTTTTTAAAAAAAGTGCTAAAAAGTTTGATATGATTCTATATTCAGTGTGAAATTGATTATAATGAAATAACCTGAATTAATTTATAAAAATATCATTTAATTATTCTTTCAAATTATTTTAAAATATAATTTAACCTTATAAATAAATTAGATGAAAAATCATTTTTGAATTAAAATCCAATATTTTTAACTGTTCATTAAAAATGAAACCTTGTAGTAAAATACCAAATATTTATCCTAACAAAATATTTATGTTTAAATTCCAAATATTAGATTTAGTTTTAGATATTTAATAAATTAATGTTCAACAAATCTCATTTAAAAGTGTTTCTCTATTAAAATTTGGTAAAACTACCTTTATAAAAATATAGATTTTTAAGCATAAAATCAGGTTCATTATTATATTCTATCTATAAAATCGATTCAATGAATATCAAAAATATTTTATTGAATATATAAAATATATATTACAACAATAAAACTTTATAATTTTAATTTATTTAATTTATTGAGACAAAACACCATTGGGTGTTTAAAAATAATAATATATCATGTATATTCAATTGTTTCTTATAGATTCATTTCTAATAAATTGGTAAACTGTTAGTTAATATTATATGTGCGTAAACCATATAAATTTCATATTTTATTTAATAATATTCATAACCTCTAACTTATTGTCTAGGTCATATCTTATTATATCAAATATTAATATTTTAATAATATATTGTTGTTCGGAAAACCTTGGTCATTCATGTTATGCAATCGATCGAGGAAATTCATTGTTTCATGTAATGAATGATAACCTTAGAGTTAAATGTACAACAATATATAATTTATGTTTTTTGTAGTGTATGTAAGTAAACAAATTGAATTTATATAAAATAAACTATATTTAGTGTTACGTGAAATTAAAAATATCAAAATGATTATATTAATTTGAAAAAAAATAACAAAATCTCAGGGTGTTATAGATTCACCTATGTCCTCCATAGAGAAACAATTGATTAATTATTCCTTAACTGACCGTAATATTTTAATTTCAATCCCATTAAATAATTTTCAATCAATATGTACTACTCAGAGTACAAGCACTCACCAACTAAACATATTGTGAACACAGGGCTCGTATTCATTCATTATGAATCTAAATTTATTTATGGCTTCGTCAAACATAATTTTCCATGAACAAGATCCTTTCTTTGACCCATTAATCAATATATACAAATGATTTTTCATATTGAAATTTATGGCTGTCAAAAATATTTTAGGTTGTGTCATATAGACATATTCTTGATGTTTCAAATTAATAATGTAGTTTTGACATCCATCTAGAAAATCTCATGGAATTAGAAAGATACTATGACAATTAGTATTAAGATGGATTTAAACATACAATCTAGTGAAATGGTTTCATTATAGTCAATTCCTTGTCACATGGTTTTATCATTTTTTCACTACCCTTTCATTATATTTATCCACTTTACCTTACATGCCACACTTTCTCTTGGAAAGAATAATTCTCCCAATGTGATTTACATAAACTATCATATTGAAAAAAACCTATACCTGGTTTTGACATATGGAATCCATCTTCAAATTCATGGTTTCTCTCCCTATTTAAACGTCTGATCTTCATACTACATTTTTACAGGAAAGTGGAAAATTGTTTTCAACCAATAACGTGTCTCTGTATTTGATGAATATAAAAACATATCATTCATGTTCACAATAAACAATAGTTTTTTAATGTAGTAATTTTGTATCAGGAACCACATCTTCAATGGGGACCTTTGAAATTTCTTTTTGTGCCAACTCTTGTGTATCATGAGCATTAACTTCATAAAATTCAATCTATCTCCTACTATTATTATTGGCGGTGACACCCTCTCAAGAAGAATTTCTCCTGTTGTAACATTTACATTTTTTTAATAAGGGGATGTATATATAATATCCACCTATTTCCCTAGTATATTCTATAGTGATACACTTATCACCTCAAGGTTTATGAGTGTTTCCATATTTGGCCATAATAATGTCTTGCAATCCCAGACAGTAGTATGTGACAACATGGATTTCTTCACATACCTTATATCATAACGAATCACATATATTATCTTAATTGGTACTCAGTTAAAAATTCATGCTTCATTATATATTTCAAATCCCATAACTTATAATGGATTAATTTCATGTCTCATAATCAACCTTTCCATTTAAAGGAAGGTATGGTTACTCCATTCGCCAACACCATTCCACTATGTTGTATAAATAGGAGTGAGTTGTGATAGAATCCTTCACTCTGATAGAACATAAATAGATTATTAGTTAAGATACTCAATAACTCAATCTGTTTTAAGACTTATTATAATCATACCACCATTATTACTTACTTCATTCATGAACGCTTATAATTTCTTAGAGTATTCATATAAATTTGACTTCAAATAGACATATCCATATCCACATAAGTCACAAGTAAAATTAATGAAGTTTGAATAAACATATCTATATTCTAATATAAATGGTTTTTAAATATTAGTTTTTACTATTTCAAGAATCTATATATTCCTTTAAACCTTTTCACCAAACAGTAGACTTGTCATTCATCTATTTAAAAAATTGTAACATCTATCAATTTGTCTCATCACAAAAGACTGTAAAGAACAATCTTGATATATATTTCTCAAATTATTCTCATCTAAATGACAATGATGGTGATTCCACATGAGGGTGATATATTAAAAATAAAAAATTGCTTCTTTATCAATTTATAATACCATGTTTTTATAATTAAATACATTAATAATAAAAATATTAAATATGATGACATATGATGTCTTTATAGAAGAAACAAATTTTATTTATAAATTTTTAAATAATAAATTTTGTATATATAAAGGATATTGAAATTCAATTCTTGGACATATTTGGTACATAAAAAAATTATTTTAATACCAATACCATTCTAGTTGGATATAGAAATATGTAGTCCCCAGTTTCTATAGTATGCAATCTCACATCATTAGTAGCTCGTAAATCCACCACTCCATTGGGAGTTTTAAAAAATATAGTTTCTTCCTATATATGAATAAATATTTATGTACCACAATATTTTCAAATACCTAATGTATTGATACTGAATGATTTAACATCATGATTAGTGAACCTAAAAATTTATCATTCTTATTTAAATAAGTGTATTTATTATTCAAATACCCAATCTTGCAACATGAAAAACAAACTGAATCATTTTCATTTTTCATTATTTAGATCATCCTTTTATTGAAAGGATTTTGATTGTGATCCTTTTACATGAAATTATTCTTAGTACCTTTTTCATTGATATTTATTTTCTTATTCACCATATGGATCATATCATTTTCATTTCCCTTTCCATTATAGATATTGGAAATTAATATGAGTAATTAAATAGGAATATTTCAATTGATCTATAATCATTAAAAACTAAACATGATAATATCTTAAGATGGGATGATAAAATTAGATCTATTAACAATTTATCATGGATATTAAATCCAAAGACATACAAGTTGTCAATATAGCCAATCATCCTGACTACATGAGGCATAACTAGCATTAGCTCTCTATGATTTCATGTGAATAGTGAATTAAAGATTTCATATCTCTCATGTATTGTATTGTATTAATAATGATCACGTGGGTGATACATAATGTTCAATGCATCCATATACTCATGTTTCTTTTAATGTTCACTGAACATATATGAAATAATGAAAATTTTGACATTTGTGTAATAATTCAAATGTTTCATATGGAGAGATCGTTTCACATTGTCCTCTTTTCCAAAAACCTTAGAAAGATTGTTTTCCATTATATATAATTTCCATTCATGGTGTAATATAATGTGAAGTTACCTATACCAATATTATAAAATCGTTCTCGTGAGAATTTAATACAAATATATTATGTTTTAAAATGATATAGTTAAGGTCATCTGGGCATGAATTTCTATAATAAGTAATATTAGAATATTAGTACTTTTATTGGAATAAAAAAATAGATAATATATTTAATTGAATTTATTAATCTAAAATTATTTTATTAAAACATAATATCCCTCGTAATTATATTTAGAATACCCTATCACATGGACATCATAGTGGGAAAAATTCATATTCAATTTATCATAACCCAAAAAGAGACCTGTCATAATACTTGAATGCTTTAAGGTATGAAAAACAAGTTCTATTCATTAAATCATATTTCCTTGATCCATTTATTGGACTACGCAATATTGAAATCCTATATTAGGATTTCATAGACACATTGGATACTAATTGAACTATGTATAATAGATTTGATCAACCCTTAATTCGTGCAAGGTAATGTCAGACCAAAACTAGGGATATAAATTCCCCATCAATTGAATCCACCCCACTATATTTTGGTAACTCTATTTTAACTATAGTTTAATTTCTACCCAAGTAGTGAAAATCTATACCGACATAATATTTTATTTGGAGTGACTTTTTTTAGGTATAAATTAACAATTTTAACATATTAATTATGTGAGTAAACATATATAGTTAATGTTTAGATATATTATATATTTTATTTTATTTATTTATTTCAGGATTTTTAATTAAATAATTTAATAATTTATACATCAATTAATTATTAGCCATGCATATGATAGAAATAAAATAAATAATGTGAAATTAGCATGATCTTCTCTAATGTTTGGTTTACCTAACAGATAATAAACCATCCCATGAATGTTGATAATTAATTCCTATTGATGTTTTACAATTCCACCTAAGCTACTATGTATATCTTGGATTGGTTTCACTTTATCCACGAACATGAACTCCATCTACTCCCTTGTGAGCTCCATCAATTACATAATTTTACTCAAACATAGGTGGGGGAATTAAAGGTTTTGTTAAATGGGTTTAATTTATAGAAATTGTTTCCACATAGAGAATTATATAATAAGAGAAGATGAATGATTGAAATTCCACTATTTAATTTAATATATTATTATAAAAAACATTCAATAATAATAAATTAAATACACCAACATACATATATTGTTCTAAGATTATGGTCTTCCACATATGTAAACATGCTTTAATTAATTCAATTAATTTGTTATTCTTCCTTAATTTAACTACTATCTACAGTTTCATGGAGATAACAATCCTAATTGTTACTTGGAAAAATGAATTGGCCAATATTTATAGATATTTACATTGAAATAAATGAATATTTTATAATTTTGAAAACTCTATTGCATATTCAACACATCGTATGTCAAACATGTAATTAGGTTTTTAGTGATGCGATTAATTATTATTTGTGTAGTTATTCTTCTTATTTATTGAAATATTATATAACATGAACTAATTAGCTACACATCATGTCTGTCATTTGTCATTTAATCACGTAAAACATATAGGGAATTGATTTGTATCTTATCCTAGTTGGTGAGGTATCCGTATATACATCCAAAAGACCCGGATTCAAATCCAGGTAGAGGCATATTTCCGGGGGTAATATAGTAGTACTATAGCAGGTATTGTAGCAGTACTATAGCAGGACTGTACACTATATGGGTACTATAGTAGAACTTTACACTGTACAGGTAATGTATCAGAACTATACATTGTGTGGGTACTGTAGCAGGCACTGTATTAGTTACTGTATTAGGTACTGTTCGGTACAGTAGTAGCTGCAACTATTCTCCTTGGGCCACCGGTTTGGGCTTGGAGTCTTTAAGGCTTTTGAGCTACCCATGCCTTTAGGTCAGTAGAGATTTCGAGCCACCTTTAAGGCCTTCACGCTACCTCAAGGCCTTCAGGCCACATACAGTTGCCCCAGACACACTACCAAAAATGAGCAGCCCCAGAAGAGGATTCAGATCAGGTGCACTCACCAATGCAGATCCAAATGGATTTGTCAGAATGAGAGGGTATGGATATGCCATCAAGACCATCTTGTGATCGCATGGGAAGTCTAGCCAGATGACCATGAGAAGGTGGAGAGTTAATATTATGATTCAGATGCTGTGGAGGGGCAGTTACTTGTAGATAGTCTGGTTCAATTCCCTAAGACCATTGGGTCATGTAATCTCCTAATCCTATATGCCATGTAATCTCTAATCCTACGGGATTTTTAGGTCCCCCGTCATCCTAGGAAAGGGGGGTTATCAAAAATCAATAAAAATGAAGGCCATTAGTCTATTCAGGCTTAGAATATCCAGATACACAACATTAATTAATGATATGCACATTTTTTATTTTTCTAGTGTGTGTTTTTATAACATTCTAGTTGACATGATGTATTCATCTGACACGGTCATTAATGATGCACACAACATGTAATCCATCTATACGTCATGTATCTCATTACTGATGGAATTGGAAACTTTCAAGAAACATATTCCATATATTTGACCATAGTTATAGAATGAATTTAGTCTCCAAACCATGTAGACAACACAATGTGTACTCCAACTACACACCATGTGGTCTGAAAAACTGTGTCCTATATAGAACCAATCAATATATGGTGTACATTAAATGAACCATGCTTTATTACTGTTTAGTGCATCATGTATCATGAAAATGTTCCTGTATAGTGACATTGGGAAGATAAAATGAAATTTAGATCACACACAATGTATCTATGTCAACCAACTAGAATCCTCTACACCTCTTGATAGTGACCTTGATATTTCATTATTTGATCTTAATATAGTTATATTAAAATGAAACATGAATGAAGAAAATTGATATGTTGAAAAAACATTATTACACTCGTTATTAAAGAATAAATAAAATTAAAGTGGAATAATAATAATAATTTTGTATAATAGGTTAATTAATAATAAATTATTATTTGCCCGCTCTGATGTGCCATGAAGGATTCCTAAAAAATGGAAGTTCCAGTTGTCATGTTACCAAATCAACTTTTATTATCATAAACCATGACTAATCAATGATTTAAATGATGAATAATATTAATGACCAATATAATTGGTACTAATATTCATAGAAAAAAATCTAAAACAAAAAAGAGGGAATATTTTCATATATAATTTATAACTAATTTATTTAATTAAACAATTAACTTTTATTGAATTATTTATTTATTATCAATGATCAGATGAATAACTCTTGTCATAACATCATTTTCTCAAAGTGATCAACCATAAATTCCCTCTAGTGGTAATACATATGTTCTTCTTGAACCTTTATACGTGATAGTTGAATCCGTCAGGTTCTAGCATGGGTGGTTATAGTGCTTGAAGTGATAATTGTTGATCGTAACTAAATCCTTCATGGGAGAAGAAATCCACTTTGATGGAGGAAGGGAAATAACTATTTTCTCTAGATAATCATAGGGAGATATATCTCTAGGTAATGAGGTAATCCACTCTAGAATTTTTTGTGTACTATTATAGAATGTGGCTCTGTCCTCATAAAATGTCATAACTGGTTTTTAATAGTGCTAGGTTTAGAAAAGGTTTTATCTTATGATTGAACCAAAATAAATAAATATTATTAAATCATGTGATTAAATAAATAATTACCTTTTGAATATCATATTTATTAGATAGTAAATTCCTATATATATTCTCTCTAATAAATGATGATAAAATACTTGGGATAAAACTAACATGAATTATTATCGAACCACATGAGGTAATAATAATTATTTAATATATAGAATTCATATAGAATTTAATTATTTCATTAAATATACATAATTTTTGGACCTATTATCCCCTTTACCCTTTTAATTTGGATACACTACATAATGTTTTAGGTCATAATCGAAAACAAACTCACGGCTCACATATAGAAGGAGGTTAACTTCATTGTGACCTGAATACTCCTACAAACATACATCACGAAATATAATCTCTTTGTACTAATATATCTGATCAATCAGGATGTATACTAGTGTCATCATTATATATTCTCGATGTATATATCTTTGAATATTCAGAAAATAACATTCCAATAAAACCACTATGAGTACAGACTTAATAAATTAGTTTAATTCCCAGTAATGGCCCTGATATATCATGATTTGTTAAATAAATGAAAGGATAAATCATTTATTGAATTATTATTTAATACAATATCACTTATAATGAACCCAATATATATTACCTCACCAGAATCATATTTCATCATGATATTCATCTATAATTATAAGTACATGACTCGTGGAATGCATTAATATTAATCATAAAGTGTAAGGATTAGAATATGCATCCAGAAATAAGAATATCCAATGAAACATATTATTATGTATTTCTATTTGGTTTTCATGTTTTCATATTCTCATAAACTAAGTATTACCAAGGGTATACATTATGATAATGTCACTCAATGTCATATGAGTATCCACCATTAATAACATATATCATCATGTTTCCATTAAATGATATCATCCTTCTATATAAGTTATATTTAATAATATTTTCATGGTACGTATAGGTTCACAGCCTAGCGGGGAATTATGATGTACATTTAGTGATACACATACCCATATAAATTTATCTCATACTATGTCACACAAAAAAATCATGATGGGATACTACATTTTATTAACATTCAAATATATGAATACATGTAAACATAATGTACATTGAATATTTTTTTAAGGAACTAACTCAAAAATAATTATTCATTCATAAGAGATAACAAATCTAAAACATCATTCCACTAGACCTCCCTTTATATTAATGTTTCTTCTAAGATAAGTCTTCAATTAAGGGATCTGCTACATTTTCTTTCATGGAAACTATTCTTATATCGACATCACCCCTTCGAAACAAATCCATAAATAGATGATATCTACAGAGTATGTGTTATATCCATTAATGTTATATAGGATCCTTTGAGAAAGCCAGAACTACATTATTATTATAATAAATGTAGTTGTATATATACTCCTAGTAACTATATCATGGTATTGGGTGAGGTTAAAAATCCAATCTTCTTTTTTGGTTTCATTAGAGGCTACTATATATATAGAATATACTATTGAATTAGTGAAAAATGGATAACTTAAATTCTTACACATCACAACTTCATTTTTGAGTCTGTACACATAACCTAACTATAACATCATATTATTATTATTTTCTGAAACTTTCATGAGTATATACTTTGATGACTAGTTCATCATCTCCTCCATATAAAAGGAACATATCATTTATACACCTTCGATTAGAAAGGTAAACTTTAACAACATACCAATATTATCCCCAAGATAATATTGATATCTACCTACCATTGTTAATGTTTAGAAAATATAAGGAATATAATATAACACAACATACATGAGAGATCCTATCATAGATTTGTATGGTATCGTACTCATTCTTTTCCTCTCCACCAATTCTATTACACCTCTCATGTTTAAGGATACATTTTATTAGAGATATGTATACCATGTGACACTGAAACCAATCCCCTCATGCATTGTTCCATATTAAATATATTTATTAATTTTTCAATGTATAAATTTTATTTTTTCTAAGAAAACATTTGGATATATTATGAATAATCTTAATTCAAAGGATATAGATGACTTCATCTAATTCCTTTATAGAGAAGCACTTGTTTTTACAGTACATAACTAATTGAAATACTTGTATGTCACTTATAATATTTAATATTTCCTCAATATATAATACTATAAATATGGACTCATTCCCACTAAAACATTTTAAAACATATTTATCAGATTCTCTCTTTAAAAAACGAAATTATCATATAGATTCATCAAACCAAATGTTACATGACCCAGATTATTTATTTAACCCACAAATAGAGATTTAATGATTTCATATTCTTTTAATTTTTTCTAGAGTTATAAAACCTTCATGTGTTGACATATGTGAATCATCTTAAAGGAAACCATTATAGAAGTCCATTTTGATATCCATTTTACAAATCTTATTTTCATGGAATATTACTATAGAAAGTTTAATTTTCATGGATTTAAGCATGGAAACTAGGGAAATGGATTCATAATAATCAATGTATTGAATATATTTAAACCCCTTAAACACTATCCTTGAATTATAGGTACTCAATATACCTTTCATGTATAGTTTATTATTGAATAATCATTTTCACCTGATGATCCTTACATCAACAAGTGGATCAACCAGAACACATAATTAGTTCTAATACATCTGATACATATAAAAATTCATCTATTTTTTCATATTATATCTTCTAATCTCATTTCTACCTCTTTTTTGAATATAGAATCACTATTTTCATCTAATAATGAGTGATAATATTCAATGACTAGAAAAATATATCTTTCTGGTTCACTAACCTCTCTGGTTCTCTTAAACAATACATTTGTTTGTGTAACATTAGCTCAAACGAAAATTATGGAATGTCTCTTTATATAGACTATTATTTTTATTGAGCATCAATATCATCAAATTTAATCTTTATCCCCCTATAGTTATTTAGGATGTTCTCCCTATCAAGAAAAAATGGATTTCTTGTGACAATTTTTTTCGTATTTGAGAGAATTTATAGATATTTACCCCTTGCTTCCTTCAAATTCCCTATAATGTGACACATACATGATAGATCCTATCATAGATTTGTATGGTATCATACTCATTCTTTATCTCCCCACCAATTATCTTACACCTCTCTTGTATAAGAATACATTTTATTAGAGAGATGTATACCATGTGACATTGAAACCAATCCCCTCAAGAATTGTTCCATATTAAATATATTTATTAATTTTTCAATTTATAATTTTGATTTTTTCTAAGAAAACATTTACATATATTATGAATAATCCTAATTCAAAGTATATAGATGACTTCACCTAAGTCCTTTATAGAGAATCACTTGTTTTTACAGTACAGAACTAATTGTAAGACTTGTATGTCACTTATAATATGTAATATATCATCAATATATACTACTATAAATATGGCCTCATTCCCACAAAAACATTTTTAAACATATTTATCAGATTTTCTCTTTATAAAACGTAATTATCATACAGATTTATCAAACCAAATGTTACATGACCCGGATTATTTCTCTAACCCAAAAATGGATATTTACAGATTTCATATTCTGTTAATTTTTTCTAGAGTTATAAAACCTTCATGTGTTGCCATATGGGAATCAACTTAAAGGAAACCATTATAGAAATCCATTTTGATATCCATTTTACAAATCTCATTTTCATGAAATATTACTATAGAAATTTGAATTATCATAGATTTAAGCATGGAAACTAAGGAAATGGCTTCTTAATAATAAATGTATTGAAGTTATTTAAACCCTTTAAACATTATCCTTGAATTATACGTACTCAATATACCTTTCATGTATAGTTTTTTATTGAATAATCATTTTCACCCGATGAGCCTTACATCGATAAGTGGATCAACCAGAACACATAATTAGTTCTAATACATGTGATCCATATAAAAATTCATCCATTTTTTCATATTATAGCTTCATAATATCATTTCTACCTCTTTGCTAAATATAGGATCACTATTTTCATCTAAAAATTAGTCATAATATTCAATGACTAGAAAAATATATCTTTCTGGTTCACTAACCTCTCTGGTAATCTTAAACAATACATTTTTTTTTGTAACATTAGCTTAAATGAAAATTATTGAATGTCTCTTTATATAGAATATTATGTTTATTGTGCATAAATATCATCAAATTTAATCTTTATCCCCCTATAGTTCTTTTGAATATTCTCCCTATCAAGAAAAAATGGTTTTCTTGTGACAATTGCCTTCGTATTTGAGAGAATTTATAGATAGTATCCCCCAGCTTCCTTCGAATTCCCTATAATGTTACACATACATGATAGATCCTATCATAGATTTGTATGGTATCGTACTCATTCTTTATCTCTCCACCAATTATCTTCCACCTCTCATGTATAAGGATACATTTTATTAGAGAGATGTATACCATCTGACACTGAAACCAATACCCTCATGCATTGTTCCATATTAAATATATTTATTAATTGTTCAATTTATAAATAGGATTTTATCTAAGAAAACATTTAGATATATGATGAATATTCCTAATTCAAAGGATATACATGACTTCACCTAAGTCCTTTATAGAGAAGCAATTTTTTTTACAGTACATAACTAATTATAAGACTTGTATGTCACTTATAATATGTAATGTGTCATCAAAATATACTACTATAAATATGGCCTCATTCCCACTAAGACACTGTTAAACATATTTACCAGATTTTCTCTTTAAAAATCGAAATTATCATATTGATTCATCAAACCAAATGTTACATGACCCGGATTATTTCATTAACCCATAAATGGATATTTAAAGATTTCATATTCTTTTAATTTTTTTCTAGAGTTATAAAACCTTCATGTGTTTCCATATGGGAATCATCATAAAGGAAACCATTATAGAAATCCATTTTGATATCCATTTTACAAATCTCATTTTCATGGAATATTACTATAGAATGTTTAATTTTCATGGATTTGAGCATGGAAACTAGGGAAATGGTTTCTTAATAATCAATTTATTGAAGCTATTTAAACCCCTTAAACACTATCCTTTCATTTTAGGTACTCAATATACCTTTCATGTATAGTGTTTTATTGAATAATCATTTAAACCTGATGAGCCTTAAATCAACAAGTGGATCAACCAGAATACATAATTAGTTCTAATACATGGGATCCATATAAAAATTCATCCATTTTTTCATATTATAGATTTTAATCTCATTGCTACCTATTTGTTGAATAAAATATCACTATCTTCATCTAATGATGAGTCATAATATTCAATGACTAGAAAAATATATCTTTCTTGTTCACTAGCCTCTCTGGTTCTCTTAAAATATACATATCTTTGTGTAAAATTAGCACAAACAAAAAATTTGGAATGTCTCTTTATATAGAATATTATGTTTATTGAGAATCAATATCATCAAATTTAATCTTTATCCACCTATAGTTCTTTAGGGTGTGCACCCTATCAAGCAAAAAATGGTTTTCATGTGACAATTGCCTTCGTATTTGAGAAAATTTATAGATAGTATCCCCTTTCTTCCTTTGAAATCCCCAAAATGTTACACTTCACCCCTTGAGGTGATTGTTTTTTACAAATATTGTCTTAACAAACTCTTTTGAACCCTATGAAAGAGTATGTGATAAAAAATATATATCTCTTTAAATTTACTCCTGCGGTGTCAAATCTATCTCCTTAGATAGTAATCAGTTTAGAATTTCTGATGAACATGTAATGAATATACCCAAATGGATAATAAAAAACTTTCATGGACCATAATTAACCTTACCATGTCAACAATGGTATATATCTACTTTCCACTAACATAGTTCTACTATGGTATATATGGAGGAATGTGACACATTGAGATTTTAATATATGGCTACAATTAAATAATTCAATGTATTTGATATCTTCTTCCACATATAACACTAAACATAAAAAAATTGAAATATATTTAAGTTTTAACATTAAAACATAGAAATTAAATTATCCAAAATTAATTAGAGTAACTGATTTATGATATATATATATATATATAATAAATTTAAATTTAAATATGAATGATATTAAATTAATAAAATATCTTTCTTCTTAAAATTTATTTCTCTATATATTTATTTTTTATGTGACATGTATATTTATTTTAAAAACATATTATTTATGAAGATAAAATAAATTTTATATTAATATTTGGTTAACACTAATTTAGTAGGTAAATGATAGAAGAAAAAAATAAAAATAGTTAGTATTTTTACATGTGATATTTATATAAAAATAGTTTTTCATTTTATCTCATCATTTTCACCTAAAAGTTAGTTTCAATATTTTAGAACCTGAATTCTAAATAAACATCATCAATTTTGGATTCAAAATTATAAAATTTACTTATGTTTAATTTTTAATATATTTTTTATTCTCTTTCAACTAGGGACTTATACTGATGTGGCGATACCCTACTTCTTTTCTAGAATTCCTTCTTTCCTTTAGTGGGAATCCTCCAAACACCAAGGTTTGTGATGTCAGGTCTGTATTCAAAATGAAATGATGGGATTTAGGTTCCACCTTACAGTGATTCATATATGGAGCTCTTCACCTAGTCTGTGTCTCCCTCAAATATTTGATTATTGTTTATTAATTTCATTATCGTCACCATCACGAGGTGGACGTAGGTTAATTACACTAATTCTCTCTCTATTTTAGTGATCCCAACCCCAGTATCCCAATGCTGATCTATACTTTATTGCACTAGAATTTAATATAAAGATTCACATTCTAATGGATTGAATAGTTTAATAGTATTGAAAAACTAGATACAAACATGATTATCATAATATATTTGAAAATTTAAAATTTAACACTTTTTTGAGAATATCAATATTCACTCCAGAATATCCTCTCGGTGCACTTCATGGAATCCTAGAGGAAGGAAACAAAATAAGGGTGAGATAAAATTCAGTAATGTTTATGTACATCATAATCTATCATGAATCAATAAATAATAATCAATATCGCATGGTAAATAAATGAACACAAATACAATTTGATTAATTTCTAGGAAATCATAATTAGCTCATACAAAATAAATATGAAAAAGTAAATAACTAAACACACATTCCATTTAAATAAGTATACTATAAAGAAAATATAATTCATAATCCATATAGAATGTTAAATAAATGAAAAAAAATTACATTTAATTAATAAATTACAATGAAATATATCCAAATATAAAATAATAGTGAAAATATCAAAAATAATAATATTAAATGATTTCATAATGATGGAAATACTTATTTATAGGAAATCATGATCTCAAGTGTCATGATACATCTCCCCTGTATAATATTCCTCAAGACATTTAAAAAAACATATAGAAACCTATTTAATTATAGATTATTAATTTTTCTCAAGACACTACCAATGCATCGAGGGGATATATATATATATCTCGGACCCACCTGTATCTACATGTCAAAATAATTCTTATATTAAATAATATATTTAATTTATAAACAATAGGCCTTATCATCAAATATCTATATTGTGTGGAAAATATATATTTACTAATATTTCCAAAAATAAAAACATAACATTAAATTTAGAACAAAGTATGTAAATATGATATATAGTTAATGAAATAAATATATACATGCTAAATAATATATATATTTTGGTGAAATTTAATGTCTAATGATCACAGGTATGTCAATATTTCAAGGGAAAGTCATTGACTATATAAGTGAATCAATAAAAGTAATGTAAATAATATACATCATTAAAAATATAATAAACCATCCATATAAATAATAATTATTGTATAATTCCAACATATACCCACTAGATTAAGAATAATGGGTTTTTGTCATTTTTGAAAAAAATACCATAAAAATATTTTTGAATATTCTTGAAGAAAATGTCCTCTTTATATTGAAAATTGTGTTTTAAAACTAACATTTCAAAAGACATTTTTTAAATAATTTTAATTAAAAATAATATTTTAAAATAAAAAATGGATATTTAAATCATTGTGTTGTTTTGAAAAAGAAAATTCCATACATTTCTAGTATGGTATAAAAAATATTCTATTCAAATTTCTAGTAAAATAATAATTGGAATTATATTGAAAATTAAATGAAGATTACATTCAACATTTTTTGTTCTAAAAGTCAAATTTTGTAAAATATTACTTCAATAAATCATTTTGAAAAGGTTTAAAACATTTTTGAAAGTAGTTTTCCAAAACTTGGTTTTGGAAGAAAACAGATTTTTGACTGAAGAGGGAAATGAAGTCATATATTATTCAAAATAGTTTCTCAATTATTATAAGTACATATGAGTGAAAAATAAAAATATTACATGAAATTTTCTTTAATAACCATATGAAATGAAATTTAAATAGTTCTATTAGGAAATGGTCAATAATTTCCTTCAACTAAAAATTCATGAACAAAAAAATCATGATTAAATGAGATTGTGAATGAAACCCTTATCATGATCTTAATGTTGTATTGATAATTAATAAATGAGATGATTATGTTTGTAATATATAAATAAAAATAAAAAATTTTAAATAAAAATTTATATAATAAAATTTAATTTCAAAAATAATCTGTGAATATAAAAGATAAAGAATAAGTAATATAACCCAATGGAATGAAATTGAGTAATGAAATTCTCTACCACTTGATAACTCTTACATAAAATCCCCTTGGAAGAAATAAATAAAATTAAATATTAAAATAAGTTGAATAATTATTTAAAAATTATATTAAATTTTAAATAAGATGAATATATACTGTATAAAATAACATCTGAGAATAAAAAAATATTTCTCAACTAAGGAAAATAGAGACGAAGTCCCTTACCTCATTCATCATTTTGGTTGAAAGTCATTGAACCTCATGTATAGTGGGTTTAAACATTTTATTAACATTACTTCAAAAATAAAAATATTTTTAGTATCATATGTGATCATTTTATAACATCTTACCACCCATTCATTAATAATATTTCATTAATTTCATTGTTTCAATTGTTAATTTCCTTGTTTTCTCGTCCATGTTTTTTAATGAAGGATCTAGTACTTGATCATGTTATATAGTTACATAAATTACAGAATAATAATGATGAAATAATTATCATATCTATATATCAATTATACATTTAACACCAATAATTATTGATTTATTTGAGAAATGAAGTGTGTTATGATCATAGAGATGGTAGGTCATACGTACGCATGTCAAACATTTCTATTTTCCAATGATCATTATTGAAAGGATAAAAGTTATATTTTATAACGGAAGAATTATTATAATTTCATGAATATTATATTATTTATTTTGGTATACTTATTTATTAAATCCATTTGTTTCGGTGATGAAAATAGAATCAAATCAATTTGTAAAGGCAGCAGTCCACACATACAAAAATGATGTTACTGTCTTTATATCAGTGAAAAGGTAAGAAAGAATGATATATTATCCTTTTATAAAAATTAATATGACATTAATGTTATAATTTTTTCATTAACGTTAAATATATTAATTAAATTTATTATTATTACTTTCCATTTAAAGAATTTTTAAAAACGAATTCCATCGCTTAATGAGGCGGTAGTCTTCCATACACACAAGAAACATTCTCATATCCCCTACAGAATGGAAAGAAAAAAAGTCATATTTTATATAATTAATAAATATGTATAATTATTTTATAAATATCATATATATATATATATACTTTATATCCATCATAATACTCAAATTGTGAGAGGTGTTGATAGAAAATGTGTCACATCAGTTTGTGAGCATGTATTTTTCCGTACACACAAGCGACATTATCATTTCAGATTTGAGGGAACATGATATGAAAATAGGTAATGAACATAATGTAATAAATTATCATTATATGTAAGATAATGGTTTTTATATAAAAATAAATTAATAATATTTGAAGGTGGTGGGTGAAAATATAAATGAAAATGCATAGTTAGAAATTTTACTTCTTATTAGACAACATATTTAGGATTATACCCAATGTATTACTAGAATAGAATTTTGACCAAAACTAGGAATATATAATAAGGGGGAGGTATTTGGGAATTTATTTAGGTAGTTATTATATGATCATAATTTTTTTAATGTGTGTATAAGATAAGAGAGGAGGTGCCCTGTTATAAGCTATGTTTTTGGCACACATGTAATATTTGAAATGAAAAAGGGGTAAACATGTTTAACAAAATGGATGAATGTGGATTCTTATTGGGACTTAGACATGTTATGTCCGATATATGTAATCCAATAGAGTTAATTCATGTTTTAAATCATTTTATCGATTATCATCATAGATTAACCCCAATTAAACCCATTTTGACCATAACAATGGTAAATAATTTTCTACAGTTTTATCTTCTAACTATGGTAAAATTATTATTTTTTAACTCATTATGTAATATAAATTATTATGATTAAAAACTATATAACCCATTTTTCTGAATTCATTTCACATATGTGGTAAAATGGGATTTAAAATTAATCCTACACATGCGATGAGAAAGTATATTTTCAATCATAAAATGTTCAAAAGTTTATAAGGTTTAAATATATATATATATATATATTAAATATGAAAATGATTACCATGATATAAATTAGTTAAATATCAAAATAATTGAAATAATTAATCATTAAAACCATTTGATTTAAGAATTTAACTTCATAAAATATTTAAATGAAAATGAAATTTTTAATTAAAATTCAATTTTTTCACTATTCAACAAATAATGAATCGTTTCAGAAAAAAATCCTAATAAAATTATTATATTTTGAGTTAAAAATCTTAATTTAATTTTATCTGATAAATTTTCTAAAATTGAAAAAAAAAATTATTATGTGTGAAAATTGTGGTTAAACCATCTTTTAAGAAAAAAATACATTTTTACATAGGATAATTATTTTTCTTTTAAATGATATTTATTTTATTTATATCTAATATATAACAATAAATTTCATAGTTTAGTCAATACTATTAATACCATCCCATTTAAAATCTAGGATATAATAGTATACGATATTACTGTTCATTTAGACTCGAGATTGCCTTCTCCATAAGCAATACAAGAGATTAAATTAGGTAAAATATATTTCATGGGATATTTATGTTTTGGTATTCCAAGTCCCATAAGCTATCAAATATAGGGTTCTTGTTTTAAAATCATGGGATGTTAAATATTACCAACCTTAAAAATAATTTTCCACCTCAAAACAGAAAATGGATCTCAATAATCAAGTCTTTTTCATTTTGAAATGACATTAATGAAAAACTAAAATTTATAAAAAGGGTTAATAAAAAATACTCTTAGGAATAGAGAAAGGGAAGTAAAATGGTTATATAGAATAAAAATATATTCATTATTACATTTTGGATAAGATTGGTGGAATGTGAATATGTGGATATACAAACAAATTGTAAATAATTATAGTGAGTGATAGAGATCATTGATCACATTAAATAAATAGATAAATGGAAAGTTAATGACCTAAGAACAATAAATCTATTATGATTTAAAAGACCATATGATTCATAAAATATGATGGTAGTAGGATAATTTTTTTGTTTCACGGTCCTTCTACTAATATTGAGAAAATCCTTCATTATCTAAGAATATATGGAAATTAACATACATGAAAATTTTCTATTTAATAGGAATAATTTCATCCTTTGGATGTAATTCATTCAATTTCTAATTGAAAACATACTCCAAGAAATGAATAAATAAAAAATTATGACTTAATCACTAAAATTTAATTTTTATGGATCATAAGATCCATAAAATAGTAAAATTGTTTTCCATCCTTCTTTAACCATTTTCTAAAACCAATATTGTTAGCACATTTTATACAATATAATAAATTAATATATAAACCTCAAAACTCGCAAAACTTGTTCTTTATTAATATTCGGTTTTTAAATCGTTCACCTAAAACAATTACATATTAACAAGGAAATTATGTAGAATAGTGGTAGGTCTATCACCCTTTTCAATATTCAGTTATGGGCTCAAGCCCCCCGACCTTGCCGAATGTGATGGGTTGTCACCTATCATGATGATAGTGATTTTTCTATAACCATATTAATATAATTCTTGGAATCTTCCCAAATCGTGATGACCCATGATTAATATGACAAAAAATATAATATAAACATTGATGGTTTCCAATACAGATAATATTGTGTCCAAAAAAAATTAAATGTCATTCATCCTTGAATAAATTTTCATATACTATGCCAATGGGTTGTATTCTCCTAAATGTTTTTAAAAAAACATCCCATCATGTTATATTCCTACAACACATTCATTCAAAAGAAGAATTTATGACTCGGAAATTATGATCAAACCTAAACTCATAATTCCATGATGGTATTCATAAATAATAGGTTAATGAAGAAATATATACTTCTAAAATTTTAAACAATAATTAGATGATTCATAATTATTAAAACTAAAATACCATTAGTAAAAAGTACTGAACAATTCAATTCTTGATACATAAATACTTCAATCGTTTTTTTTTTCACAGAGTTCCATCATTGGTCTAGGGTTTAACCTTTAAAAGATGGAATCGAATCAAATTATTACAAGGTTCCCCACATAAAAAAAATTATCATAAATAAATCCCTAGGATGATATTTATTTCCTTATATCATACTCTTCATTTTTCTTTAAAATTATTTTATTTTTTACCATCCTTCCCACACATAAACAATTTTTATTGTTTAATTAATTCATATTCCTATGTGTCTCATTCAACATTTTTGAAATTAATGTTATTAATACTTATTTTCTCTTTATTCTTCACAACTCATTCTCTTATCTAACTCAATCTTTATATTTTACTGAGTCTAGGAGTTGTTTAATGCATGGTTTTTTAATCATATTTTAGGATACCTAATTAAGAATAATAACAACATCATTCTGTATACTCATCAACCCATTTAGTTTATCAAATAAAAAACATTTCCCTTTATATATAATGTTAACATTGTTACTTTAGGTTCTATCCATTTAGTAAAACCAAAAATATAGTGTGTGAAACAATAAACATTACTGGAGAATAATATAATAATTTATAAAATATTTAAATAATTATAAATTTTTTAATATAAGGTACCTTATAATAAACCATATTTATTAATTATAATCATCTATTCAAATCATTAATAATATTTTTTTAAGAAAATGTGAATTATCCTATGAATATTGCCTAGTATTGTCAAATCAGGTTTCTAGTAAGGCATGTTTTCATGCACAAGGTGTCAATGATTTCAAATCCAATTCATCCATTTTGAATTTATTACCCTAGAACCATATCCAAATGTAATACCCATACAAGGATATATTTCATGGAAAACCCAAATAATATATTCCTTAACAAATCATTCGGATGTTCTCTATGCTTATCCTAGAAGCCTATAATAGGGTTATGTTCCATAATCTTTGTTTTGCTAAATCTAGTTCCCATTGTTTCTATTAAACTTCCACATATACCAATTGTATTGACCTCAAACCTAGTAGCCCAAATTTGATGTCTGATTTTTCAAATTATTATATTATATAAGGATTTCCATCTAGAAGGACTGGAAAATTTAGTAATTTTTGAAAACTAGATACATATAGATTTCTATATTACATTTGAAAACGAAAATTGCAACATTTTTTCATGAATATTAATATTAACTCTAGAATATCTATTCACATCATTCTTTGTGAACGTAATGGAATTCTTTGAAAAAGAAACCAAATAAGGATGAGATAAAATTCTTAGTAATTGTTCAGAATAATGATATCTATCATTAATCAGTAAATAATAATCAATATGGCATGATAAATAACTGAAAACAAATTTCATTTAATCAAGAACTTTTCTATAATAATTACATCAGACATAATAAATATGGAAAGGTGAATCACTAAACACACATAGATTATAAATAACATGACAATCATGGTAAGATAAGGAATAATCAAAATGGAATGTTAAATAATTAAAAGAATAATCCATTTAATCAATAACTTATAATTATATGCATCTAGAGATAATATCATAGCGAAAATCACAGGTGTTGTCACCTCCTTATTTAAGTGCTCACAAATCATGATTTTTTTATTTCTAATGAGATTATGGTTTTTTATAGTATATTATTTTTCAATAGAAAACTGGACACGTATAGAAATATGATACCATTTGTACAATTGTGCCACCACCAGAGCTACATCCTCAAAACCTGTCATCGCCATTTCTACCACAGTCATATCTTCCACATCCAAATCTACCACTGCCAGCTCTTCCATCGTGATCCCTACCAACACCATCTTATGCTATTACTTGAGTGTACCTTTTAGTTAAATATGATTCCACGACACCTATACTATCAATTGAGTCATGATACCACCACAACTATACTATCGTTATGCATGTTACCTCCATACAAATGTTATAACCAGACTCTTAGTACCGCCCGAGTCCTACTATCGCCATAGTGGTTCTATTGTTAACTCAATATTATTACCTCTAGATTTGATACTATTGAAATCTATACCAATCTACCGTGTTACCATTAGTAATAAAGTATCATACCATTGGTATGTGCTCCCAAAATTTATTTTCTACCATCAACCTTGCAACAATTTATGTTATTTCCATTCAAATTTAATTTTCCTACACCCAGTTTATGAGAGTAAATCATAACAATACCACAATTATTTGTTTGTTATTATTAATTAAAACATTCAATAGACAAACTGAATACCAATTCAGATTTTTCCTTAATATTTAATAAGTAAAATGATCCATGATATATTTTTTATTATTCTTTAATAGTTAATCAAAAAAAGATTTATGTATTTTCAAGGACTCAATTTTACACGAAGTACTAAGAACTGAGGGGCGTGAGAGCTATGACCTGATGTTTACATGATAATACATTCGACTGTAGAACATTGGATTTCACAGAATATAAGGCCCCAGCCTTAAACCTTACTTAATCATGAGTTATTAAAATATTACACATTGAGGATCTTTTCAGGTTTAGAGTTTTAGAGAATTAGATCATAAAACTTACATTACATTCCACATTTGAACAAAGTGGTTACATAAAAGATAGTATTCATTTTTCCCATCAACGGAAGCATATTTAAAATAAAACATGGATTCTTTCTTGACATTTCCTTGACACTATCATCATATCTTGTACCCTTCCCTTGATCTGTGAAAAACATTTCAAAAACATGGGATGATCATAAAAAGTTCAGTAAGGGATATAAAAATATGGAATGGAGACATGAGTACATGTATACACAAGAATCAATGAAATCATACTCTACTCATTAAACATAACCACTTTAACATACCTCATCAAATCATGAATAAATCATAGAAATCATAAGACATAAAGGTAACTTGAGGCATTCATAACATTCTTACATAGGGAGTAACCCTCTTGGTTACTTTTGGAATACCCATCACAGTATATTCCCTAAATCTCTTCGTAGAAACCTTAACGTTTCACTCCTTCGCGTTACCCAATGCATTGGAGAGCTATATCGGGCTCACCCGCCATTAGTTTATCGCGGAACCACCCGTTTTCATAACCATGCCAAAGAACCATAACATAATCATATCACATAAAACATGCATAAAGAAAACATAACATTTCCACATTTCAATCACAAGATATCAATACAACACGTTGATATAATAAAAAAATTATGAAAACCATTTTCAATACCAAAATAAAAGAAAAGTAAAACAGGTTATTTATTTTTCTTTTAAAAAATGTATTGCTTGTAGAGGAAGCTGAAACTAAAATAATGGTCACAGCAGCGGAGAAGTTGTTGTCACCGCATACGTACAACAAAAACATTCCCTTTTGTCGTTTAGTTAAACGCTTCGTATAAAAAAAAGATTCCTTTTGGATAAATGTAAAATTCAAAGGGGTTTATACACCGTATGAAAGAAGGTTGTGTATATAACAAAATATGCCTCAATGAAAGGAGATTGAGATGAAGTCCCATACCTCAGGTCCGACTTAACTCGATCATTCTTTAACCTCCTGAATAATAAACTTGAGTAAATTTCTACTTGCTTAATAACCTTTTTCATGTTCATTATTCATTTTATATCACTTATTACCATGTCATGAACACTATGTAATTATTTATGTTAATAACGGTCGTTTTCACGATCATTGGTACTTGAGTAAAAAATAAACTCTTTATAATTATAATTTGTTCATGTATCCATTATATCCAGAGTTATACTCATGATGTAGATATCATATATATCATATATATCAAATATATACATGAATTTATAATATTACATAACATTTAGAGGTATGAAATGAAATGCACCGTTCATGGGGACGGTAAGTCGTACGTACGCATGAACGCTACTTTCATTCCTATTTCTTACTTAGTGGAGTAAAATCATAATGATATAAGGGTATAATATAATTACAGTATAATATCATATATAATATCATTAAATTTATCCTTTATACATACCACATATGGTATTAACGAATCAAATCACTTTGAGAGGGCGGTAGTCCGCACTTCCTAAAATGAAGATATCGCGTTTACCCATAATGGAAACCATAAAGGTATGACATAAATGAAAAATACATACGCTTAAGTAAAATATAAACATATTATATATCATATATAAATATAGTGACATCATAATGGGCACCTTTGAAGGTGTTAAAAGAATATAGAACAATCATCGTTTCGTGAGGCAGAAATTCGCCACCCACGAAAACAGTATGTTCTTTAACCATTTGATGTAGGTGTGAGTAAGTGTAGCTAGAATAATTATTATAACAACATCCAAGTATAAGGAAGATACTGGTGTTGTTACAAAATAAATTAATAAAAATAGTTTAGGGGGTTGGAGAAGCAAAATAAAACATAAGAACACAAGAGAAGACACTACCTTTAAATCGGGTAACTCTTTTTGATTTGAGATCAAAGGATTCCTTGGGAAGAATTATGCCCAAAGTGAGGCTTATAAGAGTTAGAGAGGGATTTTTAAAGACAAAATGGTCATGGTTTGGCAGATCCAAAGGCTTTGGAAGTGTGGGTAATTTGGTAGAGGTGAGGGACTTTTATAATAGGAGAGGAGGGGCACTCTTGGAAAGTTAAGAAAAGATACTTTGTCATAAAATGATTTTTGGATAAAAAAGGTCCCACAATTATAAATTTCGGGGATAAGGTGATAAGGGTTCAAAATCCACCCATGAAATAGGTATTTGAAAAGTGTAGGTATTATATTTTACATTATATTTTAATTTTATTTAAATCGTTAAATAATGAGGTAATCGCTGCATCATCATGGTGTCATAAATAATTTAATTTATTTAATATCTAAAAATTATAAAAAAACTAATATGATTTAGGAAATCTTTGTAGATTTATAGTGAATATTTATAGTAAAAAATATGACTTGTATAACCCCATTTAAATTTTTTTTATTAAAACAACTCATGTTTGTGTCATTTTTACTTTTGCTTTAAATAAAAGGCATTAATGTCATTATCTTACCCATGTGGCCCCATGGGGTCCCAGAAATCGACCCATGGGTTTTTATGGTTTGCCATGATAGATCCAATAAGGGTAGTACATGTTTCTAGTTCATTTCATATTATTAAGACATTATTCTTACCTTAAATTACACTAATTACCTCTAATCGCGATTAAAAACTTAAAAGTTACTATTTATCACAAAATTATTTTAATCCCATTGAACCAAATTTTACTTCTTAATTACAACCATGTATGTTGGATTTTTGAAATTCAGAAAACAAAGGTGGTAAAATATCATTTAAATGAAAAATCAGTTTCTTTAAGTACCACCTAGTGGTTTCACTATTCATCAAAAATTGAAGTTTTTCAGAAAAATACCAAAACTTCACCCTAAGATATATTTGATATTCTGAATTCATAAATGATGTCTATTTTACAAAATTCAAAACATATTAGTTACATTAATTAATTTAATAATTAATTCCCACTTTCAGAGCAAATAGAATGTGTTTATGAAACAATAAGTATCAAAATATTGACACTAGTTTAAGTCCAATTTCAATGTGAAATTAATTCCAATAACCACCATTGGATTAAATGGTAAAAATATATTTTAATTTCACATTAAACCCAATTAAAAATATAATATTATCATATAAACAAATTATATTAAAAAGATATTTTGAATTAAAATACAACATTTTTCACTATTCATTAAAAAAAGAACATTATCAGAAAAATACCAGAAATTTATCCAAAGTAAATTTCAGTGTCCCAATCATAAGGAATAAGTTTATTTTGAAAATATATATCTTATAAAATTGTCAAAAGATATATTTAATAATGGATTTCCATCAAAAGGTAGTCAAACAATCTTTTTAAAATATTAGTGTATTCCATGCTTAATATTGGATTTGTTCTCATTTTAAGCCTCTAAAACACTATCTAATTCATTAATAGACATAGATAAAAACATAAATTATTCATTACTTACATGGGACGTTACATCCTTCCCACCTTTTGAAAATTGTGTCCCCGTAATTTATTTACTTATCGAATAAGTGGGGGTATTTAGCACTCATTTCATTTTCAGATTCCCATGTTGCCTCTTCAATCATGTGGTTTTTTCAAAAAACCTTTACCTGATGAATCACCTTATTCTGTAACACTTGCTCCCTATGGTCAAGAATCTGTACCGATTGTTCCTCATAAGATAGGTTCTCTTCCAACTGAACTACCTCTGGACTCGAAACATGAGATGGATTTGGCATATACTTTCTCCACATCGAAACATGAAAAAAACTATGTACCCGAGATAATCTCAGAGGTAAAGCCACTCGGTAAGAAACTGATCCAACTCTCTCCAGAATTTCATATGTTCCAATGATCCTTGGACTCAACTTTCCTTTCTTACCAAATCGCATAACACTTTTCCACGGTGAATCGTTGAGAAAAACATGATCACCTACCTCAAAAGATAGATCCTTCCTCCGGTTATCCGCATAACTCTTCTGCATGATTTGAGCAGTTCTCATATGTTTCTGAATCAACTGAACTTTTTCTTCCATATCTTCTACCAATTCTGGTCCCATCAGCTTCCTTTCACCCACTTCATCCCAAAAAGCTGGAGTTCGACACCGCTTCCCATATAACGCCTCAAAGGGTTCCATCTGTGTACTGGAATGAAAAATGTTATTATATGAAAAATCAACCAAAGAAAGATGTTGGTCCCAACATCCATGATAATCCATCGAACAAGCACGTAGCATATATTCCAAAGTCTGAATTGTTCATTTTGATTTCCCATCTGATTGAGGATTAAATGTTGTGCTAAAATTTAATTCAGTACCCAACTACTTATGAAGGCCATTCCAGAAGTTAGAAGTGAACCTGGGATCACAGTCAGATACAATGGAGAGGGGAACTCCATGCAACCTGACTATCTCTTTAAGATAAAACGGGAAAATTGATCTATGGAAAAATTATCTCATATGGGAATGAAATGAGAAGATTTAGTCAGGTGGTCAACAATAACCCAGAATGCATTATTACCTCAAGGTGTCTTCGGTAATCCCATAACAAAGTCCTTGGATATATTTTCCCATTTCCACTCTGGAATTGGTAAAGGATGAAGCATCCCTTTTGGTAAATTCCGCTCTACTTTAACCTGTTGACAAGTCAAACTCTTCATAGTAAAATAAGAAATATCTCTTTTCATTCCATCACACCAGTAATACTCTCACAGATCTCTGTACACCTTAGTACTGCCAGGATGAACTAAAAACGGAGAACTATGAGCTTCACATAAAAACACTCTCTTCAAATGTGAATCACAAGGCACACACAATCTCTTCCCAAATCTCAAAACACAATCATTATCAATGGTTAATTCTTGAAACTTACCCTAATGAACCAGCTCTACCTTTTTTCAGCAACTCACTGTCTTGCTTCTGTGCTTGCGTGATTCTGTCAGATAGAGAAGATTTCACTGATACCTGAAACAAAACAGAAGAACAACCTGCACCAAAAAATTCTATGCCAAATTTCATCAAATCCATAACCAAAGGATCACGTTCCAAACACAACATTGCTAATGAAGCACTAATTTTTCGACTCAAAGCATCAACCACTTTATTTTCTTTTCCTGGATGGTAATGAATTGTAAAATCATAATCATTGATTAATTATAGCCATCTCCTCTGTCTCATGTTCAATTATTTCTGAGTGAATATATATTTTAATATTTTGTGATTAGTATATATTTCACACTTTACTCCATAAAAATGATGCCTCCAAATTTTTAAAGCGAAAATAATAGCAGCTAATTCCAAAACATGTGTAGGATAATTTTTCTCATGAGTTTTCAACTGACGTGAAGCATATGCAATTACCTGATCATTTTGTAATAGGACACAACCATGTCCTTTCAATGAAGCATCACTGTAGATAACAAACTCACCATTCCTAGAAGGTCGTTCTAAAACAGGATCATTCACCAATCATCTTTTCAGTTCCTGAAAACAATCATCACATTCTTTTTTCCAGATAAACTTAACACCCTTCCGAGTTAGCTTAGTCATTGGACTAGATAACTATGAAAAAATTCTAACAAACCTTCGGTAATAGCCTGCCAAACCAAGGAAACTATGAATATCAGTTACATTTGTGGGTCTTGTCCATTCTTCCACAACCTTTTTTTTTTGCAGGATCAATAGTTATCCTATCTTTAGAAACAATATGACCAAGGAAATAAATTTGTTGCAACCAAAACTCACACATGATGAATTTCCCATAAAGTTTATTTTCTTTTAATGTTTGCAAAATAACCCTTAAATGTCTTTCATGCTCCCCTTTACTTTTAGAAAACACCAAAATATCATCAATGAAAACCACCAAAAACTTATCCAAGAACTCATGGAAAATTCTATTAATTAAGTCCATGAATACAGCAGGTGCATTGGTTAGCTCAAAAGGCATTACTACAAAATCATAATGGCCATATCTTGTACGAAACGCAGTCTTCAGAATATCTGCTTTCTTTACCTTCAACTGATGGTACCCCGATCTCATGTCAATCTTTGAAAAATACTGAGCTCCCTGGATCTGATCCAAATAATCATCGATATGAGGAAAAGGATATTTTTTCTTAACAATGATGTTATTCAAGGCTCTATAATCAATGCAAATTCTTATAGAACCATCTATCTTTTTAACAAATAAAACCAGAGCACCCCATGGTGATGTGCTAGGTCGAATGAAACCTTTCTCTAATAAATCTTGCAATTGCTCCTTCAACTCTAAAAGTTCAATTTGAGCCATTCGATAAGGGGGTTTTGAAATTGGCTTAGCATCAGGAACTAAGTCAACAATAAATTCAACTTACTGATCTGGTATTATTCCAGGCAACTCATCAAGAAAAACATCAGGATACTCATTTTCCACTGGCACATCATTAATCTGAACAGTTCCTTTTTTTTCAACGATGTGTGCAAGGTAACATTCATTTCCATCTTTTATAAGTTTCTCAGCCTCTTGATAAGTTATCAACAGTAAGGGTTAATTCTTGTACACAAGCTGAAAGTATTTCTGAAAAGAATATTCTTTAGCTCTATAGTCAATAATAGCATGGTAAATAGAGAGCCAATCTTTACCCAGGAGAACATAAAACACTACTAGAGGTAAAAAATTAGGTTCGCAAGTAGGTTCCTTCCACAGATAAGGATAGGAATATTATTATAAATTCTTTTTGCCTCAACATTTCCCCTAGGTGTTTTTACCACAAGTTCAGGAGCCATTTCTTGAGATGGTATTCCCATTTTACTAGAAAAGTTTTCAGAGATGAAAGAATGTGTAGACCCCGAATCAAACAACAAACTGGCATAATCTGACAAAACAAACAAAGTACCTGATACAAATTCATTTGATGGCCCGACATCTGCTGAATTAGTTGCAAAGGATTTCACCACCCCTTTCTTCGTGTAGTCTAACTGCTTCCCATCACTCGAGCTCTTTGTCGGACACTCATTTGCAAAGTGACCCATCTCATTGCACTTAAAACATTTCACTAACTGTAAATCAAATTTGGTCTTACCATCACCTTGATCTTTTTCAGTGCAATCACGAGCCTTATGGCCCATCTTACCGCATCGATAGCACTTTCCAGAATTTAAAAGACATTCCCCAGCATGCCTTTTACCACATTTATCACAAACTGGAAACTTAGTTTTCTTACCATCAGACCTTTTTGAAGAATTCTTTCCTTTCTCATGCCACCTCGGTCTCTTCTTCTGCTGGTTATTATAGAACACATGATCATCGGAAAACTCCATTTCCACCTTCTCAGCACATCGAACGAGCTCTTCATAACTTTTGAACTCACGAGAAGCCAAATCCCTTTAATATTTTGGCTTTAATACTGTGTAAAAATGATTGATTTTACTATCAAGGTCTCGGATAAAATTTGGAGCATACCTTGCCAATCGAGTGAACATTTCTTTATAAGCAGCCATTGAGTCTTCCTCTTACCTCAATTCCAAGAATTTTTTTTCCATCCCATGTCGAACAGCCTTAGGAAAATACTTCTCAAGAAACATACCTTTGAATTTATCCCAGTCAAGAGCATCAATCTCATCAGTATCCCTGATATTTTTAACCATCGACCACCACTTATATTCTTCACCCTCTAAATGGTAAATAGCAAGACTAACATTATGATTGACTGAACACCCCATGCCATCGAAAATCTTCTCCAGTGCTTTAATCCACCCTTCAGCTAGCACAGGGTCAGATGATCCTTTGAAGGATGGGGGATGTTTCCTCATGAAATGTTCCACCACTGACATGTTCCTCTACGGTTGATCTGGAAGATCTCGTGCATGGATACTGCCACCATTTATCGCTTGAGTGAACTGTTCCATTACTGCAACAAACTATTCAGTTCCAATTCCGACCATCTCAAGATGCTGATTCGGAAGGTTATTTCCTTGTATATTCCTTCCTAGCACTGCTTCCCTGTTTCCTCTGCAGAAAACCATTATGAACAAACATGTCTTAGAGGAAGCAACATGGTAATCGTGAAATGCTATATCATTTCAATTTGACCATAAAAAAATATTTTTGGATAATCATTTAATAGAATTCTAACTCCTAAAGCTATCTAAACCGACCTCTAATACCAACTATAAGGACCTAGCCTTAAACCTTACTTAATATTGAGTTATTACAAGATTACACATTGAGGATCTTTTCAGGTTTAGAGTTTTAGAGAATTAGATCATAAAACTTTCATTACATTCCACATTTAAACATAGTGGTTACATAAAATATAGTATTCATTTTTCCCATCAACGGAAACATATTTAAAATAAATCATGGATTCTTTCTTGACACTTCCTTGACACTATCATCATATCATGTACCCTTTCCTTGACCTGTGAAAAACATTTCAAAAACATGGGATGAGCATAAAAATCTCAGTAAGGGATATAAAAATATGGAAAGGAAACATGAGTACAAGTATACACAAGAATAAATGAAATCACACTCTACTCATTAAACATAAGTACTATAACATACCTCATCAAATCATGAATAAATCATAGAAATCATAAGACATAAAGGTAACTTGAGGCATTCGTAACATTCTTACATAGGGAGTAACCGTCTTGGTTACATTTAGAATACCCATCGTAGTTTATTCACTAAATCTCCTCGGAGAAACCTTAACGTTTAACTCCTTCGCGTTACCCAATGAATTGGAGAGCTATATCGAGCTCACCTGCCCTTAGTTTATCAAGAAACCACCCGTCTTCATAACAATGCCCAAGAACCATAACATAATTGTATCACATAAAACATGCATAAAGGAAACATAACATTTCAACATTTCAATCACAAGATATCAATACAACACATTGATATAATAAAAACATAATAAAAACCATTTTCAATACCAAAATAAATGAAAAGTAAAACAAGGTATTTATTTTTCTATTAAAAAAATGAATGGCTTGTAGAGGAAGCCGAAACTCAAATAATGGTCACGGCGGTGGAGAAGTTATTGTCGCCGCATATATACGACAAAAACATTCCCTTTTGTCAATTAGTAAAATGTCTCATATAAAAAATGATTCCTTTTGGATAAACGTAAATGTAAAAGGGGTTTATACAATGTATAAAAGTAGGTTGTGTATAAAACAAAATATGACTCAATGAAAGGAGATTGAGACGAAGTCCCATACCTCGTGTCCGACTTGACTCGATCGTTCTTTAACCTCCTGAATAAAAAACATGAGTTAATTTCAACATTCTTAAGAACCTTTTTCAAGTTCATTATTCCTTTTATATCACTTATTACCATGTCATGAACACTTTGTAATTATTTATGTTAATAACGGTCGTTTTAACGATCATTGGTACTTGAGTCAAAAATAAACTCTTTATAATTACAAGTTGTTCATGTATCCAGTATATCCAAAGTTATACTAATGATGTAGATGTCATATATATCATATATATCCAGTGTATACAATCATTTATAATATTACATAACATTTAGAGGTATGAAAAGAAATGCACTGTTCATGGAGACGGTAAGCCGTCCGTACGCATGAACGCTACTTTCATTCCTATTTCTTACTTAGTGGAGTGAAATCATAATGATATAAGGGTATATTATAATTCCAGTATAATATCATATATAATATAATAAAATTTATCCTTTATAAGTACCACATATGGTTTTAACGAATCAATTCACTTTGAGGGGGCTGTAGTCCGCACTTCCTAAAATAAAGATATCGCATTTACCCATAATGGAAACCATAAAGGTATGCCATAAATGAAAAATACATAATCTTAAGTAAAACATAAACATATTATATATCATATATAAATATATTGACATATTAATGTCCACCTTTTAAGGTGTTAAATGAATATTGAACAATCATCATTTCGTGAGGCAGAAATTCGCCATCCACGGAAACAGTATGCTCTTTAACCATTAGATTTATGTGTGTGTAAGTGTAGCTAGAATAATTCTTATAAAAAAATCCAAGTATATGGAAGATACAGGTTTTGTTACAAAAGAAATGAATAAAAATAGTTTAGGTTGTTAGAGAAGAAAAATAAAAAATAAGAACACAAGAGAAGACATTAACTTTAAATCGGGTAACTATTTTTGATTTGAGCTCAAGGGCTTCCTTGGGAAGGATTATGCCCAAAGTGAGGCTTCTAAGAGTTATAGAGGGATGTGGAGAGACAAAATGGTTAGGGGTTGGCCTATCCAAAGGCTATGGATGTGTGGGTAAGGTGGTAGAGGTGGAGGCCTTTTATAAGAGGAGAGGAGGGGCACTCTTGGAAAGTTAAGAAAAGATACTTTGTTATAAAATGCTTTTCGGATAAAAAAGGTCCCAAAATTATAAATTTCGAGGATAAGGTGATAAGGGCTATAAATCCACCCATAAAATAGGTTTTTTACATGTTTAGTTCTTAGATTTTATATTATATTTTAAATTTATTTAAATCTTTAAATAATGAGGTAATCACTGCATCATTATGGTGTCATAAATAATTTAATTTATTTAACATCTAAAAATTATAAAAAAAAATACTATTATGTAGGAAATCGTTTTATATTTCTAATGAAAATTTATAGTAAAAAATATGACTTTTATAACCCCATTTAAAAATTGAATTATTAAAACAACTCATGTTTGTTTCATTTTTACTTTTACTTTAAATAAAAGTCATTAATGTCATTATCTTACCCATGTGGCTCCATGGGGTCCCAAAAATCGACCCATGGGTTGTCATGGTCGGCCATGACACATCAAATAAGGGTAGAATATGTGCCAAGTTCATTTCATATTATTAAAAAATTATTTTTACCCTAAATTACACTAATTACCTCTAATCGCGATTAAAAACTTAAAAGTTACTATTCACAAAAAAAATATTTTAATCCCATTGAACCACAATATACTTCTTAATGACAACCATGTATGTCGTATTTCTAATATTCAAAACACAGAGGTGGTAAATTTTCATTTAAACAAAAAATCGGTTTTTTTAAGTACCACTTAGTGGTTTCATAATTCATCTAAAATTGAAGTTTTTCCGAAAAATACCAAAACATCACCCTAAGCTATATTTGATATTCCGAATTCAAAAATGATGCCTATTTTACAAAATTAAAAAAATATTAGTTACATTAATTAATTTAATAATTAATTCCCACTGTCAGAGCAAATAACGTGTTTTTATGAAAGAATAAGTATCAAAAGATTGACAATAGTTTAAGTCCAATTTCAAAGTGAAATTTATTATAATGACCACCATTGGATTAAATGGTAAAAATATATTATAATTTCACTTGAAAACCAATTAGAAAGATAATATAATCATATAAACAAATTATATTAAAAATATTTTTTGAGTTAAAATACAACATTTTTCACAATTCATAAAAAAAGAACATTATCAGAAAAATACCAAAAATTTATCCAAAGTAAATTTCAATGTCCCAATCATAAAGAATAAGTTTATTTTGAAAAATATATCTTATAAAATTGTCAAAATATATATTTAAAAATGTTTTTCCATCAAATGGAAGTAAAATAATCTTTTAAAAATAGTAGTGTATTCCATGCATAAGATTGGATTTATTCTCATTTTTAGCCTCTAAAACACTATCTAAATCATTAATAGTCATAGATAAAAATATCAATTATTCATTAATTAATTGGGATGTTACACCAAATATGAATACCCCTTCGTAGATTGAATAAATGTTTCCCCGAGCATTGGAATACAGAAATGGGAACTCCATGAAACTATGATTTTAAGTAATTTCAGATTAATATATTCCTTCTCATCATCAGTCAAAATATGACTACACAAGAGCATTAGAATCATAGCATTGTGAGAATCACTATAACTCTCAATCATTAAATATTTATCTATCTGTTTTCATCAATTTTGTATATTTTTTATATTGATCTCTCAATTTACAAACACTAACTCTTAAACATAAACAATAGAATACATGATATTCTCTCTGACCTATTTTATCTGTTATAGAAGTGGAAATGTGTGTCATGTGATTTGTTTCTTCAAATTTATATTTGTGTAATATTCTTCCAGACTATATAATCTGTGTGCTTTTTTCTTCAAACATAATCTAGGATTTGGATTAGATTATTTGTACAATAATTTTCTTGGAAGAAGATCATTTCCATGATTAAGGGACCTTGTCTCTACATGATACTGAACACATTTTTTACAACCATGTGTGTTTCAATTTTTTTAATTCAAATATTAAACTGCATTTTTTTTAAAAAAAAACTTATATTGGAATATTTTTTATTTTTTTATATAACAGATTTTGTTTTGTAAATCAACATCAAACGTTAATTTAATTTAAAATATTTTTTTCAATGGTTCCCTTGTCAAACATTGATTTTCTATAACAAGTTAAAACTTATAAAAAAATATTTTTTTGATTAAATTAGTGTTTATAATTATATAGTTTGAATTTATTTTAAGATGTTTATAAAAATTTTATTGGGAACTCATTTCACACCCATTGTTTAGTTGTTACTCACTATGACCAATATTTAGTATTAGAGGGTTTTGAAATATGTTTTCAAAATGGATTCAATTATCTTTTAAAAAACAAAATTTCTTTTATTTATTAATTTGTGTCTTTATTGATAACATAAAATATAGTTCTTCTACCAAAAAACCTACATATTTTAAAAACACCAACATTTATTTGTGGAATAGTAGGATGTAAATTTATTTAGAGAGTTAGTGTATTTATATTTGGATAGTAATTAAAGATCAATATATGAATCCTTAAAATTATATATCTAAATAGAGTAATGCTTCTAAACTATATATAAAATAATTTTAAAATAATTAATAATTTTTATTTTGGGTTTCATGATGAAGAATTTAATTGAATGTATTCTTATAAAAATTATTTTGATATTTGGGATATTTAGTTGTTTCTTATGAGGGAGAATCTATTTCCAATGAAATGAGGTTCAATATATATACTATTAAATATCACACTTTTAAGAAGAAATATTTTTAGCCTATTTCATAAATGTATATTTGTTTTAATTATATTGTGAATACAATGAATTCTATGGGGAATCCTTTTTATGATAATCAATATGAGATGCACTAGTTGAGGTCTTTACCAGATAAATTGAGATGCAAATCATTTTCAATATGATATTCATGTGAAGTTAGTAAATTAATTGTTAAGGAGATGATAGGAAAACTGATGATATATGAGGAAGAACTCAAAGAAATAAGAGATGCATTGGAGTAACCAAAAAGAATATATGAATCCTTTAAATAAACTACTTCATAAATAAATGAAAAGATACATGCTAATCGTTCATGTGATGGGGCGTCACTTGATGATAGTTATAGATAAATGGAAAATTTTACCAACAGATGCAAAAAAATATAAAATAAGAACATGTTCTTTGTAAAACCTTGTTATAAATAAGGAAATTATAATATAGGAAATTAGAGAAAGGATTTGTAGAAAGATGATTCTATGAATGAGATAGATTTCTATGAGTGAAAACAGAAATGGCATGATAAATATGAATACACATGGATAAAATTAATAAAAATATTTTAGAAATAATATAATAGATAAAAGAAAACTATGAATGATACATGGAGTTATTTAAGGTATTTCTTGAGTGAATTTGATTTCAGAAGAGAAGTCCAGTATGCCAAATCCATCACGTATTTTATGAAAAACAAATCCAAGGGAGATATCCACTTACTACAGACCTATATAATAAGTATTTGTTTAAATTGTATAATATTATGGATGATATGCTCAAGGATATTAATGAAAAATACAAGATTTTAAAAAAAAATATAATTTCATGGCTACTTATTTTAAAACTAATCATACTATTGAAAAAAAAATTAGAATCATTTGAAATAGAATAATTATATTAAATGTAATAATGAGAGATTAACAAAATATCTACAAGGATTTACCAATGGGATAAATACTATTTCATAGATTCATAGGAATCAGACTACTCCCAATTACACTACTATTATTGGCTATCAATCTAGATAGATGAGGATTATTAAATAAAAATTCATTTCTAGTTCTACATATGCTTCAATTTTTACTTTTTTGGACCTAACGATATATTTAATTATAAAATATTAAAATATTCTTATCGGAAACCTGTTATGAAATTATGGTTTTTTTATGTTTGATTACTACAATTACTAGAACTAAGATGACTATGGAAACAAAAAAGATTTTTACCTAAAATTTATTTTGATAGAAACATTCTGAAAACTCTATAGTAACATTTTATGGTATATAGACAATGGTTGTTCTAGACCCATGGCCAGATAATATTAGTGTTTCAAGAACCTAATCAAAGTGGATGGTGGACGAGTCACTTTTGGAGAAAATTATAAACGTAAAATTAGTATCCTCAGTAAAATTAGTAATTATAATACTATTTTAGTTTCTAAAGTATTATTTGTAGTTGGTTTAAAGTATAATATTCTTAGAATACCCAAATTATGTTATGATGGTTTTCTTTTCAAATTTGAAATTAATTATTATGATTTTTTATTATAAAAATGTATTAGTTTATAATACATTAAGAAATGATAATGTATATTCTATGAACATAGGCATTTGTTTTCTCAAAACATTTCCTACATATTTGACTCTCAAAAGGAATATTAGATTTGGAAAAGGAGACAAGGCCATTGAAATATTCATGCCCTTATAAATCTAATAAGAAATGTTTTATTCAATGATCTTCCTAAACAATAATTCCCAAAAGAGAATGTTTAGAAAACATTTCCATTAAGTGAAACAATAAAAGATCTCTTTGAAATCAAATAAGGAAGTTTCATCATCTCAACCACAAGAGTTTGTTCAAATAGATTTGTTTGGAACTTCTAGAGTTTCTATATTTATTAATAATAACAATGATAATGTTGATGTTGATTTATTTTATACATATAATTTGGTATTGTTTATAGCTCAAAAAAGTAAATACTTCTCCCATTTAACAAATTATGAAAAATTGATAAAAAATAATAGTTGACATAAAATTAATAACATAGGAATTGATCATGGATGTGGGTTTGAAAATAAAATATATAAATTTTTTTCTCTCCAAAATTATATATAGTCAAAAAAGTTATTATCATCGGACCCCAGATCAAAATTGAGTAGTCAAAATTAAAAATAAGACCCTTTAATAAATTTCTTGGACCATGGCCATTGAATATGAATGACCTATTTATTTTTACATAGTCTCAGAATACATCTTGTTATATAGTTAATATATTTTTAATGATACCTATATTAAAGAAAACTTCATATGAATTATGGATGTTATAAATACAATGGTTTGTTATTTTGGAGTTTTAGCTGGGAAAGACATTTTTCATAACACTAAGGATTATCTTGAAAACATTACGAACAAGAGTGATGAATGAATTTTCCTTGGTCATTCAACTTCTAGTAAATCATATTGGGTGTTTAAAAAAATAATATAGATTTTTGAAGAATTTTTTCATGTTCAATTTGATGAAACGGATCAATATTAACCTAATACCCCTTTATATAACCTTGATAACGATCTGTCAACACTAAATATTAATGCCAAACCTTCTAGAATTTGTATGAAAAAAAACAAAAAAATCATCCAGTTTTGAGGAACATAATGAACCTATATCTGATCCTAGAGAAAAAAAAATGATAATTCAACATATTATTTTCATAAAAAAAATTGGAATCATAGATACCATACTCTATATGTTATAGTAAGAAATTTTGATAGATTTACATAGACTATAAATTTTCTTATAAATCAGGTGGAACATCAAGAATCATTATGAAAACATGAACCTAAGATCATAAACGATTCAATTAATGATTAATTATGGGTAATGGAAGTACAAGAATATATTGAACAATTTAAAGTGAACAATTTTTTTATATAGTAGTTAGACCTAAAGACAATGTCACCATTGTCCCTTAGTTGGTATTTAGAAACAATGTTGATGATTCATTCTGTATAGTAATAAATAAAATTTAGATTGGTTTCACAAGGATATAGAAAATAAGGGGACATTTAATATGAGGAAACCATTACACCAGTGGATAAAATGAATCAATGTGAACACATATTTCATATAAAACACATTTACATATAAAACTATATCAAATGGATGTCAATATGGAATTCATAAAATGTTATATAGTTGATGATATTTTTTTCAAACAACCCCATAGATTTTAAAGTCCCCATTTACCAAATCATGTTTTAAATTTAACAAAATATTTATATTTTCTAAAACAAGCTCTTATAGCTTGGTATGATAAGTTCACCTATTTTCTATTTCATGAAATTTTTTTAAAATACATAGCTAGTCCTATTATTTTTTAATAAACAATTTCAAAATATGTTTTAGTAATTCAAATTTAAGTTGATGATATTTTTTTGGATCTTCAAAATAATAGTTGTATAATTTTTTTCAAAACTGATACAAAGTGAATTTATAATTATCTTAATGTGTGAACTAATTTTTTTTGGATTTTTAATTATAAATATGGAATTATTTTAAATTAATTAAATTAAACTAAGGAATTTCTAAAATTAATTTATTTGAGTATCATTAAAAGTAGTGATACTCCCATGAGTAGCACTTTTATTTTAAATCATTATGTTTCTGGAAAACTAGTAGATCAATCCTGATGTAATGGAATGAATGGAATATTAATATACTTAACTTCTATTTGACCATCCATTATATTTTTTGTGTGTATGCATGATCATTTACATGAAATTTCCAAATAATATCATTATATTTCTGTTGAAATAACATTCAAATACCAGAAATATACAACAAATGTATAATTTTCTATCCTAGAGGCCAAAAAATTGACATGGTGAGTTATTAGGATATATATTTGGGGGATGTAACTCATATATGAAATTAACTTATAGAACAAGTCACCTTTTGGGAATGTCACTATAATATTGGAGTATTAAAATGAAATGTAATGATACAATATCCACTACTGAAGCTGAGCACATAGCTGCATGAAGTTTCTATGCACCAATTTTGTGGATGAAACACACATTTTGAGATTATGGATATCAATTTATGTATTTCATTATAAACTCTGATAAAAATAGTGCAATAAATATTTCCATGAATAATTTATCTCATTATAGGAAATGTCATATTGATATATGACATCACTTTTTTTAGGGATTGTTTTCAAACAGGTTATATAATTATTGAATTCATAGGGACTAAACATAATCTTGCTGAAACTTTTTAAACATAACTTGAATTATAAGAGATTATTATAAATTATACAATAATTAATAATGGTAAATTTTGGTTAATACTTATCATAGATAATAAATCAATGGTAATCCAAAATTATGTGATCCACCATTGGGTGATCAACCATTGGAGATCCACTATTGGAATGATCCCTCATTGTACATGAAACCATTGGTGATCCATAATTAGAGAAGACATCATTGGTGATCCCCCTTTGTAAGTGCCACCGTTTTTATTCTTTTATTTCCCAAGACACTATTGGTGATCCACCATTACAAAAGCTAGCATTGGAAAGATACAATGTTGGGTGATCTATTAGTCTATGTTTTTATATAGGCCCTTTAATAATTTTCTATGTTACAATTTTTATTTTATTTATTCATTAATATATTGTTATATGTTTTATTTACATTCCTTAAATAATAAAATTTGGACTAAAATACAATTTTGAGTATCTCTCTCGCTCATTATTATTCCTTCAAACCATTTTTCCTTCCATTATCTCTAGACAATTATCATTATTTGTGCTCTCCCATTACTTTTGAATTAACTACAATGGTGAGAGTTAAGAAACCATTAGAATTTTCTCCTTAAAAATCGATATATGTGAATAAAACTTGTATAGAATCAATAAATTCTATTTTTGAGCCAAGAATCCCCCATCTTGCGAACCATGTGGTTGTTTCCAAGAAATATGTAGATGAAAAATGAATATTATCAACGAAATTCATTACTTATCAAGGTGATTCAAAACCATGAATGGATATATTTGTTCTTAAGAAATGAGATAACTTTTTTATCTTAGGTTGGTTCAATAGTTCTATATAATGAATAGTAAATTAGTGGGGAAAATAATTTTTTCATTTGGGGTATGATTGATTGAAAAGATATAACATTCTCTTCAAGATAATGGTCTTGATATATCAATGTGCCTCATCAGGGTGTTTATGATGACTATCAATGTTAAATAAAAAATTATTGTGATTTATTTTGTTTATTGGAATATCCTACTAGAGTATATTAGTAATTGTAATGTGAGAAGGCATGCTACTAATAAATTAGATGGTAAATGCTGACTTCCTTCAATGTAAATCATATATATTTTATGTCCGAGAAAAGGGTATTTCATCCCAATGAGAGACAAGTATTTTTTTCTATTATTACTTATGAAATTTTCTGATAAATAGATCTCTGTATATATATTAAGGTGCACATGATCAAAATTTTCTTGTCCATTTCTAGATAAAATTCATTAATATACCAAAAAAAGATTTTATAAATGTTAAAATACATGGTCTTAGGTATTGATGAAGATGAAGAAATGGTCAAGCCTGATCTTTTTTATTCAGTAAATATATCTATTAAAACATAAATGTGAATTAGAATCATTGAATGAAGAATTGGGTTAAATAAAATGATATTCTCTATGTGTATTTTAATCCTCTGGGAAACCCTACTAGTACCAAGGATGTTGTCGACCATGTATTGGAGCCGGATGAGATTTTGGGTTGCTTTGATGAAGAATTTTAAGAGGAAGTTCCTATTAATTAAGAGGGAAGTGATCCAAATATCTCTAAGGGCCTAGTTTTATATTATGGATCTACTAGTCCACCTTCTTCTTTCCATGCATGGTAGACTCTCTTAACTGATTGAGAATAATATGACCATATATTCTATTGACAATAATAGACTCAATGTTCTTCTATGATATCTATTGAAGTTGTGGAATTATTATATTGTTCATATAATAATGGTGATAATGGAAATGGTGATGATTAAAATGATGGTGGACCTAATTATTCTGAATGTCATGATAGTGATCTTGACATTTTTTATGATGATGTTGAAAGGAATCTATCACAAAATCCATATCCTATTAGATATATTTCTACATGGTCTATAGAGATTCATGTTTTAGTTCATCGAATAGAAGATATTTCCTTTATCATAGGAGATATAATGACATATTTTAAGGGGGATGAATCACCATGTTATTTTAGTATCAAAATTGATCATTTAGATTATACTAATATGCCTTTTTCTAGAGTTGATGTAAGAGAATATAATGACTACAGGAAGATCATAGGTTTTATATAACATGGACCACAAAAATAATAGTTCAAATAATTTATAGAAGATGATGGATATCATATATACTCAAATGATGGTTCTTCCTTAGCCGTGGATAGGCTTAATCCAAGGGCGGTCCATCATCGGGCTCCAAATTGCATGGAATTTCCTATCAAGATTAAGATAGAGATGATGGTGGTTATGAACATCAGAACAGTCCACCAATGCATGGTGGGACTGCTATTATGTTTACTGTGTTAGGTATTGAGGGATATTTTGTTGATAATATTGATGAGGCTTGGGAGCTTCATTCGTTTTCTTCTGATGTTCCACTAGCTAGATGAGTGCATCCAAGCACTGTTTGTCTTATTCTTAAGAGATATGATTCACCATTTCATGATGATACATATATTCCTATATTTTTTTATAGAGATTATATGTATTCCATCATAGATAGATTACTTTATGATTTCATAGGAGTTTTGAGATCATAGGAACCTCCAATTACTCGATATAGTGAAGATGAATCCTTGCATCTTTTTGAGATTTTATTTCTCATATTAAGCCTAATATTATACAAAATATTCAAGAAATTGAAATAGAAAATTGGTGGTTGGTTAGTGATATATAAAAAATTAGATATCTAATTGAGGAGATGAGTGCCTCTATTTTTAATATCTAGAATACTCTTTTTGAGAGGGTAGAGTGATTACTGCCAACAGTAGCATCAATTTCTAATGATCCACCTCCAACATCTTTAGTTGATGGTGTGATGATCATATCCATTGTTATAGAAGAGTTGTAAGATATTATGTTTGATATCCACATTTTTCATCAATATAAACTTTTCTAAAAAAATGGCATGGTGAGAATATATATAAACCGGTATGGGAGTGTCGGAATTTAGTCTGAAGTGGTAGGGAAATCATCACTAAGGATGTAAAATAATATCTTTCCAGTATATATACAATGCTTGATTTGAATTCTTATTTTTTGGTTTTTATATTGTAACATAAGAACAGAAAATGTTTTAAAAAAATTTAGTGATCAAATATAATATCTGAGTGTATTGGCCCATATACTCATGTTATTCCTCGAAGATAGGAAGGAAATCTTCATTACTATAGAGATAGAAGGAAACATCCTCATAGATTTTTCGAATCTCATAAAATAATTTTTGAATGGATTTGTGATAGTAGTGGTTTCAACTAAGGCCTTTATGATGTCTTCCTTCACATATTCATTATCATCTACAGCTTTACCACATCAGTATCAACCATTATGTATGTATCCATCTGAAGTAGTTAGAAATCTCATAATAATGGTGATCTGAGATCTACCTCAGACACCATAGATTTTACCTCAATGCCTCCTTCCTCTGGAAAAATAAAAGGACCTATTAATTCTATCTCCCATAGAGTTGAGAGTGATTTAGATTAATAAATTTTTTATAGGGATTCTATTTCTTCCTTTTTTTATTTTGATAAATATTTCTATCACTTATGTATTTACTATATCCAATATTATTCTCATTTTCTATCTTCATTATTTAATAATTTTTTATATTTTTTAGAATCCCAAAGTGGAAAAATTATTTGGATGGATTTTACCTTTCATGTATTATAAATTTAAGTTAAAACTTTGACAAAATTAAGTTTACATTTTTAATTTTTTTTCAAGTGTTTCTATATAAAAATATACCACATTAGTAGTTTTAATAGATAACTATATATATATTCATCTGATTCATCTATTTATGCATATTTTTGTTTTTTAACTAATTTAATAAAATTCCATGATTTTTTATCATCAAAAAAGGGTGACGTTTTTAGAGGCTCTATATTTTAAAGATCACAAGTCATGATTATTATATTTCTAATGAAATTAAAGTTTTATGAAAACATATCATTTTATAAAAGAAAATTGGACAACTATAGAAAAGTGCTACCATTAGTACAATTAGTCCACTGCCAGATATACCACTACTAGATCTTCCAACACTTGATATTCTTCTACAAGATATTTCACTGATTGATATTCCACTACCATCTCTACCACCACTACCTTATTCCACAGCCAGAGTTCCACAGTTAGTTCAACATGAAACCACCAGAAATATGCTACCACATTTTTCAGGATTCCATTAGATCTTTGTTATCATCATGCATGCTACCTCCAGACAGGTTCTACCACAAGAATCTTATTTTTCAGATTCATACCATTACCATTGTGGTTTCACTATTTTTTCAATATTTATACCATGAGATGTGATACCATTAAAATATGTACCACTGGACCATGAAACCATTAGTTACGAATTATATCATGATTTCCTATGTACTCTTCAGTGATGATCTAAAATCATCCTTCCTATCATTTATATCATGTCTATTAAAATTTAATGCTTCCAATGGATTTTTTATGAGAGATAATGTAGGAATACCAATGTGGATTTATTAATGATTATCCCTTAAACTATTCCATTGATGAATTGTACAATGAGTTAGACATTTCCTAATTTTCTCTATAGTAGTGTGATCCATGATATATTTATTATTATTATTAAATGGTAATCAACTTAGAGAGTAATATATATTTAAGGACACCCTTGTACATGAAGTCTACATTGATGATAGTTGTGAGGGTTATAACATGATTCTTACATGATAATGCGTATGATTTTATAAGTGTGGGTTACATTTATTATTAATATCACATCATACACTAAAAAAGTTTCTCAGATCATTTTCATATAGGAAAGAGAACTCCATAACACTCAATGTTATAGAAAATTCATAGAAATCAATTTGGACTCCTCATCAATCAAAATCTGAGGACCCTCGATCACAAAAGAATCCATATATGAGAATAACTAAATCCTTTTATTGTTACAAGTTTTCTATATCTTAATATTTGATTACCTTTTAGAAGTCAGTTTTAATTCTCTTTTTGTTTAAAAACATTGAATCCTACGTTTAAACAAGATAAGAAAACTTATTCTCCCAAACACTTTTTATCTTTTTAAATATGGAAACTATGAAATGGACCCATGTGGATTATTTTATGATTCCTCTAACATATAACTATAGAAGATTCTGTAATCCTAGATTTCACAGGTGATTTTGTTTGTATAATACTGATCTAGGTTGTGGATCATATTGTTGGTACAATAATCTTCTTAGAAGAATGTGATCTCTCTATCGTGTAAATTAAAACACATCTTGAGACAGATCCCCTTGTTTATAATGTTGTTTATTTTAGTTTTTTTATTCATTGGAAAGCTTAAACTACATTTGTTTTTAATTTTTAAACCAAATTTTTTACTTTGATATTTAATCTTAACGTGTGTTTATGTAAAATATTTGATTATGTAAATTAAATTAAAAGGATAATGTAATTTAAAATAATATTATTAAGTTATCCCAAATCACACTTTTATAGATATTTTAAAAGATAAATCTTATATCAAACTAAATTCTAGATTAATGGGGTGTTTTTAATTAATTTTGATAATTTTATTTTATATTTTTTTAACATAAATTTTTTTAATAACTCAATTCACCCCATTATTAACATACTCACTTGGAAAAACATCCTATAAAATAATAATAACTAAATAATCCATAAAGTAACGCTTATTGATTGTACATCATGATCATAGGAGTCATGATACTTCTCCCATCAAGATCATTCCTTAAGATTGTTTGAAACTACATGTAGAAACTCATTTAATGCTAATTTATTGATTCAAATCATGAGACCATCAATGCATTCAAGGGATACCTATAACAAGGACCCACCAATATCTACTTGTCCCTTGTCTTCCATGCATATCGTATAATCTATTTTATTCTTGAGTAATGATCCATATCATAAAATATCGGTATTTAGTAGAGAATACAAATTTATAGATATTTACCTTGATAAAAAAATTAACATCCACTATAGAGCACCGTATGAATAAATTATAAAGCATTTAATAAATAAACATATCTATGATAAATAATGTGGATATTTTTTGGAAATTTAATGTCCAATGATCATAGGATAGTGAATATTTCCTTGAAAAGTTAATGAATAAGAAACAAATAAATAATGTTAATTTCATCACATTCTAATCTCGAAATGATCATAATCCATCCATAGAAGGAACAATGATAGCATCAATACAATATATTACCGGTGGATTAAGAATAAATATTTTTTTTCATTAATTAATTGAAATTCGATAAAATGAACTTTGGAAAACTCTATAGGAAAATATCATTTTTATTTTGAAAATAATTTTTTTCAACTATATATTCACCAAAATGTATCAAAAAAATTTTCATCAAAAAGAATATTTCAAACATCTAAACGTGATTTAAGAATCATTATTGTTCATGACGGTAAGAAATTCTACACATATTGAGTAAACAAAAACAAAGATTGATTTCCCATTTTTGAGAAAAATCAAACAACTCTTCTTTTGAAAACGAAAATAATATCCCGTTATTATTATTTTTAAACGTAAAAATGGATAAATATTTCCCCAATAAATAAATTTTAAAATGAAAAAAACATTTTTATAAACAGTTTTTTAAAACATGTTTTTCGATGAAAATTGATTTCTGACCAAAGATTGAAATGAAGTTGGATTTCCTTCAAAACATATTCTTAAGTATTTTAAGTAACAAAGAGTTGTGAAATCGTACAATTAATTGAAAATATGATAAATAACTAGATGATAATAAAATTAAATTGGTTTTATGAAATGGTTAATCAATTTCCTTCAATAGGAATTCATGAATTAATAATCTTGATTAGAAAGAGATTGTGAAATAAACACTTACAAAGATCATAACATTCAACTGATAATTAATCAATGTATTGATTAAGTGTATAAACTGTAAATATAAATAAAAATTGTATAAATATAAGAATAAATAATATAAATTAATTTCACACATAATCATAAGATATCAAATACAACTAAGAAGTAGTAAAACTCAATGAAAAGAATCTAAGATATGAAATTATTTACCACCTGGTAACTCGTATGTAAAATTAACATGGATGAAAAAAATAAAACTGAAATTTAAAATACAACTAATTTTTAATTAATCATGATACTAAATGTAAAATGGTTTGTATATTCACCATATAAAATAAATTATGTTCATAATAACAAAATATGCCACAGTGAAGTGAAATTGTGATGAATTCCCTTAAATCACTTTTCCTTTTGGATGAATGTTATTTAAAATCATTTATTTTAGTTTTAAAAATGTTATTAAATTTTAATATAAGAATATTAATATTTATAATCTAATATATAATCCTTTAATAAAATCTTCTCACCTATTAATTAATAATATTCTATTATTTTCAATGTTTTTGGTGTTAATTTCCTTATTTTATTATGTGTGGTTTGTCATGAAAGATACATTTGTTACCCATATTATATAGATCCATCATCTTAAGAAAAAAATAATGGAATAATAATAATATTTATATATCAGTGAAACATTTAATATCAATCAGAAAATCTGGTTTTTGAGAAATAAAGTATGCTATGATCATAGTGACGATAGACCAGATGTACACAAGGGTTACATTTCCATTTTTCAATGATCATTATGGAAATGAGGTAATTAATATATTTTTCCTTTTAAGGTATCATAATACTGTAGAAAACATATTTTGGTTTTATAAATGATTATATATATATAATCCATGTGGTGTGGTGAGGAAAATAGAGTCGCATTACTTTGTGAAGGTAGTAGTCCACATGTACATGAATGATGTCATCATCTTTAAGTGAGTAACAAGGTAAAAATGAAATTGATATAATAAAATTTAAGAAAGATAAATATTTAATTAATTTCTTAGTTATTTCATTTTTCATATATATTCATTAAATGAATCATTATTTCATTTCATTTGAAGAGTTAGTGAAAATCGAATCACATCACTTTGTGAGTAGGTAGTCCGTCTTACAAACCAATAACGTTATCGTATACATTTTAGGATAAAATTTAAAAAATTATTTATATTATATAATAACTAAAAAGGTATATGTATTTTATAATTATCATATATATACATTATACAAATAATCATACCCACCCATGATAGGTGTTGGGGGAAAACATGTCACATTGGTTCGTAAGCCGGTATTCCGCCCTATACACGATCAATGTTATTATTTCTCATTTGAGGGAATATGAGATAGATAAAGGTTTTTACGATAAAATAATTACATCTTTGTATATTGTATATAATAGTGTTTATATATAATAATAAATTAATAATATTTTAAAGATTTTGAGGAATGAATAAAATAATAATGTGTATTTAGGAATTTTAACTCTTCTGGGACAAACTCTTTAGGATTGTAACTAAAGTATTAAAATATATATTTTATGAAAAAAAAAGATTCTATTATGAGAGTTTATAATTTTGGTAGAAATTTGGGTAGATATTGGCTAATATAAAATGGTTTTATGGTCTAAATAAAATACGATATTAGGTAGCCTTTTATAAGTGATCTGAGTCGCACACTAGTAATTTTTAAAAGGAAAACGTTTTACCCTAATTATTCACATTCCAAAAGGCTAAAAAATATATTATTATTTATATATATAAATTATAAGGTCCAAATATGGCTAGATAATAGATTTTATACATTTTTATAGGTTAATTTTACTATTATCTTATTAGGTAACCCCTAATAAACCTATTTATACATTAAACGCAGTAAATAATTTTTTTTATATTCATTATTCATTATGGTAAAAAATAAATTTGAAATTACTATATAATATAAATTATAATAATTCCCAATATGCCACATTTTTTTTCCAAAAACATTTCTGACGATTTTATAATTTTAAATTTTAAATTATACTCACAAACGCGGTAAGAAAAAGGGTTTTCAAATAGAAAATGTTCAAAAGCTTACAGGGTTTTTATATAAATATTAAATATTAAAATGATTAAAACCCCATAAATAATTTAAATATTAATATAATTTAAATAATTATACTTTAAATTAAAATTAATATATAATTTTATTTATTAGTGATTTATATGAAAAGATAAATTTCAATTACAATTATGTATTTTTAACTATTCATGAAAATTGGAATATTTTAGAAAAATTAGAAAAATTCTCCCAAAGATAGTTTTGATATTTTAATTTAGAAAATTATGTTAATTTTATTAAATAATTTTTATAGAAGTGGTAAAAAATAATATTATATTATGTGTGCTAAACACGGATAAACCTGCTTTTATAAAAAAATACAGTTTTTAAGAAGAGATTTATTTTTTATTTTAAATGATTCATATTTTATTTATAATAAATAGATAACCATAAATTTCATAAATAATTCATTACTTTTAATACCCTCGAATTTTATAGCTAGTAAATAATGATATACTATATTATGATTCGTTTAAACATGAGGTTGTGTGTTCTGTAAGATATCAATGAGATTATTTTTAAAAATCATTCATAGATTGTCTAAGATCGGTGTTATACATCACATACACTAACAAACAAATGTTATTGTTTTTAATTATTAGTTTGTTACATAAATTTCATAGTTTTTGGTCTTGATATTGGACTGATCAATGTAGTTTAATGTATTTTAGTATGGTTTCTTGGTGCAGGGAAAGAGCGAAAAAAGGGATGTTGTACGGATTACACATATTGTTTCCCAGAGTAGGAGGATCATCCAATGGTGGGGAAGGATGGTTTGGGGATTATATATGCTATATTCCTTAAGAATAAGAGTCATCCCATGGTGATGGAGTAAGTTTCATACTATGATGATTATTAACGGGGAATCATGTGTTTTTCACAGATAGTAGGAGGTGAGGGGAAATCCCATTCCTATCATATATAGGGAATCCTATATTCACAAACAAATTTAGGGTTCAAAAATTACATATTATGTTGAGTATTGTTTAGTGTAGATTAATGTCATATGACTAGGATGTTTTGAAATTTGGTTTTACACCATGCAGTGTGAACATTATGGTGGCCTACACCTAGGGAGACCCTGTCCATGTATGATAAGAGGATACAACCTCATCAATCATCAAAGGGAAGTGAAATAATTTTATATTTATAATTCCATATTCTGGGATTACCTATCTAATTCACATGCACCACTTGGTGGTGGATGTTTTAAAAACTATCGTTGTGAAGTGGAAAACATGAATACATATGTTAGGGTGTCTATTAATATGAGAAAGTTGCATAATGGTTCTATTATTTAGAAGAAAAAGTAATGATATGGTCCAATTCATGCTTGAAGAAAAGGGGACTACATGAGGGTTGATTATACTAGTCATACAGAGGATTGGGGTGTGGATAAACTACTTATGGTTTGGTATAGGGTCCCTAGGCACTAAAAATTAATGAATTGTTTTTTATTAAAATAGTTACCATATATAAGCATAGTGGATGGGTTTATTGAATGTTATGGGTTTATGAAGATTGAGTGTTTCATGAAGGGAATGGTTCTAGTGATGATTTATCATTATTGAAATAGGTAGGCCCTACTTTAGAGTAATGTCTTCATTCCAATGTGGTTGCTTTCATGAGGGATAATTCCCTCCTAAAACCCCTACTGATGCAAAGGGGTCTCTTCTAATTCAATGGCCTTAGAGTTTTTCAAAAGCAATCTCCATCATTGTTTTAGTTCCTAAAGTACCCATTGAAGGTTTTTTTGTAATATATATCTAAATTTAAGAATCTATATCATCTTCCTTCCATTTAAGTCATATTTTATTAAATACATATCCTTTATTATAAGTCCAAAGACTATGTGTCCTATAAAAAAAATTTATAGTGGGATGTATTTATTGGAATTTCGAAATTATGATGGTCTATTTCATTAAATATAATTCCATAGAAATTATTTTTGTGAATAATTTCATTAGGAAACAGAGTTCCATGAATGAACATTCATTGCACAGAAGTTACTACCTCAATCTCTATGAGTACCTATCAACCTTCACTAGGAGCCGCACAATCATGGAGGTTTTGACCATCACAAACATAGACCCATAGATGTATTTTTCGTAGTTCTAGAAAGGATTCTCATTAAACCTAATATTAATTTTTTGATGTCTCTTTTAACACGTGTTTTTAGTGTAAGAAAAGTTCCCCTTCCCACATAATGGGAGGATACATGGGAGAGTAAGGTTAGATTTTGATAAGATACAACTAAAAACTAGAGATCTTCAAGACGAGTTAGTGAAGAAATGGACAAACCATATTCTTATAAATATGTGCTGGGTCCTAGAGGAACTATAAGTATTTCCTAAAATATTTACCCGTTATCTATTTTTATAATAATAATACCTTAAAAATGATTTTTTTTTGTTTCATTACATTCCACTTGTGAATATTTTAATCCTCTGTGAATATATATTCTACGATCGGACCTCTACGAATTCTATTAATTTTCAAAGATATAACCCTCTTGAGTTTACCTTCATGAATCAGTTTTTAAAACATTCTAGTTCTCAAAATATGATTTTTTGTTGTGCTGAGGGTTTTACTGATCGATGAATTGATATGGATGAAATCCTCATGGCCAAGGAGATAATCATAATGGTATAAGATCAAATCACTCATACCAAATTGCTGATGGAATTCAAGTATCAATATACCTTTTAAAAGATTCTTCCATTATATGTATTTGGATATGATGTATGATGTGTTCACCCCTAATGATATCTAGTACACCTGATTACAACTTTAGGAACTCACTAGTGTGGTACTAGTGGCTTAGAGCTATTGGAGGTCAAATTTTAAAGGAACATGCATCGATCACTACCCACTAATAGCAGATCCCACCGAAAATATCAATGGGGAGGAAATGAATGATGAGGTGCCCCCCCCCCCACAATATGATAATAATCACATGGATGTTCTGACATAGAGTATCGAAGGCTAGAGAGAGGATTGTGATTTATGCCATGATGATAAATTTACAAATGAGTGGGCTTGGAAATATTTGGAATGTCAGTACATTGATAAGATTGAGGTGGATCTGAATTGAGTGGATCTATATGATGTTGCATGGACATTTCAATTCATCAATCACACCCACATGAATATAAGGCCTCTGGTTCTATGAAAGAGGTTTCTGGGGACCAACGCATTCCACCTGCACCATGGGGAGGTAAAAATTATTATTTTTGATCTCTATCATATTGTAGGGATTACCATAATAGGAAAATTGTATGAAGACTTATTTTTATTAGAGGGTTAATTTTATGACTGAGATAAAACTTCATAAATAATAATGGTTCTTTTATGTTTTCTGTATGGGGAGATTTAGTGCAATACTATAATGATGTAAATTCCTTTCAAGTCGTTCTTTGGTCATTTGTTGAACATGCCCATGGAAAAGCTTCCAAGAAGGGAATGCCTATGTCTTAAAGTATCTATATGAGTAAAGATACACTTGAATTATATAATTATAAAGGAAATAAAATAGATCCTCTTAGTATAACGAATCAATCATGAGGCACATGTACCTAGACATGAAATATTAATTGTGGATTTCATATGTGAGTGGATTCTCTCGATTCTAGATGCTCACATGGGGGGGGGACCAAGAAATCTCATTATGGAGGTGATGCTACATGGGGGGAATCATATAATCCTAGCTATACCAGTGTTGGAGAATCTATAGAAAATGGTGTACCACATTAGCCGAAGGAAGACACCATTATGTATGCATTGGATGATCCATTTCGTGTATGGATGGTTCGTTACACACATAGTGGGGTATGAGTACCCAAATCATATTCATCCACTCATATAGCTACAAAATTCATGATGTAAATTCTAAAAATCAATTGTAGTCATCTTTTAGAGATGGTTCTAGATCCCATGTTATTGTATATCATGCTACCAGATCACATTATCTTTAAACAATTCTTTATTCAATTATGGACAGATACATATGATCGGACAAAGATAGTGGAGTAGTGGCTATACCTCCTAGAATTTTGAGGTAATGTACTGGTAGACCTGGTGGATTTGAAGGAAATATTCTAACCATACAACATGTACCAACATTATAGGATGTTATGATGCCTTTCGTGACTCACTCCAATAGTTCACATGGGGGTATGGGTAGATAATCATTCATCGGTCCTCCAACAGATTTTTTGGGTCATTGCATGAGAAAAATACATGGTAAGGAATGAGTTGATGATGCCTGATTTTTTATAGAGAATTATTTTTGAATTCATTTTTATCTTGGAATCTACATATCCATGGTAAATTATGATGTTTTAGGACAATAGGTTGGATGAAAAATAAGGGGCCTCATTTCCATGGGGATGAGGGAATACTTTTGATGGGTGGGATCATCAAGGTGGTAGGGATAGAACGATAGTGGGGATTAAAAAGGATGTAGATATTTTAGGTCCATATGGAAGGGAGGAACCATGCCCATAACATTTTGGAAAATGACATCATGAGGATGGATGACCCTCTAGATAATTCCAGATAGCACAATTCCAGGCTCTAGGGATGTGGCTATTCTGCCCAGATATTTATTGTGACATTATTTATCTTGATGTCTGGTGGAGTTGGGGAATCCACAAACAACTCACATCTATCCATGGGATATAGATGCATCATAATATTTAGTGTATTAACCTTGCTAGGATGGTCGACATTATGGAAGTATTATCTACTACTTGAGCCAAGGTGGTGCAATATATTAAAATCATGTAAGACTTGGCCCACTCTCGCTGCATTGCACATCCATTTACCGGTTAAGGGAATATTCTTATAGGAATTAATTCTACTATAGATATATCAATTGATAAATAGGATACTCATCTAGATGTGTTTGAATTATTAACATAGGAGGAATTATAGGGGAGTGATGCCTACATGGAGTCCCCCGGGGATGGAGATCCCTTAATTGATTAGGTAAATTTTCTATTTTTCTCTTCCCTGAACAATTGTTAATATTATAAGATTTATGTCTATATAATTTATTTTATTGAATAGGAATAAATTAGCACTGAGGAAGGGGAGTTTCATGATGAACCTCTAGAGGAGAATGAGAAAGACATTGTTCATTATGGGGTGGGTGAAAGGCCTTCAATTGATGTTTTGGTCACATGTGGATGACAGTCTATTTTTGAGGTTTATCTTGTGGGGGATATAGATAAATATCACTATGTTATTGTAAATTATTTAATACTCATATAAGTCTTAAATATTTTCCCATCACTTTTTTTTGCATTTCTTCCATGAATTTCCACTTGGATAATTTTTCACTTTAAATGGAAGGGAAAACATGTTGAAGGCATATCCACCAATTTCTATTCCTAAGAAACCTAGGCCTATAGAAAAACAGGGAATGGTTGATGTTGTTTCCTCCATGAGGTTAAAAATGGTTCTTACAATATTTGTCATGGATGAATAGGTGATCCATTATAGAGGCGCCACAGAAGATAGTGGTTGAAACTATGGCTTCAATAGAGGAAGTAGAGGTTGATCCCTTGATATAGGTAGATGAAATACATTGGTGGCTAGGACAATAAAAAATGTGTCATAGGAGGTAGCTACTAGAGTTAAGGCATCAATGGGGGATAGTCATCATTTCACTAGAAATAGAGATTATTGATTATTCTATGGTGGCTAGGTCTATCAAAACAGTTCTTGAAGTGGTGGTGACTGAAGAAATTAGTGGATATCCAGTTGAGGAAAATTTATGGTAGATGTGGATAAAATCCTATCTAAGAATACTATCATGGACTACAACGTAATAGATGTGTTGGCCTCCTTCCTTGATTATGAGCATATATCACCTACAGACATGGAGAAATCTGGATATGCAATTTCTATCTAGAACTAAATAGTTTAGCACAGATCAGATATCATTGTACATAACTTCATCAATGTTTCCGACGCTTTCGCCAGGGCGCGCGCGCACCCGTCCGCGGAGGAGGACACGCTGCGCTTGTTGCCCCACATTCCCGCTTTCCAAAGGCGGGCGGCATTCGCTCCTTATTCAGGGACGTCTTCTCCTTGATCGAAACGGGATGATGGGATGTCGGTTCTTCCTTCTATGGATTCCTCCTCAGAACTCGTCACCTAGTTCGGGTCTCCCTCATAGATTTAATACGTAGTTCGTGAAACTCTTCCCAGTGCCATGTTTCCATGGACGCCGGTTAATTACACTGCTTCTGTCGGGACATTCCAAAGGGTCTGGTCTGGGCAGCAACCTTCAGTCGGGGGAGTAGTCACGTTGAGGCATCAGTAGCGTGTCTGGATGCTGGGGAACCTGGCATGTCTGTCTATTATCCCTGGTCACAGGGCTTCTCGAGGGCATGGAAGCCCGAGGCATCCCACATCGAGCGCGGGGAATTATATGTCATAGACACATATCTGAGGTTTTCCTCAGCTTCCTGTGTTTGAAATAGGGTACGCCGCGAGTTTAACGTCCAACCGAGACGGATCAACCCAACCAGAGAATTAGCTAGGATAGATCGGATTGAGGGATTTCCCTTGACGGGATGCCGATACCGGGGCCAGCCCATGGGCAGCTGTGAAGAGGAGTGTACCGACATAGTCTCACCGAGATATGACGGTCTGGGCGAGAATCGGGATGGGTGATAGGTGGATGAATGGAGTAGAGGGGGAGTGAAATGGGACCATCGCAGGGGAGACGGTGAAATTGGGCTTGAGCCTTGAAGAGGCTTCCTACGTATCCCGGTGGTAGGGAATCAAAGTCCGCATAGTTCGGGATGGTGCCGGTAAAACAACGTGAAGGTGGACCTTGGCCCGATGAATGTTGTCAGCGAACCAACATGAAGGTGGACCTTGGTCTGATGGGCATCGTCAGCGTACCGATGTGAAGGTGGACCTTGGTCTGATGGGCATCGTCAGCGTACCGACGTGAAGGTGGACCTTGGTCCGATGAGGGATGGGCTTGAACCTCGGGGAGGCTTCTTACGTACCGTGCCTTGACATGGATCAAAGACCTAGTAGTTCAAATGGTTCCATCGGTGAACCGACGTGAAAGTAGACCCATGGGTCCACTAGTGGTGGGCTTGATCCTTGGGAAGGTTTCCTACGTACCATGCCTTTACATGGATCAATGTCCTCGTAGTTCAAAGGATTTATGGAATACAGTTTAATGTCATTCGGGACGATAGTGAACCCTAATGTGAATAAACGACGGGCAGTGGGCGTCGGTGAACCAACGTAAATGAGGGACCTTGGTCCGATGGGAGATGGGCTTGAACCTCTGGGAGGATTCCTATGTACCATGCCTTGACATGGATCAATGACCTCATAGGTCGGGTTAGTCACAACGGCTTGCCGTCGGACTAGAATGCAGTTTAAAGTCATGCTGGATGAGGGTGGAACTCGATGTGAATTGGATGACTTGTGGGCTTGAACCTCGTGGAGGCTTCCTACGTACCATGCCTTGACATGGATCAAAGACCTCGTAGTTCAAATTGAAAATGGGAGGGGTCTTGGCACACCGACAAGGAGACAGTCTGGGCCAATGATTGTTGGGCTTGAACCTCAGGGAGGCATCCTACGTACCATGCCTTGACATGGATCAAAGTTCTCATAGTTCAGGTTGGGTGAGTCACAACGGCTTGCCGTCGGACCAGAATGTATTTTAACGTCATGTTGGACGGGGATGGGACCCGACGTGAAGAAATGATGGGTAGGCTTGAACCTTGTGGAGGCTTCCTACGTACCATGCCTTGAAATGGATCAAAGACCTCGTAGTTCAAATGAGTGTGCAGTTTAATGTCATACTGGACAAGGGGGGCATACAGTTTAACATCATGATGGACGAGGGGAAACTCGACGTGGATGAACGACCGAGGAATGTGGCTTAAACCTCATGGAGGATTCCTGCGTACCATGCCTTGACATGGATCAAAGACCTCGTAGTTTGTTAATGGGTGGGGGGGTCAGGGTCGGTGCTCACTCTAAGCCCACGTGAGTCACTCTCGGTGTGAGAAACAAGAGGTTCCAAGGACCTGACGATCACGTCGCGAAGGATGCGTCCGTGAGAAGTGAAGAGGGTCTTACGCATTAGGCGGCCCATGGTGCTGGGACTTACTCCAGGATGGAGGCCCATAGTGCGACAAAGCGCAGGGGTCACAGTTTAACGTCATGTGTTGAGGATGTGGTGCTTAGCAGTTTAACGTCCTGCAGCTCGGACAAGGTGGGTTCACTCCGCACCCCTAGGACTTACATAACCGGTACCCTCTGGTCCTTGGGGAAGGGAAGGTACCAGTAAGGCCATAGTCAAGGAGGGTTGTGGAACGAACCATTAAGGGTTCCACGTTAGCGTGGCTATGCGAAGAAGGAATAGCCGTTAGCATGCCTATGCGAAGAAGCATTAGGCAAAGCAATGCTACAAGTGGTATTGTCCATGGGACTTTGAAATCACATCGTGCAAACCTGGAGGGTCGCACGGGAAGAGGAATTGCCAAGAAAAGGAGTGTGCTTCGCGAAGCAGAGTGCCTTGGTCTTGGCATGGGGCATAGGTGTGAGTGGAGGGTGGTTCGCGTTGTGGAACAGTACTCGTGGATCACTGCCTCGCGAAGAAGAGGTGCCTCACGAAGCAAGGTGCTACAAAGCAGTATGCTTCGCGATGTGTGGCGATCCTGCCTTAGCATAGGGATTACTAGCACAGGTTGGGTGGTTCGCGAAGCATAAGTGCTCTGTGGCTTCCCGGGTTCCCTTGGGAATCCCCTTCCTTCGCGAATGCCCTTGAGCTTCATGAAGGGCATCCCTCTCGGAAGAGGGGCTCAAAACGAGACAAAGCAAAGGCATCTCGCGAAGTAGAAGTACCTCGAGGAGCTCATGATTCTCAGGGAAAAGAGTGCTTCGCGATTCGGGAGAGGAGAAGCTGAAAGGTCGGATTGTCCATCCTTGGGACTCAGGGGGAGTCCAGTATTTACAGGGGAGGGGTGCCACGAAGCATAACTCGCGCGCCGCCTCAGGTGCTTCGCGGCGCGCTCGCGAACGTTAACATCGTCCACGGAGGGTTACCGGCTCTGGAGCTTCGTGGCGGGCTCGTGAACATCAAATTCGTTTGCGGAGATTTACCGCCTCTAGAGCTTCGCGGTGGGATCGCGAACCTCCAATGTGTTCGCGGAGGGTTATCGCCTCTGGCGCTTCACGCGACCGCGATGATCGGGGCGCTTCGCGTCGGTACTTCACGTCGGTGCTTCGCGAGGCAGCGCGCCAAACGTCTTTTTCGTTCCTTCCTTTCGGGCCTTTGGCGTCAACAATCAACCACACTCTTTTGGTAAACATGAAATGATGAATGTGGTCTCAGAATCACTTCCTTGTGGTCCAAGGGAAATGTGGTATAGAATCCCATGATTCTCAGGCTATGGACTAGGAATTTCATGCCAAATGGGTATGGGTGGAGTGGTAGAAGATTGATCTCTCCTTGTGTGAGGATAAGCCCAAGACACCAAAACACTCTAGAAGGATGATGAGGAACTCACTTGGCTAGAGTGGTGGGAACAAAAATATTGCATCATCACTAATTTTTAATCAGATACTGTCAACCAAATAATGGAATAGTTGGTGATGGATAAGGCCAGGGTTGTCAGAAGACATGTCTATCGGTTGAGGATTGACATAGAAGGATTGAGTGATTTTTTAGGCCAATGAGGTTCATCCTTCATCGAAGTATGAAGCTACTATTGTTACAGAGATACAAAAGACCATTGAGGATACTTGAAAATTTTTCCTAGGATTAATCAATCCTTGTCCATGGACGAACCCTAGAGGTCTTCCGTTTGGTTTAAATAAAGGAGATGCTCTCACATGAGGATGACCCTCCCAAAACTGTTGATGTTATTTTTTTAAAATATTTTATATTAATACATTTCTGTCTCCACTACGTCTTAGTCATATTAATTATACAAATAATGATTAGTCACTAATCCCACATGAGTCATGCTCATTGTGGGAAATGAGGGGAAAAAAGATTTCTCACTTATATGAGAGTTACGTGCATGAGATTAGCACTTTGGGTATGGATTTATCATTGACCACCTACGGATATATTGACAAGGAAACATTTTGTTAGTGATTGAGACACTCTATATAACCAACATTAATTTTGTACGTTGATAGGTGCAGGAATGGAGTAATTTATGTGGATTTTAATTCTACCCAAACAAGGTGGTATAGAGGATGTGAATCGATATTTTTAGGACTTGGAACACAAATAGTGATAGGATAATAAAGGATGGATGGTGAACGTGATCAAAAAACATCTTCCACTTTCATTAAGTAATGGATGGGAAAAAAATGAGGGTCAACCATTGATAATTTTAGAAACATTAGAGCGGTCAAAATGTTGTTGGATGTTTTCTAGGGCATATTCCTAAGATGGAAGGTAAGCCTGTGTTTCCAAGAAACAATTTATTATTAAGGATGCTCATTCATACATTAAAAATTATGGATTTCCAAATCATGGAATACGTGAAGCATGGGGATGAATCGAGATAATGTAAAAATGGAGTTAAATACTCTTGGATTTATACCACCGTGTTTCTGAGAACACCAGGTTGACATATCAGTATAGAAAAATGCTCGAATATTATTACATGGGGACCATCAGATTTTATTAAAATCATTAGTTAATGATCTTTAATGGTGTGGTAGGTGACCAACACCAAAGGTTGTAAAGGGGTTATCAAGAGAGTGTAAGAAATTCTTGTAATTTTAAATTTTATAACCAGGACAGTGGGTATATAGTAAAATATCTCGATGTAAGAAAAATGAATGCATAATTTAATGTCATAGAGTGAGTACATGATTGTTTTTTAAGGTTACTTATCTTCAAAAAATGTGTAAATATGTGTTTTAGGGATGTTATCGAGTCACACAACAAAAGGAAATTAATGTGAGTAGAGGGAACAGGTCACCCAGTGTTGCATGAAACATATATGATGGGAAAATTACTACTGAAAAAAAGATATGGGGAATAGGTGTAACTACATATTCCACTTATTTTGGAATAAATATTCATGTGGTTCTAGAACATGTTATAATAGGTGATAAATGCCAAAAAGGGGAAAAGAGTTTCTCATGTGAAGGCCAGAGATGCTTTGAAGTTTTATGCCATATAATGAGGATGGAGGTGTATGAAGTTAAATGTATTACGGAAAGAACATTTGATTATTTTTTCAATATTATTTAGTGAGGATATGATTAATGTTATTTTAGAATATATACCCTCAACTATGATGTAACATAGTTTAACTACAAATTAAAATGAAACATGTAGTATTGTTTAATGTCTTCTGACTATCACATACAAACTGATGTGAATAGAGGAGATAGTTAAGGTTTGTCCAGAACATTTTCCTGAGAATGGGGGTCTAGTGGTCATATATAATTTTTTTTTGCGGGTTATGGTGGGTCTCGATGGATTTTCACCATTTTATTTTTACCCTAATTTTTCACAGAGTCGAGAGAGATTACTGGTGAGAGGGAGTTAAAATTTTAATAGATTAACTATATGTGTCTTCATCATTAAATATGTATGTGAACTTTTCTAGTGGTGTTTATAGTCATTCCAATTAGACCGTGTTTATGAGTTTCTGTCATAAATCTCTGATTGAGAAGATGGAAATACATTAAGGTTGTAATGCTTAGACCATGATGTTTCAAACAGTTTAATGTCATAATAATTTGGCTAAGTAGAGGGCAGTATGAACTACAAAAAAATTACTTATACCAACATAAATTTATTATCAGATAGCGTATCCGTTGGTAAAAAATAATAAATTCCAACAAATATTAATTTTTATTGGTATTAATTTTATTTACCAACACATGATTTTTTCTAACAGATTTATTTGATGAAATTGATCACTCAATACCAACAAATATATTACCGACAGTAAAATTAATTTCTCTATATATTAATTCCAAATTATATTTACGAACACATAAATAAGTTACTAATAATAATTATTACCAACAATTCCATTTCCATCAATATAAATTGTTATAATAAATCAGTCAATAGCTTAAAGATTTTATCAATAAGAGAAACTAGATTTTTTTTGATATTATTATTTTTACGCTAGGTAAATATTCATTTTTTTTCAATCCATCACCAGGCCTAGGATGAGTGGGAAACCCTTGCCCAATCTATGTCTTAGATCTGAGAAGCATCCCCCAATGGTGTCTCCACTAATTTTCCTTCACCCTCATTCGGTTCAGAGGTTTTATAGTGGTGGTTTTCATGAATTTCGAGGTGTTGGTGCTTTCGTCTACCTTTGGATTCTATCTAGTAGGGGTATTCCCACAGGTCCTCCATCTATGGCTACAATGAAGAAATCTATTGACACCATCTGTTTCGTTAGCTCGACACTGGGATTGATCGATGACTCGTGGGTGCTCATCCGCTGCGAAAATGAGCAAGATTTATACCCATTGTGTATGTGGGGTTTGTAGAAGATATTGGGTAATCTTATGCACATCTAGGAATAGACTCTATTCAATCAAGGTGAGTTTGATTCTTCATTTTAAATGATCTGGATAGGTCCTATGGGGTTTTTGATTCATTTTTTCAAGTATCCGGCTTTGTTCGCCATTGCAAGTGCACTCAGGTCACCTTTCAAAATTAATTATTATATTTTATAGCTGTCATAGCTGGTGTTAGAAAGATTTATAATGAGATTAATCAATCTAAGTCAATGTTGCTAAAAATATGGATCCATAATGGGTCAGCTGAATTGTTTCAACCAGTCTTTTATGAGGACCTTTAACTGTATTGTACCCTCTATAATCTTCTTAGTCACAATTCTTTATATGTTCTTCTTCCTACGTCTACTTATTCTGGGTTTCAGCCATCCTACCAGCCTGGTCCTGTTAAGAGGGACCCAAATTCTTACTGTCATCATCAAAAGGATGGCCATGGTCCTAGGCATTCTTCCCTCCTGTATTCCATTGTCCAGACCATTCATAATAAAGTTCAATCCCATGAGGGAAGAAAAAGGCTATAGGGGGCCTTCTTCCCATGTCCATGATTTAGTGGTTCTCCAAGAGGAAGTTCCTAGAGGATCGGTATCATGCGCCTATGTTTGGAGTAGGGCATAAGTAGCTTACTGTTTCAATCTCAGAGGCAAATTATAAACACACAATTCCAATGGAGATTGAAAAGCTGTCATCGAGTGCATACATGATCTTCTTAGATTTTCCTGGTACCGGGTGTGGTTGGATGATTTAGCTTCCATGGGAAGGTTGAATCTTGGATTTATAGGGCTAATTGTACTATGAAGCCACCATTAAATAATAAGGAGTTTTATATTAGAGGTATGTAGGGAAATACAATGAAAAATGTAGGGAATCATCCCATAAATTAGCATGGTCCGGGCACTGCTCGATGATCTGGTTAGTAAGTTGATTTCTCCTTCAATTGAGTACCTAAACTATTTTGAATTGATTGAGGTTTCTCTTGATAAGGAAAACTATAATCAAGATGAAAACAATGGGAATTATTCAACGTTACATGGTTCATCTGAATCACCTACTACTAGTCCCATGATAGGACGAAATAATAAGCTATTGTCTATTAGACCAATGGTTGGTGAGTCTGGGATGAAATATGAGGACCTAAAACTTGGTATATTTTCAAGACATATAGAATCACAAGAAAAATCAGGAATGACCCTCTGAATCATGGAATCATGAATAATATTTATGTATATTGCAGTAGGGAGTGGGTGGGTCAGACTGATGAAGCTTATAATATTGCTCAACAGTACAAGTATGTTACTAAATCTAGAATGTTACATATATTTATGATATGGATAGTTGAATAGTTTTATTTCCTTTAGAATTTAGGAAGTATTCATTTCTTGTAATCATGAGATAGTGTCCAATTATTTTTGTGAGGGTTAACACTAAACCTCTAAAAGTGGTCTCTCTTGAAAATAATGATATTGAATTGGATGTCGTAGTAGTAATATCAATTTTTTGGGTTTTATTAAAAACGTCATTAATGGATTTTAATTTTCAATTTTAATTAAATATCAATACTATATATTTTCTAATTTTTTTCATTTAATAAACATTTAAAATTTTAATTTTCAATTTTATTCAAATCATTAAGGCGGGAAATTAATAATGTATTTTGGCTTGATCTAATCAATGGAATGAAGGTAGTTGAAATTGGTATGTAATATAAGTTTTCATGTTGTTGTATTTTGTAATGTTTGTTCGATTTTTGTTTTTTATTACTACAAACAGGTTCACTTTTGGTTGTTTTCATGATCTTGTGGATACCATGAGGCATTTACGGTTTGAATGTAATACAGTCTACAACAGAGGCGCGATCGATTGGAATGTTATCTTTAGGCCCTACCAAAGCATAGAAAATCACCATATAGTGACAAAATAATTATTTTTGCTCACCCAATAAAGTTTACTGCAGAGGCGCGAAAGATATAGAATCAAAGTAGGTATATTCTTATTGAAAACTACTTACAGCCTACTATCTAGTCTCAATAGAGTGAATAGTCTAATAAAAAAATTCATGGAAATTCTCTCTGCCATAATGTCCCTTACCACTCCTTTGGAAGTGTCAACTAGAGGTTCCTAAGGGGATTCCAGGGTGTTCCTCAAAATTATGTATCATATAATAATCCACCAATTCAATAGAATTCATAGATAGATACACATGCTCCTCATTGCTGGACTATTATAAGATTAGGTGAACATTATAGGCATGTCCCAACTCAAGAAGCATGACGTCACTAAGGGTGAGGAATAGTTTTAACACTAGTGGGGGACTCTGATTCCCCATATAATGTTTAAACATTTACATATGAGAATTGTATGACTATCACAAAGATGTGGAGTAGGGGGTGGAGGATATACATTACCATTTAAGGTTTTAGATTTCATAGGCATGCATGGTTGAAAAGTTGGTCATGAGAAATATTATTTCAAGCTTACCAGTCATTTTAATTACATGTTTGATGGATGAGTGCCTATTTCAACTCACCAAAGTCATTTTTGTCTCTCTCAGGGGTAGTAGAGACATGTTCTACATATGAAAGTACATCACCCAATTTGACTAAGACATGTTTCATATGGTCCTAGATCCAATATATAAAGATGAATCATTCTTTGATGGTATGTATGAGAATTCTATGGTATGGGAAGTGAATGTTGAAGTCGATAAGTTGAGTCTATTGGGGTCTCTTACATCCTGGTAAGTTAAAGACCACATATTCTAGGGTGTAGATGAAATTCCTAGTGACCTATACATACATTAATAACTATTTCTTATTCTTAATTTATATAAAAAAACATTGGGTGCCTATCCTTGAAAGGGATATGGTTAAACGTTCTATTGATGAGACTTGTTCCTGATGAGTTTTTAGTTGCTGAGGTTGTGGTTAATGAGTCTCCTCTAGTAATGGGTCTTATTAGTGAACTATCTTGGGATCATCTACATACAAGAAATCCTCTTTTTCTTCATGTACATTTCATCATATGGGATTTAGAAGGGGTAACTAGAATACCATTTCATGGTCCATTTTAAGGGTTCTTCTAGACACTAGTTTTTTTACAAACACTTGAAATACACTTCGACATTTTTGGAAGATGAGGGTAGTTACGAGCTTATATTTTCTATTCTCTACACATATTTTTATAAGATTCACTACCAAAATCTCTATATCAATATATTATATGATCCCCTTCCTTTGGGTGATGATGTTATAAACTCCCTCATCATCCATATTATTTTATTTAGTGTGTTCTGTGATATGGGTCTTGTTCATAGTGAATCTGAAATGGTAGAGTAACTACCTTAATAGATCCTCATAACCATAAATAGATCATTAAGGCTACTGGATATACTCACCTAATATCGAGGACTCCAACAGCACATTTCTAGTCTCTTCTAATGAGTGTAGGTGCCTATTGGTGGATCCTTTAAGTACTATCTCACCCCAATGAGAGAGATAGCTTTATTTTGTGTTATTTCAATGGTGTAGTTTCTTAGATAATTTATAGGGTCAGTATTGAGGATATTTATGATGGGAGTTTCAATTATAAAATTTTTACAATTGTTGAGTGAGACAAACTGATGATCCTATTTTTTCACAGGATAACACTAAAGTGTACAGATGCATAAATCCCACAACCTCTAATATTCACATGATTATATTCTTATTCTATTCCTAATAAGTGAATAATGAGGTTTTTAATGTATTTTTATTTGAATGTTTGGTGGTATCAATTGTTTTTAGGGTTCTGAGAAATTGGGAGCACTACGATGTCTACAACCATGCACTCTTGGAGGATGGTATTGAAATTTTGGTGGCTTCCTATATAATCTAGCTGGAGGACTCAAAGGAGATTGATATGTTTCCAAATATTCTTCTTTCTTCATTCCACCATTACATCTATGAGGAACTATGGGAAGATAAAATCATGGGTTTTGAGTGTAAAAAACAAGATTGGTAGGTGTTCAATGACCAAGATACCCCATGAGTCATCTAGATCATTACTTAAAGGATTATCCTATTCCGAATTGGCCCAAACCCCAATTGGAATGGGTTGGGAAAGTGGAAATAACAATGACGTATAACTTTTCCTACTATCATTTTAAATGGTGGGGTGTCACATAGATCAATTTTACTTTGAACATTGAGATTTCTTTCAGAGGTGGGGGAAATTTCAAGACTGTGCCCATATAGTATGGGTTGTTAACAACTTCCTCTTGTGAGAGAGTGGAAACATCTCTGAAGGGCTCATTAGAGTGATCTTTGTCATATTAATAGGTCATTATATACATCGATGTCTCTCATATGGCTAGTGTGTAGTTTCAGATTAGGGAAACCAATGGTGGAAGTGATGGATACATTTATTGTCCCTGAAAGGAGTCGAAAACATCAACCACGTACTGGTAACTACAGAAGGATTAATGGATTTTATAGACATTAACTTCAGAGATCATTAGCCAACTTTTATGGGTTACTATACCTAGCTGAGGTAATATAGGTGACGACACCCTTGTAGAGTCATATTTCATATTAGAATATGATAGACAGATGGCGACATGGAATTTTACATGGACTAATATCTGATGGAAAGGAAGCTCACTATGTTTGAGTTGATGGGAATCACATGAATTCATTTGTTTCATGTTGTGGATGGATCTTTTTGCATGAACTCTATGTTGGCTGCATGTCCTCCCATCTAGGATAAATCATTTGAGTGAGGCATGTCTTCGGCAAAGGGAGGACCTCCATGGTGAATTTCCCCATCACAAAATGGAATGTGAAAGATCCCACTGGTGCTGATGATAGGTAGATTCATCCCAACCTTCCTGTGAGGTAGCTCGATTTATAATACCAATAATGAAAAAGACAAGGCCTCGTGCAGTGGTTGTGGGGAAAAGATATGATGTTCTAGTAGTGGTTAATGTAACACCTAGAGTTTTAATGAATATTTTTTTCTAATGAAGTAATTATTTTCAACATATATTGTAACACATAATAATTACATTATTTTATTCATTACACACAAAACCGAGTTTATCATGTGTTACACATGACATTTAATTTTAATAAACTATGTTATATTATTAGTATTATTATTCAAATGTGACCATTAAAAATAAGAAATAAAACATAGTGGCATAGATAGTAATAAATAATTTTTAAATATTAAGTATAATGGTTTTATATAATTAAAAATAATTGACTAAAAAACATATTATTCAGTAAAGTCTTTATATGGTCAAAAATACTATTTTATGAAAAATATTAATTTTATGGAAAATAATAAAATTAATTTTTGAAATGATTATTACGTGAATTTAATAAAATAAACCTCATTTTTCAAATCATTACGTCAAAATTAACTTAGGGTATTTTTTATTTTTATGTATACAATAAATTTTCATTCAATATTGACAAATGCAAGTTTTCATTGAAAATTTGCATTTCATCTAAAAAAATTATAAGGTTTTATTTTATTTTAAATTGGTTTTAAAGAAATAAATACTTAACGTATATATATATTATCCAATTAAGTACATATAAACTATTATCATATTGAATTTTGATATAAATTTTTTTCAAATATTTGATCATTTTTTCTATGGAAACCTGATTTATCAATGTGTCTACAGGTTTAATTTTAAATTAAATTTTGAAGCATATTTGTTTGAAATTTTTCAAAATGCATTAGTTTTTTTCTGTAATTGGAATTATTTTTATTATTTAATAATCCCAATTAAATTTTTCACTATAATAAATAGTAAAAAAATAAAAACTATTTAACATGATATTGGAAAAAATGGGTTTATCATGTGTTAAACTAAAAATAGTAGGGTTAAAAATGACCTAATTTTATTTCAACACCCATATTATTGAAATATTTCCACCTTATAGATTCTAGGATCTATAATTGATTTATTTGGGAGCCTTTTGTAATGATAAAAACATGGGTACACCTTTTAATTTATGAAAATTACAACTATTCCACTCACCTTATTTATAAAAAGCCACCCCTTTTCCTCTACTCGTCCAAAATCCAAACCCCTTTGGTTCATCCAATTCCTAAAGAAATTGTATACTTAATTTCATCCCTCATAATACAATCCTTATTTTTGTCATAAATCTAACCTAGAATCCTTTATATGAAAATGAAAAGAATTTGTGTGAAGATGATGTAACATCATTTACAGAGAATTTTATTTTATCTATTCCTCCACAAAATTAAATTTTTATTAAAACTTTATAATATAATTACCTTAATATAATAAACATACTTATATTATTTTATATTAATAAAATAACCTATAACCATCTCTTATTACATAAAATGTGAAACAAAATCATCATTCATGTGTACATTATACTACCGCATCGCAAATCGATGTTATTCATTTTCCATCGTAACCTCTCACAGTAGATATAATGTTGGATTAATTGTTTATATATGATATTTATGATATTATTAAATTTTTGGATTTATTATATCAAATATAAATTTAAATATTCTAATCCATTGGAATATAATAATGTCACTCGTGTGTACGGAGGACTACAACCACATGAAGCGATGGAGTTAATTAATGCTTTACATGGAAGGTAATAAATATTTTTAATGAAAATATGTGAAATATATTACAAATTGTTTTTTGGAATTTTATTATATTACTTATCTTTCTTTCATTCAATCCATTATTAAAATGGAAATAATGTTCAGGCATACGCATGACCTACCACTTCCATGAACATTTTATTTCATTTTATATATCCAAATATTTTTAATTATTCTAAAAACATATTTACTGAATATATATGAAATTTATATCTTAGTTATCAATTTATGGATGATTAAACCATAAAAAATGTAATATTAACAATAATAACAAATAAAAACTTAAATGAAAAACAATGAAATTATTTTCTGAAACATAACATTAACAAGGAATTATTAATAAATGGGTAATAAAAGAATATAGGTAAATCATATATTGTGTTATATATATATTGTGGAAAAAATTATTAAACATATATTTTTCATACAATAGGTTTTAATGATTATGATAAAATTAGAGACTTAAGGTAAGGTATTTTTGTCTCAATTTTTCTTGAGACATATGTTATGTTATAAAACTTTATTCATTTATGAGGTGTATATAAAGACACAAAGACATTTAATGTCATGATATTATTTATTCTCAAGATATTTTAAGTTTCATTTAATTTTATTCCTTCATGGGGTTTACAATTTATTGTTACCAATGTTGTAAAGATTTTATATTATAATATCATCATTTATCAAGATTGTTTATGAATATGTTTATGATGATAAAATAATATGATCAAACTATAAATAAATTCATTAATAATATTATTTTTTGTTTATTTCAGGAGAATAAATGTCTTCTTTTTATTTTCCACAATTCATGTATTAAAAATTTTAAAATAATTTTTTTTTAAAAAATCTTCTTCATTTCACTCTTTAATCGAAAACCCATTTTTTCTTCCAAAAAGTGTTTTAAATTATTATTTTAGAATTATTAATATTATTTATCATGGAATATTTTAAAAATATTTTAATTTTATTAATTTTTTTAATTATTCTTTTTGACATTTTCTAAATAATATCGATTTAGATTTTACCGAATATGTGAAAGGAATCATTATTTTGGAATGTAGGACGTGAACACAGTTATATTCACTAAAAAATAATAATTTATTTATAAATTCCCTTATGATCATTAATTTTTATTTTCAAGTAAAAATAATTTTTAATGTTTTTTATTTTTAATTTTTTTCAATGTTGAAGGTTATTTTCCTAATGAAATGTTCCAAGTGATATTTAAAAATCATTTTCCATTTACAATGACATATTTAGATTCTACTAATGATTTAATGAGGATATGATCTATGTATTCTATTATTATTCTTTATCTAAATGGTTTATTTGTATGATGACATGATTTTTACTAAACCTGTTTCTCTTCCACTAGTTATACCTTGATAAAATTCTTATAGAACCTACTTTTTTTCATATGTTATTCTATGATAAAATGAAGAAATTATTTTCAAATATTTTTCTTCACCATATTTTTTAAAATGATTAAATTTTTATAAAACCCAATTAAATACAATATTTTTTATATGATTAATTTTTTATGTTATTTTGGAAAACATATGCATGATTTTTAATTTGTGATGGGTGGAAACAATATCTCTCTAAAATGAATTAGTTAATTATTTATATATTATGAGATATATAGAACTATAAAATAGAGTCAACCTACTTCAATAAGGATCATTTCCAACTATTATGGTATTGGGAGTTATCTTTGACTACATTAATGGGTTAGAGAGTAAACCCATTCCACTATGACAACCATCTAAATTATGCTTGAATACTATTGAAATGATTTTCTATGCTTATGTGTATACAAAAAATCCATGTCTTATTCCATTATTATGCTCTCATGAATCCTGTTATCTGATTCACTTATGATTAATCTATTATGAACATCCAATATTCATAAAGTGACTCTATATTGTGATCTTTCTTATGGAGGATATGTTTTTACAATTTTATGCTCATGTTATCATACTGTTATGTTCATGTTATACTTTTTTATCTATCTTGGATACACTTTATGAGAATTTGAGCACACTCTATCTTATGTTTCATTTACCTACGTTTTGAAGATATTCTGTATCATTTTTTTGAGAATATTGGTAGATATAAATAAAGTATTGTGATATGGATTAGTTTACCTATAAACTAGATTTTATGTTTCCGTGTTTCTAAATATATTATACCTATAAGATCATGGGGTGTATGTTCGTGTAATGTAATAAATGTTCATAAAAAATGATGAAGTTTCTATGTGTGGAAATCATAGGTCACTATAATTGGTATCATATAACAGGCTTAGTTATAGTGTGAAACTAGGAAGAGAAAATATTAGTGAGATTTGTAAGAACATGTCTAAGTATAAGTATTATGATGAGTCAAAGAATAGGAAAATGTTTTAGAATTACGGTAATGGATTGATTGAGTGGGTTATAAGAAATTAAATCCATGTATAGATAATAAAAGTAGATGTGGTTTGGTCACAAATTTACATATGGGTAATAACATAGAAAAGTTTTCATTGAGATAGACTCTATTTTCACCTGGTTTAGGACAACAAGACATGTTGCACACCTGGTTTTCCAATCTGAGGTGATATCCTCTGGAAGTTCACAAACGTATTATGAACCATCATAATGGATTTAAATAGGTGATGATTTTTAATGATGTAAGATAATAATAAGGTGTCATATATTAAAATTAACATGTTAAGATTTAGACATCCATTGAGTATTTTTTTCATTAGTATGTGGTTCCCTACTATGGTTATTGTTTCTTAGACAATGATTTTTAGTTTTAGTCAGTGGAAAAAAACTTGAAGGAACCTTGTTAATGCTAAGTCTAACTAGAAATATTAGTTTACTCTAGGGAAACCAAATATTTTGGGGGCTTTAATGAAAAATATCATTTTTATAATCATGAAACTTTCTCAATACATGAATGATGATGAACATCCAAATTAGAATATGAGGTAATAAAATTCTATTTAGACCCCCATAAAGAAAAAACCACCTTCATTGAGTGGATCCACTAATCTTGTTGATGTTGAGAAATTTATTAGTATCACTAAATATATATTTTCATTTATCTAGCTTCCTAAACATGAATAAGTAATTTTATTTTTATATCACTTGGAGGAAATAGAAGATAAATATTTTACTATAATCAACAATATACAATAACATGATGAAATTGATTCCATGGCTTCAGAATGAGATTAAGAACATATTTTTATATAACTACATTCCTCATATTCTTCGTAATAATATGGATAAGGAGTTCCTTGATATAAAGAAAAAAGATGATGAATCCATTGGAACTTAAAAAGAAATTTTAATAAGACATTCAATGTATGATTCTATTATTATCATCCAACATGAACATATGGTTGATTGATTTTTCAATGGCATAAAACCATGTCACCAAAGGGTGTTATCCATGATAGTGTTTTATAGCTATGAATATATATTTTTTATGTTCTATAAAGGTGGAAATAGAGGTTATATTTATGTATATATCTCATGGTTATGATAATAAGAGAAAAATGGAATTCAAATAGAAATCTAAAAACCATGGAAAATAGAAGATGATATTTCATTTATGCTCAAGGTGTGGGTTGAAACATGTAGGAAATTTTATAAAGATGACTAGAAAACTTTTTTTTATGTAATGGAAGGCCATTAATAAATCAAATGTTGAAGTGATGAGATGAAGTTATTTAATGATATAAATTGAGGTAATGATCCAATTAATGAATCACCCACACTCCTATGACTAAACTGAAAGGAGTTTCAGAAATTAACTACCCATTGACCGAATCCAATTCCTAATGATGATGAAAAATGTTAGAAACATATTATTAAGGGATAAAAAATTAAATCTCATGTTATCAAAATTCATGATGATTGTTGTGATAATAACACAGTGAATGGTGCGCTTACCATCTACTATATAACAACTATTATCCTATATTACTACTGATCTATCTATTCATTCATAACCAAATAACATTCTAAGGGTATCAAGATTCCACCCAATGTTTTAGATATAGAATTTGTAGTGAAAACCCCTAACGGTATGATGATCACATAAGAAGTCTGTGATTCTTCTCTAGTTTATATTTGTGATAATAATCTTCTTGAAAGTCTTTTAATTTTTTTTAGATAAATTTCATGTTATATTAGGCATGTATTTTATATATCTACATAATAGATGCATCAATTATAGTGGAAGGGAAGTAACATTTTATATTCAAAACTAACCTATGATCTTCTATCAGTGAAATGATAAATATGAACTTTTGATGGAAATCATATCCATTATATTGGATTTTATTCCTAGTTAATAGATAGGTTTATCTCATATGATTGGGGAGAAATTCAAAATCGATGATATGCTAATTGTGTGGGAGTTTTCGCATATCCCTCCATAAGAGTTTCCCAGACTTCCACCAAAATTTGAAGTTGAGTTCTCAATAGAACTCATAAATTGTGCCACACTAATTTCAAAGTATCATTATATTATAATCCCAATTGAGTTATAGGAATTTAAAATGAAACTCTAAGATATCCTTAACAAGATATTCATATCATCAAGTGTGTCACCTTAGGGTGTAATTTTATTTTGATGAAAATGAAATATAGATTGATGAACATATGCATTTATTATAATGATATGAAATAGATAATGGTCAAGAAAAATTATCCTCTACCCCCATATTGATGACCAATTTTACCAACAACATAGATCTTGATACATTTACATGATTGGCCTTCATTTTAGATATCATCAATTTGTGTCCAAGAATAAGTTTATAACCATGATAACATTCTATAAATATAATGTAAAAAATGAATATAATGTTACTCCATTTGGTAATAATAATTTTCCATGTTTCTTTATATATTTAATGAATAGAGTCATAATAAATTACCTTTACCAAATAGGGTATTATTTATTGACGCTACTATTATATATTTAATGATAAAGTAATATCATAAAGATCACTTAAGAAATGTAATAATGATCCTATGAAAATAGAAAATAAGTGAAAAATTTATGATGTGTGATGTTTGGATGAAAAGGATTAATTTTGTTTCCACTTAGAGTCTCAAATGAGGATATATCAGTAAATATATCAAAGGTAGAGGCTATTGAGTATTAGGTAAAAGAAGCCACGGTTACTGAAATCCTTACTTTTCCATTATATATGGATATTATAAATGGTTTGTGGAGAATTTATCAGGACTATCTAATCCAATCACTACATTAATTCGAAAGAGAGTCATGTTCCTCTAGATAGATGAATGTGTGGAAAATTTCAGTGAACCAATTGTATTATTAGTTAACATACAAGTGAATAAGTTTCCCTATAGGGAATAATGGTTTTTAATCTGTAATGATTTATCTGAGAATATATTAAGATGTTTTCTTGTGAATAATTACATGTTTATAGATTATTCATCATGAAAATTCATGTTTCTTTAACAAAATTAACCAACTCATGTTATGGAGTTAGCTATAGTAAATTTTCAATCAAAGATACAGGGGAATTATCTTAATTTAGATAAGGTTGATATATATACTTATATAAATAATTAAAGTATATATTAACAATGAATGAGTTGAATATTCTCTATAGAAGATATGTAATGTTCAAAAATGATTTTGATAGCTCAATACATTACCACCTTGGGAAAAAGAACAAAGTGGTTGATGACTTGACTCAAAAGGATCATGTTATGTTATCAATGGTGAAAAGAAAAAATGATCAAATATTTCTGGGATTTTAAATGATAGATAAGGATAACCCGAAGGATGGGGATAAATTTTATCTTTCTCAAATAAATTTCCAACAACCTATGCTTGTAAATTTAAAGTGGCATAAAAGGAACATGTAGAAAAAAATTATAAGTGTTCCTAATATTAACATTGATCATAATATAATGATGTTCTATCAAGAACCATGTATGTTTTATGTGCAAACCATATTTGATGATGGATTTGTTATAGGAAGATCAAATTTCTTCTTCTATGAAAAAATACCTCTCATCTGATTAATTATTTGTGGTGAAACCACTTGTTTTATGATCCTCTATAGGAATCAAAGGAAATTATGATGTATAAGCCTATGTTGAGCCCACTGGGAAAATTAGTTGAACTTATATTTTGATAATCCCAACTCTGCTCAATCATATATTAATTATGATCAATTATATTTTGATAATCTCAATTATATATTGATTAATGCTTAATTACTTATTTCAGTATTTCTGCAAACCATGCACATATTTATACATTATAATTTTTATATTATCTTCAGATAATTCAGTTAGTAAATGGATATATATTCTAACATGACCCATTCTGCCAATAGAATGCATAAACAGACAAGTGGTCACCGTTACAGAACAAGGCTACCGTTATGAAAAGGCTACCGATACGTGAAGGTCACTGATATGTGAAGCCTACCGATATGTGAAAGATACAATTACATACAAGCCTACTGATATAGACAAGTTACCGATCAATTTCACCATTACATCATGTCTACCGATACATGAAGGTCACTGATATTTGAATCCTACCGAAATGCGAAATTTACCGTTACGAGAAATCTTACCGATACGAACAAGTCTACCGATTACGAGAAGATCACCGGTACAACAAAGCCTACTGATATGTGAAGGTCACCGATACATTACCAATACGAACAAGTCTACCGATGACGAGAAGATCACCGGTACAACAAAGCCTACCGATATGTGAAGGTCACTGATACATCACCGATATAGACAAGTCACCATTATGCAAGTCTACCGATACACCAAGGAGGCTACCGGTACATGATGGCTACCGTTACATGAAAGGTCACTGGTACACTAAGTCTACCGCTACTGATCAAATCTACAGACAGACATGAAGTCTACTGATAGAAAGGCTACCGTTACACAAGAGGCTACCGATACAAAAAGCTATCGATATCCAAAGCTATCGTTACAGAGAATCTGACGCTATCTTAATTTCTTTATCTTTATTTAATCTAACCAACGGTTATATCAGGTATATTTTAATGTTATGTCATTTATTTAATAAAGGTTGTTGGATGTCAGGAAACCGTACCTCATACCTGGAAAAAGAAATTACTTCTTTTGCCAGAGCTCGTGCCATAAATACAAGAAGTCCCTGTTTCTGAAAAAAAAAAGACGGAGAAAGAAAAAGGAAAAATATACAGATATTCATGCACGATCAAGAAGATACAAGAAGATCATACACACTCATTACTACTCAAGAAGATTTCCTTACTTTCACAAAGATTTGAAGAACTTCATTGACTACACATTCACTATCTCTGAACCTAGATGTCAAGCAGACGACACTCTGTTTTCCAGACAGAAACCAGAAGGGGACTCAGAATCATTTCTGATGAAATTTGAAGGAGTCCAGAGCTACACAACAATCACTATAGAAATTATAAAATCTATATCATACTTAGTGATTTATTATTTACATTACGAGCAGTGTGTATCATCTGTATTAAGTTTTACACACACTGTCTCCTGAACCTTAACTGGAGGATCTGTAAATCCTCACTCAAACTCTTTACATCTTTTATTTCCCACTGTGGATAGTGGTAGAGGTCATGTGTGACCTGGACAGCTGTATTTACAGTTCTTCTGTTTCCCAAAAAGAACTGTGGTAGAGGTCTTTGACCTGGACAGTTGTAAACTGTTGAGAACCCCGATCTAGGGTGTGGATCCAATTTATATAAATTATTTAGTGGACTAAGTCTCAGCTCGAGACTGAACCTCTTGGTTATATCTGTTGTGCTTTATTTAGTTTTATCTAAAACCTTTTATTCCGCTTCCAAGTGTTTTAAAACCTAAACTGTTTTTCAAAGTTACTCTGATAATTGAATTAGCAGGTGTTTGCATTATTTGTAAATCAGTAAGTTAGTTTCAAAATCTAATCTGATCCTTTGATTAGATTAGCTGGGAATTAATCAATCCCTTAAGAACCCAGCTGAGAGTTTTCTTTAGTTCAAATTCACTACAATTGAATTTGTATTTTAAATAGGGGGCATTTGGAAAAGGATTTTAAAAAAGAAATTTTAATTGGAACTCAATTCCCCCCCCCCCCTCTTGAGTATCCACTCCGACCAATAGCCTCCTCATTTTTTTATAAGGGTGAGGAATTTTTAGGACTTACTTCATTTTATGGGGGGTATAAAATGTTTCACTGGGATTTTTTTTAATTTTTTTGAATAAATTAATTTTTTGATATATTTTTATTCAGAACAATTATTTTTTTGATATATTTTTTTACACACAACACTTATTTTTTATCATGTCTCACATGGCACTAATTTTTAACAAATAATGATATATTATTGATATTATTTTTTAAATTAAAATGATTTAAACTTATTTTTAAAATATATATGAATAAATAGTATTAAATAATTTTTTAATATTATGTATAATGGTTTTATAAAGGAAAAATCTTTGATAAAAAGTACTTAATTTTTTGTAATGACTTTATATGTTTAGAAAATACTTTTTTCTAAAAAAACGTTTTTCTGTGAATAATAATAAAATTAATTTTTATAAATTTTATATAATTAATTTGAGGAAATAAAAACAATTTTTAAATAATTATTTTATGATATTATTAGTGTAACGTTTTGGTATTTTCCAGAAAAAATACTTTTTATGTTAATAGTGAAAAAAAAGATTTGTTTTAAATCCACCTTTTTGTTTAAGGTAATTAGATGGATTCATTTTTTTAAGATGGGTTTAAAAGATAAATTACTTAGATAATATATATTTTAATACAATTTATTTTATTTTAATCATTTTTATATTTAATTATGAATTAAAATCTATTTAATCCTTTGAACATTTTTTCTTTGGAAAACTGCTTTCTAATTGCGTTTGTGGGTGAAATGTTAAATGAAAAATTTCTTATTCAATGAATGGAATTTGGAAAAATGGATTCCATTTTTCAAATAAAAATAAATTATATTATATAAAACGTTCAACATATTTTTTGATTATAATTAATAAAAAGAACAATAAATATTATTTACCACAATTACGGAAAGAATTGGTTTACCAGGGTTAAGACTAAAATGATAAGTGTTAAAAATGACCCAATTTTTTTTTAAAACACATTGGATGGAAATATTTACATATTATATCTTTTAATATCTTTTATTGTCCATTTTTCATACCATTTTAATGAGAAAAATTTGGGTACAACATTTTATTTTAAATAATTTCATGTGTTCCACTCACTTGATTTAAAAATGGCCACCCCTTCTCAAATCCTCTTAAAAACTAAAGAAACATTTATTTCTAGTAATACCTATCCAAATCACTTACTTACATCACTCACTCCATCCTAAAATCGTTATTTTGGTGAAAAATCCAACCTATGGAGCCTTTTTGTGAAAATCAAAAGATGTTTTCTAAGTAAGATGTATTGTCTCTAACAATGAATTTTATTTTCATTGTTCCTCCACCTCCTTCAATTATTACTAAACCATGATGGTATAATAACCATAATGTCCTAAATAAAATGACATGTTTTTTTCTACTTTCATCTCCTACAACTATCTCTTATTTCATTGAATTGAATACAAAATCACCATTTGTGTGTACGGAGGACTTCTGCCTCGCAAACTGATGTAATTCTTTTTCCATCACAACCTCTCACTAAAATATATAATTATATATTAAATATTTTTATATTTTATTTATTATATTATTATAATTATTAATTTTTTATGTAACAAATACATTTTTACATACCATTCTGTGGGAATAGGCTAACATTGCTCGTGTATACGGTGGACTACCGCCTTTCAAATCGATGTGATCCATTTTCATTTTACATAGAATTTAATAAGGATAGTTTTAATGAAAATATTTCGAACATATTTCAAATAAATTATTATCTAATATTATTATATTAATTACCATTATTTCTTTCAATCCATCAAGAAAATGGAAACATCATTCATGTGTACAATCGGCCAACCATCTCTATGAATGTGATATTTCATTTCTTATCAATAACACTTATGAAGTATTATAAAAAAAATATACTAAATATATATAATATTTATATAATGGTTAAAAAATTTGAGATGATGGAAACATGATAAAAGTTATAGAAATAAAAATTAAAAATAAAAACATAAATGAAAAACAGTGTAATTATTTCCTGAAATGTGACTTTAACATGGTATTATTAATAAACGGATATTGAATATTAGTAAGTAAACAATATATGGGATGATATATATATTTATGGTTAATTAATAGATTTATAGTTAACCTATAATGATTATTTCTGAGGTTTCTACAAGCACGATTGAAGTCGAGACATAGGGTAAGGAATTGTTTTCTCAGTTATCCTTCCAAAAGAAATATGTTTTCATTTTCACCTATATTATTTTATGAGGTGTATATATAACCCCTTATACATGTAATATAAATATATTATTTATTATAATGATATTTTATGTTTTATTTAATTTCATTTGTTTGAGATTCATATAATTCAATGTCACCAATGTGGTAATGATTTGATGGTACATTTTCATTGTTTCTCAGGATTGTTTTTATTATTTTTATAATAATTAAATATTATTATCCATCTATAAATAAACTCATTAATTTAATTCTACTATGATTATTTTTTTTCTCTTAATTTTCCTATCTTTATATACTCAATAGTTTGAAAAAATATAAATAAAAATTATCTTTATTTTCCTCTTTGGTCGAAAACCCATTTTACTTCCAAAACCATAGTTTAGAAAATAATTTTACCCAATGTTTTTAACATTAAATAAATTATTTATTAAATACATTTTTTCATATTTTTTAATTTTAAAATAAATTAGAAAGGAATAATTATGTTTTATTCCAAATAATTCATTTTTGGATTGTATAAAAAATATGAAATGAATATTCATTTTAACATGCATGAAATAAACTGAATTATCCACCTTCATGGTCAAACTTTTCATTGTGTGTTATTTTTTAATATTCCATGGTTTCATGTAAAGAAAAATATATTGAAATTTTTTATTTTTTAAAAAATATTTCTTTAATTTGGAAATATATTTTTCTTAAGAAATGTTCCAAGTGAACATTCAAAATAATTTTTCATCTATGATGACATGATTTGATTCTACTTATGATTTATTTGGGATATTATCCATATATTACCCTATTATTATTTTTATGGATGTTTTTTATTTTTTATTATATGATATTGATGAATCCTTTCAATCATGAATGGGTTTTACCATGATTAAATGATTATGAAACAAACATCTATTTAAGAGTTTTAATATGATGAAATCAGATGATGTTTATAAAACATGCCTCTTTTCCAATGGTTATGATATGATGAAATTTTTATAATACTCATTCCATTTCATCTGTTAAGATATTATTCATATTTTATGATCTTGTGGAACACATTCATATAATTTACATTATCTGGTGGGTGGGGCCAATATCCTCCTCTAATGTATTGTTTAAGATATATATGACTAAAAGGGGGTGTGAACCTAGTTTAATAAGGGTATTTTTCTACTATGATTATCTAGGGAGTGAACCTTGACTACTTTGATGGTTTGGGGTGTAAATCCATTCCACTATGATATCCTTCGTAGTGATCCTTGACTATAATGGAAATGATTTTATATTCTTATGTGTACGAAATAATTCCTTGTATTTCTCCATTGTTATAATTTTATAACTAATATAATTTGATTCCCTTATAATCCATGTGTTATGAACTACTAATCATTATTCCATGATAAATATATTGATCTTTTACATGAAGGGTATTGTCCTAAAATGTGATTGGCATGTTCTAATACACCTATATTACAATTATTCATATGTATTTCCCTTATGATCCAACTGTATTATGTATTAATTTTTATTGAAGGGTTATAGATATGAAAATATTAGTAAGATATGATGTCGTTATCCTAATAACCAATAGTTTATTATTCTGTTATTCTAAAGGAAATATACTATTATGATCCCTGGTCTTGTATTTTTTTAAATTAATTTAATTTCATGAAAAATTAATGTAATATCTCTAAATGAAAATCATTGGTCTATATAGCTGGGACACTAGAACCTTGGAGGAGGCCTCCTGTCATGAAGGATTTGTGGCATCCCTCAACATTTATAGTGGGTATTCAGATTAGTTCTTGGGGAGAAAGTGTTTTCTATACCTACTATTCAACATGTAAAGATGATTGGAATTGTATTCATAGCTAGGTGGGATCTATCTTGGGTGGATCCTAGGTGGTGGTTACTGTGGGTGAAACCTTTATGCCTCTTATATAATTGATATTGGGGATAAATATATTAGATTGTTCTAGAGAGAGGATTCGGGAATGGTTCATATTTGAGATTAGATAGGATTTCCCTTAGTGTAAACCTCATGGGTAGCAGTGATGGCATAGTTCTATGGATTTTAGATCCTTCCAATGCATATACCAAGTCGTGATGTCCTGTTCCTTCTCCTAACATTGATAAAGGAATTGATGACCCGTATTTGGATAAACATAGAATGGGAGATTTGGGGAGGTAACTAGGTAGACCTAGAAGATATGTCCATCATGGAGGAATTTTTGTTGTATCATGTTATTGCACTATTAGTCCCCCTTACCCCATGCCTATTGGTGATCAGTTGTCATTTGAACCTTATTTCTTGATTCATATGGATATATGGATCCAGCCGTTATTAAAATATCAATGAAAACAATTCCAAACTTTCCCAACAACACTCATCCTTCCCTAAGGTGGAGATATGATCCACTTTAATATTATTTTAGATCAATGATTCCAAACATCCTTCACATCCCCTAGTTTTAGGAGAAGAGTTTTTCACCTGTCCCACCTTCTATTTGGTTGGGTTGTGACACACGATATCTTTATCCAATCATTCCCAAATATGGGGGTGCGTGGAACTACTGGTCTAGTCATGTTTCAGGAGATGAAAATCATATGAAGTTCACTATTATTATTTTTTAAAACAGTCCACTTGGGGCAAGCGCTGATGTGGTGGAACACTCTTCCTTTCCCTACATTCCCACATTCCAATGGTGGGAAGACTCTTCTTGTAACCCCCAGAGATTTAATAAGATATATTCTTTTTAATTTCATTCATATCTTATATTTTACACTGCAACAAATCAGTCTTGCACTACACTCAAACCTGACCTGGATTGCATTACACGCAATCGCGACCTTCCTCGATAGCGTGTGTTGTACAGAATACCGGGTTTCACAAAACAACGATATATGGTTATAATATTATCATGAACTAGCCGTTATTAATAGTATTAACTACATTTTGAATTTTATAACATTATAATTCATATTTCTCATTTTCTAGAGCATGGTATGAGAATAAAATAATTTTTTCGGGTAAAATAAGTATTTTTAAAAAAATGCAGTTTTTCCGCCTTTTGATGGCGCACCCACATTAAATATAGTTTTTGAAAGTTTTATAAGTTCAATATTACAAAATAAAATTATTCTTTGGAATCATGATAGAAAATTTTACCTTGGATAAAATTTTCATATTATTCTGATAACTTTCATATTTTAATGAATAGTAAAAACACGCTATATTTTAATTAAAAACAATATTTTTCATCTCAATGTTTTATGTGGTTAAATTATAATATTGAATGGTTTTAAATTATAAATAGAATATATTTTTACCATTTAATATAATTTATGTCATTAGAATTGATTTTACATTGAATTCGTAGGTTAAATCAATTCAATCGTTTGCAATGTTTTAAATAAAAACCTGTTTTCTTTTGACAACGGGATTATTTTTAATTTAATTTCTGCAACTTCTGTGTATTGAATTTCAAAAAATGGATTCCATATTTCGAATCAGTGGTTCCAAATTATATTTATGGGCTACTTTTTATTTTTGTGCATTATGAATAGTAACTACGGTAAATTTTATTTACCATCGTTAAAGGTAAATTGTGTAATTGAGGGTAAATATAATATTATAAAATTTCCCTACCACTTATATTAATACAATTGGATGATTATATTGAGTCCTAAGTTATATTTGGGTCGAAATGGAATCCATTTGAACCCACTTGGATGTGATTAAGACCTTTAGTTTATTTTATTTAAAGGAAAGTGAAATATGTCTCACTCAAACATTAATAATTAAAGTATTTATAATATAAGGTTATACAGAATATAAATTCGGTTATAAATACTCATTTGAAATCTAAAATGTTTTTCTTTATCATGGTACTTTATTTGTAATTTTTTAAGAGTTATTTAATTACATTATTAGCTTATACATTAATGACGCAGAAATTATTTATTTAGTGAAAAAATCAATAATATTGTTTTATTGAAATAGTAATACATGTTAAAGGGCCCCCAAACCAGATAAAAACTTATTGGTAATGTATATATACACAATAATCATCCAATTACTAAATATATGACCGTTTGTAGTCTTATAAAAGTGAGTATGACACTTATATTATATTATTTTATATGATGTAAAAGTTGTCACCTTCATAATTTAATAAATATAACATTTTAAAATTTGGGTTTTTTAGAAGATAAATTAGACTAAATATATTCTTATAAAATATATAAGATTTATCTTTATCCTAGTATTTTATTTTTAATTTTTAGGCGACAAATAAGTATTTTTAATAATTATACAAAAATGTTGTAGTAATTATTTTATTAAGAGAAATATCAAATAAATGATTTTATAAATAGTAAAATAAATATTATATGAACTATCTAATGTTCTAAACTAATTTTATAGAATAATATGACATGTTATGAACCTATGAAATATTTTAGTTCGAATATATCCTCGGTGTGGATTTTATTTAAATTCAAATAAATGAATAGTGTCGAAATTGACACTATTGTTATTTTATAAAAATAACATATTATTAAATTTTTTAATAATCACAAAAATATTTAAAAATTATAAAGTGAAATTAATATCGTCTAAAATGTCCTAAATTATCTAATTATGGATAATTCACATCACATAAATAATTATTTATAATAATTTAAAATTTAGAATCTTATTACCACAAAATAAATTTAATAGATTAAATAAGGATAAATCAAGTTGATAATGTTTAAAATAAATTCCATACGTGTCTAAATTTTATTGGATGATGAGATTACAACCCTATCTCATCTAATCATCTAATATGAGTCAATTTTGGTGGTTTTTAAGTGGGGTTATATTTATTATAAATTAATATTTTTATGATTTCCAAAAGTTCCCCTCTCATCCCTCGTAAAAAGAGAACCCCTTACCACTTCCCTTCACACCCATTGAGCTTTCAAGCTTAGAAAAACCCTTCCCATTACCCTTATAAACTTCTCTATAAACATACTAGAGGTCCTGGTATTCTACAAAGACCAATTTTAGTATCCTAAGTGGAGGTTTCAAAGAGGCGTGTTGAAGAAAAGGTAATATCCTTTACCGATTCTTTCAAATTCATTTCTTCTTATACTTCCTCTTATTTTTTTGTTTCATAATAATGTAATAACATCTGTATCACTAATATACTGATATGTTATTATAAATATGAAACAGCCTCATTTCACCTTCTATCCATCCTATGGAAAACGAAATCACCGCGCGTGCGTACGTACGTAATACCGTCTCCACGCCGTGGTGTAATCTGTTTTTCCACCACCACCATACTTGGATGGGTATAATGGTGTAAAGAATAAATATATATGGTTATTATAACATCATAATGATTCTATGATATTATATCATCCACTCCAATTCTATTCAATAAATATGGGAATGATATCATCGCTCATGCGTACGTACGAATTACCGTCTCCACAACGCGATGAGATTCATTTTCCATGTTAACAATTCAAGAATGATTATAAGTATATATAATAAGAAATAATGAAATATATGACATAATAATGCTACTGGATTTATGTATATATATATATATGTATGTCATCTACTTAATTCCATTCCATTCAATTCAATAAGGAAACGGAAACATCGTTCATGCGTACGTACGGCCTACCATCTCCATGAACGGTGTATTTCATTCCTTTTATCAATCTATTATATATATGTATATTATGAATATATATTATATATAAATCATATTTTATATTCTATAATTAATTAATCATGATCTAAGTAATCATATTAATAATTACAAGTCAAAACACGGACGATAAATTAAACGATTTTACCCAAAACACTGCTTTAACAAAAAAATTTACTAAAGAGCGGGTAATATAAAGTCGTAAGTGAATCATATATGATATAAATAATATTATTATGGTTCTGTTACAGGTTAATAATATGTTTAAACCCACTATACGGGAGTCTCCGACACATATGGAATTAATTGGACCTATGGTAAGGGATAATGTTGCAATCTCAATTGTTTTCTATCCGAGATTGCTTATACGTAAGTATTTACTGGGGTTATATTTATCATCCAAATCCAGGTTTTATAAAAAAAATCATGTATTTTTAAAGTCCTTTTTACCCATTTTTGACTTTTACTACATGGTATGTAAGGAATCTTTTTTTTGTTTACCATACGAGGTACTTTTTGACTTTTCCGGCAAAAGTACGAGAAGAATGTTTTTTTAACTTATACAGCATGAACGGATTTTTACAATTTCATAACACCTTATTTTCATAATGCTTACTCTACAATATTTCGTGACTATTTTTAAAAAAATCCTTTTCATTTAAAATTGAATGGCATTTTTTGAAAAGGAAATGATTTTTAAGAAGAAAGGATATTTTCCTCAAGAATTCATTTCAAGTGTTTTGTCAAAACCATTTTCCATCTAAGATAACATTATTTCATATGTGTATGTTTCAAGTATATTGTCTCTATGATTTAAATGGTTTCACTTTTCTTATGATGAAATATCCATTTGTTTTATATGTATTATGTGATGATGGGATGATTTTTATGAAACCCATTTTATTCTTTGGGTTATGATGAATGTTTCATGTTTATTTTTTGGCACAAGTAAGAATGATTTCATTATTAGATGTGTGGGACCTATATCAATATTCAATGCATTGGGTAAAGATTTATATCTCATGACATAGACATGGCTGAAACGTCATGTAAATTCGGTTCAGTAATACATGGCTGGAATGGCAAGTAAACCCTATTCAGTAAGGGACCTCTTCCACTAAGATGGTCTTGGCAACAATGCCTTGGCTACTTTTGAAATAATTACATGTGTTTAATGGATTCCACAATTACATGTTTTATTCCCATTATAGTTTATCATGATTAATGTTCATTTTTGATGTATGCCTTATTTACTTACATGATTTATGACAATGCTCGTGATTTTGATGTTTAGATTTCATGTTCATGTTTTTGCATTCAAATGTTTATGGATTGCTTTATATTCTCTATGTTTACCCTTACTGAGCATTTGAGCTCACCCTTTATATGTTTTATTTTCCCTAGGATTTAAAGAATGGTTTTAGGTAAGAAAACAAAAGGGGAAGATCTTTATGGGAGATGTTATAGATATTTCACCATGATTAGAAGATTATAATCCTAGTTTCCAAAGACACTAAACAATTACGGTCCTTGTGTGTCTATTTTTGTTATGTATTAAGTATTCTGCTAAAGTAATGTAATGTCCATGTATGTCAAGCTTCGGGTCTCTAAAGTTGGTATTAGAGGAAAGGTTTAGTTAACTTTCATGACCCGTCCTCGGGGCCCGTGCCATGACTTCCCCAAGCCCGCCTTCCATTGGCCAGGGGCTGGCAACTAGCACCAAAGGCGTTAATCCCGATAACTAGGAAGGCATTGCCTTTATAAAAGTAACAAAACACCACATAGTAAAAGCGGAAGTAAAAACTAAGTACAAAAAGGAAGTGCGGAAAAGTAAATGGGCTAGAGTAAAAACCCAATCAAAAGTACAACTACAACTGGAAGAAAGTACAATAGAAAAGACAACTGCTGGTAGAACGGAAGCAACTACTGGGTTGTCCTCCTCAGATCCTACCTGAAGGGTAGGTACAGAGAGCCTTCACAACATTCTTGCCCTCAAACCTCCTTTGAGTGTCATCTCATCGTGAAGTCCACCTCCGGATACTGACTCGTTGTATGGTCCACCTCCGGGTACTGTCCTGTCCTCGAACACTCAGCCTCCATCAGCACTGAACGTCGTTTGCAAAAAACACAATGAGGTGCGGGCATAGCCCGTGCAGGGGTGAGTGTAAAGATACCCAGTAGGGACCCTGAGACCCTCAAAGTCTCACTATATCCAACGAGTATAACCACAAATAAGATATCAACAGAAAACCTCTACTTAGATATATGCCCATACATATACCTAAGTTATCAAGTAACCCATCTCAATCTTGAGGAAACACAAAGATTATGAAATCAATGGATAACCACTAACTAGTTATATGCCCATACATATACCTAAGTTATCAAGTGACCCATCTCAATCCTGAGGAAACACAAATATTACAGACTCAGCTCAACTAGGATTTTATTCATGATGTTGAAACCACGGCTGCTGGAGAACTCCTCCTCCGTCGAGTATAGAGGGCCTGCCGCTACAACCAAGCGTGCCGAACTCCTCCTCTGTCGAGTTCAGAGGGCCTGCCTCTACAACCAAGCATGTCGAACTCCTCCTCTGTCGATTTCAGAGGGCCTTCCGCTACAACCAAGCGTTCTGAACTCCTCCTCTTTCGAGTTCAGAGGGTCTGCCGCTACAACCAAGCGCGCCGAACTCCTTGGACTGCTGTAGTACTCCACCTGTTGAGTACTGTGGGCCTGCTGCTACAACCAAGGGCTTCCCACCATGGGTCTGCCGCTACAACCAAGCGCTCCTCCATCGTGGGTCTGCCGATACAACCAAGCACTCCCCCTCATAGCCTCTAGAGGTACTCCTTCTGTTGAGTACCGCGGGTCTGCCGCTACTACCAAGCGCTCCTCCACCGTGGGTTTGCTACTACAACCAAGCGCTCCCCACTGGGCTATCCGAAACACACCGAGTCGATGAATCAACATTCGTCATGTCTCAGCCAGCTACTAGGTCTCTGCACTCTGCTAGCTCGTCACCCGGAGGGTTCACTCCACGAGCTAATGGTCGATACTCCAAGTATCTCAAAGTTCAACGAAAAAGTATCTCAAAGGACCGCCTCGTCATAGGAGTCTCAATGTAATAGATGGAGCGTCAGTCAGACGCCCGGTCTGTGAGTTACTAGCATTTTCGTCCCAGGGGCCTGGTTGGTTTCGTGTGCGAACCAACACGGCCGTAACTCGACTGTACCCCGAACACTCATAGGGTATGCTCATAGGGACCGTTTCTCAACGTGATCACCAACTCCGCTGACGGGTCGTCAAACGGACGTCCGGTCTGAATGTTATCAGCTTTTCTGTTCTAGGTGCCCGGTTGGATTTCGGGTACAATCCAACCCGGCCATTATCCAACTGCATCCAAAACTCAGGCGAAGCTTTCCAAAACATTCGTCTCATCAAGTGTAATTCAACGAAGTCGACGGCACGTCAATCGAACGTCTGAAGCTCATGTTATGAGCGTTTCCGCTGCGAGGGCCCAGTTGATTTCATGTAAGAACCAACCCGGACGAACCCAAAGTACTCCGAAACACTAGGTGTAGTATACCGAAACGACCATGTAGATTAAAGGATCTCTATGCAACTGACGGTGTGTCGATCGGAGGTCCGCAGCTAATGTTATGGGCGATAGACTGAAAGAGGTTCCGTATTAAGGGGTTCGGGCCCTGTCCGACCCGGCCCGATACCCCCAGGGTCGGCCCGAACAGGGTCGACCCAAACCGGGTCCGGGTCCGGCCCACTTGGGCGCAGCCCAACCCGGCTGGAGAGGCTCGGCCCGGCTGGCGCGGCCCGGCCAGGCGGCCCGGTCTGGCGGACCGGCCTGGGCAGCCGGCCCGGTGCGCGGCGCGCTGGATAGGGGCTCAGTCGAACGGCCGATCCGTTCGGATGCGGGGGGAGCTTCCCCCGCGTGAAGAAATCGCGGCCCCTTAATGGGACAGCTTACATCCGGCCAGCCGGGGGTTTCGAACCCCCGGTTCTTCCACGGTCTGGTCGGCCCGCTCCGGTCGGCCTGCTTTTTCCACCACAGGGCCGGCAAGGCCGGTCCCCCTGCTCCGACGTCGGCGGCCCGATTCTGGCCGCCGGTTCTGCTGCTCCATTGTGGCTTAAGCGGCAGCCTTGGTCCGTCCGGCGCGGCGCGACGGCTCCGTGCCCCTCCGCAGCGGCCCCGCTCCGGTCGCGGTGTCATTGGTTTTTTTCCAGCGCAGCACGACGGCACCGCGTCTTGGTTCAATTCTCAAATGTGTGGCCTGACGGCGCCGCACATTCCTTGCCGCCCGTTCCCGCGCAGTGCAACGGCACCGCGTTACATTCCCTCGAACTGCAACGACAAATAATAATAAGCGAGGAGGGTCGGCCGTGTTTGTGCGGTCCGGCCCCCTCCTGTTAAACGATATCAAGTGGTCCAAAAGAATGGGATACGATGACAGAAGATTTCACAAATTAAAACACATAACCCCTACCACAACGTTGTCGTCGAACGAGCGTGCGTCGCAGAATTAACTGTCGCGGAAGAAAAGGATCGTCGTAGAAGAAGAAGATCTCCGCGGAAGAAGCGTCATGGAAGGCACGTCTTTGGTGTTATGTGGTCTCCGAGGAAGGTGTCTCTCACCGTCGTCCGCCGTCGGTGGTCGACGTTCTTCGTCGTCGGCGTTGCGTTCTTCGCGTTCTTCATTGAAGAACGAAGAAGTTCCTCAAGGCTTCTCTTTTTCTCCCAACATCTCCCACAACCAGAAATCCAACAAAAAAAATAAAATAAGAGTCGTCTTATTTTATTAACGCACATGCCGACATTTAAAATTCAAAAGAAATGAAATGAACAATTAATTCAAATAATTAATTGTAATGATTAAGCCGCCCAAATTAATGAGGCATTTCTTAACCAGAATAAATGCACGGTTGACTTCATTAAAAGGGGGGGTACAGGTGCGTTACATAGAAGGAAGGATACGGTGGGGCTTGTGTGGGCCCCACCTCACAAATATCCTACCAAATGGGTAGGATATTGTAGGTTCCACCTTATCCACTTAACTTAGGTTAAGCTGCTTTAAGTAAAATAAAATAAATTGTCGCACCACTTTATTTTATTCCTTAACTTAACCCCAAAAATTAAAAACCACACCCGAGAAAATGTAACTCCAGAAAAGGTGTTTCTAAGTAATTATTGGCACTGCGATTCCATTGGTTCCCTCGTAATTCGATTCCGAGCACCGGTTCAAAAGTTAGAAAAAACTCGCTTGTTCGTTCACTGAACGTACCCGATGTAAACTTCGGAAAATGATTCAGGGCACACCGGGCCTCGGAATCAGGTGCCATAAGAAACTACGTTCTTGTAAAATCCAAAAGAAAATTAAGAATAAATTTCCCTTGAATTTTTATAGGTATTTACATTACTCCCAGCTCAGGGCTTTACTTCCCTGTAAAGCTATAACACAAACTAGGGAAACAAAAGCGGTACTGAGCACGCATCTGAGCCTTCCACTCCCATGTGCTCACCTGGAGGTTCCCGTAGTGCCAGTGAAAGCGCACCCGAGGAATCGACCCATCCTCGTAGGACCCACTCTTATTGTTCCTTGATCCCCACTAGAACCTCCGTGAGGGTCACCCCATCGCCCAAGTCCATCTCCTCATGGTCGATGAAAAGCGAAGGGTCGAGCTTGTATCTCCTCAGTTGAGATACCTGGAAGACGTCGTGCACCTGGTGCAACTGAGGTGGGTGGGTCAAGTGGTAAACCACCTCACCTAACCTGCTGAGTACCTAGAAAGGTCAGTTGAACCTCAGAGATAACTTGTCGCCTTGGCCACATCTCTGTAACTCACTTCGAGATGAGACCCGTAGGGAAACGTGGTGGCCAACCTCGAACTCTAGTGGTCTCTGCCCCCCGTTAGCACAAGACTTTTGCCGGCTCTGAGCTATCCTCATCCACTCTTGGATGACCTGGACCTTTATGGACCTACAAGTGCTGCTGAAATTTTTTCTTTGCCGATAAGAGAAATCCAGTCGCATCCACTGGATGAACCACGTTCTTCGCCTCATGCAGTAAATCCCGACATGGAAGATACTAATCCACACCAAGGATGACGTTGTAAGGCCTCGACGCTACTACCAAGAGATCCAACCACTACTCTTGCCTCCAAGGGTTGAGTCACATTGTCGGCATCAGTGTGTGGTCACTGGGTCTCCTCCAGTAGGTATCTCAAAGTGAGGGTCAAGTCAAAGGATTTTAAACCAGAACCTCTTAGTAACAACTAAAAGAGAGGACAGGAAGATAAATGCCACAAGAAAGGTGTCTTTTTATTACTGCAGGTCAAAGTACAAAGAAACAAAGCATCAAAAAAACAAACATGAACAGAGCTAGATGCAACATGAACAAAAGTCTCCAGGTCTGGAGCTAGTCCCGCTCCTATCCATCTCCTCCTGGAGCTTCATGATCGTAGGCCTCAGCTGCATGTAGCTGAGCTCTCCCACGTCCACCTATTCCCTGCGGTTGGGGTGGACCTTCTGCTGGTGGTGGTGGCACCACCTCAAAGCATCGTCCACCTCCAGCTGCAGGGCCAGCTCCTCTGACACGGTCTCCTGCTCCATGCAGTCCGCCTCGATCGAACCTATGCCTCTGCCTTGGAGGTCCTTCGTTCATCTACTGGTCATCTGTATGGCGGGTCGGACAGTCACGAGCCATGTGACCAACCCCGCCACAGGAGTAACACTGCCTGCGCATGGTAAGCCGTTCTCCACCCCGGGTGCCTCGCACAAACGATCATGTGCCACGCGGTCGACCACCTGTAGGTCTAGTACTCTTGGAGCTCTACGTCATCTATCTACTTCCTACTGCAGAAGACTCTGCCACATGCCGACTAGTGGTGGGTCTTACTGCTAGAGACTGCTCAGCAAGGAAACTCTCCACTAAGAGGGCTCGCACCAACACCCCTTTCTGTGTCGGAATTATGTGAGAAACAATAGAAGCTCTAATCTCTCGCCTGAGCCCCTACTTGAAGGTTCGGGCCGTGAAGAATGGGTCCCGTACCATGTCCGTCGAATAGCGCGAGAGATCGGTAAACCTCACCGCGTGATGGTCTACTATCATGCTTCCATGCCGCAGCTCTAGCAGCTCCTGGATGCGCACCACTCGGAGGGTGGCTGGGACGAACTCTGATCGAAAAAGGATCTCAAAGTCCATCCAAAGGAGAGATGCCTCATTGTGCACCTGGAGCATCAGGCTCCACCATCTTCCTGCTGCCGCATGCAGGAGGCTCGCTGCAAGGACCACTATAAGGACAGCTGGTGTCCCTACCAAACGAAAAACTCGTACAACTGCCTCCAGCCAATCCTCAGCTGCCTGAGGGTCCATCTCCCCATGGAACCTGGGCGGTCGCTGATGCTGAAACTCATCCAGTGCACTAAGGTGATGTGCACCGTCAGCGGGTGGGGCTGGTAGCATCGGTGGCTTGGCGGGGAGAGGTACCGACGATGCCTCTGCTGTCAAAGGGCCGTGTACCGAGGCCTTATCTCTTGGTGGGCTATCGTCCCGCACAATGCTCAGAACCCTAGCTAGCTTCCGTCGTGGGGCCATCCTAAAAAGAAACAGGTGCACCACGGTTAAACAGAATACCTGGTGAGCTGACACAATGTAATCACAGAGAAAACTTGAAACACACATGCAATCAATGTTTTCGTGCATTAAGCCAGAAATCAGAAGTTAGGGTCCTGGTGTACGGATACGTCGGCCGCCGCACCAACACTGGACTCCCTGGACTGATAGCCGCACTCAATACTCTCAACACTATTGCTTCACATAGAAAAAGATCAGAGTCCTGAGTTTGGCGGTAGAACCGAACTCCTCTGATACCAATTTGTCACGACCCGTCCTCGGGGCCCGTGCCGTGACTGCCCCAATCCCGCCTTCCATAGGCTAGGGACTGGTGACTAGCACCAATGGCGTAAATCCCGATAAATGGGAAGGCATTGCCTTTATAAAAGTAACAAAACACCACAGAGTACAAGTGAAAGTAAAACAGTAAGTACAAAAAGGAAGTGTTGAAAAGTAAATGGTCCAGAATAAAAACCCAATCAAAAGTACATCTACAACTAGAAGAATGTACAACAGAAAATACAACAGCTGTAGGAATGGAAGCAACTACTGGGTCTTCCTCCTCAGATCCTACCTGAAGGGTAGGTACATATAGCTTCTACAACACTCTCACCTGCCATCCTCCTCCGAGTGTCGTCTCGTCGTGAAGTCCACCTCCGGATACTGACTCGTCGTATGGTCTACCTCCGGGTACTATCCAGTCCTCGAACACTCGGCCTCTGTCAGCACTGACCGTCATCTGCAACAAACACAATGAGGTGCGGGCATAGCCCGTGCTGGGGTGAGTATAACGATACTCAATAGGGACCCTGAGACCATCAAGGTCTCACTAAATCCAACAAGTATAACCACAAATAAGATCTCAACATATAACCTCTAATTAGATATATACCCAAACATATACCTAAGTTATCAAGTAACCCATCTCAATCTTGAGGAAACACAATGATTGTGAAATCAACGGATAACCACAACCCAGGTATATGCCCATAAATAAACCTAAGTTATCAAGTGACCCATCTCAATCATGAAGAAACACAAAGATTACAGACTCAGCTCAACCAGGATTTTATTCATGACGTCAAAACCACGGCTGCTGGAGAACTCCTCCTCTGTCGAGTATAGAGGGCCTGCCACTACAACCAAGCATGCCGAACTCCTCCTCTGTCGAGTTCAGTGGGCCTGTCACTACAACCAAGTGTTCTTAACTCCTCCTCTGTCGAGTTCAAGGGCCATCCGCTACAACCAAGCGCACTGAACTCCTCCTCTGTCGAGTTCAGAGGGCATGCCGCTACAACCATGCGTTCCGAACTCCTTGGACTGCTATAGTACTCCACCTATCGAGTATTGTGGGCCTGCTGCTACAACCAAGCGCTTCCCACCATGGGTCTATTGTTACAACGAAGCGCTCACCCTAATAAGTTCCAGAGGCACTCCCTCTGTTGAGTACCGCGAGTCTGCATCTACAACAAAGCGCTCCTCCGCCGTGGGTCTGCCGCTACAACCAAGCACTCCCCCTCATAGCCTCCAAACGTACTCTTTCGGTTGAGTACCGCGGGTCTGCCGCTACAACCAAGCGCTCCTCTGTCGTGGGTCTGTTGCTACAACCAAGCGCTCCCCACTGGGCTATCTGAAACACACTGAGTCAATGAATCAGCAGTCGTCAAGTCTCGGCCAGCTACTAGGTCTCTGCACTCTGCAAGCTCGTCACTCAGAGGGTTCGCTCCATGAGCTACTGTTCGATACTCCAAGTATCACAAAGTTCCACTAAGAAGTATCTCAAAGGACCGCCTTATCATAGGGGTCTCAATGCAACAGACGACGTGTCAGTCGGATGCTCGGTTTGCGAGTTACTAGCCTTTTCGTCCGAGGGGCCCGGTTGGTTTCGTGTGCGAACCAACCCGGCCGTAACTCGACTGTACCCCGAAATCTCATAGGGTATTCTCATAGGGACCGTTTATCACCGTGATCACAAACGCTGCTGAGGGTTCGTCAAACGTGCATTCGGTCTGAATGTTATCAGCTTTTCCGTTCTAGGGGCCCGGTTGGATTTCGGGTACAATCCAACCCGTCCATTATCCAATTGCATCCAAAACTCAGGCAAAGCACGCCAAAACTTCCGTCTCATCAATATTAATTCAATGAAGTTTATGGCACGTCAATCGGACGTCCGGAGCTCAAGTTATGAGCATTTTCGCTCCGAGGGCCCAGTTGGTTTCGTGTACGAACCAACCCGTCCGAGCCCAAAGTACTCTGAAACCTTGGGTGTAGTATACCAAAACGACCGTCTAGATCCAAGGATCTCTACTCAATAGACGGTGCATCGATCGGAGGTCCGAATTTCATGTTATGGGTGACGGACCGAAAGAGGATCTGTATTAAGGGGTTCGGGCCCGGTCCGACCCGGCCCGATACCCCTAGTGTCGGCCCGAACTAGGTCGACCCAAACCGGTTCAGGTTCCGGCCTGCTTGGGGGCGGCCCGACCAGGCTGGCGTGGCCCGGGCACGGCCCATCCTAGAGGCCCGGTCTGGCGGACCGGCCAGGGCAGCCGGCCCGACACGCGGCCCGCTGGCCAGGTGCTCGACCGAACGGCCAAGCCGTTCGGATGCGGGTTGCGCTTCCCCCGCATGAAGAAACTGTGATCCCTTAATGGGGCCACTCACGTCCGGCTAGCCGGGGGTTTCGAACCCCCGGTTCTTCCATGGTCCGGCCACCCCGCTCCGGTCGGCCGGCTTCTGCCACCACGGGACCGGCAAGGCCGGTCCCCCTGCTCCAACGTCGGCGGCCCGATTTCGGCCGCCGGTTCCGCTTCTCCGCCACGGCTTACGCCATGACCTTAGTCAATCCGGCGCGGCACGACGGCGCCACGCCCCTCTACAGTGGCCCCGCTCCGTCCACAGTGTCTTCGGTTTCTTTTCGGCGCGGCGCGGCGACACCGCGGCTTGGTTCAATTCTCAAATGTGTGGCACGACGACGTCGTGCATTCCTTGCCACTCGTTCTCGCGCTGTGCGACGGCACCGCGTTACTTTCCCTCGAACCGCAACAGCAAATAATAATAAGGGAGGAGGGTCGGCCATGTTTGTACGGTCCGAACCCCTCCCATTAAACGATATCAAGTTGTCCAAAAGAACTGGGTTAGATGACGGAAGATTTCACAAATTAAAACACATAACCCCTACCTCAACGTTGTCGTTGAACGAGCGTGGGTCATGGAATTAACCGTGGCGGAAGAAAAGGATCATCGCGGAAGAAAAGGATCACCGCGGAAGAAGCGTCACGGAATGAACATCATTGGCGTTATGTGGTCTCCGAGAAAGGCGTCTCTCGCCGTCGTCCTCCGTCGGAGGTCGGCGTTCTTCGTCGACGGTAGTGCCTTCTTCATGTTCTTCGTTGAAGAACAAAGAAGTTCCTCAAGGCTTCTCTTTTTCTCCCAAAGCCTCCCACAACTATAAATCCAACAAAAAAATAAAATAAGAGTCATCTTATTTTATTAACGCACATGCCAACGTTTAAAATTCAAAATAAACGAAATGAACAATTAATTCAAAGAATTAATTATAACGATTAAACCGCCCAAATTAATGAGGTGTTTCATAACCAGAAAAAACACACAGTTGACTTCATAAAAAGGGGGGGTGCGGGTGCGTTACATAGAAGGAACGGAATGGTGGGGCTCGTGCGGGCCCCACCTCACAAATATTCTACCATGTGGGAAGGATATTGTGGGTTCCCCCTTATCCGCTTAACTTAGGTTAAGCTGCTTTAAGTAAAATAAAATAAATTGTCGCACCACTTTATTTGATTCCTTAACTTAACCCCAAAAATTAAAAACCAAACCCGTGCAAACGCAACTTCGAAAAAGGTGTTTCTAAGAAATTACAGGTGCTGCGATTCCATCGGTTCCCTCGGAATTTGATTCCGAGCACTGGTTCAAAAGTTAGAAAAGACTCGCTCATTCGTTCACTGAACGTACCTGAGCTAAACTTCGGAAAATGATTCTGGGCACACCGGGCCTTGGAATCCGGTGCCGTCAGAAACCGAAATCCTGTAAAATCCAATAGAATATTAATTAAAAATTTCCCTTGAATTTTTACAGGTCTTTACATTAACCTTTGGAAACTAGGACACGAATACTTTAGTGAGATCCCTAGAGATATTTCTAAGGTATGTCTAAGGATGTCCCGAAGGTTAAGTATAAGTATAGGTTATAGTCCAGGAATTACGGTAATGATATTAGAATTAATCCTAAGATGTTAGATATCGAAGGTACTCCCCCTTTATTATGTTGTTTTACCTAGCATGATTTTTGCCTCTCACGCTATTCTTTTTGGGTTTTAGACGATGGCTGGAACCCGAAGGAACCGTGTTGATCAATGTAATGGAAAATGTAATTATTGTCCTCCTGAACAAACCAATGTTATGGGAGATGGAGTGAAAAATCTTATTCTTATACTTACTCAATATATGAATCATTCTGGACTTCCGAATGAGCATAGAAGGGAACAATATTCTATTGTGTCCTTCATGAGGCAACGTCCACCTTATTTCAATGGGTTTTCATATCCACATGTTGCTGAACAATAGATCAGTGCCATTGAAAATATATTTTCCATACTTCGCTGTTCAGAACATGATATAGTTATTCTATCTGTTTACTGTTTAGAAGGTGAATCAGACCAGTGGTGGACTCTAATTAAGAATAAAAGGCCCCAAGATGAAATTGAATCCATGGAATGGGACGAGTTCAAGAACTTTTTTCAGTAAGTACTTCCCTCGTATTCTTCGAACAAAGATGGAAAAGGAGTTCCTTGAGCTTAAGCAAAAGGATGATGAATTTTTTGGTATATATGAAGCAAATTTTACAAGGCATTCAAGGTATGCATCTAGCTTTATCATCCAACCTGAAAGTAAAGTTGATCGATTATTCAGTGGCTTAAAACCAAGTCTTCGAAGGGAATAATATATAAGAGACTTCAGTAGATGTGAAGAAATTGTGATTTGTGCTATCAATGTCAAAATGGATGTTGGTGTTACATGTCCATCTCATGGTTTTTACAAGAAATGAAAGATGGAGTTCAAGGAGAAATCTCAGAACAAGGGTGAAAAGAAGATGAATGTTTCTTTATGTTCAAAGTGTGGAAAGAATCATGGTGGAGATTGCCTAAAAGGTACTAAAGTGAGGAAAATAAGGTAATCGAGTAGCTGAGTGTCGAAGTAATGGAAAAAGGGTTGCTAATGATTTGAATAAAGAAAATACTATAGATAACTCACCACCAATACTTCAATGCTTCAAGTGAAATGAAATGGGGCATTATTCTAATCAATTACCTAATCCAACGGTAAATTATGATCGACATGAGCAACCACTTAAGGAAAAGGACAAAGGGAAGTCACATGCGATCACTATTGGGGATGTTAAATATGAAAATGATGTGGTGGAATGATTAAGTGTTTATATAATGGGATTCCAAAATAATTTTGTATATAGTATCGCGGAATATTAGAATATTTATGTATTGGTATATTGTGGTTTTCAATAATTTTATGGTATTGGTAACCCTGGAATGTGATTCAGATATTTTTGGAAAGAAGATGATATGCACATAATAAAGGGATAAGGAGAAAATGAAATGTTTGACAGTATTCATAAGCTCATGACTGATATAAGAACAAAGTTAAATCATGGTTTGAGTATATAGAATTTATGGATTTTGGTATGTGGAAAGAGTTAAATTTTGACAGCTTTCATGTTTTCACTAAGGTTCAATGGGTATTCATTTTTCAAGAGAATACATGATTATGGAATTCACATGTTTGGAATTTGACCAACAAGATATATATATATCATATGATATACGGGCAATAAATGATTGTATTAAATGCTTGGTAGATGAGCATTCTAGTAATAATTTTATTTATACTATGAAATCGGACAAAAGTATTTTAGATAAACCTAAAGATTTTAATTGATTAATTTAAACATCAGATAGTATTGTTTAAGTCTAGAACTTTCTGTTATGTTTTAGAAAAAAGAAAACCCATAGGACGGGCAACAACCGGTCACGCCGGACAAGGATGCGGGAATAGAACCCACAACCGAAGTGCGGTAGGCCTTTATCGCTTACCACTGGCCTACAGGAAGTCCCTGGTTAGTAGAAACTAGTTTTATTTTATTAAGCGGTATGATAGATGATGTATAAGTTCATTTTTGGAATCGTATACGATTAACCTCACCATAGATGGACTTATGTATATTTGATAACTTTTCCAAACCTTTTGTTTGAAACAGATGGAATGACCCATCATTCTATCACATGATCTGCTAACACGTCACGAATAACAAATTCAACTTCATTTCCTTAAGATATGATGTGGAAATTGTTCAAAGCACGAACAGCAGTGAGAATGTTCCAAAATCAAGTAAGTATTTCTTCTAATTCAAAATGTTAAACTTTAGGGAAATGATAATGAAAACAAAAAATGTTTTCCTAATGCTCTTATATCTGATGAATCAGATGGTACCTTAGATCACCACAAATTTATGGCTTTGTGATTGATGGCCTTTTCATAACCATGTTCTCTACCACTCTCCATCAGAACTTGATGGTTAGATTTTTCTTCCATATCTATATTTTCACCTATGTTCTCCTATTTGGAAACCCAGTAATGTGTTACTTTGGGTAATCGTTACATTTCATACTTTAGTTTTTAAAATTATGTTTAAGTATTTCTTTTTACGATGTGGGTTTCTATGAATAGTAAACAATTTATAACCCCGCCAAATTTCGAGGGAGGAATTCATTTTAAGGGGGGTAGAATGTAACACCCCAAGATTTTATAAGATATATATTTTTTTAATTTATTTAATATCTTCTATTGTATGATGAAATAAAGAAGTCTTTCACTACATGAAACCCTGACCTGGCTTGCATTACACACAATCGCGACCTTCCCCGATAGCGTGTTTTGTATGCAATACCAAGTTTCACTAAACAACGATATATGGTTATAATATTATCACGAACTAGACATTATGAATAGTATTAACAACATTTTGAATTTTATAACATTATTATTCATCTTACTCATATTCTAGAACATGGTATTATAATAAAATAATTTTTTTGGGTAAAATATTTATTTTTCAAAAAATGCAGTTGTGCCGCCTTTTGATGGCACACCCACATTAAATCATGTTTGTGACATGTTTATAAGTTCAATTTTTCAAAAAAAAATTATTCTTTCGAATCAGGATATAAAATTTTACCTTGGATAAAATTTTCTTATTATTCTGATAACTTTCATATTTTAATGAATAGTAAAAACACGCTATATTTTAATTAAAAACAACTTTTTTCATCATAATATTTTATATGGTTAAATTATAATATTGAATGGTTTAAAAGTATAAATATAATATATTTTTACCATTTAATATAATGTATGTCATTAGCATTGATTTTACAGTGAATTCATAGGTTAAATCAATTCAATATTTTGCAGTGTTTTAAACAAAAACCTGTTTTCTTTCGACAATGGGATTAATTTTAATTTAATTTCTGCAAATTCTATGTATTGAATTTGGAAAAATGGATTCCATATTTGGAATAATTGGGTCCAAATTATATTAATAGACTACTTTTTATTTTTGGGCATTATGAATAGTAACTACGGTAAATTTTATTTACCATCATTAAAGGTAAATCGTACAATTAAGGGTAAATATAATATTATAAAATTACTCTAACACTTTTCATAATATAATTGGATGATTATATTTCATCCTAAGTCATATTTGGTTTGAAATGGAATCCATTATAACCCACATAGATGTGATTAAGACCTTTAGTTTATTTTATTTAAAGGAAAGTGAAATATGTCTCACTCAAACATTAATAATTTAAGTATTTTTAATATAAGGTTATACAGAATATAAATTCGGTTATAAATACTCATTTGAAAGAAAAATGTTTTTCTTTATCATGGTAATTTATTTTTAATTTTTTATGAGTTATTTAATTACCTTATTAGCTTATACATTAATGATGCAGAAATTACTTATTAAGTAAAAAAATCAATAATATTGTTTTTATTGAAATAGTAATACATATTAAAGGGCCAAAAAACCTGATCAAAACATATTGGTAATGTATATCTACAACATAATCATCCAATGACCGAATACTTTAATGTTTTTAGTCTTATAAAAGTTATTATGACAGTTATATTATTTTATTTTATATGATGTCAAAGTTGTCACCTTCATAATTTAATAAATAAAACATTTTAAAATTTGGGTGTTTTAGAAGTTAAATCATAATAAATAAATTATTATGAAATATATAATATTTATCTTCATCCTATTATTTTATTTTTAATTTTTATGCAACAAATAAGTATATTTAATAATTATACAAAAATGTTGTAGTAATTATTTTATTAAGAGAAATATCAAATAAATGGTTTTAAAAATAGTAAAAAAAATATTATATGAACTATTTAATGTGCTCCACTAATTTTATAGATTACTATGACATGTTAGGTACCTATTAAATATTTTATTTTTAATATATCCTCTGTGTGGATTTTATTTAAATTCTAATAAATGAATAGTGTCAGAATTGACACGATTGTTATTTTATAAAAATTACAAATTATTAAATTCTTTAAAATTCACAAAATTTTTTGAAAGTGTTAAATTGAAATTTATATAGTCTAAAATATCATAAAATATCTAATTATGGATAATTCACATCACATATGTAATTATTTATAACAATTTAAAATTCAAAATCTTATTACCACAAATAAAATTTAATAGATTAAATAAAGATAAATCAAGTTGATAATGTTTAAAATAAATTCACTACATGACTAAATTTTATTGAATGATGATATTAAAAACCTATGTCTTCTAATAATATAATATGATTCATTTTTTGAGGTTTTTAAGTGGGGTTAGATTTATTATAAATTAATATTTTTCAGATTTCCAAAGGTGCCCCTCTCCACCATAATAAAAAGGAACCACTTCCCACTTATCTTCACACCCTTTGAGCATTAAAGGTCATAAAACACCTGACCATTTACCTTATAAACTTAACTAGACACATACTAGAGGTCCTGGTCTTCTTCAAAGTCCAATTTTAGTATCATAAGAGGAGGTTTCAAAGAGGCGTGTCGAAGAAGAGGTAATATCCTTTACCGATTCTTTCAATTTCATTTCTTCTTCTACATCCTCTTATTTTGTTGTTTCATAGTAAATTAATAAAATCAGTATCACTAATATTCTGATATGTTATTATAAATATGAAACATCCTCATTTCACCTTCTATCCATCCTACAGAAAATGAAATCACCGCGCGTGCGTACGTACGAAATACCGTCTCTACGCCATGGTGTAATCTGTTTTTCCACCACCACCATACTTGGATGGGTATAATGGTGTAAAAAATAAATATATATGGTTATTATAACATAATAATGATTCTAATATATTATATTATCCACTCTAATTAAATTCAATAAATATGGGAAAGATATCATCGCTTGTGCGTACGTATGGATTACCGTCTCCACAACACGATGAGATTCATTTTCCATGTTAACAATTCATGAATGATTATAAAGTATATATAATAATTAATCATGAAATATTTGACATGATAATTCTACTGGATTTATTTATATATATATTTATTTCATCTACATAATTCCATTAAATTCAATAAGGAAACGGAAACAGCGTTCAAGCGTACGTACGGCCTACCGTCTCCATGAACGGTGTATTTCTTTCCATTTATCGATCTATTATATATATGTATATAATGAATATATATTATATATAAAACATGTTTTATATTTTGAAATTATGTAATCATGATCTATGTAATCATATTAATAATTACAAGTCAAAACATGGATGATAAATGAAACGATTTTACCCCAAACACTGCTTAAACAAGGAATTTACTAAAGAACGGGTAATATAAAGTAATAATTGAATCATATATGATATTATAACTATTATTATGGTTCTGTTACAGGTTAATAATATGTTTAAACCCACTATACAGGAGTCTCGGACACATACAGAAGAAATTGGACATAAGGTAATGGATAATGTTGCGATCTCAATTGTTTTCTATCTGAGATTGCTTATACGTAAGTATTTACGGGGGTTATATTTATCATCCATGTCAAACTTTTATAAATATGTTTTCATGTATGTTTAAAGTCCTGTTTACCCTTTTTTACTTTTACTACATGGTATGTAAGGAATCTTTTTTTGTTTACCATATGAGGTACTTTTTGACTTTTCTGGCAAAAGTATGAGAAAAATGTTTTTTTAACTTATACGACATGAACGGATTTTTACAGTTTCATAACACCTTATTTTCATAAATCTTACTCTAAAAGATTTCATTAATAATTTCAAAAAAATCCTTTTCTTTTAATATAAGGCCCCAACCTTAAACCTTACTTAATCTTGAGTTATTAAAAGATTACACATAGAGGATCTTTTCAGGTTTAGAGTTTTAGAGAATTAGATCATAAAACTTGCATTACATTCCAAATTTAAACAAAGTGGTTACATAAAAGATAGTATTCATTTTTCCCTTCAACAGAAACATATTTAAAATAAAACATGGATTATTTCTTGACACTTCCTTGACACTATCATCATATCATGTACCCTTCCCTTGACCTGTGAAAAACATTTCAAAAACATGGGATGAGCATAAAAACCTCAGTAAGGGATATAAAAATATGGAAAGGAAGCATGAGTACATGTATACACAAGAATAAATGAAATCATACTCTACTCATTAAACATAATCACTTTAACATACCACATCAAATCATGAATAAATCATAGAAATCATAAGACATAAATGTAACTTGAGGCATTCTTAACATTCTTACGTAGTGAGTAACCCTCTTGGTTACGTTTGGAATACCCATCACAATATATTCCCTAAATATATTCGTAGAAACCTTAACATTTAACTCCTTTACGTTACCCAATGAATTGGAGAGATACATCGGGCTCACCCGCCCTTAGTTTATCACGGAACCACCCGTCTTCAGAACAATGCCCAAGAACCATAACATAATCGTATCACATAAAACATGCATAAAGAAAACATTAAATTTCCACATTTCAATCAAAAGATATTAATACAACACATTGATATAATAAAAACATTATGAAAACCATTTTCAATAACAAAATAAAAGAAAAGTAAAACATGGTATTTATTTTTCTTTTTAAAAAATGTATGGCTTGTAGAGGAAGCCGAAACTCAAATAATGGTCACAGCGGCGGAGAAGTTGTTGTCGCCACATAAGTACGACAAAAACCATCCCTTTTGTCATTTAGTAAAACGCTTCCTATAAAAAAAGATTGCTTTTGGATAAACGTAAAAGTCGAAGGGGTTTATACACCGTATAAAATAAGGTCATGTATAAAACAAAATATGTCTCAATGAAAGAAGATTGAGACGAAGTCCCATACCTCGAGTCTGACTTGACTCGATCATTCTTTAACCTCATGAATAATAAACTTGAGTTAATTTATACATACATAAGATCCTTTTTCAAGTTCATTATTTATTTTATATCACTTATTACCATTTCATGAACACTATGTAATTATTTAAGTTAATAACAGTCATTTTATCGATCATTGGTACTTGAGTCAAAAATAAACTCTTTATAATTACAAGTTGTTCATGTATCCATTTTATACAGAGTTATACTCGTCATTTAGATATCATATATATTATATATATCCAGTATATAAATGCATTTATAATATTACATAACATTTAGGGGTATGAAATTAAATGCACCGTTCATGGAGACGGTAAGCCGTACGTACGCATGAACGCTACTTTCATTTCTATTTCGTATTTTATGGAATGGAATCATAATGATATAAAGGTATATTATTATTCCAGTATAATATAATATATAAAATCATTAATTACATCCTTTATATGTCCCACATATGGCATTAACGAATCAAATCACTTTGAGGGGGCAGTAGTCCGCACTTCCTAAAATGAAGATATCGCGTTTACCCATAATGGAAACCATAATGGTATGCCATAAATTAAAAATACATAAGCATAAGTAAAACATAAATATATTATATATCATATATAAATATAGTTTCATCTTAATGGAAACCTTTGAATGTGTTAAAAAAATATTGAACAATCATCGTTTCGTGAGCCAGAAATTCGCCATCCACGGAAACAGTATGTTCTTTATCCATTAGATGTAGGTGTGTGTAAGTGTATATCGAATAATTATTATAACAACATCCTAGTATATGTAATATACTTGTTTTCTTACAAACTAAATGAATAAAAAGAGTTTAGGGGGATGGGGAAGCAAAATAAAACATAAGAATAGAAGAGAAGACACTACCTTTAAATCAGGTAACTCTTTTTGATTTGAGCTAAAAGGCTTCCTTGGGAAGCCTTCTGCCCAATGGGAGGCTTCTAATAATTATATAGGGATGTGTAGAGACATATTTAGGAGGGTTTGGCTGATCCAAAGGCTTTGGAAGTGTGGGTATGGTGGTAGAGGTTGGGGCCTTTTATAAGAGGAGAGGAGGGGCACTCTTGGAATGTTAAGAAAATATACTTTGTTATAAAATGATTTTCGGATTAAAAAGGTCCCACAATTTTAAATTTCGAGGATAAGGTGATAAGGGTTATAAATCCACCCATACAATAGGTTTTTGACAAGTTTAGGTCTTATATTTTACATTATATTTTCATTTTATTTAAATCGTTAAATAATGAGGTAATCAGTGCATCATCATGGTGTCATAAATAATTTAATTAATTTAATATATAAAAATTATAAAAAAAATAATATGATGTAGGAAATATTTTTAGATTTCTAATTAATATTTATAGTCAAAAATATGACATATATAACGCCATTTAAAAATTTTGTTATTAAAACAACTCATGTTTGTGTCATTTTTACTTTTACTTTAAATAAACGGCATTAATGACATTATCTTACCCAAGTGGCTCCATGGGGTCCCACAAATAGACCCATGGGTTATCATGGTCGGACATGACACATCAAATAAGGTTAGGACATGTTTCAAGTTCATTTCATATTATTAAAACATTATTCTTACCTTAAATTACACTAATTATCTCTAATCGCGATTAAAAACTTAAAAATTACTATTCACCAAAAAAATAATTTTAATCCCATTGACCCACATTTTACATCTTAATGAAAACCATTTATGTCGGATTTTTGAAATTCAAAACACAGAGGTGGTAAAATTTCATTTAAACGAATAATCAGTTTTTTTAAGTACCACTTAGTGGTTTCACTATTCATCAAAAATTGATGTTTTTCAGAAAAATACCAAAACTTCACCCTAAGATATAATTGATAATCCGAATTAAAAAATGATGTCTATTTTACAAAATTAAAAACATATTAGTTAAATTAATTAATTTAATAATTAATTCCCGTTGTCAGAGCAAATAGCGTGTTTTTATGAAATAATAAGTATCAAAAGATTGACACTAGTTTAAGTCCAATTTCAAAGTGAAATTAATTCCAACGACCACTATTGGATTAAATGGTAAAAATATATTCTTATTTAACTTTAAAACCAATTAAAAAGATAATCTAATCATATAATTAAATTATATTAAAATAGAATTTTTGATGTAAAATGCAGTATTTTTCACTATTCAATAAAAAAATGAACATTGTCGGAAAAATACCAAACATTTACCCAAAGTAAATTTAAATTTCTCAATCCTAAAGAATAAGTTTATTTTGACAAATAGAGATTGTAAAATTTTCAAAATTTTGATTTAAAATTGGTTTGTCATAAAAAGGAAGTAAAAAAACCTTTTAAAGATATTAGTGTATTCCATGCTTAAGATTGGATTTATTCTCATTTTAAGCCTCTAAAACACTATCTAATCCATTAATAGACATAGATAAAAATATATATTATTCATTACTTACTTGGGATGTTACATCCTTCCCCCTTTATAAAATTTCTTCGCTGCAATTTATTTACATATCGAATAAGTGGGGGTATTTAGCCCTCATTGCATTTTCAGATTCCCATGTTGCTTCTTCAATCATGTTGTTTTTCCACAAAACCTTTACCCGATGAATCAACATATTCCGTAACACTAGCTCCCTATGGTCAAGAATCGGTATCGATTGTTCCTCATAAGATAGGTTCTCTTCCAGCTGAACTACCTCAGGACTCAAAACATGAGATGGATCTGGCATATACTTTCTCAACATCGAAACATGAAAAACATTGTATACCTGAGATAAACATGGAGGTAAAGCCACTCGGTAAGCAACAGATCAAACTCTCTCCAGAATTTCATATGCTCCAATGAACCTTGGACTCATCTTTCTTTTCTTACCAAATCGCATAAAACTTTTCCATGGTGAAACTCTGAGAAAAACATGATCACCTACCTCGAAAGATAGATCCTTCCTCCAGTTATCCGCATAACTCTTCTGCCTGCTTTGAGTTGTTCTCATATGTTTCTAAATCAATTGAACTTTTTCTACCATCTCTTCTACCAATTATGGTCTCATCAACTTCCATTCACCCACTTCATCACAGAAAGCTGGAGTTCAACACCACTTCCCATATAACACCTCAAATGGTGTCATCTGTATACTGGAATGAAAACTGTTATTATATAAAAACTCAACCAAAGAAAGATGTTGGTCCCAACTTCCCTGATAATCCATCGAACAAGCACGTAGCATATCATCCAATTTCTGAATTGTTCGTTCTTATTTCCCATCAGATTGAGGATGAAAAGCTGTACTAAAATTTAATTCAGTACCCAATGACTTCTGAAGGCCTTTCCAAAAGTTAGAAGTGAACCTGGGATCATGGTCAGATACAATGGAGAGGATAACTCCAAGCAACCCGATTATCTCGTTATAATACAAACGGGATAGTTGATCTAGGGAAAAATTATATCTTATGGGAAGGAAATGAGAATATTTAGTCAAGAGATCAACAATAACACAGATTGCATTATTACCTCGTGGTGTCTTAGGTAATCCCATAATAAAGTCCATGGATATATTTTCCCATTTCCACTCTGGCACTGGTAAAGGCTGAAGCATCCCTTTTGGAAACTTCCACTCTGCTTTAACCTGTTGACAAGTCAAACACTTCATAGTAAAATCAGCAATATCTCTTTTCATTCCATCCCACCAGTAATACTCCCGTAGATCTCTGTACATGTTAGTACTTCTAGGATGAACTGAAAACGGAGAACTATGAGTTTCACATAACAACTCTCTCTTCAACTGTGAATCACAAGGTACACACAATCTCTTCCCAAATATCAAAACACAATCATTATCAATGATGAATTCAGGCAACTTACCCTTCTGAACCAGATCTACCTTTTTCTACAACTCATTGTTTTGCTTTTGTTCTTGCTTGATTATGTCTGATAGAGAATATTTCACTGATACCTGAAACAAAATAGAAGAACATCCTTCACCAAAAAATTATATGCCAAATTTCATCAAATCCTTAACCAAAGGATCACGTTCCAAACGCAACATTGCTAATGAAGCATTAATTTTTCGAATCAAAGCATCTACCACTTTATTTGATTTTCCCATATGGTAATGAATTTTACAATCATCCTTGATTAATTCTAGCCATCTCATCTGTCTCATGTTCAATTTTTTCTGAGTGAATATATACTTTAAACTTTTGTGATCATTATATATTTCACACTTTACTCCATACAAATGATGCCTCCAGATTTTTAAAGAGAAAACAATAGCAGCTAATTCTAAATCATGTGTACGATAATTTTCCTCATGAGTTTTCAACTGACGTGAAGTATAAGAAATTACCTAATCATTCTGCATTAGGACACAACCAAGTCCTTTCAATGAAGCATCACTGTAGATAACAAACTCACCATTCCTAGAAGGTAGTATGAAAACTGGAGAATTCACCAATCTTCTTTTCAGTTTCTGAAAACAATCATCACATTCTTTTGTCCAGAGAAACATAACACCCTTCTGAGTTAGCATAGTCATTGGACTAGATAAACGTGAAAAATTCTAACAAACCTTCGGTAATAGCCTACCAAACCAAGGAAACTATGAATCTCAGTTACATTTGTGGGTCTTGGCCATTCTTCCACAACCTTTGTTTTTGTAGGATCAACAGTTATCCCATCTTTAGAAACAATATGACCAAGGAAAGAAATTTGTTGCAACCAAAACTCCCACATGCTGAATTTCCCATACAATATATTTTCTTTTAAGGTTTGAAAAATAACCCTTAAATGTCTTTCATGCTCCCCTTTACTTTTAGAAAACACCAAAATATCATCAATGAAAACCACCACAAACGTATCCAAGAACTCATGGAAAATTCTATTCATTAAGTCCATGAATACAGCAGGTGCATTGGTTATCTCAAAAGGCATTACTAAAAATTCATAATGGTCATATCTTGTACGAATCGCGGTCTTCGGAATATCTGCTTCCTTTACCTTCAACTGATGGTACCCTGATCTCAGGTCAATCTTTGAAAAATACTGAGCTCCCTGTAGCTGATCAAACAAATCATCGATAGGAGGCAAAGGATATTTTTTCTTAACAGAGATGTTATTCAAGGCTCTATAATCAATGTAAAGTCTTATAGAACAATCTTTCTTTTTAACAAATAAAACAGAAGCACCCCATGGTGATGTGCTAGGTCAAATGAAACCTTTCTCTAATAAATCTTACAATTGCTCCTTCAACTCTAAAAGTTCAATTTAAGCCATTCAATAAGGGGGTTTTGAAATTGGCTTAGCATCAGGAATTAATTCAACAGTAAATTCAACTTCCTGATCTAGTATTATTCCAGGAAATTAATCAGGAAAAACATCCGGATACTCATTTACCACTAGCACGTCATTAATCTGAACAACTCCTTTGTTTTCAACGATCTGTGCAAGGTAACATTCATTTCCATCTTTTAGACGTTTCTCGGCCTCTTGATAAGTTATCAACAGTAAGGGTTCATTCTTGTACACAAACTGAAAGTATTTCTGAAAAGAAACATCTGTAGCTCTACAGTCAATCTTAGCATGGTAAATAGAGATCCAATCCATACCCAGGATAACATCAAACTCTACTAGAGGTAAAACAATTAGGTTCGTAAGTAGGTTCTTTCCACAGATAAGGATAGGAAGATTCTTATAAATTATTTTTTCCTCAACATTTCCCCCCCAGGTGTTTTTACCACAATTTTAGGAGTGATTTCTTGAGATGGTATTCCCATTTTACTAGAAAAGGTTTCAGAGATGAAAGAATGTGTAGACCCCGAATCAAACAACACACTGGCATAATCTGACAAAACAAACAAAGTACCTGATAAAACTTCATTTGATGGCCCTACATCTGCTGAAGTAGTTGCAAAGGATTTCACCACCCCTTTCTGCTTGTAGTATAACTGCTTCCCGTCACTCGAGCTATTTGCCTTACACTCATTTTCATAGTGACCCATCTCATTGCACTTAAAACATCTCACTAACTATAAATCAAATTTGGTATTACCATCACCTTGATCTTTTTCAGTGCAGTCACAAGCCTTATGTCCCATCTTACCGCATCGGTAACACTTTCCAGAATTCAAAAGACATTCCCCAGCATGCCTTTTACCACATTTATCACAAACTAGAAACTTAGTTTTCTTACTATCAGACCTTTTTGAAGAATTCTTTCCTTTCTCCTACCACCTCGGTCTCTTCTTCTGCTGGTTGTTATAGAACTCTTGATCATCGGAAAACTCTATTTCCACCTTCTCAGCACATCGAACTAGATTTTCATAACTTTTGAACTCACGAGAAGCCAATTCCCTTCGAAATTTTGGCTTTAATCATGAGTAGAATGATTGATTTTACTATCAAGGTCTCTGATAAAATTTGGAGCATACCTTGCCAATCGAGTGAACCTTTTTTCATAGGCAGCCACTGAGTCTCCCTCTTGCCTCAATTCCAAGAATTTGTTTCCATCCTAAGTCGAACAGCCTTAGGAAAATACATCTCAAGAAACATTCCTTTGAATTTATCCCAGTCAAGAGCATCAATCTCATTAGCATCCCTGATATTTTTAACCATCGTCCACAACTGATCTGCTTCACCCTCCAAATGGTAAATAGCAAGACTAAGCTTTTGATTGTCTGAACACCCCATGACATCGAAAATCTTCTCCAGTGCTTTAATCCACCCTGCAGCTAGCACAGGGTCAGATGATCCTCTGAATGATGGGGGATGTTTCCTCATGAACTTTTCCACCACTGACGTGTTCCTCTGCGGTTGATCTGGCTGATCTCGTGCATGGATACCGCCACCATTTATCGCTTGAGGAAACTGCGCCATTACTACAACAAACTGTTCAGTTCCAATTCTGACCATCTCAGGATGCTCATTCGGATGGTTATTTTCTTCCATATGCCTTCCTAGCACTGCTTCCCTATTTACGCTGCGGAAAACCATTCTGAACAAACATGTCATAGATGAAGCAACATGGTAATCTTCAAATGCTATATCATTTCAATTTGACCATAAAAAAATATTTTTGGATAATCTTTTAATATAATTCTAACTCCTAAAGCTATCTAAACTGACCTCTGATACCAACTATAAGGCCCGAGCCTTAAACCTTACTTAATCTTGAGTTATTACAAGATTACACATTGAGGATCTTTTCAGGTTTATAGTTTTAGATAATTAGATCATAAAACATCCATTACATTCTACATTTAAACAAAATGGTTACATGAAAGATAGTATTCATTTTTCCCATCAATGGAAACATATTTAAAACAAAACGTGGATTATTTATTGACACTTCCTTGACACTATCATCATATCATGTACCCTTCCCTTGACCTGTGAAAAACATTTCAAAAACAATGGATGAGAATAAAAATCTTAGTAAGGGATATAAAAATATGGAAAGGAAACATGAGTACATGTATACAGAAGAATCAATGAAATCATACTCTACTCATTAAACACAAGCAGCAAAACATACCTCATCAAATCATGAATAAATCATAGAAATCATAAGACATAAAGGTAACTAGAGGCATTCATAACATTCTTAAGTAGGGAGTAACCATCTTGGTTACGTTTGGAATACCCATCATAGTATATTCACTAAATCTCTTCGGAGAAACCTTAACGTTTAACTCCTTCGTGTTACCCAATGCATTGGAGAGCTATATCGGGCTCACCCGCTCATAGTTTATCACGGAACCACCCGTCTTCATAACATTTCTCATGAACCATAACATAATCGTATCACATAAAACATGCATAAAAGAAACATAAAATTTCCACATTTCAATCAAAAGATATCAATACAACACATTGATATAATAAAAACATTATGAAAACCAGTTTCAATACGAAAATAAATGAAAAGTAAATTAGGGTATTTATTTTTCTTTTAAAAAAATGTATGGCTTGTAGAGGAAGTTGAAACTCAAATAATGGTCACAACGGTAGAGAAGTCATTTTCGCCGCATACGTACGACAAAAACATTCCCTTTTTTCGTTTATTAAAATGCTTCGTATAAAAAAATATTCTTTTTGGATAAAAGTAAATGTAACAGGGGTTTATACACCGTATAAAAGAAGGTTGTGTATAAAACAAAATATGCCTCAATGAAAGGAGATTGAGACGAAGTCCCATACCTCGGGTCTGACTTGACTCGATCGTTCTTTAACCTCCTGAATAATAAACTTGAGTTAATTTCTATTTTTTAACAACCTTTCTCAAGTTTATTATTCCTTTTATATCACTTATTACCATGTCATGAACACTATGTAATTATTTATGTTAATAACGGTCATTTTAACGATCATTGGTACTTGAGTCAAAAATAAACTCTTTATAATTACAAGTTGTTCATGTATCCATTATATCCAGAGTTATAGTCATGATGTAGATATCATATATATCATATATATCCAGTATATACATGCATTTATAATATTACATAACATTTAGAGGTACGAAATGAAATGCACCGTTCATGGAGATGGTAAGCCGTACGTACGCATGAATGCTACTTTCATTCCTATTTATTAATTAGTGGAGTGAAATCATAATGATATAAGGGTATATTATAATTCCATTATAATATCATATATAATATCATTAAATTTATCCTTTATATGTACCACATATGGTATTCACGAATCAAATCACTTTGAGGGGGCGGTAGTCCGCACTTCCTAAAATAAAGATATCGCGTTTACCTATAATGGAAACCATAAAGGTATGCCATAAATGAAAAATACAGAATCTTAAGTAAAACATAAACATATTATATATCATATATAAATATATTTAAATCTTAATGGCCACCTTTGAAGGTGTTAAAAGAATATTGAACAATCACCGTTTCGTGAGGCAGAAATTCACCATCCACAGAAACAGTATGTTCTTTAACAATTAGATGTAGTTGTGTGTAAGTGTAGCTCGAATACTTTTATAACAACATCCTAGTATATGGAAGATACAGGTGTTGTTACAAAATAAATTAATAAAAATATTTTAGGGGGTTGGAGAAGCAAAATAAAACATAAGAACATAAGAGAAGACACTACCTTTAAATCGGGTAACTCTTTTTGATTTGAGCTCAAAGGCTTCCTTGGGAAGAATTCTGCCCAAAGTGAGGCTTCTAAGAGTTAGATAGGGATGTGGATAGACGAAATGGGAAGGGGTTGGCCAAGCCAATGGCTTTGGAAGTGTGGGTAAGGTGGTAGAGGTGGGGGCCTTTTATAAGAGGAGAGGAGGGGCACTCTTGGAAAGTTAAGAAACGATACTTTGTTATAAAATGATTTTTGGATAAAAAAGGTCCCAAAATTATAAATTTCGAGGATAAGGTGATAAGGGTTATAAATTAACCCATACAATAGGTTTTTTACAAGTGTAGGTCTTAGATTTTACATTATATTTTCATTTTATTAAAATCATTAAATAATGAGGTAATCACTGCATCATCATGGTGTCATAAATACTTTAATTTATTTAATATATCAAAATTGTAAAAAAAATACTATGATGTAGAAAATCGTTTTAGATTTCTAATGAATATTTATAGTAAAAAATATGACTTTTATAACCCCATTTAAAAATTGTTTTATTAAAACAACTCATGTTTGTGTCATTTTTACTTTTACTTTAAATAAAAGGCATTAATGTCATTATCTTACCCATGTTGCTCTATGTGGTCCCAAAAATCGACCCATGGGTTGTCATGGTCGGCCATGACAGATCCAATAAGGGTAGTACATGTGTCAAGTTCATTTCATATTATTAAAACATTATTCTTACCTTAAATTACACTAATTACCTCTAATCACGATTAAAAACATAAAAGATACTATTCACCAAAAAATTATTTTAATCCCATTGAACCAGATTTTACTTTTTAATGACAACCATGTATGTCGGATTTTTGAAATTCAAAACATATAGGTGGTAAAATTTCATTTAAAGGAAAAATCAGTTTTTTTATGTACCACTTAGTGGTTTCACTATTCATCAAAAATTGAAGTTTTTCAAAAAAATAAAAAAAAAATCGCCCTAAGCTAAATTTTATTTTCCGAATTCAAAAATGATGTCTATTTTAAAAAATTCATAACACATTAGATACATTAATTGATTTAATAATTAATTCCCGCTGTCATAGCAAATAGCGTGTTTTTATGAAATAATAAGTATCAAAAGATTGACACTAGTGTAAGTCCAATTTCAAAGTGAAATTAATTCCAATGGCCACTATTGGTTTAAATGGAAAAAATATGTTCTAATTTAACTTTAATACCAATTCAAAAGATAATATAATCATATAATTAAATTAGATGAAAAAGTTTTTTTGATGTAAAATGCAGTATTTTCACTATTCATTAAAAAATGAACATTGTCGGAAAAATAAAAAAAAAATTACCCAAAGTTAATTTCAATGTCCCAATCATAAAGAATAAGTTTATTTTGACAAATAGAGATTATAAAATTGTCAAAATTTTTATTTAAAAATGGTTTGTCATCAAAAGGTAGTAAAATAATCTTTTAAAAATATTAGTGTAATCCATGCTTAAGATTGGATTTATTCTCATTTTAAGCCTCCAAAACACTATCTAATTCATTAATAGACATAGATAAAAATATATATTATTCATTACTTACTTGGAATGTTACATTTAAAATTGAATGGAATTTTGTGAAAAGAAAATGATTTTGAAGAAGAAATGATATTTTCCTCAAGAATTCATTTCAAGTATTTTATCAAAACCATTTTCCATCTAAGATGACATTATTTCATATGTGTATGTTTCAAGTATAATTTCTCTATGATTTACATGGTTTCACTTTTCTTATGATGAATTATCCATTAGTTTTATATGGATTATTTGATGATGGGATGATGTTTATGGAACCCATTTTATTTTTTGGGTTAAGATGAATGTTTTAAGTTTATTTTGTGGCACAAGTAAGAATGATTTTATAATGAGATGGGTGGGACCTATATCTCCCTCCAATGAATTGGGTAAAGATTTATAATCATGAGATAGACATGGATGAAATGGAAAGTAAATCTGATTCAGTAATACATGGCTGGAACGGCATGTAAACCCGGTTCAGTAAGGGACTATGTCCACTAAGATGGTCTTGGCAGCAATGCCTTAGCTACTTTGGAAATCATTACATGTGATTAATGGATTCCACAATTACATGTTTTATTTCCCATTATATTTTATCATGATTAATTTTCCTTTATGATCTATGCCTTATGTACTTCCAAGATTTATGTCATTGCTCATGATTTTGATGTTTAGATTTTTTGTTCATGTTTTTTCATTCAAATGTTTATGGATTGATTTATGTTCTCTATGTTTACTCTTACTGAGCATTTGAGCACAACCATTATATATTTTCTTTTCCCCAGGATTTAAAGAAAGGTTTTAGGTAAGAAAACAAAAGGCGAAGATCTTTATGGGAGATGTTGAAGATCATTCACCATGATTAGAGGATTATATTCTCAGTTTCCAAAGCCACTAAACTATTACGGTCCTTGTGTGTCTGTTTTTTTATGTATTAAGTATTCCGCAAAAGTAATGTAATGTCCATGTACGTCAAGATTCGGGTCTCTACAATTCCACCGTGGATAGTTTTGTAGTCTCCATGATCAAAAAAGGATTATAGGATGTCATATCATTGTTCTAGGTATTCTTACATAGAGATATTCCCTTATTTTGGGTATCCCATTTTTTAAAACTCATTACCAACTCTATATTGCAGTGGATACTAGTTAATTTCATTAATTCTTTTTTAATAGAAAAAAAACCTATTCCCATAGTCGATGGTAACATTGGGAATGTCTCGGAATTTTTGGATGTTTTTTTATTAGTGGTCTATAAAACATTGCCCTTATTAGGTCAAATTATACTGAAATATGAGGCATCATAGGCCTTCAACACAACGCATCTTATTTTTTCCATGAGGAAGTTGATGATAGAGGAATATGGTAATTGAGGCTTTCTACCCCATACACACCATAATGATTGTATGAGGTTACGATTTTATGTGGTCACAAGATAAATGTTTTATGGTGATAGGTAAGTCACGTGTTTATTGTTTTTGTGGGGATTTTTGGGTCACTCCTTTAACATCTTTTAGGGAAAAGTGGGTCACAGGTTTAACGTCTCATGGGTATAGTTTGGGTCATTGGTTTAATATCATGTGGGGACATGTGGGACCTAGTTTTATCATTTTGTGGGTATAGGTGGGTAATAGTTTTAACATATTTTAGGGAAAATATGGTTTGGAGGTTCAATATCTTGTGGGGATAGGTGGTTAAAATGGTTAACCTATTATGGGGATAGATGTTTCATCGATTTAACATATAATATATAAGAACTGGGCATAGGTTTACCATCTTTCTTGGATATATTGGGCTATAAGTTTAACACATAATGGGGAATTGTGGTTCAAGTATTTAGTTTCATATGTTGATTGGTAGGACATATGTTTAACGTCTAGTAGAGATAAGTTGTCCATAGAATTAAATTCTTGGGGGAATTGGCTGGGTAAAATTTTTTACATCTTTTGAGGATATGTTGGGTGGATTTTAGTATGTCCCCATACAAAAACTTCTCACACATTAGGGTTTTTTCATCAAAGAGAATGACATGCATATTTGATGGGAATGTTGGGGTGTCAACATTGGACCACAATAATGTATTCAACATGTCTCGGGATGTTGGTATTGAAATTCATAGAAGTTTCCTACGTATCCTATTATGAAACATAGATAAAATACCATGTAGTTAAATATCACATTTTATAGTTTTTTGATGGGACAGATCCAAATAGTTTAACATCATGTTTAAAGAATTCTCATTTCATATAAGGACTAAAAAATGGGAGTTGAGGGGCTTACACATAATGGTTTCCTGAAGTAGGGGTATCATCCCGTTGTGTGTATGGATGGTTTGGTGCATATGAATGTCTTATTCATGGTGTCGGGGGATCATCCCAAGTTCGAGGGAGATAGTGTCATCCCATGATGAATGTACATGGGGAATCCTATCTTTTTTCACAGTGGAATGAGGTGAGGGGTCATCCCATGTTATTCACGAATGGGGAATCATGTGTCCACCACATAGGGTATGGATATTATTTTGCATCATGTTTTCAGGACTTTTTCATGTAGTTTATTTTAAAATAACTAGGATGATGGCATATATAGTTCAACATCATACACCTCGAATTTTATCGGGGCCTACACAATAGGAGACAATATCCATGATTGATATGAGGATATGAAATTATCCATTTTCAAAGGGAAATGAAAACCATTTTCTTTCATCGTTACATATTAGTGGATTAAGTATGTACTGAACATGAACCTCTAGGTGTTTCACAGTGTAAACACTACTATGTTGAAGTTGAAAATGGGGATCGTGTTATTAGGGTGCCTATGCATAGAATAATCGGCATTAGGGTTCCAGTTATAAGTATAAAAAGTAAATTTAGTGGTCTATGATGTTATTAAATAAATTGGGGAAGACATGACCCTTAATGGTACCATTTTCAACGAGGATAGGGGTGTAGATACACCAATTTTCAATGAGTAAATGTATCTTGGGAACTCATCAGTTAGAAAAATATGTTTCATGAAAGGAGGTACTAGGAAGAGTCTTGGTGGATGGGTTTTATTAAGTATAAGTGTATATGAATATTTAGGTTTTTAAGAATGTAATGGGTCTCACAATGGTTTTTCTTTCATGAAATATGGATTCCCTACCTCAATGTAATGTACTAGTTCTCTTGTGGATGATTTTGTGAAGGATAATTCTTTTATGAAACCCCAACATCCACAAATGTTTTTTTCAAATGCAAAGGCCGTGGAAATTCATGAATGGAATCTATACCATGGTTTCAGGTTATCAAGAAACCATGGGTGGTTGTTTTATGAAATATAGATACCTATGGGAATCCATTGTGACTTTTTCATAAAAATTTCATAGTATCATAAATTTATATCCATTTTCATACAACCAAAGGTCTTGCATCTTCTAAAAAGACTAATATATTCAGGTATTTATAGGTATAGTGAAGGTGGGGAGGTCTGTTTCATGAAATAAAAAACCTTGTAAATTCATTTAAAAAAGGATTTATTTGGGACTTGGAGTTTCGTGAGTGAACATTTTTTGTGCTGATGTTACCACCTTATCTTCTACTACTCCCTGGAAACTTTTGTGACGTGAAATAAATTCACGATGGTTTTGACTTTCATAAACATAGTCCCTTTGGTGGATTTTTTAGTTGTTTTAGATCAGATTTTATTCGAATCATCTATGAATTCCATGATGTCTCTCATAAAATGTGCTTTCAATAACAACAAGTATTTTTTTATAAATATTTCTTTTTAGGTGAATTGTTAAATTTATTATTTTCATAGGTATCATGACTTTTATGGAATTATTAGTATATAATGTTGAATTGTAAATCCATGAAACCTTTTTCTAAAAATATATGTATTTAATAAGTGAATTTATAATTCTAGAAATTTTGTTTTTAATTTACTATCCCACATTTGACATTTTATAATTTAAGTTATATTTATTAAAAAAATCATATATTTTACATTTAGTATTTCAAAATTAATTTTTATCACTTTTAGAAAATTTATATAATAAAAAAATTTAATATTTTATAATCACTAGATAAAAATTATTTAATACTTACCCTTTTTTAGGAAGAATTGATAAATTACTTTGAATTAAACTGGTAACCTCAGTAAAAATCAAAACTGGTTAAAAGTGTTTAACCAAGAGGGATATACCAAAAATATGTTTAAAACATGTGTGGGAATGTGTATTTGTGGCCTTTATTAACCTTATCCCTTCCCTTCTCAATTTTTTTTGAAATTTAGAGCTACCTACCTTGATAGTTACTTAACTTTATTGAAATATTTTCAGAATTTAATAAACTGCCTGTCTATTACACTTATAAAAATGTTACTCCAATTTTTACTTCCCCTCACACCAAAAACCCACCTATTTTGGTAGAACATATTCCTTTCCCTCAGTTAAAAATTCTTATATACCTTTAAGATTCTATTTTATTCTCCAAATTCCATCCATAAAATGACTAACCCCTTTTCAAAGGAGATAATTTTGGATTTGAGGTATAAATTAATAACTTCTCATTTATAATTTAAATTCTATAATATGAACATTATTTTAAAAAATACCCTTATACCATATTAAAATGATAATATAGATATCATCAGTATACTAGTATTTTATTATAATAATAGTATAATAATTTACTACCTTTCCCTTTACTGTTAATAAAAACAAAACTGTCATTCATGTATTGTGTGAACAATTATCCCCACGACACAACATGTTTCAGTTTCCTTCACCAATATAAATGGATGTTCCTAATTTAGGATTTAATATATAATTATGGTATATATTAAATATTTTAGATTCCAAAAATATAATCTATATTACCCTTTTTAACCATTCTATATAAATTGAAACCATTATCCAGGCGTACGTGTGGGAAAATAACTTTGTGGAATGATTGATTTTCTTTTTATTAATCACCAATTTACAAGGATGGTCCTTAGAATCATATTAATGATATTATTTTTAGGATATTATTATGATTCTATAATGAAAAATTGAATAATGTATCAATATTATGAATAATAATCAACCAAGATAAATTCAACCATCTAAAAGAGAGTTCTACGATAAAAAAGGATCTCTTCATATCATGAAATATAATTTTATATGTTATATAATTATTTTAATTATTTAAAATTATTATATATCACCATAATAATCACTAAATAATGTCATTATTGATTTTTTTAATAGTAATATTATAACTAAACCACCATATAATCATCGATTAATCATTGTATGTTAGTGTTTGTGTGGGTTTAACCACCTACTTGAACAATGAAATGAGTTTACATCATGTATGAATATCAGATCAAAATCAATGGTATAATTTTATAAAAATATGAAAATGATTTATTTTTTTATGAAATGGTACCATTATTTTTAATATTATTAATTATGAAAATAAATTTTATTCATTAAGAATCAGTATAAAATAATTATTGATGATCTCATCTTCATGGTTTATAAATAAACATCCATTTAATGGAATTATAAAATTATAAAAATAATAGAAAATTCATTCTAGTACATTTAAACATTTAGGAATGATGAAATTTTTTAGATGAATGAATACCAACACAGTTTTTATGAAACTAATTCAAAATGATCAATATTAGTTGTACCTAATATTGAAGATATCTAATAACTAAATAAAATTAATATAACAAATTTTTTGTCAATTAATAGTATAAATTAAATTAGATAAGGTTGAGTGTCAATAATATGTGATTAAGAAGATTATTTTTGTGATATAGGAAGTTAGGTTCATGTGCAGAGTGAATCAAGACTGGGGTAGGGGTTTCTTATCTCATTTTTCATTCACTGAAAAATAAATCCTATTATACACCCTGATTTATTTTAAATTTTGTATATAAGTACTATATAATGTTTTATCAAGATTATATCATCATTTCTGATATTTTAGCTTTAATTTCAAATTTTATCCTTAATTTCGGGTTTGAATTGAAAGCTTCTACTACCATAAGGGATTTTTTAGTCTCAATTATGATTCTTTAAGACATGTTACATGTTATAAAACTTGTCTCCTTTATTTGTATTTAGATTAATTTATTATCACATGATTTATTTATATTTTACTGCCATATAATTAATGGGATATAATTATCATAAAAATATTTTTATTAAATTTATTTTTACTGAAGAGTTACCATAGCCATAAGTGTTTTTTAGCTCAATTTTCATTCATTGAGTTATAAACAATATCCAAAAATAATTTCATATATATTGGGAAAATTCATACATTTATTTTTTTATGTGGTATTGTAATATTATATTTTATTGATTTACATTCATACCACATAAATACATTTTTAATATTTCATGCCTTATTGAGTATATTGTACGTAAGGGATATTAATAGCTCAAATCATATTTATTTGAGTTATAAATTTTTATCTAGAACTATGTTCTTCTAGGATTTGGTTTTTGCAACATAAAATTATATTTTATGTTATTTTACAATCATATTTTGGAAAATTATTTTTTAATACTAATATGTTTTATTACACTTTTTATAATGGGGGATTTCAATAAATAAAACTTAAAAAAATTAAAAAGGTTTATTTTATACTCAATTTTTTTTATCATTGGATCAATATTTTTGAAATAAAAATTTATTCCATTTTCAATGATCCATTATTGGAGATTATTTATAAAAATAAATCTTCTAAAAAATCACTTCAAATTTTTGGAATTTACTATTGAAAGTCACAAGTATATTTTTATTTTTTTTTCAATGATAGAAATGTTTTCTAAAATTTCATTTAATTTTTCACCTCTATTTTTTACTTCATATTTGAATGGATTTACACTCCCGGGAACTATGTTATAAGATTTATTATCTATTATATCTATACATATAATTTTGGAGACTTACCTTATGGTATCAATCAATAAAATTCATGATCCCATCTTTCATGGTACCATTTAGAGCATTAATTTTCAAGGATTATTTTCATCATTGTAAATAACCTCTTGAGTTTCATTTATTTCACTGAGGATATGTTTTTTGTAACCATACAACATATTTATAAGGATTTCTTATTTAATGTTATTTTTTATCTGATATATAATGCATCAATACCTTATTCTCCCTCAAACATCCACCAAGAGTATTCATAAATTTTTTTACAATGAATTTGGTTTATAAATACCCTATATTCCTTTCCCTAGATTTAATCATGCTTAGCTAGATTCCATATACCGATTGATTTTGGAAATTAATTACTTTACTATATATCATTACTCTATGGTTTTATTACGAGGGATGTTTACATATAAATCTATGTAATTTATTGATTGGGGAACTATTGAAAATCCATATATTTTTTATTTTTATATGGATCTTTATTAATTACTCAAGATAGTTAACTATATATTTCCTAAACGTCCAAATTATTTATCAAGATGGGTTTTGATAATGTTACACTATTAAATGATATCAGGAAAATTATTTTCATTCCATGGTTTATTATTCTGATACTAATGATTATTGTAAAATTATAGTATATATTTTATACACACTATCTCATATAAATAATTCATCAGAATTAAACAAGTGATGGGTGGGGCCTAAAATTTTATAGCCTCATGATGAATTGGCAGGACTAATGAGATAAACATGTTTGTGTTTTTTATTGTATGTATACCCAAAATAAATATATATCATAGAAATATTTCCTTGATGGTTAGATCATAATGACTATGATCATGATGGATTTTCATAAAAAATAGACTTAACTACTTGAAATTATGCATTTTCAATGCAGATGAACCAGTTATTTATATCCATATGATCAACTTCTCCATTTTTTCAATTGATTTATTATTCTTTCAATTTCATTCTATTAAGACATTACCATTTATTATCTTTTATTTCCATATTATTTGTGCTCATCACGTGATCACTTATGATCATCAATTATTATTTCCTACATTTTCCCTAAATAAGAATTTGGTCTCACCCATTCTTAGGTTTCTATTTCCCCAGTTTATGATTATATTTATTACAAATGATATGTCAAACATAATTTTTTTCTTGAAGAGTATTTTGATATATTGAGAACAAATTATGGATTAAGTAGTTTCAAATATTATGGAATGAATCTGTCCATTTTTTAGTTCTTCTTTTTTTATTTTTCAAAATTATCAAAAGGTATTAAACCTAAAAGGTCTTGGTAATTTTTGAAATGAAATATTTTCCTTTTCTACTATAATTAGGGGATATTTAAATTTGGTATCAAATCCAAATATGTAATATATATTTTTATGGAATCATGTTCGGTTATATGGGTCTAGGGTTGCACAATTACTAGGTTTGGAATTAGTAAAACACTCCTATTGAAAACAATTACTTCTTGGTTAAGATACTCACAACCATGATTAGATTAAATATTTTTATCTTTTACCAATTTGATTCTATATTTAATTTATAAACTCCTTTAATTTATCAATGTATTCAGACTTATTCCTTTTATTATAGTAATATCCATATCTAATTTAGTCCTTAGTAATCATAATGAATTAATAATACCCAATAATATATTATTATGGAAATGTTCCACAAAAATAAATGGGTACCAACTCTATAATCATTGTTCATGTTTCACTTTTTCCAATAAATGGTGGCACATTAATTTTCCCTTGTAAATAATAATTACATCAGTCAACTGCATTTATCTCAAAAGACCTGCAATAACTATATTTATTGAGATTTTTAAAATGTTTCTTTTTCACACAACTAAGAAAATAATGCCACAACAAGATGTGAAATTAGTCATGTGAACATTATTCATTATCAATTAGCAAACCATGGTTTCCAAATTATAATACATAAATATAACTACTTAATTGTTCCATATGATAACATATGTTGTATTTATAAAAGAAACTAATTTTTTTCCAAACATTAAAATTAAAAAAATTATATCTTGGAATGATATAAAAGTAATGTTCATAGTAATAGTTAATATAGAAAATAAATATTTTAAAACCAATAACATCCCAGTTTTCAATGGATGGTGGTATCCCCCAATTGATTAAGCATCCAACCTCACACCACTAGTTTCCCATAAATTCACCTCTACTATCGGAATATTTTTTAATCTACTTGGTTCATATATTTGAAAAAACCTTTGATCACCATAATCAATATTTAATAACCAATTTGTAGATATAAATTTTTTGTCACTCGTTAAAAAACTCACTTGAATATTCCCCTTGCTTCTTTAGTCGAGTGACATTGTTATTCCAATATACCATATTTCCACATACAAAAAATATTGTTCCCTTTTTTCCTTATACTATATATTACCATTAAATTTTTTTGAATGAATTTTCTTGGGATTCTTATGTATCGAATGATTCATGGGCCCTTTTACCTTGTTATACAATTTCATATCCACTATTAGGACCATGGGATTTTTATGCCCCATATATTTTTCAAAATTGTCAGTTAATGTAAGGAGTTACAATATGTACTTTTATCTATTTCTCATGATATATATAACAATTAAAATTTAAATGATCTTAGTATGTGAGGATAAAATGTGATCTATCTGCATCTCATCAGGGATCGTAATTCTCAATATTTCCAAGAAATCATTGTAGCCAATAATTTTTTGTATATTGTAAACATATGACATGGTCTATTCAACATTTCATGTGAAATGTTAATTGGATATATCATTCATATCTATTCTTACCTTCTCCTGATATTGGTCATGAAAATGAGACATAATGCTACACACAACCATTTCCTTATTTTTCATTAAAATCTCATGGACCAAGTATTACAACATTAAAAATTAGAATTTTTTGGAACCATCCAATTTTTTCATATATATAGATAGTTCTTCCATACAAACCACTATGACAGGAATCTAAAATATAGTTTTTCCTACACATATAATATCCATTCATGGTTTTGTTTAATGTGGAGGAACCGTTAATTTTTTTTTGAAATTCAATCCTTGGATAATTTTCTCCTTTTGAAATATATTTTGTAATGATATAGTTGAATTCATTTTGGGTTCTATTTCTATAATAAATAAGACATTAGTTTTGGTACTTTTTTTAGATTAAATAACAAATAATAAATTTAATTTAATTTATCAATTACTAATATTTTATTGAAACCTAATATCCCTCACTATTAGTTTTGGAATATCAAATCACACAGATATCTTTGTGGTAAGTATATATATTCTATTTATTGTAACCCAGAAAGAGGCCTAACAAGATTTTCTAAAGTATTTATGTAGGATTACATTTTCAGCTCTATTAAATTATAGATCCTTAATCCATTGAGTATATTATCCAATCATGAAATTCTAGATAATGATTTTCTCTACCTTTGTCTGCTAGTTGATCTATGTCTAGCGAAGATGATCATCCCTTAATTCCAGCTAGATTAAGTTTACCCAAATCTCAAGATAGAGATTACTCAAAACTTTAAATCACTCTAATGGATGTTGGTTATGAACATTGAATTCTGGTTCAATTTATAACCTTATAGTAGAAGGCTATACTAAAATAATATTTTATGTTGAGGTATTTATATATTTATGAGTAATCTAACCATTTAATATTATTACATACTTGTTAATAATATGTAGTTTTTTCTTATGGGATTTACCATGTCTGGATAAAATTTAGACAAATTATAATACTTATTTGGTTCCCATCATTGGTGATTGATTATTAGTTTATTAAATTATTTAAGCATCCATAAATAATTAACCTTGAAACAAAAAAATATAAAATAAACAATGAAGAATTTCCATGATCTTCTTTAATGGTTGGTTTTTGAATAAGATAATATAATAGCCAATTACCCTATAGAATTTTTCCTATAACTATGCATGGTTCATGTTGAATAATTCCACTTATAATATAGTGTAATTATTATATTTTTTTCCTCACCTATGATCCTAAATATAATCTACTCTCATGGGATCTCTATCCCTTAAATAATATTACCCACACATAGGTGTGTGACACCAAAGGATTTTTTAAAGGGGTTTACATAAAATAAAATTTATACTTATAGGACCATACATAATATGTGAAGAGGAATAACTCAAAAGATATTATTTAATTTAATAAATATTCATAAAAACCACGCAATAATAATAAAAAAATAAACAAATAACATACAAAGGTTGTTCGAAGATCAATATCTTCTATATATTTGTAACTAATGTGACATAGTAGGCCATATAACAATATATTCAATTTATTTATTTATAATTGAGATAAAAATCCATGAATTTACTCCATTAATTAATTAATTAATTAATTCAAATTATCATAATAACCATCCTACCTATCTTAGAGATATCCATCAAAAATGTCACCTGAATGATTAATGTAATGGAAGATATTTAAGCATAATTACATTGAATTATTTTATAATTTATTAAATATAAGACACTTATTACATAGTCAACACATTACGTATTAATAATTTAATTATGTTTTTTATATGGTAAATAGTTATTATTTATGTCATTTAATTTTCTTCTTTATCGGTTGACTATATATTGTCTACAAATTACATAAATATTATTTTTCTAACTTGTCGTGTATTTTGGATAAATACCATGGGAATCATCATGTATCTCGGTTGGGATGCACAATGTGTATGATTGAGAAATACAATGTGTGTTCTACTTTTCATGTGTCGGCATAAACCACTAGTTGAATCTTCATGTTCTTCGGATGTAGGAATTAATAAATCACAAAAAGTGTACATCCACTACATACCATGTATAACCTTAATAATGAAACTTCATATTCTTATGTAACATATTCCATGGGAAATCCCACAAGTTAAGAAAACCTATTGACACTAAAGCTTATAATCTACTAGATAGGTATGCTAGCTACACACCGTGTCATCCAACAGATTGTGTGCCATGATGACCTGGTCAAGAAGTGGTGTGAATTAAATGCACTTCATGTTATTTCTTATTGGTGTGTCTTGTATCTCATGACACATCCAGGAAAATTTTAATTGAGTACATGACAAGTACCTTCCATCACATGTATTATATATTTGTCTACCAAACAGAATCCACAGCACCTACCGATGGAATCTTCAATATTTATTTATTTATAGTTAGTATGTTTAATATGATACAAAACATGAAAAAGTAAATTAATATATCAAAAAATAATAATTGAACTCTGAATTAATGAAAATATAAACAAAAGAAGAAAAACTGACATTAATTATTTATAATCAATCATTGAATATAAAATAATTATAAATTGTTATATGACCCTTTTGATGCTTCATAATGGTTCTAAGTGTAGAAAACGTTCCAGTTGGGAAGTCACAAAGTTGGATTTTTGTTGTAATCCATGAATAATCTATAATGTACATGATGAAGAATCACCACTGACAATGGAATTAATAAAAATATTAATAGAATGAAAATTGAAACCAAGAAGAGGGGATATTTTAAAATATCATTTATAATTAATTTATTGAATTAAATAATTACATTTTGATAATTTATTTCATCATTTTAAATGATTGGATGAAGATCTTTTATCATATCATCATTACATCAGAAGAATTATGAGTTGATTTACCCTATAGGTGATCAAAGTCAACTTTGAACTACTTTTATTATAACCATAGTGTACTCTGGGAGCTAGCGTGGATGATTCTAATACTTATTGTGTTCTATTTTATCACATCAAAATCCTTTAAGAGGAAATGGATTCACTCTGGTAGAGAAAGAGAAAAGATATATGTTCTTCAGAGTGTTCCAAGGTGGTTTCTATCTGTGATAGAATCCTCTCTAAAATTTATTATGCACAATTAAGTAATATGTCTTCATCGTCGAAGAATGTGACAACGAGGATTAAATAGTTCTAGGGTTATAAAATACTAATTTAACAAAGGACCTTATTATTATTTTTTAATCACCCATGAACCCCATGTGTAAATAAAAATATAATCATTATTAGATACTTGAAATTTTCTAAACTAATAGTTAAAATAAGTACTATTTTATTGATAAATAAATTATTATTTATTAAAATAATATTCAATATGAAATTTATTTTCAGTCCATCAAACACTGTCAACCAATCCCACACATCATTTATCGTCCCTTGAATAATGGGAATTTATTTAATTAAATAAATATCACCAAATTATTCACTATTAAATATATTAATATTATATTCAGTAAATTAGTGAAAAATTATTTAATAAATATTCATGTAAATAAATAAATATTTTTCTTCGATGTGAATATACTACAATAAAAAAATATTGTGTACCCACATAAATAATTAAATATTATCAGGGTGAATAAAATATTTTTTAAATGCCCAAATAAATATATATTCTCCCAAATAATAGGTAATTGAATATTTTCACTCAAACTAACATGAATAGTTATTACACCTTGTGAAGGACTAATATTTAGCATACATGCTAAATTTATATAGAATTTAACTGAAGTTATGAATACACTTAGTGTGTGACCTTCTACAACCCTTTATCTATAATGATATCCATCAATGCCTAAATTCCAATGTCAGTATATGAAAACATGAAAAAAAATCCAATATATAGAGATGTCAATGAAATAATTACATGTAACCTCCTTTAAATTTACACTATATAATTTAATAAAATTATTAGAAAACTCTATTCAATTAGGTAGCATAAAATTATCATCAACCGACATGTTTGATGTCACTTTTTTTGACTATATGAAAATGAACTAGCTGAAAACACTACCATAGACAAGGCCCTAATCATGCATTTGAATTACCATCAAATTACCTAGAATATCAACATCTATTAAAGAATACAAGGGAAAGGTTCTTTCCTTGATTATTCGTTAATACAACATCATTTGTGACACATCAAGCATATCCTGACTCTTCTCAAGAAAATTTGATCATGTATTTCATTAATATATCCAAGTATGTGACTCTTGAAATGTATAAAGAATAATATTAATGTTTATGGATCACTAAAAATATATGTTGATAATAATATCAAATGAAACATATCAATTTTTATTTACTATTAGTGTTTGATGTTATCATAGTCATCTATATTGAATATTACCATGGGTGTACACCATGAAATGTGTGGAAAAGTCCTATCAGTCTCCATCCTCGATATCTTATATCATTTTTGTCAAATAAAATGATATCATTCATCTATATAACATAAATTTAAGAATATTATTATGACATGTATATGTTCACATTATGAAGGGATCCTTTATGTCCTATTATTGTGACATGTACCCTTAGTAAAGTATCATATACTATGTCTCCTAGAATAAAAAAATCAATATAGGATAATAATGTGTATTAATATTCAAATAAATGAATACCAGTAATCATAAAGTATGTTGAATTTGTTTCAAGGGAACAAAATTACATACCTATTAAATTTATGTTATAGAAAACAACAATAAATATGTGAAATGAAAGTAATTAATATTAAAATCCTTGAATATATGGAAAACATAAAGTATAATGGAGTAGTTTATTGGGAACCAACTCAAATAGAACCCCCCCTATGAATAGTGTCAACTACTAATAATTTTTAGTCTTCAAGTTCACACATGATATTCATTCTTATACTGAGAAAGGTATTTAGTTAATAGGTTGACCATGTAGTCCTCCATAGAAACTATCATCATTGTAACCTCATATATTTGAGAAATATCCATCAAGAGATTACTTTTATAATGTATGTTATTTTTTCACCAGTGTGACCATGGATCCTTGGAAAGATCCAGCATTATAGTATTTTTATAATATAGTGTGATATGATATTTATTTTATACACCACATCACGATCATAGAAAAATATATGTATCTAAAATTCTTCTTTTGTTTCATAAGAAGACTCAATATTCTTGGACTCTACTATATAATTTGTTACCACATAGTTCAATAAGTTTTTTAAAATCTCTAATCCTCCATTAAGTTTGAAGATATATCCCAATTTTGATTTCATTTCATCTTTTGTATTTTGAAATAATAATTTGTATATCCCCTAATGACTAACTCCGCATATCCAATATATACATGGAAAATATAAATAATGTAACACCCCAATGTTTCATAGTATATTATTTATTTAACGTAATTCAATAGTTTCACCTCACACAACACCATGTTCGAGCGCACGATGACTTACCAAACTAGATGTTGAAAAAAGGTTATGAATAGTATTAACAAAATATTGAATTTTATATATTTTTTATAATTTTAACATCCATATTATGTGTTTCTTACACATAATATAAGAACAAATTCATTTTTTCAGATAAAGGAAGTATTTTCAAACAATGCAATTTTACAGCCATTAAATATAGAACCCTTTTTAAATCCAATATTTTACATTTATATATATTCTATTTGACATAATAAACTTCTTTTTTAGAACTGGGACATAAAAATTTAGTTTCAATATATTTTGGGTGTTTTTCTGATAACTTTCATGTTTGGCGGAATAGTGAAAAATACTAAATTTTAATTGAAAGAAAATTAATCAAAATAATTTATAGTGTTAAATTATACATTTTAATAGTTTAGAAGTATAATTATATTATATTTTTACCATTTAATCCAATTTTGGTCACTGGAATTAATTTCACTTTTAAATTATAAGTAAACAAGTGTCAATCTTTTGATAGTTATTGTTTCTTAAAAACATGATATTTGTTTTGAAAACAAGAATTACTTTCAAATTAATCAATTCAACTTCTATGTTTTGAATTTGGTAAAATAGACATCATTTTTGAATTCATAGTATCAAATATAGCTTAGGCAGAATTTTTGTTATTTTTCTAGAAAACATCAATTTTTGATGAATAGTAAAACCACTTAGTAGTAGTTAAAAAACAGAGTTTGCCATTTAAATTAAATTTTCAAACTTCTGTGAATTGAATTTTGATGATCCTATATACATGGTTGTTTTTAGTTTGTAAAATTTGGTTCAATAAGAAGAAAATAATTTTTGGTGTATATTAATTTTTGACTTTCATTTTCCACGGTTAATGGTAATATGGTAATTCAAGGTAAAAAGAATATTATAATAATAAACAATTACTTTAAAACATGTACTTACCTTATTGGATGAGTCATGGACGACCATGGGAATCATTGGGTCGATTTGGGGACCCCATGGTGCCACTTAAGAGTGGTAATGACACTATATTTTAATTAACTTAAAGTAAAGACAAAAATGACATTAACAAATATCTTTTAGTATATCAATTTTTACATGGGGTTATATAAGTCATCCATTAGACTATAAATGTTAATTAGAAATCTAAAAAAATTTCCTACATTATGGTATATTTTTATAATTTTTAGACAACAAATAAATTTAATTATTTATGACACAATAATGATGCAGTATTTACCTCATTAATAAATGATTTAAGTAAATAAGATTATTAATATTAATACAATATCAAAAAAATTTCCATTTAATATTGGATGATTTTATTTATAACATGAGTCATCTTATCTTCTACTTTAATGAGCTTTGGACCTATTGAAACCGAATATAAGTTTATAATAAAATTACATTTTCAAACATTCCTAAAGATCCCCTCCTCTCCCTTATAAAAGGACACCACTTCTAACTCATTCCTTGCACCTCTCAAGCCCCTTTTATCATCCAAACCCTGACCAAATAATATTTAAATATCCCTATATTCCACCTAGGAGCCTTACCTTAGGCAGGATTCACTTCAAGAAGACCTTTTGGTTCAAACCAAAGGCAGCTACCCAAATTAATGCTAATGGTTTCTCTTTATTTATTTTCTTTTATTTTACTTCTCCAACACCTAAAATAATTTTATTCCTATATTGTATAACAACACCGGTATCCTCAATACAATGGGATTTTTTTATGATAAGTATTCTAATTTCACTTACACACACCTCCAACTAATGGGTAAAGCACATACTGTTTTTGTGGATGGAAAACTAATGCCTCACGAAATGTTGATTGTTCAATTATCTCCTACCACCCCTCATAGTATCCATTAGGATGGAACTGTATTTATATATGATATATATTATGCTTATATTTTCTTTATGCTTCTTTATTTTCCATTTATATCATACGTTTATGGTTTCCATTATTGGGTAAAGGCAATAATTTCATTTGAGGAATTGCGGACTACCGCCCCCTCAATGTGATATGACTCGTTAATACCTTATGTGGTACGTATAATGGATAGATTAAATGATATTATATATGATATTATACTGGAATTATAATTTACCTTTGTATCATATTGTTTTAATTCCATTAAAATACAAAATAGAAATGAAAGTAGCGTTCATGTGTACGTACGACTTATTGTCTCCTTGAACGGTGCATATCATTTATTATCCTCAAATGTTATGTACTGTTATAAATACATATATATACTTGATATAAAAAATATATATGATATCTAAATCATGTATATCATTCTTAAGATAATGGAATTTTGTCCACATGGACAAATTGTAATTATAACAAGTTCATATTTGACTCACGTTCTGAACATCGATAAAATATCCAATATGAACTAAAATAATTAACTAATTATTATAGAAAGGTGATAAGTGATACAAAGGGAATAATAAACTTGAAAAAATTTATTAATCAAGTATAAATTAACTAATTTTTAATATTCAATAATAACAAGGAACTTACAAGACAAGTTGGACTTGAGGTTAGGGGTTTATAATCTCACTTTTAATTCCGTGAGATTTCCATTATTCACAAATTATTTATTGCATGTGGTGTATTTTATAATGACATTTATATATTATCATGATTATATTTAAATTCATGGTATTATATGATTTATTTGGTTATTATTAACTTTTTTACATATGACTCTATTTATTACAAAGTGATAAGGGTTTTTCATATCACTTTTTATTCCCGTGAGATTCATGCTATATTAGCCACTATTTCCTATTGTGTGGTGTATGTACTTCCCATGAATGTATTCGTGGTGTAATATGATTTAATTTATTGGTATTTACATATTCATTTTAAGACCCTTGATTCATGGGGTGTATGTTTCATGAGTACCAAATCAGTAAGGGAATTTCCAATTTCAATTTCCACTCATTGGGCTTTACGAATGCTTCATTGATTATTTTTTCTCCAAGATTTTGTGTGGAATCACTATTTATTATTTACATAGTAATTTCCACTCCCCTTTGTGAGTATATAATTTTGATTCATATAATCACTCCATTGATAATTTCTCAAGTCATTGTTATGAACTTGATTAGAGTAATCTTAACTCAATTTCCATTCATTGAGTTAAACATCCATGTCATTGGTGTTGTTTTTATCAGAATATTTGTGCATGTACTCTGATTTATTTACACTGAATATCCAATCATATTGTGTGTATTTATATTTTTCACACAAAATTTTGACATGTATTTATTCTTAACCTAAGGATACGGTCTTTATAAAGGATTTCATCTCAATTTACATTCCATTGATACTTCTTTGTTCTCATACGCTAATTCACTATTATATGGTGTATATAATTTAATTTGACATTTTATATCATAAATCCCATTATTATTATGATATTATGATGTTTTTATTACCTCAATTATTTTTATTCAAGTGTCTCTCTTTTTGTTAGGAACTCTAACTAAAATATCCTTTTAAATGTTTTATATATTTATTCTTCTAAATATTTCTCATTAATGTCCACGTTTTAAAAATGGTTTTAAGGATTTATTAATATGGACATTAATGTTTTAAAAATATTTTTAAAAGTTTCAAAGTGGTATGGGACACTCTTATTGAAAAATAAATTTTAAACGGCTTCCTGATAAATAGTGACTTTTAAATGTTTTCAAGAAAAAGGGAGATATTTCTCTCAAATAGTTTTGATGATTATTTTCATCTATGTCAATATCCTTAATTATTATCGATTTATGTTGATTTATTATAATACAATCATCCATAATGTATTGAATGATTTATGTTTGACTATGGATGTTCTATTTTTATGTCATTCATTGTTTGTGGTTAAAATATTGACATTTCGTATACTAGTTTTAATATGAATGTTTAGATTATGTTTCAACCTTTTCATATAAGGAATGCATTGGACTTTGTAAGTGATGAGTGGATCCCCCTATAGCTCCTCAATGCATTGGTAGGTATCATGAAACAAACTAGTGTCTTGGCACAAGGCCTTGACAAAATCTTATTTTTAGTCTTTTCATGAGGCCTTGACTATGTTGTTATGATGTCCGACATTATGCATTACATCATTATGATGTTAGCTATTGATATTTCATGTTATTATTTGACTTGTAGAATACTCTTCACTATGTTTTATTATGTCATTATTTCCTCATCTCATATTGCTACCTTAAAGTGCCCATGTTTATTATTTGTAAAGGCACGTGTTTTCAATTATTCTCCATGCCTAATGTTTATGTTATCTTCCATTGTATTTATTAATCTTACTGAGCATTTGAGCTCACCCCTTTCTTATGTTTCATTTTCCCAGGATAAGAAAAAGTTTGTTATGAGTGACTTACAGACATAATCTTGGAAGATTGGATGATTCTAATGGAATAAATTAGTGTTGTTTTTCTTTTCAAGTTGTAATGTTGAACTTATGAATGTATCTTGTTTCCAAGAGTACTAAACTGATTGGTCCTTCAGGACTTGATTCATTTTAATCATACCAAAATAATAAAATAATGCACCGGCTCCTGGATTCTAGGGTTGGGGAATTACACATAATACATATTAGTTACATTATAATTGTATCTACTAACTTCAAATTGTGTTCTTCTTTAAATACGCGATATATACATAACACATTCGAGGTTTAAGAAACTTTTGGCCCAATATATATCATAACGAACATTACTATACCAATAACTTAAGTGTATGTAATACCTTTCATCTTTTACAACTCATTTATGGTGATATTTTTTGTTAGATAGATAAGTTCCATGTGACATAGTAGATAATTCCCTACTTGGTTACTCCATAATCAATCTATTTATTATTATATCAATGGGTGTAACCTTCGTTATTCTAAGTATTCTCTTAGATCTATAATGATGTATCTTTATCCCATGAATATATATTGGTTCACTTATTTCCTTCATAGATAACCTTGTTTCTAACCTATTCGTAGTAAAATATACGAATGAAATCACCTTTCCAAAATATAATATGTTATCAACATCAACTATTTTGGAAATTATTTCACTCCAAATAATATTTTTTTACACACAATCTAATTGATTCTTTTTGAAATTTTATTTAATTATGGATTTACCAAAACAAATTGTTTGACCAAGATGCTTTCTTTAATCCATAAATGGATCTCTACAACTCATATAACTTATTGGAATAATTTGGTGTCCAAAAACCTTATATTTGTTTCATATATACATCATCCTAAATATCCCCAATAAGAAAGGATATTTTGAAATCCATTTTAAAAATCTCATAGTCATGGTATACTTCTATGGATGTTATAATTTTGATAGATTTAACCATTGAAACTAGTGAAATATATTTTATCATAGTCTATGCCTTAACGTTGTTTAATCACATTTGTAACTAACCATTCAATATAGGTACAGAATTTTCTATCCATGTCTAGTTATTTATTTTTTCCTATTTACAACCAATGGGCCTTACATTGACTAGAGAATCTATCAAAATCTATACATGGATTTGGTATATATAATCCATCTCAAAATTCATGGCATCTAGCCACATGGAAGATTATGGTTCCCTTATTAAATTTAGGATACAAGTTCATTATTATTAACTAATAATTATATATCTTAATTGGTGCCTATAAAACGATATATTTTTGATTCTCTAACCACACTTTAACTATTATACAACACTTGTTTCATTGGAACATCTTATTCTACGAGGTTTCCTGGAATATGTTCCTCTTCTTACTAATGTAAACATTTATCTATGAAATCATCAAATTATATCTAACAAAAATTAAATCTTATAGATTTGTTCCCCTCCTTAAGAAATAATTAATTTCATTCCACTATTACCATTTTATTAAAGGATTAATATATTAAATATAACTTTTCTTTTTTTTTGGAAAAGGACAACATTTTTACCTCATGGTGTATGTTTATTTTAAGAATAATACATAAAAAATCTTCAAATCCCTACACATTTTTTTTTGATATCTTATATTTCCATCCAAACCAACGTTATTACATAATGCAATCCATTTATTTACATGGATCTCGATTTTATACGTGCACTATTTTTAGTAATGTGTATTCTCAAAATGATATTGAGACAATTTCATGACACTTAAATTATCTAACCTTTTATAAAAATGTTTGATACCTCATTTAAGTTACAAAATTACATTTTGGCTTATAATGAGGAGTTAGTTTACATTAAATACAAAACTGTAATAGATAACTGATGTACTATTTTTTAGATATTCTATATCGTGCTCTGAGTGAAGTTTAAATATCTTTTTACCAATTTTGAATCTCATATTCAATATTGTATTCCTTGAATTTATCAATAGAATCCAACTTATACCTCATTATGTAGAAATATCTATTTCTACTAAATTCATTAGAAAATTTTATAATGTATGATTCTCCACCCCTTACTTCAATAAGAAACGGTCCACCCACATGTTTATTGAACCAATTCAAGAAGTTTTCTCAAATTTTCAACCATTTAATTAAATGGTTTTTTAGTAACTTTATCATATAAATGATAATTACCACTTTCATGTGGTTTTAGTTCAATTAAATATTACAAATAATCATGATATACATATTTCAAGTGTGTTTTGTTTATATGGACTAGCTTGTGATTCCTCAATTGGGTGTGATATAAGTCACGTGAACTAGATTTATTATATATTTTCATTACTTGATTCATGTAATATGAAACATAATTACCATTACTAAGATATTTTTTATATAATATATCCTATATATTTAAAACTATCAATTTTTATATTCCCAAATTTGAAAATAAAACCATCAATATAATTTCTTTATATTGATTTTTTTAATGGATGGATCATAATAAAAACTCTTCAAAACTAATATCAATTTTTTGGAAATGTGAGGTGATAACTAGCAATATTTATCACAGTGTGTCTATATCTCTTGGTGGATCATAAATCTACCTCAACCCATGAAAAAATTGAATCTACTTTGTTATGAAAATTGGCTTGAAATTTGAGAAGCGTAAAATATATATATAATGATTTTTTTTAAATAGAAATATTTCACTCAATAATGAACACACCTAAACCATCCCATCACTTCCTCAATATGGAGATGTTCTTCTTCCTGGGGCCCTTTTTTTAACATGTGAATCAATTGACATCCCACTTACTTTCATTCCCGTTAATCTCCCTTTTCTTTGATAGGAATTTCACCGAAGACCTATACTTAAAATAAATATCACATATTTTTTATTGAACATTCAATTTGGTCACAAAAATTAAATATTACGTTTTATGATTCATGGGTGTATCAAAAATGGAAATAAAACAAAATAGGATTTTTTTGATACTTCTCAATTTTGTTCATATTGTAATTCAAATAAAATATAAAGTGGAACTAAGTATGTGAGGAAGGAGTCATATTTTTGTAGAATATTGTGGTATTTTAAACAAATAAATTTCATGGAATTAAATATCAAAAATAAGCATGACTACCTAAGGACCAGCTGGAAAACCCTATCCATGTTTTCTCCTGAAGATATCCTTGGAGATATCAAACCTCTCTTGTTGAGATTTCTCCTAATATAGAAAATGGAGATACATGACCATGATATATGTTTACATTATCTCATGAGAATTTAAAATTTCATCATACATGGGTAATATAATCAAAGACATGACATATATCACAACATCTAGGTGTTATTCTTAGATAGTGAGATCTTCATCACTCATCTCCATAGAAGTAACTTCAAATACTAGTGACGCCAACATTTATAACTAAAGTTCATGGTGTAATACAATGTGTAAGAACTTGTACCATTCCTGGAAGTTGCATCCCTTAATTTTATTTTCATTATCTAGTTTATATCATTGGGATATATTGATCGAGAAACAATTCATCTTACTACATCCATATAAAAACATATTAATTATACAATATCATGATTACTAAAATATGTGAGACAAAGTAGTTCTAAATATCTTTTCATTCTCCCACTATTATATCAATTCTCAATTGCCCTCACCATTGATCATGGTATGTCCTATCAAATGTTAATTCAAGTGGATGTGATTTTTACCTCCCTTATTATAACTAAGAAAATGGTTTAGTGAATTACTTAATGGTATTTATGTTGGTGGTCTTGTCAAATATTGTCTTGTAGATCGTTAATCCATTTAGTGGACTCTCTAATATGAAAATCATGACCCATATTTTCTCAACAATTGTTTCAAATCTATAGTAGGTATGTAAAGGCATACTCCCCTCGAGATAAACTTATTTATTTCAACACAAAACAATAATTTTAACTCCCAATTAAAATTAATTGTCTTATATAGGTCAATTAAAACACTATGTTTTATGGTTATAATCTAAATATAATATTGGAAGGATTATTATAAATTAATATTTTATAGTGGTTTTTTATTATAAATAAAATATCTTACATTCTTCCATTTAAATGACATGGTGATATTATATAGATTTCTCATAATTAATTTACAATGTGTTGAAAAAACATTTATGATAATATATTTATTTTAATTACATATTTTAGGGTTTTTAAATATTTTATTTCTATTATCATGAAAAACCATCCCTGAAAATTAACCATGTATAATAAAGAAATAAAATTAAAAAAATGAATTCATCATGAAATTTCTATTGCCTGAGTTATAAAATGGTTAATGAATCTACCTATTTTCCTTAGGGAGAAACTCCATCAGACTGTCTTGTATTTTGAGTTATAGAATTCCACTACCTAACTCTATATCTTATTGATTGGATTCATATAAGGTTGGGTTCATAACCACCAACTCTCCCTAGAGATCTTTCCTTTATATATTTTTCTCACACACATTTGAGGTCAATTAGGGAAATTGGATATGTAAATACGACATGTATATATAGGACCTAAAAAATAAAGATGAATGAATGAATAAATGTCCATAATATTTAATTTTCTAAAAATTAATTACATATAAATCACAAGAAATAATATTAAATTAAATAGAAACCCAATCCATACATTGGTCAGTCAGTGATTAAGATCAGTCATATAAATAAAACAACATCAAATTCGTAAAATCTAGTATACATTTATAATCATTCAATTTATTAATATAAATTATTCATGAATTAATAATTAATAGTATTATTAATTAATTAATTAATTATCGTAATCATTCAACAAAGTAGTCCTCTAGATAACTAAGATAATCCATCCACGGGAATTTAAATAAATTAAATTAGTTAATTTTATTTAATAATACTTCAGTACGTAGCTACTACTAGTATTAAACATGATTTGTACCCACCCTTATTATGGAACACCTTAATTTAATGAATACAGTGTATTCCCATGGAATGTAAACACATTTATAACCTATGTAGTATGTACCCCATTAAATTCACGTGTAACATACACAGCATGTATAAAAACCATAGGATATTTGAATCATAATTTTGGATGATATTATTTAAGAATTTATTATTCAATAAAATCATATCATGAGGCCTTTATTCATGATAGACATTGTCTTGAATATTTTATTGAGGATGGAATGTGGTGGGGAATTTCGACAACATTTCCACATTTATTATTTTAGATTGATCTTATTATTCTTCCATAATTATTTTCTCTCCCTTTTTTTGTTTTCATGGAATATAATTGATCAATGGAGAATGAATAATATATAGGTGAGATAGTAATCCAGAGAGGTGAGTTAGGGATAGATCCTGATAAAAGATGTATATAGTTTACCAACCTATGATGAGGTGAATAAGCAATGTACTGAATGATTATTGAGTGATTTGTGCATTCATATCATAAGATTGTATGTAATAATTTCAAAAACATTGTTTAGTGTGGTCATTTAGTGTATTTGGGAATAAAAAAATTAAAATAATGGTTCATATAGAGTAATTACACATGGATTTATCATTTCTTATTAATTCATAATATCCTATATTTTCCAGCAGCATGTCATTGCTTATTCATAAATTTTATATTTTTTCAAATTTAAACAACCCATATTTGTATTTCTTTATAATATATTAAATATATAAAACTATAAATATTTTATAAAAAGGATGGAAAACTGGGTATAGTATCATTCCTTGTGTAAAAACAAATGGTCATTTCACTAGTTTTTTTATAGGGAATTTAAATTACTACACTATCATCCCTTACAAATGAATGTTATAAAATAAAATTATTTTTTCCAAGGAGGCCTAGGTTCCTTAATTTATGGATTCCTTTACTCTTTGTTTCTATTTTATTTAGTAATATATTTTTATAAAATATAATAGAATATGGAATACTTTAATTTCCTTCTATCTTATGCTAGACAACTAAACTATTTTTTTGGAACTTGAGGGGATTTAAAATATACCACTATAAAGAGAAGGTGTATAATGAGGTGATCTATCACTTCAAAGAATACCTTGAATACTAATGTATGGAATCCATGAAAAATGAACTAAAAAATATCTAATAATTGATTATGTAATTTCATTAACTCATGGCTGAGGGACAAAAAAATATAATTGTATTCCCTCTTATTCTTAATAAATAAATTATTTATTATAAAAACTAATTATAAAATTATGTATATTCTTCAAATTTAATACATGCATAAAAATTTGAATTAGGAATAAGGGTTTCAAAAAAAGTCATTAAAATATGATGATGAAATTCCTGATTAAAATTATTTTAATTTTTTCCAAATGAAAATGGTTATGAAATATATTTTGGTTGATAATGATACTTTGGATGTTTGGATAAAAATAAAGAAAGATTAATATAAAAACCCATTAGAAATGTTGTGCTTTAATGAAATAATTGATCAATCAAAACCTATAATCATTATGATTGGTTTTATAATGGGATTTAATGAACAACAAGAGTTTCAATATATGACACCTATGGATGCTTTTCAAGAATTAAATTCTTTCCTTCTCCTTTTAAATAGTCTAAATTATGTTATTAAGTCCCTTGTTTTCACATTATATAAGTAAATATATTATTACAGGATTTGGAATAATGTTATATAGATAAGGAGGAGGATTCCATAAAAAAGTAAAATATGTAGGTGATAATTTTGATGCTATTTTTTTGATTAAGAAGATATGGGAACATTTGTCTATGAAGTATAAGTAATTGATGGTCCCCTTACATGATTCATACCTCATTATCCATCAACAACATAATTTTTACCTCATGAATGAGGGTTCCCCCTCATCCATATAAAGGGTTATTATCAAAAATAAATAACCAAATAAGGACTTTGGGGCATTCAAGTAAGAATAATATTTTTATGATAATGGGAGATACATGGATTGAATATTTTGAACCATAAATTCTAAATCCCAATATATACTTGGGATAACCACAAAAACTTACCAGCTATATGTATTATAAGCACAATGCCTATTAGGGGATAACCTAATCCTTCCTTTCTATAATCATTATTTTTATTATTTTTATTTAAATAACTTTATTATGTTGGATTTTTTTATATTTTGTTCTAAAATTAAATAGATAGAATATTATCTCATGTCTCTACTTTATAATAACAAAATTATATTTAACTATCCCATTGGTTATTCATTTACATATATATTAAATTTCTTCTATAAAATAAGGTAATTATATATAATTATTGTGGAAGGGTATCTTCCTTTTTTAGGTTGTGTGTTACCCTTTAGTGAATCCTATTCATCAGTTGTCTAGAGGAAAAATTAAATTTAAAACATTAATTCTATCATTTGAACACTAGGTTATTGAATTTTAAATGGATAATATTTAGGTGTATCAACATTTCTTATTCATGTATTTAATTAATAAGCATGAGTTCTATTAGATTACATGTTGTTGAAAAGAAATAACTCAAAGATTCATCACTAACATCCAATTGAAAATTTTCCTTTTAGTTATTTTTTAGAGTGGTTTGGAACATAAATAATCTATTAATATATCCTAATAATAATGTGTTTGTGAAAAGGAAAAATCCATAAATAAGAGTGAATAATTAATCTAAGAACTGGTTTATTAGCATATATTGAATTTCCAGGTTATTATTAGTTTTCAATGGGGATGATTTTTTTTAATTATTTCATTTTTATAGATTTTTGATACTCAAATCATGAATAAATTAAGTGCACATAAAATGGATATAAGTAAATTATGTTAATAATTTGTTAGATAATTGAAAGAGATAGAAGTGGTGTTGAATATTAAACTCAAATGAACAAGGGTAATTTTTTATCAAATCATATTCATAGTGATGAATCATTGTTTAGTGAAATTATTGCATAAGATGGGGTATTTTAAAGAGAGGAATATGAAAATGTTTTTTCATGACCATATTGACATTAAGTTTATTAAAAAATAATTAACATTCATTGATCCAGTAATTTAAAATAGGATGAAAATAATTTATATTAGAAATTGTTAATGGGGGCCTTTCCTAGAGGTTAAGTAATTTCATAAGGGTGGGAGTGTGAAAAATTCATATTTTCCACTATTTTAATAATGAATATCACTTGAATAAACATCAATTTATTTTAAAATATTAGAAAAAATATATTTTCCTACATTAGAATGTTTTTTAGATTTATTTAAAAGGCCTAAAAATTTAGTTTGAGTGTTTTTTTATTCTATAGTTTGAAATAAAAAACAAAGGTTTAATTTTGTTATATCTATATTTAATATTTCTAATGAAGTAATTTTAATCTTCTGAAAAAAATTTGAGTTCCCCTTTTATAAATAAGATAAAGAACAAGATAAATAATTTTAATTTTCAAAAAATTGTTTACTACATATTATAGATTGGAACATAGACAAGTTGAGTAGAAATAAACCCATGAACATTGGTAGAGATTATGGACATTTAAAAAATTGATAAAGTAAATGTATTAATAGTTTTTACTTGAAGTCATCACATATATAGTATATGTTAGTACCGCTTGAGCCATAGAATCCAATGGAATGACTTTTCAACCAACTGAACTTTATAAGAAAATATTGGTAAAAATGATGTAAATACACTATTTCATGGTAATGCACATGATGATATATGACTGAGCTGTAACTACATTTAAATAATGATTTCGACCATAGTAGTTCCATTTTGTGATCTTGATCATCCATGGATGCAAATGATATTTCATGACATGCATCTAATGATTCACAAATCAATATGAGATTCATTAAACTTTATATATCATAAATACATTTATTATAAACAATATAAAACTCAGTATAATGGTAATAATTAGGGAATACTTATCTTCTATGAAAATATAATTTCACACAATTTTTTTCGGGATCACATGCACACCAAAAAAATTATAACAAACAAAGAATATTGATGCCTTATTTTATGGAATTATTATCATCATGATAACATAGTCGGTGATTCAATACAACCCTATATTAAACACAAAAGGTGTCATAGGTTTACTTTTCACACTATCCCAGTTCATAATGAAAGAAGTAAACACAATTAAATCTTACCATAACACCTAAATAAAATATAAAATTCCCATATGGATAAAAAAATCATTTATCACAACACATATTCATGTTATTTCTATGTGTGTGAAATGAATCCTAGAGATACCATAATATAACCATATTGGCATGTCCATAAACAATTTTCCACTAGGTAGCCATGTTATTTGAAGAAATATTTATTATATTGGGGGATGATAGGGACTGATACCTAAGACCATATATGTCAAGATGAAATCATGCCAATGATACATGGAGGACATATATGGTGATACTAGAATTTATAATAACAATTGACAGATTAAAAAATTTGACACTAATTTTTATGAATTCAGGTGATTCCTACTATAAAGGAATTTCATACTATGATATTTTTTGTTATAGTTTTTTTTATAGTTATGTTTTTTTATTCTTAATCTCCTTATGTTAAATACATAGTTCTCATGTTTTATATTACATACATTTCTATTTTTCTGTTATAGTTTCATTCAATATCCACGATAGAGGAAAACTTAATTGAGGGTTATCCCGTGGTAAGAATACAATGATACTCAAGATTATATACTCCTATATATATTATAACTTATAAATTTTGATTCTATGTTTTACTAAGGATGAAAAATGGTGTGGGATTATGGTGGTGACCTCAATGTAGTTTTTTTTAGGTTTATCTCATTCTAAAACCATAATTAATTTCACTCTATTCATTTATTATCAAGGGATCTATTGGAACTATAGTGATTGAATGATGAATGAGTGTGATGTCATAGCAGATAGGTGAGTTAGGAATTACTCTTGATTGAGTATCAAATTATATAATCAACCTAAGAAAAGTTTTATATAAAAAGTTATGGTTTTGGGAAAATCCAAAGTTCCTTGGTATGTGAAAAACCTAGAAGTTGTTTTTTTCAAATTCATTGGATAATTCATAAATTGTGCTTGAAAAAAATTTCATGCCAAGTGATATTTTTTCCATTGAATAGTGATATATGAAATCCTAAATCCCAGAGATGATATTTTCACATTAAATTTATAATTAATTTAGATTTAGATATAATGAAAGGTTACCTCACCTTTGGAAAATTTTTTGTAAGTGTTGTTGATCATCCTAAAAACCATTTATGGATTACAATTATTATGCTGGTAGAATCCAAATATAGAATCACTCTAGTGATTATACATATGTGCTTTATGGATCTCTCAACAACACCTATAGAACACTGGGTGCTACTGTTAAAGATATATCATCTTATATTTTTCTTACTGATCATTTATAGTCTTTTTTGGCTTGATGGATTATCCCTTGTTCATATTTTTCTTGAGAGAAGGAGAGAAGGTTGAATTTCAAGGAGATGTATGTTCTGAAAAACAATTCTCATATATAAATTAACCTGATTAAATTGTTATGACCATCTATTTATAGAGTAAAGGTTTATGTTAAAATATTATTTAATTTCACAACAAACCTTAAAATAGTATAATGAACCTAATCTAATCACATAGAATTTAAAATCAAAATATTATTATTTTATAGCATGTATGAACAGGTCTGAGGTCTTCACAGCCCTCAAAAATACATTTATTAACCACCACTAGCACATTGGTACAGGGTCGATCTATAGAGAAGGCAGGTGTTTGAATTCTATGGTTTTTCAATTTTAAACCCCCATTGTTGTCAGTAGTGGGGAAAACAACTTCTTACTTTTTATATTTTTTTATTTGTATAATGAAGTGGAAACAGGATAATGAAACCTGATTTCTTTTACAAATAAACTAAAGTTTACACTAAGTACTAAAAAACTACCGTAATACAGTATACTAATATTAAGCAGCAAGACAAGGAACAACGATCAAGAAATAATACTCAGGAATAATAAAACATGTTGGTTAATAAGATAACTCTCAACTGAAATTAATTAAATCACATCTTAAGACTAGATTGATATATATTCCTCGCAAGAACATACATCGAACAAAGTTATGACTTTTAGAGTTAGCAACTCCAAAATTCATCCACTACAATTAATTTGAAGAATAATACAGTTGAAATAAAACACACCATAAAATTCCAACTGAAATGACAATAACGCTTCAGAAAGATGATGATCAAGTTCAATCTCATTTATTGAACTTGAAAGTATGATTTTTTAAAAATAATGTAAGGTGTGAACAATTAAAATGATCATTAAAACTGATCTCTCTAATCAATTCTGATGTCAGAAAAGAATAAAGTGAAGAATATAAAGAATATACCAACAAAGTATAAATTTTCTGAGTTAAACAATTCATTTTATGACGATAATGAAATATAACATTGAAAACATAGTACAAAAATTCATGAAAGGGGAAGGAAGGACTCCCCAAGTGTTTCTAGGCCTTTAGGCTCCTTTGCCTCCAGCTCATCTCCAGTGCTACTCCCAGGAATCCAAATGAACGCTCCAACTCTCAAATGGAAATGATCGTGGAATCAGAATGAGAGTCGATCTGATCTCGGATGGATTTGATCGTAGAATTAAAATGAGAGCCCCCATCAAATTCTATTGCATATCTGTTTTAAATATCAACTTTCACCTACTGATTGTTAATGCATGATTCCACTGACTTCAGAAGTCCCTCAGTTGTGCACTGCACATGTGCGTTTTTTCATGACAGGCACGTCACACTAATATTTCTCATGTAACTAACCCCCGTTGAGTTAGTTATGTGAATCTGGATAGGAACTCACTTCCCATATGAACCTGCACAAAGAAACACAAAGAATAATTAAAAACGAGAAGGGAATAAATAAATATTTAAAATTATTAGTTTATTAAATTTCTTAAAATAAGTAATAAAAAAGATATTAATTTTTATTAATTAGAGTTATTAATGTTAATTTAGAAGTTTATAATTATAAATAAATTAAATTATTTACTAACTTATGTTAATTTGAAAAGTTTATTCAAATTTAAATTATTATTAGCAATATTTATATTGGTAAATTTATTGTTAAATAATTTTAAATATTTAAAAAGTAAGATCAAAAAGATAGTTTGTTTATTTTAATTTAATTTACAATTAATTAATAATTTAGTTTTATTTCAATTTCATCATTAATTCTATTTTATTATTTTATATTTATTATTTATTATTAACTATAATTATTTAGTATTATTGGTTATGTTATTATTATAACTGTTATTGTTTTCAATTTAGTTTTAATTGAAGTGTATTTTTAATTTATTTATATTTTTTTTTAAAGATTAATCATCTCTCCCTCATTTCAGCACTACAGGGGGAGATTATAGGATTCCTCGTGAAGCCTCCTTCAGCAGCTCGCCCTCTTCCTCAAGAAACAGTGTCTCTTCAACTTGGACTCTATCTTCAGTGGCATCAACCTCGACTTCAGCCTGGTACCGTGTCCTCGATTCCCCTACAAAGCGACACATCAACGGTTCCTTCTGCAAGAAACCACGGCGGATGTGGTATCCTCCCCTCCGGCGAGCTCTGTCTTCTTCTATGTGTTAATTATTTTTTCAGATCTATAAGAGAGGTGAGATTTGCATGGGTGGTTCAGATCTAGTTTGAGCTTCGGTGAACTCCTGCTTTGGCGGCAAACAGCACGGAGTGAAAAATTATTAATAAACAGAACTGCATATGATATCAATTTGATATTCTATTCAGATTAGATGAAAGGATTAGATGAATTGGGGGTTTAGATTCTTTTTTACTGAGTAAAGAAGTAGTGGAGGAGGAAACTGTGTGAGGGGGTAACGGTGCCACCGTAATGATACTGTGTAAAGAGTAACAGTGACTATGAGTCTGTGAGAAACCGGTGGCTGGGCTGTGAGAGAGTGAAGATGAAATCACGGTGGCATAGGTAATGAAACAGTGAGACCGTATTAAGTGGTTACGGTGCAGGGGAAATGCGGTGAGACCGTGAAGTTAGAGTGGAAGATACATGGTGAAACCGTGAAGTTAGAGAGGCAGAGACATGGTGAGACTGTGAGAAGAGTCATGGTGGGACAGTGATGAAACTAGTGTGTGGGGCACCGTGATAGAGGTGAAACGGTGAACCTGCAAAATAAACAAAGAAAATAAAATAAAATAAAACTTAAATAATATTATAACAAGATATTTAATAAAAACTAAAACTCAATTAAAACATTTGAAAATTTAATTACAACATAAACATTAATACTTTTTGAAACCTATTAAACATAAGTTAAATTATTAATAACTTCAATTCGTAAAACATATATTATTACTATACTAAAACTAAAATTAATAAGAAATTAATTTATAAAATTTAGATTCTTAAATTACAAAGTTAAATTATTTATAATAGTTACTTTAACAAATTGAGGTAAAAAAGTTAGTTAATTTGTAATTAAATACATAAGTTAATTAATGAAGTTAAATTAAAGAGATTAAAACAAGAGTAGAAACTTTTAAAACATAAATTTATGTCTAATAGATTATTATAATATAGCTTATAATTAAGTTATGCTACATTAATCAAAATATATTTAATACATGAGATGTTAAACAAAAATATCATTGTTAAAGTGAAATATAAAAATTAATTAAATAACTAATAATTGGTAAATAATTAAATATGAAAACAAAATCATCAAACTAATAAATAATCATTAGACTGTAAAATTAAAGTGAGATATAAAATAACTATTTTAAAGATAAAAGTTCACAGTTAATTATAAAAATTAATTAATTATTAAAATTAATAATAAAAATAAAAAAGTTCCATTAATTATTAAAAAAATTTAAAATAAATAATTAAATTGATAAAAAATAATTAAACAACGGTTGAAAAACATGTGTTTTTAAGGCCACATCAAATTCCCCCACACTTAAGCATTGTTTGTCCTCAAACAATCCCATGTTTTATTAAACTTGAAAACATAGGTATGTTTATAAATCAGATCAAAACGTGACAGGTCCAGAACTTTAAACAGTTGACTTCAAAATCATGTCAATAGGATTTTAGAAACTAAATTTCTCATATGAATCTTACATAGAACAAAAACTCAATAGGTAATCTGGGAAACTATGAATCATCAAGTAATGAATATGTCATGCATCATATGTGATGCTGCTTAGTGACTAACTTTAATCCAAACTTTAGTCCGAATTACGAGGGTGACAAGAGCTAAATTTATGAGAAATTAAGAACTTGACATTAGGAACTTTATACTTTGACTTTTCAACTCAGTTCCTAAAATAAATTTATTTTTTTGTGAATCACCTTATTGATACAACCTAAATGACTCCCATATAAACCAATTTTCCCCTTCCTCATTTGGTGTTCATCATTCCACTCACCTTAATGAACTCATTTTTGACCCTAGAGAGTTTATTTTATTTTTCCCTAGCCATATATCATGTGCTAAGAACTATACAATGCACTTATTCAAAGTGTACAGAGGGATTATAGTAAATAGAAATACACCAAGCATCTAGGGTCTTAGAGACTCACTGTGGGATCCCAGATTCCCAAATTACTCCAGTTTCAAAAGATTTAAATCAAAAACCATTTATATTGGCTCATTAAGATTACTAATTTTGATAATTAAAAGAAAAACGAGTCACCTATGATCAAAATAAAACATCCAATTCCAAAAGTTATGATCATAATTCCATTAAAGGATCACCCATGTAACTCTCAGAAGTAGTCCCTAAACCAAGATATCCATTATATGACTATGTAAGACCACTCAGAAATCATCTAGAAATGTTAATTTCAGAGTCAAAGTAGCTCTTAACTACATATCAGGGTACTATTCAATGGAAAGACCCAATTGAGTATAGTGTAAAACATAGAAATATATCAGAATTTTGAAAAAAATAACCATTTTTTACCAATAGTTTTAGGATACATTAAGAAATTATGGGCTTTCAATTAAGCTAAAATTTGCACAGTCAAGAATTGACCACCTCCCCCACACTTAAACCCCAACATTTTCCCCAAAGTATTCCTTAATGTAGAGGAGAACTATTTAGCAATTAATGTTCAAAACATACTTTCCATTAAGTAGATTTATGACATGTTTAGAGGTCACGTTAAAGTTCAAAAATCTTGTTTCCACATGAATAAATTTAAAATAGGTTCGTTAGAAAGTACATGCACTAACATTCAGTCTAGTGAATATTTTTAATTCAATTCAAGAAATATCATGTAATTTTTGGGTGCACAATGAATTGGGTGTAAGAATTTTAACAATGTATGATTCAATTGGATGTTCAATATAGTCGAAAGACCCATGCTAAACACCCAATAGACTAATTGGTTCAAATGAAAAACACAACTACCAGTAAGCATGTACCCCCCACACTAAATTTCATACAGCGAATGATTATTTCAATATTTGACAATTAATTCATATTTAGGCAAGAGGCACATGCAGAATTTTTAAATTCAAGCTAGTGAAAAGAAGAAAAAGTTTTATTATATATGAAATATATGCAGCAGATTTTCAGAAAATATGTAGCAGAATTTCTTAAACAAATAGAATTTCTTGTTCAGTAGCAACACAAGCAATAGAATTTTATTTGCAAAAATAGGAGCTGAAATATATGCAAAAAAGTTGAAGTACATCCCTGACTAGGTTCTTGTCTAAAAATGATGATGGTAATTCCCCTCCTTTATTGCACAGCAGAATCAAACTAAAAACATAGAGCATGAAAACCACAGACAAATAACCAGCACAGACAGTGCATACTGAAGACAACATGGAAGCACTTTATTCAAAGTAAAACAAGAATAGAAACAATAGTAAATACAAATAAAAGAACATGGGTTGACTCCCAAGAATCAGTGAGTTTAAATTCTTCAGTTAGACTTTATTTAATTACATTTTATAGTGTTTTATTGAAAACAAATGAAACCATGGGTTTCCTCCCATGCAGCGCTAGGTTTATAGTCCCCAGCCAAACTCTCCTATCAATTAACTGTAATCACTAGTTGGATGTGTTTTCCTTAATAGGAACCACCACATGTGTTTGACCCATTTGTTTTTAACATTAAAATGAAAATTGTGGTCCCCCGAGCTAAACAAAAAAAACTCTCATAGTTTATTAAAATCCCCAATCAACACCCATTAGCAGTTATGGACATGGTCCTCTTAACTTAAATAATTATTTTAGATTTGACAATATTAACATTTTAAGGAAGTGGAAGCAATGTATTGGGTTCATTAAAGAGTATGACAATGTACTTAGAGCTATCTTCTTCAACTTCAACACTAATAGATTCACATTCAAGGATGCAATTGGGTAAATTCTGATTAGCAAGTTCATGAGGGAATTAAATTAACTGCTGAATTGAATCATGGAAAGTGGAAAAAAAGTGTGATCCCCCCTCTGGACTACTATCTGTATCATGAAATGGCTCATCACCTTCACAAATTAGGATGTAAATGACAGACAGGGAAGAGAATTTATTTTTTTCAATATTCAAAAATTCATGCTTAACAATGTTTTAAATCTCTTCCAAAATATCCTCATCTATTAAATCACACCAAACATCTACTTATTCTATCAAATTAGTTTTCCCTAATTCAAGTGTGTGTTCAACCTCTTTTTCATGTCCAAATTCAAAAGTCTTAATTCCCAAAACAAGGTCTATAGTGTGTTCCAAAAAATTCAAATCAGGGGGAGTAATGTTTAATTCAGCTTCAATAAATTCAATTTACAGATTGTTCAAATTTAAACATTTACCCCCTTGTATAACATCGCAATTTTTAATTTTAGTATACTCAGTTTGAAACAAACAATCTATCTGAGAATAGGGAGATGAAATCTCTTCATTTAATCTTTCTTCAAACATCATTCCCTCATCCTCTAAATAATCCAACATCATTTCAAAAATAGACGGGTTTGGATTTTCAAAACATGGAAGATAAGTATTCAGTTCATGTTCAAAGATTTCAGATTCCATGTTTACCAGCTTAAAATTATCATCTAGATTATACCCAATATAAAGTTCAGACTCATTATTTACATAATTAGAAAAATTAGGTGAAGAGTTTTTTACTTTCAAGGATTCAGTTACAAGTTTGACTTCAAACTGAGTGACATCATTTTAACAATTTCTAAAATAGTAATTTTTCTTCAAAGTAGGAATTAAGAAAAGAACTAGACTTTCATTTTCAATCTATTTCAATTCATCATCAAATTTTCCCACTCAATAGCATTAAAGTTCATTATTGGATTTTCCATGTTATTCTCTTTGTTTAATGAGTTTGTTATTTCTAGATTTGGTTCAACAAAATCATATTTTACAAATATTATGGTTTCTTTTCCAGTTTCACTATCACTTTCCTCTTCCACTTGATTTTCAATAATTTTTAAACATTTTCTTTTTCATTTTTTTCAAATTCTTCTTTTTCTTTAACCCTTTGTTGTAATTCCAAAAGCATGTTTTCTAATCTTTTCATTATTTGATCTAGCTCTTGAGAATCTATAAGTTTAATTTCATGGGTTTGGTTAAACCAGATGTTCCAATTATTCTCCCCAGCATCCAGTTTGGTTTCAATAAATTCATGTTTAGCTAGGAATTCAAGATTAGATTCATATTGATAATTTTTTCCAATATAATATTCCTATTGTGGCTGGTTATAGACACACTGCCAAGACGCATGTACATAATCTCCACAACAATCACAGTGTGGTCCTAATTCATCCATTTTAAACTAAAAACATGTGAGATTAAATACACAAATTTTACTGTTGATACAGAATTTTAACGGACAACTGAAGTAGTATGTTCTAGTAAATTGTATTTTAAGCTGTTTTTTTTATGTTGTATTTGTAAAGACCCGTAAAATTCAAGGGAATTTTTTTCTTATTTTTCTTTGTAATTTTATAAGAACGTAGTTTCTGACGGTGCCTGATTCTGAGGCCCGGTGTGCCCGGAATCATTTTCCGAAATTTGGCTCAGGTACGTTCAGTGAACGGACAAGCGGGTTTTTCTAACTTTTGAACAGGTGCTCGGAATCGAATTCTGAGGGCACTGATGGAACTGTAGTGCTAGTAATTACTTAGGAACACATGTTCTGGAGTTGAGTTTTGTAGAGTCCCGAAGCCTGACGTACATGGACATTACATTACATTTGCGGAATACTTAGTACATAACAAAAAACACACACACAAGTGTCGTAATAGTTTAGTGTCTTTGGAAACTCAGAACGTAATCTTCTAATCGTGGTGAAAGATCTTCAATATCTCCCATAAAGATCTTCCCTTTTTTTACCTAAAACCTTTCTTTATATCCTGGGGAAAAGAAAACATAAAAGGGTGAGCTCAAATGCTCAGTAAGGGTAAACAAAAGAAATATCAATCACATCATATACATAAGAACATAGCTTTTGGAAATCTTAACCTGCAAAAGAGCTCATAATATCATAACATGGGATAAATAATAGAAGTGAAATGTATTACTAATAATCACAACTTAAAACATGAAACATTGTGTCATACACACATAATCATCATTTCTTGTTAGTCAAGACTCATTGCCAAGACTATCTTAGTGGACAAAGTCCCTTTCTGAACCGAGTCACCCTCGTTTCAGTCCTGTTTCACTGAACCGGTATAACCTACCATTCCAGCCATGTCTATCTCATGAGATATAAAATCTTTACCCAATGCATTGGAGGGAGATATAGGTCCCACCCATCTCATAATGATACCATTCTTATGTGTGCCACAAAATCATAAATCATACATCATTTCATAACCCATGTAATACAAATGGGAATCTTAAACATCATGACATCATAAATCAATTCATATAAGATAAAGGAATTCATAAAAATAATTCCATCACAACATGATCAAATCAATGTAATAATAGAGATAAAAACAGAACCCTTTATTATCCTAGATGGAAAATAATTTTGATAAAACACTTGAACTCCATTCTTGAGGAAAATATCATTTCTTCTTCAAAAACATTTTTCCTTTCATAACATGTCATACGACTTTAAAATAAAAGAAGTTGATTAAAAATAAACTTGAAAACTTGTAAAGGAATCTTCTTGGAAATAATGTTTTAAAAATCCATTCATGCCATATAAGTTAAAAAAAACATTCTTCTCGTACTTTTGTCGGAAAAGTCAAAAAGTACCTCGTACGAAAAACGACAAAAGATTCCTTTCATATCTTTTACTAAAAACTCGCCGAAGGGTAAAATTGGATTTAAACAATTGTAGGTGAATTGAAATAATATTACATATTGAGAAAACATGGATTTGGATGATAAAATACACCCCAGTAAATGCCAAAGTATAAACAATCTCGGATAAAAATGAGATTGTGATATTTCCCTTACCTTAGGTCCGACTTGCTTTGTAAGTGTCCAAACCTCCTGTATAATGATTTAAATCATGTTATTGACTTATTCCAGAATCATATTCATTGTTATTATATCATATATGGTCCACTTATGACTTTATATTACCCTTTCTTTTGTAAATTCATGTTAAAGTAGCATTTTGGGTAAAATCGTCTCATTTGTCGTTCGTGTTTTTAACTTGTAATTATTAATATGATTACTTGGATCATGATTACTTATATCCAGAATGTAAAACATGATTTATATATAATATATTTTCAGAATATATATATATATATAATATATCGATAAATGGAATGAAATACACCGTTCATGGAGACGGTAGTCCGTACGTACGCATGAACGCTGTTTTCGTTTCCTTATTGAATTGAATGGAATTAAGTAGATGACATACATATAAATATAAATAAATCAAGTATAATTATTAGGTAATATATTTCATTATTACTTATTATATATACTTTATAATCATTCATGAATGGTTAATCATTGAGAATGAATCTCATCGCGTCGTGGAGACGGTAGTCCGTACGTACGCACGAGCGATGATATCGTTACCATGGTCGTGGAATTGTGTTGAAGTGTATGTATAATATTTCATTATCAATACCACTTTATAATAATCATATATAGTTACTCATTACACCATTATACCCATCCAATTAAGGTGGTGGCGGAAAATAGCTCACACCACGGCGTGGAGACGGTATTCCGTACGTACGCACGCGCGGTGATTTCCTTTTTCCGTAGGATGGATAGAAGGTTAATTAGAGTTGTTTCATATTTATAATAACATATCAGTATATAATAAATACTTATGTTATTACTTTATCATGAAACAACTAAAGAAGAAGAAGTTGAAGAAGAAAGAAATTGAAAAAGATCGGTAATGGATATTACCTCTTTTTGACGGGCCTTCACTTATCCTCCACTTAAAGAACTAAGGATGGTCTTTGAAGAAGACCAGGACCTCTAGGATGATACTAGGGAAGTGGAGAGGAGAATTTGGCAGGGGTTGGCCGAGCTTGAAGGCTCAAATTTGTGTGAGGAAGAGAGGGAGGAGGTGCCCTTTTATAAGGGAGGAGAGGGGCATCTTAGGAAAATCTCAAAATATTATTTTATATTAAGGTAAATTTCGGTTTATAATGGTTCCAAATGGTCTTATTTCGAATATAAAGTTGGTATGGGTCGAAATCCTCTCATACAATAGGATTTAGACAAGTTTAGGTTATTATTTTAAACTTATCAATTAGATTTAACTCTAAGTTAAATAATTTAACTTTTACCGTGTCTTTTTGTTTTCTTACACTATATGGTTAATAAACTTACTATATCAAGACAAACGAACCCCAAGTTGTTTATTATTAATATATCTATCCTTATCTAAGTCCTTTTTCCGAACCTTATATTTTAAGGAATTAAATAACAATTAATAATATAATATTTGTTTTAAAAACTAATTTATGTCAATTTTGACACTATTTGGTACATGATTTTTATGAAATTTCTAACAGAATGATAAGTTCAAACCAAGTTACTTAAATCAACAATAACATGTCATATTAACCTAGAAAATTAGTGTAAGTCATAAAAAGTCTCAAATTACATTTATTTGGGCATTTATAACATCAATTATGTTAATATTTTCTTAAAAAGGTAATTACTGCATCATCGTTGTGTCATAAATAAATTAAATTATTTAAAGTATAAAAATTACAAATAAAATACCATTATGTAGTAAATCTTTTTAGAATTCTAATGAATATTTATAGTCGAAATTATATTATGTATAACCCTATATTAAAAATGTTTTAGTAAATAAACTTTGATTTTAACTCTTTTAACTCTTCTTTGAATTAAATAATAATAAATGTCCTAATCTAATTCAAGTGGGCCTAAATGATAATATTTTACACTTAAGGTTGTTTTTGGTCGAGATACACTTTTCCAATAGGATTAGGACATGTGTTAGGGTAATATTAATATCATTTTTACCCTTAATTACCCTATTTACCTTTAACCGTAGTAAATAAAAGTAAAAAGTTACTATTCACCAAAAATTATTTTCATCTTATTGAACCACATTTTACTTACTGACATCAACCGTGTCTCTCGGATTTTTGAAATTCCATTCACAGAAGCAGTAAAATAAAGATTTATGAAAAAATTAGTTTTTTAACTACCACTTAGTAGTTTCACTATTCATCAAAAATTGAAGTTTTTCAGAAAAATGACAAAATTTCACCCTAAGATATAATTGAAATTCCAAGTTCAAAAATGATTTCTATTTTAAAAAATTCCCAACATATAAGTTTCATTAATTAATTTTATAATTAATTTCCGCTGTCACAACAAATAGCGTGTTTTTAAGAGATAATAACTATCAAAAGATTAACATTTGTTTATGCCTGGTGTAAATGTGAAATTACATCCAATGACCAAAATTTTATTGAATTGTAAAAATATATTCTAGATATACTTTAAAACCACTCAAATTAATAATTTATCACTATTAATTATTTCGATTAAAATGGTTGTTTTTAATTAAAATTTAGTAATTTTTACTATTCATCAGAAAATGAAAGTTATCCGAAAAGTACCAAAATTTCACCCTAAGCTAATTTCGATATTATGAATCCAAAAATGAATTCCATTTTGAAAAATAAAATTTACAAAATTTCAAAAAGTGGTTATTACTATTCATAACGGCTAGTTTTAATAATATTTTAATAGCATATTGTTGTTTAGTGAAACTCGTTATTGCGTACTACACACGCTATCGAGGAAGGTCGCGATTGCGTGTAATGGAAGGAAAGTCAAGGATGCGTGTTGTGAAAGCTTCTTTTGGTGTAGCGTACAACACAAGACATTAATGAAATTAAAAAAAATATTTTTCATAAAATCTCGGGCTGTTACATTCTACCCCCCTTAAAATGAATTTCGCCCTCGAAATTCGTCGGGGTTATAAATGGTTTACTATTCGAAAGTTTCTTTAATAGAAACCCACATCGTAAAAAGGAATACCAAAACTTGGCTTTAAAAACTAAAGTTTGAAATGTAACGATTACCCAAATAAACTAATCACTGGGTTTCCACATAGGTGAAAATATGGATATGGAAGAGAAATCTAACCATCGTGTTCTGATGGGGAGTGGTAGAGAACATGGCTATGGAAAAGTCAGTAATCACAAATCCATAGATTTGTGATGATATAATGTACCATCTGATTCATCAGGTATAAGATCACTAGGACAACATTTTTGGTTTTCAAGATCATTTCCCTAAAGTTGAAAATTTGAATTAGAATAAATACTTACTTTATTTTGGTACTATCTCACTGTTGTTCGTGCCTTGAACAATTTCCACTTCATCTCTAAAATAAATGAAGTTGAATTTGTTATTCGTGAAGTGTTAGCAGATCATGTGATAGAATGAAGGGTCATTCCATCTGTCTCAAACAAAAGGTTAGCAAAAATTATATACATAAGTCGATCTATAGTGAGATTAATCATATATGGTTCCTAAAATGGACTTATACTTCATATATCATACTGCTTAATATAATAAAACTAGTTTCTACTAAACAAGGACTTCTTGTAGGCCAGTGGTAGGCGATAAAGGCCAGTCGCACTTCGGTTGTGGGTTCGATTCCCACAGCCTTGTCCGACGCGATCGGTTGTCGCCCGTCCTGCAGGTTGTCCTTTTTCTAAAACTATATTACTATAACATCCCATCAATAATATCAAAAAAACTTCTATCCTTAAACAATAATAACTTATGTACAACATAATCCATTCCAATCTTTAGGCTTATCCATAATACTGCAGTCCACTCTCATAACATAGTGAAAACGATTACCAGAGATTTAATACCATCGTTGATCCCCATATATTATAAGATATGTTTTGTTGGTCACATTCCAAACATTCAAAGTCCTTAATCATGTATTCTCTTGAATACCTTAGTGAAAACATGAATGCAGTTAAAATTTAACACCTTCCACATACCAAAATCCTCAAAATTGTATATACTCAAACCATGATATCACTTAGTCCTTATATCAATCATGAGCTCATGAATACTGTTAAACATTTAATTTTCTCCTTATCCCTTCATTATGCGCATATCATCTAGTTTCCAAAATATTTTAATCACTTTTCATGGTTACTGGTACCTTAAAATTATTGAAAACCACAATAGACCAATACATAAATATTTCAATACACCATAAAAGTACCTCAACAACATTATTCATGAATACCAATACATAAACACTTCAGTCCATCCTCTTCAATTATTTTCCTGGAATAAGTCCTTCCTTGATTTAGAAGTAACTTTTTAGGTCAGGGCATTGAGTTGGGTAATGCCCATGTTCTCCAAAAATAATACATTGAACTCCATAACAGTTTGTCACTCTATGACCCTTTTCTCCACACAAATAACATAGGTCCCTCCATTTGAGGTATTCCTCAAGGTTCTTCTTCCCTTCTTTAGAAATCTCAACCTTCCTTTCTTTATGCTCCTCAACATGAGAACATGTATAATAGTTTATCTTCCTCTTCTTTGATGAATTAGGCATACCACTAAATTTCACCTTATTAATCATATATCGCGATGACTGATTTGGCATAATCACAAGATCTTTCTCTCTAGGAATTACACAATTTTTTTGCTCATAGTCACCAATTTGTCCATTGGATTCAATGTTAACCGAATTCCTTCTGGTTCCCTCCATTAACTAAAACACAAAAAGAATCCTGTGAGAGGAAAAAATCATAATAAAGGGAGAGTAACTTCAATATCTAACATCTTTGGTTTAATCTAATATCGTTACCATAGTTCTAGGACTATATCCTATACGTATACTTATCCTTAGGGACATCCCTAGACATACCTTAGAAATATCTCTAGGGATCTCACTAACGTTTTCGCATCCTAGTTTCCAAAGGTTGACTAAACCTTTCCTTTGATACCAACTGTAGAGACCCAAAGCCTGACGTACATGGACATTACATTACATTTGTGGAATACTTAGTAAATAACAAAAAATACACACACAAGGATCGTAATAGTTTAGTGTCTTTGTAAACTCGGAACGTAATCTTCTAATCGTGGTGAAAGATCTTCAATATCTCCCATAAAGATCTTCCCTTTTTTTAACCTAAAACCTTTCTTTATATCCTGGGGAAAAGAAAACATAAAAGGGTGAGCTCAAATGCTCAGTAAGGGTAAACAAAAGAAATATCAATCACATCATATACATAAGAACATAGCTTTTGGAAATCTTAACCTGCAAAAGAGCTCATAATATCATAACATGGGATAAATAATAGAAGTGAAATGTATTCCCAACAATCAAAACTTAAAACATGAAACTTTGTGGCATACACACATAATCATCATTTCTTGTTAGTCAAGACTCATTTCCAAGACTATCTTATTGGACAAAGTCCCTTTCTGAACCGAGTCACCCTCGTTTCAGTCCTGTTTCACTGAACCGGTATAACCTACCATTCCAGCCATGTCTATCTCATGAGATATAAAATCTTTACCCAATGCATTGGAGGGAGATATAGGTCCCACCCATCTCATAATGATACCATTCTTATGTGTGCCACAAAATCATAAATCATACATCATTTCATAACCCATGTAATACAAATGGGAATCTTAAACATCATGACATCATAAATAAATTCCTATAAGATAAAGGAATTCAGAAAAATAATTCCATCATGACATGATCAAATCAATGTAATAATAGGGATAAAAACAGAACCCTTTATTATCTTAGATGGAAAATAATTTTGATCAAACACTTGAACTCCATTCTTGAGGAAAATATCCTTTATTCTTCAAAAACATTTTTCCTTTCATAACATGTCATACGACTTTAAAATAAAAGAAGTTGATTAAAAATAAACTTGAAAACTTGTAAAGGAAGCTTCTTGGAAATAATGTTTTAAAAATCCATTCATGCCGTATAAGTTAAAAAAACATTCTTCTCGTACTTTTGTCGTAAAAGTCAAAAAGTACCTCGTACGAAAAACGACAAAAGATTCTTTTCATATCTTTTACTAAAAACTCACCGAAGGGTAAAATTGGATTTAAAAAATTGTAGGTGAATGGAAATAATATTACATATTGAGAAAACATGGATTTGGATGATAAAATACACCCCAATAAATTCCAAAGTATAAACAATCTTGGATAAAAATGAGATTGTGATATTTCCCTTACCTTAGGTCCGACTTGCTTTGTAAGTGTCCAAACCTCCTGTATAATGATTTAAATCATGTTATTGACTTATTCCAGAATCATATTCATTGTTATTATATCATATATGGTCCACTTATGACTTTATATTACCCATTCTTTTGTAAATTCATGTTAAAGTAGTGTTTGGGGTAAAATCACCTCATTTGTCGTTCGTGTTTTTAACTTGTAATTATTAATATGATTACTTGGATCATGATTACTTATATCCAGAATGTAAAAAATGATTTATATATAATATATATTCATAATATATATATATATATAATATATCGATAAATGGAATGAAATACACCGTTCATGGAGACGGTAGTCCGTACGTATGCATGAACGCTGTTTTCGTTTCCTTATTGAATTGAATGGAATTAAGTAGATGACATACATATAAATATAAATAAATCCAGTATCATTATTAGGTAATATATTGAATTATTACTTATTATATATACTTTATAATCATTCATGAATGGTTAATCATTGAGAATGAATCTAATCGCGTCGTGGAGACGGTAGTCCGTACGTACGCACGAGCGATGATATCGTTCCCATGGTCGTGGAATTGTGTTGAAGTGTATGTATAATATTTCATTATCAATATCACTTTATAATAATCATATATAGTTACTCATTACACCATTATACCCATCCAATTAAGGTGGTGGCGGAAAATAGCTCACACCACGGCGTGGAGACGGTATTCCGTACGTACGCACGCACGGTGATTTCCTTTTTCCGTAGGATGGATAGAAGGTTAATTAGAGTTGTTTCATATTTATAATAACATATCAGTATATAAGAAATACTGATGTTATTACTTTATCATGAAACAACTAAATAAGAAGAAGTTTAAGAAGAAAGAAATTGAAAAAGATAGGTAATGGATATTACCTCTTTTTGACGCGCCTTCACTTATCCTCCACTTAAAAGAACTAAGGATGGTCTTTGAAGAAGACCAGGACCTCTAGGATGATAATAGTGAAGTGGAGAGGAGAATTTGTCAGGGGTTTTCCGAGCTTGAAGGCTCAAAGTTGTGTGAGGAAGAGAGGGAGGAGGTTCCCTTTTATAAGGGAGGAGAGGGGCATCTTAGGAAAATCTCAAAATATTATTTTATATTAAGGTCAAATTCGGTTTATAATGATTCCAAATGGTCTTATTTATAAGATAAAGTGGGGATGGGTCTAAATAATCTCATCCAATAGGATTTAGACAAGTTTAGGTTATTATTTTAACCTTATCAATTAGATTTAACTCTAAGTTAAATAATTTAACTTTTACCGTGTCTTTTTGTTTTCTTACACTATATGGTTAATAAACTTACTATATCAAGCCAAACTAACCCCAAGTTGTTTATTATTAATATATATATCCTTATCTAAGTCATTTGGCCGAAACTTATATTTTTAGGAATTAAATAACAATTAATAATATAATATTTGTTTTAAAAACGAATTTATGTCAATTTTGACACTATTTGGTACATGATTTTTATGAAATTTCTAACAGAATGATAAGTTCGAACCAAGTTACTTAAATCAACAATAACATGTCATATTAACCTATAAAATTAGTGTAAGTCATAAAAAGTCTCAAATTACATTTATTTGGGCATTTATAACATTAATTATGTTAATATTTTCTTAAAAAGGTAATTACTACATCATCGTTGTGTCATAAATAAATTAAATTATTTAAAGTATAAAAATTACAAATAAAATACCATTATGTAGGAAATCTTTTTAGATTTCTAATGAATATTTATAGTCGAACTTATATTATGTATAACCCTATATTAAAAATGTTTTAGTAAATAAACATTGATTTTAACTCTTTTAACTCTTCTTTGAATTAAATAATAATAAATGTCCTAATCTAATCCAAGTGGGCCTAAATGATAATATTTTACACTTAAGGTTGTTTTTGGTCGATATACACTTGTCCAATAGGATTAGGACATGTGTTAGGATAATATTAATATCATTTTTACCCTTAATTACCCTATTTACCTTTAACCGTGGTAAATAAAAGTAAAAAGTTACTATTCACCAAAAATTATTTTCATCTCATTGAACCACATTTTACTTACTGACATCAACAGTGTCTCACGGATTTTTGAAATTCCATTCACAGAAGCGGTAAAATTAAGATTTATGAAAAAATTAATTTTTTTAACTACCACTTAGTAGTTTCATTATTCATCAAAAATTGAAGTTTTTCAGAAAAATGCCAAAATTTCACCCTAAGCTATAATTGATATTCCAAGTTCAAAAATGATTTCTATTTTACAAAATTCCCAACATATAAGTTGCATTAATTAATTTTATAATTAATTTCCGCTGTCACAACAAATAGCGTGTTTTTAAGAGATAATAACTATCAAAAGATTAACATTTGTTTATGTTTGGTGTAAATGTGAAATTACATCCAATGACCAAAATTGTATTGAATTGTAAAAATATATTCTAGATATACTTTAAAACCACTCAAATTAATAATTTCTCACTATTAATTATTTCGATTAAAAAAGTTGTTTTTAATTAAAATTTAGTAATTTTCACTATTCATCAGAAAATGAAAGTTATCCGAAAAGTACAAAAATTTCACCCTAAGCTAATTTCGATATTACGAATCCAAAAATGAATTCCATTTTGAAAAATAAAATTTACATAATTTCAAAAAGTGGTTATTACTATTCATAACGGCTAGTTTTAATAATATTTTAATAGCATATTGCTGTTTAGTGAAACTCGTTATTGCGTACTACACACGCTATCGAGTAAGGTCGTGATTGCGTGTAATGGAAGGCAAGTCAAGGATGCGTGTTGTGAAAGATTCTTTTGGTGTAGCGTACAACACAAGACATTAATGAAATTAAAAAGAATATTTTTCATAAAATCTCGGGCTGTTACACGTTTTCATGAGAGTTGATGATAAAAATTGTTGAAGATTAATTTATATTTATTCTATAATTTTTATTTTACTCTAAGTGTTTAATCCATTGGAAGGAAGTTGGGTAACTACCCAACCTCCTTTGGGAGGTTATGAGGGTGGTGGGGCCCACACGAACCCCACCCCTTCATATCCTCTAACCCCCTCAACTCACCATTAATAATGTTAACTTAAGTTAATAACTTATTACATTAATGTAGTGGGTTTAATGTGAGTTTTTGAAATTCAAACACATGAATTTCAAAAGCCATGTTGTGTTAATAAAATAATAGGTAAGCTTATTTTATTTTGGGGTTGGAACCTTTGTTGCTTGAGAGGTTTGGGGAGAAAAGATAAGGAAAGCTAGAGTTCTTCATCTTCTTCGTCGAAGAACACGAAGAATGCGAAGAACGCATCGAACTCCGTCGAAGAACGCCGAGTCCTCGGAGACCGACTACGCAACGCCATTTTCCGTGACTGTTCTTCCATGACGTCTTCTTCCGCAACGTCTCCTTCTGTCACTTCTCTTTCTGCGACGAATCCTCATTCGAAGAACCTCCGTTCATGCAATGTCAAGGTAGGGGATTATTTAATTATTTCGTTCGTGAATTCTACCTTGTCATCCTTTGTGATTTTACAACCAGTTGTTATCGATTAACGAGAGGGGGCCGGACCGCACAAACACGGCCGACCCTCCTCCATTATTGATATTGTTTCTAATATGGATGGAACAGAATGGCGTGGGGCCGTCGTACCATGCGGGAATTGCACGGCAAGTAATGCGCGACGCCGTCGCGCCACGCCGTGAAGCTGAACAAGGACGTGACGCCGTCGCGTCGCACCGTGAAGATGAACAAGGACGCGACGTCGTCATGCCGCGTCAAAGAAAACCGAAGATGCCGCAGCCAGAGCGGGGTCGTGGCAGAGGGGCGCGGTGCCGTCTCACCGCGCCAAACGAACCAAGCTGCGGTCGGTTCCGGGCCGCGGCGGAGCAGGGTGACCGGCGGCCGGTTCCGGGCCGCTGGTGTCGGCGAAGGAAGAAGGACCGGCCGTCGACGGTCATCATTGGCAGCACCGGCCAGCCAGTGCGGGCCGGCCGGACGAAGGGGAGTCAGGGGAAATAATTCCCCTGGTCGGCTATACAAAACGGCCCCCTTAATTGGAGTGTCGCGGTTACACCAGGGGGGCATCCCCCCCCCCTTGCAAAAAAAAACGGCTCGCCCGTTGGCCGAGCTGGCCAGTGCGCTGTACCCAGGTCGGGCCGCGCCGGCCGGACCGACCCGGTTTGGGCCGACCGGGGGGTCTCGGGCCGGGTCGGTCTGGGCCCGAAACCCCCGTTTTCGGACCCTCTTTGGTCTTTTTCCCATATCATGGGCTTCAGACCTCCGATCGATGCACCATTAGTTGTGTAGCGATCCTTGGAAAGAGAAGGTCGTTTCGGTATATCGCACTCAAGGTTTCGGAATACTTTGGTTTCAGCCGGGTTGGTTCGTACACGAAACCAACCGGTCCCTCGGAGCGGAAATGCTCATATCATAATCTCCGGACGTCCGATTGACGTTCCGTCAACTTTGTTGGATTCCTATAAGTGAGAAGGATCTTTTGGCTTACTCCGCTAGAGGTTCGGATGCCGTCAGAGTGTGGTCGGGTTGGTTCTCTCACGAAACCAACCGGGCCCCTGGAACGAAAAGGCCAATAACTCACAGATCGAGCATCCGATTGATGCGTCGTCTATCTCGTTGAATTCATCTTGATGAGATGGAACTTTTGGCATTATTTTACCGAGATTCGGTTGCTGTTGGATAGTGGCCGGGTTAGATTATACCCGAAATCCAACCGGGCCCTTGGAATGGAAAAGTTGTTATCTTTCAGACCAGACATCCGTTTGACGAACTGTCAGCGACGTTGGTGATCACGTTGAGAAACGGTCACTATGAGTATACTTTATGAGAGTTTGGGGTACAGTTGAGATACGTCCGGGTTGCTTCACACTTGAAACCAACCAGGCCCCTGGGACGAAAAGGCTAATAACTCACAGACCGGGCGTCTGATTGAAGTGTCGTCTGTTGCGTTGAGACCCCTATGACGAGGCGGTACATTGAGATACTTCTTTGTGGGACTTTGAGATACTTGGAGTATCGACCTGCAGTTCGTGGAGCGGACACTCCCGGAGATGAGCGTGCGGAGTACGGAGACCGTGTAGCCGACGGAGACCTGACGACTGCTTGACCGACTCGACTTGGAGTGAGTCGACTAGCCCAGTGGATAGAGCACTACTTAGTGAAATGCAGACCCATGGCGGAAAGAGCACTACCTGTGTGACAGTGCAGACCCGCGGTACTCTTCCGGAGAGTACCTCAGCAGGATACTAAGGGGTGTGCACTACTGTGTTTGGGTGACATACCTCGGTGGGAAGTACTACTCTGTTTGGGTGGATGACCCGCAGTACTCGACAGGAGGAGTACCTCAGTAGTCTTAGGTTAGTGAGCAGTACCTCGAAGTCGTAACCGGACCACTGTACACTCCAGAGACGGGGCTCTTCAGCAGTTACGGTTTCGATAATGAAAATCCTGGTTTGAGCTGAGACTTTTGACCTTTGTGTTTACCTCATGATTGAGATGGGTCACTTGATAACATGGGTATATGTATGGGCATATACCTGGGTAGTGGTTATCCGTTGATTTCATGATCTTGGTGTTTTTCTCGTGATTGATATGGGTTACTTGATAACTTAGGTATATGCATGGGCATATACCGAAGTAGAGGTTATCAGTTGAGATCTTATTTGTGGTTATCCATGTTTGTTTTAGTGAGACCTTGAGGGTCTCGGGGTCCCTACTGAGTATCGTTATACTCACCCCTGCACGGGCTATGCCCGCACCTTGTTGTGTTGGTTGCAGACGACGGACAGTGCTGACGGAGGCCGAGTGTTCGAAGACTGGACGGTACCCGGAGGTGGACCTCACGACGAGTCAGTATCCAGAGGTAGACTTCACGATGAGACGACACACGGAGGAGGTTGACGGGTGAGAGCATTGAGGAGGCTATCTGTACCTACCCTTCAGGTAGGATCCATGGTGGACAATCCAGGAGCTGTGCCATCTGTACCTACCCTTCAGGTAGGATCCGAGGAGGACGACCCAGAAGCCGCTTCTGTTCTTCCAGTTGTTGTCTTTTTCTATGGTACTTTGTTCAGTTGTAGTTGTACTTTCATTTGGGTTTGTATTCTATCCCATTTACCTATCAGCACATCTCTTTGTACTTACTGTTTTACTTCCGCTTGTACTCTGTAGTGTTTTGTTTACTTTTATAAAGGCAGTGCCTTCCCAGTTATCGGGATTTACGCCTTTGGTGCTAGTCGCCAGCTCCTGGCCTATGGAAGGCGGGCTTGGGGTAGACACGACACGGGCCCTGAGGAAGGGTCGTGACAAATTGGTATCAGAGGAGTCGGTTCTACCGTAGAACTTATAACTCTGATGTTTTATTTCTGTGAAGCAATAGTGTTTAGGGTACCGAGTGTGGTTTTCAGTTCAGGGAGTCCAGTGTTGGTGCAGGCGGCCGACGTATCCATACACCAGGACCCTGACAACTGATTTCTGACATTGTGCACGAAAACACTGATTGTGTGTGTGTTTCCAGAAGTTTTTAAATATCAGATCAAACCAGGTCTGCTCACCAGGTATAAACGTTTGACCGCGTCACGTTGTATCTTTCAGGATGCCTTTTCATGGACGACCAGCTAGAGCCCAGAGGGATGTGTGTACTGATAGCCTGCCGAGCGATGAGGCTTCGGTACGGGGCCCTCTTGCAGTTGAGGCACCAGCGGAGGCACCAGCGGTACTACCATACGTTGGGCCACCGATACCACCAGCCCCAGAAGTAGGCGATGCACACCACTTGAGTGCGCTGCACGAGTTCCAACGCCAGAGGCCACCCAGGTTTTGGGGATCGACGGACCCGCAGGCGGCTGAGGTTCGGCTGGAGGCTGTGGTGACAGTCTTCAGGTTAGTGGGGACGCCTGCAGACCTCATGGTGATCTTTGCTGCCAGCCTTCTTCAGGCAGCAGCAAGCAGGTGGTAGAGCCACTTGTTTCAGTTTTGCGACGGGATGACCTTCGCATGAGAAGACTTTGAGACCTTCTTCAGGGTGGAGTTTGTGTCAGTAGCTCTACACCCCGAGCGTGTTTAGGAGCTGCTGCCTTTGCCGCGTGTTTTTCGATCAGAAGTCGAGTCATCTGTGGGCAGTAGACAGATGATGCAGAGGTCCAGGAGGACCAGACCAGTAGTTAGACGATCTCGGGTTTTAGGACTGGTGGTGCGGGGCACCCGGGGTGGGGTCAGAGCCAGGCATTCTAGAAACAAACAGTGTTACTCATGCGGCGGGAAGGGTCACCCGGCACGTGACTGTCCGACTCCCCGCACAGTTGATCCGCGGGTGTTAGAGGAGCCACCAAGACAGAAGCAGCGGCTGGTGCATGAGCAACAGCCGAGAAGTGGACAAGGTAGTAGAGCTCCGGGAGCAGGTGGACAGGAGCGGAACTAGTGGATACGTCCCTTGTACTTCTAGTTCCATGTTGCTGTTGTATTCGTGTCTTTGTACTATGAGCTGCAATAATAAAAAGACACTTATCTTTGTGATGTTTGCTTTCATGTCCTTTTGTTTGGTTGATACTGAGTGGTCCCGGTTAAAACTGTTGACTTGACCCTCACTTTCGATATTTCTACTAGAGGAGTGTCAGGGACCTCACACTGATGCCAACAGTGTGACTCGACCCTTGGAGGCGAAAGTGACAGTGGGATCTCTTGGTAGTTACGTCGAGGCCTTACGAAGTCATCCATGGAATTAATGCATCATTCATGTCAGGATTGACTGTATTAGGCAATGGGCGTGGTTCATCTAGGGGATGAGACCGAGTGTCTCTTTTCGGCAAAGGACAAATTTTAGCAGCTCTTTCAGATCATAGGCCAAGAAGGTGTAGATCATCCAGGAGCGGATGAAGACTGCACAGTGCAGTAAGAAACAAGAAACCGGTGCCGGTCTTAGAGACTCGAGCGTGTTAAATGTTTCAAGAAGAGGAAGCTTTAAGGAGAGATGAGTCTGCGAAGCAGTAGACGTGGAGGTAGAGTTAGGAGAGCAGCATGAGGTGGTGTACATCTTAACATTCTACAACCACCCGCCTTAGTTATCCCCACTAGGATCAGGGAGCTGGAGGGCGGAGGAAGAGAGTAGCTGAATGCAGTCAGGGAGAGTGACCCAATGGATCTAAAAATGATTCATGGGACAGGATGTGTCCACTACTAGCTGCTGTAATAATAGACAATGATATAAATCATTCCTTGCTTTCACAAATCTTGTTCCAGACCTAGAGTTTCCGGTAAGCCTTGGACTTAACCCTCACGTCTGGAGATACCTTGGGAGGAGACTCGATAATCACACTTATTCCGACAGTGTGGTCAGACCCTCGAGGCGAGAGTTTCGGTTGGAATCTCTTGGTGGCAGCGTCGAGGCATTACGACGTTGGTCTGAGTATGGATTGGATCCACAGTTCATACACGGATTGACTGTATTGGGCAAAAGGGTTGTGGTTTAACTATGATGTCGAGATGGGTTTTCCTTGGTCAGTGAAAAAGGAAACCCTAGGCAGCGTAGGGTAACTCTTGCACAGGAGGGTGCGACCGATCACTCTTGAGTCGGTCAACCTTACCCTCGTGGCAGCAGTCGTTTCGAGTTCCAGTTCTAACAGTAATTGGATACCTCTAGAGTTTGAGGATGACCATCACGTCTTAATACGGGTCTCACCTCGACGAAGTCTACGGAGATGTGGGCAAGGCGGAAAGTTTTCTCCGAGGTTAAACGGACCTTTCTAGGTCCTCAGCTGGGTAGGCGGGGTGGTTTACCACTTGACCCATCCACCTCAGTTGCACCAGGTGCACGATGACTTCCACGTATCTCAACTGGGGAGATACGTGCTCGACCCTTCGCATATCATCGACCATGAGGAGATGGATGATGGCGATGGGGTGTCTTTCACGGAGGTTCCAGTGGAGATTGAGGTTCGACGGGATCGGGTCCTACGAGGATGGTTGATTCCTCTTGTCCATTTTCATAGGCATCTCGGAATCTCCAGGTAAGCACATGGGAGCGGAAGGCTTAGATGCGTGCTCAATACCGCTTTTGTGACCCTAGTTTGTGTTGAACCTTTACGGGGACATAAATCCCTGAGGTGGGAGTAATGTAAAGACCCGTAAAATTCAAGGGAATTTTTTTCTTAATTTTCTTTGTAATTTTACAAGAACGCAGTTTCTGACGGTGCCTGATTCTGAGGCCCGGTGTGCCCGGAATCATTTTCCAAAGTTTGGCTCGGGTACGTTCAGTGAACGGACAAGCGGGTTTTTCTAACTTTTGAACTGGTGCTCGAAATTGAATTCCTAGGTCACCGATGGAACTGTAGCGCCGGTAATTGCTTAGGAACACCTATTCTGGAGTTGCGTTTTCACGAGAGTTGATGATATAAATTGTGGAAGATTAATTTATATTTATTCTACAATTTTTATTTTACTCTAAGTGTTTCATCCTTTGGAAGGAAGTTGGGTAACTACCCAACCTCCCTTGGGAGGTTATGAGGGTGGTGGGGCCCACATGAACCCCACCCCTTCATATCCTCTAACCCCCTAAACTCACCATTATTAATGTTAACATAAGTTAATAACTTATGACATTAATATAGTGAGTTTAATGTGAGTTTTTGAAATTCAAACACTTGAATTTCAAATGCCATGTTGTGTTAATAAAATAAGAGGTAAGATTATTTTATTTTGGGGTTGGAACCATTGTTGCTTGAGAGGTTTGGGGAGAAAAGCTAAGGAAAGCTAGAGTTCTTCATCTTCTTCGTCAAAGAACATGAAGAACGTGAAGAACGCATCGAACTCTGTCGAAGAACGCCGAGTCCTCGGTGACCGACTAAGCAACGCTGTTTACCGCGACAGTTCTTCCGCGACGTCTTCTTCCGCAACGTCTCATTCCGCGACGTCTCTTTTCGTGATGAATCCTCGTTCGACGAACCTCCGTTCAAGCAACGTCAATGTGGGGGATTATTTAATTATTTCGTTCGTGAATTCTACCTTGTCATCCTTCATGATTTTACAACCAGTTGTTATCGATTAACGAGAGGGGGCCGGACCGCACAAACATGGACGAACCTCCTCCATTATTGATATTGTTTCTAATATGGATGGAATGGAATGGCGTGGTGCTGTCGCACCACGCGGGAATTTCACGGCAAGTAATGCGCGACGCCGTCACGCCACACCGTGAAGTTAAACAAGGACGAGACGCCGTCACGCCGCGCCGTGAAGATGAACAAGGACGTGACGTCGTCGCACCGCGTCGAAGAAAACCGAAGACGCCGCGGCCGGAGCGGGGCCACGGCGGAGGGGCGCGGTGCCATCGCACCGCGCCAGACGAACCAAGCCGCGGAGGAGCAGGGTGACCGGCGGCTGGTTCTGGGCCGCCGGTGTCGGAGAAGGAAGAAGGACTGGTCGTCACCGGTCCTCATTTGTAGAACCGGCCGGCCGGTGTGGGTCGGCCGGACAAAGGGGAGCCGGGGGAAATAATTCCCCCGGCTGGCTATGCAAAACGGCCCCCTTAATTGGGGGGCTGCGGTTACACCAGGGGGCAGGCGCCCCCCCCCCCCCCCTTGCCAAAAAAAAACGGCACGGTCGTTGGCCGAGCTGACCAGCGGGCTGTGCCCAAGCCGGGCCGCGCCGGGCCGGGTTGACCCGGACCTGGGGCGGGTCGACCCGGTTCGGGCCGGGTCGGTCCGGGCCCGAAACCCCCGTTTTCGGACCCTCTTTGGTCTTTTTCCCATATCTTGGGATACAGACCTCCGATCGACGCACCATCAGTTTTGTAGCGATCCTTGGAACGAGACGGTCATTTCGGTATATCGCACTCAAGGTTTTAGAATACTTTGGGTTCGGCCGGGTTGGTTCGTACACGAAACCAACCAGGCCCTCGGAGCGGAAACGCTCATATCTTAAGCTCTGGACGTCCGATTGAAGTTCTGTCGACTTTGTTGGATTCCTCTAAGTGAGATGGATCTTTTGGCTTACTCCGCTGGAGGTTCGGATGCCGTCGGAGTGCGGTCAGGTTGGTTCGCTCACGAAACCAACCGGGCCCCTGGAACGAAAAAGCCAATAACTCACAGACCGGGCGTCCGATTGACGCGCCGTCTATCTCGTTGAATTCATCTTGATGAGACGGAACTTTTGGAATTCTTCGCCCGAGTTTCGGTTGCTTTTTGATAGTGGTCGGGTTGTATTATACCAGAAATCCAACCGGGCCCTTGGAACGGAATAGCTGTTATCTTTCAGACCAGACGTCCGTTTGATGAACCGTCAGCGGCGTTGGTGATCACATTGAGAAACGGTCCCTATGAGTATACCATATGAGAGTTCGCGGTACAGTTGAGATACGGCCGGGTTGGTTCGCACTCGAAACCAACTGGGCCCCTGGGACGAAAATGCTAATAACTCACAGACCGGGCGTCCGATTGACGCGCCGTCTGTTGCGTTGAGACCCCTATGACGAGGCGGTCCTTTGAGATACTTCTTCCTGGGACTTTTAGATACTTGGAGTATCGATCTGTAGCTCATGGAGCGGACCCTCCCAGAGACGAGCATGCGGAGTACGGAGACCGTGTAGCCGACTGAGACCTGACGACTGCTTGACTGACTCGACTTGGAGTGAGTCAAATAGCCCAGTGGACGGAGCACTACTTACTGATGTGGAGACCCATGGAGGACGGAGCACTACCTGTGTGATAGTGCAGACCCGCGATACTCGTCCGGAGAGTACCTCAGCATGCTACTAGGGGGTGTGCACTACTGGGTTTGGGTGACATACCTCGGCGGGAAGCAATACTGTGTTTGGGTGGCTGACACGCGGTACTCGACAAGAGGAGTACCTCAGCAGTATTAGGATAGTGAGCAGTACCTCGGAGTCGTGACAGGACCACTGTACACTCCAGAGACGGGGCTGTTCAGCAGTTATGGTTTCGATAATGAAATTCCTGGTTTGAGCTAAGACTTTTGACCTTTGTGTTTACCTCATGATTGAGATGAGTCACTTGATGACTTGGGTATATGTATGGGCATATACCTGGGTAGTGGTTATCCGTTGATTTCATGATCTTGGTGTTTTCCTCATGATTGAGATGGGTTACTTGATAACTAAGGTATATGCATGGACATATTCCTAAGTAGAGGTTATCTGTTGAGATCTTCTTTGTGGTTATCCATGTTGGTTTTAGTGAGACCTTGAGGGTCTCGGGGTCCCTACTGAGTATCGTTATACTCACCCCTGCACGGGATATGCCCGCACCTTGTTGTGTTGGTTGCAGACGACGGACAGTGCTGACGGAGGCCGAGTGTTTGAAGACTGGACGGTACCCGGAGGTGGACCACACGACGAGTCAGTATCCGGAGATAGACTTCATGACAAGATGACACACCGAGGAGGTTGACGGGCGAGAGCGTTGAGAGGGCTATCTGTACCTACCCTTCAGGTAGGATCCGTGGTGGACGATTCAGGAGCTGCGTCATCTGTACCTACCCTTCAGGTAGGATCTGAGGAGGACGACCTAGAAGCCGCTTCCGTTCTTCCAGCTACTGTCTTTTTCTGTTGTACTTCATTCAGTTGTAGTTGTACTTTCATTTGGGTTTGTATTCTGGCTCATTTACCTTTTAGCACTTCTCTTTGTACTTAGTGTTTTACTTCCGCTTGTACTCTGTAGTGTTTTGTTTACTTTTATAAAGGCAATGTCTTCCCAGTTATTGGGATTTATGCCTTTGGTGCTAGTCGCCAGCCCCTGGCCTATGGAAGACGGGCTTGGGGTAGTCACGGCACGGGCCCCGAGGACGGGTCGTAACAGTATTTTATTATTCTATTTTTTCCCCTTAATAACACTCAACGCGTGCCTTCCCCAGCAACGGTGCCAAAATTTGAACAGTAGGGAGGTCGTCACGGCCCACAGAATTACATTTACTAACCTACCCTAGCACAGTGGTGCAGGGTCGATCCACATAAAAGGAAGGTGAGGGAATTCTAATGTTTTTGAATTTTAAACCCCTATTGTTGTCAGTAGTGGGGAAAACATCTTAATACTTTTTTTATTTTTTTTATATGATGATGTGGAAACATGATAAGGAAACGTTATTTTTTTTCCAAGGAAACTAATGTTTACACTAGGTACTAAAAAACTAGAGAAATATGGTATACTTATATTAAACAGCAAGACAAGGAACAACGATCATGAAATAATACTCAAGAATTCTAATCTTGTTGGTAAAAAAGATAATTCTCCACTGAAATTTATTTAATCACATCTTATGACTAGATTGATATATCTTCCTCACCAGAAGATACATCAAACCGATGTATGACTTTTAGAGTTTTCCACCCCAAAATTCATCCATTGCTATGAATTTGAAGAAGAACACAGTTGAAATAAAACTCACCATAAAATTCCAACAGAAATGACCTTAACGCTTCATCAAATGATGATCAAGTTCAATATTGCCAATTGAACTTGAAACTGTGATTTTTTTTAAAAGAATGTAAGGTGTGAACAATTTTCATGATCATTAAAATTAATCTCGGCAATCAATTCAGATGTGAGAAAAGAATAAAGTGAAGAATTTAAATAATATACCATCAAAGTATAAAATTTATGAGTTAAACAATTCAGCTTATGATCATAATGAAATATAGCATTGAAAACATTCGAAAGTAGAGTACATGAATTAATGAAAGGGGAAGGAAGGATTCTCCAAGTGCTAATCTGCCTTCAGAATCCTTTTCCTCCAGCTCATCTCCAATGCTGCTCCCAGATATCCAAATGAACGTCCCTACTCTCAAATTGCTGTGATCGTGGAATCAGAATGAGAGTTGATCTGATCTCGTATGGATGTGATCGTAGAATGAAAATGAGATCCTCCATCCCATTCTGTTTCATCTTTATTTTAAAAATCAATTGTCATCTGCTTCTTGTCCCCGCATGCTTCCACCGACTAAAGAAGTCCCTCAGTTGTGCACCGCACATGTTCGTTTTTTCACGAGAGGCACATCAAAGTAATTTTTCTCACGTAACTAACTCCCGCTGAGTTAGTTAAGTGAATCTGGATGAGAACTCACTTCTCGTATGAACCTGCACAAAGAAACACACAGAATAATCAAAGACAAGAAGGAAATAAATAAATATTTATAATTATTATTTTATTAAAAAGTCATAGAATAAGTAATTATAATGTTGCAGATTTTTATTAATTATAGTTATTAATGTTAATTTTAATGTTTATTATTATAAATAAATTAAATTATTTACTAACTTATGTTGATTATAAATGTTTATTCAAATTTAAATTATTATTAGCAATAATTATATTTTTAAATTTAGTGTTAAATAATTTTAAATATTTAAAAAGTAACATCATAAAGATAGTTTGTTTATTTTAATTTAATTTAAAAGTAATTAATAATTTATTTTTATTTAAGTTTAATCAATAATTTTGTTTAATAAGTTTTTATTTTTTATTTATTCTTAAATAGAATTATTTAGTATTATAGGTTATGTTATTATTATAAATATTATTTTTTCAATTAAGTTTTAATTGAAGTGTACTTAAATTTATTTATATTATTTTTTTAAAGCTTAATTATCTCTCCCCCATTTTAGCGCTACAGCGGGAGATTTTACACTTTATCGAGAAGCCTCCTTCAGTGGCTCACCCTCAAGCAACAACATCTCTTCAAATCGGCCTCCAGCTTCAGTGGCGTCATCCTCAACTTCGGCCTAGTACACGTGTCCTCAATTACCCTCCCATGCGACACAAAAATGTTTCCTTCTATAAGAAACCACGGCGGATGCGGGCTCCTTAGCTCCGCAGATCTTTATCTTCTTCAAGGTGTTAATTTTTTTTTCAGATCTACAGGAGAGGTGAGATTCGCAGGGAGGTTCAGATCTAGTTCGAGCTTTGATGAACTCCTTCTTCAGCAGCCAACAGCACGGAGTGCAAAATTATCCATAAATAGAACTGCAAATGATATCAATTTGTTATTCTATTCAAATCGATGCAAGGATTAGATGAATTGGGGTTTTAGATGTGTTTGTAGTGCTTAAAGAAGCAGTGGAGGAGGAAAAGGTGTGAGGGAGTAACGGTGCCACTTTAATGATGTTGTGCAAAGTGTAAGAGTGACTGTGAGACAGCGAAGCTGAACTCACGATGGAATAGTTAATGAAATAGTGAGATCGTATTAACCAGTTACGGTGAAAGGGAAAAGCAGGGAGATGGTGAAGTTAGAGCGGCAGAGACACGGTGAGACCGTGAGGAGAGTCACGGTGAGACAGTGATGAAACTGGTGCATGGAGGCACCGTGATATAGGTGAAACCATGAACCTTCAAAATAAACAAATAAAATAAATTAAATTAAAACGTAAATAATATAAGAATAAGATAATTAATAAAAACTAAAACTCAATTAAAACAATTGGAAATTTAATTACAACATGAACTTTAATACATTTATGAAACCTATTATACTTAAGCTAAATTATTAATAACTTAAATTGATAAAACCTAAATTATTTCTATACTAAAACTAAAATTAAAAAGAAATTAATTTATAAAATTTAGATATTTAAATTACAAATTTAAATTATTTTAAATAGTTACATTAACAAATTAAGGTAAAAAGTTAGTTAATTTGTAATTAAATAATTTAGTTAATTAATGAAGTTAAATTAAAGAGATTAAAACAATAGTAGCAAATTTAAAAATTTAAATTTTTATCTAACAGATTTTTATAAGATAGCTAATAAGTAAGTTATGCTACTTTAATCAAAAGATATTGAATACATGAGATGTTAAACAAAAACTTCATTATTAAAGTGCAGCAGAAAAATTAATTAAATAACTAACAATTGATAAATAATTAAATATGCAAACAAAATCATCAAACTAATAAATTATCATAAGACTATAAAATTAATGTGATGTATAAATTAGCTATTTTAAAGCTTAAAGTTCACGGTTAATTATAAAAATTAATTAATTATTAAAATTAATAATAAAAATACAATAGATACATTAATTATAAAAAAAGTGTTAAAATAAATAATAAAATTGATAAAAATTAATGAAAAAGATGTGTCAATGTAACGCCCCGACCCCAGCTACCCAGAGTCGGTGCATTACTTCGTAACATTGACATGATCACAAGAAAGATCAAATCCCGAAAGACCGATTGGTTTAGTAGCCTTGGAAACACTAGATATAATCATAAAGTTTTACATTACATTTCAAAGTGAAAAACTACTACAACAACAAAGTCTTCATATCCACACTATTAACCCCTCATAATATCCCTGCAAGTCATTCATAATTTACTTCTTCACTACCTGAGAAAAATAAAACATAGAAAAGGGGTGAGCTCAAATGCCCAGTAAGGATAACAATATAGCGGAACATTCAAAATAAGCATAAACATTTAAGACAATGAATTACTAAAACAAAAGCCTTTTAAAATTGAACTTCAACATAGTATGGAAAAAGTAAAATGAAATAATGTCATTTACTTATTCACATGGATATTCTACTAATCGAATAATCACATGCAAAAATCAATAACCATTTTCATAATGTTGGAATGCATAATGTCAGACTATCATAACCACATAGCCAAGACCTCGTGCCAAGACTACAAATAAGATTTTTGCCAAGGCCTTGTGCCAAGACACTAGTTTGTCTCATGAGACCTACCGATGCATCGAGGAGCTATAGCGGGCTCCACCCGTCACATATTAAGTCCAATGCATTCCCATATGAAAAGGTTTAAACATAACATAAACATTCATATTAAAACTAGCATATGAAATGCCAATACTTTCACCATAAACTATGAATGGTATAAAAATAGCACATCCACAGTCAAACATATCACAAAACCTTCAATACAATATAGAAGTTTTGTATCATAATAAATCAACTTCAAATAATCTTAAAATCCATCAAAGGATGTTGACATAGATGAAATCAAAATTCTTTTTAAAGAAATATCTCCTTTTATTTTGAAATAATTTAAGATCCATATAAAATAAAACATTTTCTTTGAAAATATTCTTATAAGCTTGTAAGGGAAGCTTTGAAGATTTTATAACGGCGGAAAATAGCCGCACCCGCCGTATAAGTTAAAAAAAACATTCTTACCTTAATTCTGTCGAAAAGGTTAAAAAGGACCTTGTTTTGAAAACGAACGAAAGATTCCTTTATAAACCACTTATAAAAGTCAAAAAGGGTATAAATGACTTTAACTCATATTCTAGTAAATAGTAAAAATGTTTTGAAATGCATTTTTAAGAAACATGGATGTGGATGATAAAGAGATCCCAGTAGATTATTACGTATAAACAACCTTGGATAATGAAGAGGTTGTAAAGTAAACCCTTACCTTGTACTTTTCCTTGGTTGGGGTAGGTTAACCTCCTGTATAATAGTGAAATAATTGTTACTAAATTATACAAGAATCATATACATTAATATGATATCATATATGATCTTTTAATATTGATTTGATAATAATATCTTAGTATTATCGCCGTTTCGGGTGTTAACTTACTCATTTTCTTTATATGTTTTGTTACATAAGTCATGTTTGTTGTATCTTATTCATATCCAGAATGATATCAAGTCCTTAAACATCATTTTTAAATCATTAAATGATAATTATACTTGAATGGATACGATGGAGAATGAATCTCATCGCGTTCGTGGAGACGGTAGTCCGTACGTACGCACGAACGCTACTTCCATTTAATTTTTATTTTAAAAGAATTGAATCCAAATGATACATAGGTATATTACTATTCCAGTATAATATAATATTTTATATATGTTACTTAAGTTCATTAACACCATCCTTTATACGTCCCATGTGTGGTATGAACGAGTCATATCATTTTAAGGGGGCGGTAGTCCGCACTTCCTCAAATGAAATTATCGTATGTATATACAACATGAAACGAATAATGGTATGAAATAAAATGGAATTACAGAAGCTTATATATAAAATATATATCATTAATATCATATTTAATTACAGTGCCATCATAATGGCCACCATGAGAGGCGGTAAGATGTATTTGAACAATCATCGTTTCGTGAGGCGTTAGTTTGCCATCCACAGAAACATTATGTTCATCATCCATTAGATGGAGTTGTGTGTATGTGTAGTTTGAATCCTTCTTATAACAACATCCTAGTATATTGAGGATACTGGTGTTGTTACAAAAGAAAGGAAATAAAAAGAGTTTGGGGGTTGAAGAAGCAAAATAAATGAAAATAATTTAAGAGAAATCGTTACCTTTAATTTAGGTAACTCACTTTGGTTGGAACCAAAGGACTTGTTGAAATGCTTTCTGCCTAAGGGGAAACTTCAAGGAGGAGGAGAGGGATGTGGGGAGCTTAGTTGGGCAGAGTTTGGACGAGCCAAGTGGCCTGAGAGGTGTGAGGAATGAGTAGAAGTGGTCTCCTTTTATAAGGGAGAGGAGGGGATCTTTAGGAAAGAGTGAAAGTATTACTTTATAATATAATTATATTCGGTTTATAATGGTCCAAAAATCATTGATGTCGAAGATAAGATGACTAATATTCTAAATAACATCAACCAATAAGAATTGGACAGGTTTTAGATAATATTTTAATCATTATAATATTATTTATTTCAATGATTTATTAATGAGGTAAACATTGCATCATTATTGTGTCATTAATAATTTAACTTATTTGATGTCTAAAAATTATAAATAAACTATCATCATGTAGGAAATCTTTTTAGCTTTCTAATGAATATTTATAATCGAAAATCCAACATGCATAACCCTATGTAAAAATTGTTCTTCTAAAAGATGTAAGCTTATGCCATTTTTATTTTTATTTTAACTTTATTAATATAATGTGTCCCTACCACATACAAGTGGCTCCAAGGGGTCCCCAAATTGACCCAAGGATGCTCATGGTCGGGTATGTGTCCACCAATAAGGTTAGGACACGTTTTAGGGTAACTTTGTATTATTATAATATTATTTTTTTAACCCTTATTTACCGGATTTACCCTTTAACCATGGTAAATAAAATATTTACCGCAGTAATTATTCAAAATGTGTAAAAATAAAAGTTACCTATTTACATAATTTGGACATCCTGATTCCAAATATGTAATCCATTTTCCTAAATTCAAAACACAGAAGTGGCAGAAATTAATTTAAAATTAATTCCCGCTGTCAAAACAAAAAGCGTGTTTTTAAGAGGTAATAACTATCAAAAGATTGACACTTGTTTATGTTCGGTTTAATTGTAAAATTATGTCCAATGACCAACATTATATTAAATGGTAAAAATATATTCTAAATATACTTTAAAACCACTCAAAATCACAATTTATCACTATTAATTATTTTGATTAAAAAAGTTGTTTTTAATTAAAATTTAGAAATTTTCACTATTCATCAAAATATGAAAGTTATCCGAAATGTACCAAAATTTCACCCTAGGCTAATTTTGATATTCCGAATCTAAAAATTAAGTCCATTTTGAAATATTGAATATATATGATTTCAAAAAGTAGGTATTACTATTCACAACGGCTAGTTTAATTAGTTGTGGTGTGTGTTAGAACTCGAGGTTGCGTACAACACACGCTATCGCATTATTCGAAGGGAAACGTACCATAGAAGCTTGGGGTGTTACATTCTCCCATCCTTCAAATAATTGCATCCTCGCAATTTCTAGGGTATTACTGCATAAAAATAATCGGGTGGTTCTTCATCATAAGTTCCTCAGGTTCCCACGTTGCCTCTTCCATCTTATGGTTTCTCCACAAAACTTTTACCAGACGTGTCGTCCGGTTTCTCAGTACTTGTTCTCTTGTATCAAGAATCCTGACGGGCTCTTCGCAATAAGACAGATCGGGTTCCAGTTCTAATTCCTCATAGGTGAGTACATGCGTTGGGTTAGGCATGTATTTCCTCAATAGAGATACGTGGAACACATCGTGAACTTTGGAGAGACTTGGCGGCATTGCCAATCGGTAAGCTACAGCCCCAATTCGTTCTAGAATTTCGAAAGGTCCGATGTACCTGAGACTCAATTTACCTTTCTTTCCAAAACGTATGACTCCCTTCCATGGAGATACCTTTAGGAAAACATGATTACCGACTTGAAATTCCAAATCCTTCCTTCAATTATCGGCATAGCTCTTCTGCCTACTTTGAGCTGCTTTGATGTGATTTTGGATTACTTTCACCTTTTCCACCGTTTCCTCCACCAGCTCTGGGCCTACAAGTTTTCTTTCACCAACGTCATCCCAACAGGTTGGTGTACGACATCTCTTTCCGTATAACGCTTCATATGGTGCCATCTATATACTCGAATGAAAGCTATTGTTATAGGAAAATTCTACCAGTGGTAAATATTGATCCCACATACCCTGAAAGTCAAGTGAGCAAGATCTCAACATGTCTTCTAAGGTTTGAATAGTCCGTTCTGATTGTCCGTCTGTCTGAGGGTGGTAAGCAGTGCTCAAATGAAGTTCAGTATCCAGGGATTTCTGAAGACTTTTCCAAAATCTTGAAGTAAAACGGGGATCACGATCAGAAACAATTCGATAGGGGTACTCCATGAAGTCTCACAACTTCATTAATGTATAGTCTTGCTAGACATTCCAGGGGTAGATCTTCTCTTATAGCAAGAAAATGTGCTGACTTGGTAAGACGATCAACAATAACCCATATTGCATCATTCCTTCTAGGAGTCTTTGGTAGCCCCATGACAAAGTCCATCGTAATATTGTCCCATTTCCACTCCGGTATGGGAAGAGGTTGCATGACTCCTCCAGGCTGTTGCCTTCCAGCTTTCACTTGTTGACAAACCATACATCTTGACACAAAATCAGCAATCTCCCTCTTCATGTTGTCCCACCAAAAATGTTCCTTCAAATCTCTATACATTTTGGTGCTCCCAGGGTGTATAGAGAAATTGGAACTATGAGCGTCATCCAGAAATTCCCTTTTTAGATCAGGTATATTGGGAACACAAAGTCTCTTCCCGAATTTCAAAATTCCATCTTCATACACAAAGTCTCTCAATCTCCCATCATTCAAAGCTTTAATCTTCTTCTGAAATTCTTCATCATCGGTCTGGGAACTCTTAATCCTTTCTAGTAAAGATGGTTTGGCAACCATTTGAAAAAGCATTGATGTTTCACCTTCCCTGGTTATTCCCATGTCCATCTTCTCTAGATCCATGAAAATTGGATCCCTTTCAATTCTCATCATGTTCAGAACTCCATGGTCTTTTCTGCTCAAAGCATCTGCTACTTTGTTTGCTTTCCCCGGGTGGTAGTGTATCGTGCAATCATAACCCTTGAGTAATTCAAGCCATCTCCTTTGCCTCATGTTGAGTTCTTTTTGTGAGAAAATATACTTCAAACTCTTGTGATCAGTATAAATCTCACATTTTTCACCATAGAGGTAGTGCCTCCATATCTTCAAAGCAAAGATCACAGCTGCTAACTCAAGATCATGAGTAGGATAGTTTTGTTCATGAATTTTCAACTGTCGTGATGCATAGGCAATAACTCTATCATTCTGCATAAGGACACAACCAAGTCCTTTCTTCGATGCATCACTATAAATAATGAACCCATCATTCCCCGATGGTAGAGTCAATATAGGAGCATTGACTAATCTTCTCTTCAGTTCTTCGAAACATTCTTCACACTCTTTTGTCCAAACAAATTTATCCCCTTTACGTGTGAGCTTCGTTAATGGGTTAGCCAATCGGGCAAAATTCTGGACGAAACGTCGATAATAACCTGCCAGACCAATAAAACTGCGTACCTCAGTTATACTCGTAGGTGCTGGCCATTCTTGGATTGCCTTGGTCTTAGAAGGATCAATAGAGATTCCATCTTTTGAGACAATATGGCCAAGAAAAGAAATCTCCTGAAGCCAGAATTCACACTTGCTAAACTTCCCATATAATTCATGCCTCCTCAGAGTCTTCAAGATAATACGCAAGTGATTTTCATGATCTTCGTAGGTTTTGGAGTATACCAAGATATCATCAATAAATACCACCACAAATTCATCGAGATACTCCTTGAAAACTCTATTCATTAGATCCATGAATACAGAGGGTGCATTAGTCAATCCAAACGGCATTACAGTAAACTCGTAATGCCCGTACCTGGTTCGAAATGCTGTTTTCGGAATGTCTTCCTTCTTCACACACAACTGATGGTATCCAGATCGAAGTTCAATCTTTGAAAAGTATTGAGCTCCATGCAGTTGGTCAAATAAATCATCAATACGAGGTAGGGGATACTTGTTCTTTATCGTTATAGCATTGATCTCCCTGTAGTCGATACATAACCTCATAGATCCATCTTTCTTTTTAACAAAAAGAACAGGGGCTCCCCATGGAGAAACACTAGGGCGAATAAATCCCTTATTACTCAATTCCTCTAGTTGTTTCTTTAGTTCGACCAACTCTACAGTGGCCATTCTATAAGGGGTCTTCGATATAGGCCTTGATCCAGGAATCAAATAAATAGAAAACTCAACTTCTCGTTCTGGAGGATGTCCAGGTAAATCTTCCGGAAATACATCTACAAATTCTTTCACAACAGGTACATCCTCTATTTGAACATTCCTTTCCTCACCGACAGTTATTTCATTCTCTTCCTCCCCAATAATTGAATTAAGTTGAGTTACTGGGGGTGGATCTAAATAAGAATTAGGTGGTGACGATTCTGCTCTAAAAATAAGGTGCTCCTTATCATTATCATCAAGAATCGTAACCTCTTTCTTCTTACAATAAATCTTCGCATCATAGTCCGAAAGCCAGTCCATACCGAGGATTATATCAAACTCAACATAGGTATGATGATGAAATCAGCAGATAAAGAAAATTTATGTGCTCTAATGGGGACTGATTCACAAAACTTTGTTGCAACGATACTTCCCTTAGGAGTTTTAACTGACAACTCCCTTATTAAATCAAATTGGAAATATCTAATTTTCTTAGCAAACTGGGAAGATATGAAACAATGCGATGATCCAGAATCAAATAATGCATTTGCTAAACTTGAGAAAACCATTAAATTACCTGCCACCACGTCTTTCGGAGCTTCTACCTCAGTAGTAGTGATAGCATAAGCCTGGCCTTGATCCCTTGGCCTTTTCTGAGGTAAGTTCTCCTGACGCTTAGGACATGCATTTGCATAATGCCCCATCTCCCTGCAATTGTAGCACTGAACGTTGGTAGCTTCCTTCTTCCCCTTGCAATCATGAGCTTGGTGACCTTTTTCACCACACTTGTAACAGACTCCCATTCCCTTTAAGCAAGTACCGGGGTGTTTCTTCCCGCATTTACCACAAGATGGATATTCAAACTTTCCTTTCTTCCCCTTATTTCCATTCCCAGATTGATCAGCGGGTCTCTTCTTCTCTTTCTTTGCTTTAAAGTCATAAGACTTAGAGAATTCCTTTTCGGTCTTGATAGCACATGAGACAATGTCTTCGTACTATGAAAAGGATTGTGAGACTAACGCTCGACGGAGAAATGGTTTTAACCCATCAAAGAAACGATCAATCGTACTTCTTGGGTTACGAATATAATCACCAGCGTACCTCGCTAACCTTGTAAAGTTAGCCTCATACTTTGTGACATTCTCATCCTCCTTTTGTCTCAGACTCAGAAATTGCCTTTCCATATCTGCTCGATGGTCGCAAGGGAAGTATTTTTCTAAAAACAGATCTTTGAACTCCCTCCATTCCATATTTGATACTTCATCATCTTCCTTCGTATTTTGAATCAATGACCACCATTGATCAGCATCTCCAGTGAGGCGGTAAACTGCCATGATAACTTTTTCCCTTTCACTGCTCCCCAAAGCCTGAAATATTTTCTCTAGGGAAAATATCCATTGCTCAGCTACTAAGGGATTTGTATTCCCATTGAACGCTGGTGGTTGTTGCCTCATGAATTGATCTAACATTGATCCTCCACGCTGCGGATCAGGGTGCTCCATACGGGTAAGGTTATTATTCATAACCTGAGTAAGTTGTCCCAGTATGGTGATTAGCTGATCAGCACCAGTTGCATCACCAGCCCCACTATAATTATCTTGAGCAGGAGGGCAATCCCTACATGGAGTGCGTGCATTGATACAGTTTCCATTTCTTCCACTAGGCGCCATTTCTAAACAATGGCATAAACTAGATCAGTTTATGAATCAAAATACATAATCCCATAATTATAAAACACTTAACATAAATTGAACTATTTATGGATATAATCCATAATCATAAAAATGTTTTCTTTGAGGAAGTATATACTCATAAACCCTTCATAATGATTTGTAAAGATAGTGAGAGTTATCCTAAGCATATCCCCCGGGAGTGTCGTAACCAAGAGTGCAGCAAGGCCCGTTGTCGTGCACCAGTTCCCGTTCGAGTCTAGCTCAAAGCGGTGTTTTCGGGTTTTACCCCTAGGTACATCTGTGCCAGAGCCGCCTCTACCTGCTCGTATCCAGACAGGGATGTATTGCTCAGAAAACTCACAAAATCTCTATAATACCAAAATTCTAGGAAGTTCTTCTATACTAATCCTCAAAGTTCATCTTAGGTCTACGTGCTCTAATCAGAGTTTATCTAAATCTAGCTTCCAAGGTTTGTACTAAACTTCCTCTAATACCAACTGTAACGCCCCGACCCCAGCTACCCAGAGTCGGTGCATTACTTAGTAACATTGGCATGATCACAAGAAAGATCAAATCCCGAAAGACCGATTGGTTTAGTAGCCTTGGAAATACTAGATATAATCATAAAGTTTTACATTACATTTCAAAGTGAAAAACTACAACAACAACAAAGTCTTCATATCCACACTATTAACCCCTCATAATATCCCTGCAAGTCATTCATAATTTACTTCTTCACTACCTGGGAAAAATAAAACATAGAAAAGGGGTGAGCTCAAATGCCCAGTAAGGATAACAATATAGCGGAACATTCAAAATAAGCATAAACATTTAAGGCAATGAATTACTAAAACAAAAGCCTTTTAAAATTGAACTTCAACATAGTATGGAAAAAGTAAAATGAAATAATTCCATTTACTTATTCACATGGATATTCTACTAATCGAATAATCACATGCAAAAATCAATAACCATTTTCATAATTTTGGAATGCATAATGCCAGACTATCATAACCACATAGCCAAGGCCTCGTGCCAAGACTACAAATAAGATTTTTGCCAAGGCCTTGTGCCAAGACACTAGTTTGTCTCATGAGACCTACCGATGCATCGAGGAGATATAGCGGGCTCCACCCGTCACATATTAAGTCCAATGCATTCCCATATGAAAAGGTTTAAACATAACATAAACATTCATATTAAAACTAGCATATGAAATGTCAATACTTTCACCATAAATTATGAATGGTATAAAAATAGCACATCCACAGTCAAACATATCACAAAACCTTCAATACAATATAGAAGTTTTGTATCATAATAAATCAACTTCAAATAATCTTAAAATCCATCAAAGGATGTTGACATAGATGAAATCAAAATTCTTTTTAAAGAAATATCTCCTTTTATTTTGAAATAATTTAAGATCCATATAAAATAAAACATTTTCTTTGAAAATATTCTTATAAGCTTGTAAGGGAAGCTTTGAAGATTTTATAACGGCGGAAAATAGCTGCACCCGCCGTATAAGTTAAAAAAACATTCTTACCTTAATTCTGTCGAAAAGGTTAAAAAGGACCTTGTTTTGAAAACGACCGAAAGATTCCTTTATAAACCACTTATAAAAGTCAAAAAGGGTATAAATTACTTTAAATCATATTCTAGTAAATAGTAAAAATGTTTTGAAATGCATTTTTAAGAAACATGGATGTGGATGATAAAGAGATCCCAGTAGATTATTACGTATAAACAACCTTGGATAATGAAGAGGTTGTAAAGTAAACCCTTACCTTGTACTTTTCCTTGGTTGGGGTAGGTTAACCTCCTGTATAATAGTGAAATAATTGTTACTAAATTATACAAGAATCATATACATTAATATGATATCATATATGATCTTTTAATATTGATTTGATAATAATATCTTAGTATTATCGCCGTTTCGGGTGTTAACTTACTCATTTTCTTTATATGTTTTGTTACATAAGTCATGTTTGTTGTATCTTATTCATATCCAGAATGATATCAAGTCCTTAAACATCATTTTTAAATCATTAAATGATAATTATACTTGAATGGATACGATGGAGAATGAATCTCATCGCGTTCGTGGAGACGGTAGTCCGTACGTACGCACGAACGCTACTTCCATTTAATTTTTATTTTAAAAGAATTGAATCCAAATGATACATAGGTATATTACTATTCCAGTATAATATAATATTTTATATATGTTACTTAAGTTCATTAACACCATCCTTTATACGTCCCATGTGTGGTATGAACGAGTCATATCATTTTAAGGGGGCGGTAGTCCGCACTTCCTCAAATGAAATTATCGTATGTATATACAACATGAAACGAATAATGGTATGAAATAAAATGGAATTACAGAAGCTTATATATAAAATATATATCATTAATATCATATTTAATTACAGTTCCGTCATAATGGCCACCATGAGAGGCGGTAAGATGTATTTGAACAATCATCGTTTCGTGAGGCGTTAGTTTGCCATCCACAGAAACATTATGTTCATCATCCATTAGATGGAGTTGTGTGTATGTGTAGTTTGAATCCTTCTTATAACAACATCCTAGTATATTGAGGATACTGGTGTTGTTACAAAAGAAAGGAAATAAAAAGAGTTTGGGGGTTGAAGAAGCAAAATAAATGAAAATAATTTAAGAGAAATCGTTACCTTTAATTTAGGTAACTCACTTTGGTTGGAACCAAAGGACTTGTTGAAATGCTTTATGCCTAAGGGGAAACTTCAAGGAGGAGGAGAGGGATGTGGGGAGCTTAGTTGGGCAGAGTTTGGACGATCCAAGTGTCTTGAGAGGTGTGAGGAATGAGTAGAAGTGGTCTCCTTTTATAAGGGAGAGGAGGGGCTCTTTAGGAAAGAGTGAAAGTATTACTTTATAATATAATTATATTCGGTTTATAATGGTCCAAAAATCATTGAGGTAGAATATAAGATGACTAATATTCTAAATAACATCAACCAATAAGAATTGGACAGGTTTTAGATAATATTTTAATCATTATAATATTATTTATTTCAATGATTTATTAATGAGGTAAACATTGCATCATTATTGTGTCATTAATAATTTAACTTATTTGATGTCTAAAAATTATAAATAAAATATCATCATGTAGGAAATCTTTTTAGCTTTCTAATGAATATTTATAATCGAAAATCCAACATGTATAACCCTGTGTAAAAATTGTTCTTCTAAAAGATGTAAGCTTATGCCATTTTTATTTTTATTTTAACTTTATTAATATAATGTGTCCCTACCACATACAAGTGGCTCCAAGGGGTCCCCAAATTGACCCAAGGATGCTCATGGTCGGGTATGTGTCCACCAATAAGGTTAGGACACGTTTTAGGGTAACTTTGTATTATTATAATATTATTTTTTTAACCCTTATTTACCGGATTTACCCTTTAACCATGGTAAATAAAATATTTACCGCAGTAATTATTCAAAATGTGTAAAAATAAAAGTTAACTATTTACATAATTTGGACATCCTGATTCCAAATATGGAATCCATTTTCCTAAATTCAAAACACAGAAGTGGCAGAAATTAATTTAAAATTAATTCCCGCTGTCAAAACAAAAAGCGTGTTTTTAAGAGGTAATAACTATCAAAAGATTGACACTTGTTTATGTTCGGTTTAATTGTAAAATTATGTCCAATGACCAACATTATATTAAATGGTAAAAATATATTCTAAATATACTTTAAAACCACTCAAAATCACAATTTATCACTATTAATTATTTTGATTAAAAAAGTTGTTTTTAATTAAAATTTAGAAATTTTCACTATTCATCAAAATATGAAAGTTATCCGAAATGTACCAAAATTTCACCCTAGGCTAATTTTGATATTCCGAATCTAAAAATGAAGTCCATTTTGAAATATTGAATATATATGATTTCAAAAAGTAGGTATTACTATTCACAACGGCTAGTTTAATTAGTTGTGGTGTGTGTTAGAACCCGAGGTTGCGTACAACACACGCTATCGCATTATTCGAAGGGAAACGTACCATAGAAGCTTGGGGTGTTACAGTCAAAACATCTGTTTTTAAGGCCACATCAATGTACTAATTGGTGTAGTGATAAATATTATTTTACCAGCTCATGTATTAATATTTATAACTGAACACGATCTTGTCCAATACAGATTTCTTATCATTTGTATAACACTAAAAAAATTAATTAAATATTTATTCAGAAATAAATATTTGTGATCTATAAAATATGAATAAAATTATTCATCGATCTTGAGAATAATATTTATTTCATTAATTAAATGAAAATATATTTTAATCATTACGAATAGAAACACATTGTGTGTAACACTATAAGATTTTTTATGATTGGCATTTGGTTGGATTTCCTAAATTCCATGATTACTATATAGAAATGGGTCAATAAACCCATGAAAAATAACATAATTTCCTAATGTCTAAATCTGGATATTACCAAATCATTGTGTAAAATATTCCATTTTTCATAATATCTCAACAATCAGGTTGCACATTTGTGTCCTAAACCTCAAATATCGATACATATTTATTTAAATATATAAAATAAAAAGGTATTGACACCATGTCCATTAAATTTAATGAAATGGTTATATTCTAATCCATGGGATGAGATGTCAAATTAAATAAAGTTGGAAGGAAGAAATCCTTCCTTCACTTATCCATTAATACCATGTCATCTGTGATGCACCCAACGTACACTACTTCTGATAAACATATTGTGTCACAATTTTTTTAGTAAATGTATATGTTTTCACCATGAAATGAATTAAAGAAGATATTAATATCTAAGGACCATTACCCACAGTCATATATACAAAAATATTATGACATGAAAACATGTATAATTTCAAATAGCATTTATGTTCTCTTAATCTCTTATCTTGGAGGTTAAAATATGATATCATTAATAGATGAAGCCTCATCTACTTATTAGTAATATCACATGTAATTATTCGTAATATACATCCCTTCAATGATTTTTATCTTACCTTAGAACTATATATATGAACATTGTCATATCATTTCAAGGTTATCTTGATATCGGGGTACAACTATGACCATATCAAGGTCATAGACACTCTATAACATTATTACATCAAATTCATGCAGAATAATGAAAATATAAAATAATAAGTTTTATTAATAATAAAATATTAGAATATACATGTAATCCAATATAAAAATAGTTTTTTCTAGAACACCAACTCTAACAGACTCCCACTTGGACAGGAGCCAACTGCCTATGGATTTCCATCCACTAGTCCTCACATGATAATTATATTTCTATTGAGTCAATTATTTAGTTGAAGGGTCCAACATATTGTATTCTGTAGATATTATTCTCCTTGAAAATCCACCTCTCTGATAATAATCCTTCAATAAATGGTACTTATGATATATGTACTTTATCTACTGATGTGAGCATGGATTCTTTGGGATAGACACCACTATAGTATTATGAAAATCGATTTTGAAAGAGAATTTGCTCTTCATTACCACATAAATATCTTAAATGATGTTTAATATCCATACTACATCTTTATTTTAGACATATGATTCAATATACATCAAATCTGCTATAGAATCTATGACTAAAGCCTTATTAGGGGTCATAAAACTCACAACACCTCAATTTAAAGTGATCAAGTATCCCATTTACGATTTCAGATTGACTTGAACTATTTTGAAACTATCATAATCATATCCTCCGATGAATATTTCCTAATCACTTGCTTTGATGAGGAACATATCCTTATCACACTTCAAATATTTATGGATTGTCTTGACTTTAATCTAATATCAATAACTTTGGTTAGATTGATATCTTCCAACCACACTCAATGCATAAGATATATATATCATTGTACATAATATATCATACATGACTAAACCAATAATATACAAGTACGATACACTTTATATCCTCTCTATTTCCTCTAGGTTTTATTGATACATCTTCTTGGAATGATGAATTCCTTATCACATTAGAAACATTCCCCTCTTAGATTTTTTCATACTAAATCTTTTCAGTATCTTTTCAATGTATATACCTTGAATTAGGCTAGGAAACCTATTGAATATATCATTATAGATCTTATTCCAAAAATATTTTCTTCTTCAACTGAGTCCATTATTGAAATGAATTTATTCAACCATGATTTAACACATTGTAATAACAATATCTATTTTCATATAAGTAATATTCCAACAACAGATACTATTAAAAAACTACCAAACACCTAGTAAAGTTTTTATTTACAAAATTACCCCTTTCATTAATTATTAAATAAAATTATGGTATGGATTCACCAAACCAAATCTATAATGACATGGATTCTTTCATTAATACATAAATGGATATAAACAATTTTCAAACATTGTTGGAATCATTTGGAGTAAAAAAAATCTTTGGTTATTTCAGATAGACATATTTCTGAATGTTCCCATAATGGAATTTTTTATATTCTTTTTTCCTAATCTCAAATTCATGGAAGGATGCAATGTATTGTATAACTATAATATATTTTAGTATAGAAACTAAAGAAAAGGGTTTTTCATAGTCTATGCCTTGACACTTTCTGAGGCCTTTTGAAACCCAACGTTCCTTATGAGTAATGAATTATCCATATATGTACAACTTAATCTTTAATTATCATTTATGGCCAATGGTATTTATATCCAAAAAATGATCTAACAAAAAAAATCATTATTTTGGTACATGGAATCCATTTCAAAATTCATGGATTCTTTACATTTGGAAACATTTATTCCACTTACTACATCCTTGTAAGTTAGAGGATCACTATTAGAAACTAATAATGAGTCGCCATCTCAAGTGACTAAAAACCCATAACAATCTAGCTCTCTATCCTTTCTTGTACTCTTACACATTACATGTGTCTCTAGAACATCATATTCTATGAGATTTGGGTGAATATTTTACTATGAAACCTCTTGTGTACCATGAGCATGTACTTCATTGGAGTATATCTCACTACCACTATATATTTTATATATTTTCTCTCTCTCAAGGAATTTTGTGTGTATTTCCATCATTACATTTTTTTGATGGTTTACATATTCAATATTCCATTTTCCATAGGATTTTCTATTAAGTCACATTGTCTCATGATGCAAGTTTATTTCGTGGAAATGCCTTAATAAACGATTTTCCAACACAAAAAATGTATGTATTACAACACAAGTTTCATTCCATTCCATAATTTGTATGGTATAACATTTTTCTATTAAGTTGAAACATAGTTATTATTGGTGTTTTTTAACATGTAACCCTAAAAGGTGAATGGAATACTCACATGAATCATCATTGATATCACTGTGTCCAATAATACATGGTTCTTCCTTTCACGTTCAGTATTCCATTGAGGTGTATAAAGAGTAATATGATGATATAAAATCACATACTCTCATAAATAATCAGAAAAGCATTAATTAAGGTATTCCCCATCATGATATGAATAGAGTTTTTTAATCATCTTAACAAGATGGTTCTCAAAATCATTCTTGTATTCAATGAATCTCGTAAAGGAATCACACTTATAAGTCATCATGTAGCCATATCAATATCAACTAAAATAATTAGTAAATGTCTTAAAGTATAAGTACCCACACTTTTTTCAATTTTAAATGGTCCAAAAACATTAGTATAAACTAATTCAAGAGTCTCATTATCCCTTTTACCTTTTTCCAATTAATGGTTATTTAGTCATTTTTTATAATCATTCATTTCATAGACGGTGTGGTTTTTCTTCCATAGAATCTAAATATCCATCTTGGATTAATTTGGATAAATGGTTTTAATATACATATCCTATATGGTGATTCTGAAATTGTGTGTGGAATGGTTCTTTTGACAAAATTTTGCAATCTATTTCCATTACATAGTTCATCAAATCCTGAAAATAAAGGCTATTATATAAATGATTCATTTAAAAATGATAAATTATTAAAAAAGAATTATTAATTCTAAAATTTGAATATAAATCCATTTATGTCATGTCTATACATTAAAATAATGTTATTAGTAACAGATGACACAAAATAACAGTCTTTAGAAACCATGATCGTTCTTATTGGAAACATGAGGTGGTAGTCCCCAATAACCACAACATATAGTTTGTCTCTATTGGATGATGGTAGATCTACATTCTCTCCGTCAATAATTATAAATCTACTTCATTTATATATGTTAATACATATGTGGGAGCGTCAAGATATATCTAATACCCAATTTATAGAACGTGATAAATTTATCTCCATAAAAAGCACCCTAGATGCTTCCCCTTTCTTCTTTTCCTTAGTATAATGTTTTTTATAGTGGCCCTTCATATTACATGTGAAACAAAAAATAGATTTCGATATTTAGTTCCCCCTTTTCATTCTCTTCTTATAACTTTATTCTGATGATTCATTGGAAATAGAGCTGTTCACATGACCTTTCCTTGTATTCACTATAATGATAGAATGATTTATATACTTTATATCCTTATCAACATGGTTAATAAGAGTGATAATATCTAGAAGAGACTTTTCAATATTTTTCATATTAAAATTAATAAAAAATTCTAGAGAAGACAAAAAGGAGATATGCATGAATGAGATCAGTGTGAATTTATTCAAGGATTTAAACCCCAGAACCTCTAAGAGATCGATAAAACAATTAATTTTCATAATTCAAGGACTATTTTTAACACCCTCTCAAATGGTAATATAGAAGATAGCTTCATATATCTGAAACCATTATAATGATCATTTTCACACATTCTCTCGATGTATTTTTTATTTTTTAAGTGAATTATAGTTGTTGACCTAGTTCATCTTTATTGATTATTAAGTGAATCAAATAAACATAAATTGGATTTAAATGGATTAAATAAAATAAGTGAAAATAGGCACAAAAGATTGGGGGATTTTTGTTCACTGAATTTTGAACAGTAAACAAAACACTAAAAACTAAATCAGGGTATAATAATTGTTTTCAAACACAAATATGATAAGAAATAACTAATATAAAATATATATTAATTTTTTATTTTTTATTATCCAATATGATTATAATTAATTTATCACAACCGCGCATATTAGAGGATTTGAACCCTGGTTTAACATTGCTACGTCCAATCTTAACACCCTACTTTTATTATGATCCCAAATAAAAATTATGGTAAATAGGAAATTATGGAATCCTATGCTATCTATAAATTAATATAATTTGAATTTATGGTTTATCATTAAAATCTATAATTCAATCCCAAGTTGATTTGATTTGGTGATTAAAGTTTCCCTCCTATGATTCACAGAAATCTGGAATCACGGTCAATGTGAAATTTGATTGAGTTACCTAGAAATTAAAACTATATTAATTGATAAAATTTTATTATTTTTAGTTTTCACATTTATTCACTTAAAATAAATGGAGGTATTATGGATTATATTTACTACTGAGAAAATCACTTTTCCATGTATGGTGTTTTCATCATGGAAATGTATTTCACAAATAATGGATTGAAAGAGAAATACCCAATATCATCACCATTATTATATTCCTTCATTAATAATCTAAATAAAAATAGTATAAGGTAAAAACTTAGATGTTATATTGAAGAAAAAATTGGTTACAAGAACAAATAAAAAGAAACACAATATAGAAGTGGGAGATGAGTGACTGATTGGAATATATCATTGCATAACAGATTCCTTTATAAAAATGGTTAGGGAGTGAAATTGAATCACCCATTTTGTCCAAACATTACCTAAGATTCAGTTAACAATCACAAATATTTAAAATATAATTTTAATCGTGTTTGTGAGGGTTAGTGTCGAAATTTTCAAAAATGGTACATGTGTCGTTCTTCCTAACCAAAATTACTCCATGTTGATTCATAATTTAGTCAACAATTCCATTAGAAACATATGTAGCTCTAGATTAATTAAATTCTCAAAACATATTCCTTTAACAAATATCAAAATTTCATTTATATCCAAGTAGTAATGAATTATTATACGGAATCATTAATGATGTGGGGACCAATTTGTGAATTAATCCACCCATTCATTAACATCCATTTTTAACCTCTAAATGTGTTATCCATATTTAATTTTCTGAAGAAAAAGTGTATAATTTTTTTAACACAAAATTAACATTTTTCAATCTAAATTTGGTATTCCAAATATGTTATGACACACTTATTAAGGTAAAATTTAAGCAGGAAAACATAATTTTCAAGAAATTTTCAATTCCAAGATCAAAACACATATTTCTATTAAATATTTAAATAAATCACGATGTAGTAAATTATGTAAAATATTACAAAAAAATTAAAAGAAACTAATCATATGAACTTTCACACACTAACCCTTTTTTACAATGGGTTAAAACATCAATTTATGTAATCTCGAAATTGAATCATGTTGAAATTTCTCAATTAATGTTGGAAATATGAGTAGGGAAAGGATAATTAAAAAGATTTCAATCTCAAAAAACTAGGAATTATTATCTCAAATATTTTTTCAATACAAAATATATTTATATCAAAGATGCGAATCAAGTGGAAAAATACAATGAGTTAATTATGCTAAATATTTTCCATGTTTGTGTGAAACCATTACAAGAATGTCCTTACACCCTATATCCCATATATTCAGGTCATGAAAATTTTTGATGCCTACATGATTCAATTCCGATGAACCTTTTCAACATATTTTTCTATCAAATTCCCAAAACACACCTAAATTCAATACCAATATTTAAACCTTATGTCTCAGCATAAATATCCTCACATGTTTTACATTTCTTCACACCTACAATTAATTTTTATTTTATTTTTTTATTTTATTTAGGGAATAAAACTCTCATTTATCAGGTACACATATAGGTAAATATATTGATGTAGTTTAAATAATGGTATGGAAAATGAATTTATAGAAAGGCCATGTTATAAATTAGAAAATATTGTTGAACGTGGTTATATTTTCAATTGTATAAGAGAGACTCATAAGAAACGATTGTGTGTAATTTTTCTGGAAAGATTAAATAAATCAATGTTCCAATAATAAGTACAAATATTAATGATATCAAAATATAAAAGCATTCAAAAAGACCCAATTAATTACATCATTGACAAACATCTATTTTAAAAAAACAACTTCTAGTGATGAAAACATATCCAAACATTCCAAGATTCGGATGAGTTTGTGATTAGCTAATAAAAGTGGATAATATTATTTTTTTTATAAAAAATAATTATGTAATTCAATCTTAATAAAAAAATTTCTAGTTCCTTTTACATATTGGACTTCTTTTCTTATCATGTTTGTAATTCCTTCTTAAAATACACTATTACTATAAACATTTTTTAACACATCTTAAAACACCAATTTCTCTTGATTTTAATTTCATATTTAATTTTCAGGTGTATAGTTATATAAGGAACATTCCATTATTATAGAGATATTTTATATTCATTAGGGATTATGACTAAGGTGTGCCTTGAATCAAGAATATTATGATAAAATAAAACCATACAACAACCCAATAAAATGATTTTAGTATCAATGATTCACACCAAATGAAGCTCAAATTTGAACAAGAGAAAGAGAAAACCAGATTAATATTTAATTAAAATATGGATAGAGGTAATTATTATGTGTCAATGGTTATGCATGTGAAACTTGTGGAATAATAAATTCTGGGTTAGATTATGTGGACCAGAACAACAACCCACCTTTTCGATCATAACACTTCATCTATAAGGCCAAATGGGATGAAATATTTAAAGAAATTAGAGAAATTATTGGTAAAAAATTTATAATTTTCTTTACCTCCAAAATTAATTCATAAATAAGATATTTGTTTCATGTATGTTCTATGTATGCAAGTTATCCCTATTGTTTTACAACGGTGGACAAGTCCACTCTGAGTTAACTTTGCACCAACCTATGAAAAACGTCATTTGTTAGGGTGAATCAATATATTGGGGGTTTGACCCATGTATTCCAAAATACCTATTTAATGTAGTTTTGGTTGTATTTTGTTAATTTTTTTTCATGTTTTCATTGAAATTTCAGGCATCTAATTTAATGTGGTAATCAAATTCTATAAATGCATGTTAGTTAAAAAGCACTAGATTTAAAAAAAACTTCATATTATTCTCATTTTATATTATTTTTTAACATTTTAATATTGTTTCATTAAGGAGTTAGTCTATTCACCCAATGGGGAGATAAATCTGTCACACAATGGTGGAGGGTTCTTTATTCATTATTTTTACTTCTTTAGTTTCAATCACATGATTATAATATCATATTTTGTTAAGATATTTTAATCAATTGAGGGAGAAAACTCTTATGGGTTGATATGATGTATTATCATTGGAATGGGTTGGATGTTATTTCTCATTCAATCTTGTTTTATATTATTTATTTAGTTTATATTCCCATTTTATGATCTTCTTATTTTTTTTAAATTGTTGAATTTTTAGGTGACACACATCTAGTGATAATAAAAACCTTTAACTAGGAGTTCTCATAAATATGATCATCCAAGTTCATAGGTGATTATAATTATGTTTTTGTAGCTATTAAACCTATAATTTATTAATAAATTTATATGTTTCTAAATGAATCACTCTCATTTCAATGAAATTAAAATCATTAAAGAAGAAATTAATTTGTCCAAAAATCTTCAATAATGAAGGATAAAGCCATTCCCATTAATTAAATTCACATTAATTATTTTATTGTTTTAGTAAATCACCAAGTTCAAATGAATTTTTATCACCATATAGATAGAAATTACTTCATAAAATGTATTCGTTTATTAGTATATTGTTAGGTATTTGAGGAATCATCTACTCATGTTTCAAAATAAGCGACCACATAGACCGTAATCATTGATAATTTGAGTTAGACTAAATTTTGGATCCTTTGTTGGGGACCTAATTATGTCATATAAACACTCATTATATTCTACCACATTTAACATTTCTGACCTGAATTTATCTTACCTTTTCACCTTTCATTTTTCAATTTTCTTAGTGCACATCATCCTATACTTGTGACTAATAAACATATCTACATATGGTGGATATTTCTATGGTGGGGTAGTGAAGAACACCTAGGTTCAATTACCATTAGATCATATTCTTCCAAATAATCAAAATAAAAAAATTGGAAAAATTCCAATAGGGGTAATTGAATGAAACTAACTCATAAAACTAAGAACGAACCGAAATGGAATTCCAAACAAGGTATCCCCTAACATAGGGAATATAGTCAATCAATCCATGAATGAAAACCTCACACCTACTGGGAAGAATGAACCCCGATTAATTATAAATGATACTATATGATATTCATAATATCTATTCAAAAATCATGTTATAAACCACCTTCAAATCATTCATCGGATGGAGTTTCAGATTACATAACTTCATGTCAACTAGTTCAACGACATTGGTTAAAACATGTGGCCACCCCCGCATCAACTTGAGTCAAATAAGATTAAGATATTATATTTCTCAGTTATGGATTGATTATATAATTTCTTAAATAATTTTATATGAATAAATCCATTATTAATACCAATTGAAAAGTTATTTCTATAAAACAAACATCCCCAAAACAAAACAATTACACCTGAAAAGGGAACCCAAATGTTTTTTTAAAGAAAGGGATTAATTTTATGAAACATGGAAAAGGTTCATAGACACATTAAAAATAGTTCCACATCATGTATTTTCAGTACTAGAAAAAGTTTACATTTTTTATGAAGGGCTGGGTATGGGAAATAAATAATTCATTGATAGAATGTGTAATGGAAATTTCAAAAACATATCCCAAAATGATGCTTATTATTATCTAGAAAATCATATTGAATAGAACCAAACATGGGAAACATAAAAATACTATAATAATCCTTCCAAATATAGTGTAATGAACACTCTTATGAAGGAATAAAAAATTAGAGATAAACTTCCATGCCTCTCTATATAGGCTAAGGAGTTCGATATTAGGAAAGTCTATAAATTCTAAATTGACTACCTCATTTGCATAATTTTTGAAAAACATGGCCATAATATTGATAGATTCCAAACCATTACTTCCATAAAGGATATTTTTTTTTCAGGACCATTAGATTAGGTCAATGATCCAAACATTCAGAATACATAGTACTAAAATATTTCCAATACAAGGTATAATTACTATCTAGGCATTCATTGGAGGGATAATCAACTACCTAGTTTGCCACAAGGACCAAAGCCCAACCCAACAAAAAATGTACAAACGCAAAATAAGATTCATTCAAAATTTTACCAATACAAATACCCCCATTATAAATACAATATCATATCCAATAGCCTAAATATCCACATTGGATAAATCAACCAACTCAAACCCCTACACAATCTTTTCTACTTCCACTACATAAAAAATTAAAAAATGGAAAAAAATTAATTCTTAAGTTTTATCACTTAAACATGAACGTCATGAAATAAAAATGGAAAGGGATCAATGATGACTTAGGCTATCCCACCATAAACCATAAGGGAAGAATATAGTTATAAAAAATCAGCTCTTAAAAAACATAAATAAATGACCATCATATTAATTGATATATACTTTTGAGAATCTAACAAATCAATTCTGGAATAATTTAAATATTCAGTATCAAAAGAGAATTTTCATGAACCAATTGGAAATTCTAAAAAATCCAATGATAATGTGAATGAACAATGACATCACCAAATAATAAAACAACATGCTCCCTTCCCTCAGTGCAAGTATGGAAAATATAAACATGAAAATAATGAGACATTAATTGAATAATTCTATTAAGTTATGTTTAACACTCCCATTCTTGATGAAATTAAAACCATACCTTCATAATACACGTACATTATGGAATTATGTAATTTTAGTATAATGTTTTCATATAAAAACCATGTTCTTTTGGATACTAAGGTGACCACCACCACTCTGAGAAACATTCCTCCTATGTTGAAAGACCCGATTTACACATAAATCATTATTGGACATGGGGAATAAATAGTTTTCAAATCCCTATGTGATATAAGAGCCTATTATAACATCATTCCATTTATACTGTGTTTCCAATTATTTATTTACAAGTTCCAAAAAACTACTATCACTCTCACACTTGACGATCATATTTTTAGGGTTCCTAAGGGAATCATAATCGATATTTTTGCGAATGTTGAAATCTAAATATACTCTACTAGATTCATTGTCCCTAAAATAATCCAAATTTAGGCACTAGGGAACAAATTAAATGGATCCTTATTCATCCCTTCCCCTTAACAATGAACTTAGTCATACGTGTAATAATGGGTACATGACCATACCTTTTGGAAACACAATCCATGACCTTGCTATCTATAACTAAAATTATAAAATTTTAGACGATGAAGAAGGTCATGAGGTGAATTATATTGATAGTTTTGATGGTGAACTAGAAGAACATTGAGTAATTGTTGAAGGATTTTTATATCAAGATGAGATTTATTTCCATTGTTCACATGAGGGAAAATTTTATCCTTATCTTGATTCATTTTTTATAGCACCTTTGATGATTTCCTAGGATCACTGATAAATGAAAAAATTATATAAATAAAAAAAATTGACTTCATGCCCATTACTAACATAGATATGGACAATATAGTGGCTGAAAATTCTATTCAAAATGAACCATTTTTTTATGAAACTTGGAAAAAGAAACTAAATTTGATGAAATTTTCCAACCATTATTTGAAATTGTTAAACAAAAAGAGATTGAACTCAAGGTAATCCCATCCTCATTCCATTTTAAATTACATGGGGACATTAAAAACATACATATAGTTATTTAATATTCTCTTGATGATAATCAAGATAGAATTCTTATGGATGTCTCGATAAAGCACAATAATGTAATTGGATGGACATTGTATGATATTCTATGGATAATACCACCCTTTGGAAACTACACGATTCTTATAGAATTTGATTCAAGAATATTTTTTTCACTATATGGATAATCAATCCCAATCTCATGGATGTTGCAATGAAATAAAATAAAATTTTTTAGATAGTTGGTGTCATTATCACCTCTTCTAAGAGTTAGTGGGTAATCCAATTTCAAGTTATTTTGAAGAATATTGTAATCACTATGATTCCCAGTTAAGATGGAGATCATAACCCTGCAATGGTGAGTAGTTAATGAACAGTTTTCATTGAATACATGAAGATAATATTTTCTTCCAAGGAAAACCATTTCCCTTTCTCCTTCATTGATCAAGCCCTCGAGTGAGTGGAGGGTCATCATTTCTACTATGTTTTATAATCAGAGATTTTTTATAAAGAAAATTGATCTTTCCTTATAATATCAAGGAAAAATAAACTTTACCTTCCCATATTGACATTTTTTATTCAAGCACAAGCCTTTCAGGTTAAGTAATTCTCCTAGAATACTCTAGTTTCATATAATGGGAATCTTCCCTAACATGGTGATGGATTCTTTAGAGGTATTTTTGGATGTATTCTCCATTATTTGGGATATATTTGAGGGGATGTTGATGCACATAATTTATTATTAAAAAAATCAGGGAAGGAAAAGTTCCACGCAAATTAGGAAATGGATAAAAGATCTTGCACGTCATCTTCTTCAAACTCATGGAATCATATTTTCAGTTAGCCTTTGTTCTTGGAGTAGATACCAAACAACTGAAATTTGTCACACCAAAAATACTCATGTTAAAAAAACATATGAATTTGATCATGAAGAATCACCATTCATTATATCATATCATGGGAAGTAGAAGAATAATCAATGTGATACAAAGTTGTCCAATCAGAAAAAACACTACAACTGCTTGGATGGTCATATAGTGAAAATGTAATGCAATACTATCACCAGGTGTAGCTATGAAAATAGTTACCTATAGTAGTATCCCATTCTTTATTATCATCTCTAGCACATTCATTAGATATCATACACTAGCTATGCGAAAAAATTTACCCTCATTATAGAAAAGAAATCCCATGATTATGGTTCATGTATATGATTAAAATGAGACGTATGTAGTCTACAATGCTTAACCAAGATAGATCTCTCTTGTGTTTAATTCAACACATGAGGAAAGTGCCAATAACATAGAATATTTTCAGGTCATTCAAAGGTTCAAGATTCAGTAATTGATTCTACAAGATCTGCTCATGGATAATAGGTGTCCACGAAGAATGCAAATGTCACATGCATGTCAAGAGTATACACTACAATGTTGGAGGACTCTATGACATCCATGTTCTATTAGGATCACATTCGAATTTATCATCAGTATGAAGTACAACAATGGAATCCTGAATCCTCCAAGTAGGCATGCGATGTAACACATGCTATTTGGGGATGTCATCCGATTATGATGCATGCAGTTCCTACTGGTCAGTTTGGTGTTGGGTTGAAAGTGGGTTGACCCCAAAATAAAACTCAATTGTGGAAATTATAATTGTGAGAATTACCAATGTAAGTGAATAGAACAACAATATAGCAGAATAAAAAATGGGGACATAGATTTTTAATGTGGAAAACCCTCCTTGCAATGGATTACAAAACCACGGGGAAACTCCATGAAAATTCACTATGAATTGAAGAGTAAAAAAATCCATGTATAACCCACGTCATGAACTACTAGTGAGAGAGTGTAGAAAAACTATGTGAGAAACCACACCCTAATATACCTCTATCACCTATGTAATAATAGTTTGTGCAAAGACATCGCCCTTAAGAGATAAAAATCGAACTCACAGCATCGTTGTCGCACATCATTGTGCAACTTGATTTTCCACAACTCACTACTGCCCACACTCAGAAAGTTTCACCCAAGTATCTTCTCCCCTTGGTTTTTTGTGCCCCACAAAATTTTCTCCTTTCATGAGTCACTATCTCCCATTTTATAGGGTATTAGGTTCCACATATCTTTCTTGAAATATATATTTAAAAACTATCTCAGAAAAGATATAATGAGATACCACCTATATCTCATGATATAAGATACACAATAGAAGGCTCAAATTTAAATTTCAAAAAAAAATATCTTTAAATATAAAAGATATCACGTATAGTCTAAACCCCAACAATCTCAAACTTTATCACATCCAAGAGGGAGATCACATCTAACTAACTCGGTTGAAAATTAAATTGGTTAGTATCAAACTAACATCCATCCTCTATAAAAAATATGAAATCCCATTCTCGCATATCTAAAGGAATATTAAAAACTCCCTTGGAAAAAGAAATCCAAAATCTAACGTCTTCATCATACCTATGTATGTGTCATAAATACTAGAATCAACAATATCAACCTCCCCCATAATGGTGATCTCCACATAATATTGAGAACCTGCAAGAATTAACTGTACCCTCTTCTCAACGTCCTTTGAGCAGTTCAAAACTCTCAACACATCACTCTGGTCTTTGATTTTCATTCTTTCTTCACTAGTGGAACTCTCTTAAGAAAAAGAATTATTTTTATGACATGAAAAACATGACAAGATGTGATTCAGCTTCAAAAAAATTATTCAACTTATTTAATGGTCATCGACTCATGCATGATGATTTCATGTCCCAAAAATCTGAAATAGTCATCTTTGCAACAACATTCATCGTATCACTACATACCTTTAAATCTATCTTGTAATGTAAATCATCCATTTTTCCTCATGCATAAACCATTGATCTTATAGACAAGGTCTATCTTCCACCGCCAAAATAACTCTGGAATCCATCATTATTAAGAATACAAGATGATAAAAAATAATTCTGTATACCTAGAAAATGATGCACATCCCTCAACATTAGCATACAACCTGCATTCATAGTGATTCAAATACCACCAAAAAAAGTGACATTATAAAAAACTCCATTTCCTATCATTAAATAACCAAAGTCACCTACTTTGTATGAATAAAATAAACCCCTCTTCATTGTAATATGGTACGATGGTGCTGAATCAACAACCCATTCGATGTATGGATCTAACTGATGATAATCAAATCCAAATAAATATAAATCACGCTCACTCTAAATAAGACATATGAGGGTATCCTCAGAATCAGTGTCATGAACCTTCATTTCCTCATTAAGATTTTTATTTCATAGTATTATATCTGCACATAACACTCCTTTTTTCCAAATAAAGAATTTCACTTTATTTTTATCTTCAAAAAACCTCTCTGATTACTGTGTCAGTATTTTGTAGCCATATTACAACCATTACATGAAGAATCACCATCATTGGCCTTTCGTCGATTCTTGTTCATCAACAAGTATGAAATCACATAATCAAACATTAGTGCGTCTTTCCCAAACAAAAATGTGGTGATGATATTATCACATGAATCCAATAATAAACCCAAAATATGAAAACCTTGTATTCTTCATATATCTCACAAGTACTGAGTTAACCTTATCATCAATCATGACCACTACTGATGGAAGATCCCTCAAAAGATTTGTGAACTTGTCTAGATGATTTCCTAAATCTCCATTCTCTGTCATTTTCAAATGATACAACCATTTTTTCAGATATAAATGATTTGTGATGGATTTTGATTTATAACTGATTTCAAGCATCACTCATATCTCCTCTAGATCTGTCAGATTCATCACTTCCTATAGTATCAGATTCATCACTTCCTGCTTTTCTCCAACTATTTCATATCCTAACAATCATCATCATTCATCATCTCTAGCTTTTATAATTTTTCTTCAATGCCTTCATTGTCATCTAGTGGACCATAATATATTTAACTCTTTACTACCAAAGTGTAAAATCATTTTCCCCCATAAATAGTTCAATGTTAGAAGAAATCCCACAATGTGAATTCAAAATATTTTATTGGAATGAAAACATGGATAACCTCCTCTAATACCAAATGTTTGGTTTGAAGTAAATCACCCAAAAATAAAAATCAGTTGTGAAAATAATAATTGTGAGAATTACTAATGTAAGTGAATTGAAAAAACAAAAAGAAAAATAAAAAATGAGAAAAAATATTTTTAACATGAAAAAACCATCCATGTGAAGGATTAAAAACCACAAAGAAACTCTGATAAAATTCCCTATGAATTAGAGGGTACAAAAATCAATGTAAAACCAAAGACATGAATTGAAAATGAGAGAGTGTAGGAAACCTGTGTGAAAAACCACACCATGATATGCCAATATATTCTCTATAATAATATTATGTGACACGATGTCCCCCTTAGGATATAAAATCAAACTCATGATGTCATTGTAGCACCATGTTGCTCCACCTGATTTTCCGCAGCTTGCTGCTACCCACACCCAAAAAACATCACCCATGTATCTTCTCTCCTTGGGTTTCTACGCACCACAAAATTTTTAACCATCCTTGAGTCACATCCTCTCCTTTTATATTATCACATGTTCCACATTACAGAACTATGGTCGTTCTATGCATCAATTGAAGTATGTTTTGTGTTTGTTGTCAATCCTTGGAGGAAGTTCAGAATGTGTGCCAACAAAGTGCTAATACAGGTCATGCAGATAAAAGTATTAAGGGTGGGGTCATTTTCTAGTGTTTACAAAATTTTTGGGCTTGAAAAACTTCAAATAGAGAAAAGTGGTTTTTTGGCAATGATACTTGCACGCTGAGATATTGGAGGCTTTGAAACTTGTTCTCCATATGTTTTTCAAGATCCGAACATTGAAATATGGAAAAGGAAAGAGGGTCGCGCAAATGATTTGCCTGTCGTGAAGGGACTTGCACGCCGGTACCTAGGAGGATTGGAAAGTTGCGCCCAAGTTGTGTTTCAAGATTAGATCTTAAAAATATGGCAAAGGAAAGTTGGTCGTGCAAGTATTGGTTGGGTCACCAAAGTGAGTTGCACGACAGAGGCTTGGGTGGATAGAGCTGCGCTGAGGAACATGCGCGCCGAGAGGAGGCTTGTGTGCCATCGCGCAGGGTGTCCAATTTGCCTATAAATAGAGGACCCCCTCCCTCATCATATGCAATGAAGTTAAAGACATAGATATTTTTAGAGCTCCCACCGTGCAAGTGTTGGAGTTGCGTAACTGGTTTTGTTCTGCGCAAGCTGAAGTTGTGCGCGGTTTGTTCGTTGCGCGCCCAAGGCGGTTTGGGAAAGAAATGAAGTGAGTCGCGAAAGTTTGGAGTTGAAGAAGGTGTTGTCGTGTAGGTGGTTTGGTGATACTTGCGCACCAGTTTGGACTTGATCGCAGAAGACATGTGCGCCATGTTGGAACTTTCGCGCCAGGCTATGAGAAGTGCGCCTGGTGTTGTTGAAGCTCGCCAGTCTTTTTGGAGCTGCACGAAAAGCTGGAAGATTTCCCGATACCTTCGGTGAAATGTGAGATCAGTCTACATGTTATTTTTGGACTTCAACAGAGCATCTACATACATTATAGGATGTATTCATTAGCAATGATGAAGATACCTTCATGTCTATAAACTGAGTGGGGCTTCACCAAAGGCAGTGAGCCAGCGGGAGTCAACGGGAGTGACCTAAGGGACGCAGTGAGCTATCCCTAAACCTATGTATAGGTAGTGAGCCTGGGACAGAGTGATTGTGCACGTACCTTTGTAATCCAAATCTACTGAAGTTTGGTGTAATTTGGTACGACCGACAACCTATCAGCGTATGCTCCTTGGATGTAGCCCTTAGAGGTAAATCAAGTAAAAAGTGTTGTGTCCTCTTTATGTATGTGAATGTTTTCTTTCTTATCATATTCATCAAACATGTTTTATAAGTTCCTACCAATGTGGGAACAAGATCCATCACATTATAATAAAAAGTGGTCACCCTAATTCACCGATCCCCTCTCAGGGTGTTCCGGGGTCCTACACCACATATCTTATTTTAAATAGATATTTGAAAAACATGTCAATAAAAGATGTCATGAGATATCACCTATATCTCATACTATAATATACACAATGGAAGCCTACAATTTGAATTTACAAAAAAACATATCTTCAAATTTAAAAGATCGCACATCTGGGATGAACATCAACATTTGGGTAGCCTCTCTATATTCGAATATGTAGAATATGATGGAAATGGTGGAGGATCTTTTGGAGACAAACAAAACATCATGAGTAGATCACTTGAGGTGATCGAAAGGACATAGACACAGTGAAGTAATGATATTTATTTAATCACTTGGAATTGAAATACAACACATACTATACTCCCTATTTATAGGGATACAAACTAAAAGAAAATAAAATGATCTAAAAATGTGTTAATAAAAATTCCATTAGTTAGGTATAGTAGGTTTCACCCAATCATTCAATTCCAGACATGTCCAGCGAAAATAATTGAATTCTTCAAACCTCCATCGCAATAGTGGAGGTAGGCTCCATCCCAGGAATAATGAGTTTAATATCCAACATCCTTCCATAAGCCCATTTTCCTTATAAACCATAAAGTTTTATCATATCTTGGTGGGTAACCAATAGGTATAATGAATACACTATAGTCATTAGCTGCAAAAAAATTCAAAAGTACATGCGACAATAGATAATAATATCACTATAGGTTGTCACATGAAAAAAAATGTTGTGTCAATAAGTTTTCCTTATGACTTCTCCATTCCTTCATGTTTGGGGAGATTTTTGAGTCAATAATATTTCCTTATGGCTTCACCATTCCTTCATGTTTTGAAAATCAAAAACACCGTATCTTAAGGAAAATTTCATTTTATCATTGTTTTACTTTATAACAAAATTTTCCTACCACAAGGAAATTTATCCTTACCATGTCTTTCATTGTTCATTTTATTTCTAACTGTAAAATTCGGTTTCATATCTAAAACCTCAGAATCTTATAATAATTATATATAGATTAATCTATTTTCAGGATCCAGATTCAGGTTCTGAATCCTCTGAATTCAGGTTCCGAACATTGTCAGTTCAGACTCCGAATTCTAATGAATTCTGACTCCGAACTTTCTATGATCAGACTCCGAATTCATAAAAATTCAATCTCTGATCTTTGTAAGTTTAGACTCTGAATTCTTATGAATTTAGACTCCACAAATTGTATGTTTAGACTCTGAATTCATATGAATTCAGACTCTGAACTTTGTAAGTTCAGACTCAGAATTCTAATGACTTTAGACTCTAAACTTTGTAAGTTCAGAATCTGGATTCTAATGAATTGAGACTCTGAATTCTAATGACTTTAGACTCTAAAATTTGTAAGTTCAGAATATAAATTCTAATGAATTCAGCCTCCAAACTCTTACAAATTTAGGCCTTGATTCCTATAAATTTAGATTCCTAATTATCTTAATTCAGACTCTAAACTCTTATGAGTTCCGACTCCGAGTTCTGTGAATTCAGATTGTGATTTCTCTGAATTCAGACTCCGAAAAGTCTAATTCTAGACTCTGAATTCTTATGAATTCACGACTCCAAATTTCCTTGAAATTCAGACTTTGGAATTCTATAGAATTCATGTTTCAAATTCTTCTGAATACAGAATCTGAATACGTATGTATTATAGACACCAAATGAGTTTTTGGTTAGACTCTGAACTTTCATTTTTCCTTACATTCCGAATATTTGAATTTGGTTAAGTAACAATATTTTTTCATACACGTGTTTTGGTTATAAAATGATTTCATGCATTCAGTTACTAACTAACAGTTGTTTTGGTTGCATGTGTTCAAGTCCCTCGGAAAGTCAACCAAAAAATATGACAGTTGGAGAAGGGAGTCGACCGTTGAAGTTGTGCCTATAAATAAGAGTTTATTTGAAATGGCTCGAAAACTAACATTGATGAACTATTCTATGACTCGGGAGATTACATTTTGAGGTGATTTCTAGAAAGATAATCTCATGCTTAGTGCATATTGAACGACTAGTTACAATTTGCTTTGTGCGACTCCAACTGTTTCTGAGTACATTCGAGGGTTTACAGAGATAGGAAGACAGAGGTGCTGACTACCTTAAAGTTTAAGGACTTCCTTTCTGAGGAAGATAGTGGTGCCGACTACCTTGCTGTTGAGGGCTTGCGGGGATAGAAAGACAGACTCTGATCTTCGTATCAAGGCCTTACCCTGATGTGGGTAAGACAGAGGTTCTTAAAAATATAAATCACGGAACCTTTATCCATGGTTCATGGATACCCATCTCATTGGGTTAAAAGATTTACTTCTTGTTACTTGTTTGTTTCATGTTTTGGACTACATTTTGATTATTGAGAAAGTATAACTATATTATATTTCCTTAAACATGTATACTCTAATTTACTAAGATTCTATACTCTTTAAGGTATAATCTATATCTTTATAAAAATTTGTTAAGTATCATTTCTGGAATCACATTTCCAGAATTCCATTCTTGGAATCACATTTTCGGAATCAAGAAAGTGTATAGAACTAGAGGTTTTGTGAATTACCTTGTTTAACATGGTTAAACATCATTATCTTTAAAAGTTCAATTTTTTTCAATGTATACAATTCAACCCCCCACCCTCTTGTATATTGAGCATCATTTTTACGATAGTACAATCAGTATCGTTCATCATTTCGATCCAACAAAAAATATTAGCAATAGGAATCAAATAAGATTTTTTTTTTCAATTTGTAATTCTTACACATTGTACTCCTTTTATAGGATAAGATTCTTATACACATAATCAACTATCTCAATTTCTGATTCATTGAATTACCCCACCTTACTGTGGGACTTCACTGGGACTCGAAAACACTAGAAGGAGGAACCACTAACTGACACTAGGATTTGTTGCATCAATAATCATAAAATAGTAGATGATTCCCCTGATGAAACATTGAATTTGGTCTAGATATTCAAGAATATTTCAGTGTTTGATAGCAACTCCTGATTTTTGTGACCTTTAGGAATGCATCAACGATGGATAGAAAATCAATTTTTTAGTGGCTTATGGTGCAGATGATCGATTCATCTTCAGGATAAGGGAAGAATGCAGGTGGCGTCCATCATCTTCATTGATGTGATGAAATAAATTGAAGCAATTGTTGATGAAAATGAATTCCGTATAAAAAAAAAACATTTTTTCTGATAGCGCAAATTGCATTGATTTTTTTTTGGGAATTACAGATTGTAACAATTTTTTTGTATAATAATAATGGGTATTTTTTTATGTCCAATATAATCCAATTGGGGCAATAGAGAAAAATAATGGAATTAAAATTTGGTGCTTGTTTTTTGGATAAAAAAATATACGTGGAAAAAAAGGGATCACAAAACAATAATACGATAGAGGGAGGCATGATATTAGATGTAACATGGGATGAAAAATCACTTTTTGATATGGAAAAAAGGAAAAGAAGAATTGTACCTGTCAAAAAAAGACACAAGAAAAATATGTAAATTCTCGTTCCAGAATGTGGGTGAGATAGAAACACGAAGTAAGGTGGAAGGTGGGTGAACTATTCTGTAAAGACTTGGAAATTTCAAGGAATAGTTTTTCTTAATTTCATTGGGATTTTAAAAGAACGCAGTTTCTAACGGCGCCTGATTCCGAGGTCCGGTGTGCCCAGAAACAATTTACGAAGTTTAGCTCGAGTACGTTCAGTGAATGAATGAGCGGGTTTTTCTAAATTTTGAATGGGTTCTCAGAATAGAAATTTTAGGGCACCGATGGAATCGCAGTGCTGGTTTTTGCTTAAGTGGACTTTCACCTCGACGACAGATGATCGGGTTTGAGTGTTGGTTTTTTGGTTCACGTGGAATAATAAAATAAAATAAGTGACAACTTATTTTATCTTTGTTAAACCCACACCATGTGGATAGTGTTGGTTAAAAGCTCCACATGGGAGATGGTGGTGGGACCTCCACACCCTAACCTCCCATGGGTAGATAATTAGGGTGGGGACCACCCGAGCAGCATAACCTCCCATGAGAGGTTATGACATGGGGTCCACATGGGGTTTAACCCCCCATTTAATGGGAGGGGCAGAAATCTCTCAATACTCCCCCATTAATGAGGGAGAGCCTCTTGGACTCTAACTCCCCTCGTAATGGAGGAGAATAAAACCTCCTCAACCCCCCCCCCCATTTAATGGGAGGAAAACTCCTTGACCCTCTCCTTGTTAATTAGTTGGGGACCACCTAGGCCCCTAAACCCCCTCGAAAATCCCCAAATTAATTATGTCATCCACTCGGGCAATTAATTTTGTGGAGCCTCTCCACATTTTTAATTTTTAGTTGTGCCAACCATCATAAACTTAATTTAGTGGGGCCCACTCAATTAAATTACGCCACCAAGAATAATAGATTATATTCTATTATCTTGGGCACGTTTTTGTGCCTTTTGGTGGAGTGCTTGAGAGAACTTCTTTCTCCAGCGAAGAACGGGAAGAACACTGGTGACACTTCTTCACCGACCTTCTTCGGCCTTCTTCCTCAGAGCCCCCCCTTTCTGACATGGTGCTTCTCCGACAACCCTCCTTCCTCCCTCATCGTCGTCAATGCACTGACGCATGAACTCGGAAGTGGAAGCATGCTGTGAGCGACGTCATCATCTTCCCCCGTGACGCCACTTTCTGCGACGCACTTCGAACATCATCTCGTTATCAAGGTAGGGGTTAATTACTTTTTGTTCATGAAATATCATTTGTCGTTCTTCATCTTTATTTTTAATCCTCTTGATATCAACTTATCTGGAGGAGGTTGGACCGCACGAACATGGCCGACTCCCCTCTCCCTTTTGTTGTTGTGTTGTTGCGGTTTGAAAAAAGGCAGCGCGGTGCGACGGAACTATGCGGAATCATGCGGCAAAGATGCGTGGCGCCGTCATGTCGCGATGTTGAGGCTGAACGAACCCGGGGCTAGAGTTGGGCCGCAACGAAGGGGCGCAGTTCCGTCACGCTATGCTGGATAACCTCCAAGACACCGCGACCGGAGTGGGTCCGCGGCGGAGGGGCGTGGCCCTGGGCCGCGGTGGAGCAGGGAGCGGCGGCTGGAACCACCGGCTGCCGGTGCGTCGAAGGGGTGGGACTGCGGTGTCTCGCGACAATAGCACAGCCGACCAGCTGGGCTGGCCAATCGATGAATGTCGGGGGTTGAAACCCCCGGATGACCAAAGGAGTGGCCCCCTCATGTGCCCCCCCCCCCCGTCCGCTCAGCTTGGTACCGGCCGAGAGGGCTGCGCGGGTCGCCGAAGCGCGCCAGGTCGGGCCAGGCCAGGTCGTGCCCTAATGGGCCAGACCTAGACCCATTTCGGGTCGACCTGGTTTGGGCCGACACGGGGGGGGGGGGGGGGTATTGGGTTGGGTCGGACCGGGCCTGAACTCTCTATTTTCGGACAGATCCATTAAAACGCCCATAACATGGGCTACATACCTCCGATTAACACACTGACAGTTGCATTGCGATACTGGGATCGAGACGGTCGTTTAGGTATATTACACTGAAGGTTTTGGAGATCTTTTGGGTATGGCTGGGTTGGTTCGAACACGAAACCAATAGGGCCCTCGGAGCAGAAATTCTTATAACTTGAGCTCCGGACGTCCGATTGACGTGCCGTCGACTTTGTTGGATTCATCTTAGTAAGAAAGACCTTTTGGATTACTCTGATCGAGGTATAGATGCCGAGGGAATGCGGTCAGGTTGGTTTTGACTTAAAAACCAACCGGGCCCCTGGGACGAAAAAGCCAATAACTCTCGGACCAGGCGTCCGATTGACGGGCCGTCTGTCGCGTTGTGTTCCTTTTGACGAGATGGAACTTTGGGATACATCAACTCTAGACTATGTGTCAGTTGATGTATCGACCTCTTGGCTCGTGGAGTGGACCCTCCCAGAACGAGCATGTTGTGTGCGAAAACCCTAGAGATGGCTGTGACTTGACAACTACTGATTGATCGACTCAGTGTGTTTCGGATAGCCCAGTGGGGAGCGCTTGGTTGTAACGGCAGACCCATGGCGGAGGAGTGCTTGGTTGTAGTGGCAGACCCGCGATACTCAACAGAAGGAGTACCTCTATAGGCTATGAGGGGGAGCGCTTGGTTGTAGAGGCATACCCATGGTGGGAAACGCTTGGTTGTAGCAGCAGGCCCACAGTACTTGAAGGGGGAGCACTTTGTTGTAGCAGTAGACCCATGGTGGGAAGCGCTAGGTTGTTGCATCAGGCCCACAGTACTCGACCGGTGGAGTACTACAACAGTCCAAGTTTAGTGGGAAGTTCTTGGTTGTAGCGGCATGCCCACTGTACTCGATAGAGGGGGAGTTTCCCAGCAGCTATGGTTTCGACATCATGATTAAATCCCTAGTTTGAGCTGAGTCTATGACCTCTGTGTTTTATCTCATGATTGAGATGGGTCACTTGATAACTTAGGTATATGTATGGGAATATACCTGGGTAGTGGTTATCCGTTGATTTCATAACCTTTGTGTTTCCTCATGATTGAGATGAGTTACTTGATAACTTAGGTATCGGTATGGGCTTATACCTAAGCAGGGGTTATGAATTGAGATCCTTCTTTGTGGTTATCCTTGTTGGATTTAGTGAGACCTTGAGGGTCTCGGGGTCCCTAATGAGTATCATTATACTCACCCCTACAAGGGTTAGGCCCGCACCTTGTTGTGTTGGTTGCAGACGACAGGCAATGCTAACAGAGGCCAAGTGTTTGAGGACTGGACGGTACCCGGAGGTGGACCTCACGATGAGTCAGTATCCGGAGGTGGACTTCTCGACGAGAAGATACTCAGAAGAGGTTGATGGGCGAGAGCGTTGTGGAGGCTATCTGTACCTAACCTTCAGGTAGGATCTGTGGTGGACAATCCGGGAGCTGCGCTATCTGTACCTACCCTTCAGGTAGGATCAGAGGTGGACGACCGAGGAGCTGCTTCTATTCATCCAGCTGCTTGTCTTTATGTTGTACTTTCGTTCAGTTGTAGCTGTACTTTCGATTGGGTTTGTATTCTGGCCAATTTACTTTTCAGCAGTTCCTTTTGTGCTTAGTGTATTACTTCCGCTTGTACACTATGGTGTTTTGTTTACTTTTATAAAGGCAATGCCTTCCCAGTTATCGTGATTTACACCTTTGGTGCTAGTCGCCATCCCCTGGCCTATGGAAGGCGGGCTTGGGGTTGTCATGGAAACGGCCCCGAGGACGGGTCGTGAAAAATTGGTATCAGAGGAGTCGGTTCTACCGCAGAACATAGGACTCTGATATTTTCTTTCTGTGAAGAAATAGTGTTAAGGGTACTATGTGTGTATTTCAGTTCAGGGAGTCCATTGTTGGTGCGGCGGCCGACATATCCGTACACCAGGACCCGGACTACTAATTTCTAACTTAGTGAACAGAAACACTGATTGCGTGTGTGTTTCAAAAGTTTTCTTTAAGTAAGCTCAAACCAGGTCAGCATACCAGGTTTAAATCATTTGACCGTGTCTCATCTGTTCAAGATGTCTCCACACAGTCAGTCAGTTGGAGTTTCAAAGAGAGTAATCGATGACGGCCCACCCAGCGTGGAGGCTCTACTGCATGGCCCTTTTTACTATGTTTTCACCCTCGTGTGGTGTACCAGCAGCACCACCACCTATTAGGAAGAAGATTCCACAATCCAAACTAGTGATCTGCACACACTGGCAGAGCACGTTGCACGAGTTCCAGCAGTAGCGGCCTCCGAGGTTATGAGGCAAGGCAGATTCCCAGACAGTAGAGCACTAGCTGGAGGCGATTGCTAGAGTTTTCCGCCTAGCTAAGACATCAGTAGAGAGGATGGTGGACTTGGCTACTAGTGTTTTCTAGTGAATGACCATGAGGATAGTCCGCATAGTGATGAGGCTTCGGTATGTGGACCGATGCCTGAGATAGTGCCTTTGGGTAGTGTGCCAGCTATACATCACTACATGTTGGTCAACAGTTACAAACGGCGGAATCAGTATGTGACACATATAGACTTACTGCCATACACATGTTCCAACATCAGATAACCTCATATTCTGAGGTGATCCCGACTCACAGTCAGCTGAAGACTGGCTTGAGGAGGTGGCTGAGAGTTTTCTAGAGCTTATACAGCTTCGGAAGGATGACATGTCGGTAGCTATAATTCATCGGGGTGTACCAAACAATTCCTGGTACTTGATGAATGTGATGTGATCACTGCTTCAAGGCTCGTACATCTGAGCTAGAACCTTTTCTCTATGTATTCCTACTTAGGATAGGGTGCTAAAAAGAACCTTTGTGGTTGAGAATTCATTGCTGAATGAATGTAGTCAGTGAAGGTTAGCAGTGGGAAAGATGGAAACTGGCACCAGTCTCAGAGACTTGGGCATGTAAAATGTTTCAAGTAGAGAAAGTAAAAAAGGACAGATGAATCTGCAAGGTGGTAGACATGGAAGCAGAACTATGATAGCAGCATGGGGTGGTGAACATTTTAAACATGCTACAACCACCCACCTTAGTTGTCTCCCCCAAGCTCAGGGAGCTGGAGAGCAGGGGAAGAGTGTAGCTGCATGTGATCACGGAGTGTGACCCAATTGCTCTAAAAATGTTTCAAGGGACAGTCTGTATCCACTACTGGATGCTGTAGTAATAGACGTTGATATGAATCATTACTCCCTTCCACGAATATTGTCCCTGACCAAGAGTTTTTGGTAAGTCGTAGACCTGACCCTCACGTCTGGAGATACCTTGGGAGGAGACTCAATAATCACACTTACGCCGAAAGTGTGGTCTGATCCATGAGGCGAGAGTTTCGGTTGGAATCTCTTGGTGGTAGCGTCGAGGCCTTATGATGTTGGTCTCGGTATGGATTGGATTCACAGTTCATGCTCAGATTGACTGTATTAGGAAAAAAGGTTGTGGTTTAACCACAACGTCGGGATGGGTTTTCCTTGGTCGGCGAAAAAGAAACCCCAAGAAGCACAGGATAAACTCATGCATAGGAGGGTGCGACAGATCACTCTTGAGTCGGTCAACCATACCCTCGTGACAGGAGGAGTTTTGAGTTTCAGTTCTAAACAAGAATTGGAGACCTCTAGAGTTCGAGGATGACGATCACGTCCTTATAAGGGTCTCACCTCGATGAGGTTTACGGAGATGTGGCCAAGGCGGCAATTTATCACCGAGTTTCAGTGGACCTTTTCAGGTCCTTAGTAGGGTAGGCGAGGTGGCTTACCATTTGACCCATCCACCTCAGTGGCACCAGGTGCACGACAACTTCCATGTATCTCAGCTGAGGAGATACGAGCACGAACCTTCGCATATCATCGACCATGAGGAGCTAGACGTTGGCGATGGGGTGAGTTTTGCGGGGTTCTAGTAGAGGTTGAGGATCGACAGGAGCGGGTCCTTCGAGGAAGGTCTATTCCTCTTGTGCGCTTTCGTAGGCATCACGGGAACCTCCCGGTGAGCACATGGGAGCAGAATGCTCATATGCGTGCTCATTACCGCTTTCATATCCCTAGTTTGTGTTAAAGCTTTACGGGGACATAAAGCCCTGAGGTGGGATTAATTTAAAGACCCGGAAATTTCAAAGAAATTTATTTCTTAATTTCTTTGGGATTTTACAAGAACGTATTTTCTGACGGCGCCTGATTCCGAGGTCCGGTGTGCCCTGAATCAATTTCCGAAGCTTAGCTTGGGTACGTTCAGTGAACGAACGAGCGGGTATTTCTAACCTTCGAACAGGTGCTGAAAATCGAAATCTGAGGGCACTGATGGAATAACAGCGCCTGTTTTTTCTTAAGGGGACTTTCACCTCGACAGGAGATGATCGGGTTTGAGAGTTGGTTTTTTTGGTTCACGTTGAATAATAAAATAAAATAAATGACAACTTATTTTATCTTTGTTGAACCCACGCCATGTGGATACTGTTGTTTAAAAGCTCCACATGGGAGTTGGTGGTGGGACCTCCACACTCTAACCTCCCATGGGAGGATAATTAGGGTGGGGACCACCCGAGTAGCATAACCTACCATGAGAGGTTATGAAATGGGGTCTACACGGGGCTTAACCCACCATTTAATGGGAGGGGAGGAAATCTCTCAATACTCCCCCATTAATGAGGGAGAGCCTCTTGGACTCTAACTCCCCTCTTAATGGAGGAGAATAAAACCTCCTCAACCCCCACCCATTTAATGGGAGGAAACTTCTTGACCCTCTCCTTGTTAATTAGGTGGGGACCACCCGGGCCCCTAAACCCCCTCGAAACTCCCCAAATTTATTATGTCATCCACTCGGGCAATTAATTTGTTAGAGCCTCTCCACTTTTTTTAATTTTGAATTGTGCCAACCATTGTGAACATAATTAATTGGGGCCAACATAATTAAATTACTCCACCAAGAATAATAGATTATATTAAATTATTTTGGGCACATTATTGCACCTTTTGGTGGAGAGCTTGAGAGAACTTCTTTCTCCAGCGAAGAATGGGAAGAACACTGACGACACATCTTCCCCGACATTCTTCGGCCTTCTTCCTCAGAGCCCACCCCCCCTTTCTAACGTGGTGCTTCTCCAATGACCCTCCTTCGTCCCTCCTCGTCATCCACGCACCGACGCACGAACTGGGAAGTGGAAGCGTGCTGTGAGAAACTTCATCATCTTCCTTCGCGACGCCACTTTCTGCAATTCACTTCGAACATCATCTCATTATCAAGGTAGGGGTTAATTAGTTTTTGTTCGTGAAATATCATTTGTTGTTCTTCATCTTTATTTTTGAGCCGCTTGATATCAACTTATCGGGAGGAGGTCGGACCGCACGAACACGGCCAACTCCCCTCCCCCTTTTGTTGTCGTGTTGTTGGGGTTCGAAAGAAGGCGACGCGTGTGACGACACAGTGCAGAATCATGCGGCAAAGAGGCGCGGCGCTATCGCGCAGCGCCGTTGATGCTGAATGAACCTGCAGCCGGAGTCGGGCCGCAGCGAAGGGGCACAGTGCCGTCGCGCCGTGCCAGCGAACCTTGAAAACACTGCGGCCGGAGTGGGGCCACGGAGGAGGGGTGTGGCGCCATCACGCCACACCGGTCGGACCAATGTCATGGCCCTTGGCCGCGGTGGAGCAGGGAGCGGCGGCCGGAACCACCGGCTGCCGGCGCGTCGACAGGGCGGGACCGCGGGGTCCTTTTGCAGCAGCACGGCCGGCCAGACTGGCCGGCTGATCGAGGAAGGTTGGGGGTCAAAACCCCCGGCTGGACAAAGGAGTGACACCCTCACGTGGGGGACGCGGTTACACAAACAGGGGGGCATCCACCCCTATCCGCTCAACTCGGCACCGACAGAGCGGGCCGCGCGGGCCGCCTGAGCGGGCCAGGCCGGGCCGCACCAGTTGGGCCGGGTCGCGCTGCGCCCTAATGGGCTGGACCTGGACCTGGTTGGGGCCGACCTGGGGGGGGGGGGTATCGGGTCGGGTCGGACCGGGCCCGAACCCGCTATTTTTGGACAGATCCATTCAAACGCCCATAACTTGGGCTACAGACCTCCGATTAATGCACTTTCAGTTGCGATGAGATACTTGGATCGAGACAGTCATTTCAGTATATTAAACTCAAGGTTTCAATGAAATTTTGGGTATGCCTGGGTTGGTTCGATCACGAAACCAACCGGGCCCTCGGAGCAGAAACGCTTATAACTTCAGCTCCGGACGTCCGATTGACGTGGCATCAACTTTTTTGGATTCCTCTTAGTGATACGGGCAATTTGGATTACTCCTCTCTAGGTTTGAATGCAAGTGGTGTGCGTTTGGGTTGGTTTTGACTTAAAAACCAACCGGGGCCCCTAGGACGAAAAAGCCAATAACTCTCGGACCGGGCGTCCGATTGACACGTCGTTTGTCGCGTTGTGTTCCTTTTGACGAGACGGAACTTTGGGATACATCAACTATGGACTACGTGTCAGTTGATGTATTGACCTCTTGGATCGTGAAGTGGACCCTCCCGGAACGAGCATGCTGTGTTTGGAAACCCTAGAGCTGGCTGAGACTTGACAACTGCTGATTGATCGACTCGGTGTGTTTCGGATAGCCCAGTGGGGAGCGCATGGTTGTAGCGGAAGACCCACGGCGGAGGAGCACTTGGTTGTAGCGGCAGACCTGTAGTACTCAACAGAAGGAGTACCTATGTAGGTTATAGGGGGATCGCTTGGTTGTAGCGGCATACCCATGGTGGGAAGCACTTGGTTGTAGTAGTAGGCCCACAGTACTTGAAGGGGGAGTGCTTGGTTGTAGTAGCAGACTCATTGTGGGAAGCGCTTGGTTTTAGCAGTAGTCCGATAGTACTCGACAGGTGGAGTAATACAACAGTCCATGGTTAGTGGGAAGCTCTTGGTTGTAGCGGCAGACCCACAGTAATCGATAGAGGGGGAGTTTCCCAGCAGCTATGGTTTCAAAATCATGATTAAATCCTGGTTTGAGCTAATTCTATGACCTTTGTGTTTACCTCATGATTGAGACGAGTCACTTGACAACTTAGTAATATGTATGGGCATATACCTGGGTAGTGGTTATCCGTTGATTTCATAACCTTTGTGTTTCCTCATGATTGAGATGGGTTACATGATAACTTAGGTATAAGTATGGGCTTATACCTAAGAAAGGGTTATCTATTGAGATTTTTATTTGTGGTTATCCTTGTTGTATTTAGTGAGACCATGAGGGTATTGGGGTCCCTACTGGGTATCGTTATACTCACCTCTTCACGGGCTATGCCCTCACCTTGTTGTGTTGGTTGCAGACGACGGGAATCGCTGACAGAGGCCGCGTATTCGAGGACTGGATAGTACCCAGAGGTGGACCTCATGACGAGTCAGTATCCGGAGGTGGACTTCACGACGAGGCTATACTCGGAGGAGGTTGACGGGTGAGTGCGTTGTGGAGGATATCTGTACCTACCCTTCAGGTAGGATCTGTGGTGGACGATCCAGGAGTTGCGCTATCTATACCTACCCTTCAGGTAGGATCCGAGGTGGACGACCTAGGAGCTACTTCTATTCTTCTAGCTGTTGTCTTTCTGTTGTACTTTCGTTCAGTTGTAGATGTACTTTCGAATGGGTTTTTATTCTGGCCCATTTACTTTTCAGCACTTCCTTTTGTACTTATTGTATTACTTCCTCTTGTACTCTGTGGTGTTTTGTCTACTTTTATAAAGGCAATGCCTTCCCAGTTATCGGGATTTACACCTTTGGTGTTAGTCGCCTGCCCCTGGCCAATGGAAGGTGGTGTTGGGGTAGTCACAGAACGGGCCCTGAGGACAGGTTGTGACATATTCACCTTCTTCTCTGTATCTCCTCTACTGCAAGGTGGTATTTAGTCTGATGAATAATCATTCAGCTGGTTGAAACACATTCAACCTTCTTTGATAAAAATGATGGTGGTTTTTGGTAGTGGAAAGCAGAAGTTTCAATCCCCTCTGATACCACTAAAGGTTGTTATGGACAGTGGAAGCAGATGTAGATCTAAGGTATCTGTCTTTCCTCACCCCAACTTCAAACCATCATCTAATACCACAGATGGAGGATCTTTTGCTGGAAACCACAAAAACACAAATAGATCAGTTGAGGTGATCGCAACAACACAGATGCATTGACATAATGATATTTATTTCTTCTCTCCGAATTGAAATACAACACATAAAATAATCCCACTTTATAGGGATACAAACTAGCAGCAAAAACCAATGATCAAAAATAAATGAAATAAAAAGCCAGTTAATTAGTGGTGGTAGGTGCTCCCCAAACCTATAGCTCCAAACACAGAAGTGGAAATCACATAATGCTTCAATCCTCCATCACATCAGTGGAGGTATGAATCATCCAACCAATAGCAAGTTTAATACCCAATAGGAAAAGTGTGTGTTCGATAATCTTGGTCATTATCTATGAGAAGAAGGGCTTATGTTTGAGATGCAAAAGTTAACATGATGTTTTAATTGAAAATGGAACATGCGTTGAAGTCAGTTTGTGAGGTTATCACCATTCCCATATAAAAAAGAAGAGCATAATTCACTGTGCCAATATCGAGTTTCTGATGTAACCTGAGCTTGAGGAAAATCAGTAGCGCATGAATTAATCTCTTTATATGGATTACGTGAATACGCTATGCTTTATCTAGGTTATGTGATCAGGCAAATACAAATTCTTGTCACATGATTAATACCAGTTTTTTTATTAAAAGACATTCCTTGTTGCGGAGTTATTTTTCGACCACATGGTTGAAAAGGTCAGTGTGAATAATGATGGAGTGTGATTATCAGATGTTCCATCTTTCTCAAATCTATAAACGCGGGTTGATTTTTAGCCTATAAATACTTGGGTATTGCATGTCAGTGAGGCCAGATTCCATTGTGGAAGGAATATCTATCACTATCCATACAAGACAGTGTATGGAAACCCCTCTTCAGGGATACATAATATAAGAGAAATCAATCTTATAATCAATCATAGGAAGGTGTGAAATCCCATAATCTCCCTTAACACATGTATTGCTATGAAATGTTTTTGGCACTGCGTAAGCCCTCATGCAAAAGGTGTTGGCACCACATGACCCATAATGCGATAGGATGTGAGACTGCAAGGGGTTAAAACTTGTGCAATGATAGAACACATATTTATCCAATAAACATGGTCATGCGAACACATTTTCCTATTCATATCATTGAATTTCCGTACTGCAGGAGGCGATCAAATTGCCACATAACCAGTTATGTGAAGAATTGTGGACAACAACTCGGCGTTCAGCTATGATCAAGGCCTACCAAATTTGATTAATGCACTGAAAATTCCTTGAATGAAATAAAATTCAAGACTCGATTCACCTTTTCGATCCGATTGAGTTCCATACCACACACACTCAATATTCATATGTGCGTGAGAAGCTCTATCCCGCACTTAATACAACCATGTGAATAAAATAAATATTCCATGTACATGTGAGGGAATGCTTCAAGAGACTGCATCACATTGTATCCATTATTCAATAGAACAAGTATTTTTACGTCATGCGATGACCTCATGTGAACCTTCATCCACACAACACATTTAAGAGTCTTTGGATATGTGAAATTCTTGAAAAAACATGCCGCAATTTCCATGAACCCTTAACCCTATAACCTTGACATGAAAACACCCCAGTCAACCCTGAAAACAAAACACGTCAAAGGATGGAAGAGTGACTGCCCCTAAAAAGTTCTGCATGACATCGTAAAATCAATCACTGATCATGTGACACAAAAAAAAAATAGAAGGGTAGTGCAATGCTCATGTGGTATTGTGATCTATCGTGAGAGTCGTTTTTTATCATGTGGCACATCAGAAACAAGGAGAGTGATTGTATTCTAGAACACTCACAAGGCTGGGTGAGATCTCAAAAATCCTTATAAAAAATGGATAAAAATATGTAAGATGTGGGAGTTACTCATAGTTTCTGAACATCATGTGACACACCACTAGTGATTCGGAAGAAACAATGACTCCCTTTTGACATCTCCACCTCATCTCATGAAAGCCCATCGTCTTACCAGTCTCATCACACAGAAGGATTCAGGTATGTCCAGACAACCATTCCCTCTCCCTTTGGCTTTCAAAGGAAACAAGATAGATTTTTAAAATAGGGGTTTCCATTAAATGCTCGCATATCTCCATAGAACCATAATTGGTCCCACGATGCATCACTAAAAAATAGTGCAATTATCCTCGACAATACTCGTGAAAAATCACAAACCCCCAAAACATTGAAAAATAAAACAATGGAAAAAATTTTGGAGGAGGTGGAAGCTATTCAATGTCCTAGATGATTTGTAACGTGCTATGGAAGTCCTCAGCATGGTCTCATGAGACTCCATGATAAGTCAGACTGATCCTATAAAGGCCCTCGGACAAACCATCCTTGTATCGAAGAATGTCCTAGACAAGTCACCTGGTATCATGTAAAGGCCTTTTAATAGGATTTCTAATCTAATGAAGTTCCTTGGACATGTTGATATGATAAAAAGGAGGTCCCTTAGCATGATCATAGGTTTAAAAAAGTACCCATTAGTTGGCTATAATCAAATAATATAGACAATGATGGGAGGGGCTGACTGTTGAAAAAAACCATGTGATTCCCTTGGAATGATCCATGACAAAGACTCGTGAGTATTTGAGGCACTAGAGCACTTCACGGACTCCAATCTAGATTCATTGGAAAATCCACACAAACCGAAAAAAACTGGGGTGGTGAGGCCTATAAATCACCCACCCCATAATGAAAAATGAATCACTAATTATGCACATGGCTTCTACCTATCACGTCCAAGGTGAAGAATTCTATGAATTTCACACAATCGTTAGAGTAGATTTCTCAGAGTAACAGATCTCTCAATTGTCAAGCCATTAGTAGGTAATGTACAGTAGAAAAACAGGATAAATAATGACCCTTGCAAAAAGAAGATTACACGATCACTCCTAGATAACACAAAGGATCTCTGGCATGATGCGTGAAGGATATATCGCAAACCTTATAGATAATGCTAGAGTTAAAATGAACTGATACTGGTTAAATCAAAGGAACTCACTATATAAATCCTATATCCCAAAATATAGGTGGAATAATTTTGTGAATGACAAGTGCACTGACCCTCATGAGCTTCATATAGTCCAATCAGGACACACGACAGCCCCAGGACATGTCACCCTGATCTTGTAATACTTCATCAGTATACTATTTTAATCCTGTAGATTCCACTTGACATGTAAAATCAAGTCACATGGTGCCCTCTAAGAATGACACCTAAGTATCACAAAACAGTCCAGGTTCATGGTTCAAGTCTCGCGGTTCCCATTAGAAATGTTGCATGAATCATATAATGGAACCCTCTCATGTCAGATATGTCTGGAAGAAGAACTCATGCATGTTATCTGGCTCTCACGACACCATCTAGGATTGTTAGTAGATAAACACACTACTCTCCAGACATATCATCCAAGACAAGCGACACCCTCTAAGACATGTCACAATAAATCTCACAACACCTTCAAGGTCTGTTAGTCACCTCTCATGATGACACCAAGGAAACTCATATGGATCATGCGACACCATCTTGATATGTTAGCTAGGTCGTGTGATTGATTCTTCGACATACCAACTTGCTCATTCGATGTCCTGTAGACAAGTCATTCCTGATCATGTGACAACCCTTGGATATTTCATCATGATCATTCAATGTATTTTTGATAAGTCAACTGCGTCAAAAAATATTCTTTGAACATATCAGGAATAAACTCTCTGACATATCAACCAGGTAATCAAGGCATGACGATCTTACAATCAACGCATGTCAGGTAGGCAAGTAGGATAGATAATCTAGACTTCCCTAGTGCTTGATAACATTGTCTATCCTCATTGTGTAATAACCAAGGGAAACATCATTGTGTAACACCTAATCAAGGGAACTATTACGGCTCTGCTTCATCGATATTATTGATACATATGCCACTTCTTCATGGTTTTATCTCCACATTGATCATTCTTGGTAATCTCATTATATAAGTCATGCATCCATAATAAATTATTTTGATTACCAACCATCCCTTATTTATCACAATGATAATGGATCACCTGGGCTAAGGGAGTTGGAACGATAATATAATTTGCATCATAAACCTACAAGACAAGGGAGGAATCAATTTGTAAGCCCCAATCACGGGAACTATGATGACTCTAATTCATTCCATAACCCGGATATACAGGACACCTTCCTAAGGCTCAAGCTCGAACTAAAAAATATTATCCACTTTTGTGTACATCCTATAATAACATTGATATTTCAAACATCGGGACCCCATCATTACCATGGTATGATCATTCAACCCCATCCTTCAATGGAATGAGAGACGAATTAAACTATGATGAATCTGATTACTACCATAATAAGGATATGTTGGATGCTACCCAAAAGCTCAAATTCCATATTAATCATCTCAAGGGGTTTCCCAATGCATAAACTCTATATCCATATGAAATGATACTTATTACATATTTACCATTGTTTCTGACATCAAGAATAGCTCATGTGGTCTTAGGGAGTTGCAATGATCATATCATACACGCCAAGAAAATAAACCAAACAAGGGAAATGTAAGTATGTAATCTCTGATCAGCGGAATGATATATTTTCCACTATATAGAGGCATCTATCATTGATCCAATCCCAAGGGAATAACTAAACAATGAGAATTTCTATTCTTGCAATAAACATCTTGCATTGAATGCCTTTATAAGGATCAAACTCAAATAAGAAAACATTTTAGTGAAATTCCTTTTAGGACTATGGTATCCAAACCATTTAGACCCAATCATTCCCCTAGTATACTCACTCTAACTCACCCATCAGTGGATTGATAAAAAAATGATCTACGACAACTCAGATTCTCGCTATAGTCAGGATACATAGGATATCCCCCTAGAACTTAATTCTAAATACATAGTTCCTCAAGAAGACCCATATATGTCCTCTCTTATTGAGATCAAAATGCATGATTTTAATGAACATTGTGGGTTTTAATTCCATCAATAAGTAGGATACGTAGGATGCCTCATAATGGATCAATCCCCTCAAATGAATATTAAACTATTACCTTGTGTACAAGAATATCCCAAACAATATGGTTATACAGCTTCAGCATATAAGTAATATATCCATCATTTGGTGAAATGGATGAAGAATCTCAGATATATACAGATGGATTCACAGATGACATCCCCTTTCCTTTGTTCATTTATGGGATTTACTTTCTTTTTTATATAAGGATAATTAACTAATAATACATTTTTAGGGTAACTGGTCCTATATAGATATTAGGAAGAGATTCACAAACATGTCTTAAATCTATAAGAGTGTCTCATTTCCCAAAAGGGTGTGATGAGCATGACCTCCCATCCATTCAATCAATGCTAGTCTGTAAGATCCACTCGGCCTTAAAACCAAGGTGACCACCTACCTTTGGAAATTAGGTTTGTACGCAATTGTGGATGTGGGAACCAGTAGGGGTTTCTATGGAAGGTATAACAAATGGAAAACCACCCCACAATCAAATCAATGGGCCGAACCCATTCCACATTGCCTTGTTTTTTTGGAAAAACCAAAATGGTGATCCCAACCTGAATTTATAAAATAATAAATGATTTTTTATAAACCATCAGGCCATTTTTCACCCCATACACAAACAAAAATGATGAACCCATTGTGAATCTCTAAAATGATTGGTTAATCAAGCATCATGCCACATTGTTCTTTATATCATACACAAATAAATTATTATGAATGACATGATCTTATAGATGATCATCTGTAACTAGTGTTCCTGTGGAATAATTCCATCCTAATTTTGACAAGTCCAAAAGAGAAGAATCGAATTAATGTAAATATCTGGAAAATTATATTGACCATGCTTATCTGATTGAGAACATTATGCATTACATATGGAACTAACTGGTGACCTTGTTCATTATTTTCTTCAATAATGTATACATTGAAAAATATCATAATTCAGGAAAATGACTTTAGCATCTTGTGTTCCCTCTAGTAAAACATCTATGGTTGTAATGCCCATTACTTTCTCAGCGATCTCACCTTCTCGATAGCCCCAAAATCATGTAAAAAACATGATTGTCCTGGAGTACCACCAACAAAGTAAAATCCCAACCTTCAAATATTTCCATTATTTTCTCTAGGCATGATAACTTGTGAATCTGTATAACCCATGGAAGATAGCTACTTAGCAAGTAGAACTTATCATTATAACCAACGGATTTCGAATCTTATCACCATAGAGCAACAACTACCACTGTTAGTCACTAATGAAGGTGGATCTGAAGCCAAATAAGGTTCCCATCTAGATCTAGGGCCACCTAAGAGGTCCCCTTTCAACCACTATTTCCATAACCATCATGCCGGTACCAACCAGTCAACTATTGAGGGTACCACCTGAATAAATTCCAATGCAGAAGCCCATAAATTCAAAACAAGGCCCATCAGTGAGGAATGATCTGGATATTCAAGAGAAGGATCATATTACCACTCCTACTAATGATTCCTGATAGCATATTCTGGTATGAACCAATAATTAGGATCATATCCCTACTCTCTCAGAATGATTCTGTGAATATATTCCAACAACGGAAATGAGGCAGGCAAATATCCCTACCCCCATTCTAGAAGTCCATCAGCATACTCCAGTGGAATTATGAGAAAAAATACGGTCACATATCCCTGCTCCAATCGAAGACATCTACAAGTATATAATGGAGAATAAAATGTGCAAACTTATAACCCTACAAGAACATTTCTAAAATGTCAATATATTTTAGAAACATCTGAATAACTCCACGGACATATTACAACAATATTATAGATAAATGGATAGGAACATATTCCAATCCCTATAACAATGGAATCTCAAAACTATGATCATTATGAATAAGTGGTTTTACTAGATAAATAGCACATTATTTCTCCATCCCATGAGGATTATCGACATATTCTAATAAAGGGAGAGGCATCAGAACAAGATAATATTCTCATTGCAATTGGGGTATACTATGTGATAGTAGCCCATGCCTCGAGATAAGGGCACATTCCTGTCATAGAATACAACTGAATATTCAAAAATCTCTGGATTGGGATCATATACCAATTCTAGAGATGGATCAAAATGTGATAGGGGAAAATGACTCAGTATAAGCTCATATTCCTATTGAAGATGTTCGGTGGCATATTTCAATCGATGAAGATTGGGCTCATATCCCCATTCTATCTAGGGATAACTAAGTGAGAATGGAAAACACCTTAGGATAGGTTCATATTTACGTCGGTGAATATTCATGGAATATTTCAACAGATCAGAGAAGTTAGGTGCATATTCCTACTTCCACCAATGAACGACTATGCCAACATCATTCCATGACAATACTAGAGGAATATCATATTCCTTCTTCTATTCAAGATTTACATTTGCATATTCTGCCGTGGACTACAAATTTACTCCAGTCTCGTGTTGTTGATCAAACTAGAGAACACCAACTGCGATCGGGACATTCCTTGTGGTAGGAGTATACTCTTTCTATGAAAAACGATTGACCTACCCTGAATGATCAAAATCAAGCTCATACGCTCATTCTGAACAATGATTTCCAAGGGAAAATAGCACAAGCCTCTGGGAAATCTTATATTCATGTCAATAATGAGCCATCTCATTGACATATTCTAGTATCTTCTCAGCCACGGTCTCATACTCTTGCAACATCAGAAAGTTAAAATAATGTTCCGAAAACAATAATTCAATAGGCTCATATCACTAAAAAATTTCAAAATTCATGTTGGCATATTCTAACCATGATGTAGAACATGGATTATATTCATATTATTATCAATGACAGTTACCTTAAGGTAGTTCAAGAAATATTCTCAAGGAAACAATAGTCTTCCAACTCTTCTATCGAATCCGATGTAGAATATATTCATTACAAATAATGTCTGCCTTGTGGTAGTGTGGGGATGGATCACAATGACATTACTCTTGAAATTTATTATGGTCAAACTACACATAGTGATATGTCCCATAGACAAGGAAATAATCCCCTTTCCCAAACACCTCCATACAGAGAGGTGTACCAAATTCCAGCACCTTCGTATAAAGAGGTGCTCGAAACATCAAGGTTAGTGGTATATAGTTCCCCCATCAACTTTTAGTAGCACTCTACTCCTGTCAGTCGGCGGCATTCAAAATACTATTCTATGGTTTGGCCATATGGAGGCATGTATATCCGTTGAAGAGGAATATAACATTAATAGATGAAGGGATTTATCCAGAAACAACCTCCCCATCGTGTTCTATCCCATCGCTACTTCTATTTACGAGATCCCATAAGATCTAGAAAATGCATGCATTCCTTTTCAATGATAAAATAGATAGGATACTCATCAAATAATAAAGGATATACATTTCCCTTATCTAGGATGTTAGGGTCACTATCAGACCATCATGATACACTACTGTCAGATGGATATGCCAGCTCTATTTATGTCCTAGGATCTAAATCTCGAAAAGCACAATGAAAATTTGCAACATTCATACTACCATTACATCACAACTCTTTGGGAGATGATATCTAAATCAACATCATGCATCTATATTAGAGGATGGGGATAGTATAGAGAATTACACTATTCCTAACCCATGGAATAATAGAACCCCTTAGATATTATGGAATGTAATTTCATAGCCTCGGTGAAATCAAGGGACTGGTGTAACACTCCAAGCATCCACGGTATGTTTCCCTTTGAATAATGTAATATCTTTCATTGTACGCAACTTGTAGATTCTAACACACCACACCCAATCAAATTACCCGTTATGAATAGTAATACCTAATTTCTGAAATTTTATAAATTTTACATTTCAAAATGGATTTCATTTTTAAATTAGGAATATCAAAATTATCTTAGGGTGAATGTTTTGTATTTTTCTAAAAACCTTCAATTTTTGAACTTTTTACCGTCTTTTACCAACCTCCTAGGAGCATTTGCCAGTTTTCATAAAACATAATATTACCAATTCTATGAGTTGAATTTCAAATATCTGAGAGACACGGTTGATATCCGTAAGTAAAATGTGGTTCAATATGATGAAAATAATTTTTGGTGAAGCATAATGTTTGACTTTTATTTACCACGGTTAAAAGTAAATAGAGAAATTAAAGGTAAAAATGATATTATAATTATCCTAAAATATGTCATAATTCTATTGGATAAGTGAAATTAGACCAAAAACAACCTTATAAATAAAATATGATCCCTTTTGGTCCACTTGTATTAGATTAGAACATTTATTAATATTTTATTTAAATAAGAGTTAAAAGAGTTAAATTAAATGTTTAATAACGAAACCATTTTTAATATAGGGTTACACACAAATATAAATTCGACTATAAATATTCATTATAAAGATAAAACTATTTCCTACCTAACGGTATTTTATTTATAATTTTTAGACATTAGATAATTTAATTTATTGATGACACAATGATGATGCGGTAATTATCTTGTAAAGAATGATTAAAATTATTGATATTATAAATATACAAATAAATGTAATGTAATAATTAGGATGAATTAAACTAATTTTATCGGTTAATATGACATGTTAGGGTTTATTAAATAATTTTTTTAGAAGTAATAATGATGTTATGATTTTAAAAAATAATCAAATACTAAATAGTGTCAAATTTGACATAATTGAGTTTTAAAAAAAATACTATATTATTAATGGATATAATATTCCTAATTATCTACAGATCAGGAAAATGATGTAGATAATGTTATATATTGTAATAATAACCCACTTTGGGTTCTCTTTGATGTTTATTGTATGTTTACTAACCATATAATATAAAAATAAAAGAGATATAGTAAATGTCAAACTATTTAACTAAGAGTTTAATCTAATGTATATGGTAAATATAGAGACCTAAACCTGTCTAAAACCCACAGGTTGAGAGGTTTTCTACCCATCCCCACCTTAATCGCTAAATAATTCAATTTTGATCCATTAGAAACTGAATATGATTTTATTATAAAATATTATTTCAAGTTTTTTCTAAAGTTATCATCTCCTCTCTTATAAAAGGCCACTCCCTCTCCTCATATTTTCACACCTCCAAAGCCATTTAACTTGGAAAAAACCTACCCAAATATCCTCCCAAACTTCCAACATTCATCCTAGAGGAATTCCATTGGTCATAAAGCCAACCTAAGGACCCCTTTTGTTCAAATCAAAAGGAAGAACCCGAAGAAGAGGTAAATATTTCACCACCCTCTTTCAAGTTCATTTCTTCTTCCACTTCCACTTTCTTTGTTGTTTACATTATAAAATAATAACTCCAGTATCTTATATATACTGTGATGTTATTATAACAATTGTATAACCATATTCATTATTCTATCCATCATATGAAAGACAAAGTCACCATACCTGTGTACGTACGACTTAATGTCTCCACGCCGTGGTGTAGTTTGTTATTCAAACACTTCATTATTTGAATGAGTATAATAATGAGTATAACTGATATAAATAATAAATATAACATGTTAATTATTCTCTATATATGATATACCATCTAATTACATATGATTTCACCATCAATATGATGATATTGTCACTCGTGCATACGTACAAATTACCGTCTCCACGAACACGATGAGATTCATTCCCAATCGTAATCATTCAAACATATTTTTCATTTTATGATTAAAAATAATGTTTAAGAACATAATATAATTCTATATATGAAACAAATACATCCTATCCATAACAAACAAGTCTTACGTAGAAAAACATATAATGGAAAACAAATCAATTAACACTAGAAACGACGATAATACAAAACTTTTATTAACAAAAGTAATATTAGAAGATGATATATGATATCATATTTATGTATATAGTTATTGTATAATTTAATAACAATTATTTAACTATTATAAAAGAGTTTAACATACCCATAACCAAAAAAAAAGTACAAGGTAAGGGTTAATTTCACAATCCATTTATTATCTCTGGTTGTTTTTACGTATGTATATACTGGGACATATTTATTATCTATGTACATGTTTCATAAAAGAGTTTTCAAAGGGATTATTATTAAGGTAGTTTTTACTAAAAAATAATTTTAAATGTTTTAAATATTTTTTCTTCTAAACCATTATCACTAATGTCCATGTTTTCAAAACGATTTTAAGGATTTATTTATATGGACATGAATGTTTTCAAATGTTAATTCCATTCAAAATTTCAAAGTGGTATGGGACACTTTGATTCAAAACTATCTTTTAAATTACTTAATAAATTATTTGACATTTAAATGATTTCATGAAAAAGATATATTTCTCTCAATTATTTTTACTAATGATTTTCAACTATGTCAACATCCTTTACAGGATATTATTCATTATCAAGGTTGATTTATTATACAATATACTTTATTGTATTGATGGTTTTCTGATATGTTTGACTGTGGATGAGTTATTTGTATACCATTAATGGTTTATGGAAAATGTATTGACAATCCATATGTTATTTTTAATACGAATGTTTATGTTATGTTTAAGCATTTTCATATGAGGAATGAATTGGACTTAGTAAGTGATGGGTGGAGCCCGCTATAGCTCCTCGATGCATCGGTAGGTCTCATGAGACAATCTAGTGTCTTGGAACAAGGCCTTGAAAAAATCATAATTGTAGTCTTGGCACAAGTCCCTTGACTATGTGGTTATGAAGTCTGGCATTATTCATTCCATCATTATGAAAGTCACTATTGATATTGCATGTGATTATTCTACTAGTAAAATATCCATGTGAATAAGTAAATGGAATTATGTGATTTTATCTTTGATATATTATGATGATGTTTAAGTTTAAAAGGCTTTTGTTTTAGTCGTATACATTGCCTTAAATGTTTATGCTTATTTATGAATGTTTCTGTTATATTGTTATCCTTACTGAGCATTTGAGCTCACCCCTTTCAATGTTTTATTTTTTCAAGGAAGTGAAGAAGTATTTTATGGTTGACCTACATGGATATGAAAAGGATATAATAGTGTTCAAAAGGGGAGAATTTTTTTTTGATGTTATTATATCCTGATGTAATGTAAAACTTATGAATGTATCTAGTACTTCCAATGCTACTAAACTGGTCAGTCTTTCGGGACATGATTCTTTGTATCATGCCAATGTTATGTAATAATTCACCGACTCTGGGTAACTGGGGTTGGAGCATTACAATTGGGTAATGCCTGGTCATGTTGGTCACTATAATGCAATGCTCTGACATCAATGGTTCTTATACATCAGGGATGGGGACAGAGGATAGAAAACAAGATTTAAATCTCATACCCTCAAACCAATAAGAAAACATTTACCACATGGAGACCAAAGTTACAATCACCTGAACCAATTTCCATGAGGAATGTTTCTCATCACGGTCTATCATCGCACCCATATCATATCTGAGAACAATTACACCACATCAAATGGGTGGCAGTAGTAGCTGGCATATCTTCCGTCTAAGAGCGGACCCAGATCACATGGACAAGGGAATATCTACCACCACCACCACATCTAGGATCATCAATTATAGAGTGGATTTGAAACACATCAGAAGATGTTTCAGAAAAACCCCATCCAACCAATCTGGGATAATTTGTATCTCAATCACCATACTAAGGATTATAATTCCCCAAGAGGGCCCTAAATACATCGAAGTTGGTTCCAGATCAACCCCATCCCACTAGTCTAGGGGTATTTATAACCTCATGTCATTCCAGAGGGTTATGAAGCCCCCCACTGGAGTATTTGAATCCTCAACAGAAAGTCTAATAAATGTTTATTCCGTCCCAAAATGACCCCCAAACCATCAGTATGGGGGAATTTTCATCATCATAATCACTATAGAGAGAATCAATATTGTAGAGACCCGAAGCCTGACGTACATTGACATTACATTACATTTGCGAAATACTTAGTACATAACAAAAACACACACACAAGGATCGTAATAGTTTAGTGTCTTTGGAAACTCGGAATATAATCTTCTAGTCGTGGTGAAAGATCTTCAACATCTCCCATAAAGATCTTCTTTTTTTTTACGTAAAACCTTTATTTATATCCTGGGGAAAAGAAAACATAAAAGGGTGAGCTCAAATGCTCAGTAAGGGTAAACATAATAAATAAGAACATAACATTTTGGAAATCTTAACCTGCAAAAGAGAGCATAATTTCATAACATGGGATAAATCATGGCAGTGAAATGTAATCACAATAATCATAACTTAAAACATGAAACATTGTGGCATACACACATAATCATAGAGAATCATTTCTTGTTAGTCAAGACTCATTGCCAAGACTATCTTAGTGGACAAAGTCCCTTTTTGAACCGAGTCACCCTCGTTTCAGTCCTGTTTCACTGAACCGGTATAACCTACCATTACAGCCATGTCTATCTCATGAGATATAAAATCTTTACCCAATGCATTGGAGGGAGATATAGGTCCCACCCATCTCATAATAATACCGTTCTTATGTGTGCCACAAAATCATAAATCATACATCATTGCATAACCCATGTAATAAAAATGGGAATCTTAAACATCATGACATCATAAAACAATTTATATAAGATATAGGAATTCATAAAAATATTTCCATCACAACATAATCAAGTAAATGTAATAATAGGGATAGAAACAGAACCCTATATTATCTTAGATGGAAAATAATTTTGATAAAACACTTGAACTCCATTCTTGAGGAAAATATCCTTTCTACTCAAAAAAACACTTTTCCTTTCTTAACATGTCATAAAATTCTAAACAAAAAGAAGTTGATTAAAAATAAACCTGAAAACTTGTAAAGGAAGCTTCATGGAAATAATTTTTTAAAAACCCATTCATGCCGTATAAGTTAAAAAAACATTATTCTCATACTTTTGTCGGAAAAGTCAAAAAGTACCTCGTATGAAAAATGAAAAAAGATTCCTTTCATATCTTTTACTAAAAACTCACCGAAGGGTAAAATTGGATATAAAATATTTTATAAGGATATAAATATTACAAATTGGGGAAACATGGATGTGGATGATAAAATACACCCCAGTAAATACCAAAGTATAAACAATCTCGGATAAAAATGAGATTGTGATATTTCCCTTACCTTAGGTCCGATTTTCTTCGTAGGTGTCCGAACCTCCTGTATAATGATTTAAATAATGTCATTGACTTATTACAGAATCATATTCATTGTTATTATATCATATATGGTCATATTCTTAGCTTCTTAGTAGTAATATTTCATTGCTACTTGTTATTTGAGTGTTTATAACTTTTTGTTCTTATGCGTGTTTTGTCGAATAAATTCTTATTATTATATTTAGGTTATAGATAACTCATTTCCAGAATGGTATTAGTGTAATATATATCATATTAATTCATTCAATTCATTTATATAATCATTATGAAATGAATATCATGTAGAACGAGTCGCATCACATCGTGGAGACAGTATTCCGTACGTACGCACGAGTGATGTTATCGTTCCTATGATCTTGGAATTGTATTGGAGTATATGTATAATATTTCAGAATCAATATCACTTTATAATAGTCATATATGGTCATTATTTACACCATTATACCCATCCATGTAAGGTGGTGGTGGAAAATAGATTACACCACGGCGTGGAGACGGTATTCCGTACGTACGCACGCGCGGTGATTTCTTTTTCCGTAGGATGGATAGATGATGAAATAGGGTTGTTTCATAATTATAATAACATATCAGTATATGAGTGATACTTATGTTATTACTTCATAATGAAACAACCTAAGAAGAAGAAGTGGAAGAAGAAATAAAGATGAAAGAATCGGTAACGGACATTACCTCTTCTTTGAAGTTCTTCTTTGAGACCTCCTTTTAGGGCACTAAAATGGGTCTTTGAAGAAGACCAGAACCTATAGGATGTTTCTAGGGAAGTGGAAAAGATAATTTGTCAGGGGTTGGCCGAGCTTGAAGGCTCAAAGTTGTGTGAGGAAGAGAGGGATGAGGTGCCCTTTTATAAGGGAGGAGAGGGGTACCTTTGGAATAACTAAAAATATTATTTTATTATAAAGTCAAGTTCAGTTTTAAATAGCTCCAAATTGATATATTTCGAATCTAAGGTGGGTATGGGTCGAAATACTCTCATACAATATAATTTAGACAAGTTTAGGTTCCTATTTTACCCTTATCATTTAGATTAACATTAAGTTAAATAATTTTACTTTTACCGTGTCTTCTTGTGTTCTTACACTATAAGGTTAATAAACTTACTATAAGAAGCCAAACGAACCCCAAGTTGTTTATTATTAATATATATAACCTTATATAAGTCATTTGGCCTAACCTTAGATTTTTAGGAATAAAACAACAATTAATAATATAATATTTGTTTTAAAAACTATTTTATGTCAATTTTGACACTATTTAGTAATTGATTTTTGTGAAAATTATAACAGAATGATAAGTTCGAAAAAAGTTAATTAAATAAATACTAACATGTCATATTAACCTATAAAATTAGTGGAATTCATAAAAAGGCTCATATTATATTTATTTGGGTATTTATAACATCAATTATTTCAATATTTCATTAATAAGATAATTACTGCATCATCGTTGTGTCATAAATAAATTAAATTATATAATGTCTAAAAATTACAAATAAAATACTATTATGTAGGAAATCTTTTTATATCTCTAATTAATATTTATAGTTGAATTTATCTTATGTATAACCCCATGTGAAAAATGTTTTAGTAAATATACTTTGATTTTAACTCTTTTAACCCCTCTTTAAATAAATTAATAATAAATGTCCTAATCTAATCCAAGTGGGCCTAAATGGTCATAGTTTATTACTAAGGTTGTTTTTGGTCGAATTACACTTGTCCAATAGAATTAGGACATGTGTTAGGGTAATAATAATATTATTTTTACCCTTAATTACCCTATTTACTTTTAACTGTGGAAAAAAAAAGTAAAAAGTTACTATTCACCAAAAATTATTTTTATCTCATTGAACCACATTTTACTTACTGACATCAACCATGTCTCTCGGATTATTGAAATTCCACTAACAGAAACGGTAAAATTAAGTTTTACGAAAAATTCATTTTTCTTAACTACCACTTAGTGGTTTCACTATTCATCAAAAAATGAAAGTGTCCAGAAAAATACCAAAAATTAGGCCAAAGATATATTTGATATTATGAAATCAAAAATGATTTCTATTTTACCAAATTCAAAACATATCAGTTGCATTAATTAATTTAAAAATTAATTCCCGTCGTCAAAACAAATAGCGTGTTTTTAAGAGATAATAACTATCAAAAGATTGACACTTGTTTATGTCTGGTTTAAATGTGAAATTATATTCAATGACCAACATTGTATTAAATTGTAAAAATATATTGTAAATATACTTTATAACCACTCAAATTAATAATTTACCACTATTAACTATTTCGATTGAAAAAGTTGTTTTAAATTAAAATATAGCATGTTTTTACTATTCATCAAAATATGAAAGTCATCAGAATAAAATGAAAAATTTATCCAAAGTAAATTTTTATTTCTTGATTCCAAAGAATAATTTTATTTTGTCAAATGGAACTTATAAACATGTCCAAAACTAGATTTAAAGTGGGTGCGCCATCAAAAGGCGGCAAAACTGCATTTTTTTGAAAAATACTTATTTTACCCGAAAAATTTATTTTTTTCTTATACCATGTTCTATAAAATGTGTAAGATGAATAATAATGTTATAAAATTTAAAATTTAGTTAACACTATTCATAATGTCTAGTTCATAACAATATTATAATAATATATCGTTGTTTAGTAAATCCCGGTATTGTGTACAACACATGCTATCGAGGAAGGTCGCGATTGCATGTAATGCAAGCCAAGTCAGGGTTGCGTGTAGTGCACGACTCCTTGGTTGTTGCGTATAATAGAATCCAACTATATTTTATTTATACATTGAATATATATATATATACACTCAATGTTGCGTAGAATAACTTCTATCAAACGAACTTGAAATTGTGTGTAACAAGAGCCAAGAAAAGTGTTGCGTATACTGCAAGCTAATACGGTGTTGCGTATAGCGCAAGATAATCTTGGTGTGTCGTACAATAGAAGATATTAATGAAATTAAAAATAATGTATCTTATAAAATCTCGGGTTTTTATATTCTACCCCCCTTAAAATGAATTTTGCCCTCGAAATTCGTCGGGGTTATAAATGGTTTACTATTCGAAAGTTTCTTTAATAGAAACCCACATAGTAAAAAAGAATACCAAAACCAATCTTTAAAAACAAAAGTATGAAACGTAATGGTTACCCAAAAAAACTAATCACTGGGTTTCCACATAGGTGAAAATATGGATATGGAAGAGAAATCTAATCATCATGTTCTGATGGAGAGTGGTAGAGAACATGGCTATGGAAGAGCCAGCAATCACAAAGCCATAAATTTGTGATGATCTAAGGTACCATCTGATTCATCAGATATAAGAGCACTAGGACAACATTTTTTGTTTTCAAGATCGTTTCCCTAAAGTTGATGAAATTGTAACTAGAAGAAATACTTTCGTGATTTCGGTATAGTCTCACCGTTGTTCGTTCATTGGACAATTTCCACTTCATCTCTTAAATAAATGAAGTTGAATTTGTCATTCGTTATGTGATACCAGATCATGTGATAGAATGATAGGTCATTCTATCTGTCTAAAAAAAAAGGTTAGAAAAGTTATCAAAAAATACATAAGTCCATCTATAGTGAGATTAATCATATATGGTTCCTAAAATGGACTTATACTTCATATATCATACTACTTAATATAATAAAACTAGTTTCTACTAAACATGGACTTCTTGTAGGCCAGTGGTAGGCGATAAAGGCCAGTCGCACTTCAGTTGTGGGTTCGATTCCCACGGCCTTGTCCGACGAGATGGGTTGTCACCCGTCCTGCGGGTTGTCCTTTTTCTAAAACTATATAATATCAAAAGTTTTATCCTTAAATAATACTAACTTATGTCCAACATAATCCATTCCAATCTTTAGGCTTATCTAAAATACTTCGGTCCAAGCTCATAATATAAAGAAAATGATTACTTGAAATGTCATCAACCAAGAATGTGAATACCATCATTTATCCCCCATATATCTTGTTGGTCACATTCCAATCATGTGAATACCTTAATCATGTATTCTCTTGAAAAATGAATACCCATTAAACCTTAGTGAAAACAAGAATTCTTTCAAAAGTTAACTCTTTCCACATACCAAAATCCAAAAATTCTATATACTCAATCCATTACATAACCTTCTCCTTATATCAGTCATGAGCTCATGAATACTATCAAACATTTAATTTTCTCCTTATCCCTTCATTATGCGCATATCATCTATATTTCAAAAATATCTGAATATCCTTTAATGGATACTGGTACCATTAATCATACACTTTCAAAACTCAAGTAAAGACAACAGTGTAACAATCCATAGATGTCTCTTTATTCCATAGTAGCATGAGATTACTTATACAACATTACACATGATAAACATGTAATCATTCCACTACATTCTTAAACCATTGACCGAGCTTCAACAATTCTTTCATCTCACATATCATTTGTAGTCTCTTCATCATCATCCACAGAAATACTAACCATACAACCATACTTATTCTCTTCATGAGACTTTCCCTTAGGGCATTGGTTTGCATAATGCCCGTACATTCCACATTTAAAACATTTAACCATTGTTGATGTCGTAGAAATACCATTATCCTCATCCCTGCTGTTAACAGAACCTTTTCCTTTCCACTTACTGGCTTTGTGTCCTTCTTTTCCACACCCAAAGCATCTTCCAGTTCCTTTGAAACATTCTCCTTGATGCCTCTTCCCACATGATTTACATAAGGGAAATTGAACTTTCTTTCCTCTATGATCATCATGAAACTCCATCTTTCTCTTATTAGCCGAGTCAGGAAACATACCAAATTTGAGTTTATTGATCATATTATGAGATTGCTGATTCGGCATAATAATGATGGTTGGACTTCCAAATCCCATTTCATTTGGTTTCTCATGAAGAATATCATTCCATTTTCCATAATATCCTCCATTGTCGTGAATCATCTTGTTTCCAGCCATTTTCTAAAACCCAAAAAGAATAGTGTTAGAGGAAAAAATCATAATAAAGGGGGAGTAACTTCAATATCTAACATCTTAGGTTAAATTCTAAGATCTTTACCATAGTTCTAGGACTATCCTATACGTATACTTATCCTTAGGGACATCCCTATACATACCTTAGAAATATCTATAGGGATCTCACTAACGTTCTCACATCCTAGTTTCCAAAGGTTGACTAAACCTTTCCTCTGATACCAACTGTAGAGACTCGAAGCCTGACGTACATTGACATTAAATTACATTTGCGAAATACTTAGTACATAACAAAAACACACACACAAGGATCGTAATAGTTTAGTGTCTTTGGGAACTCAGAATATAATTTTCTAGTCGTGGTGAAAGATCTTCAACATCTCCCATAAAGATCTTTTTTTTTACGTAAAACCTTTATTTATTTCCTGGGGAAAATAAAACATAAAAGGGTGAGCTCAAATGCTCAGTAAGGGTAAACATAATAAATAAGAACATAACATTTTGGAAATCTTAACCTACAAAAGAGAGCATAATTTCATAACATTGGATAAATCAAGGCAGTGAAATGTAATCACAATAATCATAACTTAAAACATGAAACATTGTGGCATACACACATAATCATAGAGAATCATTTCTTGTTAGTCAAGACTCATTGCCAAGACTATCTTAGTGGGCAAAGTCCCTTTCTGAACCGAGTCACCCTCGTTTCAGTCCTGTTTCACTGAACCGGTATAACCTACCATTCCAACCATGTCTATCTCATGAGATATAAAATCTTTACCCAATGCATTGGAGGGAGATATAGGTCCCACCCATCTCATAATGATACCATTCTTATGTGTGCCACAAAATCATAAATCATACATCATTGCATAACCCATGTAATAAAAATGGGAATCTTAAACATCATGACATCATAAAACAATTTATATAAGATAAAGGAATTAATAAAAATATTTCCATCACAACATAATCAAGTAAATATAATAATAGGGATATAAACAGAACCCTATATTATCTTAGATGGAAAATAATTTTGATAAAACACTAGAACTCCATTCTTGAGGAAAATATCCTTTCTACTAAAAAAAACACTTTTCTTTTCTTAACATGTCATAAAATTATAAACTAAAAGAAGTTGATTAAAAATAAACCTGAAAACTTGTAAAGGAAGCTTCTTGGAAATAATTTTTTAAAAATCCATTCATGCCGTATAAGTTAAAAAAAACATTATTCTCGTACTTTTGTCGGAAAAGTCAAAAAGTACCTCGTATGAAAAACGACAAAAGATTCCTTTCATATCTTTTACTAAAAACTCACAGAAGGGTAAAATTGGATATAAACTATTTTAGAAGGATATAAATATTAAAAATTAGGGAAACATGGATGTGGATGATAAAATACACCGCAGTAAATACCAAAGTATAAACAATCTCGGATAAAAATGAGATTGTGATATTTCCCTTACCTTAGGTCCGATTTTCTTCGTAGGTGTACGAAACTCCTGTATAATGATTTAAATAATGTCATTGACTTATTACAGAATCATATTCATTGTTATTATATCATATATGGTCATATTCTTATCTTCTTAGTAGTAATATTTCATTGCTACTTGTTATTCGGGTGTTTATAACTTTTTGTTCTTATGCGTGTCTTGTCGAATAAATTCTTATTCTTCTATTTAGGTTATAGATACCTCATTTACAGAATGGTACTAGTGTAATATATATCATATTAATTCATTCAATTCATTTATATAATCATTATGAAATGAAAATCATGTAGAACGAGTCGCATCACATCGTGGAGACGGTATTCCGTACGTACGCACGAGTGATGATATCGTTCCTATGATCTTGGAATTGTATTGGAGTATATGTATACTATTTCAGAATCAATATCACTTTATAATAGTCATATATGGTCATTATTTACACCATTATACCATCCAAGTAATGTGGTGGTGGAAAATAGATTACACCACGGCGTGGAGACGGTATTCCGTACGTACGCACGTGCGGTGATTTCTTTTTCCGTAGGATGGATAGATGGTGAAATAGGGTTGTTTCATAATTATAATAACATATCAGTATATGAGTGATACTTATGTTATTACTTCACAATGAAACAACCTAAGAAGAAGAAGTGGAAGAAGAAATAAAGATGAAAGAATCGGTAACGGACATTACCTCTTCTTTGAAGTTCTTCTTTGAGACCTCCTTTTAGGGCACTAAAATGGGTCTTTAAAGAAGACCAGAACCTATAGGATATTTCTAGGGAAGTGGAAAAGATAATTTGGCAGGGGTTGGCCGAGCTTGAAGGCTCAAAGTTGTGTGAGGAAGAGAGGGACGAGGTTCCCTTTTATAAGGGAGGAGAGGGGTACCTTTGGAATAACTAAAAATATTATTTTATTATAAAGTCAAGTTCGGTTTTAAATAGATCCAAATTGATATATTTCGAAGCTAAGGTGGGTATGGTTCAAAATCCTCTCATCAAATAGAATTTAGACAAGTTTAGGTTCCTATTTTACCCTTATCATTTAGATTTAACATTAAGTTAAATAATTTTACTTTTACCGTGTCTTCTTGTGTTCTTACACTATAAGGTTAATAAACTTACTATAAGAAGCCAAACGAACCCCAAGTTGTTTATTATTAATATATATAACCTTATATAAGTCATTTTGCCGAACATTAGATTTTTAGGAATAAAATAACAATTAATAATATAATATTTGTTTTAAAAACTATTTTATGTCAATTTTGACACTATTTAGTAATTGATTTTTGTGAAAATCATAACAGAATTATAAGTTCAAAAAATGTTAATTAAATAAATAATAACATGTCATATTAACCTAGAAAATTAGTGGAATTCATAAAAAGGCTCAAATTATATTTATTTGGGTATTTATAACATCAATTATGTCAATATTTCATTAATAAGATAATTACCGCATCATCGTTGTGTCATAAATAAATTAAATTATATAATGTCTAAAAATTACAAATAAAACTCTATTATGTAGTAACGCTTTTTATATTTCTAATGAATATTTATAGTCGAATTTATATTATGTATAACCCCATGTGAAAAATGTTTTAGTAAATAAACTTTGATTTTAACTCTTTTAACCCTTCTTTAAATAAATTAATAATAAATGTTCTAATCTAATCCAAGTGGGCCTAAATGGTCATATTGTATTCCTAAGGTTGTTTTTGGTCGAATTACACTTCTCCAATAGAATTAGGACATGTGTTAGGGTAATAATAATATCATTTTTACCCTTAATTACCCTATTTACTTTTAACCGTGGTAAAAAAGTAAAAAGTTACTATTCACCAAAAATTATTTTCATCTCATTGAACCACATTTTACTTACTGACATCAACCGTGTCTCTAGGAATTTTGAAATTCCACCCACAGATACGGTAAAATTATGTTTTATGACAAATTCATTTTTCTTAACTACCACTTAGTGGTTTCACTATTCATCAAAAAATGAAAGTGTCCAGAAAAATACAAAAAATTAGGCCAAAGCTATATTTGATATTATGAACTCAAAAATGATGTCTATTTTACCAAATTCAAAACATATCAGTTTCATTAATTAATTTAAAAATTAATTCCCGTCGTCAAAACAAATAGCGTGTTTTTAAGAGATAATAACTATCAAAAGATTGACACTTGTTTATGTCTGGTTTAAATGTGAAATTATATTCAATGACCAACATTGTATTAAATTGTAAAAATATATTCTAAATATACTTTATAACCACTCAAATTAATAATTTATCACTATTAACTATTTCGATTGAAAAAGTTGTTTTAAATTAAAATATAGCGTGTTTTTACTATTCATCAAAATATGAAAGTCATTAGAATAAAATGAAAAATTTATCCAAAGTAAATTTTTATTTCTTGATTCCAAATAATAATTTTATTTTGTCAAATGGAACTTATAAACATGTCAAAAACTAGATTTAAAGTGGGTGCGCCATCAAAAGGCGACAAAACTGCATTTTTTTTGAAAAATACTTATTTTACCCGAAAAATTTATTTTGTTCTTATACCATGTTCTATAAAATGTGTAAGATGAATAATAATTTTATAAAATTTAAAATTTAGTTAACACTATTCATAATGGCTAGTTCATAACAATATTATAATAATATATCGTTGTTTAGTAAATCCCAGTATTGTGTACAACACATGCTATCGAGGAAGGTCGCGATTGCATGTAATGCAAGCCAAGTCAGGGTTGCATGTAGTGCACGACTCATTGGTTGTTGCATATAATAGAATCCAACCATATTTTATTTATACATTAAATATATATATATATATATATACACTCAATGTTGCGTAGAATAACTTCTATCAAACGAACTTGAAATTGTGTGTAACAAGAGCCAAGAAAAGTGTTGCGTATACTACAAGATAATACGGTGTTGCGTATAGCGCAAGATAATCTTGGTGTGTCGTACAATAGAAGATATGAATGAAATTAAAAATAATGTATCTTATAAAATCTCAGGTTGTTACAAATATTCTCTAGGTTCGAAGAAAACAATTGACACTCTGGATTCCACCAGCTCCTCCCACAATAAGGTAAACCAATGCTGGTCAGGGCCAGTTTGATAATACCGACCAAAAACTCCCTGAAGGTAAGTATTCATTGACAAAAAATAGAGGATGTTATGTTAAAGGAAATCATACCCCACAAGGTTCACAACCCATAATGTCCCAATATTGATAAGGAATTGAATAACAATCCAAGTGAAGGAAGTGAAGAATCATCATGTTGCATCGAATGTAATGTAATGAACACCATTTCTTGATATGCTATGTGAATGTTGAAAATTTCAACATGATAGATATTTTGGGGAAAGACATAAATGTTGAGGGACACAACACACAAAACATTCTCCCAGAGGAGGGTGAATTGGATGCACCAAATTAGTCTTCAAGAACCCAGAACCAAAGACGAATCCAAAACCTGGGACCTCTGAATACTGAGTTACCACCTCCATGGTGGAACACATCTAGAGAAAATAGGAAATGCATGACTACATCCCAATTTCTATACAAGAGAGTTGAATTTACTTATAAAGAGGACCAATTGTCATAATATGAATTTGAGATAAAATATTTCAAATAGATCAATGAGGATCCAATCAGGGGAAATATTACCGTTTTGTATAATCTTAAACCAGTGATGAATATTCTCCCTTATATGCTTAATCTTTTTAAAAGATCATTATCTGAGAATTATATTGGTACCAGATCCAGGTATAAAGATTACATAAATGAGGATGTAAAAAATGATTATGAAATACCCTCATTGTGGTGATAACCACTCCCTCTTTAGTTAATTCATTTGGTCTCAAGATGAAATAATAATCCGAATAATTTGAAAACGAGACCACTGCATCGAACCCCACCCACTTCCTATGTATGGGGGATGGTTTATAAAATAGTACCTCAAAGTTTCATAATGTCTTTCCCCTGGCTACTTGAATGGAAGCCATGGAGGGGTGATGCACACCAGTGCAGCTTGAGAGGAATCTATATCCAGAATGGGTGGATGAAACTATCCTCCCCCCAATTTTATAAATCCTACATTCTATACTTTTTATGGTTCAAGATACCATAAATAATATCTCACACACATCGTATCCCGTTGTGGGTCGATGATGGGACGTTAAGATCAATAGGAGGAATCGAATCTGGTGTGTTTTGTACATACTATGACAGGGCCAACCTCTGTATGGTACAAAAGTCTACCACCAGGATCTGTGGAAATATGGGAAGACCTTCATCGTTAGTTCCATTATCAATTCATTTCTACAATAAAAAACTATGATCTTTGACCTAATTAAGTGTAAGAAATTCGAAAATGACAGGGTTTCTGACTTCATAGAAATATTTAAGGGTTTAAAATATTCGCTCAACATACATACATCATAGAAAACCCTACTAGAACTATGTGATGAAAATATCTATGTTGTGTTCTATACACCTATGATCCCAATTAAGTATCTCTTTAGGTATCATGAATTCATTGAAATAGTACAATGGCTCAAAGACACCATTCAATGAACCCGGACAATACCTTGAATCATTCCCTCATCACATGGTTAGATTCTATACAAATCCTAAGTTGTAGATGTCACTCTCAAGTGGGTAGTGGTGCCAATCCATACAACTAGGAAAGTCCAAAACCATCTAGAACCTTTATCGAGCGATGTCCCCCATTTAATTCACCTCATGCGAATGCATAGTGTAATCAGGGTAACAAGATATATCTAGAATTGATGAAAATGACATAATAATTCAGAAATTTAAAAGTACATGGTTTTATCATGGATTCAATTGGAAATAAACTTCTTAGGATCCCACAACCTAGGATTTGTGATGAGGTCAACCTCACTGATCATCCTGACTACATCATTTTTTATAGATTGTTGGGAATTATCTTCAGGACAACTTCATCATGAAGGAAATCCTTCAAAGCATGGTTGATTCTTGATAGGTGGGATTAAAAAACATCCCATAGTATGTTTCCTACATAACCATTGTCAGATCAGAAGAAGAATATGGGTGGTAGAAATTTTCGTCCAAGCATGCGCAAAAGTTTGATAACTGGATGACTCAAAAAATATTATATCAATCTCATGCCACCCTAATAGCACATATGCAGAGAAACATAATGGCTCCACCATATATGGGAGATACATAAAATATTCCTCCCGAAGGTGGGTGTGAACACCAGATATAGTAATAAGAATAAGAGTATGAATCATATTCTTCAAAAAATAAAATACTATCTCTTGTTGAATTATTCCATGCAACATATGCACTACGAGAACCGCCCACAAATTGGAATCTTCATTGGATTAGGAGATCATATTTGGTTATATCAACATAATACCTATGGTTGAACCCTTATCCACTGATTAATATTCTTAAAACTATGATTTCCCTATATAAAATTGAGGAATGGGTGGCCGCATGTGCTAGAACCGTTGATGCTGTGGAGAGAAGAGGATTGGCCAGACCCAAAATTCCATCCATATTCCCATAGAGAACATATACGTAGATTACATAGGAAAGAGCTCTAGTGGGATCAAACAAATCAGGGATGTGTCTTAGAACCCTTTAGTATTTTTCTATATCTTATGGTCTTTCATTATCATCTAGAGGGGGTTCAACTATCCATCCAACTTGAGAAATGTGAAAGGCCAGAATGACCAGCACTAATGGAAGTAGATACACCCTCTACCTCTACAAAAGAACCAGGACCGTGCAGCACAAATACCTTGGCTCATGATCCACATATATAGGAGAAAACCTACATCAAGAAGCACCAAACTCTTGCACAAAATTATGAAATCCTAAAACCATTGTATGTGGTCCCTTATAAGCTCTTAGTCCTTGATGCACTCCATCGTTCAAACGAGACCAGGGAGTCCATTTTTGAAACCTTCTAGATCCCATAATAATTTGAGATAGATGTCACTGTAGTTGAGGTTTATTGAGTGGATGCCATGTCCTAAAAATTTCATTTCACTATCTTATTCACTGATCAGGATCAAGAATAGGTCCTTCAAGGGAACATCAGGCCTATATATGTTTTGAACTGCATCAATAATGTGAATGTCTTGAGGGTTTTTATCAATAATGGTTGGGGGATCAACCTCATCCCCCATCAAACCCTATGAAATTTTGAAAATGGAAAAGGGTATTTTTCTCTTAAAATGATGTCCATTAAAGTGTATGATAGGATTGAGAAGAGATATCCTATAAAGATCAAACTCACAGTTGAGTATGGGTATCTCACATCTAATCTTGAAATTATTGTAATCATAAAGACACCGCATACAATTTCATTATTGGAAGACATTGGATACATATTCACTTGGTGATACCCTCAACATTTCATCAGGGTCTGAAGTATCCAATCAAAGGAAATGTTAACACACTGAATGGTGATATCACCCCCTTTAAGACATGCATATCCACATTTGATAAAGAATATTTATATAATAAGGGATGAAAGAAAATAGTGGTGGATGATTATATGCCAAATGGAGCTCCCAAATTCTTGGGGATCACCCCTGTAAATCCCTATAGTGTTCCCGACAACAATTTTTATCTCCATATAAATCTGGTCAATGTCATTGTTCTAGACCTAGAGGTCCATACCCATTATGTCCCCAGTGACATTGTAAAAGATAATCAACTCTGAAATCTCTCTAAAGAGACTCAGGAAAAAGAGAATTACATTGTGTCTTCTTATGGACACTCTCCCCCCAACAGGGAAAGAGAAGCCCCAAGATTTCCATTGTTGTCTTTAAATGTCTCCTCATACTAAAAATGGAAGAGGATGATGATGCCCTTAGGAACAGCCCTCCCAAATTCAAGAAACATGTCTCCACTACCATCATTGGGATCATGTAGATAAATCTAGGGAGGGGAGAATACCTATGAACTAATCTGATTAGTCCTACAATTCCCCTAAAATATAAATAGATTTAAATTTCATTTCTAAATAAATATAGATGTGTATTTTCTTGTAACTACATATAAATTCCTTGTCTAGATCCAGATGATGATACACACCATCTCAGATTACCTAGTGATCATCGGGGCTTCATTGTGACATCCAGAAGGATTCACCCATCCCATGATATCAATGTAGAGGTTGAAGACAGAAATATATTCAAATACAACATTGTCTACGAACTACAATACCCAATTCGGATTACCAACATCATCACCATTATTAAAAAGGATGGGTAGATTAGGGTGTGCATTAATTTTAGATACCTTAATCGACATTTCCCAAAGGATGATTTCCCTTTTTTGATTATAGAACTAGTGATCGATTAAATTGGTGGGTTCAAGGACCTCTTATTCATGGATGGTTACTTAGGGTATAATTAGATAAAGAGATAACTGAAAGATGAATTATCCACCCCCTTCACAGAACTTCCTGAGATATCTTTCTTTCATTTTATGCCTATTGTTCTAAAAATCTCTAAATCCACATATCCACAAGCCTTGATTCATATATTTAATCCATTCCTAGGAATGATAACTAAATGTTATGTCTATAAACTAGTTGTTAAATACCAACAATGATGTGACAACATCATGGATCTCCAAATAGTCTTCAAGAAATTACAACAACATATTCTGAAGAAGAATCTACTAAATTTCACTTTTGTGGTAACATTATGGATGTTCCTTGGATTTGTGTTTTTCCACCACAACATCATGGATGACCTAAATAAGACTAGTTATATCTTATAATTTCCTCCCCTCAAAATATCAAGGAACTAAGGAGTATCCAAGGACACATCATCTATATTTGGAAATTCATAGATGACCTAGACTACAAATCTCTGCCCTTCACTAGGATTATGAAGAAGTGAATCACTTTTTAAAGGAGTGTTTATTTCCAAAAATACATTGACAGTCACATAGAGTACCTTACTTAACCCACCATTCATGATCCCTCCAGTAGAAGGGAGGACCCTCAACTTATATGTGGTCATCATGGAATGCTCACTAGGCACTTTTCTCACACATAAGAATTATGTGAGGAGCGAGAGTAGTCTCCACTACCTTAGCAAAACTATGCTAGAAAATGGGTCCCGATACTCTGATGCTGAGAAAATCAACATTCCACTCATATTCATAGTGAAAATGTTGAGGTATTACTTTAAGAACCACAAATTACATCTAATTTTTCATATTTATCCACTCAAGTTCATCCTTTTATATCCTATATTGATTGTGTGTTTGGATATATGGGAGGTCATTATTTAGCAATATGACATCTAGTTCATATTGAAGAAGTTAGTGTAAGGGAATGCCATGGTTGATTTCCAAACAGCACACCCTACCCCATAAAATACATTGGTGGAAACTGATCTTCCATATGATTGGGTTTTATATGCTTTAACTCTCCTCATACATGGGACATGAATTTTGATGGTGCCTCCGAATGTTCTATTTGAATGTATAGAAAATAAAAATCTCAATCTGGTTGTCATAAGGGTCATATTATTCTCTTCTGACAAAGTATTTTTCCCTACTCTTTCTCACTATACAAATGCTGCACAAATAATGATCCAGAGTATCAAGCCTTCATCACTAGCTCAGAACAAGTCCTACAACTAAATATAGCCTTCCCAAATATAGAAGGGGTTATAGATCTAGTGATAACAAATATGAATGGATAATATTCAATCAAAAAATTGGAACTGGCCCCTCACACTAGCTACATTAGGGAACTGATGGAAGTGTTACATTATAAGGCAACATTGAATAATGTTTTCCCAATCAATGAATTGTCACACTAATGAATTGGAAATGCAACCACTGTCCTAGCCGAACCAGATCAATAGAATGAAATATTTTATATCATGCATTAGATAATGGTCACATTGATCTTCATATGCGATATGAATGAAATAAATTAGGGTAACACCTCTACAAAGTGTCATGATCTAATGACCATGCAATTATGAATGGATCCCATAATTAGTTATCTCTAAAATAGGACTCCCCTGATAGATCATGTTGGAAGGGAACAAATTTGGAATCGTACAACAAACATCACTATAATGGATGGTCCATATGAGATGAAAAAAAATCTATATGTGTGGATTTGATGGAATACTCCTCAGATTCATAGAAGAAGGAGAATATTTTTTTTCATGGAAGAAGTGAATGAATGTTTTTTAGTTCCCATTAGTTTGGGACTATGTCCCCCCCCCAAATCATGAGGTTGAGATATTACTGGAAAACCATAACACATGACTATGTAGAATTCACCAAGAATTGTCATGAATGTCATATTCATGAAAAATTTTGGCGATCTTCTCCTAGAATTGTTACATACATAAAAATATTCCAAGTTGTTTTTCGTTGGGTGATGGATGACATGAGGCCATATCCCCCATCCACGGCTAAGTAGTTCAAGTACATCATTTATTCCACTGAATACTTTTCTAAATGGGATGAGGAAATACAATTCATGTATGTTGGGAAAGAGAAGATCCTTACCATCATAATGTATGATATCATCACCATGTTCGGAGTCCATCATACTATATTGAATGAAAACATCACCAAAATTTGTTCTATGTGGTTCAAGAATCTATACCAGGAGTAAAATATCAAGTCAAATCACTCATATTTCTATCATGAAGAAGAAAATGGATAGATAGAGGCCTTTAATAATACTGTTTAGAATATACTCTAGAAGATGGTGAATAAGGATAAAAATTCTTGTCCAGATATGCTCCTCAAGGATCTATGGGACTACCGTACAACCACACATACTTTTATAAAAGAAACTCCATACTCATTGGAGTATCAGACTGATGTAGTGTTACCCATAGAAGTCAATATTACCTTGATCTTAAAAAAAATTTGTGGATAACTCTTTGATGATGAACAATCATAAATGATTTTGGATGAATTGGAGTTTCTCGATGAGAGTAGGTTGCACACACTGCATAACCTTTAAGTTTATCATAATCATATTGCATGAACCTTCAATAAAAAGGTTCACCTCCTCCCATTCCAAAAAGGGGAATTGGGTTGGATCTATGAACTCTAATGATAACATGAAAGAAGACACTAATGTGGGAACCCAAGTGGGAAGGACCATACATCCGACATAAGTTCCATCAAAATAGGGAATACTCATTGGACAAAATGTATGGGGAGAGTGCCACACCACCCACCAATGTGAGGTTTATCATGAAATACATTTCATAAGTTGTCATATATGGGTACCCAAATCAGGGTACGCCCCACAATTTTTCTAGTTCACATGATGTTAAACAGAACCATCTTGTCCAATCCACATTATGTTAAACTGTATGGAGACACCATGACAACCGAATGTTAAACATTACAAAATCACGTGTCCTTACTACATGACTCCATAAAATCAATTTTTATTCACATCGATTCACCCATGTCCTTACTGCATGACGTTAAATTTAATAGGGTTCCAAGGACTATGTGTGGATTTATTCCCATTTCTAATCAGATATATAGGGACACCTAAATATTATATCATGGTATAGCCACCACATGATACAAAACTCCCTTGTAGTGAAATTAAATTATTATACATGTTGAGTGGGACCCTTTTTGTTCCTTGTTGAAAAAAACAATCATAGTTCACATGGGTTTAAGAGTTCAGGAGGGGTCTTCCCCAACAAAAGCAAGGATTATAATCTTTCGAAATGTGTACCTCGATCCTGAATAAAATACTATAAAAGGAATACCATGAGTCATTACTGCATGACGTTAAACATCACTATTATTAAAGAGATATGTGTGGCCTCATTGTCATTTTAATTAGATATGTAGCGATGCACAGACTTCCATCCTAAGGACCAACTACAACATCATCCCTTTTTTACATCAGTCCTCCTCCATCATTTTCGCATGATTTTTTAATACATGGTTCATTATGGACTACGTGTGTTTTGATTCATATCATAATATGATACATATTATCTCATAGAAAATAAATATATGCCCCAGTCACAACAATCAGAGAATAAAATTTCCACCTCTTTGTAAGGGCTAGACTAACGAAGAGAGAGTTTCTCATTTAAAAAGTATGGGTGAAATGATTTTTTTTCACAAGATACATAGCGATTACCGGAGTCCCAACACTAGGCCCATTCATAATAAATAGTTTTGAAAACATTCCCCCTCTTTACGTACAAGTCATACCTACCTAATTAACATCATCTAGCTTGATCCCTATCACCATGTAATACATAGTGACACCCATAATTACATTAATGAGACCATCATCAGTACCACCATTTTACACCGGGGAATCCACATCCTCACTACATGACATTAAACTACACGAATCTACATATCTATGTGTGGTTTGATTTTGGTTTTCATGAGATGCGCAGTGACCCCCAAACAGAAACCCATGGGCTCAATCATAACATTTTCCATCCATTCATGTCGATTAGTAATTCATTAACACATGAAGATAAACTAAATTGAAAAACATCATTAAGGAATGATGTTAAACTCCATGGGAGTACATCCCTACCGCATGATGATAAACTACACATAAATGCATCCTTATATTATGAAGTTAAAATGCACTAGAATAAATCCTTACCACATGATGATAATCAGCATAGAAATTTGTCCATACCACATGATGATATTCTGCATGAAAAATTTCCTTACTACAAAACGTCAAAATTCACAACAAACATCCAGATTATATGATGATAAACTATGTAGACCATCAACCATTCTTCATTTCTTATTGAAGGACCACAAGAGACATTCCTCAGTCAATAAGAGTATGGGGTGCCTCTTCCATATTTTAAAATCACCTAAATCCTTGTTCCAAACAACAAGTATTGAGTACCTAAGGTTTTTACAAGCCATTCATAACCCTTGTAAAAGAAAAACTATCTCTCTTTTAGACCATGCTATTGATACAAAATGGATTTAGAACCACAAATGGGAAACATCTTGTCCCGATATAATGGACTTTCTAGTACTTGTGATCAATAATTCACCATAGAAGAAACCATCAGCTCAGTTTGTTTTGGGTCATCCTTGGTATGATTGTCCTATATCATTACTCATTACCTAAGAACCTCGAGTCGTGATTTACAACATTTCCATATCCCACTCAAAAGGATGTTGGAGTGCTCTTAAACCTGGTTATCCTTATCTAGCTCTTGTATAACATCCCCCCATATTATTTCTATGTCTTTCATGACTTTAAACTGCCCACGCATTGGTAAAATCGAAATGACATTAAACACTATCCTATGATGGTCCATATTTAATGACTTTAAACTACAAGTGAAAGTGACACAAAACTTTTCTAGTTGAAAACACGCAATGGGAGGACTAAGAAAAAAAATCATTTCCTTACTTACTAAAATCATACTTTCCTGAGATTAAGCCAAATTATGTCACAAATAAATAATCATAAATCTCATTGGTGCAACACTATAGCCACAGTAAAAGACAATCCCTGCTCACTGTACCCCTTTGTCTAGGATAAAGTAAGAGAAATATTTTGTCACATCTCGTCACCATGGGAGTATGTTCTGTAGGTGGTGACACAACTTTTAGGTAACCTTATCCATTCATATATATTATATTCTCCATAAATCACACATCATTATTTGGATGCCTTTGATCACTATAAACCATTCATGGACCATTGAAAATATATCCAGCTTCAAGGGACCATTTTCTTAACTAGTCATGCATGCCTATGACTCATGCACATGTGCCTATGGCCATCAACCAAATGCATCACTATGAAAAGAAGAAATTAAAATCCATATCTTCCTTGAAATCATCACGAAAGTACTGGAAACCTAAGTTTGTCTAAACTACTCCTGATATGAGTGTTCCTTATCATCCTACTGCTTCGAGTACTTTGGACAATGATTCACAACCCTCACACCAAACTATCTGAGTAGATCTGACTTCCTCAAAGATATGTCACCATGGTATATACCATTTCTCAAAACATGAATGCGACACATTATTCCAAAACCATTTTATGGTCTAAACATCATACAAAACCACATAGCGTAGGGATTTATCTTTAAATTAAGATCTAAACGCCCCTAGGTTGAAAAAACCCTTATTGGATAGATTTATTTACATATAAAAATTAATCATATAGATGTTTGAGTCTTCATAAATTATTCATGACCATAGAAATAATTGGATATCAACATTTCTTGTCTATTCCATCAAAGCATAAGGTATTTGACCTAGAAACTAAAGGAATATCCCCCATGCAAGAAAAGAGCCCAAATCCTTGTGATCCCTAACAACACAGTGGAAGAACCTGGAACCTCATAGTGTTATTGGTCATCCTCGGCCTGACAGCACCATCCTACATTTACGGACTCAATCATCTTGGTTATGACTTACATCATCCATACTCCAACTATCCATGTGTACCTAGCATCCCTAGTATTTCACTAACAACCCATTTTACTTCCATAAATCTCCCATAAACCTTAGAAAATACTAGATATGAGCCTTTCTTGGGCATCTATCGATGCATATCGGATATTACCTACCAACTAAAGGCATCTCATCCTTGCAACAATGCAAATCCAATCCTTATAATCACTAGAAACACAAAAAAAGAAACCAAAACCTCATTGTGTATTGGGTCATTCATGGCATGTATTCACCAAATTCCATGATCATCGAAAAATATCTGATGTAAAATACCATAAACTAAATCATTATAATGTTCGGGATAATATACAATAAAATAAATCATGTAAATTTGTAATCTATAAAACCATAAAATATTGTACGCAAAGGGCCATTAAACCAATGAAATATCATGTCTAAGATAATAGAACCTAAACTAAAGCAGTATTAGGTCCAAGCTAAAAGACAATACAATAAATCATGAAATTAATTGAGCAATCAAGATCTTTCACAACACACCATATGGCCCTAGAAAATGTCAAGTTGTTCTCTACAAGCATATCGGCTTTGGTAAGAGATAGATAAATATCGCTCTGATACATATATCCTACCCAAGAAATACTTCTACAAATCATGTAATATCAAGATAACTAGACTGGATATATCATTATTAAATCTCATGTTTGTGGGAATTCATGATAATTCCTCAATAAGAATTTGTTAGAGTTTCAAAATTCATATCCAGAAATTTATGTTTACTTCATATTATGTAAAGGATGGGTATCATTGGTGATTAACCTAGTATAGAATTATAACATAAATCATGCACATAATGAATGAAAGGATAACCGTAAATTAGCCTAAGATGTCCTTTAAATCCATACATAGATAAAATACTAAAGGAGTAATCCATCATCATTCAGATCTAAAACAATGTGTTTCATATTTACCCTAGAATCAGATTATTTTTGATTCCAAATGAATCCAATATGGGTGGGGGGTATTTTTTGAGGCACATAATTTTTCATTACACATTTATAAATTGAAGGACACATTCCATTCATATAAGCTTATAGGTAAAAATTATTTCATTCCATGTTCTTCAACCTCGTTTTATTGTATTTTCAGTGTTCCTCATGGGCCTGGGGTGGATGCCAAGCAGTTAAGATTCTTCACACCACAACTCCTCCCATCATGACAACCATAAGCAATATCATAATGAGGAATCCCGATTATTGATTTCCTATCATGGGAAGAATAATAATAATCTATATTACTCAATGTCATGTGAGTAGAAAAAACACCACACTCTCTTGGCTGATCCATGAAATAATAATATCACATGAATCCACCATCATGTGTAGCTATGAAAACAGTTATCTTTACGAGTATCCCAATGTAAAGAACCTCTTTAGAGAATGTATGAAATATCTATTGAGACATTAATTGAAAAATATCACTCTATTGCTATTGTGGTTGACTGTCACTGCTGACATCCACCAGAGGAGACTTTCTATAGCAATTGGTGGTCTCCTAATTTGTCAATACCACAGGAGCTGGTTTCCACCTAAAGAAAAAATGAAACAACCATATTTATTTTCTATTCCGCATCTCTGGAAATAAATATGGGGTGTTTGTTCCCATATGGTACATGATAGATGAGGTGAATTTGTAATATGTTCTTCCTATTTGAATAATATGAATTTTTGTTGCCTTCCCTATGGATGTCAGTCATCCGACCGAACCACGATAATTTTTGTGTGTCCCTCTATTTTCTTTGTTTCTTTAATTTTTTTTGAAAATCAGAGTGTGTTAGGATTCCACCCCAAAAATGTTGTATCTGAGGTTTCAGTGTTGGATCAACTTGGAATCACACTCTTGAAGACCCACTACTATCAATGCCCTCTTCTCAAAGTGGTATCTGGAAGTCTGAATCTGCTTCTTTGCAACCTGTTGTTCACAGATATAGAAGCAATAATATCTCCACTTCCCCCCATAAGCTAGTGTATATAGATCTATCCCAGTGACACTGTTTTCCACTTATTCTAACTTGCATCGTTTTTTTTTCATGTTTCTTGCTCTGCGTTGGAGTTGCAAACTAGGTCCTTTCGCATCGCATCGAGGTTCCTATACTATTAGAACCTAGCCACTAGTTTTTTTATTCTATCCTCATTTTTTGGGTTGTATTTGTGAGATATTGGTGTGGTATGGTGAAAAACAAGTAAATTTTACAATTAAAAATAAGAGGGAATGAGGCAAGGTCGTGGAAATAAGTGAAAAGGTGGCGTTTTTCTTTCTTTCTTAACTTTGTTTTTCTTTTTTTTGAATGAGAGTGTAAAAAATAATGGAGAGAATTTGTAAAAAATGGTGGTTGAATATTTTTTTATTCCTTCACATATGGAGGAGTGCCACGCCCCAAATCAAAAAGGGGGTTTATTGTTAAAAATTTTGAGTTTAATTTGTGGTGTTTTTTATAAAAACATATTTTGAGGAAATTTGTTTTGGATGTCATTTAGAATTAGGTTTGAGGAAACATATTTCCGATTTTAGAATTTTTGACTATTCTGGATTCATTAGTGTTGTCTACTTTTGGAAATTCTGATCTGTTTTATTGATGGAGGATCCCAAAACCAAGAGTACTTCGATAACTCCCTAGGAGACCCAGGTGTCTGTTCTAGATACCCATGTTCATACTACAAATACGTCCAGACATATAATTATGATGCATAGTACCAAATTTTATGTGTAGGAGTTTGACGAGATGAATAGCATCAGCATGTGGAAATTTAATGTTTTGGATATACTAACTTAGCCACAGTTAGATGTCCCCTTGGATGAAAATCCTGTGAAAATATCTGATTGTAACTGGAAGAGAGTAAATCATCAAGCCTGCGGTACGATATGGCTTTGATTAAATAATTAAAAAAGAATAATTTGTGATGCGAGAAACCTCAGGAAAAAGGTTCTGGAGTATTTTGAAGAATTAGTATATCTCTAAAAGAATTTAAAATCAGTTTTACCTGAAATTTCTTTTTAGATTTCAATACAAGTAAGGTATTCCAATGATTGAGTAACTTGGTTTTTTTTAAAAAAATCATGGAGATTTCAAATGTATGGAGGTTACAATTAGAGATAATGATAAGGATCTGTTATTTTTGAACTCTCTATTAGAGAGTTATGATCATCTTACTTCGACATTTCTATATGGAATGGATGAGGTAAATTTTTTTGATGTATCAAATGCATTAATTAATAATTATTACAGGCGGAAGGACAAGTATGACCATTGGGATTCCACATCGGAGGCATTGATGACAATTAGAGGAAGGTAATTTGATTGGAAATCCAGAAGATTTTGAAGAGATGAATACCGATCATTTTCAAAAGGCATTTCTATATTTAGATGTGCAAAAAAATATGAGGGTGCCTACTGTTTTGAAAATGGGAACTGGAAGAAGGATTTTCTCAAAATTGCAAAATCGAAGGAAAATTTTGTACAAGGAACTCAGGATGTTAAATATACTATCCACATTTTCTTGACAATTAGCCATATATAAGGTTGTTTTCTTGATTCAGGTTGTTCATTATATATGATAAAGAATGGATATTGTCTTTCAAACCTCAATGAGTCAGATTAAGGTGTGGTGTTTATGGGAAATAACCATCCTTTCCATAATAGAGGTATTGGAACAATACGGTTGAACAAGCATGATGGTACAACTCGACACCTTAATGATGTGATATGCATACCAAAATTGGATATGAAACTCATATTTCTTGGATTTTTGGATAAGATTGGTTACCTGATTACTATTGAACATGGATTCATGAAAATTATCTATAGTTCACTCCTTGCGATGAAAGGTATTTGAAAAGTAACTTTGTATTATTTGAATGCTGAGACTGTTACAGGTGGAGTAGTGGCATCAGATAAGTGTATCACCACTCGTAGAACACCAAGGATTTTATGAAGACTTTCTAAGTATGAAAAATTGATTAGTTATGCTCTTTATTTCGGTGAAAATGGTGTTCTATAATTCTATTGAAATGATTTGGATAGAAAATAAATGAACCAGTGAAATCCTATCATGGAAAATGATATGAATTAACTACATCAGAATATGATATGGGATTTTGTTCCTCCTCTAAAGGAAAATAAAGCAGATACATGGATCAAGATACAATATTATTTGGGCTTAATCAATATGACTCAAACTTGAGATGCCTACGGGCGTTGGGAAAGCAGACACAGGAAGACAGATTTGTTTTAGCAACATCATAATTTTTTTTACTTACATGATGATTTGTCTTAGCAGCAGCATAGTGATATTTTTAGTCAAGGCAGAGATTGTTGAGATTTTGACTAAAAAATATAATTGTCTTTCTGTGTTTGGTGACTGCCTTTGTTGACCATCCTCCAGAGGAGAAATTTTGGAGTAGTTGGTGGTCGCATATTTTGTAAATCCGGGAGGAGCTATTCGCAACCCAAAGAAATCATGCAACAACCATATCTATTTTACCCCCAGCATCTCTAGAAATAAATATGTGGTGGATGTTCCCATATGTGACATGATAGATAAGGGTAATTTGAATTATTTTCTTCCCATTTTAATGATAAGAATTTTGGTGGCTATCCATGTGAACGTAAGTCATCCGACTAAATGACATTAATTTTTTTTGCGTCCCTCTATTTACATTGTTTCACTGTTTTTGTGTGTGAATCAGAGTGTGTGGGGCTTCCACCCAAAAAATATCCTATATAGGCTATATAAAAACATGAACTCTCTTTATAGACAATAGATTCTATGATAATGGTTCATGGATAGGATTAAAATTTGACTCACGTAGTCAACAAAACTCTTCCTAGATATCCTTCTTTTTTAGGTACATCACATGAAGAATGTGCCAATCCCATAGATTTATTGTAGAGAATACATGAACCTCCTAATGCAGTACATGAGTTTTCATGCTCCTCACAATGATAATAGTTGGGCATGAGTAATGTGAATATCGCAAGCAAGCCAAAAGTGGCCACTATGAAGGAGGATTCTACACAATCCCTCTACATTTAGGATTTCCTTTCACTAAATCATCAGTAAGAAGGATAACCAGGGAATGATGATGATTCCAAGTAGACATGTGATGGTACAATGTATTTCTGTGAAGTGGTCTCTTTTGGAGGCCTATCTATATTTGAATCTGTAGTTGTTCCACCTCTGAGGTGTCGTGTTTCAGGTGATAATGAAATGGTCTAATGAGGATCATCACCTGTCCCATTTTCCAGATATAATTTCCTAACATATTAAACATTTATTTTTTTGACACATTTGGAATAATTATTAATTATAATATGGTTGGATTATCCTTGTGGGGACTAGGCAATTCACCCCTTTAACATTGTGAAGGAGATGCCACAGTCAGTCGGTCCCAGTGGGTTATTGCGTTGGGTCAAGTACTCCTAGAATCGGTCCTCCTCGGATAAAACATCATCCAATGGTCTCTAATGGGTTTTTATTGTATAAAAAACATCCCATTCACTAGTATCCATGTTTCATGGACCTACATTCCAATGATAGGTGTTATTTGATTGATAATTCATCCAACGACACTTTAGGACTCCATTGGTCGAGGGGATGGGAAGTCAGGCTCACTGCACCCTTATGGGGGAAGATTATTTCATGTTACAAGACTCTATTATAGATTTAAGTCATGTTCACATGTTCTTGAATCCTTGGTTCATTTGTGAGGAGTGTGTCTACAGGTTACCCTTGGGTTTCAAGATCATAGGCATGCATATATTTGACGCTGCGGAGGTACTACTGACTTGATCCATACGATAAGGTGATCTAGAGTTTATCATCATCCAGGGGGAAGAAGGCGATTGAATGTAGGGATCGAACCCATATGATGGGTTTCCAATGAATCATCAATAAAAGAATAATAACCCATGTAGTTCGGATCTACTGGGTCCTACATATGGAAACTACCCATTTAGGGGACATGATTGGGTGGACACTTTATAGGATGGAACCCTTTTCAGCTTGGGCCTTCAAGTAGGAGTCCTACATATCATGGTTTAATCCGGAATCAGATTTATCAGAGATTATATTTGTTGGTGATTATGCATGGGAGCTTCCCATTTAAAGAGAAATTATTGGGTTAACCCTTTTGGATGGTCACCCTTTTGAGATCAGGTGTTCTCGTAGGTGTCCTACGTATCCTGGTATGACCAAGAATCAAAGTTCTCATAGTTCAGATGTGATGGATATTGTAATCATCACAATCCTCTAATCCCACATGAGTCATGCTCGGTGTGAGAAACAAGAGGATGTGAATGATTCAACAAAGCACATCCCACCTCTCATGTTGGTGGGAAATGGAGAACCTACGGTGGATGAGGACGGGGTGACCGTCGGTGAGTATGCAGAGCGATGAACCTTTCAACGTGGAATGAAATTGAGATTCATGCAGCGCAGCCTCAGAAATTTGGGGACATACATCAGTGGGAGGGACCATGAAGACATTCTGGGAAAGGGGAGAAGTTTCATCACCATCAAAGGAGAAGTGAACATAACTCCTTTGAATGATCACTATTCTTCATTGAATGGAAAAGCATGTGATCAACCATAATACCTAGCATGAGGAGGTTCACGTAGGCATCCAACATTGGACTATGGGTTACCATGGGAATGTAGATCCATAGGAATTCTAGAATCCAGAAATGTTGTTGGGAGATCCATTGTGACTCCGCTTACCATGGGTATGTAGACTCAAATGGGTGTAATGATGCACACGATGGTCTGATTGTATGGGCCTGATAGATTTGGATGAGGCTTTGTCCTGATGTCGGAGGACTGGTTAGTAGAGTGATTATGGGGGAATGGACAGAGGGGTGAGGCTGGAAGTGGAGGAAATAAAACCCAAAAACACCTCATTCTGCGTACCGATTTCTTATACGGGATAGGGGAGACCCCACATACAATAGTGGTATGCATGAAGAGGGGTCATCTGTGTACCGATGCAGTAAATGAGCATGGGTATAGAAGACTGCATACCATAGTTGTAAGTGGACCATCGCGCCACATTGGGTTCCATCCAGGAACTAATGTAGTACATGGAACCAGGTTCAATCTCCATTGCGGTACACTACGCGGAGCACCATATTGAATGAGGTTCCGAGGGATTATCATTTATGGGAAGTTCGACCGCGATAAGTTTATGGTTTGCGGTATCACCATTAAGGATTGTGGTTTTCTTTTTCTTATTAAGTACCCCCATTTTATGGGTCGCGACCGGCTGCACCTATGGGGGTGTTGTTCTCTATTCTGGCTTCTCGATGTATAAAGTTTCACGCTAGATTCTTCTCCAAACCCCCTCTTCCAACATACGAGTCCCCTTCAAGATTTTTTCATCTATCTGTCTCGTCGTCCTACTATGCTTCTTTTATAGAGCATTGGGAAATTTCATCTATTGGGCTCGCAAAACCATTTGTGGAGGCCCATGAAGAGATATCATGACCTATGGAAGAATTATTCAATCCGGGATTTTTGGGGGCTTCGGCCCGTGATAATGGTTCACAGAACCCTTCTAGTTTGCTTCATCTACGAAATGACGAGTTCCCCGAAAGGTACGCAGATGGCCTTCATGCTCATGAGTCCATCGGTGATGCACTGCGTGGTATGCCATGTTCGCTGTTCATCACCCTACGGGCTAGTGGTTCTAGATCGTTCCCCGTACCTGGTGGTTCGCGATGAAGGCGGTCTGTGAACCCTTCCCGGTGATAGTACACAGGCCACATGAAATTATTTGAAAACATCAATTCCTTCAAGTCTCTTCTGAAATTTTCAATTCAATTTGAGTCTATTAACCTTACTAGACTTGTATGATTAATTTCTTCATTATGTAAAGTTATTTTGGGGGTATTTTCTTTCCTTGGTGAAATTTTCTAGACCCTACACATACCCAAAATTAGAATGGGCCCCCTTAGGAATAAAATGGAGGTTTATTCTGATGAAGAAGAAATCATGAACTGAAATGGTTCACGATAGAACAGACATACCTGGTAGGTGGGGACCACACCTTTATATAGGGTCCCATGTAATTTTATTTTTACCTTCTCTCTTGGAAAAAAATTCTCTTGACTTCCCATGCTCCCACTGCTCTCTTGTATCGTGCATCTTGAAAAAATATTATTTACAAACCACTTTGTACATCCCGTGAACTGATCTTCTTTCCATTTCTCTTTCCATGTACCATATTTTGGATTTTGTTAGCAGAATTGTAAAACTTTTTAAAAAAAATCCTGCTTCTACATAGGATGATGCTACGGGGCTAACGTGTCTGCATACCGAACTTGGACTGACGAACCGAACATTATGAACTATCAATCCAAACATAAATGTTAATCCCACAATATCTAATCATGAACCTAACCAATTCCTAGGTTTCTAGTATCCACCTTCAGAGAACACTTCTGTTCGCCGCCCAATGATCTGCATTCCAATGCCTCATGGATGGTTCCCGTACCATGGATGTACACTGTGAAATGCACCCGCATACCATTGCTAGGAGGGGTTTCTTCCACATATCATGAATTACGTGGGATGTAGCTACCACAAAACATTTCTGGAAATAGTAAAAGGATCCTTATAAGGACATATTTTAGGTCTTTTATTAATTATTCCATTGTTTTATCCAATAATATTTATTGGACTGACTTTTTATTGGCTTATGGATCTTTATATGTAGGATATAATGGCTACTTCACATGTGTGATAAATTCATTGAAGAAAAGGTAAACCCCGATGGGTAACAGTGAGGATCATATTTGATCCCACATCATTCCTCTTGGTCACTTCTCAAAGGAAATATTGATGCTAGAACATGTAGCCTATCAGTTATCTATAATTTTTCCACATTACAGCTTCAGTCTCACTGATGAGGTTCCTCTATCATTGGATGACCTCAATGCCCCTTTCATTCTCTTGGAGCCATCGCAAGGACATAATTGCACCACCATTTCCTTGGTAGGATAATTCATCACTACTCTGATTTAGGAGAATGTCTTCATACAAGGAGGCTCGACATGGACTCCAGGAAACCGTGGGGGTCGCAATGCTATACCAAGACTAAGTACCTGAGAGTAACCTTCCATTATCAATATCTCCCAAAAAATATGACAAAATGTAGAAAACCATTTGTTATCTAAGGCCCCAAGGATCATTCTCTGATGAGTGGGACTGGGAATTCTGGGTACATCAGACCTATTTGGAGTCCTTCGACCAGTTGGAGGCGATAAGATTGTATTAGTCAGCCTAGGTTTCTTAGTTTTCAGTCTTCTTCCAAGGATAAACTCTTCTTGAGTTGCTAAGATTATGGTGTTCAAGCACCAAAACCTTACACATATTTTATGGGGAGGTGGGAATCAGCTTAGAGGATATCCACTATCTTGGAGGACTCTCTATCCTTAGAGAAATGTATGACGAGTTTTTATAGGAAGCTTCTACTTGGAATGAAACCAACCATGTGTCCCCTTTGAAAAGGAGTTTATTGGTCATGTTTGATGGATTAATCCATCATCCCCTTCATGATCGCTCGCTTGTACCATTCAAGGAATGGATGGGGTAGTTATTACAGTTGAATGTACCCTAGCCAAGGGGTCTCTGAAGCCGAACTCATCCATCCCATCAGTCCTTCCAGACTCCAAGGTCATACCATGCTACCTAGGAAGTTGGATGATATTCCACATGGGGATATGAGCTTATACTAGACATATCACCTACACCTAGACTACAAATTTTCTTTTCCATGTTTTTGAGCGTATCTATTTTCCATTCCCATGATGTATATACCGGGGTTTGTGCATGTACTTTGATGATGGCAGATGTGCTAGAAGAGGGTTGAACCATTAATTTGGACCATCCAACTATTTCCTGGATTTATGAATTATTGGGACAAATACAGGAAGGTAGGTTCCACATCGTCTGAGCGGACTCTATTTTCCCATATATGAATACACGAATACAGAAAATGTTCCTCATTCTAATTTTCAACCTTACCTTATCAATATTTTCATTATTCTTCCTAAAACTCTAAGAGTTATTGACGTGGATGGGTTGTTAAATGATGATTTTTATTTCCCTTTTCCACTGCGTCCTACCCCTCTTGTATCGTTAAGAGGTTAAAGAGATGGATATTTGGAGGAATTATCGTACCTCATTTCACGTTGGGATGGGATTATCACCACTCATATAGATTAATTAGTCATTTTTGAACCATATCTCCCCTACCTGTTTACCAAAAATTTTATATGGATTCAATAGACTGCACTTCTTCCAGCTATTCAATTAAGGTGAGAGCCTAACCCCATAGTTCATTTCCAATTATAGATCCTGATGTTGGAGAAGGTGCTTCTGTAGAAGTTATCATTCCTAACACGATAGAATACACATTTCATTCATTGTAATATTCCAAACTATGGCTGTATTATTACCCCAACAGGGTTTTGGAAGAACCCGTTCAGTGGGTACAGAAACCATTAACCATTTCCTACCTCATCCTTGAATGAATGAAAATTCCACACATTCATTCTACTCTAATGAGTAAGACAACTATGATTCTACTTCTGTACCTATAGTAGCATCAACAAATACTCTACAACTTTCTACCCTTTTGGTATTTAGATGCTCGATTCCTCATCAGTAACATCTGGAAGGGGCCTCATTGGTACAAACTATCTCATTGAGGAGTGATTTTTTCTTTTCCCCTACTCCGGATACCGCCCAATACCTCAATGACGCTGGCCCCAATTTTGGTGTGTGATAGTACATGAATGTCATTTGAGTGTACGAAACCTGGAAAATACTCTCCTTTGGAAGAATTTTCATTTTATTGATGGCCATTTTTTGGGGAACATATGTAGAGCCTCTGCGGCATGATGTGCATAGTAAAACAAAGGTGGCCACTGGACACTGAACTTTCATGTCCAATGGTGATGATGGATTATAATGATTAGGAACTTACTGAATACAGTATGTGGCCTTTGACAAGGGGTGTACCAGAACACAAAAAAAAAATTTTAACTGATCTTCTTTGGGAAAACCATGAAATGAGTGGGGGAACTCTTCTTTTTTATGTGAATCAACTTCAGACATATGGATGGGGTATTCTTAGAAACCTCAAAAGAGACTAGAGAGGAATTAGGTCCACATGTTTTGATATATCATGGACATGGGTAGGAAGGAAGATGTAAACCATAAATTTAAGGGCCCTTGATATATGAGGTATGATGTGAGTATTGGAAGCCTTTGGGCATACTTAGATAGGAGAGGACTCTCCTGGGGATGAATTGTCCATTGATTGATGACCTTTGTTATGGGAAACATATGCAGAGCCACCAGGGCATGATGTGAATTTTCAAAAAACGGTGTCTACATGACACCCAGCGTCCAACATAGATATCCAAGAATGTTTATGGGGATTCAATATTTCTCAAAGAACAAGATTTGAGGTATGGAGGGAGTGTGTCTAGACATATTGGGGACATTTTATCTTTGATTTACTCATGGAATTAGGTGTACCTTATGTGGATCTAGCTCACATGCAGGGAGAGGCATTCATTACATCATTGGGGTACCTGGTCCATTATCGTCACATGGCCAGGACGTGGGGTTCCTCTCAAGGATGGGAACTATGACATGATTTTTAGGGTCTTGCTGCTAGGAACATATTCTTAAGTTGTTCTTTTATAATGTCACAATGGATCTATCTCTACAATCCCTAATCTTACGTGAGCTATGCCCTATGTGAGAAACAAGGGATTATGAGGATTCTATGTCATTACCTAGGAATATCAATATCATCATCGTAGGGAACTATGGGCTTAAACCATTTCTATGTTGTTTAACTTTGTACATCATGGATTATTTGGGCCTTGTAGTTTAATGTTGTGCAGTGAGGATATGATGATGTACAATTTAGATTCTTGCATTGAGGATGATCATATTGTTAAAAAGATCTTTAATAGTATAATGTTATTTATAAATCAGTATTTTTTGACGTTCCTTATACGTGAGTGATGATAGAAGGAGTAAACCATGATTTTCGGGGAAAACATGAATAAGGAGGAATGGAATGGGTAATGTAATCCATTGGGTGTATAGAGACGGGATATGACTCTAATGGGGACGAATATGCATTTTATTGACGTACATTTTGGTGGGAAACATATATAGAACCTCTGGGGAATGAAGTGCATAGTCAAAGAATGGTGTCCGCAGGACAATGGACTTTCGTCTCAGATGGCCTTGAAGGATTATGGGGATCTAAGTTTTCCCGGGGTATGGAGTTTGAAAAATGGGAAATATGTTCTTGCGAATGTAAATAAAATCTAGAACATGATTAGTTGTGTACCATTGGAGCTTCCACAAAGGTATGAATCATGGGAATAGGGGGAGGCATGATATTTTTATTTCTCATGAGTGAGGGGAATGTGCGTGATCTTGTACCACTTAGGAATAGTCCACACATAACACATGAAGAATTTCTAATTTTATTGTTATTCTATTAGGATCTTTCATAGACTAATTGTACATGTATAAACTACGCACAGGGAAAGGATCATTTTTCTATGGTGGCTGAGCCAGGAAGCCAAATATGATCATCACTAGGTATCATGCACGGGTAGGAATCATGCCACATGTAGTTCATTATGTTCCCTACAAATTCATGTTCGATGTGTAGGGACATGTATGGTATTTTTTTTATGACAGATAGGCTAGGATGCCCAATATGGCCATTTCTACGTATCCTGTGATGGAAGGAATCAAGTCATACATAGTTTTTAATGTCCCCTATACTGATCTGGCTTGGTCCATATGTAGGGACAATTTCGTTCCATCCATCACAGTTTCCAGGTCTACCATGTTACTCTATAGTTTTCTTTTTTATGAGAATTCCTACCACTAATCCAAAGCTCACATGAGTTACACTCAATGTGAGAAACAATGGGTGATAAAGGTTTCCCTAAAAATTGTGGGGAGACATGGGGCAGGATGGAGGAATTTTTCTGTAGGTGTTGGGCTAATATCAAGGGTTGAGGTGTCGATATGTATCCCGTGAGGGAAGTAATAATGACATACGTAGTTCTATGATAGATCATGAAGTTTATCGTCATGTGATTTGGATGCTTTTTATCATTTATTTTAATGTCTTACAGTGAGGATATGTGTCATAGTTTAATGAAAAGATTTAGGGATGATTTCGTTAATGTTTAACGTCATGTGGAAAAGTCAAGGACTCATAGTTTAAGGTCATATATCTTGGACCATGGCATTGGGGTTTCAGGGTATTGTTACTCATAGTATTTGGTCTTAGAGTTTGGACTGTGGATTCTGGGTATTATAAAACATAGTTTAGGGTCATAGAGCTTGGAACTTGACTTCATTGTATTACTACTCATAGTTTTGGGTCATGGAGTTTGGACCATGACATGGCATATTATAACATATATTTTAGGGTCAAGAGAATGGACCTTGACTTCATTTTATTACTAATCATAGTTTAGGGTCATAGAGTTTGGACCATGGCAACATTTTACTCCCACTCATTATTTACGGTCTTAGATTTTGTACCAGGGCTTCACTTTTTTCCACTCATTGTTTATGGTATTTGAGTTTGGACCATGACTTCAATGTATTACTACTAATAGTTTAGGGTCATAGAGTTTGGACCATGGATTCATTTTATTATTCAATGTCATGCTGCATCGACTAATACTGTACATTTTAACATCATGTGGTCAGGACAACTACTCAAGGTTTATGATTGTAGTGCTTGGACCATGACTTCATGGTAATACTACTCATGGTGTAGGGTCATAGAGGTTGGTCCATGGCATCAATTTGTGGTTCAATGTCATGCTGGATGGACTAATATCATACAGTTTAACATCGCGTGGTCCAGAAAAAAACTCATAGTTTAGGGTCATGGAGTTTAAACCATGGCATGGGGGGATGCTACTACATGAAGTACTTCTTCAAGAACTTCACATTTGTGGGAGCTGTGATGAGCTTTCTGTACAACGATATCATGTCATATGTCCTATTGGAATAGACCCTATGTATGACATATGGTACTTCCCACTTTGGCTCAATCATTGGTGGATTCATCCCAAGTATCATCGGGGTTATAAGGACTAAAATCATTTCTCCTTTGAGGTTAAATTGAAGGCGAACCTTTTTGTTGAAGGATAGTGAAATATGATTTTTGAAAATTTCCAAATGGTGCAGAGTGGGAAGAGTTTTTTGATCTAGCCGCTCCTACTCAATGAACCATCTATAGTATTTCTCATCCATGGACAGTTGATGGAAAATGTCCACACGAAGAGATGGAACTTGGATTTCTATTGGAAAACCTCATTTTCCTCAAATACTACTAAGTACCAGGTTTACTGGTTTGAAATGTTGGCCATGGTCCGATACGCCCATAAATCATGAAGGAGATTGTCTATCCATAATTTCTAATCCTTATCAACCATCTTTTGGAGTGCATTGAAAAAATTCTTGAGGAATTCCTCTACCATCCCATTGGCCACCGCGTGGTAGTGGGATGACTGGTTGGCTATTATTCCAAACTCCTATTATAGGTTTTCCAACTTAGTAGAGAAAATGTTGGCGCCGTTGTCTTTCAGTATTGTATGGGGGACACAAAATCTGTTAATGATGTTGTAATTCACAAAGATATCATTTTTTTCTCCCCGCCTTCTTTATGTGGTATGGAATCATCCCATTTGGAAATGAAGTCAGTTTCTGTGAGTATAAAAATGAATTGTATGGCTATGGGAGGAGGATATGGTCCCACAACATCCACCATCAGGTTACGAATGACCAGGAGTACTTAGCTTTATGAAGTAACTCTGCGGGTCGGTGTATTAAAATTTGCATGAACTTGGCATGATTGGATATTTTTAGTGAATATGGCACAATAATTAACATATTGGTCAAGTAATACCAAAGCCTTTGGATTTGGTGAGAGAGTTTCGTAGATAATTGGTGCGATCCACAAGCTCCGGCGTACACTTATTTCATGATGGTGGTAGTCCCTTCTTCATAAATGCACCTGATAAAGGACTTCATCGAGCCCTAGTTTATAGAGAACCTTTTCTTTGTTTACCCTATTTCACAAGACAAAGTTGACTACCCCTCTTAGGACCTACTCCCTTCATTCCCTATCTAGTGGGAGTTACCCCTTTTGAAGGTAATTTGAAATGGGTGTCATCCAGCCAATGGTGTGACCATAAGAATAAAAAATGGGACAAATTTCATCGATGTCCTCCATATTTATCTGGATAAATGGTAAGAAAATCCAATGGTGAGCAATGATAATGAAAATTTCATCCCGGTCTAAATCAGCCAAGGCTATGGCTGCATTTTCCAAAGTGTCGACTTGGGCATCTTGTGATCGGGTGGCATATGTCAACATTGGTTCTGATAGGAATTCTACATTCAGTTCTCGAACATGGTTCATCAAGGGAACCAATAATTCTTTTTTTTATGTCATATTCACTACATACTTATTTGATGACTAGCACTGAATCATGCTTTATTTTTGGTGTTTGGCTTGCAAATGAAGTGACAGTTCCAAGCCTGCAATGTGGGCATTATATTTCACTTCATTATTTGTACACCCATCCAAAAGTAGGAAAGAGTAATGAAATATGACATTTTCAGGGGATACAAGTATAATTACCTTCCCTTCATTCTTGATCATGGGATCCTCCTCCCTTTTCCCTATTGGGCTTCTTGAAGCACCATCAGAATGCATTTCCCATGTCTACGTGTCCTCCTGAATGGAAAATACTTCTTCATCTGGTAGTTTGACATCCAACGATGTTGTTTCTTCTGAGGGGTGATCTTCTAGGAATTCTACTAACTAATGTCCTTTGATGGCCTTCTGGTGGATTTAACGTGTGTCAAAATATTGTAGGATGACCGCCAATCATGATAGGTGCCCATTTAGCATGGTATAGTTTAGGATATATTTTAGTGGGTTGTAGCGGGAATCAAGGTAGAACTCATGTTGCTACAGGTAAAGATTATGTTTCTAAACTACCAATATTATGGATAGGTAGTTATTTTAATTTTTTTAATACCATGTTTTAGCATCAATCATTGTTCAGATAAGGTAATAGAGGTTGTTCTCGCTTCTGGAATCATTATTCTTTGTGAGGAAGGAGCCTAATGACCATTTTAGGGTAGTTACATACAAAATAAGAGGCCTCCCCAAAACTGGTAAAATCAGCACCGATGGTCATAGAATAAATATTTTTAGATGGTCAAACGCATCTTGGAAATCATTATCCCACTCATACGTGACTGCTTTCTTCTTGAGCCTGGTCAAAGGTAAAAATTTACCCTCCAAGTTGGATATAAAGAACCAAATGTTGACATGGTGCACCTAGAGAACTCTCAACATGGTGAGGTTATGAGGAGCGGACATTCAATGGATGGATTTTATCTTCTTGGTACCAACATTGTTGCCATGATGGCGTACAATGAAGCCGTGGAATTTTCCTGAGGTAATTCTAATGGAACACTTTAGGGATTCAACATTAAACTGTTCTTCCAAAATTTATTGAAGACAAATTCAAGATCAAATAGGTGGTTTGAGTGATATTGCGATTTAACCATCATGTCGTCAACATAACAGTCGACGATCTTTCCCAATAAGGGCTTGAATATCTGATGCATGGAATGCTGATATGTGGATACATCATTTTCTAGGCCAAAGGCAATCATATTATAATAGCACACTCCTTGAGTGGCCCTAAAAGAAGTATCTTATTCATCCCCATGAGCCATATATATTTGGTTGTATCCAGAATAGCCATCCATGAATGAGAGAGCCTCATATACAGTTTCGGAATCGATCAAAAATTAGGTGATAGGGATTGGGAAATTGTATATTAAGAAATGAAGATTAAGGTACATGAAGTCAATGCAGATTCTAGTTGGTCCATTCTTATTTTTGACATGGACTATGTTTTCCTACCAGATTGGATATTGGACCTCACATATGATGTTTTCTTTGATCATATTTTCAACTCAACTATTATTTTGTCAGCATGCAATGGGTGGATCCTTCTGGTTGCCTTGTTATTGCCCATGCGATCTTCTGGTAAGACTGGACGATTAGTGGTGACCATAGAATTGAGGCCTGACATTTCTGTGTAGTTTGAGTAAAACACATCTCGATTATTCTTTAGGAAGGAGGTATATGCCTCATTCTCCTCGACAAGAAGAGACATACTAATTAGAGTGGGTCACGGGCCATTTTAAGTGCCCATTTTTATCACCATTTGTTCATCAATTTTGGTTGAGAAACCTTCATCGAATTCTAGAGGGGAATCATTGAGGTATTCTTAATCTTCTTCTTCTTCTTCATCATCATCTTTATCTTCTTCCTCTTCTGATGGAGAGAAGATTTTTGAGACAAAATCTCCAATGTTTGGATATAGATCATATTTTTCCTTATTCTGTGAGGCAGGGTAACTTGAGGTCCCATGGACGGTCCATGAGCATCTTTGATAGGGATTTTCTTAACATCATAGGAATCATCTTGCTTTTCCATGTCATTGGACATGGTGGATGTAACAAAGTCTATTCAGATAATTGAGTCTAAATCTATAAATGCACTTGTGCGTTAATCTTGGTTGATGGGTAATACATATTATTCCCCAAGATACTGGAGGGGTTTAGAGAGAGACATTTCCAACACATTCACGGCAGTAATCCAATCAATGTTGTTGGCCAAAATATGTTTTTTTCCGATTTAGAGAACCCTACGTTGATATAATGCGATTGACATGACTCAAATAGGTATTTTTCGGAGTGCAACATCTAGTTTTTTCCATTAGTGCAATATTTGATGCACTGATGGTATGATGACATAATTATAGTGTGCTGAAGAAAACAGGGCCTCCCTAACCGGAAATTGAAGGCCATAAATTTCCGTAATACCAGTAACTCAGAATCCGACATGAGGTCTATGAGCTGAATTTTAAGATTGATTCTTACCAATAGTTTATTCTCACTTTTGTCATATCATAGTAGATTTATAGTGAAGGGTGTCTAGCTTTCTTCATCATAGCTTAGTCGATGAAGTGTCTATAGAGGGAGGAGGTTAACTCTAGAGCCATTGTCGATGAAGATCTTCTGGATATCAAATCAATGCATCTAGCCGGACACATATAATGGTTTGATGTGACCTTTCATAATGGTGTCTTTTTCCGTATATGTAAAGGAGATGAGGACGTGACATTATTCGAGATTGGTTTCTTTTTTATAGACATCGACTACTACATCTTCAGCCTCAAACTCTTGGTGAATTATTAAGTCTTTTGATGAGTGACACCATAAGATCTTCATATATACTTAATGCATCCAGGATTGACAAATTTTTTGGTAGATATGCTAGCTTCATGATAGTATCACAAATCTCCTCTAAATATTTGTGCTTCTTGGTTTGGGGTTTCTATTTCCCATACACATAAGGGGTTAAGGATTTGGACGTATATGGTTTGGCCTCTTTGACAAAAGTCGGTGGTGCTGCGGTACTTTCTAGGTTTGGCCGAACTGGTCTGCCTGCATGCCTTAGGGAATATGATATTTGAGGTTCCCCTAATGGATATTCCATGATAAATAGGCTTTTATTTCATTATATTCAGGTGAAGGAACATTCCATTTCTTATTACGTATGTCGGAGGGTCCTTGCATGAGTTTCTATGATGTTAACAGTTTGATTTATAGTGCGGTTGGAAATTTGACTCCTACCACGATCATGACTTCCGGAAAACCTCTGGCCTCTACGACCTCTTCCTCCAACTCTCCAGTTGAGATGAAGTAATTTGGGATAATGTTCACAGTCTCCATTCGATATGTTGTCCATCACGTGAGTGACATTAATGGATCCAAAGATCAGTTCTTGATCTGACATGGTTATTGTCTTACTGTCCCCATCTGATAGTTTCGTTTGGTGGGGCATTGATCGTTGTACCATTTGGTGGGACGGTTCACATTGTACCATTTTTTGTGGGAACACCCATTGTACTAGGTCTATTGGAATGAAGTCTGAAAGAATAAATACTAAATTCTACAGTAGTTTCCGCTCGTATTCTTTCTCTTTCAATCATCCATTCAATCCTTTAGATGATTGTGGTTCTAAGGGGGATGGTTTTTTTATTAGGAACTTTTGGTGGGAAAGTTGGTTGCTTCAAATATGCCTATAGGATGTCAGGAACTCGGTTGAAAATCTTTTGTATCACACAATTTTCAAACTTTTTCTCCTTACTTGCATCTGTTTTCCATACATTTCCCCGCTTGAGTCTGAGGTGGAACGATACACCACCAGTACTGGCGGCGGCCCCAACAAGATATTACCATAATCCACCATCGTTTTTAGTAGATCCTTGAAAACTAAAAATTCATGGATGGAATCTCCTAGTATCTTCTTATAGGGACAATATTTTGGATGATCTTCGAGACCCACTTCATCGGCTCGCTTTGCCTCTAGTAGCTAGAGAAAATTGAAATTCATGAATGGTATGAAATAGCCACGAACATGGTCATCTCAGAACAAGTAAAATTTATTTCTACATTCTTCAAAATAATTTCTTTTAGGACCCTTTCACTCATCATGCTGAGGTGGGGGTGGTTTTTGGCGTCCAGGGGGTCATGCATAGTTCGCCGGGGGCCTCACAATTAGAGCTGGTGTCGGGGGTGACGTCAGCATGATATAAGCTGCTTTATCTTTTCTTTTTCTTTCCCCAGGGGATGATGGGGCCACTCAAGATATTATATTGGTCCATTGTAAATAGTATTCTATAAATGGGGAAATGATAATGAGGTCTCTAAACCCACTTGTGTACTTCACCAGGATGATCAGTGATTGTAACTCCTCCTGAAGGTTATCGATGCACATGGAGAGAATATCATCCTGGGGGAGCAGCCAATTTAGGGAATATGTCAGGCCATTCCATCATGAAATGGAGTCATAGACACTTTTTTTCTCTCATTATTTTCAGTTCATGGTATCACTAACTATCGTCTTAGGTAGCGTTGAACTGGAATGGAAGAGAAAATATCCCCAAAGGTCCTCCGAGACTGTGATTAAATTGGATGGCTGTATATTATACCATTTGAAGGCCATGACCTATAGTGTTCATTCAAAGCACATATGTTTTAGTGCTTATTACTAATCTGGAGTTCCCATCATGGGGTCATAATAAGAGGGATTGTGTATTTAATGTTGTTCTAGGTACCACGATATATTGAATACTATGAATACGGGGTTACGGAAGTTTGTTGGTGGTGGAAGAGCTATAAATTGCACTATGTTATTCAACGGCCCGTGATGCGTATCATATCGGGCTTGATCTTGAGCTGATGTGTTGGTGCCCAAGACTAGGCAGTCCAGTACTGCTGGAATTTGGGATTAATACACAGCTAGAGGTATCATTTTTCAGATTACATGAATATATTTTGGATACCTTCACAATGAGGGGAAGTCATGATGTCTTTATGAGGTCGGTTTGAATAGTCCTTTGATCTTGGCTTCATTCACCAGGATAAGTTCCAGTTGTATGGGAACCTCTTCTTTGAGCACAAACTGACGTTTTGTGAGGGAACACATCTGAAAAGGTAGCTCCATTAACGTATATCATAATTAATTCTCCTGAGCACTTTCATTTCTTCCTCCTTCATGGAAAACCATTTCTCAAGAGTTAGGGATAAATTTCTAAGGGGAGGATAAGGCAGGTCATATAAAACATTCGATTTATTCTTCTCCTTGTTGGGGTTTCATGTGGGAGGTAATGTCATATTAACTGAGGGGGCACCTAGATTTAGGACCTATCTCCAGTTCTAGTTATGCACACCATAAGGCTTAGTGTGGGATGCCTCTAGGAGGGAACTGTATTCCTTCGTGTCCTCTCTTTCAACTTCATTTCCTATAACATTCGTGTAGTTGTTTTTTACAACGTTAATTGCAGCATACCGCATCAGGGGTTGTGTACTTAGTACTGAATGGTAGGAGGGATTTTTGCGTCCTTTTTTCAACTTTTCCTTCTATTCAATGGTATTTTTTTGGGTTTCATGGCGATGAATGACCCACAGGGAGCCGGGATCTGACCTCGTAACATGCCTTTGTCTTGGAGGGTGTGAACCACCAAAAGGGATGGAGTGGGTGACTCTACTATCCATCATTAATCCTAGACGGTGGAAGACAGACATCCATCATTCGATGATTTGAGGTAATAATTCCACCATCCCTATGGGATGGGGTTGTTCCCATTCTTCCACTAATGCTTTATGGCCAACATTTGTTGGTCTTATAGCAGAATTCTGATTTTAAAATGCCCCCAGTCTTATGGGATGGGGTTATTCCCGTATTTCGGTGGTATCCTTCACTATTTCTACCTTTTCAATTTCACGTCCTCCCGCGTGGGTGTTATCCGAGTATAGAATTTGTCTTGCAGAGAGTCTATGGTATTTTGGATACATGATCATTATTTTCTGGTCGACTTCCATTAGGCGGGAATCCTATTGGATGTTCTTGGTTTCCTGACTCACAAGAGTTTTGATGGCTTGATCTCTTTAGTCCTGTTGCATTCGAGAATTACTCCATGCTGATTTTCATCATGTATCCCAGATTTCCTCAGAATGGGTTTCATTGTATTGTTGAATTTGGGTGATGAAATTTTAGGATGGAATATACAATGGGGTTTTCTGGACAGTACGTGGGGTGATGTGTAGAGATCCATGTTATCCCCATCCTCGAATGTGAACTATATCTGGGGAATTTCCAATGAGGCATTACAACTTAGGCAGAGCATAGAGGTAGATAGTTCGAGGTTTTTCTTTCACCTTTATAATTGTGGATTCTTTGTGGATGGGAGGGTTTTTAAGTCGATTAGACAGAAAATCTCCAGTAATGTGTTGACGTGGTCCACATACCCTTTGTAGGATACAATGTTTTCTTTAAAATGATGAAGATTCATCCATATATTAAGGAGAATGTCATTCTTGCATTCCCCAGACAACTCTCCAAGTATGTATAAGTGAGAAGTGGTCGTAAGACAACACATCACTGGTATATTATCCTTAGAAATTTGTCTTCAGACATGAAACATATCCTATATTGTTCATCTAGGTTCTTTTATACCTGATATGCCTAGCTTGACTACTTCATAATAATTTTGTTTCACGAAACTGGGCTGGTGGGAGCCTTATTGATTTGCAGATGGCACAAGGGTGGTTCAGAAGATGAGCGTGGTCCCTAGCCATCCTCTTATTGAGAAATCATATCACTTGTTATAGACTAAGTGATTGATGAGTCTGATTCCTTCTTTTCGGGTACCTCATCATAAGAGGGATTTCTCATATTTGTTTTTGCAAAGGTAGGACCTTCTTGCCAGCATGAATTTTGGTTGTGGAGAGGACCTTCACTATTGTAACGTCCTAGTTCCGAAAGCCACCAAAAGGCGTCCCCATACCCGGTTCGTCACATGGCCTCAAGCGCATTTCCCTAAATGCCAGAGGTTACTGACTAGCAGCGAGGGCCTTGGGTGTGATAGTGGGAAAATTATGCCTTCATTGGTAGAGTACACAGTGGAAGAGAAAACAAATAACATCAATAGCGGAAGCAGTAGGCATACATACAAGAGTAAACGATAAATACCAGAAGACTAACAAATAAACAACTGGAGCAGAAATATATGTAAATGATGCATGATACATATATGTCTAGGAAAATATCCAAATAAGTCCCAACGCTGAATATAATACCAAATCGAAGTACAAAAGAAAAACAGATGACCAACTCCTCAGCATCGCAAGCCTCGGATTGGTCCCATGCTCTCCAGCTCCTGTGAAATCAAGAACGAGAAGTAGAAGGGAGCTTTCCCTTATCTATACCTGCAACAATATAATCTGTTTATTCCCAAAAGCATGACCCAAAAAGGGTGTGAGACAATGTCCCAATAAGAAACCACCCAAAGATCTATGCCTAACAGTCAATGAATATATGGCAGGTAAAGTACAGTAAGCAGTAAATAGTAACCATTAAATAGGATAATACACAGTAGTAACAATCCATAGTTTCTAACATATAAACTATAAAAAAGAAGCAACCACTCAAGAAAGTAGAAAAAAGGTAACCTCTGGGTAGTTCTCACAGTCTAACCCATAAGGTTCAACCTACAAGTAGTCACAACCCTATGGGAGGCACACACAGTCTCACCCCTCTGGTTCAGCTAAAGAATAGACTCTATGGGGACGCACTCAAGGTCAATTCCCCCTATAGTCTCTTATCGTGCTAAAGGATCTCTAGGGAAGCACTCAACATCAATTAAACCTGTGACCCGCATCGAGGAACTACAGACTCTTTGAGGAAGCACTCAACGTCAATTCCCCCTGTGGTCTCACATCATAATTAAAGACACTGTGGAGAATACCTTCTGTCCATTATCCCTATGGTCCACTACACTATGTTCTCATATCCCTGTGTATAACAACATTCATAGCGCGCATATCGGCCCAAGTAAACCTCTATAACTACTTGGATATCATTCTAAGGCACAACATCATAACAGTGAAACAGTTCCACTATCCTACAACTCGGCATGGTAACTGGAAAAAATACCTAATAAGAAAAACATTCAAGGAAGAGCACATAAAAACAGTATAAATTATCCAAATTTAGAAGCAATGATCTCTACTCAAGTAATCAAGCAAAGCAGAAAAACAACAGGGGAAAAACAGGAAACCCGAAATACCCCATTCAAGGTTATTGGTGGAATTTGCACAAAATACTCACAGACGTCCTATAGAAAGGAAAAAACCACCTACATTGATGCTAAGAGAATGATATACATAAACCATGATGATTGATTCTCCTTAGAACGTCAAAGATCTGAGAAAACGTCAAAAATTCTCAACCCATGATATCTTGAGAAAGAGTAGAAATTTGAAAACAAGGCTCTAGGAGAAGGAAGAACTCACAGATGCAGTTCCAACTAAATTGATGGCTGCTGAAACGGAGATCCGAAGGAGGATCAAGGGCTTGGAGAAGATTCACGATCGTACGGGTCACTCTCAGTCGAAGGCGCTGGAGAAGAATATAGATATGTAGATTAGGCGTGACCCATGTCCGTTTAATGAAAAAAAAGAAAGTACACTGAGTGTACTTATTGAGTACACAGTGTGTAATATACTTTTTCATACTCCTCTTTAAGAGGCCTCCACTTCACCCCTACACAGAGTGTGTGTGTCCCTAACATGACCAACACACGGCCTGGTGCGGTAAGGGAGTACACGGTGTGTACTTAAAATGTACACGGCATGTACTTAAAAAATTTCCATAAATCCCATTTTTCTCAAAAAATCTAGGAAAAAGAAAGACATACCTGAAACGAAGAGTCGAGTTCTTACAAACTTCCCCCCTTAAAGAAATATGTCCCCTAATTTCCCTAACAAGTCGGAGAAGAAGAAACCCCGAATAGCTTCGGCCACTACGATCATACATCGGCCTACCTTTCCCTGTTCTCGCCCTGTACTCGCCCGTGCTACCATAAAACCCATACTAGAGGAACAGACTGCCCACGGAGAACCTTCATACTACGACCGACAATCCTAATAGGATGCTCCTCAAATGATGCATCCGCTTCGAGTTCAACTTCATCGGGATGAAAGACATGAGATGGGTTTGAAAAGTAACATTGGAGCTGAAAGACATGGAAGACGTCGTGCATGGCCTGATACCTCTGAGGTAACAGCAACCGATAGGAAACCAGACCAACTATCTCCAATAACTCAAATGGCCCAACGTACCACGGTGAAAGATTACCCTATCTCCGAATCCTCTTGTGTACCAACTGTGGTGCGACACGCAGGAAAACCTGATCCCCAGCCTCAAACTCCAGAGGTCGTCTCCACTAATCAGCATAAGACTTCTTTCAAGACTATGTTGTAGCCATCCTCTTTCGAATCAACTCTATCTGCTCCAAGGTCTCCTGAACAAGATTACGTCCCAGTAAAGATGCCTCTCCTGCCTCCAGCATGTATAAAGGTGTTCGGCATGGCCTACTGTACAATGAATCGTAAGGTGCCATCTGAATAGTCGCCTGAAAACTGTTGTTGTAGGCAAACTTCACCAGAGGAATATGCTTCTCCCAAGAACCACCAATGTATAGAATGCAAGCTCAGAGCATATCATCAAGCACCTAGATTGTACGCTCGGACTGTCCATCTGTCTGGGGATGCTATGTTGTACCCAAAAATACCTGTGTACCCAATGCCTTCTGAATCCCCTTCTAGAACCGAGAAGTAAAGCGCACATCTCCATCTGAAACAATGGAGTGTGGAACTCCATGCAGACGTACAATCTCTTGGATGTACAACAATCCCAAATCATCAACACTGATGGTCTCCTTGATTGGTAAGAATTGAATATCCTTCGTAAGTCTGTCGGCGACAACCCAAACAACATCGTTACCTCGAGGTGACCTCGGCAATCCGGTCACGATGTCCATCGCGACATCATTCAACTTATACTCTAGAATGTGTAACTGCTATAAAAGGCCTGCTGTTCGTTGATGCTCCGCCTTTCCCAGCTGACAAGTAGAACAATACAAGATGAAACTAGTAAGATCCCTCTTCATACCTGGCCACCAGTACCTGCAATGAAGATCCCAATACATCTTGGTGATGCCAGGATGAACTGCCCAATCTAAGGAATGAAAAACCTGCATCATCTCCTCGCGTATGTCTGCTGGAACCCATACCCATCCCTAGAAATGCAAGATCTCATCCTCTCCCACTGTCCATCCAGGAAGAGGGTCCTCTCTTGACACTCCCTCCCGCAGGACTAAGCCTTCTGAGTCTGATAGCTGCCTCATCCGTACCCGATCTAGAAGTGTAGAGGTAACAGCTACAGAAGATAGAAATGTCTATCCATGTCTGTCGAGCACCTCTAGATGAATCTCATGGAATAGAGCCATAAGATGCCACTCACTGTTGGCCTCCTGAATTGCCTAAATCTGAGTTCTCCTGCTCAACGCATCTTCCACTATGTTTCCCTTTCCCAACGTATAGGCAAGCACAAAATCAAAAGATTGAAGATAATCGACCCACCTGAACTATCTCAAATTCAGATCACACTAATTAAAGATGTACTTGAGACACTTGTGGTCAGTGAGGACTACAAAGTTCTCTCCCAGAAGGTAATGTCTCCAACATCATACATCATGAACAAAAGCTGCCAACTTCAGATCATGTGTAGCGTAGTTCCTATCATGTGGCCTCAACTACCGAGACCCGTACACAACGACTCCATCTCCCTGTATAAGAAAAGTTCCTATTATGATACCTGATGCATCATAATAAATAGAATAGTTTTTTCTTGGCTCTGTCAAGACTAGTATCGGTGCTGGCGTCAACCTTACCTTCAGCTCCTGAAAGGCTGACTCATAAGAATCTAACCATAATAACTTCACCCCATTCTTTGTCAAACCTGTCAAAGGTGCAGCTTGGCATGAAAAGTCCTGAATGAAGTGTCTGTAGTATCCATCCATCCCTAGGAATATCCTCACCTCAAAAACATTCTTCAGATGCTCCCAGGAAACTACATCACTCACTTTATCTGGGTCCACGGATACTCCTACCTCTGAGATGACATGACCCAAGAAGTGAATCTGGTATATCCAAAAGTGGCACTTCGTGAGTTTAGCATAAATCTGATGCTCTCTCAGTGTACTCAAAATGATCTCAAGATGGGTATCATGGTCATGTATAGTGTTAGAGTACACCATTATATCATCCATGAAGACCACAAAGAAGGATTCCATTAAGGATGGAACACTCGAATCATCAGCGCCATGAAAACTGCAGGCGCATTTGTGAGACCGAACGACATAACCGTATACTCATAGAGACCATACCTTCTCTTGGAGGATGTCAGAGGTATATATGATGGTATAACAAGCAACTGATGATAACCAGACCCCAAATAGATCTTCGAGAACACGCATGCTCCTCGAAGATGATCACAAAGGTCATCAATCCTCAGTAAGGGATATATGTTCTTGACCGTCAACTAGTTTAACTTCCGATAATCCACACAAAGCCTAAGGGTACCGTCTGCCTTCTTCGCAAACAGGACAGGCGAATCCCAAGGAGAAGTACTTGTTCGGATGAAACACTTTGGATGAAACTCCTCCAACTGCTTCTTGATCTCTTGCAAATCCGGTGTAGCCATCTTATGGGGAGGAATGGACACCAGTGCTCCTCCTGGAACATGCTCAATAGAGAAGTATACCTCACGCTTCTGAGGAAAACCTGAAAAGTCCTCTGGAAAGACATCCCTAAAACGATCCACCACTGGAGGAAAGTCTGACTGTGAAGTCCCCTGGTCATCTAGATAAATACTAGAAATCTGGGCCATCACCCTTCCTAGCCCATGATGCTCGAGTCCTGCTCAACTCGCTTGAACATCCCACTCGCATCTATGAAGAAAAGATTCACCCTCTGGTGAGATGAAACTCACCCTATGGTGATAAAAGTCAACGACTACCTGGAAGGGAACCAACCAGTCCATCCCAAGAATGAAATCATAGACTATCATATCTAGTACATAGAGTTCCCATAAGAAAAGATACCCTGCAACCTTGAGAGGGAACTATCTACACAGGCGTACACTAGATGTCCCTATCCCCAAAGGTGTGTCTAGTGTAAAAAAGTCAGTAGAAGAAATGATACAGAGCCCTAGGATCTCCACAATAGCAACAGAGATAAAACTATACGTAACACTAGTATCAAAAAGATTTGAAGATAAAACCAAGGCTACAAAAATCATACCTCGAATGGTAGAAGGTCCGGGGTCCTGCTCCTGATAGGTCTGCTCCACTGTAAAAGTATGGCCTGGCCCACGACCCTGTGACCTGGCCTGACCACTCTGAGCGGATCCTCCCTGTTGGCGCTGAAGGACTGGTGACTGATCGCCATGGCCTCGACCTCCACCTCCGCTCGAACAGCTGGAAGAACTCTAGTTCCCTAACAGGTGAGAAACTAGTGGTGTTTCTCCTGAATGAGGAGTCATGGAAGAACCCCCATCACCAGCTACTAGTGAGAAAACAAGGCATATACACTGAAGGTGACCCATCTTACCACAAGATCGGCACTGCACTAGGTCTCTCTGGCACTGCGGCCTCATGTGCCCTACCTTTCCACACTGGTAGCATACCACCCGGCTACCTGAAGATGTATCTTGCCTCCCCGGATCACCGCGTGTAGGCTCCCTACGGCGCTTACTGCTCTCAACTGGAGGAACACTAGATATGCAAGAAGAAACGCCCTGGCTCATAGCTCTATAGTCTCTCATATTGTGCTAAGCAATCAGTGCCTGGTTGATGATGGATGTGATAGCAGTCAACTGGAAGATATTCACCTGTGAGCGGATCTCCCGCCTGAGACCATCCTCAAACTTCCTTGCTAAGAACACCCCACATCCATCCCGTAGGGGTGTGAAACACTACACCTCAGTGAAACGAGAGGAATACTCCATGAAATAAAGAGTACCCTGCTCTATAATCATGAACTATCAGGCTCGATCGGCCCTCAGGGTCTCCGGGTAGAAGTAGTCGTGGAAAACGCGCTAGAACTCCTCCTAGGCCATAACCTGCTGATGACCTGCCTGTGATATCATGTACCAACACCGCTTGGAAGAGACTCGGAGAATGTAGGTAGCGAGATTGACTCGCCTCTCTGGAGGTGTCTCCAGATGCTCAAAGATAGTCAACATGGCTTCCATCCATGACTCTACAGCCTATGGCCCTCCTTCCCTTCAGATAGTTGGAGGATGTTGCTACTGGAAATCCCGCGTCAGGTCTACCATAGACGTGGCAGGAGGTGGTGCTCCCTGAATGATCTGAATCATCCTAATAAAACCTTCCCTTAATAGTGCATCGGTGCCTTCTATTGGTAGGACAGCCGGTGCCATGGTTGGCCCGACTGGAGGATCGGCAGGAAGTCCCTGATCAGCCATTTCTAGAGTCTGATCACTGCCTGACAACTGACGTACAACTATTGGATGTCTCAGAGTCATAGATCTAATGGATCAAAAACACACCATAGATTATGAAAACAAGGAATGATAACCAAGGATTACAAAACAAAAACAAGAGAAGGAAAACACACAAGATTTACAAAACATGACTACACGATGTGTATAAACTATACACGACATTTACTTAACTCTATTCCCCTACCCATGTCACCTTGCACGACTAACCCACATGGTCATCTTAAACTGAGACTACACGGCATGGTCCCTGTGGACACGACGTGTATTAGACAAGGTTTCAACGAACCGTGTTGTTAGTTACATGACCGACTACATGGATGAGACTACACGGTATGTTCCAAACAAACATGGCGTGTACCTGAAGATTTTCCCGACCGGTGTTGTTGGCGACACAGCCAAGTACACGGCTGAACATTACATGGCGTGTTCCAAACAAACACGCCATGTATAGAAGTGGAGGACAACGTCTCGTGTTGTTGGAGACATGGCCAAGTACACGGCTGACATTTACACAGTGTGTTTCGAGAAAACATGGCGTGTATAGGAGGAGAGAACACCGTACAGTGTTGTTCATGACACAGTCGGGTACTGAGAACAAAGATTCACTACATGTTCATACAAAAAATGATGTGTATGACACAAGCTTCCCCGACCCGTTTTTTTAGTTACACGGCCAAGTACATGCTCACTACTACATGGCATGTACCTACCGTACACGACGTGTTCCTGGCGATTTTCACAACCCGGGTTTCTTCTCACACAGTCAGTGACATGGTTTAAAACTACACGATGTGTATATATAAAGTACATGCCGTGTATTCTGGTTTTTTCAAGGCAGTAGCTCTGAAACTGCACCGATGCCCAGAAAACACTGAAAAACGAGTATGAAGGTGCCAATTTCTGATTCAGAAGGGCCCATAATCCCTGTAAATCAATGCTTGGCATCCAATACAGTCATAAGTTAGGAATAAAAAGCCAATGATTAACTAATTTCTGATTTAATAGGGCCCATAACACCTCAAGAACCAAAAATTGGCATTCATTTAAGCAAGGTAAAAAACAAATAACCTTTCTATCAAACTGCAGAGATTCTATCAAGTATCTATCTCAACAGAATTCATAATCTACACACAGTCTATCACAACAACATGAAATTGCTAATTCACCCTAGAAGGCATGGTAAGAAAGCATGACATGTGATTTCTAACATGTGCCTATATGATGCATGAGATGGAATACCCTCATCTCATCGAGTTGCGACAGAAATTGAACCAGAATAGCAACAACAGTAATAATACAAGTCATGTGAATCACTCTAGGTGAAATAATATCAACCGTAAATTCTCAAAACTAGAAAACTAAAATAATTGAGGTAGTATGGCTTTTCCCTGTACACGAGTTAGCTACTCCCGAGCACAGCTTAATACCAAGTACTAAATCTTTCCTCTCCCTGGCTAAAGGCTCCAAACAGTAAATGGAGAGAAAAAACCCCTCTGATAACACTTTGTAACATCCCAGTTCTAGAAGCCACCCAAAGGCGCCCTGTACCTAGTTGGTCACATGGATTCAAGAGTATTTCCCCAAATGCCAGAGGCTTCTGACTAACAGCGAGGGCCTTGGGTGTGATAGTGGGGAAACTATGCCCTCATTGTAAAAGTACACAGCGGATGAGAAAACAAATAACAACAATAGCAGAACCAGTAGACATACATACAAGAGTTAATGATAAACATCATAAGATTAATGAATAAAAAACCAAAGAAAATATATATGTAAATAATGCATGATACATATATGTCTAGGAAAATAGCCAAAAAAGTCACAAATATGAATACAATACCAAATCAAAGTACAAAAGAAAAAACAGATGAGAAACTCATCACCATCGCAATCCTCAGCTTGGTCCCATGCTCTCCAGCTCCAGTGCAATCAAGAACCTAAAGTAGAAGGGAGCTTGCCCTAATCTGTACCTGCAAAAATATAATCTATTTGGGCCCAAAAGCATGACCCAAACAGGGTGTGAGACAAAGTCCAAATAGGAAACCACCCAGTGATCTGTGCCTAACAGTCAGTGAATATAAGGAAGGTAACGTACAATAAGCAGTAAATAGAAAGCAGTAAACATGATAATACACAGCAGTAACAATCCATAGATTCTAACATATAATTTACAAACAAGAAGTAGCCACTCTTGAAAGTAGAACAAAAAGGTAACATCTGGGTTGTTCTCATAGTCTAACCCCTAAGGTTCAAACTACCAGTACTATCAACCCTCTAGGAGGCACACATAGTCTCACCCCTCTGGTTCAGCTAATGAATAGACTCTCTGGGGAAGCACTCAAGGTCAATTCCTCCTATTGTCTCATATCATGCTAAAGGCTCTTTGGGGAAGCACTCAACCTCAATTCCCCCTATGGACTACGTCAAGGAACTATAGACTCTATAAGGAAGCACTCAACGTTAATTCCCCGTGTGGTATCACATCGTAGTTAAAGACACTCTGGAGAAGCCCTTCTGTCTATTCTCTTTATGGTCCACTCTACTAGGTTCTCGCAGCCCTATGTATAACAACTTGCGTAGCACGCGTATCGGCCTATGTAAACCTCTAGAACTACTTGGCTATCATTCTAAGGCACAACAGCATAACAGTACAACAGTTCCACTATCCTACAACTTGGCATGGTAACTAAAAAAAATACCTAATAAGAACAACATGTGAGTAAAAGCACATAAACACAGTATAAATTATCCAAATTTAAAAGCAATGAACTCTACTTAGGAAATCTTCAATGCAGAAAAACAACAGGGGAAAAAAAGGAATCATGCAATACCTATTTCAAGGGTATTGGTGGAATTTTCACAAAATACTCATAGACATCCTACAGAAAGGCACAAACCACCTTGCTTGATTCTAGGAGAACGATATACGTGAACCAAGATGATTGATTCTCCATATAACGTCGAAGATCTGAGAAAACGTCAAAAACAATCAACCCACAATATCTTGAGTAAGAGGAGAAATTGGAAAACAAGGCTCTAGGATAAGGAAGAAATCACCATTGTGGTTCCAACAAAATCGACAGTGGCTAAAATGGAGATCAAATGGAGTCTCAGGGGCTTGGAAAAGATTCTCAGCCATACGGGTCACTCTCGGTTGAAGGCGCTAGAGAAGAAGATAGATCTGTCGATTAGGCGTGACCCTGGTCCGTTTAATGAAACAAAAGAAAGTACACAGCGTGTACTTCTTGAGTATACGGCATGTACTTCTTGAGTATACGACGTGTAATATTCTTTTCTATACTCCGCTTTAAGTGGCTTCCACTTCACCCCTACACACCGTGTGTGTGGTCTAGACACGGCCTTGCGCGGTAAGGGAGTACACGACGTGTACTCAGAAAGTACATGACATGTACTTCAAAAATTTCCAGAAATCCCATTTTTCTAAAAAACTCCAGGAAAAAGAAAGAGATACCTGAAATGAAGACCGGGGTTCTTACAACTATCGGTGCTGGAATGGAGAGGGATACTATTGAAACTTTATTCTGGACAGTGAGAAATGACCTTACAATGTATACCCTGGGGAGGACATTCATGGCAGGCTACAATGAGGAGATGACCTTCTTACAACTTGATGTCCCTGAGGGGAGGACATTCACAGAAACTACCATTGAAGAGAGGGCCTTCGCAATAACCAACATCATGGCGAAGACTACCATCATGACTTGATCCCTGGCTACAAGGAGAATTTTTGTTGTGCACATCTTGGGGAGGGCCTTCAGGAAGCACCTTAGTGATGGGAGGACCTTCTCATTTCTTAACATTACTATGGGGATGACCTTCACAGAAACTACCATTGTAGGGAGGACATTCATTATGACTGTCATCATGATGAGGAATAACATCATGATTTGACATACAACTACAGGGAGAAGCATATCTACAACATATACCAAAAGGAGGACCATCAGGGTAGACAACAGCAAGGGGAGGGCCTTCTTGTCGTCTGATATTCAGGTCAAGGTGAGGGTTACCACGACACTCATCAAGAGATACGCTATCACGATCCATCATTCTTGGCCCCCGAAGTGACCCCCTTGTGGGTGATTTGTGGAGGACCTTCAGAGATGCTGGTAGAGACATTACGGGGATAGACTTCGCAACTATTACTGCCACTTCCATAATTTTTTATTAGACTGATAGGGTCTTGAGACAAAATTGATATATGTTTGAGGGCATCAAGAACCCCATATTCCAGTAGAGTAAGATCATGTATGTTGTTTTCCTTTTTGTGTTTCTTTTGGTGCATTTCTTTTTGGAGCGCTCTCTTGTGGGAAACCAGGGCCATCTGTTGTTGGTAAAGACCGTCATATAAATGTCCTGATTTTGTTGGGTCCCATGATTCCTCTGGGATATGATGATAACATCGTGAGTTTTGGAAGGAATATATTCCTACCTAGGAGTGGCCACCACATTGGACAGGCGTCACCCAGTTGGAACGAGTATTTATTCCTGGGCTAGTTGTATGTATAACACAAGACATTACCATCAACCCTCCGGGACTATATTAGAGACACATAACTACTCGGGAGTGAATAACTCATTTTGCGAGTGAGTCATTCCATTTGAGGAAACTGGGTTGTGGCGATGATTTATCACATTTTCCACCGATGTAATGATATCTTGGCATGTTTGGATGATATAGTCTGGGATTGACATTTGATATTACATCATTTCCAGGATTTCATAAGAATGATATTTGGATGGAATGGGTATGAAGGCCCAGTTCAATGTTAGAGTACATGTTTGTGTCTACTCCGGTCCTCCATGATTTTCCAGTATAAACCTGAATTCTCCAGTGCTGGGACAGGGGAATGAGTGTTCCACCTATTGTCTTCTCCAGTTTCCACAATATATGATTGGTCTTCTTCATCTTTACAAGAAAGGATTTTAATCTTTCAACTTTCCAAAAAATGTTTCTCATGGGATTCGTATGCATCCAAATAAATTTGACTTTGCTCAAATTTTCTTGCCGCCCTATTTTGATGGTGGTCTTGATATGCATCAACAGGAATTTATGCATGTGTATAGCTAGTTGCTGCCCTATTTGGAGGGCGGGGTTTTTTTCCTCTTCAGATATCTACATCTTCCTGAAGTTTTTCACTCTTTATGCACATTGGGACTAGTGGCCACCAGCAGGAACATACGTGTGATAGTATTGTTCCAACCTATTTTTGTGGTGGGCTTGACTGAAGGGGGTAGAGTCGTATGTTTTCCTATTGAATTCCATCATGTTAGTACAACAGAGTTGCCTATCAGGAACCAGGGTGATAGTGTGTTCCAAATTATATAATTGTCACCCTTGGTGGAAAGCCTGAGGGGACCATGTCGCCTAGACTTTAGTATATTCCCTCATCATATGGTCCATTTCAGCTATAGGAGGATTGGTCATCCAATGTTGATTATGACATTATCTGGTGGGGGCCTGTGAGTGGGACCCATGGGTAGTTGAGATGAAGCTGCCATCATCAAAATCATTGGCCACCTTAAGATAAGTGAGGTACTCATTTTCACGTTCCAGAGACAGGCTCCCAAAACATATTGAGATAACCACTAGGTCCGCCTTGTGCTGAGGTTTCATCCACAGCTGAGGAGGTATCTAGTAGACCTTTTTAGACTATAGGGATTATAATTTAGCCACCATCATGGGGAGAGTACCATTTCAGTCATACTCCCTGATCAATTTGTTGGATACCAAATCTTAAAGACACTGGGTGTGCGAGGGGTTCCTGCACGTCGTTGGGGACCCAATCGCTTGTAGGATCGCTGATGCGTTTGTCTACATTGGTCTTCGTGGTTTCATTTGGATCGAAGGTTGCTCTGCGAGAACCTACGACATACATATAAGACATAAAGACAACAAAACCTCATCAATGTATCATTATTTTAAACATATTCTAATTTAGAGATTTAGCATAGCCCCCTTCCCTTATCCTTTTTTTGGGGGAGATGAGGCTTGAGTGGGATTAGATTGCTACCTTAGTTAAGGATTCATGTTGGGTTCACCATTTTTGTTCCACCTCCAAGGTGGTGCATTTTGTGTGAAAATGGGAGAAAAAAATGGTTTGATGTTAAATAACTTGATGTCTAATATTTTTCGGTAGAAACACTACCATGGTTAGGGATTCACTTCCGGTTCACCATTTTTGTTCCGCCTCTAAAGTGGCACGTTTCGGGTGATGATGAAATGGTCTGATGAGGATTGTCACCAGTCCCTTTTTCCAGAGACATTTTGTTGCCAAATTCAACATTTCTTTTGTTTTAACTTATTTAGAATCATTATCCTTTAGAATATGGTTGGATTAACCCCATAAAGAATGGGCCATTCATCCCTTTTGAATTGTGAAGGAGACGACACAATAATTTGGTCCCAACAGGTGATTGCAAGGGGTTAATTACTTGATCAATCGGTCCTCCTCAGATATAAATTCCATGGATGGTCTCAAATAGGTTTATTAGTGGTGCTAGAAACACCCAATGGTCTTGGTATCCATGATTCATGGACCTTCATTCCAAATCTAGGCGCTCGTTGATTGATAATTCAGCCAACAATAGTTGAGGTCTCTCTTGGTTGACATTATGGGAAGTCAGGATCACCGCACCTGAATGGGTTAGGATTATTACGTGTTATGGGAATAAATTATAGATTTAATTCATTTTAATGTGACTGTGAATCCTTGGTTAATTCTCTAAGAGTGTGTCCACATACTACCCTTGGTTTGCAAGATCGTCATAGGCATGCATATATTTGATGCGATGGAGTAACTACTAACATGATCCATAAAATAAGTTGCTCTAGAGTATATCATCATCCAGGGGGGTTGGAAGGAGATTTTATGTTGGGATCGAACCTCTATGACGTGCCTCCTATGTATCATTGAGAGATTAATTAGAACCCAAGTATTTCAGATCTTCTAGGGAATACACATGGATGTTTCCCATTTAGGGGACATGATTGGGTGGAACCTTTATGGGATGGAACCCTTTTAAGCACAGGAATTCATGTAGGCATCCTACGTATCATAGTTTAATCAGGAATAATAGTTCTCATAGTTCATATTTTTTGGGGCTTACGCATGGGAGCTTCCTATTTAAGGAGACATGATTGGGTGAACCCTTTTGGATGGGCACCCTTTTAAGCTTGGGTCTTCGAGTTGGCATGCTATGTATAATAGTTTGACCAGGAATCAAAGTTATCGTAGTTAACATGTTCTAGATGTCGCAATCATCACAAACCTCAAAGCCCATGTCATTCATGCTCTATGTGAGAAACAAGAGGATGCGAAATATTGAACAAAACACACGAATCATCTCTTGTTGGTGGGGGAGGGAGGGCCTACCGAGGACGAGTCTAGGGAAATCATGGGCGAGGTTGTGAAGCGATGAACCATTCAATGTGGAATGAAATTGATAGTCATTCCGCTTAGCCTTGGAAAATTAGGGACGTACCTCAGTGGGAGTGCCCCGAAAAACGTTCTGTGAAAGGGGAGTAGTTTCATCCCCGTCAAAGGCGAAGTGAACATAACTCCTTCAACATATCACTATTCCACATATAATGGAAAATAATGTGATGACCCTTAATCCCTAAAATGGGGAGGTTCACGTTGTCAACCTAAGGATGAAATTTGGATTACCATCGGAATTTAGACCCACAAGAATTCTCAAAGCCCAAAATGTTGTAGGGAGAGCCTTCGTGACTACACTTACCATGGGTTTGTTGACTCAGAGGGGTACACTGATGCACCCGATGGTCCGATCATACAGGTCCAGTGGCTTTGGAGGAGGCTTTGGCCTGATGTCGAAGGACTGTTTAGTAGAGGGATTCTAGAGGACTGGATGATAATTGAGGGGTTTGGTTGGAACCGAAAGAAATAATACCAGAAGACACCCCATTCTGTGTGTTGGTTTCTTATGCGGGATAGGGGGGACTCCACATACCGTAGTGGTATACAAGCAGAGGGGTTTTCCACATACTTATTCAATATGTGGGTATGGGTATAGACAACCACATATCATAGTGGTACATGACCCAGCCCACTTATTTGGGTTCCATCGCCACACTGATGTAGTACGCGGCGTCGGGCTAGTCCGTGTAGTAATACACTACACAGAGAACCATATTGAAGGAGGGTATGAGGGATTATAATTCATGCGAAATTCATCCACGAGAAGTATCTGGTTTGTAGTTTCCCCATTTAGGATCATTGTTCTCTTTTAATTATAATGGTCCCCCATTTAATGGTTCACGGTTGGTTGTACCTACTGAGAGTGTGGTTTTCAATTCATGCTTTGTTGATGTATCAAGACCGAAGCTGGAATCTTCTTCGAACCCCCACTTCTAACCTCTGAGTCCCCTTTATGTTTTCGTCGTCTTTCGGTCACATCATCCTACTGTGCTATTTTTATAGAGCATCATGGTAGTTGCTTATATTTGGAACGCTACACCATTTGTGGTGGCCCATAAAGATATATCCTGAGGCATAGAAGACTAGATCAATATGGAGATTATGGAGGATTTGGCCAAAGATAATGGTTCGTGGAACCCTACTAGTTCTCTTCAACCATGAACTGATGAGTTCACAGAACGGTACACAGATGGTATTCATGCGCAGAAGTCCTTTGGTGACGTGGTTCGCGGTATGCCTTATTTTTTGGCCGTCGCTCTACAATCCACCGGTTTGTGGATCATTCCATGTACCTAGTGGTTCACGATCCAGGCGGTTTGTGAACCCTTCCCAGTGATGGTACGCGTGCCATTTGAAATTCCTTGAAAACATGAATTCCTTCAATCTATTTCATAATATACAACTTAATTTGAGTATATTCACCATGCTAGACTTGTAGAAGTACTTTATTCCTTCTGAACAAAGATTGTGGGGGATATTTCATTCCCTTGAATTTTTTTAGGAACCTACTATAGTAGATGATGGAAAAGTGTGATGTCGATCATCTGGGTCATTCTTCGAAATAAGAACATGGATTTTTAATATGTTTTAAGAAAATAATATTTTTAAATTGAGGTATATGTTAATTGTTTTTAAAAATAATTGTCTAAAGGTCGCAGCACTACTGCCTCCATTAGGATTCAGGTGAATGGCAGAAACCCTATTTCCTATTTTCATTTAAAACCCAAAAACAAATACTATTTTTTGTATTTTAAATTTAATTTCTGTTTTGTTTTGTATATATATATATATATAAGAAATTTTTTCTATAGAAATTATCTACTATTTAATATCCAATAGTACTGCCATTACAGTACTCTAGATTTTGATAGAAACTCTCACTAAAGGCTCCCTTTTATAAGAGGGATTACCATGGAAATTAGTCTGCATTTCCAAAATGAGATTCCAGTTCCCCCTTTCATGCGCATAATATTCTGCATTTCCAACGCAGGATTTAGAACTTCTTCAAGTTTGCAGATTTTCAAGACTATAAAATATAAAATATAAGATGAATATAAATGAAACCTAAAACATGATTGAAACATATAAGAAATCATTTAAAATAAAATGATTTTCATAAACAAAGATGATGAAAAATAATTTATAATCTTTCAGATACACCTAATTGAGGCATAAAAATGTTTCTTGTACGTGATTTTGAATTTCTATAAAGTATAAACTATAAAACTGACATAATGGAAACATAAAACATGGATTAAACAAATAAAAAATAGATGAAAATAGAAAAATAATTTCAAAAAAATGTTTATGGAATGTAATTTATATGCTTTCTAAGGAACCAACTTGAAAAATAAAAATGTATAAAGAATGTGACTTAGAAAGCATATAAAATATAAACTATAAGACCAATATAAAGAAAACATAAAACTAGTATTAAAAATAAAATAAAGAGTTGAAAATAAAAATAATTTCATAAATAATGTTGATGAAAAATAATTTATAAGCTTTAAAAACCACCTACATTGAATGTAAAAATATTTTAATTATGTGGGTTTGAATGACTAAAATATAAACTATAAGACAAATAAAAATGAAACTTAAAACATTGATTAAAAATATAATAAATAGTTAATAATTACTAAGTTAATTGGAAGTATAATAATTAATTATAAAATAATTAATTAGTTAATCAAGAATATAATAATTTGTAATTAATTACATTATTAATTAGTTGATTAGTAATATAATTATTATTGATTAACTAATTATTTAGTTATATAATTATTAATTATATGATTACTAATTATATAATAATTAATGATTTAATCAATGATATAACCATTGGCTATTAGTTATTAATTATTAATTAAATAATTAATTTGTTAATTAGTAATATCATTATTAAATATATAACAATGAATTAGAAATATAATTATTAATTATTAATTATCAATTATATAATAAATTAACTAGTTAATCAGTAATATAATTAATAATTATATAATAATTAATTAGTCAATTTGTAATATAATTATTTATTATATAATATTTAATTATGTAAGTAGTACTATAATTAATTATTATAATATAGTTAATTAATTAATTAGTAATATAATTATTAAATATAATTATTCCATATTCATTATAAATAATTAATTATTAAATTAGTAATATAATTATTAATCAGAATTATAAATTATTTATTATTAAATAATAAATATTTATTTTTCTAATTTAATAATTATTTATTATTTAATTAATAATTATATTAGTAATTTACTAATTAATTATTATATAATTAATTATTAATAATTAATTATTAAATAACTAATTATTATACAATGAATAATTATATAATTAATAATTATATTACTCATTAACTAAATAATAATTTTTAAGCATTAACTAATAATTAATAATTAATAATTACAAAGAATAATTATAATGACTAATTAAATTACTAATTAACTAATTAGTTATTATATAATATTTTATAATAAATACTATTTAATATTTATAATGAAAAATTATAATTTATAATTATATTACAAATTAACTAATTAACTATTATATAATTTATAACTATATAACTAGATAACAAATTAATTATTATACAATAATTACTAATAAATACTAATTAATAATTATAATGAATAATTATAATTTATAACTATATTACTAATTAACTAATTAGAAAAATGGCTTCAGCTATATCTTTCTCAAAAAATTTAATAATTAACTATTATATAATTAATAATTATATTACTAATTAATTAATTAATTATTAATAATTACAAATTAACTAATTACTAATTATATAATTAATAATTATATTACTAATTAACTAATTAATTTATAAGATAATTAATAATTATAATACAAAGTAACTAATTAATTATTATATAATTAATATTTATATTACCAAATAAGTAATCAATTATTATATAATTAACTAAATAATTTTTATATAATTAATTATATTATTTATAAATATCTAATTAAATAATTTCATATATGTTTAATCCATGTTTTAACATTCAATAATATTATACTTATAGTTTATATTTTATTGTCATTCAAAGACAGAAACATGAATTGTTTTTAAGTTTCAAGTAGGTGGTTTTGAAAGCTTAAAAATTATTTTTCATCAACATTTTTTATAAAATTATTTATTATTTCACTTATTTCATATATTTTTAATCCATGTTTTATTTTTCATTTATATTGGTCTTATATATTATATTTTATAGGATTTAAAAATCACATAATTGAATCATTTTTTTAGGATTGGTGTTTTTGAAAGCATAAATTTTTTATCATCAATATTTTTTACCAAATTATTTTTATTTTAAACTATTTATTATATGTTTAATACATTTTGTAAGTTTCATTTATATTTTCCTAATATTTTATATTTTATTGTATCTTAGAGACACATACCTGAAACATTTTTATGTTTCAAGTAGGTTGTTTTTAAAGCATATAAATTATTCATTATTAACATTTTTATGATATTCTTCTTGTTTTCAACTATATCATATATGTTTAAACCATGTTTAATGTTCCATTTATATTAATCATATGCTATATATTTTGAAGTCTTTCAAATCTGCGTACTTGAAATAGAATCCCACATCGGAAATGCACAATGTTCTCCAGAGAAAAGGGAGAACCTGAATATCAAATCAATAATGAAAAATGATTTCCCAGGAAAACCCTCTTAAACAATGCAGCTCTAGGTGAGAGTTTCTATCAAAATTCATATTGATGTAATGGTAGTACTATTGGATTTTAAATAAGTTATATTATTTATGAAACATCTTGTTTTATTATATATATATACTCAATAAAATCAAAATAAATATGAAAATTTTAAATATATAAAAAATAATTTTTAAAGTAGTAATTTTTTGGGGTTTTGTGTTGAAGGAGACAGCACCGCTACCACCATTTTCATTAAATCGTATGGTTATAGTGTGCCTTTGGATTTTGGATGAAAACTGAAAGGCGGAAGTGCGCTTTCCGCCTCTCAAAACAATTTTCATAAAAACAATTATCCTAAGAGTTTTTTTTAAAATATATTTTTTTAAAACCTATTTAAAAAAACTCAATGAAGGGCCTATGATAGAGCCATCAAAGCAAACATACAGTCCACATTAAAAATAGAGCATTTGTTGAAGTCATTTCTTAAGGTTATCACCACGCCCATATAGAACACATGAGAAAAATCCACTGTGAAAATATCAAGTTTCAGATATAATAAATTCATGAGGAATATCTGCAGCACATTAATAAAACTCCCAATATGGATTACATGAATACATGAAGCCTTATCCAGGTTATGTGATCGCACATATATTAATATTCATCACGTAAAGGATACAAAAAATGCCCTCTAATTTGAAGACACAACTTGATGAGACATTATTTATGGATTGCATGGAAGAATAAGTCGGTGTGATGAATGGTAGAGTTTGATTATCGTATGTGCCGCCTTTTGGATGCACAAATATGGTGTGATTGTTCACCTATAAAGACGTAGAGATTGAATGTCGGGTAATATTTAAAAATGGGGTTTTTATTTTTTTCAAAATAGGGCATGGTTAAAGGGAATTTTTAAAAATGGGTCTGCAGATGCGTGAACCTCGTTCACACATCTTCCTTCTTTAGGAAGCATGAATGTGGTTTATGCATACTTGTAAAGGATCCGTGAACCTCCTTCCCACATCCTACTAAAACGTTAAATAAACAAATCATTAGTACTAAAAAAATATTAATAAATAATAATTAAATAATCAATAAAATAAATGAAATAGTAATAAATATGAATAAAAACTTTTCCAATATTTATAAATATCAATTATAAATAATAAAGTAAAAATTATCAAATATTCAAAAATATTAATAAATATAAATTAAAATAGTATATTTTATATTAATATTGATAAAATTTAATAAATATTTTAACATTTGGAGGGTGAAATTCTCTTATTAAGAATATAAATATTAAATAAATACTAATGAATATAAATAAATATTTATTAATTATTAATAACTGTTAAATAAAAATTAATTGATGTTAATAATTATTATTAAATATTCATGAATAATATATATCCATTGAATAAATATTAATAAATATTCACTCTTCCTATTGAATATTTAATGAAAATAAAAATAATAAATATTTTTAAATTACAATTATATAAAAATAATTATTAATTAAAATATCATCAATATGTAAAAAATATCAATAAATATATATTAATATTAAATGGACGAAAAAATTATTCCCCAAATAATTTGGAGTATATGTATCTTTGAGTAGAAATCTATTACTATGATCCAAAATGTCTTATAAAAGAATCATTGAAATAATATGTTCTTTATGTAATCTTCCTCATATTTACAAGCATTGCACCATAGGAAATGAAACATACCAGTATTCACGATACATTCATTTGCGGGGAACCTATGAAAGGATGAACTACATATAATAGTGTACTTGGAAGTAGTAATCCAAAGCTTTCAAACAGGATTTTACTAAGAGGTAATTTTAAAAGGCTTGCCCATATTGAAGTTATAATAAAGTATACTGTTAAGGGAACCATGTCTTTTAAGAACCCAAATTGGATTTTCGTTGCTTTTATTGAATTAAAATTAATAAATGGAATCCCTACAGATTAGGGATGTTGATCCTTTTTTAGTTAAATTTTTTCTGTGATAGTAAAACATGGGTCTTGTATTTTTCTATTTAAATAATCCATTAATGGGGGGACCAACCACCTATACTTATAGAATTTCATATCATAATTTTTAGATGGCATCTATTTATAATAAATCACTAACTCTGATTATGTTTTCATAATGCATGTATGGATAGAAAAGAATAGATAATACAATTTACTATTGGAATGTTTTTATTATATCATTGATTAATTCAATTACTACCCCTTTATATTCAGTTTAATTTTTTAAGAAAGGAAGTGTGAATTAGAAAAAAAATCCTCTCTCAATAGCATGATTTTCCTAAACATTCTACAGTAATAATGTTTGATTCAAATAGATATACTAACCATAGTAGTAATTTCATATGATTTCATTTACCTTCTCCTCAAGGGAAACACTCATAAACCAATTTTTTGAAATCAAATATAATTCTCCAAGGATGATCATCATCAATACATAATCCTGTACATGCTATAACATTATTAACCCACATAAGGATTGTTTCTTATTTGGGATGAATATAAAGTCAATATTTTCATAATTTCCATAATTTTATCACAGGATGGTGGTATTTTAACTGTAAGATTCTACAATAATGATTGTGTACAAATAGAAATTGGGTTCTTTTATAAAGTCTGAATATGTATCATCAAAAAATTGGCCAAATGACCTTATAATTATATACATATCATATTATGGTTTTTCTGATCTTCAATCATTATCAGCTACTCTTCACAATTATCCATTATTAATTTAAATTATTCTTCATGTAATTTCATTTAAAAATAATGAATCATGTTCCATGTTTTTTCAATTCAAATCATTGGAATCAATAATATTTTTCATGATTTCAGGACGTTCACAGATATTATCATCCAGAGTGTTAAAATTTATTAATTAATATCAAATAAAAATTATTAATTTTAAAAGATAATTTGATGACAGTAAGACACTTATTAAAAAAATTATAACTCTATAAATGACAATAGTAACTTCACAACCCCCTCCCCACAAAGTGTACCCCTCCTGGGCTGGCAATGTGAGAAGGGGGATAATAACCCCCCGAGTCCTGCCTCCAGTAGGCCCCAGGTTGGAAACTAGCACCAAGGTTATAGTAAACACACAAATGGGAGGAATTTCCCTATAAGAGAATACATGTGGAAGCGAGAGATAAGATAGACCCCAACTAACTCCAACTCATCCAATAAGATGAATGAAATCCCGAGTACACATATGAAATGTCATGAAAAACCACTACAACTAGAAGGGGAAAAACTGCAAGTACCCAAAAAAGAAGTAAAACAGTAGCAACCACATGCCCAAAAAACTCATGCAAATGCAAGCTAGTAGAAACCAGCTTAATCTCCAACCTGCTCTAAGTGACATGACAAACAGTTTATATATACATAGGGTGAGTATAACTGTATACTCGGGAGGATCCTCCCCGAAGCATCTCGTGCAAAATTAATGAAATCATGCTAAATCACAGTGAACAACAAGTGAAACTAACTCATCGCCTAAAAATTTATAATATATTCCCAACCCCACCATGGATACTCTAACCTAGTAACGCATACATGAGTATATAATATAACAAAGAATATCATGGGTACCCTGCTTCTGCTTCCCCACTAGTTTGCCACTTTTCCCCAACGTCGCTCGTCCTAAGAAAGTATCTCTAAAAAGTATTGCCCGCATACACCTGGGAAAAGCACCACAACATGCTCCTTGTGCAACAGAACCACCACATCCATAGAAGAAAGAAACAAGGTAGTTTCTAAGAGACACCACAACACGCATAATGTGTATCATACATCCGGTATTATACCTCAAGCCATTACAGCCCGTACACTAAGTAAGGATTCTCAATCCATCACAACCTATACACATTACACCTATAGTAGTCCATAGGATACTATATCCAGAATATATGTGTGTGACTAACCACAATCCATTTCAAACCTCTAAACACATATATGGTGAAAACCAACCACTGTGCCTACCCGTACAAGTATCTACCAGGAGAAGAGAGCGGGGAAAAAGGGGGTAGTCGGCCATCCATCCTCCCACAAAAATGTTGGGGAAAAAACCCCCCAGGGTTCAGAGTCCCCGGGGTGTTAGTTGACCTTACTAACAGGATGGAGTATCATATAGAAACACAAAAAGTATAGAATATTCTATATCTCACAACCACACTATGGGAATAACCTAGTCTTAGACTCAACTGTAGCTAATGTCTCTCGGACTCCGGGATGCCACTTCTACAAGTAGGTATCCTATAAGTACACAACCATTTAAAAATATTTATTGCCTTACTTCATTTCTTTTTTATCAGTTCCACTTTACGAAAATTAATTCATTAAACATTAAATAACCATTTACAATTCCACATTAAATTTCAATACCCTCACACCCAAAGTCCACTATCCCTTTAAAACTACAACCTCATAATTATGTTCCAACACCACAAACCCCAAGGGTTAACATCATTTATTCAATTATTAATTATAGAATTAGTTTTCTATATTCCTAGGAATTCTAAAAAACATTCTATGCTACTAAACACAAGGGGGATCAACACGGTGAGTAGATGTACTACCCATCGATTCTTTTTCACCTATAGCAAGAGCGTAGACCCATCCTCCCTTGAGAATCTAAAAACGGAAAGCATGTTGCATACCCCACACATCTTCGCCTCTTTTTGAAGAAGGGTAAGCAACACCAGTTGCATTGGGTAGTGGGGAAACTAAAACAGATAACCAACCAAAAAGAATTAGCAAGCATCCAATAATCACATTCATCCCGTTACATCATCCATTGTGTCCTCCCCGACACCCAAATGCATAAACCGATGCATATTGCTACTCTAGGAATCATCTTCTACCACATAGAAAAGGTGTCCATGCCTCAACATATCATTAAATCTATCCAGGATCTATTCACAAAACAAGCAGCAGGAAAACAAACATTTTAACAATTGGGCTCTTGGCCCTTTAACAAACAATAGGCTAACTCAGAACCCTACAAGGAGTTATCGTTTATCGATCAACAGCTTATTTAATCCTTCTTGGATTAACCGATTATTATTTTTAGGTTCAAAATTCGTGAAACCTAACCAGTAATCTATCACAAATAATTAAACATGCTTAATTCACCCTTTTGATTAACAGAAAATTACACCAAGAAATAGATTCGTTTACATGCCTATTTATCTTTTGCCAAACAATTATCAATTAATCCTGATTTACGTTCTTTACTGATTTACATCATGAATGAACAACTGAACACATAGAGAATAGATATCAAACTATCTAGTAGAAAAAGAGGAAAAAACATATGATCGATATCAATTAATTTATCCGGTTCAAATATTTATTATGTCAATTCCATTATCATCCAGTGGGATAAAACATGATAATGATAAAGTTGCACATAAAATAAGAGATAAGCGATGAATCCCCTACCTCAAATGGTTCTTGACATTCTTTATACGAGAATGATCTACACAACGGATCACGATCGCCACCTCTCTTGAAAACTGTATCCACCCAAGGATGCCACGGTACGACCGTACCATCCAAAATCTTAGAAAACTACATTATAATCATGCAGATCACATGCTATAATATGCAAAGGATAAACATGAGAAGATGAACACTAAAAAAACGATGATAAAAAATACCTTATATGAATGATTGATCGATATTTCATGGTTGCATCAAAACATAGCGGAACCAATCCGAGGAGGAAAGTTTGATTACGAAACTCCTATGGGAAGGAATGGTATGTTTGAGCATCTCACACCTGAGAACAAGGAGAAATAATTAGGGAGGAAGATATCCCGTCCATTTAGAAGATTTAATAGAGCGGTGGTTTAGGATATGATGGAATTCCCATTAAAAGAGGAGCACACTAAATCGTGCAGTTTGACCAAGTAAAAACATCCGGAGCCTTAGAAATATTTAATATAGGAGTTATGGCCTTTGAATCATCCTTAGAGTCCCTAAAACAGTGCTTTAAATGAATTTTATGTCAAAGTAAATGTCAATGGGGTGAAACTGTAGGTAGCTTGAAACACTGTTCACCCTACCATTCTAGAAACACTTTACACCCTAAGGTCACTGATGTTAGTGTTCACAGAAGGTCACTGATGTCACTATTCACAAGAAGGTCGCTGATTTCACTATTCACATAATGTCATTGATGTCACTGTTCACAGAAGGTCATTGATGTCACAGTTCACAGAAGGTTGCTGATGTCACTATTTACAGAAGGTCACTGATGTCACTGTTCACAGAAGGATACAGATGACACTCTTCACAGAAGGTCAATGATGAAACTATTCACCTAAGGTTACCGTTGAACTGTTCATAGAAGGTAAATGAAGACACTGTTCACTAAAGGTCAATGATGAAACTGTTCACCTAAGGTTACCATTGCACCGTTCATAGAAGGTTTCTGATGACACTGTTCACAGAAGGTCAAGGATGACACTGTTCACCTTAGGTTACCATTGCACTGCTCACAGAAGGTTAATGATGAAACGTTTCACAGAAGGTCAATGATGTCACTATTCACATAAGGCAACCATTGCACTGTTCAAAGAAGGTGAAAGATAAAATTGGTCAGAGAAGGTCAATGATGACACTGTTCACCTAAGTTTACCGTAACACTGTTCACAGAAGGTCAATGATGACATTGTTCACCTAAGGATACCATTGCACCATTCAAAAAAGGTTAATGATGACATTTTTCATAGAAGTTCAATGATGACACTATTCACCTATGGTTACCATTTCACTGTTCACAACTTTCTAACGTTGGAACTGTTCACAGAACTGGAAAATTGGAAAAGTGTTGGGGATAAGTCACCTTAACCTCCCGAATCACCTCATACACCAGATTTTCACAAAGTAATGGACTAGAGAGGTCTGGGACATTACATGTAATGCACATAAAAAATGTATCATAAATCAAAAATCCACATAATCTACACCTCTAGCCTGGATTATCTTCTGTAGCACAACGACTCATATAATAGTGTTTCCACGTCTTGTCCGTCTATGTTTGCACTCTAGTGTATATTTCACATCATCATCTGCAACCACCTCCACATCCTCTTATGTCACAGGCGGTGGATGTACAATCTCACCATCTATACCCCTCCAACATATAAGGATAGTGGATTCTAGCTGGAACTATCACCAACAGGGAAAGTAGATGGGGACTGTGCTATGGATGTCTCTAATAAAGAATACATCTCAACCCAGTCAATGTATGTACTTAGTTGTGGATGAGCCTGAGAAGTTGGAGGAATACATTACTTATCATGTTAAACACCCTCCTTAAGTGAAACAACAACATCTGACTGATCAAGCTTATCAGCCTCCTCCTATAGAAGAGTAATATCCATAACAGGGTCATTACCCCCTTATACATTAATACGAGACTCAGCAGCCTCCATATCCTCCTCAACATGTGGTGGATAAAATAAAATTCCATGATAAATCTCTTCCATCGAAGGGAAAAACAATTTCACAAGGGTGTAAAAATATTCCAGGTCAAATACAATGCTCTCTAATGGATCAAACATGTGAATTAAATGACCTATACGAGCATCCTGTTAAAAAAATTCCATTGTTATGTAATATGTATAAAAAATATGGTGAAGAGTAGAAGTAACAATGTATACCAACTCATGAAATCCTAGACGGTGCCATGTTAGATACATGAATGTGTACCTACTGTAATAGGATTCATAATCCATCTGATCCACCAAATGAAAACATATTGTCCCAACCCCTCACAACTGGGAGTCCTATCGTCAATCCCATTAATCAATATATCTAGAATGGTATCTCCTCCATTTGAAATCTCTATTTCATAACATATTAAGGGAATGAAATGAATCTAACAAACTGGGTGGTCAAGAACTGGTTTAATGAATCCTAACTATCTCATAACTCTATTGGTCTGACACCACTTCACTAGTGCAGAAAACGTTTTTTACGTCACCATTTTTTACGTCGGTTATATAAAACCGACGTCATAATATGTAAAACGAGGTTTTTTACGTCGGTTATTTAATAACCGACGTAAAAACCTGTGTTCGGTACACCTTTAACGTCAGTTATTTTTATAACCGACGTTATTAATCGCGCGGCTTCGTTTTTTACGTCGGTTATACATTAACCGCCGTAAAAAACAGAAGCGGGGGGTGTTTGTTACGTCGGTTATTCAATAACCGATGTAACAAATCGACATATGTACGAGTTATTACGTCGGTTATTCAATAAACGACGTAAAAAACACGGTTTATGAAGGCCTTTTTACGTCGGTTATAAAATAACCGACGTAAAAAAAGAATCCGCAGATGTTTTTGACGTCGGTTATGGAATAACCAACGTAAAAAAACGCAGATTTTGAGCCCTTTATAACGTCGGTTATAAAATAACCGACGTAAAAAAAGAATCGGAGGAAGGTTTTTACGTCGGTTATTGAATAACCGACGTTATAAATGTTTTTAAAAAACTTATAACGTCGGTTATTGAATAACCGATGTGATAACTCATTTAAAAATTTACCCAGACCCGTGGATTGTCATTCGCGAGTTTACCTTCGACAGTCGCGACTCGTATCTCTCACGCGTAAACCCGAATCGGCTCGTCCATTTCGTTGGTTTAGATTCGTTTTGCGATCATCGTTTCTCATATTTAATCTCCTCGGATCAATCATCTAAACTCGCAGCACTCAGGTAATCCTCCCACTCGTTCGTTTTTTTCGCGGATAGTATATATATATGTGTTGTGATTTTTTTGTTGAAACTAGATAAGATTCTTCGATTGCGAACCCTTTTAACTCGTTTTGGCACCATAATCTTATTTATCATCCCTAGATCTATTAGTTCGACTTGCAATATTGACTAATTTTATGATTTCACTAATTTTTCATCGTTTTCAATAAATCCCCGAGAGGGTTGGGGCATGTCCATTTGGATGGGTTGCCCTTTTACAGTTGTTACTACTTTATTCACATACAACCATGGCATAGGTGCATGGATTTGGAATCACATCACCATTTTCACCCCCTGCAAACAAAGTTTCACGAGGAGGACTCGCCAGATTTCCCCTCGGCATGTTAAAAATTTTAGATACCCTCTTTTCAGCAAGTAAAAAATTAACTAGTTTTTTCTTCACTACTTATCCTAAACAAATAAAACCACCATTCTTTCTAGAACCTCTACTAGATCCATTGCATCCATCAACATACATATTTGGATCTGAAAGCATCCCTTAAGCCTTATGTTCGATGCTAACATCCTTTACTGATCTATAGAAAATATGATGGTCAGCTAAGCTCTCCATTTAAAAGTCAAACCCCACCAATTATTCATCCTCATCATGAGAAAATGGCACAACATCTGAATTTCTGATTCAATCTCTTGGGTCACTGAACAAACATTAACTCCTTCAAATCCACACCTAGAATAGACAACCTAATGTCGAGTTCCTTCTCTATCTATTGAAACTCAGTTCTTCCTCCACACCTAAAAACATTCTTTGAATGGCCCAACTTCTTGTTATGGTAAATTTTCAGTGATTCCAGGGGGGTGGGAGGGCTATCAAGAGGGTTGGGGGGTGTCCAGGGGGTGTCCAAGGGGGTAGGGTGTGGGGGGTGGTGTCCAGGAGGGGTGGGGGGCTGTCCAGAGGGGTCGAGGGGTGTCCAGGGGGGTTTACAAGGGGGTGGGTGGGTGTGGGGGGCTGTCCAAGGGTGTGGGTGGGTGTTGGGGGGTGTCCAGGGGGGTGTCCAAGGGGGTAGGGGGTGGGGGTGGTGTTTAGGAGGGGTGGGGGGCTGTCCAGAGGGTTGGGGGTGTCCAAGCAGGTCGGGGGTGGGGGGTTGTGTCCAGGAGGGGTGGGGGTGCTTTCTAGAGGGGTCAGGGGCTGTCCAGAGGGGTCGGGGGGGTGTCCAGGGTGGTGTCCAAGGGGATGGGTGGGTGTGGGGGGCTGTCCAAGGGGGTGGCGGCCTGTCCAGAGGGGTCGGTGGGGTGTCCAGGGGGGTGTCCAAGGGGGTGGATGGGTGTGGGGGGCTGTCCAAGTGGGTGGCGGCCTCTCCAGAGGGTATTTGGGGTTGTCCGGGTGGGTGGGGGGGGGGGGGCTGTCCAGAGGGTTGGGGGATTTCCAGGGGGGTGTCCAAGGGGGTAGGGGGTGGGGGGTGGTGTCCAGGAGGGGTGGGGGGCTGTCCAGAGGGGTCGGGGGGGGGGGGGGGGGTGTCCAGGGGGGTTTACAAGGGGGTGGGTGGGTGTGGGGGGCTGTCCAAGGGTGTGGGTGGGTGTTGGGGGGTGTCCAGGGGGGTGTCCAAGGGGGTAGGGGGTGGGGGTGGTGTTTAGGAGGGGTGGGGGGCTGTCCAGAGGGTTGGGGGGTGTCCAGGGGGGTGTCCAAGCAGGTCGGGGGTGGGGGGTTGTGTCCAGGAGGGGTGGGGGTGCTTTCTAGAGGGGTCGGGGGCTGTCCAGAGGGGTCGGGGGGTGTCCAGGGTGGTGTCCAAGGGGATGGGTGGGTGTGGGGGGCTGTCCAAGGGGGTGGCGGCCTGTCCAGAGGGGTCGGTGGGGTGTCCAGGGGGGTGTCCAAGGGGGTGGATGGGTGTGGGGGGCTGTCCAAGTGGGTGGCGGCCTCTCCAGAGGGTATTTGGGGTTGTCCGGGTGGGTGGGGGGGCTGTCCAGAGGGTTGGGGGATGTCCAGGGGGGTGTCCAAGGGGGTAGGGGGTGGGGGGTGGTGTCCAGGAGGGGCGGGGGGCTGTCCAGAGGGGTCGGGGGGTGTCCAGAGAGGAAGGCTCTCTGTCTGGTCCACCGGCCGGCCGGTGGTGATCCAGCAGCCGGCCGGTGGTGAGCCAGCGGCCGGCCGGTGACACCAGGCGGTGGGCAAGTCTACTGCCTGGGTCCTCCGGCTGGCCGGTGAGCTCACACCGGCTGACCGGTGGACTCAGTGAGTCCACTTTTCAGCAACATGGCATCATCGAATGCGGATATTACATGTTAAGATTTATATATGAAATAATAACAACTGGGAAAGTTCTGAGTTTTGACCTGGTAAGATTTCCTCTTTCTCATAATATTTCAATTTGATTTATTCATTATACACGTTGACTACTATCCTTTTCCTTTGTAGCTTTTTGATGACCCTCAACCCTTTACTGCTGAAGATATCAAACACTTACAAGTGGAGTGGTCAAATTATTTTACAGGTTTGATTGACTTTTAGTTGTTTGTAATGTAAAATGTAATTTTGAATATTGTCAATGTAATTGTGTATTTCGTAGTCATTTAGGTTGGATTTAGTTTTTTTTGAAGTTGACAGTGTAAGTTTTGAATGTTATATAAGTGAATGTTTAATTTTTCTCTACTTCTTGTTTTGGTCTATTGTTGATGGTTTTTCTGGTCTGGATTTTGGTATGGGGGGAGAGGTTCCAAGGGGGTGGGTGGGTGTTTGGGGGGTGTCCAAGGGATATGGGAGGGGTGTCCAAGGTGTGTTTGGGGCTGTCCTAGGGGTCGGGGGGGGGGGGGGGGTGTAAATGAGGGTGGGGGGGTGTCCAAGGGGTGGGGGGGTGTCCAAGGGATATGGGAGGGGTGTCCAAGGTGTGTTTGGGGCTGTCCAAGGGGTCGGTTGGGTGTAAATGAGGGTGGGGGGGGGGGCTGTCCAAGGGGTGGGGGGGGGGGTGTCCAAGTGGTGGGGGGTGTCCAAGGGATATAGGAGGGGTGTCCAAGGGGTGTTTGGGGCTGTCCAAGGGGATGGGGGGTTTCCAAGGGGTCGGGGGGGGGGGGGGGGGTTTCCAAGGGGTCGGGGGGGTGTCCAGGGGGTGGGGGGGATGTCCAAGGGGTGGGGGGGGGGTGTCCAAGGGGTGGGGGTGTCCAAGGGATATGGGAGGGGTGTCCAAGGGGTGTTTGGGACTGTCCTAGTGTTAGGGGGTGTAAATGAGGGTGGGGGGCTGTCGAAGGGGTGGGGGGGTGTCTAAGGGGTGGGGAGGTGTCCAAGGGATATGGGAGTGGTGTCCAAGGTGTCTGGGAGTTCTGTCCAAGGGGCCGGTTGGGTGTAAATGAGGGTGGGGGGGCTGTCCAAGGGGTGGGGGGGGGGGGGGGGTGTCCAAGGGGTGGGGGGGGTGTCCAAGGGATATGGGAGGGGTGTCTAAGGGGTGTTTGGGGCTGTCCAAGGGCTCGAGGGGGTGTCCAGGGGTTGGGGGGGGGTGTCCAAGGGGTCTGGGAGGGCTCTCAAGGTGTGGGGGGGGGGTGTCCAATGGGTGTTTTAGGCTGTACTAGGGGTCTTGGGGGTGTAAATGAGGGTGGGGGGGCTATCCAAGGGGTGGGGGGGGGGTGTCCAAGGGGTGGGGGGTGTCCAAGGGATATGGGAGGGGTGTCCAATGGGTGTTTGAGGCTGTACTAGGGGTCGTGGGGGTGTAAATGAGGGTGGGGGGGGGGGGGGGGCTGTCCAAGGGGTGGGGGGTGTCCAAGGGTTGTGGTGGGGCTCCAATGTGGTGGGGGAGGGCAGGCCAGGTTGTTAGGTGGGTATAGATGAGGGTGGGGTTCAGTTGGGGCTTGGGGGAGGGCTGGCATGGTTATTTTTGTTGTTTGGTTTCTGGTTGCTTTTTGGTGAGAGCAGTGCAATTATTTAAAAAAAAATATATCGTTTTCACGTCGGTTATTTTATAACCGACGTGGTAAATAAATCGGTAGGGGTTTATCACGTCGTTTTTTTCGAGAACCGACGTGATAAACCGTTCCCGGGCCTTTTATCACGTCGGTTCTTAATATAACCGACGTGCTAAAAGGCCTGGGAATCGATTTACCACATCGGTTATTGGATAACCGACGTGCTAAAACGTTTCCCAGGCCTTTTTATCACGTCGGTTATTTAAGAAACCGACGTGATAATAGGCCCGGGGAAGGGTTAATCACGTCGGTTATTAATGAACCGATGTGATAAACACCGTGATGTTAGGGATGTTACGTCGGGTTTTAAATAACCGACGTAAAAAACATTATTTATAACGTCGTCCATATTAACGTCGCCTAAAAACCGACGTAAATAATGAAAAATAACCGACGTAAATTTTTTTTCTGCACTAGTGCTTGACTATTTGAAAATGAATCAATGGAACCCTAAAGAAGCCGGGTAGCAAGCATTGTCGTACGATATGATTGAAGACACTGCATAATATCATCTACATATGGCTCCAAAAAATCATAAATATAAAAAAGTAATCAATTAATAAATGAATACATGTATAGTTAAGAATAAATATTTAATGATATAAATAATTATCGCTTACATAGTGTGGTAGAATGCCATCCAACATAAGTATGTAGCGGTGGAAATCATGTCTGGGGGAATCTGAATATCGATGTGCCTCTCTCCCCCTGGAGATAAAATGGTTATATTTAAATTTAATAATAGAAAGTTATAAAATTATGTTAGACACTATATAAAAAGGAATAACATACCAACTTCCATGTGGAACCTCTGCTACAACATCTGATGGCAATAGCGCATGAGCATGTGGATCTAAATTAGGGATGAGATCCCATAAAAACATCTATAGAAGAACAATATATCCCGTGATATGCTTCTTATCGATGCGACATGTGCCGCATATCACCATTTATTTATATGCTATACAAGAAGACCCCCTAGCTATACTGGCATGACTCTTCAAAATCTTCCAAAAAAGGTAAATACATCAGATGTACCAAAAGTAGTGGAGTGATGAAAAAACAATTGTGCCACCGATCATCCTAAAAATACATGCCCATGAAAATCATAGCACAATGTTCTCATCAACATCCTTTTCTAAATGTTTGATGTGATGGTCTACCCAAGGCATGCGTAATCTACCCTTGATGATTGTTCTTCCATCATCTAGGACCACTATTCTAAGTAGTCTAGAACGAGTTTGTGAAAATCTACTCCATCTCAGCCTGTCAGAGACTCACCATCGATGGAAAATCCCAACATAATGGCCACATCCTGTAGTGTAATAGTAATCTCCCCCTCTCTAAAATTGAATTTATGTTACTCTGGACTCCGTATCATTACATGCGTAGCAATGAGTTGATGAATGAGAAAGGTGAAGTCAGACATCGCTACACATAGAATCCAGCGCGACGAACATGAGGGATGATAGAAAGAGGTGGTGCGGTATGATGGAAATGGTGAGATGTATACACACTCACTAGAGGCATAGGATTCCCCTCTAAAAGTGTCCATGATACAAGAGTATGTTGGGATTTGAGAAATTGAAAACCTTCCGTTTGCAAAAATTATATCATCATTAATTTTGATAGATAATTTAATAAAAATTTTAATCTTTTATTTAAAAAATAAAAAAAAGAAATATAAAAATGATTGCGGTGATAATTTCGATTTATTCTTGATTTTTTTTGCATGGATTATTTACTTTTTTACATGTGGAATCATGATATATTCATTTTCATTCAATGTTTTTTAATAGTTTTAGTAAAAAAATAATTATTATAGTATCAAAAAATGAGATAAACCAAAATTAAAACATGTTAGAAATGGATCAAGTAATAAATAAAATACTTCAATAATGAAATGTCCACATTAAAAAAATATATACATATTCTTGATATAATAAAAATACTCAATAATTGATGATAGGATGTGGAGCTATGTCCAACCACTTGGGAACATCTCTTACTAGTTTTTCCTTCAGTGTGATAGATACTGCATCTTATTCTCCCACCTCGTTGCCGAGGCCAGTCCATTTCATTTCTAATTAGATTTTACATTGTTCTTACATGGGTCCGCAACATAGTAGTATAAATCCAATAATTTAAAAAATGATAGACATTGAAAAAATCAAAAATAAAAACCAAACTAAATTATGAAACTTGGAATTATCAGGGAAAATGGTCAGCTGATCAACATACAGTGAGATAGAATGAATGTCAAAAACATGCATCCATGATGTACTATAACAATTATACAAAGTTCTCATGGTATACACCAGGTCAACATATGGATCCCATCATGTATTTATTGAAAAAAACTGCAATAACATGTCTACATGGATATCTAAATGCATGAAATTTGCCACAATAAAAATACTTGTTATTTTAAATCACCACAAACACTTGAACACAAGTGAATATAGCCTGTTCGTAGCACTGTATTACCTGGAAGATAATATTTTCCCTATTAAAGGTTAGAATAGTCCCTCTTGAAGACTAATTTAGTATATGATAAATATCATTTTTGAAATGCTGAGTAAAACTAATTCTAGTTTCCATCCTCTGATAGAAATTTTTAGACCATTAAACATAGTAGTGGACACATCTATAAAATTTCTCATGCACTAACCCTATGATCGGGAGTTTGCGCAAAACCTTAAGGACCCCGTGTATGAAATCCACAATATTAGTGGTCATATGACGGTATCTTCTACCACCATCATTTTCAAATGACCTTTTTTCCTCGTAACATTGCATCATATATTCATACCGATATTCATTAGCAGTTCAAATCTCTTCAAGGAGTCAATCAAACCTTTTTTGTTAGGGCACATATGCTGTAACCATAAGAGTATAATTTGTTAAAATAGATATTAAATTTTGTTAAAAAAGTATGATCATAACAACATTCTCAACTTGAGGATCGCCTTCTTTATGGCATCTTCTCTAAAATGATTATACAAATTACTTGCAATATGTATAATTGAATAATGATGATAGGCATTCGGCTCAGCCCATCGAATCCCATCACTAGACATGACCTCTATAATTTCCTGATGGAGATCAAATATCATACGAATGCCCAGGTTTTGTGTGACATGAACACGTAGACATCCCAAAAACCAGCTCCATCATTCAAAATCCCCCCTTTCAACAATAGAAATATCAAGGGTCATAGGAGCATGATTACCATCATATATTGAATTAATGAGTATAAAACCCATATAATTTCCATACCAGAATGTTCCATCGACCTAAATAAATTGTTTACAAAAGGGAGAGGCAGCAATTCATGGCCTTAATGCCCAAAAATCCTATTGAACTTTACCTTTGTTCTATCAAATCCATGATTGGGGGATACATACTCAGTAGTGTCCAACTAATAAACAATATGATTTTTTAGTGACAAAAATTCCATATGATTTGGTAATATAGAATAAGATTTATCCCAATTGCTATAAACATTTTCAATTGCGTTTTTGTTTTCACTGCATGCTTTGGTGTATGATAATTTATAGATATACAACTGTTGAATTATTTCCTGAACAAGGGAAACGTTAACATCCTGACATGTTAATATCATCTCAAAAATAATATTTGTTATAAACATTGATTCAATGGAAAAGTGATACCGGTACAAGGTTGGATGCACACAAGTTTGTGGCCATTCTAATTTGGTTATACTTTAATATGGACAAAATATCAAATATTTCCATTAATAAAAATTTACATTCTGGCCCATATTTCTCACAACAAATGCGATATTTTTTCTTCTTTGACTCATCAACCACAAATGTGAAATATTGAACAATGTTGTATTGCTTTATAACATTTTTTCCTGGCACGTTTACTTTAATACTCCTACCCGACATATATTGTGTTATCAATTTATCCAAACCTATTCCCAATAATTCTAGGGAATTAAGAAAACAGTGTAATGAAATCCAAATCAAAATGTTTTTAGGATAAATTCCTTAAACTATGGAACTTAATACTGAAGGATGATTACCACTAACTGGTGGATGTCGTGGATGCATGTATCTCAATGGAACCTCATAAGTTTCATTCCCCACATCCCCGTCACACACTTCTCTCAGACGAATCTCAATATGTTCATTCCCCACCTCACCCTCCCCCACATCATGTCTTGATGGATACCTGGATTCTTCTTCCTTAGATAAACTTTCATTCACTATATCATCAAAAAGGGATTTCATCTATATTTCCTTGGAAACATTGATCAAATATATAATAATTTTCTTCTATTACTGGAGTCATATGAGAATGGGTCAATGAAAAAGACTTTTATGAAGGACTAATATCTATAGAGCTCACAAAACACAGTTCTTTAGTAGTTGATCGCACCACATCTATATCAGAAATCACCACATACAACTCCATCAAACCATTAGCCTACTACTGCCAAAATAAAGAAGTTGCATCCATCCAATCATCACCATCGAAAAAAGTGTACTTGGGGTGAAAAACATTTAGATTGTTGTAGATTTCGATATGTTATTGAAGAAATGGACTAATTGACCCTCAATTTTAAACAATTATGAATCTTATTAGGAACTACATCCAATGTCATAAAACCATCAAGATTTACCACTTTTACAGGTAGCACACTACAGCTAAATCCATGCTCAGTATAAATGGCCTCACTGTTGTAATATATTTTCTGAGACATTATAACCTATAAAAAAATAATTAATAAAATATTTTATACAACATAAAAATTTTACAGTATTTAAAATCTTTTTGAATAATTGACTTTATTTTGATAATTTTTTATGTATTGATTTATAAGTATTGAGGTACAGTGATGGTTGTATTATTACCAATGATAAATTAATAGAACATTATATATTTTAATTACTTATGAAATAATCATGACTTGATCATGATAATTATTATTAGTTAATCATTCTTTGATAAAATAACCAAAACCTATGGGTATAGTTATGGAGTATATATTATTAAATATTTTAGAAACCGTCATTATTCTATCAAACATTAATGCTTCCAATCAAATGATGGTTCTCAAACATCTCTTTGGGGACACTTCTTTTGGCACCCCACTTTGGGGATGCCTCTTGTTTATTTACTTTTAATTACAAATTTAAAAACATGAATGTGAGGGGGTTTAGGGGTATGAAATATGTATGTTTTTTTACATGGACACGAAGGTCCTTATATACCTAGTCATAGATGACTCACAGGCCATCAATATGAAAAACGTGAAATTATTACAAATTAAATAACCACCTTCACAAAATAAGACATCCAAATTTGATTATGCATTGGTTGGTCATCTCAAGATTAGTCATCACACCACATACCATGATTTTTGTTATAATTCTAATATCTATTACTAAATCAAATATATATTAAATATTTATATATCTCTTATATTTATTAAATTTATTTATAACTAATATATGTTAAAATTATTAATAATAAAAAATTGTTTTTATACCGTTAAAAAATTAGTTATCTGCGTATTTTTTAGTAAATTTAAAAATGATACATATAACTTATATATAATTCATAAATTATATAACCACAGTAAAGATATTATAATTTAAATTAATATTACTTTCAAAATATCATATTTTATAACATATTTAAATTTCAAAAACATTTAATACGAATTCATATGACATTTTAGACATAACATAATCAGTTTTCCTAATCATTCAATATGAATTCAATACAAATGAAATAAATAAACCATACAAGCAAAGGATAATTTCTACATATAAAAAATGGAATAAATTAATCATACAAATGAAAAAATAAACACAATTATAAAATTAAAAATTTAATAGTATTTTTAGATTCTTCAAAGTAGAAAACATTTGTTGGGGTGGAAATTCTTTAGGGCTTCACAAAAAAATCCAGAGGAGAAAAATGAATGGGGGGGGGGACACATTTTTATAGATTTATCTTAGTGAGATGCATGAACAAGGTTCACGTATCCTTCATCTAATCTTCAAAGGATGTGTGAGCATAGATAGACATCTACCGCCGCACCAAAGATGTTTAAACCCCATTCATCCATCTTTGGAGTGGAGAGAAGCGTGAACGATGTTCACTCTCTTATTTTATCATGTTTGGGTAGGTTGTGTGAACCCCGTTCATTCAACTTCAGTGTGGAAGAAGATGCGTCAAAACCATTCATGGATATCTGGTGGAGGGAATTTGTTTGAATGGGGTTAACGCAACTTGATACCCCTTTTTAATTTTTTAAACCTTATCCCCTTTTTTTAAAAAAATTAAAAAAACCTGTATATAAAAAATTTCCTTGAAATTCGAAGGGTCCCAATGCCACTACAGAAGGAATAAATATCGGTTCTCATACAAGACAGAGTTTATGAAGCCAGTTTAAGGGATATAAAAAGGAAAATATGTGAGAAATACATCCCATAATCATTCTAGTGAAGAAGTGATATCCCAATATTTCCTTCCATATAAGCATTCTTCTAAAAGGCTTCTTGCACCATGTAATCCCTCATTCAAATAGTGTTGGAACCACATGACCCATCATCAGATAGGATGTTATATCACAAGGGGTTGAAGCTCGTGAAAATATAGAACTCATTTCTTTGAAATAAACACCATCATGAAAACACAGATTCCTATTGATTTCATGGGCTTGGCATCCCATAAATGGATGTCAAATTATGGAATTCCTAGTTATGTGATGAATTACAGACACCAAATCTGCGTTTATCTATGATAAATTCCTAAATTGTTTTATGATTCTCTACAAAAGGATAGCATCTGATTGAGGTCTACACTGCCCAAATGAAATATTCAGGCCTATGTGAGAAACTTCATTCTTCACGTGATTCTTTCAGGTGATGAAAAGAAATATTCCATGTACATTTGAGTAAAATCATTGTGAGACTCCATCATTTTGTCTCCTTTTTTCAATTGCACGAGGATTTGGCCATTGTGCGATTCCCTGATGCAAAACAATTCCGTGAAAACAATTTCACGTTTCATGGGTTATGAGATATTGATGCAATGACTTTCTATAATTTCCATGAAGTCTTTGTCATGTGGAATAAACATGAAAAATCCCAAGTTAACCATAAATACATGACATGTCAAAGGTAGGAAGAATGAATATCCTAGAAAAATTCTATATTTCATCACAAGATCAATCATTCATCATGTGACACACCACTTCCAAATAGAAGGGTTTTCCATAGAAACTCTTGCATTTGGTCATGAGATTAATTATTAATCATGAAGAACATCACAAAAAATGAGAGGTATTTTATTAGACAAAAATTTCATGGTTGCACAGGATCATGAAAATTCTTCTAAAATAAAGATAAAAATATACCTGAGGTGGGAACTACTCGTGGTCACTGAACGTCATGTGAAAAAAACCTAGATATCTAGAAGACACTGTGAGTCCCTAGTGATATGTCCTACTTGTCTTGTGATAGCCAATTGGCTTGTCAGCCTCATCACATGGAAGACATCAGGTATGTCCAGGGAACCATGAACTCCCCCATTAGATCACCAAGGAAAAATGAAAAGAGTTGTCAAATAGAGTTTCCTATGATAAGATTTCACATATCCACAGAACCATTATTGGTCATGTGATGCATCACAAAATAATAAGTGAATTTCCATAAAAAACACTCATATAGAATAACAAACTATCTAACCATTGTAAAATAAAACAAATTAAATAAAAATAGGAAGGATATATAAGCTACATGTAGTCATAAAAGGATTGCGATGTGCTATGGAAGTCTGTTTCATGGTATCATGTGATTCCGTGACATGATGGACTGATCCCGCAAAGGACACCGAATTAACCATCCTTGTCACATGGAATGTCCCAGACATGCAATTTGATATCATTCAAAGTCCTTTTAAAATGTTCTTTGATCATGCGATGGTACAAGGACATGTCGATATGAATTCCAGGAGGTTCATTAACATTATCACAAGATCAAAAAATTCCCCATTAATTAAAAACAATCCAATAAATGAGAGGATTGAAAGGGGGACATGTAGTCACTGAAATCTAGTGACACCCTCAGAATTGTTCAAAATAAGTACTTGTGAAGACATGTGGTGCTAGAGCCCTTAACCGACTCTATTATGGATTCACGCAAGATATGTTGTAGAAACTGGAGAACAAACGAGATGGTGAACCCTATAAATCCCCTACCACAGTATGAAAATGCTCCACTACACACGCACAGGACTACTACCTATCACGACCAAGAGGAATAACTCTAGGAATTTCACACCCATGCTAGATCGGATTTCTCTGCGTAAATGATCCCTTGATTGAAAAGTCTTCTATCATGTAATTGTACCGACAAAGAGCTGGAGAAATCATGATCCATTCATAATGCACTTCACGAGATAACTCATATATCAATAGAAGGATCTATGTTATGATATGCGAGGGATATACCGCACACCTATTAGATTACACATATCTTAAAATGAACAGATTCTAAATAAATCTAAGTCACTCGTAATATAAAGGCTATAACCAACACTATAGGTGGATGTTGTAAGAAGAGGACCTTTAGGATGACCCTCATGTTCTTTCCATAATCCACTCAAGACACACAACATCACCAAGACATGTCACCTATATCTCAATATACTCCTTCGATATACACAACCATAATTTGGTCTTTTGGCACTGAGGAAGCATGTGACCTCCATATGTGGTATCTAATGATATTATTACCGACCGCCAATAGCAGTCAGTAATAAATAAATGTAAATGGGGGGGATTTTCCCACCCCTACATTTTCCTTCACCATTAGCACCTACTACCATAAGAATCAATGTGACTTATCACCCCTGCTATTCCACCGCCACCCCTAGTCGCCCCATTACCACCCCTCATCACCTCCCATCACCCTCACCACAATCGTCAATTAACCTATCACCCCGACATTCAATCGCTACTGCGCAATCCCCAAACCCCAGCCTAGACACTCCCTCTAGTCACTGTGCAATTTCCATGGCCAGTGTCCCATGTTGGGGTCCTTCTATTCATTACCTCTTGTACTCCCCATATTCCCAAGTGCACGATCGACACTAAAATGAAGGTGATTTAATGGGTAGTTTTATTGGAATCCTGTGGTGGTTAATGTTGATTAATACCGACAGAGAAACTGCGACATCCAAAAGAAGTCATAGGGAGGTCTATACAGGACTTTAGAAGCTAATTATGGAGGTCGATAAAAGAAATATTTCTAGTAGTGATACTATTTAGATCATGTGGATTCCTCCATACTTGACAAAGAATTTCCCATGTTTCCCACTAATAAAGCCCCCGAGTCTCACGAAACCCTATAGGTTCATCGTTCAAGTCTCGCAATGCCCTTCAAACTTGTTACCTAACTCATATAATGACACCCTCTCATGTTAGATAATTATCACATAAGCACATGAACATGTTAATTGGATCTCTCTACACCCTCCGGGAAAGTTATCCAAGACTCATCCTGCCCTACAGCCATGTCATCCAAGACATACGACACCCTCTAAGGAATGTTAAACTAACTCTCACAACAACCTCCATGTGTGTCATTTAGCTCTCACAATGACACATCGTCAAGTTAGATAGATCATGTGACACACTTTCGTTAACTAATCCAGTTCATGCGATGGATTCTGGGACCAGTGATCTAGGCATTGAAATATCCTCCAGAAATGTTTTCCCTGATTATGAAAAACCACTCAGATATGCTATCTAGATCATGAGATGTCCCTTAGGAAAGTCAAATGGATCAAAAAATTGTCATTGGACATTTCATGAACACACTTTTTAATATATAATCCAAGTAATCAATGCATAACAAGTAGGCAATCAATGCATGTCAGAGAGTCAAGCAGGACAGGTCAACTATTGTGTCATAGGGATTGATATAATTGTCTATACTTGGTGTGTGAGCCACAATGGAAACATAAGTTTGTAATCCCAAATTAGGGTAACTACAACCTCTTTGATTCATTCAATATTCAGGATATATATACCACCTATTCAAGGATTGTGAACAATATTTATCATTCAGGGAAATCCTAGCATATAAGCTCCACATCCATAATTATTGATGTTGAAAATATTCCATCCATTCTTTATCACAATGTGCATGGATCACATGGTTATAGGTAGATGCAGTGAGAATATCATCTTCATTATAAACATCCAAGACAACGAAGAAATTAGTGTGTAATCCACAATCAAGGGTACTATGAAGACTCTGATTCATTCCATAACTAGGATACGTATGAAATCTCACAGGATCATGCATGACCTCAAAATGGGTATCCACTTCTATGTAGGTCCACCAATATCTCGAATATTTCAACAATTGTGACCCAATCATTCCAATGGGATGATCCTTCTACCTCATCATTTAAAGGAATGGGGGATTAATTGAACTACAATGAATATAATTCCTTCATTAATGAGGATATATAGGGCGCCTCCATGAGGCCTGAGCTCCATATTAAACATCTCAAGGGGCGTCCCAGTGCATAAACCTTGTATCTCTATTATATGAGACCAAATTCTTGTTATAAATTGTTTCTCACATTGATCATACCTCATGTGGTATTAGGGAGTTGAAATGACTATATTATTCAAAACAAGAACATCCACCAAACTAGGGAGATAACATTAGGTAAACCCCAATTAATGGAATGATATTTCCCCCACTATACAAAGGTATATATCTTAGATCTATTCCTAAGGGTATAACTAAACTATGAGAACATTAATTTATTCTACATATTGGATACATAGGATGCCTTTATATTTCCCAATCTCAAATATAAATCCATTTCAGTGAAAGTCCATTTATGACTCTAATGTCTCAACCATAAGGACACAATCATTCACATGGGAAGAAATCTACACCACATCAATTAGTTGAACTGAGAAAACATATGACATTCAATATGTATGATTCATTCTATAGTTATTATACGTAGGATATACCCCTATAACTTGAGCCTAAATACATGGCGCCTTAGAACAACCATATATGTCCTATCATTATGACGCTAAACTTAATGGGTTTAACAAACTATGTGGGTTGTTATTCCTGAAATAACGATGATACATAGGTCCCCTCATAACTGCTCAATTCCATCCCTATAATATTAAACCATCTCATAGTGTGGATGCATATCTTGAAGCATCTAGTTTTATGAATTCAATATATAAGGCATAAATCCATCATTGGGGAAATGGATGAAGAAACTTAAATTTATATAGATGAATTCTATAATGAGATCCCCTTTCCTCTATACATCATTGATATTCCGTGTATATTTCTTATAAGGAGAAATAATATATAAATCTTTCTTATAGGGTAACCAGTCATGTACTGGGAATAGGGAGTGATTTTCAATCATGTCTCAAATATATAATAGAGTCGTGGAGCAGGAAAAAATTCTCCCTAAAATGGTGAGATGATCCCAACATCCCATACTCTCGACCAATGTGATTTTGTAAGATCTTTTGGGCCTGAAAACCCAGGTTACCACCTGCCTTTGTGAAGTAGGTCATACCCAAATATATATGAGGGAACCATTGGGGGTTTCTATGGAAGAAAATATTAATGGTAAACCACCCCTTAATAAAAACAATTGAAAAAAACCCATTTCACATCCCCTATTCTCCCAATAAGACATAGAAATATTTCAAGGGTGTTATCTAGATGCGAGGATAAAAATCTCATCCTAAAATAGGAAAAATTAAATTTCATGGTGGAGGAAGGACTTGTTCTGGGCCATCTGGTGTCTGGTATTGGGATTGAAGTCGACCAATAAAAAGTATATTTCCGTCATCAACTTCCCTCTCCAATAATTTCCAATTAGTGAAGTCCATATGTGGAAATATTAATTTCAATATAAGGTTTGTTTGTATCATAATATTTATTAAAAAATCCCTTACTACTATACTTGTAATTTTTTTTTAATTTTTTTGATGGAGAGCTAGGAGGAATAATTCCCTATAATCACGTCACCTATTATATATACACCCATCATGGAATATCTCAATTATAATAATCCTTTAAAAATAATGTGTGATATGAGTGACTTTTCTATTGGATCCATCCTAGGATAATGATCTGGTAAAACTCTATATTCTCTAACTTAAGAAAGAAAAACATTAAAAAATTATTAAATAAACTACAAAACCACTGAGAAAGTGTTTATTGATACTGTATATGCCTCATAAAAAGTCAGGTCCTCTCTATTAGGATACATTATTATTGTTTTCAAAGATCATTTATCTCTGAAATACTTTTTCCAATAACAAAATTCTAAGACTAGATTGATTTGGTGCATTGTTCTCCTTTAATAATTTCAGATAAACATTAATGTAAAAATGGTTGTTGAAAATAATTTAGATGATCTCTTATTTAGTTTATAATTCAATAATAAAAAACCCCATACTTTTATGTTCAATTCATTCCTTAATTGTCATCTATATTTTTAGAGTGATTTCACATGATATGATTACATAAAAAAACTCAATTGTGAAATGAATTAATACAAAATTCTTAGGGACACAATATAGGTGTAAATTGGTTTATTATATAAAAAAACTGTTTGATGATCTATACATATTCAATTTCTATCATAATATTGTAATTAAGAGATGTTTTCCTGTGTTTGAGCAAGATTCCATTCTAAAAATCATTAATTCAGAGGCATGTGAAGTCAACTTTTCCACCAAGAAGGCCACTAGAATGGTTCTTGAAATTACATTATTCTAGGCTATCATCACAAATGGTTCATTCATATTTCACTAAATATAGACTTGATTTCAATAATTATGATCCTTATCAAGAAGAAATCAAATTCTTCTTATTCCAATTTTGGTTATAAAAATAATTGATTAATGGTATATTGATTTCATCATACACTTACCAAACTCTAGGGGATACCTCTATATATTATTAGTTATTGATTATGACTAAAAATGTGATGAGGGTATTCTCACTAATCTAATGGCCATCATGTTTTGATTTTATTCCTAAATGATAATATTTTTTCATGATATGGAATTCCTCGATCCATTATTAGTGATCATAGAACCAATTTCTGAAACCATCCCTTCTCGACACTCAGGTCTAATTATGAGATTTCTCACCAATATTCTACTAAATATAATCCTCAAACCAATGGTCAATCTTATTTTTTGAATAATAAAATTAAGTAAATTCTTGAAAAGAATCATCAATCCCTATAATAAATATTAGTTCGATAAACACCAAGATACCCTTTGAGCATATCGTACTAAGTTTAAAACCATCCTAGACATGTTACTATATAGGTTGGTTTATTTAAATGATTTTCATTTACTTATTGATATTTAACATGAAACCTTTTGGGTAATACTTTTTTTGAAATTTCATTAGATGAAAAAAATAGGAAGTTAGTTCTTAAATGACTTGAGGATCTTAGTATAGAGGCTTATGAAAAATAATGGATAATCGAATCGGGAGTTAAACCTAAAATTTTTGGAATCATTAAGTTAAAAGCATTTATCCAAGATAATATGTGCTCCAATATAGTATCATAATTTACTTAAACCATGGAGTGTTAAGGTCAAGATGGTTAGGGCTATACACAGTGCATTATGTGTACCCCCAATTGGCATCATAGATTCAGGATCTTGTTTGTGGTAAACTATTAAAATTCGATGGTCACTGTTTAAAACCATTAATTGAATAGTCAAATAATATATAAAAAAGGATTAGATAACTGATCCAAACAATGAACCATAAAAAATATTATAGATTTATTGACAAAGTCGATTAGAAATTATTTAAAAAAACATCTTAGGAGGCATCCCTACTTCTCCCAATACATTAACTTAGTGTTTTCTATTTCAAAATAAGTTGGTACGTTTTTTAAATTACATTTATCATAGTTTTTTAGTTAAGGTAACCATATGGGGTTTCCATTGTGTATGAATGTTTTTAGTGTGTAAGATTTAAAGGATGTGGGGATCTAAGGTTTTTTCATGAAAATTACATTTCATCCAAGAGTTCAAACACCGTAGTCTATCATTGATGATGCATCTATTAGTGACATGGAGATCAAAGTATCACTTGTTTTCAATATGGAATTATTATTAAAGATACCATGTGAAAAGGATTGATATTTTTTTTTTCAAATATAAATTTTTCAACTCCTCTCCCTCATATAATCCCATTCTAAATATTATTTTCTTTCATCACAATGCACAATTTTATTCTAATTTGGGGCCTAAAAAATAGTTATAAAATATTATGTTAAAGATTTTTTTTCTTGAAAATGGGAAATAAATTTCTTTATATTTTAAACAGATAATATATTTTTCAAACATTGAATATAAATTTTTGAAAAAATTCATAGATTTATTATGATTTAAATGGAATTTTATGTTCATGACAAACGATTTTGAAAAGTGTGGTTGTATAATGATATTTTCATATATTTATATCTTCATATATTTAATAAAAATATCACTATGAACATCCTTTTTATTTTGGGTAATTAGTTTGTGTTAATTGGGGGGAATTTATAAATATAATATTTTAGTGATCATTTTAATTTTAACATTAGTTTAAAAAAAACTATAAATAAAAATATGTAAATTAAAAAACAATAAATATGGGAATAGAAAAATGTACTAACCTAATGTGTGACTTTTATAATTTTAGGATCATGATTTATTAGATTTATGGAAAATTGATATGAATTTTATCTCTATGTGTTAAAGTGAATTTTGTTTGATCAAGTTGAAAAAGAAGATGCTTGAGTATGTGAGCTTCACTAGGTTCTCTACGGTCTTTGTTACTGGGAGTCATCAACAAAGTCTCAATACAAGGATTTACTTGACTGACTAAAATTTAAAATACGATTTAAAATTGAATAAAAAAAGAATACTTATTTAAGGATTAAAATGTTTTTCCATTGAAAAACTCAATAATTTACCATACAATTAAAATGAGTCATCATGTCATCTATAATGAACAAAAATTCCTCATGATTATCTGAAACTGGATGAAATATGATGATGAATTTGATAATTGATATCTGATACTATTGGGATATTATTGTTAAACTAGCTTAACTTAAATTATTTTGACAATTTTCATGATCTTTTATCATGACTTCATTTGGAGAACATTATATGTTATATTTTTTTCGAAAATAGATTTATGTTTTCATTCATTTGAGATACTATTTGCTAACGATGATAACACCTCTTGTTTGGGCCATGATTAGCCTCTAAAAGTGGATAATTTTCATTATTTACATTATCCTATTCACATGATTCAATGTTTATAAACACTTTTACTATTTTATTTTATAAATTGGAATTTTATTTTTATCATGTTTCTAGTTCCTTCTCAAATTCACTATTACTTGGTCCATTTTAAATCACCTTATAAATTGAATTTAAATTTATTTTTCATTTTATGGTATCTCAAGATAAAATAAAAATTACATATTTCTAATGATATTTGTTATTCATTTATCATGATAACCAAATTGGGAATTGAATCTCGAAAAATATAGGCAAATTTAATTGAAAAAATCCTAATAAAACCATTTTAGTGGCCATGATTCAATAACAATGATGATAAATGAGTAATTATAGATAAAGTGGAAGAACAATAAAATTTAATAGAACTTTGAATATGGAAAATTATGATTTTTATGTGGTGGTAAATGCTTTCGAAGTGGAAGAATAAATTCTGGTCTAGATTTAGGGGCCCAAATAACAACCCACTATTTTAGTCATAAATTATAATATATAAGGACAAATGGGATAAAATATTATAATTTTATAGATAATATCTTCTAAATCACTATATTTTCAATTTCCCATCCAAATCTCACAATCTAGATGATAGTTTGGGTGTATTTTTGGGGTGGATTCAAGTTGGATTCGATTTTTTTTGTCAATAGTGGAACAATCAAGTCTCAATTAAAATACCACACACATATGACTACCACCATAAATTTGGGTGACTAAAATTTATGTGGGGTTCACACAATGGATCAAAAATTCTTATCCACGGTAGCTATGTCGAATGTTTTGGAGGATGCTTTTTTGTTTTCATTGTAATGTTATGTTTAAATTTAATGTTGTCATTACATTTATTCAATTTTCAGAGGTTAAATCACCTTAGAATAATAATAAAACTTGTTATTCATATAATATATTGTTATTTTGTCCAAAATTTCGATATAATTTCATTAATGTGTGAATTTATTAACTAAAAATTGATTTGACTCATTCACACAACCGCGGAGTGTTCGTTCTTCACTGTTCTTAATTATTACATTTTTCCATCATGAGTCTAATATCATCTTCAATTGAGTTATTTTCATCAATGTATGTCTAAAACCCTTATGGTTTGATAAAAGTTAGCATTAAGGGTTTACATGGATTTTATTTCTTATTCTACAATATGTTTTATAACAATTATACAGTTTATACTTCCATTCGATGATCATATTATTCTTTTTCAAAGATTAATTTTATGGCCATCCAAATAAAGTGTTAATACAATACTTTACCTTGGAGTGCTCATAAAAATTATCCTCCAAGTGAATATAGATTTTGATTCGGCTCTGTATCAGTATTAAACTAATAAGTGAATAGGTTAGTTTGATGTTGTTGAATGAATCCCCGTAATGCCTAAGAAATTTAAATCATAAATGAAAAAAATCAACAAAACAACAATTTTAAATAACCTAGTTTCAACCATTTCCCATTAATTTTTCATACTTATGTATTTTATTTTTTTATTAAACTATGAAAATAAATCCTTGGTTGGACACTTCATAGAAAAAATCACACTATAAAATGTATATTTCTATTGGTTTCTTCTTAGGTCTTTGAAGAATTGACAACCTAAGCTACACTAAAAGCAACTAATTCAACAATAACCATTGGTATATTTTTTTTATAATAGGTTAGAAAAATAAAATATGAATTTTCAATAGGTTCTAGGTACGTAATGAGTATTTATCATGATGATTTTGTTTTTTTGGTTTCTTTTTGTTTTATTTGTTTTGATTTTATAAAACACTGAAAATAGAATGAAGAACCCAAAAAATACAAAACAATCTAAAAAAAATCATTCCCCACACATTGATGAAGCTTCCCATATCAATTTGATTAAAATCATTATATCATAGTGAAGTAATCAAATAAGAAGGAGAGATAAAACCTTTTTATTTTGAATCTAGTGCCTCAGAGTTAAGATCATAATTACTACCATATACAAAATACAAAATAATACAAATGAATACCTAAAAATTAAATTTGAAAAATTAATTATAAAATTGGATTATCCCATATTATGTGATTTGTTTATATTTCATATAGCAAGGAACTTATAGTTGGTTATCCCTGATCACAAGGTGTATAATTGTTTTTGTGGAAGGAACAAATGAATTTTATTTATCTAAATATCCATAATTGGGTACCAAGAGTGGATTCCACAAATAAAATAGAAAACATATCCCAGACCAAGAATAATAAAATGAAATTTTCATGTATTAGGGGGAGGGGAATAAAATAATGGGTACTCTCTGTATACTTTAATGGTTTCCTCCTCAAGTTGATGTGAATGTGTATTTAGAGTGTGAAATCACATCAGCATGGGATTCTTGAACTCTTCCTCTTCTTCTTCCTCTTCAACCACCACATCATATATGGTATCCTTAATAACATCAAGGTTTGTTTTAATATATGTTTATTCTAAATAATAATCTTGATGAAACTCATTTTGTAATTCCATTTGATAAATATTAAAACAAGAAGAATACCAATATGTATGATACCCAAAATTGATATTGTGGTTCATTTCATCCTTCACTACCCCTATATTTTCTTCCTCATCAATATCCATCAAAATATTCCCCTATATGTTAGTTACATCATTTATATCATCATCACATACAATGTAAATAATATGATCTAATTTTACTAATAAAAAATGTTTATAGTTAATTGACTTTTAAAATAATAAAATATATTAAAAAATTGAATCCAAAGAAAAGTCGAAAAACTTTAATAGATAAAAAACATGCTCATATACTTCATAGAGTAATATTTAGAGGATTTATGAATTTTGAGGCAGAGAAGGATTTTTAAATTTAATTACCAATTACATATTTTATTCATTAATGATAAATAGAACTTTTTGATCCTTGACCTCATATTGATGGAAATAATGAAAATATTGTGACATCAGTATGAGTTCTTTTTCCAATAATTCATGTTATCTTCACTCATGATCATTTTTAGGTCTTTATTTATATCATAAATTACATACACCCTATATGTATAATTTCTAGACCCTCATACTTTTTTAACTAAAATTTCAATTTTTTTACAAAAGGGATGTTCACTATAGATTAACTAAATTATCTTAATAGAAATTTAATGAATGTTATATTTAAATCTAATCATAACTTGGGTTATATAAAACATTCCCCCCCGGAAAATGATTTTATTTTGATGAACACTTTTGGAATTGCCCTTAAAATAATTGTGATTAGTTGTTTATGTGAAACATAGTGGCTGATTTATGTTGTTTCTATTTAGGAAAAAGTTAATTAAAAAAACCCTAATAGGCATTAAAAGTAACAAATAAAATAATTTAAAATAAGGAAAACCATTTGGGGGGGAGGTGGGGTTTGATTTTTTTGACGAATAAAATAATATACTCAAAATGGAAGTAATCAAAGACACAATTTCATTAAAAATACCAATTTGAGAATATATAATCAATATAATCTACCCATTCAAAATTACTTTATCATTATATAATTTTATTAAATTTAAATTAATTATGATCCCATAATATATTAAACCACATAACCGTAGGAAAATCCCCATGACCAAAATGATTGGAAGAGTTGACCCTTTGGTTAACTTCGTGACATATAATAGTCGCACCCTACTTTTATTGTAATCCCAAAGAAAACTTATGGTCAGTGTAAAATTAGGGGAAAATCTATATAAATGAGAATTATTTGAGTATTTTTATTAGACATGAATCCTAAAATTATATATAAAGTTGATCATATTTTTGGATTAATGTTTCTCTCTTACAACTGAGATAAGTCTGGTCTCAGGGTAAAAATGAAAATCGATCTAGTTCCTTGAAAATTAACTGTTAATTCATTGATCACAATTTATGAATGATATTTTTATGAATGATTATAAATAATGAAATTATGTATTTTTTATTGGATCAAATAAAATCAAAATCACTCTTCTATATGAAGATTTGTTGTTATGGATATGTTTTTCATAGCCCATGAATTGAAATGTAAACAAATGGTATATTGTTTAAAAGAATATTGAAGTAAAAAATAAAAATAAAACGAGGAAAATAGAAAAAAAAATATTTCAAATTGAATACTAATTGTTAAATTTCAAAAGTGAAATGAATTTATAAAAGTTTATATATAATTAATTGAAGAATTAAAATCTTCATAAAAAGATGTGGAAAATTTGATGATTTTATATCCACATAAAATTCTCCCACACATAATCATTCAATGTACTTAATAAATATCATTATTTAGTTACTTTTAATATAGAAAAGTGTTTTTATTAAAAAGGTCAAATTGAATCATGTTATACAGTTTTAATGAAAAGGAAAAAAACCTGTAAGTACGGATTTTAAATGTAGTCCTGCCCAATTTCAAAAACATACATATAATCATGGAAGCAAAGAATCATCTACTACTGTGGATGTCATGCTTAATATTAGAATATACGTAATGAATTAATTGAAATAAAATATATTTCCTAAATCAAAGAGTGATAACATGATTAAAATATGTGTAATGAAGAACTTAACTAAAGGCACACTGAACATTGACTTTCTCTTAGGTTCGAAAAAGAAAAAATAAAGTTACATTTTTTTTGAATCACCTTGTTAATAAAATTTAAATTATTTCCTAAAAATATAATGTACCATTCCTCATCTGGTGTTCATTATTCCCCTCACCTTAATGAAATTCTTTTTGAAAACTAGGGACATTATTTTAGTTTTTCCCAGCTATATTTATTATTCAATAAAATATGCATAAAACATATTGAAATTGAAAATGGATTTAGTTAAGATATATAAAATCAGTTCTTAGAGTCTCAGGTGTTCACAATGGGTTCCAAAATTCCCATTTTAATCCAATTATAAACAATTTATATGAATACTGTTTAAATTGGATCATTAAAGTGATAAAATTGTTTGATAACTAAAAATAAACAGCATCCCCTAGGATAAATTTCAAACTTCTAGTCCCAAAATTTATGAACATAAATCCTGAAAATGTATCCTCTATGACTCTAAATTTTTTTCCCTAAACTTAATATCCATAATATCACATAGTATATTCACTCACTAGTCATTCATCATCAAGACTATAAAACACAGTCAGCTTATATCTCCACAGCAGTGGTGACTTCATTCTACCACAACCAGTATCGTAGGGAGGTTGAGTCGATTCGGGGGTGAGGCTAACCGGTAGAAAACTTTGGATATGCACTAGGGGGTCTCATGTGGAAGACAACGACTAATTTTTCATCTCTAGTTTTCTTCTCTGGGTAGATTAAAAGATTGGAGGATAATTTGCTTCTAATTTTTCTGGATTTGTCGTGATGCATCCTTCTGTAGAATTACTTTTGTTTTAGATAAGGGTATTCAGATTCATTGGGTTCATATTTCTGTAATGATGTATGAACTGCAATGAAATATTTGGAAGAAGGGAGGGACCATGTTGGTGAGTCTGAGGTGCAACAGTGAGATATTGGATTGAGTGGAACAGTGATTTGAAATTGGAATGGTGTGTAGGAAGAGGAACGTGTGTGGAGATGGAGGCACTGGTGAGTGGGAGTCACTGTTACAGATGTCATGATGAGAAAATGGGTAAAGGTGATTCATAAAGTTACGACTGAAAGGATAAAGAAATAATGGTGAGAAGGATGAATAATGGCTCATTGAGTTACAGTTGTCTGGGAGAAACATTGTGAACATGGTGGATTGCAGTATGAGGTTACAATAGTGAGTTTCAGTTACCATTGTCACATGAAAGTGTCTTAAACAATGGTGGTAGTGGAATAGTTTCTGAGATACTTCGCTATAGAAAAAATTGAACATTAACAGTGTTACAATTCTAACAGAAAATGAGAATTACATTTAGAAAACTAATTAATTAACTAATTTTATGAAAATTAAAATAAAAAATTGAAATTTTGAAAATTAATTCAATTTAAAAATTAATTAATTTAATAAATAGAAAATTGAAATTAAAAAATAATTAAAAGTTAAAAAAAATCTAAAAGCCAAGAAATTAAAACATACTAGATTTAAAAATTATTAATTGAATTAAAATAGTCAATTAAAAATATTTGAAATTAAACAATGGTGTGAGATTAAATAATTAAATCTATTAATTATTGTTAAATAGAATTAAAATATTATAGATCATATTAATGAATCAGTAAATATATCGACTAAAAGAATAAATATTAAAAATAAAAAAACATATATTTATTAAATAGAGTTAAAAATAAAATAATCATTATGTAAAATAACTAAAGAAAAAGTAAATTATTTTAAATCTCAAAATACTTAATTATTAAAAAAATGTTATTAATTAATGATTTTATTAAATTACAAATGTGCAATTAATTATTAAAAGTGAAAATATAATTAATAAAGTTAATAAAATCATAAACAAATATGTAAAAAATCTATTGAATTTAGATCTACATCAAATACAAAGAGAGGATGAAAGCACAAATGAAAAGGAACAAAAAGTAGAAGTGGGAGAGGAGTTCATTCATGGATTACATCAATGGACAAATGATTCATTATTCAAAAATTGTTATGTAGTGAAATCGATGAATTCTGTTTTGGAAAAAAGATCCCCAAGATTTGTTTAAAACTCCCAAATAGTTAAAATCTCTTTTATATAGAGTGTGAGAGGGCTAGGGTTTAAAATGATAAAAGGGTACAAAAAATATTCTACCTCAAAACATTATATGATGTTGATATGGATTTTAGACCAACTTACTGTGATAACCTGGTGTCACGTATCTTTAATAAAATGATCTCAATAATTTATATAACCCCACTATAAATTCCATCCAAATCAAATTAGTAATAAATAAATTGTGACCTAATTACTGAGGTGCGTCTACATTACATAATTCAATATAGCCTTCCATTAATGGCCATTTTTGGGCCTCAAATGTGTGATCAAAATTTAATGATCTTAATAAAAAATGTATAAAAATTAGAGATTAATTCTAAATTGAAATTTAAAATTCATATTAGACACAAATAAAATGTTATGAAAAACTTAGGAAACATTATTAGGGAAAACAAAATGTTCATACAATTTTCAATTTCATGCTCAGAACACATATTTTCATTAAATCATCAAATAAATTTCAATATATGTAAATTATATAAAATATTATTAAAAAAATATTCACCCAAACATGTATTATAATGTTCTTATCTAACTCTCTCCAGGTAATACCATATCAATTCCTGAGCATGAAATAAGCATCCATGTCTTAATGATACTTCATGAGTTAACTAGATGTAGATAATGGCATTAAACATTGAACATAAACTGCATCAATCAATTTTTTTTTCATAGATAGTTAACTCTTTATTAATCACCTTCTTTGAAAATAGATCTGGAAATTATGACTCTAGCTTTCCAAATTTCAATTCATGGAACAAGACAACCTGAAGGAATCTGAAAAATTCATAGAAGTAACTTCTAGTGATGAGATGATATTTATTCAAAATTGATTGCAGAGATTATGATGATAAGGTAAATTCCATTATACTAAAAATTTGAAAGATAATATTATAATTTTTTTTCTTGGTTAATAATTATGTGAAAAATAACAATAATATTAATTGTATTATGCTTCCTACTATTTTCTCGTGTCCAAAAAAAACCTCACCATTGAACTCAAAATATAATTTTTCTAATATATTCTAGTGTAATGTATCCATATGACCCATCACAAAACTGAAATGAGGGATACAAAATCTAAATAAAGTTAATTAGGTAGGAATTTATTTTAAAAATATATGCTTGAAACTTTTTTATCCAATCAGTGGGATCCCCAATCATGAGATCCTTATATAGATTTCCTCAACAAATTCCTCCATATTACATAAAGACTAGAGAGGGATAATTCTCTTGATATAAGATGGTGAATTCATCATATATCGTTATAATGAACTGCGCAATAAAAGCTAGTTTCCCAATGAGGGTTGGTCAAACACTTAGTTCTATGGATTTCATCTCTAATCATATAACGGAAGACAAAGTATGATTTAAAATTCAATTGAGGGGTTTTGACTATTATATGTAAAAATAGTACTATTTTTTCTTTTACATTCCTGGTTAATATTATGAGTATTTTAAATAAGTGATTAACAATGTTTTGATAAAACATCTTGTAGATAATAAATATATTTATATTCCATCATTTCGCATTAGTTATATTATTTTTATGATCACTATCTTAAATCATTAAAATAAACATTTCAGAAGATAATATTAATTCAATAAATAAATAACATGATCATGATCTTACATAATATTTTATTTATTTTTTAGAAAATAAATCAACCTACTTTATAAGGTAAAAATATTTTTCCTGTCTTGGAATGAGTTGCACCCTTCAACATGCCTACTTGTGTATTATCTGGGTCAGTATCATCTTGGTTATGTCATGAACATCCTACATGCAAGTTGGGATACTCCATTTATTACATGCATTTAAAACTCACACATAGTTGAAGGGAACAAAATGATTGGTTTATGATAATTACATAAATGACCATGGAAACACCAGTAATACATAATAAAAGCGGTAAGTACAACAAACATGCCATTATTTTTTAATTTAATGTATAAAAATATAAAAACTATGAAATATGTTAAAATAAATCAAACCAACTCATAAATAGGTCTTTTTCAAACTCATGAATGATCATACATGCAATAAATATGATAAAGTGTATCTGATAACTTTCATTTCAATTTATTATTTATTATTACTATAAATGGTATTTAATGAAATAATTAATTAATTTATTTCCTTTTATATTAATGTCTAGGTGAATTATCTTAGAGATAACCATCATTATGCAATTTTTGGAAAATACACAGCATGTCCATTAAATATATATAATTACAATAAAAAATGAGTAATTTTAAATATTCAAAACCATTATTAAATCAAACACATCTTGTTCCAATCTATGTAATAAAGTTTTAACGTTGAAATTTATTATTTTAAATTAATTTAATTATGTATTTATTGGGAGACTATGCAACATGCACTTATGATCAACACACATTTTTCCTCAATTATTGTCAAATCTAGATAAAATCATCGGGCTTCAATATGTATCTCAACTGCACTAAATGACATGTACTTACCAACCATACACTGTGTATCACGATTTCTGTGTTTCTAAGAAAACATTTAAAAGGCTCAGAGTGTTCTTTGGATGTAAGACCCTAAGGCATTTACTATAGTTATATTCCATGTTTTCCACTAGCTATGTGTCCAAGTAACTCATTGAGTGGTTTAGTGTGGAAATGGGATGGAGAAATTATTGAAAAACCTATTGTATATTCTATTTGCATTCTATCTATTTCATTATCTTTAATGGATTTCGATCTAATTCTTTATAAAACCATGTATTTGACCTCATTTTTAGTATAAATTCTATTTCTAAACCTTTTATACTGCATAAAATATATTCTATATAAATACCATGTAATATGAAAAAAATTATAGTTTTTCCTAGTCTACATGTGGTTTGTAATAAATGCACCATAGTTAATTAATTAATCACCGTGTTGTGTGTATCGTGACACATCCATGTGCAGGGGAGTTGGGTATATAATATGTATTTTGACTACACTTCATGTAACCTAATATCACTAGAAAAAATCCATTTCACTAATCGATGGAATGTCCAATATTCATTCATATTTTCATAGTAAATAAATAAATTGAAACAATGAATGATAATTATTACTATTCCAAAAACATGTTAATTTGAAATCGATTGAAGAATGAATTATTTTTGAAAATAAATATAACCATTATTACTCATAGTTGATAAAAAAATCAAATAAATAATTATAAATTTAGAAATTATTTCTCTAATGGTACTTGTTGGTTTCAGGAAAAAAATGGACGTACCATTGTGGTTGAATAACCAATAAAGTTTTATTATATACTATAGATCTTTTTATAATTGTTCATTATGTAAACATGAAGGCAAAAAAAATTATCCCACTGAGTAGTGGAATAAAAAATACTAGATCCACAAAAAAATAATTGATCCTTAATTTTATAATAAATTGAGATTTAAATTTAATGATAGGTTACCACATCATTGGAACATTCTTCGAAGGTGTTGTTGATTATCCTAAAAACCCTAATTTTATTACTGTTGTTGTACTAGAAGGATACAAGTGTAGAATCCATCTAGCAGTGGTCCACATGTTCTCCTTTGATCTCTAAACAATAATGATGGAATGTTGGAGTCTATAAAATGGTTATATCATCTGTTGTTGTTCGTCTTGTTCATTTGTTGTACATTGAGGCTTGAATTATTCTCTCTTGTTCTTCTCATTCAAAATAGGAGAAAAGAATGATGAATTTGAGATATAATTTTTTTATAAAAAATTATTATTAGATCTTTATTAACCCTACACAGCATACGCAACCATATATTTATAGAGTTATGGGTTGGGATAAAATATTGTTTAATTTTACAACGAGCTTCAAATAATATAATCAACTTAATCCTACCCCATGACTTATAAAATAATAAAAATATTATATTATAGCATTCACTAACTAGAAAAATGGTAAATATTATTTTACATACTAGTAAATTAATATATATCACTAGAAAGGATCGTGGTCTACTTATATTCTTCATTATTTATTTTATACCAAAATAATTATTTAATTTAATATTTATTCATAAATAAATATTTTTGATTGATAAAATGTGATGAAAATTATTCTTTTGTTATGAGAATAATATTTCTTCAGTTAATTATATTTAAATATAATTTAATCCAGATTAACAGAAAAAATTAGTGTATGACCCACTTGTATTTTTTCTTATTGGAATTAGAAAGGAATTCATAAATCCTATAATTAATGTCTTTAATTAGGTCAAGGAACCCAAGAGAAAGAACATAATATCACAACATTGACAACAAAATATGAACACTTGTTTTGTGATAAAATCATTTTCCCTAATATCTTATCAACTTATATTCTTGATACGTATTTCAATTATTATTTAAAATAAACACATAATTACACAATTTCCAAGTAATTTAAAATGATAGTTCTATTCAAATAAGTGTATTGAGATATCAACTTCTATAAAGAAGATGAGGACAAATCCTTAGTTGATATACCCATTAAAATCATGTTATTCATGATGAACCGACTATACAATCTTCCTAAAAACATATGGAGACACATTTTTGGTACGTATGTATGAGTAATAAATTCATGAAATGCATTATATATAATATTAAATTATGAGGACAATTAAACATTCTTGAAATAGAAAAATCGGATGAAACCAAAACATGTGGAAATCCTGCTTGTGGGTCTTTTCTTATAATTCCCTATAATAGATATTATAGAGATAAAAATTTATGGGAAGAATCCTCATCCTCTTATGATAACTCCTACTGGAAAATATACATATTAAGTTCACCTTCATGGAATTTTATCCAAACAAAAAACAAAATTTATTAATATCATCATGGTATTTCAAGGATCTAATCATAGTAGGGAACTTATATGAAATTATTAATGTGAAAGATACTCTTGGGAATTATTACCTCAAATGTACATAGAAAAATTAAAAATATCTAGTAATATATTTTATTGATATTAAAATAATCAAATATACAAGTAATCCAATGTAAGAACTGTTGTTTCTAGAACACCAAATTCAACACAATGTACATTGTAATTATTTATTGAACAAAAAATTTAAATAAAATAAGGTATATGGGAATGATTATATAAATTATTTCGAGTGTGATTAATGATTATCATTGAGACTAAAAAGTGATAATTAGGGTTCTCTAAGGAAAATTTTAAAGGGAGTATCAAATTCATATGTAATTAATTTTTTATTTTTATTTCTATATGTCATTGTATTTTATCTATATTTTTTTATATTATCACATCAAACTGACCACCAATTTACACTACTTTTCATTCATTGAAATATAAAAAAATAAAAATAATTCAATAAAGGGGAGAACACTAATTATAATATCTTACAACGTCAAGTAAAAACACGTTCTTAGCTCACTATAAATTCATAGTGGAAGTAAATTATTATTATGATTAATCATATAAATGGATGTTTTCATCACGGTTAGATGGTTTTCATGTGTTTTCGTTTGAAATAGATTAATGAAAAAAATGGTTGGGGTATTGAGATTTTTTCTTCCAGAGAAAGATACATGGATTCCATTGAAGAATTTATGTCAAGAAAAGTTTCTTAATATTTCATGGAATTAGTCAATACATTGATACTAATATAGAAACACCTTTTAAATTTTTTGGAGTATAAATATTTCACGAAAGGTTTTTGAATTTAGGTTATGATTAAGTGGACTATATTGTGGTTCAATAATCCATGTCGTTGTATTGTTTTCAATTTAAAAAAGGGTTTTCACTTAGAGAATATATAGATATAATCCCAAACTATAATGAGACATTTCAAAACTATAAATTTTTTGTTTGTATGTTGAAATTGATTACACACCTCAATGGTGAACAAAGGGACCTTGAGGAGGGGGAGATATTCAATTTTGTTAGAACTATGGTTTTTTATATCTTATTCATGTTTATTTAAAATTATTATATCATGTCACATGTAACAGGAAAATATAAATTTTAAGGAGAAATTTTTTACAGAATTCAGTTTTATCTCCTATTACTTAATATTCTTATTTGATAGTCAAATAATTATTTTTTGGGGTTGGATAATACTCAATGATTACCAAGAACTGACCACTTATAAATATTCACTAAACATAAAAAAATAAAAGTATTCAAATGTTGTCATTAAATTATTTATTATTAATGAAGATTTAATGGGATGATGAATAATAACATTTAGTAACCATAACATGGGAAAATTGTTTTGAAGAATTAAAATGTTGTGTGAGAGCTGATTCTACACTACTCCAAAAGCTCCTCATATATAAACTGAGCACATGAATTAGTATTCATGTTTAGTTTACCTCTTGAGCATTTTAAGAACATTTATTATATTACTTATCACATAATCTGGATAAATTTTTTATGCAGTATATAAACTATCTGAAGCAAATGGGATCTTGGTGATTTATGGAAATGGTTGTTAACTCCGTATAATTCCATACTTGGTGTCTTTGGGATTAAATATACTTGACATCAACATTAATGGATTTATGACACCTGATGAAAGAGAAAAATTTACTATTATTGATCAAAATACTATTAAATATATCATAACAACTCATATTTCATTATTATCACCACTCTTAGAGAATAAATTACTGAGGGTAATTGGGTTTTAAAACTTTTAAAACTATGTGAGAGATACTTCAGGGTATTCGTGAAGGTTAAAAAAAGATAAAATAATATCAAATAATACAATTTCATAATCTCTTTTAACATATACCAATAGATAACGATGGATCCCTGAAATAATTGTTTTACATTAGAGATCAGTATTGTTAACACAGTTCATGAATATGGAGATATTCTTAGATACTCAACTATAATAATGAATTTGATGTGTCTTATTCTAGATATTATTGATGTAATGATATTTTCCCTGGAATATCAAGTATTCTATGACTTCTCAATCAATATGTTGTTTAATATATTTTTCATATATAAAATTATAAGAGGATTTCAAAATGAATAAGAAAGACATATTATAAGAATTGATTTTATTTCGTGTATTAAATGGTATGAAGATATGTAATCAATTTTAATATTATAGTGAATAACATGATAATTAATAGGATAACATTAGTAAAAAATATTTAATGTCACTTATATCAAAAGGATTTATAATTGTAAATGTATGTATAGGGGAATTATTTTATACAAATTTTTCAATTTTTGGAAATTAGACATTTTTAGTGAATTTCATACAGAAACCCCATGGGGATGAGGAGGCTTACGCATAAATATCATTCATGAAAAAACAATAATGTAAGTAATGATCATAAGGGGGAAATATTTATAATGGAAAATTAAAAGTTTCTACTTTATCTCAAGGGATGAATATTCTGTCTAAAAGGGAAGAGTCATTTTGTGATTGGGAATGTGAAGCAGAAGAACAAAAAATAAAGGTTAATGTTGATGATTATAATATTTCTATATGAAAACACAATAATTATTCACTATATAATAAGAAAATGATAAATAAAAAGAAAAATAATATGATATAGAAGAAGAATACATCATAAAAGTGGAGCCCATGGAATGCATAAAGAAGATTGTAAAAATTTAAAAGAAGAATAAATCTTAAAATAAGTTAAATAAATAAAATTATAAAAAATGCATGCTGATAAGGATAAATATTTACTTGGAATGATCAATGAACATTATTCTACTATTTATAATATAAAAAATACTATTTCTGTTATGATCGGTATCTTGGTATTGATAAAGGAAGATATCATGTAATGCATATTTCTTATTCATCCCAAATTATGACAACTCAGTGATGCCTCAATCCTAAGGAATTTTATACTAAACACTGAAGTCTTATGGATAGTGGGGAGGGAATTAAAAATCCTAGAGAGAATATTCACTCAAATATAATGCATCAAAGTCATTATTGACACCACTAACATTGTAGTTTGAACTGTTAGTTTAACATGTACAACCCAAACAAGTAGATATAGATAGAAAAAAATAAGTACCACACTATCCAAAATATAAAATGAGGAAATAGTTTATATGATATATCAACCATAACATGGAAAAAATGAAATAAAATACATCACAATTCATAATAAATGAGAAAAATATCAAACCTCCCAATGCATAATTTATACATTATATAGTAAACATATTATATCATTAATCCTTACTGAAAATTATCTTATAATAAATCATATTTCATACACTGTACATCTCAACCCAAAACTTGCATCACACTAAATTTTGAAAAATAGTAATAAAATAAATTGGTATTCCTACCCACATACATCGAAACCCATGACATATATACAAGTAGGGGTGAGTCCAAAGACCTAGTAGGATTCCCATGAACACCCTAATAGGTCATTGATAGTTATCAAGAGGATTTTCATACAATATATAAAGTATTGAATATGTATGCTAAATTTAACACAAAAAACTAGAAACATAACCCAAAAATGATTATACTATCCATATCTATTCTCATGCGGCCACAAGAAACATAGTCCTTGAAGACTCAATGTGTACTAGCCACTCTATCCTGGATTCACCCATCTTCACGAATTAAATAGTATACCCCCATGGCCCATTAAGGTATACCATACAAACACTCTCATCATATTGAAAATAAAAATCATGAAAACATTTATATAACCTCAAAGTATCACGATCAAAATCCCAAAAAACAAAATTTTCTTATCACATCCCGTCAATAGACTAAAAGTAAAATGTTATGGCAAATAATGATCGTATCAAGAAATAGAAATATGAGAAACCAATGTGGTATTTTCCATTAAAATCATTATCAAATGAAAATATAATATAAAATTATAAGTCAAAAGTATCAAACATCCCTGAATAATTATCGCATCACAAAAAAATATGAAAAATAATTACTAGTTAAAACCACCTTATATATTAATATTGGTGTTCACACCATTCCTTATATTATAATACCTGTCCTCACTAGAGATATATATGAAACTACATGTACAACACCTTAGGACTATTCCTATATATCTAAATTTATCTCAATGGATGGATTCTACTTCCTAATAATATACAACGTCTTCATAAAAATCTCTCATAACTTAACTAATCATCATCACTATCAAAAAAATATCAAACCATTATGATGGTATAATATCAAGTTTAACTATGGATGGATATCAAATAGATTTCACATACACATCTAAAAATATCATTCCAGGTCAAGCCACTCTCTTTATAGTGTCTTATCACTTACCACTTCATGTATAAAACCAATGTGAATAATTATACATAGATAGAGTCTTATCCCAAATGGGAAAATCAAGTTGTGTACCCATCATCCCAAAATAAATTTAGTCATGATCCTCAATATATATATAATTCCTAGTGTTTATTATAGACCTCACCTCCCATTGGATTGTATCTGAGTCATGAAACTATCACACGAGTCTTATTGCCTCACATGCTATGTTTCCAGTTGATATGTATTATAATGACGTAATCCAATATTACCCAACAGGAAATCAGACTCCTCGTATCAACTATACCAATGAGGTATCCAGAATATCTTTATCCCATACCAATATCTATACTAAGAAACTTCAAAAATTAGGCGTCTCTCATTATGAAACAAAAATTTATTAAAAATACAATTTCACATGATATACTAACAATAATAATTAAATTTAATCAAGAAGATCTCCAATAAGAAACCATGGATTCCCTATACTAGTCATGAATATAACTCTTCCCATATGTTAGAGGAAAATTATATTTGGCATCACATAATGAAATAAAAAATACATCAATACTAATATTTATAGAGTCAACACACTCTCTTTGATTAATATTTCATGTTTCCTATAACCGATGATAAAATACATCATTGACTTAGTTTCATTCAATGTTAACCAACTCATTACTGATGGGAAGATATAATTAAATATTTTAATTATGTCAAGAATCATCATGAAATGGTAGATAACAACATGTATACCATATTTAAATGGGTATAAAACAGCCATAACACATGAATAAAATAGGTTATGTCATTCCAAGGGTCAATAAATCTGAATATATATTTAATCTAAGGTCTCATGGATTTTATAAAGATTATATTTAAAATATATGTTAAAAAAAATTTTACAAACCATTTTAGAAATCTATTACTTGAATAATTTACACATGTTAGGACCTTGTAAAAAATTAGTGATATATCTATTTATTAAAAAATTTCATTTTTAAAAAAATATCCTTTTAAAACCAAAAAATCCAATATCCCCTTGCATTTTAAAATCACTTTCAAATCATTCAATTAAAAATACAAATATTAAATGTAAATCCATTTCCTTGAAAATAAATAAAAATTAAAAATACATTTTGATGTCACATAAAAAATATAAAGGTAAATTCCATTTAAAATGAAACTAACATAAGAAAAACATGAAATAAAATAGGAAGCTGATAGTCATTTGAACTATGCACCAATAAAAATACATTTAGAATGTTGTATAAACATTATTTTTTATTAGGAAAAACTAATCCTATCCTATTCATGGGTGAGAATAATAAATATAAAAAAAATTGTAAAATACAATAATACCTAAATAAAAATCTTAATAATAGAAAATATTAGGAAACTCAATAATGTAATGGATACCAACCTCATAGGAATTCTATTTCAATAATCAAATATCTTATTTATACCCCCTAATACATGATGAACCTATCTCGACCATAAAAAACAATTCATATCCATTATAATTGAAATAAAACTCACAAGATTACATACCAATTCCAAAACTACAAGAAACAAGGCATGTCCCCCTCTTAACACACACCAGATCCCAATCCATAAAAAATACCTAAATTATCAACTCAATTCAACCATCAATTTAACAAAAAATTTCAAAAATTCATAAATGAATAAATAATTAAATATAACTCATGATGAATGACATGAAATAATAATTGTTTAGAATTTCTAATCCCCCATTACTCATTATGCATGAAAGACCCTTCAAATCAATGTAATTACACTTTTATCTGGTGGAATGTCTTCTCAAAACACTAAAACCATTAGAAACAATTTGGGAGAGGGTAGAAGAATAATAATAAGTGGGAAGAGTTGAATAACTCATCCCAATCCTATATGAAGAACCCCTATTCTTAATCTTTTAATTAAAGTGGATCCAAATGGGATCAAAAAGGGGAAAACAAAGGGGGAAGGGAAATACAATTATCCTCCCCCGATTCCACACATTCCTAAAAACTAAATGGGGAGGGGTGTACCATAAAATTATGGTACATCCCCTTTTTAGAAGAGTAATAGGGGAAGATTGGGTAACCAATATCCCTCCACTAAGTAAATGTGATCTTACTAGCTACTCCATGGCTGACCATGTGATATCTAATGGACCAATCAGTGGGAAAGACCCAAAGATTACTCCATCAGGTATCTATGGGTATGGAGTTGGTTACCCAACATCACACTCCTGCTTATAACCAAACATTTTTCATTTAAAAAACATCCAAAATCACACTATGGTTATTTTAACACAAATTTCTCATGGCTTTGAAAATAAAGATAAAAAGTGAAAATATGGGTGAATTTTCTATAATAAAAATATTAATTTAATTGAAAAATTAGTGAGGAATTATGTGGATAATAATAATAATAAATTTAATCAGAAAAATTATTTGAATTTTATTTCTAAAGTGTGTTTGCAAAATAATAATGAACAAAATAGAACATGTGATTTTATAGTATTTAGATCTTTGTTATCTTATGTACACTATTTACTCTCTCAACCCAAAATAAAGAAATGTATTCCTATGTATATTTTCAAAAAAATGTAATTATGTTTCATTATTCCATCAAATTAACTAGAGTGTGTGTTAATATTTAGATATGTGATCTTTAATGTCTTCAGATTCCAAAAACAGTGAACTTTTGAAGAAGGGGATGAATGATTAAATTGTCCAAAAATTTATATGGGTGTATGGAGTGGTCTGAAGTTGGTTTATTGGATATTTCAACAAAGGTTGTGGTAACTAAAGTGTATCATATGTTTTTATATTAAGGGGGAGGGTTGAAAAACATCAAATGGTGGTGAAACTGGTTTAACCATAGGAATACTTCAATAAAACGATGTTGGGACAAACAATACAATGATATATGATAAACTTGATTGAGGATATACTAAACATTAAAAAATATTTATATATAAAAAATCATTGATTGATGAATTGTAATACATATATCTTATTAGTAATAAGGTTTGGTATGCTTCTCCCATGGACATGATAGTAAAAGTTAGAAATATATAATATTTGGTTATTCATTAGTTTCTAATTATTAATTTTGGATGTTTGTGAGTTTTTTATAATATTTTTAAGGATTAAATTACTACAATTATTTCTTTTCATCGACATACCAACTTATGGTACATAAAAGCACATGGAGAATATCTTTCAAGAGGATAATTTTCCACTATATTCAGTGCCTTTCTGTAATCAAACTTGTGTTTAGTAGAATTTTTTTGAGGGTTCCCTTCTTATCGTTAAGGAAATTATAGAATATCATGTAGTTATTTTTTAAATAACATTAAATCGTAGCTCATGTATCTTTCTAACATATTCCTTTTTGTTTTATAAATTTTACATTGTTTTGAAATCATTGAGAGATATGGAATCAAAATAGGTCAATGTCTGTGTTGAGTAGTTTGTCAGAATCAACATCAGCTTATAAAGGATATCTATGAATGATTATATCATCCAAAATGAACATAACCATTTTTAGGATATTTTGAAACAAGAAATAATTAAATTTGATAAATGATAAAATTGTGTATAAAAATTCACATGGATTGATGAGGATTTTAGTATACTAGATTGTTATTTTTTAAATATGGTAGAAGAAAACATTGTTTAATTAATGATTTCCTTATAATATATATTCCATAAAACCATTAAAATTAAAATTTTGTTCCTAATTTTTCAATTTGTTTAACATGAGGTTATCAAAAATAAGAAAATGAAAATTCATGTGAAATAATTTAAAATGATATGAATATTGCATAAATCAATAGTGGTATAATTTATAAATAATGTGTTGGAAATTATTCTATATTCATAAGTGAGAGTATCATGAGGCACTATAGTAATTAAAATTATAAATTCTAATGTAAATAAAAACCTAATACATGAGGATGTACACAATTTGAAAATCAATGAATAACACTAGAGGATAGTGGTCTAATCACCTTATGGTAATACCATGAATGGAGATGGAAGGGGATTAGTACCTATGAGAATGAATCATTGGTAACAAAAAAAAAACCTCAATCCAAAATCCATGGTAAATTATCTATACATGATCCCACTTTTTGGTATTGTTTGAAACACATGCATATCATGAAATATTTTACATTTTATTAAAGAGTTCACTAGAAGGAAAATGTATTGATTTTTAAATTTATAAATCTAAACAGAGGGTGGAAGAAATCAATTATAGTGTGTCAATATTTTGATGAATTCATGGATTTTAATTAACAACTTATTATCATTGGATTTAGAATACATTAAATCATTACTAGGCCTTAGGCGACATCCGTAACATGCCAAAGTCTAGAAATAAATAATGAAGGGTTTCAAAATTATGTGTGGGACAATTTATCCTTTATGAACTAAAACAAATAAACCAACAAACCATAACCAAACAAATCACTATATTATGCATGAATAAAAGAAATAAAACTCGAGAATTACCTTTATAACAAAATCCAACCAAAAGGTACTCAGCAGAAGCCAATGAAAAATAAAAGAAAACTATTGAAAAATAACTAAAGTCTCTAGGACAACCACAAGACTCCATGATCCAAAAGCTTTAAGCTCTAACACCACAAAACAATCCACATACCATGAGGTGGAGCTAAAAACGTGTGATAATTTAATTTTTCTGATGTACCAGAAGATAATATATACAAAATCCCCAATGTTCTAAAGAAGTGGTGAGTAGTAAACTCAATAGAATTTTGTAAATGACTTCCCTACTCACACTAATAGGATAGAATGGTTAGAAACAATTAAATAATAGTTTATATAATTTTTTCCCCAAAAAATTTTATAACTAAATATAAATAAGTCTCAGAACCACTTAAAACGAAATGAAAAAAGTGATATTTTCAACCAATTTAAAGAAAGTCACATTTCTAATAAAACAAGAAAACATGTATTTAAAATGATTTATCATTAACATTTAGAATATCCATTCTATTCCACTTATTCACACATTCAACTATGAATGCGTAATTATGAGAGTTCCATACTCATGAGAAGTATCTCATGGATCTACCATGTTGTCACATGATAATTATACCTAATGTTCCATTACAACTTTATCACAGAGCACAAGGTCATATTCCAAACAATCCTTATAAATGCGATCTACACAAACACCACTATTATTTAAAACCATTTTGAATAACCGTTTCAGTAATTTGTTTTATAAAAACCCATTTAAACAGATGAAATTCAAATCAACCATTCCATTTAAATGAAATAATTCTTTTTTGTTGATTTTTTAGGAAATCAATTCAACATTATCCCAAAGAAATTCTATTTTAAAATCCACATTTTGAAATCAAGAATTATACACATTTTTCAAAATCACTGATTTTCCTATTTTCCCACAACCATCACCAAAGAGGGTTTCTAGAAATCATAAAGAATCCAATTCATAATGATATTAAAAATAATAAATCAATTATAAACAATTCCAGTTAGTTTTAATAATAGGTATTGAGAAGGAATCCACATACCTCAAATGTTTTGACGAAAACCGAAAACGGATGAGGAACGCTTAAGAAACCGTTTCGATTCTCCATGAAACCGCCATATATCTTTTATCCTATTATGATAAAAACCAAATATATTTATATTTGGAATTAAATATCCTATATATACCCATTTAATACATATATCTACGAAACCAAGAGTAGAGGAGATGTAGGTCAATGTAGATATATGAAACTGATCAAGAACGATAAAGAATAATCACATACCTACAGAATCAGGATTCAAATCACTATAGGAAGCATTCAGATTCCCTTTGGAATGATGGAAGAACCATATTTATCCTTAGGAGAATAAAAATCCCTATTTAGATGTTGTTTGGGAAAAATAGTAGATTAAAGTCTTGGCCATCCGAGAACAACTTTTTAAGATGGTGTTTTTTAACCAACACATGATTTGTCCATACGATTAGGAAAACTATGTGCTAACCATGTTTTATCTAATGCCTTATATATATCCCCTAAAAGAACCCTCGCATAGTCTCCCTAACCATGTGCACACCATGCCAAAGATACTATCTAGAATCCATACCTTTGTATGGTTTTAATAGCTTTTCATCATGGGTTGGACAAACCGTGTGTTGCGCGTGTGCCTCTCCATTGGCTCCAAAAACTGATTGAATGTTTTCCGAACTCTTCCATCCATCACCCTTACGCATTATAAATATATAAGAACAATGTAAGTGTTAAATACTAAAAATTGGGGGTACTACATTCTCCCCACCATTGGTCTTTCCGTCCACGAAATGTAGAAAACCATCCATGACCTAAAAGAGTTATGACCATCGATCATTAATTTCCTACTAACATTCCCAAGTTTCATCCCAAATCTAACCATATTTCCATATGAACTACACTACACCAATAGTTTTACCAGACAATATTTTATCCTCCCCATCCACAATCCATACCGGGATATGTACCTATGATGCATCCATCTCTATGTGAACATGATCCCATCTGATCACATGGTAAGGATCTACATGATAATTTTTCAATTGAGATACTTTGAACACATTATGCATTGAAATTAATTGTGGTGTCAATTATAACTAATATTCCACCACTTCAACCCATTATAGTATCATGAACGGTAAAATTTATCAATGATATAACATTACCTACATCCTAAAATGATGATTTCATGACTTTTAGAGATTTTAAAAAACACATAATCACTTACCGAGAACGAAAATGGTCTTGTGTGATGTTCCACATATGATTTATGACGACTCTAATCCATATCTATCCTCTTTTTGATCAAATGAATATTATCTACTGTTTCATGGACAAGGCTTGGCCCAACTAGTGAAGTATCCCCTATTCCCACCCAACACAACAGAAATGACAAGGACACCCATACAATGCATTGAAAGAATCCATAGGTATCGAGATAGAATAGAAATTATAATATGATATCTCCGCTGATTTCATGCTCTGATCCCATGAGAAAAATAAATCCATTAAAAAAACCTAAAACATGTCTTACAATGTTTGTATCATCCTTTTGGATTTCCCATACATTTTAGGATGATACTCCATACTCTTAATCATTTGAGTCTCAAAGGAATTATGTAAGGATTTACAGAAACAGTATTTGAACGTCAAAAATCTGTCTGATATTATAGAAATTGGTACTCCATGTCTCTTTACCAAATTTTTGATATTGATTTTGGATAGATTGTTCATTGTATGAGTATCATGAATAGAGATAAAATGGTTCGATTTTGTGATCTTATCCACTATCACCCATATTGAATCATGTTTCTGAAATGTCCTTGGGAGAACTATAACTAATTCCTTTGAAATATTCTCCCATTTCCACACTAGGATAGGTAAATACTATAACATAACAATCAGTAGTCGATGTTCAACCTTTACTTTCTAAAAATTTAGGCACCTTAAAATGTACTCAACTAATTTCTATTACCTGCCACTCCCCAAAAATATCACCTTTAATGCCTTATACATCTTCTATATACCCGAATGTACAACCCATATAGAATTATGGTAAGCTTGAATAATTTTTTCATGACAATCCATAGGTACAGCAATCTAATATTTGAACAATAGCACTAAATTCTCTTCATGTTTCCATCCCTTAATGGTCTCCCCTTCATTGAGTTTTGAACTCATATCCATGCATTCCGCATCCGATGTTTTTACCTATTTAACCATCTTTACCAAATCATGAACCACATAAACTAAAAATAAAACCACATCATCTCCTAGGTCTTCACATTCCTCATATATGTCACCTAGGACCGACATCGACTGCCACTCTTATGAATATTCTTTTAACAACTGAGAATATGAATGTCTTCTTAGTGTATCTTATAATGTATTTCCATTACCTATTGAATACCCCAAGTCAAATTCAAACACCTGAAGATACTTCCTCTATATACATTTCCTCGTTTTCAAATACCATTGTGAAAAAATGTATTTCAAGTTCTCATGACATATAAACATATTAAATTTATCAATGACGAGACAATGAAACCAAGTTTTCAAGGCTTGGACAACTATAGATAACTCAAAATCACATATCATTTAATATTTCTCATGCACTCTCAACTGACTTAAACCATAAGCAACCACATAGTATCCTTGTATGAGAAAATATCCCAACCTAGATCTTGAAGCATCATAGTACACCATATACCGCTATCCTAATTTTGGAAAAATCATGATAGGTGTTGATTTATGGAAAACATTGAGCTACTAAAAAGAATTCTGGAATCCCTCATTCCATTGGAATTGGACATTATTCTTTATAAAATCTATCATTGGTGAGTATAGTCATGATAATTCATGCACAAAACGTCAGTAATAACTAGTTAGACCAAAAAGACTTCGTATCTCAATGAAATTCATAGGTGTTTTCCAAAATATTACAACCTATGTCTTCTCCGGATCGACTCAGACACCTTTTTTAGAAATAACATTGATGGGAATCCTAACCTATTGTATCCAAAAAAAATTGATAATTTGGCATAAAAAGGTGATCTATCAAGATTTCTAACACTATATCTAAGTGTTCCTCATTCTCATCCCCTGTCCATAAATAAACCAACATATTTTCCACAAACACCACAAAAAAATAATCGAGATATCTATGAAATATCAGATTCATCAATTCCAAAAATACAACTATTGAATTTTTAGACTGAAATGAATGTATACGTATTCAAAATTTCCATATCTTATTTTGAAAGCTATCTTCAGAATATCCTCCTTATGAACTCACAACTGACGATATCCTGATCAAAATACAATTTTAGAGAACCACTGATCTCCACCCAATTGATCAAACTGATCATCCATGCATATAACTGGATATATGTTCCTTATCATTACTCAGTAAAGCTTATTATAATCAATGCATAGACGAATAGTTCCATTTTATTTATTTAAGAACAAGACTAGTGCGGCCCATAGAGACATACATGTCCAAATGAAACCTTTTATTTCTAGATCCTCCAATTTTAGATTCAATTCCCTAAATTCTATTGGTTCAATCCTTTAAGAAAGAAGGGAAATATGACTATTCTCTAATAGGAGATCAATCATAATCTCGAATTTCCTTATAGGAGGTAACCATTAGATGTTATTGAGAAAGACAAATGAAAATAGATCCATGGATGCTAGAAAACTAGTATCCTCAGTATATTCCCCCAATGATGATGTCAACACAACCAACAGGTAACGGATCTTTCCCACCACGGGTTCCAACATTCTTATTGCACCATTATTTTCAACCCTCTCTCCTCTAAAGAGATTCTCGACACCGTCCACAGTTGTGAAACTAATTGTTATTTGATAACAGTCAATGTGATCCTTGAATGTTGTTAACCAATACGTAACGAGGATTACATCATAAAAATATATATCCAACACTAATAAGTCCCATTTGAGCTCATCTCTGTCAACAGATAAAGAACATGCTCTAAAAAAGAAGGCTCTACAATCTCTTTCCCTAAGATGATTTTGAAATTTTAACAAATGGGGTATCAATACAAGTTCAAAACATAGAAAATGACAATAACAAGAAGATACGAAATAATGTGACACAACAATATAAAACATCACTTGTATAAGGGTTGAATTTTAAATAATCATACCTATAACTATTAATGGTCCAACCTAATCATTTACAATCATCTTCTCATCTCCATTCTACTACTTTATCACTACACTCTGCTCCTTTTTACCTTGTAGAGATTACCATTGAGAAGGATTCATGGAATTCCTAGAATCCCCAGCATTAGATCAACTCTACTAGTGAGTCTGATTCCACTGTCCTCATCTGATCAAATCATACGATCCCTGGGACACCTAAGTTGTGTCTCAAGCACCATAACTCGGAGCACTATGACAATAGAGCTTATGATATCCCATATTATCGAAATTGTGGATGCTCCCGGTTTTTTTGTATACTCTCACTTCATGTTTTCAAAGGATCCACATTGGAAACATCCTTCTTGTCTCTTTGGTCATGCATGAAGGTTCAGTGATCCAGCCATTTGATTCTGCTTCCAAATCCCACCATAGATATTGGTGTCCCTCTTCTGCTTGCTCCTAGCACTAGAGTTCCTAAAATTTTCTATAGGTATTGTCATAATTCATCCTACCACTGATCCCGAGATATCACAATTATCCATTATCTCTCTGTTTAGTATCACAATATAATCCATAATACAGATAACCAAATCTATCAAGCGAATCTCCTGTCTCAACCTGGATTCGAAAACGCATGACTTCAAAACTGCACTCGCCAAAACATATGGTGAAATGGAAACTAAATGCATGAATTTGACCGCATATTCTATGACACATAGATTATCTAACATTAGGTTCAATAGGGTTGTCATTCTTCGGATCTTGAACTTGTGAGGATATATATATTTTTTAAATTATTCCCCAAAATCATCCTAAGGCCTTGATCTAGTTTATCTTACACCTCTAGATCCCACCAATGGCATGAAATATCATCTAGAATATAAGTTTCCATCTTGACTATAAGTTTCTATTGTGAGCTGATGAAATCAAAGATACATTTCATCCTATTCATCAACACCTCAGCCTTTTACAGTTCAAAATCTACTAGGGAGATGTGTGTATTCGGCTTCATGAACTTTATGGAATGATCAACATGACGTGGCTCATCCCTCAGGTTACCCATATCCATATCACGAAACTCTCAAAAAATACTCTAAACCATCTCTTGGTTCACCTGTGTCTCAAGTGAATCCACATTTTCCACATCTTCTTCCTGTTGGGTTCTATGATGCCTAATGGGTTCCATTTTCTTAACAAACAACAAACTCTATAAGTCTAAATCCCTAGATACTAATGGATTAACATTTAAAATTATTTCACATTAACTATCACAAAATTGATTTCCAAAATCATTTTTTTTAAAACTTGCAAATTTATTTTTCTGATCAAAACACATTAAAAATTAATCAACCATTCTCTTTTCAATGTATTTTCTTTGAAAACAGTCTCATGATTTTATAAAATTAGTGTTTTTTCACAAATACTAAATCATTAATCCAAAATAAATAAGAAATCTTAGTGGGAATTCAATCCTCTAAAATGCATGTCATGATTATCTCATTTACTAAACCAATCACAAAGATATTTATGCAATCCTATACGTGTCTCCAAAACAATTATGTACCCAACTCCCCTATGACATGAAGTTTAGTATGAAAATGTTATCTAAATATTTTTATGATCTATATTGAAATTCCCTAAAATCCTAATAATTTCTAATATCTCAACCCATGGAATATACAAGAACTAATTTCAACTCCAAGGCAATGAAAATGGATGAATACTTGTTCTTCATGTGATGAAACAAGGTGATACCACTTGTCTCAAACAATCTATTAGATCAAAAAAACCAATACCTTATGTATTGACCTTCTTATTCTAATTGTTTTAATAATATAATGAATCAATACTAAGAATTATGAGACATCTCTAAGATTCAAAAGGATAAAAATAAATGTCAAAGGGTTTCAAATGAATGTGGGGGATGATTTACCCTTTAGGAACTAAAACCATTGTCCCAAAAAACCATAACCGAACACCTCACAATATGATGTATGAATAAAAGAAGTACCCATAAACCATTACATTTATAAAAAAATCCAACCAAAAAGTGGTATTTCTAAAGAAAAATAAAAAACAATATAAATAGTGGAATAACAACAAAGGCACCAAGATGACCACAAGACTCCATGCTTCACAAGTTCTAAGATATAATATCACCAAACATCCCACATTACATGAGGTGGTGAAAAAACATGTGATACTTTACCTTTTCCCAACTCATGGAAGATAGAATCTTGAAAATCACCAAAGTGCCAAATCATAGGTGAGTATATAACTCAGTAGGATTTCCCCAATGACTTCCCTACTCACAACACTAGGATCAAAAGGTTGGAAACATTTAAATAACATTATATATAATAACATTTCCCAAAACAGTTAATAACTGAATATAATATAAGTCTCAAAACTATTTAAAACAAAATATAAACAATATCTATTTTCAACCAATTTATATAAAGTCACATTTCCAGAAAGACGCCCAAACAAGGCTTTAAAACCAATTTTGATTAACATTTTGGCATATCCATTCCATTACACTTATTCACACATCAATTTATGCATACTTTATTATGATAGTTCTATACTCATGAGTGGTATCTCATTGAAATACAATTTTGTCACGTGGTTATTATACCCTATTTCCAATTAAAACCATGGAACCAAGAACAATGTCATATTATAATCAAGTCTCATAAATGTGATCTACACACACCACTATTATTCCAAAACCATTTCAGATAACCATTTGAAACAATTTCAATAAAACCATTCATTTATTAAAACCCAATAAAATATTCCAATTTCCAATCACCAATTACATTAAAATAAAATCATTCATTTTATTGAAAACCATTTTATCAAATCCATTCACCATTATTCCACTAAAATCCCATTTTAAAAGCCACATTTTAAAACCCAGAATCAAACACTTTAATCGAAATCATTGATCTTCTAGATTTTCGACAACTGTAACCATAGAGGGATTCAAGAAATAACAAAGTAGAAAATTCACAATAAAATACACAAGAATAAATAAATTTTCAACCATTCCATTCAGTTATACTAAGAGCAGTCATTAATGAATCCACCAACCTTGATGGTTTTAATGAAAACTGAAAATGGATGATGAAAGCTTATGAAACCCTCTCGATTCTCTAGAAAAAATCATTAGATATATTCCCCTATAATGATAAAGAACTTATCTAAAAATATTTAGAATTTAATATATTATATATACCCATAATATAAATAGTTCTAAGAAACTAATAATAGAGGACAAGTAGAACTTAGTTGATCTATAAAACTGATCCAGAATGATTAAGAATGATCACATACCTCATGAATTCAACATCGAATCACCAAGGGAAGCTTTCAGATTGACTTAATATTTGTGGGAGAAACATATTTGGCCTCATGAGAAAAAAACCATATGAGAGTCGGTTTAGGATAATGATGAGTGGATTAAAGGCAAGGCTGTCCTAGATCCACTTTTTAAGGATGCAGTTTTTAACCCACGTATATTTAGTCTTCATGGTTGGAATAACCATTAAGAAATCATGTTTTACCCCACCCAACAACCTCAAATGGTCTCCATAACTGTGAAAACAACATTCCAATGATACTATCCAAAATATGAAACTTTTCATCATTTCAAATAGGTTTTCCACACAGTTTCGACACACTGTGCACTACCCGTGCACCTCTCCTCTGGCTCTAAAAACATATTGAAAGTTCACCAAACTCTCCCATCATTCACCCTTTAAATTTATAAAAGTTATAGCATAATGTAAGGGTTATATAATATAAATAACGGGAAATAAATGGATGGTTTAGGTAACAAAAAAATATTTTACAGTATGTTATATGAAATATATTTAATATATTTGAGAGCTTACTATACACAAAACACTGAGTTTAAATGAACTAAAAATATTATTATTTTAACTCAAGACTTATATCATACCCATTGAAATGGTGAGAATAAATTTGAATAGACAAATTTTTAAAATATAGTTTACAAAAGTTTATAAAATCAATTAATTGGCTACTGATTAATAAGAAATTAAAATAAAATCCAATTGAACATAAAGATTATGTTTTTATAAAAAAACAATTTTTATACCCACAATGGTATTTTATCTTAATTAATTTATTTAATCAATAGTTTTGAAATATAGCAATGAATTTTTTTTACACATCCAATATTTTATTGAAATTTATTGAATTAGCATTATAGACCAAAGATAAAAATTAAATCAAGTTTTGACTATGAAAACTATATTGTTCTTAAAGCATAGTTTTCCACCTTTTAATGAAATAACTATTTTAAAAATAAATTTTGAAAATTTTTAAAATAAAATTTGAAAAATTAAAATTTATTTTTGAAATATTAATAACAATAATATCATTCGGTGTATTTTTGGTTTTTTTTATACCTTTATTTTTTTTCATGGATTTTAAAAAATATGGCATTTTAATTAAAATTTTCATTCTTGTCCAATTACATTATATAGTTAAATTAATTTTTAAATTAGTTTTAAAGTAAAATTAGTTCACATATACATGAATAAATTAAATTTAGGTCATTATAATCAATTTCATATTAGAATTGGATATAAAAAAATGTGAGACATTTGATCATTTTACTTCAAAAACCAACTACATAATTACCTATGTCTAATGAGTTATAATTATAATTTTTCCGATTATGTGAATATAATTTTTTAAAATGGATTCCATATTTTAATTCATAAGGCCAAAATTATGTTTTAATGTAAATTTAATTTTTATTTAAAATAAATTTATCTTTGTAATAAAATTGTTTACCTTGATAGAGGTAAATAATGAAACGGGTTATTGTTTAAATGGGAAAGACATAAAATAAAAAAAATAAAAAATTTAATGGTTGGATGAGGAATTAATAAACCATAAAAATCCTCTAAAATATTAATTTTTAGAGAATTTCATATAAATTAATTCCTCTTAAATGTGGTTGGATTTAAATATAAAATAATAATTATTTTATTCACTAAATCCAACATATCCTCAAGTATAAATACCACACCTCACCACCCAATTTCTACCAAGAAGCATTCAAAATCATAAAATATCTTCCCAAAACTATCAAAATCACTCGAAAAATTACATAATTATTTTTTCTTACCAAATTTATAAATCCAATGACTTTAAGAGTCACTCGAAGAGGTGATATTCAAGAGGCAATGTTCACAAAACACACCTCTTATTTTCTTTTCTTATTCAACTTTATTCACACCTCCTTAATCCTTTATGAAATAATAACTCCAAAATCATGTACATACTATAATTATATATATTTTATATAATATCTTATATCCTTATATTTATTACATCCTCTTATTAATGTAAATAAAACAATTTTCCTAATTATGCTATTTAATCACCTCCATGAATAATGTTTCTGTTAACTTTCAATTACAGCCTTCATGGATGGTCACAAAACAATTAATCTGGTAAAATAATATTAAATAATTATATAATAAATTATATAATTATCTTGGAAAAATAGATAGTCATGATATGAAATAAAAATAAACTACTTTGTTACGGTCTGAAAAAGCACCAAATTAAGCTAAAAATTTATCATTAAATTTATTTCAAATGAATCCCCATCATATAATAAAAACATGATAATTGAGGCCATTAAATTTTTTGGATGTTATTGAATACCATTTCATTTCAACTATTGACTTTTATTTCCATTAATCATGAAAATACATAATTATACAGAAATGAACCTATCATGAAAATCATGAAACAAACATACCCAAAACAATTAAAATCATGAAATATTTTTAATGAATGAGTAGTATTGTGTAAAATAAATATCACAAAATCATTATATAAACTTAAATATGGTTCAATAATTAATTAATTAATTTATTTAATCAATTATACAAGAGGTTTAAGGATAAAAATCTAATGGGAATCGTGAGATAAGGGTTTCTAGTCAAACGTTTTTCTTCTCGGAGATATATTCCTTATTCACTGATTATTGTTTGTGTATTCTGTATATAATTCCCATAGATATATTATATCATGAATATCATTATCTTAATGTTATTAAATTCCTCATTTTAAAATAATTACTTTTATGGGGCATATGATTCGACTGATTAAAAAGGGGTAAGGGAATTATAAATCCAATTTCGATTCTTTGGTTTGACCATTTACATTATTTATTATGTTATTCCATGATTATGTGTGGGATAAAATTTTATTATATTATTTTTTATTTTAAAAATGATTATGATTTTTTATAGATAATACAAATAATCAATTAATTTAATTATTTCCCACTTCGAGGATATAATATTTATAATGGATTTCTTATTAAAAACTATCTTTTTAATGTTTCACATAAATCGATCTTTTTCATAAATGTCTATGTTTTCTATAATTGTTTAATAATTTTTTTAAAATTTATAATATCAATGTATAAAGTACTTTTTCTTCATGGTTTACTTATTATAAATTATCTTTAAAGGATTATTTTTGTCATTTTCTAAAAGAGGTTCTCTGTGACTTTTCTGAAACAATTCAAAATGAATGTTTTTTTAGCAAATGAGTCATGAGTGTATTTTCCCACAATTTCAACAACTTTATGACATTATGATTTTTTTACAATATTACAAGGTCATTTAAAATGAAATTTTACTATTTTATAATTTCCCCACATTTTAAAATAATTTTCCCTTAAAAATGATTGAATATTTTTCTTAAAACTGAATGAATATTTTCCTCAAGCATAATGTCAAGTAATCAATAAAATATTATTTTCCATAAAAGATAAAATTATCTTATGTTACTAATTATTTAGTAGGGATAATATTCGAGAAAATTTATTGTTGGTTTATTTTAATGATGGGTTGATATTTTTGAAAACTATTTTTTTTCGTGGTTTATAATATGATGAATGATTTATGTTCTTTTAGAACACCTATGTATGGTTTTTCATAATGAGATTTGTGGGGCCTATATCTACCTCCAATTAATTTTGTAATTATATTATATATCATGAGATATACATGAATAGAATGGGGATTGAACATAGTTCATACAGGACTAGGACATGATCTAAAACTGGTTCAGTAAGGTACTCTGTATGCCATGATAGTAAAGGGAGTGAATGTAGACTTCCATGATGGATTGGGGACTGACAAAATTATACTATGATAGTCTTAGAAAATACACATGACTACTAATGAAATTATTTTCAATTATTATGTGCTTTAAAAAAATCCATCTTTTATACCAAATTTATTCATTTGTGATTATGGTTATTATGTATATTAATTATTTATTCTATAACTCAAGATAATGATATTTTCTATTTTGTGTATATATTTCAAGCGTAATGTTCATATTATTATACCCTTATTTTTATGTAATGATTCACATATCCCATGTTTACATTTTCTAATAGTATCATCTCACCCTTTTATTATTTTTATTTCTGTTGGATACAGAGAATGGTATTAGGTTCGATATGTCAAAAATGATTCTAGTTATGAAGTAACAAGCAAGAGATAATGTATATATTTTATGAACTAGTTTGTTTGTTTCCAATTTTCCAAATATACTAAGCCCATACAATTATATCACATCGATTTTTTAATATGAATATTACTCTATTTTTATGTATCATCTATGTATGAATTCTGTGGTTAATTATAGTTAGTATCATGGAAAAGTGTTTAGTTAACCTTTGTAAACTAGAATAAGAAAAACATAGTATGAATACTAACTCTATATCTAGGTTACAATCACAGTGTTTTGGTAATGATCATGAATAACATAAGAGTAACCCTAAGGTGCCCTGGATTGAAATTTTATATGTATTTTTACTTGATTATGAGTTTTTTCTATGATTAGTGATTATTACACTATTAGTTTTGGTTTTATTCAATTTCAGGAACCTGAAGGATCCATGTTAATGTTAAATATAGGTCACTATGAAATGTTTGTCCCACTGATTACCTGAATGTTATAGAAGCTAGAATGTGATATCTAACTATTGTATTCACACAAGCTATGAATAATAGTGGACTCCCAAATGAAAAAAGCAGGGAACAAATTATATTTAATTATTCCTAAGGAAACACCCACATTTCCTAAGTTGGTCTTTCGATCCACTAGTAGTTGAGCAAAAAATCATTTCCACCGAGAAAATATTTTTTTATTCTTCAATACTTAATATGTGAAAAAGTTTTATTGGCTGTTTATCATCTAGAAGGTGAATAATATCAATTTTTAAATCTTATCAAGAATATAATATAGGAAAAATAAATTGAATCAATAGAACATGATGATTTTAATGGGATATTCCTCAACAAGTACTTCATTCATATTCTATATACAAATATAGAGACGGAATTTCTTGAGATGAAGAAAATGGATTAAAAATACATTGTTACATATGAGGAAAATTTTATAAGGATTTCTAGGAATGCAACTAGTTTTACATTCAATCCAAAAATTAAAATTGATTGATTCATTGGTGGTCTAAAATGAATTATTTAAAGCACACTAGAAATCGTGATCTTTTGTAACTATGCAATATTTTTTTATGTTATCTTATGGTAGATATGGAAATTGGATTTACCCATCAATATAATGGTTTTGATATGAAAATAAAAATGGAATATAAAATAAATTATAAATACCCTGGTGAAAATTAGAGAATTTTTTTATACTCAATGTGTGGGAAGATGCATGAAGAAAATTGTCATATGGGGACTCGAAACTATTTCAAGTGTGTAATGGATGATCATAATGAAAATGAGTGCCGAAGTTATGTGAAGAAGTTATATAATGATTTCAATTGAGATATATATTCCTGGAATTCACCCCCACACTTTAGTACTTCAAGGGTTTGAAAAATGAACATTACGAAAATAAATGTTCATATCCAATGGTTAAAAATGACGATCAACTTCGACAACCTCTTAAGGCCAACTAAAACATTAAATCAAATGCCACCACTATTTGAAATGTGGAGTAAAAAAACTAAGTAGTGTAATGATTGATGGTTTATTTATTAGATATCAATAACAATGTTTAATATGTAATTTTATGGTACTATTAAAAAATGAAAAATATTTGTATTGGTCAATTATAGTGATTCCTTATGGATTTTAACTGTTATGTTGAAAAATAATGATGGAATGAGAATGTGATTTATGGGTAAGGTGATTTTTTTCACTACGGGGAATCAAGGGTATCCCAATGTTTGAAACCATTGTCATAGACTAGAAAATCATTAGAATATGTTATACCAACAATGTTCCAAACCGTTGAGTATTATGTAATGGGGATAACCATATACCAACAGTTACTGAGTAACCATTGGTAAAAAGACATTAAAAATACAATATCCCTATGGTTTAAAGAAAACAATTGCAATAGATAATTACCAACAGTTTATAAACCTTTGGTAAATATTAAATCTAAAACCTATATATGAATGATCTATCATCAAATAACATACACATTCTCTATCCATCCTATATCTAACCATATCCGATCATAATAAACCATCTCATAAAAATCCACACCCAGAACCAATAGTTCTAGGTATCTAATAAATCATTCCCTCTTCATATAATCGTGATTCATAAATTACTTCAAGAAATTTAAATTAAAAATATATAAATAATTCTACATTTCTTTAATTTTACCAACACAATAGTATCAATATAATCAAGGCGAATCATTGACAACATGAACCATCTTTTTTTGAATACCATTAATACTATAAAAATTTACAAATCCATAAAATTTATAAATGAAACCCCAAGTGTTAAAATACATCAATTTCACCAATAGAATTTATTTACATCAATAGAACATCCCAAAATAAGAACCCCGAGTTGTTTCCTAAAAACAATTTAGCGGTTCGGTGTCTATAATTCCACTAAAAATTTATATATGAAACCCATATAAAACTCAATACACACACTTTATAAAACTAAAACCTATGTCATTAGAAAATTTAGTCACACATAAGTATAAAATTTTCATGTTAATCATACATTCCACATATGAGTAATGTAAAAAAACAACTTTCCTGTATGGTCCAATGTCCAAAAACACAAATTACAATGTTAAATAATCACATCATACATGAAGTAAATTTCTCAACTGTTATATTGATAATCAAGAAGCCCAATTTCGTAACCCTATTAACCTATAATTACCATTAGATATGGATTCATGAATAAACTATTTTATGACTATCACAAGTCCAACACATTATTATCACTATATAATAATCAAAAAATAGTAATAAAAATAAAAAAACACTCTAATATTTATTTCTAATGCCCATAATAAAATAAAAACCATAGAATCCAAACAGGTGCACAACAACCCCTCTGGTTCACCCCCACAGACCTCAAATACTATCAAATATAAGTGAGATACTAAATAATACATGGGTATACCTAGTAATTTTCATAAACCTGGGGTAATATAGTGGAGGACGGGAGATTCTTTGGAATTAACCTGGCAGGAATGAGGGTCAATGATGAATGGACAAGGAGAATCATGAAACAAATGATAAATATAGATTTAGCATATTATTATTTTATATAAGAGATCATACTACAATAGTGACCAATTATTTCTTTATGTTTTTATAAAATTCCATTGTTCTATACCCTTTGATTTAGTTTTCAAGGATTTTTTTATATTTTTATCTTTCTAAAATTTTTGGATCTTGGCATGAGCCCGAATTTAGTTATATTTTGGAACCCATATATTTATATTAATTATTCCTTGATTTCTACCATTTTCCACATTATGATCTAATTAGATGAGATCACACTATCCAATAATGGGTTTTCACATTAGTCAAGTAATTTTCAGAACATTGTTCATTATGTTCATTTTCTACATCCAATGAGGCCATTATTCAAATTGTTTTGTCTGGTTTGGAGAACAAATAATCCCTTAAATTCTTGGATGATGTTCTAATGACCTCTATATTATATCCATGGGGATGGATTGTGGAATATTCAGGGTGAAAGGTAATTAATTAGATATATGGAACTATAAAAGGTAATAGTTGGCACGATGGATCACTGATCATGTAATTAGAGATCCCATTTTTTCCACTGGAGGCGAGAAAAGAATATTTCAAAATCAATCCCCCATAAAATAAAAATATTATTAGTTGTAAAATAGTGAATAAGGTGGGGGAAAATAAAATATATGTAATCTATGTGATGATATAATTTGGGATCTATAATATGATTTTCTACACTCCATGTATTGTGAAGGAACATGATCCATGTAGTCATGTATTTTAGGGATGAAAGTGTTTTGGATGAGATAATTATTACCCACCCTGTAGTATGGACAACACATCATGTGATCCTACTCATGCAACAATCACATGTTCCAATTGTCCATTCCCAAAACCCCATTTTTCCAAACATACCATTCACCATAAGGGACTATCCATGTATATTTACATAGATATCCACGTCATGTACTGTATTTACATTCCCATGACCCTATATTATTATAGACACCATGTGAACCCTTATACACACCATGAGAACCCTTATACCATGACCTATTTATTATATACATTAATAACAACTTACTAAATAACATCATTAGTATTATATAATTAAGTTTCACATAAATCAATAATACTATCGGATATATCATGTAAAATGAAATCATACAATATTACATACCTAATGACCACTCACAAGGCTAGAGAATGGCCACACATACCTCTCATTTCAGTTAAATCAATACATAAAACAAAAAATAGTATATGCAGAACTACAAAAACAAGGTAGCAGTTTCAGATTTGAGGTGTATAAGAATCAAATTGCTTGATTGAAGATGGATCGATCAGTGGAAGATGTTCGACATGATGTTGAAGAGGGAGCTTGGATTTATGGAAGAAATTGAGCAGAGGAGGAACCAGATTCCCGATATATATTTAGGTGAACGCATTCGTAATGGGTTTTTAAAACCATTGAGATCTTTAAAAATGTGAGAATATCCAAACAGGTTATGAAACTATTGGGATAGGTTGATATATACATAATATAATAACAGTTCTTATAAACCACTAGTATATAACTATTGGTATACAGCCTATTTCAAGTAGTATTTTGAAAGGAAGATAATTAAGAGAAATATAACCCTTAATATGTGAATCATGAAGATATAATAATGATAAAATATAATTTTTTATGGTGTAATATTTTGGATAGTGTTGAGGAGCTTGGAACTGATTAGTATTATCATTGTAAGGTGGTTTGTGGTTTGATATAATAGAATTTATGGATTTTTAGAATGTGGAATGATTTAATTTTTGAATTCATACATGTTTTCATTATGGTTTTATTTTAATTAAGGTAATTAACATAGAATACATGATAATGATTATCACATGATTGGTGTGGTAAAATAAAGATCTACATCAAGTTGTTTGGTGGTTAAAATAGAAGTTGATTTTTGAAATTTATAGATTGTATTTTGAATGTTTTGGATTTTAATATTCTTTGATTGTTCATATGATTATCCATTTATGAAATTTTTTACACTAAACATTTGATGTGATATTATTGATTAATTTTTTAATTAACCATGTGAATATATACTAGTATTGTATAACATGTTCTCACAATTTGTGGATAGGATTATAACTTATGGCAGAAGTAATTACATGTCAACCCATTATGGATCTTATGATCTAGTGGTTTTGGCGGAACTAAAAATTCAACCTCATTTCATGGAGTATTAACTGAATTTTAAATTGATCAATGTGAAACCCAAGAGAGAAATCATATTTATTATAAGAAATAAATTATGTATATCATCTAAAATGATATTTGGAAATTAAATATTATCCCATTATCATCATTTATAATAATATCAATGACCTTTTTCAGAATGAATTTTTCTATGGTTTTTTAGTCATTAACCATCTGATGAACATGTTCTCTATCATTCACTATAAATAAATTGATAGTAAATATCCACTTTCATGTCTATGTATTCACATTCCAATAATGTTATCCTAATAGGAATCCATGTAAAGTGGTGATCATCACCTTTTACTTTCCCTACTTTGAATGGGATGTTATATTGAACCCTTTTCCAATGTGAGTATCCCAAAAATGGAATTTCTACGCATCTATCTTTGAAAGGAGGTTTCAAATTTTAAGGATTCAATTTTCGGAAGTTCTTAGTTTTATCGTGATGATATATTATCGATTCATGATTCTACCAAATCTCTCTCAAGTTCATTATATGTTCCTTGTATCTCACCCAATGTAAGTACACATCATGTCCTTTTCATGTACTAAACTCAGTGGTCATACCGATATAAAAATATCTTTATTATAATGAAAAACCCATAAAAACTCTTGGTTATAGAAATAATGTCATATGAAATAAGACCACTCACCTGTTTCAAGGTTTATAGTGAAACAACCAACTCGAGGATTCTAAGTTGGAACCATAGGATTTGATGAGGAAAATTTATCGTTATCTATTCATATTTGAGTATTGAATTTTGAGGGCGAAATTCATTTTTTGTTTGGTAGAATGTGACACCAATATATTTTATGGTATGTTTTTTCAATATAATTATTATCTTCAATATCATACCTTGGTGGAAACACCATTCTTATACAACCTCGACATATTTTTTTATTTAACTAAAAACCACTATAACCATGCCAATAAAATGGAAGGAATTAATTAAATTAAATAAATTATTAATATTTATTTTACATAGGATTAAAAAAATAATTCATTGGTTACCAATTAAAAATAACGGAAACTAAAATCCAATTGATCATAAATGGTGTACTTTTATAAAAAAATATTTTTATTCCCACAATGGTATTTTATCTTAATATATTGAATAAATAATTATTAATGGAAGATATGATGGAAATTTTAAATTTTATATATTAAAAAAAATTGAATTTAATTCAATGAGTTTGATAGGATAAATATATGAAATAAATATATTTTTAAGGATAATAAAACTATATTGTTCAAAAAGGGAATGGTGCCACATTTTATTGGAGAACCTATTTTAAAATATAAAATTTGAAAATTTTATAAATCTAAATCGGAAAAATAAACATAATGTTTTAAATATTAATATCAAAATTATTTTATGTTGAATTATTATATCTCTTTGATAAGTTTCTTTTTTGATGAATAGTGAAAAATACAGTATATTAATTGAATCCTACATTTCGTAAAATTTATTTATATAGATAAATTATATTTTAAATTTATTTTAAATCATAATTAGTTCAAGAACATATCAATAAATATAATTTAGTTAATTAGAATAAATTTGAAATATACATTTGAAATTAACATATTTATAACATTTAATCTTTTCACTTTAAAACTTGCATTATCATTGTGTCTACGGGATTAATATGAAATCTAATTTTGATAATTATGTGAATATAATTTCATGTAATGGCTTAAATAGATTTAATTATATGGTCAAAATTATATTGTATATTCAATTTCAATTTTAGTTATTAAAAATTTAGCATGATAAGAAAATTATTTGCGACGGTAAAGGTGATGAATGAAACGGGTTAAATTTGAAATGGTATATGCTAAAAATACTAAAATTTGAAAAAACATGATGGTTTTTTAGGTATTTATCAACCCTAAACATCCTATAAAATATTAATTTCCTTCCAAATGCAGGGAAATTATTTCCTCCTCAATGTTGTTGGATTTAAATATAAAATAATGTTTATTTTAATCAGATAAAACCACCTATCCTCAAGTATAAATACTAAACATCAACACACCATTTACAACCACAGTAAATAAGATGTAAAGACCCGTAAAATTCAAGGAATTTTTTTCTTAATTTTCTTGGGAATTTTACAAGAACGCAGTTTCTGACGGCACCTGATTCCGAGGCCCGGTGTGCCCGGAATCATTTTCCGAAGTTTAGCTCGGGTACGTTCAGTGAACGAACGAGCGGGTTTTTCTAAATTTTAAACCGGTGCTCGGAATCGAATTCCGAGGGCACCAATGGAATTGAAATGCCGGTAATTTCTTAGAAACACCTTTTCTTGAGTTGCGTTTGCTCGGGTGTGGTTTTTAATTTTTTGGGGTTATGTTAAGAAATAAAATAAAAGTGGTGAGACAATTTATTTTATTTCACTTAAAGAGGCATAACCTATGTTAAGCGGATAAGGTGGGACCCACAATATCCTACCCACTTGGTAGGATATTTGTGAGTTGGGGCCCGCATGAGCCCCGCCGTTTCTTCCCTTCTAAGTAACGCACCCGCAACCCCACTTTTAATGGAAGTCAAACCTTACGTTTATTCTGGTTTAGAAACACCTCATTAAATTGGGCGGTTAAATCATTACAATTAATTCATTGAATTAATTGTTTATTTCTTATCTTTTGAATTTCAAATTATAATGTTGATAATAAAATAAGGGAGCGAATTATTTTATTATGGTTGGTTTTGTGTTGTGTTAAGCCTTTGCGAGATAATGAGAAGATTCTTCGTTCTTCGACGAAGAATGCGAAGAACACACCACCGCCAACGATGAACGCCATCCTCCGGCGGCGGATGATGGCGAGAGATGCCTTCTTCAAAGATCACCTAACGCCAACATCGATCCTCTTCTTCCGCGGCGATCCTCTTCTTCCGTGATGATCCTCTTCTTTCACGGAGAACTTCTTCTTCCATGACTGTTAATTATGCGACGAACACTCATTCGACGACAACGTTGAGGTAGGGATTTATTTTATTTGTTAGTTCGTGAAATCTTCCATTGCTTTCCCCTTTTCGTTGAACCGCCTGTTTTCGTGATAACGGGAGGATGTCGGACCGCACGAACACGGACGACACTCCTCCCCTTTTTGTTTGTTGGTATTGTTGCGGAGAGAAAGGCAACACGGTGCCGACGCACCGCGTGGAATTTTGATAAGGAACGGGGGAGAAGCACGGCGCTGTCGTACCATGCCGTTGAAGATGAACCAAGACGCGGCGCCGACACACCGCACCATTGAAAATGAACCAAAGATGCGGTGCCGTCGTGCCGCAACAGAGAACCACTAAAGCACCGCGGTTGGAGCGGGGCCGCGGCGGAGGGGCGCGGCGCCGGATGACCCAAGGCCACAACCGGTTCCGGGCCACATCGAAGCAGCGGAACCGGCGGCCGGGACCAGGCCACTGGTGTCGGAGCAAGGGGACCGGCCCTTGCCAGTCCCGTGGCGGCAGCAGCCGGCCGGCCGGTGCGGGCTGGCCGGTTCGAGGAATGCGCCGGGGGTCCTAACCCCCGGCCAGCCAGATGAGCGGGCCCATAAAGGGGTCGCAGATTCTCCACACGGCGGCAGCGCCCCCCCTCCCACATCACTCGGCCGCAATGGCCGTGCTGGCCGCCTGGCCACCCTACCAGCGCCAGCGCGCCGGGCAGAGCCGCTTAGGCTGGGCCGAGCCACGCCCAGGCCGTGCTGGGCCATGCCCAGGCTGGGTCGGGCCGCGCCGATCGGGCCAGGCCGCGTCCAATTGGGCCGGTCCCTAATCCAGTTCGGGTCGACCCGGTTCGAACCGACCCTGGTGGAATCGGGCCGGGTCGGACCGAGCCCGAACCCCCTATTACCGAACCTCTTTCGGTCTGTTTCCCATAACATGAGCTACGGGCCTCCGATCGACGCACCGTCTATTGATATGCGATCCTTAGATCGATATGGTCATTTCAGTATATTGCACAAAAGGTTTCGGAGAACTTTGGGTTCAGCCGAGTTGGTTTGTACACGAAACCAACCAGGCCCTCGGAGCGGAAATGCTTATAACTTGAGCTCCGGACGTCCGGTTGACGTGCCGTCGGCTTTGATGGATTCCTCTAAGTCAGAAAAATATTTTGTCTTACTTCGCCTGAGGTTTGGATGTAGATGGAGTAAGATCGGGTTGGTTTTGACTTAAAAACCAACCGGGCCCCTAGGACGAAAAATCCAATAACTCTCAGACTGAGCATCCGACTGACGCACCGTCTGTGATGTTGAGTTCTTGTTGACGATACAGAACTTTTGGATACATCAAATCCGGACTATGTGTCAGTTGATGTATCAGCCCCTCGGCTCGTGGAGCGAACCCTCCTGAACGAGCTTGCAGTGTGCGGGAACCCTAGAGATTGTTGCGATTGCGACGACGACGATGACTGTACAGAGATGCTCAGTTGATTCGATGGTGACAACTACAACACTCAGCGATCCTACGTGGATCAGTGCTACCGATCCTATGTGGGTCAGCGCTCAGCGGTCCTGTGTGGGCCAGCGCCTACAGATCCTGTGTGGGTCTTTGCGGGGGTTAGTTACCTTTCGATCCTGTGTGGGTCAAATCATTTGTGGGTCATTGCGGGGGTTAGTACCTATCGATCCTTTGTGGGACTGATGACATAGATGAATCAGTGGATATATCTGATCATCTCTGTCGCCATACAAAGAAGTATACCTGTGTGAGCTGAATCTTGACTTGATATCCTGTGTGGATTCTGTTTTTCTTTCCCGTGTGGATTGGGTTGTGATTTCCTATGTGGGACAGGTTACGTTTTCCTGTGTGGACTGGGTTGTACTTGGGCTTGGAGTTGGAGCGAACTGGAATTGATGACTTAGGTATATGTATGGGCATATACCTAAGTAGTTTTGGATGTTACTTCGTGATTGTATATTTCCTTTGTGGATTATTCTTTGTGGATTCTAGGAGTCCTTCAGGGGTCTCGGGGTCCCTACCGAGTAGTTTATACTCACTCTGCACGGGCTATGCCCGCACTACGTTGTGTTGGTTGTAGACGGCGGACATTGCTGATCGTGATTGAGGCTTGCAGAGCAGGTCGGTACCCGGAGGTGGACCACTGGATGAGATGTACTGGGAGCGGATAACTGGGCCCGAGGAGCTGTGGAGGCTATCTGTACCCACCATTCAGTTGGAACTTCTAGTGGACGTCTCGACGCTATGGCTTTACATTTCAATTTCTATTTTCCCTTTCCAGATATACATTACTTTCAGTTTGGGTTTGTATACTGGCCAACTTACTTTTCTGCACTTACTGTTGTACCTAGTTTTTTCATAGTGTTTACTTCTTCTACTTGCTTGCATTGTGATGTTTGTTTACTTTAAAAAGGAAATGCCTTCCCTTTTTACCAGGAATTACGCCTTGGTGCTAGTCGCCAGCCACTGGCCTATGGAAGTCGGGCTTGGGGTAGTCACTGCACGGGCCCCGAGGACCGGTCATGACAAATTGGTATTATAGGAGTTCGGTTCTACCACATAACTTTGGACTCTGATCTTTTTCTAAGTAAATCAATAGTGTTAATCGTATTGGGTGTGGTTATCAGTATAGGGAGACCAATGTTGGTACAGCAACCGACGTATCCGTACACCAGGACCCTAAATTCTGATTTCTGACTTAATGCACGAATGCAATGATTGCATGTGTGTTTCATGTTTTCTTTGTGATTACATTGTGTCAGCTCACCAGGTATACTGTTCTGACCATGGAACACCTACCTCTTTTCAGGATGGCCCCACGACGGCAGCCAACTATGGTTCTGAAAGTTGATTGTGACGACAGCCCACCGAGCAATGAGGCCTCAGTACAAGACCCTTTGACAGCTAAGGCACCGGCGGTACCTCTACCCACCGAGCCACCGATTCTTCCAGCCCCAGCCATTGATGATGCACGTTGCCTTAGAGCACTTCATGAGTTTCAGCGCCAGCTACCGCCGAGGTTCCGCGGGGAGACATACCCATAGGCAGTCAAGGATTGGATGGAGGCAGTGGTATGAGTTTGAAGGTTAGTGAGGACACCAATAGACCTCATGGTGATTCTCGCAGCGAGCCTACTGCACAAGACAACAAGTAGATGGTGGAGCATGATGCTCCAATTGCACGATGAGGCATCTCTCCTCTGGACGGACGTTGAGAGCGTCTTCCGCTCAGAGTTCTTCCTAGCCAGCCTCCGTGCGGTGCGCATCCAGGATATTCTACAGCTGCGGCAGGGTAGCTGGACGGTCGGCCAGTACTCGGCGAGATTTATCGATCTCTCGCGCTACTAGACAGACATGGTACGAGACCCATTCTTCCAGGCCCAGACCTTTTAGCTGGGGTTGAGGAATGAGATAATGGAATCGCTGATATCCCTCAGCATTCTGAATCAGGAAGCAGTACTGGAGCGAGCCTTTTTGATCGAGAGCATTCTTGCTGAGTCTACATCAGCAGCGAGACCTACCGCAGGGCGGCAGGTAGCAGAGTCTTCTGCAGCAGGCAGTCGACGGATGACTCATGGGTCTAGGCAGCCCAGACCCTCAGGCAGACGACCTCAGGACACTGGCTCAGTAGTGCGGGGCACACAGTGTGGAGCCCGTCTTTTGAGAGGCAGACTGTGCTACGCATGCGGCGGGCAGGGCACATGGCTCGTGACTGCCTGACCCGCCATGCCGAGGAGCAGCAGAAGGTTGAGGGGCCACTGAGGCAGAGGGTTGACTGTGGCGGTCCGCAGGGAGCAGGTGGACGAGGAAGAGGAGCTGACCGAGCAGCAGGTGGTGGGAGACGCTTTCAGGCTCTACCACCACCACCACCAGGAGGTCCACCCCGACCACAGGGAGGTGGAGAGCAGAGACAGGCACAAATCCAGGAAGCGGAGGCCTATGACCACGACATGCTTGAGATGATTCGAGGAACTATCTGTGTCTATTCCACACTTTCTGCAGTTCTTATAGACACATGGGCGAGTCATTATTTCATAGCCGCTGCCCTTGTTCGGAGCTCAGAGATTCTGCCAGAGCCGTTGGCTCGATCCTTACGGCTAGAGACTCCTACGAGAGAAGACTCGACGATTATGCACTGGTGCCAGTAGTGTGAGCTTAGTCTTGGAGGCGAGATCTTCGGCTGGGATCTTCTTGTAGCGGCGTCGAGGCCCTATGACGTCATCTTGGGCATGGATTGGTTATCTACAGTCCATGCTCAAATCGACTATATTAGGCACAAGGTGCGATGTGTATGCACTGACGGCAGCAGGTTCACCTTCACTAGCGAGAAGGGAGCCTTCACAGCACAAGATGGACTCTCACAAAGGAGAGGACATCCCATCACTCATCAGTTGGCTAGACTTATCCTAGGAGCAGTTGATGTGAAGAGTCTTAGTTTTCCTATAGTGGTGGATCAGTATGCGGTCGTCTTTCCTGACGATGTTCTAGGACTACCTCCTCGTCGAGAGGTAGAATTTTATATTTATCTGTACCCCGGGACAACCCCAATATCCACCCCAGCATATCGGATGCCTCCCATCAAGCTTTGATAGCTACGGGTATAGTTGGAGGACTTGCAGGGCATGGGATTCATCCGACCCAGTGTTTCACCCTGGGCTTCCCCGATATTGTTCGCTAAGAAGGCGGACGGGAGCTTGCGACTTTTTGTCGACTATCGTCGCTTGAACCAGGTGACGGTGAGGAACATGTATCCGCTACCGAGGATTGATGACCTCTTCGATTTGCTTATGGGAGCACAGTGGTTCTCAAAGATAGACCTCAGGTCAGGCAATCATCAGATCAGAGTTCGGGACGGGGACGTGCAGAAGACGACATTCATATGTCAGTATGGCCACTATGAGTTCTGGGTTATGCCCTTCGACATAACCAATGCTCCCACAGTGTTCATGGGCCTCATGAACATGATCTTTTAGCCATAACTCGCCGATTTGTCGTGGTCTTCATCGACGACATTTTGATATACTCGACGACTGAGGAGGATCACGCCTACCACATTAGGGTTGTACTAGACACACTCTGGGAGCACCAGATTTATGGAAATCTCTTGAAGTGTCAGTTCTGGATACGTGAGGTCCACTTCTTGGGACACTTCATCTCTGAAGCGAGAGTTGTGGTGGATCCTGCGAAGGTCGAGGCAGTGCTAGCTTGGGAGCTACCCAGGATCGTGACGGAGGTGCAGAGTTTCTTGCGACTAGCTGAATACTATCAGAGATTTGTGCCAGACTTGTCCAGAGTTGCGCCACCACTCTCAGCTCTTAAGAAGAAGGGGAAAACCTTTGTGTGGTCAGACAGATGTCAGCAGAGCTTCCAAGAGATGAGATAGAGATTGACTAGTGCACCTATCTTGAGGTTTCCAGAGGAGGGAGTAAAGTATGTAGTTTACTGCGATGCATCAGGGACTGGACTCAGATATGTGATGATGCAGGAGCAGGCAGTGATCACCTGTGGATCATGTCAGTTGAAGTAGCATGAGAAAAACTACGCTACCCATGACCTGGAGTTACCATCAGTGGTATTCTCTCTAAGGACTTGGCAACACTATCTTATGGGCGAGCGCTTTACAGTCTTTTCTGACCATCAGAGTCTCAGGTACATATTCTCTCAGAAGGACCTGAACCTGAGACAACGACTATAACACGAGTTCCTCCAGGACTATGACATTGAGATAGTCTGTACTCCTGGGAAGGGGAACGTGGTAGCTGATGCTATCAGCAGGAGGACGGGCATTCAGCTACACGGGGAGGCGACAGAGCAGCTAGCCGCTTTACATATATCCTTTGTGGATAGAGATTGATCAGCCTTCCTTCAGTCACTCATAGTCACTCCTCCACTACTGTTGTGGGTTAGAGAGGCACAGTGTGGGGACGCTGACTGTGTGACGCGGCGTGCACAGATATCCTCAGGACAGGCACCTGATGGTTTCTCCTTAGGAGGAGAGAACGACGTCCTTTTCATAGGGCGTACCTTGGTACCAGTTGCTTTACGGGAGGAGGTGTTGAGAGAGTTTCACACTTCCCCTTTGGCTGTACATCCTGGAGTGGCGAAGATGTACCAGGATCTCAGACGACATCACTGGTGGCCAGGCATGAAGAAGTCTGTGGCAGAGTTTGTTTCTCGATGCCTCACCTGCCATCAGGTGACGGTAGAGAATCAGGTACCAGAAGGCTTGGTACAGCCCTTGGAGGTCCCAGAGTTGAAGTGGGACGAGATATCTATGGACTTCGTGACTGGACTTCCACGCACTTCCAGAGGTCATGACTCTATTTGGGTGATTTTCGACCGACTCACCAAGTCGGCTCACTTCATACCCATCATAGAGCAGGGCTCAGTGGAGAGCTTGGGACATATCTACATTCAAGAGATTGTACGACTTAATGGTGCACCATCATCCATCATCTCCGATCAAGATGCTCTTTTCACTTCCCGTCTTTGGAAGTGGTTTCAGGAGGCATTCAGGATGCAGCTACGTCTGAGCACCGCCTTTCACCCTCAGACAGATGGTCAGACAGAGAGGACCATTCAGACTCCCGAGGACATGATCCGCGCATGTGTCCTCGACTTTGGTTGCAGCTGGGGGAACCACCTACCCTTGGTGGAGTTCGCCTATAACAACAGCTTCCTCTCCACCATCGGGATGACACCATACGAGGCGTTGTACGACCGACCTTTCAGATCTCCTTTGTGCTGGACAGACCGTTGGGAGTCATCAATTGTGGGACCGAAGATGGTCCAGGCCATGACAGAGAAGGTCTAGATCATCCAAGAGTGGATAAGGACAACTCAGAACTAGCAGAAGTCCTATTCTAACAGGAGTCAGAGGCCACTGGAGTTCGAGGATGGCGGCCACGCCTTCTTTCGGGTCTCACCTCGACGTAGATTATAGAGATTTTTCCAAGGAGGCAAGTTGTCTCCACACTTCATCGGACCATTCTAGGTCCTCAGCAGGATTGGCGAGGTGTCTTATCGCCTGTCTTTACCACCTCAGTTGCATAGGGTGCACTACGTCTTCCATGTATCTTAGCTGAGGAGATACGTGCACGACCCGACGCATATCATTGACCATGGGGAGCTGGACGTTGATGATGGGGCGACTTTTGTGGAGGTCCTGGTGCAGATCGAGGATCGATAGGAGCAGGTCCTATGTGGATGGTCGATTCCTCTAGTGCGCATCAGATGGAAGCATGGGAACCTCCAGGAGAGCACTTGGTAGCGGGAGGCTCAGATGCGTGCTCAGTACCCACTTTTGTTTCCCTAGTTTTTGATGTATCATTACGGGGATGTAAAGCCCTGAGGTGGGAGTGATGTAAAGACCAATAAAATTCATGGAAATTTTTTTTCTTCATTTTCTTGGAAATTTTAAAACAATGAAGTTTCTGACGACACCTGATTCCAAGGCCCAGTGTGCCCAGAATCATTTTCCGATGTTTATCTCGAGTACATTCAGTGAACGAATGAGCGAGTTTTTCTAACCTTTAAACCGGTGCTCGGAATCTAATTCTGAGGGCACCAATGGAATCGTAGTGCCGGTAATTTCTTAGAAACACCTTTTCCAGAGTTGCGTTTGCTCGGGTGTGGTTTTTAATTTTTGGGGTTAAGTTAAGAAATAAAATAAAAGTGGCCCGACAATTTATTTTATTTCACTTAAAGCGGCTTATCCTAAGTTAAGCGGATAAGGTGGGACCCACAATATCCTACCCACTTGGTAGGATTTTTGTGAGGTGGGGCCCGCACGAGCCCCGCCGTTTCTTCCCTTCTAATTAACGCACCCGCAACCACCCTTAAAATGAAAGTCAAAACTTACTTTTATTCTGGTTAATAAACGCCTCATTAAATTGGGCGGTCAAATAATTACAATTAATTCATTGAATTATTTGTTCGTTTCTTATCATTTGAATTTCAAATTCTTATGTTGATAATAAAATAAGGGAAGGAATTATTTTATTATGGTTGGGTTTGTGTTTTGTTAAGCCTTTGGGAGAAAAAGAGAAGATTCTTCATTCTTCGACGAAGAAAGAGAAGAACACACCACCGCCAATGAAGAACGCCAACCTCCGACGACGGACGACGATGAGAGATGCCTTCCTCGGAGATCACCTAACACCAACGGCGATCCTCTTCTTCCGTGGTGATCCTCTTCTTCCGTGGAAATCCTCTTCTTCCGCGGCGATCCTCTTCTTCCGTGGCTGTTAATTCCGCGATGAACGCTCATTCGACAACAACGTTGAGGTAGGGATTTATTTTATTTTTTAGTTCGTGAAATCTTCTGTTGCTTTCTCCTTTTCATTGAACCGCCTCTTATCGTGATAACGGGAGGTGGTCGGACTTCATGAACATGGCCGACACTCCTCCCCTTTTTGGTTGTTGGTATTGTTGCGGCGAGCAAGGCAACGCGGTGCCGAAGCACCGCATGGAATTTTGATAAGGAAAGGGGGAGAAGTGCGGCACCGTCGCGCCGCTCCATTGAAGACGAAGCAAGATGCAGCGCCGATGCGCCGTGCTATTGAAAACAAACCAAAGATGTGGCACCATCGCGCCGCACTGGAGAACCACTAAAGCACCGCGGCCGGAGCGGGGCTGCGGCGGAGGGGCGCGGCACCGTCGCGCTGCGCCGGACGAACCAAGGTCGCGGCCAGTTCCGGGCCACGGCAGAGCAGCAGAACCGGCAGCTAGGACCGTGCCGCCGGCGTCGGAGCAAGGGGACAGGCCCTTGCCGGTCCCGTGGCGGCAGCAGCCGGCTGACCGATGCGGGCCGACCGGTTCGAGGAAATCACGGGGGGTCGTAACCCCCGTCCGGCTAGCTGAGAGGCCCTATAAAGGGGCCGCGGTTTCTCTACGTGGGGGCAACACACCCCACGCCCACATCGCTCGGCTACAATGGCGGAGCCGGCCGCCTGGCCGCCCGGCCAGCGCCAGCGCGCCCAGCGCGCCGGGCCGGGCCGCCCAGGCCGGGCCGGGTCGGGCCGCGCCGGCCGGGCCGGGCCATGCCCAAGTGGGCTGTACCCAGACCCTATTTGGGTCGACCCTGTTCGGGCCGAACCTGGGGGTATCGGGCCTGGTCTGACCTGGTCCAAACCCCCTATTACCGAACCTCTTTCGGTCTGTTGCACATAACTTTAGCTACGGGCCTCCGATCGACACACCATCAGTTGTGATGTGATCCTTTGATCGATAAAGTCATTTTGGTATATCGCACTCAAGGTTTCTGAGAACTTTGGGTTTGGCCAGGTTGGTTCGTACACGAAACCAACTGAGTCCTCGGAGCGGAAACACTTATAACATGAGCTCCGGACGTCCGATTGAAGTGCCGTCGACATTGATGGATTCCTCTAAGTGAGACGGATCTTTTGGCTTAATATCACTGAGGTTTGGATTCTGTTGGAGTACGGTAGGGTTGGTTTTGACTTAAAAACCAATCGGGCCCCTGGGACGAAAAAGCCAATAACTCTCAGACCGGGCGTCCGATTGACGCGCCGTCTGTGACGTTGAGTTCTTGTTGACGATATGGATCTTTTGGATACATCAACTCTGGACTATGTGTCAGTTGATGTATCAGCCCCTCGACTCGTGGAGCAGACCCTCCCGAATGAGCTTTCTGTGTGCGGGAACCCTAGAGCTGGCTGGGACTTCGACGACGATGACGACTGTACAGAGATCCTCAGTGGATTCAACGGCGATGACTACAACCCTCAGCGATCCTACGTGGATCAGTGCTACCGAACTTGTGTGGTTCAGATCCTATGTGGGTCAGCAATCAGCGGTCCTATGTGGGCCAACGCCTATAGATCCTATCTGTGTCCTATCCTGTGTGGGTCTTTGCGGGGTCAGCTATCTATCGATCCTGTGTGGGTCAGATCCTTTTTGGGTCATTGCGGGGGTTATTACCTATCGATCCTTTGTGGGTCTGATAGAATAGATGAATAAGTGGATATATATAATCATCTCTATCGTCATATGAAGAAGTACACCTGTGTGAGCTGAATCATGACTTGATATCCTGTGTGGATTACATTATGCTTTCCTGTGTGGATTGGGTTGTGATTTCCTATGTAGGACCGGTTACGTTTTCCTCTGTGGACTGGGTTGTACTTAGGCTAAGAGTTGAAGCGAACTGGAATTGATAACTTAGGTATATGTATGGGAATATACCTAAGTAGTGTTGGATGTTACATCATGATTACATATTTAAATTGTGGATTTTCCTTTGTGGATTCTGGGAGACCTTCGGGGGTCTCGGGGTCCCTACTGAGTAGCTTATACACACCCCTGCATAGGCTATGCTCGCACTATGTTGTGTTGGTTACAGATGATGGACAGTGCTGATCACGGTTGAGGCTTGCGGAGCAGGTCGGTACCTGGAGGTGGAAAACTGGACGGGATGTACTCAGAGCGGATGACTGGGCCCGAAGAGATGTGGAGGCTATCTGTACCCACCCTTCAGGTGGGAATTCCAGTGGACAGCTTGATGCTGTGGCTTTACTTTTTAGTTGCTGTTTTCCATTTCCAGTTGTACATTACTTTAAGTTTCAGTTTGTATACTGGCCCACTTACTTTTCTAAACTTACTGTTGTACCCAGTGTTTACTTAGTGTTTACTTCTTCTGCTTGCTTGCTCTATGATGTTTGTTTACTTTACAAAGGAAATGCCTTCCCTTTTTACCGGGAATTATGCCTTGGTGCTAGTTGCCAGCCCCTGGCCTATGGAAGGCGGGCTTGGGGTAGTCACGGCACCGGCCCCGAGGACGGGTCGTAACATAGTACTCCAAAAATGTCAACATAAACCTATCCTCCTAGATTTACTCATGTACTAGTGATTATGGTATTACCAAAAGGTCAATTTCAAGTTAATCAAGTGTCTCAAAAAAGGCGATATTCAAGAGGTTTTTTTTCAAAACACCTCTCCTATTTTGTTTTCTTCTTCTACTTTCTTATCAAATACGTTATCCATGATGAAATAATAATTACGGTATAATTTACCAAATGTAATTTTATTTTTCTAATGGAATATTATATATACATCTCTTTTCATAGATCATCTTTTACAATGAAACAAATATATTGTCCAAATTATGCTGGTGTATCACCTTTGTGAATATGAATTTTGTTTGTTTTTTATTACCACCTAACAAGATGGAAATAAAACTATAATTATGGTTAAATAATATTTAAATGAGAATATTATATCTTATTATATATTATGAAAAAATATATAGATAATATTAAATTAAACAATACTAGTTTTTCTTGGTTGGAAGAATCGCCAAATTGAACTAAACATTTATCATTAACATTTTTCATATAAACCATCATAATGTAAGAATAAAAATGATAAAAAAGTCTATTTAAAATTCCTGAAGCTATTGAATACCATTTAACTTCACTTGGGGTGTTTTATATCCATTTTACATGAAAATCCATAATTATAATCAAATGAACCAATCAGGGAAATTTTGAAACAGACTTAAAAAAAATGTTGGAAATCATGAAATATTTTAATGAATGGGAGGTAAGATGTTATAAAAACATCACATAAGTTTTTATAAACATTAATATGGTTCTACAATGAATTAAAATAAAATAAAATAATCCATTATAATAGATTTATAAATTTGAAAAACTAAAGGGAATCATGATGTAAGGGTTTCTCATGTAAATTTTTTCTTCTTTAAGATACATACCTTATTTACAAATTAGTTATTTTGTGTGGTGTATATATTTATGTTTTATATATAATATAATGAATCACCTAATCTTTATGTTAATCTATGTCTGATTTTATAATTATAGCTTTTATAGGGAATATTATTTGACTAATTACAAAGCTATAAGGGAATTCCTAACCCAATTTCAATTAATTAGGTTGACCTTCTAGTTAATTGATTATACCATTCTATGATTATTTTTGGGTTGATATTTTACTATATAATATTTTATTTCTACTCATTTTTTTTAAATACACATAAATTATTAATTTTATTAATTCACACTCTAAATATATTATATTTATAATGGAATTTCAATTGAAAACTATCTTTATAAGGTTTCCCTTAAAAACGTCTCTTTATTCAATGTCCATTTTTTCTAAATATTTATAAGGAATTTTTTACTATTAACCTATTTTTTTTAATTTATTTTTTTATCATGATTTAATTTATAAAAAATTATTTGAAAGGATTCTTTTTTTCATTTTCTAAATGATGTTCTTCGTAACTTTTCTGACAAAAAAATGTAGGAATTTTTTTAATTATATGGTATTTATGGATTGTACTGTTATTAAAACAACTTTATTATTTAAATCATACATTAAAATATTATAAGGATATTTTTAGTGAAATTTGTTTCTTTTAAAATTTCATGTAATTTTAATAAAAATACGTTTTAAAACACAATGCATATTATCCTTAAGAATTATTTCAAGTGATGTTTCAAAATTATATTCCATATAATATAAAATTATTTGATGTTATATATGATTTACTACAGATATTATTCAAGGAAATTATCCTTATTCCTTCTATGGGTTGTTTATTTTTAAGATGGATTGATGTTTCTGAAACCTATTTCTTTTCATTTGTGTTATTATGATAAATTACATTGGTTATTATGGAAAATATATGTATAGTTTTCATCATATAATGGGTGGAAACTATATATCTTTATAACACGATTGGTAATGATATTATATCTCATGAGATAAAAATGAATGGAACATTGATTGAACTTAGTTTAGATAGGAAATGAATGGGATGTGAAACAGGTTAAATAAAAGACTTTGTCCACCAAGATATTATTTGGAGGGAACCAAGACTACCAAGATGGTTTGGGTAGTTAAACCATTCCAGTATGATAGTCTTGGGAATTATCCTGAACTATAAATTAAATTATTTTCTATGGTTATGTATTTACCAGCATTCCATGTTTTATTCAAATGTTATTATTTTATTATTTATATCTTAGAAATTATACAATTTGTTCTATGACTCAAGATTATGATCTTTGATATACAAGGTATAATTTTTAAATTTTATGCACATCTTCTTATACCCATATTTTAATGTAATGATATATATTTACTTTTCATACTTTACTTAACATGTGATCTCACCCTTTTCATTTGTTTCATTTCATGAGGATACATAGAAAGGTATTAGTTTTGATATGAAAAAATGGGTTCTAGTTATGCTGGAATAAGTGGTAGAAAATGTAGAATTTTATAAACTAGTTGTTTTTTATGTCAAGTTTCTAGAGAAACCACACCCATATAATAATGGAATGGTCATTTTTAATAAGAATATTTATCTATTTTGACATAAAATCAATGTATGAAAAGTGAGGGTCATTACAGTAGACTTTGAATAATCCATTCTTTCAGTGAATGAATACGGATAAACAGAAAATTAAGTATTAAAATTTCTTCATAGAGCTATTCAAGTGGATGAGGAAGCCTCGGATGTCATCGAAAATGGATATTTGACTATCCAAATGATGAAAAATGGATTCTTTAGGCAGAAAGTAGCGAGTCACATCCCTAGAATATGAAAGAACCATATTTCTATTGGAATTCTCTATGAAGAAGGCTATGCAACAAAATTTTCTAATAATGTTTTTTAAAGTGACTTCAGTGTCTATTATGGTGTTGTGAATAGTAATTAATAAGACACAATACCTCATCATAAGAACATATGAAATTGAAATATGAAGAACAAATGCTTTAAAAGATATAGAAATTTGGCCTTACAAGGCTAGTAATCTCTTTGAGATAAATATCGAGGTTATAACATTAAGGGGAATTATAAATTTTGATCACATGGAAATCATTAGTTGTGAGAGTTATATCATGGGGAACTATAAATGTGTTTCATTCTATATAAATATCCAAAAGATCAATAATGAAAATATGAACTATTTCACTTAGATGTGTGGGACTAACCCTATTCTTCTCTCATATAGTATCCATAAACAATTTCATAATATTTAGTGATTCAAGGAGGAAGTCATGTATTTATTTATTAATAATAAATCACATATCTTCATTTACTTTGTGTAGTGGATGTCCCTTGTTGAAATGGAATGTGGTCTTATGTTAATGTGACTTAGATATAACAAAAATATAGTGTACATTATGAAAAACATAAAAATATTTTACAAAAATAAATTTATTATACTAGATAATATCAAAATGGAACTCTAAAATAAAATAGTGTATCCCAAATAATGATCCATACTTTGACTAAAATGAAACAATGTTTTTAGATAATTTCAAAATTCACAAGTATATTTGAGTAGAAGTAATGCATATGATTGAAAACATAGCCTATAAATGTTTATAATGTATTTTGGGATAGATTATACTATAAAAACTATTATCTAGTAATATACAAGAAGTTATCAATCTTAAATAGTTTTGATGTTGTGAATATTTTCATATCGATTATAAAGACAAAGAAAAATTTAATTCTAAGTCCAAGGTTAGTTTCTTTGATGGATGTGGAAGTAAAGACTAAGGTTTATGAATATGGGATGATTAAAATCACCAAGTCATTAAAAGATGAAATTATATCTTAAATAAAAAGTAAATTTGTATGTATTGGAACTTAGAAGATTAAAAAATTATGTGAAAATTGTTAACTGGTGATATTAAAGTTTATCTAGATATAAAAATATAATGTTCTTCTATTTTATTATGTTACGATTTCATCATATATTGTTTTAAAAAATAAACTATAGTAAGATGTGATAGAATACTCAAGGACTGTTGACCTAAGGGAATGAGTTAGAAGATAATTATTATGAAGATGGTGATTCAAAAGATAGTTCAGAGAATTTGTATTACAAAAAAAGAGATAATTATCAAGTTGGGTTGACATGATTATGTAGAGTTTGGTAGCCAATAAAAAGATATAGATATTATATAAATTCCAACTTATTATAGATACAGGGGTACCTGAATTCTCAAATGATGTAGAGAGTATCAGTGGCCCAAAATAGGGGATTTAGTAATAAAAATGAGATGTATTACATAAATTTCAATGAAACTTTTGAGGTAACCAAATTTCCAAAAGGGAAATTAGTAATTGGGAACCAATAGGTCAAAATTTTAAAGAATATGTTTACTTAAGGAATAAATAAAAGGATTGATTTGTTGTGAAATGCTTCCAATATATATAATGAATATACTAATTAGAAAACTTCTTCTTCTTAGATAATCAAGATACCCTCTGCAAATTGTTGAGTATAATAACATTTTTTGATATTCGACTTAAATAAATTAATGTAAATATAACCTTAAATCACGGGGACATTAAAGAAGTTATTTATAAAAATTAACCCGAAGGATTCAAGGGTCATAAGAATGAGGAACATATATATATCTTAAGGTGGAACAACTATGGCCTGAAATAATAACAATGATAGGGGAATTAGATGTTTGATTTTTTCCTGAGTGGAGAGGGTTTCAGACGAAGTGACTCAAATAATTATCTCCATAAAAAGGTGTGGGATTATGTGTCTTATATTATACTTATATTATATATGGACGACATATTGCTAGAATATGAACAATTTTCATGGATTCAGGATTTGAAGAGAATGTTTTAGGAAATTATAGAGATGAATGACCATGGAAAATCTGAGAAAGTATTGGGAAAATGGGTAGATGGTGATAAAAGATCAAGAAAATTGGTGTTATCCTAGATATACTATATCTGGGATATTATTGTCATGTTTGGTACATAAGAATATAAACTAGTCAAACCCCTCTATCCAAAAAACATAATTTCATCAAAGGATATGGTTCCAAAAACAGAATATGAGGAATGATACATGATTAATATACCATATTCTTTAGCTATTATAATTTTTATGTATGTTGTGATATGTACAAGGTCATACAATTTTATTTTAATGTGATATTTATGTATCTTTAAAATAACCATAGAATGGAGGGCTATGGAATTTTTTTCTGGATCATACAATAAAATAATGGTTTGTAAGACACAAAACTATGATTTGGGGAAGATAATATGTTACATTGTTTCATCGATGTAGACTTTTTTTGGAGATTCACAAACTTGGAATAGAATTTACGACATTATGCTTAACTTGTTTAGAATAGTTTTCAGTTGGATGCCTCAGTTGTATCATAAGCTAAAATTTTATACGATGAATCAAAAAATATCGAATCTATGAATGATATAATGGCACTATTTTGGTCTATGTTCTTACAGAATGACGTAGGAAAAGTGCAAATATGATGATTTTTAATCCTCCATAGTCAGAGTTAAATTCACCATTCAAAGAATCTAGTGTTTCATGAAACAAAAAAATATATTAACGTAAAATTCTATTTCAAATGAAATATAATGAGGGAAATAGATTTTGAGTTATAGAAGATAGTTGGGAATAAAAAATCAGCTAACATCCTTAAAATTTTTTTATTACAAGATGTTCATAGGATAAATTGTTCCCCTGTCAGATATTGGTAAATGTAAGTTGTGATAGAGATGAATTATTTAATTCTTCACTAGGGTGAGTTCTTATAATTTTCTATTTTTGGGTAGTTTCTAAAGATTCCATGTAACACTCTTTATGTGGGTTATTGATGAGAAATGTGAATAATTTTCCATTTTATGTTGAAATCAACTTGAGGGTGTATTCACTCGTATATGGGTGGCATTTAATTTTTTTGGATACTAATAATAGGAATACTCACCAGATGGGGAAGGTTGATTATATGCAACATGGTTATTGAATGGTTCATGGAGAGGTCTAAGCATTGATTACTAGATGAATTGGTTGAGGATGTTGTAGCTATAGGGAATCAGAGACTTCCAGCATTAGAGGGAGGTTTTTTTAGAAACATTGAATGGTATTAGAACTTATTCGACTATATGAAAGAACATATAAAACTGATGTGGGAAAACATGTATTAAGAGATATATGAAATGTTAATGAGTCTAAAGTTAACCAGAAAACACATTCAAATATGAAAAAACGATAATTGAAGAATTTTAATCCTTCTATCATTGTAGTAATAATGTTTAGTTTTGTCCCCTCGTCGAAGTAGGACTTAATTTATGAACCATGAAAACCTTTTGTGACCCATTTACTTTATTATTCTGCTTTAATGTTCGATGTTGGTTTTTCAAATTAGTGTGTAAAATTATTTAATTGGTGTGGTTTGATGGTTAATTAACTTCTAATATATTAGTGCACTTTGATTATTGGGATAAGATCATCCTACATGCTTAGTTAGGGTTGCAATCTATAACATTATGTAAAAGTAAATTGAGGCTAGGATCAATTTAGAATAGATTCCCATTATTCTCACACATAAGTTATCTCTTTTTAAGGCGAATGATAACTAATTAGAAACCTAACTTTCACCAGAATAAGAAACACCCCGACCTACTGCATTTTTCACACATGAAGACATAACCTTGGAACCTAACTTTTTCACACCGGGAGATACAACCCAACCGTTGCCTATATAATTATACAAGTAAAAACTGTACATATTAATTTATGATTAGGTAATCATAAAAAGACTTTTAAATTATAATGGAGTTATTTTTGATGTTTTAGTTGAGTGATTATATATCAATAAAACATTACATAATAATGATAATTCCGTATAATGAAATGTTTTTAATGTTGTTTTTGGTGTAGAAATAATTGTCATTAACCAATTGTAGATGTAAATGAACAATGTAGATTTGCGAAATCTTGGACAAACTAAGGAATAAAAAATCAATGAGAATAAATAATGTTTCTTCTTGAATAGTGTTGTAGCATAGTATTTTCAATTGGGGTTGGTTTGTAATTTTTTGCCATCATATTATAGAAATTTTGGACCTCTTTTATAGATGTTATTAGCTTGAAAAATATAAATATTATAATAATAAAAATAAGTAAATAATAATGATACCCATAATTTCTATAATGGTATTATTATTTTATCAGTCGTAATTATGAATTTTATTTATCAAAGATAATGATGTATAATTCTTTAATTTTTGTAGTGTTATTAAATATTTTCATTCAATTTATCATTTTAATTATAGCTAACAATACGTGCTGTATACTTCTCCAAAATCTAGTAGGAAAAATATTCTCTAATAATTCAATGATCCATAAAATCACATGATACATCATCATTGAAATTCCAAAAATTTTAATTTTTAATATAACTAGGTGTACCCAATTTATCTATCATAGTTATAGATATATTATTTATTATATATTGTAATTTATAACTTTCCAGGTATTTTTATGATAATACTTAAGATTAAATTTATACATAAGAATGTTTTAATTGTGAAATTTCATAATATGTATTTGTTTAAATATCCATGTATATTTAAAGTTTATTTCTCTTTCCAATTATCAAAATATTAGATCATAATTTATTCCTCTATAGGTTTGAGTCTTCCATCAATTTTATGAATTTTTATTACATAATTGTTTATCTCTACTAATTTTGTCTTATGTGAAGGGTCATTAGTTCTCCAATTTTTCACAATTATTATCATGTGTATGATTTATGAAAAATATAAATATAATATAAATACATAATATAATTTCGAGTAACCAATAATAATAAATTATGTATTTTATTTATTAAAACATCCAATATATAAATATTTATTCCTAATCAATAGGATTAGTAATTTTTATAACATATATAGATTTTAAAATCCTCAATATGGGAATATTTTTTCACAATCTATTCTCAATATGTAAAATTTTATCATTTATGTGTATCATCATTTAAATATCAAATTTCTTCTATAGAAAATATAATAAAAAATTAATAAAAACATTAGAACAATAATAAAAAACAATAACAATGAAAAATAATAAGTAACAAATAATATGATAATTTAATAATCTATAATATCATAAAAAGAAAAAAAAATAATAAATAATAAATGAAGAAACTCAGATATAAATATTTGAATTCTCAAAAAACAAAGAAATAAAGACAAGGATCGACTCAACATTATCCCCATTTTTGATAATTAAAAAAAATTAACTACTCTCTATATTTTTGTAAGATCAAATAATAAATTAAATGAATATAAGATCATGAAGAACAAAAATAAACAACATATCATAAAAATAAATAGGGATATGAAATAATCAAAAAGTATTTTCCATAAGTTAATAAATAATAACAATGAACTACAACAATTAATAGAGTAAATTAGCAATTTTAATCAATAATAAAAAACTAATTTTGGAATACCTAGAATGCTCAAAATATATAAAAATAAATTATAAAAACACTAGCCTTAAACTAATACAAACTAAAAAAATTCAAACAATAATGGAAGAAAATAATTTAAGCTCCCCCGGAATCCAATATTTATCTTCAAGAAACAAAATGAATCCAAATTCTCATTATGTGATACCTTTATGTATATTTAAAATTATTATAATGATTGATGAGACTATATAATAATATTTAAAAAATTATAAAATAGTTTTCAATAAATGAAAAATACACAATAGTTGAGAACATGCTTATAAACTAAATAAGAAAATTATGAATACATGCTCACTAGATAGAATAAAAAAACTAATAGATATACTCATACCAGTATACTAGGAAATAAAAAATATTAATTCATGATTATTATTGAAATCATATTTTAGGAATGCAAAATAGGTTTGGTCAAATTAGATTCAAATAAGATCATTTAAGAACCTATGACACCAAAGGTTTTTCTATTTTAATTTAGATATATAATTTAGATATAAAATCATTCTTTTCACCAAGATATTATACTCATCATAATGAAAAATCAGATACATAATCACCAAAACCAACACATATAAAACAATTAACAGAATAAATACCTTCATTTTTAGGTTTAACAAAGTACTTCCTATGCATCTTATGTAATTTATCATTATAATTAAGACTTTCATACTCCTTATTAATAACAATTTTCCTTTCTATTATCATAAAATCATTTGAAAATTATCTTCCAATATTCAATTTGGATAATAATTCTTTTAAATTTTATACTTTATCCATCGTCTTACCACATTTTCTATATAACTCCCAAATGAACCCAATCATTTCCCTTAGTTGTAGAAGAAATATGATTTTAATTTTCATTTTTTTCCTTATGTTTTTCATTTTCATCTATATTCTTCAAAAAAACAAAATATATATTATTTTACCCCTTATATTACTCTTATGATCTATCATTACATTAATTTAAGCATTATCAATAATGACTACACTATTTTTAAACTCATATAAATTCACTCCAATTTCATTAAGAATATAAATGGTATATATATTATCAAGGTTATTGTAATAAAAATAATCATAATAGTAATTTCTCTCCACAATAATTTTATCGAGAAAACTTATATTTCCATATTTCTTTTTTAATTCACCCAATTCACTTGAATTACATGAATTAGAAGGTAAAAATGACAGTCTAACATATTCTTATATAAAAAATATTTTAAATATTGTTTTTATCACTTATAGATTTATCACATGAATAAAAACATTACTATTAATATTTAAAACCACATCCTTTTTCTATTTATTCATATGGTTCTTGTATTTTAATTTATGATATAAATTGTTTTTGGGTACTCATAACATGTATAACCTAAAATAACAAAATTTATATCCAAAAAACCATTATTTTTATCCGTCCCATCATCCATTTCAAAAATATATCTTTCAATTCTAGGATATTTATTATTAATTTCTATATATAGTCCTTTAATGACCTTCATTATCCTCTCTTTTTTATTAGTATGAGAACCTAATTCATTAATTTATGAATTAGAAGAAGTAATATTTTTTACTAAAATACCTTTCATAATATAATTATATTCATTCTCAATGTTTTAAACTCAATCTCACATTGTAATAGTGAAACCATAAGCTAATATATATTTTTTTACTTGATGTTCCTAAAATCATCAATAATTAATTTATTAATATCTCACTTATTTTTTATAAAGCTATAGAATTTGTTAACCATATCATTATTATCTAGTGATTATCCAAGTGTATATATTACATTCAAAATGAATTTGAATTTATATATCACCAAAGGAGTACCTTGAAAAATACTCCCCATATCATGTTTATAACTATAAATTGATACTTGTCTAAATTTTTTCAACTAATAACATAATAAATAATTTTAACGGACATATGATTCAAACCATAAATATATATATATCCTTTCCAATAAGTTAATTAGTGTCAGCCTCACGGAATTTAAAGACTTTACCATAGATATAAAATGATTAATTCATAGCTTCGTATGATAAGATTCCATCTTATGTTTCCAATATATATAGTCATTTCAATAGAAAGTAGGATTGGGTGGAATCCATCCATCATTAAATTCATTACCTGCTAATAATAATGATATTTCCATTAGACTAGTAATTCTAGGAAATCCTTAGTAATAAAAATTTATCCTAACGACCCAATGTTCCAATAAAATGTTATAGGTACCAAAATACAGATCATAATAAATAAGTTAGGGTCATGGTGGTGAATTTTCTATCATAAATTAAAAAGATTAATTAAATAATTATTCAGTAATTACGTATATAATAAGAATAAACAATTTAATTTATGCATAAAAAATGATTTTTTATTAGGAAAACATTTCTAAAAACAAATCATTAAATTGAGGCATAAAAAATGTGGGAGTTAACTAATTATAAATAAATAAAACTTTATATTATAAGGATATTATATTAAAATGAATTATAAAATATTTAAACCAATGAAATTATACAGATAGAGTTGATGGGGAAACATGTTATCTTTTTTACATTCATTGATGTAATGGAATGGTGTTGCATCATAAAATCTAGTAGAACCTTAACATTACTGAACCAGAAAGATTATACATTGTCTCTCTTAAATATTGTAATAGTTTATTATTTGGAATTATTGTTTTTGTGTAATTTTGTTAATTATTTTTACCATTTTTCTCTAGTTACATTTATATAATTAATTCCTACATCCCATAAATTATCCACAAGAATAATTCGAATAAATAATTTAAATTTTTACCTTAAATTACTCTAATGGTTTTACCATTCTATAATTCATTACATTACATTTTATCTATCATAGTATATGGTTTATAATTTACAAAATTATTTAATTTACAAAAAATATCATTTAATTGTTTATTTAAAATTAATATAAAAATAAACCTTGAATTATTATTTTGTTGTACATATTTCTCTATACCATGGTGTTTTCTTGATCACAAAAACAAAATTATTTTTCTAACAGTTTCATTGAGTATTTCTACGTTTTACAAATTGAATACCATAACATGGTTTTATGAACTATATTTTGATATTCAATGTATTCTTGATTATGTTGGTATATGATGAGAAAAAACATAAATATTGTTTAGATAACATGGAATGGAGATAAAATATCATCTGAAAGAAATTAAAATAAGTGGAGGAGGCTCGAGTTGATGTTGAAGGCAGTAGGCAACAATAATTAGTTGGTGGTGAATATTTTTTTATCCTCAAGATGTAAGAGTCCACCAGATATCTGATAAAAATAAGAAATTATTTGTGAGTTCTAGGAAGCATACCAGGTGGATGGGGGTGTTGGATGGCTAGCTAGTGGGGCTGATCCACCATATAATCATTCTTCAGTTTTGTGGATCCCTCAACTCTTAAAATAATGTTGATTATGATTAATTGCTCTCACTGATTAAATATGTCACTTTTCTATGTGGGAGGATATAAATACTATTTCTCTGTGACTTGGAATATATAAAACAATTCTATCATTATGCCAAATATAGATTTTTATTATTTATTCTCAATATCTAATACCTCTCTCATAAATGATATAATAAATTACCAATTTATTCAATTACCAATTTTATCGAAGAAACTCACTATTATCTATATCTCTATGAATCATTTATTTCAAATATTCAATAGTAACATAGGACCAATGTTTTAAGGATATTTCAAAAAGAAAATATATATCCTGTCAATTTAGATTTTCAATTCGTTTTTGATCATTTCTATGAAAAAGAAATGGAGGATTGTTTCTTTCAATTTCCATCAAGAAGAAAGGGAGGATTGTTTTCCTTCTATATATTTAAAAAATAATGGGAAGATTCATTTTCTTTATCTTCCTCAATGTTATGGAAATAAAGAAAAACCTATCAACCTATAGGGAGGAGATATAGGTTCTCAGACCAAGATATTTCCAAACTCCTTTATGAAGCATTTTTTTCTCATTATTAAAATTTTCACATCGTATCAACCGATAAAGATTTATATGAATATGATTCATTTTATTTTATTTGTGCTTAGTCACATAATTAGATATAATAATTACTTTTAAATAAGGATAAAATTTATTTCTATTTCATTTTATCTCATTGAAATCATTTTTCTTGAATTTACACATTGTAATTATTTGTTTAATTATTTAAAAAAAGAGCACACTCCTATTTTAATTCATCTATAAAAAAGGTATTATTCAAATATAAATTTGGATTTTTTAAATAAATTTAAAAATTAGTTTTATTTTTAAAATAATTATCTATTTTTATATATGATCCCTATTGAATAGAATTTAATTTTTTGCATGCTTCTATATTTGACAGTTCCAATTATTCATATTGGAAAAATAACTTGTTAACATTTAGTATTATAATTGGTTACCTTGTATAAAAATGGTTATTGATGAATATATTCTTGCTAACGATCCTACAGATAAATGTACTCCTAATGATATTATCTCTTTTGAGATTAATAAAAAATCCATGAATGCTCCGTACTATGTGATTGACGAAAATTAATTTAATAGAATTTATACATGATTAATAGGTTAATAAATATGTAATTTGATTGATGTAACTCAGGGAGAAAACAAAAAAAGAAAAAGATATTATATTGGACTTGTATTTTTATGATTTTGAAATCATTTATATGCATATATATGAATCTGGTACTTGTGCATGTTGATGAGCTGCTAAAATTTGAAATTCTGGAATGTATCATGTTGATGATTTTTAAGTTTTTTCCCAAAAGATTCCATTTTTCATGATAATAATTTTTACAATAAAAGTAAATTTAATTTGGTAAGAAGAGGATGAAAAGAAAATTATAGGTAAAAAAATTATCATGTATTTCATGATGTACAAAATAATCATGAAGTACCAGTACAAAAAATAATAAAAAGAGGAAAAGGAAGACAATGATTATGAAAGAACAATTGATTTCATAGAAATTTATGATAATGAATATTCATCCAATAATTAATATTATATCGAAATAATGACCAAGAGATTAATAAAGTTAAAAAAATACAAATATTAGTTCTTTGATAAAAATAAATATCAAATTGATGTTATGAAATAACATGATATGAATGAAACAATAAGATATACGTTAGAGTAGAATTCCCCATTGATAAAAATAAGTTGAAATAAAATAATAATGGTATGAAATACCTTAATGTATAAACCTAGAGTGCTGGTGAAGACTCTATATAATCAACTACCTCAAGGGAATCAAGTGAAAAATGTCTCCTAACATATATCATGGTCGGTGATGAGGATAGTTATCCTCTTTATCACTCACATTCCCATTCCACTTATTCCTCTCATTTAACTACTTATTATTTATATCTTTATAAACAAGATGATCTAGAGATTATTTTTGCAATGGTCAACTTTCAAAATCAAAAGATTTATCGAAAAAATTATTTATTAAATAAAAAGACCAACTATTTAATGAAAATTATATTATTTCAATATAAAAACATGATTTGATTTTGAAATTAAAAATGTAACCAAATGTTGAGAATTTAGAATAAAAAAATAATAGATCAAAAAATTAATCTCACTCAAATCACCTAAGGATATCAATATCTTGATATGAAAATTCTTTCTCAATATCGTTTAAAAATATTCTTGTTTTTGTTCTTTCAAATAACTCATGTTATTTCAAAAAAATAATTTTATAAATGGAATCTATCAAAATATTTTTTTTGTATTATAATAAAAATGAGAATTTAATTTAAAAATATGATTTAAAAAATTCTAGATTTCTAAGACATAATTTTATTCACATCTCATCTCATTTAACTCATATAAATTTTCATAATTATTATGTTTAGGTTCTTAAATAATAATTATTCAATCATAGAATCCCCAATATTTTTTAGGATCCTAAATCATTTAGTTATAACTTTATCAGGACCAAAATCTTGATACAAAATGATACACATTATTGATATATTGTTTGTATATTCCACTAACATCATTACCATATAACAAGGCAGCTTCGAAATAAATAATTTCTATAAACTATTGAAATTATTAATCTATTATTTCGTCTTGAGTTATTTGTTAAATGATCTAATTGAGAGGTAACCTCACCTAACCCATCCAGGTGATGCTTGTACTTAAATATTTATTCCCTGGAGGATAGTTTTTTTGAATTTCTATTCCCCTATTGATCTTAATTTCATGATCGATCCTATCTCACTCTTATTTATATGAATTCTTATTATTAAAATTATAGAGGATATATTTTTAAAATATCATTTTTAATCATCATTACGTTCTTTCTCAAAATATTATATTGAAATACATATTTTCTTTCAAATATCAGTTTTATAAAATTTCTTTTTTCTTATAATTTTCAAAAATAATTTTCAAAATATTTAAATCAATTTAAAATCTTGGAAACAACTCTTATCCCTTTTCTCATATTTTTTTAAATATCTTGAAATATATTTTCATTTGTCATATTCATAGAATTTAATTATAGCTTGAGATAATTTATTCTTCATTTTTTTATCTCAAATAATTTATTTCTTTTAATATTATGAATTATCCTCACTGTACATGACATATTATATTATCTTGGATTGTCTGTTTTTTTATAATAACTAAGGGATAGACAATGTATCTCTTCATTATTAGTTCATCTTCTGTGAAATTAGTTGTTGTTTTTAAATGTATTCACATTTACCTTCATTTTTTATTTTTTAAAATAAAATTTGTAAAAATATTTGTTTATTTGGGAAATTTAATTTTATCACAAAGTGGGAGATATGTATTTGTTTTTTTAGTTGGAGGGGGGAGAGAGTTTTTAGTTATTAGGGAGAATCTAGTATTTCTTATTTATGTTTATATGTTGGAAATGGTTAATATATAAATCTCTAACATAATAAATTACATTTATTTCATGTTTCAATATTGATTTAAACGTGATTTATATTTTAATGTTAAGTATTTATGATCATAAAAAATGGGGAGATTCTCTTACCTCTCCCTCTTAGGGTGAATTCTTTAATGAAACAATCATTTATGGTTCAAATAGATTCATTGAGTGATTATTAGTTATGTTAGCAGAAAAGTGTGTCATGTTTTTAATAACACATGGGATGAAATTTGAAAGATAATTGGTGGTATTGTTATTGGATCATTCTAATGATAAATCATGTTATAAAACATGGAATAAAGTTGAATGATCTTTTTAAGGACATGGAATGAATTATAGGAGTAAATAGGTGAATATTAAAGGGTAAAAAGGCACTGGCCTGCTATTTTAGTTCCACTAACTAGCTAGGGGTGAAGATAGTATCATTATTTAGCTCCAGGACCCCACTAGCCATCCATTATAGGATCAACAACAATACAATTAAATCAAGTAGTTCCCAACTATCCCAAAAAATCATACTAATTAGCCAATAGTATCAGGCGACTAGCTATTGGGGCTGATTGAGCAAGTCATCATTCTTAAATTTCTTCGGTCTTAATCCTATTAATGTGTTTGTGAAGAATATTAATGATTCCTATGGATTATAGATGTTTAAAAGATCTTTTAGAGGCTATAAATAGAAGTTATCATTGTTTTGGAATATATATATATCAAATCTCTAAACATTCCATTAATGGATTTATAGAAATTATTCTCAATCTCCTAGTCATATTTAAAAGTGAAAATTATCTATATTACTTTTAATAAACGTTTTTTTACCATATATCACTCTTTATCATATTATTTAATAATTCTTTAGTTATATGATATAACAATTTTAATAGATTTCACAAAGAAAATATATCTCTTCTCAACATACCTTCTTCAATTGGATTCATTCTATTTCAATGAAAATTAATCAGAGGTTGGTTTCCTGGTATTTATATAAAAAATAATGGGTGTATTTTTTGTTAATTCTTTCATAAAAATTATGGATGATATGGTTTCTTGATATCCATTGAAATTAGGGTAATAAAGATAAACAACTTGAACTAATGGGAAGAAATCTGTGAGATGAAATGGAGCTATTGAAAACTCATTTATCAAACTGTTTTTAATATAAATTAAAATTTATTAATTGAATTATCCTATATTAATAAGAATAAATTTTAAACATTTTAATCAATTACATTTCTCTATGAATAAATACATAATTAAAGTTTTTATTAAGACTTTTATCAAACTATTTTTCAATTATAAACATTTTATTTTTTTATGTAAACAATATTTTCTAAATTATCATTCATAAAATAATATATATTATCTATCATAAATAATTATGAATAATTATAGATGTAGTGTATTTATAATATATAAAAATATCCTATAAAAAAATTTCTATTGAGAAATTTTTTAGTACATAATTTATTTCAACTTCCACTATATATTTAAAGGTTATTTTCATTGTATGTTTTCCAAATCTACCATCATTCGTAATGGTCCTCCCAAACATAAGTGTATTATAAAAATTTTCAAAATTCTAAGTATGTAAGAACCTATCATAATTTAATATTTTATGTGTAAAATCTCCACAGTTTTTAAAATTTTCACCATTATCATTATATATAAGAGTTATTGTATACATAAGATTTTCTCCCTTGGATATAAAATTATCCTTTATTATATTTTTCAATAGCCATGAACAATACATAATATATTTTATTTGAAAACATATTCAATATATTATGATTCAATTTAACTCCATAGGATATGTAATTTTTTACTTCTCCATGTATGAAAATATATAATATATAACGATTTATTTATTGTCTTTTTAGAACATGTAAAAAACAGTCCATTATGTGTAACATCATGTACTTCATCAATTTCTTCAACAAATAATATTATAAACCTATAATAATAATTCCAAAATAATAATAACAAATAATAACAAAATAAAATAAGAAATATTTAATAATATGATAAGATAATAATTAATAATATCAAACAATGAATAATAATAAATAAATAATAAATAAATAAACTAAGAGAGGGATGTTGTAATTACCCAAAAAAAGTAAAGGCATGGAACCAATCAACACTTTACACTTCAAAACACCTCATTAATTATTTCAAAAACATCCAATAATTTTTCTTTCAATCAAAATCTCCAAAAAATCACACATCCACAAAAATTGAATGAACATGACCCTCTTTGTGATTTACTAACATGTAATGATGTGAGTCCCTAAAAACTCCCCACTATAATGTAATCTTACCCATGAATCATTTTTGATCATCTAACCATATATCTCGTGTAACACCCTGACACAAATTACCCAAAGTCGGTTCATTATTTTAATACATTGGCATGATTACAAGGAATCATGTCCCGAGGGACCGAGCACTTTAGAATTCTCGGAAAATAGATTACAAATATGAAATTTACATTACAATTTCTAAAATAAGACACAAGATAAATAATTATTTTATAAATCCATTATTCTCCTAGATTATCCTTTCATATCAATCACAATACACTTATTCATATCCCTAGAAAAATAAAACATAAGAACGGGGTGAGACCAAATTCTCAGTAAGGATAACAATATAGCAGAAACTATCATAAATAAGCATAAACATTTAAGGTATTGTATAAGACTAAAACAAAATCCTTTAAAACATAAACTTTAGCATAATATTGAAAATATAAACAAAATATTTCCATTTACTTATACACATGGATATTTTACTAGTTGAATAGTCTCATGTAATGTAAATAGCTTATTCCATAATAATGTAATGCAATATTCTAGACATCATAACCACAAAATCAAGGCCTTGTGCCAATACTACAAATAATATTCAATCAATGCCTTATGCCAAGACACTAGATTGTATCTAGTTACCTACCGATGCATTGAGAAGTTGTAGTAGGCTCCACTCGTCACTTACTAAGTACCATGCATTCCTCATATGAAAAGGTTGAAACATAACATAAACATTTGTATTAAAACTTGTATACAAAATGTTAATAAATTAACCACAAACCATGAATGGTATAAAAATAGCACATCCATCGTCAGACATATCATAACTCATTCAATATAAATTGGATGATTTTATTAGAGTAAATCAACCTCAATCAAGAATAATATCCAATAAAATATGTTCACATAGATGAAAATAATTAAAAATACTCCTTGAGAGTAATACAAATTTTCATGAAACAATTTAAAAGTCACGAAATTTATAAAGGAAGTTAATTAAAATAAATTTGGAATAACAGTTTCCCATACCAGTTTTAAACTTTTGAAATAAATTAGCACTTTAAAACAATCATGTCTACATAAATAAATCATTAAAATCATTTTGAAAACATGGAAATTAATTAATATATTTTGAAAAATAAATCTTTTTAAACATTTCAAATGATGATCTAGTTAAAGAGTCACTTCTGTTAAAACAAAAAATATTCCTTTTTGAAACTTTTTAATGAATTATAGACGTAGATGATAAATATGTCCCAGTAGATACTTACAGATAAGTAATATCCGATAATAATGAGATTGAGGAAATAACTCTTACCTTGTACTTTCCTTTTGTCGAGAGTAAGTTTAACCTCATGTATACTGAAAATTGTATGTTATTAAATTATACCAGAAACATATTAATATTTATTATATTGTAATTTATTCATTTAACACATTATACTACCCACATAATAAGAATTTATATGTTAAAATAATACTTCGGGTAATAATCTCTTTCCCTATCATACATGCTTTAAGTTATTATTCATGATTGTATACCATATATCATGATTTAATTTCTTCTAAAATATAAAACATTATTTATGTATCATATATATTCAGAAGCTAAATATGTATAATAGATAGATATATGAAATGGAAAACACCATTTATGGAGAAGGTAGGCTGTACGTATGCATAAACATCGTTTCTGTTTTCATATCATATTGAACGACAGTAAGTGATTGAGATATATGTAAATAAACACACACACACACACAAACACACACACACATATATCCAATATAATTATTCTGTCATAAATTACATACTTATAAATAATAAATATTTTTATAATCATTGTTTAATATTGAACGTGGAAATAAATCTCATCGCGTCGTGGAGACGGTAAGCCGTACATACGCACGAGTGATGATATCATTCTATTGATGATGAAATAATATGTAATTGGTTTTTATATTATATATAAATAATAAATAAAATATTATATTTATTACTCACATCAATTACTCTCATCATTATACGTATCCAAAAAATGAATTGTTGAATAAAACACTACACCACGATGTGGAGACGGTAAGCCGAACATACACACGTATGGTGACTTAGTCATTCATAGTATGGATAGAATAATTAATATGGTTTTACCATATTTATAATAACACCTAATTATGTAGAAGGTAATGGACTTATTATTTTTTTATAGAGAAAATCAAAGAAAGAGGAAGTGGAAGAAGAAAAGAACTTTGAAAGAGGTGATAAAGTAATTACGTTTTTTGGGTTCTTCCATTTGATTTGATCAAAAGGGATCATTAAGTATGATTATAATCAAATTACATCCTCACGGTGAGGTTAGTTGGGAGGATATTTGGGTAGGGGTTTTATAAGGATAATCGCTTTGGAGTTTTCATTTGGAGAGAAGAGGAAGTACCCTTTTATAAGATTGGTGAGTCACTTTAGGAAAAGCTTGTAATATTATTTTAATATGAAATAATTTTCTATATATAATGGATAAAAATTGATTTATTTCTAGGATAAGGTGGTGATGGGTTAAAATACACTCATCCAATAGGATTTTGACACGTTTAGGTCCCCATATTAACCATATCTTTTAGATTTAACTCTTAGTGAAATAGTTTAACTTTTACAATGTCTTCTAGAATTTTTATATTACATGGTTGTTAAACATAATATAAAATGACAAGATAACCTAAAGTGGTTCATTAATGAAATATTTATCATTATATAAGTACTTTGGATGAACCTTATATTTTTATGAAAATTATATCATTTAATAATATAATATTTTTTTTAAAAACTCATTTATGTCAATTTTAAAAATATTTAGTATTTGGTTTTTTTAAATCCAAAAAACTTAATTACTTCAAAAAAAATATACATTACATCAAACCTAAAATGTCATAATAACCTATAAAATTCTTGGAATTCCACAAAAGTTTCAATTTATATTTATTTTGATATTTATAATATCAATTTTTTATCATTCAATAATAAGGTAATTATCTTTTCATCATTGTATCATAAATAAGATTAATTATATAAGGTCTAAAAATTATAAATAAAATAACATTATTATATAAATCCTTTTATCTTTCTAATTAATATTTATAGTTGAATTTATCTTATATATAACACTATAATAAAAATATTTTAGTTATTAATCTTTGAATTTAAACCTTTTAAATCATTATTAAATAAAATAACAATAATTGTCATAATCTAATTCGTGTGGACCAAAAGGACCATATATTACTCCTAAGGTTGATTTTGGTCTAAATACACTTTTCTAATATAATTAGTACATGTGTTCAGGTAATTATAATATAAATTTTAATCTTTAATTACAATATTTAATTTTAATCGTGGTAATTTAAATTTAAAATTTACTATTCACCAAAAATTATTTTCAAACTATTGAACTACATTTTACATACTGATGTCAACTGTGTCTCTCAGATTTTTGAAATTCAATTCACAAAATCAGAAAAATTACATTTTATGCAAATTTTCAATTGTTCCAATAAGGTGGATAGAAGACGTTAAAAATTTAAATAAAATATTATACATATATTTTTATTATAAAATGACTCAAATGAATTAAACTGAAATAATATAGGAATTATTTATCTATTATTACATTAAAATAAATATAATAGAACAATATTTATTAAAACAAATGTCGGTTTTAAACAATAACGCAGTGTTTTTCACCATTCATCAAAAATTGAATGTTTTCTGAAAAATAAAAAAAATCACCCTAAGATAATTTTGATATTCCGAATCCTAAAATGATTTCTATTTTAACAAATTGAAAACATATGAGTTGCATTAATTAATTTAATAATTAATTCCCATGGTCAAACCCAAAAAGTGGATTTTTTATGAAGTAAAAACTATCAAAAGATTGTCATGTGTTTATGAAATATTTAAATGTAAAATTATATCCAATGACTTAAATTATATTAAATGATAAATATATAATTTAATTATACTTTAAAACCACTAAAATTCATAATTTAAGAATACAAATTACTTCAATTAAGAAAGCTATTTTCAATTAAAATTCAGTATTTTTCACTATTCATCATAATATGAAAGTTATCAGTAAAGTACAAAAAATATATCGAAACTAAAATATTATGTCCTACCTATAAAGAAGAATTTAATTTCCTTAAATTGAATATATTAAATGGTAAAATATTGTATTTTAAAAAAGTTATCCATTAAAAGGTGGTAAAATTGCATTTTTTGAAAAAAATACTTCTTTTATTTGAAAAAAATTAATTTTCTCTTATATTATGTTTATGAAACACATAATATAGATTATAAAATTTTATGGAGTATATAAAATTTAAATTTTAGTTAATACTATTCATACATGCTTTTGGAACGGATAGTTTAGTTAGTCGTGGTGCGCTCGAACTGGGTGTTGCATGTAGCGCAAGTTGTTGAATTACTTTAAAAAGATAACATACTATGAAATATTGGGGAGTTACATTATTCCCTCTTTCAATAAATTTAATACTGACAATTTGAAATTTTTCTTCAAAAAATAAATGTTTTAAATATAAAATACATTTGTGGAAAACTCGCATCAGAAATACGGTTAATAAAATTCAATCTTAATTATATTGAAATGGAATGAAAATTCCCCCACCAAATTTGGATTTCAAATAAGAAAAAATTGGTGGAAATAAAGCCATAAATTTATGATGAGTTAAAATATCACTGGTTGAAAAAAACATAAGGTCTTTGGATAACACATTTTTGGTTTTTAGATCCGTTCCCTAATGTATAAGAATTAATTTATTCATATAATAAGAAAAATGGTATTCTTAACAAGTAACGTTCAATTCTTTAACTAATTTATACCACAAACTGATATTTCACACCAAAAGATAATAAAACACAAAAATATTCTATTTATCCTAATCATATTGGGTTCCCAAAAAATGAATTTATAATTAATATGTTATAACTTTTAAAAAAAATACACTATAAAATCCAAGGAATCATGTAGGATAGTTGTAGGATATCCACCCTTGTCGCCCTAAGGTTGCAGGTTCAAGTATCGCAGCCTTGCCGGACGCAACAGGTTGTCGCCCGACCTCCTAGTTGACTTTTTTATAATAATCCAAAAATAATCTTAAGAAATTATTTAACATTAATAATAGTATCCATTTTCAAACTTAATTGATTCTAATCATTAAAATTATCCACACTACTCTTGTCCTAAATCACAATCCAAAATTTATGAAGGTCACGTAATATACATGTGAATAACTTCATCATGTATTCCCTTAAAATGCGGTAATAAATTTAATTATAGGAAATCCATATTTGAATTGCTATGTACTTCCTTATTCCTTCTGTAAATCATAGAATACTGGATATACTTTTAATAACCAAAAATGTTTTAACCTCCAACTATGATGGAATAAACTAACTATTAATTATTTCTATGGTAGTAAAAAATATCCAATATAATTTATCCAAATCAATCATATCATATTCAAAAATCAATACCTCATTATCAAGACCATATTAAGGTTTATCTTTCCTTAAACCATTTATTTTTTGAAAAGTTTAACTTTCTATTGAGTCATTTTTCTTGGTACCAAAAAATATCAAATCCTTAATGAAATAGTACTGTATTATGATCCTTATATACTCCATAATTCATAAAACTAGTACATCGTTTATACAACACTCAAATGACATAATTATTTAGTAATAACATAAGAACACCAACCATTCCATTTCTTTTGTGGTAGTATAAAAACTTTATTATTATCCAACATCATCATTTGTGGTATACTATGATGATTGGGAACTTTATTTTTGTAATGTCCCAACTCCTTTCAGATGAAGAATTATACATTTGAAACAATTTTTCTTACCAGTACAATCACGTACTTTGTGTCCTTTTTCTCAACATTTATAAAAAACTAACATTACCTTCAAGAATTTATAAAGGTGAATCTTTCCAACGTTATCACATATGGGAAATTTTTTATTTCCCTTCTTCACTTTATCATGGTTTCTCTCAACAATTCTTTTCTTATCTGTCTTCTATTAAAAGCCATAGGACTCAGTGAATTCATTACTTATCGTATTAACACATGATATTATTTCTTCATATGACTATAATATGTAGGAGATATTTCCCTTATAAAATTTTTCTTGAGACAATGAAATTAATGATCCTTATTACTCTTTGGGTCTTGTGTATTATTGGAGTTCTCATTCCTTCTACAAGGAACCATTTCTAAACAATGGATTAAACTAGGTTAGTTTATGAAATTCAATGCATAATTACAAACATGTAAAATACCTAAAAAAATTGAATAATTTATGCATATAATCCAATATTATAAAAAATGTTTTGTTTACGAAGGTATTTACTCATGAATCCTTCATAATGGTCTGTAATGATAATGTAAATTATCCTAATCATATCCCCCTAGAGTGTCGTAACCAAGAGTGTAGCAAAGCCCATTATTGTGTATCAGGATACCACAAGTCAAGCCCGAAACTCTTGGTCATAGTTTTTAGTCTTAGGTTCATCTTTTCCAGAGTCCCCTATATCTTCTCAAATTCATACATGGATGTATTTCTTAGAAAACTCAAAAAACTCTACATTAAAAAATTTCTAAGATGTTCTTCTATACTAATACTCAAAGTCTCTCTTAACGTAATGTTTCAATATTAGAGTTTATCTAAATCTATTTCCATGTGAGTTTCTAAACATCCATTGAAACCAAATGTAAATTCCCCAACCCAAGTTACCTAGAGTCGGTGCATTAGTTCAATACATTAGCATGATTATAAGGAATCAATTCTCGAAGGACAAATCAGTTTAGCAGTCTTGTAAAATCGATTACATATATGAAAATTACCTTAAAATTTCTAAAATAAAACACAATATAAATAATTCTTTTAAAAGGCCATTATTTTCCTAGCTCAACCATGAATATCAATCATAATACACTTCTCCAAATCCTGGAAAAATAAAACATAAGAAAGGGGTGAGCTCAGATGCTTAGTAAGTATAACAATATAGCAGAAAATATCATAAATAAGCATAAAATTTTAAGGAAATGTATAAGGATACAAAAGAATACTTTTAAATATAAAAATCAGAATAACATGGAAAAGATAAACCAAATAACATCATTTATTTATTCACATGGATATTCTACTAGTCGAATAATCACATGAAATTTCAATATCTAATTTCATAATGATGGAATGAATATTTCTGAACATCATAACCACATAGTAAAGGCCTCATTCCAAGACAATAAAAAGGATTTTGTCAGGGCCTTGTGCCAAGATAGTAGTTTGTTTTATGAGACCTACCGATGCATCGAGGAGCTATAGTGGTCTCCACTAGTCCCTAACTAAGTCCAATGCATTCCTCATATGAAAAGGCTGAAACATAAAAAAAAAATATCATAAAATTAGCATTCAAAATCATAATACCTTAACCATAAACAATGAAAGGTATAATAATATCACATCAATAGTCAAAAATATAACAAACCATTCAATACAACATGTAAGATTCTATTATAGTAAATCAACCTCAATCAATAATAATTTCCAATAAAGGATGTTGACATAGTTGAAAATAATGAACAAAAAACATTGAGAGAAATACCCCTTTTTCAATAAATAATTTAAATGTCTCACAATTTATAAAGGAAGTCATTTAAAATAGATTTTTGAATCATAGTTTCCCATACCACTTTGAATCTTTTGAATGAAATTAACACTTTCAAACAATTGTGTTTACATAAATAAATCCTTAATATCATTTTGAAAACCTGGACATTAATTAAAATATTTAGAAAAATAAATTTTTAAAAACATTTAAAATGATGATCTAGATATAGATTCCCTTCTATAAAAACATAAAACATAAATTTTTAAAAAGTTTTAATGAAACATGGTCATATATGACAAATATTTCTTAGTATATTCTTTCAGTTAAACAATCTCGGATAATAATGAGATTGGGAAAATAACCCTTACATTGTACTTTCCTTTGGAGGAGGGTATGTTTAACCTTGTGTATAATGACCATAGAAAGCTATTAAGTTATAACAGTACCATATTCATATTTATGATATCATAATTTATTTATTTATGGCTTCATACTACCCATTTTATTATTATTTTATGTTAAAATAAAATTTTGGGTAATAATCGCTTTCTCTATCGTACATGTTTTAACACGTTATTAATGATCATATCACTTATATCATGATTTAATTTCATCAAAAATATAAAAAACTACTTTTTATCATATATATATTCAGAATATAAATCTATATAATAGATAGATATATGAAATGGAAAACACTGTGTATGGAGACAGTAGATCGTACGTACGTATAAACACTGTTTTTGTTTTCATATCATATTGAACAGAAGTAAGTGAATGAGATATATGTAAAAACACACACACAAAAAGATATATATATTTCTACTAGTATTAATAATATATTATTTTATATACTACATACTTATTAATAATATATTATTTTACAATCATCATTGAATGGTTAATGTGGAAATCAATCTCATCGCGTCGTGGATACGGTATGTCGTACGAATGCACGAGCGATGATATCATTAGATTGATGGTGAAATATTATATAATTGGATGGTATATTTTATATTCATAATAATTAACATGTTATATTTATTATATACATCAATTATACTCATTATTATACCCATCCAAAAAATGAAGTGTTGAATAACAAACTACACGATGACATGGAGACGATAAGCCGTACATACGCATGTATGGAGGATTTTTCATTCATAGGATGGATAGAATAATGAATATGGTTTTACCATATTTATAAAAACATATCTTTATATAAAAGGTACTTGAGTTATTATTTTAGTATAGAAAAAATTAAAGAAAGCGGAAGGGGAAGAAGAAAAGAACATTGAAAGAGGTGATGATGTAATAACCTCTTCTTTGGGTTCTTCCTTTTGATTTGATCAAAAAGGATCATGAGGTTGGATTATGATCAAAGAAAGGAATATAGGTTGAATTGAGGGTAGTTTTCAGGATATTTGAGCAAGGGATAGTAGATCCATATGGCTTTGGAGGTGTAAATTTTAGATAAGGGGTATTACCCTTTTATAAGAGAGGTGAGGGACAATTTTGGAAAAGAGTGAAATATTATTTTATTATAAAATCATTTTCTCTTTATAATTTCTCCAAATTGAATTATTTCTAGGATAAGGTGGGTATGGGTAGAAATACTCTTAGAAAAGTGGTTTTAGACATGTTTAGGCCACCATATTAACCTTATCATTTAGATTTAACTCTTAGTTAAATAGTTTAACTTTTACAATGTCTTCTTGTATTTTTATATTATATGGTAAATAAACATACAATAAATTACCATAGAACCCCAAGTGTTTCATTAAAGACATATATATCATTATATATGTTCATTGTCCGATCCTTATATTTTTAAGATAATTATATCATTTAATAATATAGTACTTGTTTTAAAAACTCATTTATGTCAATTTTGATAGTATTTAGCATTTGTTTTTTGTTAAAGTCAAAAAAACAAGATTACTTCAAAAAAACACAAAATCAAATCTAACATGTCATATTAACCATGAAAATTCTATTAAATAATAAAAAGTCTCAATTAAAATTAATTTTTACATTTATTCAATTATTTTAATCTTTTATTAATAAAGTAATTACTGCATCATCTTTTTTTCATATATAAATTTAATTATATAATGTATAAAAATTAGAAATAAAATACCATGATGTAAGAAATATTTGTATCTTTCTAATTAATAATTATAGTCAATTTTATCTTATGTATAATCCTTTATTAAAAATTGTTTAGTTATTAAACATTGAACTTAACATCTTTAACTCCTTTTTAAATAAAATAATAATAAATGTCATAATCTAATCCATGTGGACCAAAAGGATCATATTTTATTCCTGAGGATGATTTTGGCCGATGTAAAATTATCCAATAGAACTAGGAAATGAGTTAGTGTAATTATAATAACATTTATACCTTCAATTACCATATTTACTTTTAACCTTGGTAAATAATATTTAAAAGTTACTATTCACCAAAGAATATTTTCTTCCTATTGAACCACATTTTACATACTGAAGTAAACCTTGTCTCTTATATTTTTGAAATTAAATTCTCATAAGCGGTAAAATTATTTTTTTTTTAAAATTTTCAAATGTGCCTAGGAGGTGGGTAAAAGTCGTTAAAAATTTCAATAAAACTTTATACATCAAATCATATTATAAAATAAATCCAATGAAATAAATTGAACTAATATAGGTATTGTGTATCTATTTTTACATTAAGATAAATTAAAATAAAAATAGTATCTATTTAAATAAAATTCACTTTTAAACAATAACACAATGTTTTTCATTATTCAACAAAAATTGAATGTTTTCAGAAAAATATCAAAACGTCACCCTAATATAATATTGTAATTCTAAATCAAAAAATGATTTCAATTTTAAAAAATTCAAAACATATGATTTTCATTAATTAATTTTGAATTAATTCCGGTTGTCAAAAATAAAATTGAGTTTTTAAGATGTAAAAACAATCCAAATATTGACATTTGTTTATGTACAATTTAAATGTGAAATTTCATCCAATGACCTAACTTATTTTATATGATACACTTATATTCAAATTATACATTAAAACTACTCAAATTAATAATTGAACACTTTAAATTAATTCGATTAAAAATGTTTTTTTCAATTAAAAATTATTTTTTTCACTATTCATCAATGTATGAAAGTTATCAGAAAAGTACCAAATATTTATCCAGACTAAATTTTTACATACCGCTCCTAAAGATGATTTTAATTTCATTAAATTTAATGTATAAATGTGTAAAATAATGTATTTAAAAAAGTTTCTCTATTAAAAGGCAGTAGAATTGCATTTTATGAAAAAAATAATGTTTATTTGTAAAAATTGAATTTGTTCTTATATTATGTCTAAGAAACAAAAAATATGGATTCTAAAATTATATGGAGTATACAAGTTTTGAGAATTCAATTAATACTATTCATAACCACTTTATCAATGGATAGTTTGGTAAGTCATGGTGCGCTAAAACTCGGTGTTGTGTGTGGCACAAGCTATTGAATTACATTAATGAGATATCATACTATGAAATATTGGGGTGTTACATCTAGGCCTACTATAGTCTCCAAGTTATAATTGACTGTTGAATTTATATTTCTAATGAAAAATACTAAATTACTCTAAAAATCTAATGCAATATTCACTAAAATCTTGATAATCATATCACTAAGATTTTATGTGATCTACCATGGTTGGCATCACACCAATGGAATCATTTCACTCCCAGAAATCAATTCTTAATTTCATAATCAGAATTTTTTTACCAAAGAACAAAACACATATCCAAGATCGTAACATTATAATAGCACACAACTGGATGCATTGAATCCAAAAATACCATTAACCGATCGAAATGAAATATTAATTCACTCCTCCCCATTAGAGTTAAATAATAAGGGTCGATTCCATATAAATTTTCATTTCACAAAATGAATCACCTATAAAATCCCAATATAAGATGTTTTTTCCATGAAATCCAAAAAATAATTTTTTGTTGATAGTATAATTATGATTTCATCCATCTAATATGACAAATACAAATGCATCTCTCTCTATCCCTCTCCACATCTATAATTCATATCACATTATTCAAAAAATTGACCCACTCCTATTAAAATCTCTAAAAAACCTATAAAAATCAATCCCACAAAACTGGTTGATCCTCCTTGAAACCCTCCTAGAATACATTTTCCGCATACAAAAAATCATGTAATATTTTCCAAAAATTCAATAGAATCCAACAATTTTATTCACAATAGAAAGCCTAAAATGTTCTTCCAACCTAATAATTTTTCCATAAAAATTGATTTCATTTATAAAATTAATTTATAATTAAATTACGAAATTTTTTCCCTCATTTTACAATAATCCTAATAATCCCAAACTATTATAAAATAACCAAATCCTTGAGGCATTTCATTAAAATCCAACTTATAAAACTATTTAACCCACACCACATCTCATCACATTATTTTAGTATTTCATAATACTTTTTTTCTCAAAATAAAAAATTCATAAAAAAGCATTTCCATATTTTGACCAAACAATAAAAATAAACAACGAATTGAATCACAACCAAGACCATTTGATTTATATTAATCAAATCAAAATTTTTAGTCTATTTGATAAATTATAATTTAAAAAATTTCTATATTTTATAATGGATCCTAACATGTAAATATTTAAAATAACATTACATGTATATGTATTTACCAAATCCTAATCATGCCTCTATCATTATATATGAATAATGAATTGGGTCCTAGTTGAGCCCTATAACTCATCCAAAGCTTCATACAACTCAAATTGGGATTCTTGTTCAAACAAATCACTCAACAGAGAGTTCATACTCTTAAATACCCAAAATATTCATGTAACATGGATTTATATTGTTGTTTTGATAGAAAAAATGATCATGATATAGATTCCAATCCCCAAAATTTTATCTATACATATAACTAATATAATAATAACAAAACACATGATTATATAAAATTTGTAATTCACTATCCCAGTTTATCCCAAATGAAGGATATGGTAGTGGTTCTACTAACCTTACTCATGTATACATATATAAATGAGACTTCCAACATGTTTAAATAGCCTAAACTAAACATGGACAGTCTATACCCTAAAATTTAATGCACCATGGTCATGTAAAAAAAATTAAAATTAAAAAAAAATATTAGTATACAATATATATCCATAATTATTTGACATAAACATTAATATAAGAGGTACCCAATAGTCTATCATATAATTATATAAATAGTCTTCATGATGTATTAATTATAATACAATATAATGCAAACAAAATAAATCATTATTCATAATACATAAACATGTTGTAACACTGACTGGTACATATGTTTTATAAGAAAAATTAAATTTACAGTGGCCTATGGCCCAACTCATAGTGATAGACTATTAAATCATCATCCTTAACTAAAATATTTATCCCAATACCTATCTCTAGATCTATGATGAAACCTTTGATAGAAATAAAATATGAATTTTGCCTATGTACATGAAAATACATTACATGTATTCATGTGGGTTGAATCCATTGACCTTTTAGGATTCCCAAAATCAATTCAACATATTTAGCTATAGTGATCAAGTGGATGTAAAATCACATATCAAAAGCTTTAAAATCAGTTTTTAGTGAAACTCACCCACTATGAAAAATAACCTGTGCATGCACATAAAATAAGTATATATTCTTATATGGATAAATGTAACACAGACACTCTAAGGACTCAAAACATACTACCCCACTCATGATACACCACACAAACCGGTAATCAATAACTCGTATACTTAATTCCCTAATGATTTACACACACAATTAATCTCATCAAATCAGTCATGAGCATTGAGAAACATACCTAAGACCTCAATAGATTTCGCATCAATGGGACCCATGTATTATTTTAATACCTCTAAATAAAAAATCCAAGAGATATCATTGAAAATAATTATTGCTTAATTAAATAGAATAATTGGTAATCGAAGAGAGAAAATGCATCAAAAATTAAATAACAAACTAAAATAAATCTGAAAAGGGTATTTAAAGAGGGATTAAATGATCAAATATCACTAAAAATGACAACATGATGAAAAAATTGGTAAAATGAAGAATATATTCCGACCGTTTAAAATAAAAATCCTTACACTCATACTCTACCTCATCTCATCTAAGGGATCTTCATCAAATCTATTTTCCAGAGTAATAGTAAATAATTACTTACTCTATCCCATTTATCACAATTCATCATAGATGATGGCTCCCGCTACAATATAAAAATGTTGGTATACCAATCCTTTATTTTGTATACCATCATTATCATTAAAAATATTGTGTCCCCTATACATGTATTTACCTCAGGTGGATCCTTGAAAGAATACAAATCATATATCACATAAACAACCATAAATATCCTTCCTAGGGTCAATAACCATCATATATAGTGTCTTGAAATCCATTAATATTCATTAATACACCCATAGGGATGAGTAAAACTAGATAAATTCATATCTTAAATTTGAAAAGATAGAAACATATGTGGCCTCACAAATAAAAGTACTCATACTCCATGGGATATATCTTGAACCCTAAGGTTTTCATGGATTTCACCTCCCATATGTTTTTATATTTGTAAATAGGTCTATCAGACTTGTATAATTTCCCCATTGGATAATATTCCAAACACTCTTTCTTAAAATGAATTCATCCACTATAAAACATAAGGAACCCATATACCATAAAATACCAAGCAAGACTCCCTCATATCATAGTACAATCCTAATATCTATTATTATCACCATCCAAAAGATAGGATCTCTCACTATGAATCCATGTTTAGGTAAAATAAAATATCACGAGAGTATATCCTCTATCAATATTTGAGGTCAATTTGGAGTCCCTCCTATATAAAACTAAGGATATACAATAATTTCTATGAATATAAAATTTCCTAAGGGTCGAAAGAAAATAATCTGATACATGTATTGTCAATACCCAAAATCATACACCAATTCCAAAAATTATTGACTAATATCACTCTCTATAAGGGATTTCTCAAGCTTTATATATACATATTCTAGGGGAAACCGTATCCTTTATCCCAATCCTTGAAAACATTGTTCCAATTCTATAATTAATAATCACACAATATGAGATGAAATTGAATCTCAAAAGCACAAAACAGTACAACCAAAATCAAAAATAGTGAAGAAGAAGAAAGGGAGAAGAAGTAACCTCATTTTTAGGTACATGACCATTAATTTATTTATTTTAAGTATATATAATAATAATAAATTTATCTTTTAGAAGTTTTCAGGGTGGTTTGGAATGCCCAGTGGGTTTTCGAGAGGTTCACTATTTGATCATATTTTCTAGAAAGCATACAACCCACATAGGAATCTATGTGTCCTTTGAAAGTAGAGATAATAGATCTACATGGATGGAAGTGTTTTTTTCCAAACCATTTTGATGGTTAAAGATAAATTATTTGATCTTACTATAACTGAGACAATAGATCATGCATATTTAATTCATGGCTTGACTAATCATATATGTACTAAGGGGAAACGGTGTGGGCCTACAACCATTATGACAATATATCATGCATAGTTAGCCTGCAGTTCAACTAATCATGAATAATAACCTTGATACATGAATTTTTAAATAATAATTATGAAGATATAATACATTTTAAGTCTAAGAACGACTTTTAATTTCTTAATACTTTATAATCTCACATCGCTTTTCCTCCCAGGTATTCAGAGGTGATTCACGTTGATATAAGAGAATGTTTTTGGTGATTCAAAGCCTGTTCGAGATTTATATTACTGGTTATATCTATGTTCATTTCCATTCATCTTAGATCACTTCTCCTATTCTATCTTGTATCTTCATATCTAATCTGTTTTGGATATATCCATGTTCCTTGATTTGAATTGGGATGCTTAATGGTTGTATCTATTTATAGACCAAATATCCAAGAATAGATCCGTAGGATCATTATGTAATTATTCATTCACTCTAAAATGTTGTGTGGTTTGTGGATTCTCTCTTAACACCAATCGACTGAAACATAATGTATTGTTATGAAATAAATGTTTATCATGAATTTACTGTGAAACCATTGTGTGATTTTTGTTGAAAATCTCTATAGTTATGGTATTGAGAAATTTTGGAAATTCTATTGTATTTTTGAAAATCCTCATTGATGATATTTTTAAAATGAAAATTTTTCAATTAGGGAATTTATTTGATAATTGTAGAATAGGTGTGTAATTTGTTTATATAAATAATGATTTTATGTGAAATGGGTTGGAATGGTTTTTTCAATACATGGTTGGTTTGAGTTCTTGATTAGGACATAAACTAGAATATAGGGGGGTCTATTCCATTGTGATATAATAGATGTAACATCTTATAAGGACATGTAATAATGGGGAAAAAAGAGATTTGACACCTAGTGATGACTTAGTGGATGGATGAGAGACCACTCATGATTATGGAACATTCACATCGGTATGCACTCATGGGTGTGTTTTGAATCTTGGAATGGGAATTTCAAATGATATGGAGAATGATTTAAAGGAATGATTTATTATTTTCCATGGGAAACTATTTTGAATTTAACATAATTTTATTTAATTTTTTATGAAAATATGCTAACCTGCTTTTTCCCAGGGGATTGAGTTGGGAATCCATTAGGGAAATATTACTTAGTTTAGATTCATCCCATGTAAGGGAACTATTGTGAATTTGTAGATATAATCTTTCAATAAATAGGTAATGGTAATGTATATTACTTCATTAGTAATGTATCTAGATACCATGGGTGTGGCTTCTCATGTTGTAGCATGGAGCTGGTTGGGAGTTGTTTTGTTGTATTTTTATTGTTTGTTAAGTACAATTTTGTTCTTCTTTTACTCTTTTATGGTTATTATTTTGGTTATAATGAGTTTTTTCTGTATTCATGCATCATGAAGAGGTTTTATTGATTATGTTTATCCTGGTTTGGTTATTATATATTCAAATGGAGAATTATCCCCAAAATTTCTATGAGGCCCTTGGAATTTATTTCTAGACATTAGTGTCTTGATTATTTCACCTAAGTCCTTTTAACACCCAATATAAATTCACATTAAAATGGGTGAGGGGTGGGGTGTTACAAATATTATCAATTTGTTAGATCATCGGGTATAAAATGTGTTTATTATCATAGTTAAAAATTGTATCAGTATTGATAAGTTTATATGTTTGATGGGACTAGGTCAGATGTGCCCATAAGGGGTGTTGGAGAGCGCAGATCAAGGGTTTCTCTACCATTGCTGCCTCCTGGTTCCACCACGACCAGGCTTCGCTCTTCCACCCTTTGTTTATTGTTCGCGAGGGTGGCTTCCTTGTCTCAGCTGTCGTGACGATGCGCTTGATTCAGAAACCCTTTGCTCGAACCCACTCTCTGGTTTTGATTTCACGGTGGCTCATTCATCCTGCAATCAAGTCCCATGTTCTGTGGGTTGAGGGAGCCTTTCCGTTCTTGGATACAGGCACTTGGTGTTGGGTGTGGCCTCCGGGGGTCAGCTGGTTGGTGACGATGGGATTTGGAACAAGATATGGTTCTTGACCAGGTTCTGTTCCATTTTTCTGTTTCTTGTTTTCTCCCTTATTCCTTCCTACATCTGGTTTCTGTTTTGGTGACTTTGTGATGGAATTTTGTGGATGGATCTGGCAGTTTTTAAGTGGTGTTGGTGCTCCAGTGGAGGCAGGAGGAGCTCTCCTATTTTTCATTTCAAGATGCAGTTTTCTGTAGGTTTTCTTGCTGTTTTTGGAGATCTGGTGTTAGGATGCAGGGCCAGTATCTTTTTCGAAGAAGATCAGTTTTAATTTTTGTTATGCGGTGATGGAGATGACAATTTCTTGGTTTCGGTTCCTGCTGGATTTGGTGTTTCTGGAAAGGATGTTGTTTTTCGTTTTTGTGTTTTGCCTCTATTCAATGAAATGGCAATGCTGATGGAGGAGGGTTCGGCCTTCTGTGGGTGTTCTGGCATCTGTTCTCCGGTGAACTGCAAGGATGGTGATGTACCTGCAAAGATGGTGATGTGTGATGATGGGATTGTGGATCGGGGCAATGTGTGGTGTACGGTGGAGAGAGGTTGGAGAAGATATTGAATTTGAAATTGGCTGATGTATGTATTTTGGTTTCTGGTTATCCTTAAACCAGCTTCATGTATCGGGTCCCTCAAACCGGCATTGGGAAATGGAAAAAAAGTTGCATGCATATGTTTGATGGGATGGTGGAAAGGATATTGGACTGTTGGAGCATGAATGTGGAGAATAAAAATCCATAGCTAATCTCTTTATGGTGAACATCAAGTTAATAGAGTATTTTGTAAATAAATGTTTAAGACTGTTCTAGGTGAGTTGTCACCTCAATGTCCTAGTATTAGCTTATGAGAGTTTTATAACATGCTTAGATTGTATGAATTCCTACTAGGACTGTGATTTTCATTATTGAGTTAAGGATTTATGTAAATAATAAGAACTAATTATTTTTGAAAAGTGATTAAAATGGTTTCAAATGGTGAGAATTTTAAATGGATTTATGGTGGTATTTTGAAAGTGGTTTATTGTGGAAACCCATTATTGTGATACTTTTCAAAATGGAAATTGTAAATAACTAAGCATTTAATTTCTAGGAGTGATACTATATGGTATTTTTTAGCGAATGAATCCTGGTAGACATTGGTTGAACAAATCGAAAGGGGATGTTTTTAATGTAGTTTCAATTGAGCCACATGTGAGACAATATTTATTCCAAAATAATTTTCAGGTTTTCCAGTTGTGGATAGAGGGAAGAAAAAGGATGAACCAAGAGAAGTGGATCATTAAGTTCAATTACCAAAGTAGAATCTACTCATATTTAAGGTGACATAGAGCTATAATAATTATAAATGAGGCTGAATAGAATTAATAAACTGTTTAACCTCCATATAACACCATCTGTGATAAATGTGAATTTGTAAATATATATGATTAAGGATCTAGTAATCCATTAATGAGATTTATCAATTTAGGATAAATTGGAATAAGGTATGCCATGTGATGATTTTGAAGTATTGTTCAACAAATAGTTCTATCCTCACACTTTCAAAATTTCTAGAATAAAGGAATTACATGGTTAGACATAGAGGAATCTATTCATAACATAATAAGTCATGTAATTTATGAAATTAGTATTCTTTTCACTAATTTTTTTTTTCAATTTTATATTTAAAGGAATTCATTTTTGACTTGGGTATGAAATTTGAAATTTTATTTATGATTTGTGTCCTCTATATTACTAATTATATATAATTGGTCATTATAGAGAGGGTATAAGAATGATAAATTTTGGTAAACATGGTTATAGGAGGCATGTGTATTCCTATGATAGAAGATACAAAATCCAATCCTAGAATCAGAGGTGGAGGGGAACATATTCTCAAGGGGTAGTATATCTCAAAATTGGACTATATGATCACTGAAAATTCACCCTCTATAAGAGATTATTCCTGGATATTATCAATGTGTCTATTTTGAAAAAATTAGGATAGATTGAATGACACCACCTAGATTATGTCAAAATTGTATGTAGATTATATGTCTTCCGTGATATGTCCTTAGTGCTCCAAGGCCAGGTTATAAGGACATAACTCATGTTTCTTAGAAATTGTATTCTTCAACAGGACAAGTGAAGTAGAATAAATCTCATCAATAGAAAAAATAAATACATGGTGATTTTAGGAACAATATAACTAATTAACAAATTATATATCAACAAGGTAACAAATAAAAAATTCAAGTGAGTAAGAAATTATATAGAGCTATGTAAGTGATCGTGGATGATAAATCATGTCCATTGACATTTTGAGGTACAAATATTTTGAATTCTACCATCATGAATGATTTTATATGTTTGAACATCCCATTAAATTATTTATTCTCATGACAATGATATGATGGGTTCACATATTGAGAGGATTTTTTATGTTTTGAAACTCCAAACACATTTGGAACAATGAAATATTGAATCCTTGAAATGTGAATGTTTTAGAAAACAATCCACGAGGCTATTTTTCTGTTGGATTTATCTGTGATAGATATTGGTTTCTATAACATTACTCATGCAATAGATTTTATGAGAAAATTTGAGGCTCATATCAATTATTATTCATGACTGGTGAGTTTCCAATCTTCTGATGGTGTTAGTAATATAATTATAGAATACTTGATATGGGATTCATGTAGAATAGGTCCCTTGGTACTAGTGGTTGGAACAGTCTCTTACTAATTGAAAATAGATTGTTTGGAATCAGTAGATGAGATCATTAATATATAGTTTCTAACCATATTATATAAATGAATTTTTTTTCTAGAAGATTTTTTGGGGTTTCAACCCAAAAGGGATGTGGATTTTTCAATTGATCTATTACCTATGTGTAGTCATATTTTTGTTTCGTCTCATCAAATGACACCATTAGAATTTAGAAAACTGAAGGATTAGTTAGAAGGGATGGAATGTAAATGGTTCATCCAACATGGAATGTCTCAGTGGATATCATCGGTTCTCTTTGTGATGTTGTAGGATGGGACTCTTATGCTTTGTGTAGAGTATCATAAGTCTAACCATGTTACAATAAGTAATCGATACCCACTTCCATGCATTTATGATCTTTTAAATCAATTATGGTTATAGTAGTGGTTCTCTAAAATTTAATTACATTTAGGTTATGAATAACTATACATTCAAAAGGTGGATATTTAGAATATAGATTTCAAAGAAAGATATGAACTTTATGAGATCATTGTTTTGCCTTTTGGTCTTACGAATGAACCAATATAAATTATGGAATTGATGAATTAGATATTTCTATGTTATTTGGATCCTTTTGTTGGTGGTGTTTCTAGATGATATTATAATGTATTATAGTCGAAATGAAGATCATGAGAAACCATTAGCTATATTAGTTGGGTGTAATGTAGGATCATATTCTATATGAAAAGTTATCAATGTGTAATTATTGTATACATTAGGTATGTTTTCATGGAAAATTAATTTATGAAAGAGGAGTTTATATTGATTGGAAAATGTTAAAAGTTGTTATCTCTTGGAAACTAAAAAATAATTTCTTTTTGATACGTAGTTCCTTTGGTTTGACTAGATACTATTGATGTTTTGTATGTGATTTCTCACATTTGATAACAATTGATGATAGATTTTTTGAGGAAAGGAAATATCTTACAATAGAACAATGAATATCAAAAATCCTCTCAAGATCTTATGATAGTCTAACATCACTATCTATTTATATGTTTACTAATTATGGAGAGGGCTATGTAGCGTATTTTGAGACATTGAGATATGGGTTGGGATCTGTAATCATGCAGGAAGATCATTTTTTTCTTATAAATCACAATATTTATGTCTACATGAGCTGATCTACCCAAAAAATGACTTTTAATTACATTATATATTAAATGATTTTATGACATAAAGTCAGTTCATATTTTAGGGAGAAATTTATTTTGTTTATGGATCATAAAAGTTTGAAATAAATTTTCACAAAATGAAATCTGAATGTGAGGAAAATAAGATTGATGGAATACCTTAAAATGATTAACATTAACAAGATTCATACACTGTTTAAAGGAAAAATTGTGTTAGATTAATTATGTAGGAGGTTATATTATCATTTCACTAAAGAATATTTGAATCAGTGGAAGATGATGTTAGTCATTGTAGACAAATTCTTGGATTGTACTAAAAAGGTTGATGTTTCTGTTTTCTTCCTAGTTTTTTTGTTCTCGATTTTGATCACCATGTGAAAAATGCTAAGATATAAGATTCTAAATGTGTTTCTATGAGGTAAAAACTCAATGGGGGATAGAATATTGTGGAATTTAATATTAATGGGACATTTTTTATTTCGATTATAGAGTGATGAATGCATAGTTTTTTTGGGATGGCGTGAAAAGGGAAGTGGAATAGTATTTTTTGAAATTCCTCACATGTTAGCATGTTATGGTAGAACACTAATTCCTAGCGTCCAAGTCATAGTCTTCACCAATTTCCTTGTGGATGTGGGAGTAAATAACCATGGATATTGTGTCATTTTTACCATGAATGGTAATGAAACATGAAGAAATATGTGTAATTAGGGATAGACACATGAATTAGGCTCATTTTATCCCTATTTGTGAATCCCATACGGTGGAGGAATTATCTAAAATCTATATCTATGAAGTTATAAAGCTGTATGGAGTTCTAGTCTAAATTGAATCTAACTGAGACCCTGATTTACATATCACTTTTGGAAATTCTTATAGTAATCCATTGTGAATTAGTTGAAAATGAGCACAATATATCACACTTAAATGGATGTGAAATCTGAAAGGAGGATATAACCATTGGAGGACATGATTATGGAATGTGTAATGGATTTGTATGGATCATGGGTGGTGTAATAATTATTAATGGATTTCTATTATAATAATAGTTACTTGGCCTCGACATATTTGTATCCTTTTGAAGAATTGTATGGGTATGCTTTTGGTTTTCCACATTGTTGGGTGGAAATTGGGGAGACATCCTTGGTTTGACCAAAACCCATGAAAGAGATAACAAATAAGATTAAGTTGATCAAAAAGAGGATAGATAGGGAAATAATATTTAGAAATCATATATGGATCAACATTGATTACCATTGTCTGTTGAGGAGAGTGAAAATTAGTTTTTTAGAATCACTCTTTGAAATGATCATCATCATTATTTTAAGAAGGTCATGTTATATCATCAATACATATGCCATTTTTAAATACATGAACAAGTTTTTGTTGTTGAATATCAGTAGGATTTCACAATAAGATTTGAATTACTTCACAACATGTTTCATGTATCTCAATTTAATAATTATCAATTATATTCAAATCATTATATTTGATGGGATCAGTTTGACCGAGATTTGGATTCAATATTGGTTCATGTTCAAGTATGAATTGTGAATAAGAAATAGATATTATTCAATGGGGAATGGGTTTTCATGGTGTGGGTTTTATGGATACATGGTAAGATACAGGAAGAGGCATGGGATCATGAAAAATAAAATATGGATCAATGATCAAAGTCTTCGTAGAGACCTCCAGTTTTTTATATTTTGAGGATATAATCACCAACAGAGGAGAGAATGTATCAACCTTTATTTTTATTAATTTACACATTATTTTTTTATTTTAATTATTAATAATGATTATGTTATGTTTCCGGAGGTTTGGAGGATTATTGTACTAAATTTGATTCTTTTATAGATGTTCACAGTTTGAGCCCGATTACTACAAACCATACACCACATCCAAAAAAATATTTGTATTGTGGTAGGAGGGAGAGTATATATGTGTAATTGGAGAATGGTTTGAACAAATTGTGAGGGGTTTTCAAGAGAAACCATGAGAGCTTACTATCTTCCAAAGAGTATCTCATGCATGGTTAGTGAACATGTTGACTAACAATGATGTTGTGATGGGGAACCATGAGAGTAAAATATCATGATGGTTAGTGCAAGGTTTGAATAACCATCCACCTTTACCATGATCTATGTGGTTTTATTTCAGAAACTTATGGATGTAATCCATATTAAATCTTATTATCCCTTTTTATTGCATAATATTTCACAATCTCAAATTTAATTTCCACTAAATTCGTAATAGTTGATTCTTTTTTACATATGAGAATGTTTTAGGTGATTCAAATAATTTTAGTGATTTTGATTCACTAGTATGTTTATGTTCATGGCTTTTCTTCTTAGATATCTTCTCCTCTCTATCCAATAACCTTAAATCTAATCTTTATTGAAAATATCTATGTTCCATGAAAAGAATTGTGATGTTTTATGGACGGATATATTGAAGAAAAGAAGATCCAAGATCAAATCTAAGGGATTATAATGCCATTCTTTAATTTTGAAAATGTGTTTGAGGTAGGTAGATTCCTTCTCAAATCGACTCTATTAGAAATTAAAGGGTTATTTGGAAATACATTTTCTACTATAAATGATTGTGAAACCCATGTTTGATATTTGTTGAAAACCACATTATTATCGGTATAGATTTTTTTGTAAGTTGGGTGGTTTTTTGGAAAATCGTATTTGATGATAATTATTAAATAGGGATATTATAATTATGTTACTGATTTGAAACATGGAAAATGGTTGCTGAAAATTTGTAAAAAAAGAAAAAAATTATGAAATGGATTAGCATGGATTTTGGCATACATGGTTAGTGTGAGTAAATGATTTCGATGTGACCCTAAATATGGGGAGTGTACCATTGGGGTATAAGAAACGTGACCCTATATTAGAGGTATTTTTGATTATATAATAAGGAGATCTGAAACCTATGTTAAAATTGGTGTATGAATGAGATACCACTCATGATTATGTAACTGCCACCTAGTCATGCATGTGTGGGTGTGTGTTGAAACATGAAATGGGTATACCCAGACTATTTTAAATGATTTTTTTCGATTTCCATGGAAAGGTTTTTTTTTATTTTCTATAAACTATTTATTTATTTAAAACTGTTATATATATAGATATATATGTTTTTCTATATAATTTATTATTTGAGTGTGTTTGGATGTATTGGGGAATTATTATAGAGTTCATAATCACCACAAATTGGGAACTATTTTTTTGCTAATTTAATGTATTGAGACATAGGTAATGAAATGTATCTCAGTTATTTAGTAATTATTATTGATAACATGGTAATGGATTTGAAGGTTTATGATTCGAGTTAAATGGGAGTTACTAGTTGGTTGTGTTTCATTTCTTTTGGATTTTTTTATTTTTGTTCTTTTGGTTTGGTCACTTGCGTTTTTATTTTACTCATAAATAGTTATCATTTTTTATAATGAGTTGTAATTTTGATTCATGCAACATGTATAGGTTTGATTTATTTTGGTTTTATTGGTTTGGTTATTTTATCATTAAATTGAAAATCAACGCCTAAATGTTTATGAGGGCCTTGTCATTTATTTCGATCCTTTGGTGTCTTGGGGATGTCAGCTAAAGCCTAGAAACACCCATCACCTCTTTTCAAGCCAATGGCTAAGGGTATGGATGTTATAGGAGAAGAGAATACTAACTCACCTCAATATTACATGTGAAATTAACTTATTCATATTCTATCCAAGGTGGAACCAATGGTGATAAAAAGTGGAAAATAATGTGGAAGAGGCCAACCAAATATTCCCCCCCAAATAGAACATTTCATATAGCTTCTAAGAAGCTTCCACTTCACCCCTTCCCTAATATAGGGATTTCATTATTGTCACTTTTTTGGTTTCATGTTAGATTAATATGTTTCTAGTGTTATATCAACCATCCTTTATTATCCCCATATTGATTCCCTATCGATGGACCACTTTGATTTCTCTCTACTACTTTCTCACTAGCCATTGGTACTTAACCACTGCAATGATTACCATGGATCTCAATTAAAGCATAAATAATATATTCTTATAATTTTAAAATATGAATAGCATGATGCGACACCATCTTTATCCAATGTATTTTCTATTTTGTGGTGGTCTTGGATGTGTTGATAGAGCTCTGGTTGCTATCATGGGAAATGTTTGGACGTGGATGGGGATTGATCCTCTTTCTTGTAATCTTGATTCCTGGTGGTTCACTAATCATGGAATGGAGTGGTTGGTAGTTATATTAATCCACATATTTTATATTAGGCTCTCAAGGTTCCCCATTATAACCACACTTTTTGATTGGTCGAAGATGATATAGGAGGCACATCCTTTGAGGCATTTTTCTTTCCTTTTGTTTATTCTCCGTCATTTCATTTTTCTAATTCATTGTTATGATATCATATATTACACTATATTTTGGTTTCAATGGTATATTTTATTGGTTAATAAATCATTCTAAAAAATTCTTTTGTGGGTTTCAAGGTTCATTGTGGTGGTCTGAAAGAATTGGTGATTCTACCTATGTATCTTAATGATGTGTGTTTCTTCAATGACGTTTTTAGTGTGTTTCTATGATTAAAGTTGTTTTTTTGTTCTTATAATTGCTTGGTTATGGGATTTTATTATGGGTTGTTTTGTGATCCTATTATGGATAAATTGTAGGGTTTATTGGTGATGGTGAGTTGGATATAGTCTAGGTTTCAATGTTGTAGATTCATCATCTTGTGATTTTATATTCTTTTTAGTTGTCATTTGTGTTTCCTATAAACTCTACCCACCACATCACTTTGGAGTATGATATTTCCATTTTGAATTTTGAATAGTAAAATTCACTTGAACCCAATAACCACATATTTTACTTCAAACATAATATAATTTTTAATACTCTTCTATATATTTTTAATTCTTCATTTTATTCAACACATTATATAAATATTAATATTTATCTATAAAATGAATTAATGAGATATATTATGAAATTTAATAAAGATAATAATTAAATTAGATATTGATTAATAATTAAATGAAATGAAATTTTATTTCATTATTTTATTATATGTATTTAACTTTAATAAATTCTTCTTTATTTTTAATGTACATTTTTATATTTTATATTTTTCTTATTATTTATGTAGAATTTTTATTTATTTATTTAAATTATAAATTTAAATTATGCTATGTTTATTTTCAAATAATTATATGATTACAGTTTTATTTATAATTACATGTGTGTTATTTGATTAATTAAGGATAATTTTAATAAATAATATTGTTAAATAATAATTACATATTTATTTATGAAAAAAAAGCATGTTTAATATATTAATAAAATTCACTATGTAAATAATTAATGATTAAATTAAATTAAATTTATTGTCATCATTTAATAATAAAAAATATAATATAATAATTTTTTTTTCTATTTAAAATGTTATTTAATTAAAAATGGAAAAAATAATACAATGGATACTCGATTGCAATTTATTTTCTAAATTTCCTTATCACTTCCATTAAAACTCAATTAATGCACATTAGAGTGTGATATAAATAATTTTATCATTGATTATTATATTCCAACTGATTAAGTATTGAAATTGAACATTTTCAACTATTTTTATCTCAGTTATTATAGCTGTATGATCCATCACATCTACAATTAGATAATTTAGATCATTTTCTTCCTCAATAATCATATTGTTCAAGATAATATATATATTCATTATATCTTGTAATACTTGTTTTCTAAAAAACATGTATCTACTATGATTATTTCAAATAATGTCTGTAAAACTCCAAATTGACATTCCACATCTTTTATACAATATTCATGCTTCATTGAAAAATATTTATTTTTTAGATTTCATAACTCATGGATACTTTTCAAAATTATGGACCCCTTGGGATATATAGTATCAGTCAATTAATATCACATATCATTTTCATTTCCTTGAAGGAAATAATGATCTAGAGGACCAATAAATTGAATAAGATTAGAAAAAATGACATTATTCAAGAACATTGATGTTCATATTGGGACCTCAAATACCAAATTATTTTTTTAATATTCAAAGATCATAATCATCCACAACATCAAGAATAATAGTTAGGGATCTGAAAAATCTTTCATAATTCCAAACCCATGCTATAGGAAATCATTTCCACTTACAGTACGTACAATCCAAACTACCTAACATCGTATAAAATCAAAATGTTGACCTATATTAAAAAATAATTAATTATATTTTTCAATAGGAGATCAAAGACAACACCTTAAAAATCACAACAATAACACACATAATATCTTTATACACTCAATTTTTGTAGACTCAACAATTTTATAAAATTAATCACTAGCCTCAGCTGGGAGACCATATTCTAACATCTAAAAAAACTGTTAATTTCTATAGAGATGATAATCCACATTTTCCAAGACCATTTCATCATTGTTGAAAGTAGTGATTATAAGCTTTAAGTACATCAGAAATAAAAATAAGAAGGATTTATAATATTTGATATATTTGAAGGAACAATGTCTCTTTATATTATGGATTTCTGTGAAAATAATCATCTTACTAATTATGATTTTTTCCCACACGATCATAGTTGATAACTATGTTCCCCAATACAGATCTATTATGACAAGGTTAACTGTTTCATTTTATATAATATTTAAATATCATCATATTGTTCCTCTTCACTACATGATATACTTATTCTTTAATATCTTCAAATATATATTTTTTGAATAATTTTATGATGATGGAGGACAAGATGTTGAAAATGATTATGAAATTTTAAAATGAATATTAGAAGGAGAACCAATATTGTAATTTATTTTGTTTTCCTTTTTGAGAAATTACCTTCATGAATTGATACAATGAAACTTATATCTTCATAAATCTAACATAATATAGATATAATCATTATAAAGTTGGATGGGGATGAAATCCATCCAATGATTTAGAACAATATGATTTTCGTCCAACTATTTAGATGGATATAAAACCATGATAAGGCCAGATAAATTTAAAACTCTTCTGATGATAGTCATCATAATGAAATAAAATGGATGGCTATGTTCATAGTGAAACCATGATATAGTTCCCATAAGGATAAAATCCATCTGATACTTTATTTCAAAATGAATTAAATCAAACTATTTAGCTGGAGGATTAATTATAATAAAGAGGGATAATGATGTAATCCATCCAAACTATGAGATTTATATAAAATCTAACCAAGAATCATTTTTTATACTACTGATATTCATTATGTATAATACTAATAACAATAATAACAATAATAAAAAAATAGATAGGAATTAAATATATAGAAAACTAGATTGGAATGAAATTATTATATTGTACCATTATTTCAATTCAATATTTATATATAGAAGATTTTCATTGGTATTGTATGTACAATTTATCAAAACAATTACAACCCATATAAAAAATAAAATCCAATAGGTGTCCTTTTACAATGATAAATTTATGTACAAAAGCCTATCCCTATAATGAAAATAAGGTTTATTTTAGTTACAGTTCAAAATAATAATAATTATTTTAATGTTATATATTCCAGATATGATAAATTATATTCTTAATTATAGAATATATTAATGATATGATCATTTATACCAATAATTATATTTCTAATTATTATATTGTTAATTTTATATTAAAAATTAATTATACTATTAATTAATAATTATATTATTAATTGTTAATTGTATAGAAAAATAGTTATCTATATAATATTAAATTGTTATTTACTAAATATATTAATGATATTTTCTGTTATTAATTATCATAATTTTATAAATAGTTGTTAACAATTATATTATTAAAATACAATGACATTTTTGTTTTGGGAACATTCACTTCAAGTCATATCAAGAAAATATTGTGTAGGATTTCTTGCACCATTGATTCTTACATATCGAAAATGAATAATGGATCATATTCCTAAAGACTGGAATCAATATGAGCTTGTTTCACATGTTTTGGCTATTTAACATACATTTTAAAATAATAATTAACTTACTTAACATAGTTTTACCCTTACATAACATTATTTTACCCACAAAAAACATTATATTAAACATACATTTATTTTTTAACTTTACGTAGATTTATCGTACCGTTAATTAACATTATTTTACCTTTAATTAATATTATTGTACACATACATAGGTTAGTTTACCCTTACATAACATTGTTTTACGCTTACATGCCTTTATTTTACCTATAGATAAAATTATTTTATCCTTTACAAAGCTTTAGTTTAAACATTCATAACCTTGTATTAACCTTTTGTAATAATATTTTACCCATACATACCATTAATGTTCCTTTACATTACATTATTTTACAATTAAATAACATTGTTTTAATATTAAATAATTGTGTTTTAAACATACATAACTTTAGTTTACCCTTACATAATTTTTTTTTACAATTACATAAATTTAATTAATCCTATATTATATTTACTTTAACCTTATACTAATTTCTTTTACATATACATAAGATTATTTTAACATTAACATAACATTATTTAACATTTAATGAAATTTAGATTTCCCTAAATTAACTTTTTCTCATCCTTAATTAACATTATTTTTACCTAAGTTAAATTCTGTTCAACCTTACATAATTGTTTTCCCTTACATAATTTTATTACCCTTACATAACATTATTTTACCCTAAAATTTTGGTTTTTAGCCTTACAAAACATCATTTTACCCTTACATAACATTCCCGCAAACTGAACATTAGTACATCGATAAATATAGTTTACCATTACTGAGATTTAGTTTTATCTAACATAACATTATTACACTTAATTAAATTTATTTTATCATTATTTATTTATGTTTTACCCTTACTTATCTTTTTCAGCCTTAGTTAACATTTTTTACCATTCCATTTCTTTTTTTACCATTACATAACATCATGTTACCCTTACATAAATTTTTTTTACCTATAAATATTATTATTTTACCCTTGTATATTTTTTTAGCCTTACTTAATATTATTTTACCCTTACATATATTTTTTTTACCATTACATAAATTTATTTCATCCTTAAACAACATTAGTTTATCTTTACATAAATTTAATTTACTCTTATCGTTTTTTACCCTTATGTAACATTAATTTACACTTTCATAACTTTTTTTCACCCTTAAATAACTTTTTTTACCATTATGTAACATTATTTTACATTAACATTACATTATCTAACAATTATTTAACTTATATTGACCCCTAAATAATGTTATTTTTCCCATACATAAAATATTCTACCCTTAAATAACTTTTTATTACCTTTACTAAACTTTTGTTTCCCTAAATTTCATTATTTTTTCCATATTTAACTTGATTTACCCTTTAATTATTTGATCCTTAACCTTATTTTACCCTTACATAAATTTTTTTCATAGTTATATAACATTGTTTTACACCTATTAACGTTCATTTACACTTAATTAACATTTTTTTACTCTTACCTAACTTTATTTTACCCTTAAATAACGTGCAATTACCCTTACATAACTTTGTTTTACTCTTACATAACTTTTTTTTACCCATACATATTCATATATTACTCATACTAATATTTAATTTACCATTAAATAACATTTGTTTAACTTTCAATAACATTGTTTTAACCTTACGTATCATTGTTTGACCCTTACATAACATTCATTGACCCTTACGTAAATTTAGTTTACCATAACCAGACATTGTTTTACCCTTGCACAATTTTATTAATGAATAAATAATTTTATGTGAATGAGTTTTAAAAATGAGTGACATTCAAAATAAATATAAATAATTTAAAAAATTAAAAGACTGAATATGAGTTATTAATGATTTATAATTTTTTAAAAAAAATGACAAATAAAAATGAAAATGAATAAATATATCAATAGTGAAAGTTACAACTATATTAGAAATAATAAATGGTAATAAATAAATATTTATAAATAAATAATAAAAATGTATATATTATTATGAAGAGGATAGATAATGTTAAAACCCAAATGTTGAATTTGATCAAAATGTTTTCTAATTGATGTATGATATCGTAAGGAATTCATGATAAGGATGAAAAATAGATAAAATCCATATGATGAATCATATTATAATTAAATCCATCCAAAGGTTTTGATGGACATATAGTCATGATATGGTTGCATTATGAAAAAATCCATCTAATTATTGAGATAGATAAGAAATCTATCTAATGGAATGGATGGATATATGATCATGAAAAGGTTATATAATGTTTAAACTCGTCTGACGAGTGTGATCCCAATGAAATCCATGGGATGGTTGATATTGTAGTGAAAACATGAGAAATCTCACATAAATATAAAATCTATCTGATGTTTTATATCAAAAATAAATATATAAAAAGTTTAGTATGATGGAAATATGATGATAAGGTTGGTTGAGGATGAATTACTTCTAATGATTGAGATCAATATGAAACCCATCTACAGTTCAGGATGAATATGCGATCATGATAAGACTAGATAAAGTTGAAACCCATCTAAATACTCTTATCAAAATGAAAGCCAATTGATGTTTGGGATCATAGTTAAATCATGATAAAGTATTCATAATGATAAAATCCACATGATGGTTCATTTTAAAATGAAATCCATCCAACATTTGGAATGGAGGTAAAATCATGATAAGTTTGATATGGATGGAATCTATCTAATGAGTATGATCAATATAAAATCCATCAAAAGTCAATTTTTTATATTATGGATATGAATTATCTACTATAATCTATATAAATAACTATTGGTTTAATTCAACTTAAACATTGATTCCCTTTATTTGAGAAATACCATCATATAACTATTTTAACAAAGAAATGTCTTCATGGGCATCATACTACTCCACTATTGAAGATATACTCTTATGAGAGGTATACATAGGGATTTTTCATGATCATATTAATGGATTATTCTGGTCATCTGAATGACTTCAGGATCACATCTCAAATTCATACCATAAAAGTCAGAATGAGGGTTGGGAGCTTTGAATAAAAATAGAACTGAATTCTCATATACAAACTATCATGAAGGCCATAAGAAAAATAAATGGCTTAAAAAAGATAAAAATATGAATCACAATGGTGAATCAAAAGAAGATACTAAATGTAATTTTTTATTTCTCTATTTATATATGAAATTTTTAAAAATTAATATTTTAAATTTTCTCTAGTTATATCAAGATAAAATCTTACCCACGAATTATCAAATAAAGAATAATGGATTTAGGTTTGATCAGGTATGGAGATCGGTAAATTTTATTAAAAAATTCAATGATAGTAAAAGTACTAATTTTATTAATATTAACATGAATTCTTATATACTCGATTTACTGATTTTATATGAAATGTCCATAATTTTCATGAATGAAAATATTTAAATACTAAATATATTTTTTGATCACTATTTGAATTCATCTAGATTCAAGTCAGTTTACTATTTTAATTATAAAAATCACTCTACTTATACACATAAAATGGTCCTTGTTTTTTAGTATTTCTAATTCAATATAAAACATTTCATTAAAAGGGATGTTGGACCAATTCTATAATTTGGAGGGTCATATGGTCCACACAAGAAGACCCAAAGAATCTGTGAAGAAACTGGACTAGCCATGATGACTGAATTACTTATCTAAATCCAAAAAACCAAATTTTATGAAACTCCAACATATTTTCTTTATTATAAAAACATATAATGGATAATAATTTTAAGGTCAAAATACACGAACAATGGGCCTAACTGATGCATTGAAGTCCAAACCACCATTCTAGCTAGGAATTAAAATCCTGAAACTATTCATGGAATTAATCATTATATATTCATCCATCTAGTTTGAGATTTTGTAATGTGAAAGAGGCTATATATGAGGATGACTTTTTTGAAGAAATAATTTATATTTGAAGGCACCATCCTATTCAAAAATCCATTCACATTTCGGAAATCGAAACAGAATGGATTGAAATGGAAAATTTAATATAGTTTATAAAACTCACCATAACAGTAGTTCCATAAGTCTAAATGCCTCCAAATATTAAGAGTAGTCAAAAAACATATTTATATAAAACTTTTCATAAGAGGATATCTCTAGATTCACCTGTTTGGATGGCCAAATTGTTGATGAAAGTGGAATGGAATATTTGGAATGCAAACGGTGCACCTCCTTGGGAAAATAAATACAACACCCTATTTTCCTTGCATGTGGTTGGAATTATAGAAGAGAGGAAAATATTTTGGCACAACCAAATCCTTTCCAAAGTCTTGTGAGGACCTAACATACACAAGTTTTCACTTGATATAACCATCCCTCTCTCTTATTTTTATATTCTTTGGTGTTCTTCTTATTTGTAATGGTGTAATCCAATTTTCACATTAATATAATTTTAATACATGTTTCATCTTCTTCATCTATTATTCTAATACACAATTGTTAAATAATATTAATGGTCTTAAAATAGTTTTAATATAGTTTAGTCACATTCCCTTATTTTTCTTCCTCATTTAATCAAATGTCCAATTTTAATTCTCATCATTGTCCACGTGTGTGTGTTAGACACACAAATCTTTTCTTATCCTGTTATTTTCATTCTATTTATAATTAATTAACATAAAAAAATATTAAAAGATTAATAAATACCATAATTGCAGATAAAATCGTCCATTAGGGTGAGTTAAAATTTAGGGATTGTTAAGTGATTGATAGTATTTGATCGATGAATATTCTTCAAATTAACATTGTGTTTGTTGGACATAACATGTCATGGATTAATGACTTGTTTTGTTTAGAGTGTGGTTTCCATTGATTATTAGAACCATAAATACAATAAAATCAGTAAGTACTGATTGAGATTAGAAACCTAAGTTATGTTAAGGATAGAATTAATGCCATAACACTTAGGAATTCCAATCAACGTCATCTTGTGAAGTTGGTGTCAATTTAATGCAATAGAAAGCAATGCTCAAGGGCATCATAAGATTAACTCCATAATAATAAATTCACCCAAATCATTATCAAATTTTAAAATCAAACACCAAACATTAATCACTTCATTTATGTTTTACAAATATACCACAAATCAAAATACAATCAACTAAAAACAATAAAATATTAAAAAGTATCATCACCAAGTATTCGACATGTGTGCCTCTATACACATTGGTAGAGCATCAGAACCTAGAACAATCGATAAGAGACAATCGGTCATGCTTTCATATGGCTCCATTTCCAATGATGGTGCATTAAGTATTCATTTGTTTTTTATTATTGTAAAAAAACAAATAAAAACAGAATTTAAAAAAATAAATAAAAAACACAACGATATACCCACCTTACCATAAAAAACATAAATAGAAAAAAACACAATAAAAAACAATATTCCTTTATCATCCAAAATCACTTTGAATGCCCCATATCCTTCCAACCAATTCCTCGTATTTGTTTGACTCTAAAATTGAGTGAACACTTTGCCATATTAGGAAGAACATAATAGATAATCAACTCATTCAAGAACCTGTCCTTTTCCAACCAATTGAATTTGATATGGTCAATCCTAGGGAACAACCCCTTAATGATCTTGATTCCCCTGATATGAATTACCAACCCCTTGGTATTCAATATCCAATCATATAGGCCGAATTCTAACTCAAATCCATTTTCATTCATCTTCTTCCTCATTTCCATGGGCTAGCCGGTGAGGATCTACATCTCAACCTTAAAGAGTTCCATGCGGTGTGCTCTACCATGAAGACTCAAGGGGTTTCTGAGGAATAAATCATACTCTGAGAATTCCATTTCTCCCTATTTGAAAATTATAAGTCATGTATTTACTACCTCCCTATTTGTTCCATAACAACATGGAATGAAATAAAGCAACTCTTAGAGAAATTCGTTCATACTTCTCATACTGCTTCTATTCGAAAGGAAATAAGATGTATCAAACAATTCCCAAAATAATCCCTCGATGAGTACTGGGAGAGGTTCAAATAAGATTTGGAAACCTATCCACATCAACAAATCTTGGACCAACTCTTGATCTAATACTTCTATAAGGGGTTATTGGCTATGGAGAGAACCCTCATTGATGCCACAAGTAGAAGTTCTCTTCTTGATGAAAATCCTACAGCATTAAGAGATCTCATGAGAAACATGGCTAAAAACACAAAAAAATTCTATACTTGAGCACATATTCATTTAAAACATGCTCAAGATAATCAATCTATAGATCTCAACATGACGGTAACGTGGATGAGTTAACATACATGTCTTGTGAGACAACTAGTTGTGGCTACCAAAACCCCAACCTCATTTTCTTAACTATCATTATTCCCTGGACCTATTAAGAACTATGGAATTTGTAGCACCCCATATCTTCCAATTGACACATTTCTGAAACTTCATGTGGATCGATCCAAATCATCTAGAACAATGGATCTTAATGCAGCATATGCTCAGAAGAATCCCAACCCTAAAAATCAGTTCATTTTGTTTGAAACATAAACCAACCCCATTATGAGCTATTCTCTTCTACATATAATCCATACGTGAGGTATTGTATTCCCATTTCACATCCACCTCAATTACTCCTCAAAAACCAAACCAATTCCAATATGGTCAAGGTGGTCTATCTTCCACAAACCTCATCCTTTTGTTCCTAAACTCAAAGGAACAATCCTCTTTATAGATTCCACTATCCTAGTAAGCCTTTCCAATTCCAAAACCAATACAATCGCTTTTCCAAGAACCAAAATCAAGGTAATCCAAATCTGGGAAAATCCACTTCTACCAATAAACCATGGGAGTGTGTAGTGGATGATCTTTCCTCCTTCACCCATTCCAGTCTAAAAGACATTTAAACACAAATTGGTCAAGTTGATTCTCACATGAGCTAGTAACAACAATCCAATTCTTTGCAAATCCCAGCTCACCCATTTCCCAACCTCAAGTGTAATGTAAGTGATGTTTCACTTTGATAGGGGATGTAAATTACTATGCCTCAATATTAGTTCTCAAACCTCTTTTTGAATGTTGACCTAGAAAATATAAAATTAAAAGAAACATTAAAAGTAACATGAATCCATTCCCTCACCTCTTTTTATTCAATTTAAAAAACCCAATTCCTTTTCCTCAATGCATTTCTTATCCAAATAAGTCCTTTGAACCAGATCCTAAAATGCTGAACAAGTTTTGAAGTGATGAATTCAACATTCCACTCTTAAATCCAAAAAATGAAATCCCTATGTATTCCAATTTTCTTAAGGAATTGTTCACCCATAGGAAGAATCCTAGGATCATTGAAAATATATCCACCCTGTAGTCTATTCCCATAAAATGAAATGATCTAGGGTCCTTTACGGTTCCATGCCAAATTGAATGTTCCATCATCGATGATGAACCCATAGACCTAGGAGCCTCAATTAATTTCATACCCAAATCCGTATTCTCCATACTTGGTCTAGGTCCCTTACATCTAACAAGTGTTGTCATTCAACTGGACAATGGAAGAACTGCAAGTCCTGAGGTTATAATTGAGGATTTCATCGTTTGTGTGAATTATCCCATCTTACCTACAGATTTCAATGTACATGACATGGAAGGTGAGATGAACTCTACTCAATCTCCCATAATTCTAAGAAGACCATTCAAAATGACAACGAGAACTATGATTGATGTCCATTTATGCATCTTATTCATGGAATTTGGTGACCAAATAGTCAAGTTCAATATTTTCCATCCCATGTGATAACCATATAAGGAACACACTACATTCTCAATTCATGCTTATGAGGACACATCTAATAGTCAATTGAACCCCAATCCATTAGTTATTCATGATCAAATGATAATAGATATTTTGTAATATGAATCCTAAGTAACCAAGTCATCAATTTTGAAGTTGATTTGGACAATTCAATCATAATATCCATCAATCTAGAGGAACATGAAAACTCTCTTGAATCCCACATCATATCTTATTTCTTCTAATCCACCTTGGACATTATTAAAGAAAATGAATCTGAAGCAACTGAAATAAAATCCTATATTCCTGAGTTTTATAGCCCAGAAATGAAAGATGAGACTGATCTGAAACCTCTTCCTGAACACCTGAGATATTAATTCCTTTTCCATTATCACTCATATCGTGTCATTATATCCACTTCATATACTGAAAATGAGAAGTCCAAACATGTTCAGATTTTAGAGGAAAACAAAAAGGCCTTAGTTTTGACACTATATGACATACCAAGAATCAACCATGCCCATTGCATGCATCACATCTATCTTGAAGAATATTCCAAACCAATTAGACAACCACAAATAATAATCAATCCACTAATACTTGAGGTAATTTTTGAAGAGATAACTAAGCTTATTGAAGATGGTATTATCTACCCAATTTCTGATAGTGAATGGGTTAGTCCAATTAAAGTTTTACCTAAGAAGGGTGGGATAAATGTTTTCAAAAATGACCATGGGGAGGTAGTCACAAATCGAGTGAGAAAAAAAAGGTGTGTGTGCATCAACTATTGGAAATTGCATGTAGAAATAAGAAAAAATCACTACCCTCTTCCATTCCATTTTCAAATTCTAGATCTACTAGCTTGAATGTCACACTATTGTTTTATTGATGGATACATTGGCTATGAAAAAATCCTAATCGCACCTCAGGACCATGAAAATTATACTATAACTTTCCCCTTTTGAACATATTCATATAGGATAATGCCTTTTGGCTTTTCTAATGATACTGAAATATTCTAGAGTCATATAATGAGTATCTTTTCTAAATTCAATGAAAATTTCATGGAAGTCTTCAAGGATGAATTTACAATTTATGGTGATTCATTTGAATCTTTCTTGAATTCACTCAACCTAGACTTTGAAATTTGTTTCAAGTGTTACCTAGTGTTAAATTTTGAAAAATATCACTTCATGGTTTCAAATGGGATTGTTCTAGGGCATTTAGTTTCAAAAGAGGGTATTGATGATGATCCTTCCAAAACTGAAGTGATCCAATCACACCATGAACCAACTTCTGTTCAAGATATCTGTTCATTCCTCAGTCATGCCAGTTTCTATCGGCGATTCATCCATAAATTCAATAGGATTTCGCTTAGACTCACTCAGTTTCTCCAAAATGATGTCACATTCCATTTAGATGAGGTTTGAAAGAGAGAATTTATTGAACTCAAAACTACTCTTATATATGTCCCCAATAATCCATCACCCAGATTGGTCATTACATGTTGTGTTGATGTGTGATGCTTCTGATAGATTAAATAGGGATATTATAGGTAAAATAAGAGAAAAGATTCCTCATTCCATCTATTATGCCTAACAAACTATGGATGAAACTGAATCTCTGTACACTGTCACTAAAAAGAATCTTTTATAATTGGTTTTTTCCTTTGATTAATTCGGTCCCTATCTATTAGGTTCCAAAATCATTATCTTCACATACCATTCGACTATAAAGTTATTACTCAAGATTATTGATCCCAAACTGAGGCTAATAAGATGGATCATAATTCTCCATGAGTTTTTCCATGAAATAAAATATATACTAGGAAAAGAAAACACTGTGGCTGTTCACTTGAGTAGAATTTATAATTCTTCTCATTTATAAATCATTGATCCTGAATTCCCTAATGATGACCATTCATCTTTCACTCCAGAAATACCATGGTATGACCCAATGGTGAATTACATGGTTTTAGGTGTTTTCCCTAAAACATTTGCAAATGAAAAAACATGAAGATGAAAAGTGATTAAAAATTGTATACTTGGGAAGATAATAATATTTGGAAAACATGGGAAGACATGGTAATTAGTATATGTGTTGATGAAGATAAACAATCCTCCGTCTTAGAATTCTATCACTCACATCCTGGAGGAGGCCACATTGGACCCAAAAGGACCTCCCGAAAGGTCATAGACTCTTTATTCTTCTGGACATCACTCTTCAAGGACTCACATGAGTTCTTCCAATCATGTCCCACATTCAAAAAGTTTGGAATAATTTATAAGAGAAATTGAATTCCCCAAAGTCATTAATTATTAGTGAAATCATTGATTTTTTGGGCATCAATTTCATATGACCATTCCCCCTTCCAGTGGATTATCATACATTTTTCTTATGGTTGATTATGTTTTTAGGTGGGTTAAGGCCAAACCCACTAGAAAAGATGAATCACATACATATATTGATTTCCTTAATATACATAATTTCCACTGATTCGGCACACCACATTCCTTGATAAGTGAATTAAGAACCCGTTTTGGGAATAGAACCATGGAATCACTTTTGAAAAAGAATGGAGATGTACATAAAACGTCAACTGCATATCACCCCAATAAATTGCATGGATGAATATTTAAATAGAGATGTTAAAAGAGTTCTTGAAATAATTGTTAAGCCCACCAAAAAAGATTGGACTGAATGACTTGGTGAAGCACTTTGGGATTATCGGACTGCATTTGAAACACCCATTGGGATGCCTCATTTTAAGATATTTTTTTCGTAAATCATGTCAATTTCCAGTTTAAATCTAACATAAAAAATTTTGGGATCTAAAAACTTGTAATTTTGAATTTGAAAAATCTGGTGAAGAAAGATTGTTGCAATTGGCTGAACTAGAGGAGCTTCGACTTGATTGCTATAAGAATTACAATCTGTATAAAGAAATGGCTAAGTTAATGCATGAAAAAAAACATCCTGAGAAAGGTATTCGAGGAAGGTGAAAAGGTAATTCTCTTCAATTAGGTAATTCTACTTCACCCTTGTAAGCTTATTTCTTATTGGGAACGTCCTTTTATTATTTATCATGTGAACCCATTTGGTGTAGTGAAAGTCCAAGAACCCTCTTCCAAAAAGACATTATTGATTAAAGGACATTGGTTAAAGCGTCACCATGAGAGGACATGCATCCCCAGAACCACCTTCACTTCTATCAGTTCCAAATCTTCCACCAACCCACCACTGAATGGGGATGACATCCCACCAAATCCAAACTAGGGGAACCTCTTTCCCTTTAACTATCCCTCTATATATTCCTCTCTCTCCCTCATTCTTCTTATTCCACTCTCTTTCATTTTTTACCACGTTCCACATAACAATTTTTTTATTCGTTTGTGTGGGTGTGACTTTATAAAAAAATATAAAAAACCAATAAAAATTTAAAAAAATAAATAAAAAAATATTAAAAATCAAGGGTCATGATTACTCACCATCATCTTTTGAAATTTTGTCTAACAATTTTGTGGTGTTCAAAATAAATTTTTTCATCTCAAAAATTATGAATTTTAATCATGACTTTGGATAAATAATTTTGTGTCATGAATAATAAAATTTTAATGCTCAATTTTGTGATTTGGAAAATGATTTTCCACACCCGTGGGGAACAAAATTTTCTTTTATGCCAAGGCCACTGTGTCTATATTTTCAAAATGTGTGTTTCTCACCCCTGATTGTGAGACTTGAGTTTTTGGAGCATCGAGCTGAATTTCCCACTTTTGTGTTCATTAAATTGATAGAGGCATTTTCCGAACCTCATGAGAATCACACGAGCCGACTAGCCTTCCATTACCCTTAAATTATTCATACTTTTGAAAGCCCCTCTGAGCCTACACTATGGAAAAATGGGTATTTGCGACGGGTTATTTGCGACTGGAATAAATCCCGTCGCAAATAGCGCCGTGAAAAACTTATTTGCGACGGGGGTATTTACCCGTCGCAAATAAGTAGGCTTTTGCGACGGGATTGCTTTCCCCGTCGCAAAAGAACTGGCGCGCGTTGCGCGCCAAAATCGCGGGAAAACTATTTGCGACGGGGGAATATTCCCGTCGCAAATAACCGGCGGCGGTAAAAGGTATTTGCGACGGGAATATTCCCCCGTCGCAAATAGTATGTCGGCAGGTGGTTATTTGCGACGGGACCCGTCGCAAATAACTATTTAACTGTTGACCGTAATAAATGGTGGCTAAGGTATTTGCGACGGGTACCGTCGCAAATAACACTATTTGCGATGGGAATCCCGTCGCAAATGGACCCGTCGCAAATAATCTAACCTATAAATACCCCCATCCGTTTTTTTCAAATCATTCTCAAACTCCATCTTCTTCTTCTCTTAAAGTTGTATTTCTAAGGTTCAGTTTTTCTCCAGTTTAATTTTTTTCTCCGGAGTTGATATTAAAGTTTTGAAGAACGATCAGAGCAGATCAATTTTCAAGGTATTTATGTTCATTTTAATTTAATATTTATTTTTAATTTTTTATTAGTTTCAATTATTCTTAATTAGTTGCAATTTAATTATGTTTACATTGTTTTGTTACTTAATAAATTTAAATTATTAGTATTGTTCATAGTTAATGGTAATTAGGAATAATTAGTAATAATTTTTAATAATTAAGAATAAATATTAATAATTAATAATAAATACCAATAATTAGGAATAATAACATTATTACATTATTAGTATATTTTATTATTAATATTAAAATAATATAATTATTTATATATATACAATTCTCTTTTCATCTGTGTGTTTGCTGTCTTCACATGTATTATTTGTATGTGGAGATAGAAAACGCAGAGATGAAAGGAGAATTGTATATAAATTAGAAAATTATATTATTTTAATATTAATAATAAAATATACTAATAATGTTATTATTTGTAATTATTGGTAATTATTCCTAATTATTGGTAATTATTCATTTAATTACTAATAATTAGGAACAATTACCAATAATTATCAATAATTAGGAATAATTAGTAATAATTACCAATAATTAGTAATAATTACCAATAATTAGTAATAACTACCAATAATTAGTAATAATTACCAATAATTAGTAATAATTACCAATAATTAGTAATAATTACCAATAAGTAGTAATAATTATCAATAATTACCAATAATTAGTAATAATTAGTATTAATTACCAATAATTAGTAATAATTACCAATAATTAGTAATAATTACCAATAATTAGTAATAATTACCAATAATTAGGAATATTTACCAATAATTAGTAATAATTACCAATAATTAGTAATAATTAGTAATAATTACCAATAATTAGTAATAATTACCAATAATTAGTACTAATTACCAATAATTAGTAATAATTACCAATAATTAGTAATAATTACCAATAATTAGTAATAATTACCAATAATTAGTAATAATTAACAATAATTACCAATAATTAGTAATAACTAGTAATAATTAGTAATAATTAGTAATAATTAGTATTAATTAGTAATAATTAATAATAATTAGTAATAATTAGTAATAATTACCAATAATTAGTATTAATTACAAATAATTAGTATTAATTAGTAATAATTAGCAATAATTACCAATAATTAGTAATAATTACCAATAATTAGCAATAATTACCAATAATTAGTAATAATTACCAATAATTAACAATAATTACCATTAATTACCAATAATTAGTAATAATTAGTATTAATTACCAATAATTAGTATTTATTACCAATAATAGGTATTTATTACCAAAAATTTGTATTAATTACCAATAATTAGTAATAATTACCAATAATTAGTTATAATTACCAATAATTAGTAATAATTACCAATAATTAGTAATAATTACCAATAATTAGTAATAATTACCAATAATTAGTAATAATTACCAATAATTATTAATAATTAACAATAATTAGTAATAATTACCAATAATTAGTATTAATTACCAATAATTAGTATTAATTACCAATAATTAGTAATAATTACCAATAATTAGTAATAATTAACAATAATTAGTAATAATTAGTAATAATTACCAATAATTAGTAATAATTAGTAATAATTACCAATAATTAGTAATAATTAACAATACTTACCAATAATTACCAATAATTACCAATAATTAGTAATAATTACCAATAATTAGTAATAATTACCAATAATTAGTAATAATTACCAATAATTAGTAATAATTACCACTAATTAGTAATAATTACCAATAATTAGTAATAATTACCAATACTTAGAAATAATTACCAATAATTAGTAATAACTACCAATAATTAGTAATAATTACCAATAATTAGTAATAACTACCAATAATTAGTAATAATTACCAATAATTAGTAATAATTACCAATAATTAGTAATAATTACCAATAATTAGTAATAATTACCAATAATTAGTAATAATTACCAATAATTAGTAATAATTACCAATAATTAGTAATAATTACCAATAATTAGTAATAATTTAACAATAATTACCAATATTTACCAATAATTACCAATATTTACCAATATTTACCAATATTTACCAATATTTACCAATATTTACCAATATTTACCAATAATTAGAAATAATTACCAATAATTAGGAATAATTACCAATAATTTGGAATAATTACCAATATTTACGAATAATAACATTAGTACATTATTTGTATATTTTATTATTAATATTAAAATAATATAATTTTCTATATTATATACAATTCTCTTTTCATCTGTGTGTTTTCTGTCTCCACATGTAATATTTGCATTCTTTTTCAAAATTATCAACCTACTCGCCAATGGAGAGGTGAAAGTGAATGCAAATATTACATGTGAAGACAGAATGTTAAACACACAGATGAAAGGAGAATTGTATATAATATAAAAAATTATGTTATTTTAATATTAATAATAAAATATACTAATAATGTAATAATGTTATTATTATATAATTAATGTTTATGAAAAAATTATATTAGTATTATTAAAATAATAAAAAATCAATATAATATTAAAATTATCAATATTTGTAACATGTTTTGCTTTATTCTCAATATATTCAATCTTTAATTGAGTGTTTTTTCTAACAAATTATTCAAAACCAGTAATGCTTTTATATTTTATAGAGAAATATGGAACAATGAGGTCGTCAAAAATCATTATTAGGTGACCGTATATGGATAAATCAACGTAGAAATCCAAACGGTTCTGGTTTAAATCCAGTATATGTTGAGGGTGTGGAGACTTTTTTATCATTTGCGGCATAAAATCCAGAATTTGTTTCAGAAGGCAAAATAAAATGCCCTTGCAGAAAATGTGCATTGAGAACGTTTGACACATTTGACAAAGTGGGAGAACATCTCTTGCGTTTTGGTTTTCAACCAGATTATGTTTTTTGGTATCAACACGGTGAACACAATTCCAGAGCAGGTGATACCAACTTGATTCCAGATCCATCCCGGTTGCAAGATTTAGTACATGATGTTGAAGGTTCATCTGTTCAACATACAAAAACTCCGGCTGATATATCTTCAAATCATGGGTTGGCACCGTCTGAATTTTATGAGTTGTTTAAATATGCTGAGGATGCATTATATTCTGGCTGTAAGATGAGCAAATTAGAAGAAATTGCAAAATTTATGGCTATCAAATCAGATAACGGAATGTCAAACACCTGTTTTGACCAGATATTTTCTTTGCTGAAAACACTGTTACCCGAAGAAAATGTTTTACCTGCAAATTACTATGAGAGTAAGAGGCTGGTTCGAAATTTGGGACTTACTTGTCAGAAGATTCATGCATGTTCAAATGACTGCATTTTATATTCTGGGGAAAATGAGTCGTTGGATAGTTGTCCTACATGTGGGAAACTGAGATATAAAGAAGGACAACACGGGAAGTCTAGTTTGATTCCTGTAAAACAGTTGAGATATTTTCCGCTTACATCCAGACTTCAGCGTTTATTCATGTCTAAGAATACAGCGACAATGATGTCATGGCATAAATAGAATACTTCAACTGATAAAAGCTTGAATCATCCAGCCGATGGTGATTCATGGAAACATTTTGATAGAGTGCATCCATCCTTTGCTTTAGAAGCTAGAAATGTTCGACTGGGCCTTTCCACTGATGGTTTCTGTCCGTTTGGATCTTATGGTAGTCAATATTCATGTTGGCCTGTTTTTTTAACTCTGTACAATTTACCTCCATGGATGTTGATGAAGGAGCCATATATCTTTTTGACTTTACTAATTCCAGGACATCCGAAGAAAAATATTGATGTTTATTTGAAGCCATTGATTGATGAATTAAATTTATTGTGGAGTACTGGTGTCAGTACATATGATGTTGCAACGAAACAGAATTTCATACTGAGAGCAGCATTGATGTGGACAATAAGTGACTTCCCGGCTTATGGGATGTTATCTGGATGGAGTACACATGGTCAGAAATCATGTCCTTACTGTATGGGAGAGAACAAAGCATTTATGCTCATTCATGGAAAGAAACCTTGTTATTTTGACTGTCATCGCAGATTTCTTCCAGCTGATCATCCTTTTCGCAGAAACAGATCTCATTTCAGAAAAGGAACAGTTGAAAGGGATGGACCTCCAAAAATGCTATCAGGTTCGGAGTTAAAACCAGTTGTATTTTCATTACCTCCCATCACTTTTGGTCCCACAATAAACCAACAGAAAATTTCTGGTTTTGGGAAAGAACACAATTGGATTAAACGTAGCATATTTTGGGATTTTCCATATTGGTCTGATCTGTTGGTCCGACACATGTTCGATGTCATGCATATTGAGAAGAACTGTTTTGATAATTTGTTTCATACAGTTTTGGATATGTCAGGAAAGAGAAAAGACAATGTAAATGCACGTTTAGATCTTGCCCAAATTTGCAGGCGTCCAGAATTGAAACTATTTGATAATGTCAGAACAGAAAGGTTACTGAAACCAAAAGCAGCTTATACACTGTCTAAAGAAAACCGTTTATTATTTTGTCAGTGGATTGCAGATTTGAGACTTCCAGATGGCTATGCTTCTAATTTGGGTAGATGTGTAATGAATGGTCATATTACTGGATTAAAAAGTCATGATTGTCATGTTATAATGGAGAGACTTCTACCCATTGGATTAAGAGGTCTATTGAATTCTGTGATTTGGGATTCCATAACAGACATGTCTCATTTTTTTCAGGAAATTTGTGCGGCTACGGCAGATTATGATGCTCTAGGAAAACTTGAAAAAGATGTTGTTGTAATTATATGTAAACTGGAAAAAATATTTCCGCCGTCTTTATTCGACTCAATGGAACATTTGATGTTACATTTTCCATATGAAGCCAAATGTGGAGGTCCGGTACAGTTTCGATGGATGTACCCATTTGAAAGATGCATGCAAAAATTGAAAAGAAAAGCACGTAACAAAGAATCTATTGAAGGATCTATTGCAGAAGCTTATTTGTAAGAGGAAATATCTTTTTTCTTCTCCCATTATTTTGAATCTGAGTATCCTTCAAAACACAACCGAATGGGACGGAACGAGAGGAATATTGATGAAATCGACAATCAATTATCTATTTTCAACCTGTCAGAGCTTGGTTTTGGTGGAGTTTATGAACGCTGGCTTTCAGATGATGAACATCAGAGAGCTCATACGTATGTTCTGCTCAACTGTGAAGAAATTACATCAGTTGTACTGTAAGTGTTTATATCACTTATTCTATCATTTATGTTACAGTAAATAACTTTGGTTTTTATAGGTTGTATGATAATCATATCAAGAAACAAATTCCACAAATTATAGCAGCTGCTCTCGAAGAACGTCGACTAAAAAATTTCTCTCAGTGGTTTCAAAAACTGGTAACATAAATTCTTTATCTTTTAGCAACTCATTCAATGTATAGTTTACTATATTGATAATTATTTCACAAATTTTCAGGTGTCTCGACATGCTGATAAAATTGACAAACGGCTGTGTGTATTGAGTAACCCACCTTCCAAACTTGTTAAAACATATAATGCATATGTGGTGAATGGATTTTGATTCCACACACATGCATATGGGGAATCGAAAAAGACAATGAACAGTGGAGTTAGCTTGAGAGGATCTCATCATCGATAAAATGAAGTTGACTTTTATGGCATACTTGATGAAATCAATGAACTCTGTTATCTTGGACAACATTACATAACCATGTTCAAATGTCGGTGGTTGGATACAGAGAGAGACGTGCGTGTTCATCCGACTCATGGAATCATTGATATTAAATGTAAAAGTGTTCTCGCAGAAAATGAACCATTCTTATTAGCTTAACAGGCATATCAAGTTTATTATGCAAAGTACTGTGCAACATCAAGAGACTTGACTGATTGGGGGAGTGTAATAAAAATAAAATTTCGAGACAATCAGTTTAGTCAAAGTGAATGTACTTTCACTGATGTGCAAAGAATTGAAGTTTTTCAAGAGAGTACTCAAAATCAATCTTTTTTACAAAGAGACATGAGTATCGATGACGACACCCCACATTTAAGAGTCGGTGATGAAGATGATGTTAATGATGTCACATATGAATTTGAAATGGTAAGAGATGAAGCAACTGTAACTCGAATGGATATCGATGATGTTGAGGAGGAATATGAAGATGACATTGACATATATGAAGATGATGATGAAGATGAACACTGATAGCATTCCATGGTATTTATATACAATCATAATATGTATATATGTATATATAATAGTAATTATCAATTATTTGCTAACATTAACATTTTCTGTTTCAGATGGACGACGCCACATTTCGTGAGTTGACGGATGCTGACCTGACTTTCGATGCGGATGCGTTGCTGACAGATGACCCTCAGCCTGCAGGCGCTCCAGGGAGTACACGGAGGGGGCGCTGTCTTGCACGATTGATGATTCCTGACCCCGTCCCCGAGCGACGTCCACATCTTGGGTTTGATCCACGCACAAGGAGGTGTGATAACCTATGTGATAACCTGTGGATTTGACTAAGATTTCATTAATCTATTCACATAATAAATGTTTATTATTTTTTCAGTTTTCCACATATAGCAGTCAGACAGGGCAGCGCTATTTTGCGCAACTAGTTCTCTCAGCCGTGGACCACATGGGAGCAGATTCCCATTGATGTGCAGCAGGCCATGTTCGGCCATTGGTTGGTACGTACGTAAATAAATAATTTTTATTTTGAAAATTATTTCATTTCTAACTTGATAATTTGATTTATTTGTAGGGTTTATGGTATCCGATCGAGGATACCATGCGTGACGCCATCCACGAGGCATAGGAGGTGGCCATGCGTGATCGCCTTCGTCAGTTTTTGCACAATTTAAGAAAATCTGCGATGAAGAAAGCTGGAGTGTCAGATTTTGAGGAGTCATGTAGAGAACACCGACCAGAGTATATTTCATCCCATGTATGGGATGGATTATGTGCGCACTGGTTGAGTGGTGCCTTTCAGAGGAGATCATCGGTGGGGAAGCAGAATCGGGGGAGACAGGAGGTGACTCATCGAGCTGGGAGTCGTTCTTTCAGTACTCATAGACAGCATCTGGTACGTACATTATTTATAAATATTTTATATAACTATAAATATTAACAGTTTATTTTTTATTCTTATAGGCTGTCGAGCACCCCGATATTACAGAGTACGACGTATATCGGAGGATGTATAGTGATCCTGCTACAGGGGAGCTCAGAGGTGACCGTCAACATCACATCGTGGTCAGTATTATTTGTTTTCAAGTTTAAAAATTAACTGCATATAATATATTCACATTTTAATTTTAAATTGCAACTATAGGAGTCATATGAGGCCGCAGCGTCACAGGCCCGGCCTGAGAGTCAGGCCGAGTCATCAGATCAAACCACTGCCCGTCAGTTTGATGAGGCGGCATGGATGCAGGCCACCCAGTATGCCTTCGAGAAGGGCCGGGTAGTTGGTATCGGCTCTCGACTGACTCCCGGAGATTATTATGGCAGTGCTGCGATGTCGGCGTCCAGCTCGAGAGGAGCTCGTGCATCTTCTTCTACTACACAGTATGAGAATCAGTTGCGATCTCAGACTGCACAGATAGAGAGTCTCCGATAGGAGCAGGAGCAGATGCGTCAGCAGCATGAGGAGGAGCGTCGACGCCAACAACAGTTGTACGAGGAGCAGACGAGTCGGTGGCAGCAGCAGCATCAGGAGCAGATGGAGTACATGCGCCGACTCACTCATGCTTTAGGGATGGAGTTTACTCCACCACCATCTGCAGATCCCCCACCCCCTCCTTCAGATTAGAGTTTGTATTTATGTTATAAAATTTGGGAAATCAAAATATTTTTTTTCTATTCTTAGTTTTTGTCTCATTATAAAATATTAATAATATTATATTTTTAAATAACAATATTAATATGAATAATAATATTATTTATATTTTATAATATTAAATTATATATATATATATTATAATTTTATAATATTATAATTTAATTATATTTTTTGTAATACTTGAATTATTTTAATATTTGAATGTAAAATAATTCTATTATGTTTATATTAATTAAAATAACTTATTAATATTTTTTTTATTTATGAGTTATAATTCTAATATTATTATATTAATTAAATAATTTATTAATATTTTATTATTTTTTATTTTTGAATTATAATTCTATTATTATTATATTAATTAAAATAATTTATTATTTTTATTTTTGAATTATAATTCTATTATTAGATTAATTAAAATAATTTATTAATAATTTATTTTTTTATTTTTTTTATAGTATTTGCGACGGGATACTATGCCCGTCGCAAATACTAGTATTATTATATGCATTAAAATAATTTATTAATAGTTTTTTATTTTTTTTAAAAAATAGTTTTTTGCGACGGGTCCCGTCACAACAACTATTTGCGATGGGTACCGTCGCAAAAGGTATTTACGACGGGTCCCGTCGCAACAGCTATTTGCGACGGGTACCGTCACAAAAGGTATTTGCGATGGGCCCCGTCGCAAATACTATTTTAAAAGTTTTTTACAAATATACGGAGTACTATTTGCGACGGGGAGAATAACTATCGTAACAAAAGGCTTTAGCGACGGGCCCGTCGCAAATAAGTGTTGTTGCGACGCCGTTTTCAGCAACGAGCCATTTGCGACGAGCCCCCGTCGCAAAAAGCCATTTGCGACGAGCCCCCGTCGCAAAAAGCCATTTGCGACGGGATCCCGTCGCAAATACCTGTTTTTCTATTAGTGCAATGAAATAATTTTCCTCGATAGCCACTTTACAAGCACAATACCTTATCCCACCCAACATCTACATGGATTTACATTGCATTATTTATTGAAATTTATGTGTGGGGGAAATGAATTTCATATTTGGGATCCCTTTTATCGATTTTAAACACGTTATCATATGATTGAGGGAAAAAATATATATTAGTGTGGGGTATAGGGTTTCTTTCAGTGAGTTTTGGGATGTATATATGTTTATTATATCATGTAAAAATTTTATTGAATTTATTCTAAAAAAATGAAAAAAAAGAATGGGTTATTTCTTGGGTGGGTTAATATCACTCTTCCTCAACCTTTGTTATTGTTATAACTATTACAATTATATTTGTGAAGATATCAATCAATCTTTGGGATATTAGTGTGAGATATTTTTTAAGTTCAACTTTAAAAAAAATGAAAAAAATGAAATGAAAAAAATTCTTGTATTATATATTCTTATTTCATTGAGAGAAGTTTTTTGTTCTTCAAATATTATATCTTATCATTCCCTTCAAATTTTCTTCCACTTTTGTGTATTTATTCACACAATTTTTCCCTTGTAAATATGTGTTTCCATTTTTTCCATGTTTTATTTACAAAATATTGTGCATTGCTTTCTCTATGGTGGGTTTTTACCCATCTTTCCATACTTTTTAATACTAAATTCCTATCATTCTTTAGCCACATAAAAACCCCTTCAATAGACCTCTTGATTATTTTTAAGATTAGGATAAGGAAGGGAAGTTGAGATCTTTTTCAAAATCTAGGATTTTCACTTTTGTTTGGTGAAAGAGTGAACCTCCGTAAATGAATTTTATCATCTTGAGAGGTTTGAGTTTTGAGTGTCCACATTTTCGATTTCTAAATTTTAGCATGAAAGAAGAGTTGTTTTTGGAACCTTGTTTCTATAACAATTTGTGGTGAAATTCAATATGGATGAGTGAAATGGTATAAACCTCTACTGATTGGGGAAAACCAAATTTTAATATCTTTTGGTGAGTGAAAATGATTTTGTCATGGTTTTAAATTTGTTGTACATGAGGACATGCACAAGTCTAATTTTGTGGGAGTTGATTTTATTAATGTTTTCAATACATTTTATATACTCTATTTACTAATTTTATTTTAAATATGCATAATTGGAGTGAAATATGATTGTTTAAATATTAAATATAATATTTATCACTATTTGAATTCATCTATATTCAAGTAATATTACTATTTTAATTATTACTCTAACTCTACTAATCCAAATTGGATGAGATTTGTTTTTTAGGATTAATCATTCAATATAAAACATTAAATTAGAAGGGATATTGCACCAATTCTTCCATTTGGAGGGACAAATGACCTACACAAGAAGACCCAAGGAATCTGTGATGAAATTGGACCAAAAATGAGGATTGAGTTACTGGTCTAAATTCCAAATCCCAAAATTTATAAAACATCACCATATGTTCTTGATTTCAAAATCGTATCATGTATAAAAATTTTAAGTCCCAACTACAGCAACAAGGGGCCTAAATGATACTTTGAAGTCCAGCCCACTATTCTGGTATGGAATTAAAATCCAAAAACTATTAATTTCAACTGAAATTAAATTGTTATCAAATAATGCTAAGATTTTTTACTGTGAAATAGGTAATATAGGATGATAACTTTTTTTAAGAAATAATTCTAATTTGAAGGCATATTCCTATTCAAAAATCCATTAACATTTCATCCATAAAAAAAGCATGTATAGAAATGGAATGTTTAACATATTTTATGAAAAACATCCATAACATTGGATCCATTAGATCAAATGCCTCCAAATTTGAGAGCATTCGACCAAAATAATTATATTAAATATTGTAGAAGAGAATATATCACGATTTGGATACCAGTATTGCCTAATTGGTGATGAAAGTGGTTGGGAAGACATGGAATGAAAACAGTCCACCTCCTTGTTCTATAAATACAACCCCATAATCTCCTTGTATGTGGATTGCATTTCAGAAGAGAGGAGCATACATTGGCACAACCAAAGCCTTAACAAAGTCTTGGGAGGACCTTCCATACTCAATAATTCACTTGAGATACCCTTCCTCTTCCCATTCATTTCATGTTATTTTGTGTTCTTCTTAATTGTAATCATGGTAGTATGTTTTCATTGCAGTATAAATTTAATGCATGTTTCATCTTCATCATCTATTATTATCATCCTCCTTATGTTAAATAATAGTAATGGTATTATAATAGTTTAAATATAGTTGAATGTCCTTCCACTCTTTTTCTTCCTCATTCAATCAAAAGTTCATTTTTAATTCTCATCATTGTTCATGTGTCTGTGTTCGACACACACCACTTTTCCTATCCCATTATTTTCATTCAATTTATCATTAATCACCATAAACACATATTTGCTGATTAATAATAATCATAATGGATGAGTAAATCTTCCATTGGGGTGAGTAAAAATTTAGGGATGTTAAGTGATTGAGAGTATTTTCTTGATGAATATTCTTAAAATTATCATTTTGTATGTTGGACATAACAAGACATGGATTAATGAATTGTTTTGTTTATCATGTGGTTTACATGGATTATTAGAACCATAAATGCAGTACTTTAAATATATACTAATTTAGATTAGGAACCTAAGTTAATTTATTCCTTGTATTAAATCTTTAACACTATGGAATTCTAATCAACCTCATCTTGTGAAGTGGGTGTTAATTTAATGAAATATAATGCAATGCTCAAGGATATCACAGGCTTAACTACATATTAATGAACTCACCACAATCGTTATCGAATTGTTAAAACAAATACCAACCATTAACCATATCATTTAAGCTCTGCAAACAAACTCCCCAATAAAAATACAATCAAGTAATTACAATTGACTATTAAAAAGTATCACCACCGAGGATTCAACCTGAGTGCTGTTATACACATTAGTAGAGCATCAGATCTGTGAATGGTCAATAGGTGAAAATCGGCTTCACTTTCAATTACAACAATAAAAATATGTTAAAAATACATCTAAGTTTCATTAGAGTCATACAATCCAACGTCTGAGACATATCCACCCAAATCTCATGGACTGTCATCATTTTCATTAAACATAACATATGACTATGTTAGTGGCACTAATTTTTCATGACCCATTGATGTTAAGAAGGACAAATTTAGAAGAAAAAAATATGAAAAATCTAAATCTATCATCAATCCTTTGAAATATTTTATTAATTTCTTAGAGATGTTTGGGAATTGAAATAAACAATAAATTGATGTCGAATAAAGAAGAATGGATATCAAAGAGATTAAATAGTAAAATATTTAATTTCATGAGATCTGAATAAAATTTATTATTCAAATTTACATGGTTTTATTAAAGGTGACCGAGAAGAAATTATATAGAAAAGATGAGGAAAATTTCTCTAACCACTAGAGCCTCTTTTTTAATTACATTAAAAATCACGTTTTTCTTCAATATATTAATGAAATTTGGGAAGTGATTCTAATTTAGCATATTAATAGAATTTTATTTTTCTACCATTTCATTATTTTTTACTGGAATTATGAACTATAAATATAATGTTAAATTGGTGTTATTTATTTGGTTTTTTGTGTTATATTATGATTATTTCATATAATTATGAAATTTTTTTAATCTGATATTAATTTTTTGTTGACACGTATCCCTTTAATATAGATAAATTTACTTTTTTTCAATGATAATTTTCTGTAGTTCTACCTAATGGTTTTTATGTACGAATTCATTTTTTTTTAATTTTTGAAAAAAATATTCATATTATAATCATATATATATATATATATATATGAATAGGATAAAATTTAGTTAAATTTTTTTTATAATCCTATAGCTTATGTATTCCAATTTTTAGTTTATTTATTTACTATTTATTATTAAATTAAATTAACCATAATAACATTTTTAATTTATTATATTATTAATTTTTTGAAATTTTTTTATAATTATTAGTAAATAAATTTCATTATGTATAGATTTAAATAACTAATTAAATAATGTAATTATGAATAAATTATTTATTTAAATGATTAAAAATTTCAAATAATGGTGAATATTAATAATACTTCTCACATATTAAAAATAATTATAATATTATTCAAAAAATAATTATAATTGATTGATAAAATGTAAAAATAAAATAATTATAATTATTAAAATAATTAATTAAAAAATTATTAGAATAAAATTAAAAATAATGTTGATAGTGCATCTACAGCGAAGCTCTAAGAATGGCCATCCACTATAGAAAATAATCAATTGAGTGAAGGGGATATTGATGGGTTGGTACAAGATTTTATGCGGAAATAGAATTTTTTACAACATTAACAGTGTTATAGGTATGGGCATAATAGCTCTAATTTGGGTCGTCATTTATTTTTTTGGTTCAATGATGGTTTTTATACTTTCTGTTGAAGTATGGTTGAGTAGGTGTACTATTTTAGTGGGTCTCATCATCATGGATGCAACATTTTATTGATGATATTTGTTTCTGGTTATCAAAATCTCATGTTCTTTATGTGGGTCATGTATTCTCCAATTGGTGGATTTATAATATTAAATCAGTGGATGTGGTAGATACTCAACTTGAGGTTTGTTATGCCTGGGTTCTGGTTTCAGTTGAGGTAGATGTTACCTTCTACCTCACTCTTATTCTAGCTAACCCATAATTATTAAACATGAATTATAATTTCTATACGTGGTTGAATTTTAATCAGGACTGTTATTTTGTTGAATTAAGATAATGAGGTTACCACATAATTGAAACGTGGATTTAAAAAAATATATTTTTTTTTCAGGTAAGAACAATAGTTCTCCCATAGTTACTCCCCAACCTAATAACTGATGGGGGGACTGTAGAATTATATTCATATCCTCTATCGAAAAATCAACCATATACTCATTTTTCCTCCATCTGGTACCCGGTAGCTAATCAGGTATATAGTGGTTGGCCATCAGCTTGCTAGATGGTTACCCAAGGATATACTACTATAATTAACAAATCCTTTATTGTTTACTTGAAATGCCAATCCTCCCTTTTTTTCATATAAACCCATATTTATACCACCAAAACATTGAATTTTTCACTGTAAAAATGGTCAAAACTTCTTTCCCATGACACAATTCCAAATATTAAAATATACCTAACCATTGAAATGATGGGATCATAGCCCTCAATCTAGTTCACCAACACATAATAACATGGATTAATAATGTTGAATAAATTAAAATTAGGTTACTTATATATTATTAAATTATGGAAAGACTATTAAATAATTATTGGAAGCCATTTATATATCATAGAAACTATTCATATTTTTTATGGAACACAGTGATTTCCAATAACTGGTGTTTCAATTATAATGCATATACATTATATATTGGATGAAAATATTTCATCAGTATAAATGTGATTTATGGAAATATATCTAGAAAACATGATCACATGAAGATACATGTGATTGATAGATATCATATCATATCCCATTATAGATTAAGTAATAATTTTTTTTCTTGATTTCATTCTTTGATTATAGTTATAAATGTTTAATTCATAATCATTTATTTTATACAAAGACTAAAATATTAAAAATTATTGATACATAAAAATGGATTTTATTTTAAACAAAATGTATGTCCCAGATTTGAGAGATTTAAATGAAATATATAACGACCCATACTTTACATACATTGTTAATACTTCAAAATTGAAGCACACTTATTACAACATATGACAAAACCACAAAGGACCGTATAGGTATAGTGTCTTTAGAAACTGGGAAACATAAACAACTGGTTCATAAATCTTCTACAGTGTCTCCCATTTATTTCATCATATCTAGGGTCCCTTTTAGCATATTCTACTTAATATCCATCTTCCTGACCTGGGGAAAAGAAAACATAAAAGGGTGAGCTCAAATGCTCAGCAAGGGCAAATAAAGGAAATAAAAATCATATCATATCTTTTTGAAAATCAAAACCTGCAAAAGAGATCATAATATCTTAACATGGAATAAATCATAGAAGTGAAAATGAGATCCCCATAATCATAACATAAAACTTGAAACTTTGTGGCATGCACACATAATCATGGAAAATCATTTCTTGTTAGTCATGACTCATTGCCAATACTATCTTAGTGGACAAAGTCCCTTTCTGAACCGAGTTCACTCCTCGTTTCAGTCCTGTATCACTGAACCGAAATAACCTTCCGTTCCAGCCATGTCTATCTCATGAGATATAAAATCTTTACCCAATGCATTGGAGGGAGATATAGGTCCCACCCATCTTATAATGAATCCTTTCTTATGTGTGCCACATAATCATAAATCTTAGATCATCACATAACCCATGTAATAAAAATGGGATTCTTAAACAACATGACATCATAAAACAATTCATATAAGATAAAGGAATTCATAAAAATAATTCCATCACAACATGATCAAATCAATTTAATAATAGGGATAAAAACAGAACCCTTTATTATCTTAGATGGAAAATAATTTTGATAAAACACTTGAACTCCATTCTTGAGGAAAATATCCTTTCTTCTTCAAAAACATTTTTCCTTTCATAACATGTCATACAACTTTAAAATAAAAGAAGTTGATTAAAAATAAACTTGAAAACTTGTAAAGGAAGCTTCTTGGAAATAATGTTTTAAAAATCCATTCATGCCGTATAAGTTAAAAAAAACATTCTTCGTACTTTTTTCGGAAAAGTCAAAAAGTACCTCGTATGAAAAACGACAAAAGATTCCTTTCATACATATTACTCAAAACTCACCGAAGGGTAAAAGTGGATTTAAACAATTGTAGGTGGATGGAAATAATATTACATATTTATGAAACATGGATGTGGATGATAAAATACACCCCAGTAAATACTTACGAATAAACAATCTCGGATAAAAATGAGATTGTGATATTTCCCTTACCTTAGGTCCAATTTGCCTTATATGTGTCCGAAGCTCCTGTATAATGGTTTAAATAATGTTATTGACTTATTCCAGAATAATACATATTGATATGATATCATATATGATCATATTCTTAGCTTCTTGTTAGTAATATTTCATTGTTACTTGTTACTCGGGTCTTTATTGCCTTTTGTTCTTACGCGTGTTTTGCCGAATAAATTCTTATTCTTATTTCAAGGTTATAGATACCTTATATCCAGAATGGTATTAGTGTAACATATATCATATTTATTCATTCAATTCATTTATATAATTACTATGTAATGATGATCATGTAGAACGAGTCGCATCACATCGTGGAGACGGTATTCCGTACGTACGCACGAGTGATGATATCGTTCCTATGATCGTGGAAATGTATTGGAGTATATATATATTATTTCAGTATCAATATTACTTTATAATAATCATAAATAGTTACTCATTAGACCGTTATACCCATCCTTGTAAAGTGATGGTGGAAAAATAGATTACACCACGGCGTGGAGACGGTATTCCGTACGTACGCACGCGCGGTGATTTCATTTTTCCGTAGGATGGATAGAAGGTGAATTAGGGTTGTTTCATATTTATAATAACATATCAGTATGTAAGTAATACTGATGTTATTACTTCATCATGAAACAACTAAAGAAGAAGAAGTTTAAGAAGAAAGAAATTGAAAAGATCGGTAATGGATATTACCTCTTCTTTGGAACGCCTCTTTGAATCCTCCACTTAAGGAACTAAGAGTGGTCTTTGGAGAAGAACAGGACCTCTAGAACTATTCTAGGGAAGTGTAGAGGAGAAAATGGCAGGGGTTGGCCGAGCTTGAGTGCTCAATTTGGTGTGAGGAGGAGGGGGAGGAGGTTCCCTTTTATAAGGGAGGAGAGGGGCACCTTAGGAATATCTCAAAATATTATTTTATATTAAAGTCAAAATCGGTTTATAATGGTTCCAAATGGTCTTATTTCGAAGATAAAGTGGGGAAGGGTCGAAATACTATCAACCAATATGATTTAGACAAGTTTAGGGTATTATTTTAACCTTATCAATTAGATTTAACTCTAAGTTAAATAATTTAACTTTTACCATGTCTTTTTGTTTTCTTTCACTATATGGTTAATACACTTACTATAACATGCCAAACGAATCCCAAATTGTTTATTATTAAAATATATATCCTTATCTAAGTCATTTGGCCGAACCTTAGATTTTTAGGAATACAATAATAATTAATAATATAATATTTGATTTAAAAACTATTTTGTGTCAATTTTGACACTATTTGATATATGATTTTTGTGAAAGTCATAACAGAATTATATGTTCGAACCAAGTTGATTAAATCAACACTAATATATCATAGTAACCTAGAAAATTAGTGGAATTCATAAAAAGTCTTAAATTACATTTATTTTGGTGTTTATAACATCAATTATGTCAATATTTCATTAATAAGATAATTACTGCATCATCCTTGTGTCATAAATAAATTAAATTATTTAAAGTCTAAAAATTACAAATAAAATACCATTATGTAGGAAATCTTTTTATCTTTCTAATGAATATTTATAATCTAAATTCCAACATATATAACCCTATGTAACAATTGTTTTTCTAAAAGATATATGCTTGTGTCATTTTTGTATTCATTTTAACTTAATTAAAATAAAGTGTCATTATCACTTACAAGTGGATCAATGGGGTCCCAAAATCGACCCAAAGATGCCCATGGTCGACCATGTATCAACCAATAGGTTTCAGACACGTTTTAGGGTAATTTAATATTATTATAATATTATTTTTTAACCCTTATTTACCGGATTTACCCTTAACCATGGTAAATAAAATATTTACCGCAGTAATTATTCAAAATGTCTAAAAATAAAAGTTACCTATTTACACAATTTGAAAATCCTGATTCCAAATATGGAATCCATTTTTCTAAATTCAAAACACAGAAGTGGCAGAAATTAATTTAAAATTAATTCCCGCTGTCAAAACAAAAAGCGTGTTTTTAAGAGATAATAACAATCAAAAGATTGACACTTGTTTATGTTCGGTTTAATTGTAACATTGTGTCCAATGACCAACATTATATTAAGTGGTAAAAATATATTCTAAATATGATTTAAAACCACTCAAATTCATAATTTATCACTATTAAATGTTTTGATTAAAAAAGTTGTTTTTAATTAAAATTTAGTAATTTTCAGTATTCATCAAAATATTAAAGTTATCCGAAAAGTACCAAAATTTCACCTTAGGCTAAATTTGATATTCTGAGTCCAAAAATGAAGTCCATTTTGAAAAATAAAATTTATAAAATTTCAAAAAGTGGTTATTACTATTCATAACGGCTAGTTTTAATAGCATATTGTTATTTAGTGAAACTCGGTATTGCGTACGACGAAAGCTATCGAGGAAGGTCGCGATTGCGTGTAAAGCAAGCCAAGCAAGTGTTGTGTAGAAAAAGATTCCTTTGATGATTTATATAACATAAAAGTCTCGGGTGTTACATTCTACCCCCCTTAAAAAGAATTTCGCCCTCGAAATTCGTCACTTTGTAACAAACAGATGAGGATACTTCTCCCTCATCATATCCTCAAGCTCCCAAGTAGCTTCTTCAAGTTGGTGGTTCCTCCATAAAACTTTAACCAATCGAGTGGTCTTGTTTCGTAGAACTTTTTCGCTACGATCCAGAATCTCTATCGGCTGTTCTTCATAAGAAAGATCTTGCTCCAGCGGTACAACTTCTGAGCTGAGTACATGTGAAGGATCAGGTATGTACTTTCTCAGGAGAGATACATGGAACACATCGTGAACTTGAGAGAGATTCGGTGGAAGCGCCAATCAGTAAGCTACCTTCCCAACACGATCCAGTATTTCGAAAGGACCGATATATCTTGGGCTCAACTTCCCCTTCTTTCCAAATCTCATAACCCTCTTCCAGGGAGATATTCGTAAGAACACTTTATCACCCACTTCAAACTCTAGGTCTTTTCTTCGGTTGTCGGCATAACTTTTCTGTCGACTCTGAGCTGCTCTTATGTGTTGTTGAATAGATCTGACCTTTTCTGCCATTTCATCAACGAGATCAGGTCCCAATAGCTTTCTTTCCCCAACTTCATCCCAGCAAGTTGGAGTCCTGCATTTCTTTCCATAGAGAGCTTCATAAGGAGCCATCTGAATACTGGAGTGAAAGCTATTATTATAAGAAAATTCCACCAAAGGTAGGTGTTGATCCCAACCTCCTTTGAAATCCATAGAGCAATCTCTCAACATATCTTCTAGGGTTTGAATTGTTCTATCAGATTGACCATCTGTCTGGGGATGATAAGCAGTGCTGAAACTCAACTCTGTATCCAGAGTATGCTGAAGACTTCGCCAGAACTTCGAGGTAAATCTCGGATCCCGATCAGATATAATAGAAAGTGGTACTCCATGCAATCTTACCACTTCCTTTACATATATCCTGGCAAGATGATCTAGAGAGAAATCCTCTCTAATAGGAATGAAGTGTGCAGACTTTGTAAGACGATCAACTATGACCCAGATAGCATTATTGCCTTTGGATGTTTTAGGAAGTCCTGTGACAAAGTCCATAGTGATGTTTTCCCATTTCCATTCGGGTATGGGTAATGGTTGTAACATCCCCTTAGACTTCTGTCTCTCAGCTTTAACTTGTTGACAAACCAAGCATCGAGAGACATATTCAGCAACATCTCTTTTCATGCCATCCCACCAGAAGTACTCTTTCAGGTCCCTATACATCTTCGTGCTTCCAGGATGAATAGAGAATGAAGAACTATGAGCCTCATCCAGCAACTCCTTCTTTAATTCGGGGATGGAAGGAACACAAACCCGATTCCTGAACTTTATTATCCCATCACAATCAAGGTTTAATTCAGGAACATTTCTCACCTTCTTTTTTAACTCGACATCTTCTTTCTGTGCCTCTTTAATCTTCACATGTATAGATGGTTGAACATTCATTTGAGAAAGATAAGATTCTTCCCCTTCCATTATAATTCCAAGATCCATACTTTGTAAATCCATAAATATTGGATCTTTTGTGATCCTCATCATGGATAAACTAGCATGGTCTTGTCGACTTAATGCATCTGCCACCTTGTTTGCTTTCCCAGGGTGGTAATGGATTGAGCAGTCATAATCCTTAATCAGCTCCAACCATCTTCTTTGACGCATATTCAACTCCTTTTGTGTGAAAATATACTTTAAACTTTTATGATCAGTATAAATATCACACCTTTCACCATAAAGGTAATGCCTCCAAATCTTTAATGCAAAGATTACCGCAGCCAACTCCAAATCATGTGTTGGGTAATTTTGCTCATGGATTTTCAACTGTCGTGAGGCATAAGCTATCACCATATCATTTTGCATAAGAACACACCCCAATCCCTTCTTGGATGCATCACTGTAGATCACAAACCTTTCTCCACTACAAGGCAGTGTGAGCACAGGTGCACTGGATAACCTTCTTTTCAACTCCTTGAAATTCTCTTCACATTCCTCTGTCCAGACAAACTTAACTCCTTTTCGAGTCAACTTGGTGATTGGATTAGATAATCGTGAAAAATCTTTTACAAAACGTCGATAATATCCAGCCAAACCAAGAAAAATTCGGATCTCAGTTACTGTTGTTGGTCTCGACCATCTTTCGATAACCTCTGTTTTTGCTGGATCCACAGATATCCCCTCTTTTGAGATTATGTGACCCAAAAATGCAACTTTTTGAAGCCAAAATTCACACTTGGTAAATTTGGCATAAAGCTTCTCCTTTCTCAGGGTCTTCAATATAATTCTCAAGTGATCTTCATGTTCTTCTTTTCTCTTTGAATAGACAAGAATATCGTCTATAAAGACTACCACAAATTGATCAAGATAGTCTCTAAAGACTCTATTCATTAGATCCATGAAGATAGCAGGGGAATTAGTAAGACCAAATGGCATCACTATAAATTCATAGTGTCCATACCTTGTACGGAAAGCCGTCTTTGGTATATCCTCCCTTTTGACCCTTAATTGATGATACCCTAAACGAAGATCAATCTTGGAAAAGTATTGAGCTCCGCTTAGTTGGTCAAACAAGTCATCAATGCGTGGGAGAGGATATTTGTTCTTGATAGTGATCTTGTTAAGTTCTCGATAATCAATGCAGAGTCTCATTGATCCATCTTTCTTCTTAACAAATAGAACAGGTGCTCCCCAAGGTGATGCACTAGGGCGTATGAATCCCTTATCAAGATTCTCTTGGAGTTGCTTCTTCAATTCCTGCAACTCAATTGGGGCCATTCTATAAGGTGTCTTTGAAATAGGCAAAGCACCCGGTACGAGTTCTATTGAAAACTCAACTTCACGATTTGGTGGAAGACCTGGTAATTCCTCCGGAAAGACATCATCAAACTCTCGTACAATGGGCATATTCTTAATCGTATGTTTCTCTCCAACCATTTGAGATAAATAACCTTCATTTAGTGGAATCATGACCCATAAGATGGAAGGAATTTCCACTGGAAGGTTATGTTCATCCTTGCATTGATAGACGATCGTAGATTGATCTGGAATATGAAATGTGACTTCCCTTCTTTGGCAATTGATATGAGCTCCATGTAGAGAAAGCCAATCCATGCCAAGAATCACATCAAATTCCACTAAAGGAAGGATCACATGATTTGCAGGAAGCACTTTCCCACAAACTTCGATCGGAGAAGAATTATAAACTTTTGATGCGATTGATGTGCCATTAGGTGTTGTCACAGCTAACTCAACATCTAATTGTTGAGGTAATACGGTGATACCCTTAGAAAATTCTTCAGAAATAAAAGAGTGGGTGGATCCAGAATCAAATAAAACATTTGCTACTTTAGAGTGGATTGTAAGTGTACCTTTCACCACTTCGTTATCGTACTTCACATCGCTGATAGAAATTGCATGTGACTTTCCTTTGTCTTTAGCCTTAAGATTTTGTTGACGTCGACCATCATCATCAACCCTTGGATTTGGGCATTGATTGGCATAATGCCCCATCTCCTTGCACTTGAAACATTGAAGTGTAGTAGGTTCATTCTGTGTATCCCTTCCTTTGTTTGCGTCATTAGACATCTTCTTCCCATTATCGCGGCATTCAAATGCCCGATGACCTTCCTTTCCACATTTAAAACATTTACTTGTCCCTTTAAGACAACTCCCTCCATGTTTCTTTCCACACTTTGAGAATAAGGGAAAGTTCATCTTCTTTTCAGTGTGCTCTTTAGAGTTTCCTTTGAATTCCATCTTCCTCTTCTTATCAAACCCATGTGACTGATGGGTTACTCCAATCTCCATCTCGACTTTGAGAGCACATCGAACGATTTCCTCGTAGCTATTGAAGTCCCTTATGGCTAACGCCCTTCGAAGACTTGGTTTTAAGCCACTAAAGAATCAATCGATCTTACTCTCAGGTTGGATAATAATACCAGAAGCGTACCTTGCAAGTCTTGTAAAATTTGCTTCATAGGTACTAACAGATTCATCATCCCTTTGCTTCAGTTCAAGGAACTCTTTCTCCATCTTTGTTCGGAGAATACGAGGGAAGTACTTATTGAAAAATAAGTTCTTGAACTCGTCCCATTCCATAGACTCAATTTCATCCCTCTGACTCGTATTCTTAATAAGATTCCACCATTGATCAGCATCTCCTTCCAAACGATACACTGCTAGGATGACTTTATCATGTTCAGAACATTGAAGAACTGAAAATATCTTTTCCGTTGTACTAATCCATTGTTCAGCAACTAATGGATCAGTAGACCCACTGAAAGAAGGTGGACGCTGCCTCATGAAGGATTCAACAGAATGTTGCTCCTTCCTTTGCTCGTTTGGAAGTCCTGCATGATTCATAGCTTGAGAAAGTTGTGTGAGAATGGCTACAAGATTTTGCATTCCAGCTCCCATATCGTTTGGTTGCTCAGGGGGACAATCATTGCATTTCCCATCGCATTCCGCATTAACACGGTTCCTTCGGGTTCCAGCCATTGACTAAAACCAAGAAGAATAGTGCGAGCAACACTAATTATAATAGGAAAACCACATAATTCAAGAATAAAATTTTCATGCTTAAGGTCTTATCCTAGGTTATTCAAGGACATTTCTAAAACACTAAGATTGTGTTCTATGCTTAGACTTATCCTTAGGGTTCTTACTAAGGCTTTCACATCCTAGTTTCCAAAGGTTGACTATAACTCTCCTCTGATACCAACTATAACGACCCATACTTTACATACATTGTTAATACTTCAAAATTGAAGCACACTTATTACAACATATGACAAAACCACAAAGGACCGTATAGGTATAGTGTCTTTAGAAACTGGGAAACATAAACAACTGGTTCATAAATCTTCTACAGTGTCTCCCATTTATTTCATCATATCTAGGGTCCCTTTTAGCATATTCTACTTAATATCCATCTTCCTGACCTGGGGAAAAGAAAACATAAAAGGGTGAGCTCAAATGCTCAGCAAGGGCAAATAAAGGAAATAAAAATCATATCATATCTTTTTGAAAATCAAAACCTGCAAAAGAGATCATAATATCTTAACATGGAATAAATCATAGAAGTGAAAATGAGATCCCCATAATCATAACATAAAACTTGAAACATTGTGTCATGCACACATAATCATGGAAAATCATTTCTTGTTAGTCATGACTCATTTCCAAGACTATCTTAGTGGACAAAGTCCCTTTCTGAACCGAGTTCACTCCTCGTTTCAGTCCTATATCACTGAACCGAAATAACCTTCCGTTCCAGCCATGTCTATCTCATGAGATATAAAATCGTTACCCAATGCATTGGAGGGAGATATAGGTCCCACCCATCTTATAATGAATCCTTTCTTATGTGTGCCACATAATCATAAATCTTACATCATCACATAACCCATGTAATAAAAATGGGATTCTTAAACAACATGACATCATAAAACAATTCATATAAGATAAAGGAATTCATAAAAATAATTCCATCACAACATGATCAAATCAATTTAATAATAGGGATAAAAACAGAACACTTTATTATCTTAGATGGAAAATAATTTTGATAAAACACTTGAACTCCATTCTTGAGGAAAATATCCTTTCTTCTTCAAAAACATTTTTCCTTTCATAACATGTCATACAACATTAAAATAAAAGAAGTTGATTAAAAATAAACTTGAAAACTTGTAAAGGAAGCTTCTTGGAAATAATGTTTTGAAAATCCATTCATGCCGTATAAGTTAAAAAAAAACATTCTTCGTACTTTTTTCGGAAAAGTCAAAAAGTACCTCGTACGAAAAACGACAAAAGATTCCTTTCATACATATTACTAAAAACTCACCGAAGGGTAAAAATGGATTTAAACAATTGTAGGTGGATGGAAATAATATTACATACTGATGAAACATGGATGTGGATGATAAAATACACCCCAGTAAATACTTACGAATAAACAATCTCGGATAAAAATGAGATTGTGATATTTCCCTTACCTTAGGTCCAATTTGCCTTGTATGTGTCCGAAGCTCCTGTATAATGGTTTAAATGATGTTATTGACTTATTCCAGAATCATACATATTGATATGATATCATATATGATCATATTCTTAGCTTCTTGTTAGTAATATTTCATTGTTACTTGTTACTCGGGTCTTTATTGCCTTTTGTTCTTACGCGTGTTTTGCCGAATAAATTCTTATTCTTATTTCAAGGTTATAGATACCTTATATCCAGAATGGTATTAGTGTAACATATATCATATTTATTCATTCAATTCATTTATATAATTACTATGTAATGATGATCATGTAGAACGAGTCGCATCACATCGTGGAGACGGTATTCCGTACGTATGCACGAGTGATGATATCGTTCCTATGATCGTGGAAATGTATTGGAGTATATATATATTATTTCAGTATCAATATTACTTTATAATAATCATAAATAGTTACTCATTACACCGTTATACCCATCCTTGTAAAGTGATGGTGGAAAAATAGATTACACCACAGCGTGGAGACGGTATTCCGTACGTACGCACGCGCGGTGATTTCATTTTTCCGTAGGATGGATAGAAGGTGAATTAGGGTTGTTTCATATTTATAATAACATATCAGTATGTAAGTAATACTGATGTTATTACTTCATCATGAAACAACTAAAGAAGAAGAAGTTGAAGAAGAAAGAAATTGAAAAGATCGGTAATGGATATTACCTCTTCTTTGGAACGCCTCTTTAAATCCTCCACTTAAGGAACTAAGAGTGGTCTTTGGAGAAGAACAGGACCTCTAGGACTATTCTAGGGAAGTGGAGAGGATAAAATGGCAGGGGTTGGCCGAGCTTGAGTGCTCAATTTGGTGTGAGGAGGAGGGGGAGGAGGTGCCCTTTTATAAGGGAGGAGAGGGGCACCTTAGGAATATCTCAAAATATTATTTTATATTAAAGTCAAAATCGGTTTATAATGGTTCAAAAGGGTCTTATTTCGAAGATAAAGTGGGGAAGGGTCGAAATCCTATCAACCAATAGGATTTAGACAAGTTTAGGGTATTATTTTAACCTTATCAATTAGATTTAACTCTAAGTTAAATAATTTAACTTTTACCATGTCTTTTTGTTTTCTTTCACTATATGGTTAATACACTTACTATAACATGCCAAACGAACCCCAAATTGTTTATTATTAAAATATATATCCTTATCTAAGTCATTTGGCCGAACCATAGATTTTCAGGAATACAATAACAATTAATAATATAATATTTTATTTAAAAACTATTTTGTGTCAATTTTGACACTATTTGATATATGATTTTTGTGAAAGTCATAACAGAATTATATGTTCGAACCAAGTTGATTAAATCAAAACTAATATATCATAGTAACCTAGAAAATTAGTGGAATTCATAAAAAGTCTTAAATTACATTTATTTTGGTGTTTATAACATCAATTATGTCAATATTTCATTAATAAGATAATTACTGCATCATCCTTGTGTCATAAATAAATTAAGTTATTTAAAGTCTAAAAATTACAAATAAAATACCATTATGTAGGAAATCTTTTTATCTTTCTAATGAATATTTATAATCTAAATTCCAACATATATAACCCTATGTAACAATTGTTTTGCTAAAAGATATATGCTTGTGTCATTTTTGTATTCATTTTAACTTAATTAAAATAAAGTGTCATTATCACTTACAAGTGGATCAATGGGGTCCCAAAATTGACCCAAAGATGACCATGGTCGACCATGTATCAACCAATAGGTTTCAGACACGTTTTAGGGTAATTTAATATTATTATAATATTATTTTTTAACCCTTATTTACCGGATTTACCCTTAACCATGGTAAATAAAATATTTACCGTAGTAATTATTCAAAATGTCTAAAAATAAAAGTTACCTATTTACACAATTTGAAAATCCTGATTCCAAATATGGAATCCATTTTTCTAAATTCAAAACACAGAAGTGGCAAAAATTAATTTAAAATTAATTCCCGCTGTCAAAACAAAAAGCGTGTTTTTAAGTGATAATAACTATCAAAAGATTGACACTTGTTTATGTTCGGTTTAATTGTAACATTGTGTCCAATGACCAACATTATATTAAGTGGTAAAAATATATTCTAAATATGCTTTAAAACCACTCAAATTCATAATTTATCACTATTAAATGTTTTGATTAAAAAAGTTGTTTTTAATTAAAATTTAGTAATTTTCACTATTCATCAAAATATTAAAGTTATCCGAAAAGTACCAAAATTTCACCTTAGGCTAAATTTGATATTCTGAGTCCAAAATTGAAGTCCATTTTGAAAAATAAAATTTATAAAATTTCAAAAAGTGGTTATTACTATTCATAACGGCTAGTTTTAATAGCATATTGTTATTTAGTGAAACTCGGTATTGCGTACGACGAAAGCTATCGAGGAAGGTCGCGATTGCGTGTAAAGCAAGCCAAGCAAGTGTTGTGTAGAAAAAGATTCCTTTGATGATTTATATAACATAAAAGTCTCGGGTGTTACAAAATATTTATTAAAATGTGAAATATACATAGAGTATGGATGGATTTAGGGATGGTGTGATATTCAATTATATATGAACTAAGATCACATATCACATACACTGATATAAAATATATTATTTATTGTGATATATATTTTAAAAATATGTGGGTTTTAAGTCACATGTTATATATAATGACTAAAATAGACCAAAAGTTAGTTAATTGTTGGGAATTTTTAGGCTTCAAAAGACTCTTTTACTAAATGAGATATTTCTAAATAATCATGGTTAGGACTTAAATAAACACATTTATCGGTGTCTTGTTAAAAAATAACGTAATATAATATAATATCTCTTACATTATAGTGCATGTTCTCATTTACTATGGTTTAAGAGTTATGTTCATCAAACATTGTTTTTTGATTTCCTAGTTAGTAGATCAATTGAAGAGCGATGAGTCACTGGTTTTTTATTAGGGATCTTCATCAATATAATTCTTCACTAAAAATTTATAATTGGTATTATGAACACTTATTCATTTTTCAGTAAACATTTTATTCCCCTTTGTCATATTTCAAATGATCATGAAACATAGGTTTTATTTTTGCTTTATTTATGTCATATATGATGTCTTATACACTCATAAAACATTACATGCATATAAATAACATCTAATGTTAATAATTAAATCCCTTAAAATTAATATTGAGATCCTTTTATATTATTTCTAATAACCCAATAGGTTTTTAAAGAGTATAGAGTAATTTTTTAAAAGAGATGTTGATTGCCAAGTAATGACTGATCATTGAATATTTCTTCATCAATAAGGTTAATGTTGGATAGTTCTCAATACTCTTCAAATTTTAATCTAATGTTTATTTTATCTATATAGAGAATCTAATAAAAATATATACACAAAACTCCTCTTCTATGGGGAATTAGTAGGGTTACTAGGTTTTAAATGCAAAGAAATTAATGATTAAAACATTGATCAATTTGGAGAGATGATTTGAGATTTTATTTAGTGTATGTGATTTAAAATTAGTCATTTAAACATTATGAATTATGAAAATCAAATTTTTTTACTAGAAGAAAAATGGTGATTCTGCCATGCGTGTCTAATAAAAGGGAAAATTAGGTGATAATTAAAGATATTATAGACTATTAAATGAAAATAAATTCAATGTGTATTTTTAAAAAAATATAACACAGAAAAAAATAATAATAAAGAAGATATATTTTCATATAAATTATACTCCACAAGAATGTAATCATGCATGTATAGAAAGATAGTAAATTATATGATAATTAAATAAGTCATAATAAATAAAATAGAGAAATTCTATATGGGATTTTAGTATTATAAAAATACAATGAAAAATAATAAATAATTTATTTTATAAAATTAATTATACTACATATATTGGAGCAAGGAAATCTACTTCTACACAATATTGCATACATCATCCAAGCACATGGGTGAGCCCATTTTTTAAGACAATGATACCATTATCAATCAGTAAATAGCATAATGGACATGCATACAATTATATCCCTTGTCATTTTATTTAATTTAGGAAAGTGTCGATTGATGGAGAAAATTTCATTAAACAATTGAGGAATTATTAATATATAAAAGGTTATATAATATTATTAAAATCTTATTTTAATTGGATCCATTAGATCGAACATAATTTAACATGATAATGCTGGATAAATTGATGAATATAAACATAATTACAGTTTTCACCTCTTCCGTGAGGTTAAAAATACTACTAGATAGAACAAAATATGAAATTATTGTACAATAAATGATTTTATGTACAAAAATATTAATTTTACAAATACTAATATAAATTAATGATTGATTTTTTTCATATATCAAATATAAGAAGATAGTTCATAACCCTATCTAAAGTCTAAAATCCATCTATAAATTATATTTTTTACATTATTTTAATACAAAATGTGTGTCAAACACAGTTAACCATCATCAATCTAATTGGAGTCAGCAATTAATCATAAAACCATAACCACTAGCAATTAAGGTATCCTACAACAGGTGTGTAATTCATATATCATATATCCCTCTAAATTTGTATTATTTAAAATAATATTTCATTTTGTCAAAACTAATCAACAATAACATTGAAGGATAATAATATAAAAAAATTAAAATAATTTAATAATCTTCTTTAAATTTTAAATTGTTTAATTCTTGAAAAACATATTATTAATCATGTAAAGTACTGTAGCAATAGTAGAAAAAAGATGAAGATTACTACTATAAGAATCAAAAGATTATACATGAATGAAATCAAAGATAATTAAAAAATATTACAAGTAACATTATTTTACATGAATCTTTATACTATGTAGGAGAGATAAGAAATGACATCCCTTTATAATATATCTACCATAGTAACTACAATTTTCTAAAAATGTTAAAAGTATTTATCAATATAAACTCTACCAGAGAACAAACCTTGATGATAAAGAGTTTCCTTCCTTTGTTGTCAAAATGATTTTTATTTATTAATTGAAATTTGAATAGTATTTTAGTCTCTACAATATCATGTCCATCCTCATTAAAAAATATAAACATTGAAAAATATTTTATCCATAGATTCATTTCTATTCATAATTAATGGTTTCGAGAGATCATAAAAAGATCTCATGGATTTACTATTTGGTATATAGAACAATACATACTAGATAAATGTTGTATTCTCTAGACAATAATGAATCCCTCATCATCATTTATAGGTTCCATTCATTTATCATATAACAAGAAAATAAAATATATTGTAATTTTTGGGTCAAATATCAAAATAATAACATCATCGGTGTTTTTTAATCCAATATTTTTTACTCTAGTCAGTCAAATCTATTCTCTTGTACAGATTCAATTATTTTTTTGTTGATTTAAATTCCATATAAATAACAGAATCTTTGAAATTAACTGAACATTAAATCATTTTATCCGCAAATTACTCACATGGAAAAACTATTCCATTATAAATGACACCCACTACAGTTCCCACATCCCGATTCATTATTTACATATCATCACTGACATCAATTAGACATGAAACACCACTTACATAGAAAAATAAATTCCATAAGGGCACTTACACTAGTTTTGAGATTATCCACTTCAAGGAAGTCATAAATTTGAGATTTAAACAATGAATTAAAGCATCTGACCTTTTATTAGAAATAATATTTGTTAATTATGAGTTCATAGCCAAATCCTATGAACATGGATCCTTATCTCAAAAGTTTTACAATAATACCTTATGATTAGTTATGTGTTGTTACTTCAGATGTCTATCCACACAATAAAGTTTCAGAACATTCATTTTTTTAACTAACACTTGTTTGGATATACAAAAATAAAATCATGTTAATGATTTTCCCAAACACCTAAACCTGAAAGAGAAAGAAATATTTGATGGAAAACAATTTTAAAAGGTAAGGTTAAATATTTTTAATTTTGATCATTTGATTGGATTCTCTTGATATGTCCACGTCAATAATGGAGTTTGAAACCAAATGGTGAATGATTTATTGGAGTCATCATTAATCAATTTATCTAACAATCTAGAAATGAAAATGATATAAAAGGTGTTTAATTAGATGAACTAAAGATACTATTAACATAACCCATATTGTAACCACTATAAAATCATCCCAAAATACATTTCCGATTAAAATTCTATTTATTTTCATGTTTAACCCAATAAATTTATATTTCTCCTTTCGTAGATAGTTATAAAATTCGTTTTCATCCTCAAATTAATGTAAATCACAAAATTTATAAGGTAAGATGATGTATGTATAGATATATCCAACAAATGTGAAATAATTTCACTAAACCATCATTGAGAGATTTATGGATTTTATATGACCAATAAGATTCTAATTCAATTCAAAAGGAATTGATCTAATCTCATAATCAACTAGTGGACCATCCATTAAATGAAAATAGGGGTCGAATGGAATGGAGGATAAACATATATGGTTATATATTTGACTTATTTGATTAATTATTTGAATCATATTTATTGGTTTCTAGTCTGGAATTATATTTTCTATAACTATAAGGAAGCAATGATTATGTGTTAGAAAATACAATGGAGTGAGATGTGGTATTTTCCTTCCAATAAATTTTAAATTTGGGTTTAATTAACAAATTTATATATGTCCCTATGGTTCCAAATATCAAAGAAGGTTTCCCTAATATTCATATTTCGACATCAAAGTTTATTATATCCTTCTCTATTATGATTAACACCATGGTTTCATAGATTATGTAGTGAATGTCGTCGGTTGATTCATATTATAGGTATGTCTTCGATGCATGTGATCTCTATCAGAGGGAGATAGTGGGATTTCTTGATAATATCCATATCATGATATGTTTTTCATGAGAGGAGGATCTCATATTTTCCTTGTCGGGGTCGCCATGGATCTACAGTGGCTATCACTTATTCTTATTCTGTTGGCTGTTTGAATTCTACATGAATCGCGACTCGCTGTCTTCTATGATTTGGGTTATTTTTCCGAACCTCCCATTAGCATTTCAAAACCCCTCAAAGATTAGGATACTCGACAACCTTATCGAAAGATACCACTGTTCGGATAGCCAAACAAAATCTGTTTTCCATCCTGTCTAACCGAGGATATGTGTTGAGATGGATATGTTGATGGATAACATTGATTATGTTTGGATTATGATCTGTGGGGAATATAGGTGAAAATAGTGAGTTATCTATGACTTCTGGATGGACTTCAGTTCTACATGTAGGCGGCTGAGGCACGCCTCTGATGTGTTTCGGTGGGGGGTTTTCATCGATGGAGGGCAGGGGATTTGGCTTCCAATCAATGGAATCTCGGAAGAGGGGTGGACAAGTCACATCTAGGATGGTGGACAATGGATACAGAAAAGACCCAGTTGGATGTGAGGTAACGAGCTCGAGTCAGACTACTACGGGTGTAGAGAATTGAGCTAGGGGAACTCTGTCATTGTCGCCTATAAAGGAGGTACGACCAACTAGAGTTGAAATTTACCGCAATGCGGAGGGTGTGGGACTTCTTGGAACGTGTATGTCAGCACCGAATTTTAATCCGAAGGTGTCAGATGTGTTCAATATGCTGATGGGGGACCTCATGTGTCCTTACAATTGTAGTGTGCAGGAAAGAGAGGGAATGTTTTAGTATGTTATTTTTTAGGTGGAAGTCAAGAGGAATAGTGGAAATCAGATCATGGATCGACTGTTGGATGGTGAGAAGGTGGCATTTTTTGGATCAGTTGCTAAGAAGTCATGGTCGGGCACTATGAATGTCTGTATGGGGAGGCAAGGGTATGCTATTGATGCACTTATTCCAAATAAAAGTGGTAAGAAAGGGGGCTCAGACTAGTTTCAGACATCTGTTCCCTTGTGAAATAGGTTTGAATGCCTTCTATAGGCCGATTTGAGTTTTAATTTAACTATTCCTAGTGATGAAGATGGGGTTGACATGATGGTTACAAAATTAATTGAACACGACCACTCAACAGATGAGGATTTAAGTCTAAAAAGTATTAGGGGTTCTTGGAGGAGGAATGGGAGGAAGTATTAATCCTTGATACGTCCTCCCCTAGAGATCCACTCTAGAAAGAATATGAGTGAGAAGAATATGTCCACAGAGGCTCTGAGCCATTAGAAGACAGAGGTATAGGATGGTTATCTCTTTGTTTTGTAGTTATGTTCCAAATAAAAAGTGATAGAACAAACTTTATTGCTCGACAAAACAGAGGAGGAGGTAGCTAAAATGATAGGGAAGTCACCAGAGGTGTCTCTCAATGAGGAGAAATATTCATTGATTGAAAAACATTACTCACATTTGGTGGGAGGTTTCAACTAAATAATGATCAAAGTTGAGGAGTACTATAAGGCCCCAACCTTAAACCTTACCTAATCTTGAGTTATTACAAGATTACACATTGAGGATCTTTTCAGGTTTAGAGTTTTAGATAATCAGATCATGAAACTTGCATTACATTCCACATTTAAGAAAACTGGTTACATAAAAGACAGTATTCATTCTTCCCATCAACGGAAACATATTTAAAATAAAACATGGATTCTTTCTTAACACATCCTTGAAACTATCATCCCATCATGTACCTTTCCCTTGACCTGTGAAAAACATTTCAAAAACATGGGATGAGCATAAAAAGCTCAGTACGGGATATAAAAATATGGAATGGAAACATGAGTTCATATATACAGAAGAATGAAATCATACTTTACCCATAAAAAATAGGCACTTTAACATACCTCATAAAATCATGAATAAATCACAGAAATCATAAGACATAAAGGTAAATTGAGGAATTCATAACATTCTTACGTAGGGAGTAACCCTCTTGGTTACATTTCGAATACCCACTACAGTATATTCCCTAAATCTCTTAGGAGAAACCTTAACATTTCACTCCTTCGCGTTACCCAATGCATTGGAGATCTATATTGGGCTCACCTGCCCTTAGTTTATCACGGAACCACCCGTCTTCATAACAATGCCCAAGAACCATAACATAATCTTATCACACAAAACAAGCATAAAGGAAACATAACATTTCCACCTTTCAATAACAGGATATCAATACAAACATTGATATAAATACATTTTGAAAACCACTTTCAATACCAAAATAAATGAAAAGTAAAACATGGTATTTATTTTTCTTTTAAAAAGAAGGTATGGCTTGTAGAGGAAGTCGAAACTCAAATAATGGTCATGGTGGCAGAGAAGTCGTTGTCGCCATATACGTATAACAAAAACATTCCCTTTTGTCGTTTAGTAAAACGCTTCGTATAAAAAGATTCCTTTTGGATAAACGTAAAATTCAACGGGGTTTATACACCGTATAAAAGAAAGTTGTATATAAAACAAAATATGCCTCAATGAAAGGATATTGAGACGAAGTCCCATACAAAGATGGTATCCTTGGATTAAGGATAAATCAGTTACATAACTATGTGTGACAAACGAATAAACGAAATATAAGTGGATATTAAGTGTAAAAAAATCAGAGTACATTCACACATAATCATAGAATGACATATTCAAGGTGTACAAGTTTATCCCAAACAATCTAAATTGGGTTAAGAAGTTCCCTTGCAAAAATTCGACAGCCTAACGACGTCACTTAAAAATTCAGAAAAAGAGTTGATGAGATATAAAAAGGGTATCTCATCACTTGGACATAAAATTTACATCAATAAGGATATAGAAGAACATATCCCAAAATAATTTTATGTGAATTAAAAGACATAAAAAAAGTCTTTTAAAAAGGGGAGGGTGAAAGGTTCCCTTACCGACATGGGTAGCTTTCGAAACATACGCCCCATGAAAGAAGGAAAATAAAACATTGATGTAAATACTCATAAATGAAAGAATATTACACAACGAGTAAAATAATGGTCATTACATACACCACTCAAAGGAAATTTTTTCAAATGTAGCATAAATCTCACGGGAATAAAAGTAAGATGAAAAATCCCTTACGAAAACTCGGCAGCCTTACCGTGCCACTTAATACTGAAAAAAATGGATTGATGAGATAAAATAGGGTATCTCATCACATTAAAATTAAATGTACAGAAAGAGGAATATAAAAGAACATCCCCCATCATAACAAATAGGAGCTTAAAATAAGTGACATAAAGGAGAGTACTTAAAGAGAAAGAGAGAGGTTAGATCTCCTACGAAAATTTGGCAACCTAACGGCACCACTCAAAACTTCCAAAATGGATTGATGAGAGAGAATAGGGTCTCTCATCATATGAACATAAAAATTATAGTAAGATTAATATGAAATAACATCCCAATAACAATAAAGTTGAGCTTATAAGGAATGACATAAAATAGTGTACTTAAAAAGAAAGAGAGTAGTAGGATCCCTTACCTCAAGTCCAACTTTTCTTGTTCGTTTCCTTATATTCCTGAATAATAAACTTTGGTCAATTAATAATTGCCTAAGTACCTCCTTTAGAGATTTATTATTCAGTTCATATAACATATTATAATGTTATAATAATTGTTTAATAATGTTAGTTTATATCAGATGATTTTTCCGATGTTTGGTACATGAGTCAAAAATGAACTTGTTTGAAAAAAGATTGCGCATGTAGTTATAAGTAAATAATTTCCAGAATAGTATTAATGATTAAAATATCATATATATATATATAGTAATTATTCATTTTATACTATTCTATATCATTTGGAGATAAAAAACAAAAAGCATCGTTCATGGAGACGGTAGGTCGTACTTACGCATGAACGCTACTTTCATTTTTTGTCATATTAATGGAATTACAACAAAATGAGAGATATATATATGTTATAATTCCAGAATGATATCTATAATTTAGATGTAATATATTACATATATATCCATTAAATATATGTACTTATAATATTACATAACATTTTGAGATAAAAAATGAAATGTACCGTTCATGGAGACGGTAAGCCGTACGTACGCATTAACGCTACTTCCATTTCTATTTCATATTTAATGGAATTAAAACACAATGATACATAATATTATTTTAATTCTAGTATGGTATCATATATAATATCATTAAATATATCCTTTATACGTACCACATATGGTATTAACGAATCAAATCACTTTGAGGGGGCGGTAGTCCGCACTTCCTTAAATGAAGATATAGCGTTTACCCATAATGGAAAACATAAAGGTACTCCATAAATTAAAAATACAAAATCTTAAGTAAAACATAATCATATTATATATCATATATAAATATAGTGTCATCTTAATGGCCACCATTGAAGGTGTTAGAAGAATGTTGAACAATCATCGTTTCAGGAGGCACAAATTCTCCATCCACGGAAATAGTATGTTCTTTAACCATTAGATGTAGGTGTGTGTTAGTGTAGCTCAAATCCTTATTATAAAAAAATCCTAGTATATTGAAGATACTAGATTTGTTACAAAATAAATGAATAAAAAGAGTTTAGGGGCTTGGAGAAGAAAAATAAAACCAAAGGACACAAGTGAAGACATTACCTTAAAATCGGGTAACTCCATTTGGTTTGAGCTCAATGGCTTCCTTGGGAAGACTTATGCCCAAAGTGAGGCTTCAAGGAGTATTAGAGGGAAGTGTAGAGACAAAATGGGAAGGGGTTGGCCGAGCCAAAGGCTTTGGGAGTGTGGGTAAGAAGGTAGAGGTGGGGGCCTTTTATAAGAAGAGAGGAGGGGCACATTTTACTTCTTAATGACAACCATGTATGTCGGATTTTTGAAATTGAAAACAAAAATATGGAAAAATTTCATTTAAACGGAAAAATCAGTTTTTATAAGTGCCACATAGTGGTTTCACTATTCATCAAAAATTGAAGTTGTTCAGAAAAATCCCAAAAATTCACCCTAAGCTATATTTGATATTCCGAATTAAAAAATGAAGCCTATTTTACAAAATTCAAAACATATAAGTCAAATTAATAAATTTAATAATTAATTCCCATTGTCAGAGCAAATAGTGTGTTTTTATGATACAATAAGTATTAAAAGATTGACACTAGTTTAAGTCGGATTTCAAAGTGAAATTAATTCCAACGACCACTATTGGATTTAATGGTAAAAATATATTCTAATTTCACTTTAAAACCAATTCAAAAGATAATCTAATCATATAAATAAATTAGATTAAAAAGTGGTTTTGAATTAAAATACAACATTTCACACTATTCATTAAAAAAATGAACTTTATCAGAAAGATACCAAAAATTTACACAAAGTAAATTTTGATGTCCCAATTCTTAAGAAGAGTTTTATTTGGTCCAATAGAATTTATAAGAGTGAACAAAACTATATTTAATGATGGATCTCCATCAAAAGGCGATAAGTGAACCTTTAGTGAAAACTAGGGCATATATGCCGAAAATTGAATTCTTTCTATATTTTAAGCCTTTATCTTTTTTTGGATAAATGTAAAAACATTTAAAAACATATATAATCATATTTTAGTTATTTTATCCATTCCCACAAATAAAACGGCTACATTTAACTACCATTTAAAATAATATTATTTTATTATTTGAGTGCAACGTATGATTTCCAAGAAACTCGTTGTTGCGTGTTGGGTACGCCATCGAGCATAGCGTCCCCTTTAAAGTCATATTAATATTTTATTCACAAATATGGATAAATATGAAAATTTCATATTCTTTATTTACCTGGGGTGTTACATCCTTCCCCCCTTTTGGGAATTTCATCCTTGCAATTTTAAAATTTGATCTTGGAAACATCCTTGAAAGTCCCACATCGGAACAAGAGTCGGTAAAACAATCACTTTAAAATAAAGGAAGATAATTACAGAGGTCACCCGAGTTAACCCATACTAGGATTCCATGTAGAAAAACATGGACATGGAATAAAAATCAAATGGTCATGTTCTTGAGGGAGAGTGATATTAAACATGTCTAGGAGAAAGTTAACCATAAGAAAATCACAAACTTGTGATGGGTTAGACGGTATTCGATTCCCCAGTAGAAAAAGTTAATAGACAACATTTTTTTAAGTGACTTTTCATTGAGGAATTTATTCATAAGGAAACATAATCACTTATCATGTTGACTTTCAACTTTTACTAGATTCCTTAATCAAACTCATATTTTTTCCAAAAGACGAGTATTTAGGGAGACTTGTTCCCATTAAGAGTACTATAATCAACTTCTAGAGAATCACCTAATCCACCAAGGAGAAATATATACTTCCCATGTCTTTAGGCTTTAACCAAAACCAAAACCAAAAAGGTTAGTACAAGGTCAGATAATCCAGAAAAGGATAACCCTTTAAAAAGAAAATCTATGCTTAATCACCAAAATTTGTCCAACAAAACCCAAAGTTCAACGAGGAACATCCGATAAACAATTTTTCCATAAAATTCTTCAAATAAACCAATATAAGATTGAAACCCAAATATTTGAAGGATTTAGTCACATAGTCTTGCAAGTTAAATTGTAACATTTATCTCCAAACAACATCAATTGCTCCTAAAGTCTCGTATTGAAAAGTAATTAACCTAATCACATATCCTCCATGATAGGCTAATAATTTTTATAAATAACCCAAAATCAACTTACTATTAATTCATAAAATCATATAACTAAAAAGAATCAGTCAAAATAACCAGGGACTTCACATAGTCTAGTGGTAGGCGATAAATACCAGTCGCACTTTGGTTGTGGGTTCGATTCCCGAAGCATTGTCCGACGCGATGGGTAGTCACACGGTCTGTGTGTTTTCCTTTTTCCAAAACTATATAATTCTCAAAACATTTCCCAAAACAAGATAAAATCATCAAAAATAATCATAACATATTTTAACCTCAAGTTTATCTCATGCCTTTCATTTTCCATCATAACATATAATAACCCATAATTACCTCAAAAGTAAGGATCATATAAACACTAATGGTTACCTTTATAATTATTACCTGAACATCCACATCGATTGGTCATATCGTACATGATGCATTATAGAACATACCATGGTTCAAGTGGTTGATCATGACTCCTTGAAAGTTGGTTTAGAACAACCACGAGTTTCCTCATTGAATCCCCCATTTTATCTAGTATCTTAATCATAGAACCACCACAGTTTCCTTCAAACCTGTTGTCTCATTGGTGCCTGCTAGATCCAGCCATTTACTAAAACCAAAAAGGTCAGTGTGAGTATATAAACATAACCATCATGTACTAATGAGTAAGATAAACACTAAGATATACTTACTCATTCACTGTATCTAAAAACTATGACACTTTTTAAAATCCTAGCCAATATGGTAATGTTACTTATGCTTAAAGAATACCCTAACCTCTAAAGTTATCTAAACCGACCTATGATACCAACTATAAGGCCCCGACCTTAAACCTTAATTAATCTTGAGTTATTACAAGATTACACATTGGGGATCTTTTCAGGTTTGGAGTTTTAGATAATTAGATCATGAAACTTGCATTACATTCCACATTTAAGCAAAGTGGTTACATAAAAGGAAGTATTCATTCTTCCCATCAACGGAAACATATTTAAAATAAAACATCGATTCTTTCTTGACACATCCTTGACATTATCATCCCATCATGTACCTTTCCCTTGACCTATGAAAAACATTTCAAAAACTTGGGATGAGCATAAAAAGATCAGTAAGGGTTATAAAAATATGGAAAGGAAACATGAGTTCATATATACATAATAATGAAATCACACTTTACCCATAAAACATAGGCACTTTAACATAACTCATAAAATCATGAATAAATCATAGAAATCAGAAGACATAAAGTTAACTTGAGGCATTCATAACATTCTTACATAGGGAGTAACCCTCTTGGTTACGTTTGGAATACCCACTACAGTATATTCCCTAAATCTCTTCAGAGAAACCTTAACGTTTCACTCCTTCGCATTACCCAATGAATTGGAGAGCTATATTGGGCTCACCCACCCTTATTTTATCACAGAACCACCCGTCTTCATAACAATTCCCAAGAACCATAACATAATCTTATCACACAAAACATGCATAAAGGAAACATTACATTTCCACCTTTCAATAACAAGATATCAATACAACACATTGATATAAATACATTATGAAAACCATTTTCAATACCAAAATAAAAGAAAAGTAAAACATGGTATTTATTTTTCTTTTAAAAAGAAGGTATGGCTTGTAGAGGAAGCTGAAACTGAAATAATGGTCATGGCGGCGGAGAGGTCGTTGTCGCCGTATACGTATGACAAAAACATTCCCTTTTGTCGTTTAGTAAAACGCTTCGTATAAAAATATTCCTTTTGGATAAATGTAAAAGTCAAAGGGGTTTATACACCGTATAAAAGAAAGTTGTGTATAAAACAAAATATGCCTCAATGAAATGATATTGAGACGAAGTCCCATACAAAGACGGTATCCTTGGATTAAGGATAAATCAGTTACATAACTATGTGTGACAAATGAATAAACGAAATATAAATGGGTATTAAGTGTAAAACAATCAGAGGACATTCACACATAATCATAGAATGACATATTCAAGGTGTACATGTTTATCCCAAAGAATTGAAATTGGGTTAAGAAGTTCCCTTGCAAAAATTCGACAGCCTAACGGCGTCACTTCAAAATTCAGAAAAAGAGTTGATGAGATATAAAAAGGGTATCTCATCACTTGGACATAAAATTTACATCAATAAGGATATATAAGAACATACCCCAAAATAATATTATGTGAATTAAAAGACATAACAAAATAAGTCCTTTAAAAAGACGAAGGTGAAAGGTTCCCTTACCGACATGGGTATCTTTCGAAACATACGCCCCGTGAAAGAAGGACAATACAACATTGATGTAAATACTCATAAATGAAATAATATTACACAATGAGTAAAATAATGGTCAGTACATACCCCACTAAAAGTAAATTGTGGAAAATGTAGCATAAATCTCACGGGAATAAAAGTAATATGAAAAATCCCTTACGAAAACTCGGCAGCCTAACAACGCCACTTAAAACTTCCAAAAATGGATTGATGAGATCAAATAGGGTATCTCATCACATTACAATAAAACGTACAGAAAGAGGAATATAAAAGAACACCCCCCATCATAACAAAGAGGAAATTAAAAGAAGTGACATAAAGGAGAGTACTTAAAAAGAAAAAGAGAGGTTAGATCTCTTACGAAAATTCGGCAGCCAAACGGCGCCACTCAAAACTTCCAAAATGGATTGATGAGAGAGAATAGGGTCTCTCATCATATGAACATAAAAATTACAGTAAGAGTAATATGAAAGAACATCCCAATAACAAGAATTATGAGCTTAGAAGGAATGACATAAAAGAGTGTACTTAAAAAGAAAGAGAGGAGTAACATCCCTTACCTCAAGTCCAACTTGTATTGTTCGTTTCTTTATATTCATGAATAATAAACTTTGGTCAATTAATAATTGCCTAAGTACCTACTTTAGAGATTAATATTCAGTTAATATCACATATTATAATATTATAATAATTTTTTAATAATGTTAGTTCATATGAGACGTTTTTGTCGATGTTTGGTACATGAGTCAAAAATGAACTTGTTTGAAAAAAGATTGCCAATGTAGTTATAAATAAATAATTTCCAAAATAGTAATAATGATTAAAATATCATATATATCCAGTAAATATTCATTTTATACTATTCTATATCATTTGGAGGTAAAAAATGAAAAGCACCGTTCATGGAGACGGTAGGCCGTACGTACGCATGAACGCTACTTTCATTTTTTGTCATATTAATGGAATTAAAAAGAGAGAGAGATATATAGATGCTATAATTCCATAATGATATACATAATTTAGATGTAATATATTACATATATATCCATTATATATATGTACTTATAATATTACATAACATTTTGAGATAAGAAATGAAATGTACCGTTCATGGAGACGGTAAACCGTACGTACGCATGAACGCTACTTCCATTTCTATTTCATATTTAATGGAATTAAAACACAATGATACGTAATAGTATTTTAATTCCAGTATGGTATCATATATAATAACATTAAATATATCCTTTATACATACCACATATGGTATTAACGAATCAAATCACTTTGAGGGGGCGGTAGTCCGCACTTCCTTAAATGAAGATATCGCGTTTACCCATAATGGAAACCATAAAGGTACACCATAAATGAAAAATACAGAAGCTTAAGTAAAACATAAACATATTAGATATCATATATGAATATAGTGTCATCTTAATGTCCACCTTTTTAATGTGTTAGAAGAATGTTGAACAATCATCCTTTCAGGAGGCAGAAATTCGCCATCCACGGAAATAGTATGTTCTTTAACCATTAGATGTAGGTGTGTGTAAGTGTAGCTATAATCCTTATTATAAAAAAATTATAGTATATTTAATATACTGGATATGTTACAAAATAAATGAATAAAAAGAGTTTAGGGGCTTGGAGAAGCAAAATAAAACAAAAGGACACAAGTGAAGACATTACCTTAAAATCGGGTAACTCCCTTTGGTTTGAGCTCAAAGGCTTCCTTGGGAAGACTTATGCCCAAAGTGAGGCTTCAAGGAGTAATAGAGGGAAGTGGAGAGACAAAATGGGCAGGGTTTGGCCGAGCCAAAGGCTTTGGGAGTGTGGGTAAGGAGGTAGAGGTGGGGGCCTTTTATAAGAGGAGAGGAGGGGCACTCTTGTAAAGTTACAAACTGTTACTTTATTTTCAAAAGTGTTTCGGATTTTAAAAGACCCACATTGATGTATTTAGAGGATAAGGTGATAAGGGTTCGAAATAAACTCATCCAATAGGTTTTAGACATGTTTAGGGCTTAGATATTACATTATCCTTCCATTTTATTTAAATCGTTAATTACTGAGGTCATCGCTGCATCATCATGATGTCATAAATAATTTAATTTATTTAATGTCTAAAAATTATAAAAAAAACACTATGATGTATGAAATCTTTTTAGCTTTCCAGTGACTATTTATAGTCAAAACTATGACTTGTATAACCCCATGTAAAAATTGTTTTATTAAAACATATGATGTTTGTGTCATTTTTACTTTAACATTAAATAAAAAGATATTTATGTCATTTTCCAACCAAAGTGGCTCCATGGGGTCCCCAAGATGACCCATGGATTGTCTTGGTCGTCCATGACACATCCAATGAGGGTAGGACATGTGTCTAGGTCATTTAATTTTATTAAAACATTATTCTTACCATAAACTACACTAATTATCTCTAATCGCGATTAAAAACATAATAAGTTACTATTCACCAAAAAATTATTTTTATCCCATTGAACCACATTTTACTTCTTAATGACAACCATGTATGTCGGATTTTCGAAATTCAAAACACAAAGATAGCAAAATTTCATTTAAACGGAAAAATCAGTTTTTATAAGTACCACTTAGTGGTTTCACTATTCATCAAAAATTGAAGTTTTTCAGAAAAATCCCAAAAATTCACCCTAAGATATATTTGATATTCCAAATTCAAAAATGAAGCCTATTTTACAAAATTCAAAACATATAAGTCAAATTAATTAATTTAGTAATTAATTCCCACTGTCAGAGCAAATAGCGTGTTTTTATGAAACAATAAGTATCAAAAGATTGACACTAGTTTAAGTCTGATTTCAAAGTAAAATTAATTCCAACAACCACTATTGGATTTAATGGTAGAAATATATTCTAATTTCACTTTAAAACCAATTCAAATGATAATCTAATCATATAAATAAATTAGATTAAAAAGAGGTTTTGAATTAAAATACAACATTTTACACTATTCATTAAAAAATGAACTTTATCGGAAAGATACCAAAAATAAACACAAAGTAAATTTTGATGTCCCAATTCTTAAGAAGAGTTTTATTTGGTCCAATAGAATGTATAAGAGTGAAAAAAATATATTTAATGATGTTTCTCCATCAAAAGGCGATAAGTGAACCTTTAGTGAAAACTTGGGCATATTCGCCTAAAATTGTATTCTTTCCGTATTTTAATCCTTTATCTTTTATTGGATAAATTTAAAAACATTTAAAAACATATATAATCATATTTTAGTTATTTCTATCCATCCCCTCCAATACAACGGCTACATGTTAACTACCATTTAAAATAATATTATTTTATTATTAGAGTGCACCGTAAGATTCCCAAGAAACTCGTTGTTGCATGTTGGGTACGCCATCGAGCATAGCGTCCCCTTTAAATTCATATTAATATTTTATTCACAAAGATGGATAAATATGAAAATTTCATATTATTTATTTACCTGGGGTGTTACAAGTACATTTAGTTTTGGGATCAGTTGGATTTAGCATTTGAGAAGCAGATATTAGAGGGAACATATTTAAATATTAAATCCTTATCATGGTAAATATTTAGGGAAACTGATTCAGGTATCATCAAGTTTTTATTTAACGTCTATGTTTATGTTGGTTGGTTGTATATAGATAAATGTTTGAGCGAGTCGTGCAAACTCAGGGTCCCAATTTTTATTTGACATGGTTGTTAGTTTGTTATTGTTTCCAGCATTCTACTTGGACCAACTATAGAAGGGGATCAAAGTACGGAGTCTTCATTGTGAAGGCCTTTTGGATTTGGTTGTTTGAGAAGGTATGACAATGTCATCAGTTCTGTGCCTGTGCACCCATGCACAAGACTGTATTCCAAAGGGTCCTATTTCGGTGAAGTATTGTAATAATGGCATAGTTGTTGAGGTGGGGTAGGCGAAGTAGTTTTCTCTGGTTTTTTTGTTGTTCAAATTACACTTGTGGTTTCTCACTTTTTTCTTTAAACGTTTTTTGATAATAAAAAAGTAATTTTCAGTTAGTCATCCCTTGGGGGTGTGGCTTTGTCCTACTAGAATAGAGGGTTTCTATTTTTATTTCATTATAAAATATTCATATTTTATATTAGAATAATAATTATTTTTTTATTATCAAAGATAGAATGGAGATACAAAATATAGAATGATAATGATTCTGTGGATATAATGGTTTTTTGTGTCTATGTTCGTTGGTTTCTTCGTATTTTTAGTTCTATAATTTATAATATTTATTTTTGTGTGTATAAGGCTCATCTAAAGGAAAAATGTCATATAAATGTGATAAAATTGATTTAATGTGATATTAACATTCAATTATAGATTTTCACTCACATGGGATTAATTAGGAATTACCTATTATTGGTGATAAGGGAGTTGTGAATATTTATTATACATAAAATATGGATATTAAGGTGGAATTATCTTATGTGTTAATTAATCCATGGTGTATGAGTTATAGTATCAAGATGAAGGGTAAAACCACTTTCTCTATAGCAAGGACAATCCAAGACAATATTTTTATTCACGAATAGTCTTAAAAATGTATATATTTCATATAATAATATACATTTTAAAAGAAAAAAACTAAAATTCTGAAACATGTTTTTATATTATCTTTACTTAAATTAAAAAGATAAATTCATTTATAATGATGAAATTTTTAATGTGAATATTCATCCTTAAAAAAATATCTAATATTTCAACTGTTTTTTTCATTTTCTTTAATATTCACTTGTTATTGTGCACCGTTATTTATGAAAATAAAATAGGAAATATAAAAAAATAATCATTTTTGTTATCAATAAAATAAGGTAGCACCTAAAATTTGAAAAATAATAATTAAAATTATTCTTAAATAAATTTAAAACTTGAAACTCAATTAACTAAAAAAAATTATCAACCAATCAATCAAAATTGACAAAAATAATTTTTAAATTAAATAAAATAAATATATGGGTCTATGAAAAACACCTAATAAATAAAATTCCAAATATGGGCTAAAGAAAAAATTAGTATAGAATTCAAAAAAATATACAATTTATAGTAATTTTTTTAATAAAAATAATAAAATTTATGCCAGATCTATCTCGATAATAGTAAACATAATTAAATTTGAAATGAAAAGTAAAAGTACCCATTACCTTAGTATTCAGTTTGGATAGTGGGTTCATAAGTGTTTGTGCATCGGTAAGGGGAGGGGATCCTGTGAAAGTCATCAACTAGTTGGGTACCCATAAGTTTAACATGAATAAATTAATTATAATCAACATATTGATTTTATTAAAAAAAAAATTTTGTTCGAATTTCATTTATATTTGAATTTTAAATTTTACAATTTAAAATAAATATGTAAAAATGATAAGAAACATAAATTTAAATTTAAAAGTATACATGAGGATGTGAATGAATGAAAAATTATTGATTTATATTTATTATTTAATTTAATATTCTTTTAATTGTGAAATTAATGTAAATAAATAACTGATAGAAATTAAAAAATTCATTCAAATAAGGAGCTATTGGTTTCCTAACAAAAAATATATGGTATATATATATAATCGGAGTAATGGGATTAAGATTTTATTTTTTGATCTCAAATGAAAATGGGATTTGTAGAATTTCCCATTCACACTAATACTATATTTGAATAAATAAAACTAACACCCCTTGGATTTATCTAATCCTTCAACATTAAAATCATATTCATTCCCTAATTATTTCTAAAAGAACTTTCCATGGTTATTTTGAATGAATTGGTATAATATAACCCATCACTACCTCAAGAAATCATTACGTAGATCATAACAGGTCCTCAATTACACATGATAAATTATATTTGACTAGTGTCTAAATATTGGAATCATCTGACCAGCCACTATAAATTTGACACTTCTCACACTGTGAAGAATGGTACATGGTTTGGATATCCCATTCCACCCACTAATAGAGATGAAAACATCCAATTTGTTTCTATATTACCCTTTCAAATGAATGTTTATATGTCTATAGAGTTCATGTTATGAACAAAATTATTATCCCAAAGATGCATCAATAAAATTAATGAGAAAAAATAACGTGTATAAAATGGAAAAATAATGAACACAATATATACCATAGAAAATATATAATATTAATTGGTATTAAATAATGGGAAGGATAAAATGATCACTATCAATAATGTGAGTACAAACAGTTTTTCTCTATGATAATTATAAATCCATGATCGAAAAAAATATTTAATAAGAGGATAAACACCTATCACTCACATTGAAAAAACAAATAGGAGAATTGATGAATTATGATTGAGATGATGATGAAAACACTAGTGTAACTCCCCTTTTATAGGATTATTATTTTTCCATTCATGACTTTTCTTCATTGGTGGATTCTGGTATTTGACCACTGGCCTAGATACCACCATCTTCCATCATTTAATAATGATGGAGGCAATGCTATCAACTAAAAAAAACAAAAATGGTTGATTGGTTTTCCACTATTTTTTAAAAAGGGTACAATAATATCTCAGACATGGAGACTTTTTTGAGAACCATTCACATATCTAACATCCTTTTTTACATTCACATCTGTAACATCCTTTTTCTACAAAAAAATTATTCTCAAATTTCTACAACTCTACTATAGTATCTTTACCATTTGAACATTTCAAACCCAACCACCTTTATAATGAAATCATTCAGGTTTTTCATAGTGTTAAATTTTTAAAATTCCACACTTACTTCCACAACAATGTATTAAAAAAATTGATATTATATTCCAATGTGATTCATCCATGAATGAGATAATTAATTCCATGAAATGTTCTTCGCACTATAATTATTTAAAAATTATAATAATCTTATCTTATTTATTCCTTAGATCCTCTGATAATATTGTTATCCAAATAAACTATTTAGAAGACTTTTTAGTTTCCATAAAATCTCCATCAATCATGGATATGGCCATTATTTACTATAGTGATTAAATCCATCTCATATAACCTCTTTTAATATTAAAATTTTAAATAATACCAGATCTATTCTAACAAAATCGCCTACAAAATCATAATCAACACAACTTTTGATTGTGACATTTGATCCACTATAACATAATGAAACATATGTGGTTATCTTTATATATCTTAGTTTCCTATTCCCTATATTCCAATATTCCTACCCATTTTTCCTTGTACCAATTAACTACTCCATCTATATATGTATTGTATAGTTTAGTACATTGCATAGGGAAAAATAATCTCGCTTCTATCGAAGCATATTGTACCCTATAAATATCAATCCCATCTTCTTCACTTCTTTGAGTCATCTTATAGAATAATTAGAATTTAATGTTAATATAGTAAAATATTGTCTTACATGTTGATGTGTTTCAAGACATCATTCATGATATTCTTCACTGATAGAAAAATCTACCCATTATTTCTATCATAGTAAATATACTTATAATGATTATTGTTTAGATCCCATTACCTATATATCGAACTACCTATCCAAGTATGCCTTTTTCTTTCAAATCAGTTCATTATTTGTGCCTTCAACCAATGCTTTATCCATATCCAATAGAAGAATGGTAAAATATTTTTCAACCAAAACCCTATAAAATACACATGTATCTAAATTTATTTATTTATATTTAAGGGTTATGATATTTGAATCAAATATCTTATACAAACATCTAGGTTCCATCTTGATATTATACATAGATTATTTCAAACTAAAAAAATTCTCCCAGATATATTGTACAAAACATTATTTCATCAAGATAACTAGAGAAAAAATACATCATAAAATCTAATAGCACTAGATGTAAAATATATTTGGAAAATTTTTCATTAACAACACTATAATTCAGAAATCTAATAATATAATAATGTTTTTAATATAAGTCAATAAATTGTTTTTAATAATATAATTTTACTGCTCATCTCACATTATATATTTAGACAAGGTGATTTACTGTAGTACCCACAGTTTGAGGTATGTGGACTTTTTTATTCATTTTTATGTGCTTAAATTGCATGGGATGAGTTGGGAAGAGGTTGTGAGAGTTTGGAATGGTTTTGAATGAGTTTGGAGGATTTCTTAGAGAGCACGGTTTGAGCACGGTTAGTGGAAACCGTGAGGAATCTCCAAGAAACCAAGAAGGGGGAGACAATAGACTTTACATAGCCTGCGCACAGTTTGTCATACCATGCGGGTCAACCATGTGGACCCTTTCTCTCTAGAAAGTATCATGCGCATGGTTAGCGCACAGTTTGCCAAGCCGTACAGGCTGACTGTGTGGCCACTTAAAAATAGGGTTTCAAAACCTGGGCTCACTCGGGCATGCCTCATTACTCTCCAAAATTCCTCCCACTCGAGCCTCACTTGGGTTCTTCAGTTTTCAATGGTTTGAGGGGCACTCCCACTCGTTTTGGAAGCATTTTTAAGAGGTTTCTTGGCGGATTAAAGGTGGTTTCTCCTGGTTAAGCATCTCATCTGGGTTCCCTTGTGTTTTCCTCTAGATCTATATCCCTATATTTCATGGTTTTCAAGATCTACACTTGTTGTGTGCAGATCTAGGGTTTAGGTTTCCTTGGATGTTGATTTTAAGGCTTTTTAATGTTAGGGAAAGGGATCTAGAGAGGTTTCGTTGGTGCATTCGCTAGATTTGAGGTGTGGTTGATTGTGGGTCGATTTCTCGGGAACCCTAAAGGTAGGTGGATTCTCTCTCAACTATAAATTGTTAGAGCTAGTGGTTTTTTGTTTAAATTAATTTGGTTGGCTTGAAATTAATTGTGTTTTGATGTGGAATGTTGTTTGGAAATCCATTTGGGTATTTTTGAAAAAAGGGGGTTTTGTGGTGAAATGCTATTATTGTGGATTTTAAAATTTAGATTCTAAAATAGGTTTCTATGGTTGATTTGTGAAAATTATTGATGGAAAAGGGTTTTCAATAAAGAGGATCTTTTATTGAAATGTGGATTTTCATGGAAAATGATTTTTCAATAAATGGTTGATTTATTGAAGTGGATTGATATAAAATGGAATTGGTTGATTAAATGTTGTTGTGACCTTGGTGGATTATATGCTTGGTTTGGCTAAAATGAATCACTGTTTGGAAGTGGGAAGGAAGTCTCACTATAAATGATGATGGATAGTGGTCGGATGAACCACCAAGTGAGTAGTGGTCGAAAAGTACTGATAGTTGTAAATGGGTGAACGGGTTGGATGGAAGCTCCACTGTTTGATTGAGGTCCAAAAGTACCACTAGGTGTGAATGGGTGAATGGGTTGGACGGAATCTCCACCATTTGTTTGGTTTGGTTGTTTGTTGTGCATTTCTTGGTAAGTTGGAAATTGTTCTACTAGTGTGTAAATGATGAAATGGATTGTGGCATGTTTTTTTGGATTTCCTCTGGTTACATGGTTTGGGTGTGATGGCTTGGTAAGGGCATTTTTGGCTTATGGAAATGGTTTCACTTGTAATTTATTTTAAATAAACTATTTTATATTATTGTGCTAACGGTTTTATCCAAGTGGCACGTGTAGGGAAGTCATTTGGGGTAAACCTACTGAGTTTTAGTACTCACCCCTTGCTTTGGCTCCTTTGTGTCTTTGCAGATGTTGTGTACCGTTATGCGGGAAAAGGTAAGGCATCATCCTCCATTAGTGGTGTATTGTGATGTCTTGGTGGAGCTACAATCTTAGATCTTGGTGTAGAAAAATAGTGGCATCATGGAACATGGTCCTTTGTTGTTTGGTCTTCCGCATAGTACCCTGATATGGTGTTGTTGTTTTGGTTTTGGGTTTTATGGTGGAACAACTTGGTTTTCTATTCGGAATTCATGTCTGAAGGTTTTATTGACATGCATCATATAATGGTGGTTAATGGATCATTTTATTGGTTTTTCTCAAGGGAAAATCATTCCCCAATTTGATCTTGAAGCCCTCGGCATTTATTGACAGCCTTTGGAATCATGAAAAAGTCTCTTAATGCCAAGTATCCCTCACCACCTCCTCAAGCCAATGAGGAAGGGGCGGGGTGTTACAAGTGGTATCAGTTTGTTTAGTCCTTAGCTTTCAAGTGAGATCAATTGTTCGATCATTGGTGTTGATCATTGGTTTTCATGTTGACTTTCATTGTGGTATATTCCTTGATTCGGGATGGTGGAAAGGAGTAGGAATGTCGGAACATGGAATGTATAGCATAAAAGGACATAACTAACCCTCTTATGCTGAACTTCATGTTACTTTGGAGTTTGGTACATAAGTGTTTTGGAGACACTTATAGGATTTGGATATCTCATTGTCGTGGGTGTATCCAATGATATGAGCATGGCATGCAAGGTAGAAATGGATTTTCTCTAGGATGCATATTTAATTGGGAAAAATGATATATGGGCTTAATTGAGGAAAGGTATTTTTTTTCAAATGTGTCAGATTGTAATGTGAATAAATTTGGTATTTTGAAAATGGTTTGATTTTCAAAAATGGTGAAACGTGGAAAATGGGGAAAGGTGGAAAGCCTCATTGTGATAGTGTTGTGTAATGTGATTTGAAATCAGAATTCATGATGTCTACAGAAGTGAGACTCATGGTTTTTTGTTTTCGGTTTATATAAATGGAACTGGGTAGGTGTCGTAGAGACAAATCGGAATTCGTTGATGAGAATGAGGTTGCACCTGAGCCCCAGGTGAACCGGAAGTTAGTCCAAAGCATAGTGAATGCTTTCCATGATTTGGGAAGTGTGAATAGATCGGAATAGCCAACACAGGTTGATTATGTGGCTCAGTTTCAAAATTAGAATCCACCCGTCTTTATGGTTGATTCGGACCCTGAAAGGGAAGAGGCATAGCAGTCCATAATGAACAGAATTATCGAATTCATGGGAACACCGGGAGTGTTAAAAGTGAATTTTGTCATGTGTATGTTAGAAGATATTTCCCTTCAGTGGTGGGAGTTGGTAGTCCAAGAAAAAATGAACCAGGGTATAATGTGGGAAGTCTTTGAGTAATTGGTTAAAAAAAATTCTACCCACATACGTTTATAATTCAGCACAATACTGATTTCATCATTCATAAGCAAGTGCTTATGTCTATGACAAAGTATGTAGCTAATTTTATGAACATAGTGATATTTTTACCCGAGGTGGCGGGTAGTACTTCATTGAAAGCACATATATTTGAAGCTATTTTGGGGCAGGACATTCGTTCCAAGATAACAGTGTAGTGTATAGATGATTACACAGAGATGGTGAATAGAGCCTCGGTGGATGAGCGGGATTTGATGGGATCTTCGGACGGAGGAAGCATGGTGGTAACCATGGGGAATAGTGGGAACTCTATTGCTGGGTTCAAGTGAAGGAGGGACACTTATTCCCTAGGTAGGAATATGGCATATAATCTGACGATAGGATCGGTAAATCTTCGTCCAAGGCCCCAATGCAAGTTGGGATGTTTTTAGTGTGTTTATACAAGCCACATCAAGCAGGATTATATGGAACAACCGCGATCATGTCATAATTTTAAGCAGATGGGGCATCTACATCGTTATTGTTGGAATCCTCCAAGGTCAGGTACACGTGACACTCCTCAGGGATAGCAGACATTGTATGATTCGACGTGATGGGGAGAAAATCACACCCCTCGTTATCATCATAATGTGGGTCATGTTGATTCTCAGAATACTACGATACCTCATCAATGAAATGATGATGAGAGTGTGTAAATAAAAGCGTTGTTCGGAACTGAGCAAGTTGTGGTTGATGATCAGTCGGGACCATCCATGGTGTGAGGGACTATTATTTTGAATAATATCTTGATTCCAGTGTTGTTTGATATGAGTTTTTCACACTCTTTTATTGCTGCACATGTGGTTGAGTTAATGGGTTTAAGAGAAGAAATTATGCCTTCGGTTTTGAAACATTTAACTCCTTTGGATTGAATAGAGTGTCGATCCTTCTTTTGTAGAGAATGTGGTATTGTTATGGTCGAGGTTGAGAAAACCTATAATTTCTCATCTCTTGAGATGGATGGGTATGATGTAATCCTGGGAATGGATTGGCTGGTGGTGTTTAAGGCCCACATCGACATTAATGAGTGAACATTAGCTTTTATGACACATGATGTAGTTACACATCTCTTTATAAGAGAGAGGCATGAATAGAAGGGTGCAATGAGTTTGTTGGCACCAGCAGTGGGAATGTTATCGTATCAGTTGGCGGTGTTGCCAGAAGAGTTAGAAATCAAAGGGTTTATCTGGCCTAGCATGTCTCTGTGGGAAGCGTCGATGTTGTTTGTGAAAAATGAGGATGTAACATTGAGGCTCTGTGTTGATTATCGTCGACATTACTTGGTCATGATAAAGAACAGATATCTACTTCCAGGAATTGATGATTTGTTCAACCAGTTGAGGGGAGCCTAGTGGCTCTCCAATATTGACTTAATGTCGGGATATCATCAATTTAGGGTGTGGAAGGATGATATTCCAAAAACAACTTTCAGAATTAGATATGGCGATTATGAATATGTGGTTATGCCATTTGGTATAATGAATGTTCTAGCGGTATTCATGGCATTGATTAATCAGTCACTTCAGAGATATTTGGATTCATTTGTGGTGGTGTTTGTAGATGATTTTCTGGTGTATTCAAAGACAAGGGTGGAGCATGAGCATCACTTGGAGACAGTGCTGGGGATCGTGAGTGACCAGCCGTTGTACACCAAATTTTCAAAGTGTGACATTTGGATATAAGAAGTTATTTTTCTTGGCCATGTGATTTTTGAAATGGGAGTTTCAATGGATTCAGAAAAGACAGAGGTTGTTATCTTGTGGCAACCGCCAAAGACTGTGTTTGAGGTACGGAGTTTCCTCGGGCTACCTGGGTATTATCGGTATTTTGTTCATGATTTTTTCCATTTGGATTCACTATTGACAGCTTTGAAAAGAAATAATGTTCCATTCCAGTGGAATGAAAAGCGCCAGTACTGTTTCGAAGAGATAAAGGGTCACCTTAAATCCGCACCAATCATATTTTTTCCAGAACCATGAAAAGGGTACATTGTGTATTGCGATGCATCAGGATCAGGCTTGGGGTGAATTCTCCTGAAAGGGGATCATGTGGTTGTGTATGGATCAGGGCAGTTCAGGGTTCAAGAGAAGAACTACCCAACTCATGATTTTGAATTGGCAGTAGTGGTCCATGCTTTGAAAGCATGGAATCATTATCTCTTCAGTGGGAAATTCACAGTATATACAGATCATAAGAGCTTAAAGCACATTTTTTCACAAAGGGATTTGTACTTGAGCCACTGAAGATGGGTGGAATATCTATTGATGTTTGAATTTGACTTAATGTACACACTGGGTAAGGGAAATTCGATGGCAGATGCATTAAGTAGAAAATAATATGCTCATTTTGTAAAACATTCAACAAACCACTAGAATTTGATGTCGGTTATAGCCGATTTTCGGTTGGAATGTGAGGTCCAGGGTGATAGAGTGGTCTGCTTTCTGGTTTTGTTGATTCCTAACTTGGTTGGCTATGTTAAAGAGCCACAGATATCTGATTCTGAGTGTGTGACCATGGGGTCGAGACTCAATGGTGGGGAGACCATTGTGGAATGGAAACAGAATAGAGATTCAGTTTTGTGTTTTCAAAATTAGATAGTTGTACCAGTTTTTTTCAGGAGGATATTCTTGGGGCGTATAATCGTTTTAGGTGAGTTGTTCACCCTGGAATTCATAAAATGTATAAATCATTGAAATTGTAGTTCTGGTGGGCGGGTATGAAAAGAATATAGTGGTTGTGTTTGTTTTGAGATGCTTGACTTGTCAGCAGGTCAAAGCAGAGCCTCAGAGGCCAGAAAGAATGTTGTAGTCTTTACCAATCCCTATTTGGAAGTGGGACCATGTAGCGATGGATTTTTTCACTGGTCTCCCAAGAATGACCAGAAAGAACGATTCCATTTGGGTGATAGTGGATCAGCTAAAAAAGTCAGCCTATTTCATCCCAATTTGTGAATCTCATATGGTGGAGGACCTATCCAAAATATATATCCGATAGGTGGTCAAGGGTCATGGTGTCCCATTTTTGATTGAATCAGATAGAGATCCGAGGTTTAAATCTTGTTTTTGGAAATCCTTGCAGCAAGCCCTTGGGACACAGTTGATTATGAGCATGGTGTATCACCGTCAGATGGACGGTCAATCCGAAAGTATGAGACAAACTTTGGAGGATATGTTGTGGGATTGTGTCATAAATTATGGTGGCTGGTGGGAGGAGAACATGCCATTGGTTGAGTTTTCCGGCAATAACTGCTATCTGGCATCAATATATATGGCTCTGTTTGTAGAATTGTATGGGTGACCGTGTCATTCTTCACTATGTTGGGTGGAAATGGGTGAGTCCTATATGGTTGGATCAACCTTGTCCAGGAGACTATGGAGAAGATCATGTTTTTCAGGGAGAGAATGGATATGGCTTAGAGTCTCCAGAAATCGTATGCGGATCATCACAGACGTCTGTTGTTGTTCGAGGTGAGTGATCATGTTTTCTTGAGGATCTATCATAGGTTGGGACACCGTCAGTTTGGGAAGAAGGGAATGATATATCCAAGGTATACTGGACGTTTTGAGATTTATGAGCGGGTTGGTTTGGTGGATTATAGTTTGGATTTTCCATATAGGTTTAGTGCACAACGTGTTTCATGTGTCACAGTTGAAAATGTATTAGCCAGATCGTGACCATGTGATTTGAGGGGATCATGTTGAGCAAGAACCAGAAGCTTCGTTGGTGCATGTGCCATTACGGGTTGTGGACAGGAAAGAGAAAGTCTTGCGTGGTAAAAGAATCAGTTTAGTTCGTGTTTTGAGGTAGCATGGCCAGATCCAATAGGAGACTTCGGAGTGGGAGAAATAAATGGTTGGGAAATGGCCCGCTCTCTTTCGGCAATGGTTGGGTTCAATACTTTCCGAGGATGTAAATTCTAATGGCGGGGAGAATATAGTAACCTCAGTTTCATGTATGTGTCCTTTTTATGCATTTTTATGTGCTTAAAGTGATTGAGATGAGTTGGGAAGTGGTTGGAAGAGTTTGGAGGTTTTTCTTAGGGAGCATGGTTTGGTCACGGTTAGTGGAAACCATGCGGATTCTATATGAAACTGTGTAGGGGGAGATAATAGACTTTTCATGGAATGCGCATGGTCTGTCAAACCATGCGAGGAAACCGTGCGGACCCATGCTCCCGAGATAGTAGTGTGCGCATGGTTAGCGCAAAGTTTTCCAAGCTGTGCTGGCTAACTGTGTGACCACTTGAAAAAAGGGTTTTAAAACATAGGCTCACACAGTCTTGTCTCATTCCTCTCCAAATTTCCTCCCAGTCGAGCCTCACTCGGGTTCATTGGTTTTCAAGGGCTAGAGAGGCTCTCCCACTCGTTTTGGAATCATTTTGAAGAGGTTTCTCGGCAGATTGAAGGTGGTTTCTCCTAGGTAAGTCTATCCTCTTGGTTCTCTTGTGTTTTCCTCTATATGTACATCCCTCTTTTTCGTGGTTTTCTAGATCTAAACTTGTTGTGTGTATATCTAGGGTTGTGGTTACCTTAGATGTTGATTGTAAGCCTTGTGAATGTTTGGGAAAGGGATCTATCAAGGTTTTGTTGGTGCATTCACCGGATTTGAGGTGCGGTTGATTGTGGGTCGATTTCTTGGGAACCCTAAAGCTATGTGGCTTCTCTCTCAACTACACTTGGTTAGAGCTAGTCGTTTTTGTTAATAATTAATTTGGTTCGCTTGAAATTAATTGTGTTTTGATGTGAAAATTTGGTTGGCAATCGATTTGGTGATTTTTGGGAAAAGGGGGTTTTATGGTGAAATGGTATTGTTGTGGATTTTAAAAATGATATTTTAAAATAGGATGCTATAGTTAATTTGTGAAAATGATTGATGGAAAAGGATTTTCAATAAAGAGGTTGTTTTATTAAAATATGTTTAGGAATGGATTATTATTTTTCAATAAATGAGTGATTTATTGAAGTGGATTGATATATAACAGAATTGGTTGATTTCATGTTGTTGTGACCATGGTGGATTATATGGTTGGATTTTATTTATTGAAATGATGTGTGGATATGGGTGGGAAGTCTATCTATAAAAGGTGGTGGATAGTTGTCTAAAAAACCATCATGTGGGTAGATGTCAGGAATTACCTCTATTTGTGAATGGGTGAATGGGTTGGACAAATGCTCCACCATTTGGTCATGGTCGTGAAGTACCACTAGGTCTGAATGGGTGAACAGGTTGGACAGAAGCTCCACCATTTGGTTGTTTTGGTTTTTTGTTGTTCATTTTTTGGAAAGTTGGAAATTGTTGTGCTAGTGTGTAAATGATGAAATGGATTGGGGGATGTTTGTTTGGATTTTCCCTGGTTGCTTGGTTTTGGTGTGATGGCTTGGTAAGGGCATGTTTGGCTTATGGAAATGGTTTCACTTGTGATTTATTTCATATAAACTGTTTTATATAAATGTTCTAACAGTTTTATCCTAGTATCATGTGTACACAATCCATTTGGAGAAATCCTACTGAGTTTTAGTACTGAACCCCTACTTTGGCACCTTGGTTTCTTTGCAGATGTTGTGTACCATGACATGGGAAAAGGTAAGCCATCATCCTCCTTTTGTGGTTCATTGTGATGTCGTGGTGGAGCTTGTAGCTTGGAGCATGGGGTAGGGATTTGGTGGCATCATGGAACGCGGTGCTTTGTTGTTTGGTCTTCCGCATAGTAATCTTATATGGTGTTGTTATTTTGGTTTTGGGTTGTATGGTGGAACAACATGTTTGTCTTTTGGGAATTCATGTTTGAATGTTTTATTGACATGAGTCATATAGTGGTGGTTAATGGATCGTTTTGGTTGGTATTGTCTTAAGGGAAAATCGTCCCCCAATTTGATCTTGAATCCCTCGATATTTTTTGCTAGACTTTGGCATCATGGAATGTCACTTAAGGCTAAGTATCCCTCACCGCCTCGACAAGACAATGAGGTAGGGGTGGGGTGTTACATTTCCACTCCAATTTACACTAATGAACCATTTTTTCTATGGAATTCATTCCATCTGGTTTTAAAATAAGATACTAATACATTTTCTTATATTGGGTTTCATGTTCCTCCTAAATCAATACTAAACATGAGGATATTTCTAGGATCAGGGTTGAATTATCAAATAATCATGGTTCACCATCCACTGCTAATAAGAATTCAAAATATTTATCTTGGTGGAATTATTTTACTTCTATATCAGTTATATTTTCGTAAGTTTTCACCATCCTGTTCCAAAAATCAACCGTTTTTTGATCATTATGATATAGTAATTATTTAGATGAAAAAGGATCATTATTTTTATTATCCGTGAACTTGATTATTGGATTACCTTCATTATCATTCTCAATGAAAAAATTAATCATCATTCACACCTTGTCATCTTGAAAATTGAATCCATATTATTGAAAATTGTTTAGTAGTGTGCTCCCACAAATTACACCCCTTCATAAAAACAAGATATCCCAAGAAGATGCATTTCATAGATCTTGAATCCCACATTGATCATTTTAGTAATTAAAAAGTGTATATATAATATTTTTAAATTTATATAATTTATAATATTCAGCGATTTTACTAGTCCAAATCTCTATCAATATTTTTAGATCTATTATCATTTAGGGAGATTGATTAATAACACAATAATTGGTTCTCAATTAATATTCCATGTGAATATTAGTAACTTCTATATTCTTTAACATCACCCTTGTTTTTTAAAACATGCTTATGTTCATTTAATCTTCCACTTGATTCTCTTAATGATCTTATGCCATCACAAAATTTTCCATGATTCCTTCCTGTTAAAGAAACTTCTAAAACTCCTCAGTTTTTTATTTCTCACTTTTATTAGTCCTCAAAAACATGATATCAAATCCATATTTATTCTCCTTCCCTGATTTAATTTTTTTAATAATTTAAAACAATAATCCATCCACTTGATCAAGACACATGTTATCTCCTTTAATAATAATCAATGAATGATGCTATAAACATTTCCCCAATAAGGGATACAACCTATTATAACCAAATGTCTTAATGGATCAATATTAAAGTCTACTTTCCTCTCACGATCAATTTTTTTCACTTTGACCAGTGTTTTTTACTCATAACATAATTATCAAAAAAAAGTAAATATTAATTTGTATGGACTGAAAAAAAACTCATGATTACGTAGAATCATCATGCCTCCATCATACAAGTGTAATATTCTAATTTCCTTACCTCATCAATGATTATGGGACTTTTTTCTATTTAAAAAATTTATCATTTTTCTTTTAAATTTCACTAATAATTACATATAGGATCTTTGAAGTAGTTTTTACCTACACCACCACAAGATGTTCCTTCAAATTATCCTTTACACCATACATAGCCGAACTGTTGCACCACATTTAATTAAATTGTCCTAAAGGCAATATATATTTTTTCATGTTTTTAACATGATGCACTCCTTGTATGATTAATATTATACTATCATGCATCTTATATTTGAAATCAGTTACTCCAACAATCATTATGGAGTGATCATTTTCTAGATATACATTTGCTTCACAGATTGTTTTATACTGGTCAAACCATTAACATATAGATATCATGTGACTTGTTTCTATATAATTTATTATCTATGCATCGTTGAGGTGTTCCTTATATCCAATAGATATACATGGTCCCTTGAAAAGTGTTTTACCATTGATATAAGTACTCAAGATATTATCTTGAGTGTTCTTTCAACCAATTTTATTGTTCCAAAAGTCCTTCATGGAATACCCCTTTTGAAAAAATTAACATGTGAAATTATTATTTAGACTCCTTAATCGGAAACTTCAATGATTTTGGCCCTTAGTGACCATGATTCATCATTATTTGTATCTCCATTTAAAATGCCTCATTATAGATTGAAGTATTATTCCTATAATCATTGTTATTGTAAAAAATATCTTCTAGAACTAAATGTGTAATTTCCTTAATAATCAACATATCATAAAGATATTTATAATGCGGTTGATTATGAATTGATTTTATAAATACAAAAAAAATCTATAGTATAATATCCACATGTATGGTATCCCATAAATTTTTTCTCAATGTATCGAGCTAGGAAAACATTTTATTGTTGGTATTTACATGATATTTAACTGATGAAGAATCCATATTCAATGAATTTGTATATTTCTCTTCAAGAAAAGTCAATTCTTCTTATGAATTGGACTTTTATTTTTTCATTAGAGTATCTTAAATTTCATTCACCATAATTTTTTTGATTGGAGGATATATTAGGTGAAAATCCAAAAAAATAAAAGATTTTGTGAGGAGTGGTACTAAACATATAATAATGGATAAACTATATGGGATAATCCATATATCACCAATTTGATTTAAGATAGAATTTTATTTAGGATAATGTGTTCAGTTCAAAAGGTTTATACTAGAATGAAATTATATCCACAATGTGCTATCAGACCTATGGTTTATAGAGGTGTGAAGAGGATGAAATACCCCACTTGGACCATGAAATGATAATGGTGGTATTTTTAGAGGATGTTGATCCATGTTAGTACCTTGTATAGAATTTCATCCCAAATGGTAGTTATCAGAAAGAATGCCTTGATGATGAAAACTGTAGTGGAGGATGTATGAATCCTATAGACTGTCATTGATGGCGAGGCCCGTACGTGTGGTATTTTGTATGAGGGTAAAAATTATTGGGTGAAAACTTAGTCCCATTTCAATTTCAATGATGTGAGTTACACAAAATATAACCATGGATGGGGTGTTCTTATTATAACCAATTTGTTTTAGAATAGTTTCCCATAAAGGATTATGAAATTGGATTGGGTATAAAAATGTTGATGCGAGATTTTTTGACTAAGTGGATTTTCATTAATGTGTAGGACTAGATATGTGGTCTCTAGTTTTCGGGGAGGATTTATTTGGGTGTAACACAACCCCACATTAGATTTAGTGATGTGCGTTGGATAAAATATTCACTAGAATATGCTAAATAGGATACTCCTCATATCACTGACTAGTTTTAAGACAAAAACCCATCCAGTTGTATGTGATGTTCTATGAAGTTTTGGATGAAACGAAAGGATCCTAATTTTTATTTCCATGGTCTATAATGATTATTGTATCATCAGTCAATATATTATTGTGATTATTCATTGAGATCAAATTCCTCATCTTTAAACCCACCCCCAACCAACTCCTAGCCCATGCCCGGATGTATCATTAATTGACTAAAATTTCTTATTGTTGAATGAAACTTTCTATACTAAAAAGTCATGTAACTCTCTAAACTAAATGTTTTTCTTATATATCGTTTCTATAAATTGTTTTGATATTTTACCATGAAAGGTCATTGATGTTGGGGTCTAAAAATTATGTAACAGTGTGTGGTTCTCAAATATAAAACTTGGTAGTTGAAGTGAAAATATAACAATGAGTTTATTCAGTGTTGGTTGCTTCATTTTGGTGACCATGGAGTCCTTGTGAGGATGATTTTCCACTAGTTGATGGGAATCCAACACCACATAAGGACTGTTGATGGGTTTTACCAGATTTGGATCATCATTTCCTTTCTCTAAGATTTAAATCCTTGGATCAATGACCATATGTTCATGATCCTCCATAATAACAAAAATTTTCTTTTATAAATGCTATTGAATTATGAAGGGACAATGGGTTAAACAATACAATTGATGAGAGGTTTCAATATCCGCTAATTTTTTGTCTTGAAATATCATGGTTAGTAGAATATGTGTGAGTGGAAAATATATCACTATGGATTAATGAATTTTGATAAGAATACAAGATTCATAGTGGTGTGATATAACCCTAGAGTTTTGGTGGATAATAATTTTGGGAGATTTATGTTCTATAATCTTATCACTAGTGGGGTAGTTTATTTTGAATAAAATCATTCCAATTTTTAGGAGTACATCTTCCACTTTTTTTCTAACCACATTTCTATTTCATTGGAAGAAGATATTCTATGGAAGATAATTTAGTTCTGATAAAGAAAATTGTGAGAATAACCAATGAAAATAGAGAATATATATAAATACAAGAAAAATAAATTTTGACATAGATTATAATGTTAAAAAACACTCCAAGGACGATGATTAAAAAATAAAAAGGTAAAATCCATGAAAATACACCACTAATTAGGGAGTATATAAAATCAATTTATATTCCCAACATGAATTAAAAACATAGTATAGAAAACCAGTGACAAAATCCAAAACCAAATAAGCCTCCATCACCACACTAATTATCACCTCATGAACAGAATTCATCCTTCAGAGATAAATTTTTTACACATTACATAGTTTGAGTCCCCTCAAAATGTTGGTAGTGAAACACAAAATTATTGTTGCAAACTACTACCTATTCTCAAGTATGTGCTCATGTTTTTTTTCTCCACTACATATCCCCATATTTTCTTTTCTATGTATATATATTTAAACCACTCTACATATATTATACTCCTGTATTTTCCCAAAATCACATTAAATGAAAATAAACATTAATAAATCCTCAATAATACCGGTATGTAAATAGGATGAGGAATTGGGTATTTTGAGTTTTGAAAAACATTATCCTAAAAAAACCAGTTTAGCTAACACCTACAAGTCTCCCCCATTTTCCTATTAATGTAGGAGAAGAGAATTCTAATGAAATTATTTAGATCATATGATGGTAGGTAGTTCACAAAAATCAATACCTTTCAAAACAATTAAATCCTAAATTTTTAACTCTAATGGAAACATAAAATTACAACCTATTCCTGAAATACAAAGGATAAACTATTCATCATAATTTTATATGAACATTCGATACCATAATAAATAATATCTTTATCGCCAATAACTGTGATCGCCACATAATCTGGAGAAAGTATGGAAATTAACATTTCTATTTCCAAAACGTACTCCGATGACTATGAAACTATCAGTGCATTACCCATAACATTTATTTTCATTATATCATAACAAGTAGCACAATATGAAGAAAAAGAATTTGGATATAGACCTGAAACACCTCACATGAAATTCATAGGATCCCAAGCCTTCGTTATCATTGTAAATGGATTTTAGATCATGTGAAATGATGATTTTTTTTCTATAAATCATATAAAATTTTCTTCCAAACTAAATTCATCACATAATTATACTCTTTTACACCCATCTGGTAAAGAATAAAATATATTCTACCTCATGCATAAACCATTAATCCTCATGAATTGATCTATCTTCCACCACCAAATGAACAAAAAATTCCATCAGTATCAAGAGCACTAGCATAAAGAAAATTATGGAATATACATGGAACATGTCACACATCCCTCAACATTAGAATAAAACCTGGATATATTGTGAATAAAATATCATCAACATCAATGGAATTTGATGAATCTCCTTTTCCTATATTCAATAAACCAAAGTTTCCATTTTTATAATCATAAAATAATTACCTCTTTGGTGTAATATGGCACAATGCAGCTAAATCAACTACCCATTTGGTGTACAGATCTACCATGCAACCATCAACACCAACGAAATGTGAATCACCCAGACCCTATATAATACTTATGTTAATGTTATTATAATCTATGTTATGTGTATTTATTTTGTCCTTAATATTTTTAAATGCATTTCAATTTATCTACACATGACCCTCATTATATGAAAATAATTAATTGAATTTTTTTTCCTTTGAAAAACCTCTCTAATTATTATGTCCTTTATTGAAATCTAGAATAAAATATTACATAATGATTAAAATTTATTGTAGTTTTTCTGAGTTTCAATTATTTAGAATGATTAAATCGCGTCATCCTGTTTCAAAATTTGTTTTTCCCTTTCTTATAATCATGATTCATGTTATATCTCGAGGAAACCAAATTAATATGAATCATTGAAGAATAAATCCAATTACAATGTTTATATATTTACCTCTTCTATTTCCCCACTTATTCATTTGTTATTTTTATGAATATAATAGTATATTTCTATATTTAGGGGTATTTTTGAACTAAACAAAATCAGGAACACCCAAAACATATGGACCAAGTAGGGGATTTTTACTCTCAGAAGTGGAATACAATAAAATAAAACAAAAAAGAAGAAACAAACAAAGACAGTATAAAAACATGCATGTTTTCTTGATTTTATCCCATAGAAACCTTCCTATAAGGAACGAACACCACCCACAAATGAATTTTATTAATATCAATGAATAAAATGCAACATTATAAAATGTAGTAAGAACTATAAAAATAGGAACAAGAGTATAAAAAATTTATAATTCTCAAAATAAATGAGACTGAAATTAAATACTTATTGAACTACATTGAAAATAACTCAAAAATTCCTGATATCTGAAATCTGGAAGCTCACTATGCTAAATAACTCAATTTGAGGACACCTCCTTACCATTGTTCTTCTATAAAAGTCACTCACAAGGTTTAACATTCTCCTCCATTTATGAAAATACACTCCACCAATAGCTGGCCCTGAAGTGAAGATGTGGATGATGAGAAGTCAATATATAGCTCTATAAATGGAGAATGGTGATAGTCATACGTTGTTTTTCCAGAGTAAAACCTAGATCCAAAATGATATAGGAGGTGAATTTATTGAATGTCGAAATAATGAGGGACACATGGTGTTATAAATATACTGAGATTCACAAACACCAAATCTAAGCATAAGTGGTCACATAACCATGCCAAACAGAATTTCTGACCAAATACTTCAGTAGCTGAGACATATAAACAGTGAAATCAAGTAAGCGGTGTGACATATCAATGACCTGGAAATGTTCCCCTGTAGATGAGCGAGTTAATAGAGGACATGAAATGGTTTTTGTGATGGTTATGGACTTAGAAGAGGCCACATGGGAATAATCTCCCATTATAATGAATAATCCCAAAAAAATAATTTGTGAATATAATATAAATTTAAAACAACATTTCATGTATGAAACTAATACAAATGAATTGGTTGAATATTAACATGGGAAATATAATTACTAAAAAAATTATTTCAAAAAATTAAAAAATCTCAATAATTTTCAATTGAATTTGGATATGTTCTTGAACCTATGGTTAATGAATTGGAACCAAATGAAACTGATCCAAACATGAATTTAAATTATATAAGGCCATGACTTTAGTCAAACTGTCTTCTAGGTTATTGTCAGTGTGTATCTCATTGTCAAAAATAGTTCCAAATTCCATAATTTCTATAATAGAGTGTGGAATAATTTCTATTTGTTATGATGTACCATGAAATGCTAAATTATTGGATAAATTAATAGTTTATTTACTGCTATAATAATCATTGACAACATAATTATAATGGATGTGTTTTTAAGATAATCCTCCAAGACATAATTCTTGTTTGATAGCCTTGGTCAAAGAATTGTACTCTAATTATTTGGGAAAAAGGTAAACCATAGACTATATGTTACACTTATATGAAATGGGACCACCCCCAAGTAGTAAATGCTTACACATTCGATGAATTTATACTTTCATTATTTCATGCATAGTCATCATCTATATATCCAACCAAAATTTAAGAAGTATCAAAATATTTATCATAATATAAGGACATATTAGAAATAAATTAAAATTCTCTAATAATACTTTTCAGTGAATTCCAATGTGGCTTCCTAGAAGTGGACATAAATCATCTAAGGTTATATATTTCAATCGCAATGTCTGGTCTAGTGAAGATCATATTATACATGATGATTCCAACTATATTAGAAGGAAGTATTTGAGAAGTAACATGAATAACATCAGAATTTTTGGGTGTATATGTTGAAGGTAGTTTAAAGTGATGTCCAAGAGGTAAATTGATAGGGTTGAGATATTCAAATATGTATATATTAAGAATATTTAAAATATAATCATGATGAGATAAATAGAAGAGTTTATTTTTTTATTTCCTAACTATTTCGATCCAAATAATTTTATTTGGTACACCTAAGAATTTAATTTCAAAATGTATTTCCAGTTGGGATCTAAAAATAATAAGGAGGGTCATATTTTTTTAAATAAGCATATCTCGACATAAAGAAGAAAATTATGCGCACAATTTTATGTTGACATAAAATAAACACAACAATAGAATTGAATCATTGTAATTGGTTATCTTTAAAAAAGTAACCAAATTTATTATACCATTTCATTGAGGATTTTTAAAACTATACTATAAATTATATAAAATTAAATCTTGGATTAATTTTAATTCATTACAGTAACCATCATGAGGATTTATGCAAAGATCATTATTTAAATCACCATATAGAATGTCAATTTTAACATGAAAATTTTTAATGTGTATGTCACTATATGAAGGAGATGAAATTATAAGTCAAATAGAAAAATTAATAACAAATTAAGAAATGATTTTAGATGATTAAATTTCTTATCTTAGAATGAATCCCTTAAAAACTAACCTTCTTTTTATTTAATTTAATTTACCTAAGTGTTATCTTATTTTATATTATTAACCCACACAAATTTGTTTAGCATTGGTTGGTCTATTTAAAATAAAAAAGAGTGAGTTTTTCATAAATAATAGATTTATTCATTAATAGAAGCGACTGATTATTTAGAGACTTTGACATTAGTGATTTTTTATAGGTATGAGGATCATCATTTTATAGATATTGGGAAATAATAGAAGCATATAATTCCATATAATATTAAATGAACCATGAAGGAGGTATTGGGAGTGTCTTGACTCTATATCAGGTCAATTGAGAGTTTCTATTAGTGGATAAAGGTTCATATTAAGAATCTAAAATGGAATAGGAGTTGGAATCATCTGGTAATGTAGGCTGTTGATCTCATGGAATGGGTTAGATAATGTCCTCAAACCAGGTTGGAGGCTTAGTTTCATTATCCTATTCTAGGGATGGATTACTTATTCTAGATTTGGTAGCCTTATCATTAGGAGAAGAATATTCATGTAATAATATATCCCTACTTATAATAAATGTTTGGTGACCAGTTTTGCCAACCCAATGTTTGAAACCCTTAACTCCCTCATGGTATCCTAGAGAAATGAATTTAAAAGATCTATTTTCTAGTTTATTAGTTTTAGTGTAGGAATAAAATGTGCATATGAAGTCCCTTAAGTAGATATAAGATGTATTATTACTATTCCTCAATACATCAGAGGTTATAAATAGAATTCCAGAGGAAGGGAACCTATTAATAAGGTGGAATGCTTTGTTCAAACCTCTTCCAATATATAATTTTAGAGATCGGGGCATGCATAAATGATTAGTAATACATTATTATGAGTTCTATTCATTAATTCTGCTATAAAAATTTGGGGGGGAGGGGGGTTTTCCTAACAGTAATATGACTTTAAATGCTCTCATATTTACAAAATTTATGAAATTAAATGAATATGTATTTTGTTCTTTGATATATTTTTATTGTTTTAATCATTCACCCAACATTACTTTCCACATGTTTTTTCCTGGTTTTAATGGTCTAAAATTGATTATATGTATTTCTTAGGTTATAAATAAAGACTATTCATGAGAAATAATCAATAAAGGTGAAAAAATGTATACCTCTTCCTTGGGAGGATGTTCTATCTTTTCCTAATAATTTAGAATGGATGGATTCAAAGGGGTTGAAAGTATTAAATTAGAAACTATTAAAGGTGAAACTCTTAGACATTTTGATCACACAGTCTTCAAAAAATAGAGGATTTCATGGAGTTATGTCACTTAACAAACCATTATTGTTTATTTACTCTAGACCAATTAGAGCATAACTTCCCCAATATGCTATTCTATAATAGGGTAGTACATGTATTAGACATATAGACACTACCTAATTTTGGTAAACCATTCTTTTTATTCAAAATCTACCACTCATTAAGGAGAGACCATTTTATGTTATTTCTAGAGCTTTTTGATATTTTCAGATAGTCTATTTCAGAATAAATGTTGTACCCATTATGGTTTATAATCCCTAATGAAATCATGAATCTATGATGTTCGATATACCAGCCATCATCAAGAAAAGTTATTAAGCAATTTTTATCGAGTTCTAATAAAAAAAACATATTCCCACTACCTATCATCTCATTTTATTTCCTAATTGGATATATCATTCGACAAATTCTACCAATTATAGTCATAACTCTTTAAAAAGACACATTGGAAATGAGGACCCAAACTTGAGGACCCACTCATGATTGAATACATTGATAGAAAAATTTATCAATTCAGCTATGTTATAACTAGTGTCATTTATAAGGGAATGGTAAGTAGTCTGTAATAATCTGTGTTCAGGTTTATGTTTTCTATAGTTATTATTATTATTCTCATGTTTTCCACAATGTCAAAAATTAAATTTTATATTCCATGAATTAGACATAGTTTTGGGTTCTACACTTTTATTTAATTTATATTTACTAAATTCATTCATTTTAATTTATAAATTGGTCTACCCCTAGGAAAAAATCTCCTTGACTCACCATTAATTATAGGTTTGGAATTAATTATTGGGAGAATAGGGAGACATAACCTCTTCAAGGGATAATGAGTCAAGACCATATATCATAGTTTCTACTAAAGTGATGTATGAATTATCTGATAAAATTATAAGTTTTATTTCATGATCCTTTTCTTCAATAGTTACATTTCTGTTCACTAAAAATGACATTAAATTATTAAATTCATCTAAATTGACCTTAATAGGACAACATGGTTTCATCATAAAGGTGAATATTCAGTGTTTTTTATAAATCTTAATTACTAAAGAATTCATCAAATATAATTTTTATATTTTAATCCAAATATTAACAGTAGTGGATTCAATGGAATATTCCTTAATAAATTTATATCTTAATGAAAGAAATAGCTAACTACTAGATTCTACTGAAACATCAATTGGTATATCTTAATATTCTTTGATGGTTTATCTATTTTCTTTTTGATGGAAAATTGGTTTCTTAGTTCCATATAGGGAATCAATTAACCCCAAATATACTCTCAGGGATTTCATTTTAATTTTCCAATGTTTAACTTCATTATCACCATCGAATTTATTTATTTCATACATTTTTGTTGATATGTTTATTCGAATAGTAAATATAGAGTTCTTAAATAAAATTTTAATTGTACTCCCGTAAAAACTGATCAATATTAATGGTAAATTATTTTATTCAAAATAGAAATAGAAATAGAGGACTTATATGTAATGACCCAAATAGTTTAATATTATTATTTTCTTGAAAATGTGTGTATATCATTTTACACAACAAAACTCTATATAATTAATAATGAAGTAATTATATTTTAATGAAACCATCGGGTTTCGACCACTATATTATCATTGTTCAATTATGACTGTTGTTAAATACGATATTTGGTTAATGTTACTGTTGAAAACTATAGTTTTAATATAATGATTATTGTTTATAAATAGATATTATAATGATTAATTAGTAGTGAATTAAGAGTCAATGGACTCATCCAGTAGAGTCTTACCACAAAAGACCATTTTTTAGAAAATGGTAGGGAGGTAGAGTCTTTGGGCCTCTCTCTTGACCAAGACCAAGCCTAGATACAACATGTTAGACTTCGAAAAAATCTCTTACAAGGTATGTTCAAGTTAGTGGAAATTGCCACTCGGTCAATGTTATCCGAGACGCCCCAAGAGCCTATCACTATCACACACTTTACCCATAGGTTGTATTCAGGTGTTATAAGTGGTAATGTGTCAAGGTAGTTTTCACATAATGTGTAATCCCTTTTTTTAAATAAAATTTTTATTCCATCAATTCTATTTTAAAGATAGTTTTTCTTAAAAAATAAGATGGAATTAGAATTATTAATTTTTCAGGTAAATTGTACTTTTTAGAAAGATATTAATTATTATATAAAACTATCATTTTATTAATGTTTTTTATAATTAAATTTTATTATCAAAACTCTATTTTTTAATTACAAATATTAAAATAATTTTATTTTTTTCAACTAACAAAAATGTTACTTTTCATTTGATATCCGCAATTATTTTTACTAAATAATTATTTTCATAGTTAAAAGTAATTTTTTTCATATTTTTAATATGATAAACAAAAATTGATTTTTGAAATCATAATGTCTATATTAGGCCACACTGAATTTATGAGTTTTGTTTTGTTTTTTGGGGAATAGTTAATATAAAATTCTGAGTTTTCAGTATGATTAATGAGAACATAATTATGCATTATGTATCCTAAAAATCTTGTCGAATCTTTTGGATTACAACACTATAACAGGTGTCTCAAGTGTTCAATACCATGGGACATTACCATTTTCATTCCTATGGATATTCATATACCACTACGAAGGTGTCCATGGAAATTAATAAAAAACTCTCTTAATTTTTCTATAAGTACCCACCCATTTATACATTTAATTTCATTAAAAAATATTCATCCATTAATATATAAAATTAACACCTCCAAATTAGTCCTCCCAATGTTTCCTAAAGGCCCAATGGTCTTGATCTTCTAGATTTAGGTGTCACTATTCCAGGTAAGGGAAATCTCATCTTCACTTCTCCTTTTAAGTTATATTTTTTATGTGGTATGTTTATCATATTTCCATACCATGTTATTATATCCATTTCATTTATTCCATTTATTATATTAAGAAATGACTATTAATGTGATTCTTTTTCCCTCTACCTTTAAATATTTTCTAAAACCATTTTTTATACCTGTTATGATGTGGATTTACTTCTCAAAGGTTATCTATTTTTATCAAAACAATGTTTTAATTGAATCTGTGAATACCCAAACCTATTTATCCTCTCTAGGTATTAACATATATATGAAAATGATATATTTTATTCTTGAATTAAAATTCAGGAAACACACATTCTTTTTCGGTGGGATTAAAATGAAAAAATGATCTTATTTTTAATTACATTAAAAAACCATGATTTTGATATGAAACCAGTTTCTTTTATTCTCCACATGTTATTTATTAATTGTTTTATTATGATCTATATGGATCATATTAATTAAAAAATAAGGGTGTGACCTGATAGATCTCTAATGTATTGAAAAAAAATTAATTTCTAGAAATGATATGTTTTACGATACCTTGGTTAATAACCCTGGTAAATGTTTTGACACCTTGGTGACTAAGAATGGAAATATGCATATGAATATATAAATAAAATGTTGTATGCACATTTTCATGTTATAATACATGTTATTTTTATTAATATATACCTATTTATCATTTCTTTATATATTTCCTCAATTTCTTATGGATATTCTTCCTGATCAAAAGTAACTTGTTTCTCTTTTTTTCCATTACCATGCCTTATTCTCACCATTTCCATTGTTCTATGTCTCTGGGTTATGAAATTAAATAAATGTACATATGAAAAACCATGAATAATACTTTCAATTGGAAGAGAATAATGATTTATATTTTGATGTAATATATACCTTATTTTTAAGACACTAAACTTTAAATGTTTTTCTATTGTTAAAATGCTTTGAAAAAATTATAAATAAAAAGGAAGGACACTGTAGTTGGATTCAAATGACAGTTTAATTATTTGCGGAAATATATATTTGAAATTTTTTTGAAGAACCATATAGAAAATTTTAAAAATAAAAATACTAATTGGTATTTTGAAAATATTATATATATGATTTTCTATCAAATAAATACATTTCTAGATACGAAAAAATGGATGCGGCTGTAGCAATTATGTAACTTGGGGTAAAACAAGAAAACAATGCGTTGAGATATTATCTAATGAGAACCGATTCATGAAAATGGGCCTTGCTATACTGGTGTTTTGACACTCTCTTGAGAAATTTTTGGTTAATCACAATATTTTTATGAACCATTATGAATGATTTATAGAAAATTTAAATGTTTTTAAAGATTAACATAATAAAGAATGATATTTTGAGGCATGAAATTACTATATAGTTATATGATTATTTAACGAATAATATTTCAGAATAAGGTATTATTCTTTTAGAAAATTGTGGGATATAGGAAAAACCATATAAACTATTAGTGTAATAGACTAGGTGGTGACAAACTTATGATGGAAGTCAGAATAGAAACCTTTATAATAATGTTGAATCAAATAACTCGAGTTGTGGAACTAACTTGAATCAATCTAATAGACAATATGCACCATGATGGGAATAAAATTACATTAAGCCCTTAATACGTTAATGACTAAAATCTTTCAGTTGATCTACTAACACATTGATTGCTAAAAAATGGATAAAATATATCGTAAAGAACTTTTATGTACACTAATATTCAAAACAAGAGAAAGTCACCAAAGCTGTTTTCCTATTAGAGGGATATGAGGATCAGTGGTGGTAGATGATAAAAAATTACAAATCCAATAGGGGATATTGATGATTTAGTGTGGGATTAGTTTAGGGGAACCTTTTTCAGAAAAATATTTCCCATGTAATATGATTGAAAATAAAGTAGGAATTTCTAGAGATGAAATAGAATTAAAATGAATATGTGGGGTTATATGAGTTGAACATAAAAAGAATTTCTTTTTACTAATCTTTATTTTTCTTAGATAATAATGGGAATTTTGATAGATTATTCAGTGGACTATGCCCTCATATATGAAAGAATATTTCAAACTGATACTATGACACCTATGAGGATATAATGGGGTGTGCAATGAAAGTTGAACTTGAGATTGGTGAGACGTTATGGTTTCTAAAATAGTCTAAAAAGAATATGTATTTGGATCCAAACATAGAGAGGAATATTAAAATAGTAATTGGAAGAATTCCAGTGTGACATTCGGTTAAAAAAATGTGGGAAGAAGCATTAAGGGAACTACCTGCTCCGGAGTGGGAATCTGTTACATGTGTGGAAGAGATGTCCATATCACTCAGAGCTATCATAGTGAAGTAAGACCTCAACTTCTTAACACTAATTACAAAGGTAAGATGGTGTATGCCATCTCGTATGTCCAATGCTTAAGGTGTAGACAACTTGGGAGATTTTTTATGCACTATCCAAATCTAAGGGTATTGGAGGAGAATCACCATCACCCTCAACATATGACAAGGGATCATGTTAAATATTTTTCTATAATGATGGCTGAAGTTGATGATACAAATGATGTGGTGATAGGTACTCTCATTGTTTACTCAAATCTAGCTAGTACTTATTTTGATTCTATTTGTACACATTCCTTTATTTTTTTCCTGTTTGAAAAAATATAGAATCAATATAAAAACTATATGAATTAGTGTTATAACTCCAAACACAAAGAGGTATTATTAATTCATAAATAGTGAATAAAAAATATAGTATTTACATTGGTGAGAATATTGTAATCAGAAATCTATTAGTTATTATAATGATCCAATTCGACATAATATTGTGGATGGACTGGATCTCAATGTATAATGTTACGATCAAATGCAGAAGTAAGGAAATCTTAGTATTATTGAATGGGAAACCTATATTTATCTTCAATGTAGAGATATCTAGAGATATGCTTTGTCTAGAAGGACTTCATTTATCCTTTATTATGAAAAATATTTGTGACAATGAAGAAGGAAATGAATGTATATGAATAGAGTGATCCCCCATTGTTAAAGAGTACATCTATGTATTATCTGAGGAGTTACCTGGGTCACTACTAAAAAGGGAGGTAAAGTTCCCTATAGAAATAAAGTTTGGATCCATAGAAATATAAAATACCCCATATATAATGGAAAATGTGGAGCTGCTGGAATTAATGAGACAATGTCAAGATCTTTTGGTGAGGGGATTTATCTATACATGTGAGTATCTATGGGGAGAACCTATTATCTTTATGAAGAAGATATATGGATAAATGTCATTATTAATTGATTATGCAGAACTTAACAGGATCAAAATGAAAAACAAGTACCATCTTCCATGGATTGATGATTTATTTCACCAACTTACTGAGGATAAAATTTTCTCCATGTTTGATCATCAATCTAGTTATTACCAATTAAGGGAAAAGAATGAAGATATTCCAAAGACCACATTCCAAACAAGATATGGGAATTATGAGTAAGATTTTATTCTCATTTTCATGACACATTCTATGGTAATTTTTATAGGTTTTATGAATATAGTAATTAAGAACTACCTTGATAATTTTTGGGGTTTTTATTTGTGATATACTAATATATTCAAAAAGTGGAGAGGAGAAGAAAGATCATCTAGGGGTTATATATAAATCTTTTAGGAAGGAGTGGATATTTGGGAAGTTCTACAAATGTGATTTTTTTGTTACAAAAAGTTTCTTTATTATACAACATTGTAATTAATGAAGGAGTATCAGTATACCCTACAAATATAATGGTTGTAGAAGAGTGGTTTCATAATAAAATAGTCACTAATATTCATAGTTTCAATGGATTAGTGGATATTACAGGAGTTTTTTGGAAAACGTTTCATAAATTTCTAATCCACTAATCAAGTTAACTCGAAAAGGGTCAGGTTCATATAGATAATGGGATGTGAAGAATATTTCTAATACTTGAAGAAGATATTGGTTTCTGCACTCATGTTAACTCTACCCACTATCGGAGAAGGATTTAATATTTTTAAAGATGTATCTTTAAATGGGATTGAGTGTGTCTTCATAAAAATTACAAGGGGATTGATTATGAATCTCAACAGTTGAAGCCTCCTAATAAGATCTATCCTACACATAACCTGGATCATACTGTATTTGTTTTTCCCTAGAGATATATAGGTACTATATTTAAGAAGAGTAATGTGATATATACACATATCATCAATGTTTTTAGTATTTTTCTTTCCAAACGAATTGGACAAGAGAGAGAGAATATGTATCAATATTATTAAAGAATATGATTGTTAAATTAATTATCATCCTTAAAGAAAAAAGTTGTCACTATTGCAATAAGTAGTAAAAAACAGATGTGATATCAATGAGGAGGATTCAAAGAGATCCTTTTATCAAAAACATATTAAAGCAAGACATGGGAATTGTATGGTAAGGGGAATCATCAATCCTATCCCAAAATTATTATTCAATAATTATTACTATAAAAGATCAATAAATCTCAATGAGAAAATTCTTCATTACAAATGAATATAGAGGTTATAAAGAATGGGATGTTTACAAAGTTCAATATTGATCTAGAAGGTTTTCAAAAATTTCATATAGGGATATGTGTTCTATCTATTCTGGAAATAGATATGGAAATGATGGATGAAGATCAAAACTCTACATAATTTATACAACCTATAAGTTCGAAAATATATTGGGACCTTGGTGATCATTATTTGTTGGATAACATGACAAGGCAGATTGCTAAGTGCACTACAAGGTGTATGGTGTGTTATTATGTGAATGAAGAGTAAAAACTTCCTAAAGTAGTATTACACTCACTACCCATACAATAATGGATGTGGGATAATATAACAATGGACTTTGTACCTAGTCACCTGAGAATATCTAGTGGAAACAATGCAATATGGGTTATAGTGGACCATCTCACCAAGAATGCCCATTTTTTCCCTATTTGGGATAATTCATATATTATACAAATCGCCGAGTTATGCATGAAGGATAATGCAAGACTTAATGGAGTTACACTTTCTATCATATCTGATTTTGATACAAGGTTTACATATAAACTATGGATATGTATTCAAAATTATTTGAATACTAAATTGAATATCAGTACAGCCTGTCACACTTAAACTGATGGTCAAATGACTATTCAGACACTCGATGTAATGGTAATAACATGATTAATAGAATTTAAATGTCTGTGGGATCGACATATCCCATTAGTTGAGTTCATGTACAACAAAAGCATCAATTATAACATTCAAAATGCACACTATGAATCTCTACATGGGAAGTAATGCAGAAGTCCTACATGTTGGGTTGAGGCTTGTAGGGGAATGCTTCTTAGGACTGATCATGTGAAACATATGACAAAAAAGTTTCATGCCATCCTACAATAGAAAAGGATGATCAATGTCGGAAAAGAGTTATGCTGAAAATCGTCAAAGGGACTTGGAGATTGATGTTGTTAAAAAATAATTCCATAAAATTTCACCTTGGATGAAAGTCATGAGGATTTCTATCCAAGGAAATCTCAGCCCCAGGTATATTGGACACTGTGAATTACTTGATCACATATGAGTAATGGCCGGTCATCTTGAACTTCCTAAAAAGTTAGTACATTTTGATGATGTTTCACATGTATCTCTCTTAAAGAAGTATATACCTGACCATTCACATTTACTAAATCATAAGGTAGTACAAATGGTACTTGAACTATCTTATTATGAGAAAATAATGGATATCTTAAACCATAGAAAAAAGGATCTATGCAACGAGACTACCCACCCTGATAAAGTGTTGTGGAGGAACCGAAAATTTGAAGAAGTGTCAGGGGAACAAGATGAAAAAGGGAGGCATTATTACCCTAACCCTTTCTCGGTTGAGATTACAAGTTGAAATTTCAGGGATGAAAATTCTTAAGGGGGATAATGTAATGACCATTACTTTTTAATAATATTTTTTTTCTGAACAAGTGTGTTATATTATATTAGACAAAAAAATATCTCATTAATAATTTTGTAATTACATTATAATGTGACCATCATGTTTTGACCATTATTTGATCATTGTTCAATTATGATCATTGGTCAATATGACTGTTAGAAACAATTATATTAACATTATAATTATTGTTTATAAATAGATATGATAATGGCTAATTAATTCAGAAAGATGTGTTGTACCATATGAAGCCCATTTTTCAAAAACAATTATGGAAGTAATGTCTTTTTTCTTCGCTCTTATCCAATCCCATGCTGGTATTCAACATTATAGGATTAAACAAAATCTTCTACGGGATATTTTCATGTAAATAGAGATTACCACTCGGGCGATGTTATCTGAGCCACCGTAAGAGTCATTTACCATCAACACACACTTAGGTCATATGTCGGTGTTATAAAGAGTTATGTGTTAAGGCCTTATCCACTTAATGTTTTATTCCTTTTTTAAATAAAATTATTATTCCATCATTTCTGTTTTATGAGTAGTTTTCCATAAAAATGGAGGTGTAATTTTATAAATTCATTTTTTGGGTAAAAATTGGACTTTTTATAATAATTTAAATTATTAATTTAAAATTTGGATTTATTATTGTTTATTATAATTAAATTTTATAATAAAAATACCGTTATTTAATTAAAAAAGATCAAATAATGTTTTTTTTTCAAGTGCTAAAAATATTGCAATGCATTTTCTTCCCAGTTTTATTTTTCATAAATATGTATTTTCATAGATAAATGCTAAATTTCTCATATATATAAAATTATTATGAAAAAAATATTTCACCTTTGAAATCATAATGTTCATATTATTTTATGGCGTATTTAAGAGAATTTAATAAAATATTTTTTTTAATGAATAGTAAAAATGTAGTTTCAGAGTATTTGGTATGTTTAATGATATCATAATGACATATTATGTAACATCAAATTCTGGATGAATCTTTCGGATTAAAATAAATTAATAGGGTTCCCATGTGGCCAATATATTTGGAAAATCCCATGGGAAAATAGATGGGTTTTCAAATACAACTATTTTGGTGTCCAAAGAAATTAATAAAAAACTACCTCACTTTTTCTATAAGTACCCAAATATTTAATCAATTTCATTCATTAATAATTAATTCCTCATGATTATATGATATTATTACCTCCCATGAGGTCCTCCCAATGTGTAATAAATCCCACATGTTTCCGATTATCATTTTTTAGGAGTCACTCTTCAAGGTAAGGGATATCCCAACTTCTCTTTTTTTAGTTCTCTTTTTATGTAGTATGTCTTTAAACATTCCATACAATAATATTAAGACCATTTTATTTTATCCATTTAATATTTTAATTTACATTTACTGATGGCATACTCTTTTACACTCTTTTTCACGTATTTCTAAAATAATTTTTTATACCTGTTATGCTGCTGATTTTACTTATCAAAATTTCTATATTTTTATGAAGAAATTGTTTAACTTTATTTTGTGAACACCAAAACCTTTTTGTTCATTAGGTTTATTTAAAAATATTTCAAAATGATCTATTTTATTTATTTATTAACATATATTAATCCTTCATTCTTTTTTACATAGGTTTAAAATATAAAGGTATCTAATTTTTAATTACATTCTAAAACACAATAATTTTGATATGAAACCCATTTTATTTATTCTCCACAGGTTATACAAGAATTATTTTATGATCTATGTGGATCACAATAATAAATAATCATGAAGGGTTATCCTTGATATCAATCGAATGAATTGGTAAAGAATTTAATCTCTTGAGATGACATGTTTTACGTTACCATGGTGATTAACCACGATAATTTTTATGAAACCTCTATGACAAACCTTTTTGATATACTTATGAATGTATTAAATAAATTGTGTAGACACATTTACAAGTTATAATTAATATTCTAATTATAATTATATTCCTCTTTTTAATTACTTTATTTATTTCCTCATGTTCCTATTGATATTTCTCAAGATCACAAGTAAATTGTTTCCCTTGTTTCCCCTTACGGGGCCTTATACTCACCCCTTCCTTTCATGTGTGTCTTGATGTTATGATATGTAGTAAATTGAATAAGTATTAAACATAAATAATAATTTCATGGGAAATATACTATCTTTTCTTCCCATTTTCACTTATTATTTACCTTATTTCGAAGGCACTGAACATTAAAAGATCCTCTGTTTGTAAAATACTATGTAATGTTATCTAACAAAAAGGATGGATTTAAAATTATAGATGGGAAAATCTATTAAATTAATTCAGTAAGTAAAAAATGTGATTTACGAAGAGATAATAAATAATAAATTAATTTTTTATTAATATAAATAATTGGTTTGACAGAAAAATATTCCAATTAATGATTTCAAACCACTTTGTGAGGGGTAATGGAGGAAAAAATGAAAGCTAGAAAACACAACTCTTAAGGATCGAACTAGGGTTTTATCTAGATTATATTAGATATAAAATAATTAGATAAAAAATATGAAATAATAACAGAAAGAAATATTACAAGTTAATATTTATTTCCTTCCCTCCCATGGGGACCTATGTTCCAAAAAAAAACGTCCACAAACACATTTTATTAAGATGAATATATGAAATGTTTTACGATGAAATCCATCATGAAACACAAAAATAAGACGATAAGTATACATGATTTATAAGATTATAAATATATAAAACTAAAATACAATACTTATAGAACTAGAGTAAAAATTACGCCATTAGTCCTCATCACTTGAAGTTGGAAGCATAGTGTGATAAACAATAAGTGTTGAGGACTACTCCTTACCGTCCATATAATGGAAAATCTGTTGAGAAGTATACACTTCTTCCACCATGGAATGATGTCATATCCACTAAAACAAATCATAAATATGATTCTATGTAGGATAAAAATATTGTATTTATCTCTAACGAAGGAGAATATAGATGGAGAGCTATAGTTTATCTTGAAGAAAACTGAGATTGTAATTCTGAGGGGGTAAAAATGGTCAAATGCTGAAATGGTGAGGGAGGAAGGGGTCATCAATCCCCTGAAACCCTCAAATAGAACATCCAATGCAAAGATTCCATGAAACTACACCGAAAAAATGGAGGATAGAATACGCAATCAACTATGTCAAATGAATGGTGCTAATCAAGAAGGCATCATGACAGATCATCAACCATGAAATGATCCTACACATATCGGTGAGATAACTGAGGACAAGAAATTGGATAACTGAAGACCATGGAACAATTAGAGGCCGATTGGGGAATAATGGACAAGCATATGGAATATACCCAATAATAATAAATTGATCATATAAAATAAATGTAAAACAATTTTTTAGAGCATGAAACTAAGACAAATGAATTGTGAGAATATAGGAATGGAAAATAGTCATGAGAAAATAAATTGAATTCCCATAATTAACACACATATTTTTATTATGTATTGATATTTACTATTTATTATCTTTTTTTAATGTAAAAGAAAATTATTTTATGAACGAATAAATATTTAGCTTCACATATTATTTATTTCATGAAAAATATTTATCTTCATTATCTTCAATATGGTAATTAATTTAGAGACATTATTACTTAAGAGGAAACCATTTAACATGAAAATTTTAATAAAATTAAATTTTAAATTATTTAAAAATATAATTAATAATTGTTATCAAGATAAATATTATAAAATATGTTGTAATATTGGAGGACACCTTTATTGAGTTCATAATTGTTAAAACATTTTTCAATAGAAAAAACATTGTACATTAATATAGTCAATTTATGATTATTAATTGTTTTTATAGTGTCATAATACATGTTTTATAAGTACATAATTAAGAAAATCAAAAAAATAACAATATATAATACATGTAAAAAAAATATATCATCATCCATAACTATAAAATAGGAGGTAATGTGTGTATGAACTCACAGAAAACCTCAGGACAATGATTATATCACTATAGGAAAATTGCAATATTGCGGTGATTTTATGATAGTTTAGCGATGTTTTTACCATTACTAACCCAATTAGTATAATCATAATATGGTTTCATGTATATCACTCTTGATAATATATACTTACCAATTTAGGTCATTTTAGATGTTAATTATGTATGTGAAATGTTTTCCATTAAGGGTCGGTTTGTGGTTTATTTAGAGAATATTTTATATTTTTAAAAAAATTACATATAAAAGCATCTCTAAATATTTTATTAGTCATTTTAAACTACCACTAAACATATATCATATTATTTTTTGATAAAATGGTATTTCACTAAAAATAATAATAGTATATAAATCCAGTATAGATTTAACCATTTAAATTATTATAAATAATATAACGCACATTTATCATTTTCTTATGGATTAACATTATATATACACTATTTCCTTTATCTCAATATCTGAAATGGAATTTTAAAATTAAAAAACATAAATGTAATATTAAGAAATTTAGTTATTCTAATAATATCACAAGTGGGATTGACAAATAGTTCATTATTAAATAGGACATATTAATCAATGGAAATTTTCCTAAAATTTCACATTAGTATAAGATAATTTTCATAATTAACAATTTGGAAATTTTTTAATCTTTAGAAAAAATATTTAATTTAAAAACCCACAATTTCAGTCATTCTGACCAAAGTGTATATGAGATTTGTTAGATGTTAACTTCAAAATACCACAGATAACTTAGAAATCATTTTCATATAATTTATTATCAATCTGAGATAATTTTATAGGTTAGAGTAGCTGATATAACATTTTACCATTTAAAAAACATTTAAAAGTAAAAATAGTATTTTATTCATTCTGACCAAAATTTATGTGGAATTGTCCCAGAGTTCATTCCAATAAATAACATATTAATCAAGGATAATTTTACTATATTATCCCATCATTAGATACTTTTTATCATGGATTGAGTGTCTGAAACATGTTTTTAATAATAAAAACCCTTTTAAATGTAACAAACATACAAAGAGTCACTCAAACCAAACCACATGTTGGATTCATTCATGGTTTAAACCTATATACCACACACTAATAAATGATAATGTTTTCTATATTTTCATATAATATTGAGCTTATTAGATATCCTCAAGCATGTGAAACACATTTTTATCAATAAAATCTCATTAAATGCAATAGATTGATATATTGTTATTTCATATTAGTAAAAAATAAGATCTAACAATTGAATACATGTTTTCATTGAATAAAAATTATTTATACCACTTGATTATTTCATTTCCCAATAACAATATTTTAATTCCCTTTTTAGATGCTGAAAAATTGGATTATTTACTGCTAATATATTGTTACAAAATTTGGTACTAGGAAAGGTTTTCCATTCTCATTGCTAAATACCCACTAATAAAGGAGACGTTTCCCAATGATAAATAATCACAACAAAAGGTATCATTTTTTTAGTTCATTTTTATTATATAGAAAATGAATTCTTTGTCAATGTTTTTCATACACTATGAAACATCCCCATTGGACTACACCAAAGAAATTCCAGTACTTCAAAAACCTAAGAACCAAAAATATAAATATAGAGTGAATAAGAAGACAAAATATCATTATAAATAGAAAAGATGGTGTAATTCAAAAAATAAATAAATTATTTTATTTTATAACATATTATTGCATTAAATTATTATTAGAATACTAATAAATACAATAATTTTAATAGAAAAAATTCAAAATTTTATATCAGTTATGTAAAAATATTTTTAATTCTATAAAAAAATACAAAAATTTGGAATAAATAATATATATGAATAAATAAATAATATGTGTTTTCATATTAACACATAGAGATTTAGAAGTTATTAGAATGGAAACAATATATATGAATGATCATTCTGACCACATGGAGAAAAATAATTATGTATTAAGGATTTATAAATTATAAAAATGAATAAATAATTTTTTTTCTAAAGGTTCATAAAACTTTTATAACCTCTTTATTAGAATGTACTATGAAACATATGTTGTGAAATACTGTATAAATTTTAAAAATAAAACTTAAATTTTTAGTAATTATCACCATAAATCACATCTGAATGATTAAAGGTTCAATCCTATAAGAAAATAATGTATCAATAGATGATATTATGATGTAATTTACTAATAATTAATAACATGATACATGTATTGAAATTAAATTTTAATTTCTATCTAAAAACAAAAATTTGATATAAAAAATTCATGAATATATTTTATTGATTAATTTCATTGATTTGTGAAATTCAATGATTATTTTTTCGTATGTATTAATTTTTTTATTATATTTTAAAATAATTAAATTTTTAAAATGGTTTTTAAAATATTAAAAAATAAATAAATTATTATTATTTTAATAAAGAATCTAAAAAGGGAAAATGTATGTTTTGGTGATTTATTTATTGAAAAAATGTTTTAGATTGGAAAAATATTTAAAAAATACAAATGAAATGGAAGAATCGGGAACTGAGAATGGTGTTCCTTTCTCAATGATAAAAAAACCACTATGGAAAGGGTGTTTTCATAGTGATAAATAATCATTCAAACAAACAAAATTTCTCAGTTCTTTTTTAGCACGGAGAAAATGAATTAATTCTTAATTATTTTCTATCAACATAAAATGTTCTATATGACTATTGAATCCACATTATAGTGTTGAAAAAACCATTTAAAAAATATTAAATAAGAATGAAAATTAGAATGATGAATATCAATGTTTATTTAATTCAAAAAATAAATAAATCAACTTATTTTTCATCATATTTATGCATTAAATTGTCAATAAAATATTAATAAATATAATATTTATGTATGAACATCATAAAAATTATATTGCAGTGAAGTTAGAATCCTTTGAATTATAATAAAAAATGAAATGAACCGTAATTTTATAATATTAATTTATAAAAATAATAAAATATTTGTGGTTTTTTAATAAAATAAAATAAATTTAAATTTAATTTTAAAAGAAAAAATATAGATTTTAATATTCTGGCCACATAGAGAAACAAAATGATTTGTGGTCAATTTATAAATTACAAAAAATAATAACTAATTTTTATTCTAATGTTTAATGAAAATGTGATATAATTTTGGAGATTTTGTCATGAGACATATGTTTTGAATTGAAATTTCAATTTTCAATTGAAAACAATTATTATTAGTCATTCTGACCATGCCATACATCGGAATTATTTATAGTTCATTTTTACAAGATAATTATAAATCAAAAGATGATAATATGTGAGTATTTTATTATAATTATGCTTATGATTGGTGTTTTGAATTACAATTTCACTTTTAATTTGCAAACATAAATGTTATATTTTAATTTCATTCATATATTTATAAAATTAATATCATCGATTTGGGAAATTAATTGATTATTTTTCACAACTAATTTTTTACAATATTATTTGGTATTTAAAAATTTAAAAGTGATTTTAAAACTAAAAATAAAAAATAAATAAATACATAAAATTTTAAATTAGTATCTAAAATGTTAAAAATAATTTGTTCAGTTAAATTTATTTTACCATAATAATTTTATGGTCGGAAAAATTTCCAAACATCACATGGTAAAGGGAAAAACAAGAGACTAATAGAAGGGTTATATTGAAAATTATAAAAAATCCAATAATAAATGATCCCTTCCCTAGTGTTAAATAATTACTGAGAAATGGTAAATTTTCCAAAAAGTTTTTATCATTGAGAAAATGAATTTTTTTAAATTTTTTTTGCACTGGGAAATGTACAATTGGACAATTGTAGCCATAATCTAGTGCTGCCACAACTATGAAATAATAAATTCAAATATATATTTAATAAGAAAAATAATTCCCTTGATTAATATCCAAGATGATTTAATTGAAAAACATAAATAAATATAATTATTTTTCAATATATTTATGCATTATATTATTCATACGAAATTAGTAAATACAATATTCATAAAAGAACATATAAAAAATATTATTTTAGTCTTGTAACACTCCTTTGACTACTTATTTACCAAATAAATTTATCATAATTAAAAATGACTAATATATAATCATAAATAAAAAATATATGGTTTCATAATTACACATAATAAATTTAAGAGTATTCAGAAAGGGAAATGAATTCTGATTTTTCATTCTAATAATATAGAGCATCGAAATGATGTGTGGTTCATTTCTATGTTCCATAAATGAATCAAGGATTTTTCTCAAATGTTTTTTGAATATTTGATCTAGTTTTTTTTAAATTGATCTTCTAATGTATGTTTTGAACTATCATGTCTCGTTTAAATTGAAAACTGTCATTTTCATCCATTCTGACCACACCACACATCGAAAGGATTTTTTTGTTCCATAATATAAGGAAAATAATAACATTAGATTATAATATGTGTATATTTTGACTTCATTAAACATGTCATTCATGTTTTAAATTTAATTTAATTTTTCAATTTTCACACACACATGTTTTTTATGAAATTCACGTATACATTTATAAAAATAATTTTGCGAATTTTTGAAAATAATTACGCCTTTTTTTCAAAGTTTTTATTATTTTATTATGTGTTTGGGTATTTAAATTTTAGTTGGAATTTTTAAAAACCAAATAATAATGAAATAAATATTTATATTTTTTTGAGATGAATTTAAAATGGGAATATTATATTTTTTTGGGAAACCTTTATTTATTAATTTTTCTTTATTTTGGAAACATGGTGAAACAAAACACAGGAAATGGAATACCCAAGAACATAGAAAGAGGTAATTTCTCAATTCTAAAAATCCAACTAAGAATAGGGACCCTTCCTACTGATAAATAATCACTGAAAAATGGAATATTTCTCAGTTCTTTATTAACATTGTGAAAATGAATTCATTCTCAATGCTTTCATAGCACTATTAATTGTCAAACTGAACTACTGTATCCATATTCTAGTGTTGCAATAACATTAGAAAAAAATATCAATATGTAGTTAATAAGATGAAAAATAAATATGATGAATTTTAATGATGATGTAATTGAAAAAATAAATCTAAATGTTTTACAACATATTTACGCATTTAATTATTATTTCAACATTGATAAATAAAATATTTATAAAAGATCACATTAAGAATCATATATAAAATATGTAGGAATTATTTGATTTATAATTATCAAACGAAACATAGAATAATTTTGAACAAGTAATATATAATACTAAATAAATAATATGTGGTGTAATAATGAGACTTATTAAATTTAAATTTAAATATAATGTAATAAAATAAACATTTGATAATGCTAACCACACAGATCATAAAACTGATGTTTGGTTCATTTCTAAATACAATAAAATGAATCAATTTGTTGTTATAATGTTTCATGAAAATATTTTATAATTTTTTAGAATTGGGAATTGTAATGAATGTTATGAAATAGCATGCCACTTTTGAATTAAAAATATTAATTTTCAGTCATTACAAGTAGACCACACATCGAAATGGTTTTTAGTTCATTCCTACAAGACAAAAACGAATCAAAAGATGATAATATTTGTTTATTTTCATAGATTTAAACACCTGAATCATGTTTTGAATTTAAATTTGAAACACACATGAGATATTTAAATTTCAATTATACATTTTAATAATCAATTTCATTGACTATGGAAATTAATTGATATTTTTTCCCAATTACAATTTATTTGTTATATTTTTTTTGTAATTACCATTTCATAATTTAATTGGAAAAAGAAAATATAAAATAAATTAACCAGTATAATTTTAAATTAGAATCTAAATTAGAACAAATGAATATTTAAGTGACTTTTTTGTTAAAAAGATGTTTTAGGATATAAATGTTTAAAAAGTATCACTTGGGAAAGAGAATAATCATGGACTAGATAATAGTAACCATTAGAGGTGAAAAATCCATGTGAGGGTCAGTGCATTGCTGGACATGTGTCAAAGTTAGTGTCATCACGATTTAGAAACAACACAAGGTTTTTCTATCTCCCATTTTGGGTGACAATTGATTTCACAGAGGAAGGATGCAAATAGATTATATATAGGACCAGACCATATAATCATATTTCTTATGAAATTTTATTAAAACTATTTTCCTCCTAATATGGATGGTTAATGAATTAGGGAAGATAAAACCATATAAGAGATCAAAATTTTCATATCTAAAATTTTAAATCCATTTATCCACATATACATGTTAACATAAAATATTATGTTCATTCTACACCCATACAGACTCATATTTTTCCAAGAATAATATTAAAATTTTTAGAAGAACAACTCAAAAATAAAAATTTTAATACTACACCCATATTTGATGAAGAAATACTAAAAAATATCAAAAAAAGATATAAATCATATAAAATATTAATTCATTCATATATATAAACAGTGAAAAAACTTTTTTTGATGTAATAAAATTGTTATAAAAATGGTAACCATTTAAACGATTTCAAATCCAAAAAAGGAATTATTTTTTTTAAAAAAACTATTCAATTAATCGGTTTAAAAAATAATGAATCATTCTCATATTCATCTTCATCAATGGCTTCATTTTCTTAAATTATAAAAATTGTGCAAATAAAATTAATATAACCTAATCAATGAATTAAAAAACACACATCTATATTGAAGATACAATATGAGTTACTATAAAACTGTGAAGAAAATATTATATAAAAAATCATTGATTGGGTTTCTTGGAAGAGAGTGACAACTATATATTCATAAAATATGTACATAATTGCTAGAATTTTATTCATATTCTGAAATTATGGTAGATAGTCTTAATCAAACATGTTAAATCATCTAATTATATGAAAATAAAAAAGTAAATAAAACATATCATCACATACCAAAGCATGTTGTGACACATAACAAACATTATTAAGATACTTTATAATCCAATTAAATGGAAAAAACATCTCCTTGTAATTTTTTCTGAAAATTATATAATCAAATCATCATAATAAAGCTGTCAAAAAAAATAATTTTCAAGTCAATTCATTGAAAATGTTTATAATATCTCTTATGACATGATATTTTAAAGATATTTTTTCATCAACATTAGCTTAGAAAAACTTCTCTTTACCGATGCAACTTTTATGGGTATAGTTAAAAAAAATTTATTTCCCACCCATGTCATTTTAAACCCCCCATATATCCAATAAGTCCTGATAAAATTAAATATATCAATTTATTTTTTCACTTCACTTAAGAATATTGACTACAAATCTCAGAGATCTTGAAAAATTTCAAAGCCACAAATATCACATGTTCATCATGTTTTAAAAAATATTGAAGTTGTGTGAAATATTATGTCAATTGTCATACAAAATTAATTCTAGAATTTTCCTTTATCAAAAATTCAAATAATTTATTTAGGTCTTAAAATTTCATAAAACATTCCCTTAATTAGATAAGATCATGATCAATAATTTGAAGGAAATTATTTTTTCTAAAATATTCCCCAATAGATATCTTTGTAAAAGAAACATCTTCCAAATACACATTAAACTGTTTCTTCTTAAAAAAAATATTTTTTCTTAAAATAATAGTTCAATACCAAAATTGATATTAAAGACTTTCACTTCATTCATTAACCCTTCAAACCCCTCTACTTTAAGCTATTCAAAGAACAAAATCAACTCCTTTATTTTTCAATTTGCATATTTGATATCAACATCATCCCATTATAGTGTTTTACACATATGATAGACTATATATTGAACTTTTTAAAAAATTTATATGCTATTGAAAAACTAAAAAATATCTAATTTATTTGAAAAAATCCACTAGAATCCAACATCACAAGATTAACTTATTTAGAATGATTGAAAATTTCATCCAATTCATCTATTAATTATTGTGTATGTTTACTAATAGATATAATAATCGTGATGTGACATTACTAATAAGTTAATCATAATATTTTTCATTTAAAACCCATTAAATAATTCCTTAAAATATCCCATATATGTATTCAACCTTCATACAATTTATTAATATTTCTCACAAATGAAAACAAATTATTTATTTCACACATGAATTTTGATTTCATATATATAAATAATCAGTCCAAGGAATACACATGAGGTGTAAAATTTTGTAGGATTTATATTAAGAAGTATTTTATAGAAAACATTATTTTTACCTTTATGTTTGATATAATTTTATAATTTTTCCTATGATGTCATAAATTTTTAGAATATGGTTAACCAAAAAATTTTCAATGCAATTGAAAATACCACTAACAGATGTGTAATAACCCTTTTTATAGATAAGAAAAAAATTATCAACTTTGTATTTAAATAATTTCTTCATATCAAGATATCTTATAATAATTAAAATATGTTCTTTATGACTTTGACCTAGAGTAAAAACAAGGATAATTGAAAAATATTTTTTTCTCTTGTTTTTCTTCAATAGTTTTTCATTAGTCACATTCGATAAAACAATTAGTAGTTCATTTTAAATTTTATGGATAATATAATTCATTTTAATTTCATGATTAACAATATAATTAACATCGTATTTAATAATTGGATCAAATTCAACCACACATTCATAATTTTTTCAAAAAAAATTTATTATCATTATTATAAATCTTCACATCTGTTCCATGAAATGGTATGTAATTTTTGTTAGGTATCTTCACAAGAATAATGATTCTAGTAAGGAAGATCTTCCAACAAACTCTATTCATCTCAATTAAATATTTAATTTTTTTCAATTAATTTTAATTTCAAGTCTTATTACGAAATACACCCACTTCACAACATTACCAATGTGTTAAAAATTTCATTCATGCTGTATAAGACTTATTGGAAGAATGTTCTTATTATTAGATCCTTTTTGGGTAAAGAAATTTTAATTGATTTTGACATAAATAATTTGATATAAAAACTAAATACCTTTTCCATCTCATAATAACACAAAAGACATTTCCTCTCAGGTTTTTCACAATTAGAAAGTATAAAAAATAATGATTACATGAAAACACTCTCCCATGACTAAATTCCTTAGGAAATGTGACATTTTATTTTAATATTTTAATAATTGATTTCCAAACCAACAAAAGTTTCCGAACATCATTGATACTTCACCAAAATAAGGGATTATTATTCACATCTAAATATTTTTCAAGGTCTAGAATGATTTTATCACTAGGATCATGAATCATATGAATGGTATTTTTATTGTCACCGCTTGTAATCCACTTTCATTCCTTCATTTATCATAACAATAAATTGAGTCACAGGTTCCTCTATATATTGTACATTAACTTCATAAACATTGTAACCCAAATATTTATCAGTAAAGTGAACGTTTGAGAAGTCTTTTTCACTTATTAAAGAAAATAATTTAGAAATTTATCCCGCTTGTGAGTCATCTATTTCATTACTTTGTTAATTGATTTTTCTATTTTGATATCCAAAATTTTAAAATATCATCATTGTAGTACCTATAGATTATTAATTATAATTAAAATAATATAAAATCACTTATATTTATAACATATTTAATTAAAATAGTGTTTCTTTGAAAACTAAAATCATATATTTCAATTAATGTATTTTTTATTTATTATTCAACAATTTTTGTGAATATTTCTCTTACAAATAAAAATAAAATATATAAATCAATTAATATGTTTCACAAAAAAATATACAAATATAAAATAAAATTGATATCGACCATATAAAAAATATTAAATGTGTATATTTAAAAGTTACAATTTTAAAATTAAAAAATCAAATTGTTAATATGGAGTTTATTTTTAAAAATGATTCATTTATTCATTTTTTATCTATTAAAATTTAATGAAATTTCTAAACTAAAATAATTTATATCATGTATTAAAAAATATTATGAAAAAATATTCACTAAAAACAAATCAATTTTAGTTTTATTTTATTTGAAAATCATATTATTTTCATTTTATTTTCTAAAAAACTTAAATTTATTGAATCTAATATATATTATTATTAATTTTTAGAGCATATATTGAGATAATATAAAAATTGTACAGATAATTAGGAACATAAATTAGTGTGTAATTAAAATTTTATTATTAAAAAAAATGATAAACCAATCAACTAATATGAACTTAAACTTATTAAATACAATAATAAATGTAATATAATTTTGAAACTAATCAACTATCGACAAAACATGAACAAAAAATGAAACATGGAAGGCATCAATGAATCCTCAATTTTATATAATTTAATAAAACTCAAAAAATTAATAAAAATAAATAAAATAAAAAAGATAATTAATATTTATTTTAAAAAACCATAACTACCAATTGAAAAATCAAAAATTATAATTGAGTGGGGAAGGTTACATTTTAAATAAGAAATAAACTGGTGAGTTCATTATTCTAATAATTTCTAAAAACAAAAAAAAATTATTAATAAAATTTTTAAAAATTTAAATTGACATAAAATAATCTTTTAAAAAGTGACAAATTACATATATAAAAAACAATAATTGCAATTGAAATAGAAAATTTTCGATTAATACGTACAAGATATCAATAAATTTTTAATTTATATAATTTTTGAAAATTTAAAAAAATTATAAAAACTAATAATAAAAAATTTATCATAAAAAATATACTTTCTTATGAATAATAAATATAAATTTCAAATTGATATGGTAACATTGAAATTGATAATAAAAACAGTAGTGAATTAATAATTATATTAGAGAGAAAATTCCTGAAAAATTAAAAAAATTAAAAAATAAAAATAAAAATGATGAAATAATTCTAAAAAACATTGTTTCACATATAATGCAAGACATAAGAATATTGGGGGGTCATCAGTCAATGGATTTAGGGGAGAGTACAGGTGCGCACGAGACTCTAACAAAAAGAAAGGTAACTACTCTTGGTTGGTATTTAACCTGAATTGAGAGAGGAATGTGGTAAGTGGGGGATGGATATGATTGGAGAAGTAATCATGGGTAGGGTAGTGGATGGGTGGGAGAGGCTATTGTAGGAGTGTAGTAATTGGATTTGGTAGAGAGTAGAGGACATCACGAGAGCCTGAGTATAAGAATATTCGGTGAGGCAACCCACTAGGAATGTGTGCGGTAGGATTAGTGGTGAACGATTTGTTTTATGGAGAGGATAGGGTGTGTATTGTTACCCCTGTGTTGTGAATTACAAAATCCAATGGTATCAGAGGCTCTGCCATAGTCCGACCTGATATAGATTTATTAAACAATTCAGGAATCATTTTCACCTTGTTATACATTCCATTAACTTATTCAAATGACATATTTCTATTGAAAGAAGAATAAAAAATTACACATGGTTTTAGTTGACAAGAATATAAAAGATCATATAGTGATATGTTTTCATGTTTGTTTAGTTAAAATGGTTATTCTAGGGATTCATTATTTCTCTACAATATTATTTGTGAAAAGTATATAATTTATCAAAGATCATTACTTTCGTTATATAATCAAATAGATAAATAACATTACTAAGATATTACTTAATATTACACATTATATTTTTCAAAAAGAATAATTTTTATATTAGGAAATTAAAAAATTAAACCTTCAACATCACTTTTGTATATAAAAATAATTTTTTTAAACATATGTCACATAATAAAAACTCTTCCAAACTAAGATAACTATTTTTAGTGATTCGAGGTTCCAATATCTAACAGTTATCCCATTGAGCCTAGTTTTTTTGGGGATCATAGATCATCATAATCCCTATGCAACTCTTTTTATTATAATTGGTATAGATAGTCAGATATAAATGTGAAAACCATAAACTATATCTAATACCTAATTTTAGAAACATAATGATTCCACTAGATAAAAAATAGACCTGAATTATCCCATTGCTTCTTCACTATGGTGAAATTATTCTTTGTTTGACCCATTTTTCCACATGTGAAATTAATACAATCACACTCCCTTAATTTAATCTTTATCTTGATTTCTTTTTATGGTAATGTAAGTGAATCCTTATAAATATAATCAATCTTAGGGATTTTATCCTTGTATTTCAATTTGTTCATAATAAGTAAAAAAATAATTTTTTTTGCTTAATTTCCTTATCAATTGTGCGATAAAATTTAACGAGGCTTGGATTTTACTTCTCAATGTTGTTCATATTTAAATTCATAAAAAACATAGATATTCCCTAAGGGGGTGAGGAAAGAATGAGATTTGTGGAAAATTTGGTAAGAATTTTAAACCAATGGTTGTCAATCCCATTAAAATATCTAATATGTATGACTACCTGAGGCCCAACTGGTACACCGTATCTATGTTTAATCATTAAGAGTGACTTGGAGAACTCGAACCAATATTCCTTATATGTGTCCTAAAATATATGATGGTGATTCATGATCAAGATATACATATCCATTCTCCCATGAGACTTGATAATATCATCATACATAGAAATATAATCAAACAATAGACATTTATCACATAATATAAGTGTTTTTAAAATATAATGAGATATTACTCACTCTTCTCCTTAATAAGAAGATAAAAATTCTAGGGAATCTAGAATTTATATGTTATTTTCATGGAATAATACAATGAGTAATCCCTTATACCATTCCTAGAATTTACTGGAAGAAAATAGACGGTCTTTATCCAGTGTATATCATATAGAAATATTGTTTGAAAAAAATTTAATCTTATTATAACAATTAATAAAACTGAGTAATTTTACTTTATCTTGATTCCTATAGTGATGATAAAAATTAATATTAATTATCTTATTAGTCTCCCACCATTTTTTATGTCTTAATGGACCTCACCATTTAACATGTTATTTCCTATCAAATTATAATTATAGAGTCTAGGATCTATATATCCCTTCGATAACCGAGAAAATGGTCAGTTTAATTTCTTAAAGGTATTTAGGTTCGTTGTCATTCAAAGTACTCTCTTGGAACTCCAGATCCATTGAGTGGACACACAAATATGGAAATACTGACTCTTATTTATCAATAATATATTCTATATTACTTCATGTATATAATAATATACTTCTATTGAGGTAAACTTATTTATGTAAACCCAAACCATTATTTTAACTACCTTAAAAAAGTATGTGTCCTAAAAAGGGTATGGGCGAAACATAATTTTATAATTCCATTCTAAATATTATAATAGAAGGTTTATTGTAACATAATATTGTAAAAATGTATTTTTTTTATTATGCATTAACATTATAATATTCATGCTTTTTCATGTGTCAATAATATTATGTGGATTTTTCATAATTAATTAACATTTTATCGATAAAACATTTATTATAATACATTTATTTTAGTTCCTTCTTGAATTCTAGATAATTCATATATTTCTAGGATCATGATAAATAATCCAAAAAAATATCCTTAAAAGATAAAAAATGAAAATAAATCAAATGAATTCATCATGGGATTTCTAATGGGTTTTTAATCAAATGGATAATTTGTGATTTTTATAATAATTTTTTTATCTTTTTTATTTTATTTACTTTTATTTTTTTTTCTTTTTTCTTTATTCTAATAAAATTATGTGTAAAATTATGTTAGTTTTGATTTTCTATAACATTATTATGTCTTATAAAATGTAAATACGAATATTTTTCCAAAATCAACTCTAACATTACAATTTAGTGTTTTAATATTAATTTTTTTTACTTTTAAATAACTCAATTTTATATTAATGGTATTTTTGATCGTAATTTTGAGGTAATATTTGTATAATTTTTTATTTGAAATGTATTCATTGATTTATGTTTGTTTCTTTATTTTGTTAATGAAATAGTCACATCCATTGTTGAATATTAAACAAAAAATCTATTTTTTTGGAATATGTGATTTTATTTTCGAATTTCAACCATTTAATTTTCAAATTTTATATATTAAAATGGATGATAATTTATATATAATAGGTAAAAAAATATAGACAATTCAAATTTCATTATCTCAAAATATAAACATCATGCAAAGAAGGAATAAAATGTAAATATCACTAGTGGGTTCGATTTCAAAATTATTTGTAGAAAGAAATTAAAAAGAGAGTTACCATATTCTATTTATTGACATATATATAAGTGAAAAAGTTTCTAATGTAAATGAACATTATATAGAGAAACCTGTTACTCAATGTTTTTATATGATAAATTAATGTGTGGATATGGATTATAAGGAGGATGATAGTGAAAATATTACTCATATGATTCATGGAATTGGAGTTCAAAGAATTCTTGATGATGAAATTGGTTTTGATATGAATCCTCATCCAATATAATAAGGAATTATCAATTACTTTAAGTTTTATTTTGGTTCATTATGGACTGATTAAAATACTGAAAGAGAATCATGCATATATTAGTGAAGTTATTCATTGGAGACACATTACTTCTAATCATTATTTCTATCTTCTTAATAATGGTAAAAAATAATGGAGGAAATGAGTTTATTTATCTAATGTTCTAGAAATAGTATTGGTTTTATAATTTTTTAAGTTGAAATCAATGAAATTTTCTTCAAACAAAGAATGATATAATGATAAGAATAACCTTCCAATAATTCTTAGGCAGAATGAAATAATTTTGGAAAAAATCTAATGTTTTGAAGTGGATGTAATTTCATAGAGGACTTGAATAAAAAAAAATTGAAAAAACAATTAATGTATCATTGGTAAGGAATTATTTCATTATAATATGGTATAATAAATAATAATTGTACATGTGATGTTACCTAAAAAAATAAATTATCCTGTTATAGGAAAATGAGATGATTTATGAGAAGGATAATGGTATTTTTTATTATCAAACTGAATTCGATAATAAATTTCATCAAGTTTTGAACTATCATGTTCTTCATGTTGTTAATAATGAAGCTAAAAAACATAGTCTTAGTAAAAAATTCATATTTAATTGATAATTTTGTATATGAATGTGATTAAATAAACAATCATGAAGAAAATCATGAGAGATAAATATTGTTTTATTATCCTTGACATCACTTCAGATCTAAGTCATAAAGAACTACTCTCAATTATCATATTATGTGTGGATGTCGAGGAGAAATTTAATGTTTTAATAGGAATATGTATTTCTTTTCTTTATAAATTCGGATGAGTATAATAGGATTTTCAAGTCACTGGAAGTTGATATGGTTAATCTTAAACTCATAATTTATTACATAATAGGAAAAAGTTATGATAATGGATCAAACATGAAAGGTAAACATCAAGGATTCAAAAAAATACTAAATTATGTAAATACCATTGCATTTTTAAAACTATGTCGATTTCATAGTTTGAATCTTTGTTTATATAAAATTGAAAAAAAACTTGTTGAAATGTACATTTGTTTATTAATATTTTGAAAATATTTATAAATTTTATATAGGTTCACTTCAACTATGGGATGTTTTATAGACTTATGTGGTGTTATGACACCAAAAACATTACAAATTACTCATTAAGGTAGTCACATCAAGAGTTTTAGATCTATAAGAATACGAACATAAAATTTAATAAATGAATTGGTTGAAATTTACAATCATTATCAACATGATGATATTGTGATGTTAGATGCCAAAGGATTGTGTTCCAATGCATTACGAAATTTTTAATTCAACATTATATTATTAATTTGGTACAAAATTACAGATAACATTCATCGTATCAATAAAATCCTTCAAAAGAATGAGATGTCTATTAAATATGAATGTGAAAAAACTAAATGATTTTAATTTTTTATTTGAAGAACATTAAGTGGATGTGTTTTATGGTATAATGAATTAAGTAAAAGAACGTTAACAAAAAGAATATATTGATCAATTATTTGATAAAAAATGAGTTTTCCACTAAAACATTAAATTTTATATTGATAGAGAAGATGATGAAATTTATATTTTTACTATGAAGGTAGATTGTATTCCATGTTATTTCCATTAAATTTTTTATCAATATCGTATGTCATTGAGGGAATGTTTTATGAAATTTGAAAACATTTAAGAAGTATTTTAAAAATTTTATGTAATTTATAGAAATATTTTAGAAGAACAACTAAAGGATCATTCCACCAAATTTCAATGGTTTTTGAATCATAATGAACATGATGATATTTTTAGAGATAATCCAATTCAAGAGTTTGAATATTTAAAGTCAATATTTCTAAGTGATATGAAAATATCGATTGACATATTTTATTTTATCAAGAGTTATTATAATTATGGATTCTTTTAATTAAAATGGGTGGTATATCGATTTTTTTGACTATTCTCATTACATTTTCATTATTAAGGAGATGTTTTTTATGCTCGAGTCGATTAAAACATATCCTCAGACTACCATGTCGCTAGAGACATTATTAGCATTGAAAATGGATTCAATTGAAAATTCATTTAAAAAGATATTGAATTTTTATTAGTTGATTGAATAATTTTTATTAAATCATTCATGGAAATTTTTTTCCATTTAATTTTATTATATGGTACCATAATTTTATTTGTGATATTTTACAACGTGATCTAGTATGTTGTTCTTTGTTTCTTTGTAATTTTTTATTTTATTTGAAATAAATTATTTTACTTATTTAATTATTAATATATATTATTATTGTAGCATATAAATATTTTTTTTCATTATATGATAAATGATAGACAAATATCGGAGAATGAATAATCAAAAAACAAAAATCATTGTTTTTTACATGATGTTGGATTCATGTTTATACATCAATTTGTATCATTTTTTACTATTTAGAATTGTGTTTTTAAATCAATATATTATGTTATTTTAAATTTTTATGTCAAAATTTTTATATGTTTAGAAGAATATGTGGGTGATAAAGATGAAGTTGGGGATGTTTCATTATTTTTTTCAAAATCTTAACAGGCTAGTTTTTGCAAACTTTATTTCATATTTTGATTGGTTTTTAGGTTTTCTTAGAAATGATAAAAAGTGTAATGTTTTTTATTTTAGAAAAAAATGGGTTTTTACTTGTTTACATACATGGAAGATTGATGTTTTTAATTATTTAAATAATTGGTTGAAATTATTTTTGTAGTATTTCATGAAATACAGGTGCAGTTTTGAACATATATTTCGGTATTTTTTTAAAATTTGTAATGTTATATAGGCCAAAATATGATTGGTCTACATGTGGACTGAATTTATATTTCGATGTCTTCTTATAATGTTGGTTAAAATGGATTTATTATTTTATGTATCAATGTGTCAGATCTGATCTATCTTTCTATCATCTAATCCCCTAACCACCAGTATTTAATGTGAAGAAGTTTTATAATTTTTCTCATTCAACAACAATTTCTAGGACAGTTATTATAGATACAAAACACGATTTGAAATTTAAATTGATAAATTATATTGAAATACAGAAGAAAATGGTTAATTTTCTATTACAACAATTTTTGAAAATCATGTGAAACATTTAATAAAAATAGAATAATAAAAATGTAAATAAAAATTGATCAAAAAATAATAATTACATATTGAAAACAAATATGAAATTAAGATTTAGATCGGAAAATTTCAATTGAGATATAAAAAATAAATATAAATCTACAATTCTTTTAGATAGGAAATTTCTGAAAATTAAATGAAAAAATTATTAAAATAATAAAAATGATAAAAGGTTAGAAAATACCACATATTTTCACCATATATACAAGCTAACAGAAAGGGAAGGTAGGAGGTCATTTTTTGTGTCCTCCACAACTGCCCATCATGTGCCCACATGTTTCACATAAAAAAATAATACAAAAATGATATATGATATCAGAGGATTAATGGGGTTTTTAGACATATGCCTTTTAAGAGGATGATTTTGGTAATGGTCGCACAATTTCTTTTCATCATCCTTAGTAGTTTCACCTAGTGTTTATTAGATATGAAATCAATGAAATTCCATTGATCTGATAAGATTTCATCTTCGGTTCTCTTTGATCCAATTTTATTGATATCCATCTGATCTTTTTTTTTCAAATAGTGAACACCTACTTATATGTTCAAATCTCATTGAGTTTCATTATCAAGTTACAATCATTGTTTTGTAATTCTTTTAGAGTCCATTTTAATACTTTTGTTGATATATTATTTTATCTTTTGATTATTTTTCATATCCCACACATATTTGGGAGTCTCTTCTATGTACACTTAATTATTATTTGACTTGTTTTTCCCTCATTGGGTTTTCCATGATAAAAACAGTTTATCTCAAAATTAATTTTTCACTATGATCTAGTTGGTCATTATGAATCTTCTTTAGTATTTGAGGGTTGTTTGGAAGGAATAAAATTTTGTTTTAACTACACATTATTTTTGGTGTTTTTTTCGTGTTCTAAACTTGCTGTCATTTCTATCATATGGTATCCTAGTGTTTGGTTTTCATTCAGATAAATTATTAAATTCAATTAAATTTGGATGATTTTATTTAATAGAACCATCAAAAATATATGGAAATTAAATATTAAGGGATTTATTTTTGTTAATAAAATTCATCTTACATTTTTTAGTACCTAAAAACCAAAAATAATATCTGATAAACAATGGGAGTTTTATTTTGAGGATGATATGGTTTGTGGATTCATTCATATGTTTTTTGAATATAGCAATATGAACCCTATGGTCAAAATCTCTCAAGCCATAATTTTTATAGAATCTTGAGACTACATATGCTTCAAATGTGGTAATCCATAAATCGTTTCTCCTCAAATGTGTTTTAAATTTGATTTTAAGTGGAGGAACATGTTTTTATCACTATTTTAGTGAATATCAGATTTGATTTGATGTATTTTTTATTATGGGTACTACTTTTGAAGATGAAGTTTTTGTGATTTTGTTGCTTAACACATTACACAATTTGTGGGATAATTTTCATGTTATTCTGACAAGTTAAAATCTTAATGGTGTTTTGTCATTCAAATTTGTTATGATTATTATTTTTAATGAAGTTTTAAGGTGACATAATCATGATAAAATTTCTTCATATATTTTAGTTATAGAGAACATGGGGGAAGTCAAGAAAACAATTTGGGATAGAGAAGTCCTTGTATTAGAAAAAGAAAAAGATAATCTAGATCGAGGTAGAGAGAGTTTTAATGTCATAATTTAATTAAAATATTACATTTTAATATTTTTTTATATTTTTTGAAAATATAATATAAATTGAAGTGAAATTATAAGAAGATGAATGGTTATGGAAATGATTATGTCACTACATCCAGAGAGGGTGATTTTATTCTTATTTATGACTCAATATACATTTCTTCTAATGATTTTTTGTTGGTTATTGATAGTGATCCATGTTTTCACTATACATCAAAGAATGGTTTAATTACATTTTACATCCCATTTAATTTTTTTGATTTTTAAAATGGACAACTATGGTTATACAGATGTTGTGGTTATCATGACTATATTTTGAGAGACCACCTCATAAATTAAACTAATTTTTATGAATGTTTAACATGCTTTTATTTATTGTGTGAATCTTAATTATATAATTGTTATTGATGATGAATCCTTTATTAGTAATTCTGGGGATGGAAAATGAAATATTTCAAAGGGGTTTTTATTATTTCTCGAGGGAAGAAATATTTAGGTTTGTACTATACTAGTTCCTCTAGTTTTTTTATGCATATTGGGTTATTGAGGATAATTTTTCTTCTACATTATGTAATAATCTATTCATCCATATTTGTGAGAATGAGATTGGTTGTTTGTGCAATAAAAATATACTTCCATATTTTAATCTTAAAAAATTTGACATGTGTGATTTTTGAATGGTTGAAAAATTGATTAGAGTGTGTTTTAAAAGTCATCCTTCACATAAGAAATCACAGGTTCATGAGTTAGTGTATTTAAACATTTTTTGACCTTTTAAGTCTAATATCATTAGTATATGTCTTTATTTTTTTCAGGATTATTAATGTATACTCACAGAAGATATGGTTTTATCTTTTTAATTCAAAAAGAAATGTGCTCATTATTTTTATGCAATTCTGGGTTTTAGTTGTTATGGAATATTTTTATAAGATGAAATGTACTGACACTAACAATGTGGGTGATTATTGTGGTATATTTGTTTAGTATTTCAGGTATTAAGGTATTCATCATTAGAAGACGCCTCCTAGTACACTGTATCTAATTGGAGTAGCTGAGAGGATGAACAAGTAATTGTTGGAAAGAGTTTATTGTTTATATTTAGAAGAAATTTTTTCTTGAATTTTTTAGGATGATAATTTATTTATTTATACTTATATTTTCTATTTATCACCTAGTGATTAATTCCATAACCCCCCCAAACGTTTTGGTATCTAAAAGAGATTGATTATGATCATTTAACTATATTTTGGATGAAAATATTTTATTCATGGGGCTCGAGATGTGAGATGCAAGATGGATTCTATGTTACAACAATATATTTTTGTTGGATATGGATATGATATATTTGGATACAACTTATATTATCCTACATTGGAGAAACATTTTAGAATCCAGGATTTAATGTTTATGTAGGATCAAACGATTTCAGATATTGATAAGTGAGAAAATCTACTTCTACATCTTATGATGGATATTTTAGACTTGTCCCTGTTTTTTTTTAAAATTTAGCATATATTGTTGATTCTGATAATATAATTGATGTGAAAAATGATTTTTATGGTGAATAATTTTGTGTTAACATTTCTCATGCAATTTTTTATGTATCCATTTACTTGGGTTATTAATTCACCCATCATTACAATATGCAATTCAATTCATCATTCTATCATTTTTACATTATATTCACCTAATGAGTATGCCATCATTTCTAAAGGGTGAGAGAAAGAATATTTTGATTAGGTGATTTCAGTGAGTAAAATGACATATGAGTTGAAATAATTGATGATGAGATGCAATCATAGCACAAAAACCATACAGTTGACCTGGCGAATATACATATAGGTAATATAAATTTGAAAAAAAATGATTATTTCCTATTAAAAATTAAAAATCCAGATCATTTACATGATACATGTAAAGAATATTTATTAAAGGATCCTGTCAGAAGAAGTTAAGGATTTTTATGATACCTTATCTCATATTGAAAAAAATTCTTCCATTCGAGTTATTCTTTGTTTTGCATCTAGATTGGATTTATTGGTATAATAAATGGAGTTGTTGACATTTTTCAACTATGAATATTAAGATGAGATGTTTTATATGGAGATTGTAATGGGTTTTGGTGAAAAGAGTGATGAGAATCATGCTTGAAAGTTTAATAATAGATTTTATGGATTGAATAAATCTATGAGGAATTCGTATAAGAAGTTTGAATTTATAATTTTTCATCAGGGTTCCAGGAAGACACCTTCTCATCATTGTGATTTTTTTCAAATGTTTATTGATGTTGATATTATAATAGTATTGATTTATGTTGAAAATATAATAATTATTGGACATGATTCTTTTAGAAATGACATATTGAAGTATAATATGTATTGTTCTTTTATAATGAATGACTTGGGGCCAACGTTACAGATTCTTGGATTGTGGTCTCCCATGATAGAAAGGTCACAAAATTATGGTTATCTCATGATATATAAATTTAGTTGGTTATTCAGATATTTTGACGAACATAGAAAATGTGGTTATTAATCCACTTTTTTTTACAGTTTATGCATAGTACTAGTAAGTCACCTTAAACGAATAATGATAGAGAAGAGATACAAAAAAAATGTTATTCATCTATTATTGGTTCTCTAATGTATTTGTGGGTATTTAATATACCTAATATAACTCAAGAAGATGGTTTCATAATTATTTTTCTATCTAATATTTGTATATATCATTGAATATATTTGAAGTATGTACTTCATTATATTCACGGTACTTCAAATATGAGATTGTATTTTAGAAATAGGGAACCCATTCTTAGTGGAATTACAGATTTAGATATGATAGAAGATATGGATTCATTAGAGTATACTTAAGGATATTTGATCACGTTTACATGGGGAGTAGTATCTTGGATGTCTAGATTATAGATATTTGTTACATTTTCTACCACTAAGACTGAGTTTATTGGTTCTACAGAAGTGTGAAATAATTTTTTTAAGGGAAATTATTATTCTATGGCTTTATTTAAATCAGAATATGTATGTTTTATTCAATAAAATTCATAAAAATATTTATGTGGTAAAGAATATTTAGAGACCATGGTTTTTCTGTGTAATAATGATTAATATTTCCATGAATAATTTTGGAGGTAGGTGCTGAGACGATGCACGATTCCAAGGCACAGTGTTCCATGATTTAATTTTATTCAAATATAAATGATATTTTTGTTGTACACCTGCTGTTTTTCATAAATAAATGAATATCATTCAAATGATCATCAGATCATAAATCCATGACCACTGTTGTCTTATGAATTTAAAATTTACACTAGATGTGACATAATATGAGTCAGAGTAGGGCATTCAGACCACTCGCTGATTGGTGGTTCATTTAAATGATTCAATTAATTACTTAGATAATTAATAACATTCATATAAAATAATTAAAAGTGATTATAAATATATCTCTAAAGGATTTTTTCTTAGGGTAGGGAAACTATTCCTGAATTATTAGAGATCTGTTTTCTCCCCTTTTTGATGATGAATGATGATTGATGAATGAAAATTAAACCCAGGATCCGGCAGAATCTATAAACGTTGAATGTAAATGTTTTTGGAAAACATGTTCTTCATAAAATGCCAATCGATCCAATATATATAGGACCCATATTTGGACTTTTTATTCCCTTTATTATTCCTTGCTAATATTTATGATTAGTTCATCAATTTTCACCCATTTCATGATCCTCTAATATTGAAAAAAAATTCATGTCAATTCATTAAAACCATGGATCCGCGTTCTTGATATGTTTCCCTTGAACGTTTGGGAAATGATCCAAACCTTTGATTATGTGCCATTACCTACCAAATTCTTCTCATTCTTTACCAGCGGACCCCTGCAGTTCCCATCTCCACAATTTCTAGGAGACCCAAGCTTGATCGGGCACCCATATTTGAGGAGGATCAATTAAATGATCACAAAACCGAGAATAGAGTTTGGGTTTGTGCATACAAGTACAAAAGAATCATATATATGTGGTTGTTTTCAAGTTATGAGTTAAAATAGGGGTTTGGATATTTTCTTAAGGTGCAGCGGTGCATGAGAGGAGGTTCGGTGAGTCTGAGGAAGCATGTGAAAACAACGGTTCATGGTTCATGCAGAGTGGGCCATGAAGTTGGCGGTGCACAATTCAAGTGACCAAGCAGTCGGTTAGGAACCAACAGTTGGAAGGTAGTTGATTGGGAGATGGTGATTGTTGGTTGAAGCTGATGTGGGATAGCAAACGGTAGAGGTTGCGGGGCATGCAGAGCCGACAGGAGGTTGGAGTATGTAGGCCATAAGGTCAAGGAGGCAGCTGGGATGGCGGTCCTACACAATGAAGGGAAATTAGGTATGGGAAATAGTGGCTGAAGGTGGTGTGACCAGTAGCAGGTATTACAGTAGGGGTACGCAGAGGCAACGACCAACATTAGAATCAAGGGAGGGGGAAACCATAATGAAATCAATTAATAATAATAATAATAAGAATAATAATAATAATAATGTATTTATACCCCCGTAACACCCCAATGTGTCGTCCGATTGATGTGCTGTTAATGGTGGTGGCTTCACCCATTCTATGATACAATCTTTCTATGACTACTTTAGATAATTTTCTCTGACTCATGACCCTGTTCCACAAAACCCTCAAATAATAATAATATATTATTATTATTAAAATCTGACCCACAATAATTTTTGCATGTTACATCCAATGGATGTGACGTTAGTTTTGTTATGGTCCCAAATTTGAGGTAGATATTTTGAGATCAATATCATTATTTTATTTCGGGATCGATATGTGGCCCCCATGAAGAACTATTCCTGCTCAATTCTATGAAATATAACATCTTCAATGGGAGTCAGATTCGGGAAAATGAATAGTAGATCATATTCCCTTTTCTATAAGGATTGTAATGTTTTAATCCATTTAGTTATCTAAGGCCCTTTGGAAAGGCATGAAAGTGAAATTATGATTTTTTCCCTTTAAAACAATGAAGAGAATCGTGCTCTTGTTAGCCTCTTGACCAGATATTCCATGTATAGTGGGAGTAAACTAAAACGATGAGGGGTACATGTACAAAGATGAGTTCCTTAGCATGTCTAGGTACATTTCCAGGTGATGAGGTGTGTCCACACATTGAGTGGCCACTATACGCATTTTGTACCTCTTTTAATATCTTTCATCTCTCTTATCACCATCTTTTTTACTCTTATTTTTTTACCTGAGATTCCTATAATGAGTTTTTTTCATCATTAAATGTGATTATTCCCTCATAAGTGGCTTTTGTTATATGATATAAATTTTCTTGGTCCGGAACACATAGAGCCGATAACCAATGAAGAAAACAATTAGAAATTATCATAAAAGCAGTTCTAGGATTACCCACTAACTACGATAGGTAGTGGCGTTACCTAATGGATGTTATGGGCTAAAACTCCACCTGGGATGGGCAGTGGTGTTCCCCAATGATAGTACTAGGCTTATTATCTAGTTGGGTTGGGTAGTGACATTCCCCAATTGCAGTTCTGGGCTTACCCACAATTAGGAATGGGAAGATTCATTCCCCAATGATCTTTCTGAGTTATCCACTAGTAGGATCTAGGATGTGGGGTTCCTCGATGTTCTAGGATAACCCTCCAAATGGGATGGGTAGTGGTATTCACTAATGAACTTCAAAGAATGACCCTATAGTTGGGCTGGAAAATGATGTTCACTTGATGACTCACCAGGCTTACCCGCCATCATTTTCTGGGCAGTGGCGTTCCCCAGTGACTTTCCCAAGTGGTACCCTCTAGCTTGGAAGGTTAGTGGAATTACTCAGTAATTATCATAGATGCACCTCGACCGTGAAGCACGATGATGAGGCATGAATTGACGTACCAATGGACTCTTGAGAATGTGGGGCACATTCCCCACCAAGATGCATTCTTGATATGCAACTCACAATCATGTTGGTGAGTCAATGATTCCCAAATAAGGCATATCAAGGTATGGTGATTGATCCTATCTGACTTATTTTACCATGGATGATTTTGAGGAGCTTGACATTGTTTATAGATTTACATAGAACTACTGGATACTCACTTTTTTTGTATTAGTTGTTGGATGAAGATCTCTTTAATCTCTCATTTTTATTTCTTTTAAAGAGAATATACATACATACATACATACATACATACATACATACATACATACATACATACATACATACATACATACATACATATATATATATATATATATCTTGTTACAATACCTACTCATTGGGTTTTGTTTACTCCCCTTAATGTTGGGGAGAGGAAACACGAAGTATTCCGCATGATTTCCTTTTTTTTCAATTATTGGATGAGTCTACTCTCTTACTATAGGTATAGAAGACTCAACGAGGAGTACATCTACTCACCGTTTGAATTACCTTGGGTTTGGATGAGTCTATATTCACTATCTTATGTGGTTGATCTATACTCCCTCTATTCACTATTACCATACATTATTCTCTCTATTTCATTCTTTTTTAGTGTATCTCTTAATGAACCCCATTCATTTTTTCAAGGAATACTACTAGGTATATATATTCTCACACCATAATAGATTTTTCAAAACATGTGATGTGTCTTGTGTAGATAGAAGACATGTTTATCATGGTCTTAGATAAGCATAGGGATACAGGCTATATAGACTGCATACAGCAGTCTGAGTTGGGATACAGGAGTAGGATTCTCTTACCTATTACTTTTTTCTAGATTCATTCTGGTCGAAATAGGTTTCTGGTTTGGGAATGTGTTTTCCCCTTTACTTTTCAATTAATACTACAATACTATTATACCATCAAGAGGTTTGTGCATCTTTATTTTAATTTATAGTATTTTTCACTTTTCCTACTTTTCTTATGCAATTTTTCATTGAATTAGTTTTGTGCATGTGTATAGTTTTTAGGAAAAGACATCCTTGAGTTTAGGTGTGCATTCATCACTTGTCTGCAACCCTGGTCTATGGAGTCAGGCTTGTAGTAGTTGTGGCTCGAGCCCTATCATGGGTTGGGTAATGATTGAATCGTTGCAGAGTTGGTTCCACCATTTGGATGTTGTTAGGAAATTTATATAAAAAGGTCTTGGTTGGTTTTATAGACATATTGTCAAAGGTTCTCAAGAGTATGTAATGTTTGGAGACTATGGGCAGTGAATTTCTCTAAGTCCTATTGTCCATGTAATACTTATTCCTACCGGCATTGTAAGGGTTCCACCTCACCCCATGAAAGGTGGATGATCAAAAATCAATAGAAAATGATGGCCTTTGGGCCATTGGTTGTTGACAAGTGGTCTCAAGAGTGGTTTTCAGTTCAGAGAGTCCAATGATGGCATGGGAGGCTAACATATCCATTCACTAGGAACCTAATTACCAATTTTTCAACTCGGCACGATGAGACATTTGTTGCAGGGAAAAATCATACATTCATCATATAGGATTTAGTCTTTGACATTCCACATATATATATATATGGTCATCTGACCACAGTACTCCTTGATAAAATTTAGGATGCCTCCATAATGATACCCATTTAGGATACCAGCTTCAGTTCATGAAGATGACCCTATGAGTGTAGAGGCCTATGTTTTAGGTCTATCCCATGATACCCTACCTCCAAGTGGATAGGTAGTATAACTCAACCTATTTAGTATAAAATAATCCCAACTAAGAAGGATGAAAACTCATGCATACTGAGAGAACTCTATGTGTTCCAGCATCAGAGTCCGATGAGGTTTCATGGTGAGCTAGATCCCTAGGATTCATAGGATTGTGTACAGTTGATCTTCTACATCTTCAGGCTTGTTCGGACACTGATAGATATGATTTGGATTTGGGAGCTTGTTTTTTACATGGACAAGTTGGGTGTTGGTGGAGCTTAGTAACTCAGATGTATATTGAGTCGAAACACTTGTGGGATGACATCCATTATCTTTTTCATGGGGAGTAATACCCCTCTTAATTAAGCTACATTTGGATTAAAGATATTATAGATCTTCATCATTGAGGGATGAAAGTTGTGTAGTATATGGAGAGGTTCACAGACCTTATGTGCTACTCTCTCCATATAATCCCTGATGGCTACTTCTGAGCACAAAAGTTCCATTGGGGACTCCATAGAGAATTTGGGGACAACATGGTACCCTTGTGAATCATCACCTGTATAGGGGTGTTGGATCAAGAACTTCTCATTGAGATCATCATGACAGAGATATGGTTGATAGTTGGAGCTAGATGTAGGCATGATAGAGCTAAGACATCTGCAGTACCAATAAGATTCCATAGATCTCAGAATAGGATTCTCATTAATGATTAGAACCAGGGACATGGTTGTTCCATAGAGTATCATAGTGGAGCACAAAGAAATCAAATAGAAGGGTAGTGCTACACATGTGAATGGTGAGGTCACATGGCACGTTCCTACCTGGCCTGGTGTACTGAGAATACCAGGAAGGAAAAACATGGACCACCATGGCAAAGACATCATCATTATCAGGGATCTTCTATAAGGGGACATGGTGGTCTCTAGGATAGTAGAGTTGGAATATGAGAAGAAGGAGTTGAAGGTGGTGGATGATGCTATGAGATTATTACACCACTATGAATAGACTACCCACATCAGCCTTAATGAGATCGCAGTCCGGGACATAGACAACTGCAGGATTTGGATGAATATGATCTCACATCGAATGAGATCATAAGAGGTATGCTCTTTTTATTTTCTACCTTATATAGTAGAAATGTTTGGACACTATTGTGAGTTCTTATTTTATTTCTATTCCATGGTTGAGGATCAAACAGGGAAATAAAGATCATCATTTTATAACCCTCATTGATGTAGAGATATGGTGTGTCAGAGCAGGACCAGACATTTTATATGGAGTTTTTCTTCATAACCCTTTTTCTTAGAAAGGCACAAGTGAGTGTGGTAAAATTTCTAGGATAGGGTAACTCTCCCTCTAAGAGATTTGAATAAACATGGGGTATGAAATGTGATTTCCATTTCTATATTCTCATAGTTGGATGAGTCTTCCCACATTTCTTGTTCATTGGTACTCTTCCATGCTTGACATCAAACATGATGTAGTGGTATAGAAGGGGGTAAATTTTTTCTTCAATTTATGGTGCTAAAACATTCACTTATAGAGCATGTGAGAGATTCTTAGTTGGGAGACATCCATTATGAGGTCTAGCATAACTAGATATGCTTAATAGTTCCACCAGATGGTTTTTTTAAGAAGGGAATCAATTATTTCTAGGACAAATGGTGATTCCAGTCACGTTTCAAGGAGTTCCGATGAGGGAGTTTCATACTTCTCCTTTTGTCACATCCTGGTGTGTGGATGATCAAAGTTCATTCTCATTTCGCCCACCTGTTTTCTTAGTTTGTGATTTATAGGGGTGAAAATAATCGATGATGTGAATACTGTAGAGAAACTGATTTTTCCATGTAATACATTAGAATATTTATAAAATTAATTATGGAGCTATAAACTGGGACAATGTCAGATTCCGAGGCCCGGTGTGCCGAAAATTAATTTTATAATTATATTAACTACATTCCATTCCTCGTGCATGATTTATTAGAAATTATGGATTATGTCTCAAGTAGTTGATTATATAAGAAATCATAAACAATGGTTGTGTCCATAATATGGAATTTATCATAGAGGCAGCATAAAATGAGTTGGCATGGGATATTCAAACCCCTCACTCATTGATAGTGTGTTAAAATAATTTTATTATTTACTTTGAGAATTAATTAAATTAATTTAACCTATTCCGTGGTGATTGTAAATATATCACAAAATAATTTTTTCCTACTATTGGAAAAAAATTATTACAATTTCCAATGATCCCTTTCCTCTAATTTCAATTTCCGAATGACGAACTAAGAATGAAAAAAACCCATGATTCAGATGAATCAAAAATGAAGAATACAAGGGATATTGGTTAACCTGATATTCATCAAACAACAATAAATAAAATCTTGGTAGGGATCATCATTTGTGTTTTTATTCCCTTGATTAATCTTTGAGAATGTTGATGATTACTTATCAATTTTCACCACCTTCATTACCCACAAATACTGAAAATAATTTCTCTTTTCAATTATTTCTAACCCTAGATGCTCATTCTTGATAGGTTGGACAAAAACTGTTGGTCAATGATACAAACTATTTCATATGTGCCTCTCACTCCCAAATTCATCACGTTCTTCTCCATCAGAACCATGTAGTTCCTAGATGGATATTTGGTGGGTGACTAGGGCACGATCAGGCGCCAGATTCAAGGCGGATCGATGAAACGATGATGAAACCATGAACCAAGAATGGTTCAGTGTAGATCAAGGCCCAATGATAGAATATATTCTATTTCATCAGGGTTACGATATAGAAAGTGGGTTTTGTGTCTCACTGAATCTGAAGTGGTGCGTGTGAGGTAGTATAACGAGTATGAGTTAGCAGGTGATGGAAGTAGTGCACGGTTCAGGGGAAGCATATCTCGACACCAGGAGAGCATGGTTTAGGTAACTAGGTGGTATGTATGATGTCTGTGGATGGAATGAATCTAGTTCAGAGCCTGGTAGAGGAGACCATGGTCGGCGATGGCAGAAGAATGGTAGAGGTCATCAGGCATGTGGAGCCAGCATGAGGCCAAAGGCAGTATAGTGGCTGTCGGGATGGCGATCCAGTGTAAGGAAGGGACTTCTTGCAAGGGTGATGGTGGACTGGGTGTCCAGTGATGGTAGGACATGTGAAAATTTGGGGTATGGGGAAACCCTAATGGAAAATGATAATAATAATATTATTATTATTATTATTATTGTTATTAACATATTTAAACTCCCGTAACTTCCCCATGTGGAATCCGAATAACGCGCTGTCAGTGGCAGTGTGACCCCGTCTATAATGATGACATAATAAAACTATTTCAAATAATTGTATCCATCCTATAACACAAATTCATGGAATGTTCAAATAATATTAATATATTACAATTATTCAACATTGAACCCCTATAATTTCCACATGTGATGTCCAATCGACATGTCATCAGTGGTGTTGTGATCGAAATGTTGTGGTGGAATTTTTGAGACAAACATCATGATTTTATTTTGGGATCATGAAGTGGTCCCCATGAAGCAATCTTCATGCACAATGCTTTGAAATATATTTTCTTCACCGAGTGTCTGATTCAGGAGAATGAATTGTTAATCCTCTGCACTTTTCCGCAATAATAACTATGGTGTGATATAAGTGGTTTTCCAGTTCCTTTTAAAGAGGCATGATAGTGAAATTATGATATTTCCCTTTAGACTAATGATGATAATCATGATATCGTCAGCCTATTGACTAGATATTCCATGTAATCAGGGAGTACATTGTCACGCCAAGGGGTATATTTACACAGTTTAGTACTTGATGTTGTCTGGGTACATTACCTGGAAATGAGGTGGGATCACACATTGAGTGGGCTTCATATGTTCCGTGAACCTCATTTGGAATCTTCTATATCCCATATCCCTTTATTTTGGAATCACATATTTTCTCATGAGATTACCCATCCTGAGTGTTTTTCTCCATAGAATGAGATGATTTCCTTAGAAGTGGATTTTTTGATATGACAAGAATGTTTTGGGTTTGGCATGAATAGAGGTGAAACCTGATGATGATAATGATTAGAAATAATTATCAGAGAATTACTGGGATTACCCTCCAACTCGTCTAGGTAGTGGTATTATTGGATGGTAGTTCTGGCCTTACCCTATAGCTGGACTGGGTATTGGCGTTCCCCTATGACATTATAGGGCTAGAACTCTATCTGGGTTGGGCATTGGTGTTTCCTTAGGGCAGTTCTAGGGTTACCAAGTTTTTCCATTCAACAATGATCATTCTAAGTTACTCTCATGTAGGATCTGGGTAGTGGAGTTCCTCAATTTTTGGGTCATACACTCCATGTGGGATGGGAAGTGGAATTCCAAGATAACCTTCCAAGCATGATCCTACAGCCAGGCGGGTAGCGGTATACCCTTTATGAATCACCAGGATTACCCTCTAGTAATGTCTGGGCATTGGTGTTCCCTAGTGGCTTTCTTGAGTAGTAACCTCCAGCCTAATTGGGTTTTGGTGTTCTATGGTGACAATAAGAGATGACCCTCAACTATAAAGCATAACGATGAGGCGTGTTTTGATGTACTTCTGGACTCATAAGAATGAGGGGAGCCTTCCCCACTAAGACATGTTCTTGATATGTGACACAAAATAATTTGGAAAAGTCATTGCCACTTAAAGAAGGCAGTATCATGGTATGATTATTTGGCACCCTTTTACTTGTGTCTCCTAGGAAGATGATGAGGTTTTGGTCATTTCAGATGGATTTACATGGAATTATTGGATACTAACATTCTTGGGCTAAACTGTGAGATCCATATCCCCTAACTCTTTCATTTGAGATACATTTATTGGGAATATATATCTATCCGAATAGAGTAACTACTCCTTGGGTTTTGGTTACCCCCCTTCTAGGATAGGCAATGATGTGCATGGTATGGAACTTCTTTCCATGTCTAGCTTCTCAAGGTTGGACGAGTCAAATCCTCTAATATGGTTAGGAAAGACTCAAAGAGGATTTCATCTTTTGACGATTTAATGATCCTAGTGTTTCGATGAGTCTAAATTAATTCTCTTTTTGGGGTGAGTTGTACTCTTTCACTTCAATTTTACCATACCTTGTTCTCTATACTGCTTTCCTTTTTAGTGTATCTCTTACTACCTCCATCACTTTTGGTTCCTATTACTAGGTTTGTTTATACCCACCCCTGTATGGGATTTCCCAACTTGTTTTGTGTCTTTTGTAGATGACGGACTGGTCAATCGTGAAAACTGAGGATCATTGGGCAACAAGCTATATAGACTACATTGGGTTGTTGGAGTTAGGATACAAGAACGGGGATCTCTCAGATATTAATATTTTTCACTTTACTTCATATTGAACTGTGTTTCTAGTTTGGGAATGTCTATTTCACCTTTAGCTTTTAGTTGACAATACTGTACTCTTGTTCTGTTAAGAAGATCATTCAAGATCAATATACATTATAGCAGTTTTCAAATTTTCAATTTTCCTCTACACTTTTTCATTGAGTTGGTTGCCTGTATGTGCACGGGTTTTAGGAAAAGGCCTCCATGAGTTTAGTTGTGCCTCTAGTGCTTTCCAGTACCCCTGGAATATGGTGGTGGGATTTTTTTAGATGTGGCTCTAGCCATGAATTGTGTCAGGTCATGATAGAATCCCACCTTTCATGGGAGCTCAAAACCTATAGATAATTGGTATCATTAGATCTAGGAAATCCTAGATTTAGATAGTTAAAGCTTAATAAAATCCACCTAGAAGAAAATGGTCCAAATATGTTAACTGAGTGTTTAACCAATGTTAGAATTGAGACATTCAGACTGATTTTTGGGTAGGCAGAGATCCCAAATTGAGTCGGGGGGTGTATTTTTTGGCATCATGTTTAACCCTCTATAACATTTCCACATGCTTCATAATATTATTTTGAAGGAGTTATGGGTTGTTTTGGACCTATGTATTTTATGGAGATGATTTTTGGCAGTGGCCACATGACCAGCTCTCATCAACCCATGTAGTCTCACGCAATAGTTTTTACATCTAAAACATGAGAAATTAAACAAATCTGATTGTCTTTCATCTATGGTGACTATTTATCCAATAATGGTAATGTTTATCAGTATCTTTAATTCAGACATCAAACACCATGTTATACGATCAGATCCCTTTGGGATTCTATATCTAGAAACATTATTCATTTCAGATTGCTTTTAAACTACACATTTCTTTTCCTTTGATATACTTTTTAGATGAGAATTATTTTATAGATGTCACATATTTAGAGGTATCTCCCTTGTACTCTTAATTTTTTACGGATTTGGATTTCTGGACTAGTTCCCATGGTTTTCCCCCAATTGAATCTTCCTTGTTAAAAAAATATCTGGTTAATAAATATTTTTCATTAAATATTTATTTGGTCATTGTGCGTGGAGGGAGGGAGACATCCATCTTCAGAAGAAGGGGTGAGTTTAGGCACATGTGAGACACCAACCAAAATAATGTTAACTATTTTTTTTGATTCTCTACAAATTGTGGGTGGTATGTGGTAAGAAAGGAAGGGTGTGGAAATAGTGGAATGTATGTGTAGTGTAGGGGATGTTGGTTGGGGAAACATTAAGAGTGCTAATGGAGGAATTAGATGAGACAAGAGAATACCATTCTAGCCTCAAATGCCCCCGCATCATTGGAAGAGTTAGTGTTTGTGAGGCCACCTAGAAGGAGAGTGTGCGTGAGGAGAATCAATAAAATATTATGTTTAAGGATAGGATGGGGTATGTTTTTTCTATTATGCAGGGTATCTTCAAAGCACATAGATTTGTGGGGACCAACCTTGCGAATTCTATATCCCTGGATCATCCATCATTACTGAGATTCTTTCTTCATTGTGCATGATGTGATCACAGACAAGATTTTGTAAGTATTCACCCTACATCAATTGGTTTTCGTCCGCTCCCTATGCCCCAAATACATCTCCCCCTTGTGAGAATGGATGTCCGTAACATCCTTTTCCTATTGATTTCATCGAAAAACAACTCATTTTCACCCTTAAAAAAGTTGTATGTGGCACCCTATTACTGATTTGTGGTCTTCCGTGGACATCAACCGCCACCACCCCGCATTGAACCATCATTTTCCCCACTATTGATTATATCTATTGGGGTATTCTATATGTGATAATCTATCTTTGTTCCCACTATCTAGGATAGGGTCCTCTCACTTGAAATTTTAGCCACATAACATTTGATCACCTCGGTGTATCTTCACCAAATACTTCACCACTATCAGAGTCCCATTCTCGCAGAGACACAATGAATGGTCTGTATCATTGTGATACTAGTTTGGACTTATATGCACTCTACTGAAATATATAAATCATTTATGTAATACCATATTTCATTTTATATTTAAATATAATTTCCAAAAACTAATAATAAAGTCAATATAAATTATTTTTGTATTAGTTTAGTAAATAAAATTTATTGTATTAATAATAATAATTTTATTTGTTATCAAATAAAAATTTCTTGTTTCATGTAAATTATTTTATATATATTATATTTATGAATAGTAATACTGTTAATAATAATGATCATGATTATGTAAAAATGTAATTTGTTACCTCTATGAATCATTCATACCTCAATCCAACCCATGATGTGGCCTGTCTAACTCAAAGTGCCTTTTTCTTTTGAAAATTACATTTTAGTAAAAAACATAAAAATTAAAACAAAAAACTAAGAAAACAAGATTTTATTTATTTTTTTGATACATTAGTATAATGATTGATATGCAATTTGTGACATATAAAAATTTTCCTCATTATAATCTGATGCGATGTGTGACCGTTATGACTCTAAGTGTGTCTTATTTACTAAAAATTGATATTTATTATAGTAAAAAAGTCAAGTAACATAATCATAACAAGAAAAAACATTAGTATTGTTTTTATACATTAAGAGAATGATACATAGGTCATTATCGGTGTATATGAATTAGCCACACCTCAGTCTGATACATAATGTTCCTGTTATTATTGAAAGTGCCCCTTGTCAAATTAAAATTAACATTTTTGTTCACATCATTTTTACTTAGTCAATACTAATAAAACACGCTTGAAATATCATGAAAATTTTGGGAAATGATATGTGAGTAATTTTTAACTAATTGGAAGTAGTCTAGTATCCAACAGACTTACAATGTGACTCGTATGACTCAATGTTAGTGTTATTAATTTAAAATTAAATTTTAGTAAAAATCACATATAACCTACTCAAAACCAAGAAAAAATATTATAATTTTATTTATACTTTAGTAGAATCATACATAAGTCATTTTTTGAAATTAAGAATAATCATCACACCAGTCCAATACATTGGGTGATAGGTATGACTCAAAGTGTCTATTATCAGATTAAAATTACAATTTTAGTTAAAACCATGTGTCACTCAATGAAAAATAATCAAAAACACATGGATTATCTAGATAATTTAGGAAAATAATTTCAAAGTATTTTTTGACATGTAGAAGTTATTCTCACATCATCCTGACACATGATGTGATAGGTATGACTCAATGTGTATGTTTTCTTTTTAAAATTGCAATAAAAAAAAACAAAATTGACATAAAAAAACCAAGAAAACACATTTGGATTATTTTTTATAATTTAGGAAATTGATCCACATATCATTAGAGACATATAGGTTTTATCTGTACCTTTATTCATTACATAGTATACCTGATATTAATCAAATTGGCAGTTATCAGTTTACAATTGACATTTTAGATCAAGCCATGTTTTTCTCACATAATAATGAGAAACTTCATTGGGACAGTATTCATAATTTTTCTAAAATGATTAGTATCTAATTGTTATAATTAGGGATTAGTATGACAAAAAAGTGACACACGATGTGACTGGTATGAATCAATGTTCACGTTTTAAGTTTATAAATACATTTTTGTTAAAGGAAATAGTGATAGACTCAAACTCGAAACACTTTTGGATTGTTTTCATATTTGTAAAATGATTAATAATTCATTTATAACGTGAATGAATAATGTGTACCTCAATATGATATTCAGTGTTCCCTGTACAACTCAAAGTATTTTTATCAGTTTAAAATTATAATTTAATTCCAAAAAGCATGTCACTCAATGAAAAATGAGAAAAAACACTCAAATTATCAATATAATTCTGGAAAATAATTCATATGTAATATTTTATTTTTTGGAATAAGCCTCACATTAAACTGGTATATGGTGATATTAGTATGACTCGATTTACTCTTTTCATTTAAAAAAAATATATTACCAAAACACACATGTGACATACTAAAAAAAATAAAAAAACATTATGATTATTTAGATACATTATAAAAATGATCCAGAAGTCATTTATAATGTGTACGAATCACCCATACCTCACCCGGATAAAAAACTTTCCCGGTATTTCTTAAAGCTCATGTTATCAGTTTAAAATTGACATTTTAGTTCAAAACATGTGTTACTCCCTGAAAACCAAGTAAATGTGATCACATTGTCTTGAAAATCATGGAATGTGATACCTAAATAATTTCTGACATGTAAGAATGAGTCTCATGTCCACTCAATAATTAATGTGATCATTTTGACACAAATTTCATGTTTTCAATTTAAAAATTCATTTTTTGGAAAAAACCAACATACTCAAAACTAATAAAACAGTCTTGTACTATTTTTATATATTAGTAAAATAAAAAATAAATCAATTTTTATGTGTAGGAATCATTTTGACCTCAAATCGATACACGATACACCTGGTATGACTAAATGTTTCAATAATTAGTTTAATATTGAAATTTTAGTTGAAAATGTTTGCCACCAACTGAAAACCAATAAAATGAACCATGATTTTATTGATAATCATGGAAAATAATTTATGAATTCTTTTAGATAAGAGTTATTTTATATATATTTAATCCATGTTTTATGAATAATTTAAATTGTAGTTATAGTTTATATTTTATAGGCCTCTAAATTAACGAACAACAAATATAATAGTATTTTAAGTAAGTCGATTCAAAAGGCAATAAAATATAAATTATAAATTCAAAATACCATAGATTTCAAATATTGAATAAATATATAACAAATAATGGAATGTGAAATGAATTTCTTAATTATAATTGATGAAAAATAATTTCAATATAAAAAAATATTGTTGATTCAAAACCTAAACGATATACAAATAATTTTTTTTCACACAGAACAATTTATTCTATAATTTTTTCATAATATTAATTCACATTACTTTTATATTCAATAAATTTTTTTGTGCCTTAAATATTTTAAATTTTGAATATATTTTTTTAATTTACTATTTTATGTGCATAAATGTTTTGAAGTGTTAATGTTATGTTTTTAATCCTTAAATATTGTTTCATGTACATTAGTTTTTTTATATTTATGATTTCATTTTTATTTTAAAATATTTTTAATATTTTTAATCCATGTATTAAATGTATTTGAGATTATTCTTATAGATTATATTTTATAGACATCTAATGTCACCTACTTGAAATATAATAAGTATTGTTTTGTTTTTAATAGTTGAAATTGAATGATTATATAAAACAATATATATATTCAAAATGAAATTTAAAACATAGAATAAACAAATATAAATAATATAAAAATATAAAATAATAAAATAATAAACAGATAATTATATAACTGATCCAAAATAGTGTTGGTTAAAAAAATAACTTTTAGACATTAATGAAGTAGGGGACTATAAATGCTTATAAAAAATTAAATATTGTTATATTGTAAATTGAATTTAAGACATGAAAATAAAACAAAAAATAACATAAAATGAAAATAATTTCATAAAAGTAATAAATTAGAAATGTCGTGTATTAATAATAATACACGGCTTTATTATAATAATATAAATAATTATTTAATTATAAAATTAATATTTTTTACTTATTTGAAATATTAAATATAATTAATATAATGTTATTATGATGTCATAGAAATTAATATATTACACAACAATATTATTTTTTAATAATAATAATATTATTTTTATAGTCGTCATCATCATTATTAACAGTATTATTAGTCTTAATTACAATAAAAATAATAATTTACATGTAACAAAATATAATTATTTAGTAATAATTAATAATTATATTATTAAAATTACAATAATTATTAACAAAAATAATAACACAGCAATTAATATTGTCTAGATTTTGAATATTTCCTTGTTATGTTTAAATGTAAAATTAAAAATATTATTTATTACATTATTTATATTCACAGTTAGAAATTATTAATAATTATATTTTTTTTCTTAATTAAATTATCCCACTAATAATTTAAAATAATAAAATACTATTTCTTGAATAGTGTTTTTGTATATATATTTATTTTAAAAAACAAAAAAATTAAATTGTGGAGAAAAAGGCACTTAATTAGAAAGCACATTCCTTAAAAGTATTCTGTAGAAGTCACAAACATATTAGGATAATTATTGAAATATTTTCTAAATGAGTCACCTATTGTGAGGGATATGAGCCTTTAAAACTATATTAGAAAGGTAGAATGGTATATTAGAAATATGTTTAACTAGGTATATATATCAAAAATTTATTTTTTTATATTGGGTTTATTGGAAAAATTTCTCTGGATTATTTTCTGTTATACTCTAAAATAAATAGTAACATTATTAAACATTGGGAATATATTTTACTAGTGTACCATTCATAATGGGAGGGGTATTTCACTGAAGGATGAGTTACTTTAGAGTCAACGCCTTCTATTCATATTAATTGAAGAAGGAAGAATATCTAAAAGCACATACGTTGGAGTAATATATCTGAAGGCACATTCTTATTAACGACCTTCTAATGGAAATATCTTAAGAGCATTTTTTTTAAAAGTTATGTCTTAATAAAGATATTCTAGAAGCTAACATTTTAAAAGCAGCACACTATTCTTTTTTTAAAGAATGTATATTTGAATTAATTTTAATTTTTCTATAATTTGATGTATTATGTAATTATTAATAAAATATGATTATTACAATTTTTAATGGATAATATAAATATTTTAATAAAAATATGAATAAGCAGATATTTAAAAAATAGAAATAAATATTAATCTAATCAATATTATTTATTTTATTATTAGTTTATTTAATAAAATTATTATTATTTAATATAAACAGATATATTTTATTTATTAAAATAATTAATATTTTATTTATATTGTAAAATAAATTATAACCATATTATTATTAAATATATTTATTATTAAATAATAATTATGTGCATATAATCATTTCATCTTAAGGATTATTTATCATTAATAACATTATTAAGTATATTATTTATTATTTTATTAAATTTGAAAATAATTAAAATAAATATTATATTTAAAAATTTTACGATTATTTTGTATTGAAATATTAATTATATTACTAATATGGTTTTTATAAATTATCATAATTGTATTATAAATTGTTAATAATTATATTATTTTTAAAATTTATTTTTTTATTTAAAATTTAATTAATATTTTTTGATATTATATTGTCAACTAATTTATTAGTCACATTATGAATTATATTATATACATCATTATTCATAATTATTTTTGTAATTCCTATACATATTTTAAAATAGATATACTATATATTAATGTAGTAATTCATAATATTTAATAATAATAAAATAACTAATAATTTTATATGTAACATTTTTGAAATTTATTTTATATTAAATTAATTTTTATTTTCAAATATAATATTCAAATTTCATATATATTTTATTTACACAATATTCCTTGTCCAATTTTTTTTAAAGTGTAAATGTAATGTTTTTTATCAATAATACTTACGTCATATAGATTTTTTTGGTTTTTTTAAATATATAGAAGAAAATAAATTCATCATTTTCTTATATTTTTAATCCATATTTTTTTGTTTTATTTAGATTTATCTTACATTTTATATTTTATATGCGTCCAAATGCAATAATGTTTCAAGTAGTTATCTTTGAAAGCCAATAAAATATAAACTATAAGACCAACCAAAATGAAATACTAAGCATTGATTAAACAAATAAAATATTGTTTGACATAAAGGATATAAAAAAAAAATATTGATGACAATTAATTTCAAGGTCACAAAATATTGTTTTTTCAAACAAATCATTATTTCTTATAAAATTTTTTAAAGCATTTTTTTTGTGAAAATTAAAATTTTCAGTTTTTTAAATTTTCGTATCCCTTTTTTAAAATGTTAATTATTTTCCGACTCAATGTTATAAATTTACAAATATATTTTATTTATACTATATTTTATGGGAATAAATTTTTTGAAGTATAAATGTTATCGTTTTAATTAGTAAATTTTGTGATGTGAAAATTATATTATGTTTTTTTAAATTTATTTTAAAAAAATTATTTTAAAATATTTTAAATATGTATAATTCATGTTTTAGGTTTCATTTTTATTGGCCTCGTAGATTAAAATTTATAGTCTTATAATGTCAGCTATGTGAAATGTGATAAGATGTTTTTAGAAAATAATGGTCCTTAAAAACATGCTCCACCTAAGGAGATCTATCCAAAAGAGCTCGGATTGCTAGAAAATTAAATGAAAACAACTAGATATTTATGTTAGATTTTGAGGAACTGAAAATGCATCAATATGATGTGTTGTTTTCCGAAGACCACTAAAAATGTAGTATCAGTAATATAAAATTATATAACTTTCATTTGAGTGTTAAAACTATGGAAAAGATCCCCAATTGAAGTGACATATTATTCTAGATGTCATAGAATTATTTTGGATCTCTCTGAGTAGACATTTCATCAATCGGACACACAATGTGCTCGAACAGACTAAATAAATAGTTTATAGAAAATGATGATCTTTAAAAATGTACACTGTAGAGGGAGAGTAGAACAAATGAGATCTAATTTCTACGAAATCATAGGGAAATTATTATGTACTTATTTTTAAATTTGAGGAATCAACAAACCATATAATTGAGCTGTCTTTTGATGAGATGATTGAAAACACAGTATTAGTAATTTAAAATGCTAAAACGTTTGTTTGTAAATTAACCAGTATAAAATGATATCTAATTTGATTTAAATGTTATGGTAGTTGTGGTAGAATTATTTTTTACATGTGTGAGTTGATGAAGTGTTAATCTAACATGCAATGTGCTTGAAAGAACTAAATAACAAGTTCTTAGAAAATAAAGGCCCTTAATAAAGGTCACCCCATTGGGTGAGCAAGACAAACGAGCTCTAATTATTTTTAAATCACATGAAAACATACGAATATTGATTTTAAAATTTTAGTAATTTATGGAGCATCAAACGGTGGTGGCATTTTACTAAGATACATAAAAATTAATTTTCAATAATTTAAAATGCTAAAGTGTGTGTTTGACTACTAAATGTAATAAATTTTATATAATTTTTAATGTTGTGGATTGGAAAATTTCATTAATAAACAAACCCTTTAAATTACTTCCATACATTGAAAAATAAAAGAAATGGTGGAATTAATACCTAAATACCATCTACATTCTATGGGGGTGTATATGGTGTATGTTTCATTAATTAGCTCATTTAAGGGGGATTATATTTATAGGGGGTTCTACCTTTAGGAACACTTCGCAATATACTATTTCAACAAGGAGTATTACTATATGATATTGATTTACATCAAATAATTAATAAACTATTCAGAACAAATTTACTACATTAAATACATATATAATTTATTATTGTATCTATCACAACATTCTTTATTTATATATAGAAGATATAATTTATTAACATATAATTTATTAAACTATTAATTAATTGAGGGACCATTTATTACATTGTCCTACATCATCTGAAACAATTAATTTTAAAAAATTCAACCACCTCGTTAAAAAACATGATACATGGATCATAGAAGTGTTTCCATTAAATAACAAGTATTCCCTTCAATTTATCCAAAAATATCATGTATCGTTAAATAACTATATGAATAATACTCGACCACATGGTTTATTCTCCATTGGAATAAACATTTACCCTATGGTTTATTCTATATCCCCACAAAAAATTATTTCTCAAGTAATGAATGTGTACAATTAATATAATTAGATAAATAGTTAAATATTAAAAATTTCAAAAAAATATATATAAAAATTTATAATGTTTAACTTATTACCTTACATATTAGATTATCCGTGAATTTAAATGAAGGTATTCCATTAGTCCAAATATCTTTTATCATCTATTCTATACTAAAAAGATAAATGACACCCTTTTTATCCATAACACAATCCCTTATATCTAATTATTTAAAGTCAATATTCTTACATAGACTCAAACTTTTTTATTAATCAAAACAAAGGCAACAATCTAATTGTTATAATATTAAATCAATTGTCTAGAAATGAAATCCTAACATTAAGGCCCAAAATGAAACTCCACGGCCATCAAACATGGAATGTGGACTCAAAACATGAATCAAACATAGCATACATTATAGAATTATCTATTAGTGTCTATTTGACCTGTTCCCATGACATAGATCCTACAGCTATCATAAATACATATCCTGAAGTTCATTTTCATGAATAAAAAACCAAACAATGTCTGCATTTGAATATCTAATGATATTTAAATTGTGAGTGTGTTAAAATATAATAATATATAATTTTTTACCCTTAAGGTATCTTAATACCTTCTTTACAGCCTCCATGTGTTTTATAAGAAAAAAAAACATGATATCCCCTCAAAATTCCTACTAAAAATTCAATGTCAAGCCTTGGAAAGACGTGAGAATCCATTAAACCACCAATAGTGGGAGAAAACATGATGTATTTCATTTTTTGTTGTTCATATTTTTTTAAGTTCCTTTGTTCATGATGATTTTTTCACCCTTAATATGGGTTATATAAGTTGTGCTCATAATTTCGTAGGAAATTACTCTAAGACATTATTAATATAGGATTATTGAAACATTATTAAAACACCTCTCAACCCATCCCTTTGAATCTTTAAGCCAAAGACATTGGATGAAACACCCATATCATTCATGTCATAAAATTATGAGAAAACCTGTTTAAAATCCAATAAAAACCCTTATCATTAGTAGCTAGTAAATTAAAATCTACATATAAAACAACAAGCATATTTTAAACCCATTGACTATTGGGTATATAAATTGATCCATTATGTTTTCTCCAAACCCAAATGAAGTAATGACATTAGGAAATCTTAATTACCACTGTTGGGATGTTTTCTGAAACCACAGATAGATCTTTTGAGCTTACACAATTAATTCTCACCATTACTATAGAGGAAACCTTTATGTTGTTTCATATAAACCTCATAATCTAGATTTATATTCATGAATGAAGTTTTCACTTCCATTTTTCATAATTCAGAATCAAAATGAGATACAAATACCAATATAACGTGTAATGAACACTTTTTGTATAATGATGAAATTGTGTAAGGATAATCCTTCGATTCATTTGGAGTAAACACTATACAAACTAGTCGGGCCTTGTATCATTCAATAAAACCTAATGACTTTTTATTTCTTTTAAAACCCCATTTACATCCAGTAGTTTTCACCAAAAATAGAAACTCAACAAGGCCCCAAACAACATTACTCTTCGTGGAATTCAACAATTACATGATGGAATCATACCACATATTTGACTCCTCACATTTCATGGAATGTGAATATGTTTCAAGATCATTTTGGTCTCAAATATTATATCCATGTTTCTATAGATACAATATATAATCATATCAAATTGATGTCTTTCTCTTCCTTTTTGATCTTCTAAATTTTCTCCGTCATTTTATTACTGAATTTTTGGTTCTTCTAGTTTTGCAAGGAGTTTAGATTCTTGAACTATTATACCCAGACGAGGATTACTAACGATTGATGGAATGATATTTTTTTGAAAAGGAGGTTTGTTATAAAAAATATTTAATCTATCACATGATCTAGAGGCTTGATATTCTTAATAGTTTTCTCAGATTTATATGATAAGATGACTCCCAATAATCATGTCATTTTGAAGAAAATTTCTATTTCATAATACGACATTTCTAGTGTTCAAGCATGGAAAATTAAAAATAAATCCATTATAAATTTCATTATATCCAATTAAGTAGCCACTAATGGTCGTAGGATCTTACTTAAATTCACGTGTATTATAAATATACAATTACGAAGGATACCCAAAAACACGTACATGACAAAAACATGGTTTCCAACCAATACAAAATTCATATGGTGTTTTTGATACTTCCATTGTTGTAACCTAATTAAAAATGTATGGTGTCGCTTTTAGTGTATCAATCCACCAAAAATTTCAGTATCTTAGAGTTACAAATAATATTCATAAAATTTCCATTAATGTTTAGTTTCTTATTTCAGCTACACCATTTTGGTATGGTGAAGCTATCATTGTGTATCTTGATACTATTCCTTTTTATTTAATAAAACATAGAAAAAGACCCCGAAACTTTCCATCCTTAGTCTACTCCCCTAAAATACTCTATCTCGATCTAACAACACATTCTTTATTTTATTACCACATTTTTTTCTTCATCAACATTAAAAAATATTAAGGCTTTAAATGTGAAATTTTAATTATGATGAAAATAGAAATACATATACCATGAATTTTCATCAATGAATGAATGGAAGAATTTTTCATTATGTAATTCCATTTCTAAGATACATATACCTATTTTTGTGATTTCTAATATAGATGGGAAAATATTTTCACTGTCCATTGAATAATTAGTTTTATATCCCATATTAAAATATATAATGGTTTTTAAATCAGATAAATTGAGAGTAGAACGTACTCAATTCTTAAATAATCGTTGAATCCTTTATTTTGAGATATGACCTAATCTACGGTGTCATAGCATAGAAGATTTCTCATTTATAACACATCTTTTAATACCAGTATGAACAGGCATGTTATCATTATCAGTCTTAAATTGTAAATAAATGGATAAAAAGATATACTTTAATTCTCCCAAGCTAATGATGTCATTTCCATATATGAATGGAATTTTTTTTATAAAAACTAAATGTAAAACCCAACGGTAGAAGTTTGGAAATATAAATTATGTTTACAGAGAATTGTGGAATAAAAAATTTTATTTAAAAATAAAATAAACCCATTAGTTAAAAATAAAATTCATGTCCACATGGCTTCCTCATGTGATCACATCATGCTTCCTAAATAAAATCCAAGATCATTTTCCAATATTCATTGGGGTTTCATACCTTGCAAGGTATTCACAATATAAACAATAGAACCATAATCAATCCACCAAGTGTTATTAATTATATCAACCATATTTGATTCATAACAAACCCATGAGAATAAAAACCATTTTTTTGTAGCCATTTCTGAAATAGAAGGAAAATTATCATTTGGCGACCTTTTCCATTAAATAATAAACAAACAAGTTCCTTATTAATGTTAGGTTGAGGTTACAATTTCTCTTTCAACTTTTTGTTGGATACACATTTATGATCCTTATGATTTTGGTGTATTGTGATCATGTTGGTTTATCCCATTTCTACCACAATCCTTTCTCCCTCTTGAACGAACACAGTCAGTAATTAATAAATTTAAAATTTATGTTAATGTTTGTTATATGATATTTTAAATGGATCATATTTATATGGTTGAGTGTTGAGAAAATAATTCATTATATATTACTTGGATATATTAATTTCATTATTCATAATTTTACATGACATATCCCACATTTTCTTGATGTGGTCACACACACCTTTCATATTGGTGAGTCACATTGATGAGAACATCACGATTAATATGATTCTAATTCTTTACATGAAGATATGATCTGGTAATCTATAACATTTAGCATATGGAAATTATTATGCTCATCGACTGAACCTCAAATGCTAGAAAATAATTTAGTTTTGGTGGACAGCTTACTAAGACAAGTTGACTGTTCCCAATGTTCATAAAATATTATATCATATAGTGTCCTATCATTGTTATTTCTGGGAATTCATTCTTTCCAGAAAGTGTAATCAATGTACATCCATCCATGATGAAGAATAATTCTCTTCATCTAAATTTTAGAGTTTACACCATTTAATTAAATAATGTCACAGTGAGTATCAGAGAATCATGATGATATAACTGTAATGTTATTAATTTCATATTAGTCTAGATTAAATAATTTAAATAACAAATTCATTCAACCTGATACCAAAAGATATAACATTTAATTTTGGTAAAATTTTAATTTAATAGATTCATGAAATCAAACAAGAATTATAATGTAATATATTAATTGATAAATTAATTTAATTATAATTTGATAATAAAACAAACCATATGTGAATGAATTACATTTTTAATATTAATAACATCCATGTGAAAATGATGAAAATTAAATTTAATATTAAATATAATAAAAATGTAATAAAAATTCATGTGGGATAAAACTTGTTATATTCTTTGAATATTATGAATGTGTTTTAATTGATATTTAAGTTTTATTTAATTAGGAATGCAATTGAAAAAACATATTTTTAATAAAAATTACAAAAATAAAATTATTTAAAATTGATATATTTTTTTTCAATTATTGAATTATATTTTTGATAAAAAAATTTTTTAACAAAAATATTATATTTTAAATATTTATAATTGTTTCGTTCTGGTTTTCGGCCATGAAACGCCCAACGGCTCCGTATCCAGTGATTGATGGACCTACTTTACAAAGGTAGGCGTTCACCAAATGGTCTGACCAGCGACTCTTAAGAACTCATATTGGTCGAGAGTATGGGATGTCGGGCTCATCACACCCTTTTTTGGGGGAATTATTTCCTCATTCGGAACTCTATTATAGATTTAATATGTATTCATATATTCATGAATCATTGGTTTATACCCAAACATAGTATCAACATATTCATCCCTGGTGGGAAATGGTCAACTGGATGCAGGGGTTCAGAATCATTTATGCCCATGTTTTACCATCCCTCATTGGATTAATGACCCCAAAGGGTTGGAACTTGCTTAAGGTAGTACTAGGAGTGGCATGGTGAACAGACGTGGAGAATAGTCGGATCGACCGGCTATTGGCCTTGATCCTCATGGAGGATTCCTACGTACCATGTCTAGGAGGCAGGAATTAAAGACCACGTTGTTCACATAGTGGGGCTTGGGGCTTACGCTCTGGGGTATCCCGAAATGATGGATTGGGGCTTACACTCTGAGGAGGCCCAAGGTGATGGATTGGGGCTTACACTCTGAGGAGTCCCATAGTAGGATTCCATGGTCGATGCTTACTCTAATCTCACATGAGTCATGCTCGGTGTGAGAAATAAGAGGCCGCAGGGACTAGAGGATCGCATCACGAATGGTGCGTCCGTGAGAAGTGGAGCGGGACTTACGCATGAGGGCGACCAATGAGGTCGGGGATTACTCATGGGAGGATGCCCGGGGGTGATGGATTGGGTCTTACACTCCATGGAGGCCAAGAAGGTCGGGGCTTACTCTAAGATGGATGCTCATGGTGACAAAGCCCAGCGGGAGAGGGAAAGGGGGTTCTCATGTGCCCATCACCTGTCTTGCAATGCGTGAGGGCTTCCTTCTGATGGGTATTTTAATACCCCCAAGGAGCCCTGAACAAGTAGAGGGGAAGAAAAGGGATTCTCGAGCTCAGACTCCACATTACCGAGGAAATGTGAACCCATGAATGCTTTGGGAACCTGCTCAAGGGTCGAGGAAACCCCTTCGCCTCTACCTACCATGGGTATCTGAACTCAAAATGGTGCACTGATGTGCCTGAAGGTTACACCACATGGATTCGGTGGCTCTGGTCGGGGCCTCGGCTCGGGGCCGATGAATAGGCCGATGAAGGAGTCATGGAGGATTTGGCTGGATCAGAGGGATTTTATCTGGCTCAAAAAATGGGAACACCGAAGTCATTGGTGGGCCACCGAGAGGTATGGGGGGTGACACCCTTTGCGTGGGGGAGTGCCACGCGGCTGGAGAAGCCGTCCACCAACTAGGTTGGTCTGCGAATTGAGGGACATCCCACGAACCAGTATGGTTCGCGGCTTCGGGTTCAACCCGCGAACCAGGGTGGTTCGCGGAGGGTTCCAGGCGGGCAGCGAGTGCTAAGGGCGGTGCTGGTTGGAGGCTCGTCAGTCAGGGCTTCGCCCATGTAGGTGGGTGCTACACGGTGTGATGGATGGGAAAAGAGGCATAAACTCCTTGGTCCAGGGAAGTCATCTGCAGAGGGGTTATGGTTCGTAGTTCTCCTTGTTTTGTTATTTTAGGTTCGTGGTTCACCAATTCATTATGCGTTTTCCAATTCCATGTTAATTCTTATACCTATTGAGGTTCGTGGATGGGAGTTTCACCGTTTGCGAAGTCCAAAGCCTTCCTTCAACTGATCTCCTTCCGAATCTCCAAACCCTCTGAATCCAATTCCAGTTCTCTGATCCCCTTTTTTCTTTCACCCTTGGTCTCCTTTCATAGAGTGGGGAAAGGGATGTATCTGTGGCCACACAACACCTTTAGCGGAGGCCCATAACCAAATACACAGTTCACAGCTGACTTGGTCAATCCGCGATTCGCAGTGGGTAATGAACACTCCCCCCCCTATGCGAGGTGAACTCAGTGAGTGCTCTGCTGCTGCGGAGGGTTCCACCTCAATTCCGTGAACAACAGTGGGTGTGTCTTGAACCGGTCGATGCGGTCCGCTGTCGGGGCGGTTCGTGATGGTGAACCGGACTAGCACCCATCCTGCCTCGCAACCGCGGAGGCTCTCCGCCTCTATTTCACGAACGAAAGTGGTTCATGGAGGGGGTGCCTCGTGGGGCCTGCCACATTGCACTTCCATGGGACCGGTTTTCAGACCAGTCATGTTTGTGTCCCTTCTTTGATTACGTTCCCCAATTCGTTTTTGGGGATTTGGGTAAAATTTCCTTTGCAGATTTTTCAGGACCCTACAAATTTCCCCCATTTGAATGGGGTCCGATCGGAACGAAGAGGATGCCATTCCGATGCAAAATGGTCTTGAAACTGAGATGCTTTGTGGTAGAGAGGTGGACCCTATAGGGGACCATGCCTATAAATACGGGGATCCCTTCATTTTTCCTTTACCGAATTCCTCGTGAAACCAGAGCTCCTTCGCCTCTGCGTGCTTAATCCTTCGCGAAGTGCCTCGTCCACGAACCGACAACAACCTCCGCGAACCATTCCTTCTTCGCGGTTGCCTTAACCCGCAAACCAACTTCCCAACCATGAACCATTACTCTTAATTAATTAAAACTTAAGTAATGATGGGTTTCGGAGGAACTTTCTTCGCGGTCTTGATGCTATGCGGACTAAAAATATCTTGAACATTAAAAAGTATCTGAATCTTCCGAATAAACTAGGGATTGAAATTCCGCAGAGCGACTTGGTTTTCGGTTTCCTGGCCAATGCTCCATGGTCCAGGGATTCACGGAATGATTTCGCAAAGTACTGGTTTGCAGGATGATGTCATCACGTACCATCCTCCAAGGCCTCCTTGCAGATTTTGATTATGAAGGCTCATTAAACATAAATTTGGTTATTTTTGTCCAGATTTTTATTCCAGACTAACCAGTTGTTGGCTCTCATTGTGTAGCGATAAAATATGGTTCCCCCTCATTATGCGCCGAGGCCTGCTGCAGAGCCCCTATCAACTAGCTCAGAGAGACGTTCTACTATTATTCACAGAGTGGAGGGTGCCAAAGGAGACCCTAGTCGGTCCATCATTTCTAATGACGGTGTATTGATGAGCCTTCTCTCTCCGGAGCTTCTGAGTTATCCATTATCCAATCGCCTCCTGCTCCATGGATTTGGTCTTCAGGATGATGTCCCTATCCCCCCTAATTTCTCTGTTCTCCTTTCTCCTTTCTTGGAAGCGCCCTCAAAATAAACTCGGGAAAACCTCACCCAATACGGGGAGATAATCTCTAATTTTGTTCTGAAAAACACATTTATTATGAGGGGATATGTTTGGACCCAATGCGATCAGTACACTTAATAATTTTCTCAGAAAGATGTCCTTAAGGACTACCCTTCTTTTATCAACCTTTCATGAAGGGATCCTGACGCGGGGTGGGTTCCCAAGTGGGATCTTCGGTCTAGCAGGATCTTCTCAAATTATTGGGCTTCGGCTTTCTGGGTCAATCATCATTGTCGGGAGTCTCCCGATTCACTGGGAGCAGTCAATCTACACTCCACAGTGTGAGCATCCCAATTTGTTGTTTACCCACCATCTCTGATCCTACCCGACCTGTTCAGCCGCTGGTGCTCTAGTACTAATACATTCCACTGTGACCACGGTGATGTCGGCATTTGTCTGTGGGACATCTACACAATCGGAGGACTGCCGATTACTGGCGAGATGTATTACAAAATTTTTCCCACTCCTGACGCATGGGACAATGTTGAACATGTGCCTTTATTGGTGAAGGAGCTGCTGGCCATGGTGGAGTAGTCACTGGGTCAGGCCTTTCGTACCTGCTCGATTATTCCTTATAGCACTTGGATGTGGTTATTTAAGAACACCAGCAGTCCTACGCTGAAGATTCAGCATCCCATGAATCATCCTTCCGAACAGTCATGAACCATTCAAGGTTCATACTGGGTGGTTCTGGAAGCAGGTGACTACCTTTCATGGGGTTACGAGGTGCACCCTGGTGTGTCGCATATGCCTTGGTTGGCCGGTCTGTTTGCTATGTTTTGGAGCGGATGGATATTTCCTTCCCTGAATGTTAACCCAGGTGTCCGGGCCTGCACATTGACGATGGCGGCTGAGTAAGAAGAGGGTCGCTTGGTGAATTTAGTCGTGCCCACTTTGGCCCATATCTATGAGCTATTGAGCCACATACAGGTGGGTGAGTCACCCTACCTTCTCAGTGGTCCATTTCAATATTTGTACAGTTGGGTGGTGGATCATTTTCGCTGTTAAGAATATCGTCACAACATGACCATCCTTCTCCCTACCTTTCAGCCTACCCTACTGGATATAGCTGGAGTTTTCTTGAAGTCTCTTAACTCTAGTGAAGTCCTCGAGCTTCTGAGCGAATTCTCCCAGTTCATCTTCACTCCCTACCCCACCCCTTCTGGCATCTTAGTTAACAACCGCTGGGGGAACCTGGAGGAGCCCTCTTACATGATCTCCTTGCAGGGCTGGTTTCTGTCTGCATGGATAGACGGGGTTTCTCAGTGCGAGCTGTATGTCCCGTATCTCTTTTCTCGCCAATTCGGGTGCATGCAAGTCCAAGTTTACCCTACCCCTTCTCGAGATCAAGGACTGAATCTGGCCATACTTCGTCAGTGGTGGATGATTCTGACGCGGGAGGGATATGACACAATCATTCCCCTTCCTGATAGGGGTGCGGCTACCAGCCTCTCCCTGGAGTATGCAAAAACATGGGTAAAATACTATCCTGATAGGTTCCTTGGGAAGGCTGTCCGTCAGGTTCCCAAATCCGGAGATATGGTGGCTAATTCATCCAATACACCATCCTCATCAGTTTTAAGGGAGGACCGACTAATGGCTCGTCGATTAAAGTGACATAGAGAACTTTCCTCTCCCAACCCTGCGGTGGCCGCAGTTCAGATAAATTCATAATTCTTGTGTGTGGATGAGGACGACCCTGTGGTTTTGAGTCCTAGCAAGACCATCCCGGAGGTTATGCCAGTCGATACCGGGCTTAGCAACTTGATCCCCAAGCCTGAACTGGGGTTAGAGGCCCCATGCATTCCAGCTTTAGAGTCAAATTCTATTGAGCACATGTCCGCATGGGCTTCCATGCCAGACTTTGTTCTCGTGTCATCCATCGAGGATACCAAAGATCCTGGTACCATGGCGGACCATCGGGCAGTGCGCAGGTGGGCCTGGCCCCAAATCTGTGAAATCATCACTGAAAACCCCTTAGCCAAAATGGTAACTAAAACTGAATCTCTTCGTCAGCTCTTCTTGGGTTTGGGGTCAGGTGGCTTTGACTATCCGTAGCTCCATTCTCTTTCTTGCCAAGTTGTCATGGCCCATGAAGAACCGGTCACTAATGAATGCAAGCTTGCTCACTTCGATACTATATCGATCCAAAGTTTTTCAATGGAAATTACCTTCTTATATTTATGTATAAACTAACATGAAAACACAAAATAATGAACTACTAAGTGATAAGTGACCTTTAATCACAAGTTTGTCACAACTATGTTTTGAATTTTGAAAATCAAACATACACAGTTGTGTTCAAGATGGTTTTTGGAGTCTAATGAATCAAAAATAATTTTTGTGAATATTAACCTACCATTATGAATGGTAACCTACCCTTATAAATAGTAATATGACCCTTATGAATAGTAAATAAGAGTAAAATTACCTCTGAATAATAAAAGAAAATTTAGACATCTTAGAAAGTGACAATTTGACCTTAGTAAGCGTTTTTGGTATTTTAGAAGTCATAAATAATTACTTATAAGTAATTAATTAATTTTAAATAATATTTATTTCCCTGAAATGTATTCATAAATTATTGAATCAATGTTTAATAGTTTTTAGATAATGTTATGAGACCCTATGTAATTTTTGAAAGAACTATAAAATCAGTTTTAATCTTAAAAACTGTTTTTTTATTAAATTATGGATTTAATTGAATATTAAATTAATAATATTTAAGAAATTATTTTTGAAAAATGGACTTCATTTTTTTATCCTACACGTCGAAAAATGGTTGGGGTAATGTTTTGGTATTTTTCTGAGATACTTGAATTTTTTATGAATAGCGAAATACCGTAATTTACAAAATAAGATAAATAAGGTAATTTTTTGGTCATGTGTGATGTTCTTCTGATGTAATCCCACTTGGTTCGGTATTGCATTGTAAAATTACAATTATTGGTTGTTTAAGACTCACTATTCCTTGTCTTAGTGTAAATTAATAAACTAATGAATTTTGTATTAAGGAAACCCCTCTCCCCTCCACTATAAAAGCCACCCTTCAATCCCTCACTTCCTAACACCTCTCAAGATCCAAGACTTCTCTAAACTCTGCCAAAACACCTTCCCTATCCCCTCCCCCACGTCCAATAGATACTGGTCTGATCAAAAGACCATGCTTAGTCCCTTAAGGAGTTTCTCAAGAGGATGATTCTAAAGGTAATTTCCCTCCCTCTTCTCCTTTAATTTCCTTTCAAGTTGAAGTTCTTTTCTTGATCTCTCCCCACCCATATTCATAAAAAAAATTTAACTCCAGTATTATACATATACTGTAATTTTATTATTCTAATGGGATATTATATCACCCCACACCCTTTCACTCTTCTTTTTATTTTATTAAAGAGAACATTGTTCATGAGGTGTTAATTTATCACCTTCAAAAACGACATGCTCTCTTCTTCCATTTCTACCTTCATATCGGGTCATGAAACCATTTTTATGGTTGAAAAACGAATATTTTATATGTATTGTGTTCTATTTTATGTTCTTAAAATGACCTATGGCCATATTACTAAGTGAAATGTTAAAACAAGCCCGTTGTGATCGAAAAACCGCTCAAATTAACCCACACAATATTCGTTTGATTCTTATCTAATGATTAATCCCCATGGATATAATATAATTCACTATGAGATCATTGAAACTCCTATAATATCATTAATAAAATTTAATATCATTTATGGATGTTTACTCATGTTCTACCTAAACATCAATTTAAGAATACAAGTGAACCACGCAAGAAAAAATCATAAAAACGAACATCCCCGAACAATGTTTTTAAACACTATAAGTCATCCAAAGGAACATAATATGACATAATGAAACCAGAATGAACCCTATTAATGTACAAATGGTTCTGGATTTCTAATTAATGAATATAATGTCATTATATAGGACATTAATTTGAAGGAAGCATTCGGGTACAAGGTAAGGGGAAATCTCGAACCAAATTTTCTTTCTTCAGGTTCTCCCTCTTTCACTCCATTTTTGATATGGTTACTCCTCAAAGATCATATGTTCATAATTACCTTTACTTTTCTGGGATATACATGTTTTTCACTAGTTTGTATGTCCATCAAAATGTTTTCCAAAAGAACTCTTCTTTCAAGAACTCACCTTTTACCTCTCATTCAAGGTTGATGGTTCTTGTATCAAGTATGTCGTTCCCTCTTTCTTTTGGGAACCCAAAGCTTATGAATGTGTTCTTATGAGATGAAACCCATTCCTTTTCATGGGTTAATTATGTTTATTTATGTTATATGTTCATTGTGGCATGCATGATAAATGATAACGTTATGATGTGACGGGTGCGCCCAGAATTATATAGCGCAATATGAATGTTTAAATGTGATGGGTGCGCCCAGAATTATATAACGCTACAATGCATTGGGTAAAGTGTTGAATCTCATGAGTAAATGTGAAATGATGTGTGAAAAAGATGATATCTTGGTTCACATGTATTTTTGGTAGTTAACCACTAAGACATGATATTTCATTTTATGCATTGCCGCATTTCAAGTCTTTTATTTATGCTCCTCTCATGTTCATGATCTTTTGCCTATGTTATGATTATTCTCACCCCATGATATATTGTTCTTATTTATCCTCTTATTGGGCTTCTAGATCACCCCTTTTGACATTAATCCTCTGGTGGCTACATGAACTAAGGAGAGGAAAATTTCCAATACGAAGCTAGAGAAGAAGAAATTAAATAAATGTTTATGCTTGATGATGTATTTGTTATGTATGGTACTAGTTTTCCCAAGACACTAATACTTTGGATCCTATATATGTAATACTATTGTGTTGTTAATCATTGAAATGATGTTATAGTAGTGTAAGAAAAGTCCAGGTCTTTATAGTTGGTATCAGAGGAAAGGTTTTGTTAATTTGGGAATTAGGATTAGTGAACCCTATAGAAAACCTCTACTATGAGACTAAGTAAAAATATGCACACAAGAATATTTACCTCGTGATCCCATATGTTATGTTATTGGTATAATTGTTTAAATGAATAAGTTATTCATGAATTTTTTACTTATGTTTTGATCTATCCTTTTCTATTTTAGAAAAGGGTGGGAACTAGGAGAAATCAAGCCAACAACTCATGTGAGGGCCAATGCAACAATTTCCTGAATGACATCCCCAATGATTTGGGAGGTGGAGTTCAAAACATCACTGCTATGCTTACCCAATTATCTCAGGTAATGAATAATAACCATAATAATGGGGAGAATCCTCTTTCACCAAAGAGGGAGGAATTATCTATTGAATGTTTTATGCAGCAATGACCACCGACGTTTTGTGGATCTTCTGATCCACTAGTTGCGGAATAGTGGGTCAACTCCATGGAGAAGATCCTTTCTATGCTTCACTGTTCTTAGAAGGAGAAGGTAACTCTAGCTTCTTATTGTCTAGATGGAGAAGCCGGTCAATGATGGGCTTTGATGAAGAACACCAAGCTGAGGGAAGAAATTGAAGATATGGAATGGGAAGACTTTAAGATAATGTTTCTTAATAAGTACTTCCCATGAACTCTTCGCATGAAGATGGAGAGACAATTCATAGAGCTCAAGAAAAAAGAAGGAGAATCTGTCACAACTTATGAAGCGAATTTCACAAGGCTTGCAAGGTATGCTTCGGGTATTGTTATCAACAATAATAGAAAAATTGATAGATTCTTGAGTGGATTAAAACCACACCTTGAAAGGCTCTTGCAATTCGAGAATTTGGCAGTTATGAAGAAGTTGTTCGGTGTGGTCTGAAAGTGGATATGGAGTTTGGATAATAGTCCTATGGCTATGGGGATAAGAAATGAAAGATGGAGTTTCAAGTCAGTGGATCTAATGATAATGGTGGGAAGAAAAATCAACGACCCACATGCCAAAATGTGGGAAGTTTCACCATGGGAACTACCTCAATGGGATGCGGAAATGCTTCAAGTGTGGGAACGAAGGAAACCATGCTCAATAGTGTCAAAAAGACATGAAAAGGAAGGATAATGTAGCTGATTAAAGGAGAGAACCACTCGTGGTTGAATGCTACAACTGTAGGGAGTTAGGGCACAATGAAAACTAGTGCACTAAACCTCGAGCACTTGAGGGTAATCAGCATCAGCAGCCACCAAAGCCAATGGAACAAGGGAAGTCTTATGCCATCACTACTGCGGAGGTGGAGCATGATAATGAAGTCGTACAAGTTACACTTCCGTCTTATTTGATTCTGGTTCTACTCATTCATTTATATCTTTAAATTTTCCTAGAACTATAGAATCGAAGCCCCAAAACCTTGATGTAGAGATATATGTAAAAACACAAAGTGGTGAAATAATTTCAACCTAAGTGTTTGACTCTTCTCCCATTGGCGTATGTGGGAAGATTCTTCCGGAGAATCTCATAATACTTCCCTTGGTGGAATTCGATGCTATAATGGGAATGTATTGGATCTCGTTATATTGAGCACATATCAACTATCGGGAAATGGAAATATCTTTTCATATTCCAAACCATCCCATGCTCCTTTAAAAATGCAAGGAAGATCATGAATATCCTTTGAAAAATCCTTCAATGGTGTGGGTGTTGATTCCCTATGAAGAAGCATACCTCACCCAAATGGTTGAGTCAAAGGAAAGTTCCAACCTTGAGGAAATTCCCATCGGGATGGAATACGACGATGTATTTCCCAAAGAGTTACCCGAAATTCCTCCGGATCGTGAAGTAGAGTTCTCAATTGAAATCATACCCAGAGCTACTCCTATCTCAATGTGCTCCTATAGGATGGCTTCTATCGAACTGGAGGAGTTAAAGAAGCAGATGCAAGAGCATATAGACAATGGTTTCATACGCCCTAGTGCATCATCTTAGGGTGCACTAATTCTCTTTGGGAGGAAGAAGGATGGAACAATGCTGCTGTGTATCGATTATCGGGAACTCAACAAGATCACTATAAAGAACAAGTATCCTCTCCCAAGGATTGATGACTTGTTCGACCAGTTAGGAGGATCTCAATACTTCTCAAAGGTGGATATTCTTTCTAGATATCTTCAGGTAAAGGTGAAGAAGGAAGATATTCATAAGACTGGCTTCCGAACAAGGTATGTGCACTATGAGTTTTTCGTGATGCCCTTTGTACTTACTAATGCTCATGCAATCTTTATGGATTTGATGAATAGAGTCTTTAGACATTACCTCGATAAATATGTGGTAGTGTTTATCGATGATATTCTCATCTAATCCAAGAGCAAGGAGGAACATGAAGAACATCTAATACTTGTGTTGGCGACATTAAGAAATGAGAATTTGTACGCCATGTTCAGCAAGTGTGACTTTTGGATGAATCAAGTCATGTTCACGGTACATGTGATTACAAGTGAGGGAATTTTTTTGGATCCTTCTAAGACAAAGGTGATTGAGGAATGGCCATGGCCCTCTAGTGTGACAGAAATCTGTAGTTTTCTTGGATTATCTGGGTACTACCGACGTTTTGTGAGAAACTTATCACAATTGTTAAGCCCAGTAACTAAGTTAACAATGAATGGGGTATAATACGTCTAGACGGATGAATGTGAGTGAAGCTTCAAGGAGCTAAAGATAAGGCTGATCACTGCACCTGTACTCACACTACCAAAATGTGGAGAATGTTTTGTGATATACAGTGATGCTTCAAATAAAGTCTTGGGTTGTGTACACATGAAAAATGATAATTTGATATCTTACGCCTCACAACAGTTGAAGATCCATGAGCAGAACTACCCGACGCATGATCTGGAGCTGGCAGCTATGATTTTTCCCTTGAAAATATGGCGGCACTACCTCTATGGAGAGAAGTGTGACATATACACCGAACACAAGAGACTAAAATATATATTCACACAAATGGAGCTCAAAATGCATAAAAGGAGATGGTTAGAGATAATCAAGGATTACGATTTCTCTGTTCACTATCATCCTGGAAAGGCAAACAAGGTAGCTAATGATATAAGAAGAAAAGAACCTGCTACTCTATCCATGTTGAAGATTGAAAAAGACCCTATCTTCTTGGATATTCAAATGATGTATTTGGAAATCATAAGGTCCAGGGATACATCCTACCAATCCCAAATGTTTGTGCAACCATCCATCTAAGAGAAGATTATGGAAGAACAAAGGGATGATGTGGAGATACAAAAGGGGGTGAATGTAGTAATGTAAGGGATGCTGCAAGAGTTCCATATCGACGATGATGGTGTGATTCGGTTTGGAACGCGGCTTTGTGTGCATTCATCACCCGGGATAAAGAAGGAGCTAATGGATAATTCACATATCTCAACATTCTCTATCCATCCTGGGAGTACCAAGATGTACCGTGATCTCTGAGAAAAATTATGGTGGGATAACATGAAGAATGATATTGCGGAATATATATCAAGGTGCTTGGTATGTTAGTAAGTTAAAGATGAGTGGTAAAAGTCCAAAGGTATGATGCAGACATTGCCTATACCCATGTGGAAATAGGAAAATGTTACTATGGACATTGTCACAGGTCTCCCGAAGACATCAAAGGGTAATAATGCGATATGAGTTGTGGTTGACCGACTCACCAAGACAGCCCATTTTATCACTATTCGGGAAGAGCTATCGCTTGAACAACTTGAAAAGATATATGTGAAGGAAGTGGTAAGACTGCACGGTGTTCCACTCTCAAATTTCTTTGACCATGATCCAATGTTCACATCTAAGTTCTAGAGGATCCTTCCACATGCTTTGAGTACTGAATTAAATTTTAGCACGACCTATCACCCCTAAACCAATGGAAAATCTGAAAGGACTATTCAGATGCTTGAAGATATGCTAAGATCATGCTCTATTGAATTCAAAGGAGGTTGGGATCTGCATCTCCCATTGGTTGAGTTCTCATACAACAATATCTTCCACTCGAGTATTCAAATGGCTCCATATGAAGCTCTGTATGGAAAGCGATGTAGAACTCCAACCTGTTGGGATGAAGTTGGAGAAAGAAATCTACTTGGTCCCGATATTGTTCAAGTGATGACCGAGAAGGTTCAAGTCATCCAGAAACACATCAAAGCTACTCAAAGTCGGCAAAAGAGCTATGCTAACAACCGTCGAAGGGACTTGGAGTTCGAGGTTGGAGATACGGTCTTCTTTCAAATATCTCCATGAAAGAGATTCATGCGATTCTGGAAGAAAGGGATGCTAAGCCCTAGGTATATTGGCCCCTTTGAGATCCTTGACCACATAGGAGTCGTGGCCTATCATCTAGCACTTCCACCGAATATGGCTCAAGTTCATGATGTGTTTCATGTATCACTACTGAGGAAGTACATACTAGACCCCTCACATGTACTAAACTCAGATGTGGTGCAACTGGAAGATGATCTCTCCAATGAGGAGCAGCCAATAAAGATTCTGGACCGAAGTGATAAGGTTATACACAAAAAGACAACCCATCTTGTCAATGTGTTTTGGAGGAACTATATGTTTGAGGAAGAATCTTGGGAACCAGAAGAAGCAATGAAGGAGAAGTACCCTCACATGTTTGTGTAATGTGAAATTTCGAGGGAGAAATTTCTTAAGGGGGGAAGAATGTAACGACCCAATGTTTTTCAATGAAAATTCCATTCTTATATTTATGTCTAAAATAACATTAAAACACAAAATAATGAACTACTATGTGATAAGTGACCTTTAAGCATAAGTTTTTCACAAATATGTTTTGAATTTTGAAAATCCGACATACACGGTTGTGTTCAAGATGTTTTTTGGAGTCTAATGAAACAAAATTATTTTTTTGTGAATTGTAACCTACCATTATGAATATTAACCTACCATTATGAATAGTAATATGACCCTTATGAATAGAAAATAAAAGTAACATTACCTATAAATAATAAAATAAAATTTAGACACCTTAGAAAGTAACAATTTGACCTTAGTAAACGTTTTTGGTATTTTATAAGTCATAAATAATTAATTATAATTAATTAATTAATTTAAAAGAATATTTATTTCCCCGAAATGTACTCATACATTATTTAATCAATGTCTAATAGTTTTTAGACAATGTTATGAGACCCTATGTAATTTTTGAAAGAACTATAAAATCAGTTTATTCTTAAAAACTTTTTTCTAAGTAATTTATGATTTTAATTGGATATTAAATTAATAATTTTTAGAAAATTATTTTTGAAAAATGGAAATCATTTTTGGATTCTACACGTCAAAAAAAGGTTGGGTTAATTTTTTTCTATTTTTCTGAGATACTTGAATTTTTGATGAATAGTGAAATACCGTAATTTACAAAATAAGCTAAATAAGGTAATTTTTGTGCCATGTGTGATGTTATTCTGATGTATTCCCACTTGGTTGGGTATTAAATTATAAAATTACAATTCATGGTCGTTCAAGACTCACTATTCCTTTTCTTAGGGGAAATTAATAAACTAATAATTTTTATATTAAGGAAACCCATTTCCCCGCCACTATAAAAGCCACCCTTCACTCCCTCATTTCCTCACACCCCTCAAGCTCCAACCCTTCTCTAAACTATTCCCAAACACCTTCCCTAGACCCTCCCCCACGTCCAAGTGCTGATGGTCTCATCAAAATACCATGCTTAGTCCCTTAAGGATGTTCTCAAGAGGATGATTCTAAAGGTAATTTCCCTCCCTCTTCTCCTTTAATTTCCTTTCAACTTCAAGTTCCTTTCTTGATCTCTCCTTTCCTATATTCATCCAAATTGTTTTTAACTCAGTATTATACATATAATGTAATTTTATGATTATAATAGGATATTATATCACACAACACCCTTTCAATCTTCCTTTTATTTTATTAAAGAGAAAGTTGTTCATGAGGTGTTAATTTATCACCTTCAAAAATGACATGCTATCTTCTTCCATTTCTACCTGTATATCGGGTCATGAAACCATTTTTATGGTTGAACCAGAATCTTTTATATTTATTATATTCGATTTTAAGTTCTTGAAAAAACCTATGGCCATATTACTAAGTGAAAAGTTAAAATAAGTCCGTTGTGATCGAAAAACCGCTCAAATTAACCCACACAATCTTCGTTTGATTCTTATCTAATGATTCGTCCACATGGATCTAATATAATTAATTATGAGATCATTAAAACTTCTATATTATCATTAATAACATATAATATCATTTCTGGATGTTTAATCATGTTCTACCCAAACATCAATTTAAGAATACAAGTGAACCACCCAAGAAAAAATAAAAAAAAAACGAACATCCCCGAACAATGCTTTTAAACTCTATAAGTCAAACAAAGGAACATAATATTACATAATGAAACAAGAATGAAACCTATTAATGTACAAAGGGTTCTGAATTTCTAATTAATTAATATAAAGACATTATATATGACATTAAAGTGAAGGAAGAATTCGGGTACTCGGTAAGTGGAAATCTCGAACCCAATTTTCTTCCTTCAGGTTCTCCCTCTTTCACTCCATTTTTGATATGGTTACTCCTCAAAGATCATTTTTTCATCATTGCCTTTAATTTTATGGGATATAAATCTTTTTCACTGGTTTTTAGGTCCACCATAATGTTTTCCAAAAGAACTCATCTTTCAAGAACTCACCTTTTACCTCTCATTCAAGGTTGATGGTTCTTGTATCAAGTATGGTGTTCCCTATTTCTTTTGGGAACCCCAAGAATATGAATCTGTAATTTTGAGATGAAACCCATTCTTTTTCAGGGGTTTAGTATGTTAATTTATGTTATATGTTCATTTTTTCAGGCACGATAAATGATAATGTTATGATGTGATGGGTGTGCCCGGAATTATATAGCGCAATATGAATGTTTAAATGTGATGGGTGCACCCGGAATTATATAGAGATCCAATGCATTGGGTAAAGTGATGAATCTCATGATTAAATGTGAAATGATGTTTGAAAAAGATTCTATCTTGGTTCACAAGTATTTGTGGTAGTTAAACACTAAGACAAGATGTTTCATTTTATGCATTGCGACATTTCATGTATTTTATTTATCCTCCTCTCATGTCCATGTTCTTTTGCCTATGTTATGATTATGCTCACCCCATGCTATATTGTTCTTATCTATCCTCTTACTGGGCTTCTAGCTAACCCCTTTTGATGTATATCCTTAGGTGTCTACAAGTACTAAGGATAGGGAAAGTTCCAATATGATTTTTGAGAAGAAGAAATTAAATAAATTTTCATTATTGATGATGTATTTGTTATGTATGGTCCTAGTTTTCCCAAGACACTAAACCTTTGGATCCTCTATGTGTAATACTATTTTGTCGTTTATCTTTGAAATGATGTAATAGTAATGTATGAAAATTCTGGGTCGCTATATATACCACTCATTGTGCGGCCCGATCCTTGGAGGAAAGCACAACAAATCTCCATCAACTGATAGCACGAGAGGCGATCTCTCAAGATCATGCGGCCATCCTATCCTCTGAGTTGCATGGATGTGAGGAATGGGCCGCGATACTAAGGGATCAGTTATCAGCTATGAATGGTCATCTTGAAGCTACTAGAAAAGGGATCAACGGCCTCCAAACCATAGTGGTGCGTATCCATTCGGTGGATGAGGTTGAAACCCGAGAGAAATCAGTGTTGGAACAATCCAGAAATGTCCTTCGCTGCGTGTCACTGATCTGGTGGGAAGAGTGAGTCAGGGTCCTTTATAATTATCAGAGGTACTTTTGTATCCCCGGTTTTACTTCCCCCTCTACCCCCCCTTTTTTGTGAAGGGGAGACCCCGGTTTGTGGACATCCTCCCTTTTTTGTTCGAACGAAACATAGTTTCTGTCAATCACTTGTTGCTGTGGAATTTAATTGTTACCTAGAACAATTGTTGTGAAAATAACAATTCACTGAGTCAGAATTTAATATAACTCAGGAAAAAAGCTCAAATGTTTTCCTAGACCATGGGGTCCAACGAGCATAGTCAGACTATTGCTAGGGTTTTATTGGAAAACCCTACAAGTTTTTGTCTTTTTCTTCTTTTAATGCCCGGATTTTGCCTGGGCCAATTTAGTGTGGACCCAACGGGTATAACACAGATTTTTCTTATGTTACCCTTTTCGGGTTTTCGGCCTAACAGGCTTTGTGCCTATTTCATTTGTGAGAGGTTTAAAGTCTCGCCATCAAGACTATCACTACTGATGTTTTAGGTCGAACAACTTTGACCAAATATAGTGGGGTGAGGGCCCCAATGGTGTTCAACTGATTAAGATATGTCTCAATACTCTTCCAACACACGTGAGGGGAAATATGTATAAATTTGAGCGGCATGCAGGGCATGTATCAAGGCATGGGAGTCGTGTTAGTGTACAGAAGTAGGAAGAGTGTTGCCTAAGGAAAACTTGCCTTTGGTAGATGGGCGAGGGGTGATCAATATGTAGTGACACTGAGGGCATGGTATGCATAGTCATACAAAGGTGTCCTTAAGTGAAAGACTTATCCATTTTTGATTTCCTAGGGACTTCATAGAAACTGAGCTCATGGAAACCACCATGGGTGATTTAGAAAAATGAAAACCACCGGGGGTGGCTAAGAAAGGGTATGTGATGCCTGGAAGGTTTTGAGAACATATGTATGAATTAGGAGTCTGGAAGCAATGTTCCCATCATACGCATTTATCTAGCATAAAGGACGATTGGGGCTTGGTGTAGTTTAATGTCATGCAGCTGAGACATCATCCGAAATGGAATGACCTCTCCTAGTTCTCAGTAATCTTGTGAAAGATGTTCCGCCGTATTCAGATAGGATTGTGGAAGAGATTGGTAAAATGTAGATCAGAGGGTTTCCGAATCCCGGGATAGACATGGGGGCTCAAAGTTCAAGAGGCATACGGAGAGAGGCATTTCCTATGAAAATCATGCCTTTGGTAGACATGCCAGGGGCGATCAATATAAAGAGCCGCTGAGGGCATGGTATGCATAGTCATACAAAGGTGTCCTTAGGTCAAAGACTATCCACTTCCGATAGACGATCAACTTCATGAAAGTTGATATTTGGGACCACTAGGGATGGCTTATAAGAGTTTGGCTTTTTCTGAGTACAGAGTATGGTTTATGATGAGAGGGATCATGGATACGGGTGAATAATCTAGACCAAACATCCCAAGAAAAGGTGAATACCTCAAATACCCCAGACGTGGAAGGGGGGGGGGGGGGTTTGCAAAGTATGATCTTCATTAGAATTTTACTAGGCTTGAATACCTAAAATGCCCTAGACGTGGAAGGGGGGGTTGATTGGTGTAAATAATGGTTCCGCGGCTTCTTGGATCACGAGAGATGATATGGGGGCTCTGAGGCCGGTAAGCGTACAGGGCTAGGATGAGTATCACCTATGGAAATCTTGCCTTTGGTAGATGGGCCAGGGGCTATCAATATGCAGATCTGCTGAGGGAATGGTATGCATAGTCATGAAGAGGTGTCCACGGGTCGATAACCTGCCACTTTCGATGGCCGGGAATGGTTATGAGGATCCACAATTATCTGGGCCATGAAGTCTGTCATTTGGCAGGGGAATGTCTGGACATGTCAGGGATATCCGTCCCTGGTTGGTCATTGAGTTTCAAAGAGCCCTTTGCGCTGATCTTTTCTCTCTTTTTTTCATGTGGGTGTGCCTTCATTCCATGGAGTTTCATGTCATGCGGTAAGGAAGAGGTACTCCTAGTTTATCTTTCATAGAGCTCAGACCATTGGGTGACTATTGCTGCAGTCACTCGACGGATAACTGAGTCAACATGTTCTGATATATATGGAGCATGGTGGGGAATAAAGGTTGTAAACTGTGACTTTGAGTTTTCCTGGATCAAGAGCTGTGGTGTGGTGGTTTTGAGGCCGGTAGGCATACGGAGCTAGGAAGTGTACTGCCCGAGGAAATATTGCCTTTGATGGATGAGCCAGGGGATATCAATATGCAGAGCCACTGAGGGCACGATATGCATAGTCATATAAAGGTGCCCCGGGGTTGATAACTTTCCACTTCCGATGGCCACAAATGATTTTGAAAATCTATGATTTCTCACAGTGTAGAGTTCGGCATGTGGGGATAATGGTGTTTGGGTATACAAGAAACATATTCACTGCAATTGTCCATTGAGTCAAACTAGCCTAGTCCTGGTTTTATGTTTGTTGATGCAGGTCGCTATGTGATCCACTGACAGACACATAGGCTAGCCAGATAGGGATACCCTGGAAACACCTGGATGTGAAAAGGGGAATGAAATTGTAAACCACCTCGCCATAAACTTATGGATAAGGAGGTATGGTATGGGGGCTCTGAGGCCGGTAAGAATACAGAGCTAGGAAGAGTGTCGCCTGTGGAAATCATGCCATTGGTAGACGGGCCAGGGGCTATAATTATGCAGAGCCGCTGAGGGCATGGTATGCATAGTCATGAAAAGGTGTCCACAGGTCGATAACTTTCCAATTCCGAGGGCTAAGAGTGATTATAAAGATTCATAATTATTTGGGTCGTGGAGTCTAATGTATGGAAAGGATGCATACAAATGTGCAAGGAGTATCTCTATCTCGTATCTCCATGTGTCTTGGGTGGGTCACAGTGACGTCCGTGTAGTTTAGCGTCATGCGGTGAGGATGAATTCTGTGCAGTTTATCGTCATGCTGTAAGGACGCAGATATACACCCCTTGCAGGTCTGGTCCGTACACGGGGGAAGGGGGAATTTTTAACACCATTGTCTGTGTAGTTTAACATTGTGCGGTAAGGACGAAGACATACACCCCCGTGCCAGTCTGGTTCGCACATGGGGGGAAAGGGAATTTTTTTTCTTTATTCAGGGGCTGGGCCAGGACTGGGGAACCTGGCATCGCTACATATCCTGTAAGGGTTGAAATCAATCCATACGTAGTTCTCTATAAAAAGTACACCCCGTGTAGGTCTGTTCTATACACGGGGGGAAATAAGGCATTGTTTTATCTTTTATTCAGGGGGCTGGTCCAGGACTGGGGATCCTAGCATCGCTACGTATCCTGCGAGGGCAAGAATCAGGCCGTACGTAGTTCTCTGGAATCCATGCAGTTTAACGTCACACGGTGAGGACGGAGTCCATAAATCTTAACTTCATGTGGTTAGGATGAGGGTTATTATTAGATTCCGTGCATTTTAATGTCATGCGGTGAGGGTGACATACCCTTAGTTTAAGTTCATTGATCTTGGACCATTGGGTGCCTGGTAGTTTAAGGTCATGCAGCTCGGACGATGAGTACAACCGGTGCAGGTCTGGTCTATACACAGGGGAAAGGGGCATTCTTAAATCTTGTTATCCATGCAGTTTAGCGTCGTGCGGTAAGGATGGACTCCATGCAGTTTAACGTCATGCGGTTAGGACGTGAATACACCTCGTGCAAGTCGGGTCCGTTCATGGGGGGAATGTGAATACACCTCGTGCAAGTCAGGTCTAGTCTGTACATAGGGGAAGGGGGCATTTTTAAATCACCTTGTCCGTTCATTTTAACGTCATGCGGTGAGGACGAGGTCCATGCAGTTTAACGCCATGCTTTGATGACGTGATCCATGCAGTTTAATGTCATGTGGTCTAGACGAGGTCGTACAGTTTAATGTCATGTGGTCAGTATGAGGCCATAATGTTTAACATCATGTGGTCAGGATGAGGCCCATACAGTTTCTATGGGAAATACTTCTTTAGGAATCTCGCTTTCGTAGGAGTGATTGTAAATTGTCCGTCCATGGAGATCGGGGTATATGCTCTGTTGGAGTAGACCTTGTGTACAACATATGGTCCTTCCCACATGGGATCTAGCTTTGGAGGCTTCTTGCAGGGTATCATTGGGGTCCAGAGGACCAACACTAATTCTCCTTCCAAGAGAGACCGGAGGAGGACCTTTTTGTTGAAGGCTCGTGTGATCCGATTCTGGTACACTTCCAGGTGGTGCAGAGTGTGCAACCACTTCTCATCTAGCTGTTCCAATTCACCTAATCGCTTTTCTGACTTCTCATCATTGGATAATTGAACACATATGGAAACATGGATTGAGGGAAGTTGGAGTTCAATGGGCAGGACTGCCTCTGTGCTGTACACCAATGAGTACGGGGTAGACTGAGTGGTGGTGCAGATTGTGGTTCGATAAGCCCAAAATGCATGGAGGAGTTTATCCGGCCATGAATTCTTGTCTCTGTCTACCATTTTCAGGAGGTTTTTGTACATGGTCTTATTGAATGCTTCTATCATTCCGTTGGCTGCTGCATGGTAGCGGGATGAGTGGTTAGCCTTGATACCATACTCATGGTATAGCTTCTCCAACTCAGCAGAGCATAAATTGGTGTCGTTGTCCGTCAGTATAGTATGAGGGACACCAAATATGGTGATGATGTTGGTCTTCATGAGGATGGAAATATTTCATGCCCCAAATGCATGAGGGGTATGGCTTCTGACCATTTGGAAAAGAAGTCAGTTGCTGTGAGGATATACTTCAGATGTTTGGCCGTGGCGGGAGGATATGGTCCCACGATGTCCATCCATCAAATGGAAAATGGCCAAGAGAACATAGCTAGATGAAGTAACTCTAGGGGATGGTGAATGAAGTTGGAATGAATCTGGCATGAGTGGCATTTCGTGGTAAAATGCTCCATGTCTCGTGCCACTGTGGGCCAGTAGTACCCAAGCCTTCGAACCTGATGGGAAAGCTTGGTCCCTAGTTGATGTGCTCCACATGCACCTGCATGTACTTCAGTCATGATGGAAGTGGTTTCTTCTCCATCAATGCATCTGAGGAGCACTCCATTGAGGCCTCGTTTGTAGAGGACCTCTTCCTAACCCCCTCCACCATATAGGACAAAATTGATTTCCTGTATCCGTATTTTCTCTCGTTCAGCCCTATATAATGTAAGCTCTCCCCGTAGAAGGTAGTTCGCGATGGGGATCATCCAGATGGTGGCAAGAGCATATGGCTCGGGGATAGGACTGACTTCGTGGATCTCTTCCATCTTATCTTGAACAAATGGCAATACCATTCGATGGTGAGCAATGTTGATGACCGTTTCATCCAGGTCTGGGTCGTCTAGGGCTGTTGCCGCGTTGGCTAATGCATCAGCCTGAGCGTTTTGGGATCGGGGAATATAAGTCAATGTTGGTTCTGTGGAGAACTCGGCCATTATACCTCATACATGGTCAAACAGGGGGATTAGCCCCTCCTTTTTAATATCATAGTCACCATTGACTTGCTTGGTGACCAGCTCCGAGTAACCTTTTACCTTAAGGTGTTGTACTTGTGCCTGGAGTTCGAGGTCCATGCCTGCAATGAGGGCTTGATATTCTGCTTCATTGTTTGTACATCCCTACAAGAGGAGGAATGAATATGGAAAAATTTCTTTTTCGGGGGAGATGAGTATTATCCCCAGGCCCAATTTGTTGAATCTGGGATCCTCCATCCTCTTCCTGGTTGGGCTTCGTGACGCACCGTCAAAGCACATTTCCCATGTTGGGAACTCCTCTCGAACCGAGAAAATATCTTCATCTGGTAGTTCAGTGTCTGGTGCAGTGGACCCTGTTGAATGGGGATTTACTAGAATGTCTGCTAATGCCTGGTCCTTGATGGCTTTTTGAGGAATGAACCGGATGTCGAACTGTTGTAGGATGACCACTCATCAGGATAGGCATCTGGTTATCATCAGGAAGCTAAGGATGTACTTGAGAGGGTTAATCCATGAGATCAAATAGACCTCATGATGATGTAGATAATGTCTATGCTTTTGAACCGTGAATACCAAGGCCAAACATCTCTTCTCAATATTTGAGTATCAAGTCTCAGCATCAATCATGGTTTGACTGAGGTAATAGAGACTGTTTTCTCTTCCATAATCATTCTTCTATGAGAGGAAGGATCCCAATGACCATTCTAGGATCGTCACATAGAGGATGAGAGGTCTTCCTTCAACCTAGGGCATGAGCTCTGATGGACTTAAGAGGTACCTCTTCAATTTTTCGAACGCCTCTTGGAAGTCATCTGTCCATTAGTACGTGACCCCATTCTTCATCAACATGGGGAATGGAAAACATTTTCCTGCTAGGTTGGCTATGAACTGCCTAATATAGCCTAGGTGTCCTTGGAATCCCCTCAGCTCGGTGAGATTTCTAGGAGGTGGAAGGCTCAGGAAAGCTTTCGTCTTCTCAGGGTCGACTTCGATGCCACGATGGCGTATGACGAATCCAAGGAATTTCCCTAAGGTGACCCCAAAGGCGCATTTCAAGGGGTTCGTCATCAATCTATACTGTCGGAGCTTATTGAATACGGTCAAAAGGTCCGACAGGTGGTCCAAACGTTATTTGGACTTGACCACTAGGTCATCCACGTAACATTCAATGAACATCCCCAAGAACGGTTTAAAGATCCGATGCATGGCACGCTGATACATGGTGCCAGCATTCTTATGACCAAAGGGCATGACCCTGTAAAAAAATACCCCAAGAGGGGCCATGAAGGCAGTGGATTCTTCATCTTCTCGGGCCATCCTAATTTTATTATATCGAGAATAGCCATCCATGAAGGATAGTGCCGCATAACTGGTCGTTGCATCAATTAAAAACTCAGTGATTGGAACCGGGAAATCATCTTTTGGGCAATGCCGATTAAGGTCGCTGAAGTCAATGAAGACGCAGATTTGCCCATTATTTTTCTTGATAGGGATGATGTTGGCCAACTAAATGGGGTACTGGACCTCCCCGATGAAGCCTAATTTAATGAGATTATCGACTTCAGCCTCTGTCATGGTAGCATGTGAGGGTTGTGTCCTTTTTAGTGGCCTGTTTTTAGCCCCGATGGTCTTCTGGATGTCCCAGGTTGTGCGTCGATACTTCGGGATAGAGTCCTAGAATTTCCGTGTAATTCCAGGTGAATAAATCCTAGTGTTGCCTTAGGAAGGAGGTATATACCTCGTGTTCCTTGGGAGACATGTCCGTGCTAATGAGAGTGGGCCTCAAGTCTTCTTCGGTACCCAGGTTTATGTCCCTGAGTTCGTCCACAGTGGTGGATATACCTTCCTCAAATGCAGGAGGTGCATCCCTGATATCTTCCCCCTCTTCTTCTTCTCCCAAATCCTCACCTTCTTGGTCTGACATGGAGAGAGATCCTGACATGAGTTCTTGGAAGTCCAGAGGCGAGGTGTCGTTGGCGTCCTTTCTTGAGCTTCTACCCCCTGATTGAGGGTCAGCGGACATTTCCACATTTTCACAATCGGCTATTATGGCTGAAGTCACGAGGACATCTGAGTGCATGTCCAGAATTGAACTCCTACCTTCCACGTGGTTGATGGGCAGGACATAATCTCTGTCATGTCACTTGATGGGGTCGTCAGGAACCATTTCCAGGCCATTTGGAGCGGGGATCCAGTCAACGTCGTCGACCAAAGGCTTATTTTTCTTTTTCTTATAGAACCCGGTGTTGATGTAATGTGACTCAGAGAGCTTAAAAGGGGCCTTGTTGGCATGGAACATCCCATTTTGTCCATTTAAATAGTACTTGATACACTGGTGATAGGATGAATGAACGACCATGTGCTTATGGATCCATGGACTTCCCAGCAAGGCATTGAATATTTTTCTCTTCCGGACCACCAGGAATTCCGTGTAGGCTACCAGGTCACCAAAATGGGTCTTTAGCTTAATCTGTCCCATTGGTTTCTTCTCCCTCTTGTCATAACACAACAATGTTGTGGGTGAGGGAATTAGATCATCCTCACTGTAGCCCAACTTACAGAGTGTCCGTAGGGGAAGGAGGTTAACTCCAGAGCCATTTTCTATAATGTCTTTTCGGATCTCAATACCATTCAGTGTGCTAGACACGTATAGCGGTTTGATTTGTCCTTGCATGATGGAATCTTCATCCAGGTCAGTGAAGGAAATCACCGCATTCCATTCTGCTAGACCAGTCTCCTTCCGGTAAATTTCTATGGCAGCTACCTCGGCTTAAAACTCCTGGGGGCTGATCAAAGCTTTGATAATCACCTACCTAAGGCCAGTTGACAAACCCATGGAATCCAATATTGACAACTTGGCTGATACTGATGCCCGATGCTTAAAGATGTCGTATTTTTTTTACAGTGGTCGACGCATCTCCATTTGCGGGAGAGTCTTAGCAGGTACTTCGGGAGCTGGAGCATTTGATGATGAGGGACCGACCACGGGGACAGATGTCGATGGTGTTCCCGCATTTTGAGGACTTGGCCGAGCCAGTCTGTTTGTGCGTGCCAGGTTTCCGGACACTTGTTCCCCCTCTGGTGGGTATCGTAGAACAACAGGGCCAGACTGGCTGCTTGTAGAGGTGGAGGGGAATTCCCTCTCCTGCTGAGTCTGGTGAAGGGATCTCCCATGGGTTTTTGTGGTATTAATGGTTTGGTTCGGGGTCCAACCATAGGGTTGGTTTCGTCCGTGGCTGCACCTCCCCTAGTATCCTCTCCCTCTGCTATTCCTCCTCCTGGTTCCTCGTGCAGGGAGCTCGGGTTCGTAACCATACCCTTCATCATGGAATGATTCCATGAGATGGACGGCGTTAATAGAACCAAATATTGGCTCTTCATCCTCTGATATGTGATCCTAGTCGGTTGTCTCTGATTGTTCCATTTGGCGTGTCAGTGCCCGTGGCACCAAATTAGACGGCATAATGTCTGCCAGGTTCAGGACTAACTTTGGCCACATTGCGGACTGCTCCTCTTGTGATTGTTTCCTCCTTCGACTCCACCCGGATGACCAGCTCGCAGAAGATTTCGAGGCCGATGCTGTCAGCTCTGCAGCTCCAGGGGCTGTTGGTGGCAACACCGGCTGATGTAGTTGAGCTCAGAGTATGCCATGGGATCGGTTGATAGTCCTCTGAGTCATCCAGTTTTCAAATTTCTGCCCCTTCTTGCTGTTGACTTTATCCCACCCCTCCTCTTTGTCAGAGTTGGTGGTAGAGATACATGCCACATGTGCTAGGGGTGGTCTCAGATTGACTTGTCCGGAATCTACCATCCTCTACTGGAGGTCTTTGAAGATGAATCATTCTTAGATAATGTGCCCAAACACCCGATGGTAGGGGTAGTAATCTGGCCTATCATCGTGGCCGACATCTTCATGTTTCCTTGGCTCCGGGAGGCGGAGCAAGTTGCAGTTCATGGCGGTAATGAAGTAGCCGCAGACATTATCATCTCGGAATGAGTATACATTTTGTCTTACTTCCTCAAATTGGTTCCACTTCAGTCCTCTCTGATTGTCCCATTTAGGCAGAGGTAGCCGCTGATATGGAGGAGGCCCTTGACTATTTAGTGGAGGCTTGAATGGCATAGCAAGAACAGGGGCCATCTTGACTGTGACAGCGGACACTTCAGCTCTAGGGGCTCTTTTCACAAGATTCTGTGAGGATATTCAGGACTTTGAATTTGTCTGCTCTAGGGAGTCCTCAATTATATGGGTAATGGTTAAGAGATGGCAGAAGCCAGTGGTGCACTCCACCAGTATGAACGGTGTTTGCAGCTCATGTCTAAGATAATCGATGCATATTCCTAGCATCTTATCTTGAGGCATTGGCCTGTTCAGAGAATAGGTCAGACCTTTCCATCTGGCGATGAAATCTGAGACCCTATCATTCTCCCTCTGCATACAGTTCATGAGGTCGCTGACTGTTGTTTTGGGCAACGTTGAGCTGAAGTGGAACATGAACTGCTGCCAAAGGTCTTCCCAGCTCTTTATTGACTGGGCTGGCAGACTCGTGTACCAGATGAAGGTGGATCCTTGTAAGGTCCATATGAAACATCTGAGTTTCACTGCTTCTTTCTACTCTCGAGTCCCCATCATAGGGTTGCAATAGGATGCATAGTGCATCAAATGCTGATCCGGATCTCCTGATCCATTGAAGATGGGGAATACAGGGCTCCCAAAATTGGGTGGAGTTGGTGTGTTGGTCACCCAATCTAGGTAGGGATTCCACTCCTGCTGTATCGGAGTGCGTCAACCTTCCATCGCTTCCAATCGATCTGTTAGTTCCTAAATGGTGTTGGTGAGTCCCTAGTTTACATCCTGTTGGGCCCGGTCCTAGGCCGGCGTAGCCCGAGGCATTGCCTGAGGATTCATATTGGCCGGCACCAAGGGTGTATATTCTGTTCAGGGTAACCTAGGAGGGTTCGTGCATACTTGCTCTAGTTTCTCCTAAGTGGAGGGAAATCTTGGTATTCATCATCCATGTTTAGGTAGCTTGACAAACCATGCTCCTTGTTGGGAAGGAGCCCTGATCATGCTTTGTTTTCTAGGGAAAGCCTTAGCCTTTGAGGTGCACTTTCTAGGAGTGCATGATGTGGCCCTTCTTGGGATGCACTTTCAATAAGGTAGTTCCTCTGGAGAAGCTCGGTGTTAAGACACCATAATTATTTCATCTATTCTTCCTGTTGAGCGAACCTCTCTTCAAGCGTGAGTGGATTGTTTTTATTGAGAGAGGTGGATGGGTTAAGGGTAACCGGTCCTTTATTTTTATCCTTATTGGATGATCGCTGGGCAGGTGGAGGGAGGTTCGCTAAAGGGGCGTCCATATTTAAAGAGGCCCTCTGGTTCTGGGTGTGCACACATGAGGGTTCGTAGTGAGTCACAGCCTGAACGGAACCGTCGTTTCCCGATCCGTCCGGATTTGCATTTTCTCCGGTGTCACCCACGGGGTTAGCCTCTATGGCATTGATGAACGCATATTGCGGAGTGGAGGGGACTTCATCATCCAAATTGGAAGAGGATATCCCGCATCTTCTATTGGCCTTCCCTTTCATAACCTGGGATTGCCTTATGACTTCTTGATGAAGGGTGACGCGGAGAATTCTTTGATGTGACCTTACAGTGCACCTTCCTCTCAGAGTGAATGATGATTCAAATGTCGGGATAGGATGGGAACCTCGTCTGCTGACCTTCCTCCCTAGACCAGAAAATACCGACCCTCATGGGGAAGGTTGTTATTGAGGGGGTAATAATGCCCCCACCCTCTGAGGGATGGGGTTGGCTCCGTTCCCTGGACATTGAGTCTCTTATATATTTTATTGGTCTTACAGGGGATTTTGTTGTTAACAATTCTCCTAGCCCTACAGGCTGGGGTTGACCCTGGATTGTGGTTGTGGTTGTGGCTATCGTGACCTTCCTGATCCCGCGTTCCCCCATCCGGGGGTGAACCAGATCTGGTGCCGAATTCATCTATAGATCAGTCCCTTCTGGGGAGGTAGGCCAAGATCATTGATTGGACTATATTAGGTGAGAGGCCTACTGGATGCTCTCAGTGTCCCGATTCAGGAGTTTTTGAATAGCTTGTTCCTGCCGGGCCTAACGCATCTGGGACTTACTCAAGACCCAACTATGTTGGGTGTGTTGCCTTTCCTGAACAGGGGGTGCACCTGATTGCTGTCTTTCCGTGATGATGTTGCAAGACACCATCCCGAACGGGTTCTTCTGGGTGGGGAACAGAGTGAAATGCAGAGCTCCGAGTTCCCCCCATCCCCTAATATGGACTCCCATTGGAGCATCACTGATGAGGCGGCACAGCTCGTGCAGTGCACAGAGGCAATCTGCCTCCATATTCCCTTTGCACCTGTCGGGGTTTTATTGTCGTGTCGAGGAAAGGGCCTCCAGGTCGATATGTCATAGGAGGTTCCATGTCATCTTGACATGGTCTACATACCCTTCATAGGGGCGGAAGCTCGATTTCAGCTGGGGGAGGGTTGTCTATATATTATGGCAGATGCCATGCATTCATTCTTCTGACAACTTTCTGGGTATGTCAAACTGAGAGGTGGCTGTGGGCCAAAACATGACTGGTATATCATCTCGGACCAGTCGTTTTCTTATATGCAGAATATTGGCATACTCTTCATCCAGTGATTCCTCTACCTGGTCGGCCCAACTGAGGCACTCACTGTTAATGTCGTCGAAGGAAGTGGGACTGGTGGGTGCTGATTCATTATGTTGGCGATTCTGAGGTGGTTCAGAGGATGAACGCAGCCCTAGAACGACTCCTGGTCGAAGAAGGGTGTCACTGGTGACAAGCTGAGAGTCTGACATGATTGATCCCATCCTTCTGAGAGCCTCAACATATGAGGGCTTTTCGGTGCTTGATTCGTAATGACGAGGACCTTCCTATCTGTATAATATGTCATCGCGGGGAGGACCTCTGCAATGATGAACGTAATGGAGAGGACTTCCATTTCTGCTTGATTCTTCACTGCATAGAGGACTTTTTCAGTTCACATGCGGGCGAGAACTTACATGGCGTGTCGCAGAAAGGGGAGGACCTTCTGGCTATGTAGCGTTGTTACGGGGAGTACCATCGCAACGACATCCATCATGGTGAGGATGACCATCATGGCTTGATGTATGATGCGCATCCTAGGGAGGTCCTTCAGGACACACTGCTCCAAGGGGAGGACCACCTTGTTGCTTTGGACAAAGGCGGGGAGGACCTTCACAATGGCGGTCGTGGTGGTGAGGACTACCATTACAGGTGTGGAAATGGCGAGGACTACCATTATTGCTGCCGCAGGGAGAATATCTGCGGGATAAATCCTGGGGAGGGCCTCCAGAATGTACCGCAACGAGGGGAGGGCCTTCTTGATGCTTGACATCTCTACGGAGAGGACCTCCAGTATCAGGGTGGCGAAGAATACCACCGTGACCTAATTCCTGGCTGCGTGGAGTTCCATTGCAGCATAACCCCTGGGGAGGACCTTCAGGGCAGGCCACGAAAAGGGGAGAGCCTTCTTTTCATGATGAGACGTCACTACGTGGAGGGAATCCGTTGTTGTGACTATGATAGCAAGGAATACCATCACAATCTGTGGTCCCACTGCATGGAGAGTGATTATAGTGTATACCCTGGGGAGGACCTTCAGGGTGGACCACAGCAAGTGGAGGACCTTCTTGCTGCTTGATCTTCTGGTCACGTGGAGGGTTTCCATGACTCGCATTAAAAGTGGAGTTCTCATGATCGATCGTTATATTCCAATGGGGGAGGCCCCCATGTGTGCTCTGAGGAGGACCTTCAGAGCTGCTGGTAGCAATATTGCGGGGAGGACCGTCACAACAACTAATGCCACTCCCATAGTATGGTAATGGGTGGGCAGGGTTCCGAGCCATTGATGTGTGCTTAGTGGTTTCGGGAACCCCAACTTCTAGCAGAGTAGAGTCATGAACCCGCTCTTTATTTTCTGGATGCCTTCAGCATGTTCAGGGTGCTTTTTTTGTAGGTAGCGGGGACCCTCCGTTGTGACAACGACCTTCACCTCCTTTGGGTCCCTTTCTATTTGGGTCCTGTGATGCTGTCAGGATACGCCGACGAACATATTTCCTTTTAGCATGGATATATGCCTCCTCTGGAGCATCCACCACGATGGACGGGTGTCCCCCAGTTGGAACGAGTGAAGTTGCTCGATCTGGTTTCCCTTCTGTCATGGAATATAGTCGGCGACCCTCCTGGGCTGAAGCAGGGATACAGATCTTCTCCGAGGCGGCTATCTCATCTATTAAATGAGTTGCCTCAATTAGAGAGACAGGCCCACAAGCCCGAGTCCTTTCTGGTGCCAACGATGCAATTACATTCTGGAAAGTCGACAAGATATGATCTGGGATCGATATCTACACATCCATTATTGCTAGGATATGTATAGAGACATCTTTGGCAGGAACGGGTATGACGTCCCATTCCGGTATCAGAGTAGGAATATCTAGCTCCAGTCCTCCGGTGGTCAATGGGTACTAACAATTATCCTGTGTCGGGGCAGGTGAACGAATCTGCTCCTGTACCGGGATACGCCGGTTTATCTCTCCGCTTGCCGCCACATCAGAGTGGGGGACATTACTTGCATCCGTAGGGATCTGGCCCTGCATATATTGATTTTCCACTGTATTGAGTTGGTGGCCTCTGTTGGTGGGGAGACGTGACCGCCTATGAATTACCGCTACATCTGGGTGGCAGGATTTGCTGATTGCCGCCATGTCAGGATGGCAGGCGTCATAATAAAATGCCAGGAGCTGGTCTTAAAGGTGTCGGGTCGCCACCAGGTCAAGCTAGTGGGCTTCACGACCCTATGCAGGGAGAGGTTCCTGCCTGGTAAATGTCATCCCGTGTGAATGACGGGGTTAATAGAGCTTGGCGGGGATGCACGTCGGCTCATATAATGCTGTCATGTCGGGATGGCGGGCTTGGGAGGATCAAACAATTGTAGGTACATGTTCGTGGAACATATCTGTGGTTGGTAAGCGGAGCTCCTCCTTAGGGACTAGGGTGATGACTGGTCCCCGATTGTACATCGGCCGGCCTCGTCGAGCGGTCCGAGGGGCCGAAGCTCTGGGAGCGTGGGCCTGAATCCTCAGGGAGACATTCTCCTCGACACGAGGATATTGATTCGCGACATGACCGCGATGAAGTCTGCCGGCGGGGGCCTTTCAGCGGAACCCCCATTTGGTGTGGATGAAGTCCTCAACGTCGACCTCATCTGTCTCCCTAAGATAAGGGAGGTACGCATTGTCCCGTTTTGGGGATAGACTCCCAAAACGGTTGGAGACAGCGAAGGGGGCTGCCTAGATCTGCCTCTGGGGTCACTGTTGGGCAGGAGACCAGCCAATCATGCCAGATTGGAGGGCATTCATGGATGCCTCCACCGTTGGGAGAGTACCATTCATGTGGTAATCTCAGATCAGTTCATCCAAAACCCAGTGTCGAAGACGCTGGGTGGGTGATGTGGTCCTATGTTATTGAGGGTGTCCCATCCTTGTGTTGTTGGAAGTGCGCAATTGTGAGCTCATTTTCGATTCCATTTGATCGAAGGGAGTTCTGAAGGTACCTGCAACACATTTTAACAAGTACACGAAGCAAACCCGTCAAATCAGCATCTCATGATCCAATGCATAATTAACAATCTTGCTTCGCCCTCCTTTAGAGAATAAGGGGCACTGGGTGAGATTAGGTTAAATCCATCATGTTTGGTTAATGAATCACGTCAGGTTCACCAATTTTTGTTTCGTTCTAGTTTTCGGCCACGAAACGCCCAAAAACTCAACTACCATAGAAAATTATGAAAGATCAACATTCAATAATTTTGGTATATTTATTTAGAAAATAATCTTTTTTTATCAAGATAAATAATTAAATTTTATAATTTAAAATTTTAATTAAAAATCTACATGTATTCCAGAATTATGGTTTTTAGAATGATAGTTATTTATGACCCTTAAAAAAACTACAGTTTACTTCTTAAAATTATGGAATAATTTATAATTAATAAATATTTTTAGTAATATTATTTTAATAAAATTCAACTTATTTAAAAAAGTCTTGAATTCTAAATAAGGAGTTTCTTCAATGAAAATATATATCCTTCAAAAAAAATCAAGTTTCATTGTATTAAAATCTCTTTTTTATGAAACACATTATTTAATAATTGAAAAAGTAATATTAAAAAGTGATAAATATAATAATTTTTTTATTAAAATAAAATATAAAATGCAATACCTTTTGGCATTAGATACGTATCCCTTTTCTACAATGGATAATTCCATTTGGGTAAGGGGTGCGATGTTGATATTTTTATGGGGAAATTCATCGAACATTATTTGGGATATGATCTCAGTGAGCTTGAAATTATCCCATAAACAGTTTCAATCATGATTTAGTGGTTGAATATTGGAATGTTATTGGATAGTGGAAATACTAGGGTTTCTACCCCACTCGTAATATTTGAAAAATGAGCTTCATAGGGTATGATCCAACTAGTTGAGGCAATCACTTTTTTTTCTATGTCTAATGGACTTCATCATAACATTTATTGGATACTAATAATTTGTTAAATATATACCATCTATAATATAAATCATTGTAATTAATTTTAGTATTTTAAATTTTATAATATATATCTTATATTGCAAAAAATAACCAAAATAGTCCACGGTTTTTTAATAACATAAGTTATTAATAAGGAAGATTCTCATTTGAAAAGGGTATTTCATTAATGAATGTATGGTTTAATGCATTATTCATCCTTAAAAATCCTCTTCATTTAAAATTTCATTTCACACACTTTTAATTATGAGGGTTCCTATGTTTTATTCCATCTTATGATTCCCTTGTGACTTCCTCAATCTTTTTGTTGCACCAAAAAACATTGGAAATTTGACATTTCTTGTTTCATAAAACGTTATCTATAAGATCTAAGATATTTAACAGCTACTACTGATATGAAAGACATGTCTCTAATGGTACCACCTCTAAAATAACTAGATATTGTGGTTCTGGATTGTATTTCTTCATGATGGATACATAGAACACACAATGAACTTGAGATAGGATAAGTTGGAGTTATAGTTTATAAGACACCATTTGGATGTGATCAAGGATTTTAAAGGGGATGATGTAACTTTTAATAAGAATTCCCTTCATCCAAACATCATGAAATTCATCCACAGGGATATTTAAAGGAATAATTTATCTCGAACATCAATCTCCATGTTTTTTTGATGGATTTTTACATATATTTTCTATCGACAATGCGAAGATTTCATATAAATCTAAATGGTTTATGCATTCTATTTAATCTCATCAATACAATCTGGTCAAATAACCTTACACTCTTTAACATTATCCTAGCATTTTTTAGTATAACACATCTTTTAATATAGAGACATATAAGGTGAAACTAGAATGTTTGAAGAAAAATTTTATCAATGAGAACATAACTAGGTGAATGTGTTGGTCCCAACGTGCTTGTAAATCAATTGAACATGATCTAAAAATTTCTTCCATAGTTCTGATTATCCATTCAGACTTACCATCCATAACAGGGAGAGATGCTATTTTGATCCTTAGTTTTGTATCCATCACTTACAGACAGAATCTCCAAAACCTCAAGGGTAATCATCATATATTGATTAAATATAATAGATAGTGTAACTACATGCGATATTACCACTTTCCATATGAATAACATGGTTATTTGATGAAGAAATAAATATTTCATGATAGGAATGATGTGTGTGTACTTTGTAAGGAAATATAATACCACTCAGAAAAATGATTGTGTTTTGGAGTTTTAGTGATTCCAATGAAGAAATCCGTGGTTAAGTTTTCTTACTCACATACTGGTAAGGGAAATGGTTTCAGTAAAATATTATACTTGTATCATTATTTCTAGAATTTTTTATATACTACAAACTGGGGTACAAACACCACAATTGCCCTCTTCATATTATCACACAAAATATTTGGCTTCAAATATTTATACATATTAGTGATTTAAAAATTAATAGAGAAGGATGGGTTATGAAAATAATCTAGAAGTTCACTGTATAGTTCTGGTTATGATGGGACACGTATCTGAGTTCCAAACCTTTTAATTCCACCTTTTTCAATGTTGAAAAACGGAAAATTTAAAACATTATTCTATTTCATTTCATCATCACTATATAACTCTATGATAATATAAAGGATAGTTGTTTGAGTAGTTATTTGAGAAATATAAGAAGATGATCCTTTTATTATTCCTATATTTTTCTTTTTCATGTCCTAGAGGATTGGATCCCAATAAATCCCTGCCAGGGATATAGTTATAGGATCTTTTATACTTAATAAATTTTCCTCTTTTTCACCTTTTTACGAAAGTAATATATTGAACAATAATACTCCTTGATCAAATATAACCAATTTTATATGTTAATATTTATAACACTTTTGACTATATACTTGAGGCATCCATGATTGATATATATGTCAATTTTTTCTCAATAGAGATAATTTTTCTAAATCATCAATGTGAAGATCACTACATCTAATTTTACATCATGTTTTAGGTTTATCTACAAATTTATCATTAATAATAATGAGGAATAGTCTATCAATGTTTCATCATTCATGAGTACACAACCCTATCAATTTTTTAAAACATCACTATAAATCAAAATCTATCCCCACTAGTGTGTATATAGACAACATGTGTTCTTAATGGCCTCATCATAAAATCTTTAATTATTTACTCACATTAAAAAATCCCTAAAAACTAACCTCCCTATAGTTTAATCATGGATAGTGGGATTGAAAATTGTGAGATGATTATTAAAAACCGTTAATAGTATGCAACTATTCTGAGGGTACTATGAATTTCCATCACAAATGTTTAAGTAGTTGTCCTTCTATTGCCTTATTTTTCAAGGATCCTTATATATACTCTTTTTTATTATAACATCCCTAAATAAAGTTACATTATATATAGAAAACTCACATTTTCTATACTATTAAAATAAATTTTCCTTTTTTACATGTCTTTAGTATAACATTCAAATAATCCTTATGTTTCCCCTTTGTTTTAGAGATTATAAGAATATCATCATTAAATACTACCAATTCGTTTTAGGAAATATCTATATAGTATATTTATTAAGTCATTTTTATAATTATGGTTCATTGTTGAGTGTAAATGGAATCACTATGAACTCATGCTATCCATACCTTATATGGAAAGATGTCTTGGAAATATCCACCTTTTTCAACTTTACATGATAATTCAGCGAATGAATATCCACATTAGGGATGTAATGGGATCCACATAGATGACACAAAAACTCATAAATATGTGTAATAGGATAATTTTTCATTATTATGATCCTTTTGAGATCATGATAATCAATACAGAGGCGCATTAAACGACCATACTTCTTGATGAAGAAGATTGGTGCACCCCAATGGTGACGAAATTGTATATATAACACTTTATCCATATTCTCCAATAATTTACTCCTTAGGTCATAAAGTTAAATAATGACTATTATCTATGGATTTCAGGATATTAATAAAGATTTAGGTATCAGTTTGGAGAAAAACATAATATCACAGCTTGAATGTAGACCAGTTTGTTCCTCAAGAAACATATTATGGAATTCTTGTAAAACATACAGGTCATTAAGTATAATAGATTATTTATTCTCAATAATTTATGAGATATAATATTAATAACATTGAAATAATAAATATTCTTGATATATTATTACCAAAGTAGATTCATCCCCATCCTTGTACTTGTATGGAATCATAAGGAAATTTGAGAGAGAGAGGGTTATTTCCTTCTCTCATATATTTATTTTGTCTCTATATAAGGAACCCCATACATTCTTATATTAACATCGAATTCCATAGAGTATAATGTTATATATAATTTTTGGGAAATTACACCCATTAATTTTCAGAGGGGATGTGTTATATATCATGGGTGCAACAATTGATCAATTTTTCCATCTTCACTGATAACATGGATTTCATGTTTTAGGGTGTTTGATGAGTTGTTATACTAAACATGTATGATATAATAGAATTTATATTATCAAAATCAAATATAACATTATCTATCATGGAATGAAGAAATATCATACCTGTGACCAGTTCATTTTTAGGATCCACCACGGTAGTTTTGATGGAATATGCTCACCCTTTCTCTTTTGTCATTGTATGTTTTTTATACATATCATTATGTACTCATGTATTAGGCCAGTAATTCACATATATTACATGTTCCTTTTTGGTTAAAAATTTGACAATTGGATGAGGATTTATCTGGGAATTACATCATTCCATCACAATAGATGGGTTATCTCATTGAAAACCCATAACAAAGTGCCCTTCCTCCCCACAACTATAGAATTTCTTTTTCCCCATAATCCAATTTCTATGATGATTAATCCAAAACTTTTTAGAAGTGGGATGATGTAATTTTATACACCCAAGATATATTTTCATCACACCACTGAAATTAAAATATATTCCCTAATTATTTTCTCTAGATCCAAGAGACCCATGTGATTCACTAATCTCTATTTTGAAATTGAGGTAACAACATGAAATTTCCACATCACTCTCAATGTCTTCAATATAAAATATTTTAAATAGATTCATCTTTATCCCACCAATGATGAGTTAAAATTTACTTTTGGAGGTCATATTAAATCTAGACACATATCATGTACGTCTTGAGAAGTTTCCCTCATACACCAAAGTGGATTCATTATAAATTTTCTTCTGTCTAAGGAAATCCATCTCAAAATTATGTCGGATATTATGAGGAAAATATTTTTCAATTTTTTATAGAATACCTTTCACCCATCACATCAATCTAATCCTTGGGATTTATATTTTTTTACCAACATCTACAATTGACTATAAAATCATTCCATATGATAAATAACCAGCATGAAATTATGTATCTCAGTGCATTGAAATCCTCAGATGATCTTTTCAAGGGATTTGATTAATTGTTCCATTACTAAGGTATCATTATATCCACTGAAATTTAATACCCTTTGTCAAATAAATTTCTCAATTTCCAATTATCCTTTATTATAGGAATTCTAAGATTCCTCCTGATTTATTTTTTATTTTAAAACCTTACTTAATTGAAAATGTTTTTTTATGAAAATAAATAATACTAATACCTTCATGTAGGGAATATCATTTGAATTTATCACATTTACCATCCCATTGTTTGTTGACTTGGGTCCCCATATATCTATCCATTTGATATAAATAAATGAAAAAGTTCATGTGATATTTTATTAATTATTAAGGACATAAATATGAAACCATTAACATTAATGTTTGACCACCTAAATGAAATATTCTATTTATCACATGAACATCTTAGATTCCAAATAAGTTATCTATGTGCTATTTAATAACATAAAATAATATCCACATTTTTCCCATTATAATTGTTCTTAAAGAGATTGTTAATTTACCAAATAATATCTCCCAATAGTGTCAAACCAGGTTTGCAGAAAGGCCTACATTTATGCACCAAGTGATGACAATTTCTAGATAAATGAAACCATTTATAGATTACTACATCAACGTACAACTGTTGTAGAGCCACATTTACTTATCACATCTAGAAAAGGATTTATATTCATGGAAACCACTTACTAAATACTTTAATAATGTTTTGGAATATTTTCCTATGTTTAGTATTAACCATAATCCTTTTAACAGTTTTTTTTTCTAATAAAAATACCATAAAATAACAATAATATTATATGATACAATCTATGAAAACAAATATTTTTTTACATATTAAATGATGATTTATTAGACAATGATTAACATTATACATTCCTAAATGATCATGAGGCCTAGTGTCTTAGGGTAATTAGGTACATATCATGGAATCTTAAAAAATAATGGAATAAAGTAAAATTCCATAACATGCACTTATATCCCATGGATCTATAAAAAGTACACGAGATTACATGGGGAGATACATAATAATGGGATGCGATATAAACATCCGTAAGGGAATAAATAAATAACTACCTAAGGTAATGGCTTAAATTTTATCCAAGAAGAATATCAAGGTAACATAAGATGGGAGACAATTAGAATCTTGAATAATGAGGCATTATTTATTATTACAAAATAAATGTAACATAAGAATGTGGAACCAACATTAAACAAACATCAGAAACCAATTTAAAGGATAGATGATATGATATAATAACATAGTGTTCTTAAGATATCCTAATATATGCCATACATTGAATCTCATGAGAAAAAAACATTACCCAATGCTTTAAAGGGATATTAAATTTTACGCCCAACTATTACACTCATATCATTTACATGCATAAGTTTTCAATATTGATCCTACACCATAAGGATATATTTAATAAATTTTAACACCATTATATTAATCTAAAATCAATGTGGGATAAGCAGTGTTATGTGGATACCCTTGAGTGGAAATCAATATGGGTATTTTCTAAACAATGTTTTGACTTGTGAAATTACATTCTATATTTATATATCATAACAAGCATACATGATGATTCAAAGAAGGGTAAAATAATAATTAATGGGGTATCTCATCACTAGGAAATAATAATTACAGTAATATGGATTTGTGAAAACATATCCTAAATTTATCAATCGGAAACTAAAAGTCATGACACAAAGAAGATTCTTGAATAAAAAGAAGAAATGGAGGACACCATACATTAATAGGGAGATTCTAAAAGAATCAGAGGAGCTTCTTAAGGTATTGTAGGAATATTTGGTAGACTCTAGAGATGTAATGGAAGATATGTTTCATGATGAAAGGGTATTGAGTAAAGATGAATGGGAAGTTGGGTAGGGTTGTATAGAAAAATATAGGTGAATTATTTATTAATTTCTAAACATAGATTTTAGACTCAATATGATAATATTTTTCCAAAAAAACCATTTCCACAGTATTCCTAATGTTTATTGAAAAATGGGAGTGTAATTCATTATTTTATAAGGCTAAGAAATAAAAACATTAACATAAATCCCTGGATGATTTGTAAGTGAGTCATGTTTAAAGTAATTTATTATGAAAACACAAAATATCATATAGATTCTCAAAAAAATATTAATGATTTTTTAAAATTAATAAAATAACATGAATTTTCTTTTCAAGGGGAAATATATATTTTTCATCGATACCATTTATCGATTATTTGACATCACTTTTGGTGTTTGGATAGAATCATTTACCTTGAGAGGGAACATATAATAGAATGTAAAGAGCACATTATGTTCTTTGGGGAACCATATGAGGATTATAGAGAGAGATAGGTCATGTATACTCATCCTCCAAGTGTATTTAGCGAAGGGAATGGGTGTAAGGGTGGGTTTATATTTCAAAAGGGTGGATAATACGTTTTAAATTTATAAACATAGGTTTTGGATACTATATAATAAATAAATCCAAACAAAAAACATCTGAAGGTATTTTTCCATGGTTCCTAGAGAAGATTAGTGTATTTGGGTATTTTATATGTTTATGAAAAAATTTTTAATAATGAACTAGGTGATATGTAAGTGAGTCTTCTTTATAAATAATTGATTTTAAAACCTTAAAACATAATATCAGATTTGAAGGACTAATTTATGTTTTATAAAATTAGTCAAAAAATATTAAAAACAAATTATTTTAATATGGAAATATATATTTGGTTGTGGATAAATTTTCAATATTATATTATATATTTTTTGGGGAATTTTTATGTCATATCACATATCATATATCTATATCATATTTAATTTTTACCCCAAAATTTTACAATTTCTAAAATTTTGAAATATTTTACATTACATGATATCAAAATCTTGATTTCAAAAATAATAATTATTTTATCAAAATAATTCACTAAATATTATAATTTACAATTTTAAATCAAAATACACATTTAATGAAAATACTTGTTTATTACAAAAAGTTTGTTTTCTGCCCCTTATAAAAATTACATTTTACTTAATAAAATTATATTATCATTTATATTTAATAAATAATTTTTTATAATAATTTTTGATAATAGGATTTATTTCAAAAATAGTTGCAATCATAAAAAATAGGGACTTAATTGAAACTATATATTTCCCATAAATCAAATTTCTATTTCATCATATCTAAATTTAATATTTATCAAAAAAATTAATTTATAATTAAAAAATAATAATATTAAAACATAATAAATAGTATAGATGTTTTATTAAAATAAAATATAAAAATTCTTACAATTTGGGTATATATTAATAGTTATTTATTATAAAATAAAATTCTTTATTAGTAATATGTTTAGTGGTGAGATTTATTGGGGGTCGTTCCATGAACATGTTTTGGGATATGATCTCCATGAGCTTGAACTTATCAAAAAAACAAATTTTATTCGGATTCATTTGTGAAATCTTAGCTTGGAATTTGTAATGGGAAATCCTAATCATTATATCTTCCCCAAACGCTTCGATAAATTGAATTTATAGGGTTTAATCCTTTTTGTCCCCACCATGAATTCTATTGTATGTGTCAAATGGACATTTTCATAAGACATAATATATAATAATTGTATGATTATTGTATCATGGTTGTTCTATATTAACTGTGAAGGGAGATGTTTCAAAATAGGGAATGTTAGTTTAAATAGTGATTTGTTTCACAATTTTTATTCCATTTGAAATTACCCTATATTTAACTATAATGATGTGATATGGTATTATCATTGCCCAAAGTTTCCCAATTGTTGAAAAAATACCATAAGAACACAAAAATTTAAAAGGTTTAATCTTAATGGGTGACTAAACCATTCTGTGATTTGTTAGACACTCAAATCACATATTATATACTATAACCACAAATGGTTAAAATATACCTTTCTTAAATTGAAACTAATCCCACTGTACTTTCAAGTGTCACACCAGAAAAATGGATACAAATTTCGAAAAATAATTACGAACACAAACAATAGATAAATGATCGTTTCTGTATATTTTCTTATTCTATATTTGATGATGAATATATTTCTTTTGGCCCTATATGATAATTTTTTTTTAAATTATCACATTATCAATATCACAAAAAATATATACGTTTTATCCAGTATAAAATCGCCTTACTCACAGTCTTCGATGATTCTAAAAATAAAAAATAGAGCACACACCTGAATGGGTATACACATGTCCTTTTGTTTTTTTGATACTACATGAATTTTATTTCATGAGTTACTATAAAATTTTTTATTCCTCTCATATAAATTTTATTAGGTTTAGTTCATGATATATAAAAATTTACGTGGCATGTTTAGCACCTCAATATGACATAATTGTGAATCAGAAGGTTTCATCACATCAGTGAGACAGTGCTTCACCAGATCACAAAAACACTATTTATGGGTATATCAAAATCCATTAAAAAAGTATGATTTTTCCTCATGGTTTATCCTACTTATATTGTATAATGTGATCAAATGGTCTTTAACATTTATTCATGAGAGTCTGCCACCAGATCAATACACTATCTGAGGGTCTTTAATGAGATAAGAGTTCCTTCATGAAGTATATTTGTGTGGTAGTGGTTGTGTTTGTGGGTGTATCATAAAAAACATAATAAGATTGGAGGTAATATTTGTTGTGTTTCCTTCACTGCTTCTTTTAATCCATAAGGATTTGTGTGTGTTAATTCACATGAAACTAGGTTTGTCTGTGAATTCCTTCTCAGAAGCCTTACTGAGATCTAAGGGATGCTAAGAATATTCTTCTAGTGATTGAGTCAAATGAAAAAAATGCCTTCCTATGTGCATATCTCATGGATTCTCTATTATTGATACAAGAGCTCCTTGTACATATTTTAGATCTATATATTATATAATAATAAACTCTCGAATGATACTTGGTTTATATAGGCATTGTAGCACTAATTTTTAATGTTTTTTGAGAACATCATTAAACTTCCAATGATCTCAGGGCCTTATATATTCTAAGGCTTTCAACTTCCCTATACAAAACTGGATAGATAATGGGATCACGCGATTACATCAAATGATAAATTTATAGATCATATGTTTCCACAACACACTTAATTTGTAACACCATTAAATTATAAAATTATAACATTGTATTCAATAACATATTCTAAACACAACACTAAACATAAATAACCAACAAAATATATATCCTTAAAATAAAGCTCTTTGATAGCTTACAAAACACACAAATCTGATTATAAATAGATGAAAATATAGTATTACATTATAAAGTAGATTTTAAATTCCAAGGAATGAATAAAGTAATTATAAAATTTCTGTTATCTATTAATTAGAAATAAAATAAAAAGCATTTTAAATGGAAGGAAGTGTATTTCAAAAACTGATTTTTTTTTTCTAAAAGAGAGTTTAGCCACCATTTCTACTAATAACATAAAAAGAATCTTCACAATTTATAGAATTTTCTTTTAAAAAAAATGAACATAATTTTTTATATATGCATAAAAAAATTATAATTGGTATAATTATTTTTATTCTTCAAAAATATTTCATTTCCCAATGAATAGTAAAAAATACAGAATTTTAATTGATAAGCCCCTTTTCATTTTAATAATTAATAAGTATAAATGATAATTTCAATTAGTTTTAAAGTAAAATTAGTTCTCTTTTATATATATTAATATAATTTATACCATTATAACCATTCTCATAATGAATTTTTATATAAAAACACTATTAATCTTGGAACATTTTCTCTTTGAAAACCAACTTTATCAACACATATGTGGGTTTAATTTTTTTAAAACAATTTCCACACATGTTAATAGAATTTGTAAACATTGATACCATTTGTTGAATATACATAGTTTATATTTTATAAAAATATAGAAATAATTTTTTACCAATATTTATAGTGAAAAAATTAAAATTAATTACCGTAGTTAAGGTAAAAATATATTTACTACAGGGTTATTTAGGGAAGATATGGGTTAAAATGACTCTATAACTAACTAAATACCCATTTTATGGAATTATATTGAACTAATATCTTATAATTTCTACAATTTATATTTTATAATGAATTATGATAGTTATAAATTACATTATGATTGAATATTTTCTAACAAACATTATAAGTTTTCTACTCACCTAACTTATAGAAGGCCACCTCCACTCCTCTATTCATCACACCTACGATCATCATTGGATAGAAAAATACCAAAAATCAGATAGAAAATCCAATACCCACATTAAATAAGACCAATGATTCATATAAAACCAACATTGGGTGGATGTTGATGAAAGACTATGCAGGACATCCGAAAATGGCTATTGTTCTTCAATGATAATATTTATTTTACTTCATTCTCCACCACATTAAATTATTACTAAAAATAGATGATATTATTAAATTGGATAATTAAATATATTTTGATGATATTTATAATGATTTATTTTCCTAAAATCATATCTATATCAATCATATGTGTTACGAAATCTATTATTTTCTGTATGACAGACAACCATCCCACGAACAGATGTGATTTGTTCTTCTATTACCACTTTTAACGATTGATTTTAATAATGGATAAAAATTATATTTATAATATTTATAAAATACTTATACCATTGGAGTAATTATATTATTGATAAATTTTTATGTTCCATTCCATACGGGATATGATAACATAACTCGTGTGTACAGTATACTAACATATCACAGAGCGATAAGATTTTTTTCCACTAATTCCATACATAAAAGGTGATAAAGAAAAATATAATGATTATATATGACACAAATATAATAAAGAATATATTAATGGAAAATTTATCACTTTTTAATGATAATATATATTAGTTTCCTACCTTTTCCGTCACATAAATATGATAATAACATTCTTATACTTGTGGACTACCGACGTGATGAAGCGATGAGATTCTCTTTTCACCACAAAGAAATGTGTATGATGTATATAATTATATAATATTTTATTTATGATATTATTATAATTATTTTAGGATAAAATATTACATACCTCATTTCCATAATGAGTGCTGAAAAGTAGGACTGTCAGTCATGTTTACGTAAAATGTACTATCTCTATGATCGTAACATACCTCTTTCTAAAAACCAACATTTATGATTGGATTTTAAAGTATAAGTGATGTAAATATATTATAATTACATCATATTTATTATTAAACAGTTTATATAACTATAAATTATGTGCAAGAATCAGGTCATTCATGAATAAACAAACAATAGAAAAGAAGGCAATTAACACCAGAAACAATGAAAATAATTACAGCTTATTAGTAAATGGGTGATAAAAATGTTATGAAATGGTTATATAATATTTTATAAATATAAATATTGTTATTTAATAATTTAATAAATTTTTTAATACTTATATACATGATATTAAATAAAAATGACTAAAAGGAAGGGTAAGGTAAGGGATTTTATCCCAATGAATTTTATTAAGGCATACTATAATGTTATACACTTAATTTATTTTATATGGTTTATATAATTTCTCATTAAAATTTCATATATTATATAATTAATTAATCATGGTTTTTTTATTTAAATTTGAATTATTTCATCCAATGGGATTTTAATTAAATGTTACCAAGTGGTAAATAATTCAATTACTCAATTTTATTTTATTGGGATATATTACTCCTTCACCGTATTTGATACTATTAGATTATCACTATAATGATTTTTCATTATATTATTTTGTTTTCACACCTATTTTATGTTTATTTATAAATGATAGTCATATTTGATTATTACATTAATTATCACTTTAATATTATGATCATTGTAAGGTTTTATCCAACAATCTCATTCCCATCAGGATTGTTTATTTTCAAATTTTCTTTTATGGAACTTATTTTGTAATTTCCAGATAAATCCATTTAATATTATTTTAATATTGTTGTTAATTATATTTTCATTTAATAGTATAGTTTTTACACTCATGAGTACCTAAACTAATTTGAAATATTTTAATCAAATTCGACTTTATTTCTCTCTTTAACCAAAAATATGTTTTCGTATAAAAAAATTGTTTTATAAATAGTTTTTAACAATTTAAAAATGATTTATTAAATGTCTGTTTTTCTAATTTTTTATATGAACCATAAAATTTGAAAATAATCTTCTTATCATTTTCTGAACAATGATCTTTTTAAAATGTTTTTCCCTGAAAAATGAATGTTCGGTTTATCTTTTATGACATGTGCATAATTAACCACCAACAGGACCAATATTTATATTAAGGATTATTTTTTTATTAGTTAAATACTTAATAAATTGTTTTCCAACTATTCTAAAAAATCTATGTTTTTATATGTTCTGTTCATAGATTTTTTTTTAAATTTTGTTTTTCTTTTAAATAGTTATTTTCTGAATAAAATTTACATTTTCCCCAAGAATGTTTTAAAGATATTTTTATAATATCTATAATCATAAATGGAAAGAACCTGTTATTTTACATATAAAATAATTATTATATTCTCTATTGATATCATTCTTATTCTCCTCCAAGATATTTTATATTCATTTGGACCAATGAATGTATTGGAATTCACTTTATCAATTAATTTTTTTAGTCAACAACATTACATTTAAATTTTCAATTTTCTATGATCATTTGACTATATATTTTCTCGATATATCCATATTATTTATCATGGATATGTTTAATGTTTAAACCATATATCATTTATACATATTTATTTTTACCTTGAAAGTCATTTGTTTATTTTTTTTAAATATAACTAAATTTTTATTTATTTCTCAATATTAATATTTTATGATAAGAAACATTTTTAGGAATTAAATTGATGATTTAATATATGAGGAATGTTTGGGAATGAAATGAAGAAGTGGATAATGGATAATGAGATCCCCTTGATGCATCCGTAATCTCATGGGGAGAATTAGTAAGCTAGAATGAAATTATCTATCTAAACTAAATCAAATTGTACTGAGTAGTTTAAACTATATTTTGAATTGTCATTACAATAGAGGTATAATGAATCCTGGGATCATAGTGTCAAAAATTTTATAATTTCCAATATTTAGAATTTAGTTATTATTATCCATTAACAATTCATGATGATGTTATCTCTTGATGCATTTCTTTATTAGTTTCGGATTAATTGGAATGTGATTTCAGTTATTTACATCACCATACTGATAATTAATTTTCAAATTAAAATAGTCAATTTATTTAATAAATTTCATTTTATGGTTATTTACCATTATATATTGATTATTATCAATGATATTTTCTCAATTATTTTATCAGTGGATGAACTTCTTTCTCAGTTTACTAATTAGATGTATTTTGTGTTAAGGTGCATTACATTAATCTTTTATTATTCTTATTGATTCATAATAGATTTTTCTTTACATAAATATTACCTAGAATTTGATCTCACCCATTATTGTTTTTCCTTTCACCATGATTTAATGATGTGTACTATGATTTCTGTGAAAAGATATTCTAGAAGGACTAATTTTATTCATGAAACAATTTTGTTGTAATTTATGTCTTCAAAAGTAATTTGTGACTCAATTATGTATCTTTTTCTCTAATAAAACAAAAATAATTGGTCACTCATGATGTGATTACTTATATATTATGCCAATTAAATAAATAATACACCATCTCCATGCCTCCAGGTACAAGGTTCCTACATTTTGTATCAGAGGATGTTTAGTAGAAACCTTGGGAACTAGATTTTTTAAAACATAAATTTGGGATCATAAACCTATGAAAACAATCGAGGTTAAGTATGGGAAAATCTAAGATTATAGTAAAGAAGGGATTAGGTGGTGTTTCATAAAAAATACCTTTTAGGATACTAGAAGTGGAATAGGTCATGAAAAACTGCTACATAAGGGTAATAACTAAAAAAAATTGGGCTTTGGGCATGACCCGATCATCACATGGTGCATAAAAATGGGCCTCACTTCACACAAGTTTTAACACTATTAGGAGATAATCATAGGTTTATTTCAATATTATTTACCAACTATAACGAATTTCTTGAAAAGATGATATCAAATGTATGACTTAGGATTAAACAAATGTTTCACATATTAAAACAAGGTGTCTCAAAAGAATGATAAAAAGATTTATGTCAAATAAATAATGTCATAATGTAATGAATGACCAAAGAAAATTTAATAGTGTGATATATAGATGTAAATCTAATCCCAGGTATCCATTTATAGTTTTTTTTCATAAATGTGGAAAACATAGGAATTATCCCAGTCAATAACCACATTTAAAGATTAAATGGTTTACCATAGAATGAACACTATTTAAATAAAATATTTTATGTATTGATTGGGAATAAATAAATATAATTTTTAAGTGTTTTTATGAGTGGTATGTTTGTATAAGAATCATAAAACATTTATGGACCCACTTAAATTTTTGAATCAAACTTTTCTTCATGATCATAAGTGTTGTGGAATCCGTCATGGGTATATGAGTTTTACATTGATCATATGTGTAAATTCTGAAACAACATATTTTATGTTTTATGTGATGGGATTATACAAAGATGTGGACATTTTTGATAAATTTATGGAATGTTTATGTTTTTGTAGGAATTTTGTTTGAGAAAAATTCCTTTACATTTTTCACAAAAAAATTAAATGTTATTGATATTCATTGAGGTTAATATGTTCATTAATGAAATTATAGATATAGATAAATAATAATAGTATATTTTTTGGTAAAAAAGAATAAATTGCATTGAAAACTATAGTATTTTTTTATGATTAATTTTATTTCAAGGATGTATATCATATTTTTTGGGATGTTTTAAGAATTATATTTAAATAGTATAGAATAATGAAACCCCACATGCTTAGTAGAAGCTCAATGCATCTGGAATGTCTGTAGGGATGGAACCCATGACCAATGGAAAATAAGGGTTTATCACATAACATTGAGAAATTTGATGCCCTCAATAATTAGTTATTAGAAGAATAATTTGAGAAATAAACATTGATGAAGAACAAGTGGTTTCACTATTGATGTTTAAAAATCAATGTATTATAATAATAATTTTAGCTTATAGATATTTTTCTCTGAAAATAATTATAGATAAATGGAAATAAATTTCAATCTTTAAAAGATCATATGAATTATTAAAATTGAATTTTAGTGTTTTAGGAATAAAAGTTATTTTTTTATATTCACTTCATAGTGTAAATTATGAATTCTAAATTGATCAAATAAGAACCAAAGGATGATATTGTACTTATTAAAAAAAAATATATCAATTGATATACATAATTATATTATTAAATAGTAAAATAATTTGTAAACCTTAAGAATGGAATCTTGAATCAAATTATTTTTCCTACTACAATCAAATTCAATGAATAATATGGAGTTTTAAATAATAAAATATGTATGGTTTTAAGGCCATTAACATTCCATTAGTCATTCACATGCATTTTATCAATGTCATATATACTCTCAAATAATTATTTATGACTTTCTTAGAGGTCCACATCTTTAATTTCAACCAATGTTGTCATATATAGAAACATAGTTATATGTATTTATATATGTCTTTCATACATTTCATTCTCTATTATTAAGATGATATTTTTAAACTCTATTTATGATATGGGTTTACATTAAAAGAATTTTCAAACGTAAAACCATTGATTAAAAAGATCTGGTTTAAATTGTGAGGATTATATTTATTTAATGTTTGTATAATGTAACACTCTAAAAATATAAAATAAGATAATTGTGTTCGATATTATACAAAAAACACAATATTGAGTTTAAATGACACATATAATATATGTCTTTAAACTCTATCTGTTTGAAAACATGCATAACAAAAAACCCACTATTTAAATGGATACAAATGTAGTGTTCCATTATATAATATCTATTATACTTCTTATTATAATAAAATTGAAAATTATGGTAATATCTTTATTATAAATAATTCAAGAATCATTTAAAATAACATGAAATGTTTTAGTAAAAAATGTATTTCTTCCTAAAAGATTGCTCAGTTGTTGTTAGCAAATAGAATTTAAAAATAGTGTTTACAAAATTTTGATTATGTTTTGAAAAAATAGACTTAATTTTATAAATATTCATATGAATATTATCTTTTGTTTATTTTGTTTTTTTAATTTTCTAAAAGATTTCATTTTCTATGAATAGTGAAATATTTTGTATCTTAATTCAAAACTGATTTGTTTTTATAAATAAATTGTTAGGAAAAATTATATTTTTAATTAGTTTTAAACTACAAATTTGTTAAATATTATATAAAGTGAATCAATTTAGGATAGGAGAATCATTTTCATATTGAATATTGATATAAAATTATTGTAATCCTTTGATCATTTTTTTTGAAAACCCATGTTATTGTCATGTTAGTGAGATTAATTTTAAGTTAAATTTTCAAAATTATAATAATGAAATTTTGTAAAATGGGTCCAAGTTTAAAATAATTATAAACTATGTTTTCAAAAAAGCACATCATATCTTTTTTAAAAAAATTTTAATGACATAGTAAAAATTATTTACCATCGGTAATGTATAAATGAATTTGTTGGGTGTTAAACTAAGAGAATAAGGGATAAAATGACCCAACAACTTGTCCAAAACCGATTAAATGGAAGTATTTAGAACTTATCTATTCAATTTTACACTATTTTTTTGAATCTTTTTTACATGTTAAAATAAGGTGTAGGATTGAATAAATTCAGAAGATTAAAAGTGTTCCACTCACTTCACTTATAAAAGGCTACCCATCTCTTATTATATTCAAACTTTAAAACCTCTTTGGATCAGAGAATTACTTTAAAAATTCCTTCCAAAATTCACTACCCTCGTCTTATAATATTTATTTTGATCATAAATATTATGTAGGAAGGATTATTTTTCAAACATATGAAGGACACTCTAAGAAGTGGTAAAGTTCTTCAATGATCATTGTTTTTTAATATCTTTATACACCTCATTAAATTAGTATTATAACTTAATAAAATTTTAATATCAAAATAGTAAATATAATGGGATGTGTTAATAATACTTTATGACCTTCAGACATTTTCACTTCCATCAAAAGGGATAAAAAATCATCAATCGTGTGTACCGTAAACTACTACCTCAAGATTCATTTTCATTTGTACTTCAATTACTGCCTATTAAAATAGGATATAATAATGGATCTAAAGTATATAGGCGTTATTAAAAAAAATTATACCAATTGAGAAATTTTATCATTAAACCCATTTTTAATTTCCATTTCCTAGGGGATACAATAATGGTGTTCTTGTGTACGGAGGACTACCGCCTCAAGATGCATTGTGATTTTTCATTAATTAACTCTTAACAAGGAAGGTGATAGTGATAATTATAATGATTATATTTTTTATAAATGAAATAATTAATATATTCATGAAATATTTATGTTTTTTAATGATAATTTACAGTTTTATTTCTTACCATTTCACTCAGTTAAAGAGGATAACATCATTCATGTAAGTGTGGGCTATGGCCTTCACGAAGCGATGTGACACTCTTTTCAACACCACAATACATATATGATATATATATATATATGTTATATAGTATTTATAATATAATTATCAGGTATTTAATTTAAAATATAACATACCTCATTTCTATAGTGACTATTGAAAATAGAAATGTTACTAATGCGTACATATTGCATACGGTCTCCATGGTCATAACATACTTAATTCTCGAAACCATATTTTTTGTATTGGTGTTAAAAGTTAAATTGATGTAGAAATGTGAAAATTATTTCTTTATTATTAGTATGGATATGATATAACGCTATATATTTATCCATATCCCAGAATATCATGATGATACACACATTAGAAAATAATATAGTTAACAACCGAAACAATGAACTTAATGAATGAATATTAATGAAGGGGTGATAATATGCCGCAAAAGGACAATATATGATATTATAAATATTAATATGGTTATAGATTAATTTAATAACATGTTTAAAACAAATATAAAATATTTAAATGGATGTTAAACCAAAATGAATTATAAGGTAAGATATTTCATCTCAATTTTATATCATTGAGCCATATTGTACTGTGATACACCTGATTTCATTTATATGTTCTATATACCACCACTTTCACATGTAATATAATTAATACATTGTTATTAATGGTATTTTTGTTCAATATAAATTATTTCATCTAAGGGAATTTTATGTTAAAGTTACCAAGTGGTAAATAACTAAATAACTAAATATCTTATTATTGTGTTATATTACTCATTGGTTGTCTTTGATATTATTATATTCTGTGTATAAAAACATTTGAAAAAATTTAGTCATATTTATACTTTTTATATATTTTTTTATACTTTATAAACATAATATATTCATTGGAAAATTATCGATTCAACGGTATGATCATATTAAATGATTATTTCATAATCTGATTATATTTGAGATTATTTAATCTTTAATTTAAGTTAAATATAATTATACATTAATTTATTAATAAACCAAGTTAATTTAATATCCTATATTTATTTATTTTATTATCATGTTATAGTATGTTTTCCTACTATTTGGTATTTAAAATAATTGAAAAAATGTTTTGATGAAAATCTGACATCATTTCTCTCTTTGATTGGAAATCAACTTTCATCCAGAACAACGTATTCTCAAAATATTTTATAAAATGTTTTAATCATTTTTATAATTAATTAATAAGGAAAATTTTAACCATTTTTTCATTTCACAATGTTGGTCAGAGTGGATACTCAAGAGGGGGGGGGGGGTGAATTGAGTTCCAATTAAAATTTTTGTTTCAAATTTATTTACCAAATTCCCCCTATTTAAAATACAAATTGAATTGTAGTGAATTTGAACTAAAGAAAATTTTCAAATAGGTTCTCAAAAGATTTATTAATTCCCAACAAATCTAATCAAAGGATCAGATTATCTTTTGAAACTAACTTACTGATTTACAAATAATGCAAAAACTTGATAATTTAATTATCAGAGTAACTTTGCAAAACAGTTTAGGTTTTAAAACACTTGGAAGCGGAATAAAAGGTTCTAGATAAAACTAAATAAAGCACAACAAATATAACCAAGAGGATCAGTCTCAAGCCAAGAATTAGTCCTCTCAATAATTTATAAAAATTGGATCCACACCCTGGATCGGGGTTCTCAACAGTTTACAACTGTCCAGGTCAAAGACCTCTACCACAGTTCTTCATGGGAAACAACACAACAGAAAATATAGCTGTCCAGGTCACACACGACCTTTACCACTATCAAAAATGGGAAATAAAAGATTTAAGGAGTATGCGGGAGGATTTACAGATCCTCTAGTTAAGGTTCAGGAGACAGTGTGTATAAAACATAATACAGATGATACACACTACTCGTAATGTAAATAATACATCACTGAGTAAGATATAGAGTTTAGAATGTATCTAATTATTGCAGTGTAGCTCTGGACTCCTTCAAATTTGATCAGAAATGATTCTGAGTTCTCTTCTGGTTTCTGTCTGGAAAACAGTTTGTCGTCTTCTTGACATCCAGGTTCAGAGATTGTGAAAGTGTAGTTGATGAAGTTCTTCAAAATCCTTGTGAAAGTAAGGAACTCTTCTTGAGTAGGCTTGAGTGTGTATTAGCTTCTGTGTCTTCTTGATCATGCATGAATATCTGTATATTTTTCCTTTTTCTTTCTCCGTCATTTTTTTCAGCAAGAGGGACTTCTTGTATTTATGGCATGAGCTCCGACAAAAGAAGTAATTTCTTTTTGTAGGTACAAGGTACAGTTTACTAACATCCAACATCCTTTATTAAATTAATGACAGAGCATTAAAATATATCTAATATGACCGTTGGATAGATTAAATAAAGATAATGAAATTGAGAGAGCGTCGGATTCTCTGTAACTGTAGCTTTGGATATCGATAGCCTTGTGTATCCGTACCCTCTTTTGTAACGGTAGCCTTTCTATCGGTAGACTTTATGTCTGTCGGTACATGTGATCAGTAGAGGTAGAGTTAGTGTACCAGTGACCTTTCATGTAAGAGTAGCCATCATGTACAGGTAGCTTCCTTGGTGTATCGGTAGACTTGCATAACGGTGACTTGTCTGTATCGGGGATGTATCGGTGACCTTCACATATCAGTAGGCTTTGTTATACTGGTGATCTTCTCGTAATTGGTAGAATTGTTCGTATTGATAATGTATCAATGACATTCACATATCGGTAGGCTTTGTTGTACCGGTGATCTTCTCGTAATCAGTAGACTTGTTCATATCGGTAACCAATCTCGTAACGGTAACTTTAGCATATCCGTAGGATTCACATATCGGTGACCTTCATGTATTGGTAGCCTTTTCATAATAGTAGCCTTGTTTGGTAATGGTGACCACTTGTCCGTTTAAGCATTCTATTGGAAGAATTGGCAATGTTAGAATATATATCCATTTAGTAACCGAATTCTCTGAAGATAATATAATCATTATAATGTATAAATATGTTCATGGTGTACAGAAATACTGAAATAAGTAATTAAGAATTAATCAATATATAATTGATATTATCAAAATATAATTGAGCATAATGAATATATGATTGAGAAGAGCTGGGATTATCAAAATATAAGTTCAACTAATTTTCCCAGAGGGCTCAACAATCTCCCCCTTTTTGATAATCACAACCTAGAACAACTTATGCCAAACGATTTAAGAAAACTAAATTAATATAAGAGGAATAACAATTCCTACGAAAAACTTTTAAAACAAAGTTCTCAATTTATCCCCCTTTCAATTTCACTCCCAGTTCTCATTTGGTGCATGTGGTCCCTCATTTTTCGCCTTTGGTGCAATTTCTCCCCCTTTGTGATTAACAAAAATAAGGGTAGAATTGGAGAAATGTAGAGACAATAAGAGAACAGATTGCAAGGAAACAGAAATACAGTAATGTGGAGAATGTATGAGTAAATTTCCATTAGGGTACAAAAGGTACAAACTGAGAAATCCAGTGTTACAAAAATAAATACAAGTGAATCCTATCAAAAATATCCAGAAAAACTCAATCATCCTCTTGAACATGAGTCTTTCCCTTAGGATCAGAAGTGGGTGTAGGTTCAGATTGAGTAGATGGCTTGGGAATAGCTGAAAGAACAACTGGAGGGTCAGCCACTAAAATTGTATCAGATCTGAAATTTGTGCTCTTCTGTGAGATCATAGCTGTCAAGCTTTGAATATCCTGAACTGGAGTCAACTGAGGTGTACTCCCAAAGGTAGAGGCAGGAAGGGAAGTAGGGAAAATTATAGGTCTGGCATCCACATGTAAGAATGGTAGCAATAGGTTTCTGAAATCCATAATAATACTGCATCCTCTCTCCATTGCTGACACAAAATCATCTCGATTTTCAATGAATTTATCCAAGGCAAGAGTAAGCTCCCTAAGCTTACTAACTTGTTCTCTGAAATCTTGAGTCACTGTAGGAAACTTCATATTATCTATCAAAATCGTGAAATGGTTGGTCATTTGATGCTTGGTATAGACCTTCTCAAAATAAGCATCCACCTTATTTTTAATTGCCTCTTGAGAAGCAGTAGCTGCCCATAGGTGATCACGAACAAAACTACTAACTAATCTAGTGGTAGCAAGGATCTGAGTATCTGAGGTACCACTGGTTCTGGACTTAGCCAAATCTTCCTGAATAAAAGATCTGATCTGATCAAGGTTGATAGTGGAGCTAGATGAGGGAAGAGGTTTAACTGAGAAAGCTATAGTCTCCTTGAAAGATTGTGTCAGATTACTAACCACCTTCTGAACAAGTTCATTTTGACTGTTCCAATGTTCTTTGACTGATTTGGTAAAAGCCTAAAAAACATCCACAAATTGTTTGACCACCTCTTTGATATATCTGATATCAGTATTCACTTGGGTTTGAGAGCTGTTCATGGAAGTCAATGAATCAATTGATTGTCTGAGAGAAACTACAGCTCCTATCCACCTCTCTATTTGAGCATGACACACATTACCATCATCCATCATTCCTTTCACTAAACTAGAAACAACACATCCCAGAGATATCTCTAGGGATTTCTCAACACTCCTCATTTCATCAACCAGACTGTGCTTGAAATATGCCACTGATTCTCTCAGTGCTTCATTCATTTCATCCTTTAAGGACTCAAGGTACTCCTTGGTTGCCAAATTCTCAGCTACAGCAGGTAGGATAATGGATTCCCTTTGGGACTGGTCTTCCTCATCCGAATCTCCATATGAAATTCCAAGAACCATATATGATGGATCTGATGTCCAACCTTCAATTTCATACAACACAGAAACTCAACCGAGAGTCTCCCCTTCACTTAGAGCATTCTCCCAAGGAATCTCCTCCAACTGTTCTGCCCGATGTAATTATACAAATTCTTCTACAACTACAGCAGATTCAATAGCTATTTGCTATGAGTCATCAATGACCATTTCATCAACAGATGCAACAACTGCTTCCTGATCAAGCACTGTCTTGACTGTGCTATCTATTAGAGGTCTCAAATTGATATCTTCTTCATTTTCCTCATCATTTGCTTCACCAGAAACGTCCTTCTCTTCATGTGAAACTAGATCTGACTCGGTTGCCTCATCCTCTTCAGAGGTGTCTTTGACAAAAATCTGATATGCTTCTTCTTCTTCTTCTGTAGTCTCAGTGTCATTGTCCTTTATAATAGTTTCTCTCCTTGGTAGTTTTTTGGAGGGCTAGCTGCTCCATAGGGAATGTTTTTTGGCAGAGGGCTAGGAGGTAAATCAGGGTCTCCTCCTTCCTCAACCAATGTATCTTCCTCCTCAGCTTCATCATCACTGTAGACCAGTTCTGGCTCATCTGGTCCAAGACCAGGATCCCTCACATCCTTTGGTCTAGAAGGATGATCCACATGAGTGTACTTGTAATATATTTTTTCATCATCATTAACCCATGATTTCTTCCAAGGGTTCCGTATTACTTTCATAAACTTACACACAGTCCTGGTGAGGCAAAAATTATCCTTAACCACAATAGTTCCTTCTTGAGGTTCAACTTTCTCCTTTTCTTTCAACATAATAGAAATAAACTTAGAAAAGAAAACTGCATTGGACTTAGACTTCGGTCTAGTCATCTCCTCAATCTAAATCATTAACAGTCTGCATAAATTCACCTTTACTCCATGATTTAACAGATACAGCAAACAAATATCCTAAAACCCGTGGGTAGCAAAATCTCCTCCCCTTGGACTAATCACATGCTGAATGAACTTGAAAATCATTTTTGCCTCTCCTACCATCTCTACAGCAATGACCTTTCTAGGAGTTCCATTTCTTGTTAATTCCAACAAGGCATCCTCATATTAGAAAAATTCACTAGCAGTAGGTATGAATTTTGAATAATATCCACAATCACCACTATGAGGAACTTTAAGGTTCTCATCCCATTCAACTGATGAAAAAGAAAACGTATGACCATTCACAAAGGAAATTATCCTATTCTCCTCTTATGATGTCTCAAAACAGACAAACTCATAAAACTCTTTTACCAGAGTTGGATAGTACCGTCCATTATTTTTCATGAAGCATTCGAGCCATCCTTGTTGTTTTAGAACCTTCAGAATTAAGGACATGCTTTCCAATATCCATTTCCCACATAATTCCTTTTCCACCACAATTTCTCGCATCAATAAATGTGGATTGATGGGATTCCATCGAACAACATATCTACTGCTTCCACTGCCACCAGCATTCGTTACTTTCTGCATATTATCTTGCGCCACATCACTCCCTTCATCCACTGAGGGTCGCTTCACACCGGCCATGTCAGATTCTGAGGCTTAGGGTTTTTGCGAGCTTGAGAGGTTTAGGTAGGATGGATTCAAACAGACGGGTATGCGGTGATTGAGTGATGTCTAGAGTCGGGTTTAATATCATTTAGGATTCACATATAAAATAAATCATATTTTAAAAAGAAATGCAATGTCTCGGCCTTAATACGAAAATTTAAAACAACATGAGAGATGTACCGGTGAGGTGTCCTAATGGTGAGATCTAACGGTAAAGATCATCATATCAGTGAGGTTTATCCTAACGGTGAGGTTCATCCTAACGGTGAGGTTCACTCTAATGGTGAGGTTCATCCTAACTGTTAGGTTCATCCTAACGGTGAGGTTCATCCTAATGGGTTTTAAGAGTAAGTTATCATTCCTAGTTCATTTCTAATGAAACTTAATCTTCTTGAATTTAAAGGATTAGTGAAAATATCAGCTAATTGGAGTTCAGTGCCAATAAATTCGAGAGTTATATCACCTATTTGATAATGATCTCTTAGAATGTGGTGTCTAACATCAATGTGTTTGGTTCTAGAATGAGACACAGGGTTCTTTGAGATGTTGATCGCACTAGTGTTGTCACAGTTAATTGAAATGTGTTTAAACTCAAATCCATAGTCCAATGAAGTGTGTTTCATCCACATAATATGTGCACAACAACTACCAGTAACTATACACTCTCCTTCAGTAGTAGATAATGCAACTGAGTTCTGTTTCATTCTACACCATAATACTAAGGACTTTCTAAGAAAATTACATGTTCCAGATGTGCTCTTTCTATCAAACTAGAATCCGGAAAATTCAGCATCGAATAACTTATTAAATCAAATGGTTATTCTTTTTGGTAAAACAATACCAAGTTAGCAGTATATTTAAGATATTTGAAAATCCTTTTAACAGCATGTAAGTGTTACTCTTTAGGGTTAGCTTAAAATATAGCACACATACATACACTAAACATAATATCAGGTCGACTAGCAGTAAGATAAAGTAAACACCCAATCATGCCTCTATAATTAGTTTGATCTAATGGTTTCCTAGTTTCGTCAATATCTAATTTACAGGTGGTACTCATAGGTGTATCACATCCCTTAATACTATCCAAAACAAAAAGTTTTAATAATTATTTAGTATATTTACATTGATTCAAAACAATACCATCTTTAGTTTGAATGATTTGAAATCAAAGAAAGTACATAATCTCTCCCATTAAGCTCATTTCAAATTCATTTTTCATAACCTTCAAAAAATCAGTACATAAAGAATTTTTAGAAGATCCAAAAATAATATCATCAACATAAATTTGTACTATTAAAACATCTTTTGAAATTATTTTTATAAAAAGAGTGGGATCAACAATTCCTTTTGTAAATCCATTTGAAATAAGAAAATTTGTAAGTCATTCATACGAAGCCCTTGGAGCATTTTTTAAACCATATAAAGCTTTAGAAAGTTTACAAACAATATTTTGAAAGTGATGAATTGAAAAACTAGGTGGTTGTTATAAAAAAACATCTTCAACAATAAATCCATTTAGAAAAGAACTTTTCACATCCATTCTATATAACATGAAATTCAGATTTGATGCAATGGTAAGTAAAATCCTAATTGCCTCTAATCTAGATATAGGAGAAAAGGTTTCCTCATTGTCAATTCCTTCTTCTTGATTGTAACCTTGTGCAACTAGTCTATCTTTGTTTCTAATGATGTTTCCAAACACATCAACTTTGTTTCTAAACACCCACTTTGTGCCTATGGTTAAAGTGTCCTTAAGTCTTTATACTAATTTCTAGACTTTATTTCTTTCAATTTGATTTAGTTATTCTTTCATAGCTATTACCAAAAATTCATCATTGATAGCATCATTGATATTTTTAGGATCTAACTGTGAAAGAAAATCTTGATGTTCAGCCAGATTTCTTAGAGAAGCTCTAGTATGTGTTCCTCTATCTAGATTACCTACAATAGCATCTAAAGGATGGTTCTTTAAGATCCTAGTTGGTCTAAAAAAGGTAGGTCTAGGGATTTCAGGTTCATCAACAGGTTGGTGGTCAACAGAAGTAGGTTTTGGAAAATTTCTAGAACTGGATGTTTTAACTATAGATCCATTGTTTTTATCATTAAGGTTCAAAACAGAGAGATCGTCTTCAAGATTTTCAAGAGAGGTATTAGGTTTATGTGGATCAGTGTCATCAAATTTGATGTGAACAGATTCCTCTAAACATTTGGTTCTCTTATTGAAAACTCTATAGGATTTACTTGAAATAGAGTGACCTAGAAAAATTCCTTCATCACTCTTGGATGCAAACTTGTCAATATTATAATTAGTATTAAGAATAAAGACTTTGCAACCAAAAACTCTGAAGTAGTTAACCTTAGGTTTCCTATGGTTCCATAACTCATAAGGGGTCTTCTCAAGAACAGGTCTGATCAAGACTCTATTGATAATATAACAAGTTTTATTGACAGATTCAGCCCAAAAATAAATAGGCCGGTCATACTCATTGAGCGTGGTTCTGGAAATATCCTGAAGGGTTCTATTCCTCCTCTCTACTACACCATTTTTCTAAGGGGTCCTAGGGGCAGAGAAATAGCCATTGTGTGAGAAGTAGGATTCAAACTCATGATTTTCAAACTCACGACCATGATCACATCTCAAGGTTTTAATCTAATGTCCACTAAGGTTCTCTACAGACATGGAATATTTAAAAAAGTAAGAACAATCTTCACTTTTGTGAGGTAGAAAATATACCCAAGTATACCTAGAATTCTCATCTACTAGAACATAGACACAGTGAATCCCTTTTAAACTAGAAACTATGGAAGGTCCAAACAAATCCATTTGAACCAAATCAAGAGGTTGAGAAGTTGACACTTCTTTCTTTTATTTGAAAGAAACTTTATGTTGCTTTCCCTTTTGACAGGGATTAAAAACTTTTCTGCTGGGAATTCAAGTTTTGGTAGGTCTCTAACTAATTTCTTCCTAGTAATTTTTCTAAGTGAATGTACATTGCAGTGTCCTAATCTTCTATGATAAAGCCAAGAATCATTATGAAAAGCATTTAAACAAGTAATATTTTGCATAGCTAAATAATTTAAATCAACACCATAAACATTTTCATTTCACAGGGCAGAAAATATTAAAGCATTTTTAGAAGTAAAAAAATTGCATGAATCATTTTCAAATTTAACATTAAAACCATCATCACATAACTGAGAAATACATAACAGATTATATTTAAGTCCATCAACTTATAAAAAATTAGAAATTAATACTGAGCTAGTGATACCAATCTGTCCTAGGCCGATAATTTTCCCTTAAGAATTATCGCCAAAAGTGACAAAAACCTCCATCAACTCTAACTAAGATTTTAAAGCATGAGAAGTCTACTGACATATGTCTTGAACATCCACTTTCCAAGTACCATGTCTTCCTACAGGAGCACTTTAAGCAGGTTTCCTACAAAACAGATTTAGATAGGAAATGATTTTGGTACCCAGATTTTCTTGGGTCCAGACAGGTTAGCCAATAAAACATTAGGTACCCAAATTTGTCTTAAGGGTTTCATAAGGTTTGAAGAATCAATAGATATAGAGAGATAAAACTTATTTGATCCATTACTATGAATATAACTTGTTGATGAACATGAACTTCCAGAACTATAACTGTCTAAATTCTGTCCAGATTTAGGAATAAATCTAGTTTTGGTAAATTTTCTTTTTCTAGGTTGGTATCCTATACCAGCAATATATCTAGGTGCAATCTTCTTACCTAGTATTTGATTAAGAGTATATTTTCCATTTGTGAACTTTTCTAAATAATTCCTAATTTGCTCATTTGATAATTTTAGTTCCGTGTTTTCTTTATGTAAGTGAGAATTCTTTTCTATTTCTATGTCAAGATCAGATTTATGTTTAACAGTTAAAGCATATTGTTTCTTTAAACCTTTTTATTTTTATTTCATCTCATTACAGGTTTCTTACAACATATCACATTATTCAAATAGTTCAGATTTTGACAAATTTTCAGATTCAGAATCATCTCCAAAATAATATGTATTTAAAGCAGGAGTTTCAGATGTGACCTCAGAAGTGTTTGTCATAAAACACATGTTTGCTTTATTTCTGATTTCAGTTTCAGAAGTTTCAGATTCACTGGAGCTATCCTCAGAAGAACTCCATGTAGCCTTCATAGCCTTTTTGTACTTACTGTCTTGTAGTCATATTTCATATTAAATTTAAGCTTTGGTTAATCTGCTTTAATATGTCCTTTTCTTTTTCACTCATAACAGACAACTTCATCAATTTTATCTGGCTTTTTCCAATCTTTCTTCCAATGTCCCTTATTGTCATACTTTCCTTTGTAATTTGATTTTCTGAAGAATTTCTTCTTCCTATAAAATTTCTTAATCCTTCTGGCTATGTGAGCCATTTCTGCATCACTGTTAGATGCACTTTCACTTTCTTCACAGCTTGAGCTATCACTTACTGCTTGAAGTTTCTCCTTATCCTTATTCTTTGAAGTAGATGTCTTGTAGGCAACAGACTTCCTTTTTGGATCATCTTCTTCTGCTTTGTTTTCCTTGAGTTCTTCTTCATACATCATCAATATACTGATAAGATCCTTGACTGGCAGTTGACCAATATCACAAGATTCTCTGATTGAAACAGAAGTGCCTCTCCATCTTTCAGGTAGGCATCTCAAAATTCGTATGATCTGCTCCTTTGATGAAACGTCCTTTCCCAGTGAGATTATTGTATTGAAAATTTCATTAAACCAGAGTTACATATCAAAAATGGGTTCATCAGGATTCATCTTAAAATTATCATATTTAATAGTATAGGTGTTCAATATCATTTCCTTAACATTAGTTGTTCCTTCATGAGAAACACATAAAGTATCCCAAATTTCATATGCAATCTTACAAGCAGATATTCTATTAAATTCCTCATCTTCTAGAGCACAATACAGAGCATTCATAGCTTTGCAATTATTATTGTAGGCTGTCTTAGTAGCTTCATTCCAAGTAGATCTAACTGTTGTAGGAATTTTATATTTTGATTCTATGGCAGTCCAAATATCAAAAACCCATGCTTTCTAAATGAATTTTCATCATAATCATCCACTGAGCATAGTTGTTTCCATTTAAAAATGGTGGTCTATTAGTAGAAACACCTTCAAGTTTGTTATCTATGATAAATAGGTTGAAACATAAATTTTAAAGAGATAAAAATTTAGAAATAATATAAATTTTAAGAACATTAAAATGCAACTAAAATCGCTGTTGAAAAACAGAGTACTTCAGAAAATATTTTAAACACCTCTGATACCAAATGTTGGTCGGAGTGGATACTCAAGAGGGGGGGGGGGGGGTTAATTGAGTTCCAATTAAAATTTCTGTTTTAAAATCCTTTACCAAATTCCCCCTATTTAAAATACAAATTGAATTGTAGTGAATTTGAACTAAAGCAATCTTTCAGCTAGGTTCTCAAGGGATTAATTAATTCCCAAATAATCTAATCAAAGGATCTGATTAGCTTTTGAAACTAACTTACTGATTTACAAATAATGCAAACAATTTCTAATTCAATTATCAGAGTGACTTTGAAAACAAGTTTAGGTTTTAAGACACTTGGAAGAAGAATAAAAGGTTTTATATAAAACTAAATAAAGCACACCAGATATAACCAATAGGTTCAGTCTAAAGACGAGACTTAGTCCTCTCAATAATTTATATAAATTGGATCCACACCCTGGATCAGGGTTCTCAACTGTTTACAACTGTCTAGGTCAAAGGCATCTACCACAGTTCTTTGTGGGAAACAAAACAACAGCAAATACAGCTGTCCAGGTCACACACGACCTCTACCACTATCCACAGTGGGGAAATAAAAGATGTAAGGAGTTTTAGTGAGGATTTACAGATCCTCCAGTTAAGGTTCAGTAGAAAGTGTGTGTACAACTTAATACAGATGATACACACTGCTCGAAATGTAAATAATAAATCACTGAGTAAGATATATAGTTTAGAATGTCTCTAGTGATTGTAGTGTAGCTCTGGACTCCTTCAAATTTGATCATAAATTATTCTGAGTCCTCTTTTGGTTTCAGTCTAGATAACAGAGTGTCGTATGCTTAACATACAGGTTCAGAGATAGTGAAAGTTTAGTCGATGAAGTTCTTCAAAATCCTTGTGAACGTAAGGAACTATTCTTGAGTAGGATTGAGTGGGTATGAGGTTTTGTGTCTTCTTGATCGTGCATGAATATCTGTATATTTTTCCTTTTTCTTTATCCGTCCTTTTTATCAGCAACAAGGACTTCTTGTATTTATGGCATGAGCTCCGGCAAAAGAATTAATTTCTTTTTGTAGGTACGAGGTACGATTTCCTGACATCCAGCAACCTTTATTAAATAAATGACAGAGCATTAAAATAAACCTGATATGGCCGTTGGTTAGATTAAATAAAGATAAATAAATTAATACATCGTCGGATTCTTTGTAACGGTATCTTTGGATATCGGTAGCCTTGTGTATCGGTATCCTCTTGTGTAACGACAGCCTTTCTTTCATTAGACTTCATGTCTGTCGGTAGATTTGATTAGTAGAGGTAGATTTAGTGTACTGGTGACCTTTCATGTAACAGTAGCCATTATGTACCAGTAGCATCCTTGGTGTATCGGTAGACTTGCATAACGGTGACTTGTCTATATCGGTGATGTATCAGTGACCTTCACATATCGGTAGGATTTGTTGTACCAGTGATCATCTCATAATCGGTAGACTTGTTCATATCGGTAAGGTATCGGTGACCTTCACATATCAGTAGGCTTTGTTGTACCAGTGATCTTCTCGTAATCGGTAGACTTGTTCGTATCGGTAAGCTTTCTCGTAACGGTAACTTTCACATATCGGTAGGCTTCACATATTGGTGACCTTCACGTATCGGTAGCCTTTTCATAATGGTACCCTTTTTCTATAACGGTGACCACTTGTCTGTTTAAGCATTCTATTGGCAGAATGGGTCAAGTTAGAATATATATCCATTTAGTAACCGAATTTTCTGAAGATAATATGAACATTAAAACATATAAATATGTGCATGGTGTACATAAATACTGCAATAATTAACTAATAATTAATCAATATATAATTGAGATTATCAAAATATAATTGATCATAATGAATATCTGATTGAGCAGAGTTGGGATTATCAAAATATAAGTTCAACTAATTTTCCCAGAGGGCTCAATACACAAATTTTTAAAAGGAATAATTGTTTTGATTTTAGATTAATCAAATGTGCTATCATTTTTTATATAAAAAATATTATTCATTTTAACATATTCATAATATATATAATTTACTTCTGAGATGACCAACATTCCTTGGAATATTCCTATAAAATTTTTAATTGTAATTTTTGATGATTTTTTTCATAATATTCTGAAAATTTATAGTTCTCATAAATTATTTTCAAAGAAATTTATTTTCAAAATTTTTGATGTTTTAAAATTTGAGTTTCAAAATAAAAACAATATTTTCCTCATGAATATTTTTAAAAATATTTTTAGGGTATTTATTTTGATGAATGAAATAAACCCATTTCTATACAAATACTAAATTAAGGATATGTTGTATTGATACAATCATTATTCACTATCTAAATGGTTTATGATCATTTTGACCAAGGAAATATTGGCCTTCACTTTATTGATTCATTCTTTTAGTCAAAATATTTCCCTTGAATTGTTTAATTTTTGGTGATCATTGAAAATTAAATTTCATGAAAATATAAAGATAATTTATAACGGATATTTTTTTTCATAAATTGTATATCATTTCTATATATGGTGCTCCAAATTGACATTAATTGTTATATATGGGTATATATTGATAAATATGTATTCTTTACTCTATACAAATATTTTAGGATAAAGCACATTATTAATGTACTAAATATATCATTAAATATCTGTAGAATTTGTTATAAATGCATGAAATGGCTGGGTCTGGATTATTGATATCCCCTATTTGCATTAGTAGTCTTAAGAAGTGAATTATTAATCTTGCATGTAATCAGTTAGCCAAACCAAATAGGTTTATACCCAGTAGTTTAAACTGTCTTCTAAAATATCGTTAAAGAATAAGTTTCTCTATTCTTATGATCATGGAATACAATAATTAATCATTTCATTCATTAATAATTATATTATTATTATGAATAATATTTTCTCTATGATATTTTATGTGGATGTATTTCATTATATGTTAATGATTAAATATAATCTATCTTTAGTTTTCTACTATTTATATTGATTATTATGTATCCAATTAGAATTGTTATTTTACTTATTCAATGATATGAGTTATTAGTTATTTACATTTTTACATTGATAATTACCAATGATATTTTAAAATAGAAATTATATATGGATTCAATTCATTCTAAGTTTATTGATTCTATGGAATTTATGATCAGTTATCTACCATTCCATTTTTATTATTCTTTATGATTCATGACATATTTTGATGTAATTAATCTTTAGAGATCATTTGAGATCACAATGTATTTTTTCTTTCCTCCAGGACTTTATGAATTGTACATATATTGATGATAAATGATATTCTAGAGGTAATAATATTATTTTAAAAAATATATTGTAATTTATGTTCCCAAATTTATTATGAGATTTGATTATATATCTACATTACCAAGGATAACAAACTATTTATACCTCTGGGATACAATTCCATGTATCTTAAGAAATTGTAATAATGAAGACATCAGCTCCAGGCTACTAGGGTATTAGTCGCTACAGTTGGTATTAGATAATGTTTAGAAAAAACATTGGAAACTAGATTTAAGAAAATATTTATTAGAGAACAAAAATCTATGATATTTTTTGAGGATAAGTAAAGGAACATTCTATGGTTTTGTTAAGGAAGAAATTATGAATTTCTGACAAACAATACCTACATGTTTGGATACTTCATGTGGATTTAATTTTGGAATAGCGGTACCTATGGTTAACATATTTAATAAGGGAACATTTATCATAACCCATTCATTACCTGGTGCATCAAAATGAGCCTTACTACACACTTGGTTTGAACATCCATGCAGATATTCTTAAGAAATTTCACGTTTTATTTAAAATCCATTATAAATTGATTGAATAGATGATAAAAATGATTGACACAAGTTAATGATAAGATATATTAAATTTAAAATAAAATATCTCAATGGAATGGTATATGATATATTTTTAAAATAAGAAGGAATAATGAAATTAATTACTGGAAAAAATTGAAGTGTATAATTGAAGGAAATAATGCACATCCTATGGATCTATTTAGAGTTCATTTTCTTGAATGTGGAGAACCTAGTCATTATCCGAGTCAATTACATCATTTAAGGGGTAACTCATAGAACATGGAATAAACAATGTTCAAATAAATAGGTCTATATATTTTTTTGGATTCTAAAATTATGTTATCTAATTATTTTTTTATTGATGGTATTTCTGTATAATAATGAAGAAATATTTACGTATTTTTTAATATTCAGAAGCATATATGTCGTCAATAACATAATTCTTATATATATCAGCATGGGTTTATTAATTTATGATTTATCATATTTTTAAAGTATTAAACACAAATTTTTATGTTTTATGTGATGTGATTCAACCAGGATTGAAGATTATTTTGGGAAATTTATGGAAATATCATGTTTTGGTAGAAAATTTATTTCAAAAAATAGTACATTTATAATTTTTAGACATAATATTAAATGTATTAATATACATAATGGATAATATGATCATTAATTACATTACAGTAGAAGTAAAATAATATTATTATACGTATTAGAAAATGTAATAATAAATTGTATTGAAATCCGTATTAATAATTTTATTTAATGATTTATCATATTTCTATGATTTTCATCAATTTTTTGGACCACTTATTGTAATGATATTAATATTGTTTATAAAAAGGGCATCATGAATCCTAGGTGAAAACTAGTCACTTCTGGAATGATAATAGGGATTGAACCAGTGATTGATTGACAATAAGGGTTTAGCTCTTACCACTAGTCTATGATATTTTTTAGTTAATATTTGATTAGTTAAAAAATTTAGAATTAAATATTAATGATAACCCATTTGTGTAACTTTTGAGGTTTATAGATTAATATATTATATTTAAAACTTATTCTTGCCATAGTGGTTTTGATAAATAATTTTAGATAAATAGAAAAATATGTCACTATTTTAAGGATCTTATGACCATTAAAATAGTTTATTAATTATTTAGTATTAAAATTAATTTTTGGGTATTAATTTTCGGGAGTGAGTGATGAATTAGAAATTGATAGAATCATAGCCAAATGATGAAATTGTACGTAAAATAGAAATATATCAATAAATTATATTTAATAACATTTTTAACCATAAAATACATCATCAAAATAAAGATAAATATTTAAAAACAAAATTTTTGTGCTATTTTATTCATAACTGATGAATAATATGGTCATTTAAATCATCACATATTTATGTTTTTTAGGCCCTTATAATTTCATTTATCATTAAATTGATAATGATCAGTGTCCTTTATCATTATATATAATTATTTACATCCTTCTTTCATGTTCACATCTCTACTTTCCACTGATATTATCCTACATGGAATCTTAGTTATTTTTTATTCCTTCAGAACATGGAAATTATATTTCTATCTTATTAAGATGATGTTTAATTTACTTTATTTATGAAGCGGGTTTTCAAAAAACGAATTTTCAAATATCAAACATTTGATTAATATGAGCATATTTAAATTAAAAGGAAGAAACTTATTAATGGTGGGGAGAATGTAACAACTAAAAATTATAAAGTAATTACATTGAATTCAATAGTTTCTGTGACACATAATACTGAGACGAAATAACCCTCAAAATAAATATCATTAAATTTAATCCCTTGGATTTCTTTCAGAACACACATCCCTAAGTCTAAATGTGTTGTAATATAATATACTGTTATAAACTAGATACTAAATATCATTCTATAAATAGAAATAACTAAATTATAAAATTATGGATACCTATTTAGTTGAAATAAAATAAGAATAATCAAATATAAATCAAACATTTTCTAAAAATGTATCTTGAGAATTTGTCCCATTTACAAAATGGAAGAAACACCTAGGATGAAAAATCTCAATATTGTGAATTTTATTATTATATTTTTCTAATGCATAGTGTATTATAATTCACTTTCCCACAAAAATCCACATGAAAATAACTATTAACCATTTATTATTTTCTAAGACAAAAGAAATTTTATCACGAAGTGGCCTCTTATATCTTGTAAACTAAGTTCCTATAATATTAAGAACATTCACAATGAAACTAAATTCCTTTGATTCAAGACTTAAACATTAAATAATCACATTCTTCTATCTTATTTCAATTATTACATTTTCTAATGCTTGTTGAGTAATCAAATCCATTATCAATGCTAAAGTAATAGTGTTTGTAATGTAGGAGAACTATTCAACTTCATGAATTTCAATTTCAGTCACTGTCAGCAACTATTAATATAAAAACCATCAATGAAAAATAGTTTCCTTTTAAATATGATTTCATTATCTCTATTTCATATATTTTTATAAATAAGTTTATTGACAGACAAGACAGATACAATCTTAATGTGTGACCTTAATTCACTTTCCAAAATTGTTTGATCCATCTGTTATAGTTTTTTGGGGTTGTTGATGGGAAAATCACTTTATAATTTCAACAAGATTTTAAGAATGTTGAAAAATAAATTTTGATATTGCCATAATACTGATGTTGGTGAAATTTATCTAGATGTTTTTTAGATTGATGAAATTTAATTTGAAAAAACTCTCAATGTGTTTATGTGTAGTTCAAAATTGGTGTGATTTATACTGATTTTATCTCAGTGTTTTGAAAAAATAAAACATTTATTCAATTGGAAGATGACACCAATTTGTGGAGGAAACCATTAGGATTTCAATAACATGGAATCCAAGTGTTATGAATAATCACACCATTAGTCATTTTTATAAGATATGTTTTTTATTTTTATTTTTATGTTTTATTATTTTGTTATAATATATATATATAACATTAATAAAATATATATTTGAAGATAACATTAACATAATTTAAAAAAATAAAAATTTATATGGAAAACACTTCTCATCACCCTTTTTTTGGGGTAGAGATTTGGGAAATTATATCAATTTTCAATGTGGGATTTTTCTTTTTTTTTCACCTCATTAATCCAAGAAAAAAGTTTTTTCCATTCAAAAATATACTTTATTAATATATATTTTTAATAAAATTAAAAAATTTCCCAACATTTTTTCATAAATATTAACAATCTACATCACACGGGAATCATTATATATAAAACCAGTAACACTCGATTTAAACCATTTATAAGTTTCCATATCTCAATGTATTATAAAATATATATGTTGTTGAAAAATTAATTTTTTAATATTTTAGATAATCTAGAGGCACCATGTATATAATTATCTTTACATCCAACATATAATTTTTATAGCTCTTTGTCAATGTGATTATATTCTTTTCAGTAACCCTCTAATGTGTAAACACATTAACTATTTTAAGAAGAGTCACCTCATCTATGTACACATAGGCCAAATAATAAAATGTGCTTATATTATTATAAAACATAATTCATTGAATCTTAATAATTTATTTTGATTTTTGTGAGATAAACTATAATTATAATGGACATTATTGACACCCTATAGTTGGGGATATAATTTTTGATGTCATCAGTAATCATTGTTACGTTTTTACCCATTAAATACTTTATTAGTTTCTGACTAATGAACATGTTGGATTTTCATTATATTAATTATTTATTATATGGTGCTTAATAAAACTTATTTATTAGTTTTATGACTGATATCTCTAAACAAAGACATCGTAAATGGATGTTACAGTCTTTTACATGATCCCACATAGACAAATGTTACAGTACTATATTGAAACTATTATCTCATAAAATCATGAATCAATCATATTTGTATATATATTACACTTTACGTGAAATAATATTCTTTTGATAATGTTCCTTCAATAACAATATATATATAGGAGGCATCCGACTGCTCTATATTTTAATATCCAATAATAGATTTTTAATCCATTCATCTTCCATTCCACATGCCTCTGTGTAAATAAATTAAAACACCAGTGTTGATTGTGAAATATATTTTTTTCATACTCTTCAAAGAAATAGTGAAACCACCAAGATTAAATAACCATACTAATGTGGATTGGTTCTCACCAATACTGATAATTCCAACTCTTATTGGTGTATCCTTCTAATTTATTTGGATAATAATTATAGTATAAACAGAAATATTTGATCTTTTTTATGTATAAAAATATTCTTGTTAAACTTATTTAATGATAAACACAAATATTACAAGTATATATACTCATATCTCGTACTAAAAAACTAAATACTAAGTATAGTAAAATATATTGAATACATTAACGAACTAATTACACTAGTATAATCATGTTGTGATATAGCTATATCAGTTTTCCTGTGTAGTTTATTTCAAGAATAATATAGATTATCAGAACTCTTGAAATCAATATGAAATAATTTATTTAAAATTTCTATATGTAATTAGAGTAACATAAATAATTACCCACACTATGTTTTTCAAAATTCAAAGCAAGAATGGTATCACTTATTCAAATATCCTTCATTTTAAATAGATGATTAATAATTCATAGTATCATTTAAACAAATTATATTAGTAAGAAAATAAAATATAATCAACATATGAAAACCAAATATATCTATATTATTTTTTCAACATTGAATAAAAACTTTTTTACAATTTTGTATGATTTAATCCATTTGATAAAATAAAACAATCTAAATTTTAATTAAATTTCTTTGGATATTATTTATGTAGATAAATGGATTAACATGATTGTATACATTATTTTCACAACATTGTAAAATATACTCTTCTTGTTATTCTATGTAAATATATTCAGATAAGTCTCCCCTTATAAAAGTAGTTTAACATCAATTTGATGTATATAAAAATGAATAATTGAATAAAAATAAAATTATGTCCTTATTAAAGTAAATCAATATACATAATTACAAGTATCAAAAAATTGAATAAATTATTTTTGTATAAAATCAGTGGAAACCAATAGAGCTTTAAAATATTAAATATTACGAATATAATTACACTTCTTCTTGAAAACCCATCCCAACCAATAGGGTTTGAAAATATTGTTAAATTATTAATGACCACAATATTATTCCCCATTATGGAATTCATTTCATAAATATTATTTTTTCCTATAATTTGAACTTTCTTAATGTCATTGCTTCTTATATGACTTTGGAAAATCTTCTATAGTGAATAAAAGAGAACACATATTCAAAATATTTTTATTTTGATCTCCCTTAATAATGAAAACTATGAAATACGTGGAAATAAATTTTAGAATTTGATTTATTTCTTTAATAACTCTTGTAATACATTTCGGTTCAATAATAAAATCATCATTATTGTATATTATTGTGTTTTAACATGATATAGTCAAATATATTGGGTTGTAAATAATAAAATTATGCATATTATATTTATAATTATTTTTCAAAAAACACGATATCCTTTGATTTAATGATGACATTAGCTCCCAATAAATATTTATATATGATTATCTATTTTTATTATATATAAGAAAATATATTTTATCACTCATTGAAAAATTTTAGTTCTTTTAAAATGAGGAAAAATATACAAATATGAACACCCCACTCTTAAAATTGAGAATATTAAGATTTATACCTTTCAAAATTTTGTAAGGGAAAAAATATGTTTTCCTAGAAACAATCCTTTCATGAATATGAAATTCATCAAATCGATATTATACCCATAAATTTAATAGAAACATAGAATTATTATTCTTGAAATTTACCAGTTATAGTAAAGTACTCTAATGACCTAATCAAGATGCCACTAAACATGTGATATGATCTGGTTCGCCCCAATTTCTCAAGTGTACCAGCCTAAGTGTCAAAGGCTGTTGATTACTATTGAGGGTCTAATGATGGTACAGTGGGGAGACTATACCAAAATTTTCTTGAAATAACAAAAACAATTAATATATATAATCCATATTAGTAAATAATCAGGGTTTATAAACCATAAATATAAACAAGGTTGCCGTAATAAATGAAATGCAATAATGTCCTCAATGTCCATGTCATTCATACAACACTTATCACCCATAGGGCTTATCACATATACATGAATCTATAAAAGAAATTAAATAATTGTATATGGATCTCATAATAACTCTATTCTATACCACACAACTAGTCTCCAAGACACCATTGGGCTAATCCAGCCCAATGTAAAAAATAAATTTGAGTCAATCCACACAATCATGCAACCCTCAGTCTTAGCTCTATCATTCATGAAATTGTTTCTCAACATGAAATGAAGTCATAAGTTATGAACAAACACCATGGTGAACAAACATGGGTTAAAAATAATCTCAATAGTCCACCCCCATGATGAAACTATAATTTTTTTTTCATATGTGTATGATCATTAAATATGATCATCCTTGTAGAGATATAATTGGAAATGATAAATAAATTAAAACTAGATTCAATCCATTTATTCATGATCCTGATTAAGGTTACTGAATAAACTAGGACAAAATATCCCTAGACTAGTTCCATTATTTATATCTATATATATATTAACATATAAATATATATATGTATATACATTATAATGATAAGGACCAAAGTCATTAAACCAAGGAATCAATGAAATATATCTTAAGAAAACCCAATCTATAATCAATCCAAGCATACTAGATTCGAGAAACTGGAAATATTATGAAAAGGGCTGTGAGATGGATGTCACACCACCAAATAAATATAAAATTATGTGTTTCTTTTGGCCTTTAATACCGAAAAAATACATGCATTGGTAAATACTGATAATGTATCTAAGAACACTATGGCACCATTAGGGGATATACGTCCTTGCCCGGGCTTCACCCATTATTTCCTCTAATAAATATAATGCATGATTACATCTAGTAATTGGGAATCCAAAAAAAAAGAAACTAATATAGATATCATTTCATTCAATCAATGTAAATATAATTGGATTTGTATTCCCTACAATGGTGCGAAAAAACATTTTTTAATTCAGTTATTTTTTTACGTCAGTTTTTGTGCAACGTTATTGCAGGGGACATTAATAATATTGTTTTCTACATTAGTTATTTTAAAACTATCGTAAAAAACAAGAATTATAAAGCCATTCTCATGTCAGTTCCCAAAAAACTGACGTGGAAAATAGTTCGTAGTCGTGACTTATTACGTCGATTTTTAAATAACCAATATAATATGTTGTTTATTTTGTTAGATATTAAATAACTGACGTAATAAAAATCCCTTCGAAGCATTTTTTACATTGGTCATTAGAAAACTGATGTAGAAAACATGATTTACACGTCAGTTATGAAAATAACGGACGTGATAAACCAGTCTGGGAATTGGTTTTTTCACGTTGATTAAAAAATAACAAACGTGAATACATATATACTACATCAGTTACAAAATAACCGATGTAAAAACCAATTTTTCTTAATAAAACGGTTCATCCACAACAATGCACATCTAATGAAGACCTGAGACAATCAGAAAACAGGCCAAACCACTGGAGTGCCACCCACCCCCTAGAGACCCCGTACCCGTTGGACAACCCCCGCCCCATGGACACCACCTAACCCCTGAACACCATCCCAACCCAGGAAACCTCCCCCACCCACTAGACAACCCCCCCACCCACTGGGACACCACTGACACCCTTGGACAACCCCCCAACCCTTGGACACACCCACCCCATGGAAACCCACCCCAACCCCTGGAAAGCCCTTCCCACCAACCTAGACACCCCCTACAACCACCACCCCCCTTGGACACCATCCCACCAACCAGACATCCCCCACACCCTGGAAAACCCTCCAACCCCCTAGACACCATCCAACCCACTCGACAACACCCCACACCACTGGACAACCCCCACCCCCTGCACACCCCCACCCCTTGGACACCACCCCAACCGACTTGACAACCCCCACCCGCCTGGACAACACCTACCGCCTAGACATCGTCCCACTCCCTGGATGGACCCTCCCCTTGGACGCCCTCCCATACACTGGTCACCACCCCACCGCAATAGACAAGCCCCACCCCCTGGACACCTGGCCAGCACCCTGGACAACCCCACCCCCTAGAAAACACCACCCCTTGGACAACCCCTCACCCCCTGGACACCCGCACCCCCTGAACACCCCCCCACCAACCTGGACAGCCCCCCACTCCCCCATGGACACCCTCCGACAACCTTGGACACCCAAAACACTGGACACCCCCCACCACCTGGACACTCCACCCCTAGAAACCCCCACCCCTAGACACCCTCCCACAAACTTGAAAACCCCCCTAGACACCCGGAACCCCTTGGATTTCCCCCACCCCCCAGACACCCACACCCCTAGGACATCTTATCCCACCCCCTGAACACCCCCACCCCTTTGGACAACCCCCACCCCCTTGACACCCCCACCCCCTTAACAACCCCCCACCCCCATGGACAGCCCCTACCCTCTTGGAAACCCCACCCCTGGACACCCCTATCCCCTTAGAAATCCCCCAGGACAGCCCCACCAACATTGATTCCATTACCATGCATTGCCAAAGTATGAAACAAGAATAAACCAGACCAAAAGCAGACCAAAACTAGACAAGAATCCAAACCAGAAAAACACCATAACTAGAGAAAAACAATAAGAACCAAAGAAAAATCAAACAATCACATATATAACATTAAAAAAATACAATGTCAACTAAAAAAACTTAAATCCAATAAAAAAAACTACAAAATAAACAATTATAATTATAATATTGAAAATTACATTTTACAATACAAACAAAAAAACTCCATTAAAACCTGTAAAATAATTTATCCATTCCACTTTTAAGTGTTTTACCTCTTCAGAACTATAGTCTTGAGAGTGACAAAAAAGATACAGATTAAAAGGATAGTAGTTAACATGTATAATGAAGAAATCAAATGAAATATTTTGGAAATTGTTATAAGGAAATATTACCATGTCAAACACTGCAAGTGTCCCAGTTGTAATTATTTCATAAATAAGTCTTAACATATAATATCTGCATTCGACGATGCTTTTTTGTTCAAGAAAATTATGTTTAAATGTTTGTCAATTCAAAATATCGTTTTATTGTAATACATCGAAAAGTACAAATGATAAATGGATATTTACCTTTATATATACTTATTTGATCTTGGAACTCTATTTCAAGTTTTTTTTCTTCTAAATTATACCCACCCCCTATTAGAAAATAATATCAATGAGATAAAATTAAAATTCATTATAATATAAACAACTATTATGAAATTTAAACTTACATTTCAATCATTTTCTAAAAATATCCCCGCACTTCGCCATGGAAATAGAATATTCAATAAAAATGATTTCTCATTTTGACAAAGAACACCAAACATCCAATGATCACTGACATAAAAATAAAACTTAAGGTTAGTGGTTTTTTTCTAAAAGATAATGAAAAAATTCCAGATATATGTTTTATGCCTCTCACACTAGTGCAGAAGACGTTATTTACGTCACCATTTTTTTTACATTGGTTATATATAACTAACGTGAGAATCTATGAGACGTGGTTTTTTACGTCGGTTATTTTATAACAGACATAACAAATGTCTTGAGTAGCTTTTTAACGTCGGTAATTTTAATAACCGACGTTACAAATCGGGCTTGTTCGGTTTTTACGTCCGTTATAAATTAACCAATGTTAAAAATCAAAGCGCATGGGTTCTTAACGTCGGTTATTTGATAACCGACGTAAAAAAGAGAGAAATATAGGAATTTTTTACGTTGGTTATTTTATAACTGATGTAAAAAACCAAAGCACAGGGGGTTTTTTTACATCGGTTATAAAATAACCGACGTAAAAAATGAGTTATCTACGGGTTTTTTTACGTCGGTTATAAAATAACCAACGTACAGAACCCCCGCACTTAGGTTTTTTACATCGGTTATTTTATAATTGACGTAAAAAACGAGATATCTATGATTTTTTTATGTCTGTTATAAAATAACGGAAGTAAAAAACCAAAGCACGAGGGGTTTTTTACATCGGTTATAAAATAACCAACGTAAAAAACGAGTTATCTACGGGTTTTTACGTCGGTTATTTTATAACCGATGTAAAAAACCCCCCGTGCTTTGGTTTTTTATGTCTGTTTTAAAATAACCGACGCTATAAATTTAAAAAATAGTTTATAACGTCGGTTCTATAATAACCGATGTTATAAAACATTTAAAAAATTAATGCCCTGTGGACTGTCATTTACGATTTTTTGATCGACAGTCTGCCGGCTTGTCTCTCTCGCGCGGTAAACCCTAATCGGCTCATCAATCGACCTGCGTTAAACTCATTTTGGCTTTATCGTTTATCATCTTAACTCTCCTTAGATCTATCATCTCAACTCGTAACACTCAAGTAAGCCTTCCACTAATTTATTTCGTTCATTTTTTTCCCAGATAGTCTATATTTATGTTTTTCGATTCTTTTGATTAAACTAGGTTAGATTCTTCCATTTTGAACCCTATTACATATTTTTGAATATCATTGGCACCATACATTCGTTTTTATCTTTAGTGTCTTGTTTTTGTATTTCTTTATAATTTTTTTTGATATATTACCTTTCATTTAATGACTCAAAATCCCCATATGTTGGAAATATATTTGGGGTTATTTATTGAAGGACTATGGCACGATTAAGGAAATATTTGGATAATTTCCTGATTTGACTGGTTTGAATTTCATTATCAAAAAAAAATTTGAGGTATGGTTGATTCATCCATTCCTTTTATCCTATATTTCATTTAACGCTCAGGTTCATTAAAAAATTTTGTAGTTGGATAACCAATAATGTTTATGTGATTAGAGAATTAAAAGAAATTATCATCATATATAGTGAATCATCCTTGTTGAGTGTCTTATCATAGAATAGGAATCAATCATCCATATTGAAGATGTCATTTTACTAGAAAAAAAACCATTAATGTAAACCATTTATAATTCATTAATTGAACTAAAATAAATATTTACACATGAGTTTTAATGGAACATAATAAGATAAATTTTTATCATTCACCCTCATAGAGTCTAATAAATCTATTATAAACCATTTGTTTTCTTTAATGGAAACAAATTCACTTTTACCCACTTTTTATTTTTATAATACACTAAACTCCCTTATAGTTTCACCCTTCTTGGAAGTATTAAACATCATTATATCCCTTTAAAAAATATAAATGTCACAGAAATATCGTGCATCCATTTTTTCTTATAGGTCTCTACTATAGATAAGCATACCATTTTTAATATTATTAGTTATAATAAAATCTATCATAACATCAATAATATATGTTTATAAAAATTGGAATATCACAATTCTCATGATTTTAGTTGAGAATAATGATAATGTTTTTTATTAATGATTATATAGACATAGGTAATTTTACAAAAAGAATGTGAAATTGAATAATGAATGTTACTTATATGTATTTCACAAGATTTTTTGATTTTATGTCACAAAACTAATTGATGATAGAATACAACAAATAATTGCACCACCAACCAAAGTGAAACCAGTGTATTGTTCTATTTTAGAAATTCAGGATTCAATCAATGAGATTTTGATTTAATTGTTTTTTAGAGTTTCTGAATCAAGATACTAGATTCTATTTCAAATGGATATTTTTTTTTGTTTTTTGATGTTTAAAAATTTTATTTGATGTAGGTTTTTCTTTTTCAGGGATTAATTCATAAAGTGGTCTCGGTTCATTTGATTTTGTGTTTCCTTTGACACCATCCCCCCTCAATGATTATGATCTCTCATTGCCAGTTTTTCTCTAATTGTTCTCTCATACACCTTTTGGATTTTATGGTTGATTACAAACATATTAATTCAAATATTTAAGCTGGATTACTGTCATTTTTAGGATTATATTACTATTTTATGCCACTTTATTTACTATTTTATCCAATACTAAGACCCTTTCTAGTAGGAAAAATTTCCTAAGAAATACGATTGGACTCTTCATCATATTTCATGAAACGTTTTTAATAATGTCACGTTTTAAAAAAAATATATGTTATATCAATGATGTGGAAACAGGTGGTGTCCGGGGGGGGTGTCCAAGGGGGTGGGTGGGTGTGAGTGGTTGTCCATGGGGGTGGGGGCCTTTCCAGAGGGTTTTGGGGGATTTCCGGGGGGTGAGGGGCTGTCCAGAGGGTTGGGGGGGGGGTGTCCAGGGGGTGTTCAAGGGGTAGGGGTGGGGGTGGTGTCCAGGAGGGGTGGGGTGCTGTTTAGAGGGGTGGGGGCTATCCGAAGGGTTGGGGTGTGCAGGGGTGGTCCAAGGGGTGGGTGGGTGTGGGGGCTGTCCAAGGGGGTGGGGGCCTGTCCAGAGGGTTTTGGGGGTTGTCTGGGGGGTGGGGGTGATTCTTAGGTTTACTCCATTTCTCCAATTTTCTATCAACTATGTAGGCTGCATGGTTTTCGTTGATTAAATGAAATTTAAAACTATTATATCTAACTATATTTTTGTTTTAAAAATAATATTCAAGCATATTTTCTTAAATACCCAAAGATTTGTTTTATATTTTAAATTGTTTTACATTCAAATTATGATTTTTTCATATAAACATATATTTTTATTATCTTAAAAATATATATTTTTTGTTGATATTTGTTATAGGTAATATTGAGTCGGAGTTGGATTATAACACATTGAATGAGAAATAAATTTGAGGATGGTGTTGATGCCTTTTTGGAATTTTCAAAATGAAATGTTCCAAGTAGTGACCTTTTTTTCTGTCCGTGCCTGAAATGTTTGAATATGAAGAAGTTGAAAAGTAGATAGATAAAAGATCATTTGATTTGTCATGGTTGTAATCCGAGTTACAGCCCTTAGATTTGGCATGGTGAAACTGGACGGAATGTCACTGATGATGATGATTCGCAAGATGGTAACTCCGATGGAATTGATGAAATGATTTGCGATATTGTAGCAGAACAAATTGAGATAGAACCGACAGTTGCGCGTCTATATGGTGATGCTGAAAACCCATTATATCCTAGTTGTACAGGTTTTACGGTTTTTTTGGCAGTGTTAAAATTGATTAACCTGAAGGCGAAACATGGATGGAGTGACAGACGTTTTATAGAGCTGATACAATTGATGAAAGACATTCTTCCAAAAGAAAACAATCTTCCAGAATCACATTACAAAGCCAAGAAATTATTATTCCCGATGGGATTGGGATACGAGAAAATACATGCATGTCCGAATGACTGCATTATATATAGGATGGAATATGAATTTCTTTTAGTGTGTCCTAAATGTGGTACATCACGGTATAAGGTGAAAGATAAATCACAGGCTGGTGTAGAGATTACAGAGCTCCCTTCAAAGGTATTTTGGTATCTTCTTATAATTAATCGTTTCAAACGTTTATTTGCTAATTCACATGATGCAAAAAGGTTAATATGGCATGCTGAAGAGTGGGTATGTGACGGAAAAATACGTCATCCAGCTGATTTTCCACAATGGAAGAAAATTGATGCGCAATATTCTACATTTGGAAATTAAATTAGAAATCTCAGACTAGGGTTGTGCATAGATGGAATGAATCCATACCGAACCCTCAGTAGCACACATAGTTCATGTCCTATTTTATTGGTAATTTACAACCTCTATCCTAAGGTTTGTATGAAGTGCAGATATTTCATGTTGAGTATAATGATCTCTGGTCCAAAGCAACCCTGTAATGATATTGATGTTTACTTGTCACCGTTGATTGATGATTTGAAACTTTTATGGGCTGATGGTATTAGGGTGTACGATTCTTATAAAATGGAATATTTTCAACTGCATGCAATGCTTCTTTTCCCTATAAATGAATTCCCAGCATATGAAATTTTTTTTGGATACAGTGTTATAGGGCACAAAGCATGTCCAATTTGCGAACAACAGACGTCATATTGTCAATTGCATCATGGGAGGAAAACAGTGTACACGGGTCATCGAAAGTTTTTGCCTATGGAACACCCTTATAGAAGACTAAAAAAGGCATTCAATGGCTCACAAGAATCTAATACTGCTCCAAAACCTATATCCCCAGATCTGTATTTTGAGAGGGTGAAAAACCTTGATGTTACATTGGGAAAGACACAGAAAGCTGGTAATGGTAGACATATTTGGAAGAAAATGTCCATTTTGTTTGAGCTACCGTATTGGAGGTATCATGAAGTTAAACAAAATATTGATGTCATGGATGTGGAGAAGAATATTTGTGATTCTTTGATTGGATCATTGTTAGATATTAAAGGAACTAATAATGATGGGTTGAATGCAAGATTAGACTTACTATCAATGGGAATACGTTTGGAGTTAGCTCCCACTCCTAAAGGAAGACGAACATTTCTTCCCCCAGTTTGTCGTACATTATCGAAGAGGGTGAAAATTAGCTTTTTTCAGTGTATTCATGATACCAAAGTTCCTCAAGGTTATTCTTCTAATGTAAAAACTTTTGTCTCATTGAAGGACGTGAAGTTGATAGGTATGAAATCACAAGTTTGTCACGTCATGATGCAACAAATTCTTCCAGTTGGATTGTGTGGAATATTTCCCATTCGGGTCAGAAATACTATAATGAAGTTGTGTTATTTTTTCAATTCAATTTGTAACAAGGAGATTGATGTGAATGCTTTAAACATTTTTTAAAAGGATGCAATTTTTATACATTGTCAATTGGAAATGCATTTTCCTCCAACTTTTTTTGTTATAATGGTGCATTTAATGATTCATCTGGTTCGAGAAATAAAGCTTTGTGGACCTGTATATCTTCGTTGGATGTATCCTTTTGAAAGGAATATGAAAATATTAAAGGGGTATGTTATAAATATATATCAACCTAAATCATCCATTATTGAAAATTACATTTCTGAGGAGGTAGCATAGTTTTGTACAAGCTATATGGCTACGTTGCAACACATAGGTTTGCCTCCATCTCACCATGAACGAGTTAATAATGAGGGAAAGGGGATTAGTGGCTTGAAAGTCAAATCATTGTCAGTCGAACAGATGAAGAAGTTAGAATCATAAATCTTTAATAACATAGCTGATGCTCAACCGTATATCACATTGCTTATTAATGAGTTGAAACAATGTCATCCAAATAAGAAGGAAATGTAGATTTTGAATGTGCATAACAAAATTTTTTTGTCATGGATTAAAAAGACTTTTCTTGGTAGATTAGATGTATCAGAGACATTAAAATGGATAGTGGGAGGTCCATGTTTAAATGTGATAACATGGTCCAGTTATGACATTAATTGTTATACATTTCATACGAAAGCTCAGGACAACAGAAGTGCAGTTCAGAATGGTGGTGTATTGGTGTTTGCAGAAGAAATGCATTTTCGAGTGCTAAGGACGAAAATCCAATTTATACATCAAGTACATACTATGGAGTGGTTGAAGACATATGGGAGGTTGTTTACTTTAAAATTAAAGTTTCCATTTTTAACTTTAAATGGTTTAACGATAACAATAGTGTCAGACAGGATGAATTTGGAATGACACTTTTTAATCTGAATAGATTGGAAGACAAAAATGAATCTTTTATAATGGCAACACATGAAAAACAAATTTTCTATGTAGTAGATCAATCAGATATGCAGTGGGAAGTTGTTTTACAAGGGAAAACAAAATATGTTGGTGAGGATGAAATTGATGAATATGTTGATTTATGTGAGATCCCTACTTCCATGGAAAGATTAATAGAACATAATGATGATCATTTTGGAGACATAGTTTGTGCCATAATGAACGATCATGACGAAGTAATTTGGGAAAACAATCCATTTGTACATTCCTAAAATTATAGGTAACACATGTTTATTTCTTGTTTACATTTATTTTTTTCCATAAATGTTAGATATTATAAGTTTTTTATTTATTAAAACATGTTTTAAAACAAAATAAGTATATGTTTTTGTTTGTTTTATGTTTTTTTAGTTTACATTATCATGTTCATAACCATTACATGAATTATATATTTATTATTTTTGTTCACTGAAAATTACTTTACCATGTTTACCATGTTTAAAAGGTTTACCATTTTTACTATGTATTCCATCTTGGCCATCTTGACAATCTTGACTATCTTGACCATCTTTACCATTGTTTAACATGCTTACCATATTACCAATGTTTACTATTATGTAACTTAGTACACTTTTCTATTTTCTGATTACAATAGTATTAAAATATTTTAATTTGTATATTTGTGAACTGATGTTTGTTTTTTTGATTTGAAAGATAATGACAGATCATTCAGATGATCAACCACATTATTCTGGAGAGGAACATATTGCTGGTCATACCTCTGGGGGTGAACATTCACATGCTCCTATTATGACAAAGAGTTCAAAGGTTGGAAAACGTGGGTTCACATGTTTACCAAAATTATCACTTGCCCATACGCAGGATTAGAGGATATTCGTTGAGTTTGATGATGTTGATATTCATAGAGGTCCGAATGAAAATGATTTTAAGAGTTTTGTAGCAAATCAGGCTATGAGCAAAGTAAGTATTCTGTATGATGATTAGAGAAGTGCGGATAAAGCGATTATCTCTCAGTTGTGGGAGACGATTTTGGTAAGATCTTTTGTCATTGTTTGACTATGATTTTAATATTTCTAGTATATATAATATGTTTAACCTCTTCTTTATCAGATGACATTTGATATTCCTGACATTGGAGGAGTCAGGAAGAAATGCTTATCGTTGGCTGCTAGGAGATGGAGGGATTTCAAATCAACCCTCTTACTTGATTTCATTTATGGTCATAGGAGTCATTACAATCCATGTTGTATATATCCTATTATAGATGAAGACACATGGAGACTGTTTTTTGAAAGTAGAAGAAAATAGTCATTTTTGGTAAAGGCAATGTAAACTTTTATAAACTTTCTTATATAAATGATTTTATTAATGTTTTGTTAATGATTTCTTATTCTTAAATTAAAGAAAACAAGGAAATATTATCAGGAGATCCAATATAAAAATGTATACCCTCATAGATTATCTTGGTGAGGGAATGCATTATTGGAATAACAAATGATGGCGGAAAAATTTCAACAACTAAGAGCTGAGTCTTCAAGCTCTGGAGAGGTGGCCCCACCATCCCCTCCATCTAGACATGAAAAATGGAAGAGAGCACGGAAGGGAAAAAGGGCAATATCTTTCAGAAGAATCGAGAATCGGAGGTGAGAGGATTGTAAGATATCTATTTTATTTTTTTAAGTTAACTATTTTCTTCATATAATTTGAATCATTACAGAAATGTTCAATTAATTAATACTAGACTCTCTTGAGGAGCAGAGTCCAGAGGGGACATTTACAGCTACTGGGAGGGAAGATATTTTATTTGAAGAATTGGGAAGGCCCGAACATCCTGGTCGTGTAAGAGGATATCCGGCAGGTGTATCGGTAAGAAAAGTGTTGCCACGTTCTTCAACATCTAACATTGAGGGGGTTTATAAAAAAAATAGAATCCTTGGAGGCTGATGTTCATAATATTAATGCGACGATGGAGGAAAAGATTAGAGAGTCGGTGTAGTCTATGTTTGCAGAAATGCAAAGATAATTTCAGACCGCAGCTCCCACTCCTCCACCTCCCCCTACAGACCCCATTATTTATCCTCCACCTCCGCCAGTAGATCCCACTCCCCCACCTCAGCCTGTGGACCCCAGTTTTTATCCTACGCCTCCACCGCAGCTTCCTACTTATTGTGATTTGTATGTTGATTATTCTCAATATCATATAGTATCATATGGGTTGGTATATTGTATAGGAGATACAGTTCGTCATCAACAATTAGAGGTAGAGAATCAGAGGGTCAGTGTACATGATATTATATATAGATCAGCTAGGGTACTAATACCTACAGATGGGGTGGTGATAGTTGGACAGAGTATCGGCCATTTTTTAATTTTGCAATCAAGACTTCTTCGACTAATTACCATAGAGGTATAAATGTTATATCTTTTATTTTATTTTTTTATTAAAGTTATTTTATCATTTGAAAACTAATATAATTTTCAATTTTTTTATAGGAATACTTCAAAGGTAAAGAAATACTATATAGACAACAACAAAGAAAAATGGCTATGACATCAGATACAGATTCAAATGGTCTTGAATGATTGTCAAGATATTCACATTTGCTGTTGGGTTATTATGAGTTTCCAACGATAGCTCATGTTTGTGGACGTGAAATAAGAGTGGGTATTATTAAAACTGATATCATGAATCTTGTTACTGGAGATAAGATGGGCATCAACGTGGTGCAAATTTTTTCCATGTATGTCTTAACACATTTTCCCTGCGTTATATTTATTAAAAATGTATACATATGTATGTTTTCTATTAGTTATCTTTATAAAAGTTGTGAGAGGAATGAGCTAACAGATGTATATGGATTCATGGACCCACAATTGATTTCCCCTGAAGCATGTGCATTTAATGAGGAACAAAGAATGGTTTATATTGCTGAAATATTTGAATAGAATATAATCACACAATGTTGGATGATGCCTTTTTTTGAGAGGTATGAAACAAATTTCTCTCAAAGAGTTAATTATATTTTAACATAAAAAACCAGTAACGTCAAATTTCCTTTTATCAGTTATCATTGGATGTTAGAGGTTTTTTCCCAAGGGAGAAAACCCTTTATTGGATATGCTCTGTCCATGGTGATGTGCGGGAAAGATTTAAGATTATATTGGAAAAGTAAGTTTCAATTTCTCAATAGTTTTATATATTATAATGAATTTAAATTTACCTCCTTTGTATTATTTTCTAACAGTGCATGGGCCTACTTTCGAAAAAAACGAAAAGAAAAGAAGTGCAAAGATCAAATATTTAAATGCGAAGGTAAATATCCATTTATAATTTGTACTTTTTGATTTATTACATAAAAATAATATATTGAATTTACACTCATTCAAACAGAATTGTCATGAACAACAAGGCCTCATCGAATGCGGATATTATATGTTAAGATTTATGTATGAAATAATAACAACTGGGACAGTTGTGAATTTTGACCTGGAATGATTTCCTCATAAAAATTGGCATAATATTTCAATTTGATTTATTAATTATACACGTTAACTACTTTCTTTTTCATTTGTAGCTTTATTATGACCCTAAACCCTATATTGCTGAAGACATCAAACACATACAAGTATAGTGGTCAAATTATTTTACCGGATTGATTGAATTTTAGTTGTTTTTAATGTAAAATGTAATTTTGAATATTTTCATTATAATTGTGTATTTGGTAGTTGTTTAGGTTGGATTTAGTTTTTTTAAAGTTGACAGTGTAAGTTTTGAATGTTATATAAGTGAATGTTTAATTTTTCTCTGCTTCTTATTTTTGTTTACTTATTATGGTTTTCTGGTATGGATTTGGGTCTGTGGGGGAGGGGTTCCAAGGGTGTGGGGGTGTGTTCAGTGGGGTTGGGTGGTGTCCAGTGGTCTGGGAGGGCTGTCCGGTGGGGTGGGGGGGACAATCCAGGGGGTGGCAGGGCTGTCCAGAGGTGTGGGAAGGCGGTCCAGGGGTGTGGGAGTGCTGTCCAGGGGTGGCGGGGTATACACGAGGGGGGGGGGGGGGGGGGGGGGGGGGTTGTCGAGGGGTGTTTGGGGATATCCAGGGGTGTGGTGGGGATAGTCAAGTGGGGTGAGGGTTGAGGGGGTGTAGGTGGGTGGGGGTTGTCGAGGGGAGATTGGGGCTGTCCGGGGGTCGGGGGGGCAGTCTGGGAGTGTGGTGGGGGCTTTAATGGGGTGGGCGAGGGTTTTCCAAGGGGTATACATGAGGGTGGGAGCTCCAATGGGGTGGGGGAGGACTGTCCAGGGGGTATACCTAAGGGTGAGGGCTCCAACGGGGTGGGGGAGGGCTGTCCATGGGGTATACATGAGGGGGGGGGGCTCTAGGGGGTAAGTTTTATATGTTATCAATGTACATGCTTAATTTTGATATACTTCTGTTTTTGTTGTATGATTTCTCGATTTTTTTCTGGTTGATTCTGGTGGAGAGAAGATGACTGCATTCAATTTTTAAAAAAAATTGGGTTTATCACATCGGTTATTTATTAACTGACGTGATAAAAGGCCAGGAAATGGTTTATCATGTCGGTTATTTAATAACTCACCTGACAAAGTCCTGGAAAATGGTTTATCACGTCAGTTATTTAATAACCGACTTGATAAAAGGCCTAGAAAATTGTTTGTCCCGTCAGTTATTTAATAACCGACGTGATAAAAGGCCTGGAAAATGGTTTATCACGTTGGTTATTTAATAACCAATGTGATAAACCCCCTCCCCTCTGTTTATCACGTCGGTTATATAATAACTGACCTGATAAACCCCCCTCACCCCATTTTATCACGGCGGTTATATAATAACCGATGTGATAAACCCCCCTCCCCCTGGTTTATCATGTTGGTTATTAAAAAACCAGCGTGATAAACCCCCTGCCCCCCGGTTTATCACGTCGGTTGTTTAATAACCGATGTGATAAACCCCCCCCCAGTTTATCACGACAGTTCCATAATAACCAATGTGATAAAACCTCCCCCCCCCAGTTTATCACGACGGATCCATAATAACCGACGTGATAAACCCCCCCGGTTTATCACGGCGGTTCTATAATAACAGACGTGATAAACCCCCCCACCCCCCGGTTTATCAGGTCAGTTATTTAATAACCAATGTGATAGACCATTTACTCTTCCTTTTATCACGTCAGTTTATTAATAACCGACGTGATAAACCATTTTCCAGGCCTTTTATCACGTCGTTTGGTAAATAACCGACGTGATAAACCCTTCCCATTTTATTTATCATGTCGGTTCTAAAATACCCGACGTCATAAACGTTATTTATAACGTCGCCCATATTAACGTCAGCTAGAAACCGACGTAAAAAATTGAAAAATAACCGAAGTAAAAAACTTTTTCTGCACTAGTGTCACAAAAAGGCATCATCCAACACTGTGGGATTATATTCTGTTCAAATATTTCAAAAATAAAAAGTGTTCTTTGTTCCTCATCCAATGAATGTCCTTTGGGGGAAATAAATTGGGGTCCATGAATCCATATACATATGTCTGATCATTTTTCTCAAACATGTTATTATGATAAATTATTCAAAAAAGACAAAAGTATAAATTTTTAATAAATAAACAGCAGGGAAAGGTGTTAAGACTTACATTGAGAAAATATGCACCATATTGATGCTCAACATATCTCCTGTAATAAGATCGATATAATTTTTCACAAAAAATCACCCCTTGGACACCCTCTAGACACTGCCACCCACTGGACAACCTCGCACCCCCTTAGACACCCCTAGACACCACCACCCCCTGGACAACCCCCACCCCCAGGACAACACCACCCCCTTGACAACCCCCACCCCCCATGGACATCCCCACTACCCCCTTGGACACCCCACCCCCTGGACACCCCAAACCCTTAGATATCCCATCTAGACACCCCCACCCCCAATGAGACCATTACCATGCTCTGCAAATGTATGAAACATGCATAAACCAAATTAAACCAGACCAAAACCAGACCAGAATCCAAACCAGAAAAACATCAGAACTAGAGAAAAGAAATAATAACCAAAGAAAAATTAAACATTTACATATATAACATTCAAAACATACAATTTCAACTAAGAAAACATAAATCCAACTAAAAAATAAAAAATATAGAATGTTAATTACAATATTCAAAATTACATTTTACACAACAAACAAACTAAAATCAAATCAAACCCGTAAAATAATTTAACCATTCCACTTGTAAGTGTTTGACCTCTTGAGCACTATAGAGTTGAGTGTGATAAAATATCTAAACATTAAAATGATAGTAGTTAAGTTATATTATGAATAAATCAAATGAAATATTATGGAAATGTTTACAATGAAATCATACATGGTCAAACATTACAGGTGTTCCAGTTTTAATTATTTTATACATAAATCATAACATATATTATCTACATTCGAAAATGACTTGTTGTTTAAGAAAATTATATTTAGATGAGTGTTAATTCAAAATATTATTTTTCTTTAACACATCATAAAGTACAAATTATAGATTTATATTTACCATTAAATTTATATATATGTTCTTGGGACTCTATTTCATTGTTTTTCTTTGAATGTAGACCCATACCCTGTTAGAAAATAATACAAATGAGATAAATTTAAAATTCATTATAATATAAAAAATGATTAAGAAATTAAATCTTACTTTTCCAACATTTTCTGAAAACTTCCCCCATCTCTATAGACATAGCACACTGACCATTTAATGATCACTAATATATAAGAAAATATAAGTTTAGTGTTTTTTTGTGATAAAAGATACAGCCAACATTGCTAGATATATGTTTCATACCTGTCACAAAAAGGAATCATCAAACTCTGTGTGATTATATTCTGTTCAAATCCTTCAGGAATATAATGTGTTACTTGATTCTCGCCCAATGCATGTACTTTAAGGGAAATAAATTGTGGTCCATGAATCAATATATATCATTCCAACAATTCTTTTTACACATGTTATAAATATAACTAATACAAAATAGATATAAGTATACATTTTTTATAAATATAACACAGGGAATGGTGTTAAGACTTACATGGAAAATATGTACACCATGTTGATGCCCAACTTATCTCCAGTAACAAGCTCCATGATATTATTTTTCACAATCCCCACACCCTTGGACACACTCTAGACACCACCACTGCTAAACAACCCTTGTAAAGCCCCCACCCCCTTGGACACCCCCTGGAAAACACCACCCCCAGGACAACCCCCATCCCCTAAACAGCCCCCACCCCTCTGGACACCCCTTGAAACCCCACCCCCCCTAGATTCCCCAACACCCTTGGACAACCCACTCACCCCCTAGACACCACCCACAACCCAGGGACACCCCAACCCCATAGGACAACACCCCACATCCCCAACCTCATCTGACAATCCCCCTGGACACCCAACCCACCAGGACAACTGCCTAACCCCCAAGATAATCCCACCCCCTTAGACACCCCGTAAAACCACCACCCCCTGGGACAACCCCCACCCCTAGACGTCCCCCAACCACCATAGACACCCCCCTGGACACCCCCAACCCCTCGCACCCCCTACCCCCTTGGATTTCCCACTCACCCCCCCCCCCCCATGGACACCCCCACCCCCTAGACACCCTTACCACTTAGAAATCCCACACCCCCTAAATAGCCCCCACCACTATGGACACCCTGACCCATATATACCCCCAACCCCCTTTGGACAGCCCACTCACCCCGCCCCCTGAACACCACCCCCACCCCTGGACACCCCCACCCCTTACCCCCTTGGACACCCCCTGGACACCCCCACACCTCTGCACACCCCACCCCCTGACAACACCCTCACCCACATGGACACAAACCCCACCCCTGGACAACCCCTCCACCTTGGAAAGCTCCCTCACCCCCCTGTACACCCCCAACCACTTGGACACACCCTAGACACCACCACCCATATGGACAACCCCAATACTTCTAGATTTCCCTAACCCCCATGGACACCCCACCCCTGAGACACCCCCTACCCCCATGGACTGTAGGACCCCGGGACACCCTGAGAGGGGAGGGGTGAATCAGGGTGGCAACTTTTTCTTCTTTTAGTTGTGGATCTTGTTCCCACGTTGGTAGGAACTACTTAAACCTGTATGATGGATATGAGCGGCAATTAAACATTCACATGCAGAGAGATGACACAACTATTTTTACTTGGTTCACCACTAAGGGCTACGTCCAAGGAGCATACGCCGACAGGTTGACGGTCGTACCTAAATCCACTATGCTTCACTAGCTGCAGATTACAAATGTTCGGGTACAGACAATCTGTCCCAGGCTCACTGCCTTTACAATTGTTTAGGGATAGCTCATTGCATCCCTCGGGTCACTCCCGTTGACTCCCCCTGGCTCACTGCCGTTGGTGAAGTCTCACTCAGTTTATAGACGTGAAGGTCTCTTCAATAGGTGTGCATTGAAGTTCTTCGTCTCCTGTTCAGCATGAGACATTGCTTGCATCAGGGTTCAGATTTGATGCTCCTTTTAGTTCAATCCTTCTTCTTTATGCAATGAATGAATGCACTAGATCCCCTTGTCTTCGTTTGCCTGAGTCACAATCACTGCTGTGATTGCTTACTTAATGAATCTCAGCTTACTCGGCGTTGTCAGAATCAGTTCTCCATGTATGCATGAGATCATGCATGTATCATTTAGATTTCTTCTTCAATCTCACTTTGCACCAGTAGTATCAGGAAATAGTTCAGCTCTTGTGCAGCTCCAGAAAGGTGGGCGTACTTTAACAGTGTCTGGGTCTCCTTTTCAAGCCCGGCGCGCAAGTCTCCCGGCGGCGCGCAAGTCTCAGGCGCGCAAGTATAACCTAGCGCGCAAGTGTCTCCAAAGCACCTGCGCGACTCTGCCTTCTTGAACTTCAAACCTGCGCGACTCACTTCCTTCCTTGCCCGAATCACCTAGGGCGCTCAACCATCAGTTGGCGCGCAACCTCTACTTGCGCGACCAAACTACCACTTGCGCGGCTCAACCACCTGCGCGACGAGAGCTCGAACAATCTCAATGTCTTGAGCTCCGTGGGAAATGAGGAGGGGTGGTCCAGTATTTATAGGCAAACTGGCCCCCCTTCGCGGAGGCACGCAAGTCCCTCAACGACGCACAAGTCTTGTCTCCAGTTACCTCTGTCGCGCAACTCACTTGCGCGACCCAACCAACACTTGCGCGACCTTCTTTCCTTAGACAAATTTTGATGTTCTGATCCTCAAAAACATATGGCGCGAAAGTCTTTTATCCTCCAAGAGTATGGCGCGCAAGTCCCTTTGCCAAAATCACTATTCTTCATTTGTTGATTTTGAGGCCCTGAAATTTGGAAAACACTGGAAAACGGCGCCACCTTGTATCTGCTCTTTTTGTACCGCCTCCAGATCATCCATTCCTCTGTCGATGTTCTTGAATAAAACAAATATAGTTGAACACAACTCTTGAACTCTACATGTCACCATGGAATCTCCTTTGTCAACAAATTTGTATGTCGTTTTTTTGCTTTGTCAACAAGCACGATCACCTCAACAACACTTCGTCTTGGGGATCTGTATCCTTCAGCAACTCTTTGGCTTTTATCACAAACTCCACTATTGTGATATGTATTCTTTGAAGGAACAACTTTAGTACCATTATCTTCTGATACAATGTAATGTGCATGGCCATCTCATAATTGCAATCTCCGCATGGCCATCTCAGAAGTCAAGTCATTGGCACATTGTCTTCTTCATCAACTGTCATGATCAACTTCATGCAAAGCATGTGATTCAATCCGTCAAGAAGTCTCTAGCATGGTTCTCATGCAATCATGAGTAATTGCATGGTCTTCATCCAAAAACCTCATTCTTCTTTAATCATCCTTGAATGGATTACTCCTCACATTCTTCATTGTTGTAAACAATGTATCACCTTTGACACATGTTCTTCGAACTTAAGATCAGCACAACAATCATCTGAATCACCACTCCTCTACTTCATCGGAGTACTTCATGATCACCTTCATTTTGATCTGCATTGACAACTATTGACAACAAATACAACCTTATACACAAAGTGGTTCCAACATGGACAACCCACTCACCCAATGGAAAACCCCTGGACACACCACCCCCTGGACCCCACCCCCACCCCTACCCCCATGGACACCCCCTAGACACCCCCACCCTCTAGACACCCACCCCTGGATAGACCCCTCACCCCCCCCGAACACAACCCCCACCACCTTGGACACCCCAACCCCCTTGGAATTCCCCCTCACCCTTAGACACCACCCCACCACCTTGGACATCCCCTAGACAACACCACACCCCTGGACAACCCCCAACCCCTAGACATCCCCCTTACCTCTAGATAGCCACACAACTCCCCTGGACAACCCCAATCCCACTGGACAACCCCACCCCTAGACAACCCTAACCCCTCGGACAACTCACTCACCCCACTGGACACCCCCACCCATAGACACCCCTACACCTTGGGACAACCCCCACCCCCTAAATAGAACCCAAACCTCTAGACACCTCACCCCCTAGAAACCCCATACCCCATAAGTTTTCCCAGTCACCCCCTTGGAAACCACCCCCACCTCTACACCCTTAGACACCCCTAGACATCCCCACCCTCTAGACACCCCCACCCCCCTGGACAACACCTCATCCCTAGAATCCACCCCACCCACTAAACACCCCCACCCCCTTAGAAAGCCCACTCACCCCCTGGATAAAACCCCACCCACTGGGACACACCCTGAACACCACCATCCCTTGAAAAGCCCCCTCCCCCTAGACACCCCCACCCGCCTTGGACGGTCCACACACCCCCTGGACACCCCCACCCCCTAGACAGCCCCCACCCCACCCCTTAAACACCAACCCAAACCCTAGACACCCCTACCCCATTGGAATGTCCCCCTACCTACCCCCCGGAAACACCACCCCCACCCCCTTGGACACACATTTGACACAACCACCCCCTGAATAGCTCCCACCCATCAAGATAGCCCCCTAACACCCCTGGACACCCCCACCCCCATGGACACCACCCCCACCCCAACCCCCTTAGAGACCCCCCCTGGACACTCCCTCCCCCTACACACCCCCACCCCCTTAGACAACCCATCACCCCCTAGACACCACACCCACCCCCATGCACACCCCCTGCACACCACCACCCCCCTTGGACAACCCGCACCCCTGGATAGCCCCCAACCCTCTGAACATCCTCCCCATCCCCTAGACACCCCTACCCCCTTATACAGCCCCCCTCCCCACCCCTCTGGACACCCCCACCCCTAGATACCCCTACCCCTTGGACAACCCCTCACCCCCCTTGACACCCCACCACCTTGGACAGCCCCACACCCCCTAAACACCACCCCCACCCCTGGGACACCCATGGACACCCCCACCTCTTGGACAACCCCCACCCCATAGACACCCCCACCCCCTGTACATCCACCCACCCCCTGGACACCCCCACCCACGTGGCCACCCCCCTGGACACCCCCTATACATGCACACACACATGATAGAGCACACAAAAAATTAAAATTTGTGTGACATCACTTCCCTGTTTTATTTTATCAAAAAATAATTTAGACTTATATAAAAGTACACTATGACTCCTACAATGATAGCACAAAAAATAATAGCGAAATAACATCTCAAAACATATGTTTAGGGCTTCATGAAATATAAAAAATGAAACTAAGAAGTGTAATGCTTAATTAAGTGTCGCGAGTTAACTTAATAGATCTAGTTATAATTAATATGATGAATGATGTTGGAAAAACTAGGACATAGGGAACAACATTGAATAATCTTTTCCAAGTTTTCCATGCAAGAGAGACAATTCGCAGGTCACCCATTCAAAGAAAACAGAATAACTGAATACGAGGCATGATAAATCATTTAAATGCATTATCATGTCAGTTTTTTAATAACTGATGTGATAAAAAAAAATTGTTTATAATGTCAGTTTTTTAATAACTGATATAGAAAATTATCTATCATGTTGGTGATTTTAAAACCGATGTTATAAATTGCAGTGATTTTCTTTATCACATTAGTTATTTTTATAACCGGCATGATAAAGTGCCCAGATTTGATCTTTCACGTCAGTTATAATATAACTGATGTTATAAATCTAATATCATTATTTTATAGGATGGTTATTTTATAAAAAATGTAAAAAATTTATTCTAATAGATTTACCATGTTGGATATAAAATTACCGATGTGATATATCAATTTTTTACATCTTTTCACATAGGTTATATAGAACCGATGTGCAAAACACTGACCTGTTAAACATTTTTTCCACTAGTACTCGGACTGGGTCTTTGGGTAGTCATGAAATTGGAACTCATATGAACCCTACAAGGGATGAAACTTATGAGAAAAATAAAATCAATGATCTTCAAATCAATGTACATGATTGACATACATTTAAATAAATTACTCAGTGGACTACTCTCAATCATGTCTAGAAAGATCACTATTGTAATGGTGGATCCACCCAACCCAAGGGAGCACCCTAGGATTCAATTTGGAGAGCATAATAAACATAAAATGCATCTATTATGTAGAGAACCATATCCAACACAAATTTAAAGTAATCGATTGGTTAGTGTATAATAATCCCCAACACTTAAAAGAGTTTTCTCCTCTTTGATTATATCTCATAAGCTAGATCCTGTGAAGTACATCTGGTTATCAAGAAATAAAAAGAAGACATAAAAGTTTAATCCCATGAAATAAGTCTTGGAATTCCTTTAAGATAACAATCAAATAAAATGGATCATATTTCAGACCCCTAGAAATACTAATGTGCATCTTAAGAACTTATTGGCACATAATATGGATCATGGTATGTTTTTTAGGGAATCCCCCCAAAACTCAGGTTAAATATCTGGATCCTTATATGTATGTCTTGGTATCGAAATAAGTTATTATTTAAATAAAAAATCTCATAAGATGGACCCCGTGAAGTATTTCTAGTAATCGTAAGAAACAAATATCTTATAAGATGTATCCCAAGAAGTACAGGAATCCACAATCAAAGATAAAATTTTGTCAACATCCTCTTTAGAAAAGCAGGATGCTCCAGATGTAGTCATAACTACATCTTAAGTAACGATATGAGTATATATTAAAAAAATGTGATGGTTTCCAGACACCTAGAACCAGAACTATTATCTGAACACCTTGTATGTACAAGTTTGGTATGGGTTATATGGTGACATATTATACCATCTATACCCACCCCAAATTCACTATCTCATGGTTAGTCAAATATCGATTAAAACACTATTCCCCTCATGTCCAAAAATTTGAATGGAATCCTACACGGGATCTTTAAAGTCCATACAAGTGTGAAGGAATTCCTCTTAGGAATCTTGGAAATAGTAAGATACTGATGGAATCCTACATGGTATCCTCAAAAGGTGTAAGTAAATATAGGAATCTGACCTGGTATCCACTACGTGGAAACATTTGTGGAATTAACCTAGATGGGATCCTCTTAGTGGTACACTAAGAAAGTGGCATTAAACACGAGATCCTCATAAACAGTAAATTGGTTGATAGGATCTGAAAGGGATTCCCATGGATAGTCTTTATGTGAAGGAATATGATAGGTTACCCTCATTAATAATAGTAAGGTAGAGACCTCCTACATTTTATCATCTTGGCTAAAAAATAAGATGACAATATTTAATAACGTGAAAATTCATTGAACATCATTTACAGAGATAGTTCATAGCCCATCATAGAACCTGGGTCCCAATCTAGGTTTTTATAAATAGAAAACCAATCTATGTCACTCTTAGGATATTAAAATCCTATTATTAATGTAATAAAATTTCTATTATATTTAGTTCACCCAAAAAAAAATTTGGAGTCCTTAAATTACCCCAATGGTTTCACCATTGTGATATACTTGGGAAAACGTTTTAATAGAAAAATCATGTGCCTAATTATAGGAATAGTATGTGAAGATATTGAAACCCCTAAAAAGTGTACAAATGGAGGAGTATATGTTTTGTTCCATCAAGGTGCCCACTGGGTATGTACTTTATAAATAAATAACACATAATTCACATATACAAGACATGTATACCTTATAAACAATGTGTACCCTACATTGGACACCTTCGTATTCAAATCAAAAAATATATCAATCTATTCTACATAGAAATTTAATTCTACATTCCATGTAGATAAATAGGGGTTTGGACGTGTACTTTACATGGCCATGAACCCCTATATAGGTTTTCTGTCATGGTACTCGACTACATGGATGAGTTCCAGTACAAAAAATCTATAAACTATAAACATAATTTAATTATTAAAATATCATCTCCACTAAATGGTTAGAACACACATCATATGTTATGAAACTATATGAGGTGTTATCAGGATTTCCAAATAGGAAAACCCTCTAGTTGTCCCAAAACACCATTTTTCTCCATAAAGGCTAAAAGTCAACCCTAAAGTGGTCGTATGTAGACATAATGAGGAATAAAAACAAGAAAGCAGTGTATATATTCCAGTATATATAAAATAATATTAAATGTTTACTACCTTTGTGAACAATATCCTGAAACTTCACCCATATCTATGGTCCACGACTACAATATGACCATCTGGCTCGTCACAAGCTTTCTGGAAGCACTTCCCTTCCTCTCCCACATTATCTATCTCTTCCTATCCAATTTTATTTCTCATTTTATTTAATGATAATCCCATATAAAATAAATTATAATCTTGTGGGAGAAGTACAAAAAAATGTAATATAAAAAAAGAAAAAGAAAAAGGGACTTGGGACTGGTCCTCGTGATAGACATGATTTTATGCCTATTATAGATAAAACCCACTATTCTGAAATCATTGGAAAATACCATATCTCAATCAAGAGAACCATTCAATGTATACTTTCAGTCCAATGTGTGTGAACAAGTTAATATTTAATTCATTAAATGTTTAATATTTTTTATTCATTGAAAATTATAAACACTCATAATTATACTAAATTAATATAAAAGGGTAAAAACCCTATTCCTAGAATGATATAGCGGTTATATAAATTATTCATGATAAAATTCTATGGGAAAATATTTTTTTAACCATAATGATTATATAAAAGTAAAAAAATTAAAATTTTTACTCAAATTTTAGTTTGAAAAAACATAATTTCTAACAGTTTGTCCACTGTTACCCATGTCATCCCAAGGAAAACAATTGTGTTGAAATAAAGTCATTCACACATTCTAAGATTATGCCCAAATATACTATCCTAACCATATAATTATCAGTCTCAAAACAGTAAAAAAACACCAAAAATTATAGACATTTAACCATGATATATCAAATTCTCCCCACCACAAAAGAATCTTTATCGTCACCCTACAAAAAAATTTGCATGCTCAAAGGCACACACTCCTTCCACCATCAAGAAAAATAACTATTTTGGAAAAAAATACTTCTACCAGTACACCAATGAAGAAGAATTAGAATGTCACCCATTCCTTCTTCCTAATAATGGTTTTAGTATAAAACAATGGATTACAACTGAAAATGTTGGTCACCACCCTCAAACGGACAATGGTGCACTCCCCAAAATAAGGATTACCTTACATATATCTACAATTGAAATCAAATATGGTTCAATTGTCAAATTGGTAATTACATTGAAAATAAATTAAGCTTAGTGTATAACCGAAACTATCTCAACATACTCAATATTATGTCAATATAATGAATCCTCCCCTATAATCAAGAAGTACTCTAATATTACAATAATAAAAATGTATAAATCTCTTGAGTCAGGATCAAATAAATATATTATATATATTATTTTAACGAAATCCTAAAACTATGTATTTGAACTATGTGTTTCCAGGTCCTACCATTGGGAAACCATATCACGACACCCGATTCATTCTTGATATCTTATCTACTACACATCAGAATCTATACTTTTATTTAAATTCCAAAGCAATGAGGCTACAATAATTTCATTAAAAACATTATTACATAGATCATAGATTTGGAACCATCAGTTTATGATTTAAATGTTACTATGCACAACAGATGTGTGCCATTATATTTTTCTTATAGCACAATGGGTGAAAAAGAAATAACACACATTCATCATCTAAATCACCCATCTGGAGGGAATTCATTATAAGTATATATGATCATCATACAAGTAACATCATTATTAAATAGATAGAATAACACTTTTAACTCCTATTTGAAATCCATAGCCTCAACCGTGCCATGATTTATTAGCCGATACACCTTCACTTTGGGACATTTTTTATAAATTAGTTTCTCAACCACACAACTACTCGTTGACTGGATGTGGAACCTGAATATTTGTATCCAAAATAGGTAGTACCAAACATCATCACCCAATGTTATTACTTATATAATAATGATATCATCATTTCAATATCCAGAAACCCATGAACCTACATTGCATTAGTCTCAAATGAGTGCAGAACCATGATTATTTCCCAAAAAGGATTCCACAAACCTATGATAACCTCTCCTGAAGGTTTCTAATGATTAATAAAATGTTAAAATACTATAGTATGTGTCACATATAATGGAAAATATGTCCCCCACCTAGCCCTACTAATCAAATCTAATATCAGTGTCATTGAGTCTCACCCCCTTTCCCAATGTCCAAACCTATCAACAAGGTCACAAATAACTGGGTGGAATCCACATAACCACTTTATTCCTAGTAATTTAAAGTATCATTCATATTTATCTATAATATTTCAGGATAAAATCAACCTATAAGGTTCTAAATTATCCAGATTCATCCTATCTATGCCCTTATCCTCTCTGAGTTTCATAATAAAGAATGCTTCCTAATGGTTCGTGATGTGAACATAGAAAATATAAATAACTGACACTCAAAAGGTATAATCATTTGGTAATACCCCCCCCCCACAATTTCAAGTTAACTATTAATATTTTGGTGAGTATAATGATTATTAATTATTCAGTGAATAGATTAACTAAAAAACTATCAACTTTAATGTTGACTTACATGGGGAAAAAGAATCTGCACAACATTGTCTCAATGATCCATGTCATATATCACATTGATAGTTTTATTAAGTAAAATTATATTCCAATATATACAAAAAAAACATTGTACATGTTGTTACTAACACATTAAAAAACTAAGCATAAGTAACAACCCACTATGAGGGTATAAAATTGGGCACATTGAAACGTATTGTCCTAATAGGATCGATGCACCTTCAGTGCATGAAGAATGAATAATCAGCCTCACCATCAAATGTATCATTTTGGATTTATAAAAACATTCATCAGATGGAAATATATATCCATGCCAGCCCAATTGAAAATAATTCTATGAGTACCTTATATTTTAAAACACCATTTAGGTAGTTGTTCACATTTTAATCAATTTTCTATTCTGATCGAAATATTCACACAATAGCATGCCTATAACTTTTGAAGCCTATTTTTTAAATATAATTCATGGGAAATTTTTTTTCCCATGCCATCCAAGATTCATAATCAATCATTGGCCTCCTCTAAATGGTCTAAGTTGGTGAAATCCATCAATGGATAATCACAAATGATTTGAGAGCCATAAATCATTAATAAATCATCACTACACATAATATGTTCATTGAAAATAGTGAAAATCAAATAAAACTATAACATCACATGTCAGGGAAAAAATCTATAACAACTAGGATGTCTCACTATAATATGTGTTCTTGATGCACCAGTCTGATATCCATCATATATTTTGAAACATTCCCAATTATCATATCTACCATACCCCATGTAGTAATCCAAGAGAGGTGGAACAACTATAATACCACTTTATAAAATACCGAAGTTGATTCAACAAAACTAGTTCTTTGATAAGGTTCTCCAAAAAGCCTCAAGCATGCCTCCCTATATTCCATAGGCTTCCGACAAGCTGTAAGGGTCTAATGGAGGTACAATGGAAAGGCTATAATCTCTTAGAAGATTAAGAAAACTATATAAATAACCATGCATCATTCAAATAATTAAATAATATTATTTTAAGATAATTTTATATATAAATGAATGAAATAATAAATTATATATAGTAAAGGCCTGAAGTCCAGGTCAGACATACATTAATGATTACCCAATAGGTTGATCAGATAAACAAGAGTATTTAATGTAAAGTAAAATTAATGTCTATGGATCCCCTAGTAACATTAATCTTGCACACATACCAAGTCTCCAAGATAATTGTACCATACTCTAGCCTAATAAAAAGTATCCACACAAGTGGATCTTCCCGTTCATGAAATTATCGTCCATAGACTTATCCATAATGAAATCTATGATCAACCTAAAAAAGAAGACATAAGGAATACATGTATAGGAGGGATCACAAATATGGTTGATGAATAGTCTTAGTAAGCCACCATAATGATGAAACTATATATATTTTTTCATAAGGTCATTCTCATGAAATATTCATATCCTAGTCGAGGCACAACTGTAAATGATAAATAAGATAAAACCATAGTTGATACTTTGATACATTTTCTCAATTGACCATATTACACAACCTAGGTCAAAATTTCCCAATACCCGAACCATCATTAATATATATATAAATATATTCCAAATAATATATATTCATATGTATATACATGAAAATGATGAGGACCTGAGGCATACAATAAATGAATCCATGAAGACAGCATAAGACAACAATATAAACCGTCGATCCTAGGACACTCAATTGGATCTACATGAAAAACTATGATAAAGACTATCAGATGGATGTATTAACACTAAATTTTTGTGTAATTTAGTCAATCCTTGTGTCCAAAATACATGTCGACAATACCTAGTTTGATTAGTGCAAGTAATATCTCTTAGCAAGCTATGATACCATAAGGTGATACATGTAAGTGCACTAGGTTCATATGTACTCACCTCTAATCACAACAATGAATGATTCCTAGTAATAAAGAAGAATTATATACAAATAGAACTGTGTTATATGTAATTCCACTCAATCCGTGTAAATCCATCCCACTGAGCCCTACGTCCCTATTTGTAGGCGACCACGACATTAGAACTCAAATGACAACTAATGGTGATGATCCTTAAGAAATATGTAAAAGTAATAATCACTAGATATAAGTACATTATATAAGTCCATTAATATAAATATCTCAATAGATCACTACCAATCATGTTTGGTGAGTTTATTAATATAAGGGTGTAACACCCTGTCCCCAGAAACCTAGATATTGTTCAATATTTTATTACATTAGCAGGATTACAAGGAATCCAATCCCAAAGAACCTAATAGTCTATCAGTGTTATATAACCATATTACATAAATGATAAAAATAATACAGTGGTAGAATAAAAAATATAATAGAATAATTAAAATTTCATCATCATTGGAACTCATTCATATGATTCCTCTTCACAACTAGGATAAATTATGTTAAAATAAATGTGATCTGAAATGCTAAGTATGTGTGAGTACATTTTAATCTATAATGAATGAATTATAATAAACAACATGTAAGGGAAAATAAATGAACTCAAATTCTATAGAATTAAACTATTGATGACATAATAATTATGGAATGATAAAAAAATTCGGACAAATTCCATTGAATCAAATAATTTCGAATGAAATGTGTCAATAGATAATATAAAAGAAAGAATATCATGGATTGTTATAATAAATTAATTTTAAATAAATGAATTTTTTAATTATTTCATGAAATTTTACCTAGGTAAAAAATTCCTTTACCATCAATACGATTCACAAGACGGTTCTGCATATCAGGGAGAAACCCCTCTAATCTGGAAAACCAGTTCATCTCATAAGACTACAAATGCATTGAGATGATATATATAACTGGGACCCACACTTTTATCGCATTTCAAAATCATTCCTCATATAAATAATAATTTATTTAATTAATTATCCACATTCCTTATAAAGTATCTGTAATTATTAAAATATAAATATTTACCAATATTTCCTAGTAAATCAAATAAATTTCAAGTACACACTTTATTGAAAAATGTTATATGGTTTGAGAAATAATTATACCCATAAAATAATATTATGGATATATAAAATAAATGTTATTTCCAAAGGAAAATGTCCATTATGATTTATCATTTATTGATAACATTAGTAATAAAAAAAGAATGTGAGATGGTAAAGTTAACTCCTACCACTTGGTAATTTTTGAGTCATTACCATTGAAAATATTGTTGGATGTAAAACATAAATTACCATTAATATAAAAATTATTCATGATAGATTATATAAAAAGGGTCTATTGATTAATAACATAAATGAATTAAGTGTTTGATATGATATTTATTTCACTGATGAAAAAAGTGAGATCAAAATCCAATACCATGCATTTCATTAGGGGTGGACATCTTTTAACCTTGGGTATAATGGATTAAATCATGATATTAAGTTATACACAAAAAATAATCATATTTATAATATCATATGTTGACATATTCTAATATCTTATAACTCATTTCATAATAATCCTTACAATTTCGACAAAGTAAATGACATGCACCAGTTGTTACCTAGTCCGGGTCTCCCTTATATTATGCCGTGGTTCATGAATCTTATTCCTGGTACCATATCTTTGTGAACACTGGTTAATTACACTTCTTCCGTCATGAAATTCCACGGGGTCTTGACTTGGTAGCAACCTTCGGTCGGAGTAGAAGACAACATCCGGCATGTCGGGGAATCTCTGGATGAAGGGACATTGGGGAAACTGTATTCTTCCTCATGAGAGGGCATATCAAGGGTGAAGAACTCAATGAATCCCATGTTGAATGCAAGGAATCCTATTCCCTAGGCATGTATCTGAGTTTTTCCTCAGCTTCCCATGTTTAACACAGGGTACGCTGCAAGTTTAACGTCTAGTAGAGATGGTAATGCCAAAGGTGTGTCTTCTGAGGTTTTCCCCAGACATCTCATGTTTATCACGAGGTAGGCCACAAGTTTAATGTCTTGTAGAGAGGGAATGAGGGGGATCAGAACATCCCATTGAGACAGATCAGATTGGTATATCCCAAGGAGGGAACTCTTGGGAGATGGATGGATAAGAACACCCAATGAGGACGGACCCGAGGTGGTGCACCCCATGGAGGGGATATGTTTCACCATAATGGCTGATCTGAACACCACTAATGGAGGATTAGGGAGAGTACACACTAGAATGGGGGACACCAAGCATTACCATTGGACGAGATTGATCCTTGTGGAGGTTTCCTAAGTACACAGTGTATAAGATAGGGATCAAAACCCACATAGTTTGAAATGGTGACGAAACAGGGTGTACACATAGGACCAAAACCCGAATACATGCTGGGTCTTACGCATGGTTAGCTACCCAGGTGCCGCAAGGAGTGATTCTAGGATGAATGGAATGATCTCAAAGGTATGTGGTGGCCAGTGTAATAATTGGGATGGATGATGGATATTTGAATGAAGTGGAGGGGCAATGAGATAGGACTATAATGAAGGTGATGGTATTGTTGGTCATGAGATTCAAAAGAACATCCTACAAATCCTCATGGTGGGGAATCAAAGACTGCATAGTTCAGTTGGACGATGGGATACCTGAGGAGTCTACCTGTGAGAATGGACCCATGGATGGGACACAAAAGAAGTGGAACCTTCGGGATGGGAAATGAACTTCCTGGGACACATAGGCTCGAGGGAGAGGTTAGTATGAGACATGAGTGATGGGCTCAAACCTCAGGGAGGCTTCCTACGTATCCCTGTGGCAGGGAATTAAGGTCTACATAGTTCCAAAGTGTCGGTGAACCGACGTGAATGAGGATATGGGGTCCCACGAGTTGTGGGCTTAGACCTCATGGAGGCTTCCTACGTACCTTACCTTAGTAAGGATCAAAGTCCTCATAGTTTAGAAGGTTTTGGGGCATACACTCTAGGCTGCCCAGTGTGTTGATGAACCAACATAAAGGGGGATGGAGTGACCAATGGGTGGTGGTCATGAACCTTGTGGAGGCTTCCTATGTACCTTGCCTTGGCAAGGATCAAAGAACTTGTAGTTTGGATGGCACGTGGGGCTTACACTCTAGGATTCCCAAGGTGTTGGTGGACCGACATGAATGGGGTTTGAGTGATCAATGGGTGGTGGGAATGAACTTGAGAGAGGCTTCCTACATACCCTTCATTTCCATAGAACAAATACCACCTTGTTTAGGTGATGGGGGGGGGGGGGGGTTACACTCCAGGATACCCGGTGCCACTATGGACCAGAAATGGTGAATGGGGCTTACGCAAGGAAGCTGCCCGAGTGCCTCTATTATAGCATACCGCCTTTTTATCACATAAACTTTCATTAAATTTTACAAAACTGAGGATCTTTGAGGTTTAGTGTCTTGGAAACAAGGAACTTAAAACATGAAAACTTAAAACATTCTTCTTAAACACTTGAAAGTCATCTCCTCATGTTCATCCTAGGTTCATTACTACATCTCATAACCTGGGGACATACATCAAAAAAAAGTGTGAGCAGAAGGCCCAGTAATGGAAACAAGAGAAACATTTAACATGTGAACTTGAGATACATCAACTATGTCATGAAAAAGAACCTTAAGGTATGAGAAAGAATCATTTGGAATATCATAATAAAAATATCATTTTTTACAACATGAATATGTGGCTAAAACATTCAATATTGAAAATCATTTCATTTCACCAAGGTCCATCCCCAAGGTGTCATTAAAAATTACCAAGGTTATTCACCAAGGTGTCAGTCTAAAAAGACATCTCTAGAGATTAAGTCTTTACCCAATGCATTAGAGCGCTATCAGGGTGCGCCCTTGAAATTTATTTATTATCATGTGAACCACATATATCATCTTCAATAATTTCATAAAAAACCTATAAAGCATAAAATAAATGGGTTTCATTTCTTAATCATAACGTTTTAAAAACTTCTTTAAAGACATGATCTTTGTGTCACTTTAAACCCACGAAAAAGGAAAAGAGGGGTTCATGTATGTAAATACAAAAATTTAAAATAGAAAATTTTGATACATATGTGAATACACCATTATAAGAAATAGCTTTGAGTATTCAATTAATAAAATAAATGAACTGTAGAAAAAAGAGGGATATATTTTGAAACGGAAATTCTGTAGCATAAATGCTGTGTTACGAGGTTTTAGAAAACATTGAAAAGAGAGGGGAAATGGGTCAAACATTCATAAATGATACATAAAATAGTAGGGGGACATAATATAAAAGATTTGAGAACATGGTAATAAAATTTGAAAGATATACCATATGAAATGAAGAACATGAAAGGAAGAAAAAAATAAGATTTCTCTTATGAGAATTCAGCAACCTAACGACGTCACTTAAAACTTCCAAAAATGGATTGAAGAGGTAAAATAGGTTCTATAATCATATGAACATAAGTGATAATTATTATAGATATAGAGATCATACCCCAGCATAATAAAAAGTAACTTGAAAGACTTGACAAGAAAATAGATCACGAAAATGAGAAGGGTGAAAGAATCCCTTAAAAATTCGGCAGCCTAACAGCGCCACTTAAACTTCAACAAAAATGAATTGATGAGATCAAATAGGGTCTCTCATCATATGAAAATAAATTATCAGTATGATAGATATAGATATCATACCCCAACATAATAGAAAAGAACTTGTAAGACTTGACATGGAATTAGAAATTTGAAAAAGGAGAAAGGTGAAAGAACCACTTAAAAATTCGGCAGCCTAATGGCGTCACTTAAAAATTCAAAATACTGAATTGAAGAGATCAAATTGGGTCTCTCATCATATGATTATAAAAGATATGTATGATAAATTTAGAGATCATACCCCAACATAATAAAAAGGAACTTGAAATACTTTACATGAAAATAGATCCTGAAAAATGAGAAGGGAGAAAGAATCTGTTACAAAATTTTCAGCAGCCTAACGGCGCCAGTTAAGAATTCATAAAACGAAATAATGAGAGTAAGAGGGGATATTTCATTATATGAACACGAAAAGTGCAGTAGTACGAGTATAAAAGAACATCCTTTAACATAATAACATGGAGAATAAAATAAATGATGTAAAACAGATTTCTTGAAAAGAAAGAGAGAGGTCAGATCCCTTACCTTAAAATGTAAATCTTAAAACTCAATGTTTGGGACCTTGAGGGATTGAGGGCACCATAAGAGGGATCCTTGGGAGGTAATGAGACCATAACTTTATTGTGGGAGAGTTGGGAGTCTAATGGATGAAAGGATGGCTTGGTATTTATAGGGAAAGTGAGGGGACAAGGCATTAATGGCCAAGGGACACCTCATTAGTGGTTTTGGAAAACCATGGGCTTTCCCATGGTATTTGCCCATGGTATTGGCCACTTGGGACACCTCATACCTCATATTACTATTCATAAGTCGACCTTATTGATTTCATACTTAATACATCATTTAATGATGTCATTAAACACCTGTAACTTAAAAACTGTATTTTCACTATTTATCGAAAATTCAACTTGCTCAGAATAATCCCAAAATTTCACCTTAACCAAATATCAATGCTCTGATTTCAAAAATGAAATACATTTTATAAAAATAATTTTCTAAATATTTTTAAGTAAATTTTTAATTAAAAAACACTATTCACCCGAAAAAACTAATACTTTAATAATAATTTATGAAACCGTTATTTAACCATTTTATTGAATCACATTACTTAATCAAAGTGACTAGCTTATTTTAATACTTTATTTAAGTGAGATTACTAATCCATTTGGTCACATTACTAATCCTAAGCATAAAATCCCTATTCATAATTTATTATTCATCAAAAATTAAGTTGATCTTATTAGACTCTAAATTTTATACTGAACATAATTGTAGAAGATCATTTTTCAAAATCATTACACATTTTTAATTATTTAAGGTTTACCTAAACATTTTTAAAATATCCTTTTTCTAAAATTCATCAAAATTATACATACTATGTTTATTCGGACATTTGAAAATTCATAAACTTCATCATTAGAAGAAATCAAAATTTTTATTTAAAACAAAGGATTACACAAGGCAGTTACAGTCTCCTTACATAGCCCCTTATCACACCAGCATATGACCTAAGTGTGAGGTGTTATAAGATGAGAGAATCTAAGGGAGGCTCGTCCAACATCGCACGAGTAGTAATTTTTATCAGTTTGAAATTCTCATGAAGGCGATCCAGTTCTAGCTTCAAACGATGAAGTTCAGCTTAGGTTTGGTCCAGAGCAAAGCCCAGTGGTGCTACCTCCTTCCCAAGTTCTGTTAGATGAGCTTCGATTGGTCCAAGAATACTGGGTGAGGCCATTGAATCTTATTTCTATATTAATTTAACCATGATTACTTATATTTAGAGAAAGTAATCGAAACATTTAGTTTACAGCAGTCATATTGACCAATGGTCATATAACAGTCAAAACCCAACAGTCTCATTTTATTTATACTCATGTTATCAAATGAAACATTTTTGTTGTGTATAAAAATAAAATAAAATAACACACAAAATTAGGAAACGAAAATTTATTCAAAAAATTCGGGTCGTTACAATCTTTCCCCCTTAAGAAATTGCGTCCTCACAATTTTTAAAATTGGGTTTTGAAATTTCATTGAAAGTCCCACATCCAAAAAGGAGTCAGTAAAACTATTACTTTAAATGAAATAAAGATAAGTACAAAGGTCACCCGAGTTAACCCACACTAGGATTCCGTGTAGGAAAACATGGACATGGAAGAAATGCAAAGGGTCAATTTCTGAGGGAGAGTGATAGAGAACATGATTAGGAGAAAGTTAACCATAATAAAATCCCAAACCTATGATGTGTGTAAACGGTCTTTGATTACCTAGTAGGAAACGTAAACCAAAAACATTTTTGTTTTACGTTCCTTTTCCTAATTTTGAGGAATTCATTTACTACATAGAACAGAAACATAAGAAAATATACCTATCTTCATGTATAGTTTCATCCTTTAATAAGTTTCTACCCAAAACTAATCCTTTCTCAAAACTATGAGCATTCAAAACTACTTGGTCTCATCGAAACATAAGAATCATCTTCTAGAAAATCACATAATCCACAAAAGATTAACTATATATTTCTTCTATCTTTAAACATTATCCCAAAAACAGAAAGGGTAAGGTAAAACAACTATTCCAAAAGAAAGAATCCCATAGGAATGGAAACTACTTTTAAATCTTCAATGTTCCATGGTAATACCCAAAGTTCATCATAGACCATTCCATAAATAACGATCCTTAAAATTTCTCAAAATAAACCAAACTACGATTGAAACCCAAATACAAGAAGGATTTAATAACATAGTCTTCCAAAATAAACTTCACTGTTCATCTCCAAACAACATCAACCCCTCCTAAAATCTTATAAAAAAATTAGCTAACCTAAACATATTTTACTCAAGATAGGTTAATCATTCCCATAAGTAACCTAAATTACTATAAGTCCACCTTAAATTCATCGATTCTTCAAAATATAATTCAAACTTACTCCACAATGAAAATAACATAGTAATCCATTTTCCTCGATCATATAGGGTCCCCAAAATAGTGAACGTCTTCCAAAATAATAATCCTCTTTTAATCCCCTAATCATCCCTGTCATATTAATACAGAAATTGTCGCATTTTCTATCACATTGGTTGTTTGGACATGTTCTTCCATTTCCCACCATTAACTAAGAAGAGAAAGAATAATTAGGGGCTTAAGTACTTAGACAATAATCATGAAAAGGAAGTAAAAGCATATAAGGATAACTTGTAGAATAAAAGTATACCCAAACTTGTGATCCCCTCGGTTCCCATCTAGGTTATCCATGATCATATATTCTTATGTGAATATTTATTTTATTTTATCTTTGTTCCTTTAACAATGGTTCATACTAAGCTTATGAATTTACCAAAGCATATCCCCCAGGAGTGTCGTAACCAAGAGTTCAGAAAGGCCAGTTGTCGTGTACCAGTTCCCGTTCGAGTCTAGCTCAAACCAGTGTTTTTGGGTTTTACCCCTATGTACATCTGTGCCAGAGCCACCTCTACCTGCTCGTATCCAGACAGGGATGTATTTGCTTGGAAACACCTTACTAAATACTCACCAAAATACCAGGAAGATTTCCTATATTTAAACTTTTATATATGGTTCTTCCTAGAGTTTTCATATCTTAATTTCCACAAATAACTAAACCATCCTTTCATACAAACTACATAATCCTGCCTTTTTATCACATAAACTTTCTATACATTTTACAAAACTTAGGATCTTTAAGGTTTAGTGTCTTGGAAACCAGGAACATAAAATATGAAAACATAAAACATTATTCTTAAACACTTGAAAGGCTTCTCCTCATGTTCATCCTAGGTTCATTACTGCATCTCATAACCCGGGGACATACATCAAAAGAAAGGGTGAGCAGAAGGCCCAGTAAGGGAAACAAGAGAAACATTTAACATGTGAACTTGAGATACATCAACTATGTCCTGAAAAAGAACTTTAAGGCATGAGAAAGAATCATGTGGAATATCATAATAAAAATAACATTTTTTATAACTTGAAGATGTGGCTAAAATATTCAATATTGAAAATAATTTCGTTTCACCAAGGTCCATCCCCAAGTTGTCATTAAAATTTACCAGGGATATTCACCAAGGTATCAGTCTAAAAAGTCATCTCTAGAGATTAAGTCTTTACCCAATACATTGGAGCGCTATCTGGGAGCACCCTTGACATGTCTTAATTATCATGTGAGCCACATATATCATCATCAATCATTTCATAAACAACCCATAAATCATAAAATAAATGGGTTTCATTTCATAATCATAACGTTTTAAAAACTGCTTTAAAGACATGATCTTTGTGTCACTTTAAACCCACGGAAAAGGAAAAGCGGGTTTCATGTATGTAAATCCCAGAATTTAAAATAGAAAATTTTGATACATATGTTAATACCACTTTAGAAGAAAGATCTTTGACTATTAAATTAATAAAATAAATGAACTGTAGAAAAAAGAGGGAGATATTTTGAAACGGAAATTCTATAGCATAAAGGCTATGTTACGAGGTTCTAGAAAACATTGAAAAGAGAGGGGACATGGGTCAAACATTCATAAATGATCCATAAAATAGTAGGGGGATATAATATAAAGAATTTTAGAACATGGTGATGAAATTTAAAAGATATACCATATGAAATGACGAACATGAAAGGAAAACAAAAATAATATTTCTCTTATGAGAATTCGGCAGCCTAACGACATCGCTTAAAACATCCAAAAATCGATTGATGAGATCAAATAGGGTCTCTCATAATATTAACATAAATGATCATTATGATAGATATATATATCATTCCCCAACATAATAAAAATGAACTTGAAAGACTTGACAAGAAAATAGATCATGAAAATGAGGAGGGTGAAAGAATCCCTTAAAAATTCGGCATCCTAACGGCGCAACTTAAACTTCAACAAAAATGACTTGATGAGATCAAATAGGGTATCTCATAATATGAACATAAATGATCATTATGATAGATATAGAGATCATACCCCAATATAATAAAAAGTAACTTTCATGACTTGACATGGAATTAGAACTTTAAAAAATGAGAAATGTGAAATAACCACTTAAAAATTCGGCAGCCTAACGGCGTCACTTAAAACATAAAAATACTGAATTGAAGAGATCAAATAGGGTCTCTCATCATATGATTATAAAAGATAAATATGATAAATTTATAGATCATACCCCAACATAATAAAAAGGAACATGAAATACTTTACATGAAAATAGATCCTGAAAAATTAGAAGGGAGAAAAAATCTGTTACAAAATTTTTGGCAGTCTAATGGCGCCACTTAAAAATTCATAAAACGAAATAATGAGAGTAAGAGGGGATAACTCATTATATGAACATGAAAAAGGGAAGTAAGATGAGTATAAAATAAAATCTTCTAACATAAGAACATGGAGCATAAAAGAAATGACGTAAAACAGATTTCTTGAAAAGAAAGAGAGAGGTCGGATCCCTTACCTTAAAACGTAACTCTTAAAACTCAATGGATGGGACCTTGAGGGATTGGGGGCACCTTGGTAGGACTCCTTGGGAGGTAATGAGACCAGAAATTAGTTGGGGGAGAGTGGGGAGTCAAATGTACGTGAGGATGGCTTGGTATTTATAGGGAAATTGAGGGGACAAGGCATTAATGGCCAAAGAACACCTCATTAGTGGTTTTGGCAAAACCCTGGGCTTGCACATGGTATATGGCCATGGTAATGGCCACTTGGGACACCTCAAAACTTATCTTACTATTCATAAGTCGACCATATTTATTACATACTTAATACATCATTTAATGATTTCATTAAACACCCGTAACATAAAAACTGTATTTTCACTATTCATTGAAAATTCAACATTCTCAGAATAATCCCACAATTTCAGATTAACCAAATATCAATGCTCTGATTTCAAAAATGAAATCCATTTTATAAAAATAATTTTCTAAATATTTTTAATTAAATTTTTAATTAAAAAACACTTTTCACCTGAAAAAACTAATACTTGAATAATAATTTATGAAACAGTTATTTAACCATTTTATTGAATCACATTACTTAATCAAAGTGCCTAGCTTATTTTAATACTTTCTTTAAGTGATATTACTAATACATTTGGTCACATTAGTAATCCAAAGCATAAAATCAATATTCATAATTTACTATTCATCAAAAATTAAGTTGATCTTATTAGACTCTAAATTTGGTACTGAACATAATTGTAGAAGATCATTTTTTGAAAATCATTTCACATTTTTAATTATTTAAGGTTTACCTAAGCATTTTTAAAATATCCTTTTTCTAAAATTCATCAAAATTATGCATACTATGTTTATCTGGACATTTGAAAATTCATAAACTTCATCATAAGAATAAATCATAATTTTTATTTAAAATAAAGGATTACACAAGGCAGTTTCGATCTCCTTACATAGCCCCTTATCACACCAGCATAGGACCTAAGTGTGAGGTGTGATAAGGTGAGAGAATCTGAGGGAGGCTCGGCCAACATCGCATGATTAGTAATTTTTATCATTTTGAACTTCTCATGAAGGCGATCCCGTTCTAACTTCACACGATGATGTTCGGCTTAGGTTTGGTGCAGAGAAAAGTCCAGTGGTGCTACCTCCTTCCCAAGTTCTGTTAGAAGGGATTTGATTCGTCCAAGACCACTGGGTGAGGCCATCAAATCTTCTTTCTATATTAATTTAACCAAGATTACTTGTATTTAGAAAAAGTAATCGAAACGTTTAGTTTACAGTGGTCATATTGACAAATGGTCATATAACTGTCAAAACCCAACAGTCTCATTTTAATTATACTCATGTTATCAAATGAAACATTTTTGTTGAGTATAAAAATAAAATAAAATAACACACAAAATTAGGAAACAAAAATTTATTCAAAAAATTCAGTTCGTTACAGCTATGGAGCATCAATGGTGAATGGGGCTTACACAAAGAAGCATCCTGGGTGCCACTATGGAGTGGCAATGTTGGATGGGGGTTACGCAAAAAAGCTTCCTGGGTTCCACTATGGAGTGGTAATGGTGGATGTGGCTTATGCAAGGATGATTCTCAGGTGCCACTATGAAGCCACAATGGTGAATGGGGCTTACGCAGGGAAGATGCCCGGGTGCCTCAATGGAGCGGCTATGGTGAGTGGGGCTTACGCAAGGAAGCAGCTCGGGTACCACTATGGAGAGACAATGGTGAATGGGGGAATACACATGGAAGCTTCCCGGGTGCCGCTATGGAGTGGCTATGGTGAGTGGTGCTTATGCATGGAAGCAGTCCGGGTGCCGCTATGGAGGGGTAATAGTGGATGGGGATTACACAAGGAAGCTGCCCTGGTGCCACTGTTGGGCGGAAATGGTTAATTGTGTTTACATAAGGATGTTTCCCAGGTGCCGCTATGGAGCGGCTATGCGGAGTGGGGGTTACGCAATTAAGCAGTTTAGGTGCCGTTATGGAGCGGTAATGGTGGATGGGGATTACGCAAGGAAGCTTCCCTTAATGTCTTCCTAATGTCTGGACATTAGGGCATCCCAACCCACTGGGGGGTTGAGGCCTTCACCAATGCACTGGTGCAAAAGAGGGATAATGCCAAGGGTGTTGGAATTAGTGTGAACAATGGGAGATGAAAAGTGTGAATCACATGCCCGACATTTGGAATGTGGTAAGGGTGGCGTGACGATGATGGATAGCTGTTGACTATGTTCGAAGCACAACATCCATATCACGTTAGCCTGAAATGAGGACAAACAAATGAGGGTCAATTGTTGATCGTGTTTGAAGCATAGGACCAAACTCAAAGTGTCATCCAATGACTTCCAGGGCATTGGCTCAGGACGGTAGGTGAGCCGATGTGGCATGGGACCAGGCCATTAGGGGATCCCTTCAGACATGGATGTGGATAGAGATCCGAATGAAGGACACAAAAATCGTGTGGTGGAGTGATTGAATTTTTGATCGGATTCCTACGCTCTTGAAGTTATGACACTGTAATCATGGCATTAGGCATCTCATTCTAGTCACATAAGGCATCTCTTATTTGGAACAGGAGGTATCATATTATTGAATGATAGGGAAAGATACAGTTTATAATCATATAGATAGGACTATAGGAATATCATGCATGGAGAATAAGGTATATCTCATTTTCAGAAAGAGCAATCCTATGTTTGGAACATAGTGAATACAACATTTTATAGTCATATAGAGAGGACTGTGTGCATCTCATGCTTTGTAGAATAAGGAATCTCTTGTTTGGATCAAGATGCATCCTATGTTTGGGACATAGAGAGTACTATAGTTTATAGTCATTTAGATAAGACTATTGACATCTCATGCATTGGAGCATAAGTAATATCTTATTTGGATCAAGAGGCATACAATGTTTGGAACATAGGGAGTATTATAGTTTATATTGATGTAGATAGGACTATTGGCATCTCATTCTTATGATCATAATGCATCTCTTGTATCGATCAATAGGCATCCTATATTTGGACCGTAGGGAGTAGTACAGTTTATAGTCATGTAGATAGAACTATTTTCGTCTCATGTTTTGGAGCATAAGGAATATCTTGTTTGGATCAAGAGGCATCCTATGATTGGAACATAGGGTGTACTACTGTTTATAGTTATGTAGATATGAATATTGGAATCTCATGCTTTGGATCATAATTTGGATCAAGAGGCATCCCATTTTTGGAAAATATGAAGTACTAAAGTTTATAGTAATGTATATAGGACTATTAGGCATAAGGTTCCTAGAAATGGTTGGTGTTGTGAATTATGAATGGGTGGCCCTTTCTGGATCAACATGGCATATGAGCCATGTGAGAGGGTTTGGATGAGTTGCTGGAGGAATGGTTCGACTCAAGGTACTTGGGGGAACTGATGAGAAGAATCTCAACTCACGACATGTGAAATGAACCGAGAGGAATATACAGACTCAATATGTTTCATGGTGTGCAGAGGAGTATCTAAAATAATGGTATCCCATAGGTGGATGGTGGGTGCGCTTAAGGGCGCAATGGTAAATCCCGACATCCCAGCCCGAAATGTTCATGTTGCAACTTTCCATTTTTCATTGGGATTAGTGACTGCAGCGAAGGTACCGGCATAGAGAGCGGGGGTGTGGGGGCGCAGCTGCCGCGGTATGGACCACTGTGTGTGAAGGATGTTGTATCCCAAAGGATAGGTATTCGCGGAGTATCTTTATGGAGCAAAGGGGCTCGTGGAGGATGGGGTCTTGTGAAGCATGGGCTCAAAGATCATGGACTCACGGAGTTGCATCACGAAGGAAGATCCTAGCAGAGAATGGGCTTGTAGAGCAGCATCGCGAAAGAAGCTCCTTACCAAGCATGGGCTTGCAGAGCTGCATCATGAAAGAAGTTGCTCGTGGAGTAGGGGCTCGAGGAGACGCTTATCGAAGGAAATCAGAGCTCGACGAACCGGGAGACCAGCCGCCCAAGGGGCGGAGTAACCGTCTGGAGAAGGGGGGTGAAATGGGTATTTATAGGCAAGGGGCACCGCGAATCAGAGATCACTCGACTTGAAGATGAAGCATGCTCCATGGCTGATCGCGAACGTCAAATACAGTCACCGAGCATCCCGCCTCCTTGCTTTGTGGTGTGTCTTCACGGCGGGTCACGAACGTAAAAGGGGCTCATGGGGCATCCCGCCTCCTTGTTTCATAGAGGGTCTTCGCATTGCGTCACAAACATTAAAAGGGTTCACAGAGCATCCCGCCTCCTTGCTTCGTGGTGGCGCTACATGATTTTGGAGGGGGCTTCCTGAACAGGCTACACAAACCTGTTTTCCAGACCAACTTCAAATGTCCAAAACTCTTAATCTGTTACTCCATTCAGGCCCTACGACCTAACAAATAAAATTTCGTGAAACTTGTTACGATCTTGCATCATGTATAAGAGCATCTGAAAGATTTTGGGGGTGATTTTTCTAGTTTCAACAATATTTCTTTCGGTAAAAGTCTGTTTGGTATGGAATGAAAACAACCGAACAATGCCATTCTTGAGTGTAACACAAGTTAACTTAGTATTGTGGGTACTAAAATATATTAAATATATTTATTTATAATGTTAAATATATCTCAAAAACTAAATATTTTATTTTTTTCTACACTTGATGTTGCGTGACATATACACTATATAATAAAAATTTCATTCTTTTAATTTTAAGGTGTAACAAGTCGTGCATCCACCAAACCCTAGGGGGAATCCTAGGCATGCATATAGAGAAATTAATAATAATAAAGTTAATCAATGATTTTTATCTCCATGTATAACACTGTTATAAAGAAATCTATTTGGGAGATCATAACATTCACAATCATCCGGGAGAGAATAATCATCCCTGAGTGTATTCCAGAAGCCAAATCATATGAAATTTACAAGGCATCCCCACATAAATTGTATCCTTAAGAGCCAGAACTCTGCCTGCACATATGGGAATCCCAATTAGATAATAATGTAATAAATATTATTATAATATAGTCCTATATAATTATTTATGGGCATCTTAAGAAACTAATATGATCAAAAGACAAATCCTATGAGGTGTTTTTGGGCATCCCAAAAAAAATCAGGCCGAACAGATGGAACCGAGGAAGTAAATCTATGCATCTAAATAAGCTAACAATAAAAAGAAATGTTAAAGAATTTAAAACATAGGATGTATATATCAGAATCTTAAGAAATAAATAGGCACATAAAATTTTTCCTAGGAAGTTTTTATTAGAATCTCAAATCAAAGATCATATCGCGTCCAGCTCTTTAGTAGGGAACTTGGAAACACCTCTGTAAATCATAGCTACATCATAAGTAACCATATGTATGTACATAAAAGGGTAAGGGCGGATGAAATATAATAGCCAAAATTATTTTAATAACCCATTTGGATTAATAGTATGGTATATTTTCAATGGTGACACTCACTACCATCTCTACCCACACCCAAAGCAATTTCTTAGGGTCAGTCAAACACTATGGAAACACTAGGTCCGTCAGGTCAGAACATTGGAGTTGCATCCTATATGGTATCCTCTATGTCCATACATAGGCTAAGGAATAACTCTTAGTACCATCTTAAAAATTATTATATCGGAGGCATACTACATGGTATCCTTTGAAGGGGTAAGTAAACATAGGCATCCTATGATGGACCCTCAAGATCAAAACAGAAGTGGAAGTACCCTATGTTGGATCCATGGATTGTTATATGTTGGTAGATACACACCACATGGGATCCTTAGAAATTGTGTATATATATATATATAAATCATAAAAGTGATTCAATAGTATATAAGTGATGACCTCATATAAGAGACCCTTAGACATAATAGTAAGGTTGATGAATCTTACAGATGATCCTCTTAGTTAAAACATTAGACATAATATTTAGATTAATGGAAAATTATTTGAAAATAATACTAGAGATATGGATCATATCCCATATAAGATCTAGGGTCTCAATTTGGGTTGGCCTGAACACCACTCCAATTTATCTTAGTGTTATGAGATAACTAAATCCAACTACTGGAAGAAATACCGCTCCATTATATCTCATTCACACCAAAACACCTTTTTTGAGTCCTCATATCTCTTAAGGGTTCCAACAACACGTTCTATTTGTAAAAATTCTTAATATTGATTTATCATGTTTCAAATTCATGAATTGGGGTATGAATATCTGAAAAACCAGCATAAGGATAGTAGGGGAGGAGTACATAGTGTGTATACCCTACTACACAACATGTATCCTCATGGACCCCCCCTGGGAATGTACTTCAGTCACACATGGCCTATAAATCCCATGTAAATTTTGTGAATTTTGTTTAAAAAATGTCTTCCATAGATGGGTTATCATCCCATGCACCTCACATGGACTATCTAGGTACTTATCCTGATTGTGTACTTTTACATAGCATATATCCCACCTAGTGTTTGGACATGTACTTTACACTATGTAGCACCCCTACACTAGATGTCTAGGGAGGTAATAAAGTACATGGTCCTATGATAGTACATAGTTTATATACCCTACAAATAGAATTTACTTCTAAAAATTCAAACATCCCAGAATGTGAAGAAAACACATTTTGTGTTCTCGAACATCACATTGTTTGATCAATATTTCGGAATGGGAAACCCCAAAAATTGGCATCAAACCATGTTTTCCCTAAAAAGGATATAGGTTGACCCTTACTAGGTCCTATGAATTCATAATAGGGACCTAACACTAAAAATTATTATATATATGTAGAGCTATCAAATAAAAATAATAATGGCCTACCTTTGGGTGGAATATAATGATTCTTCACATCTATCTAGGATCTATGTCTATCTCATGATGATTGAACTCCTCCCAATAAATTTTCACAGAACCTACATTCCTCACCTTATCTCCCCATTACCTTTTCACTTTTCTATAATTGTTTCATGAAGTGGAAGCCCGTATGGAATATTTGCTAATCTCTAGGGAGGTGGAAAAACAAAAAACATGAAAATAAAAGGAAAATAAGTTGAAATGAAATTGAAAAAGGGGTGCATACTTGGTATCAATACCTAACATGAGTTTATACCTCACCTAGGTAAATAAAACCATTTTATATTTAATAATGGAGATGAAATCTCAATATAAATCTTGGTTTAAAAGATATATTCAGATGAACATCTGTGAATAAATTAATATTTAATTGATTATAAATTTTTATATATTTTATTCCAAAAACAATTCAATCATCTAATTAGTATACCAAAATCATATCATAAAGTTAACATTTAACTATAAAACCAATAGAGTTATCCTAAAACATATTATATATACTTTTTCTATGGATAAATTTCTTTTTTACCTCTGATGATAATAAAAAAATGATTCATATTTGAGATAAAATTCTAAACCACATAAACACTAGTCCAAACAACTATTTTTCATACTTTTACTTATAGCATTTTGTTGAGTTGTATCAGGAATAGTACATTGATGAATTGTTCCATGATCATTAAAGAACTCATTAATTTAATTTATCAAGTATTCACCACCTCTACTTGAGTGGAATGCTTTAATCCATTTTAATAATTCAGGTTTAACCTCAACATTAAACTTATTAAACTAATTAAATTATTTATATTTTATTCTATGAAGATATATATGTAAATTTCTACTACAATCATAATCAAAAGTAATATGATATATTTTTACACAAAAAGTTAACAAAGAATTCAATTAATCAATATCATAATGTTTTCATTATGTAATAAGATAATTTATTTCAACACTTTGAGATGTTGATAAATATATTAGATTATACACATGTATCCAATTTATTAAATTAATTGATGATGTTAATTATTCTTAAACAACTAATTTCAATTAATTAATTATAATTAAAATGATATAAAACATTATTACATTATTTTTAGGCCTTAATAATTTAATAATAAGATTCAATCATATTATTAGAAGGTATTTGATACATTCTTCCATTCTAGTACCCCTTATCCACAAAAATACCTCCCTTTGATAAGAAAACATTTTCAGATTCAAATGAAACCAGAAACCCCTCCATAAATTTAAGATCAAATGAGACTAATGTTTTTCATTTCTTAGATACATACATCTAATTTAGAATTGTGAAATTCCTCCTAGAAGTAACATCTAGTTCCATGTTACCTTTTCAGTGAAATTGATGCTTGAATTATTTCAATGTTGTACTTCCTTTCCAACAGTACAATCCTAAAATAAATGGAAAATTGAATGATCCATTCACAAATAAAAAATTTCTAAATAATTAAACCACCATAAAATATACATTTAATCCATATTTACTTTAGTTTTCATTATAACTAGACTCTCTAAAGTCAACATATTTGCTGCGGGTTTGTCAAATTTAATTAGATGGAAACATTCCCTTGAAAAGTTTCCTAGTTTTCCATATATATTGAAATCTATATTCTTCTAGGTATAATTTTAATTTTTCTTGAATTTTTTATTTCCATATTTACCTGTATAGAAGAGTTTAATGGATTTCCCCTTCAAAAGTATTATACTTTGCATCAAATTGGGAATCCATACCAACATTTATTGACATGGATTATTCATAAATATGAAGAAACTTTTTCAATTGTTCCAATGAAATATTAAAAATATTTTTATTGATATATTTATCAAATTATTTCAATATATTGGTAAATTTAAATACAATTTCATCAATGTGGAATGTTTTTTTATTTTTATTTTATTGGAATTTTTTTTTGAAATAATATGTATCCCACATACATTCTATCACATTGACTTATTATTAACCAACTTGATTTTAATTTAACATTAAATATGAAATTTATTGTTACCTGTTGAATTCATGTTCATCTTATATTACTCGAGTGAGATTCATTTGATGTAAGTAGTCATAAAGACAGTTTGATAATGTGTTGAGAAAATGACTAGACACAAAATATGGTCATATTAATGATTTTCCACCTATCCGGAACATTCTTGGCATCAGTCACATCAAACGGTATTTCATTGGTATTTGGGGTAGCCTCGTTGGGAATGTGAGAATAGTTTGGTTGCTGGATGTAAAATTTCATCAACCTGATAAGAAGAAATTTCATATTGTTCCACCACAAGGAGATGTTGTTGTCAATAAAATAGCTAAGTATGAATATGTCATGGTTCATCTCCTCAAGGGATTCAAAATCCATATTCTAAGGTTGGATATTTCGGAATTTATAAACATTTTAAATTTGGGATTCCATAGGTTATGCACCACATTAATATGAGGAGACATTGTTGTCCAATTAAAAAACAACATTTTTCTCTTTTATGAATATGAATTCAATTATTGCTTTTATAAATGAATAACTCTTGTTATCCATTACATCATCATTATAAGAATCATAAGGTTTTCAGTACGTGGAACCATAGTGCCTCTATGGTATTCACAATCCTCAAACCTACCACATAAAGTAGAAATGGGATCACTGGACTCCCTCTTATACTCCCTTATCTCTTATTCATGCATTCATGGAATTTGTTCTTATGGTACCACACAATATAAAAATCTTAATTAAATTCATACGATAACATGTATAGTGTAGTGGATTCATAGTGGATTTTCCTATTAGCAGTATTTTTTAGTGAATTGTACTTCCATCACATTTTCAAAGGGGGTGACTATAATGGTGGTTGGTGCCTATCTCCACCGAACCCACCCACCATAGACATGGTAATGAGGGAGGGGATGGATGTAGCCTATAAAATAAAGATACACTACTAATTTTAGTATCCCATTACCTAGCAGTTAGCGACATCATATTCCATTAGTTATTATTATATCCTAAGTTGGTTTCCCCACATATTCGAGAAATATATTAATAACGATTTTCTACTAATAATAGTGAGGGAGTGTATACCTGCTTTTACCCAGTGTGATCCTTTTATTCTCCCATAATAGTTTTACAATTCAATTTGAGGGTTCTTCCTAATTTCATATTGTTCCCATTTATTTCCTCATTTTTATTTTATTTTATCCCTATATTAAAATTTCACCTGTTGAACTATAAATTTTTGTCCCAAAAAAGTGTTATCATAGAATGTCTATGGCCTAGTGCATTATAGTTTTTTGAACACTATTAATTCTCATAAATTTGAGTATAGTCTTCGATTGAGACTCTATTAGATATTTCACATAATAAAAAATATATTGTGATTTTGAAATATAATGGTTTGAAGAAGAGGATGTTTTTGATAGAAGGATTTTCTTGATGATGGTGAAATTTGAGATCAATAAATTCAATGAGAATAATTATCAGTTGGGGAAAATGAATATGAATGAAGTGTTACAGAAAAATTATTTACTACTAACCATTAATGAATGAGAAAAAGATATGATGATAGATAATGGATATGGTGGGAGAAAACATAATAAAATGGATTTAAAGGTTTTGGGTACTTCAAGAAATAGATACGTACTAGTTAGTGAAGTGGAAACAATTGCTAGAGGGTGACATCATCCCAATGATGCATAAATATTGACTCAGGAGAAACATAGAACATGATGTCTCAATAGGAACCAGTTTTTGAGTATGAAACCATCCATTAACGGCTTATGTACATAAACAAATAACATCATGAATATAAATGGGGTTGTTACCATAAATATAAATATGTATGATGGTATATTTTAAACTATCCATACAGTACTCTATGTGATGTGTATGGAGTATAATATATTTCATTTTAGAAATTTGATGATATCAGATGAAATAATTATACAGATAATGTAGTGATGGTAATATTGAAGTGAATATTAGTGGTGATGATAAAAAAGAAGATCTCAAAGAACCTCTACATGGTAAGAGGTGAAAGGTGAAAGGTGGATGATATAATTGTTAGATCAAAGACATTGAAAACAGTGTTGATGATATAATGTGATCAAAAGCTTGTCCATATGTCAGAATGTGACCAGAATATTCTTTTGGATTAGAAGATATTCCCTAGGATTATAATGTATCATTATCATTTTTTATTAATGTGTAATGTGAATAAAATATTAATTTTTTCAATGTTAATAGTGATAAACAAAGAAATATTAGAGTTCATAAACTCTGATGTTCAGAAAGCACTAGTTTTATCTATAAGGGTAGAAATGTATTTTGTTTATTTTATTGATGATTAATTAATGAGATTTTGGGATTAACCATTAAATAGAAAATAATATTGTTTTAATGTCATCAAAATATTCAATGTGCAGATATATATTAAACATAGAAAGAAAATAAAGTGTATTACGAACAAAAATTATGGAGAATATACTAGAAAGAAGGTTGATGATTTTTTTTTTCAATATCAATGAATCAATAGAATTTTCATTGTGTTGTACACTCCTTAAAAGACTGTAGTGTTCTAGAAGATTAATTCAACCCTATTGGATATAATAATGGAAATGTTGAAGACTATATGAATTGAAAATACATTTTTGGAAGATTCAGTGAATAATGCTTGTAATGTGATCAAATGACCGCCATTAATATATATTGATCAGAATACACTGATGTATATGTCGACTAGTAAATCCAAGGACTATTCAAGAATATATATATAGGATGTCAAGTATATGAAATTTTAATGACTAGGAATCAAAGGTGGATTTGAGATCCAGGAACTGTATCTTCTTGGCATAAATTGATGGTGTGAAGTGGCATTGTTTATGGGAACCCACATCCAAAAAACTTATCATTATTAAAGACGTAATTTTTTAAAATAAAATGTGACGATGAAAATTGGTGGAGTCTTGGAAGAAGAGAATAAATAAACTATAATTGTCAATGTAGAGGACAAATCCATTGAATAAAAATTGTCATCTATTGAATTTCCAGAGCATGATGATAAAGTACTTGTTGAGTCTACACAATGACAGTCAACTCAAAGAAAAATATCACCAGTATGGTAACTGAACTATATCATTTTGAAAAATATAATGTACTACATATTAATGATGTATTAAGATCCATATTCGTTTGTGGAGGCTAACAAGAATCCATAAGTATTCTCATGGATGGCGACAATGCATGAGGAACATGAATCCCTTCCCAAAAACAATATTTCAGATCTTGTTACATTACCTCATTGATGAAAGGAAACTAACAAAAATGTGTCTCTATGATCAAGAGGGATGTAAAGTACCATGTTGAAAGATATAATTCATGACTGGTGGTTGATGGATATGCTCAAAAGGAATGTATTTGTTTCAATATATTATTTTATCCTATTGTTTGACTAAAACCTTTTCAAATAATTCTGAAAAGTATGATACATAATGATTACATCTAGAGAAGTTGGATTTAATGAATTATTTTTCATTAAATTGAGCTTGATGAAGAGATCAATATGATCTAACAAGAAACATTTTTAAAAGAAATAAAAGATAACATTTTATCATGTGGAAAAATATATTTACTATCTAAAATAGGAAACAAGTTATTGGTACATGAGATTTAATTCTTAAATCATGATCCTTGGAATCAAAATAATTCATTTAGATCCATTAATATATTTTAAGGGTTTGTATGGTAAATATTTTATAATTAGTCAATTTTATGTGAACGGTTTTTTGGTTTTGTCCCTCACAATGGTAATATCTTGGACATAATGGTACATTTGGATTTGGAGTTTAATATAATGGACATCTGACTATCAATAGATATTCTAGGATGCATATTTTCCTAATAAAAATAATTGGAATGTTTTGTGGCTATAAAATAATTACTTTTGAAATGTCTTGAAATGATTCAATATGTATGAATGTAAGACAATCTATAACCATCTTCCAATTTATTTCCAATTATCCTATACGATTATTCGTAGATGTGACAAAAAGATGATAGATATGTCTTTAGTACCTTTTGCACTAGTAGTGGGGAGTCCGATGTTCACTATTATTTTTACTCCACCATAAATTTTACATTTAATAGAAGTGATAGTTAGTACATGGAGAACCCAGTATGGGAGAATGAGATCATATTGAAGAGTATCCTAAGATACATCATGGAGACCTTAGTGACTACATTATGTTATAGAGGATCAAATTTCACAATCAGAGGCTATGCAGATTTATATTTTAAAGTGAATATAACTAGAAGAATTTAAGTACTTGTTATGTGTTTACTATTTTTTTGGAGTCGTTAGATGGATTTCAATGTCACAATTCGATATGGCATTATCCATGGTTGGTTATAATTAAATCTCCACTAGAGAGTCTGAAAAATAGGTGATATAGATGACACATTTTTAGAAGGATCTTGGGAACATACAAGAGTATACTCCATTGTTTTATATAGTCATGTCACCTTCCACATTGTAAGGAATCAATATTTTCATTCCCAAACAACAAACACTGGGATACAATATCACTATGTCTAAGATGTGGAAGAGGATGGATGTGTGAACATGTATACAACTCGCACTAAACAAAATCTGTAATATTTCTAATGAATGATATCAAATCTAAATATATTAGATGATTTCGATCCTCGAGGGGCCTCATATAGACATTGGAATCATGTTTGAAAGATTTAATGAATGATTGGAGGAATGATTTGTTCTCAATAAATAACCAATAAATAGAGGTGTCCGATGTATTTTATGAAGGGAAGACCACCACCCACTATGTTGATGGTGAAGGATGGGTAGGTGGTTGGTGGATAGCACCTACAGTACCACCAAGAATTAAAAATATATAAAGAGAGGGGGGGGGGGGGTTTGTAGCCTACAAAAGTTAAGATCCTCCTCTCATTTTAGTATCTAGTCACTCAGAAATTTCCAGCATCAACGTCTGTTATTTTCAATATTCTTTAATGTGGTGTCCCCACATTATCAGGATAGTTATTTATATGGAATTTATCATTGTAATAATGAGGGTGTGTGTACCAACTCTTACCCATGGTGATCCTTTTATACACCTATGTGTTTTACCCCATTAATTTGGTTGTACTCTATATTTCATCTAGTGTACATTTAGCTTGGTATTTTTTACATTATATTATATTGAAAATATAATTTCACCAGTGGGATAATAATTTTCAGTACTAACATTCCCATTCTCAGTGATGGTTATATAACAAAGTTATGGAGGGTAGAAGAGGGTGGACATCGGTACTGTTAGACAGGAGGTGGTAGAACTTGTCAATGGTTGAGTGTGTCACACACACTCAAAATCGAAATAACATCTTATATGAAAATGATTAATATTTCCGAACATGGATCATCCCACATTGAATAAAAAGGTGGGATACAATATCTTAATATACTATCATACTGTAACATTTCACTCTATTATATGTTTTTCTTAAAAAGGGTGGCAATAAGCCTTCATTCTCATTCAAACCCATGGTGGATCTTATTTTGAAACCTATCTACTCATCTTCCCACACACATCTTCTCTATATCTCATGGTTACGACTGTATTGAGCCTATATCTTTCATTTCCCATGTATTGTCTGGCCACCTTTTCATATATATAAAAATTATTGTTCAAAAAATTTTGCTAAAACATTAAATTTTCCCTTCATAGATACTTCTCTAAAATGATAAATGTTGTTTTGTTTTTTTTTCTTTTTTAAAATAACATTTAAAATTATAATTACTAAAAATTTATCAAAACAATATGTACATGGGTGAAAAATAGAATATAATGTCCAAAATCAATGAAATTAATTTTCAAAATGTTTAAATTAAATTCTGATATCACTTGTTCATTTCATTTTAAAAGTTAAATTTTAGTTCAAAACATGAATCACATGCTCAATTATAAAAATATACACTCATATTGTTTTATATTTACTCATTTTAGTCATGTTGTAATGACCAACACACCATTTAGTTGTGTGGTGTGGTCAGAATGAATGAAAATTCATGTTTTAAATTTTAATGTGATATTTTAGTTTCAAACTGACATTTCATTACAAATTTTAAGAAACATAATATAATATTGTCCAGAAACAATAAAAAATTATTAACTCATTTATGTAATTTAGAAAATAACCACACATAATTACAATGCATCATGTTTTCCCAATGATCAAATATGCATTTTTACATTATTATTACTTCTAAATTTATTAAATTTTATTATGAAACAAAACCTGGTTTCTTTATTCTTATATATTAATCATTTCAAATTCTAGAAATATTTATTGGTTTAATAGAGTTAATTTTATAGTTACATAATTTAGATACGATTTTTATGGGGACATCTTATGAATATACTATTTACTAATGCTATACCAATAATTTAAAACATAAATATGTTGTAAAAAATGTATTTTTTATTTTTTTTAATTACAACATCTTTGATGATCATCATGATGCTATTTCTTCTTACTCACTCTGAAATACCATTTTCTAATTATCGGTTTTTGTAGAATTAGAATATGGAAGTAGTTGTTCAGTGTAAAATTTCAATGATAAAAAAGAAATACAAAACGTAACAATTTCTTGTGATTATTTTTAACTAGTAAAGGGCCCATTTACTAGTATTTTTTCATTGATAAAGAACCCCCATTCTCAATAAAAAATTTATAAATGATATATTATACCATAAAAATCCATTTTTTAGCATTGAATATAGGTATTTATAATGTAGTGTGTGGGATATGAATTTATCTATTTATATAAATATATATTATTCTACAAAAATATTCTCATATGTAGGATCATTTTTTTACAATTATCAAATAACCATATATCATTTTCTTACATTTAATGTTATTTCATTGTTATATATGTGTGTCAGATGATCAAAATGATTAAATTAGCTCAAAAAAAAACGTGAAAATCTAAAAAAATATCACCCATTATTATGTGGTGTATATGATTGAAGAACCTAACGATCATACATGTGTCATTTGTTTAATGAATAATTGTAAATTTTTTATTCAAATTAATTTTTCATTTTAATTTTTTTCAAACACTCTAACCATGTATAATGTTTTGGAATAATGATAACTATAGCAACATGATCATTGATTAATTTTTTATTTTTTGAAATGAACATTGGGCCAATCCCACAGACCGTTTGATAAGATTGTCCCAATGAAAGTTTTAAATTTAGATGTTTTTTTAATGTTAATAAGTAATATCATATTCTCTAACATTCAAAATAATTATACTTGATATAAATTTATCGTAAAATGAATTAAAATTTTAATGTGATATTTACGAATTATCCTAACTCAAATACCATATTCAATTTAGTCAGAATTACTCAAAGTGTGATTATTTAAATTTAAAAATTTATTTAATGTTAGAAAACGTTTCAATGGCTTTAATTAAGAAAATTATATTATGAAAAAAATAAATTGCTGGAAAATGATCATTGATTACTTTTTTATATATAAGAGTTAAATGTGTGTTAATGCCCAATGTTATTTTCCAAAAATTACTCAAAATATGGTTATTATATTTCTCAATTAAAATATTAAAATTACATGCAAGATTCCTTAAATTATAAACCATTCTTATGTTGATTTCAAAGCACTAGAAAATGATAAATGATCAGTATATGATCTTAAGGAATAATTTTTTTTAAATGTCTTCTTAAATAAAATACTATTAATTATTTTAGTCGGAATATATTTTATAAAAAAATTATAATTTATGTTTAGTTGTAGTTTAAAACCACCAATAAAAAAGTTTGATATATTTTTATATGTAATTTTTTTTAAAAGGGAAATGCATTTTCTGAATGAACCATAAACTGACACAAAATGGAAAAAATTAATCATACTTAAATCACCACTAAATTGAGGTACCATTTCATGAATTTATTAGATAAAGTGATATACATGAATATTTATTAAAATAATAAAAAATGGGTTTGTAATTGTCTAATCCATCACTAAACTCTCATAAAATCACAACAATATTTTTATTTTTCTATAGTGATAAATTATTTTTCTTTTTATTTTCAGTGAGTTTAGAAATGTATTACGACATCCTTTTCAGCAATGGATGGTTAAATAAGTTTTTTATATTTACTTTATATTTTTCTATGTGATTGATTTTCAAAAATTATAAATCTAAAACATATTTTATGAAACCATAAAAACATTTTAAAAACATAAATTTTCTATAGAAATAGAATATTTTTGTTCTAATGAAAATTTTTAAAACATTTATCAACTAGTCTAAGGTTCCATCTTAAAATGAAAAAATTTATATATTAATTATCATGATAAAATTGATTAATTTTCATTGAAACTGTATAGAAATATGATTTATTAAATTTCTTATATTCTATATTTTCCTCTTAGGTTATAGTTTTTTTAAAAATAATCATCTTTTAATCTACAAAGAAAATAAATAATGTTTGAATAACATCCTTAACATTGGGGGGTAAATATTTTTTTCATGCATCAATTTCTTTATATTAACGATAAATGAGGAACCTAAAACATATTTTCTACAAACAATAACAATTAGTTAATTTAATAATATATTAATGAGAATAACATGGGATTTTGTTGGGCTAACATAGAAGGTAAATAAAGACACATTGTTAATGGAATAATTCTCTAACGGGTCATATTAATTTGGTTTCATCCACAAATCGCATGAATCTTGGACAAAGAAAATGGGGATGATGTGCCCCGGATAAAAAGAATGAGGGTTTTCAAAATAAAAAGTCTCATCAGTGATAATATTATAAAAAACACTCACCATTCTTATATACAAAATCTTAGGAGTCATGGAACACCAGCATTAATCTTGTTTTTATCACCTTTATTGATAATGACTAAAAAATCATCCAATTACCCTTCTTCTTGTCACCATGACATTTTGGGATAAAAAATTACATGATATTGAATTCTTCCATCAAATTTATTTTCAATCCCATCTTACCTTCATACTTATCTAGCCTTTAAATTGAAAAGTACTATGGATCACAGTGGATCTTGATCCTCTAATCATTAAGCCTAGGTTATAGACATAAGAGAAATGCAAACATTATCCAGAACTGGTAACAACCATCAATATTTTAGATGTGGGGTTAGATTACACTAAATGGATTGAAGGTCCCCCTAATATGACTCCATTTGGACCACACTATAGCATCCCACACCTGAGAAACACGATGTTATATTTTCACAACAATGAACATATTTTGGATTTGAAAACCTCAAACAGTTGTTCTGTTTTCAGACCCCCACTTCCATGACATCTGAAGGAAAATTATTTGATTAGTGAATATAAACGATATATTAGAAATACTAAATTAGGTAGGATATTTATATTATTTATTATTTTTGTGTTTTTGTTTCAACAACATTTAATGTTATTTTTTCAGTGATACATCAAGTCCTATAATACGAGACATCTTGAATTTTATGGTGGTTATTTTTCTCATGTGAAATATGTTACATATAAAAACTCATATTAATATTTTAATTTAAGATTTTATTATCATGATAGACCATTGAAATAACTATAATGATCATTTCACTCCACCCTAGAACATCCTGGAAGATCATATAATAAAAAATGAGTTTCCATCCTAAATCCTATTTGTGATAGGTTGAGAAACCCATGTAGCACATCCATGTTTATCGTTTATCCACCAGACCTCAATTTATCTAATATGAGATTATATTTATATCCTATAACATCCTCCCATAAAACTAGAGAACTCATATATATGACACAGCATTATTAAAAATCCACTTCATTGAAAGATCTTGTGTCATCATTTTTCATCCCCAAGCCCATTACATAATCATTTTTGGGATCTCTACGAAGAAAATATGTTATTAGAGAAATAACTAATCCATTGTTATATATTATATAATAGAAATCATTTAAATGATATTATATTGGGTTTTCACCAAATTAATACTTCCCTAAAACCAATATCACATATATGGGCCTCACCATCAGAGATAATCCACTTGATCCAAACAACTTCCAACACCATTTTCATCATCGATACACACCTCAGAGAAACTACTATTGGGAATTAATTTGACATAAAGAAATACTATAGTTCCAAATCCTATAACCAGACAACCAAAACATATCAATGATAAGTAGGGTATTCCATTCACATCACAGTTGAGTTAAACCACATCATTGAAACAACATTGTGATAATAATTTCATTCTAGAATAAACATTCATAAAACTAAAATTATCCTAAATACGGTTACATCCTAAAACCAATTATTCATATGAGGAGTTTTCTATACAGATTATCTAGGATTATATGATTGAACCTATCCTCACATAATCCATTTTTCTTATTGGGTTTTCAGCCAACAAATTATCCCATCAAATTAGTGATGGTTAATGAAATTTAGGATACTCTGATGAAACTCTACAATTCATGTTCATTCAAAAATAAAATTTCCTGCAAGATAAACTTATGAATCCATTGAATGGTGGATTCATAATCAATTATAGAACTCATAAATAAAAAATACCATATTTTATTATCTCAATATGTTGTTTTAAAAGTTATAGTGTTACAAACATGTTGTGATTATTCTATTTATTTTTTGATATTCATATATGAATCTCATTATTTACCTCATGATCAATATTCTGATGGATACGTTAGTATTCAATGAAATTAAACAAATTTTCATTTAATAATATTATTCCAAGAACAAATATTATGGATAGGAAACTTTACACAAATTAGATCGTTTTCCATTAAAGAGAGGAAGGATGATGAAGCATTATTTTAGTGTGATCCAGAATAATGGTATATCCTAATTAGGGTGTAAAAATATATTTCACAAGTTAAAATGATTTGATGAAGGTGTGTGAGAAGAAAGATTATTGGACAAATAATTGTGGTTGAAATAAATCTCATGTAAATTTGATGAGTAATTATAAACATGGTGACGTATTTTTCGGTAAGTATAGGTAGATTCTTGACGTAGGAAACACCTCAAAAATGCATAGACGGACAACTCTGTAGAAACTTTGAACATTATGTCTCTATGGGAATAGTTTTTCTATAATAAACATATCCTAGAAGGGTTTTTTACATGATAAATGACTAAAACATAATTATTTTCTGGGTCATAACAATTAAATTGCATATGAAATTAGTATAGTGTCACTACTAGAAATTGAGTTTATAGCTACACATATATAGCCATGATTTATAAAAAACATGGATATAGCCAAACATACTTCCACCGGTCTATGAAATTATACCTCATTAACTCTTTCGTATGTTCTTACTCCTCTCAATAACTCTTCCCTATGACCCTCCTCCCCACACACTAACACCCAACCTCTTATGATCCTCCTCCTCTGATATGGACACTCAACCTCCCAATAATCCATCTCCTCTAAAATGGCCACCCCACCTCCCCATCAATGGTGGTCCTAGGACACATCCTAACTACCTCATATAGAATTCCATTAAAGATTCCACCCCACATCCATGTAATCATCATAATCATTATATATCTCTAATAGTCAAACCTCCTTAATACTCGTACCCAATGATGTTATTAGTAAAATATTTTAGGGGGTTTCCATTTTCATGGTAATGAAATACATTAATAATCTCGTTCATTTTGTAGCTTCTCCCAAATCTCAAACCCCATATTCGATTTAGGATTTATCAAAAATTGATCCATTTGAATAAATTATGAACCTATTTTTATTTAAAACCATTTAACTAGTGGAATAATATCATCAATTTCCTATATTATGTTTTCCTTTTAAAAATACATGTTTTTTTAACTTTTGGTCCAGTTTTCATATACTTTCTCTATGATAACTACGTTAAATGTTTTCCCTATGAAATATTTATCCAATATCATCCATTATACTATAATGTATCATATTCAAGTTAATCATTGTTGTGCAATGAATTTATTTGGTAGCGAGTTGAGTTCCCATGGAGGTAGGACATACATAAATTAATCAAACTTGTATATTATATTTTTCAGGCCTATATATGTTTCTTAATGAAATATTATATCAAATTATTTTGATATAATTTAATTACATGAAAAATTCATGGTATAATACTTCTGTCATTAATATAGACATAAATAGTTATTTCAAAAATTTATTAAGGTTTATCAATTCATGGTCTCCTACTGTTAATTGTTCCCTCACCACCTGGGATAAATTGTATCATTTTTAAAAGGTTTTCTGCATCAAGGAGTCATGCACGTATGGCCATATTAATTCTAAATTTATTTAATTTATATAAAAAAAACTTAAATATTACAATTATTTGGAATTTTTTACTCGAATAATGTGATATTTATATCTTTTAATAACCATTAAAGTGTGTTGGATTCTTCTCTAGTTGAATGTGACATGTATTTTTTCCTCAAAATACTAATTTGGGTTTACCTTTAATTTTTTATTTCGTATTAAATGTATTTTTTTATGTTTACTATGAATTGTTTTTAAGTTTTATGAAATATTTATTATAAAATGCCTTCACCATATTGCCAGATAAATTGGTTTTTTTTTATCAACTGTAGCTTGCTATGGTCCCTTTTTATAATCAGATAATCAATGGACCAATAATAAATACTAGAAGAATCCATATCAAATCGTTAACCAATTCATTAATTTAATAATTAAATGAGATAAATCTCAAATGGTAACAAATATATTCAGATAAATCTATTTATTAAAAATGAATTTTAAATTTTAAATTTATTTTCATGCTAGTTCGTCAACATATCATCACTGTGTGTTACATTTTTTGCTATTAAATTTCTAAAGGCTACAGTTGTGTTTGTGAAATAGTATATAATTTTACCATCTCTTTTAAGGGATTATTCATTGTTTTAATTATGTTATAGTTTTCTCAATTGAACACTTATATCACCCCATATTGAGGTCCTTCTAGATTAGGGGATAAATTGAGACCTACAATTTACTGAAAATAATCATTATGTCTAATGTTAAAATCATTATATATATTTCCTTCTATATACTATTATTTAAATGTAATTAGGGATAATATATCATGATCCCCTTGAAAATATAATATATCTCCCATCTATTTTTAATCAATTTAATTATTTTCTTTTGGTTGTGTATATTTTAGAATCCAATATAATACTATCTAAAATTTATGAATTTTAATTTTAAGTTATGAGTTTTATAGAAATTTTATTTTTAAGGATCAATTTAATAAAATTATAAAACATTCAGTTCAAAAAATGATTAAATATATCCATAGGGAGAATAATTGTTTTTAGTGGTTATCAAAATTTTGGTGAATATTATTTATTTTAAATACAATAAAATGTATTTGGTGAAAATATCTTATTAAAAATAATGTTACAACTATATTTATGGATGGAAAAAACTATACCAATACATCATTATACATTTTAACTATCAAATAATATTGGAAATATCATGCAAATACATACACAGTAAACATAGAAATTATTAATTTTCTAATAATGATAAAATAATACAAAATTCCAGTGAATTTTTTTTAGGATGTGGAATGAGTGGTATATGATCATTATTTTGAAAAAATAGACACATAAGTTTTTATATATGGATATTTTTATATCCAGTATCATATTGAAAATATGATATGATATATATAAAAATATTAATAAATGTAATTGTATTATAAAATGTTCTAAAAATAAATAGACTGTCTATAAAATTTGTAGGTCAAAAATTATATTCCATGACTAGGGAATATTTTTCACAAATATTGTAGAAACATTCAAGAATTTTCAATAGAATATATATTTTAAAAGGTAAATATTTTATATTTCATGTTTATTCTTAGAAGTACATATAGATACTCATAATTGAATCGTAATAAAATTTAACATGGCATGACGATGAAAAAATCATTAACGAGTATATTTTTGATTTAAAAATTAATGTGGTTATAAAACATGAACTCTATTTAATGAAATATTTGTTATATAATTTGTTATAACCAGGATAATTTAATTTATAACATTTCTATCCCTCAATAAAATAGAGATAAACTACTTATTCAAGATACATTTCCTCTTTTTAAGATAAAAAGGACAAAAAAATTAGATAATTAATTAAAAAAAATTAATCAAAATATTATGGGATAAGTAAAATTGGTAGAAAAATATATAAGAAAATATTGTTAATGAGATAACTCTAGTGTGAAAATATTATACGAATTAATGAGTCTATAATATAAAAAATTTTAGTGTATAAACATTAAACTACAGGTAAATATAAATTAATGGAAGGAAAATAATATATTGTATTATAAGTATCAAACATATATAACGTATGTAATGGTTACATTACTAAATGTTATTCAAAATTGACCAATTTAAATGAATCTATAAATGTTAACACATTTTTTAGTGAGAATTGTTTACAATAAATTTTAAATATAAATTCATAATTTAGTGGTTAATTTTTTTCATAATTTACCAAAATAATATTTGATTGATAATAATTTTTTTTATGAAATCAATGAATATAGTGATGAGTTTTACATTGATCATAGAATTTTAAAAGAAAATAATTGAAAACAAAATTTTGATCTAAATTTAAAATATTAATTTTTTGTTAATAATATTTATAATTTTTTGTTTTCTGTTTATCCTATATAACTGCTATATACCATGATGAGGTTCTATCATTAAAATATTAAAAATTAATTTATAGTCATATCCTTATATAAATTTATCAGATCAGTGATCCTTATGAATTTATTTTGACTATTATATATAATATAATGACCTAAAAATGGACTTTTATACTCAGTATGTTAAATTTATAAGTAATATAGAAATTATTTTCATTGTAATGAAAACTAAAAGAATATGTATAGGTATTTATTTTTAATACATTAATATTTATGGCCCAAATATGTGATGGAAAAATATATTATTTCATAAATATAGTATAAATTTACTATATCATAAGGAAAAATATTTGTTTCATATATAATGCTTTCCAATAATGTATAATGGAAGTAATATCAAACATCAATCAAACAAAAATGATGAATTTGGAAAATTTCATTCAAATAAAAATAATGAGGTATAATCATCAAGAATATGTAGTTGTAAATTTTTTTTCATTGATTTACACTATTTTTTATATAAAATAAAGAAAACACAAAATTGTTTTCTCAATCAGTTTTATAATTATTTATTGGTTCTAAATTTTTTAATAACAAATTTTCAATAAAATTTTCAATGGGAGTTATTATGTTTTCTAAATATAATAATGTTTTTATAAAATACAAATAGGAGAGATATTGTACATTAAAATTTAATTCCATGGTTTATTTCAAAACGATTAACTCTATTAACATATTAAGAGTGGAAATTAGAGCCTTAATAACATAAAATAAATCTTAAAAAATATATGATTAATAATTTTTTCCTTTATTAATAAAAAAATAAATATAAAAATATTTCTAAAAACTAATGTGAAGTAAATATAATATAAATCTATTTAATTTTTTAAGATCATTGGATTTGTGGATGTATGTCCATGTTTATTTATTTTTAAATATATTAATTTTTCAATAGAATTTTTATTGGGTGAATGAAAAGGATTTTAGTATTTTTTGGTTTCAAAATATGATAGTGAGGAATGATTTTCCATGGAAAGCATGTTTCTTGGTATGATCACGGTTAGGGGACATTGTTCACCCAAATAGAGTAGCCAGGAGTTAGGGTGCATGATTAATAAAAATTGTAAATGGGGGAAATACAAACGCCATAACCATTGAAAAAGAAATTTTTCATGGTTTGTAAACAATTTTTCAAATCAGGAAGAATCCCCAGGTAATTGTGTGACTTATACCCCTCTTATACAAAGGAAGGTACACAGTTATCCAAACTATGTGGCCCATTCGAAAGTGAAATGTACTAAATATACCCCATAAGATTTTTTTGTGATTCACAAAATTTCCACCCTCTTTCTCTCTCCTGTAGACCTAGTGAAGACCCAAAACGCCCAAAACCATCAAAGGATTAATATCCTTCGATTCAAGGCCGTTTGGGGCACTATTAGTTGCGTATCAAAGATGATGGTGAGTATAACACTACTCCTTCTTCTCTTTTCTAGATTAGGGAATGTGATTTCATTATTATTATTTGGAATCCCTAAAACACTATTTTTAAATAGGGTCATAGTTTGTGGATTGATTAGTTTATTGAATCAGGATCTAAGGAATGTGCTAAGGTGTGTTCATCTTTGTATTTGAGGAAGGTGGTCTATAAGTATCATCTAATAGTTTTATTGTAGATTTGTGAATCTATAGTTTTGATATTTCATTCCTCTTGATGCCCATTGGATGTATTTAGTATTATGTGGTAAAATGGATGCGTAAATGATTATTTAGATGACTCATGATCTATGTGCGATGCATTGATATTGGATATCCCATTTAGGGCCTCCCATGTGGTGTGCAAATATTCCCAAACATGGATAATTATAATTTTAATCATAAATTTCACTTGTATTGAAATAGAACCCATAATAAATGTGTTGAAATATTTGTCCAAATAATAATGTAATATTAATGGATGTTTTTTCTAGTCGTTGGAAATGTCATAAGGGGTTGTTTGGAAAAAATTTAAAAAGGGGTTAAATGGAATAATTTAAATTTGTCAAATGAATTATGAGTTGTAATAGAGTTTCAAAAATTGGATAATATATTTGAGCATGATGAAACATATTATATATATTATTTATGGAAATTTATGAATATTCTATTTGGTTAAGGATAGATGATTATTCACGTATTTCATTAATTGTGAATTATAGATGTTGTGTGTATTGTTTGAGAATGGTGTGTGATATGGTGTTTATGGTCTTCAGAAAAACAAGCATGTAAAAATGGATTGGTTTCATTCGGTGTATTGGAATGAGGCTCCAGACATGGGTAATGTTGGAATGAGGCTCTAAAAACCTCTCAATAATGTATGCATTAGGGTGTCAGATTGATGCTCTTGGCCGCTGACAGTTGCATTGGATGAGACTACTACAAATAAGGATCCATTTTAATTGTATTGAATTTGTTTACAAAATGTTTATCCCTAAATAAAATTAAACATGATTTATTCCCATATGCATTGTAATTTAACCGTCTTAGGTAGTTTTTTAAAAGATGTAAATTCCTTACCCCTGGAACCTGTAATAGAAATAAATTATGTGACTAAAATGGTTAAAGTGAATATTATTAACAATTGGTACCAATTAATTCTTTTATTTGCATTTAAATTTATTTAGTACTTTCATGAACAATCCGTATAGACTAGGTATTTTGAAAACACTATTGGTGGTTACCTACTGAGTTTTAATCACACCCTGATCAGACATCCCTTAGATCCCATAGTAGATTTCTTGGTTATAGGGATGGATAAGGGAAAAGGCCATATACAAGAGGGTTGAGTTTGGAATGGGATTAGTTTGGAGGAGGTACAAATACAGGGATTTATGACATATTTTTTGACTTCCATTATTTATATTTATTTTAAATTTTATTCATGTTTTGTCTATTAGGATGACATGACATGTTAATAGTTTTTTTGTTTTGTACACGATTAGGGAACTAGTTGGTAATCGATGTTTATGGTTTATTAGTTTTTCATTCTTTTATTTCACATGTTGTATATTGTGGATAACTATGGTAATAAGGGTGTAGTGTTCTCATGTGATTTATTAGTACCTCACTATTATTCGGCATCTTATGGTATATTGGAAGTGCACTTGAGATAATGTGGTGACTCATCTAGGGGCATTAGTTTAGTGGATTTTGGGTCGAAGACATTATATGTTGTATCAGAGTGTATTTTTTATATGATATTTCTATTTGTGGATGATATATGATAGATTAGTTTGTGTAGGTCTGTTGAAATGATCTCATTATTTGGAGTAGCTGACCAATGTAAGAGGGAAAACCCAAGATCCCAGGGATAGATTGTTCTTCTTGATGTGTGCAATTAGAGTATAATGGTTTTTCACCATTTGGTGGTGCACATCTTGTGTGATATAATTGAATTATTATATTTTTCTTCTGTCTAGGAGGGCATGAGGTTGTGTATTCATTCATCATTACAACCATCTAGGGATGTAAGTGGAATTAATAATGATATACAGACACATAATGGGTGTGTTTGGCATGACGTGTCGAATGAATTTTATATTATTACACAATTAAAGATAATATTTCCTCATAAATATGAAGAAATGGATAATTTAGAATGAATGATATATAATGGTTAAATAATTATGCTCAATGAAGGGTTTCAAATGAGTTAAAATTCTGGTTATAATAAATTGTTAAATGGTAAATGTTCCTAACAGAAAATATTTACATTGGGACTGTGGATATGGTTTAAAAATGTGTCTAATGAATGACTTGTGGAAATGTGTAATGGTTTATCACATGATGAACATGACCCAAGGTAGATATTGTTGAGGGTATGGAATATTTTACACCGAATGATTAGATTATGGCCAGAACAGATCCCTATTTTATGTGAATTTTGGATACGTTATGTCATGTTTTCTATATAAAATGCTTGTAATTATAGTAATATGAATCCACATAAATGCGTTCTAGTTTTGAAAATTGAGGACGTCATAGGGAATGTTCGGCAATAAGTGGGGCTGTAAATTCTGGTTGTTATGGGAAACATAGGAGATGATATTTTCTTTGAGAACATTACTATTATTATGAATATGATGGAATGGGTCCTAGGGTAGGTTTCACCGAGTATGTTGAAGCGGAATAGGGATTTCCATCTAAAACACCCTCTAATTATTTTTGGAGAGGGTAGACTAGATGCATCTGATTTTGGGATAGAATCCATCAAGATAATGCTTGATCACCTAGAGAAACTTCTTGAAAATATTGTGAAGTAGGTGTCTTATATATGGTGAGTTTGGGTGAAGCATTGGTGGGATGGCCTTGTTCAGACCTTGCAGGCCAACTGTATGACATGTGCTTATATTCGTGGAATGTTTTTGAAAAAATTCTATCTAGAGAACTTGAGACAAGAGAAGGTTGTAGAGTGTATGAGGATAGCCCAGGGTTGTATATCAGTGTTGGATTACATTGTCTATTTCACCAACATGAAATGTTTTGTTCCATAATTTTTGGGGGATTAGGAAGCTATATAGAGACATTCCAAGGATTAAATTAGATAAGAGATTGCATCATAGGTGAATATAATACATTTAATACGGTATAATGATGTGTTGCATCATTCCATTATTTCATAGGGAAATATCAATGATGGTTCTAGTGGAGGATGTGTAGATTCATTTGGGTGACCCAGTAAAATGGATTCTGATAGCCTGAAACACATTTTGGAGAATTTACACTAGTATAGTGGGGGATTTAATAGTAAAAATCGGGAATTATCCTCTCATAGTAATGATCATGTTTTTTCTATTAGTGTAGTAGGCCATGACATGTGCATAGTAAATGTATCTGACCACATGTTAAGTGTTGAGAATGCCGAAGAATGGGGCATGTGTCGATTATCAATAAGACCCTCGATAAGTGGTTAATTAGAGTGGTTCAAGTCTAATGTATAGTATAAGAAGGGGGTCAGTTACCATATATTTGGAAGGCAGATGTAGCTCTATCGGCCAAACCAATAGAAGATGCAGGTGTGGTACTCTAGGGAGAGCACATTCATATCAGTAGGGTTGTGAAATACTATTAATTTAGTCCAAATATTAGGGTAGAGAGAAAGGTTATCTCAATTTAGTTTAATCTACACCTGAAGGTAGTGAGTAAGGACCATCTACTATTCATGGTACGATCCTTGTAGCTTATATGATTTCTAGACATTTTTCTGATACAGGTGGCTCACATTATTTCGTGTCTACTCAGTTTATTGGAGTGTTGGGTATAGATGTTGAACATGCATGTGGGGTTATTTTATTTAATACACCATTATAGGTTCTAGTAGAAAGCATCATGAAATGTAAGGTGTGTGTACTTGAGATTTTGTGGGTATTGGAACCTGATGGGATAGAATTTTCATTAGATGTTGGGTTTTGATATGATTTTGGGAATGGATTTTCTAGAGTTGTACCAATCCCAAATTGATTGTTACCAACATTGGGTGATAGTAACATCCTATAAGGGAGACACTTATATTCATTGTTCGGAATGGGATGTCTATGCAGGGAGTCTGGGGACTAATTTTCAGTAGTTGTGTGAACTCATATACCATGTATCTTATCTTATGCTTGATGATGAAGGACTAATGTATACTATCTCTTAGGTGTTGGTGTATTGGTTTCAAGACATGTTTCCTATGGAATTATCAGAGATATAGCCTAATAAAGGTGTTTATTTCCTGATAGAATTTCTTCCATTGGTAGAACCAATTTCAATTCAACCATAAAAAATGGTGCTTAAAGACTATAGGAGCTTAAAGCATAGTTGGTGGAATTAGAGAAGATAGGTTTTATCTCTCTAAGTACATCACCTTGGGGATCACCGGTGTTTTCAAGAAATAATTCTGACAAATACATTAGATTATGTATTGATTATAGGATGTTTAATCAGATGATAGTTACAAACCGATAGCCAGTACCTAGAATCAATAATATTTTTACTTGTTGAGAGGTGCACCATTGTTCTCCAAGATGGATCTAAGATTATGATATAATCATTTAATGGTGTGACCTTGTGATATAAGTCGAGATTCATTTAGATGTAGTTATGGGTTTCAGTATTGGGTTGTTATTCTATTTTGTTTTACCAATGTGATATCATTGTGTATATCCCTGATAAACTAAATCTTTCATCATTACCTAGATCACTTCATAGTTTTATTTGTTGGTGACATCCTAGTGTACTCCAAAACACATTATGAGCATGTCAAAATATTGTAATCTTCCAAAGTACAGTAAGATATAATTGGATATATTCCAAGCTATCCAAATGTCATTTTTTTATTAAAAAGATGAACATTATAGAAAAAAACATCTCATAAGAAGGTATGTATGTAGACCTGATGAAAGTTCATGGATTTGTTTATTGGGAGAAGCCTAATTATGTTTCTGAAGTATGATGGTTTTTCGGTTTTTCTGACTTTCACTGAATGTTCACTAAATAATTTTCTTATTTCAATACACCAATATCTGACATTAACATGAAGGGAATAAAATAATAGTTTTCTAGGGAAACTACGAATGCCTTTTGAGAACTAAAATGTTGGTTGAAAACCACACCAATTCTGATCTTAATTCAACCGAGAAAGAAATATTCATTATTTTGTGATGAATCCAATGTTGGTACGTGGGAACAATTGATGAAAGATGATCTGGTTATGGAATTTGTGTCATGAAATATGATATCCAATGAATCAAATTTCCCTACTCATGATATTTAATGTGTCACGGTGGTTCATTCCTTATGATGCAGGTGAAACTAATTTTTGGAGGGAATATTTAAGATGTGTACAGATAATAAATACAGAGGTACATGTTCTATTAGTGTGATTTTAATCTTAGTATGTAATGATGTGTTTAATACATTCAATCCTTCAATTTTGGTAGGTATAGAAATAGGGAAAAGTAAATAGTTTTGCGGATTCATTTAGTTAGATGAATCAAAATTAGGTGGTTTCGGAATCAATATTGAGGTGGAGGATGATGAAATTGTTTTCTGATATGATTCTCAAGATGCAGGATGGGCATGGAGATATAGCCCTTTCATAATTGAAATTATATTCCACATTTATAATTCGGGTTATGGAACGGTAGTATGAGGATCTAGAATGATTAAATAGGAAAGAAAATTTTGAATGGTGGGGTGTCACCTTTGCCTTTGACTATTGGGGATGTTGATATCATTTAGATTTGTAATTGCATTCTTGATTCCACTTGTATGTGAGAAGATTTGATGTGATAGATTCATGCATCGATGTGGGATGTGAATCCCAGTTTAACGAATGGTATTGAGATCATCATAAGTAGTATTATTCGACATGGATGAAGAAAGTGGTTGTAGGTTTCATGGAATGATGATTTTCTTGTCAGCAGGTAATTGCTAAGCCTTAGTGTCCGAGTGGTTTGTTGTAGCAATTTCCCTTTCCGGAAAGGAAATGAGATGACAAGATGCTGGATTTTGGGGTTGGTATTCCAAGGACACATTCGAAGAATGATACCACCTGGTCAGTTTATGATTGGTTACTTTAGATATCTCACTTTATTCTGATCTGTCGGACCTTCACAATGGATTAGTTAGGGGGAGTTGTATTTTCAATTGGTGGTGCAGTTTCATGGGATTCTGTAGACTACAGATTTGGATGATGATCCATGTTTTACATCGCCCTTCTGATAGGTTTTAATTATTGATCTAAGTACTCCGATGTTTTTTAGTAAAAACTTTCACCCACATATGTATGGGTAGTCAGAGTGATCCATTAATTTAATGTACTACTTTTTGAGGGCTCATGTTCAAAACTTTTTTAGATTGTGGGAAAATCATTTTTCCCTAATTTTGTTTTCTAAAAACAGTAGTTTCCATGCGATTATTTAGATGGCACTGCATGAGGCACCTCATACTAAAATATGTAGATCTCCATTATTTTGGAAGGAAAAATTGGAATCATAGTTATTGCAATCAAGTCACGTGGTGGATTCACCAAAATAAGTACAATTGTTTCAGAAACATATAAAAATGGTTCAATGTATGTAGATGTCGGATGTGCATCCATTTCACATTCTTATTTAGTTTTTAGTAGGTGGTAGTTTTTTAGTCATGTTTCTCAAAGGATGGGTCCCAACAGGATGAAAAAATAGGGTATGTTGGCACCTAGGTATGTAAGGATATTTGAGGCTGTAGAGAGGATAAGACCAGTGGCATAATTATTGGATATTCGATAATGGTATTATAGTATGAATAGTGTTTTTCCAAATTCATAGATTCAATAGTGTCACCCTATCCCTCTCATGTGATCAATGGTAATTATATTGAATTTAGTATGATGCATATTTTAGGTAGAATCTGACTCATATCATGGATCATAGTGTGAAAATAATTCAGGGTAAGACTATTCAATTATATTTAATTTTGTGTCCCCATTATAATGATAAGGGAAAAAATATGAGAGAGATTCAGATATGAATTCTTAGTGTCCTAATCTATTTTCATCATGAACTCAGTATTTACTAGTAGTGGGGCCAATGAAAAATAACTATTAAGATGGGTAAGTGGTATGATCATGAACATCATGGTGGTATATCCTAGTTTACAATTTTTGTTTATATCTCCTTAATTTGGATATTATATTATTCAACAGGTTTATGTAGAGGAATGGGGTGTTTTAGTGTCTCAGGATATAAGGAGTGGAAAAAAGGCCATCCAATCCATGTTGAATGTTTGGTACATAGTTAGATGAAATCATGTGCCCAAACCGTGCTAGCTATAAGGAGGGGTGAAAAGATAAGAAGAACCATGAAACGGTTAATGAAAAAACCATGAAACCTTTGATCATGGTATTATTCAATGTTGGCACATGGCATGCCAAAAGTTTTAGAATCCCAAGGTAATTGTGTGTCTTAGAACCCGCTTGGATAGTGGTAGGTGAATGGTTAGTGCACATTTTTCCAAGTCGTGCGACCAATTAAAAAGAAAAAATTAGCAAATTTCTCTATCAGGATTTTATGTTTCTAAACTAATTTTCTTCCAAATTCTTCATCATCCAGACCCTGTGACAACTGAAAATTACAAATTCATCCCAATGATAAGTATCCATTGATTATAGGCCACTTGGAGAATAGTTAGTTATTTATCAAAGATCTTCTTATGTCTAATTCTCCCTATTTCATCACTTTTCCAGATTAGGGATCCTGTTTTCGTTCCTTATATTATGAATCCCTAAAAACACATTTTTCCTATTCATAATAGGTAAAGGCATAAAATGGTTATTGAATATGGATCTATGTCTATGTTTATGTGTGTGTTCATCTTTGGGTTCAATGTAGGTGGTCTACAGGTTATATCATATAGTTTTATTTTTATTTTCTTCATGTGTAGGTGTGATATTTCTTTCCTCTTAACGATCATTTGATTCCTTTTGTAATATTTTGTATAATTTTTAGATAAATGAATATTTAGACCCCACACGATCTCTATGGGATGAATTGATACTGATAATACGATTTAGGGCCACCCATGGGTTGTGCCAATACTCTTGAACATGGAAAATTAAAATTTTAACCCTAAATATTACATTTATGGAAATAGATCCCATGATAAATGTGTTTACATATTGGTCCATATTATAATAAGACATTAATGTTATTTTTCCTAGTTATTATTAATGTAATAAAGAGTTGAATGAATAAATGTGTAAAAGGGTTTAAATAGAATAATGTGAAAGTGTTAAATGACTAATGAGTTGTAAATGATTTTCATAAATTGGATATTGCATGTGATTTTTATGAACCATGTGTAATGGTTTAATGTATGGAAATTTATGAATATGATAATGGGTTATGGATGGATGATGATTCTTGTTATGAATTAAATGACTATTTTAGATGTTGTGTATATTTTTTTAACATGGGTTTTGATATAGTATATGTGGTTAATAGATATATTAGAATGTGCACATAGACTGGTGGTATGTGAGGTATCAGACTGAGGCACCTGCCATGGGTCGGGATGGAATGTGTATTTAAACCCCACCCTATAATGATAAGGTTAAGAAGTCATACAGATGATCTAGGCTCCTAACGGTTTCATTAGATGAGACTACCTGGACTGAGGATTTATGGTAAGTGTGTTGTATTTTTTATGAAATATTTGTCCATAGAGAGATATTTAACCTAGATTATTCCCATATTAGTTTTAATTTAAAATGACTGATCCATTTTTTAATATATTTAAATGAATTTCCCATGATAAAGTAATAAAAATGTATTAGTTTATTAATGTTTTTAAAGTAAATATTGTTAAGTAATGACACCTTTGACTTTTTTTGTTTACCTTGTCGTTTATTAATACTTTCATGAACAATCTGTTTAGACTATGTATTTTATAGACCACAATTGGTGGTTTCATACTATGTTGTAATCTCATATTTCTCAGGGCTCTATTGGGTACCTGTGTATATGCCACATTTTTAGGGCATGAGAAGGAAAAACTCCCTATACATGAGTGTTGAGTTTGGAACAAGATGATCATAGAGGGATCCAGACTTGGAGTTAGGACCCATTTTGTGGATTCGTAAATATAAAATTCTTTTGGGTTTTCTTCACTTTTGCAATGTTATCATTACGTGACATTTTTATAGTTTTGTTTTGTTTTTTACCCGGTTTGGGAGCTGGTTTTTATTTCATGTTTCTTTTTTATTGTTTATTATTTCATTTATTTCACATGTTTTCTATTGTGGAATACTCTAGTAATGTGTATGTAGTCTCCCCATGTGATCAATTAGACCATTTAATGTTAGTCAGAATCCTCTTGAATATTACGAGTAATTCTTAAGGTCTTGTGGGGACTCAGATCAGGGCATTGGTTTAATGGATTTCGGGTCTGGGATGTTACAAGTTCATTAAAAGGGATCACTTGGATCAAATGAAATAACATGAACTTGTGGGGAAAACTAGATTTATATCTTTTATGATAAATAATAAATAATATTATTATTTTTTTATTTATAAAAAATATCTAGATACTATTAGTTTATACTTTTATTTATATAAAATTTATATAATTAATTTTTTTAGGTAAAACTATAACACAATAAATTGTTATTTTTCATGTTATTCACCATAGTTTCAAGAGGTACATTCCAAATTCCACACATCATTCCATATCCTCAATTAATTACTCCACCTTACAGTGACATCTTCCTTTAATAACTATGATGTCATATATGAATTGAATAATCCCTAAAATATTCTAATGACATAGAAAATATCCCCAATAGGGATACCATACATAAAATTCAATAATTATTTTATTAAAAAAACATTTAGATTTATTAATACATTGTAAAAATATATTTTACTCCATCACATATGATATATCCAAGGGGGTGTTCATATAGGTTTGTGTATCATAACTCGGTATGATATTTCAACAATATGCAATTATTCGTAATAAATTAACACGATAACATGTATTTTTAAACTAGAAAAAAAATATTTATGATGGAGGTATAATATAACATATTTTTATTAAAATTAATAAATAATTAATGTTGAGTATGAAATAGAAATTGACTATAAATTAAAATTTACCTACATAAAATATATTATTTTAAATTTTTTGTGATATTTGTATATTATTTTCTATAGATATTTTACGAATGATTACTTTTTTACCTAAAGAAATAAATAATATTATATTAATTCAATACTTGAATTATTTATATAATTTATGATTATTTTCTTTAGAATGGATACAAGTTGGATTTACATTGATTATTAGGTAACTGATGAGTTTTAGGAGTTATAATATTTTTGGACATCAGATTCAATAATGATTCAGAAGGAGTGATCTGATTTTTTTATTTTGATTGTGCTAGAAGACCATGGTTTATTTGCGAGGAAGTGAGTTATCAAAAACCTAAACATGGTTTTCAAAAAACACATGATGTGTGGTATCAAAATGTAGAAAATGATCATGTTTTAAATGAAATTGATTCAGGTGAATGGATTGTTATGAAAAATGTTGTTTCTAATCAGTTCCATTTGTTTTCTAATCCAGATCCTCTTCTAGAACAAAGAAAGTGAAATTATATACTGGAACAGATTTTTAATCATTTGATCATAATGACGGTTTTGAGAGTGTTATAAAGATCACAGATGATTAAAATACCCCTATTTATCAGTCTTTTAAAAAATGGGAATACTTGAGTTTTTAATGTGACTACTTCCTAGGAGAAAAGTGTTTTCTTTATGTAATACTGATATTGACTATATCCTGGAATTTATTATGTATTTTCCACCTGATGATGTAAATATTGTAGAAAATAATTACATATAATCAATGTTTTATGAGTTTATTCTAGTAAATAATTACATGTAATCAATTATTTTTGAGAAATTTTTATTTTCATATGCTATGATCAATTCAATCTCTAAATACGACTGTCTGTTCTCAAAAGAAAATGTATGTATCAGTAAGTGGAAATAGTGGGGTACATTAATCTAAAATTCTAATAAAGACTGTAATAAATCACATTTACCAAATATTGCGATCTGGAACATTCCATTAATTCCCGGTCATCAAATTTTTTTGTTTCTATAACATATGTAAATAAATATGATATGGAATAATGATTAAAGAACTAAGGATAATAATGAAATATGTCATTCTACATATGGGTTTGCATTGAATAAATTTGATAGGATACCTCTTGATTTTGTACTTGACCGTTGAAATACAATATTGGGATTATCAGGTTACGGTTTTAACCAATTCTCCAAATGCATACAGAACAATGTGTGTGGCATGTTTACTTACGAATTAATAAATTTCCATCATGGACATGTATGAATAAAGCATTTACTATTATGAGTATATTGATATTTGGAACCAATTATCCTAGAAATGAAATTGAAATATACTTCCAACCATTAATATATGAGTTAAATAAGATTTTTATTGGTGGTTTTCATGCATATGATGCATTCATGAAGGAGTATATTACATTTTTTTCACCTATATTATAGTAAATAAATGATTTACCTTCTTATAGTGTAATTTTTGTTAAGAGTAAAAATGGAATCTTATCTTGAACTAATTGTTGGAAAAAATATTATCCTATTTACTAAAATTCTTTATGAAAATTTATATTTATAGGGAATAAAATTGTTTTACAAAAGGATAATCCATTTTGGGAAAATTAGAGACATTTTGATAATTCCATTGAGATAGATGAAACACCTCAATGATTTCAAATGAATGCTATTGTTAAATTACATGACCATTTGAATTATGATCATTGAAAAATTAAAACAAAATTATTTAATGCTAACAAAAATTAATTAAAATTCCAATATAAATTAGATAAAGGTATGTATATTTTTTGTGTAGTGATATTGGTCATAGAATTTAGTTCATCATTACATGGATTTAATGCATATCAAGATTTGATATGAAATTTAACATTATACTCTTCTATGTTTCATGGAAAAGGGTATTTATAGTCTCGTCGTGAGTTGATATATTGGTTTATAATAGAAATATTTCATCTTGGGTTAATTTTACCGAATAAGTGAAAATTCTATTAGGCCTAATTTTTTTAAAAATAAAATAGAATGAAAAATATCATCTAGTCTTAGAATGTTTGAAGGTTCCAGAAGGTTATTCATGTAAAATTTTAATCACAAGTATTGTGGTACGACTCATTATATTTAATGGAACATTGATTCCATTATAATATCACTTATATGAATAAAACCTTATCCAAGGGGTTTCAATTACCCATATAGGAGTAAACTTCTCACATGAAACATACCTATCCTAATTTTTCTTCTTTGAATATATCCTGATTATCATCAAATTTGATAATCCTTATTCCATTGTATCCTTATACAAAAAAAAAAATTCATTATATATTATGAATATGAGTACAATAAATAAAACATAAAAAATATTATATGATGAATGATCATGATGTTTATATTATGATATGATCTCTAAATGTGATATAATCTAAACATAAATCCATAAAATCTGTATATTTTATGGAATTAATTCATTTAAATTTTCACCCAAAATCGTATTATTTTTTGTTTATTGGTAGTTTATGATGTTGGTAGGGGCTTAGGAGTTAGTTATATGGATTTTTTCCTTAGTCCAAGTATGAAATATTTGACAAGATGATTGTCACATTACAACCTATAGAATTATTTTTTTCCAGTGGATGTATATGATTTTTCATTAATGTAGTTGGTTGGTAACACAAAAACCTAGGAGTTGAACTCTATTTGTTGTCTTAGAGGTAGGAATTTGTAGTACTTAAATCAAATTTATTCAATGTACCCATACATAATGTTGTTTCTAGTTGTCTAGAATAGGAATAGTTCCATAGTAGAATGAGACATTTTGATATTGTCATTAATTTTAGTTCATCACAACAATTATTCCTTGAATCGTATGTTTTATACTCAAAACATAATCTAAAGATACCATAAGAAACCAAAATTTTCTATAAATTCAATTAACACATGTAAACTAAAGTATTCAAATTATTAACACCAAGAATGTGATACATCAAGAAACACATATAGTGAATATTCATATTCACTGGCTATCATCATTAAAATTCATTCTAAATAAAGTCATATATAATACCAAAATATACATGTATCCATGTGAATTGGAATATATATATTCGGAACTTTTTCCAAAAAAATATATTCATTTATGCATACCGGATTTCATTATTCCTCTATGAAAAAACTAATTTGATCATGGGAATTACTTCTTTTTTAAGGACTACCTTATCATGGAAGAAGTTAATATCTATCTTCATCATCACTAAGGTACAACTCATAAATCCATGACCATTTTAGAATTATTTGGTCTTCAAGGATCTCTTTCAACAAGGTAGGGACCACCTACTATACAATAAATTTTTAAATTTTCATTCTATATATTCTAGTGTATCACATCATCCTAAATTTTTATGTCTAAGTAGATTCATCTATTCCATTATTTATATTTCATAATTTTTATAGGAGTTAACACAGAAAAATATAAATTATTCCTATGGTTTTCTATTATGGATTTTCACTAATTTGATTAGACTATAAATAATTTTACTTTACTATTTAGTGGTTTCATTGAGTATAGATCACCATATCCCCCCTCTATTGAATCCAATGAATATTCTATTTAATTTATTTTATAAAAACTCAACTTCCCACTCATGATCCATAATGGATATGTACAAATCAATATAGGGTTGAGTGGACATCATAAAAAATATCAATTTACAAATAAATAAACACAAACATTATCATACATTATTCTCTCATATTGGTTTAATTTACTGTGTTTTCATAATTAGTTAGGAGCATTCTTATGAAACAATTCGTGTTCTATTTTCATAATAGATTCACCATTTTAGGGAGAAACTGTAAACATCATATTTATTGAATTATATGATAAAATAATATCTTAATCATGTTTTAATTTCTAATTTCAAAATGGTTACATGAATACCTCTTTATACCTTATGGATGTATTTTAATTAGAGATAGTTTTATCTGCTAAACATTATTTGACAGATTTAGATATATTGTAAATTCAATTAACTATTAATCAACTCCCTTGGTATTTAATCACATTGAGGCACCATAAATCAATTTTTATGTTATAATATATCCAAAATAAAAATTATATATTAATAAATTTATAAATCTCAGAAAAAGTACTGAATTAATTATTTAATGTAACATATTTAAGAACACTAATACATGGATTTCATCTTTGGTGCTGATATTATATCTTATTTTTATACAACAATTTTTGGATTATATATAGAGTCTATATGATTCTCATGGAAATGGTATATCTTGGTTCCATTATGTGTATACAGATACCATCATATATTATTAGGCCTTGTTTTTGAAAATGATTCTGGTTAAGCATGCACCAATAGATTTTATCATGAGTTCTCTAAGGTCTTCACAAATACACAAGTTTTCCTTTTTATAATTAAAATTCCTTAGTGTGGATTTTTTTATATTAATATTTATTTATTTATGATCAATCTAATTCAATTTAGATTAGTTTACTATAACAGAATTCAATTTAGATTAGTTTACAATAACAAAATTCAATTTTAATGTTACTTTATCTCATTATGTTTCTTATAAAAAGGAATTGCGTATTGAGTTTTGTGTTCCATAATCTACCATATTTTGTTAAAGAAGAAAACAAATATATGATTTTGTGGTTAATATTTACACCCATAAAATTTTTGTATGTATATTTAATTAATTTTATTTTTAATTAATTTTATTCATTATATTATTTTATCTATTTATTTTATCTTATATATAACTCAAAACAATTAATTTTAGGAAATGGAAGAAAAATAAATAGAAAAGTTGGGCCTGAACGACAATCTACATTTGTTATTAGGATAAATACACCAACGATAAGTTCATTGATGATCTAGGATGAATATTGTACAATTTAGATACTAGACTTCTGATAGTGTTTCATTGATTACAGATTATGATATGGTCAATGTGTAACAAATTAATTAAAAAATGAAACATGAAACTCAATAATCAAAAATAGATACTCAACATCCTTATATGATAAATGAACCGATGCTGAAAGTTATGTCTAATCATTAATTTACATTTCCACCAGAATCTATTACATCATTTGATTATTGTTATAAAATAATGTGTTCTGATTATGTAGATTCCAATGGTCCTACTGGTGCAGATATCTATTAAGAAGTTGTTTCCAACAATGATGTTTTTGTCAATGCTGATGTCGCTACAATTATCAATACCCATGATGATGATGATCCTAGTTATATGGGAGGTGGTAATGGTATTTCCTTAGGTGGCGTAGATGAGGGTTGTCACAATTCTGATGAGACTGATACTAAGGCTTAATTGTTTTTATATATCCAATTTTTTGTTAAATTCTATTTTGAATTTTTTTATACAATTTAGTTTTATAATTTTTATATTTATTTATAATTTGGGTGTCTCTTTTTTCTGCATATATTGAATTATTAATTTTTTTTATTTTTCTCAATATATATGATAATGATTTATTTTTTTATTGTTATAGTAGACTATAAATAGGGTAGAAAATAATGGGAGTCGACCAATTACAATGGTTTATACTATTTATGTACACTTACAGACATGGTTACATACCGTGGTTGTACTATTGTGTGGTATTATAAGTAGCCATTATTTTAAACCATGGCTACAGTTTTTTTACGATTGTTGAAACCATGGATATTTTTCCATTTCCATGGTTTCAATCCGTGGATATAGTCAGAAATAGGATTATTAATAGACTGTTTTTAAACCATTTAAATAGACAAATAGCCATGGTTAAAACCATGGCTATAGCCATGGTCGAAACTATGGTTATAGACAAGCCACTATTTCCATACCAGTAGGAGGAACGATAAACCAAACTATGGAAATACCCACAGTTTAGTGTCATATATTCATGGTTATAAACCAGGTCTACAACATGAATTTCAAGATGATTATGAACAAACAAGAATTATGTCATGATATGGAACATAAAAATCATATATATCATCTTAAGGATAATTTAATGAGGTTGAGTTGAATCTTATCCCTAGTAAATGTGTAATGAACATTTTGTAAGGCACAATTATTGTGATGGAGTCGAAAAATATCTCAAAGATTCTATGTAAACTATTTAATGAAACATAAATTGAAGAGGATATAGTTTTCCCATAATCTATCTTGACAGAATCATCTTTAATGTAATGGAATTAGAATATTGGACACAGGTTCGATGAAGGCTTGAAAATTCTAAATAATTGGATGTTTTTTCGTTTCCTTATAAAGGGAACTATACCGTTTTATGATATTTTTTAAGGAAGAAACATATATTCAAGTGGAAGTCATTGATTAGTAAGATTAAGGAGATCATTTACTTGATCTATTATATCATTTTGTAATAGTTTTTTATATAAATAGGAGGATAATGGTATATTGAATCATTCATTGATTATTATTTAAGGATATTAAAGTTGTACATAATCAAGTGTATTGATGACATTTTTGATGTATTAAAAATATTTAAAGCAAGTAAGGATATTCAATTTATAATAAAGATCAAGTGTTAGATGACAAATAATAATGGGAAATAAGTAAGTGAGAATTTTGATAATTTTTTAATAGGAATTCATAAAGGGGTGTTTTATGATGTCATAAGTACCTTAAGGGATGAAGAGTATGGTCATATGAATAGAACCATGTTAGAAAAAAGGGTGATGTTGAAGACTAAAAGAGTGAAAATGATTTCCTAGATATATGAAGTAAATAATATTGGTCATGTGATCAATCGATCACATTCAGAGAAGATCAATCTGATAAAACTGATGGATATGTGGGCAGGTAAAACCATATAATATTATTTTATATATAATATTAGAATTATTGTATACACACTATTTAATTACTATAAATATCTAATATGGAATCATGATCTAATAAACTTATCTTATTATGATATGTTGGTATTGTTAAGGGGAATCATTGGCATGGCAATAATACCCAAAACATTATTAACAATATGGATTCAATTTTTAAAAATCAAAAGGTGGAGATGATGATTAATATATAAATTGATAAAGATAATGAAAAATCTAAAATAATGAATGTTGGCGATGAACAAAAAAACATATTCCCTATGAAGAATTATGAGTGCATGATAATTAAGAACTAGTTGAGTATAAAACTTAATGGACAAATCGGGGGAAATAATGTAACACCCCAGGATTTCATAGTGTGTTATTTCTTAAAAATAATTCAATAACTTGAACTACACGCAACACCGAGTTCAATCACACCATGACGTAAAAAAAAAACCATTAAAAGAGGTCATGAATAGTATTAACAACATTTTGAACTTTATATAATCCTTATAATTTTAGAATCCCTATTATGAGTTTCTTAGTCATAATGCAAGAACAGATACATTTTCAGTATTGCACTTTTATCAACTTTAATAGTGAAACCTTTTTAAATAAAATATTTTAAACTATCTGAATAAATTGGGACATCAAAAAAAAATTTAAAATGAAACATCCCAAGCTTCTACGGTACGCTTTCCTTTGAATAAAATAGTAGCGTGTGTTGTACGCAACCTTGAGTTTTAACACACGCCACAACCAATCAAACTAGCCGTTATGAATAGTAATACCAAAATTTTGAAATTATATATATTTTATATTTTAAAATGGACTTCATTTTTGGATTCGGAATATATAATTTAGCCTAAGGTGAAATTTTGGTACTTTTCGGATAACTTTCATATTTTGATGAATAGTGAAAATTACTAAATTTTAATTAAAAACAACTTTTTTAATCAAAATAATTAATAGTGATAAATTATGAATTTTAGTGGTTTTAAAGTATATTTAGAATATATTTTTACCATTTAATATAATTTTGGTCATTGGACATAATTTTACAATTAAACCGAACATAAACAAGTGTCAATCTTTTGATAGTTATTATCTCTTAAAAACACGCTTTTTGTTTTGACAGCAGGAATTAATTTTAAATTAATTTCTGCCACTTCTGTGTTTTGAATCTTGAAAAATGGATTCCATATTTGGAATCAGGATGTTCAAATTGTGTAAATAGGTGACTTTTATTTTTAGACATTTTGAATAATTACTGCGGTAAATATTTTATTTACCATGGTTAAGGGTAAATCTGGTAAATAAGGGTTAAAAAATAATATTATAATAATACTAAATTACCCTAAAACGTGTCTTAACCCTATTGGTTGATACATGGTCGACAATGGGCATCTTTGGTTCAATTTGGGGACCCCATTGATCCACTTGTAAGTGATAATGACACTTTATTTTAATTAAGTTAAAATGAATACAAAAATGGCATAAGCTTACATCTTTTAAAAGAGCAATTTTTACATAGGGTTATACATGTTGGATTTTCGATTATAAATATTCATTAGAAAGCTAAAACGATTTCCTACATAATTATATTTTATTTATAATTTTTAGACATCAAATAATTTAAATTATTAATGACACAATAATGATGCAATGTTTACCTCATTAATAAATCATTTAAATAAATAAGATTATAATGATTAAAATATTATCTAAAACCTGTCCAATTCTTATTGGTTGATGTTATTTATAATATTAGTCATCTTATCTTCGAGATAAATGATTTTTGGACCATTATAAACCGAATATAATTATATTATAAAGTAATACTTTCACTCTTTCCTAAAGAGCCCCTCTTCTCCCTTATAAAAGGAGACCACTTCTACTCATTCCTCACACCTCTCAAGCCACTTGGCTCGTCCAAACTCTGACCAAATAAGCTCCCCACATCCCTCTCCTCCTCCTTGAAGCTTTCCCTTAGGCAGAAAACATTTCAAGAAGTCCTTTGGTTCCAACCAAAGTGAGTTACCTAAATTAAAGGTAACGATTTCTCTTAAATTATTTTCATTTATTTTGCTTCTCCAACCCCCAAACTCTTTTTATTTCCTTTCTTTTGTAACAACACCAGTATCCTCAATATACTAGGATGTTGTTATAAGAAGGATTCAAACTACACATACACACAACTCCATCTAATGGATGATGAACATAATGTTTCTGTGGATGGCAAACTAACGCCTCACGAAACGTTGATTGTTCAAATACATCTTACCGCCTCTCATGGTGGCCATTATGATGGAACTATAATTAAATATGATATTAATGATATATATTTTATATATAATCTTCTGTAATTCCATTTTATTTCATACCATTATTCGTTTCATGTTGTATATACATACGATAATTTCATTTGAGGAAGTGCGGACTACCGCCCCCTTAAAATGATATGACTCGTTCATACCACACATGGAACGTATATAGGATGGTGTTAATGAACTTAAGTAACATATATAAAATATTATATTATACTGGAATAGTAATATACCTATGTATCATTTGGATTCAATTCTTTTAAAATAAAAATTAAATGGAAGTAGCGTTCGTGCGTACGTACGGACTACCGTCTCCACGAACGCGGTGAGATCCATCCTCCATCGTATCCATTCAAGTCTTATTCTCATTTTAGGGTTAAAAATAATGTTAATATCATTCTGATTATGAATAAGATATAATCTATCCATTACAAACATGTCTTACGTAACCAAACATTTAAGAAGAACGAATCGATTATCACCCGAAACGACGATAATACTAAGATATTATTAATAAAGCAATGTTAAAAGAACATATATGATATCATATTAATGTATATGATTCTTGTATAATTTAATAACAATTATTTCACCATTATACATGAGGTTAACCTACCCCAACCAAGGAAAAGTACAAGGTAAGGGATTTTTCTTATCTCACATTCAATTCCGTGAGATTTCCATTATTCGCCACTAAATTATTGAAAGTGGTGTATTGTGTACTGGCATTTGATATATATTATCATATTCATGTTATTATGTAAATAATTTGGTGTTTATTAACTTTTGGCCATACGACTCAGTTGATTAACGTGGTAAGGGGTTTTCATCTCACTCCTTATTCCCGTGAGATTCATGCCATATTGCCACCATTACCTTTTGTGTGGTGTATGTACTGCCCTTAATTATATTCTTTGTGTAATACACTATAATTTATGTGTACTTACATATTCATTGTATGATACCTCTTTCATGGGTTGTATGTTTCATAAGTTACCAAACTGGTAAGGGTTATTTCACAATCTCTTCATTATCCGAGGTTGTTTATACGTAATAATCTACTGGGATCTCGTTATCATCCACATCCATGTTTCTTCAAAATGTATTTCAAAACATTTTTAATATTTAAAATAATATGGGTTAAAGTCATTTATACCCTTGTTTGAATTTTTATAAGAGGTTTATAATGGAATCTTTCCGTCGTTTTCCAAACAAGGTGCTTTTTAACCTTTTCGACAGAATTAAGATAAGAATGTTTTTTTAACTTATACGGCGGGTGCGGTTATTTTCCGCCGTTATAAAATCGTCAAAGCTTCCCTTAAAAGCTTATAAGATTATTTTCAAAGAAAATTTTTGATTTTATATGGATCTTAAATGATTTCAAAATAAAAGGAGATATTTCTTTAAAAAGAATTTTGATTTCATCTATGTCAACATCCTTTGATGGGTTTTAAGATTATTTGAAGTTGATTTATTATGATACAAAACTTCTATATTGTTTTGAATGTTTTGTGATATGTTTGACTGTGGATGTGCTATTTTTATACCATTCATAGTTTATGGTGAAAGTATTGACATTTCGTATGCTAGTTCCAATAAGAATGTTTATGTTATATTTCAATCTTTACTTCATATGAATGTGTTGGACAAGTATGTTCCAGGTTGGGGACTGGTCAAAGTAAGCCCTCTAGGTTGGGGACTGGTAAAAGTAAGCCCTCCAGGTTAGGGACTGGTAAAAGTAAGCCCTCCGGGTTGGTGTCCGGTTATTAGAGGCACTCCGGGTTGGTGTCTGGTTAATAGAGGCACTCCGGGTTGGTGTCCGGTTATTAGAGGCACTCCGGGTTGGTGTCCGGTTATTAGAGGCACTCCGGGTTGGGTTCCGGTTACAGTTAGCCCCAAGGTCTTGGGACGAGGCCTTGAAAAGTAATTAAAGTTTAGCATTATGCATTCCAACATTATGAAAGTGGTTATTGATTTTGCATGTGATTATTCGATTAGTAGAATATCCATGTGAATAAGTAAATGGCATTATCTAATTTTATTTATGCCATACTATGTTAAAAGTTCATGTTTAAAAGGCTTTTGTTTTAGTTATACATTGCCTTAAATGTTTATTCTTATTTATGAAAGTTTCCGCTATATTGTTATCCTTACTGGGCATTTGAGCTTACCCCTTTTCTATGTTTTATTTTTCCCAGGAAGTGAAGAAGTAAATTATGAATGACCTGCAGGGATATTATGAGGGGATTATAGTGTGGACTGTGGAAACATTATGTTGTTGTAGTAGTTTTTCATTTTATGATGTAATGTAAAACTTATGAATATATCTAGTGTTTCCAAGGCTACTAAACCAATCGGTCTTTCGAGATTTGATCTTTCTTGTGATCATGCCAATGTTATGTAATAATGCACCGACTCTAGGCAACTAGGGTCGGGGCATTACAGTTGGTATCAGAGGAAGTTTAGTACAAACCTTGGAAGCTAGATTTAGATAAACTCTGATTAGAGCATGTAGACCTAAGATGAACTTTGAGGATTAGTATAGAAGAACTTCCTAGAATTTTGGTATTGTAGAGATTTTGTGAGTTTTCCGAGCAATACATCCCTGTCTAGATACGAGCAGGTAGAGGCGACTCTGGCACAGATGTACCTAGGGGTAAAACCCGAAAACACCGCTTTGAGCTAGACTCGAACGGGAACTAGTGCACGACAACGGGCCTTGCTGCACTCTTGGTTACGACACTCCCGGGGGATATGCTTAGGATAACTCTCATTTTCTTTACAAATCATTATGAAGGTTTTATGAGTATATACTTCCTCAAAGAAAACATTTTTATGATTATGGATTATATCCATAAATAGTTCAATTTATGTTAAGTGTTTTATAAGTATGGGATTATGTATTTTGATTCATAAACTGATCTAGTTTATGCCATTGTTTAGAAATGGCGCCCAGTAGAAGGAATGAGAACTCCATAAATACACATGATTAAAAGAGAAGGAAGGATCATATCTTTCAAGGTCTTAAGCTAGAATTTATAAGAGAAATAGTCTCCCATGTATTATCATCATATGAAGAAATAATATCATGTGTTGATAAGATAAGTAAAGAGTTTACTGAGTCCTATGGCTTTGAAGGGAATCAAGAGATGAAAAGGATGGAAGAGAGAAACATGGATAAAGGGAAAAGGGAAAAGAAGAATTTTCCCATATGTGGTAACTGTGGAAAGAAACACCCTGGAACTTGCCTGAAAGGAATGGGAGTTTGTTATAAGTGTGGAGGAAAAGGGCACAAAGTACGTGACTGCAAGGGTAAGAAAATGGTTTTAAATGTACAATGCTTCATTTGCAAGGAGTTTGGACTCTACGCGAACTTATGTCCCAGTCATCAGACTATGCCGCAAATGATGTTATTGGATAATAATAAAGTTATAATACTACCACAGATGAAGAGGAATGATTAGAGTTCTTATGTTGATTATGTTAATTGAGTGTTGTATCAACAATGTACTTGTTACAATAATCATGGAGTATATAAGGATTGTACTGCAGTACTATTTCATTAAGGACTTGAGATTGTGTGGAACAAAGAAAAGTGACTCAATAGCAGGATAAATTTTTGGAAAATATATGGTTGAGAGAATGATAAATCATAATTTAGTTCTGATACTGAGGTAGTGATTTTGGAATAATATGTGATTGTTTTGAATAAATTATATTGGATATTCTTGACTACCTTGGAACTGATTAATGATTTGTATATTCCATCATTGTTGGGGTTTAATTTTTTTTTGGATTAATGAAGTATATCCAGCATTCTATATGGAATAAGGGAGCATGAATGTAATCAATAAGGAATATGGTAATACATGATGAAGGTATTCATATGCTATTACGGGGTAAAAAGGATCTATATTATGTTTACTTTCCTTATAAATGTTAGACTGTGAGTTTGGACAGAAGTATTTTGGATTGTTCTAGTTTGGATTATTTTGGATTGCTATAAAAGGACAACCCGGAGGTCGGGCGGCAACCCGTCGCGTCCGGCAAGGCTGCGAGACTTTAACCCGCAACCGAAGGGCGACAAGGGTGTATCACCTACCACTGGCCCATGAGATGTCCTAGATTAAATAATATAGTTTTTATTAAAAGATCATGTAGATGAATTATAAATTCGTTTATTTTGGAACCCTATACGAATAGTGTAAATAGAATTTTTTTTACATTCTATTATCTTTTAGAGTGAAAGATGAGTTTGTGGTAGAAATTTATTAATGGATAAAACAGTAATTATAAAGTAAGTATATCTCCTTATGATCTTAGCCAATCTCATAAATAAATTTCTCAACATTACGAAAAGAAACTTATAACAAAAATGTTTTCCTAGATGATACCTTAGATCATCACTAAATAATGGCTTTGGGATTGTTGGCCTTTTCATAGCCATGTTCTCTACCACTCTCCATCAGATAATTGATGGTTAGATTTTTCTTCCATATCCATATTTTCCTACATGGAACCCTAGTATGTGTTATTTTCGGTAATCTTCATACGTTCGACTCTTTATTTTAAATAGAGGCCTCATTAATTCATTTTTCGATGTGGGATTTCAACTATGATATTTTGAAACGTCAAAAATGCGTTATCCTAATAACCTATGTTTTGTTGAACCGATGGTATTTCAAATCATCATAGATTGATGAATTTAAGGACCTCAATTATACACTTGTTTGTGATTGATGATCTCAATCACTACCTATAAATATTTACGTTTTTCCTCTAATTATATGTCTCTAATTGCCACCAATGTTCTCCTAATCGAGATCATAATTTGGTGGTGACTCTTTCATTTCTCTTTTCCTCATATTAAGACTAAATTTTAGTAAACTAATTTTCGATGTGGGTTTTCCCACAAAGATATTTTCTATTTTCAACCTTTTATTTTCGAAGAACAATTTCAAATTGCGAGGATGCAATTTATTGAAGGAGGGGAGAATGTAACACCCCAGGATTTCATAGTGTGTTATTTCTTAAAAATAATTCAATAACTTGCACTACACGCAACACCGAGTTCAATCACACCATGAAATACAAAAAAAAAACCATTAAAAGAGGTCATGAATAGTATTAACAACATTTTGAACTTTATATAATCCTTATAATTTTAGAATCCCTATTATGAGTTTCTTAGTCATAATGCAAGAACAGATTCATTTTCAGTATTGCACTTTTATCAACTTTAATAGTGAAACATTTTTAAATAAAATATTTTAAACTATCTGAATAAATTGGGACATCAAAAAAAAATTTAAAATGAAACATCCCAAGCTTCTACGGTACGCTTTCCTTTGAATAAAATAGTAGCGTGTGTTGTACGCAACCTTGAGTTTTAACACACGCCACAACCAATCAAACTAGCCGTTATGAATAGTAATACCTAAATTTTGAAATTATATATATTTTATATTTTAAAATGGACTTCATTTTTGGATTCGGAATATCTAATTTAGCCTAAGGTGAAATTTTGGTACTTTTCGGATAACTTTCATATTTTGATGAATAGTGAAAATTACTAAATTTTAATTAAAAACAACTTTTTTAATCAAAATAACTAATAGTGATAAATTATGAATTTGAGTGGTTTTAAAGTATATTTAGAATATATTTTTACCATTTAATATAATTTTGGTCATTGGACATAATTTTACAATTAAACCGAACATAAACAAGTGTCAATCTTTTGATAGTTATTATCTCTTAAAAACACGCTTTTTGTTTTGACAGCGGGAATTAATTTTAAATTAATTTCTGCCACTTCTGTGTTTTGAATTTAGAAAAATGGATTCCATATTTGGAATCTGGATGTTCAAATTGTGTAAATATGTGACTTTTATTTTTAGACATTTTGGATAATTACTGCTGTAAATATTTTATTTACCATGGTTAAGGGTAAATCCAGTAAATAAGGGTTAAAAAATAATATTATAATAATACTAAATTACCCTAAAACGTGTCTTAACCCTATTTGTTGATACATGGTCGACCATGGGCATCCTTGGGTCAATTTTGGGACCCCATTGATCGACTTGTAAGTGATAATGACACTTTATTTTAATTAAGTTAAAATGAATACAAAAATGGCATAAGCTTACATCTTTTAAAAGAACAATTTTTACATAGTGTAATACATGTTGGATTTTCGATTATAAATATTCATTAGAAATCTAAAATGATTTCCTACATAATTATATTTTATTTATAATTTTTAGACATCAAATAATTTAAATTATTAATGACACAATAATGATGCAATGTTTACCTCATTAATAAATCATTTAAATAAATAAGATTATAATGATTAAAATATTATCTAAAACCTGTCCAATTCTTATTGGTTGATGTTATTTAGAATACTAGTCATCTTATCTTCGACCTCAATGATTTTTGGACCATTATAAACCGAATATAATTATATTATAAAGTAATACTTTCACTCTTTCCTAAAGAGCCCCTCTTCTCCCTTATAAAAGGAGACCACTTCTACTCATTCCTCACACCTCTCAAGCCACTTGGCTCGTCCAAACTCTGCCCAACTAAGCTCCCCACATCCCTATCCTCCTCCTTGAAGCTTCCCCTTAGGCAGAAAGCATTTCAAGAAGTCCTTTGGTTCCAACCAAAGTGAGTTACCTAAATTAAAGGTAACGATTTCTCTTAAATTATTTTCATTTATTTTGCTTCTCCAACCCCCAAAATCTTTTTATTTCCTTTCTTTTGTAACAAAACCAGTATCCTCAATATACTAGGATGTTGTTATAAGAAGTATTTAAACTACACATACACACAACTCCATCTAATGCATGATGAACATAATGTTTCTGTGGATGGCAAACTAACGCCTCACGAAACGATGATTGTTCAAATACATCTTACCGCCTCTCATGGTGGCCATTATGATGGCACTATAATTAAATATGATATTAATGATATATATTTTATATATAAGCTTCTGTAATTCCATTTTATTTCATACCATTATTCGTTTCATGTTGTATATACATACGATAATTTCATTTGAGGAAGTGCGGACTACCGCCCCCTTAAAATGATATGACTCGTTCATACCACACATGGAACGTATAAAGGATGGTGTTAATGAACTTAAGTAACATATATAAAATATTATATTATACTGGAATAGTAATATACATATGTATCATTTGGATTCAATTCTTTTAAAATAAAAATTAAATGGAAGTAGCGTTCGTGCGTACGTACGGACTACCGTCTCCACGAATGCGGTGAGATCCATCCTCCATCGTATCCATTCAAGTCTTATTCTCATTTTAGGGTTAAAAATAATGTTAATATAATTCTGATTATGAATAAGATATAATCTATCCATTACAAACATGTCTTACGTAACCAAACATTTAAGAAGAACGAATCGATTATCACCCGAAACGACGATAATACTAAGATATTATTAATAAAGCAATGTTAAAAGAACATATATGATATCATATTAATGTATATGATTCTTGTATAATTTAATAACAATTATTTCACCATTATACATGAGGTTAACCTACCCCAACCAAGGAAAAGTACAAGGTAAGGGATTTTTCTTATCTCACATTCAATTCCGTGAGATTTCCATTATTCGCCACTAAATTATTGAAAGTGGTGTATTGTGTACTGGAATTTGATATATATTATCATATTCATGTTATTATGTAAATAATTTGGTGGTTATTAACTTTTGGCCATACGACTCAGTTGATTAACGTGGTAAGGGGTTTTCATCTCACTCCTTATTCCCGTGAGATTCATGCCATATTGCCACCATTACCTTTTGTGTGGTGTATGTACTGCCCATAATTATATTCTTTGTGTAATACACTCTAATTTATGTGTACTTACATATTCATTGTATGATACCTATTTCATGGGTTGTATGTTTCATAAGTTACCAAACTGGTAAGGGTTATTTCACAATCTCTTCATTATCCGAGGTTGTTTATACGTAATAATCTACTGGGATGTCGTTATCATCCACATCCATGTTTCTTCAAAATGTATTTCAAAACATTTTTAATATTTAAAAGAATATGGGTTAAAGTCATTTATACCCTTGTTTGACTTTTTATATGAGGTTTATAAGGGAATCTTTCCGTCCTTTTCCAAACAAGGTGCTTTTTAACCTTTTCGACAGAATTAAGATTAGAATGTTTTTTTAACTTATACGGTGGGTGCGGTTATTTTCCGCCGTTATAAAATCGTCAAAGCTTCCCTTAAAAGCTTATAAGATTATTTTCAAAGAAAATGTTTGATTTTATATGGATCTTAAATGATTTCAAAATAAAAGGAGATATTTCTTTAAAAAGAATTTTGATTTCATCTATGTCAACATCCTTTGATGGGTTTTAAGATTATTTGAAGTTAATTTATTATGATACAAAACTTCTATATTGTTTTGAAGGTTTTGTGATATGTTTGACTGTGGATGTGCTATTTTTATACCATTCATAGTTTATGGTGAAAGTATTGACATTTCGTATGCTAGTTCCAATAAGAATGTTTATGTTATATTTCAATCTTTACTTCATATGAATGTGTTGGACAAGTATGTTCCAGGTTGGGGACTGGTTAAAGTAAGCCCTCCAGGTTGGGGACTGGTAAAAGTAAGCCCTCCAGGTTAGGGACTAGTAAAAGTAAGCCCTCCGGGTTGGTGTCTGGTTATTAGAGGCACTCCGGGTTGGTGTCCGGTTATTAGAGGCACTCCGGGTTGGTGTCCGGTTATTAGAGGCACTCCGGGTTGGTGTCCGGTTATTAGAGGCACTCCGGGTTGGGTTCCAGTTACAGTTAGCCCCAAGGTCTTGGGACGAGGCCTTGAAAAGTAATTAAAGTTTATCATTATGCATTCCAACATTATGAAAGTGGTTATTGATTTTGCATGTGATTATTCGATTAGTAGAATATCCATGTGAATAAGTAAATGGAATTATCTAATTTTATTTATGCCATACTATGTTAAAAGTTCATGTTTAAAAGGCTTTTGTTTAAGTTATACATTGCCTTAAATGTTTATTCTTATTTATGAAAGTTTCCGCTATATTGTTATCCTTACTGGGCATTTGAGCTCACCCCTTTTCTATGTTTTATTTTTCCCAGGAAGTGAAGAAGTAAATTATGATTGACCTGCAGGGATATTATGAGGGGATTATCGTGTGGACTGTGGAAACATTATGTTGTTGTAGTAGTTTTTCATTTTATGATGTAATGTAAAACTTATGAATATATCTAGTGTTTCCAAGGCTACTAAACCAATCGGTCTTTCGAGATTTTATCTTTCTTGTGATCATGCCAATGTTATGTAATAATGCACCGACTCTAGGCAACTAGGGTCGGGGCGTTACAAATAATCTGTAATATGAATCTATAATAGTTCTAATTAGATAAATATTATTACATTATAATTATTTTTGGATAGAGATCCATGTTATTATGGAATCAACCGAGGGGCCCGATGCATGATGTTGGATAACAGTGATATAGGTGAAACTTTAATCACTATATAAGAATATGTATAGTTATCTTATTTCAATACCTCATAGAAAGGACATAATAAACAATTGTTTCTTTACTATAAAATGAAATAGATAGGAATTGGTTGAAATATATATTTCAAGACTATTAGTCAATGTTTATACTTACAAGGAAGTCATTACATTCAATGAATAATTTCATTAAATTATTAGATTGATGAACATTTGGATAGTTCTTGAAATATGTTCGATATATAGTTTAATTCTGAATCTATTAGACATGGTTGTGGTATTTATCAATGGATATCTTTATAAAATAAGGTTTTTATTTAAAATCTAAGAGACAATGTTTTCAATAAGAAAACATCCGTGAATGGTCTTAAGTATGAAAAATAATGCTGGTAAAAGGGATTTGATTCCAATTGCATGAGCTTTAGATAAAAAACATCATTTATATTCTTGTTCATATTTTTATGGTTTTTATTTTAAATATTTTATCATTCAACTATTTTATATTCATTAAATGTTAGCTGGAGGCCCTCAAAATTATCTGATTAAAAAGAATAAAGTACAAATAGTTATGGTATTTTATATAGAGGATATGGGATCCTAAAAAACATTCATTTGGTGAGGATTTTACATGATTGAAATAATGGTTTTATATTTATATCATATAGGAATAAAATGAATAAAATCTTAAAAATACTTAAAATGATAGAATATAATCCAATATTTACTAATGTTATCATTAATCTAACGTTATCCTCTATAATCTGTCATATAAGTGAAACATAGAGGATAAATATTTCTTGATTATGAAATTCATTATTAGAAGGGAGTCTAATGTTTAGTATGTTATGAACTAGAATAGAAATTCTATATATTGTAGTGGAAATTGGATCATATATGGAAATAGAGGGTAGGAATATTGGATCATGGGGAAGAGAATCCTGAGATACAACAAGATAACCTCATATATTACATTATATTATTTAGGATTGAATTTAATTATAATAGGACATGCCGAAGATTATTTATAGGTAATTTTTTGGTAGAAATACACTAATTTTAATGTGATTAATCATATACTAGAATCAATGAGATATATTTGAAAACTATTTTCAAATATGGCATTATCCCTGACTGACGTAGATTATATGAAAACTACCAAAACATTCATATAGGCGTATTAAATAAGATTTATTAGAGGATATAATCCACAATGAGGATATGATTCTAATATTTGGTAATAGATGGAGATCACTAAACATTTAAAATAATTAATAATTTTATTCTGGGGTAAAACAGATTGGAGTACAATATATAGTAGTTAATTATGGTTTGGTGGAAGGATGTGTGGGATTTTTTTTAATTTAACATTATCAAATATGTATAAATTTTAATTATGATAGAGGTTCAATATAAAAATTTAAATTGGATGAGATCCTATAGTATACTTATAGAAATATGATATTCATGTTTGGTGGATATAAATTATATTAAGAGATGTCATTAGGTCTCAATCAAGTCTACTTGTGGAATATATATGTAATAATTTTTAAAAATACATTCAAATCCATTCAACCTATTTTGTTTTATTTAATGGATATCACTATCTAGCTCATTTTTCATGAAGAAAAGATGGTATTAGATGGGAGGGTAGAATACTCCCACTAACCACTATTGAATGATAGAAAGTAAGGGTAAAAAGAATCTTATAAAAGGAAAGATCTTTGAGTGGTTTCATCATTAACTCAATCATCAAAAATTAGTTCTCTTATTTTTATTTCTTCACTCTGATTGAGAGTTGTTTTATCCACATATTAAGGTTAGAAATTTAAATAATAATTTATCCTTATCCTAGTGATAGAGTGTATGTACCACAATATTTGTATTGATTAATTTACTATTCCTATGGTTTATTACCCAATTAATATTTTGGGTTTTCAGATCATACATATATTTTTTATAATTTTAATTTTTAAACTCTTTTTATTTTATATCATTATTATTGTTTCATGAGTGGGATAATAATTTTTCCAAAAAATAACTCTATAAAGATAATAATTTTTATTATAAGGGTAATATTGAAAAATAGTGTATTTTTCATCTATTTGAGTTAGAGGAACAAAATAAAAAGATAGAGTTCCATTATTCATAGACAGAGGGGTGTCAAAAGTGCAGTTATTGGTTAGATGATCCAATAATTAAAAAACAAGTCAAATATTCATTATCATTTCTAGTTAATCAATGTTAATATCTAAAAAGGATTTTTGAGGAAATGATGGGTGATTTTATGCATAATCACTATGATAAAAAAATTGATCGATCTTCCAAAAAATCTAGTGGAAATAATATGGGCATAGTTTTTAATGATTTGATCAATACACAAGGTGTTAATTTTAATAATTCAATTCTAGTATTTGTGTGAAGGGGGAATCATAAAAATATCATTTTTATTTGAGATTCACATATCAAATCTTATTCCCATATACCCTTTCAAATATTAGATATATTTTTAATTATTAATCATATGAATTTCTGTTTTAATGAATTTTATAAATTTAATTAATTATTTATATAAATTAATTTCACTATTAAATGTGTCATTTAATAATACTTTTTAATATAAATACATAGTAATTCATTTATTCAACTCCACATATGTAATTTTAAAGATAAAATTAATTTCCATAACAAATTTAAATTTAAATTTTATATTTTAAATTTTAAATTTTAAAAATAAATACAATAAAAACATAATTTAAGAAAATGATTTTATTATTTTGATAATATCATAGAAGAAAATATAAATAATATATTTATTTTCAACTTATGGGTATCGATCTGATTGATGGATTCCATATCCACCAGATTTCTATACCAATGTTTTAACACCGATTACCCCACTCTCCTGGATGATTTCATAGGTGATGGGTTTTTTTCATTTTATATCTAATTCCACTTTATTTATTTTTTTTTGAGATAGAACTAACTCATTTATTTTTGTCATTATCAATTTTGGTTATATTTTTCATTTCTTTAAATTATGATCTAACTCATGATACCTATAAGGGTTGAATTATTATTTTATGAAATATAATCATAACCAAATATTATTATTTTATTTTATTTCAATATTATGTATCTCAATGTTCATTAACTAGTTTATGAATTTTTTTCCTTTTAGATCATTAAACTTCAAAATTTAAATTTAGCTTAGTAGTATTTTATTTTATATTTTCCTAATTTTAGGTTCTAATAGATTTTTCAATTGATAATTAAAAAATGATTTATACGTCCTATTTTGTTTTATTAGAGATTGTTTCCCAATAATAAATAAAAAATAAAAAATTGTGAATAATTAGTTGGAATATTTTTTTTAAAATTTTGAAAGAGGACTATATAATTTAAATATGTTATCCTTAGAAATGATTTCAATATATTAATGGATGTAATAAATAAATTAAAATATTTTTTCTAATTTTTTTTCTTGATAAGTATATTATTATATAAAATAGTAAAATGTTCAACAGTATTTGTAGGCAATAATATTTTATAGGATGGACTTGGATAAATCATAAGTAATTTTATCCTCCATCTTCATTTTATAACACATACCTTAATGACTTGTAGAGACATAAGTGAAGGCCCTCATAATAGATAAATTTTAAGCATAAGAAATCCACACAAATCTATCATCATCAATAATATATCATGCTTTATTAAACTCATGAGATTACCCCCTCTATAATTTAAGTGTTTTCACAAATTAAATCTATTTCAACACCTTTTTGATAATTTTTATCACTTACATGATTCTTATAAACAATAAATGAAATTAATATTCATTTTAGACCAAGAAATATAATGTAAATGATGCATATCAAGTAAAATAACACTGTCCTTGGAATCCGCATCTTTGAACATTCTCTATCTCAATTCAATAATTGAATATTGATAAAAATGAAAATTATTATTATTATTGATGAATGTATTGAAGGTATGAAATGAAATAAAAAATAGACACCCACTAATCTAGTTAGACCAAACCACACCCTAGTGCATGAAATACATCATTTTGGGGTATGTTAATCCTCAAGACACTAAATGTATGAATAACATGAATCGAAACTACAAATCCCATACACTAAAAGATAGTTAATTAATTTTATATTAAAATATATATAATATTATAATATTATAAACCTTATATTATATGTTATTTCATATTTATTTTTTTTAAAATTTTATCCAATTTAATGATAAAATCAAAATATTAATCTATAAAATAATATATACATTAAAACAAAGACGTAGTAAAAACATATCAAAATTATTTAATTAAATTAATTGGTTAAATTTATAGGAAGGAATATTAGTCCCCTCACTCCTTCACCATTTATACCACTGAATATTGGTTTCCCTAGTTTTATCTTAAATGTAAAACAAGAACAAAAAAAACGAATAATACTAAAAAAATTATCAATTTTGTTTAAAATGGTACCCTAGAAGATGAGTATCCCTTTATATCTACCCTGACATACATTTCAATTGTGGTCTCCCAGTTTCTGATGAGATAAGATCAATGATGTTTGGTTTAATTCACCCTACTATTTGTAACATCATGGTTATTCATCCCTCTAGGATGACATAGTGATATTCCTTCACATAAGTAGGATATATCAATACTAACATCAATCTAATTTATCAATTGAGTGGTTTTTCAAAAATTCATAGATGAAAATGAATTTATTATTGTTCAAGAAGGGATACATATAAATATATATGTTTCATGTTGAAAATCCAAAGAAGGTCATTGAGATGGGTATTCGGGGAGGACATCATAGTGGTTCCAATGTGGGTTTATTCTTTATGATTTCTAGTTTATCTATTCAAATACTTATTAGCTCTCCATTATTACTAAATTATTAGATAAAAAGAAATTTTTCAAAAATAATATCTACCATTCATATTTTCACTACTATGTTATCATGGATTTTTCAACAAAATCCCATCATAGGATCTGATTTCAAATTAGTAAAGTAGGATTTTGTGAAAAAAAATCTATGAAAATATTGATTCTATTTTAAGTGTATGTGTTTGGGAAACTCATTATCACTATTTTATTTGGCTAATATATTCATGTGTGGGTAATTACAATATAGGTTGTGAAGTTTAACATTGCGGTTAAATATCTAAAACAACATCACATAACTGGTATTCAGGTTTTATTTTGAAAATATGTTGTTAAAGAAGCATGTTCACATTATATACGTCTGATCTCGTCAATTATTGATATTATTTATAACGAAATTAATATCACATTTGATTACATGGATGAAGATCAATGTTCCATGCCCCATGAAGTGGATAATCTCACAAATCGAGTAAGACCCCATGTGGGTATAGTGTTGGATGGAAGAGATGATTTGAGTCTAATTGAACTGAATTATGAAATGAATAATGTAAACCAAGATGATCGAATTGATGTCGGTCTCACTGATGATGACATTACTGTGCCATGTGAGTTTGTTACAACTAAAATGATTTCAAGATCAGTTAATTTAGAGGTCTCTATTCGTGTTTAGTTTTCTAAGTCATCAAAATATATCATTTAATATATAAAAATTCATATTGTTGATAGGTTAGGGTAAATTAATATTTAATTGAAAAAAACATATGATTACATTATTTAGATATTTCAATAATAGTTCCATCCCCTCATTTATTTAATTTATATATGTTAAATCAACAAACATATTATTGATGATGAGGATTTTATTATTATGTTGAAAAAGATACAAACGTTGATCATAGATTTTTTTGTTTACCAAAGAGTAACGGAAATAATATCTTTGATTGATATCTCAAAACCAATAACTATAAATAGAAATATATATATAGTTGACATATTTTTCATTTTACTATTTAAGATAATGATTGAAATGATATGTTAGGATAAAGATGACTAATAAAAATATCAATTAATAAAAAAATCATTTTGAATAAACATTGAGGATTTATCAATTCATTAATATATGTTCTCAAGTATAGTTTCTATTGATAAATGATTATAACTCATTAGGTTAATAGATGTTAATTTTCAAAAGATATCATAGAAAGGGATCACTATTCTTATCTCCCTATATAGATTGGAGAATCATGGAAAATAATGTTTCTCAATAGTTTTAAATGTATTCGATTAAACTCATGTACAATATTTTGAGTCCCAATGATATAATATTAATATATTTTTATACTATTACATGAGTTATAGAAGATTAAAAATAAAATTATTTTGAATTAAACCACTTTTTCTTAAAAAAATTATTTAAAAAATTACTTATTTTTATATTATCATCATTCAATGATTATGTTGATTAGGAATGAAGATATGAAGTTATTGTAAAAATAAGACATCTTCATAGCGAACCCTTAGAGGTAAATTATAAAAAAGATGTATGATACCCTAATGTCCAATGGTTATGTTTTGATGATTATTCTATGTCTGTGATTACCCTTATGATGCTTTTTCATGGAATATATACTTTCTATTTTATGAGAATGTGTGATAAGTTAATCTATAAGAGAGTATTTGGCCTGATTTTTGCCTATAAACCATCTTTTTATATTAGAAATATGAAAAAAATTATCATTAATAGTAATATGTTATTAAAAGACGAATATTGTTGTACATAAATTTTTTTTCTATAAATATATTATTTTGTTCTATCTAGTTGTTTTGGTTTCCACATAGCATAGATGAAAAGTATTATTATGTTCATAATCATTAATTTATAAAGATGTTTCATATAATATTTGTTCCATCTAATGAATACAATTTTAATATTATTTAAAAAAATGATATAGCAATTAATATATTAAAGAACTTTTTATTGTTTGTTGTAATTTTATATATCAATAAAAATATTCAAAAATTAAATCAAACACTATAAGGGACGCACATGTACACATATCCATTAAACTCATCATCGATTGACAATGAGATCACGATCCTTAAAAAAAGTAGTCTCACCCATGTGTTTGAATGATTGATGACATAATGTTTTCAATAATCATTCTTTCCTTAAAAATATGTATTATAATTCATTTTATAATAAAACATATTTCATCTGTTCAATTTTCTTTTTATAATTATAAAATCTCAAAGAGAATAACATTTTTATGAACTTTTTTTGATTTCATAAATAATCACATAATTTACCATATTAATAGACATTCATTATGCCTCTCATAAAAATTATCATTCACATTATAAAATAACATTTTCTTTATTTATTTAGGTTCATATATTTTTAAAATCTTTCAAAGAATATAATTTTTTAATCATCTGTTATTTCTTCACATATCCCATAGATTTCTCTCCTTTTATATATGAATTATGGAATATTATTTTTTATTATAGTAAAAACTTATATTTTTATAATTTATATAGTTTAATTAACTAAATATAAATTAATTACACTGAATAAAATATGAAACTACAACTATAGAATCATCAAGGTTTTAATCAATGATTTCGTTTGTTTTCAATCATTAGAACCATGTTAGTTCTGCAATGAAAATGAGTTTTGTATATATTGTAATAATTTATTATCTATATTAACATAAATAATTTTCTATAAAAATAATAATTTTTGTTGAAAAAACATAAACATTCACATTGTTGATGTACAATAAAAGGGTAATTGATCAATAAATATTGGGCTATCAATATCTAATATTAAATATCACTCTCCAAACATTAAAAATTATATTGGAAGATTAAACATAATATAAATAGGTTTTAAATATTCCTATTAATGTATTTCAATGGAAAATTTAATTTAATTTTTTAATTTGTAATTTTTGATGAGTTTCAAGGATGTTATTATTTTCTTAAATGTAAGAAAAATTAAAGAACAATTTCAAGATCATTTAAAAATTAGAATAATGATAAATAAATTATTATTGAAAATGAGGAAAAGTCCTTAAAAACATGTATCAATATTAAATAACTAATAATATTGATGGATATTCCTATGAAAAAATCAATGAGTTATAGATTCCTCAATTGATCCACAAACTATGGAATCCCAAAACAGTAATCACAGAACATTTATCTACATCAAAAATATTTTATAACCCTCGAAATAAGGGAATATAAAAATATTAGTGGTTTAAAATGAATAATACGAGACTAATTAATGTGTTCATTTGAGGTGTAAATATTAATATTTTGACATATTTAATTCACTAAAGTATTCTCTTGAAGCCTAAAAATTCTATTCAGTTGAGGAAATTTTGGCCTATTTATGTTATTTGTAATAAAATGTTACATAAAACCTACATCTTTGTAATATATATATCACATGAAATAATATATTGTATATTGATATATGTGATATATAGTTTTAGTTAATATATCATTCAATATTACAAATTCAATAAATACACACATAATCTACACACATTAAACATTTAAATGAACATATCATGTAAAATCTCTCCAATATGGGAAAAAACTTTTGGTTAGAAATAAAATCCATTATCATGTATCTATATTTTTTTACCCTTTGTGGATTTATAAAATATAAATGATTATAAATTCATAATTCATAAAAATAGTCAATGATTAACATCATTAATACATATGCTATAAAGAGATCTGGCATGATCTCTATCAACCAAATATATCTTTATCAGAACTTGTTTTCTCAATATATCGACATACAGGAAATGTGTACTCATGAAATATTTTTAGCCAATACATTGACTATACCAATTAGATAAGAAATATCAACTATTTTTAATTATGTTCTATCAGGTTGTTAAATCATTTCAATGATGTATAAAATGAATTCCACCGCTTCAATTTAATTTTCATAATTATTTCATATTACATTAATTTTGAGGTCGTGAAATTTAATTCCCCATGTAATTATATATTGGTGAGCCATAAAGAGGGACGTGTTCCATCAATGTGATGGTCAGGTATATATTAATTTTTTATTTCAATCAATGGACAGTAGTTCTTACCATGTTTAAAAAGCATAATTATTTGATTTGTAGGTATAAAAATGGGTAAAAAATATAAAGAGTGATTTTGGTTGCTTGATATAAAGGAGAGGGTAATTTCAACATCATGTCGTCAAGTACCAAGTCCAAGGACAACGTTAACCTAGTGGAGGAACTGATTGTTTTATCCCACTAGTTGGCCAACTATTTGTATGATGGGATACGACTTTATAACTGATGATCTATGAATTACATGATGGAGGGATACCATTTACATGATATCCACATAATATTTTTTATATATAGATTGAATATTAAATTTATGGTTCCCACATTAGTTTTTAGGTAAGGGAAGAATTTATGGGGACTCTTTGTTTTGACATCCAAATCTATTTATATGTTAATTTGTGAATGTTACTATTTTATTATTTGGTAACCTCATTATAAAAATAATTAAAACCATTACAACCTACCAAGAAATCCAAAAAAAATATAAAAGTTAGAAATTCAAATTTATAAATTTAGATTTTTCTGGAATACGAGTGAAAATGAGGGTATCAGTTAAGTCGACATATGCCATAACCTAGGACAAAAAATCATTGCACCGTCCATCTAACATATCTATTAATTCCAACCAATAAACCCACACATTGGAGAAAAAATTACCCATCTAAAAAACAAAATTTTTTGATAATCGAACAACATCATCATCGAAAAAAATTACTGCAATGAAGATGCAAACCACCAAAAAAACACATTCATCAATAACCCACCACAAAACAGAATGACTAAAACTAAACTAGAATAAATAGTTTTCCAAAAAAATGAGTAGATAAGACCATCTTCAACACACCATCAATTGAGCACAAAATTTATATTTTATAAAAAATTCCAGATCCAACTCATCTGTATCCCCTTTTCTAAATTGAATATTTTCTATAGTGGAGAACCATGTTTTATGTTTCACTATAGTTGCACAATCTAATTTTTATTTATTCTATTATTATTTTCATAATACATATTTTAATAATTATTTTAACTTTGTTTTTATATTTGAAAATATAATTATTATATTCTTTTCTCCACAATATTAGTAATTCTTTTTTTAATATATAAAAAATCTTATTAATTAATCATTTTTTAAATTTTGAATCAAATAATTAAATTGTTTTTTGATAATTATTTTAAATAATAGATTATTTATATATATACGTAATAAAATTTATATAATATTAATCATATATTTAGTTCAAAATAAATATATAAAATAAAAATATACATCGTACATTTAGGATAATTTAAATTCAAAATAGATAATAATTAAATAAACTAAAAATGAAAATAAAATATTTTATTTATCTTTAAAAAATTATAAAGTAAAATTGTACCAAATAATAAATATTTAAATAATATAACAACATTAATAATTACACGAGGACCCATTATTATAATCTATTAAAAATGATGGTTGAAAAAATAACATCTAGCGTATTAAATGTATAAGTTCTAAAAAAGAAAAAATACATAATTAAATAAAATAGAACAATGATATGAAATAATCATAAAATAACACACCAAATGACGTAGATAATATAAATTTATCACTAAAACAATAATACTTAACTTCCATACAAAAAATTAAGAGGTGATTGAAAAATAAGAATCCCATAATTTGGTAAATTACCAGAACATCCCTCAAGGTTGATAATATATTAAAAAAAATTGATTTTGAAGGTTATTATAAAGTAGTTTATAGTGGTTCGTGGTAATTTCAACCACTTTATATATAGTTAATGCTTGTTAACCTCGAATATGTCCATGAACATTCATATAAGTGATTATATTATAATCTTATGAAAAACATTTACATTCCTCTTTAAACTATTTTAATGTGATTATATTTTCAACAATTTACATTTTTTTACTTGAATTATAAAAAATTTCTAAAAAATTTGGTTTTATTAATTTATTTTTTCAATAAGAGCTTGATATATTTCATCATTTTCTGTTTATATTTAGATTTATTCACCCAATTGTTTCATGAAGAATAAGATCCACCAACATCATCATCAGTTATGTTTAATGAAAATGATGACAATCACGGGGATTCATGTAGATATGACATTGAAGTTAAAATACGTGACCTCAACAATAAATAGTTCAATTTTCGAGATGTATTTCTTCTAGTACTAGTACCATCATTGATTTTTTCAAAAATATATTGTTCCCTATATATTAAAATTTCTAAATCCTTTCTTGTCTATGAGATCTTACATGTGTAGGATTTTCTCTCGAATTAACTAAAACAAATACAATATTGTAAGTTATATACCCTCATTATTAGACTTATAAAAGAAAAATAATAAAATAATTTGAATATGTTGTTCTGATGCACCAATGGTACTCATAATTTCAACCTATTTGATACATCTATATAATCTCCTCATATACTTCTCAATATTTTGTATTTGACACTAAAACGATCATTTTCTTTAAATATAAAATCCCTTATTATTTACTTTATGGTATGAATTTTTTATGTGAGACCATAAATAATAAAGGTAATAGTAATTACTAGTAATAGGATCATTGAAAATCCTTGAGTACACCTCACATTAGATTATATCCACCCTAATAGACAATATAGAAGATAGAGAAACCATTACTTCCTATAAAAACCGTTATAGGAAGGAATTTGTGAAATGATCAGAATGGATTTTTTATTGAATAAAACTGGTGGATAATTATAAGGAGTATGATATATAAATAATATAAAGATTATAAAAAATAGAGCATTGTTTAGATTTAATATTGATCTAAATTTTTGGATGGATTTTTTCCTCATCCAACATTATTCTAACTACACCTTCATCCAAACTGTTGGATGCATTTCTATTTAAAATTAACGATTAGATTGATTTTATAAATATCCCACCATTATCATTATTTCACTGTAATCCCAACCATCCATCTTAAATAATTTTTTATCATAGACCTTAGAAGAGTTTTTACATTACCTACCCATATCATTATCATGTATTCATCCTAACCGTTGGATGTATTTAATTTTGATCTCAATGACAGGAAGGATTTATTCCTAACACAACCTTATCATGATTGTGCCTCCATCCAAACATTTGGATGAATTTCTTCTAGATATGAACCATCAGATGGATTTTATCATTATGTCAACTTTATCACGATTTTAACTATAATCTTATACATATAAGGGATTTCAATTGATTACAATAATAAAATGAGTTTCAATATTATCTAAAATTATCATGATTATTCATCAATAGTGAATATTGGATGGATTTCATTTTTATTTCCATCATTAGATGAATTATTTCTTTATCAAAACATATCTTGATTATACATCTATCCCAACCTTTAGAAGTATTACATTTTGATATGAATGTTCAGATAGATTTTATCATTGTCATTATTATCATGATATCAGTACAATCTGAACCATCCTTTGTATTCCATTTTGATAATAGTTTTAGGATGGGTTTTAACAATATCTAGCCTTCTCATTAGTGTATATCAAATTTTTATATTTATTAACAGTTATTTATTGATTATCTTTTAATTTTTTAAATATAGTTTTAAATATCATTATCGATACATGGATTCATTTTCATTTTATGTTTTCATTTTTTATTTTATAAAATTAATATAGTTTAAAAAATTTATTCGTTCTTTTAATATTTTTGAATATATTCATATATTAATTTAATTTTAATCATTCTTAGTATTCATTAATTTAATATTATCCACTTATTTATAAGGATCAGTAAGGGTAGAACAATATTAAGTTGCGTTAAACTAAATTAATGTAAATTTCAACGACAGTTAAGTAATGTAAAACAAAATATTAGTGAAGAAAATACATTGTTATGTGAGGGTAAAAAATTATATAAGGGTAAACATATGTTATGTAATAGTAGAATGATGATATGATTGGGTAAAATAATGATATATGTGTGTAAAAACATTTATGTAAGATTAGAATAATGGAACGTAATCCTAATGTAATGTTATGTAATGGTAAAATAAATTTGTTTAAGGGTAAAATTATATTTTTAAGGGTAAATGAAAGTTATGTAAGGGTAAAATTATATTTTTTAATGGTAAGAAAATGTTATGTTAGAGTAATTTAATGTTATGTAAGGTAAAAAAGTTACATAAGGGAGAAAAAAGTTATGTATGTATAAACTAAAGCTAATTAAGGGTAAAATAAAGTTGTGTATGTTTAGAAAAGGATAATTTTGTTAAAAAAATTAATTATGGGTACACTAAATATATGTAAGGGTATAAAAATTTAATTATGGGTAAAATAAAGTTATGTAAGTGTATAAAAAAGTTATGTATGGGTGGGCTATAGTAATGTAAGGGTAAACTAATATTATGTAGGGTTAAAAAATGTTTTGTAAGCATAAATAATGACATGTAAGTGTAAAATAATGTTAATTAAGGGTCAACCAATGTTATGAATGAGATTAATTATGGTATAAAGGGTTAAAATGTAATGGAAGGGTAAATAATATTATACAAGGGATATCTAAAGATAATTAATGGGAAAAATGTTATGTAAGGGTAAAGTAATATTAAGTAATTGTAAAACAATGTAATGTGAGGGTAAAACAATATTATGTAAGGTTTAGATAAGTAATGTACATTAAAACAAAACTGAGTAAGGGAAAGACAGTTTTATGTAAGGGAAATATAAATCCATGTAGGGATAATCTAATGTTATGTATTGGAAAACTAAACCAATGTAATGTTGAACAACATTACGTAAGGGAATTATAATGTTATGTGAGGATGAAACAATTTTATGTAAGGGTGAAACAAAGTTATGTTAGGGAAAATCAAATTCACGTCATGGTAAAACCAAGTTATGTAAGGGTGAACTAATGTTTAGTAAGGGTAAAATAAAGCTATGTAATGCTAAAAAATTATGAATTAAAAAATGTTATTTATAGATAAATAAATGTTCTAATATTGTAAAACAAAGTTAATTTAGGGCAGAAAAAGTTATATAATGGTGAAATGAAGTTAATTAATGATAAAATAAGGTTTTATAAGGGTAAAATAAGTTATTTAATGGTATAACAATGGTATTTAGTTTTATACTAACGATATGTAAGGGTTAAATAATGTTAAATAAATGTAAACTAAAGGTATGTAAGGGTAATGAAATGTAAAATAAGTGTAAAAAAATTATATGAGGGTAATATAAAGCTATGTAATGGAAAAATAAAGTGAACTAAGTGTAAACTAAGGGAAAGTAAGAGTAAAATAATATTATTTATGTATAAACCCCATTTAAGTAAGGTTTAAACAATATAAAGTGTAATCTAAATTTATATAAGAGTAATCTAAATCTATGTAAAGGTAAAAAAATAATTAATTTGGGGTTAACAAATATTTTTTAAGGGTAAAATATAGTTAAATAAAGTTATTTTTAGTTTAAAATGAGTCTTTCATTTCCAAAATCATTAAAATGTGCTCTGATTTTTTTAAAAACTTATATAAAATAACCTATAATTCTTTTCGAGCATGTGGGAATCGAGTTTCTGGAAATCAAACACACAATGTGATCGATAAATATTGAAGTGTGTGAATTAAATATAAAAATTTAATTTTAGTTTAATGATATAATTATCAACACTTATTTAGTAATTAAGATAATTAATAACTATTAATATCATTAACATTTTCAATAATTAAGAATATAATTAATATATATTATTATTTAACAATAAAACTAATAATTCACAATATAATTAATAATTAAAATAAATGTTTAATATTTAATATAATATTAAAAATATAATCATTGATGATATAATTAACATAATTGCTTATAATATCATTAATATATTCAATATTTAATAGTATAATTTATCTTACGTGGACTTTATAACATTCAATTTATAATTTGAATATTTTTTTGTACCATTACTAATATAACCATTGTTTTTGTTGCAAGGATGAGATTTTTTACAATAGTATATCATTGGAAAAATCATGCAATAAGGGTTGATTTTTTATATTACTTGTAGTTCTTTAGGAATAATTACAAATATGACATTACTGTATATATTTTTTATATAATTTTTTATATAAATGATAGTGAAATTTCATATTTTCATTCCAATATAGATTTATGTATATTTATATTCTTATCTATTTTTGTTTTTAATTTAGGTTTTTTTTATTCAGAGTGTGATAGATACTATATATCAAGGGTATATACAATTGACCATTGAATGGATTTTATATTGATCTCAATGTTTTAATAGATTTCTTGCTCATCCAACTGTATCATGATTTCGCCTCTATCTCAAATGGTGGATTGATTTCTATTTTAAATTAACTATTTTATGTATTATATATTTATTCCAAACTTACCATGATTTCACTATTACAACAACCATATGTTGTATTTCATTTATAACAAATATGGATTTTCAGTTTAATCTTTTTCTAGTCACTTCATGATAAGATATTTATCCCAAATGATAGATGGATTTCATATTTATCTCAATCATTGGGTGGATTTATTCCCCATCCAACTTTATCAAGATTTTATCTTTATTCAATTTTATTTATCAATATATAAGTGTTGATATATAACTTCTTGAGAATAAATTCACTACAAGATTTCCAAAATTAATTACAACATTAGAGGTCCTTATGATATTCATTTTGAAATTTCATCATCATTATTGCCTTATTCTTTTTTATCTTCAACTATTTATGAAACAAAAAATGCATTTGAAGATATGAAATAAGTAGTATAACATTTTATGTAGAGATAATATATAATGAAGGAACATTATTATATTTAATGGAATGATCATCCTACTCATGCTAGATCCATAATTGGGCACATACATATATATCATGATCATGAGTATATACATCAAAATATGTATATGGATTATTCTTCATACAATCCATGATATAAAGAGACATTCTTCCATCGAAAATATAAATTTTCTCGAAGTATTTTTATTTATATTCAAGATTTAGTTAATGAACATTACAATTAAATTAAATAAATAAACGACGTGCATGGTAGATATTGATTATAAACTATACAGAAATTAACAGCTATGTTTTTGATTTTGAAATATGACCTCATAGCCGATGTTATAGATTAATATGTTAAAATCATTGAGGCTACTACATTGAATTTTAAAGAGACCATTTTATTTTATTTTAGTTTATTTTGAGTTATACCATCGATCACTGAATGAAATTTATATTTCTTGATTACATAATATTGTTAAAAAACAAAATTTTCAAGAATGTTTGGTTGTATTAATTGTTTTCATTGGATGTGAAATAATTAACCTAAAACATTTTTTGAAAAATAATCATGGTGTTTTGGATCCCAGACTATTAAGTATTGTAAATTATGAATATTAGATATAGAACACACATTTTTTGTATGTCGGGTATCAATAATGACATGTTTTTGGTTGAATCCTATAATTTGTTTCTAATATATCTAAATGTATTTTTCCCGGTTCTTATTATGTCAATCAAGGAAAATAACAAGAAATTAGATTTTATTTATCTGATAGTATATATCCAACATGGACCATAATTGGTGAATGTATCGATAAGGATCATTTTATGATGAATAATTGTTTATCTATAATGTAATAAAGATGTATAAAATATGACGAATATTCATTCATTTTTTTTATTCATCCTTTGAAATCATCGCATGTCCTAAATTGTTTTGGGGAAAACATTTAATAAATGATATATTTACTTAAATAATTACAATGAACAAATATAATAGATGAGGAAACACATGATCTAAATAACCAAATTGTAGATTCGATGGAAGTGCCAGCTCAAACTGTTGTGTTTACAAATGAAGAAAATATTCAATTTCAGAACACGATCAATCAACATATATGAATCAATGATAATGATGATCATATCATAGTCTATAATTAATTGATAGAGAATTTATGATAGTAATATACAAATTTAGAAAATAAATTGTAATCGAGTATCCATTGTAATTTTCAGGTTTTTTATTTTTATATCATTTTAAATAGATGATAATTTTATTTTAATTTATTAAATTTCTAGTACAATTTCAATATAATTTAATAAATATTTTTTAAAAAATTATTATTATGTTAACATGATTTTTCAAAATACAACAAATAAATAAATATTATTTATCTATTTTGTTTAAATTTCCAATTAATTAGTCAAATTACACGAATGTAATTATAAAAAAAATAATAATCATATAATTACTTCAATATACACATACCATAATTTAAAATTAGGTTTTATACAAATTATTAAAAATAAATAATAAATATTAAAAATAAAACAATAAATGAAAATAAATTTTTCTTAATATATACTGAAAATAAGGAATATTTTTTATATTTTTTTAGAAAAATTTTATTCAAAGAATGTTTTATTGTAAAATAAAATGACACTTTTTTTATCCTCGTAGAGGGAGACCCATTACATAGCCAATAGGCGCAAGTCTGGTTGTCCCATGAACATGGACCAAAAAGCCTAGTGAAGCATCATTTTACCTAGGTCACCAGGACTTCATCATTCATGTTCCACTCACTATGTGCATCATTCCTACATCACATCTTACCCATTATAGAGTGAATTTTATGATGAATACTTAATAATGGAGTAATCCATCTCTAAAATTGTTTTATGGGTTGGTTTTTCCCTTGGAAACATAAAATTCCACCAAGAAGAAGATCAAATCAATAGATAATTAAGTTAAAACATTGAAGACCATGCTAGATCCAACTCACATTCAATATTAAATCCTATAATTTATAAATCATAAAATCATAATGACATCCACATAAAAAAACAACAAAAAACAATACTATGGATCGCCAAAACATTAATAATCTACAAGAACCCTCGAATTATTTATAATGAAGAATGATGATGAATACATCATAAATCTACATAGTATGCATTAACCATTATTCCAGAACACTGCAAGGATCCAAGAATCTCACACTACCATGGAATAGAATGATAGTGTTACCAATAAAATACACCAGAGACCGCAAAAATATGGTGAAATAAGTGGGAATAAAACAGTAAAGAAGACGAAATCAAGGATGCCAATAAGGAGTGAGAAAAGCCTCATTGGATATTCATCCTATAACATAATCCAACTATAGATAAATAACCCCCAATACCTCCTTATAACAGACTCACAAGACATATTTAGGATATGATCAATGGAAAAAGTTTTAAGAAGAGAGTACAGGTGTCGACGAAACATAATAGAGAGCCACCATCTATGCAAGGACCAATATCCCCTTCCACTAAAATAATCACTAAGTGAACACCACCATAAACCAATACCTTACATGAATAGTGAACCACCATGAATCCATACCACTTGAGTGACTAGTAATCCCCATTAGAGGCTATTCCTGCTACCATGATAGCAACCACAACTCAATCAACACATTCCACACCAACCTAATATTGAAAATACACCATACCAAGAAAAACTAAAAAACAACATATTAGTTACAATAATCTTTTCAATTGGAAGTGGTTTATGATAAAGATGATTCTTTTGGTGTTTGTGTATTAAATAACCACGTACTTCATGGTCGACAATAATTTAGCTGTTGTTATTTTAATTTTGTCGTGGTTTTTTTATGAGTCATTTTCTGATCATTTAGTGGGGGTTTTGATTTTATTTAGGCATCTTATTTTTTTAAAATAACCTTAAAATTAAATGTTTAAAATGAACCTAACGACCTATACTATATGTAGTCTTGGTTATTTTTTATAATTTTTAATATAAACTACAACTTATTAAAATTCTATATAATTTTTTAAGTGGTGATTTTTAAAAACCACCGAAATATTTTTTTTATTATATTTTTAAACATATAATTAAAAAATATAAACATATAAAATATGACAAAAATTAAACTAACAAATAAATTTCATGAAAACCCATCATATGGACTTAGTCATATATAAATGCATCCACAATCACTATAACCTCAGTAACCATATCCTTATCCAATTGATACCCTTATTCAACCCATACATAAGCAATCAATATATATATATATATATAATGAATCAAAAAATAAACGATTCCAAATATAAATCCTTCTAATGACTTCCCTTGCATCCATGTATCCCCACATCATCTCATCACTTAGAACCAAAAAACTAATGTCATTAACTGTAACAAAAATTAAGACATAAATTATACCAAAATATAATACATCTAATGTTTAGTTGAATCGCTGATTAAATTTAAACGTCACACATAAAATGAGAGCCATCATGTCTGAATTGTAATTAATTTCATGGATTAGAATGGTCAAACTCATTCCCCCTAGTAGCACTATCCACCTATAATAATAACTAAAACATTTAATAAATGAAATTTAAAATATAAAGGACAAAAAATATATTATGAATGTTTCACATAATTTTTGTTGTTTTGGAAATAAAAAATAATAAATTTTACATTAAAAATAATATACTCTGAAAAATACATTGAAAACCAAAAAACTACATTTTTCATATATGATTCAACACATGAAGATGAAAGTGATAATTATATAAGAATAAAATTAGATTTTATATCACCATGAGGTGTGCTTGAAATTAACATAGTAATCCAAATTTTGAAACATCAAAATGACATCAATTTGTATATTTAAAAAATAAATCAATAGTGGTTTTCGATAATCTCATGTCAATATGAGATATTGTTTTACCGTTTTGATAATTACACGCACATTATAGTTTCATAAAACATAAAAAATGATTCTACAGCCATCCTAGGAAAATTATAAATCAAAATGATATTTTTTTGGTTCCTACAATTTAATAATAAATATAAAATCTTTGAATTATGATTTAATGGATGTATTAAATCAATTTAATGTTTTTGACCTCCCAAAACATGTTTTTAAAGGAACTAGTACCTTTAAAAAATATATTGAGTCATTCCGACCATACGTAATGTTTCACTAACATTTTATCTTCCTGTAAAAGACAAAATCTAATACAATAGAAGATTTTCAAAGAGTTCATTTGAATCTGAAGTGGGGTTCAATGGGGTTTACAATTATAGGTATGTTTTAGTGTTTTAAAACACTGAAAATTAATTTACATAAATCGAAGGAAAAATGAAACTCAAAAATATTTTTTTAACAAAAAAATACAAAATAAATATGTGGTTAGATTCCTATAATATTATTTAATCTGATGTCATTTTTATAGTTTTAATACCCTAACACATGTTTTTAAAGACTTTGGTTACTTTATAAAACATTTTATTGAGTTACTTCGACCACAACACATACCAGATTGACTTTTTGTATCCATAAAAATATATAAAAGAACTAAAATATGGGATTCCTCGGATTTCAAAAAAATTGGATTTTTCTACTATGAATTTATTAACTAAGCACATATTTTTATGTTGTAAAACACTAAAAACGTTTATATAATCACAAGAAAATTATAACTTGGAATGAATTTGATCATATTCCCAAATTATAGAAAACAAACTATATAAATTTTTATGTGGCGTCATGGAATTATTACATAATGGTCATGCTTTTGACCAACAAACACATGTTTTTAAATGGTTGGGTTCCATTCAGAACTATTTTGAGAGTTATTCTGACTACATAGTATGTCAGATTGACATGTTTTCAATATTTAAATATCATAGAATAACTAAAATGTGTTTTTACAAAAATTTGACGTCAATATATGGTTTTTAAAACGAGTTTGACCATTATAATCATGTTTTTGTGTTTTAAAATATATAAAATGTGTTTACATGTATTCTATAAATAACTGAAACTCAAAAGGACATTTCATCCATTCCTATATTTCAATAATAACTCTAAATGCATTTACTACGATTTCCTAGTAATATGAAATTATTTACAAACTTTTGACACCAACAGCCATTTTTATGGGATTTGGTACTTTTAAAAATTGTTTACCAAGTCATTACAATAACACCCCATGTCAGATTGACATTTTCCCCTCAACGTACACATCAAAAATAATATAATGGTTATTTTCCAATAAATTCACATCAATATAAGGATGATTTATATTTACCCATCTGTGTTAAATACATCGAGTGGGGGGAGGGGTGGATAAGGTCATGAAATATCAAAACAATAATCTCTTTGGATATTGTTTCATCATTAAAAAGAACACTTCTCTCTCAATTCATAATGTATTCCTTGTAGTGTTTCCTTTTACGAATTTCCTTAATCCCATATCAATCTTCCTTAATCCCTTTGTAAAATCCTCTACCCCATGTAACACGAGTGATTTTAAAAATTCTATTACATCAAGAACTACCTTCTCTTCACGTATGTGAAATCCCAACATCCTGGACCCAGATTCTGCTTGATGGGTGCCTCGAGTGTGGTGTAACACAAGGACTCAAGGGAATCTCCTCGAATGCTATAGGATATCGACTAGTAGTGAGGGCATAATTTGTGTGTGTGTGGGGAGACTATGCCCTCATTAACAAACTGTGATAGAGTGGGTGAGAGTAAATATAGTTAAATATTAGAATAAATATATGTAAATATAAGGCACATCAGAAAATAGAGAAAACAAGAAAAATAATTGAATCTACTAGAATAAAATTCAATAACAACTGACGATATGTCATCTACTTGAATACAAGAAAAATGGGTACAAGATAGCAAGCATAACATGTTCCACAATAGTATAATGTAAATAAAATACTATACCGTGAATCTTGAGTACTAAAATGGTCCTCTGCTATCTTGCACAATACTAAAAAACAAATAACCAAGTGTTTGAAGCAGTATGAATCCCTTCATCAACACAGGCAACCAAGTAATCTAATATTAGTACTAAACGACACCCAGAGAGTGTATGAGATAAATAATAGTGGTCCACCACCAAAAGTGTCTATAACATCCATACCGTGTAATGGAAATGTAACAATTTGTAGGAATGAATATATAATGAATAGTAGTACAATCTAATAAAATTCCCAAGTACATACATCATCACTCGGCTTGTGTCTAAACATGTAACTAGTTCATTTAATTAATAATTTTCCTGTTTTTGATGATAGGTCTCATGAGGAAGATCAAACACTGACATCGGCTCATGGAAATATGAATATTGAGTGTTCCTAGATGTTACAACGAAACCATTTTAAGTGATATTTAATAGTGATGTCCCACTGTAATAACCAAGGTGACATAGACCTCAATGTTTTCCATCTTAGTAACAACTGTAACCTAGCCTAAGGTAAGAGTGTAATTCAAGGATTGTAATATAATGAATTCGATGATGGGATTCCTACCGAGTCCAAGGTGATTGACCAAGGTAATATGGGGCTATGCCCAGACTGAGCCCAATGGGCTTTAACCATGGAACCTACTTGTCAATGTTGGATCCAATGAGTGTATCCATGGCATCCTGGATCCATGGAGTGTATCCAAGACATCCTATAGTACTACATATGGGATCCTACTATATCATACTAGGAATCCAATGGTTAGAAAATTATCGGGATCTAGGTGGATATCAAACTAATAAATCCATATATTTGAATCAGAATGGGGTTCCCAAGTGTTCATTGTATCATTCGATCCGATTCCAAGGAGAGATCGAGTCAGGACATTCCTATTTAATAGTGAATTCTTATAATATTTCATTCAGATTAATCATTTCCTTTTATTATTGTGATATGATCATGTATCTTGGATCCATTTTATCAAATAATTTGTTTCAAGACATTACTCTTATTAGTGTCACAAATCCATGTAGCATTCACACATCATTTTAATTCAACTAAGGCATATTCCTTAATTTATGGTTAATTTATCTAGCTTCCATTATTGCGGTAAGGGATTCTTCAGATATGAAACCAATTATTCATTCACAGTTAATTATCAGTTTTATCCACATACCGTAGGTGGAAAACTTTTATAAATACATTGTAGATTTATTATTAAATTCATCTTATAAATATAGAAAATTAATATAAAAAGTATACCCTTAATTTTTCCCATGCCGAGGAACACCCAAAAGGTGGTGCAGACATTTCAAACACTAAGGAACTAATATGGACTTACCCTCTACATATAAAGTATGGAGTTTTAGTCATACCCACAAAAAATTATTCACATATTTGGGAAGATCATATCCATACGATTTTAACAAGTAAAAGTATGGAATATTAATTCTATAATTGGAACCCAATGAAATCAGTGATCCCCACACGTATATTTTAAAATTGATGAACATTAGGGATAAAATATAAACCACCCACCATAGGGTTGTATGTTCTTTATATTTTGGTATTGGCCATTGATTTGGACCAGATCAGAGTGGGTCTACGAAAAGGATAAAAATTCTCATACCCTGATATCTTAGTTGATAGATAAATAGAAAGAGAACGACCCAAGAGGACTTGAGTCCTTACAGTTTCGAATCCAAAGTTACAAATGAACGATCAATCAATTTATGGATGAAGGAGATCTCTTGATTCCAATGTCAGATATTCCAAATGACTCCAATTGATAGATAAATAAGTTAATCCAACATAATCTTGGATTAGGGAATATTGAGGTAGGTGAATAAATCATGAAGTGAAAAACTATAAATTTACCAAAATATTTTCATGTGCACGGTTTGTCCACATAGTTTGAAGAACTGTACACAAATCATGTAAAATTACTTGGAAAAAAGTCTCTCTTGCAGATTAAGGCCACACAACCATGTTCCAACCATGTGAGGAGGATATATTCCAAAAAACACAGTCTTCATTGTTTTTCAAAATGTGCGAAATTCAAGCACGGTTTACTAGAAACATTGTGCCGAGTATATTTTCCAAAAAAAATATGTGTTTAACGCAAGATGTTTTTAAAGCTTCGAACATTCCCTGGACACCCCATAACCATTTACAAACCCATTTAGAACCTATTTTAGGTTCAAAGTAAATATTTAGACCGAATATTAAAGGATCCATACATGAGTGAAAAACTGGGTTGTTACAACCTTCCCCCCTTAAAAGAACTCATCCCCGTGTTCACCATCCATGGATAGAGTAACATTGTATAATAATAACATTGGAAATTGGGTAGGTATGTCCGATTCTCTATCCCATGTCACATCCTATACTTGGTCGTGCATCAATATCACCCGTACTGGAGGGATATACCCGCCTGAGAGAGCATTTTTTATATAGTAGATGATGCATACTAGATACCTCTCAAAGTTAGCATCAACATCTAACTCTACTTCCTATTGATAAAAAGTATGTGATGGGTCGGAATGACTGTGGAAAAGCTGTGAAACATGAATAACGTCATGCATGGCATTATACCTTTGTGGTAGTAGGAACTGATAGGATATTGATAAGTCTATCCCTAGAATTTCAAAAGTCCATACTGAATGAGGTGATTTCTTCCCCTAAATTCATAACCATATATTCCCTAGCCTGGGAAATACCCCATGAAATACAAGATCACTAACCTTAAAATCAATAGTTCATCGACAGTGATCGACCTATGATTTCTATCTATACTGAGCAGTAGTCATATGCATTCTGATTAGCTGATCTTTCTATGAAGTCCCCAAAATGAGACGTGGTCCATGCATTACTGCCTCACTTAATCTAGCCAGCAGACTGGTTAATGGCATTGACTACAATATATGGCCTCAAAATGAGCCATATGAATTATCACCTAAAATCTATTATTAGAACAAAACTCAACATGTGTGATATGCTTCCCCTAAGAACCCCTGAAATCAAGGACACATTCTTGGAGCATATCCTCTAGAACAATTATTATTCATTATGACTGACCATCATTTTGAGGGTGAAAAGATGTGCATAGAAGCACTTGTGATCCCATTTCTTTCTGTAACCCATGCCTAAAATGTGACATGAAATGAGAAAATCTATCTGAAATGATAGTACATGGAACCCCATGTAGTCATATGATCTCAAAGACATACTGTCTTTGTAAAATACCAAGTAAGTAATGAATAATTTATATTTTATCTATGTCTATTAATGAATTAGATAGTGTTTTAGAGGATTAAAATAAAAATAAATCCAATCTTAAGCATGGAATACACTAATATTTTAAAAAGATTGTTTTATTGCCTTTTGATGGCAAACCATTTTTAAATCTATCTTTTGACAATTTTATAAGCTATGTTTGTCAAAATAAACTTATTCTTTATGATTGGGACATCAAAATTTACTTTGTGTGAATTTTTGGTATTTTTCTGACAATGTTCATTTTTTAATGAATAGTGAAAAATACTGCATTTTACATCAAAACTGCTTTTTAATATATTTTATTTATATGATTATATTATCTTTTGAATTGATTTTAAAGTGAAATTAGAATATATTTTTACTATTTAATCCAATAGTGGTCATTGGACTCAATTTCACTTTGAAATTGGACTTAAACTGGTGTCAATCTTTTGATACTTATTATTTCATAAAAACACGCTATTTGTCATGACAACAGGAATTAATTATTAAATTAATTAATGTAAATTATATGATTTTAATTTTTTAAAATATATATCATTTTTGAATTCAGAATATCAATTATATATTAGGGTGAAGTTTTGGTATCTTTCTGAAAAACTTCAATTTTTGATGAATAGTGAAACCACTAAGTGGTAGTTAAAGAAACTAATTTTTCGTTTAAATGAAATTTTACCACCTCTGTGATTTGATTTTCAAAAATATAACATACATGGTTGTCATTAAGAAGTAAAATGTGGTTCAATGAGATTAAAATAATTTTTTGGTGAATAGTAACTTTTATGTTTTTAATCGCGATTAGTGGTAATTGGTGTAGTTTAAGGTAAAAATAATGTTTTAATAGTATGAGATGAGCTTGACACATGTACTACCCTCATTGGATGTGCCATGGACGACCAATACAATCCATGGGTCTACTTGGGGACCCCATGGAGCCACTTTGGTTGGGAAATGACATAAATAACTTTTTATTTAATGAAAAAGTAAAAATGACACAAACATAATATGTTTTACAAAAACAATTTTTAACTGGGGTTATACAAGTCCGATTTTTGACTATAAATATTAATTGGAAATATAAAAAGCTTTCCTACATCATAGTATTTTTTTTATAATTTTTAGACATTATATAAATTAAATTATTTATGACATCATGATGATGCAGCGATTACCTAATTAATAAAGGATTTAAATAAAATGAGAATATAATGTAAAATCTATGACCTACACATGTCCAAAACCTATTGGGTGGGTATATTGCGAACCCTTATCACCGTATCCTCGAATTATATCAACGTGGGACCTTTTAAATCCGATACTCATTTTCAAATAAAGTAATATTTCTTTAATTTCCAAGAGTGCCCCTCCTCTCCTCTTATAAAAGGCCCCCACCTCTACCTCCTTACCCACACTTCCAAAGCCTTTGGCTCAGACAAAAACTACCAATTGTGTCTCTACACTTCCCTCTATTACTCATTGAATCCTCACTTTGGGCATAAGTCTTCCCAAGGAAGCCTTTGAGATCAAACCAAAGGGAGTTACCCGATTTTAAGGTAATATCTTCACTTGAGTCCTTTTGTTTTATTTTGCTTCTCCATCCCCCTAAACTCTTTTTATTTATTTCTTTTATAACAACTACTGTATCTTAAATATACTAGGATTTTTTTATAATAAGGATTCAAGATACACTTACACACACCTACATCTAATGGTTAAAGAACATACTGTTTCCGTGGATGGTGAATTTATGCCTCCCGAAACGATGATTGTTCAACATTCCTTTAACACCTTCAAAGGTGGCCATTAAGATGTCATTATATTTATATATGATATATAATATGTATATGTTTTCATTAAGCTTCTGTAGTTTTCATTTTTGGAATACCATTATGGTTTCCATTATGGGTAAACACGATATCTTCATTTAAGGAAGTGCAGACTACCGCCCCCTCAATGTGATTTGATTTCGTTAATGCCATATGTGGTAGGTATAAAGGATTTAATTAATTTTATTATATATGATATTATACTGGAATTATAATATATCTTTATATAATAATGATTCCATTCCATAAAAAATACGAAATAGAAATGAAAGTAGCGTTCATGCGTACGTACGGCTTACCGTCTCCAGGAACGGTGCATTTCATCATCTTACCTCTAAATGATTATGTAATATTATAAATGCACGTATATACTGGATATATATGATATATATGATATATACATCATGATTATAATTCTGGATATAATGGATACATGAACAATTTGTAATTATAAAGGGTTTATTTTGACTCAAGTACCAATGATCGTTAAAACGACCGTTATTAACTTAAATAATTACATAGTGTTAATGACATGGCAATAAGTGATATAAAAAGAATAATGAACTTGAAAAAGGTTCTTAAGAAAGTGTAAATTAAATCAAGTTTATTATTCAGGACATTAAAGAACGATCGAGTCAAGTCAGACCCTATATATGGGACTTCATCTCAATCTCCTTTCATTGAGGCATATTTTATTTTATACACAACTTTCTTTTATACGGTGTATAAACCCCTTTGACTTTTACGTTTATCTAAAAGGAATCTTTTTTATACGAAGCATTTCACAAAATGACAAAAGGGAATGTTTTTGTCGTACGTATGCGGCGACAACGACTTCTCTGCCGCCGTGACCATTTTTTTAGTTTCGGCTTCCTCTACAAGCCATACATTCTTTTTAAAAGAAAAAATAAATACCATGATTTAATTTTCTTTTATTTTGGTATTGAAAATGGTTTTCATAATGTTTTTATATCAATGTGTTGTATTGATATCTTGTGATTGAAAGGTGGAAATGTTTTGTTTCCTTTATGCATGTTTTAGGTGATACGATTATGTTGAGGTTCTTGGGCATTATTATGAAGATGGGTGGTTCCGTGATAAACTAAGGGCAGGTGAGCCCGATATAGCTCTCCAATGCATTGGGTAATGTGAAGGAGTGAAACGTTAAGGTTTCTCCGAAGAGATTTAGGGAATATACTGTGATGGGTATTCCAAACGTAACCAAGTGGGTTACTCCCAACATAAGAATGTTTTTAATGCCTCAAGTAACCTTTATGTCTTATGATTTCTATGGTTTATTCATGATTTTATGAGGTATGTTAAAGTGATTATGTTTTATGGGTAAAGTATGATTTCATTCTTATGTATATATGTACCCATGTTTCCTTTACATATATTTTTATATCCCTTACTGAGCATTTTTTGCTCATCCCATATTTTTTTTGAAATGTTTTTCACAGGTCAAGGTAAAGGTACATGTTATGAAGATAATGTCATGTAAGTGTCAAGAAAGAATCCATGTTTTATTTTAAATATGTTTCGATTGATGGGAAAGAAGAATACTATCTTTATGTAACCACTTTGTTTATATGTGAAATGTAATGCTAGTTCTATGATCTAATTCTCTAAAACTCTAAACCCAAAAAGATCCTCAATGTGTAATCTTGTAATAACTCAAGATTTAGTAAGGTTTAAGGATGGGGCCTTATAGTTGGTATCAGAGGTCGGTTTAGATAACTTTAGGAGTTAGAATTCTATTAAATGATTATCCAAAAATATTTTTTTTGAAATGATATAGCATTTGAAGATTACCATGTTGCTTCATCTAAGACATGTTTGTTCAGAATGGTTTTCCGCAGAGGAAACAGGGAAGCAGTGCTAGGAAGGAATGAAGAAGGAAATAACCTTCCGAATCAGCATCCCGATATGGTCGGAATTGGAACTGAACAGTTTGTTGCAGTAATGGAGCAGTTGACTCAAGTGATAAATGGCGGTGGTATCCATACACGAGATCAGCCAGATCAACCACAGAGGAACATGTCGGTGGTGGAGCATTTCATGAGGCAACATCCCCCATCATTCAGAGGATCATCTGAACCTGTGTTAGCTGAAGGGTGGATTAAAGCACTAGAGAAGATTTTCGATGTCATGGGGTGTTTAGACAATCAAAAGGTTAGTCTTTGTAATTATCGTTTGGAGGGTGAAGCAGATCAGTGGTGGTTAATGGTTAAGAATATCAGGGATGCTGATGAGATTGATGCTCTTGACTGGGATGAATTCTAAGGTATGTTTCTTGAGAAGTATTTTCCTAAGGATGTTCGACTTAGGATGGTAAATCAATTCCTAGAATTGAGGCAAGAGGAAGACTCAGTGGCTACCTATGAAGAAATGTTCACTCGATTGTCAAGGTATGCTCCAAATTTTATCCGAGACCTTGATAGAAAAATCAATCATTTTTACTCTGGATTAAAGCCATAATATCGAAGGTCATTAGCTTCTCATGAGTTTAAAAGTTATGAAAAGCTTGTTCGATGTACTGAGAAGGTGGAAATGGAGTTTGCCGATGATCAAGTGTTCTATAACAACCAGCAGAAGAAGAGACCAATGTGGCAGGAGAAAGGGAAGAATTCTTCAGAAAAGTCTGATGGTAAGAAAACTAAGTTTCTAGTTTGTGTTAAATATTGCAAAAGGCATGCTGGGGAATGTCTCTTGAATTCTGGAAAGTGCTACCGATGTGGTAAGATGGGATATAAGGCTCGTGATTTCACTGAAAATGATCAAGGTGAAGGTAAGACCAAATTTGATTTACAGTTAGTGAAATGTTTTAAGTTCAATGAGATGGGTCACTATGCAAACGAGTGTCCGACTAAGAGCTTGAGTGATGGGATGTAGTTAGACTACAAGCAGAAAGGGGTGGTGAAATCCTTTGCAACTACTTCAGCAGATGTCGGGCCATCAATTGAAGTTGTATCAGGTACTTTGTTTGTTTTTTCAGATTATTCCAGTGTGTTGTTTGATTCGGGGTCTACACATTCTTCCATATCTGAAACCTTTTCTAGTAAAATGGGAATACCATCTCAAGAAATGACTCCTGAACTTGTGGTAAAAACACATGGGGGAAATGTTGAGGAAAAAAGAATTTATAAGAATCTTCCTATCCTTATCTGTGGAAAGAACCTGCTTGAAATCCTTATTGTTCTACCTCTCGTAGAGTTTGTTGTTATCTTGGGTATGGATTGGCTCTCTATTTACCATGCTAAGATTGACTGTAGAGATAAAGAAGTTTCTTTTCAGAAATACTTTCAGTTTGTGTACAATAATTAACCCTTACTATTGATAACTTATAAAGAGGCCAAGAAACTTGTAAAAGATGGAAATGAATGTTACCTTGCACACATCATTGAAAACAAGGGAACTGTTCAGATTAATGATGTGCCAGTGGTAAATGAGTATCCTGATGTTTTTCCTGATGAGTTTCCTGGAATAATACCAGATCGGGAAGTTGAGTTTACTGTTGACTTAGTTTCTGATGCTAAGCCAATTTCAAAACCCCCTTATCGAATGGCTCAAATTGATCTTTTAGACTTGAAGGAGAAATTGCAAGATTTATTAGAGAAAGGTTTCATTCGACCTAGCACATCACCATGGGGTGCTCCTGTTTTATTTGTTAAAAAGAAATATGGTTCAATGAGACTTTTCATTGACTATAGGGCCATGAATAATATCACTATTAAGAACAAATATCTTTTCCTCATATCGATGATTTGTTTGATCAGCTCCAGGGAGTTCAGTTTTTTTCAAAGATTGACCTGAGATCGGGGTACCATCAGCTGAATGTGAAGGAGGTAGATATTCCAAAGACAGTGTTCCATACAAGATATGGCCATTATGAATTTGTATTAATGCTTTTTGGGCTAACCAATGCACCTGCTGTATTCATGGACTTAATGAATAGAATTTTCCATGAGTTCTTGAATAAGTTTGTGGTGGTTTTCATTGATGATATTATGGTGTTTTCTAAAAGTAAATAAGAGCATGAAAGACATTTAAGGGTTATCTTGAAATCCTTAAAAGAAAAGAAACTGTATGGAAAATTCAGAAAGTGTGAGTTTTGGTTGCAACAAATTTCTTTCCTTGGTCATATTGTTTCTAAAGATGGAATAACTGTTGATCCTGCAAAAACAATAGTTGTGGAAGACTGGCCAAGACCCACAAATGTAACTGAGATTCGTAGCTTCCTTGGTTTGGAAGGCTATTACCGAAGGTTTGTTAGAAATTTTTCACGATTATCTAGTCCAATGACTAAGCTAACTCGGAAGGGTGTTAAGTTTATCTGGACAAAAGAATGTGATGATTGTTTTCAGGAATTGAAAAGAAGATTGGTGAATGCTCCAGTTTTGGCACTAACTTCTAGGAATGGTGAGTTTGTTATATATAGTGATGCTTCATTGAAAGGACTTGGTTGCGTCCTAATGCAGAATGATCAGGTAATTGCTTATGCTTCACGACAGTTGAAAACTCATGAGGTAAATTACCCTACACATGATTTGGAATTATCTGTTCTTGTTTTCTCTTTAAAAATATGGAGGCATCATTTGTATGGGGTAAAGTGTGAAATATATACTAATCACAAAAGTTTAAAGTATATATTCACTCAGAAAGTGTTAAAAATGAGATAGAGGAGATGGCTGGAATTAATCAAAGATTATGATTGTACAATTCATTACCATCTGGGAAAAGCAAATAATGTGGCTGATGCTTTGAGTCGAAAAAGTAATGCTTCATTAGCAATGTTGCATTTGGAATGTGATCCTTTGGTTAAGGAATTGATGAACTTTGGAATAGAAGTTTTTGGTGCAGGAAGATCTTCTGTTTTGTTTCAGGTATCAGTGAGATCATCTCTATCAGATAGAATCAAGCAAGCACAGAAGCAAGATAGTGAGTTGCAGAAAAATGTAGAACTGGTTCAGAAAGGTAAGTTGCATGAATTCAACATTGATAATGATTGCGTTTTGAGATTTGTTAAGAGATTGTGTGTGACTTTTGATTCACAGTTGAAGACAGAGTTGTTATGTGAAGCTCATAGTCCTCCGTTTTCAGTTCTTCCAGGCAGTACTAAGATGTATAGAGATCTTCGGCAGTATTACTGGTGGGATGGAATGAAAAGAGATATTGCTGATTTTACTGTGAAGTGTTTGACTTGTCATCAGGTTAAAGCAGAGCGGCAGTTACCGAAAGGGATGCTTCAGCCTTTACTAGTTCCAGAGTGGAAATGGGAGAATATATCCATGGACTTTTTTGTGGGATTACCGAAGACATCTCGAGGTAATAATGCAATATGGGTTATTGTTGATCGCTTGACCAAATCTACTCAATTCCTTGCTATAAGAGATACTTTTTCCCTAGATCAACTTTCCCATTTGTATCTTAAAGAGATATTCAGGTTATATTGAGTTCCTCTCTCCATTGTATCTGACCATGATCCCAGGTTCACTCTTAACTTTTGGAAAGGCGTTTAGAAGTCATTGGGTATTGAATTAAATTTTAGTACAACTTTTCATCCTCAATCAGATGGGAAGTCAGAACGAAAAATTCAGACCTTGGAGGATATGCTACAAGCTTGTTCAATGGATTATCAGGGAAGTTGGGAACAACATCATCCCTTGGTTGAATTTTCATATAATAACAGTTTTTATTCCAGTATACCGATGGCACCATTTGAGGCGTTATATCGGAAGCAGTGTCGAACTACAGCTTTCTGGGATGAAGTGGGTGAAAGGAAGTTGATGGGACCAGAATTGGTAGAAGAGATTGCAGAAAAAGTTCAGCTAATTCAGAAACACACGAGAACAGCTCAGAGTAGGCAGAAGAGTTATGCGGAAAACAGGAGGAAGGATCTCTCTTTTGAGGTAGGTGATCATGTTTTTCTCAAAGTCTCACCATGGAAAAGTGTGATGCGATTTGGTAAGAAAGGAAAGATGAGTCCAAGGTTCATTTTACCATATGAAATTCTGGACAGAGTTGGATCAGTTGCTTACTGAGTGGATTTAACTCCGAGTTTATCTCAGGTACACAATGTTTTTCAGGTTTCGATGCTGAGAAAGTATATGCCAGATCCATCTCATGTTTTGAGTCCAGAGGTAGTTCAGCTGGAAGAGAACCTATCTTCTGAGGAAAACCCGATCCAGATTCTTGAAAACAGGAAGCAAGTGTTACTAAATAAGGTGATTAATTAGGTAAATGTTTTGTGGAAAAACCACATGATGGAAGAGGCAACATTGGAATCTGAAAATGCAATGGGGGATAAGTACCCCCATTTGTTCGATAAGTATATAAATTGTGGGGATGAAATTTTCTAAAGTGGGGAAAGATGTAACATCCCATGTATGAAATGAATAATAGATATTTTTATCTATGTCTATTAATGAATTAGATAGTGTTTTAGAGGCTTAAAATGAAAATAAATCCAATCTTAAGCATGAAATACTCTAATTTTTTTAAAAGATTGTTTTACTACCTTTTGATAGAAAACCATTTTTAAATCTATCTTTTGACAATTTTATAAGCTATGTTTGTCAAAATAAACTTATTATTTATTATTGAGACATCAAAATTCACTTTGTGTGAATTTTTGGTATTTTTCTGACAATGTTCATTTTTTAAGGAAGAGTGAAAAATACAGTATTTTACATCAAAACTGCTTTTTAATCTAATTTATTTGTATGATTAGATTAACTTTTGAATTGGTTTTAAAGTGAAATTAGAATATATTTTTACCATTTAAACCAATAGTGGTCATTGGAATCAATTTCACTTTGAAATTGGACTTAAACTTGTGTCAATCTTTTGATACTTATTGTTTCATAAAAACACGCTATTTGTCATGACAGCGGGAATTAATTATTAAATTAATTAATGTAACTTATATGATTTGAATTTCGTAAAATAGACATCATTTTTGAATTCTGAATATCAAATATAGCTTAGGGTGATGTTTTGGTTTCTTTCTGAAAAACTTCAATTTTTGATGAATAGTGAAACCCCTAAGTGGTAGTTAAAGAAACTGATTTTTCGTTTAAATGAAATTTTACCACCTCTGTGATTTGATTTTTCAAAAATCCTACATACATGGTTTTCATTAAGAAGTAAAATTTGGTTCAATGAGATTAAAATAATTTTTTGGTGAATAGTAACTTTTATGTTTTTAATCGTGATTAGTAGTAATTAGTGTAGTTTAGGGTAAAAATAATGTTTTAATAGTATAAGATGAGTTTGAAACATGTCCTAACCTAATTGGATGTGTCATGGCCGACCAAGACAATCCATGGGTCAACTTGGGAACCCCATGGAGTCACTTTGGTTGGGAAATCACATAAATAACTTTTTATTTAATGAAAAAGTAAAAATGACACAAACAAAAAATGTTTTACGAAAACAATTTTTAAATGGGGTTATAAAAGACTTATTTTTGACTATAAATATTCATTGGAAAGATAAAAAGACTTAATACATCATAGTATTTTTTTATAATTTTTAAACTTTAAATATATTAAATTATTTATGACATCATGATGATGCAGCGATTACCTCATTAATAAAGGATTTAAATAAAATGAGAAGATAATGTAAAATCTATTACCTACACATGTCCAAAACCTATAAAGTGGGTATATTTCGAACCCTTATCACCTTAACCTCCAATTATATAAATTAGTGACCTTTTAAATCCGAAATTCATTTTCAAATAAAGTAATATTTCTTTAATTTCCAAGAGTGCCCCTCCTCTCCTCTTATAAAAGGCCCCCACCTCTACCTCCTTACCCACACTTCCAAAGCCTTTTCCTTGCCCAAACCTTGCCCATTTTGTCTCTCCATTTCCCTATATTACCCCTTGAAGCCTCACTTTGGGCATAATTCTTCCCACAGAAGCCTTTGAGCTCAAACCAAAGGGAGTTACCCGATTTTAAGGTAATGTCTTCACTTGAGTCCTTTTGTTTTATTTTGCTTCTCCAAACCCCTACAATGTATTTATTTATTTATTTTGTAACAAATCCAGTATATTCAATATACTAGGATGTTATTATAAGAAGCATTCAAGCTACACTTACACACACCTACATTTAATGGTTAAAGAACATACTGTTTCCGTGGATGGTGAATTTATGCCTCTCGAAATGATGATTGTTCAACATTCCTTTAACACCTTCAAAGGTGGCTATTAAGATGTAAATATATTTATATATGATATATAATATGTTTATGTTTTCCTTATGTTTCTGTATTTTTCATTTTGGGCATACCTTTATGATTTCCATTCTGGGTAAACGCGATATCTTCATTTAAGGAAGTGCGGACAACCGCCCCCTCAAAGTGATTTGATTTCGTTAATGCGATATGTGGGACGTATAAAGGATTTAATTAATGGTATTATATATGATACTATAGTGGAATTATAATATATCTTTATATAATTATTATTCCATTCCATAAAAAATATGAAATATAAATGAAAGTAGCGTTCATGCGTACGTATGGCTTACCGTCTCCATGAATGGTGCATTTCATTTCTTACCTCTAAATGATTATGTAATATTATAAATTCACTTATATACTGGATATATATGATATATATGATATATACATCATGATTATAATTCTGTATATAATGGATACATTAACAATTTGTAATTATAAATGGTTTATTTTGACTCAAGTACCAATGATCATTAAAACAACCGTTATTAACATAAATAATTACATAGTGTTCATGACATGGTAATAAGTGATATAAAAGGAATAATGAACTTGAAATGGTTCTTAAGAAAGTATAAATTAACTCATTTTTATTATTCAGGACATTAAAGAACGATCGAGTCAAGTTGGACCCGAGGTATGGGACTTCATCTCAATCTCCTTTCATTGAGGCATATTTTATTTTATACACATCTTTCTTTTATATGGTGTATAAACCCCTTTGAATTTTACGTTTATCCAAAAGGAATATTTTTTATACGAAGCGTTTCACAAAATGAAAAAAGGGAATGTTTTTGTCGTACGTATGCGGCGACAACGACTCCTCCGCCGCCGTGACCATTATTTGAGTTTCGGCTTCCTCTACAAGCCATACCTTCTTTTTAAAAGAAAAAATAAATACCATATTTTACTTTTACTTTATTTTGGTATTGAAAATGGTTTTCATAATGTTTTTATATCAATGTGTTGTATTGATATCTTGTGATTGAAAGGTGTAAATTTTATGTTTCCTTTATACATGTTTTATGTGATACGATTATATTGAGGTTCTTGGGCATTATTATGAAGACAGGTGGTTCCGTGATAAACTAAGGGCGGGTGAGCCCGATATAGCTCTCCAATGTATTGGGTAACGCGAAGGAGTGAAATGTTAAGGTTTCTCCGAAGATATTTAGGGAATATACTGTGATGGTTATTCCAAATGTAACCAAGAGGGTTACTCCATACGTAAGAATGTTATGAATGCCTCAAGTTACCTTTATGTCTTATGATTTCTATGATTTATTCATGATTTGATGAGGTATGTTAATGTTCTTATGTTTTATGGATAAATTATGATTTCATTCTTATGTATATATGTACCCATGTTTCCTTTCCATCTATTTTTATATCCCTTACTGAGCTTTTTATGCTCATCCCATTTTTTTTGAAATGTTTTTCACAGGTCAAGGGAAAGGTACATGATATGAAGATTGTGTCAAGGAAGTGTCAAGAAAGAATCAATGTTTTATTTTAAATATGTTTCCATTGATGGGAAAGAAGAATACTATATTTATGTAACCACTTTGTTTATATGTGGAATGTAATGCAAGTTCTATGATCTAATTCTCTAAAACTCTAAACCCAAAAAGATCCTCAATGTGTAATCTTGTAATAACTAAAGATTAAGTAAGGTTTAAGGCTGGGGCCTTATAGTCTTCCCATCTCATCATCTGAGGGAGTCTCATAAATAAGATTGAAGTGGGGTTATTTTTCTAGTCAGTTAATGACTACCCAGATATCATTGACACCCATTGGAGTCCTAAGTAATCTGACTAAAAATCAATTGCAACATATTACCATGACAATTCTATGATGGGAAGTGGATATAGGAATCCCACAGGTCTCTGGTGCTCCTCCTTGACAATCTGACTAGTGGAATAACTAGTTATAATGTCTGCAATCTGAACTTTCTTCATAGGCCACCAATACAGGAATCACATATCTCAATACATCTTTGATATTGCTATATGAAATACCCACTGAGAAGCGTAGTATTCCTTCATCAAATCCTCTCTCATATTTTTATGAACCCAGATACATCCATGTTGATACAGGACATCGTCTCATTACAAAGACAAATCTGGAGTTGGGTTTTATCCTGATATACTCTCATAAAAGTCCAAGCCTTATATATTAAAAAAAAATATCTACACATCACCTACTTAAATATGAAAGAGTTAAATTCCATGGTTGAGAGGTAAGTCTACTCGGGACTGTCATGAAACTCTTGATGTAGCTTAGAAAATAGGGCTATTGACTTCAATTCATCACTAGATTCCAGTACAACCAATGCTTGTGTTTTCCGACTCCATTAATATGATACCAAATTTACCCTCCCAAACATATAGTAATGATCAAATGAAATGGATTGTAGATATTTTAACCATATCCTCCTTTTGAGGTTCATGTAATGGTGAGAAAAGATATATTTGAGGCTTTGTGGTCTTTGTACACCAAAATGCACTCACCCAATATATAATGTCTCTAGAAACATAAGGCATGGACAACAACAATAATCTCAATGTCATGAAATGGGAAATTTTTCTCATGAGGCCTCAATAGCCAATATCCATATGAAATAACACTATCTTAAAACATCATTACATATCCTTGTACAATTCCTGATGCCTTAAAGAAGATGTTATAACCTATACACGACTCTAAAAGAGTCAAATTAGGTGTTGATACAAGCCTTCTATGGAGCTCCTAAAAGGTTTTTTCAAATGCTTCTTGACCATTTTATATTGAAACCCTTCCTTGTAAGACTAGTAAGGGGAGATGAAATATGCTATATATCTTATATGAAACATATTTTATATCCATCTAGCCCTAATAATCTCCTTATATCAAACATGTTATAGGGATTCTCCTATGAAACAACAACACTATCATTTTCAGGGTCAACAAATACTCCATATTCTGATATAATATGGCTAGAGAAGTGAACTTTTTCAATCCATAAGTGGAACTTAGTAATAATCGAGGTAATAATATGCTCTCTTAGTATTCTCAGAATAATCACTAGATGTTTGGAATGGTCACTACGAGTGTAAGAATACACTAAGATGGCGTCTATAAAGACCATGAAAAAAGAAACTAAATAGGGGTGTAGAACCAAATTTATTAAATCCATGAAAATGGTAAGCACAGTTGTGAGACCGAGTGTCATCACATGGTGATCACAAAAACCATACATACTAAAACAAGTTGTACGAGTAATGTATATTGGTATAACTCAGACCGGATGATAAACTAATCATAGGTCGATCTTATAGAAGACCTTTTCTCCTCGCAGCTGGTCCGAGAGACCATCTATTTAAGGAATTGGATATTGGTTATCGACCAGATGTGGGTTCATCCATATGTAATTGTGGGTACATCTATATGTAATTGACAAATAGATGTATGGTTCCGTCTACCTTCTTCAATACAAATCCTTGGTCAAACCCCAAGAGGATGTATTAGGACGTATAAACCAGTGGCATATAAATCCCCTAACTTCTGATTGACCTCCAAATGATCTGTATCTCACACCCAAAGGTTTTATAATAAAAATTGAAATTCATGAAACTTTGTATTGATTAGATATTTTTAATTATCCTTTAATCCCAATTTTTCTGCTTCGATGTTTTTAATTTTGATAAATGTTCATCTACAAATCTGATCTGTATTTTATTTAGTTTCTAAGAGAACCACATTTTTTTATGAATTGTAACATACCCTTATGAATAGTAACTTGATCGTAATAAATATTAAATTCTATTATTATATTATTTTCTTAAGTCATTATGGTACTTAATTCTTGGTTAAATTTTCTATGAGATAATAGAGCATTTATAGAATTAAAATTATTAATTATTTAATTATGTACGATTTTATTCAAAATTATATTTATAATATTTGGGAAATTATTTTCAAAAAATGGATTTTATTTTTTATTCATACACATCAAAAAATGGTTAGAGTAAATTTTTGGGGTTTTTTGTAAATAATTTATTTTTTGGTGAATATTAAAAATACGATTTTGAGTTTCGGTATGTTTAATGAAATTATTAATGAAGTGATAATGATGTGATAATTCTGTTAGTCATTTTTAAATTATAAAAAGATATGAGGTGTCCCATGTGGATAATACCATGGTAAAATACCCTGGAAAATCCCTTGGATTTTCAAATACCACTAATGAGGTGTCCCTAGGAAATTAATAAAATATTTTCTCACTATTGCTATAAATACCAACCCATTTTTTCATTATTATCATTCCAAATTCATTCTCAACAAATATTAGGCCTCCGTACATCTCTAGTAGTCCAACAAAGGTGTCCTCAAGTCCTCATGGTCACAACCTTCATGTTTCTAGGAGTTACTCTACAAGGTAAGAGAATTCTAAACTTCTTTCCTTTTACCCATTCAAGTTCACTTTTTGTGGTATAACATTCAAGTCTCCATACCATGATCTTATATTATTCTTATTCTAGCCCTATTTTGTATTATGATGAATTTATAGATGGGTGACCCTTCTCCCATCTATTTGTAATGTTTTCTAAAACCCTGTTGTACAACTGTTAGGCTACCGAATGTTTAATGGATTTCTAAATTTTTATTTTATTTGGAGTTCCATTATTTTCTTATTATAGCATAATCTCACCATATGAAAGAGGAATGAAAGGAAAAAAAATTCTTGTATATTATGTATTTTCTCATTTTCATGGAAAATTCAATATCATTCTTCCTATCCTCTAAAACTTATTCAAGGAATAAAAACAATGTCTTTGATGTGTCGAATAACTGATATCGTAGATGATTTAATTTAAATTTGCATTAATTCCATCATTTCTAGTCATGAAACAATATTTATAGTTGAACAAAGTTATATGTTCTGTATTATATCTTATTTATGGTTCTGGAATATTTTTTTACAGATATTATCAATTTATGAAACAAATGCACTGATTATGATCAAAGAATCTCTAAAATGACCTCAATAAATATTGATAATGTTTTAACTTATGAATCATCATCATGTCACAACTCAAAATGATAAATAGAATAATTTATTATACTAGAAATATTTAAATATCATACCATTCAAATTCTGGAGTATCACTTCCAATTGACAAGAACATCCATCATGATCCAATCATTGAATTCAAGTAAAGAACGCACCCAAAACAATGGAAGGAATAAATTACTAACCATTAAAGGGTTAAATTATTTCATAAAATGATCTTATAAGATTCTATAATGATGAATATGTTTCCATAAGAATCTAATAACACTCTTTTAAACATTATATAGGTGGTTTAAACAATTTGATGTAAGACAAACCCGATGTAAGGGAATTGTCATCCCGATTTCCATTCTTTGGGTTAACCTTCTACATCGTTATTTATGTTATATTAAAAATGTTTGTGGGATGGATTTTGTTTATATATTTTTTAATTAATTGTATTTATAGTATATATATAGATATATTAAATCAACTCTATTAAGTCTCTCTTCAATTATATTATTTTTATAAGGGGCATTCCAATTAAAACCCCCTTTTAATATTTTGTTTTACAGAATTAAAAAGTAATGTTTTTATTAAATTATTCAGGTTTTATGAATATGTTTTGGTTATTTGGAACTATTTATAATGATTTCTGGGACATATATTTCTCTCAAATTCATTTGTTATGTGCATGTTGGAGGACGTCCATATGGTGACTCCATGTGTAACTGTGATGGTTACACAAATAGTAAGGTATCCGTGAGGGTTAAAAATTATAAGGCAGCCATGAGGATTACAATATTATGTAATTAATCCCCAAGACACCGATATTGTTATATTTAGGTTCTCATTTTTGTGTGTTGATCTTTTTTAAATATCATATTCCACAAACCACGTATATATGGGTGAAAAGTATGTTTTTTTTGAAAATGATTTCATATGTTACAAGTGTTCAAGGACTAATGAGTTATTTATTTCTTTTTATATCCCTTTATCTGCTTTTTGTACTCATACGATGTTTTTAAATGATATTCACAGGTTATAAGTATATTTAAGACAAATAAGGAATATATGTTAAATGTGTAAATAATTTTCAAATAAATTATTCTTTATTTTAAATGTTTTATATTTTGGAATAAATGAAAACTATTTTTATGGTATTTACAATGTATTAATGTTTAATGTTATGACTATAATAATAATAATTCACTAAAGCTATAAACATGAAAATATACTCAGTGTTAATGGAACTGTTTTCATGACAAAATCTGAGATTATTTAATGTAATTATGGTCGGGTTATTATAGGTGGTATCAAATGATGGTTTAGATAAATATAGGGTTTAGGATTATGTTCATATAATACCATAAATTTTATTTTTACTCTATGGTTAAATTGAAATGTTATTTCATATAATGATTAACATGTTTATTCTATAAAGATATATTTTTTCATAATGGTTTCCCATAAAATAAATAGGGAAGAGATGATAAGAGGAACCGAAAAAATGAAATCATTCAGAATCAGCAGCCCGAAATGGTAGGGATTGGAACCAAATAGTTTGTGACAATAATTGATCAGATAACAGAGAAAATAAATGGTGGTGGCATCCATGAAAGAGAAAAACTAGATGTACCACAATGGAACATGAAAATAAGGGAAAATCTAATTAAAAACCCTATCACTTTCAATGGATCATCTGACCCAGGAGGAGCTGAAGGTTGGAATAAAGCCATTGAAAAGATATTTCAAGTTATGTGACGTTCAAATAATTAAAAGGTAAGTCTATCCATTTATCATTTTGATTGTGATACTGATCTGTGGGGGTAAATGGTAAAGAATATCATTGATAGAAATGATATATATGCCTTAGACTGGGATGAATTTAAAAGAATTTTACTTGAAACATATTTTCCTATGGTGGTGAGACATTGGATGGAGAATAAATTTCATGAATTAAAGAAAAAGGAGGAAGATTAAGTGGTTGTGTATGAAGAAAACATCACCCGATTGGCGAGGTATGGTCCAAATATTATTCTGGATCTTGATAGAAAAATCAATCGCTTTTACTCAGGATTGAAGAAAAAGTATATAATGGTTTTTGCCTCCCATGGATTAAAAAGATATTAGAAACTTGTCCGATATGATTAGAGTGTAGAGATTGAGTTTGGTGATTATCTTATGCATTTTAAAAACAATGAGAAAAAGAGTTCAAGATGGCAAGAGATGGGTAATTATCAAACAAATAAATTTCATGGCAAGAAAATCCAGTTTTCAGTTTGTGAAAAGTTTGGAAAGAATCACCCTGGGGAAATGTCTTAATAAAACTAAGTATTGTTTTAAATGTTATATGATGGGATATAAGGCCCATGATTGTAATGAAATGGATCCTAAGACTAATCCTGATAAGAGAAATGTTATTTATTCTAAATGTGTCATATGGATCACTATGAAATTTCCAGCCCAAAGAGAGGTCAAAATGTTGAAAAAAAGCCATATAATAAGAAGAACGGTTTAGTGAGATATTTTGCGACTACATCATCAGACAATGGACCATCCAATTATGTTTTATTAGGTACCTTGTTTGTTTACTCATAATTTTATAATGTTTTTTATACGGGGTCTACACATTACTTCATGTATGAGAAATATTCGGGTAAATTGGAAATATCACAACAATAAATGAGACTGAAACTTGATGTTAAAACACCAGGGGGAAACATTATAGAAAAAATAATTATAAAAATCTTTCTATTATTGTCTGTGGAAAGCATTTAGCTACAAAACATGTTGTTTTACCCTTAGTCGAGTTTGATGTTATTCCGGGAATGTATTGACATTCTGTTTATCATGCTAATATTGACTTTAGTGATAAATAATTAGTTTTTCAAAATGAGTTTTGGGTTTTATACAAGAACAAAACCATAAAATTGATAACATATAAGGAAGCTGATAAACTATTGAAATATGGAGATGAAAGTTATCTTTCTCATATTTTTAAAAACAAGGGAACTATTCAGATTAATGATTTCCAAGTGGTAAAATAATACCTTGATGTTTTTCCTGATGAGTTACCTCATGTCATACCTAATTGGGATGTCAAATTCATAATTGGCATAGTTCATAATGATAAGACAATTTCAAAACCCCCATATCATATGGCTCAAATTGAACTTCTTGAATTGAAAAATCAGTTGCAATATTTTCTTGATAAAGGCTTCATTCGTCCAAGAACATCCCCATGGGGTGCTTCTGTTCTGTTTGGTAAAATGAAATATGGTTCCATGATACATTTCATTGATTATAGATCTTTGAATAACAACATTGTTAAAAAAAATTATCCTTTTCCTCACATCGAAGACTTGTTTGATCATCTCCAAGGATCTCAGTACTTTTCAAGATTGACTTGATATCAGGATACCATCAGGTGAATGTGAAGGAGGATGACGTCCCAAAAACAGATTTTTGTACTACATAAGGGCATTGGGAATCTATTGTTATGACATTTGGGTTAACTAACACAACTTATGTATTCATTAATCTTATGAATATAATATTTCATGAGTGGTTGGATATGTTTGTGGTTGTGTTTATTGATGACATTCTATGACTAAAGAAGAGAATGAAAACATCTAAGGGTTTCCTTACAAACAATAAAGGAAAAGAAACTATATGGAAAATTTAAAACGTGTTTTTTTGTTACAATAGATTTCCTTTCTTGGGAACATTGTAAATAAATATGGAATAATAGTTGATCCTTCCAAAACAAGTGTGGCTGATGAATGGACAAGACCCACAAATGTTCCAAGAATCATAATATTATTGTATTAGAAGGTTATTGACTACATTTTGTTGAAATATTTGCATGATTATCTAGCTTTCTAACCCTATTAAAAAAAAGGGGTTAAATTTATTTGGATAGAATAATGTTACTTTTTTTCAGGAACTGAATAACAGAGTGGTTTATGCTTCAGTTTTGGGATTTCCATCCCCAAATGGTGAGTTTTTCATCTACAGAGATGTTTATTTGAAGGGGGATAAGTTGTATTTTGATGCTTAATTATCAGGTAATTGATTATGAATCAAGACAACTTAAACCTCATGTATTAAATAATCCCACATATGATTTGGAATTAGTAGCAGTGGTTTTTCCTTTGAAAATTTAGAGGCATCATTTATACGGATCCAAATATCAAATATATGAAGACCATAAAAGCCTGAAGTATCTATTCACTAAAACGGAATTAAACATGCGGTAGAGAAGATGTCTTGAACTCATAATGGATTATGATTACATGATCTATTTTAATTTGGGAAAAGAAAACAAAGTGGAATATGTCTTTTGTCAAAAACATATTTGAAAGAGCGCTATCGTGGGAACCCTCAAATGATTAGTGTGATTTTGGGGTATTTAGGTGAAGCAGAGTGGCTGACCAAGGTTGTCTCTCAATGGAAGAAGTAGATGTAAAACAAAATTTTAAAGGAATTATAAAAATAAAATAAAATAGAATAAAAACACTACTTTAAAGGATGGGGGTTGGTTATAGTTTATGAATCTAGAAGAACTTTGCTAGAAGAATATTGTATTTTATTTGTTTTTAGTTATGAAATGAAATTCGGTTAAAATGACACAACAACAAAAATGCTTTTTAGACAATATTTAAAAGACGTAATCGATCTAACTCTACCTATTCAATAATTTAATAATTATTATCATTAAAATTAACATTAACTTAATTATGAACCCTTAATTCGTTAAATCCCAAACCCTATGAGAATTAACTTTACCATAAAGATGAAATTAATTAAACCCTAGGCTAGATTCAGAACATGCTATCGTAGCACCCTGATTTGATTGATGTTCAAAGGCTAGCTTCTATTCAGTGGTAAATTAAGGCACATCAACACTTTGTAAATGAGGATTAATTGAGTTTAGGGATTGTATTTGAACTCTAAAAATTGATCCCGTGTGGTCATGTATTACCGAATAAGATCGCGCTCTCATAATTCACACAAATCCCGACATCACACGTTTTGTGTTAATTGTTCAATTTCTCAGTTATTTTATTATAATATAAAAACTCAATTAATGGATCATGTTTAGTGAATTACATTAGATCATTGATTCAATATAAATGAATGAAGAAGGTGAGAGGTAGATCGATTAATAAAAATAACTACTCTTCCATGGGCGGTGTAGTCATAGTAGAAGCGAATTGCATTTGCAATGGTTTAGAATGGGTATAACCCAATAACGCTTCTACTCTTGAGTTCCAGACAAAATTGGAAGATTAATGAATAATAAAAATGAACAAAACAGAGGAAAATAGAAGAAATTAAAGAAGAAATAAGAACTTTATTACACATACAAAATTATTACATCACGAAGGTGAAGAAGAAGGCTTCGTCGAAGGGATCCTTTCTTCAAGAGCTACCCTTATAGAAATTGTTGGATAATTAGAGTGGATCCACCTCTCCACTACCCTCAACTTCCCAATTCACGTCCCAACCCCACCAATGATAAAAACACCAATTTATAGAGTGCTGGGGAGGCTAGGATCAAAGTGGTTTCAATTCTGAATGGGGAATCTCGGCCAAATATTTTATGCCATGTTGCACCACCCATTTGACCACCAAAACGCGTGAATTTTCCTGCCTTATAGAAGTATCATATGTTTGGATATGTTTCCTCTTTCTCCTCTAAAATTTGGGCTCAATAGAAGCCTATATGAAGGAGTTATGGCCGAAATATAGAAGCTTCTCCATTCTGGAGAGTGCATCCCAACTTTGAGTTCATGGCCCATTTTAAACAACCAAATGCACTCTTTAGCTCTAGTGTCATGAATAAAAGTGGTAGATAATAAATTAGGAACACTGTTACAAAATTTAAAATTCAAATAATAAATATAAAAATATTTATCTTCGAAATACTACAGTGAACAATAAAGGGTAAAACATGAATTTTCATCAAATATTCAAATGAATGATCTAATCCCAAATACTTTCTAATTAAACATATTTAAACCAATGTGAGGAAATTATATCATTTATTATCAATAAAATATTAAATAAAATAGTGTTTTATCAACTCCCCCACACTTACCCATCTGCACTCTTGAAAAAACCTCATATCATGTAAACATCAATATCCAATCAAAACCAATTTTTAAACACATATCCTTGAGATCAAAAAATTACACACCAAGAAACAAAAGATATCATGCCTCATAAAAACACATAATTTCAAATTCATAATTGATATCATTCAATATACTTCCACTTCATTTATCCTCCCATGCACAAAACACTTACCTTACTTGAATTTTCTCTTATCACACAAAATGTCAATTTTTTTTGCAATGTCATTCTAATCCAAACTCATACAAGGGTAACCATTAGATTGATAGATTCCTACATCGCTACCTGATGTGATTCAAAGACATATGTTTATCATGAGAAATTTTATGGGTTGTTCTGTGGCTTTTAGTTGGTAGGATTTAGATGTGAAAAATTCTGAGGCTGAATGAGTAGGGATTGACTCTTTTTGAAGACAAATTGCATCAATATAATTTTCACATAAATATGGACTTCTCCTCAGTCCCCATAGTTTCAATTCAGCTCCATCATCATGAAAAGTCATGAAAGGTTTACACTATTCATAATTTTAGCATAAAGAATTTTAATCTTCTCAAACATGATTTTCTTGAAAGCTCTAGATGGGCACAACTTTCCACCGCAATTAGAAGCTCCAGAAAAGGAACAGCTTCACTTGTCATTAAAGCTCCAGAAAAGGCACATCATTCAATATAATTACTTTTTTCTGTAGAAAAAAAAATCTATTCAGAGATTATCTTTCCAACCAAATTATCACAGAATGTGGTGGCACAACACAAGATAGATTCCCCCATACTTATGCTCAACTAGATTATGCAATTTCACTTCAAGAGTTGGTTGGATAGGGAAAATTGGCTTGTAATGTGGGTAACCTAACAGGTTGTGCATGGATTATAAGGGCTACAAGGATTAAATATTCAAGGTAAGCCATTATAAAAAGGATTCTTTGAAATAGGGGATTTAATACCAAACAAGTTCCTCAATAATTTAAACAAAAGTACATCAAACCCTCATGTATTGACAGGAATAAATCAAATTCTGGTAAAATGAAGCATGGTTTGGTTCTCTAAAGAATTGAGGTGAATGTAAAGAGTATGAAAATAATGGTTTAGAAGCATCACAAGAAAGTGATTTCAAATATAAAGACAGTGAGATGTGGCATGTTATTCAAAATTCAGTGTACTATTCATGAAATTACAAAATATTTGAACCTAAAACAAAGTCATTTCAGCATTCAATTAATATTAGTCTCAAGGGGTAAATTGTTTCACTTATTAATAGGGATTTAAAAATGGTGATGAGAATCATTTCAGCTCAAAAGTTTATTAAACAAACAGAAAATTGTAAAATAAACACACAAAATTTGAAATACACAAAAAAAATTGGGTTTTTTTTAAACACGAAAACAATTAAAATTACTAAACTAAAAGGTTCCCTCCCCCACACGTAAAATATATCATTGTACTCAATTGGAACCCATGAGATGATATATGAACATGAAATGAAGAATTTTAAAATAGCACAAATATTATAAAAGTGATACTGTTAGGAACAGCCCGATGTGCTCAACTGATGATGGGGTCATGCAGTGTGATAAAATCCACTGCATTAGGAGGAAGTCCCTCAATGTACCTCTTCAAACGTTGTCCATTGACTATAAAGATCCTTCCAGTGTCCTCTTGTGTGATCTCCACTGCACCATAAGGAAACAAATGGATACAATATAAGGACCTTACCATCTGGAATGCCACTTACCAGGAATCAGCTTCAGTCATGAACTATAGAGAAGGACTTTCTCTCCAACATGAAACTCCCTTTGTTGGATCATTCAATAATGAGATACTTTTGATCTTTCCTAATAGAGACTTGATTTCTCATATTATGATAGTCAAATCTCCCCATGCTCTTGAATTTGAAACATCCTTTGAATTCCATCTTGGTCCAAATCCATGTTTCATTTCTTTATAGCCCAATATGCCCGATTCTCGACTTCCACTGGGAGATGACTTGTTTTCTCAAAAACAATCCGAAATGGGGACATACCAATGGGTGTATTCTATGCTATCCTATAAGCCCACAACACATCATCTAAGATCTTGCTCTAATCCTTCCTATTTGGCTGCACGATTTTCTCCAAGATTTGTTTTAACTCGCGATTTGAAACCTTAGCCTGGCCATTTGTTTGGGGGTGGTATGTTGTTGATGTTTTGTGTGTCACCCCATACTTTCGAAGGTGGGAAGAAAAATTCTTATTGAAAAAGTGTGCCCCTTGGTCACTGATGATGGCCTTTGGAACTCCAAACCTGCAGAAAATTTGAGCCTTGAAAAAATACACTACAACATGAGAATCGTCAGTCCTGGTGGCCTTGGACTCCCCCCATTTACTCACATAATCAATAGAAAACAAAATATACAAAAATCTAAATGAACTAGGAAATGAACCCATAAAATCAATTCCCCATACATCAAAAATCTCGAAGAATAATATGGGTTGTTAGGGCATCTCATGTCTCTTAGAAATGTTCCCATTGTTTTGGCAATGAGAGAATTACTTGCAAAACACATGGGCATCCTGGAATAAGCTAGGACAATATAATCCAGAGTCCAAAACCTTCCTAGATGTTCGTTGGGGTCCGAAGTGTCCACCACAAGCAATTGTATGACACAAATACAAAAGAGAATCAAACTCCTGATCGAGAACACACCTCCTAATGACTTGGTCACTACACATGCGCCTGAGGTAAGGATCATCCCACTCATAAAACATATACCCACATTTAAATTTTTAAACTTGATGATTCATTAAATTTGCAGGTATTTTAAAGGAAACAATGTAGTTAACTAAATCTACATACCAAGGATGCGTACCTGAGATGGAATAAAGATGCTTATCGGGGAAAGTGTCTTGAAGTGGTACCTAGTCCAAGGTGTAATCCTCTATTGTGTGAGTAAGCCTACTCATGTGGTCCGCCACCACATTTTCTGACCCCTTCTTGTCCTTTATCTCAATATCAAATTCTTGAAGAAGGAGCATCCATCGGTTCAGCCTGGGCTTTTCATATGGCTTCTTCAAGAGGTACCTCAGAGCTGCATGATCAGAAAAAATAACTACATTAGAGCCCAATAAATATGAACGGAATTTATCTAAAGAAAATATGACTGCAAGAAACTCTTTTTCCATGGTTGTGTAATTTTATTGGGAATAATCTAGTTTCCTCGATGCATAGGTGATCACATGTGAACGTCCCTCCACCCTCTGAGATAAGACAACTCCAACCGCGAAGTTGGAGGCGTCACACATAAGCTGAAATGGAAGGTCCCACCGTGGGGGCTGTATGATAGGTGGAGTGGCCACACACTTATTTAGATCATCAAATGATACCCTGCATGAATCATCAAAATCAAAGTCAATATATTTTTGAAGCAATCGAGATAAGGATAGAGTGATCTTACTAAAATCGCTGATGAAGTGTCGATAAAATCCATCATGTCCAAGGAATGATCGAACATCACACACACATGTAGGATATGGGAGGGATGAAATAATCTATACTATAGATTTATCAACTTCAATTCCATGTTGTGAGACTATATGTCCTAATACAATTCCCTTTTCATCCATGAAATGACATTTCTTAAAATTTAAGACCAGATTCTTCTCAATACAACAAGGCAACACATCACCCAAACTAGAGATACATTCATCAAATGAGGACCCATAAACTGTAAAATCATCCATAAATACCTCCATGAAGGTCTCAATGAAATCTGATAAAATACTCACCATGCGTCTATAGAAGGTACCTGGGGAATTGCAGAGTCCAAATGGCATCCTTCGGAATACAAAGGTACCGAATGGGTTGGTGAATGTCGTCTTCTCCTGGTCCTCCGCTGCAATGGGAACCTGAAAATATCCAAAACAATAAATACAAGAAACAATAGTGTGTCTTCCCAGCTAGTATCTCAAGCATTTGATCAATAACATGGAGGGGGAAATAGTCCTTGCAAGTGGAGTGATTTAGTTTCCTATAATCAATACACACACGCCAACTGTTTTTCACCCTCATTAGAACTAACTCATCTTTCACATTTTTAACAATAGTAACACCACTCTTCTTAGGCATAACCTGAATAGGACTTACCCACTGAGAATCTGAAATGGGAAAGCTTATACCAGCCTCGAGCAATTTTCAACCTCTTTTTTAACAAGCTCCAGAAGTGTTGGATTGAGTCTCCTTTGTGGTTTCCTTACCAGTTTATACCCATCCACCAAAAGAATCCTATGCATGAAAATGTAGGGGCTAATACATGATATGTCATCCAAGGTCCAACCAATTTCCCTAATGTTATCTCTCAATAGATTCAAAAGTTTTTCTTCATGTTCAAAAGAGAGATTGTTAGAAATGATAACAGGTAATTTCTCACCACATAACAAGTATGAGTATTTGCGATTTGGTGGAAATGGATTGAGTTCTAGTGTAGGGGGGTGGTGTATGGATGGGGTCATAGAAGGAACAGAAATATGTGCACAAAGAGCATCTGTATCAGAATAAAAATCATCACAATCAGATAATAAAGAACCAAATCCATCAGCATACTCAATAGCCAAGTCATAATCAGAGTTCAGATGATCAAGATCAGAATAAGAATCCATTTCAATATCAAATCTTAGAGAGTATTGTTCATTAGAAACAGGTGTGGAAGTACTCTTAGACATTAAACCAGAACCAATACTCATAATCTCCCTAAGCATTGGACAATCCAATTCCATGGTGTTTTTACATGGTGGTTCAAAATGGGAGATAACAAATGCATAATGATCCTCTGAGGGGTACTTCATGGAATCCATAACATTAAATATCACAAATTCATCCCCAAATTCCATGGAAAGTGTACCCTCATTGACAATTATGATAGTTTTTTCATTTTTGAGGAAGGGAATGCCTAAAATAATGGGGGCATGATAACTTATCTAATCATCCTCCATTTTGAGCACATAGAAGTCTGCTGGAATGATCATGTCTCTTACTCGGACAAGTACATCTTCAAGGACTCCTGCTGGATATGTCGTTGCTATATTTGACAATTGTATCACTACTTTTGTCAGCTTCAACTCACCAACCTGTAAAGAAGAGAATACAGAATGAGGAATCACATTTATTAAAGAACCTAATTAACAAAGAGCATCAGAGAAGTGGAACTCCCCTATGGTACATGGGATGGTGAATGTCCTCGGATCCTTGCACTTTGTTGGCATTTCTAGAGTTGGTGTAATGAGTGCTGAGACATTCCTTCCAAGGTTGATCCTCTCATTTACCTGGAGCCATCTTCGATTGGTGGTGAGTTCTTTTAATAATTTGGCATACCTTGGGAATTGTTTAATGGCTTCAGGTAGAGGAATGTTGATCTCCACACGCTTGAATGTGACAAAACCTCCTTTTGAATTGCTTCTTCAGCCATCTTCTTAGCTTGAACAACCCTGTTTGGAAAAGTAAGGGGTTTAGGAGGAACATCATCAATATTTTTCATACCTTTATCTTTCTCCTTGGATTGCTCATCATGTGGTTTGGAATGCGGCTTCTTCCGAGTTGAGGTGAAATCCGATGGAATGGTATGTATATATGTATCATTCATTTGCTTCCCACTTCTCAATGTGATGGCACTGACATTCCCATTTGGATTAGGAGTGGGTTGGGGAGGTAGATTTCTAGAATTCTTACTCACAAGTTCAAGGAGGGCGGTGGCAATCTGGCCCATTTGAGTCTTCAACTCCCTCAACTCCGAACCTTCACTCTTCAGTTCATTCGGTTGATTAAGAACAATTTTCATCAAAATATCATCATTTTTAGAATCTACCTTGTGCGGGGGATTCCCTTGTTGCTGACTTGTTGATTTTTGAGCTTTGAATCTCCTTTGGGGTTGTTGTAAACCATGCTGATAAGGTGGAGGCTGCTGGAAGTTTGGTTGAAAATGGGGCCTTTTTTGTTGTCCAGAGCCATACCTCATTTCTAGTTGATCTTTCCACCCATGGTGGTATGTGGGAGAAAATGAATCAAATTTATTTTGGGGATATGGTTTTTGTTTCTACTGAAATGGTCTCCCTGAAAATACTGTTGCATGATCCTCTGTCTCTTGTAGTTGTGGGTAACAGTCAGTTGGATGGCTTGTCTTAGTGAAAATGCCACAAGGCCTTGATGGAGTGGGTTAGGATGTATTTTGAGACAAAGAAATATTCCTCACTATAGTGGTCAATTATTCCATATTTGTATATATCAAATGAATTTCAAGAGAAGAAGGACTTACACGATGTACTCCCCTGACATGTGGTGTACCTCGATCTCAAAATTGATGGGAGTTTTGTTCCATCTTGTCGATCAATGCACATGCAACTACTGGTGTGTTTTCAACCAATGCCCCACCTGCTGTAGTATCCACCATGCTACTCTCTATTGGTGCGAGTCCTTTGTATAAGTATTGGATGGGGAGTTTCTCACTGATTTGGTGATGCGGACAGCTTACGCACAACTTCTTGAATCACTCCCAGTACTCATACATTGACTCTCCTTGGGCTTGCATGATCCCCAATATCTCAATTCGAATGGATGTGGTCCTTGATGGTGGAATAAATCTTTTCAAGAAAATACTTCTCAAATCATTCTAACATGTTACATCTTCAGGTTGCAAATAATACATCCAATCTTTTGGAGCTCCATCAAGTGAGAATGGTAATTCTCTTATTTTAATTTGATCTTCAGAAATATTTCCTGGTTTTAAACATGAGAAAACCACATTAAATTCCTTAAGGTTTTTGTTGGGATCCTCACCAGATAAGCCATGAAACATTGGAAGAAGGTGAATTAATCCAGATTTCAATTAACAGTCCGATTCGATATTTGGGTATGCAATACAATTTGGTTGATAGTTAATATCTGGTGCAGCCAATTCTCGAATGGTTATATTAATTTCATTTCAATTATTTCAATCCATTGGTTCCTCTTTTATTTTTGAATTTGAATTACTTGCAATTTCAATGTTTCCAGAAGAGAGGAATTCGCCAACAGGTTGAATATTGAAACTACTCATAGATTGAGAATGTCTAATTCAAGCCCTAAGGCTACATTCAATATCAGGGTCATGATCTAAGAGAACTTTGGGATTAGTTCGTGTCATAAATCAAATAAATTAGAAAATAAAGAAAGTGGACCATAGTAAAATAAAAACGTGAAGTTTGAGTGGATGGTCCAAAAACAAAATAAGAGGATTAAAAAAATTGAAAACATGAGAAAGGGGAAAGATGAAAGAGAGAGGTGAATAAAATAATAAAATGAAAAATAAAATAAATAAATCTAAATGGTTGAATAAATAACTTTCCTCCCCAGAAACGGCGCAAATTTGATAGAGCACTTTCGTGGGTGCCCTCAAATGATTATTGTGATTTTGGGGTACTTAGGTGAAGTAGAGTGGCTGACCAAGGTCCTCTCTCAAAGGAGGAAGTTGATTTTAAAAAACATTTTGAAGGTATTCTAAAAATAAAATAAAATAGAATAAAAACACTACTTTAATGGATGGGGGTTGGTTATAATTTAGGAAGCTAGAAGAAATTTTCTGGAAGAAGATTGTATTATTTTTTTGTTTTCAGTTTTGAAATGAAATTCGATTAAAATGACACAACAAAAAGATGTTTTTAGACAATATTTAAAAGACATAATCGATCTAACTCTACCTATTCAATCATTTATTAATAATTATCATTAACATTGACATTCACTTAATTATGATCCCTTAATTTTTTAAATCCTGAACCCTATGAGAATTAACTTTACCATAAGGATGAAATTAATTAAACCCCAGGCTAGCTTCGGAACATGCTATCGTAGCACCCTACTTTGATTGATGTTCTAAGGCTAGCTTATGGTCAGTGGTAACTTAAGGCACATCACTACTCTAGAAATGAGTATTAATTGATTTTGGGGATTTTATTTGAACTCTACAAATTGATCTCGTGTGGTCTTGTATTACCGAATAAGATCACGCTCTCACAATTCACACAAATCCCGACCACCCGCGTTTTGTGTTAATTGTTAAATTGCTCACATAGTTTATTATAATTTAAAAACTCAATAAATGTATCATGTTTAGTGAATTAAAGTAGATCATTGATTCAAAATAAATGAATGAAGAAGGAGATAGGTAGATCGATTACTAAAAATAACTACTCTTCCATCGGCGGTGTAGTCATCATAGAAGCGAATTTCGTTTGTAATGGTTTAGAATGGGTATAACCCAATCACGCTTCTACTCTTGAGTTCCAACCCAAAGTGGATGATTAATGAAGAATAAAAATGAACAAAACAGAGGAAAATATAAGAAATTAAATAATCACAAAGATGTTTATTACACAAACAAAATCATTACAACATGAAGGAGAAGAAGAAGGCTCCGTCGAAGGGATCCTTGCTTCAAGAGCAACCCTTATTGAAATGGTTAGATAATTGGAGTGGATCCACTTCTCCTCTGCCCTCAACTTCCCAATTCACGTCCCAACCCCACTAAATGATAAAAACACCAATATATAGAGTGGTGGGGAGGCTAGGTTCAAAGTGGTTTCAAGTGTTAATGGAGAATCTTGGCCAAATATTTTATGCCAAGTTACACTACCCATTTGACCCCCAAAACGCGTGAATTGGTCAGACTTCAAGAAGCATCATATGTGAAAATATGGTTCCTATAGCTCCTATATATTTTGGGCTCAATATAATCCCATGTGAAGGAGTTATGGCCGAAATACAAAAGCTTCTCCATTCTGGTGAGTCCAGCCAAACATTGACTTCATGGCCCATTTGAAAAACCAAATGCACTCTTTAGCTCTAGTGTCCTCAATAAACATTGTAGATATTTAAGTTAGGAATACTATTAAAAAATATAAAATTCAAATAATAAATAAAAAATTATTTATCTTTGAAACACTACAGTGAACTATAAAGGGTAAAACGGGAATTTTCATCAAATATTCAAATGAATGATCTAATCCCAAATACATTATAATTAAACATATTTAACACAATTTGAGGAAATTATATCATTTATTATCAATAAAATATTCAATAAAGTAGTTTTTTATCAATATTTCATCATTAACCATGTTACAATCGGAAAATAATCCATTTCTTAATGATTTGATGATTTTTTTATTAGAAGTTGATGGGGTAGGGAATACATCTGTTTTGTTACATGTTTTAGTGAAGTCATCATTACAGGAAACAATTAAGTGAGCATAGAAGGAAGAACATTATCCACAAAAAATTTTAAAATTGGATAAAATGGGCAAGCTTCTTGAATTTATCCTTGGTAAAGACTGGGATTTAAGATTTTGAAAATGGTTGTCTGTGCCTTGTGATTCCTAGTTGAAGAAATATTTGTTGTATGAAGATCATAGTTCTCAATATACAGGTAATCCATAACGTATTAAAATGTACAAAGACATTCAGAAGTATTTCTGGTGGGATAGAATAAAAAGGGATATTGTAGAATTTTCAATGAAATGCTTGACTTGTCAACAACTTAATGCAGAGCGGAATTTACCAAAGGCGATGCATCAGCATTTTCTGGTTCTATAGTGGAAATGGGATAATATATCCATGTAAAAAATTGTTTGACTACCATTTACTTCTTCAGGAAATAATCTGATTAGGGTTATTTTCGATCAGCTAGCAAAATCTGCACAATTTATTTCTATTAAAGATACAATGTCTTTGGATCAACTTTCTCGACAGTACCTAAAAGATATTGTAAGGTTATATGGAGTTACTCTTTCCATTATATCTTAACGATATTCTAGGTTCACTTCTAACATTTTTAAGGGTCTTCAGAAGTCATTAGGAGTAAAATTAAATTTTAGTAAAAAATTTCATCCTCATTCAAATGGGATGTCAGAATGAATGATTCAAACTTTAGATGATATTATTCATGATTGTTCAATGGATTACCAGGGAAGTTGAGATCAAAATATTTCTTTATTTGAGTTTTCATACAATAATAATTTTCATTCTAGTATTAAGATGCCACCTTTTGAAGCATTGTATGGGAAGAGGTGTCAAACTCAAGTGTTTTGGGATGAATTCAGTGAAAGAAGGTTTATGGGTCAATAATTAGTAGTGGAAGTGTATGAGAAAGTGTAGATGATCTAGAAGCACATGAGTATAGTTCAGTGATGGAATAAAATTTGTTTAGATAATAGAATGAAAGACTTCTATTTCGAGGTAGGTGACTATGTTTTCCTTAAAATATCTCCTCAGAAAAGTTTGATGCTTTTTGGTAAGAAAGGAAAGCTAAGTCTACAATTTAATGGTCCTTTGGAAATATTGGAGAATGTTGGACGAGTTTCATACCAAGTAGATTTTCCTCTAAAATTGTCTCATGTATACAATGTTTATCATGTTTTGATGTTGATAACGTATGTTCCAGATTCATCTCATGTCTTGGGAAGAAAATAAGTTCACCTAGAAGGGAACCTTTCTTGTGAAGAAAATGCAGTTAAAATTCTTGATAGAAGGGAACAAGTATTTTGGAATAAGGTAATCCAATAAGTAATGGTATTGTGGAGAAACCATAAGGTAGAAGAAGCAACATGTGAGTCTAAAATGCTATTAGGGAAATGTACCCTCACATTTTTAATAAGTAAATAAAATTTCGAGGATGTAATTTCTAGAAGGTGGGGAGAATGTAACACCCCAAAGTTTTCTAAAAATAAATTGAAATTCCAGAAAAATTGTTTTGATTAAATATTTATAACTATCCTTTAAACATAATTTTACTGCTTTAATTATTTGAATTTTCAAAAAATGTTTATCTACAATTGTGATCAATAAGTTATTTGGAGTCTAATGTAACCAACAAGTTTTTTGGTGAATAGTAGCATACCCTAACGAATAGTAATACTGATAGTAACATGACCATAATGAATAGTAAAATTTATTATTATTTTATTTTCTTAAGGATTTATGATAATTACATCTTGGATAAATTTTAAATGCGATAAAAGAGCAGTTATAGATATAAAATTGTTAATTTTTGAATTAAGTATGCTCTAATTTGTTAAATAAATTAATAATATTTAGGAAATTAATTTCCAAAACTGAATTTAATTTTTGAATTATAAGCGTTGAAAAATTATAAGGGTAATATTTGGGATTTTTCTGAAACAGACAATTTTTCGGTCAATAGTAAAAATACAGTTTTGAGTTTCAATGTGTTTAATGACATCATTAACGATGTAATAAAGATGAAATAATTATGGAAGACTTTTGTATAGTAAAATAATATATTTGGTGGCCCATGTGGCTAATAACTTCTTAAAATACAATGGTCAAACCCATGGTTTTGCAAATACCAGTAATATGGTGTCCCTTAGAAATTAATAAAATATTTCCTAACTTTTTCTATAAATACCAACACATTCTATTATTCCATTCATTCCAAAGAATTGTTATATACTCTGAGATAATTTAAGACCCTTTTTTATTTAGATTATAAAATAAAACCCCTCTACCAATAATAAAGACAATAAATTGACCCAAGATAATTTTAAGATAGGGCCCAAACCTATTTCAAATTTCATCAAATATGATATGGATCCATATACCATTCATGTTTACTAAGATATCTTTGATGATGATACACATACCTATAATAAATACCTTAATAAAAAAGACACTAAATTTTGGGGTTTTTCCTAGGTAGAAAAAATGCATTGAGTAAGAAAAAAAACTACACTCGGTATATTGTGAATAAACCACCAATTTTTAAGGAAATTATTTTAAAGTTGGTTTTATGAAGGAAATAAGACGAAACTATTGGAAATAAAATAAAATTCTAATAATGGCTTCCTTTTAAGAGATTTATTCAAAGAGATGAAATATAATATTCTTATAATGTTCCCCAGTTGTTATGAAATCTACAATAACGATGATGCATGTTTTTTCTGCATATTAAGACCTTCATATTTAACAACACGATAATAAAAGATCATTTATTCATGGTGATTTGATTGATAAAGTTCACATGAAGCCTCCTTATAATTATTGTGAATAATTCAATTACAATCATGTTTTTATTTTGTATAAATCGTTATATGATTTTGAAAAATACTCAAAGAAGAAATATGAAATATTATACTCTTTTTTGATTTATAACAATTTTACTAAGAGTCAATATGACACATTATCAAGTTTTAAATTGATTAAAGATATCATGATTTATTTTCTATTGTATGTGGATGACATGATCATAATTTTAAAAAATATTATTTTCATTACTGTTATAAAATATAAATTTAAATCCATGTTTGAAATAAAATACTTAGGTGCACTTATGATTATTCAAGGTGTTGAAATAATTATGGGAAGACCTAATAGATTTCCATTTTTTCAGAAGACACTAATATTTTAAATATTCTCAAGAGATACATGTTTGAATCTATCAAATATATTGGTGTACCTTTTGGGTAAAACTTTAAATTTTCATTGACTCAATAACATAATTCTTGAAATGATATAATATTTATATCTCAAATAACCTATTGAAATTTAAGTGAAAAAATTATGTAATCCATGATTTTCACTATTCCTAGAATTTACATTTCAATTTTCACCATTAACTAATCTACAGCCACCATAGGGATGCCACATTTTAATTCCAATAAATATATGATTCAATATTTTTATTTTATTTAAATTTTTTTATGATATAGAATAAAATTTGGATACATTTTAATTAATCTATAAATAGGTAGATGATGACTATGCAGTGCATATTGATACAAGAAAAAACAAATATGGGATTTTTTTTAATTGGTTTTGGAGAACTAATTACTTGGAAAGTATTATAAAGTACGTGGTTTCCCTCTCAAACAAGGAATCATATTAAATATTTATAACTAAGGCTATTAAAGAATCATTATGGATGAAAGGTGTTCATGGTGAACAAAAACACTCTAATTTTTTTCGTTGATTATTATGATAGTTGATATACCTTGAACACATCCAACAAATAATTATTCCATGTTAAATCTAAACATAAATATATTATAATACATTTTTTAGATATATTATAATACGAAAACTATGTGTATCAATATGATACACCGCGATGATAACCTAGATGACAGTTTTTCTACGTTGTAGTGTAATCTAAATTCATATAAAATTTAGAAAGGTTTAATTTGTTTGAAATTATAAAACCAAATGTACCATAATTCCTGAAACTTCTTATAAAAATGGTTTAGATTTTTGAATTCAGGTTATGTATTCATATTGAAATATTCATATCCAATTATTATACCACTATTTTCTTAACTACATCTATGAAAAATTATTGTTTTATTTCTCTAATCAAAATTATTATAATGGGATTGATGGGATTTATAAATGGTTTTTTTCATCTTTGATATTTCTGGGTGAGTATCCAGTTTGGTCTTTCTCCATTACATAGCCTATTCATTTAGATTTTTACCATGTAAATGATTTATGGTTTCACCCTTGGAGATTTATCAATCCATCTTCCAATAAATCCTCATCACCCATTTGTACTATTTCTTTTGATGTGGTGTTTAATTTATATTTTGGTATGGCCCATTGGTTGGATTTGGTGGGTCATTCAGTTGTAGGAAAAACATAGTGTTAGGAAAATAGATCACCACTAATTCATGTCTCTTCGGTCTATTTGATCACTCATATCATAAGTAGGTATGTGGTGTTCTCTGAGTATTGTTTTTTCAAATCCATGTTTTTTACACATGATAGCTGTGATCAATCATTAAAACTGGTTGATGTAATAGAGCCTCTAGTTCATTTAGGTGTTGATGTCCATCCTCCTCCACAAAATCTTCATATTATAACCTAATCTCATTTAGTCACATTTTTCTTTCATATTCTAAAATAGAACATCCTACTAATAGTAGAGACTATAAATTGACCCAATATAATTTTAAGAGAGGGCCTAGACCTACTACTCGGTTCAGCCAATATTATATTGATTACATGCCTTTCATGTTTTGATGGATGTTACTGATGATTATCCATAGACTTATATGAAATCCATTAATAATAAAGACTTTAAATAGTGAGTTTTTACCCTAGATGTAGAAATACAATGTGTAAGAATAATAATCATAATTCATATATAGTGAATATAAGACCATTTTCTAAGGTAATTGATTATAACTGGATTTACCAATGGAAATAAGAAACAATTATTGGAAATAAAATTACATAAATATAAATACTTGTCTCTTTGGTATTCTTTCAAAAAGAGAGAATTTAATATTTCTGAAAAATTTCTGCTATTTTTAGGAATTTTTTAATAAGACTGATGCATGATTTGTATGCTTGTCATGACATTATTTTTTATAAACATGATTTTAAAATTTTCATTATTCACTCTAATTTGATTGATAAAAATCACATGAATCCTCTTAATGGATATTCAAAATAATACAATTAAAAGCAGGTTTGTCTTTGATATAAATACTTATATGATTCAAAAAATTACTTAAGGAAACAATATAAATTTTTTTCTCTTTTATGATTGATCACTATTTCAATAAGAGTCAATATGAGGCTTGTAATTATTATAAATTAGTTAAAAACGAATTTATTTTCCATTTTATGTTGAAGATATTCTCATAATTTTTGAAAACATGATTCTATTTAATATTTTAAAATAAAAATTTAGAATTCTTGTTTAAAAAGAAAGGCTTAAGAGAATCTAATAAAATTCTTGGTGTTAAAATAATTAGTCATTAGCCTAATAAACTACTATATTTTTTCATAATACACATAAATTGAAATATTCTCATGAGATACTAGTTCTAATCACTGAAACATAATGATGTACCTTTTGGATAACAATTTAAATTGTCTTCAACTCAGTCACATACTACTTCTAAAGATACAATATTTATGCATAAAATTTCATCTTCTTATATTATTAGAAAAATTATGTAATTCATGATTTTATCTAGGAAAATAAATTTCATTACAATTTTTACCCTGAATAAATATATAGAAACGATATGGAGTCCACATTTTCATTCCTAGAAATAAATGCTTCAATATTTGTATTTTTGTTGCATTTTTTTATGATATATTAAAAAATGTGGATACTTAAAAATAAATAGTTTAATTGGTAGAAGGTTACGATATAGTGAATATTGATATATTAAAATAATTGGATGGTTATGTTTTTACTCTTTGTGGAGTCCCAATTATGAGGAAATGTAATATACAGTCTGTGGTTTCCCTTCCAAATAAGAAATCATAGCATATAGTCCTAACTGTGGCTATTTCATATGCCTTATGGATGAAAATTTCACTGTGAACATAAAATTAATAATTCTATTATTATTGATTATTCTTATAGTCAATTTAAAATGGATTTATACAAAACATTATTATTCCATGTTAAATAAAAACACATATATATTATAATATTTTAATGGAGATATTGTCGTATCGGCAACTATGTGTGTCAATAAGATAAAAAAGGATGATAAATCAGATGATAGTTTTACTAAATATATGTTATTATCTAATATTAAATTTTATTTATAAATTATTAATTTTATTGAAATTATATTTCTATAGATTCAATAATATTTCAAATTTTTAATGTAAATGGTAGATATTTTTTAAATTTAGGTGTTGTATTCATATGTAAATCTTCCAATCCAATTATTCTACCACTATTTTTTTATAACCACCTACATTAAAAATGATTGTTTTATTTTTTTAATCATATATTTTGTGATTGTATTAAAGGGTTTCCTAAATATTTTTTTGATCTAGGATATTTCCATGTGAGTCTCTGGTTTGGACTTCTTCCATCGGGTTGCCAACGATTTCATTGGATTTTCACGATGGAAATCCTTTATGTTTTCACCCAAAGACATTGATCAATACTTATAGTCATACAATCCTCATCTTTCATTTTTACTAATATTTTTTGTGGTGCATAGTTTCTACTTTGGCATGGCACAATGGTTTCCTGTGGTTAGTCGTTCAGTTGTGGGCTATAAATGCTATTATGGAAATTGATCACCCCTACTTCATGTATCTTCTATCCATTTGATCAATCATATCATCCCTAGTATTGGAAAACATTTTTCTATGGTGGAAATCCTATAATGGCACTAAATTCACGTGATTTGTTTTGGATCAGGTCCTACCATGTCTTCCCTCTTCAATTCATCTCATGGTTGGTGTGTAGAAGAGACCAAATCCCATATACTATGGAAATTGTTTATCCTTATAGTGACTAATCCCAAAGAAGGAATTGAATAGGGAGTACTCATATCATGGTGTCTTGAACACCCCTATGCCATCATATTCATGAGATCCATACCACTGATGATCTATCCTTATGGATGTCTAATTATTTTAGTTTATTCAGTTTTATTGATGTCAATGATTATTGCGTCGAATTTTTTTCCATTAAATTATTGCTGGATATTATCTTCTATCGTATTGTATATTTTAAATTCAATATAATCATGTATGGGTGGTGTTATTTCTAGTAAATTATTTCCCAATAAGAATAAATTAAGAAAACCATTGTGCTATATGTACTTTTTATCATTCTTTCATATTTTATGTTCAATTTCTATTCTATGAGTCCTCTAAAAACATAATAAATAGATTGTATATTTTGGGTTCATGTGTTTTGTTACTTTTATCCACTCCAACCCAAAAAAATATTCATGGAAGATAGAGGAGAGTTGGTATCTAGATTTCCCATTCCACTTCATCCCTATCCTTGAATTCGGTTGAATGATTGTATGGTTTTTGAGATTCGATTGCATTAAATCATGGAGGAATATCTTCGATGAGAAGTGGCCTTCATATAAACTTTACAGAGGTAGCTCGAGAATGGTGGATTGATATTTTGGACAGCTTTTCATCTACAGTTTTAGAACTTGGTTGATTTATTTATATAATTTGTAAATTTTTTGTTAAATTGACTATTTAATATATCTGATATCATGGGGATTTTATGTATCATGGCATTGAGTGAGTGTTGGGAGTGGACCAAAATCTATTTCATAAGTTTATATTTCCAATACTCTTCCCTGTATGTTTTATATCAATTATTCCAAATATGATTTTTAATGTCTTAATTGTTAATTCGCATGTATTTATAGATGATATATGTTCATATGGGCTTATTCTAGATTAGTAATAGTTTTCATTAGTACAATTTTTGTGGCATGAGATACGTTTTGAAGGATTAGTGACTTCTTATTATATAGATCTGATTTTAAAATGGTATTCATTCTCAGTAGATTCATGATTTAAGTGGTTTTATCATTAAAGTGGGATTTAAAATAAAATTATTTTAATTTTAATTTAAAATTAATAGGGTAATTTAATGAGATATTTTTGAGGTTATATTTGGAAATAAATGATGTGGTTTTTTAAACAGAGATTTCACTTCTTTAACCAAGGGACTAACATGGGTAATTCAAAAATGAAAGAACATTTTCAAATAGTTTGTAAATTATTTGTTAATGTTTATTTCAAATTGTATTAGGATTAAATCAATGATTTTTTTATAAAATTTATGATCTATTTTACATTGGGAGAGTTATGAACCATTTTCAAAATAGTTTCTGGATATGTTGGCCATATGGAATTGTGCATTCTATGTTTTTATCTCATATTCTATAATGATTAAGGATATCATATGAACTAATATAGTATATAATGATATAGAAGTGGGGTTTCCTTCTATAATAGGTCTATAGGATGCTTGAGTTATCCCTCTCATGGAGTGAGTTTAGTCTAGAATAATTTGAATTGGTACGAGATTTTTGTAATTGACCATGAAATGTATAAGATCATTTTATTTCATCCCTTAATAAATTTTTTATTATTGTAAAGTGTTGTATCTTTAGTTTCATATAAGAGGCCCCCATTATTGATCTCAAAGATTCATAGGGTATATAGGTCCATGATATTAGATTCCTCATAATGGTGAATTTTTAAGAAGATGTTGCAGCTTTGGGATGATCCTCTATATAGTTATTAGTATAGTTTTTTAGATGAATGATTCATTCTTAGTATAGGATGGTGTATAGTGTCTTTATGTTGATGTTTTATTATTTCATTATCATATAGAGTGGTTTGTAATATAGCCTATGTTGTAATGATACTACTGTGATATACATATTTAACGAGATATGAACCTTTTGAAGTTTACATCCATGAAAACCTTAGGGTTCAAGTTTTTTTTCAAGGAATATAACAAATTTTAATTTTGGGGTCACCTATATCAATTTCTTTGAAAATATTCTATATGAATTTATTTTAATTTAATCTTCCCTATGGGTGTATGGAAGTAGTGTGATGACTAAAAATGAACTAGGTGGGACAGTGGTTGACCATGGGAAGGATAATTATAACTATGAATGTGATATATTTGTAGTATCCAACTGATTATTCACCTAAGGTAATGTCATGGAATGTGAACACAACATGTTTAATGAAAAGGATGGGATATAATCTACGGGATCCATGTGTAGCTTTGTCTTATTATCTAGTAGTTTGATGAAACCCCTATAAAGACTTCTGATATACGGGATTTTTACAGAGATTTTAAATTTGTAGTTTGTAAAACATCTATAGTGAGGATCTTTTAGATGAGGTAATGAAGAGTCTGGGTATCATATTTTTATTTTATATTTCGGAAAACCATTATTTAATCCTACCATTTTTCTTCTTTAATAACCTTTTTCGGTGATATTTGATCATTTAGGTCCTCATTGAACACCCTTTATATATATTTTTATGGATTTAATTCATGATGGCTAAGACCTCCATAATTACCAATTATTCTGTTTCATAATACATTAAATATTTCCCAGGATATATTTGGGTTTCATTATTGATAGTTAGTGAGATAATTGGTTAGTATATTAGGATTCTAATGGGGAATACATTATTTTCATTGGATAGTATTCTCGATTTTCATGATTTATCTGACGAAAGTCATTATTTGCATAAATAATTAGGAAATGAGGGTATAAGAGTTCTTGATTATAGGTAGTTTGTTAATTTATTAAGTGGGGTTGTCCCTATTCAGTCCTTAAGGTGTGTGTCTGACTTCTAGAAACATAGGAATAGATATAGCATATTTATTGTTTCTTGGGACATGATTATGGGTTGGTGAGTTTTATTAATCACTGATTTTTACTCTTATATGTTATGAATAAACACCCAATTGATCACTAACACAAAATATGTTGAGGTGAGTAGGGGAATCCTTCAGTGGAATTGGACTAATCTCCACCTATGTATAGGTCAATGGTTTATATGTAAATGGGTAGAATTCATATCTTATTTATTTCCTTGGTTTCATCTTGGGACCAGAGATAGGGCTTGGGATGAGCGTGTACCATAATATTATGATTCAATAAGATATTACTGTGAGTTTGGATTGTGTACACTATATATTTAAATTTAATTGTACAATATATGTAGTAGTGAGTGTTCCAACATGTTTATGAATTATGATTTATTATATATTTTGTTTCCCTTTTTTTGTATTATGATTGAGTCATTATATAGACTATTTAGAGAAATATATTTTATACTACAGGGATTCATAGATCTATTTTTATTTCAAATAATTTTTTCTATGTTTGATATAATAAAATATCATGCTGAAATTTTTGAATGTTTGGTAATAGACAGATTCATTATATTTTAGGATATACTCTCCTCATGATTATATCAGTCTCTAGACACTAGTTGGAAGCCTCATACATACATAGAGGCATGACTAAATTTAGTGGAACCACTAGAATAGTCTTTATATTGACTAAAATGTGTCAGAGAATTATAAATTTTATAAGATCATGTTTTCTATTGTGACTATATCAGTTAGATGTATAGATAAAAAAGTGAGGCATGTGTGGTATATCATGGGTATTTTTGGTCTGCACAAATATAATTAAAATCCATGTTACTAGAAGATGTATGGAAGTTATGATTATTCACTCTAATTTGAATGAGGTGTTGGACCACGAATACCAATTTGTGATGGATGAGACTTTAGAAGAGTTAGAGGGATCAACTAATGCCTAATTCATTATTCATGTATCATGATAGTACTATGTTTATGGTTTGATACATTCACATACAAGTAATGTGATTTGAAATATTTCCTTATCAGGATCCATGATTAATTAATTAATCTTATAAAATATATGATGCTTTCCAATATAGATTTTACAGAAATTAATATGAATCATATAATACTGTTTGTGACATGATTTATTTCTGAATGTTCTTGTTCAATCCACATGGAAAAATGGTTTTGTGGAAAGTTGAATTTTGATAATAATATATTTTGAAATATAAAAATAATTTAATTTAATTATTTGTGGGTAAAATTATTTTTTTTATTCATTATACATGAAATGTGTCATTGATTCAATGACTTTGGAATGGTTTGGGATCATTATATTTTAGGAAAATTATGGGATATTTGATTTAAATTTATTTTCAAATTGATTTTATAAATGGAATCAAATTTTCGTGAGCAAGATTGGGAGGTAAATATATTTGATGTTTTATAATGTGAAGATGATCCTTGGATTATAAGTTGATTTTGGGAAACCTCGTGTGAGTTTTATTGTTTATAAAATGAATTATATCATTTTTTCATGGATGTTCAACCAGTGGGGAGAGGTCGAGTTTCTTATTATTTTTATTTAATTTAATAAGATTAAACCAATGTATTAAATATTTTGTTTTGATTTATAGAGTTATACTGAGAGATATCCATTTGTATTTTTCCCATTAGATAGATGGAATCATAAGGACTATAAAATTTGAAAATGTAATATTTGGATTTCATAGAATAGACAACTTGTATTGTGATTTGATAGGAAATTCATATGGTAGAGAGACCCATTATAATGAATCAAACCTTATTAGATAATTCTAATGTTTAATATTGAAATAAAATTTGAGTTTCTTCTGTTGATGGTATTATGTATTCAATGCATTCATTCATGCATAATTATGGTGTCCTTGTCATGGATATGAGATGGGTTCTCAGGGAATCTGATTTGAATTGTGATAGTAAGAATGGAATTCATGAAGTTAATGTTTTCAAATTATTTAATAAAGATCATGAATGATTAGTTGGAATAATAGTGATCTTGTTATATAGATTTTAGTGAACATGGAATTTTATTTTTAGATTTATTTAGGGGTTTTCATTAATAAAATAGATAGTAATGAGCCAATGATGAATTGGTGAGTGTTGTAGGTCAATATATAAAGATTGATAATCAATAATGATTATCAGTTATGAGATTCATTATGTTGCATTGTTTTAAATGAATCATTTCTTTTTTGAGTGTTAGTAAATCCTATAAGAGATCATCTTCCATCTATTTTGGTGGATGTGTTGATTTTTTTAATCTGGATTTTGACCAATGGAAGAATGGTTTTTCCGTGTTTAAAATGATTGTTGAGGTATTTTTAGGCTTAAAGTGATGAATTGTTCCTTAAAATTTTTCCTGGTGTATTGTTAATTCCATTTTGCACCTCTTAGTTTATTAAATCATTGTTTATTTAATATTATTAATTATTTTATTTTATTAACAATTATTTTATCATATTTTTCAATAACAATTTTTATTCATTGTTAATATTATTTTATTATTCTAGATATAATATTTCGGTTTTAACATTTTTTTGAATCTGTTTTCAATTTATGGGATGTTATAAATGAATGAATATTTTATAATGAATATAATGAGATTATCAAGAAATTGTTATATATTGGAAGTTTCATATTTGGAGATGTAAAAAAACATTAAATATCCAATGGAGTTATATATAATCCTTATATGATGTATATTTTTTCAATGTAAAATATATTATGCATTGTTCATGGCAACAATAATGTTTATTACATGTTGATTTTCAATCTAATGGAAAAACGTAATTATAATATAACAGTTATGTATAATGACTTGTGATTAAATTTGAAAGTGTTTTGAATATTTACTTATAAAATGGTAAGTGAATATTATTTCTTACATAATGATAATTTAGTAAGGTGTTGTAAGACTATTATGTGTTGGAGGACCCTTATTTTTTATTGAATATTTGGAAAATATTCAATGGAAATAACCTTTACGTATATAGTGGAAGTTAAAAAACTTATGTAAAATCAGATTTCTCTTAGTAAAATACCTTATATATAAATATATTATATCATATTTTCAAAACACAAAACGGTTAATTATTAAGAATTTTTATAATGGATAATCTATCATTATGGAAGATAGATAATTCGGGAAATGTTGATTATATTAAAAATTGAACTATTTGGAATTATGAAGGCATCATATAACATAAATATGGGGATTATTCAAAGATTTTTGTCTATTTTCATGATATATCATGATGATTTTGGTTGGACCAGAATGAAAATAGGTGGTGATTTTTCATTTAAAGATTAAAAAAAAATTCGAGGGGAAAATTTAAAAACTTTATTTGATACGAATAAAATAAAATAAATTATGATCATTTGAAAAACATAATATGAATGTTTATTAAGAGAGTAAACATAAAATAAATTAGCTAATTTTTTTTTTCAATTTATGCATATCATGATAGTATTATGAACTGGGGAAATTTTAATAGTGACAAAAATATGTATGATAATTTACTTTAATAATATCTTGGCGTGATCCCCCACATCTCCTCCACTCAAGATGATTGGTTTTTCTTTACTCCCCTAATTTTGATAGAGGTAAACATAACAAATTTTTAATATCTATTTGATGAATATACAATTAAATTTTTCCAACCATTTTTAAAGAAATATAAAGAAACAAATCTCCATTTGTTTTTTATGGAAATATAAATTAACTAATTAAAAATGGTAGTTTGATAAGTGACACATTTTATTAGTGAAAACTTGTTAAAATTACGATATCATATCTCTGAAAATGATTACATGTGATGAAATGGAGATACAGATATATTTGAAAGCCTTTTAAAAAATTTATAATTTAAAATTTTCACTTTGAGAGACAACATAGTGATTGAGATGAAATTGTTGAAATCCTACATTAGAACATTGAAAAAATAAATTTTTATCTTCAAGGCCTCTAAGAAACTATTTTTATATCCTCCTTGAAATTTAAGAGTGATGAATTGATGGATTCCCCTCCCCCCCAGTATGTTACCTGATTCAACTAGATAGAAAATAGGATTCTTGGGGCTCACTATGGACTTCCCGATTCTACTAGATAGAAGGTTCTACACCACTTGCTTGACAATGGATTTCTGGATCCTAGGGACGATCCTCTCTTCAGCACTGGTTGGCCGATAGAACTACACTAGTTGGTCAGTGCTTCCTTCTAACATCTGTTTTAATCAATCCATCATCTAAATCATTCAATTTTATTAAAAACAATATTAAACATCATTCCATTTTCATGAAAAAAATTTAAAATTGATCTAAAACATTAATAAGACCATAAAAATCATTTAAATTTCATCATTTAGTTTTTAAAAACAATTAAATTGTATTTATTTTCATAATTAATAAAAACAGAATGAAAAGATAGAACCCTAAATGAGTGTTCTTATTTTGAAAAAACAAATTATAGTGGTAAAGGTACAACAATATTCTTATTTTTTATGATCATGAACACTCAATTTTATGAAGATAAATCAATGGTAAAACGAAAGTCGAACATGTATTCATAGACATTTAATATATTTGAGGTTAATATATTAAAAAATCTCATTTTATAAATATATACGAGATATAAAAATTATCCCCAACAATAAAAAACATCCCCTCAAAAAACAAAATTATATCTCCCCTTTGAGATGAAAATTATTTTTCCTAAAAAAAATAAAAACATATTTTCATTGATTATAAAAGAGAAAACATGGAAGGGAAATTAGAATCCATTAATGAAAAATGATAATTGGAAAAAATATTGAATAATAAATACATGAAAGGCTATCTCTCAAATAATTATAATTATAAACATAAAATAAAATATAATATAACAAATCATTTTAGGCATGGATAATTCATATCATTGAATGAAATAATATATTTGAGAGAAATAACAAAATAAAACATCATATCATATTATATGGTTATTAAAATAATATTATAGACGACAAGTTATTTCAAGATATTATAAAAAAGGAAGATGAGAGAAGGGTGTGATTTTTACTCTTCAATTCAAAAATATTAAATGATTTTGAAAATAAATTCTGAAGATGCTTTGAAAAATAAAATATAAAACATATTTGAGAAAATTAATTTAAAAAAGAATATTAATTTTAAATCAGTTTTAATTTAATTATCTAATGGAAGAAAATTTTGAAATTTCAAAAAGATAACCTCTCCAATTTTAAGAATTAAAATACATATTAGAGAGTTTTAAAGAGGAAATATCATGAAATTATGTTCAATAGGGGAATAAAATTTAAATAGTAACATTTCCTCTATAAGGTAAAAGTTTATGTGAAAAAGTAACTACTAAAGAGTATGATAGGATCCCCCTCAATTAGATTCTTAAACAATGTGGTCAAGAGGAAATAATAGATCAATAATTTAATGATATGAGAAAAAATTTTATTTAAGAATAAACCTTATGATAAGATAAAAAAACCAATACCATATCCATGTACTATATCAATAATCTTTGTCATTTGGTATCCATATTTTTTCCACCATTGTTATCACTAAATGGTTTATCTTCTGAAACAATTTTAGATCCTTTATTATTGGATAATAATAATTTATGAACCCAAACCTATTTTGTATGATAAATTAAATGAGTCAAATTAAATTAGTTATAAATATATTATGGTCTTAAGAATCTAGTATTTTGGAAATAAAATTCAATTTTTTTTATTAATATATTTACAAATATTATTTTGATATGTTATTTTCATAATATTTGTATTGTTAATGAACGTTCAGATTTGAAAAATAAAATCCGTGATGATTTTTTAATGGAAATTTATAAATAATAATAATATTAAGGTATTGATCACCATGGTGGAATTGACAGAGTAATTTTGAAATAATTATTTTTGATTCTAAATTCTCAATCTTTGGTTGTTTTTTACATTTAAAATTAAAATAATTTATTACTTTTCAAAAAAGACCAATTTCATTAAAAATTTGATTATTTTATTTAATAAATCATTTGACAATTATTAAAAATATATGTGTTTTGAATGGAGGTCATTAAAAAAATATCAATTTCATCTTGTTGATAAGAAGATAAAGAAGAAGAGGGAAAATGAGAGGAAGAAGAGGAATAAAAAGAAGAGAGATAAATAAGTAAACTAACCTCATCACATACCTCAATATGTTCAATGTGGAATTCAGGACTTGATTCCATGAAATTTGTCAAATACATTGATTCTTCGCTAGCACTATCGGTTGATACGTTAAGGGATTTATTTCCACTCTTAATTTATTTCATCTTATATATATATTTTGGTAATTAAAGTATAATATCTCCTTTGTTATATCATTCTTCATAATGTTACTCTAATCATTTTAATTTCATATTTCATTTTATAAATGAATAATGTTATCTTATATTTTTTCAACATATGTAATCTACTTTTCGTGCATTCAATACCATTTTCATTATCAGATGAATATTCATTAATATTGATGGATATAATATAATCTTATATTTCATTCCATTTGGACTCCATTCCCCATTTTTCATCTTTTTCTAATTGATGCTTCATGTTTATTTCAAACTTTAATAAAGATTTGATAATTTCTTCGACGGTTGTTGTCTTCACATCCACTACTTCTTGGATCGTAGTGACTTTGGGTATCAAATTTCCTAGTTTGACCCATAATATCATTTTTGTAACTTTTTTATAAATCATCTCCAAGAGACTTTATACAATTTAATATTTCATTAAATCATATACACATAATAATAACTTATTTATATAAATTCATATAAAATATTTTAAAATCATGACATTGCATTTTTAATCTAGTATTATTAACTTTATTATTTCTTCCTGAGAGACATCATAAAATTTTCATATTATTATAATTTTTTCATGTATCTATGTGATTAAATTCATTTTGGTTGTGCCCATATTGAGGATCACTTGAGTTTCTTCTGTTAAGCTCAGAAGATGTAATACCATTGAGAGTCTAATTATCTTCAGGTTTTTTAGTAGGAATATATTAATGCATAATCATTTTATATAGTAGGTATATAATGCTATTAAGAAAATTTATCATGTGATTTATATAATAGGCCTAATTAGATGTATCAATGATAGTAGAATTTAAAGAAATTAAATTCCACAAGAAGGGACAAACATATATATTAGTAAAAAAATTTAGAATTAAAATTATTTATTAAAAAAATTAAGATTAAAATCAATTTATACACTGATAAACAATAAGAGAGGAATGGTAAGTGTGAGAAGGTGGTGATATTCATTTTAAATATTAATCAAATAAATAAAAAGTATAAAGTAATTTATCCTCTATATGATGAATTGAAATAGAGATAAATTTTTTTAGTATTAATTTTTTATATAAAAGTCAATTAATGGAGTGAGCACAAAAAAATATACAAATAAAATTAATTCAATTTTTGTGAATTGATATTGGTTGATGAAATAAATTTTTTTAAATAACAAGAAATCAAATATTTTGATAAAAGAGTTCAACAATATCTCTTTTTTTCTCCTAAGTTACCACCCCTTATGTTGAGTGGTTTCTTTATTCCATATATTTTTTGGAGGACATTTATCCTAATCATACCTTAATTTTTTGTCGATATAAGCGAAATGAATCAAACCTTTTTTTTAATTGAAATTTAAATAAACTAACGCCACTTTCTTTATTGATGGAAATGACCCAAAACTAATAGGAAAAGTTATCTTGAGAAGTGAGTTTTTTTAATACCCATTATATTTTTTTCCTTGCCTTTATCTAGAAGGAATGAACATGATGAGAGAGAGAGAGAGATGTAGAGACAAAGGTGAGTGACTGCGAGAAAAGTTTAATTATGAAGTATCCTATAAGAGATAAGGCTTATAGATTGAGATTAGATTTTATATATCCATCAGTATCAAATTGAGAATGTTGTTGAATCTATTACAAGACACTGACACTCTCTATTTATAGCTTCTAAAATACCAATGAAAAAAATTTAGTCCACATTTTGTCTTAAGAATCATAAATGGTTGTATAAGAGGTTAAAGACTGATGTACATTAATATTGCTGACTTTCTAGATCGACCAATTTGGAAGCCTCTTGAGATCACTGACTAGTTGATACGCTTGATGGGAATGACTTGGAATTTTTTGCTTCTACCATCTAGCATCTGAATCCTAGATATTAAAGATGTAACTGTATCCACCACAAGCTAAAAGGTGTTACTTTCCGCCTTTAACATCAACTGGTTATTCCTACACTTCATTTGATTTAATTCAAATAATCTTTAAATTTTATTCAATGTCCTCAAAATATGATTTATTATTAGTATTAACCTTTATGAATTTCATTAAAAATCCTTTGAATTTCATGACTTTTTACATTAAACCATGACATGGTATTTAATTTACATAACTGAGAAACACTAAATTAAACCATTAGAGCCATAATTGAATGTTTTTTATTACTAAAACACTATGAGAGAGATATGGGAACATCTGATTAGGTATTGAATAATGATTTTAAAATAAAATTTAAATTATGATTTCAATGATGATTCTCCGTTTCAAAATTAAATATACTTTTACAGTTGTAGTCTATACTCTATGATAGTTAAAATGAAATTTTATTACTTATTAACCATTGGGAAAAATGTATGAAATATATTCAATAATATTGAATAATTATTAATTGAATTATTTTTGGAATATATTATTTATTGTAGAAATTTATTCTATAAAATTAACTATAGAAAACATTTAAAAAATATACATAGAATTAAATTAAAACTCATCTTCTAAATATTAATGTTCTACAACATTGAAAAGTTATCTATTTATTTATCTAACAATCTAGTATTCTAAGGATGTTATAGATTTCTTAAAGATACATCATTCTACTTCATCTATGAAATTACATAGATGATAGTTTCTACCCCAGCAACACCATCTTCTTGATTTAATTTAGGTAACTGTGTTATATTTCATTACAATGTTTTATCCTTATGCTTTAATTTTTTTAAGTTGTAATCACATAACTCAAAAAATCTATATGCCTTTATTTAATGGTACGTGTCGGGTAAGGCTTTATTAATCAATCAAATATCAAATGTTATACATATATTAAATTTCTATTTCATATCATCTTCTTGATTACTTAACACTTTTTAATTAGTATGATTATTTTAACATAGACAATTGAACACCACCACTCTATATCATATCTTTCCATCCATATTATGAGACCCATTACATGGAATCATATAATTTTCTGTTTTGGATATATGATTACAAATAAACATATTATAGACTTAATAGTTTAATGGAAATAACATTTTGAATTGTAGGTAAAGGATTTAATGATGGGTGGATTCTAAAAAACCCACCCTTTTATGAAAATTAGTATTGCTAGTGGAATGATAGGATGAAATCATATCATATGATGCTAATTATTTATAAATTTATAGTCATGGTAGATTCATAATAACTACATGATGTTGATAGAAATTGACATATTGGAAAAGATATATATATATATGATTTCAATTATAAATTCTTGAATATTATATAATTTTAAACTATTTGAATATTTTTAGTCATGTATCATCATGTAATACTCCTAATGATTTGTGGAGAAATTTTCATGAAACTCATTATGGCTCAGATTTGTTCACAAATATTATGAATGAAATGAGAACATTTGGATAAGAATAAGAAAATATTGGTTTTCATAATAAATTCTTTAGATTTATAATAAATAAGTGACATTTAAGAAATTATTTATTGATGAATTCATGAACATCTAGTAATAAATTCTATATGAGCCCATGTTGTCACTCTAACAATATGATCATTAGTTACTAAACATTTTTAATTAATCTAAAAAAAAGAAATGTATTTATATATAATTAGTTGTTACGATATATAATTCTTCTAATGACGATTTAGGTTCTTATACTAAGGTAATAGAGCGTATAACTATCTTCGAGAAATGGGTATAATAATATATTCATAATTAACTACATATAAGATATAGAGAGATTTTATGGATAGATGATGGGAGGGATAACAAAAATAGTTATATTATTATAGATACTTTTAATTTAGAGCATACATGTTATGAGTACCATAATAAATTTTATATCATACATGATTTCACATGGACGAATAATTCAATAAGAAATAATAATAATAAGAAATATAATTAATCTATGGAAGCATGTTGTAATAGTGAATATTTATATTCAAGTGGTAATTCAATAAGTTAGAAAGAAATATGAAATCCATGATATATATTAAAATATGTCATATTACCATTTTCACCATACCACTCATGATCTTGAGGTGACTTGTGTTAATCGACAAGGATTGATGGAAATATATGTGTTTTGGATAGCATGAATGATTTTTTTGTAATTCATATTATGTTACTTGTCATGAATATATTTTTGATTATATATATAGTAATCATAGTGACAAAGGGGTAGAATACAAGATTGATAAGCTACCTAATGGTGTAGTAACTATGGTTGATGCATAAGTAAAACTAAACATGTAACTTAAGGGTTTGAAAAGGAATAAAAATAATATTTCTTTTTACTTTTTGAATCATAGAGTGGAAAATGATAATATTAAAGAAGAAAATGAATATATAAAGAATACATATTCTAGTAATAAGGGAAATTTTTGTGATGATTTGGAAGATATAGAAAAAATATATAATGAAGATGGATTAGTTGATTGTTCGAAGGATGTCTTATATAAACACGCTATTAAAAGAGGAATTTTGGATGAGATTATTAGAAGATAAATGATACATAAAATGAACATGTTGATATTTATAATGTTCAATTGCCTAAGATACAAATTAATGTATTTTTTAAAATTATTAATAATGGTATTTACTCTATTAACAATAATTAGTGTGGTTCATTTTTCCACTATGTATCCTAATCTACATTAAGATGTGTTCAATATCGTATACAAAATAAGAGTTTCAGATCGAATGAAAAATTTGAAATTAACTTGTTCAATGCTTATAATGCATGTGTTCTTAAAGGATCTTATTCCAATATGATTAGACGAAACCTATTTTATATTCCCAGATAAGATTTTTTGTATGGATGGAATGAATATATATTTTTTCCATTATACTAGTATGAGGATATCTTTGTTTTTTAATTTTGATTAATGGGAAATTATTTAAGATTTTCTTATCTGGTATATAAACATGTTTTGATCTGTATTATATTTTTATTTCATGAAAATAATTTATAATGTATTAAATTTTATTTACATGTTTCATGGATCCTTATAGTATCTTTTTTCATATTGGAAGAGTTTACTTCATGATAATTCACTTTCACGTCATTCATATAAGTGGAATCTAGGTTTTAGGGAGAGATTATACTATATTTTTATTGCAAAAATTTATATATATATATATATATTATTTTATGATAGTTTTCTATACTTTTTTATATTTATTTTTCATTCCAGGTATTATAATATTGGTTTTTTTCTTTTTTCTTAAACATTTTATTCTCAACATTTATTATTATTGTTTATTGTCTTTATTTTTTTACTTATTGGAAATAATTATATATTATTTCATGCCCCAATTTCAATTTTTATCTTATATTTAATTTTTCTCATGATCTTATGTTCATTTTCTATATTTCTAAATGGTATAGAGTTCTTCATGATATGTAACTATCAAAAAGGCAGAGAATGTTGGCTGTTTTATTGTCTTTGTTTATTTATGTTTTGGTAATTCTAATTTCAACTTATTATTATTTTTCCTTTATTATTATTTTTTATTTTTCATTATATAATATTATTCACTTTTAAATTATCATATTTTTTATTATATATTATTTTTCAATATTATAATATTTTCATTATATGATTATTATTCTAGTTTTATTATATTTTTCATTGAATAAACATAATATGTAATATAGGTAACACATGCAAAATCATTTTTTATATATTCAAAAAATATTTGAAAAAACTATTTAATTATTGGGTATTTTAAAATATATAATGTTAGAGACTCTGCCTATCCTTTGGATTTGGATAAATTTATTATATAATGGATATTTTCAAATGAAAATATATTATATATTGTTATCTATTACTTTATTGAATAATATGTATTGTTTTAATATTTATATATGTCATAACTCTTAAATATGACGACAGTAGTGAAATGTTAGAAATGTTTTCAAACAATACATAAGAAACAAGAGATAAATATAAGCACATAAGTATTCATAATTTATAAAATTGATAAAAGAATATTACATTGGGTGGCCTGAAGTATGATGGAAGATTTTGAAAATTTGAAAGGGAAATAACTTATACATATACAATGGACATGACAAAAGTATTATGTATTATGAAATTTAACTATTAAAAATATTCTATGAATAATGATACTTTTAATTATTATCAAAACACAACATATAAGATTATCAATCTATATTTATGATAAATAACTTATCACTATCTATGATAGATAATTTTGGATCCCTCCTTATATTAAAAATTCAATTGTTTCAAATTTCAAAGGAGAAGTATTAGTGAGTCTATGGAATATTTAAAAATTCGAGAAGAATTTTCCTATGATATTTTGAACAAATACCAATCACAAATTTTTATATATAATTTAATTGATAAATTTAATTATCTTATTTCTGTATTTTATTTATTCTAATTTTTCTATTTTACATATTGATTTCATGAAAAAAGGGGCCTAAAATGGACGAAACAACATGTCACATAATTACCGACAAACACAAATTAAAAATATTTTTACACAACACTATTTAAATTTACAATTTTTACTCTCAACTATTCTAAACTTTTGAGGATATATTACATTTGCCAAAGTAACATTATTCTGATACATCTATAAAGGTCCAAATATGACTCTTCTTATTCCAAAAACATCATTATAAATGTTATATCATATTAAATTATCTTAATGTAGTTTACTTTTATCGATTAATAATCCCTAAAATCACACAGATAATATACCTCTATTAAAATGTAGATGTATTATTATTAATACCTAATAATAAATAAACATGGATGGTTGTACATTGTCTCAATAAAAATGAAGTGGTTGGGTTGTCCACTTAGCTTGCAAAAGAAAGGTTCTAGGTTGGTGTCTCTTTCTGTTAAAAATGTGGAGGGGTTGGTTTTGGCATATAATCTGTGAAAGGAGGGTTTATAAGTAGTTTCCACTCTTTGTAGAACATATTAAAGGTATGAGAGAGGAATGGGATCCAATACAAAATTTCTTTTATCCCCAAGTAATTTTATTGAATGAAAAAAAATGATTCTAAAAAATATACTTCTTGTTGATCTTCTCTCTATGCTTTTAATTTAATGGAAGATGAGAAGTCAATTTTCTCTTCTCACCCCAGTATGTCAATCCTTTCACACACTATTATTAAAAAATGGAAATGAAAATTCACGAACAATTTTAAAGTAATGATTACTCAATTAGATTACATAGTTCATACATTATTTCTTTTATCCATTGGTGAACAGAACTAAACAATAATAATAGGTAGATAAAAGGATTACAATTCCTTCATCGATAATTTTTCATATCTGAATGTTTTTTTTATTATTTTGTATATACATAATAATATTTCAATTATATATATATAATGGTTGTTCCAATTTAGTTTTATAGAAATTTTAATCTAGTTGATCATGTTCTACTACTATTCAATGTCTGTGTCGTCCCTCCCACAAAAGCTGGAAACACCAGATTCCATATATTATCCTCTTCATAAACCAAAACATCTAGTAAAAAATATCATATCTATCCATGAACCCATCATAAAATTTTCTCATTCTAATCATCTTTTATATTCTTTAGAAGTTCCTTATTATTAGTATCCAAAAAATAAAAATGAAATCATATTTAGCAGTGAAAACAACATCAATTTTTGTTGAATGGAAAATGAAAAAATATTCACAAATTTTTATATTCTCCCACTTAAAAAATATATAAATGAAATAGTCTATACTTATAATCATTTATAATATTTTATGAATCTTTCCTTTCGAAAAATTAAAGATGATCTATCTATCACATTTTTAATTCATCAATGTCTGTTTGAGGAATAATTCTTCCTTGTACTTTCTGGTACTCAATCCTTTAAGAACTTTTTAGATGGATTTTTCTCCCCATATATATTATGAAACATTAATGATATATTCATCATCATATTTCAAATGAAATAAAGTTTTAGTCTAATAATGTAATCCCTATCAGGAAACAAAAGATTCAATTAAAGCAGAATTACACACAGACTATGACAAAATATCATTCCTCATAATGAAAATTTTCTAACTAATCAAAATGGAGATTACTAAAACTATTTACTTTATGAAATTAATAGTTATTTATTATTGTAATATTATTATTGAAAACATTACCTCATGAAAAATATGGGACATACAATTGACCACTATTCCAAAAAAGCTATATAAATTTCCATTCATTCGCTTCAAATTTTCTAATTCTCTAGAAAAATCTACACACATTAAACCTTGTAATGGATGATATTCCCCAGATCATATTGTTCAGAAATCTTATCCCTTAATGTATCATATGATTCAATACATATCTTTCTATTTGTCCCTTATTTAGTTCTATATAGAGATAAATACAACTTTCAATGAATATTCGATGTAAAAAATAGTACATATAAAACATACATCAGACACCCAATAGAAGATGAAAATGTAATTTCAACCATGCAACACACCTCATGATCAATTTTTTCACAACTTCTAATTGGATGAAATGAAGTGTATGAAAAAATGGGTGTAGATGGGATTGAATTCAAACATTCCAAAAATTTCATTGATCCTCGAGATATTTTATTTCTATTATAACTATAATATTATGGATCTTATATCACTCCCTATCATCATTCCCAATATTATCATATCATTTCCAATATTATTAATCTCTAAAATTCCTAAAAACATGCTCTTAAACATTAAAATTCCATAAAATATGTAGACCAACTGGAAAACGGTCACCCCCATATAAAATATGTATGATATAAGACCCATTATTCCATTCTATTAAGTACCAATAATGAATTGAGTTGATCTATTTGAAACCATATTCGCTCTTGAACAAATAAATCATTCGATTCCACTATCGAGGTTCTTGTTTCAATCAATAGTGGTGTCACATAAACATATAAACAAAGCCCTCATTCTGAAAACCATTGAACCTTAAGGTTATTCATATAAATCACTTCAACAATGTATCCATGATGGAAGGATATGTTTACATCATTCAATTTAAGTTAAGGGATATATAATGTAATGATTGTCAACACATTCCAAATTGTTGAATGGTTAACTATTTATCATAAGATTTCTAAGATGTGAATTCTCTATTTCTATTTGAAACCATTAACCACCAATATTTACTTGTATCTTTATCTTCTGTTGACCTATTCCATCAAATGGAAGACTAATTTGTTTCCAACCTACAATTTCCTATTTAGAAATTAAACCAAATACCAAGTTCCATTGAAATTAAAGTAATCCATCTATTACATTATTCGCGACTGTAACGCCCCAACCCCAGCTACCCAGAGTCGGTGCATTACTTCGTAACATTGGCCTGATCACAAAAGATCAAGTCTCGAATGACCGAATAGTTTAGTAGCCTTGGAAACACTAGATACATTCTTAAGTGTTACATTACATCATAAAGTGAAAAACTAAAATCAATGTCTTCATAGTCCACACTCATATCCTCTTCTGACTATCCCTACAGGTCATTCATAAAATACTTCTTCACATCCTGGAAAATATTAAAACATTGAAAGGGGTGAGCTCAGATGCTCAGTAAGGATAACAATATAGCGGAAGCTTTCATCAATAAACATAAACATTTAAGGCAATTTATAACTAAAACAAAAGACTTTTAAACTTGAACTTGAACATAATTTGGAAAAAGTAAAATGAGATAATGCCATTCACTTCTTCACATGGATATTCTACTGGTCGAATAATCACATGCAATATCAATAACCACTTTCATAATGATGGAATGCATAATACCAGACTATCATAACCACGTAGCCAAGGCCTCGTGCCAAGACCACAAATAAGATTTTGTCAAGGCCTCGTGCCAAGACACTAGTTTGTCTCATGAGACCTGCCGATGCATTGAGGAGCTATAGCAGGCTCCACCCGTCACTTATTATGTCCAATTCATTCCTCATATGAATAGGTTTAAACATATCATAAACCATAACATAATCGTATCACATAAAACATGCATAAAGGAAACATAACATTTCCACATTTCAATCACAAGATATCAATACAACACATTGATATAATAAAAACGCTTTCAAAACCATTTTCAATACCAAAATAAAAGAAAAGTATAACATGGTATTTATTTTTCATTAAAAAAAGGTATGGCTTGTAGAGGAAGCCGAAACTCAAATAGTGGTCATGGCAGCGGAGAAGTCGTTATCGCCGCATACGTATGACAAAAACATTCCCTTTTGTCATTTAGTAAACGCTTCGTATAAAAAATATTCCTTTTGAATAAACGTAAAAGTCAAAGGGGTTTATATACCGTATAGAAGAAATTTCTGTATAAAACCAAATATGCCTCAATGAATGGAGATTGAGATGAAGTCCCTTAAAAATATCATTTTTTTAAATAAAATAGATTTATTATGTGTATTCACTATAAGTACATATAAACAAAGTACAAATACAAGATAGGACATAATAATATCATGATATAATTTGAAAGTAGGAGATTAACCCAAAGAATGGAAATTGGCTTAAGAAGTTCCCTTACCTTGCATCTTGTCCTGACTCGACCGTTCTTTAACCTCCTGAATAACAAACTATAGTTAATTTCTATTTACTTAAGGGCCTTTTTCGTGTTCATTATACCTTTTATATCCCTTATTACCATGTTATGAACATTATGTAATTATTAATGTTTATAATGGTCATTTTGTCGATCTTAGGTACTTGAGTCAACAATAAACTTCTTATAATTACAAGTTGTTTATGTGGTAGAATATCCATTATCTCCAGAATTATATTCATGATTTAGATGTCATATATATCATATATATCCAGTATATACATTCATTCATAATATTACGTAACATTTAGAGGTAAGAAATGAAATGCACCGTTCATGGAGACGGTAAGCTGTACGTACGCATGAACACTACTTTCATTTCTATTTCGTATTTAATGGAATGAAATCATAATTATATAAAGGTATAATATATTTGCAGTATAATATCATATATAATGTCATTTACTCCATCCTTTATACATCCCACATATGGCATTAACGATTCACATCACTTTAAGGGGGCGGTAGTCCGCACTTCCTAAAATGAAATTATCGAGTTTACCCATAATGGAAATCATAAAGTATGCCATAAATGAGAAATACAGAAGCATAAGGAAAACATAAACATATTATATATCATATATAAATATAGTTACATCTTAATGTCCACCTTTGATGGTGTTATATGAGTGTTGAACAATCATCGTTTCGTGAGGCAGAAATTCCCCATCCACAGAAACAGTATGTTCTTTAACCATTAGATGTAGGTGTGTGTAAGTGTAGCTCGAATCCTTATTTTAAAAACATCCTAGTATATTGAGGATACTAGTTTTGTTACAAAATAAATGAATAAAAATTGTTTAGGGGGTTGGAGAAAAAATATAAAACAAAACAACATTAGAGAAGACATTACCTAAAAATCGGGTAACTCATTTTGATTTGAGCCAAAGGCTTCTTGGAAAGTGTTCTGCCCAAAGCAAGGCTTATAGGAGTAAGGGGGGAAATTTGGTAGAGTATTTGGGCAGAGTTTGGCTGAGAAAAATGGTTTGAAAGTGTGAATGAGGTGGTAGAGGTGGGGGCCATTTATAAGTGGAGCGGAGGGGCACTCTTGGAAAGTAAGGCAATTTTACATTATTATACAATGCTTTTCGGATTATAAAGGTCCCACACTTATATAATTCTAGGATAAGGTGATAAGGTTTCGAAATATACCCATCCAATAGTCTTTGGACAAGTGTAAGCCTTGGATTTTACATTATCTTTTCATTTTATTAAAATCGTTAAATAATGAGGTCATCACTGCATCATCATGATGTCATAAATAATTTACTTTATTTAATGTCTAAAAATTATAAAAAAAATACTATGATGTATGAAATCGTTTTAGCTTTCCAATGACTATTTATAGTCAAAAATATGACTTGTATAACCCCATGTAAAATTTTTTTTAGTAAAACATTTCATGTTTGTGTCATTTTTTACTTTAACATTAAATAAAAGTTATATATGTCATTTTCCAACTAAAGTGGCTCCATGGGGTCCCCATGTTGACCCATGGATTTTCTTGGTCGTCCATGGCACATCCAGTGAGGGTAGGACATGTGTCAAGCTCATATCATATTATTATAACATTATTTTTACCTTAAACTACACTAATTACCTCTAATCGTGATTAAGAACTTAAAAGTTACTATTCACCAAAAATTATTTTAATCTCATTGAACCACATTTCACTTCTTAATGACAACCATGTATGTTGGATTTTTGAAATTCAAAACACATAAGTGGTAATATTTCATTTAAACGAAAAATCAGTTTTTTAACTACCACTTAGTGGTTTCACTATTCATCAAAAATTGAAGTTTTTTAGAAGAATGCCAAAATATCACCCTAAGCTATAATTGATATTCCGAATTCAAAAATGAAGTCAATTTTGAAATATAAAATTTCTATAATTTTAAAAAGTGGTTATTAATATTCATAATGGCTACTTTGATTAGTCGGGGTGTGTTAGAACTCGAAGTTGCGTACAATGAAAGATATTGTATTATTAAATGAGAAGTGTATCATGGATGCTCGGGGTGTTACATTCTCCCCTCCTTCAATAAATTGCGTCCTCGCAATTTGAAATTTTTCTTTGAAAATAAAAGGTTGAAAATAGAAAATACCTTTGTGGAAAAGCCACATCGGAAATAAGGTTAATAAAATTTAGCCTTAATAAGACTGAAAGGGAAATGAAAATGTCACCATCCAATTATGATCTCGATTAAGAGAACATTGGTGGAAATTAGAGACATATAATTGGAGGAAAAGCGTAAATATTTTTAGGGAGTGATTGAGGTCATCATTCACAAACAAGTGTCAAATTGAGGGCCTCAAAGCCTTCAATCTATGTTGATTTAAAACATCATCAGTTCAACAAGAAATAAGGTATTAGGATAACACATTTTTTTGTTTTAATATCCCTTTAATAAAGTTTAAGAATTAATTTATTCATAGAATAAGATATAGGAATATATATATATTTATGCTTGACAAATAGAGTTTCAACCTTCAACTAATTTCTACCACAAACTCATCGTTCACTCAAAAAGATAATAGAACTCAAAAATAATATATTTATCCTAACCGTACAAGGTTCAAAATATTAGAACATACCATTTAGATTAAAAAAACTATTTTTTAATAACCAGGGACTTCCTGTAGGCTAGTGTTAGGTAATAATGGCCTGTCGCACTATGGTTGTGGGTTCGATTCCTGCAGCTTGTCCGACGTGACGGGTTATGCCCCACCCTGTAGGTTGTCCTTTTCCTCAAACTATAGTATTATAATATTCCAAAAATAATCTTCAGAAATGATTTAACCTTAAACAATACTATCCAAATATCAACTTAATCCATTCCAACCTTTATAGTTATCCAAAATACTTCTGTCCAACTCACAGTCCAAATTTTATAAGGAAGGTAATCATAATGAAGATCCTTTTTTTCCACGTAACAACATGTGAACACCTTCATCATGTATTATTTTTAAACATACTAGATTACCATGATCCCTTATTCCTTATAGAATAGTAGATATACTTCTTATATCCAAAAATGTATACAAATCATCAATCAGTTTCAAGGAAGTTAAGAATATCGAATATGATTTATCCAAATCAACCACGTCTTATTCCAAAATCACTATCTCAGTATTAGAACCATATTATGGTTTATCTTTCTCTCAACCATATATTTTCCAAACATTTAACCTACTGTGGAGTCACTTTTCATGGTTCCACACAATCTCAAGTCTTTGATGAAATAGTACTGCATTGCAATCCTTATATACTCCATAATTATTATAACCAATACATCGTTGATACAAAACTCAAATTACAAAATTCTTTAATAACAACATAAGAACTGTAATCATTACTCCTCATCTGTGGTAGTATCATAACTTTATTATTATCCAATAACATCATTTGGGGCATACTTTGATTATTTGGACATTGGTTTGCGTAGTGTCCCCAATCCTTGCAGAAGAAGCATTGTACATTTGAAACCATTTTCTTACCCTTGCAGTCATGCACTTTGTGTCCTTTTTATCTACACTTATAACAAACTCCCATTCCCTTTAGGAAAGTTCCATGATGTTTCTTCCCACAATTACCACATATTGGAAAATTCTTCTTTCCCCTCATCCCTTTATCCATCATTCTCTCTTCCATCCATTTCGTCTCTTTCTTCACTTCAAAGCCATAGGACTCAGAGAATTCTTTACTTATCTTATTAACACATGATACTATTTCTTCATATGTTGAGGACACATGGGAGACTATTTCCCTTCGAAATGTTGGCTTAATACCGTGAAATATACTATCCTTCTTACTCTTTGGATCATACGTATTGCTGGAGTTCACATTCCTTCTACTGGGCGCCATTTCTATACAATGGCATAAACTAGGTTAGTTTGTGATTTACAATGAATAATTACAAACTTGTAAAATACTTAATTTAAATTGAATGGTTTATGGATATAATCCATAATTATAAAAATATTTTCTTTGAGGAAGTATATACTCATAACCCTTCATAGTGGTTTGTAAAGAAAATGAGAATTATCCTAAGCATATCCCCCGGGAGTGTCGTAACCAAGAGTGCAACAAGGCTCGTTGTCGTGCGCCAGTTCTCGTTCGAGTCTAGCTCAAAGCGGTGTTTTCGGGTTTTACCCCTAGGTACATCTGTGCCAGAGCCGCCTCTACCTGCTCGTATCCAGACAGGGATGTATTGCTCGAAAAACTCACAAAATCTCTACAATAACAAAATTCTAGGAAGTTATTCTATACTAATCCTCAATGTCTATCTTTGGGATATGTGCTCTAATAAGAGTTTATCTAAATCTAGATTCCAAGGTTAGTACTAAACTGCCTCTGATACCAACTGTAACGCCCCAACACCAGCTACCCAGAGTCAGTGCATTACTTCGTAACATTGGTATGATCACAAAAGATCAAGTCTCGAATGAGCGATTAGTTTAGTAGCCTTGGAAACACTAGATACATTCATAAGTCTTACATTACATCATAAAGTGAAAAACTAAAAACAAAGTCTTCATAGTCCACACTCATATCCTCTTCTGACTATCCCTGCAGGTCATTCATAAAATACTTCTTCACATCCTGGAAAATATTAAATCATTGAAAGGGGTGAGCTCAGATGCTCAATAAGGATAACAATATAGCAGAAGCTTTCATCAATAAACATAAACATTTAAGACAATGTATAACTAAAAGAAAAGACTTTTAAACTTGAACTTCAACATAATATGGCAAAAGTAAAATGAGATAATGCCATTCACTTCTTCACATGGATATTCTACTAGTCGAATAATCACATGAAATATCAATAACCACTTTCATAATTATGGAATTCATAATGCCATACTATCATAACAACGTAGCCAAGGCCTCGTGCCAAGACCACAAATAAGATTTTTTCAAGGCCTCGTGCCAATACACTAGTTTGTCTCATGAGACTTGCCGATGCATCGAGGAGCTATAGCGGGCTCCACCCGTCACTTATTAAGTCCAATGCATTCCTCATATGAATAGTTTTAAACATATCATAAACCATAACATAATCGTATCACATAAAACATGCATAAAAGAAACATAACATTTCCACATTTCAATCACAAGATATCAATACAACACATTGATATAATAAAAATTCTTTCAAAACCATTTTCAATACCAAAATAAAAGAAAAGTATAACATGATATTAATTTTTCATTAAAAAATGGTATGGCTTGTAGAGGAAGCCGAAACTCAAATAGTGGTCATGGCGGCGGAGAAGTCATTGTCGCCGCATACGTACGACAAAAACATTCCCTTTTTTCATTTAGTAAATGCTTCGTATAAAAAATATTCCTTTTGAATAAACTTAAAAGTCAAAGGGGTTTATATACCGTATAGATGAAATTTGTGTATAAAACCAAATATGCCTCAATGAATGGAGATTGGGACGAAGTCCCTTAAAAATATAATTTTTTTTTAAATAAAATAGATTTATTATGTGTATTCACTATAAGTACACATAAAGAATGTAAAAATACATGATAAGACATAATAATATCATGATTTAATTTGAAAGTAGGAGATTAACCCAAAGAATGGAAATTGGGTTAAGAAGTTCCCTTACCTTGCGTCTTGTCCTGAATCGACCGTTCTTTAACCTCCTGAATAATAAACTAGAGATAATTTCTATTTACTTAAGAACCCTTTTCATGTTCATTATTCCTTTTATATCCCTTATTACCATGTTATGAACATTATTTAATTATTAAAGTTTATAATGGTCATTTTGTTGATCTTAGGTACTTGAGTCAACAATAAACTTCTTATAATTACAAGTTGTTTATGTGGTAGAATATCCATTATCTCAAGAATTATATTCATGATTTAGATTTCATATATATCATATATATCCAGTATATACATTCATTCATAATATTACGAAACATTTAGAGGTAAGAAATGAAATGCACCGTTCATGGAGACGGTAAGCCGTACGTACGCATGAACGCTACTTTCATTTCTATTTCGTATTTAATTGAATGAAATCATAATTATATAAAGGTATAATATAGTTCCATTATAATATCATATATAATGTCATTTACTCCATCCTTTATACATCCCACATATGGCATTAACGATTCACATCACTTTGAGGGGGGGTAGTCCGCACTTCCTAAAATGAAATTATCGCGTTTAACCATAATGGAAATCATAAAGTATGCCATAAATGAGAAATACAGAAGCATAAAGAAAACATAAACATATTATATATCATATATAAACATAGTGACATCTTAATGGCCACCTTTGAAGGTGTTATATGAGTGTTTAACAATCATCGTTTCGTGAGGCAGAAATTCTCCATCCACAGAAACAGTATGTTCTTTAACCATTAGATGTTGGTGTGTGTAAGTGTATCTCGAATCCTTCTTATAAAAACATCCTAGTATATTGAGGATACTGGTGTTGTTACAAAAGAAATGAATAAAAAGTGTTTAGGTGGTTGGAGAAGAAAAATAAAACAAAACAACATTAGAGAAGACATTACCTCAAAATCGGGTAACTCTTTCTGATTTGAGCCAAAGGCTTCTTTGGGAAGAGTTCTGCCCAAAGTGAGGCTTCTAGGAGTAAGGGGGGGAAAGTTGGGAGAGTATTTGGGCAGAGTTTGTCTGATCCAAATGGTTTGAAAGTGTGAATGAGGTGGTAGAGGTGGGGGCCTTTTATAAGTGGAGAGGAGGGGAACTCTTGGAAAGTAAGGCAATTTTACATTATTATACAATGCTTTTCGGATTCTAAAGGTCCCAAACTTATATAATTCGAGGATATGGTGATAATGTTTCGAAATCTACCCATCCAATAGTTTTTGGACAAGTGTAAGCCTTGGATTTTACATTATCTTTTCATTTTATTAAAATCGTTAAATAATGAGGTCATCGCTGCATCATCATGATGTCATAAATAATTTAATTTATTTAATGTCTAAAAATTATAAAAAAATAATATGATGTAGGAAATATTTTTATCTTTCCAATGACTATTTATAGTCAAAATATGACTTGTATAACCCCATGTAAAAATTGTTTTAGTAAAACATTTCATGTTTGTGTCATTTTTTACTTTAACATTAAATAAAAGGTATTTATGTCATTTTCCAACTAAAGTGGCTCCATGGGGTCCCCAAGTTGACCCATGGATTTTCTTGGTCGGCAATGGCACATCCAATGAGGGTAGGACATGTTTCAATCTCATCTCATATTATTATAACATTATTTTTACCTTAAACTACACTAATTACCTCTAATCATGATTAAGAACTTAAAAGTTACTATTCACCAAAAATTATTTTAATCTCATTGAACCACATTTTACTTATTAATGAAAACCATGTATGTCAGATTTTTGAAATTCAAAACACAGAAGTGGTAATATTTCATTTAAACGAAAAATCAGTTTTTTAACTACCACTTAGTGGTTTCACTATTCATCAAAAATTGAAGTTTTTCAGAACAATGCCAAAATTTCACCCTAAGCTATAATTGATATTCTGAATTCAAAAATGAAGTACATTTTGAAATATAAAATTTCTATAATTTTAAAATGTGGTTATCACTATTCATAACGGCTACTTTGATTAGTCGCGGTGTGTTAGAACTCGAAGTTGCGTACAATGCAAGATATTGCATTATTAAATGAGAAGTGTATCATGGAAGCTCGGGGTGTTACAGCGACACCCATAGTATTGATTCACTAATTTTATCTAATTATTCAATTAATTGAAGTTCTCATGCATCTTTTAGAATTAGGAAATTCATATCAATTCTATATATTTATACTCAAAACATGACGGTAGAAGATATTATTAACTAATCATTATATTCATCTCTTTTATATACTATTACTTTTATAAACTATCATTAAAAGAACAATATTTTGATTAATCAACTTCTAATTCTTTTCCCTAGTTCAACAATCCTTGTTATTCTAGTCTGTATTCTTGAGGTACATTTTCTTAACAATCTGTGATGACATAGTAACTCAACAAAACTTGTGATTATTTGATGCCTCTCACCATATCAACATGAACATCACAAGTTTACAATTTTTCCTTTACGTCTAATTCATACCATTTATAATAATTCTCCATGAAATTCTCATTAGATATAATATTTTATATCCTAATGAATTGGTTCACATCATCATCCAATATTCATAAACCAAATTATTCATTTCCATTTCCAATATCAAACCTATCCTTGGACTTATAATCATGGTTTTAATTGTCCTTTTTATTGATATGGAAATAATCAAAACATAAAAAGACATTACGATGGATAAATTATTTTAAAATTATAATCATATATATTTTTTAGAATCTATACTAGAATTTGTGATTGATATCTATTAGTTATTTTTGCAAAATATCAATTGGTAATACTAAAATTTACATGGAATTCAATAATACTTCCACATTCATCACGAATTTTTAGTCAATGTCTCAATTATTATTTATTCCAAACAATTTTATTTTGGTTTTCTAGGTAAATTATTCTGTATACTCACCCATTTTATGTAGTATAATATTCATAATTTTCAACCAATGTACATTACACCTCTATTAGATCTATGGAACATTAATTTCTAACTATTTTTCCAGTCAACCAATTCATTCCAATACAAAAAGTCACTAAAAATATCATATATATTATTTAGCTAATAAATCCATAAATTACTCATTGAATCATTAATTTATTTGAAAATGAAGAAGGGGACCAATGTGAGATTGGAAAAGGGTTATCTCCATACATCTAGGTGAACTACTTCCAAATTTTTATCATTGATCTTATGGGCACCTTGAATAAATGAAGCACATTTATATTTCCCCACCAAAAAACACTCACAACAACTGATATACATCTTATTGAATGATTCTATTCCCCTCCAAGATAAAACCTTCAAATATTTATAACTAATATTCTTGATCTTGTACTAAAAAACAAATAAATATTTTAATGTTAATATGTTATATATTTAAAAATATTTTTATTTTCTGGAAATATAATGATTTCCATTCATTAGTCATCACACCACCACTACGAAAACTCCTTTCACATTCTAGAATTTATTATAAATCATTTTACTATTTCCTTATTAATTGATTTTTCCAATGAAAATATGTTTCATTCATAGACCTATAATTTTATGAAACATTATGCCTCATGAATCAACCATTCATGGTCTATATATTCACTACTTTCTTTCTGAGGACACACATATAATCTCCATCCATTAAATAACTCATAAAAAAATTTGGATATATAATTGACCATGAACCCACATTATTTGATTAAATGTAATAATTATCTAATGTTAACCATCCATGTAAACATCATAATTATTAAAATTTATAATAAATTTTATCTTCCATATATTGAGATTATAAAATTTAAAAATGTAGAATTTATCCTTCCAGTGACTCCTTAAACCTCTATAGTCTATCATGATGTGTGCATATTTACCAAAATGCTAGAATATTTGAATATGTTTAGCTAACTTACCATGGATTCTATCATGAGATATATCTTTTAGTTACCATCGATTTATCCTCCAAGGTGGCATCCCATTCCATCACCAATATAGGTATTACTGGAAGGTGATTGGACCACTCTCCTCCAGTAATATTCATTGAGGGTTAAATTTTGTAAATATTCACATTCTAGGTCAATGATTTCATAGTAATTTCTTGATGTTGTTATCATCGTGTCCCATGATTCTAATACTTATGAAAATTGAATAATGTTTTACATATTATCCAAGAATGTTACCTTTTCTTATTTAAGCTAGAATTAGATCATTTTAATGTCCTTCACATGATATTTCATTGGCATATTTTCATATAACCTCATACTAAAAATATTATAAATTATGAAAACCTTGTTATGTGTTTTGGTTTTATCATATATATATTATTGGTCCACCATTAGAAAAACTAATGTTTTCTTCTACTATATATTAAATATCACATTTCAGGTCATCGAAATCCACTAAAATCGATTAGTTTTTTGAAACATTCTCTATTATCATTTTCTATAACATATTGTATGAAAAAATCCAATGAAATTTCTAGGTCCTTTTGGATTGTATAATCATACATTGACATCTTCTATAATCTTATATTGGTTATGTTAATCTAGTAAACACAAAACATTCACTATTTCGATCCAATATCATTGAAGCATTGTATCAACAACTAAAATTTATATTTCAAAAAACCTTTTAGATTGTTACCTGATCTACTATCATGTTTTCATTGATAAATAAGCACATGGTATGATATAACATGTTATGAGAGAATAAGGAGACCCTGATACAATTTCCTCTGGATACTGATGATTTTTTTGAATGATACTAAATTTAAAAGAAATTGACTCTCTATAATCATCATATCAATAAAATATTTATGTACTAAATTATGGTATATTGACGCACCCCACACATCATAGTAATTAAATAATTTCAAACAATATATAAAATGCCTCAAAACATGAAATTTTAATAATAATTTAAATAGAAAATGAATATTATATAGTTTAGAATTTAACTCCCATATTCACTTGAGAACATTAAAAAACATTATTCCTTGTAAGATACAAAGATTAAAATTATCCAATCAATGATTTTCAGTTTATAAATATTTTTTAATGTTAAGTATAACATTAATCTAATAAGACATACCTCCTATTGTGGTTTGTTCCACAATGGTTTCAAATATGTATTCATCTAGTTAAACCAGTTTCACTTCCCATAGAAATTTATCGAAAACCTCTCCTCAAAACTAGAAAACAACGATTCACTTTAGTTACTTGTACCATAGTCTCTACATATAGTAAAAAAACTAATACTAGTATATTAAATTAATGTAATAAATTGTCTATTCTATCTGCAAGACCCATATTCTATAGTTCACTAACTTAAATACCAAAAAACCTTTAAGATCAAATTTATACCCATTAAGACATCATATGGTTTAGTTTAATAGAAAATGACTAAATCTCAATTTTCTATACAATATACGTAAAAATACATGTATTTACAATTGGTTTGAGATTTTGAATAGTAGACATAAGATTACATAGATCAAAACTACTTTAAAATCCCATGTTCTGTATTTTTAATTATTATTGTTCATACAAACGTCATAAATAGCCTTAATATACTATTTATGCATAAATTAATTATTATTTTTGACATGATAATTCTTCACTACTTTTTCTATTACTATAATTATATTTAAAATTGAAAATACACCCCATCATATGAATTTCTATGATTAATGTTGAATCAATGATAATGATGGGGGAAAAATAAATAGATACTGATTTTTAAATTTTGGTAAATTCAAAAAAATGGTGGGATCTGTATATTGTTCGGTTCAAATGATAGACCACCAGATAATCGATGAAGTAACCAATGGAATGTACAACTTGTTGTTCCAGTATATTGCCTATGAACATTCACTGAATATTTTGTGAGATACCATGTAAAATATTAGGGGAAATTTGTTAAATAGTGGTCCCTTATTCCTATTTCATGTGAGGAGACATACCATAATTTTTAGGTAAATACTCAATTATATTTTTTGTTATGGGTTAAATTGGGGTGAGGTCATTTGGATTTTCCCTCCCCCTCTATTTCTACTATGTTGGTTATATTTTATTCTAACTTGATTAGAATATTAATCGAAGGAATTATTCATGGAGGATTTGGATCAGTTAGTCTTATATGCTACGTTGTTCTTATACCCTCTCGATAATATTATTTGAATTGTTTCATTATTTTTAGATTATAGAATTTGAATATCATATGGTTATTTTTATATAAATTATAAAAAATTAGGAATTTAGTTTTAAATGATTTAATGATAAATGATTGTCTTATCAAGGATGAGTTATGTACTAAGAGGCCCATGGAGGATCAGTACGAGCTTAGATTATCGACAAGGAATTCTTATGACATTTGTACATATTACATTACTGAGTTTCATAATATTTTCTATTATTTAATGGTTTATGAAAGAAATATAATCTATATTATAATTCTCTAGGATAAGTTTTTATCTCACCAAGAAATACGATGTGTCTAGGTATCCTTATAATCAATAATGACTATATAGCTTGATAAATAGTTTTATGGGGGTGCCTAGGTCAAATGAGTACTTGAAAAGTATTATATGTCTTGTATTACATGAGTTAGATTCATTTTGATACATAATTTGATTATTCTCTTTCTGATGTGACTATATAATGGATTTTTTATTTATGTGGATTTTCATGGAATGTGAGTTTATTATTAAAATTTGGATTGAATAGTGAATGAATTGATTTTGATTTTAAAATGTAAGTGTGGATTTAATGTTTTGGTTCTCAACGAATATTTTAAAAATAAATTTCTTAGTATACTAAATAGACATTTTCAATAATTGTTTTCATGGTGTTAGAATGTGTAAAGTATATGTGTAATAAATTTTATAAATTTTTTTTGAATTAGGGGTATTAAAATTTTTTGAATACCATTTTGATAAAGTCAAAGGGGTATTTGATTAATAATTTATTCAGTATATTTGAACTTGGAAGGGATATGTCCTATGTATGAAATTTACTATGATTAAATTATCCCAATTAATATATATTTTACATATTACATTCCCAAATTACACAGTGATTATTGAGATTATGGAAACTATTTGTTCGATATTCCCTTGGGTGATCCTTTGGTTACATGGAATGATAAAAAGTTAATGATTCATTTTATCATAAGAATAATGGAAAAATTTCCTATTCCTCCAAGGGAGTGAGTTGACTCTAGAAATCTTAAGACTGCATTATGTTTTTTTATTTCACTATGTGTGGTAAAATAACATTTCCCCCAAACAGTTAGACGATTGATTTTCATAACAAGTGTAGGGACACCTTAGTTTTTTATTAGAGTGAATGTTTCATTAATTCAATGATTTAGGTGGAAATACTCCCTTGAAAGTGGATTTAAAATGATGTTGGATTCATAGGGAGTGATCCCATCATTGGGATGATATTTAGTTTGGATCATAGGCTGAGATTAATAGATTCATGATTCCTCCTTTTTATAGTTTGTATGAGGAGTGTGATTTCTTCAATTATATTGTTTTATTCTATCATTATAGGACATATCAATAAGGCATGCAGAATGTGAGGCAATGAGACTCATGTGATAGAGTTCATTATTAAGATATGACCTTGTGAGAGGTGAGTTCCCAGATCAACTCAAGGTTTGAGATATAAATCATGGAGCGTTACTAATTCAATTTTGGTAGTTTTTTATGTATCCAAAATTTCTTTTCTTAGATAACACATGATATAGATCTAATCTCCAACATATGAATTTAGAAAAAGAGTGATAGATAATGAGATACTAAGAAGGATAGTGGCAGACCTCAGGACGGATATTTTCATTTGTTAATATGAGATATTTTTGATAGCCTTCTATAACTCTACCTGATGTAATACCATCACTAAGGTAGAAAAATTGTTTGATGATGATGATCTGTTACATTCCAAAGGTTTTTTATGCAGGTATTCTAAATTATTAGAAACTGGAAACCATTACATGTGGTGAATTTTTATATCTGGGAATGATAAATAGGTTCTATATTGTTTGATTCATAGATATATCTAGTGAGGACTGGGGGTGATATCAATAATGGTGTAAACATCAATATTATTATTTCATGTTGTTTTCTGATGTCATTAATTTTCAAATATTTTATTTCATGTGATTAGAATTATATTATATATGATAATTTTGACATCATTATATGGATTTTATTTTCATTTGATGTTTTTTTATGGTTGAGACCTCTTTTATTTCTCATTGTTCTATTTTTTCATATGATCATTACTTCACATAATTGTTTATGTATTAGTTGTTATTGTCAATTGGAATGAACAATGGGGTAGTTAGGGTCTTTATTAGTGAGCCCTTGAGGTTATAAGATAGTTTTTAGGAAGGTAATTTTCAATGTTTTTAGTGAGATTGTATAAAATACCAAATTCTTCTATGATGATATACTAGGTAATGATTATAGTTGGGTGATACCATGAAATAGTTGGGTATTACGTATTGAGTCCACAAAGTCTATATTTATTATATCCTCATTTTTATAATTTTGGATTGTATACTCATGATTATGTTTTGTTTCTTCATGGTTTTATTACCTGGGGAACAAATCATCACACTTTTATGTCTTATATTCACATACACATGATCACTACCACTAAATTATTAACGTATTCATCAGAATCATACTCGTTCCATTGACTCACCACCTAATTGTATATACATCATGGGTTTTTGATGTTAGGGGTCAGACAAACAATTTTCTCATGAATTGGTTTCGAATATGAGTGGGTTAGAAGTATTGGGTTTATATGATTATTGTAAGATTATTATTTAATGGTATATCATTATTATTTAGGATATAGGAAAACATATATTTACATTATATTGAATAACATATTCATTGGTCAGTGTGCTAGTATACTCATTTATTATGAATTGTGATGTATTGTATTTGATGGGTTCTCTATTATGAATGAAATTTCATAAATACCATTTCCCTCCATTATATTATGGAATGAAAGGGACCTATTGGTTCCATATTTTATATCTACTAATTTTAGTCATAACCATTATACTAGCAGTTATTGTCAAATTTTTATTGGATTTAGTCATCACTATTATTCTTTATATTTGATTGAATATTCTCCCCATGGTTATTTAATTCCCTCACCACTAGTTAATAGACAATAGAGTTAAATATAACATGATTGATAAACATGGGGCCACTGTATTAGTCATAATTTTTACTAAACCAGAATGGTGAAATAAATGAACCTATTTTTTTCTCATTACAATGACATGTATATTTTTATCAATAATATTTTTTCTCATATAAATAATGTAATTGATGTAATAAATCATTCCCAATAGCTATCCATCATCATCAACAACAATTTGGTTAACTTTTTAATTAATTATCTTATTTAATGATGCATTCTCTATTTCAATCATTACAATTTGTGTATGCATTCCATGGAATCTATTTTAATGATGTATTATTCTTATATCTCTTATTCATCATCATCATATTCTCCATATTATTCTTGTCTTTATGAAAAATTATATTGCTTTGATAGAGAAATAAAATCATGATCGACTTTATGTTTCATGTTAATTTATTCTGCTTCACTTTCCCAAACCCAAAATTCCACTTCCCTTTTAGATAGAATACTTGTTTTATCTATTAAGGTAGATCATTTTATGTTTCCACTAGAAATAAACTCCCCAATATGATTATTACCCAAAATATTTATTTTCTTATTGAATTATATTTTGGTTTAACCTAACACATTCTCTTGGATTTTCTCTTGTAAGTTGAATAAAAAATTGTCCCACTTCACAAAATTGATTCATTGAAATAGAATCATTCCCATGTACTTAGCGGTATTATTTTTATGATTTCTATGATAAGTGATATAAAATATTTTCAACTCATCTAATTCTATTTATTTTAATAATTATTGTTATGATATTTCATTATATATCACTCTTCAAGCTATTTAATAGTTTAAATAAAATCAATTCAACATATTCCCTTTTTATATAAAAATAGAATTCCACTTTTAATTTTATATATGAAAAATATACTATACTATTGTTTTATTAAGTAGTCATATATGTCTTTATCTTCCATGTAAAATATCTTTAAATCAATACTATCAGGTATAATACATATCAACTACATTACTATAGCTGAATCTATAAAGATATCTTTATATCCATGAAGTGTTCTGTCCATATTGTTCACTGCTTTAAAAAATTATTTTCTAGATTCATCCTAGTCTATTTAGATATTTTAAAATTGAGTTGACAGAAATTTATATTATATTTTTAATTGTTTTTCAACACCTTTAATACAATCACATTTATCCCAAATAGTTTGATATGTTTTCAAACCTGTTATCCTCGTCAATTTATTCAATGAGAATTATGATAACAATGAAATATGAGCTCTTACATTATCATTAATATTCTTTTGATCAATAATTTTGTATGTTACTCTTTCATCAAGTGGAATTAATCCAAAAAATGTTATTTAATGTAAATTTAATCCCAAATATTCAGAGTAATTAATTATCATTAAATGAAATTAGTTTCCATAACTTGCCAGGATCTCCTTCTAATTATGAGAATATAGACACTCCATAAAAAATTTAAACAATTAATGAGATAATAATATAATAAATGTAATTAATATTCTCAAGAGATATCATAGGCTCTAAAAAAATAAATGTTATTAGGTGAGACGTGATGAGAGTTGAGATGGGTGGTGAAATAATACTCACACAACATTTCCGTATTTGAAGACACTTTTCCCTAGTTTTTATTTAGAACAAAATATTATTACTCAACTCGATGAATCACAATGAATAATAAATCTATAAAAGAACCACATGAATACAAGAATTTCTAAAATTTTCATCAAATTTTTTTAGCAGCTAGTCCTTGGAAATCAATTACCCTTATCCCACATCATAAAATCATTTATTTTTTTTATCAAAAATGAAGATTAAAGAATATGGGATATCCTTGAATCCTTTATAAGTGATTCCTACTTATAATCTATATGTACCTCTCATATTTCATATGATATAGTAATTGTACATAGCCTTAATGAACGTACAATATAGTCATATATCAAACAAAAATGGGCTTTATCCCCCTATATATGTTCCATTGGTTCACCATTGTAGTGTGTACTTGTTTCTAACACAACAATTGATACATTCCACTTTTTAAACCTCTCACAATAGTTTTAGTTTCTATATGTTACATATTCTAACTTAAAAATTATTTATAAATAGGGAAGGAATAATTACTCGGTTTATTGAACCAATGATTTTCCCACTTAATATTAATATATATTAAAAAACCATTCATTAAATCTTCATTCTCTAAAAATATATATAATAAGTTTCCATATTGATATCAAATAATCGACCATAACCATGAAATATTATTTAACATTCCATGAAATGGTTGCATCTATAGAATCATAGTATATTTCTCTTTGAAAGAATATTCACTAAAAAACAACCATTTTACCCTTAATATGATTCATAAAATAACATGAAATCCTACTACAAATGATGACAACATCCATTTATATGGGTTTTCATAATTGAAATTTAATACATCTACGAATATTTAATGATCTAAGAACATGTTTTTACTTAAATAGGTATTATACTATGATAATTTCTTTCTCCATTGTTGATTAAATTTTATCTTTGTATATTTCAATGAATGGAGATCAATACAAATAGATGGTTATTTTTATTTTAAGAAATAAAATATATAGTAAAAATACTATGACATTCAGAAATAAAAATTAAATAAAAATATATTATAAAAGAAGTTGAAACTACCTAATAAATTTTTCAATGAGAACATTTCTTAGCTATTTGTTCTCAATTATATTGTATTATCACACTTAATATAGTTTTTATATTCATGCTCTATACCCTTTATGATATAAATGAATAGTTCATTCAATAAGTTTCATGTACATTGTATTGGGGTTCATCTTCTATAACCAACCATTTAAACATTAGATTATATGTATATTTGATGATAAAAATAGTAATAATACATCATTATGGATATTGTTCATTTTCTTCATTTATTTTAGGTGATAATGTCCAATAGTATATGTCACATTGATAAGTTTCTAATATTTACATATTATGATGCAAAAATATAAAATCATTGAATATGATTTTAAATATAGTTCAATAGTTGGATAACATGTCATGGATGGTAACATAATATATAGATTATTTTTGTGAGATTACTCATATGTAGATGAGGTTACTTCTCTTTAATTTTTCATTAGGTAATATCCAATATGGTAGGTTTTGAGAACAAACCCACTAGTAAGAACTCAACATGTTTTTGTTGGATTAGATATTTTTATATTCAAGTGTGTTTAATTGGATTTAGACATTAATATTATCATTAATGAATTTAATAAATTGTGTATTTATATTTACTAACTAAAATTTCAAATTTATATGTTTTTTGTAATTTTGATATGTTGGTGGCATCGTGATTGACATGTTATTAATGGATAAGTCAATGAAAGAATTCTCAACACTATATTTATAGAATTCGACATATCATCCCATTTATTGGAATATAACAGGTGCATTAAATTATATTTTCATGGTGCAAAGACATCTGTATTTTTGACAGTCATCAAATGATGTATAATTCATATAGGTTGATGACATATATGTGTGACCTACTTCATGATATATTGTGAAGATTGATTATATTACACAATGAGTGTTCATATGTGGTTGTATATGTTACAAAATTATATTATTTCTCTTAATTTATTTGACCCATTTCTAGATAGTATTATTATAATTTAGTCATGCCTACCAAATTCCAATGAGAATGAATCATAGAGGGTCACCCACTATATTTTCCATTGATCTCGATTAAATTATATTTAAATTTAGTTAATGGAATTAATATTTTTATGATAGACAAACAAAAAATTTATATATCTTTTATCGATAAAGTATATTTATTTATGTATTAATATTAAATTTATTATTTATTTGGATATTAAATAAATTTTGAGAAATATGAAAGGACCAAAATCATGTATGATGTTAATTATTAATTTACAGGTTGGTAAAATAATTTTTAAACCTTCTAATTAGTGCACCACATAAAATTATAATATTATTATTTTATTTTACATTGATAAATATTATGATTACTATAATATTTAAGGGTTTATTTGAAATTAAATAAAATTTTTATGTAATCCATAACTCAATTAATAAATTGTTATATCTATTTCCCAGGTTAATTAGGATCTAAGTATCATTTTACACTATATAACTCCCCCTTAGATTCTATCTCGTTTTCTCCCAGGAAAAATAAGAATAAGGGATAATCCTTAAGGCTCGAATGAACTAGAAGTGAAAAAGAAGAATTACACATGATGATAGATTTACCTTGCTAGAACCCAAAAATCCATCAAGGTTTCTTAGAGTTCAAAGGGGCTTGTGTGGATCCATGTTAGAGGGATTTTACACGTGGACCCAACAAGTGAAAAAATGGTAATCTAAAATGTTTTTCTAGATGATCAAAAACACCTTTAAAAATGTTTTTAATAATCAACAACCGTTATTAATATGTAAATCTAAATTAGTAAGAACTTTAATGTGATAAGATCTTCTTCAGTTTCGTTCAATTATTATTTCAATATTCATTTGAGAAAATCCCTTTTTTCATAGAATTTACTTCATGAAAATTTTTAAAATGAACCACCATAATGGATAAAACATACATGGTTATTCTCCCACTATGGAATATATGTTATTCCTAGAACCATAATGATGTATTAAATAAGTCATGTTTTACAATTATAATTATTTATTTGTTTGTAAATATATTATTCACAATAATGGTCATATTTTTATTTAAAAATAATTTGTTATTGAATCAATTCATAACTAATAAGCCATCTACATATTAATATTCATAATTCATTGTAACACTTTCTTGAATGAAAACTAACATATGATGAATGACCATAGATTCCATTTACATGTTCAATGGATTCATACTGGTAATATTTGGTTACACCAAGTGTAGCTGAAGTAAAAGTTTTTTCATCAAGTTAACTACACATGGGCATGTCACTAGATACACAACACAATGGCTATCTAATTCCATATGGTGCATTTATTTCACACCACGTGTAGACCAGTCCAACTTGGGATATGGTTTCATAGATTTCATGGTGTGTATCTAGAATACAGAACATGTAGTCTACATGAATTTTTAGAAACTTTTTTATGATCCTTGTGGTTGGATATACATTTTACCCCATGTGGGATATAAGACCTAGAATATTATTGAATAGACTATGTGTATCTAGTGTACACAACATATAGTTCATTAATTTATACATCCTACGTAGACAACAAACTATACGATGAGTAATGATAACACATGGATAGTGGAACACATGATTTACAACATGAGTAAACAACTTATGGTCATGAATATGATTAAAACACATATTCTTTCTACTAGTTTCCTAGACACATGACAAGCATGATACATAGAGTGTAAAAGGTAAGTACACATCATGTAGTCAAGCTGAGATACATGTGGATTCCCTATTCATTCGTCTTGGGTCCACAATATATGAGGAACATGGAATGTAGCTCATAAGTACACACATTGTATTCCCCCAACAAATTCATTATTAAATTAATTTAAAATGAAAAGTTACAACATCAAAACATTATTAAAATTATTGAAAGTAGATGTGTTTGATGTAAAAAGTTTTGGAAGAATTAAAAATGGTCAATTAATTCATCGTATTTATATTTAATTGTTGGTCATTCAGTTTACTTTTCATTAATTCAATAATAATGGATATCTAAAATAGAATTTATGAAGTTATTAATATAAGAGGGAAATAAATAATTAAATTATTAATAAATTACATAATTAATTTAATTTTATTTATCTTAATAAGTAATATTTTATAGACATGAATATTACATAATATAGTTTTTTGTATTTGCAGCTTGTATGTCCATTAATGTGCTTAACCAATCCCTATATATGAGTTTCTTTAATTTATTTTAATTTATTGAATGGTTATGAAAATATTTTTTTAAAATTAAATATGATGGTCGGCGAGTCATTCGAACCTCATTTATTATGTAGTACTTATGTGACCAATGATATTTATTGAAATAATCATAACCAATAAATTGGACCCCATTACCTAAATGATAGTTATAAATACATGTAACAAAAGGATTATAACAATGTGTGTGGAAGTAGTTCATGAAAAAACAAGGATGATAACAACCTAAGCAACAAATAAATGGAATATGGAATATTGAAACTCATTCCTAGAACAAAACAATGATTTATGTAAGGCCATTGGTAGATTTATTATCTTGTAAACAAATAAACTATTAGATAATCTCAGGATTGTTTAATTTGTATATTAATTATTTAAATCATAGGAATTATTTTGTTTTATGGAATCAAGACCATAATCACATAAATTTATGAAGTAATGTGAAAATATAGAATATAAATAAATGGATTATGTGAATTTATTTCAAAATTTGTTTACTAAATTAATAAAAAAAAACATTTATTTAAAGAATACATTTAAAAGGTATGAAAATATATTTCTTTCCATAATTCACCCAATCCCTAAACTAAATATTATGCTTGAATTGTACTATATTACTTGATTAGGAATGAAATCCATAAGACAATGTGTTTAACCAACTCTTGTTAAGAAACATACATTTATTTTTGAGTTATTAGGAATATTATGTGTTGGATGAACCATATTTCATCTTGAGAAGTATCCTAGTATATAGTTTCTGAATCCTACAAGAAATTGTAGTGAAAATTTATGCAAGGATTTTATAATTATGGAGCCAATCAATGGATCATGGAGCTGAAATACTGTAGTTGGAAAAGAGCTGACTACATAAATTCTATCATGTAGGTCAGCCAACCTTTATTAGGTTTATTTTATGTATAATATCAATGCTTTAGACTATAATTTCATAACAACTAGATTATTAGTTCAATGGTGTGGGATTTTGTGACTTGATCAAATAGTGGGAGAGTTAATCAAATTATTAAAAATAACATTTTATCAAAAAAATTGAATTCAAAAAAATTAATAATAATATAATATTTTTTATTGTGTAATAATGTAATTTCATTTATCAATATCACTACTATGATCAATAGTAGATGAATACCATCTCTTCACTAGTGGTAAATTCTTGGAATGATTCATAGATCATTAGGTTGTGTTCCACTAAGAACAGAAATATTTGGTTCTAGAATCCGAATTACATAATCCATATAAAAAGAGTTGATGAAAGAATTGTTTCATATGTTTGGAAAAAAATTATTACTTAGTTGATATTAATTTTTTAATTCCTTCTTATATTTATATTTAATTTATGATGACTTATGAAGACATGGATTATTATATCATGCTTGATCATCTTAGTGGTATTTAGCAAGAGGGGTCTATAAATGAACATGAGAAGAAAAATATTTTTGAATATTTTCTTGATAATATAGGATATAATTCTCATAAATTGAGTAATATTTCATTATTTAATTAAAACCTGTTTTATGATCATGAAATTATAAATATCATAGATTTTTTCCAATTTAATGATAACTTTGTGATATTATCATAAAAATTTATTTGTGTTGAATTTGGATTTTAAATTACAATTTTAAATTAATAACAAATTTAAAAACTTTTTTATTTAGATCATTAATTCATGATTGCACATTTGGAGGGCCAAAATGGTTTTTAATGAAGGGGTAGAATAAATTTCTGGGAATTGACCCCTCCTCACTAATTTGGTAATAACATCTTAATTACTATATTGATTTGGATGAAACATGGAGAGTTGTTAACGGAAATGATTTATATAATTTCATAAAACAATAGTGAAACCTGGTTCTTTTATGATTATGGACTAAATCATGGATCAACATGGAGTCATGTTTAGACATAGAATGGAACATATAACCTTTTTTGGAATTTAATACCCTAATCCTCTCACACTCTTTTTCAATGATATTTTCTCTATATGTGAGGTTTTTATAAATCTTAGGATTTTGTTTTAGAAAATTATTTGGTTTCATTTCACTTCCTAAAAATATTTATGATGGAAGATTTGTGCTTGGATATTATTTAAGAAGGCATTCTTCGACTGCCTCTATTTTTTGTTTCATTGAATTTTCTCGGGTAACATTTCATTTTAAAAAATAAGTTATCTTATATTTTACACTTTTGATTTTTATTCATGGAAGTGTAACATAAGAGATAATATGATATTGTGTGTTTCCCTTTCAATAAATAGATTATGTAAAATGTCTCTTTGATGACATCTCCACCTAATTTTCCATTAACCATAAGTTGGATTTCGTATCATAATCAACGTAGTGTTCTATGATTCAATGTCCAAAAATTAACCTAAGGTTCAAATCATCCAATATTCATGGTCATGTTAATATTAAATGGTTCATGGTTTGACAAGATTAAAATAATTTTATTTAAATGGATTTTAAACCTATTGGATACTAATAAATGTATTGTGAATGGGTATATTATATTGATAACCTCTTGTCATATTTTTTTCTAAATAAATAATTTCTTTGATTAATTATTTATTTTTTCGTTTCATTTGTTTTTCAATAATAACTCAAAACCCCCCCTGAAACATTCTTTTATTTTGTCCATTATTTTTTTTAGTTCTTATTTTTGGGATTTTAATTAACTTCTTCCTCAAGAGATATGACCTAAATCGTCCACTATGTAAGGATTTGTAAAAATAACACAAATATTTTGAGTGTTTGTGTGAAAACTCATATAAAATTAGTATTCTTTTTAGGGAGGGAAGTGTTTTATTCAACCAATTTTAGGATGTTATTCCAAAATTATTTTCATTTTAAATGTAATAAAAAATGTTATTAATAATTGATCACCCTTCCATTAGTGAAAAATATAAAATTTTATAAAAACATGAATGGGTATTTTATAGGTTTATATGTATTGTTGATGTGTTGGATGATATCATTTGAGACTGAAAATAATGCATTGATTTCGATTATATTGAATACTTGTATAATGAAATCATCAATTTTTCATAATTTTTTCCTAAATTTCATCAATATTAAGAAAAATAATCAAAAATAATTACTTAGATTTAATGAAGACAATAAATAATTCATGACTACATTGAAAACATTCTCTCTCCCTTTAATCTCAGACGTCCTCTCAATGTCCCTCCAAAATAACTAATAGACTGATGTTGATAGATTAATAGGATTAGATATAAATTTGGATTAACCTTTTTTCTATTTTACAATGTCTTAAAATCAAATTCACTACTAAATTTTTTATTTTTTATAATTTCATCATATTCATTCACTAGTATGTAATGCTGATGTGGATGTTGTGACAACCATCGCGGAGAAGATAGTATTGGACATCAATAGTGAAGAAATAATTGGGGTTTTAATGATGACATGAAACCCAATATCAATTAGGTGGATCATATATATTTGGACTCTTCTTATTTAAATATTTATGAAATAGAATTGTTAAATGATTTTACGTAGAAATTTAATGATTAGTTAACACTTTAAAAATTGTCAATGGAATCTATCATGGATTCCACACATGAGATAGTGGATGAAGAATAATATGATGAAGAGGAGCCCATAATTCCCATGGTGATTATTTTTTCCACTCTACATACACATTAAAGTCTAATTGTGTAGGACACCATATAAGTATATATAATGTACCCATTCATTCCTTTAACACCACACAATTTTTACTTATTTTATTTTACTAATCTAAGGGTGGGATCGTTTATCTATTTTCATGGGGGACTCCACTCTTGGTACCCACTTACAGAAATTAGGAGAGGTAAAATGTTGTAGTTTCATCTAAAAAACATAATCCAAATTCAGATCAGGGATGAACAACTATAACATCTTCGTATAAATAAATATAAATGTATCAAATATTGAGGAATAATCCATTTATATAAAAACTTTTTGATATAAATATATTTCATTAATTTTTTAGTAATTCTTTTTTTTGGGTTTAAAAGCAGGTAATTATGATTTTAAAACATATCCACTGGGTGGAAAATAAATTATGTTTTTTCTTTCATTCTAATTGGATTCATGCCCTAAACATGTTTATTGTGCATTAATTCATATGGGTAGTTTCATTTCTGTGTGGTGTACTAATGTTTTCTTGGTTTCCTTAGTATTTTATTATTATTATTTATTATTTAAATTGTTATTATTTTAAAAAATAAAAAAATATAAACCCAAAAACACTATTATGAACCCAAAAACCCTAATTATAATGTTATATACACAATAATTTAATGGAACCTATTGAAAATGAATGTTTTATTTTTTACATCCAAGTCTCCCTCTAATTTTATTTAGTTTAATGTTGAATCAATATATTGTAGGGTAGCCTGGGTTGTCAATTCCTTAGAGACCGAGGAATAAAAATAAAAATGAGTTAATTTTATCAAGTTAATTTTTTTATGAAGTGGAAAAAATGGGTTTTATTTGAGCGGTTCAATAAAACACTAGAAAACATAACTGAAATCTATTAATGGGAAAGAATTTACCTTAGGTTTTTTTAAAATGGTTTCTTCAATGAATTTTGTTTACGTGTGTCAATTTCTAATACACGAGTGTTATTTATTCAATAGCATAAAACTAAATAAATATATTATTTTTTTAATAAAAAACTAATTCTAATAACATATTTACATGGAGGATCATTTCTAAGAGCCCTATATGTAAAAAGAACATATTACCAATTGATTTTTATGGCCTTTAAAATCAAAAAAGGGAAAACAAGAAGAACACCATAGAATTGATTTCTAATTTATAAAAATAATATAATGACATGATATTAAATTAAATAACATCTGATATAACACATTTATACTCCATTTGATTCAAACATATTATGATTATCCCTCAATTTATTAACATATCTCAGTCTAATATTAGAGTAGACTCGTGAGGATAATATTCAATAAGTAAAAATATGAATAATGAAAAATCAACCATTGTGAGAAGGATTTATCTCCTTGTTGTATAAATAAATTTACAAACTAATATAATAATATAAACATGTAGAAACAATTTAGTAAATGGTAAGAATACGGAGGTTTATTAAGAATCTAGGATGATTTGAGAAACATACAATTGAATAAATGTGATTAAAAAATAATGTTGGTATCATAATTGTACAATGAAAACATAAAATATTACCTCTACATAATTTAACACAATTACCATAAATAGGAATTTTTTAAGACTTTTTTATTTCCACCAACATTTAATTTCACCCATATTAATTATGGATGTATTATGTGTGTGGAATATTAATTTTCTAACCTTGATAAAAATAATAGCATGCTTTCATCCACCCTAAATTTCTTCTAAAACAAGCTTCTAGATTTCAATATTTTGTGGGACATATATTAATAAATATGACACCCAATTCTATTTAAACACTTTCCACATTTCATACCATTAGACTATATATCAAAATATTTATGATTGAAATTGTGGGATGTTATTCAGGGCCACTTAATTTGGACCCGAATATATTCTTCCACTTGGGCCACATGTGTCAGCATTGAATCTTCATAATTATATTTAGAAAAATATTAATGAAATATTCTTATTTTTCTTCCTCCTTCTCTAGCTCAAATATTAACTTCATTGTTAATTAATCATTGTTGATATAGTATTTTTTTGGGATTCTATCCACTACACGTAAGCCTGAATTTTGTGGATTCATGGAAATCTTTGTTCATATTTCTCAACAAATCTCCAATAGCCCCATAAATATGGGATGTTAATCATATCATCGAACTCACTAAAATGAAATATTAAATTTAAATCAAGAATAGTGGGTGTTTTAGGAGGTTTTCAATTTGTAAAATTATATTATAAAAGTGTTTATGAAAATTTAACAACAAGAATATTATTATCTTATCAATGAAAATTACCCCATTTTAGAGGCTAATAACATCCCCAAACATGAGATATTCTAATCCCAAGAAACCAGTATCTCAATAAAATGATAATGGAATTTTCTTTTCAAAAAACATTTTAACATCAATTTCATACCAAAATACATCATTACAAACAATCAGGAAACCATTAAAAAAAATTAAGACTTGCCTTATAAAAAAAAATATACAAATTAAAATCCCATTACATTTTAGAAATTTGTATTAAAATTTTATCCAAAATCAATTAATAATGGTGTTGTCTTTTGAATAAAATTATACTTTATCGTTCCCTTTTTAAGTGGGAGAGGATTGAAGCATTGGGTGGAATAATTTTTTATAATAAGATGAGTATTCATTTTTTTTATTTTTTTGTTACAATTTTTTCATCTTAATTAATATTGCATTCAATAAATTCAACCCATGTATCAATACATTGTTGATAATGTATAGGTTCAATAAACATAGGGAAAAATTTAATCTTACAAACTTGGGCATTAAGTTGAGATAATTCAATCATACAAATTAATTAATAAAAAATAGAGATAAAATACCTAATTTAGGTCCATAAATATATGGATTAATTATCCCCATGTTATGAGATCCACACATTTTCCCAATCCACCACTATATGCACACATTTATTTTCGTTTTTTGCATTTATTTATTATTTTTTATAGTCATGTTAATATTTAAAGGATCACCAAACCGAAGGTATTTATTTAGGTTCTCCAAAAAAATAAAAATATTTCCCCCAAAAAAGGACATTCATAGTTATATTAAGAATAATTAAATGAAAATTTAAGAAGAAAGAAATAAAATTAGTTTTCACACTTCCCAAAATTGATTCTTGTGAAGATAAAGATGAATATGAAAAAAATATGGCATTGAAAAATATTTTACATTTATTTTTAAATTTTTAAATTTAAATTATCATGTTCACAGTTAAATAATATTGTTTTTAATTTATAAAAAAATTTGAATAACATGGGGTGTTTTAATTCTTTACACCCATCTCAATATATAATAACACCAACCATTGTGATAAAATAAATTAATATTTAGAATGGAGTTCAAGTGTAGAGGGGGAGTTCCAAAATTTACATTTGAAATAAAAATATTTATCAAGGAGGTAGTGGAGGATTTAAATACTTAAAGTGCATTAGGTTCCTTTTCCAATGGATTTTTACATCTATTCTTGTGATATCATTAATAGGTAGGTTATTTAGGTAGTGTAGGACGTCTTTCACAGGGGGTCATAAAGGCTACAAGTTCTTCGAAAATCATCCTAATTTAGAAGGTTATATATCAGATTCTGTCCAGTTAGTATAGGCCCATTCGTATTTGTATCTTATCTTATAATATTCTCAACTTCCTCGTAAACAAAAGGTCGGAAAAAGTGATTCCAATGCTCATTTTAGAAGAACAAAATGAGTTCATTAGGGGAATAACCATCCATGGGGGGTATTGGTATGGTTGAAGAAATAGATGATGACATTAACTAGAAGACCCTAGTATCCAATATAAGGATCAAGATATACATGAATAATTTTTATTACCATATAGAGTGGGCCATCATTATGAGGTTCATTAGAAAATTGGGCTTAATAAAATGGGTTAGTGACCTAGATTTCAGTTTTCTTTCTTCCCTTTTATTATCTAAATCACTTATTTGGTTTAGTATTGATTTCATTAAATTGGTTCATGGGCTTATGAAGGGGGGCCCTCTCTCCCCAAGCCTTTTTATCATGGATTAGGATGCTCACTCTAAAAACATCTCGAATGATATTGGGGGAGGGAATGTATTTTCTTATAAGACCATATTTGGTAATGACATTATCTCCCATCACTTATATGCGGATGATATCCTTATCTTCCATAATATAAGGTGTTATTATATATAAGGATTCATTATGGTATTAAAATTTTATTACATATGGAGGGTCCAAAAAATAGTTATGAAAAAATGAACCTTTTAATTTTAAGGAGATGATCATTAATGCACGATATGGGAATTTAGGACTGGATAGGGATACAAAGGATAGATCTACCAATAGAGTATTTGGGTGCCCCAATATATAAAAAAAAATTTAATAATATAATTCTTTATGAATATGATAGATCGGATAGTAGGGCACATATGAAATTGGAAAAATATTTCTCTCTCTTTTAGAGGTATTAATAATATTTCTAACACATTCTTCATGTCAATACTGATGCATGTGCTTCCACTTAATAATGTACCTAAAGGTAGTGTCTCTCGAATTGAGAAGCTCCTAAATTCTTTCATCTGGGAAAAAACAGATAAAGTGCCCCTGAGATTTTTGTAAAAGACTGGAGAAACCTATTACTAAAGGCAGAGTGAAATTAAGAAAAATAAGAAAGATGATGAAAGGATTGCAAGACAAACTATCATGGGAAATTATGGTTGGAAATTAAATTTGGTCAAGGTTTGTGAACGATTGATACTGGGAATACTAGAGTAGTTGGAATGATAATGGGAAATATGTTTCGAGTTTGGAATGTTTCATGGATGATTTTTTAGAGTTTTCGACAACAAATAATGCTATATTGTGGGGAGGGGGACATTAAATTTTTGAAGTATAACTAGGTGGGAGAAACCCTTTATATTCTGGGGTGCCCAAATCGAGAAATATGGTTTAATCAGTCTTTAAATTAACCTGGCCTCATCAATACTATCCTAAAAGATATAAAGAAGAATGTTTATGTAGGTATACAACTGGTTGAGTCTAATGATAGATTCATTTTCACTTTCACATAATATAGGAGCATCAACTAAAATGGTTTTCCTAACATATGTAATAATCTGTAAGAGGTGGATATTTAAGCATACAATTTATGGTTCAAATAGATAACTACCAAGAATTATTTTCTCATCTAGAAGACCATGAACAAGGCTCTCTCAAAGGAAAAAATGTGGAATGAAAAATAATTTATTTGTCTGAACACTGTTGGTGTTGTTAGAAAATTAAGTCAGAGACATAAAAATACATTTTCTTTAAAGGGGGGTATTCCATGTTTACCTTGGACCTTGTTAGATAGTGTTTCATGATTCTAGCGAAAAGGCAATCCTTGGCTGATTTCATTGTCGCTTGGTTTTTGGGGGTGGATTAGAATTGAACTGAAGGAAGATATCACATCATGAATTTTTATTCGGTGTGATGGGAAATATGGGAGGTCATGAAAAAAAGGGATGGATATAATTCCCTCTTCATCAAATCCAAATTCATATTCTCTCCTTGGTCATGGATCTAGGATCTCATTTTTCAGGTGGTATCCTCACGGTGGTCTCTCGGAGTCTAAGACTAGGGAGTTCCTTCAACACCATAGCTCACAGTTTAGTAGTGCAAGGAATATCAATAAGTTTTATTATACCATGTATGGGGTTTAAACATAACATTGATGGAAGCTGAATTCTTGGAGATATGTACGAAGGAGGCATGTTTTGAGATTGAAGGGGATCTATGCTCTTGAATTTCAATGTTTATTATGGGGATGGAAATTCCAGGGAGGAGGAATCAAGGGCTCTTTGTAGTGGCCTATCCTTGTGCCGGCTTTTCAACTTCATCATTGTGGAGGGGGAATCAGAACCAAAATATTTAGTTGATATTCTCAGTTACAAATGCACATCTCCTTAGCACATCACTTAATTTATTAGAAATTATAGGCTTCTCATTGATCATTGTTTGGTTGATTTTCACACATGGATGTTAGGGAATACGGAAAGAGACATCATAACATGAAAATTTGACCAAAGAAATCATCTCACACTTTATAAAAGTATCACATGTTTTCTAAATGGAAATGATATAATGGTTTTAAATTTTATATGATATAAAGAAAGGGTATCAAAGAGTTTATCAAACAAATTTTTCCAATGGTGATTGACTATTTTTATAAAAAATTTCTAAATTTAATAATTCTACGACATATTTTGATAATTATATTGATGATGATAGGTATTGAAACATTTCATGGAAGTAAAATACTTCAACATGACTTTCAAGAAGGTATTTTTTCATAAATGGGTTCCATTATCACTAATATTGTCTATAGGAACTCTAAATCTATAAAAAATGTTCTGTTTTAGGAATCATATCAAATTTTATTGAAATTAGTCTTTGTGTGAATAACCTAAACAAATTATTATCAAAAATTAAATTATAATAGGATATATATATATATAGTCCCTCTAGAGGCTGTGACGTTTCCCATGAAATCAATTCCCAAACAATAAATTATTTTGACAACCAGATTGTGAGAAAGGGGATTCTGATTTCCTTTAGTTATGGGCCCTAATTGTTGAGAGTGAGAACAAATATATTATAATTTCCATGGATATTTTATTTGGTTAATCCAAAATAAAGTACATTTAAGCTTCATTATAGTGTTTTTTGGTGGAAAATATTAATCCACGTTCTGATCTATGATTGAGTTATTCAATGGACTCTTTCTTATAATCTGAAAAACCCATCCTAATGAATTGATCAAGATTGAAAATTAATAGGTATCAATAATATAAATTAATTAATTTGACATTATAATTTAATTTAATCTTATCTAGATTCTAAAATAATTTTGGAATAAATCTCATAAGTAAGTAGTTTTTTATTTTATCATACAATGGGAAATCTCTGACAAAATATAGATTATCATCATGGAATGAATCAAAACCAAAGTTATAGAATACTATTTCATCTAATTATATCTTAGAGTGGTTATCTGATATAAAATTTTCAAAGCCCTTTTTATCCTTAATGGTTATGTTAATGTTTTTAAGTAGAATAGGCCATCAAATCAATCTAGGCTTGGCATCTTCTTTTTTTGGAAATGATATTTTAGATATGAATGATCTATGATGAAAATAATATGGGATCCAAAGAGATATAACCTATATTATATAATTAAAATAAAATAGAAATAATATCTTTATCATTTATGGAGTATTTTATTTGTACATAATTCCATTTTTAGGTTACACAAGCACTGAAAAATGTGGTTTATTAGATCATGATCCTAAAAATACTCCTTTAAAAACTGATCACATGACACATGATTTATAAATAAATATTCCAATTGGGAGCATGAATTATTTATAGAGATACAATTTATTAATATAGTATATAGATTCATTCCACACAACTCGCCATCCAAACAAATGGGTCATCATTTAAAATAATATTACATAGGGGTCGAGAAATTATGTTAAAGATACCTCTGAGCCCTATATTGAAACAAATATTTCCCAATAAGGTGGTCAGTAATTTAAATATTTTTGGTTAGGTAAGGTGATGAATAATAATTAAATTTTATTTATTGACTTCAATCCCTATACTAGAGACAAAAAAGGCACAAAACTAGCCCATTATTTACCATGAAATGTTGTTTTTCCCAATTCAGGATGAGAGTCTTATCGTCGCATTTAAAAAACACCCTTTATGAATTTCTATGGAATCCCTAAAATTTATCAATGATGATTTATATTTCATACTAAAAGACATATAAATAATCTCCTTGAATTTCAAATAAGATTCCCACCATGCACTTTTGGAAGGTTCTAGGGGTTTTTCAATTCCAAATATCATATTCTTGGATCAAAATGATCCAAAAAATGTGAAGGTTTTCTATCATTAATCTTTATGTAGACCACAATTTGAGTGTACAATGAATATCTAGCCAGGAAACAGTATCACAGATGACCTAAAACACACTTGATGGCTTGATCAATGAATATAAATGGGAAATAGAGTTTATTGATACACAAATATATCTTCTTATAGTAAAATAAAACTCTCCGTTGACTATTCACCATTGTATGGTGAATGTAACAATCATCATTGGTAATCACAATGATTATTGCATTATTTTGATCCACTAGAACTTGGATTACCCTCCCAATATTAGAAATGGGCTAGATGATCAATACATTCAACCAGAAGAGATTTTATTTACTACAAAATTCCATGAGATTGGAATTGAATATTCACTGAGGATGGAGACATGGTTTAGGATCACGTTCTAGAATAATCTAATTGGTATAAATGAGTTGGATAATTCCAGTAATATGAGATATGATCCATCCAATTTCATTCTTATTCCTTCCCATGATAACAAGAAGTATATTATTTTTATTGGTTTTAAGAGATAAATAAATGCCAACTTGGAAGGTTTTACAATCTCTCCCCCCATTAATTAATAATTTAATGATGAAGGAAGAACCATGAATTTTTGAGATCATGCCATTTATCATATTCAATGGAAGGATGAGAATTTTGGTCAAACACAGTTTCTTTTTCATGTTTCTTCATAGAAGTAGTTCAATTTAAATAGAAGTTTAAACTATCACATTTTATAGATAAGTGTCTACAACGGGTATGAACAAAAATTTTTCCTCAAAAGGATTCATTGATTGGTGATAATGAAAAATCATCAATGAATCTATCTAAAATATATTCAATCCATGGAGGCATATTTCCATCATTTAAAAAATAGAAATCAATCTCACCTTGAATTAAAAAACCTTCAATAATTCCATAGTGTTCTGATGGTTCAATTTCATTACTACCTATCCAATTAACCTCATGGACGCCCTCATCATGCCCAATTTTTTATTTTTAATTATACATGTTTAGTTTGAGGACCATGTTCCCAAGGTTACAATCATGTGGACAATGTTACAGTCGTGTTCCCCTTCCTTACTCAGATGTTCGAGTTGACTATTGAGAAGAATTTAAAACCATGATAGACTATAATGTTTTCACTTTTTCATAGATTTGGATGATTTTCATGGACAATGAAATTTGGTGGGAATATTAATTTTTTAAAATTCACAAGAACCTTCACTAATATCCCCTTAAAAACCCTAACACTACAATCAATATATTGGAGTGTGATTAAATTTTGATAGAGATCATTTAGACATAATTGGATGTACATGGTATATTGAATGATGTTCACATTGAGTCAAGTATCCAAAAGGTATTTGAAAATATTTTTATCTCCAATATCAAAATTTATGTATGGAAAACCTAGGTGGTTCAAAAAATGATGAATGTATCCTTTAATGGTTGTTCAAAAATTAATATCCAAAAGGATATGGTTTTAATGTGAAACCTTTTTATAAAAATTTCAAAACTACTTAAGGTAAATTGAGTTGGGAGGTTTGGATTCAATTATATACATATTTGTAATGTTGAAAAAAACATGAGGCAATATTTACATCAATTTTTCATGAAGTTTGGGTTTATATATTCCTCTCATTATATGAGAGAAGGAACTATGTTGTTTTATTTATTGGTGATGTTATGGCTCATTTGCATGAAAATTTTTATTTTTTTTGATTCTGATGGTGGTTTCTAAACATTCTAAAGTTATATTGATGCTTTTAATGGTTCCAGATGTGTTTTTCAGTTTTTTCAAATTATTTTTACACTTCATAATATAGTCACTGGTTTTAGATCATGATGTGAATATGTGAAACTATATTCTCCAATTATGGATTGAGGTGGTATATCAAGAGTATTCCTGGGATTATTATAAGAATTAATGGTTTACAGTTCATGATTAATTGATTAAACTTCATAATTGTATCATTATATATTATGAAAATGTTATTCTATTAGAGGATGGAAAACATATTGTATAAGGTTTTAGTTGTCCTACTTATACCAGATGTAAATTAAGGCTAAAGGATTAGATGTTTTATTTTTTACTACGGTATGTTAGAATTAGAACAATTGTTTTGGAACTAATTCCAATTTATAAAAAAGAGAGAGAGTTTAGGGATTTAGTCAATAAATCATACTTTTTTGAATGATTTTTTTGTTATCATTATACTATAATAATGGATGGTTATTATACCTTATATAGAATTTTTTTTGGTACTATGGATTTAGATTATTCATTATATTGAACACCAATACTGGTACTCCAATAATAATATCATTTATAGAAGTAATAGTATGTTAGTTATCAGTATTGTGGTCATGTTTCACAAACATTATTAAAATAGGGGCAAAATTTGTGATTTGTTTTAATTTCATATATTGAATCACTTCAACCTTACTAGTGAGGGAATCTAGTGTATCCCAAATGATGTATTAATCTCCAAGAGGGTTCTTTCCACTTGATTTGGGTCTATTCTTATAGTATGGTGATGTTCCCCATGTTTGTTTCTATTGGGAAAAAATTTATAGATACTCATAATGATCATTGGGGGATTTTTATTTTAAATTTACATTACATATCATTCCAATGAACTGTTTTGGTCAGAAGGAAAACCCTTCCTCTTATATTCAACCATTATATGAAATTGAAAATACTTGGTGAAGTACCATGTTTATTGTGTCTTTTAACCTTTCCCATGATTCATGAAATGACTCCACTTTATTTTCAAAAATGTTTTGGATGATTCTTTTATGTGTGACTATATTGTGAAGGGGGTATTTTTATAAGAATTGTCTTTTTAGTTGGTTCGATGAATTGATTTCTATAGGTATCAGATATATTAACAAAATATTGGATCAATCCTTCAAAGAGAAAGGAATTAGCATCATCTTATCCATCTCTTGATTATAGAGAGGTCAAATGGTTTCGAAAATAAATTTCAACTCCTCAAAAATATGGGTTGGCATCTCAGAATCAAACATGTGAATGGTTGTAAAGTGATTTATAATATGAGGTTTGAAAACATAGCAGGAATACACTATATCATCATGGATAATTCATGAGGGTACAATGGTACAAGTTTTTTTGAGGTAGTCATTCATGGATGTATCGAATGAATTATTCAATTAACGGGAATCTTCATTTGGATTTTCATTTTGGCTTCTATCCAGTATTAGGAGATTGTTTTTTTGAAGACCCTATATTGGAGTTGGACTATTTTATGAATTATGAGTTCTAGTAATGGTAGTATATAATATGAAAATATCAATAAGTGTTCTTGAATCTCCATACACAGAACTATCCTTCTTAACTAGATGGTTTGATTGGTCACATGTATAGGAATTCATGTGCTAAGAAAAGTTAAAAAATAACCATAGAAAATTAATTGAAATTCAGGTGAGAAAAAAAGTATATAATTGAATGAGTGTTGAGAGAAAAATTTGTGTCACTATAAATGGAAACAAAATTTTGTCTCATCGAAATTTACCCAAGTATAGAATTTTGTCAATATATTGTAGTGTATAATGGGTTTTGAATCTTCAGAGGCCTAAGAAGAAACATATAGACACATTAATTCTATGGAATTATTTTTGTAAATGAAGTGGAAAACATGACCTTTATTTTAATGTTTTACTAAAACATGAAAATAATAATGTGAGATGATTTAATTGTAATTTTTGGATCCTAGGCTATTGTAATGGTTTGGATTAATGAATTTAATCATTTATCACTTCAATTTATTTTACATGATTGTGATTCATTAGAAAACATAAAAATTACTTATTCAATTATTTTTTTAATAAAAAAATAATTCTAATCCCCAATACACTTTTCGGATCACTTCTATGATAAAATCAAGATAAATTATCATTTTAGTTCATTATTTATGTAACAAAATAATTCAACAAGGCAAATGAATAAGAATTCTATTAACATGAAATCTAAAATAATGAATTAATATAAAATATTGTGGTTTAATAATTTAAATACAAACAAATCCCTTAGTACTCCCTTATATGAAAAAATAAGAGGTTTATCCATCCAATGATGAAAATATATCACTGGAATATGAGTGTAGACTCATGATTGTGAAAATGAAGAAGTAAAATAATGCATAATGAAAACTCTGCTGTTATATGAAAGATTTATCTGTTTCTTTATTGAATAAATTTATAACATAATGAAAATATATAATTTTTTTAACCAAAATTATGAAATGATATGAATTTAAGGTTTTGTTAAGAACACAAGATTATTCAAGAAATTTATAATTTGGGAAATGTTTTTGCAACCTATAATTGGATGCATATCATTACAATGAGAACATCCAAAACATCATAAAAATATATAAAAACCATAATCTAAAATTTAAATATTATAATCCTTGGGCAGAGATTTAAATAGTAAAATTATTTCCAATTAATTATTATTATTATAGGTTGGTGTAATATTATGTGATATTTTATTTTTCCACCATTTAAATAAATGAGATTCATCTTTTATCCACCTAAGAAATATGCCGAAACGAGCTTCTATATGGCTGATTTGTTATCATATATATTAGAATAAATTGAATTCAAAAAATAAATATATAATTTAAGAAATTTTATATGATTGGAAACATGTTTGAAGAGTTATAATATAAATATTGGTTTTTTATTCTGGGCCACCAAATAAGGCCATGAATTTTTATTCAACTATGGCTTCATGGATAACCACTTAAACATCAATATTATCTATAGAAATAATTGAATGAAGTTATTATAATGTTTTTCTATATTTATAGTTCAATTTTAATCTTAATTATTATTTAATTATTGCTTCTAAAATCATTTTATTCACCTTCCATCAAATTTACTTGACCAAAAATTATTTAGATTCAACACACAATTTGGTCATTAATTGAAATGAATATCTAATATATCCATATGGATGGAATTTTAATCATATCATTGGTGAAATTAAAATTAAATTTTAAATGAAAATAAAGACTATTTGGTGTTTTAGTAGTAATTCAAAAAATAACAATGTAATATTTCATTTTAAGAAGGAAATAAAAAATGGTAAGAATGGAAGCCCAATTTGTAAAATTAACTAATAAAAGAATTTATAAAAAATTAATAACCATAATATTATAATATAAATATTGAATATTATCCTCTTTTATTTTGTAATACTAAAAACATGGGAGGAATGTTAGGTTTCTAAAACCTATCATTAACAGTGTGTGATTTTTTTTTTGAAAATAGATGTCAGTCAATTGAAAATTGATTCAGTCCTTATGAAGGCTTTGATAATTTTCATAGAATTCTTGTGAGAACATTGTCTCATTTAATATTTCCACAATCTTCACCCATAATCATGTCATTTGAGTATGTCTTACACAATTACATTTATAACTACATAATGTAATGTTTTTTTGGTTATAACATTGTCTTTCAATTCATTGGTTTCTCAACTAATCAAGTCCACCACTATACCATATTAAACTATACATGTGAACCTGATATCTGAATGCTTAATTCCTTGGTAATTAAAGAAATAAATAAATTTTCAAATAAAATAAATAAATAGAGCAGTTATGATATAAAAAAATGTGGGGATATCTAGGTTTATAGCTTAAGGGTTTACTTCTTGAAATACTTAAATGAGCAAGTTTTTTAATTTGATTTCAATATATGTTAATCAGGATTCATAGAATAATAATAAGTAAGATTAAAAATATTAATTCACATGAATATTCTAGATATGGGTGGATAGAAAATCTGGAAATTATTTCCACACACACAAATGGAGAATATTTCCACAATTGACACCTAATATTTTCCACCTAATTAGTATAATCTAACCCGCCTGATTTTTTCATATAATTATTGAGCTATTAATTTTCTTGATTTTTTGATATTCAAATCTATGTTGTGATAAATTCAATTCACATATTTCAATTATTTAATAATAAATTTCAACAAGCATCGTTTTATGTATTCTGTGACTTGGGATTTTTCTTGTGACAAAAAAAGGGTTCGTGTTCTAATAAATGTTTTTCATAAATATATTATTTATAATATTTGATATAATTTCCCAAAATTGATCTTTATTTGAAGATTTTATTGAATTATTTATTATAATATTTAATTTAAAATTTTCTTGACGACTTATTTTTCCCCATTTAATTTTACATTTGTATGTTTTTTATATACTTTTTTCAATATAAAATTTCAATTTAAAAATATTATGGTTGTATATTTCATAAATTTGGATAAATGGTTCCTTTAGAACATTAATTTTGGATCAAAAATTTTGATGACAAAAATGTCCCTTGATGTGGGGGTATTGAATTTAAAAGAATGGATCCCACCTAATTAATTCAACCATAATTTATTAATTACTATTTCCTATTTGAAGGAATCCTTATTATAGAGAAAAAAATTTATTTTAAGAATTTAATTCAACTATAGTGACACCTAGTTATCTTAGTAGGGTGACTAAAACATGTATCACAGAGGAGTGATTTTTGGAGGTATAATAACACAAGTACACTATTTTTAATTTTAAACCCTAACTCTCCCACAACCAATTTAAATTGGATTTTAAATATTTAGGAGGGATTAATGTTTCTTTGGTAAGGTTTGGAAGAAATGGTTGGTTCAATATCACTCTTTAATCATTATTAAAAATAAATCATTTTGTGAAAGGATATATCCAATGAATTCACTCCTCTCTTATCTATACTTTATGGTTCATTTCATTTATTCATTTAACCTCTATTTTATTCAAAAAAATATATGTATTTCACTATTTTTTTTATTTTTTATTTTTATAGAATATAATACTGTAGATGATATCAACTGTCTCAATTTAAATATTTTTATTTTGAAAGATGTCTCTATGATGGAAACTCCACCCATGGACAACTGATTAAAGTTAAATATGGTCTAATCCATAATTCATCCCTTTATTTGTGTTAAATCCATGAGAAAACAATATTTCATAAATTTTTATCAATTAAATGTGTCTTAATTTCAGTGTAACTAAATCTATTTTCACTTTGATCATGATGTTGGACATGTTTAAATCATAATATATAATCATTAAATGTAGAATATAATCAAATTGAGATATAATTATAGGGTTTAAGTGTAATACCAAAAATAAAATAACTCTCATTTATATTGAAGAGTTACTTCCGTAATTGGAATAATAACATAACACACATTAGGGATCACAAGCAGATAAGGGTGTTATGTTTGGAATTCCCAAAGACAACATAGAGATCGACTCTTATAACATGTGTTGTAATGTTAATTTATATAGAATATGAGGGTTGAAATGATTAGGGGATCATAAATAAAAATATTTTAATCAAATATAATATTTATAAAATAATGTTTAATATATATAATAGACCGATTTGGTCTTCTCATATTGTGCTTTTAGAGAAATTATGTCTTTTATTTCTTCATTTTGTATGTGTTTTGTCTGTTGTTCAAAAATCACTCATCAACCCCCCAATCATATGTTCATATTTTCACATATTTTATATATTCCTTTTAAATCTTATTATTCTTATTTTAATTCACTTATTCTTCAAGTGATATGATCTAGGCCAACCACTATGGTTCACTTAGTGAAAAAGCACAAATATTTTTGGGAATGTGTGAGGAAACCCTCCTCAGAACCGTTTAATATAACCAAAAAATATTTCATAGTAATTTCGAAGATAGTTCACCACTTGGGCGTCAAATATTCAAAATCATTTTCAAAATCATGTGCCTTGAAGATATAGGTTAGAAACTCCTTGAAGAACATCACACCGACCTCATTCTTCCATCACTCCCCAATATCATCTATATTTTTTGGGTTATTTTTAATAAGAAAAACACTGAGAATTATCTTTTATATATTCTCTCCATTATTTTACATGTTACTTAGGAGATGAAGTACGAAATCTTCTCTTACATATTGTGAATAATAGTAATATTCTAGATATAATATAAATGTCTAAATATTATTCATAACACCCTTCAATGATGAATAAGGTCAAGGTGTTAGAAAGGGAGAATAATTATGTTTTCATCCAAAGTAGTGAGACGTGAAGCTATAATAAAAAATTATGCACATTAAAAGAATCATGTGAATTAATTAGATATGTTTTTTATCATATTTAATTTGTCTGTTTCAATAAAATGGGTGTTAGATTTATCTTGTTGTTCTCACATATGTATAAAATCTTGGAACCATATAGATTCAGAAAGATTGACCAGGAGGGGGTAGATCATTGAGAATACAATGGAACCAAAATTAATTTTGTTCTAATCCAGGACTAAAATATCATGTTTCCAATATGAAACATCACAGGTTTAAAAAAATTATTATATTCATCGATTATTAATAAAATTATTTTTTCATCCTGACTTCATATTGATAGATTTATTTTCATATTTGGGAATAAATATTTCGTATTTGATAAAGACATAGTCTTTTATGGTACGTCACATTTAAAAGATGTTATTTATTTGTTGTATTATATCCAATAGGTAATGGAAATTGATAAGAAAATTAATTCATATGAATCATTCTGTACAAAAATTGGGAATCATTGACTATGTTATGTAATGGAAAAACATTTTACTAAATCAGAACATGATTTTTATTTAGATTCCTTTGATCCAAAATCAATTTGTGCTTGTCAAAAATGATTACAAAAAAATATTATTTATGTCCCATTTAGTTGAAATGTGAAGGGTCTATAGAGATTATTGAATTAGTTCATACCAATGTGTGTGGAACATTTATAGATGAAATAATGGGTGGGTAATCATACATCATAAATTTTATGGTTTGTTTTAGCAGATATGGATATTCCGACATCAGGATTTATAAGTCATACTCATTTAAAAAATTAAAAAAATATAAGTGTGATGGTGAGAACCATGTTTACAAAAAGAATAAGAATCTAACTTAGATCGTGGTTGATAATAACTTAATCAATATATCATTGATTATTTAGGGGAGGACAAGAACTTATATCGGCTCAGTCCTCCTAATATACCTCAGTGTAATAGTTCAAGTGAATGGATGGTACACACATTATATTACATTGTGAGATTAATGATGTTTCATGTGATTCTTCTATTATCTATTTAGGGATACATGTTTAAAAAATCCCAAAAAGTAAACCGTGTTCCAAATAAAGTGGAATATGGTATATAATACCAACTATGGAATGGAAAGAAACTCAGGTTTTCATAATTATATGAATTATGTTACAAAACATTTGTATTTCCCTCATCAGTTAATAAAATTTAACCTAGAGAAAAAAAGTTCCCCATTATAGGATACCCAAGGAAACAATGATGTATGAATTATATAACACCTAAAAAAGGTTAAAGTGGAAGGACACAAAATATTACTTGAGAAGGATCACATATATAAGAGATATAGTGGTAAGATATATGGAAATGATGTTCATTATCTTGGTACACAATTTTTGATAAAAGAAATAATTCCACAACTCCATGCAGATGAATATTTTTTAATGACACAAGTATTGGGTTGGGGTAAAAGGAAGGAAGGAAACCATATTTTTAGGGGTTTTTCATCACAAAAGGGGTTTATTCCATATTAGTTGATAATAATGATCCTCCAACTTAAAAATAGGTAGTATGTGAAATATACTTTTCAAAATTGAAAGAAGCAATAAATTGTAAATTGGACTCCATCATCTAAAACCAAGTGTGTATTTTAATAGATCCTATATTGGATGTGAATATCAATTTTTGAAAATGAGTATTCAAGAAGAAATTGTTCATGGATGGACACATCATTACATATAAAGAGTGTATGGTTGAAAATGCTTCAATAAGTATCATGTAATAGTCTATAGTGAATTCTTTTTAATAGTTTCTATGCTAAAGTTTATTATAAATATGATTTCGATTGCGGCCTTCCATGACATTGAGATTTAGAAAGTGGATGTAAAAACAAAATTCTTTGATGTGAACTATTAGTAAAATGTCTATAACTAAAAAACCCGAAGGGGTTCTTACATCAAGTGATTCAAATAAACATTCAAAAATTTAAAGATCCATTTATGGATAAAATTAAGCATCTCATTCATGGAACATTTGGTTTGATGAATCCATAATAAAATTTGGATTCTTAAATATTGAATGTGGTCCTTATTTCTATATTTTTTTATTGGGAGTGGGATAGTTTTCATAATAATATATGGTGATGATATATTAGTTATTTAAAAATGATACATGTCTTCTTATCTCTTAAATAATGGATGAATAAATGCTTTTCCATAATGGAATTTGGTGAATCAGTGTATATTCTAGCGATCAATATTAAATATAAGAGATTAATTATTTTTATCATATTATGTCAATGTACATAAATTGGCAGGATTGTGGAAATAGTCTATATAGAACAATCCAAAAGGTGATTATTTCTAATGTCACATGAAATTCATTTTTTAGGAAAACATAACAGCACACACATGGGGAAAGAGAGATGTTGAAAATGATACCAAATTAGTATATGATTGGGTAATTAATTTAATATATGATATATACTAGGTAAGATTTTTTTACAACTTGAGAGTGGTTGGAAGATATCAATATGACCAAGGTGAACAATTCAAGACTATTATAATGTATTTTAGTCATATAAGGATATGTTCCTGGTTTATGGAAGGGAAAAAACATTCAATCAAAGGATATGCATATTCAAGATTCAAAATAGTTCAAGACAACATCAAATTGTAGATAGGTTACATTATCATATTAAAAGGAGGTTTTGGGGTTTATGATCTCAATGTATACTATAGTCACAGATTCTACGGATGATTCCAATAATATTTTAGCTTTTGAAGTAGATAAATAAGTAATTTGGATATGAAATATAATCATAGAGATTGAGATGGTGTGTAGTCAAATAAATCCTATAAAACTTTGTATTGATAATACTACAGTAGTGGCTCTTTCCAAGTACCCAAGGTCACATCAGAAGATAAAAAATATATTTCATAAGTATCATATCATGAGGTGTTTTTATAAGAGAGGTGAATCTTTAATGATAATATTATCCACAGAATGAAGTTTGTATAACCCCTTAACAAATGCATTGACTCATTATAAACATAATTATCATGTGAGGAATAGTGGGCAGAAAGTCATATGTAGTTAGTTCCAATCCATGTGGGAGTCTTCTAGAACAAATTATTATTTTACTATTGATGTAATTTATATTAAAATATATGAATATTAATCAACAATTATATATTTTTCATTACTCATTATTGATTTTTTTTATAATGTTGTAGAGAATCTATGAAATTGATAAGGCCAAAGCAGTTCCCTGCAATGATGAGAACCTTGAAATTCCCAAATGAAATTATTAAATATCGTTCTTAAGGATGAATATAATTATATGAATGTAATAATAGTATGAATACTATTAAATTCTAGTAGTTATAATTAGATGAGGACTATTATACTGAAGCTATTCCTTGGTAATTCATAAGATAAGAAATTATTAGAACAAAACAATCATTATGAATTCTTCATATCATATTGTCATCAAATTTTCTTATCTTTGACTGTGTGCAATATTCAATAGACAACAAGATTATCATTATTTAATGTAATGATTCATGCGCTTATATTTAATGACCAAAACCATGATTCCATATGTTCGAGGGATGTAGGGTATTTTGGTTGCATCACAAATAAAATTCCATTAATTTATTTGCCGAGAATTATTTCCCATACATTACATTGAATGATTATATCTCATCTATTTTAATTAAAATCGAACTGTTACTTTAAATTCCATGTCCATGATGTAATTTTTTATTTATATTAGATAGTAAATGAAATATGTATCAATAATATAGGTTAATGAAACATTTGAGAAACAAGTTTGATGAGATATTTGGACACAATGATTATATTACATAGAGACAATTCATATAGTTTTGTAAATGTCTTGAATATATGTTCATTATCATGGGTTCATATACCAATTTCTATATTTCTATCTTTGTCTTTATGAAATCCTACCACATGAAAATGAAAAATAATCCTACTGGTTCAAGTACTATCTGATTCCATTGATCTCGATAATAAAATATTTTAATTTAAATAATGTGATTAATAATATTCACATGATCAATTAAATAATATTTTAATATAAATTTTTTTATTTAAATAGATGGTTATGATTATTTTGTAAGGTTAATTGATATTTATGAATAATTATAAATAACATATATCTCTCTCTTAAATTACACATTCCCTCCGTGTTAATTTAGGCTCACAATACGTAATGTTGAGTTCCATAAAATACCAAAATCCCACTTTAGGTACCCTCTAGTGGGGGATGTTTTGGCCTTCAATCAAGGACTTGTAGTCCATCAATCTCTTCTACCCACATCTTTCCCCATCTCAACCACCACAAAATATGTGGGAGAGAGATCAGGGTCTAGATTAAATACATCATAAGATGATTATATGTATTGTAATGATGTTTCACTCTCTCTCATGAGGTACTTGTCAACACCACATCCAACATTAAAATGGTCCTGAAACTGGAACCACCGATAAAATACATCCCAATATTTTGAGTAATATTGTCTCTTGTGAAAGCCCACCTACCATAAAGTCATTAGAAAATCATTTTTTTGCATAAAAAACAACCTTTTTCCAAACTAGAACATGTTGGGTGTTTGAGAAAATCTAGAATATGATCATCCTCTAGGTAATGAAACAGAGGATGTATGGGTAATAATGAAAATGGCCCATCTACCATTAATGTTCTGGGAATCCACTGTAATATATTTTTTCATCCTAGAGTCCCTCATAGAAGACTATGAATCAAGAAACTTCTATAATATATTTTTGATTCATGATCACTTTTGGGACAAACAACAATCTTACCCAACAATACTCAACTATTTCAATTTCATATACTACCATTGCTGATGGGTTGTAATCATAGTGCTCCTAGTAGATCCTTAGTGCCTGGACCCCAGAATACTATAACTAGATTATTATTTTAATACATTGGAATGATTACAAGGAATCAAATCCAATTGGACTGATTAGTTAAGATATCCTGTAAAATATATTACATACCTGAACATTACATTGCAGTTTAATACATAAAATACAACATTTATAATCTTTTTAGAACACTAGTATTCTTCTTGATTAACCCAATATATAAATCATAATACACTTATTTTCATCCGGGGAAAATAAAACATAAAAAAGGTGTGATATGATACGCTTATTAAGGTTAAAAAATACAAGAGAAGCTTTCATAAATAAGAATAAACATTTAGGGTAAGGTATAAAATTATAACACAATTCTTTTTAAGAAATACCTTCAATATAATATGGAAATAATAAATCAAATATTTCCATTTAAACATTCAAATTGATATTCTACTAGTCAAATAATCACATGTAATATCAATAAATAATCTCATAATGATGGAATGTATAATGTCAGACATACCATCAAGGCCTTGTGCCAAGACCATGCGACTAATAAAATAATTTAGTTTGTCACGTGAAAACTGTTGATGCATCAAGAGCATATATTGGGCCCCACCAATCACATATTAAGTCCAATAAATTCCTCATAAAAAATATTCAAACATAAAAAACATAATCACTCATATTCAAATCTAATGGTACAATTATGAATACATTATCAATAAACCAAGGATGGTATCTAATGTAGAACAACCACATTCAATAATTTCATAAACACTTCAATATAATTTATCATAAAAAATCAATCTTATATAAGATTAAAATACTAAAAAGGTTGTTTACATAGATGAAAATAATCTAGTGAAATTATTAAAACTTTTTGACATTAATGACCCTTTTAAAACATTTGAAATTCATGAAATTTATAAACGAATACTTTTAAAATATACTTTTGAATCAATGTGTCCTACACTATATTGGAAATTTGGAGAGGAGTATAAATTTTACAACATTCATGGAATTATAAATTAATCCTTAAAACCATTTTCAAAAAATGGACATGGACGACAAAGGTGTCTCAGCAGATACATACGTATAAAACAATATCGAATAAAAATGAGATTGTGAAATATATCCTTAAAAAGTTTATTTTTTTCAAAACATTTGAATAAACATAAAAATACACATATAATTTCATTTATAATCCTTTTATATCCAAATAAATAGATTTTTAAGATAAAATATAGAATATTGAAATGAAAGAATGATTATTTCATTAAACATAAAAAGCATCCCATACATCTTTGTATATTTAAATAATAAGAACAATATCTTCAGGATAATATTTCAATAAAATGAAGATAAATTTATTCAAGATATAGAACATAATAGTTGATTTACATACACCACATTCATGAAATAGGTGGTGGTCATGGATTATATCTCATGAAAATTAAAAGTGAGATGAAATTCCCTTAAATTTGGTATAATACTTTATATACATGTCATAAACATCGTTATAATGTGTTTAAAGATATTATTAACTTATACTATAACAATAATATTTATTATATCTTATATGATTCATTAATGACTTTATATTACCCGCTTATTAATCATTTACAAGTTAAAGAAACATTTTAGGTAATAATGGCTTTTTATATCTTAGGTTTTTAACTTGTAATCTTGATTGCATTGCTTAGATCATGATTTAATTACATAAATAACGTATAAACTTATTTATATATCATATAAATACATAATATTAATATATATAATAGATATATATTTGAAACAGAAAAGACCATTAATTGAAAGGGTAAGTCATTTGTATGGAAGAATGATGTTTCTATTTTCTTATCGAATTGAATGGAAGTAAGGGAATGACTTATATGTACACACAAACACACACACACACACACACACACACACACATATATATATATATATCATTACAGTAGAATTATTATTTAATATGTTTCTTACTTATTCATAATGTATTTTTTATAATCATTATTGTATGGTGGACATGGAAGATGAATCTCATCGTGTCGTAGAGACGGTTATTCGTACACACACAAGAGAAACGCTATCATTTCCTTAATAATTAAATGGTATAGAAGTTGATGGAATATGATATTTATAGAATGAATATCATTTTAAATATATTATTTAAATTATTTATATTCATCTTTATACCTATAGAAATATTGTGTAATTGAAAAATAGTTTACACCATGCTGTGGATACGATAAGTTGTATGTTCATACCCATGGTGATATGTTTTTATAGGATAGTTAAAATAAGGAATATTGTTATCCCGTAAAAATAAAAACATCTCAGAATATAGTATATTATGGATTTATTACATTACTATAGGAACAACATAGTAATAGGATGTATAAGAAGAAAATAACAATGAAGTATTTGATAAAACAATTACCTCTTTTTCTGGTATCTCCTTTTGATTTTCACAAAAGGAGTCCCTAAGTTGGATTTAATCCCAATGTAAATCCCGTCAGACGATTTTTGGGATGTTGGGAGAAGAAATGGTCAGTTTTTGGACGAGACAAAGGTCTTTTTAGGTGTGAATTAAAGAGATAGAGAAGTTCCCTCTTATAAGGGGGTGAGGGGCACTTTAGAAAAATATTGAAATATTAAATTATTATAAAATTATTTTAGGTTTCTAATAACTAAAAGTAATTTATTTTGAGAATAAGATTATTTTTTGGATGAAATCTTCTCAATAAACATATTTTAGACATTCTTAGTTCATAAAATTAATCTTATCTTTTAGAACTATCCCTTAGTTAAACAGTTTCACTCTTACTGTGTCTTCTTGTATTTTTATACTACATGGTTAATACAGTTTCTATAAAATTACAAAAGAGCCAAACGTGGATATTTTATGAAATTTTTATAATCATCCATGTTATTTTTTTGATAATGTTTTTTTTAATTTAATATAATTTAATAAACTATTATTTATTTTAAAATATCTTTTATGTCAATTTAGTTACTACTCATTAGTTTCATTTTTTATAATATTAATAAAGAATTATATTAAAAAATTATACTCAAAAAATGGATCTTAAATTTCTAAGATATCTATAAAGTTAGTGGATGTAATTAATTAAGTAAAATAATATTTATTTTAATATTACTAATATAATTTATTTGAATCTTTTGTTTATTAAATAAATTACAACATAAACATTGTGTCACAATTAATATTATGTATATAATCTCTAAAAATTATAAATAATTTATAAATATGGTTATAAATATCATATCTTCCTAATTAATATTTTTAGATGAATTTATCTTTTTTATTCCACTATATGAAAAATCATTTAGTTACTACGAATTGAAAATGAATTTTTTAACTCTTATTTAGATAAAATATAAGAAATATTTTAATTTAACAGAAGTAGCTTACAAATGATCATATTTTTGACTTAATATTTTTTTTTGAAAAAAACATATCAAATTAAATTAGGACCTTTGTAGTGGTAATATTAAATAATTGTTAAATATTTTTACCTTTAATTATAATAATTACCTTTAATAGTTGTAAATAAAAATCAAGAATTACTATTGACCAAAAAATATTTTTATCATATTGAACCACATTTTTCATATTGATTACAAAAATGGATATAATTTTTCAAAATTCAATTCAGAGAAGATGTAAAATTAAGTATAATTCTAATATGGAAATGTGGCATGAAGGCGGGTAAGAATACATTAAAAACGTTCAATGAATTTTTATATATATTTCCTTTATAATAATGATTCTAATAGCCTATATTGGGTTAATATATGTATTATTTATCTATTATGACATTAAAATAAAATTATAGAAAAATATTTATTTAAAGGAAAATGTTCAATTTTTTAATGATAATGTAGTGTTTTCACTATTCATAAAAAATTGAATGTTTTCAGAAAAATATAAAAAATTCTTCCTATGATAATTTCGATATTATGAATTACAATATAGATGAATATACTATAAAAATATATCTCTATTATTTTCTAAAATAAGTTTTATTGTTGTACACAAAAGGACATAAAATGTATTTCCCATAGGAAAATAACTTTCTAATCATATAACTATTTAACCGAAACATATACAGTTCAATATAAATATTATTTATTTTTTATAAAATATTATAAATGAAATTTAAAACTTTTTTATTACTATTTATATTACAAAATTTAATGGATATGTTATTAATATATCATTTAAATAATTTTAACAATAATTATTTGTTTTGCAGAAACTCAATCTTGCGTATTAGAAAATCCAATTCGGTGTTTCATGAAACACAACCTATTGAAGATAACGTACTTTGAGATATTATGGTGTTACATTGTACCCTCCTTCAATAAATTTTTCCCTCACAATTTAAACTCACAATGAATATCTATGGGTTGGAATTTTTAAAAAATCTTTATTGAAATCCCACATCAGAAAATGGATTAATGACACTACTATTTTTAAATAAATAAATGTAGTATGAATTTAGCCATAGATAACTCGTAATAGGGTTACATTTATGAAACCATTGACATGAATGGAAATTTTACCATCATGTTCTGATGGAGATCTAAATAGAAAATTATTAGGAGAACGTTAACACCCCGAACGTTCTAAAGCTACGATGATCCAATGGACCATGTGATTCATCACAAAAGAAAGTACAAGGAAAACAAATACTACTTCAAGTTTTTTTCCATAGATTTTAGTAATTAATTTACTTAATATAATAAGAACAAAAGGAAGCATAATTCCTTGAAATGTAATGTTCTATGTTTTAACTAATTCCTACCACAAATTCATATTTCTACCCAAAAGATAATAAATATAAAAACAAATTCTATTTATCTTAATGGTATGTGGTTCCAAAAATGAATTTATACTTCATATTTCAAACCATTTAAAAAAAATATTATACAATCCATGACATCGTGTAGGATAGTGGTAGGCGATAAATAGTTGTCTCACATCAGTTGTGGGTTCGATTCCCATAGCCTTGTCTGACGTGACGGGTTTTCACTGGACCTACGAGTTTTCATTTTCTTAAAACTATATTGTTAAAACATTCCAAAAATAATATTAGGAAAATTTTTAAACATAATAAATACTATAAAATTTCTAATTTAATCAATTCTAACTAATAAAAGAATCAAAAATACTTTTGTCCAAACTCACAATATTGAAATTTATAAGGAATGATACATAACATACTATAGACCATTTTTTCACATAACAATCAAGTGAATACCATTATCTTTTATTCTAAAAAACACAGTAATACCATGAATTACCATAAAACCCTACTTGAATATTTTTGGGCATTATTTTTCCTTATGTAAAACATATAATATTGGATATACTCCTTAAATCCAAAAATGATATAAACTCGATGAATTAAGGAATAAATTGACCATTAATTATATCCAACGTATTCAATAATATCCAAATATATGTTATGAAAATTAATAATCTCATCATTCCAACAACATTATCTCCGACATATTTTGTGTTATCATACCCTCAACCAAATATCTTCTAAAAAATAGCTTTCAACTATGTTACTTTACTGCATACCATACAATCTGAAATCATTAATTAAAAAGTACTGTAGTATAATAATTATTTATTTTCATAATTCATATAACCAATACATCATTGATACAATACTCAAATTACATAATTATTCAATATCAACAATATCACATTTATCATTACTATTCATATGTCTTGTATCATAGATTGATTATTATCCAATTTCATCATCTGAGGAATACTCTAATGATTGGGACATTGATTCACATAATATCTCATCTCCTTATAGATTATGAATTGTTTGTTTTAAACCTTTTTTATTTCCCATGATATCCTGAACTTGGTATTCATTTTCTCCATAAGTATTGAAATTTCCCATTCCTTTCAAGAATCAACCATGGTGATTCTTTCCACGGTTATCACATGTAGGAAAATCCTTCTATCCCTTCTTTTCTTTATCAAGATTCTTTTATTACATCCTCTTCATCTTTTTCTTCCCTTCAAAGCCATAGAACTCGAAGAATTCCATATTTAACTTATTAACTAATGATATTATTTCTTCATATGATTAGAACAGGTGGGAAACTATTTCCCTTCGAAATGTTGCATTAAGTCCATGAATGATATGATCCTTCTTACTCATTAGATCATGAGTTTTATTGGAGTTATCATTTATTATATTGGGATCTATTTTATAATGATTACATACACTAGGATAGATCGTATCATAATGTATAATCCAAAACCCGAAAAATTACTATGATTTAATTGAATATTTACACATATATAGACTCATAATAAAAAAAAAGATATCTCTATGGAAATATTTACTCCTAATCCATAATAACGGTGTGTAAATAAAATAATAATTATACTATGAATATCCCCCTAGGAGTGCCAATCTAGGTTTTAAGTAGATTCAGTTGTCGAGTACATTGTTAGCTTGAGTCAAGCATAAAACACTATGTTGGAGTTTTTACTCCTTGGTACATCTGTGCTAGAACCACAACCACTAGTAGTATCCAGAAATGAATGTATTTTCGATGAATACCCACATAATATCTACATCAACAAAATTTTTGGATGTTCCTTTATACTTATCCTCCAATCCTATCTTAGGGTTATGATCTCAAATCTATGTTTTATTAATTAATTTACAAAGTTGTTTCAAAAATTCCTTTGATACCAACTATAATGCCCCGACCGTACAAGTCTAGAGCGACTGCATTATTTTAATACATTGGCATGATTTCGAGGAATCAAATCTCAAAGGACCGGTCAGTTTAGTAGTCTTGAAAAATATATTACATACAAGAGATATACATTATAATTAAAAACATAAATACATATTTTTAAAATCCTTTCACATCTCCATTATTATCCTAGCCTAACCCTATATATAAATCATTATACACTTCTTGGAATCTACGGAATATAAAAACAAGAAAGGGTTCAGATCAGATGCTCAGTAAGGTTAAAAAATATAGTAGAATATTTCATATATAAGATTAAACTTTTCTAGAATGGTATAAAATTATAAAAAAAAATCCTTTTAAACATTAAAATTAATATAATACGTTTGAAATAAATTAAATAATGTAACTTAAACATTCACAAGGATATTATAATATTTTAATAATGCCATGAAATATCAATAACTAATCTCATAATGAGGGAATACATAATGTTATACATATCGTTAAGGCCTCGTTCTAAGACCATACACGTAAAAACTCATATTATTTTGTCTAATGATAACCATAAATGCATCAAAGCTCTATAGTACCCCCCTCTCATCACTTACTATGTCCAATAAATACCTCAAATAAAAATGTTGAAACATATAACAATAATCACTCATATTCAAAAATAATTTACGATTTATGAATACATTAACCATAATCAAATAATGGTATCTAAAGTATTAAATCCACAGTCAAAAATATCATAAACCGTTCAATAGAATTTATCATAAAAAATAAACCTCAGTTTACAATAAAATCAAACAAATAATGTTTACATTTATAAAAATAATGTAATAAAATCATTAAACCTATTTGATAGAAATATCCCTTTTATTACATTTAAAAGTTATGAAATTTACAAAAGAAGAAATTTATAAGATATTTTTGAATGAAACTGTCCCATAACAATTTGAAAACTTTTAAGGGTATTAACATTCTAAAACATTCATTCCCATATAAATAAAATTAAAAAACCATTTTGAAATCGTGCACATGGATGGAAAAGTTGTGTCAGTATATACTTATGTATATAAAATCTCCAATAATAATGATATTGTGAAATAAAACCTTAAATGATTTCTTTTTGAAAACATTTGGATGAATGTAAAAATATACATAATATATCATTTATAATCCTAATATATACCTATAAATAGTTTCGTAAGATAAAATTGATAATATGGAAATGGAAAAAGGAAAAATTATTTAATCATTCAAAGCATCTCATACTACATTAGAACATTAATAATAATCCCAATACCATCAAATGAATAATTAAATTCCATGAAGATAAATTTATTCATTATATCAATCATAATAGGGACAATATATACACCATAGATAACTTATATGTGTTTACCGCGACTTCTATCTAACAACAATTAAAAGTGAGATGAAATTCCCTTAACATAGGTTAAATATTCTCTCTGTGAGTCCAAAACACCAATATAATGGTATTAAAAATATTATTAAATTCTAATAGAATGATAATAATATCTATGATATCTTATATGATTCATTTATTACTTTATATTACCCGTTTATTAATAATTTCCAAGTTAAAGAAACATTTTGGGAAATAATCGCATTCTTTATCGCATGTGTTATCAATTGTATTCCTGATTGTATTACTTGGATTGTGATTTAATTCCTTCAAGAAATAATTAAATTATTTATATATCATATATATTCAAAATATAAATATATATAATAGATATAAATATGAAATTGAATACACTCTTCCTGGAGACGGTAGGTCGTATATACGCATGATTTCTATTTCCATTTTCTTATCATAAACTATAGAAGTAACTGGATGAAATATATGTAAATATATATATATATATATATTATTCCAATATAATTATTATGTAATATATTTAATTCTTATTCATAATATATATTTTTATAATCATTCTTGGATGGTGAACTTGAAAGATGATTCTCAACGCGTTGTGGAGACGGTTAGTCCAACGTACACACGAGCACCGGTATCATTTTATTAATGGTTACATGGTATAGAATTGGATGGAATATGAATTATACAGAAAAAATAACATGTAATATTTTTTATATATATCCTTTATGTTCATAATGTTACCCATATAAACAATGTGTACAATAAAAACATTTTACATAGGGTATGGAGACGCTAAGCTGTACGTACACGGACATAGTGATATTGTTTTTTGTAGGACAGGTAAAAGGAGGAATGTGTTTGTCTGATAAAAATAAAAAATATAAGAATATATTATATGATTTATTTATTACATTAGTAAGGAAACAACATAGGAAGATGAAATATAATAATAAATGAACATTGAAATATATGATAAAATAATTACCTCTTTTTCGGGTATCTCTTTTTGATTTTCACAAAGGATTCCCTACAATGTATTTATAATAACATTAATGCCTCTAGGATTATTTTAGATATGTTAGGAGTCAAAATGGAAGGTTTTTTAAGATTCAAATAGGATTTGGAGGTGTTAATTAGAGTGGATGAAAAGTGACCATTTATATGACGGTGAGGGGCAGAGTAGAAAAATCCTGAAATTTTAATTTATTATAAATTAAATTTAGGTTTATATTAGATTCAAAGTAATTTATTTAGAGGATATGGTGATTATGGGATTAAATAATCTGATATAATATATTTTAGACATGTTTAGCTCCTAAAATTTTCCTTATCATTTAGAATTAATCCTTAGTTAAACAGTTTAACTCTAACCGTGTCTTCTTGTATTTTTACAGTAAATGGTTAATATATTTACTATTAAATTCCAAAAGAATATAAAATGGGTCATTCATGACATTTTAATCACTCTAATAGTTTTTTTGTAGAACCTGATATTTTTTTGACATTTATACCATTTAATAAAATCTTATTTTTTAAAAAATATCATTTATAGAAATGTTTTTACTATTCTATATTTTCATTTTTTTAAACCTCAAAACAACATGATTACTACAAAAAAATAGTTCAAAATGTCACTATCATATCTATGCTATTTATTAATTTAGTAGATGTCATTAATTAAGTAAAATTTTATTTATTCCAATATTATTAATAACATTTAATTGATTCTTCTTATATTAAATAAATTATGTCATCACCATTATGTCACAATAAAATTTAAATATATAATATCTTAAAATAATAAATAAAAAATAATTATGTTTATACATTTCTTATATTTTTATTGAATATTTATATTCATATTTATTGTATGTATAACACTATATTAAAATTGTTTATTTACTAATATTTCAAAATGACACTTTTAACTCTCCTTTAAATAAAATATAATATATGTTATAATTTAACAAAACATGGATTAAAAAAGATCATATTTTTTTACCTATTCTTTTTTTTCAACAGACACTAATCCAATGAAATTAGGATATGATTTAAGGTAATTAAATATTATTATATTATTATTTTGACCGTTAATTATTCTATTTACCTTTAACAATGGTAAATAGAATTCAAAATTTACTAATAAAAAAATGATCCTATTGAACCAAATTTTAACTAGTGATTACAAGAATTTATATGCTTTTTTCAAAATTAAATTAACAAAAGTGGTAAAATTACATTTAATTCGTATCTGGAAATGTGTCTTGAAGGCAGGTAAGAAGACGTTAAAATAGATTTAATGACTTTTTATATATTAAAATATTATAAAAATGAATCTAATGACCTAAATTGGGTTAATATATGTATTATTTTTCTATTGTGTCATTAAAATCAATTCAATGTAAAATAATTGATTGAATGAAAGTCTTGGTTTTTTAATAATAACAGAGTGTCTTCACTATTCATCATAAATTGAATGTTCTAGAAAAATTACCCAAATTTCCCCCTATGCTATTTTTAAATTTTATGAATTAAAAAATGAATTCTATTTTAAAAAAATTCAATTTCTATGAGTGTCTAAAATTAATTTTATTATTATTCACAAAAGGACATATAAAGTTATTCTTCTAAAAAAGTAACATTTCTCCACATGTAACTATTTTACCAAAACTTATACATTTCATTATAAATATAATTTATTTTGTGAAAAAATTATATATAAAAATTAAATATTATTTATTAAAACTTATATATTTATATTTAACTGATATTTTAGAATGATATCATTTATATAATTTTAATACTAATTTATTATTTCACATAAACACAATATTGTGTGTAATTCAAGAAAAGTTGGTGATGTGTGCAACACAAACTATTGAAGATAATGTACCTTGAAATAATGGGGTGTTACTAGTTCAGTCCCCAGACCGATATGGATACCTCTTGAATTTCCAAAAAACATACCTCAAAAGCCTCACAGTGTTCTAATGAGTAATAGTGGAAGCATCCCAACATGATAACATTAGAGGATAGGGTTGTATGATTCCCCCCCCCATAATCCTTATCCAACAACAGCAGCAATACTATCACTCTATATCACATGGAATTAGTGATAATTCTTATATATCCACCACCACCTTATATTTAATCTATATAGACCCTTCGGATGATCCATGGAACCAAATTACAGACATATGACACAATAGGGAGAAATGACCACATAGGGTGACACTATATCATGTGGATCCCCCAAAAGGTTCCTAAAATCTTTATAAGATATGTGTTTTGGGTTATCGGAGTCATAATATTGACATAGTCCCCTTTACTAGTTGATATCTAGAAAAATTAATAGGACTCATTAATCTCAATGGTCCTTCAGAGTTAGCTTTAAAACAAAATTTAAACACCAGATTGGAAGCTTTTCTGGAACATATTTATTGTTTCAAGTGTTTTACTGCTAATAATATGGTTAATTAGTAACTAGGTCCTGATAATTCTAAAAAGTAACTAGGCCCTTCTCCAGTTGTACACCTATTCCTTCTTTGACATGTACATAGAATAGAATCTTGTTGTATCATGCATTGATTCCAAGAAAGATCTGAGTGCTATAAAGAATTTATAAGATATGAGCCTCTCAATATTCATGAGATGTATGACTATCCGCCTCATGATCAATGTCACTTGTCCTCCTAGGTCAATGATCTGGTAAGAAAATTGGTGACCAAAAATCCCCACAAGGAATACATGATAGATGCTCTTCTCACCTTCCTTGAGGATCTATAAATGAGGCAGGTGTCAATTCCACCAAAAAAAAGGTTTTCTTTCATCTGGATGGATCATCATTATTTACACTATAATTCAAAAAAACTTATATTTAACCCAATTTAATAGGACGGTATATCCACCATAACATATATCCCACTTCACCTCATGATTTGGGCCAATATTTGGGATAGTAGATCAATTATAAGACACTATACTCTAGTTTTTCATCTAGTCTCTTAAATTATATGTATTCATATATTAGTAATAGAGTCCCATAGTATTTTTAGCCATTTTGGTGGATATTTGTAAATAGTTTCTCTTTTTTTCATATTAATTGTTTGAAATATATGTTTCTTAGACCTCACTAAAATCAAGCATAGAAATGATGATTATGTTCCAAGAATTATCCCCAAATTGAAGGTACTCAAATTCACTCCAGGAATAAATAATTCCCAAGAGAATCTGATTTCATTTTATCTATATATTGTTACATATGATCTGGTCCCAACACCAATCTTGAAAAATTATCTAGGTGAATTTTTTGAGTTATCCAATTAAAGCCAAAATCTAGAATATTCCTTATAAATGTTAAAGTATGAGTATTCCCATTACCCTCTTCTAGCATCATTGCTAAGGCGTGTGAATGAAAAAAATAAATCTCGTATATGTAGAGTCTCTTAATTTGGATCACATACAAGAACCATTACAAGACGAAAGAAATCAAGGGTATCCTCACCAACCAAATCCTCATCAAGCACAAACTCATTGGAAGAACATTTCCTCGAATCCCTATTAAGGAATGGTATGTAGTATTCAGTTCACAAAAATAAAAAACATGACTTACTACATGAAGTATGTATGGGTCCTTGGGAATTTCATCTACACCTTAGAAAAGGGAATATTGAATCTACTAGAAAACAAGAGATCCCAACAAGCTGATCCTCCTTACAATGCCAATCACTTCCCCTTCCATAGTATCATCAAAAATACTATATAATAATTCAGTTAATCAATGTATTTGTTTCATGAACTAGTGTATTATGGAATATGAAAATTCATCAATGACCAAACACAATTAGAACATGTATCTGATGACCCTAATAGTTTTAGTGAAGACTCGGTGAGTAGAAATAGGCACCTGACCAATGAATACCCATGTAAAATGGCTATTATCTCGAAAGAGAATCACTCAAACCCATAATATCAAATGTGTTCTCCTGTGAAAAACATAACTTCTTTTAGTTATCATTCCTCCTCTATCTGATGCCTCTATTTATTTTTCATATTCTTCTACATCACATAATATCATTCACTGATAGCATTATGGTAATCATAGTACCCAATCAATGATAGAACCATTTCTCACCATTTTATACCTATAACCTCTTGAATTGGGTTGAATGCCTAGATTTCATCTGATCCTGTATTATTACTCTAACATGTGACAAGAGTAAATCTCTATGAATGTTGTTGAACTGGTGTATATTTAGAAAAAAATAATGATGAGTAATTCTATGTGAACCCCTTAGGAAACATTGGTTGACACAGTTGAAGGATATGCATGGTACAAGATTGTAGATTTAATTTCCATGAAAACATTTCAGAACTGAATGTTCATGCTAATGAGAATAGATTGTATCCCTTGAATTTAGACCATAAAATGAAACCATCACAATGTGATCTGTTGAGGGATCCCCCATTAACAATAATATTGGCTGACCATGTGACTTATATGTTACTACAATGTGATCAGAAGAACCTATCCATGACACAACCTCAGTCATTTGTTGCCTATCCATGACATTTTCAATGAAAAATAATTATCCAAAAAACAAGTGAAGCCAACACTAGTCAGTCCTTGATTACTTTGGAAATGGTTCCTTTTATATTTAATATTAAATTTTTACTGGTGAATGAAAACAATTTTCCAGTCACATGAAAATAAAAAATTCTGAAAATCCATTATGATATACCAATAACGACTTGGTTTTTTATACACTCTATCTATACAAGGGGATAAACAATTCCTTTATCAAAACCCTAAATGCCCCATCATGTATGAGAATGAGGTAGCTTCTTATGAGTCCTCTTATAAGAAGAATATGAATGTGATGAATGCCAGGCGATCATTTTCTTTTTGGAATTAGTTTAGGTTGATATAATTTATGGGAACACATACCCATTATATATCACCAACCAGTATAATGGAATGAAAAATATATTGGTCCGTTGTGGATAATTTTTTTGGGATCAATATCATCCCATCTCAAATATTCCCAAATCATGGGCTCATGAAATTGGATACGATCCACTATAACTAGAAAAATTAGTGTTGAAAAAAATTTAGTATAGTCCATGTGGAAATATTCTGTTAATGAAACAATTTTGTTTCATAACAACAAGAAACAAATTTATAATGGGCTTAAGAAATACAGATTATGATGCCCCAATGGGATGTCCCTAGATATATATGAATATACTGGTCCACATTACGTACAACCAATGACTCAAATAATCTATTGATGGACACGTATGGGATGTAAAGTAATATGCTTCCCTATTAAACACTTGTGAGTCCCATTACATTGATTCAATATATGAAAAAGGAGAGAAAAAATTTACAACCTAATGGGGATGAGCGTATCAACATTCATAATTACATGATAGTTACTACCACAGATCCCACGTTTGAATATCATGTTATATTCTACCTCAAAATAATTTTGTTGGAACCCATAACACTAGACTTGGTAAGTTGTTTCATAGCCTCTATGATGGTGGCGTGCCAAAAACAAACTTTTTAGAACAACATTGAAAAACTCTAAACAATACATAAAAAATCTACCCCATAAAATTAAAAAAAGTTCTCTCTATATGAAAAAATTCCATTAAATTTATACATTTTCAAAAAATGGGATTACTCAACAGAAGTTTACCTTCCATTACTCCTTTGACATGAAAGCTGGATATCATAATTATAAAATGTGTGGGAGTATTTCATCATATTTAATCATTGAAGTATCTATAAATTATAATCCCCTCATACAAGATTCTATCCCTATTATAGAAGGGTCCAACTTTGTTCTTGAATGAATGATTTCAGAATAATTAACTCCTTATTATTTCCTTTTTTCCAGAAATGATGAAGAATATTTGGATGATTCCAATCCAAATTTTGAGGAGGGTGTCTCCAAATCTATTGATGTATTCACACAAGGAATTCTCTACATTGAAGATGATATGGGTGTAAAAATTCTAAGGGATTCTATGAAACTATATGAATAGTATGTGTATGTATATTTCTTGATGCAGCACCAAGATGTGTTAACTGGGAGCTACAGTGAGATTACATGGCTCGATTCTCATTTCATCATCCATAGCCATGGGCTCCTAGTGGGGAACTATGGTTTCAAAAAACCTAAAAAAGGATGCACCCTTCCCATGGTTCCATGGTAGTCGTAGAATATTGAAATCTTATAAATTTCAACTCCATAAAAGAGTTATAGTTCACCATGTTACTAGAAAATATATTCCATGTTAAGAAGGATAATGGTAATATCATAGTTTGTATCTAATTACAAGACCTAAAATACCATTTTTTGAAGTAATAATTTACCCTTTTGTTGAAATAACTATTGATTTCATTTTAAAAATTTTTCAAGGACACCACATTCAGGAATTTATATTCTAGGTATAATTATATCTAGATGGACCATGAGGATAAAAAATATAATTCCTTCATGGAATCCTAGAATAATTTTCTCTACCAGGTAACCCCATTTTTCTTAATTAATGATTGGGAAAATTAATATCATGACATACACCATATCCTTAATATTCTCCTTATAACATTAATGTAGTTTTTTGTGTTTTATTTGGTGGTCATTTCCTACCAACACTAATTACATCTCAATGTCCTTGAGAAAATGTTTGGCTCCCTCCACTGTCTTTAATTGATGATGAATATCTTAATGTGTGAACTCAGTGTTACTTATCGAAATATTCTGATCATTATCATCAGATATAGTTTCATTGAGATCAATCCTATTAAAATCATGTCTATCAATAAAATGCCTTACACACACAACCATTGAGAGTTGCAAGGCCTCCAAGGCCACTTAACCTATAATCGATGACTTATCTCAAATCTAGTCACCATGTGTTATATCTATTGAACAATAATGAATAATGGATGAACATAAAAATAGGATGAGGGTTATAAAACTGCATCTAATGATATTGAGGATTATATACTATAATAGTCAACACTGATTCCACTAGTACTTGGATAGACCATGGGACTTTATGTGACCATCTCGGAAAGGTCCCATGAGACACTTGTATCCAATAAAAATGATGAATATATGTGGAAATATTATATCATATTAGTTTTAGGATCCTCAATATGGATACCAGCTAATCACCCATCGAGAAGGTTTTTTATGCAATAGTCTTTGCAGTTTGTAATTTGAAGCATTAACAATAACGCCACATGATGTGGTAGATGTACCTAGTATACTCACTAAAGTATATTCAAAATCCCCCCATGATGAAAGGGTTATGGTTGTGGTGGGAAATAATCCTAAAACAATTTGACATAATGATTTTATCATAGAAATACATCCTTGTACAAGTTCTTTTAGACTTCCCAGACACACATATAACCACTAAAGAACTACCCATGGATGGTTATTCCAAAGAAATTTCCAATATGTTAGTGTATTCAGATATAGCGTGTTGGCAAATGAATTTCGATGGGACCTCCCATTGTTTAACTAATATAAGGCTCAATAACCCCAAACACCAAAAGGTAAGCCTAGGTAACGTCTTTACCATCCATGAAAAAGCCATCAATCTCTTTTCATCCTTGTTGATATAAGGATTTACCCAAAATAAGGCAATGTATTTGGTCATAATAACTTGTCTCAAGTTTTCCCTCGATATTTACGTACCCTACATGAATGTTAATGGATAGTCCAAGATTTTCCTCAAATAGAACCACATTGATAATATCATCTAAAATAATATCACATTCCCATACTATAATTTGATTTATAGCTAATGGACCAATACCCTTCTTATATGAGGGTGATTCATGTTTCCCAATCACATAGTATACAAACAAATGCATTGGATTGAATGACCAAATCCTTAGCATACCTTAATAAATATTACTTTTTTCCCATGTGACTCATCATAGGTTCATCACCCCCACCACATTGGATGATCATAAATAATAGGTAAATTAGCTGTATGTTGTTTGTTCAACACCAAATACCACAAAAACCCCAATAATTGATGAAACCACCAATTGGTTGACTACACATATCGAGTAACTCCAGTATAGAACTCTACAACTAGTTTGATCCAAGCCTAAGTGAATTAGTTGGATTATTTCTCTGTTTACCCTCTAATGTGTCCCTAGCCTTGATAATACTCTCTACATTGGTATGTTTGATTGAATTATTCAATGGATTATCAATGGGAACATGATACCTAAGTTCATGCAATATGACCATGTATATTACTATGTCGAAAATCAACAATTATTTAATATATCCTACCAAATTCGGAGGTTGGATTACGTTTTCCCCCACTATGGTTCATGACTACATCAAGTTTACTAATACATATCTTTTGTTCTAGATGCATGAAAAAATTGTTCATAAAACAATATTGTTCCTCCATATTACCAAATACTATTATCAATTTTTATTCTAGGTACTCGATGATTTGGGTCTCTACTCGCCATTGATGACTCAAAAGTTGTGGTTCATCCTTACCACCACTGAAATTTTCAAAAAAATGGATAGAACTGGTTCCCATAAAAGAATTAAAAACACATGACATGATTGAGTTTATGAACACTCACATCATTCAACTGTTTTGGGTTCCTCACACTATTTTCATGCATAACGGCACTATCATTTTTTAAACTAAGATAATGAAATTATATGCCATGTATAAAATATAATCCAACTAATCATTACAATATCATGTTCATGGAAATGGATAGATTGTGGTGTTTAATAAACTCCTATCTAATATTCTACAAAAAATAGTGGGTCATTACAAAATAACTTGGCCAATTAAAATCCCTAAATCCAACTATAATTCCCATACGATGACCCAATGTTCCACCATGGTGACACATACTCAATGGTTTATAGAACTGTGGTCATTTTACCTATAAAATATTAGTCTCGGTATCTACAAAGGGGAATTTATCACCAATATATTCAAGATAAAATAGAATAATAACATCTTTATTAGTTTAATCCCCTTAAATAAAATACAATTCATGAATTACAAGATTTATTGAGTTATCATAATAGGGGTTCTTGAGTGTTCAACAAGAAGGTTTGCATCCACTTCTTTGTTCATGGTGACATTGTACAAGCTCTTACGATGCCAATGATACCCAATAAGAAACTGCTAAATCTTGAACCAAAATAGTGAGGAACATAATATTTCTAAATGTAATGCACCAAGGGAGAATTATCCTTAGTCACCATGGATGGGGACTGCATAACACATCCTTGAAATGTCATGTTTCTTAATAAATAAATCACATGAAACCATTGTTCGAGCTCTCGGACCCTAAAATAGCTATAGTCATGGTCCATGATCTATGATCCTAAACTAGTTTTCCATCCCATAGTCTATGATATATGGACATAAACTAAAATTGTTCACTTTAAAATATCAATGACCATAATCTAGGACCTTCTACCATAGTTTGGGAAGTACAAATTTAAACTAAAAAATTTAAAATATTCAACACATGATGATAAACAATAACATTATCCTGTGTAACAAATATTGGGAACCTAATAATAAAATTATATTACCCAAACCATGATCCAAAAAGCATAATGTTAAAATTTAGACTTATCCTATGTAATTAACATGATATACCTCATATAAAACTTTTTGAGATGACAAAAACAAATTTACTCAACACACAATGTTAAACTATAACCTTACCTAATGTTATTACAACATAATGCCTCATCTGATGAATGTGAGGTGACTAAATACAAGATTATCAAAACACAATGTTAAATGATAGATTTAACCTGTGAAAATAAACATGGAATGCCACATATAATTAATGTCGAGTAACCAAAACTAACATCTTCAGCACATGATGTTAAATAGTAGTCATACCATTGGATGGACTCACATCCTCATCAAATGATTTAAAAATGCATGACTATGTAGTCCCACACTATAGAGGGAACCACTCACCATAATTTGTATCCTACCACGTCGTGATCTAGAACTTCACGTGGCTTGATTCTAATCCATGGGATACAGAGTGATGTCTTGAACATTTGGTCGTTACTCCCTACAATAATTTCCCTTTACCTAAGGGACGTTATCATAGAATTTAAGTCCTTCATGACCACTTACATGGTCCTACAAACCATTTTTAAGTCCAAATATTATTCCATGACTCATTAGTGAATCTTGATTCCCTAATAACCTAACTTGAGGAAGAATAAAATGCATATTAATGTGTATTAAAAAACATCCTAGCATGTGAAATTAATCAATAAACATGCCTTATGAAATGATCATGGGATACCCTAGATAATAAATTTATATTCATTATGTGAGGAGATGTGTTACATATGCTAAAAGGGTGATATTGTTCTACTAACAGTCAAATGGAGAAGATATGAAATTACCATATAAATAAAAACTTCATGTTAATTGTTCATACTAAAGAACATTAAATTGTATGGGTTATATCCCCATTACCTAACATGAAACTGTGTGATACCTATTTACTCACATGAGAGGATCATCCCCCACTTCATTGTTCATCTCCTACCATGTCACATTATATGAATCAATCTAGCTTGATTCCCAATCATTTGGTAAATGTTGCAAAGTTCATGTTCTACAACTTGGTCCTAGCCCTACCTCTAACATCTCCTAGGGTATTTCCCATTAGATTCTAGACCAATATTTTTGTAAAACAATCATGAAAATAAATAGTATAAAATTTTTCACATCCATCTCCAAATTTTCATTTGACCTTCCACAACAATTGTTTGTAAGAAAACTGATTCCCCTCTCTTCGAAGACGCTTTGTGCCCTACCATACTATCCACCAATTGGTCTAAGCATTATGACCGTAAAATATTTTCAACTTCTTTGTCGAATAATTGTGACGTAAATCTATTTTACACATCATGGTCAACGATATATGACCTAAAACTACCAAAATTCATGAAAATGGAATGACCATATGTAAACTAGGTAATAGGAACATATATCTATTAGGTTAAAAATCCATTGGGGAACCTCATAAAAAGTAAGACTCCATCACTCTATGTCATTGTTTTGACATTGTGAAAATTAGGTGTTTAAAAATAGGTGGATAACTATTAGGACCCACCATGAGCCGTGATAAATTCTTGGCATTCTCATTGGAACCATGGTTCGAAAAATATTTAGAACCAAAACATAATTCCACCCTCCATTCACATCAATTCATATTTCATAGTTTTCAAACATTAATCTATAGTATGTGTGTCCTGACCATACGATGAAAAGTATGTTAAATTGTGGTTAAATATATGAATCCTTATTCTAAATAAATCATGTCACCATCATATGACATTAAACTACATGTTCAATGTCCTTTACACAAGATGTTGAAATACAAGCCCTTCGTACTCATTGCATGATTTAAACTTCAATGTTTAATAGGTTTACACCTAATAACCAATTTTAAAATATACAATATTGGTCTCCTACTATTACATGTCCTAAAATAACATGTGGAATGATTATAATATATGTTGTATAAATACTGAAAAAATTAACCATAGTCTATAGTTCTTCTACAATTTCCCCACTAGGGACTTTTGATGTGACAATACGACTCTTAGGATATCTATTAAAATCTAGGTTTCATTCTCTTTGTGTTGGAAAAACATCCAAAAACACATCCTTCACCCATTGGGTAAAGATATAAAACCATTAACTACTAAAATAATGTCCTCAGTTTATGAAAATAAACTGCTTGTTCAATATCTATTATGCAAGACGTTATACGATGTGCCCTTCATCCAAATTACACGATGTAAAACTAAAATGATTCTTAGGGACATGAATGGGAGCCCCCTTTTCCCTTTTGGTTAATGTAACCTACCACACAATTTGTGTTCATTCATTGATTCATGGAATAGTTGAGTATGTTCCCACTAAAAGATGATTCTGGCCATCGTTCTAAATGATACACCCAACTAGTGTGCTCCGAGCCCCTATGGTGTAATACTGTGACCGTTGAGCACCATTTGAACACTGTGTCAGTTCATACAATTTTTTTCCATCCTTGATTTGGATCTCCATAATATTCCTTGTTTCAATTTCCCCCTTAATTATAATTGGCTTCATGACACACTGGCTCACCTACAATCCTATGAACACACTTCAGAATAATTTTTTTGACATTTTTATAGGTTCCATATTTCACGTATGATAAAAATACACCCATCTTTTTTCTTATCATAATTTATAGAATGATAATGGATTGTGTGTTTTGACCCTTGTATGTTGTAATACTCTATTGGAATATCAATATTTTGGTATTATGTATTGGAAAACATGATTTATATCATCTAACAGCCCTTGTTTAGGTAAAATTCAAGACCCCTAGTGTTACATCCTTATTTAATATGAACTCATTGAGAAAGAATGTCAGTTTTCGAGATAGTCTCACTCTATAACCAAATATGTATTGTTCAGGACACTCCAATATAGTAAATGGGAAATATAGAATCCAAGTGTTCATCATTTGTCTGACACTCTCATATATGTTAGAAATCTCATTTTCTTTCTGGATTCCCACACTAATCATTACTCAAGTAGGATTAGGTATTTAACATTGATTTTTCATTAGTATGCATGATTTTCATGAAATAAAAACAATGAATTCATATAGAGAATTTAAATCAACAACATCAATAGTTTTGGTAGGGTATCCACACCCAATGGATTTCCTTTATTTAAACCCAATGAAATCACCATAATGATCGACATATATAAAAGATATAACTATCCTATGAATCCTTTTTCAGGCATCCTCTATTCTCTAATGCCACTTAGGTAACCTAGTTACTTCCTCATAAATTGTAGGAAAAACCTCATCAGTCTGTACTCAATCCTGATACTACTCGACTTCACACTCAATCACTGCATATTCCTCCCCCATTTCTGTAACCTCATTCATGCCAATTTCTCCATTACATGGTTGATATTCACTAATTCATAATTGGTGATAGATTCATATTGTTTCACTAACCCATCCATTCAACAATGTATCTCCTCATCCTCCATGAGTGATTTGTTTTCTATATAAATATTTTTATACCAGGTGAAATCAAGCTCTGATTAATCCACTCAAACCAGTTTTATAAGAATGTAATACAACATATCGTAAAGATTATTGGAGTCTACATCAGTAGTCCCTAGGCTCATGAATCCAAGATGAAGAGACCCAATCTTAATTATTAGATTGACCCATAGATTTTAGGAGATGATGTTCAATAAAATCCTCCCTAATATTCATCAGACTATCTAATTTTTCTTAACCACATCATAGCCACAATCTGAAGTGTCTTCAACTATTGTAGTATCATATTTCGGGATTTCCTCCAAAAAAATTGTCATGTGATCATTTTGGGGAATCTCCTTAGATAGTCTATGATCCATGTATTTAAAAAACAATTTCTCATTCTACTCTCCAACTATGGATTTTATACAACCTCTTCAGGAGAATGGGAATAAATCTTGGCCAAAAATCCCTCTTCAACCATGTCTATTAGAGGTTCAATATCAACCACACTTTTTTAGCCCTCAACTCCAATAGACACCTCCTGTGACACCTATATAGTAGGTCTGACCACCGTATCAAACTCAAACACCTCCATTGATGGGTTATCCTTAACTAAATATTTAAAGGAAATGGTTCCACCCATCATATCATATGGAACATCTGGAAAAAACAGTAATGCATTGTCCTTCTCAACCACCACCACTAAGGGGATATCCTCGACCACCAATGTGGAGGACATAGTATCATTCATACCCACCCTGATTATTGCAACATCCAGATCAAGATTTAGAACTAGTAGAGGATCCACCAACAATTTTTTAACTCCATTTAATAGAAAATGATAGTCAATTGGAACTAGAGGGAAAAAATACAAAAAAGGGGTGGAAAAGTGGGAAGAATTATAAGTCTTGTAATGACTAGAAATCAAATGAACATAATTAACTATTATCCCACCCACATCCCCCTCATTGATAAAAATTGGTTGTATAACCATATATATCACTAGAGGATGACTCCCAGGTTTCGGTGGATGATGAAGCATTCCCATATCTTAATCCCCTATAACATGTCTACAATTTCTATCACCTGATGATGAAACCCAGGGATGTTCAGAACTGATCACCATAAATATGTACCCAGGGAGAAATTTTATATTTTTACTCATACCACATATGTGTGTGGTGACCCACCCATATAAGAAATTAATGGTAGAACATAGTTAAAAATTGGTCTTCCTATGGATGATGTGGAAGAACATATGGTATAACGATCCAAAAAATTGGTATAACCAAGATGATATGATATAACAGGACCAACGTCACTACCCTTATTGGTATTACTACTCTCACCCTCATGTCAGAATCTAGAATTAGGATAATCTACCCTCATATAAGTCAATAGTGAATTATACAAGTCAAACTATTGAGTCCCTAGTCTTGATGTTATATCCTCCTATGAGCTATTTTCTTACCTCCATAATTCTTCATCGAGGGTACTCGCTACCTCACATGGATCCCTTTACACATTATTTTAGACACCCTAAAATATTTTCAATAGAATCATTCAAAAATAAAAAAACCACTACATTAAAGAGATGTCCTTCATCACAAGATTTTGCTTTCTCTCCCACTTAAGCTATGGTAGATGAACCCTTTATATGGATTACATTTTCTTCTAGTCCTCCCATACATCTAATAAGGTAAATAATTCATCATATATTTACCCTTGAATGGGGATACCCATAATATAATGGAGATACCAAAGAATAATTCAATTCACCCCATGGTGTATGTGGTATTTCTTGATCCCAGGTGGCCAACTATTCAAGAGAATTAACATTATGTTTGGGTGGTGGTAGACATGGAATTGTGATGTCCATGAAATTTTGTATGGACACACACTCTTCATCCCCACCTCAAACTAATATCCTGAATGGAGTACCCAATATTCCCAAGCTCTCCCACATATATTTTTGTTTCCCTGGGACAACTCCCACTCCTTCATCCATCCTTGGATACCATCTTCCTGAAAAACCTAGAGAATAGTAATGTATTAAATATGGGGGTAATATAATCCGATGAATTCTTTTTTATGTTATTAAGATTGTTTGATTGTCAGTGGTATGTGATTAATGCATGATCCTCCAAAATGTGACCAACTATACAATTCTATCACCGGTATAACTCGGGTCAATTCTTGAACCAATAAGGGGGTATGACGTGATTAGTGTTAGGGGTAAACACATCATCCCTATGTCTCAATATCTAAAATGAATTTCTCCTGAACAAAATATATTATATCTATACATTCTTTAGCAATTTTTTAATAATTTCTTTATCCAACAACATTATAAAGATCTCTCTAATCATGTAGTTTCCATCAATCTCCCTCCATCTATCATTTAATTAATAAGCAACCTTGTCAACAATATTTCAAGACAAAATATTTTTAGGATCTTGTTCATGGATTTTTTTCCTTGAAGGAAGATTTAGTGATAATTGACCGGATTCGTAGATCTCTATTCATGAGTGATCTGTTTAAAGAGGATTAAATGTTTTAATAGTGGAAAGGATAAAAACCATATATTTCTCAAGATGGTCTTGATTTCCTTGAAAAGAGATTAAGGGAATATTATTAATGAATCAGTTGGGATCCACCATGGGACCTCACCCTGATTTATAGGCATAGGTTTGTAATGAGAACCATGAACAAGTCCTTTTGAGAACCTGTATTTAGTGGTTTCCCATAAGAATATTTCCCCTATCCCTCATTGGATCCCATTATAAGGGTGTAGATTTGATGACATGGGAAAACACATGTTATAAGAGACATTGAAGAATTTATAACTAGATTAATACCCATCCATGACATTAAAGCTATAAAATTCAACTAATGTACTATGTTTGAGAAGTTTGACAGGATAAAAAATGGGTGGTGTATTACGAAGGATTGTAGGACACTGTGCATGTTGTGGAGGTAACATTTACATAGCATATGTGTATTCATAGAACTATGTACCCTACTGAAAATATTCAAAAATAACATTAACAGGGTTTTATATTTCACAAAAATGTCTTCCCCGCCATTGAAACGTCCAAAGATACCACCCTCTCTCCATTCATTAGAGGATGTGTGACAATTAAATTTATGATAAAGGCAATGAATACAAAAAATTATTTCCTCCACGAGAAAAAGTTGAATTGGATTCCCACATGCCACTATATTTCATTAAATAGCCACTCATGGGTTATTTATAACTTCCAACCAATGTGGATATGCATTTCATGATGGTTTTCTTCCTTTACACTAGAAGGAATATGATTAAATCTATTGGGGTTTTGTGAGAGAATTATGCTTCATGAATCAAACTACATAGTAACCAAGACATTAATTAGAGATAGGGACACCATATTCGATGAATGATAAACCTTCATGTGACCCCATCTCTTCATGAACCCATCAATAGTAACGAACCCCCAACATTTTCAGTTCCCATCCATAGGGCCACTCATTAGAGCCTCCTTTAATAAAAAACATTTTCGTTAATTTTTAGTTCCCTAAAACCTTGTAACTATCAAAAACTAGTTAATCCCCAACAAGATCCTCCATACGAACAATATCATCAACCCTTATGTATGCCTCCTTTTCTTCAAAAACATCTAATAACATTACCTTCCCTTTTTATTATATGTAATAGAGAATTATTTCCTTTTTTCTTAATAATTAGAACTCTGACATCAATATACTTGTTTCTTACTTCACTATTGTAGTTTTTACACCATAAAACTCCCACAGGTTCATGTGTAGTAGATACATAAGCCCAAAATATGGAATCATCATGGGAAATATATTACCATTCCTTTTTATTAGGGTTAAATATATATCCTTATATCTATGATGGATATAGAATCCTTGGGTATAACCCCTAAAATGTTTGAGTTGCATGATGTAAAACTATATAGCTCAATATGATAGTTATATAATAATAATATGTAAAAAATATCCTCAATACATGACCTAAAATAGTATCTCTACCTTGTGTTATGAACATAGGTCGCACCGTGCAATGATTCATGGGATGACCCCTCACCTATTACACTATGTTAAACACACAAAATGTCTCCTATATGATTATCATGGGATGACACATCCTACCTTTCCAAGGGATGATATTCCCTTTTCAAGTAGCTCACATGCATAAGCACCACCCCATATTTCCCCTACATGGGATGATACTTCTGCATTAGGATGTCATACATGAATGTATCCTATAAATTTATTATATTAAAATTAATTGATTTTTAAGATTTAATTGTTATTTAATTCATAGACAACAAATGTTTTGTTTATATTTTTTAGGATACTCCAATATGTGGGAAAATAGAAAATGATGTAAAAAATAATCTGGAATACAATAAAAATAATGGTTTCTATGATACTAGATACCTTTAAAAGAGCTAATGGGGATTAAAATGAAGGTACAAAGTGAAATGATACTTCTTGAGCTGTAAATTGACATTACACATCAGGTAAACATTACATGATGGGAAAAAATCCATATTGTTAACCCAATATAGGACATTAATTAATGAAATATCTCTATGGGTGATGATAACATGTGTTATGGTGTGATAATTCTGTAGATGACTAAGAATGATTACAGTTCATGAAAAACTAACATAGGGTGAATCACTTATACATGGTGAAGCATTTAAACTATGTGAAAGTGTCATGACAACCCAAAAATTTCATCATTTGATTCAAATTTTCATAGATATTTATTTTCTAACCATGGTTCCATCATAATTTTTTTACCCATTATTATTACATTGATTGCTAAAAATTCCATTTGAGTGTCTATAATTAGAGGGATGATATGGTGCTTTTGGGAATAATTCCGGAACCAAATATATGATGAGTAGTTTCACTATTGGGGGTTCCTCCAACACATTCTCTTGAATTTTCATTTTGTTTTCTTATCATTAATTTATTCCCTTTTACTCTCTCATCACTAGAATTATTGTGAACAACCCATATTATACTACGATTACGTATCCAATGGGGGAAGGTGTTGTTGGATATTTTAGACATTTATATTCATGTGTATGTTTTTATGCAATTTGATTGTCAACTTCCATTCCCTTTTTATTACTTTTACCCTGAAAATTGATAATTTTACATGAAAGAACATTTAAAATTTAAACATTGGATTTTTTAAATTGGGTCATCACCATTTTCTCATTCTGGGAATCTACGATTAAATATGGTATCGAGAAAAACTCAATTAAAAAATTTCCTAATTAATTAGAAATTGGAAATAGGGAATCATAGTGCTGCAAGAGGATATACCAAGAACATTGGATCCACTATACCTTGACACTAATGATAACAATGTATTAATATATTAAATTTTAAAAATAATTTCATTATAACCCTAAATCTACAATACACGGGCACACCTTCAATCCTAACATCAAACAAACCACTTTTCATTGATTTCAATTCATTCTTTATGGAAAGTATTTCCAAAACCCCAATCTACTTCTTCACCATTTAAAAATAATCTTTTTATATCATAAGTTAACAAATTTAACCATCTATGTGGGTTAAAACATTAAATTTTCCAATTCAATATTTTAATTAATTATGTATAATATTTTAATTTTGTATAAATATTTAATATTTATTTGACCCAATGGGAAATAATGCCCTCTTTCGGGCTGATCAAAACTATCATTGTTTCCAAGGATGATTTAAAATTATTGACAAGGAATTTTTTTTTAAATACTTTATTTTAATTTAAACTTTTTTTGTATTGTATTGTGTGATGAAACTTATTGATTAAAATTCATTAATGAATAATTAAAAAACTCGATAAAAAAGGATATCATTGTGTTCAATCATTGTACTAATCACATGGCATAAAAATTTGTAACTTCAATAATGGGGGGAATAAATATCAATAAAGTTAATGTGGTTCTTAAAATATTACCATGAATGTATATTCTCATAGATTACGAGTGGACATAAAATGAATGATTGTAACCAAGAATCTGGGCACCTACCATCACTAGAAATTATTTCTAGATAGATACATCCATCATATAGATGATCATGAATATTGTGAAATTCATCGGACTATTTTATGATGATTTGAATGAATATCTAGGAATCTTGCTTGATGTATACAGAACATTTTAGTTCAATAATGTTTCAAGTGACACTATAGGCCTCTGTATATTTTTATTTTCTTTATGAGAATGGGTTCAAGACTGGATCCAATTCTTTCATGCACATTACATCACTACATGGGATGAGTTGGAAATGGATTTTTTGACCTGATTCTTCCCACCAACAAAATAAATGGATATACAGCTAAAAATTATAAACATTGGACTATTAAAGGATTAATATTGGTACCCCTCATGGAAATGATATAAGGATAAGAATCTAAAATTTCTCCATCACATTATTAGATTGTGGATTCTAATCAAAAAAATATATATTGGACATGTGCTGGGAAACATATTGATTCAAAAAGTACCACTTGGAGTATCACTAATGAATAAATTATCGAAAGAAAGCTACAACTTGCTTGTATACAATTTAATAAATATCATCTAGTGGAAATAATATTGGAAACAATACAGTTGAATCCTTGTGGTTGAAAAAAATAGTTATACTGTAACATATATGAAATCCCATACTTGGAAGATAGACACAATGATGGGTTAACAACAATTACCCCAATGTATGTATGTAGAAAAAGATAATTATATTTATTATTATTAAGGGAATAATTTTTTGAGTTGGAGGTTGAAAAATACACAAGACAATGATATTGGAAGAGAGAACAAGGATTCTAATCACTCCAATGGGCTTAACTAACAAGAAATGTCCACATGATAGAGGATACCTAGTCCATATTCATAACTTTAGCCATAGATGTTATCAAATAAATTATTACATATTAAAAAGATCAAACTTCATCAACAAAGGAGTTGAAGTATTTATCATGGTAATAGAGGGAATCACTTTGGAACCTAATATTATAGGGTTTGAAAATTTTCTATGAAAGATAGAGATTGAAAAATATGAGTAGTATCAGAATACTCCAAAGTACACCCATTTGATGATCTAAAATTCATCATCATATGAAGTGGAAAATTCATCAAATACAATAATGAATCAAGAAAGAGACAAAAATATGAAAAATAAGTTTAAGAGGTTGAATACAGTTAGGAATAAGAATCAAAAAATGAAGATAACTTGGAACCACCACACTAAAATCCAAGATATTATTTTCTAGAAAAACTAGTATATCTTAAGAATGAGGAACATAAAGGTAAATTTTTGGATCATTTTAATGAACATAAATATTAATATATATTTTTCAGACCCATTGGAAACATACCAACTTATGAAAAAACAATTAATGATATGATGAATTATAAGAAGATGCTGGAGTAAATTTTCAATTTCCTACTCACACGTGAGTTTTCGGTAGTGGTATCAAATGAAATACTTAAGAAGCAAAGAGATCCAAGTATTTTGTGATTTCAATCATTTTTAGAAGTAACAAATTAGAAATAATTTTTTTGACTTATCTAGAAATGTCAATATCATGTCATACAAAACATATAAGAGCTAGAGACTAGAGATATAAAATCCCAAACGTTTTGAAATTCTATTGGAATATTCAATATTAATGTACCCCTAAGGGGTTATCAAAGATATTATGATCAAATTCCACAAATTCTACTTCCATGTTGACTTATTAGTACTAGATATAGAAGAATAGAGGAATCCACCATTCGTAACACCCCATGAAAATTTTAAATAAAAATTAATTATTTAATATATTTATTATTAATTAAGACAAATTAATGATTTGGTAAAAGGGTTTTAGAAATATTTATAAATAATAATACATGTGTTGCATCAAAATATTACAATTTACATTAAATATATTATTTTTATCCTAAGAAATTAATATATATTAATATATGTATATAAATTGAGATTCAAGTGTATGGGTATTATTTTTAATCATAATTTATTATTTTTGTAGAACACATCATTATTTTATTATTTCAAAACATTTAAACCTAATATATGTTATTATTATAAATTATGATATTAGTAGTAGGAAATTATTCTTTAAAAAAAGTATTCCAAAAAAAAGTGATTTTTAGTAAAATAATTTCATAATAAAGAAAATATATTATAATTTTAAATATGAAATTATTTATTTACAAAATTATAGTAATTAAATTATTTACAAATTAATTAATTGTTTTTACTATTTAAAAATATAAAATTTATTTTGACAATACTAATATTTAATATCATATTTTTTTGTTATTATAAAATTAACAATATACATGTTTTAAAAAAGAAATAATAAATGAAATATAATAATAAGGTTATATGTGTATTTAAATTATGATTTAAAAAAACAAAAAAATAAAAAGATTATGTTATATTGAACTAATATATGTTTAGTTGATATATAAATATTAACGGTGAAATAAAATTAAAAGTATTTAATTAAAAAATTAAAATAATAATCGATTAAAATGTAGAATGAAATAATAAATAAAATAGAAGAATAAATAAATATTTGAGGGTTTAAAGGTCTAGTAGTTTGGGTTTCCGCTAAAATACATATCACGAGTTGAGAGTCGTGAGCCGAGGGAGTTGACAAAGATGGAAAAGTCAAATCATGGGGCACCATCAGATGTCAAGTGATGTCAAGATGAATTCAAGTGTCATCATTCTTCGAGAATCAAGGATGATTTCTTGAGTAGTGAGGTATCAGGTTCATCACCGGCTGTTTTCAAATCCGAGCATAATGGTACTGGATTTTCCGAAGATAGATCTAGATATGGTTTTGAGTCCAACGGTCATCATGCTTCATATCAGAGTTGCAGAGGAGGTATGGTTGTGCATCATTGATAAGTCTCTTTTTTTCCAGATCCAGTATGTGTTGTTTATTCAATCGAAATCTGATTTTTAGATTTTTTTGACATATTAACTCACTTTTTCATTGTTATAATTTTATTTTTTATTCTCTGAAGAATATTTTTATATCATCGATTTAAATTTTCTTCAACCATCACTAAATGAAACAGTTCTCAATGTTATTTATTTTAATTTTTCTATATCAAATTTTCAAGATGGATTTGAGTTTTGGGTGTTATGATTGATTTAATGTATCTACTTGTAACGCCCTAACCCCATAAGCCTGGAGCCGGTGCATTATTTTAATAAATTTGCGTGATTACAAGGAATCATGTCATGAAGGATGATCAGTTTACTTTCCTTGGAAATAAGATAACATACAAGAACATTACATTACACATTCAAAAAAACAAAGCTCAAATAATCTGTTGAAAATGCCATTATTCACCTATCTTAACCCTACATATCAGACATAATACACTTCTTGGAATCCTGGTAAAACAAAACATAAGAATGTGTTGAGCTCAGATGCCTAATACGGGTAAATAATTTACAGGAAGCTATAAATATTTAAGGAAAGATGTGTCATAAAAATCCTTTTAAACATAAAATTGAACATAATATGGAGAAAAAAAATCAAACATTTCCATATATACATGCACATGGATATTCTACTAGTTGAATAATCACATGTAATAATTAATTGCCTAATGAGGGAATGCCTAATGCCAGACATAATTACCACATAATCAGGGCCTCATACCGTGTCTACAAATAATATTTTTTCAATTCCTTGTTCCAAGACACTATTTTGCCTCATTAGAACTACCAATGCATCGAGGGGCTGTAGAGGGCCCCACCCATCACATACTAAGTCCATTACATTCCTTTTATGAAAATGTTCAAATATAACATAAATATTGGTATTAAAGCATTCATATGAAATGTCACTACATCAACCATAATCCATGAAGGGTATGAAAATAGCACATCCACATTCAAACATATCATTACTCATTTGATACAATATGGAATATTTTATTATAATAAATCATCCTTAATCAAGAATAATATCCTGTAATGAATGTTGACATAGTTAAAAATGATGAGTAAAATGTTTTGAGAGAAATATACCATTTTGTGAAATCATTTTAACTTCACACATTTAAAAAAGAATTCATTTAAAATAGATTTTTAAATCAAATTGTCCCATACCACTTAGAAACATTTGAATGGAATTAACATTTTAAAGCAATCATGTCCATATAAATAAAAGAATAAAAACATCTTAAAAACATGGAAACTATTGAGAATTATTTAGAAGAATAAATATTTCAAATATTTCAAATGATTTTTTAGATAAAGATTACATTAAAAAAATCATTTTGAAATTTATTTTATGAAACATGTACATGGATAATAAATATGTCCCAGAAAATACTTACACATAAATAATCTCGGATAATAATGAGATTGAGAAATTAACCCTTACCATGCACATTCCTTTTGTCGATGGTACATTTAACCTCTTTTATAATGACCATAGTATGTTATTAAATTATAACATAATAATATTTATATTTATTATTTCATAAATTATTCATTTAGTACTTTATACTACCCATTTAATAATTACTACCATCTAAAATTTACATTTTTGGTAATAATTGCTTTCTTTATCATACGTGTTTCAACTTGTTATTCTTGATTATATAACATAGATATTGACTAAAATAGATCGATAATATTAAAAAAATTATATAGCATATATATTCACAGTTTAAATATGTATAATAGATAGATTTATGAAATGGAAACACCGTTTATGAAGACAGTAGGCCGTACGTACGCATAAATGTTGTATCCGTTTTAAAATCATATTGAACATAAGTAAGTGAATGAGATATATGTAAATAAATATATATCTCTATATATTTAAATTATCATTATTTTTTTATATATTAAACACTGATTAAATATATAAATATTTATAATCATTGTTGAATGGTGAACGTGGAAATGAATCTCATCGTGTCGTGGAGACAGTAAGTCGTACGTACACACGAGTGATGATATAATTTCCATAATGATTAAAAGGTGTGGAATTGGATGGTATATTAATTTTACATAGAAAATATCATGTTATTTTCCTTATTTATATACATATTACTCATCATTATATCCATCCAAATAACATACCGTTGAATAAAAAATTACACCATGACCTGGAGACGGTAAGTCGTACGTACGCACGCACGGTGACATTATCATTCATAAGATGGATAGAATAATGAGTATGGTTGTAAAATATTTATAATAACATCATGGTATGTAGAATGTATATGATTAATTAATTTTTAATGGACATAACAATGAAATAGAAACTGGATGAACAAAAGAACATTGAATTTGGTGAAAAAATAATTACCACCTCATTGGGTGTTTGTTTTTGAATTGAATAAAAGGGATCCTTAAGTTTGATTTATTCTCAAGAAAAACCCTCTTGGATTAATTTAGAGATGTTTGGAGGAGATTTTGGTAGGGTTTGTTCGAGCCAAATAGATTTGGACGTGTGGTTTTGAGGGATAGGGAAGCCCACTTTTATAAGAGAGGTGAGGGTCACATTAAGAAATGTTCAAAATATTATTTTATTATAAAATTATTTTCGTTTTCTAATTGTTGAAAATTGATTTATTTCTAATATATGGTGGTCATAGGGAGAAAAAATCTCAAACAATAGGTTTTAGACAAGTTTAGGTCACCATATTTACCCAGTCATCTAGATTTAACTCTTAGTTAAATAGTTTAACATTTACCGTGTCCTTTTGTATTATTATAATAAATGGTTAATAAACATTAAATAAAATGATAATAGAAATTCAAGTAGTTTATTATTAATATATCTAACATTATATAAGTCTTTTGGAAAAAATTAGATATTTAGAAATATTATATCAATTAATAATATAGTATTTGATTTAAAAACTCATTTATGTCGATCTTGACATTGTTTGGTATTTTGCGTCTGCTACAAGTTTATCACTTCAGAAAAATTATTTAATTAACCCTAGCATGTCATAGTAACCTAGAAAATTCATTTATTCCGTCAAAAGCCTCAATTTACATTTATTTATTTATTTATAATATCAATTATTTTAATCATTCATTGATCAAGTAATTACCACATCATCATTGTGTCATACATAAATTTAATTATTTAATCATTAGATTTAATAAATAAAATAACATTTTGTAGAAAATTATTTTATCTTTTAATAAATATTTATAGTCAAATTTTTCTTATGTATTAATCTATATTGAAAATATCTTAGTTATTAATCATTGAATAAAGGAATGATGGAAAGTTCTTATACTAGAGGGGTGCACACTTCTTCTAGAGTATCTCTTAATGCTGGTGCTTCAGTGGTTGATGTTGGAGCCCTTAGTGGAGGGATGGAAAAGTATGGTTTTGAGAAGGGAATCACATATTTTCCCTTCAAGGAGGATCTATGTGGGAATGGTCAGTTGGGAGATAAGTTTGTTATCCTGTCGATTTCCCTTGATCCTCAGCAGTCAGAGGTGTCAGAAGGAAATCTGGTGGTGATAGTAGTGGATATGGATTTGGATCATGCTTCAGAGGTGCATATTCTTAATCTGGTGGCTATATTTTGGTCGGCTAAACCATCAATTGTGGTCTTTAGAAGGTTTTTGGACTCCTGGGGTCTTCAAAGCCTATCTGCTATGTTGGAAATATCGAAGGTTGCCTTATGAATTCACTATCAATCAAGGTAAGATTTCATCGGTGCTTGGTCTAGGGTGGATAGAAGGTGTGGAAACTTCTTATTTTCTCTGTCTCAGTGTGCATGGGATTGTCACTATTGTAGAGAATCAAATTTGGGAGCGATGTGGATCAAATTACTAGGTCTCCCGCTTCCCCTACAGAACCCCTTGATTCTGGAAACTATGGGGGACTCTCTGGGTAAATTTCTTTGTGTTGATGATATTAGAAAAATGTTATACGATGAAGATAACTCTATGATATGTGTGGAGATGAATTTAGAGGTGTGGTTTCTGGCTAGACTTTGGATCATATCCCAAGAGGGTTTGATCTGGTGGCTACATCTGGTGTATCTGGTTCCTCCTATGTTTTTCACTTCATGCGCTCTTCAAGGTCATGTTGTGGATATCTGTAGGAAGGGAAGGAAAGGCCTTCATCCTCGGGGACCCTCAATTCCTCTCGATAATTTGAAGAAATCCTTGACTTATGAGTTGGAGGTGATTAGCCTCGGTTCTATGATAGGGCTGGAGTTTTATAGTTTAGAGTCTCTTGAGGAAGTCAGTTCCTTATCTTCCTCTATCGCACTGATGAACTCCAATGACCTAGGTAAATTTCTTGAAGTTCCATACATAGCTGATCCTGGGCCTCATTGTCTCTCATCTTCATCTGACAAGGTTCTCGAAGATCATTTCTTGAATGCGGGTCTTATGCCAACCCTGCTGTTTCTGTTGAAGCAGAGGTCTCTTGGAAGGATTCTCTTGGAAAACTCAATTATGGAGAAGGCTAAAATGGTTCCTACATATCAGTCCTCGAAATGGAAATGTAAAATAGATCATGTTTATTTTTCAGGTACCAATAGTTTTTCTTATTTGGTAAGTGAATTCTGGGATCCTAATGCTTTTTCTATGTATATGGAGAAGTGATCTCTATTGACGTAAGAGTCTGGGTTTTCACATCTGGTCCATAGAATTTCACTTAGGTTATTCTCATAGGGGACTTCCAATGAGATTTATGCTTCTCGGCAGTCCATGGACAATCTGTTTATGGTTTCATTTTTCCATGAAGATGTGATTCCAATTCATCTTTCAGTGGATAAATGGAACATATTCACTCTCTTGGAAGAATCCAATAGTCCCTTGAAAAAGATCATTTGCACTCCAAAGAAAGGGTGTTCATAAGAGACTTCTTCTAGGCCAGTGACTCGGTCAATGGTCAGGGAGGAGAGTGGAAAGAGGTTGTTCATTCCTCAAGAAGGTAAACAGGGTCCGAAGGCCCAGAGTTTCTTGATTTAATGCCTTCAATGTTAATGTGAAATTCTTGTGGCTTAGGTGGGAAACGTAAATGTGCCTTTGTCAACTCTGAGTGTCGTAGATTCAGGATCCCTTCAGTGGTGATTTTAGAAACAACACAGAATCCATGCAGGATGGGTTTTTTCTCTATAAATATGGTGTTTGGTCATCATTGGCACGACCATCCATGTAATAATAATATTGAGATTTTTTGGAAGAACCCACTACAAGTGGATTTGATGTAGGTGAACGAGCAATGTATCACGGTGAAATTGGGGTGTCGAGGTTCTTCTATTTTTTTCCATTGATTATGCTAGCTGTGGTGGCCTAATATGAATGGAGATATGGGATTTTCTTGGGTGCATTGAGTCGATAGATTTACGATGGTTTGTTGGAGGGGACTTCAAGGCGATAAATGACAATTCAATGAATAGGGGAGGGTCTCTAATGTTAAACGAAAGTATGCTCGATTTTAACTTCCTTATTTCAAGAAAGGGTTTGATTTATTTGGTCTTCTGTTGGGATTAAATTTACTTGGTGAAACAACCACTAAGGTGGAACCCGGATTTGAAGTATATTGGATTGATGTATTGCGAATATTCAGGAGCTAGATTCTTTATCAGGGGACTCGGTGGTTCATAACTCCCGGGGCCTTTTGGACCATTATCCAATTCTAGTGAAGCTCGAGAAGGAGAACTGTTAAAACATTGGTTTTTTGTACCTGGATTATTTGCATTGCAAGGATGGTTTCATTCAAATGATGCATGAATCGTGGGCACAAGATACGGATGGAAGGGCATGGGTCGGTTTGTTCAGACATCTTAAAAGATTGAAGGATGGTAATTTCAAATGGTTTATGGATCACCCAACATCAAAGGAACCTATTGAGGCACTCTAAAGGGATATTGAAGGCTTAGAAGAATCTCTCTTATAGAGGTGGGAGGGTGCTTCCTTAATTTTATTTTGCGATAAACGGGAAAACATAACTCAAAGACTGTTGGAGGTTGAGAAGGGCGATAAGCAACGTGCTAGAGTCAGGTGGATCAAAGAAGGGGACAGAAACACTGGTTTTTTCCTTTCCTTCTTAAAGGAAAGGCATAATTATAAAGTCAACATTAGGTTGGAGGACGGGTCCTTCTACTATGTCATCAATGCAGTTGGAAATTTTGCATTAGGTCACTATGAACGATTATAGAAAGGTGAGAATCAGCGAACTACAAGAGGTGAGAATTTACTTCCTGACCAAGAAGCTTTTATAGAGAACATTACTAGGAGGGTTGTATCTGAACATAATGAAGGATTAATATCATTACCCTATTAGAGGGAGATATGGGAGGTGGTTCATAATTTTCCTTTGGATAGTGATCCTGTACCTGATGGATTTTAGGTGGCTTTTTATGTGATAAACTGGGAGTTTGTGGGGCCTTAGGTGATCGAGGTCGTGCATGATTATTTCAAAGGAGGTACCCTTAACATGGGCTCATGTGCATCTAGGGAGGTTTTGATTCCTAAGGTGAAATATCCTAGTTCTAACAATCAGTATAGACCCATCTATCATTTCAATGTATCCCACAAAATCATGGCATCTTTTATCTCCAAGAGATTTGGCAAGATGCTTCTGAGGATCATACATCATGAACAACATGGATCTATAAAGGAAAGAGGCATCCAAGGAGCTTTGTGAGTGGCTTAGGAGTTAATAGAGGATAATTATAAAAAGGTTATTGGTTTCAATGTTATTATTCAAGTGGAAATGGATAAAGCTTGTGACAAGATGTAATGGAGTTTCATTATCCGGGCGATGAGAAAAATGGGCTTTCAAGAAGGGGTTTGTGACTTGTGCTTTCAGTGTTTTTCATCCCCTTGGCTTTCCATATCTTTATTGGGATAGAGGTTTGGTTTCATTAAAAGTGTGAGAGGAGTCCGGAAGGGTGATTCTCTTTCCCCTACCTTATTCATTATTTCTCAGGAATCCCTATCTTAGAATTTCCAAATTCTCTTGAGGGACAAGAGGATAGGACCTTACCGGTCTAATGTTTCAGATATCTGTTCCCACATTATTATTGCATATGATATTATAATCTTTTTCAATGGAAGGTGATCTTCCTTGCCTAATTCCATGCACCTCAAGTTAATTTATAGTTTCCTAAGTGGGAAGCAGGGGAATTTACGGGAAAGTAATGGGTTTATTTCCAACAAGTGTTCAAGGAGGAGATCTTTGGAAATTCAAGACATTCTGGGAATATGTTGGAAGCATTTTTCTATGACATACCTTGGGGAACCTATTTTTAAGGGACTGATGAAGAAATAATTCTTTGAGGATCTTCTAAAAAAATGACTGGGAGAATCTTGAATTGGAAAAACATGTTTCTTACCTTTGGGGTAATGGTGAATTTGATCAACAGTGTGGTCTCTTCTATACCAATTCATGTGTTATCTATTATCACTCCTCCCAAGGGGAGGATTATTGCGATGAAGAAGGTGATGAACCATTTAATTTGGGATGCGAACCTAGTCGGACTGTCTCATTGGGATGCTTGGTCTAGGATGGAAAAATCAGTGGAGGAGGGGGGTGTAGGTCTGAGGGACATTGCTTCTTCTATGCAGGACATGCAAGCTAGGCTTGCTTGGGATTTTTTGGAGGGGGGATCGATGTGGGTGCAGGTCATCAGCAAGAAATATGGAAACATTTGGGTGGATTGGGAGGTTAGGAAGCTTTATAGATTTGGTAATATTCTCAGGTCTCGGCTAGATATTCTTCAGGATTTTGGCAGGTGGTGCTTTGACAAGGAAATATCAATTTATGGAGGGACAATTGGTTTTGAGAGAGTCTGTATTTTCCTCTCTGTTCGGTTCCATAATTCTCTATGATGGGGGCTTGCACTTACCCTAGTCTCTTAGAATTCATTCTAAACAGAGATCAATTCTAGTCGTACAATTGAATTATATTTTCGGTGGAGGAGGATAAATTCTTTTTTACAGAGGCAATGTTGGGTCACTTCAATGGGAGGGATTTTCGCCTCTTGATTCACAAGGATAGAGAGAGGGATGAGCTGGGGTTGAATTTATGGTGTAAAGATATTCTAACTATGTTTGGATTTCTGGTTTGGTGTGCCTGAAATTCTACACTACCTACTGATGACAATGTTTAGAAGAAGGGGGTCCATATGGCCTCGAGATGTCACTTCTTTGTCACATCACATGCAGAGTCGGTTTCTCACTTATTTTGTCAGAGTGATTGGGTGCACGGGGTTTGGTCCAGCAAGGCTAGAGGGGGAGTTTTTGACTGGGGATGCAACTATCTACCGGACCTCTTCTCGGTCTGGTTCTCAGGGACAGATTCAGAGCAGATGGAATCAAAAATCCCTTGCATCATTGCTATGGCGGTCATCTTGACTATTTAAGAAGCTTACAACAAGGCTAGAAATGTAAAACAACCTTCACTATTCCTTCTCCAACTATGAATGTGATGTCTGGTTCATGATTTGGGAAATCTGTTAAAGAAAGGTCAGTTTTCTCATTCTCAATGCAATTTTCTCAATAGGCTGGTGGCGTCTCCGAGTTCGCATGGATGCGGGATCAGCTGGAAACCTCTGGTAAATGGTCTTAAGCTTAATGTGGATGGGTCCTTTCTTCATGGAGTTATACGAGGATGAAGGATATTCTGGGATGGGAAAGGCACTGAATTGCAGGTCTCTAGTAGTTTCCATGGGCATTGATGCTCCTTTGTAGCTGAGGTACGTGCTACCCTCACTGTGATAAAGCTGTGTAACAGATTCTCGCTAGATTGTTCTGTCCTTGAATCTAATTCAGAGGTACTAGTTCGGGCGCTCAAGGCTAAGGTAGAGGCACCATGGTCTCTGATTTATCTGGTTCGTAGCTGCATCATAGAGATACCCATAGGCTCTGGGGTTCGGCATGTCCCAAGGGATGCCAATTTTTCTGCAGACTCTCTCTCTCGAGGGGGTAGGCCGGAGGATCCTTTGTTGACTTATTCTCGTTTTGGTTGTTTACCCCTAGAAAGTAATTTTTCTATCCAAGGGGTTTCCTTAGGACTTCATCACTTTTGGCCTCTGTGATTTTTTTGGTTCCTATAGGGTGTTCGACTTTTTATTTTAATAAAAAATCATTTTCAGTCAGTTAGTTATAAATCATTAAATTTAACACTTTTAACTCTTCTTAAAATAAGATAATAATAAATATACTAATCTAATCCATGTTGATCAAAAGGATCTTATTTTATTTCAACTTTTGGTTTTGGTAGAAATACATTTATCCAATTGAATTAGGACATGTTTTAGGGTAATTAAAATATCATTTTGACCTCTAATTACCCTATTTTCTTTTAACCCTGGTAAATAATAGTCAAATTTTACTATTCACAACAACTTATTTTAATATTAGTGAATTAAATTTTATGTACTTATTTCAACCACATCTCTAGAATTTTTGAAATTTAATTCACTGAAGCGGTAAAATTACGTTTTATGAAAATTTGCAAATCTGCCTAGATGGTGGGTAAAAGTAGTTAAAAAGATCAATAAAATTTTATAGATGTATTTTGTTTTAAAAAGTTACCCCAATGAATTAAATTAAAATTATAATGGTATTATATATCTATTATGACATAAAATAAATTTTAATAAATTTTATAATTATTAAAATTAAATGTATGTTTTAAACAATAATGTAGTGTTCTTCACTATTCATAAAAATTAAACATTTTCAAAAAAAATAAAAAAACGTCAGCCTAAGATAATTTTGAAATTAATAATTAAAAAATGAACTATATTTTATCAAATTTAAAACATAGAAGATTCATTTATTAATTGGAAATTAATTCCCGTTCTCCAAACTGGAAAATAGGTTTTTAAAAAATAAAAACAATCAAAGGATTAACATGTGTTAATGTAAAATTTAAATTTGAAATTACTTATAATGTCCTAAATTTCATTAAATGTTAAAAATATAATCTAATTATACATAAAAACCATTAAAATTCAAAATTTAACACTATGAATTATTTCAAATAAAAAAGTTGTTTTCAATTAAAATTTAATATTTTCACTATTCATGAATTTATAAAAGTTTTCAGAAAAATTAAAAAAAAAATTAATCAAAACTAAATTATTATGTCCCTATTAAAAAGTAGAATTGTATTTCATTAAATTTAATATAAAAATCTGTCAAATATTAGGTTTAAGAAGGGTTCTCTATTAAAAGGGGGTAAATTTTTATTTTTTTTAAAATACTTCTTTTATACGAAAAAATTTAATTTGTTCTTATATAATGTCTATGAAACACATAATATGGATTCTAAAATTATATATAGTATATAAAATGTAAAATTCAGTTAATACTATTCATAACTGCTATTTGAATGGCTAGTTTGGTATGTTGTGGTGCGTTTGAACTCGGTGTTGTGTGTAGTGCTAGTTATTCAATTACATTAAAGAGATAATGTACTCTGAAGTCATGGGGTGTTACATTAAACCCTCCTTAAATATTTTTTGTCCTCGTAATTTGAAAAAAAAATCAAAATAAAAGGTTAAAAATAGAATAATACCTTTTTGAAAACCCCCATCAGAAATTGGGTAAATAATATTTAGTTTTAATTAGAGGAAATGTGATATGAAAAAGTCACCACCAAATTATGATCAATACTAAGAGAACATTGGTGGAAATTTGAGAAACATAATTAGTGGAAAATGTAAATATTCATAGAGAGTGATTGAGGTCATAAATCACAAATAAGTGAAAAATTGAGGGCCCCAACACCATCAATCTATGAATATTTAAAATATCACCAGTTAAACAAAACATAAGGTATTTTGAATAACACATTTTTTGTTTTGAGATTCCTTCCCTAAAGTTTAAGAATTAATTTATTCATATAACAGGAGGAAAAAAATATACTTTACAGGTAGAGTTTCATCCATTGACAAATTCCTACCAAAAAATGCATCATTCACTCCAAAAGATAATAGAATTCCAAAATATTCTATTTAACATATTGGTATAGGGTTCCAAAAATAATGAATTTATAATTCATTTTTAAGACTATTTGAAAAAAACTATATTATAAAAAACAAGATTTCGCGTAGGCATGTGGAAGGTGATACACCTTTGTCGCCCTTCGATAGCGGGTTAAAATCTCGCGGCCTCGCCGGAAACGACAAGTCGTTGCCCGACCTCAGGTTTAACCTTTTTATAACAATCCAAAAATAATCTTATGAAATGATTTAACCTTAACAATAGTATCCAATGAGAATCTTAATCTATTCTATACTTTAGAATATTCCAAAATACTTCTGTCCAAACTCACAATCCAAAATTTATAAGGATAGTAAACACAATGAAGATCTTTTTTCCATGTAATAACATGTGAATACCATCATCATGTATTATTTTAAAACACTATAACACACTAAATTACCATAACACCTTATTGATTACATTAATTCTCCTTTATTCCTTATAAAATAATATACATACTCTTTATATCCAAATATTGTTTTGCACTCCAACAATAATGTAATAAACAATAAATTAATTAGTTTCAAAGTAGACATGAATATTGAATATAATTTATCCAAATAAATCATATATTGTTCCAAAGTTACTACATTAGTATTAGAATCTTATTAAGGTTTATCATTCCCTCATCCATGTATTTTCCAAAATGTCTAACTTATTGTTGAGTCACTTTTCTTATTAACATATAATCTCAAATCCTCAATGAAATAGTACTACAGTACAATGCATATTCATTTCCTTAATTAATATAACCATCACATTGTAGATATAACACTGAAATGAAATAATTCTTTAATACAAAAATAAGAAAACTAGTCATTACTCTTAATCTTTGGTAGAATAATAACTTTATTTTTATCCAATGGCATCATTTTGGGTATACCTTATGATTTGGACATTGATTTTTGTAGTGTCCCAACATTTCTTAGAATAATAATTGTACATTGGATACCTTTTTCATACCTTTTGAATCATGTACATGTTTTCCTTTTTCTCCATACTTATAACAAAAACCCATTCCCTTCAAGAATTTACCAAGGTGATTCTTTCCACAATTATCACATATGGGAAAATACTTCTTTCCCCTCTTCCCTTTATCTATCTTTCTCTTTACCATCCTTTTCTTTTGTTGCTTCCGTTCAAAGCCATAGGACATGAAAAATTACTTACTTATCTTCTTAACACACGATATTATTTTTTAAAATGACGAGAATACATGAGAGAATAATTGCCATCAAAATTTTGGCTTAATACCAAGAATGATATTATCCTTCTTACTCTTTCGATAATTCATATTGCAGGAGTTCTCATTTCTTATACAGTGAACCATTTTTAAACAATGAAATACACATGGTTAGTTTATGAATCTCAATGCATAATTCCAAACTTTTAAAATACCTAACGTAAATTGAAATTATTATTCAAATAATCTATAATTATAAAAAAATGTTTACTTTAAGGAATTGTTTACTCCAAAATCATTCATAATTTCTTGTATGGAAAATTTTAATTATCCTAATAATATCACCTAGGAGTTTCATAACCAAAAGTGCAGTAAGGCCCGTTGTCAGGTACAAGGATACCCAGGGTCAAGCCCGAAACTCCTTGTCAGTCTTTTCAATCCTAGGTAAATCTAAGCCAGAGTCGCCTCTATATGATCATATCGAGACAGGGATGTATTTCATGGAAAATACACAAAATCTCCATATTAACAAAAATCAAGAATGTTATTAAATATAGATACTCATTGTCTATCTTAGGGTAAGGTTCTCTATTCAATTTTTTTCTAAATCTTTTTTCAATGGTATTTACTAAACTTTCTCTGATACCAAATGTAACGCCCTGACCCCAAAATACCATAGATAGTGCATTATTTTAATACATTGGCATGATTATAAGGAATCAAATACCGAAGGACTTATCAATTTAGTAGTCTTTAGAAAATACATTACATATATAAAATTTACATTACACATTCAAACATAAAACACAACATATATAATGTGTTGATAATTACATTATTCCCCTAGATTACCCATGCATATCAAACATAATACACTTCTTGGAATCCAGGGAACCCAAAATTTAAGAAAGGGGTGAACTCAGAAGCTCGATAAGGGTAAATAATTAAGCGAAAGATATAAACTTTTAAGGAAAGATGTTTAATAAAAACAACATCCTTTTAATCATAAATTTGAACATAGTATAGAAAAAATAAATCAAACATTATCATATAAACATGCACATGGATATTCTACTAGTCGAATAATCACATGTAATAATTAATTTCATAATGGGTAAATGCCTAATGACGAACGCCATTACTAAAAGGACCCAGCCTTATACATTACCTAATATTTACTTAATTGAATAATTAAGATTGAGGATATTTTAAGGTTTATAGTTTTAGAGAATTACGACATAACTATTACATCTCAAAAGATTACAATGTAGGCACTTCTACATAGTTTCGATTTTTTCATAAAATAAAAACTCGTGAAAAAATGAGTCTTGTCTAGTTCCATGTTTTAGACATCATGGCTTTTCCTTTACCCCATCCTTGACCCTATTCATCTTTAGGTCATGTGAAAACATTTCAAAACTTGGGATGAGCATAAAAAGCTCATTAAGGGTTATAAAACAAAGAAAGAAACATTTGTTCATAAATACATACAATATATGAACTCTTTTACCTACCTCAAGAAATTATAAGATTTTCTGAATAACACATAGAAATCATAAATTATAAAGGTAACTTGTGGCATCTAACATACTTACATTGTATCTATCACATCTATATAGGGAGTTACATTGAAATACCCATCATAGTATATTCCCTAAATCACTTAGGGGAAACATTCACATTTACCTCTATCACGTTACCCAATGCATTTGAGAGCAATCTTGGGCTCACTATCCCTAGATTTATCGCTGAACCACCCATATACATAAATAATTCCCCAGAACCATAACATGATAACAGCACATAACAAAACCCTAAAGTAAATGTAACATTTCCACATTTCAATAACAAAATATCATTTCAAGGTATTGAAATAATAAATCCATTCTAAAAATAATTTTCAATACCAAAATACATAAAAAGATTATATGGTATTTATTTTTCCTTTCCAAAACATTATGGCTGATTAAGAAAGCCAAAGATCAAATAATACTCACGGCAGCGGAAACGTCATCATCACCACTTACATTAAAAGAAACATTCCATTATTTCATTTAGTAAAATGATTCGTAAAAAAATATTCCCTTTGAAAACTCAAGGGTGTTTATACACCGTATAAATGAAATTTGTGTATTAAAACAAAGTAAGCCTCAATGAAAGGAGATTGAGACGAAGTCCCTTACCTCATGTCCGACTTGACTAGATCATTCTTTAATCTCCAGAATAATAAACTAATGTGAATTTATACTTGCTTAAGAACCTTTTTCAATTTTTTTATTCCTATTATATCACTTATTACCAGGTTATAAACATTGTTTAATCATTATAGTTAATAACGTTTGTTTTGTCGATATTTGGTACTTGAGTCAAAAATGAATACCTTATATTTACAAGTGGTCAATGCGATCAATAGTCCATTATATCCATAATGATATTCATTATTTAAATATCATATATATATATCATATATATCTAGTATATATATATATAACATTACATATAATTTGGATGTAAGAAATTAAATGCACCATTCATGGAGATGGTAAGTCGTACGTATCCATTAACGTAACTTTCACTTATATTTCTTATTTTAATGGAATTAAATCATAATGATACATAGTTATATAATAATTCTAGTATAATATAATATATAATATCATTATCTCCATCCTTTATACGTCCCACATATGTCATTAACGAGTCATATCACTTTGAGGGGACTCTAGTCCGCACTTCCTCAACTGAAATTATCGCATTTTCCCATAATAGAAACCATAAAGGTATGATATAAAAGAAAAAATACAGAAGCATGAATAAAACATAAACATAATATATATCATATATAAATATAGTGTGATCTTAATGGACACCATGATAGGCGGCAGGAGATAATCGAACAATCATCGTCTCGTGAGGCATTAGTTTGTCATCGACAGAAACAGTATGTTCATCATCACTTAGATAGGGGTGTGCGTATGTGTATATCAAATAATTCTCATAAAAAAATTGGAGTATATTTAGGATATTTGTTCTATTATAAAATAAAGGAATAAAAATATTTTAGAGGTTGTAGAAGTAATATTAAAGGATAAAAATTTAAGAAAAACAGTTACCTTTAATTTGGGTAACTTTATTTGGTTTGAACCAAAAGGACTTCTTGAAGTGTAGTCTGCCTAAGGTATGGATTCTAGGAAAAGGAGAGGAATGTAAGGAGCATAATTGGGCAGAATATGGATGATTCTAAAGTCTTTAGGGGTGTGAGGAATTTGTTAGAAGTGATGGATTTTTATAAGGGGTAGGAGGGGATCTTTAGGAAGGTGTGATTATTTTATTTTATTATATAATGATATTCGGTTTCTTATGGTCCAAAAATCATTAGAGTCGTAGATAATATGAATCATGGTCGAAATAAAATCATCCAATTAGATTTGGATAGGTATTTGATGTTATTTTAATATTTATAATCTTATTTAATTAAATGATTTATTAATGAGGTAAACACTCCATCATTCTTGTGTCATAAATAATTTAATTTATTCGATGTCTAAAAATTATAAAAAAATCCATGTGGAATTTTCAATGGAACAAATGACCCAACTGATGGTTCCCCAAGTTAAAAAAATTAGAGAATTGTGCCGCGATATTCCCTGGGAGACCATACCAGCAACAAAAACTACCACATCCCCAAAATAAGATTGATTCCATTGCACCATCATACAACCAAGGGTGGAATGGTCAATTAGACATGAGTTATGCCTCTGGAAAACATCAAAGGACCCACTTTCAAAAAAAAATCCAACAGCCTCCACATTACCAACAACGTTCCCAACAACCCCAAAGAGTATTTGAAGCTCATGAATCAACATGTCAACAATAAGGGAATCCCCAAACCAATATAGATTCTAACACTAATGTCCTTTTGAGAAAAAAGTTCTCAATCAATTGAATGAGATGAAGAGTAATGGTTTGGAGTTGAGGGAGTTGAAGACAGAGATGATCCAAATTTCCACCGCCTTCCATGAACTAGTAAGTAAAACCTATCGAAATCTTACTTACCAACCTACTCAAAACCCAAATCGGAATGTATGTACTATCACATTCATAAGTGGGAGGAAAACCACTAACACATTTTTACATATCGTTCCACTTGGATTCACCTCAACTCCAGAGAATCCCCATTAAATACCAACTGATGAGAAATCCAAGGAGAAAGATAAAGGTAAGACAAATATTGAATATGTTCCTCCTAAACACCTTCCATTTCCAAACATAGTTGTACAAAAAATGAAGATTGCTGAAGAGGTGATAAAAAAATATGTTTTGGAAACATTCAAGATAGAGGAGATCAACATAACTCTACTTGAATCCATCAATAAAATCCCAAGGTATGTGAAATTCATAAAATAACTTTACACCAATTGAAGATGGCTCAAGGGAAATTTGAGGTTCAATATTGGAAGGAATGTGTCAGCAATCATTACACAAACTCTAGCAATCCAAACAAAGTGTAAGGATCTAGGTACATTCACCATCTGATGAACCATAATAGAGTTGAACTTTTTTTATTCCCTTTTTGATTTATGAGATTCCATAAATGTAATGCCTCACATTATATTTTATTCATTATAGGTTTCTGAGTTGAAACTGACAAGAGTAGTGGTTATGTCAGCGAATAGAGATATAGCATATCTAGTGGGGGTCCTTGATGATGTACTTGTTTGAGTTAGAGACATGATATTCCCAACAGATTTTTACGTGCATACCATAGAGGATGATTGGGTAAGTCCCCATGATCCCATTATATTTGGTATTCCCTTCCTCATAACATAAAAAATTGTCATAAATGTCAATGAGGGTACACTTTCCATGTAATTTGGAGATGATGATATGATACTTAATGTAATTAAATCCATGAATTACCCTTTAGAGGACCATTCTAATTTTGTTACCTCCCATTTTGAACCACTATGTGAAAACACCATGGAATTATATTGTCCTATTCATAGGGAGATTATAAGAATTGGTTCCATTTTGATGCCTAAGATTATTTCCACACATGTTTATAATGAAAAGAACACTCTTATATTTTATTTCAAAATGGATTCATATTCTGAATTTGATCATGTGAACTCTAATTATAGCTTGGATGTTGAGTATGCTGAGGGATGTGATGTTTCATTATCTGATTATGATGATTTCTACTAAGATACTAATGCTCTTTGTGCCCATATTTCAGTTCCTTCAATGTATCCATACATATACCACCCCCATACACTGGAACTCCAGCTATTGCCACCGAATATAAAATAATCATTCGTGTTGAGTGGTGAGAAATTACCTAATATCATGGAAACAAAGATCCCTTTTGAACATGAAGAAAATCATTTGAATCCTTTGAGTGATAACATTAGGTTAATTGGGTTAACCTTGGCGGACATATATGGTATGAGCCCCTCAATTTTCATGAATAGGATTATTTTGGAGAATGGGGCTCAACTGGTTTGGAAGCCACCACAGAGACTGAATCCAACTCTTTTGGATGTTGTCAAAAATAAGTTGAAAATTTCTCAAGGTAGGTATAGTCTATCACATTTCATATTCATAGTGGGTGAGTCCAATTCAGGTTGTACCAATGAAAAGTGGTGTTTCTATTGCTAAAAATGATAAAGAGGAGTTATTTCTCATGAGGTTGCAAAATAGTTTGTGTGTGTGTTGATTATAGGAAACTAAATCAGTCCACTCACAATGACCCTTTCCCCCTCCCATTTATTGATCAAATTATTGAGAGACTAGATAGGATAACACATTACTGTGTCTTGGATGGATTTTTTGGATATTTTCATGTTCTTATTGCTCGAGAAGATCAATATAAGACAACATTCACTTTTCTATTTGGCACACTTTCCTACCAGAGGATGCCATTTGGACATTGAAATGCACCATGTACCCTTTATAGATTCATGGTGAATATGATTTCTTAATATATTAAGACCTGTATGGAGGTATTTATGGATTATATTACAGTGTATGGATCCTCATTTGATGAATGTCTAAATAGTTTGGGAAAGGTGTTGAATTGTTTTATTGAGAAGTATATGGTCTTGAACTTTGAAAAGTGTCATTTCATGTTACATCATGGGATTGTCTTAAGTAATGGGGGTGTAAAAACATGGGATAGAGGTTGATAGATCTAAGGATTCTATTATTTCATCCCTAACATATCCTTCATGTGTGAGTGATGTTAGATCTTTTCAAGGGCATACATAATTTTATCGACACTTCATAAATTATTTTACTAAGATTTCTCTCCCTATGTAACCAATAATTCAAAAGGATTCTGATTTTGTGTTAGATGTTTCTTGTAAGAATTCCTTTGATGATCTAAAATAGAATCTTTCCACTCCACCTATCATACAGCCTTGACAGTTGGAGCTTCCTTTGAGATTTTGTCTGACGACTCCAACTTCATGGTTATAGATGTCATATATTAGAGGGTGGGGGAACATTTACTTGTGATCGACTATGCTTTGAGGATATTGTATTTGGAACAATCAAATTAAAAAACCATGAAAAAAGAGATTCTTGTTGTCATATTTGATTTAGACAAATTCCATTCATATTTATTCGGATCTAAAGTAGTTTCTTTTTCTGACCATCCGACTTTGAGGTACCTCTTGAGGAATCCAGTTACAAATCCCAAGCTTATCTGATGGATGCTCCTTCTTCAGAAATTTGATATTATGACAAGGGACAAGAAGGGGTTGGAAATCCTAGTAGAGGACGGCATGAGTAGGCTTACTCATGAACTAGAGGATGACAACATGGACCAGGTAACACTTCAGGATACTTACCCTGATTTACATATTTATTCCATTTCTAGTATGAATCCTTGTTATGAAGATTTAGTTAACTACATTGAGGCATATATAATTCCAACACATTTAAAGAAACATATAGTACAAAAATTAATGAGTGGGTCTAGGTTTTATATAGGGGATGACCCCTACCTCTTGCACATGTATAGTGATCAAGTTATTATGAGGTGTGTTCTGGAACCAAAGTATGAGTTTTTTTTTGCAATTCTATTATACACGTGCTTGTGTTGGACACTTTTGACCCAAATGGATAGCTATTAATGTAACGCCCCGACCCCAGTTGCCCAGAGTCGGTGCATTAATTACATAACATTGGCATGATCACAAGAAAGATCAAATCCCGAAAGACCGATTGGTTTAGTAGCCTTGGAAACATTAGATATAATCATAAAGTTTTACATTACATTTCAAAGTGAAAAACTACTACAACAACAAAGTCTTCATAATCCACACTATAAACCCCTCATAATATCCCTGCAAGTCAATCATAATTTACTTCTTCACTACCTGGGAAAAATAAAACATAGAAAAGGGGTGAGCTCAAATGCCCAGTAAGGATAACAATATAGCGGAACATTCAAAATAAGCATAAACATTTAAGGCAATGAATTACTAAAACAAAAGCCTTTTAAAATTGAACTTCAACATAGTATGGAAAAAGTAAAATGAAATAATGTCATTTACTTGTTCACATGGATATTCTACTAATCGAATAATCACATGCAAAAATCAATAACCACTTTCATAATGTTGGAATGCATAATGTCAAACGTTAATTTCATTGTCTAGGCCTCATCCCAAGACCTAGGGGTTACTTCTAACCGGAACCCAACCCGGAGTGCCTCTAATAACCGAACACCAACCCGGAGTGCCTCTAATAACCGGACACCAACCCGGAGTACCTCTAATAACCGGAGACCAAACCGGAGGGCTTACTTTTACCAGTCCCTAACCTGGAGGGCTTACTTTAACCAGTCCCCAACCTGGAGGGCTTACTTTTACCGGTCCCCAACCCGGAACATACTTGTTTAGCACATTCATCTGAAGAAAAGTTTGAAATATAACATAAACATTTGGGTTAAAACTAGCATACGGAATGTCAATAGTTTCACCATAAACTATGAATGGTATAAAATAGCACATCCACATTCAAACATATCACAAAACCTTCAATAAAATATAGAAGTTTTGTATTATAATAAATCAACTTCAAATAATCTTAAAATCCATCAAAGGATGTTGACATAGATGAAATCAAAATTCTTTTAAAAGAAGTATCTCCTTTTATTTTGAAAACATTTAAGATCCATATAAAATAAAACATTTTCTTTGAAAATATTCTTATAAGCTTGTAAGGAAAGCTTCGACGATTTTATAACGGCGGAAAGTAACCGCACCCGCCGTATAAGTTAAAAAAAACATTCTTACCTCAATTCTGTCGAAAAGGTTAAAAAGGACCTTGTTTTGAAAACGACTGAAAGATTCCTTTATAAACCTCTTATAAAAAGTCAAACAAGGGTATAAATGACTTTAACCCATATTCTTGTAAATAGTAAAAATGCTTTGAAATACATTTTTAAGAAACATGGATGTGGATGATAAAGAGATCCCAGTAGATTATTACGTATAAACAACCTCGGATAATGAAGAGATTGTGAAATAACCCTTACCTTGTACTTTTCCTTGGTTGGGGTAGTTTAACCTCCTGTATAATGGTGAAATAATTGTTATTAAATTATACAAGAATCATATGCATTCATATGATATCATATATGATCTTTTAACATTGTTTTGTTAATAATATCTTAGTATTATCGTTGTTTCGGGTGTTAACTTACTCGTTTTCGTTTATATGTTTTGTTAGGTAAGACATGTTTGTAAAGGATAGGTTGTATATTATTCAAATCCAGAATGATATCAATTCCTTAAACATCATTTTTAAATCATCAAATGATAATTATACTTGAATGGATACGATGGAGAATGAATCTCATCGCGTTCGTGGAGACGGTAGTCCGTACGTACGCACGAGCGACAATATCATTCTTTTGATATTAAAATAATATATAAATGGATGGTATATCATATATACAGAATCATTAACATGTTATATTTATTATTTACATGAGTTACACATCATTATTATACCCATCCAAATAATATTATATTGAATAACAATTACACCACGACGTGGAGACGGTAAGCCGTACGTACGCACGTATGGTGACATGTTATTCAAAGGGTGGATAGAATACTGAATATGGTTGTACCATATTTATAATAACATCACAGTATATGTGAGATACTGGAGTTATTATTTTAGAAAGGTAAGAACAAAGGAAGAAGAAGTGGAAGAAGAAATGAACTTAGAAAAGGGTGGTGAAATCATTACCTCTTCTTCGGGTTCTTCCTTTTTGTTTGATCAAAAGGGCTCCTTAGGTTGGCTTTCTGATCAAACTAAGGCCTCTAGGTTGTATTGAGGGATGTTGGGAGAGTATTTGGACAGAGTTTGGCCGAACCAAAAGGCTTTGAAGGTGTTAAGAAATGAGAAGGAGGAGTGCCCTTTTATAAGAGGGGTGAGGGGCACCTTTGGAAAAGCTAGAAATATTAATTTATAATAAATTCATATTCGGTGTATAATGGCTCCAAAGTTGATTATTAAACGGTTAAGGTGGGGATAGGTCGAAAACCATTCAACCAATAGAATTTAGACAGGTTTGGGTACTTATATTAACCTTATCTTTAAGTATTAACTCTAAGTTAATTAGTTTCACTTTTACAATGTCTCTTTGTATTTTTATATAATATGGTTAATAAACTTACTATATACATCCAAGCGACCCCCAAGTGGTCCATTAATGATTAACCTATCATAATATAAGTCTCTTGGCCAAACCTTAGATTTTTAGGAATTTAATATCAATTAATAATATAATATTTGTTTTAAGAACTCTTTTATGTCAATTTTGACACTATTCAATAGTTGATTTTTGTGAAACTTATAACAGATTGATTACTTCGAACAAAGTCCATTAAATCAATCCTAATATATCGTATTAGCCTAGAAAATTAGTTTAATTCATTAAAAGTTTCATATTATATTTATTTGGGTATTTATAATATCAATTATTTTAATTTTTCACTATTATAGTAATTACTGCATCATCATTGTGTCATAAATAAAATAAATTATTTAATGTCTAAAAATTATAAATAAAATATCATTATGTAGGAAATCGTTTTAGCTTTCTAATGAATATTTATAATCTAAACTCCAACATATATAACCCTATGTAAAAATTGTTTTTCTAAAAGATATATGCTTGTGTCATTTTTGTATTCATTTTAACTAAATTAAAATAAAGTGTCATTATCACTTACAAGTGGATCCATGGGGTCCCAAAATAGACCCAAAGATTCCCATGGTCGACCATGTATCAACCAATAGGGTTAAGACACGTTTTAGGGTAATTTAGTATTATTATAATATTATTTTTTAACCCTTATTCACCGGATTTACCCTTAACCATGGTAAATAAAATATTTACCACAGTAATTATTCAAAATGTCTAAAAATAAAAGTTACCTATTTACACAATTTGGACATCCTGATTCCAAATATGGAATCCATTTTTCTAAATTCAAAACACAGAAGTGGCAGAAATTAATTTAAAATTAATTCCCGCTGTCAAAACAAAAAGCGTGTTTTTTAAGAGATAATAACTATCAAAAGATTGACACTTGTTTATGTTCGGTTTAATTGTAAAATTATGTCCAATGACCAAAATTATATTAAATGGTAAAAATATATTCTAAATATACTCTAAAACCACTCAAATTCATAATTTATCACTATTAATTATTTTGATTAAAAAAGTTGTTTTTAATTAAAATTTAGTAATTTTCACTATTCATCAAAATATTAAAGTTATCCGAAAAGTACCAAAATTTCACCTTAGGCTAAATTCGATATTCCGAATCCAAAAATGAAGTCCATTTTGAAATATAAAGTATATATAATTTCGAAAAGTAGGTATTACTATTCATAACGGCTAGTTTGATTGGTTGTGGTGTGTGTTAAAACTCAAGGTTGCGTACAACACACGCTACTGTATTATTCAAAGAAAGCGTACCGTGGAAGCTTGGGATGTTTCATTTTAAATTTTTGATGTCCCCATTTAGTCAAAAAGTTTAAAATATTGTATTTAAAAAGGGTTCACTATTAAAAGTTGATAAAAGTGCAATACTGAAAATGAATTTGTTCTTGCATTATATCTAAGAAACTCATAATATGGATTCTAAAATTATAAGGATTATATAAAGTTTAAAATTTAGATAATACTATTCATAACCTCTTTTTAATGGCTTTTTTTTAAGTCATGATGTGATTTAACTCGGTGTTGCGTGTAGTGCAAGTTATTGAATTATTTTGAAGAAATAACACACTATGAAATCTAGGGGTGTTAAATTCTCCCCTCCTTCAAGAAATTGCGTCCTCGCAATTTGAAATTGTTCTTCGAAAATAAAAGGTTGAAAATAGAAAATATATTTGTGGGAAAACCCACATCGGAAATTGGGTTACTAAAATTTAGTCTTAATATGAGGAAAAGAGAAATCAAAGGGTCACCACCAAATTATGATCTCGATTAGGAGAACATTGGGGGCAATTAGAGACATAAAATCGGAGGAAAACGTAAATATTTATAGGTAGTGATTGAGGTCATCAATCACAAACAAGTGTATAATTGAGGTCCTTAAATTCATCAATATATGATGATTTGAAATACCATCGGTTCAACAAAACATAGGGTATTAGGATAACACATTTTTGACATTTCAAAATATCTTAGTTGAAATCCCACATCGAAAAATGAATTAATGAGGTCTCTATTTAAAATAAAGAGTGGAAAGTATAAAGATTACCGAAAATAACACATACTAGAGTTCCATGTAGGAAAATATGGATATGGAAGAGAAATCTAACCATCAATTATCTGATGGAGAGTGGTAGAGAACATGGCTATGAAAAGGCCAAAAATCCCAAAGCCATAAATTTGTGATGATTTAAGGTACCATCTAGGACAACATTTTTGTTCTATGTTTCTTTTATTAATGTTGGGGAATTTATTTATGAGATTGGATAAGATCATAAGGATATATACTAACTTTATAATTAGAGTTTTATCCATTAATAAATTTCAACCACAAACTCATCTTTCACTCTAAAACATAATAGAATGTAAAAAAAAATTCTATTTACACTATTCGTATAGGGTTCCAAAATAAACGAATTTATAATTCATCTACAAGATCTTTTAATAAAAACTACATTATTTAATTCAGGACATCTCGTGGTCCAGTGGTAGGTGATACACCCTTGTCGCCCTTCGGTTGCGGGTTCAAGTCTCGCAGCCTTACCGGATGCGACGGGTTGCCGCCCGACCTCCGGGTTGTCCTTTTATGGCAATCCAAAATAATACAAACTAGAACTATCCAAAATACTTCTGTCCAAACTCAAAGTCTAACATTTATAAGGAAGGTAAACATAATATAGATCCTTTTTACCCCGTAATAGCATATGAATACCTTCATCATGTATTACCATATTCCTTATTGATTATATTCATGCTCCCTTATTCCATATAGAATGCTGGATATACTTCATTAATCCAAAAATCTTTTAAACCCCAACAATGATGGAATATACAAATCATTAATCAGTTCCAAGGTAGTCAAGAATATCCAATATAATTTATCCAAAACAATCACATATTATTCCAAAATCACTACCTCAGTATCAGAACTATATTATGATTTATCATTCTCTCAACCATATATTTTCCAAAAATTTATCCTGCTATTGAGTCACTTTTCTTTGTTCCACACAATCTCATGTCCTTAATGAAATAGTACTGCAGTACAATCCTTATATACTCCATAATTATTATAACAAGTACATTGTTGATACAACACTCAATTGACATAATCAACATAAGAACTCTAATCATTCCTCTTCATCTGTGGTAGTATCATAACTTGATTATTATCTAATAACATCATTTGCGGAATAGTCTGATGACTGGGACATAGGTTCGCGTAGTGTCCAAACTCCTTGCAAATGAAGCATTGTACATTTAAAACCATTTTCTTACCCTTGCAGTCATGTACTTTGTGCCCTTTTCCTCCACACTTATAACAAACTCCCATTCCTCTCAGGCAAGTTCCAGGGTGTTTCTTTCCACAGTTACCACATATGGGGAAATTCTTCTTTTCCCTCTTCCCTTTATCCATCTTTATCTCTTCCATCCTTTTCTTCTCTTGCTTCCCTTCAAAGCCATAGGACTTAGTAAACTCTTTACTTATCTTATCAACACATGATATTATTTCTTCATATGATGATAATACATGGGAGACTATTTCTCTTATAAATTCTAGCTTAAGACCATGGAAGATATGATTCTTCCTTCTCTTTGGATCATGTGCATTTCTGGAGTTCTCATTCCTTCTACTGGGCGCCATTTCTAAACAATGGCATACACTAGATCAGTTTATGAATCAAAATACATAATCCCATACTTATAAAACAGTTAACATAAGTTGAACTATTTATGGATATAATCCATAATCATAAGAATGTTTTCTTTGAGGAAGTATATACTCATAATCCCTTCAAAATGATTTGTAAAGAAAATGAGAGTTATCCTAAGCATATCCCCCGGGAGTGTCGTAACCAAGAGTGCAGCAAGGCCCGTTGTCGTGCACCAGTTCCCGTTCGAGTCTAGCTCAAAGCGGTGTTTTTGGGTTTTACCCCTAGGTACATCTGTGCCAGAGCCGCCTCTACCTGCTCGTATCCAGACAGGGATGTATTGCTCGGAAAACTCACAAAATCTCTACAATACCAAAATTCTAGGAAGTTCTTCTATACTAATCCTCAAAGTTCATCTTAGGTCTACGTGCTCTAATCAGAGTTTATCTAAATCTAGCTTCCAAGGTTTGTACTAAACTTCCTCTGATACCAACTGTAACGCCCCGACCCCAGCTACCCAGAGTCGGTGCATTACTTCGTAACATTGGCATGATCACAAGAAAGATCAAATCCCGAAAGACCGATTGGTTTAGTAGCCTTGGAAACACTAGATATAATCATAAAGTTTTACATTACATTTCAAAGTGAAAAACTACTACAACAACAAAGTCTTCATAATCCACACTATAAACCCCTCATAATATCCCTGCAAGTCAATCATAATTTACTTCTTCACTACCTGGGAAAAATAAAACATAGAAAAGGGGTGAGATCAAATGCCCAGTAAGGATAACAATATAGCGGAACATTCAAAATAAGCATAAACATATAAGGCAATGAATTACTAAAACAAAAGCCTTTTAAAATTGAACTTCAACATAGTATGGCAAAAGTAAAATGAAATAATGCCATTTACTTGTTCACATGGATATTCTACTAATCGAATAATCACATGCAAAAATCAATAACCACTTTCATAATGTTGGAATGCATAATGTCAAACGTTAATTTCATTGTCTAGGCCTCATCCCAAGACCTAGGGGTTACTTCTAACCGGAACCCAACCCGGAGTGCCTCTAATAACCGAACACCAACCCGGAGTGCCTCTAATAACCGGACACCAACCCGGAGTACCTCTAATAACCGGAGACCAAACCGGAGGGCTTACTTTTACCAGTCCCTAACCTGGAGGGCTTACTTTAACCAGTCCCCAACCTGGAGGGCTTACTTTTACCGGTCCCCAACCCGGAACATACTTGTTTAGCACATTCATCTGAAGAAAAGTTTGAAATATAACATAAACATTTGGGTTAAAACTAGCATACGAAATGTCAATAGTTTCACCATAAACTATGAATGGTATAAAATAGCACATCCACATTCAAACATATCACAAAACCTTCAATAAAATATAGAAGTTTTGTATTATAATAAATCAACTTCAAATAATCTTAAAATCCATCAAAGGATGTTGACATAGATGAAATCAAAATTCTTTTAAAAGAAGTATCTCCTTTTATTTTGAAAACATTTAAGATCCATATAAAATAAAACATTTTCTTTGAAAATATTCTTATAAGCTTGTAAGGAAAGCTTCGACGATTTTATAACGGCGGAAAGTAACCGCACCCGCCGTATAAGTTAAAAAAAACATTCTTACCTCAATTCTGTCGAAAAGGTTAAAAAGGACCTTGTTTTGAAAACGACGGAAAGATTCCTTTATAAACCTCTTATAAAAAGTCAAACAAGGGTATAAATTACTTTAACCCATATTCTTGTAAATAGTAAAAATGTTTTGAAATACATTTTTAAGAAACATGGATGTGGATGATAAAGAGATCCCAGTAGATTATTACGTATAAACAACCTCGGATAATGAAGAGATTGTGAAATAACCCTTACCTTGTACTTTTCCTTGGTTGGGGTAGGTTAACCTCCTGTATAATGGTGAAATAATTGTTATTAAATTATACAAGAATCATATGCATTCATATGATATCATATATGATCTTTTAACATTGTTTTGTTAATAATATCTTAGTATTATCGTTGTTTCGGGTGTTAACTTACTCGTTTTCGTTTATATGTTTTGTTAGGTAAGACATGTTTTTAAAGGATAGGTTGTATATTATTCAAATCCAGAATGATATCAATTCCTTAAACATCATTTTTAAATCATAAAATGATAATTATACTTGAATGGATACGATGGAGAATGAATCTCATCGCGTTCGTGGAGACGGTAGTCCGTACGTACGCACGAGCGACAATATCATTCTTTTGATATTAAAATAATATATAAATGGATGGTATATCATATATAAAGAATCATTAACATGTTATATTTATTATTTACATGAGTTACACATCATTATTATACCCATCCAAATAATATTATATTGAATAACAATTACACCACGACGTGGAGACGGTAAGCCGTACGTACGCACGTATGGTGACATGTTATTCAAAGGGTGGATAGAATACTGAATATGGTTGTACCATATTTATAATAACATCACAGTATATGTGAGATACTGGAGTTATTATTTTAGAAAGGTAATAACAAAGGAAGAAGAAGTGGAAGAAGAAATGAACTTAGAAAAGGGTGGTGAAATCATTACCTCTTCTTCGGGTTCTTCCTTTTTGTTTGATCAAAAGGGCTCCTTAGGTTGGCTTTCTGATCAAACTAAGGCCTCTAGGTTGTATTGAGGGATGTTGGGAGAGTATTTGGACAGAGTGTGGCCGAACCAAAAGGCTTTGAAGGTGTGAAGAAATGAGAAGGAGGAGTGCCCTTTTATAAGAGGGGTGAGGGGCACCTTTGGAAAAGCTAGAAATATTAATTTATAATAAATTCATATTCGGTTTCTAATGGCTCCAAAGTTGATTATTCAAAGGTTAAGGTGGGGATAGGTCGAAAACCACTCAACCAATAGAATTTAGACAGGTTTGGGTACTTATATTAACCTTATCTTTAAGTATTAACTCTAAGTTAATTAGTTTCACTTTTACAATGTCTCTTTGTATTTTTATATAATATGGTTAATAAACTTACTATATACATCCAAGCGACCCCCAAGTGGTCCATTAATGATTACCCTATCATAATATAAGTCTCTTGGCCAAACCTTAGATTTTTAGGAATTTAATATCAATTAATAATATAATATTTGTTTTAAGAACTCTTTATGTCAATTTTGACACTATTCAATAGTTTATTTTTGTGAAACTCATAACAGATTGATTACTTCGAACAAAGTCCATTAAATCAATCCTAATATATCATATTAGCCTAGAAAATTAGTTTAATTCATTAAAAGTTTCATATTATATTTATTTGGGTATTTATAATATCAATTATTTTAATTTTTCACTATTATAGTAATTACTGCATCATCATTGTGTCATAAATAAAATAAATTATTTAATGTATAAAAATTATAAATAAAATATCATTATGTAGGAAATCGTTTTAGCTTTCTAATGAATATTTATAATCTAAAATCAAACATATATAACCCTATGTAAAAATTGTTGTTCTAAAAGATATATGCTTGTGTCATTTTTGTATTCATTTTAACTAAATTAAAATAAAGTGTCATTATCACTTACAAGTGGATCCATGGGGTCCCAAAATAGACCCAAAGATTCCCATGGTCGACCATGTATCAACCAATAGGGTTAAGACACGTTTTAGGGTAATTTAGTATTATTATAATATTATTTTTTAACCCTTATTTACCGGATTTACCCTTAACCATGGTAAATAAAATATTTACCACAGTAATTATTCAAAATGTCTAAAAATAAAAGTTACCTATTTACACAATTTGGACATCCTGATTCCAAATATGGAATCCATTTTTCTAAATTCAAAACACAGAAGTGGCAGAAATTAATTTAAAATTAATTCCCGCTGTCAAAACAAAAAGCGTGTTTTTTAAGAGATAATAACTATCAAAAGATTGACACTTGTTTATGTTCGGTTTAATTGTAAAATTATGTCCAATGACCAACATTATATTAAATGGTAAAAATATATTCTAAATATACTCTAAAACCACTCAAATTCATAATTTATCACTATTAATTATTTTGATTAAAAAAGTTGTTTTTAATTAAAATTTAGTAATTTTCACTATTCATCAAAATATTAAAGTTATCCGAAAAGTACCAAAATTTCACCTTAGGCTAAATTCGATATTCCGATTCCAAAAATGAAGTCCATTTTGAAATATAAAGTATATATAATTTCGAAAAGTAGGTATTACTATTCATAACGGCTAGTTTGATTGGTTGTGGTGTGTGTTAAAACTCAAGGTTGCGTACAACACACGCTACTGTATTATTCAAAGAAAGCGTACCGTGGAAGCTTGGGATGTTTCATTTTAAATTTTTGATGTCCCCATTTAGTCAAAAAGTTTAAAATATTGTATTTAAAAAGGGTTCTCTATTAAAAGTTGATAAAAGTGCAATACTGAAAATGAATTTGTTCTTGCATTATATCTAAGAAACTCATAATATGGATTCTAAAATTATAAGGATTATATAAAGTTTAAAATTTAGATAATACTATTCATAACCTCTTTTTAATGGCTTTTTTTTAAGTCATGATGTGATTGAACTCGGTGTTGCGTGTAGTGCAAGTTATTGAATTATTTTGAAGAAATAACACACTATGAAATCTTGGGGTGTTACAATTAATGTCTTAGACTCTGGATTATATTCGACTAGTCTATTCCATGATGCCCTTGTGTTTTATATGTCATTCTCTCGTTTCCAACACACAGGGAACATTTCTTGGAAACATGTGATGCCCTAACAACCCATACTATTCTATGACATTTTTGATGTATGGGGATTCAGTTTTATGGGACCTTTTCTTAGTTCATTTGGGTTATCTTATATTTTGGTTGCTTTTGATTGTGTGAGTAAATTTGTGGAGGACAAGGACAGTAGGACTGATGGTTCTCATGTTGTAGGGGACATTTTCCAAACAAAGATTTTTTGTTGGTTTGGAGTACCAAAGTAAATCATCAGTGGTCAAGGGATGTTGTTCCGTAATCAGAATTTTGTTCCCATCCTTCAAATTTATCAAGTGACACATAAAACATTAGCACCATACCACCCCCAATCAAATAGCTAGGCTGAGGTTTCAAATCGTGAGTTAAATAAAATTTTGGAGAAAACCATGCAATCGAAAAGGAAGGATTAGAGAATGTGATTGGAGGATTCGCTATGGGATTATAGGATAGCATACAAGACACCCATCAGTATGTACCCATTTGAGATTATTTGTAGGGAATCATGTCATCTCCCCGGGGAGGATGAGCATCTGATATATTGGTCTATAAATACATAAAAAATGGATTTCGACCAAGTTGGAATTAAATATAAGTTGCTAATTCAAGAGCATGATGAGATTATATTATCTTCATTTGAGAGCTCAAGGCTCTACAAGGATAGATCAAAATCAGCTCATGAAAAAATGATCCAAAAAAATGAATTTCATGTTAGAGAGAATGTCCTTATCTAAATATCACAAGTAAATTTGATGCCTAGTAAGTTTAATTATATATGGTTAGGTCCTTATATTGTATAAATTGTTTTTCTTTATGAGGTAGTGGATATCACACTAGAGAACTCTTGAAGGAGATTTATAGTCAACGAGAAATGATTGAAGAAATATATTGAGGGGATTCCAACTGTTGTAATGGATTTCATCACACTGCGTGACCCCATTATCACGTTAGAACATCAGGGTGTTCTTAACACTTTCACTTTTATATTATTTTTCCTATTTAAATTTATAAATTTCATGTGCATATATCATCCTATAGGTTCAAATTGGGGAAAATGAAATATTTTACGTGTGGGAGATGGGAGAACATATTGGGGTAGATATTTATGATTTACATTTGTTTGTTTTGTGTTTATTTTCTATTATGTTTTTAGTAAACAAATTCAAAATAAAAAACAAAAAAATCAGTAAAAAAGAATCAAATATATTATGTAATATTTTCATGTAAAACATATTGAAAATTCATGTTTTCAATATTTATTGGAAGAATTATAAGCATGTGAAATATTTTTTCATAAAAAGACTAATTTTATAATAATTTAATTCATTGATAATATGAATGATTGAGTCATTATAAAACCTTTTATATTTTGACATCATTATTTGTGATATTTGTTCATGGTAAATTGTGTCATTGATTTATCCTCAAAAATTTTCACTCAACCATGACTTGGGATATTTGTCCTACTCAATTGAAGCTATAGTCAGGTTAGGTAAAAAACCATTGGTTAATCGATACGTTTTTCTCTCTTCTAATCTATTTCATTACTATACTGAATTGACCTATGTGTGTTTACCTATTATTCGATTGTAGTACGCCATAAAAAATATATAGGTTGTGTCTTGGAGTGGTCAAAAACCACTCTTCACATACCTTTTATCTTCTTATCACTATTAAAATTAGTGTTGTGAGAAGATAAAACATGAGTTGAGAGTTGTGTATGGGATTGTTTCTTAGTGAATCATAGAAAATGAGGGGAGATATTAAATTCACAACATATGGGGATATATTGTTCAGGAGCTTAAGCTTTGACATTTGAGAATGCTTATGTGAGCGTGTCATGAATTTTGATTTCAAAGAAATGTAGAACATGTTCAATGAATTAAATATGGTAAGAAGAATTGTTTTACATGACCAGAATATACTAAAAAATGGGTTGATTTATGAGCTTCGAATGATTGGCACACATACGTAGCGATTTAGTGTCATGGAAGATCCATGACTTGTTTCGCTAGAATAACTATAAAGAATCTCACTGGATTTTTTATTGAAAATTTTTATGAGACAATGAATTTAATATATATTGATATTGACTTTTTATGGGAAGTTTATGTTTCTTATATTTTCTCTATGGATTGAGAAATTTGAATATTCATATCTTTTCACAATTTTTTTTCAAATACATGATATGTGGTTTTTCCATGGAGAGAAAAAAGGTAAGTGTGGGGGAGTTGATAATACACATTTTTATTTAATTTTATATTTGTAATTAATTATATAATTTATTCACATTTTGGTAAATTTTTTCATTTATGACATATTTTGGATTAGATCATTCATTTGAAAATTTGATGAGAATTCGAGTTTGACCCTTAAAAATTTATTATAGAATATCAGACACAAATAGTCGGTTATGTATTATTTGAACTAATTTCGTTTTTAAATATGTTCATGTCTTCATGGGATACAACTTTCATTGAGGATGTTGAAGATAAATCAAGCATATAGTTGGTGAAAATAGGCCTTGATGTCAAAGTTGGGCTGGACTCGCTAATTGGACATGGGTTCAGTATTTGAGACATAACATCTATATCCTTGATTAAATAAGGCCCATATTTTGAGAGGATCTATAGGACGCATTTTATCAGAAATCATCCTTATGGAAGGATTGTTGAATCATGCGTTTTGGTGGTCAAATGGGTGGTTCGATTTGACATAAAATATTTGGCATGGATTTCCCATTCACACTTGAATCCACTTTTAACATAGCCTCCCCAACACTCTATAATTTGGTATTTTTATCATTTGGAGGGGTTGAGAAATAAATTATGAGATTGGGAAAAATTTATATGTGGTTATATACCATTTATGTTCACAATTGGTTAATGGAAGCTACCATGATAGGATCTCCGCCAAAATTATCTTCCTTTTCTCTTCATTGGGTTAATGTTGTTTTGATTTCAATATACTCTTAGTTTAGCTTTCATATTTTGTTATTTTTAATTTTCTTCTTCTATTAATATTCAAATTTGCACTGTAAATCAATAGTATAAATAATATTAGGTTATACCCTATATACACCATTAAACTTGCACAATGTTCTTACTATGACTACACCACCCGTGGAAGAGTAGTTTTTTAGTAATCGGTCAAACTCAATCCTTATTCTTTCATTTATTTTGAATCAATTATATAATATAAATCAAAAAATATAATCTATTAATTTAGTTTTTAATTTAATTTAAACAATGCATGAAATTTCACAATTAGCACAAAACACATGTGGTCATGAATTGTGTGAATTATGAGAGCGCAACCTTAATCTGTAATCCAAAACCATACGGATCAATTTTTAGTGTCAAAATATAATCCCTAAACTCAATTAATTATAATTTATAGAGAATAAATGTTCCTTAATTTTCCACTGACCATAATCTAACATAGAACATCAATCCAAGCATGGTGTTGCGATTACATGTTAAAATTTTTTCCTTGGGTTAAATTCACATCCTCTTAGTGGTAAAGTTAATTTTTATTGGGTTTGGGATTTAACAAATCAATATATAATAAGAAAGTAAATGTTAATTTAAATGATATTGATAAATAATTATGCAATGATGTATAGTTATATCGATTATTCCTTTTAAAAATATTTTCAAAAAAACATATTTTTTGGGTATTTTTAATCGAACATCATTTCAAAAATTAAAAAAATAAATTCTTTTTTAGCTAACATATTGGAAAATTTATAAATGACAAGACAAACCACATTATTTTAATTAGTGTTATTATTTCATTTTATTTTATTCTCAAAATACCTTTAAAATGGATTTAAATTTACTTCCCCCCTTGAGAGATGAACTTAGTCAGCCACTCTACTGTTCCTAAGTACTCAACAATCACATATCATTTAAAAGAACCCATGACATTGCCTTTCAATTACTCACCTTCTCTTATGAAATCATGTTTTGTTATTTTCTTATGCATTATATTCCTAATTCCTAATTCCGGGGCATGTATTTACTTTTCCCATTTATGGTCCATATAATGTAAAATGATTATAGACTATTTTCTCCATCATCAACTTTTTTTATAAATATTTATGTGATGTTGTTATGATTAAAAAATTAAACAGTGGGGTTTAAAACCAAAAAATATGTAATTAATACAAATACTAAATTCCTACCATGTATTTTTACATTTATGAACTTATTCTTATTTTATTTAGTGAATAAATGTATTTATGCCACAATAATTGATCATAGAATAAAATGGGATTAAAAATGATTTCATTTTTATGATATTTTTGGAAAATTATGAATGGGAATGAATTTAATGTGATAGTGAACCAAGAATTATATAGGACCCCCATTCATTGGTAAATGGTTAGTATCATGATATGTCATGTTTAGATAGGGAGTGAACCTCATTTCCTTTGTGGGGCCATGAATTATTTGTGGGTTTATCTGTAATGAATCGATATTTTTTCCCTGGAAATTCATTTCTTATAAATAATTCATAATCTCTTTAAATCACAACATATTGAACTTCTATGTTCTATGTGACCTTTACCCATACTTTTGTCACTTTTGTGATGTTAATTTAAAAAATCGGACATACACATTTACGATTATTATGTTATTTTGGGTCTGTTTAGAAAACATAATTTTTGGTGAATTGAATCATACCATTATTAATAATAACATTCCCATATGTATAGTGATATACCATAATTAATATAAACCATACATTTGATATTATATAAATAATATTCAATTATAAGTATGATATACATATGTTTTTCAATAAGTAAATATATGTTTTAAAACTGTTTTTTATTCAATTATGATTCTAAATAAATATTAAATTAATAATATTAAGAAAATTATTATTGAGAAATGGACTTCATTTTTGGAATCTACAAATCAAAAAATGGTTAGGGTGATTTTTTTTTATTTTTCTGAAAACTAAAATTGTTGATGAATATTGAAATATGGTAAAATACCATATATAAAAATTATCAGTTAAACTCATTATTTTTGACATCATAAATGATGAAATCCTACATGGATCGAACACACATGCATTTCTTACTATTATTGTCATGTATTCATCGCTATTTTAGTTATTCGGGGAAATAAATAAACTAATGATTAAAAAAATTTAAAAACCCTCCTCTCCTCCACTATACCCCCCCACTCCTTATCTTCATATCTCTAAGCCTTGAATATCCACAAATATGTGGCCAAATAAAATTCCTTCGTTACTCCCCACGTCCAAGAAGCTCTTGGTCTTTCAAAAAGGCCAAAATTCCATCCACTAACGAGGTTCTCAAAGAGGTTATTTTGAGAGGTAAAGCACCTTTCTTTTTCATTTAGTTTCATTTCAATTTATCTTCTTTTGTTATACTCTCCTCAAATACCCTTTCCAAATGAAAACAATTGAACTAGTATCATCTATATATTGGAATTATATCTTGTTAATGGGATATACATTATTAATATCCTTACTCCCCCTCTCTTCTATTTTATAAATGAAATCAATGTCCATGAGGTTCCAATTTATATCCTTTGTGGACGATGGAGTTTCGTTTTTCAATTTCTCCTTCATTACTAGACATGAAACAATATTTATGGTTGAAACAGACTATAATATATGTATTATAATAAAACTAATAGTATTTAACTAGTATAAATACATATTTTTAAATCATATTACCAAACTACCTCCAAAGAATCAAAATACTGCTAAAATAATCTAAGTGAATTTCATAAATTTTTCATCTAATGATATACCATCTTTCCATGTAACCTAATGATATAAATGAACATTAATAATTATTTAGTATCATAAATATTATATAATTTCAATTTTTGAGATTTACATCCATTCCAAATGAACTCCATTACTTAATAACAAGTGAACTGTTTATGAAACTAAAGAAAACAAACACTCTGGAACGACAGAATTCTATATAAAATCATACCAATAAGGAAATAAATATACTAAACAGAATTAGGATGCACTAAATAAATGTCTAATAAATTTATGAAACAAGTTATTAATAAGTCCAATTTCAAATTCTAGGACCATATGTTCAAGAGCAGAACACATTCAGACTTAAGGTAATGGTTTTTATACATGAACCTCCATTTTCATTTGGGATACTTTTATTGCCTAATAACCTCAATGAAATATTTATTTATAATTATATACTCATCATAAATTATGAATTGGTATTATATATATGTACACCAACCATAATCCTTTCTTATTTTATGGATGGTTCCACGTTTTAAATCGAACATTCAAAATTATTTCTGAAATTGAAGCCCGATTCAAATGAATTTCTCAAATCTTTTCCTCTTTTAAAGGGAACTATATAATCAATTATTAGCAAACATTACCTTTATAAAATAACTCATTTTATTATGAAAATACTATATTACATCATTTATAGTTAAATAAAAATACTTTTCCAAATGATCTCTTCTTTTCAAAATAAAAGAGCATTTATGTTAAGAATTTCTCATTGATTTTAAAAGAATATTTTTTTCTGTTTCAACAATCTTATTGATTCTTATACATTTTTTTGGAAGAATATCTTATTATATCATACTCTATAGTTAATTTAATTTATTATTATTTGTATCATTGTGGATGATCCATCTTAAAACTATTCACCAATTTACTCAGAATTGTTAGAGTTTAAGCTTAAAATTCAGGGAATATTGGGTAAATTTCATATGTTAGTTTCAATATGTATATATATGATATTATTGTTTATACCTACTCATATGAATAACCCATTGGAATTATTATGTGAAATTTGGGGCCTGGTATATCCCCTCTATGCATCGGTAGTTCCCACAAGAAAGATATATGTGGAATTGGCTGAGGCTTTTCACAATTTGATATATGGTTTTGGACGATAACATAATCATTTTTAGATGTCACGACTGAGTCTTGGACAAAATGCTTCAGAATTTCCATAATATTCACTTCCCTAATTATGGAGCTATTAATTGAAATTTCATGTGGTTATTTGACTAGTATAATACCCATGATTGTTTTTTATTATGGCATTATTTACTTATCTCATATTCCTCCCATAATGTGTTGAAGATTGTTATGTTTTTAATGATATGTGTTCTCAATTATTCACCATTAATAATTTCTATGTTTATGAAATCTTCTGTTGTATTTCTTAATCTTAGTGAGCATTTGAGCTCACCCTTTAATGTGTTTCATTTTACCAATATATGAAGATGTCTGTTATGAGTGATTTTCAGGAATAATCTAGGAGTTGTGGATGTTTATAATGGAATAAATTAATGTTTTATTTCCTCTCATGATGTAATATTGAACTCATATATATATATATATCTTATTTCCAAAGGCTACAAAACTAATTGATCATTCTGGAGGCATATTACTTTTTTATATTCCAATATAATCAAATAAGGGACCTACTCTGGGGATCTGGGGTCATTTCCTTACAGTTGGTATCAAAAAAAGTTTAGTTGAAAATGTGGGAACAAGATTTTGAAAATGTAGTTTAGTGAGAAAAACCTAAAAATAGTATTTTAGGAATAGCATACAATAATGTCTATCATTTTGGTAAGGAATATATTATGTGGATATTTCTAGAAAATACATCCCTATCTGGATACAAACTGGTAGAGGTGTCTCTAGCACAAATGTAACTAGGAGTGAAAGCTCTGATAAGGAGTTTTGGGCATGACCTATGGTATCCAGGTACACGACAACGGGCCTTGCTGGACTCTTGTTACAGACACACCTGGGGGATATGATTAAGATAATTCACATTTTCATTTTAAGCCATTATGAAGGTTTTAAATGTAAATTTTTCCTCAATGAAACCAATTTTTTGATTATGGTATTTGCTATATGTAGGATTTCAATTTATGCTAATTATTTGGTTAATTTACGATTTTACATTATGATTCATAACCTAATAGATTGTTTTCCATTATATAGAAATGGTGCCTAGCAGAAGAAATTGAAAGCACATGAACACAAATATCCTATATAGGTATTTCATTCCTATGCAAGATAATGATGTTTTCTCTGGTGCTGCGAATAGTACAGAGAAGCTTATAACTATACAAGGAAAACTGACTTTGGTTATTAAAGAAACCTTACCCATATATAGAATCATGATCCTCCATGTAGAAGAGCTTTGTTAGATCTCTTTATGTGACAAAAACCTCCATCATTCAATGGGGATAAATACCCATTTTTTGATAAACAGGGGATAAGTTACCTGGAGAAGATATTTCTCACTATGGGGTGTAACAAATGAGAGAAGGTTGTCATTATAGTTTATCATCTATCGGGAGACGCTGATAAGTGGATGTCTTTAATCCAAAACACACAGGAGGAGGAATAGATAGAAGATATGGAATAAAGTATAACAACCCATAATTTACATACATTGTTATTACGTCAGAATTGAAGCACACTTATTACAACATATAAAAAACCAAGGAAGGACCGTATAGGTATAGTGTCTTTAGAAACTAGGAAACATAAACAACTGGTTCATAAAGCATCTACATTGCCTCCCATTTATTTCATCATATCTAGAGTCCCTTTTTGGCATATTATACTTAATAACCTTCTTCCTGACCTGGGGAAATAAAAAATACAAAAGGGTGAGCTCAAATGCTCAATAAGGGTAGACAAAAGAAATATCAATCACATCATATACATAAGAACATAACTTTTGGAAATCTTATCCTGCAAAAGAGATCATAATATTATAACATGGGATAAATCATAGAAGTGAAATGTAATCCCAATAATCATAACTTAAAACCTGTAACTTTGTGGCATACACACATAATCATAGAGAATCATATCTTATTAGTCAAGACTCATTTCCAAGACTATCTTAGTGGAAAAAGTCCATTTTTGAATCGAGTCACCCTCATTTCAGTCCTGTTTCACTGAACCGGTATAACCTACCATTCCAGCCATGTCTATCTCATGAGATATAAGATCTTTACCCAATGCATTGGAGGGAGATATAGGTCCCACCAATCTCATAATGATACCATTTTTATGTGTGCCACAAAATCATAAACCATACATCATAGCATAACCCATGTAATAAAAATAGGATTCTTATACAACATGACATCATAAAACAATTCATATAAGATAAAGGAATTAATAAAAATATTTCCATCACAACATAATCAAATCCATGTAATAATTGGGATAGAAACAGAACCCAATATTATCTTAGATGGAAAATAATTTTGATAAAACACTTAAACTCCATTCTTGAGGAAAATATCCTTTCTACTTCAAAAACACTTTTCATTTCTTAAGATGTCATAAAATTATAACTAAAATAATTTGATTAAAATTAAACGTGAAAACTTTTAAAGGAATCTTCTTGGATATAATGTTTTAAAAATCCATTCATGTCGTATAAGTTAAAAAAACATTTTTCGTACTTTTGTCGGAAAAGTCAAAAAGTACCTCGTATGAAAAACGACAAAAGATTCCTTTCATATCTTTTACTAAAAACTCACGGAAGGGTAAAATTGGATATAAACTATTGTATAAGGATATAAATATTACATATTGAGGAAACATGGATGTGGATGATAAAATACACCCCAGTAAATACCAAAGTATAAACAATCTCGGATAAAAATGAGATTGTGATATTTTCCCTTACCTTAGATCCGACTTGCTTTGTAAGTGTACGAACCTCCTGTATAATGATTTAAATAATGTTATTGACTTATTCCAGAATAATACTTATTTTTATGACATCATATATGGTCATATTCTTAGCTTCTTAGTAGTAATATTTCATTGCTACTTGTTATTCAGGTGTTTATAACTTTTTGTTCTTATGCGTGTTTTGTCGAATAAATTCTTATTCTTCTCTTTAGGTTATAGATACCTCATTTCCAGAATGGTATTTGTGTAATATATATCATATTCATTCATTCAATTCATTTATATAATCATTATGAAATGAATATTATGTAGAACGAGTCGCATCACATCGTGGAGACGGTATTCTGTACGTACGCACGAGTGATGATATCGTTCCTATGATTGTGGAATTGTATTGAAGTGTATGTATACTATTTCAGAATCCATATCACTTTATAATATTCATATATAGTCATTATTTACACCATTATACCCATCCAAGTAAGGTGGTGGTGGAAAATAGAATACACCACGGCATGGAGATGGTATTCCGTACGTACGCACACGCGGTGATTTCATTTTCTATAGGATGGATAGATGGTTAAATAGGGTTGTTTGATACTTATAATAACATATCAATATATGAGTGATACTGATTTTATTTCTTCATAATGAAACAACTAAAGAAGAAGAAGTTGAAGAAGAAAGAGATTGGAAAGGATCGGTAATGGACATTACCTCTTATTTTAAGTGCATCTTTGATACCCCCTTTTAGGGAACTAAAATTGGTCTTTGAAGAAGACCAGGACCTCTACGATGTCTCTAGGGAAGTGGAGAGGAGAAAATGGTTGGGGTTGGCCGAGCTTTAAGGCTCAATGTTGTGTGAGGAAGAGAGGGAGGAGGTGCCCTTTTATAAGGGAGGACAGGGGCACCTTTGGAATAACTAAAAATATTATTTTATTATAAAGTCATGTTCGGTTTTAAAATGCTCCAAATTGATTTATTCAGAGGCTAAGGTAGGGATGGGTCGAAATCCTCTCATCCAATAGAATTTAGACAAGTTTAGGTTATTATATTAACCTTATCTTTTAGTTTTAACTCTTAGTTAATTAGATTGGCATTTACCATGTCACTTTGTATTTTTATAATATAGTTAATAAACATACCATATACATCCAAGCGACCCCCCAAGTTTTGTTTTATTAATATATATAAATTTATCTAAGTCATTTGGCCGAACCTTAGATTTTTAGGAATAAAATGACAATTAATAATATAATATTTGTTTTAAAACCTATTTTATGTCAATTTTGACACTATTTAGTAATTGATTTTTGTGAAAATCAGAAAAAAATGATAAGTTCTAAAAAAGTTAATTAAATCAATACTAACATGTCATATTGACCTAGAAAATTAGTGTAATTCATAAAAAGTCTCAAATTATATTTATTTGGGTATTTATAACATCAATTATGTCAATATTTCATTAATAAGATAATTACTTCATCATCGTTGTGTCAAAAATAAATTAAATTATTTAATGTCTAAAAATTACAAATAAAATACCATTATGTAGGAAGTATTTTTGTCTTTCTAATTAATATTTATAGTTTAATTTATCTTATGTATAACCCCATATTAAAAATGATTTAGTTATTAAACTTTGATTTTAACTATTTTAACTCTTCTTTAAATAAATTAATAATAAATGTCCTAATCTAATCCATGTGGGCCTAAATAGTCATATTTTATTCCTAAGTTTGTTTTTGGTCGAATCACACTTGTCCAGTAGAATTAGGACATGTTTTAGGGTAATAATAATATCATCTTTACCCTAAATTACCCTATTTACTTTTAACCGTGGTAAAAAAAAGTAAAAAGTTACTATTCACCAAAAAATTATTTTCATCTCATTGAACCACATTTTACTTACTAACATCAATCGTGTCTCTCGGATTTTTGAAATTCCACTCACAAAAGCGGTAAAATTATGTTTTATGAAAAATTCTGTTTTTTTAACAGCCACTTAGTAGTTTCACTATTAATCAAAAATTGAAAGTTTTCAGAAAAATACCAAAATTTCACCCTATGCTAATTTTGATATTACGAATCCAAAAATGAAATCCATTTTGAAAAATAAAATTTATAAAATTTAAAAAATTGGTTATTACTATTCATAACGGCTAGTTTTAATAATATTTTAATAGCATATCATTGTTTAGTGAAACTCGGTATTGCGTACGACACAAGATATCCTGGAAGGCCGCTGTTGCGTGTAAAGCAAGCCAAGATAGTGTTGTGTGTAGTGAAAGATTCCTTTGATGATTTATATAACATAAAAATAAAATATTTCACATAAAAGTCTAGGGTGTTACATTCTACCCCCTTAAAATGAATTTCTCCCTCGAAATTCGTCACTTTGTAACAAACAGATGAGGATACCTCTTCCTCATCATATCCTCAAGCTCCCATGTAGCTTATTATAATTAGTGGTTCCTTTATAAAACTCTCACCAATCGAGTGGTCTTGTTTCGTAGGACTTTTTCGCTACGATCCAGAATCTCTATTGGTTGTTCTTCATAAGAAAGATCTTGCTCCAGCGGTACAACTTCTGAGCTGAGTACATGTGAAGGATCAGGTATGTACTTTCTCAGGAGCGATACATGGAACACATCGTGAACTTGAGAGAGATTCGGTGGAAGCGCCAATCAGTAAGCTACCTTCCCAACACGATCCAGTATTTCAAAAGGACCGATATATCTAGGGCTCAACTTCCCCTTCTTTCCAAATCTCATGACTCTCTTCCCGGGAGATATCCGTAAGAACACTTTATCGCCCACTTCAATCTCTAGGTCTTTTCTTCGGTTGTCGGCATAACTTTTCTGTCGACTCTGAGCTGCTCTTATGTGTTGTTGAATAGATCTGACCATTTCTTCCATTTCATCAACGAGATCAGGTCCTAATAGCTTTCTTTCCCCAACTTCATCCCAGCAAGTTGGAGTCCTGCATTTCATTCCATAGAGAGCTTCATAAGGAGCCATCTGAATACTGGAGTGAAAGCTATTATTATAAGAAAATTCCACCAAAGGTAGGTGTTGATCCCAACCACCTTTGAAATCCATAGAGCAAGCTCTCAACATATCTTCTAGAGTTTGAATTGTTCTCTCAGACTGACTGTCTGTCTGAGGATGATAAGCAGTGCTGAAACTCAACTCCGTATCTAGAGTATGCTGAAGACTTCGCCAGAACTTCGAGGTAAATCTTGGATCCCGATCTGATATAATAGAAAGTGGTACTCCATGCAATCTTACCACTTCCTTTACATATATCCTGGAAAGTTGATCCAGGGAAAAATCCTCTCTAATAGCAATGAAGTGTGCAGACTTTTTAAGACGATGAACTATGACCCAGATAGCATTATTGCCTTTGGATGTTTTAGGAATTTCTGTGACAAAGTCCATATTGATGTTTTCCCATTTCCATTAGAGTATGGGTAATGGTTGTAACATCCCCTTAGACTTCTGTCTCTTAGCTTTAACTTGCTGACAAACCAAGCATCGAGAGACATATTCAGCAACATCTCTTTTCATGCCATCCCATCAGAAGTACTCTTTCAGGTCCCTATACATCTTGGTACTTCCATGATGAATAGAGAATGAAGAACTATGAGCCTCATCCAGTATCTCCTTCTTTAATTTCGGGGATGGGAGGAACACAAACCCGATTCCTGAACATTATTCTCCCATCACAATCAACGTTGAATTCAGGAACATTTCTCACCTTATTTTGTAACTCGACATCTTCTTTCTGTGCCTCTTTAATCTTCACATGTATAGATGGTTGAAAATTCATTTGGGAAAGATAAGATTTTTCCCCTTCCATTATAATTCCAAGATCCATTCTTTGTAAATCCATAAATATTGGATCTTTTGTGATCCTCATCATGGATAAACTGGCATGGTCTTGTCGACTTAATGCATCTGCTACCTTGTTTTCTATCCCTGGGTGGTAATGGATTGAGCAGTCATAATCCTTAATCAGCTCCAACCATCTCTTTGGCGCATATTCAGCTCCTTTTGTGTGAAAATATACTTTAAACTTTTATGATCAGTATAAATATCACACCATTCACCATAAAGGTAATTCCTCCAAATCTTTAATGCAAAGATTGCCGTAGCTAACTCCAAATCATGAGACGGGTAATTTTGCTCATGTATTTTCAACTGTCGTGAGGCATAATCTATCACCATATCATTTTTCATAAGAACACACCCCAATCCCTTCTTGGATGCGTCACTGTAGATCACAAACCTTTCTCCACTACAAGGCAGTGTGAGAACAGGTGCACTGGATAACCTTCTTTTCAACTCCTTAAAATTCTCTTCACATTCCTCCGTCCAAACAAACATACATCCTTTCCGAGTCAACTTTGTGAGTGGATTAGATAATCGTGAAAAATATTTCACAAAAACGTCAATAATATCGAGCCAAACCATGAAAACTTCGGATCTCAGTTACTGTTTTTGGTCTCGACCATCTTTCGATAACCTCTGTTTTTGCTGGATCCACAGATATCCCCTCTTTTGAGATTATGTGACCCAAAAATGAATCTTTTTGAAGCCAAAATTCACACTTGGTAAATTTGGCATAAAGCTTCTCCTTTCTCAGGGTCTTCAATATAATTCTCAATTGATCTTCATGTTCTTCCTTGCTCTTTGAATAGATAAGAATATCGTCTATAAAGACTACCACAAACTGATCAAGATAGTTTCTAAAGACTCTAGTCATTAGATCCATGAAGATAGCAGGGGCATTAGTAAGACCAAATGGCATCACTATAAATTCATAGTGTCCATACCTTGTACGGAAAGCCGTCTTTGGTATATCCTCCCTTTTGTCCCTTAATTGATGATACCCTGAAAGAAGATCAATCTTAGAAAAGTATTGAGCTCCGCGTAGCTGGTCAAATAGGTCATCAATGCGTGGGAGAGGATATATGTTCTTGATAGTGATCTTGTTAAGTTCTAGATAATCAATGAAGAGTCTCATTGATCCATCTTTCTTCTTAACAAACAGAACATGTTCTCCCCAAGGTGACGCACTAGGGCGTATGAACCCCTTATCAAGATTCTCTTGGAGTTGCTTCTTCAATTCCTGCAACTCAATTGGGGCCATTCTATAAGGTGTCTTTGAAATAGGCAAAGCACCCAGTACGAGTTCTATTGATAACTCAACTTCACGATTTGGTGGAAGACCCGATATTTCCTCCAGAAAGACATCATCAAACTCCCATACAATGGGCATATTCTTAATTGTGAGTTTCTCAAAAACCATTTGAGAAAAATAACCTTCATTTAGTGGAATCAAGACCCATAAGATGGAAGGAATTTCCACTGGAAGGTTATTTTCATCCTTGCATCGATATACGATCATAGATTGACTTGGAATATGAAATGTGACTTCCCTTCTTTGGAAATTGATATGAGCTCCATGTAGAGAAAGAAAATCCATGCCAAGAATCACATCAAATTCCACTATAGGAAGGATCACAAGATTTGCAGGAAGCACTTTCCCACAAACTTCAATAGGAGAAGAATTATAAACTTTTGATGTAACTGTTATGCCATTAGGGGTTGTTACAGCTAACTCAACATCTAACTTTTGAGGTAATAAGGTGATATCCTTAGAAAATTCTTCCGAAATAAAGGAGTGGGTGGATCCAGAATCAAATAAAACATTTGCTACTTTAGAGTGGATGGTAAGTGTACCTTTCACCACATATTTATCGTACTCCACATCGCTGATAGAAATTGCATGTGACTTTCCTTTTTCTTTAGCCTTAAGAGTTTGTTGACGTCGACATCATCAACCATTGGATTTGGGCATTGATTGGCATAATGCCCCATCTCCTTTCACTTGAAACATTAAAGTGTAGTAGGTTCATTCTGTGTATCCCTTCCTTTGTTTTCATCATTAGATATCTTCTTCCCATCATCGCGGCATTCAAATTCCCGATGACCTTCCTTTCCACATTTGAAACATTTACTTGTCCCTTTAAGACAACTCCATAAATGTTTCTTTCCACACTTTGTGCATAAGGGAAATCCCACCTTCTTTTCAGTGTGCTCTTTAGATTTTCCTTTGAATTCCATTTTCCTCTTCCTATCAAACCCATATGACTGATGGGTTACTCTAATCTCCATCTCAACTTTGAGAGCACATCGAACGATTTCCTCGTAGCTATTGAAGTCCCTTATGTCTAAGGCCCTTCAAAGACTTGGTTTTAAGCCACTAATGAATCGATCGATCTTACTCTAAAGTTGGATAATAATACCAGAAGCGTACCTTGAAAGTCTTGTAAAATTTGCTTCATAGGTACCAACAGATTCATCATCCTTTTTCTTCAGTTCAAGAAACACTTTCTCCATCTTTGTTCGGAGAATACGAGGGAAGTACTTATTGAAAAATAAGTTCTTGAACTCATCCCATTCCATGGACTCAATTTCATCCCTTTTCCTCATAATCTAAATAAGATTCCACCATTCATCAGCATCACCCTCCAAACGATACACTGCTAGGATGAATTTATCATGCTCAGAACATTGAAGAACTGAAAATATATTTCCAGTAGTACTAATCCATTGTTTATCAACTAATGGATCAGTAGACCCACTGAATGAAGGTGGACGCTGTCTCATGAAGGATTCAACAGAATGTTGCTCCTTCCTTTGCTCGTTTGGAAGTCCTGCATGATTCATAGCTTGAGAAAGTTGTGTGAGCATGGCTACAAGATTTTTCATTCCAGCTCCCATAACGTTTGGTTGCTAAGGGGGACAATCATTTCATTTCCCATCGCATTCCGCATTAACACGGTTCCTTCGGGTTCCAGCCATTGACTAAAACCAAGAAGAATAGTGTGAGAAACACTAATTATAATAGGAAAACCACATAATGAAGAATAAAATTTCACACTTAAGGTATTATCCTAGGTTATTCATGGGAATTTCTAAAACACTAAGATTGTGTTCTATGCTTAGACTTATCCTTTGGGTTCTTACTAAGGCTTTTACATCCTAGTTTCCAAAGGTTGACTATACCTTTCCTCTGATACCAACTATAACAACCCATACTTTACATACATTATTATTACTTCAGAATTGAAGCACACTTATGACAACATATAACAAAACCAAGGAAGGACCGTATAGGTATAGTGTCTTTAGAAACTGGGAAACATAAACAACTGGTTCATAAAGCATGTACTTTGCCTCCCATTTATTTCATCACATCTAGAGTTTCTTTTTGGAATATTCTACTTAATAACCATCTTCCTAACCTAGGGAAATAAAACATACAAAAAGGTGAGATCAAATGCTTAGTAAGGTTATACAAAAGAAATATCAATCACATCATATACATAAGAACATAACTTTTGGAAATCTTATCCTGCAAAAGAGGTCATAATATTATAACATGGCATAAATCATAGAAGTGAAATGTAATCCCAATAATCATAACATAAAACCTATAACTTTGTGTCATACACACATAATCATAGAGAATCATTTCTTATTAGTCAAGACTCATTTCCCAGACTATCTTAATGGGAAAATTCCATTTCTGAACCGAGTCACCGTCGTTTCAGTCCTGTTTCACTGCACCAGTATAACCTACCGTTCCAGCCATGTCTATCTCATGAGATATAAAATCTTTACCCAATGAATTGGAGGGAGATATAGGTCCCACCCATCTCATAAAGATACCATTCTTATGTGTGCCACAAAATCATAAACCATACATCATAGCATAACCCATGTAATAAAAATGGGATTCATAAACAACATGACATCATAAAACAATTCATATAAGATAAACGAAATTCATAAAAATATTTCCATCACAACTTAATAAAATCCAAGTAATAATAGGGATAGAAACAGAACCCAATATTATCTTATATGGAAAATAATTTTGATAAAACACTTGAACTCCATTCTTGAGGAAAATATCCTTTCTACTTCAAAAACACTTTTCATTTCTTAACATGTCATAAAATTATAACTAAAAGAAGTTGATTAAAAATAAACTTAAAAACATGTAAAGGATGCTTCTTGGAAATAAGGTTTTAAAAATCCATTCATGCCGTATAAGTTAAAAAAACATTCTTCGTACATTTGTCATAAAAGTCAAAAAGTACCTCGTAAGAAAAACGACAAAAGATTCCTATCATATCTTTTACTAAAAACTCACCGAAGGTAAAATTGGATATAAACTATTGTATAAGGATATAAATATTACATATTGAGGAAACATGGATGTGGATGATAAAATAAACCCCAGTAAATACCAAAGTATAAACAATCTCGGATAAAAATGAGATTCTGATATTTTCCCTTACCTTAGGTCTGACTTGCTTTGTAAGTGTCCGAACCTCCTGTATAATGATTTAAATAATGTTATTGAATTATTCCAGAATCATACTAATTTTTATGATATCATATATGGTCATATTCTTAGCTTCTTAGTAGTAATATTTCATTGCTACTTGTTATTCAGGTGTTTATAACTTTTTGTTCTTATGCGTGTTTTGTCGAATAAATTCTTATTCTTCTCATTATTTTATAGATACCTCATTTACAGAATGGTATTAGTGTAATATATATCATATTCATTCATTCAATTCATTTATATAATCATTATTAAATTAAGATCATGTAGAACAAGTCGCATCACATCGTGGAGACGGTATTCCGTACGTACGCACGAGTGATGATATCGTTCCTATGATCGTGGAATTGTATTGGAGTGTATTTATACTATTTCAGAATCAATATCACTTTATAATAGTCATATATAGTCATTAGTTACACCATTATACCCGTCCAAGTAAGGTGGTGGTGGAAAATAGATTACACCACGGCGTGGAGACGGTATTCCGTACATACGCACGCGCGGTGATTTCATTTTCCGTAGGATGGATTGATGGTTAAATAGGGTTGTTTCATACTTATAATAACATATAAGTATATGAGTAATACTGATGTTATTACTTCATAATGAAACCACTAAAGAAGAAGAAGTTTAAGAAGAAAGAAATTGGAAAGGATTGGTAATGGATATTACCTCTTCTTTGAAGTGCTTCTTTGAGACCCCCTTTTAGGGAACTAAAATTGGTCATTGAAGAAGACCGGAACCTCTAGTATGTCTCTAGGGAAGTGGAGAGGAGAAAATGGCAGGGGTTGGCTGAGCTTGAAGGCTCAAAGTGGTGTGAGTAAGAGAGGGAGGAGGTGCCCTTTTATAAGGGAGGAGAGGGGCACCTTTGGAAGAACTAAAAATATTATTTTATTATAAAGTCATGTTCGGTTTTAAATAGCTCCAAATTGATTTATTTCGATGCTTAGGTGGGAATGGGTCGAAATCCTCTCATCCAATGGAATTTAGACAAGTTTAGGTAATTATATTAACCTTATCCTTTAGTTTTAACTCTTAATTAACTAGATTGACATTTACCCTGTCACTTTGTATTTTTATATTATATAGTTAATAAACATACCATATACATCGAAGAGACCCACAAGTTGTGTTTTATTAATATATATAACCTTATATAAGTCATTTGGCTGAACCATAGATTTTTAAGAATAAAATAACAATTAATAATAAAATATTTGTTTTAAAAACTATTTTATGTCAATTCTGACACTATTTAGTAATTTATTTTTGTGAAAATCATAACAGAATGATAAGTTCTAAAAAAGTTAATTAAATCAATACTAACATGTCATATTAACCTATAAAATTAGTCTAATTCATAAAAAGTCTCAAATTATATTTATTTGGGTATTTATAACATCAATTATGTCAATATTTCATTAATAAGATAATTACTGCATCATCATTGTGTCATAAATAAATTAAATTATTTAATGTCTAAAAATTACAAATAAAATACTATTATGTAGGAACTATTTTTAGATTTCTAATGAATATTTATAGTCGAATGTATCTTATGTATAACCCCGTATTAAAAATGATTTAGTTATTAAACATTGATTTTAACTATTTTAACCCTTCTTTAAATAAATTAATAATAAATGTCCTAATCTAATCCAAGTGGGCATAAATGGTCATATTTTATTCCTAAGTTTGTTTTTTGTCGAATCAAACTTGTCCAATTGAATTAGGACATGTGTTAGGGTAATAATAATATCATTTTTACCCTTAATTACCCTATTTACTTTTAATCGTGGTAAAAAAAAGTAAAAAGTTACTATTCACCAAAAAATTATTTTCATCTCATTGAACCACATTTTTCTTACTGACATAAACCGTGTCTCTCGGATTTTTGAAATTCCCTTCACAGAAGCGGTAAAATTATGTTTTATGAAAAATTTAGCTTTTTTTACAGCCACTAAGTAGTTTCATTATTCATCAAAAATTGAAAGTTTTCATAAAAATACCAAAATTTCACCCTAGGATAATTTCGATATTACGAATCCAAAAATGAGGGCCATTTTGAAAAATTAAATTTATAAAATTTCAAAAATTGGTTATTACTATTCATAATGGCTAGTTTTAATAATATTTTAATAACGTATCATTATTTAGTGAAACTCGGTATTGTGTACAACGCAAGCAATCGAGGAAGGTCGCGGTTGCGTGTAAAGAAAGCCAAGCTAGTGTTGTGTGTAGTGAAAGATTTATTTGATGATTTATATAACATAAAAACAAAATATTTCACATAAAAGTCTTAGGTGTTACATTCTACCCCCCTTAAAATGAATTTCGCCCTCGAAATTCGTCACTTTTTAACAAACAGATGAGGATACCTCTTCCTCATCATATCCTCCAGCTCCGATGTAGCTTCTTCTAATTGGTGGTTGCTCCATATAACTTTCACCAATCGAGTGGTCTTGTTTCGTAGGACATTTTCGCTATGATCCAGAATCTCTATCGGTTGTTCTTCATAAGAAAGATCTTGCTCCAGCAGTACAACATCTGAGCTGAGTACATGTGAAGGATCAGGTATGTACTTTCTCTGGAGAGATACATGGAACACATCGTCAACTTGAGAGAGATTCGGTGGAAGCGCCAATTGGTAATCTACCTTCCCAACACGATCCAGTATTTCGAAAAGACCGATATATCTTGGGATCAACTTCCCCTTCTTTCCAAATCTCATGACTCTCTTCCAGGGAGATATCTGTAAGAACAATTTATCGCCCACTTCAAACTCTAGGTCTTTTTTCTTCGGTTGTTGGCATAACTTTTCTATCGACTCTGAGCTACTCTTATGGGTTGTTCAATAGATCTGACCTTTTCTACCATTTCATCAACGAGATCAGGTCCTAATAGATTTCTTTCCCCAACTTCATCCCAGCAAGTTGGAGTCCTGCATTTCTTTCCATAGAGAGCTTCATAAGGAGCCATCTGAATACTGGAGTGAAAGCTATTATTATAAGAAAATTACACCAAAGGTAGGTGTTGATCCCAACCACCTTCGAAATCAATAGAGCAAGCTCTCAACATATCTCTAGAGTTTGAATTGTTCTCTTAGACTGACCATCTGTCTGGGGATGATAAGCAGTGCTGGAACTCAACTATGTATCCAGAGTATGCTGAAGACTTCGCCAGAACTTCGATGTAAATCTCGGATCCCGATCAGATATAATAGAAAGTGGTACTCCATGCAATCATACCACTTCCATTACATATATCCTGGTAAGCTGGTCCAGAGAGAAATCCTCTCTAATTTCAATGAAGTGTGCAGACTTTGTAAGACAATCAACTATGACCCAGATTGCATTATTGCCTTTGGATGTTTTAGGAAGTCCTGTGACAAAGTCCATAGTGATGTTTTCCCATTTCCATTTGGGTATGGGTAGTGATTGTAACATCCCCTTAGACTTTTGTCTCTTAGCTTTAAGTTGCTGACAAACCAAGCATCGAGAGACATATTCAGCAACATCTCTTTTCATACCATCCCACCAGAAGTACTCTTTCAGGTCCCTATACATCTTTGTGCTTCCAGGATGAATAGAGAATGAAGAACTATGATCCTCATCCAGCAGCTCCTTCTTTAATTCGGGGATGTGAGGAACACAAACCCGATTCCTGAACTTTATTATCCCATCACAATCATGGTTGAATTCCGGAACATTTCTCACCTTCTTTTGTAACTCGAAATCTTCTTTCTGTGCTTCTTTAATCTTCACATGTATAGATGGTTGAACATTCATTTGAGAAAGATATGATTTTCCCCTTCCATTATAATTCCCATATCCATTCTCTGTAAATCCATAAATATTGGATCTTTTGTGATCCTCATCATGGATAAACTGGCATGGTGTTGTCGACTTAATGCATATGCCACCTTGTTTGCTTTCCCAGGTTGGTAATGGATTGAGCAGTCATAATCCTTAATCAGCTCCAACCATCTTCTTTGGTGCATATTCAGCTCCTTTTGTGTGAAAATATACTTTAAACTTTTATGATCAGTATAAATATCACACCTTTCACCATAAAGGTAATGCCTCCAAATATTTAATGCAATAATTATCGTAGCTAACTCTAAATCATGAGTTGGGTAATTTTTCTCGTGTATTTTCAACTACCGTGAGGCATAAGCTATCACCATATAATTTTGCATAAGAACACACCCCAATCCCTTATTGGATGCATCACTGTAGATCACAAAGCTTTCTCCACTACAAGGCAGTGTGAGCACAGGAGCACTAGATAACCTTCTTTTCAACTCCTTGAAATTCTCTTCACATTCCTCCGTCCAAAAAAACATAACTCCTTTCCAAGTCAACTTGGTGAGTGGATTAGATAATCGTGAAAATTCTTTCAAAAAATGTCGATAATATCCAGCCAAACCAAGAAAACTTCGGATCTCAGTTACTGTTTTTGGTCTCAACCATCTTTCGATAACCTCTGTTTTTGATGGATCCACAGATATCCCCTCTTTTGAGATTATGTGACCCAAAAATGCAACTTTTTGAAGCCAAAATTCACACTTGGTAAATTTTTCATAAAGCTTCTCCTTTCTCAGGGTCTTCAATATAATTCTCAAGTGATCTTCATGTTATTCCTTGCTCTTTGAATAGACAAGAATATCATCTATAAAGACTACCACAAACTGATCAAGATAGTCTCTAAAGACTCTATTCATCAGATCCATGAAGATAGCAGGGGCATTAGTAAGACCAAATGGCATCACTATAAATTCATAGTGTCCATACCTTGTATGGAAAGCCGTCATTGGTATATCCTCCCTTTTTACCCTTAATTGATGATACCCTGAACGAAGATCAATCTTAGAAAAATATTGTGCTCCGTGTATTTGGTCAAATAGGTCATCAATGCGTGGGAGAGGATATTTTTTCTTGATAGTGATCTTGTTAAGTTCTCGATAATCAATGCAGAGTCTCATTTATCCATATTTCTTCTTAACAAATAGAACAGGTGCTCCCCTAGGTGACGCACTAGGGCGTATGAACCCCTTATCAAGATTCTCTTAGAGTTGCTTCTTCAATTCCTGCAACCCAATTGGGGCCATTCTATAAGGTTTCTTTGAAATAGGCAAAGCACCCGGTACGAGTTCTATTGAAAACTCAACTTCACGATTCGGTGGAAGACCCGATAATTCTTCCGGAAATACATCATCAAACTCCCGTACAATGGGCATATTCTTAATTGTGAGTTTCTCACCAACCATTTGAGATAAATAACCTTCATTTATTGGAATCAAGACCCATAAGATGGAATAAATTTCCACTAGAAGGTTATGTTCATCCTTGCATCGATAGACGATCATAGATTGATCTGGAATATGAAATATGACTTCCCTTCTTTGTCAATTGATATAAGCTCCATGTAGAGAAAGCCAATACATGCCAATAATCGCATCAAATTCCACTATAGGAAGGATCACAAGATTTTCAGGAAGCACTTTCCCACAAACATCAATCGGAGAAGAATTATAAACTTTTGATGTGACTGTAGTGCCATTAGGGTTTGTCATAGCTAACTCAACATCTAACTGTTGTGGTAATAAGGTGATATCCATAGAAAATTGTTCAGAAATAAAGGAGTGGGTGGATCCAGAATCAAATAAAAAATTTTCTACTTTAGAGTGGATGGTAAGTGTACCTTTCACCACATCGTTACCGTACTCCACATCGCTGATATAAATTTCATGTGACTTTCTTTTGTCTTTAGCCTTAAGAGTTTGTTGACGTCGACCATCATCATCAACCTTTGGATTTGGGCATTGATTGGCATAATGCCCCATCTCCTAGCACTTGAAACATTGAAGTGTAGTGGGTTCATTCTGTGTATCCCTTCCTTTGTTTGCATCATTAGACATCTTCTTCCCATCATCGCGGCATTCAAATGCCCGATGACCTTCCTTTCCACATTTGAAACATTTACTTGTTACTTTAAGGAAACTCCCTCCATGTTTCTTTCCACACTTTGTGCATAAGGGAGAGCTCATCTTCTTTTCAGTGTGCTCTTTAGATTTTCCTTTGAATTCAATTTTCCTCTTCTTATCAAACCCATATGACTGATGGGTTACTCCAATCTCCATCTCAACTTTGAGAGCACATTGAACAATTTCCACATAGCTATTGAAGTCCCTTATGTCTAAGGCCCTTCAAAGAATTGGTTTTAATCCACTAAATAATCGATCGATCTTACTCTCAGGTTGGATAATAACACCAGAAGCGTACCTTGTAAGTCTTGTAAAATTTGCTTCATAGGTACCAACATATTCATCATCCTTTGGCTTCAGTTCAAGAAACTCTTTCTCCATCTTTGTTTGGAGAATTCGAGGGAAGTACTTATTGAAAAATAAGTTCTTGAACTCGTCCCATTCCATGGACTCAATTTCATCCCTTTACCTCATATTCTTAATACGATTTCACCATTGATCAGCATCACCCTCCAAATGATACATTTCTAGGATGAATTTATCATGCTCAGAACATTGAAGAACTGAAAATATCTTTTTAGTAGTACTAATCCATTGTTCAGCAACTAATGGATCAGTAGACCCGCTGAATGAAGGTGGACACTGTCTCGTGATGGATTTAACAGAATGTTGCTCCTTCATTTGCTCGTTTGGTAGTGCTGTATGATTCATAGCTTGAGAAAGTTGTGTGAGCATGGCTACAAGATTTTGCATTCTAGCTCCCATAACGTTTGGTTGCTCAGGGGGACAATCATTGCATTGCCCGTCGCATTCCGCATTAACACAGTTCCTTCAGGTTCCAACCATTAACTAAAACCAAGAAGAATAGTGTGAGAAACACTAATTATAATAGGAAAACCACATAATCAAGAATAAAATTTCACACATAAGGTCTTATCCTAGGTTATTCATGGCCATTTCTAAAACACTAAGATTGTGTTCTATGCTTAGACTTATCCTTAGGGTTATTACTAAGGCTTTTACATCCTAGTTTCCAAAGGTTGACTATACCTTTCCTATGATACCATCTATAGCAACCCATACTTTACATACATTGTTATTACATAAAAATTGAAGCACACTTATTACAACATATAACAAAACTAAGGAAGGGCCATATAGGTATAGTGTCTTTAGAAACTTGGAAACATAAACAACTAGTTCAAAAAGCATCTACTTTGCCTCCCATTTATTTCATCATATCTAGAGTCTCTTTTTGGCATATTCTACTTAATAACATTCTTCCTGACCTGGGAAAATAAAACATACAAAAGGGTGAGCTCAAATGCTCGGTAAGGGTAGACAAAAGAAATATCAATCACATCATATACATAAGTACATAACTTTTGGAAATCTTATCCTGCAAAAGAGATCATAATATTATAACATGGGATAAATCATAGAAGTGAAATGTAATCCCAATAATCATAACATAAAACCCGTAACTTTTTTTCATACACACATAATCATAGAGAATCATTTTATATTATTCAAGACTCATTTCCAAGACTATCTTAGTGGACAAAGTCCATTTATGAACCGAGTCACCCTCGTTTCATTCCTGTTTCACTGAACCGGTATAACCTACTGTTCCGGCCATGTCTATCTCATGAGATATAAAATCTTTACCCAATGCATTGGATTGAGATATAGGTCCCACCCATCTCATAATGATACCATTATTATGTGTGCCACAAAATCATAAACCCTACATCATAGCATAACCCATGTAATAAAAATGGGATTCTTAAACAACATGACATCAAAAAACAATTCATATAAGATAAAGGAATTCATAAAAATATTTTCATCACAACATAATCAAATCCATGTAATAATAGGGATAGAAACAAAACCCAATATTATCTTAGATGGAAAATAATTTTGATAAAACACTTGAACTCCATTCTTGAGGAAAATATCCTTTCTACTTCAAAAACACTTTTCATTTCTTAACATGTCATTAAATTATAACTAAAATATGTTGATTAAAAATAAACTTGAAAACTTGTAAAGGAATATTCTTGGAAATAATGTTTTAAAAATCCATTCATGCCATATAAGTTAAAAAAACATTCTTCGTACATTTGTCGGAAAAGTCAAGATGTACCTCGTACGAAAAATGACAAAATATTTCTTTCATATATTTTTCTAAAAACTCACCGAAGGGTAAAATTGGATATAAACTATTGTATAAGGATATAAATATTACATATTGAGGAAACATGGATGTGGATGATAAAATACACCCCAGTAAATACAAAAGTATAAACAATCTTGGATAAAAATGAGGTTGTGATATTTTCCCTTACCTAAGGTCTGACTTGCTTTGTAAGTATCCTAACCTCCTGTATAATGATTTAAATAATGTTATTGACTTATTCCAGAATCATACTTATTTTTATGATATCATATATGGTCATATTCTTAGCTTCTTAGTAGTAATATTTCATTGCTACTTGTTATTCGGGTGTTTATAACTTTTAGTTCTTATGCGTGTTTTGTCGAATAAATTTTTATTCTTATCTTTAGGTTATAGATACCGCATTTACAGAATGGTATTAGTGTAATATGTATCATATTCATTCATTCAATTCATTTATATAATCATTATGAAATGAAGATCATGTAGAACGAGTCGCATCACATTGTGGAGACGGTATTCCGTACGTACGCACGAGTGATGATATCGTTCGTATGATCATGGAATTGTATTTGAGTGTATGTTTACTATTTCAGAATCAATATCACTTCATAACAGTCATATATAGTCATTATTTACACCATTATACCCATCCATGTAAGTTGGTGGTGGAAAATAGATTACACCACGACGTGGAGACAGTATTCCGTACGTACGCACGCGCGGTGATTTCATTTTCCGTAGGATGGATTAATGGTTAAATAGGGTTGTTTCATACTTATAATAACATATCAGTATATGAGTGATACTGAATTTATTACTTCATAATGAAAAAACTAAAGAAGAATAAGTTGAAGAAGAAAGAAATTGGAAAGGATCGGTATTGGATATTACCTCTTCTTTGAAGTGCTTCTTTGAGACCCCATTTTAGGGCACTAAAATTGGTATTTGAAGAACACCAGGACCTCCAAGATGTCTCTAGGGAAGTGTAGAGGAGAAAATGGCAGGGGTTGTCCGATCTTGACGGCTCAAAGTGGTGTGAGGAAGAGAGAGAGGAGGTTCCCTTTTATAAGGGAGGAGAGGGGCACCTTTGGAATAACAAAAAATATTATTTTATTATAAAGTAAAGTTCGGTTTTAAATAGCTCCAAATTGGTTTATTTCGAGTCTATGGTAGGGATGGGTCGATTTCCTCTCATCCAATGGAATTTAGAAAAGTTTAGGTCATTATATTAACCTTATCTTTTAGTTTTAATTCATAGTTAATTAGATTGACATTTACCATGTCACTTTGTATTTTTATATTATATATTTAGTAAACATACCATATAAATCCAAGAGACACCCAAGTTGTTTTTTATTAATATATATAACCTTATCTAAGTGATTTTGACGAACATTAGATTTTTCGAAACAAAATAACAATTAATAATATAATATTTGTTTTAAAAACTATTTTATGTTAATTTTGACACTATTTAGTAATTGATTTTTGTGAAAATCATAATAGAATGATAAGTTCGAACAAAGTTAATTAAATCAATACTGACATGTCATATTAACCTAGAAAATTAGTGGAATTTATAAAAAGTCTCAAATTATATTTATTTGGGTATTTATAACATCAATTATGTCAATATTTCATTTATAAGATAATTACTGCATCATCGTTGTGTCATAAATAAATTAAATTATTTAATGTCTAAAAATTACAAATAAAATACCATTATGTAGGAAATAGTTTTATATTTCTAATGAATATTTATAGTCGAATTTATCTTATGTATAACCCCATATTTAAAATGATTTAGTTATTACACATTGATTTTAACTATTTTAACCCTTCTTTAAATAAATTAATAATAAATGTCCTAATCTAATCCAAGTGGGCCTAAATGGTCATATATTATTCCTAAGTTTGTTTTTGGTCGAATCACACTTCTCCAATAGAATTAAGACATGTTTTAGGGTAATAATAATATCATTTTTACCCTTAATTACCCTATTTACTTTTAGCCGTGGTAAAAAATGTAAAAAGTTACTATTCACCAAAAAATTATTTTCATCTCATTGAACTACATTTTAATTTCTGAAATCAACTGTGTCTCTCGGATTTTTGAAATTCCACTCACATAAGTGGTAAAATTAAGTTTTATGAATAGTTCGGTTTTTTTTAACAGCCACTTAGTAGTTTCACTATTCATCAAAAATTGAAAGTTTTCAAAAAAATACAAACATTTCACCCTAGGCTAATTTCAATATTACGAATCCAAAAATGAAGTCCATTTTGAAAAATAAAATTTATAAAATTTCAAAAATTGGTTATTACTATTCATAATGGCTAGTTTTAATAATATTTTAATAGCATATCATTGTTTAGTAAAACTCGGTATTGTGTATGACGCAAGCTATCGAGGAAGGCCGCAGTTGCATGTAAAGCAAGCCAAGCTAGTGTTGTGTGTAGTGAAAGATTTCTTTATTGATTTATATAACATAAAAACAAAATATTTCACATAAAAGTCTCGGGTGTTACATTCTACCCCCCTTAAAATGAATTTTGCCCTCGAAATTCGTCACATTGTAACAAACAGATGAGGATACCTCTTCCTCATCATATCCTGAAGCTACCATGTAGCTTCTTCTAATTGGTGGTTCCTCCATAAAACTTTCACCAATCGAGTGGTCTTGTTTCGTAGGACTTTTTCGCTACGATCCAGAATCTCTATCGGTTGTTCTTCATAAGAAAGATCTTGCTCCAGTGGTACAACTTCTGAGCTGAGTACATGTGAAGGATCAGGTATGTAATTTCTCAGAAGCGATACATGTAACACATCGTGAACTTGAGAGAGATTCGGTGGAAGCGCCAATTGGTAAGCTAACTTCCCAACACGATCCATTATTTCGAAAGGACAGATATATCTAGGGCTCAACTTCCCCTTCTTTCCAAATCTCAAGACTCTCTTCTAGGGAGATATCTGTAAGAACACTTTATCACCCACTTAAAACTCTAGGTCTTTTCTTCGGTTGTCGGCATAACTTTTCTGTAAACTCTGAGCTGTTCTTATGTGTTGTTGAATACATCTGACCTTTTCTGCCATTTCATCAACGAGATCAGGTCCTAATAGCTTTCTTTCCCCAGCTTCATCCCAACAAGTTGGAGTCCTGCATTTCATTCCATAGAGAGCTTCATAAGGAGCCATCCGAATACTGGAGTGAAAGCTATTATTATAAGAAAATTCCACTAAAGGTAGGTGTTGATCCCAACCACCTTTGAAATCCATAGAGAAAGCTCTCAACATATCTTCTAGAGTTTGAATTCTTCTCTCAAACTGACCGTCTGTCTGAGGATGATAAGCAGTGCTGAAACTCAACTCTGTATCCAGAGTATGCTGAAGACTTCTCTAGATCTTCGAGGTAAATCTCGGATCCCAAATAGATATAATAGAAAGTGGAACTCCATGCAATCTTATGACTTCCTCTACATATATCCTGGAAAGCTGATCCAGAGATAAATCCTCTCTAATAACAATGAAGTGTGCAGACTTTTTAAGACGATGAACTATGACCCAGATAGCGTTATTGCCTTTGGATGTTTTAGGAAGTCCTGTGACAAAGACCATATTGATGTTTTCCCATTTCCATTCGAGTATGGGTAATGGTTGTAACATCCCCTTAGACTTCTATCTCTCAGCTTTAACTTGCTGAAAAACCAAGCATCGAGAGACATATTCAGCAACATCTCCTTTCATGCCATCCCACCAGAAGTACTCTTTTAGGTCCCTATACATCTTCGTGCTTCCAGGATGAATAAAGAATGAAGAACTATGAGCCTCATCCAGCAGCTCCTTTAATTCGGGAATGGGAGGAACACAAACCCGATTCCTGAACTTTATAATCCCATGACAATCAAGGTTGAATTCAGGAACATTTCTCACCTTCTTTTTTAACTCGACATCTTCTTTCTATGCCTCTTTAATCTTCACATGTATAGATGGTTGAACATTCTTTTGAGAAAGATAAGATCTTCCCCCTTCCATTATAATTCCAAGATCTATTCTTTGTAAATCCATAAATATTGGATCTTTTGTGAACCTCATCATGGATAAACGGGCATGGTCTTGTCGACTTAATGCATCTATCACCTTGTTTTCTTTCCCAGGGTGGTAGTGGATTGAGCAGTCATATTCCTTAATCAGATCCAACCATCTTCTTTGGCGCATATTCAGCTCCTTTTGTGTGAAAATATACTTTAAACTTTTATGATCAGTATAAATATCACACCTTTCACCATAAAGGTAATGCCTCCAAATATTTAATGCAAAGATTACGGCAGCTAACTCCAAATCATGAGTTGGGTAATTTTTCTCATGTATTTTAAACTCTCGTGAGGCATAAGCTATCACCATATAATTTTTCATAAGAACACACCAAATCCCTTCATAGATGCATCACTGTAGATCACAAAACTTTCTCCACTACAAGGCAGTGTGAGCATAGGTGCACTGGATAACCTTCTTTTCAACTACTTGAAATCCTCTACACATTCCTCTGTCCAAAAAAAACATAACTCCTTTCCGAGTCAACTTGGTGAGTGGATTAGATAATTGTGAAAAGTCTTTCACAAAACGTCGATAATATCTAGCCAAACCAAGAAAACTTCGGATCTCAGTTACTGTTTTTGGTCTCGACCATCTTTCGATAACCTCTGTTTTTGCTGGATCCACAGATATCCCCTCTTTTGAGATTATGTGACCCAAAAATTCATCTTTTTGAAGCCAAAATTCACACTTGGTAAATTTGGCATAAAGCTTCTCCTTTCTCAGGGTCTTCAATAAAATTCTCAAGTGATCTTCATGTTCTTCCTTTCTCTATGAATAGACAAGAATATCGTCTATAAAGACTACCAAAAACTGATCATGATAGTCTCTAAAGACTCTATTCATCAGATCCATGAAGATAGCAGGGGAATTAGTAAGGCCAAATGGCATCACTATAAATTCATAGTGTCCATACCTTGTACATAAAGTTTTCTGGTATATCCTCCCTTTTGAACCTTAATTGATGATACCATGAACGAAGATCAATCATAGAAAAGTATTGAGCTCCGCGTAGTTGGTCAAATAGGTCATCAATGTGTGGGAGAGGATATTTGTTCTTAATAGTGATCTTGTTAAGTTCTCCATAATCAATGTAGAGTCTCATTGATCCATCTTTCTTCTTAACAAACAGAACAGGTGCTTCCCAAGTGACGCACTAGGGTGTATGAGCCCCTTATTATGATTAACTTGGAGTTGCTTTTTCAATTCCTGCAACTCAATTGGGGCCATTCTATAAGCTGTCTTTGAAATAGGCAAAGCACCCGGTACGAGTTCTATTGAAAAATCAACTTCACGATTCGGTGGAAGACCCGGTAATTCCTCCAGAAAGACATCATCAAACTCTCGTACAATGGGCATATTCTGAAATATGAGTTTCTCACCAACCATTTGAGATAAATAACCTTCATTTAGTGGAATCAAGACCCATAAGATGGAAGGAATTTCCACTGGAAGGTTATGTTCATCCTTGCATTGATAGACGATCATAGATTGATCTGGAATATGAAATGTGACTTCCCTTCTTTGGAAATTGATATGATCTCCATGTAGAGAAAGCCAATCCATGCCAAGAATCACATCAAATTCTACTATAGTAAGGATCACAAGATTTGCAGGAAGCACTTTCCCACAAACATCAATCGGAGAAGAATAATAAACTTTTAATGCGACTGTTGTGCCATTAGGGGTTGTCACATCTAACTCAACATCTAACTATTGAGGTAATAAGGTGATATCCCTTGAAAATTCTTCAGAAATAAAGGAGTTGGTGGATACAGAATCAAATAAAACATTTTCTACTTTAGAGTGGATGGTAAGTGTACCTTTCACCACATCGTTATCGTACTCCACATCGCTGATAGAAATTTCATGTGACTTTCTTTGTCTTTAGCCTTAAGAGTTTGTTGACATCGACCATCATCATCATCCTTTGGATTTGGGCATTGATTGGAATAATGCCCCATCTCCTTGAACTTGAAACATTTAAGTGTAGTAGGTTCATTCTGTGTATCCCTTCCTTTGTTTGCATCATTAGACATCTTCGTCCAATCATCGCGGCATTCAAATGCCCGATGACCTTCCTTTCCACATTTGAAACATTTACTTGTCCCTTTAAGGCAACTCCGTCCATGTTTCTTTCCACACTTTGTGCATAAGGGAAAGCTCATCTTCTTTTCAGTATGCTCTTTAGATTTTCCTTTGAATTCCATTTTCCTCTTCTTATCAAACACATATGACTGATGGGTTACTCCAATCTCCATCTCAACTTTGAGAGCACATCTAACGATTTCCTCATAGATATTGAAGTCCCTTATGGCTAAGGCCCTTCGAAGACTTGGTTTTAAGCCACTAAAGAATCGATCGATCTTACTCTCAGATTGGATAATAACACCAGAAGCATACCTTGTAAGCCCTGTAAAATTTGCTTCATAGGTACCAATAGATTCATCATCCTTTGGCTTCAGTTCAAGAAACTCTTTCTCCATCTTTGTTCGGAGAATTCGAGGGAAGTAATTATTGAAAAATAAGTTCTTGAACTCGTCCCATTCCATGGACTCAATTTCATCAATTTGCCTCGTATTGTTAATAAGATTCCACCGTTGATCAGCATCACCCTCCAAACGATACACTGCTAGGATGACTTTATCATGCTCAGAACATTGAAGAACTGAAAATATCTTTTCAGTAGTACTAATCCATTGTTCAGCAACTAATGGATCAGTAGACCCGCTGAATGAAGGTGGACGCTATCTCATGAAGGATTCAACAGAATGTTGCTCCTTTCGTTGCTCGTTTGGTAGTGCTGTATGATTCATACCTTGAGAAAGTTGTGTGAGCATGGCTACAAGATTTTGCATTCTAGCTCCCATAACGTTTGGTTGCTCAGGGGGACAATCATTGCATTGCCCGTCGCATTCCGCATTAACACGGTTCCTTCAGGTTCCAACCATTAACTAAAACCAAGAAGAATAGTGTGAGAAACACTAATTATAATAGGAAAACCACATAATCAAGAATAAAATTTCACACTTAAGTTCTTATCCTAGGTTATTCATGGCCATTTCTAAAACACTAAGATTGTGTTCTATGCTTAGACTTATCCTTAGGGTTATTACTAAGGCTTTTACATCCTAGCTTCCAAAGGTTCACTATACCTTTCCTATGATACCATCTATAACAACCCATACTTTACATACATTGTTATTACATAAAAATTGAAGCACACTTATTACAACATATAACAAAACTAAGGAAGGACCATATAGGTATAGTGTCTTTAGAAACTGGGAAACATAAACAACTGGTTCAAAAAGCATCTACTTTGCCTCCCATTTATTTCATCATATCTAGAGTCTCTTTTTGGCATATTCTACTTAATAACATTCTTCCTGACCTGGGAAAATAAAACATACAAAAGGGTGAGCTCAAATGCTCGGTAAGGGTAGACAAAAGAAATATCAATCACATCATATACATAAGTACATAACTTTTGGAAATCTTATCCTGCAAAAGAGATCATAATATTATAACATGGGATAAATCATAGAAGTGAAATGTAATCCCAATAATCATAACATAAAACCTGTAACTTTTTTTCATACACACATAATCATAGAGAATCATTTCATATTATTCAAGACTCATTTCCAAGACTATCTTAGTGGACAAAGTCCATTTCTAAACCGAGTCACCCTCGTTTCAGTCCTGTTTCACTGAACCGGTATAACCTACTGTTCCGACCATGTCTATCTCATGAGATATAAAATCTTTACCCAATGCATTGGATTGAGATATAGGTCCCACCCATCTCATAATGATACCATTATTATGTGTGCCACAAAATCATAAACCCTACATCATAGCATAACCCATGTAATAAAAATGGGATTCTTAAACAACATGACATCAAAAAACAATTCATATAAGATAAAGGAATTCATAAAAATATTTTCATCACAACATAATCAAATCCATGTAATAATAGGGATAGAAACAAAACCCAATATTATCTTAGATGGAAAATAATTTTGATAAAACACTTGAACTCCATTCTTGAGGAAAATATCCTTTCTACTTCAAAAACACGTTTCATTTCTTAACATGTCATAAAATTATAACTAAAATATGTTGATTAAAAATAAACTTGAAAACTTGTAAAGGAATATTCTTGGAAATAATGTTTTAAAAATCCATTCATGCCATATAAGTTAAAAAAACATTCTTCGTACATTTGTCGGAAAAGTCAAAAAGTACCTCGTACGAAAAATGACAAAATATTCCTTTCATATATTTTTCTAAAAACTCACCGAAGGGTAAAATTGGATATAAACTATTGTATAAGGATATAAATATTACATATTGAGGAAACATGGATGTGGATGATAAAATACACCCCAGTAAATACAAAAGTATAAACAATCTTGGATAAAAATGAGGTTGTGATATTTTCCCTTACCTAAGGTCTGACTTGCTTTGTAAGTATCCTAACCTCCTGTATAATGATTTAAATAATGTTATTGACTTATTCCAGAATCATACTTATTTTTATGATATCATATATGGTCATATTCTTAGCTTCTTAGTAGTAATATTTCATTGCTACTTGTTATTCGGGTGTTTATAACTTTTTGTTCTTATGTGTGTTTTGTCGAATAAATTTTTATTCTTATCTTTAGGTTTTAGATACCGCATTTACAGAATGGTATTAGTGTAATATGTATCATATTCATTCATTCAATTCATTTATATAATCATTATGAAATGAAGATCATGTAGAACGAGTCGCATCACATTGTGGAGACGGTATTCCGTACGTACGCACGAGTGATGATATCGTTCCTATGATCATGGAATTGTATTTGAGTGTATGTTTACTATTTCAGAATCAATATCACTTCATAACAGTCATATATAGTCATTATTTACACCATTATACCCATCCATGTAAGTTGGTGGTGGAAAATAGATTACACCACGACGTGGAGACAGTATTCCGTACGTACGCACGCGCGGTGATTTCATTTTCCGTAGGATGGATTGATGGTTAAATAGGGTTGTTTCATACTTATAATAACATATCAGTATATGAGTGATACTGATTTTATTACTTCATAATGAAACAACTAAAGAAGAATAAGTTGAAGAAGAAAGAAATTGGAAAGGATCGGTATTGGATATTACCTCTTCTTTGAAGTGCTTCTTTGAGACCCCATTTTAGGGCACTAAAATTGGTCTTTAAAGAACACCAGGACCCCCAGGATGTCTCTAGGGAAGTGGAGAGGAGAAAATGGCAGGGGTTGGCCGATCTTGACGGCTCAACGTGGTGTGAGGAAGAGAGGTAGGAGGTTCCCTTTTATAAGGGAGGACAGGGGCACCTTTGGAATAACTAAAAATATTATTTTATTATAAAGTAAAGTTCGGTTTTAAATAGCTCCAAATTGGTTTATTTCGAGGCTATGGTGGGGATGGGTCGAATTACTCTCATCCAATGGAATTTAGAAAAGTTTAGGTCATTATATTAACCTTATCTTTTAGTTTTAATTCATAGTTAATTAGATTGACATTTACCATGTCACTTTGTATTTTTATATTATATATTTAATAAACATACCATATACATCCAAGAGACACCCAAGTTGTTTATTATTAATATATATAACCTTATCTTAGTCATTTTGACGAACCTTAGATTTTTAGAAATAAAATAACAATTAATAATATAATATTTGTTTTAAAAACTATTTTATGTCAATTTTGACACTATTTAGTAATTGATTTTTGTGAAAATCATAACAGAATGATAAGTTCGAACAAAGTTAATTAAATCAATACTGACATGTCATATTAACCTAGAAAAGTAGTGGAATTCATAAAAAGTCTCAAATTATATTTATTTGGGTATTTATAACATCAATTATGTCAATATTTCATTTATAAGATAATTACTGCATCATCGTTGTGTCATAAATAAATTAAATTATTTAATGTCTAAAAATTACAAATAAAATACCATTATGTAGGAAGTCGTTTTATATTTCTAATGAATATTTATAGTCGAATTTATCTTATGTATAACCCCATATTTAAAATGATTTAGTTATTACACATTGATTTTAACTATTTTAACCCTTCTTTAAATAAATTAATAATAAATGTCCTAATCTAATCCAAGTGGGCCTAAATGGTCATATATTATTCCTAAGATTGTTTTTGGTCGAATAACACTTCTCCAATAGAATTAAGACATGTGTTAGGGTAATAATAATATCATTTTTACCCTTAATTACCCTATTTACTTTTAGCCGTGGTAAAAAATGTAAAAAGTTACTATTCACCAAAAAATTATTTTCATCTCATTGAACCACATTTTAATTACTGAAATCAACTGTGTCTCTCGGATTTTTGAAATTCCACTCACATAAGTGGTAAAATTATGTTTTATGAAAAGTTCGGTTTTTTTTAACAGCCACTTAGTAGTTTCACTATTCATCAAAAATTGAAAGTTTTCAAAAAAATACAAAAATTTCACCCTAGGCTAATTTCAATATTACGAATCCAAAAATGAAGTCCATTTTGAAAAATAAAATTTATAAAATTTCAAAAATTGGTTATTACTATTCATAATGGCTAGTTTTAAAAATATTTTAATAGCATATCATTGTTTAGTAAAACTCGGTATTGCGTGTGATGCAAGCTATCAAGGAAGGCCGCAGTTGCGGGTAAAGCAAGCCAAGCTAGTGTTGTGTGTAGTGAAAGATTTCGTTAATGATTTATAAAACATAAAAACAAAATATTTCACATAAAAGTCTCGGGTGTTACATTCTACCCCCCTTAAAATGAATTTTGCCCTCGAAATTCGTCACATTGTAACAAACAGATGAGGATACCTCTTCCTCATCATATCCTGAAGCTCCCATGTAGCTTCTTCTAATTGGTGGTTCCTCCATAAAACATTCACCAATCGAGTGGTCTTGTTTCGTAGGACTTTTTCGCTACGATCCAGAATCTCTATCGGTTGTTCTTCATGAGAAAGATCTTGCTCCAGTGGTACAACTTCTGAGCTGAGTACATGTGAAGGATCAGGTATGTAATTTCTCAGTAGCGATACATGTAACACATCGTGAACTTGAGAGAGATTTGGTGGAAGCGCCAATTGGTAAGCTAACTTCCCAACACGATCCAGTATTTCAAAAGGACCGATATATCTAGGGCTCAACTTCCCCTTCTTTCCAAATCTCAAGACTCTCTTTTAGGGAGATATCTGTAAGAACACTTTATCACCCACTTAAAACACTAGGTCTTTTCTTCGGTTGTCGGCATAACTTTTCTGTCGACTCTGAGCTGTTCTTATGTGTTGTTGAATAGATCTGACCTTTTCTTCCATTTCATCAACGAGATCAGGTCCTAATAGCTTTCTTTCCCCATCTTCATCCCAACAAGTTCGAGTCCTGCATTTCATTCCATAGAGAGCTTCATAAGGAGCCATTCGAATACTGGAGTGAAAGCTATTATTATAAGAAAATTCCACTAAAGGTATGTGTTGATCCCAACCACCTTTGAAATCCATAGAGCAAGCTCTCAACATGTCTTCTAGAGTTTGAATTCTTCTCTCAAACTAACCGTCTGTCTGAGGATGATAAGCAGTGCTGAAACTCAACTCTGTATCCAGAGTATGCTGAAGATTTCTCCAGAACTTCGAGGTAAATCTCGGATCCCAAATAGATATAATAGAAAGTGGAACTCCATGAAATTTTATGACTTCCTCTACATATATCCTAGAAAGCTGATCCAGAGATAAATCCTCTCTAATAGCAATGAAGTGTGCAGACTTTTTAAGACGATGAACTATGACCCAGATAGCATTATTGCCTTTGGATGTTTTAGGAAGTCCTGTGACAATGACCATATTGATGTTTTCCCATTTCCATTCGAGTATGGGTAATGGTTGTAACATCCCTTTAGACTTCTATCTCTCAGCTTTAACTTGCTGAAAAACCAAGAATCGAGAGACATATTCAGCAACATCTCCTTTCATGCCATCCCACCAGAAGTACTCTTTTAGGTCCCTATACATCTTCGTGCTTCCAGGATGAATAAAGAATGAAGAACTATGAGCCTCATCCAGCAGCTCCTTTAATTCGGGGATGGGAGGAACACAAACCCGATTCCTGAACTTTATTATCCCATGACAATCAAAGTTGAATTCAGGAACATTTCTCACCTTCTTTCTTAACTCGACATCTTCTTTATATGCCTCTTTAATCTTCACATGTATAGATGGTTGAACATTCTTTTGAGAAAGATAAGATTTTCCCCCTTCCATTATAATTCCAAGATCCATTCTTTGTAAATCCATAAATATTGGATCTTTTGTGAACCTCATCATGGATAAACGGGCATGGTCTTGTCGACTTAATGCATCTATCACCTTGTTTTCTTTCCCAGGTTGGTAGTGGATTGAGCAGTCATATTCCTTAATCAGCTCCAACCATCTTCTTTGGCGCATATTCAGCTCCTTTTGTGTGAAAATATACTTTAAACTTTTATGATCAGTATAAATATCACACCTTTCACCATAAATGTAATGCCTCCAAATATTTAATGCAAAGATTACGGCAGCTAACTCCAAATCATGAGTTGGGTAATTTTTCTCATGTATTTTAAACTCTCGTGAGGCATAAGCTATCACCATATAATTTTTCATAAGAACACACCCAAATCCCTTCATAGATGCATCAATGTAGATCACAAACCTTTCTCCACTACAAGGAAGTGTGAGCATAGGTGCACTGGATAACCTTCTTTTCAACTACTTGAAATCCTCTACACATTCCTCTTTCCAAAAAAACATAACTCCTTTCCGAGTCAACTTGGTGAGTGGATTAGATAATTGTGAAAAGTCTTTCACAAAACGTCGATAATATCTAGCCAAACCAAGAAAACTTCGGATCTCAGTTACTGTTTTTGGTCTCGACCATCTTTCGATAACCTCTGTTTTTGCTGGATCCACAGATATCCCCTCTTTTGAGATTATGTGACCCAAAAATTCATCTTTTTTAAGCCAAAATTCACACTTGGTAAATTTGGCATAAAGATTATCCTTTCTCAGGGTCTTCAATAAAATTCTCAAGTTATCTTCATGTTCTTCCTTTCTCTATGAATAGACAAGAATATCGTCTATAAAGACTACTAAAAACTGATCATGATAGTCTCTAAAGACTCTATTCATCAGATCCATGAAGATAGCAGGGGAATTAGTAATGCCAAATGGCATCACTATAAATTCATAGTGTCCATACCTTGTACAGAAAGTTGTCTTTGGTATATCCTCCCTTTTGAACCTTAATTGATGATACCATGAACGAAGATCAATCATAGAAAAGTATTGAGCTCCGCGTAGTTGGTCAAATAGGTCATCAATGTGTGGGAGAGGATATTTGTTCTTGATAGTGATATTGTTAAGTTCTCCATAATCAATGCAGAGTCTCATTGATCCATCTTTCTTCTTAACAAACAGAACAGGTGCTTCCCAAGTGACGCACTAGGGCGTATGAACCCCTTATCATGATTAACTTGGAGTTGCATTTTCAATTCCTGCAACTCAATTGGGGCCATTCTATAAGGTGTCTTTGAAATAGTCAAAGCACCCGGTACGAGTTCTATTGAAAAATCAACTTCACGATTCGGTGGAAGACCCGGTAATTCCTCCGGAAAGACATCATCAAACTCTCGTACAATGGGCATATTCTGAATAATGAGTTTCTCACCAACCATTTGAGATAAATAACCTTCATTTAGTGGAATCAAGACCCATAAGATGGAAGGAATTTCCACTGGAAGGTTATGTTCATCCTTGCATTGATAGACGATCATAGATTGATCTGGAATATGAAATGTGACTTCCCTTATTTGGAAATTGATATGAGCTCCATGTAGAGAAAGCCAATCCATGCCAAGAATCACATCAAATTCTACTATAGTAAGGATCACAAGATTTGCAGGAAGCACTTTCCCACAAACATCAATCGGAGAAAAATAATAAACTTTTAATGTGACTGTTGTGCCATTAGGGGTTGTCACATCTAACTCAACATCTAACTATTGAGGTAATAAGGTGATATCCCTAGAAAATTCTTCAGAAATAAAGGAGTGGGTGGATACAGAATCAAATAAAACATTTTCTACTTTAGAGTGGATGGTAAGTGTACCTTTCACCACATCGTTATCGTACTCCACATCGCTGATAGAAATTTCATTTGACTTTCTTTGTCTTTAGCCTTAAGATTTTGTTGACATCGACCATCATCATCATCCTTTGGATTTGGGCATTGATTGGAATAATGCCCCATCTCCTTGCACTTGAAACATTTATGTGTAGTAGGTTCATTCTGTGTATCCCTTCCTTTGTTTGCATCATTAGACATCTTCTTCCCATCATCGCGGCATTCAAATGCCCGATGACCTTCCTTTCCACATATGGAACATTTACTTGTCCCTTTAAGACAACTCCCTCCATGTTTCTTTCCACACTTTGTGCAAAAGGGAAAGCTCATCTTCTTTTCAGTATGCTCTTTAGATTTTCCTTTGAATTCCATTTTCCTCTTCTTATCAAACACATATGACTGATGGGTTACTCCAATCTCCATCTCAACTTTGAGAGCACATCTAACGATTTCCTCATAGCTATTGAAGTCCCTTATGGCTAAGGCCCTTCGAAGACTTGGTTTTAAGCCACTAAAGAATCGATCGATCTTACTCTCATATTGGATAATAATACCAGAAGTGTACCTTGAAAGTCTTGTAAAATTTTCTTCATAGGTACCAACAGATTCATCATCCTTTTGCTTCAGTTCAAGAAACTCTTTCTCCATCTTTGTTCGGAGAATACGAGGGAAGTACTTATTGAAAAATAAGTTCTTAAGCTCGTCCCATTCAATGGACTCAATTTCATCAATTTACCTCGTATTGTTAATAAGATTCCACCATTGATCAACATCACCATCCAAACGATACACTGCTAGGATGACTTTATCATGCTCAGAACATTGAAGAATTGAAAATATCTTTTCAGTAGTACTAATCCATTGTTCAGCAGCTAATGGATTAGTAGACCCGCTGAATGAAGGTGGACGCTATCTCATGAAGGATTCAACAGAATGTTGCTCCTTCCGTTGCTCGTCTGGAAGTCTTGCATTATTCATAGCATGAGAAAGTTGTGTGAGCATGGATACAAGATTTTGCATTCCATCTCCCAAAACGTTTTGTTGCTCAGGGGGACAATCATTGCATTGCCCGCCGCATTCCGCATTAACATGGTTCCTTCGGGTTCCAGCCATTAACTAATACTAAGAATAATAGTGTGAGAAACACTAATTATAATAGAAAAACCACATAATCAAGAATAAAATTTCACACTTAAGGTCTTATCCTAGGTTATTGATGGCCATTTCTAAAACACTATGATTATGTTCTATGTTTAGACTTATCCTTAGGGTTCTTACTAAGGCTTTTACATCCTAGTTTCCAAAGGTTGACTATACCTTTTCTCTGATACCAACTATAACAACCCATACTTTACATACATTGTTATTACTTCAGAATTGAAGCACACTTATTACAACATATAACAAAACCAAGGAAGGACTGTATAGGTATAGTGTCTTTAGAAACTGGGAAACATAAACAAATGGTTCATAAAGCATCTACTTTGCCTCCCATTTATTTCATCATATCTAGAGTCTCTTTTTGGAATATTCTACTTAATAACCTTCTTCCTGACCTGGGGAAATAAAACACACAAAAGGGTGAGCTCAAATGCTCAATAATGGTAGACAAAAGAAATATCAATCACATCATATACATATGAACATAACTTTTGGAAATCTTATCCTGCAAAAGAGATCATAATATTATAACATGGGATAAATCATAGAAGTGAAATGTAATCCCAATAATCATAACATAAAACCTGTAACTTTGTGGCATACACAAATAATCATAGAGAATCATTTCTTATTAGTCAAGACTCATTGACAAGACTATCTTAGTGGACAAAGTCCATTTCTGAACCGAGTCACCCTCGTTTCAGTCATGTTTCATTGAACCGGTATAACCTACCATTCCAGCCATGTCTATCTCATGAGATATAAAATATTTACCCAATGCATTGGAGGGAGATATAGGTCCCACCCATCTCATAATTATACCATTCTTATGTGTGACACAAAATCATAAACCATATATCATAGCATAACCCATGTAATAAATATCGGATTCTTAAACAACATGACATCATAAAACAATTCATATAAGATAAAGGAATTCATAAAAATATTTACATCACAACATAATCAAATACATGTAATAATAGGGATAGAAACAGAACCCAATATTATCTTAGATGGAAAATAATTTTGATAAAACACTTGAACTCCATTCTTGACGAAAATATCCTTTCTACTTCAAAAACACTTTTCATTTCTTCACATGTCATAAAATTATAACTAAAAGAAGTTGATTAAAAATAAACATGAAAACTTGTAAAGGAAGCTTCTTGGAAATAATGTTTTAAAAATCCATTCATTCCATATAAGTTAAAAAAACATTCTTCGTACTTTTGTCGGAATAGTCAAAAAGTACCTCGTACGAAAAACGACAAAAGATTCCTTTCATATCTTTTACTAAAAAGCCACCGAAGTGTAAAATTGGATATAAACTATTGTATAATGATATAAATATTACATATTGAGGAAACATGGGTGTGGATGATAAAATACACCCCAGTAAATACCAAAGTATAAACAATCTCAGATAAAAATGAGATTGTGATATTTTCCCTTACCTTAGGTCCCACTTGATTTGTAAGTGTCTGAACCTCCTGTATAATGATTTAAATAATGTTATTGACTTATTCCAGAATCATACTTATTTTTATGATATCATATATGGTCATATTCTTAGCTTCTTAGTATTAATATTTCATTGCTACTTGTTATTCGGGTGTTTATAACTTTTTGTTTTTATGCGTGCTTTGTCGAATAAATTCTTATTCTTCTCATTAGGTTATAGATACCTAATTTCCAGAATGGTATTAGTGTAATATATATCATATTCATTCATTTAATTCATTTATATAATCATTATTAAATGAAGATCATGTATAACGAGTCGCATCACATCGTGGAGACGGTATTCCGTACGTACGCACGAGGGATGATATCGTTCCTATGATCGTGGAATTGTATTGGAGTGTATGTATACTATTTCATAATCAATATCACTTTATAATAGTCATATATAATTATTATTTACACCATTTTACCCATACAAGTAAGGTGGTGGTGGAAAATAGATTACACCACGGCGTGGAGACAGTATTTCGTACGTACGCATGCGCGGTGATTTCATTTTCCTTAGGATGGATAGATGGCTAAATAGGGTTGTTTCATACTTATAATAACATATCAGTATATGAGTGATACTGATGTTATTACTTCATAATGAAACAACTAAAGAAGAAGAAGTTGGAGAAGAAAGAAATTGGAAAGGATCAGTAATGGATATTACCTCTTCTTTGAAGTGCTTCTTTGAGACCCCCTTTTAGGGCACTAAAATTTGTCTTTGAAGAAGACCAAGACCTCAAGGATGTCTATAGGGAAGTGTAGAGGTGAAAATGGTGGGGTTTGGCAGAGCTTGAAGGCTCAAAGTTGTGTGAGGAAGAGAGGGAGGAGGTGCCCTTTTATAAGGGAGGAGAGGGGCACCTTTGGAATAACTAAAAATATTATTTTATTATAATGTCAAATTCGGTTTTAAATAGCTCCAAATTGATTTATTTCTAGGATAAGGTGGGTATGGGTAGAAATCTTCTCATCCAATTGAATTTATACAAGTTTAGGTCATTATATTAACCTTATCTTTTATTTTTAACTCTTAGTTAATTAGATTGACATTTACCATGTCACTTGGTATTTTTATATTATATAGTTAATAAACATACCATATACATCCAAGAGACCCCAAAGTTGTGTTTTATTAATATATATAACCTTATATAAGTCATTTGTCCGATCCTTAGATTTTTAGGAATAAAATAACAATTAATAATATAATATTTGTTTTAAAAACTATTTTATGTCAATTTTGACACTATTTAGTAATTGATTTTTGTGAAAATCATAAAAGAATGATAAGTTCTAAAAACGTTAATTAAATCAATATTAACATGTCATATTAACCTATAAAATTAGTTTAATTCATAAAAAGTCTCAAATTATATTTATTTGGGTATTTATAACATCAATTATCTCAATATTTCATTAATAAGATAATTACCGCATCATCGTTGTGTCATAAATAAATTAAATTATTTAAGGTATAAAAATTACAAATAAAATACAATTATGTAGGAAATATTTTTAGATATCTAATGAATATTTATAGTCGAATTTATCTTATGTATAACCCCATATTAAAAATTATTTAGTTATTAAAATTTGATTTTAACTATTTTAACCCTTCTTTAAATAAATTAATAACAAATGTCCTAATCTAATCCAAGTGGGCCTAAATGGTCATATTTCATTCCTATGTTTGTTTTTGGTCGAATCACACTTGTCCAATAGAATTAGGACATGTGTTAGGGTAATAATAATATCATTTTTCCCCTTAATTACCCTATTTACTTTTAACCGTGGTAAAAAAAAAGTAAAAAGTTTCTATTCACCAAAAAAATATTTTCATCTCATTGAACCACATTTTACTTACTGACATCAACCGTGTCTCTCGAAATTTTGAAATTCCACTCATAGAGGAGGTAAAATTAAGTTTTATGAAAAATTCAGTTTTTTTAACAGCCACTTAGTAGTTTCACTATTCATCAAAAATTGAAAGTTTTCAGAAAAATACCAAAATTTCACCCTAGGTTAATTTCGATATTATGAATCCAAAAATGAAGTCCATTTTGAAAAATAAAATTTATAAAATTTCAAAAATTGGTTATTACTATTCATAACAGCTAGTTTTAATAATATTTTAATAGCATATCATTGTTTAGTGAAACTCGGTATTGCCTACGACGCAAGCTATCGAGGAAGGCCGCGGTTGCGTGTAAACCAAGACAAGATAGTGTTGTGTGTAGTGGAATATTCCTTTGATGATTTATATAACATAAAAACAAAATATTTCACATAAAAGTCTCGGGTATTACAATAAGTATATTAAAAAATACTCCTAGAGAAATAATTTCCTCATGAACAATGAGTGGATATGGAAGGTAAATTTATGAATTTGAGGAAAAAAGAATATTAGAATGTTGCAAAGTATGAAGCTAAATTCCCAATGATAGAATTGAATTTTGTTGACAACATACCAACTATGAGGAGCAAGATTGATCGATTCTGTAATGGCCTAAAGTCGTTCATCTGATGGGCACCCATCTCTTAATGTTTCTTATCATATTAATATATATTCTAATGTGATATCAAGAAGGAAAATAATTTCTATAATTATTATGTAATTAAGGGAAAGAAAGATAACATTAGAGAAACTGAGAACTATTTAAAGGTAAATAAGTAAATAGGGAAGAATGGAAGGGTTTAATTTTCACCCTATGACAATTGTGGAAGGAAACACCCTTTTGCCTGTTTAAAGGGAAAATGAGTATGCTACAAATGTGGACAGAAAGGCAATATTGCTGGTGATTTTAAGAGAAACAAAGAAGCTATTAATATAAAATTCTATAATTTTTTAGAGATGGGGCACTATGCTAATAATTATCCAAAGAATCAAGGAAAATGCTACAGAAAAGGCCAAGGTGGAATGAAAAATCTTATATGGTCACAACTACAGAGGATGAAGTTCCTAACAAAGTGGTGGAATGTACATTAATCATTTCATAAAACATATCCAATGATTTATTGAGTTTTGGATCACCACATTCATTTATATCATCCCAATTTGACAAAAAAATTAGAAATTTCAAATTTGATTTAATAAATGAGTTATCATTCAAAACTCCCAATGGATGTATCATTGAAAAAATGCATGACGATCAGTATCCCTCATGAAACATATACATTACTTAGTTTATAACTTTATCATCATACAGATGATTGACTTTGATATAATTCTCGGTATGAATTGGCTATCAAAATATAATGCGAAGATCTCTTTTATGAATACAGAAGTTTAGATTTTTGAGAATGGTGTAGAATCCATAATATTTATAGCAGAAACATTGCCATTTGATTATCATTTATATCCACCCCCGTAGCTCTAATTAATTCATTCATTGGGGTGGAAGTAGATACAATAACTATGGGTGAGGGAAAAAATGTTCAAATATAATATTTTTCTATTGTGAAAGAATATATTGACTTCTTTTTGGAGGATTTACATAGACATCCTCCAGAGAGAAAAATTGAGTTTTCCATTGAATTAATTCTTTGTTAAGGGCCCATATCAAAGAACCCTTATAGAATGGCCACATTGGAGTTTGTGGAAATAAATAAACAACTAGATGAATTGAGTAGTAGAGGATTTATTCACTCTATTGTTTCTCCACGGGGAGTCCCTATTCATTTCCATAATAATAATGATGGGTCTATGAGGTTGTGGATTGACTACAGTGAGATAAATTCTATAATAATAATGAATAAGTATCACCCACCTCTCATTGATGATATTTTTGATCAACTTCATGGAGCCCAATTTTTTTCAAAGATTGATCATTGATATGGATATCATCAGTTGCTTATGTGTAAGGAAGACATTCCAAAAACAACATTTCGTAATAGGTATTGGAATTATGAGTTTACTATAATGCCATTTGGACTAACTAATGCACCATCTTTATTCATGGATATAATGAATAGAGTTTTTATGTAATATCTTGTAGACATTGTAGAGGGTTTTATTGCTGATATACTGGTATAATCTAAAAGCTATTATGATCATGAAATCATGTATGCACAATTCTGAAGACTCTTAGAAGAAAATAATTATCTGAGATGTTTTTCAAGTGTTATTTTTGGCTCCAATCAGTTTCCTTCATGAGCCACATTGTCTCTAAGGATGGAATATTTGTAGATCCTAATAAGACAATGGATTTGAAATAATTTCCTACTCCAACGAACATAACTAAAGAACATAGTTTTATTGGTTTAGAAGTTTATTATCGACATTTCATTATGAACATCTCCCATTTGGGCAACCCAATGACTAGGAATATACAAAAAGGGGTTAAATTCGTATGGACAGAGGAATGTGAAGAATTTTTTATAGAATTGAAGTTAAGATTTTTGAATGCACCAACCATGACACTACCATCTGGGAATGATGGATTTATGATCTTTAATATTTCATCAATGAAAGGACTTGTATATGTCCTTATTTAGAATGATATATTGATTTCATATGCGTCTAGGCAGCTAAACATTTCTAAACAAAACTATCCAACTCGTGATCTTGTGTTAGCAGTCGTAATATTTTCTCTGAAGATTTGGGGACATTACCTCTATGGAGAAAAAATGTGAGACACATATAGATCATAATAGCTTGAAATATATCTTCTCACAGAAAGAAATAAATATTAGACAAAGGAGGTGGATTGAGATACAAAAGGATTATGATTTCATAATACACTACCACCCGGTGAAAGAAAATATGGTGTAAGATGCTTTGAGTAGAAATGAACACTACATTCTAAACAAGATGAGTTCAGTGACCATAGCCATTTACATAAAACATTACCTAGATTTAAGCATAATTATACATCAGTGTACAAGGCAATGTTCATTAAGTCCAGTGACTTGGAATACTAGCTACATAGAACATAAAACACGGGGTTTAAAAAATTATTAATTTAATCTCCATATACAGATCCTAACTTTCTTTGAGCCCCTACATCTTCATAGGGTACCTTGGGGAATAGCTAATCAATTGGATGAGATAAAAATCCCAGTAATGGGATCTATATTAAGCAGAGGAGTTAGGTGGCATGAAATAAGGATATACAAATCATGGAACATATCAAATCATATCATATAAGCATGGGATAATATAACCAAGGAATCATATTAATGTGTAAGAATCATAAAATTCGTATTTAGTAAGGGTCAAGGGTAATAGACAATCCTATTTCAATTTTTATTACATGTCAAGGCTAACCGCAAATCCGGATTCCCATTTTAGTGTGGGACAAGGATGTCCGCCAATCCTATTTGACATCACATATCATGTGATGTAAATTTACACAATTCATTGGAGTGCTATCTGGACGCAGCAATCACAACATTTTCATCAATATTATTGATGTATAAAAAATCATAAATAATCATCCATACGTAAACATAAGGGTACCCTTGGAAATAATTGGGTACTGAAATCAAGACATAAAGCATAACCAATTGGTGTATCATGAAAGAGTCCCTGAAAGAAAGGGATTAGAAAATACATGGTCATTAATAAGTTAATATAGGCATATATCATGGTAAGTGGTGTCAAACATAAGTGACAACATATTGGAAATGTATTTTATAAAAATTATAATTAAAACATTTTTGTGTGGTTTTAAGGAAAATACTCTAGGGATTTTAAAATAGAAAAGAAGAAAATAATTTATATAAAACAAGAATTCAACCAAGAAGTTTTTAATAATAAAAAACATTATTTTATAAAAGATAATGGTGGATTAAAATAAAGTATAGTGTGAACTCTAAATTTGGTAAAATTTTGGGAGGTTCCCTTAAAACAAGTTTGCTTATCGGAAAGTTCGATGGAGGGAATCATTAAAAAAATATGTATATCCCCAAAACAAAGTGATGAAAGGGTGATAAGAAATATAATTTTTAAAACTAAACATCATTTAGATTATTTAAATAAACAGATAAGATAACTCATTTTTTATATAAAGAAATATAAGGCTACCTGAAAGATCAATGAACGTTCGGGTAGAATTCGTTGCGCTTTATAGGCATAGTTTCAGGAGTACATAAGTGGGATTCATGAGAGAGAAAAGTGGATACTCACTACTTACACACCATTATTGAAGTGTGGGGAATTTTATAAAAAATACCCCATCATTTGGTTCATACATAAAAAGGCATAGCCTAGAGGACAATCTTGATTAAGAGAGAAATGAAGAGGATCCCTTACTATAAATCTGGCGGTGTTCTCCGATTGTTAATAATGACATGAATAATCAAATTAGTTTTACTAATTAATAAATACATAAACTCATATATATTTAATTTATTTATTATAACCCTTTTTGGTTCATTCAATCCCTTTTTGATTGGTTTTAAGGTTTAATTTCAATGTTTTGTCTCATTTGCTTACTTGGTTTTAATGACTGGTTTTTTTATATTCATATTTGGATAAACATGTAATATGAAAGTGGGTTCCTACAATTGAATTTGTATGTAATTAGTTAACATCCATAAGATTATATTGTTATAAAAATTCATTCGGTTATTGGGAGTGAAGATTATTTATTATATAAAACATTGTGATAACTATTTTGGTTAATTGGTGGGTTCAATTACGATTAACATGGTTTGATTTATAACATAGTACCATTAGTAAAAAATAATTACAAAACCATAACTTGGATATATTACATTTATAATAATATCATTCAAAAATAAAAAAATGGTTTCCTGATCATAATTAAAGATGAAAAAATAAATTTATAACTCATTGTCCTTGAATGTGTTAAATTTACACATCTCAAACAGTGTTTTCATTTCATTCAAATAAATGATAGGGAAAGGAGAGATGATGATGAAATATCTCAATAGCATAAAAAATTCCATTACATGTATGTCACTGGATTTATAATACTATTTGGGTGAACAGATATGAGGATAGAAATAAGAAATTAAAAGAACTTAAAAGAAATAAATGAATTTGAATGTGGAAATTACCTCTTGAGTTTATCACTTTTGAGAACCTCTTAAAGGGGGAGGTTTTGGATCATTGATGATTCTAGGGGATTATGGATGTGGGGGAGGATCTTAGCGAGATAATTGGGAAGAATATTGTCTAGGAAAAAGGCTTTAGAGTAGTGAATAGAAGAGGGAGTGAGGTGGGTTTTATAGTGCAGGATATGAGGGTTTTCATAATTTTTTAATCATTAGATTATAGATTTACCTCAAGAACAAAAAATGTGATTATACCATGACCAATAATTGTAATAAATTCATGTGATTTAGAACCAATTGGTCTTAAATCATCATATCAACATCAATGACTCAATAAATCCATTATTTATCATTTATATGAAATTGTAGTATTTTACTATTCATAAAAAATTCATTTATTTTAGAAAAATCCAAAAAAAAATTCCTAACCATTTTTTGATGTGTAAAATCCAAAAATGAAATCGATTTTCCAAATATTATTTTCCTAATCTGATTATTTTAATATTTAATTAATGTCATAATATATAATTAAAAAAGCAGTTTTAAAACATTCATTTACTTGTTCTAAAATATAGTTACATCATACATTCACATGAATATTATCTTTATAGTATCATAGGTATGGGTTCAATACATTAGTGTATATAAATATTAGTAAGGGTATGTTACTATTCATATGGGTAGGATACTATTCACCAAAATTTATAAGAGAATAATTTCAATTAATAAAATATTGGGTCCTTACAATGAGAGTTGAATGGTATAATTTGTTCATGGATCTAGTAAATAAGGATATGGGAATTATCAAGGATGGTTACACATCACTAATTCTTCAATTTGTTTCGAAACATTATTTACTATAATGGATAAAAAGTTCTCATGATTATGATGAGGATTTTAAAATGAAAATTAATGTTGTATATGATGGGAAGTTGATTGACATTGTATATGATGGTGGCATTTTGACATTCAGAATGAGGACTTCTATTCCCATTGTTCCTGAGCTAAAGAGGTAACAATTTGATGATGCTCATACCTATAATATATTTATCAACCCTAGTAGAAAAAGGAAGTATAGAGATATGAAGGAATATTTTTTGGTGGGAAAACATGAAGAGGGAGATTGCTTATTATGTGTCGAGATGTTTTTTTATCAATATGTTATGGTTGGAAGACAATATCAAGGGGGATTCATGAAACCTCGTCATATTCATGTTTGTAATTGAGATGATATTACGATGTACTTTTTCATGTGGCTACCAAAGACTCTGAGAAATAATTATGATAATATGGTTCATTGTTGAACTTCTTACAAAATTAACACCTTTTCTTGCTATAAGAGAAGTGTTACTACTTGAACATTTAACAAGACTATATATTAATGAAGTTGTATGACCTCATGGTATACACTTATAAAATTTTTATGATCGTGATCACCATTATTCATCACATCCATGGAAAACTCTTCAAGAGACCCTGGATAGGGATCTTCATTTAAGCACATCCTACCACCAAAAAATTGATAAAAAATTATAATGGGTTATTGAAACTTTTGGAGATATTTTAAAGTCTTTTAAACATGACATTCATAGTATGTGGGATCATTATTTACCTATCATATAATTTTCCTATAAAAATAGCTTCCATTCAAATATTCATATGGCACCATATAAAGCATTATATGAAAGAGATGTTGTATGCCAACATGCTGGGATGATGTTGGTGAAAGAATTACTGTAGGTCGAGAACGTGTTGAGGAAACAATGGAAATAGTGATGATTATCCAATCCCATATCAAAATATCTCAATGTTGTTAAAAGATCTATAATGATAACTAAATAAAGGATTTTGAATTTCAAGAAGGAGATCACATTTTCTTAAAGGTATCTGAATGGAAGGGTATTATATGATTCAGTAAGAAGGGAAAATTAAGTCCCATGTACATCATACATTTTGAAATTCTGGATAGATTTGGAACCGTAGCATATGATTTTGAAATGGTTCCATGTATCTCAAATTTTCACATTGTTTTTCATGTTTCAATGCTAGGGAAATACGTACCAGACCCAACACATATACTCACATACAAAAAATAGAACTTGAGATTGATATGTCCTATTGTGATGATCCTATCAAGATTCTTGATACCAATGAACAAGTATTGATAAATAAGATGACTCTCCTGGTACTTGTTTTTTATATAACCATAAAATGGTGGAAGAAACATGAGATCCTAAGTATATTATGTTGAAGACATTCCTGAACCTTTTTGGTAACAATTTGTGTCTTTCGAGGAAGAAATTTTTTTGGGAAGGGAGAATGTAACAACCAAATATTATTTTCAATGGAAATTTATTTCTTATAAATATGTCATAATCATATGAAATTACAACATAAGGAACTACTAAGGGCTCTGTGACCTTTAATCATAATTTTGACACTTTTATGATGTGAATTTCAAAAAACAGACATACACGGTTGCGATTAGTTGGTTATTTGGAGTCCAACGAGAAAAACACATTTTTGATGAATAGTAACCTACCTTATTAATAGTAACCTACCCTTATGAATAGTTATATACCATGATAAATAGAAACCTTAAATATATTATTATATAAATAATATTCAAGTGGAAGTATGATATACATATGATTTGGGATAAATAAATAAATTTTGTAAAACTATTTTTTTAGAATAAATTATGATTTTATTTAAATATTTAATTAATCATATTTGGAAAATTATTTTTGATAAATTGAATTCATTTTTGGATTCTACACGTTAAAAAATGTTTAGATTTTATTTTTTTTATTTTTCTGAAATACTTGTATTTTTTATGAATAGTGATATATGGTAAAATACCGTATATAAAAGTTATCAATTAAATAAACTATTTATGACATCATAAGTGATGTAATCCCACATTTTTTGAACTCACGTAATTTTATTACTATTCTTTGTTAGGTAATCATCACTATTTCTACTCTTGATGGAAAATAACAGACTAATGATTAAATAAATTATGAAAACCCTCCAGTCCCCTACTTTAAAACCCTCTCACCCACTCTTCTCAACACTTTTCTAAGCCTTGAAGATCCTAAAATGTAGGCCCAAATACCCTTCCTTAGTCACTTCACACGTCCAATAAGATCTTGGTCTTTCCAAAAGACCAAAATCCAATCCCATATGGATGTTTTAAAATACGTTATTTCATGAGGTAAAACACCTTTATTTTTCATTTAGTTTCATTTATATTTATCTTCTTTGGTTATCCACTCCTCAACATTTAAATACAAATGAACATTATAGATCTAGTATCATCTACATACCAAATTTAAATATTTTTAATGGAATAACCTTCTTTAATATCCTTACTCTCCCTCTCTCTCTCTATTTTATTTTAAAAACGAAATTAACGTCCATGAGGTTCAAATTTATAACCATTGTGGACAAAAAAGTTTTGTTTTTCAATTTATCCAGTATTACTGGATAGAAAACACTCATTATGGTTGAAAAAACTATAATATATGTATTATAACCTAACTAATATTTAGTAACAAGTATACATACATATTTTTAAATCGTATGACTGAGCTACCTCCAAATAATCAAAATATTGCTATAATAATCTAAGTGAATGTCATAAATATTTCCTCTAATGATTCATAATATTTCCATGTAACTAAATGATATAGATGAACATTAACACTTTTTTATGTTCATAAATAATATGTAATGTCAATTCTGGAGATATAAATCCATTACACATGAACTCCAGTACTTAAGAACTAGTGAACAGATTTTGAAAATAAATAAAACGCCCACTCAAGAATGACGAAACTCGATATAATAACTTATCAATAAGAGCATAAATGAACTAATAAGAATTATGATAGAATAAATACATGTCTGATAGTTTCTGAAATAAGTTATTAATAAGACTTATCTCATATTCTATGACCATAAGTTTAAGAGCAGAACACATTTTGACTTAAGGTAAGTATTTTTCTACCCGAACCTCCATGTTCATTTGGGTTACTTTTGTTGTTCAAATACCTCAATGAAATTATTATGTATTATTATTTATTCAACAAATTTTTTTTTGAGTATTCTATATATGACCCCAACATTAATCATTCCTTATTTAATGTAGTTTAATATGTTTTAATCGGAACTTTCAAAATTCATTCCGAAATACAAGCCTGATTTAAGAGAATTTATCAAATACTTTAATATTTCCAGGGGAACTATATAATTTGTTTTCAGAAACAATTACCTTTGTAAAATGAATCAATTTATTTCAAAAATACTATATTATATTTGTTCTTGTATTATACAAATACTTTTCCAGAATAAATATTCTTTTTAAAATAAAACAGCATTTATCTCATGAATTAAACAATGATTTTAAAAGTGTGTTTTCATCTTTTTCAACACTCTTGTTGATTATTAGGTATTTTTTGGACTAAAATATTATTATATTGTAGTCCATATTTAATTTAATGTATTAATGTTAGTATTCTTGTCAATTTTCATTCCTAAATCCATTCCCCAATTTACTTTGAAGGGTTATAGGTTAAGCTTAATATTTGGGGAAAGTTATTTACGTTTCATATTTTAGATTCAATATGAATGCATGTAATTTTCATGTTTATCCATGCTCATATGAGGAATTCATTGGACTTATTAAGTGATTTGTGGGGCCCACTATAGCCCCTCAATGCGTCTGTAGGTCTCATGAGTAAAATAGACGTGGAATTGGCCAAGGCCTTTCCCAATTCGATATATGGTTTGGCCAAAGCCTTAATCATTTTTAGACATCCTAGACGAGGCCTTTAAAAAATGTTTAAGAATTTATGACATATTCTCTTCCCTAATTATAAAGATAGTAATATAATGTTTTTGTGGTTATTCAACTAATAGATTAACCATGATTATGTTTTATTACAACATTTTTTACCCTGCTCATATTCCTACCTTATTAGGTTCATGTTTTTTTAATGAATGTGTTCTCAATTATTTACAATGCCAAATTTATATGTTTATGATATATTCCACTATAGTTCTTAATCTTAATAATCATTTTTTATCACCCCTTTATTGTGTTTGATTTCCCCAAAATAAGAATAAGTAAGTTATGAGTGATTTTCATGAATAATCTAGGAGGCGTGGTTGTTTCTAATGGAATAAATTATTGTTTTATTTCTATTCTTGATGTAATGTTGAACTTATATATGTTTCCTGTTTCTAAAGGATACTAAACTACTTTTCCCTTTAGGATGCATATTTCTTTTTTATATTCCATTATATTCAAATAAGGCACCAACTCTAGGAAACTAGCTTCAAGTCCATACATTATCCTTTACCTATATTTATGATGTAGTGTTTTATGTTGTGCCAAAATTTTCCATGTTGCCTTTATGATTATATTTCTACATCATGCCATATTTTTTGTGTTCCTTTTATTCCTAATTGATATCCTTATTGTATGAAATGTATTTAATTATCCATGGTATTACATGTATTTTACCTTGTTTGGAATTATAGCTCACCCCTTATGCATATCCCCAGGTTATCCCATGAAATTTTATGTTTGATGGAATATTATGATCAAGTAAATGAATTTTTCAATATTAGTATTGTATCTCATGTCATAGGTTTTTATCCAGCATATTTAATTCCAAAATAAACTATACATATTGATCTTCTCTATTGTATTATGTTAAATATTGTGTAACTAATCATGAATTAATGTGTAATAAATAGATTGGTTGTTATAACAGCTGTTCAAGGTTATCTAAAAAGGAGGTATCTCACACATGAATTAAATGTGTTCCCTTCATAAAATAATCATAGAAAACCCAAATTGTGTCATTTCCATGAGTTGATATGGGTAAACCAGTCATGAAAACCATTAAAACATCATCCTAATTCCACTATAGAATGAAAAAAAGCTATAAAGGACCTACTATTCACTGATGTTCTGCCATCTCTTATTGATAGGAGGAACACCAAGTGATGAAGCAAATAATATTTTATTTTGTACCGTGCTCAAAATATTTACAATTTATGTATTGATATATCATTATAACACTGAAATTTACCACCCACGTTGAGGAGTGTAATTCCAAAACAAACTCATCTCTAATGTCAATCGGGACCCATACATTCTTATGGAATACTATGGTGTCAACCCCATACATGTTCAATCCTGAAGATGTATCATCATATTATATTTTATCCCCTTAGGAAAAGGCCTTTTAGATCATATAGTTGACACATTCTTACCGACTACATAAGTGTATAGGTCATTACAAAAGCCCATATAGTATTCTGACCATGGTCCTCCTAGACCCCAATATGCAAATCTGAGAATAAGGACATGAGATTCCATTCACCACTCAACTACTAAACTAATTATGTCTGATTCTTCTAGATAAAATCCTTCCACTACATCTCTATTACCATGAGTGTAACAAAACTCTTAATCAAAAGTCATTAGGTACTCAAACCACTTAAGATGGATGTGATTCAGATCCCACTATGTAAATATGTACATGATGATTTTGAGAAAATGTACACCAGAAAACACAATCCGTGTAAATAGTGTATCCAATGGCATATAGTTTGAACTGTAGTAGCTAGATCAAATTCACTAATCTCTATAATTATTCTCATGAGGCCACAATTGATAAGTCTCGTAAGCGACGACTCTCTCATGCTTCCTCAAAACAGCTCGATGTCTTGTATCTAATGTGTCACAATATACAGTGTAAATCTTACCCCGAACAAGAATAATCAATATCCAAACTAATTTCAAACAAAAAATAATCTCCTAGAATTGTTACTCTAAATCTTATGACCATATTAATTTCACACCATTATTTTTCAATAATTAATGTGGAACTCCAAGACATGAGAAATCATGGATGAAGATTCTATAATATCTAGATAAACCCATGAAACTCCAAATTACAAATATGTTCATGGGAATATCCATGGAAAATATATCTCTCACTTTATATAGGTCTACTAAGACTCTAACCTCTAAGATAATGTGATACATGTAGTGTAATATTTTGATCCAACTGTGGAATTTACTTATCATTACATGGAGATGATGCTCTCTCAGTGTATTCTGTAGGATCTCATGGTGGTTGGAATGGCTCTGTCTAGAGCATGAATACACTATGATGACATTATCAAATAATATCATGAAAGAATCCAGATATGGGTGTAAAACTCAATCCATAATATCCATGAAAATAGAATGTGTGTTTGTGAGTCTGAATTTCAAAACTAGGTACTCATAAAGACAAGACATGCTCATGAAAATTATGATAGGTATGTCTGATGAACTTACATGAACTTGATCATAGCCCAACCTCAAATATATATTGGAAAACACTCTTGTCCAATATATTTGACCAAATAGGTTGTCTATTCTTGTAATTGGATACTGATTCATTACCGTGAGCTAGTTAAACCGATGGTAATCCCCGAAAATCCTGAGGGTAACTTCCACCATCAAAGAAAAATTGAATGGTGAACTCCAAGGAAATGTTTTGTGGCTTATGAATCCATTATAATCCAAATCCTTCAATTGTTTATTGTTACCTAGAAGCTCCTTAGGTTCTATTTTATAAGGAGGAATGGTCGCCGGTGATCCTCTGGACACTAGATCAATAGTAAATTCAACCTCTTGCACTAGAGGTAGACTAGAAAAGTCTTTGGGAAATATTTCATAGAAATAATTCACTACAGGGGGGAAAGTGGGTCATAACACCTGAACATCTACAAATATAATAGATATTTGAGTCATCACGTAACTTAGCCTCTACCTCTTGGGTCCCCCTCTAGTCACATTGTCTTCCCATTCTCCCTAATTCATGTGCCTAATGCCCCTGGTGATTTAAACGTCACTCGCCAAAGATAACAGCCAATAGGGGATCGATATAGAACTAACAAGTTCCTAATGATGATTAAATAAAATCATGTCATGTTGAGGATGAGAATGTAACACATGAAAAGGTCTCTTCTATTATCAAGGGGAAAACCCTTACAATGAATAATGCTCGTATATTGGATAACTAATAGTATATCTAGTTTTATAACATCATATCGATGATCAATATCAATGCCTAGAGTGTGAATGATTCCCTCAAATATTAATGAATGAAACACCAATGTTTCAAATAAATAATAAACTAATGTAGAAGTTACTAGAATAGTACGTCGTACAGTATATGTTATGGCAGTCTACTCCACCAGCAAAGACTAGAATGCAAGTAATTGGCATGTACCAGGACCCTAATTCACTGCCTTACTACCCTAAGAATGCTTTCTCTACTAGAGTTGAGAATCTTATGTATGGAAACCTCTGCCTCAATGTCCACCTCATCCAAAGAATCCAGCGGTATTCCAAAATCATCCCTAGGGTTATCCTATTGGGCCTATTCCTGATGCTAGAGTGGGGATAGATCCATGATCTCTAGGTTCTGATGGAATGGTTCTTTATAAGAAGTCGATATGCCCCATCTTTCTGAAACGTCTAAATTTTACTGGGTCTCTTATGAACCGGTGTTTTTATTTCTAGACATCGCAAACTAGTGAAATAATTGAAATCTATTTGCATGGGGATCATAAATGCTACTACCTCCATTAGTACCCTAAAATTGTCTCTTTCCCTTAGAAGAATATGTGCTTACAGTCCATGGTGAAGAACCTTCCAAACACACACCATCATATTCCCAAAAACATTTATCTCTAATAAGTGACTTGTTTTCTATTTCATAAATAGTAGTCAACTAGAATAATTTGGCATGTGAATGAATGGTGTAAATAAACCCATCATTGAGTCTTCTTGTGGTTATAAGACCATCACCCACTACAGTAGTGGTGAACTGGTTATTCTCTATAAAATGAGAACAGTATTCCCTATATGACATACCTCCCCCAAAAGGTTATTGAATTATCTTCTTCTATCAGGCCTCAGAGTCTGTGGAATGAAATAGTATTAGAAGATCATCTGGAAATCCTCCTAGACAATATCTATATGTTGACCTACCTAGGTGATTAGGTCCAACCATCGATTAGAGGAATCACATAGCATATGCAATGATATATAGAGCCTTATTTATGGTGGAATCTATAGATGTTATAATGTAGATAGGATAACATCATGAAAAGACTCATCAGTGCATGGTACGACATCCCCCAAAAGGGGGGGAGGATGCTACTACTAGAATTCCTAAGTCATCTTTTCCATATTCAGGGAATGTAAAAGAACACCATTAATATTTATGGGCATACGAAGAAATATCTCTCATAAATGGGAGTCATTTCCAATATTATGAATATGGATAGGTCCAACAAGTGGAACTATTGGAGGACTCAGTGGAGGCTCAAGGCCCTCCACCTTATGTTCATGGTCTTCACCACCTTTTGGGGATATGAATGGAGGACGTTGTGGAAACATGATACTACAATTACAAATTAATTACTCAGAATAGATTTAATCAACTAAAAGGATAGAAAATAAGATATTAGTATAGGTATAATTAAATCATATAGAAATAATCAAGCCTTCCTATATACACAAAATTATTGGACTAGTTGGTATAAGAGACCATAATGTCTATAATAACTTTGGATATAATCCACTACCCAATACTATGGTTAGGTCAGGGTCTATGTCTATTTGTGATTTATATATAAAATATGGATATTTTCACATTATGTTACATATTAATATTAAACATGTGGTATTTAAAATATTTAAAACACTTTAGAATCATTGAGTTAGAGGGATTACCATTTCTGATCAATAAGGGCCATTAGTCCTTATGAACCAAAATATGATATCCAATTAACCCACACTAGAACACGTTCCTTCCAATAAGACTAATGGTCTATGGTTAAACATGCCATAATTTTCTTCTTAATGTGACTACTTCAACATATTCAAGCATACACTATTAGGTTAAGGTAGTAACTTTAAGTATCAATTATGTTTTCCAATTCTTATAAAAAGTTTCTGTACATTTCCACACATATTCATGGAACTAACAAATTATAATAGGGAAATACACAATGAATGTAGAATGTGACATGGAAATTAATCTTATATTAGTCTTATTATTCCTTATATGATTCATGTGATAAAATTCCCCCATTTTCATTGGGTGACAATAAATGAAATTTCATTTAAATCAAACCAATATCAATAAAACCATAAAAAATTTGTTTCACCCAATTGTGAAGTTTTATAAACTAAAAATGAAATATTAAATAACATATATTTCTCATCCAATGTAATTTGGGTTTTCCCTTTTTATAGTCTAGCTATGTCCAGTCATAGGGTCAATTCCATATCCCATTAACTCCAAGACACATGTCTAATTTACATACAATAAGAGAGAGGAAAAATATTCTATGATACCACCTTTTGACATCTCTACCTATGATCCACTAAATTTTCACCATGATTTGTTGGGTCACATAGGCTATAGAAAACCGCTTCTTATGCTAGATTCTTCAAACTAGTATTGAGGGTGTAATGGTGGAACAATGGAGACCCTATACCCTCTTACAAGAGTGGCACAAAAAAATCCCACATAAATATACAAAAGTGGAAATAGATAAAATAGGTATAATAACATAAAATAAAAAGAATAATCACTAAAAAATCGATAATATAATCAAAATGCACTAGGTAGTGTCACATACCTATAATTTATTGAATTTTAATATACAAAAACGGGAAAAGGAGACATGAATGTACCAATACTAAAAAATGAACAAAGTTTTCTCCACTAAAACATCATGAATATGTTCAGTTCACTGCTCCAAAGCTTCATCAAGAAGAAAATGATATCAACAACTAGAATCAGGGCCCTTTCCCTTATCCATATACGTAGTCATATATTCTTCTCTAGTACCAAAAATAGATCAAACATGGTGTGATAGAAATATATAATTAGGAAACAACCAAAAGTTTCTATAATTAATCCAAGTAATTATCATTAATAAATAGTGTTTAGGTATAAATAAAAAATTCATCAATTCTGAAAAAATAAATAACAACATTATCATGTTCTTAAAGGACACCGGGTGGCTCTAACTACTTCGTATCATGGTCGTAATGAATGTATAATTCGTATAAATATATATATATATATATATATAAAGTTATAATATATATATATATATAGTATAATAATATATTTCATTCTCCTATATGAACCATGGGCATGCTGACATTAGTGGCCATATACATGGAATGCTATGTGATGGCTGGACTGAGGCATAACTCAGGCATCTATGGCCAGTCTAATGATCCTATAAGCTATAAAATAGGGCACATGCCCTATATTTTATAATTAGAGGAAGAGTTCATGCTCATCAATTGATATAGTCTGATTTCCATCATTTAAACACTCGAACAAGGGACACTGCATTTTAAGAGAAATTACCGACTCATGTTAATGGGGTGATACGTAATGTTCAACAACCGATGTATGGGAGTGTTATTCTGTCATTCCCAACAGATCCCTTAACATCATACCATAGAAAATATAAATGTGTACACATATTTATGATATAAGACAGAGTCATTACCTCTCATTTTTCTTGTTCTGAACCCATATATACAAATAAGGCATAATAGTTCCATTATGTAATAGGTAATTCATAATAAATGTTGTCATCGTAAAACAGTTCATATGTCATTCCATAAAACCATTTATTTCATAACATACTGGAAACTGTCATACACAATCCATTTCATATAAATTTAACCCATTCAATTTCCTAACGCATGGAAATTTCATTTATATGTCTCAAATGGGTCATATAGAATGTGACATGATTAATAAAGTAATTTTCTAAATGGGAAATTCCATTTATAGGTGGTCCAAACACCTAGGAGGTTCTTAGATTTCATCAAACCAATATATTAATGGTGAAAATCAATTTATGATCTTTCCCAAATGCTAATTTGGTGTTTCGTGTATTTGGAACAAATGACGATAAAAGGTAAATTCTATTTGGAAAACCTGAGGGGTGTCTATAAATGTGGTAATCATCCTATAAACTACTGAACAAGAAATAATGGGAGTGTATATAGGTGCATTGATAAATTTAATATGAATAAAAAAATTATAGGGGTTTATTTGAAAAATCCATCATGTGGCTCAATGGTAAAGCTATAAAGCATAAACAATCATGTGGAAAATGATGAGATCACCTAACCCAATGCCATAAATGAATATTCAATCATTAACAAACATAGATTTTATGTATGTTTGAAGAAATTGGACAAAATGGTTAAACTATTTGGAAATGGTGAAAAAATTATATTTAAATAGATTATTGAATTTGGAAATAAATGTTCATTGAATTTAAGAGACATGTATAGGTTATTGAGATGGATTTGGTGCTTCTGATATGCCGTGATATAGATTGTGGACATGTGAGTTATCAAGAATCCTAGATTCAAGGAGGATAATAAATGGTGGTACATACTTGAAAAATGGGAGTGGAAAATAGAAATGGGGATAAAAATTTCATTAAGGTAATTTATACTTTTCACCATAAAAAATAAGTGTGCATGGATTGGCTGCATGTTTTGCCAAACTATGCACCAACCCTGAACCATTAATATCTTTTTATGGTCACCATGCATGGTTAGGTGAATGGCTTACCTAAACATAAATAAACTATGAAAACCCAACTATCCAATAATTTTTGTAGTACTAAATGGCCATATTTCCAAGGTTGTATGGTTTCAAAAATACATTATAGCCCATATGTCTCTGTTATCTATAACCACCTAGTTTTGGGAAACAATGCTGGTTGGGCCTCATAGTTTCCCCAAAATGTGTGACCCTACATTTTCATTCCATTTTAGTGCTTCGAGAATTGAATTATCCTAAGATTTACTAGATACCTCATTTACTTGTTCAGAATCATCACTATTAGGGCAGTTTAAAAGAATTTATATTGAAAAAATTATTTATTCCTACCATCATGAAAATGTGGTTTGTGAAAAAAATGGGAAATTTACAAATAATGCTTAAAATCAATAAAAATAATAAATTATGTTCGTATATATTTCCACTACATGGGTAGAAAATGAACCATAGTTCATGGTTATTGATTAACATTGGTTGGGTTGATTTCAATTAGAGGGGATTCTATAACTGGAGTTTAGGTACACCATAACTTCTCATAAATTATGGGTTTATTACCTCCACAAGGCTTATTGAAATTAACATAAAATCTATCTTGGAAATATCATTCCAGGATATCATGATTAGGGAGTAGACTCAAAGGATCAAAGAGAAATAAGTTAATTTACTAGGAATGTCATGGAAAACTTAATAACTTTGAGACACTTTAAATACCTCTGTCTTTCTTATGAGAAGTGGAATATGTTTTTTCCACTAAGTTATCTATGTGATATTATATTCCATAAATAATTGAGAGGGATATTATATTTCAATAAAATAGTTGGATATTATTAAATTAAATTAAATACATTATCAATATTTTGCATTCCAGATAATTTAGTTAAATTATACATTAACTAATTATTGGAATTAATGTCCTCACAACTTCCACTATATTACTATTAACCATATTAGAGAAAGATTAACATCTCTCTAACTCTAAATTATAATAATTGTATAAGAACTATAATATTATACAACAACATGAATGTATATTATAGGTGATTGAATATTCTCTTCCTAATGAGTCAAAAATAGAGGCCAGTGGGGAACTATCTATCTATAAAAATCATTTCGATGACAGAATAGATGTCCAATGTTTCATGAGGTCATCAATTTCCAATGTAATTCTAATGAAACATGACTGTTTGGATATATATAAAATTATATCAATAAATTGCGATCATTATCTGTAGAACAATATTTAAGATAGATACAATATCTTATAGTTAGTATTTAATGTGAAATAATATTCGGTGAATGTTTTTTCACTTGTAGTCATGATGAATAACTATCTTGAGTACTTTTATATCCTTGGATTGATGATCCTAGATCATTTTTGAATATATCGAATTTTATTTTAACTACTTAAGATCTTATACTGTTAAATTATTATTTATTATATGACTAATTTTGATAAGTACCTATCAGAAGTGCTTACAATAATATTCGATGTTTACAAGGACAAGGGATAAAAAAATACTATTATCCTTATGGTGAATAATAAGAGAATTAAAAATGTAAAAGGACTAATAATATTTCTAATTATAAGTCTCCCAAGCTAAAAACCATCCAATAAATGGAAAATTCAAAGATATGAACTTGAATATGATATATTATGTTTTTCATGTTTCATGATGGGATATCATAAAAGTAATACACATAGTTAAAGACGAAATTGGATGATTCATGTACATTCGTTATGAATTCAAATATTTTTTTTCTATTCATTTTGAATTAGGTAAAACTTTTGGTGATAATATATACACTAAAATATAGGAACCCAATATATTTAGAATTATTATTTGAGGAGAGAAGTGTTTATGATCTTCAAAAATTGTGATAATAAATGCTCTATCCATTTGGGAATACCACCATCCACTGACAACGTAGATGGTCTTTGTTTTAAAAAATTGTTATTATGAACTTATTTTTTTCAATAATATTATTTAAATATACTTCCTAGATACTTGTGGTTTGTATTTAATGTTAATAAATAAAAGATGTTTCATTTATAAAGACAAAATGAGTTACAGTATGAAACATTTAAATAATGTTATTTATATATTAAATTATGAAAAATAGGTACTGGAAAATGGTAAAAAAATATATTTTTCAGGACTCATTCCACACCCAGGTGTTGAATAACCATCATAGTCATGTAAATGAGAATAATTTTAGATATATTTATCAATATGGTTACATAGAATATTTTGAGATAAAACGATTTGGCAGCTGTTAGAATTTCATATAAAGGAAAATGGTTGAGCCACATTTTGTTGGAGTAATTGAAAAATATACATAACTTCTTGATATGGTACACAAAAATATATGTAGACCATTTCTAGTAGAGTATAGTAGTGGGTATTCTTGTTTCATTAATGTTACCCATGAATTAATTAGATATGGATATTTCAATATGATGTAGAATATGTTTGAATACTGCAAGAAATTCAAGGATTATATGAATGAAGTAGAGAATCAAATTGGATAGAAGATAATAATTCATTGATCTGATATATATATTTAGTATCTTAACAAAGAATTTATTGAATTTATATTTGAGTTTAAGATTCTATCTCAACTCCCTAATCTATATACACCATAGTGGAGGAACCACACATTCCTTAACTTGTTATTATCAATGATGATATTGGAATGTCATAAATTATCAATCTGGGAATATGAAATATATACCGCAACAAATATTCATAAAAGAGTAAAAATTAATGAGACACATTCAAATATATATGAGATAATTTATTATAGTAAATCCATGTTTTCATATAATCATTAATGGGATTGAAAGGAATTTTTTAAGTCCAAATTTTGAAAAAATAGTAACTCATTGTGTTATGTCTATAATTTTAGCATATCCTAAGGAAATAAGTGGATATAATCTATACAACCACTCTAAAAAAGTAAAAATCACAATACATAGTATTTTTCACTAGAGGGAGAACATCCTAAGAATAAGGTAGGGGAAAGATTGAATTTGATGAAGATTGTGCTCAAGTTATACAAAATTTAGTACTTGAATAAATTTAAATTGTCCTTTTATATGAGTTTTTAATTGAAACACAATTAATTCATAATTTCACCATATAGGATAGATTACTATAAATATATGGTTTTCCTATCATCAAAGTTTTTCACTCATTATTGGTTGAAATTATTGTTCCAATTTCCTATATGGAGGTAATATGAAGAACAAATAATTCATGTGTGAAAGAATCAGTGAATTTAGAAATGGTTTCCATTTATAAAAATATTTTGTTGGTGTTGTTAAATATTCTTGTTTATATCAAGCTTACTGGGAAGAAATGGGAATTCAAGATAAAACTATACATGGAAGGTAAAGTGTGTAACAACAAAGAAAGGCTAGTGAATAAAGGGTATGTATGGTGTAAAGGAACTAACTATGATGAAACCTTTTCTAAATTACCATTTTAAATCCACTTTAATGAAACTTGATTAAGTATCTCTCTATTGATATGAGATTTTGTAGATAGATATCAATTTATTTTTAATATTTTGAAAATCCAGAATATGTCTATCTAACACGACATAAATCCTTTGTCAATCCAAAAATTTATAAAAAGATATGAATGTTACCTATATCTATTTATAGGTTAGATTAATAATCTAGTTTTTGAATTTCTCTTATTGATAAATACATAAAATAATTTGGTTTCTTAAAGAATATATATATTCCATGTATTTATAAGCAGTTTCATTGGTGTGTGGTTATAATCATAGTTGTATATTTTTAGGAAAAAATACATACTAGTAATAAAATAACTATTTTATATTTAGTTAAGGACGATATAAAAGAGTTATTATCAATGAAAGACTTATACTGAGAAATATATAACATTATAATAATGAATATTCATTATATATTCCAAATTATCCATGAAAATATTAAATTTATATACATTTATTAGATAATAAAAAATTTTATATAGAATAATTTCTAATGGGATTGATTCCAATGTCACACTGTGTACATCTCACTAAGAAAAAGTTTCCTCAGACACAATAGGAATGTGTGAGAATGAGAAAGATGCCATATTAATCTGTAATTGATTTTATTTCATATATTATTATTTTTTGTGCAATGGACGATTTTGACAATTCATTATGAATTGTATGTATATATATATAATATATGTTAATTCCATTGGTTTTATGGGTGATTCATCCTTTTTTATCATTGTAATACAATGTATACATCCCTAGAATATGGGGGAGAAAAGAAACATGTAATATGAGGATATACTAATGATAGTTTCCAAATATATTTGAATATTATGTTATCAAATTCATTATATTTATTTAGTATCAATAGAGGATTACATAGCTTGAAGATATCAATGCAGCTAATTTTTACTGATTCTATTGTGGTATATGTGTATATAGTAACTTTTGATGCAACTTAAAAAATATTTTTGATTCTAAACATCATCCAATATCTTGATATGGTACCATGAAATATATATCCTATCACATTGTACTATTATGATATGATAGTGGTGGAACGCATAAAGAATCCCCAGGTCACCTCAAAAGATGAAGAACATAATCCATTCATATAAACCCTTGATTATTTTTTTCTCAATGTATTTAGGTTGTTGTGAGAAGTGTTTCGAAAGAGTTAAATTATTATAACCACTTGAATAAATACTTATCTAAATATAAGCATCAATATCATGTGATAAAATGTAGATTGAAGGTTTCTATTTGTTGTCTCTAATACAATTGGGAGTCTCTTGGAGTTAGTTATATATAACCTACTTCTATATTTATTATGATTACATGTATTAATTCAATTGAATATTAATATAAGTTCTTATCACAACAATATTGTTCATTTGTATGACCTAGTATGTTATCATATCCTCAGGGTACATTTAACCCTAAAAGGTTCTAACAATTTCCCATTTTTATTAAAGTATATAATTCCCATGATAATTGGTCATGCCCAAATTTACCAATGTTTTTAGGGATATTAGGTTTCTTGTAGTTTATCATTGATTGTACAATCCTCAACGTCCTAACAAGAAACCTATAGAAACGTAAATTATATGTACTATTTTTGGCTATGAAGTGGAAAACTTTTGATTTATTTTAGATTTATTTATAGGATATCTAATAGAATTAATATGAATTCAATTTAAAATAATGTGTTTATCCAATGTTATCACTAGGGTGGATTGGATACATTCCTTTTTAAAAAAAATCAATTTATTATTTTTGATATAGGACCATTTAAGAAGATAAAAAACATCATTACTTACTTGTTTAATACATAAACACCCTCAAAATAATCACCTATAAACATAGAGGATCATTATTTTGAGAACTCCAAGGTAAATGTTCATATTAGAACATGACGAGTGTGGCCTTAAATTCAACATGGACGAAGGAGTATAATGATTTTAAAAAAAATCTCAACTAATAGAAGTGATTACACATTAATTGAGTGAGAAATAACATAAAATGCATCCCTATTCTTCTCCCTTGGATCAAACCGCAGGTGTGTTATAACACTATTTATTCTATGGTTTCAATAGAAATGGGATGTAGACTCAAGAGGGGTGAATTGAAAAATTAAAAAAAACAATAAAAAGAAAACCATCACTCCATCGTCGTGTGAATAATTTTACGAGGTTTTTTTTGAATATGTTATCATATTGGGGAAATGTTTTCAATGTGATAAAATAATATAAAATAAGAAGAATAATATGTCTTTATAAGAAGTTAATGTGATTCTTGATACATAAAAATTGAATAAATAAAAGTAAAAAATCAAATTGACAGCATAACCATATAGAGAAAACATAGCAAAAAAGATGCCTAAATACTCCAAAACCACTTCCTTAAATAGGAAGTCTTGAATCCTTGGTATGATACCCCAATAGTTTATGTCACCCCAATTAATGGTGGTAGGCCTATGTGGGTGGAAAGCTATTGGATCGTAGACTTTTCAAACATTAATAAAAAACCTAAGCGAACTTTTCATGCCTCCTACAGATGTGTCCAAACGATCATCTAGATGGCCAAATTTTTGTGGTCAATAAAATAAATTAAAATATGTTTGTTCCATTATATTTTGAAAAATTTTATCCCAGTTGTACGTTTTTTCGAGGTATGATTGAAATGGTGGGATGTTGTTCTAGGATACAGAAATTGGCCCTGAATTTCATCTTTAATTTGGGTTACTTGAAACTCTAATAAGGAATTCGAATTATCTTGGTCCACTGTTTAATAAAATGTTACACATGATGTATTATATATCTAGTTTACATTTTAGAATAATTGGTCTTTTATATTATATTCTATAGTAATTTTATTTGGTTTTTACCCAATTCACTTAACCCATAATATTCTTGGTATAAGGCCCACTTTGGTGGTCTTCCAATGTGAATCTTCTTGTGATCCAAAATCACGAGTTGTTCCTTAATTAAAGGGGGGCCTCAAAATAAAATATGAAAATTAAATATATTTTTTATGATGTTTTCAAAAAATTTCCAACCAATATTGTATTTTAAAATGGAATTACAATCATAATGGGAATTAATGATTAATTTGTGAAATGATCTAAAAATGGTGTTTATCAATAATGAAGCACATGAATATTATAATATAACTAATGAATATATCCCACTTTTAGTGGCATATCAAATCCAAAAATTGACTTTTATTCTAGTCTCGAGATAAATGTATCTCAAAAATATGAAATTTGAATTCCCTTTTCCAAAAACATTTTAATACACAATTATCACCAAAAACATTATACCAAACAATTATGAAACCCATAAAAATAATTTAAAACAATCTATGTACGTTGGAGTATACCAAGCGTTAGCCCATTCCTTTGTTTAAAATCATCACCACATTAAATCCAATTTCACTTAAGCATGAGGATGTGTTATTAGTCACAAAATACATGGGGGGTTATATTTATTCAAAGCAGAAAATATGGAAGTTCTAGGATGAACCAAATTTATAAATTATGATAAGTACTAATTTTTTAATTTTTTATTTTTTTTTGTTTTTTGGTTGTTTTAATTTTTCTATAGTAATTGAAATTTAACTCAATAGAGTCAACCCATGTAGTGAGATTTTTTCGATGACTCCCAGGCTCAATAACATTAGGGAATAAGTGAAGCGCACATAATCAGGAATCATCTCGAGTTTAGTCAATCAATAACCAATTCAAATTACCACTAATAAAGATAAAATTCAAAACATTGGTCTAGAATACTATGTATTCATGATCTCCATGTGCCGAACGCCACACATTAAATAAGTCCATTACTCTATGCACAATTTATTTCTTTTCCTAGATTTTAATTGATTATTTTTATTAATTTTTTTAATTACTCATATCAATATTAAAATATTCCCCAATCCTATTCCATTTAATATAGGGACACCAGAATTAAAACTAATATCCCAAAATACAATGGATGTGAATTTTTTATTATGTTGATGAAAATATAAAGGGTGAAGATTAAATCTGACAACCACAGATTCAAAAATATATGCTCATGAACATATATATGTATTAAAATTAAAATCAAGGCACCTAGTGTTATTTGATATTCGATTTCAAGGTTTTCAATGTGTATTTTCATTTTTATGGTTATGTAAATCTTTCCTTCAATTTACACAGATAAATATTTTTTTGAAATGGTTTTTTAAATTATTTTCATCCCCAGAAACATAAAATAACATTTTCCCTAGTGTTTAATGAAAATAAAATACCAAATTGTGTAGATATAGATAATAGGAGTTCCAAAATAAATTTTAAAACTAGAATCATCTGAATAATACACTTGGTGGTCAATGTTGATGGTTGCGTACCTCTCATTCAACCCATTCGTCTCTTTATTACTCATAGAAATTCTCATCAAAGATAACATTTTATGTTTGTACAACTAGAAAAAATATGATTTTCCAAAAAATTCATCAAGCTCAGTATCCCCTTAAACATACACCCCAATACAATTAGAAACCCCGGAAACACCTTGATGTTCCCTTAAGTAAATATAAACAAAAACATAAGGAAGGGAAAAACATACCTATGTGTTTTGAAACTCCAATCCTTGATTAAGTTTATAGGTAAAGGCCGGGTTGCCTCACGAAAAGCACTTTTTTAATGTTGTTGGCCTGACATGGACCCTAAATCTATCAATTTTTTTGGTTCATAGGTTCTCTCAGTTAACTCATCCATTTTTTATTTTTTATTGAATGATTAAATGAATGGATTTTACCTATGACCATTAACATTGAATACATGACCAATAGTTAAATCATAAATATCTACTGCCCCATGGGGGTAGACATGATTCACTATGTATGGACCTGACCATCATAACCATAACATTCTTGGTTGTAATTGATTTTTTTAACTATACAAGAGAATAAATTTTCCTAGTTCAAAGTGTTGGACATTAAGATTTCTAGATTTCTAGGATTGATATCTAGATTTATTTATCCTCTAATTTTCATAATCCAACATTTGAAGTTCCACATTTTCATTAGGAACTAATTTCTCTTTATTTCAGCCAAAGGAAGTCCAACGATCAATTTCATGATTCCCAAAAATACCTTATGATTGATTTTAATAGGCAACTGTCATGATTTTCAATAACCCAACCTATATGGTGACATGTCTATGATGGTTTTGAATACTGTAGTTTATGCCCAAAGGGAATACAGAAGTTTCTCATACCAATCTTTCCTAGAGGGATTGAAAGTTTTTTTCATGAATTTTCTTAATCTCAATATTCACTAACTCAACCCGACCATTTTTTGAGGATGCTATGTAGTGGAAACATTATGATAAATCTTATTTTTAGACACGAGTGTATAGAATTTTCGGTTGAAAAAATGGGATCGACAATCACAGATTTAAGACAAGGGAATTCAAAATTGATAAAATATGTGCTCTTTAAAAAATTAGTTCACAACATGATTATCATTGGATATGATGGGAATAGACTCAACCATTTTGAGACATAATCAATGGCTAAGAGGATGTAATGATATCCCTTAGATTTTGTTAAGAGTCCCATGAAATCAATACCCCAACAATCAATGATTTTGATAACCAAAATGAGAGTGAGGGAATTTATTTCCATTTGGTAGTGGTTCTTTATTGTTGACATTAAGGATAACTTTTGGCAGAATTAGTAAGAATATATAGTTAGTTAATATATAATAAACCACTTTGTATGATCATTGAAGTGGTTTTATTTTTGGTAAATTGGCCTCCACATGCTTCTCCATGATATAATTTAGGAAATTACTCTTACCCATACATTGGAATACATATCCTAAAGTTTTGATCATGACAAAACATGAATATTTAAGGATCCTCAGACACAGAGTGTTTGACATCAATAAAGAATTTCTTCTTAGCCTGGGTCCCTATGAAAATTTTAATTTAACCATTTAAGAAAAGTATTTCTTTGTCAACATAACATGGTAAATCATTCATATAATAGTGGTGGTCATCGAGAATTTAATCAGACACCAAAAGGAATTGTGGGTTTTCTTTGAATTCCAACATAGATAGATGCTCTGCTACAACATTTTCAACACACTTATTTCCTTAATGGTTAAATCAAACTCTTGAATAAGAAAGACATTCCTATTCAATCTAGCCTTGTTATCTTATTTTTGGAAAAGTTATTTCATTATTGAATGATTGGTGAAGAAAATTATGGGTGATCCTGAGAGATAAGAAATTAATTTATCTAAGGAATAGGAAATAATACATAACTCTTTCTCAGTGGTGTTTTAGTTGATTTTTGCATCATTTAATTATTTATTCATGTATGGAATGACCCATGGAGGTTTCTCTTATAGTTTTCCTAAGACTACTTATACAGCGAAGTCACTCACTTCACAGATGAGCTTGATCAAAATTTTCTAATTGTGATATTTCATGATAGGTGGACATATAAGATCTGACTTGAGTGTAAATAATGCTTCCTTATATATTTCTGTCCTTAAAATGGAGAATATTTCATGAGAAGATCATAAAATGGTTGGGAAATTAAGAAAGTGTCCCTAATGATCCTTCAATATAAACCAACATGTCCTAATAAGGACCTTAATTCTATGATACTTTTTGTAGAGGGAAGGTGAAGAATGACATTGAAATTAGTTTTAACAACTTAAATCCCTCTACCATATTCTACATGTCCCCAAACAATTCCTTACATTGCCATAAAATTGCATTTCCCCAATTTATGATGAGATTATTATCCTCTCATCTTGAAAAAACCCTTTCAATATTTATAAGGGATCCCTTAGAAGGGTCCACATAGATTTAGAATTAATCCATAAGGACCTATAAACTGTCCCTCACAATGTCTGAGAAGATTCCAATCATGAACCATTGGATGGTACAAGTGTAATTACATAATCCAAAGGGTATGAGCTTCAAGTGAAGTGTTTCAAATGAAAAATTAAAGGTTATTTTACCATGATCCTCTATAGATACCTCAATTTCATTATACCCTAATAATCCATCTAAGAATAAATAGAATTGCAGACCCACCACTCTCTTGAGGACTTGATCAATAAAGGGTATGGGAAATGGTCTTTCATAGTACTTGTGTTGAGATACATATAGTCAATGCAGACTATCCTTCTAATAATAAATCTTGTGGGGAGAAGGTCCCCATCCTCATTGGTGATCACCATTATTCTAGATTTATTTGGAATGATTTGAAATAGGCTTACCCATTTGCATTTAATAATGGGGTAGATGATTCCAGATTTAAAAAAAAACATAACATGCTCATTCCTTACCAGATCGACATGATTGAGATTGAGTATCTATTGAGGTTGACAACATGGTTTGGAGTCCGATTCAAGAATAATCCTACGAGTTCCAATGAGTGTGTTAATCCCAGGAATATCAAAAAGGGTCCATCAAATTTATTTTTATGCTTTTCAAGATCAAACAGACACATCCTCTCTAGATTGGATTCAAGAGAAAAATAAATGACAATAGGAAAGATTTTATTTTCCCCTAAGAAATAAAACATGAGTGATGAAGGTAGGACTGTAAATTCAAAATCATATTGTTTAGCACGTTTGAATGATGGATGTGTATATTTATCAATCATGGTCCCTTTTTCTTAATTTATGGAATGAATTGGTTCTTTTTGAACATATGTTTTTGCCAAATAAATTGGCCAAATCAGAGTCATGAATGGGTATGGACTTGATGTTTTTTATTTCAAAAATGGTATCATTGATTGGTGCTTTATAAAATTTTCGAATTTTTTTTGAAAGAGATTCAATACAAGGAGAAAAATTTACCTAATGCAAAAAGGAAAATCAATCACTTCTTGGTGTAAACATCCTTTAATAATTCCATCATGTTCTACTAGTTAAATATCAACACTACCAATATAGTTAACCTCAATAATCTCTTCACCATCCCCAATTTGAGAGTTTTAATTGTAGATGTTCAAATAAAAAATCATGTTTACGAATGTTATTGTCATGATCTCATTCCTAACTCAGATGACTGAGTTGATTGTTACTAATAAGGGACGACCAAGGATGATGGGGATTTTATACCTAGGACATAAGCTTGATTTTTTGTCAAGGACAATGAATTCCCCAGTGTAAATGAAATATTAAACATTTACCAAAACTTTTTTTAATATCCACTAGTAACTCAAAAACAACAATCAACAAGTTGGAGAGTGATAGATATGGGTTGTAGTTCCTCAATCGCTAACTAATAATACATGGAATAATGAATGAGGTTTACACTAGCACTAGATTAGAAATGGATTTAATAAATTTTATAACTCTTTACTTAACATAGATGTATGTACATCCCAAATATTTTAATATTTAATTAATCGTCTCTTGAATGGTGGAACTCACATTAACATCTAAAAGGACTTGGTTTTTATGAGAAAATTTCATTTTATATGTGTGAATGTCCTTATGGTACTATTAATATGTAAGAATTTTTTGGATTTCATTGAGAAGTTGATTGTTAAATTAAACATGATATAATATTTCCCTCAATGTTTCGCTCAATTATAGTTTATCTATCCCTCTCATGTGTAGAGGGAAGATATCATATTGTTTCAGTTTTGGGCATGGTTCTGGTTTCTTCTCATTCCAATTGGGTTTTTCAGAATATTTTTGTGGTTCATCATCATTTTAATGTGTTTTCTTATTCTATTAGTGGTCCAGTAATGGATGGTTCATCTTTATCAATGGTTTTATAACTTCATAAAATAGTCACTACCTCTAGTTATTCATGAGAGGTTTGTGTGTAACTAGATTATATCCTTATGTTTGAGGATGTTACTGCCTGATTTGGCAAGGGTTCCTTTCCAATTTTTAGGGTTTTTAGTTCAAATTTTAAGGAAGAGACTTTTGAGTTCATTTTCACAATTTTTTTATTTAACTGTTCAAGGATTGGTAGAGGGAAATATTGGGTAGGGCCTTGTTCTTGTTGGTTAATACCACGAGGATACATTGGGCGTTGGATTGGGTATTGCATGGGATATTTTTATAAGACTGGTTGTAGTTGGAACTAGCTATGGTGTTGAACATTTTCTAGAGGTTATGGGTTTGGTCCTTGTGGATGACTCAGTTGTTGGTTGGGTTGCTGGTGATATTTTCAATGGACTCCTGGGTGTTCATTATTTCTAGGATTTAATGTGTTTTGGTACTATAACATTTGAACATTTAGATCATTGATCTATAATGATGGTCCTCCAAAAATAACATATTTAATATAAGTGATGGTAGGAAATTTGTCTGTATTTTGTTCATGTTTGTCACAAATTGTGCAAAAAGGGACAACAGTTTGAATTTCATATTCATTCCTAAGGTTGATGTCCTCGACCTTCCTATTTAATGAAAACAAATTCCCTAAGACTTTCTTCAGCACTAAGTATGTGATTTACACTATATTTTGATGGCTTCTCATAGTAAGGTGATGTTCCCCATGTTTGGTTTTGTTCACCCAGTCCTTCTAGAACTCATAAGCATTATTTGGGCCCTTTTTTTGAAGGTTCCATTACACATCAAGTCAATGAATTGTTTTTTTCAGACCCAACCCTTCATTGAACATTCAAACTGGTTAGGAGAAAAAAAATCCATAGTGAGGTACCACATTGAGTGTATATTTTAACATTTTCCATGTTTCATAAAATGACTCCCCTTAATTTTCATAAATATTTTGGATGATCTTTTTAGGTGGTCTCTTTTTGTGATGGGGGAAGTATTTTTTATATAATTCTATTTGTAATTGGTTCCATGTGTTGATTGATGTAGGTCTTGAATTTTTTATCCAGTTCATTTCATTATCATTTAGCGTGAATGTAAATATCCTCATCTTAGATAACTAATATTTATGTGGTGGGTACATGGTTTCAATAATGTCATTGAACTCATTGATTTGATGGTATGTAATTTTCGAATCGATATCATGGAAGGTTGGAAGGTGGTTTAAGACATGATGTTTGAAGACATAATGGGAATTGTTTATGAATAAATCCTAATGCAAGAGGGTGTTTCATTTCAAGAAGGTGTGACGAAGACATTCGTGGTTTGATCGGTATTATTCCCCAAGTTTGGGGTTGGCTCATTAGGATTTTCATTTTGGTTCCCACTAGGGTTTATGAGTTTGTTTCGTTAAAGACCCTCCATTTAAATGGGATCAAATTTTGAATTCAGAGTATTAGGACGATTATGATATAATGTAAAAAGTTCCCTTGTTGTACTTGAATCCCCAACCCCAGTACTATCCACCCTAACTAGATGGTTTTATTGGTCCTGGGTATAGGAAGACATGCACCAAGATTGATGAAAAACAAATAAAGGGAAAAGGATAACAGAATAGTAAGTGAGAAAATAAAAATGGGGGAAAATAAAATTGGTTTTTATATGAAGTTAGTGGTTCATTATAAATGGTGAAAAAATTTGGTCACGTAAACATTTATCCATGTTTTTAGGGTTAAGTGGCTTTGTGCAGTTTATCTTGGTTTGCAGAATCCTTAGAGACCTAAGAATAAACTTATAAACATGTAAATTCTAGGAATTGTATTTGGAAATGAAGTTTCTTTTTTTAATTTTATGTTATATATTTTTATATGAAATCTATGAGACTTATGTTGATTAAATTTAAAGAATGAGTTGATCCTAGCTTGTCACATGGGTTGGATTGGATGCATTCATTTTTCATCAATTTCAATTTATTATATTTGAGATGGGTTCACTTAATAAGATTAAACAACACCATAACTTATTTGTTTAATAACTACACACCCTAATACTAATCACCAAAATACTTTAGGGATCAGTGTTTTGAGCACACCAAGGTAAAGATTCATATTATCACTTGGCATGTGTGGCCTTAAATTCAACAAGGACGAAGGAGATTGATGATCTTCAAAGAAAATTCTTAATCAAAAGAAGTGACTAGGAGTTAATATAGTGATAAATAACATCAAATCTTTCCCTTTTCTACTCCCATGGATCAACCCAAAAATGGGATATCCCTCCATTTATTATATAGTTTCAACAGAAGAGGGATGTAGACTCAATAGGGGGGAATTGAAGAAGTAAAAAAACAATTAAAAGAAAATGATCACTCCATAATTGTATGAATAATTTCACTTGTTTAGCAGTGAATAAGTTCACAACCTGGAAAAATTGTATCAACGTGACAAAAAAATTATAAAAAATTAGAAGATTAAGATTTTTTTTAAGAAGATATGGTAATCCGAGCAACATACCAATTTTAATAAAAGTGATTAGAACATTAAATTGGTAGCATAACTATAAAATAAAACAAATCAGAAAATATTACTAAATCCTCCAACAACACTACCTTATATGGGTAGTATTAAACTCTTGGGTCAAAACTACAATATTGAAAGTGTCTGAAATAAATTTTGTTAGGCATAGGTGGGTTGAATGCTAATGGAGAGTAGACTTTTCCACCATTGAAAAAAACATGTTCCAACCTGCATGCCTCATACATTTGTGTCTAAATGAGCATTTAGACGAACTATTTTTGTTGGTCCATATAAGGAAAAAATTAATATAAGGATGTCCCCAACTAACCTATAATATTTCAACCCCAAATGATTTATTGTTTTTGATATATAATTGAAATGGTGGGCTGTTTTTCTGGGCCACAGAATCCGGTATAGAATTTAATCGTCAAATTGGGCCGCAAGGAACTCTTTTAAAAAATATGAAATACTTGAGGAATATTTTGAATGAAATGTTTCCCCACATGTATTATATCTCTTGTTGAATTTTTAGAATCTATGGGATTGGATATTGGGTGATATAGTACATTTATGGATATTTTATCCAGTTCACTTTGCCCAGAATGTTCTTGGTTCAAGACCCGGTTTTGTGCTCTTCGAATGAAAATATTTAAGTTATCCAAAATCATGAATTGTTACTTATAGAATGGGGTACCTGAAAATAAGATAATAAAATATAATCAAGACCATTTTTTGGATGTGGTTAAAAATGTATCATGCAATATTTCATTTTAAGAATGAATTACAATCAAAATGTGAATTAATGATCAATTTTAAAATAAACAAAAAATGGTGTTTATGAATCATTAAGAATATGAATATTATAATACAAAAAGATAATATTATCCCATTTCTGTGGATAATGAATAAAAAATTTAAATATATTTTCTATAGCTACATGACTTCATTTGACAAGAAACAAATGATACATGGTATAAGGGGTGGAGACTTATTGTACATTAAGAAACATTAACATAGTTTATACCCATATAAATATTCAGTGATGGATATTACAAGAATGTGGACTGCCAATATGAAATATTAATTTAGATACATCACTGTATATTTTTAACTACAGAAATGTTTATGGATCTATATATATTAATATTAATATTAATGCATGTCAAGAGTCATGTACATTGATTTATTGACAAAAAAATGATAAAATATACTCATTTTGAGGTGGGATATGTTGGGTGTATCAAGAGTTATTGTTTAATTATTAATTATATGAAAATAGATTTATCTCGTTTGTTGATTAATGGATGCTGATTTTTTGGAAACTATAATGGGAATAAAATATCTAAATTAAGACCATTTCCCTGGAGGGGATTTTGAAAATTTCATATATAGAAATTAAAATATTGTGTAATCAATCATATTATATTTATGAAAGAAATATTAATCATGATTGATTATAAATTTCATGATAATGGGATTATATTATACAATGTATGTTTGTAGGGGGTTACATGGTGTTGTTGTAGAGACCTCAACACCCGTATCCTAGATCAATGCCTTACATTATTAATTAGCATATATTCAAGACATGGATCCAAAGTGATCAATTAGTTTACCAGTTTTGGAATCCATATTTCATACAAGAACTTTAAATTACATCTTGAAAGGAAATACAACATAGGAACTCCATTATAGAGACCCATAAACTATAAAATTATCCCAACAAGTCATTGATAATATAATTTCACATCCTTGAGAAAAATAAAACATAAGAAATAGGTGAACTGAGATTCTCATTTATAGTATGTAACAAAAAAATCTGATATAAAAAATAATTCATAGTGAATGACTAAAAAACATGCCATTAGAAAATAAACATGAACATAATATGGTATTAAAAAATATAGAATAAATTATTCCATAAAAATAATCACATGAATCAAAACAATTAACATTATTCTAGTAAAATAATTTCATAATTTTTTAATTAAATATCTCTTAAATATGGAATTCATAAATACAACCTCCTAAACCGTATCATTGAGGCCTCAATGCAGAAATCCGAAAATAAATGGTTTAGTCCTCAGCTGAGATCCATTTATGTTTTTTATCATGAGTCCTACCAATGTATATAGGGGATATAGAGAGATCCACCCATCACATGAAAATTAAATTGCATTCCTTATATAAATGAGGTTAAAAATAAATATAATACACATATGAAATTCATATAACATTCCCTAATCTTTAAAAATAATCAATAATCATTTTGAGTAGTATGGTGAATGGTGTCAAAAGAGCACATCCACATCCTAACTGATCATAACCCATTTAATAAATTATTGAACTTTATAATCATAGGAGATAAATCTTAGTAATTATTAATGTTCCACATAGGTGTTGAAATAGATTAATATAAGCTAATACATTCATCGATGAATTATTGATAGAAACACCCTTTTTAGTTTTCAATGAAGAGTTCATTTTGGAAAATGATTTTTATTTGTCATAATTGTTTTTATAGAACTATAAATGGAAAAATATTGTTTTTTTTTCTGAAAATAGTTATGTGTTTAGAAAAGAAATACTATATTGAAATATATTTTGGATGGTATTTGAAAATGGGTAATAAATCAAGACTATACCTTTAATCGGGTATGCGTATTAGGAAGAATTGAAAAGCGAACATTTAAAGAAAAATATTTTCTTTATAAAATAAATACCAAATTACATGGAAACATGTGTTTTAACTATATTTATATAATTAGATTAATATTATAAAAATAATGAATAATTAAATTTTTTTACACGGAGAGAATGTATAACCAAAATGAAAATGGAGTTTTGGGATGAAACCCATAGCTTATGCCCGAAAGTGTTCTACACTTCACCTTAATATTATAGATAATATAATTATACACAATAATTAATTAATTAAAAATATTTTATACATTATTTTTAATTATTACAGATTTATTCAGCTCATTTATTATCTTTTTAATAAGTTATATGATACAATATTATCATTCAAGAGAGTTTGTATCCATTGTTTTCGTGGTCAATAGACATGTATATGAGTATGGATGTTCACGTAAAATGGGTATAATTATCCAGAATTAGAATTATATTTTATTAAATAAAATCTATAGGATTTAATGGTTTAGTATATTTTCTTTTAGATATGAGAATGAGTCTTTGTATTGAACTTTAATGATACTCGTTTAGATCATTTTGGTGGCTTTTTTATCATCACGACATATTTTTGCCTTATTAAGTAATATCTTTTATATAAACTGGTTAGAGAATAATAAATAAATTTAAATATGTATAATATGATATGGTTTAACCATAATTATGGTTTTATTAATATCCTTGAATATGATGATGGAAAAGGAAAACTTTGCATCCTTAAAGGGGATAAAACTACACCTCACATATACCGTTTCCATTTTTAGAATAAAATGGATTGAGAAAAGAGTATGATGATCGATCAAAAATTAACATTATAGTATTATAGTATATTAATTATACTTTAGTTATAATTTCTTTTTGGATAGGGTAGGAGAGGAAAGGGTATGAGAGAGTAATTTGAAAAGGAAATAAATTAAAAGAAAGATGTTTTTCCACATGAAATATCCTCCTTGGGATCCTTTTTAAAGGGATTTGTTTGGTATTTTGATGCGACAAAAGGATCTAGGGAATCCGGAATGGGATTGGGAAGAGTATTGGTCATAAATTTTATATTAATCAATTCTTTTAAGTTATGAGGTTAAGGAGTTGTGAGGGGTTGTATTTATAGTAGAGGAGAGGGGTGATTTTTCATTATTTTATTTCTTTGTTAGTTTTGATGGCTCAGAACTATTAATATTTTGAGAATTTTCAATGAATATATTAAATTGATGAAGGGGAGTTCCAAATTATGAGCTTACATCAGCCACACATCACCTATGACTCAGTAAGTCTTGAATTTTTCATTTATAATAAATAATCGAATTTTACATTTCACCAATTATTTATGTATTTTAGAAAAATATCAAAACATTCTCCCTAACCAAATTTTGAAAAATTTAATTAAATAATGAACTAAATTTTGTGAGGATAATTTTCTAAATTTTCTAAATTTAATTTTTAATTTGAATTATAATTTACTCAATAAATACAGATTTTAAATTTATAACTAATTTTATAACTCTCTAAACAATTAACTAACATCCCATAAAATTATCAAAAAATAATATAAAAAAATATTAATTTATGAATAATGTTTATGAAAATAATGATTATTTTAAATCATTTAATTAATTATAAAATTGTAATTTATTTTTGATGTCTTATAAAAATACCAACCTTTAATTAATAATTTTTAGAACATTCATTTACTTATACCACAATATATTTATATCAAAAATTCATTTATAAGATGCCTATATTTTCATTATTATTTCATAGGTTAGTTTACTATTTATTTGGCTTATTTACTATTCATAATTTTCATATTAATATTTATAAGGTCGTGTTTCTATTTGACCATTATATGTTTCATAACATCTAAAAATACATCTTATTTCTTTAATTATTTATTTATAATGTTTGTATTGTGTTCTCTATATGATTTTAAGTGATTTTCAAAATATGAAATAATTATAAGAAGGGATGATTCAATGATATTATTTCTAGTTCAATACATTCTCTCCTCATATAAAACTTTGGTCCTCAAAATTTCTTGATTATCACCTCAATAAAAATTTGGTAGTTATTCATCACACATACCTCAGGCTCCCAAATCACCACTCAAATTTTACAATTTTCCAAAGTACGTTTATCTAATGAGTCATCTTATTCCTCAACACATGTTCTATGGTGTCTAGAATCTAGATAGGATATAATAGTGAGATAAATTATGTTCTACATATATTCCTTTAGAAGTGATAAAATTCAATGGGTCTGGGATGTACTTCTTTAACAAAGAGATGTGGAATATATTATATACCACAGAAAGGATATGCAGCATCCGAAAGTGATAAGGCACAGATCCAACTCTATCCATGATTTCAAAAGGTCCAATGTATCTAGGAATTAATTTTCCTTTCTTCTGAAATCTTATACCACACATCCCTGGAGATACATTCAAGAAGACATGATCTCCCACATGAAATTTCAAATCCTTCCTTCAATAATTAGTATATCTCTTTTCCCTGCATTGAGATGCATTGATATGGGTTTCAAAAGTCTTTACCTTTTCTATTGTTTCCTCCATAAGCTCTTGGCCAACAAGCTTCCTTTCACCAACTTCATCCCAAAAGTTGGTGTAAAAAATATCAATCCATTAAATGTTTCATATAGTTCCATTTAAATACATGAATGGAATCTATTATTATAAGAATACTCTACCAAAGGTAAATAATGATACAAAACTCCTTTATGGTCATGTGAGCATGATATAAAAATGTATTCTAAAGAATGGATCTTCCTTTTTGACTGCCCGTCAGTTTGAGGGTGATTAGTAGTACTCAAACGATGTTTAATATGCAAGGATTTATGTACTTGTTCCTATGAGTTCTATGTAAATTATAGATTACGATCACATATAGCTACTATAGTGATTAAATGTTAATATTTTTCATTTCAATCAACAATGACACAAATTAAATTATTATTTCTTTAAGTTATTGGAAATATATTGAAAAAGTCAATAGTAATATTATCCCAGATCCATGTAGGAATAGGAAGAGGTTTCATTATTGCTCTAGGTTGTTGTGTTTCAGCCGTCACATATTGAACGACTAAAAATTTTGATATATAAAAAGAAATTTCAAACTTCATATTATCCCACCCAAAATGTTCCATCAAATATCAATACATATTAATGCTACTATGGAGTATAAAGAAATTAAAATTATGTAAATCACCCAATAATTCCATTTTTATCATGAGTGTAGAGGGAAGACAAAGCATCCCCCAAATTTTCAAATTTTCATCTTCATAAAAAATTCTTCCATCTTCCCATCATTCACATCTTTAATTTAATTTTGATGATTCTCATTATCATACTGAGAACATTAAATAATTACTAATAATTATTGTTGGAAAACAAATTTAAAAAGTAATGATGTTTCACCATCATCAATAAATACCTTATCGTTATTTTATAGATCCATATACATGGGATCATTGTAAATCCTCTTTTTGTTATGAACTCCATGATCCTTCATCCTTATGGAATATAATACCTTATTCTCCATCCCTAGGATGTAGTGAATTAAAAAATCTTAATCCTTTGGTATCATGAGCCATATCCCTTGCCTCATTTCATGTTTTTTCGTAGAGAAAATATATTTCAAGCTCTTTTGATCTGTATATATCTCATATCATTCTCCATAAAGCTATTGTATCCATGATTTATATCAAACATTATAGCTACTAACTCAAGGACATGATTTGGATAGTTTTATTCATGAGTTTTTAACTACCTTGATGCATAGGAGATTTGTTTTTAATTATCCATAAGGCCACATCATATTACATTCGTTGATTCATCACTATAAAACTAAAACACCTCATTTTTCAATGGTAGAGTGAAGGTCAAAGCATTCACTAAGGTCTTCTACAATTCATTAAAGCATTATTTTCATTACTTTGTCAAAATAAACATATCCCCATTACGATTAAGCTTAGTTAACCAGATATCTAATCAATTGTAGTTATGAATGATAACCCAATAATAACATGCTAAACTAATAAACATATGTACCTCAGTTATGTTAATTGGTAAAGGACATTCCTAAATTGCCATTGTACTCATATGATTTACTATTATTTAATTTTTTTGAGATAATATGGAAAAGAAAAGAAATAGTTCTAGGATAGAATGCACACTTTGAAAACATCCCATATATCTTTGATCTTCTATGATTACCCATAAATACCCACAAGTGGTTCTCATTGTCCCCATAGCATTCAGAATATTCGACGATATCATTAATAAATAACACAAAAAAATCATCTAGATATTTCTTATGAACTCAATTCATTAGATATATAAAAATAGATGGTGAATTAATCAATTTGATTGTCATTACAATAAGCTTATAATGCCTATACCTAGTTCAAAATGATGTAATTAGAATATGTTCCTTATTCACATGCAATCATTGGCATCCAAATAAAAGTTCAATCTTAAAAAAATATTCAGATTAGTAAAGTTGATCAAATAATTAATAAATTTTAGTTAGGGGGTACTATGTATTTATTATGATAACATTGATTTATCTATAGTCAATGTACAACCTTAGGGATATATCATTCTTCTTGAAAAAGTGAACATTGGATCCCCAACTAATAAATACTATGGTGAATAAATCATTTATCACTAAAGTTTTTTAGTTATTTCATTAGATCTACTAATTTCATTGTTTTTATTCTATATAGAGTCTTTTATATTTTTCTCGATCCGAGAATTAAATCAATAGAGAACTCAAATTCCCACACTATAAGAAGATAAGTTAAATCCTCTGGATATATATCAATATATTCTAGGACAATAAGCACATCTTCATTTGATGATTTCCTTCCTAATATATAGAATATTTTTTCATTTTTTCCAAATCAATTTCATTTAGATGAGCTAATAGAGGAGGATCTAAATATGAATTAGATAATGAGGTTTTTTCTGTAAATATAAGACACTATATATCATCCTCACAAATTGTAACTTCTATTCTTATTGAAATAGATTTTTGTATCATATTTTGAAATCTAGTTGTTATCTAGGATTTTATCATAGTTAATCATAGTTTTGATGACAATGTCAGTAACTAAATTATGTTTATGATTCATAAAGGGGTCTGACAAAAACATATTTGTTATAGTGACACTTCCCTTATGGTATTTGACTGAAAACACCTTTATTAAATCATAAGGTAAATATCTAATTTTCTTGAAAATCTGGGAAGATGTAATGAATTAAATGATATAGAATAAAATAATGAATTGTATTAGTTTGAGGACATGATCAGTGAACCTACCACCAAATCATAACTAACTTATACCTCAGCAGTTTTGGTCACATAAGCATGGCCCTGGCCCAATGGCCTTTTCTTGGGAAATTTTTCTTGACGATTAAGGAAATCATTTTTGTAATGTACGATATATTTACTATTGTACCACTGAACATTGGTATATTATTTTGTTTCCTTGTAATCACAAGCTTTGTGGCCTTTTTATACAAACATATAAAAACACACATTCCCATTAGGAAATTATCAAGGTGTTTCTTCCCACATTTTTACATAATGGATAACTTGATTTTTTGTTCTTCCCTTTATCGATTAATTCCTCTACCACAATCTTCTACTTTTTAAATAGTATATTTATAAGACAAAGATAATTTTTTCTCTTTCTTAATAGCCCAAGAGACTATATATTTGAATGATGAGACATTTTGGGGGACCAGTTCCTTTAAGAGTAATGGTTTTATAACATCAATGAATCGATCAATTTTGATCCATGGATTATGTATGAATTCCATAAACTTCTTTAATGACCTTGTAAATTTGGCTTCATACACCACAACCTTTTAATCCCCTTTTTGTTTTGTAATCATGAATATTATCTCTGTATCTGCTCATTGTTTATGAGGAAAATATTTTCATAAGAAAATTTCCCTAAAATATATTACTTCCATATTTTAAATTTCATCATCCTCCTTTGTGTTTTGAATCAACTTACACCATTTATCAAATCCCCAAAAGAGATTTCCAACTTCAATGATTAACTTATCCCTTTTATTACTTCACAAAGTAATAAATATCTTCTATAAGAAACGTATCCAATGGTACACTACAATTAGGTTTATAGCCCCATTGAATAGTTAGGTATGTTATTGGATAATTTGGTATAAAAATTTCTCCTCTATGTTGGGGATCAGGATTCTCCATATAGGTTAGGTTATTATTCATAACTAGAGTAAGATTTTCAAATATAGTTACGATATTTCCAACACCAATCAAAACTCTAATATGAATATCATTATCTTCCACTGTTAGGGTTTCCCTAAATTAGATACATGAATTGTTATGGTTTGTATTCCTTCAATTAGGCTTCATTTAAAAATAATTTAATACACTATTTTAGTTTATAAATCATCATACAAAAAATTCAACTTGAATAATACGTAACGTGAACTAAATTTTTATGCATATCTATTCCAATAGTCACAAACATGTTTTCTCTGGGGACATAATTAATTTTCAATCCTTCATAATGGTTTTCAAATAAAATGTAAATTAATCTAATCATATCCCCAAATACTGTCAAACGAGGTGCGCAGTAAGGCCTTTTGTGGTGTACCAGGTTTCCTTGAGTCAAGCCTATGATACCTTGTTGGATTTTAAACCATTGTGTACATCTGTCATAGAACAAAATCGACTTGTAGTAATACAATAGGGATGCATTTCTAAGAAGACCCACATAATATATACCTTACAATAATTATAGTTTATTCTTTGATGATTATATTAAAAACCCATCTAAGGGTTATATTCCCTAATCTATGTTTTCTAAAACTATTTTACACAGTTTTTGTACAATATTCTATGATGCTAACTATAGAGACCCTGACCCAATTATCCCAGTTACAGTTCCTTATTTTTTTTACATTTTCGTAGATACCAGAAATGAATCCCAAGGGATCGACCAATTTAGTAGTTTTTGGGCACTATATTACCTACATGAACTCTAAATTACAACTTTATAGGAAATAAAACATAGAAAATACATTGGAAACAATGATAAACTAATAGATTATTCCAACAATTAACTCATAAAATACATATTCACATTATGGGAAAACACTAAAACATAATAAAGCGGTCAACTAGGATTCATAGTAAGGGTATGTAATATAGTGGAAACTAATATAGAAACAGGAATGTATGGTGAATTACTATAAACACATTCCATTAGAAAATAAACACGAGCATAAGAATGAAATAAGAAAATATGAATAAATAATTCCACATAAATAATCATATAAAAAATAAACATAGATATTCTACTAGTCTAATAATAAATTTATTTATCAGTTACTAATATCATAATTATGTAATGAATAATTTAAGACAACTAAATCATATAATTAAGGCCGCATCCAAGACATTTGAAAATAAATGGTCAAGGCTTTGACCAAAATCCATTTCTATTTTATCTCATCAGACATACCAATGAATCAGGGGCTATAGTGGGCCCCACCCATCAATTTATATCACTAATTAATTTATCATATGAATGGGGTTAAGCATTAACATAATATAAAAATTAAATTTAAATAAATTTCCCTAATTTTGAATAATAATCAGTAACCATTCTCAGTAGTATAGTGAACGGTATCAAGATAAAACATCCACAATCAAACTGGTCATAAATAATTTAATAAATTATTTTACTTGATAATATTAAGTTATCAATATAATAAATAATAAAACTAAACAATGTTTTTTAAATATATGAAATTATTCTAATAAAACCATTAAGGATTTTTTGAGGTAAGTAACATTTTTTGCTTTGCAAATAACAGTTCTTTTAAAGAATTCATTGTTATTTGTTGTAATTGTTTGTATAAAATCATAAATGAATAAATATATTTTTTTCATGAAACAATTAATATTTTATAAAAACATTATAGTTTCATAAAATATATTATGTATTCTATATGAAAATGGGTTCGAAATTGAGATGTTGCCTTTAATTGGGCATCTATATCGGGAAGAATTAAGAATGGAACCTTGAAAAAAAAACATGTATTTATTTTAAAATAATTATGAACTAATTTTGAAAAATTATTCTGGAATGTATAAATATAATTAAAAACAATTATATAAACATAATGAAAAATTACATTGTTGAATGGAGGGAGAATTCATAACCCGAATGAAAATGGATGTTTGGGATAAAACACTTACCTTATGCCTGAAAGTGTTCTACACATGACCTGAATGTAATGGATAATCAAATTAAATAAATCAATGAATTAATTAAAAACCTTTTTTACAATAATTTAATTTATTATAGTTTTATTAAGTTCATTTATGGTCATTTTAATATGTAATAATATACAATTTCATTGTCCGTGAGTGTTCTTTTCCTTGTGTTTCATGATAATTTTACTTGCATAAGAGTATGGATATTCATGTAAAATCGGTATAATTCACAAGAATTGGAATTATATAATATTAATGAACATAAAAATTATTTAATGGTCTTATATATTATTTTTGTATATATTAGGGTGATTAATTTGATATAAATTTAATGATAATCGTTTAGACTATTTTGGCACTTTGTCGATCATTATGAAATAGTTCTATCTTATTAAATAATATCATGTATATATACTAGTTCCAGAATACTAAATAACTGTTAATATGTATTATATAATTTGGTTTAACCATAATTTTTGTTTTATTCCCATCCATTAAAAATTTAATGGAAAATGAAATCATGTCATCTTTGAAGGCGATAAAACAACACCTCAAAGATGACATTTCCAATTTTAGAATAAGAGGGAGAGAGAAAGGAGTTTGTTGATCGATCATAAATTAATACAACAAAATTATAATATATAAATTATTAAAGGGATATAATTTCTATTTTTATATGGGAGGTGAGGTAAGGATATTATAACCAATGAAATTGAAAATAAAATAAATGAATAGAATGTAGATTTTTTTCTCTTGATTTTGCTTCATTGGGAACCTCCTTAAAGGGATTATAAATTTATTTTGTTGATATAAAATGCGTATATTCAAAGGTAATGTATTTGTAAGAGGATTTTATAGAAATTGAAAAGGCTCAAATCTAGGAAGGTGTGAGGATAAGGGGTGTTCGGGTGTGGTATTTATAATGGATGAGAGGGGTGATTTATCAATAGTTTATTTATTAGTTTATTAGTGTATCTTAAGACTATGAATTTTTTTAGAGTTATCAATAAATATATTAAAATAATGAATTATAGTTTGAGATTGTGGGTTTACATCATCTATGCATCACCTATGAATCCATAATTCATCTATTTAACATTTTTTTGTAAATTATTGTATTTTACTCTTCATTAAAAATTCATTTATTTTTGAAAAATACCAAAAATTAAGCCTAACCCTTTTAATAGACATTTAATTCAAAAATAATATCCAGTTTATGAAAATAATTTTCTATTTTTTGGGAAATTAATTTTCAATTAAAAAATCCCTTATTTGAAAATATATATTTTAAATTTATTAATGATTTTGTAACACTATTATAAATTAAAAAAGGAATCATAAAAATTATTCTAAAATAATATGACAAAAAAATATTTATTAATGAAATAATTTTAGGAAAATAAATTTTCTTTTATATCATTTTATTAATTATAAAAATCTAATTAAATATTGACTACTTATAAAAATACCAAAACTTAATTAATAATGTTTAATATATTAATTTACTTATACTATAATATATTTATATCATAATTTCATTTATAATATGCCTAAATTTTTTTAATACTATCATGAGTGAGTTTACTATTCATTTGGTGAGTTTACTATTCATAAGGGTCACATTACTATTAAAAAGGTCAAGATTCTATTTCATTAGAATTGGTTCCGTAACTTCTAGAAATACCTCTTATTACATTTATTAACCATTTATAATGTTTTTATTGAGTTTTATAAGTGATTTTAAGAGAATTATACTATATGAAATAATTATAATAAGGAAAATTTAATTGAAAAATTTCTAGTTCATTATAGTGATGACCTTAAATTATTTCTCTCTGGGTTTTGAGTAGTATTTCTAGATACATACATTTAAATTTTTTTAGAGTATCTTAATTCCACTAAGAAAGGGCCATAGATGGTCATAAATTAGGTTTATTTAGATACACTGTTAGATTTCATATGAATTTTACATATTGGATAAATATTATTATCATATGTTGTATAATAATTATTAATATTATTTTGATCAAAAATATTCAATCACCAGATAATCTAGAGAATATATATATGAAACTAAAATATATAATTAGTATTTTATTAACCATGTAATTATTTATTTAATTACTTGAATAATTAATATTTATTTATTTTTGTACATTCTTAAGGTAAAAAAATATTTATTTCCTTTCGTGAACATTTTAGAAATATTTATTCAAAAGTTTTCAGAATATAATATTTATATATTTATGGGAGAATAATGTTGGGATATTTAATTAATTAAATAAACAACTATTTTTCAAGGGATGATGAATAATGTTGTGGATTGGAAGACCGAGTATGATGTTTTAGCAAGAAATTTCATATTAAATATTATTGAAATAAATATTAATTTATGTATTCAAGAAAATATTTTTTATTTTATCCATGAGTTTAGATCATTTCATGTAAATTATAGTAATTCTATTATTATTTATAAAATGTATTTTCCACAGACTATGAAAATTCACAGAGTACCTTGTGAAACTATTATTTTCTAACCCTAACACTATTTAAACTCGGTTATGACATTTTCTATTGACAAACAAGCATTCATTCATAATATTTTGTGAATTATAAAGAGTATTATCTCAATCCCTATAGAGATATCTACCTTGAACAAACTGATGAACATAGAGATTTTCTCCTCCACCAACAGAGAGAATCCATTCTATCAATAAATATTTTGACATGATCAACATCAACCACTACATTTGAATGAATTATTCACATTATCACACGAAGGATTCTATGATGATGATCAGAGGTTTTTATTGAGTATTTAAATAACTATTACATGAAATCTTTTCTTTATCCCTCTATTACTATAATGGTATGACAGGTTGCCTTTTTTCCGATCATCAAAATTAAAGAAGGAGTTCAACAAAAGGAAATTCAATAAACAATTAAATAAATTTTTAATTATAAGTGAAAAAACCATCTTCTAGGTTCAATATTTTTCGTATTTATCATTATATTAATTACAATTCTTATGAAGATTATTTATCATATATGTTATAGATTATTCCTATATTACCAAAAAAAATTCGAGATGGTAATTTTATTACTATAACAGATGTTGCACTTAGAACCTTCCATAATTTCCAAATGTATCTTTTGTATTGAAAATTCAATAAAGTTACCAGATATGATAAAAAACATGAATTTCTATGGTGTTATGATGTTCTATGATGGGAAATAGTCATTGAAAACTATCAGTTTTCGGATACATATTATTGGATGAGGATTTATCACAAAATGATCACATTTGGTAATCTCATATATGGGATATTATAAGAAAATACCCACAAGTAGGAATTCTATTTGTTTATGTGTCATTGGATATTCCTATAAGTGATTTTTTGGAATTATCTGTAGACATTAGAATTATTATTAATTCATATTATTAATTATGTACTTATAATTAATGTCTAAAATCGTGAAATTAAATTTTTTCATGAATTAGGGAACATTGGGTACCACAAAATTGATAATTTATTAATGAATATGCTAGGAATGTATTTTTCCTTCTATATTTATAAATTATGATATCTCAGTCCATTTATTAGAATGAAAATGATAAACTAAAATCCTTTGACTTGGTGTATTGATGGTTTTATTTGATATAATCAATGAAATACTCATCCATAATCTAGGTTTATTACATTAGTGTGTTGCATTCTTGATGAGATATCAAGACAATGGTATATACTTAGTAATCATTTTTTTTTTGCTTATCATCATTATTACATTAACATCTACCCCTTGGGTGATGTTATGTGTTTCTAGACATTGATATTGTATTTTATTAAATCCCACATAATTCCAATGAGGAGGTATCCAATAGGGTCACACAAATAGTGTTTTCATGGATCTTAGTTGAATTCTATTTGAATTTAACAATTAGAGAAACAAATATTTTCAAGAACAATGGATTGTGAAATTACAAATTATATGACCCAGATGAATATATATTCAGTTATTTCATTTCCATAAATTGGTATAACACTATATTATAGATTAATTCACTACGAAAAACTCATTATCTCCTTGAATAATTATTATAATGAAGAACATTTCTATATATTATGTCAACATTGAGAGACTCCTTCAACATAATTCCATACTCTCAGGAATTATAAAATTTTAATCAATCATTTAAGCATACATGATTGTTTTGGGATCGAATGAAATCATAAAGGATTATTAATAATACCATGAAAATAATAATATGACCATAAATTATGTTATAAAATCATAAGGCATGTATGGACCAATACTAGATAGATTCCCCATTTGATCCTCGTGATACAATGATGCTGCAAACCAAATAGAATTCAGATGATCAATATCATAAACAATGATCTAATCTCAAGACTGTGGTAAATTATTTTCATGAAATTAAATATAAATTTAAGATGAATGATCTTATCTCTTAGTTAAGGGATTTTATCATGAAGATATCATTTGAGTGGTTCAGTTGCAGACAATAGGATCCATATGAGTTTAGTGTGTTAATGATGACTCTTTGAGTATTTCAATATATACATGTTGTTGAGTTTCATGTTTTTCATAGTGAATAATATTTATAAATATATAAATTTATGTAATTCAGGAACTTCTGTATTCTATTAAAAATTAATCATGAGGCTGCAACATGATTAAATTGGGTGGAGAAGTTAGAATGAATTATGTGTATAATTCTTAAAGAAATCGAGTAAAGATGTTCAAGAAAATATTGAAATTTTTTTATGATGATAGATAGTAAAATATTCAATGGAAATCAATACGTGTGTTTGTAGGTGAAGGATAACTATAGAAAATATATTTTAGTAGTCTTAAATAAATTTAAAATGCATAAAATTTAGCTAAAGAGGATCTAAGTATATTTTTAGTGGAGTCAAAAAATTTATTGATACATGTAATTGACTGTATAGATGTAAGAAAAATAACATATCAATTTATCTAATATATGAAAAACCATGTTGCCAAATGATATAAGTATATAATTTATTTTATGTATAAGAATTATGGAAAATGTATCTCTTCTTTTTGTAGATCCTAATGATTCACATACACATTTATTTCTTCATAGGGAACTCAATGTGTTTTATTATACAGTGTAAATGAATGTAAAATCACATAGTCGATTGAAACCTCATTGGTATTTTTAATATTTACATATACAAATGACAAGGAGTAAAATTCATTTATCCAAATGATATTTCTATTATGTTTCAGGTGTAATTCAATAGGTTCTCTAGATTTTGATATCTGAAGAAAATATTAATTAGGATGATGCTACTAATATGATCATTATGGATCAAACAATATGATTAATGATGTTATCGTGATCCTAGCTATGAATAATGTATAATCATTCAAGGGATAAGATAATATGGGTGATATTTGATCTTCACATCATTGGATTTGGTATCATAACACAATTCATATGACCATGATAAAGGGGATATCCATTCTATAAGGAGAGGTGAATATATAAATTCCTAATTTTCCTAAGAACGTGGGTATTTTTAATGGGTCATAATGAAGTTGTTTTTTTGGATAATTTAAATAAGATTCAATTTCATGTATTTAGATAATTTAAATGAGTATGTTAGTGCACTGATATTTATATATATCATGTAAGTGATAGAATTTGTCTTATAATTTAATAGATTTTAATGAATATTTATGCGGGTATTAAAATTCATTTTAATTAATATAATAATACAAACATATAATCCCAAAAAGTATAATGTATTGTAGATTGATATATCAAAAATTATGTTGTAATATATTCTATACAAATGTATTGAATTCTTGAGGTAAAATTTTTGGAAGAAAAATATATTATTTGAGTCCTATGGAAATAAAATCATAGAATAAATACCTATTGATATTTAGTAGATTTGTATTAATAGGAAATTTATATGGATGATATAAATGAGTTCAATGATTGAGTCTATAAAATATAAAAATAAGACAGATGATCTGATGCTTTAAAAATAGGAATACATAAATATTATGTTTTTATATGTAACAACTTTAAGAGAGTATAATATGAGTAAATATATTCACAATTCAATGTGAATATAAATATTATAATATATAGAATAAACTGAAATTTTGAATTTGTGATATTTGGTACACATTCTATAAGTCAACCAATAGAAAAAAGGTAGAGTTGTTACATTTTAAGGAGAGGAATCATTTTTTATCCTAAATGTGGTATTGAAATATTTAACCCTTTCACACATAAATTTCCAATGAAATAAAAACTAATCAATAAAGGTGATATCTTTAGATCATTTGTATTTATAAATCATAGTCAGAGTAATTGGAGTACAATGATAATGAATGTGATGATCAATTTATTTGAATCTTCTAGTCGAAGTCTTGTATGATTTTCATGAAGGTTCCTTGAAGAATAGATGGTACTTATATATGTAACTCCATTTGAGAACCGGTAATTATTTAATAAAAATGGTATATTTGTTAAGCGCATGATACCTTAAAAAACATGTGTGCGACATGGACTACACATGAAATATATGCGCATTTATAGTGATAGAAATATTCATTAACACAAATATGTCAAATTTGACTAGTAGTAGGATCTCACATTGATGAAGAACCAAGTATATATCCACATGTTCTATTATCATTAATATTTTATGTTCAATAATTTGTTCATGGATGCACATGAATTAATATATCCATATCAATTATTTGGGACAAATGTTCATATAACAACCCAAGATTTACATACATAAATATTACATCATTGTAGATGAAAATGAAACACATGAAATTATGATCCAAAACTATAAAAAAAGGTTTAGTTTATTTGATTTAAAAATACACAATTATTTTATTTTGTTAATTATATTCAATGTTTTCCACATTAAACTATTTTTCGGTGTACCCTACATAAAAAATTTCTTCTTAACATGGGGCTAGAAAAATAGAAGAATTGGTGATCAGATATGCTACGTATGTACAAGATAGGTTATATCAATCAATGATCATATATTATGAAAAGATACGAATAAGGGAATGATTTCATGATAATAAATTACAATGTTCATACACAATATGTCATAGATCATAGACATGATTCATGGAATAAAAACTCATCTTAATAAATAAAAATATTCTTAAGTGTGTGGAATTATCTGTAATAAATCATGATCTAAGATAGATTTAAATTAAAAATGTAATGTGGGAAAAAATAGTCTTATAACATTGTGAATATGTAAATAGATAGACTAGTTCAGTTTTTTATGTTAAAGAATTGAAATTAGTCCATAGAAAAAAAATATGTAGACGATACCCAAGTCCATTAATAATCTTATAAACATGAATTTTGGGCCCACACAAAACCTTATTATCATGAAAACCAGGTATATTCATAATCATATGAACACAAAAACATGGTCCATGCATAATCTTATGGACATAAAAACCAAGTCCATGCATAAAATTGTGATCATTAAATTAGTTCATGAATATAATATTTATATCATGTTTTAAACATCATTACCTAATGAATTTGAGTGATGTAACTAATCAACCCATCACATAATGATAGCCCATTTATATTTATTCCATAAGAAGAAGTTTTTTTCATCATTTCATCATAAATTAATCCCATGGAAATTATAATGTTTTTTCATAAAAATAACTAATCCATAAAAATAAGCCACCAGGTTAAAGAATGATTATTATATCATTGTATTATATCCCTAGTAAAAACACATGTTACATTAAAGTATGACATATTAAATGAAGACACCGTTAAAATATCTCTAGAATATTTTTTCGGTAAAATGATCTTTTAATTTATATATTATTATCAAAAAATATAAAAACATAAAAAATATGGAGGAAAATTTTTTTATTTAAAATAATCTTGGAAACAAGTTATGAAATCCTCAAATCATTGAATAATTATGATGTTGGGATATACAGTTCATTCTATGTGCATTAAAATAATGATTCATATCATATTTTTCAGTAAGATTCAAATGTACCCTATTGGGGAAATAACATAAATATTTATTTTAAATACTTATGAAAAAATTAAAACAAGGGTAAATTATAATTAAAAAAATATTAGTATATTAGTTAATACATCATAAAAATCATTTTTTGATAACATTTTTAGAGAATAAAAAATTATTTCGGTCTAAAAAGAGAAATACAATCATGTTTTCCTAAAAAATACTATTTTGGAATCCTTAGTACGCAAAGTGAGGTAAATTAATAGAAGAAATGTAATACAAAAAATCAATATAAGGATTAGAAATTTCTGGATATAATTGTGAGGTAGATTATGAAATTTCATTATTATAAACATAATCATAAATAAACCCAATAAAATTGAGATTATAATATAATTCACTAATGGATTTGGTAACTTCTATATCATAAGATCCATTAAAGAGATAATTTTAGATGGATATACATATATAATAATTTTTAGGATAAGATTAATAATATAAATATATATATATAGGATATAAAACACATAAAATATATAATTTTTTAAAATTTCAGGTGCCTTAATGAAAAAAAAGTGAGATGAAAATTTATTACCTCGAGTTTGACATGATTGGAATTTTTATTAACCTCTTGTGTAATAAATTTACATTTTATATATTTATAGAACATATTTTTTTAAAATCCTAAAATATCATATATAATCCACATACAAAATATTTACACCGATTTATTAATAACTCTTTATTATAATCAATGTTTCTTGGTGTTCAGCGTTTTTCTTTTCCACGAGAATTTCACTTCATTAGTTCCAGTAATTGTAGGTGGATTATGGTTAGATCATCCTAAAATACTTATCCAATATATAAATAACACATAGATAGATATATTATTTATATACATATTTATAGGCACGTATAAAATATTTAGGTTTGAAAATTATTTACTTTGTTTATGGAGACGGTAGGTCATACATATGAATGAATGTTATTTTCACTTTAAAATGGATAAAATAAATAAAGGTCAACAATAATTAGCCATTATGTAATCATTGAAATAATATATATATATATATATCATAATTATTCACTAAATATAACATTATTACCATCCATGTAATTTATAAATTAAAAACGAATCACATCGCTTAGTGGGAGTGGTAGTCCACATGTGCACACTAGAGAATGTTGTTGTTTTCCAATGGATCAGATGGTAAAAAGTAAGATATGATATTATAAATTCCAAAGAATAATTATGTAACAAATATAAAATAAAAACATTAAACCATGCATAATAACCATCCTAGAATGATTATTGGGGAGCATAAATTGTATCACTTACTTAAGGTAGTAGTCCACACGTACGCCTTTGGGATAATTTCACTTCCAACATGATATAATAGATTATGGATATTGGTCGTTAAATCACCATAATAATATCTTAGTATATTTATAATTCTTAATTTATTATCTTGTGATGAATACCAGACCTTTGGAGGAGGTAGAATAATAAATAAATTAGTTTATGTTGGGTATGATGATTACCCCTTCTTCTATAGGCCTCCTTCAGATAATTTCATAAAGAAACATGGAATGGTATTTTAAAAATAGTATATCCTAAAAATAGTGGATATAGATGTTTATAATAGAATTGGTAATGGTATTTTGGAGATATAAGGCTAAAATTGGGGTATGGAAAAAAGAGAATGGGTTTCTTTTTATAATGGAGTGAAATTCCACACATGGTATTATATAACAGATAAAAATATAGTTAATTTATTCTCATGAAAAATGATTCCAAATGGATATATATTAAAATAAAATGCTGTTATGGTTTAAATAAATATATAAAATGAAATTCAGTTAGGTTTTAGTATCCTTTTTAATCTATATTTTTTATCCCCTTAGTTAATTAATTTTAATTTTAACTACAACAATGAATTTTAATTATTAAAGGGTTATAATTTTACATTTATTGGAAAACTTATAACAAAATTAGAAAGAGGTTGAAATTTTAACTCATTTATCATACTAATCTTCCAATTTCAACATTTTTTTAAAAAATAATAATATAATTAAATATTTTTATCAAAAATTACAATTAATTTCATTTTTAGAACTGTTCACATAATTTGAATTTGAAAACAACATGAAAGAAATTTAATTTGAATATAAAATTTTAAAGATAAATAAAATGTTATATTAATCTATAAAATTCATGTAACAAAACAATTAATCCAATTATATAACTTTCTCTATTTTTTTAATATTTATTTTATTTTTAAAATAAATTAATAAATACATTTTTGATATTTTACAAACATTTAAGGAAATTATGAACTAACTAAACATTGTGAATAAAATAAAATGGTATAAAAATAAAACATCTTTCAAATAAAAAATTGTAATATAAATTATCAACATTTTATCTTAAGGATATTAATTTATATACAATAATTTCAACAGAGTGACATTTTTGAATTTTCATTACTCTCATTAATATAAATATCATTATTAAATAAAAATGGAACAAAACATCCATATATTTTAATTTAGTATGTTTATGGTCTAATTTTCTACCTAAAACCATATAAGGTATTGTATTCTGTTGATTTTGAGATCAAATCTCTTGGTTTAACCTTGTTATTGTCATTCTACCCATACATAGGTGATATACTGGGGGCACTATTACTATTCATAATGACCAAAAATAAAATGAACCTATTTTCCAAATTTCAAACTATAAATGAAATTTATATTTTTTAATTATTAAATATTCAATATATTTATGTGTATGAAATAAATTTTATTCGAAATATTTCAAAAACAATAAAAAATGGTTTTACAAAATGTGTTTTCAAGCATAAAAATTAACTTATACAAAAATAATGAATATTACTGATTTGAATAGAATTAATAATATTTTTTCCAAAAAAATGGATCATATGTAACGTTAATGAAAAAAAATTAAAAATATAATTTTAAAATTTGATTAATTGATTTAATGAAAAGAAATAATTTTTTAAAAAAAATTGTTATTTTTCACTAATCGATGAATAATTATTAATTTCTTAAAATTCCAAAAATTCCTCACAAAATGAATTGTGTTATATTTATTTCCCTATTTTTATTTTATTCAATAATTTATTCAATTATCACAAATTAATTTTATTTTCCTCATGAAAATTTAAAAAAAATCATTATTGAATAAAACACCTTTTATTGAATAAAATCATTTTCCTAAACAATTTATACATTATTTAAAAAAATTTAATAAATAGATTTTAATTGAGTACGACAATTTTATTTATATATATATATACACACATATATTTCCTAAATTGGTTTCTTATTTTTATACCTTCCAATTATATAGGCATGTTATAGTGGTCACATTTAAATAATAATTTTTTTTATATATCTCATTTTGCTTTAATCATGGTCTTGCATGTTAGGAATTCTAATTTCCTTATTAGTGTTCTAATATAAATTTTTTTTGGGGTGTAAAATTATGCCCCCTAAAAAAATTTCAATCATAATTTTATCAAGATCTTTAATTGTACAATTTTTCAATATATCATTAATGAAAAACCAAATCCTATATTGGGATATTATATATTCCTTTAAAAAGGGAAACTGGAAAACATAATGGTGACAAAAAATATAGAAGAATTGTTTTCCCTGATAAAGAAATTTTTTATGGAAATTTAAATTATATATATAGTGGAGATAACCTGGTTCCATGTTATAATTAAGAGTGAAAGAGAACATAACCCTGAGGAAGATAAAAACTAAAAAAACATAAATCTATAATCAGATAAAACAGAGATCGATTCATTGAAAATAATGGAAAATATATAAAATATTTATTTCAAGATATATTTCCTATTGTTTTGGGAATCATTAAATTTTATTATAGAGAACATGAAAATATTTCAAAACAAGATTTCCTTCAATTTCCTAAACATGATTTTATCTTTTTGTTTTTCTTTTCTAAATTTACACATTATTTATTCCTCTAATAAACGAACCTTCAAGATTAATTTTTATTCCCCAAGTACTATAATTAACTTTTTAATGGATCAAAACATCAATAAAATAATTAATCATTATTCCTTTTCTTTGTTTCTATTTTAAAAAAATGGTTAGGAGAAGTTTTACAATATGGATAAATATAAATCATTTATATATTAACCTAAATAATCAAACCCAATTTTCGATATATTCCAATCCATAAATAGTTTACCATAAGTATCCTCAAAAATATTACTGACCAAGGTTGAAACCCAAAAAAAAGTGAATGATTTGATCTAATATCCATCCATAATCAACATAACAATTATAATTTTAATCACTCATAAAGTCTCATAATAGAATTTATATACCACAGTCATCCATTATACAAAATATACTAATTATTTCAATAAATTATGTCACAATAAAATAATATATTTTTTAATATGATATTTTAAATTTTATTCCTTTAAAGATATCATATCTTATTAAAAATATTTTTATTTGGTCGAGACTTAAACTTATAGATGATTATATATTGATTCAAAATATAAAATATGATTTTATTATTCTATGAAATGATATAGAATCTATGTAGAGATATAAAATTCATGATCACAATAACAACATATTTCAATGAAGTTTGAATAATAATATTTTTATAGTGCCCATTCAAATAAACATCAACATGTAAAACCCATCTCTTGAGCGAAGGATTTTTTTTTTAAAGGTGAAGCTTTGGTCAAAGACCAAAGCAAAAATTTATTGAAACAAAAGAGAGATTACATGAAGCGAAAAGACGGGATTTTTTTACAATCTCTATCCAAAAGATGAAATAAATCAGGGGGGATAGAGTCCATCCAAGTCATGCTTTGATGGACACCTTTGTTGGCTAGAGCATCAGCAACGGCATTTGCTTGACGATAGGCATGAGTAGCTATAAACTCAATCCCACAGAGTAGATTGAGACAGTTCAACCAGCGAGCAGTGAGCGACCATGATAGATGAATGTTTCCAGTCCAGATGGCATTAATGATGGTGGTTGAATCACTTTCAATCCAAAGCTTTCTCCAACCTCTTTGAAGAGCAAAGTCAACAGCATGAATAATGCCGAGCATTTCCGCCTCTAGAGAAGAAGAGTGGCCACAAGCAACAAAGAAACAGCCATGGAAATGCCCATCTGTGTCCCTGAAGATAGCACCGCAACTGGAAGGACCAGGGTTACCTTTGGAAGCGCCATCAACATTCACCTTGATCCATCCTGGCATCAGGGGTTGCCAAAAAACATCAAAGAGGCATTTTGGCTTTGGGAAGATACCAGGAACGTGAAGATGACGGAGGATCATAAGGTCACCAACCGAGTTGTTGCAACAGTCTTTTTGAATTGAGGCTGCTTCATGAATCGTGAGGAGAATTCTGGATTTCCCTGCATTAAGATAGAAAGAGTGATTATTGTGAATAATATCATTTCTAACATACCAGAGTTCATGAAGAAGTTCTGCCACTGCCGCCAGAAAGAGATTTTTAACCTGCAGAGAGGCATCATGTCTAGTACAGTTTATTAGTAACAAGTTAATAGAATCAGTAATGGGAAATCTGCAATTAAAAAGATCAAAGATGTAGTTCCAAAGGGCAGAGGCCGTCGCACAAGATAGAAAAAGATGATTTACATCTTCCCTATGTTGGTTACACATACGACATTTAGAGCAAAGAGAGATTCCAAAAGTTTGGAGGCCAGTTTCCGTGGGTAATCTGTTGTGCGCAATGCGCCAAATAAGGATGAGTCTAGAAGGCTTGATGTAGGGTTTATTAAAATGATTCACCCAAGAAAAAGCATAATTTTCAATGGATTCAGGATCAGAAAAATTATGCTTATAAAACTTTTTTGAATCCAGGATGCCATTGGGAGAAGGCTCCCAGACAAGGAAATCACCAGCAGAAGAAAAAGCATAATTTTCAATGGCTTGCATAATGATATCTGGGAAATCCCAGTCAGAGGATTGTAAGACCTCCTTTATAGATTGTTGAGTATCATCAGGAAGAAGATCCGGAGGCAACAAAGAAATCAGAGGGTTACCACACCATTTACCACACCAAAAATTAATGGAGGAGTCAGCACTGACAATCCATTTAGAGTTTTGCATGATTTTGTGAAAGGAGTCCCGAATGGAAGGCCAGATAGAAGAGTTAATGAAATTAAGATTACCTTTTGACAGCTTAGAAAAAAATCTAAGTTTTAGAAAATCAGTAGCATTAGAAGTGGAGTTAATGATGCGCCATGTAAGGCAGGCCTGTAAGGCATCGTTGAACAGCTTTAAATTTTTAATGCCTATTCCTCCGTTAGCAATGGGTTTACAACAAGTATTCCAAGGAATAGTAACCAGCTTCTTTTCAAAAATACTTCCAGACCATATGAAGTTTTTGATGTAAGTGTTAATTTTTTTAAGAGTACCGATGGGCCATTTATAGGCCATAAAGGAATGAACCATTTTAGAAACAATGGTCGATTTGACCAAACAGATTCTCCCAGCCATGGAGAGAGACTTCCCTTTCCAATTAGCTAGTTGATTTGTGATATGAGCAAGGATATTAGAAAAATAGGTAGCTTTGGGACGACCCCAAAATAGAGGAACACCCAGATAGGTGAAAGGTAAGAGACCCTCCTTGATACCCAGGTAATTAATAATACCAGATTTTCTTCTGACAGGAAAATTCTTGCCAAAATAGATGAAAGATTTGTTCCAAGAGATAGCTTGACCAGATACATCCTCATAGTGAGATATAGATTTCTTGAGAGCATGAAGGCTTTTTTGGTCCCCTTTTATAAAAAGGATAATATCATCAGCATATATTGAGCGAAGGATATGTATTCCCTAATTGTCATGATTCACTTTAAATATTATGAATAAACAATATATCACATTATCAATTGAATTTAGGGGCTATTATGTCATTTTATCATCTTTTTCACTTGGATTATGGAATTGATTGATATTATTCATAGAATCATTTCATCAACAGAACTGAAGAGTCAGTTGTGTATTTTGTTGAGATATCTCTAAATTCATTTCATTGACTATCAAATTCATACAGTGTCAAAATATTTTTCCTCAATGTATAGGCTACACAATCTTTAATCATCTTTGTGTTCCTATTATGAATTCACCTAGGTGTCCCTTCCCATATTTTTGTAAATTAAGATATTGAAACTATATCCCCTCCATGTGACATACCACTGGAGCATTTATAAAACCTCTTAATTTTTTATATGTAGAAGAATGAAGGATTTTTTATTCCATTTGTACAATGAATGCACATAAAATGTTTTATTCATATATTTCAAATTCCTTTATGGATAATTTCATTCAAATATATGGTTTCAAACAAATAATTTATCAATCAGTTTTTTATTCATGTATAACCATCAATCCAAAAGCATACCATTCATGTCATTTTAATTTTTCATCATAGTTAATAATAGATTCAACATTCTTATTCTTAATTTTATTGAATTCCTTCAGTATTTTCAAAAATGTAATACAAGGTATGTACTTAATAGAAATTTCCTCTTAAACTCATCCTATTCTATGGATTAGTTTTCATCCTCTATCTATATATTCTTAATAATATTCCACAATTGATTTTGTTTCCTTCTAAATTATATATGGGTAGGATAGATTTTTCAATTTCCAATCACTAATGAGAAAAAAAATATTTTCCTTCACAGTGATCCATTGCTCAAAAGGCATTGTATTAGAAGACCAATAAAATGTGAGTGTATGATGTCCCATAAAAGGTTCAATGGAATGTGTCTCCCTACATGGTGCATTCATAAGTTCTACATGACCTTTGTTACCACTCATAGATTGAGATACATGAATGAGAATATTAAAAAAATTCCATAATATATTTTAATCCATTTGGTTTCTCATGATGATGAACATTATATTGTTCATCGCATTAGTTGTTCACACAATTATTTTTAGTTTCATCCATTTTATAAAACCCAAAAATATAGTGTGATAAATAAAATTAAATGTGATAAGACATATAATCATAAAAAATCATTCAAATTATATATAAATCATGACACCTTATTTTCAATCTATCACACCTTAGGATTAACCTTAATCAACCATAGATAATGTCTATTTAAATCCTTCATAATGGTTCATAATGAAAATGTGAGTTAACCAAAAAATATCCCTTTAGAGTGTCAAATGAGGTGTTTAGTATGGACACACTCACCATACACTCTAATTATGTATGAGATATACACAAAGAACTATTTTTAGTGTTCTTTCCCTTATATGTGTCTTTGCAAAAACTATATCCACTTATATAATCCATCCAACTAATTTTCTTCTTGGAAAATAATATAATATATATCATAAAAAATGATAGGATATTTTCACATATGTAGGATTATACCAATGATTTTCACATAATTTCACTACTACTAATATCTAATGATGGACTAAGAATTTATCTAATACCAATAATAGAAAATAAATATTTAAAACATATATATTACTTAATTTTTTATGAATATTCAACACATTACATTATGATCCAAACAACAATCATATTTTTTTATTATATTTCTATACTAGAAACATAATAATCTCATTCCATTAATTATAATCATCACTTATAGTATAGAATAAATCTATGGTGTACCCTATTTAAAACCATTATTACAACCTTTGGGTAGAAAAAACATAAGAAAGGGTGATATTTAATGATCAGTTATAGTAATCATGGGAGGAATCAATAAATGATTATATAAAATAATAACAGAAGTATAAGGGTATAACATCATTATTATTCATTAAAATTTTCATACCTAATATATCGTTTATTTTAAACATGATAAACGGAATAGAACATTACCATAATAATAGAAAATATTTATACTTCTGATGAGTCATCAAGAATCAATCATGAATGATGAGATTAAATCATAGACATAGGAATGTGGAGACAATATAATCTGATAAAATTATAAATTAATATAATTAAAGAACTCAATATTTATGTTATGGACATTAAATCAGACCGTCACATAAATTTATGAACATGAATCCCAGGTCAATTCATAATATTATGCAAATAAAAATCAGGTTCATGTATAATCATATAAACCTGAAAATGTGTTCCACTCAAAATCTTATGAACATGAAAACCAAGTCCATGTGTATTCTTATGGATATGAAAACCACATTGACACATGAAATTGTGAATATGAAATCAGTTTCACACATAGAATCTTGAGTTATCCATCACTACCTATTATATTTGAGGGATATAATTGACCCACACATCACATAATATTCACCCATTAATTTATACAGTACAACGCCATGAAAAATTTTATATTTTCATCACTCCTTAATTACATGAAAAATAAAATGGGTTTTGTAAATGATAAATAATAAGAATAATAAAATATCAATAGAGAATTAGAAGACTATATCATTTTCTCATATCCCATGAAAAAATATATAACATCCAAAAATATCATCACATAATTAAATTCCATTAAAATAACCCAGGAATATTTCTTAAGGAAAATAATATATTCATTTTGAAACTACATATTAAAAATATAAAATCTTACCAAATAATTGGGAAATAATTTTCTTTTAAATGAACCAAGGAATCATGGAATGGAATCATCAAAACGTTGACATGTCATAAGAGTTGGTAATTCCAATTATATCATCTATATTAAAACAATCATTTCATTAAAAAAAAATTAAAAAAAAATCAAAGAATCATTTTTGGAAAAAAATAAGAATATTCATTTTATATTTTTAAATAAAAAAGCATGGGAAAAATTATTTTAATAAATTAATTAGAGAAGAGTTAATTTATTCACGAAAAAAATAATTGAAATGGGAGGAAAATTTATTTTCATCAAAAAATAAAAAAAAAGTTCGATTTTTTCAAGAAAACATTATTCTTATCACATGATTATATAAAGTGATAAAAATAATATAAATGCATGTAATCTCTATAAATACCCTGAGGAATAAAAATATCATTTAAATTAGAGAGATATATCATGAAATTTCATCATTTTAATCATAATCCTAAATAATCATAATAAACAATTTCATTGTAACATAAAACCATAACCACATAAGTAACTTTTAATCATAGGCCCCATGAAAGAAATAAAATTATATGAAATTTATATCCAAAAAACAACCTGAAAATCATCATAACAGAAATACATGTTCAACATACAGATCACAAAAAAGATTCATGTTTAGAATATGGCATGTTTCCCATATAAATAAATGTGAGATGAAAATATATTACCTCAAGTTTGATTTAATTCAAAATCACATTAAAATCATCGATAATAAATTAAAAATATTTATAATTATATACCATATTCATTTACATACATATAATATCACATATAATTCACTTATAACATCTTAACATTAGTTTATTAATAAAGATTTATTATCATCATTGTTTTTGGATGTTCACTTTTTCATTTTTCATGAGAATATTGTTTCGATGGTTAATGTAATTTTATGTGGATAATGGTTCCTTAATATTAAGAGCATTATCTATGATAAATATATCACATATATTCATTATATATATTTATATTAATCCATTAATGATTGAGTAAAAAAATGAATTATACCATTCATCAAGATTGTACGCCCTATATAAATAGAGACACTGCTTTCAATTTTGGATGAATATACAGAAAAGATGGTAAATAATAATTCATACTTATAGAATAATTTTCATATTATATATCAAAATTATAGATTAAATTTACCACAATAACTACCTATGTATTGAAGAAATGAAAAATGAATCACATCGCTTTGTGGAAGTTGTATTCCACATGTATGCACGAGAAATGTTATTTTTTTCAAAGACATTAGAATTTAGGAAGTCAGATATGATATTATAATTATATGAGAATAATTATTTCGTAAATATATTATATATCCCTTAAAATAAAAATAATAACCACCCATTAGATATAGTGATGTAAAATTAATAATACCGCTACGTGGTGGCGGTAGTACACATGTATGCATGAGTGATAATTAAACATTACATTTAATGGAATATATGGTGGATATTGGTCATTTAAATTATTAAATACCATTTAAATATATTAATTTATCTTAATTTAATATTTTGTTGTGAATAATATAGATTTATATGAGGTACAAAAATAGATAATATGAAAGTAGTCGGTTAAGGCAATAACCTCTTCTTCGATAGGCCTAATTTAAATCCTTTATTAATGACCTGTTGAATAGTTTTCAATAGGAAAAACCCTATATATAGTTAATAGGGATGCTTATAATATAAATTTATTGGTTTTTATTGAGATATATGGCTCAAATTTTTGTGAAAAAAGGAGTGAAATAGTGTCCTTCTATAAGGGAGGGAAATGGGACAATTGGAATTAAAAATAATAATAAATACTAATTAAGTAATTATCAAAAAAATATTCGAATTAGCTATATATTTATTTAAAATTATAAAACAATCTAAATATAAACAAGAAATGAAATTTAGATAGGCATTTGTTTCATTTTAAACAAAAGTTTTTCATTAAACAGCTTGATTAAAGAATTTTAATTATAACTACTATAATGGATTTTATAATTTTAAAGGGTTATAATTTTATATATTATGTAATAAATGGCACAAAAATTACCATGGGAGAATATTTTATACACTTTACCATCCTAATTTACCTCTTTCAAATTTTATATATTTTAGAAAAAATCAATTGAATATTTATATCATGAAATATTATTAACGTCACTTTATGAACTATTCAAATAATTTAAATTTGTAAATAATAATGGTGAAATAGAATTTAAATATATACCATTAAAAAATTAATATGATATATTAATCCATAATATTGACTAAAAATAATATTTAATCCTTATTATATTACTTTTTAATATTTTTTAAATCATTTATTTCAATTTTGTATTTATTGATTAAAGACTCTATCAGTTTTGCGTGAACATTTAAGGAAATTATTTGACTGAGGTAGTAATGGTGGTTGTTATTTGAAATTAATATTTTATAATTTTTTTACATTATTGATTACCATACCCAGCGATTTTGAAGCGGTTGATGTTGACGAGGTGAGGATGATAGTGATGGTTGATGGCCTTTGGGAAGGTGCTTTTTATCTGGTCATAGAGGTTTCATGTCTGTGGAATAATTTATATTTGATGTTTGGTGTGTTTGTTTTTGATGTTTTATCTGTGCGGTTCTCACTAACCTAAAAGGAGGCTTTTAAAAAATTAATGAAATTTGGATTTAAAGAAAGAGAGTTGTAGTTTGGAATTTTCATTATGAAAATAATATAAATTTAATTAATAATGGAAAATGAAACCAAAATTACATATCTTTTAAATTGGTTTCTATATGGTTGAATTTATTCAATATAAATAAATAATTTATTTTTTGGGTTTGATATTGAAATCGTATATAATGGTTAATGATTTTCCCCCCATTTAACCTTAAATAGGGGATAAATATTTAAAATTATTACTATACCTACTTACCAAAAATAAAATGGTCATATTTCCCAAATTTAAACACACATGTTCTAAATATGGTATATATTTCTCATTCTTCAATATCTATAATTTTAATAAATGAATTATTATATAAATGAAAAAATACAATGATACTTAGTATTCTTAATAAACAAAATTTAGCATACAAAATAAATTATATCAATATCATGAATATTAATAATTAAAATGGAATTAATTTGATTAATATGAATCAAATTGATAATATTTAAAATTAATATCAAAGGAAAAATAAAATGGATCTTTTTAAATAATTTATATAATGAAAAAAGTTCCTTATTTGAAATAATGGTATATTTCACAATTCATTAAAAATTAATATTGTAAGAAAAATTAAATAATATCACCCTAATTGAATATTGATATGATTATATCAAAAGAAATATTTATTTTATAAAATAAAATTTATAAAATTGGTATAATTTATTTATAACGTTTCAAAAAAATGCAATAAAAATTATTTTAAAAAAAATGTCTTTCTAAAGCATAAAATAAATTTACTAAACAATTTAGTTATTAATTATTAACAATTAAAAAGTTATGTTTCATTTAGTATGACCATTATAAATATATTTCATAACATGGTTACACATATTCATACCTTCCAATTCAATGACTTTGTTTTAACATTCACATTTAAATAATAAAAATTTTATAATATATCAAAATTTTCATAAAGCTCGGTGTTACATGTTGAGATAGTTATAAATCATTTTAATTATTTAAAATAAATTTATGGTTTTTATTATTCTATTACAAGATGGTATAATTTAAAATTAGATAAATATTATTAAAAGGGGACACCTAATTCAACCCCCTCTTAGATGTATGCATGGTCTTATTAGGCTCTACTAGTTGTATATTCGGGTTAAGAGTAGTATCTGAATGGATAAAACATTTTCGTAATTTTTTTATCCAAGTTTTATATGAATTTTAGATATTAGGAGTTGATGTAGTTCCTCAGATAGTGAAAGTAGTCTCCATTTTTATAAATGAAAATAAAAAAACATATAAGATTCATAAAATATCATAACAAATTTGATGATGAAGGATGAACATAAATTGTGATTGATAGCATGGTATTATTGATCCTCAATTTATGTTGATTAATGTGATACCTATTCATAATCTAAATTTATTAAAAGTAAAAAATTTGAAGATACATTCAAAAGTTATAGAGATTGTGAGAAAATTGACTGTGTCTAAACCACTCAAGACATTTAATATAATAATTAAGAGTATGTGAAGAAAATTAATGATTAAGTAATAATATATATACATAGTGTTTTCAAATAACTCCTTGATGAAAGATCACAACATGAAAAACTAACTTAACCATTGGAAGGCACTTTAACAAATAAATTATATAGTAATTCTCTCATATACATTGTTAAATTAAATTAATAATTTATGAATCCTTTCAAAAAAATTATTTAATTAGTTGAATAAAAATTCTAAAAGTTATGTTTTTTAGATATAATTAACAAATGTTTTTATTTGAGAAGTTATCTAGGAATTTGAAAAGCTATAAAAAACATCAAGTTATATAAATGATGCATAATTATATATAAAAGATAAGAAGATGAAATACCTTTATATATTTCAATATAAAAATAATAGAAGGGAAGAATAATTATTTGAAAAGATGGGATAATTTTTTTGAAATTTCAAAATTGATTAAGGATGGGAATAACTCCATGAATATAAAGAATCTTGAACTATTGGTGAAACAAAGAATTATAGAATTTATGCCACATTGAAATAAAATATTTTTAATTATTTTATAAGAACATAAAATAAATGATTATGATAATAAATTAAATTATATTTTCTTTACTGAATTAATTCTTGTATTTGAAACATTTTTCAATGATTAAATAAATGTATCAAACTCTCTTCTTGAGTAGATATCTTAAAAACTCAAAAACCATGACATGTTGGCTGAAGAAAAGAACATGATTTATAAATATTACAATCAGGATATATATTATATTAAAGATTTATATAAATATAATTTTCATTTCAATTAATCGATAATGATGTTTAAAGATCATGGAATCAAGGGGAAGAATAATTACATGATGGAATATAGCATAAATAATGAACCGTCACATGATGAAACATTTAAAGCACATAAGATGAAGAATGTTATAATATAATCAACATAAGAGGGTAATGTCTCCAAATGAAATAATATAATAATTAATAGGATATTTATATCATCTCAAGATGCATCGTCATCAAAATAATTTAAAAAGATACCACATTATCCACTAAATTATAATTACATTAATACATTATTATATACCAATTCTTGTTTTATATCCAGAATAATAAAAATATTGGTTGGTAAATATTTCATTCACCCCAACAAATTATCACGTTAGGATTATGTAATATCTAATAAATTTAGTTTCCCTAGAAAAAATAAAAAGGGTTGTATTACTTAATAAAAATAGAAAGAGAATAATGTAGGAATACTTAGAAAGACTGAAGCCAAAATAAATAGAACAAGATTTATTGGCTATTCTTGGTGATGTTGGATGTTCGGGCATTGGTCCATTCATTATTCAAAGAATTAATTAATTGATGATGATTATTGGGGTCTATTTAATATGTTATAATACATGAAAAGTGAATATAACATATTTCATAAATGAAAACATTGTAAATAATAAAGAATCAGTCTAATAAACATATATGAATATTTTGATAATTTATGTTGTTTTTTAAAATTATATGGGAATTGTGATGAGGAGTGTGGGTATCTTTTATCACATCACAGCTAATATTTTTATTAGATATGAATACCACATAATATTATCAGACATAAAATAATGAATGATGGTTCTATCTTGGGTAAGAAGAAAGAAATATTGGTGTTCAACAAAATTAGAAAACTGAGCAGACTAATCCCATGAAGTCTAACATTATGGATGCAGAATATGTCTCAATAGATATCAATAATTCAACTATATTAAATGTATTCACAGCAAGGATCATTGAAAATAATTATTTGAAAATAATTTCTTAAGATTCAATCTTAACTTACGGTTAACCTCAATCCCTGAATGACATAAGTGTGTTGGTTTAGTGATTGAAGAAATTATGAAGGATGAAGGTGCAATTTTATATAAAATATGTAAATACAAAGTCAAAAATTAATCCTTGTAGAGATACTAAACTTGATAGTTTAGTTCTAAAAGTTATTTTTGTTATATTCAAAAATTATTTGGAAAATGAGAAACAATTAGAAAAAGGACATGAAAAAAAATGGGGTAAAAAGAACGATATAATTCCATCAGAAGATCATGAATTTTAATAGAGGTTTTCAACCAATTACACATTGAGTGATAATGAGTATCTATGGTGGGTTTGATTTACTATGGGAAATTTTTCCAAATAGTTGTTAATATTATTTAAAATACAAGAGGAAGTCATAATGAAAATGCAAATCATACCATGTAAATCATATATGAACATCTACCACAATGAAAATTTAAGAATAAATACATTCATGATCTTTAAAGATGATCATTATTGGAAAATTTTGGGATTTAAAAACATGATAATGATTATAGAAAAGGATGGATGTCACACTAACATTCCATTTGTGGTGAATAAACAAACTAAATCCAAATTATTTAAAGAGAATCTATTTAACAAGATACATTTGGAAGTTATAATAAGGAAAATGATTAAATTCAATTTAAATAGTGGCCAATGAGGAAAGGAATATCTCATATCGATTTTTATGTATGATAAATCAAAAGGTTCCCATTTATTCTATATGTTACTTTTTATTTTTTCTAACATGAAGGGAACTAATGGAGATGCTTTAGGTTATCAATATGGAAAAAATATATTTTATCTCATTGTGTCTATTGAGTTCTATGAACTGGAAGAATTATATTTCTTCCCTTGATGTGGAAAAAAATGTCAATGGTTCATTCAAAAATGACAATTTAAGTGAATCTGGAAACATTTATAATAAGTAAATTAGAAAATATACTTGAAAAATATAATTACAATGAAACATTCAACCATTATCATTTTTTATATAAAACATACATTATAATGGGGAGTATTTTTTGATGAAAAGATGAGAGAAATGGGGAGTCTTATTAAATTCACAAGAACTATTATAATGGGTTTATTGAGATTCAAACTGGTTAAATATGTATTTAAGGTAAATCGGTTTTCAATAACCTCTATAATGAGATCTTGAGCATTATATCACATGTATAATAGTGAATAGAATACATATACATCCCTTTTTGTATATATCATATTTTATACAATGTTTTAGCCTATTTAGGCTTGGATTATACCAAATAAAGGCTCATTGGTAAGAGAAACATATGTTATTATCCCTCTCTCATAAATATTTAGAAGAGTATATAAGTTCCTTGAAAGGAAGAAAATGAGTTGATAAGACCATTATACCTAATTTTTCATATATTATCAATATGGCTGAGAAGATATAATATAACCAAACACACATAATGAAATTGAGAATTGATATTTCCGAAAAATTTAAAAGTGGATATTTAATTATCCGATTTATGTATATTGTTTTTCAAAATATTTTTGATATGTGTTTTGTTTGTTCATCATGATGTTTGTAGGATTTTTATATAAACATGTTGGGTAATTGGATGTCATTATTACTAAATAATCTATATATGTCAACAACAAAATGTGACTAGCTTGGTTCCATGTTCTAAGGGAAATTAATTATGAGGATATAGCATAAAGATCTCAAGTTGAGTAGTTAAAAGGAATCATAAAGCTAAAAATTGAAGAACATTATTAGTGATGTATAAGAAAATATAAAAAATATATTTTTAAGGAATTATATAATGATATTATATATAATATATGAAATTCAATATTGAGAGAAATAGAACTATTGCCAATATATTTGAAATTTGTTTATAAATATCTGAAGAAATAGAGGAATGTTGAAGTAGAGCATAGTTTCTTGTGATGGGAGTCAAGAATTTTTTATATCTATAATACTAATTCTAGTTTCATATGAAAAAATATTTTTTATGTTTTTATGAATTAGGGAAAAAAGATACAAAAATGATAAACCAATATTATTTATATGACATTCATGAACAATGGTTTATGTATTTGATTTTTTATTACAACTAATTGATTCACATATGCGATTTTGGTAACATTGGAATCTCAATGAATCTGATTGTATAATGTATGAGAATGTTGAATCACATATTCTATTGATTCCCCATATGTGTTTTTTATATTCATTTATCCAAATTATATATAGAAAAATTCACATATCCAAATTATATTTCACATTAATATTAGGTGAAATTATGTAGGATTTATAGATTTCTGCATCTTAAGAAAATACTAAATCAGACGATGTTTCTACAATAATATTTATGAATCAAAAATTATGTCTAAATGGGATTTCCAAAGATTTGGAGATGGTTCCATGCCATAGTACATACAACCATGAATAAAGAGAGATCCATACCACAAGAATGAGGTCCACATGAAATTGTTTCATGTCATCATGAATGTGGGTATTTTGAATGGGTTTTTACAAAATGGGTATTTTGGTGAATTAAAAAAAGGATATATTTTCAATATTTTAGTAATTTAAATGATGATGTGAGTATAAAGATATGTATATATCACGTGAGCGATTATTTCCAACCAATACATTAGGCAATTTTAAAGAATATTAGAGTGAGTATTCAAATGATTTTGAATGAATGTTAAAAGAATAAATTATTTCATGTGAATTTCTAAGTAATTATAGATAGTCTTACATCAGAAGATGGTTTTAAATATTCTATATTGTTTTTTTTTTAATTTTTCATTTATATTATTTTCAAAATTACTCCATCATTTGAGTCATAATGAAATAAATACATTAAATGAAGATATAATGATATTTAAAAGATAAATATTTATAGGAAATGTTTGTGGATGATATTTGTGAGTATAATGTTTGATTTAATATTATCTTATAATTAAATCTTGTGATCCTCGACTTTATAGAAGAAGACTTCAAAAATATTAAATTCTATGATTTAAGGAAATATAAGCATGATTAATCTGAGAAAATATACTATTAAATGCTGATATATATAAATGTGATCATATCTAGAAGAAATTTCATGTTTTACTTTCTATATCTAGGTAAAATTTTACATATCATTTAAGAAAAAAGGTTTTTTATATATTTGAATAAGATGTTGTATTTTTTGTGATGTCGATAGTATAAGAGAAATAGTTGACCCTTCAACATTGTTATTTATGAATGAAAAACAAGTTAAAGAAGATGAACTTTTGAGAACTACTGTCTTTCTAAATAATAGTGTGATTGAGTGAATAATGACACAAATGTTCATGAATCTCAACAGAACAAAATATAGTTGTTGAAGTCATATTTGGTGGTCTATGGATTACTGATGAATAGGTGGTAACTATATAAATGATTTGATTGATGAACTAGTGTGTCCAATCTTTATAACATCATATTTGTAATGTGGATGATACAAAACAAAAACAATGGTGTGAATTTCTCTTCACTTGTAATCAATGAAAATTTATAGTTATAAGAAAATCCTTATACAAGAAAAATGTTGAACATGAAAATAAACATGGTCTCACATCAAAGACAAACATTATAAATATCATTACATGTTATTAAATTTTTTATATTTCACTTCATAATTTGGTGATTGTTTTTCTAATTTATTAGATCCATATAAGTAATCTAGAAATGGGGTTCAATTATAATTAGGGATGAAATAAATATAAGGGAAACACAATAAAAGGGGAAACTTGATTCGATCTCTAGTGTATTTAGGTTCATATAGGTCAATATTATATAGATATGATCACTATACATGTAATTAATTAACATGTTATGTGGTTTATGTTTTTTAATTGTAATTTAATGCCATCATTGAGCATGGGACTAACCTCAGCTATACGTCTAAAATGTATTTTGGAATTTTATATCTTATATTTAGGAAATGTTTCATAGAGGTGACCACTTTTTATGGTGTACGACAATATTTGATATAAATGATTTCTATGTTTTGTGTTTAAGATGGTATTTTCTTAAAAATTTGGATTCTATTTCCACTATAAGAAATATATTCTTCACTAAAATATTTCATAATTGTGAATTTTTGATGGCACAACAACTATAAAAAAATAGACACTATTCGACCATCTCTATTTCATATAAACACAATGATTTGATTATAACTATTGAGTAAAATAATGTGGCCTATATAATAATGTTTTTTATGTTCATTATAGGGCCCTTGGGACTGACGTATTGTGACATCCAAATAATCGACACAATATTATTTTCTAGGGTGAACCTATAACGACCAGAAAATGGCATCATCAATAAAAAATATATTTAAAAAAATATTAGAAATATAAAACATTATCCTCATTAGAATGTTGAAAAAATATATCAATGATCTGTAATATCCCAAGAACATAAATAACTTTGTCTTATAAGATCCCAATCCCTATACACATCTTATAATATAACCTAATATGAAAATAAAATTTTAAAATAATTGCGGGATTCGAAAATTGATATAATTTAATAATTTAATTCAGACTATTATAATATAAAAATTTTATGAATGTCTTATGTATTTTGATTATGAATTTATTATTAAATTTTCATCATTTTATAATTTAAATATACTTATTCGATTATTCCAGGTTGGACTCTTACTTTATTGATGTTTTTCACCTCTTACACATCATAAATAATTTGAATATGGGTTTTATATGACATATATCATTTAGTGGTTGTTTTATTTGTACCATAACATTAAAATAATTTTGTGGTGCTTTAATGTAATAAAATTTTGTTTCTAGAAATATTGGGAAAATAGAACCTTGTATTTCAATTCCCACTACTACACCATTTTAAAAATCACATTATATTCATTTAATTCTTCTTTTATAGAATTTAGAAGTCATTCATTTGGTCTATATAACATTGAAATATTTTTAATGGGAAAAAAACTTTAAGACTTCTTATAGATTCATTACATTAGAATAATACATCATATTTAGGCACCATAAAATCATACACATCTAATAAATAAAAATATTATTTAACTATGAATTCACAACATTTAATTGTCATTTTCTATGGATCTGAAAATAAAACACATGTTTTGGATTTTTAAAACAATCAAAGTATATGTCCATTCATCCCAATAAACATGAACCATATATTTATGCTTTCTAGGCTATGATAATACAAAATCACTATAAGATTTTTCTTAACTAATTTCACATCATTTCTCAGCCATTCAATTTTTTTGACCCCCTAACACACAATTTTTATGGACATCAACCCTTTGATAAAATATTATTCAATAATTTGGACCAAACCACACATTTGATTGATGTCGCTTCGACTCATTAACATCAAAAATAATTCAAAGAAATTTATAATATGATGGCATGTAATTTTGAGCTCATTTTCTATGTATTTGGAAATGAAATTCATCTTTTAGTGTCCCAAAAAATGAAATTATATTTTAGGTTATCTAATAAATAATATAATTAATATTGATATAATTTCTACTCCACCATTTTAATTTTCATTTTATGGGTTTCTGATATAATTTCATGGCATCCATAGGTCATTTGGTTCATTTTTACCCAATAAAAAATGTCTTTAAAGTGTTTCACACATTTAATGACTTCTTATTTGGTAATTTCAGGCATAAAAAATTTCTAATTGGTGCTTTATCTAGTCATGCACATAAAGAAATATGGAAATATATTTCTGAAATTATTTTAAGTCATTCTATTCTTTTTTTTCATAGATCTAACCACTTAAAATGTGTTTTCGTGTTATAAAAAATAAATAATTTTTTAGTCTCCCTAGAAATAGAAAATATTAGATTGAAATACATTATACTCCTCCATTTATAAAATCATATAATTGTATTTTTCTTCTAATATCATAATATTCATATATCATTTGGTTCGGTTTGATCCACTAAAACTCATTTTTAAAGGTCTTTAAATGTTAAAAAACATTTTATTCAGTTGTTCTGGAAAACATTTATTCCTTACATATGTGTTGTCTTCTCTAACACATCATAAATTATAAAAATGTAATTTCCCTATAATTTCAAATCATTTGATGGTTTTTTTCATTGTATTTGAACATTAAATAAATGTTTTGGTGTTTTAAAACAATAAATTTGCGTCTCTGGTCATCCTAGGAATATGACCCCCTGAATTGACATTATTTTTATTCCACCATTTCAAAACTAAATGTACTATTTTGTATCTAATTTAATGTAATTAAATGGATGTTCGGATGGATTTGATTCCATAACATATGTTTTTAATGGGTGATAATGATTTAAAAATTGCTTATCTGGTCATTCCGTAAATACCACACGTCGGATTGATTCTTCTTCTTCCCTCACACTTAAATATTTATTTAAAAAAATTATTTACTTTTATTTCACATCATTTTGAGGTTATTTAATGTTATTATTATTTATAAATGCAAATTTTGGGTTTTTAAAACAATAGAAGTCTATTACAAAACATATTTAAAAAATATAACATGATATTGACATTTCTTTTATTAAATGATTTTACAAATCAATTTGGGGTTTTTTCCTCTGATATCATGAAATTTAGAGGTTTCTTTATTATTACCCCATTATACACCCATCAAACCTTCAATAATTACATATTTAGTCATTTAAGGAAGACAAAACATCTGACTTATGTTTAGTCTACTCATACATAGGAAATATAACATAACGAATGGTTTTTCTTGAATTTATTTCAATTTATGGTAATATTTTTTGGATATAACTGTTAAATGCACATTTTTTTAAAACAATAATAGTGTGTTTTTAGTATTCATGACAAAAATACATATCCTATAGACATTTTCTATACTCACCCGTTTCAAAATCCATTATATAATTGTTTTCAACTGAATTGGAAACCATTATAGGTTCTTAAGATGGTTAAAACCCTCTCACATATGTATTTAATGGGCCTTAAACCTTTAATAAATACATATTTGGTCATTCTATGATGATCATAAGTTCGATTGATGTTATTTCTTCTCGTACGTGTCAAAAAATATTAATATGGTTGAAGTAATATTTCAAATCATTACAATGTTTTTACTATATAACTGACGAATAAACACGTCATACAGTTTTTAAAAATATGAAACATGTGTTTCTAGTCTTCTTAGGAAAAAGGAATATTAGGATGATGTTCTATATTCTCATCCATTTAAATATTTATTATATATTTATTTCCATATGATTTCAGGACATTACAATTTCATTCAGTTAGTTTTGACCCCTTAACAAACATTATGAAATGGTATAAAACAGTTAATAACTTCTTCTTTGGTCATTTTGGGAGGACATCATGAATAATTATAATATCATCTACTCATACATGTCACAACTAATAAAATGATTGATTTTATAGAATTTCTATAAAGATTAGGTTTATTTTTATTGATATGAGCATTAAATGTACATTTTGGTTTTTAAAAATAATTAAATTCTGTACGACTTATCTTGGGGAAAAAACTTGGTTGAAATTGAATTAGCCCATCCACTTCATAATTCACTATACATTTTTTCATTATTTCATGTTATTCAGAGGAAGTTCACATAGTTTTAACCCATAGACATTGTTATTTAAAAGGTTTTAAACATTTAATAATTTCTTTTGATTTTATTTTGGGAGACCAAACATTTTATTATTGATTCTTCTACTGGTACATGACACAAATAACAAAAATATAGTTTTCTAGTGATTTTATTTCTTTCCACGGTCATATGATATTTACAAGACAATCGAACACATTTTTAGGTGTTTTAAAACAATAAATATGAATTTATGGCCATCTCGGGAAAATAAAACAATGGATTTACGTTTTATCTATTCATGTAATGTCCCGGATCCAGTAGCCACACAACGGGTGCCCTGGACCAGTTTGGTCACATGACCTTAAGCGTATTTCCCCTAACGCCAGAGGCTGCCAACTAGCAGCGTGGGCCCATGTCTAATAGTGTGGACACTATGCGCTCATTTGTCAAAGTGTAGCACAGTAGAAAAGATAAATAAAAAGCAACAACAGAAGAATTAAACAATATAAAACTAAAAAGTACAACTGCAGTAGAAGATATCCAACAGTTATATAGATAAAAATGCAGCATGTCACTATTTCTATGAAATCAGCTAAAATTAGATACACTAAAATACAACATAATACAACTCATAGTACAAGGTACACCCAAATAAAACAAATTAGAGTAAACAAAACACAGCAGCATCGCATGCCTAGGCTCGGTCCCTTGATCTCCTACTCTTCTACTAAAATCGTGTACCTGTATAGAGACCATTTCCCCTGTCGACACCTACAGCAATATAGTAGGTTTGGGCGTAATACATGACCCAAATAATGTTTGAGAAATAAATATCAGTAGGCACCCACTAAAGGGCCATTCTTAGCTATCAGTGAAAATGTGAAACAACAATGTCCATTTGTAAAATGAAAGAAACTAATCAGTACTCAAATGTAACTAACTCTACCAGTTATTTTTCCATTTTATATTCATTTACCCATGCCAAGCATGTGCTTTAACTTGTCATGTATAACATATGAAAATCACCACGGTGAATACTCATGATTACACTGTCCACAAACATAAAATCCTTACCCTCAGGTAATCAAAATTGAAACCCACAGGTGTCTGCACACAAGAATAACGAATATTGCCCATAGGCGTACGAAGTGTCGCCCAAAGGCACAGAATCTAATGCCCAGGGGCATAATAGGAGTTTCACATAGGCTAAACGAACACTACCCTCGGGATATACAAGTAACCAGGCCGAGCCCAACATATAAGAAAGCAATTATACACAATTACTCTCAAGGAAAAACAAATCATGATAAAATTCATGGTATGCCCACTGGTATCCTGGCCAAATGGCTAAACAGGGGAACGCACCCCCGGGGTGGTCCTGGATCCAATAAATGATCCCAAACAGCAATTTTAACTTATCAAAAGTCTATATATGCAATTCTATATAACTTTTTGCAAAGTACACAAACATACGACACCCCAACATCGGTTCGTAGCACAACGGTACACACTTTCAGGTCAATGGGTGGAAATAAACACCAGACCACCTAACTCGATCTCCACTGATCGATATACGTGAACGATGCCTCCCAAAACGCTTGAGAAAGGAATATATCTGAGATAAATAACTACATGGTCAACCTCAAATAACTTCCCCTCGGGAAATAATTGGTATGAATGACTCAAGTGGAAGGAAGCTCTTACCGCTCGGTTCCAACATGATCGACGACGGAAGAATCTGATTCTCAGTGTGCGATTGGGTGATCCTCTAAGGTCCGGCCGTCCACCCGAGCTCCAAAATGAACTCAAAGCCTCCAATGCAAAATGAGGAGGCTACAGCCAGTTGTAAGCAAAAAAAGAACTACACGGCGTGTACTCTCAAGTACAAGACATGTACTTTTCATTTTTTTTAATTGTTCCTCTAGAGGATTCTTTCCACCATGGCATTGTTCAGCCGTCGACATGAGTACACGACATGTATTTTTGATTACACGATGTGTACTCTATTTCCACTGGCAGCTGCCTCCACAACCTTATTGTTCACCTGACGACTGATTACACGGTGTGTAAATACCTAGTACACGACGTGTAGTCAGCTTTTACACCCTTCATCACCGACAGACATACACACTCTGTATACTCATCGCACATGGCCAAAGTACACAGCGTGTACCCACAAAATTTGGGATTTTTCCACATTTTCCTTAATTTTTAAAAAACAATTATGGAAAAAGAAGAAGAAACTCATACCTCAAAAACAAGAACTGAGTTCTTACAAACTTCCCCATTTAATGAATGTCGTCCCGGAATTTACTTTCCAAGAGTTGTGAAGATACAGCATTGAAAAACTCTTTCCACTGAGCACGTACGTCGGTCTCCCGCTCATGGGTTTCATCCTTCACTCGGCCATGCTTCCATAGCACCCGAATGAGAGGAACTTACCAGCCTCAGAAAACCTTCGTGCTTCTATCAACAATATGGATCATATTCTTTTCAAGGGATGCATCAACCTGAAGCTCAACCTCCACGAGATGAAAAACGTGAGATGGGCTGAGTGATAACGGAACATCTGAGATACATGGAAGATGACATGCATGGCCTAGTACCGTTGTGGTAACTAAAACCAGTAGGCAACCGAACCAACTCTCTCTAGAATCTTAAATGGCCCAACATACCTCGGTGAAATTTTAACCTGTCTCTTGAACCACCTGTGTCCCAACATCGGCGAAACACATTTGAAAACCTGATCCCTGACCACGAACTCCAAAGGTCATCTACAACGATCAACATATGATTTCTGATGAGACTATGCGGTAGTCATCCACTTCTGAATCAACTGGAGCTGTTCAAGAAGTCTCATACACAAGATGTCGTTCCAGTAATGCTGCCTCACCTGCCTCCATCCAGTACAATGGTGGTCAGCATGGACTACCATATAAAGCCTCGTATGGTGTCATCTTAATAGTTTTTTGAAAACTCTTCTTGTAGGAAAACTCGACCAGGGTTATGTGCTTCTACCAAGATCCCCCAAAGTCTAGGACGCATGCACGTAGTATGTCCTCTAGCACCTGTATTGTACGCTCTAATTGGCCACTGGTCTTAAGGTGGTAAGTGGTTCTCAGAAACACCTTTGTACCTAGTTCCCTCTGAAAACTCCACCAGAAAAAAGATGTAAAGGGGATGTCCCTATCTGAAATGATAGAACGAGGGACCCCATGAAGACGTACGACCTCTCGGATATACAGCTTCTTGATCTCGTCAATGACGTAGGTCTCTTTGATCGTCAAAAAGTGAGCTACCATTGTATGCCTGTCTACGACAACCCACACAAAATCACTACCTCGAGGTGAACTCGGCAACCCATTCATGAAGTCCATCATGAAATCATCTCATTTCCACTCCGAAATGGGTAACTGTTGTAACAGTACGGCTAACCTCTGATGCTCCACCTTCACCTGCTGACAGGTGGAACAACTTGTATCTAAACCAGCTACTTCTCTCTTCATACCAGTCCATCAATACAGACGTATCAAGTCACGGTACATCTTTGTGATTCCAAGATGAACTACCCATGTAGAATCATTAAACTCCCGCATCAACTCCTCACGTATATCCCCTGGAACCCACACCCATCCATGGAAATGCAGTACCTCATCATTTTCTATCGTCCAACCAGGAGGAGGGTCCTCACTTCACATTGACTCCCGTACAACTAGGCCTTCTAAATACGATATTTTTCTCATCTTCACTCAATCCAGGAGGTTAGAAGACACATCTAAGAAAGAAATATAGGTTTTCCCCTCACTATCGTGCACCTCCAAATGCATCTTAGAGAACAAATCCATAAGTTACCACTCACCACTGGCCCCCTACACTTCCTGTGTCTGAGTCTTCCTACTCAGTGCATCAACTACTCTATTACCCTTACCAGGTGTATAGGCCAGCTCAATGTTGAAGGACTGAAGGTATTCAACCCACCTTTGTTGTCTCAGGTTCAAGTCATGCTGAGTAATGATATATTTGAGTATTTTGTTGTCCGTAAACACCACAAAATTTCCACCTAAGAGATAACATCTCCAACAGCATAACGCATGAACAACCATAGAAAACTCGAGATCATGCATCATGTAATTCCTCTCATGTGGCCTCAACTGCCGAGACCCGTACGGAACTACTCAATCGCCCAACATCATCACTTCTCCCATCCCAATTCCTGATGCATCACAGTAAACTGTATAGCTCTTCCCTTGCTCTGGAAGAATCAGGACTAGGGCTGATTTCAACCTTCCCTTCAGCTCTTGAAAGGCTGTATCACAAGCTTCTGACCAAATGAACTTTACATTATTCTTAGTCAAACCCGTCAATGGTGCTTCTAAGAAAGAGACGTCCAATATAAAGCACCTGTAGTCACTAGCCAGCCCCCGAAACTCAGTATTTCAAAAACGTTCATAGGATGCCCCCAAGAAACACATGCTCTCACCTTCTTTGGGTCTACTGCAACTCCTGCCTCTGAGAAAATATGACCTTGGAAGTGTATCTGGTCCATCCAAAAGTGGCACTTTGATAGTTTAGCATATAGTCAATGCCCTCTTAGTGTACTCAGTATGATCTCATGAAGGGTGTTATGGTCATGTCGAGCCTTAGAGTACACAAAGATATATTCCATGAAGACTTCCACAAAAGAATCCATAAAATGATGGAACACATGATTCATTAGATCAATGAAAACCACGGGCGCATTCATGAGTCCGAACGACATAACTAAGTACTCGTATAGACCATATCATCTACGAAAAGCTGTAAGCGGTAAGTCCGATGGTCTAATGCGTAACTGATGATATCTGGACCTCAAGTCAATCTTCAAGAAGACTTGTGCTCCCTAAAGATGATCAAAAAGATCATAAATACTTGGCAAGGGATATCAGTTCTTAACCGTCAGCTGCTTCAGCTTCTGAAAATCCACAAAGAGTCTGAGGGTATTGTCCGCCTTTTTCGAAAAAATGACCGGAGAACCCCAAGGATAAGTACTGGATCACATGAAACCATTTTCCTGCAACTCTTCCAATAGCCTCTTGACCTCCTGTAACTCTAGTGTATCCATCCTATAAGGAGTAATGGACACCAGTGATGCTCCTGGAACTGGATCAATATAAAAATCCACCAATCACTCTGGATAAAGACCTGAATAGTCGTCCAGGAAGACATCCCTAAAACGATCAATGAATGGAGGGAAATCCTTCTAACAAGTCCCCTGATCTTCCAGATATAAACTCACAATCTGGGTTATCACACCACCTCGCCCACGATGCCCGGTTCCAGCTCGGCCCGCCTAGACATCCCATTCGCCCTTGTATAAAAACTCTCCACCCTCTGGTGACGTGGAACTCACCCTACGATGATAGAAATCTACAAAGGCTCAAAAGGGTACCAACCAGTCCATCTCGAGAATGAAATCATAAGATATCATCTCAAAGACATAGAGGTCCAATAGAAAGTGAAACTCGCCAAACTCTAGGGGGAACTCCTTGCACTAACGCACACCTATCGTTCAAGATACCAATACACTTTCTAGGATCATAACATCAAATGAAGAAGAAACATAGATCCCAAGGCTCTCCATAATGTGCATAGATATAAGGCTATGTGTAGTACCAGTACCAAAAAATATAGAAGACAAAACATGAGCTACTAGAATAATACCTCTAATAGTAGAAGGTTCAGGGTTCTGCTCATGTTGGGTCTATTGCACTGCATATGCCTGCCCAGTACTACGGCCCAACAACACAGCCAGGCTACCCTGAGCTGACCCGCCCTGCTGTCTCTGAGATCCTGGTGTCTGGCTACCAAGACCATGACCACCATCTCTGCCTTCATGTCCTGATGTACTCCAATTTCCTGACTAGTAAGGAGCTGCTGGTCCTGCTCCCACATGTTTTGTCTACATAGAACCCATCTCACTAGCAACTGGTGGAAACGCCCTGCAAAGACGATGAAGATGACCTATCCTTCTGTAAACTCGGCACTCCACTGGGTCATGTGGACACGGTGGTCCCTTGTGCCCCTCTTTACCACATTAGTAGCACATGACCTGGCCACCTAAAGTATTCTTCTGGCTAGTACTACCACCGTGAGATAAGTCCATTTTCCTCTTCCACTTACTAGTAGAAATATTTCCAGAAACTGGTGTCAAACTACCCTGGCCCACACCACTAGCAACCTGTAGGTCCAACTCAGTAATCAGTTCCTGGTTCACAATAGCATGCACTAAAGGAAACCTGAAAACATTCACCAGTGCTCTGATGTCATATTGAGACCATCCTCAAATTGTCTTGCCCTCAACAAATCATCACCCACCAGAACAGGTGAAAAATGCTGAAGCTCAGTGAAGCATACAGAATAATCCATCACTAACATGGCGCCCTGATACGGATTCATGAACTCTCAAGCTCAATCTTCCCACAGCATCTCGGGGAAGAGGAATTCATAAAAGGCCTCCAGAAAATCCTCCCACTCCATGTATTGGTGATGCTCAGACTAGATGGTAACATCCCACCACCTCTTAGAGGAATCACGCAGCATGTATGTAGCAAGCTTGGCCATCCTCCCAAGAGGCATCTCCAGATGCTCGAATATCGTCTGCATCAAATCTAGGAATAACTTTGCAGATTGTGGTCTGCCATCCCCTGAAAACGTAGTTAGATGCTTCTTCTGGAAGATATGCATCAGGTCTTCCATAGATGTGGTAGCCTGCGTTGCTCCCTGGATGGTCTTCATGAACAACATGAAGCCTTCACGGAATTGTGCATCCATGCTTGTGCCCAGTATAATGGTCGGCACCACATCTTGCACTGATGGAGGTTCCACTGGTATCCCATTCACCATCTCAGGAGTAAAATTGTTGCCCCTCTCCTGGAAAACAACCGGTGGTCATCTCAATGGCATGACTCTATGGGGTCAAATACGAGTCTTAGATTAATGTCATCAAAGACTAAAAACAAGGATTATAATAAGGGAACATAAGAATAAACTCATTCAATATTCACAAAACTTGACTACATGGCGTGTATAAATACTACTCTGCATGTACGTGAATTTTCACCCCCTACCTGAGTCCACCTACATGGCTCAGCCACACGGCTCCTCTTTAAAAGTAACTACACGGTTTGTACTCGACATGCTCTTCACAGGCCCGTGTTTTTCGTGACACAGATTGTGTACCCAGGTCACACTACACGGCATGTTCCAAAAAGATATAGTGTGTACAATGAAGTCTCAGATCGACCCGTGTTGATCACTAAACGGCCGGATTAAACATCTGACACTGCACGGCATGTCCCATAGTCACACGGCGTGTACAAGGTAAGGTAACATCAACCCATCTTGTTAGTGACGCAGCTGGGTACCTGGGTCAGACTACAGGGCATGTTCACAGTGGACACAGCGTGTATGTCTTGAGGTTTCCTTCGTCTCTATTGTTAGTTTCACATGTGTACACCGAGTCAACACTACACGGAATGTACAAACGGTACATGACGTGTTCCCCCCAATCCATTCCCCACACCGTGTCCCCTCCCACACAGCCAATGACACAGGAAGAGATTACATGACGTGTACTGAGGGTACACGACATGTACATGTAATGTTTTCATTTCTTTTTGAAAAGAAGAACACATGGCGTGTGTCCATAGAACTACACGGCGTGTATACTTGGTTTTCCGAATAGTAAGCCTCAAAAACTACTCCGGAAACCAGAAAAACCTAGAACAAACACCTAAGTGCCAAATTCCGATCTGTGAGGGCCCAAACTCCTCGTGAGTTGATTCATGGCATCTTATAAATGTTATTACAAGGAAAAAACATTAATGATCCACCATATTCTGGTCATTGAAGGCCCATACTCCTCAAGAAACAATGTTTGGAGTTCATTATTTCCAAACCTCACCCCAAAATACCCTAACAAATAGCATGTATTTACCAAAGCAGCTATAACAACAGCATGCTTTTCTATCATAACAACGTTCAAAAGAACATGAAATTACTAATGTGTCTATATGGCATGGGAATAAATGCACGACATATGATTCTAACATGTTCCTAAACGATGCATGATATCGAATACCCTCATATCATCAGGTTTCAAATAAATATAATCCATGTATAACACATAAATAGCATGATCACAAGTGCGTCACCTAACGGTGAAAATAAAATTAACTGTAAAATTGAAAAACTAATAATAATTATAATAACGAGGTAGACTAGCTTCTCCCTGTACACAAGTTAGAAACTCTCAGGCACAGTTTATTACCAACTGCTATGTTCTTCCTATCCCTGACTAAGGCTCCAAACAGTAAGTCAAATAAAATAACCCCTCTAATACCACTTTGTAATGTCCCGGATCCGATAGCCACACAATGGGTTCCACGGACCTGGTTGGTCACATGACCTCAAGCGCATTTCCCCGAACGCTAGTGGCTGCTGACTAGCAGCGAGGGCCCAGGTCTAATTGTGGGGAAACTATTCCTTCATTTATCAATGTGTAGCGTAGTGGAAGAGATAAATAACATACAAAAGTAGAAGCAGTAATTAATATACTACTGAAAATGACAACTGCACAAGAAGATAACCAATAGTTATATAGATAAAAATGTAGCATGTCACTATTTTTATAAAAGCATCTAAATCCAGATACACTGCAATACAACACATTACATGTCATGACCTGACCCTACCTGGGTTCAAGCCGCAACTACCCCAAGCCTGCCTCAATAGGCCAGGGGCTGGCGATAAGCAGCGAAGGCCAAACAACTCGGGGAGACCTTTTCCTGAGTACCTGTACACACACACACACGTATCACACTAAATGCAGAAGTTCATAGCAAAAGCAAAAGTAAAGTACCAACTGCTATCAATAAACCACAAAGTACATCGACCTCTGAACAGTGCAAAGCAAGAGCTGGAGGTAAACTAAAAAGTAATGGGGAAAAACACACGCCCAACTTGAAAAGGGCCATAACCCGGAAACATGTAAACAAAAGAAAACACTTGGGAGAGTTCCACAACTAGAACCACACTACGACCACCGCACGCAGTCCAAGCTCCCGAACTCTTATGCTCCGCTGAAGTCACGACCAACCTATTCGTCGTCTGCAAGGGCACACCAAGTGCTGGAAAAGCCCAAGCAGGGGTGAGTATAAAAATACTCAGTAGGATGCCTTGAAGGCTCTAGGGAGCAACAAAGGAGGTACTGAAGAGGTGAGCAGTAGATCGAATAGGGAAAAGTAAAGGAGTTTAACTGAAAGTGCAGTAAAGAGTACAACTCAACCCAACAAGAGGAAGGAAGTAGACTCGTTCAAACACAAGGAGCTAGAAATAGTGAGAAGATGAACCTATCATCGAGTCTTCACTACACTTGTCAAGAGAGTAGACTCTTCCAACCACGAGAAGCTAGTCATGGAAACCACGTTGCATACCTCGCACATCTTCGCCTATCCTGGAAAAAGAGTAGCCAAAACCCAATGAGTGGGTACTAGAACAATGTGTATATATATATATGTATATATATATATATGTATATATATATATATATGCTCTTTAAAGAAACTCAAACAAGATTTTAAGGGGATCTCCGTCCTATAGCTCAGCCCAAGAAAGTGATTAGCCAACAATCCCAGATGTAAACACTATCGATGCCCAGCATCCCGCACATCTACCCTAAACTACAAGTCAAGGGGCTCAAATCACCACACCATGACACTATCCATTTTGGGAGGCACTCACTCGCCCACACGGTTTTTGGTCGCGTCTCTAGGATGCTTCTCGGTGGGGAAAGCGCCTCTCGTATTTGAGAGTTATAGGGAATGTCAAACCACACCTCGTCACTGCCCCACAGTCAGGAGGTCTCCTCATAGTCGACAGGCGACCCCCTGCCCATCCCCGCTGGAGGTAAACCCAGCATCGGGGACCACTTCCCAGCCCAAAGCCTATTGTGCACACGGCACCCAACGTCAATACGAAGGGCGTAAACGTAACAACTCCAACTTGCCACCTCATCAGCCCATGCATGGAACACTACATCTCTTAAAACATTTACATCACTCACACGGTAGTTCACATGATCACACGCCAAGGGTTCTCTGTAAACACCATGAAAGGGACCTCCACTGGTACACCTTTCGTGCTACCACATTTAAAATAGATCTCTAAAGAGACTCCGCACATCCAAATGGATAATATCGTTGTAATCGTCACAGAAAATCATGCAAGATCGACTATTTACTCACCTCAAACGGACATCTGACGGAAAAGCTGTCTAACACCGCTTTACGCCCGAACGGCGTCCCGTGGTCCCGAGCCTCAGCCCCGAAAACAGTCAGGCGTATCACACCACTACAATCTCCTCTGAAAGACATGTCAAATTGGTTATTCACTTGCATGGAACGGATGCCTGGAGAAGAAGATGCATTCCGGTGCACCGCACACGAGCGGTGCTATGTGGGACCCGCATCCCGGTCCTGAAGCACAATGAACGGATCACACCGTTGCGCCCCTCTCGAAAAAGTACACAAGATTGAATTTTCATTCGCCCGCAATGGACACCCATTGATAAAGATGGAAATCACCACCAACTCCCCAAAAGGACTTCATGGGGCCTGCACGAGTGTGCTGGATTATGGCAGGCATTTTGCACCAAGGCAATGCCCTTGGAAAAACACCCAAAATCAACTACTCGCACACCCCGAACAGACGTCGGATAAAAAAGTTACAAAATGATGCTCGCTGCTCAAAAGACGGGTCATGGGGCCCATGCCTCAACTCTTGCTTTACAGCCCAAAAACCCCTTGATAAACATCATCTTGACTCCAGGGTCACAACGCTGCTGATGGGGCTCAAATCGGACGTTGGATGTGTCTATGCCGCTCAAAATACGAACCCCCAAAAAATGACAATCCACTTTACGTGCACATTGTGCCACCAAAGCCCTCATACAGTGAGTTGAATCCCAAAAAATCATCCAATAATATTTGCCTCTAGTATAGGATCACACTGTCACAAACGGCATGCAAAACAGACACCCGTAGCGAATGTTACGGGTGTCCAAAGTCGAGGGGACGAATCCCCTTGGGCTGGACCGGCCGGAGTCGGCCCGCGCCATCCGCCCCGACTCGCAGCGCCGGCACGCGGCTCCGCCACGCGGGCCGGCTATGGACCCGCATTCCGCCCATAGACTAGCCATGGGGGGCCAGTCGTTCTTCTGTTTGAAGACCCGTCGAGGGTGGGCCTTTGTTCCCCCGAGGGGTCGCACGTCGCGGCCCCGGTCCTCCATTGCACCCCGGTGAGCTCGACCTCACCGCCTGGAGCCGCCACCTCACGTTGACGCCCTCGACCCCTACAGCCTGGTGCCGCTACCTGGAGCACCACCGGAGGCCACCGCCTGAGCCGGTGCCTCGCACCTCCTGAGGACGGCAAGCTGTCGTTGTGAACCCTTGCCGGACCACTATCCCCGCTCGCCGGAGAACCCAAAACCGCCGGAAAAACACCAAAACCCCGCTGACCTTCGGTGGAAAATTGAGAATGGCTCACGACTCAGATTTTCAAACCAAAAAGAGCGTCGAAGAGTTCAGAAAATATAATACCCCTTTATGGTCTTTTCTCAAATATCAAACAACGTTTCAACGCTTAAATTGGGGTTCAAAGAGGGGTTTGATATTTAAAAACTAAAAACAACGACCGCCTACCTAGTCGGGTGTAGCTCGGAGCATAGTCATTGACCTGCACCCCGCCCTTGTCACTTCCACCTTGATTGGGAGGGAGGAGGTGGTGGTAGAAGAGGAGAGGAGGTTGAGGGTGTGGGGGTTTCACCAGGGGTGGAAATGAAGATGGGGGAGAGGGAGAGAAGAGTTTAAATAATTATACTCTTTTAATTAAAAACTCGACCCCTGAAAACACCCGCATCCAAAACCCCCGATGTGGTTAAGGCCAGGAAACGTCGATGGTAAACACCACCTCCCGAGCACAATGTCAGTCTTGGAATTTTAATTTGAGGCCCCGTTCAAAAGTTATCAAATTTAACATCCAAGGCCGCTAAATTACGAAAATTATCCTGGGGCCTTTTTCCACAGAAGGGCCACTCCCGCAAAAAATACACCCCTCATAGTGTAAATGGCACGTTCCAGACTCAACAGTGTCCTCGGTTTTCCCATCCGAGCTACCATTTAATATATACTTGAGTTTAACCATTAAACGAAAAAATGAATTATTTTAATTATCTGTTTAACGTTCCGTTAACGGGCGAGGGGTCCGAACGTCCCACGCTGACATGTTTTATGACATTCCTAGGGTAAACACCCCATTCCTAACCCATAAGTGCACTCATATTTAGGATATGAAGCACCAGTTAGGAGTTATCCCGTTTATTTGGTGTGCCCAGTGTGAACGCACTGAAAATTTAATTTCGACCACATCGGGGCTCGGAATCGCACGCTGTCTGAAGGCGCTACTCTGGAATAACATCAAGAATATTCGGAAGTCATTTATATCAAAAACCAAGTTATTAAAATACAACTCAATGTTTAAGGTAAAACAAAAAATCCAAGCAGAGTAAACAGAACGCAACAGCATCGCAAGCCTAGGCTTGGTCCCATGCTCTCCTACTCCACTACAACAATCATGTTCCTGAATAGGGACCCTTGCCCCTGTCGACACCTACAGCAGTATAGTCTATTTGGCCCGAAGACATGACCCAAATAGGGTGTGAGAAATAAATCCCAGTAGGCACCCACCAAAGGCATGTTCCTAGCTGTTAGTGAAAATGTGCAACAACAGTGTGTAGTAGTAAAATTCAATTAACTAGGAATTACAAAAAAGTAACTAACTCTAACAGTTATATTTACATTTTATTATTCATTTACCCATGCCAAACCTGTTCTTTAACTTGGAAATTATAACATATGAAAATCACCACGGTGAATTCTCACAATAACATTGTCTAGAGATATAAAATCCTTACCCTCAGGTAATCAGAATCGAAACCCATAGGTGTCTACCCACAGGCAAAATAAATATTGCCCATAGGTGTACAAAGTGTCTCCCACAGGCACAGAATCTACTTCTTATGGGCATAAGAAGAGTTTCCCACAGGCTAAACAGACACTTCCCTCAGGATATACAAGTAACCGGGCTGAGCCCAACATAAAAGAAATAAATTAAACACAATTCCTATCAAGGTAGAACAATACATGCTAAAATTCACATTATACCCACAAGTATCTCGGCCAAACGGATCAATAGAGGAACGCATCCCCGGGGTGGTCCTGGATCCAAGAAATGATCCCATACAGCAGTTTTAACTTATCAAAAGTCTATTTATGCAATTCCATATAACTTTCATCAAAGTCCACAACCATAAGACACCCCAAACATGGGTTTGTAGCACAATAGTACACACTTTTACCTCAATAGTTGGAAATAAACACCAGAACACCGACCTTGATCTCCACTGAACAATATACGCAAATGACTCCTCCCAAAACGCACATGAAGGGTTTAGATCTAAGATAAATAACTACACGCTCAACCTCAAATTACTTCCCCTTGGAAAAAAATTGGTAATAATGGCTCACGAAGAAGGAATCTCTTACCCACGCGGTTCCAACCAGATCAACAGTGGAAGAATCCGAATCTTGGTGTGTGATCGAGTGATCCTCCAAGGTTCGGCCATCCTCTCGAGCTCCAAAATGAACTCAAAGCCTCCTCTGCCAAATGAGGATGCTAATTATTATTTTAATCGAAAAAAACTACATGTCATGTACTCTCAAGTACACAACATGCACATTTCATTTTTTAAAATGTTCTTCTGGTGGCTTTTTTCCCCCGCAACATTGTTCATCTGTTGACATGAGTACACGACATGTATTTCTGATTACAGGGCGTGTACTGTCGTTCCGCAGGCGGCTGCCTCCACCGCCTTACTATTCACCTACTGACTGATCACACGGCGTGTAAATACCTAGTACATGGCGTGTAGTCGGTTTTTACACCCTTCATCGCTGACATACCTACACGCCATGTGTACTCATCCAACACGGCCAAAGCACACAACATGTGGAAAAGTACAAGGAGTATACTCAGAAAATTTGGGATTTTTCCCCATTTTCCTTATTTTCTCAAAAACAATTAAAGAAAAAAGGAAAATAAGAAATTCATACCTCAAAAACAAGAACTGGGTTCTTACAATTCGGACATTTCAAAATTCATTTTAATATTAGTTTCATCTAATTTAAATTAATTTTGTGGGTTTTGGGATATTTTTTACCCCCTAACACATGTTTTTTAGGAAACAAATCATTTTAAAATTGATAATTTAGTCATTACAAAAATATTATATACCGAATTGATGTGTTTTGTGCTTGACAACATAATAAATACTTTTTCAATAATTTTCCTATGAATTCATGTCATTATGAATTTTTTTATTGGGATTTAACTATTACATGAGAGTTTAAGTGTTTTATGATACTAAATATGTGTTTCTATTAATGAATATAAGATAACACATCTAATTGATATAATGTCAACTAAAACATTTAATAAATAACTCTACTATTATTGTCCTCTGATTTCCTAGAATCCATATGTTTTCTGGTAATTTTTTACATCATGATTGATGTTTTTAAAATATATCAGTCCTCTAAAACCATCATTTTTTATCATTCTATATAGACATTTATTGATTTATGGTTCTAGTCTCGCATTTTATAAATAAAGGAGACAATTTCTCTATCATTTCATGTCATCCTAAGGTTGACTTCTATGGATATTACTATTAAATTCATGTTTTGGTGGTTCAAAATGATAATTTTTTTTATCCATCCTAGTAAAATAGATACTCATATTTACTATACAACCACTCCAAAATTTCTAATACCACTATACATATTTTTTCTGATTTTACAAAATTCATAGTTCATTTGGTTGGGTTCCCCATATTTCATGCATTAAAATGGAAAAAACCTTTAAAAACAACTTTTATTGTCATCTTGGTATGAACACCAGTATAATTGACATATATGTTCATAATACATGCCAAATATATTAAAAATGTGGATTTCATATGGTTTAATTTAATCCAGAGGTTGTTTCCTAGGAATCTTCTGACTAGACCCATAATTTTTGTGTATTAAAACAATAAAAGTGTGTTTCTGATCATCTTGGGTAGATGAAACATCAAATGGATGTTTTTCTTGCACATCCATTTCACAATTCTTGGTGTGGATATATTATTTTATTCCATTGTATTCAGATGTTTATCAATATGTTTTTGATTCCCTAACACACGTATTTTCGGAGGATAAATCATTTAATGACTACTTATATTTCCATTATAGATATTCCACATAATCAATTGATATTTTTTCTATTATTACATTCCATCAAATTTACAAATACATTTTTACAAATATTTCGCATCATTATGCGGTCATTTTTTATCTATCTTACCATTAAAAATACATTTTGTTGTTTTAAAACAAAAAAGTTTATTTCTCCAAAATTTGAGAATAAAAACCTCATATTGATGATTTTTTTACAGTAACATTTCCTAATTCACTATAATACTGTTTTTGTCATATTTTATAGCACTCAGATACCATTCAATTGGTTTTAATCCATTGAAAAATGTTTTTAAAGGGTGAAAACCCATTAAAATTGTGTTATTTAACCATTCAGTGCATACCACAACACTAACTGGTTTTTATTCTAATTGTACACATAATAACATACAACAATTATTTTCTTGTGATTTCACTTCATCACAAGGTTCCTTTCTATACATCCTACTAATAAATGTGGGTTTTTCTGTTTTAAAACACTAAAAGTGTTTCTCCAGTCATCACAAGAAAATAAAAGCACAAATTTTTTTTCTATGTCCACTACCATTTCAAAATTCAATATGTGGTTCCCATATGATTTAGTGGAATTAAGAGGTTGTTTGGTTGGTTTTGACCCCCATAATTAATTTTTTAAGGTTCACCAAACCTTTAAAAACAATTTATTTATTCATTCCAGGAAGGTCGCATGTCTAATTGGAGGGACAACTACTAATACAAGTCGAAACAAATTAAAATAGATTTTTCCTATGGTATCGAAACATTTTATTTTTTCTATGGATCTAACTACTAGAAACATGTTTTAGTGTATTATGACATTATGAAGGCATTTCTAGTCATCTCATGAGAATGTCACATCTGATTGTAATTTTTTCAGTACAAACATTTCAAAAGACACTATACATTTGGTTATTGTATGAATAAAAAATAATTTAAGAAATTAAATTATTTTTGTACTATGAAATTATAATTAAGTATCATTTTTGTTACTTCAAATAATTTTTTAGACAAAAAATATTAAATATTCATGTACAATGAAATGAGAAATATTTAAATGGTAATGTAAATTACCCCATATTTGAGGTAAATATTTTTCAAAATAACCAATGAACTTCTGATGGTGTCCCCTAGTTTTATATAAACTCTCCAATATATGTAATTATTGTGAATCTAAAGAAAATCAATAAATTTCCATATTTTTACAATTTATTTTCCTTTTTACATGTGGAAACACTTATCATTCTTCATTAAGATGTTATATTGTAACATTATCTATTCATGTTGACATATATGGTAATCTATATACATAACCTATACATAACTATTTTTTTATCATCCATATTCTATTTCATAGTCTACATGAAAATATAATCCTCATCTGGTGTGCACATTATGGCATCATTGTATGCACCCATCAACTCCACTCCCACAACTAAATATCCTGGGACACAAATTAAGTAATTAAAATTAAATTCATTACCATACTCTTCCATAAAATTACAAAATATATCATTTCAATTCATAATAATATGATCCTTCTATTTTGGAAGCTCTTCTATCTCAGTGTCAAACATAGCCTATTAAATATACATGATGATTTAATAACCAAATGTGAATAAGTTATATGAATTAAAATTATATCTATTAGTAAAAAATTCTATTGTTATTATTCCAAAAACATTTGGAGATCCCAATCCATGATACCTCACCCATATTGTTTTCTGATCGGTTTTCTAACCTCACTATTCTGACTAGAAAAATTGTGCCCACAAAAAAAATTATATTTTCATTATATTAAAAAAAATTATCATATTAATGAAACGTGAATTATAAACATTTTTCATTTTTCATTTGGGGAACATGTATATTTATAAGCATATAAGTTATTCCATATATATAAAACCTTGTGATTTTATATTTTATTCCTTTTCAAAAACAAATCATTTATTTGATAGCTTTTGTTACACACAACACTGAGTTTAAACAAACTATGATATACATCTAAAATATTCTTATTTAAACATGACTATTATAACCTAACCATTAAAATTAGTGGTATGAATATTAATATCAATATTTTTAATGAAATTTATAAATTTTTTATACGGATAATGTAATTTTTTACAATATTCATTATATTCTTCATAAAAACATTTTTCCGCAGAAATGGTTATTTAGTGTTTTTATGAATAAATATTATAATTTATTAACACCACTTTTAGAAAACATTTTTTAAAAATTAAAAAAAATCAATCAACATTTTATATATTTCATAGATTGAATTTTTTTTTATTTACCTATATTTATGGATTTTCAATGAATAGTGATATATTATGATTTTAATTAAAAATTACCATTTACTCTAATGAATTTATGAAGATATATTTTTCATTAAATTTTTTTAAAAGTCACATTCTATCATTTATATAAGTAATATTCTTATTATGGTTATTAAAATAATTTTTCTGTTGGATTTTGGTATAAAATAAATTATACTTAAGAAACCATTTTTTGGAAAACATATTTTTCATCGAGTTTTGTGAGATTAATTTTTAATTAAATTATAAAACTTCTGTTAATTGAATCATGAAAATGGTTTCCATATTTCTAATCAGGTGGATAAAATTTGATAAATAGTTATTTTTTATTTTTTATTATTATAAATAACATTGATAAATTATTTTCACCTTAATAAGAGTAAAATGGGTAAAATAGGTGAAAAACACTAGAATAAGGATTTATAATTTCCCTAAATATTATTTTATCATTTTTAATGATATTATTTAAGAAAGTAGCCTCAAATTATTGAATATATAGCCACTTTGTGTTATATTTCATTGATCATTATCATTATATTATTATAATAAAATAATAAATACAAATTGACATTAACTTCTCATTAAAATTTAAAAAAAATAGGTATGGTTAAGAAGGGGATATGTTGTAAAATAAATTATTATTTTAAAAAAATTAAATATTTATGTGACTAATATAATAAAAAATTTAATGATTTCCAAAATACTAAAATTAATAAAAAATGGTTGAATTGTTTTTTCTAAGAATTATAATGATAAATATAACATATTATAGATGTTTTAATGGTTCACATTAAAATTACAATTCTTCCATGTTTTTTTCAAAGTCAAGTTATGTTAATAGTTCTTAAAATGGGTATTGTGACGCACTATAGAAGGTGGGTACTGTATCAATACTATTCACATAATGGGATTTGGGCCAAACATTTGGGCCTATGGGCTATGTAATGGGATAAATGCCCACTTTTCTTTCCTTATATATAATGGGTCTCCCTATACCTAATTAAAAGAGGTAATTACTTTGATTTAATAATAAATGAGCCTTCAACCCCATCCTTTTAAAAAATAGTTCTCAAAATGATTTTAGTATCAATTTATATTAAATATATATTATTAAATTATTTAATGATCATAAAATTATTGAAAGAGGACAATTAGGATTATATATGATCTATAATATCATCCCCCTAACATTTATGATCCAATTTTAAAACATTAAACAATCATTTTAAAACATTAATATTGAAAAATTCATTACTACATTTAATAGTAAAATTGGTTAAAGAAGCGGTGAAACCAAATGAAAATGATTTAAATGATATATAAACCCGTATCAAATTTAATGGTTGATATATTAATAACATATATTAATTATTATCAAATCCATGTCATTTTAGAAACATTTCACATGATTTATACACATTTAATATTAAAATATTTGATGAATTAAAAAAAATAACATTAATAATAGTTTATAGTAAACAATATTTTATTAAATGATTTTAAATTATTAAAATCATTTCATTGGCAATGTGAATGTGGTATTTTTAATTACTAAATAATGGTTATTTTATGGGTTATTTATCTTTTTATGTTAAAAACAATTACCCTTAGATAGTATAAAACATGATGTTGTAATATTTTATAGAAGGATTGACAAGGGTTTAAAATAAGGGTAAGGGATAAAAAAACACATAAATATGTATAAATATTATTTTATGTCATTATGTTGACTTATAATCTTCTTATATTATAAAATTTCAATTTTTATTTGATTTATTATAAAAATTAATTTATATTAATTTAAAACATTACTTAATTCCAATTGTGAAGGTCACAAAATAACATGAATACCCTGGTACCCTGACAACCGAGCCTACTATGATATGGCCCAAAGGGAATTCTTGATCCCCAATAGGATAGAGACTAGCACATGGAATAATGCAATATAAACATGGGAAAAAAGTTTCCACAAACACAATCAAAGAAAAAGATACATATCAGTATGTCCAAAAAACCAAACAGAAATTGTACTAAAAACGAAACAGGTATATGAAAACCCAAATAGTACATCATCAAATTATTAAATAACATACAAGATAACCCAATGTTTCAAAGGTTACACCACTCAAACACATAATAGTTAATTAACATCCACCACCTCCAAGAGGTGTTATCTCTTTACTCAAACTAGGTTGTAGAAAATCAGTATATACCTGAAGGAAAATATAATATGTGAGCTAAAAAGCATAGTATAGTCTCACTTAGTGTTCCATAATAAGAATAAATGATAATATTAAATTGAATAAAGATTTTAATTTTTATAAAAATAGGTATTTATTTAAATTTTCATATGTAATGAAAAATAATATTTTCATTTCAAATGATAAAAAAAAATTCATAATTGATTAAACAAATATGATTTTAATAAAAAGTTTTTATAAATCACTAGGAATGAGTAAAGAATTTTCACAAAAAAATTAATTTTTAATCAAATCATCATAACATAAAACAATTCCATATGGCATGTTGTATGATATTTTCTAGTTATAGGAACTTCACACATCTCATATCAATGATCATGGAAAATATGTGTACACACATCCCTCAGGATCATGCAAAATAAGACCCATAAATATCCCATTTGGGATAAGATATTTCCAATGTGGTTTTTTTATTGTTGTAAATGTTAATATGTTTCCAAGAAATTATATTTCTAGATTGATCTTCTAAAATAACCAAATTACTACCACTGCTCGCATTTGACCAATCAATAAATAAATTTTGTAAAATTTATTACAAGTTAGTTAAACATAAAATATCCCCATTTTTTACATTAAATAGGAAAATTTTAGTCCAAAAAACAAAAAATATGTTCTTTATCCTTCCATTCCATTTCAAACTGCAACCAAACATACATTTTTATAATTTTAATTTAATCCCTTTTCCCAAAATCAATTAAAAAATAGTTCCAAAATTTTCTTTCCATTACATGGCATGACCTAATATCCAATTCCACTAAAACAAATGTTTTTCACCAAAATCCATGAAAAATAAATTTCTATTTCTATTTTCATCAAATTAGATTTCATAATTCAATTAATAGTAATTTAAATAAAATCAATAAAATCAAGGGTTTAATAAATTAGAAAATCATAAATGGAACCACCTACATTTCATACTGAAACACAATTTATAGATCATGAATCTCCAATGACGAATGATGGAACATATGATCTATGTAATAATACTACAGTCAGAATGAAAAAAATAGTTTTTTGATCAATCTATCCATGTTTAATCTATCAAACTCCAGAGTAAAATATAGTGAGAAGGATGATACATAGAGGTCACATACCCAGAAAAATAAATCACAACCTACATGATGACCAATCAATGAACGAATGTTCGAGAGGAAGAGGAAGAATCCAAAATATCTGACGTAGAGTGTCTAGGTTGAGAAAAAAGAAACATGGTTATAGGAAATTTGAATTTCCAAAGAACTACAATCTTAAAAATGAAAATTGGGGTTTTACAAGCCGTGTAATCCAATTATAAAGTGTGTAATTTTCATGTCCCATAAACAATGAAAAACCCATCGCCTTTTATTAAAAATTATGTTTTTAATATTCTCATGTCGTGTAAACTATACATGGTGTGTATCCTTTCATGTTGTGTACCAATTTCACATAATCATCTTGGCGAGGATTACATGTCATGGAACCACATTATATAACATGTGATTCCCCTGTAGAATTCAAAACCAGTATAATTTATTAAAAAAACTAAAAAAACATGACTTTATCATAACATGTATCCTTCAAATTCTATATTATCATTAACCACCCAGAAAAAATGGGAAACTAAAACTATTATTAAAACCTACAGATTATAAATGTAATAGGATATTCCAACCACTCTAGAATAAAAACATTATATCCATATAAATCCTATCAAGAAGCTATATATTAAAATAGTGAGGCCATTATTCTCTCATTAGTGCCTTCTAATCCCATTTCTCTTGTGAATTTAAACCATGCTACCATTAATCTTGGACCGAATCTATCGTCCTCCTATGAAAGACTTTATTCTAAAATTTAACAATCCTGACTAGATTCTGAGTCATGAAAAATCATGCTCAATGTCATGATCACTCCACCACAAAACATATGATGTATCAGAAAGATAATTCTATAGCTGAGATACATTTAAACCATTATGTATTGATGTCCACTCTGGTGGAAGTGATAAATGTTAAGATATTTCCCTACAAACATTACAACCACCTAACGTCCCACAAACTTGTATAAAGCATATATTAACTTATAATTCATCGATGACCAAAATGAGGTGATTATTTCAAGAACCCCAGATCACATAAATAAAAATATAATAATCTACGCCACTGATAAATATATTATTTATACAGTCTCTATGAAATCAATAACATCTAATGAATAATATGAATCATTAATGTCATTTCATGCACCATTAATTTTCCAGTGAAGTAACATTCTCCAATATCCGACAAAAAAAATATAGAATTACAAGGTCGGCCATACAATCCCTAAAAAAGAGACATTCTAATTCAGGACTTGTAACTAATATTATAAATTAAAACAGATATTCATAAATGGCCTTCACAAGCTCCACAAATTTGAGGATGCAGGCATCCAGAATAACATCATGAATCTATATAGCTCTCCCTATATGAAAATACATTATAGGATTGTATGACACACTCAAATGAAATAGAGATACCAATGACTCCTGAATGCCTCTCCAAAGGAGATATTAAAAAATGAATATGAATATATGACTATAAAATATTGAAGTCTATGTAAATGAACAATCTATCATAAGTAGTGACTTTCTTGCTCCTCAACATTGGTTGTAATAGAAATTGGTGTAATATTAGGTTATTTGTTCAACATATTGATCAAAAAAAATATCTATTTATTTTTTCTCTAGGTACATGTAAACGGAACCACAAATTAACTTTAAATCTTATCCAACATACAAGTCGGCACAGTAGGCTTCTACAGTAGACTCAAAGATCTATGATACTTTTCAATAAATCATTGGAAATTGTATGAGTGTGATCTAAGGAATGAAATTTCTCAATGCATAACAGTATGCCAAAATAATATTTTCATATCATAGAACATCTTTATGGGACTAGGATTCACATCCCACTAAAAATTGTGGAAATACAACAAACAAAAATTCCTTACTGGAAAAAGGTATCACATTTGGATTCTAGAAAAATAGGACCCCCACCGTGGAGAATGACCACACAACAATGGTATCACAACCATAAAGAGAGTTCCTAATTCTATAGAATTCATCATCAAGCTGTTATTCACGAAGAACCATCTCAATAGGAGTTTAGCTGTACTAAAAACTGTACAAGGCAACCTCATACCTTATTTAATGATCTATATCATGGAATTGTAAAAAAAAGATCATTCATTTTTTACCCTACTAATGATTCATTCACGGCCATGGTTAGAGTCTTCCTCCTCAAATCATCAGCAAAGACTTTTCATTTCCTCGAGTTTTATGCAATGTCAAAATAAAAAAAACTAGGTACTCCCCCAAAAACCATTAGAGGAGATTCAATCATTTTTTAGTAAAAATATAACTCTTGATCTTATTGTCAGAACACATGTTAAACCATTCATTGAAACGTTTTTCCACCAACTCATTAGTGTATGAATCATAGATGCATGTTCATGGTCAAGGGTTGTATAATTCTTCTCATGTATCCTACTCTTATGAGATATTTAAGATAAAATATTATCACCCGTCATAAGAACATATCCCAAAATTTAACCTGATTCATCACATAAGACCAAATAGCCCCATACAAATAGAAAAAGATTCAACAATTGTGAAGAAGGGAAATGATGACTTATCTCTACAAAAAAAACTCCTAAACTTCCCATCCAAATAAAAATACACTCACATTCTAGTGAGATATGAAATTATAGAACCAATCATCTTGAAATCCATTACAAACTAATAAAAATATGCATATAAACAGAAAAACCACCGAATATCAAGAATGTTATATAGTTTTTCCCTTGTTATAATATCATTAACATCCTCAGGATTAACTAAAATACTAGGACTCAAGATCTATTGTCAAAATAAAATCAATAGTTTAATCTAGATATTATATTTCTATAGGTTGGAATATATTTAAATATTTTTAAAAAAATAATTACTATTGTAACATCCCAGGTAAATAAAGAATAATAAATTTGAATATTTATTAACATTTAAGAATTAAAAATTAATTTTACTTTAAAGTGGTTGTTATGTTTGATAGCGTACCCGATATGCAACTAACAGTTTCTTTGAAATCTTACATTGCACACTAGTAATAAAATAATATTATTTTAAATGGTAGTTAACACGTAGCCGTTGTATTGGTGGGGATGAATAGAAATAACTAATATATGATTATATATGTTTTTTAAATGTTTTTACATTTATCCAATTAAGGATAAAGGCTTAAAATACGAAAAGAATTCAATTTTAGGCATATATACTCTAATTTTCACTAAAGGTCCACATATCGCCTTTTGATGGGGAACCATCATTAAATATAGTTTTGGTCGCTCTTATACATTCGATTGGACCAAATAAAATTCTTCTTTAGAATCAAGACATCAAAATTTAATTTGTGTAAATTTTTGGTATTTATCTGATAAAGATCATGTTTTTAATGAATAGTGAAAAATGTTGTATTATAATTCAAGAACTCTTTTTAATGTAATTTATTTATATGATTACATTGTCGTTTGATTGTTTTTAAATTGGAATTAGAATATATTTTTACCATTTAATCCAATAGTGGACGTTGGAATTAATTTCACTTTGAAATCGGACTTAAACTAGTGTCAATCTTTTGATACTTATTGTATCATAAAAACACGCTATTTGCTCTTACAGGGGGAATTAATTATTAAATTAATTAATGAAACTTATATGTTTTTAATTTTTTAAAATATACTTCATTTTTTAATTCGTAATATCAAATATATCTTAGGGTGAATTTTTGGTATTTTTCTAAAAAACGTCATTTTTTTATGAATAGTGAAACCACTAAGTGGTACTTAAAAAACTGATTTTTCATTTAAATGAAATTTTACCAATTCTGTGTTTTTAATTTCAAAAATCCAACATACATGTTTTTCATTATGAAGTAAAATGTGGTTCAATGGGATTAAAATAATTTTTTGGTGAATAGTATCTTTTATGTTTTTAATCGCGATTAGAGGTAATTAGTGTAATTTAAGGTAAGAATAATGTTTTAATATTATGAAATGAAATTGACACATATCCTAAACTTATTGGATGTGTCATGGACGACCAATACAATCCATGGTTCAACTTGGGGACCCCATGGAGCCACTTTGGAAGGAAATGACATTAATATCTTTTTATTTAATGTTAAAGTAAAAAATGTCACAAACATGAGTTGTTTTAATAAAACAAATTTTAAATGGGGTTATACAAGTCATATTTTTTACTATAAATATTATATAGAAATATAAAATTATTTCCTACATCATGATATTTTTTTTATAATTTTTAGACATTAAATAAATTAAATTATTTATGACACGATGATGACGCAACGATTACCTCATTATTTAACAATTTAAATAAAATAAAATGACAATGTCAAATATAATACCTACACATGTAAAAAACCTATTTTATGGGTGTATTTAGAATACTTATCACCTTATCCTATAAATATATAATTTTGGGACCTTTTATATCCGAAAATCATTTTATAATAAAGTAACATTTTATAACATTCCAAGAGTGCCCCTCCTCTCCTCTTATAAAAGGCCCCCACCTCTACCTCCTTACCCACACCTCTCAAACCGTTGGTTCGCCAAGATCTGCTCTTTTTGTCTCTCCACATCTCTCTCTTACTCCTAGAAGCCTCACATTGGGAAGAAGTCTTCCCAAGGAAGCCTTTGAGCTCCAATCTAAGAGAGTTACCTGATTTAAAGGTAGTGTTTTCTCTTGTGTTCTTTTGTTTATTTTGCTTCTCCAAACCCCTAAACTCTTTTGATTGATGTATTTTGTATAAACTCCAGTATCTTCAATATAATAGGATGTTTTTATAAGAATAATTCGAGCTACACTTACACAAACCTACATCTAATGGTTAAAGAACATACTGTTTCTGTGGATGGCGAATTTCTGCCTCACGAAACGATGATTGTTCAATATTCATCCAACACCTTCAAAGATGGAAATTAAGATGTCACTATATTTATATAAGATATATAATATTTTTATGTCTTCCTTAAGCTTCTGTATTTTTCATTTATGGCACACCTTTATGGATTCCTTTATGGGTATACGCGATATCTTTATTTTAGGAAGTGCGGACTACCTCCCCCTCAAAGTGATTTGATTCATTAATGCCATATGTGGGACGTATAAAGGATGGATTTAAAATTATTATTTATGATGTATGTTACATATAAATGATGAATATAATTCTTTAATTTAAATATACATACCTCTCATTTAGTTTTAATTCCATTAATATGACATAGAAATGAAAGTAGCGTTCATGCGTACGTACGGCTTACCATCTCCATGAACGGTGCATTTCATTTCTTAACTCTAAATTATTATGTAATATTATAAATATATTTATATGCTGGATATATATGATATATATGATATCCAAATCATGAATATCATTCTGGATATAATGATCCTTTGACCACATGAACAACATGTAATTATAAGACGTCCACTTTCGACTTAAGAACCAAATATCAAGAAAACAAACATTATTAACTTAAATGATTACATAATTTTTATAACAAGGTAATAAGTGATATAAACGTAATAATGAACTTTTAAAAGGTTCTTCAGCAAGTATAAATTAACTCAAGTTTATTATTCAGGATGTTAAAGAACGATCGAGTCAAGTCGGACCTGAGGTAAGGGACTTCGTCTCAATCACCTTTCATTAAGGCATATTTCGTTTTATACACAAATTTATTTTATACGATGTATAAACCCCTTTGACTATTAATTTTATAAATAAGGAATATTTTTCTACGAAGCGTTTTACTAAACTACATAAAGGAATGTTTCTTTTAATGTATGCGGTGACAATGAACTTTTCCGCCACAACAAGTATTATTTGGTCTTTGGCTTCCTCAACAAGCCGTAATGTTTTTTTAAAATTAAATAAGTCCCATATACTGTTTTATGTATTTTAGTATTGAAAAGTATTTTTTATAATGGATTTGTAATGTCAATATATTTAAGTGATATATTGTGATCAAAGTGTGGAAATGTTTTCTTTCCATTATATTTGTTTTATGTCTTATGATTTTATAATGGTACTTAGACATTTGAAGGGTGGTTACGTGATAAACCATATGATGGGTGGTGCCGTGAATACCAGGATGGGTGGTTACATTACAACCTCTAATGAATTGGGTATGGAAGTCGGTCGTATGGATATTCCGTTAAGTGATATGTGTGGAAGTTGACCATATGGTTATTCCACTTAAGTATGTTTATATCCCAAGTTACCTTATATGTTATGTGATCTTTATATGGGCTTTATGGTAATCTTTTGGTTTCAAAAGGGTAATTAATGATCATTTATTCAGTGAAAAGTTTTTACTTCTTCATAAAGGTGAAAAGTATTTCTTTGATAAAGTATACATGGTGTACTTGTTGTTTTGATAAACTAACAGTTTTCATTCTTTGTGTATCGCTTACTGAGCTTTTTATGCTCACCCCATGTTTTTTAAAATGTTTTTCACTGGACATAATGTGAAATAGGGTCAAGGATGGGAACAAGGGAGAGTCATTATATATAAAACATGGAACTAGACATGTATCTTTTAAGAGTTTTTTTCTATGGAAACATAGTAGAAGTGTCTACTTTGTAATATTTTGAGATGTAATAGTTATGTCTTAATTCTCTAAAACTCTAAACCTGAAAATATCCTCAATGTGAATTATTCACTTAATTCAATTTTAAGTAATTTTTAAGGCCGGGGCCTTATAGTTGGTATTAGAGGTTGGTTTAGACAACATTTGGAGTTAGAAAATTGTTAAATTATAAATTAATTTATGGTCTAACTGAAATGATATAGCATTTAAAGATTACCATGTTGCTTCACCTAAGGTATTTCCGTGTTAAAAATGGTTTTTCGTAGAGAAAACAGAGAAGCTTTTTTGGGAAGGCATGCTAAGGGAAACGACCTTCCAAATCAGCATACTGAGATGGTCAGAATCAGAATTGAGCAGTTTACTACAGTGATGGCTCAGTTAAATCAGGTGATAAATGGTGGTTGTGTTATTAATGAGATTTTGGTTTTTTTCTAAAAGTAAAGAGGAGCATGAAAGTCATTTAAGGGTTATCTTTCAAACATTAAAAGAAAAGAAACTGTATGGAAAATTCAGCATGTGTGAGTTCTGGTTACAACAAATTTCTTTCCTTGGTCACATTGATTCAAGAAATGGAAGAATTGTTGATCCTGCTAGATCAAAAGTTGTTGAAGAATGTCCAAGACCCATAAATGTAACAGAGATCCATAGTTTCCTTGGATTGGAAGGTTACTACAGAAGGTTTGTTGAAAATTGTTCATGGTTATCTAGTCCAATGACTAATCTAACTCGGAAGGGTGTTAAGTTTATCTGGACAAAAGAATGTGATGATTATTTTCAAGAGTTGAAAAGAAGATTGGTGAATGATCCAGTTTTGGAACTACCTTCCAGGAATGGTGAGTTTGTTATCTATAGTGATGCTTCATTGAAAGGACTTGGTTGTGTCCTTATGCAGAATGATCAGGTAATTGCATATGATTCACATCAATTGAAAACTCATTAGGTAAATTACCCTACACATGATTTGTAATTAGCTGATGTTGTTTTCGCTCTAAAAATTTGGAGGCATCATTTGTATGGAGTAAAGTGTGAAATATATACTGATCAAAAAAGTTTAAAGTATATATTAACTAAGAAAGAATTGAACATGAGACAGAGGAGATGGCTAGAATTAACCAAGGATTATGATTGTACAATTCATTACCATCCGGGAAAAAGAAAATAGAGTGGTTGATGCTTTGAGTCGAAAAATTAATTATTTGTTAACAATGTTGTTTTTGGAACGTGATCCATTTGTTAAGGATTTGATGAAATTTGGCATGGAAGTTGTTTGTGTAGGATGTCCTTCTATTTTGTTTCAGGTATCAGTGAAATCTTCTCTATCAGACAGAATCAAGCATGCACAGAAGCAAGACAGTGAGTTGCATAAAAAGGTAGAGTTTGTTTAGAAGGGTAAGTTTCCTGAATTCAACATTGATAATGATTGTGTTTTGAGGTTTTGGGAAGAGATTGTGTGTGCCTTGTGATTCACAGTTGAATAGAGAGTTGTTATGTGAGGCTCATAGTTATCTGTTTTCAGTTCATCCTGGCAGTACTAAGATGTACAGAGATCTGCGGGAGTATTACTGGTGGGATGGAATGAAAATAGATATTGCTGATTTTACTGTAAAGTGTTTGACTTATCAGCAGGTTAAAGCAGAGCAGAAGTTACTTAAAGGGATGCTTCAGCCTTTACCAGTGCCAGATTGTAAATGGGAAAACATACCCATGGACATTATTGTCGGATTACCGAAGACATCTCGAGGTAATAATGAAATCTGGGTTATTGTTGATCGCTTGACTAAATATGATCATTTCCTTCCTATTAGAGATACATTCTCTCTAGATCAACTTTCTAGATTGTATCTTAAAGAGATAGTCAGGTTACATGGAGTTCCCATCTCCATTGTATCTGATCTTGATCCTAGGTTTACTTCTAACTTTTGGAAAGGCCTTCAGAAGTCATTGGGTACTGAATTAAATTTTAGTATAGCTTTTAATCTGAAATCAGATGTGTAGTCAGAACAAAAAAATCAGACCTTGGTGGATATGCTTCGAGCTTGCTATATGGATTATCAGGGATGTTGGGACCAACATCATTCTTTGGTTGAGTTTTCTTATAACAATAGTTTTCATTCTAGTATACAGATGGCACCGTTTGAGGCATTATATTGGAAGCGGTGTCGAACTCCATCTTTTTGGGATGAAGTAGGTGAAACGAAGCTCATGGGACCAGAATTGGTAGAAGAGATGGCATAAAAATTTCAGTTGATTCAGAAACACATGAGAACAGCTCAGAGCAGACAGAAAAGTTATACGGATAACCGGAGGAAGGATCTATCTTTCGAGGTATGTGATCATGTTTTTCTCAAAGTCTCACCATGGAAAAGTGTGATGCGATTTGGTAAGAAAGGAAAGCTGAGTCCAAGGTTTATTGGACCATATGAAATTATGGTGAAAGTTGGATCAGTTTCTTACCGAGTGTCTTTACCTCCGAGTTTATCTCAAGTACACAACGTTTTTCATGTTTCGATGATGAGAAAGTATATGCCAGATCTATCTCATGTTTTGAGCCCAGAGGTAGTTCAGTTGGAAGAGAATCACTCTTATGAAGAACAACCCATCCATATTCTTGACTGAAGAGAGAAAGTGTTGAGACATAAGGTAATTCACCAGGTAATGTTTTTTTGGAAAAACCATATGGATGAAGAGGCAACATGGGAATCTAAAAATGCTAGGAGGGATAAATACCCCCCACTTATTTTGATAGGTGAATAAAATTGCAAGGACGCAATTCCCAAATGGGGGGAAGGATGTAACATCCCAGGTAAATAAAGAATAATACATTTTCATATTTATTATCATTTAATAATTAAAATTTAATTTTACTTTAAATGGGTAGCTATGTTCGATAGCATACCCGATACGCAACAAAGAGTTTCTTTGAAATCTTACGTTGCACACTAGTAATAAAATAATATTATTTTAAATGGTAGTTAACAGTTAGCCGTTGTATTGGCGGTAATGAATAGAAATAACAAAAATATGATTATATATGTTTGTTAAATGTTTTCACATTTATCCAATAAAGGATAAAGGCTTAAAATACGAAAAGAATTCAATTTTAGGCATATATACTCTAATTTTCACTAAAGGTCCACTTATCACCATTTGATGGGGAACCATCATTAAATATATTTTTGGTCACTATTATACATTAGATTGGACCAAAAATAATTCTTCTTTAGAATCAGGACATCAAAATTTACTTTCTGTAAATTTTTGGTATTTATCCGATAACGATCATTTTTTAATTAATATTGAAAAATGTTGTATTTTAATTCAAAACCTCTTTTTAATCTAATTTATTTATATGATTAGATTATCAATTGAATTGTTTTTAAATTGTAATTAGAATATATTTTTACCATTTAATCCAATAGTGGTCGTTGGAATTAATTTCACTTTGAAATCAGACTTAAATTAGTGCCAATATTTTGATACTTATTGTTTCATAAAAACACGCTATTTTCTCTGAAAGTGGGAATTAATTATTAAATTAATTAATGCAACTTATATTTTTTGATTTTTTTAAAATAGAATTTATTTTTGAATTCGGAATATCAAATATATATTAGGGTGAATTTTTGGTATTTTTCTGAAAAACTTCAATTTTCGAGGAATAGTGAAACCACTAAGTGGTACTTAAAAAACCGATTTTTCATTTAAATGAAATTTTACCACTCTTGTGTTTTGAATTTCAAAAATCTGACATACATGGTTGTCATTAAGAAGTAAAATTTGGTTCAATGGGATTAAAATAATTTTTTGGTTAATAGTAACTTTTATGTTTTTAATCTCGATTAGAGGTAATTAGTGTAATTTAAGGTAAGAATAATATTTTAATAATATGAAATGAACTTGACACATGTCCTACCCTTATTGGATGTGTCATGGATGACCAAGAAAATCCATGGGTCTACTTGGGGACCCCATGGATCCACTTTGGAAGGAAAATGACATTAATATCTTTTTATTTAATGTTAAAGTAAAAATGTCATAAACATGAGTTGTTTTACTAAAACAATTTTTAAATGGGGTTATACAAGTCATATTTTTTTACTATAAATATTCATTATAAATATAAACAAATTTAATACATCATGATAGTTTTTTTATAATTTTTAGTCATTAAATAAATTAAATTATTTATGATAGCATGATGATGCAGCGATTACCTCATTATTTAACGATTTAAATAAAATGGAAAGACAATGTAAAATCTAAGACCTAAACGTGAAAAACCCTATTAGATGGGTGGATTTCTAATAATTATAACCTTATCCTATAAATTTTTAATTTTGGTACCTTTTTTATCCGAAAATCATTTTATAATAAAATAACCTTTTATAACATTCCAAGAGTGCCCCTCCTCTCCTCTTATAAAAGGCCCCCACCTCTACCTCCTTACCCACAACTCTCAAGCCTTTGGTTCAGCCATGCTCTACTCCTTTTGTCTCTCCACATCCATATCTTACTCCTAGAAGACTCACTTTGGGAAGACGTTTTCCCAAGGAAGCCTTTGAGCTCCAATCTAAGAGAGTTACCTGATTTAAAGGTAGTGTTTTCTCTTGTGTTATTTTATTTTATTTTGATTATTCAACCCCCTATACTCATTTTATTCATGTATTTTGTAACAAATCATGTATCTTCAATATATTAGGATGTTTTTATAAGAATAGTTTGAGCTACACTTACACAGACCTACATCTAATCATTAAAGAATATATTGTTTCTGTGGATGGCGAATTTTTGCCTCAAGAAATGATGACTGTTCAATATTCTTCCAACAGCTTCAAAGGTGGACATTAAGATGTCACTATATTTATATATGATATATAATATGTTTATTTATTTCTTAATATTCTGTATTTTTCATTTATGGAACACCTTTATGGCTTTCATTATGGGTATACGTGATATCTTCATTTTAGGAAGTGCGGACTACCGCCCCTCAAAGTGATTTGATTTGTTAATTCCATATGTGGGAAGTATAAAGGATGGATTTAAAGTTATTATATAAGATTAATGTTACATATAAATGACGAATATAATTCTGGAATTAAAATATAAATACCTCTCATTTATTTTTAATTCCATTAATATGACATAGAAATGAAAGTAGCGTTCATGCGTACGTACGGCTTACCGTCTCCATGAACTTTGCATTTCATTTCATACCTATAAATGATTATGTAATATTATAAATACATGTATATTCTGGATATATATTATATATTTGATATCCAAATCATGAATATCATTCTTTATATAATGAACCTTTGACCACATGAACAACATGTAATTGTAAGAAGTCCACTTTTGACTTAAGGACCAAATATCGACAAAATAAACATTATTAACTTAAATGATTAAATAATGTTTATAACATGGTAATAAGTGATATAAAAGTAATAATGAACTTGAAAACGATTCTTAAGCAAATAGAAGTTAACTCAAGGTTATTATTCGGGACGTTAAAGAACGATCGAGGCAAGTCGGACCCAAGGTAAGGTACTTCGTCTCAATATCCTTTCATTGAGGCATATTTCGTTTTATACACAAATTTCATTTATACGGTGTATAAACCCCTTTGACTTTTACTTTTATACAAAAGGAATCTTTTTATACAAAGCGTTTTACTAAACAAAAAAAGTAATGTTTCTTTCAACATACGCGATGACAATGACCATTTTCGCCTCCGCGAGTATTATTTGGTCTTTGGATTCCTCAACAAGCCGTAATGTTTTTTTTAAATTAAATAAATACCATATACTATTTTATGTATTTTAGTATTGAAAAGGGTTTTTTATAATGGATTTGTTATGTCAATATATTTAAGTGATATATTTTGATCAAAGTTTGTAAATGTTTTCTTTCCATTTTTTTTATGTCTTATGATTTTATAATGGTACTTGGATATTTGACGGGTGGTTGCCTGATAAACCATATGATGGGTGGTTCTATGAATACCAGGATGGGTGGTAATGTTATAACATCCAATGAATTGGGTATGGAATTCGGCCTTATGTCTATTCCATTAAGTGATATGTGTGGAAGTTGATCGTATGGTTATTCAACTTAAGAATGTTTATGTCCCAAGTTACCTTATATGTTTTGTGATCTTTATATGGGTTTTATGGTAATCTTTTGGTTACAAAAGGGTAAGTAATGATATTTTATTCAGTGAAGAGTTTTTACTTCTTCATAAAGGTGAAATGTATTACTTTGATAAAGTATACATGGTGTAGTTTTTGTTTTGATTAACTAACAGGTTTCATTCTTTGTGTATCCCTTACTGAGCTTTTTATGCTCACCCCATGTTTTTTGAAATGTTTTTCAAAGGACATAATGTGAAATAGGGTCAAGGATGGGATCAAGGAAGAGTCATGCTATATAAATCATGGAACTAGACATGTTTCTTTTAAGAGTTTTTATTCTATGGAAACTTAGTAGAAGTGTCTACTTTGTAATCTTTTGAGATTTAATAGTTATGTCCTAATTCTCTAAAACTCTAATCCTGAAAATATCATCAACATGAATTATTCATTTAATTCAATATTATGTAAGGTTTAAGGGTGGGGCCTTATAACTATTCTCAATTCATATACATGATCATCCTCAGACATAGAGTTAACTAGGATGTCACCATGAAATATCACCATGAATGTATCTGGATACTCAAGGAAAATATAGTTCATCAATGAAATAAAGATTTCATGTGGATTCGTTTGACCAAATAGAATTATGTGATATATATAATGGAAAAACCTTATCTTAAGGTCTATTCAATTATTTTCAAATTATTTAATTCTCAACTAGTGATAACCAGATCAAGTAAAATTCATTGAAAACCACTTTTCCCCTTTCAACTTGTCAAAAATATCATCAATTCGTGGTAACAGAAACATTTACTTTTTTGGGACTCAATTATGATTTCTGTAATCAACCCATACCTGATGTGTTCCGTCCTCATTAATAACAATGATAATAAATGTTTCCCAATGTGACATACTCAGGAATTTAATTCCTTTTATAACAGATCATCCAACTGAGTCTTCAAATGATTTTTTCCGTATTGTTCTGTGTGGTAATAAGGAATAGAAACTGGGTGGGTACTACAAACTAAAACAATAGAAAACTATACACCCCATATAGTTGAAAACTAAGTCATAAGGAAAAAAATAAGGAAACTCAATAGAAGCTATAGGGAAGTCACCTCTCAAAGTTATATTCTTTATATCAAATGAAAACATAGATATCACATTGAGAACTCTAGATAATAAGGTCCAACTCTGTGCGACCTCGGGTCCCATTCTCCCTGAATGATATAGCACACCTCATCGGGTTCCATAAATGTGACCCATCGAAGATAATAGTAATTTTGTTATTTACTAACAAGGATTAAATTCATCATGAAATTGACAACTACAGGTTTCGTATCGGGAAAAAGAAACTCCTAAATGAGATCAATCTCTATGAAATAGGACAAATAAGAAGGAAAATAGATACTCTTCTATCTTTTCATTTCATGGTGTGTAGTAATATCCATCACATAACATAAAATATCCATCTGAAGATTCATTAGAGTCACAATATAAGTTGATATAAATTAGTAAAATTCCCCATTATATAACAAAGCAGTCACTTAAGATGAATCTTTTGTTATGGAACGTCTCACTATCATTGGACCCATACATATTTCCTATAGATAATTTTCCACTACATGATAATGATTTATGCGAGATGCTAGGGGATTGAACCCCTTATATATATAAGAATATGATATCACTGTAGTATTTTTTTGGGTGATGATGAACTTATTCAACAACATAAAATAGAATAGATATAATAGAAATAAATAAAGTTTCATAAACATCCACATGAGCTGCATATCATTGGAATGTAAGTGAAAACCCATTTTGAATGCTCGTGATTTCCATATTATCATAAAGTCAATGGTTTTATTCGAGGAACTATAATAGGTAAAAAAATTACCCTATTTTCATTATCCACTATGTGACCCCTCACACATCCTATATCCATTATAGGAACACATAGAATAACCACTGAAAAAAGGAACACCATTAAAACATATCTTAACACCCAGATCATGTTCAACCTTCAATTCCATTTTAAGCACGTCATCATATTAAGTGAGATTCATCAATAAATGATGATAAAATAATATAAGATTTATGTACCATCTTGAACTATCATGTATCCATATTCTCATTCGATACAATATATGTTAAAACTACCCATTCCTAGTGAACATGTTATCATATTCTGTCATGGTCAAGTCATCCATCCTTATCTAGAAAAACTCTATATCCATAGGAATCAACATTGACATGGATTAACTAGCCTATAAAAAAAATTTAATGTCCTTCCACTATAAACCCTCATGCTTCTTCATTGTAACCATGGAATCATACAGTCACTTATAAGGTACCTCGACCTTAATGGTAACAAAATTTAACTTTATAGTTTCAGGTGTTTTCAAGAAGTCAAAGAGGAGATAAATAATTATCAACAACTTCTTTTCCACTTAAGGATAATTATATCCTTAGAAAAAAAGGTGGTTTCTAATGAAGAATTTTCATATCCTGATTTTGGGATTCATCCCCCTAATGTTACACAACAAGATCATGAATGAGAATCGGTGGAGGTGAATGTACCAGAGATTAGGAAACATAACAACCTCCAATTGATTTGATTTCACCTGAGGATTTTCTCAATGTTGTTCATAAGTAGATTTTTTCTGGATCGTATTCAAACATATTCTTGGATGGATGATTCTAAAAATCATTAATAACAACATTTAACACAACAAAAATTAAATATATCAACAATCAAATAAGATATATAAGTGATATTATTCCCATCAGATATATAATCATGTATTGGATGTCAATCTATCAAAAATAAAAATAAGGTAATGGACTACATCTAATAATCAAGACATCCCTTGTGACTTGAGGATCATTACGATGAGAGATATCTAGGAACTCCATCCCAAATACCTCATAAGTCCTAAATAGATTTCTTAACTACATACTGGCGTTTAAAAAGGATACTAAACATGTACCTTTGATTCCACTTTGTCATTAACCAGCGCTAATACCCTAGAAGCATGGAACACAAGAATATAAAAAACGGATTAAAGGACATTTTATATACCGATGGGTTGGAAACTATCACAAGGAATCAAGTAATATAAACTTGAGAACAAATTTTCCCCAAACAATGATGAAAATGGATACATAAATTTATGATCAAAACAACAAAGGGGGATAGTTATATAACAAATAAGGTATATTAAAACACAATATAGTACATAATCGATGTACCAGATAAAAAAATACATCACAAATTTCTAAAGGAAACATCACTCCAATCCCAAGAAAACAAGAATATCCACCACCTCCAAGGGTCGCTTTTCCTTTACTCATACTTGGAAACAAAAAATCTGAAAATTCTTGAAGGAAAAGGTATGGTGTGGAGAAATAATATCAGTGGAGTCTCACCAAGTGTTCTATAATAAGATTTTATAATAATAATAAACCAAATCATGCATTTAATTTTCATCAAAATAGGAATAAAAGTATATTTTAATATTTAAAAGAAAACATGTTTTTTGTTTCAAATGATGGAATCCTTTCATCCATGGGTTAAAAAAATAATTAATATAAATTATATTATAAAATTTATAACTAATAAGTAATGTAGTTTCACAACCATTAGAATTTATAATCAAATCATCCTAAAAATAAACATGGTCATCTTCCCTTAGTTATGATAGATTCTGATTATTGGATTATCATAAATCCATTATCAGTGACGAAGGAAAATATGTGTACACTTGTCCCTTGGGATCACACTAAATAGGAACCATCAATATCCAATTAGGGATAAGATATTATGATATAACATTGTCCAAAATAACTGATATATTTCCTATGAATTACCATAGTTGGAAGGGAATTACATTCCTAGAAAGCGTATTCAGAATATCCAACTAAAAAACATGTCATGCATGTTCTCCGTAAATATGATAGTAATGGGAAAATTATTTCAAATCCGTTTAATATAATATTTCTCCATTTTCATTTTTTACATGAAAATTTAATTCCAAAAACTGGAATATAAGTTTTTCATCTTTTAATTCCTTTTCAAACCAAACCCAATCATTGATTTTCAACATTTCAAGTTAACAAATTTTCTCAAAATTAATTCAAAAATCATTTCATAATTTCCATCCATTTATAGATATACCGCATTATATAATTCCATTGTAATTGGAGGGTTTCTTAATAATCTATACCGAATTAATTTCATTTAAAATGCTCACCATATTTGGTTTTCATAGTTCAATTTAAATAACATGAAATCAAATCATTCAAATAGATGGTTTAATCAATTAGAAAATATTAAATCAAACCACATACTTTTCTCAATGGAACACAATTCTAGAAACAAATCACACCAATGATGAACATGGGAGCATAATATCTAGGAACTAAAACTACAATCAGGATTCCACAACACAGATTATAGATCCTTAAATCGTAAGGTGATCAATCAATCTCTAAGAGGAAAATATATGGAGAAAAAAGAGACAGGGAGGGTACTAACCTAGGGAGGTGAATCCCAAACAACAGGATGATCAAACACTGATCAAATGATTCAAAGGAATAATATGGCAAAAAAACCACCTTAGACGAGTCTCTGGGTCGATATTAATGAAACATTGATGATGGAAATATGAATTTTACCCAAAATCCTTACATAAAACTGATACATGGTATTTTACAAAGACTATAACCCAATTATATCTCAAGTCCTTATCGAGTCTTTATACTTTTAAAAAGATGCCATGTTTTATTAAAAATCCAATTTTTTATATATTCATGGTGTTTAAATTGTACATGTAATATAACCTTTAATGTTCTGTAATGATTTCATAGAATCTTTCAAGACATCATTATATGATGGTTAACCATATTACATGGTGTGTAAATCCCCAGAAGACTATATAACCTTATCATTTTATACAGAAAATAAAAAAGAATTATATACATCACTATTATAGGTATCCTCCCAATTCTCTCATGGACTTACACAATAATCAAATATTGAATAAACAAATAATGATTATATTGCAATTATTATAATGTTAGGGGATGTTATAGTTCCCCTTCCCTCACATATAAAAGGTAACTTCTTCTCCTCTATCTCTCACAAATTTGAGCCCCAAAATTAGAAACTCTCTAACATAATACCATAATAGCTTCATTCTTCACATCCAAGAACTTATGTACTTTACAAAAGACTATCCCTTCAGGGATTAATGTGTAAGTAAAAAGAGGTTTCTCAACAATGATATATATCTCTTAATAAATGATTTTTAATTTTTTTTTTTTATACCTCTCATAAATCCTTAGTATTCAATACAGTATAATGAATTTAGTATCATAAATACACTTTATTTTCAATAATATTATTTAACAACCATTATCCAACCAAATTCTATTCTACAGAAATTGAACTCATTACTATTGTGTGTGTACGACTTATATTCTCTATGTAGATTTTTAGTTTCTTTTTCATCATGAATTTAACTATATAAATATAAGTAAATAATATATATATATATATATTATTATATTAATACGATTTTGGAATGATGAATCATTATTTTTCTTTATATCAATCAATCCGTTAAAAATGGATACATAATTCAAGAATATATTTGGAATACCATCTCCATAAATGATGTAATTCATTATTCTATATCTACCTATTATAGATGAATATATATATATATATATATAATTTTTATGATATTTATATCATTTTCAATGTAACAATGATAAATTTTCAATGATAAGAACTACATGAATGAAACATCCATGAAAAATGAATTAGCTTACACCTAGAAATGACTTTATTATTAATGAATTATTAATAAATGGGTGTTAAAAAATTATAATGGATCATATATGATATTATTAATATATACATGATCTATTATATAATTATAATAAATTAAAATTTGTTATATTGTATGATATATCACATTCAATGGAATTCAAGTGTGAGGTAAGGGATTTCGTATGAATTTCATTTCAATAAATCCTATTTTAATGTTATCCACATATTTTTTATATGGTGTATATACTATAATTTTACATGTTCAATAATGAATAATTTAAAATTAAAAATATATAAACTTTCACTTCAAAAAATTTCATCCAAGGGGTTTTTAATTTAATGTTAACATGTGGTAAGGGGTTTGATAACTCATTTTTTATTCATTTGGTTATACTTATACTAGAATAACTGTATTTTTCAATGATTTTATGATAAATTAACTATTAATGTATTATATATTATTATCACCTTTTTATAATTAATTTATTCAGACATAATCAATACATTTATTTATTATCACTTAAATGATTTGATTTTTAGATGGTTCCCTCAGAATTTCCCTTCATTTAAACATACTTTGATGTTATGCACCAAATTTATTGTATATATCTATAGGCTTATATTTTTGATTTTATACAGTGAATACTCTATAGTTAGATTATTTTTATGTAAAATTTCCAATTCTTTCATCAAATTTTATTTTATAGGATAGTTACAAAATGGTATGATTTTTCTTAACTAAATTTCAATTCATTTGGTTATACTTCTACTCAATTGAATATGTTGGGGCCTCATTATCTCAGAATGTAAATTTTATTTTATAATGATTCATTTCCATTTTTTATGTATATACATTTGTCATACAATATCACATCATTGATTAATTCTCACTCCGATGATATGATCTTTGTAATGGTCATTGTAATAATTTTCACTCCATTGAAACATATTTTCATTATGTCCCCACATAATTTTATGTGGTGTATATACATCACCTTTGATTTATTTAACATTATTATTTATTTATTAATTATGAATAATGTTTGAATTCATTTTTAAACTTTCTAAGGATTATAATTGAAAATTTATAAAACTATAACAAATTATTTTACATTCTCATTTTTTGGATAGCTTATGATTTTCATTTAATTAATATTATAATATTAATATTATAAAAATCATACATTTTCTTATTCTATTTATAATATAGGATTCTTCATGTTTCCTACAAAATTTTCCACTCTTTTTCACTTGAATCAAGTTGATAAATATTTAATATAAAAGTTGATCATATTTCTACTTTAATCAACTATATTTGTCTTCATTGTCAATGTTTTTCAAAATTTCATTTAAAAAATTTTTTTTATATAATCAACTAATTTATTATGGAAATTGTATATCAAAAATTACTTTTATAATATTTTAATGGAATCTTTATAATTTTTTCTGAAAGGATAATTTTTACCTTTCATTTAAAAAACTCCAAAAGGAATGTTTTTTTAACGTATATGATGTTAAGCGAATTTTATACCACAACTACCATTTTATGATTTTTAACTATTAATATATGTTTTAAATTTGTTTTTAAAAATAAAATTATTCAATTAAAATTTATTTTAAATGTTTTAATTTCTTTTTCATATATCTTTCAAAGGAAATGGTTTTACTAAAAATATAATTTCTATATGAATTAACGGCCATATATCATCACTTTATTAATTATTTTGAAATTAACTTTATCATAAAACATTCAATTTGTTGTAATATTTTTTTTATTATAAAAATATATATTATTTTCATCATGGATATTGTTTTTGACTAAATCATTTACCATTTATATATATGTTGTTTTTATTCTTGATTAACAATGAAAATATTTTTATTCTATAGTAATTACTCAATATGGTTATTTATTAATAACGAATAATAATATGGAACGGAATTGATCATTCAAAATAAGAGGAAATCATTGGACTTGGTATGTGATGGGAGGATCCCATTATAAAACCCGATTCATCAATAGTTCTTATGAAACAAACTAGTTTTTCTATTTGGGTTAAAAAATACATGTTTATGCTCATTAGTTTTTTAATATATCTATAGTTAAGCATTCCATAATTTTTATATTTATTATTGGTTTGAAAAGTATTATTTGAATAGTTAGGATATTAATATTTAATCCCTAATCTCGTCGTATTAGATATATGGAATTATTTTATCATCCTTTATTCCTTCCATTCATTTTTTCATTCTCATGTTATAGATTAAATGGAATGATCTTTATGTTATTTAACATTCCATATTCATTGTACCTTATTTACACATGATAGATTCTATTATCCATTACCATTACTGAGAATTGGATCATAACCTAATTCTATTTACTTTCATTAGGATTTTAAGATGGAATTTTTGAATGACTTCAATGATGAAATTGTTTTATTTTCACTATATTTTTATATTTTATTTCCAATTCAAATAGGAATCATATTTGTTTCTTTTTTTAAATACAAATAAAATATTTGGTCCTTATAAATGTGATTTATTATATATTATCCTATTATAATAATATAAAACAATTTACTCAAGGCGGCTGGAATTAGGGATTTACAGTTTCTATAAGGGCATGCATAGAAGAAGCCATGGTAACTAGATGTCCAAAAACATATATCAGGGAACATAATCCTATAACATTCTTAGGGTATTTATACTTATATAATTACATCTTAAAGTATGGGTAATACATAGATTACGGGGTTTTACAATTTACAAATTCTTTTTAGTAATACAGATGGATGTGGATTTTTCATTGATGAATATAGGAATAATTGTTGTGAAATGAGTTTTTCAAATATATAACGGCCATTATTTTGTTGAACAGTCAGTTTTCCCTTACTACACACATTTCTTGAGACTCTTAAAAGATATACTTGTGTAAATTAACATTTTTATTTTGAACCATTGTGATGAATGAGATAATAGAACCAATATAAACTGATGATATTCCATAGGGATAAGGGTTAAATCTAAATTGTATAGGGTTGATAATCCTATGTTTGATAATTTTATTAAAGTCATAGATAACCATATTAATGTTTTATATAATTTTATTTTAAAAATACTGGGTTTTGTATTTTTTGTTGAGAAGTTAATGTGAAAAATATTTATTTTATATTTTTTTGGAAATATTTTTAATGTTATTTATATCCTTTAGTGTTAATATGATCATTGATGTTAAGGTAATAATAGTCGATTAAAATTATTCTCTTTTGTTGAAAAACCAAATTCTATAGAATATCATAGTGGTTAAAAAGTGATATAATGATTAAGAATATTTTATAATAATGTTCTTCACAATTTATGAAAGTCATATGAATTAAATTAATATAGTTTTGTAAAAAGGATAACCCATAGGCTGGGGGAAAACACATCACATCTTGCATAGTCATGGGGCTTAATGGCACAACTAAAGGGTAGAAAAGGTGCATCTCCTACTGTTGGATTTAATGATGTACTAGTAATTAATTTTTTAAAATAAATAATTTAATTGAAAATGATTAAGTTCATTTTGGGATTCATATTATTGGATCAATTTTTTTTATTTATTTTGGTATTTTTGGGTGGTTATTTATTATTCCTGGTAGGATTTAATGGGTTGATGTATATAAATTATTATTTGGGAAGAATAAAAATACATGTATTTGATATATGGTGAAGTATATTAGATAACATTTAAGAATAAAACATTCCATAATGATGAATATATTGAGGTTTTTTTATAAATGGTCAATTGTTTATGGAATTATGCACCTTAAAACATTGTCTTTATTGTGGAATTTCAAATATTTATGTATTATTTATTAATATTATACTTTACTCATTTTATATATTAACATAAATTATTCTAACCATTTTGATTTTAGTAAATAAATTGGGAATACCTTGTTATTATTTTATGGGTTATGTGATATTTTATAATTTTATTTTAGTGACTTGGGAATAAAGAAATCAAATTTAATATTCATTTCATAGAGTAAGAGATAAAGTGTAAACTCATCAAATTAAAAACAAAGGATGAAATTGTACATATGAAATAGAATGAAATAAATTTAGTAAATATTCTCATGTTTTATATATTAACAGTAAATAACTACCATAAAATTTCGAAAATAATTTTAAAATAAAAAATTAACCCTTTTCCAATCATTTCTAATGAATTTATGGCATTTTATCCCTCAGTGATGTATGGTTTTATGGTTTCTGAATTTCTCATGACCTTGTTATTTATCCAGCTATATTATTCATTATAAGTTATATTTTTCGATAATGTCTCTAATTTATTTTCACACCATTTAAATCATTATTTATGATCCCAAATATTTGATATTTAAAGTAGACTTTATGTTTCCCACTTCCCCTCTACTATGGATGATTATATATCCACCTGTATGATGTTGGCGTGAAACCATGGTAATTCCAAATATTGAATCCTTTATAACCGAGATAAAATTGTGTCAGAATAATTTATTTAAGGGGATAAAATGTAATACCATGAGATTTTATGTTATATACATCTTTAAATTAATTTAATTACTTTGATATCTTGTGTTACACAGAACACTCAGTATAAACAAACCATGATAAACTATTAAAATGTTATTACTTAAACATTACCCTTACATCCTTTCAATTATAATTGTTGGTATTTATAGAAATAATTACATTCTTAAAAAATATATAACGGTTTTAGATAAAGAATGTATATTTTTATTAAATTTATTATATTCATTTATAATAAATTTTCCCACACAAATTGTTTTTATTTCATTATGTAAATAGATATTATATTTAATTTCTTCGACTTTTAGAAAATTTATTTTAAAAAATTCATATTCTTTTTTTATCATCATTTCATATTTCATATAGAAGTTATTTTTTTATAATTTACAAAAAAGATTACATTTTTCATAAAAAACGAGGAATAATAATATTAATTGAAAAATATCTTCCCATTTAAATCATTTATAATGTTCAATTTCATAAATGGATTGAAATGTAAAATTTGTTAATTTATAATATTAATAAACTAAATAAGTTCATTACAATTAATTTTATTTCGTATTTTTTTATAAAAACATTTACACTTTATTAAAAAAGTTCATGAAAGCTACGCTTCATTTCATTTTGTAAATTTAATTTTAAATTATATTCTACCAGTTTTTTGAAATGAATATTTTAAATTTAATAATATATTTATAATCATTTAGATAATTTTTTTTAAATATTCCCATTTTATTATAGGTCATTGTGAATAAACTTGATAATTTTTTTTTACTTAGGTAACAATAAAATTGGTAAAATAAGGATAAAAACATATCAAATGGAATTAAAATTTCCCTAAAACACAACATTATAATATTAGATGAGTGGATTTGAGACATTTATAATACATCTGCTAATATATGACCAATTGGATCCATTTTTCCTTGATTATAAGATGTATTTAAATTGAATAAAATAATAAATAGAAATTGTCACTCTTTTGTGTTTAATATATATAATTTTTTATAAGGATTAGAAGTTGATATGTTTCGGTATAAATATTTAGTATATATAATGACTAAATTTTTATCATGGTGCTTTATATTTAATATTTAGTAAAATAATAATTCCATTATTTTCCTATTAGATATCGATACTATATTTATTCAAATAATAGAAAAATAAAATCAATGATTTTAAAAATATAAAAATTAATTAAAAATGGGTTATTTGATATTTTTAATGAATTAATAATATAAATATAACATATTAAAAATATTTTAATTTACTACATTATATATAAACTACTTTTATGTTGTTTTCAGAGTCAAATTATGTGAATAGATCTTAAAATAACATTAATAACATTTTATGTTAAATATATTTTATTAAATTAATTAAAAATAACAAAATTCATTCAAGATAAAAATTTGGAATATATATGCTCTAAAATATCATCCATTATCCATTTTTTAGACAATTTTAAACTTATATGAAAAATTATAGAACATTATTAATGATAAATTAATTATGTTAGTTAATGTTAAAATTAGGTAACCATGGGGTAAAACTAGAATATAAGGATTAAGATGATATCTAGACTTGTAATAATTTTATTTGATGATTTTATTAAGAATATATATTTATTATCTTTTATGAAATTTTAGTTTTCAACCATTTTAAATTAGTTATAGACATGATATTTTAATATTTCTTGTATTTAAAGAAATAACATTATTGATATTTTATACTAATGAATATTTTATTAAAAAAAATAAAATGCATAAAAATCAAATATTTGATCAAGGGAATGTTATATTGTATAAAATATCGACCATGGAGAATTTTTGGATAACTTTACATTTTATGGTAACATTCATGTCCCTTAAATATTAGAACACTTTGATATTGTTGAATTTTTCAAAAGGATTGATGGGTTGTCAAAATTATGAGATAAGGGTTAAAACATCACATAAACATGTTAATTTTTTATTTTATGAGAGTAGTTGGACTTATAATAACCCTATACTTAAAATATTTTAATTTTTAGTCTATTTATTATAAAAAATAATTTATATTAATATAATACATTAAGAAATTCAAAGAGTTCCTCTCCCTTTAATTATAAAATGGAATCTTTTGTCATATATTCATCTGAAATTTTGAGCTAGTTAGTTTAGAAAATACAAGAGATAATATCACACTATATTAATTTTCCACATTTATATATTAATTTATTTCCAAAAGTACATCCCTTGAATGATTATTATTTAAGAAAGAATAGGTTTCTCAATAAAGATGGATAACTCTTAACTGTGAATTTTCAATTTTATTTCATCTTATAACACATATAAATCCATGGTATACATTATAAATTAAGTAATTCATAATATAAAATATATGAATTTTTTATGATGATGGAACATACATTATCCCTCTTATTTTCATCCTACAAAATCAAAAACATCAATTATATGTGTGAATGGAATATCATCTCCAAGAAGCGGTGTCATTCGTTTTTTATAACCACTTTATTTGAATGTTTATAATGATGTATTTAAAAAATATATATGTTATTTATGATATTGTAGTTATTTTTAATGGTTAATTAGTTATTACCAATCTTTTGTTCCATCTGTCGAAAAATGAAAAAATGTTCATGCATATGTAAAACATTTCACCTCCATGAAAAGGGTAATTCATTTATCTATATCTAAATTTTATTGATAATGCGAAATATATAGATAATTAATAAATATTTTATTTATATCGAGTTTAAATTTTTTGATATTATGGTACCACGATCAAGGTACAAGAACCGAAACTATAATATCCAAACATCAAGGAAATATGAAATAGTTAACACCGAGAAACAAAGATTTTAGTATTGACTTTTTAATAAGTTGGTGATAAGATGTTTTAATTGGATAATATATGATATTATATGTATTTAAATTTTTATTTAGTATAATTATTATGCATTTATATTCATTTTAAAAATTGTTTATTGGAATTTCCATGTAGGTTGTCCTCGAGGTATGTGATTTTGTCTCAATTTCCCTTCAATAAGGACAATTTCAATGATATGAACCAAATATCATTTATAAGGTGTTTAAAATAAAATTTCATATTATGTGTAATTATTAATTCATACTACATGTTATTTTAATATAAAATTCAAAATTTTCATGTAAGGGTATATTACTTGAATGTTTCCAAGTGGTAATTGGTTTCTTTACTCAATTTCAATTCATTGGTTTATAATTCTACATCATTAACTATGTTGTGCCATGATTTAGTGTTAATTTAACTATTATTTTATTTTAATTTATTTCCACAAAATATTTTGGATTTAATATCATCATATAGGATCACTACATTGATTAATTATCACTTCTATGATATGTTCATTTTATGGGATTTCATCTCAATTTCCATTCATTGGGGAATTTTTAAATGTTATGCAACTAATTTCTTTTACATGGTGTAAATACTGATGATTTAAATGATCTATCATTATAAATTCATTATTAATGATATTTTCATATATAATTCAAAAAAATTATCAATGGACGTTTGAATTGAATGTTACCATGTGGTAAGGTGTTTCTTAACTCATTTTTTATTCATTGGGATAAACCTCTATGTATTTGACTATGTTGTGCCATGAAACTGTTTGAAATGACCGGTGATACTATTTTATGGTATTTACACTTGTTTTTAATGTGTATAAATTTACAATACATAGTCAATACATTGATTAATTCTCACCTTGATGACAGGATCTTTGTAAGAGACTTCATCTCAATTTCCACTCCATTTATACATAAATTGTATTATAAAACTCTTTACTTTTATGTGGTGTAAATTTTATGCCTTTTATGTTTTTAAAATTAGTATTTTATATTCATGATGACCAATGATTCAATTATTTTTCAAACATTAAATGTGTTACACATTATAAGATACTAAAGAGGTTATAATTTATTTTACAATCTCAAATTTATGTGTTTACATATATTGTTTATTGAAAAAATTATATAATCTATCCTTCATAAAATTTATCCATTTTTTATGATCTAGATATTTAAATATTTTTCATGTTTTATTACAACTATTCCTCTATTTTGGACTGAAATCATGTAATGAAATTTTTAACATAAAATCCTATCTTAATTTAAATTTCATTAGGCATATATTTCTTTCTTTTCCATATTTGTCAAAAAAAATTATAGAAGTCTGTTTTATTTAAAAAAATGATTTGATAAGTTTATTTTATATTGTCCTTTAATTTATAAAATTTTCAGAGTAATCATTTTAATGTTTTCTAAAAGGGTCATGTTCAATTTTCCTTACAAAAAATTGAAAATAATATTTGTTATTAACGTATATGATATTAAAAGAGGTTCCATATACTAAACTCTTTTATGATATTAATCTTCTCATTTTATTTTTCAATTGATTTCGAAAAGAAATTATTTACATAAAAATTATTTTAAAAATGTTACATTAATTATATTCAAACCTTTAAATGAATTTATTTTAATATATAATATACTTTCATAATGAATTAATGGTAATGTCATGTTTATTTATTAATTTTTTCATCATTAAATTTCTCCTAAAATTTCACATTATTGGGACCTATCACAACCATGTTCTTCTTTAATGGTACTTATATTTCTTATAATTTTATTGTAACATCACCCCATAAGTCCCCTGTAACCCACCACACATTTTGGTGTCATATATATATATTTTTGGGGAGAAAAAAGGGGGCACATTTTTTGTGAACGGTTTGGAAAACCGTGCACAAAAACTGTCGGCCCTTTTCCATGTCCTTAATAACGAGTTAAATGAATTCTTTCTCATCCTATTATTTATCATAACTCACCCTTTTATTCACCACATAATACCTAACATCCATGGAAGCCCTCAAATCCTCTCAAACCCTTGTGAGAACTCCATTTTGATGGGGGATGTTGCGGTGGAAGTTCACACAATCTCAAGTAAGTATTTCTCTATATTAGTTCCTCCCATTTTAATGAATTTCATCCAATTTCCTTGAAGTAAAAAATGACCAGAGGGTAGGGTTTTGAACCACAGGTTTATCTTTGGGTTTTTTTGTTCCAATCATTTTATTATAAGCTCAACCTACCTTCCTTGAGGTACGACGATGGTGCGATTGAAATTTCTCACAATGGATTCAATGTTTTAACAAATTTTATAGGTGATTCTATGTGTATGAAATACTTGTGACTTATCAATCATTCTTTATAATGTTTTTATGTAATCTAATTTTAGTATTGGTTTAAAAATTGGTTTTCATGGTATTTATTAGGCAAATAAATTTTATGTCTAATTTTTATATGAAATTGGGGGGTTTTCATAGAAATCAATTATTGGTTCATTTGGGGATATCCTATAACTAAATAGTTGATTTTAATGAAATTATCAGGGCTGAAAATAATGTTTTGAATGTATATATCCTTTGTTTGTTGCAGCCAATTTTTTTTAATGGTGTTTTTAGAGCATATAAAGTATGAGTCCCATGTTTGTGTTAAAATGGATTTTTTACAAAGACATCACTTCTTGGTTCATATGGGGCTGACCTATAAATGATTTTTTGGTTTCATTGAATGTATTGTACATAAAAAAATTGGTTACTTATAAGTGTGCAAATAGTGTGAAATGTTTTTGGTGCAAAAAAATGTGAGATTTTCAGAAATGTTTTTTTTAAATAAAATTATTTTGTGGTGTGTTATCAGTGGTATAAAGTGTGCATTGATACTATATGTTATTAATGAAACCAGTAGTTGTGATTTTGTATACAAATAGATGTGTGTATCATGGTGAAATTGTTTGAGCAAAAAGTGGGAAACCTAGGTACCTAGGCGGGCAAATATGTACTAGTACGCTAGTGATCCAAATTGGTTTTGTCCCTGTTTCACATAACATTTTGGAAAATGAAACATCTAAATAAACTATATAGATGATGTTTGGGGACTAGTATGTTATGGTTATGTTTGATATTGGTGGCTTTTTCATGCAAAAGGATTGTGACATGGATATTTTACACTGATGTATGTGGTATATATGGCCTGAGACTATCTAGTGCCTAGGGAGTGACTAGTTTTGGTGCTCAAATGATTTGTGGTATTTACTCTTGGCTATGAATGTGTTTGGATTTAAATTAGAGTAGCTAAAATTTCTTATTCATATGTGATTACATTTTGATTATTTCATTTTTAAAACTGTTTATAATAAAATGTTTCATTTCATGGTATTTATCTCCGCTTTTCCTTATATATAAAAAATCACAAGCTTTTCAAATTGTATTTCATACTCTTTAGAATATCTGTTTGGTATCTTATTGGGATTAGGATCACACCCTACATACACCCATTGGGTGTATGTAGACTTTATTATGTTTGAAATAGGTAAAGGAAATGCCTTGGGTGAAGGCGGTTCAGGTTGTTAGTCCTCTCTGATGGTGCGGAGTTGGGGAGACTACACAAGGGTTAGGAAAACATGTCATGTGGAGTCATTGTGGATAATTTTATACTATTTTTATTTATTTTTTCACCTTTTGAACATTTTATGAAACCATATATTCAGATTTGGATTCTTTTAAGGCTTGTTTTTTCATGAAAATTTCAGATTCATATTATTGATTCTTTTTAATGTTTTATGCTTTTATAGTAGGGTAAATAATTAAAAACCCAAATTTATTGATACATGGGAACTTTTTCCAGTCCCTAAGGATAGGTAAATCCCTTAGGTCCAAGTCATGGGATGGATTTGGTTCCAGTATTAGTGGTTACCAGATTTGGTTCTTGACAAAATTGTATCAGAGGAGGCCAATGTTTTTTGGTCAAATAACTATTTTGGGATGAATCAGGATAGACAGGAGTTATGAATGTCAAGGAATGGGATTTTGGTTGCGAGTAGGGTTCCTAACCCTAACCTATCGTTGAAGACCTTGAGTCACTATGGGATGTTTCAATTGTCTGAATGACTTCACTTCCAGGTGAGACGTGTGGGCTACAGACCACACATGGACATCGGGCAGGGGTGGAGTAGTTGTTGTTTATTACTGTAACGTTTTTAGATTATTTAAATTAGATTTATTTCATTAAAATATTTAGAATTGTGGTATTGACTATTATTTTGTGACAATTGCATTTTTTAGAAGCATGCATCCCTGGAAAGCTCCCATGTACCCAAGGGAGGAAGCCATGGAGAGTTCTCTCACACTGATTGATCAGAGGATATTTGAGGCTCTAGTCTGGGATGTCCAAACTCGGTAATAGGGACCACCTCATATTCCCATTAATGTTAGGGAAGAAGAGATGGGTTCCAGAAAAGATAATGATCAAGTGTTTCTGAAAAAACAAGCCCCATACTATTCGAGGCATCATAGGACCCCAGGAAGAAGAGATATGTCTTCAGAAGATCGAGCACATTTTTGAATTCCTAGAAACATCCAAAGAGTTTAGGGTGAAATGTCCCTCTTTTTGGATGGAGGGTCCCAGTAGCAGGTTGTTTTAATCAGTACATTAAAATGGGATGAATGAGTAGATGCACGGGGGATATTTCAAGTCCATCTTCAATGAATAGTATTTCCCTGAGGTCTTGAAATATTCCTTGTCGTGAGAGTTCATGGACCGTGTTTAGGGGAATCTTTCTGTGATGGAGTACAACAATTATTTCATGTAGATGGTTCTGTATGACCCTAAAATCATTGTGTATGAACAAGCGAAGTCCCAATGGTTTGAGAATGGCTTGATACCAGATATATACTCACAAGTTTTATTGATTGAGCTAAGGACCTATGTTGATGCATGGTGGTGGTTGACCAGAAATGGAGGGACAGTTTTTATGGGATAGTTTCAGTAGTGGTAATTGGCAGCTCATCAAAGAAGAAAAGAAAGTGACAGGACCAGGAGAAGAAGGGAGGTGATAGTTCAGGCCACTCTTCTTATGTGAGATGGGTCATATGAAACCAGTGTGGGAGGCCGGGGTGCATCTTAAAAACATGCCCTCTTCCTCCATAAGAGCTATTACCAATGAGGAGGTATGGGTCATTTGCAGCACTTTTGCGTGGTGGCATGACCACTTCAGAGTGGGGCAGTGTCAGTGGCTTCAAGCGGAGTGCCAGAATAGTCAGAACTATCGAGGAATAGGGATATCGATTAGGGGAAATGGGGGGTCAGTATGGGTTATCTTTTTGTAATATCTTGTTTAGGGCACAACCAAGGACTAACGGTCGTCCTCATGAAGAGATGGGATATCTCCATGCAGTGGATTAGTCACCAACATGATTAGAGGCAGAATCATCAACAGTTCAAGGTACTGTTTAGACTGAATCTTCTATAACTGCTACTTGTTTTTATATGGGTGCCTTTGTTTCATTCATTTCTACCCATTTTTTCGACACCCTGAATTTTAAAATTTATTTTTTGTGTTTTGTGATGTAGTTAGTGATGCCACTGCGACAAAATAAGGAGATGGGTCTTAGGTGCTTGTCGTGTGCGCTCTTCATGTTAGGGATAGAGATAGATTGGGACCTATTTGTATTAGATATAGATCTTTTGAATTTAATACATGAAATATATTGACTTGTACACTTCCAAGAATACATATATTGCTACAGGTGGTGAGTGAGTTTCACGACACCTGATGGGAGTTGTTAGGTTTTTCGTGGCGAATGGGATCCTCGGTTGGGTTGAACAGGACCCCCTCTCCCAGAGTTGGAAAGTCTTAAATTTTAGTAATCATTTCTCACACTATAGGACAATGTTATTTACCTTGAAGGTTCACAAACTCATATAGAGAATGAGTTTCTGGAGGTATTCCTGGAATATTTTTTAGGTTTACCCCCGAAGCGGGATATAGAGTTCTTGATTGATCTGGCAGTGGGAAAACTACCGATATCACTTCCCCCATATCGTATGGACCCCATGAATATAAGGGAACTAAATATACATTTGGAATACTTATAATCCAAAGGATTCATTCACCTGAGAATCCCTCATTGGTCCTCTCTTGTGTAGTTCCCTAAAAAGGAAGTCAGAACCCTCTGGTTGTGCATTGACTACCAGAAGCTAAAAAAGGTAACTATTAAGAACAAATAACCTTTTCCCAGATTAGATAATTTTTTGATCAAATGAAGGGGAAAGTGCATCTCAAAAATATTCTTGCGGTTGAGATACCATCAAATCGGGGTGAAATAGGTAGATATCTCGAAGACTACCTTTCAAAGCAGATACAGCCACTTAGAGTATTTGGTCATGCCCTTCGGATTGACCAATGCTCTAGCGGAATTTATGGAACTCATGAATTGGGTGTTCCACAATTATCTCAATTCATTCATTGAGGTTTTCATGGATGAAATTCTATTATAATCTAGCTAGGATGGGGAACACAAATATAACTTGAGGATCGTTTTGGGAACTTTGTAGGATAACTGCCGCTATGAAAAGTTGTCAAATTGAACTTTCTAGACAAGGGAGGTGAAATTTTTTGGGAATGTGATCTCAGAGAATAGGGTTTTAGTGGACCCTGATATGATTAGTGCCATCATGTAATGGGCGAACCGATGAATGTGTTCGATATTAGGAGTTTCCGTGTCCTGGCTGGTTCTAACAGGTGATTTTTTCGGGATTTCTCTCGGGTTTCTTTCCCAATAACCGCGCTCTCCTGGAAAGGGGTGAAGTTTTTTTGGAGCTCATCATTTCAGGAATCTATCATGGAGATGAAGATGATGTTGACTATCACCCCATCATAAATTTACTAAAAGTTGGAGATGGGTATGTGGTATATTATGACGCTTCAGGAATGGGTCTTGGGTGCATGATTAGGTAGCATGATCACATGGTGGCATATGAATCTCGCCATCTCTAACCAAATGAAAACAATTACATCTCCTGTGACTTGGATTTTTAAGTGGTGATGCATTCTTTGAAGACCTAGTGTCACTACCTCTTGGGTGATATGTTTTTGGTCTACTCTGATCAAAAATATTGGGCTATATCTTATAGTAGATGGACCTCAGCATGAGGCAGTGCCGTATAATAGAGTACATATAGGGGTTTGAATTCTAATTTTTTTTATACCCCGGGAAATGGAAATGTGGTGCCCAACACCATGACCAGAAGATATACAATTCATTCTTTGAGTATGTATAGTGATAAGTGGACTTTGATGCGGATCTTTTCACATATTCATGTGGAGACCAAGGAGACAAATGGGGGTGTGTTCTTGCCGAGATTTCAGTTAACTCCTTCTCTCATGGAGTTGATTCAGTGAGAACAGAATAATGAAGATATTTTTTAGTGTTCGAGGAAGTTTATTTTTGTCGGGGAGACATCCTCTGATTGGTCATTGTCTCCTGAGAGCATCTTGAGCAACAAGGTCCATTCAGTAGAGTCGTTATCTCTATAGAAGGTGGTTTTTGAGGATAGCCACCAATCATATTGTTATGTCCATCCGAGTGCCACCAAGATGTATAATGTGGTGAGATGATGGTTTTGGTGCCCAGGTATGCGACGGGACATAGAAGACTTTGTGTTGAGATGCAACATGTGTTAGCAGGTGAGGCAGATCACCAAAGGCCTTCTGGTTTGCTCTAACCAGTACCAATTCCTACATAGAAGTGGGATGAGGTTTCCAATGACATCATTGTTGGTTCTCCAAATACTCCATGGGGTAAGAATTCTATTTGGGTGGTAACCAAATATCTAACCTAATCATCCCACTACAACCAGATCAATGATAAAGAAAAAGTGCATGAGTTAGACCATTTGTATCTTTTGGAGGTGTTGAGACTCCATGGTGTGTCATTGGTAATTGTCTAAGATAGAGACCCTCATTTCAATTATGGTTTTGGGAAGTCCCATACAAGTCCTTAGTGTCATTGATCATGATGATTATGGTGTACCATCCTAAAATAAATGGTCAGATTGAACGGGTGAACCAGATTCAGGGGGACATGCTCTGTGCATGTGTTTTGGACATTATTGGTCCTTGGGATAGCCATTTGGGATTGGTTGAATTTTCCTATAATAACAGTTACTAGTCCTCGATTCGAATGTCCCCTTTTTAGGGGCTCTATTTTCGGCCATGTCGGTCCCCCCTATGTTGAGATGAGGTAGGTGAATCTTCACCGTTTGGGTCGAGACTTGTGCAGGAGACTTCTGAGTAGGTCAAACTGATTAGGACGCAATTGTTGATAGATCAGAGTGTTCAAAAATCATATTCTAACCAGATTCATCAAAACCTAGTTTTTTATGTGAGTGAAAATTTATTCGTGAAAGTGGCCCCTCATCTCAGCCATCGTCGATTGGGGAAGCAAGGGAATCTGACACCGCGATATGTCGGCCCTTTTAAGATCAATGAGAATATTGGAAAGGTGGATTATAGGTTGCACTTATCTTTAATGATGACATATATCTTTGATTTCTTATATGTATCCTAGTAGAAGAAATAAAACCTAGTTCTATCCCATGTGCTAATATGGGAAGAACAAAAGATAGAGTCTAACTTGTCAATTTTTGAGTGGCCAGTGAAAATAGTGGACTCCCAATAAAAGGTGATTCAAGGAAAGTCTATTCGACTGGTCCAGGTTCATTGTAAGAATGGTAGTTATACACATGATACATGGGAGAGGAAGTCATGGGTTGAGGATGAGTACCCATTATTGTTTTCCAGTCAAGCCTATAGTTGACTTTCCAGGACTGAACGTTTTCATGGTGGGGAGAATATTCACTCCCAATTTATTCATTAATGATACTTTTATTTTTTATATTTTTATCCAAACATACCCCCTTATGTCCCACTTAATCCACCACTTGTTTTGGTTTCATTTGGAGATGATTTAGGGAAGAAAGGAAAGTTACAGTTTTGGTTAATGGTTTCCTAAACCATGTACACAAACAGTGCACCCATGTCCAGCTCATTAAAAATTAGTTAAATGAATTCTTTTACCTCATGGGATTTATCCAAACTCTCCCCTTACTTCCACACTTCTGTCCTAATAGTCATGGAATCCCTCATGTCCTCTTAAACCCTCATTGGAACTCCATTTTTAAAGGGTATTTGGTGGAGGATGTTCAAACAATCACAAGTATGTGTTTCTCCCTCTTAGTTCATCCCCTTTTCATGAATTTACTACCAATTTACTTGAAGTAACAAATGATCAATGGGTATGGTTTAGATAATAGGGTTTAACATTGGGTTCTTTGGTCCCAGCTTCGGATTTTAGGCTTGACCTACCTTCCATGAGGTGCGTCGGTGGTGCGATTGAATTTTCGCACAAAGGAGTCAAAGTTTTAACAATTTTGGTAGGTGATTCCATGGGTATGAAATAATTGTGACTTATCGTGCTTTGATTATAAAATTCGCATGTTTTTATAATTTTATTATTGCTGAAAAAATTTGTTTTAGTGGCATTTGAAATTAGATTTTATTTAACATCCATTTTAGGTAAAATTGGGTGTTTTTCATTGAAATATTTTACTGGTTCATTTGGGTCTATGCTATAACTAATTAAATGATTTTATTGAAATGTATTACGAATGCAAATAATTTTTTTCAATTTTCAACTCATTTTTTTCCTTCTGAAAAAAAAATTAATGGTGTTTGTGAAAAAAATGAACATTAAGTGCCATGCTTGTGTGAAAATCGTTGTTTTACAATGATGTAACTTATTGGTTCATATGGGGATGCCCTATAACTGATTTTTTTGGTTTCATGGAAATTTATTGGACTATGATTTTTGTTTTGGAAACTTTTAATTTTGAACATATTGTGAAATTTGGGGATTTCAAGGAGTTTTCTGTCAAAAACAATGTGACATTTTGAGAAGTTGTTTGATTTAAAATATAAATGTTTTTTGGTGTGTTTTAGTGGTATAATGTGTGTATAGATAAATTATTGTTTGAGTGTGACCTGTAGTGTTTTTTTTCATTCAATGGGATTTTTGTATCATTATGAAATTTTTTGGGTATAAAGGGGGTTGCCCATATACCTATGTGGGCGGATATGTACTAGTACGCCATTGATCTGGATGGGTTTTGTCCCTATTTAAAATAGAATTCTGGATAACGACAACTCTAAATAAACTGTATGGATTATTTTTGGGGACCACTAGGTTATGAGTATGTTACCTAGTAGTGTGTTGTGCACGGGAAAGGATTGTGACAAGGATGTTTTACACCGAGGCTATTTGGTACATAGGGCCTGAGAAAATCTAGTGCCTAGGGTTGTTCATGGTTTTGGTGCTCATTGGATTTGTGGTATTTACCCTTGTATTAGGTTGTGTTTGTAAGTACAATACATTTTCTAAATTTTATTATTCAAATATTTTTACATTCTGAATGATTTATTTTGAAAACTCTTTACAATTTAAAGGTTCATTTCCTAGAATTTATCAGCGATTTTCCTTACATATTAAAAACAATGAGATTTTATCCTTGTATAGCATACACATTGGAATATTTGGGTTGTATCTTATTGGGATAAGTCTCAAAGACTTCTTAAATCCATTTTGTGTAAATAAATTGATTATTTTTGACACAGGTAAAGGCAAAGCCTCAGGTGAAGGAGGTACGGGTTGTTAGTCCACTCCTACGACGTAGTGTTGTGGAGACGGTTCAGGGGTGATGACACCTTGTCATGTGGAGTCTTTGTGGCTGATTTTGTGCATTTTAATTTATATTTTGACCTATTTTACTTTATTTAAAACCTTTTATTCATATCTAGTTTCTGTTAAGGACTGTTTCGCATGAAAACTTTAGATTCATAATATTGGTGGTTTTTAATGTTTTCTGCTTTAATACTTGGGTAAATCATTCCCAAACTAAATTTATTGATATCCCTGTCCCTTGTTAAATCCCTTAGGGATAGGTAACTCCCATAGGAACTTGACATGGACAGGATTTGGTGCTGATATTATTGGTGACCAGATTCGGTTCATGACAGGACAATGTTTCATTATACAATTCCAACTTCATTGAGTCAAGTAAATTTTTATTTACTAAACTGTATACCATTTATACCTAGGGTTTTTTTCTACTGGATTGTTTGGGGAAATCCTGTTAATCAATATTTTTTAATCAATATTGATATAGTTTATGATTCATATTTTTTATAATATAAATTTTCATTCAATGTGGGAGGAATTTATTTAAAAAATAATGGGATCGGAGGGTGCCATTATATCCCTCAATTCATTAGTTGGTCTCTTAGGAAAAACTAGTTTCATTATTTGTATTATTCCTTTACTGTTTTTTCATGTTGACTTCACATTATTCCTTGACGGTATGTTTAAAATGTTCATCATTTTTAAATTCAATTATAATTCACTGATTTATTGATCTCCTTGAAATTATATAAATAGTTATGGTATCCATGTATAAGTTAATGACGAGGGGATTAGTTATATATAATTATTTGATCATCATTTATTCCTTCAATGTCTTTATTAATACTTATGTTATTTTTTAAATGAAATGTGTTTTTAGTTATTTACTTTTCATATTGATTATTCATTATTTACTCATGATATATTTTTCTATATGTATCTGTTACTGACCTTCATATATCACCCATATTTATTTCATTCCACTTGGATATAAGGAAAAAACTCATTGAATTAGTTCATGGATGATTTTTTTAATTTCATTGTTTTTTAATTTTATTACTAATGTAAATGAGAATAAATTTTTTATGTAGTTTTTTTATGACTAATAAAAGTTTTTCCTTTTTGTATGTGATTGTTTTATCATATGTCAGTTTAATAAAGTAGAGACCAACATTTGGCTACTGGATTCAAGGATTAAAAATGCATTTGTCGAATATTTGAATGATGAGGGAGCTGGATTTTCATTCAAATTATTTAGTTAATAAACATATGAAAATATATAATTATTTATATATTACAATAAATATATTTTACTATCGTTCCTCAATTGATAAAAACATAACCAAATTCTTCCACTAAATTGGAAAAATGCCAAGAGAGAATCAATATATAATGTCTGGAACACCACAAAAAATGTTCCCAATGGTCTCTCTTTACCAATACCCTGTAGTCATTCCATATCATTCAACATTAAGTGATGAAGATGATCTGAAAATCATGGGGACAAGATGTCAAATTTTCATTTTAAAAAATATTAACAGTGGATTTATAATAATTGAAAGAATGTCATGAGATATTTAAAAATTAATTTACCTAAATCACCCTCCATAATATGTCAATCATATAATTGGGAAATGTAGTTTAATCATGATTCATCAATGGGAATTTATGTGGGTCTCATATCATTTTCTCAACTAAAAAAATAAATACACCCATAACCAATCCAACTGGAAGAATGGTTTCATCAAATAGCATATAAATCTATGTTCCAGGGTTCCATGATAGAAGCCTTCTACCAAACTAATGCATCTGCTGGTAGATGTAGCGTATCCTATTAAATGTTATTTCATAATCCAGTTTGCAATATGTATATTTTTAATTAAGATTTAGAATCCTATATCATAATTTAAATAGAGAAAATAATAATAAATTCATTTAAAAAACAATAAACATACATACAAATAAAATCTACTGAACAACTATGAACATCCTATGAAAAACCTAAATTTATAAAAAATAAAATAAAATCTGGACAATTTTATACATTTTATTCATAAATATATTGAAAAATGTTAATAAGAAAAATATTATATGAAATATTTACCAGATCTTGAGATTATATCATATTTCCTTCCAACATCTCTATTACCAATTGTATATAATATTATTATATTAAAATTGGGGTTTGGTCAAGTGTTTGATAAGAAAAAAGGAAAAATTATAGTTATTCAATGTAAATTATTAAAAAATATCATCTAGAAATTTTCACTACAAATTTCAATTTAAAATAATTGTTGAAAAAGAAAACCTCCTTAGCATATGATTCCAGAATAAATGGATTGTTTCTTAAGTGGTCATCATTATATAGAATATTGTTAATGTTCACTAATATAAATTATAAATTAATAACATTCATTCCATGAACTGTATGGACCCAATCACCTCTCAGAAACATACTCTTTTGTCCATGACTGTAAATAACAATAATAAAATCTCTAAAAAATGAATAATAATGACCTAAATAGATAGATAGAGAATAAACACCACTATTTTTTGTTTCTCGATTAATATCAACATCACTAATCTAGAATAAAAATCCATTAATATTAAAAAACATTATAGTGATGATCACTAATAAATATTCCATCATCCAGTTGGTTTAGTTAATCATTCATAGTATTAATACATGATTCACTAATATTATAAATCTATTAATTTAACATATGTAAATTTATATTGGTTTTGATAATACACCAAAGTTATTTTCTAAAAATACTAAATAAATTATTTATATTTATGTGATTCTTAAACCACTCATGAAATATTTTCAAATGAAATTTTTAAATATGAAGGTCAGATGCATGGGGAATTCCCCATTTCAACTCCGTGATATACATCATCAATTATAACAAATAAATTGATATGTAACAAATTAAATATATAAACACAAGGATTAATTGATCAAATATAAAACATAATGAATTAATGAAATTATTTATGGGATGTTTTAAATCATGTATCCATGAGTTTCAACTATAATTTTTCTGTACATATAGAACATTATTCTTTCTACAATTATACCATCATCAATCTAAAAGGGATTATCTAAATTTATTTCAACCTCATCAATATATTAATCCTATAACTTTATGTAATAATCCATCATATATCCCCTACATATTGAAACTTATACATGATCTTTATAGAACACCCACCATTTCTATATATTTAAGAATTGATCTATAGAATACATCAACCTAAATTGAATTTAAGACACCAACAAGGAATTAACCACTTAAATATGTGTCAAAATGCACCATGAGATAAAAAATATATAGTGGAAAGAGTTACACTAGGTGACATAGTGTAAGAGAAATATTATCTTCCAGCCTTTTCAAACTAGTCATATAATTATTCAATGAAAATTGATGTCTGAAAAAAAAATTCATTTATCAACATATCAATGGTATGGGTAGTAAATCAATCATGAATAAATATTGGGATTAACTTTTTAAGTAGAATATGATTATTTTTTCTTTTAACACCTATAATGTAATTATTATTTAATTACTAAGCTTATAAATTTAATAGAAATAACCCCCAGTCAACAATATTGTTTTCAAAATTAATAGAAATGTTTATTTCCCTTATTACACATTGTGTACTATATAGTTGTGATGTATTCCCAATTACCCATACCAAAAAATAAATATAAAGGTTTTATCAATCCCATTTATAAAAAATAATTTTGATAATTATCACTATCATTAAAATTTTCTGTGATGCATAAAATAGTGAATATTATATTTCAACACACAATGTTTCATTATAAATATCATCCAAATTGTGTCTTAATATATTTTATTAAAAATATATAAATTCAATTAAAATAATCTGCTTTTTCCAATAATGACTACAGTATAAATTTTTAGTTGGAATGGATGGAAATATATAATAAATAAACCCTACAAATTTTAAATTTTGTTAATGTTTCCTGGATCAACTTGTGAAATAATTTGAACGACATACATTATTTTTAATGCTAGCTCATTCTATAGATTCTCATTAAAGAACACAATGTATTCTCAGAACCTATTTAGCGGAGGAAGAAATATACTGTGACAAACGTATACCCAAATTATACAATATATAATCCATATATTTTTTTACTTTCTTTACAATAAGATAATGAAAATTATCCAATATTACTCCGACCTGATAAGTTATCATAAACATAAATGTCAATAATTTTCTATAACAGTTCCCCAATGTCTAGTAGTATTATTATATACTAATCCAAATTGATGAAATAATTATGATATTGGGTGTCAGGGGGAGGAAGACATGTCTGATGATGAAATGAAGCCTTGACAATTTGATTGGAATTGGGGTCAGTAGAGGAACTGTGAGGTGTTTGATGTAAGGGGTTTTTTATGTGTCTTATGGAATGTAGTATCCTTTAATATTTATTTATTCAATAAATTTGTAATAGTTTTTTCCTAGAATATAGTGGGTCAATTTGACAGGTGAGCCATTAATGTCCGGGTATTGCATCATGCTAATTGGTGTGGGATGATAGTGTAGCTTACCAACCTGGCCATGTAATTGGGCATGTTGACTAGACCCCAAATAAAAATAATTTTTGTTGTTATTTTTCCTTCCAATCAATGTGGTGCATTAGGATGAGCACCCACTCCCCATAGCCCAACCAAACAGGCCTTTGTTCAATCTTTTCCTTACCCAAATCACCTTGGATGAGGTATACATGGTACCACACACATGTAAAACTATTAATGTGTCAGTGGAAACATTATACAGGTGATTCCCACCCTTTCATTATAGTTCTTTATCTCATGCCTCATGGTATACCACATGGAACACCTTAAAGGACACTATGTTTCCCAATACATTGTATCTCATCCATTTTTCAAAAAAAAAATCACTTGAGTGTTGGAATAAAAAATATAAGTATTTCATTATGGGGTTTTTTCTTAAATATCACAATGAAATTGTCACATTCACTATTGGTTCATATTCATTAATTTTTTTGGTATGTTTGAGTGTTTTTTTGTGTATGGATAATGATAAGGCTAGGGTGAGTGATTTATTATTGACACATGGTTTGGTACTCCCTTGATGATGTATAGATTACAAGGCACTAGTCCTATATATACATCATGGTGTTCAGTGGTCCTGAAAAACTAGAGGCACAGGTCACCTATTTTAGCATAGTGTTTATCTACACTATTGGTTACTTGTGTTGGTACGTGGAATTAGTCAACCACATGAATGATGGAATAATAAAATACATCATATATATGGAATGGCTCCTTGATCCATGGAGTTGATACCCCATGGTTTATTTTTTTCCTTAATAAAGTGGAGGTCCTCTATCATGTTTATTATTCTCTCAACCAACATACATACCTTGGTGAGGCATGAGATCCCTGTTGTAGATTCAAATAGAGGACATATTATTTATGATGTTGTAATCTATGAGTAGTTTGGGACTAAATATTTGATGTGTCTCTATGATTTCTTATGTAATACAATACATTTTGGATATAGGATTTTATGTTGGGACATCACTACTGTTGATTACATTTCACAAAATAACCCACCATGATGTTGTGAATGTCTCCATGTCGTAGTGAGTTATTTACTGTAGTTCTTGTTACTAAATTGTAATGGCCATAAATAATAATTTATAGTATCATTTTATCAACTCTTCCATACTTGTTATTATTTATATTTTGGTTCATTGACACATAAAATGATTTTGTGTAGATAGAATATTTATTTTTAAATTATTTGAACAATTATATTATTAAATGTGGTGTAATACAAAATTTTTGTTTATTTAATAACAGATGAAAAGTATAACTTGAAGAGGCTCCTTCATTTAAATTAGGATTCATATAAATACAGTTTCATGAACCTAATTAATTATAATTTCTTTATCCTTAACAAGAATAATATCTTTCTAATTATATTCTCTAAATTTTTCATTAAGGGGAAGATTTTATCACACAATTATATAGAAGAGGACTGACAGAAGAATTTTGTGATTCCATTGGATGGTAGGAATCAATAAAGGAAAGAATCCATTATTTTTTGATAAGGAACCTTTATCACAATCACATCCAATAAATATTGAAATCTTGGATAGTGAGGTATTCCATTTTTTCATCTTATATATTCTTGTCCTCTCTGATTAGGGCATGGAAGTTTTAATTTGTTCAGATTAGTTTGAAACTGTGATATACCACAATACCAATCAGTGATATCATAAAATTTTCCAGTGATGAGTAACATGGATAAAGACAAATTTAAAAATAGTGAATTGGATTCATCATAGGAATCCTATAATTTCCTCTTTAAATGAGATATTCTTGTTCTTTATTATTCTAGACCATGGTATATACTATATAAAGTGGGTATCATATATCAAAAAAATTCTTTTAACAATCTAACGAACAATAATTTTCATATAGAAATATAAAATATATTTATTAATATTAATTAAATATCTTAAAATTCTATTCTATTATTTTATAATTCAAGTATCATTGGAAATATAGATAAATTAAGAATTGGTTTATAAGTTAACTACATAATATTTAACTAAATTATTCATAACTGGAACCCCTATTTGACATATAATACATAATACCTTTCTTTATAACTTGATGAATAGAAACATAAAAAAGGGTGAGGTCTGATTCTAAATATATGTAAATAATTAATACATCAACAATCACATATTCATAACATGAGAATAAGTATATGAGAACATGATCATTAAATTTGAAATCCTTACCATATATATCATATATAATAATCTGGACTCATGTAATAAAGAAATTAAGTTAATGACACATGAATAATAAAAAATGAATAAACATGAACCATAAGAGCATAATAGTGGGAAAAAATGGAATTTTGTCTCACAAATATTCAGAGAAAACTATTTCATTAGTATTTAAGGATAATTTCTAAGACTATCATTGTGGATTTGGTCAACTCTCAAAAACATCATAGTATTAAAGGTTCAATCTCGTGACAATCATAGTGTATTTATTTCACTCCAAAAACAATAAATTTTGACACAGTACACACCTAATATTATCATAGTGGATAGAGACACTTGTAGAATTTGGTTCACTCCCCATTCTAGTCCAATTTATCTCATGAGATACGTATCTTTACCTTATGCATTGGAGAGATATATAATATGGGTTCCAACTATATTATAATTAAAATAATATATATGTGTGTGTTCTGAAATAATTTAATACAATCATTATATTAGTCACCGTGAAGGGTAAATGGGTTTCATTTACATTTCATCATATTATGACCCATTGAAAATGAACAATTTTCATAAATGTTTCATCATATTGTCATATCATAACCCAAGAAAATAAAACTGGTCTCATGAACATATTTTCCAAATATATCATCAATAAAAAAATGGTTTTATCATTGTGTCATTCCACTAGTAAATTATAAGTAACATAAAAATATGTTATTAGGGATTAAAATTGTTTTTTAAAGATCACTAGATTATTTTTTAAGGAAAAACATTATAATTTTGTATCACTTTTTTAAATATAAAAATTTTCAAAATATTGCAAAAAATTAATTATTTCATAATAAACTTAGAAAATTTTAAATAAATATTTAAATAATTTATTGGTCAAATAGATTGAATTCTGTTCATTGTTTACAAGTTAAACAAAAACATGTCTTTCCAATTTTTAGAAAACGTCACAAAGTACATTGTTCATAAAAACAATAAGATACCTTTAAACAATTTTATTAAAAGTAAAATGTGGGTAAAATGGACAATGAAAATAATTTGAAGACAGTAAAAACATTTCTTGAAACATTTTTTGAAACTTTGTACATGTAAGGGAAAATATTATAGATCGGTGAGATAAATGAATTCAATTATACAAAAAACAACTTTTCAGTCATTAGTGTACTTAAATTGAGTAAAATGAAAGGAAAATGTGTATTATTAGGATTTAAAAAAAGGAAGAATATTTATGAGTTAATTAAGTTTTATATCATAATATTTCATTATTGGAAACATAATAATAAACAATCCCACCATGCTTATAGATTGTAACATAAAACAATTATCTATTATGTGATATTTGAATCACAATACCCATGAATTAAAAAATAATTTATTGATATATAAATCCATATAATTTTTAATATAATTATCAAAACATATATTCATTGTAATTATATACACCGAATAAAAGAAACAAGTCACTCAAAGAAATAAATGAGAGAAGCAAAACCAATGCCTCATGTATAACATCCATTTTACATATTAAAAAATCATATATAATAAAGATATAATTATTAAAAATATATTATAGAACCATAATTATAAAAATCTAACACTATATATGTTTTATTTATAACATCTTATCACCCATTTACTAACAACTCTTTATTAAAATCATTATTGCGGGTGATAATTTCTATAATTTTCAGGTAGGTTTGGGTTCATTGGTTCCATTTTGTGCACATTGATCATGGTTACATCATAATAATAATTATAATAATGATATTAAAATAATATATATTTATTATATATATTTTTATTTATTTATATTTTCCCTTAAAAGATAGAGATATAAAAATGAATTACCCCATTCATAGAGATGGTAAGTGGTATGTACGCATGAATAATGTTTTCACTTTTTTATGGATGGAATAAAAGAATGATAAATAATAATTAATATTTATAAAATATTTTTATACCTATATATCATATATATTCATTAAATACATCCTTATTGACATCCATGTAAAATTAAAATGAAAAATAAATCACATCGCTTCATGGAGGTGGAAGTTCACACATACAAATGAGCTACAATATCTTTTCCCAATGGTTTGGATGGTAAGAATGTAGAGATTATGATATCAATCAGGATTAATTTTTATTTCATTAAAATTATATGTAAACGTTAAAAAGTCATAATAAAAATCCATTTATTATGGTCTTGTAAAATTTATTGGGTCGTTGTGGGGAGATGATAAGTCATATGTATGCACGAGTTATACATTCATATTCAAATTTAAGTAAATATGTGGAAAAATTTGATTAATAATACTAATAACATTACCTATATTTATAATACTGAATTTTTTATTTTATGATGATTATAAAAGATATATATGAGGTAAACTAAAAATAAAGTTGTAAGTGATCAGTTTAGGTGATTACTTCTTTATTGAACCAAATCATTAAGATCTCTTTTTAAGGAACATAGGGTTCGAATTCTGGAAATAAAATCACCTCTACAATATGGATAACAAATTTAAAAAGATATTTTGGTAGGGTATAGTCAATCTAGAAGGCTCGAAATATTTGAATAAGTTAGTGGGGGTAGCCTTTAATAATTGATGTGTGGGGAACTTTTGGAATTTCTTAAAAGATTAAAATATTATTGGATAATAATGTATTTGTATATGGATAAATACAATAAGGGTTGAATTTAATATTTAAAAATATACTTTTTACTCTAAAAATAAACATAGTTTAACAAGGCTAAACAAATCGTATCCAAAAAATGACTTAATTATTTAATGTGTATTCATACTTATCCCTTAGGTCTGATGATAAAGTATCATAATCAAGAAGATATCGATATTAGTCATAATTTATTATGATTAATGGATTATAACTTCATTTCGTATAGAATTGTTATCAAGATTTGGTTGTAACATAATCCATGTTTTAATTATTTTAACAGAAAATGAATACATAAATAACCCTAATCACAATGGTTATGATATATCAGAGTAATACCAAAAAATTGTAGTGATTCTATATTATTGGGAATAGATTCATAATCAAAGTAATGACGAATTCATAGGGTAATAAAGATTAGAAAAAAAGTATCATAATCAAAGCTTTTATGAGAAGGAATACTCAAATATAAATATGATTATAAATTTATCACTTTCTATTACATGCAATGGATATAAAAGTCTTGTAATAAAACAAGTAATACAAAATAATACCCTTATTTCAAACTAAATTGTATTATATTGAATAACCTAGGATATAGTCCCTTATTTAATAATTAAAATAAATTCTGTATTTCTCTTACCAGATAAATACCTTGATTCGAGATTGATCTATCTCAATATCCCCATGAGCCCTTGATATGATGATCTTGTTTTCTATATTTCTATACCTACAAGTCCTCTATATGTAGATCATATTTTCTTTATCGATATCCTTACAAGCCATCAATATTATTCACACGATTGTTCATTACCATTACAAAGATGGCCTCTAAAAGGTTACAAGTTCAAGGAAGAAGTTGTTCAATCTTGAAATATTCAGAGAACTTTCACAGTGAGTCTTTCACAAAACACAATTACCATCACGTCATGTCATTGTACTTCTCTTGTTGTCAAATATTCAAATGAAATTGTATTTATAGGATAGATTCCAATGGTTATCTTGGTCCTTCAATGCTAATATATTATTTGAGATTTTCACAATGAATGGGAGACCTAGTGCTTCAACTGTCATATTATAACCAAACAGACAACCCCATTTTAATATAATAAATTGGTAGTGTAAAAAGTCATTATTATATAAGTGATTAGATATTTAGAGTATAAAAAGGTAAATATGATAAAATCTTTGAGAATGAGTATTATTTTAATTGAAAACATTTTCAATCTGAATATTATTATTTTACTTATATTAAAGAAAAAACATGAGATAATAGAATCGATTTCATAAGACTATATATGAAAAATATGTGTATGATAAAGATGATTACGATGAATCTGAGTACAATAAAAGTGATTATGACTATTATCGTATCCATTTTTATTATGATAGACATTCTATATCTAGTCTCATTATGATAAGGTGACTATGATTTAAAAATATTTAACAAGTAACTAAATAATGAAATAAGATATTTATAATTTCCCAACCAAAAGTTTGTAAAACTCAAAAATAACCCCTTAACTCAGTAATATCCCCCTTTTTGGAAAGTAAAAACCATAAAAAATAATTTTAAAATGGCTTTAAAAATATTGATTCCATTATTCTTTTTATTAAAATTGTATTATCTATTAAACCTTAAAATAATACCCCCCCCCCCTCAGAGATTATAACTCATCTGAATACATTGGTGAACATGAATAACTTCCGCATAAGATAATAACTTTCCCTAAGGATTGTATTCTCTTATTTAAATGTATTTCCCTATATTAATTAAAGAGTTTACCATTCTCTATATAATTATCCCCTATTTATAACATCCACCCCTACTGTTTTCAAAAATAAATTGGGAAAAGTTATGAAACACCTGGAAAGGGTAATAGAAATAAAAATTAGAATCAAAATAAAAAAGTATGTGATAATATAAAATGAGTGAAGTATCATTAAATAAAATTAGAATTGAAATAAATTCAATATAATTGTATCTTCACGAAAAATGTAAATAAAAGAATGTACAATATAGACTTACAACAAGACATTTAAAAATAATAATCATTCTTTAGAATCAGATATCTCTTAGTGGTCTTTATCTTTATAAACCCATTCCCTTCTACATTAATATTAGAAATAAGTTATAATAGATAAATGTTGTTATTTTCATGATCTCGTATTCATTCGTCCTGAATTTCAAGCTTTTATTCTTGGAACAGAGTCTTTTCTTCCAAAATCATCTTTAATTCTCTAAAAGATTTAACCATTTCTATGTAAAATACATTTTAAGTCTTTCAATCAACAATTTCATTTTTATAGTGCATTAATATTGAAATATCATGAAGCAAAAAACTTTAATATCATTTGTAAATTAGTGATATCTTGAATCTGTTTTCCTATTGAGATTTTAAACTGCTAAAGAATCATTAATAAATTTTTCATGTCATTCAAAAGACTACTTAAATCCCTGTTAGTTTCAGTCAAACACTACTTATACTTATCAAAATTTTCATCATGAGTTTTGATGTCATTATCACTACCATGAGAACATTTGACCATCATATTGAAACTATTTCTGTGAGTCTCATCACATTATTAAATGACATTAAAATTTACCTCTAATCATTTCAAATGGTCTATTAAAACATTCACTGAATCTGATTCCTCATGTTGATTACTTGAAAAGAAATCAATATTTGATTCCATCCTAGAAATTATGGTAAATATTTTCTTGAATATGATTAATGTGTGAAATATATCATCAATACATGAGTTGTAATCATATTCAAAGATTCTGATTCGGATTGATTGTTTTAGTGACTAGTTTTGATAAATTCTTGAATTGATTTCTTTTGTCTTTTTTCAAAACTAATTTCTACATTCCATGAGAAATTTCAATTATATCAAAAACAATTTTTTTAACTTATTCCTTTTCTAAATGATCTTGTTAATCCCTTGTAAAGACATGTATTTTACCGGTAAATGTTTTTAATTCTCTGGAATTTTTACGAGTCTGAAAAAATTGATGGTGCATGATTTCGGGGCCCGAAGTACCCAAAATGAATTTCTAAACATTTTAAGGTACATTCAGTAAATGTGCGAGTGGCGTTTTCTATCTTTTGAACAAATTATCAGATTAAAATTCACAGGCCACCATTGAATCTGTAGCACCGATATTTTCTTAAAGGAGGATTCACTTCGACAACTGTAAGCTTGAAGAAAAAGTATTTTTTTGGACTTTTTAAAAGAATAATAAAATAACATTGTTATTTTATTTATTTAATTATTATCCTCTAACAGTCAAACAGTAGTGTGGGACCTGTGACGTGTGAAGACATTAAGTGGATAGACCCATCATATCCTAACTAACAACATCAATTGAATTAATGAAGTTTACTATTAAATAAAACCCTAAAAATACTATGAGTATTACTTACCCTCCTCCTATACAATTTATATAGTTCTTGGGGAGCGGAGGTATAGGCATAACTTCACCATGAGACGAAACTCTGAAAAACTGCTATGACATCCAATACTTGGAGGATGGAGTCGGTTCTAGTGGGCAGTGACGAGCGACACAGAATAACAAATCGAGGGACGATGAATGCCGACTCTTCCTCAATTGCATGAGTTCTCCAATGATCTTGAGTTCGGGATTTATATTTCTATAATATCAAGTGATTCTCGAACCCTTTTTCCTCCTACACATTTTCAAGCTAACTGGGAGGGCAAGGGCCAAACGAAAATGGCCTAGACCCACAGCTACCTTGTATACCCTTGCTCTCTCTCTATGAAAGACTGCCGGTGTGGCAATACTGATTGGCCACGATGGAAGCAGCACACCATCACATACCACATAAGGAGGCACACAATTGCGCGTGACATGAAGTGGTTGTGGTAATATTCTACGGCAGTTTGCAGAAAGGATTTCATCGTCCAACCTGAGCCGGCCGCAGAAGGCAGAGACTGAGCGGCACACCACTGGAAGAGGCTACATCTCAAGACTGGGGCATGTGGAGAGCGGCACGGCCCTCACGCCACGCTGGGTCGATGGATCCCTAGTCGACTAAAACAGCTGATAGTTATGTAGTGGGGAAGTACCCCACCTGCTTGCTGAAGTGGCCCCGACCCATAGGTCCAGCTGGGTAGATCGGTCTTCCTTCTGGCAGACTGGGCCGGATGCAGGCCAACCGAGCAGGCCACACCCACCCAGCAGACCGGACCCACGGCCCATCAGGTTATGCCCCTGCGGGCCGAGCTGTGCCCCCTTGCAGGTTGGGCTGGACCACGGCCAAGAGGGTCGTGGTCGTAGTTACCCTGCCCAACTGGACCGGACCATACCCGGACCCAATAAGGCCCAATTTCACATAAAGGTCCATAACATTAGAACTGGGCGTCTTTTTGATGGACCATATACAGTGCTGAGACCTTTGGAGTGAGAGGGTCCTTTTGGTATACTCCAATTGTGTTTTGGAGAAAGTTAGAGTACGGTCGGGTTGGATTGAATCTGAATCCAACCGAGCCCTCGGAACTATAAGGCTTATAAGTTACAGACCTTGTGTCCGATTGATGCACTGTATGCCGTGTTGGAACCCTTATGACAAGTCAGTCCTTTAGAATACTTCTTCATGGAGCTTCATGATGGTTGAGGTATGACTGATGGATTGAGGAGTGGTTCTCTCAGAATGAATAGTACTATGAGCGAGAATCCAATGGTTGTAAGTGAGGCGGAGGATGGAGACAGATCATACGGAGGTTAGAACCAAATGATCCTATGTAAGTCATTACCGATCCTATATGGGTCAGATCCTATGTGGGTTAGTGCTTAGCGATCCTATGTGGGTCAACCCATACTGATCCTGTGTGGGTCAGTGCTCAGGGATCGTGTGTGTGTCAGCGCATATCGATCCTGTGTGGGTCAATGTGGGGGTTAGTACCTATTGACTCTAGGCAGGTCAGATCATTTTTCGTTCATTGCGGGGGTTAGTACCTGTCAATCCTATGTGGGTCAGACTCTTTATGGTCTGCGGCAGTGCCTCTTGACAGAATAAGATGATCTTACTTCTGGACTAATAGTCTGTACTAATGTTCTTTACTTATATACCTGGTTCGAGTGAGTCTTTTACGTTAGTGGTGTTATCTATGTTGTGTTACCAATGTGGTACTTCTATCATTATGGTGATACCTATGTGTAACTTCTACCATCATTGTGGTGTCTTCATGGTGTTACCATTATGGTATTTATACCTTCATGGGGTTGTCTTCGTGGTGTTACCTGTGTGGTACTTCTATCTTCATGGTGTTACCTGTGTGATACATCTACCTTCATGGTGTTACCATTGTGGTATTCTTCACTCATGTATGAGATGATTAGGTCTTGGTAACATAGGTATATGTTAGGGAATATGCCTAAGTATAGTTGATGTATTTTTCTTCGGGCATTGAGATTGAGGTGTTTCTTTGTGGTATTTCCTTTGTGGAACTCTAGGAGTCATACCAGGGTCTCTGTGTCCCTACTGAATATCATTATACTCACCCCTGCATGGGCTATGGCCATACCTTTTTGTGTCTTGTGTAGATGACACACATCATTGATCGAGGCTGAGGGGTCTAGGACTGGATGGTGCTCAGAGGTGGACTATATTGTGTGATGTGATGTAGCGACTATTGATTGTGAAATGTACCTACCCTTAGGGTAGGATCCGCGATGGATGATCGAAGAGCTATTTTTCACATTTCAGTTATGTTTTTACTTTTCAGTTGTACTTTTACTTTTCAGTAGGTCTTGTATTTCGGCCCCCTTTACTCTAATCACACTTTTTACTACATTAGTTTACTTTGTGGTTTCTTCTCCTTGTGTTCTCTGTTTTTTTGTTTTTATAGGTTTAAAGGCAGTTCCTTCCCATTATTGGGATATGCCTTTCCGGTGCAAGTCACCATCCCCTGGCCTATGGAAGGTGGGCTTGGTATAGTCACGGAACAGGAACTAGGGGAAGGGTCGTGACAATGTTGTATCAGAGGAGGAACTAAAAATATAGTAGGGTAGCATAACTATGGCCCAGAACTCGTGAAGTTCACTGATATCTCACACAACTCCGCTGACATGGAATGAGACCCTTCCTTCAGGTCATGGACCATTCATCATGGTCTTCGATGGGATATCATAGCATCAAGGGTATCACTTAGCATTCCGACATAGGTTGCGGTGCTAGAGGGAGCGATTTTTGTGTAGAGCTTCCTAGCTGAGAAGGCACCAACCTCGATAGCCACCACCAGATTTCAGGTAGATTAGTCATCTGGAGAAGGAAGTAAATGGATGATGTAGGCGCCTAAGCGGGTCAGGCCTTTGGTGGGCGACCTCAGGATTCATGTTCGGGGGTGAGGGGCTCAAAGGAAATATGAGTACAGTTGATTATCAAGGACGGATACTCGTGCGGCGGGTAGGGTCACATGGCTCATGCCTGCCCCACTTTTTGTACCGAAAATCAGCAGATGTTTGAGGGACCACTAAGGAAGAGTCATATGTTTGCGTGAGGAGGTCTATAGGGTGTCAAACGTGGTAGAGGATCTGGCTGTGCAACATGCAGTGGACAACGATTCGAGGTTCTGCCGCCACCACCTCCAGGTGGTTCACCCTTACCACATGGAGTAGGAGTACAGGGAAGATCTCATCTCTAAGCAGTTGAGGCCTATGACCTTGGCACTCTCGAGATGATTAAAGGTGTGATCTGTGTTTATTCCACCCTAGATTCAGTACTTATAGACATATGTCTCAATCATCCTTTTTTTATCACATCCCTCGTTTGAAGTTCAGAGAATCCGATGAAGTCGTTGGCTTGATCCTGATGTCTTGAGACTCCTATAGGATAATATTTGATGATTACACACTGGGGCCACCAGTGTGAGCTTACACTGGGAGGTGAGTGCTTTGGTGGGTATCCTCTATTAGTGGCGTCGTGGCCTTACGGTTTCATCCTGGGTATGGATTGGTTATCCACAGTCCATTCTCAGATTGACTATATTAAGCACAAAGTGTGGTGTGTTTTTGTAGATGTGGTGAGGTATTCCTTCAATGGATAGAAGGAAACCTTTGTAGAACGAGATGGAGTTTCTCAGAGGGGGTTGCAGCTGATCACACATCACTTGGCTAGCCTTACCCTTGGAGGAGTTGATGTTTAGTGTCTGAGTTACCATGTAATAGTGGATCAGTATGTCGATGTCATTCTAGATGATGTTTTGGGACTACATACACACAGAGATGTAGCCTTTTACATCGACATGTACCCTGGGACAACACTAATACCTACACCAGCATATCGGATGGCTCTCTCAGAGTTTCTTGAGTTAAGGGTACAGTTGGAGGACTTGAAGAAGAAGGGGATCATAAGGCCCAGTGATTTTCCACATGCAGCCTCGATTTTTTTCACCAAGAAGGAAGATGGGAGTTTTATACTAGGAGTGGACTATCGGCACCTGAACCAAGTAACTATGAAGAACATGTATACACTTCTGAGGATTTATGATCTTTTCGATCACTTGAAGGGAGCATGATTTGTTTTTGAAGATAGACCTCAGATCAGGCTATCATCAGCTCATGGTAAGAGATGAGGATGTGCGGAAGATGACCTTCATATTCTTGTATGGCCACTATGAGTTCTTGGTTATGCCATTCAGCATGACCAATGCCCCTGTAGTGTTCATGGGACTCATTAATAGGATCTTTCAGACATTCCTTGATCGCATTGTGGGGGTCTTCATCAATGAAATATTGATATACTCAGTGTTAGAGGAGGATCATTTTTATCTTCTGTAGATAGTTTGGGATACACTTTTTGAGAATCATTTTTATGGTATGATCTTGAAGTGCCAGTTCTGGATACGAGAGTTCTACTTCAGGGGAAACGTTATCTTAGATGTGGGAGTCTAAGTAGATCTGGAAATGATAGAGGTTGTGATTTCTTTGAAGACACCCAGGAGTGTGACCAAGGTAAAAAGTTTTTTAGGGTAGCTGGGTACTACATGAGATTAATAAATGACTTCTACAGAGTGTCAGCTCCCTAGTTAGCATTGACAACCAAGGAAAATCCCTTCTTATGGATAGAGAGATTCCAGCAAAGTTTCCAGAAGCTGAGGCAGAGACTGACATGTACCCTCATATTGAGGGTACAGAAAAAGTGTATTGGGTATGTACTCTACGGTGATACATTAGAGACCAGACATGGATGTGTCTTGATGCAGGAGAGAGCGGTGGTCACTTATGGTTCACGACAACTGATACAATGTGAGAATAACTATGCTACCCATGACCTATAGTTAATATTAGTGGTCTTTGGCTTGAAGATGTAGAAAATTTACTTGATGGGAAAATGTTTTATAGTCTACTCTGATCACAAGGCTCTCAAGTATTTCTTCTCAGATATGGACTTGATCCTGAGACAACAATGATGGATATAGTTCCTCTAAGACTATAACTTTGAGATAGTCTATACTCCTGGGAAGGGGAACATAGTAGCAGACACACTCAGCAGGAGGTTTGTTATACAAATTTTGAGTGAGGTGATAGAGCAGCTAGTCACATTACATATATCCATTTTGGATAGAAATGGACCATATTACCTCCAGTATGTGACTGTCACTCCCACACTTCTTCAGCGATATTGAGAATCAAAACATGGGGACATTGACTACGAGTCTCAACATGCTCATATATCCTCAGAACAGTCACCTGAAAGATTTTATGAAGGTGGGTAGCATGTCATCCTTTTTAGAGGACGCACTAGGGTACCAGTGGTACTACAGTAGGAGGTGATGAGGGATTTCCATACATTCCCTCTGGAAGAAAATCCTCGTGTGGTGAAGATGTACTAGGACCTCCGACATCAACACTGGTGGCTATGGGTGAGGAAAAATTGGTATATTTGGTTACACGATGCCACAATTTTTAGAAAGCGATAGTCGAACATCAAGTTCCATTAGGCTTAGCGTAGCCACTAGAGGTGCTGAAGGGGAAGTGGGATGGTATCTCCATGGAAATTGTGAGAGGGCTTCCATGTACATCCAGGGGACATGATTCCATCTGGGTGATCATTGACTAACTCACCAAACCATCCCACTTCCTAGCCATTCGAGGGTATGGATCAATAGAGGGCTTGAGATTCCTTTACATACATGAGACTGTACAACTTCATGGGGTTCCATCGATGGTCATCTTTGAATGTGGATCATGTTATACATCCCGTTTGTGGAAGGGATTACATGAGGAATCCGAAACTCAGCTATGTTTGAGCACCACCATTCATCCTTATAATTATGGTAAAATGGAGCGGACCATAGAGACACTTGGGGACATGCTTCTTGCTTGCGTTCTAGATTTTGGTCGTAGTTGGGAGGATCACATGCCCTTGGTGGAGTTCGCATACAAAAAATATATATCACTCCACCGTCGGTATGGCACCATTTTTGGCCTTCTATGATTTACCATTCAATTCACCTCTATACTGTATAGACCTAGGAGAGTTATCACTTATGGTTCTAGAGTTGGTACTGGCTACCACTGAGAAGGTGCAGATCATTCGGGAGCAGATGAAGACTGCACAGAGTAGACAGATGTCTTATGCTGATAGGAGATGGAGATCTCTGGAGTTCCAGGAAGGGTTTCATGTATTCATGCGTCTCTCCCCTGGATGTGGACTATGGAGATGTGGCCAAGGTGGAAAACACTCACTGTGGTTTATCAGACAATTTCTGATACTTCTGAGGATTGGCGAGGTAGCATACCACATTGTACTACAACCGTATTTGGAGAGGGTGCATGACATCTTCCATGTATCCCAGTTGATGAGATACGTGCATGACCCATATCACATCATCAACCATGGAGAAATAGATATTGAAGATGGGGCAATGTATACGGAGGTTCCAGTGGAGATTGAGGATCGATGGGAGTGTTTCCTTCATGGACGATCGATACCTCTCGTGCGCATTCTCTGGTATCACGGGAACCATTAAGAGATCACATGGGAGTGGGAGGCTCAGATTCATGCTCAGTACCCCAATTTGATTTCATAGTCTATGTTGTGGATTTCAGTGATGAAAATCCCTAAGGTTGGGAGAATGTAATAACCTAGATTTTACATGAAAATTATTTTTTAGTTATATGTAATTATTATGAGATTGTAAAAATTGACGGCGAGTGATTATGAGGCCCGGATTACCCGAAATGAATTTCAAACATTTTTTAAGGTACATTCAGTAAACGTTCGAGTGGAATTTTCTAACATTTGAACCAGTGCTCGGATTAAATATCTGAGGGACTGTAGAATCGAGAACACCTGTATTTTCTTAAGGGAGGCATCACTTCGACCGTATTAAGTTTGAAGAAAAATTTAGATTTAGGGACTTTTTAAAAGAATAATAAAATAACATTGTTATTTTATTTATATCTTTCTTTTCCTCCAATTGAAAAGTAGTAGTGTGGGACCAGCGTTGTGTCAATCCATTAAATGCATTGACCCTTCCAATCCTAAGTAATAGTGTCGTTGAAATTTTGGGAGGTTTCTATTAAATGAACCCCCATAAATTCCATGCTCTTTACTTACCCTCCCACCTCTCCTATTTATATGGATCATGGGGGAGGTATTTTCATGGCCTCACTAAGAGACGAAGCTCTGGTAAAGTGTCGAGACACACAATCATTGGAGGACGAAGACGGTTCTAGTGGGCAGTGATGAGCAACCCCGAATCACGAACCGAGTGATTATGAATTCCAACCCTTCCTCAATTTTGGGAATTCTCCAAGGATCATGATGTAGGGATTTATTTTGTTATAATTTCAAGTGATTTTGAGCCCTTTTTTCTCCCACGTGATTTCAAGATAACGGGGAGGGCATGAGACAAATTAACATGTCCTGGACCCACCAACACAATGTTTACTATTTCTCTATATCCGTGAAAACCCAACGGCACGATGACACTGATCGGACATGATGGATGCAGCACACTATCACATGTCGTAGAATGAGGCATGTCACCGCACGCCGTATGAGAAGGATGAGGTTCTATACCACGACAGTTTGGAGAACGGCTGGCACCGGCTAGTTTCATAGGTGGTGGGGCGTGCCATCATGCAATGCTGGTGGGTAAGGGCCACAACCGACGTTGCGGTAGGTGAATAAGGTGACCAGCCCAAGCCTGCTGTGGAAGGTGGAGACGAAGCGGTGTGCCATTGTAGGATGCTGGAGGAGGCCGAAGCTCGTGCCCACGACAGGTGGAGAGCGGTTTGGCCCTTACACCATGTGATGTCAACAGACAACCTATCAGCTAAAACAACTGGCCATTATGCGGTGGGGCAGCGCTCCACTGGCTAGCCGAAATGCACTCGCACCCACGGGGCCAGCTGGGAGGACTGCCTTCTGGCGGACAGGGAAGGACGCGGGACAACCGAGTGGGTCGGACCTACCCAGCGAACTGGACATGTTGCCCAGTGTGACGCACCCTTGCGGAACAGGCTGCGCCCCCCTTGCTGGTCGGGGTGGACCGCAGCCCAGACTGGGTCGGACTGGACCTGGACTGAACTAGGCCTAGTTTTTCATAAAGGGACATAACATGAGAATCGAACATCCGTTTGATGAACCATTTGTGTCACTAAGACCGTTGGAGAAAGATGGCTCTTTTCAAATAATCCACATGATTTTTGGTGAAATTTGGAGTACATCTGGGTTGGATTGGATCTGAATTCAAATGGGCCCTCAGATCATTAAACCTTAAAAGTCACAGAACGTGTATCCGATTGACGCGACGTCTATCACGTTGGAACCCTTATAACATAGAAGTCATTTAGAATAATTTTTCATGGTGTTTCTTGGTGTTTGAGGTACAACTGATGGGTTGAGGATTGGTTCTCCCAGTATTAAGCGTACTATGAGCGAGAATCAAATGGCTGGAAGTGAGGCGGAGGTTGGAGGCAGATCATACATAGGTTGGTACTGAGCGATCCTATGTGGATCAGATCCCATGTGGGTCAGCGCACAGTAATCTGGTATGGGTCAGCACTTACCGATCATGTGTGTGTCAGCACTATGCAATCCTATGTGGGTCAGCGCATACCGATCTTGTGTGGTTCAATGTGGGGATTAGTACCTATCAACTCTGGGTGGGTCAAATCATGTGTGGATCATTGAGAGAGTTTGTACCTATCAATCCTATGTTGGTTAGACTCCGTATGGTCAGTAGTAGTGCCTCTTGAGAGAATAAGATGATCTTGCTTCACCACTAATCCTTTGTACTTCGGTGCATTACTTATATACATTGTGTGAGCTGAGTCTTTTACCTTCACGGTGTTATTTTCATGGTGTTACCTATGTCGTACTTCTATCTTCTTGGTGATACCTATGTGGTACTTATATCTTCATTGTGTTGTCTTTGTGGTGTTACCTATGTGGTACATCTACCATTGTGGTGATACCTGTGTGGTACTTCTATCTTTGTGGTGTTACCTGTGTAGTACTTCGACCATCGTGGTGTTGCCTTTTTTGTAATCATCCCTCATGTATAAGATGAATATTTCTTGATAACTTAGATATATGTATGGGAATATACCTAAGTAGAGTTGATGTATTTTTCTTCATATGTTGAGATTGAGGTCTTGATTTTTGGTATTTCCTTTGTGGAAATCTGGGAGACCTATAGGGGGCTCGGTGTCCCTACTGAGTATTGTTATACTCACCCCTTCATGGGATACTCCCGCACCTTGTTGTCTCTTGTGCAGATGACATACATCATTGATTGAGGCTAAGGGAGCCAGGAATGGATGGTGCTCGGAGGTGGAATATTTGGCTTGATGTGACGCATGGACTATTAATCGGGAGATGTACCTACCCTTCAGGTAGGATCCTCGATGGATGATCTAGGATTTTTTTTCACATTTTAGTTGTGTTTTTACTTTTGAAATGTACATTTACATTTCAGTTGGGCTTTTATTATGGCCCCCATTACTCTCTTCACACATTTTACAGCAGTAGTTTACATAGTGGTTTCTTCCCGCTGTGTTCTCAGTTTGTGTGTTTGTACGGGTTTAAAGGAAATGTCTTCCCATTATAGGGATACACCCTCCCAGTGCTAGTCACCAGCCCCTGGCCTATGGAATGTCAGCTTGGGGTAGTCACGACATGGGCCCTAGAAGATAGGTCGTGACAACCCTTGTGGATGAAGATAAAATGTAACTAAATAATGGAGAATTTTATATTTCTAGAAATATAGATTTATTATTACATTCTCCCAAAGGAAACAATCTTTTGAATAATATTGAGAGGTCATTAATGAAAGCATATAGAAAGGAATTAATTCATTATCAGCAATTTTATTTTCATACTCTTGTACTTCTTATTCTTCTCCTCCTCCTCCTCCTTCTTAATATTCATTAAAAAAATCTTCTATTTCTTTGAAAACATTTTCTACTTCACTGGGTTTTTCAATAATATTTAGTTGAACAAAACATTCCTTCATTCCACTTTGAATTAATTCATGATGATGTGACTCTGATCTCACGTCACATTTTCATATTGGAAATGATTTTTTTTTCAGAAAACTTTTTTTACTTTGATTGTGATTGATGGAACATTAGTATGAAAAAAATATGTCTCTTTAAATGACAATCAAGCATCAGAATTTGGTACAACAATATTTTCATAAGTGATTTATACTTCTTTCAACAATTTTTTACATAATTGTTTTTTCTTATAAGTTTTTTTTCTATTCATTTATTTTTCTTATTGATCAATAACTTCTTCCCCATGAAATTCTATTCCAAAGGCTTCATCTAGTTCTAGTCGAATTTGACGTTCTTTTTCTTTTCATTTAGATTATCTTTTTCTCCATTAATTAACTACTTATTCTAAGTATTTATTTTGTTTCATTTGTTTTTTAGGATGTGATTTAGCACTTATATTCATTCCATTCATCTTTTCTTTCATAAAATAATGTTTGACTTCCGTTGAAGAAACTTAATTATTTTTTTTAAAAAAAATATGATATAGAATCAAAAAAACATTATAATTTTTATTGGTCCATCACATATACACACAATATTTTCTCAAACATGATGGGACTTGTTTGCAACGTCAAGATCTGCCATGCTAGATTAAATCATTTTTTATATTGAAGGATGGATACATTATAATATGAGACTTTATTGATCGAGACATTATATTCTTGATGGTAAAAAGAATTAATCTAACCAAATTTATCTTTCTCATATTTAGCAAGTATACCACAAATATAAATGTTAGATACTTTTAGAATATATGTATCACATATACATAGAATTAAAAAAACATTACAACTATAAAGATATTACTCTATCATTTGGAGTGATATGGGTGTATTTCCTTTATTTATCATCTAATACATTCTTAAAAATAATATTTTTTTTTCTTTATAGTTAATAAAATATCCCATTGAATTTATTTTTTTATGATATGGACAAAATACATCTCCTTCATTTGAAATTCCCATTAAATCGGCAGCTACTTAAAGGGTCATATTGTAATACTTCTCATAAATTTGGAAAGAATACATCTCTTTTCCATATAATTTAACAATATTTAAAAATTTGTAACATTATCTAACCAAATACGAATAAAAAATCATAATCATCATTTCAATTTTACAGACATAATAAATTTCATCTTTGGAAATCTATTTCCATTCAAAGAGACAAATCATACTTTTTATACACTGCTATTGCTACTAGCCTTTCCTGAAAAACAAACCATTTTTTAATCCATCATAGGTTCAATTATATTTTTACATGAAATAGAGGATTCAAAAATAGATAAAATAATTCAAATATAGAGATTTAAACAAAGTAGAATGTCAAGGTAAAATTCTGAGTTATCTGATGTGGGACCAATGGGGGCAATCCCTTTAAGGGGTCTTTAAAATGATGGTTGATCATTCAAAAATATTTAAAATATATGATTTAATATAACTGGTCTAATGGTTGAGAAAATATGTGAAGAAATATTTTTTAAATAATTTTAACACTTGATGTTTTAAAAAAAATTATTTTATCCAATTGGATGAATATGATAAGATATTGAAAAAAACATTTTCTATCAAAAAAAAGGACAATTGTAATCATAATGAAATAATGTATATTTAAAATGAAAGAAGAATACCTTTCAAAGTGGAATCATTTATATTTTGGTTTTTAGTCTTTTTTATAAAATAATACATTATGGTTGATTAAAAAAATTTAAATCATTTTTTAATATCAAATATATAATAAAATAATGATTATGAATAATCCAAATTCAAAATATAATAAAATAGTTTTACCAAATCTGATTAAATACTCAAATATGATTATTATTCCAAATACGATTAAAAAATCGAATAGAATTGTATTTCCAAATCTGAAAAACACATTACTATTGAGTTTTTTGGAAACCTAAAATTGATGAAAACCAAAAACATTGAATGATATTTTTTTTAAAAAAAATATCAATCACACCCCCTTTGAAAATGAGTAACTTAATGTAAGGGGATGAGTAAACTACGAAGTATATACGAATGACTACTTTACATTAATAATTCCAAGATTTTATTTAATGTATTTAAATATATCAAAAGGTAATGGTTTGTTTAAAATATCTCTAAGTTGTTCATGTGTTCGAATGAATTATAAAACGTTATATCCTTTTAATGTGTGATCCTTAATAAAATTATGCTTAATATATATATGATTTTCAACAGATATATTGGTATTGTTTGTACATAAAGCAATGTTACTAATGTTTTCTATTGATATTTTAGTTTTAGTGGAATTCATGCAAAAGTCAGTGAGTGTCTCTTTCATCGACAACACCTGAGCACGGCACGTTCAAGATACCACATATTAGCATTCAATATTAGAATGTACTACATAGTAATATTTATTACATGAAAAAGATAATATAAAATAACCTAAAAAAATTAAAATATTTTTATGTACATCATTTATCCATTCTGTAAACACCAAATTCCGCATCATAATAAATTTTTAATTAAAAATAATTTACAAAAGAATAAAAAGTCTTAAATCTATAAATATTTATACGTAAAAAAATCATTTTAAATATTTTAGATGAGATTCCTTTGTAAATATGCATAATGAAAACATTGTGTCTATGAGACTAGCTCTTATGTATAGTAAACATCCAATCATTCCACTAAAAATTTGTCTATCAACTGGTTTCCTAGATTTATTAAGATCAAGGAAATTTGAGGTATCGATTAGAGTATTAATACATTTTGTATTATTTTATACATAATTTTTAAGAAGATATTTGATATACATATGTTCATATATATATATATATATATATTCCTTCTAGTATTCGAGAAATTTGATAACCCTAAAATAATGCTAACATAACCATCATTCTCATTTCGAACTCATAGTTCATAAATCTCAAAAAGGAATTTGTTAATGATTATTGAATTGATCTGCATATAATTTCATAATCATATATTTGAACACTCATAATATTTTTATCAAATTTCTTTATAAAAATCATTTGATCTGCTCTTCCTCTAACATAAATATTTTGTTAAAAAATATTGTTAATCTATAATACTAAGCTATTGGGGAATTTTTTAATCCATATATAGATTTGGTATTCTCATAAACATATTCAGGATGTTCTGTATCTTCAAAACTAGGTGATTTTCCCACAAAAACATCATATTTTAAATCACCAATAAGGAAAGAACATTTCACATCCATTTGAAAACATTTAAAATTGAATAACGTTATATAGGATAATAGAATATTAATAGATTCATCCCTACCTATCAGATTATAGGATTCTTCATAATTCATTCCCTCTTGTTGATTATATCCTATAGAAACAAGTCTTGATTTATTTCTAATTATATTTCCATTTTCATCACACATGTTTTTGAAAACCCATTTTACTCTAATTATTAATGATTCTTTAGTTATTTTGACTATGGTCTTGAAATTATTCCTTTTGAATTATTTTAGTTCATATTTCATTTCATTAATAAAATATTCTTTACATAAAGACTCATTAAGATATTTTATGGTCAAATTTATAACAAAAATACATAAGTTATACATTATTTCCTAATGAAATTCCAGTCCTAATTGGTTGATCTACGTCACTAATGATACTATCGCTGGGTTTATTCATAAGAATCCACTGAAATGAATTTTTTAAAACTTGTTCATTAACATAAAGTATATAATATTATTTAGTAAATAATTCAGAAACAATTTCTTGATTTTTTCCATTATTATAAGAATCTTCTATCAATGGTGGAAAATTAGTTTTGTAAAAAAATCTCGGGATATTTGTTGGGATTGTTTAAAAAGAAATGGATCTGTTTTAGAAAATTTAACATGTAATATTTCATCAACATTTAATGAATTTTTATTAAAAACTGAATATGCCATAGGAGTAGTGGAATAACCTAAAAATATACCTTATCTAATTGGGTGTGAATTTATCTATGTTATATTTTTTATTCACGATGGGTAATTTTCATCCTAATACTCTGAATTTGGAAAATTTTGGATTTTGTCCTATCCACAAATTAGAAGGTGTTTTATTAATATGTTGACAAATGAAAACATGATTTATATTATAGAAAGCAACCCTAACCACTTTCATCCATAAAATTCTTATAAATTGAGTATTTACTCAACATGGTTCTTTTTGTTTCATGAATAATTCAATTTCTTCATTCATTAACACCATTTTTCTATGGAGTTTTAGGGGAAAAAACTTATGTATAATTTCTTTCTTACTAACAAAACGTTCAAAGTCATAATTTTCAAATTTTCCACCATGATCACTATAAATAGTTATAAGGGTATGTTTTTCTTCATTTTTTAGATTGGAAAAAAATTATTAAAATTTCAACACGGTTTAGATTTCATTACTAGAAAATATACCCATATAGAACTTTCCTCTAATACATAAAATTTGTGAATGACCAAATAAATCCATGTGTAGTAACTATAAAACATTATATGTTGAGACATCACTAATATATTTGAAGCTTGAATTATGTTTCTTAACATATTGAAAAGGAACAAAAAGATAGAAAAAGAAAATATATGTTTAGTTTGATCCTTAACATGTCTTTTTATACTGAGTTTTCATATCTATCTAACGTTATAATGTCATAATCTTATATTCTATAACTAATAATTATCTTCCATGGAACTATGAAAATGTAAGACTTGGATCCTAAGGACTTCTATGTTTAGTGTGTATACATTTTAATACCGTTTGGAAAAAAATATTGAATTTTTCCTCGGAAAAGTATATTACACATTTATAATTCCTAAAATTAGAAATGTATCATTCATCTCTTAATTGACATGTTCTTATATGGTTGTATTTTAAGACCATTAAAAAACAAAACATTTGATATTGAATCTTTTCCAAGAAGTACTATATTAACTATATCGATAATCATTCCTCGAGTATTATCTCCAAAAGTAACATTTTCACTCTTCATCTTCAAAATATATTCAAAAAAATATTTTTTACAATTCATATGCTTGCAATAGCTACTATATATGTACCATCTATTCTTTTTAATGGTAATTGTTTCCCAGAAAACAAAATAATTAGACTTTCAGAACCCAAAACTTGTTGTGTCAGAATGTATCAGCAAGTAAAATTTTATAAATCCACATTTTATTGGAAAAATAGGTTTTTTGGAAACCAAAAGATTTATATTTATTTAAATAACAATTATTTTTCAAATTTCCTCCATTTTGACACTTTTTCCAAAAGGTGGAATAATTTAGAACAAAGTAATTATTACTAAAAATGAGGTATTGATGGGTATTGCCCTATAAAGAACTAGTAAAATGAGAATTAATTTTTTTATACTTCTCATCAAAATAGTTTTTCTAGAAATTAATTTAGATAATAGATTCTTTGGAGAATAAATTTATTATTTTAGTTTGATAATTGAATCCTTATTATTATCCTCACAAGAATTTGTTTTCGAAGAGAGATTTTCAAAACTAGTTTGAAGAGAATTATTTTTAGAAATTAATTTTTTAAAATATTTATAAATAGTATCCTTCTTAAAAATAGTCATTTCAAGTTCTTTAGAATGATCTGATGCTACTTTTTTAAAAAAAGTATTCCACAAATTTTCTTTGTCATGTTTTTTACGAACCTTGAGATTTTCATTTTCATGGAGTTTTTTAAAATGAGATACATCATCAAAATAATGTGATGTATTATCCTATTATGAGGATGATTTTTCATTCAAGGATTTAGAATTTTTCTCATCATGTCATTTTTACAATTACGGACATATTTTTTAGGGATTGAGTGGTACATACCTTGTCCATAAAATAATGAATTTTTGAGGGTATTCTAGAAAAGTGAAAAATATTCCTAATTAGATGATTTTTATTTTTAGAAGAATCACTTTTAGAGTATCCTCCACTTGAACCCCATGAGTCATTACGTTTCATAAAATTCGTTCCATTTAACCTGTAATAATTTTATTTATTTCAATTATAATTTTTGTCATTATATCATTCCTTTTCAATTTTTGACAATCAGTATTTATATGTCCAACATTCTTAATATCATTTAACGTAACCTTAGAATATTTATTTTCATTACTATATTTGTTACGTTTCATGTAATTATATTGAATGTACTTTTTTCCAAAAGTATTTTTCATTCTTTAAGAAATACAATCCAATTCATTTTTAGAATCTTCAAAATCACATGAATCTGATTAAATAGTAAAAAAATTTGGATGACTTAGTTTCTATTTTTGTAGTTGTGTATTTTGAAAGAGCTATTGTAGAATTAAAATAAACACTTATATTTTTATTCGTTTCTTTTTAATCATACCTTTTTAATGTATTATAATATTGCAAAGTAGTTCCAAATAATTCATTAAGAGTAACATTTTTTATCTTCATTGATTCATCAACCATTATTCTCTTGGATTCCAATTAATTTTTCAGGTTGTCAATTATCTTTTCAAAAATAATTTCATCTTCTAATTATTTCTCTCCCATAGATTTTAATATATTGGCAATTATAACAATTTTTTGTTTTCCATTCACCATTAGAGAGCCATAAAGAAATTAAAATGCAACATAGTTAGCTCTAAGAATTTATCATATAGATTCATCGATGTTAGAAATTTTAAAATGAGTAATATATTACATTTTTCAGATTCAATTATATGGTTCACAAGAATATATATTCCTATATATGTTTCTTTTTATATATAATAATAATCTATTTATTTTCTTTTAATTAATCGGATATTATTGGTTTAATTGACTGGTAAAGGTCCTTACTTTTTTTCCAGAATTTTCTACTCACTAGTCATCATAAAAATATTATCTTCACATGTTTTGATCACAAAATTCATCATTTTATCCCTCTAATATTCATAATCATTACTAAAAATGATTGGTTATCTACTGGGAATGTGATTATCAATATATGTAACATTTAATCTATTTATCATTAAAAAGTGTATCTTTTACACAATACACATTAGTGTGAAACAAATATTTATAAACAAAGAATTTATAAAAATATTAACACTAACATGAAGAAGTAATGAAATAAAGAATCAACTAGTATTCAAGTAGTGAAATCATATATTCAAACAGGTTGTTGGTATCAGTATTTCTGAGAGTTGGATATAACACCAATTGTTTGATCGAAATGTATATGTAGATGGATAAATACAATAGGGATGAAATGTATATTTAAATAATTTTTTTAATATATAAATCATAATAGATTAACTTGTTTAAAAAAATCATATTCATAAAACCACTTCTATATTGAAACTGTAACTAGACTTGGCCCTTGCATTCGATGATAAAGTATTGAAATCAAGTAGATACCGATATAAGTCACAGGTCATTATGAGAAGTAGATTCTACATTCACATCATATTGAATCATATTAATTATTTTATAGAAATGTCATTAGTGTTATAGTTTTATTTTTAGAAAACAAATATAGAATGAATCGTAATCATAACAATTGTGATATATCATATTAATACAAAAAATTTATAGATTATATGATAAAGAATATAAAATCATAATCAATGGAACAACGTATTCACAAGGTAATATCAAGTTTAAAAACGTTTCATAATCAAATCTATTATGATAAAAAAATATACAAATAGAATGATGATTATAAAAGTATCACTTTCTATTACATGAACTGGAAATAAAAGACTTGAAATAAAACAAGTAATATAGAATGATACACTTCTTTTAACCCAATGTATAGGGAATCTAAAAACCTATGATAACGTTTCTAGTTATATAATTACAATAAAGTAAGACTTTCTATTACTAGAGAAACACATTAGTAAAAAGATCAATCAGTATCACTTACGATGTGATCCCTTGATTTCATGGTCAGAATTTATGTCTTTCTATCTCTTTAATTCCTCAATATGTTGATTGGATTCTCTATCCCGTTATCCCAACAATCCCTTGATCTTATTCACATAATTATTTGTTACAATTAAAAAGAAAAAAATATAAAATGATATAAGTACAAGGTAAAATAAGTTCACTATTATAAGGTTAAGAGCCCTCGCATTCAGAGATTTTTTCAAAGGAAAATTATCAACACTTCGTGTCATCATACATCCCTTGTTGTGAAATATTAAAATTACCTAGTATTTATAAGAATGATTCCAATGGTAATTTTTATCCCCCTCTGTTAAAATGTTATCTGATATTTTCACTATGTCTAGGAAACCTGGCACTTCTACAGTAATTTTATAAAAAAATGGACAACATTGTTTGGTATACACCATTTGCAGTGTAAAAAATATTTCTTACTTAAGAGATAAGGTTGTATGAGTTTGAAATGGTCATTGAAATAAAATATTTGAGTTTTAAGAGGATTTTAATCAAAACATTTGTCAATACAAGTATTAAAATTTTATTAGTATGAAATAAAAAACTAGGAGATATTAAATTCTATTTGATAATACTAAGTATGAAAAAGATAAATAAAATAATTTTGAGTTTGATGAATCTTATTATGATAAAAATAATTATTATTATTATCATATCTAGTTTCATTATGATAAAAATGTCATATCCAGACTCATTAGAATAATATAATTTGGAATTAATCATATTGTACATATATGTAAATAATGAAATAATAATTTTATGATTTCCAAAAAAAATTATGGAAATCTCAACAATAATCATTTGACTAAAAACATATAATAATGTCATTTTCAATAAAATTGATACTAAAAGGATGTGGATTAATATTTAAGATATTTTTTTGTCTACATACTTTCAAATAATAACTTTGGATAGGATTAAAGGGTTTTTTAAAACTATTCTTTTGGTTTAGCCTATAAGTTATCTCATTTTTACATTTATCTTGGTAATATCATTTTCACTATTAAAGGGATTTGATTTTATATATAAAGAAAAATTGACTCATATATTTATATGATATGTAAATTTACACCATATACTATCCAATTTCTTATATTTCAATATTTTTATTATTTTTAGAAAATATCATAAAATTTTTATTTGATAAAATATCATTATTGTCAATTATAAATCTATTCATTGAAATTGACTTAAAATACATAAAAAAAATTTTAATATATTATTTTAACACAACAATAATATTTCTTATTTGCCTATAAATATTTTATAACCCTATAACTCACTAAAATTATATTATTTTTTATATTTTTTAAAATATTTATTTTATTTTTTATTAACTAAATTAATATTGTTTTTTCACTACAAGATTATTAAAGTAATTATTTAATCCTATGTAATTTTAAATAAATTACCATCATGAATATAATTTCATTATAGACAATATGATAATTTATATTCATTCATTTTATTCATTTTTTCATATTTAAACACATAAAATATATTTAAAATAAGACTTTCATTTTGTATTTCATAATGATTTCAATATTATAAAATAAATTTCTCTATAATATTGTCTATTAAAAAAATAATTTTATAGAATAATCTGATAATGTTATAGTTATATTCTTCCAGTAAGAGTTAGGATAAAGAATTATGGCTTTATCACTTTGTTTTATCCAATATTAACCTGATTTACCTTATAACTAGATGATAAATATTATCATTATTACATGTCATATTGAAAACAATAAAAGAATATATTTCTAAAATACGAATCTAATGAATGAAAATATACTATACATTTTATAAAATTTAATTTCAATAAGTGGTACGAATTATTTTTAATATAAGTCTAAAAAATTGAATTAAACCCTCTTTTTTGAAAACATTCTATTTAAGTATTAAACATGGAATATTATTATCACATTATTAGAAGAAATATTAATGTAACGATAAATAATTTGGTCTATTATATAAATTTCATAAAAATATCTCAATAATAGTGGACATTTATATTTTTTATGATAAAATTACATTGTTCCCATAAAAATGATTTAAAAAAAACCACTTTTACATTCAAATGATTTAAATTTCCATTAATTATTAAATGAGATCCATTGAATTTATTTTAAATATATGTAGACCATATATTTATTGTTAATTATTTAATCCTATTCATATCCTACAATCCAATGGATGGGTGATAATTTCCACATAATAATATTTTAATAGTATATTGTGGATTATTTAACTCGATGTCTCATGTGACGCAAGCTATCAAAGAAAATAAAATTATTTAAAGAGAAATATAGTATAAAATATCAAGGTGTTACATTATAACAACATTAAAATGAATTTTTAACATAAAATTTATCACTATAATACAAAAAAATTAGTATATTCATATTTCATTACTTCCTTAGGATACCATGTATCTTCTTCAAATATTTGATTTCTCTAGTGAACGTTCACCATGTGAGTAATCTGGTTCTGAAACTCTTTATCACTATGATCCATGATTTCTACAGGTTATTCTTCCAAAGTGATATCATTCTCTAGCGAAATGTCTTCTGAGTTCAATGCATGTTATGGATATGGAATTTACATCCTTAGGAGATATACATGGAACACATCATGAACATTACAATTATTTGGGGGAATCACTAATTGATAAGCTACCATCCCTAATCGATCTAGAGTATTGTATATTACAATATATATACAGCTCAAAAGTACCTTATTTATTATTATAAAAAAATTCTTCCATGGATAAATTCATAGATAAAACCTTCTCACTAACTTCGAATTTCAGATCAAGCTATATGTTATCACCAAAACTTTTCTATCCACTCTTAGCTACCTTTATATAATGTTTAGTGGTTCTAACATTGGATATCATTTCCTCGGCTAGAAAAGTTCCAAATAGATTTCATTATCTAAATATATCCAATTAAATTATAGTTATATATTTATTTCCATATAGGGATTCATAGAGATCCATGTGAATTTTTGAGTGTATGTTATTTTTGTTGGAAAACATGACTAGAGGAAGGTATTGATCCCTTAAATATTTGACATACATAGATTAAGATATCAATATATACTAGATGGTTTTAATTTTTCTATCAGGATAGATATCTATATAAAGATGATACGATATTCCAAAACACAAATATATATCTAGACCCTACTATTAACTTCACCAGAACCTCATGTTAAAACATTGATCCTAAGAATATATAATATAATATAGTACTTTTTGATACCATTACACACTCTTAATGTATATTCTATAATTTTGATCAATCGGGAAGTCCTCTCTGATGGAAATTAATTGTTTTTAATTTTTAATGATATTTACGGTTACCTAAATGTATTTATATCCCTTATAAATTAACTATATTTTGATGACAAAGTTAATTGAGATGATTTTTCATTTCCATTATGGTATGGGTGATGGTAAAAACATACCATTAGACTTCATCCTCTCATACATAACTTGTAGACATACCAAAAATTGAGATACAAACTCTGTAGTATCTCTCTTAACGGTTTCCCTATAGAAATACTCTTTCAGGTCTATATATATCTTTATACTTCTAGGATGAATAGAGAATGATGAATTGTGAGCTTCATCCAATATCTATTTATTAAATTCTAGTTTAGTTAAAAAACATACATGGTTCCTCATATTTATCATTACAATACAATAACTCTAAAAATCAACAACATTTCTCACCTTCTTCTATATTTCTACATATTACCTTTGTGCCTATATAATATTCACATTGACATATGGTTAAACACTCGTTCGAGAAATATAAAATTACTCCCCTTCCAAGAATATTTCAAGACCCATCCTTTACATTTCCATAAATATTAGATCCCATTTTATCCTTACCATAGATAATATTGCATGATCCATTTTACTGAGAGCATTTTCCACCCCTTCTTTTCTATGGTGGTAATTTCTCAAGAATACATAATCATTATTCAGCTCCAACCAACTTCTCTAGTTCATATTGATATATTTCTATGTGAATATATACTTTAAATGTTTATTATCATTATATATATCAAACATTCCATTATAAGTATGATGCATCGATATATTTAATTCCTAAATTATTTTCGCTAACTCCAAACCATGAGTTGGAAAACTTTTGATATAGACATTCAATTAGAGTGAGGAATAAGATATCACCATATCATTATGAATGAGAATGAATCCCAATCCAGTGTTATATTCATCTCCATTAATTTGAAAAACCTTATGAAAATAAGGATTATGTAAGAACATGTTGGATGAATAACCTTTTATTTAGTTACAATAAATTTACCTCACATTAATTTTTCCCAATAATATTGTCTCCCTATCGTGTTTACATGATGAGTGGACTAGAGTGTCGGGAGAAAATCTACCCAAAGCACTAATTGTATCCAGCCAAACCTAGACAAATATTTATCGTATTAACTATTTTTTTTCAGGGAAAACATTCAATAACTTCCATATTTTATGGATATATATATTTTAAAAGACCAAAAATGATTCTTTTTGTAAAAAAAAATCACAGATTATAAATAATTCATAAAAATTAACTTTACCTATGGTATTTAGTACAATCCTCATGTAATCTTCATGTGCCCCCTTTATTATTGAATATATAATAATAACATCTATAAATACTAGAACATATTAATAATGTAATCAATAAAGACTCTATTCATTAAATCCATGATGAAATTAGGGGATGTTTTAAGACCGAATAACATCACGGTATACTTATAGTGTCCATAACATGTAATAAATGTTTTATTTGGTATATCCTCCTTCATGACTCTAAAATGATTATATATATAATGAATATCAATCATGAAAAAGTATTTATATGTGTTTAATTGATCAAACAAGTCATAAATATGAGTAATACGATGTGCATTCTTAATTGTGGTATTTATAAGTTCTAGATAATCAATATAGAGACACATTTATCCATCACTCATCTTAACAAAAATAACTGGTTCACCCCAAGGTGACACGCTTTTATAAATTAACATTTTGTCAATATTATATTGGAGTATATTTTTCAATTCCCTCAACTTAGTCATTTCCATTCTATTTAGAGTCTTTGAAATTGGTGTAGAACTAGGTATCAGTTCTATTGAGAAATCAACCTCAAGATTTGGTGGAAGACCGAGAACATATTTTAGAATGACATCAACAATATTTATCACAATATGAATAATTTTAATTTTTAGTTTCTCTGAAACCATATATGATAAAAACCACTTTTTAATATGAATAATGACCCATATAGTGGATGTAATTTAAAATATAATTTCAAATTTATCATCATAATAATAGATGATCATAGGTTGATTTGGAATGTCAAACTTGTCATCCCTTACTCAGTAGTTTTCATGCGCTTTATATAGGGAAATAAAGTCCATACCAAAGATAACATCAAATTGTACATGAGTGAGAATAAAAATATATAAAATAAGTACATTCCCACAAACTCTAACCAATGAAAAATCAAATATGTGATATTTTATTATTTTACACTTATAGATTTTCACTTCTAACTCAATATCTAATCTTTGGGGATGTACTGTGATACCCTTGTAAAGTTCATCAGATATTGAACAGTGGGTAGATCTAAAATCAAATGAGACATTAACAGTTTTATTATTGATAATAATTATACCTTTTACAACTTTTGTAATCATAATCCACATCACCAATTGAGATTTCATGAGATCTCCTTTTGTATCTAGTATTTAATGTTTTATGATGTTCATCATTTTCATTAACCTTCATATTTTACCATTGGTTCATATAAGCTCATACTCATTTCATTTGAAACACTCGATTGTTGGTGGGTCATTTATTTTAATAGTGGATTCCCTAGACCAAACTATATAATACTTCTAAAATACCATATCATGTATACAGGTATATATTCATGATTTTGTCCCAACAATAATGTTCATAAATTTTTGTGCCTACTATTTAATGGTAATTTCCATGTATTATTTTTCATCTCGATATATTATAGAAGATTCCATGTTATAATGGTAACCTCAACATATTTTTAAATTTATCATAAACATATTTCATATGGTCTAGATACATCATTTTGATTGGACACAGTTGATGTCAGAATATTATGTGATAGGAAATCATAGTCATTCAGGCTTATTCTCATGAAGTTCACACTTCGTGGTATCTACTAGTTTAGATCATGAGAAAGACCCACCAATAAGAACATCACATGTTTCAAGTTCTATTGGATGTTAAAATTTATGGAAATGTGTATCAGTCCAGGTTTTTTAGATCATTATCAATGTTTTCTATTTGATCACAATAATTTATGCAATTAAAACCCATTATTTTGAAATCAGAGTGCGGTAGCTTGATTTTGGTGTGTCATTGGGAGTATGATATTGGTTTAATGGCCTTGAAAATGTTTTCCCTTTTAGTTTGAGGGGGTAATTTATTTTGGTATTAGTTAATTATGATGTTATTACCTTCATAAGTAATTGTCCAATGAATTCAAGGGTGATTCAATCGAGTAATATCAATAAATAATAAAAACCGAAAGGATGACGACACAAGTGTGTCTCCTACTTTATGAGATATGTAAATAAAAAGAGATTATGTTACACAGTTTTTGTTCATCCATGTTTTCATTATTATGACTATTATATATCTCTTTAGTAGACATGATGGGTTGCTATACTTCAAACCTGATATGTGAATATTATTCACGGCTATCGAGATAATGACCTAGAGGGTCACCCACAAAATAACATTGAAGAATCTTCCCTGTATTGATGAATATGTATATCAGACATGGTATTTCCTACCCTAGTGTCTGAGAATTGACTATGTTTTATCGATCAATACTAAAAAAATAAATTCCTTTTTATTTAAATAATGAACAATGGGGATGAATATATTTATTAAATTATTTTCACCTATTTTGGTAAATATATGGAAAAATATTTTACAAATAAAATATTATTTTAATATTCCTGGTTCATTTAATATTAAGGAGAATGACGAGAAATGTTAAATGGTTTTGTTTTTATCAGAGAATATATTTCATATAGTTTATAGTATTTTGAAAAAATATAAATAATATTTATGTATCTATATAGTTCTTCATAAATTGTTATTTTTTTGTGGGTTTTTTATATATAGAAGTTGAGGAGCCCTTTCCTGATATTCTCTCACCCCACTATATAAGAAGGAGAGAAAAGGACATTATTATATTATTCAATCCCATGAAATGATAGATTCTCTATAATCTCTCCTTTTAGAGAGAGAAAACCTTACTCTTATCATCAATACAACAACATATTTGGTGGATCAGTGGTAAGGGATTGAGGTGATCGACGTGATAGTGAAGTATTTTTTGGACCACCATGATTGAACCCATAACTTTACCAATAGAAGGTGTGTAGATTGAGGAATAATGTATAGATTATGTAGATGGGTTTGGTTCTAGATCCTTTCCCCAAATAATAGACGATGATTTGTTTCAATCAAATGCCCCACCAAATCAGACAAGGTGCACATTTTTTTTCTTTCTGTGATCTGTTTAATTCACACTAGATATTATGATCATAACAAGACATAGATTGCCAAATAAAACCAGTTATGTTGCCTTGGGGTGGAAATTTTTTAAATCCATCCCCCCTAGGAATTTGATGTGTTCACCAATATATTCAATTGGTATTAGAGACATTACGCAAATTTTCTATGATAAGAAAAAATTAAGTGACATTAAAACTATAAATATGGAATTAAATTGATCCCAATGGTTCCCACCGTGATTCTAAACATGGTAAAATAACCAAGTTATATTAATATGAATTAGAAATGTGGATAATTTGAGGTTAGATTTAGGGTATTAAAATTTCAGGCAAATATATTTTACATGTCAATTTTTTATCAGGTTACAATTCTAGAGCTATCTAGAACCGTAACATCTGATATAAACAATTTCTACACATTTCTAGAAATTATAATATAAAAAAATTATAATATTATTGTGTTATTAAATTATATTTTTTGTAATGTTTTTTATTTTTTTGAATAAAAATAATGTCACTTTTGACAAATGGGTCTGGTTTTTTGTAGGTGTGGAGAAATCCACTAAAGAAACAAAAATAGAAAATTGGGTGTCACATGATAAAAACCAAAAGGAAGTAGCCAGTGGCTTGACATGATTATCACAAAAAAACATTTTTATTGGGCCACCATGGCTCCCCCAGCCATGTTAATAGTTACCTTCTCTAGCACACACTAGGTGAGAACCATAATGCCACCACTCCTCATAAAACCAGTCAGCCACATATTCATATCTGGCTATCGTGGAGTCCCAACTGCTCATTGCCTCCCACCAATAGCACCCAAATTTACCATCCACAGCCTTTGTATGTCTTCTTTCTAGTCCACTATTAGACAACACCATGATCCCTCCTCCCTTAGACTAACCTACACCCTACTCTCAAACATTCCCTCTTTTCTTTCTTCAATCCTCTTATCCTCACCTAGTGAGGACTCCAACCACCACCTATATCTACTCAGCGATGGCCCCCAAAAAACATCTTCCGAATATTTTTATATATGTTTTATTAATTATAATTTAATAAAAAAGGGTTAGAGGTAAATATATTTCTAAAAATGGGTATCCTGATGCATGAACCACGTTCGCACATCTTCCCTTAGACAGAGATTTTTGAATGAGTTTCACGTATTTTCCATGATGCTGATGATGCGTGAACCCCGTTAACTAATCCCGTGTAGATGTGATAAAAGATATGTGTACCCTATTCACACATCCCTAATATATGGGTTGAAGGATACATGAACCCCATTCACACATCTCACTGAGGTAATCTATAACCCACCCCCCCCCCCTCAAAATTCATTCTTCTCCTCTAGATTTTGTTTTGAAGCCTTAAATAATTTGATTCTCAACAAATATTTTCTTCTTTAAGGAAATTAAAATTTCTATTTTAATATTTAATTTTTTATTTGTGTTTATTTATTTCCATGGTTGTATATATTTATTGGATTTGTGATATGTAGAAATTATTGCATGTGTGTATGGTTTATTTATTTCATATGTGTTGATCTATAAATTTGTTCATTTTGTATGATTTAATTTTTTGTTGGTGTGTATATTGTATGAATTCATATTTATTTATAGGAAAATTAATTATGTTACGTCTAAAATTTTGTAGGAATTCGTAATAAATATTTATGAGCATTAAATATTATCTAAAATATGTTATTTTTAATGTAATATTAATTTAAATTATAGTATTTCGCACAATATATATATAATTAATTAAAAAAATATTAGTTATATGTATAATATTTTAATTTCCTAAAAAATATATAATCCTATTTTATTAATGAAATTCAAATATAATTTTATATATAAAAATTTTAAAATATATTTTTTATAAATAAATTGTTTAAATGATATTAATATATATATATATATATATATATACTCATACAAAATGAAAAGATAATTTTTTTGGAAAAGAGGTGTATATATTTAATATATATTTCATCTAGTAATATATATAATAAGTATACCAAAAAACATGGTAAGTTGTGTGATGGATAATCTAGAGATGATCGATCCATGCATAATTGAAATTTCATGTCTTATTTTGTGAATGTGGTAATTTAATTTATAAAAATTGCATTTATTTTTCCGTATTGATGAACTAGTAGTCATCTCTAACTATGTATGTAAGGAATTGCATGTCCTCTTAAAAACATTATGTATTTCATACCCCGAAACCCCCTCACATGTGTGTGAGTAAATTTGTAATTAAAAGTTAATCAACAAGAGGAGTCCCTAAAGAGGCATCCCTGAAGAGGTGTCTCAAAGAGACATTTTAGAACAAGAATTCGACCAGAGGCATTATTGTTTGAAAGAACACTGGAAGTTGTAGAAATATTTGATAATAGAGACTCTAAGAGTCTACCCATAGGATTTGGTTATTTTATCAAAGAATGATAAACTAATCGTAAGTATGAAGATCAAGTCATGATTATTTCACAAGTAATTAAAATATATAACGTTATATTAAATTTTATTTGGTAATAACACCACAATACCTATATCTCAATATTGATAAATTAATACATAAAAAGTCTCAAGATAATTTCAATTATTCTTAACCAATTAAAATAATGTCAAATTATGATGTAGTATATAGTATTTTTAAATATTTATTATATTTATTAATTTATCCACAAAATTATAGCAATGGTGAGGCCATTTATACTGAGAATGGATTTAACTATAGTGTAACACCTCTCAAAGTGGTAAATAATCATTGTTATATGGCTATGAATGCAGTTCAAAATAATATTCATAATCAATTATAAAATAGTGTTGATCAATCCATTTCTTTAATAAAATATCGACATCTACAACATCCTGAAAATTTCTGGCACACCAAGTACCCTTTGGTCGATGATGATGATTGGATGGGTTCATATTCCTTATTTAGATAGTACTGTGCTAATGGTTTGATGGAGTTTTATGTGGTGATTTCTAATATATATGTAGTGCATTTGACTACTACATAACAATGTTTTGCGATCCTTGTCGAAGTTAGTCATTCAAATTTTATTTTTCATTTCCTCCTTCTCATATGAATCCAATGATAAAAGTAAACTTTGAAGAATATGATCAAAATTTGGAAGGAAATGTTGATTACATCTGTTTATCTACGGATATAGTGAATGAATGTTTATTTGAGGAAGATGAATCTGGGGAGCCATCATGAGATGATGTGGGTGAGGGTGATGCGGGGAATAAACCATCCGAGCTTCCTTTAAGAGACATGCATCCATGATATCCACTAGTTTTCTATAGTCATCCTTCACTATTGATTTCCATAGTTGAAGGAATAACTTGTGAACAACATTTTGATTGGTATTTCATTACACAATCATTTAAATTCCATGGAATTATAGGGAATAGGTCTGCATAAAATGATAATTCCATTTATGTAAAACAGAAGTATGAATATTAAATGACCATGAAAATTGTGATAATGGAATACCACCTTGATCAAAAATTTTCATTTGCGGTTGATGAGTCTAATAAAACAATAATATCTCAATCATTATGAAAAATATAGGCTAGAATGTAAATTTTGATTAAGGAAAATATTTGATAAATTTTTTCATGTTGGAGGATAACCAAAATAGAAGGGCCACACAATTTTGTTCATACAAGCTTGTCACATGAACTCTATTACCTTGATTTAGAGTTTATATCAAATTTTATTTGAGAGATGATACAAATATGTTAGTTTGTTCATTCTTCCCACTTTAGGAAAGAATTCAAAATTTTTATAATTATAAGATATCATAAAACAAATCATAAAATGGAAAAAAAAGATATTTTAAAAGTGTATGATGATTGGGATGAATCTTATGATGTTTTTCAATAGCTTGTGGAATTGTTTTCTCTCAGAAATTATGTTATTTATCAGTTAGACACTATTGAGTATGTATCCCCCAATCACTTAGTTGATTGAACAAAGGTGAAGTTTAACATTATTTTGTGGGAATTCTTTTCATGCATTGACGCCTTTCCCTATTGTAAAAAATTTAATCAATTCATCGATACATTCCTGTATGGCATGTATACAGGTGTTCTACTCATTTCTTCCACACAGTATGGTAATCATGCTGCTCTTCAAATTTATTTTTCTATTGATGAAAAAGATAATTTTGAATAATGTAAATGTTTTTTGGCACTTGTACGTGTTTCTATGACACAAAACACGAGAGTGTGTCTCATATCAAATCACCATAAAGAAATTGTAGTGGTTGTGGCTAGTGATGGGGAATCATGGGCTGAGCTAAATGCTTATCATCGTTATTGAGTTAGACATATTTCAAGTGATGCGCATAATCATTTTAGAGATGAGTCCAGAAATAAGGCGATCCTAAAGTTGGGAATGTTTTTCTAAACATACTTTTTAAACAAAATTTAATTTCAATTTTAATACATTATTCTCTTATGGTTTCGGTATATGAGCCCCAAAAACAATGGTTTGATTGAGTACTTTAAGAGATTCAAAATGATAATGAATATGTGTATGAATATATGCTGCATATTTCAAAGGAAAAATTTTCATTATCATGTGATGGTGGTAGAAGATATGGACATATGACCACTAATATAGTGCAGTAAATAAATGTGGTCCTCAAGGGTTTTCACAAACTCCCAATCACAGTGTTAATGCATGATAAATTTTATAGATGTGTTCACTACTTTGTTGACCTGTCCCAAAAGGCATATTAGAGGATGGAAAACTGAATGCATTTTACTAATCATTTCCAATGTAATATTGATCAGATACTAAATGAGGCTTCAAGATGGGTTGTAGAAGACATTGATAGGTAAATGAGGAGATTTCAGGTAAGAAAAGGCTATAATTGGGATACAAGCACCAGTGGCCCAGTGTTTGTGGTGATATTAGATAACATGTACTTTTATTGTGGAAACATTATGGAATTTATATTTCCATGTGAACATGTTATAGCCACAAGTGCTCTGGTAAATATATAATGGGAGCCGTATATTTACCTGGTGTATCACATGATCACTTTGGTTAACTGTTATAGTGTAGCTCGGATACCTATTAGTGACTTTCATTCTATCTCACTGCCTGCTGATCAGCTGACCATCGTCCATGGTATTTAAAGGTTTCATAATTTTATTTTGTTTTCATTTATGATTTGTTCAATGTCTGTCTTTTTTAAAACATTGTCTTCATACTACCAGTTTGTAGACTTGAATATGACCAATGTTAACTCGAATCAGAAATGTGATGGATTGGCCTCAACAACAGGGTGGGAGAATATGATATAGTAATTTTCACCCATAAGGACATACTTGTAAGAGATTTCCCCAAGTGGTATGATAGAGCTCCATATCCCATAATCCATGATCATGTCTTTTTATTGTATCATGAATAATTATATTTTGTTTTTTATGTGGACATTTCAGTATTGAATAGTTTTATTTTTTACATGATCTATTTCAGACATGTTTTGAATTTTGTTTTATCTAGATTTTGGGTTATATAATAATGATTTTTTTTACTAAAACTGTTGATAAAATAAAAATAGAACGAAATTTAATATATCATTATTCCACATGTAACAAAGACACTAATCCACCCACAACAAATAAATAATAAATTGAGAATATTAACAAACATTTTTAATTTTTTTTCTATAGATTTTTTTAAAATAAATGCTTATATTTTTTTATTGAATTCGCTATAAAAAAGTAACAATGATATCATTCTGGTAGATTAAAGGTTTTCCTTTGCTCACATCCTAGGCTACACATGTATCACAAAAATAATTTAGGGGGATGTCATGTGCCTCCATTAAGTGTAAAAAAATATCACCATTTCCATCATTTTGCACCACCTCCTGCTATCATCCCTCATCTCCGTCATGTTGGATTCTATGTTGTTCCCATGTATTACCTAACGTTTCTAAATAATCAGATCATTGTTGTGGTTGTACAAATATGGAGGACAGAGTCACATACATTCCATTTTAGAGAGTGGATATGAATCTAACCCTGCAGGATGCAGCTATTATGTTGGGCCTCCCCAAAGACAGTGCGACTCTGAAAGGCTGAGTTGGAGAAGACTTTCTAGAGCATGTTCGTAGACTACTAGAGATTGAGATCTACGATGATGGTCAGACTATCGTTGTCAGTAGATTAAGCATTCTTTGGTTGGACCAAATCTTCACACAGTTAGAAAAGGATACTGATGAGATCACCGTGTTGCGGTTTGAACGTGCATATATTTTTAAGATTATCAGTGGAATTCTTTTTGGTGATCACTTCACTACTTTTGTACCATTATTGTATTTACCATTTTGGGGGGATTTGGATGAGGAATGCTGGTATAGTTGGGGGTCATCTTATCTATAATATGAATAAAAGAAGATATGTAGTGCATGTCTCATCATTAAAATGCAGATCACGTGACACATGGTTCTTCTACAGATGTGGGTATAGGAGAACATCCCTCGTTTATCTCCACATTCTTGTGTTCCATTTCCCATAGATATTTTAGCATAGGATCTACATAGATGTTGGTATGTTAATCCTTCCTTATAATGTATAGCTTAATTTTATAAATTCCTATTATGAAATTTAAATATAATATTATTATCTATATGTGGATTCCGGCACATCGACATTCAGATTCCCCCAAACATGACGTCGACACCTTCAGACTTATTTTGGATAGCATTTAACAAAATGATATAATTGATTATTATTTATATTGTTAAATATTTATTTTTTTTGTATATGTATTCATTTATTAATTGATTATTTAATTTTTCATTCAGATTTTTTGGATTCCATATAGAGATGATATTATCTAGAGTCTTCCATCGTACTATATGGTGATGCTTGCTACCAGCTCATACAGTGTTACATTGATTCATTTTCATAATGTCGAGTGGCATCAGATTGATAGAGTTATGAGGAAGTTCGTATTCATTCAGCATGTTCCTTTCCCTCCCATTATAAAACCACACCTCAAAACCTCAACTCATCACTACTCCAAATCCATGAAAATAAACCAAATTACTCCCAATTCTATTCTTAAGTCTATACAATGCTTCTTGGATCATTTGGTCTCCAAAAATGACCAAACCCAATTAACCTAAGGAGGTTCTCATGGAGATGAATTTCAAGAGGTGAAATCATCTTTCATTTTCTTTAAATTCCTTTTCAATTTCCATTCTTTTCTCATCCCATCCTCACATATTTATCCAAAAGTGTCAAGATAACTATAGCACCTTTAATATATTGGATTTTATTGTGTTAATGGAATAATCCATCATTATAAATCTTTTCCTCTATATTTTATTCTAGAAATGAATACATCACACATGATGTATCGATTTTCCACTATCATGGACATTACATTTTCATTTCTCCATACCAACTTCAATACTGGTCATAAAACCATTATTATGGTTAAATTAGACTTTATTATAAATATTATAAGTCATATATTATTCTAAAACCAATATATAAATATGATATTAATTAAAACAATATAAATTTCTCATGGTTATAAAAAACACCCAAGTAAATTAATTCATTTTCCTTAATATTTTATCTAATGAATGAAAATCCTATCATATATACAAATGATAGATATGATCATTTAATCTTTTGGATTTTCATTAATGAAAAGTTATTTCTATTCTGGATAATTATTCCCATTTTACACATACTTTCATACTTGTATACATAATAATTCTTAATGAAAACTAAAAAAATAACTGAATTGAAAAAATAAAATATGAGAACTCCAAAAAAGGTCTATAAATGAACTTAATAAGATTATAATAAATCAAATACACATATAAATAGATCTTAATTAATTAATAAACGACATAATTTTATTATATAGGATAATAAGTACATGTTCATACAATTTCACCCAGAATGTAAGGGATTTTCTCCTAACCTTCATTTTTCCATTGCCTTATGCATTCTCTAAATTTAATCTAATGTAATTATAAATTATTTTAGTTAATACTTCTAAAAAATATTTTTATGTTCCAAAAATATGTTCCTAGCTCATGTATTCTTTCTATTATGAAGAAATACTTTTTTATAATGATCAATTCCCAAACCCTCCCAATATGAAAGCCCGATTAAGGGGAACATACTAGATTCATACCCATTTTCTAGTATACTCCACAATATTTTTCAGGTCTCCATTATTTTTCTAAATAGACGATTTTATAATAAAAAACTATTTATGTTAATTTATATTTTTATTCAAAGAATTATTCATTTTCTTACTTTAATGAATCATTAATACGTTCCCTTAAGCACATGGTAGAGGCTCATATATAATGTTTCTTAGACACTATTTTTACATGTTTTCACTTCATATTAACACCATTTATCACGATATATACCAATATTACCAAAAAAATGGCCATATATGTTTTATATTCATAATTTAATGGACACTTTTATAGTACACCCATTTTATATACACAATTACATTATTATGACTCTAATTTATTCCCATGGGTTACCCTTTTCAATATGTCTGATTCTACATGTGGGACACAAATTCATGGACATGTTATAATGGGTGGACCACCAATGAACTCCAATGCATTGGGAATTGTTTAGTCTCATGTGTTTTTATAGTGGGATAATAAGTAAGCCTGATTCCTTTATGGGCCTTTGTCAATCATTTGCAATGGTATTTTAAGTTATCTTGGACTAATTATGATGTCATATTTTATGTTGCTTCGGAATTACTATGATTCCATGATATGATTTTATAAATTTTATTGGACCTTATGTTTATTCATGTTATTTTCCTTCTTATGTCATCACGTTATACTTTCTAACCCATAAGTTAGGTTTTATATCTATGTTTACACCCTTACTGGTATTTTTTTATCATAAATTTTTTCATGTATTCCACATGTTACCCTATGCATATATAAGATATCAAAAGAAATTTTGTACTCATTATTGAGTTTATGTAAATGATTTATTTTTATTTTGGCTCACTGTTTTCAGTTCCATATACATAATATTTCATTGACACTAGACACTACCATCCTTATATTTTATTTGAAATCTACATTTGCTTAAATTCATGTAACAATATGTGAAATAGGATAGGTAATTAATAGTTGGTATCCAAGATTTTTTTTGTTATTTTTGGATATAATGACGATATAACATTATTAATAACCATAGGGATAATTCTATCAACTTGTATAACTAAAATTGAAACATAGGGAATCGCCAGATATGATAAACTTTCCATTTACCATTTTATATTTCTATGAAAAAGGATTCATTTTCATATGCTTATTAGATAAGTATTCAAGACCCCCATTTTTTATTTTCTATTTAACTGATGTAAATAAGTGATTTACCCTCACCTATTTGAAATATAGAATGTAAAATTGTATTTAAAGTGTGATGTTTTCTAAGGGGGGTTCAATGTAGTGACCCAAAATCTAATCAATCAATTTTTTTCCATCTAATAGTTATGATATATAGTATAAAATAAACACATCACATAGAGAAACTAATAAAAAATTATTTTTATAATTTAAGAGTAAAATAAGTTGTATTTTTAAAATGTAAGAATCCATTTCATGTGGAATGGTAACTTGGAATTTTGAATATTAATGTGACCATTATGAATATTAATTTATCCAATATTAATGTAACATAACCTATAAATGTATAAATAATGTTTATGTATCTTATATATGAAAATATAACATATTTATATCATGGATTAAGTAAATAAATGTTTTTTAAATGAAAAATTCCGTATTGATATTTTTTGTAGGATAATTGTGTATTTGAAATTGTATAATTAATATAATAATGTAAAATAAAATGTTTTTACTCTTATATGTTCTCATAAATTAATGTTTTTTCATTCAATTATAATGTAATTTTATGAGACCATAATTAAGTTTTCACGGTGTCATAAAATTCTTTATAATTTTAAATCAGTATTTTTTTGAATAAATGATGCTTTTAATTAAAAAATTAAATATCTTATATTTAGAAAATAATTGTCATAAAATAGAGCTCATTTTTTAAATCGAATCATTGAAAAATGGTTGTGGTGAATTATTTATATTTTTCTAAAAAAGATGAATTTTGGTTAATAGTGTATTACAGTAATTTTCAGTATTAGAAAAATAAACGAATTATTAAGTCAAGGATGATGTTTGGATGATTTAGAAAAATTAAATAACACTCACTAGTTATTTTCAATAGTTATTATAATCCAAACTATATAAATTCTTGATCAAAAATAATAAACAATTGATCAAAATAATCAAAAACAATGTTCTCTTCCAACTATAAATACCACCACTCACAACATCTTTTCCGCACACATCGAAACCATTGAAGATTTTACACATTCATACAAAACTCATAAAAATTCTATTTCCAACATCCATGAGACTTTTCTATGAAAAAACTCGAAGAAAAAATTTCTCTAAGGAGGATCTAAAGGAGAAGAAGTTCAAGAGGTTAAATCATCTTTCATTTTCTTTTAATTTCTTTTCAATTTTTTTTAATTTCTTATATCATTATACCATACCTATCACAAAGTTGAATGACAACTAAATTATATTTTATATACTAGAATTTTATTATGTTAATGTAATAATCTTTCATCAAACATCTTCTACTCTCCCTTTTATTCTAAAAATGAAGTCATTGTTCGTGATGTGTCGATATACCACCATCGTGTACAATGCATTTTAATTTCCCATTTTGACCATCAAGGATGGTCATAAAACCATAATAATGGTTAAATAAGATTTTATTATACATATTATTAGTCATATAGTATTATTCAACTATTATATAATAATTATATTAAATAAAATAACATATGTTATTGATGGTTGAAAAACCACCATAATAAATCAAATCATTTTTATTAACGATTTAATAGTGAATCATCCTCATACCATATAACCAAATTATATATAAGAACATCTAAAATTATTTATATTTATTAATTCCATATAATTTCAATTATATAAAATAATTTCCATTTTACAAGATCTTTCATACTGTCATACAAGCAAACTGGTCATGAAAACCAAGAAAACGAATGCTCTCAGAATGGTGGAATTGAAACTTATAACCCCTAAAAAAGACCATAAATGAATTTAATAAAGTATTAATAAATGGAATTCTTGTAGAAATGTTTTTAATTAATTATTTAATTGTTTAAATTTTATTATCCATGACATTAATTACAACTACAGAACACTTTCAGACATAAGGTAAGTGATTCTCCCAAAACCATCATTTTGCTCCGAGTTACACATTCTTTATATTTACCCCAATGTTATTATTAATAATTATTATTTAATCCTTATAAATTCATATTTAATGTTCCGAAAATATGTTCCTATCTGAAATCATGTTTATTTCATTGGTAAATACACATTTTTGAGGAACACTTCTCAATTCCTCATGATAAGTAAGCCCAATTAAATGGAACATCATAGCTTCATACCAATTTTAGTGTAAACTCCATAATATGTTTTAAACAAAAGTATTTTTATAAAAGACTAATTTTTTAATGGAAAAATTTATAATTTTATTTCTGGATTTGTGAAACAATTAATACTTTTCCATATTTAATGACACTTTATCATTTTCACATGAACAGCAATAGGAGGCTCATTTCAAAATTTTCTTAAACACATTTATTGAATATTTTTTATTTATTTTAACATAATTTATCATGATATCATCCTATTTAACCATAGTAATGTCTTTGTAAGATTTAAATCCATTATTTCTTACACACATTTATTATACGGCCAATTTTTATACTCTATAATAAGATTATGATACCCATTTCATTCAGTGGGTAAACCTTATGTTTATGTTTGATTCATCATGTTGAACACATATTCCATAACATGTTATTCTAGGAATGAAAATATATCACTTCAATGGATTTTTTAATATTTAGTCGCATGAAATGTCGTGTTGGGACAAAGAGTAAACCTAATTCTTTTAGGACATTCACTACCTTATGAAATGGTCTTGGAAGTTTCCATTGACTCATGCTTATGTAATGTTGTATATTTATTCCACATTAATATGATTCCATTAATAAATGATTATAGGTTAATCATTTTATGTCGCATTATTTTTGTTCATGTTACATACCATTTTATGTTATCATGTTATACCTTCTAACCCATGTGATATGTTTTATTTCAGTGTATATACTATTAATAGTTTTTTTCATCCATTTGTTCATGTATTCCATGTGTGATCATATATAGAACTAGGATCTCAAATTAATTTATAAGATTAATATGGATTTAAAATTAAATTTGTTTTAATTTTTGTTCAATGTTTTTATTTTTTTGTACATAATCTTTTAAATACACTAGGTTTTGTGATCCTTGGTTTTTATTCGAAGGATAATTATTCTTAATATCATTTATTTATCTTGGTGTGATATCCCCTTGTAAAACCTAGATTTAGATTGCCTCTTTACCCCCCCCCCCCCTATAGGGGAGGGATCTTCACCGACCTTCGATGGATCTCAAAAACCTGCCATAACTCTTTTCTATATAATTGATTTCATTTATCCATTTCATTAGATAAAGATTTTACTTAAGGTTCCCAATTTATAAGAGGGTATTCCACAACACCAATCAAGATTTTGGAGATCAATCAGGCATTTTCCATTCTATTCCTGACATTAATTTCTCGATTTAGGAATCGACAACCTTCGGTGGACTCATTTGAGTGAATTATCTTAGGAACATGGGGAATTTATGATTGAGCAGTGATGGAGAAACTTAATGACCATTATATAATGATATGCTTCATAGTGGATGAGAACATGATACACCTATGGTCTATATCCCCCCAATGATTCAACAGAGCCAGATTATTCCTCTTCAGGTGGTGTTACAATATTCATATAATCTATGACTCACTAAGGACTTCTACATATGTTAGATTTATATAACTCACTCTCCCATTACAAAATCCATCTAATATTAATATGATCAGGAACCTAGTGGGATGTTCTCATTGATTAGATAGTAAGACATGGGTTATTTCCCATCACGTTTCTTCCTGAGTCTGTGTTGATGTCGAAGTGTCTAGATGATTTATTATAGATTGTTGTTGGTGAGGATTTTCATTCCGAACAAAAATTATTTTATAATCCAAGGGTGGATTTTAATTCTTCATTCAAGAAACTGGGTCACATTAGTTTCATTTGTAGGCTCGAGAGTAGTAACAGAGGGGGTGGGGGCATGATCGTGGGGTGTACAGTGTAGGATCCAAGCTAACATAATAGTCTGGTGTGGAAGAAGTGGTTTCTATGATAGGGTATGGAATTCCTCTGAAGATAGAATAGTCATTACCATGTGAACTGAAGTTGAGTGTAGTATTTGGGAAATCAAAACATCACATGGGGATTGGTTATGATAAATGGTAGGTGGAAACATAATAATTAAATGAGGTTATGGATGTTGAGTTGATGCTTGTTCATTAGGATATGTATGGAGTAGGGAGTGGTCCAAATAGAAAAGAATAAACTTCTAGAGTTCCCAGGGTGGATTCGCATATAAGAAAGGGTGCAATGGGAGTGAAAAATATATAAAGATATTGGGTTGATGTAGGATGTAGGTAACAAAATTTCAATTCTAAGTGTCAATCGGGAATACTTTAATGGATGGGTAAAGGTAGAAGGTAGGGTGATTATGAGAATAAATAGTACCAAGGTTATATATTAAAATTTTTTCAAGTGTCATGAGGTTAATGACATGCGATATAAATTAGATGGTGGCATTCCTACTATTAGGGATGTTACCTAAATGAGTTCAATTTATTTTGATCATAGTATTAGTCTCTGGGTAGGTGAGGCTAATGATGTTAATGTGGAACAAGTTGATGGTGAGGCCATTTATATGGGGTGATGGTTGCTTCAGGGGGATTTTCCATAGGAGGGTGGCCTAAACTCTAAATTATTTAATTCTAGCCTTCATAAAGAGATTGACGGTATAACTTAAGACTCTGAAAAAAAATATTTATGAGGTAACATTTATGGATGGAAGGGAATCTATAAAGAGAGGAAGGACTACTCCTCATTACCTTATCTAGTGGAGACTCAGTCACTAGAGCATGACAAGCCGATGTAAAACTAGGGAAAGTCATATGATGTAATCATTTACTCCTGGGAATTTCTCTTGAGCTATGAAGATGTTTTAGTAGAACAGGTTTTGTCTATCAATGATACTAATGAAAAAGTGAATAAAATTAGGAAGATATCTTTAAGGATTACTCTCAATATAGAACAATATACCTGGATTCAATAGAAAGACCAGATATTTATTGGGGGATTCAATAGTGGGAAGATCAGTCTGGAGGAGTACATCATGTCTTAGGATTATCTGGCCTTTCTATTTTAAGATATTACAATATATAAATCATTAGTGCATGTAAATAATATCTCTTGGATATTTTTTAGGGAGTCTAATTATAGTAGGAGTAATTTTTACATTAATGAATCTATTATTTTCTTTAGTCGTTGAACTCATGTATCTCACATTTCACTTATATTATTTGATAATTAAAATTGTAATTTTCTATCATTCAGTATTAATAACATGTATTAATATGTGTAAATGTCTTGGAAAATTATACATATACTCTAGTATGATTTAAGATTACAAAATTGTATATAATGTGAAAATTATTTATAAACTTTTAGGTAAGGTTATCCAAGTAAAAGCATAAAATAATGAAATTATAATCAATAAGTTTTCCAGTGTAAAATTTGAAAGAATATATGAAAATGACAATGGAATGAGAGGCACCAAAGGAATCTTCTCAATGTATGTAAATGAAATTTTTATTAATAATGATTTTATTTAGTTATCATGTTAAGAAATAAATCTGTGTTTGTTTCTTTGTATTGACCAGAATTAAACGAGAAAGAAATTTATTCTTCTTAAAATATATTCATTGATTATATGTATTAATTATAAACATAATTATTGTGTATTTAATAGAATATTTTCATAAAATATGAATATATAATTACAATAACCAATTCTGAATTTAATCGTTACATAAATAAAGGTGTAGTCTCCATGCAGCTGATAATGGGTGTTTCCTAAGATATCAGTTAGAATCCCAAAACATTTATTTTCCTTGTGGAATTATTCAAGGATAAATTTTATTAAGTATGACAAATAATATTATCTCATGTATCCATTGGACACTGAGAAATTATTCCACGATCGTGAAGTATTTTCTTGGGTGTCTCATACTCAACCATGAGTTTAGTGATATATGAACCATAAGAATTAAATGATAAATATAAAATGTAATTATTTTATAAAATGTTTCATAAAGATAATTATTTTTCATATAAAACCTAATAGTCAATGTCAAGGGTATATCCATTGTTGTTCTTGAGACTCAAGGGAGTTAAACACCTTAGGTAATATTGATGTTTAACTAATATTTTTTGGAAAAAGAATCCTTTAGATAAAAAGGTACATCGCAATGATTTTGGGATTAGTTCAGCAAGATAGAGTGAACTATTATAAGGTTAAGTTAGTGTTAAATATTAACATAAGATTCATTTAGGTAATTATGGAATAAAAAAATGAACAATTATATATTCATATTCGGAAGATATGTGTTTCTTTGGGATCTAATTATGAATAATATTTTGACCTACGATTCATTGATCATTTTACAGTATCATGGATTAATTCATAAATGCATAATACCTTATCTAGATTAGGAATATAATATTACTAAGGATAATTGAAGATGAGTATAACATGTTAACATTGATCATTTTAATATAGCATGGAGAAATTACTAAATGGACATTTCCTAATATAGATCAAACTTATGTTGTAAGTGTGAGGATCATCAATGTTGATATATTTTTTATAGACATCCATTATATTTCAAAACATGCATCAAAAATAAAAAAGTCTTCCAATAAACACATTCCTGCAATAATGAAAAATGCATATCCTATGAGTCATAGTATGATGTAAATACCTTATCTCAAAAGAAATTATGTTTAGATTCAAAGAGATTTTTAATGTTAAAACAAACTTTCATTCAGGGAAAGTAGTATATGAAACAATAGTAATCATGCAAAAATATTCTATGGAAATTATAGAAATACTAATGATATGAAAACTATTTACTAGGCAATGAAAAATAAAAGGGTCAATATATGTATTTTTTATAGTGGGATAAATATTTACTTGGGTTTAGTTAATACTAGAGATGCACAAGTAGTTGGCATGGGAAAAAGATTCACAAGATCATGTTGAAAAGGAATGATCTAGAGACATTTACTATGTAAGAAGGATGAAACCATAGTAGTGTTTTTACATTTACCATGTATGATGATACATTATTTAGTACAAAAAAATAATTCCTACAAGTAGTTAGTGCATCATAACAAGATAAAATGTACAATATCAATTGAAATTAATTAATGGATTCCATGTGTCATTGTACATTGGAAATATTAATTTGAATACTCTAGTTGGTATTTAGGTGAGGCGATACATGGATGGTATAAATGTTGTACCAATAAAGATAAATTGGTTACACTCAGTAATTATGCCTAACCAACTTTGATTTTTAATTATCATAGCTAGTATCTATGATAATTTTATTTATTATTAGATGTCAATAACACCAATCATTGATGGTGCCTATATGAAGCAACCTAAAAAGGATGATAAAATCATAAAATGACAATTTGTGTCGAAGTTATTGAAATCCATTAATGGAATAAAATTAAGAAACATGATATTAGAGTATAAATTTGGGAAGAATTATTTCATTTTTTATAAAAGTTGCTAGTGGGAGAATGATGATTTTCTTAGAGATATATGTTTGGTAAAATTTGTAAAACATCAATTAGGGATAGAGTTTGTTAAGACTAGAATGAATGAAATTCACTAATGATTTACGTGAAGTAGAAACGTATGTTCTAGGGAATGTGTAAAGACCCGTAAAATTCAAGGGGAATTTTTTGTTAATTTTCTTTGGGATTTTACAAGAACGTAGTTTCTGACGGCACTTGATTCTGAGGCCTGGTGTTCCCGGAATCAATTTCCGAAGTTTAGCTCGGGTACATTCAGTGAATGAACGAGCGGGTTTTCCTAACATTAGAACCGGTGCTCGGAATCGAATTTCGAGGACACCGATGGAATCACAACACCGGTAATTGCTTAAAAACACCTTTTCCGGAGTTTCATTTTCTCGGGTGAGGTTATTAATTAATTGGGTTAACTAAAGAATAAAATAAAATATTGTGCTAGAGATTTTTTATCTATGTAGTGATAACCTATGCATGGTGGTTGGAGTGGGACCCACTAATATCCTAACTCCTTGGTAGGATATTAGTGAGGTGGGGACCACAAAAGCTCCACCCCCTTTATTTTTCTTTTTACCTCCCATGTGCATTTAATTTTGTAACTCACCCCCCCCCCTTTCAAATTCCAAGTCAACTCTCACGTTTAATTGGATTATTAAAAGCCTCATTAATTGGTCAAAACATGTTAATTAAGTTGTGATTTAATTTTGAATTTCAAAAAGGGTTGGCATGAGTAATAAAATAAGGCAGGGCCTTATTTTATTATTGTTGATCTGTTGTGCGAGACGTTTTGGGGAGAAATTACTCTAGTCTTGAAGAACGTTCTTTCTCGTTGAAGAACGCGAAGAACGACGAAGAACGCTGGCGTCCGACGAAAGACGACGAAGAGCACATGTTCCTCGAAGATCGACGATCCTCTTCTATGTGACGTCGTGTACCGCGACATCAACGATCCTGTTCTCCACGACTTCGTGTACCACGACACTGAAGATCCACTTCTCCGCGGCGCCGTGTACTGCGACGCCCATGATCCTCTACCGCGACACCGTCTTCTGCAATGTATTTTCCCGCAACGATCCTCATTCAACAACTTCATCGAGGTAGGGGTTTTCATGTATAGTGTTTATGTGAAATATACCCTCGTGCGTGGGTATTTAATTGCAGGGTGTTAGTATAATTTACTTGAATAAATTATACCCTCGTAAATGTTTAAAATCATGTATTTAAATGATTTCTAATTGATAACACTTAACGCGGAGGGCGCAGGCCGGACAAACACGGCCCGACAACCCTCGGCAGTTTGTTTATTGATGTGTGGATCAACGGGTGACGACGAAGTGGGCCTCAAAGGAGTTTTGAACCCTCTGCAGTAATCTACTAGTCTCGGGAGAGCCGCAGGCGCAGAAGGTGTGAAAAACAGACCACCAGAGCGTGTCTGGTTGTCCGCGAGAGATACGGCTGGCGCGCCACGCCCTCACGGCGGTGCCGGCAGCCGGAGGTGGGGGCCGGCACCGGCCGGCCGCCAGGAGGCGGCGGCGCTCGGCGCCCCGCCAGGAGGAACCGCCACGGTGGCAGGCGACCGGGATCCCACGGCCGCGCGGGATCCGGAGGAGGACATGGCACCTGCCGCGTCTGTGGAGGGAAAGGGATGGGGGGACCGCGTCCCCCCATGCTCAGCCGCTGGCCAAGCCAGCGTGCCACCCTGCCGGGTCGGGCCAGGTTGCGCGGACTTGACCGGGCCGCGCCCAGTCGGGCCGGACCGTGCCCACCGATCTGGTTCGTGCCCTAATAGGCCAGACCCGGACCTGGGTTGGGTCGACTTGGTTCGGGCCGACCCAGGGAGTGTTGGGCCGGGTCGGACCGGGCCCAGACCCCCCGCTTTTGGACTGTTTACAGTCATTTTCCCATATCTTGGTCTACAGACCTCCGATCGACACACCATTAGTTGTGATGAGATCCTTGGATCGAGATGGTCGTTTCTATATATTACACTCAAGGTTTCGGAGAACTTTTTGTATATCCATGTTGGTTCGAACACGAAACCAACCGGGCCCTCAGAGCAGATACGCTTATAACTTGAGCTCCGAATGTCTGATTGATATGTCATCGACTTTGTTGGATTCATATTAGTGATACGGACCTTTTTTCTTACTCATATTAAGGTTTGGATGTAGTTGGAGTGCGGTTGGGTTGGTTTTCACTAAAAACCAACCTGCCCCCTAGGACGAAAAAGAAAATTTTTCTCAGACCGGGCATCTGATCGACGTACTGTCTATCGTGTTGTGTTCCTATGGGCATGAAATAACTTTGCAATACATCAACTCTGGTCTACGTGACAGTTGATGTATCGACCTCTTTGCTCGTGGAGCGGACCCTCACGGAACGAGCGTGCTGTGTGCGGAAACCCTAGAGCTGGCTGAGACTTGACGACTACATATCGATTGACTCGGAGTGTTTCGATAGCCCCATGGGAAGCACTTGGTTGTAGTGGTATAACCATGGCGGAGGAGTGCTCGGTTGTAGTGGCAGACCCACGGTACTCAACAGAAGGAGTACCTCTATAGGCTATGAGGGGGAGTGCTTGGTTGTAGCGGCAAACCCATGGTGGGAAGCGCTTGGTTGTAGTAGTAGGCCCACTGTACATTAAGGGGGAGCGCTTGGTTATAGTGGCATACCCATGACAGAGGAGCGTTCGGTTGTAGCGGTAGACCCATGGTACCCAATAGAAGGATCACCTCTATAGGATATGAGGGGGATCACTTGGTTGTAGCGGCAGACCCATGGTAGGAAGCGCTTGGTTGTAGCAGCAGGCCCACAGTACATAAAGGGGGAGCACTAGGTTATAGCGGTAGACCCATGGTGGGAAGCACTTTGTTGTAGAAGCAGGCCCACAGTACTCTACAGGTGGAGTACTACAATAGTCCATGGTTAGTGGGAACCGCTTGGTTGTAGCGGCAGGCCCACTGTTCTTGATAGAGGAAGAGTTCCCCAGCAGGTATGGGTTCGACGGTGAAGACTTTCTTACTGGAATCCTCCGTGGTTTCATCGGTGATGACTACTACATGTATACTTCATGGCTCCCAGCTTAGATGAATCAATGGCATCATCTGATCATCTCTATTCACCTTACGAAGAAGTATACCTATATGAGCTGAGTCTTGACTTTCAATCATTATCTTCGATATGATTGACTTGTTTTCCTGCGTGGATGTGTTTGTACTTAAGCTCGTGAGTTGGAGCTGACCTGATTTGATGACTTAGGTATATGTATGGGAATATACCTAAGTAGTGTTAGATGATACTCCGCGATTGTATCTTTTCTTTGTGGATTATCTTTTGTGGATTCAGGGAGACCTTCGGGGGTCTCGGGGTCCCTATTGAGTATCGTATACTCACCCCTGGACGGGCTTCCCCCGCACTACGTTGTGTTGGTTGCAGATGGTGGACATCACTGTTCGAGGTTGAGGCTTGTAGAGCTGGACGGTTCCCGGAGGAGGAACTTACGACGAGTCTGTACCTGGAGGTGGACCACTAGGCGGGACATACACGGAGCGGACGGCTAGACCCAAGGAGTTGAGGAGGATATCTGTACACACCCTTCATGTGGGACTTCCAGTGGATGGCTCGATGTTGTTGTTTTACTTTCAGTTGTTGTACTTCCATTCTAGTTTTACTTTACTTCAGTTTGGGTTTGTATTTGGCCCACTTACTTTTCCGCACATTCTATTGTACTCAGTTTAATTAGTGTTTACTTCTGCTTGCTTACTCTGTGGTGTTTGTTTACTTTATATAAAGGAAATTCCTTCCTCTTTTTGTCTGTATTTACACCTTGGTGCTAGTCTCCGGCCCCTGGCCTATGGGAGGTGGGATTGGGGTAGTCACAGTACGGGTCCCGAGGACGGTCCATGACAAATTGGTATCAGGGGAGTTTGGTTCTACCACAGAACTCAGGACTCTGATCTTTCTTCTATGTGAAGAAATAGTGTTAAAGGTATTGAGTGTGGTTATCAGTCCAGAGAGTCTAGTGTTGATACGGCGGCAAACGTATCTGTACACCAGGACCTTGACTTCTGATTTTCGACTCAATGCACAAAAACATTGATTTCATGTGTGTTTCAAAAGTTTTCATTGTGATTACTTTGTGTCAGCTCAACAGGTATACTGTTTTGACTGTGGAACACCTGCCTCCTTTCAGGATGGCCCGACGATGGAAGCCAGCTAGGGTTCTAAGCTTTGTGCAAGATGACATCCCACCGAGCGATGAGGCCTCAGTACAGGGCCCTTTTTCAGTGGAGGCACCAGCGGTACCTCTACCCGCCGAGCCACCTATGCTACCAGCCCCATCTGCCGAGAGTGCACATCTCCTTAGTGCACTGTATGAGTTTTAGCGTCAGAGAATGCCCAGATTCCACGGGGAGACGGAACCTTAGGTAGCCAATGATTGGCCGGAGGCGGTTGTGCGAGTTTTCAGGTTAATGGGGACACCAGCCGACCTCATGGTGATCCTCGCAGTGAGCCTCCTGCACACGGTAGCAGGTAGATAGTGGAGCTTTATGCTCCAGGTGCATGACGAGGAATCTCTCCTCTAGACGGACTTTGAGAGCCTCTTCCGCTCGGAGTTCGTCCCAGCCACCCTCCATGCAGTGCGCATCCAGGAGCTTCTACAGCTGTTGCGGGGCAGCATGATGGTCGCCCAGTACTCGGTGAGATTTACTGATCTCTCATGCTATTCGACGGTCATGGTATGGGACCCATTCTTCCAGGCTCGGACCTTCGAGCAGGGACTGAGGCATGAGATCTGGGCATAGATGATCTCCCTCAATATTCTTATGCAGGCAGGGGTGTTGGATCGAGCCATCTTAGTGGAGAGATTCCTTGCTGGGCAGTCTCCAATAGCATGACCCACCACTATCCAGCATGCGGCCGAGTCTTCTGCAGCGGGCAGTAGACAGATGACGCAGAGGTCCAAGAGGACCAGACCTACAGGTGATCGACAGCATGACACATGATCGTGTGTGTGAGGCACCCGGGGTGGAGAACGACTTACCAGGAGCGGACAGTGTTACTCCTGCGGTGGGATTGGTCACATGGCATGTGACTGTCCGACCCGCCATAGAGATTACTAGCGAATAAAAGAAGGACCTCCCAGGCAGAGGTAGTGGTTCGATTGGGGCGGATCGCAAGGAGCAGGAGACCGAGGTAGGGGAGCTGGCCATGCAGCTGGAGGTGGACGATGCTTCGAGGTAATTCCACCACCACCACCAGGAGTTCCACCCCGAACACAGGGAACAGATGGACATGGAAGAGCTCAGCTTCAGTCAGTTAAGGCTTTTGACTATGGAGCTCCGGATGATGGTGGACAGGAGCGAAACTAGTTCCAGGCATGGAGGCCTTGTTGTTGGTGCATCTAGATTTCTTTTTATTGATGTTGTGGTTATATGTGTCTTTGTACATTGAGCTACAGTAAAAAAAATAAACCTTTCTTTGTGGAGTTTACCTTTTTTTCCTCTCTTTATGTTGTTACTAAGAGGTTCCGGTTTAAAAACCGTTGACTTGACCCTCACTTCTGAGATACCTACTGGAGGAGACCAGTGACCACACACTGATGCCGATAGTGTGACTCAACCCTTGGAGGTGAGAGTAATAGTTGGATCTCTTGGTAGTAGCGTCGAGGCCTTACGACTTCATCCCTGGTATGGATTAGTGTCATCCATGTCGGTTTTGATAGTATTAGGCAATGAACGTTGTTCATCTTGGGGATGAGGCCAGATTTCCCTTATTGGAAAAGATGAAATCATAGCAGCTCTTGTAGGACCAGAAAATGTCCATGTCATCTGAGAGTTGATGAGGACAGCTCAGAGCCAAAAAAATGCTTATGCTGATTGGAGGTGGAGACCACTATAGTTCGAGGATGGAGACCACATCTTCTTGCGAGTCTCACCTCGACGTGGATTATGGAGTTTGGCTGGGGTAGCAAGTTATCTCCACGCTTCATTGGACCCGTCTGGGTCCTCAACAGGGTAGGGGAGGTGGTTTACCGCTTGACCCATCTTCCACATTTGCACCAGGTGCACGACGACTTCCACGTATCTCAAATGAGGAGATACGTGCTTGACCCGATGCATATCATCGAACATTGGGAGTTAGACTTTGACGATAGGGTGACTTTTGTGGATTTCCCAGTGGAGATCAAGGATCGACCGGAGCGGTTCCCGTGTGGGTGGTTGATTCCTCTAGTGCACGTCAGATAGCTGCATGGGAACCTCCAGGAGAGCACTTGGGAGCGGGAGTCTCAGATGCGTCCACAGTACCCACATTTCTTCCCCTAGTTTATGATGTATCTTTACAGGGACGTAAAGCCCTGAGGTTGGAGTAATGTAAAGACCCGTAAAATTCAATGGAAATTTTTTCTTAATTTTCTTTAGTATTTTACAAGAACGCAGTTTCTTACGGCACCTGATTCTGAGGACCGGTGTGCCAGGAATAAATTTTCGAAGTTTAGCTCGGGTACGTTCAGTGAATGAACGAGCGGGTTTTTCTAACTTTTGAACCGGTGCTTGGAATCGAATTCCAAGGGAACGGATGGAATCGCAGTGGCGGTAATTTCTTAAGAACACCTTTTCTGGAGTTGCGTTTTCTCAGGTGAGGTTATTAATTAATTGGGTTAACTAATGAATAAAATAAAATATTGTGCTACAGATTTTTTTTTCTAAGTAGTGATAACCTAGGCATGGTGGTTGGAGTGGGACCCAGTAATATCCTAACTCTAAGGTAGGATATTAGTGAGGTGGGGCCCACATGAGCCCCACCCTCATTTTTTTCTTATTACCTCCCACATGCATTTAATTTTGTAACTCACACATACCCCCCCCCCTTTATATTCCAAGTAAACTCTCGCTTTTAATTGGATTATTAAATGCCTCATTAATTGGTCAATGCATGTTAATTAAGTTGTGATTTAATTATGAGTTTCAAAAAGTGTTTCCATGAGTAATAAAATAAGGCAAGGCCTTATTTTATTATTATTGATGTGTTGTGCGAGAAGGTTTGGGGAGAAATTACTCTAGTCTTGAAGAACGTTCTTCCTTGTTGAAGAACACGAAGAATGACGAAGAACGCCGGCCTCCGACAAAAGACGACGAAGAGTGAAAGTTCCTCGGAGATCGACGATCCTCTTCTTCGCGCTGCCGCATACCACGACGTCGACAATCCTCTTCTCTGCGACGCTATGTATCATGATGCCAATGATCCTCTTCTCCGTGACGTCGTGTACCACGACGCCCACGATCCTCTTCCGCGACGCCATCTTCCGCGATGTCTTTTCCCGTAACGATCCTCGTTCGACAACTGCATCGAGGTAGGGGGTTTTGTGTATAGTGTTTATGTAAAATATACCCTCGTGCATGGGTATTTAATTACAGGGTGTTAGTATGATTTATATGAATAAATTATACCCTCGTCAATGTTTTAAATCATGTATTGAAATGATTTCCAATTGATAACACCTAACGCGGAGGGCGCAGGCCGGAAAAACACGGCCCAACAACCCTCTGCAGTTTTTTTTATGTGCAGATTGACTGGAGACGATGAAACAGGCTACAAAGGCGTTTTGGACCCTTCACAGTAATCTACTGGTCCTCGGAGAGCCGCAGGCACAAATGGCGGGCTGGATGCGCGGACCGGACCGGGCTGCGCCCCGCTGAGCTGGGCCACGCCCACCGGGCCAGGCCGTGCCCTAATGGGCCAGACCCGGACCTGGGTTTGGTCGACCCGTTTCGGGCCAACCCATGGGGGTTAGGCCGGGTCGGACCAGGCCCAGACCCCCCACTTTCGTACTGTTTACAGTCATTTTCCAATATCATGGGCTACTGACATCTGATGTACACACCGTCATTTTCAATGCGATCCTTGGATCGAGAAGGTCGCTTCGGTATATTACACTCAAGGTTTCGGAAAACATTCGGTATTTCCGGGTTGGTTCGAACACGAAACCAACCGGGCCCTCGGAGCAAAAACTCTTATAACTTGAGCTTTGGATGCCCGATTGACGTGCCATAGACTTTGTTGGATTCCTCTTAGTGAGACGGACCTTTTTTCTTACTCCGCTTGAGGTTTGGACGTTGTTGGAGTGCAGTCAGGTTGGTTTTGACTTAAAAATCAACCGGGCCCCTGGGACGAAAGAGCCAATGTTTCTTAGACCGGGCGTCTGATTGGCGCTCCGTCTGTCGTGTTGTGTTCCCATTTACATGACGGAACTTTGTGATACGTCAAATCTGGTCTACGTGACATTTGATGTATCGACCTCTTGGCTTGTGGAGCGGACCCTCCCGGAATGAGCGTGTTGTGTGTGGAAACCCTAGAACGGGATGTGACTTGACGACTACTGATCGATCGACTCAGAGTGTTTCGATAGCCCAGTGGGAAGCGCATGGTTGTAGCAGCAGACCCACGGTGGAGGAGCGCTCGGTCATAGTGGCAGACCCGCAGTACTCAACAGAGGAGTACCTTTGTAGGATATGAGGGGGAGCGCTTGGTTGTAGCGGCAGACCCATGGTGGGAAGCTCTTGGATGTACCAGCATGCCCACGGTACTTGAAAGGGGAGCACTGGGTTGTAGTGGCATGCCCATAGTGGAGGAGTGCTCGGTTGTAGCGGTTGACTCATGATACTCAACAGAAGGAGTACCTCTATAGGCTATGAGGGGGAGTGCTTGGTTGTAGCGGCAGACCCATGGTGGGAAGCGCTTGGTTGTAGCAGTAGGCCCATAGTACTTGAAGGGGGAGTGCTTGGCTGTAGCGGCAGACCCACGGTGGGAAGCACATGGTTGTAGCAGCAGGCCCACAATACTCTATAGGTGGAGTACTACAACAGTCCAAGGTTAGTGGGAAGCTCTTGGTTGTAGTGGCAGGACCACTGTTCTCGATAGAGGAGTTCCCCAGCAACTATGGGTTCGACGGTGAAGACTTTCATACTGGAATCCTCTGTGGGCTCGGTGGTGACGACTACTACTTGTATCCTACGTGGGTCCCAGCTTAGATGAATCAGTGGCTACATCTGATCATATCTATTCACCTTACGAAGAAGTATACCTATGTGAGCTGAGTCTTGACTTTCAATCATTATCTTCAATATGATTGACTTGCTTTCCTATGTCGATGTGTTTGTACTTGAGCTCGTGAGTTGGAGGGGAACTGATTTGATGACTTAGGTATATGTATGGGCGTATACCTAAGTAGTGTTGGATGATACTCCGTGATTTTATCTTTTCATTGTGGTTTATCCTTTTTGGAATCAGGGAGACCTTCAGGTGTCTCGGGGTCCCTACTGAGTATCGTATACTCACCCCTGCACGGGCTTCGCCCGCACTACGTTGTGTTGGTCGCAGACGACAGACATCACTATTCGAGGTTGAGGCTTGTAGAGCTGGACGGTTCCCAGAGGAGGAACATACGACGAGTCGGTACCTGGAGGTGGACCACTAGGTGGGACATACACGGAGCGGACAGCTGGACCCGAGGAGCTGAGGAGGCTATCTGTATCCACCCTTCAGGTGGGACTTCCAGTGGACGGCTCAACGTTGCTGTTTTACATTCAGTTTCTATACTTCCTTTCCAGTTTTACATTACTTTAGTTTGGGTTTGTATTCTAGCCCACTTACTTTTCCGCACTTTCTATTGTACTCAGTTTACTTAGTTTTTACTTTTTATTGCTTACTCTGTGCTGTTTTTTTACTTTATATCAAGGCAATGCCTTCCCCTTTTTGTCGGGATTTATGCCTTGGTGCTAGTCGCCAGCCCCTGACCTATGGGAGGTGGGCTTGCGGTAGTCACAGCACCGGTCCCGAGGATGGGTCATGATAGAATGGGATCTACTGAGGCATAAATAAAAGTTACATAGACCTATTTAATCCTACAAATACTTACATGGTATTGAAAAATTAAGATAGAACAAGTTTAGGGAGAATTATTAACAATGTCACATGGAATAAATCTCTCTAAGAATACATACATTAACATAAGAAGAAATTAATGTGGTGAGTTTAACTCCATGAACATTAGAGATGGATCAATCACGTAATCTTGGATATGTAAATTATATGATATTTCCAACCTAAAAAATTAATGTAGGAAAATATCTGTTATGTCATGGAGAACATAAAGTGAAGCAGCCAAGACTATCCAATAATAGTAGAGCATCTGCGAAGGATATATACCAGGTATGCGGGGAGGAAAGGATAATAGTTTTAAGGGACATAAACAAGTCCTCCTTTGATATATGAGTTCTAATACCATAGTTAGGATAATTTCATGGGTTATATAAACTTATACAATCATGTGGTACCCATACTACAATTAATGAGTATATTGCAACTTTTGAGGTAGCTAAGAAGCTGTTAATAAATGCAATATTTTCTCAATTTTTTGGAGTCACAAAACATAATGTTTTTCATGATGATAAATATTTTACTAGTACAATCCATGATGTCGTGTTTTCATAGCGAAAAATTGGGATTTACTCACGAATACCATATCATGAGAAGTTTTACTCAATGAGATGAAGTTACAAATTCTAGAATAGATAGAAAATAAGTATTTGGCAGACCATGTCAATAAATCCATTACTCATTATAAACATAATCATAATCACTTGATAAATAACAAGGATGGTTTGAATTTTTTATCTAATGAATGATGCAGTATTGCAATAGTGGGTAACATATACAAAAATATACCTTACCTTTTTATCACCATATCATATTTAATGTTAGATATGCTTAATGCAATCATTCCATTATAGTGTAGAAATTTCATTGAAAAATATCTAATGTTTATGTCCATAGATTATTTATAATATCAAAAGTTTGTACCATATCATAGCCTATAATGAGTACCTCAAGATACCATTACATTAATCATTGGAATATTCCATATGATCTACATGCATCATACTAGATGTACACAATGGATTTATAACTATCAGGTGTTGGGAGATCATAAACATTGAGACTTATTTTCATGAAGTTCACACCTAGTGATCACTTATAACAGGAATCATGGGGACATTCCTTCTAATATGAACATCACATGTTTCAAGTTTCATTAGATTTCACAAATCTACGGACATTTGTATTAGTCCCCTGACAAGTGATCGTTATCAATGCGTACCATTTAATCTTGTAATTTGATGCAAGAAAAACCCGGATATTGAAATCAAGGTGGTATAGCTTGTTTGGTTTGTTTTATTGTTGGTATGACATTGGTTGAATGGTTAAGAAAATAATTACCACTTTTGGTTGTAGAATTATCAAATCATGAGAGTTTTTTTATTATGTTTTTAATTAAATCATAATTTTAGGGCCAATAAAATAAATGGTAAATATTTCTAGCTAGATCAATGAATAATATAAGAATAAAGGATGATGAAACATGATTACTATGACAACCCTAATTTTTATTACAAATTAAAAATGATTTATTACATAAAACTTCACTTGATACAACAAAGAATATTGAGAGTTTTAGTGTCTTTGGGGCTTAGGATCAATACATAAAAAGTTGAAACATGAAATACAACATCTTTATTGAAAACATCCTTTACATGACCACTACATTCCCTCATACTTAGCATTGCATGGGATAACCTGAGGACATGCATAAGAAAAGGGTGAGCTATAAAGCCCAGTAAGGGAATACACATGGAATAACATGTGGAGTAAAATACATGTTAGAAATTAGACATATCAATAGACCATAAGAGAAACATGAACATAAAGTCATGATAAAGCATGATAATCATAACATGGAAATGTGGCAACAACACTTAACATGGAATTAGCATGGGCCAAGGCTCATTGCACATGGAGCATGAGTAAATCCTCCTTGCACATAAAGCACGAGTAAACCCTCATTGAACATGAATTATCATGAGTCAACACTCATTGCACATGACTTATCATGATACTATACTTTACCCAATGCATTGGAGCGCTATAAGGGCGCACCCTTATTAAACATTTCATTTCATGCATAAGTGTGCCACATGGATCATAAAACATGGATTCATAAAACATAATCATTTATTCCATGATAATGGAATGTGGAATTCATACATGAAAATTTATAATCAATAAGTAAATGTGTATAAAGGTGAATACCATTGATGGATAAATGGGCATGGTATTCACTACACAATGGCATTTTCTTAGAAAATCGGTGTGATTTCTACAGCGTAACGGTGTGACATAAGAATTCATAAAAACGTTTGATGTGAGAGAAATGTGTGTATCATTATATTTACATGAAATGGACAGTAAGGGGATCATATAGATACATTTCCAAACAATTGTAATGGAATTTAGATTCATGATACAAAACTATTGCTTGAATGTAAAAGAAGAGAGAGAAGTTCCTTTCAGAATTTCAGCATAGTAACGGGTGTACATGGTAGTAATTTAATGAGAGAGAAATGGGTCTCCCACCATTAAAAAAAAGAGCGTAGTATTAGGCAGGTGTGAAACAATACCCCAACATTCATAATTGAAATTAAAAGGGTAAAACAACTTAATGAAAATTGACAAAAATGAGAAAGGAAGAAAAAACCCTTACTTGGAAGTGTGCTTCCAAAGGCTAGAGAGAGGCTCGAGAGAGGCTTATTGGGAGCTTGGGTCAGCTTGGGAAGATTATAGAGATAGTAGGGTAGAGGTTGGACGAACTCCAAAGGCTTTATGTGAGGAGTAAGTGGGAGCATGGATGGGTTTATATAGGAAAGGTGAAGGAATTCTTTATTATTTAGGTTTGGGACCCCATATATTAAATTAATCCAAACCACAAACCATCCCATGGTTTCTTACCATGTTTTTTGGAAAAGGGAAGAGGAAAAAAATATTTTATAAGGCCAAAGTCCTAACTTCTTAAAATAATAGGGTTGCTTACATGGAGATGAGTCACACTCGCATGGAAAACAATTTAAAAAGACAAGGTGTTTAATAAGTCTTGAGGGGTCCATTAATGCTTTGAATAGTAAGTCAAACAAACCCAAAATCACATTATTTTAATGTTAAAACATATATTGGCCTAACATAATGATTATAGTATTTTATAACATCACTATTTGGTCATTATGATGTCATAAAACACATTATATATTTAAATGGTATTTAATTTTTACCCAAAAATTTGACTGTCTCGAAAAATTATGAAAATTTCACCATTGGATAACTTAGACATCCTAATTCTAGAAATAACATTTATTTTATCTAAATAATTTTCTATATATATTAATTTTCAATTTTAAAATAAAAACCAACATTTATCGAAAATTCATGGGTTTTGACAAAAATGGCTTTCAAAACATAATATTAATTAAAATTTATTTCATAAAATTATATGATAATATATATATAATAAAATTAATAGTACTAGTGATTTGTTACATAACCCCTTATGACAGCCACATAAGACCTAAGGGTAAGGTGTGCGATGGTGACAAACTCTTGGGGTGGCTCGGATAACATCGCTCGAGTGGTAATCTCTATCAACTTCCACTTTTCACGTTGGCGGTCCTGTTTGAGATTGACATGATGAAGCTTAGCTTGGGCTTGGTCAAGATCGAAGCCCAAAGATGCCACCTCCTTTCTGAGCTCCGACAAATGGGCTTCGTATGGAGAAATTCTACTGGATGAGGCTATCACATCTTTTTTTCTGAGTAAATTAGATTTGTTAAAGCCCTATATTTATACTAATCATGTGATCACTATTCAATGTCTTTAAAAGCAACGGTAAAAATTTATAACATAAAACCAAATAAGTTGACATTTTATATAAACATTTTACATAAAGAGACATTTAATTAGATCAAGAAGGATTTCCCATTAATTAAAACTTCGGGACATTACAATATTCCCCCCTTAAGAACTTTATCCCTTGAAATTTCCTTTTTCCCACACTAAAACAGATGTTGGTAACTCAGCTTCATCATTTCCTCTAATTCCCAAGTCTCTTCTTTAGACTTTTGGTTTTGCCACAACACCTTGACGAGGGGCATTGTCTTATTTCATTGAACATTTTCTCTATGGTCTATGATCTTCTCTGGTTGCTCCTCATAAGAAAGATCATCCTTCAACTGTACCACCTCAGAAGAGAGTACATGTGAAGGGTCTGATATGTACTTCCTTAAGAGGGATACATGAAAGACATCATGTACTTTGTCCATGGAAGGTGGAAGTGCTAGTCGATATGCCACATCCTCGACACGATCAAGAATCTCGAAGGGGACAATGTACCTTGGACTTAACTTCCCTCTCTTTCCAAACCTCATGACCTTATTCCATGGAGAAATGCATAGAAAAACCATGTCTCCAAATTTAAAATCAAGGTCTCATTGACGATTATATGTATAACTCTTCTATCAGCTCTAGGCATCCTTGATATGCTACTGAATGGTTTTCAAATTCTCCACCATTTCCTCGACCATTTATGGTCCAAGCATCTTACATTCACCGACCTCATCCCAACATTCTAGAGTTCTACACCTTTTCCCATACAGGGCTTCATATGGAACCATTTGGATGCTTGAGTGGAAACTATTATTATAAGTGAACTCAACCAGAGGAAGATGTTGATCTCACCCTCCTTTAAATTCCATTGAGCATGCTCTCAACATGTCCTCAAGTGTTTGGATAGTCCGCTCATATTGGCCATCTGTTTGAGGATGATAGGCCATACTGAAGTTTAGTTCAACATTCAAATCATGTTGAAGACTCTTCCAAAATGGATAGGTTAATCTTGGATCTCTGTCAAACACAATAGATAGTGGTACTCCATGCAGCCTTACCACTTCCCTGATATAAATATGTTCCAGTTGATCCAATGAGAAATCCTCCCGAATAGCAATGAAGTGTGCGGTCTTTGTAAGATGATCCACAACAACTTAGATTTCTTTGTTGCCTTTGGATGTCCTTGGATGTCCGGTGACAATGTCCATGGTGATGTTCTCCCATTTCCATTCTGGTATGGCAATGGTTTCATCATCCCCTTAGACTTCTGCCTCTCTGCCTTCACTTGCAGGCACACCAGGCACTTTGATGTATATTCACCAATATTCTTTTTCATATTATCCCACCAAATGTTTTTTTGAAATTCATGATACATCTTTGTGCTTCCTGGGTGAATAGGAAAATTTGAACTATGTGCATCATCCAAAAGTTCCTTATTAAGCTCAGGACTCGATGGAACACATAGTCTTTTCCCAAATCGCAGAATTCCTTCTTCATTAACATTAAACTCGGAGGATTTCCCTTTTTTGATAGCTTCCACTATTTCCTAAATTTTCACATCATCCTTTTGAGCATCCTTTAACCTTTCCAAAAGAGATAGTTGAGAAATCATTTGTGAAAGGATTGATGATGTTCCCTTCTTTAAGATTCCCATGTCCATCTTCATCAAGTCTAATAATATTGTATCCTTCTCAATTCTCATCATTGATAAAATCATTGTGTCCTTTCTACATAGGGAATCTTCCACCTTGTTCGCTTTCCCAGGGTGGTAATGTATTAAATAGTCATAATCTTTGATGAGATCTATCCATATTCTCTAGCGCATATTAAGTTCTTTCTGTGTGAATATATATTTAAGACTCTTGTGGTCAGTATATATCTCACATTTCTCTCCATGTAGATAATACCGCCAGATTTTCAAGGCAAAGATCACCGCTGCCAACTCCAGATCATGAGTTGGATAGTTTCGCTCATATATTTTCAATTGCCTTAAGGCATAGGATATCAATTTATCATTCTGCATCGGCACACAGATTAAGCACTTCTTCGAAGAAACGCTGAAAACAAAAAAGGTTCCCCAGTTGTGGGTAAAGTGAGAACGGGCGCAGTGATAAGCCTCCTTTTCAACTCCATGAAGCTTTCTTCACATTCATCACTCTAATAAAACTTTACTCCCTTTTGAGTTATCTTGGTAAAGGGGTTGGACAATCGTGAGAAATTTCTCACAAATCGTCGATAATATCCACCTAACCCCAAAAAGATACGGATATCCTTTACCGATGTTAGTCTCAGCCATCCCTCAATTTCATCTGCTTTAAAGGGGTCCACAGATATCCCATTTCTTGTCATGATATGGCCCAAGAATGAGACCTCCTTCAAGAAAAACCCACACTTTTTGTACTTTGCATAGAGCTTCTCCTTGCGCAAAGTCTCTAGTAAAATTATTAAATGCTCTTCATGATCCTCCTTGGTTTCAAAGTATATTAGAATATCATCTATAAAGACTACCATAAATTTTTCGAGGTAATCTCTAAAGACTCTATTCATTATGTCCATAAAGATTGTTGCAGCATTGGTGAGTCTGAAAGGCATTACTATGAATTCATTGTGACCGTATCTTGTGCCAAAAGCAGTCTTGGGGATATCTTCCCTCTTCACCCTTACTTGATAATATCCCAACCGCAAGTCCACCTTGGAGAAGTATTGTTCTCCACGCAGCTGATTGAACAAGTCGTCAATTTGTGGTAGAGGATACTTGTTCTTTATCGTGATTTTGTTAAGTTCACGATAATCAATGCAAAGCCGCATTGACCCATCCTTTTTCTTGATGAAGAGGACTGGTGCCCCCAATGGTGAAGCACTTGGGTGTATAAAACCTTTATCCGGATTGTCCTGTAGTTATTTCTTCAGCTCTTCAATCTCTACAAAATACATTCTATATGTAGTCTTGGATATTGGTAGTTCCCCAGGTATAAGTTCAATTGAGAACTCAATGTCTCTTCTAGGAGGAAGACCAAGCAATTCCTCGAGAAACACTTCAGTGAATTTCCTCACAATAGGCATTTCTTCAAGGATGGTTTCTTCCTCGGACTCCATCATTTGAGCCAGATATGCATGCTCATAGGGCAGTAATATCCATGCTTGAGATGATGGAGCTAAAGGAGATTCATCTTCCTCCTTACACTTGTAAAGAATTGGGGTTCGATTCTCCATATAGTGTGTGATTTCCCCCTCCCGACAATTTATGTTGGCTCTATATAAGGAAATCCAATCCATGCCAAGAATCGCATCAAATTCCACTAGAGGGAGTATTAAAAGGTTCATCGGGAAATTCAATCCATAGATTAAAACAGGGGAGGACTTATATCCATGGGATGCAATGATTGCCCCATTTTCTGTACTCACCGTCATCTTCACTTCCATGATTTGTGGTGGTGCTGGGATTGTTCTACTAAAATTTCGAGATATAAAAGAATGCGTATAACCTGAATCAAAAAGTATGTTCTCTATTCTTGAATAAATAACTAGCGTACCTATCACCACCTCATTGTCGGGGTTCACTTCGGCAGAAGTGATGACAAAAGCTCTTCCTTGCTGCCTTGGAGGATTTTGGTTGCCTCCGAAAACCCTTGGATTAGGGAACTGATTTAAAACATGCCCCGGTTCTTTGCATTTTTAGCATTGAACAACGTGTTGCAGTTCGAACGGAGTGTTACTCTCCTCTGTCGCAACTGCGGGTATTTCTTACTGACAGTTAACATCTAGGTGGCCTTCTCTTCCACACCTAAAGCATTTCCTCATCCCATTGAGGCAATTTCTAGGGTGCTTCTTTCTGAACTTTTGGAAAGTGGGGTGCTGGATCTTCTTAGCACTATTGGATTTATCCATCGGACCGCCATCATTGAAGTCCACCTTACACTTCTAATCCCCATGATACCCCTGTGATTCTCCAATCTCCATTTTGACCTTGAGGGAACATCAGACAATTTCCTCATAGCTGTCGAAGTCACGGATTTCTAATGCTTTCTGTAGGATAGGCTTCAACCCACCAAAGAAGTGGTAAACTTTGCATTCTGGGGTAACAACAAAGCCCGAAGCATATTGTGCAAGCCTTGTGAATTTGTCCACGTACCGTCCAATAGATTCTTTGTCTTTTTTCTTAAGGGAAAGGATGTCCCTTTCCATATTAAGTCGGAGGGTGAACGGAAAATATTTATCGAGAAACATCTTCCAGAAATCCTTCCATTCCAATGCCTCGACCTCCTCCTCAAGCTTCATATTTTGGATCAACTTCCAAAATTGATCATCTTCACCATCCATACAATAAGCCTCCAAGAGAACCTTCTCTTGTTCATAACATTGAAGGATGGAGAATATCTTCTCAATGGAGCTGATCCATTGTTCAATGATCGTGGGATCGGATGATCTACTAAAAGTAGGAGGCCTTTGTCTCATAATTCTCTCGATAGCGACTTGTTCATTCTTAGGGGGGGTTGAACGTTCCTCTTGACCATTGTTTCTATTAAAATCTGAGTTAGCTGAGAGAGAAGCCGGACAAAGTTCATAATTCCCGCCTAATTGGATTGGGCATCTCATTAGTACAATCATCACACTGATCTTCACACCATTTGTTAGCCCGAGTCCTCCTATTACCGGTCATTGGATGGAATAAAAGGAAAGTTAGGGGTAACACATAAATGGTAATCCAAAGACAATGGTTGATTACTTATAAATTAACATTTATTTGCTTAACTCTTGAGTCTATAGGCTTTAATCTAGGCTTTTCATGGTCTACTTTCTAACATATATTCTTAGGGGTATTTTTTTAATTCTCTTCAAAAGGGTTCATACTAAGAATGTGAATTTATCAAAACATATCCCTCAGGAGTTTCGTAACCAAGAGTGCAATAAGGCTCATTGTCGTGCACCAGTTCCCATTCGAGTCTTGCTCAAAGCGGGGTTTTTAGGTTTTACCCCTATGATACATATGTGCCAGAGCCGCCTCTACCTGCTTGTATCCAGATAGGGATGTATTTGCTTGATAACCCACTTACTCAATACTCACCAAAACTTAAGGACGTTTTTATTGTACTTAGTCTTGTATCTAAGGCTTTACTAGGGTTTTCTATTCCTAATCCCAAGAATAACTAATCTTATCCTTGGATTCCCACTATGAAAACCTTGCTTTTTATCACAACTTAAAAATGATTTATTACATAAAACATCACATGATACAACAAAGAAGATCGATATTTTTAGTGTCTTTGGGGATTAGGATCAATACATAAAAAATTTAAACATGAAATACAACGTCTTTATTGAAAACTTCCTTTACATGACCACTACATTCCCTCATACGTAGCATTGCATCGGATAACCTAAGGACATGATTAGGAAAAGGGTGATCTATAAAACCCATTAAGGGAATACACATGGAATAACATGAGAAGTACAATACATGATAGACATTAGGCATATCAATATATCACAAGAGAAACATGAACATAAAGTCATGATAAAGCATGATAATCATAACATGGAAATGTGGCAGCAACACTTTACATGGAATTAGCATGAGCCAAGGCTCATTGCACATGAAGCATGAGTAAATCCTAATTGCACATAAAGCACGAGTAAACCCTCGTTTCACTTGAATTAGCATGATTCAACACTCATTGTACATGACGTATCATGACACTATACATTACCCAATGCATTGGAGTGCTATAAGGGCGCACCATTCTTAAACATTTCATTTCATGCATAAGTGTGCCACATGGATCATAAAACATGGATTCATAAAAAATAATCATTTATTCCATGATAAAGGAATGTGGAATTCATAAATGAAACTTTATAATCAATAAGTAAATGTGCATAAAGGATAATACCCTTGATGGAGAATTGGGCATGGTATTCACTACACAATGGCATTGTCTTAGAAAATTGGTGCGATTTCGGCAGCGTAACAGCGTGACATAAGAATTCATAAAAAAGGATGATGAGTGATAAAGGGGTGTCTCATCATATTTACATGAAATAGACAGTAAGGGGGTCATATATATATATATTTCCAAACAATTGTAATGGAATTTATATTCATGATACAAAAGTATTTCTTGAATGTAAAAGAAGAGAGAGAAGTACCTTTCGGAATTTCAGCATAGTAACGGGTGTACATGGGAGGAATTTAATGAAAGAGAAATGGGTCTCCCATCATCCAAACATAAATATGGCAGTATTAGGGAGGATCAAAACCATACCCCAACATTTATAATTGAATATAAAAGGAAAAAACAACTTAAAGAAAATTGACAAAAATGTGAAAGGATGAAAAAAACCCTTTCATGGAAGTGTTCTGCCAAAGGCTATAGAGAGGCTTCAGAGAGGATTATTGGGAGATTGGGGCACTTTGGAAGGATTCTAGAGAGATTAGGGTAGAGGTTGGACGAACTCCAATTTCTTTTAGTGAGGAGGAAGTGGGATATTTGTTGGGCTTATATAGGAAAGGTGAAGAAATTCATTATTATTTAGGTTTGGGACCCCTTATATTAAATTTATCCAAACCACAAACCATACCATGGTTTTTCCCATGGTTTTTGGAAAAGGGAAGAGGAAAAAAAATTATATTGCCAAAGTCCTAACTTCTTAAAATTATAGGGTTGCTTATGTGGAGGTGAGTCACACTCCCATGGAAAACGATTTAAAAAGACAAGGTGTTTAATAAGTCTTGAAGGGTCCATTAATTCTTTGAAAAGTAAGTCAAACTAAATCAAAATTACATTATTTTAATGGTAAAACATATATTTGCCGAAAATAAAGCTTATAGTATTTTATTACATCACTATTGGGCCATTATGATGTTGTAAAACACATTATATATTTAAATGGTATTTAATTTTTACACAAAAATTTTACTGTCTCAGAAAATTATGAAAAATTCACCATTGGATAATTTCGACATCCTGATTCTAGAAATAACATTTATTTTATCTAAATAATTTTCTAAATATGTTAATTTTATATTTTAAAATAAAAACCGACATTTATCGAAAATTCACGAGTTTTGACAAAAATGGCTTTCAAAACATAATAAAAATTAAAATTACATTCATAAAATTATATGATAATTTATATATAATAAAATTAATTTAATAATAATAATAATAATAATTTATTGAAACATTATTTAATTTAAAAATCCATTAATTTAATAAAATATAATTTTTAATTAAATAATAACTAAAAACACTATTTGTACTTTTAAAACTATTTACAATGTATCAAAAAATGACAAGGAGGTATATTAATTATTATATACAAAAATAATATACATGAACATATTACTATAGATTTGTTACAAAACCAATTAAGACATCCGCATAAGAGCTAAGGGTAAGGTGTGCGATGGTGACAGACTCTTGGGGGGGCTCGGATAACATCGCTCGAGTGGTAATCTCTATCAACTTCCACTTTTCACATAGACAGTCTCGTTCGAGCTTGACATGATGAAGCTCAGCTTGGGATTGGTCAAGAGGGAAGCCCAAATATGGCACCTCATTTCCGAGCTCAGAAAAATGGGCTTCGTATGGAGTAATTATATTGGATGAGGCCATCACTTCTTTTTTCTAAGTAAATTGGATTTGTTAAATCCCTATATTTATACTAATTATGTGATCACTATTCAATAGCTATAAAAGCAATGGTCACAATTCTTAACATAAAACCAAATAAGTTGAAATTTTAAATAAACATTTTACATAAGAAGACATTTAATTAGATGAAGAGGGATTTTCCATTAATGAATATTTGGGTCAATATAATTACATCATTATTTATGAGATATATGAATATAAATAGATTATATAACATAGATTTTTTCTGTAATTTGGTTATAATTTCATTGAATATTTATTTTCTCTTTAGTGGCCTTGATGTATTACAAGATATATATCTTGGTATATGAGTATGATACACTATTATTGTGTTAAGAGCCTAGAGGGTCAGACAAAATTGTGTCTTCAAATATTTTACATATTTTTGTGAATAGGTGTATCAGACATAGTTCACCCCACCATGGGGTTTGAGAATTTTCCTTGTTCAAATGATAACTAGTAAATAAATAAATTCCTTATTATTCATGTAATTAATAATTAAGTTGAATTTATTTTTCAAAATTATTTATTAGTGTATAAGTAAATATGAGTAATAATATTAATCAAATTAATACTATTTTATTTTTATATTTTCATTTAGTATTTGTGGGAATGATGAGTCGAGTTAAATTAATCCAGTTTTATGACATAATATATTTAATATATATTTGGGTTATCTGATAAAATACATATAATATTTATGAAAATATTTATTTCATAATAATTTTTTATTTCTTCTTTATTTGGTGTTTAATTTCCGAGGTTCGAGGAATCATTTATTGGTTTTTTCTCAAACTACTTTAGTATTAGGAGAAGAGAAGCTCATTTTTCTTCTATTCATTCCAATGAAATGAGTGCTTCTCTATCATCCTACCTTATAGAGACATAATGTCTCTATCCCAACACTAATAAATTATCATATTTTACATATTTAATGTTATGGTTCAAGGTGACCGATGTGATACTGAAATTGTCATCAGATCTCTATGAAAACACCTAGATTTTGATGAAAAAGGAGCATAATAATTCTTGAAGAGTTTGTGGATGATCTAGGTGTGTTCATTTTTGTATTCAATATAAAATGATCTCCAGATAATTTCTATAGTCAAATGAATCAAAAAATAAAACTAGTAACATGATCATGTTTATTTATGTTCTCTATTTAATTCATGTGATTTCAGTGGACCGTACCATAGCTCATATCGTTGGAGTCAAAATGTTTCATTGGACCTGTGAGGGAAAATTTGAAATCCCGATCCTACCATCATACAATGTGTTCCATGATACAATAATTATTAAATGGAGAGTTTCTATATTCACATTAATTGATAATTTCTTCCCATCGCATCAGCATTTTATTTCCCAATCAACTTCCATTACACACTTAAAACATTTACCAGTCCCCTTTAGACAATTTTGACCATGTTTGTTTCCACATGTTGAGCATAAGGGGGAGCGAATATTCTTCACAGAAATGTTTCTAGGATTTATTTTGAACTCCATATTTCATTTCATTTCAACACTTTTATAATGAAGGGTATCTAAAATATCTCATTCCACCATGATATCAAATCAAATAATTATTCAAAGATACTAAAGATACTTACGACTAACTCCTTTTAAAGGCATTGTTTTAAATCAGTGATAAATTTATCATTCTTATATTCATGTTGGATGGTAATACAATAATCATACGATGAATGTCTCATAAAATGTTCCTCATATGTATGAAAAGATTCATCATCCATCTTCTTAAGGTCAATAAATTTCATATCCATTTTCATGTGAAGAATATGAGGGAATAAGTTGTTTAAAAATAATATCATAAATATATACCACTCCGTGGAGTTTATTTCTTCAAATTTCCTTATATTCATGTAAATATACTTCCATTGACTTGTTTCTCCTATCAAATGATAAAAAACATATATGTATTTTTCATGCTTCAAACACTAGAGAATATAAAATGTCATTTCAATGGCATTGATCCATCGCTCATAAACTAGTGGTTTGTGAGGGCACAAAAAAATGTAGGTGTTGTGTCATTAAGGTCAAAAAAAAATTTCTTCCCACCATTTCTAATTTTAATGTGCAGAATGATTCATAACATGATAATTATTTGTGATAAATTCAAGGTGATATTTTTTCAATCATCCATAAAATTTGGTTCATCATAAAAAAATTATTGAATTATATTTAGTATTGAGAATTAACATGATTCATTTGGGTTATATCCGTTTGGTAAAACCCAAATGAATATTTTGAGTGATAATAATGATAGTGGAATACCAGATTATGATTAAAAATACACTATATGAAGTCAAAATAAATATACCATAATTTCAATCTATGGAAGTTTAGGTTTAGCCTATGTCATATGTGGTGAATGCTAAATAATTAAGATGTTATCTGACACTTTAACATACCTGTAGGGTTCTCACTAATGTTTTATCATCATTTTTTTTCCAAAGGTTTAATAAAAACGGATTTGTTACAATCTATAATGACCCATAATATTCGTATATTGAAATGACATATTTTTAGTTGAATAATCATTACATATATTGATGACACCCACTAAAATATTACAGGTCTAATATCTTTGGAAACATGGATAAATAACCAATTTGTTTTACAAGTGATTAACATCATCTCCCACTATATTCTTTATAACAAGCACCCTCCATAGGCATATTATACATAATACCATTTTTAAAACCTGGGTAAAGGAAACATAAGTAAGGGTGATATCAGATTCCCAATTTGTGTAAAAAATAGAGATATCAGTGATCAAATATTACTAACATTATCATAAGAGCATGATAACATGATATTATTATTTGAAAACCAAACCATGTATATCCTTGATCATAATATTGATTCATGTCATAAAGATTGTAAATTCATATAATATTAATCACAAAGGAATCAAAGAACATCATCCATGACTACATATAAATGGTATATGACATGGAATTATGGAATATATATATTCTTATAAAATCATTTCATTATTAGTCCAGTATCACATAAATGACTATCATATGGGATATTGTTTACTCCCCAACCCATAAATGTAATAAAGGTTCACTCCCAAGACTATTGTAGTATATTAGGTTCATTACATGAACTATCATAGTAGTCATCATCCTCTCCCAAGACTATCATAATTGATAAATTCTCTTATTTAAATGGGTTCACTTCCATTCCAATCATATATATCTAATGAGATTTCATTCATTTCCTAATGCATTGGAGGGATATATATTTACGGGCTAACACATAACATATTGAAAAACATACATATATATATCATAAGATCGTAAAACAATAATCAATTCATAACTCGTGAAAATAAATGGGTATCATTGATATTTCATCATAGTATTTCTCATGCATAAATAATGGGTTTCGTAACACACTTCATCATTTCATCATAGCATAACCCATGGAAAAGGAACTAGTTTCATTACATTATTTTCATCATAAAATATGAATAAAAATAATAAGGATGGTAACTTTGGATCATATCCCTATAAAAACCTAAGGAACATGAAAGGATATTTTAATGTTTGAAAAGATTCATTAAATGATCACTAGAAAATTTCAGTAGGAAAATAACATTTTATTTTTGAAATAATTTGTTTAAAATATATAAAATTACAAAATTATTATCGAAACTAATTTTTTAAATCCACCATAGAAACGTTTAATATATTCTTCATTCCATTGATCCGTCAATATTTCACAAAATTCCGTTGAATTGATATAATTAAAAGAAAATATTTCATTCCTTTTTTAAAAAAATTCAAAAAGAACAAGGTCAAAAAATGAAAAATTGTATTTTTTTTATAAAAATATATTAAAAATAAATCATGGAAAACGTTAACATTAATAATAAATTGGGATACTATAAACATTTATGAAAACATATTTAGAAACATGGACATAGAGAGGAAATTATTTTCAACCGAAGAGATAAGTGAAGAGGATTTTCCATAAAATTTATATTCATTCTCTTATGTACTTAAGGTGTGGAAAATGAAAGAAAAGCATTGATTTTATAGAAAATTATTATTTAGGGATAATTTGTGAGTTTATTTTCTCTTATATAATAATATTTTGTCATCCTAAACATAATAATAAATAATTTCAGAAAACATAGAGATTTTAACATAAAACATTTACCTCATTGGTAATATTTCAATATTAATCCCTTCTAAATGAATACCAATATATGGATATGTAAATCACCCAAAAATTTATAAAAATACTTAACAGATACATTCATTTATTGTATATATACAACATAAAATAAATAGGTGGGGAATATGGAACGTTTCTCACAGAAATAAAAGTGAGATGAGAATCCCTTACCATGGGTATGAGTTCCTTAATATTTGTTTTAACCTCCAACCTAAAAAATATATAAATATTAAATATATAACATATAACCATACCGATAAATATCATACCATATATAATTTACTTATTTCATTTTATCGCCAGTTTATTAAAATTTCTTTATTAAAATCACAGTTTGGGAGATAATTATTTATTTTTCAGGTAGGTTTTGGCTCGGTAGTTCCGATACATATTATTAAATAATATATATATCATCATTTTTTGTTAAAAAAATTACAAAATAACATATATATTCATTATATATATATATATTTAGAGTCATTAAAAAAATCCAAAGATTGAAAATAGTAATACATCGTTTATGGAGACAACAAGTCATATGTAGGCATAAATATTGTTTTTACATTTTAACAGTTCTAAGGAATGAAATGAAAATAAAAAATGAATTTTAATAATTATTATTATATCAAATATATAACATATATATTCATTAAATCCATCCTTATACCCATCCATGTAAAAAAGGAATGTAAAACCAAATCACCTCGCTTCGTGGAGGTGGTAGTGCACACATAAACACAATCGACATTTTCATTTAACAATGTTTTTGATGGTATGAATATTGATTTTCCATTACATAATAATTATTCTCTATGAATTAATATATAAAATATAAGTACATCATAATAACCTTCCTTAAATTATGTTTATGGGAAATTAATTGTGTCACTACAAGAAGACAGTAAACCGTACATACACACGAGTGATACTTTCATATTGAATTTATTGGAAAGAGGTTGAATACAATTGGTTTCATAATAATAATAAAATTTTACATTATTTAGGATAATGGAGTTATTATTTTATGAATAAAAAACATATTTATAGAGGTAAAAGAATAATAAAAACTGAATGTGATCGGATAAGGGGATTACCTCTTCTTTAAAACAACTACATCTGTATGACCCATAAAGACCCAAGGGTTGATATTTTCGGAATAAAAAACACCTCTATAATTTTTATAAGGAATTTTAAAATTGGGTTTTTTGGTTAAAGTCAGTATATAAGGCTCAAACGGGTTGAATAAGTGAGGGTAGAAGGTGACCCATTATACTTGAATAAATGGGTACATTTGGATAGGATTATCTGATTTCTTAAACATTATCTATTGGATTAACGCCTTAGTAATATCAATTTAAAATTAATAATAGTGACAAATTTCCACTCTTAAAGGATTATAAATTCTTATATATGATGAAAAATGGCTAATAAATGGATAAGGTATAGGTATATTGACCATATACTATCATACTTTTCCATTTTAATGATTTTAATTATTTTTAATAGATTTAATAAAATTTTATTTTTATAAAATATCCTTAATTTGATTTTTGACACTAATCCTGAAATTTGACAAAAAATACATAAACAAATTTTATGAATTAAAAACTAATCATTTTTTAAAAATAATATGGAATATTTATCTATAAAATTCATGTCAAACTATAAATATCTGAAATTATATTACTTTAAATATTTTGTAAACTAGTTATTTTATTTTTTATATGTTAAATAAATGATGTATTGGTGTTACATAAGTATTAAAGACAATTATTCAATGCCTCAAAAGTATTAATAAACTAAAATCACGAATATAATTTAATTATAAAATAATTACAAATTATATTCATTCACCATATTCTATTTCCATATATGAAAAAAAGAATTGTTTTATAAAATTAAGAACGTGACATATTGTATTTTTCTTTACATTAAATATTATATTTTTCATTTTCATGGAATAGTTTCCATTAGAAAAAATCATCATAATGTAAGGTTATAGGTGTATAATTTTATTCATCCAATAATGATTATAATAAAATGTATGGCTTAACACATAGGTTTACATTGATTTACCTAATTTTCCCTTTACCATGGAGAAAAATTATACTACGATTATTAATGATATTATCTAAATATAAAACTGGGTCATTTAAATATTTGTTAACTCATGATTCCAAATATAGGATAAATTGATTCAAATTCAAATTCAATAAGTGGTTGAATTTAATTTTAATTAATTTTTAATACAATTTGAAAAGCAATTTTTTAGAAAAATACCTTTTTGGCATAATACGTCGTGTATCCTTATCCCATGCATAGAAAAAATATTAAATTTATTTTAAAATATTTTATCAATGAAATAAATTTAACAAAAATAATTCACAAAAAGAAATTAATTTAATTTATTAGGATTACAATTCCTTATTCTGAAAAACAAGTAAAAAATATATCTTTTAATTTAAAATGATGTTTATTTTATTTTATAAATAATTTATAACCAAGTAATTTTTTTTACATATTTAAATCAATTTTTTTATAAATTAGTTAATTATACTCATAACCTCTAATCTAACAGCTATGTGATAGATATCATATAATAAAATTTTTATAGTATAACTCACCTATTAACTCATTGTTTTGTATAACATAAGGTATAGATGAAAAAAATTTATTTTAAGAGAAATATGATAAAAATATTAGGGTATTACAAACATGTCTTAATGGACCCAAAATAGAAATTCTTAATTTCACTCAAAATTCAAATTAAATTTGGAATTGTATGATGATTTTTCATGGTGTGGTTAACAGGTATCATCATCATGACCATCAACATTATAGTGAGATACCACACCATAGTGATTTATTCAAAGGTATTTTTGGGCATAAGAGGTCATGCCTTAAATGAATCATCCTATACATAATAATAATGTTATTCCCTTTTTAATATTTTTCACTAAGGATAAGAGCACTCCAAGGTGAAAATCATTTTTAGTAAAAATTTAATTAAAATTATTTTTTTTTTGACAAACTCTTAGAAAACCCCACCACGATGATCCATATCTATGAATTTAGTCTATATGAAGAGTGATATTGCTTATATTTATTATTTAATGTCATTATATTTCATGTTAAATAGTAAAATTGTTATTTTATTTTTGTAATACTTGTTTATATATTCATGTTTAAAAATTCATTATATGATGCTATTACATTTAATAATTATATATCTGAAAAAAATTATAACATATAAATTGGAATATCATCTATACATAAGGAAATGTTGAGACAAAAATATTCAATATGACGAAATAGTCAAGGATGTAATATAATTGTGATGTATTTTAAAAATATGAGAATATGAAAAGTCTATGTGATATTCCTTTTTGAGGAAGAACATGTCAAGACCTTGACCATCAAGTCAGAAAGTCATTTCAATGAAGTGTTACCATGGAAAAGTTATTGAAATGTGAACCAGATATGGATGAACATAATTATAATAGGTTCTCATATTTAATTTTATTCTTTGGGATACACTTGGTTGTGTGAGACAAATAGGATTGTCTACTTAGAGTAATAGATTTGGGATAATTCATATTATGAATTGAGAACGCATTTTCCCAAAAACCATCCAAGAATCCTATGTGATATGATTGGAATTATAGTATAATTAAATAGATTATTATTTGGGTAAATCCCAATGAGACCCAATATTTAGTGAAATAATGATCATGGGACATTTAAGGTGATGATTTATGTGGTCAACATTTAAATGGGATCACAATCATAAATATCATTTAAATGATGGTTATAAAACATGATAATCACCAATATATGTATTTATAAAGATTATTATAAACATCAAGGATATCAATTTGAGACCTCTTATAGGTTTGAAATGTATAATAATTTTGGAATGGTATCTAATATTAAGAAGTATTCTCAATGTGAAGCATTCTATATATATGGATTTCAATTTAATTACAAATTTCTGTCAAAATTTAAATTATGGGTAATTGATATTTGGTGTGCATCACATAGTTGTGATAATAAAACAGACTCATAAATGGGATAGAATTAATTATAACTGAAATAGGTCATCATTTTGAAATTAAATAAATACTTATTTAATTAGAGGCCAGAACATATGATATAATTCTACTTAGTATATTAATTGTAGATATGAAAAAATGTTATTATACTCCTAATATAATAGAAATTTTATTTTAGTATCTTATTTGGAATAGAAGTGGTATTAATTAATAATAATGAATCATATTTGTTCAATATATATGAATAAAGTTTTAATGGAATTAATAATATGATGAATAGTTTATACATTCTAGATAAGGACAGTCTATTCTATATCCTATAAGATAAGAAGTTACATTTTGATTCAAAAACCACATAACATTAGAATAATCATCTTATAATTGAAAATTTGAAACATATCTAATGAAATCAATGAGAAACATGTTAGGATTTATCTGATTATGGATATTTTGATAATAAAATATCATGATTATTAGGAAAAATGTCTAAATAACCTTTTAGTGTATGTGGTAATAGGGCTACTGTATATTAAGATATTTTATGTATTGTTGAGAGTAGATTAATTAGTAACAATGTAATTATTGTAAATGTGTACTTCATAACATTTACTGATTAATTTAGTGAGTATAGTTATTTTATTTTCATGAGTGAAAAGTTTTAATATTTTAAATACATTAAATTATATAAAAATTATGTAAAAAATAATCTTACGAAAACTATTAAGATTGTTCTATTAGATTAGAGTGGTGAATACATTTTCAATGAATTTACTATTCATCAAATAGATTGTTTAATTGTCTCAAAAATCATTCCTCATTAAGCACTTTTGTGGAAAGGTGTGTTTGAGAGATAGAAAAATACATTAATATCCATGGTTTAATCAATGATGAATCATTGTGGCCTTCCTATATCATTATAGGGTTGTATGGTAGAATTTAATTCCTTTATACATAATCAAACTCCATAAACAAATAGCTATAAATATAAGGCCCCAGCCTTAAACCTTACTTAATATTGAATTAAATTAATAATTCACATTGAGGATCTTTTCAGGTTTAAAGTTTTAGAGAATTAGAACATAACTATTACATCTCAAAAGATTACAAAGTAGACACTTCTACTAATTTTCCATAATAAAAAAAACTCTTAAAAAGAAACATTTCTAGTTCCATGTCTTATATAGCAAGACATTCCCTTGATCCCATCCTTGACCTTATTCCACTTTAAGTCCTGTGAAAAACATTTCGAAAAAAACTTGGGGTGAGCATAAAAAGCTCAGTAAGGGATACACAAAGAATGAAAACTGTTACTTTTTCAAACATCAAGTACACCATGTATACTCTAACAATGTAATACCTTTACTATCATGAAGTAGTGAAAACTCTTCACTGAATAAAGTATCACTACTTACCTTTTTGTAACCAAAGGATTACCATAAAACCCATATAAAGAACACATAGCATATATAAAGGTAACTTGGGACATATACATACTTAAGTGGAATAACCATACGGTCGACTTCCACACATATCACTTAATGGAATAGCCATACGGCCAATTTACATACATACTTAATGGAATAGCCATATGGCCAACTTCCATACCCAATGCATTGGAGGTTATAACGTAACCACCCGTCCTGGTATTCACGGCACCACCCATCATATGGTTTATAACGTAACCACCCGATAAAATGTCCGAGTACCAATATAAAATCATAAAACATAAAACCAATATAAAGGAATGATAACATTTCCACATCACAATATATCATAATAGAATCCTTTATCAAAACCATTTTCAATACCAAAATACACAAAAAAGAGTATATGGTATTTATAATATTTTAAAAACATTACGGCTTGTTGAGGAAGCCAAAGACCAAATAATACTCGCGGCGGCGGAAAAGGTCGTTGTCACCACGTACGTTAAAAAACATTCCTTTTTGTCTTTTAGTAAAACGCTTCGTAGAAAAAGTGTCCTTTTGTATAAAAGTAAAAGTCAAAGGGGTTTATACACCGTATAAAAGATTGTTGTGTATAAAACGAAATATGCCTCAATGAAAGGAGATTGAGACGAAGTCCCTTACAAAGATCATTTTTAAATAAAATAGATATATTATGTGTATTAACTATAAGTACACATAAAGAAAGTAAAAATACAAGATAGGACATAATAATATCATGACATAATTTGAAAGTAGGAGATTAACCCAAAGAACGGAAATTGGGTTAAGAAGTTCCCTTACCTTGGGTCCGACTTGACTCGATCGCTCTTTAACGTCCTGAATAGTAAACATGAGTTAATTTCTACTTGATTAAGAACCTTTTTAAAGTTAAATATTCCTTTTATATCACTTATTGCCATGTTATAAACATTATGTAACCATTTAAGTTAATAATGTTTGTTTTGTCGATATTTGGTTCTTAAGTCGAAAGTGGACTTCTTACAATTACATGTTGTTCGTGTGGTCAAAGGTTCTTTATATCCAGAATGACATTCCTGATTTGGATATAATATATATCATATATATCCAGCATATACATGTATTTATAATATTACATAATCATTTAGAGGTACGAAATGAAATGCACCGTTCATGGAGACGGTAAGCCGTACGTAGGCATTAACGCTACTTTCATTTCTTTGTCATATTAATGGAATTAAAACTAAATGAGAGGTATGTATATTTTAATTCCAGAATTATATTAATCATTTAGATATATCATTCATTATATATATCCATTATATACATGTACTTTTAATAGTACATTACATTTGGGGATAAGAAATGAAATGCACCGTTCATGGAGACAGTAAGTCGTACGTACGCATGAACGCTACTTTCATTTCTATCTCATAATTTAATGAAAATAAATAATAATGATATAGAGGTATATTATAATTCCAGTATAAAATCATATATAATAACTTTAAATCCATCCTTTACACATCCCACATATGGCATTAACGAATCACATCACTTTGAGGGGGCGGTAGTCCGCACTTCCTTAAATGAAGATATCATGTTTACCTATAATGGAAACCATAAAGGTATTCCCAAAATGAAAAATACAGAAGCTTAAAGAAAACATAAACATATTATATATCATATATAAATATAGTGACATCTTAATGGCCACCTTTGAACGTGTTAATGGAATGTTGAACAATCATCGTTTCGGGAGGCATAAATTCACCATCCACGGAAACTGTATGTTCTTTAACCATTAGATGAAGGTGTGTGTAAGTGTAGCTCTAATCCTTCTTATAACAACATACTAGTATATTGAAGATACTGTAGTTGTTACAAAAGTAATAAATAAAAAGAGTTTAGGAGGTTGGAGAAGAAAAATAATACAAAAGGACTCAAGTAAAGACATTACCTCAAAATCAGGTAACTCCCTTTGGTTTGAGCTCAAAGGATTCCTTGGGAAGACTTATGCCCAAAGTGAGGCTTCATGGAGTAATAGAAGGAAGTGGAGAGACAATATGGGCAGGGGTTGGAAGAGGCAAAGGCTTTGGGAGTGTGGGTAAGGTGGTAGAGGTGGGGGCCTTTTATAAGAGGAGAGGAGGGGCACTTTTGGAAAGTAAAGAAATATTACTTTATTTGAAAATGTGTTTCGGTTTTAAAAGGTCCCACATTGATATAATTCGTGGATAAGGTGATAAGGGTTCGAAATCCACCAATCCAATAAGTTTTTGACATGTTTAGTTCATAGATTTTACATTATCTTTCCATTTTATTTAAATCGTCAAATAATGATGTCATCGCTGCATCATTATTATGTCATCAATAATTTAATTTATTTAATGTCTAAAAATTATAAAAAAATACTATGATGTAGGAAATATTTTTATCTTTCCAATGATTTTTTATAATCAAAAATCTGACTTGTATAACCCCATTTAAAATTTGTTTTAGTAAAACATATCATGTTTGTGCCATTTTTTACATTATCATTAAATAAAAGGTATTTATGTCATTTTCCAACCATAGTGGCTCCATGGGGTCCCCAAGTTGACCCATGGCTTTTATTGGTCGTCCATGACACATCCAATAAGGGTAGGACATGTTTCTAGGTCATCTCATATTATTGAAACATTATTTTTACCTTAAACTACACTAATTACCACTAATCGCGATTAAAAACTTAATAAGTTACTATTCACCAAAAATTTATTTTAATCTCATTGAACCTCATTTTACTACTTAGTGACAACCATGTATGTCGGATTTTTGAAATTCAATACACAAAGGTGGAAAATTTTCATTTAAATGGAAAATCAGTTTTTAAAAGTACCACTTAGTGATTTCACTATTCATCAAAAATTGACGTTTTTCAGGAAAATTCCACAAATTCACCATAAGCTATATTTCATATTCCGAATTCAAAAATGAATTCCATTTTACAAAATTCAAATATATAAGTCAAATTAATTAATTTAATAATTAATTCCCGCTGTCATGACAAATAGCGTGTTTTTGTGAAACAATAAGTATCAAAAGATTGACACTAGTTTAAGTTCGATTTCAAAGTGAAATTAATTCCAATGACCACTATTGGATTTAATGGTAAAAATATTTTATAATTTCACTTTAAAACCAATTCAAATAATAATCTAATCATATAAATAAATTAGATCAAAAAGAGGTTTTGAATTAAAATACAACATTTACAATATTCATTAAAAAAATGAAATTTATCGGAAAGATACCAAAAATTTACACAAAGTAAATTTTGATGTCCCGATTCTAAAGAAGAGTTATATTTGGTCCAATAGAATTTATAATATTGATCAAAATTATATTTAATGACGGTTCGCCGTCAAAAGGTGATAAGTGAACCCTTAGTGAAAATTAGGGTATAAATGCCTAAAATTGAATTCTTTCCATATTTTAAGCCTTTATCTTTCATTGGGTAAATATAAAAACATTTAAAAACATATATAATCATATTTTATTTATTTCTATCCATTCCCGCTAGTACAACGGCTACATGTTAACTACTATTTTAGATAATATTATTATATTACTAGTGTGCAACGTAAGATTTCAATGAAACTCATCGTTGCGTATCGAGTACGCTATCGAATGTAGAAACCCATTTTAATTAAAATTAATATTTAATTCATAAATATCAATTAATATGAAAATTATTTATTCTTTATTTACCTGGGATGTTACATCCTTCCCCCTTTTGGGAATTGCTTCCTTGCAATTTTATTCACTTATCAAAATAAGTGGGGGTATTTATCCCTCATAGCAATTTCAGATTCCCACGTTGCCTCTTCAATCACATGGTTTTTCCACAAAACCTTTACCTGATGAATCACCTTATTCCGTAACACCTGCTCCCTGTGGTCAAAAATCTGGACTGGTTGTTCTTCATAAGATAGGTTCTCTTCCAGCTGAACTACCTCTGGACTCAAAACATGAGATGGATCTGGCATGTACTTTCTCAACATCGAAACATGAAAAACATTATGTACCTGAGATAAACTCGGAGGTAAAGCCACTCGGTAAGCAACTGATCCAACGTTCTCTAGAATTTCATATGGTCTAATGAACCTTGGACTCAGCTTTCCTTTCTTACCAAATCTCATCACACTTTTCCATGGAGAAACCTTGAGAAAAACATGATCACCTACCTCGAAAGATAGCTCCTTCCTCCGGTTATCCGCATAACTTTTCTACCTGCTCTGAGCTGTTCTCATGTGTTTCTGAATCAACTGAAACTTTTCTGCCATCTCTTCTACCAATTCTGGTCCTATCAACTTCCTTTCACCCACTTCATCCCAGAAAGCTGGAGTTCAACACCGCTTCCCATATAATGCCTGAAATGGTGCCATCTGTATACTAGAATGAAAACTGTTATTATATGAAAATTCAACCAAAGAAAGATGTTGGTCCCAACTTCCCTGATAATCCATCGAACAATCTCGTAGCATATCCTCCAATGTTTGAATTGTTCGTTCTGACTGCCCATCTGATTAAGGATGAAAAGCTGTACTAAAATTTAATTCAGTACCCAACGACTTCTGAAGGCCTTTCCAAAAGTTAGAAGTGAACCTGGGATCACGGTCAGATACAATGGAGAGAGGAACTCCATGTAACTGGACTATCTCTTTAAGATACAATTGGGAAAGTTGATCTAGAGAGAAAGTATCTCGTATATCAATGAAATGAGCAGATTTGGTCAAGCGATCAACAATAACCCAGATTGCATTATTACCTCGAGATGTCCTCGGTAATCCCACAAAAAAGTCCATGGATATGTTTTCCCATTTCCACTCTGGCACTGGTAAAGGCTGAAGCATCCCTTTAGGTAACTGTCGCTCTGCTTTTACCTGCTGACAAGTCAAACACTTCACAGTAAAATCAGAAATATCTCTTTTCATTCCATCCCACCAGTAATACTCCCGCAAATCTCTATACATCTTAGTACTTCCAGGATGAACTGAAAACGGAGAACTATGAACATCACATAACAACTATGTCTTAAACTGTGAATCACAAGGAACACACAATCTCTTACCAAAACTCAAAACGCAATCATTATCAATGTTGAATTCAGGCAACTTACCTTTCTGAAGCAGCTCTACCTTTTTCTGCAACTCACTGTCTTGCTTCTATGCTTGCTTGATTCTGCCTGATAGAGAAGATCTCACTGATACCTGAAACAAAACAGAAGGACTTCCTGCACCAACAACTTCTATGCCAAAGTTCATCAAATCCTTAACCAAAAGATCACGTTCCAAACGCAACATTGTTAATGATGCATTACTTTTTCGACTCAAAGCATCAGCCATATTATTTTCTTTTCCCGGATGGTAATGAATTGTACAATCATAATCCTTGATTAATTACTTTAAACTTTTGTGATCGGTATATATTTCACACTTTACTCCATACAAATGATGCCTCCAAATTTTTAATGCAAAAACAACAGCAGCTAATTCCAAATCATATGTAGTGTAATTTACCTCATGAGTTTTCAACTTTGGTGAAGCATAAGCAATTACCTGATCATTCTGCATAAGGACACAACCAAGACCCTTCAATAAAGCATCATTGTATATAACAAACTCACCATTCCTGGAAGGAAGTTCCAAAACAGGAGCATTCACCAATTTTCTTTTCAACTCCTTCTGTAGTAACCTGAGTCAACTGAGCCATCACTGCAACAAACTATTTAGTTCTGATTCTGACCATCTTAGTATACTGATTTGAAAGGTCATTTCCCTCTATATGCCTTCCCATAAAAGTTGATCTGTTTCCTCTATTAAAAACCATTCTTAACACAGAAATATCTTAGGCTAAGCAACATGGTAATCTGTAAATGCTATATCATTTCAATCATAACATAAATTAACTTATAATTTAACAATTTTCTAACTCCTAAAGTTGTCTAAACCGACCTCTGATACCAACTATAAGGCCCCAACCTTAATCCTTACTTAATATTGAATTAAATGAATAATTCACATTGAGGATCTTTTCAGTTTTAGAGTTTTAGAGAATTAGAACATAACTATTACATCTCAAAATATTACAAAGTAGACACTTCTACTAAGTTTCCATAATAAAAAAACTCTTAAAAAGAAACATGTCTAGTTCTATGTCTTATATAGCATGACATTCCCTTGATCCCATCCTTGACCTTATTCCACATTAAGTCCTGTGAAAAACATTTCTAAAAAAACTTTGGGTGAGCATAAAAAGCTCAGTAAGGGATACACAAAGAATAAAAACTGTTACTTTTTCAAACATTAAGTAAACCATGTATACTCTAACAAAGTAATACCTTCACCATCATGAAATAGTAAAAACTCTTCACTGAATAAAGTATCATTACTTACCTTTTTTGTAACCAAAGTATTACTATAAAACCCATATAAAGAACACATAGCATATATAAAGGTAACTTAGGACATAAACATACTTAAGTGGAATAACCATACGGTCGACTTCCACACATATCACTTAATAGAATAGCCATACGGCCAATTTCCATACATACTTAATAGAATAGCCATACGGCCGACTTCCATACCCAATGCATTGGAGGTTATAACGTAACCACCCATCCTGGTATTCACGGCACCACCCGTCATATGGTTTATAATGTAACCCCCCGTTAAAATGTCCAAGTACCAATATAAAATCATAAAACATAAAACCAATATAAAAGAATGATAAAATTTCCACATCACAATATATCATAATAGAATCCTTTATCAAAGCCATTTTCAATACCAAAATACATAAAAGAGTATATGGTATTTATTTTATCTTAAAAACTTTACGGCTTGTTGAGGAAGCCAAAGACCAAATAATACTCGCGTTGGCGGAAAAGGTCGTTGTCACCGCGTACGTTAAAAAACATTTCTTTTTGTCTTTTAGTAAAATGATTCGTAGAAAAAGATTCCTTTTGTAAAAAAGTAAAAGTCAAACGGGTTTATACACCGTATAAAAGAATGTTGTGTATAACACGAAATATGCATCAATGAAAGGAGATTGAGACGAAGTCCCTTACAAAGATCATTTTTAAATAAAATAGATCTATTATGTGTATTAACTATAAGTACACATAAAGAAAGTAAAAAATTCTAGATAGGACATAATAATATCATGACATAATTTGAAAGTAGGAGATTAACCCAAAGAATGGAAATTGGGTTAAGAAGTTCCCTAACCTTGGGTCTGACTTGACTTGATCGTTCTTTAACATCCTGAATAATAAACTTGAGTTAATTTCTACTTGATTAAGAACCTTTTTAAAGTTTATTATTCCTTTTATATCACTTATTTCCATGTTATAAACATTATGTAACCATTTATGTTAATAATGTTTGTTTTGTCAATATTTGGTTCTTAAGTCGAAAGTGGACTTCTTACAATTAAATGTTTTTCGTGTGGTCAAAGGTTATTTATATCCAGAATGACATTCCTGATTTGGATATCATATATATCATATATATCCAGAATATACATGTATTTATAATATTACATAATCATTTAGAGGTAAGAAATGAAATGCACCGTTCATGGAGACGGTAAGCCGTACGTACGCATGAACACTACTTTCATTTCTTTGTCATATTAATGGAATTAAAACTAAATGAGAGGTATGTATATTTTAATTCCAGAATTATATTCATCATTTAGATATATCATTCATTATATATATCCATTATATACATGTACTTTTAATAGTACATTACATTTGGGGATAAGAAATGAAATGCACCGTTCATGGAGACGATAAGTCATACGTACGCCTGAATGCTACTTTCACTTCTATCTCATACTTTAATGGAAAGAAATAATAATGATATAGAGGTATATTATAATTCCAGTATAACATCATATATAATAACTTTAAATCCATCCTTTACATTTCCCACATATGGCATTAACAAATCACATCACTTTGAGGGGGCGGTAGTCCACACATCCTTAAATGAAGATATCGTGTTTACCCATAATGGAAACAATAAAGGTATGCCCAAAATGAAAAATACAGAAGCTTAAAGAAAACATAAACATATTATATATCATATATAAATATAGTGACATCTTAATGGCCACCTTTGAAGGTGTTAAAGGAATGTTGAACAATCATCGTTTCGGGAGGCATAAATTCACCATCCACGGAAATAGTATGTTCTTTAACCATTAGAAGAAGGTGTGTGTAAGTGTAGCTTGAATCCTTCTTATAACAAAATCCTAGTATATTTAATATACTGGAGTTGTTACAAATGTAATAAATAAAAAGAGTTTAGGGGGTTGGAGAAGCAAAATAATACAAAAGGACTCAAGTGAATACATTACCTCAAAATCGGGTAACTCCCTTTAGTTTGAGCTCAATGGCTTCCTTGCGAAGACTTCTGCCCAAAGTTAGGATTCAAGGAGTAAGAGAAGGAAGTGTAGAGACAATATGGGCAGGGTTTGGCCGAGCCAAAGGCTTTGGGAGTGTGGGTATGGTGGTAGAGGTGGGGGCCTTTTATAAGAGGAGAGGAGGGGCACTTTTGGAAAGTAAAGAAATATTACTTTATTTGAAAATGTGTTTCGGTTTTAAATGGTCCCACATTGATATAATTCCTGTATAAGGTGATAAGGGTTCGAAAAACACCCATAAAATAAGTTTTGGACATGTGTAGTTCATAGATTTTACATTATCTTTCCATTTTATTTAAATCGTCAAATAATGATGTCATCACTGCATCATTATTATGTCATAAATAATTTAATTTATTTAATGTCTAAAAATTATAAAAAAATACTATGATGTAGGAAATTGTTTTAGCTTTCCAATTACTTTTTATAATCAAAAATCGGACTTGTATAAACCCATTTAAAATTTGTTTTAGTAAAACATATCATGTTTGTGCCATTTTTTACATTAACCTTAAATAAAAAGTATTTATGTCATTTTCCAACCAAAGTGGCTCCATGGGGTCCCCAAGTTGACCCATGGCTTGTATTGGTCGGACATGACACATACAATGAGGGTAGGACATGTGTCTAGGTCATCTCATATTATTAAAACATTAGTTTTTACCTTAAACTACACTAATTACCACTAATTGCGATTAAAAACTTAATAAGTTACTATTCACCAAAAATTTATTTTAATCTCATTGAACCAAATTTTACTTCTTAGTGACAACCATGAATGTAGGATTTTTGAAATTCAATACACAAAGGTGGCAAAATTTCATTTAAATGGAAAATCAGTTTTTAAAAGTACCACTTAGTGATTTCACTATTCATCAAAAATTGAAGTTTTTCAGAAAAATTCCAAAAACTCACCCTAAGCTATATTTGATATTCCGAATTCAAGAATGAAGTCCATTTTACAAAATTCAAAACATATGAGTCAAATTAATTAATTTAATAATTAATTCCTGTTGTCATGACAAATAGCGTGTTTTTGTGAAACAATAAGTATCAAAAGATTGACACTAGTTTAAGTCTGATTTCAAAGTGAAATTAATTCCAACGACCACTATTGGATTTAATGGTAAAAATATTTTCTAATTTTACTTTAAAACCAATTCAAATAATAATCTAATCATATAAATAAATTAGATCAAAAATAGGTTTTGAATTAAAATACAACATTTACAATATTCATTAAAAAAATGAACTTTATCGGAAGGATACCAAAAATTTACACAAAGTAAATTTTGATGTCCCGATTCTAAAGAAAAGTTATATTTGGTCCAATATAATTTATAAGATTGATCAAAACTATATTTAATGATGGTTCTCTGTCAAAAGGTGATAAGTGAACCCTTAGTGAAAATTAGGGTATAAATGCCTAAAATTGAATTCTTTCCGTATTTTAAGCCTTTATCTTTTATTGGGTAAATATAAAAACATTTAAAAACATATATAATCATATTTTAGTTATTTCTATCCATTCCTGTCAGTACAACGGCTACATGTTAACTATCATTTAAGATAATATTATTATATTACTAGTGTGCAACGTAAGATTTCAATGAAACTCATCGTTGCGTATCGAGTACTCTATCGAATGTAGAAACCCCTTTTAATTAAAATTAATATTTAATTAGTAAATATTAATTAATATGAAAATTCATTATTCTTTATTTACCTTGGTTTTTACAATAAAGACACTGTAATATATATGGACTGACATATTACACAATATATCTTTTTTTAGGATTTGGGGTAGTTAATAATATGTATGGATTTTGGATTCAAATAAATTCAATACTAAATAAAAAAATACCTATTAATTGGTTTTATAAATGAAAAGAAGGTATATTCATTATATACTCCAACTGATAAAAATGTATTGTGGCCCCAAATATTATAATTAATGATATGTAATATACAAAATTTAGTTTCAGTGGGTGGAAAAAATATCTTAGAAAACATCGAGACCTGAAAATAAAAATTATTTTATAGATAGAAAGTGACTGATTCTGTAATTGGTTCTCAAGAAGAATAAAATTAGGTTAAAAAAGAACATTTATTGTCTTTTATGATTCATTAGGATTCAAATATATTTTGTTTTCCAATTGAAAATGATGATGATCTAATGTTCATAGATGATGTACATAATACCTATTGAGAGGTCATTGGGTGTTCTAATTAAAATAAGTCGTGTGAATTCACTAAATTTAATATATATCATATCTACACAAACCATGTATATAACATGGTAGATATAGAATAAGGGGTAAAAAATAGGTTCAATGTGGGGTTTCCATAAGAAAATGATATGGATGGCAGTGTGTCAACCTTTAGGGAACACTTTGTGGGAAATGGTTATAAATAAGTCTATTATATTGACTATAAATGGAAATTTTATCTAGATGATATTATAAATTATTTTTATATATTCATTTCTATATCATCTCATTAGGATAATGATATGTACTAAATGGATGTCGAAAATTATTCCCATAATGGAAAATTAGTGAAGGTAATGTATAAGATACATCATGAAGGATTATTTGTTCCGAAAATGTTTTTTATGATTTGAATGTTTCAATAGTACATTAATGGTTTAAAATAATATTCATGGGTTTATAATATGTAGTATAATGAATTAATTTAAGAGTTTAGTATCATAAATAAAATAGATGATTCTTGTGTGAATAAGTGGTATATAGAGATCATCATTACATTCTTATCCTTAAGGTTTCAATTTCTGATCTATATAATTTTTTCATATGATTTCTCTACTGTATATGTTTTTTGGGGTTATTTTAGTTTCATTTACAGCTTTTTTCCATATTATAGCCTTTTAAATATCTTCTGTCAATATTTAGTATAGTATTGTTCTCTTAATTCTCTAATTTATATATTTTTTATTTCATTATTCTATATTTTTTTCTCCATATGAATAATTTTCACCATTTAGCATTAGTATATACTATTTTTTATTCTCATCATGTTGAAATATATATATATATATTTATATATATATTAAAAACTCAATATTTCTTATCAATCCTTTCTTCTGAACCCTTGTACTGAAAACATGTTTTATTTCCTTCATTTAATTTTTAGAAATGTATGTCTCATCACTCTTAACAAATAGTGACGAATTTGGCCATAAAATCCATAAATTTGTATGAAAATAAAAGGGGATAAACTCAATTTTAGTTATGAGAGTTTAGGGTGTGTACCATAAATGCTGTAGCAGAATTACTCATGCATGTTCATATAATTGTTTTATGAAAATTGTATTTCTATGTTAATTTATAAGACTATTTTCATCGTAAAAAATTATTTTGCAATATACTTTTTCCATTTTTTGGTTGTTTTTTTATAATTTTTTAATAATAAGATTAGAAACCTTATTATCATATTGTGTTAGTAAGAGAAATGGTTTTCTCCCCCTTTTCTACTGTGAATCAAAAAATGAGATAATATAATTTATTTAACTGATTTTAATTATAAGGAGTTAATGTCAAATTTTAATTTTGTAAGGTTGAAAATGATTTTTCAAAATTATGATTCTATTTTTATTATGGATGTGCATTAATACCACTAATTATTTTCTTTGTAAGGGTGGTGTGGTGTTTATTTATTATAATTCTTAGTGGAAATTGTTTATTTATGTTTTCGTGAGGGATTAATTCTACATTAAAATGCATAAATATAATTTTACATTTTATAAGTATGTAGGTACAGAATTATATTTATTTAAATATAATGTTTTTTATTTCACATTTTATGTTCATACAGGTATGGGGGATTTATTTTCTTTCAAATAGGTTTTATGATTTTAAAGGTAATATTTTATTGAATACATAGTTTATATACATATATGTATGAAATTATATGTTTATATCTATGTATTATATTTTATAATTTATATTTCTAAATCATCTATTAATTTTTATATATTTGAATTAAATGTATAACTATATATATAAGTATTCATATATTTAACCTCTATTGCATGGTTTGAATGTGTAATAAAATCAAGTATGGATATAGGTTAAATATTTTGTCAAAGTCGTGCACATAATAATATCTAAAATTTATTCACGAATGAAATGATGTTTTAAAATTTATCCTTTAAAATTATATGTGCATGCATATGTTTACATATCTAAAAATATATGCTTTTGACTTATTAAATGGATCAAGACGTTAAATTTTGAAAATACGTTGTCGATATTTTTTATTTAAGAATGAACTTTAAATAATCAAAGCTATTGCATTAAAAATTAATTCTGTGAGATAATGAATTGAAGATTTGTTATATAGATGTGTACATATAATCCATGTGAGGTGAGTTTTGGGTGATCAAAACTAACAAATTTTTTTCAATGAAAATTGACAAACACAAACACACACACGCAGATATATATATATATATACATACATATATATAAATATACGTTGAATTGGGTATTTTAAGGTAGTGAAATGTTCAAAAATTAGAAAAAACTCAAGTAGAAATATATATATATATATATGAATGTCAAGATTAAAATGTTTTCAGAAAATCAGGCCCTTGATCGTAGTAAATATGGGAAGTCATTGGGGAGTGAACCCATCTTTATATATGTTGGTAGGCCCAAGATAGCATTGAAAAAGTCATGTAACCTTGTAATAGTTTTTTGTATTCTGAAACTTGCGCATCGTTTTAAAAAAACATTGTAATACGTTTAAATCTATGTTCGAACGTATGTTTTTTAAATGAAATAGTATTTTCAAAGCATAAGGGATTTCAAATATTTCATTAAAAATGTTATTTTTAGATGTATTTTCGAAGAATATCTTTAAATATATTTATCAAATGTTTTAAAACCCCTTACGGGGCCAATTTAATGCTCACCCCTTGCTAATATTATTTTTCAAAGGTAACATTGATTTCCATAGTTTGACGTCATAATGGAAGTGAAATTGGATTTTTTGTTTGTATAATTTTTTTTCAACTCTAATTAATGTATAATGTGTGTATGTAAACCTCCTGAAACTAGATCAATGAAATGACCTCTTTTTTATTTAATATTGTGTATTTATTCAAGATTTTTACATTAAAAAATCCCCATCATTTGTAAGGGTTGATCCCATGTTTTGGGCTCCAATTCTTATAATTGGAATTAGATTAATGGTCTAGTTAACTGTGGATATTTGATGTCGTCGAGTCTATATGTTTAGCGGTCTTAGTGTATCTTAATTCTGAAGATAGAAATTCATAATTCATTTAGTTCGACAAAATAAATCATGGGGATGTAATTATTTTGATGGGGGAATAATATAAAATCCCATAAATTCAACATTAATTTGTTTATTTTATAAAAATATAAAAAAATTAATATTATTTTTTAGTTGATAACAATTTAAAAATAATAATCTATTTTATATGTTTTATTTAAATTGATTATATATAAATAATTCTTATAAATAATCATATAGTCTTAAAATTAATTTGAAAACTTATTTATGTTTTATGGAATATATTAATATAAATATTTTTTTTTGAATTAAAAAAATTCATACTAATCAAAAGGGTATTTGATATAATATTTTTTATACAAAACATTCTAAAAAATTATATATATAGACTATTATAATTATTTTTATAAATACTAACTATGGTAAAAATTAGTTAATATGAAATAATAAATACAACTTATTGAATATAATTAATTTGATTTTACAAATTGTTATTTCCAAAATAATATATATATATATATATATCTGTATATATTAAATTATAATCAATAGTTTTATAACAATGAATTATGATTATATATTATAATTTTTTAATATTGAAAATTTATTTTATACAAATTTTTTATATAAAAAATTTATGATAACTTCATATGTAAAAAACAATAAATGTTTTAAAAAAGATAAATGAATTAGGGAAAATCAGGTAGAAGGGGTATTAGGGGTGAACCGTTTAGGGGGGTCATGCTTCTCCTTCTAGGAGAGTTGAAGTAGATGATAGAGAGTTCAAGATGTGGTCCACCTATAGCAACCCCATTCCCAAAATCAAGGTAAGTTGATCCAAATGTCTGAGAGGAGTCCGAGCGGCATTCGACTATAGATTCGGCCAAACCGAGCAAGGATTGATTACCATCAGAGTGGATCCAAGGGAGGAAATCGAGATCCAATGTGGATCTAGGGTCTGATTGCTGAAGATAATTCAATTTTCTTCAATATGAACATATAGGTTTTTGTTTTATTTATAAGGAATTAGAATCTTCCTCTTCATTAGGGTTTCGATTTCATATGTATACCCTTTTTCATCTGATTTTTCTATCGTATTTGGATGTTGTGGTTCTTTTTTTTAATTTCCACCTGTTTTCCATTTTATATTATTTTTTAATTTCTTAGCTCAACATTTTGTATTGCATTTTCATATTTTTTTTGTAGTTTATATATATTTTTGGTCATTATTCTGTTTTCTTTTCCCCTGATAAATGATTTCCACTATTAATCATCGTTGTATAAAGTTTTTTATTCTCACCTTGTTTCAATATATATTTTATAAACCAATCATGAATAACAATCTTTAATTATAAACTCATCAGTTTAAAAAACAAGTTATTTTCCTTCATTTCATTTTTGGAAAAGTATTTTTCATAAATATTTATAAATTGTGATGAATTTATTTATAAAGACCAAATTGTTAGGAAAATAAAATGGTGTGAACATAATTTTAATCCTGAGATTTGAGGGTGTGTGGATGAAATGCTGCATCAGAACTACTCCTGCATGTGAGTTTAATGTTTTTAATGGAAATTTTATTTTTATGTTAATTTTTAAGATAGATTTCATTATCAAAAAATATTTCAAATATAGTTTTTCCATTTTCTGTTTATGTTTTTAAAAATTGTATGTAAGGACGATTAGAGGTCTAATTTTTAGATTTGGGGAAGTAAGGATAATTTTTTCACCCCCTTTTTCTAATTCATATAAAATAATAATATTATATAATTTAATGATGCAATTTTATTTATGAAGGTATAATGTCATATTTTAATTCTGTAAGGGTGAAAATGTTATTTCAAATTTATGATGTTGTATTAATTTCTAATGGGTTTTAATACTAAAAAGTATTTAGGTTCAAGGGTGGTATGGTGTTTATTTATTTTAATTATAGATGGAAATTGTTTATTTATGTTTTTTAAGGATTAATTCTACCTTAAAATGAATTAATATCATTTTTTATATTTTTCAATTATGTAGGTACAAACTTCTTTTACATTAAATCTCATGTTTTTATTTATAATTTCATGTTCATACTAATTGGGTGGATTTATTCTATTTCAAACTAGTTTTATGATTTTCAATGTAATATTTTATTGAATAAGTAGTTTATATAAATTCATATATGTAATTTTATGTTTATATGTATGTAGTATAATTTTTTACTGTATATTTCTAAATTATCTTGTAATTTCTATGTCATTAAATTACATGTTTAAATATATATATATATATAAGAATCGACATATTTAACCTCCATTGCATGGATTGAATGTGGAATGAAATCGAGTATGAAGATGGGTTAAATATTAAATCAAAGTCTTTTACATGAGTATATCTACAATATACATAGTAATGAAATGTTGTTTTAAAATGTAACCTTTAGAATTTTCTGTGCATGCACATGTTTACTAATATTCTAATATATGATTTTGATTTATATTAATGATTGAAGTCCCTAAATTATGGAAATAATTCATCAATTTTTTATTTAATATTGACTATTAAATAGTAAAAAAATTTACTTTTAAAATGCATTTCATGAATTTATGAATTGAAGATTGGCTACACGAATGTTTATGTACATGACATGTGATGTGAGTTTTGGGTGATCAAAACTCACAAGTGGTTTTCAATGAAAATTCCCATTTATATATATATACATAATAATATATAAATATAAGTAGAAATGGGTATTTTAATGTAGTGACATGTTAAAAAAATGTAAAAAATACCCCTGTGAATATATATATATATATAATTAAATCAAGCATAATATGTTTTCGGAAAAAACAATGCTTGATAGTAGTAAATATGGAAGGTCGTTAGGGAGTGAACCCATCATTTGCTAAGTTGGTAGGCCCTAAAAATCCTTCAATGATTCTAGTAGCCTCAGAATAGGGTTTTGTTATCTGAAGCTTGTGTATTGTTCTAGAAAAGTACCAGAATATGTTTAATGAGGTTTTTTAACTTATGTTTTTTAAAATGAAATTTTATTTTCAAAGCATACGAGATTAAAAATATTTCCTTCAAATGATATTTTTAAATGAATTTTGAAATAAAATCTTTAAAGGGATTTATCAATGTTTCTAAAACCCGTTACTGGGCATTTTTAAGGCCCTCCCATTGCTTCAAATTATCATTCATAGGACACCATGAAGTCATAAGTTGGAGGTCTTCATTTTTTTGCAAGCAGAAGCAATGTTTTCTTTTTGTTTGTTTATTTTTTCTCACTACTCTGATTAATTTAAGAAGTTTGTATTTATTCCTCCAGAACATAGACTGGTGAAAGGTACTATATTATTTTTAATGATTTGTATTTATTCATTACATTTCATAAAAAAAATTATTACTAAACATTTCGAAGGGTTTTATCCATTTTTTGGTTCGGGTTCTTATATATAATGAGTCGAATCATGTGATAATACATAGAGACATATTATCTAGACTGTCATGTTAATGTATATCACATGTATTGTTTTATAGTCATTGATATATATTAGGTTCTACGAATATTATTGATCCCCATTAACTATGGTTGGAAAGATACATAGAATGTGAACCTTCGTACTTGGATAAATTTCTTACACTATTCTTACACCTTACGGTTGATCTAAATATGTAATGGTAGGGTACATTTCTGATCATGTCATTAGTTATGGTTAACCAAGATGGGATGTTTACTCTGGTATGCAAATTATGAAATTTAGTCCCATTTTTTGAACTATACTATAGAAATTCATGTTCATTATTAATTGAATGATATACGATGTGAATAATAACTTGAATGAATGATGTGTTATATATTCATTATAATGGTCTATATTTTCATAGAATCATGAATGCATGAGTTGAACTATACGATATTTACATTTTCTATGTATATTGGACACTCAATTCCTTTTACTAATTTATTTTATAAGAATAAATATAATTTATAGTGATAAAACTTTGTGAGGGATTCTTCATATAGATATTGAGTGTGTTTGATCAAGATCATTTCATTCTCCTTTTATAGCATGAGTAGTAATGATATTTTTTTTAATAATTGTCTTTTATTAAAAATATAGCATAATGAATTCATATTAAATTTTCTATTTTATAGATCCATGAAATATAAAAAAAGGTTTATAATGAGTATTAATTTATAAAAGTTGTTTATCCAAAATTTTATAATATTTGAATAAGGATGAATAAATGTATTTATATGGACTTGGATAACATTCTAGATGATTTTAATAATTTCAATGAGCATTTATTGAATGTGGGAGAGTTTAATGAATTTTCCACTATATCACAAAACATTTTGTAGTGAAAGTCCTCACACCAGGATGATTTTATTCCCATAGTATGTTTTTTCACATTGTATTTCCCATGAAGAATGGAATATGATATCATTATATCAAAACCACATACTAATTATGTTTTTTATTTTTTTTTTGATTCACACATCACATGATGTTGTGTATATGGAATACTTATTACTAAATTGTTTTAAAAAAATAGATCACTAAATTAGTTGTATTATATGATTCTTTTTTCATATAATAACAAAGAAATTATTGGAATTATATAATGCGCCATAATTAAATGAAGGAAGCCTATAAATAGTTCTTTGTTAACCTCATTCATGCAACATTTATTGGTCATATACTGGTAAATAATACCTTTGATTCTCTTCTCTCCATTTTCTTTTGAGTATGACGTTCTAGAAAAATATTTTATAGAAGAGGTAATATTGAACAGTTCAATGATTTCAGTGGTTGGATGATGTCGCCAAAGGAAGGAACTCATTAATTGTTTCTCGTGTAACTTGATCAAACTATCTTCCAAAGAATACTGAATTCTTGGACAATGAGTTTATCTATTTTTAGTTTTTATTATTTAATCATATCACTTCTCCTAATTTCTAATATTTGCATGGATTTCATATATTCTCCCTTTTTATTTAAATATTATGATATTAAATGAAACCTATTAACTATATAATATTTTTTCTAAAACTATAAAACATATCTAGTTTTTTATTCTTTTAAAATCATTAGTTGTGACTAGTCATTTAGTCTTCTCTTTTGATTTTAAGGTATCATACTTTGTATTTTTTTACCCACCCTACACGGGTAGTCCACCTACACAAGATTTAGTTCAATGCAGATTATGTAATGCTTGATAATAAGCACGGAGTTCAATTATTTCACTAAAATGGTTCTTTGCGATGTCCAAAAACTATATGATTATATTTTATTTCAGGAGTTAGTGTGATAAATATTTTTCATTCCAATATTTTTAGGTTATCCTTTACTTTGGAATATTGGTCTCTTATATTGTGTTTTTATATTGATGTTTTCATTCAAACGTATATAAATTATTTATGTTTTTCACATGCATGTAATACTATTGATTAGATATTATTTATTATATTGAATTATTGATAAATAGATTAATTTCATATATGCAGACATGTAATTTAATTCAGTTTCATTATGATAAGACCACCCATGTCTATTTTATGACTTACCTGAGCTATCCAATAGCCCTATGAATATTATTAATGGTATTGGGGTTCCCACTCTACTTAACCTATTTAATGATAATGAAATAACTGAATATTTTAAAAGAAGTTGCTTGGATCATTATTTTAAAAATAAATCTAAATAGATAAATATTAAAATATTATATCAATTTTATTCATGGAATATATATTTTGGTAATATATATTAAAAAAATTATTAAATAATTCACTTTTACTCTCCCTTATTTCATAGATTACAATTCCTAATTTTATTTTCATTTTGACTTTTTTGGTGTATTTTAAACATGGGTTAAATATATGAACTAAAATGTGGATTTTTCTGTGAAGTTATCAATTAATATAATTATGTTTCACAGCATTAAAATATTTTTCTCATCTACAAGATCCTTCTTTACTATAACTCTCAACTCAACATATATTTGTTTTTTTACATTAAATGGGATTTTAATGTCAAAAATGTGTGCCAGGCACAGAAACCCAAACAAATGATGGAAAAATAACCAGAAACTATAGGAAAATGATAACATATTAATTTTTGACATGTTTTAATTAATTTCATATCAATCCAATATTTTTTTTCATTATAATGAATCCTTTATGATTTTCTTACATCTAAAAGTGTTTTTTGGGTAAAAAGAATACGTAAGATGTTCAAACAAATAAAAACATATTTAATTTATGTGAAAATAAAATCTAGTTAAAAATGATTGATATGTGACATATATGAATTAATTGTCGATGAGTAACACATTTTGTTTTGCCTAAATATCTTATTGTGTGGTTATTTACATTTAATTGTGTTTTTTAGTGATATGAACCTTTATCAAAAACTCAAATCTAGAAAAAGATATCATAGTAATGTAAATCTACTAGAAAACCCCTTTTGATTAATATATGTTTTTAGTAATGATACATGCCTATGAAGGCTATTTAAAATTAATAAATGTGATCTTGTATATTAGAAAGTGTTTTTTAAAGGTAAAAACATGTGTCTAATGCTGAAATTATTCAAACAATCTTGGACTGATGTAAAATTGTTTTAAAATAAACACTAATTAATACATTATGATTATGACTAAACCAAAACCCAATATCACACATATTTTGGTAATATTTATCAAAAATTTTGCTTTTTCATTTAAAAGTGTTTTAATGTTAAAATTTTATGTTATATTCTCTAACCAAGAAATCAATCTTATATTGATGTGAAGGAATAAGAATAGTATTATAGATTAATATGTGATGTGTATGAAATATCCACACATAAATCCAAGTCATGGTTTGGTAATGATTGGTAAAATTTTAGAATATATATTTAAATTTGTTTGAAATAAAAAATATTATTTTGATAAATGTAATTGTCTTGTATTATTTAGTGTTTTATATTACTATTAAATATTTTATTTTTAATGTATTATTTGTTATTGAAATAATGGATTTTCAATTTTTTATTTTATATGTTTAGTGATGATGTAATGTAATAAATACTTTAAAAAACTACTAAACAATTTATTGGGGGTTCTATAGGTAAAAATTTAAATAAACACTACTATATATAACACGATATACATCATTATCATTTATCAATGCAATAAAAATGATAAATGGGGAAATTTTTTATGATATTTAAAAAATAACTGATAAAGTTATTTTTTATTAACTCAAAAAAGTGTTGATAAAAGCGTACTCGTTGTCGCGGCTTTATGTATTTTGAAATAGGTTCAACTTTAAATGTTCTTTCTCAATAATGATAAAAATCCTCAATCAATAGTAAAAAAAGAAATGATAAAGGGAACAATGAATAATTTAATTTATATATACATATATTTATATTTTAAAAAATGTTTATAATATATATATATAATATAAATATGATTTTTATAAGTATAAAAAATAATTTCCATCAGTTATATTTTTATAAATTTATATATTAAACATTATAAATTTTATATTAATAAAAAAATACATAAAAATATGTATTTATTCATTAATTTCAAAATTAATATAATATTAATATAAATATGATATCTTAATATATTATTTAATCAGTTATATAGATATATAAATGAATGTATTTTTTCAAAATTTTGATTTATATTTGAAATTTTATATTTATATTAATATTAATTAATTTAATGTATGAGTAAATATATATATATATATATATATATATATATATGCATTTGTATATATGTTCATGTATGTGTAAGTCTATATATGTTTGTGTATATATGAGTTCTATATGTATGCATGTTCTGTGTTATGTGTGTGTGGGTGGGTTTTGTATATGTGTATGTTTATATGGGTGTATGAATGTTAATATGTAAATGTGTATGTGTGTATGTGTGTGCATTAATTTTCCTGTTTGTGTATGTGTGTATGTGTGTGCGTGAATTTTTATATTTTTGTATGTGTATGTGTATTATTATGTTTATATTCACATGTACTTGTGTGTGTGTGTGTGCATGTTTGTTTATATGACATGTGTGTATGTATATGTACTTTTGTTTATGGAAACATATTTATTTTTTTATAGTATGTGGATATATGCATATGTATGTGTATATATGCAAACATGCATGTAATTATATGTATGTGTATGTGTATACATGTCTGTATGTGTATTTGTATGTACATGAATGTATGTGTTTGTATGTGTATGGAAATTTATATGAATGTGTATGTGTATGTACAATGAACTGGATCGATGTACCATCTAAAACGGATACAGAACTCATCTCCATTGGCTTGATGGGTGTTCCCGATCCCAAATCGTCTAGAGATAAGCATATGGGCATCTAGAAAAAATACTTCGAAATGATTTTTCCCTAATTAAAGGTTACATATAGTCAAAATAAAACTATACAAACATCATCATATATAAAAATAAATAGACCTATATTATGTCGAAATAGGTGTCATAAAAAAATTAGGAAGCTCAACATAACAACCAAAACCTATATCCTTGTGGTTTATGACCACCCAACATTTCCCAAACATCCCCCCTCATATAACCATGGATGAATCAAAAAAAGATTAAAAGGGAATATGGGAACCTACTATATGAACATTATGGCAACAAACACCAAACAGTACAAGAAGGGTGTGAGATATATAGCCAGTAGAATTCCCAATAAGTTTTTAAGTAGTTTATTCATAAGGTAATTTCAAAATTCTGAAATGGGTGTATAACAAGGGGAAATATGGCCATATATTTTATAAGAAGAAACTAAATTCATTATGATTAAGACACAATAAGGTATATTTCTAAATTTTAACTTCCAAAAATTCAAAACAATTTAGGAAACAAATGATGTAAACATTCCATTTCATCATTTAAAAATGAAATCAATTATTGGAAAACAATGAAAACCAATTCACTAACTATATTAATATAAAAATTTTAAAGGTAATGAAATTAACCATATTTCATTATGTTGTACTTGATTTAAAATAATATAGTCAAGGTTAATCATCACAATAATAAGATCAATCAAGAACTGCAGTCAATCAATCGGGAAAACTCCATTTCAATGTACTCACACTAAAATATATCACCTACTGATCATAAAGTATAAGTATGTTATGTGTATGACCTAAATATTATATTCATTCTTGTATATTCAATAAAATTAATATAATCATGATTTATTTTTGGGTGTACATCATGTCTCATGGGTCTCATGAAAACAAAGTCCCTGAATACTATATTTTTGAGTTGCATGTCTGTAGCTGGAACCTATCATGTTCTCAAAAGATTGCCCAGTTGTTGTGTGAATCCACTAGGGAATAATAAATACCGTTCATCTAATATAACTACCTAGGTTCCCATGACAAGAAAAAAATGGTGAGTGAGATAATCTATTTAAAAGGATCGCATAAGGGGTCCTTGTCAGTACCATCATGGGATCATTCCCTCAAACATTTATATCATTCTTACTTCAATTCCCACTCTTATAAAAACTCCTTAAAAGTCATTTATCCCTTTTAATAAAAAATCAATGTGATTTCTAGGAATCATTTAAGTCACATCAATGAATTGTTACAAGATAAGAACATCAAAAATATGAAACTAATACATGAAACATTTTTAAAATCAAATCAATCCTTTATTTTGAAATTATCATTTTAAAGGGTAATCATAACTACTTCCTTTCACAAGTCATTATCAAAATGAAAAATGATATAATAATCACATAAATAATTTAAAATCATACTTATGTAATATTCAAAATAAAAAGGGTAGAGTCTTTTCAATACATGGGTGTACACCCTTTTTCATTGTGAATAAATCACTCAATTCAAATAACTCAAGAACACTCTTTTTATCAACAAGGATAAAATAATTTTTAGTGGGATATCTATCACCTCATTTATTCAAACATTTGAAACAATGTAGAAATCACAATATAGTGCAAATAATTTAATTCAAATAAATAAATTTTACTTTAGAAATCAAAACTCATCTTAAGTCATTATATTCATCAAGGTATCATTTACAGGATCACTAAAGAGAAATAAAAACCAATATGTAATTCACCATTTTATAACCAGTGAGAGGAACAAATATTTTAACAATTCTACCCATGCCAAGTTTGATTAACAGAGAAGGTGATCAAAGAATATTTTGCAATACATTTCATGATCATCATTCATAGATCCTGAATTAGAAAATAGGAAACACATATAAATTAAATATCAATCGACAATCAATTACATTATTAAGGGAAAGAGTATAAAAAAATTCTTGGAAAATATGGAATGCAACCAAAATTAATCAGAGATTTTTCACCTCTAATATTGATCACTGAATCACAATAGAATGAACTCAAGGTATGTTAGAATAGATCTTGGATCCCTAATTCTACATCAATCATCCATGATACAAAAAATATTAATTCCTTTCTAGACATTAGAAAAAAATAATCACCACAAAATAATAGATAAAAGTCTATAAATAGAAGGACTTACTGTAAGTGGATAACTGTTTTAATCAACAATTTTTTTAACTAAGAGATTAGGTTGGGAGATCCAAAATGCTTCTAAGAAGCTCCCAAAAGGTAAAGGGTAAGATTAGGTTAAAATTCAAAGACTTCAGACATTAATATAGGGGTAAAATAAATTGATAATGAATTTAGGGTATTTTAACTCTCATAACATGTTTTCCATTGGTAAGGAATATGGTTAATATTTAACATGTTCCCTTACCTAGGGTACTGGATGATTTTTCATGGTCTAACAACATGATTTAAAAAATTGTGTATCCTCTTTATAATCTATATGAGTGGGAATAGTCTGGGAAACATTATAAATGCATGAACTCACCCCCTAGAACTAAAAAAAATGGTCACAATTTACATGGAAAGGATTCATGGTCTACACTAACCATTCACTAATGGGAACCACCTAAAAACATTTAAAAATAATTAAAGGTCTCCTAAAACAACTCAAAATAACAATGAAACAATATATTTTCATGATAAATGGTTGAATATGAAAGATAACCAGTGAATAGTCTTTTAATATCCCCACTATAGAAGTTTTTATCCCTAAAAAGTGTCTAGTTTCAACGATAGGAAAATACTAGAAAAAAGTAATTCCCTCACTCATCTTGTGATGTGGATAGTTTGTGAACTAGAATAAAGATACACAAAAAACATTTCATGAAGATAAGCACCAAGATCGACAGACATCTACAAAAAAACCCCAAGATCATTTCACATTTCCAAATTGGTCGTTAACAGGATACATAGAATTAGTCTCTCCACTATTTAATGATTAATAAAAATGGTGTAACATGAGATAAACTTGACTCTTTAATCTAAATAACATACATTGATCACATTATACAAAGAAACATATAAGATATTAAATCAACCTCTCAATGAAATGTCACATCTGAAATATTTTAATAATACCAAAAGAGACAATTCCATTATGATCCATCAATGAAAAAAAGACATAATAATTGAACATAACTGATACGGATTTATCCCATGGAAATGTACTTTATGGTATCCTAGAATTGTCAACAACGAGACTCACCCATCAATGGGATCATCGAATCATTCATCGGTAAATTCAGGTTGTTAGCCATCAAGAATCCATATATTACTACATACCAGATTATAAGCCAAAGGTATATCCCTGTCATACCCGAATGAAATAAAAAAACCAATCTAGTGAAAAATTTAGGAACAAAAAATTCTTATTTTTTATTTTACTCAACATATCATGATCAATATCTTTCCATCAATGTTAAAATGAGAGTATAATAATGAACATGATCCATCCTGAAATGTATTTATCACCAACCGTAGGTAGAAACCCATGGAGGGAAGAAACATGAGGTGTTTCTTATAAAACAAACAAATTATTCTATGGTTTCTCAATATAATATTTCATTCCATCTATAAGTGTAAAATAAAGATCAATTGTTTCAAAAAAATCCTGAATAAGGCAAACAATATTCAAGAGAATACTTTCACGAGGGGAAATAAAGAGATATCATATATTGGGAACCATCGTCCTTATAAAAACAAGGTTACACATGAAAATCCAAGTCAATCCATAAGAGACACCTATAATAATACTTTCACAAATAACCAATAATTAAAAATAATTAATACTTAAATTGTCTCTACATTAATGTCGGACACAAAATGACAGATCTAAATCAACCACCATAAGTAACCCCTCCACAGCATGAAAATGTTCACTCTTAGGCCTCTAGATTGAGCCATATTGTCTTGAAACATCTCAATCCCCATAATGAAGAGCTAATGATCTCCCAAAGAAACATACCCTTATATTATCCCTAATTATGTTACCTATTAAAGTGACCCATCGAGCCACACCATTTAAAAAATCGTAGATCATTCAAACATGAAATCATAGAATGACTATGTTCTCTATACTAGAATCATGTGAAAAGAATATTATTTTCATAAGAATATCAGTACTACTCAAAACAAATATGAGATCCATATAATAAAACATAATCACTTAATCGGAAATTTTATGGGGTCGTAATAACATCGTGTTTCTTTTCTATATCGTCATTAACTAAAAATTCCCTTTGAAGATATAATTTTTTAATAGTTAGATAGAATGTAGGCACAATAGTTCATAGGTCTAGAAAAACCCCTCTTTTAAAATATTGATCTTTAATATGAATCCTTACAAACATGATCAATGTAGATGATTTCAAAAAAAATTGAATTTTTTGGCATACTCCACAGTTGATATATCACCATGATTGAAATATAAGAGAGTAGAAAAAATATATATTATAACATCTTCATGATACTTCCATTCAATGAATATTGGATTGAACTTTTCCCAATAAATTCATTCATACATCCAGAACGGAAACATGATTTCCCACCACTCTCAGCTAGGTCCATCAAAATGGTGTTGATATACATGACCTTCAAATCATCAAGATTTTAGAAAGAACAAATGATTACTTCAACACCTTCATTCCACTTTCATGAATCAATGGAACCCTCAGTCACATCCTAAAAAGGGGGTTGATGATCCAAGAGAAACTAGACAATGTCAAAAGATTGGAACAATTATAGATCCACCAATCTATATGAAGTTTGGTAAGAGTTGTCATCATTAAATTTCATTCCCAAAAAACATGATGGATTAATTTGAAAATCGGAATAATGAAAAAAATTATATCATTCGTGGAATAATTTCTATGAGGCATTTATAGGTATTAAGAAACACCAAATAATCAATTGAAAAATAATATCTATAAAGCACATAAAATTAAAAATATTTCAAGAAAATACATAGACCACCTTTATCAAAGAACAACTGGTTTAAAAGAAAATGATATTTTCCTCATTTTTAAACATTATATTTTTCAAAAAATTATTGAATAGTAATATAAATCCATCATTGTTTCAAATTTTCCTTTACTAGATCATGGAAATTATTCCTTGTTTTCAAAATAATTAATACCATTTTTTCAATTTCAAAACCATTTCCATTTTAAATCTTTCCCATAATCCAAATTCCATATTATAATATTCCATTAGGACATCAAAAAATTGTAAAAAAATCCATCTTTCTAAACTAAAAATTTTGTAAAGACGCTATTTTTTAATTGAAAGTATTTATAAACGAACTTAAGAAATATATTTTATGCGATAATTTTTTTATCAAAAATTATGTAAAATCATATCCAATGGGATTAATGTTGAAATAAAAAAAACATAATCAGGAAGTATACCACAAGAAATAATATCATGCAAAAATAATAACCCACGTAAACAAATTTACACAACTAAAGTCATTTGGTTAATAAATATATTGGGAACCAAGTTAGGGTCAGAGTAGAACTATGTGTAGATCAAGTAAATATTATAATAAAATGAACGAACAACCTCACAATGGATTCTAGAATTAATTATTGAGTATTCACAATGATTCAACGTGTTTTATCCGAGCATGGAAGCATTATGAAACTCTGGTCATCAATCATGTTCCATCATAAAACTCATAATAGATTCCAAAAATCAAATATATATTCATCTAAAATAAAAGTATAGTTTTTTCTAAGAGTAAACTAACCCAAAATAAATACTCAATTCCACACTTTTTCTGTTAACCTAGGTGTCATCGTGAAGTGTGGTAATCTAGCACCCACTAATATAAAACATCTTGAGTCCCAACCCATTCCAAATATAATTCATAAAACAAAATCAACCTAAATAATATAAGTTATATCAAGGAAAAATATATTATTTTATGGAATGACCTCTTTTAATGCCAATTTTAATGAAACAACATATAATTGCATCTAAACAAATAAATGAAGAAATTTCCACTAGCTTGAAGGGCTTTCTTGATCCCCATGGGCTAGCATCAAGCACTTGGGAATCTAGAGAAAAACATTGGGAATGGTTTCAAAATAATTGATATAAATAATCAATGATAAAATTCAGGAACATCATTAGGTAACTAAATAAATATAACAATATTAGTTACAAGGATATGACAAAAACTATACTAGAACCAGAACATAACTGTCGTAATCCATCTACTGGTTGTTCAGGATAAACCACAATGTCCCAAACCAACCTCCCATATCTAATAATTTATTAAACCATAAAATAATCATAAAGGAACTTGTTCACCTTTTATATTATCAAAAAGGTTAAAAACACCAAATATTATAAATAAAACATGATCTATAGATCCTGATAAGACTACAAAAAAGAGTCTTTGTTGTAAATTCATTAAAAAATTCAACAAATCAATAAGATAATATAATAAAGAGAGAATAATTCATTAAATTTTAAAAAATCAAACAAAATCCATTAATATCATGTTACAAAAATATTTTTTTTACAGTATAATTTTAAACATTTCAAAATCATTCCTAAAAAATACTGGAAACATGCAATTTCATTATTTAGAAAAAAAATCCATTGATGGAAAACTATAAAAACAATTCTAAAAAATAAGGCTAGATAAATGAAAAAAATGTAATATAATGAAAATAGAAAATAAAAGGTTTTATAATAGTCAATACAACATATTCATGGTGGATCATCCCAACAACAATATCAATAATGAATGATAATAAATAAAAAAGAAAACACTTTTTATAAGTAGTGAAAATGAGTTCCTTTATATATTGAGTATAGAGTATAAAGATGTCAAGGGTGTGAACTATATATGTTTATAAAATCATGACTGGTCTTTGGTCATACATCATGTTTCATTTGTATTAATAAAACCAAGTCCAAACACACATTGTTTCCAGGAAATGTGACTATAAACTAAAAAAATAATGTTCTCCAGGGATCCACAGGTTGGGGTGCATTCTCATTACAGAGTAATAAATCATAGTCAACTCATTTACTACATATGTTCCCATGATCAATAAAAAGTGGTGAGTGAGATAATAAAGTAAAAATTATAAAAATGGTATCCTCATTAATATAAATATTGAATTATTCCCTCAACATTTGATATCATTCTCAGTTCAAACCAAACCCCACACCAAACTCCCTTAAATTTAAGTATCCCTTTCTTAGTAGCAATAAATATAATGTTCCAAAATATAGTAATTCACATCAAAATATTATCACATGAGATGATAATTACAAATTTATAACTATACTATCAATAATAATTAATTTCAAATTAAGCCTTTATTTTCAATTTAAAATTCTAAAGAGTAGTCTAACCAATATCATTTGACTAGTCGTTATCAAAATTTGAAATGGGCCAAAAATAAAGGAACCACGTATAAATAAACCCTAATACATTAAAAAACTTCCAATTAAAAGGAATAATAAATTTTAAAATAGATCTCTACAAACATTTTCTATGAAAATAAATCACTCATTTTAGAGATCCAAAGAACACAAATTTTATAAACATGTAGAAATTCATTCCAGGAGGTCTCTTTTTCTCCTAATAAATTCAATCATTTAAAATCATGTATAAAATATCAAATTGTTCAGCTCATTTCATTAAAATTATATAACTACAATTTATAAATAAAAACCTTTTCTAGGAACATTATTTCATCAAAACATTATTTAAAATATATTTGAAGTTATATCAAAACCATCAATGCATTAACCAAACTATAAATAGTGAGATGAATCAAGATCATAACAATTCTATCCATGTATTATAAAATTCATAGACAAGAGTATTTGAGAATATTTCATAATTTATTTAATGTTATATATTCCTAGAAAATATATTAGAAAACAAGAAACACATATGTATGAATTACAAAGAAATAATGAATTACTAGCTAATGAAAATGTTTAGAAACCCATACATGTAATATCTATAATCCAACCAAAATAAATAATATGGGTTACCTACAATGGTGGTTACCAAATCAAGGAATAAGGATATCAATTGAAGGATAAGAGATCCTAGATCCATAATTTCACATCAACAATCTATTATCTTATAGATCTAATTTCTTTTATAACCTCAATGAAGAATAAATCAATAGAATATAATTGAATGAAAGATAATACGAGAAGTAATTATCATATGTGGATCACCACTTCAATCATTACATCAATCAATAAAGAGATGAGGTTGAGAGATCCAGTATATCTCTTGAGAGCTTCCAAAAGCCAAATGGTCATATTTGGTTCAAATGGGAAGATTTTAATGTTAATGTGATGTGTCTTATAACATTAATTAATAATTTAATATCCAATAATTCTTATTTAATGGTTTCTGGTAGTTTTCCTCATGGGTAGTAGTAATTTAAAACCTATCCATGCACCCACAAATGTGATACTCAGTGACAGTATTGTGTTTGGCTACACGGATTCGAGAATCAGGCACTAGCCAAGAACCATCTCATGGGATTTTGGATGGGTGATCATAGTTGGGTCACATGGGTTGAAAAACAAATCCATCAAATTTGAGTCCTCTACAAGACCTAAAACAATAGCGGCACAATTTCCAAAGAAGGGATTCATATTTACACTAATTATGTGTTAATCATGCACAAGCCCAAAATCATTCAAAATTCATTGAAGGTATAAAAAAACAATTTAGAACAAGATAACAATAGAGGATTATCATAATTGGGTCAAATGTACAAGATAACTAGTAACATGATGTTATAATATGTATGTCTATGTCTATGTGTTTGTTTGTGTGTGGAAGCAAGTTTATGTGCATGTAATAGTACATATATATGTCTATGAGAATGTGTGTCTCTATTTGTATGTATATTGGTATGCGTATAAGTATGGGTATGTGTATCTGTGTGGGTATGAGTATTTGTACGTGGATGTGTATGTGTATGTTTATGTGTGTGTGTATGTGTATGAGAAAGTTTATGAGTTTGTGTATGTTTATGTCTATGTGTATGTGTTTGTGGATGTGGATGTGTATGTGAATGTGTATGTGTTTGTGTATGTGTATGTGTATGTGTATGTGAATTTGTATGTGTATGTGTATATGTATGTGTTTGTGTATGTGTATGTGTATGTGTATATGTATGTGTATGTGTATGTGCATGTGTATGTGGATGTGTATGTGCATGTGTATGTGGATGTGTATGTGTATGTGTATTTTTATTTGTATGTGTATGTCTATGTCTATGTGGATGAGTATGTGTATTTGTATGTGTGTGTGTATGGTTATGTGTTTGTGTATGTGAATGTTTGTGTGTGGGGGGGTGTGTGTATGTGTATGTGTATGTGTATGTGTATGTGTATGTTAATGTCTATGTGTATGTGTATGTGCCAGTGCATGTGAATGTATATATATATGTGTGTGTTTATATGTGTATGTGTATGTGTATGTATGTGTACATGAATGTCTATGTGAATGTATGTGTGTATATTTATGTATATGTGTTTGTGTATGTGTGTGTATGTTTCTGTAGTATGTGTATTTATGCACATGTATGTGTACGTATGTGCATGAATGTGTATGAAAATGTATGTATATGTATAATTGTACATAAGGGTATGTGTATGTATATATGTGTATGTCTGTATGTGTATATATGTATATGTGTATGTGTATTTATATGTACCTGAGTTGTAACAACCCAGGTACATATAAAATAATTTATTTCCATTCATGAATTAAACTTTGAAATTCAATATAAATGTATAAAAAATAACATGTAATTATAGATATTTAGGAATCTATACTTTTATAATAGTAACCTAATTTGTGAGAGTATAAATTTAATTTATGAATCTTATAAGTGAAAATATGATATATTTGTATCATGGATTATGTAAATAAATGGTTTGAAAATGATAAATAAGTGTTGGTATTTTTGTGACAAACAAATTTTTATTTACAAATTTATAATTAATTAAATTATTTAAAATTAAATTTATCTTCATAAAATACATTCTTAAATTAATTTGTTTTTCTTTTTATTATATAAAAATTTAATGATACCATAAAACATTTTTCAAAATCATATAAAATCAGTTATAATTTTGAAATTGTTATATTTTGAAAAAAAAATTATTTTAGTTAAAAATTGAATTTATCATATTTTAAAAATTATTTTCTTAAAATGGAGTTAATTTTTTTATGTCTACGTGTAAAAAAAATTTGGGGTGAATATTTGGTACTTTTCTAAAATAAATGAATTTTTTATTAGTGGTGAAATACTATAATTTGTGGTATCTAACAAATTCATGAATTATTAATTTATAGATGATATAAGGATGATATAAGCCAAAAATCCTAAATAAAATAATTCATTATTTTAATATATTTAGTTATAATTCACAAACTATTTATTTTCTTGATCTTAAATAATAAAATACTGAATAAAATAAACTAAACACACCCCTCTCCTCCACTATAAACACCACATCTCACCACTTGTTCTCCTCACACGTCAATTCCTTGTATAATGATTAATTTATTCATAATTCCCTTCACAAGACTCTTCCCCATATACAAGACCTTCCAGTAACACAAAAATTCCAAATCCAAATGCTTTTAGGGGTTTCTCAAGGTGAAAAATTCAAGAGCTAAAATCCCCATTCATGACCATTTATTTTTTCAATTTATTTTATTTTATTATTCAATAAAAACTCCTCATTAAAAAGTTACCTCATAACTCTGATATCTTATATATACTATAATTTTAATATGTTAATGGAATATCAATCAATAAACCTGTTCTCCCCTCTTATTCATGAAAAAGTATGTGTCGTCTGTGACATGCCGATTCACCACCTTCGTGGATGTTAAATTATCATTTTATTTTACTACTGTCATGGCTAGTAATAAAACCATTATTACAGTTAAATAATATTTTATTATAAATACTATAATTTATATAATTTTCTGTAATCAATATATAAACATGATATTAAATAAGATGATATAAGTTCATGATGGTCGTAAAACCTGACAAAATAAATTATATCATTTTCATTAATGTTCATTCTAATGAATCACCCTTATATCAGAAAAAATGATATAACATATAGTTTAATATTATTGAAACATATTAATAACATTTCGTCCCACTTTTTTAGTTTTTATTCCATTTTAAATAAAAATTCAAAATGCACCAACCATGATAACCATGAAATAAATGCACCCAATACAATAAAAATAACAAAATCTAATCAATACGTTAGTGTAAATATGTTATTAAAAGATAATTTAGGGTGTTATAAATATAAATATAGATATTTAATAAATTAAAAACTCTCTTTAAGCCCTTTTACATGTGTTTTAAACACCCTTTAAAGAAGTCAAACCCAAGGTAAAGAACATCTATTTAAAAATCCTCTTTCAAATTTATTTTTTTACAAAATTCAAAAAGATTTTTTTTTATGATGTAAGTATTTTTGTTTTATTATTTTTGTATTCTTATTGTTATTTTTTTTATGGTGGAGGTTGGGAACTATATCTCCCTCCAATGCATTGTGAATGTTTATGTTCGATGTTGACTATAATGGTTATTCCAAATGTAACTGCGCTGGATACACCTTAAGTTGGACCTAAGGGTTACATTGTAAGGTAGCTCTAAGGGATAAACAAATATGGTAACTGAGAGGTTTGAAATCATATTTCTGTAATTCCTTAATTTACCTATATTTATTTATTTATGTTTTCTATGTTTTATGGAAGTATTTTTCATCCACAGGTTATGTACATGATACTTTGTGGGTGAAAATTGTGTCTTTGTGAAAATGATTACATATGTTTTTAGTTATTCATGGAAAAATTATTTCTTTTATTTTGTGTCCCCTATAGAGATTTTTTTTCGCATCCCAGGTTTTAAATTTTTTTACATGGTTTATGGTGGGTAAGAGAAAGAAAAAATCCAATATGAATGTTGTGCTGATTTTTCATGAAAAGATTTCATGTTTTATTAAAAAAATATATTATGGAATAGATGGATATAGTTTTAGTAGTATACAATTTATATTCTTGTGGGTTGATATGTTGGAATTAGTTCTTATTTCTCTAAAACTAAAACCTGTTAGGATCATTGGGAATGTAAGAAAATGAATTCTAAAATAATTCACTAGATTATATAAGTTTATGTTCAAGTCCTTATAGATGGAATTATTGAAAAGTTTAGATAAATTTAGAGGATAAGATACAGTTAAAAGAATACCATAAATATTTTTTAAATGATTATATAGAATAAGAATTCTACCATATTTCTTTATCTGAGATATATCTGTTCAGAATTTTCATCCATATAAGAAATAGGGAAGCTGAAGTAAGAGGTCACTGAGAAGATGATATCTTTTGGAAGCCATAAACTAGAATGGAGGTAATTGGAACCAACCAGTCTATGAAAATAATGTATCTATTTAAATAGACTATAAATAGTGATATCATCCATTCAGTAGAAAATACAAAGCTACCTGAAAAGAACATGATGATTGTGGATGATTTTATGAGGAAAACCCACCTATTTTCAGGTGGACTTTTGACATAGTGGCAGCTGAAGGGTGGATTAAAGACTATGAGAAGATATTCGATGTCATTGGCTGGTCAGATAATCAAAATCTTAGTTTTTCTCTTTTTCATTTTGATGGTGAAGTTGACCAGTGGTTGAAAATGGTAAAAAGTATCAGTGATAGTGAAGAGATTGCTTCCTTGTAATGGAATGAATTTAGGAATGAATTCCTTGAATATTATTCTCTAAATTTTTTTGGAATTATGATGCAAACGAAATTAATTGAATTGAAATAGAAGGAGGATGTTTTAGTTGACATGTATGAACAAAACATCACATGATTTTCAATTTATTATCCAAATCTTATTAAGGATCATGATAGTAAAATAAATATTTTTTAATTAGTATTGAAGCCATTATATCGAAGGGCATTGGAATCATGTGAATTCAAAAGTTATAAAAAACTTGTTTGATGTACTGATAGGAGATAAATAGAGTTTTATTATCATAATGTGTAGATTTACAACATGTAAAAGAAAAGAATTAGATAAAAAGAGAGTTCTAAGAATCAATAAAATAAATATGAAGGTAATAATGTTCAATTTATAGTTTGTGGGATGCATGGTAAAAAGAACCCAGGGGAATTACATATCAAATTATGGAATTGTTTCTATGTTGTATGTTTGAGAATATGGCTCATAATTTTAATGATAACATCATTGGTTTGGTATATTTAACTATGATAATCAAACTATAACATGGTTTAAATGTGGTGAGATGGAGAATTAAGAAAAAACCTTCCCAAAGAATGATTTTATTGATGGAAATAAGAAATATTATAAGTAGAAAGTTTGAGTGAAATACTTTGTGACCACATTAACAGATGTTAGGCCATTTAATGAAGTGGTATCAGATACATTTTTTGTTGAATAAGATTTTTCAAATGTCTTATTTGATATTGATTATACACATTATTTTATTTATGAGAAATTTTATGGTACATTGGAAATTTCACCTCAAGAAATAAAATCCAAAATTATGGTAAAAACATATGGGGGAAAGATTTATCTAAAAACATTATAGTAATTGTCATATTTCTGTCTGTAGAAATACACTACCTAAAGTCATTTGTATTATTCCCTTAGTAAGATTGATGGTATTCTAGGTATGGGGATTGTTTATATTAAACTTGTTATGATTTATTATTGATTTGAAGGGGTTATTTTATAGAAGGAGTTTTGGTTTGTATAAAGGAATGAACCCATACCATTAATAATATATTAGGAAGCTAAGAAATTATTAAAAATGTAAATCAATGTTATCTTCCATATATTTTATAAAACTGGAGATCTTTTCAGATTAATATTTTTTTGTGTTAAATGAATACCAGAATGTTTTTCTAGGTTAATTAAATATAGTTTTATTGTAACAATAGATACTTTTATCATTGAAAATTCATCTTGATCTATTTAAATGTGTTATTATGTAAAATGGTTACAGAAAATATGCACCTTATTTGGTTTTATGATTTTGGATTCCAATATACCATTAATAGTTATTACGGTTGATAATATAGATGTTAAATAGTGATCACATGATTTGTATAAATATATGGCTTTTACAAATCCAATTTAATCAGAAAAAAGAAGCGATGGTCTTGTCTAGTATAATTTCTCCGCATGAAGCCCATTTTTCAGAACTCAAAAAGGAGGTGTCGTCATTGGGATTCTCTCTTGACCAAGCCCATGTTGAGCTTCAACACGTTAATCTCGAACAGAACCACATACAAGAGAAGTGGAAGTTGAGAGAGATTACCACACGAGCGATGTTATCAGAGCCACTCCAAGATTCTGTCACCATTACACACCATACCCTTTGGTATTATTTGGGTTTTATAAGGTTTTATGTAATAAGACCCTAGAAAAATGATTATATGCATTATTTATTTATATAATAATGAATATACATTCATTTTATTATTGATTCATTGTAAATTTTTTTAAAAGAACATATAGAATTTTTAATTAATATTCAATTAAAAAATCTGTTTTGATGAATTAATGGAAATTTTAATTAAATAACATTTTAATAAAATATTATTACATACTTTCTTTTTATTAAATATAAGTGATCTTATAATATTTAGAAATACAATTGTAATATTTATTATGGCTTGATAGATGTTTTTGTCAAAACCCATGAATTATTGATAAATGTTGGTTTTTATTTTAAAAGTATAAATTCAAATATTTAGAAAATTATTTAGATAAAATGTGTTTTATTTTTGGAATCTGAATGTTGAAATTATCCAGTGGTGAATTTTTCATTATTTTTTGAGACTGTCGAATTTTTGTGTAAAAATTAAATTCCTTTTAATTATATATTTTTTTTTATAACTTCATTATGACCTAATAGTGATATACTAAAATACTATAAATATATTTTTCGACCAATATATGTTTTACCATTTAAATAATTTTATTTTAGTTTTGTTTGATTTATTTTACAAAGCTTTAGTGGACCCTCCATGGCTTATAAAATATTTTAACATATTAAAATGTTTTCCTTGAAAGTATTACTCAATTCCAGATAAGAAAACAAGATATTTTAACAAGTTCGTCCATTGGACATATATAATAATGTTTTCCACTCCACTTTGGAAATGACCATGGGAAAACCAGGGCTGGGTTTGTGGTTTTGATTTGTTTAATTTGTGGTGTCCAAAACCTAAATAATAATGAATCCATATCTTTTCCTATATAAACCCACCCAAGATCCCACTACCTCTTAACTAAGAGGATTTATATCTCCATTAACCCCTTCCCTATTCTATCTAGAATCCTCCAAAGGCACCCCAAGCTCCCAATAAGCCTCTCTAAAGCCCTTACCAAGCCTTTGGCATCACACTACCAAGTAAGGGATTTAATCCTTTCTAATTTTTGTCCAAATTTAATTATGTTGTTATACCCTTTTATTATTAAATTTAAATTTTAGGGTATGATTTATCACCTCACCCGAACTTCCCTCCTTATTTTTGATGATGAGAGACCCCTTACGCTCTAATAAATGCCTCCCTTGTACACCCAGTACCGTGACGAAATTTCGTACATGATTTCTCTCTCCTCATTTACATTCAAGAAATTATTTTGAATTATAAATCTATATTCCATTACATATGATGGTACATGTATCTATTTTACCCCCTTACTTTCCATTTCATGTAAATATTATGAGACACCCATTGAAATATCATAAATTATTTTATGAATTCTTATGTCATTTCGTTATGTTGCTGAAAACGCACCACGATTTTCCAAGACAAATTCATTGTGTAGTGTATACCATGCCCATTAATATATCAAGGGTATTAAATTTTTTTCATATTTCTTACTGATTATAGAGTTTCATGTATTAATTCCACATTCCTTTATCCTGGAATAAATGACGATGTTTAATGAATCCATGTTATATGATCCATGTGGCACAATTATGCATTAAATTAAATGATTATGAAGGGTGCGCCCTGGTTGAGCTCCAGTGCATTGGGTAAATATTAGCATCATCATATGTCATGTGCAATGAGGGTTTACACATGATAATTCTAGTGAAATTATGGTTTAATAATGCTACATGTGAAATGATCCTTGGATAATGCTAATATCATGTTAAATGATGTTTCCTCGTTTCCATGTTATGATAATCATGTTATATCATGACTTTATGTTCATTTTTCTCTTTTTCTCCATCGATATTCTTATTGAAAAAGATATACTATATTATTCATGTTATTCCATGTTAACTCCTTTGTTGGGCTTTATTGACCACCCTATTCTTATGCATGTCCTCATGTTACTCCATGGAATGCTAAGTACGAAGGAATGTTGTGGTCATGAAAAAGAAGTTTTCAATAAAGTAATTGTGTTTTATGTTCTATGACGTATTTAATGTTCCTTAGCCACAAATACACTATTCCTATCGACCTTCCATATTGTATCAAGTGATTATTTTATATAATAAATTATTTTTCAGTGTGAAATAATGAGCAGGGTTATTATAGTTGGTATCGAAAGATATGTTAAGTTATTTTGGGGATTAGGATTAGAAAACCACATTGAATGACTTAGGGATAAGTAAAAGTATAATAAAAAATACCTGATATTTTGGGAGATTTGAGTATATTTTTTATCAAGAAAATACATCCACCTCTACATACGAGCAGGTAGAGGCAGTTCTGGCACAAATGTATATAGGGGTGAAACCCAAAAACACTACATTGAGATAGACTCGAACAAGAACCGGTGCATCACAATAGGCCTAGCTACACACTTTGTTAAAACACTCATGGGGGATATGTTTGGTAAATTCAAGAGCCTAGTATAAACCATTGTAATTGTAATAAAAAATTTCCCCTATGATTATTTGTTTGGAAGTAGATCATGGATAAAATAGATTGAAGCCTATAAATTCATAAGTTAAAGAAATAAAAGTAATTTATAAGTCTTCCATTTTTCACTTTGTATTACCCTTTATGAGTTACCTCGAACATTCCTTTTATTCTAGTCAATGGATTTTAGTATGAGGTCTTGAGCTAACAACCGATGTGAAGATCAATGTCATGATTGTTATAATGAGAAGACCAATTTGATGGGAGCGATAATTGTGATATTTATCAAGATACTCTCTTATATAACTCATGTTTTGAATAGAAACATGGGTTTAGAGGAACATTAAACCATTCCTAAGAAAGAAAAAGTCTCAATTGAGAGATTCGGGAGACAAAGGCCTCCTACTTTAAATGAATCATATAATTCTTCAATTATTGAATAGTGGATCAACTCCATTGAAAGGATCTTCTCCATCCATCCATGTTCCGAACAAGATAAGTTTCTTCTGGCTGCTTATCTTAATGGGGGTGAAGCTGATCAATGGTGGAAATTGATCCAAAATATAAATCATGAAGAAGTGATCGAGGCATTGGAATGAATGTATTTATAGAAAATGTTTTTCGATAAGTATTTTCCTCGCCCCCTCTAACTTAAGATAGAAAAGTACATTCTTTCCCTCACAAAAATAGATGAAACTTCTATCTAGGAATATGAGAAAAACTTCACAAGGATTTCACGATATACCTCTAGATTATCGTTTCCCTATAATTCAAGGTTGAACTTTTCTTTAGTGGGCTAAAAACAAGCCTACAGAAAGCCCTAGGGATCCGTGACTTTGAGAGCTACGAGGATATTTTATGTGGTTCCCTCAATGTCAAAATGGAGATCAGTGAATCTTAAGGGTATCATGGGGATAATAAGCTTAAGGTGGTCTTTAATTCTGGTGGATCGATGGATAAATCCAACAGTTGAACGAAATTACAACACCCCACTTGCCAAAGGTGTCGAAAGTAGCACCCTAGAAATTCTCTGAAGGGGATGAAGAAATGATTTAGGTGTGGAAAAGAAGGGCACCTGGCCATTAAAAGATGACAAGATTAAAATAAGGCTACAAAAAACGAGAGCAACACTCTGTTCTACCCTCAACACATTGTTCACTGTTTCAACTATAATGAACCAAGGCAATTTCGAAACCAGTTCTCTATGTCAAGTGTTTTCTGAGGAAACCAACAACCTCCATGGAAGCATGGGTGATCTTTTTCCGTCAGTAGAGCCAAAGTGAACCCTGAAAATGAAGTCGTGAAAGTTACGCTAGCTATTAATTCATGAATACCAAACATACATTTTTATTCTTGTTCAACACATCCTTTTATATCCCAAAATTTTAATAGAACAATCCCAACACCACCACAAATCACTAGAGTAAAGATGTTAGTGAGTACGGAAAATTGAGAAATCATTGTAACACATGAATATAACTCCTCCCCTGTCACAATTTATAGTAGGAAATTCCAAGAAAACCTCATCATACTCCATTCTGTTGAATTGTATACAATTATCGTAAGGGATTGTCTTTCCTTATATAGATCCAACAAAAATTACTATGAGAGAAAAATAATTCTCCATATGAAAAACAACCCCTGATTCTGTTCAATTTTGAGGAGAAGTATGAATCTTCCTTAGAAACATTATCTCTGGTGTGGATATTATTGCCCTATGGGAACATGTATCTTGCTCAGATTATTGAGTCCACGGAAGAAACAATCCTTGAAGACATGCCTATTTTTAGGGAATTCGCTGATGTGATTCCAAAGGAATTCCCTAGTCTTACTCCTAGAAGTGATGTTGAATTCTCAATTGATCTTATATCTAGGATGTTACCAATATCCCAGGATCCATATTTAATGGATTTTTTGGAGCATGAAGAGATGAAAAACAACTAAAGAAGAATCTGGATAAAGGGTTTATATACCCAAGTGCTTCACCATGGGGTTCACCAGTCCTCTTCATTAAGAAAAAGGTTGGGTCAATGTGCCTTTTCATTGATTACTGTGAGCTCAAAAAATCACGATAAAGAAGAAGTATCCTCTTCCCTGAATTGATGACATGTTCAATCATTTATGTGGAGCACAATAATTCTCCATGGTGGATTTAAGGGCGGTATATTACCTAGTAAGGGTAGAGAAGGAGGATATCTCCAAGATTTCTTTTCTAATAGGTACTGGAACTAAGAATTCATATTAATGATTTTGGACTCACTAATGCTCTAGAAATATTCATGCACATGATGAATATAGTATTTATAGACTACCTCGACAAATTTTTGGTAGTCTCTATAGAATATATTTTAATATACTCCAAAACCATGGTGGAACATGAGGAGTATCTAAGAACTATACTATAGACATTTCAAAAGGAGAAGCTCTATGAAAAGTATATCAAGTGTGAGTTCTGGTTGAATGAGGTCTCATTAATCAGTTATATCATCCCAAGAAATGGGATAGCTATGGATCCCTATTTGACAGCTGCAATTCAGGGATGGTTGTGGCCAACATTAGTAAAAAATATCCATAGCTTCCTGGGTTTAGCTGGATATTATCACCGATTTGTGAGAAAATTCTCACAATTTTAAAACCCCATTACCCAGATAACTCATAAGGGAGTCATGTTTTCTTAGAGTGACGAATGTGAAGAGATCTTCATGGATTTGAAATGGAGGAATATCACTTCACTCATGATCATATTACCCACAAGTGGAGAACATTTTGGGGAATTTAGTGATGCTTCGAAGTAGGTCTTGGGTTGTGTGTTGATGGAAAATGACAAATTCATTTCCTATGTTTCAAGGAAAATGAATGTTCATGAGAAAAACAATCCAACACATGATATGGATTTGGTTTTAGTAATCTTTTCTTTGAATATTTGGAAACATTACCTCTTTGGGAAGAAGTGTGAAATATACATGTATCACAGAAGCCTCAAATATATATTCACACAAAAATAGATGAATATGAGCCAATAATTATTGTTGTAGCTGATTAAAGACTATGAAGTCTCAATACATTACCACCCTAGGAAAGTGAACATAGTGTAAGATGATCTAAGTAGAATTGACCAAGCAATTCAATCATTGATGAGAATTGAAAAGGATCCAATATTCTTAAGTTGGACATGGGCATCATAAAGAGGGCAACATCATCTATCTTTTCACAAATTATTTCCCAATTGCCTCTTTAGGAAATGTTAAATGATGCTCAAAAGTATGATTTGGTAATTCATAAGAAAGTGGAAACTCACAGAAAATGAAAATCCTCATAGTTCAGTATTAATGAAGAATAAATTGTGAGATTTGGGATAAGAATATGTGTTCCATAAAATTCAGTGTTAAATAAATAACTTTTGGATGATGCACATAGTTTGAATTTCTCTATTAACCTAGGAAACAAATATATGTATCAATATATATGAGAGCATTATTGGTGGGATAACATAAAGAAGGAGATCGCGAAGTATACATAAAAGTGCCTAGTATGTCAGCAAGTGATGTTTGAGAGGCAGAAGTCAAATGGGATGAAGAAACCATTACCTATACCAGCATGGAAAATGGTAGAACATCACCATGGACTTTGTCACCAGAATTCCAAAGATTGCAAAAAGAAAAAATGATATCTAGTTTGTTGTGGATCATCTTACAAAGGCAACATATCTCATTGCAATTTGGGAGGATTTATCATTGGATCAACTGGAACAGATATAAATAAAATATTTGGTAAGGCTTCATGGAGTACCACTATCGATTGTATCCAATTGAGATCCAAGATTCACCTTTATGTTTTGGGAGAGTCTACATCATGCTCTAAATACTGAGATAAACATCAGTATGACTTATCACCCTTAAACTGATGGCCAATCTAAGCTGACTATCCAAAAACTAAAGGACATGATGAGATCAAGCTCAATGGGCTTCAAAGTAGGATGGGATAAATATCTTCTTATAGTTGATTTCTTTTACAAAAATAGTATCCACTCAAAAATCCAAATTTCTCCTTATGACGCCCTATATAAGAAGAGGTGCAGAACACCGACATGTTGGGATGTAGTTGGGAATGAAAACTCTTAGGTACCTAAATGGTTGAATAAATGGTGGAGAAGGTTAAGACCAAGCAACAACACATTAAAGCTTCTTAGAGTTGAAAAAAGTGTTATGCTGATAATTCTCGATGAGACATAGTGTTTGATTTTGGTGACACGGTATTCCTCTACATATCCCTCTAGAGGATATATATGAGATTTGGGAATAAGAGAATACTTATTCCACTTTAAATAGGCCCTTTTGAGATCCTTGATCGCAATGGAGCAGTGTCCTATCAACTACCACTCCCACCAAACCAATCTCAAGTACATGATGTATTCATTGTGTCACTCGTGAGGAAGTACATTCTTGACCCATAGTAAGTACTCAATCCAGGGATGGCACAATTGGAGAATTATCTCTCCTATGAATAGATCCCAATTAAGAATTTAGATCATAGGGAAAAAGTTCTACAAAATAATAATATTCCCCTCATCAAGGTGTTGTGGTGAAACCAAAAGTTTTAAGAGGCTTCATAGTAATCAGAGGAATTGATGAAGAGGAATTACCTGCATCTATTTTAGTGTGGGAAAAATATCATGGGTGAAATTTATTAAGGGGGGAAGATTGAAATGACCCTATATTTTATCAATGAAAATTAGTATTGATCTAATTAAAAGTAGTATTATGTAAAATGGTAATATAACATATGAACCCTATTTGTTTTTATTATTTTCAGTTTCAAAATACAGTTATTAATTATTACCATTGCTAATATAGACATTGAATGATGATCACATGATTAGTATAAATGTAGGGGTTTAGCAAATCCAATCTACTCAGAAAAAGGGATAGATGGCCTCGTCTTGTAGAATTGTTCCTTACAAAGCCCATTTTTCAGACCTTGGAAAGGATGTGGAGTCATTAGGATTCACTCTTGACCAAACCCAAGCCAAGCTTCAACACATTAATCTCCAACGGAACCGATTACGTGAAAAATGGGAGTTGATTAAGATTACCACCAGAAATATGTTATATATGCCACCACAAGAGTCGGTCACCATCTCACACCTTACCCTTAGGTTTTATGAGGGTGCTCTAAGGAGTTATGTAACAATACACTAGAACTATTATTATGTGTATTATTTTTGTATATAATAAATAATATACATTCGTTTTATTATTGTTACATTGTAAATGTTTTTTAAAGAACATATAGTATTTTTAATTAATATTCAATTAAAAAATCTATATTGATTAATTGATGGATTTTTTAATTAAACAATATTTTAATAAAATATTATTAATAAATCAATTTTTACTAAATATAAATGATCAAATAATTTTATGGAAAAAAATTGCAATTTCTTTTAAGGTTTTAAAGATGTTTTTGTCAAAACCAATTAATTTTAGATAAATGTTGAATTATATTATTAAATTAAAAATTCACATATTTAGAAAATTATTTATATAAAATTAATTATATTTTTGGAATAATGACGTTGAAATTATCCAATGGCGAATTATTCCTAATTTTCTGAGACAGGCTAATTTTTGGGTAAAAATTAAATATTGTTTAATTATATAAGGTGTTTTATGACATCATAAGGACCTACTAGTGATATAAAAAAAATATAATTGGGATATTCTGAAAATATATGTTTTACCATTAAAATAATGTGATTTTAGGTTTTTTTATTTATTTCACAAAGCTTTAGTGGACCATCCAAGGCTTATGAAATATTTTAATCTTTTAAAATATTTTCCTTGAGAGTGTTACTCACCTCCAAATAGGAAACACTAATATTTTAAAAATATAGGCCACTGGATTTATAAAATAATTTTATCTACTTCCCCTTGGAAAAAATCATGGGCAGAAACCATGGGTTGGATTGTGGTTTTTATTAGTTTAAGGAGAGGAGTCTAAAACTGAAATAATAAATAATTCCATCACTTTTACTATATAAACCCACCCAAGATCTCACTTCCTCTTCATCCAAAGACATTGGAGATTTACAAAGCCCTCCCTTCCACTCTCTATAGTCCTCCCAAGGCACCCAAATCTCCCAACAATTCTCTCTCAAGCAACTCCCAAATCTTTGGATCACACATCCAAGTAAGGGATTTCTTCTTTTCTCGTTTTGTTCCAAATTTCTCTATGTTGTTATACCCTTTTATATTCAATTGTAAATTTTGGGGTCTGATTTCACACCTCCCCCAAACTTTTCTCAAACTTTTAACGGTTTTATACCCCTTTATCTCTCAAAAATTCATCTCATGTACTCTTGTTACCATGCCAAAATTCCGTAGAGGATTTCTCTCTCATCATTTAAATTCAAGTATTTATTTTTTATTATAAATATAAATTTTATTACATATGTTGGGACATGTATATTTATTACCAACTCACTATATATTTCATGTACATATTATGAGACACCCATTTCTATCTCATCAACCATTTTTTTTAATTCTTATGTCATGTCGTTATGCTGCCGAAATTGCACACCGATTTTCCAAGACAAAGTCATTATGTATTGAATACCATGTTCATTTATCTATCAATGTAATTTACATTTATAAATATTTACATATTTATTATCTAGTTTCATGTATTAATTCCAAATTCCATTATCATGAAATAAATTATGATGCTTAATTAATCCATTTTATATGATCCATGTGGCACACTTAATCATGAAATGAATTGATTAAGAAGGGTGAACTCAAATAGAACTCCAATCCATTGGGTAAATATTATTATCATGATAAGTCAAATGAAATAAGGGTACACTCATGCTAATTCAAGTGAAATTAAATTTTACTCATGCACCAATTGCAATGAACCTTGGCTCGTTCTAATATCATGTTAAATGTTGCTGCCACATTTCTATGTTATGATAATCATATTATATAATACCTTTATGTTCATATTTCTCTTATGCTCCGTTGATATACTCATTTCCTAATATGTAATATATTTCTAATTTTAGGCCTTTTTTACTCTCTTACTGGGCTTTATAGCACAACCTTTCCTTATGCATGTTCTCTAGTTATCCCATGCAATGCTAAGTACGAAAGAATGTTGTGGTCGTGTAAAACCATTTTTCAAAATAGGTGTTGTGTTTTATGTTCTAAGTTCTTATGTAATGTTACAAATCCCCAAATAAAATATACCTCTCAATATTATATCTTGTATCAATTGATGATTTTATGTAACAATTTTTGTTTTAGTGTGACATAAAGAGAATAGTTGTTATATTTACCTAATCAAGAATTTTAATATACAGTTGAATTAGTTCCTGATGAAAATACACTTTCAAATCCCCCTTATTGAATGGATAAAGTGAAATATTTAGAATTGAAAAGTAATTTTAGTATTTTCTTGTTAAATAATTAATACATCCCAGCACTTCTCCTTGGAGTGCTCCAATTATTTTTGTTAATATAAATACTATTCCATGATAAAATGAATTGATTATAAACATTTGAATAATATTACTATTAAGTATATGTATACATTTCCACATATAGATTACTTGTTTGATCGTCTTAAGGGACCTAATAATTTTTCCAATATTGACCTCAGATCTAGGTACCATTATCTAAAGGTAAACGAGGATGACATTCCAAAACCAGTATTCTACAATAGATATGGTCATTATAAGTTTGGTTTTTTTTCATTTGTTTTGAAAAATGATTATAATTTATTTATTAATATTATGAATAGAATCATCAATGAATATTTGGATAACATATTTTGTAATTCCCTGACCCCAGTTACCCAGAGTCGGTGCATTATTTTATTACAATGGCATAATTACAAGGAATCAAGTTCTGATAGACCGATCGGTTTAGCAGTCTTGGAAAATAGATTTCATACATGAATGTTACATTACACATTATAACATACAAAATAACATAAATAATCATTTATGAACGCCATTATTCCCTTGGATTAACCCTGCATATCAATCACAATACACTTCTTGGAATCCTGGGAAAAATAAACGATAGAAAGGGGTGATCTCAAATGCTTAATAAGGATAACAATATAGAGGAAACTTTAATAAATAATCATAAACATTTAAGGCAATGTATAAAAAAATCAAAAGCCTTTTAAACTTGAACATCAACATAATATGGAACAAATAAAATAAATTAATTATGTTTACTTATTCACATAGATATTCTACTAGTCGAATAATCACATGAAATATCACTAACCGCTTTCATAATGATGGAATTCATAATGCCAGACTATCATAACCACATACTCAAGGCATCATTCCAAGACTAAAAATTATATTTTTTCAAGGACTTGTGCCAAGACACTAGTTTGTCTCATAAGACCTGCTAATGCATCGAGGTGCCCATCACTTACTAAGTCCAATGCATTCCTCATATGAAAAGGTTTAAACATAACATAAACATTAGTATTAATACTAGCATACGAAAGGTCAATAATTTATCCATAAACCATGAATGGTCTAAAAATCATACATCCACAGTCAAACATATTACAAAAACCTTAAATACAATATGGATGATTTGTATGATAAGAAATCAACTTCAAACAATTTTAAAATCCATCAAAGGATGTTGACATAGATGAAAATGATTTGTAAAAATCTTTGAGAGATATATCCCTTTTCATGAAAAACATTCATAAAGTCACATAATTAAAAAGGAATACATTTAAATACATATTTGTATCAAATTTTCCTATACCACTTTGAAACTTTTGAAAGGAATTGACATTTTAAAAACATTCATGTCTATATAAATATATCCTTAAAAACCATTTTAAAGATATGGACATTAATGAGAATGATTTAGAAGAATAAATTTTTAAAACATTTGAAATGATGTTTTAGTAAAACTTCCCTTAAATTAATCCCTTTGAAAACTCTTTCATGAAACATGGACATGGATAATAAATATGTCCCAGTAGATTCTTACGTAAAAACAACCTCAGATAATAAATAGATTGTGAAATTAACACTTACCTTGTACTTTTCCTTGGATGATGGTAGTTTAACCTTCTGTATAATAGTTAAATCATTGTTATTAAATTATACAAGAATCATATACATAAATATGATATCATATATGATCTTTTAATATTTCCTTATTAATAATATTTTAGTATTATCATCGTTTCGAGAGTTAACTTACTCGTTTTTTTATGTTTTGTTTCATAAAAAGTTTTTGTTATCGATAGGTTATATATTATTCATATCCATAATTATATCAAGTCTTTGAACATTATTTTTAATTATCAAATGAGAATTATACTTGAGTGTATACGATGGGGAATGTATCTCATCGTGTTCATGGAGACGGTAGTCCGTACGTACGCACGAACGCTACTTCCATTTCATTTTTCATTTTAAAAGGAATCAAAACTAAATTATAAATAGGTATATTATTATTCCAGTATAATATAATATCTTATATGTGTTATTTATGTTCATTAACACCTTTCTTTGTATATTACATGTATGGTATGAACGAGTCATATTACTTTCAGGGGGCGGTAGTCCGCACTTCCTCAAATGAAATTATCGTATATATATACAACATGAGAAGAATAATGGTATTTTATTACATAGAATTAAAGAAGCTTATATATAAGAAAAATATAATTAATATCATATTTAATTATAGTTCCATCATAATGGCCATAATGAGATGCGGTAGGAGATAATTGAACAATCATCGTTTCGTGAGGCGTTTGGTTTCTATCCACAGAAACATTATGTTCTTCACCAATTAGATGAAGGTGTCTGTATGTTTAGTTAGAATACTTCTAATAAAAATATCATAGTATATTTATGATACTTTTTTTTCAAAAGAAAATAATAATGAGATTTTTAGGTGTTGGAGAAGTAAAATAAATGAAAAGAAGCTAAGAGAAATTGTTGAAATTAATTTGGGTAACTCACTTTGGTATGAACCAAAAATAAATATTGAAGTGACTTATTCCTAAGGTAGGGCGTCTAAGAGGATGAGAGGGATGTATGGAGATTAATTGGGAAGAGTTAGGACGATATAAAAGTCTTGGAAGGTGTGAGGAATTGGTTAGAAGTGGTGTTTTTTAGTAAGGGATAGGAGGGGCACTTTAGCAAAAACATAAAGTGTGATTTTATAATAAATTCATATTCGGTTTATAATGGCTCCAAAGTGTATAATTCAAATTATAAGGTTGGGATAGGTTGAAAACAACTATAACAATCGGTTTTAGATAGGTTGGGGTCACCATATTAATCTTACCTTTTAGTTTTAACTCTTAGTTAATTAGTTTGACACTTGCCACGTCACTTTGTATTTTTATATTATATAGATAATAAACATACAATATACTACCAAGCGACCCCCAAGTGGTACATTAATAATACACCTACCATTATATAAGTCCTTTGGCAGAGCCATATAATTTTATTAATATAATATCAGTTACTAATATAATATTTGTTTTAAAAACTCATTTTTGTCACTTTTGACACTATGCAACAGTTGATTTTTGTTCAAGTCTTAACAACTTTATTAATTAGAATAAAATTTATTTAAGATATCCTAACATGTAATATTAACCAATAAAATTCTTGGAGGTCATACAAACACTAAAATTAGTTTTATTTTAACTTTTATTATACCAATTATTTCATTCTTTTGTTATTAAGGAAAATACTTCATCATTATTGTGTCATAAATAAATTTAATTATTCGATGTTTAAAAATTATAAATAAAATATCATTATGTAGGAAATCTTTTTATATTTATAATTAATATTTATAGTTGAAAATATAACATATATAACCATATGTAAAAATTGTTTTTCTAAAAGATATATGATTATGTCATTTTTGTACTTTAATTTAATTAATATAAAGTGTCATTATCACTTACAAGTGGATCCATGGGCTCCCAAAATCGACCCAAAGATGACCAAGGTCGGAATTTATCAACCAATATGGTTAGGACACGTTTTAGGGTAATTTAGTATTATTATAATATTATTTGTTTACCCTTATTTACCAGATTTACCCTTTAACCATTGTGAATAAAATATTTTTCGAAGTAATTATTCAAAATGTCTAAAAATACAAGTTACATATTTAAACAATTTGTACCTCCTAATATGAAATATGGAATCCATTTTTTTAAATTCAAAAAATTTAAGTGGTATAAAGTAATTTAAAAATATTTCCCATTGTCGAAACAAAAATCGTGTTTTTAACAAATAATAACTATCCAAAGATTAACACTTTATTATGTCCAGTTTAAATATGAAATTATGTACAATGACCAAAATTGGATTAAATAGTAAAATTATAATCTAATTATACTTTAAGATCACTCAAATTCATAATTTATCACTACTAATTATTTCAATTAAAAAAGTTGTTTTTAATTAAAATTTAGGAATTTTCACTATTCATCAAAATATGAAAGTTATCAGAAAAGTACCAAAATTTTACCCTAAGATAATTTTGAAATTATGAATCCAAAAATGAAGTCTATTTTACCAAATTAAAAACATAAAAGTTTCATTTTTTAATTAATTCACACTGTCAGAACCAAAAGGCGTATTTTTATGAAATAATAACTTTCAAAAGTTTGACACTTGTTTGTGACCAATTTCAAAGTGAAATTACTTAAAATGACCATCATTCGATTAAATGGTAAAAATAAAATATATTTATACTTCCAAACCATTAAAATTTATAATTTAACAGTATAAAATATTTTTATTTAAAAAGTTGTTTTCAGTGAAAATATAGTATTTTTCACTATTCCCCAAAATATGAAAGTTATCATAAAAACACCAAAACTTTATCGAAACTAAATTATTATGTACCGATTATAAAGAAGAAGTTTATTTTGTCAAATTTAATATATAAAAGTTTCAAATATTGGATTTAAAACTGGTTCGACCTTAAACGGTGGTAAAATTGAATTATTTGAAAAATAATTCTTTTATCTGAAAAAAATGAATTTGTTCTTACATTATTTCTATGAAACTCATAATATGGATTCTAAAATTATAAGGATTATATAATGTTCAAAATTTAGTTAATACTATTCATAACCGCTTTTGAACGGCTAGTTTTGTGAGTCGTGATGCGCTTGAACTAAGTGTTGCGTGTAGTAAAGGTTATTGCATTACAATGAATAAATAACGTACTATGAAATATTGGGGTGTTAAATTCTCCCCTCCTTCAATAAATTGTGTCCTCACAATTTGAAATTGTTATTAAGAAATAAAAGGTTGAAAATAGAAAATTCCTTTATGGGAAAACCCACATCGGAAATTGGGTTAATAAAATTTAGTCTTCATAGGAGGAAAACGGGGAATGAAAAAGTCACCACCAAATTAGTGTTTCGGATAGGATAACATTAGTGGAAGTTATAGACATATAATTGGAGAAAAACATAAATATTTATATGTAGTGATTGAGGCCATCAATCAGAAAAAATTGTAAAATTGAGGGCCTTAAATTCATCAATCTATGATGATTTAAAATACCATCGGTTCAATAAATCATTTGGTATTAGGATAACATATTTTTTTGTTTTAAGATCCCTTCACTAAAGTATAATAATTAACTTCATCATATAATTAAAGAAGAAGAAAAATATATACTTGACAAGTAGAGTCACATTATTTAACTAATTTCTACCAAAAACTCATCTTTCACTCTATTAGATAATACAACTTAAAAATAATATTATATTTATCCTACTCGTATAGGGTTAAAAAATGAATTTATCATTCATCTACCAGATGTTTTTTAAAAAGACTACATTATTCAATCCAGGATATCATGTGGGCCTATGGTTTGTGATACACCCTTGTCGCCCTTTGGTTGCAGGTTCAAGTCGTGGGGCCTTGCCGGACGCGACGGGTTGCCGACCGACCTCCGGGTTGTCCTTTTATGGCAATCCAAAAATAATCTCAAACTATAATTATCCAAAATACTTCTGTCCAAACTCACAGTACAAAATTTATAAGGAAGTTAAACATAATGAAGTTCCTTTTTGCTACGTAATAACATGTCAACACCTTCATCATGTGTTCGTTTAAAACACAGCAACATCCTGAATTGCCGTAAAACCTTATTTATAACATTCATGATCCCTTATTACTTATAAAAAACTGGATATACTCCTTCTATCCAAAAATTTTGTAAACTCAAACAATTATGGAATTTCATTAATCACTTTCATGGTAGTCAAGAATATCCAATATAAGTTATCCAAATCAATCTTGTATTATTCCAATATCAATACCTCAGTATCAAGAACCATATTTTGGTTTATCTTTCTCTCAGCCATATATTTTCCAAAAATTTAACATTCTATTGGGTCACTTTTCTTGGTTCCACACAATCTCAAATCCTTTATAAAATCGTACTGCAGTACAATCCTTATATACTCCATAATTATTATAACCAGCACATTGTTGATACAACACTCAAATGACATAATTCTATAACAACATAAGAACTCTAATCATTACGCATCATCTATGGTAGAATCATAACTTGATTATTATCCAATAGAATCATTTTGTGAATACTATGATGATTTTAACATTGATTTGTGTAGTGTCCCCACTCCTTGTAGTTGAAGCATTGTACATTTGAAACCTCTTTCATACCCTTACAGTCACGTACTTGGTGTCCTTTTTCTCCACACTTATAACAAACTCCCATTCCCTTTAGGAAAGTTCAAGGGTATTTCTTCCCACAGTTATCACATATGGGGAAATTCTTCTTTTCACTCTTCCCTTTGTCCATATTTCTCTCTTCCATCCTTTTATTCTCTTGCTTGCCTACAATGCCATAGGACTCAGTGAATTCATTACTTTTCTTATCAATACATGATACTATTTCTTCATATGTTGAGAATACATGGGAGACTATATCCCTTCTAAATTTTGGATTAATACTATGAAATATATGATCCTTCATACTCTTTGGATCATACATATTGCTGGGGTTCACATTCCTTCTACTGGGTGCCATTTCTATACAATAGCATAAACTAGGTCAGTTTATGAATTACAATAATTCCAAACTTATAAAATACCAAACTTAAATTGAACGATTTATGGGTATAATCCATAATCAAAAAGATTTTTTCATTGATGAGGTATATACTCATAAACCTTAAATAATTATTTGTAAAGAAAATGAGAAATATCCTAAGAATATACCCCAGGAGTGGTGTAACCAAGAGTGTAGCAAGGCCCGTTTTCCTACACCAGTTCCCATTCGAGTCTATCTCAAAGCGGTGTTTTCAGGTATTACCCCTAGGTACATCTGTGCCAGAGCCGTCTCTACTTGCTCGTATCCAGACAGGGATGTATTTCTTTGAAAACTCTCAAATTCTCTACATTACAAAAATTCCAGGAATTTCTTCTATACTAGTCCTCAAAGTCTATATTAGGTCTATGTTTTCTAATCAGATTTTATCTAAATATATCTTCCAAGGTTATTGCTAAACTTCCTCAGATACCAACTATAACTCCCCGCCCCTAGTTACCCAGAATCAGTGCATTATTTTAATACATTGGCATGATTACAAGGAATCAAGTCCCGAAGGACCAATCAATTTAGCAGTCCTGGAAAAATAGATTACATACATGAATGTTACATTACACTTTATAACATACAAAACAACATAAATAATTCTTTTATGAATCCGATTATTTCCTTGTCTTAACCCCACATATCAATTATAATACACTTCTTGGAATCTTGGGAAAAATAAAAAATATAAAGGGGTGAGATCAGATGCTCAGTAAAGATAACGATATAGTGGAAACATTAATACATAATCATAAACTTTTGACGCAATGTATAACAAAACCAAATGCCTTTCAAACTTGAACTTCAAAATAATATGGCAAAAATAATATAAAATAATTCCATTTACTTATTCACATGGATATTCCACTTGTCGAATAATCACATGCAATATCACTAACCACTTTCATAATGATGGAATGCATAACGCCATACTATCATAACCACATAGTAAAGGCCTCATGAAAAGACTACAAATAAGATTTCTTCAAATCCTTGTGCCAAGACACTAGTTTGTCTCATGAGACCTACCAATGCATCGAGGAGCTATAGCGGGCTCCACCCGTCACTTACTATGTCCAATGCATTCCTCGTATGAAAAGGTTTAAACATATCATAAACATTCATATTAAAACTAGCATACGAAATGTCAATACATTATCCATAGACCAATAATGGTGTAAAAATAAGACCTCCATAGCCAAACATATCACAAAAACAATCAATACAGTATTTATGATTTGTATCATAATAAATCAACTTCAAACAATTTTAAAATCCATCAAAGGATTTTGACATAGATGAAAATGATTTGTAAAACAATTTGAGAGATATATCCCTTTTCCATAAAATACATTAAAAAAAGTCACATAATTTAGAAATGAATACATTTAAAGACATTTTTGTATCAAAGTGTCTCATACCACTTTGAAACTTTTGAAAGGAATTAAAATTTTAAAAACATTCATGTCCATATAAATATATCCTTAAAAACCATTTTGAAGACATGGACATTAATGAGAAAGATTTAGAAGAATAATATTTTAAAACATTTGAAATGATTTTTAGTAAAAAGTACCTTAAAATAATCCCTTTTAGAAGCTCTTTCATGAAACATGGACATTGATAATAAATGTGTCCCAGTAGATACTTATGTAAAAACATCCTCGGATAATAAAGAGATTGTGAAATTACCACTTACCTTGTACTTTTCCTTGGTCGACGGTAGGTTAACCTCCTGTAAAATAGTTAAATCATTGTTATTAAATTATACAAGAATCATATACATAAATACAATATCATATATGATCTTTTAATATTTCCTTGTTAATAATATTTTAGTATTATCGTCGTTTCGAGTGTTAACTTACTCGTTTTTTTATGTTTTGTTTCATAAGACATGTTTGTTATGGATAGGTAGTGTTTTATTAATATCTAGAATGATATCAAGTCTTTAAACATTATTTTTAACCATAAAATGAGAATTATACTTGAATGTATATGATGGGTAATAAATCTCATCGCGTTCGTGGACACGGTAGTCCGTACGTACGCACGAACGCTACTTCTATTTCATTTTTCTTTTTAAAAGGAATAAAAACCAAATGATACATAGGTATATTGTTATTCCAGAATAATATAATATCTTATATGTGTTACTTAAGTTCATTATCTCCTTACTTTATATGTTCCATGTATGGTATGAACGAGTCATATCACTTTGAGGGGGCGGTAGTCCGCACTTCCTCAAATGAAATTATCATATATATATATATATACAAAATGAAATGAGTAATGGTATTATATAAAATGGAATTAAAAAAGATTATATATAAAATAAATATCATTAATATCATATTTAATTATAGGGTCTTCATAATGGCTACCATGAGAGTCGGTGGGAGATAATTGAACAATTATCATCTCGTGAGGCGTTTGGTTTCCATCCACAGAAACATTATGTTCTTCACGCATTAGATGGAGGTGTGTGTATGTGTAGTTCGAATACATCTCATATAAATATCCTATTATATTTTGGATAATGGTTTTGTTACAAAATAAAAGAATAAGAAGAGTTTTATGGGTTGGATAAGTAAAATGAAAGAAAAGAAGCTAAGAGAAATCATTACCTTTAATTTGGGTAACTCCCTTTGGTTTGAACCAAAAAAGAACTCTTGAGGTGGCTTCTACATAAGGTAAGGCTTCTAGGAGGAGAGGGATGTAGGGAGATTAATTGGGCAGAGTTTGGATCTGACAAAAGTTCTGATAGGTGTGGGTAATTGGTTATAAGTGGTGTCCTTTTATAAGGGGGAGGAGGGGCTCTTTAGGAAAAACATAAAGTATTATTTTATAATAAATTAATATTCGGATTCTAATGGTTTAAAGTGGATTATTAAAAGTATATGGCGGGAATAGGTCTAAAAAAACTCAACCAATAGGTTTTATTTAGGTTTGGGTCACTTTGTTAATCTTATCTTTTAGTTTTAACTCATAGTTAATTTTTTTGACACTTACCATGTCACTTTTTATTTTTATATTATATAGTTAATAAACATAATATATACATACAAGAGACCCCCCAAGTGGTCCATTAATAATACACCTACCATTATATAAGTACTTTGGCTGAACCATTTAATTTTAGGAATAGAATATCAATTAATAATATAATATTTGTTTTAAAAACACATTTATATCAATTTTGACACTATTGAATAATGGATTTTTGTTAAAGTCTTAACAACATTATTAATTCGAATAAAATTCATTTAATAAATCCTAACAAGTAATATTAACCAATGAAATTCTTGGATATCATCACAAATTTCAAATTATATTTATTTTAACTTTTATAATACAAATTATTTGATTCTTTTGTTATTAAAGAAAATACTACATCATTATTGTGTCATAAATAAATTTAATTATTCAATGTTTAAAAATTATAAATAAACTACCATTATGTATGAAATCTATTTATCTTTCTAATGAATATTTATAGTTGAAAATATAACATATATAACCCTATTTAAAAATTGTTTTTCTAAAAGATATATGCTTATGTCATTTTTGTATTTACTTTAACATAATTAATATAAAGTGTCATTATCACTTACAAGTGGATCCATGGGGTCCCATAATCAACCCAAAGATGACCATGGTCTTTCACGTATCAACCAATTGGGTTAGGACACATTTTAAAGTAATTTAGTATTATTATAATATTATTTGTTCACCCTTATTTACTGGATTTACCCTTTAACCATGGTAAATAAAATATTTACCGAAGTAATTATACAAAATGTCTAAAAATAAAAGTTACCTATTTAAACAATTTTTAACGGATGATTTAAAAAGTGGAATCCATTTTTCTAAATTCAGAACACAGAAGTGGCAGAAATTAATTTAAAATTATTTCCCGTTGTCAAAACAAAAATAGCATTTTTAACAAATAATAACTATCAAAAGATTGACACTTTCTTATGTCCAGTTTAAATATGAAATTATGTCCAACGTCCAAAATTAGATTAAATGGAAAAATTATAATCTAATTATACTTTAAAATCAATCAAATTCATAATTTATCAATATTAATTATTTCGATTAAAAAAGTTCTTTTTAATTAAAATTTAATAATTTTCACTATTCATCAAAATATGAAAGTTATCAGAAAAGTATCAAAAATTCACCCTAAAATAATTTAGATATTCCTAATACAAAAATGATTTCTATTTTTTCAAATTCAAAATATAAAATTTTCATTTATTAATTAATTCCTACTGTCAGAACCAAAAGGAGTATTTTTAAGAAATAATAACTATCAAAGATTGACATTTTTTTATGTCCAATTTCAAAGTGAAATTACTTATAATGACCATCATTGGAATAAATGGTAAAATATAATCTATTTATACTTCCAATCCATTAAAATTTATAATTTAACAATATAAATTATTTTTATTTAAAAACTTGTTTTCAGTTAAAATATAGTATTTTTCACTATTCACCCAAATATGAAAGTTATCATAAAAACACCAAAACTATATCAAAACTAAATTCTTAAATCCCGATTCTAAATAAGAAGTTTATTTTGACAAATTTAATATATAAATGTTTCAAATATTTTATTTCAAAAGGGTTCTCTATTAAAAGGCGGTAAAAATGCATTATTTGAAAAATAATTCTTTTATTTGAAAAAAATGAATATGTTCTTACATTATGTCTAATAAACTCATAAAATGGATTATATAATTATATGGATTATTTAATGTTCAAAATTCAGTTAATACTATTCATAACTGCTTTTGAACGACTAGTTTGGTAATTCATGATGCGCTTGAACTCAGTGTTGCATGTAGTGCATGTTATTGCATTACATTGAAGAAATAACATACTAGGAAATATTGGGGTGTTACATAGATGTTTTTTTATTAATGATATTTTGGATTACTCAATAAGTTTTTAAGAAAATGAAAAAAAATTAGGATTTTATATAAAACAATCAAAGAAATGATGTTATAGGGGAAATATATAAAATGGGATTTTTGGTTGCAAAAAATATCTTATCTTTTGGATATTGTAAATAAGGATGACATAAAAATTTATCACGTGAAAACAAAATTGGTAGATAAATCGGAAAGAACTACAAATGTTACTAAGAATCATAGTTTTCTTGGACTAGTAGGATATTACTAAAGCGTTGAAAATAAATCTACACAGTTTTCTATCCCACTAACTAACTTAACATAAAAGGGGATAAATTTATATAGATAGAATACATTGATGTTTGTTTTCAAGAACTAAAAATAATTTTGGTGAATGCTCCAATATTTTCTCAACCTTACAGAAATTGTATTTTTTTTTCCTCTAGAGATATTCTTCATTGAAGGGACATTGTTACCTTTTAATGTATAATGATCTAGTAATTTATTATGCTTCAAGACAACTAAAACATCATGAGTTAAATTTTCCCACACATGATATTGAATTAGTGGTAATTGTTTATTGCTCTTCAATTTGGAGGAATAATTTATATAGATCCTAATGTAAAATATATATTGACCAAAAATGTTTTATGTATATATTTACTCATATTAAATTATGAATCAGGCATAGAAGATGTATGGAACTTATAAAGGATCATGATTTCATGATCGATTACAATAATCAAAATGGTAACAAAGTGTCATATGCATTGGGAAAAAATCATTCTACATTTACAAGGATACATTTGAAACATGACCCTTTTATTAATTATTTTATGAATTTTGGATTGGAAGTTGTTTGTGTAGTAAATTCCTCTCTTTTTTTGGTGACAATGCATTCGTCTCTTTCAGAATGATTACAGCAATCATAGAAGAAAAAAATGAGTTATAGAAAAAGTATATTTGGTGAAAAAAGTAAATATTCCTAAATATAATTCAAATAAATATTTTGTCTTGATATTTGAGAAGATATTATTTGTCCCTTGTGATTCAAATTTGAATAAAGTGTAACTAAGTGAAGCCCATAGGTCTCAATTTTTAGTTCATCTTGGGAGCACTAAGATGTACTAATTCCATTGAAGTATTATTTTTGGGATATAATGAAATGAAAATATGTTGATTTTACCATGAAATGTTAGACATGTCAAAAATTTAGGGAATAATAAAAACTCCCCAATAGGATGCTTCATCCATTTCCAATTCCTGAATGGAAATTCGAAAGTATATCAAGTAACTTCATGTTGGGACTACCAAAGAAATCATGAGGTAATAATGGGATTTGGGTTTTTGTTCATCGAATGACTAAATCTATATATTTCCAACCTGTTCTATATACTCTATGTTTATATCAACTTTTTTGGTTTTACCTCAAGTATATTTTTCAGTTTCATGGTGTTCCTCCCTCCATTGTTTATGACTGTAATACCAGGATCACTTCTTACGTTCAGAAACCAATTTAGAAGATGTTGGGAACTAAATTGAATTCCAATACTCCTTCTCATCCTCAATCTAATGGATATATAGATCAAACAATTCAAGCAATGGAGGATATTCATTGATCTATTTCAATCGATCTCCATGGATGTTAGGATCAACATATATTTTAGTTTAGTATTCTTATAATAAAATTTTTCATTCCATTATATATATGAAGCCTTTTTATGCATCATATTGGAAGCGGTGTCAAACTACATCAGGTTTGGATGCTTTTGGGGAAATAAAGTTGATGGGACTATAATTAAGATTGTAAGTGTATAAGAAAGTTAAAATGATCCAGCAATACATGAGGACAACTTAGAGAATGTATAAAAGGTATGCATATAACTAGGGGAAATAATTTTTTTCTGAGTAGGATATAATTTTTTGTTAAAAATCCATCCTTGGAAAATTTTTATATATTTTGGAAAGAAATGATAGCTATGTCCACAGATCATTGGTCCTAATGAAATCATGGATAAAGATGGACCAGTTTTCTTCTGAATAGTTTCTCCTCGGTGTTTATCTCAGATAGACATTCTTTTATCAAATTTTACTGTTAAGAATGTATTTTCCACATTCATCTAATATTTTGGGACCAGATGTAGTTTTTTTAGAAGAGAAACTTTATTATGAAGAGAAACATGTTCATATTCTTGATCATAGAGAGAATGTATTACAGAATAATATAATTCACAACTTAACACCTTTTTTCTTGTTTAATTTTTACCCAAATACCTTACCAAGTATATTCCCCACATCCATGACCTATTGGTATAACCAAAATACCAAATCCATGTTCCTTATTAAGTTTATCGTGGATAAAATTTCAAGAGGTAAAATCGTATTTCATTTTCATCTATTTTCTTTTCAATTTATTTTATTTTCTTATTATATCTTCACCTCACCTTTCTAAAGTAAAAAATATAACACTAGTATCATACTTATACTAGAATTTTATTATCTCAGTGTAATATACATCCTTAAAACTGAACACTTCGTCTCTTAATCTAAAATATGAATGTATAATCTGTGACACGTCTATTCACTGCCTTCTTAGACAACGAATTTCCATTTTATTTTACCACAATCAAGGTTGGTCAGAAAACCACTATTATAATTAAATGGGGTTTTATTATTAATATTATATGTTAGGTAATGGTGTGGAACAAATATATAACCATTATATTAAACAAAATTAAATAATTTTATAATGGTCATAAAAATGGAAAAAATATATTAAATCATTTCCATTAATGTTTTATCTAATGAATCATCCTCATATCAAAAAAAATGAAATGTGTTATTATTTAAAATTATAGAAACATATTAATACAATTTCATTCCACATTTAGGGTTTTCATCCATTCTACAGGAAACTCTATAATATTACACCATGCAATCCATTAAATAAACGTGCTAGAAATAATAAAAATAACATAATATAGTTCATAAATGAGAAGAAATATGTTATAAAAAGATAATATATGTTATTATAACTATAAATATAGTTCTATAATAAATTAATAAAACTTATTAAATAATTATAGAAGTGGGTTGGACAAATTGTTTGGAAATCAAACCCAAGGTAATAGAATTTTCTTTAAAAAACACTTTTAAATTATTGTTTTAACAAAAATCCTAAGGAAGGTTTTAATGATGGATGTTTTATTGTTTTTTCATTATGTTATAGTCTATGGGAATTGTTTATGATGAAATGCATGACATATATCTCACTCCAATTAATTGTGTCTTTTTATGATGGAAGCTGACTTTAATGGTTATTCCATGTGTAACTGTTATAGTTACAACAAAATAGATCCATGAGGGATACATTGTAAGGTGGTCCTAAGGGTTATAATAATATGGTATCTAGAAGGGATAAAATATTAAGTAATTAATTCTACATGCTACCTCTATGGGATTGTTTATGTATTCTATATTTTTTGGAAATTTTTTGTTTTCACAGGTTATTTATATGATACTTTATGGGTTATAATTATGTCATTATGAAAATGATTTCATATGATTATTAGTATTCATGGACTAATGATTTCATTTTCATTATTTCCATTGCTGATATTATTTCTACTCATCCAAATGTTTAAAATTTTGTCACTTGGTTTAAGGATGTGAAATAGAAAATAAGAATAAAAGCTAAATGCTGTAAGGATTTTTCATCAAAAGATTTCATGCTTTATTAAAAACATTTTAATTGCGGAAGAAATGGATAATTTATTTAGTAGTACTCACTTTTTATGGTTGTGCATTGATGTATATTAATTATGTCCTAATTATCTAAAACTCTAAACTAAAAGGGTATTTCGGAATGTAATAATGTGACTTCTAAAAGAATTTAATATATTAGACAATGTTTATGGTCATGTCCATATATGTATGTCTATGTGTATATATTCTTGTATGTGTATGTGTATGTGTATGTGTATAAGTATGTGAATGTGTATGTGTATTTGTATTTGTATGTCTATGAGCATCTGTATGTGTATGTGTATGTGTATGTGTATGTGTATGTGTATGTGTATGTATATGTGTATGTGTATATGTATGTGTTTGTGTATGTGTATGTGTATGTGTATGTGTATGTGTATGTGTATATGTATGAGTATGTGTATGTGTATGTGTATGTGTATGTGTAGATAAATGTATATTTGTATGTGAATGTATATGTGTATTTGTATGTGTATGTATATGTGCATGAGTACAAATATTTATATTTATGTTGTATTGATATGTACACATATGTATGTGTATGTATGTGCATTCACATGCATGTAATTAAATGTAAAAGTTAATAATTAATTTTATTTTTTATATACAATCAATAAAATACGTACATTAATAATTGAAAATAATATTATTATGTAAGAATTCATTTTTCATGATATTTCAATTCATGTAATAAATGTTATGACTTCACTTTTTTCTAAATATTTTTGTTATTTATTCAATTTATTAATAACATTAATTATTATTTTATTTAATATTATTTTTCATTTTTATATTTATAAATTTATATTTTATTTTAAATTAATTTTTTCATAAAATTTATACATATTTTTTTACTATGTTTAAACATTTAAAATATGTCTGAAATTAAAATGATTAACATTTAATTATTTTTTGTTATTAAGTTTTAATATTTTTAATATGTTTAACTTTATTATTGATTTTTTTAAATAATATTTGATTATATTATTTTTTCATAGTAAAAAAATATTTTTGATATTCTTAATTTATATATAATTAATATAATCTATTTATCCAGTGTTATTTATTTATATGTGTTTTTAAGTCATCTAATTTTTTTTTGAATTAACCTTTTAAAATATTTTTTCAATCTATTTAATATTAAAATTTTAAATATTATATAATTTAATATTATTTATTCATTTTTATTATTTATGAATTTTAATTATAATTATAATTTCTTCATTTTTTTATATATTTATTTATACATTAATATTTACAATGTTCTAATATTTAAAATATTTTCATAATTTATATGGTCAGTATTTGTTCAATTTTATTTATTTACTCGTAATATTTTTAATATGTTGAATTATATAAAATTAATTAATTTAAATATTTTTTGTAATATTTTCTAAATTTAAATAGTTGACATAAATAATTTTTAATAATTTTTTATATATTTTATCTAATTTATCTTTTTGTTTTTCTTAATTTTTGTTTGCATTTATAGTTAACGTAATTAATCCTAAAAATCCATTTTTTAGTAGTTTTGTAATCCATAAAATTTTATTTTTAAATTTTTAATATTTTTTATTCTATATTATTAATTAATTATCAATAATTATTATCTTTTTAATTTTTTTCTATTTAAATTATTTTTTATTATTTATTTATACATATGTATTTACAGTGTTTTAATTTTTCAATAAGTTTTTAATTTATATGAATAATATTTATTCCATTCTGTTTATTAAAGTTTATAATATTTAATTTTTTTGAAATTTATATAAGTAATTTATTTAAATTCATTTTATGATATTTTTTATTGAAATATCTGTCGTTATTAGTTTTTAATAATTCTATTCTTTATATAATTAATATTATTTATCTAGATCACCTTGGGTCTCCAGTCAGTTGAACTCTGATCCATGCCCTTAGCGATGATGGTCACCATACCGACCACTCCCCCTTGGTGAGGGGGGGGGGTTCGATAAACCTCAAAGGATGTCGACCACCACCCTTCACTCTTATTTTGACCCTCGATTGCAGTCCCTCCTGCCCTTAGATCTCTATCTACCTGAAAGTTTCAGAACATTTTGAGGGATCCCTACAACTGTCGATTTCAACAACGAAATTCCCCGAAACATCATTTTTGTTGTATGTGGCGATGATTGAGTGATTCTGACAACATCGACCATCGATACTCTCATTTTACCATTTCATATTTGGATATAGGGGTTTACCTGAGCGAGCGACTATAGAGATCCTAGATTTCATGAACCTTATGATAAGACTCACTTACGAATATTGTCTAGTTATGGAATTATTGACTGTGCCCTGAGTCTACAATGGATCTCCTTTTCTTCTCTTTAAATGGATGCATGACTTCCATATAATGGGTGATTCAACAACTATAGTTATATGGGTAAGATTTAAATAAATCCTAATTCTTTTATAGAATCCTCTAATTATTCGTATGTTAGGTACCCTCAAATGGAATTATCTATGATATAATAGTACAACTAGGTTTTTGTGCCACTCAATTTAACTGAGAATTTGTGTCAAAGTTGTTGTGTCAAAGCCTCATGTTGTGTCCTTCTAGGATTCCATTGCAGAGGAGTTTCTATATAAGCAATCATTTGTTTTTGAATGATGGTATGATTTCTTCCCCATGTTAATAAAAATGGGGAATAGGACAAAGGTATATAGGCATGGGAACTCAAGGAAAAAGGAAGTTCTCATGGATGAATTCATGGGGAATCATGCCTTAGGTGGTGGGTATAACAATCCGGATACCGGTACCACCATCTCATGCGAATCAGTCAAGGAGATTCTGAAGAATGTAAGGGCTCTGCCTCTTGATCCTATAGATACAAATATTTATAGTAGGATGAAACGTGACCTAGGGTGGGGGTGATTTCTCTAGGTTTAGTGGTTAATCGGGGTAATGAAGCGGCATTGGGAAATAATCTTGTAGGAGTTGTTGATCTCTACACATGTGTAGTTCATTAATCAAAAAAATGAGGTAGTAGGTGATGAATATGTGAGAGCATTGAGGATAGGGGTGTCTCAAGATGTTTTTATCAGAATTAGAGAGTGGGATACCTCTATGGATGTTAGTATGTACTTGAAACGAGGGTTTGTTAGTCATTTTATGGATGCTAAAGTGAATGAGGTATTCTCTACTGGTTACACTACTTGTGTGGTCACTCAATGTGTGGCTTTGGAAGGCACCAATACGCAGCCTCTGTTAATGGGGAAACAATTCTTATAGGAATGGTATTCTAAGTTAGTACATGATCGAAATGGTAGTGACTACAACACTGATGCACAGACTAATAATTATCAAAAGGATATCAAAAATAAAATTAAATCCTAGACAATATCATATAAGTTAGAGGATGTTTTATATAATGAAATGGTGAAAGATAAAACCCCCTTCAATGATTTGGATGGCGATAAAGCCATTAATATAGATATTATTAAAAATTGAATGAAAAATCTAATTGATAGTGAGGTATTCATCTCTGTCTCCCCCCCACAAGAAGAGAAGACTGAGGAAGGACTACTCTAATGTTTCATAGTCTGTGTTTACCAACTCCTCATCTAAGGTGTTAAGAAGGCACAATGTATAAATACTCAAGATCATCAATCAATGTAATTCTCAATCTATATTGGAAACTAGTTATGATTCTAGTTATGGGAATTATTTTTCATAACACAATATTATGTTTTCTACTTATGCTGGTTGATGGTAATTTTAGTCTCCCACATCTACTCTCCCTGTTAACTTTTCATTATATTTAATAAATGGTCAGAAGTGTATGATTCTGACTAGACTTGCATTGCAATATTATTAATCTATTCAATTATATTCATTTTTATGTTTTTTCAATTTATTTAAATAATGTTATCAATTAACTTTTTTAAAATATTTCTCTAATTTATTCAAATTTACTTATTCATTTATAATATTTATTTATTCAATATTATTTAATAATTTTTTATATTTATAAATTTTTAATGCTTTCAGAATTTATTAATTTTTAATATTTATTTATTCATATTTTTTGTGATGTTTTATTTTTTTTAATATGTATTTAATTTATATGAATATTTTATTTAAATTCATTTTTTTAATAATTTTTTAAATTTTAATAGTTAGTTTAGTTCATTTTAATAATTTATTTATTTATATAATTAATTTTTTTATTTTTTCAGTTATTTAGATTTTTAAAATCCTAGGTTATGGGATGATAAAAATATATTTTTCTCAATTCTAAAATATATCTGTTCATAAATATACCTTTTTGCGACACTTTTCTATCATTTATAAAATTATTGATTTATCAGCTCAAAGAAAATACTGAATGTTTTTTATTTTTCAGCCTTTCTATTTTTAGAATTGAAGAAAACACCTCTATCAAGTTATTTCAATAATCCTAGAAAAAACTCTTCACCCTATATAAAAAACCCTATATGATTGCTTCTTCCTCACACCACATAATGTTTCTCACTAACTAAATCTATGTTACAACACAATTTTATTTCTCTATACAAGTCTAACCTCACAACCAAAGGTATGAAATTCTGAAATTGTTTTTAATGAATCTTGGATGATATTTCATTTATTTCACACAATTTGTTTTACACCATATTCTATGCCTCCATTATATAATAGTCAAATTATTTTTTGGGATTTTCATGTGAGTAAAAAACGAAGATCTTCCCTTTCTTGAATTCTTGTAAATTACTATGTTATTTAAGATTCAATGATCTATGTGATTTTTCATGGGGATCTGTATTGATTGAAGAAAACCATGATATCAAAAAATTGAATCCACCATGATTTTTTATATGTAATATTAAAATAAATTTATATATCACATATGATTAGGGAAAATATCAATGAATATATGATTTTTTATATTTATATTAACATTAAATATTATAATAGAAGTTATTGATGATAAAACATGGGGAAATCCCTGAAAATAATATAGATATAATGATATAGTGGTAACACATACCAGGTCATAGAGATTATCTGAATATTGTTAAATGATATTGAACAAAATAATTAAATATCATGAACACTAACAATTTATTTAGGATCAAATAATTATATTATTTTAATTTAAAATGAAATTAAAATTTAAACATGTTTAAAATTTCATATGAACTAGGCGATTAAAATTATTTTTTGATATTAAGTACATCATATTCAAGGAATTGAAATTTAAAGATTTGGGTTATTTTGGCTAAATAATTTATTTTTCCCAACTTCACTAAAATATTGACTATTATCAAAATAAAATGGAATATTAAAATAGTTATTTTGTTTATTACTAAATTATGTATTTGAATATGAAATATTTCATAAATTTAATTATATAATAACTAAAATCGATGTGATTCATTTTCTTAAAAAAACCAAGGAAACATTAGGGAAAATATATAATTATTTTCCCATATGTGTTTATAGTGAAACTGTATTATATATAACAATATAATTATCCACTTTTAGAAATAAATTTTTATCTTGTAAACATTGATAGTGATTGTGTGTGAATTATATTAATTGATGAATACAGTCTAAAAATAATTTTGTTTTAGGTTGTTTGACTTATTGTAATAAAAATTTAATTTGTATAGTCATTTGAAGTTATATAAATCTTGGTCATTATATGTTCTAACATGTTATTTAAATAATATAAATTTATATCAAATCTGATGAATATTTCTATGTTTATATTACAAAAGACGATATGGGGTTTTAGCATCATATTTTCTGTGTATTTTTATTTTTTTAAATAATAACATTAAAAAATAAAATTGGATGGATTCGAATCGGAAATGGATGGATGCAAGTCATTTGAAAAAAATATTATTAGGATGGGTTTAAATAGTTCCTCATGTTTTAAAAAATCAATCATACGACCCTTCCAAATTCTTTTCCAATGTTTACACTATTGTCATTCAAAAATAATTAGTCTATAAGACATGGAATAATACTCTATATATCATAGAATAATATGAAATTATAAATGTTTGACTAATCATGGGGAATAACTGAATATATCTAGTGGGTAGGATAACATTTAATTTTATGTATCATTTTATATGATTACATTTTTGAACAATAATGAAGAATATATAGAGGATATGATTACTGGTGAGAATGAAAATTAAGTTTGTATTGGGGAAGTTATATCAATAGATGGAGATAAACATCATGATTATACAAAACTATTTTACAATATTACTAGTTCTGAAAAGACTCCATTGTATACTGTTTATATGAAATATATAATGAAGCCTATCATCCATAAGCTATATAATTTATATATTGGAAATAGAGAGAGTGAATTCATCTTTACTGGACCACTTTCTCTCTTGAATGATATGCTAAGAAGATAATAAGAAACCTTTATGTGTGAATGACTCAGAAATAATTCTATATTCAATGGATAGGATCTCTAAAAGATTCCATGCTTGTCTAAGTAGATTTATATTGTTTCCAAAGGACAATAAATTGCTAAAACAATTCCCACAATGGGGTGCATCTCAAAACAAGAATGATGAGTCATGATCGTGAAATTTTTAATGGTGCATTACAATTATTCCAAATTTTAGTTGCATCTATGGAATTTAGGAGACAAAAATCCAATTTATGTGGCATAGAGATACATGAAAACATGATGTGAAAAATCATCACCGATTAGACTCTCCTAAGTGGGGAGAGATTTAACATGAGTTTCCTGAATATGAAAATGAGTTTAGAAAGATATATATTTTTTACTCTATAGATGTATTGAATAACATTGTTTTATCATTAAACACTCATAATACATTTTTGGTCATATTGGTAAATTATAACACTCCACTGTTGTTATGCATGAAGAGAAAATTCATTACGTTTTATTTTCTGAAATCATGACCAAAACAACAAGGTAATGATATTGATTCTTATTTAGATCAGTTAAATTAAGATTTAAAATTAATGTGAGATCCATGTGTAACATTATAGGATTCATAAAGAAATGAAAAATTCATATTGATAGCCATATATTATGGGATGATATGTAAATTTTTTTCTTATGGAATTTTTTCAAAAATATTTTGTTAAAGTAAATCATGGGTGTCTCATTTTTGAATAAGGTGAAAATTCAATTAGGTTAAAACATCCAAAAAAAATTATGCTTATATGAAATCATATATTTATACTTTGATAAAATAAATACTAATCATAAACTAAATCATATAATAGTAATTGAGAATATGGTAGAACACCATTTCATCTAACATGGGATCACCTATTTGAGATAGGTAAGGATACTACCACTGATTGTACTATACATTGTTTGGAAAAATTATAGAAATTTATTAGAATTAGAAGTAAAAAATTTTTAAATATTATTCAAGAATTTTATTTATGTCAAGAATTTGATTAATTTCAATCATGTGGGAAAAAAATTATGTGATCAGTTCAAGGGAACATTACCAAATCCACATAGAAAAACTAAGGATAGAATTAAGGGTTGGTTGGAAAAGATTGACATGGTGATATAAGAAGAGTAGCATAATTAAAGGATGAAATGATGATTGTTCCTCTTCCATATTCTAACAATCTTTCCAAGAATGAAAGATATCATTTTTCAACATCATGAATGATGTAATGGTTCTAGTGTTGTATTCATAAAATATAAAGAATATTTTATCAATGTTTTATTGAATGTTAAAGGGCCTGAAATTATAGGATTTTAATGTTTTGATGTTAGATATAATTCATATTTCTTAAAGTGTATGTTTCCTAATAATATCCACAATATAATGTCCTGTATTATATTTTTTAATTTTATAAGTAGTAATATCATAGACAAGAAGAAATTTTGATATATGGAAAATGATCGTTTTTTTCATATAATATGAATTGGATATGTTTATCCCATTTTCATTTTTTGATATTATTTTATTGCATTATGGTTTAATTTATAGGAATTTGTTATACTAAAATCTTTGAACATTGTGATGAGTATAAATCGAAATGAATTGGTTTTGTTTAAAAAAGAAATGTTAGAAAAAAGTGTTTCACTCGCTAGAAAAGAATAAAACAAGATTGTATTGTCATGATACATTGATAAAATAATTTATAATTTATTTGTGATATTTAGGATTCTATTACACATCCATCAAAATCATGGTCTAATAGGTATGACTAAAAGATCATGTTTTGGGATTAAACTGCCATTTTATTTAAAAATACATGTGACATACTAAAAAAAGAATATACATTATGATTTATTTGATACTTTTTGAAAAAATACACAATTAATTTGTGATGTGAAGGTATCAACTACACAGTAATCGAACACATAGAGTAATGATTGGACTCAATGTATTTATTTTTATTAAAAAATTACATATCAGTTAAATATATACGTGACAAACCAAGAACTGATAAAATGAATTAACATTACTATGATACATTAGAAAAATTATCCCTAATTTGTTTGCGATTTCTATGATTTAGTTTTACCTCATTTTGATAGATGGTGTGACCAATATAACTCGAAATGTGTGGTTTTAGTGGAAAAAAGACATTTTAGTTAAAAAATAGTGTTATTGACAAAAAATAAGAAACAAAAATTAAATTTTATTGATATTATTGTAAAATTATCCATATGATATTTGGTATGTCTAAGGTTCATCTGTATATTAATCAGAAACATGGTGTTACCAATATGAACAAAAAGTTCATGTTTTTTTGTTTAAAAATACAATTATTGAAAATAATTATTCACCGAATACTAAGAAAACATAGATTTATTATCTTCATAAATTAATAAAATGATTAATTAGTCATTTTTTATTTGAAAGAATTTGAAAAAGGTCAATTCAACACATGATGTAATCATTATGAATGAAAGTGTGTGTTATCAGTTTAAAATTTTTATTTTAGCTAAAAAATTGTGACACTCACTGAGAACATAGAACACACACGGATTATCTTGATATTTTAGTAAAATTATCCCTACGTAAATTTTTACATTTATGAATCAAACAGACATCTATATGAAAAAAATTGTAACCAGTATGACTCAACATGGCTGTGTTTATTTAAAATTTACATTTTACTATAAAACACGCATCATACCCAAAAAATACAGAAAATTCATTCAAATTGTTTTAATACATTATGATAATGTCCCATGATTGATTTTTGATGTGTGGGAATCGTCCATACATCAATATGACAAAAAAAGTGCCATGTATGACATGAGGTGTGTGTTTTAATTTAAAAAATGGAAATTTAGTTTAAAATGTGTGTGATAAATTTAAAACCATGAAAAAATAATAATTGTATGATACCTTTGAAAAATATTCCATAATTAATATTTTACATATACGAATAAGTTATTCTTCAATCTGATAAAATTTTTGATCAGTATGACATGAAACATGTTTTTCGATTTTAAATATACTACTTTATAAAAATATTTATCTTCTTTAAAATTTAGTTGACAAACTGAGATAGTTTTCATACATTAGAAAAATGATCCAAAAGTTATTTTTTATGTGCAAGAATCAATCTCACATAAATCCAAAAAATGGTGTGATCAGTATTACTCAATGTTCGTGTTTTTATTATAAAAATGAAATTTTAGTTACAAACTAGTGTCACACATTATAATCATATAAAAATCATGGATTATCATGAAAATTTAGAGAAAATGTCCTTATTTAATTTTTTATAAATAGAAATCCACCCCCCATCAATCGGACCCATGTAGTTACCATTATTACTCAGAGTGTGTTTCTTATTTATAATTGTAATTTTAGTTCAAAAAATGTGTCACATACGTAAAATTGAGAAACAACTCTAATATTTTCTTGATACATTACGAAAATTATCCATAAATTATTTTTGTAATTTTTAAATAAACCACACAATAATCTGACCCAAGAAAGGTTTTGTATGAATCGATGTATATTTTTTTAGTTTAAAATTGATAATTTAGTTTAAAAAATATGAAGTAAACATAAAATAATAATATTCACTCTAATGTTATAATTCACTAGTAAAAGTTTCTATAAATATTTTTTTACATTTTGAAATTAACATCAAATTATTCTAACATGTGGTGTGACTATTATGACTAGATGTGTTTTTTCAGTCTAAAAGTGACATTTCATTAATTTATTATAATTTATTTATGTTTAATTTATTTATTTATAGTATTACTAATAAAAAAAATATATGTTGAACTATTTTTATCAAGATGGGGTGGTTTGTTAGATAACTGGTAGGATGATCAAACTCTATTGAGAGATATTCATGGGCAAAATACAATAAAATAATAATTCTTTGGAAAAAAATTTTGTTTTTGAAAAAAATATAAATACAATTATAATTTTATAAACATATGTTTGAAATTTTTTTAATATAGTGTTTTTATGGGAATTTAATTGAAATTAATTATTGTATTTACTACTATAATGTGATGTAATTTATAGTCTCGTCTACTACATCATGGATTTTATCATTTATAAAAATAACATCGATAAAATTTTAGTATATCTATTCTGTTTTTACTAATTATAAAATGCACGATATTCTTATGTCACTTACAACGTCATCACTTGTTTAGCTCTGATTAATGTTAATTTGAGTGAAAATTAATCCCATATATGCGGTAGAAAAAGAAAATCATCATAGAATGAACCATAAATTGTCAGTAAATACATTGAAATTATCCTTTAATAAATAAAATCTTAATTTAACTAATACTTAATGAATATATTTCAAATTATGATATAATATTTTTATTAAAATTATTCTAAATGGTTTAAACCACTCTTAAAATATCATTCAACTGCCACAATATTATTGTTTTTAAATAGTGAAATATTTATGGTAATTCTATTTTCTATGAGCTCAAGAACACAGTATCTCCACTTTTATGGTGATGTATGATGATATACGATTTTAATAGGTATAATATATTTTTAAATGATGTTTATTTTTTAACAAAGTGAACATATTTAAACTACATTGGGAAAACATAAAAACGTTTTCAAAACTAACATTTCATGTTCAATAGAAACTTTTTGTGGTTGAAAATTTTATTAACCATTATAAAGTCTTCTATGGTTTCCTCTTAAGTTTAGATATTTTACATAGTAATTATATTAAAAGAATCAATTAATTTGTGTGGGATTGAACTAGTCAATTTATGTCTGTTTCTCCTTCAATTTATCACCTATACTGAAACTAAATGATTATTTATGCATAAATTCATTAATATTTAAAGGTGAATCCTTTTTCATAAAAAAAATAATATATATTTATGATAATTATAATATTAAATTATGTTATAAAGGAATGGATATTAATTTTTTGTTTATATAAATAGAATTTATGAAATTTAAAAATAATTAATTAGAAAGTAATGAAACATGTGAATACCACATTAATACTATAAAAATAAAATTGGACTTAGTGGGACTAAAATAATAATTAAAATGACACATGGATTAAATTTATTATGTATTATAAAAATCATATCCTCCTATATATCTCATGAATCCTAGTGATAGTAAAGTTCTAAGATTCAACCCCCCCCCCCCCCTCGATAATTGGAATAAGAGAGGTTAGACATAATAGTTGGTTCGGTGATAAGATTATAAAACATGGGGCTCCCACTATAACATCCCAAGTAATTATAGAATAATAAATTATAAAATATATTAATGTTTTTTAATAATATATTAATTTTACATAAAATGGGACACTTTTTCTGATAGCATACCTACACACAACAATGGTTTAACTTGAAATATTCAATTGCACGCAAAACTGACTTATACTAAAAAATAATAGAATTTTAATATTATTCCATTTATGTATGATTATGTCCCATGTTTCGTTTATATTCTATATGTTTCTTTATAAGGGATTTATGGTAACCTGTTGGTTATAAAAACCGTAAGCAATGAGCTTATTTTTAGTGAAGTATATTTTCTACTTCTTAATGGTGAAAAATATTGATTTATGATAATGTATTCATGGTTTACTTTTTTGTGTCAGACTAATAGTTCTCGTTCTTTATGTATCCTATATTGAGCTTTTAATTCACCTCCCATGTTTTGAATTTTTTTGGGGCCATAATGAAGAATAGTGTAAAGGATTCGATCAAGTAAAATTCATGTTGTTTTAACATGAAAAAAACCATGTTTCTTTTTAAATTTTTTTTGTTTTTTGAAAAAAGAAGTTAGTCAGTAAAACTGTATAATTTTAAAATTTATTTTGTTATGTATGGATTATGACCAAATTAAATAAATCTCTAAATGTGAAATGATCATCGACACGAATTAATGTGAAATTGATGAATTATCTCAAGATTATTTAGTGTTTAAGGATGAAGCCTTATTATTGGTATTAGAGGTAGGTTTATATGAAATTAGGGGTTAGAATATTTTTAATAGAATATCCATAAATGATTTTTACTTTATATTCCAATTTAAATGATATAGAATTTCAATATTACCATGTTTCATTGTCTAAGATATCTTTGTTCGGAATGGTTTTCTATGAAAGAAATTGGGCAGCTATGCTAGGACGACATATAGAGGAAAACAACCTACCAAATTAGAAAATTGAGATGGTTGGAATCAAAAGGGAACAATTTGTTGAAATGATGTATCAGTTGACTCAGGTGATAAATGGTGGTGTTGTTCATGCATGAGATCAACCAAATAAATCGCAGATGAATATTTCGGCAGGGGAGTATTACATGAGGAAACATCCCCCTTCATTTAGAATATCATCAGAACCGTTGCAATTTGAATGGTGGATTAGATCAATAGAAAATATTTTTATGTATTGTGGATTTTATTGAATCAAATGTTTAGTCATTCTATTTATCATTTTGATGGTGAAGCCGATCATTGGTGGTTAACAACTAACAATGTAAGAAGAAGTGAAGAGATTGAACCCATTGAATGGGTGAATTTAATAACATATTCCTTAAGAAATGTTTTACTAAGGCTATTAGTATTATGATAAAAAAGAAATTTTTGAAATTTAGGAAAAAGGAGAAATATATTATGCCTAAATGTTCTGAAAATTTCTCCCATTTTTCCCGGTGCATCCAAATTTTTTTCAAGGAAAATGATAAAATTATAAATAAGTTTTAAATATTGATGTTGAAATATCAAAGGGAATTATATTCTGATAAGATTAAAATCTATTAGTGACTTTTATGATGTGATGAGAAGGTATAAATGGAGTTTTTTTAATGATCTTGTTTTCCCTCAGAGAATGAAAAAGAATTTATCCAGTTGGCAAGCAATGGGAAAGGACTTTTTATAGAAGTCTGGATGTATGAAATCTAAATTTCCAACTTGTGAGACCTATGGTAAAAATAATCATGGGGAATTTATATCAAATTATTAGAAGTTATTCCTAAGTGGTATGACTGGCTATATTTCACATAACTGTATGGAAGATGATCATACGTGCAATGAAAAACCAGTGGTAAGATGCTTTGGTTGCAATGAGTTAGGTCATTATTCCAATGTCTGTATAAAGTTAATTAACCAAGGGAAATCTAGAAAAATGAAAGAATATGGGCATGGAAAAATCATTTTCTACTTCAATTGTTGATTTGGGACTATAAAGTTATGTGATTATAGGTATATTACTAGTTTTTTCAAAGTATGAAAATACTCTATTTGACACTATATCTTCACATTCTTTCATTAATGAGAGCATTACAAGTATAGTTGAAATAGAACCCCATGATTGTGATATAGAACATTTGGTAAAAAATAAAAGAGTATATATTAAAGTAACAATTATTTATAGTAATCTTTCTATTATTATTAGTTTTTTATTCATTCGTGTAATTCTTATTTAAAATACCACAGATAAATTTGATATCATTTTGGGTATAGATTGGATTTTAGTTTATCATGATAAAGTAGATTTTAATTCCAAGAATGTTTTATTCAATGATTTCATACCATTTATAACATACCTAGAATCTTATATATTGATTAATTATTGTAGTGAAATTTATCTAGATCATGTTGTTGAAAATAAAGACGCAGTTTGGATTAGTGACATTCCAGTAGTGAATGAATTCACAGATGTTTTTTCTAATGAATTTTTTGGTATTGTTCTTAATCAGGATGTTTAATTTACTATTTATTTATTAGCAGATGATAAGCTTATTTCTAAACCCCCTTATCGAATGGATCAACTAGAACATGTGTAATTTAAAAAACAATTGCAAGAATTTCTTGATAAAGTTTTCATTCAACCTAGAACATCACCATGGGGTGCTTCTATTTTATTTGTGAAAAAGAAATATGGTTTTATGAGACTTTGAATTGAATAAAGATCCATTAATAACATCAATATTAACAATAATTATATGTTTCAATATATTGATGATTTGTTTGATCAAAACTAGGGAGATCATTATTTTTCTAAGATTTATTTGAGGATCGGGTACCATCTGCTGAGGTTGAAGGAGGATGACATTTCAAAGATTGCATTCTAAAATGGATATGATTATTATGAGCTTTTAGTCATTCCATTTAGGTTATATATTTCACTTTATATATTTATGACTCTCATGAATGGAGTCCTTCATTAGTTTTTGGATAATTTTTTGGTTGTGTTTGTAGATTATATTTGGGTATATTCTAAATTCAAAAAGAAATATAAAAGAAAATTAAGTATTTTTTTTGAAAACCTTCAATGAAAAGAAACTATATGGAATGTTTATAAATATTGATTTTTTTATTGATTTTTTTACATGGTCATATTGTTTCTATAGATGGAATAACTATTGACCCTTCTAAGACAAAATTTGTTGAAGAGTGGACATGACATACCAAAATCAGATATATTTTAATTTTTATTGGACTAGCAGGTAGATACCGATGGATTTTTGAAATCATTGCTTGGTAATATATCCCACTGTCTATGTCAACATGTAAGGGAGTTAATATTATTATAATAAAATAATGTAATGATTTTTTTCAGGAACTGAAATAAATATTGGTAAATTCTCTAGTTTTGGACCTACCCTTAATGAATAGTGAATTTGTTATGTATAGTGATGCTTCATGGAAAGGACATGACTGTGTGATAATGGATAACAATCAGGTAATTACTTATTCTTCACATTAGTTTAATCCTCATGATTTAAATTACCCAACACATTATTTTTAATTAACTACTATTGTTTTTTCATTAAAAACATTGAGACGTCATTTGTTTGGCATAAAGTATGAAACATATACTGATCACAAAAGTTTAAAGTATTTATTCACTCAGAAATATTTAAACATGAGGTATAATAGATGGATATAATTAATGAAGTATTATGATTTCGAGATTCGTTACTATACAGGAAAAGAAAATGAAGTAGTTGATGCTTTGAGTCAAAAACATAATGCTACATTAACCATGCTATGTTTGGAAAAAGATATTTTGGTTAATGATTTAATGAGTATTGCTTTAGAAGTTATTGGTGTATAAAATTCCTATATTTTTTTTATTTTCAAATGAAATCATCTATATTAGATAGAGTTAAGAAAGAATGTAATGAATATCTTGAGATGTAGAAAAAGGTAGAATTGGTTCAGAAGGCTATGTTACATGAATTTAACATTGACAAAGATTGTGTTTTGAGGTTTGAAAAGAGATTATTCAGGCCTAATGATTCAATGTTTCAGAAATATTTTTTATTTAATGTGAATAGTTATCCCTTTTTAGTTATTACTATAAGCAGTAAGATGTAGAGAGATATTCAGAAGTATTACTGGGGGATGGAATTAAAAAATATATTTTTGAATTCACTTTGAAATGTTTTACAAGTCCATAGGTTAAATAAAAGTGACAGTTACTGAAAGGGATGCTTTATCCTTTTCCGGTTTTAGAGTGTAAATGGTAAAATATATCTATGGACTTCATTGTTGGTTTGTCGAAGGAATCATGAGGTAATAATAAAAACTGGTTTATCATTGATCGATTAATAAAATCATCTCATTTTCTTACTATTTGAGATTCTCTATGTCTAGATCAACATTATCAGCAGTATATTTAATACATAGTTAGGTTGCATCATGTTCCCCTCACTATTGTATGCTATTGTGATACTAGGTTCACTTCTAATTTTTGGAAAGTCCTTCAGAAGTCATTTTGAACTGAATTAAATTTCACTTCAGCTTTCCATCTTTAATGACATTGGCAGATATAATGACCAATTCAGACCATAGATGATATGCTATGTGCTTGTTCAACTTATTACCCGGGATGTTGGGATCAATATCATTATTTAATTGATTTTTCTTATAATAACATTTTTCATTCCAGTATATATATGGTACTATTTGAGACTTTATATAGAAGGCGGTGTCGAACACCATCTTTTTGTGGTGAAGTAATTGAAAGGAAGTTGATGGGACTTGAATTGAAAGAAGTTATGAATAAAACAATTAGTTGATTCAGTAGCCTATGAGGACAGATCTAAGAAGAAAGAAAACTTATGGGGATAAATAGAGTAAGGCTATTTCTTTTAAGGTAAGTGATCAAATCTATCTAGAGGTTTCACCATCAAAAGTGTGATGTGTTTCGTTATAAAAGGGAAACAGAGTATGAGGTTCATTAGACCCAATGAAATACTAGATAAGTTGAATCATTTGCCTACATAGTGTCATTAATTCCACGTTTTTCCTAGGAACACAATATTTTTCATGTTTCAATATTAAGAATATATATTCTAGATTCATCTCATGTTTTGAGTCTAGAAGTAGTTTAGTTGGAAGAGAATCTTCCTCATGGCGAACAACCAGTGCATATTTTTGACCAAAAAGGGAAAGTGTTGTTGTATAAGGTGATTTTCTAGGTTATGTTTTTATAGAAAAACAATATTGTTGAGTAGGGAACGTGAGAGACAAAAACTTATCTCAAGGAGAAATAGCCACATTTATTTGATAAGTGAATAAAATGGCAGGGACACTATTTCCAAAAGGGGGAAGGATGTAACATCCTAGGTAATTATAGAATAATACATTTTCATATATATTAATACTTATTAATAAGAAATTAATTTTATAATATAAAGGACTCTTTGTATGATATCACACCTGACATGCAATAATAGGTTTCCCCAAAATTTATTATTGTACACAAAAATGATTTATACCGAATAATAATTCATTTTTAATATTATTATTTTAAATGGTAGTTAACCCCAAGTTTTTGTATTGGAGGGAATGAACTGAACAATTTATATAATGTTTAAACATTTTTGGTAAATTGTTTTTCATTCACCAAATAAATTTTAGAGGGATAAAATGCGAATAAATATAAATTTAGTCATAAAATACTCAAATATTTTTTTAAAGGTCGTTTTTCCGCATTTTGATGGAGAAACCTATATAAATATATTCTTTTCAATTTTATATGTTCAATTTGACAAAATATACTTTTTATTTAAAATATGGGAATCAAAATTCACTTTGGATGAATTTATTGTATTTTTTGTTAAAATTTATATTTTAATGAATTTTGAAAAATACTGTATTTTAATTCAAAATTTTCTTTTCATATAATTAATTTGTATTTTCAGATTATTTTTTGGATTTATTTTAAAGTATATTTATATTATTATTTTTTCATTTAATCCAATTTCGGTCATTTGAAGTAATTTCACTTTATATTTTCATATAAGCACGTGTCAATCATTTATGGTTTTTAATTTAATAAATAAATTCTTCACAATTTTAACAACGAGAATTAGTATTAAATTAACTACAGCTACTTCTATGTTTTTAATTTTAAAAAATGGAATTCATATTTAGAATCAGAAAGTCAAAATTATGTAAATTTGTCATTATTTTTTAACATGATGAATAGTAACTTTAGTAATTATTTTTATTTAGTGCTGTTAAACTGTAAATTTGGTAAATAAGGTTAAAAATATTATTATAATAATATAAACATAACCTAAAACATGTAATAATCCCATTATATGAAATATGGCCGACCATGAAAAACCTTGGGATGAAAATTTGGCCTTTCGAAGCCACCTGGTGTTATAATGAAACTTATAACATTAAATTTAAATTAAAGGAAAATATATTATAAACATATATATTCTTAATAAGACAATTTTAATGTGAACTAATATAATTGATATATTTGGCTATAAATATTAATTATGAATATAAAAATAATTACTACATCATGGTATTTTATTTATAATTTTTTGACATTAACTAATTAAACTTAATTATGACACAATGATGACAGAGTGATTTGTTTATCAATCAAGGAATCAAATAAAGGATATTACAAATGTTAAAATAAATATTATTCGACAAAATTTATGTATTTCCTGATTTTTATAGTTGAATATGAAATCTCATAAAAATATTCAATTTGTTGGTTCGAAGGTATCTCAATTTTGAATTTTATTTAAATTCAATTAAACAAAATGTGTAGAAATTTAAAAAATTGATGTTTTATAAAAAAAGTAATTTATTAGATTATTCAAAAATCCTAAAAATATTTTAAAATCACAAAATGAATATGATAAGCTCTAAAAGTTAATTAAGTGTCCAATTATGGTAAATTGAACCTATATATATAAAACTGATAACATCTTAATAATTAAAATATTGTTACACTATTTAAAATTAATTGAAAACAAATAAGGGTAATTTGAATTGATAAGGTTTAAAATAATGCCAATATAGGTATATAAATTATGTTATTAGAGGATTTAAAACTATCCTCATCTTATCATAGTCATATCTAAAGTTGGAGGTATTTTAATTAAAAAATTTAAATTATATTGATTTAATAATATAAGAGTTTGCATGGGTGCCAATTCCATCTACTATAAAAAGGTACCCTCTCTTCCCAGATACTAACACTACAAGAAGACTTTGGCTCAGACAATCTCTATCCAAAAATCTTCTTAAAATCCCACCAATTATTCTAAAATCCTCTCTTTGTGCATAAAACATCCTAACATATCCTTTTTCTATAAACCAAACGATGTTACCCAATTAAGAGGTAACAACTTCTTTCATGATTTTTAGATTCATTTCCATTATCCACCCCCTAAAAGTTTCTTATTATATGAATACATAATAGCCCCAGTATCATAAATATACAAGGATTTTTTTATATAATTTTTATATCTATACATATAAACACCTCCATTTAACAGGTAACGGACATACTGTTTCTATGTACGGTGAACTACTGCCACAAGAAACAATGATCGAACAATTTTCCCCCTACCTCCTCTCATAGTGGCCATTATAATGGAAAATATTTTTATATATATAATATATTATATTTATATTTTCTCTATTATTCTGTAATTTTTTATTTAGAACTTAACTTTTTTCTTTCCATGTGGCATAAATAAGATAATTACATTTAATTATGTGTGGACTACCGAACCCTCAAAATGATATGAATCATTCTTGAAATACATGGAATTTTTAAATTATGGTTTTACTAAAACTATGATACATATATTGTATTAATATAATACTGGTATTATAATATTCATTTATATCATTTAATATGATGAATAAATGAAATTATAATTCATGCGTACATATGACCAACCATCTCCATGAACGATGAATTTCATTTCTTATCTCCAAATATTATTGATTATTAGAAAAAATATATATGCAGGATATATATGATATTTAAATCATGAGTAATTTTTTTATAGGATTTAATTTTTACCACATGGACTCCTTAAGTCAAAACAAGTTCATTTTTGTCTTAAGTACCTAATATCTACAAAATGACTGATATGAACATAAATATTTATGTAATTTTTATAACATGGTAATAAGTGACATAAAAGGAATAATAAATATTAAAAAAAGTTATCAATCAAGTAAAATTTAACCAAATATTATTATATAGGAAGAGTGAGGAATATATGAGATAGGTCAGACATAGAGGGACTTCATCTCAATCTTTATTCATTGATCCATATTTTAATAATATACACCACATTTTTCTATATAGTGTATAATCAACCCATTTGAATTTTAATTTCATTATAAGGGATTTTTTTCTTCGAATCATTTTACTAAAGGAAAAAAAATTCATGTTTTTAATATATGTTGTGACTATGAAATCTCCACCGTCATAACTGTTATTTTATATTTGGCTTCCTCTATAAGCCTTAATATTTTCAAAATTAAAAAATTACCTTATTCCATTTTTGGGAGTTTTGGAATAGAAAATGGTATTGAAATTGGATTTACGATTTTAATTTCTTAAAATTATTTCATGTGATTGAAAATGAAATGTTAATAGTGAAATTTTGGTAATTGCAATATTTATGTGTTATGATTATAAAATGGTAGTAGGATATTTGATGGGAGTTTAAATGTTAAAACAATGATGGGTGGTTACATGATAAAACAAAGATGGTTTGTTCTATGATAAAACAAGGATGAGTGGTTACTTTATAAACTCCAGTGTATTGGGTAAAGAATTTGGTTGTATGGCTATTTATTTTTTGATATATGTAGAAGTCTACAATGTGGTTATTCCTCCAATGGCTCGAAGGCCTTCCTTTTTTATTTATTTTGATAATCCACCTTTCAAAGGGTGACGTGGAACCCTTGCAAGTCCCGTAGGCATAATTATTACATGGCCCATAGGCCTCAGAGGAATTAATTTTCTCGTAGGCTTTAAACATTACAAAAAACCTAGACTAACTACTTAGAACTGCTCCTCCCCAGTATCTATATTGTGAAATCAGCTCTCCACCTTCGCATGGCTGTTTGGCTAGGCATTCCCATGATGCACAGGCTTGTCTTGATGGCAGGTGCCATAACCTCTCATTCTTGCAATCTATTTAGCTTGTGCTGTGTTGAAAGCTCCTTGCTCATCCTCTTTGTAGAGCTCGTTCCTCGTAGCTCGTCTGGTTTGCATCTGCACATAAGGTGGCCTGAAGTCCTTGAAGTGGCCCGAAGGTGTTACTGACATGAAGGCATGGGTGGCTCGAAGGCCTTAAAGGACTCGGGGACCAAATCGTGGCCTGAAGGCCCAATCTGGGACATATTCCTGGCTTCTACAGTTCCAAATAGTGTCTGCTACAGTTATCTCTACAGTACCTGCTACAGCACTACACAGTTACCGCTACAGTACCTGCTACAGTACTGCTACAGTACCCCCAGAAATGATTTCTCCGCCTGGATTTGATCCTGGGTCTCCTGGATGCACTTACAGAGTCCTTACCAATCGGGCTAAGGCTTATGTGCTGGTTATTCCATTAATGTATTTTTATATCCCTTGTTACCTTTATATGTTATGTGTTTTTTCTATGGGGTTTTTGTTATTATTTTGGTTTTAGAAAAGGGTATGAAATGATATTATATTAAATGAAGTATATTTACTACTTCTTAAAGGTTAAAATTATTACTTTATGATAAGTATTCATGGTTCACAAGTTTTCAAAAGACTAAAAGTTTTTATTAGTTTTATATCCCTTACTGAAATTTTAATTCTCATCCCATGTTTTGCAGTTTTTTCCCTCAGGGTTAAAGAAGAATAGATTCAAGGATCATATCATGGAAAATTCATTCTTGTTAAACAGAAAACTAACCATGTCTCTTATTAAAAAGTGTTTTCTTTATAAAAAAATTGGATAGTGAGTAATGTTTCTACATGTAATATTGAAGTTGTTATGTATATTTTAGGACATAATTCTGTAAATCTATAAACCTAAAAATATCATAAATATGAATTAAAGGCAAATTTTTGACTTGTCTCTAGATAATGTAGTGTTTATGTCCGAGGCATTATACCCACTATTCTTAATAACCAAAACCTGAGATTCATTTCATGCAATAATGAATCTTTTTTTAAAAACAAATTGATCAAGAATGTCTTCTGAATCATCCTCTCCCCCATATTCTAATGAAATTCACTTTCAAGACCCACAATTATAGGATAATACATTATCTACCCAACTATATTGTCAATCCTCGGAACAATTCATTCTAAAACAACCCCTAAAGTGGAAAATTTTATCTATTAGGGAGGATCATAAAGCCCTATTCATTAAGGTTGGTTTATAGGGAAACAAGATTTGGCAAGATGGTGAAAATAATTCCAAAACCATCGAATGTAAGGTTTTAGAATAGGTTTCCCAAAAACCAAGAGAATGCCCCCCACCTCACCAAGACCCTGGTTTCCCTATAATATAGTGTCTCAAACATTGAGTTTTTTTGGGTTCCACTTTTTAAGTGTTGTAAATTAGATGTGGGACTTACATTACTTGTTTCTATGTTTTTTATTAAACCCATGGTCTTGTCTTAATCATTACATTATATGGTTTTAATCATATTTGAGTCTCATATCCTTTCCTTTACCCTTACATGAGGTTTTATTTAACATTACATATCCATTTTTATGTTTGGGTTACCCTTACACAAGTCCCATGTTTCCTTTATATGGGTTTTATTTTAGTATATCTACCATTATGTGAGGTCCCCTTAACCCTTATATAACTTAATTAATGTACCAGTTACCCTTGAATTAGTTCTTAGGTATGTTCTGGTTATCATTATATAGCTTTGGATGGATTTTGATTATGTTTATGTAAGTTACCATTAGCCATAAAAATTAATTTTTCTACCCTTACCTAGGATTTCATTCTGTGGTTCTACCCTCATGTAGGCTTTTCTTCTACAGTTCTACCCATCATTTGTGTTATTGTTTTTTTATGTTTGGAAGGTTTTACCATTACATAGCCAATATTTTGAGTTTTTTATATTTTAAAGGAATCATGTTAACCATTATGTATGTGGATTCAATCCTTAAATGAGTATCTCATACACTTGTGAGAGTATCTTGTGACCAAACATGATTGGTGGGTTAACCATATATGAGTGGCAGGATACCCATATTTGAGTAGGGGGGTTACCCTTACATATATTCTTTATACCTTTACATATAGAGAACTACTCTTTGGACGAACGTGGTACCCCTACATGGTATATTTAAACCGTAGGTACCTCCCTTACACTATAGTCGGTTCCTTTACATAACTTACCCTTACACTGACATTTTAAAAACTCTTACAAATAATATTAAATCACCTTTATATGTTTTTTTTTTGCGTTTACTAGTCTAATAGGGATCTATTATTCAAATATATTTATTCTCTTGGGTTTTTTGTATAATTTTAATAAACATATTCTATCTTCGTATGTCATTCATTGTCCTTCTAGATGAATTTTAGAATAATAAGAATTTAGAAATTAAATTTCTCATGAAGTAACTCTTAATTATTCCATGATATGGAGATATTGAGAGAAATAGAGGCGATTTATAGCTCTAGTACCCTCTAATTCTAGGTTCATTAGAGGGGAAATAGACTGTTGGAAAGTTTGAGGATTTTCCAATGAGATATCAGAGTTTCTACAATCCATGGTCGATCGTGGCATACCGACTTAAATGATGACATATCAGGATAACGATGATCATTAATATATCACATTTGAAAAATTCCAAACAATGTATTTAGTATCTAGTTATAAACTACATCATTGGATGAGGATAAATTTGGCCCCATTAACGGTGTCCGGATCCTCTCTACGTTTTCATTGTTTTTATTTTTTGGGGTTCTATTATGATTCTTATTTCTTCATCTCATTTTTGTATATTATTTTCAAGTATTTCTCTTGTATCAAATTTCATGTACTCAATTCATTCATTCATGGGGGGAAACCATTGATGATACTACCTCTTACACGATTGCCAATGTTCAAATCATGTTCAACTTAACGTCCATTCTAACGTTTTATTTCAACATTTATTTGACCTATAAATCACTAACTTATCACTATATATTGAATTTAATTAAATTATTTCATCATATTTTTTATTCATTCCATATATTTAATTTTATAATACCAAACCTTCTTATAAACTCCTATATTAGTTGGATTCATTGTATGTTTCTTCCATTAGGTTTATTATACATGAAAAATTATGATGGTATTGATATTATACTTAATGTTAAACCATACTTATTTTTCATTAAGTTCTAAAAATGAATGTATATGCATCTATAATTTATTCCCCCTTGATTTTTTGTCCTATTATTGGGGAATCATTATGTATATATTTTCATTTATATTATAATGTGAATTAATTTCAAGGGATTATTTACTATATTTTCCGCATCTTTATCCAATGTGTATTGTAAAAGGATATAAATTCATGTGATTTTTTCTTGATGCATGGAATTTCAATTCAAACAATCGTTTTCTCTATTTTTTATTTCATCTAATAAATTAAAAACAAACATTATTTTTTTTCTTTATAATGGTGCATAACAAAACAACCCATATGTCCCTAGCATTGGTCGGTTTTTTCCTTCTTCAAGGAAGTTTGAACCACCTCCCGCACAAACAAAAATCTATAAATGGTTAATTGTGTTTTATTTTGGGACTATGAAGTTATAATACCTTTTTAAGTTCTTCATATAATCTGTTATCATTTTTTACTGAACAAACGTTTTTGTTATTTATCTACCTAGGTCATTATATCTCTTCGTATTTCATATACATATGTGGTTTGATTATTATTTTCTTATAATTTACATAATTTATTTTCTTACAAGAGACTTGTATATGAATTTGGTAGGTCCTAACTTTGTGTATCTATGTTTTTATTTCATTAATGGGTTTAGATTGATATTAGAATTTGTTTCGCAGCTAGTTAGTAGTATTGGCTTTTATCCTGATCTTATATATTTTATGTATCCAATTTTCATAGGGTTTGAGATTATGTTATCTCTAGTGTATTCTCCCATGTATTTTATGGTTCTTGGCTCTAGCTGTGGGAAAATTGAGAGCTCATTGTTTTTTATTTCGATGATTTTGGGTACAATGCACTTATTGTTTTCAATATGGCCACTGAGATTATATTTTTTTTGACCCTTATAATAGAATATTCTTATTGACAAAGCCTTTTCTGGTTATGTTGACTACTGCAACCTTGAAGTGATGTTATTAATTTTTAATAACCATAATTTAGTATATAATTTTATATGATTAAATAATATTTTATTTATTTATATAATTTTCATTCTATTATTTTTAAATTTTACTCATATTTCTTTAAATAATGTTAATAGAAATAATGGGATAATTACTCGTATGTAAGTGCGGTATTCCATATCCATTATTGTAATGTGGTTTCATATTTAATAAAAGTATTTCATCATTGGTTTTAAAATTATAATGAATTTTAAAATATGAAAATTATGAGTATATTTTATATCTTTGAATAATTACCTTATTGACCATATCCAACCTTCAAAATACATTTTTGATATATAAATCGAATATGGTCTAAATATAAATCATAAACTTATTCAATTACTTCCTTTTCTATGACATTATAATAATTTAATTATATTTAATAATAAAAATTAAAAGGGTTCTATAACATTTAAATAATTAACAATAGTTTATTATTATGGAATATAAATACACATGTTTTAAGTCATACTCTAGTTAAGGGGATTTATAGTCTTGATTTTATTTCTAGGAGAATTATTTCAAATTCACCGTTCATTTTTGTTTTATTATACATATATATATTTACCTATGAAATTTTATATCATTAATTTCATTTAATTCATGATATTAAATGTTTTAGTTGATGTTATTATTTCACAGATCCTATGATTCAATGTAACTCATGTTTTAATGGGTTTTTCTCACATCACTTTTATTCTTGTGAGATACATTCCATTTTAACCATATTATTATAATTGTGTGGTGTATATAATGTTTATTGATGTATTTTATGATTATTATAATTAAAATAATTTTTATTTACACATCCATTTGATGTTATCTCTTTTATGGGGTTTATGATTTTAGAATTACCAAAATAGTAATAGCTTTTGTCACAATTTTTCATCATTACGACTTATGTCATGTTGTTCACCAATATTATTTTATTAGGTGTACACAAATCCATATTTAAAATAAAATTTCATAAAATTATTTATTTTCAAGGTAGTGTTTTCTATTAATTTGATTATTTCTATGGGATTGTGATTCAATGATTGCAATGTGGTAGGTGTGTTTAGTTTCAATCACATCATTTATAATGATTATTTATGAGTAAGTATCCTATGAGGAAATATTATAATTATAATATGATATAATCTATAATGGTTATACATTTTATATTAATGTAATTTAACCTAATTATATAATATTTGGTGGATGAAATGTTAGATAAAGAAATATTAATATAATTCTACTTTGTTTATCTCGTCGAATGAAAATCTATTTTCCTCCAAACACATTGTTCTATAATAATGTTTTTTAAATATTATAGACATTTGTTTTCATATTATAATGGTGTGTTTACTCAATAAATGATTTAAATGTGTTTTAAATGATTTTTTTTATAATTTATGATTATTTTAAAATAAAATTACACTCAAAAACTTTTATGTTTTAGACTGTTTTCTAGAAAATGAAAAGGATATTTTCTTGAAATATGTTTTTAGTGATATTTTAATAGTATTTACATTAAATGGCCTCAAAATCCATTATTTGTATTCATCCTACACTTGGTAAATTTGGAATTTGTACCATCCTTATTCTTTCTCTAGATTGATTCATAATTTTTCAAAGAGAATGTTAGAGAACCTATTCCTTTTCCACAGGTTAATCATTTTTCAAAGATATTGTTATGGAGATTATATCTTTTCGATAGGTTAATCATGTTATAAAAGAGTTCAGGGTTGTTCCTATGAGTTTATTATTAATTTCATTATTTTATGTGTTATGGTAATGTAATGGTACATAGAAATATAATTAGTGGGAATGTTATAAACTAATGATGGGTGGTTCCATAATAAACCATGGATGTGTGGGTCCATGATATCCCTCTAGTGAATTGGGTATGGTATTTGCCTAGGTGATTATTCAATTCATAAGAGTGATTGTAAGCATGAATTGAAAATGATTTCCCACGTTATATTTATTTATTCTTTATTCTTGCTATGAGTTTATAATTCTTATCATGATCAAGATTGATGTCGAATTTCATATGATTAATTATTCTTATGACTCTATAATTTTACACGGTTTCATGCTTGATGACCTAGGGATTAACGCCTATGAGTGTTTTTGGATTTACTCATGCACCTTGATTATTTCATCATACCCTTATCCACTCAAATTCTCACTGATAAAATTTTATTTTTAATTATTATGTTTACCCTTATTGATGATTTGATATCACCTTTCATATGATTAATTTTCCATAAATTACATTGAATGAGGTTTAATGATTTATTTCTAGAAAGGATTCCACAAGGATGATATTGATAATGTTATATGAAATTTGAAATTCTAGGATAAGTGGATGAAATTATAAATTTTTTGTCCTGTGAATATTTTATGTAGGATATTTTCCAAATTACTTGACATGCTTATCCTAAATGGTACTCAAGGTGGTAATTGATCCAATTTTACCTTTTATAGTGTAATGTTTAGATAAAAAATGGTCAAAATTATTGGCATTAAATCTAGTAATGTAATGTTTACGATTAATGCATAGGATCCAGGAGTGGAGGTCCTAGGATTCTATAGGGATAGACTAAACAAAAACTCCTATAAAATAGGCCCTTTATTCTATTGTTCTATAGGTTATATCGATACTGTTATTATAATGGTATAGATGAAATATCATTTTTTTAAGGGGATATAAAAAACCTAGATGTTTCTTTTGATAGGGTAGTATAACCCAGTAAAAGATTCCCTATTATGATGATACACCCACAATAGTTACAACATAAATAAATATTAAATCTATTTTACCCATTTAATAATTATCGTGGATATATTTAAATTTAGGTCATGAAGTACTCAAGAACTTCATGATGTTAAGAAAATAAATCTCAGGCTACCACTAGTTTACTTTATAAAAATATTTAATGATGAAGCTCCATGAATCATTCACAAACTATGCATCACATTATAATTAAATCGACGTCACTTATATGATTCTTTAGGGTGTTCCTTTTAATTATTATATAAAAAATAAAAATGACAATTTTATTTACATTAATCACCAGGTTTATCCTTCATAAATACAAATAATAAAATCTTTATGTTGAATAATCCTTTAATTAACTTTGATATATTGTAAAAATGAAAATTTTTCTTTATACAAAAAATAATTAGAAGAATAAATAAATAATTAATATAATAGTAAATACATCTATAAATGTTGAAAATAAATATCAATGAATACTACGATAATTCATTTTATACTAACTATTTATATTCCAATAATAATTATAATGTGAACTTTTTATTCTTCCAATACCACTGTATTGCATAGGCTTATATACCAAATAAATATTTCACTTGTTTTTTTATTAAATGAGATACAATTAGTATCCACTTGAGTTCTCTCTCGATATTTTGAAAAATAAAATTCATGTTGTATAATGAATAATGTTTAGAATAATTAAAATAATAGTTAATAATAAATATTAAAATCCATGAGAAACTCCCTAAAAATTTAAGAGACCTGATCTTTATACATTAGTTGGTTAAAATTTTAATGTCACATTTCCCAATATATCAAAGTGAATATTTATACACATTATTATTTTGGAATCATATTTAATACATAAAAAATATAAAAAAGTCTCCTGAATTTTAAATAATTAATGACTACTTTTTAAAAACTAATACAATAATAATATTCATAATAAACACTCACCAATTTTAAAATGAAATAACATGAAAAATATTGCATGATTATATTTTTTAGAATAACCAATATAAACTCAAAAAACCACATAACTTTTATCCACATATGAACTTTTTCAATATTAATTCATTAATATAAATTTCAAATGATAATTTATCATTTAAAAATACTAAAATATAAAAAAATTTCATATCTGAGTTGGTTTACATAACTGAATCTATGTGGATGAGTTCTACAAAAGTGAATTTCCCCAAATAAGATAAAATATCTATGTATTTGAATCTGTTTAACCAATATTATCAAATAGAAAAATATCCATATCAAAAATATTATTGAGTAAAAATTCATTTAATATAGATTATCATGTAGATTAATTCACATAAGAAAATTAATCACATGGCTAAATTGACAAAATAATTTTTTTTAATATATAAATAACTTAAATTGTCAAATTTAAAACCAAAGTACATACTTATAAATAGAATAATTGTATTTTATTCTAGTTTGCTAATATTTTTATGTGTTTACTATGTTTTTAATGAGTCAAGAATCACCTAAATTTGATTATTATAGATAAAATTATTATTAATATATAGAAAACAAATTACAATAAAAACTTGAAATTTTAGATAGAAAAAAATCAGTGACTTCTAACATGATTTATATCATGATAAAGAAATATTCAAAATTTTATATCTTCAAATTAAATGTAGAAAATTTTTTAATATTTCCATGTCACTAAGAATTAACATATTTAGATTTATAAGCCCATGTTATTACCAAAATATAGAAGGTCACCAAACATAAAAAAAAATTATGTGTTTTAGAATTGGGCTATGTAGATTTTCATTTTAAAATAATGAATTTCAATTTGGCAACAACGGTATAGTACTTTGGAGATGTTGGAATAGTGGAAATATAGTATAAATGATATTTTAAGGCCCCAAATAAAATTTCTATCCTAGGAACACTATATGAAACATGTTGAATATGTTCTAAAAAATAAAAACAAGAATCAAATGATAAATTATTTTAATAATTAAAATCAAAATAGAATGTTAATAATTATTTAAACAATAGACAATGTAGAAATTATAGTTACCAAATTCAAAGAATAATTACTTTTAAATAAATAAGTTAATGTAAATAAAAAATAATAATTCATTCAATATATAAAATATAAATTGATTCATGGATCCACTCAATCATTACATCTTCCTCTAGTACTGCAAAAATGTTATAATATTATTAAGGGTGTGGTCAGTTTGGGGCTATATATTTTTCATGTGTCTTTATGACTCTAATTATTTAGATATATATCTTGTGAACAAGGGTACAATTTTCTATAATAAGTTGGAACTATGGATGGTAACATGTGTACATTAAAGAGAATTAGGATATTTATTTAATATCATATGGGATGTTGCTGAAGATATGTTTTCATAGTCAATGCTAGACATAGATTACCCTTAATTGGAACTATATAATGAGTTGATGAATATATATATTATTTTTTATATGATTCAATTATTATATATGGATGATATATTAGTTAATGTGATGTCTATTTCATTTTTTAGTAAATCCAAATATATAATTTCAAAAAAAAATGTTTTATCCTGATAGAGACTCACAAAAGTAGAATCTCGGATGGAGGTAGGGTGATCTAGTTTTTATGTTCTAAAACTAGGAGAATGGGAAGTCATGTCTCGATAATGGTGTATGTAATTTATTTAATTTGTGAAATTTTTTTATTGGAATTAGATAAGGTTTTTATTTTAGGTTCAATGGAAAATTTATTGCAAAGAAAATACTAAAATGGATGCCCGACCACCTCTTAAACCATACTGATGACATATCCATGGTAATATTGCCCCCCCCAATGCAGAAGAGGGTTTTGGTTCCTTATTTTGTGAATCATCCACCTTCTTCTTCCCCTATCTTAAATACTGATTCTGTTTTACTTTTCCATCAATCTAAATTTTCCTGATGGTTTATTTCATTTTTGATGGCTCACCTATACATTAACATTCATACTTAGTGTTCATAGATTCATTAGGGCTTCTGTATCTAACAGTGGTGGCTCATTGTAGGTCACAGAAGACATATTTTATGGATTTGTACATGTTAATCCAACACTCTTGGGGTTTTTGGAGTCCTTTAATTGTGGTTCACCTTAACAAGTTTCATTTAATGATCTAATTTTCTTCATCATAGAATTTGATTCAATATTAGTCCAGTTAAGCACAATCCTTCAGTGCAATACATTTGTTTTTTTCTTAGTGTTCATAAAAATTTCATATGCAATTGCATGATCCTACTAAAAAATTGTGGTTACATTTCCCTATACTTCTTCTTTTCATCCAAAATACTTCAATTATTCTGATCCATTAGAATCTGGTTGGTCAGTTCCTTTTCTCGGACAGAATAATGAACTCAGTATTTCATCAAAATTACCCTCATTTATGTGTTAAATTTTATTTCTCAATGATTCTAACAGAGTGGATATGGATTGATGTTGGGGATTAACTTCATGGTAAGAATCCTCTTGTGTTTGTATCTTGAATGGATTATTGTATTTCATGAAAATTCAAGGGTCACCTACCTCAGACATTCCATTGTAGTGGTAAAAAGGTACTTGGGGAAACTACATTAACAACTAAAAATATATCTTGTATTGAGAAGGTTATTTTAAATTTGGTGGACAAGGTAGGTACTTTTGATAATTCTCCATAAAATTTCTTCATGAAATACTCTCAACTCTGGCTATTTGATCTGAAGATGGTTGATGTCTTTAAAAATTTAAAGGATAACGTAGTTTCCCCCAAGACAATAGTTCAATCCACTTCGGGGATAGTGGGAATTAGGGATGTGAGTGATGAATCTTTCCGGGAACATAACCCAATCATAGTGAATGTCGACTCCTATGGAGTGTCTATGAGATATGGATTTGGGAATTATCCAAAATTTGTTCTTCCTTTGACATGTTTGGTAGGCTTAATGGGTTGTAAGGGCTGGTATAATTCTATGAAAGGTATAGGGGGGTGGATGGATATTGTTAAGGGACTCATTATAGGAATATCCTTGACTAGTTTATAACTGTGAAATCAATTTGACGATCCATGGGAGGTAATTTCAGACCAACGTGTGTCAGTGCAGGTCGATAAATCCAATGATGGGTAAGAACTACGTAGAGATAAATATAGTGATGAGGTGTATGAAATTATTTTTTTGTGTCAGTGATGAAGGATTCCATAATAGAAGGCTTCATAACCTGAGGAGGATGAAGAAGAGGAAGGAAAACAGAGTTATGAGGAGATACATTTTGGTCAAGAAGATGAATGAAAAATGGAGGAAAGATTTCTTCCATCTTGCCTAACCTGTAGACACTAAATATTTCGTAAAGTTGAAGCCAAAATAAATTTAATGAATTTAAAATTTTATATATCAAGAAAAAAATAGCAGAAAATCAATGTAGAAATGATCATTGGTGGTTGGGCGTCTTGAAAATATTTTTGTATTGGTTAATCAACATCGTAAGATAGGTAAGGAGTTTTGGTATTAGGTGACAATTTCAGAAACCATAAACCTTGTGGAGGATGAAATTATTGATGATGAGTTAATTTATAAGGCCCTAATGGGGATTTTGGATAAATTTATGAGATATTATTACAAATGTATACTAATAAAGAATAGTGTAATTGGATCAATAAAGAAAATTTCATTACAATTTGGGGACTCATTTAGAGTAAGATAAATTTGGAGGAGTATATTCAACTGTTGGACACGATGTATTGTTGAATTGAATATATTCTCAAGTATTTTCATATAAAAATGTATGTTATCTCCAATTCAAATTATATATGGCCAATTCTTCAAACAGACTCATTGTTGATTTTAAAGGATAATCTATTTATTTTTTGGAATGAAGCTTTTTTTGTTTCATTGTTTGGTTTCTCACTTTTCTCCTTACATGTTTGTGATAATAATAAAAAGTTAATTTCATTCAGTCAATGAATATTTTATTTCATATGTTCTACCCGGTGGTTTCATAGAAAATAATTTATGTAATGTTCTATAGAATATTTTGTAAGAGTAACATGTACTTTCACTAAATTTTGAGGTCAAGGATGTGGCACCTATTGGAAATCAGGGAAGCCAAAGAAAACAGTGAGACCCTCTAAGACAAAGGAATGTATTGAAAAGCTAAAATTGGCACACTCTATGATAAATGTTGGGTGTTACCACTTGTATATTTTTATGATAATAAAAATATTGGATATATAATATTGGAAATTTGAAAATTTGTTATTGTAATCTTGTAACTTATGTGAATAGAAGGGAATCAGAACTATTCTCCATAACAGACCCTATCTAATCCTTCCCTAATTAGATTACGTAAATAAAATATTTCAATATAATAAATTCCCATCACCTTTTAAATTTATTGTTTTATAGAATTAAGAAAAAAAATAAATAACAAGCCTCATGTATTTTTCAACAAGTAGACATTTTTACATTGTTTAGAAATCTCCTTAATCCATAACATGTACTCAATATCTCCCAAAAACTATTTTCATAATACATAATTCTATAATAATATTTATTTATAATTTTCTTCATAACCTATGGAAATAAAAATATTATTAATGGGTGAGTTTAGATTTTCAGTAAGGGTAAACATAAGTGATAACAGTCATTGATCAAAAATGATCATAATATGAGTATAAGGGTATAGAAAATGTAAATAATATAGTTTTACCATAAGAATAAAAATATTCCTTCAAACATGTTTTAAAATAATAACATATATATATATAACATTAAATTATCAAATAATTACCATGAAATAAAAAATATGATTCATAAATCATTATCCATGAAAAATAAGAAAAAGGGAAACACAAACATATATATAGTATTTCTTATCTCTATGAACTAATATACCCTCAAACATATTTTAACATAAAACTGTTAGTAGTGATAAATGATATCACGCTTGCCTATTTTGAACCTTGATACTTGCTTACTAATCGCACATAAAATTATGTGTAGAGTTATTCACCATCATACACAGCCTTTTTAAACCTAGAGACTCGCAATCAAGCTCATATAACATTTCTATCTTAGGATACATATTCCTATAACCAATGAATTATATTGATATATAGGTACCACTTATATTATAATCCATACATTTTTTTCACTTACAAAATAAATGATTATGTCTGAAAATAACCCATGAATGGGAAATATATTTTATATAATTTTCAAATGGATTCATTGAAGGAAAATTTCATAATTAAATCAATAATAAAACCATTGTAAAAACATAGAAAATATAGGTACCCAAAGTAATTTAGTAAATATCTAGGTATATACCATTTAATCATGATAATGTAGCATATGATATTTAATATGTATCGATAAAGGGTATATAGATACAAAAATGATTTCACCAATTCATTATATGTATAGAATATAGTTAGACACTCTTAAACCAAAGGATTCATGAATAAGGTATTCATAGAGGAAATTTATTATAAGAAAAAATATATTTTTCTACTAAAAATGATTGGGTAAAATAAATTTATAGATTTATCATATATTTAAAAGGGGCTGATATTAACGAATTAATCCAATAATGAATGGAAAACGATTACATTTTAATAATATCCCCGATTGATCAGATAACATTTCAATGGAATTGACATAGGCGAAATATAATCTTCAAGACTTTTAGAAAAATTACATTAGAAATACAAATTATATAATATAATAAGAAATCATTTTAAAATATTTGATTTACAAAAATAATATAGAAATAATGTCTTTGGAAGCCATTAAAATGTAGAGTGAAATGTTTTTGTAAAATGAAAAAAGTTGTGGCATGATATTTACACACACAAATTCTAAAAAGGGTATCACTTCACATATTATGAAAAAACACCTATATAAAAAACAATGAAATTTCATTAAAATTTTTAAAACCTACTAAATTAGTATAAATTATCATTTATTAATTACTGAATCATAAATTACGATACTTATATCTGAATATAATTAATATAGTTCTGGGAAAGGGGAGGATCATGAGTTAAAAGTAAATATGGGGTCTATTTAATGAAACAATTTTAGAAAAATATGATTCAAGGGGAAATGAAATATAAAGGGATTGTAAAAAACATTATCTATGATATAAAAATGATGATATTTTTATAAATAATATAAATTACCAATATTGATTTTCTTCTGAAAATATTTTTGATTTGAAAATAATATTGACAACGAATCCCATAAAGGTTGTGTAACATTTTGATCAAAACCACATTCATGTTGGGTATCATTAAAATTGATTTCCAATAACAAATGGTACATTATATGGCTCCTAAAACCCAATAAATATGGAAAAATGCATTCTTTAAATGATAATCACACCATATTAAAGGTATCATAGTGTATATTATGAAATATCTATGAAAAAACTAAATTTGAGACAAAGAATGCCAAACATTTTTCCCAACATCATAAAATTCACACTACGATCATGTATAAAAAACATAAATATCATAATAACATATTTATAATCATTTTTAATATTCATAACCTTTTATAATATTCCTTTATTTTTATTCTCAACATTTATATTCACTAGTTATTATCTTCTTTTGATGTCAGGTGTGGGTAATCATGATCATTTTGAAGTTGTTTCATAATAGTGGTGTTGTTATTCATTCATCTCCAAAATTTTATAATTTAATTTTAATTATAGTTCCTTAAATGGATTAATTATAATTATTTATGAATTTTATATTTCTTTCCATGAGTACCATAGTCTTTATCATAGAAGATGAATTCAACAACAAACATTTTTTAGTTATGTTTAGCCTACGAATAGTGTTTTAGGAATTATTTCATTAAACATATATTTATCTTTTATAGAACCCAAAAAATTATGTAAATATTTATGTAATATTATTCCAATAATTATGGTAATTATAATCTTCTATGAAATAATTTTCTTGAATTGTTCGATTATGTGGTCAAACTGACCAAAATCTGAACATACCATGATTAATGGATTATTATGTAGTTTCTTAGTCATAATATAATTATAATAGAATTAAAATTATATCATTAAATCAAAATTATTGTGATATATCATAATTTTAATTAATTATATGTTTAATTAATTAATTTGAAAATAAAACATAATATAAATAAGAAAATCTTCGTCTTAGTATGATTATTTTAAATGATTGAATTAATGGTGATCACATATTGATGATATGGTTAATAGATACTATAATTTATTGTAAAACAATTAATTATGTTCTAAAAATTATATTTATAAATTTAAACCATTCATAATACCATCCAAAATGTTGGTAATGAAATAACAAAAACAAATCGTTCCATTGAGGTGGTAGCCTACACATATGCTTTGTTTTGAATTTTACTTTCCACAGAAAAGGAGAAAAGTGTAATGTGGTTGATTTTTTTAGAATACATAAATTAATTTAATATCATAATTATTTATTATATTCCCATTTTATAACATCCTTTAAATGTGTTGAATGCAAATGAAACATGTTGCATCCTGGAAGATGTAGTCCACACAACACGTAAATTACTATTTTTTCATAATGGAAAATAAAAAATGGTGATTAATTATTATTAACATAGTATAATAACATTAATTACATAACTATTATTTATTTATTTTAACATATATTTTAAAATTATAATTTTAAAAGAATAATAGGACAAAATGTAATTAATTTTAAATGATTAGTCATGTTGGGAACTAGGAAATTTATTTTGAACATCCCTTAACAATTGGATAGTATAGGATAATATTTTGTGAGAATAATATCAATATAGTTAAATATTTTTCAATTTTAAGGGAGAGGGATAGTTTTTCCTTAGGAAAATTAATTTTTAGGAGTTCCTTGAATGGGTTATTAGAGGCCCCTTTTATATGTTGCGAGAATAGAATTTTTTTTTAAAAAAAAATCAACTTAATATAAAGGTATTACATGTTAAACATGTTAATTGTCTATAAATTTGAGAAATAATGGAGTGGGAAGATATAATTTTGATCTAAATATCGTAATTTCAAATCTAGGATTGTTTTTATTGCGTTTAAAAAAAAATTGTCCCATGAATTATTAATTATAAAATTTTATCTTCTATTATTGTAACTAGTTTATTATCCTATGGTATCATAATATCTATCCCTAAAAATAAGTTTTCCTTATTAAATTATTTAGATATAGTTATTATAAATTTTGAAACCATTTAATTGGATTCAATTTATAAATTCTCTAAAATATTTTTTAAAATAAAATTTTGAAATGTATTAAAACAGTTTTGTAGAAAATACTACTTAAGTTTGAAAATATAAAAAAATATGTTTGTAAATTAATTTTTTATATTATAAATTAACTTATAAAATAAATATTTTTCATTTTCAAAATTTTACATTAATTTAACATTCATAATAATATATTTACAATGTGAAAAAACTCATGTTATTTTTATAAATGGGATTTTTCAATATTAACCAAAAATTCATTCGTTTTAGAAAAATTCAAGAAATTACTCATAATAATATATATAGATATATGATAAATCCACTAATAATTTTCATTATATCAAATTGAAATTGAAATTTATAAATTTTTCTTTTAAATAAAAAGTTGTTATAGAATGAAAAATATTTTTATTGAGAAATAATTTTTTTATAATATTAATCATTCTCAATCATATTACCTTTTGATTACTAAGTAAATTAATATTAAAAAACTATTCATATAGAAAATTGTTTGTCATATTTAATAAAATTATTCTTGAAATATTAATTAATATCACATAAAAGGTCAATATTTATAATATATATTTTATGCATAAAATGAATTTATTAGTCATTTTCGCTATACTAATTGAATTTTTTTCATATTAAATTAGAATTTAGTTTATATCCATAAATATTTAAAAATTAAGAGATTTTTAGTCATTCATATTGATTCTTTATCATGGTTTTCACGGTCAAACTTATTTTTTTGTTGATATGTAGAATTTTCTTTTAAGTTCTGAATTCAGTATGGAGAAAAATATCGATCACATTGACATATTTGAAGGTAATAATATTTTAGAATATTATGGTGTCATATCCTCCCATGGATGAAAGAATAGAAACCAAACAACAGAAAACATTATTATCTATTTATTTTTTAATTTTTCGACTTGAAGTATTATTTTCATTAGTTCTGTTTTACTTTCAATTTTTTATGGAATAGACATATTGTGGTTTCTTATTTGTAGTTTCAATTATATGTTATAATACATATTCATCAAGGTATTATTCTGTTAAATGAGGTTTTTGAAGAATCATTCTATTCCTGATGATTTTGGTTGTTTAATATTTGGTGATTGGTGGTTCTAAAACCCAAAAATTTGCATCATTGGTTGTTGTTAAAAAATTATATTCTCTCCTAGAAGAAAGGTCATAAAGTATCATTTTTTTCTTGATATTTTTCTATTCAGTTGGATTTATCTATTTTAGAAGGTACTAAATGAGAATAATGAATGTTTTAAATTGAAATTTTTAATTAAATTTACTTAATCTTTAGGAGGATATTGATGAAAGGCTATTTGATTCAGCAGGACCCTAAGGTTATGCTGAATGGGATCAAATCAAAAGTAATTGAAATATCCAAATGGTAAAGGAAATATAAAAATTCAAATTTATTGATTTAGATATCACTGTTATAGATTATTTCCTATACCATCTAGAAGAAGAATACTTTCGTTGAGGTTATTAATTTTCTATAAAATAAGTATTAGAATAAAATAACAATGATCATAGTGTTGATCATGTAAAGGATATTCAATATAAGGATATGGAATTCAGTTGACGGATCATGTGATTCAATTTAATGAGATTAAGATTCATCCTTAATTAGTTAGAGTAATCCTTATGAACAATGTGTGGGGTCTATTACTTCTATCATCTCTAATAAAATCATTTGACATGACAATAACTACATTAAAAATATCATATAGTGAATTTCACCTAGTGTTTGAGAATGATATACTTCTCATTATGAATAACGAAATTATGAAGTGGGATGTCCAAAAACCATCCAGAACAACACTCGTTTAGGATTTTATAGGATGTTACAAATGATGGAATGGTCATAGTAAATAGTGAGAGAGATCAGCATAGATAATTTCTGGTGAGTTTTTTAAGCATGGACTTATATATTGGAACAATAAGAAGAAGGGATACCAGAGAATGATAATAGGGATCACCAAATGAATTTTGGAAGGATATATTCAAATGATCAAGTTCTATAAATACTGATATTAAAGTTAATAATAGTATATTTGTTATTGTTAATATTCTATTAGAATTATATATATTTTATTAATAGGATTTATTTTCATCTATGGGTTAGAAGGGATACATAGAAATTTTTTAGTTGAAATATAATTAAATTTTCCTCAATACAATTAAAATCACTCAAAATCATGGGGACGGCATATGTTAATGTCAAAATTTTAAATAGAAGCTTCCTAGATTTAAAAATAGTTTATCACTTACCATATTTATAGAAAAATACAGTTACTATTGCTCATCTAAATGATGGAATATTCTAAAAAATTCAATAATGAACTATAATGGATTTGGAAAATTTCTAATGTCATTTATAGGGGTGTAAAATATCAGATTTTATTTTTAATAGGATGATTAGATGGAGAAAAAAGTTCCATAAAAATAACATTTAAAATTATAGAGATGTTCCATTGCAGTCTTGAAAACATGAGTGAGAACAATATGTGAGTATTGTCAAAAAATGATATCTCAAATATCCATGAAAAATATTTTGTACCAATTGAGGTTTTTATACTATAAAATCAGAGAAGATTTTGTTTAATCTAAATAGAATGAGGTATAAATTATAGAATTTCTAACTCATGAAAATTGTTGTTTGGGAGCCTACATGATTATATTCTCATTGTGGTTCATTTTATATCATTACATTCATCGATGATTTAACATGTAAATATTGGTATTACATCCATAATAAAAAAACATGAGTTGTTTGTGGTTATAGTTTTATAGATTTTCATAGAAGATAAATATTTCATAATTAAGCTAAAATGATTGAGGTATGATAATATTCCATAATAAGGAAGCATGGATTTATAGTGGCTCTACTAGTGAAAATGAATAATTTATGAGAATATTATACCAAGAAAAAAACTAATATAATGGTTCATTATAGAGGATAAATTATATTTTGACAAAGAATTATTGGAGCATGAGATTATTTTCCAGTACATATAAGAAACTCTTAGTACATTAAGTCATTTTGGTAGCATACCTAGTAAATAAAAATCATTAATCATAATTGGTAAAGAGATACCATAACAAATATAGTCCAGAAATATAGTGGATGTCACCCACCTCAATGGTTTTTATATATTAACATATTTCCATGTTAACTCCATGGGTATGGACAAACATGATGCTATGTGTTAATAATGTTTTCTTTGTTGGATAATTCCATAAATAATTTTGTTTCATGTATTTCGATAATTAAAATTAAAATGTAATTAAAATAAATAATGTTCTATTCAATGATAAGGTCTTTGGGAATTAAAAGAACATTATGCTGAATAGAGTTGAAAAAATAATTGACTTAACAAATCCACGTTGATCAGAATGGATGTTCAAGAAGGATGAAAGTTACCAAATTTTAATGAACCATCAGGATTATAGAGGAATCAATTTGGACATTTTATATATTAGACATCTTCAGAAATGTGGAAGCTCATGGTAGAGTTCTAGAATGAGATTTTCTAGAATAATTGGCTCTAGAATGTGGATAACATTAGATGAATATACTCCAAAATATAACTATTAGTTTAGAGTTTCAAAAGAAATTTTTATTAGGTTATTCTTATGGATGGAGGAGATTATTTGATCCTAAATGAAGTAAATAGAACCAATGAATCTTTAAAGTATGAGTGATACGTGAATGATGAATTTTATTTATAGAAGTAAAAAAATTATTTCTAATATAATTACCATAGGGTAAGAAAGAATTACTAAACAAATAGGTCTTCTGTTTGGAAGAATATTTGGAATTAGAAATAGGTATTAGGCAAGGTTTTTTTTAAAAGTTTTTCAATGGGAGGAAAGATATGGTTTATATAATATTTTTTCAACCATTTTAACATACCATAATCTAAAAAAATCTCGTTCTTGTTACTTCTATAAGATTTCATCTACACTAGATTGACGGGAAAACATTGGTCATGCATTTTAATTAGAATAATAATTTACATATTTTGAAACATGATATTTTTGTAGAAATATAGTATAAGGATGTTGTGTCTAAGATGAAGATGATTATTTATAGCTTGAAATAATCACCTAGGTAGTAGAAATTGGGGTTAGATCCATTTATGGATGGCATAGAGTTTATCTAGTATAAAATTTATTGTTGTTCCTACAATAATGTGTTTAAATATGGATTATTTATCATCATTATATTGTAAACATATTATATTCTTCTATTGGATGCATATATTAAACAGATTCCAGACTCAATTGATGATAAATTATAACAAACACTCAATTGGATCAGACACGGGATCAAATACGTATCTTATATGTATTATTTTTTTCTCTCGATGCCTCCATCGAAAACCCTAGGGTTTCTCAGATTCGACGGGATCAGCACCCTTTCTTTGATTCAATCGTTACTCTTCAAATGACTGGTTTTAATCCCGTAGAGGAATTTGCATTCGGGAAACCTATAAGAATGGTTCAAAAGGATGAAATCCTCTCGTTTGACAGACCTAAGGGTATCTACTTCGACAATGCTCTCAAATGTTTTGACCACTACAGACCCTCTAAGATAAGATTGTCCAGCTGTAAAAAGCTCGAAAATGGTAGATTTTCTATTGAGGCCGATCCAGATGTTCTTCAACAGAGGTCGCTACTTTTTAAGTTTTATCTCATGGCTCGTATTTCATAACTCAAGGGTCACAAACCCTGGTCTGACCTGGATCTTAAATCACAATTTGCTCACGTATGGGGGTTCACTGATTGGAAACTAGTCCCTATCAAGAAAGGTTATTTTCATATTCTCCTAAAATCGCAAGACGATCATGATAGATTCTGAAGGATATGAAATATTCAACTCATGTCAGGTGTTGTTCACATTTATGAATGGGATCTCTCCTTAAACCTGTAAAAAACAAAACATTCTTTAGTGCAGATCTAGATTCATTTACATGGGCTCAACTGGTTCTTCTGGCACCCGATGATCCTCAATGATATAGCCTCCTGTATCGGTATCCCTCTGAAGATTGATCAACAGATGCTCAATTTCTATCTTGTTCTATATGCGTGCATGATGGATGAAGTCAACATGACCACCAAAATACCATAGTTCATCGTCTTCAATACAAATGACTATAAGGAAGAGGTCTACATTGCATGAAAAAGGATGCCCCCTACTGGGAACTTTCCATGATTGTTGGACATTCATTGTTGAAGTGTATTGTTGTCAAAATTCAGGTATCCCAACCTTTGGATGATGGCTAGACTGAATTCAAGAAGAATAAGGCAGTTCAGGCTTCAGCTTCTGACATCCCTGAGCCTCATAAGAAGAAGGATGAGGTCTGGGTGATGAAAATCACTCTCCTGGGTGAATGCTATGGGGTCACATGGGCTGAACAAGTGGAAGTGGAAGAAATGGCGGAGCTTGATCAGGATATTCTGGATGATATCGTGCATCTGTTTCTGGATGTCTATGAGAACTCTGACCTACATGCGGGGCAATTCACTGCTTCAGACTCTACATTACAGACCTCGCATGTCCCTGCTCTGGGTAGTAATCCTCTGATTTTGGGGAAGGAAGATTGCCAAAACTCGCTTCCCACTTGTACAGATGTGGTATTTGTGTTGAAGGCTTCTCATAACACTATCACTGGTAAAAATAAGGAGGATCAGATTGAGATGCATGATCTCTATCTCCATACTTAGATGCATAATGCAGGAGACCTCCCAGATAATGCTCCATGTTTACATAATGCTTTTGGTATGTTTGAGTCTAATAAAGAAATTCCAAGTTCATGCATCGTTTATCTAGATACTCTAATAAATTCAACCTTGGACAATCAAAAATATGTGATCATCCCCATTGAACCTGAAGGGGAAATAGGTGATATCACCATATCGCCGAATGTTCATCAGACATTGGGCTCGACTAAAGAATTAGGGGATGGCTCTTTGACCACAACCTTGATCTATAGTTCAAATGAAAAAACCTTGTCTATTGATATTTATGGTGATTCTAACATTACTGATGTTTCATTAATGTGTAACCAGCGATTGAAGACCAACCTAGCCTCTTCTTCGATTCTTAGGAGATCAAAGAGGAAAAAAGGTTATGGCAGTTTGAAAAATAAAAAGGGGATCAATCACTCCAAATACAGGTTATAAATGGATGTCATCTTTTGGAACTGTAAGGGTATCGCAAACTCGAAAACTATTTTTGTTCTTAAAACAATTGTTTTGTCTCATACTCCTATGTTTTTTTCTATCGCTGAACCCAAAATGTGCTTTTTGATGAAATTCAAACATTTTTTTTCTTCGGGTTATTCCATTATTGGTTCTTGAAATGATGGTAGTTTTGTTTAATCTCTTCGGATTTTTTATCGCAACTCATTACAGGATGTCAATTTTTTTTCTCCTCTGACCAATTGATCAACTATGATTTTAAAATAGACAATTAACATAGTTTCTGTACTTTTGTTTATGCCAAAAATAGATATCAAGAGTGTAGGTCTCTTTGGAATGACCTTTGTTTCTTGGAAAAAATCATTCAAGTTCCTTGGTCGGTTTTCGGTGATTTTAATGTTATTCTCTCCCCTAGTGAAAAAATTAGTCCATATCACTCTCACATTTCTTATAGGGAATTTTGGGCTACCTTAGATGATTGTATTCTGATTGAAATCAACCTCACAGGTGATAAATACACCTGGTACAGAAGGCATTACAATAGCATTGTGGCTAGTAATCTTGATAGGGCCTTCTCGAATATCCCAGCGTTGGATTTTTTGGATACTATCTCGAGCATTTCATTACCCAAAACTGTGTTCAGACCATCACCCTATTCTTGTGAGTTGCCTCTCTAAAGGAAGCAAATCCAGGACTCCTTGACATTTTAACAATGCCTGGACTAGTGATTTTGAATTCTCCCTTCTTATTAAAAAATATTGGGATTCCATGTATCATCACAATGATGATTTTTCTCATACTACCAAACATAAACATCTTAAAATATGTCTTAAGAGTTGGTGTGGATCTAAATCAAAATAAATTAATAAGGACATAGCCATATTGGAGGTCGACCTTAATCAAATTCAAAACACTTCAACAAATGATAATTTTTCTATAGACCCCCATAATGAAAGGAAAATCTATCTGAAGCTTAACTCCATTTTGGTCCATAAAGATAACATCCACAAGAAAGTATTCAAAATGAAATGGCTTATGAATGGTGAATGTGACTCCAAGTTCTATAATTCTCTTCAACGAATTAGGAAAGTTAGTAGACGGATATCCTTTATTAAATACAATGATAATATATATTATTCTAAAGCGGCCATAGACAATCATGTGGTTACTTATTTTAAAAATATTTTCAATGGTCTTTTTGTTAACAATGATCTTCAGCCTGATGTCATCCCTATACCGGTTACTAAGGAGAAAAAGTTATTTCTTTTACAAGTCCCTCTTGATCATGAAATTAAAGAAACTGTTTTTAGTCTCAATCTCGACAGTGACCCAAGCCCCGATGGATTCAACAATGGTTTTTATCAACATCACTAAGATTTTATCCATACTAATGTTTGTAAGCCTTTCAAATACTTCTTCTCCACTAGTGTTCTTCCCCATGGTCTTAATGCCCAATATCTCATTCTCGTTACCAATGTTCCCAATGCTTCTGAAATTCATCTTTTCAGACCTATTTCTCTAATCAACACTCTATAAAAAATAATCACTAAGTTGTTATCCATAATACATTCCTCTCTATGCCACAAAAGCATTTCATGGAATCAATTTGGGTTCATCAAAGGCAGGTCCATACTTGACTACATCTGCCTTTCCTCGTAATGCACTAATTCTCTTAACAATGTTTCTAGAGGAGGTAATGTGGCCACAAAGAATGACATTAGAAAATCCTTTGACAAAATGGAATGTAATTTTATGTTCAAAGTTCTCTAGAGATTTTTATTTCAATGGGATATTTATAAACTAGATCCACACTCTCTTCAAATCCACTTCCCTTTCCATCCATGTTAATGGATCTCTTAAAAGTTATTTTAAATGCACCAAATGAGTTCTTCAAGGGACCCCTTTTCTACTATCATGTTTTCCATTATAAAGGATTACCTTTGCAGACTTCTTACTTGCCTTGTTAAGAAAAATAAACTTAATCCCGTTCAAGCGGTCGGAAATCTTAATGTACCAACCCATCTTCTATATGCTGATGACAATATCATATTTCTCAATGGGAGAAAATAGAATATTCCCAATCTCAAAACAGTTTTATCCCACTATGAGGATGTCTCTAGAAAAAACATCAGCTGGAGAAAATCATCTATCTTCTTTAGAAAAAGTTTTCCCACCAATAGGAAATCTAACATCATCGCAAACATAGGTATCTATGAAGTTACACTCCCTATTACTTACCTGGGAGTGCCCTTATTCTGGGGAAGACCAAAATCTAGATGCTTCACTTTTTTTTGGACTAGGTTATCATCCAACTTTCTTCTTGGAAAGGAAAATATCTATCCATGGATGGTAGAGTTTTCCTTGTTAAGTCTTCAATTATCTCCAAAATGGTTTACACGCTTATTATCTATAAATTGTTGGCTTCACACTTAAATTGAAATAATGGGTACATAAAAAATTTTGTTTGCACTAGTAGCATCCTTGAAAAAAAGCTTGTCACCATCTGATGGTCTACCTACTGCAAACTGTTAGAGAATGGTGGTCTAGGAATAATGAATCTAAAGCTCTTTAATGATGACATACAATCCAAACATACTTGGAAATTAATCAATGATAATGATAACTCCATTGATTTTCATCGGAAAATTTTCTTATATAATTTAAAAAAAGGAATCATGGGCTACACCAGCTCTTCGATCTGGCCCTCCATCAAAGACTCCTTGGAAAACATTATAAGAAACTCTAAATGGATGGTCAGTATCAATTCTTATCTTAATTTTTGGAATGATAACTGGTCTGGAACCCCCCCCCCCCCCTCACTGATATGTTTCCTCCTAACTCCCCTCCTGACAACATCAACTGCACTATCTAGGAGGTAATTGACACCCATAACCTTATCCTCCCTGAGCCCATTATGCATGTTGTTAATAATCATCCCTTCTCGAATGTGGATGATTGCCTCATTTCGGAACCACATCACAATGGAATTTTAGATTCTAAAAGTTTTAACATTAATAGTTTCTATAAATTTGATCATTTTTTAATGGGATGAAACACTTTGAAAATTGTTGGATCAAACCTTTAAGATTAAACCGTATCTAGTGAATTGTACAAAATCGCATTCCAACTAAAGTCTCCCTTCAGTCTTTTGGTATCCAACTCTACTCTCAATGTCATATGTGTAATCAACAAAGAGAAGATACTAACCATATTTTCTTATCTTGTGTTATAGATTCTGCTCTTTGGAATTATATTAATGACCTGTTTGACAACAGATGGATTTGTTCTGACTACATTCATTCTCAACTAAAGCGGTGTGTAGTGTTTGATAACTCATGGAAAAACCACAATCTCTTTCTTTTCACTGTTGCTGAACTCCTCCACATTATCTTGTATGATATAAATAATATCATTCAAAATAAACACTCATTAAATCTTAATACAGTTCAGATGATAATTCTCATTGATATCCAAGATGCAGCCTTAATTCAAAAAGCTCATTGTGACAACTCTGTTGGGGATTTTTTTATCCTTTGGCATCTCTGAATTGAAGGCATATACAAAAAACTGAGGCATTCAATTGAATTGTTTTGGTAGGCTCCCATTCCTGGCTGGATCAAGGTCAAAGTGGATGGTGCTCCCAAAGGAAAACTTGGTCCAATAGGCTTTGGAGATGTTTTCATAGATTTTCTGTTTCAATTCCATGGATGTTTCTATGGAAGTTGTGGTAACACCTCTTCTCTAGAAGAATAAATGATGGATGTGATCCGGGCTATTGACTTTGTCAAAATCAAAGGCTGGAACAACATCTGTATTGAAAGTGACTCAACCACCATTGATCAATCCATTTTTAATGGAGTGGTCCACTATGTTTGGCCGCTTACCATTTGTTGGACGAACTGCCTGGACTCGCTACGTGAGATCAGATTCATTTCCATAAATACTTATCATGATGTGAATATGGTGGCTGATGGGCTTTCCAATAAAGGAATCAACCAAAGTGTTACGTGGCGTAATGACCTCTATGATGGGCTTCTTACTCCCTATGATATATATTGTAATAAAATCCATTCCTTCAGACTTATGTAGTTTCCTTTCTTTTTGTAATAAATTGTGCCTTGGTCTTTTAACAAGGCATCACCTATTAAAAAAACAGATTCTGGAGGTAGTGTTTGACTTATCTGGAATGTTTGTGATAATAGAACTAGGGAAACCTACTTAAATTTTTGGTATGTGGATTGGGGGATATAGGATTACCAAAAGTATCATTTTTCACTGAGATAATATATTTTGATAGTCATTGGATAACTCATAATGAATAGATATAATCTAGTGGAAACCATATTGGATGGATACGTTAAATTATCCTAATAAAAATCATTAAAAAGGGATTGTGAGGCTATATACTGGTTTAATGTTCAATATTAATAAGCAGTATGTATCATGACATATGAATATTTTTGTACAAGGGTATAAAATTCATTTATACTGGGAGATTTCCATTATTTTATTGATTATCCAATAAAGAAACATTAGTAAGATGTGATGTTTATTATTCATAATCTAAAAGTGTCAAAAAATATAGAATTATGTTTTAAAATGGATGATTTATTATATGGTTATATAGATTCAGACTTTGTGTAACACCCCAAGCTTCCAAGGTATTTAGTAAATCTCTATTTAAATACCATTTAATCCATATAATGTAGCATATGATATTTACTATGTATGGATAAAGGGTATACAGATAAAAAATGATTTTACCAATTCACTTTATGTATGGAATATAGGTAAACACTCTTCAACCAAAATATTCATGAATAAGGTATTCATAGAGGAAATTTATTATAAGAAAAAGTATATTTTATCACTAAAAACGATTTGGTAAGACAAATTTATAGATTTATCATATATTTAAAAGAGTATGATATAAAACAATTAATCCAATAAAGAATGGACAATGATTACATTTCAATAATATCCATTATTGAGCATATAACATTTCAAATTAAATGAAAAAGATGAAAAATAATTTTTAGGACTTTTAGAAAAATTACATTAGAAATAAAAAATATATAATATAATAAGAAATAATTTTAAAATTTATGATTTATAAAAATAATATAGAAATAATATCCTTTCAATGCATTAAAATTTAGTGAGAAATGTTTTTTTAAAATGATAAAAGTAGTGGCTTGATATGTTCACACACAAATGCTAAAAAGGGAATCTCTTCACATATTGAGAAAATAAACCTATATAAAAAATATTAAAATTACATTAAAAAATTAAAAACCTAATAAAGTAGTATAAATTATCCTTCATCAATTACTGAATCATAAATTATGATTCTTATAATTGATTATAATTAATACAGATCTGGGAAAGGGGAGGATCATTACATAAAATAAAATACGGGGTCTATTGAAAGAAACACTTCTAGAAAAATATGATTCAAAGGGAAATGAAATATATATGGAATGTAAAAAACTCATGTCTTTGAAATGGAAATGATGATATTTTTAGAAATAATATGAGTTACCAAAATTTATTTTCTTCTAAAATTTTTTTTGATTTGAAAATAATATTAACAACAAAACCCTTACGGGTTGTGTAACATTTTGATCAAAACTACATTCAAGTTGGGTATCATTATAATTAATTTCCATTAACAAAAGGTGCATTAAATGGATCCTAAAACCCATTAATTATGGAAAAATATATTCATTAGATGATAATCACACCTTATTAAAGGTATCCTATTGTATATTAATAAATATGTATGAAAATGTTAAATTTGAGACAAATAACCCCAAACCTTTTTCCCAACATGGTAAAATATACCCTATGATCATGTATAAAAACATAAATATCATAATAACTTATTTATAATAAATTTTTTTATTCATATCCTTTTATAATATTCCTTTATTTTTATTCTCAACATTTATATTCACTGGTTATTAACTTTTTTCGATGTCGGGTGTGGGTAATCATGATCATTTTCAAGTTGTTTCATAATAGTGGTGTTTTTATTCATTAATCTATAAAATTTAATAATTTAATTTTAATTATAGTTCCTTAAATGTTTTAATTATAATTATTTATGAATTTTATTTTTCCTCCCATGAGTACTTCAATCTTTATCATAGATGTTCAATTCAATAAAAAACATTTTTTAGTGATGTTTATCCTATGAACGGTGTTTTATGAATTATCGCATTAATTATAGATGTATATTTTATAGAAACAAAAATTATTATCTAAATATTTTTGTAATACTATACCAATAATTATGGTTATTATATTCATCCAATAAATAATTTTCTTGAATTGTTTGAGTATGTGGTCTAACTGACCAAAATCAATACATACCATGATTAGTGGATTACTATGTAGTTTCTTAGTCATAATATAATTGTAATAGAATTAAAATTATATCACTAAATTTACATTATTGTGATTTATCATAATTATAATTAATTATAAGTTTAATTAATTAATTTGAATATACCACATAATATAAATAAGAAAATCGTCGTCTTAGTATGGTTATGTTAAACAATTGAATTAATGGGGATCACATTTTAATGATATAGATAATAGATACTATAATTTATCGTAAAAATTTTAATTATGTAGAAGAAAATATATTTATAAATTTAAACCATTAACATTTCCATTCAAAATGGTGGTAATGAAATAACATAAACCCATCATTCCATGGAGGCGGTAGCCCACACATATGCATTGTTTAGAATTTCATTTTCCACATAATGGGAGAAAATTGTAATATTGTTAATTTTTATAGAATACATAAATTATTTTAATATAATTATTATTTATTATATTCCCCTTTTAAAACATCCTTTAAATGTGGTGAATACAAATGAAAAATGTTGCATCGTGGAAGTTGTAGTCCACACAACACACCAATTACTGTTTTTTTCATAGTTGAAAAGAAAAATGGGGATTAATTATTATTAAAATAGTATAATAACATTACTTGTATAACTTATATTCATTTAATTTAATATATATTTTAAAATTATAATTTTAAAAGAATAATATGAAAAAATGTAATTAATTTAAAATGATTAATCATGTTGGGAACTATGAGATTTCTTTGGAAGATCCCTTAATAAATGGATAGTATAGGATAATATTTCAGGATAATAATATCAAGATAGTGAAATTTTTTTCTATGTTAATGGAAAGGGGTATTTTTTCCTAAGGAAAATGAATTTTTGGGAGTTCCATTAATGGGTTGTGAGAGGCCCCTTTTATATGTTGCGAGAATTGAATTATTTTTTTAAAAAAAGCAACTTAATATAAAGGGATAACATGTTAATCATCTCAATTTTCCCTAAATTTGAGGAATAATGGAGTGGGAAGATACAATGTTGATCTAAATATCGTAATATTAATTCTAGTCTTGTTAATAATGTGTTTCAAAACATTTGGTCCCATGAATTACAAATTTTAAAATTTTATCTTCTATTATGTTAACAATTTTATCTTCCAATGGTAACATAATATTTATCCCAAAAAATAAGATTTACATAATATATCATTTAGATATATTTATTATAAACTTTAAAACCATTTAATTTGATTCAATTTATAAATTCTCCAAAAAAAATTTAAAATAAAAAATTTCAATGTATTACAACAGTTTTGTAGAAAATATTACTTATGTATGAAAATATAAAACATAAGTTTTTATATTAATTTTTTATATTATAAATTCACTTATAAAATACTTATTTTTTAATTTCAAAATTATACATTAATTTAACATTCATAATAATATATTTACATTGTCAAAAAATTCATGTTATTTTTATAAATTGTATTTTTCAATATTAACCAAAAATTCATTCTTTTTAGAAAAATTCAAGAAATTACACATAATAATATATATAGATATATGATAACAACTATTTATCATTATATCTAATTGAAATCGAAATTTATTAATTTTCCTTTTAAATAAAAAGTTGTTATATAATGACAATATTTTTTTGTTTGGAAATAATATTTTTATAATATTATTCATTCTCAATAATATTACATTTTGATTACTAATTAAACTAATTTTAAAAAATATTTCATATAGAAAATATTTTTTCATATTTAATAAAATTATTCTTGAAATATAAATGAATATCACATAAAAGTTCAATATTTATAATATATATTTTAAGCATAAAATGATTGTTTTAGTAATTTTAGCTATCCCAATTGTATTTTTTTCATATTAAAATTAAAATTTATTTTATATCTATAAATATTTAAAAATTAGCAGATTTTTAGTCATTCTTATTGATTCTTTATCATGGTTTTCATGGTCATACTTATTTTTTTATTGATATATAGCATTTTCTTTTATATTGAGAATTAAGTATGGAGAAAAATATCAATCACATTGATATATTTAAAGGTAATAATATTTTAAAATATTATGGTGTCATAGCCTCCCATGGATGAAGGAATAGAATCCAAAAAACAAAAAAAAATTATTATCTATTTACTTTTTACTTTTTACACTTGAAGGATTATTTTCATTAGTTCTGTTTTATTTTCAATTTTTTAAGGAATAGACATAGTGTGGTTTCGTTTATATAGATTGAATTTTATGTTATAGTACATATGCATCCAGGTATTATTATGGTCAATGAGGTTTTTAAAGAATCATTCTATGCTTTATGATTTTGGTGGTTTAATATTTGGTGATTGGTGGTTATAAAACCCAACATGTTGTATCTATGCTTGTAGTTCAAAAAGGATCTTATCTCTTGGAAGAATGGTCATAAAGTATCATTCTTGTGTTGATATTTTTCTATTTAGAGGTAGTTATCTATTTTAGAAGGTACAAAATGAGAAGAAATAATGTTTTAAAATGAAATGTTTAATTAAATTTACTTCATCTTTTGGAGGATGTTGATGATGGAATATTTGATTCAGAAGAACCCTAAGGTTATGCTAATGGGGATCAAATCAAAAGTAATTGAATGATCCAAATGGGGAAGGAAATATAAAACTTCACATTGATTGATTCAGATATCACTGGTATAGAATATTTCTTATAGCATCTAGAAGAATAATACTATTGTTGAGGTTATTAATTCTCTGTAATATAAGTATTAGAATAAAATAACAATGATCATGGTGTGGATCATATAAAGGATATTCCATATAAGGATATGGAATCTAGGTGAAAGATCATGTGATTGAATTTAATGAGATTAAGGATCATCCTGAATTAGTTAGAGTTATGTTTATGAACTAAATGTTGGGTTTATTACTTCAATCATCTCTTATAAAATCATTTGACATGAAAGTAACTACATTAAAAATATTATATAGTGAATTTCACCTGGTGTTTGAGAATGATATACTTCTCATTATGAATAACGAAATTAGGAAGTGGGGTGTCCAAAAACCTTCTAGAACAATACTCATTGATGATGTTATAGGATGTTACAGATTATAGAAAGTTCATAGTAAATAGTGATAAATATCAGCAGAGAGAATTTCTGGTGAATTTTTTAATCGTGGACCTATATATTGGAACTATAAGATAAAGGGATACCAGATAATGATAATAGAGATCACCAAGTGAATATTGAAAGGATAGATTTAAATTATCAAGTTCTATAAATCCTGATATTAAAGGTAATAATATTATATGTGTTATTGTTAATATTCTATTGGAATCATAGATCATTTATTAATTTGATTTATTCTATTCTATTGGTAAGAAGGGATACATAATAATTTTTTTGTTGAAATATAATTAAATTTTCCTCAATACAATTAAAATTACTCAACATCATGGGGACATGATATGTTAATGTCAAAATTTTAAATAGAATCTTCCTAGAGTTAAACATAGTTCATCACTTACCATATTTATAGAAAAATACAATTTATATTGCTCATCTAAATGATGTAATATTCTAAAAAATCAATAATGGAATATAACGGATTTAAAAAATTTATATAGTCATTTATAAGGGTGTAAAATATGGTATTTTATTTCTAATATGATGATTAGATGGGAAAAAAGTTCCATAATGATCACGTTTAAAATTATAGAGATGTGCCATTGCAGTCTTGAAAACATGAGTGAGAATAATATGTGAGTCTTGTCAGAAAATGATATCACAATGCACCATGAAAAATATTTTGTATCAATTCAGGTTTGTATACTATAATATCAGATATGTTTTCATTTAATCTAAATAGAATGAGGAATAAATCGTAGAATTTATAACTCATGAAAATTGATGTTTGGGAACCCACACCAGTATATTCTCATGATGGATCATTATATATCATTACATTCATCGATGATTCAACATGTAAATAATGGTATTACATCCATAATAAAAAAATGAGTTGTTTTTTGTTATAGTATTATAGAGTTTCATAGATGATAAAGAGTTCAGAATTAATCTAAAATGATTAATGTATGATAATATTCCATAGTAAGGAAACATGGATTTATAGTGGCTCTACTGGTGAAAATGAATAATTTCTAAGGGTATTATACAATGAAAAAAACAAATATAACAGTTCATTATAGAGGATAAATTATATTTTGACAAAGAATTATTGGAGCATGAGATTATATTATAGTATGTGCAAGAAACTCTTAGTAGATTAATTCATTTTGGTAGCATACCTAGTAAATAAAATTCATTCCTCACAATTGGTAAAGAGATAATATAACAAATATAGTCCAGAAATATAGTGGATGTCAACCACCTCAATGGTTTTTATATATTAACATATTTCCATGTTAACTCCATGGGTATGGACAAACATGTTGCTATGTACTAACAATGTTTTCTTGTTTACTAAAACCTTAAATAATTTTATTTGTACTATTTAGATTATGAAAATTAAAAGGTAATTAAAATAAAAAATGTTCTCTTCAATGAAAAGGTCTTGGGTAATTACAAGAACATTATGCTGAATAGAGTTGAAAAAAAATAATTGACTTAACAAATCCACATTGATCTGAATGGATATTCATGAAGGATAGAAGTTACAAATTTTTAATGAACCATCGGGAATATAGTGGAATCAATTTGGACATTTTATATATTAAATATCTTCAAAAATGTGGAATCTCATGGTAGAGTTCTGGAATAGAATTTTCTAGAATAATTTGTTCTAGAATGTGGAAAAAATTAGATGAATTGAAGAGATATTCCAAAATAAAACTATTAGTTTAGAGATTCAAATGAAATTTTTATTACGTGATTGTTATGGATAGAGGATAGTATATGATCCTAAATGAAATAACTATAACCAGTGACTCTATAAAGAAATAGCTATCCATGAATGATGAATTTTGTGCATATAAGTAAAAAAATTTATTTCTAATATAATTACCATATGGTAAGAAAGAATTATTGATAAAATGGGTCTTCTGTTAGGAAGAATATTTTGCTTTAGAAATAGGTATAAGGCCTGGTTTTTTTTTCAATGTTTTTCAATGGGAGGAATAAGATGATTTATATAAATTGTTTCCAACCATTTTAACATACCATAATCTAAAAAATGTTCTTTCTTGTTACTTCTAAAAGATTTCATCTGCATTAAATTGATTGGAAAACAAAGTTCATGAATTGTGATTAGAATAATAATATATATATTTAGAAAGAAGATAGTTTTGTATAAATATAGTATAAGGATGTTGTGTCTAAGAGGAAGATGATTCTTTATAGCATGAAATAATCACCTAGGTATTGGAAACGAAGGTTAGATCCATTTATGGATGACATAGAGTTTATCTAGTATAACATGTATTATTGAACCTACAATAATGTGTTAAAAGAAGGATTATTTATCATCATTATATTGTAAACAGATTATATTATTCTATTACATACATATATTAAATAGATTTCAGACTGAATTGATGATAAATTATAACAAACACTTAATCAGATCACACACAGGATCAAAGGCGTATCTTAGATGTCTTACTAGTTTTCTCTCGATGCCTCCACTGAAAACCCTAGGTTTTCTCATATTCGACGGGATCATTAGACTTGCTTTGATTCAATCTTTCCTCTTCTAATGGCTAGTTTTAATCCTGAAGAGGAATTTGCGTTCGGGAAACCTATAAGCATGGTTCAAAAGGATGAAATCCTCTCAGTGGACAGACCGATGGGTATATCCTTTGTCAAAGCTCTCAAAGGTTTTGACCTCTGTAAACCCTCTGAGATGAGAATGTCCCACTATTAGAAGCTCAAATATTGTATATTTTATGTTGCATCCTATCCAGATGCGCTTTAGCAGAGGTCCCTATTTTGTAATTTTTCTATCATGGATCGTACTTCATATCACAAGGGTGACAAACCCTGGTCTAACCCAGAGCTTAAATCACCAGTTACTCCTGTATAGGGGTTAGCTAATTGAAAACTAGTCCCAATTGGGAAGGGTTATTTTCATATGCTCCTAAAATCGCAAGACAATATTGATAGAGTCTGGAGGTTAGGCAATCTTCAACTCAAGCCGGGTGTTCTTCTCATTTCCAAATGGGATCCCGCCTTAAACCCGTACAATAAAAAAATTCTTTAGTGCAGATCTAGATTTGTTTACATGGGATCAACTGGTACTTCTAGAACCCAAAGATCCCCAATTATATAGCCTCCTGTATCGGTACGGCTATGAAGATTGATCAATGGATGCTCAACGCAGATCTTGGTCTGTATGCGCACATGATGGTTGAATTAGACATGACCAATAAACTGCCAAAGTTCATCATCTTCAATGAAAATGACTAAAACATAGAGGTCCGCATTTAATGCGAATGGATTCCCCCATAATGTGAACTTTTCAAGATTGTTGTACATTCATTGTTAAAGTGTCGTGTTGTCAAAATTCAGGTTTCCCAACCTTCGGATGATGGCTGGACTAAAGTCAATAAGAATAAGGAAGGTAAGGCTTCAGTCTATGTCATCCCTGAACCTCTGAAGAAGAAGTATGAGGTCTGGGTGAATAAAATCACTCTCTTGGGTGAATGCTCTGGGATCACCTGTGCTGAGCCAGTGGAAGCGGAAGAAATTGTGGATCTTGATCATGATATTTTGGATGATATCAAGTATCTAGTTCTGGACATCTGTGAGAACTCCGACCTGAATATGGGGCAATGTGCAGCTTCAGAATCTATATTACCAACCTCTCCTGTCCTTTCTTTGGGTAGTAATCCTCTGCTTTTGGGGAAGGAAGATCGCCAAACCTCACTTCACACTGGTACAGATGCGGTAGTTGTGTCGAAGGCTTCTCATACCACCGTCACTAGTAAAAATAAGGAGATGCTGATTGAGATGCATGATCTCTATCTCCCTCCTCATATGGATAATGGAGGAGACATCCCAGATAATTCTCCCTATTTACATAATGCTTTTGGTATGGTTGAGTCTGATAAAGAAATTCCATGTTCGCAAACTATTTATCTGAATACTCTAATAAATTCAAGCTTGTAAAATCAAAATTATGTGATGATCCCCATTGAACCTGAAGGAGAAATAGGTGATATCACCATATCGCCTAATGTTCATCAGGCTTTGGGCTCGGCTAAAGAATTAGAGGTTGGCACTATGACCACAACCTTGATCTGTAGTTAAAATGAAAAAAACATTGTCTATTGATATTTCTGTAGATTCTAACATTACTGATGTTTCATTGATGAGTAACCAGAGATTGAAGACCACCCCAACCTCTTATTAGACTCTTAGTAGATCGAAGAGGAAAAATGGTTCGGGCGGTTTGAAAAAGAAAAAAGGGAGCACTTGCTCCAAATCCAGGTTATAAATGGATGTCATTTTTTGGAACTGTTAGGGTATCGCAAACCCTGAAACTATTTATGTTCTTAAATGAGTTGTTTTGCCTCCTAAGCCTGTGTTTTTTGCTATCGCTAAACCCAAAATATTATTTTTGATGAAATTCAAACATTTTGTTTCTTCTGGTTATTCATTTCTTGGTTCTTATAATAATTGTAGTATTGTTGAATCTATTAGGATATTTTATCAAAACTCATTACAGGATGTCAATTTTTTTCTCCTCTAAACAATTTTTCACTTGTAATTTCAAACTACAACATTCACATATTTTATTTACTTTTTTTATTCCAAAAATAGATATAAAGAGTGTAGGTATCTTGGTAATGACCTTTGTTTATTGGAAAATACGATTCATGTTCCATGGTTGGTTCTTGGTGATTTTAATGTTATTCTCTCCCCTAGTAAAAACATTAGTCCATCTCACTCTCATATTTCTTCTAGGGAATTTTAGGCTACCTTAGATGATTGTAGTTTGATTGAAATCAACCTCACGGGTGCTAAATACACCTGGTACAGAAGGCATTACAATAGTCTTTTGGCTAGTAATCTTGATTGGGCCTTCTCAAATATCCCAACATTTGATTTTTGGGATATTATCTCAAGCATAACCTTACCCAAACTAAGTTCAGACCATCACCCTATTCTTGTGATCTTCCTCTCTAAACTAAGAAAATCAATCACTCCTTTCAAATTTAACAATTCCTAGACTAGTGATTTAAAATTCTCCCTTTCTTATTAAAAAAATGGTGTAATTCTATGTCTCAACAAAATGATTCTTTTGCTTGTACTACCAAACATAAACATCTTAAACAGTGTCTTAAGAGTTGGTGTGGAGCTAAATCAAAGCAAATTGATAAGGACATAGCCACACTGGAGGCTGACCTTATTCAAATTCAAAACACTTCAACAAATAACGATTTCTTTGTAGACCCCCAGAATGAAATGAAAATCTCATTTTTAGCACAACTCCCTTCGGGTCCTTAAAGATAACATCCACAAGAAAGTATTCAAAATGAAATGTCTTAAGGATGGTGACGTTAACTCCATGTTCTATAATGATCTTCAATTAATTAGGAAAGTTAGTAGACCACTTTCCTTTCTTAAATACAATGATAATCTATATGATTCTGAAGTGCCATAGCCAATCATGTGGTCAATTATTTTAAAAATATGTTCAATGGTCTATGTATTAACAAATATCTTCTGCCTGATGTCATCCCTAGACTGGTTACTGAGGAGAACAATTTCTTTCTTTTACGAGTCCCTCTTGATCATGAAATTAAAGACACTATTTTTAGTCTCAATCCCGACAGTGTCCCTGGCCCCGATGGATTCAACAACAGTTTTTATTTACATCACTAGTATGTTATCCATATTGATGTTTGTAAGCCTCTCAGATACTTCTTCCCCACTGGTGTTCTTCCCCATGGTCTTAATGCCCAATTTCTCACTCTCATTCCCAATGTTCCCAATGCTTATGAAATTCATCTTTTTAGACCTATTGATCTAATCAACACTCTATACAAAATAATCACTAAGTAGTTATCCATTAGACTTTCCTCCCTATGCCACAAAATCATTTTTTGGAATCAATTTGGGTTCATCAAAGGCAGGTCCATACAAGACTGCATCTGCCTTGCCTCGGAATGCACCAATGCTCTTAACAATGTTTCTAGAGGAGGGAATGTGGCCATAAATATTGACATTAGAAAATCCTTTGACAAAATGGAATTGAATTTTATCTTCAAAGTTCTCTAGAGTTTTTTCTTTCAATGGGATCTTTTTAAATTGGAAACACTCTCTCTTCAAATCTTCTTCCCTTTCCATCTGTGGTAATGGATATCCTAAAGGATATTTTAAATGTACCGAAGGAATTTTTCAAGGTAACCCCTTATCTTCTATCATGATTTCCATTAAAGAAGATTACCTTTGTAGACTTCTTACTAGCCTTGTTGAGAAAAAATAACTTAAACGCATTCAAGGAGCCTGAAATCTAAATTTTCCAACCCATGTGCTATATGATGTTGATATTATCCTATTTCTCAATGGGAGAAAAAGGAATATTCTCAATCTCAAAATGGTTTTATCCGAATATGAGGAAGTCTCCAGAAAAAACATCAGTTGTTGAAAATTGTTTATCATCTTTGGAAAACGTTTTCCCACTAATAGGAAATCTAACATCGTCGAAAACCCAGTTATCTAGGATGGTAACCTCCCCTTCACTTACTTGGGAGTTCCCTTATTATGGGGAAGACCAAAAGCTATATACTTCACTTTTGTTGTGGACTAGGTTATCAGTTATCTTTCCTCCTGGAAAAGAATATTTCTATCCATGGCTGGCAGGGTTTTCCTTGTTACGTCTTCAATTATCTCCAAAATGGTTTACTCGCTTATGATCTATAAATGGATGGATTCACTCTTAAATCAAATTAATGGGTACATCAAAAATATTGTTTGGACTGGTATCATTATTGAATGAATTCTTGTCACCATCCCTTGGTCTACCCGCTACAAACTGTTGGTGAATGGTGGTCTAGGCATAAAGAATCTCAAGCTCTTTAATGCGGCCCTAAAAGCCAAAAATACATGGAAATTAATCAATCATAATGATGACTCCATTGATTTTTTTTGAAAAATTCCTAGAAAATTTAAAAAAGGAATCTTGGGCTATGCTAACTCTTCGATCTGGCCATCCATCAGAGACTCCTTTGCCAAAATTATGTGTAACACTAGATGGATGGTCAGAATCAATTCCTCTCTTAATTTTTGGAATGACAACTGGTCTAGCACCCCCCCCCCCCCCCCCTCATTGCTATGTTGCCTCCTAACTCCCCTCTTGACAACATCAACTGCACTTTCTTAGAGGTAATTCACTCACATAACCTTAACCTTTCTGAGTCCATTATTCATGTTATTGATAATCATATCTTCTCTATTGTGGATGATTGCCTCATTTGGGAACCATCTCATAATGGAATTTGAGATTCTAAAAGTAATTACAATCATAATTTCTCTAAATATGATCATTTTTTAATTGTTTGAAACACTTTGAAAATTCTTGGATCAAACCCTCTAGATTAAACCTTATCTGGTGCATTGTGCATAATAGCATTCCTACTGAAGTCTCTCTTCAGTATTTTGGTATCGAACTCTACTCTCAATGTCATATGTTCCATCAACATAGAGAAGGTACTAACCATAATTTCTTATCCTATTCTACAGCTTATACTCTTTGGAATTATATTAATGACATGTTTTATTGTAGAGGGCTTCGTTCTAACTCGATTCTTCCTCAAATAAAATGGTATGTGAGGTTTGATTACTCACGAAAAATCTAGAATCTCTTTTTTTATGTTGTTGCTGAACTTCTCCAATTTATTTGGTATGATAGAAATAATATCATTCATAATAAACACTCATTAAATCTTAATACAGGTCGGACGATAATTCTCTTTGCTATCTAGGATGATGCCTTGATTCAAAAAGCTCACTAGGACAACTTCATTGGGGATTTGGTGATCCTTCGGTGTCTCAGAATTGAAGTCAGATACAAAAAAGTGAGGCATTCAATTGAAGTGTTTTGGCAGGCTCCCATTCTCGATTGGATCAAGTTCAATGTGGATGGTTCTTCTAAAGTAAATCCAGGTCCAGCAGGCTTTGGAGCTGTTTTCAGATATTTTTTGGGTCACGTCCATGGATGTTTCTATGGAAGATGCGGTAACGCCTCTTCGCTAGAAGAAGAAATGATGGTGGTGATCTAGGATATTGACATTGTCAAAATCAAAGGCTGGTACAATATCTGGATTGAAAGCGACTCAACCACCATTGTTCAAGCCATTTGTTATGGAGTGGTCCACCATGCCTGGCCACTTAATTTCTGATGGATGAACTATCTGAACTCACTCCATGAGATCAGATTCATTTCCACGCATACTTATCGTGAAGCGAATATGTTGGCTGATGGGCTTTCCAATAAGGGAATCAACCAATGTTTTACTTGGTTTGAGGACCTATCGACTGAGATTATTACTCTCTATGAAAGAGATTGTAATAAAATCCCAACCTTCATACTTTTTTAGTTTCCTTCCTTTTTGTAATAAATTTTTATGTGGTCTTTGACCAGGGCATCACCTATTAAAAAAACAGATTCTTGAGGCAATGTTTGACTAATATAGAATGTTGGAAATGATAGTACTAGGGAAAACATCATAAATTATTAGTATGTGGATTGAGAGAGATAGGAAAACCAAAAGTAATATTTTTCTCTGAAATAATATATTTTGATGGTCAAGAAGACTCACAATGAAAAGGTATAATCTTGTGGAAACCCTACTGGTTGGATACATTAAATTATCCTAATAAAAATCATGAAAATGGGATTGTGAGGCTATGTACTGGTTGAATGATCCATATTAATGAAAAGTAGGTATCATGACATATTCATGTTTTTGTACAAGGGTATGAAATTCATTTATAGTGGGAGATTTCTGTTATTTTATAGTGAATATAATAAAGAAACTTTAGTAAGATGTGATGTTTATTCTTCATAATCTAAAAGTGTTTGAAGATATAAACTTATGTTTCCAAATAGATTATTTATTATAGGGTTATATAGATTCAAACTTTGTGTAACACCCCAAGCTTCCATGGTATTTAGTAAATCATTAGGTAAATACCATTTAATCTAGATAATGTAGCATATGAAATTTACTCTACATGGATAAAGGGTATACAGATAAAAAATGATTTTACCAATTCATTCTATGTATGGAATATTGGTAATCACTCTTCAACCAAAGGATTCATTTATAGGGTATTCATAGAGGAAGTTTATTTAAGAAAAAGTATATTTTATCACAAAAAACTATTTGTTAAGATAAATTTAGAGATTTATCATATATTTAAAAGAGGATGGTATAAAAGAATTAATCCAATAAGGAATGGACAATTATTACATTTGAATAATATCTCTGATTGATCATATAACATTTCAAATGAAATGACATAGATGAAAAATAATTTTTAGGACATTTAGAAAAATTACTTTAGAAATAACAAATATATAATATAATAAGAAATCATTTTAAAATAGATGATTTATAAAAATAATATAGATATTATATATTTGAAATCCATTAAAATGTTGAGAGAATTGTTTTTGTACAATGATAAACACCTATATAAAAAAATTTCATTAAAAAATTAAACCCTAATAAAGTAGTATAAATTATCCTTTATCAATTACGGAATCGTTGATTATGATTCTTATAATTGAATCTAATTAATACAGATCTAGGAAAGGGGAGGATCATGACTTAAAATAGAATATGGGGTCTATTTAAAGAAACACTTCTAGAAATATATGAGTCAAGAAGAAATGAAATATATAGGGACTATAAAAAACCAATGTCTTTGAAATGGGAATGATGATATTTTTATAAATAATATGAGTTACCAAAATTAATTTTCTTCTGAAAATATTTTGGATTTGAAAATATTATTGACAATGAATCCCTTACGGGTTGTGTAATATTTTGGTCAAAACTAAATTCAAGTTGGGTATCATTATAATTAATTTCCATTAACAAAAGGTACATTAAATTGCTCCGAAAACCAAATAATTATGGAAAATGTATTCATTATATGATAATCACACACTATTATTGGTATCCTATTGTATATTAAGAAATATGTATGAAAATGTTAAATTTGAGACAAATAACCCCAAACCATTTTCCCATCATAGTAAAGTCACCCTATAATCATGTATAAAAAACCTAAATATCATAATAAATTAATTATAATCCATTTTAATAGTCATAAGCTTTTATAATATTCCTTTATTTTTATTCTCAACATTTATATTCACTGGTTATTAACTTTTTATGATGTTGGGTGTGGGTAATCATGATCATTTTGATGTTGTTTCATAATAGTGGTGTTTCTATTCATTCATCTCCAACATTTAATAATTTAATTTTTATTATAGTTCCTTAAATGAATGAATTATAATTATTTATGAATTTTATATTTCCTTACATGAGTACTTTAGTCTTTATCATAGAATATTAATTCAACAACAAACATTTTTTAGTGATGTTTAGCCTACGAATGGTGTTTTATAAATTATTGCATTAAACATAGATTTATCTTTTATAGAAACCAAATATATTATTTAAATATTTATTTAATACTATACCAATAATTATGCTTATTATAATCATCCATTAAATAATTTTCTTGAATTGTTTGAGTACGTGGACTAACTGACCAAAATCTGGACATACCATGGTTAGTGGATTATTATGTAGTTTCTTAGTCATAATATAATTATAATAGAATTAAAATTATATCACTAAATTTAAATTATTGTGATATACCATAATATTAAGTAATTTTATTTTTAATTAATTAATTTTAATATACCACATAATATAAATAAGAAAATATTCTTCTTCGTACGCTTATGTTAAACGATTAAATTAATGGTGATCACATGTTAATGATATAGTTATTAGATACTATAATTTATCGAAAAAAATTTAATGATGTCATAAAAATTAAATTTATAAATTTAAACCATTCATATTGCCATCCAAAATGGTGGTAATGAAATAACAAAACCCAATCGTTCCATTGAGGTGGTTGTCCACACATATGAATTGTTTAGAATTTCATTTTCCACAGAATGGGAGAAAAGTGTAATATGGTAGATTTTTTTAGAATACATAAATTATTTTAATATCATTATTATTTATTATATTCCCCTTTTAAAACATCCTTTAAATTTGGTGAATGAAAATGAAATATGTTGGATTGTGGAAGTTGTAGTCCGCACAACACATAAATTACTGTTTTTTTCATAGTAGAAAATAAAAATGGTGATTAATTATTATTAACATAGTAAAATAACATTAATTACAGAAATAATATTTATTTAATTTTATATATATTTTAAAATTATAATTTTAAAATAATAATAGGAAAACATGTAATTAATTTAAAATGATTTTTCATGTTGGGAACTATGAGATTTTTTTGGAAGATTCCTTAATAATTGGATAGTATATGATAAATTTTCATGAGAACAATATCAGTATAGTGAAATTTTTTATATGTTAAGGGAAATAGGTAGTTTTTCCAAAGGAAAATGAATTTTTAGGAGTTCCATGAATGGGTTGTGAGAGGCCCCTTTTATATGTTGCGTGAATGGAATTATTTTTTTAAAAAAGAAACATAATATAATGGGATAACATGATAAAAATGTCAATTGACTCTATATTTGAGATATAATGGAGGGGGAAGATATAATGTTGATCTAAATATCGTAATTCTAATTTTATTCTTGTTTTTAATATGTTTAAAAACATTTTGTCCCGTGTATTATCAATTTTAAAATTTTATCTTCTATTATGGTAACAATTTTATTTTCCAATGGTAACATAAAATTTATCCCTCAAAATAAGTTTTACTTATTATATTACATAGATATATTTTAGAACTTTTAAACCCATTTAATTGGATTAAATTTATAAATGCCACAAAATAATTCTTCAAATAAAAAATTTAAAATTTATTACAACAGTTCCGTAGAAAATATAACTTATGTTTGAAAAATTAAACATTGGTTTGTAAATTAATTTTTCATATTATATATTCACTTATAAGATACATATTTTTCATTTTAAAAATGTTTAATTAATTTAACAATAATAATTATATTTTTAAAGTGTCAAAAAATTCATGTTATTTTTATAAATGTTATTATTCAATATTAACCAAAAATTCATTCTTTTTAGAAAAATTCCATAAATTACTCATAAGAATATATATATATATATGATAAATATAAAACTAATTTTCATTATATAAAATTGAGATTTTAATTTTATAAATTTTGTTTTTAAATAAAATGTTGATATATAATGAAAATATTTTTTAGTTGGGAAATAATTTTTTTATAATATTAATCATTCTCAATCATATTACCTTTTGTTTAATAATTAAATTAATATTTACAAATTCATCATACAGAAAATATTTTGTCATATTTAATAAAATTATTCTTGATATATAAATGAATATCACATAAAAGGTCAATATTTATAATAAAATATTTTAAGCATAAAATGATTTTATTAGTCATTTTAGATATTCCAATTGAATTTTATTCATATTAAAATAAGAATTTAGATTATATCTATAAATATTTAAAAATGAGGTGATTTTTACTCATTATTATAAATTATTTATCCTGATTATCATAGTTGTTCATATAATTTTTATTTTTATCTAAATATATAGCATTTTATTTTATGTTCAGAATTCAGTATAGAGAAAAACATCGATCACATTGAAATACATAAAGGTAATACTATATTAAAATATTATGGTGTCATAGCCTCCCATGGATTAAGTTATAGAAACCAAACAATAGAAAAAATTATTATCTATTTATTTTTTACTTTTTCCACTTGATGGATTATTTTCAAGAGTTCTACTTTTTTATTTTTTAAAGGAATAGACATAGTGTGTTATCTTATGTGCAGTTTGAATTCAATGTCATACTATATCTTCATCAAGGTATTATTCTGGTCTATGAGGTTTTTGAAGAATCATTCTATTCTTGATGATTTGGGGGGTTTAATATTTGGTTAATGGTGGTTCTAAAACCAAACAAGTTTTATCTATGGTTTTTGTTCAAAAAGGATCTTCTCTCATGAAAGAAGGGTCATAAAGTATCATTCTTCTCTTGATATTTTTATATTTAGTGATTGTTATCTAATTTAGAAGGTACTAAATGAGAATAAAGAATGTTTTAAGTTGAAATGTTTAATTGAATTTACTTCATCTTTAAGAGGATGTTGATGAAAGACTATTTGATTCAGCAAGACCCTAAGGTTCCGATAAAATGGATCAAATCAAAAGTAATTGAATGATCAAAATGGGAAAAGAAAATATAGAAATTAATATAGATTGATTCAGATATCACTAGTATTGAATATTTTCAATAACATATAGAAGAATAACATTATCATTGAAGTTTTTAATTAATTAAAAAATAAGTATTAGAATAAAATAATAAGGATAAAGGTGTTGATCATGTAAAGGATATTCAATATAAGGGTATGGAAGTCAATTGACGGATCATGTGAATGAATTTAATGAGATTAAGATTCATCCTAAATTAGTTAGAGTAATCTTTATGAATGATGTGTGGGATCTTTTACTTCTATAATCTCTAATAAAATCATTTGACATGATTGTAACTATAGAATCCCACCTTTTTATCACATCAACTTTCATTACATTTTGCAAAACCGAGGATCTTTAAAGTTTAGTGTCTTGGAATCCAGGAACTTAAAACATGAAACAAAAATAGCATTCTTCTTAACCACTTGAAAGGCTTCTCTTCATGTTCACCCTAGGTTCATTACTGCATCTCATAACCTGGGGACATACATCAAAAGAAAGGGTGAGTAGAAGGCCTAGTAAGGGAAACAATAGAAACATTTTACATGTGAACTTGAGATACTTCAATAAGGTCATAAAAAGAACTTTAAGGCATGAGAAAGAAATCATGAGATATATCATAATAAAAATAACATTTTTCATAACATGTAGATGTGGATACAACATTTAATATTGACAATAATTTTGTTTCACCAAGGTCCATCCCCAAGGTGTCCTTAAAAATTACCAAGGTTATTCACCAAGATATCAGTCTAAAAGGTCATCTCTAGAGATTAAGTCTTTACCCAATGCATTGGAGCACTATCTGGGCGCACCCTTGAAATGTCATTATTATCATGTGAGCCAAATATATCATCATCAATCATTTCATAAACAACCCATATAGCATAAAATAAATCGGTTTCATTTCATAATCATAACGTTTTAAAAACTGCTTTAAAGAGATGATCTTTATGTCACTTTAAACCCACGAAAAATGGAAACCGGGTTTCATGTATGTAAATCCCAGAATTTAAAATAGAAAATTTTGATTTATATGTGAATACCCCTGTAGAAATAAGTTCTTTTAGTATTCACTTTATAACATAAAATAATTTTGAGATAAAGAGGGGGGCATTTTGAGATGAAAACAATGCAGCATAACGTCTACGATACATGGTTTTAGAAAACATTGAAAAGAGAGGGTACATGGGTCACCCACTCAAAAATGATACATAAAACAGTAGGGTAACAGAATATATAGTATTTAAGAACATGGTAATGAAATTTTAATGATATACCATATGAAACGAAGAACTTGAAAGGAAGACAAAAAAAGATTTCTCTTATGAGAATTCGGCAGCCTAATGGAATCACTTAAAACGTCCCAAAAATGGATTGATGAGATCAAATGGGGTCTCTAATAATATGAACATAAATGATCAGTATGATAGATATAGATATCATACCCCAAAATAATAAAAATGAACTTGAGAGACTTGACATGAAAGTAGATCTCAAAAACGAGAAGGGTTAAAGAACCCCTTAGAAATTCAGCAGCCTAACGGCGCCAATTAAACATCAACAAAAATGAATTGATGAGATAAAATAGGGTCTCTCATCATATGATCATAAAAGATCAGTATGATAGATATAGATATCATACCCCAAAATAATAAAAATGAACTTGAGAGACTTGACATGAAAGTAGGTCTTGAAAATGAGAAGGGTGAAAGAACCCCTTAGAAATTTGGCAGCCTAACGGTGCCACTTAAACTTCAACAAAATTGAATTGATGATATCAAATAGGGTCTCTCATCATATGATCATAAAAGAACAGCATGATAGATTTAGAGATCATACCCCAAAATAATAAAAAGTAACTTGGAAGACTTGACATGGAATTAGAACTTTGAAAAAGGAGAAAGGTGAAAGAACCACTTAAAAATTCGGCAGCCTAACGACGCCACTTAAAACATAAAAATACTGAATTGAAGAGATAAAATGGGGTATCTCATCATATGATAATAAAATATCAGTATGATAAATTTAGATATAATACCCCAACATAATAAAAAGGAACTTGAAATACTTTACATGAAAATAGATCATGAAAAATGAGAAGGGAGAAGGAATTCGTTACAGATATTTCGGCAGCCTAACGGCGCCACTTAAAAATTCATAAAACTAAATAATGAGAGTAAGAGGGGATCTCTCATTGTATGAACATTAAAAGGGAAGTAAGAGAAGTATAAAATAACTTCCTTTAACATAAGAACATGGAGCATAAAATAAATGACATAAAAGAGAGTACTTTGAAAGAAAGAGGGAGGTAGGACCCCTTACCTTAAAACGTAACTCTTAAAACTCAAAGGTTGGGACCTTGAGGGATTTGGGAATCTTGGGAGGACTCATTGGGAGGTAATGAGACCAGAACTTTGTTGGGGGAGAGTGGGGAGTCGAATGGATGAGAGGATGGCTTGGTATTTATAGGGAAAGTGAAGGGACAAGGCATTAATGGCCAAGGGACACCTCATTAGTGGTTTTGGCAAAACCATGGGCTTGCCCATGGTATTTGCCCATGGTATTGGCCACTTGGGACACCTCATACCTTATCTTACTATTAATCAGTCAACCATATTGATTACATACTTAATACATCATTTAATGATGTCATTAAACACCCGTAACTTAAACACTGTATTTTCACTATTCATAGAAAATTCAACTTTCTCAGAATAATCCCAAAAGTTCACCTTAACCAAATATCAATGATCTGATTTCAAAAATGAAATCCATTTTAAAAAAAATAATTTTCTAAATATTTTTAATTAAAATTTTAATTAAAAAAACACTATTCATCGAAAATTCATTTTTTTCAGAAAAATCCCCAAAAATTACCTTAACATAATATCGATGCTCTGAGTTCAAAAATGAAATCCATTTTATAAAAATAATTTTCTAACTATTTTTAATTTAATTTTTAATTAAAAACACTATTCACCCGAAAAAATCTAATACTTGAATAATAATTTATAAAAATGTTATTTAACCATTTTATTGAATCACATTACTTAATCAAGGTGCCTAGATTATATTAATACTTTCATTAAGTGAGATTACTAATCTGTTTGGTCATAATACTAATCCTAAGCATAAAATCACTATTCATAATTTACTATTCATCAAAAATCAAGTTGATCTTATTAGACTCTAAATTTCGTACTGAACATAATTGTAGAAGACCATTTTTTGAAAATCATTACACATTTTTAATTATTTAAGGTTTACCTAAACATTTTTAAAATATCCTTTTTCTAAAATTCATCAAAAATATGCATACTATATTTTTCCGGTCATTTGAAAATTCATAAACTTCATCATAAGAAGAAATCCCAATTTTTATTTAAAACAAAGGATTACACAAGGCAGTTATAGTCTCCTTACATAACCCCTTATCACACCAGCATAGGATCTAAGTGTAAGGTGTGCTAAGGTAAGAGATTTTGAGGGAGGCTCGGCCAACATCACATGAGTAGTAATTTCTATCAATTTGAACTTCTCGCAAAGGCGATTCCATTCTAGCTTCACACGATGAAGTTCGGCTTGAGTTTGGTCCAGAGAAAATCCCAGTGGTGCTACCTCCTTCCCATGTTCTGTTAGATGGGCTTTGAACGGTCCAAGACTGCTGGGTGAGGCCATCAAATCTTCTTTTCTATTATAATTAACCAAGATTACTTGTATTTAGAGACAATAATCAAAACATTTAGTTTCCAATGGTCATATTGACCAATGGTCATATAACAGTCAAAACCCAATGGTCTCATTTTAATTATACTCATGTTATCAAATGAAACATTTTTGTTGAGTATAAAAATAAATTAAAATAAAACACAAAATTAGGAAACAAAAATTTATTCAAAATTTCGGGTCGTTACAATCTTACCCCCTTAAGAAATTTCATCCTAGAAATTTTTAAAATTGGGTTTTGAAATTTCATTGAAAGTCCCACATCGGAAAAGGAGCTAGTAAAACTATTACTTTAAAAGAAAGAAAGGGAAGTACAAAAGTCACCCGAGTTAACCCACACTAGGATTCCATGTTGGAAAACATGGACATGGAAGAAAAGCAAAGGGTCAAGTTCTGAGGGAGAGTGATAGAGAACATGATTAGGAGAAAGTTAACCATAAGAAAATCCCAAACATACGATGTGTGTAAACGGTCTTTAATTACCTAGTAGGAAACGTAAACCAACAACGTTTTTTTTTTACATTCCTTTTCATAATTTTGAGGAATTCATTTACTACATAGAACAAAAACATAAGAAAATATACCTACCTTCAAGTAGAGTTTCATCCTTTAATAAGTCCCTACCAACACAAATCTTTCCTCCAAATGATGATAATTCATAAACACTTGGTCTCATAAAAAGAACAAGAATCATCTTCTATAGAATCACATAATCCACAAAATATTAACTATCTATTTCTTCTATCTTTAAACATTATCCCAAAAACACAAAGGATAAGGTAAAACAACTCTGCAAAAAGAACGAATCCCATTGAAATGGAAACTAATTTTAAATCTTCAAAGTTCCATGGTGCTACCCAAAGTTCATCATAGACCATTCCATAAATAACGGTCCTTAAAATTCCTCAAAATAAACCAAACTAAGATTGAAACCCAAATACAAGAAGGATTTGATAACATAGTCTTCCAAAATAAACTTCTTTGTTCATCTCCAAACAACATCAACCACTCCTAACATCTTATAACAAAACTAGCTAACCTAAACATATTTTACTCAAGATAGGTTAATCATTCCCATAAGTAACCTAAATTACTATAAGTCCACCTTAAATTCATCGATTCTTCAAAATATAAGTCAACCTTACTCCTCAATGAAAATACCGTAGTAAACTATTTACCTCGATCATATAGGGTCACCAAAATAGTGAACGTCTTCCAAAATAATAATCATCTTTTAATCCCCTAATCATCCATGTCATATTAATACGGAAATCGTCGCATTTCCTATCACATTGGTTGTTGGGACATGTTCTTCCATTTCCCACCATTAACTTTGAAGTGAAAGCATAATTAGGGGCTTAAGTACTTAGCCAATAATCATGAAAAGGAACTGAAATCATATAAAGATAACTTGTAAAAGAAAAGTATACCCTAACTTGTGATCCCCTATGTTCCCATCTAGGTTATCCATGATCATATATTCTTATGTGAATCTTTATTTTATTTTATCTTTGTTCCTTTAACAATGGTTCATACTAAGCTTATGAATTTACCAAAGCATATCCCCCGGGAGTGTCGTAACCAAGAGTGCAGCAAGGCCCGTTGTTGTGTACCAGTTCCTATTTGAGTCTAGCTCTAAGCGGTGTTTTTGGGTTTTACCCCTATGTACATCTGTGCCAGAGCCGCCTCTACCTGCTCGTATCCAGAAAGGGATGTATTTACTTGGAAACCCCTTACTCAATACTCAGCAAAATACAAAGAATATTTCCTATATTTAATCTTTTCTATAGGGTTCTTACTAGAGTTTTCATATCCTAATTTCCACAAATAACTAAACCATCCTTTGATACCAACTATAGCATCCCTCCTTTTTATCACATCAACTTTCATTACATTTTACAAAATAGAGGATATTTAAGGTTTAGTGGGTTGGAAACCAGGAACTTAAAACATGAAACAAAAATAACATTCTTCTTAAACACTTGAAAGGCATCTCCTCATGTTCACCATAGGTTCATTACTATATCTCATAACCTGGGGACATACATCAAAAGAAAGGGTGAGAAGAAGGCCTAGTAAGGGAAACAATAGAAACATTTTACATGTGAACTTGAGATACTTCAATAAGGCCATGAAAAGAACTTTAAGGCATGTGAAAGAAATCATGAGATATATCATAATAAAAATAACATTTTTCATAACATGAAGATGTGGCTACGACATTTAATATTGACAATCATTTCATTTCACCAAGGTCCATCCCCAAGGTGTCATTAAAAATTACCAAGGTTATTCACCAAGGTATCAGTTTAAAAGGTCATCTATAGAGATTAAGTCTTTACCCAATGCATTGGAGCGCTATCTAGGCGCACCCTTGACATGTCATTATTATTATGTGAGCCACATATATCATCATCAATCATTTCATAAGCAACCCATATAGCATAAAATAAATGGGTTTCATTTCATAATCATAACGTTTTAAAAACTGCTTTAAAGACATGATCTTTATGTCACTTTAAACCCACAAAAAATGGAAAGCGGGTTTCATGTATGTAAATCCCAGAATTTAAAATAGAACATTTTGATATATATGTGAATACCCCTGTAGAAATAATATCTTTTAGTATTCACTTAATAACATAAAATAATTTTGAGATAAAAAGGGAGGCATTTGAGACGAAAACTATGCAGCATAACGTCTACGATACATGGTTTTAGAAAACATTGAAAAGTGAGGGGACATGGGTCACCCGCTCAAAAATTATACATAAAATAGTAGGGGAACAGAACATATAGTATTTAAGAACATGGTAATGAAATTTGAATGATATACCATATGAAACAAAAACTTGAAAGGAAGACAAAAATTAGATTTCTCTTATGAGAATTCGGCAGCCTAACGGCGTCACTTAGAACTTCACCAAAATGGATTGACGAGATCAAATGGGGCCTCTCATAATATTAACATAAATGATCAGTATGATAGATATAGATATCATACCCCAAAATAATAAAACTGAACTTGAGAGACTTGACATGAATGTAGATCTCGAAAACGAGATGGTTTAAAGAACCCCTTAGAAATTCGACAGCCTAACAGCGCCACTTAAACTTCAACAAAAATGAATTGATGAGATAAAATAGGGTCTCCCATCATATGATCATAAAAGACCAGTATGATAGATATATATATCATACCCCAAAATAATAAAGATTAACTTGAGAGACTTGACATGAAAGTAGATCTTGAAAATGAGAAGGGTGAAAGAACCCCTTAGAAATTCGGCAGCCTAACGACGCCACTTAAACATCAACAAAAATGAATTGATGAGATCAAATAGGGTATCTCATCATATGATCATAAAATATCAGCATGATATATTTTGAGATCATACCCCAACATAATAAAAAGGTACCTGCAAGACTTGACATGGAATTAGAACTTTGAAAAAGGAGAAAGGTGAAAGAACCACTTAAAAATTCAGCAGCCTAACGGTGCCACTTAAAACTACAAAATACTGAATTGAAGAGATCAAATGGTCTCTCTCATCATATGATCATAAAATATCAGTATGATAAATTTAGAGATAATACCCCAACATAATAAAAAGGAACTTGAAATACTTTACATGAAAATAGATCTTGAAAAATGATAAGGGAGAAAGAATTCGTTACAAAAAATTTGGCAGCCTAAAGGCACCACTTAAAACTTCATAAAACGAAATAATGAGAGTAAGAGGGGATCTCTCATTATATGAACATAAAAAAGGGCAGTAAGATAAGTATAAAAGAACATCCTTTAACATAAGAACATGGAGCATAAAAGAAATGACATAAAAGAGAGTACTTTGAAAGAAAGAGGGAGGTAGGACCCCTTACCTTAAAACGTAACTCTTAAAACTCAACGGTTGGGACCTTGAGGGCTTGAGGGCACCTTGGGAGGACTCATTGGGAGGTAATGAGACCAGAACATCGTTGGGGAGAGTGGGGAGTCGAATGGATGAGAGGATGGCTTGGTATTTATAGGGAAAGTGAGGGGACAAGGCATTAATGGCCAAGAGACACCTCATTAGTGGTTTTGGAAAAACCATGGGCTTTCCCATGGTATTTGCCCATGGTATTGGCCACATGGTACACCTCATACCTTATCATACTATTCATAAGTTGACCGTATTGATTACATACTAAATACATCATTTAATGATGTCATTAAACACCAGTAACATAAAAAATTGTATTTTCACTATTCATCAAAAATTCAACTTTCTCAGAATAATCCCAAAATTTCACCTTAACCAAATATCAATGCTCTGATTTCAAAAATGAAATCCATTTTATAAAAATAATTTTCTAAATATTTTTAATTAAAATTTTAATTAAAAAAACACTATTCATCGAAAATTCATTTTTTCCAGAAAAATCCCCAAAAATTACCTTAACATAATATTGATGCTCTGAGTTCAAAAATGAAATCCATTTTATAAAAATAATTTTATAAATATTTTTAATTTAATTTTTAATTAAAAAACACTATTCACCCGAAAAAAAACTAATACTTGAATAATAATTTATCAAACTATTATTTAACCATTTTATCGAATCACATTACTTAATCATGGTGCCTAGATTATATTAATACTTTCATTAAGTGAGATTACTAATCCGTTTGGTCATAAAACTAATCCTAAGCATAAAATCACTATTCATAATTTACTATTCATCAATAATCATGTTGATCTTATTAGACTCTAAATTTCGTACTGAACATAATTGTAGAAGACCATTTTTCGAAAATCATTACACATTTTTAATTATTTAAGGTTTACCTAAACATTTTTAAAATATCCTTTTTCTAAAATTCATCAAAACTATGCATACTATATTTATCTGGTCATTTGAAAATTCATAAAATTCATCATAACAATAAATCCCAATTTTTATTTAAAACAAAGGATTTCACAAGGCAGTTACGGTCTCCTTACATAACCCCTTATCACACCAGCATAGGATCTAAGTGTAAGGTGTGCTAAGGTGAGAGAATCTGGGGGAGGCTCGTTCAACATCGCACGAGTAGTAATTTCTATCAATTTGACCTTCTCGCAAAGGCGCTTCCATTCTAGCTTCACACGATGAAGTTTGGCTTGAGTTTGGTCCAGAGAAAAGCCCAGTGGTGCTACCTATTTCCCAAGTTCTGTTAGATGGGCTTTGATCGGTCCAAGACTACTGGGTGAGGCCATCGAATCTTCTTTCTATTTTAATTAACCAAGATTACATGTATTTAGAGACAATAATCAAAACATTTAGTTTCCAGTGGTCATGTTGACCAATGGTCATATAATAGTCAAAACCCAATGGTCTTATTTTAATTATACTCATGTTATCAAATGAAACATTTGTGTTGAGTATAAAAATAAAATATAATAACACACAAAATTAGGAACCAAAAATTTATTCAAAATTTTTGGTCGTTACAATCTTCCCCCCTTAAGAAATTGCGTCCTCGCAATTTTTAAAATTGGGTTTTTAAATTTCATTGAAAGTCCCACATCGGAAAAGGAATTAGTAAAACTATTACTTTAAAAGAAAGAAAGGGAAGTACAAAGGTCACCGGAGTTAACCCTCACTAGGATTCCATGTTGGAAAACATGGACATGGAAGAAAAGGAAAGGGTCAAGTTCTGAGGGAGAGTAATAGAGAACATGATTAGGAGAAAGTTAACCATAAGAAAACCCCAAACTTACGATGTGTGTAAACGGTCTTTTCTTACCTAGTAGGAAACGTAAACCAACAACGTTTTTGTTTTACGTTCCTTTTCATAATTTTGAGGAATTCATTTACTACATAGAACAAAAACATAAGAAAATATACCTACCTTCAAGTTAAGTTACATCCTTTAATAAGTCCCTACCAACACAAATCTTTTCTCCAAATGAAGAGAATTCAAAAACACTTGGTCTCATAAAAATCACAAGAATCATCTTCTATAGAATCACATAATCCACAAAAGATTAACAATCTATTTCTTCTATCTTTAAAAATTATCCCAAAAATAGAAAGGTTAAGGTAAAACAACTCTTCAAAAAGAAAGAATCCCATAGGAATGGAAACTACTTTTAAGTCTTCAAAGTTCCATGGTGCTACCCAAAGTTCATCATAGACCATTCCATAAATAACGGTCCTTAAAATTCCTCAAAATAAACCAATCTAAGATTGAAACCCAAATACAAGAAGGATTTGATAACTTAGTCTTCCAAAATAAACATCATTGTTCATCTCCAATCAACATCAACCACTCCTAACATCTTATAACAAAAGTAGCTAACCTAAACATATTTTACTCAAGATAGGTTAATCATTCCCATAAGTAACCTAAATTACTATAAGTCCACCTTAAATTCATCGATTCTTCAAAATATAAGTCAACCTTACTCCTCAATGAAAATACCGTAGTAATCTATTTACCTCGATCATATAGGGTCCCCAAAATATTAAACATCTTCCAAAATAATAATCATCTTTTAATCCCCTAATCATCCCTGCCATATTAATACGGAAATCATCGCATTTCCTATCACATTTGTTGGTGGGACATGTTCTTCCATTTCCCACCCTTAACTAAGAAGAGAAAGCATAATTAGGGGCTTAATTACTTAGCCAATAATCATGAAAAGGAACTGAAAGCATATAAGGATGACTTGTAAAAGAAAATTATAACCTAACTTGTGATCCCCTATGTTCCCATCTAGGTTATCCACGATCATATATTCTTATGTGAATCTTTATTTTATTTTATATTTGTTCCTTTAACAATGGTTCATACTAAGCTTATGAATTTACCAAAGCATATCCCCCGGGAGTGTCGTAACCAAGAGTGCATCAAGGCCTGTTATCGTGTACCAGTTCCCGTTTGAGTCTAGCTCTAAGAGGTGTTTTTGTTTTTTACCCCTATGTACATATGTGCCAGAGCTGCCTCTACCTGCTCGTATCCAGAAAGGGATGTATTTACTTGGCAACCCCTTACTCAATACTCACCAAAATTCCATGAAGATTTTCTATATTTAAAATTTTCTATAGGCCTGGAGTTTTCATATCCTAATTTCAACAAATAACTAAACCATCCTTTGATACCAACTATAGCATCCTGCCTTTTTATCACATCAACGTTCATTACATTTTACAAAACCGATGATCTTTAAGGTTTAGTGTGTTAGAAACCATGAACTTAAAACATGAAACAAAAATAACATTCTTCTTAAACACTTGAAAGACTTCTCCTCATGTTCACCCTAGGTTCATTACTGCATCTCATAACCTGGGGACATACATCAAAAGAAAGGGTGAGAAGAAGGCCCAGTAAGGGAAACAAGAGAAACATTTTAAATGTGAACTTGAGATACTTCAATAAGGTCATGAAAAGAACTTTAAGGCATGAGAAAGAAATCATGAGATATATCATAATAAAAATAACATTTTTCATAACATGAAGATGTGGCTACAACATTTAATATTGACAATCATTTCATTTAACCATGGTCCATCCCCAAGGTGCCATTAAAAATTACCGAGGTTATTCACCAAGGTATCAGTCTAAAAGGTCATCTCTAGAGATTAAGTCTTTACCCAATGCATTGGAGCGCTATCTAGGCGCACCCTTGACATGTAATTATTATCATGTGAGCCACATATATCACCATCAATCATTTCATAAACAACCCATATAGCATAAAAGAAATGGGTTTCATTTCATAATCATAACGTTTTAAAAACTGCTTTAAAGACATGATCTTTATGTCACTTTAAACCCACGAAAAATGGAAAGCGGGTTTCATATATGTAAATCCCAAAATTTAAAAAAGAAAATTTTGATATATATGTGAATACCCATGTATAAATAAGAGCTTTGAGTATTCACTTAATAACATAAAATAATTTTGAGATAAAGAGGGAGGCATTTTGAGACGAAAACTATGCAGCATAACGTCTACGATACATGGTTTTAGAAAACATTGAAAAGAGAGGGGACATGGGTCACACACTCAAAAATTATACATAAAACAGTAGGGGAACAGAACATATAGTATTTAAGAACATGGTAATGAAATTTGAATGATATACCATATGAAACGAAGAACTTGAAAGGAAGACAAAAATAAGATTTCTCTTATGAGAATTCTGTAGCCTAACGGCATCACTTAAAACATCCCAAAAATGGATTGACGAGATCAAATGGGGTCTCTCATAATATTAACATAAATGATCAGTATGATAGATATAGATATCATACCCCAAAATAATAAAAATGAACTTGAGAGACTTGACATGAATGTAGATCTCGAAAACGATAAGGGTTAAAGAACCCCTTAGAAATTCGGCAGCCTAACGGCGCCACTTAAACATCAACAAAAATGAATTGATGAGATAAAATATGGTCTCTCATCATATGAACATAAAAAATCAGTATGATATATATAGATATCATACCCCAAAATAATAAAAATTAACTTGAGAGACTTGACATGAAAGTAGATCTTGAAAATGAGAAGGGTGAAAGAACCCCTTAGAAATTCGGCAGCCTAACGGCGCCGCTTAAACATCAACAAAAATGAATTGATGAGATCAAATAGGGACTCTCATAATATGATCATAAAAGATCATCATGATAGATTTAGAGATCATACCCCAACATAATAAGAAGGAAGTTTCAAGACTTGACATGGAATTAGAACTTTGAAAAAGGAGAAAGGTGAAAGAACCACTTAAAAATTTGGCAGCCAACGGTGCCACTTAAAACTTCAAAATACTGAATTGAAGAAATCAAATGGTTTTTCTCATTATATGATCATAAAAGATCACTATGATAAATTTAGATATCATACCCCAACATAATAAAATGTAACATGAAATACTTTACATGAAAATAGATCTTGAAAAATTAAAAGGGAGAAAGAATTCGTTACAAAAATTTCGGCAGCCTAACGGCACCACTTAAAACATCATAAAACGAAATAATGAGAGTAAGAGGGGATCTCTCATTATATGAACATAAAAAATGGCAGTAAGAGAAGTATAAAAGAACATCCTTTAACATAAGAACATGGAGCATAAAAGAAATGACATAAAAGAGAGTACTTTGAAAGAAAGAGGGAGGTAGGACCCCTTACCTTAAAACGTAACTCTTAAAACTCAAAGTTTGGGACCTTGAGGGCTTGGGGGTACCTTGGGTGGACTCCATGGGAGGTAATGAGACCCGAACTTCATTGGGGAAGATTAGGGGGTCGAATGGATGAGGGGATGGCTTGGTATTTATAGGAAAAGTGAGGGGACAAGGCATTAATGGCCAAGGGACACCTCATTAGTGGTTTTGGAAAAACCATGGGCTTGCCCATGGTATTTGCCCATGGAATTGGCCACTTGGGACACCTCATACATTATCTTACTATTCATAAGTCGACAATATTGATTACATACTTAATACATCATTTAATGATGTCATTAAACACCAGTAACTTAAAAACTGTATTTTCACTATTCATCGAAAATTCAACTTTCTCAGAATAATCCCAAAATTTCACCTAAACCAAATATAAATGCTCTGATTTCAAAAATGAAATCCATTTTATAAAAATATTTTTCTAAATATTTTTAATTAAACTTTAATTAAAAAAACACTATCCATCGAAAATTCATTTTTTTCAGAAAAATCCCCAAAAATTACCTTAACATAATATCAATGCTCTGAGTTCAAAAATTAAATCCATTTTATAAAAATAATTTTCTAAATTTTTTTAATTTAATTTTTAATTAAAAACACTATTCACCCGGAAAAAAACTAATACCTGAATAATAATATATGAAACTGTTACTTAACCATTTTATTGAATCACATTACTTAATCAAGGTGCCTAGATTATATTAATACTTTCATTAAATGAGATTGATAATCTGTTTGGTCATAATACTAATCCTAAGCATAAAATCACTATTCATAATTTACTATTCATCAAAAATCAATTTGATCTTATTAGACTCTAAATTTCATACTGAACATAATTGTAGAAGACCATTTTTTGAAAATCATTACACATTTTTAATTATTTATGGTTTACCTAAACATTTTTAAAATATCCTTTTTCTAAAATTCATAAAAAATATGCATACTATATTTATTTGGTCATTTGAAAATTCATAAACTTCATCATAAGAAGAAATCCCAATTTTTATTTAAAACAAAGGATTACACAAGGCAGTTACGGTCTCCTTAGATAACCCCTTATCACACCAGCATAGGATCTAAGTGTAAGGTGTGCTAAGGTGAGAGATTCTGAGGGAGGCTCAGCCAACATCGCACGAGTAGCAATTTCTATCAATTTGAACTTCTCGCAAAGGATATTCCGTTCTAGCTTCACACGATGAAGTTCGGCTTGAGTTTGGTCCAGAGAAAAGCCCAATGGTGCTACCTCTTTCCCAAGTTCTGTAAGATGGGCTTCGATCGGTCCAAGATTACTGGGTGAGGCCATCAAGTCTTATTTCTATTTTAATTAACCAAGATTACTTGTATTTAGAGACAATAATCAAAACATTTAGTTTCTAGTGGTCATATTGACCAATGGTCATATAACAGTCAAAACCTAATGGTCTCATTTTAATTATACTCATGTTTTCAAATGAAACATTTTTTTTGAGTATAAAAATAAAATAAAATAACACACAAAATTAGGAAACAAAAATTTATTCAATATTTTGGGTCGTTACAATCTTCCCCCCTTAAGAAATTGCGTCCTCGCAATTTTTAAAATTGGGTTTTGAAATTTCATTGAAAGTCCCGCATCGGAAAAGGAGTTAGTAAAACTATTACTTTAAAAGAATGAAAGGGAAGTACAAAGGTCACCCGAGTTAACCCACACTAGGATTCCATGTTGGAAAACATGGACATGGAAGAAAAGCAAAGGGTCAAGTTCTGAGGGAGAGTGATAAAGAACATGATTAGGAGAAAGTTAACCATAAGAAAATCCCAAACTTACGATGTGTGTAAATGGTCTTTGATTACCTATTAGGAAACGTAAACCAACAACATTTTTTTTTACGTTTCTTTTCATAATTTTGAGGAATTCATTTACTACATAGAACAAAAACATAAGAAAATATACCTACCTTCAAGTAGAGATTCATCCTTTAATAAGTCCTTACCAACACAAATCCTTTCTCCAAATGATGAGAATTCAAAAACACTTGGTCTCATAAAAAGCACAAGAATCATCTTCTATAGAATCACATAATCCACAAAAGATTAACTATCTATTTCCTCTATCTTTAAACATTATCCCAAAAACAGAAAGGTTAAGTTAAAACAACTCTTCAAAAAGAAAGAATCCCATAGGAATGGAAACTACTTTTAAATCTTCAAAGTTCCATGGTACTACCCAAAGTTCATCATAGACCATTCTATAAATAACAGTCCTTAAAACTCCTCAAAATAAACCAAACTAAGATTGAAACCCAAATACAAGAAGGATTTGATAACATAGTCTTCCGAAATAATCTTCATTGTTCATCTTCAAACAACATCAACCACTCCTAACATCTTATAACAAAAGTAGCTAACATAAACATATTTTACTCAAGATAGGTTAATCATTCCCATAAGTAACCTAAATTACTATTAGTCCACCTTAAATTCATCTATTCTTGAAAATATAAGTCAACCTTACTCCTCAATGAAAATACCATAGTAATCTATTTACCTCGATCATATAGGGTCCCCAAAATAGTGAACGTCTTCCAAAATAATAATCATCTTTTAATCCCCTAATCATCCATGTCATATTAATACGGCAATCGTCGCATTTCCTATCACATTGGTTGTTGGGACATGTTCTTCCATTTCCCACCATTAACTAAGAAGAGAAAGCATAATTAGGGGCTTAAGTACTTAGCCAATAATCATGAAAAGGAACTGAAAGCATATAAGGATAACTTGTAAAAGAAAAGTATACCCTAACTTGTGATCCTCTATGTTCCCATCTAGGTTATCCATGATCATATATTCTTATGTGAATCTTTATTTTATTTTAACTTTGTTGCATTAACAATGGTTCATACTAAGCTTATTAATTTACCAAAGCATATCCCCCGGTAGTGTCGTAACCAAGAGTGCAGCAAGGCCCGTTGTCATGTACCTGTTCCCATTTCAGTCTAGCTCTAAGCGGTGTTTTGGGTTTTACCCCTATGTACATTTGTGCCAGAGCCGCCTCTACCTGCTCGTATCCAGAAAGGGATGATTTTACTTGGAAACCCCTTACTCAATACTCACCAAAATACCAGGAAGATTTCCTATATTTAAACTTTTCTATAGGGTTCTTCCTAGAGTTTTAATATCCTAATTTCCATAAATAACTAAACCATCCTTTGATACCAACTATAACATCTCGCCTTTTTATCACATCAACTTTCATTACATTTTACAAAACCGAGGATCATTATGGTTTAGTGTGTTGGAAACCAGGAACATAAAACATGAAACAAAAATAACATTCTTCTTAAACACTTGAAAGGCTTATCCTCATGTTCACCCTAGGTTCATTACTTCATCTCATAACCTGGGGACATACATCAAAAGAAAGGGTGAGAAGAAGGCCCAGTAAGGGAAACAAGAGAAACATTTTACATGTGAACTTGAGATACTTCAATAAGGTCATGAAAAGAACTTTAAGGCATGAGAAAGAAATCATGAGATATATCATAATAAAAATAACATTTTTCATAACATGAAGATGTGGCTACAACATTTAATATTGACATACATTTCGTTTCACCATGGTCTATCCCCAAGGTGTCATTAAAAATTACCAAGGTTATTCACCAAAGTATCAGTCTAAAAGGTCATCTCTAGAGATTAAGTCTTTACCAATGCATTAGAACACTATCTAGGCGCACCCTTGACATGTCATTATTATCATGTGAGCCACATATATCATAATCAATCATTTCATAAACAACCCATATATCATAAAAGAAATGTGTTTCATTTCATAATCATAACGTTTTAAAAACTGCTTTAAAGACATGATCTTTATGTCACTTTAAACCCATGAAAAATGGAAAGCGGGTTTCATGTATGTAAATACCAGAATTTAAAATAGAACATTTTGATATATATGTGAATACCCCTGTAGAAATAAGAGCTTTGAGTATTCACTTAATAACATAAAATAATTTTGAGATAAAGAGGGAGGCATTTTGAGACGAAAACTATGCAGCATAACGTCTACGATACATGGTTTTAGAAAACATTGAAAAGAGAGGGGACATGGGTCACCCACTCAAAAATGTTACATAAAAAAGTAGGGGAACAAAACATATAGTATTTAAGAACATGGTAATGAAATTTAAATGATATACCATACGAAACGAAGAACTTGAAAGGAAGACAAAAATAAGATTTCTCTTATGAGAATTCGGCAGCCTAACGGCGTCACTTAAAACTTCCCAAAAATGGATTGACAAGATAAAATGGGGTCTCTCATAATATTAACATAAATGATCAGTATTTTAGATATAGATATCATAACCCAAAATATTAAAAATTAACTTGAGAGACTTGACATGAAAGTAGATCTCGAAAACGAGAAGGGTTAAAGAACCCCTTAGAAATTCGGCAGCTTAACGGCGCCACTTAAACTTCAAAAAAATGAATTGATGAGATCAAATAGGGTCTCTCATCATATGATCATAAAATATCAGTATGATATATATAGATATCATACCCCAAAATAATAAAAATGAACTTGAGAGATTTGACATGAAAGTAGATCTTGAAAATGAGAAGGGTGAAAGAACCCCTTAGAAATTCGACAGCCTAACGGCGCCTCTTAAACATCAACAAAAATGAATTGATGAGATCAAATAGGGTATCTCATAATATGATCATAAAAGATAAGAATGATAGATTTATAGATCATACCCCAACATAATATGAAGGAACTTTCATGACTTGACATGGAATTAGAACTTTGAAAAGGGAGAAAGGTGAAAGAACCACTTAAAAATTCGGCAGCCTAACGGTGCCACTTAAAACTTCAAAATACTGAATTGAAGAGATAAAATGGTGTCTCTCATAATATGATCATAAAATATCAGTATGATAAATTTAGAGATCATACCCCAACATAATAAAAAGTAACTTGAAATACTTTACATGAAAATAGATCTTGAAAAATGAGAAGGGAGAAAGAATTCGTTACAAAAATTTCGGCAGCCTAACGGCACCACTTAAAACATCATAAAACGAAATAATGAGAGTAAGATAGGATCTGTCATTATATAAACATAAAAAAGGGCAGTAATATAAGTATAAAAGAACATACTTTAACATAATAACATGGAGCATAAAAGAAATGACATAACAGAGAGTACTTTGAAAGAAAGAGGGAGGTAGGACCCCTTACCTTAAAACGTAACTCTTAAAACTCAAAGGTTGGGACCTTGAGGGCTTGGTGGAACCTTGGGAGGACTCCTTGGGAGGTAATGATACCAGAACATTGTTGGGGGAGAGTAGGGAGTCGAATGGATGAGAGGATGGCTTGGTATTTATAGGGAAAGTGAGGGGACAAGGCATTAATGGCCAAGGGACACCTCATTAGTGGTTTTGGGAAAACCATGGGCTTTCCCGTGGTATTTTCCCATGGTATTGGCCACTTGGGACACCTCATACCTTATCTTACTATTCATAAGTCTACCATATTGTTTACATACTTAATACATCATTTAATGATGTCATTAAACACCAGTAACTTAAAAACTGTATTTTCACTATTCATTGAAAATTCAACTTTCTCAGAATAATCCCAAAATTTCACCTTTACCAAATATCAATTCTCTGATTTCAAAAATGAAATCAATTTTATAGAAATAATTTTCTAAATATTTTTAATTAAACTTTTAATTAAAAAACACTATTTATCGAAAATTCATTTTTTCTGAAAAAACCCCAAAAATTACCTTAACATAATATCGATGCTCTAAGTTCAAAAATGAAATCCATTTTATAAAAATAATTTTCTAAATATTTGTAATTTAATTTTTAATTAAAAAACACTATTCACCCAAAAAAAAACTAATACCTGAATAATAATTTATCAAACCGTTGTTTAACCATTTTATCGAATCACATTACATAATCAAGGTTCCTAGATTATATTAATACTTTCATTAAGTGAGATTTCTAATCTGTTTAGTCATAATACTAATCCTAAGCATAAAATCACTATTCGTAATTTACTATTCATCAAAAATCAAGTTGATCTTATTAGACTCTAAATTTTGTACTGAACATAATTGTAGAAGACCATTTTTTGAAAATCATTACACATTTTTAATTATTTAAGGTTTACCTAAAAATTTTTAAAATATCCTTTTTCTAAAATTCATCATAAATATGCATACTATATTTATCCGGTCATTTGAAAATTCATAAACTTCATCATAAGAAGAAATCCCATTTTTTATTTAAAACAAAGGATTACACAAGGCAGTTACGGTCTCCTTACATAACCCCTTATCACACCAGCATAGGATCTAAGTGTAAGGTGTTCTAAGGTGAGAGAATCTGAGGGAGGCTCAGACAACATTGCACGAGTAGTAATTTCTAACAATTTGAACTGCTCGCAAAGGCGATTTCGTTATAGCTTCACACGATGTAGTTCGGCTTAAGTTTGGTCCAGAGAAAAGCCCAGTGGTGATACCTCCTTCCCAAGTTCTTTTAGATGGGCTTCGATCGGTTCAAGGCTACTGGGTGAGGCCATCGAATCTTCTTTCTATATTAATTAACCAATATTACTTTTATTTAGAGACAATAATGAAAACATTTAGTTTCCAACGGTCATATTGACCAATGGTCATATAACAGTCAAAACCCAATGGTCTCATTTTAATTATACTCATGTTATCAAATGAAACATTTTTGTTGAGTATAAAAATAAAATAAAATAACATACAAAATTAGGAAACAAAAATTTATTCAAAATTTCAGGTCGTTACAGTAACAACATTAAGAATATCATATAGTGAATTTCACCTGGTGTTTGAGAATGATATACTTATCATTATGAAAAATGAAATTAGAGAGTGGGAAGTCCACAAACCTTTCAGAACAACACTCTTTAAGGATGTTATATGATGTTACACATGATGAAAAGGTCATAGTAAATAGTGAAACAGAATAGCAGAGAGAATATTTGGTGAATTTTATAAGCGTGGACCTATATATTAGAACTATAAGAAGAAGGGGAACCAGAGAATGATAATAGGGATCACCAATTAAAGTTTCTATGGATATAATTAAATGATCAAAATCTATTAATCCTGATATTAAATGTAGTAATAGTATATTATTATTGTTAATATTCTGTTGGAATCATAGATCATTTATTAATTGGATTTATTCTATTTTGTGGGTTAGAAGGGATACATAGTGATTTTTTAGTTGAAATATAATTAAATTTTCCTAAATACAATTAAAATTACTCAACATCATGGGGATATGATATATTATTGTAAAAATTTTTAATAGAATCTTCTTAGAGTTAAACTATGTTCATCTCTTACCATATTTATAGAAAAAAATTATTATAGCTCATCAAAATGATGAAATATTATAAACAAAATCAATAATGGACTAAGATGGATTAAGAAAAGTTCTATATTCATTTCTAGGGGTGTAAAATATGGTATTTTATTATTAATAGGATGATTAGAGGGAGAAAAAAGTTCCATAATGATAGCATTTAAAATTATCGAGATGTGCCATTGCGATCTTGAAAATATGAATGAGAAGAATGTGTGAGTCTTGTCCGAAAATGATATCATAAAGCTCCGTGGAAAAAAATTGTATCTATTGAGGTTTGAATACTATAAAATCATAGAATTTTTCATTTAATCTAAATATAATGAGGCATAAATCATTGAATTTAAAACTCATGAAAATTGATGTTTGGGAGCCTACACTAGTATATTCTCATGATGGATCTTTATATATCATTATATTCATCAATGATTCAACATCTAAATAATTGGATTACATCCATAATAAAAAACATTAGTTGTTTGTGTTTATAGTTTTCTAATGTTTAATAGAAGATAAGGAGTTCAAAATTAATCTAAAATGATTATGGTATGATAATATTTCATTTTTAGGAACCATGGATTTATAATGGCTCTACTAGTGAACGTGAATAATTTTTGAGAATATTATACCTGGAAAAAAAACTAATATAATGGTTCATTATAGATGATAAATTATATTTTGAATAAGAATTATTAGAGTATGAGATTATATTCTAGTATGTACAAGAAACTCATAGTAGAATAAGTCATTTTGGTAGCATACATAGTAAAAGAAAATTCATTCCTCACAATTTTTAAAGAGATAGCATAACAAATATAGTCCAGAAATAGAGTGGATGTCACCCACCTCAATGGTTTGTATATATTAACCAATTTCCATGTTAACTCCATTGGTATGGACAAACATGATGTTATGTAATAACAATGTTTTTTTGGATAATACCTTAAATAATTTTGTTTCTGGCATTTAGATAATGAAAATTAAAAGATAATTAAAATAAAAAACTTTTTGTTGAATGATATGGTCTTGTGGAATTATGAGAACATTATGAAGAATAGAGCTGAAAAAAATAATTGACTGAACAAATCCACGTTGATCTGAATGGATTTTAAATAAGGATGTAAGTTAAAAAAATTACTACACCAGTGAGATTATAGAGGAATCATTTTGTGCATTTTATATATTAGAGATCATCGAAAATGTGGAAGCTCGTGGTAGTGTTCTGGAATGGGATGTTCTAGAATAATTGGTTCAATAATGTAGAAAAAATTGGTTTAATTGAAGCGATATTCCAAAGTCAGACTATTAGTATAGAGTTTCAAAAGAAATTTTTATTACATGATTTTTATGGATAGAGGGGAGTATAGGATCCTAAATGAAGTAACTAGAACTACTGACTCTATAAGTTAAGAGTTTTCCATGAATGGTGAATTTTGTTTATAAAAGTAAAAAAATTATTTCTAATATAATTACCATAGGGTAAGAATGAATTATTGAACAATTGGTCCTTTTTTTCGGAATAATATTTGGTTATAGAAATAGATATAAGGCCATGTTTTTTTTCAAAGTGTTTCAATGGGAGGAAAGATATGATTTCTATAAAATTTTTCCAACTATTTTAACATATCATAATCTAAAAAATGTTCAATATTGTTACTTCTAAAAGATTTCATATGCATTATATTTAAGAGAAAACAATGTTCATGCATTGTGATTAGAATGATAATATATATATATATTTAGAAACAGGATTCTTTTTTAGAAATATTGTTTAAGGATGTTGTGCGTAAGTTGAAGATGATTCTTTATAGCTTGAAATAATGACCTTGGTTGTAGAAACGATGGTTATATTCCTTTATGGATGAAAAAGAGTTTATCTAGTATAACATGTATTATTGTTCCTAAAATAATGTGTTCAAAGATGGATTATTTATCATCATTATCTGGTATACAGGTTATATTCTTTTATTGGATGCTTATATTAAATAGATTCCGGAGGCAATTTTTGACTTATCTAGAAGGATTTAGATGATAGAACCAGGGAAACCTAGAAATATTTTTGGGTTGTTTATTGAGAGACATAGGAAGACCAAAAGTATCATTTTTCTCTGAAATAATATATTTTGATGGTCATTAGAAGACTCATAATGAACAAATATAATCTGCAAAAAACCCCATTGGTTGGATACATTAAATTATCCTAATAAAAATCATTAAAAGGGTATTGTGAGGCTATGTACTGGATGAATGTTCTATATTAAAAATCATTAGGTATCATGACATATGCATGTTTTTATACAATGGTATAATATTCATTTATAGTGGGAGATTTAAATTATTTTATAGAGAATCCAATAAAGAAACATTAGGACGATGTGATGTTTATTCTTCATAATCTAAAAGTGTCCATAAATATAGACATATGTTTCAAAATGGATTATATATTATATTTTTATATAGATTCATACTTTTGGTAACACCCCAAGCTTCCGCAGTATGTTTCCCTTTCAATAATGCAATAGCTTTCATTGTATGGAACTTCGATATTCTAACACACTACGACCAATCAAACTACCCGTTATGAATAGTAATACCCAGTTTTGGAAATTTTATGAATTTTAATTTTTAAAATAGACTTCATTTTATAATTTGGAATATTTAAATTAGGTTAGGGTAAATTTTTGTTATTTTTCTGAAAACATTCAATTTTTGATGATTAGTGAAAAAAATGTTTTATTGGTTAAAACAAAATTTTTATTTCAAAAATGATTTATTTTATTTAATTTGTTTCGGTAAAAATTGATACATAATACCTATATAAGTTTAATTTAATTAATTGGAGTCATTTTATCATATTTTTATATGTATAAAAATTTTATTGAACTTTTTACTGTCTTTTACCCACCTCCAAGGATCATTTTCAAATTTGCATAAAACATAATTTACCGCTTCTATGAGTTGAATTTCCAAAATCTGAGAGACACAGTTGATAGTAGTAAGTAAAATTTGATTCAATAAGATGAAAAAATTGTTTGGTGAATTGTAACTTTTGACTTTTATTTACCACGGTTAAAAGTAAATAGGGTAATTAAAGGAAAAATTGATATTATAATTACCCTAAAACATGTCCTAATTATATTGGATAAGAGTAATTAGACCCATAAAACCATAGGAATGAAATATGATTCCTTTTGGTTCACTTAGATTAGATGAGGGTATATATTATTATTTTACTTAAAGAATAGTTAAAAAAGTTAAATTCAATGTTTAAAAACTAAACCATTTCTATTATGGGGATAAACACAATATAAATTTGACTATAAATTTTAATAAAAAGTCTAAAAATATTTCCAACATAATGGTATTTTATTTATAATTTTTAGACATTAAAATTTAATTTATTAATGACATAAATATGAGGTAGTAATTACCTTATTAATGAAATATTAAAATAATTGATATTATAAATATCCTTATAAATGTAAATTGATACTTCTGATGAATTAAAATACTTGTATATGTTTATATGACATTTTATGGTGGGTTAAATAAATTCTATTCTAAGTTATAAAGTTTTTATGGATTTCTAAAAAATCAAATACTAATTAGTATTAAAATTGACATAATTGAGTTTTTAAAACAAATACTATATTATTAATTAATCTAATATTCCTAAAAATATAAGGTTCGGACAAAGGAATTACATAAGATTATATGTATTGATTATGAACCTCATGGGGTTCTCTTGTCTTGTTAATGTATTTTTATTAACCATATAATATAAAAAATCAAATAAACATGGTAAATGTCAAACTATTTAACTAAGAGGTAAATAAAAAAGATGAGGTTAATATAGTGACCTAAACATGTCTAAAACCCATTGGTTGAGAGGTTTTAGACCCATACCCACCTTAGCCTCTAAATAATTCATTTTTCGGCAATTAGAAACCGAAACATATTTTATTACAAAATGATATTTCCGGCTTTTCCTAAAGTGACCATCACCGCTCTTAAAAAAGGGTACTCCCCATTCTCATAATTTCACACCTCCAAAGACATTTGGCTCGGCCAAACCCTGCCCAAATATCCTCCCAACCATCATACATTCATCCTAGAGGCCTTCCTTTGGTCAAAAATCCAACCTATGGAGCCCTTTTGATCAAATAAAAAAGAAGAACCAAAAGAGAAGATAATATTTCATCACCTCTTTCAATTTCTTTTCTCTATCAACTTCCTCTTTCTTTGTTGTCTCCATCATAAAATAATAACTCTAGTATCATCTATATACTGTGATTTTATTATAAAAATGGTACCACCATATTCATTATTCAATCCATCATATGAATAACAAAGTCATCATACATGCGTACGTACGGCTTATCATCTCCACATCGTCGTGTAGTTTGTTATTCAAACACTTCCTTATTTGGATGGGTATAATAATTAGTATAAATGATTTAAATAATAAATAAAAAATGTTAATGATTCCTTATATATGATATACCATCCAATTAAATATTATTTCACCATAAATATATTGATATTGTCGCTCGTGCGTACATACAGATTATCGTCTCCACAAACGCATTGATATTAATTTCCCCATCATAACCATTCAAAAATATTATTCATTTGAGGATTAAAAATAATTTTTAAGAACATAATATAATTTTGTATATTAATCAAATACATCATATCAATAACAAACATGGCTTACGTTACCAAGCATATAATGGAAAACGAGTTTGTTAACAAACAAAACGATGATACTACTAAAATATTATTAACAAAGAAATATTATAGGATCATATATGATATCATATTATTGTATATAGTTATTGTATAATTTAATAAAAATTATCTAAAAATTATATAGGAGTTTAATGTACCCTCGACCAAGGAAAATTATAAGGTAAGGTTTAATTTCACAATATCTTTATTATCTGAGGTTTTTTCTATGTAAGTATCTACCAGGATATTTTTATCATCCAAATCTGTGTTTTCTTAAAAATGCATTTCAAAACATTTTTACTATTTACAAGAAAATGGGTTAAAGTAATTTATACATTTATTTGAACAAATATGTTTTGAAATGAATCTTTCCGTCGTTTTCCAAATAAGTTACTTCATGACCTTTTCAACAAAATTAAGGTAAGCATGTCTTTTTTTTAACTTATACGGTGGGTGTGGCTATTTTCTGCCATTATATCATTATCAAATCTTCCAATACAAGCTTATAAGAATATTTTCCAAATAAAAGTTTTCTTTTAGAATTATAATAATATTAAATTATTTCAAAATATAAAATGATAATTTTTTAAAAAACGTTTTGATTTCATCTATGTCAACATCCTTTTGATGGATTTTAATCTTGTTTGAAGTTGATTTATTATAATAAAAATCTTCTATAATGTATTGAAGTTTTTTTTTATTTGTTTGACTATCGATGTGTTATTTTTATACCATTTATGATTTATAGATAAATTATTGACATTTTATATGCCAGTTTTAATACGAATGTTTAAGTTTACATTTAAACCTTTTCATGTGAGGAATGAATTTGATATAATAAGTGACGGGTGGAGCCCGTTATAACTCCTCGATGCATCAGTAGGTCTAATGAGATAAAATAGTGTCTTGGAAAAATTCCTTGACAAAATATAAATTTTAGTCTTGGCACACGACCTTGACTATGTGGCTATGAAGTCTGGCATTAGGCATTACATCATTATGAATCCGACTATTGGTATTGCATGTGATTATTCGACTAGTATGATATCCATGTGAATAATTAAATGAAATTATTTGATTTTATATCTTCTATATTATGTTGAAGTTTATGTTTAAAAGGCTATTGTTTTATTATTATACATTGCATTAAATTTTTATGCTTATTTATGAATGTTTCCACTGTATTTTTATCATTACTGAGCATCTGAGCTCACCCATTTCTATGTTTTACTTTTCTCAGTATGTGAAGAATTATTTTATGGTTGACCTATAAGGATAGGATAAGGATATAAGTGTGTTTAAAAAGGGGACAAAATGGTGCTGATGTTTTTATTTCATGATGTAAAGTATAATTTATGAATTGATCTAGTAATTACAAGGCTACTAAACTGATCGGTCATTCGGGACATGAATCGTTTTATCATGAAAATGTTATATAATAATGCATCAACTCTGGGTAACTGGGTTCGGGGGTTCATAGTTGTTATCCAATGAAGTTTAGTACAATCCTTAGAAGCTAGATTTAGAAAAACTCTGATTAGAGAATTGTAACATAAGATAGAAATTGAGGATTAGTATAGAAGAACATCCTAGAATTTTCGTATTGTATAGATTTTGTGAGTTTTCCAAGAAATACATCCCTATATGAATACGAGCTAGTAGAGGTGGCTCCGGAACAGATTTACCTAGGGGTAAAACCCGAAAACACCACTTTGAGCTAGACTCGAACGAGAATTAGTGCACCACAATGGGCTTTGTTTCACTCTTGGTTAGGACAATCCCTAGGGATATGCATTTGATAATTCTAATTTTATTTACAAACAATTATGAAGGCTTTATGAGTATATAATTACTCAAATAATAAATATTTATTTTTATGGATCATATATATAAACTGTTCAATTTATGTTAAGTTTTTTACCAGTTCGTATTATGTATTACGGTTCATAAACAGATCTACTGTATGCCATTGGATAGAAATGGATCCTAGTGGAAGGAATGGAAACTGTATCAATGATTGTAATACATGTATGTATTTCCCTCCTACTCAAGATAATTATAGTGGAGATGGTGAATAAACTGGTATTGATCAGCTTATCACCATACTAGGACAACTCTCTCAGGTTATTAATAATAACCTTACCCGTATGGAAGATCCTGATCCACAACGCGGAGGATCAATGTTAGACCACTTCATGAGGAAACAACCACCAACATTGAATGGGAGTAAAAATAAATTAGTAGTTGAGTAATGGATAAATTCCTTAGAGAAAATATTAAATTATTTGGTGAGTAGCGAAAGGGAAAAAGTTATCATGGCAGTTTTTTACCTCACGGGAGGTGCAGATCAATGGTGGTCATTGATTCAAAATACAAAAAAAGATGAGGAAGTATCAAATATGGAATGGAGGTAGTTTAAAGATATTTTAATATAAAAATTCATTCCACATGACCATCGAGCAGATATGGAAAGGCAATTTTTGAGTCTGAGATAAAAGGAGGATGAAAATGTCATAAAATATGAGGCTAACTTTACAAGGATAGTAAGGCATGCTGTAGATTATATACATAACCCAAGGAGTAAGATTGATCAATTATTTGATGGGTTAAAACCATATCTTCGGCAAGAATTAGTCTCATAATCCTTCTTATCTTACGATGATATTGTCCCATGTGCTATCAACATAGAAAATTAATTCTCTATGTCTTAGAACATTAAAAGAAAAGAAGGATGAGAAGAGATCTTCTGAACACTCTGGAAATAGAAATAAGGGGATGAAGGGAAAAGATGAATATCAATCCTGTGGTAAATGTAGGAATAAACACATTGGTGCTTTCCTGAAGGGAATGGGTGTCTGTTACAAAGGGTGTTGAAAAAGGCCACCAAGCTCATGATTGCAAGGGGAAGAAAGAGGCTATCAACATTGAATGCTACAATTTTATAGAAAAGGGGTATTCTGAAAATGAATTTCCTAAGTGCCAAGGGAACATACCTCATAAAAGGACAAGGGAGCGAGGCCAAGATTATGTGATCACTAATACTAAGGTTGATGCTCTGAAATATGTGGTGGCAGGTAATTTAATGTTTTTGTCATGTTTAGACAATACTTCATTTGATTCTGGATCATCTCATTGTTTCATATCTTCCCAATTTTCTAAGAAAATTATATATTTTCAATTAGACTTAACAAGGGAGTTGTCTGTCAAAACACCTAAGGGAAGTATCATCTCATCAGTTTTTTGTGAATCAGCTCCCATTAGGGCATATAAATGTTCTTTATCTGCTGATCTCATCCTCATACCCATTATTGAATTTGATATAATCCTCAAAATGTATTAGCTTTCGTACCATGATGAGAAAATTTATTGTAGGAAGAAAGAGGTTACAATTTTTTATGATGATAAGGAGTACCTTTTATTTAGAGTAGAAACGTCACCACCAGATTCCTATCTAGATCTACCCCCAGTAGCTAAAATAAATTCAATTACTAGTGAAGAATAGAATTAAATAACTATGGGTTAGGAAAAGAATGTTCGAATAGAGGAAGTACCCATTGTGCATGAATATGTTGATGTGATTCTAGAGGATTTACCTAGAAATCCTCCATAATGAGAAATTAATTTTTCCATTGACTTAATTCCTGGTTCAAGGCCCCTATCGAAGACCCCTTATAGAATGGACACTGTGGAATTATTGGAACTAATGAAACAACTAGAGGAATTGAGTAATAAGGGATTTATTCTCCCTAGTTTTTCTCTATGGGGATCCCTTGTCCTTTTTGTTGAAACTAAACACAAATCTATGAGGATGTGAAATGACTATAGGGAGATCAATGTTATAACAATAATGAACAAGTATCCCCTACCTCGCATTGATGATTTATTGGACCAAATTCATGGGGCTCAATATTTTTCAAAGATTGACCTTTGATCTGGATATCATCAATTGTGTGTGTAGAATGAAGACATTCCGAAAACAACATTTTGAACCAGGTACGAGCATTACAATTTTATAGTAATTCCTTTCGGATTGACTAATGCACCCTCTTTATTCATGGATCTGATGAATAGTGTTTTCAAAGAATATCGTGATGACTTGGTAGTTGAATTTTTTGATGATATCATTGTATACTCCAGAAGCTATTAAGATCATGAAAATCACTTGCGCATTATTTTAAAGACTCTTAGAAGAAAAGAATTATATGGTATGTTTAGTAAGTGTGAATTATGGATTCAAGATATTTCTTTTCTTGGCCATATTGTCTCTAAGGATGGAATATTTGTCGATCCTTCAAAAACCAAGGCAGTACCAGAATGACCATCACCGACGGGTATAACTGAGGTAAGCAGTTTTATTGGTTTAGAAGGTTATTATTGATGTTTCGTCCAGAATATTTCCCTATTGGCTAACCCATTAACCAAGATTACACATAAAGGGGTTAAATTTTTTTGGAAAAATGTATGTGAAGAATATTTTGAAGAACCGAATAGAAGATTATTCAATGCTCCTATATTGAATCTATTATCAGGGAACGATGGGTTTGTTATTTATAGTGATTCTTAGAAGAAAGGACGTGGTTGTGTCCTTATGTAGAATGATAGATTTATTGCCTATCCATCATGATAGTTGAAATTAATGAACCAAAATATCCCACTCACGATCTTGAGTTAGCAGCTGTAATATTTTCTTTGAAAATATGGAGACACTATCTCTATGGTGAAAAATGTGAGATTTAAACTGATCAAAAGTGTTTGAAGTAAATTTTCTCACAAAAAGATCTCAACATGAGGAAAAGGAGATGGATTAAACTACTCAAGGATTATGATTTCACAATACACTAACACCCAGGGAAGTCAAATAAGTTGGTAGATGCTCTAAGCAGAAAGGATCATAGAGTTTTGAACAAGATGAGAGTTGAAAGGGGTCATATTTTCATGGATATTGTCAAAATGGATATGGGAATAATCATGGAAGGTGAAACATATATACTTTTCAAATGTTTTCGAAACCATATTTAGTAGAAAGTATAAAAATTTCTTAGGCTGATGATGAGGAGTTTTAAAAGAAAATTAATGCTGTGAATGATCGGAGATTGATCTACTTCATATATGAAAATGGAATTTTGAAATTTGGGAAGAGACTTAGTGTTCCTAACATACCTGATGTAAAAGGGAATTACTGAATGATTCTAATAGTTCCAATTTCTCTATACACCCTGGGAGCACCATGATGTATAGATATTTGAAAGAACATTTTTGGTGGGACAACATGAAAATAGATATTGATGATTTTTTGTTGAGGTGTATGGTTTTCCAACAAGTGAAAGCTATAAGATAACATCAAAGAGGATTCATGCAACCTCTTCCCATACCTATGTGGAAATGGGATAATATTACGATGGACTTGTTTAGGGGACTACCAATGACTCTTAGAAGGAATGATGCAATATGGGTCATTGTTGATCGTCTTACAATTTCAGCACATTTTCTTCCTATAAGATAAGCATTACCACATGAATGTCTATCAAGACTGTATATTAATGAAGTTGTAAGACGTCATGGAGTACCCCTATAGATTGTTTATGATCGTGATCCCCATTTTACATTAAGATTCTAGAAAGGGCTTCATAAATCCCTGGATACTGAACTTCATTTGAGCACTACCTACCACCCTCAAATCGATGGAAAATCAGAATGGACTATTCAAACCTTAAGAGTCATATTGAGATCTTTCTCACTTGGCTTTCAAGGTATGTGGGATCAATATTTACCTCTGGTATAATTTTCCTATAACAATAGCTTCCATTCAATTATTCAGAAGGCACAATATGAAGCGTTATATTTGAAGAGTTGTTGCAAACCAACTTATTGGGATGATGTTGGTGAAAGAAAACTTGTATGCCCAGAACTTGTTGGGGAAAATATGGAAAAGGTGAAGAATATCCAAACCCACATCAAAGTAGATCCAAGTAGGCAGAAGAGCCATTCTGATAACCGAAGAAAGTATTTATAATTTCAGGAAAGAGATCAGGTTTTCTTAAAGGAATCTCCATGGACGGAGTTATACAATTTAGTAAGAAGGGTAAATTAAGTCCAGGGTACATCGGACCTTTCGAAATTCTAAAAAAAATTGGGGTTGTAGCTTACCGTTTGTCAATGTGTCCAAGTCTCTCCATAGTTGACGATGAGTTCCACGTATAACTGTTGAGAAAATACATGCCTAACCCAACACATGTACTCACCTATGAATAAATTGAACTGGAACCTGATCTATCTTATTGGGAAGAGCCTGTCAAAATTCTCGATACTAGAGAACAAGTGTGGAAAAATCAGACGACTCATCTTGTGAATGTTATATAGAGAAACCATAACATGGAAGAGGGACCGTGGGAACCCTAGAAAATTATGATTAAGAACCACCCAAATATTTTTATGCAGTAATATTCTAGAAATTTCAAGGATGAGATTATTTTAAGAAGGTGATAATGTAACACCCCAAGCTTCCATGGTGTGTTTCCCTTTAAATAATGAAATAGCTTTCATTATAAGCAACTTCAAGATTCTAACACACCATGACCAATCAAACTAGCTGTTATGAATAGTAATACCCACTTTTTTAAATTTTATAAATTTTATTTTTCAAAATGGGCTTCATTTTTGAATTCAGGTTATTGAAATTAGCTTTGGGTAACTTTTTTTTATTTTTATGAAAAGATTCAATTTTTGATGAATAATGAAAACACTGTTTTATTGGTTAAAATCGAAATTTTACTTAAATAATTATTTATTTTATTTAAATTTATGTTATGTAAAAATATATACAAAATTACTATATAAGTTCAATGTAATTCATTGGAGTCATTTTATAATAAGTTTATATATAAAAAAATTGTATTGAAGTTTTTACCATCTTTTACACACCTACTAGGAGCATTTGAAAATTTGAATAAAACAAAATTTTACCACTTCTATGAGTAGAATTTATAAAATCAAAGAGACACAGTTGATATCATTAAGTAAAATATGGTTCAATAAGATGAAAATAATTATTGGTGAATAGTAACTTTTGACTTTTATTTACCACAGTTAAAAGTAAATAGTGTAATTAAAAGAAACAATGATATTATAATTACCCTAACACATGTTCTTACTCTATTGTATAACTATAATTACACCAAAAACAACCTTTGTAATAAAATATGATCCCCTTTGGTCCACTTGGATTAGATTAGGACATTTATTATTATTTAATTTAAAGAAGAGTAAAAAGAGTTAAAATCAAAGTTTAATAACTAAACAATTATTATTATAGGGTTACACACAATATAAATTATGCTATAAATATTAATTAGAAAGATAAAGATATTTTCTACATAATGGTATTTTATTTATAGTTTTTATACATTAAATAGTTTAATTTATTTATGACACAATGATGAGGAAGTAATTACCTTATAAATGAAATATTAAAATGATTTGTATTATAAATATCCAAAGAAATGTAAATGGAGACTTCTGATGTCTTAAAATAATTTTATAAGTTAAAATTACATGATAGAGTTGGTTAAATAAATTTTATTCAAGTGATAAATTTATTATGGCTTTCAAAAAAATCAAATACTAAATTGTGTCAAAATTTATATAATTGAGTTCTTAAAACAAATACTATGTTATTAAATGATAATATTCTTAAAAAATATAATTTTTTACCAAAGGACTTAGATAAGGTTATATATATTAATAATTAAGCACATGGGGTTCTCTTTTGTTGTTATATTATGTTTATTAACTATATAATATAAAAAATACAAAGAGAAGTGGTAAATTTCAAACTATTTAACTAAGAGTTAAATCTAAAAGATAAGGTTAATATAATGACCTAAACCTGTCTAAAACCCATTGGTTGATATTTTTTCAACTCATACCTACCTTGGCCTTTAAATAATTAATTTTTGAGACATTATAAACCTAAAATGATTTTATTACAAAATAATATTTCAAGATTTTCCTAAAGTGACCCTCACCTCTATTATAAAAGGGAAATCCACATTCTTCTACATTTAACACCTCCAAAGACATTTAGTTCGACTAACCCCTACACAAATATCCTCCCAACCTTCCTACCTTCATCAAAGAGTCCTTCCTTTGGTCAGAAATCAAACCTACGGAGCCTTTTTTATCAAATCAAATGGAAGAACCCGAAGAAGAGGTATAATTTCATCACCTATTTCAAGTTCTTTTCTCTTTCACTACCTCTTTCTTTGTTGTTTCCATTCTAAAATAAAAACTTCTATATCATGTATGTACAATGTTTTTATTATAAAAATTTTACAACCATATTCATTATTCTATCCATCATATGAATGACAATGTCACCATATGTGTGTATGTATGGCTTACCCGCTCCACGTCGTGTTGTAGTTTGTTATTAAAACACATTATTATTTGGATGTGTATAATAATGAGTATAACCAATGTAAATAATAAATATAACATGTTAATTATTATGTATATATGATGTACCATTCAATTACATAATATTTTGTCATCAATATAATGATATTGTCGCTCTTGTGTATGTACGGATTACCGTCTCCACGAACGTGATGAGATTCATTTCTCCATCGTAAACATTCAAGAATAATTTTCATTTGATGATTAAAAATAATGTTTAAGAACTAAATATCATTTTGTTTAGGAATCAAATAAATCATATCCATAAAAAACATGGCTTACGTAACCAAGCATATAAAGGAAAAAGAGTCATTTAACACCAAAAATGGTGATACTACAAAAATATTATTAACAAAGAAATATTAGAGGATCATATATAATATCATATTTATGTATGTAGTTCTTGTATAATTTAATTACAATTATTTAACTATTATATAGGGGTTAATGTACGCTCAACCATGGAAAAGTACATGGTAAGGGTTAATTTCACAATCTTTTTATTATTTGAGGTTGTTTCTGCGTAAGTATCTATTGGGACCTTTTTATCATCCAAATCCATGTTTTCTTAAAAAATGCATTTCAAAACATTTTTACTATTTACAAGACAAAGGGTTAATGTCATTTATACCCTAATTAGAACATATATTTTTTGAAATAACTCTTTCCGTCTTTTTCTAAACGAGGTACTTTATGACCTTTTCGACAAAATTAAGGTATGAATGTCTTTTTCTAATTTATACGGTGGGTGTGGCTATTTTCCAGTGTTATATCATCATCAAATATTCCCATACAAGATTATAAGAATAATTTAAAAATAAATTTCTTTCAAATTATATTATTTTTAAATGATTTGAAAATAGAAAGATATATTTCTGTAAAACAAAGTTTTGATTTAATATATGTCAACATCCATTTGATGGGTTTTAAGATTGTTTGAAGTTGGTTTATTATGATACTAATCTTTCATACTGTATAGAAGGTTTTGAAATATTTTTTTCTATTGATTTTATATTTTTATACCATTCATGGTTTATGGATAAATTATTGACATTTTGTATGCTATTATTAAGACAAATGTTTATGTTATGTTAAAACCTTTTCATATGAGGAATGAATTGGACTTAATAAGTGACGAGTGGAGTCTTATATAGCTCCTCATTGCATCATTTGGTCTCATAAGACAATCTAGTGTCTTGGAACTGGGCCTTGAAAAAATCTTATATGTATTCTTGGAATAAGTCCCTGACTATGTGGTTATGAAGTCTAGAATTATGAATTCCATCATTATGAAAGTGTTGATATTTCATGTGATTATTTGACTAGTAGAATATCCATGTGAATAAGTAATTGGAAATATTTTATTTTATCTTCTCCAAATTATACTTATGTTTATGTTCAAAAGGCTTTTGTTTTAGTCATATACATTTCCTTAAATGTTTATGCTTATTTATGAATCTTTCCGCTATATTGTTATCCTTACTGAGAATCTAAGCTCACACCTTTCTAGGTTTTATTTTTCATAGGATGTGATGAATTATTTTATGGTTGGCCTGTAGGGATATGATAAGGAAATAAGTTTTTTTAAAAAGGGAAAAAAATGTTGTTGTTGTTTTTATTTCATGATGTAATGTAGAACTTATGAATGTATCTAGTACTTCCAAAGATACTATGTCGATTGGTCTTTTGGGACATGATTCATTATACAATTCCATTGTTATGTAATAATGCACTAACTTTGGGTAATTGGGTGACGTCGTTACACTTTGGAGAACATTTGGATGCATTAAAGAGTTCTATATGTATTTTGTTTACTGAGAGTGTGACTTCTCAACCCAAAAAACTCTTAATGGTGCCCTGATCCATTTACTCACAAGGCCTCATGCCTACATCGGCATATTGTAGAGGCTACCGAATATCTTAAATGGTACATGGTGGTATGGTGTGGATTCTATACCATCATTATACATGTACACACTGGATTTATAAATGATTAAATAGATGAATCATAATAATTAAAATAGAACAGTGAATGTAAATAATCAAAATAGTAAAAATATATCAAGACAAAAGTAAAACCATATAAAAATGATTAGTATACCATAGATAAAAAAATAAGAAATAAATTCATGAAATTAAGAATCATTTTAAATTCATGTATAAAAATAAAAAAACAAAGAGGTTATCTTTAATAGTATCATGATCTGGTGCTTGTACATATGCTCATATACTTCCATTTTTGGAAAAATCAAGCATCTATGACCAATCTCTTGATTTTTTTTCCCTTCATATAATCATAATGACTATTCAGGTACCATAGGTGGCCCAAATAGGGTGTGTGATATTCTGAGTAGGACACCAATAAAGTTAGATATATCAAATCTCTCTTGTTCACATAAACAATCGCCATGTGAAGGCATCACAGGTGAGCTGTGATATATAAAAAATATAAAAAAATTAAATATACATTTCTACAACAAAAGAATGATATAAATTATAATAATAAATATATATGAGAAGTGTTAATAGAATATGTAACAGGATCAGTATACAACATATATGAATAAATTATTAGATGTAGATGATCTATCCTCAAATGTGATAACTAGGGTAACCACATCGAGAACATGGAACTCATCCAATGATATACTAAGAATTGTATCATCCCAACATGGGTCATCTCCCAAATAAACAACCATGGAAAAATATATTGAAAAATATGAATTTATATAGAGGTTATAGGTTCCATACATTGATCACCCTCATCAGTTCCATACATTAAGTAATTATTCATGGGGGTCATATGTTTCATACTTTGATCCACTTGTAGGTCCCAAACCATTATGAAACTTGTTCCATACCTTTTTAACAAGTTAGTGACATACCATGATTTCAAATATCTAGAAAATAATTTAAAATTTTCTATTTATATTTTATTATCTCTACCTGATTAAAAATATTTATATTAAAATTCCCAATCCAAGAGAATATCCATCTATTTCCATAATTTCATCTATTTCAAAAAATTTAATAACATTAATGGAATTTGATATCAAGGGAAAAGGGTAATGTCATTATCCAATTATATAATTTAATTTAAAAGGTATCCCACTAAAATATGGAGAGCTCATAGACTCAAAGTAGTTTTATATCATTGGGAAGATTAAAAAACTCGCCTAAATGGTGGCTTGAGTAGATGTTGAAAACCACTAACTATAGAAAATTACTAAAAGGGAATCACATTATGGTTCCAAAATAATAATTAAGAAATTTAATTAATTTAGTATAAACATATATAAGGACTATCTTATGTCACAATGATGATAATATAACAGAAATCAACCCCTTAAGTAAAAGTTACATACCACCTACCTTATGCTTATAGGGGAAAATTCATCTAGTATCAACCATTTGTTTGGAAAAAAATTGAAAAATAACATAGGAATAGAGTAATAACCTAATAATAGGGAATATTAACTTGATCTAAAATAACATCAATGATAGTGAAAAAATTTGATGATGGAATACATCAGATTAAAGATCTTATTATTAGAGATCCAAGATGATAAAAAACACTTGAATTAGGGGATGGATGAAGGAGTTATCCTCGATCATAGCATAGGGTTGATGAATCCAATGGAGGATTTGGATAAATCTATGTGGTGAAGAAAAAAATATGGATATTTTAAAAAAATGGATGTGGTAAAAAAGAATAAATATTCACTTTTTTAAGTAGAACATGGTGTTTCTGCAAAATCTTCCAAACCCTGAACCAAACATGTGTCTGGTATTTTCCCCATGACACCCCCCTCACATGAACTAAGCACAAAGATAAAAAATTCATCTACAGTGTTTTCAAATCCTTTATATCTCCATATAAAAAATTGCGTAGTTTAAAAAAACTATGCTGCCTCACGTACAAGATTTTGGAAAATCATGTGCCCGCTTTATTTCTTTGAAAACATGGAGTTCTTGGCTCTAAAAAAAGACTTGAAAAATAATTATATATTATATCAAAAAAATGATCATTTATAAGGATAAAAAATAAATTTGAAAGTGAAATTAAAATTTTCATAAAATAAGATAAAAAATTTGGGATGTTTCGGCCTCCATACTTAAAAAAACTCATCCCAGACTTTCCCTTCTGAGGTTAATAAAACATAATCTGAGATATGTTTGGGACACAAGTCATATAATGTAACCTCTATATCCCTAGTCATATCTCATACAATTCAATTATTCCATTACACACATACTAAAGGGACGAACCTACCATAGGGACATTTCTTGCTTCGATCCATGTTGCATATTGGAAGCTCTTAAAAGGATGAATCTACCTCTAGATCAATATAAACTGGCTAAATGAATATAAAATAATATAAATTATAATGATGTAACTAAGAAACATGAAACATGTCATTCATATATTTGTATCTCTATTGGAGTTCTATCTGATAAGTAACTGGATTGACCCTATCAAAAAACTCAAAAGGTCTATCAAACTGAGGTGATCACTTACCTTTCCACCTAGAACATTGATTCCCAAGTCTAGTTAATACAACAAATAATACCTGATCCAAGAACTCAAACTCTATATGTCATCAATGACCGCTATCATATGATTTCATTCTAATTTGGGATAAATCCATTCACTAATGAATCATCTTAACATTCTCTAAAGTCTCTTGAATGTGACAAATTATAAGTAATGCTACATCCACCACCTCTAACTAGCACATAGGTGAATATCATATCCTACCATATAAATTATCAAATGTATCCGTCTAAATTGTACTGTTAAATATTTTATTATAATATAATTTTGATAAGATAATATTTTTCTCCCTATAAATTTTAAAATTAAGTACTCATTCATGGATCATTTCTTATAAAAAATATATCATCCATTCTAACTAACTGTTGGCTTCGGAGTGAAAGGTAGTGCTCAAAAGTACTCATGTACACCTAGAATTATGTTACCCCTTCCAAAACCATGATGTGAAATGTGAATTTCTATCAGAAAAAATAGAACAAGGGACCCCATGTAAATATATAATCTTAGGGATGTACAGTTTCTTATGTTTATCCACTAAAAAAATATTTGATAGGTAAAAAGTGAGTGACCTTCATGTGCATGTAGAGTATCACCGATATTGCATCATTTCCTTGAGGGGATCTTTGTAATAAAGTCACAAAATCCATATTTACATCATCTAATATCAAATCTTGAATAAGAAGTGGATGTAGAAGAGCAGTTGGTCACTAGTGTTCTACCTTCAACTTCTAATTGGGGAACCTTGAGTAATGAAACCTATTATCCCTCTTTTCATACTAGGACACCAATATTGGAGATGTAGAAGGCGATACTTATTTTTAAGATAAGGGTGTTCAACCTATGTAGAAAAATGAGAATCTCGTGAAAATTCCACCTCAATGTCAGTAGAATCCTAGATGTGTCCCTAAATGTGAAAGATTTCAGTCTCATCAACAACCAAACTTGGGGGTTGGTCATCTATAAAAACCCTATCCTATATGATTAGGAATTTGGGATCCAATAGTTTCATCATTTTCACTATCCCCAAGAGTAAATGGGTCACTGATAATGTAGTAAAGGATGGATTTCCATGATATTCTAGAACCTATAGATGCATTTTGTAGAAGAGATCCATTAACTGCCACCCACTACTGGCCTCCTATACTTCATGTGTCTGGGTATTCCAACTCAAATAATCCTCTAAAACATTGTATTTCCCATGTTTATATGAATGATCAAAATTGTTTTAATGGATGAATCCAACCCACTTCCTTTATTTGAGATATTATTATTTTTATGAAAAGTTATTCCTAAGGCTTTGGGGGACTGCAAACACAAAAATTCCCTCCCAATAGGTAATCCCTCTTACAACACAAAGCATGAACTAAGAATATCAACATCAGATTGTGAATCAGGTAAATCAACTCATGAGTCCTCAACTATCATAACCTACACTAAATTAAACAATTATCCTATATCAAATATACTCATAGATCAATAATTAATGCATCCCAATTGACTACATAACTTCTACTTAGCTCTTGAAGATTTAGAATCATTTTGGAATTTAGTCTCCCTTTCAGCTCTTAAATGTTTTTCTCCTAAGCTTCTGACCATATGAACATCTCACCCATTTTATTCCTTCCAATAATTTGTGATGAATGGAATTAAAAGTCATAAATAAATCACCATTAATATATTTCCATCCCTAAGAAACTATGTATGTGAAATATATTTTTGGGTTTATTCTAATAAACAATGGAAGTAATTTTTTATAATTCAACAGACACATAGATCTCAAAATTATTGTGACTCATGAAATTTACCAATTTGATATAAAAGTAGAATTTAGTGATCTTAGAATATAGTCGATGCACTTTTAGTGTATTCAGAATAATATTAAGAAGTTTTCCATGGTCATGCCGAGTATTGGAATATTGTAAGATTGCATCCACAAATATTATTAAAATATTAATCTAGATATGGGTGGAAAAGACAATTCAATAAATCCATAAATATAGATGACACATTCATGAGACCTAATGACATATCTAGATAATCCTAATGAGTGTAACTGATATGATAGGTTTTATGATGTATTTCTAATTTTATAACTCATAGTCGATGATAGCATAACCTTAAATAAATCTTAGAGAAAACTCTTACTCATCAAATATGGTCCTAGATTTTGTCTATATGTGGAAATAGATTCTAGTTAATGAATGTAAGCTAGTTCAACTAAAACTATTACATTCAATGTATGAAGGAACCATATACCTTCTTGATGAAAATGAAAAGTGATCCCCAAGGAGAAGTACTGCTTGTACGAGGCCCCTTTTGTTTCAATTGCACCAGATATCCCTCAAACTCTTACAACTTAGTAGTAGCTATCATGAAAGGAGAAATTGATATTATTTATTCTCCTAGTACTATCATAATAGACAAAAACACCTATCTCTCATGGGTTAATCCAAAAACAATCTAGGGAATACATCCCTTAACAAATATACTACTAGAGGGAAAGTAGTCTAATGTATTCCATGATCATCTATATAATATAAGGCCCCAGCCTTAAACCATACTTAATATTGAATTAAATGAATAATTCACATTGAGGATCTTTTCAGGTTCAGAGTTTTAGATAATTAGATCATAAAACTTGCATTACATTCCACATTTAAACAAAGTGGTTACATAAAAGATAGTATTCATTTTTCCCATCAATGGAAACATATTTAGAATAAAACATGGATTCTTTCTTAACACTTCCTTGACACTATCATCACATCATGTACCTTTCCCTTGACCTGTGAAAAACATTTCAAAAACATGGGATGAGCATAAAAAGCTCAGTAAGGGATAGAAAAATATGGAAAGGAAACATGAGTATATATATACATAAGAATGAAGTCATACTTTACCCATAAAACATAAGAACTTTAACATACCTCATCAAATCATGAATAAATCATAGAAATAATAAGACATAAAGGTAACTTGAGGCATTTATAACATTCTTATATAGGGAGTAACCCTCTTGGTTACGTTTGAAATACCCATCACATTATATTCCCTAAATCTCTTCAGAGAAACCTCAACATTTAACCCCTTCATGTTACCCAATGTATTAGAGAGCTATATCGGGCTCACCCACCCTTAGTTTATCATGGAACCACCCATCTTCATAATAATTCCCAAGAACCATAACATAATCGTATCACATAAAACATGAATAAAGGAAACATAACACTTCCACTTTTCAATAACAAGATATCAATACAACACATTGATATAAAAACATTATGAAAACCATTTCCAATACCAAAATAAAAGAAAAGTAAAACATGGTATTTATTTTTCTTTAAAAAAAAGGTATGGCTTGTAGAGGAATCCGAAACTCAAATTATGGTCATGGCGGCAGAGAAGTCATTGTCGCCACATACGTACGACAAAAACATTCCCTTTTTTCATTTAGTAAAATGCTTTGTATAAAAAATATTCATTTTGGATAAACGTAAAAGTCAAAGGGGTTTATACACCATATAAAAGAAGTTTCTGTATAAAACAAAATATGTCTCAATGAAAGGAGATTGCGACGAAGTCCCATATAAAGACGGTATCCTTAGATTATGGATAAATCAATTACATAATTATGTGTGACAAACGAATACACCAAATATAAGTGGATATTAAGTATAAAACAATCAGAGGATATTCACACATATTCATAGAATGACATATTAAAGGAGTACAAGTTTATCCCAAAGAATCAAAATTGGGTTAAGAAGTTCCCTTGCAAAAATTCGATAGCCTAACGGCGTCACTTCAAATTTCAGAAAATGAGTCGATAAGAGATAAAAAGGGTATCTCATCACTTGGACATAAAATTTACATCAATAAGGATATAGAAGAAAAAGTCCCAACATAATAGTATGTGAATTTAAAAGACATAACAAAAGAAGTCTTTTAAAAAGAGGAGGGTGAAAGGTTCCCTTACCGACTTGGGTAACATTCGAAACGTACACCCCATTGAAGAAGGTTCATACAATGAATATGTAAATACCCATAAATGAAATTATATTACACAAAGAATATAATAATGGGCAGTACATACACAACTCTAAGGAAATGGTGGAAAATTTAGCATAAATCTCACAGCAATAAAAGTGAGATGAAAAATCCCTTACGAAAACTCGGCAGCCTAACGGCGCAACTTAAAACATCCAAAAATGGATTGATGAGATCAAATAGGGTCTCTCATCATATTTAAATAAAATTTACATCAATAAGAATATAAATTAACATCCCCCAACATAAAAAATAGGAGATTAAAAGAAGTGACATAAAGGAGAGTACTTAAAAAGAAAGTGAGAGGTTGGATCTCTTACGAAAATTCGACAGCCTAACGGTGCCACTAAAAACTTCCAAAATGGATTGATGAGAGAAAATACGGTCTCTCATCATATGAACATAAAAATTATAGTAGATTAAAATAAAATAACATCCCAATCATAAGAAATATGAGCTTAAAAGTAATCACATAAAAGAGTTAACTTAAAAAGAAAGAGAGGGGTAGGATCCCTTATGAAAATTCGGCAGCCTAACGGCGCCACTTAAAAATTATAAAAAAAGAATTGATGACAGTAATAGGGAGTATATCATCATATAAAAATAAAAATAACAGTATTGTTAATATAAAAGAACATACTCCAACATAATAATATGGAGCATAAATTAAATGACATAAAAGAGGGTACTTGAAAAGAAAGCGAGAGGTCGGATCCCTTACCTCAAGTGCAACTTGTCTTGTTCATTTATTTATATTCTGGAATAATAAACTTTGGTCAATTTATAATTGATTAAGGTCATAATTTAAAGATTATTATTCAGTTAATATCACATATTATAATGTTATAATAATTAATTAATAATGTGAGTTCATATCAGACGTTTTTGTCGATGTTTGGTACATGAGTCAAAAATAAACTTGTTTGAAAATGATTGTCCATGTAGTTATAAGTAAATCATCTCCAGAATAGTATTAATGATTTAAATATCTTATATATCCATTATATATTCATTTTAAACTATTCCATAACATTTGGAGATAAAAATAAATGAAATTCACCGTTCATTGAGACGGTAGGTTGTACATACGCATGAACGCTACTTTCATTTCTTTGACATATTAATGGATTTAAAAACAATTGAGATATATATATATATTATAATTCCAGTTTAATATATATTTTATATAGGTCAAATAAGTTCATTAATTTCATTCTTTATACATTCCATGTATTTCATGAACAAGTCACATCACTTGAGGGGGCGGTAGTCCACACTTCGTCGTATGAAATTATCGCATTTGCACAATATGCAAAGCATAAAGGTATGTTTTAAATATAAAATACAGAAGCATATGGAAAACATAAATAAAATATATATCATATATAAAATACAGTGACCTCAAAATGGCCACCTTTAAATGTGTTAAAAGAATATTGAACAATCATTGTTTCGTGAGGCAGTAATTCACCATCCACAGAAACAGTATGTTCTTTAACCATTAGATGGATTTGTGTGTAAGTGTAGCTAGAATCCTTATTATAAAAACATCCCAGTATATTTAAGATACTGATGTTTTTACAAAATAAAGGAATAAAAAGTTTTTAGGGGGTTGGAGTAGCAAAATAAAACATAAGAACACAAGAGAATACACTACCTTTAAATCGGGTAACTCTTTTTGATTTGAGCTCAAAGGATTCCTTGGAAAGACTTATGCCCAAAGTGAGGCTTCTAAGAGTAATAGAGGTATGTGGAGAGACAAAATTGGCTGGGTTTGGCAGAGACAAAGGCTTGAGAGGTGTGGGTAAGGTGGTAGAGGTGGGGCCATTTATAAGAGAAGAGGAGGGGCACTCTTGGAAAGTCTTGAAAAGTAACATTATTATAAAATGCATTTAGGATTTTAAAGGTCCCACAATTATATATTTCGAGGATAAGGTGATAATAGTTTGAAATACACACATACAATAGGTTTTTGACAAGTGTAGGTCTTATATTTTACATTATCTTTTTATTTTATTTAAATCGTTAAATAATGAGGTAATCACTGCATCATCATGGTGTCATAAATAATTTAATTTCTTTAATGTCTATAAATTATAAAAAAATATCATGATGTAGGAACTCTATTTAGCTTTCTAATTAATTTTTATAGTCAAACATATGACTTTTATAACCCCATGTAAAAAGTTTTTTAGTAAAACAACACATGTTTGTGACCTTTTAATTTTAACTTTAAATAAAAAGGTTTTAATGTCATTTTCATACCAAAGTAGCTTCATGGGGACACCAAGTTGACCCATGGATTTTCTTGGTCGACCATGACTCAACACAAAAGGGTAGGACATGTGTCTAGGTCATTTCATATTATTAAAACATTATTTTTACCTTAAACTACACTAATTACTTCTAATCGCGATTAAAAACTTAAAAGTTACTATTCACCAAAAAATAATTTTAATTCCATTGAACCACATTTTACTTCTTAATGACAACCATGTATTTCAGATTTTTGAAAATCAAAACACATAGGTGGTGAATTTTCATTTAAACGGAAAATCAGTTTTTATAAGTACCACTTAGTGGTTTCACTATTCATCAAAAATTGAAGTTTTTCAGAAAAATAACAAAACTTCACCCTATGCTATATTTGATATTCCGAATTCAAAAATGAATTATATTTTAAAAAATTCGAAAAATATAAGTTTCATTAATTAATTTAATAATTAATTCCCACTGACAGAGAAAATAGCGTATTTTTATGAAACAATAAGTATCAAAATATTGACACTAGTTTAAGTCCGATTTCAAAGTGAAATTAATTCCAATGACCAAAATTGGATTAAATGGTAAAAATATATTCTAATTTAACTTTAAAACCAACTCAAAATATAATTTAATCATATAAATAAATTATATTAAAAAGAGGTTTTGAATTGAAATACAACAGTTTTCACTATTCATTAAAAAATGAACTTTATCGGAAAAATACCAAAAATTTACACAAAGTAAATTTTGATGTCCCGATTCTAAAGAAGAATTTTATTTTGTCAAATATAAAACATAAAATTTTCAAAAAGTGGATTTAAAAGAGGTTCGCCATCAAAAGGCGGTTAATCGACCTTTTAAAGAATATTAGAATGTTTACGCTTAAAATTGGATTCATTCGCAGTTTTAATCCTATAACATTTATTGTAAAAAGTAAAAATATTTAACAAACATACATAATACTTTTTTAGTTAGTTCTGTTCTTTCCCGCCATTACAATGGCTAGGCGTTAACTACCATTTAAAATAATATTATTTTATTATTAGAGTGCAACGTAAGATTTCAAAGGAACTCGTTGTCGCGTATTGGGTACGCCATCGAGCATAGCGTTCCCTTTAAATTAATATTAATATTTTTTTCACAAATAGGGATAAATATAAAAATGTCATATTATTTATTTACCTGGGGTGTTACATCCTTCCCCCCTTTTGGGAATTGCGTCCTCGCAATTTCAAAATTTGTCTTGGAAACTCCATTGAAAGTCCCACATCGAAAAAGGAGTAAATTAAACTATTACTTTAAGAGAAATAAAGGGAAGTACAAAGGTCACCCGAGTTAACCCGTACTAGGATTCCATGTAGAAAAACATGGATATGGAAGAAAATGAAAAGGGTCATGTTTTGAGGGAGAGTGACAGAAAACATGTTTAGGAGAAAGTTAACCACAAGAAAATCACAAACTTGTGGTGGGTTAAACGGTATTCGATTCCCCAGTAGGAAAAGTTAATAGACAACATTTTTGTTTTAATTTTCTTTTCATTGAGGAATTTATTTTTTATCTTAAGGAAACATATTTACATGTCATGTTGACTTTCAACTTTTACTAGATTTCTTACACAAACTCATACTTTCCCCAAATGATGAGTATTTAGGAAGACTTGTTCACACTAAGAGTACTATAATAAACTTCTAGAGAATCACCTAATCCACAAAAGAGGACTATATATTTCCCATGTCTTTAGACCCTTACAAAAAACAAAATTATTATAACAAGATCCGATAATCCAGAAAAGGATAACCCTTTATAAAAAGAAAATATATTCTTAATCTCTATAATTTGTCCAACAAAACCCAAAGTTCATCGAAGACCATTTGATAAACAATTTTTCCATAAAATTCATCAAAGTAAACCAAACTAAGATTAAAACCCAAATATTTGATGGATTTAATCACATATTCTTCCAAGGTACAAATTAACACTTATCTCTAAATAACATCAGTTGCTCTTCAAGTCTCATATTGAAAAGTAATTAACCTAATCACATATCCTCCATGATAGGTTAATAATTTACATAGATAACCCAAAATCAAATTACTCTTAATTCATAAAATCATCTAACTAAAAATAATAAGTCATACTAACCAGGGACTTCACATAGTCCAGTGGTAGGCGATAAATACCAGTCGCACTTTGGTTGTGGGTTCGATTCCCACAGCTTTGTCTGACGCGACGGGTTGTCACACAGTCTACATGTTGTCCTTTTTATAAAACTATACAAATAACCCTAACATTTTTTAACCTTAATAGTTTCCTTATACCTCTCATTTTCATCAAAATTCATTACGATCTCAACATCTTAATTCTTGAAGTATTATTTCACCACCATAAGATAAAATAAAATGATTCCCAAAAACAATAACAGCATACCTTGATCATGGTGTCCACTCAGTTTCATCGTCATCTTGCTCACGTAGGTAGAAGTCCCATGTATTACAACAATGATTTATGGATCCTTCAAAATCATTTGCTTCCTCCATCCAAATACACCTTGTACAACATCGGTCATATGGGTGTTCACAGAAAAACTGTTTTGGAAAATAATCATGTATGACATATAATTCCAAAACATCTGATAAAACATGGTTTCTATAAAATAGGTTGACATAATTTGAGTTGAAAATTTAAATTATTGGTCCTTTTAAAATACCATAAGTATGTTTTGAGAGACAATATTTTAAAATCAAATTTAAATAGGTTGCGCAAGGGTCTCCTTCCTCAGCACCATTTTTAAAATCATAATATGCTTCAAATTCTTGTGATAAGGTAAAATATTTTAAAATACATTGATAATATTAACCTTTCTTGAAAATATGATAATATTGTGAAAATAGTATTTGTCTAAAAACAACCCATGATCCACGATGATAACGAGGTATAGTGGAGGTGTTTGATATCTCAAACAACTGCTTGAAAGTGAGTTATATTCTAGAAAAAGATTCAAAATCATCCGAACATGACTTTGAAATAATTATTGCAAGCATGTCATCAGGAAGAGATAGTAATGTTATTTGAGATCCTTCTCCTTCCATTCGTAACTGACTTTAATTGACCTGAAAAAAGTTGTAAAACAAGGATTTTACTAAAATAATAGATATAGGGACTAATCATGTGTCTAACAAAAACTCTTAATCCCTAAAGGTGTCTAAACCAACCTCTCTTACCAACTATAAGGCCCCAGCCTTAAGCCTTAATTAATATTTAATTAAATGAATAATTCACATTGAGGATCTTTTTAGGTTTAGAATTATAGAGAATTAGATCATAAAACTTGCATTACATTCCACATTTAAACAAAGTGGTTACATAAAAGATAGTATTCATTTTTTTCATCAATGGAATCATATTTAAAATAAAACATGGATTCTTTCTTGACACTTCCTTGACACTATCATCACATCATGTACCTTTCCCTTGACCTGTGAAAAACATTTCAAAAACATGGGATGAGCATAAAAAGCTTAGTATGGCATATAAAAATATGGAAAGGAAACATGAGTACATATATACAGAAGAATGAAGTCATGCTTTACCCATAAAACATAAGCACTTTAACATACCTCATCAAATAATGAATAAATCATAGAAATAATAAGACATAAAGGTAAGTTCCGACATTTATAACATTCTTACATAGGGAGTAACCCTCTTGGTTACATTTGTAATACCCATCACAGTATATTCCCTAAATCTCTTCGGAGAAACCTCAACGTTTAACCCCTTCACGTTACCCAATGCATTGGAGAGATATATCAGGCTCACCCACCCTTTGTTTATCATGGAACCACCCATCTTCATAATAATTCCCAAGAACCATAACATAATCGTATAACATAAAACATGCATAAAGGAAATAGAACACTTCCACTTTTCAATCACAAGATATCAATACAACACATTGATATAAGAACATTATGAAAACCATTTTCAATACCAAAATAAAAGAAAGGTAAAACATGGTATTTATTTTTCTTTAAAAAAAATTATGTCTTTTTGAGGAAGCCGAAACTCAAATAATGGTCACGGCAGCAGAGAAGTCATTGTCGCTGCATATGTACGACAAAAACATTCCCTTTTGTTGTTTAGTAAAACGCTTCGTATAAAAAAGATTATTTTTGGATAAACATAAAAGTCAAAGGGGTTTATAAACCATATAAAAGAAGTTTGTGTATAAAACAAAATATGTCTCAATGAAAGGAGATTGAGACGAAGTTCCATACAAAGACGGTATCCTTGGATTATGGATAAATCAATTACATAATTATGTGTGACAAACGAATAGGCCAAATATAAGTGGATATTAAGTCTAAAGAAATCACAGGTTATTCACACATATTCATAGAATGACATATTCAAGGAGTACAAGTTTATCCCAAAGAATCAAAATTGGCTTAAGAAGTTCCCTTGCAAAAATTCGACAGCCTAACGGCGTCACTTCAAAATTCAGAAAATGAGTCGATGAGAGATAAATAGGGTATCTCATCACTTGGACATAAAATTTACATCAATAAGGATATATAAGAACAAATCCCAACATAGTAGTATTTGAATTTAAAAGACATAACAAAATAAGTCTTTTAAAAAGAGGAGGGTGAAAGGTTCCCTTACCGACTTGGGTAACTTTCGAAACGTACACCCCATTGAAGAAGGGTCATACAATGAATATGTAAAAACCCATAAGTGAAATTATAATACACAAAGAGTATAATAATGGGCAGTACATACACAACTTAAAGGAAATGGTGGAAAATGTAGCATAAATCTCACGGGAATAAAAGTGAGATGAAAAATCCCTTACGAAAACAAGGCAGCCTAACGGCGCCACTTAAAACTTACAAAAATGGATTGATGAGATCAAATAGGGTATCTCATCATATTTAAAGAAAATTTACAGCAAGAGAAATATAAAATAACATTCCCCAACATAAAAAATATTAACTTAAAATAAGTTACATAAAATAGTGTACTTAAAACGAAAGAGAGAGGTTGGATCTCTTACGAAAATTCGACAGCATAACGGCGCCACTCAAAACATCCAAAATGGATTGATGAGAGATAATAGGGTCTCTCATCATATGAACATAAAAATTATAGTAGAGTAATATAAAATAACATCCCAATCATAAGAAAGATGAGCTTAAAAGGAATGACATAAAAGAGTGTACTTTAAAACAAAGAGATGAGTAGGATCCCTTACGAAAATTCAGCAGCCTAACGGCGCCACTTAAAAATTCTAAAAAAAAGAATTGATGACAGTAAGAGGGGGTATCTCATCATATAAAAATAAAAATTACAGTATGGTTAATATAAAATAACATCCTCCAACATAAGAACATGGAGCATAAATGAAATGACATAAAAGAGGGTACTTGAAAGGAAAGTGAGAGGTCAGATCCCTTACCTCAAGTCTGACTTGTCTTTTTCGTTTCTTTATATTCCTGAATAATAAACATTGTTCAATTTATAATTTCTTAATTTCCTCATTTAAATATTATTATTCAGTTAATATCACATATTATAATCTTATAATAATTGGTTAATAATGTGAGTTCATATAAGACATTTTTGTCGATGTTTGGTACATGAGTGAAAAATGAACTTGTTTGAAAATGATTGTCCATGTAGTTATAAGTAAATCATCACCAGAATAGTATTAATGATTTAAATATCTTATATATCCAGTACATATTCATTTTATACTATTCCATAACATTTGGAGATAAAAAGAAATGAAATGCACCGTTCATGGAGACGGTAGGCCGTACGTACGCATGAACGCTACTTTCATTTCATTGACATATTAATGGAATTAAAAACAATTGAGATATATATATAATATAATTCCAGTATAATATATATGTTAAATAGGTCACATTAGTTCATTAATTTCATTCTTTATTCATTCCATGTATTTCATGAATGAGTCACATAACTTCAGGGGGCGGTAGTCCATACTTCCTCGTATGAAATTATCGCATTTGCACTACATGCAAAGCATAAAGGTATGCTTTAAATATAAAATACAGAAGAATAAGGAAACCATAAATACCATATATATCATATATAAAATATAGTGACATCACAATTTCCACCTTTAAAGGTATTAAAAGAATATTGAACAATCATCGTTTCGGGAGGCAGTAATTCTCTATCCACAGAAACAGTATGTTCTTTAACCATTAGACGGATGTGTGTGTAAGTGTAGCTCGAATACTTCTTATAAAAACATCATAGTATATTTAATATACTGATATTGTTACAAAAGAAATGAATAAATAGAGTTTATGGGGTTGGAGAAGCAAAATAAAACATAACAACACAAGAGAAGACACTACCTTTAAATCGGGTAACTCTTTTTGATTTGAGCTCAAAGGCTTCCTTGGAAATACTTCTGCCCAAAGTGAGGCTTCTAGGAGTAAGAGAGGGATGTGGAGAGACAAAATGGTCAGAGGTTGTCCGCTCCAAAGGCTTTATAGGTGTGGGTAAGGTGGTAGAGGTGGGGGCCTTTTATAAGAGGAGGGGAGGGGCAGTCTTGGAAAGTCTTGAAAAGGAACATTATTTTAAAATGAATTTTGGATTTTAAAGGTCCCAAAATTATATATTTATAGAATAAGGTGATAATAGTTTTAAATAAACACATCCAATAGGTTTTTTACAAGTGTAGGTCTAAGATTTTACATTATCTTTTTATTTTATTTAAATCGTTAAATAATAACGTAATCGCTGCATCATCATGGTGTCATAATTAATTTAATTTCTTTAATGTCTAAAAATTATGAAAAAAATATCACGATGTAGAAATATTGTTATATTTCTAATGAATATTTATTGTAAAAAATATGACTTGTATAACCCCATGTAAAAATTGTTTTAGTAAAACAACACATGTTTGTGACCTTTTAATTTTAACATTAAATAAAAAGGTTTTAATGTCATTTTCCTACCAAAGTGGCTCCATGGGGTCCCCAAGTTGACCCATGGATTTTATTGGACGACCATGACTCAAAAAATAAGGGTAGTACATGTGTCTAGGTCATTTTATATTTTTAATACATTATTTTTACCTTAAACTACACTAATTACCTCTAATCGCGATTAAAAACTTAAAAGTTACTATTCACCAAAAAATTATTTTAATTCCATTGAACCACATTTTACTTCTTAATGAAAACCATGTTTATCGGATTTTTGAAATTCAAAACACAGAGGTGGTAAAATTTCATTTAAACGGAAAATCAGTTTTTATAAGTACAACTAAGTGGTTTCACTATTCATCAAAAATTGAAGTTTTTCAGAAAAATACCAAAACTTCACCCTAAGAAATATTTGATATTCCGAATTCAAAAATGAAGTCTATTTTACAAAATTCAAAACATATAAGTTTCATTAATTAATTTAATAATTAATTCCCGTTGACAGAGCAAATAGCATGTTTTTATGAAACAATAAGTATCAAAAGATTGACACTAGTTTAAGTCCGATTTCAAAGTAAAATTAATTCAAATGACCACAATTGGATTAAATGGTAAAAATATATTCTAATTGAACTTTAAAACAAATTATAAATATAATCTAATAATATAAATAAATTATATTAAAAAGAGGTTTTGAATTAAAATACAACATTTTTCACTATTCATTAAAAAATGAACTTTATCGGAAAAATACCAAAAATTTACACAAAGTAAATTTTGATATCCCGATTCTAAAAAAAATTATTTTGTCAAATATAACACATAAAATTTTCAAAAAGTGGATTTAAAAGAGGTTCCCCGTCAAAAGGCGGTTAATCGACCTTTTAAAGAATATTAGATGTTTACGCTTAAAATTGGATTCATTCGCATTTTTAATCCTCTAACATTTATTGTAAAAAGTAAAAATATTTGACAAAAATACATAATCATTTTTTAGTTAGTTCCGTTCTTTCCTGCCATTACAATGTCTAGGCGTTAACTACCATCTAAAATAATATTATTTTATTATTAGAGTGCAACATAATATTTCAAAGGAACTCGTTGTCACGTATTGGGTACGCCATCGAGCATAGTGTTCCCTTTAAAGTAATATTAATATTTTTTTCACAAATAGGGATAAATATAAAAATTTCATATTCTTTATTTACCTAGGGTGTTACATATAAAGTCTTGAAATATATGTTTTCTGTCTAACAATACCATGATAATCCGGTCTAGATCTACTTTACTAAACATATCATTCACCCATTTGAAGATGATAACTACCCTCTAGTGAGGTAAATGTTACCATGCCATCATATTTGTCCACATATGTGCGATAGGGGACCAACCATTCCATCCTATGAATTAAATCAAATCTCATTTTCTAGGGGATAAATAGGTCCCATAAGAAATGATAAATTCTTATCTCAACGGTGAATTCCTTACACTAGAAAACAATCTCTGATCAAATTCCCAATAGAGGGTAATGTTTCATCATTCAATAGAAATAATTAATATAAAGCTCAAGTATTATCTTAATAGTCATATATATAAAATTATTCAAGTCCCCTATGTCAAAAAATAGATAACAAGGTAGATGATAATAAAATAATACCTTGAACTGCATAAGATCATAGACTCTAGTTCCATGGTGTATGCCGCCCTACAAAATTTTTTCATATTTTGAGGCACTGATATATTAGATGATGGTATTAAGTAGGGATGCTCTGCTGAAGAAGTGTAACAATTTTCTTTCTCCCCTAACCATGAACAACTCCTTGGCCTAACTAGCTGGCAGCATATAAGATCCTTTCCTGATATGGAGATAATAATCCCACTCCAGGGACCATATTTGATGTTGATCCTCCCTCAGTGTCCACAAGAATAATTATAATACAAAACCATTGCAAATGGAAAATCCTACATAGTATCATCCCTCAACTATAGAGCTCTCACACTGAGGATTCACATTCACATTTTCCATAAATAATAAAAGACTACAAAACATTCAGTATATGAACAGTGACTTGTACTACTCTCACAAGATGCCTTGATGCAACGTATACCACCACCATAAACTGCACTACTAGGTTTAAATGATTTAATACTCGAATCTAGATCTCTAGCATCCTTCAAGTTATGAAATAAAATAAGATCATGGTTTACTATATTACATAATGTAGTAAACTGAAAAACATTTATCAGAGATATAATAGGATGTCTATGAACATCCTCAAAATGAATAGATCTCATAGAATCCTAATTATTATAGATAACCAAAAAAACTAAGTCTCTCTAAAATTATATGAGTAATCAATAACATACATAGATCCATGTTTTAGTTTGATAAACTCCCTAGAAAATCTTCCCTTGATGTGTCAAGGGAAAGTATTCATTTAAGATATATTGGAAAACCCTGCAAATAATTTTCTGGTGCTCATCTACCTAGTTCTGAATATCCCAACAAAATTTGGAATATCCTAAAGGAATATAAATAATGAGACTCACTCTCCTATCAAGAGGAATCTTTTGGTGCTTGATGTTAGATAAAACTATCTCCAGGCACTACTTTGTAACCAGGGAGCCAACATCCATAGAAAAAATATGTGGATGTTGCTGTAGAAACTAGCACATCAACTCTCTCATTGATGCAGAAGGTTTTTAAAATCCCTATAAAATATCGTTAATCTATTGGAATCCATCTCAAAATCGGGAATCACCACCTGCGTCAGGAATATAAGGCAGTTACATAGGTGGAACTACTGTATATAAAAATGGTATCTTTGGTCCCACCACCTCCAGAGCATCTTCATCACCATCATACTAGCTCACCACTAGAGGAATTATTTGAGGAATAACTCTGAAAATTCCATGAACATTCCTCGGATATGATTTCATAATTAAATTCTGAAGGTGTTAAAGTATGACATGTACAAGACTTTCTATACAAGTGTCTCACCCCTCTTTCTTCTCTAACTTCTAGTGTGGGTGATATGAATGATCATAAATAATGAATGTGACACTAACTACTTCCCAATACAATGTTCTAGTATGGTTCATTCAATTTTTCTCATTATAAGGGTCTCATTATATTGACTATCAATTAATGGTTATATAGGAAAATACCCATTATTTTTTTTCATCCCCATTTAATGATGACCATATTTAAATTAATGATTTACCAATTATTTCATTCATATTATAGAGAAGTTAAATGACTACCATTACTTATTTACAGAAGTACGTTCTTTATAAATTGAAATTGGTTGTTCATTTAACTATATCTAAACCACTACATTCGATATTAGAATGTTATGGGTAGTATAAGAGGATTTTAATAAATGAATCTACATTCCCAATTTATAGAGTTTCTAGAACTCTTTAGATTACAAAAGACATTTTTTCATTCAAAATTAACTAATTTTTTAGTCGATGTAACATCAATTACATAACTTAAACTTGTTATAATTGGGTAGTTAAGGATCCATCACAAAAACAACATGCGAAAAAAAACAAATTAAGGTTATGGATAAACATAAATAACCAATTATCTAAATCCGCTTTTTTATTTATAAACGTTATTTGTATTATAGATACATAAATCAAGGAATACACCACAAATATAATGAAATCAGAAAGTACAACCTGAATGGCCTGGCATAATTCATGATAATTAAATTCTATAAGGTGCTTAAAATGATGAATGATCAATACATCCTTTTCATTCTAGGATAAGGATTCAATGTAATCCAACATCATAATTATAATGACATCACTTATAATTTGCATCACCCAATGCTGAAATAAAAAATATAACTGGCATACTCTATAACATCATGTCCCATATCGAGAAATTTAGACATTCTACAGGAGTTATCTAATCCCAACCACATGCTCATTACCAAAGTCTGACATGTCTTAATATCCTTTTTAGCATCCTAGAACAGTAATTCAAAGAAATGAATATTCGGATACAATTTTTTAATGTCCCAACCTAGAATCCAATAAAGTTTACCCCAATCCAGTTGATCAGGTGTCCTCAAAAGAATATACATATGAAAAATAGGCTTCCAACTATTTTACTTGGCCCTTGGTGGTACGGTTTGGAGACTATACACTTTTAATCATATTAGTACAATGGTGGAATAAAGGAATAAATAGTGGAGGCCTTATAATGGAAACATAATAGTAGAATGAAATCATTTGAACAATAATAACATATCAATCCATAACTTGAACCATATACAAAATGATGAGTATATTATGGATATGTATGAATATTAGGAAATATATTGAATTAGGAATCTATTATAATAAATATATCTAGGTAAAAAAAGGATAATGTGGTTATATACAATATCATATTGGGTAAAGGATAAATCATTTGTTTCCATGATCCCACACTATAATCAATTTTTCATCCATGACCAAGTTCATACACATGTCCCTACCAAAAATTAGAAAGTCTGTTCAGGTATCATAGGTGGCCTGAACATGGTGTTAGATATACACAGTAGTCCACCATCAATGAATTCTATAAAAAATCCAACCTGAGTATATAAACCATAACAGAGTGCATTTATATGAGGTCATATGTAATGTATTAAAAATACTAACAATTCCATGGAACAATCTATAAGAAAATATGGCTATAAAAGATGATGATCAATATATATATATATATATAAAGTTTCAACACCAATTAGTAACTTTTTTTGCACATTCCACATATGAATAAATTATTAGACCTATATGGGATATGTCCCAAGTCGATAACCAAAAATACAACATCAAAACAAAGTAACTCATCAAATGGTAAGCTCGGAAAAGTATTATACCTACATGGGCTTGGAAAAAAGAAAAATCAGGATGATGTATATCTAGAGATATAAATGTGTATTGAGGCCATATGTTTGACACCTATATCCCCATAATAGGTTCCATATTGAATGTAATCATACATAGGGGTCACATGTTATATACTTTAATCCCCTTACTCATTCCATACCTTTATGTGAAAGGTTTCATACATTCATAATAAGTTGATTCCATACTGTGATTTCCAACATCAAGAATTTAAAATAAAAAAGGAAATGGATTTTTTATTTTCCGTACCCAATTAAAAATATAAATATAAAAAGGTTGAAATACAATATAATATCCATACCATTCCACATTTTCATATAAATCCAATCATTTAATCCCATTAATAACATTTATTATAATGGGAAAGGTGGCATGTCCTTCTCTAATTATCTCATTTAATTTTAATAGGATCCTGCTAAAATATGATAATATCACACAAAAATGGTGTAGTTATATCAAGGTGAATATTAAATACATCACCATAGAGGTTTCCAGGATGAGATCGATATCCTTCAACTATGTCAAGGTGATAAACATGACACAAATTAATATTAAAAAATATTAATTAATACATTTAATTAATTTGGTAGCAATGTACATAAGGTCAAACATGTGGAACAATAGTGATATTTTAATAGAAGAAACCATTATGTAAAAGGTAGATACAACTAACCTTATGCTTTTAGAGGAAGACTCACCAATATAGGAATTTATTTTGGCCTAAATTGGATGAAAATTGATGAATATAAGAATACATTGAAAAAAGAAAATATTAGATTCCACCAATATAGTGTTTAATATTGAGAGAAAAATTAAGTAATAATCAATATAGATTAAATATATCATTTTGGAGATATAATGCAATAAACATTTCTCAAATCAAAGGCCAGACGGAGGAGATATCCCTAAGCTAATATTATGCATGAGTGAGTCCAATAGAGGATGTGGGTAATTGTTCATAGAGAGAAAATAAGGAAGGATTTATTCTTAAAAAGGATGGTGTTAAAATATAAATCTAACCACTTTTAAGAGGTCTGTGGTTTTTCAACATAGTTTTCTGAACTGTAAACGAAATATGCAATTGTCTCTATCTGAGTGACCCCCCCTTCCGGCATCGGCTGAGAACATAGATAGAAAACCAATGTGTAGACCATGAATACCCTATTCATCCCTATATATCACACTTCATGGTTTAACCAAACCATGAACCCTTGGGTGCATGATTTTGGAAAACCATGTGCTAGGCTAATTTTCTCCAAAACATCATGTTCTGGGCTATAAAAAATCTCTGGACACTCTTGATTCAATCCTTAAATCATGTGGAAAATTTATAAGGATTAAAAAAGGATTTCTAATTAGTCATGTCTGAGTTATTACATCATAATAAAATAACCAATATGTTTTATACATCCTAAATATGTTATTAGACCCTACTATTGTGATGAAATTAGAAATTTATAAAAATTTCAGACTGAAATAACTAAAAATGAATATTAAATTGGATGCATGGGCTCAATCCAACAAATATGGGGAATGTAGAAGAGGACTTTTAACCATTGGTTAAGTCACTCAAATTTCATATTTATTTTATTAAATATATTAAAAGACATTGGTTTATATCATGAAAGGGAATAGGGATAAGGGTAAATTTCATGGTTTAGGTAAAAGGGTATTATAACATCTATCCTTGGATACACCTATTATACAGGATGAAATGTATTGAATGGAAAAACATTGTGTATTAGGACAAAAAATGGATCTACATATGATGAAACTATTCTTTGGAACAGAGATAGTCAAAAACCAATGTGTAGTAAGCTTCTCTTGTAGTCAAAAATAATCTAAATCTATTTACCCTAGATCACTCAACTCTAGTAAGGTCATGGTCCATTGATTACATCTCCAATATTTAGGGTGGATGTAACATAATGGGATAAAAAATTTGTATAACCCAATGAATAGGCATAATGTTACTGAGTATCGATCTAGAAATTCATTACATTCATATCCACCCTTACACTCAACCACTAACCCTATAAAGATTATATGTGAATTATAGTATTAATTGAAAGAAGGTAAATAAATGGAAACAAGATTGACATGAAATATAAAATACATAAATCAAACCAGTCAAAAATTGTAATAAAATAAAATAAATCAAATATTAACTTTACTAAAGAATAAAATAAAGAATGAAATTGAAATGAAGGTTTAAAAGAAAATGGTATTGAATTTGTAACAAAAAAAATAAAAATGATTCTTCAAATGAAAATTGGAATCAAAGGATTAATTAAAATTTTAACAGAAAGTAATAGAATTTTCTAGAAATAAAATGATAAATAAATAGAAAAAAATGATGAAAAAATGGGGGAATATAACTCCCTTTTTTGTTGAGGATTACTGGGATATTTATATTCCCAACCAAAACACGACATTTCAATTATTCACATCATGAAAATGATTCATCTGAAAAAAATTTCAACATTTATGAGATGCTTAATTGGGATTCAATTATTTTACATCAGATCCATAATGGTAACTAACGATCTTGGATCTCCTTGATCTCATGGATTAATCATTAGTGGGAGTTAGGTTTTGAAATTTTCACGATGTGTATAATCTTCAAGTTGTGCACCATTATCAGGTTTTGTCTTAGTAACATTATTTACATGTAACATGGATTCATATCACGTACATGGTTCACATCTTGTAATTCAAATTCATGTTTTTTCCTTTGTTACATTTGAGATCTCATCAAGTATTTCACATCTTGAACTTCTCATTCTCAATGTGTAATGTTGAATGCAAAATCACCATATTTCCATTATTGTGTCAAGTCTCTTAATTCTCATGTTTTCCTCTCTATTGTTTCTTCACATCATTCCTATTATAATAATATACATAATGAGAAATTAAAAATGAATAATATATGTAATCAATTAATATCCAATGAATTAACATATAACATATATGAAAATATGAATACTAAATATTAATATCTATATTACACATAGGAATAAAAGTATGCTAGATTTCAATTTTATAGATCATTTTAAAACTATCTACAATAGAATTTTAATATATAACTGAAAAATAAGTTGGTAAAGAACTGATATGGTTAATGTTTTTCATGGAGGATCTCAAACGAATTTAAGAATTTTGATTTTTATTTTATGATAGTAAGAGTGTAATTTATTTATCTAATGACATGGTGTTTCGCTCATGGATAATTACATCATCTAGGAATGTCATTTCATTTAGAAAATACTCATTGACTGAGTGTTTGAGCTATAGAGTATCCGAATAAGTCAAAATCAAGAGGATATATTCAGTAAGGTTTTATTCTGATAATGTATAAGGTAACAACATGACTTAGTGAGAGTATACTAACTGAAAGGATGACAAAGATGGTATTTGTTTCTATAAATTTAGAGAAGTTCAAAAAAAATCATATTTTTCACATATAGATTGGATCCTTAAATGCAGGATTCGAAGAAGAGATTTTTTTTGAAATGTGAAATATATTTATAATATATTTATATGTTTCATAAATGAGAAATTTTGGTATATATGTTTCATCTTGATGATGGATAATAGAAGTGGAATCTCATAAAGAGGAAGATTGGTCTATATTTTTACTCAGGAACCATGAGAGAGGTTGTTCATGTTTGGATGATTACATGAAAAATTTATCAAATATGTGATGTTTTAATTACAAATCATTAATCTTTTTCTTAGTGGTTATCTAATAAAGGAATTACAAAAGTTTATTCCTATCTCTTTTGGGATGAAAAATTATATAAGTGTCTTAAATGTGATTGGTTAGAGTCGCATTCACTTCCACTATATGTTGGTCATTACGGAATAGGAAAATACGTTAAATTAGAAGTGGTAATGGAAATTGGCGGGACCCTAAAAATTTACAAAGGTGGTGGAACCAATTGATAGAATTGTGTCCACTCTAAATGTGGGGTTGTACAACATGTAAAAATATATAGTCATTGATTGATTAGTGATCTAATATTGGTTTATTTTTAAATTCTCATTTGAATCTAATAACATTATTGAAATGAATGTAAGTAGAATTTTTCTCCCAAATTTTTAGAGAATTCATCTAAACCACATAAATCTATGTTTCACGTTCCTTTTCTTACTTTTTTTAATTCTTGGATGTTTGTTTCTATGAGATGTGTTTTTTAGTGTGTCAGAGAATTGACTTGATTTTTTTTGGTGCATAATGACTTATAATATCTGGTATATCATCTTTAATTGGATTCTAATGGTTTTGGATGTTTTTGATTTATTGTATCTTACATGATTTTTCTGTGGTATTATGTTTTAGTGATCTGTGGTTTCAAATCCTATCATATGATTGCATTTATAAATGGTAATCATGCGAGATTTCAAATCAGGTAGTTATAATCACCAATATATGGTTAATTGAATGGTGATTCATTCATGTTTGTATATGAACTTGAATTTTTTAGGTGATCGAAATGATCATGTAGTAGGTGTGTCACTCAGTAAAGGTGATTCAATAGTGACCATAGTGGTTTCTTTCAATATTTGTTATATATTTTCATAATTTATATATTTATCTTATTGAATATCATATTATAGTTTTATTGATGTGTTTTTATATTTGAATTTGAGTTTTGGGTCAAAAAACATGTGGTTTTGTATTGAGAAACTATAGAACACTGAAATTTTATTTCTATATTTCACACTAGAGAACCAAACCATTGGGTGTGATCATAAAATCATTCATATAAATGTATTGTATTATTTACTTATTGAATCTAGTACATATATCATTTTTACATGGTATAATTAGTTTTATATATGTATCATATAATTTTATATCCTGATTGATGTACATAAGGGAGTTATTCGTAGGTGAGAGCATTAATTTAATAGCTAGAACCACAAATTATATTATAATTTATTAGGAAAATTTCATTCCCTTTTTAACCATGATAATTTTTTTAGTTTTTTAATGTGTTTTTCAGTTTTATAGGTTGGTTATTTATTTAATAAATCAAAAATTCAAAAAAAATTATTTCTAATATTAATAATAATAAATATATATTTTATTTCCTAATATTGGAAAATCCAGTTGCCCAAAAGTCTCTAAAAACATCCCTTCTTCATCTCAGTTCTTCTACTAACTATTATAAAATTTGCATTCATCCCACATCCCCAAAAGTAATTAATATGATCCTTTTCCAAATAATATCTTATTTACTACCAACATCATTCCATCACATCACTGGACAAACCCCACTCCAATATTCTAAGTCTTTTCATTTGTGATGTGCCACTATTTTATGAATCCTATGATGAAATATATAATAGATTTCATGTAAGTTCCTTATTTCTCCTTCTTTTCCGAAATTTTTTTTAGCACTTTCCTATAAGAGGGAGACAATAAATAAATTTCCATATTAGAATATCAGCATCCATGAAACATTATGTGACTTAATAGCCTAAAATCCATGTGTTTAATGAAACTATTAAAACTATCATATGATGTGTGTGACGATTGGTATCATTAAAGAACCATGGTTCATGAATTCACCCTCTTTCAAGATAGATATAACCTTTTCTACCTCTCAAATTTTGACCAAGTATTATTATAATAATTTATTAAATTTGACTTTCTATTTTATATAATCTATTTAATATTTTATTTTAAAACATTTATTAGTTCTATTGGTTTGATTAATAATGTTAATCAGTTATGTTTTTGTTTTTATGAATTATAGTTTTTAAAAGTTATAGTTTTAACTAAATAAAAAAAATTAACATACCAAATTATAATATTTAATACTAATACAAGATCTTTGATGTAGAAAATGTATTAGGGGAAGAGTTAATTAAATATTCTCACAACATACTAGGTAAACATCTCTATATAAAAATAAAAAAACTTATATGTTTATTAAGTATATTCTAAAGATATATTCAATTTCATTCATCTTTTCATCTGTTTATTCTTATCCTTAAATACCATTTATCTAATATAAATTAAAATTATCACCTAGCAAATTAGAAAAATCTATAATTTCCCATTCTATTTCTGTTGGAATTGATATGTTATTTAAATATAAGATTTTATTTAGAAATGGGAGTGGGGGATAAAATAAGAAGTTGTGTAAGGGTATCTTTATATTAGTGACACAAGAAAAAAAATTGGAATACCAAAAAATGGTAAACTCATGATAATCAAGATTCAAGAAAAAAAATAAAACATGAAAAAGAACATGATTGGGGATTTATTGAGGTTAGTTATTGGAACCTAGTTTAATCAATATAATTGAATGTTATAATGTATTAAATTGAGACTATATATGTTTTCAATTAATTATAAACATTGTAATTTTTCTATTGTTAATGGTGAAAGATGTTTTGATATTATCTTGAATATTTTGGATGATAATTTTGAGAAGTAGGAAAAATTACACTGTGGGATTTGAAGAAATATACGGTTTATTTTCTAGTGTTTATGAGAGTTATTCAGGATGTAAAAGGTAAAAATGTACATAGTTTTTAACAAAGACAAAATGGTTTGTGAATGTATAACAATGATTAGTTTGGATATTTAAATATTCATTATGGTAAGTCATAGATTGGAATTATGAGGTGATAAATTCAATATAGAATACATACTATTCATATGGATTTCTTTTTAGAGTCAGATTTTTACAAGGGATGATATTTGATGTTTTGGAAACATATAAAAAATAAATAATGGAATGAAGTCATATTTTTTAAAAAATAAATAAAACATAACATTATTTTATTAGAAATTTTTAGTGAATTTTTCAGTTAAGTTTTATAAAAAATTAGATTTTTGTGATAAAGAAGTGTATATGTCATATGTAACATCCAGGGTTTTTGAGCAATCAAAAATCCCCATACTATTTGAGATTTAATGTTTGTTGAGTGGTCTAACATTATTTTGGTTTTCAAAACATATAATAATGGGTTTGTCTTTCCCAATTACATTTATAGATAGATTTTAAGTCTGGTAATGTTCCTCAAGGTTTTAGGTGAGTTTTGGGTGTAGCAAGGTCTCAAAATGTTGTTTCGAGAAGTGTAGACTAGGGTTCCCTATCTGTAAAACCATACAGCCTCCCATGAGTAACTATGTGGTCCTCTATTAGCCTTAGACACATATTTTTAAACCATGAAGAAGTGTTCACATGGCTGGGGGAGACCTGTTCCATTTGTAGTATAAGGATTTTTCATGGTTTTTCTATGGTTTTGAAAACCATTCACTTATCCCATGTGTCTTTAGTGCTATGGAAGATAATGTTGCATGGTTGGTGTATGATTGTCCAATCTATGCATCCAAACTATATAGCCCATTATATTTGGTGAATTTTCTAATTTACCCCTACCACCATTATCCATTTTCTCCTCATTTTCCCATTCACCTGCACACACAGTAAGGGATATCCCATTTCCCTCCCACCTAGGGTATAAATTTACTCCTTGATTTGGTCTTTGATATTAAATTAATTGGTGGCTAAAATTTCATATTGATAACTTCTTCAGTCAAAAATCTTCACTTTTATGGTTATCCTTCAATATGGACCACTAAATCCATGTGAGCTCTTTCCCCCAAATTTTAATGTTTTCATATAAAATGTTGTTTACTTATGATTCATTGTAAGTTAGAGGCCCATATCAGATGAGGGAGTGACTACTATTACTCGGTTGGTGTTTCCTGGCTTTATCATTGATTTTACAAGTCTTTTAGTGGTGAATTTTTTATATGATGTGTGGGATACTGATCGAGTAATGATAATTTAATTTTTACCATTAATATAATTTATGTGATGTTTTGGGATATTTTTCGAAACACTGAAGCTGTTAATTTCATGTGATAATCTTGTTGATGGGGCATTGGACAACTTAGGATGCTTAGTTCAGGTCTATCTTTTATGATAAATTCAATTGTTTATATTGAATTGATTGGTTCTATGGTAATGTGATAGTAACAATGAGGTCATTAAGGTGTTATTGTTCACCTCATCTAAGGTGATGTAATTCATTTGGTTGGGCCTGTCCTGAGCCATATGGAGTGATGATGATCACCAATTTGAGGATACTTGGTCATAGGATTGAGATGATGAGTTCATCGGGATGGGGGAATGGCTCGTGTTCCTTGAGATGGTGTTGACCATCAAGATTTATTGACATGTCCTCATGGTAATGGGTTTCCGAATGATGTGGATTGTGTATTTTTGGTTATTTCCACTCATTGTTTCCTAGTCAACATGTTGTTTGAGTCATGTGTACATAGATAAGACTCAAACTAGCTGTTGTTGACCACTGGATGTGCTTGGATTGTCCCATAGAATATGCTTCTTATGTGATGGTGTTCATGATAAGATATATTGGGAGTTACATCCATTGAAATATATGTGGATGTAATGGACCATTGGTTGATGGTGTTTAAACCATCAGTTGGTGATTGAGAATTACTATTATTCTTTTGGCCATTAGGCCGAGACTCTAGAGGGTGGACATCATCGTTCCTTGAGATGTCTATTGTCGATTCAATGATAATTATTCATTAAAGGATGGATATATATGTTCCATGGGATTTCAGGTTGTTGATCTGCTGGGAAATCATAGATCAAATCATCATGGGACCTAGACCATATTGATCGGGGGGGGCTGAATGGACATCACCTATAGAATTTCTATCACATTGTTTTGGTGAGACCATTATTGGTGGAACCTCATGGTTCATCTATGATTATTTTAATTAGTGGATTCCTTGGGGTCTAAGAAGTGGATCCTCTCCACTATAATTAAATATATACATAGAGTTTCTATATTCCATATTTATAATTGGGTTCATGTGTTGAGACTCATTCATGTGATGGATAAAGAGGGTATAATGTTTACATGTGGTAATTCGGAATATGTCGAGCTGGAATAATATTAAATAGGTGTTAATTACCATTTTATTTTTATTTAATATACACCTATATAATTATAGATGTAATACATGTTCATGCTTGCGGTGGTCTACTAAGCTTTATTCTCACACCACACGCAGACCCCATAGGATGATTGTATACATTATGTGTATGTGATCTAGTATAGAACAGGTCTCAAGCGTTGGACCATATAAGATGAGGTGGAATTTATTTCATGGGGTGTATATCAAGGTATCGTGGTGTTTCTTACATTGGGATATATTTTTCCTTATGGTTCAAAATTATTATATATGTATGTACTGATGGTTTGACATGGGGGAAATAGTTTTTCTTTCTATTATGTATGACATGATATTCCATGATTATTAATATAAAAATGACTTGTTTTGGTATTATTTATTATACATTTGTTTATTTTTGTTTCTACTAGTTATATCTTACTTCCACTGAGTATGATCTCTTTATTATATGTTATATACATTTGTAATATTATACTTATCACCATTGGTGGGTATACTCTTCATATTATCAACTATTAAACACTTTCTTCAAGTCGGAATCTTTTTTCATATTGATAGGAATGTCAAAGAACCAAGGGTCAACAGGCCAATAAGATAATTTAAAGTGGAATTTAGTTTAGGGTGCAAGAAATGGAATCATATAGGTTTCTATATAACATTTCTTGTAAGTATTATAAGATCTAACAATTAAATGGTAACCATGTTCAGCATGTTAAAATGGGATTTGGTGCATACTATTGTATGTGGTCTTAAAATTTTCTTATGGTCGACCAGAGAATATTATATATTCAGAAGTTGGTACAAGGTTAATGTTTGGTTGTCTTCAACCCCGTACACAGGGGATAGACCAAGTTTCCTGGGTGGTAAATTGATGTTCTGCATTGATCTGGGATAGTGGATTTCATCTCCACCTCGATTGACGCACATGGATGCAATATTTATCTATTATATGGGTTGAATCGTAGACTTTATTGAAGAGGGAGGATTTTTTTGTGCATCATAATAGGAAAATGGACTCATATAATTCATGATTACTTTATATTTTCATTGGGAACCTAAATTTCACTAAGAAGGGTTGGGTCATTTAAACTAAAAACAAATAATTTATTCTTTGTTTTCATGCATTGTCTATTATGGTGGAATTATAGTCAACCAAACTAGGCATGCAGTGAGTTTTTTATGTTATTCTATATTATTATGATATATAGGAGTAACCCAGGGTTTGAATTCAGGATTATAGGGAAGAGCTATTGAAAGTTTTAATATAGAATTAAAATAAGGTTTTTTTATATAGCCTCTTTGGTGGTATTAATCATATCTACCTCGGATTATATTTTATTCCTAACTTTAATGTGGGTTATCATGGGTCTATGAGGTCAAGTTATATGTGATATATGACCTTGATATGGGTGGGTAAGGGTCTTTGAGGCCAGATGTCTTATGAGAGGGTGTGATATGGGACTGTAAGGGCGGTGATATGTGTTCCCAGTTATAGAATTCTCTTTTCAATATATATATATATATATATATATATATTATTATGTCTACATGAACATTATGATTGTTATTTATTATGATACCTCCAAGATGGGTATGGTGAAGCATTATGAGTGAGGTGACATGGAAATTCATGAGCGCCCACATGATAAAGCACCTAATAGTTGGGATGTGGCCCTAGATGGATAGTTTGATCAGGATCCACATGTATATGATCTTGTATATGATGGATAGACATTAATGGTATATTTAAGTCAATTTATGGATGAGAATCTATAGGAGAGCTTGGTTTAGGATATATATGGCATTGATAGTGGATCTTAGGGAGCAAATCCATTTATGGAATACCTGACTCATGAGTTACAACCATAACACCCAAAACTATTCCAGGGTGAGGGTGGACCAATGGTGGTAGAAAACATGATAGAGTCAGTCCATACCATATTTTATCATTTGGATACACCCCCAAGTGAGATGGTTAAGCTTTAAATGTATATGCTCAGGGGACCGGTAAAGCATTGGTAGGATGTACCGTTATATGCAGGAAAACATAAGCATCTATATTGAAGGATTTCGAGGCTATGTTATTCATGATCTTATTCATAGAGACATTGAGGGAGAAAATATCATATTATTTCATCAATATCATATTGGGGATATATTTATCATTGACTATACTACAAAAATTAAATACATGTCCATATTTTTACCTACTATGGTGGGAAATTAAATTATTCGAGTGAGAAAAATTGAGGGTGGATTACAACATGACATCATGGTTTGGGTGAACATTCTTAGGATATTATCCTTTTGATAGTTATATAAACACAAAATCATAGAAGAGGTGAACTAGAAAAACAGGTCTTATTTTATTCATGTAACAATGTTAGGTGATTTCACTAATTGTGCTTCAGTAATAAATAAGAGGGTCCATGAGGTATATTTGTAGGTAAATGAGGCCACTGATTCAGGAAGACCACTATAGAGTGGTACTTTTGTAGTCTAAATCTAGTGTGAGAATCATGGACATGTTCAAACATAGTGTGATTAGGTTTTGAAGGAGATTTTGGTGTGTATCTAGATCGGAAATTTTGAGATGGTTTTGAGGAAGCCTTCTTGGAGGAATTGGATCTAGGGACCAAGGTATAGTCAGGGATTTGAGGATAGACCAAGAGAAGTTCTAGGAGCCGGTAGCCGGTGTTCAAATTCACAGAAGTGGTAGAGATTTTGGGACCTAGATGAAGGGTAAATGGATGATATTTGGTGAAACTTTTTATGGTGTCTAGGCATTGCAATTATTGGATTCAGTCTACATGCATGTTGTTGAGCTATGAATATTAGAGCATGTTAAGGAATCAACAATAGAATGTGGTATTTATTTTCTTGACCATCAATTCCTTTTTTTGTTATTTGAGACATTTCTGATGAAAAAGTTTAGTTTTTATGATTTTAGACTAAACGGGTACTAGATAGTGGGTTGACATCAATTGTAATTCTTAATATATATATATATATAGTGTGTGTGTGTGTGTGTGTGTTTTCATATGTCCATTGATTCCATACATGTTTTACATTATGTGAGTAGGCATCATGATTTTGATGGGAATTCATATTTATATATGATGAGGGAATATTTTTGAATCTATTAAGATGCTCTATCATTGGAATTTAATGAGATTGAGGTTGTTTTGAGTATTATATAGGACACAAGTACATATGGACATTAGATTAGATGTAGAACTAGATGGGTGTCTATTATGAAACAAGTATCATTCGTACACCTAATGAGGTGCATGAATGATGAATCTTCATGGCAGTAAATTTGAGTCTAGGGATGGTTGATGGGACCATATGATGTTTTTTTTGAGTTAGGATGTGACCGGGTAGGTAACTCATATTGTGAGGAGAGCTTTGAGTGGAGTAGATGTGTTACATAATGCTCGGGGTAGACCGAGTGTTCAAAATGATATGGTTCTATTTATTAATGTCTATAGGTAATGATTTATTACTCGGGGATGAGATTAAATATGGTGGGGTGACTATAACATCCTGGGTTATTTAGTGGGTGAAAAATCCCTAACACGTCCTAATTTTGTGTTTAATGAGAAGGAAAACATTATTTTTGAAATTGTGATTTTAATTACAGGTGTTTTTATGAACCATATCCTTGTTTTTAGATGGGTTATAAGTCTGGGAAGTGCATTTGGGTTTCAAATGTATTTATACTATTAAATGGACCAAAAACTAAGTTTTAGGTAGCATAGACTAGGGCACATGGGTTAAAAAATCTATGTAGTCTCCCAAAAGTAATTGTGCGACACTCCAGTAGCACAGGACATTTTTTTTTAGATTTTTATGATGGATTTCACAACCATGAAATGCCTCTAAAATTTTTAACTATGAGGTTATTCATTATTTATGCATGGTTTGGAAAGTTTTATGTCAATCCCATGCATGTATGGTGTACAGGAATAAGGTTCCACCTGATTGGGGAAAGGTTTTCTAAACCATGAAGCCAAATTGTAACTCCCATTATAATTGATGGAATTATAATTTTATGACTTCCTACATCATATATTTTCACATCCCTCTTCTGTAATCCACTTGGTTGCATATCTGGGGCTCTCTGATTTCCCCCTAGATATGATATGGCCTAACTCCATGATCCAGAATCTAATCATTGATGCATTTAAAGATGTGAATTCATCTTAGTAATACCTTAAATAAATTATCTTGTATTTTCATTTAATCTCATTATATGAACTGATAAATATATGTTATCCCTTTTATACAATTTTTAGGGTGTTCATCTAAAATATAGATTAAATTTGATTCATCTTGAGTTAGAGGCCAATATCATATGTGTGAGAACCTAATCATATGAGTTATGTGGTACCATTATTTATCATTGATTTTTAGAGTTTTTTTGGTTCATTTCTTATTCTATATGTGGGATGGCGATGTGACACCCTAATAAAATAATTATTTCCTTTAATACAAATTTTTTGATGTTGTTTCATGTCTCTAGTGTTACCAAATCTTTTGATTACAAAAGATAATCCTAGTTAGGGGACTTTGGAAAAAAAGGAAATTTTAGGCTCAATGTGATATTTAATTTAAATTGAATTGTTTAGATTTAATTGATTAGTTCCATGGTAATGTGACAGACATGTCTCATGGACTGAGGTGATGTTGATCTCCAAGACTACGGTGATGTAGTTCATCAGGATGGGTGTGTCCCTAGACAAATGAGGTGATGGTTATCACCAGGTTGAGGTAATTTGGTCTTTAGGTTTAGATGATGAGGTCTTCAAGATGGGGGAACAACACGTGTGACTTGAGATGATGTTCCCAATTGAGATTTAACAAAATTTTCATAGCGAGATGAGGTGATAGATGATCTGGAATGGGTATGTTTTGTGATTTCTGCTCACTTGTTGTGGAACATTGTGCTTTTGGGTCATGATCAAATACATAGGACTCAAATGAGGTGGTTTTGACCCCTCGATGATTATGGAGAACCCTGTAAACTACGCAGCTTAGGTGATGGTGTTGACTATCATAATCATTGGGGTTCTTAATGTAGAAACCCAATTTGATGTTGATAGACCATAATATGATATTAGTGAGACCATTAGTTTGAGGGTAAGGCTCACTATGATGTTTTGAGGCTGTTGGGCTGGGACTTGGTTGGATGGATATCATTGTTCCTCATGATGTCATCTATTGAGATGGTTTTGATTATTTATTAGAGGAGATATATTGCATTGTCTCAAGACATCAGGTTGTTGAGCATATGTGGACTCTTAGAGAAGAGGTTTATGTGACCTGGGGGCTAGTAATTATGCATACCGAATGGGTTATTTATATTTTATTTTTGGAACATGGTACCCATGACTTGATTATAATAACAACATGAGGGTTCTCCTGGTATTATTTTCATCTAGGAATGCCTTAAGAACTATGTCATGGATCCTCACCACTTATATTCTATATATATATATATATAGTTTTTGTATACCATATATAAATATAATTTGTTGTACATGTTTAGACTCATTCCAATAATGGACAAAGTAGGTAGAGTGATCACCTGTGGCCATTTAGAACAAAAGGATTCGTAATAATATTAAATGGGTATTTATTACTATTTTATTTTTTTCATCATAAACCTACATAATTATGGATGTAAGATAAGTACATGTTCATGGTGGATTAATGTGATTTATTCTCACACCATACACAAGCCCCTTAGGGAACATGTAGGAATTATTTCTCTGCGATCATGTATGGAACTGAGCTAAGGACATATACCTTAATAGTCGATTTAGTCCTTTTTTTATAGGAAGCATGGAGAGGGACCATGGTGGTTCTTCCATCAGGATAGGTTTTTCCATTAATTTCATCATGTTTATATATGTTTGTAATGAACGTATTCCATAGTTGTCCATATTATTTTATTATTATGTATGACCTTCAATGAAATTATTATTATTATACATGTTGTATATTGCGGTATTATTGATTCTATGGATGTGTATTTATGTTATAGGTGGTTTCAACATGCTTACACTAAGTATGGTCCTTTTAGAATATGTTATATACATATGGACCACTATTAACAACACTACTTGAGGGTATAGTATCTCCACTATTACCTCTCAAACCATATCTACAAGTCAGAAACCTTTGGCGTACTGTGAGGCATGCCTAAGGCCGAGTGATCCACTTGAGTAGAGTGCCATTTAATGTGTCATCTAGAATCGGGTGATACATATATTTATTAAATTTATGTGGAAGTTGATGAATTAAATTCCATAATATATACTATTACACCATGTTTTGGAGTTATTTCTATATCATTTCTATTCGAATATTTTGAATCCCCTATATATGATATTAATTAATGATACATTTAACAATACTATTATGGATAACATTAAAGACCTTTCATGTGGTGAAAATTGATATACGATCTTAAATTTTTTTTGGAAAAGAGAACTCGAAGAGATTAAATGTTTTAAAGGAAAATATGGAATTCATTGGAAGAAGAGAGAAAGAACACCAAGACTGAATAGAAGTGATTGAATATCTGTAATATAGAGGGATTTTTTTAAGTCAAATTTGAATAATTTTCACTTAATTGAAGGTGTCAATTAATTAATGGAGATTTTATTAAGAGAATTTACTATAATATATTTCTTTATTTATTTTCATTTATATGTTCACTTTATTGGCATTCAACTAAATTTACTCATACACATATCTAGAAACACAAGGTGGATGGATTAGAAGAGGAGAAGATCCATGGATTTGTTAGTGAACTAATATTAAAAGTATTATAATCTTGATAATGTTCTACTAAATTCATTGTGCATCAAAAAATATTTATTTTATTTTCTTTATACAAATCCCTTTTGGGTGCACCAAGTAAAAAACTCAATTTCCCAATGTTCTATTTTCCTTATCCAAATATTGTTCCTAGATTGTTTCATTTCTATTATTACTTTTTTTTCTGACATGGAAAAATATCCATTTGATAAGAGTGTTGGATTCCCCTAATACTATCCCACTAATATTGATTGATAACTAGGTGATTGAAACCTTATTTAAGAAGAGATTGAAGAATGTTTTAATGGGAGTGATTCTAATGAAGGAAAAGATAAAAGTGAAGGATAATTTTAAACTATAATTGACTATATTGAATCTAATCACTTAAATTTTTAGTTTTAGCTAACCTAATAGAAATTGAGGAAATTATTGAGAGTTAATATAATCCATTAAAAATATTTTATCACTAACTTCAAAATTTAGTTAAAATTCCCTTATTTCATATTTGGTGATAATACCTTATAATTTTATCAACATACTATATTTTTATTTTTAAGAGGTCTATCAATTTTCCTAGGTAAGGGGACATTATTCCATATTCTTCATTTAATCATGTCTATTAAGTAATTTATTTATATTTTTTTAATTCCCTGTTCACAACATGAAAATAGAAAACCATAAATTTACTCATAACTTTCTTTAGTTAATACAAATGCTTCCTATGGCATGTAGTAATTTGGAACATTGAAATATTCTTTCTATTCTTCTTCACAAGGTAAGAAATATTTATATAGTTGGATATAGATTATAAGGGCTTCTTATCCTTGAATAATATTGAGAAAAATTTCCAATATAATGATTCATGTAAATCACCCTCATGTTTACATGCGGATATACAAAAAATAAAATTCTTTTAAAAAATAACAAACAAATTCTAATAATTATATAGATCATATCATATAAAATTAAAGCCAAAATAATCATATCCAATTAAAAAACAATATCAAAAATGACATTTTCAAAATGTTAACTTTTTAAAAATATATTATTAATTTATTAACCTTCTATGTTAATCTATTTTTCAAATTAGTCGTTATACCATTGATGCTTCTTTTGTGTGTTTTGCCTAATGTTTTCCCCAAAGGGAGTTCATATCAAATGAATATAATGGAAATATAAAAAAATATAATTCCAATTTTGAAAAACTATAATAGTAATATATAATTTTTAATGTATTAGGCATTTTAATATAATAACCCATTTTTATAAAATGAATATGTCAGAATTTAGTTTTCATATAATAAAACTATACTAACTCATTATTTTCAATTATTGAATTACATATGTTATCTACTCATTATCAATATACCTTTTTAAATTGGATATTAGAATTAGATGGTTATATTTGGTATATATTCTAGAGGTAATACCATCATGGATGACGAAATATATTATGAATGCAAAAGTCCAACAAGGAATATATAATTTCATATTAACCATCTAATTATTATTACAAAAAATATTTTCATTTCTCATTTATATGATTCATGCTAGCAGTTTGATTTGAAAGTGGCACTATTGTTTCAATCATCCTACCTATGTATGAAGGATAATTAATCATAATGTGATTTTTTTCGAAATTATATAATTGTGAAATCTTCTTCAATACATAAAGAAAAAGGAAATATCCATGTTGTAGTATATATATCCCCTATAGATAGTGCAATAAATATTAAATAAAATGTCGTGAATTTAATAACTTCCCTATCATTTAGTGATGTAGATGGTGTTATAGGTTTTTTTCTTTTTTGTATATTCATTCTATAGATCATGTATTCATAAGTGATTGATAATAAAATATAATGGCTATTGATTAAATTCTTTTTATTTATCCCAAAGAAGATAATTAGAGTGATTCAATTGATATTTTTAAAGCTTTTAAAGAATTAATAAATAATAATTGATTAATTTTGGAAATTGTTTCGATTAAAATTTTTCTCACTATGATATTTTAACAAGATATATTTTTATTCAATTGTTTTAGGAGATATGAGGCCACAGCATCCCTACAGTGTGTTTTTTATAACATTGATGTTAATTGTTTGTTTATGAAATGATTAAATATGATATTGCGTCTTATTATTTTTTTCTGTCTTGTATCCAGACATCATTTTTTGAATTTTATTATTCAACCATGGTGTCCAAAATTATTTCCTATTTTTGTGTTTATCAGTGACTTTAATGTGCCTTGCGAATAGAATTTGGAAAACAAGGAAATGAATATTTATTGGATTGGAAGGATTTTCTTACCTAAATTCTTAAATGTTTTCATTTTAATTTATACCATGATTTTTTAAATGTCTTGTAACCCAAAATAATGTATTTAAATTATTAATTGTTTCCCTTTGAATATATACTTTGTTTTATAATTTATTAATAATATGAAATACATATTTTATATTTTACAACTATTATATGTTTTTCAAATTTTAATGTCTGATTTTTTCCAACATGATTCCAATGATATTTATTTTTCCTCATGTAGGAAATTCATTTTCAATTAAATAATATTAATGGTCAAGTACCAAGATTAAATGGTGGGAATTAATCTTTAGATTCTTTTGAATTAAATAATGAATGGAAACGAGTTGGAATTAAGAAAATAGATATAATAACTAGAATAGAAATCCTTGGTCCTTTAGAAGAATTTATGAATTTCTGTGGTCAGTTGAATTATGTTCTAAAACCCCCGAGTATACTATTCAAGAAAATTAATTAATTCTTGTTAGTATATTTTTCAATTTTGTGTTTCATCATTCTGTATAATAAAAATATAATAATTATGTAATGTATATTTAACTAATTTCAGAATCTTTATTAGGTGTGATGGATATAAATGATTAGCTATTTTAGAAAACTATATTTTGATACAACAATGATAAAGACTTACCTGAATAAAGGATTTATTTTTTTGTAAATTTTTTTATTATGGGGGAATAATATTAATAATAAAATATTAATTTTTTTATAACTTTTTAATATCATTTATTTATATGTAGCCCTTGTTAAAATCTATTTGTAATAGTAAAAATTTATTATAAACAGCTTGTTAAAATATGTTTCTTTTGTTCTGCATTGAAAAAATTATTATAAACAGTTTGAAAAAATAAATTGAATTTTTTTATTTAAATTAAAAAATTACACCTTGATTATATAAGAGAATTACATAAATATATGGTAAAAAATCTTATTTCTATATGTTTTTTCATCCCCTAATAAAAACTAATTGTTCCACTTATCACATATGATAGTTAGTTTTTCAAAATAAGTGAGTTTTGTTCTATTTATACAAATGTACTTAACATTAATTCTAGAATTAAAACACCTATAAATGGGGTATAAACCCATGATTACTTTTATTTTTCGATTTGATAACTATTAATAGACCTCCTACATTATTATAAATATGTGTTAAAAAAATTCCAATATATTTTCATAAATTATGGTATCATTTTTGTTTCTAAAAAAATGGATAATATATTCTAAAACAATATTTGATAAATTAGTGGACGAAACATGATTTTCCGGAATTTATATACAAGAATGAATTCATAAATCGAACAAACACCACTGGTTTTTTAACTACTTATTGTAAGCAATTTTTTAGTAATTTCTAGTATGTTTTATCAAACAAAACCAATAAAATCATGAAACACCCTTAAAAATTATAGGCTAATATTTTCATGTACTTTTATAAATTAATTAATATTTTTTTCATTTATTATCATATCTAGAAATAGATATTATTCTATTGTTCAAGTATTTTTCTTACTCAAACAAGACATGTGTACTGAATATGTTATAATGATTATGATTCAGTTTTTTCTTTTAACAAATCCTAAAAATATTTTTTGATAACCAACATCTAAATTGTTGCATAATGATATCTCTTTAAAAGTAATATTTCTATGTAAAGAATTATTTAATGTTTTTTATAATGAATTTTCATTTTTTTTATTTTAGATTTCAATTGAAAGTAAATATTAAAAAACATATACCCCATTGGATATAATAAAAAATAATTTGAAGAATTTTTATTATATATAAGGTTTCAATAAACAATCACTTACCTCCCAAAAAAATACGACTCACAAATAATTAGAATATCATTATATTAATGTGGAAATAATTTTATCCTTTCTGGTGAAGTTATGTTATTATTTATTTATTTGTTTCATTAATAATAAATTAAACTTTCACATTTTATTTCTCTTTATTCCAAACAATTTTAATTCTATTTTGAATTATTTTTCATTGTTTTTTTAATATTACTATTGTAGAAATACCTTTTTAGTTATTTTAAGGTCGTCATTGTAAAATTTAAATTTTTTATCCTTTTGAAAATAATTTCTATATCAATTTTCTAGAAATGTATTACAAAATTAATTATATCATGTGAATATAAAATTTTAAAAATGATTCCTTAAGGGCTTGGCCAATGGACCTTATATTTGAGAGGGTGGCCCAATGTTGTTAAATTAATGGGGGTGGCCCAAAGGCTATACATGGAAGAATAATTTCAATAAATCTTCTCCATTTTTTATTTCTAAAAAATAATATTACAAAATATGTTGGATTAATGGTTAAAATAAGAACACATTTCCTTGTAATTCTTAATGAATAGTCTGATTTGTAAATTTTATAGGAAACTACTCTGTCATTGAGGTCTATAAATATTTTCAAAATTATTTTATTGATCTTATTTATAAGAGTGTCTAATTTATGGGTTTATTTGTTTTTTCAGAAAGTAACTAATTTTATTTAAATTAATTAAAATATACAAATTGGTTATTTATAAAATATTATAATCATTGTGACATATGATTTTAGAAAAATAAGAATTAAAAAAATTAACGAGTTAATATATTTTTTAGTCAAAACATTGTTTTGATAAATTAATTTTAAAAATTATTCATACCAACCTTTAAAATGTTTATTTACAATCTAAACAATATTATAATTTCCATAAGTAATATATCCTTTTAAGAAAATATTGTTTGGAAAATATTTCCTGTTATGTTAGATAATTTGGATTTTTAAATAAAAACTCAAAACCAACCCAATTAGCTAACATATATATGTATATGTATGTATATATATTAAAGGTAGAGGAGATTACAAACCCCAAGTGGGGACACACAACATAGATCTAGGGTCTCTTTCCTACATCCCTCTACACTAGGATTGAGAGACACCATATTTACTAGTACCCTTACAATTATATTGTCTTGAAGACCTAGAAAAATTTTAATACTGAATTGAAATAATCTAATTACCAAGGGAGGCCCAAAGGATAGTACTAATATCTTTTATGAAGATAATATTATAATTAAAATTATTATTTAAAAATCTATTATGGAAAACTGGTCAAAATATATAAATAAATGTAAAAAAATGAATAATGTTTTTTATTGAATAAAACACAATATTATCAGTCATTTTTTGTGGTGATCAAATATGGAGATAAAAAATATTAGGCATAATAATTCATCATTGGAGGGATCTATAGATGGACCATTATTTGAATTTTGCTTGATAGCCTAATGGCCTCTAGTTATGGTTTGATAAAATTTTGGTCTCTTCAATTATATTTGGGATGGTTTTTTATAAGCCTATATATGTGTTATTCTATGACCATATATGATGTTGGAAACAAACATATATTTTTGGTGTAATTTTTTTAATCACTTGTTTAAAGAGTATGACTATAGTATTGGAAATAGTAATGATCATTTATAAAATATGGAGGATATTGAATTTATATAGATATATCCCAATAAAAGTATAATACACTGATTATAAATTTCTATAAGATATCAATGCTTATTTTGAGGTTATTATTAGGATTTAAGCTTGAAAAATAAGGAGTCAGTTGGATATTGTAAACAATTTCAAATTGACTATGTTTAGGAAAATATGTTGTCATTTTCATCACTCAATCAATATAGAGTGATCATTTTTGTCTTGGGATAAGTCAGGAATATCACCAATGTGATATCGAGATGTGGAAGAAATGTGAATGCAATAGAATGATTCCAAAGCGGAATTATTCTCACCAAGATAATGTTTCTTTTTTTTTGTGATTTATAGAGGACATGTAATTACCCCTTATATCAAGTTGTTGGTATCTACTAGTTTTATAGATGCAGAAATATTTCAACTAAGAATCGATACATAGAGAATGAATTTAAAATCCTAGAACATTAACTTTAACATCATTGTTTTTTAGTTTTAGTTAGAATTTTTTGTGAAATAAGGTTGCATGATTAAGAAGGATGAAATATTGGGAAGGTATAAAATCTCATTAGATATTGAGATTCATGATCATATATATGTTAGATAACTAAATGTGATATATTTTTGGACACAATAGTGTTTTATGGAGGAAAATTTTTGTTAATGAAGAATATTTGAGAATGTTTCACTAACTAATGTTATTTGAAGATGATTTCCCATGTAACTAAAAGGGTTGTTATTTTCATATAAATATGCAATACATAAATAAAAAAGAAAAATTTCCTTTGAGGAAGAATATATTTTCATGGTTGAGGGAGATACTATAGAGAAAGACAATCTGAATTCGTTAATGTCTAAAGTTACAGAGATTATTTATGGGAACCATTGAGTTCCGTGAGTGAGATTCCATGAATCATTGAGTTCCTTGAACAAAATTTTTTACATGATCAATAGTTTGGAATGAAGGTTAATATTGAATGAATAAATATTCTTGATAATGTTCAATGCATTATAACATACCAGAGTATCGTTTGATGATAGAAATAGTTCTATGAATTAATAGTTTCACAAAATCAACAATTTTATGAAAAGAATAATCCCCAAAAATAAAATGTAATGATCATAAATTTTAGGAGTTTATTAAGATAGAATAAAAAAAGGAATATTATATATGAAAAGTCTCATTCTAATCTAGGATAAATATATATGGATTCATTCTATTGATGAATACCCACAAGTATGTTAATTGTGGAAGTACCTTCTTCAATGAAGTGCATAGATGTGTGGAAGATGTAGTGTTCTTTGGGAAAGGATTTTACTACCCTTAAATCTTATAAAATATGTTCTCTTGGAACATAGTTTCTAATTATGAATCAATTATATCCAAATAAACTAGTGATGCTCAGTGGAATATGGTATGAATGACACAATATAGGCATATGATCTTAAGACTAAGTCAATATGGTGAACTATGTATAATTACATATGTCTCATGAATGTTTTAATTTTTGTAATATTTTTTATCACTATATGAAGTGAGAAGAAATGTGTAATCAAGTGACTATTTGAACACAATTGATTCCATTATGGGAACATGATCCTAAATGAATGTGAACCAGAATACACAAAAAAATTTTAAATTTAGTCATCTTCGTAATTCACCACTCTCTTATGGTGTATCTGGTTCGATGCTTATGTATAGCTAATAATTTTGGCTTCAATTTAATGTGTAAAATATATACTTTTGGTTGGAATGATATATCCATTACATTATTAGTTAAATTTAACATATTGTACATCAAGGAATTGGAAATCCAAACTTATTAAATTATATTCCATCTAGTTGTATTTTTAATTTATCTACCTCTTTTTTTAATTTCGAAAAATTATAATATTTAGAATAATATTTTTTGGGATTTTTATTTTTTCATTATAATGTTTCAACAATCGTGGGGGCTCAAAAAAATATATTAAAAATATTATATTATTCATAGTTTTCCGGCAATAATTTAAGATGAAACTCTTGTATCTCTTAAAAATAGTGTCAAATTGGAAAACCATAACTATAGTAGTAATCAGAATGAGGGGTCATTAGGATGATGCAATTTTAATTTTCCCTTATGGTCTGGGGATTACCGTTTTTGATATTTTAATTAAATTAAAATTAATTAATTTCTAATTTTTATAATTTTATATCAGATTACCTAAATTTCACCTATATCCTTTACAAATCCATAGTTAATTATTATTTTCCATACATTCCATAATTATAGATGATTAGTTTTGGGGAAGTGGGGAAACAATAACGGTAATGAATACATTATTCAAGTTATTATCAATGGAATTAGAAGCAGACATGATCTTCCCCAGGTTGATCAATAGTTGACACATGGCTATGTTATTTTTTATTTTCCCTATTCATTATGTATTAAAAATATGATACAATTTTTCAAACTATATTTTATTATTTTCTAACCCTCTTTCTGCATTTCCTATACCCATAATGTGAAACCTCTTAGGATGAATTTTTACCCAAACATTGTTCTATATACATGAATTCTTGATGGAGAATCGATAGGTGGAGGATGATTTATTATCCTTTTCCCCATTATTCTAATAGAATGAAATTATAATGAGTAAATTTCCCTATCTAAGGTTGATGGAGATATGAGGCTGGTTTAAAATGATTGTGATGTAACAAAAGAAGAACTAGGAAGGGTTAGCTATAGGTTATGTGTTGTATTGGGTAATAATTAAAACTAATGGAATGGGTGACTATGAGGTGGAGTTGATTGATTTGGGGTGGTACGATAGAGATAAAGTGGATCCATCACCAATAGAGTATATTAGTTGTAAGGTGTTGGAAGTTGTGATTAGACATCCTACAGTGACAGGGAGTAGAAATCCATGGTAGTATGACATGACACATGATCATCACCTCACTTATCCTAGGCCATGAAAGACTCAACTTAGGTATGGGTGGTTCATTTTCCTACCACATGGTCCCAACCACCTATTATTGAAATAGTATGCCTTAAACAAACATGCATTGGTAGGTTGGATGGACATCACGGTGGCCCAGCTTGAAAAATGGGATGGCATTGCCAATCCGGCCTCCACATCCCAACATAACATGTGTGTGTGGTTATTGTGGTGTGCACCCATCCCTAGATACCTACATGGGTTTCTTGAAGACCACCACATTATATTCTATTTCTAATGTGTATATTTCCAGGATTGAGTCACTATTAGTCAATTTTATGAAATCAAATAGCATATCCTGGGTATTGTTTCCATATTAATCATAATGGCATTGTCTGTTTGATCATCTAAAGATATTTTCAAGGAATGGTTTTAGATTTATGATTATTCTATATGGGTAAATTTTAGGGTTCAATCATATCGAGTGAAGAAAGCCTCAGATTTCTGTACTCCCCTTTCATCACATTGACATCAATGTGTAAGAATCTTATAGTGTTATAAATTCTGGAACTCTCCTACATATAGGGGTATTTGGTTCTCTATAGTTCTTGCATGGGTTAAGTACTCACATAAACATAATAAGTCTTGGTTTCTTCATATATTATATGGTCTTACAATCTCTCTCATAATTTTATCAAGATCAAAAGAAATCATTTTTATTTCTATCAATTTCATTGAGTGTTTTTTAGTTATATGATAATATGTCCAAGTCATGAATTTAGTGGAATCATTTATAAATTAATATGATCTTGATGTCATCCATAAATTATATTATATAATTCTATTGAATACATTGAAGATATATTTAATTCTTATTTCATAAGTTAATATCATGGAATGAAGTTGGATGTTCAATTGATGGCAATAAAATGAAGCAAGGTTTTCTCGAGTGGGAACATTAAAGCTTTCTAGATAGTTGGTGTAGGACATTGTCCAACCGATTCCATGTGGACATGAGTGAATATGTACAATATGATCATATTCTAATTATTAGAGGGAAACAACTAGATGATGGGAACAAGAAGAACTAGGATATACCCTACAAGTGCACTCGCTAGTAGATGGGGTCTTTCTAAAACATTCCAAAGTTCATTAAATTGTGGTAAAAAAAGTTTGACATGTCTATTTGAATCTCGACTTGACCCAATACCGATACATCTTATATGAATAATATAAATAGACATCTAGGGAGGTCTTCAATCAATCTCTCAGAATGATAGTCGGTTAAATGATCAAATTAATTGATGTGTTAACGACAGATCTCTTGTAACTTATCTATCTCTGAGCCCTCCTTTAAGAGACAATTTTAAATTCTCGATATATAGGGTTGTCACCATATTTTAAAATATAAAAATCACTCTCTCGTATTTTTCTATATTTTGAGACATACAATACCAACATTGATATTGATTTTCACCAAAATAATATTTCACCCTTTAGGTACATTATACAATGGGTTTCATGATACAATTATTGAAAATCAATGGAGGTTGGTTTGTTTATAATTATATTGAAAATAAATGGATGAATTGGATACCTGATCTCCCTTAAAAAAGTATGAAAATATAGAATATTATCTACCTGAGTGGAGGACATATAGAGGCACACACTGAACCATTATTATACTCCATTATTAAACAATGTTCCCTCACTGTTTCTATTAATTCCATGAATCATTCAAACACAACACACATAATTGTATAATATTTTTATGAATAATTTTCAATTATATTACCTGAATTATTAATATTTAAATTAATTTTACAATGTGTGTCAAATTTATCAATTTATTACTTTATCGGTTCCATAGCAGTATCACTTTATTGAACCAAATATTTTTTTTATTTTCCCTTAGGATTTTCATTATTATTTTTAAATATTAAATACACCCCCACATTAAATATTATCATTCTAATCGATAAAAAAATTGGAATCAAAGGTATATTTTTGTTCTTTTATCAAAAAATCATTATTTTAAAAAGTTAGTTTTTATTCTCAAAATCATAATCTATTTAAAAGTTGGATCTTTTTAAAATGAAACATTCCTATTATTTTCAAAATTATACCAATGGAAATTTGTTATGATGAAATCATTTCATTGATTGTTAAAATTACTATTACTAAAAGAATCAACTACCTACCATTATTAGTAAAATATTTTTATCATATGTCGAAAATAGTTAAGAATTGATACAATCATACATAGAATGAAAAGATAATTGGACTCTCTTAGATATTTCAGCTTCTAAACTTAATACAATATCCATGAACGTTCACCATTATGGGAAAGAACAAAACGAATTTAATCATATATCTACTCGAAAAAACACCCACGAAATAGTGAAATTTTGATTAGTCAGGCATGGAGGCACAAATAATTTTAGACACAAGATTGGATAATTTTAAGAAAGACATAAAAATAATTTCTATGTATTAAAATTGAATATATTTCTCATATTTTTACATTATTTATATAATATTGAATTTCCAAAGTCACTTTGTGATTTTTTCTCTAATAAAATTTAGTGAAATAGAATATTGGGTTCTTTCATAGCTCATAGACACCCAAGGTATGGCTATAAATGAAAAAATTCATAAATAATGTGTTTCTTGAATATCAGACTATCTCCATCATGAAAAATGATATAACTTATGAAAGATAAGATGATAAAGAATTAAAAGAATAAAAGGAATCCAGATATCTTAAAAGACTAATTTTTATAAAACATATTGATGATAAAAATTCTTTTGAATGTGAAGATGAAATTTAATATTAGGACAAGAAATCGAATAAACATATAAATTTAAAATTAATAATACATACCAACCAGGAAGATAAATATAGATCAAAAGTGACATGTTATTAAGGGAATAAAAAGAGTCATATCCGACCAGAATTTCCCATCTACAAAAATATGATGAAGCAATAGAAGAAATGTAAAAAATTGAAGTTGGAATTGAACATTTGGCCAAGAAATTTAATAAACATAAAATATTAAAATTAACCCATCGTGAAAATAATGAAAATAACTATAGATCATAAGTTACGTGTAATAAGTGGAACAAGAAGGGTCATATCAGATAGGAATATGATATTTATCAAAATAAGATGGATGAAAATAATAATGGAAATAATGCCCTTAAATTATCAAATTGTAATAAAAGTGATGAATCCAAGGACTCATCATCCTTGTTTTATTCATGTTCTAAATTCCTAATGCCCCATCTCTATATAGTTTAATAGGTTATTTCTTCTATTTTTGATGCTACTTCTCATTCATACACTTCATCTTATTCATTCTATTCATATATCACTTTAAACAAAAAAAAATAACTTAATAATTTATATAAAGAGATAATTTCAAAATATAAATAACATAAAAGGAAATAAAAATATATTCATAAATAATAATAATAGCATTTTGTTGATAATGATATCCTTTCAATGGAAAAAATATATTTTTTTTCAAAATAAAATGATCAACTGAAATTTTTGTTTCAATAATCCCAAACCAATGAGAATAAAATTAAATTGTAAATTTACTCATGGTGATCAATATATTAATAATATTTTAGTTTCTCTATTCTTTTACCACAAATAATTAAGCAATTTTTTTTCAAATCAAAATGTTTTTTTTCAAATAATGCATGTTCTTTAAAAAATATTACTTTTGTAAAATTGATTTTCCAAAACATGTTTTCTAATTAATTTCATAAAACCAGGAATTTAATTTGTGAATTTGATTTCAAAAATTACATATATGGAAGACCAAAATATATTCATATTTATTCTCATATATGTAATATAAAATCTTATTATAAATATGAATGGATTCCTACATTTATATTGGCAAACATTTATTGACCCAAGTTCATATGGGTACTAAAAGGTAACAACAACTGATATTTTGAGAGACGACTCCATTAAGATTCCTTATTATATCATGTTTTCGGTTTTTATCAAGTGGACAAATAATCTCTTATGTATTTATTGGATGATCCATAATGATTTATAGTGCGTAATTTTATTCTTAGTTTTATAATTGTTTGACAATCAGTAAATGTTTTTTTTGTAAGAGTATTTTAATATAGTTTTATTTCATATCTCTTTTGTTAATTATTCTTCATAGAGAAGTTTATTTATTATAATATATCTTTTGTTAGTAAAGATCTTGAAATGTATTTCTATTTTTAAAGGTCTTTAAATTGTTTTTGAAGTTTCTTTTAAATTATTTTTTGACTCTAATTATTAAATTATTTTAAAGGGGGAGTTCACCATTTTCAAAAAAAGCATCATCTTAGTTTTACATTGGATCTTTTTTTTATAAAAATTAATTTCTATATTAAAAATGTCTAAAAAATTTTAATTTAATTCAATGATATTTATTTAATTTAACTATTGGAATAACTGAATTGATTATTATTATTATATTAGTTTATCTTGCTATGAAGATTCCATTTCCATATTAAATTCATAAATTTAGTAGAGGTATTTATCTATTGAAGCTCAAATGGATATACTTTCTTCAAGAGTATTTAGAGATTTCTAATTTCAAAGTCACCCATATTGAACTTCATTTAAAGATACGTCATCTATATGTCATATAAATTTACCTCCTTAATTCAGATAGATGAAAATTGTAATATTTATATTTGAAATGATTATTAAAGTTATAAAACTATTTTTTCAAAATACTAGTTATTCCTAAATTATCTTATTATCAAAAGAAATATCTTTATTTTTTTCATTTTTTTTAGAATTATCGGTTTTATTTTTTTCAAATCATTGTTTCCAAACATTATATTTTTTCAAATAACTTTTGAAATTATTTTTTAATAGTTTCATAGAAATTGAGATTAAATTTTTTTATATTCAATATTTTTTTTTTTTACTTTCTAATTTATTAATAGTGTTCTCTTTTACCTAACTAATTATATTATATTATTTTTCATGATTATGATAATCATTATTGGGGAGATAGTAATGCATGTATCTATTATTTTCCCTAATGTGAAATGGCCTTCTTGAAATAAATATCTTCTCTTTCCCAATTATTTTCATTTTTATTATCACAAAGGGGGTTAAACATTATTATTAAAGATGGAGATTTTTTATTGGACATTGGGAATATTTATATTTAGTTTCAAAGTTTTAGGTGTTGAATTAATTTTTGTTATGGAATCTTCTTTATCGTATTAAATATCTTTCTTCAATAAATTTTGTATACTGATATCTTGAATATAATTGAATATGTTTCAATTTTGATTTAAATGGTATATATCTTTTTTATTAAGTATTTTTGTTCCTAATAATGGTAGATTATTTTAACCTCTCTCATAATGTTTTCATGATCACAAACACTTTTTTATAGTTCTAACAATTTCATTATTTGTTTTTTAGGTATATGATTTTAACACTAAGTCATGTTTTTAATAGTATCACTTATAGATTAATTAGATCATGTTATAATGATTGAATTATGTTTGATAATTAAATTAAATATGTTGATGTTCTATAGAATTTTAATTTCATATATATATATTATTGAATGAAGTAGGATTTTAAATATAGTACCATGGAAAGAAGCTATGTTGGATCCAGTTGGAGATTGATGATTTCTAGTTAGTTGGCGTATGGAATTGTGTAGATTGTTTCATGTAGATAAATGTCTAGATTTATATGATGTTACTCAGCTATCTAGTAGAAGAAAACATACACAAGATGTCTCTATAAAGGGAATCTATAATTCGATGAAATTCTGTGGAAATTCACTGGATTCATTCCAAAAGATTATCAAGTTCATTAAATTATTATTAGAAAATAATGACTTATCTCATTAAATCCCAAAATCAATCCAAGATCCCTCTAACTCTATTATCAATCTATTATTGTTCTATATTTTTATTAATGATTCACATCATTTGATGTCGATACTCATTAATCCATATATTTTCTATGATCATTTTTTATTAAACAAACACACTAAAATTGCTTTGAATTAAATTTTTTATTAATTATGAGATTTTTAAATTTATAATTCTGTAAATTTCAATGCTTTATCAATTTATCATATCAAATAATTATTTTGAATTTTCATTTTAGATTTTGTATTATGTTTCTAAAAGGAAATTCACCCTCTCTATTATATCATTCAAGTCCAATGAATAGTTCAGAGTTGTGTACACCCTATATTTATGTTCCATGAATCATAGTTGTGTTGTTCCTATATTAATAGATTCAGGTAGTCCATCATTGGATAACTTTGTGCGACTTAGATTTTGTTATCTATTAGTGTCATAGAACCCCCCATCTAATGATTTCCTTGGTGAGGTGTGATTCCCCCACCGTGTTTGGGGAGATGAAATTGGTTTCGATTTACATGATAGTTTATTATGTGTTTTTCCTAGGTGTTCAATCCTTTTATTATATGGGATATAAAGAATAAGGCTCATAATCATACGTTATATATAAAGAATAATATGTAAGTTTTTATAGATTTATGTTTTTTACTATGTTGGTTATCCATTAAATTTGTGGTTTTATTTGACTATGTTCATTTTCAATTACCCTATTTATTTGTGGGTGTAAGAATTTTTATTTATGAACTCACTAATGGATGGGTGTTTATTCTATATATTTTAGGTCTTATTTAAATTATTTATTGTATAGTGGAGACCAGGATTTTTAAAGTATTTGTGGATTTGGATCCTAGTGTTACTTGATTGTGATGTTTCTGGATGATGGGAATGTCTTGAACTAGTAATTATATAATTGTTTCCCTCAGTTTCTTTAGGTTGATAATTCCTTTGGACATGTTGAGCATGTAATTTACCATTTAAATTATGGTTCTAAAAATATCATGGCTTTATGGATCGTAGTGTGTCTCCTAAATTTATATATTATTAATCTAGCCATTTACCTTATTTTACCACTTTTTATCCTACATAGATATTGGTGGTTTTGAAATAATTATTTAGTCTAGGGTCTCCCATCATATGTGATATAGCCTCTCATTGATATTCACGGTACCCTAACCAATTAGAGGAGGGAATGAGGTGGCACACTCATCTTATTTCTTGCATGAGTGGAGTCCCATAGGTTTAGTTAATATAATAGAGGTATCAGAGAATGACTATAATAGGTATGATTTTTTTGGATTTTGGTGTCAATGGGATTGGTTTAGAATACATTTCACCAGTTACAAGGGGTTTTGGGTTTTGAATTCGGGATAGATAACCTTAATGTGAGTGTTGTGTTCAACGTATCAATTCATGAAAACATTTATAAGAGACCTATCAAATCAGATCCCTTAATAATAGGTTGTTGGGATATAATTAAATAGTACATGAATCATATTGGGGTTGGTCATTTATTCACATTATATTTTTGAATATTCATCCCATACATTCTCAAATGAATATAATTCATTTTATTCAAACTATAGGATGATTCCACATAAACAACTAGCATGGTTATCAATTTGGGGTAATGATTTCATTATTATAGTGATCAAGCCTCTTTTCATCAGTCAACTGAGTAAAGAGGCTCCTATTTAGGAACCAAACCATGAGATGTCCCTCTAGGCAGATAGAGAGTAGTTCCTCTTCCCATATTCCAGTTTCTAGAGCCACTACCCATATCATAGATTTATATACCTAAACCTAAGGTGAAATATACCATTCCATATATGAATTATATTGATATAGATCATATGAGTTCATTTATTTATTTTTGGCAGTAGTGAATACCTAGGCTTCAAGGAAAGACTGACCCTTAGTCAGAATAGGATTGGATTGAGGTAGAGATACGGGCATTTCAATTTGTCTAAACACACTTTAGTAATATTTTGTTAATGATATCTAGCCTTCACAATGGTGAAAATATTCTCTGGTGGACATTGATAATCCAGATCTATGACAACATTACTCTCTCGTGGATAGTGTTTCATCACCTCTTTTATAAAGAGTACCACCTAGCTACAATGAGGTCTATAAACATCCAAATGTTATTATTGGTACAATAAGGAAACATGCCAATTTCGGAGTATTCATAGAGGTTCAATAACCTCATGAGGTACTCCTTAGACCTGATTCATGAAGAATTCTTTTAATTTTTTATTTTCTTCCATGGAATTCATTGAGATAAGTGATCTACTATTATTAACCTATATATCACTACATATATTGGATTTCTAGAGAGGGATTTAGTGATCTTTGGTTCTTTAGAGGAGTAGTACGAAGTGGTTAGATCTAGTGGTAGTTATCAAGGATTAGATTCATTAATTGTGGAAGAACATCAATAGGTGTCACATACACATCAATGGAGGTGTAACAGTCCCTTATACTATACCTAGGTATAATCATCTTAAGAGTCCCATATAGTGTATATTTATCCATAAAACGTGGTTTGATAGGCATGTTGTGGATATGGTAAAATGAATAACAATTAATAGAACCTATGTGAATAAAAAATAATCAACATGGTATATAGAGCCTCATGTTAGAGGTGATTTACAAGATTAATTTCCTCCCTGAGGAAAACATTGTGGTGTTAGGGAGTTAGATATTGAAGTGTTTTTTGTGATGAATTTGTATAGGAGCTGTTGGTGGGAATTTGTAAGATCAACATCATCCAAAACTCCCCTAGGAAATCAATTCTACGATAAGGAACATTGAAACTAAGTGTATATATAGATTCATGTTATTGGTAATTATAATAAGGTAGAATATTATATGATTTGAGGTAAGATAAATGTCTACTATACACTAATGTTTGTAGTCATAAATTCTAGTTTAAGACATTCCTTTATTACCTCATAACTTATTCATGATTTACATGTCATAAGGGATCCTTTATACCATCCCATGCCACTAGAGACTCGTACTATACATGATCACATGCTTATCTATATTTATCGATTATGTGAGATAACGCTTAGTGGAGATAGATTTATAAGGGAACTCATAGTGGATGGGATGAATCCATACAACATCATCATTCAGATAAACTTCATATCATTAACTTTGTCCTAGGTAGAATACGACTACCAATCTGTGACTTTTTTTAGCTGATGTAAGCTACTTTTCCTTCATGATTAGTGGGAGCATTCATCGAGATGATTATGGCCTATGAATGATATGTTATAGTTGATTAACTATTATTTTAATAGTTTGGTTTATGAACATAAGACACTTAAAAAGATAAAATTATCATATAAAATGAATATTATATATATATATATTCCTTATGTATGTTCCATGACATACCCATTTTTCAAAAATCCCCCATTTTTAATCACTTGGACCAAGGGGCCATATTGATATAATCTACAACATAACAAATTCCCCCCACCCACTAAGATCAGATATCTAATGGTATTTCTAGTGGAAGTTATAAATAATGGTTTAAACAAATTTATCATGTCCCCATGGGTATCTCCAAAGCTAAATAAAAAAGGAAAATGGGAGATTGGCAATTTTTATTGACTATTTTTCACCGAATTAGTTGAAAATAAAGAACAAATACTCTCTTTCAAAGAACAATGACCTCTTTGACCACCAAAAATGAGAAAAAAATTATTAATGATTTATCTAGGATCTACATATCCCTAGTTATAGGTTAATGAAGAGGATATTCGGAATATAGTATTTCAATGTCAGTTTTATCATATGAGTTTCTATTCATTTCCTTAGGTATGGAAAATGCAGTGGTTGTGTTCATGGGATTAACATAATAGATCATTAATATCATTCTTAAAAAGTTTCACAGTTTTTTATCGATTACAAGTAAAAACCTATGATTTTAAGGTATGTAACTTTTTAAATTTAACATATTCAACAGCAATGATTGACACAACACCGAGTTTAAATCCATAATATACAACTAAATATTATTATCTTAAATATGAATGTTATAACATACCTGTTAAATTTGTAGGTATGAATATGAATAAATAATTTTTGAAATAAATATATAGATTCTAATCAATATAAATATGTTGAGAAATCCAAATAATATAATGACATTTTTCAAATAATGTCAATTTAAATCATTAGAAATATGTTTTATTCTAAAATGATTTATATAGATCATTGTGAATGAATATTATAGATAATTTATGGCTATTTTAGAAACGTTATTTGATAAAATGAACTTAATTTTTGAGATCATAATATAAAAATTAGAATATCATGAAATTTTAAATTTTTTAGGAAAAAGATAATTTTTTAGTGAATATTAAAAAATATGTTTAAAAAATACAGTATCTTTTGTGATAACATTAAGACATAATTATGATATTAAATTTATTAAAATAATGGAATTATTAATTTATTATATTATAATATAAATATTTTATAAAAATAATTAAAAACATGTAAAGTTTAATTTATTTTATTATAAATATGAAAATCATTTCTAGCGGTAATGTAGTGCCTACATGGTGTTAGAAAAGTCAAATTTGGTGTCTTATAGATAATATTTGAGTTATAAAAATTCTTTTTAGGAAATTTATTTTTTATAATTAATATATAATGATTATGAGTGATATATTCAAATTTTTTGAGTTAAAGAATAAGAATCATATCTAAATGCTTAGGTATGGCTTGCGCAGGGCATCAAAAGCCAAATTAATAAATTAATGTACTTTTCTTGACACAGATATGAGTAAATATACAAAATAAAGCAATAAAAAATAATGTTTTGACATAATTTATTTAATTTTTTTATTACTTTATTTTTTAATTTTAATACATTAAATAATCAACTTTAATTATTATGCATCACTAACACAATGATTCTGAAATAAGAAGAAAAAAGAAATAAAATGAAATTAATTAAAATAAAATGAACGAATAAATGACCCCAAAATTTTCTTAAATTAGTTGGGATGAGTTATTTATGACCCTAATCACCCTTGGGTAGTACTTAGATCTTTGGGATCTATATATATGACATTAGTTCCATTATATTATTATATTTAAAAGAAACAAAAACTAAAAACACAATGGTTTTTTTATGAATAACATTTTTTATTTGTGTTTATATAGAAGATATTTTCATCCATAAAGGGTATTTATATATATAATAAATTTTTATTATTCATAGAATTTTACTTTTAATTTTTAGCGATTAAATAGTTACCTTACAGTCTTATACATCAATGATAGGGTAATTATTAAATTAATGGAAAAATAAAATAAATGATATTAGTAATAATAAAAATATATAATTTAACATTTTCAGGGATATCCAAGAATCTTATAGAAATATATAAATTTTAATTACTATAATGAAATAATTTTTTCAAATTTTACACTTTTTTATGTTTTTGAATTCATAGTAATGAATAATATTAAATTTGAAAATAATATAATTTTATTAATATAATTTTTTATTAAATTATATAAAAATAATTAAATTTTCATCTAATATTTTTTGTATTCCATCTGTATGTATTTTCCCCTCGAATAGCCTTATAATATTTTAAAATTTTGAGAAATTCCTAAAGTTCCACACACCTCATTTATAGAGGGTATCCTCCTCCCTCACTTATTCTAAATAACATGAGCCTTTAAGCTCTACCATCATATTAAAAAAAATATATTATAATTATACAGTGACATATTCTATTGTTTTTGTTCACAACATTAGACCAATTCCATGTTCCTTATGGAGGTTCTCAAGGAGACGATATTCAAGAGGTAAATTCCACCTTCTTTCTTTTTAAATTATTTCTCACTTTTACCTTATCCTCACCCAATAAAATGTTTATTATAACTACAGTATCATATAAATACATTAATGTAATTATTTTAATGTAATATCTATCATAATAATTTTTCCCTTCTCCATTAATTCTTGATAATTATTACACCATCCCTGGTATGAGGATTCACCGCCAACATGGAAGACAGTTTTTCCTTTAACATTTCAACATTTATCGAGACTATAAATTCAATTATAATTTTTTTCAAATGGCATAATATATATATATATTATCAAATTTTAGAAATAATATATCACCATAATATTAAAGAGAACAAAACTAGTTTGTGATGGTCCGATAAACTATCATAATAAAATGAATAATTATCATTAATGTTTTATCAAATGAATCATCATTATGTTATAATGAAATATGATTTATGTGACCATATGAACATATCTAAGTAAATTAATACCATATAATATAACTTCTAGAGTAATAATCCCATTTTATAGGAACATGAATAAATATACACAAGTAACCATCCATGGAATCATGAAACAACTTCTCATATAATGAAAAAATTAAAATTTATAACTCATAAAAATAGAAATAAAACATAATAATAAAATTTTAATAAATAAAATATAATTGTAAATTTTTTTGAATTAATTAATTAATGAATCTTTATTTATTATTCAGGATGTTAAGTGAAAGTGAAAAATGCATTCAGACCTAAGTTAACAGAATTCTTATCATAATTACCATTCTTTTAGTTATACTTATACTCCATTTATAATGTCATTTTATGATTATACATGATAATAAATTTTATTGTCTTATGTCATTTTTACTCTTTTTATGTGGATTTTTATATGATACACATAATTTATTGACTTTATTAACACTCATATAAAGGATATGATATTTCAAAAGGACTTTATTTTAAAAACACTCATTTAAATTTTAATTTTAAAAAATTTAAAATAATATATTTTTTAAAAAAAAATTGAAATTAGTTGAATTTCCAACATTCATGAAAACATAATTTTTGGAAACCTACATTACATGATTATAATTTTCTTTTCAAAAAAAAGTTATTTCTTTTTTAATCGAGATTCATTTTTAGAATAAGTGATTTCAAAGTGAAAAATAGTAATTTACTCAAAAGAATTTGTTATCTTATTGAAGTATCTATGTCCACATATTTATTGAATACTATAATTTATTTAATTAGAAATATTAGGATACCATTAAACATATTTTATTTATTGGTATACGACCAATTTGATTGGGAAGGTACTATTTTGATTGGATTATCCATATTCTATTTGGTGGTTTCTGATTATGAAACTTTTTTAACATTTCATATGATATTTTAAATATTAATATATATATTGATTATGGTTCACAAAATTAATTATAGGAGTGAATGAGAATTATTATTTTTTGGACATGACCTGCTATTTCCCCTTGATGTATTAGTATATGTCCCATGATACAAACTAGTTTTTGTATTGGATGATGTATTACCCATTTATATATTGTATCAGGGCCGAAGCATTGATGGTATTTTTGCAATGTACTGAATTATTCTTCATGAAATTAGTTTTCTATAATCCATGAGATTATTTTTTTATTAAAATATGCATGGTTATGATTATTTTTCATTTTATTATTTATATGGAATAATTTGATTGTCAATTATTCCTACCATATTATGCTCAGGATTGTGTCTTAATGGAATTTGTTTTTTGTATCTCACCCTTCCTTATAGTTTATGTATATTTTTGATAGCTTATATTTTATTCTTACACTTTCTAATCATATGATCTTTATTTTATTTATGTTTTATTTTTTCTATGATGCCAAGAGGTATATTATGATTAACATGCAGGGATAATCTAGTTTAATAGGGTTGGTTAAATGGTGTTATTATGGTTTATTTTGTCATAAGATGTAATTTAAGATTTTTGTATGCATCTTGATTTCCAAGACAACAAAACGAATCGGTCTTTTGGGATTGTATTTCTTGTTCATTGTAATAATTTAATAATGTAACCACCGACTCTCGACTATTGGGGTTGGGGTCATTACAGTTGGTATCTGAGAAATTTTACTGGAAAACTTTGAAACTAGATATATCCAAACATAGAATTGAAAATATTACCACCTGATTGACTTTGAGGATATGTATAAAATATCACAGAAATGAAACCATTTTTATGATTATTATATTAGACAAACCCAAAAATTTAAATTTATGTTATGAATTTTAAAAGTTTTCAGATTATACATTATTATCCATTATGATATGACCTGATCTAGTGTACGCCATCATTTATAAATGGAACATAGCCGAAGGAATGGTTACCTCACCCATGCACATGGTTCAATGAATATGACCGATCAAATTATTTATAGTCTTAATCTTTAATTTAAAAGGGAACTAGTATCCCAAAAATTATCATTGTATATGGACATGGAATCATGTGATAATGAAATATAAATTGAATTGTCCATGTATTATAGCTTTGGAGGGAATCATGAGAAAAATACTACATCTAGGGAAAAGATAAATAAAGTAAATAAGAGAAAGAATTATTTTCCCACCTATGATAACTAAGGTAACAAACACCCAAGTACTTACTTAAAATGAATAAAAGTTTAGTCTAGGTTTGTAGAGATAGAAAAATCTTCTTGTGATTTCAAGGGTAAGAAAATGGTTTATAATGAACAATTATTCATCCAAAAGGATATTTTAAAATATATAAAGCAATGTATCAAGCATCAATGGAATATACACAAAAATGTTAATAGATCATGGTCAAGATTATGAAACTAACATAGATGAAGAGGAATAATTAATATTCATGTGTTTGGATAAAAGAATTATTATATTGTATTATTTTACCAATAAATATGTAGTTAAAAAACCATGAGATATATAAGGAGAGTACTAAAATAGTTTTTCTTTAGGGACTTGGTAGCCTGTGATGAATAACAACAGTAACCAAGAGAATCAATTCTATTTTATGATTATCTTTTAGAATACACATTATTTTGGAAATATAACCCACAATATGTGATTTGTTTTGATAAAATAGTATATTTATATGTTTATAGGATGTTATTTTTGACCCTGAATGTGGTTTTTATTTGACGGTTTATGTTGTGTTTGAGAAAATTATTAGATGTTGGGATTTAATTAAAATATTCAACTACCTGATTTTTTTACGATCCAATTATGTTTTAAAAAAGGATAAATGGTTATCGAGGCATTCATATATATGGTATGTCAAAATAATTTATACATTATCTATGTAAATATTATCATAATTTGATTTTGGAATCATTTTGACCTTCATTCTAAGCATTTATACATTGAATTTATATAGAATATATTTTGAATGAGTATTAAGGTAACTTCTTGTGGGATAGATTAAGGTGAAATTTTTATATTCTAGTTTGAGGTTAATATTGGATTTATCATATTTTATAACCTGTAATAAAATTTTAGACTTTTGATAAATATTTATAGGATAACTGATTGACTCTAGAACCTCAATATTCATTATGAAAAATTTCCCTTCAATATCCATTTCTTAGCGTAATAAATGAATTAAAAATAGTTCAAAGAATAAAATAATGATGAGATTATTATTATGGAATGTAAATAGATACATTTTGTGCTTATTTTTATAGTAAAATAATCCCTCAACTATAGAAAATTTATTTTGGAACAAAAACAATAATATTTAAATTTGTTTCGGAGTAATAAAAGGTCTTTTAACTTATCGTAGATTTACGGTTATTTGATGGTAACCTTTATAATGACCATGTTCTCTATAAATATCCAAAAGAACTTGATAGTTGGATTTTTCTTCCATGTATATGTTTAAAAATCCCACTAATATTCTCCTAGTTGGAATCATATTTTTTAGGTGACCTTTGCATATTCTTTTCCCTATTACTAAGAGGATGTTTTATTAACCTTATTTATGATATGGGAATCCCACAAAATAATTTTCAAGTATTAGCCTTTTATTTTTGAAGTGGAATTTCAAATTGTGAAGATGAAATTTATTTATGGATGGGGGTAATGTTACCCCGTGAAATTTTATTGTATGTCTCTTTAAAATTTAAAAACATTGATAGATTATGATGAAAAAAATACCTAGTTTAATACCATGATATACTATTAAATATTATTATTAAAAATGTGACTATTATAAAAAAAATTTAAGTTTTATAGTATAAATTTGAATATAAAATTTATTAAATAAATATATAAATCCTAATAAATATAAATATATTTGATAACTACAATAATATAATATTTTTTTAGTAAAGTAATTTTAAATATTTGGAAATACGTTTTTTTAAAATGTTTTCTATTTCTCTATGAGAATGAATATTATATTTTTTTATGAAATATTTAGAAAATATATTTGATAAATTGAACATAATTTTTTAAATCATCATATGAAAAGAATTATATGGTTAAATGTTATGAATTTTCTATAAATGTTTTATTTTTAGAGAATATTAACAAACAGAGATGTTAATAAAATACATTATTTTTTTGATAACATCAAGAATTAATTATGATTTAAAATTTTTTAATAATGTGAAATCGAAACTGTAATATATTATAATATAAATATTTACAGAAATATCTTAGAAAATGTAAATAATTATTTATTTCATGATAAATATGGAAATCATTTACATCATCGACATTGTGCACGTGCAGTGTTGTAAATGTAAACATTGGTGCCTTATAGATGATATTTAAATGTTTATAGAAAAATGATGCAGAAATTGTAAAATTTATTAAAAAATAGAATAAATGATATTAGAAAATTTAAAATAAATATAATTTAATATTTTTTAGATGATCCATAAATTATATAGATATATATGACATTTCTAGGTTATAATTATATAATATTTTCTAATCTAAATCTTCATTATTGTTTATAATGTCCCAGAAATGAATAATATTAAATTTGAAAATAATTAGATTTTATTAATAAAATATTTTTTAAAATTATTTAAAAACCACAAAAATAAAATTATTCTAAAGGGTTTATTATATGTTAAAAATGGAATCTAATATTCTATATAGTCTATTTGGAGGAATTTTACACTAGAATAACCATATTATACTTAAATATTTTGCAAAATTCATAAAGCACCCCTCACATAAATTATAAAAGGGAAACTCATCCCTCACTTCTTCACAACACCTATATCCATTTAGCTCGACCATAATATGAAAAATTTTATTCTCCTCATTCCTTCCCACATTATTGTTTTTTTCCTCACCAAAATTCCAAATATAAGTTACATAAAGTGTTTCTCAAGCAGATTATATTCAAGTGGTAAATTTATCCTTTTTCATTTTAAATTTTTTCACCTCTTTTACCTTATCCTCACCCCATGTCCAATGATTCTTGAAAAATAATGTATCAAGTATAGATTTTAATTTCATTATTTTAATGTAATATAAACCATAAAATGATTTATCTTCTCCTTTTATTCTTAAAAATGAAAAAAATCATCCATGATATTTCGATTCACCATCGTCGTGGATGTTCTATTTTGTTTCCCTTTACCACATTCATGGAAATTCTAAATTAAAATATAATTGTTTAAAATGGACTAAATAATTTCATATACATATTATATATATATATTATATTATATTTTTCCTCACATTCAAAAATTAATATATGACCATAATAATAATAAAAACAAAGCTCGTTCATGATGGTTGGAATAACCACCATAATAAATTGAACAATTATCATTAATTTTTTTTCAAATGTATCATCATCATGTCAAAAATAAAACTGATATATGGTAACATATGAACTTATAAGAGTGTATTAATACCATATAATATCACTACTAGGGCATTAATCCCATTTTACAATAAAATCCATAAATATACACAATGTACCAACCATGAATCGTGAAACAAACACTCCTAGAATGAAGAAATTGATTTTTATAACTAATAGAAATAGCCACAAATGAAAATAATAAAATTTTAAAAAATATAATACATGTTTAAAATGTTTTGAATTATATAATTAATGAATTTATTATCTAGGAAAATATTTTCAAGTATTGAACGCATTTGGAGAAAAGGTAATGGAATTCTGAAACCAATTTCCATTCAATGGGTTAAAATCCTACTCCATTGGTTATGTCATGTTGTGATTTTTTGGGAATATAGTTTGGATTATATTAAATTTTATTTCATCTTGTTTTATGTGTATTAATATATGATTAAAAAAAGTTATTTATTTGATTAATTATTACATCATTAATAAGATATGTGAAATAGATTTTCTTTAAAAAATATTCTTTTATATGTTTCTTTTTAAAAATATAAAAGTATTGTTTCTAAAACATTTCAAATATGAAAATATTTTCAGAAATTCATCATGGCTTGATTTTTTGGAGCCTTCCTTTAAAATATTATATAGTTCTTTTCAATGAAAATTTTTTCTTTTATAATTTTGTAGATTTTAAAAATAATGGTTTTCCAAGTGAAGAATGGTTATTTTCTCAAAAAATTTCAATTCTTTTATTAAATTATCTATTTGAACATCCTTTTTTGATTCTAGTTTTTCATTAAATTTAATCACTAATTATAAAATCCATGAAATTCTAAACCTAGTTTTTATAAAAATATATTTTATTAAATGGATTTATTCATAAAGAAAAAAACCAATACTATATTGAGCCAATTTCCCTTCAAAATTAATTATTTTAGTTAATTTTATTGTAATATAATTATAATAATTTCTGTTGGTTATATTTATTATTTACTATTTTTAAATTTACATTGTTTTGTTAAAAATAATATTTGACAAATAATTGTATTAATTATTCTTTTAAAAATATTATTTAATATTTTAATAGATTAAAAAATATATGCGTTATAAATATATCCACTATTTTAACATATACTAATATTTATTTTGACATAATTAATAATATAAAGATACAAATTATTTAATTTTATAAATTTTTATGTTATAAATATATATATTTGAAATTAAAATTGATTTCAAATTATGAATTAAGATAAAAATATTTTTAAAAATATTGAATTAATTGAAGAGATTATTTTAAATAAATATATTATAATTATTAGTTCTATTTTAAAAATAATAACATATTATAAAATCATTTTCTGTTATAATTAAGAAGTTACATTTTTTGATAAACAAATAAAATTATATATATAATATTTATTAAATAAATTGAATATGTAATAATAATGATATAATAATAATAATAATGAATAAAAAAGGGGATTTTGATTTGGGGTTCATTAGAGAGGGTTTGTGTCGCACCATAGGGTGTTCGCACAGAAGTCAGCAGTTCGAGCAGGGGGCGTCATTTGGGATTTAGAGGATGAACACGAGCTATAGAGGTTATCGCACATGGAGGGATTTGATCCAAGGACTAGCATGGAAACAGGTTTTCCAAGAAAGGGAATTGAGAATTAATTTGGACAAGGTTGTGGAGTTGACCCAAAAATGGAGGTCCAACCGTGGTCTAAGCAACGTCAATCAGTTCGTCGGGATTAGGGTTTCTATTTTCCTAACTTAGTGTGTGGTATGATTTTTTTTTATTTTTCTTAGCATCTATTTCAGGTTGAATATTATTAGGATTAGGTTATGTGTCGTTTTCCTTTGGTCAAATTCACATTTTCCTGTTATCCTTTTGATTTAGTGTATCGTAGGATTTGGTTTCTGATTTGGTTAATACTGTAATGACTATCCATTTATTGAATTTTTCCATTGAAATCACTATTCATGACATTGAATCTATAGTGAAAATATAACAACTTGTTGTTATCCCTTATCTATATTAGTAATTGGTTTTTTAAATGATTTATTCAATTTTGATCAGTCCTTATTTTTATCATTTTTTCAGGAAAATATACAATTTTGGTGTCACGATAATTTTATTAATCAACTGTATGCTCTTCTTACATGGAAATCATGGTATTTTTACTATTTAAACTAATAATATGGTTTATAAATGGATGATCCTTTCATGTCATCATTGTCTTGTCACTACCGTCCTCTGTTCTAGGTTTTTCACACCCTTCAAGGGTACTACATTCATATGTAAGGACACAACCTCTATATTCTTCACCTTGTTTAAGTCATGAACACACTACTGTGGGTCTTAAGTTCTATTCCTCAACATTTCAACATATTTTTTGTAATATGAAAATGTTTTTGGAAAGGGATATTATATATTTAGTGTTCATATTTCAATTATAATGAATTATATTCTGGTTTTAATTTAATTTTGTGTAAGAGATTACTTTTTTTATATTTATGTTTTGTGTTCTAAAAATCTGTTGAAAGGGAATTACTATTCTATTTAAGTCTCTACATTATAATTTCAAAAAATCCTATTTACTGATGAAAATAATTTCTTCTATATATATAATTAATTTTATTAATATATTTTTAATGTGTAACAAATTTATGTTCTGCTTCTAGTTTCTTTTATTTATATACTGCTTAAATATTTGATGTGGTTCAAATCATTGTCTGAAATATTATTGTAGTTGATTATATTTATTTTTATTTTTTAACTAATTTTAATTATTTATATTCTATTAGAATTATTTTTATTTTAAAACATGGTTTGTAAAGGATTTTCTTATTTTGTCAATTTATTTTTCATCCAAAATTATAATTGCGTAATAGAAATTTACTTCTCCAAAGTTTATTTATGGATTTCATCCAAACAAATCTACATGTTTTTTATTTCTGAAACATTGAATTATTTTAGTATAAGACTTTTCTTATCTTTCAAGATAGTGAAATTATTTTTGAACTTAGTTCATATGGGGTTTTCTTAATTGTCATGATTTTATAAGGGTTGGTTTAAATTATGTTAAACTATGATTATTTGTAAGACCTATTTATATATATATATAATATACGTATATTCATCCATCTTTTCATATATTTTTTAAAACATATAATTAATGATTGGTCATATATATTTAATGTATTCTGGTTTTAATTGTAAGGAACTCATTTATATTATTGGAACTCCTTTAAATTATTAAATCGTGTTTAAATTTTAATGTGGGTATTTATTATCTATGATTTAATATTTTTCATTAAATGAATATATTATAAGAATTATGTTTTAATAAATCTACCAATATATATGTTAATATCAGGTTTCTAAATATATATAAAATTAGTTTTTCTAATGAATTTCCTCATTTTTCGATGCTTGGATCAAACGTGTATTTATTTTGGGATGGTGGATGTTCTATGTCAATTACATATGTATGTATACTACATATTAAACAATTGATACATGTTTTGAGTGTAAAAATTCAATCATGTATAAATTTGAGATAAAATTATTTCGGGATAAAATTGTTTTGAAATCCAAAAGAATTTATATATATATATAGGTATCTATAAATATATAAGGATGAAACATTTATTTTTCATGTATATAATTTTTTTGATATGTTCATAATTTTATTTTCAAATTTCTAAAAATGATCATAGCATGTCATCATGATATATTTAATGTAATGATGTTTTATCTGCATATAATCACGGTCATGCGACAGACCTCATGTCCCCAATAATTTTTTGATTTCATATTAAATTTTAAGCATGACTTTAGAAAAAATTAAATATGAATATTTCTTCAAGTTTATAGTTTTTTTAATTAAAAATGTATTCTTTAATAATTCTATATGTGAAACATGTTTTTTGATTGTATAAATTTTTTTTGAGAAGACAAAACTATATATTCATTTTTTATTGAATGTGTTTCTATTTAATCATTTATTTTATTGATTACTTATGAAAAAACAATAATTTCAAGTATGAAATTAATATATTGTTAATATTATATGGATTAAGAATCATTTCAAAGTGGTATGGGACAATTTAGATTTTTTAATGATTTTTTACCTCAATAACTAATAAATGAATTTATTTTCTTCTATGATTATGTTCAAATAAATAAAATTGGTATGGGGAACTTTGATTTGATGGAATATTTTAATTATACATATGATGAATGCATTGGACATATTATGTGATGGGTGAGGCCTATTATAGCCTCCCGGTGCATCGGCATGTCTTATGATACAAACTAGGTCTTGCTGTGAGGCCTTGAAAAAATGGTTATATATGGTCTTGGCACAATGCCTTGACAGAATATTTATGATGTACCACATTATGAATTCCATAGTTATGAATCTAGTAAGTGAATTTTTATTTGATTATTTCACTATTATAATAACCATGGTAAAGAATCATTATCTTATGAAAATTTATTAATCAGTTATACATTTTTAAATGTACATGGTATAATATTTTATACTTATATATAGAAAATCATTTATTAAGATTGATTAATTACTCATTTTAAATCCATCAAAAATTTTAGGAACTTATATATCATTTCATGGTTTGCATATATTTGTTTCTTTTCAAATTCTAAACAATTTACCTTTTGTGTGAAAAATTTTATCTGCTCGCATGGAATGTCATACATAATTAAGTATAACCATTATCTAACAAATCAGTTGAATTTCAGGTATTTCTATTCATGTTCATGCATATTTTATAATGAATTTTATTTGTAACTCTTAAATATGTTTACAAATTTTGAGCTTATGATTATCCTAAACAATGTTTCCAAATATCTTAAGAAAATGATGATGACATGGTATGAGAAATGTTAAGTTCATGATTTAAATTTGTATTTTAAATAGATGTTTTAATGAAAAATTATTTCTTACCAGTCTTGTTTTAAAACACCTAACTGGGTATTTTTGTGCTCACCCCATGTTCTAAAATTATTTTCACATGTCACATTGAAGTTTGATGTTGGGTTTCAAAGTATTTGTGTTTGCTGGAATGAAGTTGGATTTTTTTTGAATCATTTTATTGAAAATCTGATAAATCGTAAAGACTGTATCTAACTCCCAATATCCTAGACCGGTAAAAGGTCCTCTATTATATAATGTTTAAGGCTTGGTCCTTATAATTTGTCTTAGTATAATGGTCTAGATAACTTTGGATATTTTCTATTGTTTTCTAAGAGGTAGAGTCTATAGTTTTAGCAGATCTAGTGCTTTTTTATTTTTAAGACGGAAAATCAAAAAAAAATTGTCCAATGAAACAAATTTTGAGGACACAATTTGATTTAGGGGTGAATAATGTAACAGCCTAGATATTCTAAACATATATTTGTTAAAAATACATTTTATTAAATGGATTTATTCATAAGGAAAACAACTAATAATTTTTTGAGCCGGTTTACTTTCAAAATTATGTGTTTTAGTTAATTCTATTATAAGTTAATTAAAATATATATAATTAGTTTCAATTAATATTTATACTTTTTAAATTTAAATTTTTTTGTTAAAAAGAATATTTGAAATATTATAGTTATAGATATTTATTAAAAAATATTATTTACTATTAAGTGAATAAAAATAATAAATGTTATAAATCTATCCATTATTTTTGTCATATGCAACTAATTATTTAGACTTAATGAATAATATTAACATACAGATAATTTGATTTTATAAATTTCGATGTTATATATATATATATAAAGTTATAACTAATTTTCAATTGTGAATTAAGATTAAATTATTTTTATTAACTCTGATTTCGTAAAAAAAATAGTTTAAATAAATATATTATAATTATTAGTTTGATTTATAAAATAATATCATTTTATAAAATAATTTTTTGTTATAGATAAGAATTTATAAATTTTTAAAACTATCAATAATATTTATAGAATCTTTATTATATAAATTTAATACGTACAATAATGATAATATAATAATAATTACAAGAAAAATGAAAAAACAAAAAAGGGGGATAGTGATTTTGGGTTCATGGGAGAGGGTTTGGGTTAGACCGTAGGGTGTTCTTGGAGGAGTTAGGAGTTCGAGCAGGGAGAATCGTCTGGTTTTTCAAGGTTGAACATGAGCTAGAGAGGTGGTCACACATGGAGGGATTCGAGATGAGGCTGTGAAAGGCCATATGGTTTCCAAGAGATGGCATGAAGACTAAATTTGGACTAGGTAGGGGAGTCGATCTGACAAGGGAGGTTCGATCACAGTCCAAGAAATATCTATCGATTAATCTCTATTAGCGTTTCTGTTATCCAGACATAGTGTGAGGTAGGATTTTTTTTCTTAGTCTTGATGTCTATGTTAGGTCAAATCTGATTACGTTTAGGTTTTGTATTGTTTTCCTATCATCAAACTCACATTTTTTAGTTATCCTTTTGATTTTTTGGGCTGGTGGATCTTGTTTCAGATTTAGTTAATATTGTATTGTTAGTCTATTTATTTAGTTTTTTCCACTACAATCACTATGCATTAAATTTAATCTATAGTGTGAATATAAAAAATTGTGGTTATATATTTTCTACATTATAAATTTGTTTTTTAAATGTTTTAATCCATTTTGTACAGCCCTTTTTTATTGTTTTCTTCAAGACTATATACAAATTTTGTGTCACGATAATTTTATGAATCAATTGTATGCTCAGCATGCAAGGAAATAATGGTTTTATCTCTGTTTAAACTATGAATTTGGGTTATAAATGGATGAACCTTTTATTTTATCTTCTTCATGGAACTATTGTCCATTGTTCTCAGTTCTGCAAACCCTGTTATTGTATAACATGCTAGTTTAAGCACACAACCTCTATGCCCTTCAACTTTATTAATTCATGCACACACTTCTGAGGGTCTTGAAAAATCTTCTCAAGTATTGCACCGTCTTCAGTTTAATATGTTCATGTTTTTTGTAAGTTAGATTACATATTTAGTGTCCATATTTCTATTATAAAGAATTATTTTGTGGTCTTGAATTATGTTTGTGTAAGAGATAACTTTGTTTATATCTATGATTTGTGTTCTAAAAATCTTTTTCAATGGAATTATTATTCATATTAAATTTCTATGTTAGAATTTAAAAAAATAGTTTATTTACTGATGAAAATAATTTCTTCTATACATAGATTTAATTTTATTAACATAATTTTAATGTGTAACAAATTTATGTTCTACTTCTGGTTTATTTTATATATATACTTCTTAAATGATTTATTGTTTTAAAAACATTTTCAAAAAAATATTTTAGTCAATTAGAATTATTTTTATTGTTTATGTAATTCTGATTATTTGTAGTTGATTAGAAATATTTTTATGTTCAAACTAGTTTTTGTAATGGATTTATATATTTATTCTTTTAATTTTTTTCTTCCCAAATTATAATTATGTAAGAGAGTTTTACTTATACCAAGTATATTTATGGGTTTCTTCAAAAAAATTATAATGTTTTTCAGTTTTGAAACATTGATTTATTGTATTGTATGGGTTTTCTTTTCCTCAAACATTGTAAATCTATTTTCGAGCTTACATCCTATGGGTTTAATTTTTATTGTTATGATTTTATAAGTGATGGTTTTAATTTTTGTAAACTATGAGTATTTTTAAGACATATAGGTATATATGTATATATAAAATATGTATATCTAGCCATCTTTGCATAATAATTTTTAAGAAAATATATTGAAACAGGGGTCAAATATATTTAAAGTATTGACATTTTAATTGTATGGAAATCATTTTAATTATAACAACTCATTTAAATTATTATGTAATGTTTTAATTTTGGGTGTGTGTTATTATTTTATATTATTTAATATTTTTCATTAAATGAATATATTATTAAAATTATAGTTTAATAAATCGGTTGCAACATATGTTAATATCAAGTTTGTAAATTGATATCAAATTAGTTTTTCCAATTAATTTACTCATTTACCGATGCTTGTCTCAAACATGTATTTATTATGTTATTGTCAATGTTCTATTTCAATTACATATATAATTATACTTTAACACATTAAACAATTGTTACATGTTTTGAATGTGAAAAGTGAAATATGTATAAATATGAGATAAAATTATTTTCAGATAAAATTATTTTCAAATCCGTAAGGATATATATATATATATATAGGTATATATAAATATATAAGTATGAAACATTTATTTTTAATGTGTATAATTCTATTGACAAGTTCATAAGTTTATTTTCATATTTCTGAAAATGTGCACTGCATGTCATCATGATATATTTAGAGTAAGGATGTTGTGTCTAAATTTAATCAATGTCAAGCGACATACCTCGCATCCCTGATAATTTCAAAATTTAATTTTAAATAATAAAGATAACTTTATAAATTATTAAATAGTAAGATTTATTCTTGTTCATAGTTATTTTAATTAAAATGTGTTCTTATATAATTTTATGTGCGAAACATGTTTATTTATTGTATAAAATTTTTTTGATAACACAAAAATATATATGAATTTTTCCTTGAAGGTGAATTTATTTAATCATTAATTTTATTGATGACTTACAAACAAAAACAATTTTTTCAATTATGAGATTAATCTTTTTTTATAATATATAGATTAAGAATCTTTTTTAAGTGGTATGGGACACTTTGGATTGTTAAAAGATTTTTTACCTCAATAACTTATCAGTTAATTTATTTTCATCTATGATTAAGATTCAAATAAATCAATGTGGTATGGGAAACGTTGATATAAAGTCAATTTTTTATTAGAAAAATTTGAAATGGATTGGACATATAATGTGACTGTTGAGGGCCTCTATAGCCATTCGGTGCATCAAAAAGTCTCAAGAGACAAACTAGGTCTTGGTATGAGGCCTTAACAAAATGGTTTTGTATGGTATTTCCATGAGGCCTGGATTGAATGTTTATGAAGTCCCTTATTATGAATCTAGTTAGTAAAATCCCATGTTATTATTCAAACAGTAGAATATTCATGGTTAAGAATCATTATCTTATGAACATGTATTAATCAGTTATACATTTTCAAATGCACATGGTATAATGTTTTATAATTATATATAGAAAATAATTTATTATGAAGGATTAATTACTCATTTAAAATCCCTAAAAAGGGTAGCAACTTATCTATCATTTCATGGTTTTCATATATGTTTTTTCTGTGAGATTCTAAACATGTAACATTTCATGTGAAAATTTGTATCAACACACCTATCATGTGATACATAAGTATGTATGATCATTATCTAACTCATAGGTGGAATTTCATGAATTTTTGTTTAAGTGCATGCATATTTAATAATTTATTTTATTTTAATCTCTTAAATAAGTTTAGAAAATTTGATTTTAAGATTATACAAAAATATATTTCATAATATCTCATGAAACTTGTGATTCCATTTTATGATAAATGTCAATTTCATGATTTAAAATATGTATTTTAAAGAAATTTTTTAAGGAAATTTTTTTTCTTATTGGTCTTGTTTTGAAACCCATTATAGGGCATTTTTTGCACACCCTAAATTTTAAAATTATTTTCATAGGTTACATTGAATTCCAATGTTGGACATCATCGTAGTGGCGTGCATAGGAACAATGTTGGATTTTTTGTTCGACTAGTGTTATTGAAAATTTGATGAATTATAAAGATTGTACATAAATCTCCAAATCCTAAGATGGTAAAAGTCCCTTTGTTATGTAATGTTTAAGGTTGGGTATTTATACTTATGATATCATAAACCATAGTTTGTTAAATAGCCTATGATTATTTTGACTGGGGATGTACTATTTTGATATCATTCTTCATATTAATTTAGATGTTTTATGATTATGAAAATTTATTAACATTTAATATACTATTTTAAATATGAATATATTTTTTGATTATTTTCCATTACTTTCATATGAAAAATACATTAGACTTTTTATATGATGGGTGGGGCCCACTATAGCCCCTAGATGCATCGGCTAGTCTCGTCAGTCTAACTAGTTTTGGTATTGGCTGATGTCTAAACTATTTAGGTAAGGTATATTTTTTTATGCTTGAATGTCTGTTTATGATATCCCACATTATAAATTCCATCATTATTAGATTTCTTATTGATAATCCTTATAATTATTAAATTAATAGAATATACGTTGTTATGTTTCATTCTCATTTGATTAATTGATTTTATAATATGCATGGTTATGTTTCATTTAAATGTGATTATTTATATGAAATAATTTTATTATCATTGATTCTAGGAACATTATGATCACGATTTGGTTTTAATGGATTGTGTTTCTTAGTTTTTTACCTTTCCTTATAGTTTATGGATATTTAGGATTGAATCCAATATATTCTTACTTGTACCGAGCATCTGATCTCAGCACTATCTTATGTTTTATTTTTACTAGAATTCCGTGACATATATTATGATTTTCATGTAGGGATATTCGATAAAAATAGGTGTTTTTTCAATGGATGTACTATGATGTATTTTACTTGTTGAGATATATGATTTATGTCTGTATCATGTTTTCCAAAACTCCTAAACTAATATGTCCATTGGATGTGATCGCTTGTACCAAGAACTAATGTAATAAAGTAACCAAAAATCTTTGCATCTTGGGTCGGTGTGTTTACTTTACATCATTTTATATTAAAAATTAGAGGATTAGCACACAAAATGACTAAGGGTTTTGTTTAACTTGCATCACAAAAACCTACATTATGGTTATATCTCTAAGTTTTATACTTGATTTTGGTGTTCCACATCCTATGGCATGTCATATTTGAGGAAGGAGTAGCTATGGACTGATTAGGGATTTAGGAGTTGATTAATTGTAATCCACCAAAGAGAGTGTTTGATATATGGAGCATTCTGTGATTAGTTGGATATTGTTAAAGTTGTGTGGATGGATTTCTCAGGATTATGACTCCCTAGATTTCATATACTATAAATTGAGATTATTTTTTATAGTTTGAGTGATGTCAAAGAGATTATTATTAGTTTAATAAGAGTTTAGAAAGTTCTTCTATCTTGGTTTTTTTGGAGGAATGAGTCAAGTATGTGGTATTTTTTTATTCCAATAAAGATGGGATTTGATGTCTGCTAATGAAGAAGAAGATGATGAATTCTTATTATTTTATAGATTTGATTCCCCAAATGTAGAACTATCTGAACCATGATTTAGATAATTCAATTTTATTTTTCTCATTAAAGGCATGGTGGAATTGACATCTTCGTTAGTGGATTTTATTCTAGAAAAAAGAAAAGGGGATTTAAATATATGTTCACCTAGATACAGTATAACCTAATAAAAATACATTAGTTGGAGTAAATTCAAGACAATGACTACAATATTTTCTATAATACAATAAAGAGAATCATTTCTAGATAATTTCATTAATAAGAGATATCAATATCTATTGGTAGAGGATGCATCTTAGTAGTTAGTAGTGAGGTTGTTTTACTTACTTGATGAAAGGGTGTTTCAATATCTTTATTCGATGGTGGTTACCCTTCTACTCTATCTTCACATGAAGGAGGCCTAATAAAGAGACAGATGTTTTGATATGCTTCATACATTTTTTACATCATGTGATGTGACAAATATATTTTAAAATGGTTAGTAGTACATCAATACCTCTCACAGATGGATTGTTTTTTAGACGTTCTACATGATGAGGTATTGAGGGAATCTCATAGATTCCCATTTGTAGTATATCTAGATATTATGATGATTTAACAGGAATTTAAAAGTCATATTTTCTTTCTATTTATGAAGAGGATAACTATTTAATTTATCTCATGATGCCTCACTACTCAATAAGTGAAGTATGATTACTAGGTTCCAATGGAATTTTCCCAACCCTTTTAGGTTATAGAGTGGAAGTGAGATATTATATCAATGTGTTTTATGATGGAAAAACCCTATTAATTTAATTTTTATGACGAATTTTGGTTATTAGTGGACTTAAAAAATCAGATAAAATACATCCAATTTTGGAGAAGATTTATGTGGAAAACATGAGATTGTTTTAAATTAATGAGTTCATCTAGATGCATGGGGTTTCTTCAAAAATTGTTTTTGTAAAAGATGCTCGATTTAATTATCTATTAAGGTTGATTTTAAGGAGTGATTATAAACTCAATTTGAGTTGTGTACTATTGGATGTGACCTAAATTACATATGCATGTGATACATCTTGCATAAGGATACAATTTTATAAATGTATCCTCATGTAGGATCTCTATGATACATTTCTGAATTATCCTTAATCATGGACATGAGACTATATTTTCACACAAAAGAAGTTGAATATGAACCAAATAAGATGGTTGGAGTTGATTAAAGATTATGACTTCTCAATACATTACCATCCTTGGAAATTGAATAAGGTGGCAGATGATTTGAGTTGAAAAGACTATGCAATATTATCCTTGATGACGATCACAAAATATCCAATATTTAAGGATTTTCAAAGGGTGGATCTCGAAATTTTAATTGAAGGGGAGAAATATTATCTTTCTCAAATTAATGTTCAACCATCTATACAAGTGATGATTAAGGTGGAACATAAATAATTTGTAAAGCTAAAAAAGAGGGTGAAAAATGTTTCAAAACTCAACCGGGATTGGTATGGAATAATATGGTTCAAGAACAGGGTTTTTATTCATCCCATACCATAATTAAATAAGGATCTATTAGATGATTCCCATGGTTCTTCATTCTATATTCACCCCGGAGGCACAAAGAAGCACATGAACCAGAAAAATTTCTTCTGGTGGGATGGCATGAAAAGAGATGTTTCCTAATATGTCTCTATGTTCTTGGTTTGTAAAAAAGTTAAGCATGAGAGACCAAATTCTAATCGGGTGTTACAACCATTACCCATACCAAAACGGAAATGGGAAAACATCACTATGGATTTTTTTGTTGGACTTCCCAAAACATCTAAAGGCCATAATGTCATATGGTTTATAGTTGTCTCCTTAAGAATTAGGAACACCTAATTTCTATTAGAGAGGATTTATATCATAATTATATTTCCAGAATATATGTAAAAGATGTTGTAAGATTTCATGGCGTACCACTTTCTGTTATATCCGATCGAGATTCAAGGTTTACCTCAATGTTTGAGTGATGTCTTCAGCATACTCTAGATGTGGAGATATTTTTCAGCACTACTTTTCATCCTCAAATAGATAGTCAGTCTGAGAGGACAATTCAAACTCTAGAAGACAAGTTCAGATCTTTGTCTTTGGATTTCAAAGGTTTTTGTGATCAACACATACCATAGGAATAATTTTCATACAAAAATAGCTTTCAATCTAGTAATCAGATGGATCCTAATATAGCCCTATATTGAAGGAAGTGGCATTACTCCATCTTTCTAGGATGAAGTTGGGGAAACAAATATATTAGGACCCAATTGTTGGAAAAAATGGATACTGAATTTTTTCAGAAGCTAAGAATCTCCAGAGCGAAGTAGATAATGAAGTCCAAGTGGTGATACCTGATGCGTTGGCCCCTCACTCCTCGGTAGTGGGAGGGGGAAACATCTAGAGCTCTCTCCATTTCACCAACCCTGATCACCTTCCTCCTTTCATGTTGATTCATTTGTTCCCTAATGTTCCCTACCATTATAATGGTTCTCCCCTAGCTCATTATTTTAGCAATGAAATTTAATGCTGCTTCAGACCACTACGGGGTGATGTTGGTGGCTTGTTTTAGGGGTCAGCATCCTTCTGTATATTCCATTGATATATTTTTGTTTGAATCATGGGAGATTTAGGATCGTGAGGTGGTGGGTCTTCTTGATCGGTGCATTTAATGATTCACTTTTCCTCAAAGGTCGATATTATTACGGTTTGCTCCAATGCTCCTCGATCTCTCAACAGATGCGGCTTTTACCTCCTTCACTAGTCTTTCGAGTTCAACATGAATTGGGATGAGCTGATGACGGAGATGTGGGTATGTTTCCCAAATTTTATGCTTTCTGTTCAAAATAAATTGATTATAATCATGTTAGGGAACATGGTTGGTAGATATTTTTATTCCGATAGTTTGAAATCTGAGGTTTTTCATCCAATCACCCATTGCGTTTGTGTTGAGGCTGAGGTTTAAAATCCTCTTATAGATTGTATTTGGATTTCATTTGTTGAAGAATTTAGATGGAAACAATGGGTGGTTTTCGAGTCTTGTCCAGCTTACTACTCGGGATATCATTGTTTAGGGCATCCTATCCTTGTATGTCGTCGTAGATAGAGAGCTTAGAAAATGTTGATCCCCCAACGAGAAGGGTCTGAGGTTCAGGTCGACCCTGCAGTGATCCAGAAAACTTAGGATTGTGTTGGTTTGGAATGTCTGGGGAGGCGCACAGGTAGTCTCAGTAGAATGGGAACCTTGTAGGACTCAAACCTATCCAGGTGAGGAGTTAAGTTCTGATCTAAAAGGAAACTCTCAGGGGGGCATCTCTACAGTGCCCTTCTTTGGTGGAACCAATTTCAGTGAAGGATACTTAGGTTATGGTGCCTAATCCATGTGTCATGGACGTCCAAGCCCACATAAGGATTGACATGGGGATTATCCCTTTACAAGTGGGTGGAGTGGAGGAAGTTCAAGTGGATGGAATGGATAAAAGATTCTCCCTGCATGTGGATGTGGTGGAAAATCTAGTCTCAGTCAGCACTATCGATGAAGGTGTGGTGAATATGTCAGTCAAAGATGTCTATGGCCCTAGGGTTCCTCAAGAGTAGGAGTTATAGGAAACTAACTATCAATCTGAATTCATGGGTTGAGGATATGAGCATCCCACAAGTTCTGACTTGTTACTATGTAGTGATGTCCCTATGGGTGACTACATAAAGGAGGCTGAGCCATCTGTAATTTCACTATAGGGTAATACATTTTACTCGATAATACAAGATCTTATTATGTACATGAAAGGCAGGATTGGGTCAGTGCCTTGGGACCCTTTGACCCAAACAATCCCATTATTACATCCTCATCCTTCTAGAATACTAGGAGTGAGGGGGAGAAGAAAAATGGTATGGAGGTTAAATCCCACAATGTGGACACTCCGTACATGTCGAGGCCTCTAAAACAAGGCCTATGGGTTGAGTTGAAAAACAGATTTGAAGGTTTTTTGATTCAATAACAAAATATAATGCATGAGGAAGATGATTCATGTGATGATAATTATAGCTAACTCTCAATGCAATGTTTGGAATGATTCCAAGGGAAAGTTCCCCACCGCCCAAGAATGAGGAATGGGAAAAAAGGAAAGCATGACTCTTGGAAAATCATTTTGGCCTAGTGGAAAAAACCAAGGGATGAAAAGACTATTCTCACATTCCTAAACCAATGGAAACCAGGTCGGCCAAGAAAAGAGGAAATAAGGAAAGAAAAGGCCAACAAGACAGGGAAAGTGGTGATCCATGCTGAGAACCTAGAGTGATGGAAGAAGATGAAGGGGAGTTTCTGAGGCTCGTATTCCACTACAAGGAAGAAATGATTGAAGCATTCCTTCATCCCAATGCCTCAAATAAGGAGCATATAAGAATTTATGAAAGAAGTTTGTAGGTAGAGGTCACTAAAGAGAAAAAAAACATGGGTAGACAAGAAATACTGAATCAATGCCCGGGGATTATACCAAGGAAAATCACCTTAGAGTAATTAATTCAGATAATTTACATATTGGTTTCTCACCTTTAAGAATGAATCGGGGAAGATCCAGACACCTAGGTCAGTACTCTACACAGGGAATTATATAGAGTGTCTAACTCAAATAATCAATGTTTTGGGTTTAATAATTTTGTGATCTCTTTTAGCATGTAGTATTCCTTGTTCTGTGAACTATGGTTTCCCACATTCCCTTAAAGTGGCATAATAAAAATTTATATTTAGACTGATGGAAAGCTATTAGGACCCGATCTTGTTTATAAAATGGAATAAAGGTCAGATCTATTCAAAAACACATAAGATTAGCTTAAAGTCAACAAAAATGGTATGTTGACAAACAAAGGATAGACCTAGAGTTTGAAGTGGGTGATAAGGTGTTCTTATGAATATCTACTTAGAAGAGAGTAATGTGATTTGGAATAAAGGGAAAGTTGTGCCCTAGATATATTAGTCCTTTTTAATTTTGGAATCATGTTGGAAGGGTCTCTTACCAATTGAAACTTCCACCAAATCACTCTCAAGTTCATTATGTGTTCCATGTATATATCCTGAGAGAGTACATCCCTAATCCTTCTAATTTAATAAGCTCAAAATTTTTACAGGTAGAGGAAGATCATTCTTATGAAGAAAAAACAGTAGATATTACGGATCAAAGAGAAAAAGTTCCATGAAACAAGACCACATGCTTGGTTAATGTTTTATAGAGGAACCACCAATTTGTAGAAGGCACATAGTAATTTTAGGATATTATAAGGGAGATGTATCCTCATCATTTTGTTTCCAATTAAATAATTTTGAGTGAAAATTTCAGTTTAAGGGTGGTAGAATGTAACACCCGGGTGGTTTTTCTGAAATGTTTTCTTTAAAAAATTTGTATTCTTCAGTAGCTTGTGTTTCATGGAATCTTGAGTTTAAATGGTCAATGAGACACCCTTAGTTTAAAATTACCGTTATAAAATATCTATTAGGTTAGCAGTAATAATTATAACTAACTTATGAAAATGCATTGAGGATTCATTGGTAATCAATTATTTATGAAAAATATAAATCAATTGGATATTTGTATTTTTGAGTCAATTACTTTTGGTAATGAATATTATTTTGATATATATGTGTTATATAATTAATATAATATTTTTTATATTCATACAAAGGCTATATTAGTCATAGGCTATGAATAAAACCCTATTAGAAGTATAACAAACATATTTTTTAATAGTTTGATTTTACACCTTTGAATGGGGAACCCCATTTAAATTAACATTTTAACACATTAATAAGTTTTATATGAAAACATAATCATTTTATTTAAAAGTGGGATATAAAAATTTAATTTGGATGAATAGTTCATATTTTTCTAATAACTATCATGTTTTGATTAATAGTAAAATTATGCTAAATTTTAACAGAAAATAACATTATTCATTGAAATAATTTATATCGTTAAATTATATTATTTAATGGTTTAAATATATAAATAGAATATATTTTTAACATGGAATATAACATAGTTCATTGTAATTTATTTTACATTAAATTCAAATATAAAAACATTTCAATCCTTTGTAGTATTTTAACTTTTAAACCCCATTTTCTCATTTCAACAATCATATTAAATTTAAATTAATTACTTCAACTTCTATGTTTTGAATTTTTTAAAATGTATTCCATATTTATAATTACTAAGTACAAATTATTTTAATAGGCTACTTTTTTTTGGCATTATGAATAGTTAATTTGGTGATTATTTTTATTACCATGGTTAAAGGTAAATCAGGCAATTAAAGGTAAAGTTAATATTATAAAATTATCTTCACAACTATAAATATCTTATTGAATGACTAAATGCTACCCTTATCATCTATGTTTTTAAATGTAATCACTTAATGTTCAATTACATATGAATATGACATGAATGTAATAAAAACTAATGAATGTGACAAAATGTCACAATCTCGTTTTATATAAGTATATTAAATTTAATATATGGATAAATAGAATATTATATCAACTATAGATATTATATAGAAAGATAATAGAATTAAATACATCATAAAAATTTATTTATAAATTTTAAAGATTAAATAATTACTATTAAGGATTACACAATAGTGATGTAGAAATTATTTTATTAATAGAAAAATCCAAAACTTGTTTTAAAAATATTAAAATAAATAACATATGAAATATATATGTAATCCATGAATTTTTTAGTAGAATATGAAACTTTATGAGCGTATTAAATACTTTTTTATGAATTTATCTTCTTTATTGATTTTATTTAAATTCTAATTAATGAATATTTTCAAAATTGAAACTATTGATATTTTATGAAAATTATTTTTTATTAAATTATTTAAAAATAATAAAAACGTTTAAAATTAAAAAGTGATAATTATAATATCTCAAATGTAATTATAAATCTGTTTATATTTAATTAATACCATATAAGAAAATATTTATATCCATTAAATATTTAGAATTTAATTTCCATAATTAAAATAAAATAAAATAACTAATAATCAATTAAAATGATATCATTTTAATTAACAAAATATATTGCCCAAAAATTATTAATTGACATGATTAAAACCCTATATCATCTCATCACATAAATAAGGACATTTTTGAGTTTTATGTGTCGGGTTTTATTTAATAATCAATTATTATTTTTGGGTTTTCCAAAAATTCCCTCACCTCAGTTATAAAAGGGTAGCTCCCCCCTCAAATATTCACTTCATTCTAATCCTTAAAGCTCAAAAATCCCCAAAATTTTTTCCTTATCAACTTCCCTAATTTCATTATATAGGTTCCGGTCATCTTCAAATACCATCTGTAGTTCTCGAAGAAGATATTCAGAGGAAGCATGTTGAAAAAGAGGTAATCACTTCTACCGATTCATTCAAAGTTCTTTCTTCTTATACTTCTTATTCATTAGTGGTTTCATTATAAAGTAATAAAATAAGTGTAACTCATATAATTATATGTTATTATAAATGTGAAGTAACTATATTTCACCTTCTATCCATCCTATGAAAAATGAAATCACCGTGCATGCGTACGTACGACTTAATGTCTCCACACCATGGTGTAATATGTTTTTCACCACCTCCTTACATGGATTTTTATAATGATTTAAATAATAATTATATATTATTATTATAATATTTTACTAATTATTAAATATTATACACCATCCAACTCAATACCATTCAACAATTTTGAAATGATATCATTACTCATGTGTAAGTACGACATACCGTCTCCACGATGCGAAGTGATTCATTCGACATGATATTCATTAAATGATGATTATATAAATGAATTTAATAAATAAATATGATATATATTATACTAATTCATTTTGTAAATGATTTAAATATAACCTAATATTTGGAAAATGAACTTATCATACAAATCATTCATAATAACACAAAGTAGTTAATATCTGAATAACAAGTGATAATGAAATATTACTAACAAACAGATGATAATATAATAATATATGAAATCATAAAAATTATTATGATTATGTAATAAGTCAATAAAAGTATTTAAATCGTTGTACTGTAGGTTCGTATACATACAAAGGATATCAGACATAAGGTAAGCGATAATTTTGCAATCTCATGTTTATTTGAGATTGTTTATATGTATGTATTTACTGGGCTATATTTAACATTAACATCCATGTTTCCTAACTATGTAATATTATTTCTATTAGTATAAATTATTAATGTTAATTTTAACCTTCAGTAAATTTTAATAAACTTTTATGAAAGGAATCTTTTTCCTTTATTCATTTTGAGGTACTTTTTGACTTTTCTAGAAAATATACAAGGAGAATTATTTTTTAAACTTATAAATCTATTTCTGATTCTTTCATTAGGGCGCGCACATCCGTCTATGGAGGACGCGCAGCTATTACCCCACATTCCCGATTTCCAAAGGAAGACAGCATCCACTCCTAATTTAGGGACGTCTACTCCTTGATCAAAACGGGATGATGGGATTTCGATTCTTCCTTCTATAGATTCATCCTCAAAGCTCTTCCCCTATTCTAGGTCTCCCTTATAGACTTAATACATTGTTCGTGAAACTCTTTCTGGCACCATATCTTCATGGTCACATGTTAATTACATTGCTTCTATTAGGAAATTCCAAGGGTTCCGGATAGGGGAGCAACCTTCAGTTAGGGGAGCAGTCACGTTGGGAATCACTAGCTTGTCTAGATGCTGGGGGATTGGCATGTAGGTCTTCTGTCCCTTATTATAGGGCTTCTTGAGGGTGTGGAAGCCTGAGGAATCCCACATCGAATGCGGGTAATCATATTCCATGGGCATGTATCTGATGTTTTATTATGCTTCCCATTTTTAACACAGGGTATGCCGCATGTTTAATGTCCAGTGGATATGGATCGAACAGATCAGAACACTGATTAGAGTGGATCAAGTAATCATAACCCCTTGAGGGGAACGCTGATGTGTGTGGGTTGATATGACCTCACCGGGATGTGGCGGCCCAAGTAAGAATCTGAATGGATGATGAAAGGATGAATGAAGTGGAGGGGAATGAAATGGGACCATCGCAAGGGAGATGGTGAATTTTGGATTGACCCTTGAAGATACCTCCTACGTATCCTTGTGGCAGGGGAATCAATGTCTGTGTAGTTCGGTGAGACGATGGGACACCTGAGGAGGCGACCCGTGATAATGGACTCGTGGATAGGACCTAGAAGAAGTGGAACCTCTAGGTTAGGGAATTAGCTTCCTGAGACACATAATCTCATGGAAGAGATTAGGATGGGACATGGGTGATGGGCTCGAACCTCGTGTAGGCTTCCTATGTATCCCCAGGGAAGGGAATCAAATTTCACGTAGTTCAGTTTGGGTAATACAGTTTAACGTCATGCGGGATGGGGTAAAACCAAAAGTGAAGGTGGTTAGAACGGACAGGTGGTGGTTTTGAACATCAGGGAGGCTTCCTACTTACCATTCCTTGACATGGATCAAAGTCCTCGTAGTTCAGGTTGGCTTAGCACACCAACACGAAGACGGTCAGGGCCAATGGTTGTTGGGATTGAACCTCGTGGAGGCTTCCTACGTACCATGCCTTGATATGGATCAAAGATCTCGTAGTTCAAGTTGGCTTGGCACACCGACATGAAGATGGTCGGGGCCAATGGTTGTTGGGCTTGAACCTCGGGGAGGCTTCATATGTACCATGCCATGACATGGATCAAAGTCCTCGAAGTTCGGATAGTGTCGGCAAACCGACGTGAAGATGGACCTAGGTTCTGATGGGTGGTGGGCTTGATCCTCATGGAGGCTTCCTACATACCATGCCTTTACATGGATCAATGTCCTCGTACTTCGGGTAATGAGTATTTGGGGCTTACACTATGAGGCGGCCAAGGTGTTTTCATGGTCGGTTCTCACTCTAAGCTCACGTGAGTCATGCTCATTGTGAGAAACAAGATATAGCATAGACCTGATGATCACATTGGGAAAGGTGCGTCCGTGGGAAATGGAGTGGGGCTTACACGTGATTAACGTCCCAAAGAGGAAACAGGGTCTTATGCGTGGTTAGCAGCCCAAGGAGTTGGGACTTACTCTAGGATGGAGGCCCGATGGTGACAAAGTGCAGCAGGAGATGGATTTGGGACCGAAGAAAGGAGGAGCATTGTTTCCCATCACGCCCTTCATAGGCCCTGGGGATCGAAAAATAAAGGAGGAGCAGGGGAGCTGCCTCCTGCAAGAAAAGCCAGGGGCTTACACCAAGGTGGATTCCATTTCCCTGTAGACAAACGCCACTCCTATAAGGAGGATTTCATCCCCTATGAGGGGTGATCTTATCCATGTGGAGACGAGTGGGTGTGGAGAATGTCCAAGGTGGGATGCCCTGTGTGCGAGGAATGGGGTGAGGTCACAGTTTAACGTCGTGTGCTGAGGATGATGGTGCTTGGCAGTTTAACATCCTGCAGCTCAGACGAGGTGGGTTCACTCTGCACCCCTAGGACTTACATAACCGGTACCCTCTACACCTTGGTGAAGATATGGGGATAGGCAATGTCGTAACTAGGGGGTCTTATGGAGCGAACCATTGGGGGTCCGTGTTAGCATGGATTTGTGGAGAATCAATATCTGTTAGCGTGCTTATATGAAGAAGATTGAGGCGAATCAATGCAATGGGAAGAACAGTCCAAGGGACTTTGAAGTTACTTTTACGAGCCTAGAGGTCGTACAGGAAAACGGTGTATGATATGGATGCCCAGGGAGTGAGAGACACCTGCGAATGGCATCCATAAGATGAGAACTGGACACAAACACTGAGGTTCGCCCAAGTAATACGGGGAATGCAAGTGAAGAGGTAGCCGGGAAACACCGGGGTGAGGTGTCCTGGAGAGCTGCGCGTAACCTTTGAGGCTTGCGTGTGAAATAAGTATCCCTACGCGAAGAACACTGGGCTGTCACGAAATCAGTGAAGATTGTGCATATACAGAGTAGAGGATTTGTGCACAACTATAAAGGATTGCGTGCAAGAAGTATGAATTGCGCACAATTGGGAGAGATTGCGCGCAATGATTGGGGTGTGCGCAATTGAAGAGGACTACACGCAACTGGACGGCTTATACGCAAGTGGAAGGGATTACGCACAGGGGTAGGACCCCAAAGGGATTAGAATTAAGTCTAAATCAATGGAATCTCATGCGAAGGTGGACCCTATGGCGACTTGGTGCGAAAAGAACTGTACCTTAAATCCATCTCTGCGTGCGCGAAAGGCGAATTTCACGCACGAGAGCCGATTTAAATTCTTCAGCCTGGAAGCCAAAGGGGATGCCTTGAATTTATAGGCGTTCAGGGGTGAAAAAATTGTGGCAGCGTGAAATTATTGTGTGCCGATGTCGGAGGTGCAAATTTTCAACCGCACGGGGCGGGGGCACAAAATATTTCGCACCCACGACGAAGACCTCTGACGAATCCCAGAGCTTTCCACGTGGGGCATATTCTTTTCGTGCACTTAGGAATTTTTTTCACACGACTACTCTAGGCCCCCCAAACTAGGTCCCCATATCCAAATATGACTTCTCTTTGTCGTGTTGAAAACTTCTTCATCCCTAGAGCATTTTTCGGCATCTACAAATGCCCCCCTCAGAATCGGATCGATGAGGGGTCGCAACGGTAAGGTTCTGAGGGAAACTCCGAAATACAGAACTTCGTGGGGTCCATCTGCTAAAAACCTGGAGCAACACACAAAACGCAAGGGGGTGAAGAATCCTCATTTCGCATGCATGCATAAACCAGGCTCTACTTATAAAAATCCACTGAGGGTCCCATGTTATGTACAAATTTCCTCGCGCGACAAGCTCCGAGCTCTTGTGGGCGAAACTTTCTCTGGCCCTGCGCGAAAAACCGCTCTGTTTGCAAGCAATTCCACCAAGATCAGGCATTTTTTTATGCGTAAATATAGGGGGTTTCACACTAAATTCTAATAGTTCATGACAGTCACTGATATTTCACGCCACCCTCTCATATTTCATGCGCGCTACTCATGCACGTGTCGGAAGAAGATGGATGAAAATCGTGCTAATGGGGGAGAAGCCGCTGCTCGAAGGGCTGAAATGGTCACCAACCTTGAGGTTTATGGAACCCAAAGGATTGTCTCTAATTACCATACCCTTTTTAGTATTCTAACCCCTTCCCAAATGAAGTAATCCCTATCCATCAATCTACCACTATGGGACTTCAGTATTTTGGATGAGGTTCCTTTGTCGGGTTTTGAAGTTGATACACCGCGATCATGGGTGACCCATGAGGACGACCTCCCTGGATACAACATCACCAACAATGGTCATCCTGGTAGAGAAACTAGGCATATGGACGTTTACGCCCAGAATCCTAGGACTAGGACCATTTCAAGGAGTGACCCTGTCACGGAGAATTCCCCAGCCCTCTATGAAATCCCCTTCCATCAGAGCGTCACTGACGAGGCTAAAGACTGGCTGCAGGACTGGGACCTACGGTCCGAAGGCAACTTCACTAGTGAATGGGCCTGGGCGTACGGGGTTATCCATACATGTGACCATTTTGGGTCTTATCTATGGCATATTGGCTTGTTTTAGGCGGTTTGGACGTCACAATTTCACTTATACCGCCAGCACGAGCATGGGCCAGATTTGTTCACTTAGTGGTCCCCCAATACCAATACCTTACATCTTCCTCATGGGGAAGTTGGTATCAGTCTTTGGGACATTCACTGCATCGGGGATATCCATTTGGAGGGAAACCAATATGATGAATTCCTCTCTCCAATGAGCACTTGGAGAGACAGATCGAGAACCCCCATGCTGACATGGAACTTCTTTGAGCTGGCTAAGGAGAGGCTGGGGGTCACGGATTTCCTAAAGGGAATCACTTACAAGAACTCGTTTAGCCTGTTCCTAGAAAGGGATCTGGATGTCAAGATTCCAGGGTGAGGGAGACGGTGTCCAACCACAGCATAGAGGAGAAATAGCGGATTGTACTGGAGGATCCTGAAGGCGGGGAACTATTAGTCATGGGGATAAATCATAAATGAGAGTCGGGACCCGAATGTTCGGTATGCCGAATTCCTTGCCACATTCTTGAGTGGGTGGATCTTATCGGTGATGGACGCATGGATGGGAGTCTGTCCAGTGACCCTGGTAATGGCTGGAATCATGGCTTCTAACAAAAGATTCAATCTAAGGGTCCCTATGCTAGCTCATCTGTATGTCATTTTGGGATGCATCTTGAGAGGGGGGTCACCTAGGAGAATCTGTGGCCCCTTCCAGATCTTCTATGGCTAGGTTGCGGCTCATTGTAGTGGATATACCTTCCAGAATGTCGTTCGTCCTCCAGGTAAGGGCCTGCAACCTTCCTTGTCGAATATTTCCAGGGTCATGTCGCTACCGCTCAATGAGGAGGCAGTAAGGATCAGAATCATTAGTCCTACCAAATTCTATTTCATCCCATTCCCCACCCCGACTTGGCAGATGATAGATGATGGGAAAGGCTTATTGGAGCAGATGGAGTACTTCCAGAGCATTAGAGGTGGGGTACTCGTGGATCGAATTGATGGGAACATCCTCTGTGAGCCTTACGTGTCGTCCAGGTTCTCCAGGCAGTTTCGGTGCCTCCAGTTGATGTCGAAAAAATTATACACATATGTTTAGGAGGAAATTAATCCATGCATTCTTCGTCAAATGTGGTTGATGTTCATGACCTATCGCTCTGGTGACGTAATCACCTTTCCTCCCACCGGAGTTGATGTTGGCCTTTCAACCACGTATGTCAAATATTGGACCATAGAATACCCTGAGGGGATTTTGCATAAGTGGGTTCGGCAACTCAAGGTTTCCAGTGTGGAACTCGGGTGGTGAGAGAGCAGGCAGAGTGCTGTTATAGGGGGAAGAGCGGAAGCACGTCAGACAATGGGGCTTGCACAGGTCGGGACTTCAACAGCAGGGGCGTCGCATGGCGTGGCCATGCCCTCAACGCCTAGAGGAGGGTCCCACGGAGCAACCAGAGAACTTCCTGGGAAGAAAATAAGATATCTTCTTTAACCTTCTCATGACACAATATTCCCGGTTCTATGGTCGGCCTGGCTAACCCTTTGATAGTCAGTGAGTACTGAAGCCCTCTAGCATAATATTGTACAAGACGGGGTCTAGCTGCCCGAATTCGGGCTTGTTCAGATTTCTGACAGAGTGATCTTTCATCGTTGGCGTGTGTATCTGATGGCCACGGACATGTACACATGCCAACGGGGTCAGCATGAGGAGCCATCATTCTTGGTGAAAGTGATGCTCGGTCAGGAGCATGATCCAGAAATGATGCCGCCAGAGGATGACGACAGCAATGATGAGATGGAAGGTGGAGAGACAGAAGAGGAAGAGGTAGAAGGATAAGGTGAAAGAGAAGGTGAAGGAGAAGAGGAGCCCAAAGGTGAAGGGTCTGAAGGGGCATCCCACCAAGGGAGTCTCTGGGAGAGTGGTGAGATTGTCGTCTCTGATATTGATGTAACAGAGCTACTCGAGGTATGCTTCAACCCTTATATATCCTCCTCATTTTATCCGCTTTCCTTTTCAATCCTCAATCCACCCTCCTTATCTTACTCAAGAGCATATTGGTGATGATCTGGAGTCTCTAGTCGAAGGAGGGGATGAAGCTCCAATGGAACAATGTGGGGCACCGACACCCATTATTGAACCGATGATCGCTGATGGATCCCCCATTATGACGGCTCCTGTAGCGGCCAGAACACTGGAGGCTGATGCCTTGAGTTTCTATAAGTTCATTTCTTCGATACCAGTACTTACCGTTGGAGAACTCAATTGATTAGGGTGGTCCTTGTCTGTACAGTTATCATGGCATTGGAGGCTCGTCGGGCTGCTGAGCTCGGGCCATCTGTGGGCGAGTCAATGGAAAATGTATCACCCTATCTAGGGAATTCCCCCCAAACCGAGTCGGACCCGTCACTTGGTGAGCAAAGATCGGTGGACATTAGTGGCGCTACTGTCGGGGCAGGGCCGGAAGTTGACAAAGGTTCTACCAGGGTCAAGGTGAGAGGGGACGGTTGCTCAAACCCTAAAGAGCCTAACCCCCTTGGAGGAACATCTGAGGATGACCCTACTACTAGCATGTTGGCTATTTTTCCTATCTATCTGCCTGCCGATCCTGAGGAAATTGATGATTCTGACTCAGAAGTGGCCGAGGAGAGCCGAATGATGCGACACAAAGGGTGGAAGTGCATCAGGAATTTTCACTATCAGCCTCAGACCGAATGGATGAAGCGGATGGGATCACTCCACACTTGGCTATGTTTCTTGTGTGTTGGAAGGGCAGATGCTCAATGCCTTCACTTGATGGTTGGTGACTACATGGCCGAGAAGATGTACGAGAGCAGTCGGTGCTACAACGTCGTCCAGTGTCGGGAGGAGTCAAGGAGTACCCAAGAATTTCTGAAGGCGTAGCAGGAGGTCTGATGCCTCGAAGAATAGGTGAAAGAAAAGGGGATATTCATCTCAAACTGTTTTGAACTAATGGAGCAGTTGAGGGCCCAACTGGAAGACGCCCAAGAGAAACTAGTGGAAGCGAGTAACCAGATGACTGAACTTCAAACTGAACAGGCGCGGACATGGTCTAGGGTCAGAAAACTGCTCTTCGTGGCCGCTGATGAAGAGGAGGTCCTCAGGGGGTGGGAAGCAGTCCTGGAGGCCACCATCCAAAAGTTTGTGGCGTTGGAATGATCCATCCAGGAAGCCGACCCTTAAGGGCCCTATTTTAGATGAACTCCTAAACTTATTTTTCCTTACATATTCTTATTTTGAACTGTATGTATGGAAAAGTTTATTTACTTTCCCCATTAGTTTAATGCGCTCAACCATAATCCCAAAATAAATAGTAATCCATTCCTAATATCACATGGTCCATACTCGATGTGAGAAACAAGGGATGCTCGTACTATCACTTAGTTTGATAATGGGAGCGTCAACTAATATTCAAGAATTCGAGATACGAATCTGGATTTCTTAGGAGAAGAGGGAGGCCCGATAAAAGTAAGAGGACCTCAGACCAATTGATGTATCATCTTCTCAATGTGCTCTAGCGCATGAGAGGGGCAATGTCATGGGAATTAGAATCTGTCTGAATATAGGGTAATGAAAAATGTGAATCATGTTATGCCAAATTCTGAACACTGTGGGAGGGGCATGGAAATAAAGGATAATTGTTGAACGTGTTAGAAACATAGTTTCCCTATTTCATTAGCTTGAAATGGGGAAAAAAATTTGGGTCCACGGCTAACCATGTTTGAAACATGGGACCTGACTCAAAATATCATCCATCAGTCTTCCGGATCATTGGCTCAAGATAGCAGGCGGACCATAAGATGAGCATCCATACTGTTAGAGGGTCCCTTTAGATGTGAAAGAGGATGAGGATCCGAATAAAGGGCACACAAAGCGTGGAAGGTGAAGTGGTGGTTGTTTCAAATAGAATCCAACACTCTTGAAATTACACCAGCATGGTGGAAGCACATTAGGAAGGTGTGTTAATTTGATCATGGATTATTCATAAATTTAGCCAGGACCTCTCTGGTGAGGGAGTTTTCACTTCCCAATGTCATTATGGGGCATCCTAAATTTGTTTAGGGCAAATTTTGTAGTCACACAACTCCCCCGGGGGTCAGGCCAAGAGGCCGAAAGTGAGAAAGGATGGGATTTGTGATTCCTGGGGTGGGACCCAAGAAAAAATGTCTGATCAGTCCTACATATCCCATAAGGATGGAAATTAATCCACATGTAGTTCTAGAAAGGGTCCTATTTTAAGGTCTTATAGCTTGGACCATAGACAATAGGCAATCTGGTAGACACATGGTGATGTAACTCATACAACCCGACGTGAATGAGGATGACGTCCACATTATCATGTGTTTCCTAAGGGGTGGCATGGAAAGTTACTAGTGCAATGGAAGAATGGGGCATGCGGGTCTAGCCCTCATACTAAAAGGAGCGACATTTGATATATCTTGTTTGTCCTTTAGGGTAGATGTTTTTTTTGAAGTTATAGGCCGAGGGCCTAGGGATGCAAGTATCACCAAGGGAATCAAGCCATGTGATGGAATTGAAAAATGGTACGGTGGATTATCGATACCCAACATAATGACACCTATGATGAGTTCATCACAATGTAGTCTCATTTTTCGTCGTGCGGTCGGGACTATATTATCACAGTTTAGGGTCATGTGGTAGGACCAGATAGCACAATTTAAATTCATATGGCTTAGACATGAAGGAATGTGCACGATGGGATAAATCATACCTGACGTGAGTGAGTACGAGGTCAACATCATCATCATGCACAACCCCCGGAAAGGAACCTCGGGCCAAAAGGCTAGTAAGGGTCAGAGGATAAGGGGTAAGAGAAGCTAGCTCCCAGATGAGCTAGACCCAGAAACGTGATGTCCAGGTGATCCTACGTATCCCATGAGAATGAGAATCGAGCCGCACATAGATCCAAGAGAAGATCTTAGTTTCTTATTGCTCGGACCGTCAAATCCCCGAATAATGCCTTATTATAGCTTTGTTCCCCTGACGTGCGGAGGTGCACTGAGGGATAGTGCCATGAGTGTCGAAATTATTCCTGGGCATGATGGAGTAGAACACGATGTTAATCATGTAACCAACAGTCAAGTCCTAAAGGGGCTATTGTGGTGATGTAGGATTACTGCTGACCATGTTTTCAACACAACATCCATGTTGAAATAGCCTACAATGTGTAAAAACAAATGATCATCGACCGCTGACCATATTCGCAATACGGGACTTGTATCGATTTTTTGTCTAAAACCCTCGAGGAAGTTAGCCCATATTGGTAGGAGAGACGTTAGGCCTAGCATCCATGCCATTTGGAGGCACCTTTGTGTGTGAAAGATAATGGAGGCCTAAATGAAGGGAACACTAAGCCTGAAAAGTGAATGAAAACTTGCCCAAGTCGAATCTGACACTCCGGGTCATAGACTAGAGTACTCTTGGACACAATGGCGAACCACTAAAAAGGGTCTATGGGATAAACTTGAGATGGGATGGACCTGAAATCTAAATGTTTGGGCAGTCCTACATATCCTATAAGGATGGGAATTAGGCCACAAGTAGTTCTTAAAGGTGCAGTTTAACATCATGTGGGACGATATACAGTTTAACGTCCTGAGGGATGACATACAGTTTAACGTCATGCGGGATGAAGCATTTTAGGGTCATGTGGGACCAACATTTTAAGGTCTTGTAGGACCAAATAGTTTAAGATCATGCATGACTGGTATTTTAAGGTCGTGCAGGACCAATAGGCTCAAGCAATGTATTACTTTATAAACATGGCATTGGTGAGAGGAGTTATACGCTCACCATCCTTGGTCACCAGGGAGCATGCTCCATTTGGCTAAACCTTGTGGACTATGTAAGGTCCTTCCCATTTGGACTCTAAATTCAGTGGTTTCCTACCAGGTATCATTGGTGTTTCAGAGCCAGCACCAAGTCGCCTTTCAGGAAAGAGCAGAGTTGAACCTTCTTGTTGAAGGCTTGAGCCATCCTGCTTTAATGCCATTCAAGACTTTGTAGGGCATGAATCCTATTCTCATCAAGTGCTTCCAATTCAGCTAGATGGATTTCATCTACTCTATCTGGTGATTTCTGTTCATAGACCGCTATGCGAAATGAGGGAAACTGAATTTCGATGGGTAGGATGGCCTCAGTTCTATACACCAGGGAATATGGGGTAACCTGGGTGGAATTATGGGTCGCCGTCCGATAAGACCAGAGAGCGTTGGGGAGCTTATCCGACCAAATATTCTTGTTCTAACAAACCATTTTATACAAGATGTTAGAGAGGGTTTTATTGAACGCATCGATCTGCTCATTCACTTGTGCATGATAGCTGGAGGTATGGTTAGAGCAGATGTTGTACTTGGCGTACATATTTTTCAACTCGACTGCTCGGAAGTTGGATCCATTATCAGTGAGGACAGTGTGACGAACTCCAAACTGATGGATGATATTAGAACTCACGAAGTCAACAATAGAATGGACCTTGACGTCATTGAGATGAATTGTCTCTTCCCACTTGGAAAAGAAATATGTGGCGGTCAGGATGAACCGGTATTGGAGAGTCGTTTCCAGTGGGTATGGTCCTACAACATCTAATCCCTAGACTACAAAGGTCCAAGAGTACTTGGTAGTGTGGAGAGGATCTAGTGGAAGATTCACAAAGTTATAATGAACTTGGAATGCATGGCACCGATTGGGGAAGCAGTCGTGGATCATGCAGGGCCAAAAATACCCTAACCTCCAGATCTGGTGAGACAGTTTTGGCCCAGCCTGATGGGCACCGCAGGAACTGTAATGAACCTCTTTCATGACCTATGGAATCTCAACCCCCTGAATGAAATAGAGGAGAACACCATCAAACCTGTACTTATAGAAGATCTGCTCAAGGCTGTGACCACTCTGGAGGGTAAAATATAGCGCACAGTATCCGATTCGCTTGTTCTCAGCCTGGTATGATGAGAGATTACTGAGTTGGAGGTATTCAACCAAGGGTGTCCTCCAATCGACAATCATTTTGAACGTTGTATCTGGACGACCCGGAGGTCCTGACGCGGATGTGCTGGCAGTAAGATGTCTTACCTATGGGCCATACTCACCATCCAGGTTGACAAGATCTATGAATCTTCGATGTGCCACGTGGATAATCATATCATCATGTTCGTTCTCTATAAGTGATGCATCTAAGCTGGGCAAAGCATCTTCTTGATGGTTCTGTGACTGAGGAACATGGGTAACCTTTGGCCAAGAAGGGAACTAGGCCATTAGCTAGAAAGTGAATTCCAACAATGGTACGAGCTCTGGTTTCCTGACAACATAGTTACTGTTGATCTGCTTAATGACTATCTCAGAGTCCCTTTTCACATGCAAATGGGGCACATCGATCTCGAGGGCCAGCTCGAGACCAGTAATGAGGGACTGATACTCTGCCTCATTATTGGTGTAGCCTTCTGACAGTAGGAATTAATATGGTAGAATGGCTTGCGTCGGGGTAATAAAAACGATACTCAGGCCTCCTCTGTCGAGTCTCGGATCATTGAGCCTCCTACCGATGGGGCTCCGGGAGGCACCATCAAAGTGCATCTTCCAACATGGTATGTCTTGTTCAACTGCGAGGATTTCCTCATCCAGAAAATCCAAGTCCAAGGATCGGTCAGTGGGGTTTGGATGGGCAGCAAGGAAATTGTCCAACGCCTGTCCCTTGATAGCCTTCTAAGGCACGATCCTGATGTCAAAATGCTGGAGGATTACCGCCCACCGTGCTAGTCGACCAGTCAACATGGGATGGATTAGTATTTACTTCAACGGGTCTACTTGGGACACCAGCTATACCTCGTGGTGCTGCAGGTAATGTCGCAATTTCTTGTACGGAAAACACGAGCGCAAGGCAACTCTTCTCTATGGGGGAGTATTTGGTCTCCGTATAGAGGAGCATGCAGCTGAGGTAGTAGAGGTTGTTATCTATCCCCTCATTGTTCTTCTGGGCAGTAATACTGCTGAGGTACCATTCTAGGGCGGTGATAAAGAGGACCAATGGCTTCTTAGAGATGAGTGGCATCAAGACCGGAGGCAAGAGCAGATACTGATTGATTTCCTTAAAGGCGGTCAGGAACTCCTCGTCCCACTCATAATCAGTTCCATTATTCATGAGCTAAGAGAAGGTCTTACACTTGCCATCCAAATTCACAATGAATCAGTGTATGTAGGCCAAGTGGCCTTGGAAACCTCGAAGCTCCCGAATATTACCTGGGGGAGGCATCTGGCTAATGTCCTTGATCTTCTCTGGGTCGATCTCGATGCCTTGGAAACTGAAAAAAAAGCCAAGGAACTTCCTAGAGGTGACCCCAAAGGCACACTTCAATGGGTTCTTCTTTAGGTGGAGGGAATGGAGGAAGCCTAACACTTTCTCAAAGTCCTTTAGATGGTCATGGCACTGGTGTTATTTGACCACCAGATCATCCACATTGCATTCTACCAATTTCATGAGGATTGGCTTGAAAATGCGATGCATGGACCGCTAATAGGTGGCACCTGCATTATTTAGGTTGAAGGGCATTACCTGGTAACAGAAAGTACCTTGGGGAGCCCTAAAAGCTTTGGACTTATCGTCCTTAGGGGACATCCGGTTCTAATTAGACCCAGATTAACCATCCATGAAGGAAAGAGCTTGGAACCCTGCAGTGGCGTCAGTTAAGAGATCAGTCACAGGAAAGGGGAAATCATCCTTCGGACAATGGCGAATGAGATCACATAAGTCGATACAGATGCTATTATGTTCATTCTTATTCCTTTATGGTACAATGTTGGCAAACCATTTGGGGTATTGGACCTCTTTAACGAAGTTGTACTTGATGAGTTTGTCAACTTTGGCCTCAACCATGGCGTGATGAAATGGATACATCTTTCTGGGAGGTTGTTTGAACTCGTGATGAATTCCCAGAAGACCGAGGAGGTGGATTTCTACCTAAGTAACTAGTCCTGTCATCTCATCGTAACTCTAGGAAAACACGTCATGGTTCTGTTTAAGGAAGTCTATATACCACTACTGCTCTTTGGGGGGCATGGCAGTGCTGATCAATGTGGTTCTTGGGTCTGCCTTGCTTTTGAGGTTCACCTGTACCAACTCGTCGACAGTGGTGGAGACTCCTTCTTCAAAGGAAGGGGGTGTAATCTATATCCTCTTCTCCACTTATGGAGGTATCTTCCATGGGGGATGTTGCTTCTGAGTTACTAGACCCTGATGAGAGGTTGTTACCATCTTGAGCGACAGTGGTTATTGCATCGGCGAACTTTGGCACTGCTGAAACCATGGCAATGAAGGCCAGATTCATATAAGAATGCGAAGTGGTATTATATGCCGCCTAGATTTGGGGGAATGGCTCCCCCTTTTCCCGAAAACAATATAACATTGCCCCATATAGGGGGTAGTGGCTTCCAACTGATGGATCGGGAAGATGTAAGCATCATTCAGGCATGCCTAATGGTTGTTCGTAGTGGTGAAAGGCTCAACTTCACTTTCCTGGACTTGTTTATCCTTTCTCTTGTAATAGTCAGCATCCAAATAGCAGTCTTCACAAGTGGAGAAAGGAGACGTGTTACCCTGGAGTATGCCCACTCAACCATTAAGGGAGTACTTGAGAAATTGGTGATACGATGAGGGGATCTTTGCGTGCAGGCGGAGCCATGGTTTAGCCATTAATGCATTGTACACGGTGTCCTGGGAGACAACCATATACTCGATGCTGGCTATTAGGCCACTGAACTGGGTCTTAAAATAGATCTTTCTGACTGTGGTCTGCTCTATCTTGTCGTATCCCTGGATTCTTAAATCAGAGGGAGTCAAGTCATCTTCGGATAACCCTAGCTTCCACAGCGTCCGCGTCGGGATAAGTTTGATCTCAGAGCCGGTGTCAACGAGACAATGACGAACCTCCACGCCATTAAATTTTCCTGTGATGTACTATGTGAAGATGTGCCCCTATATTGGGGAGCCCTCATCTTTTCCTGAGAATGAAATGACAGTCTGACATTCAGCATTCTCGAACACTCCAGTGTGGAAAGCCTCTGCAGCTTCTACCTCTGTCTCGAACTAGAGGGGGCATCTTAAAGCCTCGGAAAGTGATTCACGCATATTTGGAGACAGAAGAATGGATTCAAGGATATAGAGCCTTGCTCGAATGACATCGAGGTGTTTGAAAACATCATACTTCCATGCCATGGGCAAACTTATGCTTGCATGGAGCTAGTCTGTGATAGAAGGCATGGTGGGCCCTGTCGGCTAGACCGACTGCTGATTGGTACTGGGTATATCCCGCTACTCAATAGTCGAAGCCCGAAGAGTGGTTGTTGGATGAGGACCAGAAGACTGAGACCAGCCTACAGTGGGGAGAAGCTTGTCGCGGCATGGCTGAAGTGGTTCTGCCTGATCCAGTAGCACCAATGGTGGTGGAGGCGGTCCTGACGACACTGGATGAAGCGGCTGCACTTTCTGAGCTCTCTGATGGGCCTACTGTCTTGTATTAGTGGCATGCATGACTTGGTTGGAGGTGCCAATGGATGTACCTCAATGATTCACATAGTTGTGACTTTTCTGACGTTGGCGTTGGCTGGGGGTGTTGGGGAGGTTCGGCTGCTGCTCCCCGTCATCAAGAGTCATATAGGGTTTTACCAACTCAATGGTATTAACCGAAGCATAGCCTTGACTATCACCTGAAGATTCATCCACCACTGGGAAGATTCTGGGAGGGATCCCCATCTTAGGGGGCATGAATTCGCTGAGAGTGTGGGACGATGATGGCATTGGCTGGGCACGTTGCTTTTTCTTGCGTCGTCGATGCTTGCTCTTCTAGGAAGAGGTTGGCTGAGATGATGATGTAGAAGTCATGGTTGTAGATTTTGAATGTTCTGGATGATTCATGCATGCATGGATAATGCAATGGGCGCAGGCGACCGCTTTGCGGGCCATCCAGTCGTTATACTTCTGAGACCCACGGTCAGAAAGATGCTGCCACTCGCCTTCGGTGTCATTACTGCTGTCTGACCTTACAAAGCTACCTACCACTTGTGCCAGGGTCAGGCCCAACCTGTCTATGTTGTTTTCAATCTGGTCTTGGATCCATTCCTTGAGCACATATCATTTCTTGAGGGTTGTTCCCTAGGATCTGGTGATAGGGGTAGTAGTTGGGTTGATCAGTGAGATTCACCTCTTCTGGCTTTCTGCACTCAAGCAGTCATACAATTCCCTACTATAAGGTGCTGCGGAAGTAACCAGGGAACGAAGCCTCGTTGAACGATTAGGTCCAATTCCTTCTGTCCGGAAAGGGGCCTCAATGAGCCTGGCCCTGACTAGGGTCCGGAGGAGCCTTTCGATGAGGTGAATCTTTATTATCTCACCTAGGTGGTGGTGGCGTTTTACACGAAGGAGCCTGCCGATTTTGAGGCGGTCGTTGCTGGGTTGTAGGATGTGCCTATGGTGGTGGACCTCTGTGGGGATGCGGAGCTAGCTCCACTGGTAGTAGCTTCAGCTGTCTGGGGGCCTCTATCTGGGCCAATGTAGTGGGATCGGCTCTGGCAGCCCTCCTTGCTAGAATTACAAGAGTCAACGGGCATGCTCGTTTAGCTTATTTAATGGTTTCTTCGAGTCGCTGGGCCTTATCTGAGAAGTCTCGTAACCCTCCGAGATAGTTCTGAGTGATCAGTGAGGGAACCAGCTACATCTTAATGTTCCCCATACACATTTTCAGTAACTGTTCCTGATCCAGCGGTATGTCGATAGAGTAGGTGAGCCCTTTCCATCGGGCGATGAAGTCCGTGACATGATTATCAAGCCTCTGTTTGCACTTGAAGAGGTCTGGGTTGCTCATCTTCCGTGTGGTGGAACTGAACTGAAACAGAAACTGCCTGCAAGGATCCTCACATCCCGTTATTAACCTGATGGGAAGTTTGTGATACCAGATAAATACAGGCCCTTCCAAGGTCTATAAAAAATCATATCTTGGAGGATTCTTGTTGCGCCAGGGTTCCCAATATGGGTCTACACCATGAAGAAAAGTGGGCTAGATACTGCAGGGTTCCCCCATCCCATTAAAGGGGGAGAAAGTGGGGTTTTCGAATCCCAGGGGTGTCGGCATATCATCCACCCATAACAGATATGGCTTGCCATGAGGTGGGATGGCCACTTTTTACGTCTCCAAAGCCTCTAGGCGGGCGATGATTGCCACCATTGGATCATCTGGATGGGGGTCCCTGTCATGATGGGGGTCCCTAACCACCAGCACGTTAGTGAGTTCTTCAACATGATAATCAGGTCCAGCGGCTCACGGAGCGGCTAGTGGGAAAGCTGGGAGGACCTTGGCCACATCCCGAGGGTTAATGCGTTGTCCAAGTGGATTTGGCGATGTATATTGGTCCCACTTGCTGTAAACGCCGAACTCTATTCTTTTTTCATGGACAGGATGTTCAGGGTTACCTAGGGTAAATTTGCTGGGGAGAAGCTGCGTCTGTCATTGCTATACTGGCCGAGGGTCACCATAATCTGGATACTATTCCATATCACGTTCAGCCAGGAGGTCATCAACTGGTTTTTTCTGCTCGGAAAGTTTCTGGCACAGTGTGACCTTTTCAGGATCTTTCTCTATCTTCTACACTGAGGCATATGGGTCAGAGTGTTTGGTGACACCAAGGTGCTCTTTTCCCTTACCGATATTCTAGCTTAGAACTGGAATCCCAGTGGGAGAAGGGAGCCCCAAAAGATTTCTTTGTTGGTGTGAAACTCTTACCGATGGGTCCAGTGGTGGTGGCACGTCCTCAGGGAGGAAGTTCCCATCATGAAGTTCCAGCTCGTTTTCCCCTCCCGACAGATCAATCATGTTGACCGCAACTCTTCTCGGGTACGTGTCATCAATGTCTCCTAACGAGTCGGGCTGCCAGAAAATATAACTGAAGAGGAGGGAAGCATACTTGAGGAGGGAAGCATACTTTCCCCATCCATGGACTTGCACGTGGGGGTAGCATCCTTAATAACCTTCTGGAGTACTTGGAAACTCTGAACGCATTACTGTTGGAGGGCCCTATGGTGACCAGGTGACTTAGGGTGATGGACCATGGGGAGTGTGGCCCAGTCAACCAGACTGAATTGTTCGCCAATGTCTTCAAAGTGCACTTGGCTCTTCGAATAATTCACTCACTAATGCCGAAGGCAGAAGTGCGTCGCCGAGAGGGTTCCACAGAGACACTCAACTTCTTATAGGGTGAGAGATTCTTGCGCACAAAAATTTGGTCATGTGGTAGGCCAAAACGTCTCCGGGTAGTGTTCCATTGTGAGGATCATCCAGAAGATCCTCGGCTTATATTCAGGTTCTGGACCTTCGTTTCCCCACTCGTCATCTGGGGGTGGTTGAGGAACTGCAAGCGGTATTGAGGCAGACCGTTGAGACGGCGGGCTAGCCGGCAGAGAATACGGCGACCAGGCTGACTGACTGCCGAATCATGGGTTGTCCTCAGAGGATTGAAGCGACCTGGCCGTTATATCACGATAAGATGGACCGTCGACCAAAGCTCCTGACACAAAATCAGCATCTTCCAATGGTGGGCTATTCCACATCTATTCCACCATTGACCCCCAAAATGGCTCTCCGTAGTCTCTAACTGAGGTAGAGGGAGCTTCTAGAGATCATGGTGGCAACTACGTGGTCGGTCCCTGGGGACATGCTAGGTTATTGTCCTCCTGGATATACTTTCAGAGGGAGATAGGGATCCTATGGACCTCGCATTCTAAGAGTATAATGATGATGATCCTCGTTCCTTCCCCAGTCTTTGAATCCGATGACGGAAGGGAGGGATCCAGCGCTGATTCGTACTCCACCTCAGAGTTTGAGAAGCAGACAGTTCTGATTCCTATCAGCCCCTCCCCATAATTCCTCTTGCGGCGGCGACAACATGCTCTCTTACCCCTGGGTGGCTCTTTGGGGCAAGGCCCACTTCTGGCATGAGGAGGTCCTTCGGCCATACTAGTGCTGGGGCGGAGAGAGCTCCCGCCAGAATGGGCCGTGGTGTGAGGAGAAAAGGGGAAAATGTCAAAAGGGACTTAGGGAGGACCTCCGTGGGAAGAGCTGGAGCAGGAAGGTCCTCTACCAGAGCTGAAAGAAGAATAGGTAGGAGTGGTAGGAGCATGGGGAGGACCATCATACTCACTTCTTGAGGAAATTCCTCATATGAGTAAAGTCGAGCACGGGTAGGACCACAGTGTTGAGCGTCGGTGAAGTGAATTTGGCCTCCACCCCTCTAATTGTTGGGGCATGGAGGCCCTTCTCCGACTGGTGTGAGGAAATTGGGAGGACCTCCATGATAGAGATTGACTAGATGTGAAATATCTCCATACCTGTGGTCTACAGCAGGGGGAGTGACCATGTACCCAGTGTAGTGAGTGTGGGAGAGATCACCATACGGAGTTTTGCTGTCATGGGGAAGACCCTCACTTGGGTTGAAGGTGTCACGGGGTAGAACTCCAATCTGAGGTTGGAAGCAGGGAGGACCCTCACCTTTCATAGTGGCGGTACAGAGTGGGCCTCCGCAATGGGTGTCATTGTTGTGGATTGGTCTATAGCGGCCATCGCCAATGCTGGCGACCGAGAGAGTTGACCCAACTTTCTCGTGGGGTGGTTGGGGCCTCAATCTAGGTCAGGCATATAACTTCCCCTCCTCAATATATGCACGGAGTTGGGGATATGAGTCAGTGGTGTCTCGGGCCATAGTAGTCGCTGATGTTGACGCCCTATAGTGGGCAACCTCTTCCATTTGCGCCCGACCCTGACGTCGGGTCAGATAAACCAGAGCCATTGGTTTAGGCGCGTGGCTTACATGCTCCATGGCTCGGGGAACCAGGAGGTAGTGCTGACGCATCCTGGTCAAAGCCCTCTTCAAGATCCCTTAGATTGGGACTCTGATCAGGTTGACCCGGACATTCCCTTGTCGGCATAGGGCATGGAGTTGTCAAGGTGTTCTGGGGACAAGCTCCAGAAATGATTGAATGTCTGGGTGGGGTGAAGCGGCTCTCTGTGCGGACCTTAGGGGCGGCGTTTATGGTGAGTCATAGCTACCTCTAGATCTAGGCGTGCCATATCCCTGGTGGGTATGATCCCCTCCTCATCATACCTGCATACACGGTCATTAATTACCCTTCGCTGAATAATTTCTGATGGGAAGAGGGGTCGTGGGCACCCATAACTCGTGGTGGTAGAGGCCATCATAGAAGAGCTGGAACCACATGGAGCGGCTGTGCTGGCATTTCCCCTGCCCCTGCGTAGGTGGGAAGGTGGTGATCGCATTCCTAATGGAGCAACTTGGTTCCTAAAAGTAGGGATATCAACTCATTTATACTGATTGGAAATAAATCGACAATCAGTGACCCAATGTCGTTCCATCTTTCGTGGCTGGTAAGAGGGATCCACGCTGACAACATTGCAGAATGGGATGCTCAACGTCATGACTACCCCATCATTTGGTGAGTTTCACGTCATGCCTGCTATTTTCTTGGTGGAACTTGGTGTTGAATGACGGGGTCTGATAGCGTGCTAATACATTTATGTCTCGAATGCTACTAGTCTCCATATTGAGTATAATATCTTCACATCAGGTTCACCATTTCTGTTTTCGATGCTTTCACTAGGCTGCATGTATCCATATGTGGAGGACTCGCAGCTGTTACCCCGCATTCCATCTTTCCAAAGACGGGCAGCATCCGCTTCTTATTCAGGGATGTTTGTTCCTTGATCGAAATGGGGATGATGGGATGTAGGTTCTTCCTTACATGGATTCCTCCTTGGAGCTCATCACCTAGTCTGAGTCTCCCTCATAGACTTATGACATTGTTCGTGAAACTCTTCCCGGCGCCATATCTTCATGGACTCCAGTTAATTACACTACCTCTGTCAGGACATTCCAAAGGGTCCGGTCAGGGAAGAAACCTTTGGTTAAGGGAGTAGTCAAATTGGGCATCACTGGTGCTTCTGAATGCTGGGGGATTGGCATGTCTATCTTCAATCCCTTATTATAAGTATTCTCAACGGCATGGAATTCTGAGGCATCCCACATCGATCGCGGGGTATCATATTCCATGGGCATGTATCAGAGGTTTTCCTCAGCTTCCCATGTTTAACACAGGGTATGCCGCAAGTTTAACATCCATCGAAGATGGATGGGACTGATCAGAACATTGATTAGAGTGGATCAAGTAAGTGTAACCCCTTCAGGGGAACGCTGATGTGGGAGGGTTGATATAACCTCAACAGGATGTGGTGGCCCAGGTAAGAGTCAAAATGGATGATGGAAGGATGAATGAAGTGGAGGGGGAATGAAATGGGACTATCGCAAGGGTGAAGGTGAAGTTGGGATTGATCCTCGAAGAGACCTCCTACATATCCATGTGGTATGGAATCAATGTCCGCATAGTTCGGTGAGACTACGGGACACCTGAGGGGGCAACCTATGAGAATGGACACATGGATGGGACCCAGAAGAAGTGGATCCTCCGGGTTGGGGAATGAGCTTCCTGAGACACATAACCTCAAGGGATAGATCAATATGAGACATGAGTGATGGGATCGAACCTCAGGAAGGCTTCCTACATATCCATGTGGCAGGGAATCAAATTCTGCGTAGTTCGGTGAGATGATGGGACACCTGAGGAGGCGGCCCGTGAGAATGGACACATGGATGGGACCCAGAAGAAGTGGAACCTCCAGGTTGGGGAATGAGTTTCCCAAGACACATAAGCTCGAGGGAGAGATCAGGACGAGACATGAGTGATGGGCTCGAACCTCCGGGAGGATTCCTACATATCCCCGTGGAAGGGAATCAAAGTCTGCGTAATTCAGTTTGGGAAATACAGTTTAACATCATGCGGGATGGGGGAGAACCCAACATGAAGTTGGATAGAACGACTAGGTGGTGGGCTTGAACCTCGGGGAGGATTCCTACGTACCATGCCTTGACATTGATAAAAGTCCTCATAGATCAGTTAAGGGTGTGGGGCTTACACTCTGAGGCTGCCTGTGGTGTTGGGGAACCGACATGAAGATGGTCGGAATGATAGGGTGGTGGGCTTGAACCTCATGGAGGCTTCCTATGTGCCATGCCTTGACATGGACCAGAGTCCTCATAGTTCGGGTTGGATTGGCTAGTCACGCCAACACAAAGATGGTCGGGTCCAATGGTTGTTAGCCTTTAACCTCAGCGATGCTTTCTACGTACCATGCATTGACATGGATCAAAGTCCTCATAGATCGGGTTGTCTTGGCACACCGACACAAAGATGGTCAGGGCCAATGGTTGTTGGGATTGAACCTTGGGGAGGCTTCTTATGTACCATGCCTTGACATGGATCAAAGTCCTCGTAGTTTGGGTTGTCTTGGCACATCGACACGAAGAATTTCTGGGCCAATGGTTGTTGGCCTTGAACCTCGGGGAGGATTCCTACATACCATGCCTTGACATTGATCAAAGTCCTCGAAGTTCAGGTAGTGTTGGCGAACAGATGTGAATATGGACCTGGTGTATGATGGGTGGTGGGCTTGAACCTCATGTAGGATTCCTATATACCATGCCTTGACATGGATAAAAGTTCTCATAGTTCGGGTAATGAGTATTCGGGGCTTACACTCTGAGGCGGCCCAAGGTGTTGTCAGGGTCAGTTCTCACTCTAAGCTCCCGTGAGTCGTGATCGGTGTGAGAAACAAGAGAGAGAAGAGACCTGATGATCACGTCGTGAAAAGTGCATCTGTGGGAAATGGAGTGGGGCTTATGCGTGATTAATGGACTAAAGAGGAAACAGTGACTTATGCGTGGTTAGCATCCTGAGAAGTCGGGACATACTCCAAGATGGAGGACCAATGGTGAAAAATCACAGCGGGAGAGGGATTTAGGACCGAAGAAAGGAGAAGCACCATTTCCCATCATGCCCATTGCTAGCCTTGGGGACCTAAGAATAAAGGAGGAGCAGGGGTGATGCCTCCTCGAAGAAATGCTAGGGGCTTACACCAAGGTGGCTGCCCTTTGCCCACCGACAAACGCCACTCCAATAAGGAGGATATCATCCCCTGTTAGGGGTGATCCCATCCCCGTGGATATGAGTGGGCGTGGAGAATGTCCAAGGCGTGGCACCCTGCATGAAAGTCATGGGACGGGGTCACAGTTTAACGTCATGTGCTGAGGACGATGGTGCTTGGCAGGTTAACGTCCTACAGCTCGAATGAGGTGGGTTCCCTCCACACCCATAGGACTTACATAACTGGTACCCTCTACACCTTAGTGAAGAGAGGGGATAGGAAACGTTGTAACTAGGGTGTGTTATGGAGAGAACCATTGGGTGGTCTGTGTTATTGTGGCTATGAAAAGAAGCGATAGACGTTAGCGTGCCTATGTGAAAAATCATGAGGCAAAGCAACACAACGAGAAGAATAGTACAATGGACATTGAAGTTACTTTGTACGAGCCTAGAAGGTCGTACGGGAAAATGTTGTATGATATGGATGCCAGGGGCATGACAGAGACCCGTGAATGGAATACATAAGAGGAGCATCAGACACATGCGCAGAGGTTCGCCCAAGGAGTACGGGGAACGCAAGTGAAGAGGTAGTCGGGAAGCACCAGGGTGAGGGGTCCCGGAGAGCTGCGCACAACCTTTGAGGCTTGCGTGAAAAATAAGTATCCTTGCATGAAGAACACCAGGCTCACACAAAATCAGTGATGATTGAGAAAAAATGGAGCTGAGGCTTTGAGCGCAACTAGAAAGGATTGCGCGCAAGGAGTACGAATTGCGCGCAATTAGGAGAGACTATGTGCAATGACTGGGGTACGCACAATTGAAGGGGACTGCATGCAACTGGTTGGCCTGCGGGAAAGTAGAAGGGATTGCTCATAGGGGGAGGACCCCGAAGGGATTGGAATTCAGTCTAAACCAAGGGAATATTGTGCGAAGGTGGACCCCGGGGTGACTTGGCCTGAAAAGAACTATACCTGAAATCCATGTTTGCGCGCATGAAAGACGAATTTCACGCATGCGAGCCAGTTCAAATTCTTCAGCCTAGAATCCAAAGGGGAGGATTTATATTTATAGGCATTTGGGGCCGCTAAAAACATGGTGGTGTGAAATAATTACGCATCGATGTCGGCGGCGCAAAATGTCAACCACATGGGGCTGGGGCACGAAATATTTCACACCCACGCTGAAGAACTCTCCCGAATCCCGGAGCTTTCCGCGCATGGCATATTATTTTCGTGCACTTGTGAATTTTTTGTGCACAACTCTTTCGGGACCCCCAGACTGGGTCCCCGAATCCGAATATGACTTTGCTTTGTCTTTTTTGAAACCTTCTTCATCCCTTGAGTGTTTTTCGGCGTCTACAACATCATGAGTGGATATTTAGAGTTTCAAGGAAAAAAATTCTATGAAGCTTATTCTACATGATTTCAATATTATTTTCAAATAAATTGTTATCATTTAAAATTTCATGGAATTTTGAGAAAATAGAACATTTTCAAAGAAGAAAGGATATTTTCTTCAAAAATTAATTTCAAGTGTTTTATCAAAAATATTTTCCATCTATGATGATTATATTTAAATAGGGTTATGATTATATCCCTATTATTACTATGGTTTTATTATGTTAATGATGGAATGATATTTTATATATATTACGTTATCGTGGAATGATGTTTAAGAATCCAATTTTATTTCATGGGTTATGCTACGGATAATGTTTTTATGTTTTAGTGACACACGTAAGAATAGTTTCTATTATGAGATTGTTGGGACCTACATCTCCCTACAATTCATTGGTTAAATATTTATATCTCATGAGATGGACATGATTGTAATGAAAATTAAATATAGTTTAGTAATGTAGGGTTGGAACAAGGAGTGAACTTGGTTCAGTAATGGGCTTTCTCTGCTATGATGGTCTTGGAAATGAGTCATGACTAATATGAAATTATTTTATTTACATATGTGTGTATTCCATAAAATTTCATGTCTTATCTTATGACTATTGGGATTACATTCCACTTTTATGATTTATCCCATGACATGATATTCTAATCTTTTATATACAGGATACGATTTTCAAATGTTATGTTCTTATGATTATGATATGATTGATATTTCCATTTTTACCCTTACTGAGCATTTACCTCACCCGTTCATATTTTTCTTTTCCCTTGGTCATGAAGAAGGGTATTAAGTAATATATTTCAAAAAAGAGTCTAGTTTTGAAGAAATAAGAAGGAGACAATGTAGATGTTTTATGAACAAGTTGTCTATGTTTCCTAGTTTCTAAAGACAATAAACCCATATAGTCCAATACATGTTTTTTTATTTAATTTAATAAATATTCTTCAATATTGAAGTAATATATATATATATATATATATATATATATGTATGTATGTAAAGTATGTGTCATTATAGTTTCACAATGAACGAATCTCAGTTAAATTAGATGAAAATTGTTGAAAAAAATTGGAATTCATCACTCTGTATGAAATGAAATTCCCATACCTAGTACTGTAAAATTTTTTGGTCTACAATGACCATGAAGAACATAAATATCTACTGAAAAAAACAATTCAAAACCACATATTATATGATTCATCCTAAATCTTCAATATTTTGACATAATAATCAAGTAAATGAAAGGAAAAAAATAATTTTATCATTGACAATTTATCTAGACATCCTCTACCCAAGATAAAAATGATGAGAATCATTACATCGAGGATAACTACCCTGATGAAACCATTCTCATGATGAATATCCCATAAAGACCATGTTTTTTAGATATTGAAAATTAAATCTTCCCAAGATAAATCTAAACTAACATTACCATTCAATATAGGAATATATTTTTGGTTGAATCTTCACCTTAGTACTGTAATGAGCCACTACTTTTTAAATATTGTGCAGATGGATTAACGCGATGCTGCATCCCAAATGAAGAAAAAAACTGTTCTCAACATGTACCACACATCACCATAAATATTGTTTAATGTATCCTAATGTACCGCATCCAAAATACATGAATGTTGGATATTATGGGAAAAGGTTCATCAAGATACAAGGAAATTTTATAAAACATGTGATAATTCTAGTGAATAAGGACCATACAAAATTCCAAAAAACATCATCCCAGAAATGAATCTATTATATTTTTTTGGAATTGATTTCATGTGAAAATTTCCTAGTTCTCATAGAATGTTTTACATCCTAGGTGGTGTTGAATACATCTCAAAATGTTTCAAATCAAAGACACTACTCATGACATAGTGTATTTGGTAATGAACTTTTTAAATAAAAATAACCTTTTCCCATGTTCATATTCCTCTGATAAATCATTATTTATTGTGGAAATAATTTCACCAAGAAACTATGAAAAAATTTTGTTGGAAATGTATGTGATTTTATGTAACACTAGAACTAGCTATGACTCAAAAACAGGAGGACAAGTTGAAGTGTCGTAGAGGGAAATCAAATAAAATATGGGAGAAGATAGTGAACAGTATAGGAATAAATTAGAATATCAAACTAGACAATTCACTTTGGTAGTATCACATGCCCTATAAAATTACCATTGGATGTACTCCATTTCTACATGTGTAAGGAAATCAATGACACCTACTAGTGGAATTAGATCACATATATTTTTTTGAAATAAAACATATCAGAATTTATTTGTAGAAATGTTGGGAGGTCTTAATGCCCAGAATTGATGATCTAGAATAAATCAAGAAGCATGCATAAGAAAAAGGTAGAATTTTAAAATAAAATACAAGTATGAGGAATGAAAACTAAATAATTTAGATAATACGCACTCATGAAGAAGAATTTTTATTATTCAATTCTGGATTAATATTGTTTTTTTGATAGATGAAATCCTAATGAAAGGTTCCTTACAATGTTATTATATTTTTCCCTTATGGATTTATCGAGATTATAAAAGGAACAGAACCACCATTCAATGTTAATGGGAAAATTTTGAAAATATACGTAGAACCCTTCCATGAAGGGTTATTCATCACTCTAAAATTTAGTTGAACAAAAAAGAGTTTGGATAATAGTGTCATTATTAGCGATTTATGGGAGGTAACCCGTTATTATTTTTTCTATATTTTCAATCTTGTCCTTAAGATTTTATTTTTTTTATCCAGTAGAATTTTTATATACGTTGTGTAATGACCTATGATTTTTTATGGGGAAAAGATAACTTTACTTTTAGTTTATATTCTTATGAATGGCCTTATTCAAATGATAACTCGATATTGGGATTTTCATTGGATTCTAGAGGTTGTTCAGAGCTTGGAATCCATTGTTTGGGGGTTTTAGCCAAGAAAATGATTTTTTTATAGTTTGGAACATTGTGTGGGTAAACCATGTGAAACTGGGTAGAGGGGGAAGTAGGGTCCACATGGTTAATGAAACCATGTGGTAGTAGCCCCATGGTCGTGCATATTTTCTAAGAAATTGGATCTTTTTTACAGAGAATTCCCACATAGTTACCACACTGTTAGTAAAACCATGTGGAGTAACCATGCGATGATACCCTTGTAGGTAGGTAGCTCTATATATTTTCTACATGATTTGAGAAATCGTGCAGGTAAACCATTCCAGCCAGCTAGATGAGTTTTTAAAAAAATAATTAAAAAACTAAAATCATTTTAAACGCATTTTGGGTTACTTCTTCAATGAACATCTCACCTCTTGGGGAGCTCGCTCGTTTGGCACATATGGATGGGATCAAGCCGTGGTATTCGTATGATATCCATTTTGATTATGGATTATCTCATTGGATCTATATCGGTAATTCATACATTCCTTTTTATACATATTCGATTATTCTATAGATTGATTATGCTATTTGATTTTATTTTCATATTCCCTAATATCGTATTCTTCATCCATTATTCAGATCTCTCCAAAAACAGGATGAATCAAGTATTAATACTAGATGATATCTCTAATATGGAGCCGAGGTAGATGGTCTATACATAGTTTTTGGGTTTTCAGGTGATTTTCAGGAATTCTTCCTTTTCACACACTATCGAACATTAGGGTGAGGCCTCATTTTTTTATGGTTTTTCCTGTATGAGCTATAGTTGGACCTATTTAAGATGCACATAGGTTCTTCTTAGTTGTGTTCGCAATAATTTCTTGATTCAAGGTCACCCATGGGGTGCACATTAATAAAATACATTGTTTATTCATGTTAAAACCACCCAAGGGTTGTGCTCTTATGTATTCTGATCTAGGGGAATCTCATTATTGACTTAATGGTTTTGAATATCTACTCTAGGGATGTATTGGCTCCATTATTATTGATATCTTGAGATTCCATTCCTATTTTGATTTATTTTCTTGAAAGAATATGATGATATCGGTTGGTATACCTATATGAGTTGTTTAATGGCTTTTTAAATGGGTAATATGGGAGGGAAGGACCGTATAAATTGTGAGTTATAAATGGATTTCATGAGAGTGTATACTCATTTCTTGTTCATGTTGATGTGAGTGGGTATGCGCACATGGAATGTTTTGTTTAAATTTAATGCTTATATGAATTATTTCATAGATTAAATGTACTGCTCTACAATGATATGGAATGTGGTAGTGGACACCTTGGGTTGACTCTGCCCTTGGGTATAGATTTCATGGGATTCCCCGGGCCTTGCTACCCTTTGGATCAGGATTTCCTGGACTCGCATAGGACATGTGGCTATAAATTCTCCTAGGACTCCAAAAAGTTCCTAGACCAAGTTTCCACTTGGAAGACTATGGGACTGAACGTGTATTCCTTGGATGAGCTCCTTGGATCCAACCCTTCGTGGTGTGGATTTATTTCATGGATTCCCCGGTACATGACACCTTGGATCTAGTACTAGTGGTCTACTCTTCACTATATGGCATGGCCGTAGAATTTCTCATTTATTTATATGGTTTGGTCTTGGGTTACATAACATTGATGGATGTATGGCATGGTCTTGTGACTTTTTTACTTGTTTATCATTTCATTATTAGGTGATGACTCTGTTTTAGGTATCCTTGAGGGTTGTTTGGTATTACATATGGCACTTAACTTATTTCATGGGCATACAAAATCTACTTTATGGCTTGATTACACTTGGTATAAATTTTTATATTTCTTTTAGAACAATATAAACCTAGGTGGTTGCCTATAGGGTTATTAATATCACATATTGTTTGGTCCTCCTCAAAGAACCAAAAAGATTATATGGTTGGTGGTGATGATAGAAAAAAGTACCCTAATACTGGTTGGTGACTATAGCTTTGGAGCATGAGAGCAGAAGACCATGTTGAGGCTTGCAATGTTGGGAAACCTTTTGGTCTTTTGTAATTTTTGGGGCTTGTACTGTATTATATTTCTATATACCTGCTTTGGATAATTTGCAGATACATGTATTTTCGGCATCATTTTGTATGTGAGACCCTTTTGGTTATTGATAAGTATTTATATATTTTCTTACTCATTGTTAACTACTGTTTATTTCACTTCGGCTATTTATTTTACGTTTGAATTCCATTGTGATAATCTGGTAATGAGGGCATAGTCTCCCCATTAACTCACCTACGCCCTCACTGCTAGTTGTAATCCTATGGAATTTGGGGAGATTCACTTGAGGCCTTGTGGCCAACTGGGCTCGAGGTGTCATTGGGTATCATCTGGGACTAGGATGTTATAACATGGTATCAGAGGTTTTTCTGGTTGTCTTACTATTAGGAGTAAATAGATTTTGATAGGAAGGAAATGGGATTTCAAAATAAATTGTGACTAAGAGTAGACTTCCCATGTACAGCGAAAATCCAAAGTCCTCACATGGATTTCAATTTTTCAAGATTTGATGGTTACAGTTGATTTGATTTTTCTGTTGGGTGACTCGCATGAAATTTGTTGTTACTATTGATGAAATTTTGGGTTTTATTTCAGTTGAATCCTAAATAGATGAGGGTATTCCATCTCTTGCATCATATATTCATGTGTTATAAATCACATTCCATGCATTTTTTCATGACTGTTAGGATTCATTAGTTATTTCTTGTAGTTGTGATAGTTTATGTGATAGTTGTGCCTATTATTGTGTTAGTTTGTGTGAAGTAGATAAAGGAGTGATGTTATGTTTCAATACCTAAAGAGTATGGGACCTTATGTATTGAATATTGATGCACCAATAGAATGCAAGTGCTAGAATGAATTTTATATGTATAGATTATATGGGAAAAAAATTTCGGTTCATGAGGTGTTATGGAACCTCAGTGATCAGAACGTGGAGCAACATCAGTTAAATCATTTGAATAAATTTATTTTAAAATAAATGAATGAAAAAGAAACTAGAGACTTTTCCTATACCAGGATTTTGAGAGTTAAAGAGTCATGGTTTTTAGTTGTACGATTTATGTTCTTTATACAGTCCTAGTTTTAGAAGAAGGCAGTGGGTTGTTGACTTGGATTCTAAAAGGTTTTTGAAATATCCTATATTTTTAATATGTTCACTTTGGTGTTTTTCTACCCTGAGGCATGTGTTTGGAAATGTAGATACATGACACCATGAAAACCATCAGTTGTACACTGTGAGGGAGGATATTACCATACTTTGGAGGTTGTGGGGCATAGGATACCGGTTGATCCTCCTTTTGTGTTGGATAAGGAACCAAATACTATTCTAGACACAAGTGTTGAGGGATAGTTCTGAGAAGGCTTCTTTTGATATATGCAGACCTTCTAGGCAACACCATATCCTACCTTTTCTCTATCTGATCTGAAGCGATTGTTCTAGCAGTAGCATCCTCCCATTTTTGTTGGGGTGATGTAGGTATACAGGCTATATATCTAGGGATATAGACCATGTGAGATGTTTTTGATCATTTGGACACACCTCTTGAGTGGAGGGTCAATCTCACAGCTTATATTCTATATTGGGCATCAATGTGCTAGTGTGATGTTTTGATCTCGGTTGATGGGCTATGATATATGGGTTCGAATGATTTTCAAACCCACTTCCGTGACTTCTTTTACCCCGTGAATCTAAGAGAGGGGTGGGATAGTGAGTACATGCATCTGGTGAAGAGCATGATGAAGGTTATTGAATACTTGACACACATTATAGAGCTGCAACGTTTATCACTAATGTATCCTACTAATTAGATATCTAGGCTGAGATGATTCTATGAAGGTCTCTTACATGATATCAAATCTATGGTCAACATGTTCGTATTGACTTGTATAACATATAATGTGAATACAATGCTAATTAAAGATCATAACCTAGGGGAAGTTGGGTGTACAGAACATGGGAGTGTTGTTTCTTGAAGTACAGGATCTAGATCTTCTGAAAGGAAGCACCACATTGAGGCTCCCATGATCATGAGTGTTTGTCAAGCTATGGGTACATACACCTTGTGTATTTTAATTAGTGTTTTAGGCCCATCCACATGAAATATCAGTGCCATTGTGACCCAATATACTATAGAGATTCTGGAAGAATAGGGAACATGCAGTAGTTTTGTAGGACCTTTCATCTAGATGTAAGTGGTAGGGGTCACCTACAACATCAGGTTCCAGAGTAGGTTCTTCAACTCCACATCAGGTAGGGAGCTGGAGTTGTGTTGGTGGTTAGGTTAGGGTAGTAGTGGTCATGGCCCTGACATCCATACACAAGGTTCCCATAGACATCATTGGGGATCAGCTTAGGTTAGACATGTAGTTTATCAAGGCCACATTATAGGCTAGACATATACTATGGAAAAAAACCCATATGAGCAAGATGTTGGACCATCTATATAGAGAGGTACGATCTTAGTAGCTTCTAATAATTCATCATCCTTTTTTGGTAACGGTGAATCACATAGATTTATATCTGTGTGGGTGGTTAAAATCCTTGGCCTTGTGGTTTTACTGTATAAGGGAATTTTGATGCTAGACATGCCATTGAGAGTTAGAATGGGTGATGTACGCTAGTGTATGGAGTGTCCCCTTCAGGTCGGAGGGTATCACTTAATTTGGAATCTTTATGTTATTGAGATCATGGGGTTTTATGTCATTCTCATGATAGATTGGATCATGGATTAGAAAACATACATTTACTTCTTTTGATGGAGGGTGACTTTCACATTACTAGAGGGTGTAGTGTTTATTCCAAAGGGTGAATGGGATGTCTAGGTGAGTTGATTTGGACTTGAGCATTGTGCGATGGGTGGGATGATAGCCCAAATCACAAGTTTATTTCCAGATGATCAGGGAGTGAGTTAGGAAGACATCCCTCAAGTGGTTGAGTGCTTCATGGAGGTATTTACTGATAACTATTATAGGTTACCTCCTTACCAAGAGGTGGAGTTCTCCATCATTCTAGTTTGAGGAGATGCAAAGGTATCCATTCCTCTTTAAAGGATGGCTATAATGGAGTTGCAGGAGCTCAAGAGGTAGCTAGAGGATTTAGAGGTTAAGGGGTTTATTCGACCCAGTACTTCTCCATGGGGTTCACCAGTCCTTTTGTGAAAAAAGATGATGGAACACTTTGACTATCTATGGAATATCGGAAACTGAACTAGTAGACGTTAAAAACCGATATCCCTTACCGTAGATAGATGACACGTTTGATCAGATTCTTGGAGCATCAAAGAGCTCGAGTGTTTTTAAAGAGTGATTTGAGATTATTATATCACCGTGTGGGTGTTCTACCTAGAAACATAATTCCTACATCCTTTTAAAGTAAGTATGATATATAATAGTATCTGGTAATGCCATTCGGTCTCACAAACACACCGACAGTCTTCAAGGAAATGAAGAACCGAGTGTTTCATATTTACCTGGATTCTTTTTTGGTCGTTTTCATGGGAATTATGTTGGTGTATTATAACAATATATATGAATATTCCAACCATACATATATCATTTTGAATAAACTGAGAGAGCATTAGTTATATTCTATGCCCGCAAAGTGCCACTTTTTGATGGATCAAATTCCCTTCTTGGGTCACATCATCTAAGCGCCATGAGTATTACAATACAGAGAGAGGTGAGATAATTAGTTTTATAAGAACACCCCAAGAACTTCTTTGAAATATAGTGTTTCTTCTAGATATCTAGTTACTAAAATAATTTTATACAGGACTTATCATGCTTATCAGCGTTGTTGACATACTTGATGAAGAAGGTAATGACGTTCGTTTGGTCGTATTCTTGCGAGACAGCCATTTAGGAGATGAAAGGGAGGTTGACATCAGCCCTAGTCCTAATACTTCCTGAGTAGGGAAATATTTATACAGTTTACTATGACGCATTAGCTATTGGTCTTGTGGTAGTGGTGATGCGGGGGGATCAAGTCGTGGCATACAGGTCTCGGAAACTAAGGCCTCACAAGAGGAATTACCCTATCACAATCTCGATTTAGATACCGTTGTACACACATTGCACTGTAGGAGGCACTATTCTTGAAGAGGGCATTTTGGGGTATACACAGACCATAAAATCCTCAAGTATATCTTTATTCAGTGTGATATAAATCTAAGGAAGAGAAGGTGGGAGGAGTAAGAACAGTCATTTTTTTCGAGCTTTCCTAAACTCATGGTTAGGACAATACAATGGAGGATTCATTCTGTGGGAGGACACAAGTGCAGGTGGTGCAATAAACCAGCAGTGAGAGGATGCTTATGGATTTTTTCTCTAATATGCATCTGGAGGTTCATGATAGACAAGGGAAGACTTATCTATCATCCTTAGTTGTAACCTATACTCTACTAGAAATACTTATAATGTGGCAGTTATAGAATTCAAAATTCCTAGTTCTATGGGAGTTTGTGGCTGGTGAAGACACTCCTCCTAGTTGATGGTAGTTGAGGATGAAATATGGTGTATCCATGGATGTGTTTGGGTTCCAACTGATATATGTGAGGAGATGATTTGGGAGTTTTATGCTTTATCTTGGGAAAAGCATCCAAGTTTCACAAATATTTATCATGACTTATGTCGTTAATATTAGTGGTTGAGTATGAAGATAGAGGTTGTTTTTTTTTATGAGGTGTTCCACCTATCAGTAGATCAAGGAGGAACATTAGTGACCTTCTAGTCTTTTATAGTAGTTAACTATTCAGGAGTGGAAATGGTATGATGTAGTGATAGATATCATGACTAGGTTGTTGAGGTTTCCTTGAGGTAATGATGTTTTGCGGGTTATTGTTCATAGGTTGATGAAGGTTACTCAATTTTTTCTGATCAAGTACAATTTTGATTATGAGAATTTTATTCAGAATCATATGGATATAGAACATTATTTCATAAATCATACTCTGATCTCTGTAGACTATATATAGATTTCAAGGTTAGTGATCGAGTTTTGTTGTATGTTTCACAGAGGATGATACACAGGTAGATCAAGAGACAGGGTAAGCTTTCACTGTGATATGTGGGGCTATTCGATATTTGGTAGATATTCATGTCAGTTGCCTATCGGTTGAAGTTACCTCATTGGAACTAATCCCTGAATGACTTCTTCTATGTATATCAGTTGAACCCCTATCACTCCGACCATTATCATGCATTTCATCATTGGGAAGTTGAGATTTAGGTTGAGGCATCCTTTAAAGAGCATCTAATTCATATAGTCGATAGGAGAACAAAGGTTCTCTGAGGCTAGTCAGTTCCTCTAGTACAGGTTTTATGGTAGCATGGTTATTTACAGGATGAGGCTAGGGAGAGGGAGTTTGAAATAATTTCTTATTGGCTAGAGTTGTTCATAGATGAATCTTCACTATCCTTTAGAGTGACATTTCTTCACGAATTCCTATAAGTGGGGAGATTGTAAGAACCTCAATTTTCATTTGAGGTATGAATTCCATTACTTTCGGTTTAGATGTTGAAGTATAGCCTTATGTGAATTCTTAACTCGATCATGGGTTTTTCAGATGCTTATAGAACTTTTTTAGAGCATAAAACCTATAGTTTGGGGGGTTTTATCATCATACACGGTTGCATCATGTTTTGGAAAACTGTGATGGTAAACCATGCAGGGCTAGGAAGAGGGGAAGTAGGGTCTGCATAGTTAAGGAAATTGTGTGGTAGCATCTGTATAGCCAGGAAGATTTTCTATGAAATTGTAGATTTTTGATAAATCCTTTCTGTATGGTTACCACAATGTTGGTAAAACCATGAGGAGTAACGGTGGGGTTTCCCCTTGGAAGCAGTGAGGTATGCAGAGTTTCCGCATGTTTTTGGGAAACGGTGCAGGTAAACCGTGTGATCATAAAGGATGATTTTTTTTAAAAAAAATATTAATTAAAAAACTATAATCCTTTTAAATCCATTTTTGGTTTCTTGTTCAACGCACAACCCCCATCTCGTGGAGCTCTCCCCTTTAGCGCCTAAGGTATGGATCAAACTATACTCTCAATCTGATCTCTATTTAGATTTTGTATTGTCTCATTGGATCAATATTGGTAAGGCCTATGTTCCCATTTATCCATACTTGATTATTTTGGAGTTCTATTATGCTATTTTATTTTATGCTTTTATGCCCTCATATCCCATTCTTCATCCATTCTTCAGGTCACTCTTAAACCAAGAAAAATAAGGACTCAATACTGGTTGATCTCTCTTATACCGATCTGGGGTTGTTGGTCTATACAGTCATTTAGTTTTTCGAGTGATTTTCCATCATTCAGTCGTTTTTCCTTCAATCATACTTTCTGATGTTTCCTCATTTATTAAGCGACTGGCTAGTAGGAGCTTTAGTCAAACCTAGTGAGGAAACATGTTGGTTCCCTTTAGGTGTTTTGGCACCCATTTCATGATTCAAAGTCACCCATAGGGTGTGAATTAAATAAATGCCTTGTTTATGGCTATTTAAACCATGCATGGTTTGTGTTCTAATGACTTCCTAGTTTGGTGAAGATCATTATATCCTTAATGGTTTTGAATAACTACATAGGGGATATACTACCTTCTTACTTAGTATTATATTGAGATGAAATGACCATGTCGATTTTCTGGCTTGAATGAACATGATGATATGGTAGGTATACAAATATGAGTTGTTTAATGGCATGTTAAATTGGTAATACGGGTGGGTAAGTCCATATAATCTTTGAATGATAAATGTCTAGCATGTGTGGGTATACTCATGGCTTGTTCTTGTTGATGTGAGTGTGTATACTCACATGGAATGTTCTGTTTAAATTGAATGCTTGAATGAATGGTTTGATAGATTCCAAGGACTGCTCTCCATGGATCTGAAATGTGGTAGTGGACACCATGGGTTTACTCTACCCCTTGGGTCTTGATTTCATGGGATGCCTTGTGCCTTACTACCCCATGGATCCTACATTATTAGACTCATGTAGGATATGTTGGTACACATGATCCTAGGACTCCAACTAGATCATAGACAGAGTTTCCACTAGGACACCCGTGGGACTTGTTGTGGATGCTTTGGATGATCTCCTTGGATCTAGCCCTTCATGATCTAGAATTATTTAATGGATGCCTTAGTATAGACACATTAAATCCAACCCTTGTGGTCTACTTCTCATTATACAGGATGGCTATCAAATTATTCACTTCATTATATGAAATGTTTGTTGGTTACATAACATGGATAGATATATGGTGTGGCCATGTGACTTGTTTACTTTCTTATAGCTACATTTCTAGGAGCTAACTATTTTTTAATTAGACTTGAGGGATATTTGGTTTTATATATAGAAGTTGATTTAAGCCATGGGAATACAGACATTACATTACATCTTGATTAAACTTGCTATAAATTTGTATGTTTTTGGTAAGAAATTTATAGACCTGGATGCTTTCCTACTTGGATGATTATCTCACACCCTATTTGGGACTCCTCAGGGAACCAAACTGATTATAATGTTATAGGTGATAATAGGGGGAAGCACCCAGGTACATATTTTAGACTATGGATACGGAGCATGGGAGTAGAGGACCATGCTGAGGCTTGAGATTTTGGGATACCTTTTGGTCTTCTGTTATTTTTTGGAGTTTTACTTAATCACATTTCCATGTAACTACTCTAGATTCTTTCTATATACATGTATAATTTACATCAATTTGTATATTAGTAACTTCTAGTTATTGATATGTATTTTTTTGTAGTCTTACTCCAACTTGAATACTCTTTATTTCAGTTCCAATATTTATTATATGTTTGACTTCTTCTAGGATATTCATTTTATGAGGGCATAGTCTCCCCATTAACTCTCCTACTACCTCGATTCTAGTAGGAAACCTCTTGAATTTTGGGAGATACACTGGAGGCCTTGTGGCCAACTGGTCTAGGGGTACCACTGGATGGAATCTAGTTCCAGAACGTTACTTGTTGTTGTTGAACTTAACTTTAACGAAATATATTTTATGTATATATGATTATTTTCATTATTATTCACTACTTGAACCTACCCATTTTACTACATTTATACTTTTTAAACTCTATGGAATATTGTTTTATCAAGTACATAAATTGTTTTAATAACACATTATGTCGGTATCCCTATTTGGACTCATCATACCCCATGTTTTACAATGTAATAAACAATTGTACCGGGAGTCCTCAATACCCTCAATTAACATTCCACTATCCATTTAATTTTCTATCTCGTATATCAGTTATATCTATCACACAATGCTTTCCAGGATAGTGTGGAGAAAATATCATTTTAAATATGGGGGGTTGATGTTATTATTGATAAACATGACTATTTTCATGTTTTCATATATATAGGATACAATTTAATTAAAATGATTCTTAAACCTGAAAACTCATTTGACCCATTAAAAAAAATTAAACCCTAGTTTTGTAATAACTAAAAACCATTTTTTATTCCTATTAATATTATTATCATAATTTATGGGTTTAGTAATTGAAATCAAATTAAATTTTATTGAAATTTATTTTCATTAACATATTACTCGATTGTATACCCTGATTGATTTCTAGTATTCTTCTATATATGCATTCTCAAGAGGATTCTAGACCAGAAATTTTATATTCTTTTCTGATAATATTTCTTGCAAGACACTTGCGGCATGTAAACCTTTCAGAACATGAATTGGAATCTTATTGAGGATATGAATGAAAAAATAAAATTATAATATGATTGTCAAAATATTTTTGAGCCACTTTTTCCTGAGCCCTACATTTCATTTTTTTCTTCTTTACCCCATAGTTTCTATTAATAATCTTTCCTGGATTAATCCATTTCAATCCATTCATCCATTCCCATTCTGTTCTTGGTATTATGCTTGATTATCCTTTGAACAACTGTGATGTAATTATCATATGATGAACACAAGATATTATGATTGAGAAGATTAACTGTAGAATTTTTACTAAAATGATATTATGTGATCTATGTATACATTGAAAATTATACTCCTACCTTATTCCTTTGAAAATTTTAAAAATAAAAATAAAATTATAGAAAGGATTTTGGGTTCTGTATTAGGAAGGTCAAAATTACCCTTTATAGACTGATGAACCATCTAATGGATCATTTTTTGTTATGATATAAATGTGAGATCTATTTTGGAAATGACATTCTGAAAATAAATAAAATAAAAATAAATATAAAGGAACATGGTATATTTTTTTAAATACTTTATAAACTCATGTATCCACATGGAGTTATTTAGAGCATGGACACATTTTTACCTCGAAGGGGCCATTCCATTGTACTATTTACATTTATCATGCATTGTAATTTAGATATTACCCGGATTTTGAACTTTATTTTTACATTCTACCCACATACGCTCATCATTAGATCCATTTGAACCCTTTTCCTAAATTCATCATGATTGATTTTATAATTATCTTTTCAAAATGAGGATAATAGAACCAATACATTCATATGATTATGAACATGTATTCAGGGTATGGTCATAACTCGATAAACATTTTATCTTGAGTTGTGAGAGAAAATTTATTATGAGGTAAATTGTAAAATGGGTATTAAATTTAAGAAACATATATGGAAATATAATTAAAAGAATAAGAATCTAGAAAAATAATTGAACTGTGTGGCGTGAATTATTTTCTCTATAGGATTAATTCTAAAGGTACAACTTTTTCATCTCAAACATGGTTTTATTTTTATGTTTCTAATTCATGTTTCTTGTTTTGTAAATTGTTTTGTTTAGAATCCATGTTGATATACTTAATTTTGGAGGACAGGAAATTTATCAAGTGTGAGTAAATTTGATTAAATAAAATTAAAAATACATTTTGGATTCATTTTTTATATATTATTAGTTAATTATTCAGTAATTCATTGGATATTGGTTTTTTTCATACGAATTAGGAATTTTCCAATAAAAAAATAAATTCTAAAAAAGTTCCAAAACTAGCCTTTACAGGCCGTGTATCAGATACACAGTGTGGAGACTCCATTCATAGTATACATTTAGAGCCACAGACTAACCTTTAAAGATTATACATGTTGTGAATACTTTAAAAACAATTAAATCAAGTATATGATGTGAAAATTTCAAAAATTACGATCCTACCAAAACTAAACTTCATACATATTGTGTAGAGATTACACATTATGTAAGCTTTGAAGGGTACCCATGTCGAAGATATGAACTGATTCATCGGTGGTAAAATTGAATATCAGTAACATAGCCTAAAACTAGATTACATTACATGTAGATATTGGGAACCAATCCATTTATGCCAGTATATGATGTTATGGACATACATTCCATGAACTTTTTAAGAATATATTTACTTCCAGTGCTCATTGTAAATCCAAGTTCTCCACACCATATTTCTTATATCATTTTTCTATAGCAATTTCATTCCATTTAGTTCCAAAAAAAAATTATCGCATTCCATTTATAATTTTTAGAAAATCAAGTTTATTTTGTCAGTTATTACTTTACCACTCTTTATCCATTGAAATCCCACATTTGTTTTCGACAATGGTATACATCACCACACTCTATTCTTCATTAACAAAAACATGGTTCTTCATATATTATTCATTTTCAATATGTTTGTGATAGTTTCATAATTTTTTTGATAATTTATTTATCATTGTTTATTGTTTTTTTTCTAAAATTCTAGTTCATGGTTAGATTTTCATTGATTCCAATTTTTTGACATTGATTATTTCATTTTTAATGCAAGATTTTCATTGTTGTATCTTTTTTATAATTTTGCATATAATTATTAATACGTCCATTTTTATAATCCCCACCAAGCTAAGATTATCTTTTTAGGGTTGTGGTTTAAGATTTTGGGTTCTTTAAAACCTAATGAATATTTATATTGAATTATGGTAACCTTATGGATAATAATTTGGTAAATAATAATTGTTCATCACATTGTTTTTCACAACCATGACCATATGAAGTGTGATAGAATAAACCTAACCTAATTAGAGTTGATATGGACTATGACCATTCACATGTTACAATTTCTTCATCTAATCTATGCGTAATGGACTTAGTTTTTATAATTTTGCATATAATTATTAATACGTCCATTTTTATAATCCCCACCAAGCTAAGATTGTCTTTTTAGGGTTGTGGTTTAAGATTTTGGGTTCTTTAAAACCTAATGAATATTTATATTGAATTATGGTAACCTTATGGATAATAATTTGGTAAATAATAATTGTTCATCACATTGTTTTTCACAACCATGACCATATGAAGTGTGATAGAATAAACCTAACCTAATTAGAGTTGATATGGACTATGACCATTCACATGTTACAATTTCTTCATCTAATCTATGCGTAATGGACTTAGTTTTTCATATATACCCTCACTATAGTAACATTCCCGCATGAATACATCGAATTGGTCTGACAAAAATTTATTGGTGACTTTATCCCCCACTTTGAACATAAGCTTTAGAATAATTCCAAGATAAATCATGGATTAACTATTATCAAGTTCCCTGAAATTTACCTTAATCCATTCCTTTAATATTTTCATTGAAACAAAAATCTACCTATTCATAGTTAAAACTTATACCTTAAGAGTGAATGTGTGGAATCCTTCCGAAAGTTGTGTTCAATTTGCTACTAACTTTCCATTTGTCTTCATGGGATCTAACTTATACAAACAAATTTATATTCCCTAGTATTGAGTGTATTTTGGGACTATAAATTCTAATATAAAATTAGCCATTGTTAATTCAACAACACATGTGGGAGAGTTATTTAATTTTTAGGTTTATGATCATTATTTTATGGGTATGATAACATGATTATATTATCATACACTAATTATATTATTGTCACATATGATCAGTAATAGATATATCCAATGTTTTCTCTTACTGATAATCCATTCTCATGACTTCTTTTGATTTCCTTCACTTGGGTTTGATGTGAGGTTCTATGTATTATTTTCATGTAGGGTACTTGATCTGAAGAAAAAGGTGGGATATGGTATAAATTTTTACAAACTATTTTTTCATGTATTTAGTCCCAAAATATAATAAACAATTAAAATCATCAAAAATGTATAATTTTTATGTTTTTTAGTATTCATATAGAATGATTTAGTATTTATATCTGTTATGTTAGGTGTATTTAAAGTTGGTATCAGAAGATATTTTTTGGAAACTTGGAGGAAGAAATTTGTGTGAAAACACTTAGGATAAGCCTTTGTATAATAGGACATCCAAAATAGTGGTTTTATTAATAAATGAATCTTTCTATAGATACTATACGGTTGATGTATTTTTGGAATAGTTATGCTTATGTTAACAACTCTAAATGTAGAAGACATAGTATTAACTCGATAGTATCTGGTCCATGATGCGTGTGCCTAATACCAAACAACTGGCTAGACAATACCAAGGGATATGATTTGGTTAATTTAAATTTTATTTATGAACCATATTGAGATATTTTAATATATTCTGATCATGAATGTCCTAGGATATAACTAAGGCGATAAATATTTAAAATAAATAGTAATGATTTAGACATTCTGTGAATGAATTTTCTTAATAACATGGCTTCTCCTTATGATTATTGTTGATCACATTATTAATTTTTGTTTTATAAAATGTTTGGAATCTTAATGAATGATGTTAACAAAGTATTTTAGGTATAATGAAATGATTTTTCAAATGACAATCCAAATGAAATGGGACATAGAATGTGAAATATGGTGAAAATTACAAATCAACTACATCATTATATGATTAAAAAATAAAATTATTTGATATCCATGACACACCTAATATGTGAAAAATAGTTTTTTATTGGAGGAAAACTGATAGAAACAAAATATGAATGAAGTTTTATCTTCCAACTTGTCACGATTGTTGGAATAATCACTCATGTGAATATCTAAAATGAATAATAAGATGTTTTTTGTGTGAAAATTATTGGTATAGAGAAAAAAATTACCAATTAATGGCATGTATTATTTTTAGGGAACTTGGAAACTATCCGAGTCAATTCCCTATTCTAATTATGAACTCTTAGACCAAAGAAAGGAATGTGTTATGACGATTATTGAAGTGGAATTGTTGAATTGTTTATGTATTGGGATTAGATAGTTATTTTATAAGAGTTTTTTTAAATGGTATCATGGTTATAGGAATCCTAAAATATATAAGGACTATTTATAGAAGTTTTTCATTATGTACTTTCAAACATTTGTTGAATTACACTGATAAACTAAAAAATTGATTTTGTGGTAATGTAATATTTTCTAGAAAACACTTTCTTGAGGGAATGATAATTCTTAATATTTTCCAAATACTGACCTGATAATTTTTATTTAAGAATATGTGTTGATTGAAATTTATAAAATAAATGAGATAGTTTTAGTGGCTGTTAAATTGGGTTTTAGATTGAAGAAAAAATTATTTTAGGTAAACATTGAGGAATTTTTCTGTTTTTTTTTTGGAATTGTAGAAAATATTCAATAGTATATGATTTTAGTTGATGAATAAAGATAAAGTTAATTTTTTTCATTATTTTTTTATGATTATAAATTATATTATGATGATTAAAGGGAATATAAATTATCAGTATTCACACAGTTCATATGTGAAATTATAAGAAACATCATATTTTGGGGGATACATGTTAAGGTTGATCTTAAAGAAATACATGTGATCCAATCCTTATTATTTTTAGATTTCTAGATTTTTCATATATTTTTAGAAGATGTCCTAATTTTAGATATTTACGGAATATATTAAGTTGAAATTTGGTGGGTTTAGATATTAATGTATTACATTTATCAATATTGGTTCACCTGTTACAACTATTTTAGTTTTGGTAATTATTTAGAGACAGGGGGAATCTTTATTTCATTCCTTTATGGATCTTATGTTAAATGTTAATTTTTTTTATTTAGGTTTGAAAATTCATTTTAAAAATTCATTTCATGGAGTGATATCTGAAACATAAATTAATCGAAGCATAACCAAAAGATGGAATTGTGTTTATGAATTTAAAAGATATCAAATAACGTCATTTGCTAGGATTATATATATTTATATAAAAATAATACCTCAAATTCAGTAGAATTATCATGGAAGAAAAAAGTTATTATTTTACATTTTTATTGGATGAAATTATAGTCTTTTCACTATTAATAGATTTTTGGTTTTGTGGGCATTAATTTTCTCATGACCAGGTTTCAAATCATCATCTATTGTTTCTTCTACACTAGTATTATCCTCCATGTATATATTTTAACTTCCCACTATTGGTATCCTTATATGGGAACGTGAATATGTGTTGTTTCACATAACCTGTATGATTCTCCCATTCCCTATTCAAGGGAAGTTTTATTATCCCTCTATACATTGTGATTTTTCATCTAAGGTGTCTTAAAATATAGTATATTTGATTACCAAGATAAAATTTTGAAGAAATAATTTATTTAATGTAGGGAACATAACACCCTTTAAATTTAGTTTAAAATAATATTAAACTCAATATATTGCTTAACTCGCAACACCTAGATTTAATGGAATTGCAGTGTATAATAAAAATATTTTTATTTAGATGTGTCTGTTATAACCTATCCAATGAATTAGTGGGTATGAATATGAGTAACCATATAATGAAATATATGAATAAATTTCCTAAAAGATACATGTGTGGTTATAAACTCTTAATAAGTAAACATGTTATTTTATTGAAGTGATTTTATGGTTTAAAAATGTATTTTCCTCATAATAAAATTTTTGTTTAAATTTTGTGCAAGAAAATTATAATTAAATTATGAAACATAGGAATTTTATTTTATAAAATATAAATCATTTTTTAATTATGTATATCATTTTTAACTTTATTTGAAATTTTTTTATTTTTCAAAAATGATTGATTTTTCAGTGAATAATGAAAATATCAATTTTAAAAATATTGTATGTTTTAAATTAAGTAAATTAATTTAAGAGGACAATTATATTTTGGATTTTGTATTAATGTGACATATGGTCTATTTTATTTATAATAATCTAATTAATTCCACTTGATTCATAAATATTCATGGTTTTATTACAAGTTAATTTTAATTCTTAAAAACAAAATTTTCAATAACTTTTTTTATTATGTTATACAAATGTTTATTAAAATTGATTTCTTCCAAATATATAATTTGAATCTTTAAATATGGATTTCATATTAGGGTATATGATTCTAAATTTTGCTAAATAGGTCCCATTTATTTTTTTACTTTTAATAGTAACTTTTGTAAATATTAGTAACATTGGTAAGGGTAAAACTAGTAAAACATGGTTACAAAATTGGGACAAGACATTATAATTTCTCTAATACTTTTATTTATCAAATATTATGACTGTAGTTCGGTTATTATGATCCATTTTTCAAAAATATGGTAACTTGGGGTAATTTATCATAGATTATCACCATTATATTTTTTTGAAGACAAGGATAAATTAAAAGTTTTACACAATTGATATTAATATATTTAATATTTTATCATACACATAAAAATATGTTAGGTTTCATTATAAATTTTTATTTTGAATATGAATTATTTTTTATATCATTGTAATTTCTTATTTATATTTAGTGATGTAATAATTACATTAAATTATTACACAACATTGATATGATATTTTTTTATGTTATAAAAGAATAAAATAAGTTATTTTAAAAATATTAATTGTTATAAAATTTAAATTAATTATTATGTTCAATTAATTATAACGAAAAATATAACAAAATTGTGATTTTTTAAATATTTGGATTCGAATTCCATGTCAATGATGTTGTTATTAAGGTGAATGTTTTTGAATTGTTTAAGAAAATAATTTAATGGTATCTTATGTTAAATAATATACTAGGCCGATACGATCTACCATCATGGAACACAATATAGGAAAGAAAATTACAAAAAATCATAGGCATGGGGTTTTGGCCACACTACATTCCCCTTACCCCCATAGCCATACCCCCCCCCCCAGCACCACCAACTAATTTTCAATATTATGTTACATAATATTATATTAAATGATTTAAAATTCAAAAAAAAATATTTTCTTTGAATAATTTACATATATATGGTATATAATATGAAACCTTGTCCATGTTTGAGTTACGTTTCCTTTTACTAAATCATTTATTCCCCTTATAGTAACAAACTTTGAAATTGAGGTTATTGTTAGAAGGGTTAAAGAGGGGTTAATAATAAGAAATAAGGGTTTAAAGAACTTTTAGCCTTGTATAAATATTATTATATTAGATTATTTAGACTTATACTAATCCAAGATTTTTAATATATAAATTTTATAAAATTTATCATGCAGATTAATTTAAATTAATTTAATACATTATATAATTCTAAAGGGCCCCTATGTTCACTTTTAGATTGCATATATATTATTCCATTATTAATAATGTTTGAACCTTATATACCATCCAATTAATTCCATAATAACATATTAGATTCTACCACCACACCAATGAGATTTGGAATATTCTTAAATACCAACCTTTTAGGGCATATGTTGTACGACAAAGAGGGTTACTCAATGAAGAGGTTTAACTCTTAACCAAATACTTTCTGTATTATTTATTCTTTTACATCATCTAAAATAAATGGTATCCATTATAAAATAATTAATTCATCATATTCAATATACCAAATTTTTATATAATAATTTAATAACCATTATAAACATCATTTCCATCATATGGGAAAAGAAAACATCGCATGTGTGTGCATATGGATTATTACCTCAACAAATATATGTGAATATTTTTTCAACACTAAATTACATTGATGGAAATGATAATGTAATTAATGATAATATATGATATTTATGAAGTTATTATAGTTTTTAAAGGTGAATTATTATTTACCCTATCATTCCTTCTATTGCAAAGATGAAATTTCACTCATGAATACATATGAATTATAGTCTTTATGAAGAAATGTAATGGATTTTTCATCACATATTTATATAAATATTTAAAAATTATATATAATTTTTAAATAAGATAATCAGGAAATTATTTACATTCTTGATATGTTTCAAACATGATCAAAGTACATATATTGGGACTGAAGAACTGAAACATGCAAGAAAAAAAGTAATTATCACCTAGAACCATGATCTTAATAAGGAATTTTTATTAAGTGAGTGAAAAAATGACATAAGTAAATAATTGTTGGTATGATATGCATGAATATGGTTTCATAATATATTTATAATAATTCAATATTTAATATACAATAAATTTTATCATGTCTGTAGTACGATGAGGCTTCACATAAAGTGATTTCATTGATAACTTTTATTTCTATGAGACACATGCCATATTCACCACTTTTTCTCGGTGGTTTATATAGTACGCATTAATTTATTTTATTATTAATTTCTAGAAAATTATTGTGATTTACAAAATGATAAATCATACTCTCATTCAAGAGTATTTTATTTAGATATAACCAAAGAGATAAGAGAATAATGTTTCAATCAAAATTTAATAGGGATTGTTTTTTCTTGAATTTAAATTGAGGATTTTAAATAATCAGTTATTCATTAAAATCCTTTTCAAGATCATTTTAAAACCCAAGGCATGAAAAAAGGAACTAAAAATTGAAATTTCACAAATAACCAGATGAGAATATAATAAATATTGTTTAAATGAAAAGATCCATATAATTTGACATGATATAAATTTAGTATTGAAAATCCTGAAAAGAAATGATTTTGTAACATAAATCCATCTCTGCTTTGGTAATATCTAAATCAAAAAATTATGGAAAATTTAACCTTGGATGGTTTTTTAAATCCCAATAATTTTCTTTAAAATCATCATACAAGATAGTTGTAGAAATTATATAGAACACAAAAAAGAAAAAAAGTGGAAAATATTGTTAGTATAGGGGCATATTGTAGTAGCTGGAGAGAAAATGATTTAACATATTTCATCACATGAGTGATGGAACATCATCGTATCAAGAAATAAAGTCATTGGTATAGCCTAACTATCTTTCATGTTTTAATTTTATAATAGAAATAAATAGACTGAGTGCCTCATTCTGATTCAAAGTACACACACTGGCGATTATTACTTTAAGGATTAGATGTTGAACACCACTATATCATTCATAATTGCTTAAAAAATATACATGTATTCCATTCATAAGATTACAGGTTCTAACATGGAGCTCTGATGATCTATTCAAAATCACAATAATCACAACAATCCCATTCCTTTGATCCGAGAAGGCACTATTAAATTGTTCGCTCAGTTAGATTGATTCTCACTTTATGATACGGGATGAGAGAGAAGTTATCAATTATGATTGATGAATATTCATAGTAAAGAGATTATCTCTATACTTATATAGTGAAATTATAAATACCCATTTAGGGTTACCCAACCCCCATATATTTAACATCCACTAAATATGTAATAAATAAATAATTATGATGAACAAGCTAAATCATAAATATTATTTATATTTTATCACATACCTCTAATATTAATTAAATATATAACATGACAAAAATGAGTTTTTAACTTGACTCGTGGTTCCCTATAATTTAAATAAACATTTAGTTTTAAAATAATAATCTTTCATATTAAATTAAAACATGTATTTACAATAAAATCATGAAAATAATTTTAATAAATAAATATAACCCAATTCCTCATTACATGAATATTAATGAATTTATTTATTTATTAGTGATTTCTAATTCTTGGAAAACATTGGGACCCTGATGTGGAGCCCCCATGTCCTCTATTCCTATAAACCTGAATAGGGAACATTTTATAATATGCTATTTTTCGACCTTATAATCCTTTTCTCATTATAATTTAGTAGTATTCCCAGACTATTAGGGGACCCTAGAAACATATAATGTACCTTAAAGATTCAAGGAATATTCATAGATACAATAACCAACCTATGAGAACACAATAGGTAATATAATATCTTTTTCATACAATATCTCATAATGATGGACACTCACTTGTGTAAACATAATTTCTTGTAATATTATTCATTGATCAATGTGGAGGAATTTACTTTCATTGAAAATGTCCAAGGATTAATCAAGGTACTACCATTTGAATCAACAAACCTCAAGATACCACTTCTTCAATGTAGAAGCTATAGTACCCCAGGATAAGCATAAATGGATATTACATTTTTTTAGAAGAATATTTAGTAAATTAAAAAATACATGCCCTAGGACCATAATATTTTACTGTCTTTGTAAATAATGAATCAAAATATTTTTTCCTGGTGAATGATCTTGTATATACCTCGTAAAGATCTACACCTTTATTACATCTACCTAAAACCATTATTAGTTACCTTGGGAAAGGAAACATAATAAATAAGTGATGTTAGATGATCAATAAGGGTGAAAAAAAGAAACACATAAAAATGACATGAAAAAATGGGTATGGAACATGAGAATAACATTAGAAGATCATACCCTGCTTATTATAGATCACAACAATGATTGAATGTCCATGACACGTGAATCGTAAGAAAATATAGAACATAAGCCAAAAAATAAATATTATAGGAAAAAACATTAAATTTTTTAAAACACATATAAAATCTTTATGTCAAGGATGCCTACCAAGGCATTTGTAACATGTTAGGCTTTGGTTAATCACCTGTGTACATAATTTGGGCTTACGATGACCTCCCATATACACTCTTGTTTCTAGATTGGTAAATCCGACCATATAAGCTCTTGTTTTGGGATTGGTATTTACTCCCATTAACCCTTTTGATTTGGTCTTGTGATGTCCTCCCTGAACCCTCTTGTTTTGGGATTAGGATATCATCTCGTGTACCATCTTTTTTTGTACATGGTATGTCCTCCCATTTTACCTCTTGTTTGGGGATTGGGATGTCCTCCCGTGTACCATATTTTTCAGGTTTGGTATGTACTTCCATTTACCATCTTGTTTCAAGCTTTTTTGGTCCTCCCATGAACCCTTTTATGTCATAAAACATTTATCATTACCTAATTCATTGGAGGCAGATATAGGTACCACCAATCTGATAATTAAATAATACATACATGTGCCAAAAAATTATAAAAAATTATATCATAACCCATGGAATGAAATGTTTATCAGAAAAATTTTATCATATCTTATCCTGTGGGTAAAGACAAAATATTCTTAATAATTTCATCAAAATTAGAACCCATGAAAGAATTGGTCTTCAAAATCATATAACCTGTTAAATTTAAAATGGTTTCATCAACCACATTCCATCAATAAATAAACCATTCAGAGAAATAATATGAATTAAATCATTGAATAATTTCCCCAGAAAGACATTAGTAACACCTATGGATGTTATAATATATGGGAAATAATTTTTAAATATCTTTTAAAAACATTTTTTGAAGAAAATATCTTTTCTATATTGAAAATTGATTTTTCAAATACATAAAACCTTTTGAAAAAATATATATGAACATAGCTTTCAAAAATTATAAAGGAAGAATTGAAAACTATAAAACTTTTTTGAAATACATTTTATTTAAAATTTCTATCAAATATCATTTAAAAACATTTTGTGAAATAATTTTTTAAAACATGGTTTTTGAATACAGCAGATTTCCAACCGAAGAGAGGCATTGTCAACTTTTCTTTTAAACCCTTATCTTAAGTACCAAAGAGTGTAAAACCAGTACTAATTCATGAATATATCTTGAATAAAAATAGGATACTGAAACTCATGAGTGTTCATGAGATATTAACCACAATATTTCATCAAACTAAGAATAAACATAAACAATCTCGAAAAGCTATGAGATTGTCTGAATATACTCTTAAAACATGGCATCATGGGATAATCTTCTCCATACAAGATAAGGAAATTAAGAATAGAATAAAATATCATTAAAATAATTATATTCATAATATAACATGTTAAATGGGAGTATATACACCTAGAAATATAATTTAGATGCATTACAAAACATAAGTCCCAAAGAAGGAACATTGAGGAAAAACTATTTTTCCGATTTTGTAACATTTTAATAATTAACCCCAAGAAAAAAGGATTATAAAATGGTTATTTGAATACCCATAAATTTAAATATAATATACATATAATAAAATAATGGTCCATAAATACAATATACAAATATAAAGAGTGGTGAACAAAGCATGTATCTCACAGAAATGAAAATTGAGATTAAATCCCCTTACATTGTGTCTTGACTCTCATCATACTTGTTTAAACCACCTGTATAATCAATATAAATTTATTATATATCATTTAAAGAACTTTATTATTATATATTATACCCTATATTGTTTTATTATGACCTTATATTACTAACTGGTTAACCATCCAATGTTAAGGTTTCATTTCAGATAACATTTGCTTTGTTCTTCGCAACTGTCTTAATTTGTTATATCGTTGGTCCTTATGAACATATCATGATTCTAGAATGTAAAGAATGATAAAAATATCATGTATATAAAGAATATTTTTATTATAATAATCCATATAATATAGAGCTTTGAAACGGAATACACTGTTCATGGAGACGGCAAGCTGTATGTGCGCATGAATTCCATTTTACTTTAATTTTTATGTTAAAGTAAACAAAGTAAAAGACATATATATGTTTTTATATTAATATATATAATTATTAAATTTAATTTAATATATAATATATATCATAATATTCATTTCATCGATCCTTAATACATTGAACGTAGTGTATGAATAAATCAAATTCCTATGATGGGATCGTAGTACGCACTTACTCAAATAAAATTATCTTATTAACATAAATTGTAATGTATAAAAAAAATTTAAAATAATTTTAGAATCATAAATACATAATAAATAATATATATCATATATATAAATAGAGGGTCCATTATAATTTCCACTATGATAGGCAGTAAAGGAAAACTTAACAATCATTGTCTAGCGAGGCGGTGGTCCACCTACATGTAAAAAATATCATCATTACCCATTAGATGGAAGAGTTTGTAAGTACAGGTTGAAATTTTAACATATAATCATCCTAGTATATATTATACTATTTTTTTTATATTTTCATGGAATGTGAATATTTTAGGTTGTGGATAAAGAATATAAAATAAACGAGTTTGAGGGAGGGTGTTACCTCATAATTGGTAACTCCTTTTAGTATGAACCAAAGGGTTTCCTTTGGAGGATTTCATACTAAAGGATTCTTCAATGAGGAATCTAGTGATTCAAGGGAGATACTTGTGATGATTTTTTTCGATCCAATGTGTCTAGATAGGTGTGAGTAAGTGGGAGGAGATGAGGCCTTTATAATGGAGGAGGGGTGGCAATCTTGAAATATTTTAAAGAAAAGGAAACCCAACCACTTTTTTTTACTAAAGTGGTTCACTAAAATTATAAAATTAATAACATATATTATATGGTCTAATTATTTCCATCCAATTGAATTTGGAAAATTTTATAGGTCATTTTGGTACATAAGGTTATGGTTTAGTCCCATATTAAGCTTAATTTAACCTTATTTGTTGTAATTAATATTAATTACTTCACTAATCTTATTGGTCAAAAAATAAGTTAACCATATTAGAAAATATAAATTATTTTGATTTCAAATATGTAATCCTTTTTTAAAAATTCCAATCATAGAATTGGAAGAAATTAATTTAAATAAAGTCATGTAGTCTCGACGGTAATGGGGGGTTTTAATGAAAAAATATTCAAATGATTGGTATGTTTTTATAGTCAAATTCAAATATAAATTGATTCCAATAAATTAAATTCGATTTATTGGTAAAACTTTTATCTAATAATATTTTTAAAATAATTAAAAATAAATTTTATCCTCATAAATAAAATAGAAGAAAAAACAGTTTTGAATTAAAATCTCGTATTTTTAATTATTCATTAATAATTGAAACCTTACAAAAAAACCAAAAATATATCCTAACCAAATATTTATGATTCATTTAAAATTAATATGTTTATTTTGACATATTAAAAATATAATATTTCCAAAAATGGATTTAAATTTTGTTCTTCATTAAAATGTGGTAAAACTATCTTTATAAAAATATATGTTTTTAAGCATAAAATTTTGTTTGTTCTTAAATTATGTCTATAAAATATATTCCATGATTTTAAGAAATAATTTACATAATATATAACATATATATTACGGTAATATTACTTAATAATTGTAATAAATAATTTATTAGGATTAAAAAAATTGTGGGTATAATAGTAGTTTTCAACAAAAATACTCAATTTATATTCAATTATTTCTTATATTCAGTTATAAATAATTAATTAATTCTATATTTCTTATAAACCATATATTTAAATAATTTATTTAATTATATTCATAAAATATAATTTATTTGTTTGGTTATATATTATTATATATATATATATTAATAATATATTAATATTCAATAAAATTTGTTCATCTATAGTATGCAAGTCATTGAGGAATATCGTTGTTTCATGTAACACAAGATAACATTAGTGTTCCATGTATAGAAAGATAACCTTTATATTCTATGTAATAAATGGTATCCAAACATTTTTCATTATTATAAAACAGGATATTTTTACTGTTTTGTGAAATTAAAAATATCAACAATATTATATTAATTCGAAATAAATGATTCACAGAATCTTGGTTTGTTACATTTTACCCCATTAAATATAATTTCATAATGAAAATTCTTTTTGTATATCTAATATTTAATAGTTTAAAGTTTCATTCATAGAAACCCACATTGTAAAAAGAATTACTAAAAACCCCCTTAAAGTGGAAAGGTTTGAAAAAAAATAGATACCCAAAGTAACATATAATTGGGATTACATGTATGAGAACATAGGCTAGGAGTGAAGATTGTACATGAACGAAAAAAAAATATTTATAGGGTTTTTTGAGGTCATCAATCAAAGACAAGTGAGTGATCAAAGGAATTTTCGTGGCATCAAAGTCATAAATCTGTGACGATTTAAAAGGCCATCCGCTCAAAACAATTAGGGTATTAGGAAATAATTTATGTTATCATTTTCTTAACTATGAGTAATATTTTTACAAACAAAGAAAATAAGGAAATATATATAATTTATTTATTTATATACAAAAATTAATATTTTTTATTTATTTTATTAATTTTTAATTCAACTATTCCTTCATGAAATGGATGTTTTGAAATTAACATAAAAGTTAGAAGCTCTAAAATAAACTTTTAGAGAATCATAACCCAAAAATAATGAAAATTTTAACTATTTCTCTCTAAATATTCTTAAAAATATATATGGTTAATACATTAATCTGAAATCATTAAAATTAAATATAATGGTTCATTAATACTAATTATAAAAATAAATTTCACATATAAATGGACATAGAATAGGCTTATAGTATGTTTGAAACCCTTATCATCCATCAATTAGGGGTCCAAGACACGTGGCCTTGCCGGACTTGATTCATTTTCACCCATCATATATGATGTCCTTTTATAAAACCAAAAATAATATTATTTCCAAAATATATATGATGTGAATCCTTGAAATAAGTTTAATCACTAATTAGCATTTTTACTAGTGTTATCAATTCAACCTAAATACATAAATACTTCAGTATAAGTTTAACATAAACTTTTCATAAATAGATATCCTTATAACCCTTCTAGAAGAAGGAGAATCCAAAATTTTATAAATAAGGTCATGAAATCAGCTTAACAACAATCCACCGCATATCACAATGTACCATTTGTTTGTCTCTTTTCAAACAATTGAATACCCTTATTTTATATTCCCTTGAAACACGGTAATAACCATAATTATCATAAATAATTTTAAAAAACATGCATTATTTATTATTATAAGAATTAGAGGATATATTTTTTAAATCCATAAAATTATAAACTTCACCCTTAATAACATAGACCACATGGTCAATAATAAATTCAAGGGTAATCTGTATAGTCGAATGTACTTATTCATATCCAACATATCATTATCATACATCATTTTCTCAACATCAAGAACTAATTAATGGTTACCTTCACTTTCATGGAATATAACCCTTTCATGAAATCACTTTTCTATGTCTTTATCACCGTTAAAAAGTCTCTAAAATACTTAATGAATAATTGTAATGAAAATACATATATATTTCATGATTCATAAAACATAATATTTTTATTCCAAAACACATATGCATCATTCATCTAAACTTATTCTTAAATCATTGTTCATGCTTCATAAACAAATTCCTCAATAAAGTTTTCATAGAATATGAAATATGAATCATGTATTAGGGTTATTAACAATTATATGATCATGATTATTATGTTTAATCTAAACAATTCTATAACAACATGACATACCTTCCAGATGAAATTTGATGTATTTCTATCCTCATAAGTATAACCAATACTCACACCACCATCTTGATCCTATTTATGATATTTCCACTTGGGAAAACAATTTTCATAATTCCCATTCATTCTAAGTATGAAACATTCAATGTTAACCATGTTCTTTATAATTCTTACTATTGAACAAAACAAGAAATTCAAGTATGAGAAACATTCACCATAATTGGATACGATATAATCTTGAAATTGTACTTATAGTATGCTAAATTATGTCTCCTACTTATTTAATCTAATTTAACTTAGGATTATCCTATGTTATTTGAAATAATCTTCTATTTAAATAATTCATGATGCTTTGCGATGATTTTGTGAATTCCCAAAGCATATACCTTACGAGTGTCAATCCAGTTTTGTATAAAGTCCCATTTTCATGTACCAGATTTCTCTGAGTCAATCCCAGTAAATCTTGTAGTAGTTTTTACCAGAAAGTAAATCTATACCATAGCCACATCCACTTGTAGTATCCATAAAGGGTTTAATTTCTATGAAACCAATTACTCTATCATTTACCCAAATTATATGACATTTTTCTAAATGTTAACTCGTCCTTCTACATATCATTAGAGACATCCCCAGACATATCCTTAGAAATATTCCTTAGGATCTCACTAAATTTTTGTCGTCTGAGTTTCCAATGGTAAAATAAACATTTACTTTTATACCAACTATATCATCCCAAGCTATAAATATATGGATATTAAATCATTGTCTATGAATATTCAATACATTAAAATATACATGTATGAGGACCATAATAGTTTATTGTGTTTTGGAAACATGGAAAAAAAATCATATATCTTGGGGAAAGTTCATCTACGTCCCCCATAAAGATCTCCAACTTTATAACTTCTACCTCAACACTTTACTTATATCATAGGTAATAGAAACCTTAGAAATGGGTGTGCCCAGATTCCTAGTAAGGGTAAATAGAGGAAATTTATACGCCTAACATGAATAAAAGGGTATAGAACCTAAGGATAACATTTGAAGATCATACCCAGCATATTAGAGATCATAATAAATATTGATATTTCATAAGACATGAATCATAAGTAAATAATGTACATAATCCATGAATTAATATCATATGAATAAAACATAGAATTGGGGAAAACACATATAAAACACCTATATCAAGGTGGCCTACCAAGGCCTTTGTATAGTGTTAGGGTTGGGTTGATCACCCATATACCTGCTATAGGATTTTTATTCCCTATCATGTACCCTCTTATTTCAGGCATGGTATATCCTTCCTTATACCCTCTTGTTTTGGGCTTGGGATGTAATCTCATTTACCCTTTTTTGGGCTTGGTATTTCATCTTGTGTACCCTCATGTTTCGGGCATTGGATATCATCCCGTGTATCCACTTGTTTTGGGAGTGGGAGGACCTCCAATTTACCTTCTTGTTTTAGTCTTGCGATTTCCACCATGGCACCCCCTTGTTTCATTCATGGTATGTCCTTCTATTTAAACTCTTGTTTTGGGCATGGTATTTCTTCCTGTATACCCTTTTAACTCATAAAACATTTATCATTACCTAATGTATTAGAGAGAGATATAGGTTCCACCCTTCTCATAATGAAATCATACATACATGTGGCACAAAGCCATAAAAAATAATATCCTAAACAATGGAATTAAATGGAAATAATAAACTTGTAATCATATCATATACTATGAAAAACGTCACAAGTTTCATAATAAGTTCATCAAAAATAGATCCTGTGAAAGATGAGGGTTTCAAAATAAGATAACCCATTTAATAGAAATGGTTTTCATCAACATTAATCAATAAAAAAATATTCCATTCATAGAAATAAAAAAAAATTGAATCATTGGATAATTTCCCCATAAAGGCAGGAAAAAAACCAATGGATTTTATCACATATTGTAAAAAAAATTAAGATCTTTTAAAAACCTTTCTCCAAGAAAATGCCTTTTATGCATTGAAAATTGATTTTTTAGATGTAAAATAATTTGAAAAACATTTTCATTGGAAAAAATTTAAAAAATTATATATAAATCCTTAACACTATAAAACATTTTTAAAATAATTTCCCATTGAAAATGTCCTTCAAATTTATTTTGAAAACATTTTTTAAAACATGGTTTTTGAATATAATGGATTTCTGATTTAAGAGAGTGACAGTTAGATTTTACATAAATCCTTATATCATATACTAAAGAGTGTAAAAATGTTACTAATGAATGTATATATCTTTAATAATCATAGTTTAATTCAAATCATGAGATTTTTTGAGAGATAATACATAATATTTCATCAAATAAAGCATAAACATAAATAATCTAAAAAATCGATGAGATTCTCTCAATAAAAACATATAACATGGTAACGTGGGATCATACTCTACATGTAATAAAAGGAAATTAAATGAATCTTAAAATATCAGGAAAATAATTATATTCATGATAGGATATGTAAAAGGGGAGTATATACACATTGACAAATAATTTAGGTGATTTACAAAACATGAGTCTCAAAGAAGGAAAATTGAGAAAAAAACAATTTTTATCATGTTGTAACATTTGAAACATAAACCCCATATACAAAGAATAATTAAATGAACATTTTGATACCAATAAATTTAATTACAGGATATATAGAATAAAATCATGCTTAGTAAATACATCAGACAAAAGGAAAGAGTGGAAAACTTAATATGTATCTCACGGAAATAAAAGGTGAGATGAAATCCCCTTACCTTATGTCATGACTATGATCGTACTTGGACATACCAAATTTGTAATAAATATAAATTTATTATAAATATTTTATAGGACCATGTTATTATATATTATACCATATATAGTTTTATTACAATATTTTTATACCCACATGTTTACTATCTTATGTTAATGTTTCACTTCAGAGAATATCTGCTTTATTCTTTGCATGTGTCTTTATTTGATATATCGGTGTTCCTTATAATTATATCATGATTACAGATGTAAAATTGATAATATAGAGGAAATATATGTATGAAACAAAATACACCATTCATGGAGATAGCAAGTTGTATTAACAGTTGAACACCATTTTCATTTAATTGTCTTATTGGAGAAAAAAGGTAAAAGATACATATATATATATGTATATATATCATTATTAATGAAGAATTATTATATCATATATATCATATATATTTAGTATATCCATCCTTAATACATTCTATATAGTGTATGAACGAAACACATCGCTATGAGGGGGAGGTAGCCCACACTTCCACAAACGAAATCAACGTACTAGCACAAAACAGAAATTATAAATATATGTTTCTATAAAATAATTAAAGAAGATTAAATATATAATAAATACTATATATAAAATAAATAAATATATTTTCCATGATAATGGCCACCCTGAGATGTAGTAAATGAAAATTGAACAATCCTCGTTTAGTGAGGTGGTCGTCTACCTACACATAAATTGTAAGTTTGTTACACGTCAGATGGATGTTTTTGTAAGTGAAGGTCGAACTATTAACTTAAAAATCATAGTATACTTAGGATACTTTTGTTTTTATATTATCATATAACAAGTAAATTTTAGGTAGTGGAGAAATAAAATAAAAGAAATGAGTTTGAGGGAGGGTGTTACCTCTTAATCGGGTAACTCTTTCTCGTCGGCACCAATGGGTTTCTTGGGAGGATTTCTGCCCAAAGTTGGATCCAATGTGGAAGGAAGTGGTTATATAGAGATAATTTGGTAGATTTTTATTTTCTCCATTGTGGATTGATATTTTTGAGGAAGTGGGATGAGAGGAGGCCTTTTATAATTGAGGATGGGTGGCACTCTTGAAATATTTTTATGGAAAGGAATAACACCCACATTTTTTTTAATGTGGGTCCATAATTGTATAAATTTAATAAAAGTTAGTATAGGGTAAACATATTTCCAACCTATGTATTTTTTAAAAAAAAAATAGGTCATTTTTTACCCTAAGGTTATGGTTTAGTCACTTATTAAACTTAATTTAACCATAATCATTGTAATTAATTTTAATTTCATCAGTAATATTTTTTTTCAAAACTAAGTTGAAAATTTAAAAATTATAATTTATTATGATCCTGAATATGGAATCCATTTTTTAAAATTCCAATCATAGATGTGGTAGAAAATAATCTTAATATAATCACGTAGTGGTGTCAACAATGCATGTTTTTAAAGCAAAAACATTCAAAAGTTTTCTATGTTGTGATAGTATATTACAAAATGAAATGATTACAATGACCTAAATTAGATTTATTGATAAAACTAATATCTAAAAACACATTGAAACTAATTTAAAATATAATTTAACCTTATAAATAAATTAGATAAAAATACAGATTTGAATTAAAATCCAGTATTTTTAAATATTCAATAAAAAATGAAACCTTGCAGAAAAATTACAAACAATTTATCAAAACCTAATTTTTATGTCTCAATTAAAAATATGATGTTCTCTTGACATATTAAATATATATATGTTCCAAAACATGGATTTAAAATTTTTTTCTCCATTAAAATTCGGTAAAGCTACCTTTATAAAAATATTGGATTTAAGTAGAAAATTGGGTTTGTTCTTATATTATGTCTTTAAAATCTATTGGATGATTATCAAAAATACTTTATTGAATATATAACACATATATTAAAATAACATAACATATAAATTTTAATTAATTAAATTTATTATGATAAAAACAACATGGTGAGCATAATAATAGTTTTTTATATAAATAGTACCTTTATATTCAATTGGGTTCTTATATTCATTTATCAATAATTAAATCATGTTCTATTTTTTGAAAAAAAAATATTTTTACATAATTAATTTATTAATATTCATAAAAAAATAATTTAATGGTTGGTTTCTATAATATTATAAATATTTTAATAAGATATTATAGTTTGACAACACTTGGTCATGCGTGTTATGAAAATCATCAAGGAAAGTTATTGTAGTGTGTAATGAAATATAACATCAGTGTTTTGTTTAGATAATGATATCCTTTATATTGTGTGTACTACACATATTCCAAAAATAGTGATTTAATATAAAATACACTACTTTTATTTTTCCATGAAATGAAAATTTTGAAATATATTAAATTAATTAAATAATAATAATTCACAAAATCTGGGGGAGTCACATTCGACCCCCCTTAAAATGAATTTCATCATCGAAATTCTTCTTTGTTATAAAATTTTTAACACTTGAACAATTCATTAATATAAAACCACAACGTAAAAATGAATACTAAAACATCCCTTAAAACAGTGAAGGTTGGAACCATAACGGTTACCCAAAGTACCATATAAATGGGTTTAAACATATGAGAATGTTGTTTGGGAGTGAAGATTGGACATGTTTTAAAAGAGTAAATATTTATAGGGTGTTATTGAGGTCATCAATCAAAAATAATTTAATTATAAAAGGAGTGTTGAGGACCAAAAAGTCATTAATCTGTGTATATTTCAAAGGACATCATCCCAACAAAAATTATGTTATTACGAAAAAAATTATCATTTTCATAACTTTGAGTTATTCTTTTATTGACCAAGAATATAATGAAATATAAATACTTGATATATTTACATAAAAAAATATTATTTATTTGTTCTTTTATCAATTTTTAATTCATTTATTAGTTCATTTAATGGATGTATGTAAATTAACCTTGATGCTGAAAGCACTAAAATATAGTTTTAGAGAATCATAAGGCCAAGAAAAAATGAAAAGTTTGACTATTTGTCTCTAACTATTCTTAAAAATAATTATGCTTAATAAATTAATCTGTAAACATAAAATGTAAATCAGAAGGTTCATCAGTAATAATAAAAAACAATTATGCATTAACCAAGAAATATTATAGGTTAGTGGTGGGTGTGAACCCCTTATCATCCTTCAGTCATGGGTTCAATACCCGTAGCCATGCTAGATATGACTATTTATCACCTAGCATATATGATATCCATTAATAAAACCATAAAAATATTATTTCAAAAATAAATATGATGGATATCCTTGAAATAAGTTTAATCACAAAATAGACTTTTAACTAGGGTTATCAACACAACCTTAGTACATAAATAATTTATCTGATGTTTAACTTAATATTTTCAAGAATTGATAACCTTATATCCCTTCCAGATGATGGAAAACAAAAAAAATTATAAATAAGTTCATGAAATCAGATTAAAATTAATCACCCATATATTTCAAAGTGCCAATTTTTTGTCACTTTCCAAACATGGGAATACCTTTATCGTATATTCCCTAAAAACATGAAAATAACCTTAACATCCAGAAATACTTTTTAAAAACATGCATCCTTCCTTATTCTAATGAATTTAGGATTCATTATTTAAATCCAAGAAGTTATAAACATCATCCTTGATGACGTAGACAACATTTTCAATAATTAGTTCCAGGGTAATCCATACAGTACAATTTACTTATTCATATCCATCCTATCTTTATACATACATCATTATCAAAACATTAAGCTCTAATTATGGATTACCACCCCTTAATCAGAATATCACCTTTTTGTGAAATCACTTTTATATGTCTTTGTCACCATTAAACAATTACTTTTAAATCCTTAATAAAAACACATTCTGAAAATATTTATATATTTCATTGTTCATATAAAATAATCATTGAATTCCAAAACATAGATACTTCATTCATCCATCCTTATTATTAAACCTTTACTCATGCTTAATCAACATATTTTCTAATACCTCTTTCCTAGAATATGAAATATAAATTATATACTAGGGTTCCTAAACCATGATCTAATCAGTCTTATTATGTTTAATGTAAACAATACTAGAAGAACATAGCTTACCATTAACTTATTGTTTGATGTCTCTCTATCCTCATAAGTATAACCAATACTCATACCACCTTCTTGATTCACTTTATGAGATTTACACCTGGGAAAATTATTTTCATATTGCCCATACTTTCCACATCTAAAACATTCAATTTTAAATAGGTTCCTTTTAATTATCTTCATTGACTTAAACAAGAAATAATAGTGTGAGAAAAATTTATCATAATGGGACATCATAAAATCTTGAAAAAGTACATATAGGATGCCTAGAATATGGATCTTACTTCTTTCATCTAAGATACCATAGGTTTGTCCTATGTTATTCATAACTAAATTCTATTTATTTCGTTCATGATGGTTCATGAGGAGTTTTTGAATTCCGAAATCATATCCCTCGGGAGTGTCAAACAGGGTGTGCAGTAAGGCCCATTTTCATGTACCATATTACACCAAGACATACCAAAGAAATCTTTTTAGAGTTATTACCCTTAGGTACATATGTCCCAGAGACACATCAAATTGTAATATCTATAAAGTTATTTATTTCCTTGAAACCAATTACTCTATCATTTATCAAAATTATAGAACATTTTCCTAAATGTTAAATAATCCTTATACTTATCTACAGAGACATCCCTAGACATATCCTTAGAAATATACCTAAGGATATCACAAAATATTTCTTATCTTAGTTTCTAGTGGCTGACTAAACTAATAATTTGATACCAATTATAGTGACCCTAAGTAATTCATCCAAGAATATTACATCATTTTAGATAAATATTTAGTACATTATCAAAATATACACCTGAGGACCATAATAGTATAGTGTATTCGGAGACATGGAAAAAATATTCTATCCATGTGAAAGATCTTATAAAGCCCCCATAAAGATCACAACCTTTCTTAGTTCTAACTAAAATTTTATTCATAACCATGGGAAAGAAAACATGAGAAAGGGGTGAGCATAGATGCTCAGTAATGGTAAATGAAGAAAATTCCTAAGAATAACATGAACAAAAGGGTATGGAACTCTTGCTATACATTTGAAGATTATACCCTGCATATTGGAGATCATAAAAAAGATTGGTTATTCATAATAAATAAATCATAAGTACATAAAAAACATAAACCATGAAAGAATATCATAGTAATAAAACATGGAATTATGTAAAACACATATAAAAACCCTATGTCAAGGTGGCCTACTATAGCCTTTGTATCATGTTATACTTGGGTTAATCACCTGTGTACCTTCTTCTGGTTTGAGATTCCATTTGGTGTACCCTCTTATTTTAGGCTAAGGATATCCTCCCATACGCCCTCTTATTCTGGACTTGGGGTTTCCCCCTATTTAACATTTTACATTGGGCTTGGGATATCCTCCCATGTACCCTCTTATTTTGGGATTGGGATATCCTCCCGTATACACTCTTGTTTTGTGAAAGGTATGTCCTCCCATTTAGTCACTTGTTATGGGAATAGGATGTCCTCCAATGTACCCTCTTGTTTCATTATAGGGATTTCCTTATGTTTAAACTCTTGTTTTGGACTTGGTATGTCCCCCCATGTACCCTTTCAACTCTTAAGATATTTATCATTACATAATGCATTAGAGGTAAATATAAGTCCCACCCATATCAAAATTAAATATTATATACATGGGCCACAAAATCATAAAAATCTTATCATAACCAATGGAATAAAATTGTTATCATAATCATGTAATCGTATCATAGCCTATGGTGAAATAAAAAGGATTAATAATTATTTCATCAAAAACATAACCTGTGAATGAAGCGGGTTTTGAAAAAATATACATTGTGAAAGAGAAATAGGTTTAATCAACATCATTCCATCAAAACTAATCCATTAAAGGAAATAATATGAAATTTAACATTGATTAATTTCTCTATAAATTCATGAGTATCACAAATGGATGTTATCTTATATGGATAATAATTTTTTAAGATCTTTTAAAAAATATTCCTTGATGAAAATATCATGTCTACACTGAAAAACACTTTTTAAAACATAAAACCTTTTGAAAATTTATTCTTTGAAAAAAGAATTGAAAATTTATAATGAAATCAATGAAAAATATAAAAAAAAATTAAAATCCCTTTTCCATGAAAATATCCTTCAAATATCTTTCGAAATCGTTTTTTGACCACATTTTTTAAAAAATGGTTTTTGAATAACATAGATTTCCAACCAAAGAGATAGATGGTCATATTTTACTTAAAACCCTTATATTAAGTACCAAAGAGTATAAAAATGGTACTAATGAAATAATATATCTTTTATAAATAGATTATAAGTAAAATCATTATTGTTATTTATATATGAAGGATAATATTTCATCAAAGGAAGACAAAACATAAACAAGCTCCAAAAATGATGGGATTTTCTCTATAAACACTACTAACATGGTAAATTAGGATCATATTAACCATGTAAGAAAATTAAATTACATTAATCTTAAAATAACCTTAAAATAATTATATTCATAATATAACATGTCAAATGGGTATATATACATCTCGAAAAAAATTGTTTCATTAATAACATGAGTCTCATATAATGAAAATTAAGGCAAAATTATTTTACAGATTTTGTAACTTTTAAAACATAAACACCATAAATGAAGGATCATAAAAAAGTAAAGTTTAATAGACCTAAAATTATTTATAACATAAATATAATACAATAATGGCTAGTACATACACTACACAAATGGAAAGATTTTTGAACATTGCATTTATCTCATCAAAATAAAAAGGGAGATGAAATCCCCTTACCTTGTGTCTTGACTCTCATCATACTAGTTCAAACCACCTGTATAATTAATATAAATTTGTTAAACATATTATAAAAAACCATATTATTATATCTTATACCATATATGGGTTTATTTGGACCTTATATTACCCACTTGTTAATTATCCTATGTTAAGATTTCACTTTAGATAATATTCGCTTTGTTCTTCCCTTGTGTCTTAGTTTGTTATATCATTTGTCCTTATAATTATATCATTATTTTTAAATGTAAAACATGATATAAATATCATGTATATCCTTTATATTATTATTATATTAAATTATATAATATATATGAATGAAACAGAATACACCGTTAATTGAGACGACAAGCTGTACGTACGCATGAACACTATTTTACATTAATTATCATGATGAAGATAAAAAATTAAAAGAAATATATATGAATATATTTGTATATATATAATTAATAAATTAGCTTAATTATATAATATATTTCATATATATTCATTAAATTCATCTTTAATACAATCCATGTAGTGTATGAATAAATCATATCACTTTGAGGGACGATAATTTGCACTTCCTCAAACAAAATTATCATATTAACACAAAATGGAAAGTATAAATATGTGTGTTTGTAAAATAATTATAGAAAAAAATAAAAAATAAATAATATTTGTAAAAAATATAAATAGAGTTTCAATCATAATTTCCACCATGAGAGGAGGTAAAGGAAAATTGAACAATCATCATTTAGTGAGGCGGTAGTCCGCCTACACGAAAACAATATGTTTGTTACCCATTATATGGATGTGTCTATAATTTCATGTTGAAATCTAAACATAAAAACCTAATAGTTTATTTACGATATTTTGTTTGTTATATTATCTTCTAATAAGAACATTTTAGGGAGTGGAGAATGAAAATAAGAGAAAGGAGTTTGAGGGAGGCAGTTGCCTCTTGGTCGGGTAACTCCTTTTTGTTTGCACCAATGGATTTCCTTGGGAGAATTTATTCCAAAATGAGGATTAAATTAGGAATATTGGGATTATTAGAAACTAATTTTTAAGTTTTTGTCTCTATACAAAGTATCTTGAGAGGTTTTAGGATGTGGTAGGAGAGGAGGCCTTTTATAATAGAGGAGTGTTGAAACTCCTAAAATATTTTAAAAGAAAGGAACCCCACCCATGTTTTTTTAAAGTGGTTCAAGAATTGTCCAATGTAGATAAAATAGTGTATAGTCTCTAAATATTTCTATAAAATGGATTTTGGATAAGTTTATAGGTTGTTTTATGCCATAAGTATATGGTTTAGTCAATTAATAATCATAATTTAACCTTAATTGTTGTAATTAATTTCCATTACTTCCCTGATATTTTTGGTGTAAAACAGCATTTAACTTATTAGAAATTATATATTATACTAATTCCAAATAATAAAAAGATTTTTCCCTATTCCAATCAATAATTTGTAGAAATAAATTTAAATGTAATCTCGTAGTCGAGTACACAATGCAGGTTTTTAAAATAAAAATGTTAAAACGTTTTCAATGATTGTACAGTCAACTTCCAAATTAAATTTTTTGGAATGACATAAAATGGATTTAATGATAAAAATATTATCTAATAAAACTTTTAAACCAATTAAAAATATAATTTATCCATATAAATAAATTTGATGAAAAAATAGTTTTGAATTAAAATCCAAAAAAATTAACTATTCATTAAAAAATAAAACCAATAAATGAAAATACCAAAAAATTTATGAACATATTTTTTAGGCTTCACTTCCAAATTAGAATATTATTTTGAAATATTATATTTATATAATTTCCAAAAAATTTATTTAAAATTGGATCTCCATTAAAAAACAACAAATCTACCTTTATAATAATATTGGTTTTTAAGCATAACATTGGGTTTGTTATTAATTATATATGTCAAACTCTATTGGAGGATTATAAAAAATTACTTCACTGAATATATGAAATATATATTAAAATAATATCTCTAACTAATTTTAATTAATTTAATTTATTATGATTAAAAATCATTGGGAGCAAAACAAGAGTTTTATATAAAAAAACTCCATTTATATTCAATTTGGTACTTATATTCATTTATAAATAATTAATTAATTTTATATTTTGTAAAAACCATATATATTTACATAATTTGGTTAATGATATTCAAAAAAAGATAATTTAATTTTTTGGTTATATATTATTATATATATTTTACTAATATATTATTTTTCGGTAACATTTGGTCGTGTGTGTTATGTAAGTCATCAAGGAAAGTCTTTGTTGTGTGTAATGCAGGATAACCTGAGTGTTCCATGTAGAGAAGGATAACATTTATATGGTGTTTACTAAACATAATCCATACATATATTTTTAATATAAAATATACAATTTATAGTTTTCCATGAAATGAAAAATATCAAAAAGATTAAATGAATTCCAAAAACAATAATTCACAATATATCGAGGTGTGACAGAATCAGGAAATTCAATCAGTATCATTCAACCAATTCCATACCAAAATTAAAGTACCCATCACAAGCTACCTCTTTATGACTTCATATTCATGGATTTTTTCCTGAATAAATTACATGATCAAATAGAACAAATTGAAATTAATCTACGGTTAGGATACCATTACACATGGTCATAGATACTAACAACCAATGACACCTAAAAAAGTGGTGTTCCTATTTTTGGGTCATTCCCCGTGATCTCAATTCCTAGAGATCACCATGTGATAACTTCCCGAAAATAATTCTTTATCCTTATGATCCCCTTCTACATGATAGTCACATATCATATGTGTTCTGTCAATATTATGTTTCTGAACCATAGGAAACTAAATTGAGATTAATATCATAGTATCTCTAGGTTATCATTATGGCTTGGGAACTGCTATAAACAACTGATATGACATGTAATATTAGAAAATTACCATAATTAATGGATGAAAAAGTATATTCACTATTATTGTATGAAAAAAACATGTATATATCAAAACGAATACATGTAATGTTAATCAATGTACATATATATGTCGTCTCTAGTGAACAGACATTCAATACTCCCACTTTAACTAGAACCAACTACAAACAAGTTTAATCTGCTATATTTCACATGAGAATCATGCTTCTATTGATATATGGATTTAGTTAGGGTGTCTTTAATGTTGTCCTCTCTAGATACTATGATAACTAAAAATTTTCCACTTTGAGTAAAATCCCTCATGATATGAAACTTCTGAATTATTTGATTTATCCTATGGGGGGAACTAGGATCCTTGGAAAGAAAAAATGAGGATGTATTGTCACAATAAACTAGAATATGTTCTCCACTACTAGGAATCACATCAATGTATGAGAAAAATATTTGTTTCCAAACTACCTCCTTACCGGCAATGGAAGCAGCTATATATATAGATTCTGCTAAAAAATCGATGACCAAATGTTTCTTGAAACTTTTCTAGATCACTGCTCCACTATTCAAGATAAATACATAGTATGACTATAATTCTGGATAACCATGATCTATTAGGAATCTATCATCAGTGTATCCTCTCACTACTAGTTATGAATCTCCTCTATAAACAAAGAATATATATTTTATATGCCTTAAGTAATTCAGAACAGTTTTTACATCTTACAGATTCTACTCTCTTGGATTAGCTTGATATGTGATCATCTTTCTTAAAGAAATGGAAATATCAAACCTTGATCATATCTTGGAATACAAGATAGATCCCACTAGTGATGCATAGTATATTTTACACATTCGTTCAATCTCTTATTTTGTTTATAAACATGTTTTATTATAGATATTGATAACATGTGACATGGGATACAACCATCTATTAGATTGTTCCATACTACCACTTTTTATTACCTTTTTATTGTATGGACTTTGACATAGTCCAACCAACCTATAATATCTGTCTTGATAGATGTTGATCCCAACTATGGTTGCAGCTTCACCTAATTCTTTCAGGGGTAGCCACTCAATTAACAATTTCTTAACTGATTTTAGGTATTTCACTTCATTTCCCATAAATAATATGTCATCAACATATAATACTAAAAAAATAACATTTTCATTAACTTTATTATAGACAAATTACTCTCTTTAATTATTGAAAAAACCAAATTCCCGAATTGCCTCGTAAAAATAAAAATTTTATGATCATGATTCTTACATTATCCCATTATTGGATCTCTGTTTCTTTCATGCATAATTGAATTTATTTTACATAAAAAAAATTTTGAGTTATATATATGTTTTTAACTAAATTATAATTTATAAAAGTTATTTTGAAATATATTTTTTAAATATCATTATCATGGATGTCTTCTATTGGAAGAAATATTTTGATTAATTTCTGTGTTGCTACTGGTGAGAGGGTTTCATCATACTATATTCCTTGAAATTGTCTCGAATAATTCTCTACCATACATTCATTATAGGTATTTAAATTAACATTTATTTCTAACTTTTTCTTGAATACCCATTTTCATATAATGTGTAGTATATTAGATTGAAGGTATACCAAAATCAAAACATGATTCAGTTAGATGCACTATATCTCATAATGCATGGAATCATTCTATATAAAAGCATCTTTCCTTCTACTAAATCATTTTAGGTTAGAGGTTCTTCATCCTCTGGTTGATATGTGTATCCTAAATTAGTGACAAGAAATACATAATTCTCTTGTTCTCTAGACACATAAGTTGAACTACGTAGTACATGTTTCTCAATAACTTCCTCATCTACCACTTTCACTTTTAGAGGTTGTTCCCATTCCAACTCATGTCCATCTAGAGTATTAACTTCATCGTAGTTAATCTTTCTACTACTATTTCCAATAGTATTATTTTCCATTTCTTGAAATATTTCATGTCTTTCCACAGTCACATTTCTATCTAAATGATTATATAGGTAATATTCTTTATTTCCTTTTAGATAACCTATAAAGATAGACGTCATTGTTCAGGATGATAATATTTCACATATTATAGACTTGAAAAAATCCTTACCTACCCATACATGAATGTTTGATAGATAGGGTTTCTTTCCACAACTAAAATCATATGGAATCCCATTTGACACATTAGTGGGTAATAGATTAAGGGTATATGTATTTGTATACACAATATATCCCAAAAAGGATAATGGAAGATTTTTTGGACTCATCATTAATGTAACCATGTCTAATAAGTTCTTATTACTCCTTTCACAACTACCATTCCATCATGTTTTATAACAATTAGTGAGTTGGGATATTTTCTTATGCTCTATTAAGTGATTAAAGAATGCTTGGTTGAAATACTTCTTGCATCGGTCTTAGTGGAGTACCTTAATCTTCTTTCCAATATGGTTTTCTACTTCATGTTGAAAATCCTTGAACATATATAAGGAATAAAACATATTATTAATTACGTAGGTACTTCCATTAATATTATATTCGTGAATAAACATTTTGAATTATGAAAACCAACATATTTCTACTCCTTGGAATGGACCACATTCGTGAGTATGAATGAAAAACAGAAATGTTATGGCTCTTTTTGAAATCACAAAAAAGGGTGATTTGGTCATTTCCATTATAAAAAATCCTGACATGCATCCAAAGCCTTTAACTCAACTAATTATAAATACCCTAATGGAATTAATTTATATAATCACTTCTCATTTACATAACAAGGCTTGTATTTTCATAAGAAGGTGTCATATGAGTCTTAATAATGAGTTTTTTCAATGATATTCATTACTGATTTCTCAAGTTCAAGTATATATCATCAACTATAATGATGGTCCACACCATAACACATGTAATCACTGTAAAAGAGATAATAATTATTTAAATAAATGAAATAAAATACCATATTGTCTAGAATTGAAACTGGTCTAATGTTTTTGGTAACTAAAGAAATATAATAAAAATTATTCAATAAATGAATAAAACCACTTCACAATGTCAAATGATAATATCTTATACCTAAGGCTACTATAACAGAACCATTTTCAACTCAGAGATCCATTTTTCCCTTTTTAATCTTCCCAAATCTACGTAGACCCTCTATATGAATACATATGTGTGATCCACATACCATATCATATGCCCAACTTTTAAATTTTGATATATTTCATTCAATGAAAATAATACCTCGAGTAGAAGTGGTACAATGGTTCTCCTTCATAGCTTTTCAATTATTCATTTATTGGCCATTATTTCCACATAAAAAGTAGTAATCCTTCAGCTCATTTCACTAACTCTGTATCCATGGGTTTTTTAGAAGGATGGTAGATTATTGTCTTCAGATATGACTTAGCTTTTGACACATTTCCCTTGAACTTCCTCATTGTGATCACAATAATGGTCAAATAATTTTTATTGTTAATATCATTTTTAGATTATAAAACTAATGAAAAAATATATATGAGATACTTTTTTATGTTATTATTATAGTAATTCAAAATGAAAGTCAAAAATCATGATGTAATAATGACAATAGTGAGATATATTATTAGTTCATTGTTTGTTTTGAACTCAAGGTATTAAACTATTTTAATTTACCTAGTCATATTGATTATATAAGGTATTCATGATTCCATTATCCAAATCTAAACCTATAAATTTAACTTTATATCTCATAAATTTCATACCTAGATCTCTCCAGATATAATTATTGGAGATGAGTGAGCATCATGTATGAATAATTTTCCATGGGAGTTTTCTATAGTTTACTAGACATAGATGAAAACCTGATGTACTATACATCAAGGTAATCATCTACATGATTCTTCTATTTAACATTATCTTCATTTATTATTACCTGAGGAGGAGTTGTAATAAATGAGGACTCAAACACATAAACATTATTTCATGGGACAGTATTATATGAATGTATATATACAAGGCTATGAAGTTATGGATGGTCAGTATGTTTTCTTTATCTAGTATGGATTATAGTGATAATGATATAGTGGTGTTGGTGACTTACATTTTGTATCTATATAAAAATATTAGTCGTCACTTTATCATTATTACTATTTAGAAATTATTGATTAATTAATTATTAAATTATTTAATGTCCCCCACTATTTTATCGAACATCAATATTTATAACCATTAGATTCAAAATAATCGGTCACATGAGTTTTATAGTTAAAATAATCCTTGAAACATATCCTCATAGTATACAATCTTTGGCTATGATACTAATAGGAGAGTTTCTAAGTAGGCTCTAGACTGGACAACCACATAACTCTCAGTTCCATCAACTGTTGGGTAAACTAGTAGCATATCATAATCATAACCTTGATTCCCCCAATTTTTTTCATCTAAAGTGTCAACCTGCTTGATTTGGATACTTTATTTCTACAAACATTATTCAAGTAACATCATTACTCTCATGTGAACTCCCCTATAGTAGGAGGCCCCCTAAGAATTTATTAAAGAGCACCTTGAACATCCTTTTTTTTCAAATCGAGTAACCCAGGGAATTACAATGTAATTTATCATTGAGGGGTTTTATTATTGTCATTAAGAATTTAATCTATTTAAATTAAATAAGTTCCATCTACGTTATAGTGGAAAAATTAATCACGCATTAATAGAAAAAAAATATGACACATCCTTATGCATATTTCATCTTAATTATTTTAGGTGATATCTCAGTAAACACACACACACACAAAATATTAAAATATTCATAATTGAAATAATTTCACCCGGCTGGTCTTGAGCATCTAACTATGATTAATCCATTTTCAAATTAATGGATCAATCATGACCTTGTGGGTCTCATACATGGGTCGAGTTTCGAAATCTATTGTATCTTTTCCCTGATCTATTATATTCATTCTCTTTTGGAATACAATCTCATATTTGTGGGGTCCACATCTTAAAGTGTCATCTTTTAAAGTACAATTATACATGCATGCTAGAGAGGGGGTCTGGGGATGCAATATTCAACATATAAACTATATCTATAAGACCTTTTATGTATTCAATGAAAATATGTTGTGTAGTACATCATTTAATTACATATATATTAGAAACATTAGAGGTAATAAACAATTAAATAACCAAGACATGCATAGGATCGTTCAGGAGCTCAATGCTAGTTTTTATAAGAAATAAATGGGAAATAAAATTTAATTCCAATGTATTTTATGTATGAGGGTATTTAAAAAAATTAAATTAATTATTTAAATTAAAATAATTTATTCAAATAAATTAACATAATTAGGTCCTATAAAAATTTACTTTTATTCCAAGAATTTAAATTAAATAATTATTTTAATGTATTGCATAAAATAAATTAATATATGGGGCTGTTAAAAATAATTATTTTCAAAAAAAATTAATTTTCGTAAATTAATTTTATGTCTCCAAATAAATTATTCAAATAATATATTTTTTGAACATATAGATTTTTTCCATGCCATATAAACCACACCTAGTCCAATTTCACGTCGGGCAGTATCCATGGATTTCTGTTTTGGACCAATAATACCCAATATAAGACTATTCTAGTCCTGGCCATTCTACCTAGAACTATTTCAGGTCGGGAAGACCTAGCTCGACTCCTTTGTAACACCCCATGTTTTAAAAATAAATTGAATTGAATGAAACATTATTTTAGGTGGATAGTTATAAACTTTCTTTCAAACATAATTTTTCTGCTTATATGATTTGAATTTCAATAAACGGTCATCTATGGTTGTGATCAGTATGTTATTTGGATTTTGGTATAAGCAACTTGTTATTTGGGTGAATAGTAACATCCCCTTATGAATAGATTTGAATAGTAATATGAACCATATGAATAGTAAATCATATTATTATTTTTCTTTCTTAAGGTTATTGGATAATGAGATCTTGATTAATTTTTCAAGGTGATATAAAATCACTTATAGTTTAAAACATTTATTTTTTGAATAAATTTTGATTTTACATAAAAATTAAATTAATCATATATATAGAATTAAATTCAAAAAATGGTTTTTTTATTATACATGTTTAAATTATTTTATGGTGAGGTTTTGGTATTTTTCTGAACAATTTGAATTTTTGGTGAATAGTGAAATTTAATATTTATGAAATATGATAAATAAATGTATTTATTCATCTTGGTTGAGTCATGGATGATATAAATGGTCAGTATTTATAACTCGCATGCACATATTACTGATTTTGGTCACATTAATCAGTACTATTTATAGTCTTGAGCTGAAATATTAAACTATTGATTAAAATAATGTAAAACCCCTCCCCTCCTCCACTATAAATACAACCCTCACCCCCTATTCCTCTCACACCACTCAATCCTTTATCCTTGCCTATGATCTAAAAAATATTATTTCCAAGGATATTCCCCACATCCAAGACCGTATGGTCTCACAAAAAGTCCAAATCCAAAGTCTTTAATGAGGATCTCTAGGAGAAGAGATAAAGTGTTAAAAATCCTCTTTTAATTTTATGTTATTTCTTTTCATTTGTTTTATTTTCTTATAATATTTTATCCTAACACTAACCAAGAAGAATGAAAGATAAATATTATTATATATTATTATTTTAATTATGTTTATGGAAACATTCATCAATTTACTTCTTCTCCTTCCCCTCTTATTCTTAAAATTTGTGCATATTTTCCAAAATCATGGACGATGTGTTTGTAGTTTCCTTTAATTACATCAAAGCTATATGTGAATCCATCTTAATGGTAAGATTTTAATTTTTATTGTATGAGCTCTCTTATGTTATTTAATTACCTTATATGAATAATATTAACTGTATATGATGAAACAACTTCTTGATTAACAATGAGCCATCAAAATGATCTAAACGGATATCACTAAAGATTTATCTAATTATTCATACACATACCATATAACCAAAATGATTTATGTAATCATTTAATATTATGAAAACATTTCAATAAAATTTAATTCCACTTCAGTATTTTCATTTCCATACAACGATACAATCAAATACAAACCGTCCATGGAAATCATGTAAAGAACGCACCTCAAACAAAGGATAGAACAAAATACTAATAATTAATGGATGAAATTATGCCATGAAATGATCATATAAGGTGTTATAAAAATTAATATTTTAATTTAATATTTTAATAACACTCTTTTAAACATTTTACAGGATTTTTAAACATGTTTGATGTATTAAGAACCTGGGGTAGTGGAATTTATAACCCAATTTCCATTCTTTGGGTAAAACTTCTACTCCATTAATTATGTGATATTAAAATTGTTTGTGTGTGTAATTTTAGTTATATTATGTTTAATTATGTTTTTTTATAGTGTATATACATATTACATCAGATATATTATGTCTCACTTCAATTATATGATATTTATAAGGGGATTTTCTATTAAAATCCTTTATCAAAACTTTGTTTTGCAAAATTCAAAAGCAAGTATTTATCAAATTATTCATATGGTATGATTATGTTATTAGCAAGAATAAGGTTGGGTCTCCATCTTACATGGCGCCCGACCCGATCTGCAACATGGCCCGAAGGGCGTTCTCGATCTCCATGGGCTGGTACAAGTGCCCGGGTATCAAAATAACACATGGGAACAATTTACCCGAAATAATAAACACAAAACTACTAACAAGATGAATAAACAAAAACTGAAATAGACAATCAAACTGGAGCTTAAAAAAATAATTTTAAATATTTACAACTTTAACCAACATCCAACAAGTAATGTCAATGAATGAAACTAAATCTATAACTTAAACCTCCAAGCAAAAAGAGAGGTGCGACATCCACACGTCACAAACACTAACCTACATGAGAAGACAATCGATGACCAAAACCACTATCGTTGAGCACGATGCCTCAACCTTGAATATATAGAGAACAAGGTCTACATATACCCAAAGGTGTATGCAGGGTGTGAGGAAAGATCCTAGTAGGATGTCACCCAATAAAAAGGTTCCATGTATAAACATTAAATGAAAAATACATTTGAAATATTAACTAAAGAAAAGAAAAAAATTCTTGAACAGTTTAAAAGAAAACAGAATTAAAGAAAACAGTTTCAAATGGAACAACTTAAATTAAGACACAAACACCCATACTTTTTAAAATAACCAATATGTCACACCGGCGAGCGTAAAGTAACCAAGGAGCACTAATATGGGAGAGGTCGCATGGGTATTAGCTATCTTTGGTCCCTAGATCTTCGTGTCTTAGTGAAACGTGGTTTAAAAGGCCACGACCCTCATAAAACGTGGCTTAGATGGCCATAACCCTCAGAAAACGTGGATTAGAAGACAACGACCCTCATAAAATCATATGTTTAGTTAGTGTTGCAATCGTCAGTCCTTCTAGTGAAACCGGGTCGAGTCACCTCCAGAACACTAGCCCACTAGTCTAGTCCACCCTCCTAGCTACCAGGGCTTCCTGGTTTGTGCTCAAACAAGTTTCAAGTTCATATCACATTTCACACTAATGCATAAAAGCCAAATATGGGATTTATGAATGCAAAATCACAATTTTCACACCCAAGACTTCTTTTAAAACCATATGAACAAAAAAATCTTTTCAAAACATAATCTGTATAGGTTACATACTCAACTAAACAATTTGGAAAATTTAAAAGTCACTCATCACTAAACGAACCACCACTTACACATGTAAACACCATTTTCAAATGTGGCGCACACTAAAGCATTTTTCAAGAATGTTTCACAGTATTTTCATAACTAAGTAAACCATATAAAAATTATAAATTAATAGAAAAGTATGTCACATCGTTTTACACACACACAAAAATAACTATTAATAAACCCACAACACATTCCAACATTTAACGCACACAAATACACTTTTAAAGTGTGACTTGCGCCACAAAAATAGTTTGATGAAAAATATTACATCACATGTAAGAAAAACTTGCACAAACTACACTTTTTAATAAGCCAAACCTAAGATCTTATGAAACAATTTTAAATAAGTAACAACACAACATATAAAACAGAAAACAACATGACTTTGGTTTTTCATAGAAAAATAAAACTGATATGGCATAAACATGCTACTAATAAATAAGTGAAAAATATTCATTCTGGAATGATGTGCACCCTAATATAGTTTTCAAAATCAGTTCGAAATTCCTATACCATTTAGTAAAACATTAAGAAATTATATGAAACAATTTCAAGTGACATCACATTCTTATCCACACACAAAACTCACATGAAAACTCTCTTTATTACAAAATTCACTTTTTCACCCCTTCGTAATCCAATTCACAGCTCTTCATATGTTAAATAGACTTATTGCACAACTCACATAACCCAATCGAATTACCCAATAAGGGTTTTCAGAGAATCAGACTACGCACTATACTAACATTATATAAAATAAATCAACGCATGTTAAATTCTTTTGAAAACTAATTTCACACCCAAATAATTAACAGAAGGCCATGCTAAAATAATCGGACATGCAAATTATCTTATCAAACAACAGATATACGTGGAACCACCTACCTCAGGTGTTGAAGAATCCAATACTCGACGTGAAACTCAAATTTCCCATAAAAAACAACAATTCTAAAATGAACCTTACAAACAATATATCAACAAATGCATCAAAATAGAACCAAAACACACTAATCATTCCAAAACAAAAACACAATTCACACCACAGAATCAAGTTAGGAACACAATAATAAATTCAATCAAGCATATTAAATTCATTTAATGGTGGTAGGTCATGGAACAACTTATGTTGGGTGTCAAAAACTCCCAAAAATTGGTTCCAAACACCAATCGCACCACGTGGGATCCAAATTGGACCCTAAATCAAGAATTTCAAACACAAAAAATAAAAAACGAACCCAAAAAAAATAACTCTAAACTGGAACCCAATAAGGAGGGAGGAGATTTTACATGAGTGGGAGATGCTGGAGGAGGAGTACAATGGCGATGTAATGGCTGACAGAGAGGAGGTTGGTCAAGGGGAACATGGGGGTCTGGTGGGACTCCAAGTCAGAAGCAAGAGTGGGTCCATTGGGGTTCCGAGCTGAAAGAAGTAAGGTGGTTATGTGGGGTTCTAAGCCGGAAGAAGGAGGGGGTCCGGCAGTTCAAGGTCATCGGAGAGGTGTGCGGTGCCGATGGGGAGGTGTCAGCAATGGAGGGGAGCGGTGCGAGAAGAACCGAGGGGGGGGGAGGGCTTCGATGGGGGACAAAAAAATGGGAGAAGGGGGGAAGCTAGGTCACGACGCAAAGAGGGGAAAAAGAAAAAAAAGAAAAAAATAATAAAAATAAAACCAAATATAATAATAATAATACCAATAATAATAATTAATATATTAATAATATTAATATTAATAATAGTATCCTTAAATTTTGAAACGATCCATTAAATTTTTATCACATTTCTTATTTTAATTTAGTTTTCATTTTATCCCTCTTTTAAATGTAATTTATTTATTAATAACTCCTTTAATTAGTTGAACATCAGGCTGGCGAGCAGAGAACCGAGCGAGGCCGCACAGCTTAGACAGTGGCGTGTTGAACGCAGTCAAGGTCAGATCACACGTTTTTAAATAAGAACTCAGAAATTTTATGTCGGGCCTCGACCCGAACTACCCGTTTCCCAGAAAAATTAATAAAATAAATAAGGTAAAAGAGGTGGGCATGACAATTCTCCCCACCATAAAGCTTTCTGTACCCAGAAATCCACAACTAAGACCAAACCCCAATGTAGAACACCACACTCTCTTAAGGTTTAAAGGGGATCCCCATAAACATCAAGCGAAGAGATGCAAAAGCATTGTGCTCAGAGAGAATGACTCAGTGATAACTTTAGAAAACTCACAAAAAGACTTTCTAATATGTGTCGCCCACCCCAAAGAGTCGAAATTACTCCAGTTGACTGATCAAGGAAAGGAACTCTCGCACCCATGAAAACCAACTTCACAAGACGAAACATCTCTAGCACTATTAAAAAAACCACACCATTTGGCTAGAATGAATAAACAAGGTTAAACCACATCCAAGGAACACTTTGATCACCAAACAACAAGCCACATCTAGGAACAGAACTAAAAGGTCAACATTAAGAAGCCCGAAGGGGCTCCCTGCCATTAGTAACTTACTAACACTTGAGATGGGATTGGAAAAAAAACTGACACGAGGAGGCATGAGTGGACTCCCCACCATTATGAAAAAAAAAGCCAGCAATGATTTATTCTATTGACATTTGAGCGAGACCCACTATGGGTCTCCCCATCATTTGAACTGAAAAAAGATACAAAACTTTGGAAATTCCACGATAGAGACCAAACACCCCCCCCCCCCCACAAGAGGCAGGGAGGGAGGGGTCCGACTACAAGGGTGTTAAAAGCATGACCCAATACAAACCGTAATTTCCAAATTATTGGATGACCACCATTGATCCTTGTGACGAATTTACTCAAAAAACTGCATAAGGAGCACTAAACGGTGATTACATCTGGTGGGAGACAACTCCCAAGACTTTTAGGTGACAAGACGACCACACCTCCTCAAGGAAAGGGGAAATCTCATGCACCCAGTCTGGTCATTCAGAATGGAATAGACACTGGAAAAGATTTAAACTGCTTTCACCTCCAACACTGATGATAGAAATAAGTTCGGGGTCCCATACACTCTCGGGGTTCTTGACCACGCACCAGCTTCACTCTGAGGCCTATGCCTGGAGCCCTAATGTTTGAAGCATCTCCTGCGTCACATTCAGGCATTGAATACTTCTAAACAGAGCTTCTCCTTTCAGTGTCACACACGACCATCCTGTAATCAAGACAACACCAGCATACACTACACACCTCGATGTCCAACCACTCTCTTGAAGAACATCCACCAAAACAGGAGTTTAGATGATGCACCTTCATCACCTCTTCACCTTAACCAGGGAACATAAAGAGGGTAAAGACGCATGAAAAACACTCCCCTTTGAAAATAAAGAAACAAAACTCCCTAATAAGATGACACACTCCCATGAAAACAGGTATTCCTGAATGATCCTATGAAATCCACTCTTACTCTTCAAAGAGATTCACATTGCAAGACGTCACCAAAAATTACCCTTGTGGCTGATGGAATCATTACCATCCTTTCAAAACATCATCCAAAACTGATAACTTCGAACCGCCTTCACCCTTACCTGCCGGAAATCCTTTCATCGTTTCCAGGGGGACCTTTAGACACAAAAATGTCAAAATTCATAGCTGAAAACTCACACAACTCAAAGAGACCAAAACCCCTATTAACTCCCCTCACATTTTTCATCCCGCTGTGAGAGGATCTGTATAGTTTTAAAAAGGAGTGGTGGGTTCAATTCTAGAATTCAAGAAGAGATTCATCTAATCAACTGGAGGGTTGGCCAATGACAAGTTTCCCATGGCCTCACTTCAATCTCATGTTAATGCTTTATGGGGGGGCGTACACTAGTCACGAAATAAAACCATGGGCCCTACCAAATTGGTCTAATGGTCAAGACATACCATAAGGGAACACTAGGGTAACCACTAAAAGAGATTCCTGAAGCACTTTTCAAAAAAATTCACTAACCACACACTTTCACACCAACATAAAAATATGAAATCAAACTCAGGAAAAAAATCATTCAAGAAGGATTCTCGGCTCAAAACATATCACACCCAACATTTCAAAAACACCAGGACACACCACACAGTCACCAGTTACTAAAACACCAAATTCTCATATAAAAAAACATTTTGAAGATAAGAAATTCTAGTAGGTTGCATAAATACCAATGGTGTCCCATGGGAATCACACATGCATGTTCTCGTACCACACTGGCACCCACCTCATAGCCACCCAGGAATTCATTCACTCGTGCCATTAACCATTTCGTTTTCCAAATACATTCATGCATGTGTTTTCCCATGAGAACACCAAGAATCAAAACCAAACCTTTCCATTTTTTTCAAAACCGAACATTCAACCCACACTTTTCAAACCTTATACATCATTTCATTTTTAAAGCACTTTATTTGAATACATTTTCTAATACCAAAATATTTTTACTTAAAAACCAAATTTCCACAATTCCAAAACAAAGAGATGAGGGACAATGAAAGAATAAACTAGTGTCAGTGGGTGACTGAGACATATGGTTGGTGGCCATACGCCAATCACACCACTACCACAGAGGGTATTCTAGAACAGCGTCCCTAGCTCCACATGGCTTGCCAGACCCTACAAGCTCACTCGGACCATGTACCCTACTCCTTTTTCATTTCCCCTAAACAAAATTAACCACATGGACCGAAGATGTAGACAATCATCAACTTACATTGGTAACTCGAGTCCTGCCACGAGGTGTGCTGGCCAGGCACCTTACTCGAAACCAGAATGTCAAGTTCTGACACCCTTAACTTTGGTCTACACAGACTCTATCCCAAAATAACATGACCCAAGAGAGAAAACCTACTCTGATACCATTTTTTAACAAACCAGGCCAGGTCTCCATCCAACCCGGCAAACGACCCGGTCCGCAACATGGTCCGAAGGGAGTTCCTGATCCCCACGGGCTAGAAAAAGTGTCTGGGTATCAAGATAAAACATGGGAATGATTTACCAGAAATAGTAAACAAAAAACAACTAGCAAGATAAATAAACTTAAACTAAAACATACAATCAAAATGGACAATAAACAAAATCAATTTTAAAGATTTACAACTTGAACCAACATCCAACAAGTTTCGTCAATGAAATAAACTAAAACCCTAACTCAAACCTCCAAGCAAGAAGAGAGGTGTGACATCCACACGTCAAAAACACTAACCTGTACAAGAAGACCACCAATGACCAAAACTACCATCGCTGAGCATGATGCATCAACCTAGAATACACATAGATCAAGGTCTACATACACCCAAAGGTGTATTTAGGGTGTGAGCAAAGATCCCAGTAGGACGTCACCCAATAAAAAGGTTCCACATATAAACATTAAATGAAAAATACATTTGCAATATTAACTAAATAAAAGAAATAAATTCTTGAATATTTTAAAAGAAATTGGAATTAAAGAAAAAAGTTTCAAATGGAACAACTAAAATTAAAACACACACACCCTTACTTTTTAAAATAACCAATATGTCACACTGATGAGCATAAAGTAACCAATGAGCACTAATATGGTAGATTACGCATGGGTATCAGCTAGCTTGGGTCCATAGATCTTCGTGTCTTGGTGAAACATGGATTAGAAGGCCACGACCCTCAGAAAACGTGGATTGGAAGGCCACGGCCCTTAGAAAACATGGCTTAGAAGACCAAGACCCTCAGAAAGGCATATGTTTAGTTAGTATTGCAATTGTTAGTCCTGCCATTGAAGTCGGGTCGAGTCACCTCCAGAACACTATCCCACAAGTCTAGTCCACCCTCCAACCAACTTGGGCTTCCCAGTTTGTTCTCAAACAAGTTTCAAGTTCAAATCACATGTCTCACTATTGCATAAAATCCAAACAGGGTATTTACGCATGGAAAATCACAATTTACACACCCAAACCCACTTTTAAAACCATATGAACACCCAAATATTTTCAAAACATAATCTACATAGGTTACATACTCAACACAAACATTTAGACAATTTAAAAGACACTCCTCACTAAATGAGCCACCACTTACACACGTAAACACCATTTTCAAATAAGGCACACATTAAACAGTTTTTCAAGCATGTTTCACACCATTTTCATAACTAAGTAAACCATAAAAAAATTATAAAGTAATAGAAAAGGGTGTCACATGGTTTTACACACACAAAAAAATAACTATTAATAAACCCATAACACTTTCTAACATTTAACACACTCAAATACACTTTTAATGTGTGACTTGCACCACCCAAACAGTTTGATGAAAAATATTACATCACATGTATGATGCCCTTGGATAAACTACACAGTTTAATAAGTCAAACATAAGAGCTTATGAAACAATTTTAAATAAGTAACAACACAGCATATGAAACAGTAAACAACATGACGCAGGTTTTTCACAAAAAAATCAAACTGATATGGCATAAACATGCTACTAATAAATTAGTGAAAAATATTCATTCTGGAATGATGTGCACCCTAAGATAGTTTTCAAAAACATTTTTCAATTCCCATACCATTTAGTAAACCATTAAGAAATTCTGTAAAACAATTTCTAGCGATGTCGCATGCTTTTCCACACAAAAAACTCACACGAAAACTCTCTTTATTACAAAATGAACCTTTTCACCGCTTCATAATCGGATTCACAGCTCTTCATAAGTTAAATAGACTTATTTCACAACTCACATAACACAATTTAATTACTCAATAAGGGTTTTCACAGAAGCACACTACGCACTATACTAACATGCTACAAAATAAATCAACGCATGTTAAATTCTTTTGAAAACAAAGTTCATACCCAAATAATTAACGGAAGTCCATGCTAAAATAATCGGACATACAAATTAATTTATCAAAAAATATTTATATGTGGAACCACCAACCTTAGGTTTCAAAGACTCCATCACTTGATGTGAAACTCCAATTTCCCATCAAACGTAACATAAAAATTCTGAAATGAACCTTAGAAACAATATATCGACAAATGAATCAAAATAGAACCAAAACACACCAATCATTCCAAAACAAAAACACCATTCACACCACATAATCAAGTCAGGAACACAATAATAAATTCAATCAATCATATTAAATTCATTTAATGGTGTTAGGGCATGGAATAAATTACATCGGGTGTCAAAAACTCCCAAAAATTGGTTCCAAACACCAATCGCACCATGTGGTATCCAAATTGGACCTTAAATCAAGAATTTTAAACACAACAAATCAAAATCGAACCCAAAAAATGAACTATAAACTGAAACCCTACAAGGAGGGAGGAGATTTTACCGGAGTTAGTACCACTGGAGGAGGAGTGCAATGGTGATGGAATGGATTTCAAGGATCAGGTCAGCCGAGGGGAACAGGGGGTCTGGTGGGACCCCAAGCCGGAAGGAGGAGGGGGTCCAGTGGAGTTCTGAGCTGGAAGAAGGAGGGTGGGTCCGTTGGGGTTCCTAGCTGGAATAAGGAGGGGGTTCGGTGGTTCAAGGTCGTCGGAGAGGTGTGCGGCTCCAGAGGGTATGTGTAGTCCATAGAGGAGAGAGGTGCGAGTAGAACATATGGGGGGAGACCTTCGACGGGGAAAAGAATAAAAAATGGGGGAAGGGGGAGCTAGGTAATGACGCAAGGAGGGGAAAAGAAGAAAGAGAAAAAAAAGAATAAAAAAGAAAACAAATCTAATAATAATAATTAACATATTAATAATAATAATAATAATTAACAAATTAATAATTATAATAATAATAATATCCTTAAATATTAAAACGATCCATTAAATTTTTATCACATTTATTATTTTATTTTCATTTCATTTTATCCCTATTTTAAATTTTATTTATTTATTAATAACTCCTTTATTTAATTAGTTGAACATTGGGTTGGCGAGCAGAGAACCAAGTGAGGCCGTGCGGCTTAGACATTGGCGCACTAAATACAGTCAAGGTCAGATCACACGTTTTTAAATAAGAACTCAGAAATATTTTGTCTGGCCTCAACCTGAACTACCAGATGCCCAGAAAAATTAATAGAATAAATAAGGTAAAAGAGGTGGGCATGATAGTTATGGTTTATAGAAATTATTTATGATTAAGTTTGGAGTCTAAATCTCCCTCTAATTTATTGGGTATGTGTATATTGTAGGTCGGTCGTATGGTAACTCTATGTGTAACTGCGATGGTTACACAATAAGGTAGCTGTTAAGGTCACATAGTAATGTATCCATGAGGGTTACATATTATAAGGTATCCAATATGGTTACAAGATTATGTAAGTAATTACCCAATATTCAATTATTTTTCTATTTATTTTATTTATGTTTTGGAGACATTTCGTGGAAATATCATGTTTCACAAAGTAAGTCTATATGGGTGACAAGTATGTCCTTCTTAAAATGATTTCATATGCTTACATGTATTAATGGAAAAAAATTCATTAATTAATTTTATATCCATTTTCGATATTTTTTTTCTCATCCCAATTTTTTAAATGATTTTCACAGGTTATAATGAAGTGTAAGAAAAACAAGGAATCCAAGTTAAAAATTATGACGATTTGTCAAAGAAAACATGTTTTTTCAAAAGTTTTATTTTTTGGGATAAATAGATACTATTTTAGAGATATCTGATCTATCTAAATGTGGAATTTTATGCATGTCTTGTATTTCATTTCTATAAAATATAATCATGAAAATATCTTCACTGTGAAAGGATGTGAGTTATTTACTAAAATTCAATATTATGTAATGTAATAGGGTCGGGTCCTTATAACATTACCGACTGGATCAAGTCCAACTATACCAATGGAGTCCATGGAAGGGGTACCATGTTTCTAGGTAAGCATCACCAGTTAATAGTTTAGGGGAGAGGTGGTTGGACCTCGTTCTCTATATGTAGTGGTTACCCAAATAGCCAGTGACGTGGAAGAATGGTCGAGGGAATGGGGATGGTAGGGATTTGGTGCGTCTCAGATGGTTGATTCATAGAAGACATTCTTGGCATAATTATCCAGGTTTCTAGTATTATGAGGTGATAGGAGTTGTCCTAATCTATGCATATATTACATAGAATATGGATGGAATCATCCTAGTACGTGGGGTGGGGGGTCGGCATCCGATGAAGGGGCGGAGGCTATTGGGCTCAGCCTTGAAAGAGGAAAGTATCCTATAGTGAGGGATAAGGAGGGAAATATTATGGCATAATCAAACATGATGTTTCTATGATAGTCTCATTTGTGATGATTATAGTCCCTGGTTATTCTGGGTGAATGGGATGGGGCTGGTAGAGGCAAGACGATTGAAGTGAGGTAGCCTCAGTGGGTGGTCCAGGTGGGGCGATTGGGAGAGATGACCAGTCGAGAAGGATGGAGGAGACTCATCGGGTGAAGTATCCCCTTCCCTATTTCCTTTTCCTTTTTATAACATATTTTCAAAATTCTAAATCCTAAAATTGTATTTTTGACAAATGGGGTGTGTATTTTTGTCTTCTAAAAATTGGACACCCTTCTTCAACAAAATCCGAATTCCACACCCCTTTTTAAAAAACATTCAATAACCAAAATAAAATGTTATTATTTTTTAATTTTGAAAATTTTTTAATCACATGTCAAAAGGTTTCTACTTCATTCCCATGTACCAAAAAATTTTCTTAGAGTAGTTAAATAAATTGAACGAGTTCCTCATTCTGACTTCAATCATGCATGTTTGTTACAAGTTGATGGAGATAGTTTGTAAAAGACATTGATTCCAAACCACTCTATATCATCCAATCATGATTCATGAATTTTTTCATATTTTATTCATTATATTCTAGGTTCTATCACATTGCTCTAATGATATCTTCATTTCCACGATGATCACCATAAACCAATGCCTTTGATTTGTGAAGCTTATTTTTGGATCGTTCACTCGGATATAGTGTTTATCTCTGTAGGATTAGGGAGGAGATAGAAGATCTAAATTCTGATTGATCAATAGTAATTGGAAAGAGATTTTCACTACACTTATATATTTGAAGTTTCAATACCCTGTTAGGGTTCCCCGACCCCCATATATATAATGTTATTTAATTAAGTAATAAAAAATAATTAAGAATAATTAATTTCATCAGAAATATTATTTATATTTTTTCACATACCTATTATATATATTAAACATATTACATGATAAAATTGAGTTTTTTACTCCAATTTTAACTCCTAATAATGTTAAATTAATCCTAAATATTAAATTAATATTTTTTTATATTATGTTAATCCATGAATTTACGTAACCAACTTGTAAATAGTTTTAATAAATAAATTTAACCCAATTATTATTTCCATGAATAAAAATGAGTTTATTTTTTTTATTGATTGATAATGCTTGGACAATAGCTGGACTCCATGTTGTGGCCAACCATGTCCTATATTATTATTAACCTGGATATAGAATATTATAGAACTTGTTATTATGTGTGACCTAGTAGGACCATATCTCGATAGCAGTGAATAGTTATCATAGACTAGGAGCAGAGTCTAGAAACCCATCGAGGCCCCTAAAGAGACAAGGAGCAGTAATAGTAATGATAACCAACCTATAATCATGCACTATGTAATATAATCTCTTTTTCATATGACATATCATATAACATGATGCACATTTGTGCCATTGTCATTTTGTGCTTTATTGTTTGTTATTCTATCAAGACATATTTACCTTTGACTACCATTGTCAAATATTTATAAAGGTACTGCCATCCTGATCAACCTGAACCAAGATATAACTTCCGCAGCTCCAAATCAAAAAAATTCTATATTGATCATTTAACCAATTTTCATTCAACCAATGATGCACAAAACACAAGCTACCTCACCATGACATTATTGTCATTGTTTTTGTATTCCATCATTGTATGAAATCAAATACCCATACTGATAATGATCTCAAACTATGATATCAATACACATGTATGTAGATAGGAACAATAAATGACACCCAAACATTTTTTGTTCCTATTGGCAGGTATGTCCCCATGATCTCAACTACTAGTGATCACCACGGGTGAACATCCCATGTCTCAATGATTATGATACCACATCACTTGATAGTCTATCATGATCTATGTCCTATCAATATGATATTTTTGTACCATAGTAAAATAATTTAAAATTTCAGTTTTAGTATCACTAGGATCTCATTAAATATTTTGAAGCACAATAACCATTTGATAAGACACGTAATTAAAGTACATTGCCCTAAATATAGTGGATGCAGATCTATCAACACTATTCTAGTACAAAAAATCACATGTATATATAAAACCAAATACATGTAATAGTAATCATTGTACATATAAATATTTTATATCAGGAACCCACTTTTAGAAAATAAGACATATGACCCACAAAAAAAAAATTAGATGAGAAACTATTACCTCACCTTTTTTATTTCTTTGTACATGTTAAAAACTAATGTATAAAACATTTTTATTTATTATAAATCTATTATATAACCATAATAATATATATAATACTATATATGACTTACTAATAACATCTTTTCACATATTTATAAACAATTATTTATTAATTTCACTCTTCCATGTTATAAATGTTTTATTTTTCATTCTTGTGTTGGTTTGGAATTTACTTTCCTTTAACATTGATCATGGATACATCATATATTGATTTTTAGAAATGAAATTTATATTATATTTATTCATCTTATATATTTTTTAATCGTTAATATAATGAAAAGATGAAAAATTTGTGACATCACTTCATGGATATGATAGCCCATACATAATCATGAGTGACATTTCCACTTTTTTATAAATGTACTGAAATATGGGTAAATAATAATACACCTTTCTAGATTAATTTTCATATAATATATAATCAAAAAATATGTCCTTACTGCAATTCATATAAATAATAAATGAAAAACGAATCACATCGCTCTGTGGAAGTGGTAGTCACGCTTGAGGGATGTTATCATTTTCAAAAGGATGGTAAGGTAAGAAGGTTGAAAAGATGTAATATTTTAATAAGTATAATTTGTTCATAAATTTCCTATATAAACATTAAATCCATCATAATAACTATCAATAAAATATGTTGGGGGAAAATGTGTTATATCACTTTGTGGGGGAAATAGTCTGCATATACAAACAAATGATACTTTCATTTTCAACTTGATGAAAAAGTGATGGATGAATGTTATGAAATCATCATAATAACATCATATTATTTAGTATATACTATATTAATTATATAACAATGGTTAGTATATAATTTAATGTTTTAAAATAAGAAGTAAAAATGAAAGAGATCAATTAACATGACTTTTTTGACATTGATAAACCTTATTTGGATCTCTTCTGAAGGACGCTATAGTTTCCTTTTGGTGTGAACAACCCCCTAAAACATGGATAAATATTTTTATAATAGTATTCAATAGTTTTTAGTCATGAAAAGTTTCTAAATGTGGACTGAATAATAGAGTATAGGTGGTATCATTTTATAGTGAAAGAAAACACACATTTGAAAATACAAAAATGATTGAAATATAATATTTAATTCTCATGTGAAAGATGAAAAAAGTGGAAAAAAATTATAATATAATATAGCTTAACACTTAAATAATTTCAATTAGTAAAATATTCATATGTTTATGACTCATTTTATACCTTTCCTTTTTGTTTAACTCCTTCATTAATCATTTTAAACCTTAACTATGCTAACAAAATTTTCAATACTAAAAGTTTATCAATTTAATTATAACATAAAAATTGGTAGTAAAAATTGAAAGGGGATAAATTTTAGACCATATTCCTTTCCCCTTTTCATTATATAATATTTTTATTATTTTTAAATCATTTAATAATATATTATTTAACATGAAATAAAATTAACATCATTTTAACAATTATCCACATATTTTGACATTAATGTCATCAAGATTGATAGGTAATATTGGATTGGTGTTTATTGATACAGTTGGATAATGTTGAGTCAAATTCTAGTGTAACATTCTATACACCTTAGTTTAACACGCATGGTTTGAGCTCCGTAGTGGAATTTTTGGGGGTTTCATGGGTTAGTGTTCCCATACACTAGGGGTTCGATGACATTGATAGGGAACTATAGTAGTGCATAATTTCTATAGAAACATGTGATAGAGTTATTATGTGTGTGTGTGTGGGTGTAAATCTATAATATCGCATAATTTTGATATTAAATTATAGTGAAGTTATTCTTCATCTCCATGGACATAAGGTACATTTCCCATACAATGAATATCCTTGTGTCCATGTTCATAATCACCTTCTTATTTTTTTAGGAATTTTCTTCATCTATAAACCTATGACTTTGTGACTCTTGGTTTTTCCAAAACATTTAATCAATATATAAATCATTTTACTATAAATTTTATAATAATAATAATAACATTCATGTGAAATAATAATTTATAGAAAAAATTATTTTGATGTTTTCAAAATCATTTACTTTGATATTTCTACTGCTTGTGCAAGCATTGTGTTCATGTTTTGTAATAATTCAGGTAAACTATTCCATAATTTAAAACTAATAATAAATTATAATTATAAAAAAATTAATTATGTTAAAAATAAACTTTTATTTTTATTCATAACACCTTCTTATACCTTTGTGAACATTTAAGGGAAATTTTGAGCAAGAGAGTGAAATTTTGTAACATTATTTTACCAAAATTAATATAAAGGTCATTATTAATAAAATGGAAGCAAAATTCAATTTTTTCAAATATATAAAGGTGTGGTGTAATGAACTATCTGAAAATAAATTTTTTTTACTTTCCAAAAAGCCACTTTAAGGATTAGTGGCAACCATACATTTCAAAATCTTTGAAAAAAAAGTTTTTCCACGATATTCAAATTTCAGTATTCAAAATTAATCATCGCCCATCGGTCATATCGAGTCAAGTGCCTACCTGAAGTCATACACCCATCACATCATACTTCTGGACCTTACGCCTCCCATCATCACAACACTGGTGAGACATCTTCTCCTCCATCTAAAAGGAGTCCACGTCATCGTCGTCATAGTCGTCGTCCCCGATCCATTTCCAAATCATCGGTGATCCCTTCCATCGGAGTCCGTCGTTGCCAATATAAAATATCTATCATCTTTTCCATCATGAACTACTTTATTAGAGTCCCAATATCAGTTATTAGCATCAATAAATACCAGCATCGATATCATCATCATACCCTGATGATGTAATTGACCGAACATTATGTCGATCACTGAATACCATCATAGACCAACCGAGTAGAAACAAAACCGTTGTGAATAGCCGATATCTACCACCATAACAAAACTAGAACAAAACCTTACCAGAGAAGATATCGAAAACTTCACCATACAAACCTCATAATACATATCCAAATCATGTTGTGCAATAAGCATCTTTAGCCTCCAAATCCCACCTCCAAAAACCTTTGATGAAACACTGCACCAAAATCGACTCAAATAAGAGCATAGGGTCATGGGTTCAGGGTATAGAAATCAATGGTCGATGCCTCTACAATGGCATCATGCTTGGACTGAAACCTAAATCCAAACCAAGAACAAGACGGCATAGTAGTACTTGAAAACGCCTCAACCAACATCCCACAAATCTCAAAACCAGAGAGTAGCCATCACTCAAGATCCGACCTATAGAGGCAAGAAGGACCATGAGGTTAGAGAGGGAAAGAAGATGCTTGGGGATTCAACAACCACTACCATCCTTGTGAGAAAAAAACCCAAAGAGTCGCACCAACTGAAAGAAAATATTGATTCCACAAAGAGAGGAAAGGAAAAGTGGAAGGGAAGAAGAGGGAACGTTGGGCCGACACGCCACCAACGTTGAAGAGGAGGGTTTAATGTGGAACCCATATCCTGAGAGAGGGGTAGGGGGAGTCGAGGGATAAGGGTGACATCCCATCCTATTTTGGAAAGATTGTAACGTACTAGCTAAATCCAACTTCACATTTCATCCAACCTTTCTCACCATAAGGCCTTAGGCATGCTTCATCAAATGTTATAGGTTGATGAGTAGTGGTAAGGGTCTCAATTATATATTTGGTATGGTATAACCTATTTTAAAATTGAAATAATTGTGTAAAATAACTAAAACATCCAAAACGTTAAACATTAGAGTACACATAATAATAAAACTAAAGAAACAACATGATTCAATTAATTAAATATAGTTAAAAGTCTTACTAAAACACATAGAATATATTCTAGTTGTTTTTTGGTTTCGTGAGCCACATGTTATAAATTCTCTGGTATGGTCCAGAGAAAGCGTAGATTTACATCAGGTGTTATCCTAGAACCTAAAGATGGAATCTCTCATTGTTATTAGTTTTATCCCCTTTCTTTTTATGGCGATTTTCTATTATTCATGTTGATATTAGCTTTTTTTCTAGGATAGCCTTATCACATGTGAAATCACTTGTTATAATAGTAGATTATATGTTCACCCCTGGAGGTGGTCTACTAAGATTTATTTCTCATCTGTTGAATGTGAACCATGGTGTGCATGAAGGATATATTTCACCTTTCATGTTTGAGATGATATAATCTAGTGATAAATCTACAATCCACACATTTGGGAAACAATTATGTTCCAAAATTCCTAAAGAAAATATTATGCTCTGTATAGGGGACCGATTTATGAACTATCCAAGTAGAAATAATCTATATATAGTCCCTAATGATGCATTTTCCCATGAAATCTCGTCTACCAATAGACCCAGCAATGTCCTAGGAAACCCACTAAAGAAATCATGAGTCCACAATATCCAGAACATTTAACCAATAGTCATGGAATAATACTCAACTAGAGGGGTGAAACCATCCATATCGTCCATTAACTCCAAAACTAAATATAACCATAACCATCCAATGATTAACAGAACTGAATCAAAAATATGGTCCACCACCCAATCAAAGATATCCCAAGGTTTTACTCCCCAATCCAATGTCCTGAGAAGAAACAACCTAAAACCTCATACCCAAAGGACAACCGAACATGATGAGATCTATCCTCTAACCCATAGTGGAAATAGCTAAACTAGCAACACCCATCAACTATAGATCAACAAATCATGGGTCCTCTCTAAGAACCATGGATATCTTTATCCAATAGAAAATCCACCACAGGCTCTCAAAAACCCCCCTTAGGGCCAAACCAAAACTCAAGGACCCCATGGTCTCTGGGGTTGTAACATAAAGTGAAGTTAAACTAATTACTCTTATTCTGCATCTAAGAGCTTATCCCATTTCTATAAAATGATCCAAAAATGGTCCAAATTCCAAAACAAAAGGGGACACTCTATGATGGGTTCCTCTAGACCATCCAAAATCATGGTACACACCATATGTAGAACCTCAAAACATTACCCTCAATGTCCTTAAACTGATTGTCAATCAACAATGCACCCCATGTGAATCCAAATCACATTCACACCGATAGGGAAACTCACAATGATCTTCTAACAACCTCAATGTAGGACCCCCACTAGAGCTCCCTAACACACATAAGACCTTGGGGAATATTCCATACAAGAAAACCATATCCAGTCTTTTAGGAAACCAACCCATTCAAGGGTACCAACTCATCTAAATAGGAATACCAAGAATCACCATGTCATGAGGACATTCTCACCAGTAAGATTTAGACACCAATGGTCACTTAATAAAATACTAACCTATAAGGGAAGACCAAGCATCAATACATCATAGAATAATTTATGCAAGAAAACTATATCCAGACTTTAGGGAAACCATCCCATTCATGGGTACCAACTCACCCACATAAGCGTACCAAGAATCACCATTTTTAGAGGACATTATCACCAGTGAGATATTGAAATCACTGGTCACATAATAAAAAACTAACCCATAAGGGAATCCCATGTATCGCTACACCACACAAAAATTCTCTGAAGTTGAAAATGGAAACCACTTCTCAATTGATCCCAAAAAATCCCATGAAGGAGTCCACAATAGTATCTAAGACTCATCTCAATTTATCAATGACACTCAACCATAACCACAATCACATAGATTCAACCCAGGAAAAAGTCTCCAATAACTCTAGTCCTAAAACCCATTAAATAAACCTCAAATTCTATAACCTAGATAAACTTGTCCCAACAAAAAGGTACAAACCTAGATGTCCTTCGAGATACCACATTATCATGTCTTCTAGAATAATTCCAAATAAACTCTAATAGATCTCCATGGAACACTCGATCCAGGATGATAAATGATATCAATCCCATCAAATAGGCCGCACAACTCACAATCCAACCCCCATAAAGATGGTAAAAACAATCCTTTAAGAAATCCAACTAAAACACACACACCCATCCGAAAACACCATCCAGAAAGCCTCTCAACATTGAAAGGATTCAATCCTGATGGTCAATGTGGAAAAATTCTTATAATGGACTATTTATAACTCTAACTCATACTATGGGGAACAAAACACTAACAAATCACTTTTTGTAAAATGTATATGGTGTGTAATCTTGAGTACTTGTTGTGTACTCTTAATGATTCACCTGGATATCTACCTCTACATAGAAAGATGAGATATGGGGTCTAGTCTAGTACTACTATATGACAATGGTATACATTGTTATTTATTATGTTCTACTACATGGACATGTTACCATCACATTTGGTGTAATCCAAAGTACATGAACACATGAAGATTTATCACTAAACAATGTGTACATAGAGTAAAGTACACTTCATGTACTACCTAATACTATTTCATCCCATGTACCCAAACACATGTCTGTGAAAATGTCTGAGTACTAATACATGATGTGTAATTATAATAATCCATTTCCCCAAACTAGAATAAGACATGACATGTGTTCTCAAAACAACATAATAAGTACATTATTTTTGTCAAATTCATACCACTCCAAATGGAATTCTATGCCCAATATCTTCCACAAGCCATTGATCAAACACTCAAGGGGTGAAAACTTCTAAAAACATGATGAAAACATAAAAATGTCTACAATATGGTTATTTATGGAAGAAAACATAAATCTTGACTAGTAATTGGCTAAAACTGTTGATGCTTGATGCATAATCTACCACCCACAGTTGGAACACTCCAATCCGGGCCTTGAACAAACTCTATACAATGCCTCCTCCTTTTAAATCCCAATTCATACTCCTTATCCCCTCATATCCATATGAAGGGAATCCCAAATTGGATTTCATGAGAAGTAAATTGGGAATATGGGAAAATAAAATGGGGAAGATGAAAAATAGATTAAAAATAGAAATAAAAATATAAGAAAATGTGTCAGGACTTAATGATCGAAGAAAGGTTATGCCTTGATTAAGAAAAATACCATATTTCATACTAATCCCCAGAGATGTAATCTCAAGGTAATTATAAATTTAAATTACATGACTAAATGAACACATATTATTAAATTTATATTTAAATAATCAAATACTGAATATCATTTAGAAATTTTGTTGACTCTAATTTATAATAAACTCATTTTCAAGGGTAAACACTCAATTATAGGACCAAACAAGTAGTTGGAAAAAATATATGAGATCATATTAGAAGATGATATACCATTTTACCCTAGAAATATTTCTAGGGAACAAAAGGATTAAATTTAACATAATTCTCAAAACTTATGATGATGTCAGGCATCATAAACTCCCCATCTCAAATGATTATTTCTCCTCAAGAAGCCTTATTGGTTAACTAGTTTCCATGAACTCACTATGAACTAGTGCAGACGATGACATCTGGTTTATCCAACAATCGATCTTATTGATTCCATTACCCACTCCTAATACGAGAGAGGTTAAACCATTGCTGATTTGATGCTCTCCTCCAAAATATTATCATTATTTTTACCTTGTAGTCTAAAAAGAAAAAATAGATCCCATGCTACGTTCATCAAAGAAGTAGTGGATAGATGTAGCCAAACCACTAAAACCTAAGGTCCAACACAAAAATTGTGTAGACTGATCCATTACAACCATGAAGAGTAAAATTCATGCTATGAAAAACATAAAAGAGGATCATAAACTCCAACATCCTGTGGTGAAATCCCCATCATAGTGATTTCCTTAATTTTCACTCAAAAGCACAATAGGAATCATGCTCACCTATGAGAATTCCTAATAAAACTAGGATAACACATGTAAAAATTCTAACCATGCTCCTTATTCATGTTAGTTATAGAATCACAGAGAACCCTCAACATTTTTACGAAACATGGAGGCATATCTCTCTGGACCTAATAAACCACATGACCACACTCCACACTATCATCGTTCCAATGCCACAAGAATCCAACCATGCTTCTAATGGGCTACCCAGAGCACAACCAAATCGATTAGGTCCTACAAACTAGCCAAACCATTCCTCTCAAGACATACGTGAAACACAAATCATATCCAGTACTTTACTTCTCAAACTCTATTCATCCCCATGCCTAACCAAATCCCATTAATAATAGATCTCAATGACCTCTCTAAGAATGATTAGTCACACCCACCAAAGACATTAGTGATGTCAGGCCAATTGGACCCACCAGAAGACCCAACCGAGAAAACATGGATATAACTCCATCCCATGGAATACAAACTTGGGACTTTGGGGAAAACACCAAATTGGGGAAACTTGATCCCAAAGTAAAGGTTCTTTAGGCCTCTTTTCCCTCCCTGAGCCACTAACAGGGAACTCATATCTTATTACTGTCCCACCGGGGTCACCATAAAACCATCAACAAAGTGATTTCATATCCACCACCAATGAACCTATCACCACATGATCCACATGACCTTTAATCAGGATAAAATATATGCACATGTTTCAGTTGAGTAGAATTCCACCAAGTACTCACATGAGAAAACAATGTATGAAATTTTTTTGATACTTTAATCAATTGAACATCCATCATGAGTAAAACACCAATAATAGACATATTTCATGTGAATTCTATGTGCCTTGAATTAATACTAAAAACTGAATTATTTTCCATGGTACAAGAGATAATAATTAACCTAAACAATAAATCTATAAATCCATCTGCATCACACTAGATGAAATCATGCAACCATAAAAATAGAATCAATGATAAATAATCCCATTCCCTGAAATGATAGACTTTCTATCAAAAAAATTGTTCATAACACATAAGTTTGATATCCATCACATGTTCAGAAACATTCTTAGACAAACCGGATCCCTAATATCAATAACAATAAAACCGAAAATATCAAATTACATTTTGTAATAAGGAATCCAAAGTCAACCTTGATCATCATCTGATATAGCTCACCACAAAGACTTAGGCTCTCATCCCCAAATCTATGGGCTACTGAATAGTGGAGAGGGACTAAAAGATACAGTGAGGAGACTATACCCTCTGGTCAAAGTGAAATAATAGAATAAAATAACTAAAACATGGATAAATATAAATTCGATAATAAGCATAATAAAAAATAGAAACAACTACATGATGTAATAAATGAAATTCCACATATAGTTATATAGAATCTGATTTGTGAAAAATGAAAAATAGGTCACCCACTGGGAGAAAAATATATAAAAAAATGAAAATAAGTACAATAGGATCTACTTGAATCACTGAAAAAACCACACACATAGTCTCTTTTTCTGACGATTTCACAAGGGAGCGTGCATCCATATGTTCGAGGATGGCGACGCTATTTGTTGCCCCACATTCCGACCTTCCAAAGGCGGGTGACATCCATTCCTTGTTTAGGGATGTTTGATCCTTCATCAAAATGGGATGATGGTATGTTGGTTCTTCCTTCTGTGGATTCGTCCTCAGAACTTGTCACCTAGTCCGAGTCTCCCTTATAGACATAATTCATTGTTCATGAAACTCTTCCCAGTGCCATATCTTCATGGACACCAGTTAATTAAACTGCTTTAGTTGTGACATTCCAAGGGGTTTGGTGAGGGAAGTAACCTTCGGTCAGGGGAGTATTCATGTTGTACATCACTAGCATGTCTGAACATAGGAACACTAGCGCGTTTGGGTTTCTTCCCATTATTATAGGGCCTTTAAAGGGCATAGAAGCCCAAGGCATCCCACATCAAATGCGGGGAATTACATGCCATATGCATGTATCTCAGGTTTTCCTCAACTTCCAATATTTAACACTGGGTATTCCGTTGGTTTAACATCTAGCGAAGACAGATCAGACTGATCAAAACACTGACTATAGTGGAACAGATGGGTGAAACCCTTGGAGGGAACACTGATGTTGTGGATAACACGTAGTTAGTTACCCGGTTACTGCTAGAATCCGTGAATGGATGAATTAGAATGATCTCAGTGGGACATGGTGGCCTGAGTAAGAATCAACATGGATAACTGGTGTCTAAGTGATGTGGATAGATAATGGGATGGAGTCGAGTCAAGGGTGACAGTGATGTTGGGATTGAGTCTTGAAGAGACATCCTACGTGTCACAGTGGAAGGGAATCAAACTTCGTGTAGTTCAGGAAGTGATGGGACACCTAAGGAGTAAAATCGTATGGATGGGACCTGAAGAAAGTGGAACCTCTATGTTCTGGAATGAAATTGGGGTGCATGCAAAGGACAAAGACCTGATGACATGCTCGGGCTTACGCGTGATTAGTGACCAGAGAGTTGGTATGATGACACTAGGATGGACCAGTGGTATGGGTCCCAACAGATGGGATGACAGCGGCTTACCTCCATGCTCGTACTGACAATGGCTTATCGTTGACATGGACTCACAACATCTTACCACTGGATGGGATCACAATGGCTTACCGCTGGATGAGGTCATAACGGATTACCGCTTGATGGAGCCACAAAGGCTTACCGCTGGATGGGGTCACAATGGCTTACCACTGGATGGGGTCACAATAGCTTACCACTGAATGATGAATGTAATTTAAAGTCATACAGAATGAACTTGGTCTGACATTAAGGGGTTAAAACCAATGGTCTTAGGGCTTGAGCTTAAGGGAGGCTCCCTATGTACCTTTCCTTGGTATGGATCAAAGTCCACGTAGTTCGGTAGGAGTGGGAACCGACGTGAAGATGGTCGGGACCAATGGGTTATGGGATTGAACCTTAGGTTTGCTTCCTACATACCTTAACTTATCAAGGATCAATGTCCACATAGTTCAGGAAGAGTGTGGGGCTTACACTCTAGGCTACCCAAAGAGGATGTCATGGTCGGTGCTTTCTCTATGCCCACGTGAGTCATGATCATTGTGAGAAACATGAGGCAGAAAAAACATGATGATCACATCACGAAAGGTGTATCCATGGGAAGGGGAGTAGGTCTTACACGTATTTAGTGGCCCAAAAATTAAACAAGGGCTTACACGTGGTCCTCATCCCAAAGGGGAAATAGGGTCTTACGCGTGGTCCACTGCCCAACGCGGTGGAGATTGGGACTTACTCCAGGATGGAGGCCTGGGTGGTGACAAAGCCCAACGGGATAATAAAGGTCTCGATTCCCATCTCTCCTCAGGTCTTTGTAAAGGAATAAGATAGGAGAATCAGGGGTTCTGCCTCCTACAAGAAAGTCTAGGGTCTTACACCATGGTGGTTGCCCGATCCCCGCGGACAGACGTCGCTCCAATTAGGAGGATCTCATTTCATGTGAGAAATGATCTAACTCCCATGGAGAATAGTGGGCATGAAGAATGTCCAAGGTGGTGCACCCCACATATGATGCACATGGTGGGGTTACAGTTTAATGTCAAGTGCTATGTATGATGGTTCTTGGAAGTTTAACGTCCTGCATCTCGGACGAGGAGTGGTGCGCTCCGCACCCCTAGGACTTACATAACTGATACCTTCCCACCCTTGAGGGAAAGAAGGCATCAGAAATTTTTTGGTGAGGGGGTGTTATGGAGTGATCTATTGATGGGTCCACATTATCATGGCTATGAGAATAATCAATAGTTGTTAGAGTGCCTGTACGAAGAAGCATGAGGTTAAGCAACGCAACGGAAAACACCACCCAAGTGACTTTTAAGTTACTTCATGCGAGCCTAGAGGGTCGTATGAGATAGGGGTGTGTGATGTAGATGTTTTTTTGCATAAGAGGCACCCAAAGATAATTTCTGAAAGAGGGACATCAAACACATGAAAAAAAGTACGCACAAGGAGGGAGAATCACATGCAAATGGATATTTGTGTGCAATTGGTGCGCAATTAGAACAGTTGCACGGAAGAGTCCCCGTGTGTGCTCAATTGGAGAGGATTGCACACAAAGTGGAGTCGAGGTTTTGCACGCAAATTGCAGTGATTGCATACAAGGACCGGTCTAGGTTTTGTGCAGAAGGTGAATGGATTGTGCTCAAGGTTCGTGCTTTAATGGGATTCAGGTTAGGGTTAATCCCAAATGGTCTTGCATGAAGATAGGTCCCTGGGAGACTTGTCGTGAAAATTATCGTACCAGAAATCCATCTTTTACGTGAAGGAGAGGGGAATTTTACATAGAGGAGATAGTTCAGATTCATCATCCATCGGAAGTTGAAGGGGAAGCCTTAAATTTATAGGCTCTTGGGGTCTTCGGGTCCATGCAGAGATCGGCCTGTGTGAACGATTGCATGCCCAGGTCAGGGCCACGCAAGATTCAGTGCCCGGGGTCAGTGGCGCACAAGATTCAGTGCTCAGGGTTTGGGGTGCATAATTTTCGGCACCCAGCATCGGCGGCATAAAATTTTCCACACCTACTAGGAATACTCCCTTGGATCCTAGAGTTTCCCATGTGAGAGAGAAGTTTTTTCGTGCATGTCTTGGATTTTTCATGCGGCCCTTCCGGTCCTCCTAGGATTGATTTCTGGGTAGAACTCTGTCATCGCTATATCCGAAATATACCCTCTTTAGGCCTTGATTGTTTTTCGGAATCAAAAAATCCCCCCCCCCCCTCAGAATCGGATCGACGAGGGGACACAAATGTTGGATTCCAAGGGAATCATCAAGATGCATATTCTCTTGGGTTCAGAGTGCGCAAACAACTGCCTCTATGCATAAAACCTCAGGTCAGCGCACAAACCATTTTTTACACGTGTGAAAGCCACGCTCCTAGCCTAAAAATCCATCATGGTCCACTCAGTCTGTAGGAAGTTTTCTCACATGAGAATTCCGAAACTATCAACAGTGAAAAAACCTTCATTGCCTTGCACATAAAATACTTCGTTGCACATAATTCCCTAAGTAAATTCATTTTTTTACACGCTGGATCGGGGGTTTTTAATGCCGATATCTCCATCTTTCGCACCGACTCCTGATTTTTTGTGTCACCTCATGATTTTTCATGCACCGTAGCTATCATTTCATGCTGACTCCTTTAGATCTTGCCGGAAGAAGATGGCTGGAAATCAGACTGACACTGAGAGAGAAGCTTTGTTTGCTGCTCTATGGGCCGAGATGGCTGCCAACCCTGAGTTTTATGGAACCCAAATGATTGTATCCAGCAACCAAACTCTCTTCAACATGTTGACCCTAGCCCAGAAGGAGTATGTTCTCTCTAACAACTTATCGATATGGGTATTTGGTATTTTGGAGGAGGTACCCCTTCCAAGATTCGAAGTAGACACACCGCTATCGTGGGTGACCCACGAGGATGACCTCCCTCAGTATAATATCACTAATAATGGTTATCCTGTTACAGAAACTAGATATATAGATGTTTACGTCCTGAACCCTAGGACTAGGACCATTTCGAGAAGTGACTCAGTCGCAGAGGATTCTATGGCACATTACACAAGTACTTTCCAATAAAGGGTTACTGATGAGACTAAAGACCGGCTGCAGGCTTGGGACCTGAGGTATGGAGGAAAAATCACAAGTGAGTGGGCCCTGTAATTTTGAGTACACCAAATGGGTGACCAGTTTGTGGAAAAGTTGTGGCATATTGGTTTGTTTGAGGCCGTGTGGACGTTGCAGTTCCATTTCTACCGCAAGCAAGAACTTGATCCAGAGTTGTTTACCCAGGGGTCCCATGATACTAAAACGTTCCATCTCCACCATGGGGATATTGGTATTAGCCTTTGATACATTCATTGCATCGGGGGCATCCCTTTGGATGGTCACCATTATGATGAATTCCTCCTGAAAGGGGAATATCTGGGGAGAAGGATCACAGACACCTATCTTGACATACCATCTGTTGGAACTGGCCAAGGAGAGGCTGGAAGTCAAGGACATTCTAAAGGACATCACATACTCAAAGTAGTTCAGTCTATTTCTGCAGAAACCCTGGACATCATGATGCCGGGGCGAGGAAGACGGTTTCCGACCGTGGCATAGAGGAGAAAAAGTGACTCGTACTAGAGGATCTTGGAGGTGGGGGAATATCAATATTGGGGCTTTAGTGGGAATGAAAGTCGTGATCCGAACATCCGGTATACCAGATTTTTTTCCACCTTCCTAAGTGTGTGGATCCTTCCAGTGAGGGACACGAGGATTGGATATTTTCTAGCAACATTGTTGATTGCTGGTATTATGGATGATAATCATAAGTTCAATATGGGAATCCCTGTGTTGGCTCATTTGTTTTCCATTCTAGGGTGCATTTATAGAGGTGGTCACTAAGGAGAATTTGTGGCCCTTTACAGATTCTTCATGGTTGGATCGCGGCTCATTGTGGCGGGTATAACATTCCAAATTCCATTCATCCTCTGGGTAAAGGTCTTCGGCCCTCCTTGTTGAATATTATTGGGGTCATTCCGTTGATGCTCAATGAAGTGGGGGTAAGGATCAGGATCAGAAATCATGAAAATTTTACCTTTAGTCCATTCCCTACCCCAGCTGGTCAAATGATAGACAATGGTCAAGGCTCGCTAGAGAAAAGGGAATACTTCTAGAGAATCAGAGGTGGGTTGCTTATGGCCCGAGTAGATGGGAAGATCCTTTTCAAGGCCAATGTGACATCAAGATTTTCCAGGCAGTTCGGATTCCTCCAGCGAATGCCAAAGAAAGTGTATAAAGAGGTATGGGAGGAGAGGCTCCCATGTTTTCTTCTCCAAATGTGGTTGATGTTTATAGCTCCCGGCTCTGGCGAAGTCAACACTTTACCCACCACCAAAGTGGATGTTGGACTTTCAATAAAATATGTCAAAAATTGGCATGTGGCATACCCTGAAGGGATTTTGTGGAAGTGAGTCTAACAGCTCAGAGTTTCCAGTGTAGGGCCGGAGCAGCGGGAGAGAAGACAAGAATTCGTTTGGGGAGGAATAGTCTGCGGCAAGTTGGGAAACCGGGACAGGGCACGTCGGGGCTACAGCAGTGGGAACATCGCATGGTGTGGTTGTGCTTTCGATTTGTAGTGGGAATAGGGGCTCAAGGATAGCCTCATACAGCTATCTGGGAGCTTCCTGGAAAGTAGATAAGGTACCTGCTTCGGCCTTCTGATGATTCAATCTAACCCTCGATGTGATCGGCCTGGTTGACCCTGCGGTAGTCAATGGGCACCGATGTTCTATGGAAAAGGATAGTATGAGATGGAATCCAGCTACCAGAGGTCCGACTCATTTGGATTGAGAAAAGGGTGAACTTTTATCATCATCATGCATACATGACGGCCATAGATGTGTATGCACGCCAGCGGGGTCGGCGTGAGGAACCACCTTTCCTGGTGAAGGTAATACTCAGCTAGGAGCATGATACAGAAAAGATGTCATCCGAGGATGAAGATAGCGACGAGGAGCTGGAGGGTAGTGAATCAGAAGAGGATGAGAGAGAAATAGAGGGTGAAGGATAAGGAGAATAAATGGGGGAAGCTTTCGAGGAGTTTTTAGGTGGAGGGTCTCAAGGAATGGCCCACCAAGGGAGTCTTCGAGAGAGTGGTGGGATTGTTGGCTCTGAAGCAGACATAACTGAGCAACTTGAGGTATGCCTTAGCCCTTATCCATCCTTCCCCCACTTTTTTCTCATAATCCTCATTCAAATTTCATTATCCTATTCATGTGCATATTGGCGCTGACCAAGAAGCTCCTTCTGAAGGGGGGAGGAGGAGCCAATGGAACAAGGTGTGGATCTGACTCCCATCATTGAGCTAAAGAGCGCTGAGGGATCCCCTACAATGATGGATCATGTAGCAACTATAACACCAGAGGATGATACTTTGGGATCTTGTAAGTTCATCACTTAGACACTAGTATTTAACATCAGAGAGCTCAGCTAATCGGGGTGTTCATTTTTCATGCAGTAATCATAGTCTGGAAGGCTCGTCAGGCTGCCAAATCCAGGCCTTCGGCAGATGCCTTGGCGGAAAGCACATCGTCATGCTCGAGACCCACTCCTCATGCTGAGATGGATCGAGCAGGTGATGAGAAATAATTTTTGGATACTATCAATTTCAATGTCGGAGCAAGGATCGAATTTGGAAGGGGAAAAGCCATTGGGGCTGAGGTGAGAGAGGAATGCCTCCCACAGGTCGTGGAGCCTAATCTCTCAGGAGTACTAGAAGAAGACCCTCCAGGTGATCTCATGGATACTTTTCCCGACAATCAACCTGCAGACCCTGAGGAGATGGATGAACCTGATTCAAAAGCAGCTGATGAAATCCAGATGTTGTGGATTAAGTTGTAGAAGTGAATCAAACGCTTCTTTAGTCATCCACAGTCAGAATGGATAAAGCGGATGGGATCACTCTTCACCTGGTTGTTCTTCCTATGTGTTGGGGGAATTGATACCCACCGCCTTCTTCTAAAAATACATGACTACATGACTGAGAAGATACGAGAGAACAGACAATGCTCCGAAATTTCCTGATGTCAGACAGAGTCAAGGAATACCCAGGAATTCCTGAAGATGAAGCAGGAGGTCTGATGCCTTAAGTAAAAAATGAAATAAAGGGAGGTATTTATCACAAACTCTTCCAAGAATGTCGAGAAATTGAGTTCCCAACTGGCAGAAGCCCAAGAGTAGATAGTGTAAACATGTCACCAAATGACCGAACTTCAAGCTGAACAGGTGAGAGCACAGGTTATGGCCAATGAGCTGTGCTCCGCAGCTATAGTTTAAGAGAGCGTTATGAGGGCATGAATAGTGATGTTGGAAACTACGAACTAGAATTTGATGACATTGGATAGATCCATCCAAAATGTTGATCCATAAGAGTCTTCTCATGTTCTAACTTATAAAAAAATTTCTCTTTACTGTGGCTTGTTCTGAACTGCATGTATGAATAGATTATTTAATAGTTTGTTTAGTTTAATGCATTCCAACAACAATCCTAAAATAAATACCAATCAATTTCTAAGCTCAGGTGGGTCATGCCTGATGTGAGAAACAAGGGATGCTCACACTATTACTTCATTTGAATGTAGGAGTTCCAATCAAGCTTTGGGAATCTAAGTTTTGACCAACCAACCCAGATTGTTAGGAAGAAATGGAAGAGGCCTGACTAGAGGACACAGACCTCAGAGCGATCGATGCACCATCTTTCCCATGTGCTCAAATGCATGAGTAGGGTAATTCTAGAGGCGTTTGACTTAATCCTAACATAGGGGAATGAAAAGTTTGAATCACGATACCCAAAGTTTGGAACATTGTGAGGGTGGCATGACAATAAAGGATGATTTTTTACCATGTTCGAAACACAGTATTCTTATTGCATTAGCCTAGAATGGGAATAACAAATGAGGACCGACCACTGACTATGTTTGAAACACAGGGCCTGACTCGAAATGTCATCCATTAGTATTCCGTACCATTATCCCAAGATAGTAGGTGAGTGTAGAGACTCTTATTTTTGGCCTTGTAAGTCTTTGGAAAATTCTTACAAATAATTACAGAGCTAGGCGTGATGATGGTGTTCAATTCTGAGGCCCGGTGTACCCAGAATTAATTTCATAAAAATATTAAAAAAAATTATACTATGCATGTGGAAAGGGATCATTTTATCATAAAAGGTAGCTCAAAATAGGAATCTAAGGGCACGGTTGTGTTCAGAGTGTGCCTTTTACCCTAGGCGGGGTGTAAACTTTGCTGGCGCAGGCCTGCTGTGGCAAAAGCCACCATGGGAATTCTCATAAATAAATGGAAAAGTTTATTTATGAGTGTTGTCTCAAATAACATCTGAAGGGAGTCTCAGATCAAAAATTAGAGCCTGCTGTTGCATTCAGAATGGCTCGTTTACCCTAGGGGTGACCTAATCTTCTCCGCACCGGGAGGTCTGGTCAGGGGAGTTATTTTAATCAATTAAATTAATTAAATAATCAAGGGGAGCCAATAAAGCCCCCATACCACCTCCTATATGCACAAAACCCTCATCCCACCTCTGTTCTTCACTGAAAATCTGCCAAATCAAGCAAACAAAGCATCGTCAATCTCAGATCTTGACGGTGGACGCTCCTGGGTCGTGCAGCAGCACCAGCGGAGCGTGTGAATCTTTGGTGGTCCTCCAAAAGGTAGAAAGTTTGAGTTTTAAAATCCCATATCCTATTTTGGTGTTTTTTTTCTTCAAATTTTTGTAAGGGTTGTGTATTTCAGGTCTCGAGCTTTCTAAAACATGTTTTGGCTCTAAATTTGGAACATCGGGCTGCTCCCGGTGGCTTCCGAAAGTTTTCCGGAAGAAAACCCAATTTTCCAGCAGTGAGGCCGGCGTCCACGGAGGATTCTGGCGAAGCAGCGGCAGTGCAGCAATTTCTGGCAGCGGAACAGAAAAATCCGGTGTCAGCACAGCGATTTCCGGCAGCGGCATGGCGGTTTCCGGCGAGGCAAGCGATGGTACGGCGAGGTTTTTCTGGGGGTTTTTAAACCCCTTTAACCCACAAACCAAAATTCCGATTTGAGAGCCATTTGTGGCAACGCAAATCATGCATCGAGACGGACCTCTTGAGATTATTTAGGGAATTTTTTGGGTCATTTTTTTGGCTCGGGGCCATGAAACGTTGAAAATAATAATAATATTTTATTATTTTCAACTTCGATCCGCCGTAACTTCTGCACGGAGTGTCCAAATGATGTGTCGTCAGTGGAATTGAGACCCTGATGGTACGGAGGACATTTATAGATAGTTTCTGGGTGTTGGGACTGAGAATAGGGTGTGGGCCCCATGAGGCTGGGTTCCTACGTTTACAGAGAAATGTGACTTTTCTGTCGGGTGTCTGTTTTGGATGATCGGGTAGTCGACCCCATTTGTTTTTCTAAGGGGATTGCAATGGTGTGATCTAATTGACGAGTTTCGAGATCATGGTATCAGCCCCACCCAATCTAGCTACGGTGGATAGTACCTTTTTCATCGTGTGTTCATTTTGGATGATCAAGTAGTCGATCTCGTGGGTTTTTCTGAGGGGATCGCAATTGTGTGATCTTCTTGATGAGTTTCAGGATCATGGTATGGTCCCCACATGGGTAGGCTATGGTGAATAGTACCTTGTTCATCGGTTGTCCATTTTGGGTGAGTAAATAGCCCATCCTGCATGTTTTTCTGCGTAGACCGCGATGGTGGCCTCAGTATCAGCCTAAGAGGTGTGCAGTGTGGAGATGTTACGAATCTATCAGGTTTTTGACATTTGGACTAGTAGTGGTTGAGGGTACTCCCTTGGTATGCTCCTCTGAGGGTTTTTGTGGCATCACAACCATGGTTTATGTTTAAGATCCCCTCGATAGGATCCCTAATCTGTTAGAGTTGTGGCATCCCTCAGGGGGGCCCGAGGCGGGATCCTCTAACTTCACTACCCTAGATCGGGTTCTTGGTATCATTGTGACCGCTTATCCACGAGAAATGATCCTCTATCTAGCAAGTTAACCGTTGTAGGGTTTGTGGCATCATCGGAAATATGATCCCCTCCTCATTGGTCTATTCTCAGTAGGGTTGTGGAATCGTCGGGTATACGATCCCCTAATCAGAATGTGGTTTACAGTAGGGTTACGACATCATTGGTTATACGATCCCCTACTCAGCGTGGGGTTTCGGTAGGGTTGGTGCATCGTCGGTTCAATCCCCTACTACCCAAGTTATACTAGATGGGGTTTTGGTATCATCGTGACCACATTGATGTGAGATGATCCTCTATCTGAGTGATGTGATTCTATGGAGCTCCAGATCGGATTACGGAATCCCCTAGTGGATCCTGGGAGTGATCCCCTATCTGTGAGATCTTCGAATACCAGATTGGGTTGTGGTATCCTTAGCGGATCCTAGGAGAGATCCCCTATCTGTGAGATCGTCGAATACCAGATCGGGTTGTGGTATCCCCCAGCAGATCCTGGGAGTGATCCCTTATCTTTGAGATCTTTGAATACCGGTGTGGGTTCTGGAATCCCCTAGAGGACCCTAGGAGTAATCTCCTATCCAAGGAGTTTGGTTTTTTTTCTATTTCATCTTGACTTTTTGTGTGATGATATCTGACGAGTGTGATCTCTCATGTGATTATTTGAGATGTTTGTGTGGGACTCGATGGAGTGAATCTCTCAGACGAGTTTCATCTGGATGACAGTGCTCGTGGAGTGTTTTCTCCTGGTTGTGAACTGTTTCTGGTGATGATGTCGGTACCTCTTGTGGCTTGGTTTGTGTATCAAGCATATTCGGATGTTCATGGTACATCTGTGGACGTATATCTATGCAGATGCTCTTGGTATATGTATGGGAGTATAATTGAGTTAATGTTCATGATATATGTATGGGCATATACCTGAGAGGATGTTCAAGGTGTATGTATGGGCATACACCTAAATTGAGATTTCTAGTGGCGTTAGCCGAGGATGGTCTTGAGATGGAGTTTCTCTCTCATCTGGGTTCCCTCTAGCTTGGATGAGCTTACTGTTTCCTTTCAGTTGCTCTCTTTTGTTTTGGGTTTTTTGGGCGCCTACTGTGTATTTTTATACTCACCCATGCACGGGCTTTTCCCACACATGTTTGTGTATTGTGCAAACCACAGGCCTTTCGACGAAGTACCAGGAGGACCCAGAGCAGGCGGAGCTTTGTGAGCGAGACTGACAGGGGTGTTTACCAGAGCTGTGCTGAGGAGCTTACCGGTGGGTTCTTTTGACAGTGATCCCCTCCTTCTGAGCAGTTTGGACGCTTTTGTAGTTTTCTTTTGGTGGGCCCTATTTTTTCCCTTTTGTACTTCTATTGCACTCTGGTTTGGGATAAATTTATGCATGCGTTTTTTTTAGTTTTATATATCTATTCACTGTTTCATGGAGGTATATGTGGGTGCGTGTGTAAAGTTACATTCATATAATTCCTCTCATGTGTTTGATAGCCTACTCGGCGCTAGTCTCCAACTCCTGGCCTATTGGTGGTTGGCTTGGGGAGTCACAGCTCGAGCCCCGTTGGGTCGGGTCACGACAGTGAGCTATAGGCCGAGCATCCAAATTGTTATGGGGTTCTTTCAGATGTGAAAGAGTAAAAGGGTCGGAATAAAGGGAATGTAAAGCATGGAAGATGGAGTGATGAGTTGTTCAAATGGGGTCCAACACTCTTGAAATCACATCACCATGATGGAAACACATTATGCTGGCATATTGTCCTGATCAGGGATCATACCTACTTCCAAATAATACCTCCCTAGTAAGGACATGGAATTACATGTAGTTTTACGTCATAAATTGAGGACGGTGCACATAGTTTAGAGGTCATACTTCCTGGACCATGGTTAATAGTTTAAAGTAATATTACATGGATAGTAGGCACCTAGTTTAAGGTCATAGAGAGTGGACCGTAATCGGGGCCGAGGGTCCAGGAGGGTTAATGACCCTTGGGCTAGGCCCAAGGCGAAATGCCAAGGCGTCTCTACGTATCTCAAAAAGATGAGAATCAAGCCAAGAATAGTTCTAGGAGTCACACGGTAGGATACCAGTGCCATAGATAATAAGGTTGTGTAGGTCTGGCCCTTGCACCAAATGAAACGGTATTTGATAGATCTTTTTTGTCCTTTCTGATGAATGAGTGTTTTTTTTTTGAAGCGATGGACCTATGATAGAAAGTCCAGGCATCGCCACAAAAATAAATCCATGTGCAAGAGTTGAAAAATGGTATGGTGTGTGAATGATACCAAACATGATTTCCCCTTGAGTGAGGACACCATGATGCAATGCTATTCTTCGTCATGCAGCTAGGACAATAATTTCACAGTTTAAGGTCATGTGATGAGACCAATCATGCATTTTAATGTCGTGCAGTATAGACACAATGGTTTAAAGTCATATGGGACTAGGCATCATAGTTTAAAGTCATATGGATCAGACATATACAAGAGAGATGAGGTTCCATAGGGAATGTGAATGGTGTGACAAATCATACCCGACATGAATGAGGAATAGCTCCACATCATACTATTTGCAATTTCGAGGAAGAAACCTTGTTCGGTGGGGCCAAAAAAGGTTATAGGGTATGGTACAGGAGAGGCTAGCTCTTCATTGAGCTGGACCTGAAGACGAGATGTCCAAGTGTTCCTATGTATCCCATGAGGATGGGAATCAAGCCACATGTAGTTCTTTAAGGTTCCTTTTAACGTTGTGTGGGACAACAAAAAATTTAATTTCATTTGGGACCAGATGTATGGGGGACTAACTCCTAAAAAGGGTTGTACATGGTGTGTCTATTAAAAAACCGATGTGAATGGGGGAATAATCTTACATGTGCCACACCATGCGGTCCAATAATTGTCAGATCCCAGAAATAAGAACATAATAGATAAATTAGTGGAACTTGAGATGGACCCAATGATATAATGTATATGAATTCATACATATCCCATGAGGATAGGAATCAATCCATCCATAGTTCTAAAAGAGATATTAGTTTATGGTCTTAGATCACGGAACATGGAGAGGCGGAATCCTTACCAGTAGGTGTAGACCTCAATACAATTACTAATTCCACTAGAGTCAAACTCAGGGTGGGAAACAAGGGCAGAAGTGGTTTTGCAATACCTGAAATGCACACCAAAGGGGAGTTGGTGCGGAGCCCCGAATGATTCTTAATCATAGCACTTTCCTCTTAACGTACAAATGCGCATTGAGGTATAGTGTTAGGAGCATCCAAATTCTATTTGGACATGATGGAGTGGAAAATAATGTGAATCATGTAACTAGTCATTCAAGGCTTAAAGGGGTTGGCATGATGATGGAGGATAATTGTTGACCATGTTCGAAAAATAGCATCTATATCATGTGGCAGGAGATGGGAACAAAAAATGAGCATCGACTGCTAACCATATTTGCAACATGGTACTTGTATCGATTTTTTGTATGAAACCCTTGAAGATGTTGGCCCATAATGGTAGGAGATCCATTAGTCCTAGCATCCATTCCATTTGGGGGTCCCTTCAGACGTGATGGATAATGGAATCCCAAATGAAGGGGGACACAAAGGCAGAACAATTGGTGAAAGCATGTCTAAGTAGAATCTGACTCTTCGGGTTCTAGACCAGAGTACTCATGGGCCAATTGTTGAATCACTGAAGAGGGCCGAGGGACTCGACATACGGGTAGCCGACTCAAAGAGATGAGAGTAGGGAAATGGAGTAGAGGCCACTCAAGAGATAGAGGTATGTTGCATGGTTGTTATAAACCTGATGTCAATTAGGACATGAGTCCATACCGTACCGTATACCCCTGTTCTGGAAGAATGTTGTCCAAGGGGAAAAATTAATAGGTAGGTTTCAAATAGATGGGGTTGTACCTGAAGATGAAATTTTTAGTTGTTCCTACGTATCCCATGGGGATGGGAATCAATCCATACGTAGTTACGGGGGTGTCGTGCAGTTTAACATCATGAAGGTAAGGATGAAGATAGGGGAAAGGTATTTCATCAAGGGATGTGATGGAATAGTAAGTAACCTGACATAAATGAAGACATAATCCCATAACACACCATACTATCGTAAGTGAGAACTGGGTCCATGGACGAAAAGGTCCAAGGACCTAAGGCTGGGCCTCTAACAAAAAGTCACGGCCAGCTTGCAGTTTAACATCTTGCAGTGAGGACGTAGGTGATATTAGTTTAGGTTCATAGAGCTCGAACCGTTTATGCCTAGTTTAATGTCATATTCCTAGGATAGAGATGGAAAATCATCATCCCTACGAAAGACTACCAAATAGAAACAATTATAGAGGACCATCATTGACCAGATTCCAAACATAGTATCCACCCTTTTGTGACCATAATTTGGGGAAAACAATTGAGTGTCAACCATTGACCATACTCACAACATGGGACTCGTATCAATGTTCCACTCTCAATCCCCAAGGACGTTAGCCCGTAATAATAGAAAGGGACCTTTTGGATATAGAAGGTGATGGAAACCCAAATGATGGGGCTTGCGAGGCATGATAGGTCTTGTGCTTGTGGGACGGACGATAAATGAAGGGAGGGAAGTCTCAAGGGGATATGTGTGGCATAGAGAGATATCCCGATGTGAATGAGGACGTGAGTCCATACCACACCACACAATCCTAAATGAGAACTTGAACCAGGGGGGCGAAGGGGTCGAAGGACGTGAGGCTGGGCATCTTGGCCAATTGTAGCCATATAACCTCTCATGCGGGCATTTCCTTTATAGCTCCTAAGCCCACATGAGCAATGATCGGTGTGGGAAATAAGGAGTAGGACTATGATCTCCCCATCACATAATGTTCTGATAGCTGTAATTACACCCCCGCTCAAGGGAGGTCGAGATTTGGAGAGACGATGTGGTAGAATAAACCACTACACTCCATGTTTGGGACATATGGGGGTGGTGAAAATGACAACAGATAGCTATTGTCCATATTTGAAACTCAACATCTATATCATGTGATCTGAAATGGGAACAACAACCACTGACCATATTCACAACACGGGACTCGTATCTATTTGTTGTCTAAAACCCTTGAGGTCTTTGGCCCGAAATGATAGGAGATCCCTTAGGCTAATTATCCTTATCATTCGGATGCCCCTTCGGATGTGAAAGATAATTGGAACCCAAATGATGGGGTGTGTGAAGCATAAATGAACCCGTGCAATTTCAAATAAAGTTAGATAGTAGAAGAGATATAGATCTTCTTGGGAAAGGGATACATGGTATGTTCATGAAGAACTTGATGTGAATGAGGGAAAAATCCCGCACCACACCATGTGTTTCATCCCATTGGGACATCTCAATGTTTGGGGATGGGTCTATGGATGAAATGTTTTGGCGGTCCTACGTATCCCATAAGGATGGAAATCAATCCATGTGTAGTTCTAGAAGGGCCACTTAGTTTAACATCATGCGGTAAGGACGTGGGAGGATTAGAATAATGGAAGAGGGCACATGGTGCAATCATCGTAACCCTAACATGGGTGGGGCCAAAGAAGCTTATACGATGCCATGTGGGATCCTCCAAAAGAACTATTCCTATGAGGGGATAGTCAAAGAGGAAATTTGGGTTGGACTCAAGATGAGGCATCTGAGCATTCCTACGTATCCCATGAGGATGGTAATCAAGCCATATGTAGTTCTGAATATGTAGTTTAACGTCTTTCAGGACGACACATAGTTTAAGGTCATGTCGGACCATACAGTTTAAGGTCACGTAGGACTGGATAGTTTTAGATCATGTCGGAATGTAATGCAGTTTAGGGTCATGTGGGACCATCACACAGTTTGTGGTTGTGCATGATCGTACAGTTTAAGGTCGTACAGGACCATGGTGACTCAGGAAAATTATTTCTTGAGGAACATGGCATTGGTGGGAGGAGTTACATGCTCACCATCCACTGTAACCAGCGAGTACATGCCATTGGAGTAAACCTTGTGAATGATGTAAGGTCCTTCCCATTTGGGTTCCAGCATGGGTGTATTCTTTCCAGGTATCATTGGTGCCCTTAGGTCCAATACTAAATCTCTTTGCAAGAAGGAGCAAAGACAAACATTCTTGTTTAAATCTCTAGCTATCTTTTTCGGATGCCTTTCCAAATTGTGCAGGACACGAAGCCTGTTCTCATCGAGCACTTCCAACTCATCCAGACAGATTTTGGATACTTTATCTGGCACATGCTGATCATAGACGGTTGTGGGAAATGAGGGCAATTGAATCTCAATGGGTAGGACTACCTCCGCCCCATATACTAGGGAGAATGGGGTCACCTGGGTGGAATTACGATTCGTCATCTGGTAAGCCTAGAGGGCATTGGGGAGCTTGTATGGACAACTCTTCTTATTCTAGCCACCATTTTCTGTATAATTTTAGAGAGGATTTTTTTGAACGCCTCAATCTTCCCATTTTCTTGGAAATTATATTGGGAGGTATGGTTAGAAAAGATGTTGTACTTAGCGTATAGTTTCTTCACCTAAGCTTCCCGGAAGTTCAAGTCGTTATCGGTGAGGATGGAATGAGGGACTCCAAATCAGTAAATGATGCTGGAGATCATAATGTAAATGATGGAATGGGAATTTAACTCATTGATCAGAACTACCTCTTCCCACTTAGAGAATAAATATTTAGCAGTCAGGGTGAATCTACACTTGCGAGCTGTCACTGGTGGATATGGTCCCATGACATCGATTTCCCATACCACAAACGGCCAAGAGTACTTGGTGGAGTGGAGAGGCTCTAGTGGATGATTCATAAAGTTAACATGAATTTGTAACTCACGGAATCTCTTGGAGAACTCAATGAAGTCACGGATCATGGAGGGCCAAAAGTACCCCAGTCTCTAGATCTGGTGGGATAGTTTCATCCTAGTCTGATGAGCCATGTAGGAACTAGTTTGAACCTCTTGCATGACCTGTGAAATCTCAACTCCTTGAATGTTATAGAGGAATACCCCATCAAACCCATGCTTACAGAGGATCTGCTCATGGAAAGGGCCATCCTGGAGGGTGAACTGCAACGTGCGGCATCGGATTTGCTCACGCTTGGCCCAATAATCCAGGAGGTAACCGTTTTGGAGATACGCGAAAAAAGATGTTCTCTAATCAAGAGTCACTTAAATCACTGCATCCAGGTGACCTGGGGGTCCTGATGTGGAGGATCTAGTGGTAAGGTTACTCACTATCAATCTATCATCGTTGTCCAGGGTGACATGAGCAATGAATCTTCGGTGTGCCACATGGATAATCAGATTGTCCTATTACGGCTCTGCAAGTGATGCATCTAGGCTGGCTAGGGCATCAGCATGACCATTCTGAGATCAAGTTACATGAGAAACTTTTGGCTGAGATGGGAAATGGTCCATTAGTTGGAGAGTGTGCTCCAACAATGGTACGAGCTTTTCCTTTCTAAGGAAATAGTCACTGTTAATCTATTTGATGAATAGTTTGGAATCCCATTTCACATGAAAATTGGGCACATCAATATCAAGGGACAGCTCGAGACCAGTGATGAGAGCCTGATACTCTGCCTCATTGTTGGTGCAGCCTTCTGACAATAGGAATTTATAAGGCAGAATGTCTTGTGATGGGGTAATGAAGACGATACCCATGCCTACTCTGTTGAGTTTGGGATCATTGATCCTGTTACGGTGGGGCTCTGGGAAGCACCATTGAAGTTCATCTTCCATAACAGCATGTCTTGGTCTACCAAGAGGATCACCTCATTGGGAAAATCAAGATCTATGGACTAGTCTGCAGGAGTTGGATGGGCAACAAAGAAGTATGCCAACACTTACCCCTTAATAGCCATCTGGGGTTCAAACCCGATGTCGAACTGCTGTAGAATCACTGACCCCCATGCTAGATAGCCTCATGATGCTGTAAGTAATGTTGCAGCTTTTGTACCATGAATACCATCTCAAGGAATCTATTTTCGATAGGGGAGTATCTGGTCTCCATAATAAGGAGCATGCGGATAAGGTAGTATAGGCTGTTCTCCGTCCCCTCATTGTTCTTCTTGGTGAGAAGGGTGTCAAGATATCATTCTAGGGCGGTCACATAAAGTACCAACAGATTTCTTTAGATATATGGAATTATTTCTAGATGCTGGAGCATATACTGCTTGATTTCCTCGAATGCAGGCTGACATTATTCATCCCACTCATAGAGTGTGACTTTCTCCATGAGCCAAGAAAAGGGCTTACACTTTGCAGCCAAATTAACGATGAATCAGTGTATGTAGGTTAAGTGTCCTTGGAAACCTCGAAGCTCCAGAATGTTGTTCGAGAGATACATCTGGATAATGGCCTTGATCTTCTCCGGGTTGATCTCGATGCACCTATATCGGACAATGAAGCTGAGAAACATTCCTGAGGTGACCCCGAAGGCACACTTCAATGGGTTCATATTTAAGTGGTGAGAATAGAGGAAGAAAAATATATTCTCAAGGTCTTCGAGATGGTTTGGACGCTGGCGAGATTTAACCACTAGGTCATCCATGTGACATTCCACCAATGTTCTGAGGATCATCTAAAATTTGTGATGCATATCTCGCTGATAGGTGGAACCCGCATTATTTAAATCGAATGGCATGACTTGGTAATAAAAAGTACCTTGTGGTACCCTAAAGGATATAGAATTATCATCCTCATGGTCCATTCAGATCTGGTTATACCTGGAGTACCCATCCATGTAGGAGAGGGATTGTAATCCATGTTTAGCGTAAATCAACAATTCCTTCCTAGGAAGGGGAAAATCATCCTTTGGACAGTGACAGTTGAGATCCCGTAAGTCGAAGCAGACCCTAATCTTTCTTTTTTTTTACTGGCACAATATTGTCCAGCCATTTTGGGTACTGGACATACTTAAGAAAATTGGCTCTGATGATCTTGTCAACTTCGTCCTTGACCATGGCACCATGGGAGTGGTGCATCTTCCTGGAAGGCTGCTTGAACCCTTGGTGATTTACTAGGAGACCGAGGCGGTGGATGACTACTTGAGGATCTAGCCCAGGCATCTCATAATAACTTTAGGAGAATACATCATAGTGTTGTTTAAGGAAGTCTATGTACTATTATTTCTCCTCGAGGGGCATGGCAGCACTGATCAATGTGGGTTTCAATTTTGCCTCGCTATCGAGGATCACCTATACCAACTTGTCGACTGTGGCAGAGACGCCCTCTTCAAAGGTTGGAGGAGCATCCTCTAAATCATCTTCTCCAATTATAGAGGAGGGATCCTCAGAGGGGGGAGTTGCTTTTGAGTCGGCAGATCCCGATGGAAGGCTGGTACCAGCCTGAGCAGCAGTGGACACTGCATCAGAGGACTCATGTGTTGTAGCAACCATAGCGATGAAGGTTCTCAATCTGATCCTTTCTGGCCTATGGCCCATGGGGCCACACTTGATGATATTTAAGCAATAGTGGCATGTCGGCTTGAGCCGGTTAATTTTGTCCTGGTGAAACAAGCTAGTATGATGTATTGTCATTGCCATGGGGTGGACATCCCGAAATCTTATGGGAGTAGTAGTCTCTGGGATCACATATGCCTGATTTGTATAGGAGTACGAGGTGATCTTTCATCATTGCTTAGGCCAGAGAATGTGTTCCCCACTCATTTCATAAAAAATGAATCATTGTTTCATTTCCAACATTGTGGCCTCCAGTTGGTGGATTGGAAAGATGTAGGCATCATCTAGACCTATCCACGGGTCGGACATAGTCGTGGCATGCTCAACCTTGTTAGCTTGAATTTGCTTGTCTTTTCTCTTGTAGTAGTCAGCATCTAGATAGCGGGCTTCACAAAAGGAAAAGGGAGACACATCACCTTGAAGAATGCCCACTCGACCATTATGGGAGTACCTGAGGCACTGGTGGTATGATGATGGAATCTCCACATACAGGTGGATCAATGAACTTCCCATCAACGCAATGTAGGTGGTGTCCTAGGAGAATACCATAAATTCGGTGATGGAAACTAGGCCGCCAAACTAGGCCTTCAAGAGGATCTTTTTGACAGGTTTCGGTTATGTGCTATCATAACTATGGATTCTTACGTTAAAGGGACTCAGATCATCTTCATACAATCCAAGTTTTCATAGTGTCTGAGTCAGGAATAGGTTAATTACAGATCTCATGTCGACAACACAGCGATGAACCTCCATTCCATGGAACTGGCCGGTGATGTACAGTGGGAAAATTTGTTCCTGTATGGGAGATCCTTCATCTTCTCCAGAGAATGAGATAATTTCTTGACATTCAGCATTCTCAACCACCTCAGCATGAAAAGGTTCTGCGGCTGCTACTTCCATCTCAAAATAGATGGGGCTTCTTTAAGCCACAGCGATGGCCTCATGCATATCTAGCGACAGGAGAAGGGCCTCAAGGATAGATATCCTTGATGAAATACTGGAAAGATTCTTGAGAACATCATACTTCTATGCCATGCATGAACTTCTACTTACAGTAGGTCTCTCTATGACAGGAGGTATGGTGGGCCCTACCGACTGGGCCGGTGGATGACTGGTTCTAGGAATATCACGCTACTCACTAGTTAAAGACTACGGAGTGGCTACCGGATGAGGGATAGACAACTGAGACTAGCCTGTAATAGGGCGTGGATGGTCACAGGATTGTTGTGGTGGCTCTGCCTGATCCAGAAAGACGAATAGCTGTGGAGGGGGCCTGATGCCACCAGATGAGAAGGTTGCGCATGCTAAGCTCTGTGCTGAGCATATTTCCTTGTTTCGGTAGCATGCACAACCTAGCTAGAATTTCAGACCAAGGCACTCTGATGGATGATATATCCATGGATCTATAGAAGCTAATGACAGTTGGGGACATTGGGAGGATCCGCCTGGTGGTCCCCATCGTCAGGAATCTTGTAGGGATTTACTATCTCTACAGTGTTAACTGAGGCGTACCCTTGACCTTCACTCGAAGAGTCCTCCACTACTGGACAGATTTTGGGAGGAACTGCCATCTCCTGGGGCATGAATTCACCAGGAGTATGGGATGATTATGGCATTGGCGGAAGTCTTTTCTTTCCCCTTCATCGCCGATGTTTTCTCTTCCGGGAAGATGACGGACGAGACGATGATGTAGAAGTGGTGGATGCAGCTTCTAAAGGCTCGGGACGATTCAGGCATGCACAAATGACACCATGGGAATGGAGGACTATTTTACAAGACATCTAGTCATCATACTTCTAGGACCAATGACTGGAAACACGATGCAACTCACCCTCGTTGTCACTGCTATTGTCTTCCCTAAAGAAGAAGCATGTCACCTATGCCAGAGCTGGGCCTAAAAAGACTATGTTGTTATCTACCTGGTCTTGAAACCAGTCTTTGAACACATAGCACTTCTTGAGAGTGCACCCCAAGATCTGGTGTTAAGGTAAGTAATTAATGTGATTAGTGAGGTATTCCTCTGCTGGCCTTCTACACTCAGGAAAACCTAGAATCCCCTACTCCAAGAAACTACAGAAGGAAATGGGGACATCTTCCTCATTGAATGAGTAGGTCCAGTTTCTCATGTCCATAAAGGGGACCCTTGGAGCTTTACCCTGATGAAGAGCTGGATGAGCTTGTCGAGGAGGTGGATCTTGGTTATCTCGTCTGGGTGGTGGATTCTCATTTTGTGGGTGCACCTGACGATTTTGAGGTGGGCATTGTTGGGCTGGTGGTTGTGCCTGATGTGGAGGGCCTCTGTGAGGCTATGGTGGTGGCTCCACTGGCAACATCTCTAGTCTTATGCAGGCCTCTATTTGGGCCACTTCGGTGGGCTCGTCCCTGGAGGCCCTTCTTGTGGGGATTACAGAAGGCAAAGGATGTGCGTGCTTAGCTTATTATAAGGATTCCTCTAGGAACTGGGCCTTATCAGAGAAGTCTCAGAATCCCCTGGGATAGTTTTGGGTGATCAGATAGGGGACCAATTCTGTATGGACATTCCCTAAGCACATTGTCAGTAGTTTCTCCTAAGTTAGGGTCATTTCAAGATAGTATGTGAGCCTTTTCCATCGGGAGACAAAGTTAGAAACGCGCTAATCAGGCCTCTTCTTACACTTTAAGAGGTTAGTGATACTCATCCTTCGAGTGGTGGAACTGAACTGGTAGAGAAATTTCCTATGGAACTCTTCCCAGCCAGCTACTAATCCGATGAGAAGCTCGTTGTACCGGAAAAATGCAGGCCCTTCCAATGTCTTCACAAAACATCGGAGTTTGGTGGCTTCCTACGGCGCTGGAGTTCCCAACATGAGGTCACACCATGAGATAAAGCGGGGTAGGTGTTGTGGTGGGTCCCCCATCCCATTAAAGGGGGAAAGGTGGGATTCCCGAAACCCGGAGGTGCTGGAATATCATCCACCCATGCTGGATATGGATTTCCATATGGTGGGAGAGCCACCTGTCGCATTTTTAATTCCTCGAGATAGGAAATGAGTGCCGCCATTGGATCATATGGGCGGGGGTTCCTATCTTGATGGGGATCCCTAAAGACCAGTGCATTGGTGGGTTCTTCAACATGATAAGGTGGCCTAGTGGCTTGTGGATCAGTTGGTGGAATGATCTGTGGGGCAGCTGGGGGAATCTGAGCTAGGTTCCGACGATTGTCACGTCGTTAAGGATGATTGGGAAATACATACCGCACCATCTTGCCATAAGTTTAGTCCTCAACCCTGTCTGTGTGGGCAGGATGGTCAGGGTCACCTGGAGGCAATTCATCGAGGGGAAGTTGTGCCTAACCCTGCTACCCCAGCCTAGGATCACTGTAGTATGGCCATCGCTCTACAGCGCATTAAGAAAAGAGGTCATTGACTACCTTCTTCAGTTCAGCGATTTGCTGATGCAACGTGGCTTTTTCGGGGTCATCTTCTGCCTTCTACACTGAGCCATAAGGGTCAGAGGGTTTGGAAGCTCCGAGGTGTTCCTTGCCCTTGCTGGAATTCCATCTGAGGAATAGTGCCTCGGTGGGCATAGGAAGACCCAATAGATTCATATTTTGACGATTAATCCTTCTCGATGGATCCAAAAAGTGTGAAACTACCTCAGGGGTAGGTCATCACCAAGAATCTCTAGATCGTTCTCGCCCTCTGGCAGGTCGTCCATGATAATTGTGACTCTTCCTGGAGGCATATCCTATTTGTTGCCTATTAAATTGGGTTGTCGCTGAATAGGACTAAAAATAAGGGTAGGATACTGCCCCATACATGTATCTATACATGGGGAGGAGCCTATTTGATAATCCTAAAGAGTACCTTGAAACTTTGAATGCACCATTGCTGGAGGGCCCTACGGTGACTTGGTGACTCAGGGTGCTGGGCCACAGGGAGTGCAACCAAGTCAACTAGACGACATTGTTTTCCAAATCCATTGAAATGCACTTGGATCTTAGGGTAAGATACTCACTGATGATGAATATAGAAATGAGTCGCCCAGAGGATTTGACGGAAACACTCCACTTCCTCTTGGGTGAGGGATTCCGACACACAAGAATTCGATGCTACAACTGGCCAAAACATATCAGGGATGTGGTCTGCTGCAAGGATATCTCATAAGCTCCTGGGCTCGGATTCAGGGTCTAGCCCCTCATTTCCCCACTCGTCAACTGGATTTGATTGGGTAATGGGTAGCAGTACCGAAGCAGACCACTGAGATGGTAGGCTGGCCAGCGGTGAATCTGGAGAGCGACCTGACAAACCGCCGCATCTCGGGCTATCCTCTGAAGAGTGAAGTGACTTAGCCATGACATCTCAGTAATACGGGCTGACTACCGTAGTTTCTAGTGCAGGGACTATGGCTACTGGTGGTGGACCACACTACTACTCATCCACCATTGGTCCCCAGAATATATCTCTATGATCTCTAGTTGAGGTAGGGAGTGCTTCTAGTGATGATGGTGGCGATTGCGTGACCGTAACCTGTGGAGTGGCCAAATTTTCATCCTCTTGAATATACCTATGGAGGGAGGCTCGAATCTGATGGACCTCACATTCTGAAAGTATGAGGCTAATTCACCTTGTTCCTGCCCTGACCCTCAACATGGAGGATCTAGATAAGGGCTCCATCGCTGAATCGTATTCCACCACGGATTATGAGAAGAAAACTAGTTTGATATCAGTTTGAATTTTCTTAGTGATCTTTTTATGGCGGCAACGACCCGCCCTCCTTCCCCAGGATGGTTCTTCAAAATAGGGTAGATTTCCCGCATGAGGAGGTCCTTTGGCCATACAGGTTTTGGGGTGAAGAGGATTCCTTCCTGAGTAAGGCGGGGTGTGAGGAGCACTGGGAATCATATCAATGGGGATAGGGGGAGGACCTCTGTGGGAACTGCTGGAGTGGGTAGGACCTCCGCTCGAGTCGATAGGAGCACGAGTAGGACCTCGATGCTTGTTTTCCTGGGCATCCCCAGTGAAAGAAAGGTCCTCGTATTGGTCGAGTCGAGCACGGGTAGGTCCTCCATGCTGGGTGTTGGTGAAGTGAATCTGGCCTTCACCCCTCTGGTTTCTCACGTGAGGAGGACCATCGCCATCTTTTGTGAGGACATAGGGAGGCCCCCATGCTGGAGATTGACTGGTGTGGGAAGTCCCCAACCCGGAGGTCAGTTCCAGGAGGAATGACTCCATACCCAATGTAATGCGCACAAGAGAGGCTTTCGTGCTGGGTGTCACCATCGTGGAGAGGTCCCTTATTCGGACTGTGGGTAACACGAGGTGGACCTCTATGCCAAGCTTGAAAGCAGGGAAGACCCGCGTTCTCTATGGTGGTGGTACAGGGAGGGACTCCATACTGCCAGCGGCCACTACCTGCACCAACAGCCGAGAGAGTCGGCCCAGCCTACCCGTGGGATGTTTGGGTTGTCAATGCAGGTCAGGTATACAACCCCCGCTGCTCAAAATATAGAAGGGGTTGATGATATATATCGGCAATGGTTGAGCCACATTAGTTTCTGACGTTGACTCCCCTTGGTGGGCATCCCCCTCAGCCTGTGCCTGACTCTGGCATCTAGTAAACCAGACTAGGGCCAATGGTGCAAGTGCTTGGTTTACCTTCTCCTCGACTCATGGGACTAGATGGCGGCACTGGCGCAGCCTAGAGGGAGCCCTCCTGGGGCGCCCCCTGAAACGGGATCCCGACTGGGCTAGCCCAAACATCCAATCGAACCCCATGTGATTAATTATTAATATATTTAACCTTATCTAAGTCCTTTGGCCAAACCAAATATTTTTAAGAATATTATATCAATTAATAATATAATATTTGTTTTAAATACTCAATTATGTAAATTTTGACACTATTTAGAATTTGATTTTTTTGAAAGCCATAAAAACATTATCACTTTGAATAAAATTTATTTAACTAACCATAACATGTCATATTAACCTATAAAATTAGTGGAATTCATCAAATGTCTCAATTTACATTTATTTGGATATTTATAATATCAATTATTTTAATATTTCATTAATTTGGTAAATAGTGCATCATCATTGTGTCATAACTAAATTAAATTATTGAAGTTCTACAAATTATAAATAAAATACCCTTATGTAGGAAATATTTTTAGCTTTATAATGAATATTTATAGTTGAATTTATATTTTGTTTAACCCTATATTAAAAATGGTTTAGTTATTGAACTTTTAATTTAACTCTTTTAACTCTTCTTTAAATAAAATAATAATAAATGTCCTAACCTAATTCAAGTGAATAAAAGAGGATCATATTTTATTCCTAAGGTTGTTTTTGGTCGAATTATACTTATAAAATAGAATTAAGAAATGTGTTAGGGTAATTATGATATCATTTTTCCCTTAATTGCCCTATTAACTTTTAACCGTGGAAAATAAAAGTCAAAATTTACTATTCATCAAAAATTATTTTCATATTATTAAAAAAAGATTTACATACTGATATCAACCGTGTCTCTTGTATTTTTTAAATTCAACTCACAGAAGCGGTAAAATTAAATTTTATGCAAATTTGCAAATGCTCCTAGGAGGTGGGTAAAAGATGGTAAAAAGTCAATAAAATTTTTATATATCTAAACTCATTATAAAATGACTCCAATGAATTACATTGAACTTATATAGGTATTATGTATCTATCTTTAAATAAAATAAATTTAAATAAAGTAAATAATTATTTAAATAAAAAGTTGGTTATAAACAATAACTCAGTGTTTTTTCACTATTCATCAAAAATTGAAAGTTTTTAGAAAAATACCAAAAATTTACACTAAGATAATTTTTATATTCCGAAATCAAAAATTAAGTCCATTTTACTAAATTCAGAACATATAATTTTCATTTATTAATTTAAAATTAATTCTCGTTGTCAAAACCAAAAGGCGGGTTTTTAAAAAAGTAAAAACTATCAAAAAATTGACATGTGTTTATGTCAAATTTAAATGTGAAATTAATTGTAATGACCTAAATTGTATTAAATGATAAAAATATAATCTAATTATACTTCAAAACCATTAAAATTCTTAATTTAACACTATAAATTATTTCGATTAAAAAAGTTGTTTTCAATTAAAACCTAGTATTTTTCACAATTCGTCAAAATATGAATGTTATCATAAAAGTACCAAAAAAAATTCCAAACTAAATATTCATTCCCCTATTCTAAACAATAATTTTATTTTTTCAAATTTAAAATAAAATTTTAAGATATTTCATTTAAAAAAAGTCACCATTAGTAGGTGGTAAAATTTCATTTTTGAAAAATAAGTCCTTTATCTAAAAAATTGAATTTGTTCTTATTTTATGTCTAAAAAACAAATTATATGGGTGTTAAAATTATATAGAGTATATAAGATTCAAAATTCAGTTAATACTATTCATAACTGCTTTTTGAACGGCTATTTTGGTAAGTTGTGGTGTACTCGAACTCGATGTTTCTTGTAGTGCAAGCTATTTAATTTACTTTAATGAGATATCATACTATGAAATATTATGGTGTTACATTCTCCCCTCCTTCAATAAATTTCTTCCTCACTATTTGAAATTTTTCTTCAAAAATAAAAGGTTAAAAATAGAAAAATAACATTGTGGAAAACCCATATCGGAAATTGGGTTAATAAAATGTAGTCTTAATAAAAGAGAAAGGGAAATGATAAAGTCACCCCCAAATTATGATCTCGATTAGGAGAACATTGGTGGAAATTAAAGACACAAAATTGGAGAAAAACTATAAATATTTATAGGGAGTTATTGAGGTCATAAATCACAAAAAAGTGTAAAATTGAGGGCCTTAAATCCATCAATCTATGATGTTTTAAAATATCATTAGTTCAACATAAGGTATTAGGATAACACATTTTTGGTTTTAAGATCTCTTCCCTAAAGTTTGAGAATTAATTTATTCATAGAAGAAGATTAATATATATATATATATATGACAAGTATAGTTTCATCGTTTAACTAATTCCTACCACAAACTCACCTTTCACTTCAAAAGATAATAGAATTCCAAAATATTCTATTTATCTTAATCGTATAGGGTTCCCAAAAAAATGAATTTATAATTTATATGTTAAACCATTTAAAAATACTACATTATAAAATCCAGGAAATCATGTAGGCCATTGGTAAGTGATGCGCCCATGTCACTCTTCAGTTGCGGGTTCAAGTCTTACAGCCTTGCCGGACGCGACGGTTTGTCACCCGACCTCTGATTTATCCTTTTTCTGACAATCCAAAAATAATCTCAAGAAATTATTTAACCTTAACAATAGTATCCAATGTCAAATATAATTGACTCAAACCTTTATAATTATCCAAAATACTTCTGTCCAAACTCACAATCCAAAATTTATAAGGAAGGTAAACACAATGAAGATCCTTTTTCCTTGTAATAACATGTGAATACCATCATCATGTATTATTTTAAAACATTGTAGAACCCTAAATTACCATAAAACCTTATTGATTACATTCATTCTCCCTTATTCCTTATAGAATATTGGATATAATCCTTTTATCCAAAAATTTTGTAAACACCAACATTGATATAATATAAAAATCATTAATCAGTTTCAAGGTTGTCAAGAATATCCAATATATTTTATCCCAATCAATCATATATTATTCCAAAATCACTAGCTCAGTATAAGAACCATATCAGGGTTTATCTTTCTCTAAACCATATATTTTCTATAAAAATAAACCTTTTATTAAGTCACTTTTCTTGGTTCCACCCATTCTCATGTCCTTAATGAAATTGTACTGCAGTACAATCCTTATATACTCTATAATTTTTATAACATGTACATCATTAATACAATACTAAAATGACACAATACTTTAATAACAACATAATAACTCTAATCATTCCTTTTCATCTTCAGTAGTATCATAACATTATTATTATTCAATAGCATCATTTGGGGTACACTCTGTTGATTTTTACATTGATTCGCATAGTGTCTCAACTCCTTGTAGATGAAGCATTGTACATTTGAAACCATTTTCTTACCATTGCAATCATGTACTGGGTGTCCATTTTCTCCACACTTATAAGAAACTCTCATTCCATTCAAGCATTACCAAGGTGATTCTTTCTACAGTTATCATTTATGGGAAAATCCTTCTTTCCCTTATTCCCTTTATCCATCTTTCTTTCTACCATCCTTTTATTCTCTGGATTCCCTTCAAATCCATAGGACTCATATAGTTCTTTACATATCTTATTAACACATTATACTATTTATTCATATGATGATAATACATGGGAGAATATTTCCTTTCTAAATGTTGGCTTAATACCCTGAAAGATACGATCCTTCTTACTCTATGGATCATGCATATTTCTAGAGTTCTTATTCCATCTACTGGATGTCATTTATAACAAATGGCATACACTAGATTAGATTATGAATCGCAATTAATAATTCCAAGATTGTAAAATACCTATCGTAAATTGAAAATATTATGCATATAATCTATAATCATAAAATGTTTTCTTTTATAAATTATTTACCCTTAAATCCTTCATAATGTCTTGTAAAGAAAATGTGAATTATCCTAAGAATATCCCCCAGGAGTGTCGTAACCTATAGTGCAGCAAGGCCCGCTGTTGCATACCAGGATACCCCAGGTCAAACCAGAAACTCCTTGTTGGAGTTTTCACTCTTAGTTACATATGTGCCAGAGTAACCTCTACCTAACCATATCCAGATAGGGATGTGTTGCTTGGAAAATACACAAATTCTCAACATTACCAAAATTCTCGGATGATATTCTATACAAATCCTCAAATTTTATCTTAGGGTAATGTTCTCTAATTAGAGTTTATCTAAATATATTTCCAAGGTTGTTTCTAAAATTACTCTGATAACAACTATAATGCCCCGACCCTAGAAGCCTAGAGTCAGTGCATTATTTTAATACATTGTCCTGATTACAAGGAATCTAGTCCTGAAGGAGCGGTCAGTTTAGCAGTCTTGGAAACTAAATTACATACAAGAACGTTACATTACATTATAAAATGACTAACAACAACAACATTGTCCCCTTTTGAACACATTTATATCCCTTATCCTATCATTATAGTTCAACCGTAAAATACTTCTTCAATATTGGGAAAAATAAAACATAGAAAGGGGTGAGCTCAGAATCTAAGTAAGGATAACCATATAGCGGAAACATTCATAAATAAGTATAAACCTTTAAGGCAATGTATAAGACTAAAACAAAATCCTTTTAAACATAAACATTAGAATAATATGGAAAAGATAAAATCAAATAATTTCATTTAATTATTCACATGGATATTCTACTGGTCGAATAATCACATGCAATATCAATATCCAATTTTATAATGACAGAATGCATAATGTCAGACTTCATAACAACATAGTCAACGCCTTGTTCCAAGACCACAAATAAGATATTGTCAAGTCCTTGTGCCAAGGCACTATTTTGTCTCATTAGACCTACCGATTCTTCAAGGAGCTATATCGAGCTCCACCCGTCACTTACTAAGTCCAATGCATTCCTCATATGAAAATATTTAAACATGACAAAAACAATCGTATTAAAACTAGCATACGAAATGTCAGTACTTTATCGATAAACCATGAATGGTGTAAAAATAACACATCCATAGTCCAACATATCACAAAAAATTCAATAAAATATGGAAGATTTTTATCATAATAAATAAACCTCGATCAAGAATAATATCTAGTAAAGGATGTTGACATAGTTGAAAATTATTAGTAAAACTCTTTAAGAGAAATATGCATTTTTCATGAAATCATTCTAAAATTCACAAAATTTATAAAGGAATTAATTTAAAAGATATTTTTTAATAAAAGTTTCCCATAATACTTTGAAACATTTTAAAGGAATTAACATTTTAAAACATTCATGTCCATATAAATAAATCATTAAAATCATTTTGAAAACATGGACATTAATGAGAAAGGTTTAGAAGAATAAATCTCTAAAACATTTAAAATGATTTTTTAGTTAAAGAGACATTTAAAAAATAATCCTTTTGAAAAAACTTTTATGAAACATGGACATTTATAATAAATATGTCCTGGTAAAAACTTACACTTAAACAATCTCGGATAATAATGAGATTGAGGAATTAACCCTTACCTTGCACGTTTTTTGGTTGAGGGTACATTTAACCTCCTTTACAATGACCATAGTTTTTTATTAAATTATACCATAACCATATTCATATTCATTATATCATAAATTATTCATTTATGACTTTATACTACACATTTAATAATTATTTCCATGTTAAATTAACATTTTAGGTAATAATCACTTTCTTTATCCTACGTGTTTTAACTTGTTATTCTTGATCGTATAATTTAGATCATGATTTAAATAATTCCAGAAAATAAACCTTTATTTATAAATAATATATTTTTAAAATATAAATATTTATAATAGATATATATATATGAAATGGAAGGCACCGTTTATGGAGACGGTAGGCCGTACGTACTTATAAACGTTGTTTCTGTTTTCATATCGTATTGAACGGAAGTAAGTGAATAAGACATGTAAGTACATAAGTACATATATATATATATCTAGTAGAATTATTATGTCATATATTACATAATTATTAATAATATATATATTTTTATAATCATCGTTGAATGCTGAACATGGGAATTAATATCTCATCGTGTCGTGGAGACGGTAATCCGTACGTACGTACGAGCGGCAATATCATTATATTAATGGTGAAATCGTATATAATTGGATGGTATATCATATATAAAGTATCATTAACCTGTTATATTTATTATTTACATAATTTATACTCATTATTATACCCATCCAAATAATGATGTGTTTGAATAACATACTACACCACGACGTGGAGATGGTAAGTCGTACGTACGCACGTATGGTGACTATGTCATTCATGTGATGGATAGAATAATGAATATGGTTGTACCATTTTTATAATAACATCACATTATATATAATATCTAAGATTTATTATTTTATAATGTAAACAACAATGAAAGAGGAACTTGAAGAATAAAAGAACTTGAAATATGTGATGAAATATTTACCTCTTCTTCGGGTTCTTCCCTTTGATTTGATCAAAAGGGCTCCTTAGATAGGATTTATGACCAAATGAAGGCCTCTGGGATGAAGGGAGGAATGTTGGGAGGATATTTGGGTAGGTTTTGTCCGAGAAAAATGGCTTTGGAGGAGTTTAATTAAGAGAAGTGAAAATACCCTTTTATAAGAGAGGTGAGGGTCACTTTAGTAAAAGCTTGAAATATTATTTTATAATAAAATCATTTTCGTTTTATAATGGATCCAAAATGAATTATTTAAAGGATAATGTTTTGATGGGTAGAAAACCTGTAAAACAATAAGTTTTAGATAGGTTTAGGTCATCATATTAACCTTATTTTTTAGATTTATCTCTTAGTTAAATAGTTTGACATTTACCATGTCTCTTTGTATTTTTCTATTATATGGTTAATAAACATACTATAAAAAGCCTAGAGAACCACATGTGGTTAATTATTAATATATATATAACCTTATCTATGTCCTTTGACTGAACCATAGATTTTTAGAAATATTATCTCAATTAATAAAATAATATTTTCATAAAAACACAATTATGCTAGTTTTGACACTATTTAGTATTTGATTTTTTTGAAAATCATAACCGCATGATTAATTCAAATAAAAATTATTTAATCAACCCTAAAATGTCATATTAACCTATAAAATTAGTGTAATTCATCAAAAGTCTCAAATTAAATTTATTTGGATACTTATAATATCAATTATTTCAATCTTTCTTTAATAACGTAATTACTGCATCATCTTTGTGTCATAAATAAATTAACTTAATTAATGTCTAAAAATCATAAATAAAATATCATTATGTAGGTAATATTTTTATATTTTTAATTAATATTTATAGTCGAATTTATATTTTGTGTAACCCTATATTAAAAATGGTTTTGTTATTAAACATTGAATTTAACTCTTTTAACTCTTCTTTAAATAAATAATAATAAATGTCCTAATCTAATCCAAGTGGACCAAAGAGGATCATATTTTATTCCTAATGTTTTTTTTTGTTCGAATTATACTTATCCAATAGAGTTACGTCATGTGTTATGGTAATTATGATATCATTTTTACTCTTAATTACCCTATTAACTTATAATCGTGGTAAAGAAAAGTCAAAAGTTATTATTCACCAAAAATTATTTTCATATTATTAAACCACATTTTACTTACTGATATTCACCATGTATCTCGGATTTTTGAAATTAAACTGACAGAAGCAGTAAAATAAAATTTTATGCGAATTTGCAAATGCTCCATGGAGGTTTGTAAAAGACGGTAAAAAGTTCAATAAAATTTTTATATATCTAAACCCATTATAAAATGACTCCAATGATTTATATTGAAATTATATAGGTATTATGTATATATTTTGACCTAAAATAAATTTACATAAAATGAATAATTATTTAAATAAAATGTTGATTTTAAACAATAACTCGTTGTTTTTACTATTCATCAAAAATTGAATGTTTTCATAAAAATACCAAAAATTTACCCAAAGATAATTTTGATATTATGAATTCAAAAATGAAGTCCATTTTACCAAATTCAAAACATATAATTTTCATTCATTTATTTAAAATTAACTCCCGTTGTCAAAACCAAAAAGTGTGTTTTTAAAAATGTAAAAACTATCAAAAGATTGACATGTGTTTGTGTCAAATTTAAATGTGAAATTAATTATGATGACCTACATTGTATTAAATGATAAAAATATAATCTAATAATACTTCAAAACCATTGAAATTCATAATTTAACACTATAATTTATTTTTATTAAAAAAGTTTTTTTCAATTAAAACCTTGTAATTTTCACTATTCATCAAAATATGTAAGTTATCAGAAAAGTGCCAAAAAAATTTCAAAATAAATTTTTATGTCCCGGTTCTAAATAATAATTTTATTTGGTCAAATTTAATATAAAATTTTCAAATATTTCATTTAAAAAAAATTACCATCAGTGGGCGGTAAAATTGCATTTTTGAAAAATACTTCCTTTATCTGAAAAAATGAATTTGTTCTTATATTATGTCTAAGAAACACATAATATGGGTGTTAAAATTATATAGAGTATATAAGATTCAAAATGCAGTTAATACTATTCATAGCATCTTTTTGAATGGCTAGTTTGGTAAGTTATAGTGCGCTCAAACTCGGTGTTTTGTGTAGCACAAGCTATTGAATTACTTTAATGAGATAACATACAATGAAATCTTGGGGTGTTACATTTTAGTAGTCTTTGATAGTACCATGAAAAAGCCCATCCTAATATCGTCCCATTTCCACTCAAGTATGGGAAGAGGTTGCGAGACTCCTCCAGGATATTGCCTTCCAGCTTTCACTTGTTGACAAACCATACATCTTGACACAAAATCTGCAATCTCCATCTTTATGTTGTCCCAAAAAATATGTTCCTTCAAATATTTATACATCTTGTTACTCCCATGGTGTATATAGAAATTGGAGCTGTGAGTATCATTCAAGAATTACCTTTTTAGATCCAGTATATCAGGAACACGAAGTCTCTTCCCAAATTTCAAAATTCCATCTTCATATATAAAGTCACGCAATCTCCCATCATTTACCGATTTAATATTCTTTTGAAACTCCTCATCATTAGTTTGAGAACTTTATATCATTTCTAGTAAATATGGTTTGGAAACATTTTGAAAAAGTATTGATTTTTCACCTTCCATGGTTATTCTCATATCCATCATTACTAGATCCTTGAAAATAGGATCTCTCTCCACTCTCATCTTGTTCAACACTCCATGATCCTTTCTACTCAAAGCATATGCCACCTTATTTGACTTCCCCAGGTGGTATTGTATAGTGCAATCATAATCCTTGAGTAGTTCAAGTCATCTCTTTTGCCTCATGTTGAGTTCTTTTTGTGAAAAAATATACTTCAAACTCTAGTGATTAGTATAAATCTCACATTTTTCACCATAGAAATAGTGACTCTATATTTTTAGAGAAATGATTACAGCAGGTAACTCTATATCTTGAGTGGGATAGTTTTGTTCATGAATTTTTAGTTGTTGTGATGCATAGGCAATAACTCTATCATTCTGCATAAGGACACAACCAAGTCCTTTCATTGAAACATCACTATAAATAACAAACTCATCATTCCCGGATTGTAGAGTCAAGATTGGAGCATTGACTAATCTTCTCTTCAGTTATTCAAATAATTCTTCACAGTCTTTTGTCCAAACAAATTTAGCCCCTTTACGTGTGAGTTTGGTAAACGGGTTATCCAATCGGGAAAAACACTGGAAAAAACATTGATAATGACCTGCTAACCCAATAAAACTGCATACCTCAGTTATACTCGTCAGTGTTGTCCATTCTATGAATGCCTTGTTCTTTGATGGATCAACATATATTCCATCCTTAGAGATAATAAGTCCACAAAAAGAAATCTCTTGAAGGCAAAATTCACACCATCTATACTTCCCATATAATTTATTTCTTCTAAGATTCATTAGAATAATGCGCAGGTGATTTTCATGATCTTCGTAGATTTTGGTTTATACTAAGATATCATCAATAAATACAACTACACAGTCCTCAAGATATTCCTTGAAAACAAAATTCATTATATTCATGAAGACATAGGGTGCATTAGTCAATACCAAAGGCATTACTGTAAACTCATAATGCTCGTACCTTGTTTGAAATGCTATTTTTGGAATGTCTTCCTTCTTCACACACAATTGATGATATCCATATTGATGGTCAATCTTTGAAAAATATTGAGCTCCATGAAGTTGGTCGAATTAATCATCAATGTGAGGTAGGGGATACTTGTTCTTTATTTTTATAGCATTGATCTCCCTATAGTCAATGCACAACCTCATAGATATGTATTTCTTCTTAACAAAAAGGACAGGGGCTCCCCATGGAGAAACACTGGGGTGAATAAATCCCTTATTACTTAATTCCTCTAGTTGTTTTATTAGTTCCACTAATTCCACAGTGGCTATTCTATAAGGGGTCTTCGATATGGGCCTTGAACCAAGAATTAAATCAATGGAAAACTCAATTTCTCGTTCAGGATGATGTCCAGGTAAATCTTCGGGAAACACGTCAACATATTCTTGAACAATAGGTACATCCTCTATTGAAGATTCCTTTCCTCACCCATAGTTATTTCATTCTCTTCCTCCCCAAAAATTTAATTTATTTGAGATACTGGGGGGTGGATATATATAAAAATTAGGTGGTGACATTTCTGCTCTAATGATAAGGTATTGCTTATCATCATCGATAATTGTAACCTCATCCTTCTGAAAATAAATTTTCACATCATGGTATGAAAGCCAATCCATACCAAGGTTTATATCAAATTCAATCATGTGTATGACAATGAGATCAGCAGATAAAGAACATTTATATGCCCTAATGGAAACTGATTCACAAAACTTTGTTGCAATTATAATTCCCTTAGGTGTTTTGACTGAAAACTCCCTTGTCAAGTCAAATTGAAAATATATAATTTTCATAGAAAACTAGGAAGATATGAAACAATGCGATGATCCAGAATCAAATAAAGCATTCTCTAAAATTAAAGAAACCATTAAATTACCATCCACCACGTCTTTCAGAGCTTCAACCTTAGTAGTAGTGATCACATAAGCTTGGTCTTTCTCCCTTGGTCTTTTCTAAGGTAAGGTCCCTTAGTTCTTAGGACATTCATTTTCATAATTCCCCATTTCTGTACAATTGTAGCATTCAACATTGATAGATTATTTCTTCCCCTTGCAATCACGAGCTCGGTGGCCTTTTTCACCACACTTGTAATAGACTCCCATTCCCTTCAAGAAAGTGTCGGGGTGTTTCTTCCCACATTTACCGCAGGATGGATATTCAACTTTTCCCTTATTCCCTTTATTTCCATTTCCATAGTGATCAACAGATCTCTTCTTCTCTTGCTTTTCTTTGAAGTCATAAGACTTAGATAATTCCTTTTCTATCTTGATAGCGAATGAGACAATATCATCATACGATGAAAAGGATTGTGAGACTAATGCTCGATGGAGAAATGGTTTTAACCAATCAAATAATCTATCAATCTCACTCCTTGGGTTACGTATATAATATGGTGCATGCCTTGAGAACCTTGTAATGTTAGCCGCATACATTGCAACATTCTCATCCTCGTTTTTCCTCAGACTCATAAATTGCCTTTCCATATCTGCTCGATGGTTACGAGGAAATTATTTTTATAAGAAAATGTCTTTAAACTCTCTCAATTCAATTTTTGAAACTTCTTCATCTTCTTTTGTGTTTTGGATTAATTACCACCATTGATCTGCATCTCCCGTGAGGCGATAAACTTCCATGACAACTTTTTCCCTTTCATTACTCCCCAAATCATGAAATAATTTCTCTAAGGAATTTATACATTGCTTAGCTACTAATGGATTTGTACTCCCATTGAATTTTGGTGGTTTTTTCCTCATGAAGAAGTCTAGCATTGATCCTCTGTGCTGTGTATCAGGGTGCTTCATAAGGGTAAAATTATTATTCACAACCAGAGTGAGTTGTCGTAGTGTGGTGATAAGATGATTCACACCAGTTTCTTCACTAGCTCCACTATAATTATCTTTTGTTGGAGGGAAATCTATATATGCATTACGTGCATTGATATGGCTTCCATTCCATCCACTAGACTCCATTTCTAAACAATGGCATACACTAGATTAGTTTATCAATCACAATACAAAATTCCAAACGTGTAAAACACTTAACATAAATTGAATAGTTTATTGATATAATCCACAATCATAAAAATGTTTTATTTGAGGAAGTATATACTCATAAACCATTCCTAATGGTTTGTAAGGAAAATGATAATTATCCTAAGCATATCCCCCTAGGAGTGTCGCAACCAAGAGTGCAGCAAGGCCCGTTGTCGTGCACCAGTTCCCGTTCGAGTCTATCTCAAAGCGGTGTTTTCGGATTTTACCTCAAGGTACATCTGTTCCAAAGCTGCCTCTACCTACTTGAATCCAGATAGGGATGTATTTCTTAGAAAACCCACAAAATCTCTATAGTACCAAAATTCTAGGACGTTCTTCTATACTAATCCTCAATTTATATCTTATTGTAATGTTCTCTAATAAAAGTTTTTCTAAATATAGCTTCCAAGGTTTTTACTAAACTTCTTATGATACCAACTGTAACACCCCGAACCCAGTTACACAGAGTTAGTGCATTATTAAATTACATTGGAATGATACAAAGAATCATGTCCTGAAAGACCGATCAGTTTAGTATCCTTGGAAGTACTAGATACATTCATATATTTTACATTACATCATGAAATAAAAACATAAACAACATTTTGTCCCATTTTGACACACTTGTATCCTTATCCTATCCTAGAAGGTCAACCTAAAAATAATTCTTCACATCCTGGAAAATAAAACATATAAATGGGTGAGCTCATATGCTCAGTAAGGATAACAATATAGCGGAAACATTCATAAATAAGCATAAACATTTAAGGAAATGTATAAGGCTAAAAAAATCCTTTTAAACATAAAATTCATTATAATAAGGAAAAGCTAAAATCAAATATTTCCATTTAATTATTCACATTGATATTCTACTAGTCGAATAATCACATGAAATATCAATATCCACTTTCATAATGATGGAATGCATAATGCTAGACTTCATAACCACATAGTCAAGGCCTTTTTCCAAGACTACAAAAAATATTTTATCAAGGCCTTGTTCCAAGACACTAGTTTGTCTCATGAGGCCTACCGATGCATTGAGGAGCAATAGTGGGATCCACCCATCACTTACTAAGTCCAATGCATTCCTCATATTAAAATATTTAAACATAACATAAACATTCGTATTAAAACTAGAATACAAAATGTAAATAATTTATCTATAAACCATGAATGGTATAAAAATAAAACATCCACAGTCAGAAATTTCACAAAACATTCAATACAGTATGGAAGATTTTTATCAAAATAAATCAACTTCAAATAATCTTGAAATCCATCAAAAGGATGTTGACATAGATGAAATCAAAACTTTATTTAGAGAAATATCTCTTTCTATTTGGAAATCATTTAAAATTCATATAATTATAAAAGAAAACGTTTATTTTGAAAATATTCTTATAATCTTTTATGGGAAGCTTTGAGGATGATATAATGGTGGAAAATAGCCACACCTGTAGTATAAGTTAAAAAATGACATTCTTACCGTAATTTTGTCAAAAAGGTCATAAAGTACCTTATTTGGAAAATGACGGAATGATTTATTTTAAAACATATATAGTAAAATAAGGGTATAAATGACTTTAACCCATTTTCTAGTAAATAGTAAAAATATTTTTAAATACATTCTTTTTTTGAAAACACATATGTGGATGATAAAAAGGTCCCAGTAAATACTAACGTAGAAATAGTCTCAGATAATAAAGAGATTGTGAAATTGACCCTTACCTTGTACTTTTCCTTGGTCGAGGGTACGTTAAACTTATATATAATAGTTAAATAATTTTTATTAAATTATAAAAGAACTTTATAAGTAAATATGATATCATATATGATCTTCAAATATTACTTTGTTAATAATATTTTAGTATTATCATCATTTTAGGTGTTAACTGATTCGTTTTTCTTTATATGTTTTGTTACGTAATCCATGTTTATTATGGATAGGATGTATTTTATTCATATACAGAATGATATTAGGTTCTTAAAAATTAATTTTAATCATAAAATAAAAATTATTCTTGAATTATTAAGATGGGTAATGAATCTCATCACGTTCGTGGATACGGTAATCTGTATGTACGCACGAGCGAAAATATTTTTATATTGATGGTGAAATCGTATATAATTGGACTTTATATCATATATACATAATCATTAACATGTTATATTTATTATTTACATTATTTATATTCATTATTATACCCTTCCAAAATAATGAAGTGTTTGAATAACAAACTACACCACGATGTGGAGACGGTAAGTTGTATATACGCATGTACGATGACTTTTTCATTTATAGGATGGATAGAATAAATAATATTTTTGTAAAATATTTATGATAACATCAAATTATATATAGGATACTAGATTTATTATTTTAGAATGGTAACATCAAAGAAATAGGAAGTGGAAGAAGAAAACAACTTGAAAGAGGTGATGAAATATCTACCTCTTCTTCGGGTTCTTCCTTTTGATTTGATCAAAAGGGCTACTTAATTTGTATTTATGACCAAATAAATTCCTCTAGTTTGAAGATATAAAAGTTGGGAGAATATTTGGGTAGGGTTTGGCCGAGACAAAAGGCTTTGGAGGTGTAAAATTAAGAGAAGGGGAAGTTCCCTTTCATAAGAGAGGTGAGGGTCAATTTAGGAAAATCTTCCAATATTATTTTATAATAAAATAATTTTCGGTTTTTAATGGCTATAAAATGATTTATTTAGAGGATAAGGTGGGTATGGGTCGAAAAATTTTCAACAAATAGGTTTTAGACATGTTTATGTCACCATATTAACTTTATCTTTTAGATTTAACTCTTAGTTAAATAGTTTGTTATTTACCATGTCTCTTGGTATTGTTATATTATATGGTTAATAAACTTACTATAAACCTCCAAGAGAACCCCATGTGGTTCCTTAACCTTATATAAGTCTTTTGGAAGATCCTTAGATTTTTAAGAATTTTATATCCATTAATTATATAGTATTTTTTTTTTAAACTCAATTATGTCAATTTTGACTTAATTCGGTATTTGATTTTTGTGAAAATCATAACAGCATGATTACTTGAAAAAAATTATTTAATCAACCCTAACATGTCATAGTAACCTATAAAATTAGTGTAATTCATAAAAAGTCTCAAATTAGATTTATTGGGATATTTATAGTATCAATTATTTTAATCTTTCTTTAATAAGGTAATTACTACATCATCATTGTGTCATAAATAAATTAAATTATTTAATTTCTATAAATTATAAATAAAATAACATTTTGTAGGAAATATTTTTTCTTTGTAATGAATATTTATTGTAGAATTTATATTTTGTGTAACCCTATATTAAAAATGGTTTACTTATTAAACATTAAATTTAACTCTTTTAACTCTTCATTAAATAAAATAATAATAAATGTCCTCATCTAATCCAAGTGGACCAAAGATGATCATATTTTATTCCTAAGGTTATTTTTGGTCTAATTATACTTATAAAATAGAATTATTACATGTGTTAGGGTAATTATGATATCATTGTTACCCTTGATTACCCTATTTACTTTTAACCGTGGTAAATAAAAGTCAAAAGTTACTATCCACCAAAAATTATTTTCATCTTATTGAACCAAATTTTACTTAATTATGCCAACCATGTATCTTGGAGTTTTGAAATTCAACTCAAAGAAGTGGTAAAATTATGTTTTATGCAAATTTTAAAATGCTCGTTGGAGGTGGGTAAAAGACGGTAAAAAGTTCAATAAAATTTTTATATATATAAATTTATTATAAAATGACTCAAATTAATTACATTGAACTTATATATGTATTATATCTCTATTTTGACCTGAAATAAATTTAAATAAAATAAATTATTATTTAAAATAAATTGGTTTTAACCAATAACATAGTGTTTTTCACTATTCATCAAAAATTGAATGTTTTCATAAAAATACCAAAACTTCACCCTAAGATAATTTTGATATTATGAATTCAAAAATGAATTCCATTTTGAAAGAAAAAAAATATAAAATTTAAAAAATTTGGTATTACTATTCATAACGGTTAGTTTGATTGGTCATGGTATGTTAGAATCTCGAAGTTGCGTACAATGCAAGCTATTTCATTATTCAAAGGGAAATGTATTGTGGAAGCTTGGGGTGTTACAGAAATGTTAGTTTTTGGAAATGTAATTTTTTCATTTTCTTGTATATGTTTTTCCTATGAGCCTATTTCCCTTATCTTAGGCTGATGCTTTGATTGTTTTTTGGCTTGATGCAGATTTCAATATTGTTTTTCGTGTTGTTTGACGAATGCCACCCAGAGTCGATTCATTATTACATAACAATGGAATGATCACAAAATATCAAGTCTGGAAAGACATATTATTTTATTAGCCTTGAAAACACTTGATATATTCACAAGTTTTTTATTACATTATAAAATCAAAAACTACAACAACATAGTCTCCATAGGCCGCACTCATATCCCTTATACTATCCCTATAGGTCAGTCATAATATACTTATTCGTATCCTGGGAAAAATAAAAAATATAAAGGGGTGAGATCATATGCATAGTAAGGATAACAATATAGCGGAAACTTTCATAAATAAGCATAAACATTTAAGGCAATGTGTAAGAATAAAAAAATCCTTTTAAACTTGAACTTAATTGTAATATAGGAAAGATAAAATCAAATAATTACATTTACTTATTCACATGGATATTATACTAGTCGAATAATCACTTGAAATATCAATAGCCACTTTCATAATGATGGAATGCATAATGCCAGACTTCATAACCACATAGTCAAGGCCTTGTGCCAAGACTAAAAATAAGATTTTTTCAAGGCCTTGTTCCAAGACACTAGTTTGTCTCATTAGACCTACTGATGCATGGAAGAGTTATATCATGCTCCACCTGACACTTACAAATTCCAATGCCTTCCTCATATGAAAAAGTTTTAAACATAACATAATCATTCATATTAAATCTAGCATATGAAATGTCAATACTTTATTCATAAACCATGAATAGTGTAAAAATACAATATCCATAGTCAAACATATCACAAAACATTCAATATAATGTCAAATTTTTGTATCATAATAAATCAACTTCAAATAAACTTAAAATCCATCAAAAGATGTTGAAATAGATGAAATCAAAACTTTTTTTTAGAAAAATATATCTTTCTATTTTGAAATAATTTTAAATTCATATAATTATAAAAGAAAAATTTTATTTTGAAAATATTCTTATAAGATTTTATGGGAATCCTTGACGATGATATAATGACAGAAAATAGCCACCCCTGTCGTATAAGATAAAAAAACACATTCTTACCTTAATTTTGTTGAAAATGTCATAAAGTACCTTGTTTGGAAAACGACAGAAAGATTTATTTCAAAACATATATGGTCAAATAAGGATATAAATGAATTTAACCCATAATATAATAAATTTAAAAAAAATTGAATTATATTTTTAAGAAAACATGTATGTGGATGATTAAGAGGTCCTAGTGGATTCTTACATAAAAACAACCTCAGATAATAAAGAGATTGTGAGATTAACCCTTACCATGTACTTTTCCTTGGTAAAGGGTAGGATAAAATCCTGTATAATGGTGAATTCATTGTTATTATATTATAAATGAACCATATGCATTAATCTGATATCCTATATGATCTTCTAAAATTTCATTGTAAATGATATTTCAGTAATATCTTCGTTTCAGGTGTTAACTGGTTTGTTTTCCTTTATATGATTTTTTAGGTAAGTAATGTTTGTTATGGATACGATGTATCTTATTCATATTCATAATTATATTAAGTCTTTAAAAATTATTTTTAATCATCAAATAAAAATTAGTCTTGAATGGAAATGAAGGGGAATGAATCTCATCGCGTTCGTGGAGACGGTAATCTGTACGTACGCATGAGCGACAATATCATTATTTAGATATTAAAATCATATATAATTGGATGGTATATTATATATAAAGAATCATTATCATGTTATGTTTATTATTTAAATTAGTTATTCTCATTATTATACCCTTCCAAATGATGAAGTGTTTCAATAATATACTTCACCAGGATGTGGAGACGGTAATTTGTACGTACGCATGTATGGTGACATTGTAATTTATAGGATGGATATAATAATGAATAAGGTTTACCATTTTTATAATAACATCACACTATATATAAGATAATGGAGTTATTATTTATAATAGAAGAAACAAAGAAATAGTAAGTGGACGAAGAAAAGAACTTGAAAGAGGTGATGAAATATTTACCTCCTCTTCGGGTTCTTCCATTTGATTTGATCAAAAGGGATCCATAGGATGGCTTTCTGACTAAATGAATGCCTCTAAGATGAAGGGAGGATAGTTGAGAGGATATTTGGGAATGGTTTGGCCGAGCCAAGTGGCTTGGATGGTGTGAATTTGAGAGAAGTGGAAGTGACCTTTTATAAGAGAGGTGAGGGTCACTTTAGGAAAAGCTTGAAATAATATTTTATAATAAAATAATTTTCGGTTTTTAATGGATTAAAAATGAATTATTTTAAATATAAGGTGGTTATGCATCTAGAAACTTTCAACCAATAGGTTTTAGATAGGTTTAGGTCATCATATTAACCTTATCTTTTAGATTTAACTCTTAGTTAAATAGTTTGACATTTACCATGTCTCTTTGTATTGTTATATTATATAGTTAATAAACTTACTATAAACTTCCAAGAGAAACTCAAGTGGTTAATTAATGACATATATAATATTATTTAAGCCATTTTCAGGATCCTTATATTTTTTAGGAATATAATATCAATTAATAATATAATATTTGTTTTGAAAACTCTTTTATGTCAATTTTGACACTATTTGGTATTTTGTTTCTGTTAAATTCATAAAAATATTATTACTTCAAAAAAATTAATTTAATCCACCCTAACATGTCTTATTAACATATAAAATTAGTTTAATTCATTAAAAGTCTGAAATTAGATTTATTTTCATATTTATAATATTAATTATTTTAATCATTCATTAACAAAGTAATTACTCTATCATCATTGTGTCAAAAATAAATTTAATTATTTAATCTATAAAAAATTCAAATAAAATACCATTATATATAAAATATTTTTATATTTCTAATGAATATTTATAGTCAAATTTATCTTATGTATAACCCTATATTATAAATGGTTTAGTTATTAAACTTTGATTTTAACTCTTTTAACTCTTCTTTAAATCAAATAATAATAAATGTCCTAATCTAATAAAAGTGGACTAAAAGGGGTAATATTTTATTTATAAGGTTTTTTTTGTCGAATTATACTTATCTAGTAGAATTTGGACATGTGTTAGGTTAATTATGATATCATTTTTACCCTTAATTACCCTATTTACTTTTAATTGTGGTAAATAAAAGTCAAAAGTTACTATTCAACAAAAATTATTTTCTTCTTATTGAACCACATTTTACTTACTGATATTAACTGTGTCTCTCATATTTTTTAAATTCAACTTACAGAAGCGGTAATATTAAATTTTATACAAATTTTCAAATGCTCATAGGTGGTGGGTAAAAGACGGTAAAAAGTTCGATAAAATTTTATATATCTAAACTTATTATAAAATGACTCCAATGAATTATTTTGAACATATATAGGTATTATGTATCTATTTTTACCTAAAATAAATTAAATTAAAATAACTAATTATTTAAATAAAATTTTAGTTTAAACCAAAAATGCAGTTTTTTCATTATTTATTAAAAATTGAACTTTTTCAGAAAAATACCAAAAATTCACCCTAAGCTTATTTCGATATTCTGAATCCAAAAATGAACTCCATTTTGAAAGATAAAATTTATAAAATTTCAAAAATTGGGTATTACTGTTCATAACGTCTAGTTTGTTTGGTTGTGGTGTATCTGAACTCAAAGTTGCATACAACACAGGCTATTATATTATTCAAAGGAAAACATATCGTGGAAGCTTGGTGTGTTACATAATGATAATTATATGAATAAATATATTTTAATTTACATGTATTTAACTACACACAAAGATATATGTATATATATATATAATAATATTAATGTCTATTTAATTAATAGACGAAATACATGGTGAATTTCTAATTTTTTTATAGAATAATTTAGAGGTGATATATTGAAATCCAACACCAATAATATATATAATGCATTTTGAAGAGAGGGTTGAGGTATGTCTTGGGAAAATATGGGTCGGGTCGGAGGGGAGGGTCGGTTTGGACATGTAGGGTGGGTGGATTGAATGTGTTGGGTTAAGTGGGTGGGTGGGCAGTTTGAGAGTGCTATGTGAGTCAGTCGGCTATGGTCGGTTCAAGTCATGTTAGGTGGGTGGGTAGAGTGAGTGTGGAAGGTCAGGCTAGGTTGTGAAATTATTTTAGAAAAAGTGATATTTTTTTAAAACTAAATATTTAAATAAATACAACTCCTAAAAAAGTTTTGTGAAATAAATGTTTTTGTGAAAAATAGTGGTTAATTAATTCTCATCATAATTATCTAAAGGAGTTTTAAAAATTATTCTTTAATAGTTTAGTACTGGTTTAAACCTCAGCTAAAATCCAAAAGAATATGACTTTAATTTCCAATTTTTCTTATATTTTAATACCCCCCATCTTCTGTGATATTACTACACATTTCTAGTTACTTTCCCCTAGCCCCTTAGAGTTGGGCTTGACGAGACATACTTGGTTCATTGGTGACATGGGAGAGGTCTCAGTGGATCGGTTCATTCCATGTACCGTCATGGAAGAGTTGAAAATTATTATTATATTTGCATTCTTTAGTTTTTATTGCATTTTTTAAATTAAATTATTTTATAACTAGTAGATTAAAAACTATTATCATTTAAAAAGTTTCATATGGTTTTTATATTTTCTAATCATGCAACATAGTTGGACTATTTTATTATCATTTTATTAATGGTTTCATCCACAATTTCATTAATTTAATTAAACAAATTAAGTGACACAAATTTATGAAAGTACACTCATCTCATTACCATCATTTAATCAATTAAATATTTTATTTTAATCCTTATTAACCCGGTTAATTTTACAAGGAAAATAGGTTTTATCGATATTTTTTCATTGACATATCTACCAAAATTAATGCTTTGACGCAACTACAATTGATTTTGAATCTATCCCCTTATTGATGAACACCTACAAATCTTTAAATATAATTATTAATTTTGTTTTTTCAAATGAAAATTTTGATGAGTTTCTATGACTTCATACATGCTAAAAATTTCATGGAAATGAAAACCAAATTCAATGATCCTTTGAAATATAACTTAAGAAATAAAACCATTTGGAAAAAAATGAAGAGAATAACTTACTAACATGAATAAGTTTTAAATTTAAAATTAGCTTGATTAATGTCACTAAGAAGAGATCCAATGTGTTATGGCTTCGTTTTATGATCCACAAAGCATGGAATCACAAGACACGTGTCATGAAAATTCTTTATTCAGTCATAGTGTGATAAAAACTACACTATAAATTAAGATAAAAAATAGGTTGGAGCTTCATTAATAAACAATAAAATAAGTAATATTTAAGGTCTAACTATTTTTATGTCACCCAATATTACTGAATGAACGAGTCTATTGAAACCTCAATAGTCAAATCATTCGACTACCTTTTGTATTTTTTTTAATCTATAAATTCTAATATGAAACATAAAATAAATCACCTTCATTAATTTTTAATTTTTTTAGATTCAAGGAAACATGTTTAAAATTTATTTCATAGGAAACACTGTACTTTATATTTATTATTATGATATGGAATTAATTATATATATATATATATATCAATATTACACATTCACTAAACCCTCACAAACTTTTATGATCATTTTCTATTTTAATATACATATCATGTAATATCTCTTTAATCATGGACAATAATTTTGTTAAAAAAATCAAATCCTTTTTAAAAAATCCATATGAGAAAAAAAATTCCTTTATGGAATTAACAATTATTTTGAATTCATAATCCATAACCATAAGAAAAGAATTGCCTCAAGAAAAACAATTATACTACTTAAGTTATAAATTTATATGATGTGACCTCTGTAAACCACATGTATCTCTATACGAGCATATCTAGTATATGTATCTCCATACATCACATGCATACTGAATAAATCATATATATCCATGATACATGAAACATAATATATATAAAATCAACAAAGATCATTGGGTCTCATAAAGATGATATTTATTTGTTCAAAAATAATATTATTTCCTTCAATAAGATATATGTCGAGGTATTATATATTTCTTATGAACATTGCATCCTTTTCGGGATGAAATTTATTTTATCATTTGGATCAACTATCTACTTCGATGATGTATTATCAATTTTAAGCTTGACATTATTATTGGTACAAATTACAAGCTTAATTTTCAAGAAATATTTTATCTATATATAGTTATTTATCATCCTATTAACCATTTTCTTCATTGTTAGATGATTTATTATAGTGTTTAGATAGATCTATAAAATAATTATTTCATTAATCCTTTATTTTTTTTTCTTATGCTTTATTTTTCTAATCACTAAATGGATGCTCCCTTTTTTTGTAAGACCAGAAATTTAATTACAGTATATAAACAACTTATCCTAAAGAAACTATATATGAGGAAAATTTTATCATCTCATAGCACAAAAAAATATAAATTTAAAAATTAAATTTTGATGAAATGTAGTATATTTTTTAATCCATCCTGACAAAATTAGTTTACGGTGAATTGTTTGGATTTTTTTAAAAATTATGGACTTTTATCTAAATAGTGAAAACACCATTTTTAAAAATAATGTAACTGTTACGAAATATATATGTTATAAAAACTAAATAATAATATTTTAATCATTTTCCTCAAAAAGAAAGTGAAATAATTAATTTAAAACATTTTTTAAATTTAGAAATATAATTTTGACATTCTAAAACTGAAGAAATATTTTTTCATACTTTCGTTCAGTTAAGTATTTTCAAAGTACCATTCAGTTTTAGTTTTCATTAAAATTCACATAAAACTTATTTTTTATTAATAAAATAATTAATATCATTGGAATCAATAATATATATGATTTTAGTATAAATTCATTTTTATTCCTTATAATTCTTGTTTTCAAAAAAAATACTTTTCTATGATAAGCATACTTTTATTCAATTTAATTTTTTACCACATTTTAAAATTTAATATAATTAAATAATATTAATATTTGGAATCAAAATATTTAAATTAGGAAATAAGGTCAATTTAACTTTTACTCATATGAATAATTTAACTAGTTAAAAGTTAATCAACATATTGAAGGTTAAAATAAGATGAAATGGGTAAAACTATGAGATAATGCAGCAAGTTTTGATTTTTTCCAAAGAAAATTCTAATATCATTATCTTGGTGGTTTTTCTTTTCTATAAAAAAACTAAAAATATATTATTATCATAAAATATTTGAAAAAGTGACTTCATTTCACTTACGTATATTTCTACATACAACTCCCCATTTTTATACATAAAGACTCATTTTTTCTATTTTTCATGTGTTGTAAATTATTTTTCAAATTATATTTTAAAAGTATCATTTTCACATAATGAGAATACTTATATATGTATCTTTTGACATTGATTATAGATTAAGATAAAAAATAATTAAGAATGTACTTTTCAATGTTTCAATTTCAGTTTCCTCTCTATTTATAATAAGAAATGCCATTATTAAAATACCTTCATTTATAATAAATAGAGGGTATCCCTTTATCCCTTAATACTATATTTATTTTATTTTATTTTTACAAAGGGTTTCTTCTCATTTCATTAATTTCCTTAAAGATATGTTCTATATCACTTTATATTTTTATTTTGACATTATCTATCTCCTTTATACTTCAGTTCTACATAACCAATGGATATATTCAATTTTATCTCTATGTTTTCATATCTGTTTACCCAGTTTTAAATACAATATTAATAATTTATGGAAGATGATTAAGAATTTTAGTCAATTTTAGGAGTAATATTTACATTTTTATACTTTATTCAGTGTTGATATTTATTAATTACTAAGAAATATTGATTATTCATTGTATCATTCAACAAATTTATGTAGAATGAATTGGATATGTTTAGTTATGGATGGGTACCAGAATTACATATCCCCTCGAGGAATCAGGTAGTTACCATGAGGTTAAAAATTTATGTATGTCCTAATTATTATTTGGATATTTGTTATATGTCAAATAATTTATTGAAAATTCATTTTTGTGGCCTTAAAGGTAATATTAAGATGTATAGAAATATGCATTTCATCATTGATAAGTCAGTTATTATTGACCATGTTAATACTATATTATAATTTTCAAGGGATATATTTACTGAAAACATTATAGATTATTTGTCACATTTACTGATTATTTCCTATATCATGGTGTTTATTCCTTATGTATTCATGATATATTATTCTACATGCAATCCCTTACGGCATTCTGAGTTCACCCTTTATTATTTTTATGGTAATAAGTTACTAATAAGATACATTTTAATGAATTCCTAGATTTACTGAAATAAATATGATTTTTCATGATGTTTATAAGATATATTCTATGTTTCCAATGTAGTATAAGAATCATATAGGTATCTAGTATCCTAAGACTAATAATACCATTAATCTAATGTAATTTGATATCTTGTGTCATTTTATAATATAATATAGTAAATAAAAGCTCTAGATTATTTTATTCAGGGTTGTTACAATTTTTATCAATGAATGTTTGGTAGGAATCATGAGAAACATATATTTGAAGAACAAGACTTATAATTACATATACTTGACTTACATTGAAATTAAATAACTTTTGTGGTATAAATATATCATTATACAAATAGAGACAAAAAATCATATTTGTTTAGTGCCTTTGGAAACATCAAAATGTAAACACTAGTACATAAGTTAGTTACATTATCTCCCTCCAGATTCTTCTTGACTACAACCCTTCTTAGACACATCAATCATAATAAATATCATCATATACATGGATAAAAGACGTAAAAAGGGGTGATCTCCAGTTATCAGTAAGGGTAAATAAAGGATATATATATGAAAAATCATGATCATAAGTGTATGACCTCATGATCACAAAAATAGAAGATCATACCCTCTATATCATAGATTATATAAATGAATCTTGTCATAAATCATGGTATTTCATAAGACATGAATCATAATTAAATAAATAATAGAATCCATGAAAGCATAACACGCGGATAAAATGTGGAATTTTTGAAAACACATTAGCATATAATATGATTACTATAATAGCCAAGGAATTACCGCCATGACCATCTTATTAGTATGGATTCTCTCCCCATACTATCTTGGTAGTCATAATTCACTCCCACAATAATCATAGTAGCATGATAGCACTCCTCGTACAGTCTTGGTAGTCATGGTTTACTCCCATGACCATTTTAGCAGTCATGGTTCACTCCCAAGGCCATCTTAGTCTATCTCATGAGATATAAATCATTGCCTAATGCATTGGAGGAAGATATAGGTCTGACCCATCACATAATGAAATCAGACATATGTGTTCCACAAGGTCATTAAAAATCATATCATAACCCATGGAAATAAATGGATATTATAAACATGTAAAAATATCATAACATGTGGAAAATGATACATGTTTCATAATACTTTTATAAAAATAATAACCTGTGAAAAGAAGTTTTCTTAAAAAGAATATAACCCATCAAATATAAGAGGGTTTCAAAAAAATCATGCCATAAAAAATAATCAATTCGGAGAAACAATATGAATGGAAACATTGAATCATTTTCCCAGAAATTTATGAGTTACATAAATTGATATATTCAAAGATGGGAAATAATTTTGAAAGATATATTAAAATCATTTCATTAACAAATATTCATTTATACATTTGAAATAATGATTTTTAAAGCATAAATTTTTTGGATAACAAGTTTCATTGAAATTAACTTTAAATCTTTGATAGAAGACAGGAAATAATTTTGAAAAAAAAAATCCATGAAATAATATAAAAGAATATTTAAAACATTATAAAAACCATTTTCATTGAAAAAAATTGATAAATTATAAAGGATTATAGAAAAAATCATAAAAAATTTTCCATTGAAACCTTTTTGAAAAATTATAATTAATTCCTGAAAATGTATTAGAAAATATTTTCTTTGAAATTTTTTTAAAATAATCTTGAAAACGTTTATAAAAACATTTATTTGGAAATACATTAGAAACATATATAGATGGATTGAAAAAATTTAAGATAGTTTTTTTAACATAATTTTTTTTTTGAAAAACATTTTCATTAAAAACATATAAATTAGGCTTGAAAATGTATCAAAACCCTTTCCTTTGAAAACATTATAAATAAATCTTGAAAATATTTGAAAATAATTTTCCTTTAAAATATAATAAATAATCATAAAAACATGTGAAAAATTTTCTTTGAATATTACTTTAAAAAAATTCTAAAAAATTTTCCTTTTAGATAGGAAAATTAAGCTTCACGTAAATGATAGCAGGTAAATCCATACATGAGGTAAAAAAACATTCATTTGGTATGGTAAAAAAGTTTAAAAAGTGATTATTTAGGAAGGACAAAATATGATTCCATTTAAGAAAATGGTAAAAGTAAAAAATGTAAAAATATATTTTAATGATTATAGGATAGTAGTATAACATTCTTGGAAACCAATTTTTGATAACTTTGTTTTCAAGGAACAAAGATTTCTGACCAAAGAGTGGGAAAATTCGGGATTTCATAAAAATAATTATTAACTATCTTATGTACCAAAGAGTGAAAAAATGGAACCAATACGTTATTATATCATGAATAATTGGTTTATCATAATATTCATGAGTTTTCTTGTGATCTGGATCATATGGTTTCATTAAATGAGGTATAAACATAAATAATCTCCGAAAATGATGAGAGTGTTTTAATAAATTCTTATATCATGTTAACATGGGGTAATACTATCCATATAAGAAAAGTAAATTAAATTAGAATAAAATATCATGAAATAAAATAATACATGATATAAATTTTCTAATGGATGTATATACACCCTAAAAAATAAGTTAGGATCATAACAGAACATTTGCCTCAAAGAAAGAAAATCGAGACAAAACTATCGAACTGATTCGGTAACATTTTCATACATAAATTCCATTGAAGAAGAATCATATAAAATAACTATAAATACACATAAATTTAACAATAATAATAATATACTATATTAGTGGTCAGTATATACAACAAACAAAATAAAAGAGTCATGAACATGGCATGTATCTCATTGATATAAAAAGTTAGATGAAATCCCCTTACCTTACATCTTGGATCTCGTTGTTCTCGTTCATAAATCCTATATAATAAATTTAATTTTATTATAAATCTTTTATAGGACCATATTCATATATCTAATACAACATATTTTTTAATTAGGACTTTATATTACCCTTTGGTTAGGAGTTTCATGTTAAGATTACACTTCAAATAATATCAACTTTTCTTTTTTTTCTTGTGTTTTAATTTTTTATATATTTTTTCCCTATAATTATATAATGATTTAAATAATTTAAAATATGATAAAAATATTTTTAATATTAATTATATATGTATTATAATAATCTATAAAAGTATGAAATAGAATACACTATTTATGGAGACGGTAGGCTCTACGTGCGCATGAACGCCGCTTCCGTTTTATTAATGTATTGAAAGAAAGAATGAAAACGATATATATGTGTATGTGTATATATAATATAATTAAATTATAATTATTAATTTATATATATTATATATTTTCAATAATCATGTTCTTTATAAATTATATGTAATGTGTGAACGAATCACATCACTTTGAGGGGGAGGTAGTCCACACTTCTTGAAATTAAATTATCATATTTACAATAAATGGAAAGTATAAAAATATATTTTTTAAAATGATTAATGAATATTAAATAAATAATAAGTATAATATATAAAATATAAAAATATATTTTACTTAATAAGGCAGTAAAGGAAAAAACCACAATCATCGTCTCATGGGATGGTAGTTCACTGTACACATAGACGATATGTTTTTTACCCATTAAATGGATTTTGGTGGATGTTTAGGTAAAAAACATAGCATAAAACATCATATTTTATTTAGGATACTATTTTTGTTATAAAATCCTGGAATACAAATACTTTTGGGGTGAATAATGTAAATAATATAAACAAACATGAGGAATAATGTTAACTATTATTCGGGTAACTCTTTTGGTTTGCACCAAAGGATTCCTTGGATTGGTTTCTTCCCAGGGGGAGGATTATATGATTATTTTTGGTATTTTGGGGAGATATGTTTTCATATTTTGGTGATTAATAATTTTCTTGAGAGGTGTGAGGAAGTGGTAGGAGATGCGGCCTTTTCATAGGGTAGGAGTGATACTCTCGTAAATTTATGATAAAAGAATTATACCAACGTTTTTTCACTGGAAAGTTGAACAAATAATGGTAAAAGTAATATCCAAGTGGTTATATGGTGAAAATATATCCATAAAAAGTCTTTTTCACAAGTGAATAGGTTATTTAGTCTCTTACGTTTAAGATTTAGTCCTTAGTTATTCTTAATTTTTCCTTAATCGATGTAATTGATTTTAATTACTCTCACCAATAATTTTGTTAAAAAACTAATTTGACCTTATTATAAATTATAAATTTTGAATATTTCATATATGGAATCCATTTTTTCAAATTAAAATAACTGAATTGGTAGAAATTAATTTAAATTTAATCCTACAGTCGGTTCAACAGTAGGGGTTTTTAATCTAAAAATGTTGAAAAGTTTTATCTATTTTAATATTCAATTTCAATGTGAAATTTATTAAAATGATCTATATTAGGTTTAATGATAAAAATATTATCTAATTAATCTTTTAAAAATTTTACAAATTAAATTGTCCTTATAAATAAATTATATGAAAAAACAGTTTTGAACTAAAATTCAGTATTTATCACTATTCATTTAAAAATGAAACTTCATAGAAAAATACCTTATATATTACCCTAACCTAATTATTATGTTCATATTCAAAATATTATGTTTATTTTGACATATTAAACTAGTAAAAGTTTCAAAAATTGGATTTAAAATGGGTTCACCATTAAAAGGCGGTAAAAATGCCTTAATAAAAATATTGGGTTTTAAGCATAAAGTTGTCTTTGTTATTATTTTTTGTCTATAAAAAATATTGGATGATTATAAAAAATATTTTGTAGAATATATAAAATATATATTACAATAATATCACTCACTAATTTTAATTAACTTAATTTTTTAGGGTAAAAAATCTTTCTTTGTATAATAACTAGTACTTACCCGTGTGTTTTCATGACAATACGTTCAATGCTTATTTTAACGAAGAAAAAACTATATTTAAAAGTTAATAAAGAACATGAATATTGAATATATTGAAAAAAATAGTGATACATAATTTTGAACTATAATTGGACAAAATATAGAGAATTGAAAACATAGGAAAATAAGAAAAAGAAAATAACATAGGAGAATATATAAGAGAATATTGAAAACATATTAAAGAATATATAAGAAAAACATAAGTACACCAACAATATATAAAATAATCCAAAAAATTAATGATGAAGAATACAAGGAATACATATAGAAGAATATACAAGAAAAATAAAATTAATTGAAAACATAGATAACATATAGAAGAATATATAAGGAAACAAAAACATATAGTCCAATTGACATTTGAATATAGTAGATAACATTCATTTGAAAAGAAAAAGAATATTTTAGAAGAAAATTAAATGAACATGAATTTAAACATTAAATAATAAGGAAAATAAAATAGGTCATGATGTAGGAAACAATATAAGTATCCAAATTCAAATACATGAATAAAAAAATAAATGGACATTAATTAGAAAAGTACATTAAAAAATGAACATGAATGAAATAACATAAGTTTCAATGTCTATGAGATATTATGAAAATAACATGAAAGAATTATTATACAGCATTAGTATATACAACATAATATTCCAATGGACTTGAATGGAAAGAACAATCAAATGAACATTTAATTTTTAAAACATACAGAATAAGTATTAATATCACCGAGTAATTATGTCACACTATACAAATATCAAACATCAAATACCTGGAAGACTTTTATACATAGAATGAAATGTTTAAAATAAGAATACCTGAATTTGGAGATTCAAAAAAAATGAATGTTAACATAAAATAATTAATTAGAAACCAAAATAAAAGAAGTTGAAATTTACCTTTTGAAGCCTGTAATGAAAACCAATAAGCACAAGAAATCCCTTTGCAACATCCACTTATTCCATTTTCCAAAAATTGCAGTTCTTCACTTCATCAACAAAAATACTTCATATTCATCTGGGGGAAACCTAACAATCAAATCAATATGCATTGTCCAATCTGTTGTCCAAGTTAATCAAATATTGATTCAACTAAGCATTATTATATGAAACAGAAGTTTAAATCATTCTATCAGTTACATGTTAATAGACTATCTTACATGAGACTGTATAAATAACCTAAAATTCATAAATAACACCATTGAAGAGTATCATAAAAACACTTCTAATAAGAAATATGAAAATGTTAGATGAAGGATAAACCATCTATAATCACTTTATAATATGAATTGAAGCATAGAACAACAAATTAAGTTAAGGGTACCTCTATATATTATGCAGAGTAGCAAAAGCAGCTTCTGTCGAGACATTCTTATTAAGCCAATTACAAACTGCCAGGTGCACCTCATGAACCTCTTGTTTTGTGTCTACTTTACCTGCTCTAATAGTCCATACGGGTTTATATGCAAGGACTATATCATCCCATATAGAAACAACATCTTCCATGTCATAGACTACAGCAATAAATTATCAAAAATGTGCTTTGAAAGTAGTATCATGAATTGTGATGAAGAAAAGAGGTAGAAGAGCTTTTCCTACAAAGGATTTAATTTTCATAAAGACGACATTAGTTGTCTGCCCTTATTCTCTTTCTTCCAAATGTTATCCAATGCAATAAATTATCTTCATACCTTGGTTCAATGCATAAGAAGCCTCTTTACCAATACAATAAAATAGATAAAATTCATCCAAAAGGTGGAAAAACAACCAATGGTATGTTTACAATGGGTAACCATTGTATGGGAAAGGAGATGAGAAGCCAAAAATGATTTTTAATTCTTGGTGGGGTAGTAGTATTAAGTTAAAGATATCACCATATCTCTTTCATTCCATATCTTTTTATTAGTTTTGTTTCATTGGAATTACCCATATCATACCAAACAGGGCCTAATAGTAAGTTTTCTTCCTACTTTTGTGGTTTTTACTATATCATCTTCAATGAAAACTTGCCACTACTTAGAATGGCCAACAATAAAAACCTGAAGATTTAATTCCATTATTTTGAGTCTTTCACATAGCAATTGGAATGCAACAACAATATCATGCTGCCCAGTAAGAAATAAAAAAAACATCACCCATGTGCTTCAAATTAAACATATGGGAAATAAATATGAAAGATTTCATTTTTTAAAACAAATTTTTTTAATTTCATCTAAAATCATTACAATGTATGATATGAAACCATGATATCTGAAACAAATAAAGTATGTGTAACTGAAAATCACAAAAAACAAATCAATAAATGAAAATGAAAACTCTGAATTTAAACCCTGGTATGATAAATAGTCATTACAGTTATAAAGAAAAGTGAAATTTTCTAGTACATACAGTAATGAGATTATTCCTTAAATGTCATAATTTAGTTGTTTGAGGAAATATGTGTTGATGTCATCGACTATAGGTAGTCACTGTTGTGTTATAGGGGTGGATACTGAGAAATTGATACAAAATGATGGATAAAATTATTGTATGTTCGACATAAGTAATAGCACGTACCACTGGTCAAAGATGGTTGTGAATTGGAAGCCATATTAACTTCAGAGAGTCCATAGTTGAGTAATACAACTTAGGATGCAAATTCCTGGAATCCAATACATGGATCCCATCTACTTATCAGTGATGAAGCATTATGTACTTGATAGTTCCTAGTATTTTTTGTGATATGGGGCTGGGGAAATTTTCCATTCGAAAAAAAAGTTAATAAATAACCCAAGAATATGGAATAAACATGATTAAATCAATATTTGATGAATAATTTACCTTGTTACAGTTCAGATCATTTAAATAATTCTATCCATCTTGTGTGATATAATTGAGACTACTGCATTCATTATATGTTTGAAAATATAGAGGGGATGATCTAATTAATCAAACATGAGATTATAATGCAAGTATGAATAATACTGTAAGAATAATGTGGCTTTAGCACCATATTAATCCAATTCCCACATATATATCATTTACTGATGAACTTAGAAAAACATCCACTGGTCAAATAAAAAAATACGTTAACTACTAAAATAGAGTAAATGATCCACTTTTCAGAAACATATATCAGAAGTGATATAGAGTAAAACTACAGTTCTAGTCATAGGCATGTAATATTAATAAGCAACAATAAATAGCCTCCCAGTACTGCCATGATTTTTCAATGCATAGAATTAGAACTTCACCAAGTTTGTAGATAGTTATATTGCTCTCTGAAACAGGTAATTAAACTTTAGTGTGAGTAAATGACACAAATTAGTATGAAAAAACAATAGGTGGCATGCATAAATCTCACAGTATGCTGATTTGTAACCCCAAACCTGAATGGATATGTCGCATTATACTGTCTTTTTATAGCCGAAATAAAGCATGACCATCAGTTTATAATGTTATTTAATTAAGAAAGAAAGGAAACCCAGGACCGTAAAAAATCTAGTACATCACACAGTAAGGCTGTTGGAAGTAGAAAAACTTAACATAATTAAATTAATTAAACAACATAGACTTTAGTAAACATCAAATTTTTGCTTCAAACCAAAATAAACTAACAGAGCAAGGTCATCAATTCACACCTCCTTCCCAGACGCAACCATAACACAATGAAGAGACATCACACAAAATTTTTATATTTTCTAATATGAAATAGGAAACTTGAAACTTACTGATTTTCCAACAGGCCTCCATTACCTTGGAAATGCATGGAAAATAGTCATTCTAGTTTGTCAGATTTTTTGTTTCCTTTATTCATTATATGGAGATGAGTTTAGTTGTAATTAATTGGCATGGAGTCTATAGACCATGATTCTTTGAGTTTGACTGCATCTTCAGCAACAAATTCAGTCAGTATATTTTTTGACGTGAAGATATAATTGTAATGAATGAGTAGCAGTAAACACTTAGAAGACACAGTAATGAATAAATAATATAATATTTAACTGTTGGTATATTAGAAAAATAGTTGTAGTGAATTTGTTATAAAATGTAAAAATAAAACAAAATGAAGGTAAAAAACAGTATTTTTTACAATATGTACACACAGAGAGTAACATAAAATGAAGATAGATAAACTATACCTGAGTTGAACATATAGTTTTACTTATTGTATCAGATCCAGCATCACTGTTGAAGCTGAGTACTGAAGATCCAACACGGTGATGTTCCTAAAACAGATGGGTGAAATGAATATTATATGTATGTGGTGACTGGTTTTAAAGAAAAATGAATTATAAATAGGGAAGAATAAAATAATAAGTCGTAGTAACGTTACTGAGAATGATGTAATATGAACTTTGTAAGGCTTGGAATTAAATTTTTGGGGAGGAATTACTCTATTTACCTGACTGTCTGCAAAACTTTGATGACAGGTGGTGATATAATCTTCATTATCACATATGAAGAGAACTGTGTAAGTGTTCAGTTCTGAAGAACATTTTTGATTCTGAATGTTGTAATTTGTGACATCTACTGCCAGTAATATTTTTTTTATTTTGAAAATGTTTAGCTCTGGGTGAAATCCAAACTCATATTAGTCCTGTTATGTAATGAAATAGAAATGTGAATTAAAAAATAAGATCAAATACATGAAGAAGATAAAATATTTCAAGAATATTACTTGAATCAGATAATCTCTCAACTGAGAAGTTGTTTTTCTTATGAATTGCATGACATGATTGTCAAAGAGAATTACAGACATCGAGTCTTTCTCATCTGTCACCAGTAGTTGAACTCTAAACCTCTTGTATTTATAGTTATTAGAATTCCTGAGGTTGTATCAGTACTATTAAATTTTTATAGTAAGACTATACCCAAGTAATATTTATAAATTAAGAAACACATTAAATTAATACCTTGGGTTATTGAAGCATGGTTGTTTTTTACAATTCTAGCACTAAATATTTCCATCTGCAGTTTGAACTTTTTTCATGCAACAGTTTCATGATTCAAAATACTAGTCATGAGTGCTTTTAAGTTTAACTATTGTAACAGAAATCAAACACTTTTTTAGCTACAATATAGTAGTTAATACTAATATATTCATGAAAGTAGGTCTTAAATGTAATAGTGTTGTAGACGACATATTAAAAGAAAACATTCAGGATATTTTACTTACCTTCAGAAGATTTTTTACATCAGAAATTATTTTTTTGTTATTCTAATAAGGCGATGTTGTAAAAAAATGTTTGAAATTTTTGATGGAGGACGTTCTAATTGCAAATGACTAATCATCCCAGATCTGTTAAATGTAGAAAATACAGAATTGAAGACAACATTTTATGCAGTTGTCAATCATTTTGTTGGTTTTTGTAGAAAGAATAGCTGGACAAAAAATCTAAGTTATATTTTTACCTTCTTCTGAAGTTGTGTACTATTGGGATGTCCAAGTTCAGAAGTATTTTTGAAGCATTTATTGAAGTAGTGATAATAACAGATGCTGGAACATATTGAATAGAATAAGCAGAATTAAAAGTGTATAGTTGTAAACAAAATAGTCAATGTCTAGAAAATTGAGTAGAGAAAAACATTAATTTACAAACATTTCAGTTTGCAATAAGTCCTTACTAAATTTCACCTAGAAGAACATTATAATTATATATTCTATTAACCAATGTCACCTGTTGGAAAATATTAGCTACTGGGTATATATAGTTTGATAACATTTATGTTCTCAATTAGATATTAAAAATTATTGTTTTGTTAATGCAATATGATAGAACATGTTGAACATCATAAGCATAATTTGAAATGACCTACTCAAAATTATAGCTTGCATTATGTTAGATATTGCAATTTGTATCTAGATATATTACAGCTCAATCGCTTTTCCCTGACCAGCTGCAAGATCAGTATTTTAGAGGATTCATTGTTGTTTTCCAAGTACTCAAACATTATGTTGGAAAACTTCCCCCACAAGCTAAAGTTTATTCGCAAGCCTCTACAAGAAATCATAGTAGTTGTGTTGGTAATTTCAATATCCTATGTTAACTATTTTGATAAGTAAAAGATGCATAACTTTCATCCTCTAAAACAATTTGAATCTTTTGGTTGGAAGTACCGTTGGACTGTATAGGATAAGATTTCCGCAGATGTCTAATAATTTCTATAATAGGAAAAACTGATGTAAAACTAATATTCTTTATGAGAGGAGTATCCCCCTTAACAGTGTGTTAAAAACATAATAATTGAGAAAATTAAAAAGTATACTATGTCAGATCTATATTTGTGGATGATATTTATTAAAATCATGTAGTAAAGATGCATTTAAAATTAGTAAGCTTCCCCATAAATATATTTTTAATGAAATTTACCTATTAATTGTTGTTCGGGAATGATTTTGTTAATAATGTCAGCAAAAGAAGTGATGTCAAAGCTGAACAGTGGAAGTTGGTCATCAGTTGGTCGAACATATGATGTTGTTGTGAAAAATAGTTCGCAAGCATGTCTTGCCCCCAACTAGCTTCCTTGATTAGGAGAAATTTGGATGTTTTTTATGATGTAGCATAGGTCGTCGCGCAGTAGTGGTTTGTAATTGGTGATTATCTGGCGGTTAGTAATTGTACACTTAATTTTGATCTCCTGCATCATTAATTTACAAAGTAAACATTTAAAAATCATATGACACATATAAGTTACATAAAATAATGTCCTGCAATAGAAGTAAATAGTATTAGCATTATGAAAATAGTACTGAAAGTGTAACATATATAGAGGATAAACTCACTTCACCATCATAGAGAATCATATCTATAGAAGCAACTTCAATGTTGGGTGATTAATTACACCACATATTCAATACATGGACTTGTATCTTTAATGTTTCATCAGCATCAATAGTAATATCATTCAAAAGACACATTCTTTGTGACATGTTTTGGTTTCTGTATGAATTCAATTAGTATACAGATATAACATAGTAAGCAACAACATAAGTAATCTATTTATATATAAGTGAAATTGATAAAAGTAATGAAATGTATATATATTTAATGAAAAGATACCTATGAAAGGTTATCAAAAATTTCTGTGTGGACAATGTTTTGTGTATTGTCAAAGGTTGGATTGTCTATATCATCAAGAAAAAATTTCAAACCCCTTGGTGATGTCACTCTAGATATGGAAACATTAAGTTGTCCATGACAGAACACAGGCTTACGAAGATATAAACAAACATAATACATAGATTGACCTTGACTCTTATTAATAGTCATCGCATAAGAAATAGTCAAAGGATATTGTATTATTTGTATTTTGAAAGTCCATTTGTCGTCATTGTGTGTCATATTAATTCTTAGGATGAATTCTGAATACCTGGAATGACTACCAGTTAAAATTTCAGCTCTGATGACATGGTCACCCAAGTGGGTAACAATAAGACGAGTACCATTGGATAACCCAACTAATTGATCTACATTTCAAAGCAACATAATTGGTACTCCGATATTCAATGTAATTTTGTCTGCAGGAAGTCTAGAGACATTGATAGCATTCAACATGTCAGTTATATATATGTTCTCAGGCTGATCAGTATCAAAACTGCAATTGCAAACATAATTAGAACTGAAGTAATATTCTTCTTTTTATGTACTAAGAGTTAACATGTAGTCTTTAAATTCTTGAAAAATGTCATGGGTTGGTGCTAATATATCACGACCTTTATGATATGATACTTATCCATAGTTATTGTTTAAATATGGGTAAGAAAATTCAATAGATGCTACCAATGCTGGTTTATTTGTTCTCAGAAGGTATGTTGATGGGATTTGAATACAGTCATCCCCATAGTTGATCTCCCCAACACGTACCTCCCCAATATCCAAAATCTAATTATAAAATCCTCTCACCTCATCAGAACATACATTTGAATCTATAGAATGAAACCTTATGTTTTGGGTCAATTTTAAAACCAGACAGTGTTCCCATAGATATGATGAACCTATACTTGAAAATAAAATGTTACTTCTGTCACCACCAGAGATTACTGGAAGTATTTTTCTGAAATCTCCACCTAGGATAACCGGTAAACCTCCAAATGTTAAATTAGAGGAATTTTCATTCCTTACTGAAAGTATATCTCTTAATGCACAATCAAGAGATTCAAAACAATTTTTATGAATCATTGGAGCCTCATCCCAGAAAATCAGTTTTGTTGACTGTAGAAGTTCTATAATATAACTCCCTTGCTGAATATTACATACAGAGTGATCGTTTTTAGATATCAGAATATGAAATTTTGAATAAGTTGTCCTCCCACCTGGTATGACTAATGATGTTATTCCACTGGAAGCAACTGCAAGGACAATTTTTCCTTATGACCTTAGTAAATATATAAAGAATCTCTAGAGGAAAGTCTTACTCGTCCCTCCAAATCCATACTAGAAAAAAATCACCCAGTAGTAGAACATAATGCAGACATAATTCTCTTGATAACTTGTTTTTGTTCAACAGTAAGCATATTGTGCAATGATGAGTACTCATTAAGAATTTTTTCCCTATTGTAATTGATATCTTCTGCAATCAACTGATTAGGTTGAGCAGATAATGAGTAATCTGGAATGGGCAATGGAGGATAACATTGTAGAGATTTACCATTGCTGCGGAGAATGTTGCCTATTTCAATCAAACCTAACATTTTTCTTGGATGATCTGTTATTGTCAAGTCTACCAGAGAGGGAGATAGTATAAGAAAGAAATATAGTAACATAGATATTTATTGAAAAATATGGTAATTTGTTTATACCTTGTATTTGCATGAGTTTTTGTTGGGAATATATAATATCATCAGTTAGAATCTTCAAGATTTCAAGCCACGCAATGTCTGGTCAGGAAATGGTATTTGAGAAAAACATTCCAGCAAACCGTCTTTACAAAGAGTGTCCCATTCCCCAAGCAGTGACATATTTTAGTGCTTTAATGAACTCATTATCATCAGCTAACAGTCCCATTGCTGAATAGGTTTGTCTAAATGTACTTTGAGTAATGTTGTTCATCGTTCTAATAGAATCATATGAAGTCGCACCTATGACCTTTGTAAGTAGCATTCTCATGTAATAGAGTTCTCCAGAAGATGATGAAACATAGTACAGTCTGCCAATACTGAATCCCTATTTGCACGGGTACCATTTTTTTCAGGATAGAGGTAAACAAATCTTGTTGGGAATTATGCATATGTTAGACTTCTACCTTATAGGTACAACAGATTTGCTTCAAACCAAGATGTGAACATGGTATTAAAAATGTTTCTATTATTTATGATGTCTTCAATATTGTCACAATCTACATATGTCACGCTCTTTTTTCTAGGTAATTGAAACTGCAATCTATCAACTGGAGGATATCTAAAATGGATATCATATGAAAAGATCCTCCAAGAATCTTCACAAGGTGAGATGTACCGGCAGTCTTAGTACATTTTAATCTCGTTGACACTATTATTATACAGATGCATGTTGTTGTCGTAGATTGTCGCAATGACACAATCATGTCCCTTGATTATATATTTAAAAAGGTATTTGATAGAGGATGACTGATTGAAAATTAAATATTAATATGAGCTTTATATTTTAGAAGCAGAACTGGATTGTATGGCACAACAAAGAGATTGTCTAATGCCATTCCATTTTTGACAACTGTATATCCAGAATTCCTTCTCTGATATACAACATAACCATCCTCATCCGTTGTGGTATGTTCAAAAAATTTATTTGGATAATATTTTTAGCATTTTCCATTCCTTATACAAGGTGAGCGACGGTTAGTATCACCACAAGTCCCATGGATCATAAAATTTTCAACTGCTTCATGAAGTTTTGGGAATGTTCCTTTATTTAGAATTTCAGCCGTAACAATTCTTTTAATGTCTATTGGAGTGAAAAAAAATTCATCCTGACTAAGAAATAATAGAATGTCCATATGTGGGAGTCCTCTCTTATGAAACTCCACTTTATAAACAACTACATTAGAAAATTAAGGGTAGATAACAAAACATGTGGAAGAAATGTGTAATTTGGTGGTAGAATCTGTCATTAAAATAATAGATTTTATTTGCGAAGAAGTTTCATAACTACTCAAGACTTTCTGAAAAAACATCCTTCTCGTAAATCTTTTATGAGTTGTCCCACCTTAATATTGAATATTCACGAATGAATGTGAGGACAGTCTGATGGGTGAAGATTTTGTAACTTAACCAATCCTGAAACATCAGGCCACATGGGATTGCATGTAAATATTAAAAAAATATCTAGATACCCCACCCAATTACAGATTGACATAGAATCTTGGTAATTTAGAATCATATATCTCGGACCTCCTGTAAATGTGGAAGGTAAAATGATACGCTTCCTACATAAATACCCATCTTGGTCACCTCTATGGAAAGTATCTTGCAAACCATTATATAGTTCTGCCCTCAAGCGCTTTTGATTGTAGTGAATACAAGAAAGTAATTGAGACTCAATCATTGTATATGCGTCTATAATAAACTATTGAATAATCCTCCTCGAATAAAGTATAAAAGTTGAATCATTGTAATGGAATTGAAGGTAAAAGGAAAAATATTCTCTCATTTTTACTTTTCACAATTTTTCTCTTTGATTGAATGGTTCCGCATGATGGAATATGTTATCGACATATCCATCCTCTCTTCCTATGAAAACCAATGAATATTCTAGAGGTAGGTATAGTGGTTGAAGCTCATCTATGCACTGAAATTTATCACTTTTTATTTGAATGATGATATCTCTCTGATTATTTAGATCTTCAATGTCACCAACAATCAGCATTGCAATCTCAGATATATTTGGTAAGTTGTATGTTTGTGAATTGCTTCCTCATCTTCTATGTAGTCTAATATTTAAATTTTTAGCGCCATTACTCTCAATAATATCCCTATCTATTCTTAAATGATGTGGTAAAACATTTATTTCATGGAGAATTTCTTGTAGTTTCTGAACAACACTTAATTGTATAACAAAGTTTAGAATCCTGTCATCAAATCTGCATATGATAGTATTAATAATTTATAATCAGAAGAAAAAAAATGATATTTTACCAGTTAATATAGTAGTCACCTGATGGCTTGTACTCTATTATGAGCTTCATTTCCAAATTCATATACATATAGCTGAGAAAACATTGGTGGTTGTCTATCAGGAGGACATAAACATCAGATACGATAGTAGTTCTATCCATTTAATCTAAAAACATGTGGAGACCCTCCACAGTTCACAGATTTGTCTACATTGTCGCCCAATGATGTGAATGAAAACATTTAATTGTAAATGTGCATGTGGTCTTGGAATATTTTGGAATGAGTAGAGGTTGTACTGAAATCTAATGTCCTAAGGTATTCTAGACAAGTAGGAAGCTGTTGTACAACAATTTTCCCTAGAGAGCAACATAAAGAAAATCGTGGGATATGTCTGCGGCTATATTTTTTACTCCTCTCTTCATATCAAAAAGTATAACTATAGTACTCTCAAATGTTAGAAGGGTCTCTACCATCTGAATATTTTGTAGGAAAAAAGTTTAAGTATAGTTGATATTAATGGGGATAGAAATAGTATTCTAATTTAAATGTGTACACATACAAGGTAGTTATTTGAGTACTACTTAAATGTAAATAAGCTGTTTGGTCAGGAATTTGAAGTTGTTGTGATATATCTGCAACATTCGACTTGAAGTTAATTTTTATTATTGTCAAATTAAAAATATAAAACATTCACTGAAACAATTATTTGTTGAAAATACAATCTAAACTGTGACAGAACTTTGAAGTTAATATCAGCATCTCTCTCTATGTTTATTAATGTAGTACTTTCTGTCGTTGTCTGATTCATTGCATGCAGTACCTCAGGTGGATGTGTAGTACCTGCATGCCTCCGTCATTAGAAAAACCCCATTGGTTACATTGTTATTATATATTTTAATTTGAGTTTTACTTAAATGTAAATATCTTATTTGTTCAGGACTTTTTAGTTGAAGTGATTTTTCCGCAACATTGGATTTGTATTTATTTGTTATTAATGTCAAAATAGTAATGAAAAACATACAATGATGCATTTTTTTGTTGAAAATATAATTTAAACTTTGATATACCTATGTATTTTATAGTAGGATCTATGTTATAGTTTGTTGAAGTAGTATTTTATCCGGTCATATGATTCATGGCTTGTTGTTCATCAGTCAGTTGTGTAGTACCTGCATTATTGAGTCATTATAACGACACCATTGGATAAATTGTTATTAAATATTATAAATTATCAATAAATAAAGACACAGATATGACAAACCTGAAATGGTAGTTAGACTGTAGTACACGCCAGTGAAGGGAAAAGGAATATGGTTCCCGATATCAGTATAAGTTTTACTGTCCATTATTGAAGGCACATGTGTATGAATCAATGTTGCAATGACATAGAGTATATCATGTAGTCAACTAATTTGTGCTTACAGTGATGAGGAGGCATCAGATGGCTCCGTAAGAGTACATTCATTTTTATTCGTACCTTGTAAGATAATTTTTGGGTCATGAATTTGCTTAATAGAAATGAAAAATATTGAACATTTTTTGAAACAAAGTTCATTGAAAACATGCTTACAGAATGAATGACTCTATTTTATCATGGTATTTGGTCGTTGATTTTTTTTTGTTTGATCCACCATATATTTTTGAAAGATCCAAACATTATTGAGGGACTGTGTAACAAGAAGATGAAAAGTTTTAGCAAGATAAGATTGTATATTTTGTAGTACGAAATCAATGTATTGAAATTTGAGAGATTAAAATGAAATTACCATTGCGGTATATAGGTGAGAATGGAATGCGTCGACGTAATACTATTTCAGTAACCAGTGTGACAACTTCAGCTATAAAACATTGTCCCCCAGTTAGTTTAACCTTAATAGTCACTGTAATTATGGAAGATATATTTTAAGGCAGCAACATACTATAGTAAAGTAGTGTGATATTTTGATTTAAAATATGATAAATAATGAAACAGTAATAGACTTAGTAAATTTAACTGAAAGTTATAGGGTATTGGTGAAAAAGGCAAATGGAGTCCTCATTGTGTGCTAATTGTTGGTGTTATAGGTTTAGTTGGACCAATGTTTTCAGTAGAAAATCTGCCTATGGAATTGCAATCATCATAAACTTAGAAGTTTATTGAAGATAAATAATGAAACATTATCAGGGATGCTAGGAAAATAGAAGACAACCTGATTTTCATTGTTGTCGTAGTAGTCTTGTTTGAAGTCGTGCATCTCTGTATCTTGATGGGGTGTGCATGTTTATATCATGTATATTTTTATTTGATTGTAAAGGAGTAGAACAGAACCATAAAAATAGTAAATGCAACATTGTGATCAGATTATAGACAATATATATTGTAAATTCAATTTTGCCTTCGAACATGCATATAGTCACAGTAATAGGACTGTATGTCCAAACGGTACATATGACAGTTACATACTGAAAGCAGTCATATATGAACTTTGATATTTCTCATCAGACGATGATAAATGGCCGATAAAATATAATGTGGATACTAGGAAGTAGTATTATGAAAATATTATTTGGAATGTAAACGCTGAAGACAACCCATAATTATAATCATCATGAAGATACTCTTATGGTTGGTTGTCTAGATACATGCTTACATACAAGTTAAGATAAATGAGAAAGATATATAATACTGTCACTATTGAATGAGGATAAATTATAATGAAATAGAATAATCCTTGGTAAACCTGAAATAAATGTGATGATGAACTAAAGTTATAGGTATCACACTCGAGTATGAAAACATACATGTTTCGGAACCTTACAGCTGCTGCCTGCTAACCGAGAAAGAAAGAGTTGAAACCCAATAGTACTGAAACATTTTTTTGTAGTTTCTAAAACCCTAGATTGTGGATTTCTATAGATATGGAGGCAGTGTGTCTCAAATAAGGGTCTTCTATTGATTCCAGATAATTATAATGTCGTTGACGTCAGTAGTTTCTGAAGCGATTGGGGAGGATATTTCTGATACTTTGAGCCGGAAGATTTCAGGTGTGACAGTGAGAAGTAGTAGTTGTGAGAAGATGATTTTATGTAGGAGTGATGGTGAGAAGTTTCTTAGTATGTTGGATAAAATAGCAAGATATGGCTGAAATTTTGATGAGCCGAAATGGGGAATCTTGGAGGAGGAGTCAGACGAAGGAGGCGGCGGAGGGTTTTTTAGCAAGTAGATGTGCGGACGAAAATCGTGATTCGTGGGTATAGCCATTAGGTCAAGGGAATGCAGAAGGCTAATTGGTTTTGGAGGAATTCGCTGCTCGAGTGACACGTGTTGGGGGAAAAATCCTTCTTTAGTAGATATATAGATAGATATTTTCCTTCATATTAAATTAGTTTTCATATTCATTTCTAATAAATTTGTAATCAATTGATTCATTTTATATTTTTTTAAACCATCAATTTTCATAAGTTAGTTAATACTATTAATAACTTCTAATTTAATAGCTATGTTATATATTATTATATTAAATACTAATATATTATTGTTTTGTAAAACTCGTTCTTGCGTGTTACATAATCCATCGATGAAAGTCATTATTGCATGTAATGCAGTCTATCATTAGTGTCCCATATAGATAAAAATAAAATATTTTTTTTGTATTTAATGAATACCTTTTTTGTATAATGAAATCATAATATAGTTCTTTAATAAAAAATAGAGTATTTTTTAGTGTTGCATGAAATAAAAAAATATCAAAAATATTAAATTAGTTTAAAAAATATATTTTACAAAATATCAGGGTGTTACATTTTACCTCCCTTAAAATTAAATTTTCACTCAAAATAAATATGGGTTTTAAATGGTTTAACAGTTTATAGTTTCATTCATAAAAACCCACATCATAAAAATTTCTACTAAAACATTCTTTAAAAAGGGAAATTTGAAACCATAACGGTTACCCAAAGTGACATATAACAAGATATCTTCATTGGAGAAGATAGGTTGAGAGTTAAGATTGTACATGGAGGAAAAAAATATTTATATGTTGTGATTGAGGTCATCAATCACAAACAAGTAAATGATCAATGAAAATTAAGGGAATCAAATTCATAAATCTATGATGATTTTTATAGCCATAGGTTAAATGAAACATAAGGTATTAGGATAGCTTTTTATTTCTTGATCGGTCTCCTAAAGTAGAATAATTTTCATGAAAATATATACTTTCATTATTTTTGGACAACCTCAACCTTTGTTGTTCATTGATCCACTATACATCTTTATCCAAAAAGGAAGCATAATTTTTCATTCCTAAATTACTAATATATCTTGAGATCCATGAAATTCCATCTCATTTTTCATTAGTTATTAACAATAATATGTAGTTAGAACAGATCATCCAATATTCATAAATCCTCATATGGCGAGATAATACTCTAATCTCAGAAAAATAATCCAAAGTGTAACATAGTCATTCCATAAATTTTTAACTATATTAACCATACAAAATTTTAATTTCAAAAACTTTATAAATTAATTCATTAAATCATCTTAACATTAATCCCCAAATGTCACAAATTATCTCTTGGTTTTCACATTTCGAACATGTAAATATCCTCATCGTAAATCCACTTAAAACATGGTAATGACTTGAATTGCCACAAATCCTTTTGGAATACATGAATTCATCATTATTCTAAACATTATTGGAAATATTACTTGAATCTGAGAACTAGAAAACTTAATCCATGATGACATAGGCCAATTTGTCAATAAATCAATTCTAGGGTAATCTGTACTATCTAATTTACTTATTCATATCAAACATATCATTATGAAGTCATCATTATATCATCTTTAGGATTTAATTAAGGGTTAAATTCACCAAATAAAAAATATCAACTTCATAAGTCTTCATCACCTTTCCACATATCCTTTTCAATCATTGATAAAAAATATACTGAAAATGCATGATTCTTGTAACTTAATCTTTTAATTCCAAAACATAAATACTTCATTCATCCAATATTATTCTCAAACCTTTACTCATGATTCATCAACATATTCCTTAATACCTATTTCCTTTAATATGAAATATGAATCATTTCTCAAGGTTCATCAACCTCGATATAATCATGCATCTTATAATTATTATAAAAAATAATAAAATAACTTTAAATTCCATTAATATGTCATTTTTTGACTCTTTATCTTCAAAAGTATGACCAATAATCATACCACCTTCATGATTATTTTAATGGGATCTTCACTTGAGAAAATGATTTTCATAATTCTCATACTTTCAACATCTAAAACATTAAATGTTATCCATGTTCCTTAAAATACTCTTCATTGACCAAAATGAGAAATCATGGGGTGAGAAACACACATCATATAATAAAACCAAACAATCATGAAATATAACTTATATAATTTTAAATCATGACACCTACATTTTAGTATATGACACCTTAGGTTTATCTTAAGTTATTTATAGTCATCTTCTTTTCAAATCCTCTACAATGATTCATGAAGCTTCTGGGAATTTCTACATCATATCCTCTGGGAGTTTCAAACCACATGTGTAGCAAGACCCATTGTCGTCTTCCAGATTACCCCAAGTTAGGTTGGATGCATCTTGTAAAATTTTTTTCCTCTGGGTATATCCCATACATGTCCATATCCACTTCCAGTATCTGTAAAATTATTTATTTCTTAGAAACCACTCACTCTACCTTTACCAAAATTCTAGGAATTTTCCTAAACACTAACTCATCCTTACACATATCCTTAAAGATGCCTGTAATCATATCTTTGGAAATATACCGAGGTATCCCACTAAATGTTTCTCATAATAGATTCTAAAGGTTAATTAAACCTTCACTCTGATACCAACCATAATGACCCAGTCTTGATGTAAATTGAAATTACATTACTTTTAATAGAATACTTAAAACATTATACAAATAGAAACCCAAGGACCATAATATTTTAGTGCCTTTGGAAACATAGAAACATAAACACTAGTATACAAGTGTTCTAAATTATATCCCAAATGGTTCTTCTTTACTAGCACCCTTCTTGGACACATCAAATATAATACACATCTTCGTAGCATTGAGACAGAAATGTGAAAGGGGTCATCTTAGATGATCATTAATGGTAAACAAGGGATATATGTAATCATAATCATGAGAATAAAGTTGTGATGACATGATCAAAAAATATAAGACCATACCCTGCATATCAATGATCATATACATAAATCATGACAGTTCATATGAAATGAATCATAAGTAAATAAATAACATAATCTATGAAATCATAACATAGGGATAAAATACGGAATTATGGAAAAACATAAGCATATAATATGATATCCATACTAGCCAAGGAATACCTTCCATGACCATATTATTATATGGGTTCACTCCTTATAGCATCTTGGTTGTCATGGTTCACTCACATTCCCATATTAGTAGCATGAGTTCACCACTCTTACCATTATCATAGTCATAGTTTACTCCCATGGAAATCTTTGTAGTTAGGTTTCACTCCCAAGACAATCTCAGTATATCATATTAGATATAAATAATTACCCAAAGCATTGAAGGCTGATATTATCCCACCCATTTAATAATGAAATCAGACATACATGTTCCACATTATAATTAAAAATTACATCATTACCCATGGAAATAAATGGGTATTATATACATGTAAACATATAATAACCTATGGAAAAATAAATAGGTTTCATAATACTTTAATCAAAAAAATATCCCATTAAAAGAATTTTGTTTCAAAATCATACAAACCATTAAGGGGAAACGGGTTTAACAAACATCATGCCATCAAAACATTACCCATTTAAATAAATAATATGAATGTGAACATTGAATCATTTTCCCAGAAAAGCATGAATAACACCAATATATTTCATAATTGATGGGAAATAATTTTTAAATATATTTTAAAAATAAATTCTTAGGGAAACTATCATTTCATCATTGAAAAACAGATGTTTAAAACATAAATATTTTTTAGAACATGTTTCATTGAAATTACATTTTAAACATTTAAAGAAGTCTTGACGTCATTTTGAAAACCTTTTACCATGAAACAATATAAATGAAGCACAAAATAATATTAAAAATCATTTTATTTGAAAACAATTTTTTCTTAAAACACATGAAAAGATTATAAAGGCTTATTGAAAACCTTTTAAAACTTTTTCCTTTGAATCATTTTTCAAAAAAAATAAATAAATCTTTAAAATGATTTGAAAACAATTTTCCTTCAAAACATTATAAAATATGCTTGAATACTTTTTAAAACCCATTTCATTTAATAGAAATTAAAAAAATATGAATAAGTATTCATAAATTATTAAATTATTTTTTAAACATAAAACATTTTTGAATTAAGTTTTCGTTTAAAACATATAGAAGAGGCCTGGAATTGTTTCAAAAACCATTTCTTTGAAAACAATATAAAATTATCTTGAACACATTTGAAAACAATTATCTATGAAAACATAAATAAGAATGTTGAAAACCATATGATAACCATTTCACTAAAAGTTAATTTAAAAAAATTATAAAAAAATATACTTTTAAACATGAAAAGCAGGGATCATTGAAATGACAGTGGGTAAATTCATATAGGAAGTAAAAAAACAATCCATTTTCCTGGTAAAAAGTCTAGAAATGTGATTTTTTAGGAAGGTGATAAGAATATTCCTTTAAATACATTTTTAAAATAAAAAGGGTAAAAATTTATTTTAAATATTATAGTAGAAACGTAAAACATTATCAAAAACTCTTCTTAGAAAACATAATTTTGAAGGAACACATATTTTCGACTAAAGATAGAGTAAAGTCGGGCTTTTTTGAAAACAAATTATTAAATATTTGATGATGAAGAGGGTGTAAAAATGGTACCAATACATGAATATAACATGAATAAGTGATGTATAAGAATATTAAAGAGTGTTCTTGAGATATGGATCATGAGTTTTCATAAAAAATCATAAACATAAACAATCTCCAAAAATGATGAGATTGTTTTAATAAACTATTATCGCTTGGTAAAATTGGGTCATACTCTCCATGTATTAAAATTAAATTACATGAATCCTAAAATATCATGATATAAGGATATTCAAAAAATAATATTTCTAATGGATGTATATACACCATGAAAAAATATTTTTGGTGCATAACAAAACATGTGTCTCAAAGATGGAAAATTGAGACAAAACTATCTAACCAATTTGGTAATTTTTCAAACATAAACCCCATGAAAGAAGGATCATATAAATGATATTTAAATAACTATACATTTAAGGATAATAACAATAAAATACATTAATGAGTAGTATATACACCACATAATAAAAATATGTTGTGAATATGGCATGTATCTCACCGATATAAAAAATGAGATGAAATTCCCTATCCCTAGGTCTTGACTCTCATTGTACTCGTTAAAAATTCATGTATATTAAATTTAAGATTATTATACATAATTTTAGAAACCATATTATTATAAATAAAATCATATATGGTTTTATTATTATTTTATATTTTTCTATGGTTAAGAATATCATGTTAAGGTTATTCTTTGGGTAATATTTTCTTTTTTACCCAATGTCTTAATTTGTTATATCTTTGGTCCATATAATTATATCATGATTTAGATAATGTAAAAAAATATAAATATAATTAATATTCATTATATATGTGTTATAATAATCTATAGAATTATGATATGGAATATAATATTCATAGAAATGTTTGGTTGTACATATGCATGAACACTACTTCTGTTTTATTGATGTGTAGAAAGAATAAAAGAAAAATAAATATATATATATATATATATGAATATATTTATATATTATAATTAAAGTAGCATTATTTTTATATATATATCATAGAGGTTCAAAAATCATATTTTTAATATATTCCATTTATTGTGTGAACGAATCACATTGCTTTGAGGGGTGTGGTCAACATTTCCTGAAATGAAATTATCATATTTTCACCAAATGGAAAGTATAAATATATGTGTTGTAAAAAGATTAAAAAATATTAAATAGATAATAAATATAATATATGAAATATATAAATATATAAATATATTTTCTATCACAATTTCCATATTGAGAGGTGGTAAAGGAAAAACGAATAGTCAGCGTTTCGTGAGGCGGTAGTTCACCGTATATGTAAACAGTATATTTGTTACCCCTTAGACAGAAGTGTGTGTAATTGAAGTTAAAAACATAAAATATAAACATAATATTATATTTTTTATACTGGTTTTGTTATATAATCATGTAATAACAATAGTTCTAGTGGGTTGATATTGGAAATAACCTAAAAGAACTTAAGAAATAATGTTACCTCTTATTCGGGTAACTCCTTTTGGTTTTCACAAAATGGATTCCTTGGATTTATTTATTCCCAGTGAGGGAATTATAAGATGAGTGGAATGATTTTGGGGATCTATTTTTTCAGATTTTGGTTGAGGAAAAATTGCTGGAGAGGTGTAACAACTGGGAGGAGTGGAGGCCTTTTTAATGTGGGGCAGGAGTGACACTCTTGTAAATTTTGGGAAAAAGAATTACACCCACAATTTTCTGATGGAAAGTGGATACAATAATGGTAAAAAGTATATCAAATTGTTAAAATGGTCTATATATGTCCATATAATACCTTTTGGATAATTTTATAAGTTATTTACCCCTTAATTTTATGGTTTAGTCCTTAGTTAATCTTAATTTTACCTTAATCAATGTAATTAATTTTTAATTACATTAACTAATATTTTTGGTAAAAAACTAATTTGACCGTATTAAAATTTATAAAATATATTTATTCTAAATATTTAATCAATATTTATAAATTAAAATCATATAATTGGAAGAAATTAATTTAAATTTAATCCTGCATTCGGGTCAACAAAGTTGGTTTTTGAAGTAAAGACATTCAAAAGTTTTCTATGTCATAATATTCAATTTCGAAGATAAATTTATTAAAGTGACCTAAATTAATTTTACTGATAAAAATATGATCTAATTAAACATTTCATTCAATTTAAAATGTAACTTATCTTTATAAATAAACTTGATTAAAATGCAATTTTAAACGAAAATTCAGAAATTTTCACTATTCATTAAAAAGGAAACTAAATAAAAAAATTCCCCTATCCTAATTCATATATTCCTCTTCCAAATATGATTTTCATTTTGAAATATTAAAACTATTAATGTCTAAAAAAATTGGATTTAAAATTTTTTCCCTATTAAAGGTGTTAAAATGGGTTTAAAAAATATAGGGTTTAAGCATAAAATTGGTTTTGTACTTATCTTATATCTATAAAATGTAACAACCCAATAATTTAAAAAAATTATCTTATAATGCACAAAATTTTGAGTCTCTATGAAAAAAAATTATTTACACATGATAGGTATAACGAAGCCGTGAAACATAATTTTTCCACTTCTGTGATTTTAATTTCGAAAAAGGGACTTACACTATTGCAAGTAGTATATTTTTTAGAGTCTAACTAGATAAACATAAATTTATGGTGAATAGTTACTTAAAACTTATGAATATTAATATGGACTTATTAATAGTAATGTTACCCTTATGAATAGAGACTTTCCCTTGTTAATAGTAACCTCAACCATTAATGTATAAAAAAAATTAGGATACTTATAATGAGAGTGAATGTTTAAAAATTAATAATTAAGTGTTCACAGTTTTGTGAGTAATAAATATTTAATTATAATTTTAAAATTCATAAATTTATTCAGTTTTATAAAATTTATTTTTAAATAAATATATTTTTTTCAAATTATTTTAGGATAATTTTGTGAGACCTCAGCTAATTTTTTAAAGTGTTACAAAATCATTTTTAAAGTTAAAATCTGTATTTTTCAATTAAATAATAATTTTATTTAAAAATTAAATCTCACATATTTTTAAAATTATTTTGATAAAATGGATTCCATTTTTTATTTCTACATGTCAAAAAATGGTTATGTTATTTTTTGGGATTTTTATGAAATGCTTGAATTTTAGTGAATAAGGTAATTTGATAATTTATGAAATATGCTAAATAAATGAATTTTTGCATCATTCTTGATTTTTGGATGATGTAAATGGACATTGTTTCAAACTCACATGCACTTATTACTATTTTGGGTCATGTGAATCGAGAATATTCATAGTCATGGGCCAAAATAATTAAATAATGATTAAAATAATGGGAAAACCCTCCTCTCCTCCACTATAAACACTACCCCTCACTCCCTCTTCGCTTAAATCCTATAATCCTTGAATCTTATCAACTTTCTTCCCTAAAAATCATTCCAAGTCCCTACCTGCATCCAATATCCCTTGGTCATTCTAAAATACCAAAAATCTTTCCCTAAATGAAGTTCTCATGGAGATTATTTCAAGAGGTAAATCCTCTTCCTTTTTCATTTAATTTCATTTAAATTTATATTATTTTATTATTCTCTCATAACATCCTATGTATAATTGATAATGATAACTCTAGTATCATTTATATACTATAATTATATCACTTTAATGTAATAACCCATATCAATCGCTTTACTCTCTCGGTTTTATTTTATAAATGAAATCATCTTCCGAGAGGTACCAATATATAACCTTCATGGATGAAGATGGTTCATTCTTCACATTATTATTATATTATTTTAATGAAACCTTTTTAATGATTGATTTAGATTTTAAAATTTATAATATAAACCTTTCCAAGTGATAAAACAAAATGAGCTCATTTTGATCAATAATTGCGGTAATAATCTAAATGATTATCATTAAATGTATTATCTAATGATTCATCCTCATAATATGTTACCAAATGATATATATTACCATTTAAAATTTTGGATTATCATTTATAATAAGAAATTCCATTTATATATAATTATAATAATTTTAAATGATTTCCATTACTTATAATCAAGCGAACTTATCATGAAATCAAAGAAACGAACACTCTGGAACAATAAAATTCAATCATATAATTTATCAATAAAGCCATAATTGAACTTAATAAAATTATAATGACTCAAATAAATTTATATATGGTTATTAATTAAATAATTAATGGATTTAATTTAACTATCCAGAAATTAAAGGCCAATTGCAGAACGCATTCGGACATTAGCTAATGGGTTTCTCATCTCACTTTTATTTTATGAGATTTCCATTAATCGCCACTTATTTATTGTATATAGTGTATGTATACTGAAATTTTATATATAATATCAGTAATATCATTATCTTAATGGTATTAAATTATTCATGGGATTATTATAAATTTTTTTACATATGATTCAATTGATTACAATGTAGTAAGGGTTTCCTCATCTCACTTCCATTTTTGTGAGATTTCCATTATTCACCACTTATTTATTGTTTGTGGTGTATGTATACTACCATTTGATATATAATATCATGAATATATTTATAATAATGTAATTAAATGAATAATTTTATAATTTTTATTTTTTTCATACTCTTCGATTGATTACAATGTGGTAAGGGTTTCCTTGTCTCACTTCCATTTTTTGTGAGATATTCTTTATTCACGACTATTTTTTCAATATGTTGTATCTGTACTACCCATTGATGTATCAAATCATGAATATATTTATTTTCATGGTATTTAATGCATCATTTTTTTATAATTAATTTTGCGTCAAATGATTTGATTGATTACAATCTGGTAAAGTATTCTACCTGAACCCCCATTTTTTATTTCGGGTTACTCATTCACTAACATTAATAAAATTTAATGCTTCTTTATTTATGTATATTTATAATAAATTATAATTATATCTTCCAAAATCATATATCTAGATCATATATTCCTTATTTTATGTGGATATTAATGTTTTAAAAAGGTTTTCATTTCAATTCATACTAATTAACAAGCCTGGTTCAAGGGAAGTTCTCAAAATCTTACCCATTTTCAAGTTCACATCAGAATATATTTTATTCCATAATTATTTTTTATAAAATCACTCATTTTATAATGGAATACTCTATTGGTTCATTTTGGGTTTTATGAAAATAATAATTCCTTTCTTCTATAAAATATCTTTAATATTTTCCTTAAACCGCACTAAATTGTTTTATTTACTTGATATCTCTTAATTGGGACATAATTTATGGCTCAAAAATAATTTCAATGTCCATCAATTTTCCTTTCTAGGATTTACATCTTTATAATCTGATTTTATGACAAATGAAAATGGTTTTCTAAAAGAACTTTTCTTTCTAATGTAAAAATAATTTTTCTCGTCTCACATTAACTGTTATGAGATATATGCCCTGTTAAACCCTTATTAAATGCTTGTGGTGTATTTACTACCCTTTTATATTTCATATCAAGAGTATCCTTATTCCCCTGATATTACTAGGGATTATAATTTGAATGTTTCAAAGTGGTATGGGACACTTTGGAATGTTTAAAGAATATACCCTCATAAACTTCTGAAAAGTCACATTTAAAAGTATAATAATCCTTGTCAATATAATTTTTTTAATATTTTACAATATTAATTTTTATATCTTTTTATATCATCTATTATATTTTCTTTAAGTTTCGATGATCATTCTAACTATGGATGTGCTAATTTGATACCACTCATGGTTTATAGTTGATGTATTCACATTTTCTATACTAGTTTTTTAATATGAATGTTTTTATTGTCTATGTATATCCCAACTCTTATGATGAATGTATTGGACATAGTAAGATATGGGTGGGGATCACTATATCCCTTCAATTCCTCAGTTGGTCCCATGAGACAAACTAGATTGGGTTATTACACATTTATGTATGGTCTATGAATGAGGCATGGGAATTATGGTTATGATGTCCCTCATTACACATTTCCTCATTGTGAAACTAGTATTTGATAGTCCATGTAATTTTTAGACTTGTAGAATATTGATTGTTATGTTTTAATATAGAATTATTTATTTATATTTAATTATTTCCATAATATACACATGTTTATTTTTAAATTCATTTGTTTATAGTTATTTGTCATGCCTTGTGTTTATTTTTATGATTACTTTAGCTATATTATTTACCCTTACTGAGCATCTGAAATCACCCCTTTATTATGTTTTATATTTCCCCAGGATGCAAGAGGTGTATTATGAATGACTTGTAGGGTTAATCTGGGAGTTATTGGAGTTACTTTTAGATCATTTATACTGTATTTCATTTTAAGTTGTAATGTTAAAATTATGTATATATATGGTATTAAAAAACTAATAAACTACTGAATCCTTCAGGATACAAATTCCTTAAAATCATAATAATGTAATAAAATCTTCCAATAGATTTGGGAAACTGGGGTCAGGGTGTTATAGTTAGTATCAAATTATGTTTAGTAGAATCCTTGAAATTAGATTTAGAAAACGTAGACTAGTGAAAAAACCCATAAGATGGAATTTTAAGATAAGCATACAAGAACATCCTAGAATTTATAAAATGTATAGATTATGTGAATCTTCATATAAAATACATACTTTTCTAGATACTAAAAGTGGACTTGGTTCGGGAAAATATGTACCTAGGAGTTCCAACTCCTACATGGTGTTTTGAGATTGACTCGGGGTGACCTGGTACCCAACAACGGGCCTTACTGCGCACCTGATTTGACACTCCTGGGGGATATACTTAGGATAATTAACATTTTCATTAAAATACATTATTAATTATTTGAATATATAATAAAAATGAATAAACTAGGTTAATCCTATAGTGTCTTAGGTTGAGGATAAGTTATCATGGTATTCTATAAACGATTATAAATTTTTCTCACTACTACTATTGTTTTCACTCTATGATTTCTATTTTAGTCAATGGTTTGAATCCAAAGGAGTCCTAATAACATTAAGCATGATGGAAATTGTGGTGGTGATGAGTAACTAAATGGTATATTTATAGGATAGAATGATTTCATGTTCATTCCCAATTAGTTTTACAAGAAAATTGTAACAATATATACCTTAACCAACACCAGAACCCACAAAAGATTAGAAGAATGGAGTTTTGTAAGAGCTCCAGTAGGGGAGACCATAGAAAAAAGAAGGTTCTTCTGCCAGCATTCATTAAATGGGGAAGTAGACATCTAGGGAAGTGTCTCAAAGGAACGTAGAAATGCTTTATATATGGGAAGGAAGTAAATAAATCAAATAATTGATGAGGAAAATTGAAATGTACAATGGAAGGAAATAAAAATGATTATAAGAATACATTTGTAGTTATTTTCCTTAAATTCATGGGACCTAGTCTTTACCTGAGACCATCCCCTATTCTATAGGATAAACTCTATACCAGGTAAGTCCCTATGTGGAAATAATGGTATGATGTTTTTATTTGTTGAGTTGTATGTAAATCCTAGTTGAAATAATGTTTTTTAATTGACCTTATTTCAAGGATGCCTATCATATTTATTTTGGAATATATATAGTTTTATAAAAATAACATCCCACATGTTAGGTGAAAACCAACAGTGTTTGGTAAGACAATGGTGTTTGAACCCACAATCTAATGGAAACAAGGGTGTATTGCATACCACTAGCCTATGAAACGTCTTGGTTATCGTGAGTTATTTTAGTTAAAACATATAATAGATAAATGTTTTTTTAGGGAATTTTTTATCAAATTGATTACTTTTGGATTTGAAGATTATTTTTTGGTTAAGTGTTTAATGTTATTTTTGAATACATACACAATTTAAGGAATCCTATAAGTCTTTGGATAATATAATATTTTGAGACATAAATGTTGAATTTTAATTTGGAGTTAAACATGATATTATTGTGGATATATAGTGATACATGTTATTTATGGTAATGGATCTAATGTATTGGTGATTATGTGATAGTGGAAATTAAATATTTGGTATAAGAGATTAAGTGTTATCTATTTCATTTATAAGACTATATGAACAAATCATTTTGATTTTAGGTTCATAGTCTACAGTGTTTTTTTAATAATGATAGTAATTTTCAAAATGATCTATGTTGGACCATGAACATTATATTTTATTTTTAGATATTAAATTTTCGATTAATCATATAAAGGTTTATTATTTTTGGGTAATTATCATATCTTATCTTAAACATTTTGGATTTGGAATATTTATAAAGACAAGAGGAATAAATAATTATACTTTCATGGGATCTCTGATCTGTAGAAGTTAATTTTAATTCTGTAGGCATGAAAATTTCATCTTGAGTGTTCATTACTAGGTATAGGGAATGAAGTGAAAATAAATTGAAGCATAACCAAAGGATGATATTATACCTATGTCATGAAAAGTAGTCAGGTATGTTTAATTTCTTAAGTGCGTATCTAGATAGTAAAGGAATACCACAATTCAAGGAAAAATATTTTGTTACAAAAATATTACCCATGTACTTTTATTTTTTGTGAATTCAATATTCTATTAACCGATCAAAATATTTACATCTTTTTGACAATTAACATTCTAATGACCATGTTCTTTAACCATTAGATGGAGGTGTGGGTAAGTGTAGCTCAAATTCTTCACATAAAAACATACTAGTATATTGAAGATATAGGTTTTTTTAGAAAATAAAGGGATAAAAAGAGTTTAGGGGTTTGGAGAAGAAAAATAAAACAAAAGAACACAAGTGAAGACATTACCTTTAAATCAGGTAACTCCTCTTGGTTTGAACCAAAAGGGTTTCTTGAAGATAATTCTACCAAAGGTGAGGATTCAATGATGAATAAAGGGATGTGGAGAGATGAAATGTTCAGGGGTTGGCCGATCCAAAGGCTTGAGAGGTGTGGGTAAGGTGGTAGAGGTGGGGGCCTTTTATAAGAGGAGAGGAGGGGCACTCTTGGAAAGTCTTGAAAAGTAACATTATTATAAAATGATTTTCGGATTTTAAAGGTCCCAAAATTATATATTTCGAGGATAAGGTGATAATAGTTCTAAATACACACATCCAATAGGTTTTCGACAAGTGTAGATCTTATATTTTACATCATCTTTTCATTTTATTTAAATCCTTAAATAATGAGGTAATCGCTGCATCATCATGGTGTCATAAAAAAGTAGTTTATTTAATGTCTAAAAATTATAAAAAAAATATCATGATTTATGAAATCTTTGTATATTTATAATTAATATTTATAGTCAAAAATATGACTTTTATAACCCCATGTAAAAATTGTTTTAGTAAAACAACACATGTTTGTGACATTTTAATTTTAACTTTAAATAAAAAGGTATTAATATCATTTTCCTACCAAAGTGGCTCCATGGGGTCCCCAAGTTGACCCATGGATTGTCTTGGTCGTCCATGACTCGTCCAATAAGTGTAGTACATGTTTCAGGATCATTTCATATTATTAAAACATTATTTCTACCTTAAATTTAACTAATTACCTTTAATCGCGATTAATAAAACTTAAAAGTTACTATTCACCAAAAAATTACTTTAATCTCATTAAACCACATTTTACTTCCTAATGACAACCATGTATGTTGGATTTTTGAAAATAAAATCACAGAAATGGTAAAGTTTCATTTAAACGAAAAATCAGTTTCTTTAATTACCACTTAGTGGTTTCACTATTCAACAAAAATTGAAGTTTTTCAAAAAAATACCAAAACTTCACCCTAAGCTATATTTGATATTCCGAATTCAAAAATGATGCCTATTTTACAAAATTAAAAACATATAAGTTGCATTAATTAATTTAATAATTAATTCCCGCAGTCAAAACAAATAGCGTGTTTTTAAGAAACAATATCTATTAAAAGATTGACACTAGTTTAAGTCCAATTTCAAAGTGAAATTAATTCCAATGACCACTATTAGATTAAATGGTGAAAATATATTCTAATTTCACTTTAATACCAATTCAAAATATAATCTAATCATATAAATAAATTAGATTAAAAAGTGGTTTTGAATTAAAATACAACATTTTTCACTATTCATTAAAAATGAACTTTATCAGAAAAATACCAAAAATTTGCACAAAGTAAATTTTGATGTCCCGATTCTAAAGAAGAATTTTATTTTGTCAAATATAACACATAAAATGGTCAAAAAGTATATTTAAAAGAGGTTCTCCATCAAAAGGCGGTTAATCAACCTTTTAAAGAATATTAGAATGTTTGCGCTTAAAATTGGATTCGTTCCCATTTTTAATCATCTAACATTTATTATAAAAAGTAAAAATATTTGACAAACATATATAATCATTTCGTAGTTAGTTCTGTTCATTCCCGTTATTACAATGGCTAGGTTTTAACTACCATTTAAAATAAAATTATTTTATTATTAGAGTGCAACTTAAGATTTCAAAGGAACTCGTTGTTGCGTATTGGGTAAGCCATCAAGCATAGAGTTCCCTTTAAATTAATATTAAGGTTTTATTCACAAATATGGATAAATATAAAATTTTCATATTCTTTATCTACCTGGGGTGTTACATCCTTCACCCCTTTTGGGAATTGTGTCCTCGCAATTTTAAAATTGGGCTCAGAAACATCATTGAAAGTCTCACATCGGAACAAGAGTTGGTAAAACAATCACTTTAAAAGAAAGAAAGAGAAGTACAGAGGTCATCCGAGTTAACCCATACTAGGATTCCATGTAGGAAAACATGGATATGGAAGAAAAATCAAAGGGTCATGTTTTGAGGGAGAGTGATAGAAACATGTCTAGGAGAAAGTTAACCACAAGAAAATCACAAACTTGTGATGGGTTAAACGGTATTTGATTCCCCAGTAGGAAAAGTTAACAGACAACATTTTTGTTTTAAGTTACTCTTCATTGAGGAATTTATTTTTGAGATTAACTAAATCATAATGAAACATACTTAATTGTCACGTAGACTTTCAACTTTTACTAGATTCCTTAATCAAACTCATATTTTCTCCAAAAGACGAGTATTTAGGAAGAATTGTTCGCATTAAGATTACTATAATCAAATTATTGAGAATCACCTAATCCACAAAAGATAACTATATACTTCCCATGTCTTTAGACCTTAACCAATAATAAAACCAAAAAGGTTAGTATGAGATCAGATAATACCCTAAAAGGATAATCCTTTAAAAAACATCTATTCTTTGTCTACAAAATTTGTCAAGCAATACCGAAAGTTCAACAAATACCATTCAATAAAAACTGTGTCCATAAAATTATTCAAAGTAAACCAAACTAATATTGAAACCCAAATATTTTAAGGATTTAATAACATAGTCTTCCATGGTAAAAATTAACATTTATCTCCAAATAACATTAGTTTCTCTTAAAGTTTCATATTGAAAAGTAATTAACCTAATCACATATCCTCCATGATAGGTTAATCATTTCCATAGATAACCCAAAATAAACTTACTCTTGATTCCTAAAATCATCTAACTAAAAAGAATTAGTCAAACTAACCAGGGACTTCATGTATTCCAGGGGTAGGCGATAAATACCAGTCGCACTTTGGTTGTGGGTTCGATTCTCACAGCTTTGTCCGATGCGACGGGTTGTCACATGGTATGTGTGTTGTCCTTTTTCCAAAACTATATAATTATTAAAACATTCCCCAAAACGAGATAAAATATTCAAAAATAATCATAACATATTATAACCTCAAGTTTATCTCATGCCTTTAATTTTCTATCATAACATATAGTAACCCATAATTACCTCAAAAGTAAGGATCATATAAACCCTAATGGTTACCTTTATAATTATTACCTGAACTTCCACATCGATTGGTCATCTCGTACATGATGCATTATAGAACTTACCAAGGTTCAAGTGGTTGATCATGACTCCTTGATAGTTGGTTTATAACAACCAGGAGTTTCATCATTGAATCCCCCATTTCATCTAGTATCTTAATCAGAGAACCACCACAGTTTCCTTCAAACCCATTGTCACTTTGGTGCCTGCTAGATCCATCCATTTACTAAAAACAGAAATGTCAGTGTGAGTATATCAACAAAATTATCATGTACTAATGAGGAAGATAAACACTAAGATATACTTACTCATTCACTTTATCTAAAAACTATGACACTTTCTGAAATCCTATCCATTATTGTAATGTCACTTATGCTTAGAAAATACCATAACCTCTAAAGTTATCTAAACCGACCTATGATACCAACTATAATGCCCCAGCCATAAACCTTACTTAATATTTAATTAAATGAATAATTCACAATGATTATGTTTTCAGGTTTAGAGTTTTAGAGAATTAGGACATAATTATTACATCTCAAAATATTACAAAGTAGACACTTCTACTAAGTTTCCATAAAATAAAAACTCTTAAAAAGAAACATGTCTAGTTCGATATTTTAGACAAACTCACATTTACTTGATCCCATCCTTTACCCTATTAAACTTTAAGTCCTATGGAAAACATTTCAAAAACTTGGTATGAGCATAAAAATCCCAGTAAAGGATACACAAAGAAGGAAAACTATTATTTTTTAAAAACAACAAGTAAACCATGAATTCTTTATCGAAGTAATACTTTTCACCTTTATGAATTAGTATAAACTCTTAAATTAATAAAATATCATTACTTACCCTTTTTAACCAAAATATTACCATAACATCCATATACATAACATATAAAGGTAACTTGGGACATAAAAATACTTAAATGGAATAACCATACGGTCGACTTCCACACATATCACTTAATGGAATAGCTATACAGATGACTTCCATACCCATTGCATTGGAGGTTATAACGTAACCACCTGTCCTGGTATTCACGGCACCACCCGTCATATGGTTTATCACGTAACCACCCATCAAATTTCCAAGTACCATTATAAAATCATAAGACATAAAACAAATATAATGAAAAGAAAACATTTCCACACTTTGATCACAATATATCACTTAAATATATTGACATAACAAATCCATTATAAAAACCATTTTCAATACCAAAATACATAAAAGAGTATATGGAATTTATTTACTTTTAAAAATATAACGGCTTGTTGAGGAAGCCAAAGATCAAATAATACTTGCGGTGGAGGAAAGGTCGTTGTCACCGCTTATGTTAAAAAGAAACATAATATTTTTCGTTTAGTAAAACGCTTCGTATAGAAAAGATTCCTTCCAAATAAAATTAGAAGTCAAAGGGGTTTATACAACGTTTAAAAGAAAGTTGTGTATAAAACAAAATATGCCTCAATGAAAGGAGATTGAGATGAAGTCCCTTAGAAAGTTGGTATCCTTAGATTAAGGATAAATCAATTACATGATTATGTGTGAAAAATATGAATACACCAAATATAAGTAGATATTAAGTGTAAAACAATCATAGGTCATTCACACATAATCTTGGAAAAACAAAACCACTGACATAGAAATTTAACTCAATGAAATGAGATTGAGTTATGATTTCCGATACAAGTTCGTCTAAATGATGTAAGAATTTATCAATAAAATGATTATGTGTGGAAATAATATATCCACAAAAAGGTTTGTGGAAATTACAACATAGATATTCCACACATAACCTTGGAATAATAAAATCAAGAAGTAGAGGTTTGACCCAAATAATTGAAAGTGGGTTAAGAAGTTCCCTTACAGAAATCCGACAGCCTATCAGCGTCACTTTAAAATTCAGAAAATGAGTTGATGAGAGAGAAAATGGTATCTCATCACTTGGAAATAAAATTTACATCAATAAGGATATATAAGAACATATCCCAACATAATATAATGTGAATTAAAAGACATAACAAAAGAAGTCATTTAAAAATAGGAGGGTGAAAGGTTCCCTTACCGACTTGGGTAACTTTTGAAATGTACACCCCATGGAAGAAGGGTCATACAATGTAGATGTAAATACCCATAATTGAAATTATACTACACAAATAGTATAATAATGGTAAGTACATAGACCACTCAATTTAAATGGTGGAAAATGTAGCGTAAATCTCATGGGAATAAAATTGAGATGAAAAATCCCTTACAAAAACTCGGCAGCCTAACGGCGCCACTTAAAACTTCCAAAAATGGATTGATGAGATCAAAAAGGGTATCTCATCATATTAAAATAAAATGTAAATCAAGAGTAATATAAAATAACATCCACCAACATAACAAATATGAGCTTAAAATAAGTGACATAAAGGAGAGTACTTAAAAAGAAAGAGAGAGGTTGGATCTCTTACAAATATTTGACAGCCAAAGGGCGCCACCCAAAACTTCCAAAAATGGATTGATGAGATCAAATAGGGTCTCTCATCATATTAAAATAAAATTTAAAGTAAGAGGAATATAAAATAACATCCCCCAACATAATAAAGAGGATCTTAAAGTAAGTTACATAAAAATAGTACTTAAAAATAAAGAGAGAGGTAGGATCCCTTAAGAAAATTCAGCAGCCTAACGGCGCCACTCAAAACTTCCAAAAATGGATTGATGAGATCAAACAGGGTCTCTCATCATATTAAAATAAAATTTAAATCAATATTAATATAAAATAACATCCCCCAACATAAGAAATAGGAGTTTAAAGTAAGTTACATAAAAAGAGTGCTTAAAAATAAAGAGAGAGGTAGGATCCCTTACCTCGTGTCTGACATGACTCGATCGTTATTTAATCTCCTGAATAATAAAATTTGGTCAATTTATAATTTCATAAGGACCTCCTCTAAATATTATTATTCAGTTCATATCACATATTATAATTTTATAATAATTGTTTAATAAAGTGAGTTCATATCAGACATTTTTGTCGATGTTCGGTAAATGAGTAAAAATTGAACTTGTTGGAAAAGAATTTTCCATGTAGTTATAGGTACATCATCTCCGGAATAGTATTAATATTTTAAATATCATATATATCCATTATATATTCATTTTATACTATTCCATAACATTTGGAGATAAAAAATTAAAATCACTATTCATGGAGACGGTAGGTCGTACGTACGCATGAACGCTACTTTCATTTTTTTTGTCATATTAATGGAATTAAAGTTAAAAGAGAGATATATATATTAAAATTCCATAATTATATCCATTATTTAGATGTAATATATGAAATATATATCCATTATATATATGTACTTATAATATAACATAACAATTGGAGATAAGAAATGAAATGTACCGTTCATGGAGACGGTAAGTTGTACGTTCGCATGAACGCTACTTTCATTTCTTTGGCACATTAATGGAATTAAAACTAGATTAGATATATATATATTATAATTCCAGTATAACATATATGTTATATATATCACATAATTTCATCAATTTCATTCTTTATACATTTCATGTATTGCATGAATGAGTCACATCACTTGAGGGGGCGGTAGTCCACACTTCCTCAAATGAAATTATCGCATTTGCACAACATGAAAAGCATAAAGGTATGTATTAAATATAAAATACATAAGCATATAGAGGAAATAAATATAATATATATCATAAATAAATATATTTCCATCATAATGTCCACCATGAGAGGTGGTATGATAAGATAGAATAATCATCGTTTCGTGAGGCAGTAATTCGTCATCCATAGAAATAGTATGTTCTTTAACCATTAGATGGAGGTGTGTGTAACTTTAGCTCAAATAATTCACATAAAAACATAATAGAATATTTAATATACTGGTTTTGTTAAAAAATAAATGAATAAAAAGAGTTTAGGGGTTTGGAGAAGAAAAATAAAACAAAAGAACACAAGTGAAGACATTACCTTTAAATCGGGTAACTCCTCTTGGTTTGAAGCAAAAGGGTTTCTTGAAGAGAATTATTAAAAATGTGAGGATTCAATGATGAATATAGGGATGTGGAGAGATTAAATGGTCAGGGTTTGGACGAGCCAAAGTCTTTAGAGGTGTGGGTAAGGTGGTAGAGGTGGGGGCCTTTTATAAGAGGAGAGGAGGGGCACTCTTAGAAAGTCTTGAAAAGTAACATTATTATAAAATGATTTTCGGATTTTAAAGGTCCCAAAATTATATATTTCGAGGATAAGGTGATAATAGTTCTAAATCCACACATAAAATATGTTTTTGACAAGTGTAGGTCTTAGATTTTACATTATCATTTCATTTTATTTAAATCGTTAAATAATGAGGTAATCACTGCATCATCATGGTGTCATAAGAAATAAAATTTATTTAATGTATAAAAATTATAAAACAAATATCATAATGTAGGAAATCTTTTTAGATTTCTAATTAATATTTATAGTAAAAAATATGACTTTTATAACCCCATGTAAAAATTGTTTTAGTAAAACAACACATGTTTGTGACATTTTAATTTTAACTTTAAATAAAAAGGTATTAATGTCATTATCCTACCAAAGTGGCTCCATGGGGTCCCCAAGTTGACACATGGATTTTCTTGGTCTGAAATGACTCATAAAATAAGGTTAGGACATGTTTAAAGGTCATTTCATATTATTAAAACATTATTTTTACCTTAAATTGCACTAATTACCTTTAATCGCGATTAATAAAACTTCAAAGTTACTATTCACCAAAAAATTATTTTAATCTCATTGAACCACATTTTACTTCCTAATGACAACCATGTATGTCGGATTTTTGAAAATCAAATCACAGAAGTGGTAATGTTTCATTTAAACGAAAAATCAGTTTCTTTAACTACCACTTAGTGGTTTCACTATTCATCAAAAATTGAAGTTTCTCATAAAAATACCAAAAATTCACCCTAAGCTATATTTGATATTCCGAATTCAAAAATGATGTATATTTTACAAAATTCAAAACATATAATTTAATTAATTAATTTAATAATCAATTCCCGCTGTCAAAACAAATAGCGTGTTTTTAAGAAACAATATCTATTAAAAGATTGACACTAGTTTAAGTCCAATTTCAAATTGAAATTAATTCCAATGACCACTATTGGATTAAATGGTAAAAATATATTCTAATTTCACTTTAAAAACAATTCAAAAGATAATATAATCTTATAAATAAATTATATTAAAAAGAGGTTTTGAATTAAAATACAACATTTTTCACTATTCATTAAAAAATGAACTTTATCGGAAAAATACCAAAAATTTACACAAATTAAATTTTGATGTCCCAATTATAAAAAAGAATTTTATTTTGTCAAATATAACACATAAAATTGTAAAAAAGTGGATTTAAAAGAGGTTCTCCATCAAAAGGCGGTTAATCGACATTTTAAAGAATATTAGAATGTTTACGCTTAAAATTGGATTCATTCGCATTTTTAATCCTCTAACATTTATTGTAAAAAGTAAAAATATTTTACAAACATATATAATAATTTTGTAGTTAGTTCTGTTCATTCTCGTCATTACAACGGTTAGGTGTTATATACTATTTAAAATAAAATTATTTTATTATTAGAGTGCAACGTAAGATTTCAAAGGAACTCGTTGTTGCGTATTGGGTAATCCATAGAGCATAGAATTACCTTTAAATTAATATTAACATTTTATTCACAAATATGGATAAATATAAAAATGTCATATTCTTTATTTACCTGGGGTGTTACAATAATTCATTGAGATTTATCTCATATGACATCGTCTATATGTTGTTGATGGGTTGATGATCATTTAGACTGTGGATGTGCTAATTTGAAACTATTAATGGGTTATAGTTGAAGTATTCAAGTTTCGTATACTATTTTTTAAATATGAATATTTATTTGGTCTATGTATATCACTTTTCATATGAGGAATTTATTGGACATAGTATGTGATTGGAAATGCCTGTTATAGCCCCTTGATACATCAATAGGTCTCATTAGATAAACTAGATGTTGTATTACCTATTTATGTAACGTCTTGATAAGAGGCCATGACATTATGGAAATGATGTACCTCATTAAGAATTTCCTTATTATGGAACTATTATTTTATATTCCATTTTATTATTCGACTAGTAGAATATCCATGATTTTGTTTTATTGTGGCATTATTTATTCATCTTTCATTCTTTTCATAATATAGTCAAGTTTATTTTTAAAGGAATCTGTTTTTAGTTATTCTTCATGCCTAGGGTTTATGTTTATGATTACTTCCATTATATTATTTAACTTTACTGAGCATCTATTCTCACCCATTTCTTATATTTTATATTTCCCCAAAATGTGAAGAAGTATATTATTAATGACTTGAAGGGTTAATCTAGGAGTTATTAGAGTTACTAATGGAACTGCTATATTATATTTCATTTCAAGTTTTAACTTTTAAATGATGAATGTATCTATCTTTACAAAACTAATAAATTACTTGGTCCTTCAGGATAAGATGTTCTTGCAATCATGCCAATGTAAAAAAAATACACCATATTCTGTTAACTGGGGTCGGGGCATTACATAAAATCTATTAGTTGAATATCAAAAATATTTTATTGAATAAATAACATATATATTACATTAATATCACTCACTAGTTGTAATTTATTTAATTTATTATGTAAAAATAGATTTTTGGGTATAATATTATTCTTCTTTATATTCAATCAGTTTTTATATTCATTTCTAATTAATTTTTAACCAATGAATTCATTTTATAATTGTGTAAAATGGAGATTTTCCAAATTTAGTTAATATAATTAATAAGTTCTAATTTATTCCCTACATTTAATATTATTATATTAAAAAATAATTTATTATTGTTTGGTAAAACACAGTCTTTCATGTTACACAAGCCATCGAGGAAAGTCATCATTGCGTGTAACACAAGCAATCCTCGGTGCATAATGTAAAGAAAGATAAAATTTATGTTATGTATAGTACACGATTAACACTATTTTTCTTATAACAGAATCAAAACATAGTTAATTAATAAAGTAAAGTATTTTTTTAGTGATGGGTGAAATAAAAAATAACGAAAATATTTAATTAATTCTGAAAAAACATTTCACAAAATCTTGGGGTGTTTCATGTCCAGCATGTGAATTATGATTAACCTTTAGAATGTGTATTTTCCTTATGTATTGTATGATTCTGATGTTTTATTTTCTATCCACTATCAACATACAAAGTGGATTTAAATTTATGATTTGATGTATGGGTTTGGAATTGATGTATCTAACCACTACATTATGTATATGTTTCCCATGTATTATTTCTAAAGGATAATTGAGGTGACATACATTAGAGTTAAATATAACAAATTCATATGAAGGAAATGTGGAGGATGAGTGAGTGGATTCCTTGGAATATATATATATATATATCTGTGTGTGTGTGTGTGTGTGATCTTAGGGTGGCCCCATAAATTAGATGTTTGGTAGATATGATATCCGTATAAGGAAAAAACAAGTAATGGAGGAGGAGTTATAATAGTATCTTCAAAAATACTCCTTAAAAATTGGTGGATAAAGTGAATAGTTTCAAGAGATATTAAAATTAGTGTTACATGGTTAGATAATTGGAATGATTGAAGACACATTTAATGAGATGATCCATCATATTGTAAAACTACTGTTAATATTTAAAAAAAAATGTTATAAAACCCACAGATGTTTTTTTTATGAAGTTTATAAAAAGGGTGAAATTTTATTATGTCCTACAGTATTTTTAAGCATAATATCAACCCATATACATGAGAAAATAAAAAATTTATAACTATGTAAACATCGTTCCCAGGGTTTTCTAACCATAGTCTGAGATATATTTAGTTTCGTGTAAGCATCAAGATGATCTATGTAGCCATGGATTCTACTATGTAATAATGAGACACTAATGTTTTAAATGATAAATAATTCCTAATAATGAATACCTATGATGTATGAAAATCAATTTTTTCTTCAAAAACATGATGTGTTATTGCGTAGACATCATCCGGGTTCTGTGTAAACATCATCTGAGTGCATAATAAACATGATGTTTCACTTTATAAACATGAATTTTATTATATAGACATGATCTGTGTAAACATAATTCTTTGTGTAATAATTAATGTGGCTATTAATAGGTCAGGCTTTTTTAGAATTTCTATTTTTCTTGATCTCATTTATAATGGAGAAATTGAATGAGAAGAAGGTTGGGTTGTTTATTAATGATAAAAATCAAATAAAAAAAGTGTGATACATGTTTTGGATTATTTATTTCTAATCATAAAAAATGTTTCAAGAATGTTAAATGAAAATTTAGTTTTGTAGAAATTCAAATGTTGATAAATGAATAAGTTATATATTTAAATGGAAATATATTTATTTTTATACCAAAACTTTTCAAACATATTTCAAAGATCATGTTTTTATTATGATCCACGATTCAATAATGATTTTGAGAAACGGATGAGATAGATGTGAGAGAATATCATTGATCCTCATATTGTGATTTTGAAAAGGTGTATTTTAAAATAATCATTTGGTGATTGAATCTAAAATGTCGCACCCCAAAAATTTTATGGTATGTTTCTATTAAATACATTCTATTCATCGTTTTATTCCTTTGAAACAACATTAGGTTATTTAGGAGATAGTCAAAACCTATCCATTAAATATAATTTTCCACTTCTATGTTTTGAATTTCGAAAAATGGTCATCTAGAGATGTGATCAGTAAGTCATTTGGAGTCTGATAGAACATAATTGATTTTTGGTGAATAGTAACATACCCTTATGAATAGTAATATGACCCTTATGAATAGTAAATAGAAAAATTATTTTATTTTCTTAAGGCAATAAAATAGTGAGATCTTAATTAGTTTTTCAATGAGAAATAAAACTAATTGCACCTTTAAGATTTTTATTTTCCGAATTAACTATTAGATTATTTAAAAATTAAATTAATAATATTTAGAAAATTAATTTTGAAAAATGGAGTTAATTTTTTAATTCTAGACGTCGAAAAATGGTCAGGGTAAATTTTTAGGATTTTTCTGAAATTCTAGAATTTTTTATGTATAGTGAAATACGATAAAATACTATATATAAAAATTATCAGTAAAATACACTATTTATGACATCATAAAAGATTCAAAGCCACTTTATTAGAACCTACATGCTAGTATTACTATTTTAGGTCACGTGAACTAAGACTATTCCTAATCTTGGGAAAAAATATTGTAATAAGGATTAAAATAATGAAAAATAACCTCTCTCCTCAACTATAAAAAACCCCTCATCACTCCCTCTTTCTTTGCTCCTCTAAGCCATGAAGATCCTCATGTTCTGCCCAGATACCCTTCCCTAGTCACTCTCCATGACCAGGAAGCTCTTGTTATTTCCAAAGGACCAAAATCCCTTCCCTTAAGGAGGTTCTCGAGGAAGTTATTTCAAGAGGTAAAACACATTTCTTTTTCTTTTAGTTTTAACTTTTTATTTGATTTTCAAAAAGACCACTTTGAGGTGAGTGGTAACTAGAACATAGAAAAAACCTCCAATGGGATTCACAACTGCGAGCAAAATTCAAAATCTAGACACACCAAACGAGGAGATCACTTTTGGGATATGCTTGCATCAGTCGAAGTCACAGTCGTGATCGTTGTCCATCATCATCATCGTACCCGCCGTCATCATCGCTGAATAAAAACCACTTCATCATCGTCACCAATTCATCATGGCATCATAATCCCGGAGGCAACTGGTAACTAGAACCAACATCAATATTCTTACTCCCTCCCTTTTATTTTTATAAACGAAATCAACGTTCATAAGGTTCCAATTTATAACCTTCATGGATGACGAAGTTTCATTCTTCAGTCGTTCCTTAATTAATGGTCATGAAACCATTTTTATGGTTGAACTAGGTCATAATATATGTATCTTATCTTGATTAATGTTCTAGAATCTTTACAAGTACATAATATGGAATAATAATACAAAACAAGTTTATTGATCACAAAACTGCCAAGCCAAATTCAAGCGTTTATTTTTAACTCATCGAATGAGTCATCCTCATGGTATATAACCAGAATTATAATAAGAAAATTTATATATATTTAATGTAACTAATAATTTATAATAACAATTCTGGATATTTAACCATATTTCAAACCAACTTTCATTCATCAATACAAGTAAACAAATCATGAAACCAAGTAAGAAAATGCTTCCAAAACAATAAAATTGAATCTCTTAAACCCATAAAAAAGGCCATTAATGAACCTAAAAAGGTTATAACATATCAATTACATGTTTATTAGGTTCTGGAATTATTAATTAATGAATCTAAATTTGATTATTCATTTTGTTAAGAACAATCAAGAACACCTTTGAGCATAAGGTAAGGGATCCTCTCTCTCACTTTTGTTAAAGAATCTCCCCTATGTTGTGCCCTTTTTATTTTAATTATTAATGATGGGGTATGTTTTCAAACCTCCCCCATACTGAACTTGTGACATATAAATAATCTAATACCCCTTTACCTCTCATTAATCCCTTGAAATAACACTCATTACCATGCCGAAATGTTTGTAAGGGGGTTCTCATCTCACTTTCATTTCTGTGAGATTTTCCTTATTCGCCACTTATTTCATATATGTGGTATAATTATACTTACATTTGATATAAAATAAAATTATTCTCTTTATATTCATGTTATTCAATGATTCGTTTGAGGGTTATTAAGTTCTGGTCATATGATTCGACCGAATACATTGTGGTAAGAGACTTTGTCTCAAACTGCTATTTTGTTGTGACTAACTTTGTGTGGTGCACCTAATAATCCTTATGTGGTGTAAATACTACCCATTTGAGATCACTATTCATTTGAAATTATATTTATATTAAATATCCATAATCTCATACCATGGATATGTGTGTTGTCTAAACCGTATACCATTTTACATACAGTGTTTATTTGGAAAGTTATTTTAATTAAGGAAATATTAATGAATCTGTATAATCAACTCTGTAAAGATATTGAAACGGCATATTTCTCTTGTATTGAATCAATGAATAAAGAATTCTATGTACATTTAGTGGTGTTTGGGGCCCGCTATAGCCCCTAGATGCATCAATAGGTCTCATGAGACAAATTTTTTGGTGACAAACACTTCGAGTTTGTTTCCAAAAATCATACGGGTTTCTACCCATAGAACTAAACCATTTTTACGGTATTATGGTTTCATGTGCCAGATAAATGATGTCCAATTTTATAAGCATTATCTTTATTCATTATTAGTTATTATTATTATCCGTGAGGTTTTTACTATGAGAAAATCTATGGATGCAGTTTCATTCTCAGTTAATTAATGGAATTAGTTATTCATTTATTCACTATGCCATATTGATTATGTCAGATTGATTGTGATTCACTTATTATTGTACTCATTCTTCTGATATTTGTAACCCTTACTGAGCGTTTAAGTTCACCCCTTTCATTGTTTACTTTTAACAGGTGACAAAGAGGAGATCATTTATTGAGTACTTGTGGATGCGGTTTTTATTTTCGTTATGTATTGTATTTTGTAAACTTTTCCAATGTAATTTGAGTAACATATATGTATATATTTTATTCAAGACTACTAAACTGATCATTCCTTCATGACTTTCATTCCTTATAACCATTACAATATCACAAGTAATGCACCGGCTCTGGTCTAGAGGGGTCGAGGTGTTACAGTTGGTATCAAAGGAAGTTTAGTAGAAAACATGGAAACTAGAGTAGGAAATATATAGTATGAAATAAAGCCCTAAGGTAGTATTTGATGATAAACATACAAGAAAGTCCTAGTGTTTTGGTAAGGAATAGATTATGTGGATATTTTAATCAATATGTCCATGTCCGGATACAAGCAGGTAGAGGTGGCTCTAACACAGATGTATCTAGGGGTAAAACCCAAAAATACCGCTTTGAGCTAGACTCAAACGGGAACTGGTGCATGACAACGGACCTTGCTACACTCTTAGTTATGACACTCCTGGGGGATATTCTTAGGATAATTCATATGTTCTTAACAAGCCATTATGAAGGAGTTTAATGTAAATTTTTCCTTAGAGGAACCATGTTTATTAGATAAGCTATGAATAGAATTTAAATATATGTTGAGTAATTTTCTATTTGAGATTAATAAACTAATATAGTGTATCCCATTATTTATAAATGACATCTAATGGAAGAAGGGGAATAAATACTTGTGGGCAAGGTAGGTATCTCCCTACTGAGCAAGTCAACACAGTCAACGTTGGAGCAGATCAGATCATGACTATATTGGGATAACATACTCAAGTTATAACGAATAACCATTCCACACCTATGTTGGATAGTTTCATGTGGAAGAAGCCCCCATATTTCAGTGGGACTACTAATCCAGTGGTATCTAAGCAATGGATCAAGTCCCTTGAAAAGATATTCATGGCATTAAGATGCAATGAAAATGAAAATATAGTATCGGCGGTATATTGTCTCAAGGGAGACATAGATGAATGGTGGTCCATGATTCAAAATACCACGGAGGAAGAAGAAATAGAAGATATGGAATGGAGTACTTTTAAAGAAATATTCTTTGAAAAATATTTTCCTCATGAGAAAAGAATTGAAATGAAGTGGAAATTCCTTGGCTTGAAACAAAGGGAAGAAGATAGTGTTGCAGAGTATGAGGCTACCATCACAAGGCTAGCCAGTTATTCCATGGATTATATACATGACTCGGCGGAAAAGATTGATCATTTCTTTGAAGGTATTAAGATAGGTCTTTGAAAGGGAACTGTCTTCTCAATAATTTTCATCATATGATAAAATTTTATCAAGTTCCATCAAAACAGAGAGGGAATTTTCTAGATCAAATCTTTTCAAAGGAAACCAAGATAAGAAGCAGTACTCTGATAACAAAGGAAAAGGATAATAACGAAAGAAAAGAAAGGGAATGAATAGATTCCTATTATGTGAGAGCTGAGGAAAGAATCATCTCGGGAAATGCTTGAAAGGCATGGGAGTCTGTTGTAACTGTGCAGAAAAGGGTCTTCGATTTGGTGAATGCAAGGGGAAGAAACAATTCAATGATATTCAATGATACAATTGTATAGATATGGGACACTATGAAAATGAGTGTCCTAATCCTCAAGGAAACTCGACTCATAAAAGGCCAAGAGATAAAGGGAGAGCCTTTGTGATTACAACCGCGGAGGTGGAAGTTCCTAATGATGTGGTGGAAGGTACATTAATTGTTTCCTCAAACTTATCCAACACTTTATTTGATTCTGGATCATCGCATTCATTTATATCTTCCCAGTTTTCCAAGAAAATTAGATATGTCCAATTTGATTTAATAAAGGATTTGTCAGTCAAAACTCATAGGGTATGTATCATTGCAACCAAGGTATATTGACTAGTCCCCCTCCAGACACCAAAATTTTCTCAAGTTCCTAACCTTATCATCATACCAATGACGGAATTTGATATAATTCTTGGTATGGATTGGCTGTCAAATTATGATGCGAAGATTTATTGTAAGAAGAAGGAAGTTACAATTTTTGAAAATGGTGTAGATTCCCTTGTCTTTAGGGCAGAAACTTCTCCACCTTATTCTTATCTAGAACCACCCCCAGTAGATCTACTGAATGTAATACTTGTAGAGGAATATAAACCAATATCTATGAGTGAGGAAATAAATCTTCAAATTGAAGATGTGCACATAGTGAAAGAGTACATTGATATATTTCCAGAGGATTTACCTGGACATCCTCCAGAGCGGGAAGTTGAGTTCTATATTGATTTAATTTCTGATGCAAGACCTATATCAAAGACTCCCTATAGAATGACCACTGTGGAATTATTAGAGATAAAGAAACAACTAGAGGATTTGAGTGAAAAAGGATTTATTCGACCTAGTGTTTCTCTATGGGGAGCCCGTGTCCTTTTTGTCAAGAAGAAATATGGATCCATGAGGATTTGCATTGATTACAGGGAAATCAATGATATTACAATAAATAATAATTATCCTCTTCCCTAGATTGATTATTTATTTGACCAACTACATGGAGCTCAATAATTTTCCAAGATTGACCTTCTATCCGGATATCATCAGTTGCATGTGAGGAAGGAATATATTCCTAAGACAGCATTTCAGACCAGGTATGGGCATTATGGGTTTACAGTGATGCCTTTTGGACTGATAAATTCACCCTTTGTTTTCATGGATTTAATGAATAGATTTTCAAGGATTATCTTGATAAATTTGTTTTGGTATTCATCGATGATATCCTCATATACTCAAAAAGCTATAAAGACCATGAGAATAAATTATGGGTTATTCTGAGAACTCTTAGAGGAAATAAATTATATGGGAAGTTTAGAAAGTGTGAATTCTGGCTTCAATCAGTTTCTTTTTTGGTCCATATTATCTTTAAGGATGGAATCCTAGTTGATCCTACGAAGATAAAGGAAATACAAGATTGGCCCATTCCAACAAACATAACTGAGGTACGTAGTTTTATTGTCTTAGCAGGTTATTATTGACGTTTCATTCAGAATATTTTCTGACTGGCTAAACCACTAACCAAGATCACACATAAAGGAGTTAATTTTGTGTGTACACAAAGAATTTAAATAATTATTCGATGAATTTAATAGAAGATTGGTAAATGGTCCAATTTTTACTCTTCCATCTGGAAGTGATGAATTTTTAATATATAGCGATGCATCAAAGAGATGACTGGGTTGCATCCTTTTGAAAAATGATAAAGTTATTGCTTATGCATCTAGGCAGTTGAAGACTCATGAGAAAAATTATCCAACTAATGATCTTGAGTTAGCAGCCATAATCTTTTCTCTGAAAATATTTAAAAATTATCTCTACTGAGAGAGATGTGAGATTTATACGGACCACAAGAGTTTGAAATATATTTTCACACAAAAAGAACTCAACATGAGGAAAAGAATATGGATCGAGTTACTCAAAGATTATGAATGTTTGACACACTACCACCCAGGAAAGGCGAATAAGGTGGAAGATGCATTAAGCAGGAAAGATCATGGCCTTCTGACTCAAATAAGGATTGAAAGAGATCCTGTGTTCATGGATCTACTGAAGATGGATATGGAAATTATTAAGAAAGGGAAAACATCACTCCTATTTAAAATGATTGCTAAACCATATTTACTAGAGAAGATAAAAATTTCTCAATCTGATGATGAGAATATGCACAAGAAAATCAATGCAGTTAAGGATGGGAGACTGGCTGATTTCGAGTATGAATAAAGAGTTGTGAAGTTTGGGAAGAGGTTATGTGTTCCATCTGTACCTGAGCTAAAAATGGAACTATTAGACGATGCCCATAGATCAAATTTCTCTATACACTCGGGTAGCACCAAGATGTATACAGATCTGAAGGAATATTTTTGGTGGGATAATATGAAGTAAGAAATTCTTGACTACGTTTCTAGGTGTCTTGTTTGTCAATAAGTGATGGTGGAGAGACAACATCCCAAAGGAGTGATGAAACCTCTACCTCTTCCTATGTGGAAGTGGGATAACATTACGATGGATTTTTTCACCGGACTACTGAGGACACCTAGAAGGAAAGATGAAATATGGGTAATTGTTGATCGTCTCACTAAATCAGCACATTTCCTTCCAATAATAGAGGATTTACCACTTGAGATCCTGGAAAGACTTTATATTAATGAAGTTGTGAGACTTCATGGTGCACCTCTATCGATTGTCTCTAATCGAGATCCTCGGTTTACATAAAAATTCAGGAAATCTCTCCAGAAAGATTTGAATACTAAGCTTTGTATGAGTACTGCATACCACCCTCAAACTGACAGACAGTCTAAAAGGACTATACAAACTCTGTAATACATGCTGAGATCATGCTCTCTTGACTTCCAAGGTATGTGGGATCAATACTTTCCTTTGGTGGAATTTTCTTATAACAATAGTTTCCATTATAGTATTCAAATGGCTCTATATGAAGCATTATATGGAAAGAGATGTTGAAATCCAACTTGTTGGGACGAAGTTGTTGAGAGGAAACTTATAGGCCCAGAACTTATTGAAGAGACCACAAAAAGGTGAATAAAATAAAAGCCCATATTAAAGCACCCCAAAGTAGGCAGAAGAGTTATGCTGATAACCGAATAAAGGATTTGGAATTCCGAGTGGGAGATCATGTATTTCTGAATGTATCTCCATGGAAGGGTGTCTTAAGGTTCAGTAAGAAAGGGAAACTGAGCCCCAGGTATATCAGACCATTTGAAATTATGGAAAGAATCGGAGCTATAGTTTACTAACTAGCATTACGCCAAATATCTCTAGAGTTCATGATATGTTCCACATATCATTGTTAAATAAGTACATGCTAGACCCAATACATGTACTCACATATGAAGAAACAGAACTGGAACCTCATTTTTCATACTGGGAAAAGACTATCAGGATTCTTGACACAAGGGAGCAGGTATTGAGAAATCAGAAAACTTTTCTAGTAAAGGTCCTTTGGAGAAACCAGAATATTGAGGAAGCAACATGGTAACCATAGGATGTTATGAAAAATAATCACCCACATCTTTTTGGTGGGCTTTATACATAAAATTTCGAGGATGAAATTTCCAAAGGAGGGAATAATGTAGCACCCCAAACATTTTATGGTATGTTTCTATTAAATAAATTCTATTCATCACTATGTTCCTTTGAAACAACACTATGTTATTTAAGAGATAGTCAAAACCTATCCATTAAATATAATTTTCCACTTCTATGTTTTGAATTTCGAAAAATGGTCATCTAGAGTTGTGATCAGTAAGTCATTTGGAGTCTAATAGAACAAACTTGATTTTTGGTGAATATTAACATACCCTTATGAATATTAATGTGAATAGTAATATTAATCTTATGAATATTAAATAATAAAATTGTTTTATTTTATTAAGGCAATAAGATAATGAGATCTTAACTAGTTTTTCAATGAGAAATAAAACTAATTGCACCTTTAAGATTGTTATTTTTCAAATTAACTATGACTTTATTTAAAAATTAAATTAATAATATTTAGAAAATTAATTTTAAAAAATGGAGTTCATTTTTGAATTCTACATGTTGAAAAATGGTTAGGGTAGATCTTTGGGATTTTTCTGAAATTCTAGAATTTTTTATGAATAGTGAAATACCATAAAATACTGTATATACAAATTATCAGTAAAATACACTATTTATGACATCATAAATGATGTGAGGCCACTTCGTTTGAACTCAAATTCCATTATTACTATTTTAGGTCACCTTAACTAAGACTATTCATAATCATGGGCAAAAATATTATAATAATGATTAAAATAATAAAAAATACCCCCTCTCCTCCACTATAAAAACCCCTCACCACTCCCTCTTCTCTTCACTCCTATAAGCCTTGAATCTTATCAATTTTCTACCCAAATACCCTTCCCTAGTCACTCCCCACGACCATGAAGCTCTTGGTCTTTCCAAAGCACCAAAATCCCTTCCCTTAAGGAGGTTCTCGAGGAAGTTATTTCAAGAGGTAAAACACCTTTCTTTTTCTTTTAGTTTCATTTGAATTTATCTTCATTTGTAATACCCTCATCACCTCCTCTATACAAATGATCATGATAACTAAATTATAATATATATACTGGATTTATATCATTTTAATGGAAGAATAATCATCAATATTCTTACTCCCTCCCTTTTATTTTTATAAATGAAATCAACGTTCATAAGGTTCCAATTTATAACCTTTGTGGAAGACGAAGTTTTGTTCACTAATAATTCCTTAATTACTGGTCATTAAACCATTTTTATGGTTTAAATAGTTCATAATATATTAATATTATCTTTATTAATTTTCTGGAATCTTTACAAGTACATAATATGGAATAATAATACAAAACAAGTTTATTGAGCACAAAACTGCCAAGCCAAATTCAAGTATTTATTTTTAACTCATCAAATGAGTCATCCTCATGGTATATTTCCAGAATTATAATAAGAAAATTTATATATATTTAATATCACTAATAATTTATATTAACAATTCTGGATATTTAACCATATTTCAAACCAACTTCTATTCATGAATACAAGTAAACAAATCATGAAACCAAGTAAGAAAATGCTTCCAAAATAATAAAATTGAATCTCTTAAACCCATAAAAAAGGTCATTAATGAACATAATAATGTTATAAAATATCTATTACATGTTTATTAGGTTCTTAAATTATTAATTAATGAATCTAAATTTGATTATTCTGGTCTTTAAGAACAATCAAGAACACCTTCGAGCATAAGGTAAGTGATCCTCTATCTCACTTTTGTTCAAGAGTCTCCCCTATGTTGTTCCCTTTTTATTTTAATTCCTAATGATGGGTTATGTTTTTTAACCTCCACCATACTTCCCTTTTGACATATAAATAACGTAATACCCCTTTACCACTCATTAATCCCCCGCAAGAACACTCGTTACCATGCCGAAATGTTTGTAAGGGGGTTCTCATCTCACTTTCATTTTTGTGAGATTTTCATTGTTTTCCACTTATTTCATATATTTGGTATAAGTGTACTTACTTTTGATATAAAATAACTTTATTCTATTTATATTCATGTTATTAAATGATTCATTTGAGGTTTATTAATTTCTGTTCATATGATTCGATCGGATACATTGTGGTAAGAGACTTTATCCCAAATTGTTATTTTGTTGTGACTAACTTTGTGTGGTTCAAATAATAATCCTTTTGTGGTGTATATACTACCCATTTGATATCAATCTTAATTTGAAATTATATTTATATTAAATATCCATAATCTTATACCATGGATATGTTTTTTTTTCTAAACTGTATACCATTTATCATATAGTGTTTATTTGGAAAGTTATTTTAGTTAAGGAAATATTGATGAATCTGTATAATCTACTATATACATATATTGAAAAGGCATATTGCTCTTGCATTGAATAAATGTATAGAGAATTATTTGTACATGCAGTGGCAGGTAAGGCCCAATATATCCCCTCGATACATCGGTAGGTCTCATGAGACAAACCAGTTGGCGACAAACCCTTTGAGTTTGTTTCCAAAAATTAGACGAGATTCTACCCATAGAACTAAACAGTTTTTACGGTATTATGTTTTCATGTGATAGATAAATGATGACCAATTAATAAGAATTCCCTTTAATCATTATCAGTTATTATTATTATCCATGAAGTTTTTACTATGAAAAAATCTATGGATCCAGTTTCATTCCCAGTTAATTAATGGAATTAGTTATTCATTTATTCACTATGACATATTGATTATGTCAGATTGATTGTGATTCACTTATTATTTTACTCATGCTTCCTTTATTTGTAACCCTTACTGAGCATCTGAGCTCACCCCTTTCATTGTTTACTTTCAACAGGTGACAAAGAGGAGATTGTTTATTGAGTACTTGTGGATGCAGTTTTTAGTTTCATTATGTATTGTATTTTGTAAACTTTTCTAATGTAATTTGAGTAACATCTATGTATCTATTTTCTTAAAGACTACTAAAGTGATCATTCCTTCGGGATTTTCATTCTTTATAACCATGCCAATATCACAAGTAATGCACCAGCTCTGGTCTAGAGGGGTTGAGGTGTTACATAAAAAATAATATGAAGGTTCATGAAATGGTCTAAAATATTTGAAATATTATAAAGATGAATGTTATTCAAGATACGTAGAGTCAAAGATGCGTCAAGATGAATTCCCATATGAATAGATAGATCATTTTAATTTATGAAATAGAATATTATTTAGATCTCAATATATAAACAAAATTATTCAATAATCATATATATTTGTTTTATTCATTATCTACAACTATCTAATATTATTCATGTTGTGTATATCAGTGATAGTTTTAGAAGATGTTGAGTAAGACTCAAAACAAAATAGAATAAGATGAAATAATCTAGAATATCATAATTTTTCAAGAGAAATTTGTGAAAATAAATGAATATGGGATATTTGGGTCCCTGATGATATTCTACAAGAGATGGTCGAAAGAGTGAAAAATAATTTATGAGAATGTAGTGACTAATCCGTGATAATTTTTCCTGATAATGGAAATTAAATCACATGTTACGACCCACATACAAACCATAGAGAAAATGAAAATTGTGACTAACTAAATATTTTAAATATATTCTATATTTCATGAATATAAATTATTAATTTCTAGGTGAACTATATATAAAATTAATGAAATAAAGAGGGAAAAAACAAAAATAGAGGTGGAATTTGAGAGTTGTTTTGCTACATGATGATTATAAATAACTAATGAAAAAGAAGTAGAAAAATGATGGTATGATGTTTATATTTAGAAAAATATCTATAGGTATTTAATCCAACGTAAGAAGAATTATTTGGTAATATAATATGATCAAATTAGTGAATCAAAGCGGCAAGAATAATAAAAAATTAGTATCAAGGAGAGACCGACCTATTCTATATGTTCTTATCAGTTGTGTTAAGCCATTTAGAATAATGAGTAGATACTGGGTCTAAATATCATATGATATTATTGAGTTCATGTTACCAATGATAATCCACTAATGAAGACCTATGAACTGTTATTATTGTAGTGATTATGTTGTAGGTATTGTTTTTAATGATTTCATTGAATTTTAAGAAACAATTGTAAGGAAGGAGATTAGTATTTCTGTTGGTAGAGAAATCCATTGATATAGCTATGATATAATTTCATAGGATATGGAAAAGTTAAAGGGAATGTGTTGGACACTATTATGAAATAATTAGTTGGATTCTTCATAGAGAACATGGGTAATATTGTGATTTCAAACATATGTAATTTGTTTTTATTAGTTTTAGGATGATACTTGACTAACTCTATGAGTATTTATGATGACATTATGGTGGATAATACATGACTTGGAAATTAAAACCATGATAATGAGTTGTTTCCTAGATAGGGGATGAACCATTTAAATACAACATGCTATTTTTTCGGCTTTTTACAACTTCATGTGGTGTTTTATGTCTGGTTAAAAGATATAGATCCATAATTCTTATCCAGCTATAGAGGTTCATGTACAAAGAGGCTTTGTTGTTTAAAAGGGAATTTGGTTGAAACTATCCAACACCTCATTCACCCCTCCCCCCCCCCATATTTTGGTTCATCATAGATCTTATATGTAATTTCAACTAGTAGTTGTGTCTAGATATCCTGTGATTAGATCAATTTTTAAGACCTACTAAATTTCCTTTAATTTAATTAAGTTCATATTTCATATTTTTAAAGAGCCTCAAATTGATGGATCAAAATATATTTCTTTTATTAATTATATTAAAGTGTCACCTAAGCTTATGGATAAAAGGTGAATGAAAAAAGCTATGAATTTGAGAAAAATATTAATAAAAATATAAAAAACCATTTGATGAAAACAATTAGACCGGTAAGTGTCACATCAATCTTATTCAGAAATGTTTTGTAAATCCCTAAACTCCAAAACCATAGAAATATTGCTCATAATCACATGCATTACATACTAACATTGAAATCAACAAAATAAATCTAATTTTAAACATCAATAATTACTATATTGCTAAAAAATATTGATTCAAATACATTCTAAAGACCTTTTAAGTTAATATTATTAGAGAATTAGGAAAAAATAAATTATCAAAAATATAATGCCTTTCACATCAAAATGATATAGTTTCTTCTATATAAGAAACTACATAATCTAGAATAATCCTTGAATATGTCCCATAAATTATCTTCACATTATACTATTCTAGAAATATTATGTGTAATAAGATTCATTATTACTTGATTAAATGGAAAAATAATAGGGGACTCATCAAACCCTTAATAAGTTAAAACATATATAAAAAGATATTATGACTTGACTAGTATGTCAAGAATAAATAAGAATCAAATAATATTATATATCATAACACATGATCTTGAAATTAATCCATGGATGACATAATTATATAAATAACTATATGGATAATAATAAATGAATTATTTATTATAGAATACATAATGTAGTTCCTCCGGATCTTTACCATCAAGGCCTTAGCCCTGACATTATTCTTTCTATCAATACCAAAACCCATACAACATTTTTTGCCATCATGGTCGTAAACCAGAAATTATCCTTGAATTTGGTAAGCATACGCCAAATACATAAACCCTTTGTCTCAAGAGACTAATTGATGCATTTATGTGCTATATAACACTATGGACCACCCGCTAATTCATTATGTATAATAAATTAACCATGTGAATGATATTAATATCAATTCAGAACATAATTTTATTTCCTTACTAATCAGTAAACATCCATATTGAGATATGAAAATACGGACTAGAAATAATTGTTTGTTCAATTAATGAACAAAATATTTCTAGATAAAAATAGATAGGGTTAAATAATAAATAATCAATATGAAAATACCCCATCATTGTAGACCAATATTAGTGGTTACGTTATTACAATGGCATAAGACACTAGTAATAACATCTCAAAGTACATAATAGATTAGTAGTCTTGCTAAGCTAGATACTTAATATAATTTAACATTCATTTGAAAACATAAAATACAACAAAGAAATTTATTTTAGTGCATTATTATTCCTCCTAGAATAATCCTTCATATAAATCATAATTCATACTTAGAACATTTGAATGAATCATAAGAAAGGGGTGAGATAAAATTAATAGTAATGGTTTGTGTATATAAATTGATATCATAAATAAATAAGAATAATCCATTTGGAATGGTAAAAACTAAAATTAATTATATTTAATAAACTACTTGTGCATAATGTGGTATTAATGAAATATGATCAAATAATTTCATTTAAATAACCACAAGTTTTTTAATTAGAACCATAAATATTTTAACAAATCAAAAAAAAGGAACATTAATTAAAATTTACATATTAAGGGAATTCATCATACCAGGCATTTGAAAAATACTATATAAACTATTCACAATCCAGTTTAAATATACTGGAAAAATTTTTATGATAAATCAATACAATAATGTTAAAAAAATTAAAAATATTTTTAGAAAACATGGTTTTTGTATAAATTGTATTTTTGACTGAAGATAAAAATAAAGTCAAAATTTATTAAAACAATTCACAATCATTTAAGGTACCAAAGAGAGTAAAATGGTAAAATAAAATTAAAATTTCTGAAATAAATAGAGGAAAAAATATTAATGAGTTTCTAGAGTGATATATCATAATATTTCATCATCATAAATAATATCTTAAATAATCCCAATGAATGATAAGATTATAAAATAATCCATTCCCACTTTGGTAAATTTTGAATCATAATTCCCAGGAAAGAAATAAATTAAAATGAAAATTTAAATACCATGAATAAAAAGAATTTATAATATTACATATCATTGGGGAAGTATATGAACCAAAAAAATGATGTAGAGGATATGGAATACATCTTACGGATATAAAAGTGAGATGATGAAACCTTAACATAGGTATGATTTACATAATATGTGTTATAAAATCATCTCTAATAAATATTTTTCTGTTATAAATGTATTATAGAAATTTAATAATATATTTCATACCATATATTATTTACTTATAGACTTTTATAACCTGTTTATTAACAATTCATTGTTGAAATCACTATTTTAGGTGACAATTTCTTCGTTTTTCATGTATGTTTTGGTTCGGTAATTTTGTTAAGTTTTTATTGATCATGGTTACATAATATTTAGAATTTTATCTAGGATATAAATATCATATATATTAATTATATATTTTTTATATTATTTTATTATGTCTAGGGATAGAAAATGGATTACACCATTAATGGAGACTGTAAGTTATTTGTACACATGAACATTGTTCCCGTTTTTCTCAATGGATGGAACGAATTGAAAATATACATTAATTATACATTATAAAATCATTATTATGTCATATATGAAATTTATATTAATAAAATACATATTAATTATCATCAATAAAAAAATAAAATGTAAATCATTTCTTATCTCTCTGTGGACGCGGTGGTCCACACTTATGATGAGTAACATTATTGTTTTACAACTGATGAGAAGATATGAGGATGGATGAAATATTATATTTCCAAAAGTATTTTCACATCATAAATATTAAGTAAATTCATTAAATTATCTTTAATACCTTCTATGTAAATCATAACCCAAAAAAATCACATCACTTCATTAACTTATCTTTACTGGAGAGTGGTTTTATTTTATTATAATATATTAATATTATTCGATGGAGGTGGAAGAAGAAATATAATAAATATGAACCATTAATAATTTTACTTCTTCTTTAGAGAGAAACTTATGGTTTATAAATAACTGATACATAGAAGATATTAATAAAAAAAATAAAGACTATAGGATGATGGTAAGTATGTAAGGAAGATATTTCAGTTGGTATTAGGCAAACCAAATGGTTTTTAAAGTGTGAATAGGGGAGTAGAGGTCATGTCCTTTTATAGGTGGGTGAGAGGGCACACCTCGAATGTTTTAAAATATAAATTTATACCCACATTTTTCTCATTCCAAAAGCCTAAAAAATTATTATCAAAACATATATGGTATATATGATCCGATAATTTGTAAGATATTTTTTAGGTCCTATTAACACTTATCTTTGTATATTGACCCTCAAAAAACGCAGCTTTACGTTAACTACAGTAATTAATTTTCTTTGTTTTCACTATTGATTATGGTGAAAAAATAATTTAACATTATTATATAAAATAAATTGTTATTATTGTTGTTATAAATATTTAATCCATTATTAAAATTAAAAATTCATTAACATGGTATAATTTAGTTTAAAATTAAACTCACAAACATGTCAAAAAAATAGTATATCTAAAGAAAACAATTCAATTGATTAAAAATATTTTATACTAAGAATAAACATGATATTGATTTAAAAGTAATAAATTAATTAAATTGTAATATAATTTAACTAACTATACATTAAATAAAATTTTAAATATAATATAACCTTGTAACTAATTTAACTGGAAATGCAATTTTTAGTAAAAATCTATATTTTCCACTATTCATAAAAAAATTAATATTTTTTAATATATAAAAAAATAAAAACAAAAAATAAAATTTATAAATGTATATTTAAATATTTATGTTTATTATGAAAAGTAAATTTTATTATGTAAGGATGTATTAATTTTAAATTATGTGTACAAACCACAACTAGACAACCTTTAAGAAAACTACAACTTTTTAGAAAACATATATTTTTCATTCAAATGACTATTATTTTATTTCAAATCAATAGATAGACATTGATTTTATTTTATGCATGTAAAATACATATAATGTTAATAAGTTAGTTATTCATGTTCACAACCACGAGCATAATGGTAATGTTTTAATGACCATCTCTAAATAATAATATTTTAACAGAGTATCACATTTCTTTTAAGCCCATTGTTGTGTGCAATAAAAATATGTCAAAAATATTGAATTTATTTAACTAGAACTATATTTTAAATTATAGTGGTTTTATATTATCTTTTAATCTATATGTTTCATATCATATATACTATTAAAGATTATTTTCCCCTTATAGAATCTTAGGGCATTACATTTTACCCCATTAAATTAAATTCGTCATCAAAATTTGATCAAAAACATTTCTTGATTTACATTTGAAAATACCATTATTAGAATCCCACATAAATAAATAGTTAATAAAATATCTAAATGATAAGAAATAATTAGAAGTTTAATGGTAGCATATAATAACACATAATTAATTTCCCAAATAGGAGAACATTTGTGGGATGTGAGGATATAGACAAGAAAAAAATAATAAATAATTATAGAGAGTGATAGAGATCATTGATCACCACAAAGTGGGTAATACAAGTAAGATTATATACACAAAAACCATAAATATTTTTGTTATTTAAAGAAGAAATTTGATTCATTACATAGAAATATAATTGGAAAACGTTTTAATGATCCTTTTTTGATAGTATAGGAAATTTTTTAATATAATGATAGATAACATCCAAAAATATACATAAATAATATACTTTTTAGAATAATTTCAACCTTTGGTTAAAATTCATTTTTTTCTCCAATAATTTAATATCTATGAAGAATTTATTCCCTTTGTCTCTAAATTTAGCTTTTAACATATTAATAATTTATTCCTCCTATATTTACTAAAACCAAATGTTTTGAAAAAATATTTCCAATATAATTCATTAGTCCTTAAAACCTTAATATTAACTTTCAAAATTTAAATTAATCCATTTAAAAAATGATTAACCTTAAGACTTATTCAATATATGTCAAACCAAATTCAACATCTAATTATTTAGAACAGAGGTCACTAAAAAAATTATATTTCCTATAAAATATTAATTGGATATTAATATCACATTACAACTATGTGAAAGTTTTGATTACCATAAATCCTTAATAAAAACATCAAAGCATCAAAAAGTTAGTTTCCTCCTTATTCCTTAAATATAATATAAAATTATCATATTTATCTAATAATTCAAAAATACAGTAAACTTCAGCCAAAATAACATAAATCATATAATCAATCTCATATTTCAAGGTCACAAATAATATCCCATGAAATTATTTGTACCATTATTATCTCAAAATATTGAATAAGTTAATGGTTGTCTTCCCCTAATCAGGTGTTTTAAAAAAATATCAACTTTCCATTGGATAACATTTATCGGTACTATTAAACATATGTTTTAAAATTCTTAATTAAATACTATTTTAGTAAAAGAATTATATGTATCATGATTTTTATAAAAACAATATTGTCCATAAAATTCTTCTACAACATAATTCTTTGAATCCAAATAAATAAACACATCTATAATTACACTTCCTTTGTAAACCATCAACCAAGCTCTATCTTCTTATTCTATAAAACTAAATTTATTTACTTTTTCATTTATAGTCTCCTCAACATTAATAGATAAACCATTACCCATAAAACCTTATTGATCATATTCTTGAGAGTTCCCCCTAGGTCATTTATTTTCATAACTCCCACACTTTCAACATTTATAACATCCATCCATTGATCATACCTTATGGAGACCAATATTATCATCCATTACGTTAACTAAATATTTAATTTTACATGAAAATTATCTTAAACTTTACAATTCTTGTCCACACTTATAGAAAACTCACATTTCCTTCAATAATGTATCGAGGTGTTAATTGTAACATGGGTATATCTTTATTTCACTTATTCATTATATCCGTTTTTTCTCTTCATTTATCTTCTTCTCATTCATCCCTTGAATTCCATAAGACATGGAGAATTATTTATTTGTCTTGAGAACACATGATACTATGTCATCCAATGATAAAAAATTTGGGGAATAAGTTCATTTTTAATAATTGGAATAATACCATTAATGAAACAGTCAATATTTCTATTTGGATTATGTAAGGAGTCCTTAACATTCCTTGATAACCTTTTAATGTTTTATTTATACTTCTTAACATTATAATATTATTTTTTATCTTAGACTGAGGAATTTTCTCTCAATTATAATACTCACTTTTCCTTGATATTATTTTTCTATATTACCTTGTTTTACACACATTAGAAAATTTCTAATTCCTCTAATATATTCATATCTATGATTATTCCCACATTCATGACAGATATAAATAAAAATCATACTTCATTTATGGTCTCCACTACCTGATCTCTTGCCAAAATCTATCATTCGCGTCCTTGTAATGACTGAGATTAGGTTAATTTACACATTGTTAATATTATATCATTATAACTGGTTTGGAATAATTACATTATCCTTAATTTGGGTCATCATCTCATTTGGTTTCTCATAAAATCATTTTCTATCACATTCAATGTTATCCCAATTCCATCTAGTTCAATCAATTAATTCAATGCAAGAAAAATGTTTTGTAAATACTAATGATATTGGTAAATAACATACTCTTGATGAATCCTTTATTGGATGTCGAAATTGGGACAACATACCTTGAGTATATGACACCATAGGTTTAACCTAAGTCAATTGTGTTCATCATCTCTTAAAATATTTCATAATGGTTCATAAATAAAATGTGAATTAACAAAATATTATCCCCTTCAAGTGTCAAACTAGGTGCGTACTAAGGCATATTAACATGAACAAGTTAATGCTAAATTCAAACCTGAAGTTACTTTATAGATTAAATACCTATAGGTACAACTATTTCAAAACCACATCCAGTTTTAGATTCCATAAGTTTATGTATTCCTAAGAAAACCACATAATATCTACCATAACAAAGCATTAGGATGTTATCACATACATTGACTTATCCTTAATGTAAGTCATAGGGCTATATCCACTAATCAATGGTTTCATTAATCTAATTCCCAATGATTATACTAACCTTCCTCAAATTAAAATTTTAATGACAATGACCCTTGTTGTAAAAATATGGTAGTTAATTTATTAAATATTCATAAGATATAAGGAATCATATCTAGAAGGACCGAAACATGTAGTAGTTTTACTAAACTAGATACTTGAATTTTACTTAAATTGGAAATCATAAAATCCATAAACGTTTTTTATTTATCTGCTTCATTTTTTCTAATAGAAAACCCCTACATATAAATCATAATACATATCTTGGAATCCTAGGTAAATAAAAATAAGAAATAGGTGAGCTTTATTTCTCAGTAAAGGAATGTGTATAGTGGAATCTATCACGAATAAATAAACATAATAAATATAGAAGTGTAGATAAATAAAACATAGACCATTAAATAAATTACATTAAAATAATATGTAATTAATATATTTTGATCAAATAATTCCATATGATTAATCAAATGAGATTGAAACATGACCATTGATATTCTCACTAATCGAATAATCACATGGAATATCACTAACAAATCTCATAATGAGGGAATGCATAATGTCAAACATCTAAAACATACTATCAAGACACTTTACAAGATAGTTTAAATTTTTGAGTAAAAAATTATTCAATTAATAATTTGGATAATGTCAAAAATATTTTATAAATTATTTTTAAAAAACTTGGTTTTGGAAGGAAAAAATATTTTTGACTAGAGAGAGAAATAATGTGGGATTTTCATAGAAAAATAGAAATAATTTTATGTACCAGAGTGTGTAAAATTGAAATATTATTTGAAATGTTCTTGAATTAGAAAATGATAAAAAAAATAATGAATTTCTTTTAGTGATATACCACAATATTTCATCATTATAAATTTAATCATAAAAAATATTGATTAATGATGAGATTTTAAAATAAACCATTACCACATTGGTGACTTTTGAATCATAAGCTCCATAAAAGAAATATATTCTAATGAATAATTATATACCATTAAGATAAATAAATTTTTTATGTATAATATCAAAGGAGTAGTATATACACCAATCAAAATAAGTAAATCATGAATATGACATACATCTCACGGAAGTAAAAGTGAGACAAGAAACCCTTACCATAGGTCTGATATCATCCGTACATAGTAAAACCTACTACATAATAAATATAAGTCGATTATAAATATATTAATGAATCAAAATAATATATTTCATACCATATATGAATCATTAATAGTATTTTATGGCCCTTTTATTAACAATACATTGTTAAAATCACTCGTTCAGGTGATAATTACTTTGTTTTTCATGTATCTTTTGGTTTGGTAATTTCAGTATTTTTATATTTCCATAGTTACTAATATTTATAATTTTAAAAAAATATATTAAAATCATATATATTGATTATATATGTATTTATATAAATATAAAAAAATTATTGATATAAAAATAGATTGCAATGTTCCTTGAGATTGTATTTTGTACATACGTATGAGCGTTGATTGCATTTTTCTGAACCGATGGAATGAAATGAAAATAAATATTAATTAACCATTATATAATAATTATTTTTTATATATTAGATTTATATTAATACAATAAATACTTATTACCATCCATGTAAATATAAAATGAAAAATCATTTCACATGGGTACTTATAGGCCGTAGTCCTCATATAGGAATGAGAGACATTATTGTTTTAAAACGGATGTGAAGATAGGTGGTTAGATGAAATATTATATTTCTAGAATTATGTAAATGTAATAAATATTTCATATTTTCATTAACATTGTCCTTAATACCTTCCATTTAGATCATAAGAAAAAAAATGCATCACTTTGCAAGGCAGTGCTCCCCCGTACACACAAGCGACGTTATCGTATCCCTCTCAGAATTGAAAGTAAGAATGTATATGTTATATAATAATTCAAGAATTATAAAATTTTCATAAATATCATATAAAAATATAAAATACATCATTATATCTAGATTTAAAAGGTGGTAATGGAAAATGAATTACATCATTTTTTCATGTGGTAGTCTGGCATACATATGATCAACATTTTAACTTCCCATTTTATGAAATTTGAGATAAATCTATGTTATTACATTAACATAATAACATAATTTTATATTTTATACTCGTGTTATTATTTTGGTATATTTTAAAATTACTTAGTATGTAATGGAGAATAAATAAGAAAATACACATGTTTAAGGATTTTACCTCTTCTTTGAAGCGCCTCTTTAGGATTACACCTGAAGCCTAATTATGAGTGATTTATAATCATAATAAGGACTATAATATGTGGTGATGTAAGTAAGGATGATATTTTTCTACTTCCTGGATGGAAAAATTGTTTTGGAAGTGTGAAGAGGATAAGATATGAGGTGTCTTTCTAAATGTTGGGGAGAGTACAAATAATAAATGTTTTAATAGAAAAATTGATACCCATGTATTTCTCATGTCACAAGACTAAAAAATGGGTCATTATAGAACATTATAGGTTATAAGTTCTAAATTTCTCCATTAAATGGGTGGTCCATAAGATTTAGGTCGTTTTTTAAGACATATCTGCTTAGTTTAACACTCTAGTAGACCAATTTTTACCTTAATCATGGTAATTAATTTTCACTATTTTCACTATTTATTAGGGTAAAAATTTAAATTTTCCTTATTAGACAAAATATATTATTCTAATTACATATATTTTATACATTTTGAAAAATACAATCCACACAATTGGAAGAATTCAATTCACAATTAAACCCGTATATGTGTTAAAAATGGTTTTTCTACAGAAAACATATCTGATGTTTAGAAACATTATATATGAAAATTAAATATGAAATTGATTTTAACAAAATAAATCTGTAAATTTTTAAGAAAATGACCTAGTTTTAATTTAAAATAAATTTAAATTTTATTTAAACCTTTCAAATAATTTAAACGAATTGGAAATTTTCAATAAAATTTAGTATTTTTCACTATTCATCACAAAAAATATTCTTTTCCAAAATATACTAAAAATTAACACAATGATAATTTTAAAATTTATATTTTAAAAATTATTTTAACACATTATGGCTAGAATTAGAGTTGAATAAATAATGCTATAGAAAAACATAATCATGGGTATTCTACTAGTTGAATAACAACATGAACCATCAATACTATTTTCTTAATGAGGGAATTCATAATATTGGAAATCATAACCATACTGTCAAGGCATCCTGCCAAGACCATAAATAATCATTTTGTCAAGGCCTTGTTCTAAAACCATATTTTGTCTCATGAGACCTATTGATCCAGTGAGGGGCTATAGAAGGACCCACCCAACACATAATATTTCCAATTCATTAGTCATATTAATGAGTAAAAACTTAGACAACATATACATTCATATTCAAACTAATATATGAAATGTAAATAACTTTTACTAAACATTAAGCATAAACACTAACCATTCAAATTAAATTGGTGAATGGTTTTAAGATAGCACATATATATCCAAAATAATAATAAACAAATAAATTAAATAAGGTATATGATATAATAAAATATTAATCCAAATAATACATTATAATGAACAGGAGTTTCGAAATAGATGAAGATACTCTAATGAAATCATCAAGTAATTCTTAAGATGAATACTCTTTTTCTTTGAAAAGAATAGTTATTCTAGAAATATCTTTATATAAAACCATAAATGAAGTAATATGGTATTTTAATTAAAAAAATAAGTGATTTTAGAAATATACTTTTTGCTAAAAACACAGTATATAGTTCCCTTGAATATAAGAAAGAATTTGAGAATTTCCCTTGAAAATGGTTTGTTTATCAAGAAGGATTTTTGAATGATTATTTTAAAACGTATAACTCCCCATAAATAAATGTATGATTATGGTTGGAAAAAACACATATATATAATTAACACATAAATTATGAAATGTAAATTCTAATGAATAAGAATTTAACTAAGGTACATAGATAAAAAAAATTAACCTGAAAGGAAATGGAGGTTCGGGGGAAACCCCATACCTTAAGTCTGAATGTTCCACTCTTGACCTTATGGTCATGGAATATGAAATTAGATTCATTAATAACTTAATTAATAAAATATTAAACATTTATTTAGTTTATCATAATTTTTTATTCATTTATTTCCTTATTTATAAGTTATAATATTGAATTCCTTCATTCTGGAGTGTTCATTTTCTTGATTTTCAAAATCAGTTCACTTGTTTTTAAGTAATGGTGTTCATGTGGAATGGATGTAAATATCCATAATTTAATTTACATAGTATTTATGAACATAAATAGATGTTAATGTTAATTTATATCATCTGTTTACATGGGTTCAGGATGAATCATTAGTTGAAATATTAATGTCAATCAGTTAGATTATTTTTGTGGTATTTTGATTATTAAAAACTAGTTTGGTCATATGATTTAATATTATTTACATATACTAGTTATTGAATATAGAATATCTTATAAAAAATATATTATAGCCTTTTAAAAACATAAAAATGGTTTTATGACCTGTATTAACGGGGAAATTGAATAATGAAACTTTTTCATCCACGAAGGTTGTAAATTGGCACCTCGCGGATGATGATTTCCTTTATAAATTAAAGAGAGAGAGAAAGGGTATTAATGGTGGTTAATCCATTCACATGATATAATTATATAATATAGATTTTATTGTATTTATCATTTTCATTTTGATAGAGGAGGTGAGTAGAGGATAACAATATAAATTAACTTGAAATGAAATTGAAAGAAATAGAATGTGAATTTACCTATTGAATCCACCTCCTTGAGAATCTCTTTAAGGTAAGGGTATTTTTGTCTTTTGGAAATCCCAAGAGCTCTTGGAATTGGTAAGTTACTAGTTAAGGTTATTTTGGATGAACATTGAGTATAATAAAGGCTTAGTGGAGTGAAGAGAAGAGGGAGTGAGGGGGTGATTGTGAAGGAGAGGAGGGTTTTCCCATTATTTTACTCATTATTTTATTATGTCACTTAAGAAAACCAATAGTGTTGATTAATGTGACCCATAATATTAATAAGTGCATTTGAGTTTGAACCTAGTGGGATTATATCATCCTTACAACACTTATGACCCAATAAATCATGTATTTGACATTTATCATAAATTATCGTATTTTACTATTCACCCAAAATTAAAGTATTTCAGAAAAATCCAAAAAAATTATCCTAACCATATTTCAATGTATAAAATTAAAAATTGAACTCCATTTTTTTAAAATAATTTATTAAATATGATTAATTTAATTTTTAAATAAAACCATTATTTATTCAAAAAATAACAATTTTAAAATAATAATTCGCTTATATCAAATTGAAAAATTAAATGAAGATCTAATAAACTTATAAACATATTACAATGAAAAAATAATTGATATAACATTAATGAGTTTTATATTAATATTTATATTACTATTCATAAGGGTATGTTACTATTCACTAAAAATTATGTTTGTCTTATCAGACTCTAAATATCTTACTAAAAGCAACTATGTATGTCGGTTTTTCAAAATTCAAAACACAGAGGTGGAAAATTATGTTTACTGTCTAGGCTATAACAAAGTGGTGTTTTGTAGATACTCAGTGTTTCACGAATAAAATTTATTTACAAAATCTAGGGGTGTTACATTATTCGCTTCTTACAAAAAAATACCCCTTGAAATTATCATAATTTTACCTTACAAAAATATTTGGGTAGTTCTTTATCATAAGATCCTCAAGTGCCCATGTTGCCTCTTAGATTTTATCATTTTTTTCATTGTATCATTACCAGTCATGTCATCCAATTTATCAACACTTTTTTAGTGTCCAGAATCCAGATAGGTTCTTTACAATAAGATAAGTGAGGTTCCAATTCTGTACCTTTATAAGTGAGAACATGTGTTGGGTATGGAATGTACTTTCTCAGTAATGAGACATGGAACACGTTGCGTACTTTAGATAGGCTATATGGCATAGCCAAAAAATATACAGGATCCCTAATTCTTTCTATAATTTCAAAAGGGCCTATGTACATAGGTATTAGTTTCCCTTTCTTCCCAAATCTTATAACACCCTTCCATTGAGATACTTTTAAGAAAACATGATCTCCCACATGAAATTCTATATCCTTCCTTAGATTATCATTATAGATTTTTTGTTTGGTTTGAGTTTATTTGATGTTTCCTATAATATTATTTACCTTCTCTATTGTATCATCCACAAGCTTTGGGCCCACAAGCTTCCTTTATCCAACTTTATCCCAACATGTTGGTGTACGACTACTCTTTTCGTACAATACATCATATGTTTCCATTTGAATGATAGAATGGAAACTATTATTATAGAAAACTCATCCAAAGGTATATAATGATCCCACATACCTTGAAAATCATGTAATCATGATCACAATATGTCTTCTAATGTTTTGATCATCTTTTTCGATTTCCCATCACTTTGTTGGTGATAATTAGTACTCAATCGAATCTCGGTATCCAATGATTTCTGAATACTTTTCTTGAATTTTGAGGTAAATCGTAGACCATGATCAGAAGCAATTGAGGGAGGTGCTCCGTGATGTCCCGCATGATTACTCCTATATAGTCTTGTTAGGAATTGTAGTGGAAAATTGTCCCTTATAGTGATGAAATGTGCATATTTCGTATGTCTATCCACAATTACCTATATTGTATTGTATTTTCTTGGATTGTTGGATAATATAGTAAAAACATCCATAGTGATGTCCTCCTATTTCAATGTAAGAATAGGTAGAGGTTTCATGACTCCTCTGGGATGTTTTCATTCTACCTTCACTTGTTAACAGAATAAACATATTGATACATAATTAGAAATTTCACTCTTCATATTATCCCACTAGAAATGTTCTTTAAAAAATATATACATTTTAGTGCTACCAGTGTGTATTGAGAAATTTGAGCTATGAGCTTCATCCAATGACCCCCTTTTCTGCTCGGGTAGTGTAACGCCCTGACTCGAGTTACCCAGAGTCGATGCATTATTACATAACATTGGAATGATCACAAAAGATCATGTATCGAAAGACCTATTAGTTTAGTATCCTTGGAAGTACTAGATACATTCATGAAGTTTACATTACATCATAAAATGGAAAACTACAACAACATTATTTCCATATACAACACTGAGATCCCATAGACTATCCCTGCAGGTAAGTCATAAAATAATTCTTCACATCCTGGGAAAAATAAAACATAGAAAGGGGTGAGCTCAGATTCTCAGTAAGGATAACATTATAGCGGAAACTTTCATAAATAAGCATAAACATTTAAGGTGTTGTATAAGACTAGTACAAAAGCATTTTAAACTTGAAATTTAGCATAATATGGCAAAGATAAAATCAAATAATTCCATTTACTTATTCACATAGATATTCTACTATTCAAATAATCACATACAATATCAATAGCCACTTTCATAATGATAGAATGCATAATGCCAGACTATCATAACCACATAGTCAAGGCCTTGTTCCAATACTACAAATAAGATTTTGTCAAGGCCTTATTCCAAGACACTAGTTTGTCTCATGAGACCAACCTATGCATCGAGGAGCTATAGCGGGATCAACCCATCACTTACTAAGTCCAATTCATTCCTCATATGAAAAGATTGAAACATAACATAAACATTCGTATTAAAACTAGCATAGGAAATGTCAATACTTTATCCACAAACCATGAATGGTATAAAAATAGCACATCCACAATCAAACATAACTCATTCAATACAATATGGAAGATTATATTGTATCAGATTAACCTCAATTGAGAATAATGAAGGATATTGAAATAGATGAAAATAATCATCAAAACTATTAGAGAGAAATAACCCCCTTTTTCTTGAAATCATTTAAAAGTCAGATTATTTTTCAAGAAGCCATTTAAAAATAGATTTTTGAATCAAAGTGTCCCATACTACTTTGAAACTTTTAAATTTAATTTTAATTTTAAAACTATAATGTCCATATAAATAAATCCTTAAATCCATTTTTAAAACATGGACATTAATGAGAAAGATTTAGAATAATAAATCTTTAAAACATTTAAAATGATATTTTAGTTAGAGTTCCTAACCAAAAGAGAGACAGTTGAATAAAAATAATTGTTGTAATCAAAACTTTGTAATATCATGAGAATAAAGGGATTCATGAAATACTATGTCAAAGTACATTATATACACCATATAAAAGTGATTTAGTGTATAACAACAAAGAAGTCTCAATGGAATGTAATTTGAGATGAAATCTCTCATAAAGACTGTATCCTTAGGTTAAGGATAAATCAACAAGATAATTATGTGTGAAAAATATAAATACACTCAATATGATTGGATATTTAGTGTAAAACAATCAAAGGGCATTCAAACATATTCTTGTAAAAACAACACCAATGAATTAGATGTTTAACTCAATAAATGGAGATTGAGTTAAAAATAATCTTATCAAGTTCATATCGGTGACTTGAGAATTTATCAATGGAGTGATTATGTGTATCAAATTTATATCCACAGAAAGGAGATTGGAAATTATGGCATAAGCAAATAAATATTTATTCCACACATAATCTTGGAGTAAAATAATCAATGAAGTATGCGTAAAGCCGAATGAGTGGAAATTGAAATTTCAAATTCCTTTATCGATTTGGTAACTTATGAAAAATACACCCATGAAAGAAGTATCATACAATGACGATGTAGATATCCATAAATTAAAGTATATTACACAATGAATACAATCATGGGCAGTACACACACCACATGCAATAAATAAGTGGTGAACAATGGAAATCTCACGGAATTAAAAGTGAGATAAGAAACCCATTACTTTGTACTTTTTCCTTGGTCGAGGGTAGGTTAACCTCATTTATCATGGTGAAATAACTGTTATTGAATTATACAAGAATAATATACATTAATATGATATCATATATGATCTTTTAACATTTATTTGTTACTAATATCTTAGTATTATCATTGTTTTGGGTGTTAACGGATTCATTTTCCTTTATAATTGGATGGTATATCATATATAAAGAATAATTATCATGTTATATTTTATTATTTACATGAATTACACATCATTATTATACCCATACAAATAATAATGTATTGAATAACAATTACACCACGACGTGGAGACGGTAATCCGTATGTATGCACGTATGGTGACATGTCATTCAAAGGATGGATAGAATAATGAATGTGGTTGTACCATATTTATAATAACATCACAGTATATAGAAGATTCTGGAGTTATTATTTTAGAATGGAAATAACTAATAAAGAAGAAGTGGAAGAAGAAAAGAACATGAAAGAGGGTGGTGAAATTATTACCTCTTCTTCGGGTTCTTCCTTTTGATTTGATCAAAAGGGTACCTAAGTTGGATTTCTGACCAAAGTAGGTCCTATAGGATGAAGTGACGGAAGTTGAGAGGATATTTGGGTAGGGTTTGGCCGATCCAAAAGGCTTTGAAGGTGTGAATTTGAGAGAAGGGGAAGTTCCCTTTTATAAGATGGGTGAGGGGCACCTTAGGAAAAACATAAAATATTATTTTATAATAATATAATTTTCGGTTTCTAATGGATAAAAAGTAGATTATTTAAAGGATAAGGTGGGAATGGTTCTAAAACCACTCAACCAATAGTTTTTAGATAGTTTGGTTCACTATATTAACCTTAACCATTAGATTTAACTCTTAGGTAAATAGTTTGACATTTACCATGTCTCTTTGTATTTTTATATTATATTGTTAATAAGATTACTATATACTTCCAAGTGAACCACAAGTGGTTAATTAATGATACACCTATAATTATATAATTACTTTAGCCAAACCTTATATTTTTAGGAATAGACTATCAATTAATAATATAATATTTCATTTAAATACTCTTTTATGTCAATTTTGACACTATTTGATATTTTGTTTTTGCTAAATTCATAACAGCATTATTACTTCGAAAAAAATTCATCTAACCAACCCTAATATGTCATATTAACCTATAAAATTAGTGAAATTCATAAAAAGTCTCATATTACATTTATTTGGATATTTATAATATAAATTATTTTAATATTTCATTAATTAGGTAATTACTGCATCATCATTGTGTCATAAATAAATTAAATTATTTAATTCTAAAATATATATATATAATAACATTATGTATGAAATATTTTTAGATTTCTAATGAATATTTATAGTCGAATTTATCTTATGTTTATCCCTATATTAAAAATGTTTTAGTTATTAAACTTTGATTTTAACTCTTTTAACTCTTCTTTGAATTAAATAATAATAATTGTCCTAATCTGATCCATGTGGACCAAAGAGGTTCATATTTTATTCCTAAGGTTGTTTTGGTCAAATTATACTTAGCCAATATAATTAGTACATGTGTTAGTGTAATAATAATATCATTTGTACCCTTAATTACCCTATTTACTTTTAATTGTGGTAAATAAAAGTAAAAAAGTTACTATTCACAAAAAAATTATGTTTATCTTATTGAACCAAATTTTACTCCTTGATATTAACCATGTCTCTCGAATTTTTGAAATTCAACTCACAGAAGTGGTAAAATTAAGTTTTATGTGAATTTACAAATTCTCCTAGGATGTGGGTAAAAGACGGTGAAAAGTTCAATAAAATTTTATATATCTAATATTATTACAAAATGACTCCAATGAATTAAATTGAACTTATATGGGTATTATGGATCTATTTTTACCTAAAATAAATTTAAATAAATTAAAAAAATATTTAAATAAAAATTCGGTTTTAAACTATAACTTAGTGTTTTTCACTATTCATCAAAAATTAAAAGTTTTCAGAAACATACCAAAAATTCACCCTGAGCTAATTTTGATATTATGAATTCAAAAATTAAGTCTATTTTACCAAATTCAAAAAAAAATTACATTTATTAGTTTAAAATTAATTCCCGTTTTCAAAACCAAAAAGCGTATTTTTATGAAATAATAACTACCAAAAGATTGACATTTGTTTATATCCAATTTCAAAGTGAAATTAATTACAATGAAAAAAATAGGATTAAATGGTAAAAATAGAATATAATTATACATCCAAACCGTTCATATTTATTTTTGAACACTATAAATTATTTTGATTAAAAAAAGTTGTTTTCAGTTAAAATATATTATTTTTCATTATTCGCCCAAATATGAAAGTTATCAGAAAAACACCAAAAATTTATTGAAACTAAATTCTTATGTCCCGATCCTAAAGAAGAAGTTTATTTTGTCAAATTGAATATATAAAAGTTTCAAATATTGGATTTAAAAAGGGTTCGCCATTAAAAGGCGGTAAAATTGCCTTTTTTGAAAAATACTTCTTTTATCTGAAATAAATGAATTTGTCCATACATTATGTCTAAGAAACTCATAATATGTATTCTAAAATTATAAGGATTATATAAAGTTAAAAATTTGTTAGTAATATTCATAACCGCTTTTGAACGGCTAGTTTGGTAAGTCGTGGTGCGCTTGAACCTGATGTTGCGTGTAGTGTAAGTTATTGAATTACTTGAAGAACTAAGGTATTATGAAATCTTGGGTTGTTACAGGTAGAGAGAGAACACATAGCCTCTTTTTAAATTTCAGAATTCCATCTTCACAAATGATGTCTGCCAGCTACCCATATTTCACAACTCTAATTTTATTTTGAAGATTCTCATCTTCAGACTATGAAGATTTAATTATTTCCAATAATGAAGTTAGGAAACCATTTGAAAAATTAGTGATGTTTCACCTTCTTTGATAATTCTCATATCTATCCTCTCTATATCTAGGTATAAAGGATCCATATTGATACTCATTTTGTTTTGAACTCCTTGATCCTTCATTCTCAATGCATCAGCTACCTTGTATTCCTTTCCTAGGTGGTAGTGTATGGAACACTCATAATCCTTGAGTAGTTCCATCCATCTCATTTTCATCATGTTTAGTTATTTTTATGTGAAGATATATTTTAAACTCTTACAATCCGTATATATCACAAATTTTTTTCCATAGAGAAAATGTCTCTGCATCTTTATAGAAAATATTACATCTCCTAACTCAATATCTTGAGTATGATAGTTTTTTTCATGAATTTTTAACTTCATTTATGCATAGGAAATAACTCTATCATGTTGAATAAGGACACAACGAAGCCCTTCCATTGATTCATCACTATAGATCACAAACCAATCATTCCATGATGGTATAATCAGCATCAGAGAATTCAATTATCTCCGCTTCAATTCCCCAAAACATTCCTCACATTCTTTTTTCCATATGAACTTAACCACTTTATGTGTAAGCTTGGTCATTGGTATGGCTGAACGGGAGAAGTTCTAAACAAAACTCTAATAATAACCTGATAAACCAATAAAACTGCATACCACAGTTATGTTCGTTGGAATAGGCCATTCATGTACATCCTATGTCTTCATAGGATCAACAGATATTCTATCCTTATATACAATGTGGCCCATAATGGAAACTGATTGATGCCAAAATTCACACTTTCTAAACATCCCATATAACTCATTTCTTTTAAGAGTCTTTAGAATAGTGAACAAGTGATTTTCATGATCTTCATAGATTTGGGAGTATACCAAGATATCATCAATATATACCACCAAAAATTCATCAGGATATTCCTTGAAAACTCTATTCATTAGATCCATGAGTAAAGAGAGAGCATTAGTTAGTCCAAAAGGAATTACTATAAATTAATAATACCCATACCTGTATCGAAATGTTTTCTTTACAATATCTTCCTTCTTTACTAGAAACTTATGATATACATATCGAAGTTTAATCTTTTAAAAATATTGGGATCCATGAATTTGATCAAATAAATAATCAATGTGGGGTAGGGGATACTTGTTCTTTATTATTATAGCTTTTATCTCCTTTTATTCAATGGACAACCTCATAGGCCAATCTTTCTTCTCGAAGAAAAGAACGGGGGCTCCCCATGGAGAAACACTTGGGTGAATAAATCCTTTATCACTCAATTACTCTAGTTTTTTCTTCAGTTCAACTAATTCTATAGTGGATATTATATAAGGATTCTTTGATATTGGCCTTGAATAATTAATTGAGTCAATGGAAAACTCGATTTTCTACTCTGTAGGATGTCCGGGTAAATCCTCCGGAAAGACATCAGTATATTTTTGAAAAATTGGTACGTAATCTATTTTCCCATTCTTTTCCTCACGCATAGTTATTACATTCCCTTCCTCCCAAATAATTGAATTCAGTAGAGCTATTGGGGGTGGATCTAGATGAGAATCATATGGTGATGTTTCTATATTAAATATAATGGATTCCACATCATCCTCAAATATTGTAGCCTCCTTTTCTTGAAATAAATTTTCACATAATGGTTTAAAAGAAAATCCCTACAAATAGTTATATCAAATTAAATCAGGGGTATAATAATAAAATCAACTGATAAATCACATTTATAATCCATAATGGGGACTGCCTGACACAACATTGTTGCAATGATACTTCCCATAGGAGTTTTTACTGACAACTCCCTTATTAAATCAAACTGTAAATATCAAATTTTCATGCCAAACTAGGAAGATATGAAAGAATTAAATGATCTAGAATCAAATAAATCATTGTCTATGTGCAAGGAAATGATAAAAGTACCTTCCACCACATCATTTGGAACTTCATCCTCCGTAGTTATGATTGCATAAGATTGACCTTTATCCTATGGCCTTCTTTAAGGAATGGGTCCCTGACACATAAGACATTCATATTCATAATGTCCCATATCCCTGCAATTGTAGCATTGAACATTGGTAGAATCTGTGTCCCCCTTACAATCCTGATATATGTGTCCTTCTCTCCATACTTGTAACAGACTTTGATTCCCTCTAGACAAGTTCCATGGTGTTTCTTCCTACAATTACTACAGGATGGATGGTTAACTCTTCCCTTCTTCCCCATTTCCTCATTTCCTTTTACAATGTTTTCAGCATCCCTCGTTTTCTCTTTTTTTCCCTCATATTCATAAGGCTTATAAAATTCTTTTTCTGTCTTGATAGCACTAGAAACTCTATATTCATATGATGAGAAACATTATGACACTGGTGACCTTTGGAGGAATGGTTTTAAACCATAAAATAATTGATCAATATTGATCCTTGGATTACATATATAGTCTGAAGCATGCCCTTCCAGCCATGTAAAGTTGGCTTCATACTTGGAAAAAATATTTATCCTCCTTCTGTCTCAGATTCAAAAAAATTTGTTCCATATCCTCTCTTTGTTCGTGGGGAAAATATTTTTCTAGTAATATTTCCTTAAAATCCCTCATTCCATCCAATCAATTTCTTATTTATCATAAATGTGTTGGATTAATGACCACCACTGATCTGCATCTATTGATAGATGATAAACTTTCATGACGACCTTCTCTCTATCATTACATCCTAAATCGAGAAATATCTTCTATAGGGAATATATCCACTACTCAGCTGCAAATGGGTATGTAGTCCCATTGAAAGATGGAGAATGTCATCGCATAATGTGATCCAACATTTCTCCCCAACATTGTGGATCTGAATACTTCATATAGGTAAGGTTATTGTTCATAACCTGAGTCAGTTTTCCAAGTATAGTTATAATTTGCTCAACACTAGTCATAGCTCCATATCCATCATCCTTATCTTGCATTGGAGTTAAATCCCTATATGGTATATGTGTGTTCATGTGGATTCCATTACATCCAATAGGATCTAATTCTAAATAACTCCATACACTAGATTTGGTTATAAATCATAATGTATAATCTCAACGTTGAAAAATACTTATCATAAATTGAAATTCAATACATAGCTAATATCAAAACCATAAACATGGTTTCTTTGAGAAATAATTTACTTATAAACCTTTCATAATGGATTATAAAGAAAATGTGAATTATCCTAAGAATATCCCCTAGGAGTGTCAAACCAGGTGTGCAGTAAGGCCCATTTTTATGGACCAGGATACCCTGGGACTATCCTAAAACTCGATGTCATAGTTTTCACTCATAGGTATAGTTGTGCTAGAACTGGGTCCACTTGTAGTACCATGACATGGATTTATTTTCTACAAAGATCCACATAATCTATTCCTTACCAAAAATTCTAGGATATTATTGTATTTTTTATCCTCATAGATCAACTTATGGGTTTTTTCCCTAATCTGTGTTCTCTAAATCTAGTTTCTAAGTTTTCTATTATACTTCCTTTGATACCAACTGTAAGGACCCAACCCCAGTTGCCCGAACTTAGTGCCTTAATTTATTACATTGGAATATAAATAAGTAATATACATCCGGAAGTACTGATTATATTAGTATAATTAGAAACAAGATATATAAATATTTTCATCATTACAAATTGAAATCAAAACAATGTAGAAATTCCTTCAACAATATCCATAACTCCTAGGTTATTTATACATTCCATTCATAATAAAAACTTCATGTCCTGAGAATATGAAAAATAAGAAAGGGGTGAGATTAAATGCTCTGAAAGGGTAAGCAATACAACATAAGATATCATAAACATAAACATTAGGAATGTTTAATAACTAAAACACATGCCTCTAACAATAAACTTGAACACATTATGGAAGGAATAAGAGAAGAGTAAATAATACCATAGTAAAACATAAACATGGGTATTATAGTAGTTAAATAACCACTTAAACCAACCATAATATTTTCATAGTGAGGTAATTTATAATGTGATATATCATAAACAATACCATTAAGGCCACGTGCCAAGACCATAAATAATCATTTTTTCAAGGCCTTCTGCTAAGATCGTAGTTAGTCTCTTGTGACATACCGATGCACTGGGGGATATAAAGAGACCCACCCGACACTTACTATGTCCAATGCATTCCTCATATGAATGGGGATAAACATAAACAAAAAATACATTTATATTAAAACTAATATATGAAATTTAAATAACTTTCCTCGAACATTAATCACAAACAATAACCATTCGGAATAAATTAGTGAATGGATTTAAGATAGCACATTCATAGACAAAGTAATCGTAACCCAATAAATTCAATATGGTAGATGATATTATAAAATATAAATCCCAATAATAGATAATAATAAATAGGAGTGTTGAAATAAATTAATATACACTTATGAAATCATCGAGTAATTTTTGAGATGTATAATCATTTACATTGAAAAGAATAGTTCTTTAGGAAAAACATTGTATAAAACCATAAATGAAGTAATATGGTATTTTTGTAATAAAATATGTTATTTTAGAAATATAATGGTTTCTAAAAACAGATTATATAGTTCCCTTAAAAATAGTAAAGAATTTGAGAATTTCCCTTGAAACAGGAATGTTTATCAGGAAGGAATTCTGAAAGATCCTTTTAATACATTTTAATCCCCATAAAGGAAGGTTTGATTCTAGTTGGAACACATATATAGAACATTAAAATAGAAATTATTATTAGTAAATATTAATGAGTAATTATTTAATTAAGGTAAGAAGATAATAAAATTAACATGAATGAAAATGGAGGTTCGGGTGGAAAACCCTTACCTTAAGTTTGAATGTTCCTCTCATGACCTTATGGTACTAGAATATAAAATTAGACTCATTAATAACTTAATTCATAACATATTAGACATGTTTTTACTTTATCATAAATTTTTAGTTCATTTAGGTCCTTATTGATATATTACAATATTTAATTATGTCGTTCTTGAGTGTTTGTTTTCTTAATTTTCATAACCAGTTCACTTGTTTTTAGGTAATGGAGTTCATGAGGAATTGATTTAAATCTCTAAAATTGAATTTAAATATAGTTTATGAGTATACATAGGTTTTAATGTTCATTTATATCATTTTTTACATTTCATGAGGATGAATCATTTGATGAAATATTAAGGATAATCACTTAAATTATTTTAGCAGTATTTTGATTATTAAGATCTAGTTTGGTCATAGGATTTAATATTATGTACATAAAAAAATAAATGAATAAAAAATACGTCATAATAGAAATATTATATCCTGTTTAAACCATAAAATGGTTTCATAACCAGTATTGAATGGGATATTTAAGAATAAAACTTGGTTGTCCACTAAGGTTGTAAATTGTCACCTCACAGAAGATTATTTAATATATAAAATAAGAGAGAGAGATAAAGGATATTTATGGTGGTTATTCAATTAACATGCTATAATTAAAGTATATATATGATACTAGAGTTATCATGGTCATTTAGATATAGGTTGTTGGGAGAGGATAACAAAGGAAATTGAAATGAAGTTGAAAGAAATAGAATGTGAATTTACATCTTTAATCCACCTCCATGAGGGTCTCTTTAAGGGAATGGGGTTTTGGTCTTTTGTAAATATAAAGATCTCAAGGAAATGAGGAGTTAATAGGGATGTGTATTTGGGCAGAACATTGAGGAGCTTCAATTCATAGAGTAGTGAAGAGAAGAGGGAGTGAGGGGGGTTTTATAGTAAAGTATAGGTGGGTTTTACCATTATTTTACTCTTTATTGTATTATTTATCTCAAAGAAACCAATAGTGTTGATTAGTAAGACACAAAATAGTAATAAGTGCTTGTGATTTCTAACCTAGTGGGATAACATCAGCCTTACATCACTTATGACCCAATAAGTCTTTTATTTAGAATTTATCGTAAATTATTTTATTTTACTATTCACCTAAAATTCAAGTATTTTAAAACAATCCCAAAAATTAACCCTAACCATTTTTTATGGTGTAAAAATTAAAAAAAAATCCATTTTTTAAAAATAATTTTCTATATATGATTAATTTAATTTTTAAATAAAACCATTATTTATTCAAAAAATAACAATTTGAAAACAATAATTCATTTATATCACTTTGAAAAATTAATTAAGATCTCATTATCTTATAAACTTATGAAAATAAAATAACACATTATTTATTATTCATATGGATCATATTAATATTCATATTACTATTCATAATGATATTTTATTATTCACAAAAAATTATGTTTGTCATATCAAACTCTAAATATCTTAGTGAATGCAACTTTGTATGTCAGTTTTTCGAAATTCAAAACACAGAGGTGGAAAATTAAGTTTACTAACTTGGTTATAAAAAAGTGGTTTTCTGTATATATTCAGTGTTTTATGAATTAAATTTATTTACAAAATCTTTTGGTGTTACATTATCCCCTCCTCACAAAAAATTTCATCCTCGAAATTATCAAAATTTTACCTCACAAAATGACTTCTGTAGTTCTTCATCATATGCTCCTTAGGCTCCCTTTTTGCCTCTTCGATTTTATAATTTTTCCAATCTATCATTACCATTAAATTCATCTGATTCCTCAACACTTTTTTTTAGTGTCCATAATTTGGATAGGTTATTCACAATAAGATAAGTAAGGTTACAATTCTATACCTTCAGAATTGAGGACATGTGTTAGTTCTCGTATGTATTTTCTCAATAATGAGACAAGGAACACGTTGTGTACTTTCGACAGGATATGTGGCATATCCAAATTATATGCAACAGCTCCAATTCATTCTAGAATTTGAAAATGGCCTATGTACTAAGGGATCAGTTTCCCTTTCTTCCCAAATCATATAACACCCTTCTATGGAGATAATTTTATGAAAATATGATCTCTCACATGAAATTATAAATCCATACTTCGATTATCAGCATAGATTTTATTCTTCTTTCAACTTCTTTGATATATCCTTGAATAGTCTTTACCTTCGATGTTGTTTCCTCCACATGATGTGGGCCCACAATCATCATTTCTCCAACATCATCCCAATATGTTGGTGAATGAAATCTCTATCTGTACAATGCTTAATATGGATCTATTTGAATTCTATAATGGAAAATATTATTTTAAGAAAACTCCACCAAAAATAAATATTGATCCCACATACCTTGAAAATAAATAAAGCATGATCGAAACATGTATTTTAATTTTTGGATCATCCTTTTCTATTTCCATCATTTTGTGGGTGAAAGCAATACTCAATCGAAGCTCAGTATCCAAATATTTCTAAAGGATTTTCTAGAATTCTGATGTAAATCATGGATCACGGATAGAAACAATTGAGGAAGTTGCTCCATGAAGACTATCAACTTCATTAATATAGATTCTTTCTGGGTGATCCAGTTGAAAATCATCCCTTATAGTGATGAAAAGTGCAGAATTCGTAAGACTATCCACAATTTTCCATATTACATCATTCTTTCTTGGAGTTTCGGGTAATCTAGTGACAAAATCCTGGGTCATGTCATCCCATTTCCATATAGTAATTGGTACAGGTTTCATGACTCCTCTAGGATGTTTTCGTTTAACCTTCACTTATTAACAGACTAAACATGTTGTTATATAATCAGAAAATTCCCTCTTCATGTTATCCCACTAGAAATATTTTTTCCAAATATCTATTCATTTTTTTCTACTAGGGCGTATAGAAAAATTTAAACTATGAGAATCATCCAATAACTTAGTTTTCAGACTGTGTAGATAGGGAACACATAACCTCTTCCCAAATTTCATAATTCCATCATCACACATGAAGTCATCCATCTTCCCATATTTCACAGCTTTAATTTTCTTTTGAATATTATTTTCATCAGACTATGAAGCTTTAATTCTTCCCAATAAAGATGATTGGGAAACCATTTTAAAATGTAGTGATATTTCACCTTCTTTTTAATTCCCATATAAATCGTCACTAGATCTAGGTATAAATAATCCTTTTCAATCCTCATTTTTTTGAGAACTTCATGATCCTACCTGCTCAATGCATCAGCTACCTTGGTTGCATTTTCTGGGTCATTGTGTATGGAACAGTCTTAATACTTGAGTAGTTCAAGCTATTACCTTTGCCTCATGTTGAGTTCTTTCTATGAGAAGATATATTTTAAACACTTATGATATGTATATATATCTCATTTTTTCTATAGAGAAAATGTCTCTATATCTTCATAGAAATGATTCCAGCTGGTAATTCATGATCATGAGTAGCATAGTTTTATTAATTAATTTTTTACTACCATGATGCATAGGCAATAACTCTATCATTATACATAAGTACACAACCAAGTCATTTTTTTGATTCATCACTATAGATCACAAACCCATTATTCTCCGATAGTGGAGTCTGGATCAGAGAATTCACTAATAACCTCTCCAATTCCTCAAAACATTCCTTATAACGACCCATACTTTACATACATTGTTATTACTTAAGAATTGAAACACATTTATTACAACATATAAAAAACCATGAAAGGATTGTATAGGTATAGTGTCTTTAGAAACTAGGAAACATAAAAAACTGGTTCATAAATCATGTACACTGTCTCCCTTTTATTTTATCATGTCTAGAGTCCATTTTCACATATCTTACTTAATATCCTTCTTCCTAACCTGGGTAAAACAAAACATACAAAAGGGTGAGATCAAATGCTCAGTAAGGGTAAACAAAAGAAATATCAATCACATCATACTCATAATAACATAACATTTTGGAAATATTAACTTGCAAAAGAGATCATAATTTCATAACATGGGATAAATAATAGTAGTGAAATTTAATCCCAATAATCATAACTTAAAACATGAAACTTTGTGTCATACACACATAATCATAGAGAATCATTTATTAGTAGTCAAGACTCATTTACAAGACTATCTTAGCAGACAAAGTCCATTTCTGAACTGAGTTCATTCCTCATTTTAGTCATGTTTCACTGAACCGGATTAACTTGTCGTTCCATCCATGTCTATCTCATGAGATATAAATCATTACCCAATGAATTGGAGGGAGATATAGGTCCCACCCATCTCATAATGAAACCATTCTTATGTGTGCCACAAAATCATAAATCACACATTATAGCATAACCCATGTAATAAAAATGGGATTCTTAAACATCGTGCCATCATAAAATAATCCATATAAGATAAAAGGACTTCATAAATATAATTCCATCATAACATAATCAAATAAATGTAAAAATAGGGATATAAACAAAACACTATATTATCTTAGATGGAAAATAATTTTGATAAAACGCTTGAACTCCATTCTTGAGGAAAATATCCTTTCTACTTCAAAAAAATTTTCCTTTCTTAAAATGTCATATAATATTAAACTAAAAGAAGTTAATTAAAAATAGACTTGAAAACTTGTAAAGGAAACTTCATGGAAATAATGCTCTAAAAATCCATTCATGTCGTATAAGTTAAAAAAACATTTTTCTCATACTTTGGTCGTAAAAGTCAAAAAGTACCTCGTACGAATAACGACAAAAGATTCCTTTCATATATTTTACTAAAAACTCACCAAAGGGTAAAATTGGATTTAAACAATTTTAATTGTATGGAAATAATATTACATATTGAGGAAACATGGATGTGGATGATAAATATTCCCCATTAAATTCTGAATTATAAACAATCTCGGATAAAAATGAGATTGCAAGATTTTCCCTTACATTAGGTAAGATTTGCTTCGTACGTGTCTGAAACTCCTGTATAATGATTTAAATAATGTTATTGACTTATTCCAGAATCTTAATCATTATTTTGATATCATATATATTCATATTCTTAGCTTCTTATTAGTAATATTTCATTGTTACTTGTTATTCGGGTGTTTATTTCTTTTTTGTTCTTATGCGTGTTTTGTTGAATAAATTATTATTATTATTTTAGGTTATAGATACCTCATTTAAAGAATGGTATTAGTGTAATATATATCATATTTATTCATTCAATTCATTTATATAATCATTAAGCATTGAATATCATGTAAAACAAGTCGCATCACATCGTAGAGACGATAGGCCGTACGTACGCACGAGCGATGATATCGTTCCCATGATCGTGGAATTGTATTGAAGTGTATGTATACTATTTCAGAATTAATATCACTTTAAAATAATCATATATAGTTATTCTTTACACCATTATACCCATCCAAGTATGGTGGTGGTGGAAAACAGATTACACCACGGCGTGGAGACGGTATTTCGTACGTACGCACGTGCGGTGATTTCGTTTTCCATAGGATGGATAGAAGGTGAAATACGGTTGTTTAATATTTATAATAACATATCAGTATATTATTGATACTGATGTTATTAATTCATAATGAAACAACTAAATAAGAAGAAGTAGAAGAAGAAATAAAGTTGAAATAATCGGTAACGGATATTACCTCTTCTTTGATACGCCTTTTTGAGACCTCCTCTTAGAATACTAAAATTGGTCTTTGAAGAAGACCAGGACCTCTAGAATGTTTCTAGGGAAGTGGAGAAGATAAATTGTCAGGTGTTGGACGATCTTGAAGGCTTAAAGTGGTGTGAGGAGGAGAGGGAGGAGGTGCCCTTTTATAAGGGAGGAGAGGGGCACCTTAGGAAAAACTTAAAATATTATTTTATTATAAAGTCATATTCGGTTTTTAATAGCTCCAAATTGATTTATTTCAAAGATAAGGTGGGTATGGGTCTAAATAATCTCAACCAATGGGTTTTAGACAAGTTTAGGTTACTATGTTAACCTTATAATTTATATTTAACTCTAAGTTAAATAATTTAACTTTTACTGTGTCTTCTTGTTTTCTTACTCTATAAGGTTAATAAACTTACTATAACAAGACAAAAGAACCCCAAGTTGTTTATTATTAATATATATAACCATATATAAGTCATTTTTCTGAACATTAGATTTTTAGGAATAAAATAACAATTAATAATATAATATTTGTTTAAAAAACTATTTTATGTCACTTTTGAAACTATTTGGTAATTGATTTTTGTGAAAATCATAACAGCATGATTAGTTCGAGAAAAGTTAATTAAATAAATACTAACATGTAATATTAACCTAGAAAATTATTGTAATTCATAAAAAGTTTCAAATTACATTTATTTGGGTATTTATAACATCAATTATGTTAATATTTCATTAATAAGATAATTACTGCATCATCATTATGTCATAAATAAATTAAATTATTTAATGTCTAAAAATTATAAATAAAATACCATTATGTAGGAAATATTTTTATATTTATAATGAATATTTATAGTCTAATTTATCTTATTTATAACCCTATATTAAAAATTATTTAGTTATTAAACTTTGATTTTAACTATTTTAACCTTTCTTTAAATAAATTAATAATAAATGTCCTAATCTAATCCAAGTGGACCTAAATGGTCATATTTTATTCCTAAGGTTGTTTTTGGTCGAATTACACTTATACAATAGAATTAGTACATGTGTTAGGGTAATAATAAAATAATTTTTACCCTTAATTACCCTATTTACTTTTAACCGTGGTAAATAAAAGTAAAAATTTACTATTCTCCAAAAAATATTTTTATCTTATTGAACCAAATTTTACTCCTTGATATTAACCATGTCTCTCGGATTTTCGAAATTCCACTCACATAAGCGGTAAAATTTAGTTTTATGTAAATTTTCAAACTCTCCTAGGAGGTGGGTAAAAGACGGTGAAAAGTTCAACAAAAATTTTATATGTCTAAAATTATTATAAAATGACTCCAACGAATTACATTGAACAAATATAGTTATTATGTATCAATATTCATATAAAATAAATTTAAATAAAAAAATAAATATTTAAATAAAAAGTTGGTTTTTAAATAGTAACCCAGTGTTCTCACTATTCATCAAAAATTGAAAGTTTTCAGAAAAATAGCAAAATTTCACCCTAGGATAATTTCAATATTATGAATCCAAAAATGAAGTCCATTTTGAAAAATAAAATTTCAAAAATCGGGTATCACTATTCATAACGGCTAGTTTTAATAATATTTTAATAGCATATCATTGTTTAGTGAAACTCGGTATTACGTACAATGCATGCTATCGAGGAAGGTCGTGATTGCGTGTAAAGCAAGCCAAGCTAGTGTTGTGTGCAGTGAAAGATTCCTTTGATGATGTATATAACATAAAAACAAATATCTCTCATAAAAATCTCGGGTGTTACATTCTACCCTCCTTAAAAATGAAATTTTTCACTCGAAATTCGTCACTTTGTAACAAACAGATGAGGATACATCTCCCACATCATATCCTCAAGCTCCCATGTAGCTTCTTCTAATTGGTGGTTCTTCCATAAAACTTTCACCAAGCGAGTGGTCTTGTTCCTTAGGACTTTTTCGCTACGATCCAGAATCTCTATCGGTTGTTCTTCATAAGAAATATCTTGCTCCAACGGTACAACTTCTGAGATGAGTACATGTGAAGGATCGGGTATGTACTTTCTCAGGAGAGATACATGGAACACATCGTGAACTTGAGAGAGATTCAGTGGAAGCGCCAATCAGTAACCTACCTTCCCAACATGATCCAGTATTTCTAAAGGACCGATATACCTAGGGCTCAACTTTCCCTTCTTTCCAAATCTCATTACTCTCTTCCAAGGTGATATTCTTAAGAACACTTTATCAACCACTTCAAACTCTAGGTCTTTTCTTCGGTTATTGGCATAACTTTTTTGTCGACTCTGAGCTGCTCTTATGTGTTGTTGAATAGATTGAACCTTTTCTGCCATCTCATCAACAAGATCAGGTCCTAATATATTTCTTTCCCCAACTTCATCCCAGCAATTTGGAGTTCTGCATTTATTTCCATAGAGAGCTTCATAAAGAGCCATCTGAATACTAGAGTGAAAGCTATTATTATAAGAAAATTCCACCAAAGGTAGGTGTTGATCCCAACCACCTTTGAAATCCATAGAGAAAGCTCTTAACATATCTTCTAGAGTTTGAATTGTTCTATTAGACTGACCGTCTATCTGAGGATGATAAGCAGTGCTCAAACTCAACTCTGTATCCAGAGTATGCTGAAGACTTATCCAGAACATTGAGGTAAACCTTGGATCCCGATCAGATATAATGGAAAGAGGTACTCCATGCAATCTTACCACTTCCTTTACATATATCCTGGCAAGCTGATCCAGAGAGAAATCCTATCTAATAGCAATGAAGTGGGTCGACTTTGTAAGACGATCAACTATGACCCAGATAGTATTATTGCCTTTGGATGTTTTAGGAAGTCTGGTGACAAAGTCCATATTGATGTTTTCCCATTTCCATTCGGGTATGGGTAATGGTTGTAACATCCCCTTAGACTTCTATCTCTCGGCTTTAACTTACTGACAAACCAAGCATCGAGAGACATATTCTGCAACATCTCTTTTTACGCCATCCCACCAGAAGTACTCTTTCAGGTCCCTATACATCTTCGTGCTTCCAGGATGAATAGAGAATGAAGAACTATGAGCCTCATCCAGTAGCTCCTTTAATTCTGGGATGGGAGGAACACAAACCCGATTTCTGAACCTTATTATCCCATCACAATCAGGGTTGAATTCAGGAACATTTCTCAGCTTCTTTTGTAACTCTACATCTTATTTTTGTGCCTCTTTAATCTTCATATGTATAGATGGTTGAACATTCATTTGAGAAAGATAATATTTTTCCCCTTCCATTATAATTCCAAGATCCATCCTTTGTAAATCCAAAAATATTGGATCTTTTTTAATCCTCATCATGGATAAGCTAGCATGGTCTTGTCGATTTAATGCATCTGCCACCTTGTTTGCTTTCCCAGGGTGATAATTAATTGAGCAGTTGTAATCCTTAATCAACTCTAACCATCTTCTTTGGCACATATTCAGCTCATTTTGTGTGAAAATATACTTTAAACTTTTATAATCAGTATAAATATCACACATTTCACCATAAAGATAATGCCTCCAAATATTTAATGCAAAGATTACCGCAGCTAACTCCAAATCATGAGTTGGGTAAATTTTATCATGGATTTTCAACTGTCATGAGGCATAAGCTATCATCATATCATTTTGCATGAGAACACACCCCATCCCCTTCTTACATTCATCACTGTAGATCACAAACCTTTCTCCACTATAAGGGAGTGTGAGCATAGGTGCACTGTATAACCTTATTTTCAACTCCTTGAAATTCTTTTCACATTCCTCCATCCACACAAACTTAACTCGTTTTCGAGTCATCCTTGTGAGTGGATTAGATAATCGTGAAAAATCTTTCACAAAACGTCGATAATATCCAGCCAAACCTAGAAAACATCGGATCTCAGTTACTGTTGTTGGTCTCAACCATCTTTTGATAACCTCTGTCTTTGCTGGATCCACATATATCCCCTCTTTTGAGATTATGTGACCCAAAAATGGAACTTTTTTAAGCCAAAATTCACACTTGGTAAATTTTTCATAAAGCTTATCCTTTCTCACGGTCTTCAATACAATTCTCAAGTGATCTTCATGTTCTTCCTTGCTCTTTGAATAGACAATAATATCGTCTATAAAGACTACCACAAACTGATCAAGATAGCCTCTAAAGACTCTATTCATCAGATCCATGAAGATAGTAGGGGAATTAGTAAGACCAAATGGAATCACTATAAATTCATAGTTTCCATACCTTGTATAGAAAGTAGTCTTTGGTATATCCTCCCTTTTGACCCTTAATTGATGATACCATGAATGAAGATCAATCTTGGAAAAGTATTGAGCTCCGCGTAGTTGGTCAAATAAGTCATCAATGCACGGGAGAGGATATTTGTTCTTGATAGTGATCTTGTTAAGTTCTCGGTAATCAATGCAAAGTCTCATTGATCCATCTTTCTTCTTAACAAACAGAACAGGTTCTCCTCAAGGTGATGCCCTAGGGCGTATGAATCCCTTATCAATATTCTCTTGGAGTTGCTTCTTCAATTCCTGCAACTCAATTGGGGTCATTCTATAAGGTGTCTTTGAAATAGGCAAAGCACCCGGTACAAGTTCTATTGAAAAATCAACTTCACGATTTGGTGGAAGACCTGGTAATTCCTCCGGAAATACATCATCAAACTCCCGTACAATGGGAATATTCTTAATCATGAGTTTCTCACCAACCATTTGAGATAAATAACCTTAATTTAGTGGAATCAAGACCCATAAGATGGAATAAATTTCCACTGGAAGGTTATATTCATCATTGCATCGATAGACGATCATAGATCAATCTGGAATATGAAATATGAGTTCCCTTATTTGGAAATTTATATGAGCTCCATATAAAGAAAGCCAATCCATGCCAAGAATCCCATCAAATTCCACTATAGGAAGGATCACAATATTTTCAGGAAGCACTTTCCCACAAACATCAATTGGAGAATAATTATAAACTTTTGATGTGACTATTGTGCCATTAGGAGTTGTCACAGCTAACTCAACATCTAATTGTTGAGGTAATACAGTGATACCCTTAGAAAATTCTTCAGAAATAAAAGAGTGGGTGGATCCAGAATCAAATAAAATATTTTCTACTTTAGAGTGGATGGTAAGTGTACCTTTCACCACTTCGTTATCGTACTCCACATCGCCGATAGAAATTGCATGTGACTTTCCTTTGTCTTTATCCTTAAGAGTTTTTTTATGTCGATCATCATCAACAACCCTTGGATTAGGGCATTGACTAGAATAATTCCCCATTTCCTTGCACTTGTAACATTGAAGTGTAGGTGGTGCACTCTGTGTAGCCTTTTCTTTGTTCGCATCACTAGACATCTTCTTCCCATCATTGCGTCATTCAAATTCTCGATGACCTTCCTTTTCACATTTGAAACATTTACTTGTCCCTTTAAGACAACTCCCTCTATGTTTCTTTCCACAATTTGAGCATAAGGGAAAACTCATCTTCTTTTCAGTGTGCTCTTTATATTTTCCTTTTAATTCCATTTTCCTCTTCTTATCAAATGCATATTACTGATGGGTTACTTTAATCTCCATCTCAACTTTGAGAGCACATCGAACTATTTCCTCGTAGCTATTGAAGTCCCTTATGGCTAACTCCCTTCGAAGACTTGGTTTTAAGCCACTGAAAAATCGATTGATCTTACTCTCAGGTTGGATAATAATCCCAGAAGAGTACCTTGCAAGTCTTGTAAAATTTTCTTCATAGGTACCAACAGATTCATCATCCTTTTTCTTTAGTTCAAGAAACTCCTTCTCCATATTTGTTCGAAGAATACGAGGGAAGTACTTATTGAAAAATAAGTTCTTTAACTCGTCTCATTCCATGGACCCAATTTCATCTCTTGGCCTTGTATTCTTGATAATATTCCACCATTGATCAGCTTTACCTTCCAAATGATATACTGCTAAGATGAATTTATCATGTTCATAACATTGAACAACTGAAAATATCTTTTCAATGGTACTGATCCATTGTTCAACAACTAATGGATTAGTAGACCCGATGAATGAGGGTGGACGCTGCCTCATAAAGGATTAAATAGAATGTTGCTCCTTCCTTTGCACGTTTGGAAGTCCTGCATGATTTATAGCTTGAGAAAGTTGTGTGGGCATGGCTACAAGATTTTTCATTCTAGCTCCCATAACGTTTGGTTGCTCAGGGGGACAATCATTTCATTACCCGTCGCATTCTTCATTAACACTGTTCCTTCGGGTTCCAGCCATTGACTAAAACCAAGAAGAATAGTGTGAGAAACACTAATTATAATAGGAAAACCACATAATCAAGAATAAAATTTCACACTTAAGGTCTTATCATAGGTTGTTCATTTCCATTTTTAAAACACTAAGATTGTGTTCTATGCTTAGACTTATCCTTAGGGTTCTTACTAAGACTTTCACATCCTAGTTTCCAAAGGTTGACTATACCCTTCCTCTGATACCAACTATAACGACCCATACTTTACATAAATTGTTATTACTTCATAATTGAAGCACACTTATTACAACATATAACAAAACCATTAAAGGACCGTATAGGTATAGTGCCTTTAGAAACTGGGAAACATAAACAACTGGTTCATAAATCATCTAAACTATCTCCCTTTTATTTTATCGTATCTAGAGTCTCTTTTGGCATATCTTACTTAATATCCTTCTTCCTGACCTGGGGAAAAGAAAACATTCAAAAGGGTGAGCTCAAATTCTCAGTAAGGGTAAACAAGAGATAAATCAATCACATCATATTCATAATAACATAACATTTTGGAAATCTTAACTTGCAAAAGAGATCATAATTTTATAACATGGGATAAATCATAGTAGTGAAATGTAATCCCAATAATCATAACTTAAAACATGAAACTTTGTGGCATACACACATAATAATAGAGAATCATTTCTTAGTAGTCAAGACTCATTTCCAAGACTATCTTAGTGGACAATGTCCATTTCTGAACCGAGTTCACTCCTTGTTTCAGTCATGTTTCACTAAACCAGATTAACCTTCCATTCCAGCCATGTCTATCTCATGAGATATAAATCATTACCCAATGAATTTAAGGGAGATATAGGTCCCACTCATCTCATAATGAAACCATTCTTATGTGTTCCACAAAATCATAAATCATACATCATAGCATAACCCATGTAATAAAAATGGGATTCTTAAACATCGTGCCATCATAACATAATCCATATTAGATAAAAGGACTTCATAAAAATAATTCCATAATAACATAATCAAATCATTGTAAAAATAGGGATAGAAATATAACCCTATATTATCTTAGATGGAAAATAATTTTGATAAAATGCTTGAACTCCATTCTTGAGGAAAATATCCTTTCTGCTTCAAAACATTTTCCTTTCTTAAAATGTCATATAATATTAAACTAAAAGAAGTTGATTAAAAATAAACTTTAAAACTTGTAAAGTAAAAATCATGGAAATAATGATCTAAAAATCCATTCATGCCATATAAGTTAAAAAACATTCTTCTCGTACTTTGGCCGGAAAAGTCAAAAAGTACCTCGTATGAATAATGACAAAAGATTCCCTTCATATATTTTACTAAAAACTCACCGAAGGGTAAAATTGGATTTAAACAATTGTAATTGGATGGAAATAATATTACATATCTAGGAAACATGGATGTGGATGATATATATTCCCTAGTAAATTCTGAAGTATAAACAATCTCGAATAAAAATGAGATTGCAAGATTTTCCCTTACCTTAGGTCCGATTTGCTTCGTAAGTGTCTGAACCTCCTGTATAATGATTTAAATAATGTTATTGACTTATTCCAGAATATTACTCATTGTTATGATATCATATATGGTCATATTATTAGCTTCTTATTAGTAATATTTCATTGTTACTTGTTATTCAGGCGTTTATTGCTTTTTTGTTCTTATGCATGTTTTGTAGAATAAATTATTATTCTTATTTTAGGTTATAGACACCTCATTTCCATAATGGAATTAGTGTAATATATATCATATTTATTCATTCAATTAATTTATATAATCATTAAGCATTGAAGATCATGTAAAACGAGTCGCATCACATTGTGGAGACGGTAGGTCGTACGTACGTACGAGCGATGATATCGTTCCCATGATCGTGGAATTGTATTGAAGTGTATGTATAATATTTCAGAATTAATATCACTTTACAATAATCATATATAGTTATTCTTTACACCATTATACCCATCCAAGTATGGTGGTGGTGGAAAATAGATTACACCACGGCGTGGAGACGGTATTCCGTAAGTACGCACGCGCAGTGATTTCGTTTTCCGTAGGATGGATAGAAGGTGAAATAGGGTTTTTTAATACTTATAATAACATATCATTATATGAGTGATAATGATGTTATTACTTCATAATTAAACAACTAAAAAGAATAAGTATAAGAAGAAATAAAGTTGAAAGAATCGGTAACGGATATTACCTCTTCTTCGATACGCCTTTTTGAAACCTCCTCTTAGGGCACTAAAATTGGTCTTTGAAGAAGACCAGGACCACTAGAATGTTTCTAGGGAAGTGGATAAGAGAAATTGGCAGGGTTTGGCCGAGCTTGAAGGCTCAAAGTTGTGTGAGGAGGAGAGGGAGGAGGTTCCCTTTTATAAGGGAGGAGAGGGGCACCTTAGGAAAAACTTAAAATATTATTTTATTATAAATTCATATTCGGTTTTTAATAGCTCCAAATTGATTTATTTAGAAAATAAGGTGGAGATGGGTCTAAATCCTCTCAACACATGGGTTTTAGACAAGTTTAGATTACGATTTTAACCTTATCATTTAGATTTAACTCTAAGTTAAATAATTTAACTTTTACGGTATCTTCTTATTTTCTTACACTATAAGGTTAATAAACTTACTATAACAAGACAAACGAATCCCGAGTTGTTTATTATTAATATATATAACCTTATATAAGTCATTTGGCTGAAACTTAGATTTTTAGGAATAAAATAACAATTAATAATATAATATTTGTTTTAAAAAGTATTTTATGTCACTTTTGATACTATTTGGTAATTGATTTTTGTGAAAATCATAACAGCATTATTAGTTCAAGTAAAGTTAATTAAATAAATACTAACATGTCATATTAACATTTAAAATTATTTTAATTAATAAAATGTCTCAAATTACATTTATTTGGGTATTTATAACATCCATTATGTTAATATTTCATTAATAAGATAATTACTACATCATCATTGTCTCATAAATAAATTAAATTATTTAATGTATAACAATTATAAATAAAATAACATTATGTACGAAAACGTTTTAAATTTCTAATGAATATTTATAGTCGAGTTTATCTTATTTATAACCCTATATTAAAAAATGATTTAGTTATTAAACTTTGATTTTAATTATTTTAACCCGTCCTTAAATAAATTAATAATAAATGTTCTAATCTAATCCAAGTGGACCTAAATGGTCATATTTTATTCCTAAGGTTGTTTTTGGTCGAATTACACTTATCCAATATAATTAGTACATGTGTTAGGGTAATAATAATATCATTTTTACCCTTAATTACCCTATTTACTTTTAACCGTGGTAAATAAAAGTAAAAAGTTACTATTCACCAAAAAATATTTTTATCTTATTGAACCACATTTTACTCCTTGATATTAATCATGTCTCTTGGATTTTCGAAATTCCACTCACAGAAGCGATAAAAGTATGTTTTATGTAAATTTTCAAACTCTCCTAGGAGGTGGGTAAAAGACCGTGAAAGGTTCAATTAAAATTTTATATGTCTAAAATTATTATAAAATGACTCCAATGAATTACATTGAACTTATATAGGTATTATGTATCGATATTCACATAAAATAAATTTAAATAAAATAAATAATTATTTAAATAAAAATTCGGTTTTTAAATAGTAACCCATTGTTCTCACTATTCATAAAAAATTGACAGTTTTCAGAAAATACCAAAATTTCACCCTAGGATAATTTCGATATTCTGAATCCAAAAATGAAGTCCATTTTAAAAAATAAAATTTCAAAAAGTGGGTATTACTATTCATAACGGCTAGTTTTAATAATATTTTAATAGCATATCGTTGTTTAGTGAAACTCGGTATTGCGTACAACGCAAGCTATCGAGGAAGGTCACGATTACGTGTAAAGCAAGCCAAGATAGTGTTGTGTGTAGTGATAGATTCCTTTGATGATGTATATAACATACAAACAAATATCTCTCATAAAAATCTCGGGTGTTACATTCCTCACATTATTTTTTTCCATGCGAACATAACCCCATTACATGTAATCTTGGTCATTGTGTTGGATAAACTGGCAATGTTCTGAATGAAAGTTCAATAATAACCTACAAAACCAATTAAATTATGTACCTTAGTTATGTTCATTGGATTTTTATATTATTGAAAAACCTTTATCTTCATCGGATCAACAGATATTCCATCATTAGAGACAATGTGGCTAGGAAAAGAAAACTTATTGAAGAAAAAATTCACACTTTCTAAACATCCCATATAACCCATTTCCTCTAAGAGTCTTCAGAATAGTGAGAAATTTATTTTCATGATATTTGTATATTTTGGATTATACCAATATATCCTCAATAAATACCTCTAAAAAATCATAAAGATGTTCCCTGAAATCTCTATTCATTAGATCAATGATGAAAAGGGGATCATTAATCAGTCCAAAAGGCATTATTGTAAACTCATAATGCCTATACCTAGTTCAAAATGATTACTTTGGAATATATTCCTTCTTTACTATCAACTGATGATATCCAGATCGAAGATCAATATTCAAAAAAATATTAGGCTCCATGATTTTTATCCTATAAATCATCATTACAAGGTAGGGATATTTGTTTATTATTGTTATATCATAGATCTCCATATAGTCAATGCACAACCTCATAAACAAATCATCCTTCTCGGGAAAAAGAACATGGGCTCCCCATGGGGAAACACTTGGGCGAATAAATCCTTTATCACTCAATTACTCTAGTTTTTTCTTCAGTTCAACATATTTCATAGTATCCATACTATAAGGATTATTTGATATAGCCTTGAATCCGGAATTAATCAATGGAAAACTTAATTTCCCGCTCTAGAGGATGTCTAGGTAAATCCTATGGAAATACATTAACACATTCTTTCAAAATAGGTACATCCTCTATTTGAACATTCTTTTCCTCACCCATAGTTATTTCAATCCCTTCCTCCCAATAATTAATTTTAGTAGAGCTAATGTGGGTGGACCTAGATGAGAATCAGATTGTGATGTTTCTTCTCAAAAGATAAGGGATTCCCCATTGTCCTCAAAAATTGTAACCACCTTCTTATTTCAATAAATTTTCTCATCATAGTTTGAAAGAAATTCCAAACCAAGGATTACATAAAAGGAAATCATGGGAATGAAAATAAAATCAATAGGTAAAACATGTTTATATTCCATGATGGGGGTTGACTGACACAACATTGTTTCAATGATACTTACCTTAGAATTTTTGTTGACAACTCCCTTATTAAATAAAATTATAAATATCTAATTTGCTTCAAAATCTGAGAAGATGTGAAATAATTAAATGATCAAAAATCAATAAAATAATTGTCTATGTTCTAGGAAATGATTAATGTACCTGCCACCACATTGTTAGGAACTGCAAACTCCATAGTTGTGACTGCATAAGATTAGCATTGATCCCTTGGACATCTTTGAGGAATATTTCTCTGGTGATTAGGACATTCATGTTCATAATTTCACATATCCATGCAATTATAACATTGAACATTGGTAGCATCTTTCATCCCCTTACAATCCTCATATAGGTGGCACTTTTCTACACACTTTTAACAGACTCACATTCCCTTCAGGAATGTTACATGGTGTTTCTTCCAAAAATTATTGCAGGATAGAAGGTCAACTATTCCCTTATTCCCCTTTTACTTATAACATTTTCCAATGTTTTTGGCACCCTCTTCTTCTCTTTTTTTCCATTAAAGTCATAAGACTTAGAAAATTCCTTTTCTATATTGATAGAACATGATACTATATCTTCATATGATAAGAAACATTGGGAGAATAGTTCCCTTCAGGGGAATGGATTTAAATAATCAAATAATCGACCAATATTTCTCTATGGATTACGTATGTAGTCTACAGCATGCCTTTCTAGCCTTGTAAAGTTGGTTTCATACTTGGAAAAAAAATTATCCTCCTTCTGTCTCAGATTCAAGAATTTCCTTTTCATATTCTCTCATTATTTGTGGGGAAAATGTTTTTCTAGGAATATTTCAATAAAATTCCTCCATTCCATACATTTTTTTTCTTCTTCCTCATTTGTGTTTTGGATTAACGACCACCACTGATATGCATCTCCTGATATATGATAAACTTTAATGACAACCTTCTCTATTTTGTTACATCACAAATCATGAAATATCTTATCTAGGGAACATATCCACTACTCTGTTATAGATGGGTTTGTAGTCCCATTTAATGATGGAGGCTTTTGTCGCATAAAGTGATCCAACATAGTTCCCCAAAAATGTGGATATGGATTCACCATATGGTTAAGGATACTGTTCATAACCTGATTCAGTTGTCCAAGAATAGTTATAATTTTCACAGCACTAGTTGTAGCTCCAGATCCAACATCATTATATTTCATCGGAGGGAAATACCTAGATGGGATACTCATGTTAATGTGGTTTCCATTACTTATACTAGGTTCCATTTCTAAATAATGTCATACACTATATTAGGTTATGAATCACAATGTATAATCTCAACATCAAAAAATACTTAGCATAAATTGAAATTCTATGAATAGTTAATCTCATAATCATAAACATAGTTTTATTTAGTAAAATTTTACATTTAAATCCTTTATAAAGTCTTATAAAGAAAATGTGAATTATAATAAGAATATCCCCTAGGATTTTCAAACCAGGTGTGTAGTAAGGCCTTTTTTTTGTGTACCAGGATACCCTAGGTCAAGTCCAAAACTCCTTGTCAGAGTTTTCATTCCTAGGTATAATTGTGTCTTAACTAGGTCCACTTGTAGTATCTAGATAGAGATGTATTTTCTAGAAAGATCCACATAATATATTTCTTAACAAAAATTATAGAATTTTATTTTATGTTTTATCCTCATAGACAATCTTAGGGGGGGTTTTCCCTAATTTACATTCTCGGAATATAGTTTCCAATTTTTCTACTAAACTTCCTTTGATTCCAACTGTATGGACTCGACCTCAGTTTCTCGAAGCTAGTGAATTAATTTATTACATTAGAATATAAATAAGGAATACTTATCCTAAATTACTGAGTATTTTAGTAGATTTGGAAATAATATACATACATAAGTTCATCATTACAACTTGAAATGAAAAACAACATAGAAATTCCTTCGATGACATCCATAACTCCTAGGTTATTTATGCATGTCATTCACAATAAAAATATTCATGTTAGAGAAAATGAAACATAATAAAGGGGTGAGATCAAATTCTCATTAAGGGTAATAAATACATCAAAATATATCATAAACATAAACATTCGGCATGTTTAATAACTAAAACACATATATTTAACATTAAACTTGAACACATTATGGTAGGAATAAGAGCGGAATAAATAATGCCATAGTAAAACATAATAATGGGTATTATACTAGTCAAATAACCACATGATCCATCAATAATATTTTCATAATGAGGGAATTCATAATATGAGACATCATAACCATACCATAAAGGGCTTGATCCAAGACCATAAATAATCATGTTTTCAAGTCCGTGTGCCAAGATCGTAGTTTGTCTCATAAGACCTACCGATGCACTGAAAGGTTAGATTGGGACCCACCCAACACATAATATTTCTAATTCATTCCTCGTATGAATGGGGATAAACATACACAACAAATAAATTCATATTGAAAATAATATATTAAATGTAAATAAATTTCCTCAAACATTAAGCATAAACAATAACCATTCGAAGTAAATTGGTGAATGGTTTTAAGATAGAACATCCATATCCAAACTAATAATAAACAAATAAATTTAATATGGTATATGATATTATAAACTATTAATCCCTATAATACATAATAATCAATAGTATTGTTGAAATAGATTAATATACTCTTATGAAATCATCATGTAATTCTTGAGATGAATACTCTTTTACATTGAAAAGAATATTTGTTTGAGAAAAATATTGTATAAAACAAAAAGTAAATTAATATGTTATTTTTATAAGTAAATAATATATTTTAGAAATATAATGGCTGCTAAAATAATATTATATTGTTCCCGTGAAAATAGGAAATAATTTGAGAATTTCCCTTGAAACGAGCTTGTTTATCGGGAAGGATTTTTGATTGATCATTTTCAAAATATAACTCCCCATAAATAAAGATTAGATTCTTCTTTGAACATGTATATATAAAATTTAAAAATATATTATTAGTAGTAAATATTAATGAATAATTATTTAATTTAGTTATGTAGATAATAAAATTAACCCGAATGAAAATGGTGGTTCGGGTGGAAAACTCTTTCCCTAAGTCTGAATGTTATGCTCTTGACCTTGTGGTACTAGAATATGAAATTAGACTCATTAATAACATAATTCAAAATATATTAGACATTTATTTAGTTTATCATAATTTTTTAGTTCATGTATGTCTTTATTGATAAGTAATACTATTGAATTCTATTGTTCTGGTGTGTCCGTTTTCTTGATTTTCATAATCGATTCACTTGTTTTTATGTAATGAAGTTCATGTGGAATGGATATAAATCTCTAGAATTGAATTTAAATATTATTTATGATCATATATAGGTGTTAATGTTATTTTATATTATCTTTTAACATGTCATGATGATGAATCATTATATTAAATATTAATGGCAATGAATTAGATTATTTTAGCGGTATTTTGATTATTAAGAACTAGTTTGGTCAAAGTTTTTAAGATTATGTACATATACGGGTTCCAGAATATAGAATAGTTTATAATGCATATATTATATCCTGTTTAAACCATAAAAATGGTTTCATTACCAGTATTTAATGGTAAATTAAAGAACGAAACATCGTCGTTCATGAAGGTTGTAAATTGGCACCTCACGGATGATGATTTTGTTTATAAAATAAAAGAGATAGAGTTAGGATATTGATGTTGGTTATTAAATTCACATGATATAATTATAGTATATAGGTGATACTATAGTTATCATGGTCATTTATATAGAGGAGGTGAGGGGAGGATAACAATTGAAATGAATTTGAAATGAAATTGAATGAAATTGAATGTGAATTTTCCTCTTGAATCTACTCCTTTGAGAATCTCATTAAGGGAAGGGGGTTTTGGTATTTAGGGAAATACCAAGAGATCCTAGAAAAGGTAAGTGACTAGGGATGGATATTTGGTTAGAATATTTAGGAGCTTCAATTCTTAGAGGAGTGAAGAGAAGTGGGAGTGAGGGGGGTTATAGTGAAGGAGAGGAGGGTTTTCCCATTATTTTACTCTTTATTTTATTATTTCTCTCATGAAAACCAATAATATTCATTCATGTGAACCATAATAGTAATATTTGAATGTGAGTTGTAACCTAGTGGGATTAAATCATCTTTACATAACTAATGACCCAATAAATCATATACTTAGTAGTTATAGTAAATTATTGTATTTTACTATTCACCCAAAATTCAAGTATTTTAGAAAAATACCAAAAATTCACCCTAACCATTTTTCAATGTGTAAAATTCAAAAAAATAACTCCATTTTTTAGAATAATTTTCTATATTTTATTAATTTAATTTTCAAATAAAACCCTTATTTATTTGAAAAATAACAATTTTAAAACAGTAATTCGTTTATATCACTTTGAAAAAATTAATTAAGATAACATTATATTATAACCATATGAAAATAAAATAATAATCGATTTACTATTAATAAGGGCCATATTAATATTCCTATTACTATTCATAAGTGTATGTTACTATTCACCAAAACATATGTTTGTCTTTTCAAACTCTAAACATCTTACTAAACACAACTGTGTATATTAGTTTTTTGAAATTCCAAACATAGAGGTGGAAAATTATGTTTACTATCTAGGTAATAAGAAATTGGTGTTATGTAGATACTCATTGTTTCAAGCAACAAATTTATTTAAAAAATCTTGGGTTGTTACATATGGCTCTCATCAATAAACTTTTGAAAGACCAAATACTGAGAAAAAATCAATACCACTACACACTTCAATATAGGCCACCGAAACATACCTCTCTAATCTCGGTGAATAATTACCATGTTGGGATGTACTTACAATGTCAATCTATGGAAATCATGGAGAACCATATCAACAATCCCCAATCAAACAAAATTACTTTCCTAGAACAACAACTGATGTTGTCCACCCTCATACCAAACATCATGGGCATCACAAAAAAACAAACAGTCCCTCAAAACATCCACCTTCGAATCCCCTAACTAGGGAATCTCCACGTATTACACCAAATATGAATAAAACTTAATTTGGAAAATAAAAAATCTACCTTCAACCTCTCCCATATCTTGAGGCATCATTGAGAGTTCCTCTATCTGTATTCAAGAATCCCCAAATTCATGTACGGCATCACTACGTGACTTCCTATATAGAGCACTGGATAAAAAAATTCCTTTCATGGAATATATAAAATATCAAAGTCAAAATACTTTCATAATTACATCCTATGATACTGAAATAATTTCATTTCACGCTAGGTGACAGCATACCTCATGATCATATGGTCGGTAAAAACCGCAACACACTTACCAATTAGGTAATGCCACCACAAAATCAAAATGAACCCAATATCCACAAACTCCAGATCATGGTTTTCATAGGTACACTCATGGATACATAACTAGAATTACCCATAGGATACAATCGATCAATACTGAATCAAAATACATCCCAAGACAAGACACAAAGCATCACAGAAATCCACAAACTAAACTTCTTATTCTAGAAAACAAAGGACTAGATCTTTAACCAACATTCTCATCAGGTACTCAAAAGCTAACTGAAAATTTTTATTCAACAAGAATTTTTGGTCCCTCTAGGTAAGGTCTATTAGAGGAGTCTCAAATCAAGATAAATCAGCTATGAACTTCTAATAATAGTCTACAATACCATAGAAACATCACACCACTACCAATGCCTTGGAGTCTTTTAAATAAAAAAATGCCCCTATTTTCAAATGATCTATATATACTCCCTACCAAGGCATAAAATTAATTAATAAACAAACTTCATGAGACAAGAGATCACACTCAGACCATATCCCAAACAGATTCTTAGAAAAATGAACACCCAAAGTGTCATGTGGCATATCTTTATGATGCTCCTCATGTGCAGAGTGCATAAGGATTTAATCAATGAAAACCACTAAAATTCTTTATATAACGGGTTGTACATTTCATTCATTGACCCTAAGAACACTTTTGGTGCATTCATTACACAGAACGACATCACAGTGAACTTTTAAATCTTATGAAGAAAATAGAAAGTATTCTTCTTGAAAATCCTCATACTTCACCCACATATAATGATATCATGACAAAAAAATGATTTTCAAGAACCAAATTACTCCCTTAAACTTATCCAATAAATATTCAATCCACGAGAGAGGATAGTGGTTATTTACAGTCAAAAATTTCTAGCAAGGATAATTGAGAAATATTTATAAGCCACTATTGTCCTTCTTTATGAACAAAACTTGTGAACCCCACAGAGACAAACTCATTCGAAAAAAAACATCCACACAACATATCATTGATCCATACATTTAGATCTTGAAAATTAGAATACTCAATCCAATATGGAGATATCGAGTCAGAATACACTCCTAGATATATCATGATCCCAAACTTGATCTCTCATTGATGGGGCAATGATACAACCTACTATGGAAAAATATCATGGTACTATTCTATATCTTTGGGAAATAATTATTTATGAAATTCATACCCTCTCTTACCCGGAAGATGACCAACTACAAGGATGCACTTTACTCTTTGGTGGTGATTTTTGTCTCAGGGATGTACTCTTCCTAATCCATCTCCTCTCTAGAGATCCCATACTAGAACACCCTAATATTGTTGCCTTGGATGAAACTACCCCAATGGAGGAACCTAAAGAGGAACAACTAGAGCATTATGACTACTCATAATGACCCGACACTCTTAGTACTAATAACCTCAGTCTCCATAAAAAAAACATATGTATCATACCTTAGCATGGGTCTGAGATATACCTCACCCAAAGAAATGAGATGATGTCTAAAACCAACCCTCAACTAATGTCATGATCTATTGTCTAGGAAACTAGGATCCTCATACCATATCTCAACTTCAAGATTAATCTTGTTTGATCCCCACTCATGATGATCCAATTCTTTATAGTGTCCTCCCAATAATATCTACCCTCTCTAGCACCACAAGATTCATATTCATTGTAAATGGGGTGACTTGGTGCTAGATCTCTATTTGTAGAGCCTTCACAAACTTCCTTTCCCTAGCCTCCTAAACTAGGAATACTTCTGATTCATATCAAAGAGTGGTCCTGAAATGGATCCCAAACTCTTGCTTGCTGGAAGCCCCAAAAATGGTAAGAATATCATATAATCCTTGGGACTTTATAGTTTATAAATGCTATAATACTTGGAACTGGCCTTAAAACATCCCCATGATACTACCAACTCCTCCCAATCCCTAAGAACATGAACTCCCAATTCCTTGATGCTCTACACAGCATCTTGAGAGAAAACGAAACCCAATGATCCTTCCAAGAATATATTGAACTTAAATCTATTTCATCCCCCACAAACTAGTCTTCTAGGGATAAATTTTAAATCTATCACTCATGTGTAACCATCATGGGCCAACAATATGTTAAGGGGGAAGGTGACTGCTGGATATTTTACACCAGCATTCCTTGTGTTGGTGACTAAGATTGATTGTATACTAAACGTGCATATGGGAGAAATTACACTCAAAGATAACACGTGGAATAAATAGATAAGATATATATACCAATAAAAATATTATCAGACATATATATAATGAATTACCAGGTAAAATATGAAATATCATAGAGTACTATAAAAACTAAAAGGAAAACTACATGTGTGAAAAGGTAAAGTTGACAGTGACCATGAATCCCAAACAGCTCCTATAAAACCATGAGAGAGTAATATCCTGCCAGATATCCAACCTCTTCAAGATGACCTAAAAATAGTTCCAATAAAAATTAGATCAGTATAATGATACACACAATAGGATCCCCCCTAAAGCCTCTCCTTGAAAAGATAAAAAAAATACAACTCAAGCGTAGTGAAAAATAAGGAAACTAAATCATCACCTAAATTGGTATACTAAGTTCCTCAAAACCCTATGGATAACTCTCAACATGTATCTGACACACCCACACTAATCTTTTTATTCACTTGGGAGGTGATAAGATTATAAATTTATAATCCCAATGGAACTTATAAAATGGGTGTAATAATGTGTAAGTTCGGGGTTAACCGAATGAGGACTACATGATTGCCAGTAATCAATAGATCAATACACTTAGAAAAAATTCCACATATTCACCCATTAGGATTGGTTTTTACTAAAAATATGGTAGTTTGGATTGAATTAAAATGATGAAGGATGGGATCTGGGTCAATTTTATAGATTTGGACCGAAGATAATCCACGAGTTCACTTGGAATAACCAAATAGTTAAGAATAAAAAGTAGTATAAAGGTCACCAATTAATTTTGGTGAAACTAGTTTGATCTACCAATGCAACAACTATCCCACAATCATGAAATAAAGGAATACCTTGGTTCATTATTCTTAGATTCTATGTAGAAAGAGTCACAAACTATTATTCATAGTCCTACTCAACTCTAATTAGGATAGGTTCATTCAATTTAACTTCCCATAGTCAAGGATATGCAAAATAATGTGTTGATAAATTATTATTATCCTAATTAAAATACATTGGGTTACCAAGGTACAATCTACTAATTCATTCGGCTATGAAACACCCCTATTCTCAACCCCTAACCCTTGGTCAATTAGTTACACATGGTGGTGATGACCAAAATCAAGGAAACACTAAACTTGCTATACATAATCCTGAATGTGTTGATAAAGAAGCAGTCCATGATTAAAACAAGTAATAATTGATGTTTAAAAATTTAAGAAAAAAATACCCAAATACCTATTAAAAATAATAAGAAAATGAAATAATGATCAATCATAAATAAAAAAAGTAATAAGTAATCAAAAAATCAATGTGAATGGGGAAACATTGAAGAATGGCACAAGTATTGATTAAGAATGGAAAGCGACATTGAAACATATATCCAAAATGGGAAAAATATTGAAAGAGATATATAATGGGTGTAGAATGATAAAAAATAAAATGATTTTATAAAAATTTAATAGAATGTATTGAAATAGGTTTTGAATGGGTACATACAAAAACAAGATAAAATAATGAATGAAAATGGGTGAAAGGGATGTGTGTCACACGTTCTATACGGGGTGGAGGCTTAAAATATTAAAAGGCCCAAGGATTTCATGACATGTAATTTACACACATCATGTAATATATTAAATTAATTTTGTCCCATAGTTTACACATCATGTACATTGGCTACACATCGTGTATTTGAGATCTACATTTTCCACCAAAAAATATGTCTGTATCCTTGATCGGGTGAGCCTTTAAAAATTTCACATTGTACCATATCTGTACATCATTAATGTGATACATATTTAGTGAAATTTTCATCATTTAAATATTCATACAATGTAATTAATGTACATGTTTTTTATTGTTTTATTTTCATGTAAAATATTTCAAGGGGTGGAATGTGGCTCTAGAGGCACCCTATGAATGAGACATGCATGTCTTATGTGAGATTCATGATGTGTAGAGGCTATTTTTTGGATATTTTTAATTATTTTTCTTTTATTTCCAAAATTCTTAATTCCTATTAAAAAAACAAACTAGTTTATTAAAAAATAAATCAAGAATAAACATTAAATGAATGTGTCCAATATATAAATATATATATAATTATCTTATCAAATTCCACCACAATTGAACAATTTCTTATCCTTAAGTAAAAAATCATTTCAATAGTGATTCCAATTCAAAAAAAATTAAAACTGGAAAAATTAAATGAAACCAAGAAAAAAACTAACTATTTGAAGAGAAAGTCAATCCTCTAGAATAAATCATGTATAAAAATTAGTAATTTATCAATGTTCAGTTCTTTATACATATTCTTCATTCATTTAATTACTAACTATTCCTTAAATTCTATACCTATTTCATCAATTTATCTCACAATGATTTTTTACTAATCGCTCAAGGAAAATGAAAGTATAGTAATGCTCATACAATGAATACATATTCCAAACCATTGTATTTCATTTGTTTAATCATGTCCTATTTTTGAAGACAAATACAAATTCAATCATAATGGCTTCGACAAAAAGTGTTCAAATTATATTTAAGCCTAGGGTGGGAGGGTAGAAATTAAAAAAACAAGAACAAAATGAGGGTATGATCTAAACTACAATTAATTATTATCATAAATTGTATAATTAACTAAATCCTCCAAGATCAAATAGAATCTATGCTCTACATAGCTAAAATTGGTTCAGTGAATATATATAGTATGTCTAAAAAGTATATCACATTCCTTAATTTCTATTATTTTTATTTATTTCTAAAAAATCATTTACAGACCATATCTCACATCTATCACCTAACCACATATGATCCATCAAAGGATTCATTAGTCTTAAATGGTTATTTTTTACCTTCTTTATACACAACCAAAAAACCTTCCCTTTTTCTTTCTATAATTTTTTAAAAGGAACAAAGTATCCATAGAAAATGAAAAATGTAATAGTGTAACACATCACACCAGTATGCAGAAAATTACATAGTAAATCTACTCAATAACAACATCCTTTTTTCTTCAGTGGTGAAAATTACCCCACACATATTCAAAGGATAATCATACATAATACCAAAATTAGGGTAGAAGGGGATAACTTTCTTAAAATGTATCTATCCCAAAAATGTTATTCATGGCCACTATAGGATAAGTAATGAAAAATGGAAGGTAGGTAACAAGAAGAACTAGCTCAACAATGATTGTCTTAATCAGATTAAAAGTAAATTTTTTTATCATAGACTCAACAATATCTCAATACAAGTTATGAAAGGTTTACATGCCCTAGGTGTATCTCAAGAAATATGATCAAAAATTAATATGAAATCATGGGTTTATAATTCACATAGGAATGGGATTATACAGAAATAATTGGAAATCACTTAGGGTACAAAATCCCATAGTAATTCAATCAGAATTAATTTCGATGGTCTATAATTATAATTAATTCAATAAAGTAATAAATCATGATAAAATATAATAAATATTAAAACATTGATTTAAAAATTTTATAAACTATTTTTATATTTTATTTAAATGGGAACAATTATTTTTCATATTTAAAGAATGAATTTAGTGAAAAATGTCTCCTAGATAGGGGAAAGAAAGCAGTAATCCAAATGTATATATAATGATTCTCAAGAAATATCCCACCCCACATTAAATGATATAGTTTATATACACTCCTAAATGTTGTTTTGGGAGAGATATCAAATATAAATCATATTAAAAATGAAATGGAAACATGAAATTGAATTTAGGAAATTCAGATCTCCCAGTGATGAGTGTCATGCCATAGGAATACTTGGTGGATGATGATTTCCAATTGGTATACCGCCATATTTTGATAGAAATAAAAAACATGTACTAGAAAATACATTAGTCCACATGATTTAAAAAGGATAAAATAAGTGAAATGAGAAGGTTCCCATGGTGAATATTAAAGAAAATAATCTCATATAAAGGTTGATAAGTGAGTATAGTGATGTTCGAAGTGACCTATGAAAAAAAATTCAACTAAAAGAATAAAATACTAATAACATGAATGAAAATAAATAAAATAAAAATATAGTATTCCTCCAATAAAGGGATATAATTTAAATTTTCAACTACATAGATGGAGAAAAGGATCAGGTAGTTCCATCCATTTGCTCATAAATTCTATTCCTTTGATATGAATTAGTGTTTGTATCATAGTGCTTGCATGGATTCTTAGTGGGATTAACAAATTGAGGGTCCTACCATGAATGAATATTTTGAGACAATAATATCATCAATTCCAATCATGGTTAGGATCCCTAAAGACCAAAAATATCAAGTGAGATCTCTTGTAGCTAGTTTTTGATGTCATCCAGATGATTATTCATCTGATGTAGGAGGGTATATGATGGCAGTAAATGCATTTCAGTACCATAGATGATTGAAAAGAGATATACATTACTAATGTAAAGAATTAATGAAATGAAAATTATCCAAAAAAAGTAATTAAAAATATTTATCCAATTTATATATATAAGAAATGATACAATAGTGATTATTGTATAAAATGTAAACAAAAAACATTCCAAAAAAGAGTACATTAGAGGTTGGTTATAAAGGAAAATTAAACTGAGGGGTTCACTCATTGGTCGTTTCATTTTTATTACCCTCCCAAACAATGGTTCCCTGAATGTGACACACCATATTGATGTCCTCTATGGAAATAGACATTGGATCTTTATATGCCTCTAAAGGTGTCACGGTACTGATATAAATATCTATGGATGATGGGAGAAATCTATGTATCCTTATGGTGAACAAGTCTTAGGTAGTAGGGTCCATGAATGAAACCACAAAAAATAATGGGTTGGATAGGCCCATATCTTTTTATTCATACAATACTAAATAATCCTTCTATGTTTCATGGTATGCCAACTCAGAGAAGATTTTTTCCATGGTGTCAAAGGTGGGATGGATTTTGGTAGATAAAGGGGCTACTTATGGTGGTGGGTGAGATGATACTCTGGCAGGTGGTGGTGTAGGGGTGGTAAAAAATGAAATTTCGGAAAATGGAATTCCTAATTTTTTTGAAATCTTGTGTATGTTCTCTAGAATTCAATAGTGGAACACTCATATATTTTCAAGGAATGATCGGGTGGGAGATGGTGTAGTAAATGTTGAGGTGGATGAAAAATGAATATGGGTGGTGGTAATAATATGGGGAATGGTTGCTGGTAGGATGATAGTATGATAGTGGTGGAAGGGGAATAATCTCTGGTTTTAGAGGATGGGGTGGGTGTAAGGGTATTATTTGGGGATAGTGGTGTGGATTGGTCAGTGAAAATTTGGGTTGGGACCTCATTAGTATCCTTCATATACACTAGTGTCCATCGGTAGATTTTTCCATCCTATAGGGGTAGCCTCATCTTGTGGGGAAGAAGTAAGATAATTCCCTCCAGAAGACTACAGGATTTTTTGGGTTGGGTATCATAAAATGAACTAGGATTCCTATAAAAATATGTGATGAAAGAGCCACCCATCATCGAACCAAGAGTCCTCTTCACTAGGTTTTGGTAGAACATTATAAATTTCCTTCCTATGTTGACATATGGGACACCCATCATTGATGAGAGAATAATGACCTTGATATGAATAACTCCCCACCCATTATTGGGAAACAATATAGGTCAGACAAGCATGATATAAGGACCTATGAAGTATTTGGAGTGAAACATATTGAATCATTATTCTCTTCATGGTGTGATGAAAATAAATTTTATGATAGTCTCTAGTGATCATGTCCCAGAGTCATGCAGCCTTGACCTTGTTAGGCCCAAGTTATAATGTCGAGAAGACTAGAAAGGTGATTAATTTGGTGATATAGATTGTCAAGGCAATATAAAAATAACCCATACTATAATACCATGGTCAACCTTTAAGTTTGAATCAGATAATTTTGTTGCCTAGCTCAATGGTAGCAAGGAAATAAAAGAAGATCTCACAAATAGTATCCTATCATACATGGGTGATTGTTCTAAGGGTAAGATAGACTATGATTTCAAGGATCTCCTTGTGTATTTGAATGTTCTCTAGCACTGTGAGGTCCAACATATTTTTTTTAACGCCCTTAGTTTTTATGGAACATTTTTTAGAGTACATTAAAATTTTCATTTATATCTTGCAATTCACTAAGCCAGACATTCCTTTCACACTAAACCATTTTGTCGTATGTTACACGCAACACCGGATCGGCATATGATACATGAAATATAGAGAATAGATTTTGTTCAACGTATAAAAAATATGTTTATATTGAGTTATATATAACACCAAAGGAATCATTCACTACATGCAACACTGACATCGCATTCATTACACACAATAGTTACATTATTCGATAGCTTGTGTTCTACGCAATACCGAGTTTCACTAAACAATGATATATTCTTAAAATATTATTATTTAATGTGATATAAACTAGCCATTATGAATAGTATTAATCAAATTTTTAATTTTTTATAACATTAACATTCGTCTTATGTATTTTCTAGACATGATATAAGAAGATTTTCAATTTTTAATATAAAAGAAGTATTTTTCAAAAAATGTAGTTTTTATACCTTTTTTATGGAACACCCATTTTAAATATAGTTTTTATAACTTTTATATATTATATTTTACAAAATAAAATTATTATTTTGAAGAGGAACATAAAAATTTACTATGGTTGAATTTTTCGTTTTTTCCTGATAAAATTCATATTTTAATGAATAATGAAAAATACTATATTTTAATTTAAAAAACCATTTCAGCTAATTCAATTATATAGTTATATTATCTTTTTAATTAGTTTTAATGTGTTATTGGATTATGTTTTTAATAATTTAATGAAATTTTGGTAATTGGAAGTAATTTAACAATTAAATTGGACATAAACAAATGTCTATCTTTTAATAGTTTTCACTTTTTAAAAATATACTTTCTGGTTTTGACAACAGGAATTAGTTTTAAATTAATTTATGAAAATTCATTGTTTTGAATTTATAAAAAAGAAAACCATATTTAGAATCATATGTTTTAAATTTTTTTAGAAGTTCCTTTTTATTTTTTGACATTATGGATATTAAATTATGTAATTATTTTTATTTAACATTATTAAATGGTAAATCAGGTAAATAAGGGTAAATAAATATATTATAATAATATAAAAGTACCCAAACACATTTACCAATCCTATTTTATGATTCATGGGTGACAAAAACAATAATTCATCTGAAATATTTTCATACAAGAAACACATGGGGGTGAAAATGACATGCATAATAATTAATTTAAATGTAAACTGAAATATAACATAAAAATGAATCGTTTTACTAAAAAAATATTAAGGTGTAGTTATTTAATTGATATATTTGACTATAAATATTAATTAGAATAATAAAAAAATATAATACATCATGGTATTTTATTTATAACTTTTAGACATTAAATAAGTAATTTTATTTATGTCCCAATGATGATGCAGTGATTACCTTATTAATGAAATATTCAAATAAATGTTACTATAAATATTAAAATAAATATAATTTGACCATTTTGATGACATCCATGATTTTTTTTTGAAACATTGACATGATATGGATTAGTTAATTCCTTTTTTCTGAATCAATCATGTTTTTATGACATTCCAAAAATTCAATTTCTAAATAGTGTCAAAATTGACATAAATTAGTTTTCAAAAACAAAAATTATTTTATTAAACGATATAATAGTCCTAATAATATAATATTCAAAACACATACTTATATAATGTTAAAAATGTTATTAATGGTCCACTTGAGGTTCTATTTTTCATTTTATATCATCTATACTAACCATATATTATGAAAATACAAGAAGACATGATAAGAGTTAGTGTTTTTTAACTATGGGTAAAAGCTAAATTATAAGGTTAATTTTGTAACATAAACTTATATAAAAGATATTGGTAGAGTATTTATACCTATCCAAATATTAACCTATAAATTAATCCCTTTTCACCCATTAGAAACCAAAAATCAATTTATAACTGATTCTTATTTTATGACATTCCTAAAGTGCCCCTCACCTCTCCTATAAAAGGGAACTTCTCATTCTATTCTATTTACACCGCCAATGCCCTTTGTCTCAAACCTAACCTACAAAAAACTCCTATGAAATACCCTCACTACATCTTATAGGACACCATTTTGGTATAAAACAAAGTTATGCAGTCCATTTGTGCAAATCAAAAGGAGACACCCAAATAAGCGGTAATCGTTTTATCCCGTCTTTCAATGTTCTTTTCATATTCTACTTACTCTTACTAAGTCATTACCATACTAAAATAATATATCCATAATATAATATATTATTATATGTTGTTATGATTATGGGACACCTATATTCCTCATTTTAACTATCTTATTAAAAACAATATCACCATGCATGCGTATGCATGGCTTACGGTCTCCACGCCGCGGGATAAAACGTTTTCAACTATACTTTATATAGATGGGTATAATGATGAATATAAATGAATTAAATAATAAATATAACATAATATTATATATTTAAAATTCATATACTATCCAATTTCATACCATTTAATCTTTAAGATAAATATATTGTCACTTGTGCGTACATACGACTTACCGTCTCCACGAAGTGATGAGATTCATTCTCCACGTTAACCATTCAATAATGATTATATATTATATATAATAAATAAGAATTTAATATATTACATAATAATTCTATTGGATTTATTTATATATATTTCATTTACTTTCTTCTATTCAATTCAATAAGGAAACAGAAAAAAAAAACATTTATGCGTACGTACGGCCTACCGTCTCAATGAATGATATATATCTTTTCATTTATAAATCAATTTTATATTATTCAATACTGAATATTTATGATATATAAACCATATTTTAAATTATTGAATTAATTAAATCACTTTATATGTAATTATATGAAGAATAACAAGTCAAAACATGTACAATAAATAAAACGATTATTACCCAAAACGTTGCTTTAACCTGGAATTCATAAATAAACAAGTAATATAAAGTCATAAGTGAATCATTTATGAAATCATAAATATTATTATGGTTTTTTTAAAAGTTAATAACATGTTTAAAGCCACTATATAGGAGTTTTATACACATACGGATGAAATTGGACCTAAGTTAAGGGATAATTTTTCAATATCATTATTATCTGAGATTGATTATTCGTAAGTATTTACTAGGGTATATTTATTATCCACATACATGTTTCTTATATAATTATTCAAAACTATTATATATATACTTCTATAATTTTTTAATGTCAATTTTACCCATTGGTGATTATTTGTTAAATGGTATGAAAGGAATCTTTTGTTTTTTTGGTACAAGTTACTTTTTGACTTTCTGGAAAAAGTACGAGGAGAATGTTTTAATAATGATACACGGCAAGAACAAATTTTTACCTTTTCAAAACACCTTATTTAAATGATTTTTTAAAAAAAATAATTTTAATTTTAACCTAATTTATTTTTTTAAAAAAAATCATGTCATTTTGAGAAAAGAAAACATTTTGAAGAAGAAAGGACATTTTTCTCAAGAAATAAGTTTAACTATCATATCAATATTATTTTCCATCTAAGATGATGCTACGTAAATAGGGATATGTTTCTATACCTATTATTATTATGATTTGAATGTTTTAATGATGAAATGATATTTTATATTGAATGTGTTATGATAAAATGGTGTTTAAGAAACCCATTTTATTTCTTGGGTTATTCTACGATGAATGATTTTTGTGCTTGTAGAACATGTAAGAATGATTTAATTATGAGATGGTTGGAACTTATATCTCCATCCAATGAATTGGGTAAGTATTTATATTTCATGAGATAAACATGACTAGAATGGAAATTAAATTCGGTTCCGTAATATAGGGTTGGAACAACATATAAATATGGTTCAGTAATACATGGCAGGAACGACAAGTAAATCCGGTTTAGTAATGGAATTTTTCAATTATAATGGTCTTGGAAGAAATGACTTGTATACTATGGAAATTTTATTATGTTCTTTTTTTTCCAAAATTCCATATTATATTCCAATTCTATTTTATTATGGATAATGTTCCTTTATGATCGTTTCCTTATGTACTGCCAAGATTTTTTCATAACATAATTTTATGTAATTTAAAATTTATTTTCATGTTTTTACATTCTTATGTTTTTGGTTTGTTTTATGTTCTCCATATTTACCCTTAATTAGCATTTGAGATCACCCTTTTTATGTTTTCTTTTCCCCGGGATATAAATAAAGGTTTTAGGTGGGAAAACAAATGGTAAAAAACTTTATGGGAGATATAAGGCCCCAACCTTAAACCTTACTTAAACTTGAGTTATTACAAGATTACACATTGAGGATCTTTTCTGGTTTAGAGTTTTAGAGAATTAGATCATGAAACTTTCATTACATTCCACATTTAAACAAGGTGGCTACATAAAAGACAATATTCATTCTTCCCATCAATGGAAACCTATTTAAAATAAAACACGGATTCTTTCTTGACACATCCTTGACACTATCGTCACATCATGTACCTTTCCATTGACCTGTGAAAAGCATTTCAAAAACTTGGTATGAGCATAAAAAGCTCAGTAAGGGTTAAAAAAATATGGAAAGGAAACATGAGTTCATATATACATAAGAATGAAATCATACTTTACCCATAAAACATAGGCATATCAAATCATGAATAAATCATAGAAAACATAAGACATAAAGGTAACTTGAGGCATTAATAACATTCTTACGTAGGGAGTAACCCTCTTGGTTACGTTTGGAATACCCATCACATTATATTCCCTAAATCTCTTTGGAGAAACCTTAACGTTTCACTCCTTCGCGTTACCCAATGCATTGGAGAGCTATATCGGGCTCACCCGCCCTTAGTTTATCACGGACCCACCCGTTTTCATAACAATGCCCAAGAACCATAACATAATCGTATCACATAAACATGAATAAAGGAAACATAACATTTCCACATTTCAATCACAATATAACATTTTAGGATATTGAAATAATGAATCCATTCAAAAAGAAACCATTTCCAAAACCATTTAAAACATTTAATAAAGAGATTTTTGAATCAAAGTGTCCCATACCACCTTGAAGCTTCTAACATTTTAAACCATTAATATCCATATAAATAAATCCTTAAAACCATTTTTAAAACATGGATATTAATAAGAACAAATAATTAAAACATTTAAAACGATATTTTGGTTAAAGGGGTTTTACCAAAATTAGAGACACTTGAATACAATAATCGAGGAATAACATTTAGTCAGAACATTATAATATCATGAGAATAAAAGGATTCATGATATAATACTCCAAAGGACAGTATATACACCATATAAGAGTGAATCGGTGCATAACAACAATGAACCCTCAATAGAAATGTCAAATGTGATGAAATCCCTTATAAAGAAGGTATCCTTAAATTAAGGACAAATAAATCTCAAAAATATGTGTGACAAATATATATATACCCAATATAAGTGTATATTAAGTGTAAAACAATAAAAGGTCATTCACACATATTCAATGGATGACATATTCAATGACTATAAGTTGAACCCAAAGAAATCAAAATTGGGTTAAAAAGTTCCCTTGACAGCCTAACGGCATCACATCAAAATGAGTTGATGAGAGATAAAAAGTGTATCTCATCACTTGGAAATAAAATTTACATCAATAAGGATGTATGATAACATATCCCAACATAAAAATATGTAAATTAAAATACCCAATAAAAGAAGTCTTTTAAAAAAGAGGAGGGTGAAAGCTTCCCTTACCGACTTGGGTATCTTTCAAAACATACACCCCATGGAAGAAAGACAATAGGTCATTGATGTAAATACTCATAAACGAAACTATATTACACAAAGAGTAGAATAATGGTCAGTACATACACCACTCAATGGAATTTGTGGCAAATGTAGCAAAAATCTCACGGGAATAAAAGTGAAATGAAAAATCCCTTACGAAAACTCGGCAGCCTAACGGCGCCACATAAAACTTCCGAATATGGATTGATGAGATCAAATAGGGTATCTCATCACATTACAATAAAATGTACAGCAAGAGTAATATAAAAGAAAATCCCCCAACATTACAAAGTGGAGCTTAAAATAAGTGACATAAAGGAGAATACTTAAAAAGAAAGAGAGAGGTTAGATCTCTTACGAAAGTTTGGCAGCCTAATGGCGCCACTCAAAACTTCCAAAATGGATTGATGAGAGAGAATAGGGTATCACATCACATGAAAATAAATATTATAGTAAGTGTAATATAAAAGACCATCCCAATGATAAGAAAGATGAGCTTAAAATAAATGACATAAAAGAGTGTACTTAAAAAGAAAGAGAGTTGTAGGATCCCTTACCTCGGGTCCGACTTGACTCGATCGTTATTTAATCTCCTGAATAATAAATTTGAGTTAAGTTCTACTCCCTTAAGAACCTTTTTCAAGTTCATTATTCCTTTTATATCACTTATTACCATGTCATAAACATTATGTAATCATTTAAGTTAATAATATTTGTTTTGCCGATATTTGGTTCTTAAGTTGAAAGTGGACTTCTTACAATTACATGTTGTTTGTGTGGCCAAATTTTTATTATATCCAGAATTGTATTCATGATTTAGATATCATATATGTCATATATATCCAGTACATGCATGCATTTATAACATTACATAATCATTTAGAGGTAAGAAATGAAATGCACTGTTTATGGAGTCGGTAAGCCGTACGTACGCCTGAACGCTACTTTCATTTCTATTTCGTATTTTATAGAATGGAATAATAATTATATAAGGGTATATTATAATTCCAGTATAATATCATATATAATATCATATTTCCATCCTTTATACATCCCACATATGGTATTTAACGAATCAAATCACTTTGAGGGGGCGGTAGTCCGCACTTCCTTAAATGAAGATATCGTGTATACCCATAATGGAAGCCATAAAGGTAAGACAAAAATGAAAAATACAGAAGCATAAATAAAACATAAACATATCATATATCATATATAAAAATAGTGAAATCATAATGGACACCTTTGAAGGTGTTAAATGAGTATTGAACAATCATCATTTCGGGAGGCAGAATTTCACCATCCACGGAAACCGTATGTTCTTTAACCATTTTATGTAGTTGTGTGAGAGTGTAGCTAGAATAAATCTTATAAAAACATCATAGTATATTGAAGATACTGGTTTTGTTACAAAAGAATTAAATAAAAAGAGTTTAGGGGGTTGGAGAAGCAAAATAAAACAAATGAACATGAGAGAATGAATTACCTTTAAAAGTGTAACTCCTTTTGATTTGAGCCCAAAGGCTTCATTTGAAAGGATTCTGCCCAAAGGTAATCCTCTAGGGTTAGGAGAGGGATGTTGAGAGAGTAAATGGGCAGGGGTTGGCCGAGCCAAAGGCTTTAGGAGTGTGTTAAATGAGGTAGAGGTGGGGGCCTTTTATAAGAGGAGAGGAGGGGCACTTTTGGAAAGTAAAGAAATATTACTTTATTTGAAAATGTGTTTCGGTTTCAAAAGGTCCCACATTGATATAATTCGTGGATAAGGTGATAAGGCTTCGAACTACACTCATCCAATAAGTTTTGTACATGTGTAGTTCATAGATTTTACATTATCTTTCTATTTTATTTAAATCATCAAATAATGATGTCATCACTGCATCATTATTATGTCATAAATAATTTAATTTATTTAATGTATAAAAATTATACAAAAAATACTATGATGTATAAAATCTTTGTATCTTTCCAATGACTATTTATAATCAAAAATATGACTTGTATTACCCCAATTAAAAATTGTTTTAGTAAAACATATCATGTTTGTGTCAATTTTACTTTTACATTAAATAAAATGTTATTTATGTCATTTCCCAACCAAAGTGGATCCATGGGGTCCCCAAGTTGACCCATGGCTTGTCTTGGTCGTCCATGATACAACCAATAGGTTTAGGACAAGTGTCATGGTGTTTTCACATTCTTATAATATCATTTTTACCTTAAACTACACTAATTACCTCTAATCGCGATTAAAAACTTAATAAGTTACTATTCACCAAAAATTATTTTAATCTCATTGAACCACATTTTACTTCTTAATGACAACCATGTATGTCGGATTTTTGAAAATCAAAACACAATGATGGCAAAATTTCATTTAAACGGAAAATCAGTTTTTATAAGTACCACTTAGTGGTTTCACTATTCATCAAAAATTGAAGTTTTTCAGAAAAATCCCAAAAATTCACCCTAACCTATATTTGATATTCTGAATTCAAAAATGAAGTCCATTTTACAAAATTCAAAACATATAAGTTACATTAATTAATTTAATAATTAATTCCCGCTGTTATGACAAATAGCGTGTTTTATGAAACAATAAGTATCAAAAGATTGACACTAGTTTAAGTCTGATTTCAAAGTGAAATTGATTCCAACGACCACTATTGGATTTAATTGTAAAAATATTTTCTAATTTCACTTTAAAACCAATTAAAAATATAATCTAATCATATAAATAAATTAGATTAAAAAGAGGTTTTGAATTAAAATACAACATTTTACACTATTCATTGAAAAAATGAACTTTATCGGAAAGATATCAAAAATTTACACAAAGTAAATTTTGATGTCCCAATTCTAAAGAATAGTTTTATTTGGTCCAAAATAATGTATAAGAGTGATCAGAACTATATTTAATGACAGTTCGCCATCAAAAGGTGATAAGTGAACCTTTAGTGAAAATTAGGGTATAAAAGCCTAAAATTGAATTCTTTCTGTATTTTAAGCCTCTATCCTTTATTGGATAAATGTAAAAACATTTAAAAACATATATAATCATATTTTAGTTATTTATATCCATTCCCTCTAATAAAATGGCTACATGTTAACTACCATTTAAAATAATATTATTTTATTATTAGAGTGCAACGTAAGATTCCCAAGAAACCCATTGTTGCATGTTGGGTACGCCATCGAGCATAGCATCCCCTTTAAAGTCATATCAATATTTTATTCACAAATATGGATAAATAAGAAAATGTCTTATTCTTTATTTACCTAGGGTGTTACATCCTTCCCCCCTTTTGGGAATTGCGTCCTCGCAATTTTTAAAATTGAGCTTGGAAACATCCTTGAAAGTCCCACATCGGAACAAAAGTCGGTAAAACAAACACTTTAAAATAAAGAAAGATAAGTACAAAGGTCACCCGATTTAACCCATACTAGGATTCCAAGTATGAAAATATGGACATGGAGGAAAAAACAAAGGGTCATGTTCTGATGGAGAGTGATAGAAAACATGTTTAGGAGAAATTTAACCACGAGAAAATCACAAACTTGTGATGGGTTAAACGGTATTCGATTCCCCAGTAGGAAAAGTTAATAGACAAAAATTTTGTTTTAAGTTACTTTTTATTGAGGAATTTATTCATAAGGAAACATAATCACTTATCATGTTGACTCTCAACTTTTATTAGATTCCTTACACAAACTCATATTTTCTCCAAAAGGCGATTATTTAGGAAGACTTGTTCACATTAAGGGTACTATAATCAACTTCTAGAGAATTACCTAACCCAAAAAAAAAAAGAGAACTACATACTTCCCAGGTCTTTAGACTTTAACCAAAACTAAAACCCAAAATATTAGTACAAGATTAGATAACCTAGAAAAGGATAACCCATTAGAAAGAAAATCTATTCTTAATCTCTAAAATTTGTCCAACAAAACCCAAAGTTCAACGAGGACCATCCGATAAACAATTTGCCCATAAAATTCTTCAAAGTAAACCAATATAAGATTGAAACCCAAATATTTGAAGGATTTAGTCACATAGTCTTCCAAGTTAAATTTTAACATTTATCTCCAAACAACATTAGTTGCTCCTAAAGCCTCGTATTGAAAAGTAATTAACCTAATCACATATCCTCCATGATAGGTTAATCATTTTCATAAATATCCCAAAATCAACTTACTCTTAATTGATAAAATCATATAACTAGAAAGAATCATTCAAACTAACCAGGGACTTCACGTAGTCCAGTGGTAGGCGATAAATACCAGTCGCACTTTGGTTGTGGGTTTGATTCCCACAGCATTGTCCGACGCGACGGGTTGTCACACGGTCTGCGTGTTGTCCTTTTTCCAAAACTATATAATTCTCAAATCATTCCCCAAAAAGGGATAAAATCATCAAAAATGATCATAACATATTTTAACCTCAACTTTATCTCATTCCTTTCATTTTCCATCATATCATAGAGTAACCCATAATTACCTAAAAAGTAAGGATCATATAAACCCTAATGGTTACCTTAATAATTATTACCTGAATTTCCACATCGATTTGGCCATCTCGTACATGATGCATTAGAGAACTCACCAAGGTTGAAGTGGTTGGTCATGAATCCTTGATAGTTGGTTTAGAACAACCATGAGATTCCTCATTGAATCCCCCATCTCATCCAGTCTCTTAATCAGAGAACCACCATAGTTTCCTTCAAACCCATTGTCACTTTGGTGCCTGCTAGATCCAGCCATTTACTAAAACCAAAAAGGTCAGTGTGAGTATATCAACAAAACCATCATGTACTAATGAGTAAGATAGACAATAAGATATACTTACTCATTCACTTTATCTAAAACTAAGACTCTTTCTGAAATCCTAACCATTATGGTAATTTCACTTATGCTTAATGAATACCCTAACCTCTAAAGTTATCTAAACCGGCCTTTGATACCAACTATAAGGCCCCAGCCTTAAACCTTACTTAAACTTGAGTTATTACAAGATTACACATTGAGGATCTTTTCTGGTTTAGAGTTTTAGAGAATTAGATCATGAAACTTGCATTACATTCCACATTTAAACAAGGTGTCTACATAAAAGACAATATTCATTCTTCCCATCAATGGAAACCTATTTAAAATAAAACACGGATTCTTTCTTGACACATCCTTGACACTATCGTCACATCATGTACCTTTCCCTTGACCTGTGAAAAGCATTTCAAAAACTTGGGATGAGCATAAAAAGCTCAGTAAGGGTTATAAAAATATGGAAAGGAAACATGAGTTCATATATACATAAGAATGAAACCATACTTTACCCATAAAACATAGGCATATCAAATCATGAATAAATCATAGAAAACATAATACATAAAGGTAACTTGAGGCATTAATAACATTCTTACGTAGGGAGTAACCCTCTTGGTTACGTTTGGAATACCCATCATAGTATATTCCCTAAATCTCTTCGGAGAAACCTTAACGTTTCACTCCTTCGCGTTACCCAATGCATTGGAGAGCTATATCGGGCTCACCCGCCCTTAGTTTATCACGGAACCACCCGTTTTCATAACAATGCCCAAGAACCATAACATAATCGTATCACATAAACATGAATAAAGGAAACATAACATTTCCACATTTCAATCACAATATAACATTTTAGGATATTGAAATAATGAATCCATTCAAAAAGAAACCATTTCCAAAACCATTTAAAACATTTAATAAAGAGATTTTTGAATCAAAGTGTCCCATACCACCTTGAAGCTTTTAACATTTTAAACCATTAATATCCATATAAATAAATCTTTAAAACCATTTTGAAAACATGGATATTAATAAGAACAAATAATTAAAACATTTAAAATGATATTTTGGTTAAAGGGGTTTTACCAAAATTAGAGACACTTGAATACAATAATCGAGGAATAACATTTAGTCAGAACATTATAATATCATGAGAATAAAAGTATTCATGATATAATACTCCAAAGGACAGTATATACACCATATAAGAGTGAATCGGTGCATAACAACAATGAACCCTCAATAGAAATGTCAAATGTGATGAAATCCCTTATAAAGAATGTATCCTTAAATTAAGGACAAATAAATCTCAAAAATATGTGTGAAAAATATATATATACCCAATATAAGTGGATATTAAGTGTAAAACAATAAAAGTTCATTCACACATATTCAATGGATGACATATTCAATGACTACAAGTTGAACCCAAAGAAATCGAAATTGGGTTAAAAAGTTCCCTTGACAGCCTAACGGCATCACATCAAAATGAGTTGATGAGAGATAAAAAGTGTATCTCATCACTTGGACATAAAATTTACATCAATAAGGATGTATGAGAACATATCCCAACATAAAAATATGTAAATTAAAAGACCCAATAAAAGAAGTCTTTTAAAAAAGAGGAGGGTGAAAGGTTCCCTTACCGACTTGGGTATCTTTCAAAACATACACCCCATGGAAGAAAGACAATAGGTCATTGATGTAAATACTCATAAACAAAATTATATTACACAAAGAGTAGAATAATGGTCAGTACATACACCACTCAATGGAATTTGTGGCAAATGTAGCATAAATCTCACAGGAATAAAAGTGAGATGAAAAATCCCTTACGAAAACTCGGCAGCCTAACGTCGCCACATAAAACTTCTGAATATGGATTGATGAGATCAAATAGAGTATCCCATCATATTACAATAGAACTTACAGCAAGTGGAATATAAAAGAAAATCCCCCAACATTGCAAGGAGGAGTTTAAAATAAGTGACATAAAGGAGAGTACTTAAAAAGAAAGAGAGAGGTTAGATCTCTTACGAAAGTTCGGCAGCCTAACGGCGCCACTCAAAACTTCCAAAATGGATTGATGAGAGAGAATAGGGTCTCTCGTCACATGAACATAAAAATTACAGTAAATGTAATATAAAAGAACATCCCAATCATAAGAAATATGAGCTTAAAATAAATGACATAAAAGAGTGTACTTAAAAAGAAAGAGAGTTGTAGGATCCCTTACCTCGAGTCCGACTTGACTCGATCGTTATTTAATCTCCTGAATAATAAATTTGAGTTAATTTATACTCCCTTAAGAACCTTTTTCAAGTTCATTATTCCTTTTATATCACTTATTACCATGTCATAAACATTATGTAATCATTTAAGTTAATAATATTTGTTTTGCCGATATTTGGTTCTTAAGTCGAAAGTGGACTTCTTACAATTACATGTTGTTTGTGTGGCCAAATTTTTATTATATCCAGAATTGTATTCATGATGTAGATATCATATATGTCATATATATCCAGTACATTCATGCATTTATAACATTACATAATCATTTAGAGGTAAGAAATGAAATGCACTGTTTATGGAGACGGTAAGCCGTACGTACGCATGAACGCTACTTTCATTTCTATTTCGTATTTTATAGAATGGAATAATAATGATATAAGGGTATATTATAATTCCAGTAAAATATCATATATAATATCATATTTCCATCCTTTATACATCCCACATATGGTATTTAACGAATCAAATCACTTTGAGGGGGCGGTAGTCCGCACTTCCTTAAATGAAGATATCGTGTATACCCATAATGGAAGCCATAAAGGTAAGAAAAAAATGAAAAATACAGAAGCATAAATAAAACATAAACATATTATATATCATATATAAAAATAGTGACATCATAATGGCCACCTTTGAAGGTGTTAAATGAGTATTGAACAATCATCGTTTCGGGAGGCAGAATTTCACCATCCACGGAAACCGTATGTCCTTTAACCATTTGATGTAGTTGTGTGAGAGTGTAGCTCGAATAAATATTATAAAAAAATCCTAGTATATTGAAGATACTGGTGTTTTTACAAAAGAAGTAAATAAAAATATTTTAGGGGGTTGGAGAAGCAAAATAAAACAAATGAACATGAGAGAATGAATTACCTTTAAAATTGTAACTCCTTTTGATTTGAGCCCAAAGGCTTCCTTTGAAAGGATTCTGCCCAAAGTTAATCCTCTAGGGTTAGGAGAGGGATGAGGAGAGAGTAAATGGGCAGGGGTTGGCCGAGCCAAAGGCTTGAGGAGTGTGTTAAATGAGGTAGAGGTGGGGGCCTTTTATAAGAGGAGAGGAGGGGCACTTTTGGAAAGTAAAGAAATATTACTTTATTTGAAAATGTGTTTCGGTTTCAAAAGATCCCACATTGATATAATTCGTGGATAATGTGATAAGGCTTCGAAATACACTCATCCAATAAGTTTTGGACTTGTGTAGTTCATAGATTTTACATTATCTTTCTATTTTATTTAAATCGTCAAATAATGATGTCATCGCTGCATCATTATTATGTCATAAATAATTTAATTTATTTAATGTCTAAAAATTATACAAAAAATACTATGATGTAGGAAATATTTTTATATTTCCAATGACTATTTATAATCAAAACTCTGACTTGTATAACCCCAATTAAAAATTTTTTTAGTAAAACATATCATGTTTGTGTCAATTTTACTTTTACATTAAATAAAATGTTATTTATGTCATTTCCCAACCAAAGTGGATCCATGGGGTCCCCAAGTTGACCCATGGCTTGTCTTGGTAGTCCATGATACAACCAATAGGTTTAGGACAAGTTTCATGGTGTTTTCACATTCTTATAATATCATTTTTACCTTAAACTACACTAATTACCTCTAATCGCGATTAAAAACTTAATAAGTTACTATTCACAAAAAATTATTTTAATCTCATTGAACCACATTTTACTTCTTAATGACAACCATGTATGTCGGATTTTTGAAAATCAAAACACAATGATGGCAAAAATTCATTTAAATGGAAAATCAGTTTTTATAAGTACCACTTAGTGGTTTCACTATTCATCAAAAATTGAAGTTTTTCAGAAAAATCCCAAAAATTCACCCTAACCTATATTTGATATTCTGAATTCAAAAATGAATTACTTTTTACAAAATTCAAAACATATAAGTTACATTAATTAATTTAATAATTAATTCCCGCTGTTATGACAAATAGCGTGTTTTATGAAACAATAAGTATCAAAAGATTGACACTAGTTTAAGTCTGATTTCAAAGTGAAATTGATTCCAATGACCACTATTGGATTTAATGGTAAAAATATTTTCTAATTTCACTTTAAAACCAATTAAAAATATAATCTAATCATATAAATAAATTAGATTAAAAAGAGGTTTTGAATTAAAATACAACATTTTACACTATTCATTGAAAAAAAAATGAACTTTATCGGAAAGATATCAAAAATTTACACAAAGTAAATTTTGATGTCCCAATTATAAAGAATAGTTTTATCTGGTCCAAAATAATGTATAAGAGTGATCAGAACTATGTTTAATGACAGTTCGCCATCAAAAGGTGATAAGTGAACCTTTAGTGAAAATTAGGGTATAAAAGCCTAAAATTGAATTCTTTCTGTATTTTAAGCCTCTATCCTTTATTGGATAAATGCAAAAACATTTAAAAACATATATAATCATATTTTAGTTATTTATATCCATTCCCGCCAATAAAATGGCTACATGTTAACTACCATTTAAAATAATATTATTTTATTATTAGAGTGCAACGTAAGATTCCCAAGAAACCCGTTGTTGCATGTTGGGTACGCCATCGAGCATAGCATCACCTTTAAAGTCATATCAATATTTTATTCACAAATATGGATAAATAAGAAAATGTCTTATTCTTTATTTACCTAGGGTGTTACAGGAGATTTTGAAGATCTTTCGCCAAGTTAGAAGATTATTTTCTATGTTTCCAAAGACACTAAAATACTATGTTCTAGGGTGTATATTTGTGAAATTTATTAATTATTTCACAAAATAAATGTAATTTCCATGTACGTCAATCTTGGGTCCTTAGTGTTGGTATTAGAGTGAAGATATGTTGGATTTGAATAATTAAATTGGATGATGGTAGTTTCATGAGATCTAATTACGGAGTTATTGACAAGAGGGTTATCCTGTAATGGATGTTGTATAAAACGTTTTGAGAATTATGGAATATATACAATAAGTTTTTGAATAAGGAAATTTTCATGTTTTAAATAAGGATATCTTATAATTTAGGTTGTTTTCGTGACTCAAGATAATACATAACGAAGGTGTTCACGTTTTGGAATGTTTCCTACCAAATATATCTTTTGATATATGGGGGATAAATGTTAAGTTGGGTTTTATAACATTTTTCTATAGATTTTTATTTTCAACTTTTAGAAGGATTGTAATGTTATAGCATTTTTCGAATGTTTAAACATTAGATGATGTTTTTTAGAATAAAGTATTATCTCACCATATATGGACTTATACATGTCTGATAACTTGTGATAACATTTTTTTGATAATGGAAGATGGAATGAACTATCATTAAATTTATGGATTTTATGAACTGATAACACTTTAGGAATGAAAAACTCAACATCATTTCTTTGAATAAGAGATGAATTTGAAATTGTTCATGACACATACAATGAAAATATTGTACTAAAATCATCTCAGTATTTCTTCTAATGTTATTAAACATTATGAAAAGGATATGGAAAACCAAAAATGTTATCTTAATACTTTTTTATCTGATGAATAAGATGGTTCCTTAAATCATCCCAAATTTATGGATATCTGGTTGTAAACTTTCTCCAAACCTTGTTATATATTACTATCAATCAGAACTTGATAGTTAGATTTTTCTTCTGTATCCATGTTTTCACATGACTCCTATATTATCCTATGAAGAAAACCAGTGATGAGTCACATTGGATAACTTTTATTTTTCAAACAATCCTTTTTAAAATGAATTTTTAGTACTCCTTTTTATGATGTGGGTTTCCAAGAATGATACTTTCAAGTAGTAATCCTATTATATCCTTGAATCATTTTGAGGGAGAAAATAATTTTAACGGGGGTATAATATAACAACTTAAGTTTTAATGGATCATTTATTTTGAGTAAATGAAAATTTTTCTTTTATATCTTGATATTCACTAATTCAAACATTTCTTTTACACTAAGCCAACTTGTCGTATAATACACAGAACACCAAGTTGTCATATGATACACAAAATAATGAGTATATATTTTGTTCAATGTATAAAATAACATTGTATGTATTATGTTATATGTAACACTAAAAGAATAATTCACTACACAAAACACTGACCTGGATTGTGTTACATGCAAGAGTGACCTTCCTCGATAACTTGTATTGTACGCAATACCGAATTTCACTAAACAACGATATATTATTAAAATATAATTATTTAATGGGATATAAACTAGCTGTTATGAATAGAATTAAAAAATTAATTTTATATAACATTAACATTCCCCATATGTAATTTCTATAATTTATATAAGAACAAATTGAATTTTTTGGACAAAATAAGTATTTTTCAAGAAATGCAGTTTTGCCACCTTTTAATGGCTCACCCATTTTAAATCTAGTTTTTAACACTTTTACACATTATATTTGAAAAAAAATTAAAATTATTCTTTTGAAGAGTCACATAAAAATTTACTTTTTTTAATTTTTGGTATTTTTCTGATAAAGTTCTTATTATAATGAATAGTGAAAAATACTAAATTTTAACTCAAACAGCCTTTTTATATAATTTATTTATATAGTTATATTATCATTTTTATTAGTTTTAAAGTGTAATTGGATTATGTTTTAATAATTTAATCCAATTTTAATCATTTAAAGTAATTTCATATTTAAATTGGATATAAACACATGTCAATCTTTTAGTAGTTTTTATTTCTTAAAAACCCGCTTTCGGGTTTTAACGATAGGAATTAATTTTAAATTAATTTCAAAAAATTATGTGTTTTGAATTTAAAAAAATGGATTCTATATTTTGAATCAAAATATCCAATTTATGTAAAAAGTTCCCTTTTATTTTTGGACAATATGAATAGTAACTTTAGTGATTATTTTTTTTACCATGGTTAGAGGGTAAATCTGGTAAATAAGGGTAAATAAATAATAATATTATAACATAAAACTATCATAACACATGTACAAATCCTATTGGATAAGTCACGGTCGACTTAAAAAATCCTTAGGCCAAACTTTTGGCATTTGAGCAACAATTGGGTGTGAAAATTACATGTTATAATAATTAATTTAATGTAAAGTGAAATATAACAAAAACATGTATCTTTTTACTAAAACAATTTTAAGGTTGGGTTATTTAATTGATATATTTGACTATCAATTTCCATTATAAAGACAAAAATGTTTCCTACATAATGGTATTCTATTTATAATTTTTAAACATTAAATAAATTAATTAATTTAGGACATAATGTTGATACAGTGATTTCCTTATTAATGAAATATTCAAATAAATAAAATTATAAATATTAAAATAAATTTAATTTGAACATTTTTATTCCCTACATTAATTATTTGAAAGAAATTGACATATGAGGGATTTGTTAATTTTTTCTGTGAAAATTACGTAAGTTGTTATGACTCTATAAAAAATAAATTACTAAATAGTGTCAAAATTGACATAATCGAGTTTTTTAAAGGGAAACAATTTATTTAAATGTTATAATAGTCCTAAAATATAAGATTTGGAAAACTAACTTATATAATGTCAAAATTTTCATTAATGGTCCAATTTTGGTTCCCTTTTCATTTTATAGTTACTATTGTAACTATATGTTATTAAAATACAAGAAGACATGGTAATAGTTAATTTTTTTAACTAACATTTAAAGCTAAAAGATAAGGTTAATTTCTAACCTAAACATTTCTAAAACAACCTTTTGGAGATGATTTTGACTATACTCATATTATCTAGTAAATTAATTAATTTTTAGCTATTATAACCTGTAAATTAATTTATAATAAATTAATATTTCAAGATATTCCTTAAGTGCCCCTCACCTCTCCTATAGAAGGGAACTTCTATTTCTCTTTTATTCACACCTTCAGCACCCTTTTCCTCGCCCAACCCTTGCCCAAAACACCTTCTAACTTCCCTAAATTCATTCTAAAGGACACCCTTTGGGAATAAAACCGGCTTAAGGAGTAATTTTTTGCAAATAAAAAGTAGAAAACCGAAGAAGGGGTAATCTTTTTATCCTTTCATTCAATGTTCTTTTCTTCTTATACTTCTTTTTCCTATGTTGTTACCATAATAAAATAATAAATCCAGACTCAAATATATTCTTATATTTTTTTATGATTATGGGGAACCTTTATCCCTCCTTTTATCCATCCTATGAAAAACAATATAACCTTGCATGCGTATATACGGCTTACCGTCTCCACGTTGTGGTGTAAAATGTTTTTCACCTATACTTTATTTTGACAGGTATAATTATGAATATAAATGACATAAATAATAAATATAACATGATATTATTTATTTAAAATTCATATACAATCCAATTCCTTTCCATTTAACCATCCATGGAATGATATCGTCGCTCGTGCGTATGTACATCTTTTCGTCTCCATGACGCGATGAGATTCATTCTCTATATTACTCTACAACTTTTTGTTTGTATTTTCAAAAAATCCACTTTAGGGTTAGTGGGAACATCAAAATACCATTTCGGGATACCAATATCAGAACATCAAAGAAAACAAAAGTTCAACTAAAATGTGAAATTACATCAAATACCCCATTGAAAGACCACTGAATTCAAATTTAAAAAAAACATGTCATCGCCTCATTCCTCAATCCGTGAAGTGGCTGGTGCCGCGATCCTTGCACACGAACGTGCCTGATCAACTTCATCATCAACAACTTCACCGTCAAGAAATCAAACTAGACTTTGTTTCCACTAACTACTTTAACCATGTCCACTCAAACATTACCTAATAAAATCCAAAAAAATGTTCACCACTTAAAACGGAATCTTATCCTAGAAGTGATCGAGTAAACAAGTGTGAGAACAAATCCAGCCATGCCACTATCAAATCGAAAGATTTCTAGGAACCAGAAGAAAGAAAAACAAAATCATTGAAGAAAATACCACCAAATACATCTGAAACAATCCGAGAACCTTTAGAATCAGGGAAATATCATCGAAAATCACCCCCATGAGTGATAATGCAGTCTTGAGGAACAACACTCCTAAATCCAAGATGAAGTAGAACCATCCCCACTAGGGAAACTGAAACCAAGGGAAGAAATAAAATAACAAAAAAAAACCCTAGAATGCCATTGATGGGTCAACCTCACATCCCAAAACTCCCCTGGAACACCATCGTAATAGACTAATATGGGTTCTAGAATTACAGATCCGGAAGCAAGAGCAGAAGATAGACCAAAATTGGGTTTCGACAGGGGGCATAAGCGTAGAAACAAACTTGATGAAGAAAACGATGAGGCCAACAACCTACACCCATAAAAATCCCAAATCTCCCTCAACTACATTGCACTAGACCGAGATGGGGTTAGGAATGGTGGGAGAGGACAAAAATAGTAGAAGGGAGATGAAAGAGGACCTTGATTCTAAGGAAACAAGCATTGAGAGCCAGAGCAAGAAATAGTGGATGCCTGGAAGACCAATGAGAAAATATAATGAAGAGAAATCCAAGATGATACATCCATGGGGGGAGGAATAAAACACCTATGGATGAAGGATATAATATAAAGAAACCAAAATAACACCTAGAAGTGAGGAGGGAGCACCACCGAAAGAGAAGGGGGAAACCCTAGAACCCAAGATGGGAGCATCAGGAGAGGAAAAAAACCTGGAGAGTAGGGGTCCATCTCAGATTCTCCACGTTAACCATTAAAGAATGATTATAAATTATATATAATGAATAATAATTAAATATATTAAATAATAATTATATTTTATTTATTTATATATACATTTTTCATTTACATTCTATCATTTATTTCAAAATGGAAACAGAAACAACATTAATGTGAACGTACAGACTAACGTCTCCATGAACAGTGTATTTCATTTCAGTTATCTATCTATTATATATATTTATATATTGAAAATTTATGATATATAAATCATGTTTTACATTATAGAAATAAATAAATCATGATCTATGTAATATGATAAATAATAACAAGTCAAAACACGTACGACGAATAAAACTATTATTACCCAAAACATTTCTTGAACATGGAATTGATAAATAAATAGGTAATATAAAGTCATAAGTGAATCATATATGATATCAAAAATATTATTATTGTTTTTTTACAGGTTAATAATATGTTTAAACCCACTATATAAGAGTTTCAGACACATACGGATGAAATCAGACCTAAAGTAAGGGATAATTTTTTAATCTCATTATTATTTGAGATTGATTATTTTTATGTATTTACTGGGGTATATTTATCGTCCACATCAATGTTTCAAAAATAAGTATTCCAAAAAAATTTATCTATCCTCCTATAAATTTTTTTTGACATTTTTACCTATTAGTGAATTTTGTTAAATTGTACGAAAGGAATCTTTTTTCATTTTCAGTAAAAGGTACTTTTTTGCATTTACAGAAAATTTACAAAGAGAATGTTTTTTTAAAATTACATGGAATGAACAGATTTTTATGTCTTAAAATCACCTAATTTCTATGAATATTATATTCCAAAAATTCAATTTTATTTTCAACTAAATTCTTTTCTTTTAAAATTGTGTGACATTTTGAGAAAAGATAATTTTTTTGAAGAACAAAAGATAATTTCCTCAAGAATTAAGTTCGAGCATTTTATCAAAATTATATTTCATCTAAGATGATGCTATTTAAATTTGGTTATGATTACATCCCTGGTATTATTATGATTTTAATTTTTTAATTATTGAATGATATTTTATATGGATTATGTTATGATAGAATTATTTTTAAGAAACCCATTTTATTTCTTAGGTTATGATGTGACGAATGATTTATGTTTTTGTGGAATATATAGGAATGATTTCATTATGATATGGGTGAACCTATATCTCCCTCCAATGCATTGGGTAAAGATTTATATCTTGTGAGAGAAACAAAACTAGAATGGAAAGTAAATATGTTTTAGTAATACATTGTTGTAATGAATATTAAATCTAGTTCAGTAATACATGGCTAGAATGCCAAGAAAATCAGGTTCAGTAATGTACATTGTCCACTATGATGGTCTTGGTAGAAATTCCTTGGATACAATGGAAATAATATTATGTTCATATTTTCTTCCACAATTTTATATTTTATTCCAATTCTATTTTATCATGGTTAATGTTTCTTTATTATATATTCCTTACACTCTTCTTGGATTTATTTCATGATTCAAGATTCCGATATTTAAACTTTCTGTTCATGTTTTTACATTCTTATGTTTATGGTTTGTTTTATGTTCTCTATGTTTACCCTTACTGAGCATTTTAGATCACCCTTTTTATGTTTTCTTTTCCATAGGATATAAATTAAGGTTTTTGGTAGGAAAACAAAAGAGGAATATCTTTATGGGAGATGTTAAAGATCTTTCACTCTGTTAGAAGATTATGTTCCAGGTTTCCAAAGACACTAAACTAATACGGTCTTGGGTGTATATTTTGGTAATGTATTATGTATTCTGAAAATGAAATGTAATGTCCATGTATGTCAATATTATGTTGTTAGAGTCGGTATTTGACTGAATCTTTAGTCAACATTTGGAAACCAGGATGCGAAAACATTAGTGAGATCCCAAATATTTCTAAGGATATGTATAGGGATTTTCTATGGATAAGTCAAGTATAGGTTAAAATCCTAGAGTTTTTGTGATAATCATGAATAACCTAGGATTAAATCGAAGATATCATTGATTGAAATATTATATGTAATTTACCATATTTAGGTGTTTTTAATCTATGATGTGTATTTCTCACACATTACTTTCTAGTCTTCGTCAATATCTAGAACTTCAAAGAACAAGGTTAAACATTGAATGTTTCATATGAGGAAATTATGAGTATAATGAAGATCAATTTCTTAAGTGTAAATATGAATAAGATAATCATGACGATGGTATGAGTATTGGTCATGGTGCTGAAGAAACGTAGATGGTTAACGACATGTGAAAGGTATTTAATTTTCTTTCAGTATTATTTACATTAATCCTAAGAAAATTGAGGTTGAGAAACCTTAATACATGATTCATTTTTTAAGAAAGATGATGATTATGGATCATGAGTAAGGTTTTTTGAATAATTTTGGATGATTGAGGTGTATATGTTTCATATTTCAAGGATTATGTTATATGAATCATGATATATAAAAGTTTTTTTAGTATACGTTTTTAATTAAGGATTGTAAAGTATGTGCTAAATATTTCTATATAGATAGAAAAGTGATTTAAGGGTATGGTGATATACTTGTCAAAAACATGATTAATGTGGAAGATAACCCTTAATATGTCCCTTATGTTGAGATAATGATTCTTGGATAAAGATATGTGGGGATTGAATATGTAAAATGGAGGATTGTAGTTTATTGAGATCTAACAATGGAGTTAAACAACAAGAGGTTTTTGGTATCATGAATGAAGTATACAACATTTTTGGACTTAAGGAATTCATATAATAAGATTTAGAATAAGTAAATATTCATGTTTTATATAAGGATATCTGATAATTCAGATTTTTACTATGAATCAAGAGAATACATGATGAAGGTGTTCACATTTTTGGAATGTGACCAACCATATATATCTTAGGATATATGGGGGATAATTGTTAATCCATGTTTGTGAACCTTTTTCTATAGTTTTTTATTTTCATCATTTAGAAGGATTTTATGGTTAACAACTTTTTGGAATGATTAAAAATCGGATGAAGATTGTTAGAATAATTTATTATATCACCATATATATGTCTATAAAGGAATACATTGAATGATATATACTTTCCTTGTATGAGATAAGTTGTTTGGAAATCCAATTTTGGTAACTTTATCATCAATCATTCAATTAGGTCAAGAATTACAAATTTCTATAAAAATAATGAAAACCATTTTCATTGTTGAATAAATCATGAATAAACCATAAAAAATTATAAAAAATGTATATATAAATGTACATTATAATTATAATGTAAAAGAGAGAATGTAATATGGCAATTAAACATTATGGGTACTTCCCTCCCACTTCCCCACTAGTTAGTATAAGGCCCTAGCCTTAAACCTTACTTAATATTGAATTAAATGAATAATTCACATTGAGGATCTTTTCAGGTTTAGAGTTTTAGAGAATTAGGACATAACTATTACATCTCAAAAGATTACAAAGTAGTCACTTCTACTAAATTTCCATAAAATAAAAACTATTAAAAATAAACATGTCTAGTTTCATGTATTAGATAGCATGACTTTCCCTTGATCCCATCCTTGACCTTATTCCATATTAAGTCCTGTGAAAAAAAATTTCAAAAAAACTTGGGTGAGCATAAAAAGCTCAGCAAGGGATACACAAAGAATGAAAACTGTTAGTTTTTCAAAGCAACAAGTAAACCATGTACACTTTATCAAAGTAATACCTTTCACCTTTAAAAAGTAGTAAAAACTCTTCACTAAATAAAATATCATTACTTACCGTTTTGTAACCAAAATATTACCATAAAACCCATATAAAGAAAACATAACATATAAAGTTAACTTGGGACATAAACATACTTAAATGGAATAACCATACGGTCGACTTCCACACATACTTAATGGAATAGCCATACGGCCGACTTCCATACCCAATGCATTGGAGGTTATAACGTAACGACCCGTCCTAGTATTCACAGCACCACCCGTCATATGGTTTATCACGTAACCACCCGTAAAATGTCCAAGTACCATCATTAGACTTTAAATATTGAAAATATAATCATTTCAATAACAACATTTCATTTGCAATCACAATAGTTAATTCCAAGATATTGAATCAATCAATCCATTTTCAAAAACCATTTAAAATAGATTTTTGAATCAAAGTGTCCCATACCACTTTCAAGATTTTAATGGAATTATAATTTTAAAACATTAATTTCCATATAAATAAATACTGAAAACCATTTCGAAAACATGGACATTAAAGATAAATATTTAGAATAATAAATCTTTAAAACATTTAAAACGATATTTTTGTTAAAGAGCTTTTAACAAAATGAGAGACTCTTGAATAAAAATAATTGGGGAATAACATTTAATCCGAACTTTATAATATCATGAGAATAAAGGGATTCAAGATATAATATTTCAAAGGACAGTATACACACCATATAAGAGTGAATTGGTGCATAACAACAATGAAGTCTCAATGGAAATGGAAATTGAGATGAAATCCATTATAAAGATGGTATCCTTAAATTAAGAATAAATATATCACATAATTTTGTGTGAGAAATATAAATACACCCAATATAAGTGGATATTAAGTGTGAAACAATCATAGGTCATTCACACATAATCTTGGAAAAACAAAACCAATGACATATATATTTAACTCAATGAAATGAGATTGAGTTATGATTTCCCATACAAGTTCGTAAGAATTTATCAATGAGATGATTATTTGTATAAATAGTATATCTACACAAAGGTTTGTGTAAATTACAACATAGAGAATCAACACATAATCTTGGCATAATAAAATCAAGAAGTATAGGTTTAACCCAAAGAATTGATAGTGGGTTAATAAGTTCCCTTACAGAAATCCGACAGCCTAACAGCGTCACTTTAAAATTCAGAAAATGAGTTGATGAGAGAGAAAATGGTATCTCATCACTTGGACATAAAATTTACATAAATAAGGATATAGAAGAACATATCCCAACATAATAGTATGTGAATTAAAAGTCATAACAAAGAAGTCTTTTTAAAAAGAGGAGGGTGAAAGGTCCCCTTACCGAGTTGGGTAACTTTCGAAACGTACACCCCATAAAAGAAGGGTCATACAATGAAGATGTAAATACCCATAAATTAAATTATACTAAAAAAAATTTATAATAATGGGAATTACATACACCACTCAAAGGAAATAGTGGAAAACGTAGCATAAATGTCACGGGAATAAAAGTGAGATGAAAAAAATCCCTTACGAAAACTAGGCAGCCTAACGGCGCCACTTAAAACTTCCAAAAATGGATTTTTGAGATAAAATAGGGTCTCTAATAATATTTACATAAAAATTACAGTATGAGTAATATAAAATAACATCCCCAAACATAATAAAGATGATCTTAAAAGAAATGACATAAAAGAGAGTACTTAAAAAGAAATAGAGAGGTTGGATCCCTTACCTCAAGTCTGACTTGTCTTATTCATTTCTTTATATTCCTGAATAATAAACTTTGGCAAATTTAAAATTACTTAAGTACCTATTATAAATATTATTATTCAGTTCATATCACATATTATAATGTTATAATAATTGGTTAATAATGTGAGTTCATATCAGACGTTTTTGTCGATGTTTGGTACATGAGTCAAAAATGAACTTGTTTGAAAATGATTGTCCATGTAGTTATAAGTAAATACTCTCCAGAATAGTATTAATGATCTAAATATCATATATATCCAGTAAATATTCATTTTATACTACTCTATAACATTTGGAGATAAAAAGAAATGAAATGCACCGTTCAAGGAGACGGTAGGTCGTACGTACGCATGAATGCTACTTTCATTTCTTTGTCATATTAATGGAATTAAAAAATAATTAAGAGATATATATATTATAATTACAGTATAATATATATTTTATATAGGTCACATATGTTCATTAATTTCATTCTTTATACATTCCATGTATTGCATGAACGAGTCACATCACTTGAGGGGGCGGTAGTCCACACTTCCTCGTATGAAATTATCGCATTAGAACAACATGAAAAGCATAAAGGCATGTTTTAAATATAAAATTCAGAAGCATAAAGAAAACATAAATACCATATATATCATATATAAAATATATTTACATCATAATGGCCACCATTAAAGGTGTTAAGAGAAGATTGAACAATCATCGCTTCGTGAGGCAGAAATTCACCATCCAGAGAAACAGTATGTTCTTTAACAATTAGACGAAGGAGTGTGTAAGTGTAGCTCAAATCCTTCACATAAAAACATCCTAGTATATATAATATACTTTTTTGTACCAAAAGAAAAGAATAAAAAGAGTTTAGGGGGTTGGAGAAGAAAAATAAAACATAAGAAAACAAGAGAAAACACTACCTTTAAAACGGGAAACTCTCTTTTATTTAAGCTCAAAGGCTTCCTTGGAAAGGATTCTGCTCATATTGAGGCTTCAATGATGAATATATGTATGTGGAGAGATGAAATGGGTAGGGTTTGGCTGATCCAAAGGCTTGAGAGGTGTGTGTAATGTGGTAGAAGTGGGGGCCTTTTATAAGAGGAGAAGAGGGGCACTCTTGGAAAGTTATAAAATATTACTTTATTATAAAATTATTTTCGGATTTTAAAGTTCCCACAATTATATATTTCTAGGATAAGGTGATAATAGTTCTAAATACACACATCCAATAGGTTTTTGACAAGTGTGGGTCATATATTTTACATTATCTTTTCATTTTATTTAAATTGTTCATTTATGAGGTAATCACTGCATCATCACGGTGTCATAAATAAATTAATTTATTTAATGTCTAAAAATTATAAAAAAAATATCATGATGTAGGAAATCTTTTTATATTTCTAATTAATAATTATAGTCAAAAATATGACTTATATAACCCCATGTAAAAATTGTTTTATTAAAACAACACATGTTTGTGACATTATAATTTTAACTTTAAATAAAAAGGTATTAATGTCATTTTCCAACCAAAGTGTCTCCATGGGGTCCCCAAGTTGACCCATGGATTGTATTTGTCGTCCATGACACATAAAATAAGGGTAGGACATGTTTCAAACTCATCTCATATTATTAAAACATTATTTTTAACTTAAACTACACTAATTACCTCTAATCGCGATTAAAAACTTAAAAGTTACTATTCACCAAAAAATTATTTTAATACTATTAAACCACATTTTACTTCTTAATGAAAACCATGTATGTCAGATTTTTGAAATTCAAAACACAAAGGTGGCAAAGTTTCATTTAAATGAAAAATCAGTTTCTTTAACTACCACTTAGTGGTTTCACTATTCATCAAAAATTGACATTTTTCAGAAAAATACCAAAAATTCACCCTAAGATATATTTGATATTCCGAACTCAAAAATGATGTATATTTTACAAAATTCAAAACATATAAGTTGCATTAATTAATTTAATAATTAATTCCCACTGTCAAAACAAATAGTGTGTTTTTAAAAAACAATATCTATTAAAAGATTGACACTAGTTTAAGTCCAATTTCAAAGTGAAATTAATTCCAATGACCCCTATTGGATTAAATGGTAAAAATATATTCTAATTTTACTTTAAAAACAATTCAAAAGATAATCTAATCATATAAATAAATTAGATTAAAAAGAGGATTTGAATTAAAATACAACATTTTTCACTATTCATAAAAAAAATGAACTTTATCGGAAAGATACCAAAAATTTACACAAAGTAAATTTTGATGTCTCGATTATAAAGAAGAATTTTGTTTTTTCAAATATAACACATAAAATTGTCAAAAAGTGGATTTAAAAGAGGTTTGCCATCAAAAGGTGGTTAATCGACCTTCTAAAGAATATTAGAATGTTTACGCTTGAAATTGATTTCATTCACATTTTTAATCCTCTAACATTTATTGTAAAAAGTAAAAATATTTGAAAACATATATAATCATTTTTTAGTTAGTTTTGTTCATTCCCTCCATTACAACGGCTAGGCGTTAACTACCATTTAAAATAATATTATTTTATTATTATAGTGCAACGTAAGATTTCAAAGGAACTCATTGTTGCGTATTGGGTAAGCCATCAAGCATAGCGTTCCCTTTAAATTAATATTAAAATTTTATTCACAAATAGGGATAAATATAAAAATGTCATATTATTTATTTACATGGGGTGTTACATCCTTCCCCCTTTTGGGAATTGCGTCCTTGCAATTTTAAAATTGGGCTTGGAAACATCCTTGAAAGTCCCACATGGAATAAGAGTCGGTAAAACAATCACTTTAAAATAAAGAACGAGAAGTACAGAGGTCACCTGAGTTAACCCATACTAGGATTCCATGTAGGAAAACATGGACATGGAGGAGAAAACATAGGGTCATGTTCTGATGTAGAGTGATAGAAAACATGTTTAGGAGAAAGTTAACCATAAGAAAATCACAAACTTATGATGGGTTAAACGGTATTGGATTCCCCAGTAGGAAAAGTTAACAGAAAACATTTTTGTTTTAAGTTACTCTTCATTAAGGAATTTATTTTTGAGCTTAACTAAAACATAAGGAAACATACTTACTTGTCATGTTGACTTTCATCTTTTACTAGATTTCTTACACAAACTCATATTTTCTCCAAAAGATGAGTATTTAGGAAGACTTGTTCACATTAAGAGTACTATAATCAACTTCTAGAGAATCACCTAATCCACAAAAGAGAACTATATACTTCCCATGTCTTTAGACTTTAACCAAAACCAAAACCAAAAAGGTTAGTACAAGATCAGATAATCCAGAAAAGGATAACCCTTTATAAAAAGAAAATCTATTCTTAATCTCCAAAATTTGTCCAACAAAACCCAAAGTTCAATGAGGACCATTCGATAAACAATTTGTCCATAAAATTATTCAAATTAAACCAAACTAAGATTGAAACCAAAATATTTTAAGGATTTAGTCACATAGTCTTCCAAGTTAAATCGTAACATTTATCTCCAAACAACATCAGTTGCTCTTAAAGTCTCGTATTGAAAAGTAATTAACCTAATCACATATCCTCCATTATAGGTTAATAAATTTCCATAGATAACCCAAAATAAACATACTATTAATTAATAAAATCATCTAACTAAAAAAAATTGTCAAACTAACCAGGGACTTCATGTATTCCAGTGGTAGGTGATAAATACCAGTCGCTCTTTGGTTGTGGGTTCGATTCTCACAGCTTTGTCCGACGCGACGGGTTGTCACACGGTCTGCGTGTTGTCCTTTTTCCAAAACTATATAATTCTCAAATCATTCCCCAAAAAAACATAAAATCATCAAAAATAACCATAATATAATTTAACCTCAATTTTATCGCATGCCTTTCACTTTCCATCATAACATATAGTAACCCATAATTACCTCAAAAGTAAGGATCATATAAACCCAAATGGTTCTTTATAACTATGTCCACCAAAGAACAGATAATTATTCCTTGAATAAAATTTTCATATATCAAACATCAGGGTTACACGTACTATAAAAAGTATTCTAATGTAACCCCATCATCAAAAGAGACTTAATACTCTTAATAATTTCACCATAACTCTTGAAGCCCTTATATGTAGACTTATGACTCATTCAACGTTCTTCTTGATCCATTAGATATGCATTTCCACCTTATTTCTTAATACCCAATTCCTGTAGATCTAATATCCTCATTATTTATAAATATCAATCCAAAGATGCTTTATTCTTTAAGGATATGAAAAATAAATCATACCTTGAATCCAGATACTATGATCTTCAGGATGTTCTCTTTCTCTTTCGGCATGTTGTCATACTTTCAAAAAGTAAACGTTCACTCCACTTCTGTAATTTCACTTTTCGATAGAATTGGAAAAGTTGAGATCTTGAAATCATATAAAAAAGATACCATGACCCATAAAATTGTTTTAGAAAAGAGTAGGTGTTGGACAGCTCAAACAATTTCTTTCAAGTGATTTGAATACTCAAGAATCTATGAAAATCATTCGAACTGGCTTTTCCCATAATGGTGATGATCAAATCATCAGGGAGGGATAAGAATGTTGTGAAAGATATTTTTCCTTCCATCTTGACAATTGATCCTTAATCTGTCGAAAAGAATCAATATGTAAACATGATATGAAAAAAAATTATAATAATAAAAAAAATAATCCTTTATAGATAACATAAAAGCTTTATTATTACTCTAATCCATCAACCTCCTTATATCTCCATTGTTCAGGGTTTTTTTATCAAATCAGCCTATTTTACCATAACCCTCCTGATGTTTCTACATATTAATATCCCTCTTTGTTACATGGGATCCTTTACCTACACCCAGATAACACCCTAACCTCTAAAGTTATCTAAACCGACCTTTGATACCAATTATAAGGCCCCAGCCTTAAACCTTACTTAATATTGAATTAAATGAATAATTCAAATTGAGGATCTTTTCAGGTTTAGAGTTTTAGAGAATTAGGACATAACTATTACATCTCAAAAGATTACAAAGTAGTCACTTCTACTAAATTTCCATAAAATAAAAACTCTTAAAAAGAAACATGTCTAGTTCCATGTATTAGATAGCATGACATTCCCTTGATCCCATCCTTGACCCTATTCCACATTAAGTCCTATGAAAAACATTTCAAAAAACTTGGGGTGAGCATAAAAATCTCAGGAAGGGATACACAAAGAATGAAAACTATTAGTTTTTCAAAGCAACAAGTAAACCATGTACACTTTATCAAAGTAATACCTTTCACCTTTAGGAATTAGTAAAAACTCTTCACTGAATAAAATATCATTACTTACCCTTTTGTAACCAAAAGATTACCATAAAACCCATATAAAGAACACATAACATATAAAGGTAACTTGGGACATAAACATACTTAAATGGAATAACGATATGGTCGACTTCCACACATACTTAATGGAATATCCATATGGCCGACTTCCATACCCAATGCACTGGAGGTTATAACGTAACCACCCGTCCTGGTATTCACGGCACCACCCGTCATATGATTTATCACGTAACCACCCATAATATGTCCATGTTCCATCATTACACTTAAAATATTGAAAATATAAACATTTCAATAACAATATTTCATTTGCAATCACAATAGTTAATTCCAAGATATTGAATCAATCAATCCATTTTCAAAAACCATTTAAAAGAGATTTTTGAATAAAAGTGTCCCATACCACTTTGAAGCTTTTAATGGAATTATAATTTTAAAACATTAATGTCCATGTAAATAAATACTGAAAACCATTTCTAAAACATGGACATTAAAGATAAAGATTTAGAATAATAAATCTTTAAAACATTTAAAACGATATTTTTGTTAAAGAGTTTTTAACAAAATGAGAGACTCTTGAATAAAAATAATTGCGGAATAACATTTAATTCGAACTTTATAATATCATGAGAATAAAGGGATTCATGATATAATATTTCAAAGGACAGTATACACACCATATAAGAGTTAATTGGTGCATAACAACAATGAAGTCTCAATGGAAATGTAAATTGAGATGAAATCCATTATAAAGATGGTATCCTTAAATTAAGGATAAATATATCACATAATTTTCTATGAGAAATATAAATACACCCAATATAAGTGGATATTAAGTGTGAAACAATCATAGTTCATTCACACATAATCTTGGAAAAACAAAACCAATGACACAGATATTTAACTCAATGAAATGAGATTGAGTTATGATTTCCCATACAAGTTCATAAGAATTTATCAATGAGATGATTATGTGTAGAAATAGTATATCTACACAAAGGTTTGTGGAAATTACAACATAGATTTTCCACACATAATCTTGGCATAATAAAATCAATAAGTAGAGGTTTAACCCAAAGAATTGATAGTGGGTTAAGAAGTTCCCTTACAGAAATCCGACAGCCTAACGGCGTCACTTTAAATTTCATAAAATGAGTTGATGAGAGAGAAAATGTTATCTCATAACTTGGACATAAAATTTACATAAATAAGGATATATAATAAAATATCCCAACATAATATTATGTGAATTAAAAGACATAACAAAAGAAGTCTTTTTTAAAAGAGGAGGGTGAAAGGTCCCCTTACCGAGTTGGATAACTTTCGAAATGTACACCCCACGAAAGAAGGGTCATACAATGAAGATGTAAATACCCATAAATGAAATTATACTAAACAAAGTGAATAATAATGGGAAGTACATACACCACTCAAAGGAAATAGTGGATAACGTAGCATAAATGTCACGGGAATAAAAGTGAGATGAAAAAAATCCCTTACGAAAACTCGGCAGCCTAACAGCACCACTTATAACTTCCAAAAATGAATTTTTGAGATAAAATAGGGTCTCTAATAATATTAACATAAAAAGTAAATTATTAGGAATATAAAATAACATCCCAAAACATAAGAAATATGAGCTTAAAAGAAATGACATAAAAGAGAGTACTTAAAAAGAAAGAGAGAGGTTGGATCCCTTACCTCAAGTCTGACTTGTCTTGTTCGTTTCTTTATATTCCTGAATAATAAACTTTGGTAAATTTATAATTACTTAAGGAACTATTTTAAATATTATTATTCAATTCATATCACATATTATAATTTTATAATAATTGGTTAATAATGTGAGTTCATATCAGACGTTTTTGTCGATGTTTGGTACATGAGTCAAAAATGAACTTGTTTGAAAATGATTGTCCATGTAGTTATAAGTAAATATTATCCAGAACAGTATTAATGATTTAAATATCATATATGTAAAGTAAATATTCATTTTATACTAATCCATAACATTTGGAGATAAAAATAAATGAAATGCACCGTTCATGGAGACGGTAGGCCGTACGTACGCATGAACGCTACTTTCATTTCTTTGTCATATTAATGGAATTAAAAAATAATTGAGAGATATATATATATTATAATTCCAGTATAATATATATTTTATATAGGTCACATATTTTCATTAATTTCATTCTTTATACATTCCATGTATTGCATGAACGATTCACATCACTTGAGGGGGCGGTAGTCCACACTTCCTCGTATGAAATTATCACATTTGAACAACATGAAAATCACAAAGGCGTGTTTTAAATATAAAATTCAGAAGCATAAAGAAAAAAATAAATACTATATATATCATATATAAAATATAGTTACATCATAATTTCCACCATGAAAGGTGTTAAGAGAAGATTGAACAATCATCGCTTCGTGAGGCAGAAATTCTCCATCCACAGAAATAGTATGTTCTTTAACCATTAGACGAAGGTGTGTGTAAGTGTAGCTCGAATGCTTCACATAAAAACATCCTAGTATATTTAAGATACTTTTTTTGTTACAAAAGAAAATAATAAAAAGAGTTTAGGGGTTGGAGAAGCAAAATAAAACATAAGAAAACAAGAGAAAACACTACCTTTAAAACGGGCAACTCTCTTTTATTTAAGCTCAAAGGATTCCTTGGAAAGGATTCTTCCCATAGTGATGCTTAATTGATGAAGAGAGGGATGTGGAGAGATGAAATGGGCAGGTTTTTTCCTAGCCAAAGGCTTGAGAGGTGTGTGTAAGGTGGTAGAAGTGGGGGCCTTTTATAAGAGGAGAAGAGGGGCACTCTTAGAAAGTTATAAAATATTACTTTATTATAAAATGATTTTCGGATTTTGAAGGTCCCAAAATTATATATTTCAAGGATAAGGTGATAATAGTTCGAAATCCATACATCCAATAGGTTTTTGACAAGTTTAGGTCTTCGATTTTACATTATCTTTTCATTTTATTTAAATCGTTCATTTATGAGGTAATCACTGCATCATCACGGTGTCATAAATAAATTAATTTATTTAATGTATAAAAATTATAAAAAAATATCATGATGTAGTAAATCTTTTTATATTTCTAATGAATATTTATAGTCAAAAATATGACTTATATAACCCCATGTAAAAATTGTTTTAGTAAAACAACACATGTTTGTGACATTATAATTTTAACTTTAAATAAAAAGGTATTAATGTCATTTTCCAACCAAAGTGGCTCCATGGGGTCCCCAAGTTGACCCATGGATTTTATTGGTCGGACATTACACATAAAATAATGTTAGTACATGTGTAAATCTCATCACATATTATTAAAACATTATTTTTACCTTAAACTACACTAATTACCTCTAATCGCGATTAAAAACTTAAAAGTTGCTATTCACTAAAAAATTATTTTAATCCCATTGAACCACATTTTACTTCTTAATGACAACAATGTATGTCAGATTTTTTAAATTCAAAACACAGAGGTGGCAATGTTTTATTTAAACTAAAAATCAGTTTCTTTAACTACCACTTAGTGGTTTCACTATTCATCAAAATTTGAAGTTTTTTAGAAAAATACCAAAAAAATAACCCTAAGATATATTTGATATTCCGAACTCAAAAATGATGTCTATTTTAAAAAATTAAATAGATATAAGTTGCATTAATTAATTTAATAATTAATTCCCGCTGTCAAAACAAATAGTGTGTTTTTAAGAAACAATATCTATTAAAAGATTGACACTAGTTTAAGTCCAATTTCAAAGTGAAATTAATTACAATGACCACTATTGGATTAAATGGTAAAAATATATTCTAATTTTACTTTAAAAAGAATTAAAAAGATAATCTAATCATATAAATAAATTATATTAAAAAGAGGTTTTGAATTAAAATACAACATTTTTCACTATTCATAAAAAAAATGAACTTTATCGGAAAGATACCAAAAATTTACACAAAGTAAATTTTTATGTCTCGATTCTAAAGAAGAATTTTAGTTTGTCAAATATAACACATAAAATTTTCAAAAGTGGATTTAAAATAGGTTCGTCATCAAAAGGCGGTTAATCGACCTTCTAAAGAATATTAGAATGTTTACGCTTAAAATTGAATTCATTCACATTTTTAATCCTTTAACATTTATTGTAAAAATTAAAAATATTTGACAAAAATATATAATCATTTTGTAGTTAGTTCTGTTCATTCCCTCTATTACAATGTCTAGGCGTTAACTACCATTTAAAATAATATTATTTTATTATTATAGTGCAACGTAAGATTTCAAATGAACTCGTTGTTGCGTATTGGGTAAGCCATCAAGCATAGCATTACCTTTAAATTAATATTAACATTTTATTCACAAATAGGGATAAATATAAAAATGTAATATTCTTTATTTACCTGGGGTGTTACAGTTAGTCACTCTTCCCCAACGTTGCACATCCTAAGTCATCTATCTCTAAAATAAGTTAGCCTTGAGGCACATGGAAAAGGAACCAGACCATACATATGGTGTATCACATAATCACATAATCCCATCCACAAATCCATATATAATAATGGAGTAGTTTCTGAGAGACACAACATCTCATTTTTCATGTATCATACATCTTGTATTTTAAATCAACACATTATATCCCATTCACCAATTAAATGCCTCGATCCATCACAGACCATACATGTCAAACATATAATAATATATTAGATACTATATTTTTGGATACATGTGTTGAATAACCATAAACCTTCACATCCCTCTACACATATATTTTGAAAAACTAATCACTAAGAATGATAGAACAAATAACTACCAAGATAAGATAGTAGGTAGAGAGGGGATTGTTATCCATCCATCCTCCCACTAAGATGAATAGGGGAAACACACTCCCAGAGTCCACTGGGTGTGAGTCTCCCAAACTGACATGGGTTTTTCTGGAATATAAAAAAACATAATATAAAAGATATAATATGGCACACAGACAAACTATGGGCATAACCTATTTTGAAACACATATGTAGCTAAATTTTCTTAGACTCCAAGATACCACTACTAATACCAAATATAAAATAATAACACATGCATTTAAAAGGTCTATATTAATTACTTATTTCATTTTTATCATTTCTGTCCACTAATAAATTCATTATCCATTAAATTAATAATTAAAAATATTCTACATTTCATTACATTAATCATGAAAGTAATGTCCTTACCATATAGGAATAATCCAAATCAAGTCCTTGGATTCTCAAGATTTACATATTTTCATCATGTGGAATACATAAACCCAAACCCCATTGGTTAAGTCATTAATTCCACATTACTAAGGTCATTCCATAATTCAGGTACTCTTGGAATACCATCCTAAGCTTCCACTAAGTGGAAATATGAAACCAAACAGATCTAGATTCCTAAACCAGTGGGGAAAGGAATTCAGAAAAAAAAAATACACCAGACCATTTTATATTAAATAGAATCATAATTGAGCATCCCAACTATGAGAATCACATCAATGGGTAATCCTACATCAACCTCTTTCATCATCTATAATTCTATTCTAGACACCTGAATGCATATCCAGATGAATCTTGCCATCACAGGTGTCAACATCTACGACATCATCTGGGACTCCCCTCCCGCATCACATCAACCATCCCAAGATCAGCCATTCTAGGATAATTTCACACCTTGATAACCTCATAAAAAGACTGTATATAAACATGTCCAAACAAAAGGTAATTCTATAACAAAAAAAAACAAGGAATACAACCTTCACACATAATTGATTTTTCGTGGCTCAAATCTCAAGGAACATTGTATTCTTTAGAATATGGGAAATTGATACCATAAAAAAAGTATTTATCATAAAAAGAAATTTTATCTCTTATGAATTGACTATTTAATTATTCGAAGGTTCCAACTTTGTGAAACCAGAGGTATCGCGCTATAAAATTCTTCTGAATTAATTAAGCAGTTAATTTAAACATGTTTCCAATCATATATTCATGTTTCAAAAATCATTGTAATAAAAATTTGTTGACATGAATTTGTTTATTTTCATAAAATAGATTCAAAATACTTCATAATATTTTACAAATTATATCATCACATAAAATTAAATATTATATTAAACATTCATACTTCCATCAATATGATCATTATCAAATTACAACAAACACCATATTCATTAAAATTATTTCTTAATTATTCAAAAAATTAATTATTAATAAGTTATGTAATTTCATTCTTTACCACTTCCATAGTGTACAATATGATAAAATGATCATTACATCTAGCTACGTAAGAATATATTAGATCACACTCTATTTAGACAGTCAAGAGTCAAACTATTATCATAGTAGATAGAAACAACATTCGATCACAATCTAATTCATTATTAATATAGATAAATATTTATTAGGATAATTCTATTTCCATTTGAATAGATAAACTATGAAAACCATATGGTTTAATTTAAATATATAGGATAATCAATGAATCCCTTACTTGGAATAAATAATCCTCTCACAACTTTCTAAACAAAAAAACAAGGGGCACATGCGAGATGGAATCACCGATTGAGGAAACATGAACCAATGACAGTTGGATTCCAAAAATACAATTGAAGTATTTAGAACCTCCAATATCAAGAGAAAATAACAAGGAAAGGAATATGGAAAGGACTTTCATTTTCAATTCAATAGATACGGGATGAATGAATAATCCATATTGAAAAATATTTAAATCCAACCATTATAGATCTCATTAAATTCATTATGGAATGAATCATTTAAAGCCTCGAACATATTTGAAAATCAAGGATATATTTATCCAAGAAAAATACCCCTTTGAATTCCCTTGATTTTCACTGCTGAAATATGTGCATGGACATTTTCATGAAATTGATAAAAAACTCAACGTGGCCAATTCCACATAGTCGAATTCTAGCATAGCCAAAATTCCCACATAGATGAAATTCCTACAATACCAATTTCTATCATAGTCTGCCCATGTATTAGATTCATGTAGTTGATCACTCACATAGTTGATCCATCCATGAAGCCAATTTTTTGTAGCAGATTCTCCTAGATAGAAAATTCACATATCTGGTCTACATAGAAAATTCACATAGCTGATTCAACCATATAGTCAATTCACATTGTTGGTCTAGACACATTAAATATTCATCGACATAGTTGTTGGCTCCATGTTTCCAAAAAATCCACAGACATGATTTGACATTCCCTGAGTGAGGCTATCACCCATGTTGTGACCACACCTTCGCACCATGAATCTCTTCCTGCTTAAATATTTTTTTCTTCAAAACACATCCAAACCTACTGTAGGAATATTCAGAAACATGTAAAGGGTTGGAATACATATAAAGGGTTTGAATACATATATTTATAACCTTTCATGTAATCCATATAATTTTCCTAATTTAGTTAGTAATATTCATACCTACTAATATAAAGGCTATGTATTTATAGTCATGTTTAAATAATAATATTTTTATAGAGTATAACAATTTTTTAAAAATTATGGTGAATGAATAAAAATCTATCTAAGAGATTTTGTTTTTTTTTAATATCATAAAGTCTTAGGTTGTTATGTTCTATTTTAAACATTATGTTACATGTCAAATAAACTATCTATGATGATATTCCTCTCTTAAAATCATGGTGTGTTAAACAATTTCCCTATGTAATCAATAAACATCCATATTATAATAAAAATTATATTAATTGTTAATATTTCTATTATAAATAAGTAGAAAAGGATTTTATGTGAAAATCATCAAACTAACACCATATAGAGTAATGGTATGTGGGTATGTCAATAATTTTACCATATTAATTAATTATTAAATATTCCAATGAATTATATTGATAAAAATTATTGAAAATAGGGTTTTCACATCGGAATGACATTGGAAGAAGGATCATGCTTATAATAGATGATCATTTAGCAACACAAAATTAGTGATGTACAATTTCTATTATAAAGATATGATTAAACTATTTTTGAAGAGTGATAAAGTAGTAGTAAATGAACATTATCAATAATTATAGTCATATATATATATTCATAAATATATCCTTATGTAAGATAGGGATTCTAGAATGAAAATAAGTGGTAGGGTTATTTTCCTCACAATTGGAAATTAATAAGCCAATGGGATACTAAAATAGTCATAAGACATGTAAAACCAACAAATAACTAGATGATAAAAAATGATGTTGGTTTTAAAAATAAATACAATTTAAATTCCATAAATTTATTTTCATTCAATGTAAATAATCATTTAAAAATTGCTATTGGAGAAGAAAACATTACGGAATGGGTAACAATTCATGAAAACCCCCTCTAAGAGAGAGAGAGAGAGACAGAGCTTTAAATTAATCATAAAATATCATTAAGAAAATATAATTAATGATATTGGATATAAAATGGTTTCATACACACTATTTATATGAAATTATTTTCATAAGAAGAAACATATCTTAATGAATGGAATTTTAGATGAAAAAATCATGCAGTAATGGTTCTGTAAGAATAAAGGGAAAATTAGAGGTTTACCATGAAATAATCATTAAAGTACCATGAAATAAAATATATTCATTATATGTTATGGTAATAAGTGTAGTGAATACACCATATAAATAAAATTATGGTGTGAAATATAAAACATGTCTCTTAGAATTGAAAATAGAGACAAATAACCATTACCTTAATTCAAACTTAGTGGATAAGCACTCTAACCTCCTTATAAAAAAATAACTATCTTAGACCCCTATTTCAGAACCTTATTCATATATATATAAATATATATGTGTGTGTATGTGTGTTTTTGTGTGTGTATTTATTTATTTATAAAATTAATTTATAACCATTTATTACAAATATATTAGTCATTTATTGTTTATTTTCATCATCATGTGCTAGAAACTCTTATTCCTTGTTTCATAATAGTTTTATAATGGTGTGGTAAATTATTAATTATTTAAAAATAATTAATCATTAAAATAATATCCATGATACTATAATTATGTTTTCAGGTATTCATTATATAATATTTTCATTTATTTATTGACAAAGTTATGGTTTGTGAAAATGGAAATTGCGATGAACTAGTTTTGATGTATTTAATGACCGAAATGTGAAATGATAATAAATATATAAAACATTAAATAATCCATTAAAAAATCATTAAAAATATTAAATAAATCATTATTAAATTATTAAAAAGAAAATATAAAATTCCATAGTCATTCATGTTACAAACATTATAAAATCATTCGCTTAAGTGGTAAATTTGACCAAATCAAGAGGTTGTTATATAGATAAAACATCTAACTGATGTTTTTATATAATGTTAATATTACCTTTATATATGATTAAAAAATAATTGATATAATTTAACATAATTTTATTTCGTATTGCAACCATACAAGTAGGTTGGAGATGAAAAACGAAATTCATCATCTGTTGTGGTAGTAGCCCACACAAACTAACTGTTAATGTTTCCATTTCTCAAAAAATTGGGTGGAATGGAGGTATATGAAAGATAATAATTTTATAATAATAATTTTTACATATGAAACATATTAATTCATAAAATAAATCCATTTTACCTTCCCTGAGTGGAGGTCATCAACAACAAACCACATCATTTCATGGACGTTTTAGTCCCCACATATACACAATCAATGTTGTTTTATTTTTCTTAGTGGCTGGAAATGATTGAATAATAGTTGATATATTAATATAATATCATTAAATCATATTAATATTACTGGTTTCATCATATTATGGTTTCTATAATAAGTTATTAAGTTAAATCTTAAGAAGAAAAGGTTGAGGAGTAAGAAAGACTCTTGTTGAGAACATAAAATTTCTTTTGGAAATCTCCATGGAAATGGAGGCCTTAGGATATATAATTGAGAATAGAGTCTTATGAGAATAATAATGGATTGTCTCTAGAAAAAATGTTAGTATTTTAGGAAGAAATTATAAAGAATAGGTCTATCATTAAGTGGATGATATGATCCATTTTTATAAGAGAATAGGGGTAATTTTTGATGTAGTCGTTAAATTTCAATAATATTATGTCACTATTCAAGGTCCAAAGGCTCCAAAATATTAAAATAATGGATTTTAGATTCATCTACCATATATAAATCCTCTAACTCTCATTTTGAAACATGTTTTGAACAAGTTTCAAGACTTCTACCACTTGATTTTTAAATTTCACCATTTTAGTTTTTAACTTGGAAAATATTTTTTAACCATGTTATCTATATTTTACAAAAAATATAAGATAAAAAATCTTGTAAAAAATGATTTTGAACCTAAAATCATCCTCCATATAAGCTAATTAAATTTATATATATGTTAAAATTATATTTTATATTTGAATATTTAATATATTGAAAAATGGTTTTTGTAGAAAAAGTTTTGTTTTAATCACTAAATGTGATTAAATTTATAGGAATATAATTATCAATTAATTTAGAGAAAATATATTTTAATATATTATTAATAATAATATTAGAGTGTTTATATAAATTATAAATATTTAATTTATTAGATAATAAATTAAACAACATTGGTAAAACAATTCTTTGAAAATATGTCTTTCACCATTATCATGGTTATTAAATTTAATCTTAGTAATCATAATTTTATACCTAAAATGAAATTGAAATTGTTAAATTATATAAATATTTTTTTCCAAAATATGAAATACATTTTTTTGATATTTAATTTATTTATCTGATAAAAACTAATTAGCGAATAAAAACCATCTTTTAGAGTAAAATATTAATTATGTTTCCAAAGTGTTAAGAAAGGGTTTTATAAATTAGACATAGTTGTTTTATATGATTTTTTAAAATTTAAAAATATATAATTTCTATAACACTCCAAGATTTTATGGAATTTTTCTTTTAAAATTTAATATCTTTGATAGTTTTTTCTTCACACAACATCAAGTTTAAAACAGTAATATACTATTAAGTATACCATTTGAATAGTAATGTTACCATTTGTAATAGTAATATGGATTATAGAATAGTAACTTCACCAATGAAAGTATAAATAATTTTTTTTTCTTTTAAATGAAAATATGATATATTTATATCTTTGTATATGTAAATAAATGTTTTAAGAATGATAAATTTAGTGTTGTTATTTTTTAAAAGAGTAAATCATCATTTATAATTTTATAATTAATATAATATTTTAAAAGAAAATTTATTTTCATAAAATATATTAATAAATTAATAATGTTTGTCTTATAATTATAAGATAATTTTATTATACCTTGATTAATTTTTCAAAGTGTTATAAAATGGGTTAAAATCTGTATTTTTTCAATAAATGATGATTTTAATTAAAAATTAAATTTTTCATATTTATAAAATTATTTTCATAAAATTGAGTTAATTTTTAATTCTACACATCAAAAAATGTTTAGTGTGATTTTTGGGTATTTTTCTAAAATTGTTGAATTTTTTGTGAATATTGAAATACTGTAATTTACCGTATATATATATTATAAGTTAAATACTTTATTTATTGAGTCATTTATGATGTGAAAAATCAAAATCTATAACTAAACTTATCAATTTACTATATATAGTAATGGAATCAAAACTATTCCTAGTTTTGGTCCAAAATAATAAATAAATGAATTAAATAATCAAAAACACCCATCTCATATACGATAAATACCACCCCTTATCCTCATGCTTAAAAAGCCTTGAAGCTTGTACAATATATTCCTAATACCTACCGTAAATCTATCCCCTATTTTATTATCTTTATTTTCTCTCCCAAAATACCGTTTAAAAGTTCCTTAAAGAGGTTCTCAATGAGAGGAATTCATGAGGTAAATTTACTTTTCATTATTTTAATTTTCTTTCAATTTATTTTACTTTTGTTATCCTTTTCATACCTCATATGTCAAAACATTCATAATAAACTCCATTATATTATTTATTTAGGTATTTAATTATTTTAATTCTATATCCCCACCATTAATTCTTTTATCTTCCTTTTTTTTCTAAAAATTAAGACATCATCCGTGAGGTTCCAATTTAACAACTTTGTGGATGATGAGATTTTATTTTTCAATTATACCATATAGGATAGTAATAATAAAATTTTTATGGTTAAAACATACTTTAGTATATGTAATAAAAATTATTTAATGTTCTAGAACCAGTATATATACATAATACTAATTCACAAGACAAAACTAGTTCATGACGATCGAAAAAAACTCTAAAATAATCTAAATGGTTATCATTAAAACATTATATAATGAATCATCCTGATATCTAAAAACAAAATTATAGGTAAGAACCTTAAATATTATATAATTTCATTAATAAAATATACTTTCAATTCTATATATGTATTTTCATTTTACATGATCTTTCATATATGAGTACAAGTGAACAAATAACAAAAACCAAGAAACAAACACCCCTGAACGATGCAATTAAATCTTATTACGAATAAAAAGTCATAAATTAAATTAATAAAATTATAATAAATTAAAAAAAATAAGCGGTTCGGAATTAAATTATTAAAAAAATATAATTCAATTATCCAGGACATTAAGTACAAGTACATAACACATTAGGACATTAGGCATGGGATTATCCCCTACCACCATTTTGCATTCAGGTTACACTCTTTCTCTCTTTTCACCAATGTAATTGTTATTTATTTTTATATAATTATTATATATTTTTTATAAGTTACAAAATCATGTATCTATAAAATTTCATCATTATTTAATGGAAAATTACATTTTTTATAATGTTCCCTTATTAATTTCCCCTGATATGAAATCCCGATTAAATGGTACTTCGAAATTTTGTACACATTTTCATGTACACTCCATAATTTATTATAAGGTACCAATTTTTTTCAAAAGGTACTATTTTTAACATGAAAAAATATTTTAGTTCTCTTCTGATTTCATGAAAACAATTAGTCCTTATCCCCTTTAAAGACTCTATTATATTTTCTCTTAAACTGCAATAAAGTGACTCATTTCTAAAGACTCTTTTTACATGTTTTCATGTTAGTTGTACGTCATTTATACCTCAAAAATAATTTCATTGTCATTATATTTTCTTTTCTAAAATATTATTTTTTATAATATTATTTTTTTTAAATAGAAAATTATTTTCAAAAATAACTCTTCTTTTCAAATGTATAAGGGTATTTATCTCAAGAATTTCTCAATAGTTTTATCAATTTGTTTTAATCTATTTGAACACCCACTATTGAATCATATTATTTTTTGAAATTTACCTTTTATGTTGCCATATAGTATATTTTATTGAAATTGTTATGATTATTTTAAATGGGGATCAACTATCTTGATACCATTCACCATATTACTCTAGATTTTTTATGATTTTTTTTATTATTTGAAGAAAGATATTAACATTTCATTTGTTAGTTTCAATATGAATGTATATAGTGATTATTTTCACCCCTTTCATATAAGGAATTCATTTTACAAATCATGTGATTGTTGGGGCCCTCTATATCTCCTCGATGCATTATTTGTCCTCATTAGACAAACTAGACCAAGGTTTTTACACATTTATGTTTGGTGTCTTAGCTGAAGACTTGATGGTATGTTTATGATTATGAAATTATTCATTCCTACATTATGATACAAATATTTAATAGTCCATGTGATTATTCATAGAGTAGAATATCCATTGTTAAGTCTCTTTCTCATGTGATTATTTATGTTTTTATTTAATCAACTCTTATTCTGTCCATATTATGCTCAAGAATATGTTATAATGGCATGTGTTGTTAGTTCTCCACCTTTTCATATTATTTATGTTTATTTATATTAGCTTCTAATGTATTTTATACCCTTATTAGGCATATAATATCACCCATTTCTTATGTTTTATTTTCCCCATGATGTGAAGATCTATATTATGATAGACATATAGGTATAATCTAGAAGATTATGAGTGTTTCCATTAAAGTTACTACATTGTTTATCCTATAATGTTTCAATGAACCAATTATGTCTGTATCTAGTTTTCCAAATCAAATAAACTATATGGTCCCTTAGAAAGTGATCATATGTACATAGTACCAATGTAATAAAGGAAGGAACCATCTCCATAATACTGTTTCAGGGCCATTATAGTTTTTATCAGATCAGGTTGCGTAGAAATCTTGGAAACGAGATTTAGAAAATAAATATTATAGAACATGACCCTAATATAGACATTTATGTAAGCATAGAAGAATATTTTAGAATTTTCATAAGGTTGATATTATGTGGTATTCCTAGTAATAAATCCTTTTGCTAGATACTACTAGTTGATGGGGTTCAATAATGGGTTTACTTAGGGGTAATAACACAGACAAGGTGCATTGGGCCGAAATCAGCATAATCTGGTACACAAAAACAAACCTTACTATGAACATTGGTTAACACTCTCGAGGAATATTATTAGGATAACTATAATTTTGTTAAAAACCTTTATGAAGGATTTAAAATTAAATATGTAATAAAAAAATCCATGTTTACGATTATGATATTAGGTATAGATAAATTTTCAATTTTTGTTTAGTGTTTTTCTATTTTTAAATTATACCTTATAACTTAATTAAGTGTATTAAATTTTTTAGAAATGGTTACTAGTATAAAGAATGGAAAATGTTTCAAAGAGCATATCCCATTTTGGGGTTTCCATCCCATGAAAGATAATGATATTGAAGCTAGAGCTTCAACTGGAGCTGGACAACTTATAACTATATTAGGAACACTGACTCAGGTTATGAGAAATAACCTTACTCGCCTAGATAATGTTGATCCACAATACTTTGTAATAATTATAGACCAATTTATGTGAAAATAAAATTCATCACTAACAGGTACTACAAACCCATTAGTATAAGAGCTATCAATAAGTTCTTTAGAGAAGATATTTCTCACTTTGGGAAGTAATGAAAGGGATAAGTTTATTATGGATGTTTATCAATATTGGGAGATGAAAATCAATGGTGGTCATTAATTCTAAACACAAAAGAGTAGGAAGAAATTTAAAATATGGAATGGAAGGATTTTAAGTAAATATTTTTATAAAAATGTTTCTCTCGCAAATAGAAAGTGTATATGGAGAGGAATCTTTTGAGCCTAAGATAGAAAGAGGATAAAAATGTGGCCTAGTATGATCCCAACTTGACATGGATAAAAAGGTATTATATGAAAAAAAATCAATCCAAGTAACATCGATCGTTTGATTGATGGTATTAATCTAATTCTATGAAGGGAAATAGTCTCCCAGAAAGTCTCATCATACAAGTATATAATATCACATTCCCTTAAGATGAAGAATGAATTTTTCAGGCTATATGGATTCAAAGGGAAGCAAGAGAAGAATATAGGTATTGATTTCATTAAAAAATATAATGAAGAAAAATTGATGAGGGAATGATATAATTTCCAACTTGTAATAAATTTGGGAAGAAACATTATAGAACATGACTATTCAGAATGATATTTTTTATAAATGTGGAGAAAAAGGCCACCATTACCATTATTACAGTGGAAATAAAGAATCCATCAATGTAAAATCCTTCACCAGAACAGATTTTGGACACTAATAAAATGATTTTCCTAGACGTTAAGGAATATTTTCACAGAAAAGGACAAGGGAAAAAGACTATTCTTATATAGTCAAAATATCTACAGTTGAATTTTTAATGATATAGTGGATGATACTTTAATCATCCCACTAAATTTAGCTAAATATTTATTTCATTATAGATAGTCACATTCTTTTATATCATCTATATTTTCATTAAAAATTAGATATTTCCAATTCACCATTATAAGGTAGTTGTTAGTAAAGACTCTTACTGGAGTCCTTACTGAAATAACGATGTGTCGAGAAGCTCCAATTATAACACATAAATGTTCTCTAATTGATGATTTTATTATCATAAATATGGTTGATTTTTAAATATTCATTGGTATGAATTTTATTTGGATGTATAATAAAAAAAATTGTTCCAAAGAGAAGGAAATTATTATTCATGATGAAGGTATGGAATTTCTCATCTATAGGGGGAGACTTTATCATTTGAGTTATATCTATACACACATCCATTATCATTTCTAAATGAAATTATTAGGAAATAAGATAAAATATAATCTATAGATGATGAATGGAATATTCAAATTAGGGACGTACCTATTGTACATGAATACATTGATGTATTTCCATATGATTTTTCTAAACATCCTCTGGAGTGATAAGTTGAGTTTTTTATTTATTTAATCTCAAATGCAAGACCTATATCAAATAAAAACTATATAATGTCCACAATATAGTTAATAGAGTAAAATAAACAACTATAGGAATTGAGTGATAAGGGATTTATACACCCTATTATTTCACCTTTCAGAGCTCTAATTATTTTTTTTAGAAAGAATCACAGATCTATAAGGTTGTGAATTGACTATAGGGAGATCAATTCTATTATGATAAATAACAAGTATTCGATACTTTTCATTGAAGAATTATATGGTCAACATCATAGAGATTAATATTTTTTAATGATTGATCTTAGATCAGGATATCATAAATTGTGTGTGAAGAAGGAATATATACCAAAGACAAGATTTTAAACAACTTTTGAACATTAAAAGTTTATAGTAATTACACATGGAATAACTAATGCACCCTATTTTTTTGTATATCACATGAACAGATTGTTCAGGGAACATATTGACTATTTTGTTTTGGTATTTATTGATGATATCTTGGTATATTCTAAAATATATGAGGACTATGAGAACCACTTGGATATTTTTCTGGAGACTCTTGGAAGAAAATAGTTATATGGTTTGTTTAAAAAGTGTAAATTATGGATTCAAATAGTTTCTTTTCATATCCTTATTTTCTATAAGGATGTAATATCAGTTGATCCTATGATAAAAAATTTGTTCAGTAATGGTATACACTAATGAACTCTACCATGGTACATAGTTTCAATGGTTTTTCATGTTACTATTAACATTTTGTTCATAATTGTTTCTGATTATCTATCTTATTAACCATGATTACTCATAAGGGGGTTATTTTTCTATGTACAAAAGAATGTGAAGAATGTTTTGAGTAATTGAATAGTATATTAGTGATTTCTACGATCCTGAATCTACTATCAGGAAATGGTGGATTTGTGATTTATAGATATGCATAAAATAAATTACTTGGTTGTTTCCTTCAGAATGATAGAGTTATTTCCTATACATAAATTATGTAAATACTTCATGAATTGAACTATCAAACGTGATATTGAATTATAATTTGTAATATTTTCATTGAATATATGAAACACTATCTCTACAGTGAAATATGTTATATATATAAATATTACAAGAACATGAAATATACATTCTCATAAAAATAACTCAACATGAGAAACATGTGATGGATCAAGCTACTCAAGGATTATGATTTTTCAATACACAACCACACATGGAAGGATGAAAAGGAAGAATATGCATTATGCGGGAAGGATCATGGAGTAATGAAAAAAATGTGGATTGAAAAGGATCCTATGTATTTGGATCAAGAAAATATGGATATGTGAATTATTAATGAAGGTGAAACTTCATTACTATTTCAATTGGTTTCCCAACCTTCTTTGTTTGAAAGGATCAGATTTTATCATTCTGATGAAGAGAATTTTCAAAGGATAGATAATGTTTTGAATGATGGGAAAGTGTTAAGCTTCATATATAAATATGGTATTTTGAAATTTGGGAATAGGCTTTGTTTTCCCTATATTCCTGAACTAAAAGGGATTTATTGAATGATTTCTATAGCTCAAATTTCAATATACACCCTCGTATAATTAAGATGTATAGATATTTGAAGGAAAATTTCTGGTGGTGTAATATGAAGTAGAAAATTTATGATTATGTATCAAAATGTTTAGTTTGTGAACTGGTGAATGCATAAATAAAAAATCCTAGAGGGGTCATGGAAACTATTCCTATTCCTACATGGAAATAGGATGATATTACAATGGATCTTATCACTCTATTACCAAAAACACCAAGAAAAAATGATGAAATATGAGTAATTGTTGACCAACTTACCATTTCCACACATTTCCTTACTATAATATAGTATTTTACACTTGAGAGACTTGCAAAAATTTATATTAATGAAGATCTACGATTTCATGGAGAAACTATTTCAATTTCAGCTGACCCTAATCCAGTATTTACATTGAAATTATGGAAAATTCTTTAAAATAATTATACATTGATCTTCATTTGAGTAGAGCTTATCACCCTCAAATTTATGGATAGTTTGAAAGGAGAATCCGATTATTATTGGACATGTTGAGATCATGATCACTTGACTTTAAAGGTATGTATGATCAGTATTTACCTTTGATAGAGTTTTCCTACAATAACAGTTTACATTCAAGTATTCTAATGACACCATATGAAGCATATTGTGGAATGATATATCTTACTCTTTTTTTTTGGGATCAAGTTGTTGAATGGAATCTTGTAGGCTTAGAGATTTTAGTGGAAAAAATGATAAATGTAAGGACTATTCAAATCCATACCAAAGAAGTTCAAAGTAGAAAAAAGGTTTATGCCAATAATCAAATAAAGGGTTTCAAATTTCAAGTGGTAGATCATGTTTTCTTGAATGTACCTCTATGTAAGGGGGTTATAAGATTTGAAAATAAGGATAAACTAATCCCCCTGTACATTGGCCCTTTTCAAATCCTAAAGAGAATTGGTGTTGCGGATTATTGTCTGGTGATGCAACCTAGACTTTCTAAAGTACAAAATGTGTGTCAAATATAATTGTTAAGGAATTACATTATAGACCCAATGAATGTCCTCACATCTGAATAAATGGAATTGGAACCTAATTTATCTTATTGGGAATATAATATCATGATTATTGACACTTGAGAATAGGTGTTTAGGAATTGGATGACTCAACTGGTTAAGGTACTTTGGAAAAATTATAAGATATAAGATGTGATGTGGGAACTAGAGGATTTTATGATTAAGAACTGCCCAAATCATTTTATGTGTTGAAATTATGTAGGTTTTGAGGGAAATATTTTTTTGAGGGGTGAATGTAACAACCCAACATTTTAGGGTATGCCTCTTAAAATTTATGAACATTGATAGTTTAGCTTCACGAAACACTTTTTTTAAAACTGTAACACACGATTAATTATGACCATTGGAATAGTAATGTAACCATTAGGAAAATTAATATTTCTAATAGAATAGTAATTTTTCCAATTAAATCATAAATAAAATTTGGGTGTCTTATAAATGAAATTATAATATATTTATATCTTGGTATATGTAATAAAATGTTTTAAAAATAATAAATTAAGTGTTGGTATTTTTATCAAGCATAAATGGTTTTTTAAAATCATATAATTAATATGATGATTTTAAAAAAAATTATTTTCCTAAAATATATTCTTAAATTAAAATTTTATTTTATTTTGATTATAATAAAATATTATGTGACCTTAATGAATTTTTTAAATTGTAATAAAATTAGTTATAATTTTAAAATTGGTATTTTTTTAGAAAATGTGGATGTTGATTAAAAATAAATTTTTGCATATTTAGAAATTTATTTTCATAAAATTGATTCAATTATCTAAATTCTAAAAATTGAAAAAATATTAGGGTGATTTTTGGGTATTTTTCTAAAATAGTATATTTTTTATTGAATTTTCAAATACGATAATTTACAGTATATATACATTTTATGTAAAATACGCTATTTATTAAGTAATTGAGGATGTAATCACAATAATATATAAGTATAAATCTCTTTATTCTTACTCTATTTAGTCATGCAATCAAAATAATTCATAGTCTTGCACCAAAATAATAAATAAATGAATTAAATAATAATAAAACACCTCTCTCCTTCACTATAAATATCAGCCCTCACCACCCCTTCTCCTCACACCTCTAATGTCCTGGAGACTTTCCAAATTCTTCCCAATACCACTAAAAAATCTCCCCCCCCCCATGTTCTACTTTTTTTAATCTCACCCAAAATATCACTTAAAATTTCTTTAAGGAGTTTCTCATGGATTGGTGTTCAAGAGGTAAAATCCCCTTTCGTTCTTTTAATTTTCTTTAGTTTTATTTTTTTCTTATCTGTTACGTAACTCCTATTTAAAAAAATGCATGATACACTCTTTTATCTTATATATACTTTAATTTTATTATGTTAATGGTATATCCACCATCAATTCTTTTATCTTTCCATATTTATTCTACAAATGAATACATCATCTCTGAGGTGCCGATTTACAGCCTTCGTGGATGATGTGTTTTCATTTTTCAATGATACATTCAAGGATGGTAATAAAACCTTTTTAATGGTCAAAGTACACAATAATATATGTAATAAGACTTATTTTATGTTTTTTATTAGTATATATACATAATATTAATTCATAAGACAAGACTAGTTCGTAATGATTGAAAAAACATAATCTAAATGGTTATCATTAAAAAATTATCTAATGAATCATTATAAAATACAGAAACAAAATTATATTTAAGAAAATTAAATAATATGTATATTCATTAATAACATATAGTTTTAATTTATTATTACTATTCTTATTTAATATGAGTTTTCATACATGTATACAAGTGAACGAGTCATGAAAACCAAGAAACGAACACCCCCGAACAACAAAATTGAATCTTATAACTCATAAAAAAGGAAATAAATGTAATTAATAAAATTAAAATAAATCAAATAATTATTGAAGTTGTAATTAGATAAATTTTTAATTAATCTAGATTCATTATCCAGGATATTACGTACAGGTACAGAACACTTCTGGACATAAGGTAATGTATTCTCTTCAAACCTCTATTTTCCATTCATGTTACGCTTTCTCTATCATTACACCAATGTAATTAATTTTTATTTTTATATATTTATTTTAAATTATATTTATATGTTCAAAACTCATGTATCCAGATTAGTTCATATTTATTTGATAAGTAAGTTCATGTTTTGTAAGTCTCCATTTTAATTCCTCGTGATTAGCATGCTAGATTAAAGGGTGATTCGAATTTCTTACCAATTTTCATGTACACTACATAATATATTATAAAGAAACAATGTTTTATAAAATAATTTTTATATCATGAAAAATTATTTTATTTTTTTCTACTTTTATGCAAATAATTAAGCCTTCTCTACTGTAAAGACCCTTTTATATTTTCTCTTAAACTGTACTAAAGTGGGTCATTTCTAAAGAATTATTTTACATGATTTCCCTTCAATTTGTCTGAATTTATTCCTGATAAGTAATTTAATTGTATTTAACCTTTAATATTAAGGATATACATGTTTATAATATTATTTTATGAAAAATAATAAATGATTTTATAAAATAACCCTTCTTTCTAAAAGTAAAAAAAGGTATTTCTCTTAAGACTTCCTCAAAGATTTTGTTAGAGTATTTTAATTTGTTTCAACATCCTTTGTTGAATCTTATCCTATTTTGAAATTGATATCTTATGTTCCCATATTCCGTATTTTATTAATGGATTATAATTATTTTTATTGGGGATGTCCAATCTTGATACTATTGAAAATATTAATCTTAATGGATTATAAGTATGTTTATTTTTGGGGGAAGTTATAAAACTGTCAAATGATAGATTCAATTTGAGTTTATATGTTTATTATGTTTCAACCCTTTATTATGAGGAATTTATTAGACTTAGTAAGTGATGGATGGGTCCCTCTACAGCCCCTCAATGCATCGGAAGGTCCCATTAGACAAACTAGACCAAGTTGTTTACCCATTTATGTATGGTGTATTAGCAAAATCCTTGAAGGTATGATCATAATGTCCTAAATTATACATTCCATCATTATGATACTAGTAATGGATTATCAATGTGATTATTCGGCTTCTAAAATATCTATGGGTATGTTTTTTTCTCATTTGATTATTTATGGAATTATTTAATTAACTTTAATTCTGACCTTATTATTTATAAGATTATGTTTTAATGGAATGTGTTTTCAGTTTTTCACATCACTTTATTATTTATGTTTATTTATGTTACATTCCACTCTATTTCATACCATTGATGAGGATCAGAGCCCACTCATTTCTAATATTTTATTTTTCCTGGGATGTGAAGACATGTATTATGAATGACATGTGGGGATAATCTAGGAGATTATGAGAGTTTCCATAGAAGTTTCTATATTGTTTTTACTTTCAGGTAATATTGTATCAATTTTTTTATATCTAGATTTATAAAGCTACTTAAATATTCAGTCCACTGGGATGCGATCTATTGTTCATTTTAATAATGTAACAATGTAAGGCACTGGAGTTAGGATATTAGGGTCAGGGTCTTTAAATTTTTTAAGAAAAATATTCAAAAAAAATTAAGTTTTTCATTAATCATGTTTGTGTCATAAAATTAACGATATTATGGAAAAAAAGTATTTTTCACTATCCATTTAGAAATCAAAAAATTTATAAAAAACCCAAAAGATCATCTTAGTATAATTCTGTTCTTATAAATATAAAAAACAAAAATTTGTAAAAATTAATATTATAAAATTTGAAAATTTTACTTTTTTACAAAAATAAAAATATAATAAACACTATTTTCATTGGAAAATATGTTTTGAAAATATATAATTTTATTATTCTTATGTTGTATCTATTACTAATTGAAATTGGTATTAACATATTATTTAGGTCATTAACATATTTTATCAATAATATATTTAGTATCTTAAAAGGTAAATAATGTATAATTTTATATGTGAAGACCCCCCCCAGAAAACCAGGAGTCGGTGCCTTTAGAACTTGATGTGTTGTTTTAAACAAAAACATTCACTAATAAACTATACATCATGTCCCATACAGATGATTGAATTTGATTCAAGCTCTGGGAAACCAGATACTTCTGAAATGTTTCATCTATTAAAAGTTGTTACATGAAAAAAAAATTAGGTCAAAATGTAGGTTGAGCATAAGAACGCCCATTAAGGGGTTTAAAAACAAACCAATGTAACTTTTGAAAACATTCCTTAAAACTTTAAATAGAACATTTCTCTTAAAGAAAATTTTAAAACATGTAACATATCATAAGAGTGATCAATTAAGAACATACCAACAGAATTACAAGGATACATGATCCAATTAAAGTCATGCTCATTTGGAGTAATAAATAAAAGGCATTCTAAACATGCATGACATATGAACATTTAAGAAGAATTTAATAGCTAATAGTAATGATTAATCAGAGTTGCACGTAAAGGAAACAACTTCAATTTCATATATTGGAAACTAATTCATTGAGTGTTTAACACAATTCATGACATAAACTCTTACTTTTTTGATACTCATAATTACTGGCTCTTAACCTTGGATGTTCTACTAGTCGAATACCCATTAGGTTAATTAATTATCCTAAGCATAATATTGGAATGTAAAAAGTTGGACTTCTGTGTCAAGGCTTTAAGCCAATACCTAGGGATAACTGTAACTAGACCCCAACTCGGAGAGCATCTATAACCAGACTCTATCCCAGAGAGAATCTGTAACCGGACTCCAACTCAAAGGGCTTACTTATACTGGTCCCCAACCTGAAACTTACTAGTCCAAAACACTCCTCGTATGCCTAAAAGGGTTGTATATTCAAAATTTCCTATACCTTTTTGAATATTTAATTACTCATTTCTAATTATTCAAACTATACTACTTTGGATAACTTCAAACATAATTGGTCATAGTAATTGTATTTCATCCTTTAACATTTACATATCTTATAAAGTGATACATGCATCTATATGTTTAAAAACCAAGCTAACAATTATATGACTATCATTAAATGGTAAAAATAAAGGAAGATTATGGAACATAGATTGACATCCAAGGTACTAAAAGAAAAACAAAAATATAATTTTTCACATGCAATTTTATTCTCATAATTATAAAACCTTATTAACCAATTTATTAAAAAGTAAACCAAAAATTCATTTAGGGTTTTAAGCTTGCAAATGCTAAATCATTCAATGCTGAAATGCATTTGTATACCACAGAATAATTTCCATAATATAAAGCATGAATCTTCACTGTAATCAACATCATTTAAAATATAATAAAATAAGTGACTCATAAATGTGGATATGAGTTTTGAATAACACAACATTTCTTATGTTTTAAATATTCACGTAAACTCGGGACTTAATGTGTAAAGTCCTCAAAATTGGGTATAGTAAAGGTTCATTAAACATATAAGATATATGTATGTAACCACACTCATACTAAAAATATTGGCACATCCATGTGCATTAACCCCCTAAGGATATTTGTTTAATAGTGTTTTATATAGGGAAGGTCATGCCCTTGGTCATAACATTTTGTTTATGAATACTTACCCATACAATTCTATTAAAACCCAAAGATATATAACATTTTCCATATATATTTATATATATATATATATGAAATTATGTGTATATGTATATGCGTAGTGCATAATCAATTATATAAAAACATCATACACAAATACTACTCTTGCATTTGAAGTTCTTATCTTAAAATCTTTTCTTGATGGATGGAGTGTTTGTGGGCCTATACTCAAAAACGAAAGTTCATACCTATTCATATATATATAACTGAAGTACATATAACCATATATATATATGTATATATATATTCTATGTCTTAATATTTTTAAACATTAAACAACTTACAAATACTCTGAAAATACAAAACTTAGAGGCTTAGGTTCGGTTATAAGAAGGATCTCAACTAACCCGTAGGGTTATTTAAAATACATAGATTTATGATTATACATATACATATATATATATATGTGTGTGTGTGTGTGTGTGTGTGTATGTATATTTAAAACAACAAAACAAGGAAAAATATAACCCTTACGTCCTTTAATCCATTTGAACACAAAAACCGGAAGGCCAGGTTCAGCACAGATGAACGTTTGAACTAAACCGTGAAATTATAAATACATTTTTTTATAATATATGTGTATATACTCTCAAAAAAACAAGACAAAGCAAAACTAAAACCCTTACCTTAAAAACAGGTGGAGGAGAACTCGAGGTAGGTTAGCTGGGACTTACTGGAGGCTTGAGCGGTGAGAAGAACCGAGAGTTCTTTGGGGTGCAACCGGTTACTTATATACTAAAAATAAAAAACATTTCACGCAAAAACGTACCCCCTTGCGGTGCATTAAATGGGTGGTGTCATTCTTGAAGAAAAGGGTAGACAAGGAGGGTCCCCAGCATTCAATGGTGAAGAAAACTATAGAGTACCATAAGTGTAGGGTTACTGGTTTAAACCCATGCGAAGGAGGAAGAAGACGACGTGACAAAAGGGAAATCTAGAGAAAAACAGATAGTTCAGATCAAACATGATCTTGATCCAAGGGCTGAGGTGCGTCCGCATTTTTTCTAAAAGAAATGGGTGGATCAGATTAAATCTGAGTTCCATCAAATGGTCCCGGTTCGATGCGGCATTTTAAAACACACTGATGGCCACCATTAGATCTGTTGTAGATCAAACGGCATAGAAAAACATGGTGGAAAACCACGGTTGCTGAAGGTCAAAAACGAGATCGTGATCGGCGGTCCAGATCACGCATGACGTGATCCAATAGCCCAGATAGCGTTTCACCTGAAAAAACATGTCCCACATCGAAAGAGAGAGTTGTTTTTACCTCCCTTATAAGCCTGAGCCTCCCAACGACTGCTCAGAAAACACACAGCACACACGAAGGGGGCCCTATACACAGGCTCCCTCCCCGCCCCCGTAGTCCTTGTCCTACCCATGTTCTACCACAACCTCTCCCCTATAGTGGTGCGCCTACACACTCCTTCTCCCATGCACCCTTCAGGGGACCTCTGCCCATGCTCAGGTCGGCCTTGTCTTGGGCTGAGGGATTAGGCTCATCCACTTTGTGTGAGCTGCCTCCCTTGGCTCTATCCATAAAGGGCTGGCCCTAGCGGGCCTATTTTTTTATAAAATCCTAAACTAAAAATTAAAAAGTTTTAAAGAAGAGAAAACAATTCATTAATTAAAACTATACATAATTTATATTATTAAACATTAATGAATACAAAATAAAATTTGCCTTTGTTAAAAGTATTTCTAAAATTATAAACACTAAACCTTTTAACACAAAAGTTATAAAAAAGAGATTTTAAAAAACCTATATGATAATTTTTGTGCTAGTATCATAGAAAACTTAATTTAATCAAAAACAAAATTAAATTTGAAGAATTTAAACATAGTTTATAACATTATTTAAGAAATGAAAATCATTACATTTTATTTGAAATATTCTCAAAGTGTTTTGAATTCCTTAATACTTCTCAAAATCACATAAGTGTAATTCGATGTATTAAACCATATCCTTTTAGAGTTCATGAATGGTGGTTATATTATAATTTTAATTATAACATAAATATTTTGAAACTAATTAATACCTAAATATATATTTTTTTTATTATCCTATCAAAGTCCAATGACTATAATTATGGTTGTTAGTTGTCAACGGTCACCAGAGCAACGATTGGTTGATTCCCTATAAATCCTTGTCTTAGGGTGTCCCAAAGATTAAGGTAACTAAAGAATATGGTGCTCCCAATCCCACTGATGATCAGCATGGTATTCATGATTACGGTGGTGATATTCTTCATTTTCACTGACCCGAAGGATCTCCATTATTTACCATGTCTTGTTGTCTTTGTAGGGAGACTTCCCGTAGTTCTGTTAGGGTTTTTATTAAGAATTTGTAGGTAGGATGTTTCTTTGTGATCTTGACACATTGTAAACACTACGGTGTTCTTTTTATTATGAAAAACCTTGTGTCTATTTGTGCGTTTTACTCGGATACATTCTAATATAAATTAAAGCCATATTATTACTTTCTCATGAGAATCAAGATTGTTTAGTTATTAAGAAACTCAAACAAAATGAAAAATTAAACTTATCAATACGAGAGGTACACGTTTCAGGGTGTTACATTAGAATGTTTTCATTTTAAAGAATAAATCTGTATTATTAGTTACATAACTACACAAACTAAATTTTATGAGTGTCTTAGTATTAATAATGACCTTTATTTGTATTTCTTTATATAATTCATAATTAGGTTACCACTATTTTACCCACCAATAATACAACTATATTTTAACAAATATATTTTTTTCTATGGATTTATGTTGATTATTGTAGAATAAAAATAAATCCATAAATTAGATTAGGTTTAAAAGGAAAAAAATAATTTAAAATATTGAGGTGTTATAGAATCATCAGATGAGATAGGTTCAATATATGAATAATTTTAAGAGATTATAATTGAACAATAATATGGTTATTTTTATTTGGAAATTAAGTAGTTCACTAAAATGATCCCCATTTCAGTTTTAACTTCTATATTGACACATAATAAGGGACAATATGATGAGAAGTGAAAGATGTAATAGGATTCTAGTGATATGGAAGATGCATTAGATAAAAATGTTGTAAAATAAAACACTCTTTCAATAATTATTAATGTAATGGATTAATCAGTTATATAATTTATAGAATGTATTTATTTGAAATATAAATAATTTAAAAGAAATTATTTTGAGAAAATTTTTAATGAATATGTGATCCATAAACTTGTTTGATTATATAGAATTTGTATGAGAGTCAAAGAAGTATAGCTGGATGTGAAAAAAAAAGTGAGTGAAAGAGAAATAAAGTTAACTAGTGGATGTAGTAAAGATGCATTAATAAAGTTTATTGAATATGAATATTTATTTTCAGATATGGCTATGATCATTTTTTAACGATAAAAATTCCATCAATTTAAATTTAATTGAGATGGAATTGAAACTGAAGTACATATAAATTTGTATTCTTGAACCATCCCAATTTTAAGAGAAAATAATTTATTCCAATCAGGGTTAAAATATGTAATTTATCTAAAAATGGAATCATAATGGTGGTAGAGATTTATTGAGGACTCTTGAAGAAGCTTCCACCTTAGGATCTTATTGGAAGGTATCCCAATGTTCTGATGATGCAACATGAAAAAAAAATTTGAATATAGTTTGGTATTAAAGAAAAAAAACTTGCCTCATTTATATGGAGATAAATGCGGAATCCACCAACATATCATCAAGTATGGAATAAGGTTTATATGTATCAGTTCCCTCAATGGAGGTCAAATGATAGGTGTACTATCCTAAAAACAATACGTATAGATATCTTAATAGATTTTTTCAATGAGAAAATAAAAAATGTTTTTTTGATACTCTTGGTGTTGATAGTGGTTCTAGAATATTTATATAGATATTTGTAAGAAAATATAAACATGTGTGATCCATATAAGGCCTACGAAAAGTGTGATCATAGATGATTTAATGTTTAATCATGATAAACTGGAGTTAAATTCCTAGAAGATGAAACATCTTCCCATTAAAAAATGATATGTGTGTATTGATAAATTATGTGAATTTATTAACATATATGGATACATTTATAATGACTTATGGTATGTTCCAATGAGTTATGAATATTGTGTTGATATGAGGAAGCGTAAATACTTATATATGAAACAATGATTTTAAGAAAAGTTTTCCTTGAGGAGTGAACAAGAAAGAAATGGGGTTGATAAATATAGTCCTGAGGTATTTATAAAAGAATAATATCAAATACGAGACACAATAGAGTCAAATTTTATTTTATGTTTTTTAGTAATAGAGGCCACACCATTGGTTTTTGTTAATTATCCATGGAAAACCAAACTAGAGAGAGAAATATTGACACAAACAGGAATTCAATCATGGAGATAGGAAATAATATTAACATGTTGTAATACTTCTCTCATGAATAGTTTGATAGTTTTTCTAGGAAGAAAAATGAAAAGGTTGATGTAAAAAATAGTGAATAGTGACACTTTTCTAGAGACACTTCTAACAATTATATGATAATCCTTCCAGGTCAAAAAGAGTTCAAACTTAAAAAAATGGATGGATCCTTTGATTTTATGTAAAAAATATATTGGTATAAAGATTAATTCCACATATATAATAATGTAATATTATGAAGCTAATGATATATTGATCATGTATCCAGACTAGCTAGAGGAATCTAAAAGGCTGGTGCAAGATTCAAGAAGTGAGCCTATTTTGCTAGCATAAGTGATGAATCCTACACAATCTATGGGGAAATTTAAAAACCAAAAGATGTTCATGCTACCAAAAACTAGATATATTGGGAATTTAAATATCATTAAAGCATTTATAAGAGAATAAATGTAATTTCATGTTCCTTCCTAACCCATTAGATTACTCTTTTTGGGTTTTGGAGGTGTTTTTATGGATTCTAGAGGAGGTTCTTTAGAGGTAGGATTTGTATAAGAATATAGTTTTCCTTTTAAGCTATTAAATAATTATTTAAGGAATATGATGGTTGTTTATGGATTTTATGGAAGCGGTTTATAGCTATTGTTTGATGGAGGAAAAAGGTGTGAAAAGGGTTTTATGTCGTAAGATATGGATAAAAAACGTATGTTAATTCTAGATTAATGTCCCATGAAATTCATAAGGTTCTAAGGATTCAAAGGTATTGGGGGGTAAAGGTATTTTTAAAATCATCAATCGATATGTCCATGAATATTATGACATAAAATATTATTTTATTCCATAATTTAGGTGACTTTCTATATGTTTATATATCTTTTTTGGATGATATTATCCTCATTAATCCAATGCTTCTTCTTGTGTTGGAGTGAACCCTTTATTATTTTTAGAGATATTCTATCCCCACTCCTCCTATATCGATCTATGTGTAGTGGTGATCAAGTTCTGGTGATATGTGGTAATTTATTCTCACTTTCCCTTTGTTTCCTAGGTATTCTTCTATGGGAAATTACATTTTTGGTGTTGTTTTCATCGGTCTGTGTGTTGGGTTTTGTTTTTTGACAACCCTTTTATGAAGTGTAGTTTGATCCATTTTACCCCTGTGTGGTTTTGTATTTGGGTCTATTTCATAATCTCAATGCAGTGTTCAGTGTGACTAGAAAGCTTCTATGCGGTAGGGTATCCTAGTTCTCACTCATTTTATGTTCTAGGTGTGATACATGCATGTTTTTTCATTCATTTGGGAAGATAATAAGGGATTAAATAATTAGGATAATTAATTAACAAAACTAAAATTGATGGATATGTTGATATATCAAACTTTTTTATACTTTTTTATTTTTTTTGGTTATATTATACTGCGTTGTTTCCTTGCTAAAAATAATGGTTGTTGGATGCCTTGTTTTCAAAGAAATGATAGGATTTAGGACCCTTACTATTTTTTTGATCTCACCAGGATAAAAGGATACGTAATTTATATTTGGTTAATAAATTAGTTTCCCCTGGAAACCTATTTTTTATAATATCCACGCTAAAAAAAATGTCATAAAATCCCATGAATGATTGAGGAAGTAATTTTCTATTTTTGTGGTGTGAGTTTAAGCTTGTTTTGTTTCTTTTTATGGTTCTATATCCTATGTAGTTAGGGAGATTATTAGTTAGTATTTGTTATGTGTGGGGAAATGATATGGATTTTTTTTGGAATGGATGATATGTTGGATGTTTTGGTGGTGGTTAGTGTTGGGGATGATGTGTGTTGGTAATGTAAAGTGGTGATGTGTGGTTGTTCTATACTATGGTTGTGTTGTGTGATGTTATTGGGATGTGTGGAGTGTGGATTATGTTGTTAGTTGGGTTTTCCTGTTTGGTCTGATGGTGATGGTGGTTGATAGGTGTTATAGTGATGGTTGGGTGAGATGGGCTATTTATGGTGTGTCGTGGTGTTTTATGTTTACTAGTTATCACAGAGTAAATTTATATGATAAATTGAAATGAAATGAGATGGTAATTAAATGTGAAATCCTATAATTTTATGTATGGTAACAAATAAATCAAATTAATTTATGGATAAATTAATGGGATGTGTAAATTTTAATGAAATTTCATAGTAGTTGAAAGTAGAATCATGTTTCTTGTGTTGAAGTTGTGTAAACTATTGAAAATAGTAGTGGGATCAGTTGTGTCAATTGTTGTGTGGTTTAGTGGAGGTGATGTATTGTGTGCTTTTTTATTTTTATAAACCCATAGTTTTGGTATTTTGTGCTATAAATATCTTTTATCTTTATGTTATTTCAATACACATCCCACCCAAGTTGGATAACCTCACCAATGCTTATTGTTTTATGGTGTTTTCCAAAAATTTCCAGGATGGTGGTGACATAGATAGCTGAATACTCCCTCTAACCTACTCTTGTTTTAGTAGTAATCACCTGAGTCTCTTTAGGTGTGATGTACAGTTAATGACAATGTGTTTTTGGTTGAGTTTTGATGTGATGAGGTTGTGATGAGATGTAATATGTGGTGGGGCTCATGCATGGTAGGTGGTGGTCATGAGGATGAGGTCATTCATGTTCATGTCACCCTACTACTATGGTTATGAGATGAGATTTAATGGGACAAGTGTCTTTGCACAAGCTGTTGTGTGTTTATATTAGATTTTTTCACAATATTCTAGTACCCATGATGGTTTAGAATGTAGTTATGCATCTCGACCCGCATCAGATATGGACGATGTGTCTTCGGGAAATATGTGATGTGATGTGATGTGATGTGATGTGATGTGATGTGATGTGATATGATGTGATGTGATGTGATGTGATGTGATGTGATGTGATGTGATGTGATGTGATGTGATGTGATGTGATGTGATGTGATGTGATGTGATGTGATGTGATGTGATGTGATGTGATGTGATGTGATGTGATGTGATGTGATGTGATGTGTACGGATGAGATGAGGGCACATGGAGGTCAATGTTGGCATGTGAGTGTGGATAATTTGTGGAGAATGATCCTTCAGAAACCATGTTGTTTTATGATCATGATGTTATACTACTATATTGAATGTCTGCTTTCTTTAGTGGTCAATGGTGAGGCTGGGTTTACTTATTTGAGCAATTCAGGTTCTTGTTGGTTCTACTATTTTTTCATTGCAACCTTAGCATTCTCTTTTCACATGTTCACATGACACATTAGTTCTATCCCTACTCTGTATACATGTATTCTCACCTAAAATATATAAAACTATTTTTTAGGTTTCTAGGTGGAATTTGGTGACCAATATAGAAATTTATATCATGGGTTCAAATTTGATGTTATGTCACTATTTTAGAGTTTTCATTTGGTATATTTAGGGAATTTTATGTGTATTATTCTACTTTATTCATGCATTCTAGGATGGTTTTTGGTTTACCTTTCTTTTAATTGTTGGAGTGTCTTGGTGTTTTTCTATTCAATCTCCTGATATGGTTTTATATTATAGAGGGTAATTTCTACAGTTTTTTATATGTTTATAAACATTTTGACAATCATCAACCCAGGTCGTACCTAAAATGGGACCCATGGAAAATTATCTATTTATCCTCTTTGTAGTATTATTGGTGTGAGGGATTTGTGATAAGAAACATTAGTGATTAAAATAAAACTACAACTGGGTTCTTGAATAAATCTCATCCATTATTTATATTTGAAGAGATGTGTAATTCCACTTTTCCCTGAATTTTGTTATTGTTATTCAAATACAGAATTAATGGAGAATAGATAAGGATTAAATAAATCGTGGTTATTATTTTATGTGGTATTCATTTTTAATTATTAGCATGTTTTCAAGTATCATAATAAATTACTTGATCTTATTCCTAGACTAAATTATCCATGGTGATGAGGTATGGAATGTTTCCCTTGAGGGGGAACAAATGGAGATGTTATATCTGAAAGAGAAATTTTATGTTCTCAATGTTTAGAATTTGGAAAATCATATATTGTACTCATATTAAGGTATAAAATTAACTTGATCATCCCTGTTATGAATTAATTATTTTTTAATCATTAAGGGTGAGTGATTGTCTAAAATTCTTTTGATGAATCAACTTGAAATTGAATATTTTCAAGTGTTTTGGGATGTTTAGTGTGTGTTTATACAATCATGAAAATTTTTCATAAAATACATGATAAATAAATCACTGAGTTGGTATAAGATTCAGAAATTTTAATTGATAACATGGATTAATTAGCAAAGTCACTCTATTTTTTACCCCAATATTTTCCATGTTGGCTTAGAGTTGATTTATTTAAGGATCATTGTTATGTATTTTTTTTTACATTCCTTCACAAAAGGTAATGTAAGATCAATGGGGATAATATAGTTCTATAAACTAGTGATTTATGGGGGATAATAATTATCACTTGGAATTCCTCTCTATGCACTAGTGGTATTTCAATAGGTATGAGCATGGGGGAGAAAAATATTTTCCTCCCTTGTAATTATTTTCATTAAGGGAGGGATTAAAAACATCGACTTCAAGTGTTAAATATGCGATGAAAAAAATCCAAACTAGTATATTTAATTTCCCTTATGAATTGTGTGATGTTAACATTTTATTTTTTGTCAACTATCAATGTATAAAGTGGAAATCAATGTATGTTGAGAAGTATGGGTGATGGATTGGAGTGTCCACCTAATAAATTGGTTAGTGTTTTCGGTAACCTTGGAAAATTTGGATAGACAAGTTATAAGGGAATACCCACACCAAATATGGTTGAGAGGGTATATATTTTTGGTAACATAAAGAAAATCTATCAAGGAGGATTTCTAGTACTATCTACAATAGTTTTAATTTTTTAGTTCATGTTACAGTTTTACCGCCTTCTGATGGATAACCCTTTTTAAATATTGTTTTTGAAAATTTTATAATTTATATTTAACATAATAATATTCTTCTTTGGAATTGGGGCATAAAAATTTACCTTGGTTAATATTTTGGTATTTTTCGGATTAAATTCATATTTTAATTAATAGTGAAAAATACTTCATTTTAATTCAAAACTATATTTTTGTCTAATTTATTTTATAGTTAGATTATATTTTTAATTTTTTAAATTTTTAATTGTATTATGATTTTATAATTTAATCCAATATTGGTCATTTTATATAATGTCACTTTTAAATAGTATGTAAACACTTGTCAATCTTTTGATAGTTTTTACTTCTTAAAAACCTACTTTCTAGTTTTGACAGCAGGAATTAATTTTAAATTAATTAATGCAAATTATGTGTTTTGAATTTTGAAAAATTGATTCCATATTTTGTATCAATGGGACCAAATTATGTTAATAGGGGACTTTTATTTTTTTGGACAATATTAATCGTAACTACGGTAATTTTTATTTATCATAGTTAAAGGTAAATCATGTAAATTAGGGAAAAAAGAAATATTATTAAGATAATAAAAGTACCCTAACTCAATAAAAATCTTATTGTATGATTTAAAGTCAAAAAATATCACCTAATAGTTGGAATTAATTAAATTAATGGAATTTTTTCCATGAATGTGATGTAATTATAATTAAAACAAAAGAAAATGACAATATGTCACTCTCTTATCTCTTATAAATATAATAATTTTAATGTACTGATAAACATGATAAAACATCAAACATTAATAGTTTAAAAAATATAATGAAATTATCTACATTATTTGAATTTATTTATAATTTTTATATATTAAATAATTATAATTAATGATGACACAATAGTGATGTAGAAATTATTCTTTTAATAGAAATATCCAATTAATGGATTTAAAAATATTAAAAGAAATATAATATGAACTAATTAATGTTCTCTATTGATTTCATAGGTGACTATGACATTTTATAAATGTATTAAAAAAATTGAATCAATATTCTATGTGGTTGTTATTTAAAGTCAAATAAATGTATAGTGTCAAAAATGACACTATTGATATATTATAAAAACAACATATTATTAAATTATTTAAAACTCACAAAATTATTTAAAAAATACAATGCTAAAATTATAAGGTCTAAAATTTCATAAAGTATATAATTATGGACTATTTACAACACAAAATTAAATATTTATAACCATTTAATTTTTAGAATATTATTAACACAATTAAAATTAAATAGATTAAATAAGGATAAATAAAAATTAAATGTTTATAAATAAAATAAAAACATGACTAAATTTTATTTTTTGAGATGATTTAGATCAATCCTCATCTTATCTTTGAAATAATATACTTTTGAGAAATTTTAATTTAAAATTTAATTTATATTAATTTAATAGTTAGGGTATTTCCAAAGGTGCCTCTCCCCTCTCTTATAAAAGGGAACCTCCCCTTCTCTTTTAATTACACATCTAACAAACTTTTTCATGAAAAAAACCTTACCATTTCCTCTACCAACTTCCCCAAATTCATCCTATAAGCCACACATTTCGAATAAATCCATCCTATGGATGCCTTTTGTGCAAATCAAAAGGAGATACTCGAAAAAGAGGTAATTGTTTTATCACCGCTTTCAAAATTATATTCTTTTCCTACTTCATCATCTTATGTTTTTCCATACTAATGTAATAAATACAGTATCTTTTAAATTATTATATGTTATTATAATTATGGTACAACCTTGTAACTCCTTTTAACTATCTTAATAATAACAATATCACTATGTGTGCGTATGTACGGCTTACCATCTCCACACCGTGGTGTAATTTTTTGATAAAAAAAACTTAATTTTTATGGGTATAATTATTATTATAATTGATATAAATAATAAATATAACATGAAAATTATTCTTTATAATTAATTTACCATCCAATTCTATGTAGTTTAACTATTAAGTGAATGATATCATCACTCGTGCGTACGTACGACCTACCGTCTCCACGATGCGATGTTAATCATTCTATATGATGTTCATTAAACCATAATTATATACATAAATGGTATGAATAAATATTATATATATTATACTAATATCATTCATTAAATTATATAACTATAACCAATGAATTTGAACATGAACTTATCTGATAAAACATGTGTAACAACATAAAGTAGTTAATATCCGAATAACAGGTGATAATGAAATGTTACCAAAAAACAAATGATAATATGATCATATATAATATCATAAAAATTTACTTTATTCTGGAATAATTCAATAACATTATTTAAATCATTATACCCAAATTTCAAATACATACGAAGCATATCGATCCTAAGGTAAGGGATAATTTTTCAATCTCATTATTATCTGATATTGTTTATATGTAAGTGTTTACTAGGGTATATTTATGATCCACATCCCTATATTCTAATTATTTGATATTATTTATATTCTTCTACAATTTTTTAATTTTAATTTTACCCTTTGGTGAATTTTTATTATATGGTATGAAAGGAATCTTTTATCGTTATTCGATTTTCTGTGCTTTTTGACATTTCTAGCAAAAGTATGAGGAGAATGTTTTTTTATCTTATACAGTATGAACAGATTTTACGTCTTCATAACCCCTTATTTACGTAAATCTACCTCTACATGATTTAATTTTTATTTTCAAATGAATTTTTTTCATTTAAAATTTCACAGCATTTTGGGAAAAGTAAACGTTTTTGAAGAAGAAAGGATATTTACCTCATGAATTAAGTTCAAGTGTTTTATCAAAATTATTTTCCATTTAAGATGATTCTCATTAAATATGGTTATGTTACTATCCCTATTATTACAATGATTTTATTGTGGTAATGATGGAATAATATTTTAAATTAATTATGTTATGATGGAATGATGTTTAATAAAACCATTTTTCTTCCTTAAGTTACGTTATGATGAATTGTTTATGTTTTGTGTCACATGTAATAATGATTCCATTATGAGATGGGTGAGACCTATATATCCCTAAAATTAATTGGGTAATGTTTTATATCTCATTATATATACATTATTGGATTGGTAAGTAAATATGGCTCAATAATATAGAGTTGGAACGGTAAGTAAATCCAGTTCAATCATTCATGAATTGAACGAAAAGTAAACCTGATTTAGTAATGGACTTGGTCCACTATGATAGTCTTGACTGCAATGACTTGAATACTATATAAATCATATTATGTGATTTTTTATTTTCCAAAATTCCATGTTTTGTGCCAATTCTATTTTCTCATGGTTCATGATTCGATTATGATATGTGCCTTATGAACTAACAAAATTTATTTCATGACACAAGATTTTTGTATATGTTAAATGTGGTATATTTTGTTTTCAAAAGTTATTTTCATGTTTTTACATTATTAATTTTATGTTTTGTAAGATATATTCCATGCCTAACCTTACTGAGAATTTGAGCTCGCCCCTTTTCATGTTTCGTTTTCCCTAGTATTTGAAGAAGGGTATTAAGTAAGAAAAGTTAAAAAAAGGTCCTGGTTATGAAGGATAAATCAAGAGATGGTGTAGTTGTTTTTTAAACCAGTTGCTTATTTTTCAATTTTCCAAATTAAATAAACTAATACATTCTTTGGGCGTCTATTTGTGTCATGTATTGTGTATTCTGAAAAAGTAATGTAATGTTCATACACATCAATCTTGGGTCTTTAAAAAGGGTATTATGTAATATATGTAAAAAGGCGTCTGGTTAGGGAGAAATAAGTGGGAGACAATGTAGATGTTTTATGAACTAGTTTTCTATGTTTCCTAGTTTCTAAATACACTAAACCTATATGGTCATGGAATGGTTTTGTTATGTTTTTTAATGAATATTCTTCAATTTTGAATAAATATATATTTATGTCAAGTATGGGCTGTTATAGTTGGTATCTGAGTAGTTGTATAGTTATCCTTTGGAATCTTAGATTAGTAAACCATAGTAGGAACCCTAAGGATATATCAAAGTATATTTTACAATTCTAGTGTTTTAGAAATGATCATAAATAATATTGTATAAAATCTAATTTATCATAAATTGAAATTTTATTCTTCATTATGTGTTTTTCCGGTTATGATTTGAGTTGATCACACTATGGTTCTTGGTTTTATTCAATGTAAAGAACCTAAAGGAACCATGTTAATACTGAATGTAATGGGAAATGAAATGATTATACTCTTGTAAAACCATATGTTATTGGATCTTGGGTGAAAAATATTATAGTTATGCTCACATAACTTTCTCAAGCTATGAATCATACATGAATTCGAAACAAGAAATAAAGGGAACAACATTTTGTTGAGTCCTTCATGAGGCAGTGTCTGCCTTATTTTAGTGGGTCTTTTGATCCAACAGTTGCTTAACAATGGATCAATACAAAAAATAAAATATTTTTTGTTCTCCAATTTTCTGAACATGATAAATTCATATTATCATTCTATCAGTTGTAAGGTGAATCTAATCAATGGTGGGACCTTATTATTAATATGAGGCATGAAGATGAAATTGAATCCACAGAATGGTGTGAGTTTCTGTTCTTATATTTCAATAAGTACTTTCTTCTTATTCTTTGAACATAGATGGAGTAGGTGTTCCTATGGATAATGGAAAAGTATGATGAATATATTGGCACCTATGAAGAAAATTTTCCAAGACATTCAAGGTACGCTTCTGGAATTATTATACAACCTGAGATTAAAATTGATCAATTATTATTGTCTTAAAACAATATCTCCAAAGGGAATTACCTGTAAGGGACCTCAATAGATATGAGGAAATTGTTTGATGTGATCTCAAGGTTGATATTTGTATTGAAGTAACACATAAGTCCTATGGGTTTGATAAGAAGAGAAAAATGGAATTCAAGGGAAAATATAAATACAAAATAGAAAATAAGTTGAGTTTTCCCTTATTCTAAATGTGTGGAAATAAACATGGAGGAAATTGTCTTAAAGGGACTAGAAATTGTTTTAAGTTTGGGAGAGAATTTCATCAGTAAATTGAATGCTAATTTCATGGTAAAAATACTTCTAATGGTGAGAATAAAGAAAAGGCTACAGAGAATGAACATCCTAGACTTCAATGCTACAAGTACATGGAAATGGGGAATTATTCCAACCAATTCCCTAATCTTAGGGCAATCAATGATTATCTATGTTATAAAACTCTTAAGTACAAAGACAAATGAAGGTCACATATGATCACTATTGGTGTGGAATAAAATAATTATGTGGTGAGAGGAACACATACCATCCACTCTAAAGTAGAAAAATTTTTATTTGATTTTGGATACACCCACTCTTTTATATATAAAAAATTTTATAAGGGTATAACCATATTATAAAATAGAAATTAGATGTTGAGTTAGTTTCAACAACTCTTAATGGAACAACTGTCACATCAAAAGTCTATATTTATACTCTAGTTGAAGTTTTTGGGAAAGTGCTTCCTGAAAATCTTGTGATCCCTCATATAGTTCAATTTTCTATGATTCTTGGAATGGATTGTATTTCTCTATATGGAGATCATATCAATTTTCATGGAAGGGAATCCACATTTCATATTTCAGATCAATATATGATTATCTATCGATGCAAGGATTATTATGACCTTCCTATGGTAATTTAATTAATCTTATGGGTCTAGATTCAAATAAATTAAGGTTATACATCTCAAATGGATGTAGAGAAACTCACCATTATGAAAAAATTTATTGTATGGGAAATTTTTTATATCTTTCTGGAAGATTTTCTAGGTCTTCCACCTAATCGTGAAGTTTAGTTTTCAGTAGAGCTCATACCAGGTGATATTCCTATTTCAAAGGCACCTTATAGAATGGCCCCAATTGAGTTGAAGGAAATGAATAAGAAAATCCTATAGAATCTTTACAAGGGGTTCATACACCCTAGTTTGTAACCTTGGGGTGAACCTATTCTATTAGTTAGAAGAAATATGGATCAATGAGACTTTGTATTGATTATTGAGAAAATAACATGATCACTATTAGGAAAAAAATATATTCTTCCCTATATTGATGACTTATTCAACCAACTATGTATATCATAAAACTTTTTGAAGATTCATATTTATTTAGGATATCATCAATTAAGGTTTAATAAGGATAAAATACCAAATATGGCATTCTATTAAAGGTATGGACACTATAAATTTATAGGGATTCTTGTTGGTCTTACTAATTCCCCCACAATGTTCAGGGATCTGATGAATAAATTATTTATAGACTATCTTGATCTATTTTTGGTAGAATTTATAGATGATATTCTTGTATATTTGATGATAAAGGATGAACATGAAGATCACATGATAATTTTAATAAAGACCCTAAGAAACGAGAATCATTATGAAAAATTTCTCATGTGTGAATTTTGTCTTCAAAAAGATTCATTTTTGGGTCACCTAATTTCAAGAGAGGGGATATTGTGGATCCAACAAAAATAAAAATTATTTAATGTTGGAAAATACTGAAAATGGTAACTGAGATCTGATGTTTTCTTGGTTTGGAGGTATATGATCAACGTTTTGTGAATTTTTTGTCATGACTATCTAATCCACTAACCATGTTGACTTAGAAAGTAGTTAAGTTCACATGGATAGAAGAATGTGAAGAGAATTTGAAAGATCAGAAAAGAAGGTTAGCCAATACACTTGTGCCCACATTAACCTATAGTGGAGAATGGTTTGTAAAATAAAGTTATGAATAAAAGAATGGGTTGGGATGTGTTGTCATGAAAATAATATGATGATAGCTTATGCCTAACAACAATTGAAAATACATGAGAAAATTTACCCAACTCATGATTTGAGGTTAGCTATGGAAATATTTTCAATAAAGATATAAATACATTCTCGTTACAGTGAAAGGTGTGATATTTATTATGATCATAAAATTATAAAGTATATTTTTACACAAAATGAGTTTAAAATGCACCAAAGAAGAGGTTTTGAGATGATTAAAGATTACTAAATATCGATACACTACCACCCTAGGAAAGAAAACAAGGTGGAAGATGCTTTGAGTTAAAAGGAATCTACTATCCTATCCATGATGAGGATCACAAAAAATCCAATATTTATGGATTTTCGAGGGATAGGTCTTAAAAGTTAAAGGGTAGAAATATTATCATTATCAAATGAATTTTTAACCATCTATACAAGTGATGATTAAGGAGGTGAAGAAGGATGATGTAGAGATACAAAAAAAATTGAAAATGTTCCTGAATTCAAACTTGATTATGATGGAGTAATATGGTTTAGGAATTGGGTTCATATTCTTCACATACCAGAATTAATGAAGGAACTGTTGGATGAGGCTCATAGTTCTTCATTCTCTATTCATCCTCGAATAAAAATAATTTCCAGGGACCTAAAAGAGTATTTATGGTGGGATGGCATGAAAAGTGATGTTGCTGAATATGTCTCTCGGTGCTTAGTTTGTCAGTAAGTTAATGCTAAGAGACATAAGTATAAGGGGATGTTACAACCATTACCCATACCATAATGGAAATGGGAAAACTTCTCTATGGAATTTCTCATTGGATATCCCAATACATCTAAAGGCTATAATTATATATATATGTTATAAATGATGGCCTTATGAGGTCAGCATGCTTCATTTCTATTATAGAGGATTTCTATCTTGATCATATTTTCAGAATATATATAAAGGAAGTTGTGGGATTATATTGAGTACAAATTTCCATTATATAATATCGGGATCCAAGGTTTACAGCGATGTTCTGTCGTGGTCTTCAAAAGGATTTGGATACCAAGTTATGTTTCAGCCCTACTTATCAGCCATAGATAGATGGTCAGTCTGAGAGGTTAAAAAAAACTCTATATGACATTTCTAGAGCTTTCTTTATGGATTTAAAAGGTGTTTGGGATCAATACTTACCTTTGGTGTAATGTTCTTACAATAATAGTTTCACTCCAGTATTCAGATGGCTCCTTATGAATCCCTCCATATATATAAGTGCATAACTCCAACTTGTTGGGATGATGTTGGAGAAAAAAAAATATTAAGACATGATATTGTTGTTAAAATGGCCGAAAATTTCAGATCTATTCCACAACACGTAAGATAATATCAGAGTCAACAAAAAATATATCCTTACAACTAATGAAAAGACCTGGAGTTTGAAGTGGGTGATAAGGTGTTTCTACAAAATATCTACCGAGAAGTGAGTAATTAGATTTTTAAATATGGTCAACTTGAAATCTATGTAAATTGGTCCTTTTGAAATTCTGGATCATGTTGGGAAGGTACCTTACCAAATGACACTTCCACCAAATCTCTCTTGAGATCATGATGTGTTCCATGTATCTCTCCTAAGAAGTACATACCTGATCCTTCACATGTACGAAACTCAAAATTTGTACCACCAGAGAAATATATATCTTATTATTAAAAATAGATAGAGATTTTAGATCATTGTGAAAAAATTATACGAAACAAAACCACTCACTTGGTTAATGTTTTATGGTGCAACCTCTAATTTGAGAAATCTTCAAGGGAACTTGAGGATGTGATGAGGATGAGGAATCCTTATATGTTTGTATCTAAGTGATGAATTTCATTGGCTCAATTTAGTTTTATGGGGTTATAATTTAATGCCAAAATATTTTATGGTATGTCTCTTCTTAAATAAATTCATTTTCTTCAATTACTTATATTTCACGCAACACCGAATTCGAGTGCACCATGACCTATAAAACTAGCTATTTAAAAAAGCAGTTATGAATAGTATTAACCAAATTATGAAATTTATATATTTTTTTTCAAAATAGACTTCATTTTTAAATTTGGAATATTATTATTATCTTAGGGTGAATCTTTGGTACTTTTCTAAAAAGTTTCATTTTTTGATGAATAGTGAGAAATACATCATCGTTGTTAAAAACTGACATTTAATTTAAGTAATTATTTTACAGTAAATTTATTATAAAGTCCCAATAGATAAATAATAAATTTATTAACCCAATTTAGCTCATTGGAATTACTTCATATAATATTATTAGATATAAAAAATTATTGAACTTTTGAACGTATATTGTAATCGCCTTCTCGCCACATCTAGAGGGTTCACATTAAACGTAATTTTACTGCTTATATGATTGGAATTTTAAAAAACAGACATATTTAGTTGTAATTACTATTATTTTTGTGTTCTAATAGGTACAAATTAGTTTTTTGAATAGTAACTTTAGTAAATTTTTATTTATTTACAACGATTAAGGGTAAATCAGGAATGTAAAGGTAAAAATAATATTGTAATATTTAAAAGTTTCCCTAATACTTGTCCTAATTTCATAGGATAAGTGGGTTTTGACCAAAATCAACATTATGATGAAATTATTTTCTTTTTAAGACACTTGGTTAAGAATATGAATTTTATTATATTTAATTTAAAGACAAGTTAAAAATGGAATAATGATATTTTAAAAAAATAAATCACTTTTCATATGGGTTTATGCATAAGATAATTCTACTAAAAATAGATATTTGAAAACCAATAAATTTATCTTCATCATGAAATTTAATTTTTAATTTTTTGTATAATAAATAATTTAATTAATTCCTTATATAATAATGATGCAGTAATGGTCCAGTTATTCAAAAAATCAAATAAATTATTTTAAAAATATTAAAATAAATGTAATTTGACATAATTAAGGACAACCACTGATTTTATAGATAATATATACATGTTATAATATATTATAATTGTTAATTATAATTTACCATGTTGTTAAAATATTTTTTTAAAAAATAAATAATAAATGGTATCAAAATTGACTAAAATGATACTTTGAAATAAATAATATTTTATTAAATGATATAAAATTAATAAAAAACAAATATTCTTCCAAATTACTAGGATAATTATATATACTTCAATATTTATCCAATTTGGGTTCTTTTTTCATTTTATAGTAAATATATTAACTATATAGTGTAAAAAAGACAAGTAGTCGTGGTAAGAGTAAAATTGTTTAACTTAGGGTTTAAGACAAAATATCATGTCAATATTGTGATCTAAAGTTGTCTAAAAATCATTGGTTGATATGATTTTTACCCATAATCATCTTATCTTTGAAATAACTCACTTTGAAACTATTTTAAATCGATAATCAATTTATAATATATTAATATTTTTGGACATTCCTAAAGTTTCCCTCCCCTCTATTATAAAAGGGGACATCTTCTTCCCTTTTATTCACATCTCTGAATCCTTTTTGTCTAAGACACAACCTACCCATTTATCCAAGCAACTTTTATCACTTCATCCTAGATTCCATACTCTTGGAAGATATTCAACCTAAGGATTCATTTTGTGAAAATCAAAAGGAGACTCTCGAAGATGAGGTAGTTATTTTACCAACTATTTCAAAGTTCCTTTCATCTTCTACTTCTTTTTACTAATTTGTTTCCATACTAATGTAATAATATCAGAATATAATATATTATGATATTTTTTATGATTATGGGACAACCATATTTTTACTTTTACCCATCCTATGAAAATCAACATCACCATGCATGTGTTCACACGCCTTACCGTCTCCATGTCGTGGTGTAATCAGTTTTTCACTGACACCATACATGGATGGGTATAATGATGGAAATAATAAATATATGTGATTATTATAACATTTATTTTATTCTAGAACAAATTATACAGCATTCACATCCATACCATTCTCCAATTATGGGAATGATATCATCACTCGTGCGTGTGTACGGCCTACCATCTCCACAATGTGAGGTGATTCATTCTAAATGATATCCATTAAATCATGATTATATACATGTATATAATGAATAAATATTATCTATATTATGTTGATATCATTTTTTAATGATATAAATATGTCCTAGGAAGGTGAACCACATCCTATTTTATAGAACATGCATAAGAAAACAAAGCCATTAACACCTGAATAGCGAGTAATTTTGAAATGTCATTAACAAACAGATGATAATATGATCACATATAATATAATAAAAATTGGTATGATTATCAAATAAGTCAATGAAATTATTTAAAAAATTACACAGGAGGTTCAAATGCATACAAAGTATATTGGACCTATAGTTAGGGGTAATTTCACAATCTCATTATTATCCAATATTGTTTATAAGTAAGTATTTACTGGGGTATATTTATCATCTAGGTCCATGTTTCCTAAATATTTATTCCAAAATATTTGTTCTATTCTTATAAAATTTATTATAGTAAATTATACCAATTTGTAAAATTTTATTAAACAGTGTGAAAGGAATCTTTTTTCGTTTTTGATACGAGGTACTTTTTTACTTTTCTAGAAAATATATGGGAAGAGTGTTTTTTAAATTATATAGTATGAATGGATTTTTATGATTTCATAAATCCTTATTTCAATGAATCATACTTTAAAATTTTTCAAGGTTATTTTCAAATAAATCCTTCACTTTTAAAATTGTGTGGCATTTTGAGAGAATAAAATTAATTTGAAGATGAAAGGATATTTTCCTCAAGAATTAATTTTATATTTTTTGTCAAAATTATTTTAAAACTAAGATGATATTATTTAAAAAGGATATGTTTCAAGTATAGTATCCCTATTTTTACACTTTTTCAATTATGTTTATGATGTAATACTATTTATGAAATCCATTTGATTTATATGGATTCTTTTATGATGGAATGATGTTTAAGAAACCCATTTTATTCTTTGGGTTATGCTATAGTGAATGATTTATGTTTTTTTTGGACCAGGAAATAATTATATCTTTATGAGATGGGTGGTACCTATATCTCCCAGCAATTAATTGGGTAAATATTTATATCTCATGAGATAGATAGGGATGGAACTAAAAATGATCTCAGTTCAGTAATACTGGTCTGGAACGAGGAGTGAACTCAATTCAGTAATTGTCTTTTTCATCTATGATGTTCTTGGCAAAGAGCCTTTCCTAATGTGAAATTATTTTATATGCTTATGTGTATGAAAAAAATTCCATGTATTATATTATGAATTTTTGGAAATGAGTTCGTTGATTATTTGTAAACTTTTATGATTTATCCCATGACATGATGATATGATCTTTCATATCCAGGATATGATTTTCAAATTTTATGTTCTTATGTTTTATGATTATGATATGATTTTTATCTCCCTGGTTTACCTGGACTGAGCGTCCAATCTCACCCTTTCTTATGCATCTTTTCCCCAAGTTATGAAGAAAGGTATTAAGTAAGATATGTCAAAAATGCATCTATTATGGATAAATAAGATGGAGACAGTGTAGATGTTTTATGAACCAGTTTTTTATGTTTATTAGTTTCTAAAGAAACTAAACCTATATGATCCTGGCATGGTTTCATTATGTTTTTCATGAATATTATTCAATTTTGATGTAATGTATATGTATGTAAGGTATGGGACATTATAAATTATATTGTTCACAAGCATCTTTCTAATATGTGTGACCTCGGATTCCACTATATACACATAGGTCACTAAAGTTTGAAGGGATGAGATACCACGTAATCATGATTATCTATGCTATCTAACCATGAATTTAGCATGCATAATCATGAAGTGATGTTTCAAAGATATCAAACAGGTTTTTGTAAGCATCATGCTTGTGTTGTGTAAATATGAATTATCTCTTAATAGACATTAATTTCACTACATAACCATTATATATGTAAACATATAGATCTATAAATGAATGAATTTTATTGTGTAATGTTTGTGTTCTTTGAAAAGTATGAGATTTATATATTTAATATTTGATTAATAAATTAAATGATATGAATCATGTGATTTTTATCAATGATTAAGACATCTCGAAAAAAGTTTAATAAAACATTTATATTGTTGAGTGATGGTTTTTAAGATGATTAAAGAACAATAAATTACAGAGGATATCTGGAACATTTTTTATATAAAGAAATGATGAAACTATGGAATGAAGTGGGAATAGAATTATATTAGTACTAGAATTTTTCAGAAGTGAATCCAATATCATGACGCCATTATGATCTATAATCATGATACAATAAGGGTAATTTATGATAAGGTAATGTGAGAAGATAATTATTCCTTATATTGCACCTTTAAAATCTAATATTTGAAAATCATCATTTAGTGATTATATTGAAGAAAAAATCTAATGATGCATGATCTTCTATAAATATTTTAAAATATCACAAAGAAGAATGTGATTTAAGATATATTGAGGTAAAGATAATTCAAGGAGAGTTGAAATATGAATGGGTATATCATTTTAATGTCTACAATAATATATTATAACGCTCCCAAGAAAATGGAAAATTTAGTGACCTATGACACAACTCTGCCTTTTGTCTTATTTATCTACAACTATCTAAAATGTTTCAAGTTACGGAAATCAGTGAGAATTTTAGAGATGTTGATGAAGACACAAAATCAACTATAAAAAGCTAGAATATTCAAGAATTCGATATTTTTTTAATATAATATTGAGAAAATTAATTGAAATTGAAATTTAATGGAATTCCTTCTTTTCAAAAAAATATTTCTAATTGATGAATAAAATAAGAATCAAGAATTGGGAGACCCATCCATGAGGTTTTTTATGAGAAATGAATTGAGATCATGGGAGACCTGTAAAAATGAGAAAATGATACTCATGGGTCATAAAATATTTTAAAGATATTCTGTATTTAGAATATAGAAATTATGATTTTCTAGGTGACCTAGATTTAATAGGAAAAAGACAGAGTGTTAAAAAAAATAGAAATGGATGTAGAATATTAGAGTTGTTATGCTACTTTTAGATTATAAATAACTCTCAAACAAGTTATATAAAAAGTTATAAAATATAAATAAGATATAAAAATAAAGATCCCTGGGTATTAAGGTAGGAGGAAGGGGAATCTGATCATCATACTAAGATCAGATGAATGGTCCAATGATGTGTGAAGAATAAAAGAATTAGAGTTTAGGCGTGACCAAACTGCTATGTATGTTCTTGTTAGTTTCACAAAGCCTTTAAAAATAATTAGTAACTGATGGGTTTTATGATAATAGAATATCATTAGTTTAGGAATCGAATGAACATGTTTTGAAGATGGCATGTGTATATTTCCTAATATAGTGACTGAGTTACAGGTATTGTTCTTGATCATTTGCTAGAATTTAAAAAGATACTATAAGGAAAGAGACAAATATTTCAGGAAGAAAATACATACCTAGATAGAAATGTGATCAACATTAAGAGTATAATAATGAGCTGAAAAGAATCCATTGGAACACTATTATAAATAGGAATAGTGGAATGGTTTATAGATCACTTTGTTAATACAGTGGTCATGCACTTGTGTAATATGGTGTTCATGGTGTCAAGATAATACCTTGACAACTCCTTGTATTATGGTAATGATATTATAGTGATGAATATATTCCTTGAACATACCAAGTTTGAAAAGGATTATTTTTCGTTGATGGGTTTGAACCTTGTAAATATCACATGTTATACTTACTTGATTATTGCATGTAGTGGTGTATTTTGGGATAAAAAGAATATACCCATATAACTTAATTGTATATAGAGGAAATATCTAACATGTTTTTAAATTATAAAAGGAGAATTTTGAATTTGATTAAAAATATTCATTACCTGATTCAAGGATGTATTATATGAAATAATACAGTTATCATGGTATTTATAGGTCGTGTTCCATTTTTTCAATATAATATTGAAATGTTGTATGTATCTAGTCGCCTAAGACTTCTAAAATTATCCATACTATGTGATAAAATCTATTGTATCCTAAAAATATTAATATAGTAAACATGGGATATAGATTATTATATTCATGGTTTACACAATTGGTATTAAAGAAAATTTTCTAGGATCCTTGGGAACTATATTTTTGAAGAACATATCTATAATGACAATTATGATAAAATCTTAGAATGATCAATATATTTTTACCAGAATAGGGATTTTTATTATATGGGCAAATATTCATAATATTGTGAGTTAATTAATTGTATGGCATTGTTTAGAGATGTTGCCTTGTGGAAGGAATGGAAAACATATCAATACCCATAATTAATGTAGGTATTTACCTCAATGAATTTCATCATAAATGGGGATGGAGATGAACAGATTATGACTATATTATGAAAATAGAATAATGTTATAATGAATAACCATTACCTTATGGAATAGACCATTTCTTCATAACATGATTCAATAATTATAGACCACTTTATGATAAAGGAACATCCATGATTTAATTAAACTACTAATACATTTTTAGTTTAATAATGGATTAAGTCCCTCTAAAAGATATTTATAGATTTGGTATGTAATAAAAGGGAGAATGAAATTCTACATATGTATTTTTTAAAGATATAAATTGATTAATAGTGATCATTGATTACAAATTCTATGGAGGGGGGGATGTGTCACGAACCAACCTGGGTCAACCCTGAACCAGTCACTTGGGCCCATCTACAGCATGGCCCGAAGGGCTTTCCAAATCCCCAGTAGCTAGAAAATACTAATGGGAATCAAAAAAACAAGAGGGAATGATCTAATACCAAAATAAATAACTAGGGATAGATAAATAAATACAACAAACTAAAATAGAAAAAATGACTAAATCACAATAAATAAACCACAGGCTCAGTGACAAAATACAACTAAACAGGCTGAAAACTAAAACAAGAAAACAAAATCGCTGCCACACAATCATCGTGAGACCTCTCGGTAACCTCCAACCACAAGACCTAACCTACTCCACAATGATCACCTACCATGAAACTTGAACAAAAACTGAACCTACATCATGAAAAATGGATAGTTGTGAGCACCGAAATGCATAGTAGGGATGCCAAACTTAAACCATAGAATACAAGTGTTTCCTTTCCCAAAATATTCCAATGACACTAGATTGAAATACAGTTAAAAATAGGTTTTTCCACATTTTACAAAGAAACACATAACACAACTCATTTCCAAAAAAAAATCCATTTTATAAACAAATTCCAAAGTAAGGAAAAGCAGTACATTGTTAAAAAGAAATATAGAATCAATTTAGGAAAGGGAAATAGTACAACAGAATGTAAATAAAAAATGTGAATAATAACCATGGTTAATTCTAAACATCCCTTGAAAACCACTATATGTACTTGATTCTGAACCAGCTATCGGTGTATGGTGAATCCCCTATGTCAATAACCAACACGCTTCTGTATCATAGACTCACTATTGGCATAACCCTCATGGCCTATTTAAAACTATATAGGGTGACAACCCGTTTAATCGAGGCTAGTAAGCTACCATCACATGATCATCCAAAAGACACAAAAGAACCCATGGCGGTAGTAATGATGTGTATGTATGAGGCCAACACACACATGATTCAGCTTAGCAATCTCCACTACACATGCCTACCATAAACACAGACACCAATATATGATTACCCCTTAGAGAAATCCTTCCTATAATGGTTCTCTGTATACATAAATATACATTTCATATTATATAAGGTTATAACTGGTCCACCATACCATATAAACATTCAAATCATTTTATAAAACACCTTAGGTTTCCAATCAGGCACACACATTTTCCAAAACACCATCCTTTCTAGGTTCAGCACAAAACATCACTATAGAGTTGGATGTTCCAAACATGCCATTATCTCAACATAATAAAATCCATTTTCCAAAGCAACATCCAAACAAAACTTCTATATTTTCAATGCCAAATGGGCCTTTTACCTTTTTAAACTCGCACCAAAACATGTTTCAAGTCCAAATGGGCCAAAAAATGAGAAACACATTTAATTTCATATTTTCTAAAACCCCTTGTAGAACTATCTTTATTTGAGGGCACACTCATAATCTAAATCATTTGAAAACCATTTCCAAAAAAATAACCACTTTCATTTAAATATTATCCTCCCATACACATTATTTAAATGGATCACAAACCAAAACATTGGGACAATTAAACCCTTTCTAAATCATTTTAACACAATCACCATGACATAAAACTACCAAATCATATAAAAAATCCAAATTCATCCACAAAAAATACCATTAAGACATCAAAAAGGCTATATATTTCACAAAAACCCTTAATTTGACTTTAAAGAAAAAAAATCATTAAAACTAACACTCTAGGTGCCGTAAACCTAGGAATAACAAACAAATATCCATTAATTCACATTTTTAACAAATTAAAACAACTCCAAAATACTATAATAAGCTAAAAATGGGTTCTATAGAGATGTGAATCAATATTAGAAATTTATTTAAAATTTCAAGAATCAAAGGAAATACCTTATGGAAGAGGAACATGGAAACACCTACTAAAAAAGTGTAATTTGAATAAAACCACAAGGAGAGGAATAACTGAGCCTAATAGATGATACACATACCCTAGACATAAGAAAAATGAACCACATTTTCAAGCCATAACCCTAGGGTTCAGAGAAGCGAGGAAATCCTAAAGGAGAACCAAGGAAAGAAGATGGAAAGAGAAAAAGGAGGGAAACCCGCCCAAAAATCCTAAAATCATACCTTGGATAAGAAGGAGGGGTAAAAAAAGGTGATTGGAAGCAAAGAAAGAGGGATAGGGATGATCCATGGTGCGTCAATGTGAGAGGGAAAAGGGGGGTATTGATCTAGGGTAAAATAAGGTAAGATAGAGAAGAGGATCTCAAATTTTTAATGACTTGGCACATCTGCACGGTTTGGCCGCACGATTTTCCAAACCGTGCGGTATCTATAAAGACCTCTATAACTAAGGTAATAATAGAGCATGGTTACTTGTGACCTACCACATGGTCATGCATTGACCGTGTTGTTGTTTCTATACAACCTACTTCATCCGCATGGCATGTCCATACAGTTACTACTAACCATACGGTAACCAAAAGACACCTAGAAAACTCACAAAAACACTTAAAAATGAAAAAATTGACCAGGAATCAAACCTAAACCACAAAAAAATATCCAAGTATAATAAAAGGATAAAATAAAGTAGTTTTTGAAGTCGGGGTGTAATAATTATCCCCACTTGAAACACTTTATACCCCCAAAAAGTCACCAATTCATTGGATAACCAAAACTCGAGACCATGGATAGACAAATGATGGAAAAATAAAGATCATGAATTGACCAAACACTCCACAGGCCACACCATACCAACTAAAGAGAAATTACATCACAAAACATGGGGATAACATAAGTGTGTTCTCCCCACCAAAAGAATCCCCCTGATGCGAGAATTTAAAACACAAACACACCACCCTGGGAGGGGGGCCAATAAGGGAAATACCAACTAGAATTTACCCAAATTTTAGCATGAACTAAAAAATTCTACCCAAATAACCAAAACAGAAAACCTATTATGGTTCCACCTAGAATATCGGGTCATTATAATGGGGAATATTAAAACAAGTGCTGACAACCCTCCACCCAAGGGTAAACAACAACACCACCAGAATTAAAAAAAATTCTCCACAATGGACAATTTTCCCAAAACAAGGAAACACTCACAAGAAAAATTCAAACAACAACTAAATTTAAGATCTATGCTACCAATCATCCTCTTTAAAAAACCAAAACACTTCCCAAACGAGCACAGATGAGACCAAAACCAAAACTGAAACCCAAACAAACCTATATATCCACAGGTCAAACATTCTTTGAGGTAAAAAAACATTTGTGAGGGGCCATAGTTAGAATAAAAAAACCTCTTACATTGCAGTAGAACATGCCCATCACACCATTATAATAAAAGATGAACATAAAATGACAGAAGAACAAAAGTTATGTAACAGAAGTCTAGGCCCAGGCTTCTTTTACCTAGGAAATTCCTAACTACCCGTGAGATTCACCCTAAGAACTATGGTTGGGGATTTAACAGGTATATAATATTTTACCTCATAGTTAGGCAATGCATCATCTGATCAATATTTCCATTTGGCCTAGTGCTTCCTATAAAACTTCTCTAGATGACCCAAATAGCCACATCCACATCCAGTCCTCAGAGGAATGCGACAAGGGGACTTTGAGTGGCCAAACCAACCGCACTAGAAACATACAAGAGAATGGTCCAATGAACTGGAAGCCCGAGATGACAAATGATGTTTTAAAAAATGGGTTCCTCTAGCACACCCCACTTTTCAAATGGGGAAACTTCATGATAACCAACCACCACTGACTACACCCCAAAAACATGCTCATCCATGAATTCCTCATCCAATAATTTTTCAAAACAGGTTTCACTAGATGTGAGCACATTTTTGGAAATTTCATGATGGAGTCCCTAGAAAGGAGTTTTTTATCTGGTCTTCGGGTGATACTTCTAGATAAAATGGAACCAAATCTTTGAAATAGTCATCGTAATACTTTACTGACAGTTGGCCCTACCTAACATCCCGAAACTTTGACACCTTCCTCAAATTTACCTCCTATGGTACTAACCTTTGAATGAAAGTTTCCTTGAACACATCCCATGTCATCTCAACTTTCATTTATCATGGGGAAACTAACTCCTACTAGTCCAAGGCTGGACCCTCAATCAACCTCCAAACTACATAGACTCTAATAGCTTTGGGAGATCCCAATAACCTAAAATTCCCTCGACGGCCCCATGCCACACAATAACAGACCTTGATTGCCCTGGAAAATAGTAAAAACTTGAGAAGGAACATGAACCAGGCATGGATCATTAGAAAATTTGGGGACCTTTCTGGGTGGCACTTCCTGAGAAACACAAAAATCACAAACCAAATCCTTCATCAAACTGAGGCATAATTGAATAGAATACATCAAACCAAAAGAAATAGGCTCTCCAGACAAAAATAAACAAAAACAACCAAAAATCACTCTTCCAAAAATAGTGATCTCAATTAAAATTTCAAGACTACCTCCTCCCAAGTCCAATTCCCAAAAATCCAATTTTTTAGAAAAAAATTTTCTGAAATCTCCTTCCTATTAAAATTCATTTTTGAAAACCTAGGCCAAGCCTTTAATTCCAAAACCCAGCCCATATTATCTTATGAATCATTACATGTGTGTCCATCCATTTCCAACCATGAATCCCAACATTCACTTACCACACACACCCACACACATACCAACGTCCATAAGGAATACAAGGGTCACATCCAATCCATATTCTCAATCCCAAAAAAAACATTCAATGTTTCAGACCCCACATTGCCATTTTAAAACCATTTTATAGAAAATAATTCCATTTTTGAATACTTTTTAGTTTCAAAATCCACATCAATTTTCAACATATGCTTATACCCACCAAATCCAAAATGAAACATAATGAAGAACAAACTAACAGAATGATGAACTAATGCTTATGCCTAACCCGAAAACATGGTGGTGGGAAATGCCCCAAGTAAGTAATAACACTAAGAAGACCTTGAACCAGGAACTTGGACTTCATATGGGTTACCACCCCATGTGAGGCCGCAACACCACACTTGTCTGCCTTCATTTTCATTCCTCAATCTAAGAAAACCCAATATGAAATACTCAAACCCTAGACTACCCCTAATAACACATGGATCAATGAGAGAAATAGGTCATGCTTATCTTCCCACACCTACCTCCCAAGTCTCTAAGTCCTAATATCATTCTACCTAACTCCCCAAATATAATGAACCTATTCTGATACCAACTTTTCACGAACCAACCTGGGTCGACCCTGAACTAGTCACCCGAGCTGGTACACAACATGGCTCGAAGGGCATTCCAAATCACCATGGGATGGAAACTAGTGATGAGAATCAAAACCAACATGATGGAATGATTTAATCCCAATATAAATAACCAATATCAGATAAATAAATAAATAAAACTAAATCAAAACAAAACCAAACAAATGAATCATAAAAAATAAACTAGTTTTTTAGTTAAAAAATACAACTAAACAGACTGAAAACTAAAATAGGAAAACTAAACCATTGCCATGAAATTTCCATGTGACCTTTTTGTCACCTCCAACCACAAGACCATACCTTCTCCACAATGATTACCTACTAGGAATCCTGAACATATCTCAACCTACCTCTGCAATCATATGAAAGGTGTGAGCACCAAAATGCTTAGCAGGGATACCAAATATAAACCACAGAATCCAAGTGTTTACATTCCATAAACATTCCAATGACACTAGTTTGAAATATAGTTAAAAATAGGGTTTTCTAGATTTTAGAAAACGAAACACAACACATCTCATTTGAAAAAACCAAAATCCTTTTTTAAAAAAACCAAATTAACGAAAACCAATGCAGGAATGGAAACCAGTACAATAGAAAGTAAACATGCAATGAAAATAATAATCATGGTTCATCCTAAACATCTCAATACAAACCATGGACATATTCTATTCAAAACCACTTGTTGGTGTATGGTTAAGCCCCTAAGATAATAACCAATTGGCTTCTCTATCATAGCCTCACTAGTGCCACAAACTCCATAGCATGTCTACAACTCTACAGGGAACCAACCCATCTAATCAGGGTTGGTAAGCTACCATCACTCGATCATCTAAATGTTCCCCCGGAACCCATGGTGGTAGTAAAGTTTTTTATATAGGAGTCCAACACACACTAACTCAGCTCATCTTTCGCTACTTCAATTTACAACCCAAAACACATACACTAATTTATGATAACCCCTAAGGTAAATCCCTCCTATAATTTTTCCCCATATAGATACATATATATTTCATATTACGCAAGGTGCCAATCGGGCCACCATACTGTATAAACATTCAAATAATTTTATAAAACACCTTAGGTTTCCAATTGGGAACACACATTTTCCAAAACACCATCCTATCCCAGAATAACACAAAATGTCACTATAGTGTTGGAAGTTCTAAATGTGCCCTTAGCTCAAAATAAATAAACACATTTTTGAATAAAAAATATCTTAACACCACTCCAATATTTGCAATGCCAAATGGTACTTTACCCTTTTTAAACTCACACCAAAACATGTTTCAATGCCAAATGGTACAAACCATGAAAAGCATATTTAAGTTCATGTCTTCCCAGACCACTTGAAGTGATCATTACCATTTAAAAAGAGATGGGACCACTTCAAGAAAATGAACGGAAAAAAATCGTATAGGAAACAAATGTTTAGATAAAACACCAATTCAAAGAACCATATTTATTTCATGGAACATCCATATTTTCACCTAGTGCACCCATAGATGTTTCAACATCCAATTTCACACCCTTCATACTAGAAAAAATTTGAAACCCATTTCCACTAAATCCCCACTTGGTTTTAATCCTTATCCACCAATCCAAATTATTTAAAAGGAGCACAAACCAAAACATTGGGACCATTAAACCATTTCCAAAACATTTTAACACAATAACCATGCCATTAAACTACAAAATAAAATTAATCAACAAACAAATACCATTAAAACATATGAAAGGATGTATATTTTTTTAAAGCCTCCCATTTCACTTCAATAGAACTAGGACATTAAAACGAACACTATAGGTTCCATAAACCTAGACATAACATACAAATATCATTGAAATCCATTTTTTTTAATGAATCCAACAAAAAAATACTAGAATAGTATAAACAAGTGTTCCATTGGGTTATAAATCAAAGTTATAGATTTATTAAAAATTCCAATCATCAATGTAAATGCCTTATGGTATAGGATCCTCGAAACACCTACTGAAAACAAGTGTGATTGGAATGATATCCCATGTAGGGAAAGAACCATGTGTAATAGATGATCCACATTCCATTTACACAAGAAAAATTAACCACATTATCCAACATAACCCCTAGGTTTCAGCCATGGAAGGAAATACTAATGGAGAACCATGAAAAGAAGAGGGAAAGAGAAAGAGGAGGGAAACCACCCAAAAATCGTAAAAACATAACATTGATATGAAGGAGGGGAAACCCCAAGAGATTGAAAGAAAAGGAGGAGGTTTATGGAGGACCTTGGTGTTCACAAATGAGAAGGAGCAGGGGGATCCCAAGCTTGGGTGAAATTTGGGAAGAGAGATAAGACGATATCAAATTTTTAATGACCTGACACATCCAAACGGTTTTCCAAACCGTGTGGTAATCATGTGGAACTATCTGCCTAAGGTAATAATGGGGAATGTTTACTTGGGACCTACCATAGGTAAGTTCACTAGCCGTGGGGTCAGTTCTATCCAACCTACACTAGTTTCACGGCCTTTTCGTACAGTTACTACTGACCGTGCAGTAACCATGCGACACCTGAAAAACTCCCCAAAACTCTAAAAAACCTAAAATTTGACTGGGAATCAAACCAGAACCTTGACCAAAGGATCCAATACTAATAAAAGGATAAAATAATATAGTGTATGAGTCCAGGGTGTCACAATATGGAGATCATGGAATAGAATAATTTTAAGGTTGTATTATTTGAGAATTAATTTCCATAAAAGCAATGTGTTGATAGGGAAAGGAAGTTTCTTAATTCTAAGTATATGTAATATGAACATGTTACTGAGTTTTAGGGTAGCTTAAAAATATTAAAAAATAATTTTTTATACTATATATATAATTGATAATGACATACTAGTTTTTTCTTTGATGGGATTAAGCTGATCATCTGAAGGGCGTTACTCTCACACATGTTCTGATCATATAATGATATAGTATCATGTTCCATAAAGACAAAGAAATAATTATCAAAGTATTATATTTTCAAATTAAATTGGGAGAATAAGCGTATGGTTGAGTTCCAAGAAAAAAATAAATTTCGTGAAGAAGAATATGGAAAGGGTGGATCTTTTAATATGTGATAATTTTAGAACAAATAGCTTGGTACTTGCGTAATGGGACTAAGATTATATTCCAAGTGTGGAGAAAATGTATATACAACTCCTGAATGAAGTAGAAATATATTTTTTTTTTCAAATTTCATGTTCATTAAATATAAAGATATTTGGCACTATTCAAGTCAATACCAACAACATTAGGGGAATCTACCTCAGATATGGCCAATTAGTTAGGACAAAGATTACATGATTATCACAACTAAATTTTAATTACCTAAAGATATGATAGTATGAACATTGATCATAAACTCAAATATATATAATTATTTATTTCATTCTAGATTTATAAAATCATTTATATCTTTCATGTTTTCTAATAACATTAAATCATCCCCTAACACCTTAATAAAAGATTTTTCAATCAAGAAACTCAATAGAAATCTTGGTTCATCAAGGATATGTTAGTTAGTCCCCATTATGAAAAAGTGACATAACTTAATTAAATGAATTATAAATATACCTATGGGTAACATTAATATAATAATTGGAATTGATTATATTTAAATGTATAATGTGAAATTTTATTTCTATGAGAAGGATATTATGATTCATGATGGAGGCATGAAATACCTTATCTTTGGATGAGATACATCATTATCAGTATCTTTTTTGGAACCACCCAAATATCCCACCTTAATGAAATTCATAGATAATAATATCAGAGAACATATAAGGATGATAAATGCAACATAATAATGGAGTTTGTACCTATTATTTAGTAATATAACTATATGTTTCATGAATAATAACATGGTATTCCACGTAACCATGATGTTGAATTTTCAATTTAACTCAACCCTAATTAAAAACATATATACTTAACTCCATACATGTGAAACCCCATATTGACCCATTATTTTGAGAAGGATTGGAGTGACACAAGCCTTAAGTGAAAACCACTAGACACCAAAGGTAGTAAATAAATATCAATGTCTTGAAAAAATAGAGGGTGATGATTTTCCCTCACCTATATAAAACATATAGTATAAAAACTCAATAAAATATAATGAACATGGTCATGATGTAGATACCAACAAAAAATAATGTCATTGTTAAAATAAAACCAAAATCAAAATCATAATAGTGAATAAACACTAGATGTCTACATCAACAAAATTCCCAAATACACTAAAAGAATCAGAGAAACCCTTCTAGAACCATGTCGAACTCCACCACAACATGTCTCTAAAATATATCTCAACAATGAAAAAAATACAACATCAAAATTCTCCACATATAATGTATGTGACTTTTACCTTACTAGTATAATGGTAAATAGTGTTTTCATGTGAACTAGGATTAATATATATGGGTGAGTATATGGGGTTAGTAGGATGTCACCATAGCTTCCAACATACACCACCTGGACAAGAACATAATAGCTAAAATTTAAAATAAAATATAATTGGTCAATATAAACTAGTTGTGAAGGATATACTTATACCTATTCAGCTATAAAACCCTCACTATGAAGGTATCCCATGTCATGAAATATCCATCAAACTAACATACCCAATTATCATATGTCAATGAAGGCCCAATAAACAACCCTAATCATGAGTGGTAACCATACTTATATATCCATGTTGTCTCTTGGTAGTAAAATCACTTGATTATAAATTTTCTCCATGACCAAGGAATCCCAATGAGGACTTTCCATGTGAATCATGATCTAATGTACCCTTGTCAATGATAATTTCCCACATCCAAAAATGTTTTTTGAGTTATTTTCTCAGTTTATAAATTCATAAAACACATTATAGGATAATCCCAAAAACCATAGTTCCAAAATCTAGTAAAATAAGAAGAACTATAATGGCATTTCATTAAGAAATACAAATGAATTATCTTAGAATTCCATGAAATCAAGTTCCCAGAAAAATGGATCGAGGGAGAATCCACCTACCTAAAACATTTTCATCTGAAAGAATAACATAGCAACCAAACATATTTGGGTTCATCCTACCCTTCCTTCAATTACCCCATGGTAGACTACTCAAAACGTTCCCTAATCCAAATATATAGGCATGGAAACCATGATCTAGGTCTTAATTTCCAAATAAAGAAAATATATTATCAAGGATAAGAATAAACAAAATAATTGCCTTAGATTCCATATGTATGAAGCTAAATAATTGATTAAAACCAGTTTATAGAATGAATAGAATCACCACAATCGGTTAAAGAGGGTTTGGGGTTTAGGTTTATAAGGGAGAAACTTATTAGAAACCAATGTAACTATAATTAAAAAAAATTGATCTAATGTAACACCCCAAGGTTTTTCTAAAAAAATAAATTGAAATTAATTAAACATTGTAATAAGTATATATTTATAACAATCCTTTAAAAATAATTTTTCCACTTCTTTGTTTTGAATTTCGAAAAACAGTCATCTACAATTGTGTTTAGTTAGTTATTTAGAGTCTAATGGAACAAAATTGTTTTTTGTTGAATAGTAACACACCCTTATGAATTGTAATATAAACCTAATGAATAGTAAATTTTAATATTATTTTATTTTCTTAAGGCTTGAGATAATGGAATTTTTGTTAATTTTTCAATGTGATATAAAAGCAGTTATAGTTTTATAATTGTTAATTTTTTAATTAAGTATGATTTTATTTAAAAGTTAAATTATTAATATATAGAAAATTATTTTCAAAAAATGAACTTCATTTTTGAATTCTACACATCAATAAATGGTTAGGGTGAATTTTGGGGATTTTTCTGAAACATATGTTTTTTTGGTGAATAGTAAAAATTACAATTTTGAGTTTCAGTGTGTTAATGACATCATTAATGATTTAATAATGATGTAATAAATATGTTCTCCTTGTGTACAGTTAAATAATATGTGAGGTGTCCGAAGTGGATAATTCCATGGTCAAATACCATGGAAAAGCCCATGGTTTTTTGAATACCACTTATAAGGTATCCCATGGAAATTATTAAAATAATCCCTCACTTTTGTTATAAATACCAACCCATTCATTCATTAAAATCATTCCCAATTCTTCATCGACAAATATCTGGACTCCTTACCTCTATATTATTCCTCCCTAGGTTTCCTAAACCCCCAAGGTCCCAACCTTCATGTTCTAGTAGTTACTCTACAAGGTATGAAAATTCCCAATTTCTTTCTTTTTCCCTTCATATTCTCTTTTATGTTGTATAACTTTCAAGTTTCCATAACATGTTCTTATTTACTTTTTAATAATTATTTATTCTTTATTATGATTCATTTATGGATGGGTTACCCTTGTTACCTCTCTTTTAAATATTTTCTAAAACCAAGTTATATAGTCGTTAGGCTGCCGAATTTTTGTAAGGGGTTTCTCAATTATTCTATTATTTTGAGTTCCTTTATTTTATTATTCCTTTATCATCTCCTCATACCCAAGAGTAATTAAAGATATATAAATAATGTATATTATGTATTTTCTCATGTTCCTAGAAAATTCATCATCATTATTCTTCACCTCTCCCACTTAATCAAGGAATATAAACATTGACTATGATGTGTCAAATTACCGACATCGTGGACGATGTTATTTAAATTTGAATTAATTATTTCAAGTCAGGTCATGAAACCTTTTTTATGGTTTCAAAAGGATATAATATATGTTTTATTTTTCATATGTGGAATTCTTTTGTACACATGGTTTTAATTTATAATACAAAATGAGGACGTTATTATCAAAGAAACACTAAAATGATCTAAACGACCATCATTAATGTTTTAACTTATGAATCATACTCATATCAAACATAAAAATGGTAAATGGTATAAATTATGGTACTGTAAATATGTAAATACCTTTACATTTTAATTCAATAGTTTCACTTCCAATTGACAAGAACAATCCATCATGAACCGATCATGAAAATCATGTAAATAACTCACCCAAAATAGTGCATGGAACAAAATACTAACAATTAAAGGGTGAAATGATGTAATGAAATGATAATATAATGTATTATAAAGATTGATATGATTATTTAATATATTAATAACACTATTTTTACTATTATACAGTAGGTTTAAATGAGTTGGAAGTAAGACAAACCCGAGGTAAGGGAATTCTAAACCTGATTTCCATCCTTTGGGTTAACCTTATTATTCATTATTTATGTGGTATTTAAATTATTTGTGTGATTAATTCTAATTAAAATATGTTGAATTATGTTTATTTACATTTTATATATATATTACATCCACTCCATCAAGTCTCACTTCAATTATATGATATTTATAACGGACTTTTCTTTTAAAATCCTCTTTTAAAATTTTATTTTACAAAATTCAAAAGCAATGTTTTTATGTAATTATTCATGATGTATGGTTATGTTTTGGATCTTTGGGATTTTTTATGATGAAGGGTGGGACTTATTTTTCCCTCCAATGCATTGGGTATGTGTAAGTTGGATGACGGTCGTATGGTTACTCTAAGTGTAACTGTAGTGGTTACACAAATTGTAAGGTAGCTGTGAGGGTTACAGATTATAAGGTAGCCAAGAGGGTTAAAAGATTAAGTAAGTAATTCCATATTATACCTTGATGATTATGTTTATGTTCTCATGTTTTGTTTGGATCTTTTGTAAATCTCATGTTTCACAAAGTAAGTATATATGGGTGAAAAGTATGCCTTTGGAAAATGTTTTCATATGTTACATGTATTCATGGACTAATGTGCTCTTTCCTTCTTTTTCATCCCTTAATGAGATTTTTGTGATCATCCCATGTTTTTTTAATTATTTTCACAGGTCATAAGTATGTTCAAGACAAAGAAGGAATCCAAGTTATTTGTTTGAATAATTGTCAATGAAATCATGTTTTAAGATTTAATGTTTTATATTTTAAAAAATGGTAACTGTTTTTATGGTACCCACTCTATAAAAATGTGTAAGGTTATGAATGTATTATGTCCCAATTATCTAAAGATATAAACTTTAAAATATCCTAAATGTAAAAGGAAATTATTTCTTGTCTAAAATCATGATTATGTAATGTAATAAGGTTGGGTCCTTATAGTTGGTAACAGAGGATGGTTTGGATAACTTTAGGGGTTAGGATGATATTAAAATAATACTATAAATGATTTTTACTCTATGATTAATTTGAAATGTTATAGAATTTAAATATTACCATGTTTCTTCGTCTAATATATGTTTGTTCAGAATGGTTTTCCGCAGAAGAAACAGGGAAGCTGAAGAGGAGAGGCACTGAAAGAACGACATCCTTCTGAATCTACAGCTCAGAATGGTAGGGATTAGAATAGAGCATTTTGTGATAGAAATTTCTCAGATAATGAAAGAAATAAATGGTGGTTTAATCTATTCAAGAGAACAACCAAAGGTACCACAATAGAACAAGACAATAGTGGAACATTTTATGAGACAAAACCCCCTACTTTCAATGGATCTTCTGACCTAGTAGTTGCTGAAGGATGGATTAAAGCCCTTGAAAAGATATTTGATGTTATGGGATGTTTAGATAATCAAAAATTATGTCTTAAATTTTATCATTTTGAAGGTGAATTTGTTCATTGGTGGTAAATGGTAAAGAATATTGGGGATAGAGAGGATATTTATCCCTTAGAGTGGGAAGAATTTAAAATCCTTTTCCTTGAAAAATATTTTCCTAAGGTGGTGAGACTTAGGATGGAGAAGCAATTCATTGAATTGAAGAAAAAGGAGGATGATTCGGTGGCAATTTATGAAGAAAACTTCACCCAATAGGTGAGGTATGCACCAAATCTTATTTTAGATATTGATAACAAAATCAACCGATTTTACTCAGAATTGAAGTTGAGGTATCAAAGAGATTTGGCCTCCCGTGAATTAAAAAGTTTCAAGAAACTTTTCAATGTGATGAGAGGGTAGATATGGTGTTTTTTGATGATCATGTGCATTTTGGAAATAAGGAGAAGATGTGTTCAAGATGTCAAATGATGGGTAAGAATCAACCAAAGAAATCTGATGGTAAGAAAATCCAATTTCCAGTTTGTGAAAAGTGTGGCAAGAAACACCATGGGGAATGTCTTAGAAAAACAAGGAATTGTTTTAAATGTGGTAAGTTTAGAAATATGGAATGAGATTGTAATGAAAATGATCCTAAGACTAATCCTAATAAAAAAACTGTAAAGTTTTTTAAATTTGGTGAGATGGGTCACTATGAAAATGCCTACCCAAAGAGAGATCCAAATGATTCAAAGAAGCCTGACTATAAGCAGAAAGGTTTAGTGAGATCATTTTTGACTACATAAGAAGATGTTGGTCCATACAATGAAGTTGTATCAGGTACTTTTTTTTACTCAGATTTTGCTAATGTTTTATTTAATGTGGGGTCTACACATTCCTTCATCTCTGAGAAATTTTCAGGTAAATTGTAAATATCACCTCAACAAATGAAACTGGGACATATTGTTAAAACACCATGGGGAAATATTATAGAAAAGAGGAATTATAAGAATCTTTCTATTGTGGTCTTTGGAAATAATTTACCTGCGAACCTTGTTGTTTTTTCCTTAGTCGAGTTTTATGTTATTCTAGGAATGTATTGGCTTTCTGTTTATCATGCTAAGATTGATTGTAGAGATAAATAAGTTGTTTTTTAGAAAGAGTTTCAGTTTGTATACAAGAATAAACCCAAGCAATTGATAACATATCAGGAAGATTAGAAAATGTAGAAAGATGTAAATTAAAGTTATCTTGCTCATATTGTTGAAAATAATAGAACTGTTCAGATTGATGATGAGCCTATGGTAAATGAATACCATGATGTTTTTCCTGATGAGTTACCCGGTGTCATACCTAATCGGGAAATCGAATTCACAATTAACTTAGTTCTTGATTCTAATCCAATTTCAAAACCCCCATAACGTATGGCTCAAATATAACTTTTTTAATTGAAATTCAGTTGCATGATTTGCTTGATAAAGGCTTCATTCATCCTAAAAATTCACCATAGGGAGCCCCTGTTTTGTTTGTTAAAAAGAAATATGGATCCATGAGACGTTTCATTGATTATATAGCTTTGAATAACATCACTTTTAAAAACAATTATCCTTTTCCTCACATCAATGACTTGTTTGATCAGCTCCAGGGAGCTCATTACTTTTCCAAGATTGACATGATATTTGGATACCATCAGCTGAAGGTGAAGGATAATGACATCCCAAAAACATCCATTCAGACTATGAGTTCATGGATAAGTTTGCGATTGTGTTTATTGATGACATTCGGGTATTTTATAAAAATAAAGAGCATTAAAAACATCTAAGGATTATTTTACAAACCTTAAAAGAAAAGAAAATCTATGGAAAATTCAGCAAGTGTTTTTTTGGTTGCAACATATTTCTTTTCCTAGGAACATTGTAAATAAGGATGGAAAAACAGTTGATCCTGCCAAATCAAAAGTAGTTGTTGAATGGACAAGACCTAAAAATGTTACAGAGATTCCTAGTTTTCTTGGATTGGCGGGTTATTACCGAAGGTTTGTTAAAAACTTTTCATGTTTATCTATCCCAATAACTAATTTAACACAAAAAGGGGTTAAATTTTTTTGGACAGAAGAATGTGATTTTGTTTTTAGGAACTGAAGAAGAGATTAGTGAATGCTCCAGTTTTTCCCTTACTTTCCTGAAATGGTGAGTTTTTCATCTACAATGATGCTTCTTTGAAAGTGAATTGGTTTTTTTAATGTAGAATGATCAGGTAATTGATTATTCTTCATGAAAATATAAACATCATGATATAAATTATCCCACACATGCTTTGGAATTGGAAGCTATGGTTTTTGCTTTCAAAATTTGGAGGCATCATTCATATGGAGCCAAATGTCAAATATATACTGACTATAAAAGTCTGAAATATATATTCAATTAGAAAGAATTAAACATGAGGTAGAGAAGAAAGATAGAACTGATAAAGGATTATGATTGCACGATCAATTACCATCCTAGAAAAGTAAACAAATTGTTGGATTCCTTGAGTCAAAAACATCATGCATCATTAACCATGTTATGTTTGGAACATGATCCCTTGATTTATGATTTGATGATTTTTGACTTAGAAGTTTTTGTGCAGGGAATACATCTGTTTATTCACAGGTTTCAATACAATCATCATTATTAGACATAATTAAGAAATCGTAGAAGGAAGATCGTGAGCTACAGAAAAATGTAGAATTGGTTAAAATGGGTAAGTTTCCAGAATTTAATCTTGATAAAAATTGTGTTTTAAGATTTGTAAAAAGTTTGTGTGTGCCTTTTAATTCCCAGTTAAAGATAGACTTGTTATGTGAAGCTCATAGTTCTCCATTTTTAGTTCATCCTAGTAGTACTAAGATGTACAAATACCTTAGAGGCTATTATTGGTTGGATGGAATGAAAAGAGATATTTCTGATTTTACCATGAAATGTTTGACATATTTACAGGTTAAAGTAGAGTGACAGTTACTGAAGGGGATGCTTCAGCCTTTTCCACTGCCAGTGTGGAAATAGTAAAATATATCCATGGACTTTGTGGTGGGACTACCAAATAATTATTGAGGTAATAATGTGATTTGGGTTATTGTTGATCGGATGACAAAATCTACACATGTTATTTCTATTCAAGATACAATGTCTTTGGATCAGCTTTCTCAATTGTACCTAAAAGAGATTGTCAGGTTACATGGAGTTCCACTTTCCATTGTATCTTATCAGGATCCCATGTTCAATTCTATCTTTTGGAAGGGACTTCAGAAGTCGTTGGGCACATAATTAAATTTCAGTACATCTTTTCATCCTCAATCAGATGGGAAGTCAGAACAAACGATTCATAATTTAAAGGATATGCTTCAAGCTTGTTCAATGGACTACCAGGGAATTTGGGATCAATATCTTTATTTAATTTAGTTTTCTTATAATAAAAGTTTTCATTCTAGTATACAGATGGAACCTTTTGAGGCACTGCATGGGAAGTGGTGTCGGACTCCAGCGTTTTGGGATGAAGTCGGTGAAAGAAAGTTAATGGGGCCAGAATTAGTAGAAGAAGTGGCTGAGAAATTGAAGATGATCTAGAAGCACATGAGGACTGCTCAAAGAATTCAGAAAATTTATGCAGATAACAGAATCAAAGACTTCTCTTTTGAGGTAGGTGATAATGTTTTCCTTAAAATATCTCCTTGAAAAACTGTGTTGTGTTTCAGTAAGAAAGGGAATCTAAATCTGCGGTTCATCGGTCCTTTTGAAATCCTAGAGAATGTTGGAACAATTTTATACCGAGTAGCTTTGCCTCCTAGTTTGTCTTAGGTAGAAAATGTTTTTCCTGTTTTGATTTTGAGAAAGTATGTGTCAGATTCATCACAAGTCTTGATCCCAGAAGCAGTTCAACTGGAAGAGAACCTTTCTTATGAAGAGAAGCCGGTTTAGATTCTTGATCGAAGGGAACAGGTATTGTAGAATAAGTTAATCCATCATGTAAAGGTTTTTTGGAGAAACCACATGGTAGAAGAAGCAATATGGGAGTCTGAAAATGCTATGATAGAAATATACTCTCACTTGTTTAATAAGTAAATAAAATTGTGAGGACGCAATTTTCAGAGGGTGGGGATAATGTAACACCCCAAGGTTTTTTTAAAAACTAAATGGAAATGCATAAAACTTTGTTTTAAGTAGATATTTATAATTATCCTTTAAAAATAATTTTCCCACTTCTATGTTTTGAATTTCAAAAAAAGGTCATCTACAATTGTGTTTAGTTAGTTTTTTAAAGTCTAATAGAACCAACTTGTTTTTTGGTTAATAGTAACATACCCTTATGAATAGTAATATGAATAGTAATATGACCCCAATTGATAGTAAATTGTAATATTATTTTATTTTCTTAAGGCTTGAAGATAATGACATTTTGGTTAATTTTTCAATGTGATATAAAAGAAGTTATTGTTTTATAATTGTTAATTTTTGAATTAAGTATGATTTTATTTAAAAATTAAATTAACAATATTTAGAAAATTATTTTCAAAAAATTTACATAATATTTTAATTCTAAACATTGATAAATGGTTAGGTTGAATTTTGGGGATTTTTCTGAAACAGTTGATTTTTCGGTGAATAGTAAAAAAATACAGTTTTGAGTTTCGGTGTGTTAATGACATCATTAATGATGTAATAATGATGTAATATATCTGGTTGAATTTGGTATGGTTAAATAATATGTGAGGTGTCCCAAGTGGCTAATACCATGGTCAAATACCATGTAAAATCCCATGGTTTTGCGAATACCACTTATAATGTGTCCTATGGAAATTATTAAAATAATCCCTCATTTTGTAATAAATACCAAAAAAATACTTCATTAAATTCATTAAAAATTCTCCCTCAATGAAGCTCTGGACTTCTTACTTCCCTAGTATTCCTCCCTAGGTTTCCTCAATCCCCCAAGGTCCCAACCTTCATGTTCTAGGAGTTACTCTACAAGGTAAGAAAATTCCCAATTTCATTCTTTTTCCATTCAAGTTTTCTTTTATGTTGTATAACTTTCAAGTTTCCATAACATGTTCTTATTTACTTTTTATTCATGATATATTCTGTATTATGATTAATTTATAGATGGGTGACCCTTTTTACCTCTCTTTTTAATATTTTCTAAAACCATGTTGCATAGCCGTTAGGCTGCCGAATTTTTTAAGGGATTTCTCAATTATTCTTTTATTTTGAGTTTCTTTCTTTTCTTATTATTTTATCATATCCTCTTACCCAAGAGGAATTAAATCTCTATAAATAATGTATATTATATATTTTCTCATGTTCATAGAAAATTCATCATCATTCTTCTCCACCTCTCCCGCTTAATCAAGGAATAAAAACATTGTTCGTGATGTGTTGAATTATCGACATCGTGGATGATGTTATTTAAATTTGAATTAATTATTTATGGTCAGGTCATGAAACCTTTTTTATGTTTGAAACATTTTATAATATATGTGTTATGTCTCATCCATTGTTCTATAATTATTTTGTACACAAGGTTTTAATTTATAATACAAAATGAGGTCATTATTATCAAAGAACCACTAAAATGATCTAAACAAACATCATTAATGTTTTAACTTATGAATCATCCTCATATAGAACATAAAAATGGTAAATGGTATGAATTATGGTACTATAAAAATTTAAATACCTTTCCATTCTAATTCTATAGTTTCACTTCCAATCGACAAGAACAATCCATCATGAGCCGATCATGAAAATCATGTAAAGAACTCACCCAAAACAGTGCAAGGAACAAAATACTAAAAATTAAAGGGTGATATGATGTAAAGAAATGATCATATAAGGTATTATAAAGATTTTTATGATTCTTTAATATATTCATAACACTTTTTTAACTAGTATACATGAGGTTTAAATGAGTTGGAAGTAAGACAAACCCGAGGTAAGGGAATTCTTAACCCGATTTCTTTTCCTTTGGGTTAACCATATAATTCATTATTTATGTGGTATTTAAATTTTTTGTGTGATTACTTATGATTATTTAATATTGAATTATATTTATTTATATATTATATACATATTCCATCCACTCCATTAAGTTTCACTTCAATTATATGATATTTATAAGGGAATTTTCATTTAAAATCCTCTTTTAAAATTCTATTTTTTTAAATTCAAAAGAAATGTTTTTATGTAATTATTCATGTTGTATGATTATTTTTTGGTTCTTGGAAATTTTTTATGGTGAAGTGTGGGGCCTATATTTTCCTCTAATGCATTTGTTATGTGTATGTTGTAGGTCGGTCGTATGGTTACTGCAAGTGTAACTGCGATGGTTACACAAATTTTAAGGTAGTCGTAAGGGTTACAAATTATAAGGTAGCCGAGAGGGTTACAAGATGAAGTAATTAATGTCCCAAGATAACTTTATGATTATTTTTATGTTTTCATGTTTTGTGTGGATCTTGTGAAAATCTCATGTTTCAGAAAATTTGTATATATGGGTGACAAGCATGCCTTTTGAAAAGGTTTTCATTTGTTACAAGTATTTATGGACTAATGTGATCTTTCCTTATTTTACATCCCTTACTGACCTTTTTTTTCCCATCCCATTATTTTTTAATGATTTTTACAGGTCATAAGGATGTGTAAGACAAATAAGGTATCCATGTTATATGTTTGAATAATTGTCAAAGAAATCATGTTTTAAGCTTTAATGTTTTATATTTTAAAAAAATGGATACTGCTTTCATGGTATCCACTCTCTAACAATGTGTAAGGTTATAAATGTATTATGTCCCAATTATCTAAATCTATAAACATGAAAAGATCCTCAATGTTATTGGAAATGATTTCTTGTCTAAAATCAGGATTATGTAATGTAATAATTCTAGGTCTTTATAGTTGGTATCAGTGGATGGTTTAGATAACTTTGGAGGTTATGATGATGTTAAAAGAATATCGTAAATAATTTTTACTCTATAATTAATTTTAAATGTTATAAAATTTAAATATTACCATGTTTCTTCATCTAAGATATTTTTATTCAGAATGGTTTTCCGCAGAAGAAACGAGGAAGCTGATGAGGAGAGGCACTGACAGAATGGCATCCTTTAGAATCTGCAGCCCGAAATGGTGGGGATTGGAACAGAGCAGCTTGTGACAGTAATGGATTATCTAACGGAAGAAATAAATGGTGTCGGCCTCCATGAATGAGAACAACCATAGGTACCACGATAGAACATGACAATCGTGGAACATTTTATGAGACAACACCCTCCTGCTTTCAATTGATCTTCTGACCTAGTAGCAGCTGAAGGATGGATTCAATCCCATTAAAAGATTTTCAATGTTATGGGATGTTTAGATAATAAAAAGGTAAGTCTTTCCGTTTATTGTTTTGAAGGTGAATCTGATTAGTAGTGGTCAATGGTAAATAATATTAGGGATAGAGAGAATATTTATGCCTTGGAGTGGGATGAATTTAAAAGTATTTTCCTTGAAAAATATTTTCTTAAGGTGGTGAGACATAGGATGGAGAAGCTATTACTTGAATTAAAGAAAAAGGAGGAATATTAAGTTGTTGTGTATGAAAAGAACTTCACCCGACCAGCGAGGTATTCTCCAAATCTTATTCTGGGTCTTGATAGCAAAATCAACTCCTTTTACTCTAGATTGAAGTCGAGGTATTTAAGGGAGTTGGCCTCTTGTGAATTCAAAAGTAACAAGAAACTTTTCTGATGTGCTGAGAGGGTTGAGATAGAGTTTTCTAATGATCATGTTCATTTTGGAAATAATGAGAAGAAGAGGTCAAGATGGCAAGAAATGAGTAAGAATCAACCAAAGAAATCTAATGGTAAGAAAATCCAATTTTTAGTTTTTGAAAAGTGTGGAAAGAAACACCCTGGGGAATGTCTTAGAAAAACTATGAATTGTATTAAATGTGGAAATTTTGGACATATTTCCCGATATTTTAATGATAATGATCCTAAGACTGATCCTGATAAGAAAACTGTAAAGTCTTTTAAATGTGGTGAGATGGGTCACTATGAAAATGCATGCCCAAAGAGAGGTCCAAATGATGCTAATAATCCAGACTATAAGAAGAAAGGATTAGCGAGATCCTTTGTGACTACATTAGAAAATGTCGGTCCTTCCAATGAAGTTTTATTAGGTACTTTTTTTGTTTACTCAGAGTTTTCTCATGTTTTGTTTGATACGGGGTCTACACATTCCTTCCTCTCTGAGAAATTTTTGGTTAAATTCAAAAATATAACCTCAAAAAATAAAATTGGAAAATGTTGTTAAAATACAAGGGGAAATATTATAGCAATGAGGAATTATAAAAATCATTCTATTTTGGTATGTGGAAATACATTACCTAAAAACCTTGTTTTTTTTCCTTAGTCATGTTGAATGTTATTCTGGGAATGGATTTGATTTATGTTTATCATGCTAAGATTGACTGTAGAGATAAAGAATTGGTTTTTCAGAATGAGTTTCAGTTTGTATAAAATAATGAACCCATACAATTGATAACATATCAGGAAGCTAAGAAAATATTGAAAGATGGAAATTAATGTTATCTTGCTCAAATTGTTGAATACAAGGGAACTGTTCAGATTGATGATGTGCCTATGGTAAATGAATACATTGATGTTTTTCTTGATGAGTTACACAGTGTCATGCCTAATCAGGAAGTCAAATTCACAATTGACTTAGTTCCTAATGTTAAGACAATTTCAAAACCCTTATATCATAGGGATCAAATAGAACTTCTTGAATTGAAAAATCAGTTCTAGGATTTTCTTGATAAAGGCTTTATTTGTCCTAGAACTTTACCATGGGGAGATCCTATTTTGTTTATTAAAAATACAGATCGTTCCATGAGACTTTTCATTGATTATAGATCATTAAATAACATCACTTTTAAAAAAAAGTATCCTTTGCCTCACATCGATGACTTATTTGATTAGCTCCAGTGAGCTCATTACTTTTCCAAGATTGACTTTAGATCTGGATACCATCAGCTGAAGGTGAAGGAGGATGACATCCTGAAAAAATACTTTCGCACTAGATATTTTTATTTATGAATTTGTGGTTATGCCATTTGATTTAACTAATGCACCTATTTTATTCATGAATCTTATGAATTTAATATTTCATTGGTTCAAGGATTAAGTTTTTGGTTGTGATTATTGATGATAATCTGGTATTTTCTAAAAGTAAAGTGGAGCATGAAAAGCATTTAATAGTTTTTTTAGAAACCATAAAAGAAAATCAACTATATGGAAACATCAGCAAGTGTGATTTTTGGTTGAAACATATTTCTTTTCATGGGATCATTGTAAATAAGGATGTAATAATAGTTGATCCTACTGAAAATAAAGTAGTTGATGAATGTCCAAGACCTACAAATGTTACCGAGATTTGTAGTTTTCTTGGATTGGTGGGTTATTACCGAAGGATTTTTAAGAACTTTGCATGATTATCTATCTCCTTAACAAAGTTAACACTAAAATGGGTTAAATTTATTTGGAAATAAGAATTTGATTTTTGTTTTCAGGAACTAAAGAATAGATTGATGAATGTTGCAGTTTTGGACTTGCCTTCCCGAAATGGTGAGTTTTTCATCTACAGTGATGCTTCTTTGAAGGGGATTGGTTGTGTTTTGATGAAGAATGATCCGGTAATTGCATATTCTTCAATACAACTTAAACATCATGAGTTAAATTACCCCACACATGATTTGGAATTAGCAGGTGTGGTTTTTTCTTTGAAAATTTAGAGGCATCATTTATACAGATCCAAATGTCAAATATATACTAACCATAAAATTCTGAAGTATATATTCACTCTAAAGGAATCAAACATTAGGTAGAGAAGATGGTTATAACTGATAAAGTATTATGATTTCACTATCAATTACCATCCTAGAAAAGAAAAAAAAAGTGGAAGATGCCTTGAGTGGAAAAAATCATGCATTATTAACCATGTTACATTTGGAACATGATCCCTTGATTAATGATTTAATTAATTTTGGCATAGAAGCTGTTGGTGTAGGGAATACATCTGTTTTGACTTAGGTTTTAGTGCAGTCATCATTATTAGACAGAATTAAGCAAGCGTGGAAGGAAGATCGTGAGCTATAGTAAAGGGTAGAATTGGTTAAAATGGGTATGTTGTCAAAATTTAATCTTGATAAAGATTGTGTTTTATGATTTGGAAAAAGGTTGTGTGTGCCTTGTGATTCCTAGTTACAGAATTACTTGTTAAGTGAAGCTCATATTTCTCCATTTTCAGTTCATCCTGGCAGTACTAAGATGTACAGAGACCTTCAAGGGTATTATTGGTGGGATGGAATTAAAAGAGATATGGCTGATCTTACCACGAAATATTTGACATGTCAACAGGTTAAAGCATAGAGGAATTTATCTAAGGGGATGCTTCAGCCTTTTCCAGTGCTAGAGTGGAAATGGGAAAATGTATCCATGGACTTTGTGTTGGGACTACCAAAGACTTCTCGAGGTGACAATGCAATTTGAGTTATTAAGGATCGGCTGACAAAATATGAAAATTTTCTTTCTATTCAAGATAAAATGTCTTTGGATCATCTTTCTCAACTATACCAAAAAGAGATTGTCAGGTTACATGGATTTCCTCTTTCCATTGTATCTGATTGAGATATTAGTTTCACTTCTATATTTTGGATGGGACTTTAGAAGTCATTGGACAAATAATTAAATTTCAGTAAAACTTTTCATCCTTAATTAGATGGGAAACTAGATCAAAAGATTCATACTTTGGAGGATATGCTTTGTGCTTGTTCAATGGACTACCAGGGAATTTGAGATTAACATATTTCTTTATTTGAGTTTTTTTATAATAATAGTTTTCATTCTAGTATACATATGGAACCTTTTGAGGCACTGAATGGGAAGTGGTGTCAGAATCCAGCGTTTTGGGATGAAGTCGAAAAAAGAATGTTAATGGGGCCATAATTAGTAGAATAAGTGACTGAGAAATTGAAGATGATCCAGCAACACATGAGGACAGCTCATAACAGGCAGAAATGTTATGCAGATAACAGAAGAAAAGACATCTTTTTAAAGGTAGGTGACCATGTTTTCCTTAAAATATCTCTTTGGTAAAGTGTATTGCGTTTCGATAAGAAAGGGAAGCTAAGTATGTGGTTAATCTGTCCTTTTGAAATCCTATAGAAAGTTGGAAAAGTTTCATACCAAGCAGCTTTGACTCTAATTTTGTCTCAGGTACACAATGTTTTTCATGTTTCGATGCTGAGAAAGTATGTGCCAGATTTATCACATGTCTTGAGCCTAGAAGTAGTTCAACGGGAAGAGAACCTTTATTATGAAGAGAAACCAGTTCAGATACTTGATCTAAGGAAACAGGTATTGTAGAATAAGTAAATCCACCAGGTAATGGTTTTTTGGAGAAGCCACATGGTAGAATAAGCAACATAGGAGTCTAAAAATGCTATGAGATAAATGTACCCTCACTTGTTTAATAAGTAAATAAAATTTTGAGGATGCAATTTTCAGAAGGTGGGGATAATGTAACACCCCATGGTTTTTTTAAAACTAAATGGAAATGAATGAAACTTTGTTTTAAGAAGATATTTATAAATAGCCTTTAAAAATATTTTTTCCACATCTATGTTTTGAATTTCGAAAAACAGTCATCTACAATTGTGTTCAGTTAGTTTTTGAGAGTCTAATGGACTAAATTCTTTTTTGGTGAATAGTAACATACCCTTATGAATATTAATATGAACCTATTGAATAGTAAATTGTAATATTATTTTAGTTTCTTAAGGATTGAATATAATGACATTTTGGTTAATTTTTCAATGTGATATAAAAGCATTTATAGTTTTATAATTGTTAATCTTTGAATTAAGTATGATTTTATTTAAAAATTAAATTAATAATATTTAGAAAATTATTTTCAAAAAATGGTCTTTATTTTTGAATTCTGCACGTTGATAAATGGTTAGGGTGAATTCTGGGTATTTTTATGCAATAGTTGATTTTTCTGTGAATGGTAAAAAATAATGTTTTGAGTTTTTGTGTGTTAATGACATCATTAATGATGTGGTAATGATGTAATAAATCTTTTCAAATGGTGTATAGTTAAATTATATGTGAGGTTTCCCATGTTTCAAATACCATGGTAAAATACCATGGGGAAGCCCATGGTTCTGTAAATACCACTAATGAGGTGTCTCTTGGAAATTATTAAAATAATCCCTCACTTTTGTTGTACATACCAACCCATTACTTCATTAAATTCATTCACAATTATTCCAAAATGATGATCTGGCCTCCTTACCTCCATATTAGTCCTCCCAAGGTTTATTCAAGCCCCCAAGGTCCCAACCTTCATGTTCTAGCAGTTACTCTACAAGGTAAGAAAATCCCCAATTTCTTTCTTTTTGTCATTCAAGTTCTCTTTTATGTGGTATAACATTTATATTTATATACCATGATATTATTTCCTAATTATTATTGATCTATTCTATATTTTGATTCATTTCTGTATGGTTGAATCTTGTCCCCTCTCTTTTTAATATTTTTTAAAACCATGTTGCATAGTCGTTAGGCTGCTGAATTTTTGTAAGTGATTTCTCAATTATTCTTTTATTTTGAGTTCCGTTATTTTATTATTCTTTCCTCATATCCTCTAACCCAAGAGAAATGAAAGATCTATAAAATCATGAATATTATATATGTTCTCATTTTCATGTAAAATTCATCATCATTCTTCTTCTCCTCCCCCACTTATTCAATGAATAAAAACATTTTTCGTGATGTGTCAAATTACCGACATTGTGGATGATGTGATTTCAATTTGCATTAATTATTTAAATTATGGTCAAGAAACCATTTTTATGGTTGAACCAGGTTATAATATATGTGTTATTTCTCATCTGTGGTTCTATAATTCTTTTTTACTCATTGTTTTAATTTATAAGACAAAATGAGGTCGTTATTATCAAAGGACCACTAAAATGATCTAAACGAACATCATTAATGTTTTAACTTATGAATCATCCTCATATAAAAAATAAAAATGGTAAATGATATAAATTATGGTACTATAAATATGTAAATACATTTCCATTCCAATTCTGGACTTTCACTTCCAATCTACAAGAAAAATCCATCATGAACCGATCATGAAAATCATGTAAAGAACTCACCCAAAACAGTGCAAAGAACAAAATACTAACAATTAAAGGGTGAAATGATGTAATTAAATGCTCATATAAGGTATTAAAAATATGGATATGATTCTTTAATATATTAATAACACTATTTTAAATATTATATAGGAGGTTTAAATGAGTTTTAAGTAAGACAAACCTGAGGTATGGGAATTCTTCACCCTATTTCCATCCTTTGGACTAACGTTATTATTCATTATTTATGTGGTATTTAAATTGTTTTTGTGATAAATTATGATTATAATATTTTTATTTATGTGTATTTACATAGTATATACATATTCCATCCACTCTATTAAGTCTCACTTCAATTATATGATATTTATAAGGGAATTTTCTTTTAAAGTCCTCTTTTAAAATTCTATTTTACAAAATTCAAAAGCAATGTTTTTATGTAATTATTCATGATTTATGATTATGTTCTGGTTCTTGACCATTGTTTATGATTAAGTGTGGGACCTATATTTTCCTCCAATTCATTGGGTATGTTTATGTTGGAGGTTGTCCATAGGGTTACTCCAACTGTAACTGTGATGGTTACACAAATTGTAAGGTAGTGGTGAGGGTTACAAATTATAAGGTAGATGAGAGGGTTACAAGATTAAGTAATTAATTCCCCAAGATACATTTATGATTATGTTTATTTTATCATGTTTTTTGTGGATATTTTGTAAATCTCATTTTTCACAAAGTATGTATATATGGGTGACAAGCATGTCTTTTGAAAATGTTTTTATACATTACAAGTATTCCTAGACTAATGTGATATTTTATTATTTTACATCCCTTACTAAGATTTTTTGAGATCATACCAAGTTTTTTTAATGATTTTTACAATTCATAATTTTTTGTAAGAAAAATAAGGAATCCAAGTTAAATGTTCGAAGAATTTTCAAATAAATAATGTTTTATGCTTTAATGTTTTATATATTAAAAAAATAGAAAATGCTTTTATGATATCTACTCTTTAACAATGTGTAAGGTTATGAATGTATTATGTCCCAATTATCTAAAGCTCTAAACTTGAAAACCTCTAAATGTAAAAGCAGATGATTTCTTTTTTAAAATTAAGATTATGTAATGTAATAAGGTTGGGTCCTTATATCTAAACCCATTTATAAAGTAAAAGTTGAATTCACACCATGAATTAAATGATGCCCCATATGAAAAAATTCCATTCACCTCAACATATAAGTCATGAAAACCGTGAATCCCATGAATCTTATTCATCCCTGGATTATATTTTCAGGTCACAAACATCCTTAAATATTTTTCCATTGAATTATTCCTAGAAAATATTTATTCCTCATACCCAATCCTGGACCTGGATTCAACCTCTCAATCAACTTCATACCGTGATACAATTCCATTACATAAAATAAATTTCACATAATGGTAACATAACATACTCTTTGTGTGTCATATTCTACCCAAAATAGGCCTACATATCCATGTAAATCTTTACTAGATTGGTCATTTGGTGGATATTTGGCCATTTATCTATCATATGATACTCTCATTCCCAAGTCTCTTCTAAAATATGACCATATTTCCATAAGACATGCACTAGTGATATCAATATTCATCATAAGACTAAGTATTTAATTTCTATAATGTGATTCATGGTTTGAATAAACATTTCATCAGGCTCTAGATTCAACTAGTCCCAACTAATCATAGGTTCGGGACTCATATTGTACTTCATTAATTGTGTGAAATGAAGAAATTTACGAACTGGATTAAATATCAGTGGTAGAGAGAGTCAATAAGAAACATAAACAACCCATTATATAATTTCAAAATTCCCAAGATACTAAGGATCGATCCTCACATGAAATCCCAATTGAAGATCCCCCAACCTCAGTGAATCTCGGAGGAATAAATGATTTTCCACTTCAAAATACAATGGTCATGTTCTCTAACTATCCAAACCTTCAGGGGTCATATTTTGTGGTCATAGGAAACATGGTTCAAAGGACCTATTTCAAGGACCACCAAAACCATGAGGTAAATATGGGGTATTAGTAGGAGGCAAGGGAAATTGGTACCACATGTAATTTTACCACTTTTGTAATATAATTCTTCTCGATTTCATTAATCATATTCATTTCCTGAATTTTGATAAAATGTTATTCCTTCATGAGTAAGTCCACTATCACCCAAATGGAATCATTCTTCCAAAGTGTCCACATGATTCTTGTGAAAAATTCCCCTAAAAATCTATTTTGATTTCCATAAAGGTATGGTAAATGACTGTAACGTGCCAGTTTATCAATAATTTTTTATTTTTTCTAGTTGAAAAGTGACATCTCATAACATACCCAAGCAGTTTCCATTTCATAATAAACCACCAAAACATGTCCTTCATTACCCTATATTTTTTTGGCTACACAATAGGATTTACCACATTTAATGATTAATAAAATGAAGGATTTTCTCTTTTAAATATATAAGAACTAAAATCTGGTATCAAAATTGCATCACCGAAATTGTACCTTCCATCTAACCAACAATGGTCTCCCCAACATTGAGGGTTAGCCTATATTTAATACAATCTGGTTTTATTTACTAAGAATCCTTAAAAAACTCAATCATATAAGGAATAAGGGTAACTATATAGAAATCCACAAGGTAATCCTACGCATATCATTCCTTGTGTATATAAGTAATCACAACCATGAGTTTTCATTGGTCATGGGCCTATCAAACCAATTCATTGTATGACTTCTTACTCAATGAATCGACCACAAAATTTACTTTTATATGTGTATACACTATTTCAAAGTCAAAAATATAAATATATTCTATCTAGTTCCATATTATCCTAATTATATATAATTTTTATAAGATGTGTTTCAAACTTTCGTGATCTATAAACATAGTAGAATTTTCACAAAATAGAGATTTTCACCATTTAATGAGGAATGGAACACAATGAATAGTTCCAGATCATAGGTTGGAGATCTTTTTCGTGTATCCTCAATTCTAATGATCCATAATCTAAAATGTGTTTAACCTACATTGGAACCCAACCCATTCCTAATATAAATGGTTCAATAAAGACAACATAGACCTTACATATTTCTAGAAAGAAAAGGATCGGTGTCATAGAATGTATAACATTGAGTTCTTCACGTGAATTTTGAAAATCAATGCTCCATCAGAATGAAATGGACTACCATTTCAACCTAGTCATGTGATAAGTTATAAGTGAAAATTCATTAACAAAACAGTGATAATAAAAGTAATATTCTAGAAAACTATTTATCTTGAAGATATTATTAAGTGGTTTCTAATAAATAATGAGCATACATTTTTTAGGATCGAATGATATTTATTTTTTTGAAATGAATTTCAAAATAAAGTGATCATATTGTATCCATAAGTCACATTTTTCATGTTGTCAAATAAAGAAAAATTTCTTACAGTGTGTATAGCATAATCTCCAGGTGTCATTCTTGATCATCATTCATGCAACAATTCTTTATGATTTCATTAAAAATTACCACAATGATTGTATCCATGTATCACTGAGAGATATGATTTATCAATTCCAGGAAAAATATTGTTTCATTAGTGTTACAAAAGGGTATAAAAATGTATTCATAGGGTCTATAGAAATATTGAAAAGTAGTCTTTGGTATACAACTTTCTTGACCTAGAGTTGTTGACACCCTAATCAAAGATCCATTTTAGAGAACCAATGGGCTCCCTTCATTTGACCAAATATATCACTAATTCAAGGAATATCATATTGATTATTTATCATATCATATTTTATCTTCTAGTAGCCACCATAGAGTCATATTTCATCATTGAATTTCTTAATGAAATGAAATTATTTGGTCTAAGGAGATATAATTCATATTATGAAGATCGTTCTTTCCAACACCTCGAGCATGACCTTAAATTATTTTAACTACATTAGGTCTGTTCTATATGATGTCAGTTATATGGGATTCATTCCTTGGAGTAATTTGATAGAAAATACCACTTCTATTTCATTTAGTAGACTAAAGAATTTATTTTGAAAGACATTATGATATTGATCTACTATGTAAGAGAAATATCTATGTTCATCTGCATCAATAGATCTCAAGATAATCTAAAAAAAATCCATGTCCAATATAGTAAGATCCTTTAAAAAGTTAACCAATTCAATGGTGATGTGACATGTCAGACATTTCAATCTATTGTAATATTGTGTCCAGATAGGATTCTAGATTCTCATAATATGGGGAATCATTTCAATAAAAAACCCAACTGTTTCATAACCCGTGAAGAAATAAAATAATGTTAGGAAGAGGTTTCAAACATAAAAATCATCAAAGGTAATGGAATGAGAATATTACCTCACTCAATAGAGGTGGTTAGACCATGATTAAAATGATCTATTCAAATCCAAAACATTATTGATCTTCCCCACAAATGATTCAAGCTTCCTTCCTAAGTAATTTACTACTAAGGTGTTGGGGGTATTCCCATAATCAAAATGAGTACCCAATTCTATGGGACATAACTATTCAGATTAGAGAATCCCGGTTGATCCTCAGAAACCTAGGACATAGTATAACTAACAACACCTAATAGATTTTAGATATCAATAGAATAATGCATGACATTCCATTTTTTTCATAATTATGACATCATCGAGGTGGTGAAATTCATTTTATCTTCATGTGTTTTAATGTACAGAACCAAAAAAATAGTTTTGTTACTATGATGTAGAGGGATGGAAACTGATATAGTGGACTTGTTCTTTTGTGATTGGTTATCCTAGGAGTAATTGTACCTTTGATCCATGTTACCTATATTATATTTCCCACATATGTTTGGGAGTAAAATGGTTTTCCCTACACTAGAATTCACAGTGATGTATTTATTTTCCACCAGATTCATGTTCACTATGTCTGTTCGATCTTCAATACAGTACATCAAAACATGAGAATGAATGTATAATCATATTCCCACTTCTAAAATCTATGTATTGAGTGATTTACTAGTTTCTAATTCTGGTAAAAAATAACAAAGCTATAAAAATTTGATTTTTAGAGTGCACCATCACCCAATCCTTCCCTCCATATAGTGCAAAGAACATTCTAAATCTCCATGGGTTAGAGAAAAGGAATGGTTATATCCAGCAACCTCTTGGTATTGGTTTTGAACATGGTAAAGTAGCATCACCATACATGAAATATAAATAACACACTAATATCATTACATTAAATAACATAAAATGAAACATAAATGGTAAACAAGAAATTATAAAGCATATATCATATGTATAAATATAAAAAACATGTTGAAAGGCTATAAAAATCGCATTTCATGTAAAAATATCAATACTCAAAAAGAATGGTTACATGAAAAAAAGACTATACATATATCCAAATGGATACAAAAAAAGAAAATACTCCCCATGATCCAACTTTATGAGACCACATATCCTCTCCACAAAATAGTGGAGAATTGTAATCATGAAGTGCCACTTGGTTATATAGTGATATTTCCTTTACTTGTGTCCTATAAAACAATGTCGGCATACTCCCAAAGGAATATATAGGGTTTGAGGAACAAATACATTAGGATACCACAATGGATATATTTAAGTATTTTACACATTAATAATAATAAACTAGTTTTAAAATAATTTTTATAAATAAATAAATTTAAAAACACCCATTATCAAATAATCCACTAAAATAAAATTAATTCCCCATTTCAAATAAATGGTTTTTTCGAAAAAAAAATACCCATCATGGATAAAATAATGAAGTAATTTCCAAGGAACAACATGATCATTATAAAAAATAAAGCATAAAATTTTGATCATATACATAATTAACATCTAATAAATAATTACAAATTGGAATAACGTATCTCATCACATCAAACATGGAGATAATCATATACATATAGAAAATAAACCAATCTTTCATGAGTAATCCACATAGATGGGTTTAATCATTAGGCCAATCATGAGTGACTCTAAAATATTCTACAAGAAGGTTAAGAAAAAAAAAAGAAAACTCTCATGTACCTCCCTAGTCCCAACACCAAGAGTTCTCATGGTGTCTCAGTAACAAATCATTGAATCTCACATGGTCTTCCTACCAAATTCTAATAGGGTCTATTAGAAACCAAATTGGATTCTCACATAGTCTTTCTCTAAAAGGATCTCATAGTCCCTCATATAACTCATCAATCACACATTGGGTTATCCATGTTCTACTCCATGCGAACATAATCACAAACATGTTCGGTATCAAAAAAAATCATTTCATAATTCATTTTCTTAAAAAACATGACCATTTTATGAAACACCATTACACAAGGTAAAACAATTTCTAAAAAAATTATAAATCTATTTAAAAACAATTAAAAATATTTTATCTATTTCATCAAACACATTGTGTGCACAAGAAGCCATACCAATTTGGAAAACCCTCTTTAAAACTTCTAATTTCAAAACCAATCCATGAATAATACAAAACATCGAATAAATATAAATCACAAACAATTTAAAATAAAATTTAAACCACAAACTACAAAGGTGATTCATAATATAAATGTAATCCATGGAAAATGCCCATAAATAGAGACATATACCTTATATTCACTTCTAAACTTATCACATAAGACAATAAACATCCAAAATAGAAAGATCATGGAATCAAACACCTATTTTAGAAGAAAAAAACCACTCCCCCCCCCACCCCCATTATATACTATAGAATCTGAAAACACTCCTTATAGGTTTACCCATGTCAATGAAAATGGTAGAAAACTATTTATAATGGGGAAAGAGAAATAAACAAAGAATATTTGGACCTATGTCAATCCAAATCACCCTAAATACAAGAGATATCAGCAACCAAGTGTGTAGAAAATCTCCACCACCATGGAGAAGGTGTTTTCATGTTGTGGAATGAAAATGTGGGCCCAAAAACATTAATTAAAATATGGGAAAATGAAATAATACCAATTTTGGAGTGACCTATATAGGTTGTATGGCTTGGTCACGCTGTTAGAAAAAACATGCACTAAACATGTGGGGCTACAGTCACCCCAAAAATAATGTCACACAGTTACCCATGGGTGTCGCATGGTATGAAAACCATTCTCAAATAGTTCAAACCCCATTGTATCAACTCGTAGAAATCTCACATGGTTAGTCACACTATTTGATGAACGATGTGAAAACTGTTCACCATCATATATCATCTCAAAATAAACTCATTTATAAACCCCATCTCTTAAAAACTATATGAATGATACAAAAAAAATAAAACTCCAAATTAAAATTATTAGTGACCTAGTTAGTGTCACAAACTCCCCACTCTTGCATTTTCTCCCATAGAAAGTCCTCAGTATCCCATGGTGGAAACCGAGTGAGGCCACCTATTCCTCCCCAAAGCATCCTACGCCCATGTATCATAGTTATTACATCCTCACTATTAGATAACATGAACCAATAGGGTCGACTTACCGTGAAACATATTTTTCTGATAATCTAATATACAAACTAGATTCTCCACAATATTTGTAATAGGATCAACATCTTAATATTCCCTCACTAACATAAGATAAGGATTTGAATTGTATCTCTTCAACTGGGAAACATGAAATACGTCCTTGATCAATGTTATCCATGGTGGAAACTCCAAATGATAGGCTAACTTTCAAATATGTACCACAACATGAAACAAAATGACATAGCATGGCATAATCCTTCCCTTATCACCAAAGATATGATTACCTCGTTAAACTGATACATGGAGAAGCACTTTATCACCCACCTGAAACTCAAATGGGAAAAGATGATGGTTGAAAAACAACTTCTGGTAACACTGAGCTATCACCAACCTTTCCTTGAATCAACTAAACTGTATTGATCATCTTCTGGATGAGACTTATTCCAACCAAGTAATTCTCACCCACCTCATCCCAACACAAAAAATATGGACATGACCATCTATACAATTACTCAAACAAGGAAATCCTAATTGAGGTCTAATAAATGTATTTTGTAATAAAAATCTCCCAATGACATGGGCCTTTCAAATGAACCCCTGGAATCAATCACAGAAGCCCACAAAATATCCTTGAGAGTCTTGATGGTCTTCTAAGACTGACCAAACTTTTACGGGAGATTCGAGGATCTCAATCACAGATTAGTTACAAAAGCCTCCTGGAGTCCCTTCTAGAAATGGGATATAAATTGGGAATCCCACCATAAAACTATCAATAAGGTTATTCCATGAAGATGAAAAACCTCTCAAACATAAAGTCATCTGAGCTCCTCAACCATTTTTAACTCCTTGATGAGATGAAAATGTGATAATTTCATCAGACGATCAACAATCACCCTTATTTAATCTTTCACACTTGATGTATAAGGTAGTCCAACCATGAAACCCATAGACATATCATCCCAATTTTACATTGGAATGAGAAGTGGATACAACAAAATTCATTTTCTATGATTCTTAGCATTGATCCTCTAGAAGGTCACACACCTAGAAATAAAGATTCACACTACATGTCTCATCCTAGGCCTCCAATACTGGCCTCTCAAGGTATAAACCATCATGATTTCCATAGGTTTGATGAACTACTAGGAATTATGAACCTCATGCATTACATCCAACCTCAGACTCACGGGAAAAACCAACCACTTAAAAAAGATAAGAGAAATATGGGGAGACTAAGACCAATATCTCGAGGTATCCATAACATTTAATATACAACAAATCTACTGGCACTCAGTGTTGGATACCTTACCACTCTTAACTAGATCGATAAGGGAGGTTGCAACTGACACATTAGGAAATGACACCAGCTCTCAATCATTATACACCTCCAGGATCATATTATAAAATAATAACATCATACCCAACTCAACTGCTAATTCTAGAATAAACTATACTAAAATATTCCTATTAAACATGTTAGTGACCACATTCCTCTTATTAAAAATGTTAGCAATATCAAAAATAAAAATTCATTAGATACTCCAACTACTGTCTATGTCTAAGGTCCAGGTCCCTCTAGGGGAAAATATTCTTCAAGCTCATATGATTAGTGAAAACTGTAAAACATTCTTTAAAGAGGTAATAACACCATGTTTTTTATGCATGCATCACAACAGCTGACTCCCAGTCATGGGTGGGGTGATTCCAGTCATGTGGTCTTATCTTACTCAAGCCATTGACCACCATATGTTCATCATGCATAAAAATATACCCCAAACCCACACTAACAGAATCACCATAAACAACATAAACTCTACTAGACTTGGGAAGAATCCAAATAGGATAGGATTTTAAAAAAGTCTACAACAGCTCAAAATCACATTTTCACTTCTCATCCCACTAAAACTTCATCCCTTATCTTGTCAAATTGATCAGGGGACAATATAAACTAGGGAAGTCCAGAATGAAATGTCTATAATATGTAACGATTCCTAGAAAACTATAGATACTAAATAAATTAATGTTATGCTCCCAATACATGGAATCCCAAACATTCTCTAGATTCATTAAAAATCCTACCTTAGAAATCATCTGGCCCAAAACATCACTTACTGAGTGAAAAATTGGCACTTTTATATCTTTTGATAAATATGGTGCTTCCTCAAAACACTCAAAACACTTAAAAAACATCCAAATAGCCATAATTCTCCCCCTTTTTTTAGGGAATACACCAAAAATTGAGCTAGAAATATGACCACAAAGGATTCTAGGAAGCAGTGGGTGATGTGTTTTATTAATGTAATGGAAAATATTGAAGCATTCATAATCAAAAAATAGCTTAACTAATAACTCAAAATTACCAAAAATGTATTTTAAAGGATGTATTTGTAACATCCTCTTCCTAAACCAATATTTAGTGGTACCCTAATCTCAGGTAAATCATTGAGAACCAATGAGAACTATTGAGCTAATCAAAGAGATATTTAATTCGGAGATGTTTGTATTCATTCTTAATAACCACCTGATTAATCTTATGGCAGTCTCTGTAAAGTTGAATGATTATATATAACTTCTATGAAAATAGAAAAAATTTATCCAATGGTGGAATTCTATGATGGATGAATCCCTTTACCTCAAGACCCTCTAGATGAACATTCAACTCTTTCATCTTATCCAGAGCCATATGGTAAGACCAAATGGAAATCAAGATCATTATAGGGTGTATATCGATAGTAAAATCAACCTCCCATTCAGATGGTAACCTGGAAAAATTATTTGGAAACACATATGGTAGCATATACTTGCTAAAAACATTACTCACCTGTTGGAAGATAAGGCACTTGATCATAAGGTAAATGTTCTATCTGCTTATTCAGAAAACTAAAATACACTTAAAATAATGAACTCTTTCTATAATAATACTCAGTCTATAGAGTAGTCTATTTCTAGGGAACTAACTGGCCAAAACAACATTATGGTTACGGCTGCTCACTTGGTGAATAGTACCTGCAACTTCAAATGTTGCAACCGGGGGACTAATGAAAAAGGCATTCAGGTGCCTACAGAGAGTAGTGAATCCCACTGCACTATTGGAAATGGGGATACAATCAACTCTGAGGTAGAATAATTATGCGTCTCTTCTCACAAGATAGTCACAACTCCTACACAGATCCTTTAAACTTCTAGGAGAGACATTAACTCGGTTCAAAGAACCCATACCTCCAAATGCTGCAATTGGGAAGGGACTAATGCAGAGGGGCCTCGAGCACCTATAGAGAGCAGTGAATCCAACTACACTGCTGGATAGTGGGCTACAATTAACTCTGAAATAGAGGTGTTATGCATCCCTTCTCACAAGACAGTTTATGCTTCTACTACACTGATCACTTCTAGCATAGACAACAAACAGAAGCAACCTCTTGAAGGCAATGCACTAGATATGCATAGGAACCCCTAGCTTTAACTTGGAAGGTCACTCCATCCTGTGATAAAGGACAGATGGAGATAAGGCACAATGAGGACATTAAATAGTTTCATCAGGATGAGGGATTGGCATGTATACAAAATACTAACATCTCTCTTAACTCTTCCATGAACATGCAGGAAGAAATTGCAACAACAAACAAGGATTCTACTAAACAATTGAAGAAATATAAGTGGGGAAATAACTTCAGAGATAACAAAAATAAGGGGACCAGCCCCAAACATAGGTATAAATGAATATTTTTTTACTGGAATTATCTGGGTATTTCCAACCCTGTCACCATGAAAACTTTTAAAAACCTTTTAATTTACACATAAACCTATGATTTTTTCTATATCTAAGCGTAAAATCACTTTTGATTCTAGATTTAATAGTTTGGATAAATATAGTTACAACTTTATAGGCACCACTTCTAACAATAGAAATTTTTATTCTTTATAGGTCTTTTATCATCTCTATAATTAATTCCCATATATATAATAATGATTAAAATCATTGACATGTGAAGTAAAACTGCATGATGACACCTTCTTATGTACTTTTGTGTATTCATGTAATAGATATTAGTATAGAAAAACTCTATGGCATAATATATCCTCCCTCTACAATACCATTCAAGCACATTGGATCATCACTGGGGACATTAATTCAATTCTCAGACCTAGTGAAAAATTAAGACACTTTCAATCAAATATCTCCACTAAAGATTTCAGGTTTTCTATTGATGTAAACAACCTAGTGGAAATTAGTCTTATTGGTGAAAAATAAACTTGGAATAGAAAACAACATAATAGAGTCCTAGCAAGTAAAATGGATAGAGCCTTCACAAATTTTATGGCCCTTGATAAATGGAATACCATCTCCAGTATCACTTTGCCTAAGATAAATTCTAATCATCATCCAATTATAGTGATTCTAAAAACTATAGATAATAATCATATTCTTCCTTTTAGGATCAACAATGCCAGTAACACTGTTCTATATTGTAATAAAATTGTTGAAGATACCTGGAATTCAATTCACTCGAGTGATTCCTTAGCTTGAATTATGAATAGAAAACTCCTAAAACAAAAAATTAAAGATATTTTGAAAATACAAAGTCCAAAAAACTAATAATTAAATTTACTCCCTTGAGAATGACCTTAATCAAATTCAAAATCACTCAACCCATAATGATTTTACTATAGATCCAACTCAAGAAATAGAGATTAGTAATAAGCTTAACTCTCTTCTGGCTTTGAAAGACAACCTAAGGAAACAAACCCTTAAAGTCAACTAGATTAAAGATGGTGACAGAAACACTAAATTCTATAACACTCTACAAAGATCTTGAAAGTCTAATAGACCAATTTCCTTACATAAGTATTGGGATAATATAATTTATAATTAATAGACATTGGCCAATCATGTCACCACCTACATTAGTAACATTTTTAATGGTCCTACGCAAAATAAATACATCAAGCCTGACATCATTACCCTCCTAGTGGGGGACAATGATAATTAAATCTTTAATAGTATTCCAATTGATCACGAAATTAAATAGGTGGTTTTTTGCTTAAATCTTTATAGTTCCCCTGGCCCCGATGGCTTCCCTAATTATTTTTTCCAACATCATTGGGACATTTTTTGCAATGATGTTTGTTGCCTTGTTAGATACTTTTTCACTAATGGATTCCTCCCTTATGGTATTAATTCTCAATTTCTTACCCTCATTCCTAAAGTGGAAATTGTTTCAAAAGTTCATATTTTTAGGATGATTTCTCTTATTAACACCATGTATAAAATTATTTCCAAGCTTTTAGCTATGATAATGACCCCTATTGCCAACAAAATTATATCCTAGAACCAATTTGGTTTCCATAAAGGGATAAATATCCAATATTGTATATGAATTGCCTCTAAAAGTACTAACCTGTTAAAAAATAATCAAAGAGGGGGAATTTTTCCAATCAAGTTGGATATTTGGAAATCTTGTGATACCATTGATTGGAATTTCATCTTCAAAATTCTTTCTAGCTTTGGATTTAATGATAATATTTTCAACAAAATAAAAACTCTTTTTAAATCCTCTCACATTTCTATTCTAATAAATGGTTCCCCAAAGGGATATTTCACGTTTACAAAGGGTGTTAGACATGGTGACCCCCTCTCTGCCATCCTTTTTGTTATTGCTGAAGACTACCTCAGCAGACTCATCATTGATTCGATTAATCAGGGTACATTAAAGCCCATATTTTCCTCTAAAACCATAACTTCTCCCTCTCATATTTTATAGGATGATGATATAATTTTATTCCTCCAAGGAGATAAGAAAAATATTAAAAAATTCATGGATGTACACTCACATTACTAGGAGTTCTCTGGAAATCCATAAATTGAAGCAAGACTTCCATTTTCTTTAGTAAATGTTTGCTTTCCATCAGAAAAATTGATGTGATAAATGAACTAGGGATAAAAGAAGGATTATTCCCTTTTAACTATCTTGGGGTACCCATATTCTAGGGAAAAACCCAAAAACAATTACTTCTTAAACATCTTTGATCAAATCAATAACCAGCTATTTTCTTGGAAAGGCAAAAATATTTCGATGGCTGGTAGATTCTGTCTTGTCAAACACGCAATTGTATCTAAAATGGTATACTCTATGATTGTGTATAAATGGTCTACTGATTTAATTAAAAAGATCAATGTAAGAATAAAAAAAATTGTTTGGAGTGGCAGCACTCTTGAAAGAAAACTTGTCATTGTTCCATGGATAACATGCTGCACTCCAATTGATAATGGGGGGCTTGGTATTAAAAACCTAAATCATTTTAATGAATCACTACAAGCTAAACATTCCAGGAATATTGTGAGGAACAACTCCCAGACTTATGAGTTCCTTTTTGGTAGATTTTATAATAACCATAGGAAATAAACGCACACTTTTATGGACTCATCAATATGGCCTTCCATCAAGAATAGTTTTTCAAAAAAATTATCTAACTCTTGATGGATAGTTAATAGGAATTGCTCTCTTCTATTTTGGAAAGATAACTTGAATGGAATACCTCTCTATAACATGATAGACCTTATCCCTTTTTCCAACATTTGTAACATCACTATCAATGATTGTGTGAACTCTACCGATTTGGATCTACCTAATGAAATATTTTCTATTATCAGCAACTACACTTTTGTTAACAGTAATGATTTCTTAGTTTGGGAACCAGCTTATAATGGTTTTCTAACCTCTAAACTTTACTATAGTCATAATGTCACTATCAATAATAATAAATTTTCTTGGTTAAATAATTTCAACAAAAACTGTATTAGACCCTCATGTCTCACCCTAGTTTGTAGAATCTCTCACAATAGACTCCCCATGGATTATAATCTTCAAATGTGTGGTATACAAATTTTTTCTAAATGTTCCATATGTAACCAACACAGAGAGGACACAAACTACCTTTTTCTAACCTTTTATACTACTCTTTCTTTATATAAATTCATTTTTGACATTTTTGATATCAGATGGACATGTTTGGACTCTATCAGATCGCAGATTCAAAGATGCACTACTAAATATTCCACTCCATAAATTCATCATCTCTTCACTACTGTTGTGGTAGAACTGCTCATCTTATTTGGTATGAAGGAAATTTAATTAATCACAAAAATAATAATTTCAATTTTCATGCACCACAAATTAAAATCCACACTGCGATCAAGGAAGATGGAATCATGCAAAGAAGGACATTCCACAACTCAGTCAAGGTTTTCTGAATTCTGAGACAAATTGGGGTCACGGGAAGATACAGCCCAACAATAGGTTTATTGGATGTTTTTTGGAAACCACCTTTTCATGGTTGGATAAAAATTAATGTGGATGGTGCTTCAAAAGGAAACCCATGACCTGCTGGCTACGACATCATATGCAGGGATCACAATGAGGACATTTTTGGATGCTTCTATGGTTCTTGTGGTCATGCCTCCTCCCTTGAAGTAGAGATGCATAGCATCATCAATGCAGTTGATCTGATAAGGCAACAAGGATGGAACAATGTTTGGATTGAAAATGATTCAACTACCATCGTTCAAGATCTTAGACATGGTACATCTCACCTAGCATGGTCCCTCACAACGAAATGGATTGTTTGCCTACAACACCTATCAAGACTCAATCACATAATCACACACACCTACAGAGAAGCGAACAATGTGGTTGATGGTCTTTCCAACAATGGTGTTGATATCAATAGTACGTACACGAAGAACCTGCCTACAGATCTCAACCCTCTTTACCAGAATGATTATAATAAAAACCCCACCTTTCGAATTTTGTATGATTTATTTCTATTTTTATATATTTTAGTGCCTTTTAAAAAAACTAAGCTCTACATTACAAAATTGAGAATAAACATGGAAATCCAACATGAGATCAACCCTAACTCTGAAGTAAATCACGCTGATCTCCATGTTCTTGGATTCTACTCACCCTAAATAATGTGATTTCTCCCTTTATGAGTATAGAAATAGACCCTATGGTTATAGTATTTGAATATAACCTTGAATGTGATCAAAAAATCCATGTTGAATATATGGTCAAAAACATCCATGTCCAAAAAAAGGAAGACCAAGAAGACTTCCCTGTTAGCAACCAAAACATTACACCCAAGGCACATAAAACCTTTCATCTTCTTTATACACATCAGGGTTAGAAAATACTTAACCTATGGAATAAACTAAGATATTATACCCAAATAACCAATTATTTTATGGAAAATAAAGTAATTGGATACTATAGTGTAAAATGAAACCAATGTCATGGAAGAAGTAAGGAATGCCATAATTCTCATGGTGGTCAGTCCTGAGTATGAATGCTCTGGCATTACCCCTAGTGCATGGATATGCCCCATCTCAGACCTACCATGCATCTTCTTCCCTTAGTGGGATTCTACCATATCATGTGGTTGATATAATCCACTTATGGAATCCTCTTATTTCACATACTATCCCTTTGAAAAAATCTATCACACAACGCTACCTCATGAACCAACTGAGAAAAGCGTTAGAGGTAACCCATACATCCATAATGGTGGCTTTACCTTGATGTATCTAATAAATTTTTCATGGTGTGTATGTGCATATTTCATTAATAACATTAAATGGGATTTCATCCTAAAGAATCCATATGAGATAAACCTGATGATTTCAAGTAACCCCTTCCATTTCCTCTCGTAAAATCATCCAATTTCTGCTTCTATCCTAATGAAGAAATTTTTCATTCTACCACAGAATGGGATCCATTAAGACCAATATTACTATTCAAATATTCATCTTCTAAATAATTTTTATCATCCACCAATGAATATGTTTTTTAAAAAATAATATTAAGAATATATCTGATCTCTGGCCTCAAGCCCATCAAAAAACATCAATGTAATATCTTGTGTTTTAAGACAAGGTAGAATTGCACAGGAATTTAAATTTTTGACATTTATTGAATGATATGTTCATCAAAATTTTATTTATATTGTAATTACGAAAACTAGAAAACTTTAATGTGTTTTTTTAAGCTTGGGTATAGACTTGAGGTCTCCCTCAGGTGTCCCGTTGAGTTTTGGGAGGACTAGGCTCTAAAATCTCATGTTTGGGTGGATGAAAGAGGCATATAGTTTTTTTGAAATCATGCACCCCCATCAGTAACATGTGTGTCTTACGAATGTGTGATGATTTGAGGTTCACATTCTATACATATTTTCCCCAAAAAGAGCTCCAAGATAGCACTTTTAGTGCGACTTGGGCAATACCTATGCACTATTCACCACACGGCTGGTGCATGGTTAGGCTATCCATGTAGAAAAAACCAGGTGAGGTAGATTACAAAGGCTGGGGTGCCACATAGTTGGTGCATGGTTTGGATAAACCATGATTCTGAACTATGCTACCTAGTTTTAAGGGTGAAATTACCAAAATACCCTTAATGAAATATTTAAACATTCATTTTCTTTCTTTCCTCCTACCTTTGTGGCATGAGACCTCCCCATGAGAAAATGGAGTTCCCTAGCTTCTTAATCTTTGAATGGAATGATCTTTTATGTCTTTCATCTGATTTGATCACCATCAATCTCTATGGATCTGGATCGATAAACTCTCAATTCCTTTTTTATCATTCTTCATTTAATATTCTCTTGACAGAGTTATCAAGTTGTATGATCATTTGAACTATTTTTAGGGAAAATATCAATTTCTTATATTTCTTCTAATCTATACAAAATCAAAGGTTGATATTGTAATAGTAGGTCATCCTATGTATGAGGTAGGTGGTCTATAGATTTTTCACAAAAATTTATATTGGTTAATAAATAGCATCATTAGGACGCACACCATCCTTTTTTGGAACATTGATTATAATTGGTCCCATCATATTAAATTGATCATCGTGCCTGGATACACTCTTTAGGATCTTTCTTTAGTATTTTTAGGTTTCCATACTATATAACGGACACCATATGGGTGTTCTGACATGATTTTACCATTTGTAAATAATTGATTAAATTATAGGAACACCTTCTGAGCATTCAACATGGATTGAGAATGGAATTTCCACTTATATAATTTGGTCTAAAGGATAATGGAACCTATTATATGCCATGTTTAATTTTGTAATTGTATGGATATGTATGGTATCATTCTTAAATTATTTCGTTTGATAAAATAAATTACGATTCTTGAGTGAAATGCTTGATGGTGATAAATGAATTGTTATGAACAATGACATGTTTTTATAATAAAAACCCTTGAATAACATTTGGAATCTTGAAAATTTCAAAGTGGTGTTTTTTTAATTATATCACGATTTCATTATGGATTTGATTTTTCCCATTGTCTTTGTGAAAGTGTTTGACATAAGGAATTATTTTACATGGGCTCTTTGGTCTTTCATAAAAGGAGTGGAAATCATTTATATATAAATGATAAATGACCTAGATAACATTATAAGTGATTAGAATATTTTATTAATTTAATGACTTGGACCACTCCTAATCTACATTAATAATTAACCAATAACCTCCTAAGTGATGAGCTTTCTTCAAAAATAGATTTTCCCACATAGGTAAATACTGAATTTGTTCATGGTACCTTCTAAGTTCTACTTTTTGTTTTGTTAAATGAATTTCCTTACCTTGTTTAGATAAATGACATGTATTAATATAGAATGGAATGTTCACGATGGCTTTCCTTCCCTGAATGGATTAATTATTATATATAAATTAATTATAAAGGGTGTAAAATCCACAACATTCTTGCATTCTTAGTAAATAATATAATTTTAATGTGATTACCTTATTGATAATTAGGATTAATTAAATTAATATAATGAGAGGTAATGCCTCATGGATCTAGTTATTATTATTACCATTACTGAATGACTACTTCTTTATAGAGGTCATGGAACAATGGTAAGGGCTCTGTGGATCATGGAGGAAAATCACACTCCCTTACATCAAATGTTGAGTTCCTGAAATAATTCACCATTGATACTAGTAGGACATGGGATGAGGTGACATTCTCTCTATTTAGAGTGATGGAATGATGGATCACTCACCATCCTGAGTGTCTTCCCTGAAGTATCACACTCTATTAGGATGTAGGTAATATACCCTATTTCATGAGTTTATTAGATCATTTTGACTGGTCATTGATGTCTAATTTATGCTCAATTCAGCCAGCAGCTAGTATTCTAGGTATATTGAAATTATCATCGATGTACACATTATCCATATAGTTGGATTTGATATATAACTATACTATAAATATTTTATTACTATATAAATTTCCTAATAAAAAAATTATTTCGTCTATGAGAAGAACTAGTAAGAGTTGAGATATGTCATTTATGAACCTGATCAGTCTATTGTTAATTTTTTATTCATTTATGATTATTATTAAGTTCAATTAATTATTCAGTTTGGTTTATTCATACTTCCTTGAACACTTCTTTATCTATTATTCATTGACTAGATTTAATTCTAGACATTATAATAACCCTGCTCTTTATTACAAACTTAAACAAGATTTATTACATAAATGTGCACTTAAGAAAACTCTGAGGATAAAGAATTCTAGTGGATTAGGATATTAAGAACAATACATAACTACTTAAAACATAAAATACCACATCATTATTGAATTCTTCATTTACATGACCGCAACAATATTTCGTACTTAGAATTTCATGGGATAACCGGAGGACATACATAAGAAAAAGTTAAGCTATAAAGCCCAGTAAGGTAGTAAAAAGTATAACATGAAGAACACAATACATGTTAGTAAATTGGCATAACAATGGAGCATAAGATAAACATGAACATAAAGTCAGGATATAGCATGATTATCATAACATGAAAATGTGGAAACAACATTTAACATGATATTAGGATGTGTCGAGGCTCATTGCACATAGAGCATGAGTAAACCCTCATTGCACTTGAATTAAAATGATTAAACCCTCATTGCACTTTAATTATCATGATTAAACCCTCATTTCACATGGAGTATCATGATACTATTCATTACCCAATGCATTGGAGTGCTATGAGGGTGCATGCTTCTTAATCATTTCATTTCATGCATAACTATGCCACATAGATCATAAAACATGGATTCATTAAACATCATGATTTATTCCACGAATAAGAGATGTGGAATACATAATTTTATGTCCTCAATAAACAAGTACATTTTCATAAAGTTTAATACCATTGATAGAGAAATGGGTATGTTATTCACATACATGATAATTTTGGCATTGAAATTTTGGTGTAACTTCAGCAGCATACCGACGTGAAATAGAAATCGTAAAATGGGTGGATGAGATATAAATGGGTATATCATAATTTATAAATGCAATTTATAGAAAGGGGGTCAGGGAAAATAATATCCCAACATATGTAATGGAATTTATATGAACAATATAAAGCAATTTTTGAATGTAAATGAGGAGAGAGAAATCCATTACGGAATTTCAGCATGGTAACGGGTGTACATGGGAGGAATTAATGAGAGAGAAAGGGGTATCTAATGTAACACCCCAGGTAAATAAAGAATATGACATTTTTATATTTATCCCTATTTGTAAATAAAATGTTAATATTAATTTAAAGGTAACGCTATGCTCGATGGATTACCCAATACGCAACAATGAGTTCCTTTGAAATCTTACATTGTACTCTAATAATAAAATAATTTTATTTTAAATGGTAGTTAACACCTAGCCGTTGTAATGACGGGAATGAACAGAAATAACTGCAAAATGATTATATATGTTTGTCAAATATTTTTACTTTTTACAATAAATGTTAGAGGATTAAAAATGCGAATGAATCCAATTTTAAGCATAAACATTCTAATATTATTTAAAAGGTCGATTAACCGCCTTTTGATGGAGAACCTCTTTTAAATCCACTTTTGACAATTTTATGTGTTATATTTGACAAAATAAAATTATTCTTTATAATCGGGACATCAAAATTTACTTTGTGTAAATTTTTGGTATTTTTCCGATAAAGTTCATTTTTTATGAATAGTGAAAAATGTTGTATTTTAATTCAAAACCTCTTTTTAATCTAATTTATTTATATGATTAGATTATCTTTTGAATTGGTTTTAAAGTAAAATTAGAATATATTTTTACCATTTAATCCAATAGTGGTCATTGGAATTAATTTCACTTTGAAATTGGACTTAAACTAGTGTCAATCTTTTAATAGATATTGTTTCTTAAAAACACGCTATTTGTTTTGACAGCGGGAATTAAGTATTAAATTAATTAATTAAACTTATATGTTTTGAATTTTTTAAAATAGAAATCATTTTTGAATTCGAAATATCAAATATAGCTTAGGGTGAATTTTTGGTATTTTTCTGAAAAACTTCAATTTTCATGAATAGTGAAACCACTAAGTGGTAGTTAAAGAAACTGATTTTTCATTTAAATGAAACTTTACCACTTCTGTGATTTGATTTTCAAAAATCCGACATGCATGGTTGTCATTAGGAAGTAAAATTTGGTTCAATGATATTAAAATAATTTTTTGGTGAATAGTAACTTTTAAGTTTTATTAATCGCAATTAAAGATAATTAGTGCAATTTAAGGTAAAAATAATGTTTTAATAATATGAAATGACCTTGACACATGTACTACCCTTATTGGATGAGTCATGGTCGACCAAGACAATCCATGGGTCAACTTGGGGACCCCATGGATCCACTTTGGTAGGAAAATTACATTAATACCTTTTTAATTAAAGTTAAAATTAAAATGTCACAAACATGTGTTGTTTTACTAAAACAATTTTTACATGGGGTTATACAAGTCATATTTTTTACTATAAATATTAATTAGAAATCTAAAAATATTTCCTACATCATAATATATTTTTATAATTTTTAGACATTAAATAAATTTAATTATTTATGACACCATGATGATGCAGCGATTACCTCATTATTTAACGATTTAAATAAAATGAAAATATAATGTAAAATCTAAGACCTAAACTTGTCAAAAACCTATTAGATGTGTGTATTTAGAACTATTATCACATTATCCTCTAAATATATAATTTTATGACCTTTAAAATCCAAAAAGCATTTTATAATAATGTTACTTTTCAAGACTTTCCAAGAGTGCCCCTCCTCTCCTCTTATAAAAGGCCCCCACCTATACCACCTTACCCACACATATAAAGCCTTTGGATCGGCCAAACCCTGCCCATTTCATCTCTCCACATCCCTATATTCATCATTGAAGCCTCACCTTTGGCATAATTCTCTTCAAGAAACCCTTTTGGTTCAAACCAAGAGGAGTTACCCGATTTAAAGGTAATGTCTTCACTTGTGTTCTTTTGTTTTATTTTGCTTCTCCAAACCCATAAACTCTTTTTATTCCTTTATTTTGTAACAACACCAGTATCTTCAATATACTAGTATGTTTTTATGTAAAGGATTTGATCTAAACTTACACACACCTCCGTCTAATGGTTAAAGAACATATTGTTTCTGTGGATGGCGAATTACTGGCTCACGAAACAATGATTGTTCTATCTTCTCACACCACCTCTCATGGTGTCCATTATGATGAAACCATATTTATTTATGATATAAATTATATTTATTTTCTCTCTATTCTTCTGTATTTTATATTTAATGCATACCTTTATGCTTTGCATGTTGTGAATATGCGATAATTTCCTTTGAGGAAGTGTGGACTACCGCCCCCTCAAGTTATGTGACTCGTTCATGCAATACATGGAATGTATAAAGAATGAAATTGATGAACTTATGTGATATATATAACATATATATTATACTGGAATTATAATATATATATATATATATATATATCTCATCTAGTTTTAATTCCATTAATGTGCCAAAGAAATGAAAGTAGCGTTCATGAGTACGTTCGGCTTACCGTCTCCATGAAGGTACATTTCATTTCTTATCTCCAATTGTTATGTACTATTATAAGTACATATATATAATGGATATATATGTCATATATTAAATCTAAATAATGGATATCATTCTGGAATTTTAATATATATATATCTCTTTTAACTTTAATTCCATTAATATGACAAAAAAATGAAAGTAGCATTCATGCGTACGTACGGCCCACCGTCTCCATGAACGGTGGTTTTAATTTTTTTATCTCCAAATGTTATGGAATATTATAAAATGAATATATACTGGATATATATGATATTTAAAACATTTATAAAATTCCGGAGATGATGTACCTATAACTACATGGAAAATTCTTTTCCAACAAGTTCAATTTTTACACATGTACCGAACATCGACAAAAACGTCTGATATGAACTCACTTTATTAACCAATTATTATAAAATTATAATATGTGATATGAACTGAATATTAATATTTAAAGGATGTTTTTAAGCAACTATAAATTGACCAAATTTTATTATTCAGGAGATTAAAGAACGATCGAGTCATGTCGGACACGAGGTAAGGGATCCTACCTCTCTCTTTATTTTTAAGTACTCTTTTTATGTAACTTACTTTAATCTCCTATTTATTATGTTGGGGGATGTTATTTTATATTAATCTTGCTGTACATTTTATTTTAATATTATTATAGACTCTATTTTATCTCATTAATCCATTTTTTAAGTTTTAAGTGGCGCCGTTAGGCTGCCGAGTTTTCATAAGGGATTTTTCATCTCACTTTTATTCCCCTGTGATTTATGCTACATTTTACACCATTTCCTTTGAGTGGTGTATGTAATGACCATTATTATACTATTTGTGTAGTATAATTTCAATTATGGATATTTACATCTTCATTGTATGACCCTTCTTCCATGGGGTGTACGTTTCGAAAGTTACCCAAGTCGGTAAGGGAACCTTTCACCCTCCTATTTTTAAAAGACTTATTTTGTTATGTCTTTAAATTCGCATAATATTATGTTGGGATATGTTATTCAATATCCTTGATGTAAATTTTATGTCCAATTGATGAGATACCATTTTCTCTCTCATCAACTCATTTTATGAATTTTAAAGTGACGCCGATAGGCTGTCGGATTTCTGTAAGGGAACTTCTTAACCCACTTTCAATTATTTGGGTTAAACCTCTACTTCTTGATTTTATTATGCCAAGGTTATGTGTGGAATCTATATTTTGTAATTTCCACAAACCTTTGTGTGGATATACTATTTCTACACATAATCATCTCATTGATAAATTCTTACGTCATTTAGACAAACTTGTATCGGAAATCATAACTCAATATCATTTCATTGAGTTAAATATCTATGTTAGTGGTTTTGTTTTTCCATGATTATGTGTTAATAACCTCTGATTGTTTTATACTTAATATCCACTTATATTTGGTGTATTAATATTTTTCACACATAATCATGTAATTGATTTATCCTTAATCTAAGGATACTGACTTTGTAAGGGACTTCGTCTCAATCTCCTTTCATTGAGGCATATTTTGTTTTATACACAACTTTCTTTTATATGGTTTATAAACCCCTTTGACTTCTACTTTTATTCAGAAGGAATCTTTTTTATACGAAGCGTTTTACTAAATGATAAATATTATGTTTCTTTTTAACGTACGCGGTGACAATGACCTTTCCGCCGCCGCGAGTATTATTTGATCTTTGGCTTCCTCAACAAGCCATTATATTTTTAAAAGTAAATAAATACCATATACTCTTTTATGTATTTTGTTATTGAAAATGGTTTTTATAATGGATTTGTTATGTCAATATATTTAAGTGATATATTGTGATCAAAGTGTGGAAATGTCTTATTTCCATTATATTTGTTTTATGTCTTATGATTTTATAATGGTACTTGGACATTTGACAGGTGGTTACATGATAAACCATATGACGGGTGGTGCCGTGAATACCAGGACGGGTGGTTACGTTATAACCTCCAATGTATTGGGTATAGAAGTCGGCTGTATGGCTATTCCATTAAGTGATATGTGTGGAAGTCGATCATATAGTTATTCCATTTAAGTATGTTTATGTCCCAAGTTACCTTTATATGTTATGTATATGGGTTTTATGGTAATATTTTGGTTACAAAAGGGTAAGTAATGATATTTTATTCATTGAAGAGTTTATACTACTTCATAAAGGTGAAAAGTATTACTTTGATAAAGAATTCATGGTTTACTTGTTGTTTTGAAAAACTAACAGTTTTCCTTCTTTGTGTATCCTTTACTCGGCTTTTTATGCTCATCCCAAGTTTTTGAAATGTTTTACAAAGGACTTAAAGTTGAATAGGGTCATGGATGGGATCAAGGAAATGTCAGGCTATCTAAAACATAGAACTAGACATGTTTCTTTTTAAGAGTTTTTATTTTATGGAAACTTGGTAGAAGTGTCTACTTTGTAATCTTTTGAGATGTAATAGTTATGTCCTAATTCTCTAAAACTCTAAACCTAAAAATATCCTCAATGTGACTTATTCATTTAATTCAATATTAAGTAAGGTTTAAGGTCGGGGCCTTATAGTTGGTATCAGAGGTCGGTTTAGATAACTTTAGAGGTTAGGGTATTCTCTAAGCATAAGTGACATTACCATAATGGCTAGGATTTCAGAAAGAGTCATGGTTTTTAGATAAAGTGAATGAGTAAGTATATCTTAGTGTTTATCTTACTCATTAGTACATGATAATTTTGTTGATATACTCACACTGACATTTCTAGTTTTAGTAAATGGATGGATCTAGCAGGCACCAAAGTGACAATGGGTTTAAAGGAAACTGTGGTGGTTCTCTGATTAAGAGACTAGATGAAATGGGGGATTCAATGAGGAAACTCGTGGTTGTTCTAAACCAGCTATCAAAGAGTCATGATAAAACACTTGAACCTTGGTAAGTTCTGTAATGCATCATGTACGAGATGACCAATCGATGTGGAAGTTCAGGTAATAATTAAAAAGGTAACCATTAGGGTTTATATGATCCTTACTTTTGAGGTAATTATGGGTTACTATATGTTATGATAGAAAATGAAAGGCATGAGATAAACTTGAGGTTAAAATATTTTATGATTATTTTTAAAGATTTTATCTCGTTTTGGGGAATTTATTAAGAATTATATAGTTTTGGAAAAAGGACAAAATGTAGACCGTGTGAAAACCCATCGCGTCGGATAAAGCTGTGAGAATCGAACCCACAACCAAAGTGCGACTGGTATTTATCGCCTACCACTGGACTACGTGAAGTCCCCAGTTAGTTTGACTAATTCTTTTTAGTTAGATGATTTTAGGAATCAAGAGTAAGTTTATTTTGGGTTATCTATGGAAATGATTAACCTATCATGGAGGATATGTGATTAGGTTAATTACTTTTCAATATGAGACTTTAAGAGAAACTAATGTTATTTAGAGATAAATGTTAATTTTTACCTTGGAAGACTATGTGATTAAATCCTTCAAATATTTGGGTTTAAATCTTAGTTTGGTTTACTTTGAAGAATTTTATGGACAAATTGTATATTGAATGGTCTTTGTTGAACTTTGGGTATTTATTGACAAATTTTGGAGATTAAGAATAGATTTTTTTTTAAAGGATTATCCTTTTAGGGTATTATCTGATCTCATACTAACCTTTTTGGTTTTAGTTTTGGTTAAGGTATAAAGACATGGGAAGTATATAGTTCTCTTTTGTGGATTAGGTGATTCTCAAGAAGTTGATTATAGTACTCTTAATGAGAACAAGTCTTCCTAAATACTCGTCTTTTGAAGAAAATATGAGTTTGATTAAAGAATCTAGTAAAAGTTGAAAGTCTACATGAAAAGTAAGTATGTTTCATTATGATTTAGTTAAGCTCAAAAATAAATTCCTCAATGAATAGTAACTTAAAACAAAAATGTTGCCTGTTAACTTTTCCTACTGGGGAATCGAATACCGTTTAACCCATCACAAGTTTGTGATTTTCTTGTGGTTAACTTTCTCCTAGAAATGTTTTATATCACTCTCCCTCAGAACATAACCCTTTGCTTTTTCTTCCATATCCATGTTTTCCTACATGGAATCCTAGTATGGGTTAACTCGGGTGACCTCTTTACTTCTCTTTCATTCTTTTAAAGTGATTTTTTTACCGACTATTGTTCCGATGTGGGACTTTCAATGATGTTTTCGAGCCCAATTTTAAAATTGTGAGGACGCAATTCCCAAAAGGGGGGAAGGATGTAACACCCCAGGTAAATAAAGAATATGACATTTTTATATTTATCCATATTTGTGAATAAAATTTTAATATTAATTTAAAGGGAATGCTATGCTCAATGACTTGCCCAATACGCAACAACGAGTTCCTTTGAAATCTTACGTTGCACTCTAATAATAAAATAATTTTATTTTAAATGGTAGTTAACACCTAGTAGTTGTAATGACAGGAATGAACAGAACTAACTACAAAATGATTATATATGTTTGTAAAATATTTCTATTTTTTACAATAAATGTTAGAGGATTAAAAATGCGAATGAATCCAATTTTAAGCGTAAACATTCTAATATTCTTTAAAAGGTCGATTAACCGCCTTTTGATGGAGAACCTCTTTTAAATCCACTTTTTGACAATTTTATGTATTATATTTGACAAAATAAAATTCTTCTTTAGAATCGGGACATCAAAATTTACTTTGTGTAAATTTTTCGTATTTTTCCGATAAAGTTCATTTTTAATGAATAGTGAAAAATGTTGTATTTTAATTCAAAACCTCTTTTTAATCTAATTTATTTATATGATTAGATTATATTTTGAATTGGTTTTAAAGTGAAATTATAATATATTTTTACAATTTAATCCAATAGTGGTCATTGGAATTAATTTCACTTTGAAATTGGACTTAAACTAGTGTCAATCTTTTAATAGATATTGTTCCTTAAAAACACGCTATTTGTTTTGACAGCGGGAATTAATTATTAAATTAATTAATGAAACTTATATGTTTTGAATTTTTTAAAATAGACATCATTTTTGAATTCGGAATATCAAATATAGCTTAGGGTGAATTTTTGGTATTTTTCTGAAAAACTTCAATTTTTGATGAATAGTGAAACCACTAAGTGGTAGTTAAAGAAACTGATTTTTCGTTTAAATGAAACTTTACCAGTTCTGTGATTTGATTTTCAAAAATCCGACATACATGGTTGTCATTAGGAAGTAAAATGTGGTTCAATGAGATTAAAATAATTTTTTGGTGAATAGTAACTTTTAAGTTTTATTAATCGCGATTAAAGGTAATTAGTGCAATTTAAGGTAAAAATAATGTTTTAATAATATAAAATGACCTTGACACGTGTCATACCCTTATTGGATGAGTCATGGCCGACCAAGACAATCCATGGGTCAACTCAAGGACCCCATGGAGCCACTTTGGTAGGAAAATGACATTAATACCTTTTTATTTAAAGTTAAAATTAAAATGTCACAAACATGTGTTGTTTTACTAAAACAATTTTTACATGGGGTTATACAAGTCATATTTTTTACTATAAATATTAATTAGAAATATAAAAATATTTCCTACATCATGATATTTTTTTATAATTTTTATACATTAAATAAATTTAATTATTTATGACACCATGATGATGCAGCGATTACCTCATTATTTAACGATTTAAATAAAATGAAAAGATAATGTAAAATCTAAGATCTAAACTTGTCAAAAACCTATTGGATGTGTGGATTTAGAACTATTATCACCTTATCCTCGAAATATATAATTTTGGGACCTTTAAAATCTGAAAAGCATTTTATAATAATGTTACTTTTCAAGACTTTCCAAGAGTGCCCCTCCTCTCCTCTTATAAAAGGCCCCCACCTCTACCACCTTACCCACACCTCTCAAGCCTTTGGATCGGCCAACCCCTGACCATTTCATCTCTCCACATCCCTCTATTCATCATTTAAGCCTCACCTTTGGAATAATTCTCTTTAAGAAACCCTTTTGGTTCAAACCAAGAGGAGTTACCCGATTTAAAAGTAATGTCTTCACTTGTGTTCTTTTGTTTTATTTTTCTTCTCCAAACCCCTAAACTCTTTTTATTCCTTTATTTTGTAACAACACAAGTATCTTCAATATACTATTATGTTTTTATGTGAAGTATTTGAGCTACACTTATACAAACCTCCGTCTAATGGTTAAAGAACATACTGTTTCTGTGGATAGCGAATTACTGCCTCACGAAACGATGATTGTTCTATCTTCTCATACCACCTCTCATGGTGGCCATTATGATGGAACTATATTTATTTATGATATAAATTATATTTATTTCTTCTATATTCTTCTGTATTTTATATTTAATACATACCTTTATGCTTTTCATGTTGTGCAAATGCGATAATTTCATTTGAGGAAGTGTGGACTACCGCCCCCTCAAGTGATGTGACTCGTTCATGCAATACATGGAATGTATAAAGAATGAAATTTATGAAATTATGTGATATATATAAAATATATATTATAATTTAATTATAATATATATATATCTCATCTAGTTTTAATTCCATTAATGTTCCAAAGAAATGAAAGTAGCGTTCATGCGTACGTACGGCTTACCGTCTCCATGAACGGTACATTTCATTTCCTATCTCCAATTGTTATGTACTATTATAAGTACATATATATAATGGATATATATGTCATATATTACATCTAAATAATGGATATCATTCTGTAATTTTAATATATATATATATATATATATATATATTTTAACTTTAATTCCATTAATATGACAAAAAAATGAAAGTAGTGTTCATGCGTACGTACGGCCTACCGTCTCCATGAACGGTGGTTTTAATTTTTTTATCTCCAAATGTTATGGAATAGTATAAAATGAATATATACTGGATATATATGATATTTAAAACATTAATACCATTCCAGAGATGATGTACCTATAACTACATGGAAAAGTCTTTTCCAACAAGTTCAATTTTTACTCATGTACCGAACATCGACAAAAACGTCTAATATGAACTCACTTTATTAACCAATTATTATAACATTATAATATGTGATATTAAATGAATAGTAATCTTTAAAGGAGTTCCTTAAGCAATTATAAATTGACCAAATTTTATTATTCAGGAGATTAAAGAACGATCGAGTCATGTCGGACACGAGGTAAGGGATCCTACCTCTCTCTTTATTTTTAAGTACTCTTTTTATGTAACTTACTTTAATATCCTCTTTCTTATGTTGGGTGATGTTCTTTTATATTCCTATTTCTGTAAATTTTATTTTAATATGATTAGAGACCCTATTTTATCTCATTAATCCATTTTTGGAAGTCTTAAGTGGCGTTGTTAGGCTGCCGAGTTTTCGTAAGGGGTTTTTCATCTCACTTTTATTCCCGTGAGATTTATGCTACATTTGCCACAATTTCCTTTGAGTGGTGTATGTACTGACCATTATTATACTATTTGTGTAGTATAATTTCAATTATGGGTATTTACATCTTCATTGTATGACCCTTCTTCCATAGGGTGTACATTTCAAAAGTTACCCAAGTCGGTAAGGGAACCTTTCACCCTCCTATTTTTAAAAGACTTCTTTTGTTATGTCTTTTAATTCACATACTATTATGTTGGGATATGTTCTTTTATATCCTTATTGATGTAAATTTTATGTCCAAGTGATGAGATACCATTTTCTCTCTCATCAACTCATTTTCTGAATTTTAAAGTGATGCCGATAGGCTATCGGATTTCTGTAAGGGAACTTCTTAACCCACTTTCAATTATTTGGGTTAAACCTCTACTTATTGATTTTATTATGCTAATGTTATGTGTGGAATATCTATGTTTTAATTTCCACAAACCTTTGTGTGGATATACTATTTCTACACATAATCATCTCATTGATAAATTCTTACGTCATTTAGACGAACTTGTATCGGAAATCATAACTCAATCTCATTTCATTGAGTTAAATATCTATGTCAGTGGTTTTTTTTTCCAAGATTATGTATGAATGACCTCTGATTTATTTACACTTAATATCCACTTATATTTGGTGTATTCATATTTGTCACACATAATCTTGTAATTTATTTATCCTTAATCTAAGGATATCGACTTTGTAAGGGACTTCGTCTCAATCTCCTTTCATTGAGGCATATTTTGTTTTATACACGACTTTCTTTTATACGGTGTATAAACCTATTTGACTTCTACTTTTATTCGGAAGGAATATTTTCTATACGAAGCATTTTACTAAATGACAAATAGTATGTTTCTTTTTAACGTACGCGGTGACAACGACCTTTTCGCCGCCGCGAGTATTATTTGATATTTGGCTTCCTCAACAAGCCGTTATATTTTTAAAAGTAAATAAATACCATATACTATTTTATGTATTTTGGTATTGAAAATGGTTTTTATAATGGATTTGTTATGTCAATATATTTAAGTGATATATTGTGATCAAAGTGTGGAAATTTTTTCTTTCCATTATATTTGTTTTATGTCTTATGATTTTATAATGGTACTTGGACATTTGATGGGTGGTTACGTGATAAACCATATAACAGGTGGTGCTATGAATACTAGGATGGGTGGTTACGTTATAACCTCCAATGCATTGGGTATGGAATTCAGTCGTATGGATATTCCATTAAGTGATATGTGTGGAATTTGACCGTATGGTTATTCCATTTAAGTATATTTATGTCCCAAGTTACCTTTATATGTTATGTATATGGGTTTTATGGTAATCTTTTGGTTACAAAAGGGTAAGTAATGATCTTTTATTCATTTAATAGTTTATACTACTTCATAAAGGTGAAAATTATTACTTTGATAAAGAATTCATGGTTTACTTGTTGTTTTGAAAAACTAACAGTTTCCCTTCTTTGTGTATCCTTTACTGGGTTTTTTATGCTCATCCCAAGTTTTTGAAATGTTTTCCACAGGACTTAAATTTGAATAGGGTCAAGGATGAGATCAAGGAAATGTCAGGCTGTCTAAAACATGGAACTAGACATGTTTCTTTTTAAGAGTTTTTATTTTATGGAAACTTAGTAGAAGTGTCGACTTTGTAATCTTTTGAGATGTAATAGTTATGTCCTAATTCTCTAAAACTCTAAACCTGAAAAGATCCTCAATGTGAATTATTCATTTAATTCAATATTAAGTAAGGTTTAAGGTCGAGGCCTTATATCTAATCATTAAAAAATAAGGGAGTATAGGGTAGGTTTGAAATCCTAACCCAACATCTTTAATTGATAATAAAATGGTATTACATTATAAGGAAATTTGGACATAAATAAGGAAGGAAGGAATGTGAGGATCCCTTACAAAATTTTGGAAAGGTAACAGGTGTGCTTAAAGGATCATAGGGGCTCTTGATGAGAGTGAAAGAAATTTCTCATCATATATAAATCAAATAGAAGTTATTTAGTATATTTAATAAAATATCCCAACATATGAAACTAATAAATTAAAATACATAGCATGAAAAGAATTCTTGATAAAAGAAGAGGGTGGAAGATCCCTTACATGGATGTGTGATCCCAAAGGCTTGGGAGAGGCTTGGGAGAGGCTTGAGTGAGGCTTATATGGAGCTTGGGGAACCTTGGGAGGAATCTATATATAGGAGGTCATAGTTTGGTCGAGCTAAAAATGTTTTGAGAGAAGAGGAGATTGAGTGGGTTTATATGGGAGATGAGAGGGAATTCATTATTATTTAGGTTTTGGACACCACACATTAAACTAATCAAAACCACAAACCATCACATGTTTTTTTCCAATTGTTTTCTCCAAAGTGGGGTGGAGAACATTATTTTATAAGTCCAATGTCCTATCTTATTAAAATATTAGTATTTCTTATGTGAAGGTGAGTCACACTCTCAAGGAAATAATTTTAAAATGTAAAAATGTTTTACAAGTCATGGAGGGTCTACTAATGCCTTTTAAAATAAATCAAACAAATCTAAAATCACATTTTTTTAAAGGTAAAACATATATTGGTCGAATATCCCTTTTTTAGTATTTTATTACAACACTTTTGGGTCATTATGATGTCATAAAACACATTATGTATTTAAACGGTATTTAATTTTTACCCAAAAAATGACTATCTCAGAAAATTATGAAACATTCACCATTGGATAATTTCAAAATCATAAATCCAAAAATGATATTTATTTTATCTAAATAATTTTCTAAATATGGTAATTTTTACTTTTTAAATAAGAACCGACATTTATCGAAAATTCATGGGTTTTGACAAAAGCAGCTTTCAAACCATAATAAAAATTACAATTATATTCATAAAAAATTATATGGTCATTTATATTGAATAAAAAGTGATTTAGTAATAATATTTTATTAAAATATTATTTAATTCAAAAATCCATTAATTCTTCAAAATAGATTTCTTAATTGAATATTAACTAAAAATATTATTTGTGATTTAAAATCCATTTCTAAAGTAACCATAATCAAAAGAATCTTTATTCTTTATTCTTTAAAAAAATAATGCACATAATTATAGTTATAGGATCTTGTTTCATAACCCCTTATAACACCCGCATAACACCTAAGGGTAAGGTGTGCAATGGTGATATACTCTTGGGGTGGCTCGAATAACATCACTCTGGTGATAATCTCTATTAACTTCCACTTCTCCTATAGGTGGTATCGTTCAGGCTTAACATGTTGAAGCTCATCTTGGTCTTAGTCAAGATAAAATCCCAGTGATGCTGCCTCCTTTCCTAGCTCTGACAAATGGGCTTCGTATGGGGCAATTCTACTAGATGAGGACATCGTTTCCTTTGTGTGAGAAAATTGGATTTGTTAAAGCCCTATATTTATACCAATAATATGATCATTATTCAACGTCTATATTATCAATGGTAACAATTCAAAATGGTATTTTAAAAACATAAAACTGAGAAAGTTTATATGTCTTATATAACTATTTTACATGATAAGAAATTTAATTAGATCAAGATGAATTTTCATTAATAAAAGTTTGAGTCGTTACAATCTTCCCCACTTAAGAAATTTTCCCTCAAAATTACCTTTCACACACTAAAACAGATGAGGGTAACACTACTTCATCACTTCATCCAATTCCCACATTACTTCTTCAATCTTGTGGTTTTCCACAACAACTTCATGAGGAGAATTGACTTATTTTGCAGAACTTTTTCCCTAAGATCTAAGATATTCATCAGATCCTCTTTATAAGAGAGTTCATTATCCAATGGTACCACTTCTAGATTGAGTACATGTGATGGGTCAGGTATGTACTTCCTCAAGAGTGATACATGAAATACATCATGTACTTGAGATAGGTTTGGTGGGAGTGCTAGTCGATAGGTCACTTCTCCAATGCGATCAAGGATCTAAAAAGGGTTGATGTTCCTTGGAATAAGCTTTCCCTTCTTCCAAGATCTCATAACTCTCTTTCATAGTGATATGTAGAGGAATGCCATGTCTCTAACATCAAACACTAGGTCTCTTCAACGATTGTTAGCATAGCTCTTTTGTCGACTCTAAGCATCTTTAATGTACTACTAGATAGTCTTAACTTTCTCCACCATTTTTTTGACCATTTCTAGACCTAAGAGTTTTCACTCCCCAAAATCATCCCAAAATGTCGGTGTTCTTTACCTCTTCCCATAAAGGGATTCATAAGGAGCCATTTGGATTCTTGAGTGGAAACTGTTATTGTAAGAGAACTCAACCAGATGAAGATGTTGATCCCATCCTCCTTTGTAGTTCATTGAGAATGGTCTCAACATCTCCTTATGTTTTTGGATAGTCCGCTCATATTGGCCTTCAATTTGATGACAATAAGTTGTACTGAAGTTCAGCTCAGTATTTAGAGCATGTTGGAGACTCTTCCAGAACATAGAGGTGAATCTTGGATCTCGTTCGGATACAATATATAGTGGTACTCCATGAAGCCTTACCACTTATCTGATTTATATCTGTGTCAGTTGATCCAACGAGAAATCTTCTTGAATTGCAATGAAGTGTGCAGTCTTTGTAAGATGATCCACAAATACCCAGATAGCATTGTTTCCTTTGGATTTCTTTGAATTATGGTGACAAAGTCCATGGTTATGTTCTACCATTTCCATGTTGGTATGAGTAATGATTGCATTATCCCCATAGACTTATGTCTCTTATCCTTCACTTTTTGACATACCAAGCACTTTGATGTATACTCAGAGATCCCCCTCTTCATGTTATCCCACCAATAATTCTCTCAGAGATCTCAATACATCCTTGTGTTTCCTTGGTGAATGGAGAAATTAGAACTATGTGCATCATCCAAAAGATCATTCTTTAACTTGGAATTTTATGGAACACATATTCTTGACCCAAATTTCACAATTCCTTCTGAATTAATTTTGAAATCCAAGGATTTCCTTTTTCGGATAGTTTCCACTTTCTTCTGAATTCCCAAATCATTCTTTTGAGGATCCTTTAATGTTTCCAAAAGAGACGGTTGAGCAATCATTTGTGAAAGGATTGATGATGTTCCCTTGTTTAGGATTCTCATGTCCATCTTCATCAAATCTACGAAGATTGGATCCTTTTCAATTCTCATCAATGAAAGAGTTGATGAATCCTTTATACATAGAGAATTTTTCACCTTGTTTACTTTTCTAGGGTGTTAATGGATTGAGAAATCATAGTCTTTGATCAGATCTAACAATCTTTGAGGGAGCATATTCAACTCTTTGTGTGTGAATATATACTTGAGGCTTTTGTGATTCATATATATTTCACAATTCTCCCTAAAGAGGTAATATCGCCAAAATTTTAAAGTGAAGATTACTACAGCCAACTCCAGATAATGTGTTGGATAGTTTGGCTCATGAAAATCAATTTCCTTAAAGCATAGGCAATGAATTGTCATTTTTCATTAACACACATCCCAGACCCTTCTTTAATGCATCACTGAATACCACAAAAAGTTCCTCACTTGTGAGTAATGTCACTACAAAAAAGTGACATTAACCAAGAGAAAATTACCAACAGATGATATATATGTTGCTAAAAATGATTAATTCCAACAGATATTAATTTTTTTTGATATTGACTATAGGTACCAACAATTTTTTTACCAACAAATACATTTGTTTATATCAGTAGTTCAATACCAACAAATCCTTTAACGATATTTAAATTTGTATCCTTATCATAATGATACCATGATTTAATTTACCGATAAATTAATCTGTTGTTATGAATTATTATTACCAACAACTATTTTACCATTATAAAAATCCATTACAACAAATTAATTAATAATATCAAATATTTTATAAAAATTTGAATATATGAATATATACAACCCATAAAAAATATATCAATTTGATAATAAAAATATATGATTAATTAATATATCCATAATTTAGAAATATACATTGATAATATATATATAAACATAATCCTTATATATATAAATTCTTAACATTTTTAATTATATATATATATATATATATATATATATATATATATATATATATATATGCAAAAAAACAAAAACCTAATGTCCCACAACGCTAAATCCTGTTCCCGCCGACTTTTCTTGTGGAACCCCCTATCAGTTCTCACCGGTGTTCCTCACAGATTGCGGGAACCCCCTCTCTGTTCTCGGTCGGTGTCCCCTGCCGACATCATCGTGTGAACCCCCCTGATCCGGGTTGGCATCCTCACATGAAAACCCTAATTGACCGTGCCATCCCAGTTGTTCCAAGCTATTTTCTCGGCTTCGGTTATGGCTCCCCCTTCTGTCTATATCATTGTCTCTCGGCTCTGTGTTTTCGGATTGGGTTTGATTTCCCCTTTCATCTAGGTTTCTGGTGTTTTCTTTAGGCGCCGACGACGTCTTTCCTATCTCCTCTTTTCATCCCTCTTTTTCCATCTTCCATTCGATCTTCCCATTCTCCTTGACCTCACCCATTTTAATTCTCATGCTTTCCAAGACTTAGTCATTTCCATTGATTTCACTCTGATGTGTGCGCCCAGTGTTGCTCTTTCTAGGTTTGATCTGCCCGGATTCCATCCTATAGCGGTGCTTCTAGTCTAGATCGTCCTGGTTTCCCTCACCAAAGATTTCTTGGCTTTGGTAGGTGGGTCTTCTTGCCCTGGGTGGCATTGCCTCGCCTTCTCTTTCTCTAAGTCGTCATCTTCATTGGACGTTATTCTTGTTGTGACAAAGATCAGTTTGTTGTGATTAAAGGAATCATCGGTGGTTTCTAGAGGCGAGTGGTTCCTTGGTGGTTTTGTCCGTTCCCTTTTTTTGTTTCGGTCCTGCATTTTTCTTTTCATTTAGTGATGATGTTTTCTTTTATGAATTATTTTCACAGGTGGGTGCTGCTATGACGATTTGTTCAGATATGCATTTCATTCAGCAATGGATTCTCAACGATTTGATGCTGTAGATAGTGATATTTGATCTCTTGGATTTTCAGTGAAGATGGTGGCTTTCCTAGTCTCCTCGGTGGTCTTAGTGGAAATGTTGGTGCTCTCAGTCGGCAACATCGCCTCGCATTGCTCTTCCATTTTTGGGTCACAGGCGACATCACATGATTTTTATTCTATTGCCTGAGGTGTGTGGCTCGAGGTGTTCTTCTTGAATCTATCAGATTCCTACTTGTCTCCTTAGAAGTGGATCTTTTAAGAATCAAAAAAGCTTATTTGATTATGGTGCTTCCATAGACTATTATTTTATGGTGTTTGTAATTCAAAAAATATTGTTGCGATGGAAATTCAGAGATGGTATTGTTACTTAAGCCCTAATAGACATATTAATAGACAATCATAGCTTGTGGTATTTCATGATTCTCTTGTTAAAAATTTTCATACATGATTTCATTGTTATTGGTATCACTAATGTAATTTGGCTTGTTTGTTGTCCCTATGAACTTTTACAAGATATAATGTTATTTTGGAGAAGGTATGGTTGTTCTGAGGTCCATATCTGAGCATGGATTTTATTAATCCGGGTTTTTTCTATATTTTGATTCTTGTGTTAATGATAAGATGTAATCCTTTTTAATCAATTCTATTACTAATCATGTTGGAAATGATATTTTGTGATAGAAGAGTGTTTGGGATGATGTTGACATCTTTTGGGATAAATGATTTCTAGATGTGAGTCATTGGGACTACCGACCATTGAGATGTCAATAGTGATGACGAAAATTTCTCACAGTGAAAATATTTTTTTATACTTCTATTTATTTCTATTTTGGTTCCATTTCATGAAAATATTTTTCATTGTTCCGTGGGTTTGTTTTTTGGTTGTTTGTGAGGTAGATATTAGAGCTGAAGGGTGTAACAAACAAGCGACTTGAGGTTTTTCATTGGTACAAGAGCTGTGCCGATTTGTTTCTTGGATCAGCTCTCTTTTGGGTATGCTCTTTGGTTGTGTGTGGTGGAGATCTTGGAGATGAGGATTGTGGTATAACAGCGACTTGAGGTTTCTCTCTTTTGGTGGAGTTGACTAGCTGGTCTCGGGGCATAGATGGGACGTTGATGGTCGTCATTCACTGGATCTAGCAAGGATGAGTTTATGCTAGAGCCGACTCGCTGGAATGGATGGATGTCGTTGGTGCTAGGGATGGATCACCAACATGGATGGGTTGCTGCTGCTCTTGCATGACATGGATGGGATTCTGCTGCACATGAATAGATATGTCGAGGGGGTGGGGGTCGTTGTGTTGGTGGGGTGTGACGTATAACGTTGTGTTAAATTTGATTATTAATATAATTATTGTTTTCCTTAAGATTGGACATGTTAAAATCATCTTCGGTTTAATAATTAAAGCAGATGTTTTATAAATATAATATGAAATTTTACTAGCAATAAAAATTAGAAATTTATAAACATATAATATATGTTGGTAATATTATTACCAACATAAAAATTTGTCATTAAAAGTTGTTGTAAAACACATTAACCAACATATATATTATCTGTTTGTATTATTATAATTGTAATAGAAGTATTTTATCTGTTGCAAAAACATTTAGCGAAAGAGTTTTTACTGACAGTTTAGTGACGGTGACATATGTTGGTAAAACGTTTTACCAACAAAAAATGTAATTTTTCCCACAGATATGCTCCTGTTGGAAAAAGTGAAATATTTTGTAGTGTTTGAGAATGAGTGCACTGATAAGACTCTTTTTCAAATCCTTGATGCTCTCTTCACATTCATCACTCCAAGAAAACTTGACTCCCTTCCGAGTTAGATTAATAAGAGGGTTTGACAATTGTGAGAAATTTCTGACAAAACCGGCGATAATATACAGTTAAACCCAGAATGTTATGGATATTCGTCATTGATTTTGGCCTCGACCATCCCCCAATTGTATCTGTTTTGGAGGATCCACAAATATCTCATTGCTTGTGATGATATGACCCAAGAATGAGACTTCCTTCAACCAGAACTCACAATTTATGTACATTTCATAGAGATTATCCTTTCACAAGGTTTCTAGTAAAGTGCTTAGATGCTCTTCATCCTCCTTTTTGGTTTTGGAGTATAACAGAATATTTTCTATAAGGACTACCACAAATTTGTCGATGGAATATCTAAAGACTCTTCATCAAGTCCATGATGATTATTGGAGCATTGGTGAGTTCAAAAGGCATTAATATGAATCATAGTGCAGGTAACTTGTATTAAATGAGGTCTTGGGGATATCCTCATTATTCACCCTTACTTGGTAATATCCCTACTGCATATCCACCTAGGATAAGTATTGTGATCCACGTAACTGATCGAACAAGTCATCAATTTGTTGCAAAGGATACTTGTCCATTATCGTGATTTTGTTGAGCTTATGATAATCAATGCAAATGCGCATTGAATCATCCTTCTTCTTGATGAAGAAGACTAGTTCACCCCATGCTGAAGCACTTGGGCGTATAAACCTTTTATTCAGATTATTCTGTAGTTGTTTCTTTAGCTCCTCAATCTCCACAACAACTATTCTATATGGATTCTTGGATATTGGCATGCCCTAGGTATAAGATCAATCAATAATTCAACATCTCTTCTAGGTGGAAGACCGGGAAATCCCTTGGGAAACACTTCGGAAAATTCCCTCACAATAGGCATGTCTTCAAGGATGGTTACTTCCTTAGACTCACTCATCTTAGCAAGATACGTGTGCTCATAGGGCAGTAATATCCACGCTAGAGATGATGATGCTATAAAAGATTTGCCCTCCACCTTTCACTTGTACAGAATCGGGGGACGATTCACTATATGGAGAGTGATTTCCCTCTCACTACAATTTATGTTGTCTCTATATAGGGAAAGCTAATCCATGCCAATAATTTCATCATATTCTACCTGAGTGAGTATGACAAGGTTCGCTGGGATTTTCAAACCACAAATTGTGATAGGGGAGCAGTTATATTCATGTGATGCAATGATTTCCTCATTTTCCATTCTCACCGACATCTTTACTTCCATGATTTGTGGTGGTGTTGGGATTTTTCTATTAAACATTCGGTATATAAAAGATTGCATAGAACTAGAATAAAAAAGTGCGTTCACTATTATTTAATGAATAACTAGTGTACCTATCACCACTTTGTTTTCAGAGTTCTCATTGGTGTTAGTGATGGAAAAATCTCTCCCTTGCAGCCTTGGAAGATGTTGGATGCCTCCGAAAACCCTTGGCTTAGGGAACTGGTTTGCAAAGTGCCCTGGTTCTTTGTAGTTGAAGCAATGAACAGTGCGTTGAGGGCCGAATGGAGTATACCTCTCCTCTTTTGTAGTAGCGGATTTTTCTTGCCAATATTTAATGGCCATGTGCCTTTCTATTCCATAGCTAAAGCATTTCCTCATCCCCTTCATGCAATTTTTGGGGTAGTTCTTTGTGCACCCTTGGAAAGTGGGGTGCTGGAATTTCTTAGCACCATTGGATTTATCCATCAGACCGCCAGAATTAATGTCCACTTTTCTCTTCTTATCCCCGTGATGCCCCTGATATTCGCCAATCTCCATTTTGACTTTAAGGAAATATCATACAATTTCCTCATAGCTATCGAAATCACGAATCACTAGGGCTTTCTGTAGGCTAGGTTTTATACCACCAAAGAAGTAGTCAACATTGTATTTGGGGGTAATGACAAAGACGAAGCTGTATTATGCAAGCCTTGTGATGTTTTCCTCTTATGCGCTGATGGATTCATCGTCTTTTTTCTTGAGGGAAACGAAATCTCATTCCATATTATGTCGGAGCGTGAGAGGAAAATATTAATTTAAAAAACATGTTCCTTAAATCCTTCTATTCCAATGCCTCGATATCTTCCTCAGGCTTCATATATTTTATCAACGTCCAACATCTATCAGCTTCTCCCTCCATACAATAAGCAGTCATAAGGACCTTATCTTGTTCGAAACATTGAAGGATGAAGAAGATCTTTTCAATGGAGTTGATCTATTGGTTGGCGATTGAGGGATCAAATGACCCATTAAAAGTAGGAGGCCTTTGTCTCATGAAACTCTCGATTGTGTCTTTTTCTTTCTTAGGGGAGATTGAACATTCCTCTTGTCCCATGTTTCTATTCATAACTTGAGTTAACTGAGAGAGTATTGTGACAATGTTTTCTATTCCCGCTCTCATCAGATTGGGCATCTCATTAGAACAATCATCACATTGATCTTCACATCAGTTGTTAGCCTGAGTCCTCCTATTACCGGCCATTAACTGGAATAAAAGGAAAGTTAGGGAAAGCATATAAAGGGTAATTCAAAGAAAAAGTTATAACTTATAAATTACATTTATTTCCTTAATGTATGAATTTATAGGATTCAATATATGATATCCATGATGCACTTCCCAACATATATTCTTAGTGGAATTTTTTTATTCCCTTAATAATGGTTCCTACAAATATTATGAATTTACTAAATCATATCCCCAGGAATTTTGTAACCAAGAGTGCAACAAGACCCATTGTAGTTTATGAGTTCCTGTTTGAGTCTAGCTCAAAGCGGTGTTTTCGAGTTTTACCCCTAGATACATCTGTGCCAGAGCCGCCTCTACTTGTTCGTATCTAGAGAGAGATTTATTTTTTTTGATAAACCACACAATCTTTACTCACAAAAATTTAGGGATATTTTTATTATACTTATTCTTATCCATAAGGATTTCACTAGGATTTTCTAATCCTAATCCCAAAAATAACTAAACATATCCTCTGATATCAACTATAACAATCCTTCTCTTTATTATACATTTAAACATGATTTATTACATAAATGTGCACTTATGAAAACTCTAAGGATCGAGCGGTCTAGTGACTTGGGATATTAGGAACATTACATAACTACTTAAAACATAAAATACAAATCTTTATTGAAAACTTATTTTACATGACCAAAACATTCCTTCGTACTTAGCATTGCATGAGATAACCTGAGGACATACATAAGAAAATGGTGAGCTATAAAGCCCAATAAGGGAGTAAAGTAGGCATAACATGAAGAATACAATACATGTTATGAAATTTTCATATCAATGGATCATAAGAGAAACATTAACATAAAGGCATGAGATAGCAAGATTATCATAACATGGAAATGTGGCACCTTCATTTGACATGATATTAGAATGATCCAAGGCTCATTGCACATGGAGAAGGAGTAAACCCTCATTGAACATGAATTAGCATGAGTAAAACCTTATTTCACTTGAATTATAATTATTAAACCCTCATTGAATATGGGTTATCATGATACTATTCATTACCCAATGCATTGGAGCGCTATTAGGGAACACCTTTCTTAATCATTTCATTTCATGCATAAGTGTGTCACATAGATCATACAACATGGATTCATTAAACATCATGATTTATTCCACAAATAAGAGATGTGGAATACTTAAATGTATGTCCACAATCAACATGTACTTGTGCATAGTTTTGAATTCCCTTGATAGATAAATGAGTATGGTATTTACATACACGATGATTTTTGCATGGAAATTTTGGTGTAACTTAGGCAGAATAATGATGTGAAATTGAAATCGTAAAATGGGTTGATGAGAGAAAAGGGGGTATCTCATCATTTATACATTAAATGGACAGTAATAGGGGTAATAGAAAATAATATCCCAACATATTTAATGGAATTTATATTCATAATATAAAACAATTGCTAGAATGTAAATGAGGAGAGAGAAATCCATTATGGAATTTCGGCATGCTAATGGGTGTACATGAGAGGCATTAATAAGAGATAAAGGGGTCTATCATCTTTAAAATATATGGAGGGGAGTATAGGGGATGTTAGAAATCATATCCTAACATTTTTAATTGAAAATAAAAGGTCAAAACATTATAAGGAAACATTGACATAGATAAGGATGGAAAGTGAGGACCCCTTAAGGAATTTCAGCATGGAAACTGGTGTGCATAAAGGATCATAGGGGATCTTGATGAGATTGAAAGGAATATATCATTATATATATTTAAAATATGAATTAATCAGGATATTAAATAACATATCACAACATAGGAATTAAAGAAATTAAAAGACATAACATGAAAATAATGCTTGATAAAAGAAGAGGGTATAAGATCCCTTACTTGGAAATGTGATCCCAAAGTCTTGGGAGAGGCTTGAGTGAGGCTTATAGGGATCTTGGGGCTCCTTGGGAGGATTATATATAAAGGAGGTAATATTTTGGTCGAGCTATAATGGTTTTGAGTGAAGACGAATGAGATATTGAGTGGGTTTATATAGGAAAGGAGAGAGAGTTCTTTATTATTTAGGTTTTGGACACTACACATTAAACTAATAATAACCACAAACAATCTCATGGTTTTGCCCATGGTTTTTTCCAAATGGAATTGGAGAAAATTATTTTATACTGAAAATTTCCTTAACATATTAAAATATTAGACTTTCTTATGTGGAGGCGAGTTATACTCTCAAGGAAATCATTTTTAAATGTTAAAATGGTTTATAAGTCTTAGAGGGTCCACTAAGGCTTTGTAAAATAAATAAAACAAATCTCAAATCACATTATTTTAAATATAAAATATATATTGGTCGAATATACATTTTATGGTAATTTATTGAATCATTTTTTGTACAATATTATTTCCTAAAACACATTATATATTTAAATGATATTTAATTTTTACCAAAAAATTCAACTATCTCAGAAATTTATAAAAAAATCACCATTGGATAATTTCAACATCCTGAATCCAAAAATGATATTCATTTTATCTAAATAATTTTCTAAATATGTTAATTTTTTTACTTTTAATATAAAACCCGACATTTATCGAAAACTTATGGGCTTTGGACAAAAACATCTTTCAAACCATAGTAAATATTACAATTGTATTCATAAAAAATTATATGATCAATTATATTTAATAAAAAGTGATTTAGTAATAATATTTTATTAAAATATTATTTTTTCAAAAATCCATTAAATCATCAAAATAGATTTCTTAATTGAATATTAATATAAAATAATATTGTTTATTTAAAAATAATTTACAAAGTAACCATAATAAAATTAAAGTATATAATTTATTCTAATCATAATGCTAGGATCTTGTTACATAACCCCTTATAACACCCTCATAATACCTAAGGGTATGGTGTGCGGTGGTGATAGACTCTTCAGGAGGCTCGGATAACATCGCATGGGTGGTAATCTCTATTAATTCCCACTTCCCCCATAGGTGGTTTCGTTCAAGATTAATGTGTTGAATATCTGCTTGGGCTTGGTCAAGAGATAATCCCAGTGACTCTACCTCCTTTTTGAGCTCTGAAAAATGGGATTCATATGGAGCAATTCTACCGGATGGGTCCATTTCTTCCTTTTTCTAAGTAAATTGGATTTGTTAAATACCTATATTTATATTAATCATGTGATCACTATTCAATAGCTATATTAGCAATGGTAACAATTCATAATCGTATTTTGAAAACATAAAACCAAGAAAATGCATATTTCCAATATAACCATTTTACATAATAAGAAATTTACTTAGATCAAGAGGAATTTTCATTTATAAAATTTTGGGTCGTTGCACACATCGTGGGTGGTAACCTACTGGGATTTATGTCACGACCCGTCCTCGGGGCTCGTGCCATGACTACCCCAAGCCCACCTTCCATAGGCCAGTGGCTGGCGACTAACACTAAAGGCGTAAATCCTGATAAAAAGGGAAGTCATTGCCTTTAAGAAACGTAAACACACACAACCAGAGTACAAGTGGAAGAAAACACTAAGTAAGCAGTATAACAACTGTGCTGAAAGTACAAGGGGGCCGAAAATACAAGCCCAACAGTAAAGTACAAGAAAAAGACAAAATAACAGGAAGGTGTCAAGCTGCTCCTGGATCATCCTCCGAAGTTCCTACCTGAAGGGTAGGTACAGATGGCCACCTCAGCTCTCCACGTTCGTCTGTCACCTCCGGGTATCGTCTCGTCGTGAAGTCCACCTCCGGGTACCGTCTCGTCGTGAAGTCCACCTCTGGGTACCGTCTCGTCATGAGGTCCACCTCCAGGTATCGTCCATCTCTACAAGCCTCAACCACAATCAGTGTTGTCCGTCGTCTGCATCCAACACAACGAGGTGCGGGCATAGCCCGTGCAGGGGTGAGTATAACGATACTCAGTAGAGACCCCGAGACCCTCAGGGTCTCACTAAATACAACAAGGATAAACCACAAATAAATATCTCAACAGACAACCTTTACTTAGGTATATTCCCATACATATACCTAAGTTATCAAGTAACCCATCTCAATCATGAGGTAAACACATAAGTCATTGACTCAGCTCAAACCAGGATTTTCATTATCGAAACCACAACTGTTGGAGAACTCCTCCTCTATCGAGTACAATGGCCCTGTCATGACTCCGAGGTGCTACTCACTAACCTTAGACTGCTGGGGTACTCCTCCTGTCGAGTACCGTGGGTCTGCTGCCAAATATCGGGCGCTCCGTCTGCTGTGGGTCTACCGCCAAATACTGGGAACTCTCCCTAATAGCCTACAGAGGTACTCCTCTTATCGAGTACCGTGGGTCTGCTACCAACTACCAGGAGCTCCGTCCACCGTGGGTTTGCCGCCAAATACCGGGTGCTCCGTCCACTGGGCTAACCGAATCACTCCAAGTCGAAATCGGTCAAGCAGTCATCAGGTCTACAACTACTAAGTCTCTGCACTCTGTATGCTCGTCTCTGGGAGGGTCTGCTCCACGAGCCACTGGTCGTTACTTCCAAGTGTCACAAAGTCTCTTGTAGAAGTATCACAAAGGACCGCCTCGTCATAGGGGTCTCAACACAACAGACGGCGCATCAATCGGACATCCGGTCTGTAAGTTATTAGCTTTTCCGTTCCAAGGGCCTGGTTGGTTTTTAAGCTAAAACCAACCTGACCATACTCCTATATCATCTGAATCCCACGTAGAGTATTCCAAAAGAACCGTATCATCAAGGGGAATCCAACATAGTTGATGACACGTCAATCTTACATCCGGTCCTCAAGTTATAAGAGTTTCCGCTCCGAGGGCCCGATTGTTTTCGGGTTCGAACCAACCCAGATGTACCCAAAATTCGCCAAAATCTTGAGTGTAATATAATGAAACGACTGTCTCGATCCAAGTAATCCTACGCAACTGACGGTGTGTCGATCAGATGTCCGTAGCTCAAGATATGTCTGTTTAACAGAAAACGGTCTGAAAATAGGGGGTCTGGGCCCGGTCCGACCCGGCCCAACATCCCCTGGGTCGCCCGAACTGGGTCGACCCGATCTGGGTCTGGGTTCAGCCCGGTTGGGCGCGGCCCGGCCCGGACGGCGCAGTCCGGCCCAACCGGCGTGGCCCGGTGCACGTGGCCCACGTGGCTGGCCACGTGGCTGGCCGACCAGGGGGGATGGTAGTGCCCAGTGGGGCTCGCCCTAGCCGCTGGTCCAGGGGTTACACCCCCCGGTTTCTTCGAAACGGCTGGCCATGATGGTCGGACCTTGGGTAACCGTGGGACCCCCTCGGGTCCCGCCTCTTGGTGGCGCCAACGACTGGCACAGCCGGCCGCCCTTCCAGATTCGTCGCGGCTTTGTTCAACTGGCGTGGCGCGACAACGTCGTGCCCCGCCCTGGCCGCGGCCCCTGTAGCTTCGGCGCGGCGCGAAGGCGCCGCGCCCCTCCACCGCGGCCCACCCCGACCGCGGTCCGACTCTACCTCATGCGGCATGACGGTGCTGCGCCTTTGCGGCGACCCAGAAATCATGCGCTAACGATCCGCTCGTGGTCGGCCCGTCGTCGTCCGGTTCTTCGTAGTCCGCCTCCATCGTCCACAAACAACAAATGAGAGGGGAAGGGTCGGACCGTGTTCGTGCGGTCCGAGCCCTTCCTCCTCAAGATGGTATCATGCGGCCAAATGAAACTCAAGAATTTAAGAACAATGATGAACGATATTAAAACTTGAACATAACAACCCCTACCTCGTAAAACGGCGTTAAACGATGGTGAGTCGCGGAAGACGGGCGTCGCGGAAGACAGGCGTCGTTTCGTCAACGTCGGGAAGGAAGGAGTCGAGGGTGGCGTCAGCGTTCTTCGTTCTTCGTTCTTCGTTGAAGGAAGAGAAAAACTCTCCAAGTGATGGGCGTTGTGCTTCGCTGCTAGCGTTCTGCCGCTTAAAGAAGTCATCCTGAACTCCTTCCCCTATCCTCCTTTATATATGAGTGGAATGGTTCGTTGTTGGAACGCAAGTCATAAATGGAGGATTTGTGACAGAGGGATCCACCCAATTAATCTGCTGTGGTGTTGCATTAAAATGGGGAGGAAGTCAAAAAGGGGGGTTATTGGCCTGGGTGGTCCCCACAGAAGAATATCCTCCAAAAGGAGGATATTTCCTGGCAGGCCCCACCATTAATTAACCACAAAAAGGAAAGGGGGTGGTTAATGCTTGGGTGGTCCCCTCATTAAAAAGGGAGGTTTCATCCTCCTCAATTAAGAGGGGGATTTAAACCTAGAGGCTCTCCCTCATAAATGAGGGGGAGTCAAGGAGTTATGATTCCCCTCCCATTAATGGGAGGCCTCATGTGGTTTCCACCACAATTAACCCCACATGGGAGGTTGGATATCGGTGGTCCCCACCACCATAACTTCTCATGGGAGGTTAGGGTGTGGCGGTCCCACCACCAACTCCCAAATGGAGCTTCTAACCACTTTATCCTCACGGCATGTGTTTAAAAAAATAAAATAAATTGTTCACTTATTTTATTTTATTAACCCACGTAAAACCCCAAAAACTAACTTTCATACCCGATCATTTGTCATTGAGTTGAAAGTCTTCTTAAGCGAAAACTCGCGCTGCGAGTTCAACGGTGCCCTTAGATTTCAATTCCAAGCACCAGTTCAAGAGATAGAAAAACCCGCTCGTTCGTTTACTGAACGTACCCGAGCTAAATTTCAGAAATTGATTCCGGGCACACCGGGCCTTGGAATCAAGTGTCGTCAAAAGCCACAGACTCATAAAATTCCAAATAAATTTTCAAAAAAAAATCTTGAAATTCCCGGGTCTTTACATTACTCCCACCTCAGGGATTTACGTCCCCGTAAAGCTACAACACAAACTAGGGAAACTAAAGGAGGTACTGAGCACGCATCTGAGCCTCCCGCTCCCATATGCTCTCCTGGAGGTTCTTGTACTGCCAGTGAAAGCGCACAAGAGGAATCAACCGTCCTCGTAGGACCCACTGTTGTCGATCCTCAACCTATACTGAAACCCTGTGAAATTCGCCCCATCATCGATACCTAGCTCTCTGTGGTCGATGATGAATGATAGTTCGTGCATACATCTCCTCAGCTAAGATATGTGGATGACGTCGTGCACCCGGTGCATCTGAGGTGGAAAGGCCAGGTGGTAAGCCACCTCGCCTACTCTACTGAGGACCTGGAAAGGCCCGAAGAAATGCAGAGATAAATTCCTGCGCCGGCCAAATCTCCATGGACCTCGTCAAGGTGAGACCCGTAGGAAGACGTGGTTGCCACCCTCGAACTCCAGTGACCTCACCTCCTATCAGCATAGGACTTCTGTCTGCTCTGTGCAGTCTTTATCTGCTCCTGGATGATCTGCACCTTCTGCGTCGTAGCATGAACCATCTCTGGTTCTACACGTGCTGACTCCATCACTATCCAAAAAGGATATCAGAAACGTGTCCAGCTGCTGTCTCGCCACTCCTAATAGATGAATGTCTGTTCTCCTACTAAGAGCATCTGCTACAACATTCCCCTCCCCAGGAGTATAAACTATCTCGAAATCATAGTCCCAGAGAAATTCAAGCCATCACCGCTGTCTCAGGTTCATGTCCTTCTGAGAGAAGATACACCTGAGACTATTGAGTTGGAGAGATCCTTAAACCATTCACTCAACGAACAGAGGGTGAGACTAGCCAATTGTAAGAACTCATCTCCACCCTTATTTATCTACGTTATTCAAGAGCTGCTGAGATTTCTTCTCTTCCGAAAAGAGAAATCTGGTCTCATCCCCAAGATGAACCATGTTTTTCGCCTAATACAGTCAATCCTGACATGAACAGTACTATTTCATGCCATAGATGACGTCGTAAGGCCTCGACGCTACTACCAAGAGATCCAACCGTTACTATCACCTCCAAGGGTTGAGTCACACTGTCGGCATCAGTTTGTGGTTACTGGGTCTCCTCCAGTAGGAATCTCGCAAGTGAGGGTCAAGTCAACAGTTTTAACTGGAACCTCTCAGTATCAACCATACAAAAAGGACAGGAAAGTAAATGTCACAAAGATAAGTGTCTTTTTATTACTGCAGCTCAAAGTACAAAGACACAATGCAAACACAACAACAAAAACATGGAAACTAGAAGCACCAAAGACAAAGGCCTCTATGCCTGGAACTAGTCCCACTCCTGTCCACATGCTTCCGGAGCTCTATAGTCGTATGCTTCAGCTGCCCGAAGTTATGCTCTCCCTTGTCCACCCACTCTTTGCGGTCGGGGTGGACCTCCGGGTGGTGGTGGTGGCAACACCTCGAAGCATCGTCCACCTCCATCTGCACGGCCAGCTCCTCTGCCTCTGTCTCCTGCTCCTTGCAGTCCACCTCGATCGAACCTCTACCTCTACGTGGGAGTTTCTTCATCTATCTACTGATCCTCTGTACGACGGGTCATAAAATCACGTGCCATGTGAACAAGCCCTCTGCAGGAGTAACATTGCCCGCTCTTGGCACGTCTAGCTCTGACTCCACTCCGGTTTCCCCGCACAACTGAACCTGAGTCGTGTAGTCAGCCACCGGTGGGTCTGGTCCTCTTGTACCCCTATGCCGTCTGTCTACTGCCGGCTGCAGAAGACTCCGCTGCAAGTCGACTAGTGGTGGGTCCCGATACTGGAGACTGCTCAGTAAGGAAACTCTCCACTAGAAGGGCTCTCTCCAACACTCTCGTCTGCATCGGAATGTTGTGAGAAACAACAGAACCTCTAATCTCCTGCCTGAGCCCCTGCTTGAAGGTTCGGTCCCTGAAGAACGGGTCCCGTACCATATCTGTAGAGTAGCACGAGAGGTCTGTGAAACTCACTGAGTACTAAGCTACACTCATACTTCCCTTCTGCAGATGAAGTAGCTCCTGTATCCTCACCGCTCGAAGGGTGGCTGCTACAAACTCTGCCCGGAACAGGCTCTCGAAGTCTGCCAATAGAAGTGACTCCTCGTCATGCATCTGGAGCATCAGCCTCCACCATCTGCCTGCTACTTCCTGAGGGAGGCTGGAAGTAAGGATCACCATGAAGTCCGCTGGTGTACCTACTAGCCTGAAGACTCTCACCGAAACCTCCAGCCAATCCTCATCCACCTGTGGGTCCGTCTCTCCCCAGAACCTGGGTGGCCTCTGACGCTGGAACTCATGTAGTGTTCTCAAGCGGCGTGCATCGCCTGCTGCTGGGGCTGGTGGCATCGGTGGCCCAACGGGTGGTAGTACCGCTGGTGCCTCAACTGAAAGAGGGCCCTGTACTGAGGCTTTGTCGCTCGGCGGGCTGTCAGTATGTACAAATCTCAGGGCCCTAGTTGTTCGTCCACGGGGAGGAATCCTGAAAGAAATAGATGCGACACGGTCAAAAGACTATACCTGGTGAGCTGACTTGGTTTGAGTTTACTTAAAAGAAACTTTTAAAAACACACACGCAAACAGTGTTTTCATGCACTGAGTCGGAAATCAGAAGTTAGGGTCCTGGTGTATGGATACGTCGGCCGTTGGCACCAACACTGGACTCCCTAAACTGAAGACCACACTTATTACCCTTAACACTATTGCTTCACAGAAAAGAAAAGATCAGAGTCCTAAGTTCTGCGGTAGAACCAACGTCCTCTAATACCAATATGTCACGACCCGTCCTCGGGGCCCGTACTGTGAATACCCCAAGCCCACCTTCTATAGGTCAGTGGCTAGTGACTAGCACCAAAGGCATAAATCCCGATAAAAAGGGAAGGCATTGCCTTTAAGAAACGTAAACACACACAACCAGAGTACAAGCGGAAGCAAACACTAAGTAAGCAGTATAACAACTGTGCTGAAAGTACAAGGGGGCCGGAAATACAAGCCCAACAGTAAAGTACAAGGAAAATACAAAATAGTAGGAAGGTGTCAAGCTGCTCCTGGATCGTCCTCCAGAGTTCTTACCTGAAGGTAGGTACAGATGGCCACCTCAGATCTCCACGTCCGTCTGTCACCTCTGGGTATCATCTCGTCGTGAAGTCCACCTCCGGGTACCGTCTCGTCGTGAAGTCCACCTCCGAGTACCGTCTCGTCGTGAGGTCCACCTCCAGGTACCGTCCATCTCTACAAGCCTCAACCACGATCAGTGCTTGTAGGATTGAAATAATGATGTAGATGCTCAATATACAAGAGGTGGGGGGGTGAATTGTACACTTTAAAAATTTCCTTAAACAAAGGAAAGAGCTAAGTTTAACAAAGTTAAACTAAGCAAATTCACAACACCTCTAACACCAATTGAAAAATCGGAATAAGGAATGAAGTTATAAACTTCAAGTTCTATGTACTTGCTTAAAACTAGAAAGAGATTCTGAAAGTAGGTTCCGGAAATTTGGATCCGGAAATTGAAACTTAAACTAAATATTACAATATGAGATTCTACCTTAAAGCGTATAGAATCTAAATGAAACAGAGTACAAGTAGAGAATTATAAGAAAGTTATACTTTCCTTACAATACAATATGCAGCGGAAACAAACAGGTAGTAAAACTATAAATAACAAACAATAACTCTTTTAACCCAAAGAGAAGGGTATCCAACAACCTTGGATAAAGGTATCTTGATTTATACTTTCAAGAAAGTCTGTCTTACCCATACCAGGATAAGCCCTCGATACGAATATCGGAATCTCTATCTTGTTATCCCCGCAAGCCCTCAACTTCAAGGTAGTTGGAACCTCTGTCTTCCTCAGCAAGGAAGCCCTCGAACTTCTAGGTAGTCGGCACCTATGTCTTCCAATCCCTAGAAGTCCTCGAATGTAATCACCAACATTCGGAGTCGCATGAAGCTTTGAGAGTTAATAAGAGCCTCTCTCTCTAGAAATCACTTCAAGCATGTAATCACATGAGTCGAAGATTAGTCTCATATCAGTATTGAGCTCTTTCAAATGAGCTCCTATTTATAGGCTCGGTCGACCTCCTTTCCAACGGTCATATCTTCCTTAAAAATCGGAGGGACCTGTACACGTGTCACTTAACCAACGGTTAGTTTATTACGGAATAGACGACATCATTTTATAACAAAACAAGTGTAACAGAAAGTACGACATCGTTTTATGTCTAACACAAAAGTTCGGAGTGAAGGTTCGGAGTGTAAGCATAATATCAAAGAGTAGACAAATTATAAAAGTGTAAGCAAAATGAAAGTTCAGAGTCTAACAAAAAATAAATCAGATTCTTATACTTAAGAAATATATGGATATAGATAATGAAAATATGATAAGGATAATTTTCCTTAGAAAATAAATTTTCCTTATAAAAGAAATTTTCCTTATAAAAGCAGTTTTTCTTATAAAAGCAGTTTTCCTTATAAAAGTGGTTTTCCTTATAAAATCGGTTTTCCTTATAAAAGTGGTTTTCCTTATAAAAGCGGTTTTCCTTATAAAAGAGGTTTTCCTTATAAAAGCGGTTTTCCTTATAAAAGCGGTTTTCCTTATAAAAGCGGTTTTCCTTATAAAAGCGGTTTTCCTTATAAAAGCGGTTTTTCTTATAAAAGCGGTTTTCCTTATAAAAGCGATTTTCCTTATAAAAGCGATTTTCCTTATAAAAGCGGTTTTCCTTATAAAAGCGGGTTTCCTTATAAAAGCGGTTTTCCTTATAAAAGCGATTTTCCTTATAAAAGCGATTTTCCTTGTAAAAGCGATTTTCCTTATAAAAGCGATTTTCCTTATAAAAGCGATTTTCCTTAAAGATAAGGTGTTTGTGATTTTCAAAACAAGAAGGAATGAAAAAGTCATAAGGAAAACCTTATTGACTCAACAATCTCCCCCTTTTTGGAAAGCACAAACATCCTTACAAAAAAGAAAGACTAAGGAAAAAACATTAAGTCTTATCTCCCTTTGCTTATGGATATTAATGAATATGACTAACTCCCCCTTAGGCTTTGAAAATCTAAGGATCGTATTCTAGATTTCCGGAATGATATTTCATTAAGAATAAGAATGTATTCTTTAATGAAAAACTACCCCTTAGATAAACTCGATTAGAGTTATTTTTCTTTCTCCCCCTTTGTTAAGGTTCTTTTTCCTTTTCCCCTTTTGTTAGGGTTCTTTTTCCTTCTCCCCCTTTGTGATTTTCAAAAAGAATTCGATGGAATGGAAAATATACCTTTGTGATTTTCAAAAAGAATTCGATGGAATGGAAAATATAATAAAGTACCTGAAAAATTAGTTACAACAACAAAAGAGACAAGCAAGCAAGATTTTCATTAAGTTTGAAAGTTCAAAAACAAGAAAGCTAAGATACAACAAAAGATCGGATTTTTTTATTTTGGATCTTTTTCCTTTGACATAAGACCCTTAAGAATAGTCTTGATCTTCTTCAAGTCTTTATGGTCTTCCTCAGCTTGCTTCTCTAACACAACTATTCTTGCACTTTGAGCTTCAATCTTTTCTTCCTGGGCTACAAGCTTTTCTTCCTGAGCTTTCAAAACTTGTTCTTGCTTTAACAACTTCTCTTCAATCTCAATCCGATGATCCCTTTCATTCCTCCAGTTTTGAGCAACAGAATTCATCTTCCCATTCAGATCTCTGTCTTCTTGAATCCGGGAATTCTTTTAAGCTGTCAACTTTTCTTCAAAGGAAGAAGTAAGATCATTTAGCTTCCTGTCTTCTATCTCAAAATCATCCTTAACATTATCTTGGAATTCATCAAAGAGCCTCATCTCTTCTGCAGTTTTCCTCGACCAACTAGTCATTCTCTTACAAGACCTTTTGTGGGCTTCATAGCCGGAAAAAAAAGTTTTGAACTGAGCCTCCATATCAACACATTTGTCCATAACCATGGATACGGAGTCTGTTTTCTGATTCAAAGTATGTTGGAGCATCTGGAATCTTGAATCAATACTTGAGAAGGTCAGAATAGAACCCACCAACTTATTTAATGACTGAACAACAAAGTCATTCCCCAACGAAGATGATTCCGAATCTGAGACTTTGCTTGGAGAATTTTCTTCTTCAAATTTCTCATCCTTCTTCTTAGAAGAATCACCAACTTCCCTTCTCTTTACAGCCACTGATCTCGGGGTATCGACAACAAGTTGCTTTCCCTTGTCCTTTTTCGGAATGGATTCCTATTCCGGGGTTTTCTGATCACTACCAGACACTTGAACAATATTGTCTTCATCATCAATAACTTTTTGAGCACCATCCTCTACATTCTGCATTTTAGCAATATCATGTAGAAGTTTTTCTTCCTCTACATGATAAGCTACTTCTTGTTCTCCTTTCTCCTCATCCTTTCCTGGAGTGACTAACTTAGAGGACTCAGCTTATGAAGTTAAGAGCGACAAATGTTCCGAAGGTGTCCCCTTATAATCGTCTACTTGCTTCAATAGATCTCCAGTCTCACCACTACCTTCAGCAACTACTTCTTCCTCTTCCACTTGCTCAATATGCTCAACTTCCTCAATAGGCTTAGCAACTGCCTCTTCCGGAGTGGCATAGTTTCTTTCTGGAGTCTCAGGTAGAGATTCCAAAGAAAAAGATCTCGGAACTGGAATGTTTGAGGATACCATCTCATTAAACTTTAACAAATTCTGAGCTACCTTAGCTTCAGACATCTTCTTCTTAAGCTTCTTTTTTTCACTTGTTTTTCTAATTCATCCGTTGTTTTTTCCTTCAAGGCCTTAGCCACTGCAGGATCCAAGACAAACTGGGGCTCCCCTTGCACTCTCTTCTGTTTGATTTCCCTCCACTTAGCAACTACCTCATCAGGATAAGCTTTCTTCTTCTTCAGTTTTGGAGGTGTGGAATGAACTTCCTTAGATTTGGGATTCCCTGCTTCAACTTCAACTTCTTTTAACTTTCTCTTCTTCACTGTCTTAGAAGATTCAGGTTCAACAACTTTCGGAACCACTTCTTCTTGAACTGGTAAATCAAAGAACTCACCAGTCTTCTTGTCGAAGGAAACATTCATCCTTTTGAGGGTACCATCACTCACCAACATAATTTTTCAAACTCTTTTCTTAGACTTTCAAGCCTCCTTGAAAGACTCAAGGCACCGAACTATTAACTTCGAGATGATTGCTGGATACATTATGATCTGAGCTCTCAGATTCCCTTTCTTAACATTCTCAATGGTAATAAGAATGTATTTCATCAGATTAAACTTCCTTAGATTTATCAAAAAAACTAAGCTAAATATCTCGCTCTTCTTCAAACTGTCTTTGTCACCCTTTATCAGTACGATAAAGCCTTGTACCCATAATTCTAGAATCCAAAAATTCGTAGACAAACTAGAAATCTTCGGAGCCTTGTCATCTGACAGTCTGAGAGTCTCCAATGCCTTTTCCTTGTTGAAGCTTCCTTTTGAATCTGGCAAAACATGAGTGATGAACTCGGCTTCTCCTTCATTGTTCAGCCCTACCAAGCCGGCTGACTTGGCATAAGAAAGCTTATAAGTCTTGCCATAATACTTAAACGACAATTTCTCCCTACCATCTTCCTTAAAGAAGGAAATTGTCTCATAGAACTCTAAAAGCAACTCTGAATATACTTCATCTTGATTCCCGGGCTTAGACACAGCAACATCTTCCCATCTGTTAAGCTTTATGTTCTTGGATATAAGAGAATCATATTTGTTGAAGAAATCAGGATGAACCAACCTTTCTCTATATACTAACCACTTGGAAATCGGCTTAAAGGAAGACATGTCTTGAGAAGCTGCTTCCACAGACATTCGGATCTGAAGACTTCTGAGAAGTTCGGAACGGAGATTGCTGAAGATCGGAACGGCCTTAAAACGGAGAGGTGGAGCTTCGGGACGCTGGAGCTTGAAAAACCGATGTGGGACGAACATTTGGGGTCCCCTTTAAATAGGCAAAGTTATGACGGTTCATCTTCCTCGGTTGATCGAACGGTTGTAAAAAAAACTGAGATCAGATCTGACGGTTGAAAACCAATTCTCAAGAAAACTAGAATCCTATCTTTTGAGATTTTTATTAAAACAAAGATTTAAGGAAAGTAGAATCCGAAAACAAAATATAATAAAACAGCAGCTGGTAAAGTATGATTACGAAAACTTGAGTAAGGAAATCATACCTTTCAGATTGGCTTAGGAGGATTATTCGTAATGGGTAATATTTTTCTTGAAGGAAAAATTGACTACGAAAAATATTTACTACGAAAAGACATAGTTCGCAAAACTCACTACGAAAAACTCAACAAAGAAAACAAAAAATTATAACAAGATTTTCATCATGAAAATTTCATTACAAAAGTTTGAATACGAAAATTTCATTCTGAAAGTCTCGGTACGAAATTCTCGTTACGGAAACACCAGTACGAAATTTTCCATTCTGGAAGTTTTCAATACGAAAATTTCCATTCTAGAAGTTTTCTATATGAAAATATCCATTCTGGAAAATTTCAGTTCCGGAAATTCCCATTCCGGAAATTTAGTTTCGAAAAGTTTGAAAAACTAACTTTGACAATTTAGTTACTCTAACAATCAAATGTACTCCCCCTATGAAAGGAGTTTATTACTGTAAGGAGACTTTTTTAACAGAAAGTTAATTAAGAAAGATTACCTTACGGTTATCATTCCTAACTTCTGTTTAATGTATTCAAATCTATCAGAAGGCAAAGATTTTGTGAAAATATCAGCAAGTTGATCTTGCGTTCCGATAAACTGAAGAATGATATCTCCTTTCATTTTGATAATCTTTTCAAAATAGATTTTGTTACCAGTCATGTTCCGGGAACATCCACTATCCATGTACCATGTGTTTCTGCTGGTACTCTCTTTATTTTCCTAAAATCAAGAAGAGAATTAGACTTTTGGAATCCAAAATTGTTTGGATCCGAGATTTCCAGATAACAAAATTTTAGGTACCCACATCTTCTTAGAGAAATAAGCTTTGTGAAATCCTAGAGATTGGGTTTTGTTTAAGGAACAATTCTTTGCCCAGTGACCACCACATTGACACTTGGTACAAAATGGGGCACTTTGAGAAACAAAATAATTGTTACTAAAAATTGTTTTTGCATGGGTATAACCAAATCTGGATTTATTTCTTAAAGGTCGTATTTGGGAATACATTTTATCAAAATTTTCCTTACCATGGGTAAAGTTTGATAAACACTTTTTTAAGGAAAAAATTTCAGACTTGAGTTTTATAACCAAGTTTTTATCCTCAAAATCATTTGTAACACCCCGAGCTTCCACGATACGCCTCTCTTTCAATAATGCAATAGCTTACATTGTACGCAAGTTCGAGATTCTAACACACCACAACCAATCGAAGTAGCCGTTATGAATAGTAATACCTAATTTTTGAAATTTTAAAAATTTTATCTTGCCAAATGGACTTCGATTTTAGATTCGGAATATCGAAATTATCCTATGTTGAATTTTTGGTATTTTTCTTAGAACTTCCAATTTTTTATGAATAGTGAAGAATACTTAAAAACAACTTTTTTAATCAAAATAATTTATAGTGATAAATTATACTATTGAGTGGTTTTAAAGTTTAATTAGAATATATTTTTACCATTTTATTTAATGGTGTTCATTATAATTAATTTCACTTTGAAATTAGACATAAACAATTGTCAATCTTTTGATATATATTGTTTTTTAAAAACACGCTATTTGTTGTGACAACGGGAATTAATTATAAAATTAATTAATGAAACTTATATGTTTTTAATTTTGTAAAATAGACATCATTTTTGAATTCGGAATATCAATTATAGCTTAGGGTGAAATTTTGGCATTGTTCTGAAAAACTTCAATTTTTGATGAATAGTGAAACCACTAAGTGATAGTTAAATAACTAATTTTTCATTTAAATGAAATATTACCAATTATGTGGTTTGATTTTCAAAAATCCGACATACATGGTTGTCATTAGGAAGTAAAATGTGGTTCAATGGGATTAAAATAATTTTTTGGTGAATATTAACTTTTAAGTTTAATTAATCGCGATTAAAGGTAATTAGTAAAATTTAAGGTAAAAATGGTATTATAAAAATATGAAATGACCTTTAAACTTATCCTACCTCTATTGGATGAGTCATGGCCGACCAATACAATACATGAGTCAACTTGGGGACCCCATGGAGCCACTTTGGTAGGAAAATGGCATAAATAACTTTTATTTAAAGTTAAAATAAAAATGTCACAAACATAAGTTGTTTTACTAAAACAATTTTTAAATGGGGTTATAAAAGTCATATTTTTTACTATAAATATTAATTAGAAAGATAAAAAAATTTCCTACATAATGATAGTTTTTTAATAATTTTTAGACATTAAATAAATTAAATTATTTATGACACCATGATGATGCAGCGATTACCTCATTAATTAACGATTTAAATAAAATGAAAAGATAATGTAAAATCCAAAGCTTACACTTGTCAAAAACCTATTGGATGAGTATATTTAGAACCCTTATCACCTTATCGTAGAATTATATAAGTGTGGGACCTTTAAAATCCGATACTCGTTATATAATAAAGTAGCATTTCATTACTTTCTAAAAGTGCCACTCCTCTCCACTTATAAAAGGCCCCCACCACTACCACCTTACTCACACCTTCAAGCCATTTGGCTCGGCAAACCTCTTCCCAAATACTCTCTCAACTTCCCTCTATTCCTCCTAGAATCCTCACTTTGGCAAGAATTCTTCCCAAGGAAGCCTTTGGCTCAAATCAAAAGAGTTACCTGATTTTAAGGTAATGTATTCTCTTATGTTATTTTGTTTTATTTTGCTTCTCCAACCCCCTAAACTCTTTTTATTAATTTCTTTTGTAACAAAACCAGTATCCTCAATATACTATGATGTTGTTATAAGAAGGATTCGAGCTACACTTACACACACCTACATCTAATGGTTAAAGAACATACTGTTTCTGTGGATGGCGAATTTCTGCCTCATGAAATGATGATTGTTCAACACTCATATAACACCTTCAAAGGTGGCCATTAAGATGTCACTATATTTATATATGATATATAATATGTTTATGTTTTACTTAAGCTTCTGTATTTTTCATTTATTTCATACCTTTATGGTTTCCATTATGGGTAAACGCGATATTTTCATTTTAGGAAGTGCGGACTACTGCCCCCTCAAAGTGATTTGAATCGTTAATGCCATATGTGGGATGTATAAAGGATGGAGTAAATGGTATTATACATTATATTATACTGGAAATATACTATACCTTTATATAATTATAATTTCATTCCATTAAATATGAAATAGAAATGAAAGTAGCGTTCATACGTGCGTACGGCTTACTGTCTCCATGAACGGTGCATTTCATTTCTTAACTCTAAATGTTATGTAATATTATAAATTAATGTATATACTGGATATATATGATATATATGATATCTAAATCATGAATATAATTTTGTATATAATGGATATTTCACCACATGAACAACATGTAATTATAAGAAGTTTATTTTTGACTCAAGTACCAAAGATCTAAAAAATGACCATTATTAACTTAAATAATTACATAATGTTAATAACATGGTAATAAGTGATATAAAAGGAATAATGAACATGTAAAATATTCTTAAGAAAATATAAATTAACTCTAGTTTATTATTCAGGAGTTTAAAGAACGATCGAGTCAATTCGGACATGAGTTAAGGGAACTTCTTAACCCAATTTCTATTCTTTGGGTTAATATCCTACTTTCAAATTATGTCATGATATTATTATGTCCTATCTTGTATTTGTACTTTATTTATGTGTACTTATAGTGAATACACATAATAGATCTACTTTATTTAAAAAAAATGATCTTTGTAAGGGTCTTCGTCTCAATCTCCTTTCATTGAGGCATATTTTGTTTTATACACAACTTTCTTTCATATGGTGTATAAACCCCTTTGAATTTGACTTTTATTCAAAAAGGAATCTTTTTTACAAAGCGTTTTACTAAACGAAAAAAGGAATGTTTTTGTCTTACATATGCGGCGACAATGACTTCTCCGCCGCCGTGACCATTATTTGTGTTTCGGCTTCCTCTACAAGCCATAACTTTTTTTAATGAAAAATAAATACAAAGTTTTAACTTTCTTTTATTTTGGTATTGAAAATGGTTTTGAAAGTGTTTTTATTATATAAATGTGTTGTATTGATATTTTTTGATTGAAATGTGGAAATGTTATGTTTCCTTTATGCACATTTTATGTGATATGATTATGTTATGGTTTATGATATTTTTAAACCTATTCATATGAGGAATGCATTGGACTTAATAAGTGAAGGGTGGATCCCACTACAGATCCTCGATGCATCGGTAGTTCTCATGAGACAAACTAGTGTCTTAGCATGAGGCCTTGACAAAATATTATTATAGACTTGGCACGAGGCCTTGGCTACATGGTTATGATAGTCTGGCATTATGCATTCCATCATTATGAAAGTGGTTATTGATATTTCATGTGATTATTCGACTAGTAAAATATCCATGTGAGTAAGTAAATGGAATTATTTCATTTTAATTTTTCCATATTATGCTAAAGTTCAAGTTTAAAAGGATTTTGTTTTAGTTATACATTGCCTTAAATGTTATGTTTATTTATGAAAGCTTCCACTATATTTTTATCCTTACTGAGAATTTGAGCTCACCCCTTTCAATGTTTTAATATTTTATAGGATGTGAAGAAGTATTTTATGAATGACCTGCAGGGATAGTCAGAAGAGGATATGAGTGTGGACTATGGAGACTTTGTTATTGTAGATTTTTACTTTATGATTTAATGTAACATTTATGAATGTATCTAGTGTTTCCAAGGCTACTAAACTAATCGGTCTTTCGAGACTTGATCTTTTGTGATCATGCCAATGCTACGCAATAATGCACCGACTCTGGGTAACTGGGGTCGGGGCGTTACATCATTAGTTTTAGAACTAGAGCTAGGCTCGAAAACATTTTTCTTATAAATTACTTTTTCTAACTCTTTAGAAAGTTTGTTCTTATCAGAACTTACTTACTCAATATTTTTTGAAATATTTATAAAATCATCATTTTTCCTATCAAGATCTTTAGAAAGATATGATATTTCTTTCGTAAGAATATTATTCCTAGAGTTTACCTTATCAAGTTTTTTATTGAGTTTGGAATTCTCAATTTCAAGAAGTTCAGCAAACCTAGAAACTTCTTCATAAGTAGGTAAAGTATTTTCTTCATTAGAAGAGGATTATTCATCAGAAGAGTTATAATATTTACTGTCATTAGAATTTAAAGAAACATTGTTCAATGATTCAACATTTCATACCTTATCCATAAAAAATGATTGTTAATAGGTAGTCTGGATATAAGACCAAGATTTTTCTGTCCTGAAGATTCATAATCAGAAGATTCATCTGAAGAGTCACCACCATTGGCACTCCAGGTATCACTAACTTTCAAAAAATTTCTTAGCTTTGGATTTATAATACTTCTTTCTGTTCCTGTATGAATTCCTTTCTTTCCTTTCTTTCTTTTTGAGCAAAGGGAAATCTGGTCTAATATGTCCAGCTCTCTTGGATTTATAACAAGTGATTTCTCCATCTTTCTTATCTTTCCTTTCCTTTTTCTTATACTTGGATTGGAAACTTCTTTGGCCAGCTATCTTGTTCATCCTTCGGGAAAGATTTGCTAACTCATTTTCAGAGACTTCACTCTCACTAGATTCGGATTGGAAAATAACTTTCTTAGACTTGGATTTGGTTACCCTCTCAGGAGTCTTAGCTTTCATTTGATTTGATGTTGTAAAAGCAACAGTACCATTTCCATTTTTCTTCTTGATGTTGTCAGCATCTCTCTTCATTCTTGTTTCATGTTGGAGAAGAGTTCCAAATAACTCATCAAGAGAAATTCAAGTGACCTTCCTGTTCTCATCTATAGCAGTTCTTTTGGATTCCCACTCATTGGGCATAATATCAATTATCTTATCCACAAGTGCTTCATCATCTAACCCTTTCTCTCCCACAGACTGTAAACTGTTGACTATATTCATGAATCTCTGTTGAACTTTACAAATTGGTTCACTAAAAGGAAAATTGAAGCCATGGTATTCAGCTCTAAGCATAGCTCTCCTAGTCTCAATCACTTTAGAAGTTCCAAAGTGTGTAACTTCTAACTTCTTCCAGATACAATTAGCTGTTTCACAAGAAGAAATATGGATATATATATTTCTAGTCATTGAACAAAGTAAGGTATTTCGTACCTTATAATTGAGTTGATACTCTTGATTTTCCTGGTTACTGAAAGTTCTAACTTCCTTATCAGGAATTTTATAATCTTCAGTAAGCATAACGAAGTTATCCACTCCAGTATTGATAACAAAAGTCTTCATTCGATATCTCCAGTACTCATAGTCATTACCATCAAAGATTGGTGGTCTTGTAGGATTTAGATTATCAATGGAACCAACATTGACTCCTGCCATACTTAAAATAACCTTCGGCACACAAACTTGTTAGTAGAAAAAGTTCGTAATCACAAAGTTCGGAATGACAAAGTTCGGAATGACAAAGTTTGGAATGATAAAGTAATGAATGATAATTCGTAATGACAAAGTTCGGAATGACAAAGTACGGAATGATAAATTACTTTCTAAGCAAGTATGAAGAATAAAGGAAAATGAGCAAGAAAAACTTATACGTGAGTATAAGTATTTCAGATACCTGCTCTGATACCAATTGTAGGATCGAAATAATGATGTAGATGCTCAATATACAAGAGGGGGGTGAATTGTACACTTTAACAATTTCCGTAAACAAAGGAAAGAGCTAGGTTTAACAAAGTTAAACTAAGAAAATTCACAACACCTCTAACACCAATTGAAAAATCGGAATAAGGAATAAAGTTATAAACTTCAAGTTCTATGTACTTGCTTAAAACTAGAAAGAGATTCCGAAAGTAGGTTCCGGAAATATGGATCCGGAAATTGAAACTTAAACTAAAGATACAATATGAGATTCTACCTTAAAGCATATAGAATCTAAATGAAACAGAGTACAAGTAGGGAAGTATAAGAAAGTTATACTTTCCTTACAATACAATATACAGCGGAAACAAACAGGTAGTAAAACTACAAATAACAAACAATAACTCTTTTAACCTAAAGATAAGGGTATCCAACAACCTTGGATAAAGGTATCTTGATTTATACTTTCAAGCAAGTCTGTCTTACCCACACCAGGATAAGCCCTCGATACGAAGATCGGAATCTCTGTCTTGCTATCCCCGCAAGCCCTCAACTTTAAGGTAGTTGGAACCTCTTTCTTCCTCAACAAGGAAGCCCTCGAACTTCAAGGTAGTCGGCACCTCTGTCTTCCTATCCCCACAAGTCCTCAAATGTAATCACCAACATTCGGAGTCGCACGAAGCTTTGAGAGTTAATAAGAGCCTCTCTCTCTCTAGAAATCACTTCAATCATGTAATCACATGAGTCGAAGATCAGTCTCAGATCAGTATTGAGATCTTTCAAATGACCTTCTATTTATAGGCTCGGTCGACCTCCTTTCCAATGATCATATCTTCCTTAAAAATCGGAGGGACCTGTACACGTGTCACTTAACCAACAGTTAGTTTATAACGGAATAGACGACATTGTTTTATAACAAAACAAGTGTAACAGAAAGTACGACATTGTTTTAAGTCTAACACAAAAGTTCGGAGTGAAGGTTCGGAGTGTAAGCAGAATATCAAAGAGTAGACAAATTATAAAAGTGTAAGAAAAATGAAAGTTCGGAGTCTAACCAAAAATAAATATGATTCTTATACTTAAGAAATATATGGATATAGATAATGAAAATATGATAAGGATAATTTTACTTAGAAAATAAATTTTCCTTATAAAAGCAATTTTCTTTATAAAATCAGTTTTCCTTATAAAAGTAGTTTTCCTTATAAAAGCGGTTTTCCTTATAAAAGCGGTTTTCCTTATAAAAGCGGTTTTCCTTATAAAAGCCGTTTTCCTTATAAAAGCGGTTTTCCTTATAAAAGCGGTTTTCCTTATAAAAGCGGTTTTCCTTATAAAAGCGGTTTTCCTTATAAAAGCGGTTTTCCATATAAAAGCGGTTTTCCTTATAAAAGCGGTTTTCCTTATAAAAGCGGTTTTCCATATAAAAGCGGTTTTCCTTATAAAAGCGGTTTTCCTTATAAAAGTGGGTTTCCTTATAAAAGCTGTTTTCCTTATAAAAGCGGTTTTCCTTATAAAAGCGGTTTTCCTTATAAAAGCGGTTTTCCTTATAAAAGCGATTTTCCTTATAAAATCGATTTTCCTTATAAAAGCGATTTTCCTTATAAAAGAGATTTTCCTTATAAAAGTGATTTTCCTTATAAAAGTGATTTTCCTTATAAAAGCGATTTTCCTTATAAAAGTGATTTCCTTATAAAAGCGATTTTCCTTAAAGATAAGGTGTTTGTGATTTTCAAAACAAGAAGGAATGGAAAAGTCATAAGGAAAACCTTATTGACTCAACAGTGTTGTCCGTCGTCTACATCCAACACAATGAGGTGTAGTCATAGCCCGTGCAGGGGTGAGTATAACGATGCTCAGTAGAGACCCCGAGACCCTCAAGGTCTCACTAAATACAACAAGGATAAACCACAAATAAAGATCTCAACAAACAACCTTTACTTAGGTATATGCCCATACATATACCTAAGTTATCAAGTAACCCATCTCAATCATGAGGTAAACACATAAGTCATTGACTCAGCTCAAACCAGGATTTTCATTATCGAAACCACAACTACTGGAGAAATCCTCCTCTATCGAGTACAGTGGCCCTGTCACGACTCTGAGGCGCTACTCACTAACCTTATAATGCTGAGGTACTCCTCCTCTCGAGTATCGCGGGTCTGTTGCCAAATACCGGGCGCTCCGTCCGCTATGGGTCGGCCGCCAAATATCGAGCGCTCTCCCTAATAGCATACAGAGGTACTCCTCCTGTCGAGTACCGCGGGTCTGCTGCTAACTACCAAGCACTCCGCCTGCCATGGGTCTGCCACCAAATACCGGGAGCTCCGTCCACTGGGCTAACCGAATCACTCCAAGTCGAATCGGTCAAGCAGTCGTCAGGTCTACAGCTACTAAGTCTCCGCACTCCGTACGATCGTCTCTGAGAGGGTCCGCTCCACGAGCCACTGGTCGTTACTTCCAAGTGTCACGAAGTCTCTCGTAGAAGTATCACAAAGGAACGCCTTGTCATAGGCGTCTCAACACAACAGACGACGCATCAATCGGACGCCCGGTCTGTGAGTTATTAGTTTTTCCGTTCTAGGGGCCCGATTGGTTTTTAAGCTAAAACCAACCCGACCATACTCCCATATCATCTGAATCCCATGTAGAGTATTCCAAAAGAACTGTCTCATCAAGGGGAATTCAACGTAGTTGACGGCACGTCAATCGGACTTCCGGTCCTCAAGTTATAAGTGTTTCCACTCCGAGGGCCCAGTTGGTTTCGGGTTCGAACCAACCCGGTCGTACCCAAACTTCACCTAAATCTTGAGTGTAATATACCAAAACGATCGTCTCAATCCAAGGAATCCTACGAAACTTACGGTGCATCGATCGGAAGTTTGTAGCTCAAGATATGTTCGTTTAACCAAAAATGGTCTGAAAATAGGGGGTCTGGGCCCGGTCCAACCCGGCCCAACACCCCCTAGGTCGGCCCGAACCAGGTCGACCCGATCCGGGTCCGGGTCCGGCCCGATTGGGCGCGGCCCCGCCCGGCTGGCCGCGGCCCGGCCCGGCTGGCGCAGCCCGGCCTGGGGCAAGCACGGCCCGACCCGGCCAGCGCGGCCCCGCCCGACGCACGTGGCCCACGCGGCTGGCCGCGTGGCTAGCCGACCAGGGGGGCTGGCGGTGCCCAGTGGGGCCCGCCCTAGCCGCTGGTCCTGGGGGTTACACCCCCCGGTTTCTTCGAAACGGCCGGCTATGATGGTCGGACCTTGGGTAACCACGGGACCCCCTTGGGTCCCGCCTCTTGGTGGCGCCGGCGGCCGGCACAGCTGGCCGCCCTTTCAGATCCATTGTGGCTTTGTTCAATCGGCACGGCGCGATGGCGCCCTGCCCCTCCACCGTGGCCCGCCCTGGCCGTAGTCCGGCTCTACCTCGCGCGACACGACGGTGCCGCGCCTTTGCGGTGACCCGACAATCATGCGCTGACGATCCGCTCGTGGTCAGCCCATCGCCAGCCGGTTCTTCGTAGTCCGCCTTCATCGTCCACAAACAACAAACGAGAGGGGAAGGGTCGGACCGTGTTCGTGCGGTCTGATCCCTTCCTCGTCAAGATGGCATCATGCAGCCAAACAAAACTCAAGAATTTAAGAATGATGATGAATGGTATTAAAACTTGAACATAACAACCCCTGCCTCGTAAAACGGCGTTAAACGATGGCGAGTCGCGGAAGACGGGCGTCGCGGAAGACAGGCGTCGTTCCGTCAACGTCGGGAAGGAAGGAGCTGAGGGTGGCGTCGGCGTTCTTCGTTCTTCGTTCTTCGTTCTTCGTTGGAGGAAGAGAAAAACTCTCCAAGTGTTGGGCGTCGTGCTTTGTTGTTAGCGTTCCGCCGCTTGAAGAAGTCGTCCTGAACTCCTTCCCCTAGCCTCCTTTATATAGGAGTGGGAGGGTTCGTCGTTGGCACGCAAGTCATAAATGGAGGATTTATGACAGAGGGCTCCACCCAATTAATCCACTGCGGTGGCGCATTAAAATGGGGAGGAAGTGAAAAAGGGGGGTTATTGGCCCGGGTGGTCCCCACAGAAGAATATCCTCCAAAGGGGGGATATTTCCTGGCGGGCCCCACCATTAATTAACCACAAGAAGGAAAGGGGGTGGTTAATGCTTGGGTGGTCCCCTCATTAAAAAGGGAGGTTTCATCCTCCTCAATTAAGAGGGGGATTTAAACCTAGAGGCTCTCCCTCATAAATGAGGGGGAGTCAAGGAGTTATGATTCCCCTCCCATTAATGGGAGGCCTCGTGTGGTTTCCACCACAATTAACCGCACATGGGAGGTTGGATCTCGGTGGCCCCCACCACCATAACCTCTCATGGGAGGTTAGGGTGTGGCGGTACCACCACTAACTCCCTAGTGGAGCTTCTAACCACTTTATCCGCACGACATGTGTTTAACAAAATAAAATAAATTGTTCACTTATTTTATTTTATTAACCCACATAAAACCCCAAAAACTAACTTTCATACCTGATCATCGGCCGTCGAGGTGAAAGTCTTCTTAAGTGAAAACCCACGCTGCAAGTTCAACGGTGCCCTCAGATTTCAATTCTGAGCACCGGTTCAAAAGATAGAAAAACCCGCTCGTTCGTTTACTGAACGTACCCGAGCTAAACTTTGGAAATTGATTTTGGGCACACCGGGCCTCGGAATCAAGTGCCGTCAGAAGCCACAGACTCGTAAAATTCCAAATAAATCACTACGGGAAAATGGGCATTTGCGACGGGTTATTTGCGATGGGGATAAATCCCATCGCAAATAGTCCGGTTAAAAACTTATTTGCGACGGGGGAATTTGCCCGTCGCAAATAAGTAGTTATCTGCGACGGGTTGGCTTTCCCCGTCGCAAAAGGGCTGGCGCGCTTTGCGCGCCAAATCGCGGGAAGGTTATTTGCGACGGGCGGTTACTGCCCGTCGCAAATAACCGGCGGCGGTAAAAGGTATTTGCGACGGGGGTACACCCCCGTCGCAAATAGTATGTCGGCAGGTTATTATTTGCGACGGGTCCCGTCGCAAATAACTATTTAACCGTTAACCATAATAAATGCGGGCTAAGTTATTTGCGACGGTACCCGTCGCAAATACTACTATTTGCGACGGGTATCCCGTCGCAATTAGCCCTGTCGCAAATACTCTAACCTATAAAAACCCCCATCCGTTTTTTTTCATTCATTCTCAAAATCGATCTTCTACTTCTCTCAAAACTCTATTTTTAGAGTTTAGCGTTTCTTGAGTTTAATTTTTTTTTCTGGAGTTGATATTGAAGTTTTCAACAACGGTCAGAGATCAACCTCAGATCAATTTTAAAGGTATTTATTTTCATTTTAATTTAATATTTATTTTAAAGTTTTTATTAGTTTCAATTATTCTTAATTAGTTGTAATTTAATTATGTTTACATTGTTTTGTTACTTAATAAATTTAAATTAATAGTATCCATTGTTCATATTTAAATGGTAATTAGGAATAATTAGTAATAATTACAAATAATTAAGAATAAATACTAATAATTAGTAATAATTAGTAATAATTAGTAATAATTAGTAATAATTAGTAATAATTAGTAATAATTACCAATAATTACCAATAATTAGTAATAATTAGTAAATAATTACCAATAATTACCAATAATTAGTAATAATTACCAATAATTAGTAATAATTACCAATAATTACCAATAATTACCAATAATTACCAATAATTACCAATAATTAGTAATAATTACCAATAATTACCAATAATTAGTAATAATTAGTAATAATTACCAATAATCATCAATAATTAGTAATAATTAGTAATAATTACCAATAATTAGGAATAATTACCAGTAATTAGGAATAATTACCAATAATTAGGAATAATTAGTAATAATTAGTAATAATTAGTAATAATTAGTAATAATTAGTAATAATTAACAATAATTACCAATAATTAGTAATAATTAGTAATAATTAGGAAATAATTAGTAATAATTACCAATAATTAGTAATAATTACCAATAATTAGTAATAATTACCAATAATTATCAATAATTAGTAATAATTACCAATAATTAGTAATAATTACCAATAATTAGTAATAATTACCAATAATTCGTAATAATTAGTAATAATTCGTAATAATTCGTAATAATTACCAATAAATAGTAATAATTACCAATAATTAGTAATAATTACCAATAATTAGTAATAATTACCAATAATTAGTATTAATTACTAATAATTAGTAATAATTAACAATAATTAGTAATAATTAACAATAATTCGTAATAATTACCCATAATTAGTAATAATTACCCATAATTAGTAATAATTAACAATAATTAGTAATAATTACCAATAATTAGTAATAATTAACAATAATTAGTAATAATTACCAATAATTAGTAATAATTAGTAATAATTACCAATAATTAGTAATAATTAGTAATAATTTGTAATAATTACCAATAATTAGTAATAATTACCAATAATTTGTAATAATTAACAATAATTAGTAATAATTACCAATAATTAGTAATAATTAACAATAATTAGTAATAATTATCAATAATTAGTAATAATTAGTATTAATTACCAATAATTAGTAATAATTAGTAATAATTACCAATAATTAGTAATAATTAGTAATAATTCGTAATAATTACCAATAATTAGTAATAATTACCAATAATTAGTAATAATTAATAATAATTACCAATAATTAGTAATAATTAGTAATAATTCGTAATAATTACCAATAATTAGTAATAATTACCAATAATTACCAATAATTACCAATAATTAGTAATAATTACCAATTATTCGTAATAATTAGTAATAATTAGTAATAATTCGTAATAATTAGTAATAATTACCAATAATTAGTAATAATTACCAATAATTAGTAATAATTACCAATAATTAGTAATAATTACCAATAATTAGTAATAATTACCAATAATTAGTAATAATTACCAATAATTAGTAATAATTACCCATAATTATTAATAATTAACAATAATTAGTAATAATTACCATTAATTAGTAATAATTACCAATAATTAGTAATAATTAGTAATAATTACCAATAATTAGTAATAATTAGCAATAATTCGTAATAATTAGTAATAATTCGTAATAATTACCAATAATCAGTAATAATTACCAATAATTACCAATAATTACCAATAATTAGTAATAATTAGTAATAATTAGTAATAATTAGTAATAATTAGTAATAATTAGTAATAATTACCAATAATTAGTAATAATTACCAATAATTAGTAATAATTACAAATAATTAGTAATAATTACCCATAATTAGTAATAATTAACAATAATTAGTAATAATTACCAATAATTACCAATAATTACCCATAATTAGTAATAATTATCAATAATTACCAATAATTACCACTAATTATTGGTAATTAGTAATAATTACCAATAATTAGTACTAATTAGTAATAATTACCAATAATTAGTAATAATTAGAATTAATTACCAATAATTACCACTAATTAGTAATAATTAGTAATAATTACCAATAATTAGTAATAATTAGAAATAATTACCAATAATTACCACTAATTAGTAATAATTAGTAATAATTACCAGTAATTAGTAATAATTAGTAATAATTACCAATAATTACCAATAATTACCAATAATTAGTAATAATTAGTAATAATTACCAATAATTACCAATAATTAGTAATAATTAGTAATAATTACCAATAATTACCAATAATTAGTAATAATTAACAATAATTACTAATAATTAGTAATAATTAGTAATAATTAACAATAATTACCAATAATTACCAATAATTAGTAATAATTAACAATAATTAGTAATAATTAACAATAATTAATAATAATTACCAATAATTAGTAATAATTACCAATAATTAGCAATAATTACCAATAATTAGCAATAATTACCAATAATTAGCAATAATTATCAATATTTTCCAATAATTACCAATATTTTCCAATAATTACCAATATTTTCCAATAATTACCAATATTTTCCAATATTTACCAATATTTTCCAATAATTACCAATATTTTCCAATATTTACCAATATTTACCAATATTTACCAATATTTACCAATAATTACCAATAATTACCAATATTTACCAATAATTAGGAATAATTACCAAGAATTATGAATAATCACCAATAATTTGGAATAATTACCAATAATTTGGAATATTTACCAATAATTTGGAATAATTACCAATAATTAGGAATAATTACCTTATTACATTATTTGTATATTTTATTATTAATATTAAAATAATATAATTTTCTATATTATATACAATTCTCTTTTCATCTGTGTGTTTTCTGTCTCCACATGTAATATTGGCATTCTTTTTCAAAATTATCAACCTACTCGCCAATGGAGAGGTGAAAGTGAATGCCAATATTACATGTGGAGACAGAATGTTAAACACACAGATGAAAGGATAATTGTATATAATATAGAAAATTATATTATTTTAATATTAATAATAAAATATACTAATAATGTAATAATGTTATTATTATATAATTAATATTTATGAAAAAATTATATTAGTATTATTAAAAAAATAAAAAATCAATATAATATTAAAATTATCAATATTTGTAACAGGTTTTTCTTTATTCTCAACATATTCAATCCTTTCTTGAGTGTTTTTCTAACAAATTATTCAAAACCAGTAATGCTTTTATATTTTATAGAAAAATATGGAACAACGAGGTCGTCAACAGTCATTATTAGATGAACGCATATGGATAAATCAACGTAGAAATCCAAATGGTTCTGGTTTAAATCCAGTATATATAGAGGGTGTGGAGACTTTTTTATCATTTGCGGCATCAAATCTAGAATTTGTTTCAGAAGGCAAAATAAAATTCCCTTGTAGAAAATGTGCATTGAGAACGTTTGACACGTTTGACAAAGTGGGGGGGCATCTCTTGCATTTTGGTTTTCAACCAGATTATGTTTTTTGGTATCAACACGGTGAATGCAGTTCCAGAGGAGGTGATACCAACTTGATTTCGGATCCATCCCGGTTTCAAGATTTAGTACATGATGTTGCAGGTTCATCTGTTCAACATATAGAAACTCCGGCTGATATAGATTCAAATCCTGAGTTGGCACCGTCTGAATTTTATGAGTTGTTGAGGTCTGCTGAGGATGCATTATATCCTAGCTGCAAGATGAGAAAATTAGAAGAAGTTGCAAAATTTATGGCTATCAAATCAGATAACGAAATGTCAAACACCTGTTTTGACCAGATATTTTCTTTGCTTAAAACACTGTTACCCGAAGGAAATGTTTTGCCTGAAAATTACTATGAGAGTAAGAGGCTGGTTCGAAATTTGGGAATTACTTGTCAGAAGATTCATGCATGTTCAAATGAATGTATTTTATATTCTGGGGAAAATGAGTCGTTGGATAGTTATCCCACATGTGGGCAATTGAGATATAAAGAAGGGCAACATGGGAAGTCTGGTTTGATTCCTGTAAAACATTTGAGATATTTTCCGCTTACATCCAGACTTCAGCGTTTATTCATGTCTAAGAATACAGTGACAATGATGTCATGGCATAAAGCAAATATTTCAACCGATAAAAGCTTGAATCATCCAGTCGATGGTGATTCATGGAAACATTTTGATAGAGTGCATCCATCCTTTGCTTTAGAAGCTATAAATGTTCGACTGGGCCTTTCCACTGATGGTTTCTGTCCGTTCGGATCTTATGGTAGTCAATATTCATGTTGGCCTGTTTTTTTAACTCCTTACAATTTACCTCCATGGATGTTGATGAAAGAGCCATATATCTTTTTGACTTTACTAATTCCAGGACATCCGAAGAAAAATATTGATGTTTATTTGAAACCATTGATTGATGAATTAAGTTTATTGTGGAGTACTAGTGTCAGTACATATGATGTTGCTACGAAACATAATTTCATACTGAGAGCAGCATTGATGTGGACAATTAGTGACTTCCCGGCTTATTGGATGTTATCTGGCTGGAGTACACATGGTCAGAAATCATGTCCTTACTGTATGGGAGAGAACAAAGCATTTATGCTCATTCATGGAAAGAAACCTTGTTATTTTGACTGTCATCACAGATTTCTTCCAGCTGATCATCCTTTTCGCAGAAACAGATCTCATTTTAGAAAAGGAACAATTGAAAGGGATGGACCTCCAAAAATGCTATTAGGTTCGGAGTTAAAATCAGTTGTATTTTCATTACCTCCCATCACTTTTGGTCCCACAATAAACCAACAGAAAATTTCTGGTTTTGGGAAAGAACACAATTGGATTAAACGTAGCATATTTTGGGATTTGCCATATTGTTCTGATTTGTTGGTCCTCCACATGTTGGATGTCATGCATATTGAGAAGAACTGTTTTGATAATTTGTTTCATACAGTTTTGGATACGCCAGGAAAGAGTAAAGACAATGTAAATGCACGTTTAGATCTTGCCCAAATTTGTAGGCGTCCAGAACTGGAACTGTTTGAGAATGTCAGAACAGAAAGGTTACTAAAACCAAAAGCAGCTTATACACTGTCTAAAGAAAACCATTTATTATTTTGTCAGTGGATTGCAGATTTGAGACTTCCAGATGGTTGTGCTTCCAATTTGGGTAGATGTGTAAAGAATGGTCATATTATTGGATTAAAAAGTCATGATTGTCATGTTATAATAGAAAGACTTCTACCCATTAGATTAAGAGGTCTATTGAATTCTGTGATTTGGGATTCCATAACAGACATGTCTCATTTTTTTCGGGAAATTTGTGCTGTTACAGTAGATTATGATGCTCTATGCAAACTTGAAGAAGATGTTGTTGTAATTATATGTAAACTGGAAAAAATATTTCCACCGTCTTTCTTCGTCTCAATGGAACATTTGATGTTACATTTTCCATATGAATCCAAACGTGGAGGTCCAGTACAGTTTCGATGGATGTACCCATTTGAAAGATGCATTCAAAAATTGAAAAGAAAAGTACGTAACAAAGAATTTGTTGAAGGATCTATTGCAGAAGCTTATTTGTAAGAGGAAATATCTTTTTTCTGCTCCCATTATTTTGAATCTGAGTATCCTTCAAAACACAATCGAATGGGACGAAACGAGAGGAATATTGATGAAATCGACAATCAATTATCTGTTTTCAACCAGCTAGAGCTTGGTTTTTGTGGAGTTTATGAACGCTGGCTTTCGGATGATGAACATCACCGAGCTCATATGTATGTTCTACTCAACTGTGAAGAGATGACATCAGTTGTACTGTAAGTGTTTATATCACTTATTCTATCATTTATGTTACAGTAAATAACTTTGTTTTTTATAGGTTTTATGATAATCATATCAAGAAACAAATTCCACAAATTACAGCAGCTGCTCTCGAAGAACACCGACAGAAAAGTTTCTCTCATTGGTTTCAAAAACTGGTAACATAAATTCTTTATCTTTTAGCAACTCATTCAATGTATAGTTTACTATATTGATAATTATTTCACAAATTTTCAGGTGTCTCGACATGCTGATAAAATTGACAAATGGCTGTGTATATTGAGTAACCCACCTTCCAAACTTGTTAAAACTTATAATGCATATGTGGTGAATGGATTTCGATTTCACACACATGAATATGGGGAATCAAAAAAAATGAACAGTGGAGTTATCTTGAGAGGATCTCATCATCGAGAAAATGAAGTTGACTTTTATGGCATACTTGATGAAATCATTAAACTCTGTTATCTTGGACAACATTACATAACCATGTTCAAATTTCGGTGGTTGGATACAGAGAGAGGCGTGCGTGTTAATCCGACTCATGGAATCATCGATATTAAATGTAAAAGTGTTCTCGCAGTAAATGAACCATTCTTATTGGCTCAACAGGCATATCAAGTTTATTACGCAAAGTACTGTGCTGCATCAAGAGACTTGACTGATTGGTGGAGTGTAATAAAAATCAAAATTCGAGACAATCAGTTTAGTCAAAGTGAATGTGCTTTCACTGATGTGCAAATAATTGAAGTTTTTCAAGAGAGTACTCAAAATCAATCTTTTTTACAAAGAGACATGAGTATCGATGACGACACCCCACATTTAAGAGTCGGTGATGACGATGATGTTAATGATGTCACATATGAATTTGAAATGATAAGAGATGAAGCAACTGGAACTCGAATGGATATCGATGATGTTGAGGAGCAATATGAAGATAACATTGACATATATGAAGATGATGATGAAGATGAACACTGATAGAATTCTATGGTAGTTATATACAATCATAATATATATATATATGTATATATAATAGTAATTATCAATTATTTGCTAACAACATTAACATTTTCTATTTCAGATGGACGATGACACATTTCGTGAGTTGGCGGATGCTGACCTGCCTTTCGATGCGGATGAGTTGATGGCAGATGACCCTCAGCCTGCAGGTGCTCCAGGGAGTACGCGGAGGGGGCGCGGTCTTGCACGATTGATGATTCCTGACCCCATCCCCGAGCGACGTCCACGTCTTGGGTTTGATCCACGCACACGGAGGTGTGATAACCTGTGTGATAACCTGTGGATTTGACTAAGATTTCATTAATCTATTCACATAATAAATGTTTATTATTTTTATAGTTTTCCGCATATAGCAGTCGGACAGGGCAGTGCAATTTTGCGCAACTATTTCTCTCAGCCGTGGACCACATGGGAGAAGATTCCCATTGATGTGCAGCAGGCCATGTTCGTCCATTGGTTGGTACGTATGTAAATAAATAATTTTTATTTTTGAAAATTATTTCATTTCTAACTTGATATTTTGATTTATTTGTAGGGTTTATGGTATCCGATTGAGGATACCATGTGTGATGCCATCCACGAGGCATGGGAGGTGGCCATGCGTGATCGATTTCGTCAGTTTTTGCACAATTTAAGAAAAGATTCCATGAAGAAAGCAGGAGTGTCAGATTTTGACGAGTCATGTAGAGCACACCGACCAGAGTACATTTCATCCCATGTATGGGATGGATTATGTGCACACTGGTTGAGTGGTGCCTTTCAGAGGAGATCATCGGTGGGGAGGCAGAATCGGGGGAGACAGGAGGTGACTCATCGAGCTGGGAGTCGTTCTTTCAGTACTCATAGACAACATCTGGTACGTACATTATTTATAAATATTTTATATAACTATAAATATTAACAATTTATTTTTTATTCTTATAGGATTTCGAGCACCCCAATATTACGGAGTACGACATATATCGGAGGATGTATAGTGATCCTGCTACTGGGGAGCTCAGAGGTGATCGTCAGCATCACATCATGGTTAGTATTATTTGTTTTCAAGTTTAAAAATTAACTGCATATAATATATTCACAATTTTAATTTAAATTACAACTACAGGAGTCATATGAGGCCGCAGCGTCACAGACCCGGCCTGAGAGTCAGGCCGAGTCATCAGATCAGACCACTGGCCATCAGTTTGATGAGGCGGCATGGATGCAGGCCACCTAGTATGCCTTCGAGAAGGGCCGGGTAGTTGGTATCAGCTCTCGACTGACTCCTGGAGATTATTATGGCAGTGTTGCAATGTCGGCATCTATCTCGAGAGGAGCTCGTGCATATTCTTCTGCTACACAGTATGAGGATCAGTTGAAATCTCAGACTGCACTGATAGAGAGTCTCCGACAGGAGCAGGAGCAGATGCGTCAGCAGCATGAGGAGGAGCGTCGATGCCAGCAGTAGCTGTACGAGGAGCAGACGAGTCGGTGGCAGCAGCAGCATCAGGAGCAGATGGAGTACATGCGTCGACTCACTCATGCTTTAGGGATGGAGTTTCCTCCACCACCATCTGCAGATCCCCCCCTCCCCCCCTCCTTCAGATTAGAGTTTGTTTTTATGTTATAAAATTTGTTAAATCAAAATATGATTTTTTTTCTATTCGTAGTTTCTGTCTCATTATAAAATATTAATAATATTATATTTTGAAATAACAATATTAATATGAATAATAATATTATTTATATTTTATAAAATTAAATTATATATATATATATTAAAATTTTATAATATTATAATTTAATTATTTTTTTTGTAATATTTGAATTATTTTAATATTTTAATGTAAAATAATTCTATTATTTTTATATTAATTAAAATAACTTATTAATATTTTTTTATTTATGAATTATAATTCTAATATTATTATATTAATTAAATCATTTATTAATATTCTATTATTTTTTATTTTTGAATTATAATTCTATTATTATTATATTAATTAAAATAATTTATTAATAATTTATTATTTTTATTTGTGAATTATAATTCTATTATTATATTAATTAAAATAATTTATTAATATTTTATTATTTTTTATTTTTGAATTATAATTGGATTATTATTATATTAATTAAAATAATTTATTAATAATTTTTTATTTTTTATTTTTTTATAGTATTTGCGATGGGATACTATGCCCGTCGCAAATAGTATTATTATTATATGCATTAAAATAATTTATTAATAGTTTTTTATTTTTATTTTAAATAGTTTTTGCGACGGGTCCTGTCGCAAAAACTATTTGTGGCGGGCCCGTCGCAACAGGTATTTGCGACGGGGCCCGTCTCAATTACTATTTGAAAAGTTTTTTACAAATATACGGAGTACTATTTGCGACGGGGAGAATCCCCGTCGCAAAAAAGGTCTTTAGCGACGGGTCCGTCGCAAATAATTCTTGTTGCGACACTATTTTCAGCAACGGGCCATTTGCGACGGGATCCCGTCGCAAATGACCCGTCGCAAATACTTGTTTTTCTAGTAGTGAATTTTCAAAAAACTTTCCTTGAAATTTCCGGGTCTTTACAATTTATATCTCACACCCTATTCGGGCCACCATTACACTGGGGTACCCGAGTATAACTTTTTTTTAAGCTAATTAAATTCATTATTTTTTTCCTGTACCTTGTTTTTAGGAGCATAGTATTGAGGTAGAGATTGAGATGCTCATAGAGGTCTCCCATTGGAATTTTCATTTCATTCCTTATTTTGTATTGTATTTTATCTTATAGCATGTTGTGTGTCTATTATTTCATATTATGTATCATCATCAGGACATGCATTATTATATTGAATATTATCATTTTACGTCATTTATATTCAGATTTTCATTCTTCTACTTCTCAATATTTTTGTTATTTACATCTTCCATTGTTGTATTTTGATTATTATTACCTGGTATACCATTGTGAAACTATGAAAATATGGTATAGTCTCCCCACTATCACCTCTTAAGACCCTCACTACTAGTTTCTAGCCTCTACCATATGGGGATACATGATTGAGGCCATGTGACCCACATGACCGACTACGGGCTTAGTGGCCAGTTGGGATGGGATGTTACAAAGTGGTATCAGATGCCTTATTTTCCTTTGTCTCACTATTTTGGGTTGGTAGAAACGATTCCAGTAATGTTTTTTTTCTTGGTAAATAGCCATGTCTGGGAATGATCAACCCACCCATGGGGAAAAGTTCAAGTGACCAGGGTAGGGTTTTTTGTTCATGTTTTTTTCAATTAGAGTGGATTATTATTTCACCTTGAGTGAATGGTGTACATTCCACTTATTATTGATTTATGAAGTTTATGGAATTTTACCCTTGGCCTTGAATATAAAGGAAGTAACATGACCTAAATCTTTATAGGAACACATAACTTCACATTTCATGCATATTTCATGCCATACAGTTTCATTTATATCTTTCCTACTGATTTGGATTGTGTTCATTGAGTGTTATTCCATTATATTTTTTTTCTTTAGCATGCCTTTTTATATAACATGCTAGAGAGATTTACTTATCTTGTTAATTTTCTACCATCATTTTTTATTATATGCCATTCTGCATGATTTTTAGCCTTTCTTTCCAATGTATCATGATTTGGTTCTTATTAGAATTCTATTTACGTTTACTTGTTTGGATAACATTCCTAGTTTGGTTTTTGATATGTAAATGGTTCCATGGGATTAATGTAACGGTTGTGATTAAATGGGAACCAGTTTTTAATCGTACTATGTATGGGCACCTTACAATTGGGAAAAGGTAACCTGTACACCTCAACAATATTTTAAACGTACTTTGAATAAATATATAATATTTTTAAAATGAAAAGGATTCAAAATTTAATATGTTAAGGTGAGTAGGTTTTGATTAAATGTTAGCTAATGATGACTAGTAATGTTTATGGACGCTTTATAGATTGGTTGATGGCCACCCATATCATTGAACTATTATATATGACCTTGTTACATATTGAAATGGTGATAACTGTGAAATGCTATTTAATTTTTGAACTGAAATGAATTGGTATCCTTTATAAATTCTTGTGACTAAATAATGGGAATGTAGAATGCATGGTTACCTTAATTGATGGAAAACATGACATAGTTAGGAATGTTGGGGAATGTTTTTTATGTTATAAACCATTATTGGTGTATTAAAACCTTAATAATTAAACAAATTTTATTGGGTTTCATCGTAAGTAACCCATAATGGTTAGATGTGACCCTCATAGGTCACCTTATCTATTAAAAATAAATGTATGTGGTAAATTTCCAGATTATGATGGGATGGAAATAAAATAATTAATGATTTAAGTAGAGATATCAATTGTACTTGCCTATTATGCCTTGGTGTTTTTTTAGATATTTTAATTTATTAATGATTGAATGTAAATCAATGAAATGGATTAAGATGGAACCTAAAGTCATTTCATTTGTCTAAACCCTCGTGTAATGGATATTTTAACAATCCTTTTGAATCATCTTTGAATAGAAGTGTGGGAATTTTTCATAGGATTTCACCTTTTTCGAAATGGCTTAAATTATAGGATTTTGATAATAGTTTCATTCCAGTTTTCATGACCTAATGAAAATGGGTTCGACGCTTGTGCTTCTGTAAGGGGTTAACCCATGGTAGGTAGCTCACTTAGATATTAAATTTCTTGCTAGATCCAATTATTTTTCTACCATTACTGTCGTTTGGGTGTCATTGTCTCTAGAAGAAATCTTACCTCCTAAATGACACCTTTTTTTGAGTGGGTGGTCATCATATCATTTTCCCTTTTATGGGTGTGAGCATCATGTAATGCTCATTCTCAGTGGTTCAGACATGCATAGGGAATGGTCAGCCTCTTTGTAAGTTGTGTGACCCTTTTCTCTTTCCTTGGGTGACTTAGAAGGTGTTCAATCTATTTTACAGTCCTATATAATAATGAAACTTTTGAGCCATGTTTTTGTGTGGGCCATGAAATACATGAATGCATAGTTCAAATATCCTATGGATAGTATCTAGGATTTTATTTGTTTCTCATCAATCATCGGGGCAGTATGAATTAATGTACATGGTGCTGTTCGAGTGCAAAATGATGTATAGAATAGGTTGAGTTCAATTGAATAGTTGATACTTGGCCTATTGAGTAAGGTCTCAAGTCATCTCTATAGTATAGTGACTAGGGTGTTAAAAGAATCATGTCTATCCCAATGCTTGGGGAACGTTCTAGAAACATTAGTGACATTCAAGTGAGGTTGGTTTGGATTTATTTCTAATTTTTTAACATATGTGGGTGTGACTAGAAGGAGTTACGCACATGCGTTTAAGGTGAATCGGATCTAGATCACTTATGTGCAACTAGTTTATCATTCCTTTCAATGACTAGGAGACACCTATGGTGAAGATTGTCATCCTGGATCTTCTAGATCATGTTATTTATTTCTCTAAAACTTGAAATTTTTATGGTTGGTTGTGTATGAAACCTTTGGGAAACACTAATGCTCTAAAAGGTACTTCAGTTTTTAAGCGTGAATGATCACAAGATTCCTCTAGTGGTAAAGTCTTGTTGTTCGTTTAATGATGCATCGACAAGGGAATCTGATATTATTTCAATAATTCGACCAGTAGTGATTTGGATTCTCTTCATGTGGTTTTATTGGAACCCTCTTAGTGTATTCTATTTAGTGTAGAGCCAGTCCCCTATCTTGAAATCTTTAATTACTCACTGAGAGATCATTGGTCTTTATCGGTGATAATTTTTTTTTAAAAATAATTTTTTATGTGGTTTCTCTCAGTGCTCTATGTTTTATGTGTGGTTTTAATCAAGGCATGGTTAGTCCTAAGTGAAACATGGGTTCCATAGTTGGAATTCCATTATTAGACTCTTGGACATCATCTGTTTCCATTACATGACCTCCATAATAATTCCATTATAGGCATATTCAATGATCTAATGTTGACGTTTTAGACTTATTCCAATTTATCACATGTAAACATGGAGCATAGACAACCTTGGTTTAATTACATAGACTCTAGGTTAATTAATTTTATTTTATCTTGGATTTATTTTCAGTATCGGTGGTGATGTTGAAAAGGGTGATGATTCCAGTGGGCTAGATCTGGATTACCCCATTGTTCTTGTTGAGGCACAATAGTTTAAATGACCATGTAGTGGTTTAACAAAGTAATGTCACCGGAATTCAAGTATGGACTTTAGTGAGTGACCTTATTTTAATTGCAAGGTTCCTTAGAGGAAGGCATTTCAGTTCAATTTTAATTAAGTAATCCACCTAACCCGAGCATTTTCTAGATTAGTCATGCAGAGGGGCTCTACTCACTTTAATTCTTGTTCTATGGGTATGGTCATTGGGAATAGGTTTAATTATGTTATAGGGTTAAGGTGGGTGTGGTTTTAAGTATTGCAATGTCTTCATAGAAATCTTGTGCAAACTATTTTTGTTTAGTCGATTTGGATTTGACTATTCCTTTAATGTGGGGTCCCAGATGTGGCCTTGGATGTAAACAAGATCACCTGGTTGAGGAAAATCATGCATAGAGCATCATTACAAATTCATAGAGAATGATTTGTAGGAAATTATAACATTGGAGGTATCATGGCTTGGAATTGGACCCTTTCTATGATAATACCTATGGTAGGGACCATCATTGGTTAGTTTTTTTAAAGAGAATAAGACTTGGTCATGTCTCTAGCTGAACGAGCCCTGGTAAGCTCCGTTTCAGCACTGTTGTTGGAAAATCAGTGTTGGATCAAGTTTTGATGGATTGAATTCTATATGCTTATGTATGTTATTTGAGGCGTGTTAGGTGTTCAGTAATGCAACGTGAATGTTTCAATGATACTTCATGACCCTCATAGGTCGGGTGATGTTTTCATTGTCCCAAGGATTCATTAGGATGATATTTTCTAAGGTGGGGATATTGTAACATCTTGTGTTTTAAGCCAAGGTATAATTCCAAGGAAATTGATTTTTTTTCATTTATTGGATGTTCTATTCATTGAACCAAGCATTGAAATGTAATTTTGAGAGTTGGAACACTTCAATGTGTTGATTTTAGGCTTGGGTGAAGGCCTGAGGGGTCCCTAGGGGGTCTTGATCTATTTTTGGGGTGTCAAGCTCCAAAATATCATGTTTGGGTGGCCTAACAGAGGCACATAATATTTCTTAAACTATATTCCCTCGGTAGTAAACTGTGTGGCTAATGGATGTGAGCAGAAGTAAAGTGAATGGGTAGTGCATGGTTTTCCCAAACCATGCGTCTATCCCTCATGGTTAGTACCACATTGGTAGTACCCATTCACTATTCACTACACGGATTCTACATGGTTAGGCTAACCATTAGGTACAAACCATGTGAGGAGGAATTCTAAGGTAGGGAGTTCCACGTGTTTGGAACATGTTTTGGCCAAACTATTTGGCTAAACCATGTGGAATAGTTTTGAGGGTAAAATTACCAAATACCCTTATTGAAATCTTTGAAATTTATTTTTTATTCTTCCCTTCTCCATCAGCAGCATGAGTCCTCCTCTCTACACAAATGGAGTTCCCAATCTCCTTCATCTTGCCATGGATTGATCTCCTCTGTCCATCATCAAATTTGAGCATAGTTAACCTATATGGATCTGCATTTATAATATCTTGATTCATTTTTTATAGTTCTTCCTTTAATCTTTGATTAACAGACTTACAGAGGTGAAGATTATTTTCCCTATTTTCAGGTTGAATCTCTATTTCTTAAAATTATTCTAAATGAGACCAAAATATATCTTTATATTTGTTGAGTAGATCATCCTATGTATGAGGTGGGTGGTCTCTGGCATTTTTCTGAAAAAAACATTATTTATAAATAGAACCATTAGGTGGCAATATGGACTTTGTTGCACATTTCTTTATAATTTATTCCTTCATATTAAATTGATCATTGTACCTAGATACAATTCCTATGATCATTTTTTAGTTTATTGAGGTTTCAAACATTGTCATGGACACCACATGTGTGTGATAACATGAATTTCCCCTTTGTAATTAATTTATTAACTTCCTAGAACACCTTCTAAGAATTCAGGATGGATTAACATTGGAATTTCCCCTATAGAATTTGGTCCAAATGATAATTGCATGTCCTAAGTTCCATGTTTAATTTTATAATTGAAATTAAATGTATAGAATCATTCTAAAATGATTTCAATAGATAAAATTATTTATTATTCTTTAATGAAATACATTATTGTGATAAAATTATTGTCATGAACAATTCATGTTTTTTATTTTAAATTCACTTGGAAGAGGTTCCCTTTCTTCAAAATTACAATGTGTTTTTTTTCTTAATTAAATTATGCTTACTTTATGGATTTGTGTTTTACAGATCCTTTTATGATAGTGTTTGATATAATGAATGCTTTTTCATGGCCTCATTGGGTATTCTTAAATGGAGTTCCCTCCTTTTTATATAAATGATAAATTGTCTAGAGCACCTTATAGTTGTCTTACCTATTTTATTAATTGAATGGTGTGGCCCACTCTTAATATACATGGTTAATGATCAAATAACCTACTATGTTATTGTATTGATTCATAAACGCATTTTATTAAGTAGGTAATTTTCCAATTGGTTCATGGAATATTATTAGTTCCCATTTTGTCTTGTTAAATGAATTTTCATATCTTATTTAGATAAATGATGTGTATTAATAAGGAATGAAATGTTCATGATGGTTTTCTTCCCTTTAAGGAATTAATGATTAAATTGAAGTGAATTTTAATGGGTGGAAAGTCCACACCATTTATGCATGGTTAGTAAATGCTATGATTATAATGTGATTCCCTTATAGATATTTGGGCTTAATTAAACAAATAGAATGATAGGTAATGCCTCATGGATCTGGTTATTTTTATTATTATTATCAAATGATCAAACCATGATAGAGGTCATGGAATTATGGTATGGGATCTATTGATCATGGAGGAAAATCACGCTCCCTTATATTAAGTGTTGTGTTTATGGCGTCTCACCCCATTGATACAAGTAGGATATAGTCTGAGGTGTCATGCTCCCTATTTAGAGTGTTGACATGATGGCACACCCACCATCCTATGTGTCATTCATGAAATATCACACTGTATTTGGATGTAGGGAATCTACCCTATTTGTTGAGATTATAGGCTCTTTTAGAATAGTCATGGATGTCTAAATTATGCCCGATCCATCCAGTAGCTAGTATTCCAGGTATATAGCTATTAGAATCAGCATGCACTTGGTCCATATAGGTGGATGTGATATATAACTATACTATATATATTATTACTATATATATATATATATTCTGATTAGAAATATATTCCAGGAATGATCTGATGTATGTAGATCCTCCATGTATCCTTCTGGACCCTCAATAGGATATTGTTTATTTGTTTATTCAGTTCTGTTTGTTATTTTTTTATTCATATTACCTACATGCAGATTTTTTTATTATTCATAGACTGGATTCAGTCATAGAAAATGTGGTTATTAAGCTATTGGAATTTATATCTCACACTCTTCTCAGGTCTCCATTGGACCGGGGTACCTGAGTAGAAAATATGTTTGCAGGACCTTAGATTCATACTTTTGTTGTTTTCTTGTACTTGGGACATAGGAGTATAGGACCAAGCTAGAGCTTGAAATGCTCAGGGAGATCAGCCTTGGGGATTTTCTTTTCTCTGTTTATATTTTATTGTACTGTATCTTTTATCATGTTATGTTACTATTGTTCCATATTATATATCATCATCAGGACATGTTTGGATCTATTGAATATTAGATTTTTTTCCTTCTTTTATATTTAGTTTATATTTTCATTCCTCTTCTCAGTTTTTCTTTTATTTATTCTTCCACTGTTGGATATTGTTTATTATTTTTTGATATACTATTTCTATTCTCTAATAATAGAATATAGTCCCCCCACTATCACCTCCTAAGACCCTCCCAACTAGTTGGATTCCTTTGGTTTATGTGGGGATGTTGTTGAGGCCATGTGTCCAACCATCCTGGCTACCGTCTTAGTTGTCAGACAGGTTAGGATGTTATAGTCTATCCATGAGTTAATCATTTTCAAGGAGATTTGGTGAAATAATCATCAATTTAGTAAAATGGGTATCATACTATATATTTGAATGATCCCTATTTTCTAACATCAAGAAACTACAGTCCTTCACCACCCTCAAGGTCTCTAGGTATGATTACCAATTTAAATACACCTTGAACATGGTCCAAGATAGATCATTGAACCTACTTGAAATAATCATCGGATCCCACCACATTCTACCCTATCCATCCATAACATCCATGGAGAATCCCAACTTTTAAGTCCCATTGGTCTTTAAAAACACAAAAAATCAACTCAGTATGATCCAAATACTCCTTTTTCTCATTGTGTCCCTTATTTCCATGGAATTAATGTAGATTTTTCCTTATAAACTCTTAAGCATAATTCATTTCCCAAGTCTTCTCATGACCAACCACTTACCCTAGGATTAGATAATATGAAACACTAACTCCACTAAACCCAGATCAATAAGAGGGTCCACCAATATTATTCACTCTGCAGAATGATCTTTATTCCTAGTAAAGGTTCTTCTAGGAGAAAAATTCTACAAGACATAAAAAAATAATCATTAAATACAATTCCACTTTAAAATACATCATGTGAACCAAAACAAACCATCGTCATGGGTATCATCATGTACCACATAAATCCCTAATAACTCCCAATGAATAAAAATGTAAAAATAAAAAAAATCAATGAATTTCCCATGATTCATAGTTTGGATGCATGGTTAGGAAATCCATTCACCTCCTCAAGAAATCCCTTCTACACTCTACAACTCAAATTAACCACTGGTCTCACCTTAAGACTCGACATAAACTAGGAAACACCTTTAAATGTCATTAAAACCCCATAACTAGGCATAAAACATAACCAAAATATTTGGAAACTAATGTAAAATTGAGTTTCTCCATAAAGAATATCTATCTAGGAACTTCCTCATTCCATTGACTCATGCCCCAATTATCCAAGATCTAGTATACCAAAGACTCCAAGATAAAAAACACACTGGGATACGTTTTTGTAATGAAAAAACCGAATTCAACTCAACTTGTCACCTGTGCCAGCCTACCACACATCCAAAAGCGTGTTCTCAATCCTGACACACTGGTAAAAAACATATCATAACCAGAAATATATTCTGAATATTTTTTCCCATGGTAAACTACAAATACCCATCCATGAAATATTATATTCAGACTAACATTATCAAATTCAACAACATAAACTTTAAAATCGAGGGTACACATGAAAGACTAAGAAGGTACCATATGTAGCCGTATACAAATCATTCTAGAATTCTATATACATGGTATCTAAAGTCAAAATTACAAAACATAGAAGAATTTTTACATAAAAAATCATATAAATACATCCCAATGGATAAAAATAACAAAATACTCCCCACAATTCAACTCCATGATAATACATATCCTCAAAAAACACTAAACATTGGTAATTATGAAGATCCACTTGGGTACATGGTTCCCATACCATTACCTATATCCTTAAAAAAAGTCTATATAATCCCAAGAAAATATATACAGTGTGGGAAAAAATTACTAGTAGGATACCACCATGAATATATTTAGTAATTTTACATATTCAATTCAAAAAACTAGTTTAAAATATCATTTCAACACTAAACCACTTGGAAAACATCCCACTTTCAAATAAACCATTCAAGTCCATTTGGTTTTCCATTTAAAATGAAACAATTTTTTTTCAAAACAATACCTAATATGGTCCAAATGAAGAATCATGGTCCAAGGAACAACATTCCCATCATATACAATAGGGCATAACAAATGTGAACATATACATCGTCAACATGTAAACAATAATAAAAAATGGGGAAAAATATCCCACCACATCAAACATGGAATGAATAAAATACACAATGAATAAAAACCTATCAATGCCCATCATGCTCGAATGGGGTGGTAAGGGTGGGGATGGGTTTGAAGAGTGGTCACGTGGTCAATTCCTCAGGAAAATAGTTTATTTGTATTTTATTTTTTGTGGCATGTGTTGTTTTCATGGTTTTACACAATTTTTTTATTAACGAATATGAAACAAGTAATGGAAACCTATGTATCTAACTATTAGGCCTATCAAGAGTGATTCTAAAGAAGTCTGATAGCTGGATAAGAAATAATGGAACCTCTCATGGTCTTCCTCGACCCCAACTCTAAAATCTCTCACGGTCTCTCATCTACCATTCAATGAATCTCACATGGTCATTCGACCCAAAGGCTCTCATTGTCCCATGTAACCAAAAATGGATTCTTTCATACTCTCCCCTCTTAATTCTTTTATGATCCCTCTAAAAACCCCTCACTCACACCCTATTTAACCCAGGGGATTCTCCATGCCAACATAACCCCAAACTTTTTCTATATCAAATATTCCATTTCATAAGGAATTTTAATAAATAACATGCAGATTTTACAGAACACCTTTTCAAAAGGTAAAAAAAATCTAAAACTATTTGAGGAATCTATTTAAAAACCATTCAAACACATTTATCCCTTTTATTAAACAATTGTTGTGAATATTAGCCACACCCATTTGGATAACCCTCTTTAAACCCTCCAATTTATGAACTAATCAAGGATTACTATCAAATATTTAATACATATCAATCAAGAATTATTTATATGGTAATTTAAACCACACAAAGTAATGTAAATTCATAATTTAATGGTAATCCATGAGAAAATCCCTCAAAAAGAGAAACCTACCTCATATTCACATCCAACCTCTTCGCCTTTGACGATAACCCTATAAAATTGGAAGATCAAGGCCTTACACACCTAATCATAAATAAAACATACCATTTCATCATTACACACCCTAAATTTGGTAGTTGTGCCATCTATGGTTACAAATATCCCTGAAAATGGAGGAATAAGATTTAATGATGGGGAAAGAGGAAAAAATCACGAATACATGGACTTAACTCATACCAAATCAATAAGAATAAAAGAGAAATCCACCACTAAAGGAGAGTGAAATCTATACCACCTAGAATAAGAGGTTTCAAATTTTGGATAGGGAAAATAAGGTTTAAATCCACTAAAATCTGACAAACAAATTGGAAAAATATCAATATTTATGTGAGATAGATAGGCCACACAGTTTGACCACATGGTTAGACAAACCAAGAACCAAACATTAAAGGATATTATCTCAAAAAAATATGTCAATCACTTATCCCTAGCTGTCACATGGTTTGAAAAGTTTTTCTCAATATCTACAAAATCCCAATATCAAAACCTACATCACCCTTACACATTTATCTACATGTTCAATGCAATCATATTATATCGATGTGCCTTGGTTTTTTTTCCCAAAAATACCATTTCTGACCCCCTATCACCTGGGAACTCCACGAATGAACCAATATGTAAATAAAACCCACAATTAGATGTACTAGGGACCGGGGGGTGTCACTGGTGACATCCCTCAGACAAAAATGATAGAAAATAAATTCTAAGAGATTGACCAAACCATGGGGGTGGGTTTCCCTCACATACAAACAAAATTCAGTAGTCATACTCAAAAGAATACAATAAACAAGATGTATGATATATAAAACAATAAAAACTAATGAAATAATAAAAAGTATCAAAATCATAGTCACTATTATACTTAATTTCCAAATTTTTATAGCAATAAAAGACCCAAAGACACAAAAAAAACAAGGCCTCAATGTGGCCCTATGAAATAATCCACTAAAACACATATCTAAGATCCAACTCTACTATGACAAGACTTCAAAATCATTGTACTTCTCTAGTAATGTATGAGATATATCCTTTATTGTTTCGTAGTTAATTGAAATGTGTTTTTTAGTTTTAAGAATCATTGATTCTAGGCGGTTTCCATTGTATTTATTCCTAGAACCAGAAACTTCCAATAGTTCTTTATCCAAAAGGGACATTCATTCCAAAGGCAGGAATTTGTCAAAGTTAAACTTTACGATACTTAGTAACGTGCATTGGTCGAGAGGATGGGAGGTCAGACTGATCACACACTTTTGGGTGGAATTATTATCTACTCTGGGACCTCTTTATAAATTTAAGATATTTTTATGAATCCTTATTAAGTCACCAAGTATAACATAAGTTTCCATTGTAATTTCAATAACATATTAACATGTGTAGAATTTAGAATCATTAGTATGTATTCAAGGTTATTAATTAATGGAGATACCTGTATGTATTCATGGTTCCCCATAAATGGTATCCTTCCATATACTATTTAAATATTATTTAAATCATTGTTATGATGATACCAGTTTTTAATCCACTTAGTGGGGCACTATGGAATTTACTTTCATTTAGGGAGATGAATGCTTGTTTTGATATTGGGATCATACCCATTAAATGGTCTACCTACGTATCCTTGTGAAATGAATCAGAACCCTCATAGTTCAGTGAAACTTAATGGGACACGTCATACATTTTAATTTCATGTGATAAGGACCTAGTCGTACAGTTTAATGTCATGTGGTATGGAAATCTAAGCGAAAGGTTCTTAGTAATGGTTTGGTGTGGTACTTATTCCTATGAACCCTAAGGAACATGGAAAGAATATGGGTTTCCAAGTAGGATTAGACACTGTTGGGAATATGACCCAAGGAGAACATGGTTGATTTGAAGTGTTGGGTTTGAACCTTAAGGAGGCTTCCTATGTATCCCATGTGTATGGAAATCAAAGCCCATGTAATTTGATAAGTATCATAGGAGTGTATAGTCCTTTGAAAGAAATTATTTTGGGCATACTTTTTGAACATGATGCCTTGATGATTTGGGGGTTTAATTTGTGGATTATTCCTAAGGAGGATGCCCAGATTAAGGGAATTAGGTTTGGATTCTTGAAGAGGATATCTAGTGACATAGGTCCCTAGAAAGTATTCCTACATATCCTAGTTTGAAAAGGAATCATATTTCTTTTAGTTCCTTTGTTGGGCAAAAATCCCTCAAGGTAACATTGCAGTATTTTTGGGTTGATTGTGTTAGTTGACAAAGCAGGTTTTCATGGATATTTGTTGAGTTCCCAAGAAGTTGTTGACAATCCTTGTTAACAAAGAACGATGACAAATGAAAGGAAGATCTGGAGGCGGTACAAAAGATCATTACAAGGTGGCGCCATTTCCCAGTGTTTTCCAAATTTTTGGGGTCCAAAATTTGGAATTTGGTGAGCATTGCGAAAATAGGATTTCCATGAAGATCGTAATATAATATGGCAATAGCATGAATTTCGCGAAGATATGATTCATGGTTTGGAAATTGTGAAGACCAGAAGAATGGAGGCGGTGAGTCTTCGCGATTACGTCAAGCTTCGCGAACGGCAGAGGCTGAAGCGCATCGCGGCGGTGAAGGGATTTGCGAGGGAGCTTCGCGGTGAAGGCGTGAAGGAGTGTTGACGGTAATGCTTCGCGACTACGTCAAGCTCCGCGAACGGAAACTTGCTGTGGTGCTTCGCGATTTGGACAGAATTCCGGCTGAAAATTTGGAGCTTCGCGATTTGAGATGACGTGGCATTGACTTCACGTGGAAGGGATGAGGGTCGGTGGAATCGCCTATAAAAAGAGGCCGACCCCCTCAAGAGAAGCAGTGAGAATTTTCAGAGAAAATCCATTGCTCTCGGTTCGTAGAGGTGGTTCCCGAAGGAAGTGTGCTTCGCTAAAGGGGAGCATCGCGGCGGCTATTCTAACTCCGCGAAAGGTGTGTGCCCTGTGTTAGCTCAGTGAGCTTCACAGAGAGGCAGGAGCTCCGCGACGGCCTAAGAATTGCGAATGTCTGTGCATCGCGAGAGTGCTTCACGATAGAGCTTCTCGAAAAGGCAGGAGCTTCGCGAAGGCTTGTTTGAGCTTCGCGAAATTGGGAGCCTAGCGAAGTAGGGTGCTTCACGAAGGTGTTTCCAAAGTAGTTTTCCCAGTGGATAGTGGCAAAGGGGTATTCATCTATGGGTGAAAGTTGAACTTCAACAGAGCATCTACATACAGAGAAAGATGCATTCCTTAATGGAAATGAAGAGACCTACAGGTCTATAAACTGTGAGTGAATCCCTTCACAGAGCAGTGAGCTTAGGAAGAGGAAAAAGGTGATCCTCTCCACCGGCAGTGAGCCAGAGAGAGAGAAACAGAGAGTGACCCTTGGGAAAGCAGTGAGCTGACCCTAAACGTTGTAAAGGCAGTGAGCCTGGGAATAGAAGTGATCTAGCCCGAACATTGTAATCCACAGCTAGTGAAGTTTAGTGGAATTGGTACGACCGGCAACTTGTCGGCGTATGCTCCTTGGACGTAGCCCTTTGCAGTGAACCAAGTAAAATTGCTGTGTCCTGTGCATGATTTACTTTATGTTTACTTTGTGCAACAGGAAAGAGAGATAAGAGTGTTTTACTTAACAGCGAAATAAGATCAGAACGGGCATTAATTTTTAATTAGTCATACCCTGATTCACCCCCCTCTCAGGGTATTCAGCCTTGTGGACCTAACAATTGGTATCAGAGGCAGGTTGATATTAGTTCTTCTCTCAATGGAGGTTACTAATCATAGAGGGATTCCGATCTTCGACGGATGTAATTTTCAGATATAGAAGAATCGAATGCAACACTATTTCCAATCTTTGGGAATGGATGTGTTTTCAGCAGCTATGCATGGTATCACAGCTGATATTACTAGTGGTGCATTATCAGAAGCAGAGCATAAAGAGTTGGATGCTGATTCCAAAGAAATAAATGCCTTAGAGGGAGCCCTTTCCAATCCCATATATACAAAGGTGATGTCATGCAAAACGTCACATGCCATGTGGGAAAAGCTTTTGAATATTTATGAAGGGGATACAAAAGTCAGAGAGGCAAAGTTTCAAGTGTTGTGGAACAAGTATGGAGATCTGAGAATGAACTCGAATGAGTCTGTTGATGCATTCTTTGACAGGGTAAATGTTGTGGTAGAAGACATGCGGGGTCTTGGAGAAATTATCGAAGATATAAAAATTGTGAAGCGCATATTGAGAAAACTTCCACCTCGATTCAATTCGAAAGTTTCTATTTTGGAAGATAAAGACCCAAAAGAACTGACATTGGATAACCTGCACAGCACTCTTGTTGCATATGAAATGAGAAACGATGATAATGAGACTGTGGAAAAGGGGAAATCCAAAGAGGTGCCATTCAAGTCCATGAAGAAACTCACCATTGAAGATTCTAATGAAGAAGAAGAGACAGATGAGGTGATGTCATTACTTTCTTCAAATCTGCAAAGAGGAAGAGGAAAGTTTAAAGGTAAAATTCCACTAGAATGCTTTCGATGTGGAAAGGTTGGTCATCTAGCGGCAAGATGCCCCAAGAAATTTCAAGATAACGATGATGATGATGATGAATTTGAAATTGCAAAGAAGAAATCTTTAGCCTATGTGAAAGGGAAGAAGAAGTTCAAGAGAAATTTCTTCAAGAGGAAGAATCTTCTTTCACAAGAGATAGACAGTTCAGATGATTCTGAGGATGAAGAGGTTGAGGAGTTTGAAAATTGTAAAGATCATAGAAAAAATTCTATGGTAGCGGTCGTCGGTAGTTCTCAGGAAAAGGAAGAAACTGGCGTTGGAGAAGAGGAAGAAGAAGTTGAAGGAAGAGTTGATATGGAAGCCGAATTGGAAGCAGCTCTTGAAGAGATATATTTTTGGAGAGCCAAAAAGAAGAAATCCAATAAAGTGGTTCGTGATGCCAAACTCTATATGCAACAACAGGATGATGAAAATTCAGAACTTTTAGAAGAAATTGAAAGACTAAAATCCTCAACACCAGAGATCTCAGAAAATATCGTTGAGCATAAGCTTAAAGTTGAGGAACAAAAGAAGGAAATTGATTGTTTGACTAACACAGGAAAGGAGCAGGTCAGACGTATCAAAGAGCTTGAAGAAGAAGTGGTCAGTCTGCGATGAAAAATGAAGGATCAAGAAAAATTCTTGACCCCCAATGTGATATCAAAAAAGCAGGCCATTCAGAAGACAGAGAAGATGAAAGAGGAGGCTCGTAGTTCAGCAGGAGTGAAGCAGCAAGAAAGCTCAAATGCTAAGGTTGATTTAGGGCTTGATAAGAAACAAAACTCGGTGGCAGTTAATGTCATACCGCAAGCACCCGTCCCGAAATTGAATGTTGATTTGGGCACAAAACAAAATCAGAATATTCATAGATCCCAAAGGGAAAATCGTAGTGCTGAAGTATCACGAAGGAATGTATCCTATATTGGGTGTTATTACTGTGGGAAAATGGAACATTCACAGTATGTGTGTTCTATAGCCAAGAGATATAGAAGGGAACAAGAACAGATATGGCAACCAAATAGAGAATGGTTTTCCAGAACATATTTCGAAGGACACTGTTTTTGGTGCGGAGGATTTGGGCACATGGCTAGGTACTGTACTTCGACCATTCAGATAAATGTGCCAAAGCAGAATCAAAACGTTCGCAAGCAGCAGGTCAATAAACCGACAGGTGAGTTAAAAACGCAGAATAGATTTGCGGCTTTGCAAGATGAGGCTGGTCCATCATACTCTGAGAAAGAACAGAAGTCTCAATCCATGCCAAGTGTGAAAGAAAAAGTATGGACCAAAAAGAATAAAAATGAGAAGGCCATGGTAGCGGAGATTTTCCTTAAAGCATCAGATCGATCTGGTGTTTGGATCCTTGACAGTGGTTGCACATCCCACATGACGGATAATAAGGATCTTGTTACAGGCATCAAATATGACAAAGAAGGAGTTGTCAAATTTGGAAATGATGAAGGCCTGAAGATTATTGGTTCAGGGAAATCCAAGTTTGGGGGTAAAGAGATGAGACATGCTGATGTCTTGGTAGTAGAGGGTCTCAGTCATAACTTACTCAGTGTCAGTCAACTATGTGACTCTGGGCACTCTATCCGATTTACCGAGAAGATGTGTGTTATGAAAGGAAAAGATAGAGAAACTGTTCTGCAGGGAAAAAGGTCAAAGGGAAATCTCTACCTTTTAGGTGGGGAAGAAGATACATGTCTTTTATCTAGAGAGGAAGAAAACCAGCTGTGGCATAAGCGACTTGGTCATCTATGCCAACCATCCATGGAGGATCTCATACAGGGTGATGCTGCTAGAGACCTTCCCAAGCTATCACGTGATCGCACTCATACGTGTGATGCTTTCCAACAAGGGAAGATCATCAGAAAGACATACAGGCCAAAGGAACAGAAATCAACTAGAGTGCTCGAACTGGTTCATGCTGATGTATGTGGACCTATCTCACCACGATCTATAAATGGGAAAAGGTACTATGTCCTTTTCATTGATGACTATAGAAGAATGGCCTGGGTATTCATCATTACCCATAAGACAGAGGTGTTCAGTTGCATAAAGTAGTATAGGAGGGAATCAGAAAAGATGCTTGGGTAGAAAATTCTGATGTTTCGTACTGATAACGGTACATAATTCACAAATAGTCAAGTTGAAAACTATCTCGAGAAATATGGGATAAGGCATCAAGTTTCATCGGTAATAACTCCCCAACAGAATGGAGTGGTTGAAAGGATAAATCGGATTATCAAAAATATGTCCAGAACGATGCTTATTGATAAAGACCTACCAGAGAAATTTTGGAAGGAAGCAGTTTTGACATCGGTCTATGTTTCGAACAGGTCTTTGTTGTGTCCAAAGCAAGGGAAGACTCCGTATGAACCGTGGTACGGAAAGAAGCCAACGTTGAAATACTTTCTAATTTTTGGAAGTAAGTGTTTTATTCTCAACAAAGAAAATCACAAGAAGTTTGAGGCACGAGGAGATGAGGGGATATTCCTTGGCTACTCCGGGAAAAGCAAAGCGTATAAATGTTTCAACAAAAGGCTGGGAAAAATCATTGAGAGCAATGATGTCACTATATTTGAAAATGAACAGAATACTCAAAGATCCAGTGAATAGTTCCTGGATGAAAGTGATGATGAGGTAAGCAACCCAAGGGGAGCAGAAGTGGCAGAAGCTGACTCAGAAGAAGATACTGATTATGAAGAAGAAAGTGTCAAGTCTGTGTCTGTGAGAAAGCCAAAGAGTCGAGCTGAAATTGATAGGAAGAATATCATTGGTGATCAAACAGCTCCAGTTCAGACTCGAAGAATGAAATCATCACAGCAAACATCGTTTTTGTCTCAGGTGGAGCCGAAATGTTTTTCCGATGCTGCTGAAGATGAAAACTGGGTTCAGGCTATGAACGAAGAGCTTAATCAGATTGAGAAGAACCAGACATGGGAGATTGTTTCGAGGCCAGCAGACAAGAATTTCACCGGGACTAAATGGGTCTATCACAATAAGATGAATAAATATGGCACAGTGATTCGGAACAAAGCACGACTAGTGTGCAAGGGGTAATCCCAGATCGAGGGAATAGATGTAGATGAGACATTTGCACCGGTTGCAAGGCTGGAGACAATCATATTATTTTTTGCCATAGCAGTGCAATGAAAGTTCAAAGTGTTCCAGATGGATGTCAAATCCTCATTCTTGAATGGGGTTCTGGAAGAGGAAGTGTACATTGAGCATCCAGATGGTTTTCTCATTCATGAGGATGAGAACAAAGTTTGCAGGCTGAAGAAGGCATTGTATGGGCTGAAACAAGCACCAAGAGCATGGTACTCAAGGCTTGATCAGTACTTGAAGAAGATTGGTTTTTAGCGTGGAGGAGTTGATTACAATCTCTATTTCAGTAATGACAGTAATCAAAGGATGATGGTGTTGGTTTATGTCGATGACATAATATTTGGCAGATCAGATGAAGCTCAATGCAGACAGTTTTCCGAATTCATGAAAAATGAGTTTGAAATGTCAATGATTGGAGAGCTAACGTTTTTCCTTGGTCTACAGGTGACACAAGGAAGGAATGGAACATTCATTTCGCAATATAAATATGCCAAGGAGGTCCTGAGAAGGTTTGGAATGGAAAATTCCAAGGAGATGAAGACTCCAGTTTCCACCCGGATGAAATTATCGAAAGATGAAGATGGAAAGGCAGTTAATATCACAGAATACAGGCAAATTATTGGAAGTTTGTTGTACTTGACTGCAACAAGGCCTGATATTGTTTTCGCCACATGCCAAGCAACGAGATATCAGAGCAATCCTAAGGAAAGCCACATGCTTGCAGTGAAAAGAATACTTTGGTATATCCAGGGAATAGTGGATTTCGTCTTGACATATACTGATAAATCTCAGACAGAGTTATTGGGCTATACTGATGCAGACTGGGCCGGTTCAGCGGATGATAGGAAATCAACGTCAGGTGGTGCTTTCTATCTTGGTGGATTGTGTATTTCTTGGCTTAGCAAGAAGCAAGATTGCATTTCATTGAGCACCGCAGAAGCTGAGTATATTGCGGCCACTCAAGCATGCACACAATTATTATGGATGAAGCAGCAGCTTGAAGATATGGGAGTTGAAGTGAAGTCTCCGATCGGAATCCAGTGTGATAACTCAAGCGCTATAAATCTCAGCAAAAATCATTTCCATCACTCCAGGACAAAGCACATTGAGATAAAGTATCATTTTATCAAGGAGAAAGTTGAGCAGGGAATTGTGAAGTTGGAGTATGTGCCTATAGAGCTACAGGTTGCAGACATTCTGACAAAGGCCTTACCCAAGGAAGCATTTGAAATGCATCGACTGGATCTGGGAGTTCAGTCGATTCCCCGCACTTAATGTAGTGTGAATGTGGGACCCCCCTCTCCCCGAGGTATGATGCGTTTTTCCCTAATGTGTTGATTTGTGTTCTCTACTCTGTTACAAACTACAATGGCGTGACCTTTGGGTTCGTTGACAAAGGGGGAGAAAATAGTGATTGTTCAAGGGGGAGACAGTGTGGCTATTTGATAAATCACGACAGATACGGGGAGAAGCTGACCAGTGGAGCAGCCAGATAGGGGGAGAAATGAGAAAGGGGGAGATTTTTATATCTGATGATGCTAGAAGTGATCGATCAAAGCATAGATATCACGACAGCTGAGGATCGTGATAAAAGCAGAACAGTGATGTTGGAATGGTGTGAAAAGGTGTCCAGCTATCACCAATTGGGATCAGTGTGGTTTAACAATTAGTATTAATTTATGAATTGGTATCAGGTTGGAATCGACAATTGGTGTTTGACATGAAGTGATTCATTGATGAACTTTTCATACTACTCTTGTTTCTCACGCCGAGCATTGCTCATGTGGGCTTAGAGTACGTGTTAATTGAATCCTTGAACGCTATCATAATTGCAAGAGGCGAATGGTGGTAGCGGCTGGAAGAAGACTCAGTGAGGTATCAAAGTGCATAAAATCTTTCTGAGCAGAGTTGTGAAGAGTTGTCAACAAACCCAAAGGGGGAAATTGTTGGGAAAAAATCCCTCAAGGTGACATTGCAGTATTTTTGGGTTGATTGTGTTTGTTGACAAAGCAGGTTTTCATGGATATTTGTCAAGTTCCCATGAAGTTTTTGACAATCCTTGTTAACAAAGAACGATGACAAAGGAAAGTACGATCTGGAGGTAGTACAAAAGAGCAGTACAAGGTGGCGTCGTTTACCAGTGTTTGCCAAATTTTTGGGGTCCAAAATTTGGAATTTGGTGAGCATCACGAAAATAGGATTTCCATGAAGATCGTAATTTAATATGGCAATGGCATGAATTTCGCGAAGATAGGATTCATGGTTTGGAAATTGCGAAGACCAGAAGAATGGAGGCGGTGAGTCTTCGCGATTACGTCAAGCTTCACGAACAACATAGGCTGAAGCGCATCGCGGCAGTGAAGGGATTTGCGAGGGAGCTTCACGGCGAAGGCGCGAAGGAGTGTTGATGGTAATGCTTCGCGACTACGTCAAGATCCGTGAAGGGAAACTTACCGTAGTGCTTCGCGATTTGGATAGAATTCTGGATGAAACTTTGGAGCTTCGCGATTTGAGATGACGTGGCGTTGACTTCACGTAGAAGGGACGAGGGTCGGTGGAATCGCCTATAAATAGAGTTCGACCCCCTTGAGAGAAGCAATGAGAATTTTCAGAGAAAATCCATTGCTCTCGATTCGCAGAGGTGGTTCGCGAAGGCAGTGTGCTTCGCAAAAGGGGAGCTTTGCGGCAGCTATTCTAGCTCCACGAAATGCGTGTGCCCCATATTGGCTCAGTGAGATTTGCGGAGAGGCAGGAGCTCCACGACGGCCTAAGAATTGCGAAGGTCTGTGCATCGCGAGAGTGCTTCGCGATAGAGCTTCGCGAAAAGGCAGGAGCTTCACGAAGGCTTGTTTGAGCTTCGCGAAATTGGGAGCCTAGCGAAGTAGGGTGCTTTACGAAGGTGTTTCCAAAGTGGTTTGCCCAGTGGATAGTGGCAAAGGGGTATTCATCTATGGGTGAAAGTTGAACTTCAACAGAGCATCTACATATAGAGAAAGATGCATTCCTTAATGGAAATGAAGAGACCTACAGGTCTATAAACAGTGAGTGAATCCCTTCATAGAGCAGTGAGCTTAGGAAGAGGAAAAAGGTGATCCTATCCATCGGTAGTGAGCCAGAGAGAGAGAAACAGGGAGTGACCCTTGGGAAAGCAGTGAGCTGACCCTAAACGTTGTAAAGGCAGTGAGCCTGGGCATAGAAGTGATCTAGCCCGAACATTTTAATCCAAAACTAGTGAAATTTAGTGGAATTGGTACGACCGGAAACTTGTCAGCATATGCTCCTTGGACGTATCCCTTTGCGGTGAACCAAGTAAAATTGATGTGTCCTGTGCATGCTTTACTTTCTGTTTACTTTGTGCAACAAGAAAGAGAGAGAAGAGTGTTTTGCATAACAATGAAACAAGATCAGAACGGGCGTTAATTTTTAATTAGTCATACCCTAATTCACCCCCCTCTCAGGGTATTCAGCCTTGTGGACCTAACATCCTTCACTATGGTTGTTTGTGTAAATGTTATAATCATCATGAATATCTAATACCACGTGAGTCATGCTCAATGTGAGAACCAAGAGGATTATAAAGATTCAACCATGACACATACACTTTTCCTCCTCTTCTGGTGGAATAGGGTGCACCTAAGGCAGTAACGGTGGACAAGGGCGAGGCGACGTGCCTTCCCTCTATTCACTTTACATTGGACAAGGGTCCAATGAAAGGAATAAGGGATGAAGGTTATGGGCTTATTCAAGGATAGATAACATAAAATTTATCCTGTTAGGGTAGGGAGACTTTTCATTCTCTTGAATGGAAAATCAAGCATGAAACTTACCTTCCCAACTAGAAATTTGAGGTTCTAGCTCTTTAATAAGGGAGAGGTCAGGACCCAACCCTAATTCTCAGAACTGGGAACTTCCCAACACTATTCATGGGAGAAAGGTCCATGTGAATATGGATATAAAAGCCCAAAAAAACTCCATGAATATTAACCCCATCTTGAAAAAAATGTGGGAAAACATTGACTGCGGATATACAAACCCAACATAGGAGACACATTGATGTTCATTTTCCAAAGGTTTGATAACTCGGGAGGTTTTGGTGGAGGATTCAACTTAGTCCCTTTCAGATAAGGAAACCAAGGAAGGATTTACCCTTCCATGAATGGATTTAAAGAGGGTACCTAAGTTTTTATGTTGGCCATATACCAAGCTCTTTCACTTCTGTACTGCGTGTAAGTGTGCCGCGTAGGTACCCCTCATTGTTGCACCGTGCATCTGTACCACACATGTGTGTCGCGCAGGTGTGCCGCGTAGGTTTGTATGATGAATGAAGAATATATTTCACATAGGGGAACCTATCCTATGTAATAATTGTGAAAGAATTTCAAAACATGCTTATCCCATTTAATTATCTCTTCTCTCATATTTTAGAGAGCTACTTGAGGCAATTTGAGGGATCTGGGCGAAAGAGTTATGCAATGGGAGCTTCAGAGAGTCTTTCAACTTTTTCAATCCTTGAAATGGGGAGCCTAAGGGTCCTATTTATAGCCATGGATGGGGCCTGGTTGAAGGGATGTTTTTCATGTAGTTCAACCGTGTAGGTCCTTCTCGTAGGTCTACTGCGTAGGGGTACAGAAAATATAATGTCGCACAGGTCCACTGCGCAGGTCTGTCGTGCAACCCTTTGGATGGTTTGGCTTTCCATTGAATTCTTCGAACCTCAACTTGGGATTTTGAAATATCCAAGGCTATCTTCATAGCCTTTTTTGTATTCTTAAGTAGTGTCAACAAAATCTCCCCCTCAAGATTGGATCCGATTAGAAAGAGAGTTGAGTCCTGAGGTAAAATTATGAGGAAAAGATTATGGGTTAATTACTGGACAGTGAGGGTTTTCTTATGAAGCTACTTTGCATAGGTATGTCATGTAGTGTTTTTGTGCATGTATTTCATGGATATCTATAGTCGGCTATAAATAGGTTCGATACTTTGTGATTTTCTTCATCTGTGCTTCCAAATTTTTCGGCTCTCATTACGTAGCTATTTTATCTAGCCGCAAATCGTTGTGATCTCATGTTGTATCCTTGAAATATTCTCAAGGTGAAACTAATTTATCATTGGAGCTACGTGGAAGGACTTCGTCGAAGGAGTTGCGCTAGGACCCTTTTCGAAGGACCTACACGACAGACCTTGTCGAAGGACATACGCAAACAGTTCCCTTTGCAAAAATTTTGATTTCTTTTTTCCTTTAAGTTTAAATTTGATTTTTTTTTCAAGTCAAAATTCCAAAATAATAGGGGGAATTTAGTAATTATTTTTTAGGAAAATTTCTCATTTTATAACCTCTGCTGAAGAAGATAAGGCTTGTCAAAATGAAATGATGAAGATTGTCAGACCAGACAATTATGATGTTGTTGGAAGTACTCTTCCTGGAATATGGAAAGGTTTAATTCCGTATCAAGGTGAATATCCAAAAATTCCTTATTTACCTCTGTACGATCATGGGCTTTTACAAGATTTTCATGTTTCGTCTATTAAGAAGTACTTCCCAAAGAATTAGTTTCTTAAATTATCCAACTGAAACTTCATGAATATTAGTGAAAGGGGTGTGCCAGTTCATGGAGGAACACTCCCTATTGGTTTCATATTTCATCATAGTGGTTGTACTCTTGATATAATGTATCCTGTTGTAGATCCAAGGCCACATTTCTATGATTCAACTTTTCAGGATTCTCAGATAGATTAGTCTAATGGTTGGAAGGAAGATTGGGATCTTCGTTCTGGAGGAGTTGTGAAACCTAAATGGATGTGAGAATTTTGGGTGTGCCGAACATGTGTAGAAATCAGGAAAGAGTTATCAGATGTTTATACTTATGAAGCTATCTGGATGGGACAAACTTATGTTTACAAAAACAATTTCATTCTTGAATTGCTGAGCCAATGGAGTTCGAAAACAAATTATTTCTACATGACGCACAATGAATTTGGAATTAGTTTGTGGGATATCTACCAAATAGTTGGAGTTCCCATTCTTGGGGAGATTCATGATGAGTTTATTCCGCCGGCTACAACATGGGGTGATGTTACTAAAACACCACCATTTTCTCATGAACTATTCAAAATAGAAAATAAATTACCTTGATACAAGAAAGATATTCATGAAATGGTATAGATAGAAGCCTTTTTATAACCAACAATAGAGAAAGGTCTCACCTGTGGATGTCCTACTATTTGTCCTTCTGCAGATAACAAGGGTAGTTTAGGAACATATTGTCCAACATTAGAAAGAGGTGACTATAAGAACTGGGGCTACAAAGTCAAAATTGATATTGATGAAAAGATATGCTTAACTGCTTTCCTTTCCATGTGGCTATCCATTTATGTAAAGACCCGTAAATTTCAAGGAAATTTTTTTCTTAATTTTCTTTGGAATTTTACAAGAACGCAGTTTCCGACGGCGCCTGATTCCGAGGCCCGGTGTGCCCGGAATCATTTTCCGAAGTTTGGCTCGGGTACGTTCAGTGAACGAACGAGCAGGTTTTTCTAACTTTTAAACCGGTGCCCGGAATCGAATTCTGAGGGCACCGATGAAATCACAGCACCGGTATTCGCCTAGAAACGCCTCTTCCGGAGTTGCGTTTGCTCGGGTGTGGTTTTTAATTTTCGGGCTTAAAGTTAAGAAATAAAATAATTTTACGAAAACTTTATTTTATTTCACTTAAGACACTTGGAAGCCACTTGAAGCTACTTAAAAGCGGCTTAATCTGAGTTGATCCGGATAGGATGCTATCCAGAAAATATCCTACCCCCTCGGTAGGATATTTGTGAGGTGGGGCCCACACGAGCCCCACTGTTTCTTTCGGCTAAGTAACGCACCCGCGAAAACCCGTCATTATGAAAGTCAACTGACGCATTTTCTTAATTTCTTAACAGACCATTTAATTGGGTGGTTTATTTCATAAATTAAATGAGCTGTTTCTTTCGTTGAATTAATTCAACGAATTGATGGTTCATTTCTTACCCGTTTTCGTTAGTTGGCATAATAATAAAATAAGACCAACCTCTCTTTTTTTGGAGGATTACTCGTTGAGACAGAATCCTTGTATCTTCTTCCTTCTTCACGAAGAACGCGAAGAATGCGAAGAACGCGAAGAACGCAAAGAACGCCGAACCCGAAAATCGACGACGCGACGTCGTGATCTGCGACGCCGACAACGTTCTTCTGCGACGTCTCTTCCTCCACGACGGATCTTCGATCGGCTGCTTGAGGTAAGAGTCTCGGACCTTCCTTTTTATCTCCTTCGTGGTTCTTTACCAAAACACAGATTTAATTAATTAAATTAAATTTGCTGTTTCATGGTGCGTTGAGTTCGCCGACTCAACGCCGTGTTCCGCGACGACGCGACGCCCTTCCGCGACGACGCGACGATCTCCACCTTCCGCGACGAGCAATTCCGCGAAGAACACTCACGCGCGACGACCAACGAGGTAGGGATTTTATAATTTTGGAATACCCCTCTTTATATTCCCGTGAACGTTCTTTAAAAAAATTAAAGAACCGGTTTCAAATGAACAATTTTATTTTATTAAAATTGTCGGTTCATGTGTTGAACAATTTCTCCCGTTGTTTTTATCTAACGCGGAGGGTGCGGGTCAAACGAAGACGGCCCGGCAACCCTCCGCCGTTCTTCGTGTTTTGCGGATTTGACGGGCGATGACGGAACGTGCCGCAACGGATGTTTGACGATCCCGCAGTGAAGAACGAGTCCCGGGAGGAGCAACGGCGCAGACGGGAAGAAAAAAGGGCCACTGGAGAGACTCCGGTGGCCGGAGGCGACGGCGCCCGTGGACCCGCGGCCGCGCGGGTCCGGCGTGCCCGGGTGTCCAGGGCGGCACCCCGCGGGTGCCGCGGGGTTGTCACGCGGCGCCCCCGGGTGTCCAGGGGGGCACCCCGCGGGTGCCGCGGGGTTGTCACGCGGCGCCCCCGGGTGTCCAGGGTGGCACCCCGCGGGTGCCGCAGGGTTGTCACGCGACACCCCCCGGGTGTCCAGGGCGGCACCCCACGGGTGCCGCGGGGTTGTCACGCGGCGCCCCCGGGTGTCCAGGGTGGCACCCCGCGGGTGTCGCGGGGTTGTCACGCGACACCCCCCGGGTGTCCAGGGCGGCACCCCGCGGGTGCCGCGGGGTTGTCACGCGACACCCCCCGGGTGTCCAGGGCGGCACCCCGCGGGTGCCGCGGGGTTGTCACGCGGTGCCCCCAGGGTGTCCAGCAGGTGTCCCGCGGGTGTCCCGCGAGTGTCCAGCGGGTGTCCCGCGGGTGTCCAGCGGGTGTCACGCGGGAGCGGAGGCTCCTCCCGCGTCAGCCGCTCGGTCGCTCGGACGAGCCGAGCCGGGCCGGCCAAGCCAGACCGGTCCGACCCGGTCGGACCGGGTCGGCCGGGTCGGGTCCGGACCCCCGTCTTCGGACGGTTTTCGTTCAAACATCCGTAACTTGAGCTACGGGCCTCCAAACGACTCGCCGTCAGCGGAGACGCGATCCTTGGATCGAGACGGTCGTTTCGGTTTAATGCACTCAAGGTTTCGGAATACTTTGAGTTCGGCCGGGTTGGTTCGTACACGAAACCAACCGGGCCCCCGGAGCGGAAACGCTCATATCTTGAGCTGCGGACGTCCGATTGACGTGCCGTCAGCTTTGTTGAATTCCTCTAAGTGAGACGGATCTTTTGGCACACTCCGCCCGAGGTTTGGACGCAGGTGGAGTACGGTCAGGTTGGTTTTGCCTTAAAAACCAACCGGGCCCCTGGGTCGAAAATGCCAATAACTCTCAGACCGGGCGTCCGAATGACGCGCCGTCTGCGACGTTGAGTTCCTGTTGATGGTACGAAACTTTTGGATACATCAACTTCGGTCTTTGTGACATTTGATGTATCGGCCTCTTGGCTCGTGGAGCGGACCCTCCCGAACGAGCTTGCTGTGTGCGGGAACCCTAGAGCTGGCTGCGACTGCTACTTCGACAGCGACGACCGTGCAGAGATCCTCAGTGGACTGTGACGACTACAACACTCAGCGATCCTACGTGGATCAGTGCTACAGGTCCTGTGTGGGCCTGATTCTGTGTGGGTCCTATCTGTGCTGGTCTTGTATCCTATGTGGGTCCCAGCTTGGATGATTCAATACTTGTCTTGTATCCTATGTGGGTCCCAGTATAGATGAATCAATGAAGACAGCTGGTCTTGTATCCTATGTGGGTCCTAGCTGTGCTGGTCTTGTATCCTATGTGGGTCCCAGCTTGGATGATTCAATACTGGTCTTGTATCCTATGTGGGTCCCAGTATAGATGAATCAATGAAGACAACTGGTCTTGTATCCTATGTGGGTCCTAGCTGTGCTGGTCTTGTATCCTATGTGGGTCCCAGTATAGATGAATCAATGAAGACAATTGGTCTTGTATCCTATGTGGGTCCTAGCTGTGCTAGTCTTGTATCCTATGTGGGTCCCAGCTTGGATGATTCAATACTGGTCTTGTATCCTATGTGGGTCCCAGTATAGATGAATTAATGAAGACAGCTGGTCGTGTATCCTATGTGGGTCCGAGCCGTGCTGGTCTTGTATCCTATGTGGGTCCCAGCCGTGCTGGTCTTTTATCCTATGTGGGTCCCAGCGTAGATGATTCAGTATCCATACCTGATCATCCCTTTCACCTTTTCGATGAAGTATACCTGTGTGAGCTGAATCTTCTGTTTACTCTCCTTTGTGGATTGTGTTGAGCTATCCTGTGTGGATTTACTGTTTACTCTCCTTTGTGGATTGTGTTGAGCTATCCTGTGTGGATTTACTATTTACTCTCCTTGTGGATTGTGTTGTGCTATCCTGTGTGGGTATACGTTTGCTTTCCTGTGTGGACTGGGTTGTGCTTGGGCTCGGACGCTGGAGCCGAACGGGAATTGATGACTTAGGTATATGTATGGGAATATACCTAAGCCATGTCAGATGTTACTTCGTGATTGTATCTTTCCTTTGTGGATTATCCTTCGTGGATTTCGGGAGACCTTCGGGGGTCTCGGGGTCCCTACTGAGTAGCTTATACTCACCCCTGCACGGGCTATGCCCACACTTCGTGGTGTTGGTTGCAGACGACGGACAACACTGACCGTGGTAGAGGCGTGCGGAGCAGGACGGTACCTGGAGGTGGACCACTGGGCGGGACGTGCTCGGAGCGGACGACTGGACCGAGGATCTGTAGAGGCTATCTGTACCCACCCTTCAGGTGGGACCTTCAGAGGACGGCTCGACGCTGCGGCTTTTCTTTACAGTTGCTGTTTTCCCCTTTCAGTTGTACTTTACAGTTGAGATTGTATTTCCGACCCTTTTACTTCCAGCACAGCTTGTTACAGTTTTACTTAGTGTTTACTTTTCCGCTTGCTTACTCTGTGGTGCTTGTTTACTTTTCAAAGGCAATTCCTTCCCTTTTTTTGGGATTTACGCCTTGGTGCTAGTCGCCAGCCCCTGGCCTATGGAAGGCGGGCTTGGGGTAGTCACGGCACGGGCCCCGAGGACGGGTCGTGACAATTTACTTACTTCCAGTTCATGAGTCCGAAGGTGGTGTAAGGCCAGGGAATTTTTTTATCACAGGTAAATTACTAAAGGGGAAGTATATTTGGTTATCAACTTGTGTATTGTCAATTATTTACTATTCCTTATTGCATTTATACAATGGAAAGGCTCCATTTATAATTGAAGGGATATTCCAAGTGTTGTGTATGACAACCCTGCTTTTTATTACAACTTAAACATGCTTTATTACATAAAACTTCACTTGATACAACAAAGAAGATCGAGAGGTTTAGTGTCTTTGGGGCTTAGGATCATTACATAAAAACTTTAAACTTGAAATACAACATCCTTATTGAAAACTTCCTTTACATGACCACTACATTCCTTCGTACTTAGCATTGCATGGGATAACCTGAGGACATGCATAAGAAAAGGGTGAGCTATAAAGCCCAGTAAGGGAGTAAACAATGAATAACATGAGGAGTACAATACATGTTAGGCAATAGGCATATCAATAGAGCATAAGAGAGACATGAACATAAAGGCATGATAAAGCATGATCATCATAACATGGAAATGTGGCAACAACACTTAACATTGAATTAGCATGAGCCAAGGCTCATTGCACATGGAGCATGAGTAAACCCTCAGTGCACTTGAAGCACGAGTAAACCCTCGTTGCACTTGAATTAGCATGAGTCAACACTCATTGCACATGACGTATCATGATACTATACTTTACCCAATGCATTGGAGCACTATCAGGGCGCACCCTTCTTAAACATTTCATTTCATGCATAAGTGTGCCACATGGATCATAAAACATGGATTCATAAAACATAATCATTTATTCCACGATAAAGGAATGTGGAATTCATACATGAAACTTTACAATCAATAAGTAAATGTGCACAAAGGTGAATACCCTTGATGGAGAAATGGGCATGGTATTCACTACACAATGATATTGGCTTAGAAAATCGGTGTGATTTCGGCAGCGTAACGGCGTGACATAAGAATTCATAAAAAAGGCTGATGAGAGAGAAAGGGGTTCCTCATCATATTTACATGTAATGGACAGTAAGAAGTTCATATAGATACATGTCCCAACAATTGAAAAGGAATTTAGATTCATGATACAAAAGTATTGCTTGAATATAAAAGAGGAGAAAAAGGTTCCTTTCGGAATTTCGGCATAGTAACGGGTGTACATGGGAGGCATTTAATGAGAGAGAAATGGGTCTCCCATCATTCAAAAAATAAGAGGGCAGTATGGGAGAGGTGCGAAACCATACCCCAACATTCATAAATGAAATTAAAAGGGCAATACAACTTAAAGAAAATTGGCAAAAATGAGAAAGGAAGAAAAAACCCTTACTTGGAAGTGTGCTTCCAAAGGCTAGAGAGAGGCTTGTGAGAGGCTTCTTGGGAGCTTGGGGCACCTTGAGAGGATTCTAGAGAGAGTAGGGCAGAGGTTGGACGAACTTCAAGGGCTTTGAGTGAGGAGGAAGTGGGAGCTTGGGTGGGTTTATATAGGAAAGGTGAGAGAATTCTTTATTATTTAGGTTTGGGACCCCTTATATTAAAATAATCCAAACCACAAACCATCCCATGGTATTTGCCCATGGTTTCTGGAAAAGGAGAGAGGAAAATAATATTTTATAAGGCCAAGGTCCGAACTTATTAAAAAATTAGGGTTGCTTATGTGGAGGTGAGTCACACTCCCATGGAAATTAATTTAAAAAGGCAAAGTGTTGAATAAGTCTTGAGGGCTCCATTAATGCTTTGAAAAGTGATTCAAACAAACCCAAAACCTCATTATTTTAATGATAAAACACATATTGGCCGAACATAAGGATTATGGTATTTTATTACATCACCATTGGGTCATTATGATGTCATAAAACACATTATATATTTAAATGGTATTTAATTTTTACCCAAAAATTTGACTGTCTCAGAAAATTATGAAAAATTCACCGTTGGATAATTTCGACGTCCTGATTCCAAAAATAATATTTATTTTATCTAAATAATTTTCTAAATATGTGAATTTTCACTTTTAAAATAAAAACCGACATTTATAAAAAATTCACGGGTTTTGACAGAAATGGATTTCAAACCTTAATAAGAATTTTAATTGCATTCATAAAATTATAAGATCATTTATATTTAATAAAAATTAATTTAATATTAATAATAATATTTTATTAAAATATTATTTAATTCAAAAATCCTTTAATTTAATAAAATATAATTCTTAATTAAATAATAACTAAAAACATCATTTGTACTTTAAAAACTAATTACAATGCATCAAAAATGACTAGAAATTATATTCATTATTATATACAAAAAAAAAATGTACATGAACATGGTGCTACTTATTTGTTACATAACCCCTTAAAATAGCCGCATAAGACCTAAGGGTAAGGTGTGCGATGGTGACAGACTCTTGGGGTTGCTCGGATAACATCGCTCGAGTGGTGATCTCTATCAACTTCCATTTTTCCCGTAGACGATCACGTTCGAGCTTGACTTGATGAAGCTCAGCTTGGGCTTGGTCAAGGGCAAAGCCCAAAGACGCCACCTCCTTTCCGAGCTCCGACAAATGGGCTTCGTAAGGGGCAATTCTACTGGATGAGGCCATCGCTTCCTTTGTCTGAGTAGAAAATTTGTTCGTTAAAGCCTTATATTTAAACTACCCAGATGATCACTGTTCAACGGCTATAAAAGTAACGGTCAAAAATCTTAACGTAAAACTTAAAGAAGTTGACATCTTATAAAAACATAAAGAATCATTTAACTGGATCAAGAGGGATTTTCCATTAATGAAAATTTGGGTCGTTACAACATTCCCCCCTTAAGAAATTTCGCCCTCGAAATTTTCCTTTTCCCACACTAAAACAAATGTGGGTAACTTAGCTTCATCATATCCTCTGACTCCCAAGTTGCTTCTTCAAACTTGTGGTTTCTCCACAACACCTTGACGAGGGGCATTGTCTTATTTCGTAGAACTTTTTCTCTACGATCTAAGATCTTCACTGGTTGCTCCTCATAAGAAAGATCGTCTTCTAATTGTACCACCTCGGAAGAGAGTACATGTGAAGGGTCTGGTATGTACTTCCTTAAGAGGGATACATGGAAGAAATCATGCACCTTGGCCATAGTAGGTGGAAGTGCTAGTTGATAGGCCACAGCCCCAACACGATCAAGAATTTCGAATGGGCCGACGTACCTTGGACTTAACTTCCCTTTCTTTCCAAACCTCATGACCTTCTTCCACGGAGATATGCGTAAAAACACCATGTCTCCGACTTTAAACTCAAGGTCTCGTCGACGATTATCTGCATAACTCTTCTGTCGACTTTGGGCTGCCTTGATATGCTGCTGAATGGTTTTCACCTTCTCCACCATTTCTTCGACCATTTCTGGTCCAAGCAGCTTACGTTCACCGACCTCATCCCAACATGCCGGTGTTCTACACCTTTTCCCATACAGGGCTTCATATGGTGCCATTTGGATGCTCGAGTGGAAACTATTATTATAAGAGAACTCAACTAGGGGAAGATGTTGATCCCATCCTCCTTTAAAGTCCATTGAGCACGCTCTCAACATATCCTCAAGTGTTTGGATAGTCCGCTCGGATTGGCCATCAGTTTGAGGATGATAGGCCGTACTGAAGTTCAGTTCAGTATTCAGAGCATGTTGAAGACTCTTCCAAAACTTAGAGGTAAATCTTGGATCTCGGTCCGACACAATAGATAGTGGTACTCCATGCAACCGTACCACTTCCCTGATATATATCCGTGCCAGTTGATCCAAAGAGAAATCCTCTCGAATAGCAATGAAGTGTGCAGTCTTTGTAAGACGATCCACAATAACCCAGATTGCATTGTTGCTTTTGGATGTCCTTGGAAGTCCAGTGACGAAGTCCATGGTGATGTTCTCCCATTTCCATTCTGGTATGGGCAATGGTTGCATCATCCCCTTAGACTTCTGCCTCTCTGCCTTCACTTGCTGACACACCAGGCACTTTGATGTATATTCGGCGATCTCCTTCTTCATATTATCCCACCAAAAGTTTTCTCGGAGATCTCGATACATCTTTGTGCTCCCTGGGTGAATAGAGAAATTTGAACTATGTGCATCATCCAAAAGTTCCTTCTTCAGCTCCGAACATGATGGGACACATAGTCTTTTCCCAAACCGCACAATTCCTTCTTCATTAACATTAAACTCATAGGATTTTCCCTTTTTGATAGCTTCCACTTTTTCTTGGATTCTCGCATCATCCCTTTGAGCATCCTTTAACCTTTCCAAAAGAGATGGTTGAGCAATCATTTGTGAAAGGATTGATGATGTTCCCTTCTTTATGATTCCCACGTCCATCTTCATCAAGTCTAAGAAGATTGGATCCTTCTCAATTCTCATCATTGATAGAATTGCTGGATCCTTTCTACTTAGGGCATCCGCCACCTTGTTCGCCTTCCCAGGGTGGTAATGTATTGAACAGTCATAATCCTTGATGAGCTCTATCCATCTTCTCTGGCGCATATTAAGCTCTTTCTGTGTGAATATTTATTTAAGACTCTTGTGGTCAGTATATATCTCACATTTCTCCCCATAGAGATAATGCCGCCAGATTTTCAAGGCGAAGATCACCGCCGCCAACTCCAGATCATGCGTTGGATAATTTCGCTCATGGATTTTCAACTGCCTTGAGGCATAGGATATCACTTTATCATTCTGCATCAGCACACATCCTAAGCCCTTCTTCGAAGCATCACTGAATACCACAAAAAGCTCCCCACTTGTGGGTAAAGTGAGCACAGGTGCAGTGATAAGCCTCCTTTTCAACTCCTTGAAGCTTTCTTCGCATTCATCACTCCAAGCAAACTTTACTCCCTTTCGAGTTAGCTTGGTAAGAGGGTTGGACAATCGTGAGAAGTTTCTCACAAATCGTCGATAATATCCAGCTAACCCCAAGAAGCTACGGATATCAGTTACCGATGTTGGCCTCGGCCATCCCTCAATTGCATCTGTTTTGGAGGGGTCCACAGATATCCCATTGCTTGTGATGATATGGCCCAAGAATGAGACCTCCTTCAACCAGAACTCACACTTGCTGTACTTGGCATAGAGCTTCTCCTTGCGCAAAGTCTCCAGTACAGTTCTTAAATGCTCCTCATGGTCCTCCTTGGTTTTGGAGTATATCAGAATATCATCTATAAAGACTACCACAAATTTATCTAGGTAATCTCTAAAGACTCTATTCATCAAGTCCATGAATATTGCTGGAGCATTGGTGAGTCCAAAAGGAATTACTATGAATTCATAGTGCCCGTACCTTGTACGAAAAGCAGTCTTGGGGATATCTTCCTTCTTCACCCTTACTTGATAATATCCCGACCGCAAGTCGACCTTGGAGAAGTATTGAGCTCCACGCAGCTGATCAAACAAGTCATCGATTCTTGGGAGAGGATACTTGTTCTTTATCGTGATTTTGTTAAGTTCACGATAATCGATGCAAAGCCGCATTGACCCATCCTTCTTCTTGACGAAGAGGACTGGTGCACCCCATGGTGATGCACTTGGGCGTATAAACCCTTTATCCAGATTCTCCTGTAGTTGTTTCTTCAGCTCTTCAAGCTCAACAACAGCCATTCTATATGGAGTCTTGGATATTGGTAGCGCCCCAGGTATAAGTTCAATTGAGAACTCAACATCTCTTCTTGGAGGAAGACCAGGAAGTTCCTCGGGAAATACTTCAGCGAATTCCCTCACAATAGGCATTTCTTCAAGGGTGGTTTCTTCCTTGGACTCAATCATCTGAGCCAGATATGCGTGATCATAAGGCAGTAATATCCATGCTTGAGATGATGGAGCTAAAGGAGATTCATCTTCCTCCTGACACTTGTAAAGAATCGGGGGTCGATTCTCCATATGGAGTGTGATTTCCCTCTCCCGACAATTTATGTTGGCTCTATATAAGGAAAGCCAATCCATGCCAAGAATTGCATCAAATTCCACCAAAGGGAGTATGACGAGGTTCGCCGGGAAATTCAATCCACAGATTATAACAGGGGAGGACTTATACTCATGGGATGCAATGATTGCCCCATTTGCCGTACTCACCGACATCTTTACTTCCATGACTTGTGGTGGTGCAGGGATTATTCTACTAAACTTTTGAGATATAAAAGAATGCGTAGAACCTGAATCAAAAAGTACGTTCGCTATTCTTGAATGAATAACTAGCGTATCTGTCACCACTTCGTTGTCGGGGTTCACTTTGGCAGAAGTGATGGCAAAAGCTCTTCCTTGCTGTCTTGGAGGTTGTTGATTGCCTCCGATAACCCTTGGATTAGGGCACTGATTCGCAAAATGACCCGGTTCTTTGCATTTGAAGCATTGAACAATGCGTTGAGGTTCGAACGGAGCGTTCCTCCCCTCCGTCGCAGCCGCGGGTCCTTCTTGCTGACAGTTAATAGCTAGGTGCCCTTCTCTTCCACACTTGAAGCATTTTCTTGTCCCCCTAAGGCAATTTCCAGGGTGCTTCTTTCCACACTTTTGGCAAGTGGGGTGCTGGAATTTCTTAGCGCCGTTGGATTTATCCATCGGACCACCAGCATTGAAGTCCACCTTCCGCTTCTTGTCCCCATGATACCCCTGTGATTCTACGATCTCCATTTCAACCTTGAGGGCACATCGGACAATTTCCTCATAGCTGTCGAAGTCACGGATCGCTAATGCTTTCCGCAAGCTAGGCTTCAGCCCACCAAAGAAGCGGTCAACCTTGCATTCGGGGGTAACGACAAAGCCGGAAGCGTATCGTGCAAGCCTTGTGAAGTTTGCCTCGTACGCTCCCACAGATTCCTCATCTTTCTGCTTGAGGGAAAGGAAGTCCCTTTCCATCTTAAGACGGAGGGTGCGTGGAAAATATTTATCGAAAAACATCTTCCGGAATACCTTCCATTCCAAAGCCTCGATCTCCTCCTCAGGCTTCGTATTTTTGATCAATGTCCACCATTGATCAGCTTCACCCTCCATACGATAAGCCGCCAGGAGAACCTTCTCTTTTTCAGAGCATTGGAGGATGGAGAATATCTTCTCAATGGAGTTGATCCATTGTTCAGCGATCGTGGGATCAGATGATCCACTAAAAGTAGGAGGCCTTTGTCTCATGAAGCTTTCAATAGCGACTTGTTCTTTCTTAGGGGGGGTTGAACGTTCCTCTTGACCAGTGTTTCTATTCAAAACTTGAGTTAGCTGAGAGAGAAGCGTGACAAAGTTCGCGATTCCCGCTCCCATCGGATTGGGCATCTCATTAGTACAATCCTCACACTGATCTTCACAACGGTTGTTAGCCCGAGTTCTCCTATTACCGGCCATTGGCTGGAATAAAAGGAAAGTTAGGGGTAACACATAAAGGGTAATCCAAAGACAAAAGTTGATGACTTATAAATAAACTTTAATCTCTTCAACTCATGAGTCTATAGGATTCAATCCAGGCTTTTCATGATCTTCCTTCTAACATATATTCTTAGGGGCATTTTTCCCTTAATAAGGGTTCATACTAAGATTGTGAATTTATCAAAACATATCCCCCGGGAGTGTCGTAACCAAGAGTGCAGCAAGGCCCGTTGTCGTGCACCAGTTCCCGTTCGAGTCTAGCTCAAAGCGGTGTTTTCGGGTTTTACCCCTAGGATACATCTGTGCCAGAGCCGCCTCTACCTGCTCGTATCCAGACAGGGATGTATTTGTTTGATAAACCACTTACTTAGTATTTACCAAAACTTAGGGATGTTTTTATTATGCTTAGTCTTGTATCTAAGGCTTTACTAGGGTTTCCTAATCCCAAAAAATAACTAAACCTACCCTCTGATACCAACTATGACAACCCTGCTTTTTATTACAACTTAAACATGCTTTATTACATAAAACTTCACTTGATACAACAAAGAAGATCGAGAGGTTTAGTGTCTTTGGGGCTTAGGATCATTACATAAAAACTTTAAACTTGAAATACAACATCCTTATTGAAAACTTCCTTTACATGACCACTACATTCCTTCGTACTTAGCATTGCATGGGATAACCTGAGGACATGCATAAGAAAAGGGTGAGCTATAAAGCCCAGTAAGGGAGTAAACAATGAATAAAATGAGGAGTACAATACATGTTAGGAAATAGGCATATCAATAGAGCATAAGAGAGACATGAACATAAAGGCATGATAAAGCATGATCATCATAACATGGAAATGTGGCAACAACACTTAACATTGAATTAGCATGAGCCAAGGCTCATTGCACATGGAGCATGAGTAAACCCTCATTGCACTTGAAGCACGAGTAAACCCTCGTTGCACTTGAATTAGCATGAGTCAACACTCATTGCACATGACGTATCATGATACTATACTTTACCCAATGCATTGGAGCGCTATCAGGGCGCACCCTTCTTAAACATTTCATTTCATGCATAAGTGTGCCACATGGATCATAAAACATGGATTCATAAAACATAATCATTTATTCCACGATAAAGGAATGTGGAATTCATACATGAAACTTTACAATCAATAAGTAAATGTGCACAAAGTTGAATACCCTTGATGGAGAAATGGGCATGGTATTCACTACACAATGATATTGGCTTAGAAAATCGGTGTGATTTCGGCAGCGTAACGGCGTGACATAAGAATTCATAAAAAAGGCTGATGAGAGAGAAAGGGGTTCCTCATCATATTTACATGTAATGGACAGTAAGAAGTTCATATAGATACATGTCCCAACAATTGAAAAGGAATTTAGATTCATGATACAAAAGTATTGCTTGAATATAAAAGAGGAGAAAAAGGTTCCTTTCGGAATTTCGGCATAGTAACGGGTGTACATGGGAGGCATTTAATGAGAGAGAAATGGGTCTCCCATCATTAAAACAATAAGAGGGCAGTATGGGAGAGGTGCGAAACCATACCCCAACATTCATAAATGAAATTAAAAGGGCAATACAACTTAAAGAAAATTGGCAAAAATGAGAAAGGAAGAAAAAACCCTTACTTGGAAGTGTGCTTCCAAAGGCTAGAGAGAGGCTTGTGAGAGGCTTCTTGGGAGCTTGGGGCACCTTGAGAGGATTCTAGAGAGAGTAGGGCAGAGGTTGGACGAACTTCAAGGGCTTTGAGTGAGGAGGAAGTGGGAGCTTGGGTGGGTTTATATAGGAAAGGTGAGAGAATTCTTTATTATTTAGGTTTGGGACCCCTTATATTAAAATAATCCAAACCACAAACCATCCCATGGTATTTGCCCATGGTTTCTGGAAAAGGAGAGAGGAAAATAATATTTTATAAGGCCAAGGTCCGAACTTATTAAAAAATTAGGGTTGCTTATGTGGAGGTGAGTCACACTCCCATGGAAATTAATTTAAAAAGGCAAAGTGTTGAATAAGTCTTGAGGGCTCCATTAATGCTTTGAAAAGTGATTCAAACAAACCCAAAACCTCATTATTTTAATGATAAAACACATATTGGCCGAACATAAGGATTATGGTATTTTATTACATCACCATTGGGTCATTATGATGTCATAAAACACATTATATATTTAAATGGTATTTAATTTTTACCCAAAAATTTGACTGTCTCAGAAAATTATGAAAAATTCACCGTTGGATAATTTCGACGTCCTGATTCCAAAAATAATATTTATTTTATCTAAATAATTTTCTAAATATGTGAATTTTCACTTTTAAAATAAAAACCGACATTTATAAAAAATTCACGGGTTTTGACAGAAATGGATTTCAAACCTTAATAAGAATTTTAATTGCATTCATAAAATTATAAGATCATTTATATTTAATAAAAATTAATTTAATATTAATAATAATATTTTATTAAAATATTATTTAATTCAAAAATCCTTTAATTTAATAAAATATAATTCTTAATTAAATAATAACTAAAAACATCATTTGTACTTTAAAAACTAATTACAATGCATCAAAAATGACTAGAAATTATATTCATTATTATATACAAAAAAAAAATGTACATGAACATGGTGCTACTTATTTGTTACATAACCCCTTAAAATAGCCGCATAAGACCTAAGGGTAAGGTGTGCGATGGTGACAGACTCTTGGGGTTGCTCGGATAACATCGCTCGAGTGGTGATCTCTATCAACTTCCATTTTTCCCGTAGACGATCACGTTCGAGCTTGACTTGATGAAGCTCAGCTTGGGCTTGGTCAAGGGCAAAGCCCAAAGACGCCACCTCCTTTCCGAGCTCCGACAAATGGGCTTCGTAAGGGGCAATTCTACTGGATGAGGCCATCGCTTCCTTTGTCTGAGTAGAAAATTTGTTCGTTAAAGCCTTATATTTAAACTACCCAGATGATCACTGTTCAACGGCTATAAAAGTAACGGTCAAAAATCTTAACGTAAAACTTAAAGAAGTTGACATCTTATAAAAACATAAAGAATCATTTAACTGGATCAAGAGGGATTTTCCATTAATGAAAATTTGGGTCGTTACATTGTGTGGATGGATTGCAACACACTTTTCTTCATACTCAGTGTTGAATTCCGTTAGAGTCCCCAATGGTCAATTCACACCATTTTTATAGAAAGTTTCTGGTATTTAGCCTCAAAATTTGAGACATGATGTTGTGATAAAGGCATTGAATGTCTCGGGAGAATTATGCTTCTTTCCTTTTGGTAACCCACCAACTGGAACATTTACTAATGATGGTAAATAAAGGAATTTGGACCTAAGGTATTATATAATGGCATTCAAGGATGGTGTATTATCGACCAGGAATGATGATGAAATTCTCTATGCGGCTTACATCCCTTATAGGTTTTCTCATCAGTTCAGATGTCTTCAACAATCAAACACTTTTCCACCCATGTATGTTAGACACGAGAAACACCCAATGGTAGAGAGATAATTATGGATTCTAATGGATTTAGTGGCATCCAAATATTCGATTGCGTTACCTCCATCAGATGCATCAATTGGATTGGAAGCCGGTTATTCCAAAGATTGGGATTCTTCATATCCTCAAGGGGATTTAAAAAAAGTAATATATCAAGTGACAGCTACAATGACTGTTTCATGTGGAAATCATGGTACGAAGTCCAATTCCATAGACGATGCATAAGTTTCAAAGGTTTTAGATCCATCAAAACATCCTCGTAGGAGGTATACTAAGAAGAAAAGTGCTAAGGAAGAGATACCTCTAATGCCCTGGCTATCCAGTCACTGCCATCATAAAGAGGATCCTTGTAAAGACCCGTAAAATTCAAGGGAATTTTTTTTTAATTTTCTTTGAAATTTTACAAGAACGCGGTTTCAGACGGCACTTGATTCCGAGGCCCGGAGTGGCCGGAATTTCTATCCAAAGTTTAGCTCGGGTACGTTCAGTGAACGAAGGAGCAGGAATTTCTAACTTTTGAACCGGTGCCCAGAATCAAATTCTGAGGGCACCGATGGAACCGCAGCGCCGGTAATTGCTTAGGAACTCCTGTTCCGGAGTTGCGTTTTCACGAGAGTTAATGATAAAAATTGTGGAAGTTTAATTCATAATTATTCTACAATTTTTTTATCTTACCCTAAGTGATTTATCCTTTGGATGGAAGTTGGGTAACTACCCAACCTCCCTTGGGAGGTTATGAGGGTGGTGGGGCCCACACGAACCCCACCCCTTCATATCCTCTAAACCCCCTCAACTCCCATTTAAATGTTGATAACTTAAGTTTATCAAACTTATGGTTTTTATGTTGAGTGTTTAATGTAAGTTTTTGAAATTCAAACCTTTGAATTTCAAAAGGCTTGTTGCGTTAATAAAATAAGAAAGGAGCTTATTTTATTTTGTTGTTAGAGTTTTGTCGTTGAGAGGTTTTGGGAAGAACATCTTCTCCTTCGACGAAGAACGTGAAGAACACCTCGGACTCCGACGAAGAACACTGTTCTTCAACGAAGAACATCTCCGCCGAAGAACGCGGAGAACTTCTTCCACGACGTTCTTCTTCTGTGACGCTTCCTCTTCGGATGCACCTCGAGGACAACGAAATCGACGTTCGTTTTCCGCGACGCCCGACCTCCGTGACGCTCGTCTTCCGCGGCTCGTTGACGTGCACCGTTCTTGAAACCGAGGTAGAGGATTTATTTTATTTAATTATTTTTCCGTTCATGATTCTAGTTTGTCGATCTTCGTAGATATTCGACTAAATGTTATCGTTTAACGAGAGGGGGCCGGACCGCACAAACACGGCCGACCCTCCTCTTTATCCTTGATGATACTTTGTGGTTTGGACGGAATGGCGTGGTGCTGTCACACCACGCGCAAATCGCACGGCAAGTACTTCGCGGCGCCGTCGCGCCGTGCCGTGAAGTTGAACAAGGACACAACACCGTCGCGTTGCGTCGAAGAAAACCGAAGACGCCGCGGCCGGAGCGGGGCCGCGGCGGAGGGGTGCGGTGCCGTCGCACCACGCCGGACGACAAGGGCGGCGGCCGGTTTCGGGCCGCGGCGGAGCAGGGTGACCGGCGGCCGGTGCCGGGCCGCCGGTGTCGGAGCTGGAAGGGGACCGGCCATCGCCGGTCCCGTTAGGCAGGAACCGGCCGGCCAGGTCGGGCCGGCCGGACGAGGAGAAGTCGGGGGAATTAATTCCCCCGGCCGGCCATCATTGCGGCCCCCAATTAAGGGGTCACGATTACAAGAAAAGGGAGGGGCATCCCCCCCACACCCCCCCCACACCCCCCCCCCCCCCCCGCGCGAGCCAAAAACGGCTCGGCCGTTTTGGCCGAGCACCGACCAGCGCGCCGAGCGCGCGGGTCGCCGGTCTGGGCCGCCGGGCCGACCCGGACCCGGGGCGGGTCAACCCGGTTCGGGTCGACCGGGGGTGGGGGGTCTCGGGTCGGGTCGGTCCGGGCCCGAAACCCCCGTTTTCAGACCGTTTGGGTTCAATTGCCCATAACTCGGGCTACGGACCTCCGATCGATGCGCCGTCAGTGGCGACACGATCCTTGGAACGAGACGGTAGTTTCAGTATATCGCACTGAAGGTTTAGGAATACTTTGTGTTCAGCCGGGTTGGTTCGTACACGAAACCAACCGGGCCCTCGGAGCGGAAACGCTCATATCTTAAGCTCTGGACGTCCGAATGATGTGCCGTCGACTTTGTTGGTTTCCTCTTAGTGAGACGGATCTTTTGTCTTACTCCGCCCGAGGTTTGGACGTAGGTGGAGTATGGTTAGGTTGGTTTTGCCTTAAAAACCAACCGGGCCCCTGGGACGAAAAAGCCAATAACTCTCAGACCAGGCGTCCGTTTGACGCGCCGTCTGCGACGTTGAGTTCCTATTGACGATATGAAACTTTGGGATACATCAAATCCGGACTTCGTGTCAGTTTATGTATCAGCCCCTCGGCTCGTGGAGCGGACCCTCCTGAAACGAGCTTGTTGTGTGGGGGAACCCTAGAGCTGGCTACGACTACGACGACGATGAAGACTGCATGGGAATCCTCTGTGGGTTCAACGGTGACGACTATAGCACTCAGCGATCCTGTGTGGATCAGTGCTATCGATCCTGTGTGGATCCGATCCTGTGTGGGTCAGCGCTCAGCGGTTCTGTGTGAGCCAGCGCCTACAGGTCCTGTGTGGGCCAATCCTGTGTGGGTCTTTGCGGGGGTTAGTACCTATCGATCCTTTGTGGGTCCGACGACTTAGATGGATCAGTGATCATCTCTATCATCTTTCGAAGAAGTATACCTGTGTGAGCTGAATACTGTTTTACTTTCCTGTGTGGATTGTGTAGTGCTATCCTGTGTGGATTTTTTTTTGCTTTCCTGTGTGGAATACGTATGCTTTCCTGTGTGGACTGGGTTGTACTTGGGCTCAGAGGTTGGAGCGTATTAGAATTGATGACTTAGGTATATGTATGGGCATATACCTAAGCAGTGTCAGTTGTTACTTCATGATTGTGTCTTTCCTTTGTGGTTTATCCTTTGTGAATTTTGGGAGACCTTCGGGGGTCTCGGGGTCCCTACTAAGTAGCTTATACTCACCCCTGAACGGGCTATGCCCGCACTACATTGTGTTGGTTGCAGACGACGGACAGCGTTGATCGTGGTGGAGGATTGCGGAGCAGGACGATACCTGGAGGTAGACCACTGGGCAGGACGTACTCGGAGCGGTCGACTGGACCCGAGGAGCAGTGGAGGCTTTCTATACCCACCCTTCAGGGTGGATTCCCAGTGGATAGCTCGTCGTTGCGGCTTTACCTTTCAGTTGTTGTTTTCCCTTTCGAGTTGTACTTTACTTTCAGTTTGGGTTTGTATACTGGCCCACTTACTTTTCCGCACTTCACTCTTGTACCAGCTTTTACTTAGTATTTACTTTTTCTGCTTGCTTACTCTGTGGTGCTTGTTTACTTTAAAAGGCAATGTCTTCCCTTTATCGGGATTTACGCCTTGGTGCTAGTCGCCAGCCCCTGGCCTATGGAAGGCGGGCTTGGGGTAGTCACGGCACGGGCCCCGAGGACGGGTCGTGACAAATTGGTATCAAAGGAGTTCGATTCTACCGCAGAATCTGATCTTTTCTATGTGAAGCAATAGTGTTAAGCGTATTGGGTGTGGTTATCAGTCTAGGGAGTCCAGTGTTGGTGCGGCGGCCGACGTATCCGTACACCAGGACCCTGACTTCTGATTTCCGACTTAATGCACGAAAACATTGATTGCATGTGTGTTTCAAGTTTTCTTTGTGATTACTTTGTATCAGCTCACCAGGTATACTGTTCTGACCGTGGCGCACCTGTTTTTTTTTTCAGGATGGCCCCATGATGGCAGCCAGCTAGGGTTCCAAGAGTCGAACGTGACGACAGCCCACCGAGCGACGAGGCCTCGGTGCAGGGCCCTTTGTCAGCAGTGGCACCAGCGGTAGCTCTACCCGCCGAGCCACCGATGCTTCCAGTCCCAGCCGCTGACGATGCACGTCGCCTCAGTGCACTGCATGAGTTCCAGCGCCAGCGACCGCCCAGGTTCCGCGGGGAGACAGACCCCCAGGCAGCCGAGGACTGGCTAGAGGCAGTGGTACGAGTTTTTCGGTTAGTGAGGACACCAGCAGACCTCATGGTGATCCTCGCAGCGATCCTACTGCACGCAGCAGCAGGAAGACGGTGGAGCTTGATGCTCCAGGTGCACGATGAGGCATCTCTTCTCTGGACGGACTTTGAGAGCCTCTTCCGCTCGGAGTTCTTCCCAGCCACCCTCTGTGCGGTGCGCATCCAGGAGCCTCTTCAGCTGCGGCAGGACAGCTTGACGGTCTCCCAGTACTCGGAGAGATTTACCGATCTCTCGCGCTACTCTATAGACATGGTATGGGACCCATTCTTCCGGGCTCGGACCTTTGAGCAGGGATTGAGACACGAGATCAGGGCATCGCTGATCTCCCTCAGCATTCCGACTCAAACAGGAGTACTGGAGCGAGCCCTTTTGATCGAGAGATTTCTTGCTGAGTCTACACCAGTGTCGAGACCCACCGCAGGGCGGCATGTAGCAGAGTCTTCTACAGCAGGCAGTCGACGAATGACTCATGGGTCCAGGTAGACCAGACCCTCAGGCAGACGACCTCAGGACACTGGCTCAGCAGTGCGGGGCACACAGCGCGGAGCCAGTCTTTCGAGAGGCAGGCAGTGCTACTCATACGGCGGGCAGGGCCACATGGCTCGTTATTGCCCGACCCGCCGTGCCGAGGAGAAGCACATGGTTGAGGGACCATTGAGGCAGAGGCAGAGGGTCGACTGTGGCGGTCCGCAGGGAGGAGGCGGATGAGGCAGAGGAGCTGGCTGAGCAGCAGGTGGTGGGCGACGCTTTGAGGCTCTACCACCACCACCACCAGGAGGTCCACCCCGACCAGAGGGAGTTGGCGGGAAGAGACAGGTACAGCTCTAGGAAGCAGAGGCCTATGACCACGGCACGCTTGAGATGATTCGAGGTACTATCTGTGTCTATTCCACCCTTGCTGCAGCTCTTATAGACACAGGAGCGAGTCACTCTTTCATAGCGGCTGCCCTTGTTCGGAGCTCGGAGATTCTGACAGAGCCGTTGGCTCGATCCTTACTGCTAGAGACTCCTACGGGAGCAGACTCGACGATTACGCACTGGTGCCGGTAATGTGAGCTTACTCTAGGAGGTGAGACCTTCGGTTGGAATCTTCTTGTAGCAGCATCAAGGCCTTACGACTTCATCTTGGGCATGGATTGTTTATCTACAGTACATGCATAGATTGACTGTATTAGGTGCAAGGTGCGATGTGTACGCACCAACGGGAGCAGGTTCACCTTCACCGGCGAGAAGGGAGCCTTTGCAGCACAGGATGGACTTCCGCAGAGGAGAGAACAGACCATCACTCATCAGTTGGCTAGTCTCATCCTAGGAGCAGTTGACGTGCGGAGTCCTAGTTTTCCTATAGTGGTGGATCAGTATGCGGACGTTTTTCCCGACGACGTTCCAGGGCTACCTCCTCACAGAGAGGTAGAATTTTATATTGAACTATACCCCGGGACAGCCCCAATATCGACTCCAGCATATCGGATGGCCCCCGCCGAGCTTTGAGAGCTACGGGTACAGTTGGAGGACTTGCAGGGCAAGGGGTTCATCCGACCCGGTGTTTCACCCTGGGCTTCCCCGATATTGTTCGCCAAGAAGGCAGACGGGAGCTTGCGACTTTGTGTTGACTATCGTCGCCTGAACCAGGTGACAGTGAGGAACAAGTATCCTCTACCGAGGATTGATGACCTCTTCGATCAGTTCAAGGGAGCACAGTGGTTCTCAAAGATAGACTTCAGGTCAGGCTATCATCAGCTCAGAGTTCGAGACGAGGACGTGCAGAAGACGGCCTTCGGATGTCGATATGGCCACTATGAGTTCTTGGTTATGCCTTTCGGTGTAACCAATGCTCCAGCAGTGTTCATGGCCCTCATGAACAGGATATTTCAGCCATACCTCGATCGATTTGTCGTGGTCTTCATCGACAACATTTTGATTTACTCGACGACTGAGGAGGAGCACGCCTACCACTTACGGGTTGTACTAGACACACTTCGAGAGCACCAGCTTTATGGTAAGCTCTCGAAGTTCCAGTTATGGATATGTGAGGTCCACTTCTTGGGACACGTCATCTCTGAGGCGGGAGTTGCAGTGGATCCTGCGAAGATCGAGGCAGTTCTAGCTTGGGATCCACCCAGGAGCGTGACAAAGGTGCGGAGTTTCTTGGGTCAAGCTGAATACTATCAGAGATTTGTGCCCGATTTCTCCAGAGTTGCGGTGCCACTCTCAGCTTTGACAAAGAAGGGGAAACCCTTCGTGTGGTCAGATAGATGTCAGCAGAGCTTCCAGGAGCTGAGACAGAGATTGACCAGCGCACCTATCTTGAGGTTTCCTGAGGAGGGAGTAGGGTATGTAGTCTACTGCGATGCATCAGGGACCGGACTCGGATGTGTCCTGATGCAGGATCGGGCAGTGATCGCCTATGGATCACGTCAGTTGAGGCCACATGAGCAGAACTACGCTACCCATGACCTGGAGTTAGTAGCAGTGGTCTTCGCTCTGAAGACATGGCGACATTATCTGATGGGAGAGTGCTTTACAGTCTTTTCTGACCATCAGAGTCTCAGATACATCTTCTCTCAGAAGGATCTGAATCTGAGACAGTGGCGATGGCTTGAGTTCCTCCAGGACTATGACTTTGAGATAGTCTATACTCCTGGGAAGGGGAATATGGTAGCCGATGCTCTCAGTAGGAGGACGGGCATTCAGCTACTTGAGGAGGCGACAGAGAAGCTAGCCTCTTTGCAGATATCCTTCGTGGATAGAGATGGAGCAGCCTTCCTTCAGTCTCTCACAGTCACTCCTCCACTACTGCAGCGGGTCAGAGAGGCACAGCGTGGGGACACTGACTGTGAGACACGGCGTGCACAGATATCCTCAGAACAGGCACCTGATGGTTTCTCCTTTGGAGCAGAGCATGACATCCTTTTCAGAGGACGTACTTTGGTACCAGTCACTTTGCGAGAGGAGGTTCTGAGAGAGTTTCACACTTCTCCATTGGCGGTACATCCGGGAGTGGTGAAGATGTACCAGGACCTCAGACGACAGCACTGGTGGCCGGGCATGAAGAAGGATGTGGCAGAGTTCGTTTCTCGATGCCTCACCTGCCAGCAGGTGAAGGTAGAACACCAGGTACCAGCAGGCTTGGTACAGTCCTTGGAGGTTCCGGAGTGGAAGTGGGATGTCATATCTATGGACTTCGTGACTAGACTTCCACGCACTTCCAGAGGTCACGACTCCATTTGGGTGATTGTCGACCGACTCACTAAGTCGGATCACTTCTTACCCATCAGAGAGCAGGGCTCAGTGGAGAGCTTGGGGCGTCTTTACGTTCAGGAGATTGTACGGCTTCACGGTGTGCCATCATCTATCGTCTCCGATCGAGATGATCGCTTTACTTCCCGGCTTTGGAAGGGGTTGTAGGAGGCGTTCGGGACGCATCTACGTCTGAGCATGGCCTTTCACCCTCAGACGGATGGTCAGACAGAGAGGACCATTCAGAATCTCGAGGACATGCTCCGCACATGTGTCCTCGACTTTGGTCACAGCTGGGAGGACCACCTACCCTTGGTGGAGTTCGCGTACAACAACAGCTACCACTCCACCATCGAGATGGCACCATAAGAGGTGTTGTATGGCAGACCTTGCGGATCTCCTTTGTGATGGACAGACCCTGGGGAGTCAGCACTTATGGGACCGGAGATGGCCCAGGCCACGATAGAGAAGGTCTAGGTCATCCAGGAGCGGATGAGGATAGCTCAGAGCCAACAGAAGTCTTATGCTGACAGGAGGCGGAGGCCACTAGAGTTCGAGGATGGCGACCATGTCTTCTTGTGTGTCTCACCTCGACGTGGATTACGGAGATTTGTCCGAGGGGGCAAGTTGTCTCCATGCTTCATCGGACCCTTCTAGGTCCTCAGTAGGATTGGCGAGGTGGCTTATCACCTGGCTCTACCACCTCAGTTGCACCGGGTGCATGACGTCTTCCACGTATCTCAGCTGAAGAGATATGTGCACGACCCGACGCACATCATTGACCATGGGGAGGTAGACGTTGATGATGGGGCGACATTTGTGGAGGTACCGATGGAGATCGAGGATCGACAGGAGCGGGTCCTTCGTGGACGGTCGATTCCTCTAGTGCGCATAAGATGGCAGCACAGAAACCTCCAGGAGAGCACTTGGGAGCGGGAGGCTCAGATGCGTGCTCAGTACTCTCATTTGTTTCCCTAGTTATGATGTATCTTTACAGGGATGTAAATCCCTGAGGTGGGAGTAATGTAAAGACCCGTAAAATTCAAGGGAATTTTTTTTTTAATTTTCTTTGAAATTTTACAAGAACGCGGTTTCAGACGGCACTTGATTCCGAGGCCCGGAGTGCCCAGAATTTCTATCCGAAGTTTAGCTCGGGTACGTTCAGTGAACAAATGAGCGGGAATTTCTAACTTTTGAACTGGTTCCCAGAATCGAATTCTGAGGGCACCGATGGAACCGCAACACCAGTAATTGCTTAGGAACTCCTGTTCCGGAGTTGCGTTTTCATGAGAGTTAATGATAAAAATTGTGGAAGTTTAATTCATAATTATTCTACAATTTTTTTATCTTACCCTAAGTGATTTATCCTTTGGATGGAAGTTGGGTAACTACCCAACCTCCCTTGGGAGGTTATGAGGGTGGTGGGGCCCACACGAACCCCAACCCTTCATATCCTCTAAACCCCCTCAACTCCCATTTAAATGTTGATAACTTAAGTTTATCAAACTTATGGTTTTTATGTTGAGTGTTTAATGTATGTTTTTGAAATTCAAACCTTTGAATTTCAAAAGGCTTGTTGTGTTAATAAAATAAGAAAGGAGCTTATTTTATTTTGTTGTTAGAGTTTTGTCGTTGAGAGGTTTTGGGAAGAACATCTTCTCCTTCGACGAAGAACGTGAAGAACACCTCGGACTCCGACGAAGAACACCGTTCTTCAATGAAGAACATCTCCGCCGAAGAACGCGGAGAACTTCTTCCACGACGTTCTTCTTCCACGACGTTTCCTCTTCGGATGCACCTCGACGACAACGGAATCGACGTTTGTTTTCCGCGACGCCCGACCTCCGCGGTGCTCGTCTTCCGCGGCTCGTTGACGTGCACCGTTCTTGAAACCGAGGTAGGGGATTTATTTTATTTAATTATTTTTCCGTTCATGATTCTAGTTTGTCGATCTTCGTAGATATTCGACTAAATGTTATCGTTTAACGAGAGGGGGTCAGACCGCACAAACACGGCCGACCCTCCTCTTTATCCTTGATGATACTTTGTGGTTTGGACGGAATGGCATGGTACCGTCTCACCACGCGCAAATCGCACGACAAGTACTTCGCGGCGCTGTCGCGCCATGCTGTGAAGTTGAACAAGGACGCAACATCGTCGCACCGCGTCGAAGAAAACCGAAGATGCCGCGGCCGGAGCGGGGCCGCGGCGGAGGGGTGTGGTGCTGTCGCACCGCACTGGACGACAAGGGCCGCGGCCAGTTCCGGGCCGCGGCGGAGCAGGGTGACTGGCAGCCGGTGTCGGGCCGCCGGTGTCGGAGCTGGAAGGGGACCGGCCATCGCCGGTCCCGTTAGGCAGGAACCGGCCAGCCAGGTCGGGCCGACCGGACGAGGAGAATCCAGGGGAATTAATTCCCCTGGCTGGCCATCATTGCGGCCCCCGACCAGCGCGCCGAGCGCGCGGGTTGCCAGCCGAGCCGCCGGGCTGGGCTGCGCCCAGGCCGGGCCGGGCCGACCCAAACCCTGGGCGGGTCGACCCGGTTCGGGCCGGCCGAGGGGGGGGGGGTCTCAGGCCGGGTCGGTCCGGGCCCGAAACCCCTGTTTTCGGACCGTTTGGGTTCAATTGCCCATAACTCGGGCTAAGGACCTCAGATTGACGCGCCGTCAGCGGTGACACGATCCTTGGAACGAGATGGTCATTTCGGTATATCGCACTCAAGGTTCAGGAATACTTTGAGTTCAGCCGGGTTGGTTCGTACACGAAACCAACTGGGCCCTCGAAGCGGAAACGCTCATATCTTAAGCTCCGAAAGTCTGAAGGACGTGCCGTCGACTTTGTTGGTTTCCTCTTAGTGAGAAGGATCTTTTGGATTACTCCTCCTGAGGTTTGGATGCAGGTGGAGTATAGTCGGGTTGGTTTTGCCTTAAAAACCAACCGGGCTTCTGGGACGAAAAAGCCAATAACTCTCAGACCGGGCGTCCGTTGGACGCGCCGTCTGCGACGTTGAGTTCCTGTTGACGATATGGAACTTTGGGATACATCAACTCCGGACTTCGTGTCAGTTGATGTATCAGCCCCTCGGCTCGTGGAGCGGACCCTCCCAAAACGAGCTTGCTGTGTGCGGGAACCCTAGAGCTGGCTGCGACTGCGGCGACGATGAAGACTGCATGGGAATCCTCTGTGGGTTCAACGGTGACCACTACATCACTCAGCGATCCTGTGTGGATCAGTGATATCGATCCTGTGTGGATCCGATCCTGTGTGGGTCAGCGCTCAGCGGTTCTGTGTGAGCCAGCGCCTACAGGTCCTGTGTGGGCCCGATCCTGTGTGGGTCTTTGCGGGGGTTAGTACCTATCGATCTTTTGTGGGTCCGACGACTTAGATGGATCAGTGATCATCTCTATCTTCTTTCGAAGAAGTATACCTGTGTGAGATGAATCATGTTTTATTTTCCTGTGTGGATTGTGTAGTGCTATCCTGTGTGGATTTTGTTTTGCTTTCCTATGTGGAATATGTATGCTTTCCTGTGTGGACTGGGTTGTACTTGGGCTCGGAGGTTGGAGCGTATTAGAATTGATGACTTAGGTATATGTATGGGAATATACCTAAGCAGTGTCAATTGTTACTTCGTGATTGTGTCTTTCCTTTGTGGTTTATCCTTTGTGGATTTTGGGAGACCTTCGTGGGTCTCGGGGTCCCTACTGAGTAGCTTATACTCACCCCTGCACTGGCTATGCCCGCACTACGTTGTGTTGGTTGCAGACGACGAACAGCGTTGATCGTGGTGGAGGCTTGCGGAGCAGGACGGTACCTGGAGGTGGACCACTGGGCAGGACGTACTTGGAGCGGTCGACTGGACCCGAGGAGCAGTGGACGCTTTCTGTACCCACCCTTCAGGTGGGATTCCCAGTGGACAGCTCGTCGTTGCGGCTTTACCTTTCAGTTGTTGTTTTTCCTTTCGAGTTGTACTTTACTTTCAGTTTGGGTTTGTATACTGGCCCACTTACTTTTCCTCACTTCACTCTTGTACCAGTTTTTACTTAGTATTTACTTTTTCCGCTTGCTTACTCTATGGTGCTTGTTAACTTTACAAAGGCAATGCCTTCCCTTTACCGGGATTTACGCCTTGGTGCTAGTCGCCAGCCCCTGGCCTATGGAAGGCGGGCTTGGGGTAGTCACGGCACGGGCCTCGAGGACGGGTCGTGACAATCCTATTCCATGTATTGAACTTTCTGAAGAAAAAGGGAGGCATGAAGAGGCTCACCAGAGAGAAGGTGTTGAATCTACTACACAATCAACCATACTGATATTGAGTTATTCGTGACCTTTATCCATTATTAATTGGGAGAGTGTGACCCGTGATCTTAGGGATGAATGGGCATTCCTCCAGCGTGGCATTCTAATACCAGATGTTGGTGACATTAAGGCACCTTCTGATTGTAATACAGATAATAAACTGGCTTTAGTACATGAGTATATTATGGATACGGTGGATTTTAAATATGCAACTGAAGAACAAATCCCAGCCTCTAAACGAGTATCTCATATGATGGAATTAGGAATACATGAAAGGGTAATTATAGACCATGTGGAGGAGTGGGATATTTATTTTAATACTAAGAATTTATTTTCTTTTTCTTTTATCTCAACTCTTCTTCACCATTCATCATCATTAATATTGATGAATTGTATTTTTCTAGCTTGAATGCAGGGAAGGAAACTCTCTACAAGTTCTTGAATCACCAAAGTATGGGCATGCAGGTTCTCCTATCAACACATCGAATGGTCCACCTAGGTCTCTAGAACATTCTCTAGGAACAATAATCATGACTGGGGTAATGGATACAAATAATCTTCATCCATTACCTCAAGTTTCTCCTACCAAGAAGAGTGTTTCTATTTCTCCTCAATCTTATGAAAAGAAACGCAAGAGAGAAATGAGATTGGTCGGAAGTGTTCACCGAAGGAGTAAGTATTTATACTGCATTAATGGAATTATAATTTGATCAATACACTCTGGTGATCACATTTATCCTCTTGCAGGATATGTGTCTCTATCCTCTCACATGGGACTAAGAGTCGATTATTCAATACCAGAGAGGGAAACTCTTGGATAAACCTAGGTTGAGGTTGATGGATCTGATAATTTAGCAGATAAAACATCAAAAGATTCAGTTGTACCATATCCTAGATCTACTGAGGGAGAGAAAAGTCATAGTTAGATCAAATACATTTCTCTTGAATATTAAATTCTTTTCAAAAATTCTTATTTTAAATATATCTCAGACCAGTTGCCTTTTCTAATGGATAATAAAATAACCAGTGTTGATATTTCTATTTCTATGGAATAAAGGGATGAAGACCCAGGATAGTCTGAGATAAATACTATGTAGACCCAAACCTGGACAGATCTAATGATGTTATACCAATTGAAGAACCAATGAAACAAAATGTCATCAGAGCCAATTTGGGCATCAACCAATGTTTTTTTGATACCTTAAATGGTGAGGATGCTATAACCTTTCAAGACACATACACTGAAATGATGGAAGCCCTTAATCTAAATATTGATATTCCAGATTCCATCAAGGAGTTTAGGGATTTTCATGAAGAATTTCATGGGAATAAGTTCTCATTCTTGTAATTTCCATACATAAATGTTTTTCTTTACTTGATAATTTACATCAAAGTTCACCTTAAATAGATTTATCTACAGAAAATGTTGCAAAGGATCTTTAGGAACAGGGCATTCCAAACTATTCTTATTCTATTAAATCTGGAGAAATACCTTCAGAGGACCCCCTATTGAGAGATGTTCCTGATACTTCAATTATGAAAATTGAGAAAACTTAAGAGAGTTACCCTTATCAAGAAATATCCACTCAAACTACAGAATCTAAAAACATTGGGAATGAATCCAATCAAGTGATTGACTTATTATTGGGTAAATACTATTAGCTGTCTGGATCATACTCCATTTCTTACATTTTTTCTTAAACTGATGATGATATTGATTTATCATTAAGGATTATCAGCTCCCACAGTTAGATTGGAAGGTGATGATTTTGTGTTGGATTAGGAATCAGTAGAAGGCGAAGCTTCTACTGTTCTGAGAGAAGTAGAACAAGGCAGTTCTTTAAGTGATCTATTTTCATTGTATATTTTACCCCATGGTAGTGACTCAGATTCATACTTAGATATGTAATATGATCTTGGTATGGAACATAAGAATACATGGAGACATATATAGAGTATAATTATTGAGAATTCTTTGGATGAGTTGATTTCCCATTTTTTCAAACTACTAGCATTATTCTGCCTATTGGGATTTGGTGGATTTAATTATCAACCAGTCTACGATGCAACGAAAGATACCATTCACTGACGGGAGCAGGACCATAAACTGTGGAAATATTTTGAAAAGACTAAACATCTTATCAATATTGAGAGATTCCAAGATGCAGTAGCTGAGACAGAAGTAGATCATAATAAGAAGTCGATCAAAATCAGCCAAAAAATTTTAGAAATCCACAAAGGAGTTGTTATATCTTCAATAGAAACTGGATTTTGTTCATAAAAAACTCGAGAAATTGAACCAAACACTGGGAGAAACCCAATTGGAGGGGATAACAACCATTTCAACTGCTAAAGAAGCACTTCGTCATGCCGAGCAGGCTGGAGTTACTTGACTGTCTCAACATCAGCAGGTGGTTTATTGGGCTCATGAGGCTATTCAAAAAATGAGGAGTCATATTGAGAGTTTATTTTAAAACATAAAAGAGAGGATCCATTTTTTTTATGTCCCTATGATTTCATATGAATGATATAGATTTTGTCTTCAATCATATATACCTTCATTCTTGTTTTTTATTGAAATATTAAAGGTAATGATGATGGTGATTTTTTTAAACATCAAACCTTCATGGTAGATAATCGTGATTATAATGACAAGAATGGGGGTGCTCATAATTTTCTTGTTAAGCTGATGGGACTAATGAGCATAGTTTTATTATTACTAGGGTTATATAAAAACCCCCACAAACATTGTATCTTTTAACTTTTTATTTCTCAATATTACATAAATCATAAAAAATGTACGTTTAGTGAGATGGTACTCGACTTTTGTTCAGAGTTCCCTTTACAGGTTATCAATCTTCTGAGTAACACGTCACTTATTGTTGGAATTTTAGATTCATGTATGTTGGACTATAAAGAGCAAATGTTTAAGGTCGAATAGCTTTGACCATAATTTTTGAATTAGATCCCAAAAAAACTCAGTGACTAAGAATATCACTAATATTATTTAAATATTTCCATGGGGAATCATGATTCGTGATATTTAAGGTCACCAAATTTAAAAATTGTATCAATATATGGTATGTATCTTCCAAGAAAGAAGTTACCATTTGTTAACAAACCCGTTATGGGGGCTGTATTATGCATGGCCAACTAGGGCATATGCTGCATAGCCAAATAATGGCATCTTTTGACTAATATGACTATTACGTAGAAAGATTATGCAAGGACACCTAAGAACATGTATTTCATAGTCAAGAAAAAGAGATCTTATGAATTTTACATTTTACTGTTGATAGATAAGGGAAAATAAAATTTTGGTGACTCAAGACCATAGTGGGTGGTTTTTCCCAGGAAAGGGATTTTGAGAATGAAGGGTTATCTATGCCAACATATGTCATGAATTGGAAAACCACTTATACACATATTTAGTGTATGTCGAATGGTCAAAATTTATCAGAAAGGGGAATTTCTGATGTCAGACTATGCGGTTTTAAGTCATGCAGTGAGGAAATTATACTGTGCAGTTTTAAGTCACACAGTGATGACATTGTACTATGTAGTTTTAAGTCATGCAGTGAAGACGTTGTACTATGCAGTTTTAATTCATGCAGTGAGGACATTGTACTGTGCAGTTTTAATTCATGCAGTGTGGACATTGTACAGTGCAATTTTAATTTATGCAGTGAGGGCATTATAATGTGTAGTTTTAAGTCATGCAGTGAGGACAATGTGTGGATTTAATTTAAGGCCTTTATCTTTGACCTAGGGTATGACACTCTCCCAATTTCTTGATAAATTGTTTCGAAACGTTTTACCATATTCAGGTGTGTAAGGTAAGATTGTAAACTGTGATTTGGGAATTTCTGGATCTGAGGAATGATATGGGAAAAGGGATAAAAGCATTAGAGGAAGCTGTTTCCAAGAACGAATTTACCATTATTTGACAAACCTATTATGAGGGTTGTATTATACAGGGCCACCTAAGGAATATGATGCATATCAAAATAGTGGAATCTTTGGATTGATAGGCCTATTTTGTAGGCAGCTTATGCAAGGCCACCTAAGGGCATGTACTGCATAGTGAAGAAAAAGAGCTTTCAGTAGTTTGACATTCTGTTTCTAAAAGCTTAAGAAAGTTTATGGAGATTCAGATTTTCTAAAGTAAAATTTCGGTTTATTATGAAAGGTACCTAAATATGAAGAGAGAGTTTCCAATCATGATTTAAAAAGAATCGGAGGAATAGGATTTCTATGAAGGTCTGACCCAAAAGTAGGGAGTATTGTGTTTGTTGTTTTAGTTCAAACAACTAGGACTAGAAATAAAAATAATATATGATATATGGTCATGTGAACCAAGGTTATTTCATATTGCATTGAACACATGGAGAGAAATATTTGTAAAACATGGCCTTGAAGACTTTTAGATCAAGGGAAAGATAATTGGACAAATATAAATGAATGACTATTTTAAAAAACATATTCATGTATATTATTCATCAATGTTTGAAGGGGACAAAGACAATATAAACAAGAACATAATTACCATCATTTGACAAACCCGTTATGGGGGCTGTATTATGAAGGTCTGACTGGGGAATATGTTGTATTGCAAAATAGTGGCATCTTTTTACTGAAAAACCTGTTATGTAGGAAGCTTATGCAAGACCACCTAAGGGAACATACATCATAGTCATGAAAAAGAGTTCTCAGATATTAAAAACTCTGTCACTAGAAACTGTATGAATGATTATGAAGATCTGAAAATATTTAAGATTAGGAGTGTGACATATGGAAGGGGTAATTCTCAATGCACATGAGAAATATTTGAACCAATATTGTCCATGAGTTTGAGGTCCTTTACATAGATCTGACTTATATGTAAAATGGAGACTTTCTTTGTTTGATTTGAATTAATATTGTGATATGCAGTTTAAAGTCATGCATCGATGACATTATACTGTGTAGTTTTATGTCATCGAGTGAGGACATTATACTGTGCAGTTTTAAGTCAAGCAGTGATGACATTTATAATCCCAGAAGGAATTGAGATGCCTTATTTATACAGAGAAATATTTTACCCAATTATTAATCCCACATGAGCTATGCTCGGTGTGAGAAACAAGGAGTAATAAAAGGTTTTTTCTGTAACACAAAAGGCAACACATGTGAGGAAAAAGAGTACTATAATTAAGTGATGGCTGAGCCAAGTCAAAGGATCTGGGCTCACTACGTATCTTGTTAAAGAAAGAATCATGCCAAATGTAGTTCTTAGATTTTCATGTAGTTTAACGTCATGTGGTAAGGATGAAGATAAACTGATGTGAAAAGAAAGACATATCATAGCTGGAATAAGGGATAAAACCCATGCGTCACTACGTGTCTTGTTGGGGGCAATAATCAACCCATGCGTAGTTCTTTAAACATTCCCTATGCAAGTTTGATTCTAATATACGGAATAAAGGAGGATTTTTTTCAATTTTAATACATATATTATCATGTGAAATAAGTATATTTATAAGGCTAATCATGGACAATAACATTTTTCAAGATAGTCCTATCCATAACCAAGTAGTTTTAAAATTCATCTTGAATTTATTACTCCAACACAAGGTGTCATATAACACATAAAATAAGGACCTCATGGTAGACACATTTTGAGCATAAGAAACCTGAATGTTTAATATTTAAATATATTTTATTTATATATTTAAATGGTTTAATAATATAATGTCTAAATGCATTTATATAGTGTATTTATATATTTAAATATGAATGTATATATACATGTATATTTATATAATTATATTATATAAAATTTAAAACATATAAACAAACATTCATTTTTATACTCCCTCAAATTATAATTTTATTTTATTTTCAAGGTAATCCCTCTTTTCAAGTTGGTTGATAGGGAACCCATACATGATTCAAAAGACATACAATACATGACCTGAAGGCCCAAAAGAACAAGGGGACTTATAGGATTTCTGAAGGATAAAATTTTCAATAGATTCTCCCACTAACCTTCCAATGAAAGTAGTCACCTTAAATTCTCACCCTCAGCCTGCAATCACCGTCTATGTAAAGGTGTGTGAGGTATTGGCCGCTCGCGCATCATTGGGTATGAGGGAAAATTAAAATTTATAACCTACTTACTACATAGAACAGTGGAAAGACAGGGTCGAACCATAGAGAGGCCTAATGTTGTGCTTGGTGATCTAAAAAAAATAAAATAAAATAACACAAAAAAACAAACAAAAAAAGTTGGTGGTGGTGAAGTGGAGAGAGTGAAAATAAGTGTGTGAGGAAGTGAAGGCGAACTGGTGAGTGCAAGGAAGAAGATAAGATGCTGGAAAGCTTGTGGTGAAAATAACCAATAGATGAGTAGGGGGAAAGTCCACTAGACAATTTTGATATTACTTAGCCTCGTTCATGCATTGAAGTTTAAGAAATATGGATATGACTTAATGTAACAGACCAGATTTATCGTCTGGTTAGTTTGCGATGAAATAGCCCTTACAGTCCTTTAACTGTAAAAGTCATTCCATCTAATAGTGATAAAAGTCAGATGTCACTGGGCTCAAGTTGTCAGTTGAGTTCAGTGTGTCTCTCTCATTTGAACATGATTCATTTGTCAATGAATTCCTTAGATTGAAATAGTTTTCCTTTAGATTCAAACAAATCAGTTTTCACTCAACCTTGTTGTTTTGAAAATAAAACTATCCAGAAAACAATGAGAGAGACGATCCAGAAAAAGATGCAGTGCATGAATCAGAATAAACAAATCTAACCAGCCAGATTATTTCCCCCTGAAAGAGTTTAGCTAGACATAATGGTTGGCTTCAGTGAAAAAATAGAATTAAAATCAATGATTATCATGTTGAAATAAGTTGTAGAAAAATAGAGCACAAGGAAAATAAAGATGTACGTCTCCCTGCTTGATCCCCCAAAAACTCTAATTACTGCTGCTCGATGGAGGATGTGATGCTGGAGTGTTCACGATGTCCCACCCAGGGAATCGAGATGTGGAATTGTGAACTCAAGTTCCAATGACTGGAATCTGCTCCCTGGAAGTGGTGAAGACTCTCGGGATCACTGGAACCTCTGGACGGATGATTAAGAAGAATGAAAGTCCCAGTGGAGTAGTGCCATCTAGTCCCTTTGAATGCCTCATGTTCTCCATGTATGAATATTGATGACCTAGTAATCGAAGTCTCTGGAATCTCACATGAGGTGTTCCTTGGCCTGCACGTGGAGCATTCACAGTTCTACTTCTTCCACGCTCGTCACTGGAGCAGTTTCTCATTACTAAATAATGGGGCGCGCGCGCCGGGCCACAACCCTCCCTTTGCAAAAAAACGGACGTGAGTCATAAAAAAAATAAAACTACTATATACCATATATTATATCACTACTTAAAAATACTTATTAATATATATATATATATATATATATATATATATATATATATTATAATATCTAATATTATTATTACTAATATATGTTATAATAACTATTATATTTATTTAATAACATATATTATTATGATATACTAATATTATATATAAGTTTATATACTATTATTAATATACCTATAATTATTATTGTATAGTATATGATATATATATTATATAATATATTATGTTATATTATATGTTACAATTAAATAAAAAAAACTAAAAAGAAGAATGAAAAACAAAGAGGGGGTCTGTTTGTGTGGCGCAGGGTGGAGGGTTCGCTGGGCTCTGCTCAGTGAAGATGGCGGCATCTGTTTGGTCCGAGACGCGGTGGTGCGGTGGCTTCAGGTACTGGGAGAGGGTGTGGGTTGCGGTGCCAGTTCAGGGCGCGTATGATTCGAGTTGCTTGGCTCGAGGAGGAGAAAGTGGGCGGGAGTCTTCTCGCGCGGACGGTGCTACCGCAGATCGAGAACAGACACGGTGAGGTGCGGTTGCTGTGCACGTATTAGGGTACAGGCGGTCCAAAGATTCAGCGTCGAGTAACACTGGTTTAGATCTGTATGAAGAATGGCACCGGTTAGGGTTGAGGCGGATCTGGTTAGGAAATTGATTTGAGTTTCTTCTGAAAATTTGGATTTTGAAATCGATTCTAGTTTGAATTATTCTGTTAGGTTGTTTTTTTATGATTCATTGATTTTTTGGTTCAAATTTACTCCTGGATTATTGATTGTTGCTACTCTATTGCTGTTTTGGAATTCTTTGTTGTTTCTGGTTTGGAGAGGTGACGTGGTGGGAGGCGGTGAGTGATGTTGTTGCGGCACCGTGAGGAAGGGTGGCGGTGGCAGAATGGAGTGGTGAGATGTAAGAACTCGGGTTTTCAGAACGGGTCAAAATCCCGATCCTGTTTGAATTTTTAACTTGTTTTCGAAGAAACTGGATAAAATGGGAAGTTTCTGGAAATTTTCAGACTACACGCCGTGTACTTTGAGTACACGCCGTGTATGTGTAGGCGAGTGACCGGTCGTGTACTCGCCGAGTACATGCCGTGCGGGTGACCGTGTAGAATTTTCTTACTACACGGCGTGTAGTTTTGAACACGCCGTGTAGACCTCCGACCGTGTGAAGGTCATATGTGACGTGTAGGCCGTTGGCCGGGTAAGAACCAGGGACACGCCGTGTAGTCTAGCCGTGTATGAGGGATATACATGACGTGTGGGTATGTCGGCGAGAAAGGGAAGATGAACCCGGTACACGCTGTGTACCCAGAGGTACACGCCGTGTACTCATGTCAGTAGGTTTGGAAAGTAAGTCGGCGGAATCAACCGTTTTTTGAACAGTTAAATGAAATATACACGGCGTGTAGTCTTAAAGTACACGCCGTGTACTTTCTTTTTTTCGCTTACATCGGGCAGTAGCCTCGTATTGAGGCAGAACCTCATACCTTCCGCCCGTATATGCGAACCAAGCCGGCCGGACCTTCATTTGCTTCCCGGTTCTTCGTCCGAAATCCGATTCGATCGCTGATTAGTGCGTTGGAACCCCCTCGGTAAGGCCTCAATTCCTCTTGGGCCGTTTTGTCTGATTTTTGTTCTAGAACGAATTATAGTCCTTTGAGCGGTTTTGAATTTTTTGTAGATTCACCGCGTTTTAGACCGAATTGGCGGGTGTTACCGGATGAGTAGCATCGTGCGAGTATCAGGTAGGTAGTGCATACCTCATTTTGTGTTTTTGCGGTTGTTTGGGTGACGCGGCCTCGGCGCGTTTTCGGGTATTTTTGAGTGGGAACCGTTTTATCTCCTTTTTCATACTGTATTGTTTATGAGACCTCTGGGATGCCTTTGGGTATGCCCGGTTACCAGTTTGCGTGAGCGGGACCGGGTGAGGGGTCGTGGCTCATCAGGGTATTTTGGCCAGGAAATGCCAAAATGGTTTTAATTGAAATATGATTGTTATAAACTGTTTAGTTTAATTTGTTAAAGCTTGTTATAAATTGTTAGAGGCATTTAAGACATCTGTGTTGGTATGAGACAACACCTAATATAGTGCCATTCGACTATTTAGTTGGTTTTGTCTGGTTATGTTTTCCGTTTAACTATGTTATATATGCGATTATTGAATTGCATCTGCTGGACCCTTTGGGTTGTGTTGGGCTTGACCCGGTTACGTTTGAGTGATGTTGATCACAGGTTGGGGTTTTGCCTGGGTTACTTTGGGTGGTTTTGACCACGGGATTGGGCGTCATGGACGTCGGTTTGAGGCAGTACGACTGTCAGGTTGGGAATGGCCCGGGATACTAGGGTGGCGATGCCATCGGACTTGAGCGACATGGTCGCAGGGACACGAGGTGTCAGATGTTTTGGTGGCTTAGGACTACTTTGGTGATTACCGCTCACCGAGACTTTGAGTAGTGTGCACACAGAGATACTCCGTGATGAGGTGGTTTTGACCACTCGTGTGGGTAGAGGCCCCCGTAGTTGCGGTTAGGTATTTTGTTTGGGGGTGATTGTCGTAGAAAGCCACATGGGAGGTGAGGAGCCTTCAGGGAATTGGGCGTGCCTTCGGGACGTCGAGACATGAGGTGTCAGGAGGCACATGGTGCCGGGTTACTATTTGTGGGCGTGCCTTCGGGACGTCGGTACTTGAGACACGAGGTGTCAGGAGACACATGGTGCCGGGTTACTATTTGTGGGCGTGCCTTCGGGACGTCTGTAACGACCCGAAATTTTGAATAAATCTTGTTTCCTAATTTTTTGTGTTATTTTATTTTATTTTTATACTCAACAAAAATGTTTCATTTGATAACATGAGTATAATTAAAATGAGACCGTTGAGTTTTGACTGTTATGTGACCATTGATCAATATGACCGCTGGAAACTAAACGTTTTGATTATTGTCTCTAAATACAAGTTATCTTGGTTAATTAATATAGAAAGAAGATTCGATGGCCTCACCCAGTAGTCTTGGACCGATCGAAGCCCATCTAACAGAACTTGGGAAGGAGGTAGCACCACTGGGCTTTGCTCTAGACCAAACCCAAGCCGAACTTCATCGTGTGAAGCTAGAACGGAATCGCCTTTGCGAGAAGTTCAAACTGATAGAAATTACTACTCGTGCGATGTTAGCCGAGCCTCCCTCAGATTCCCTCACCTTAGCACGCCTTACACTTAGGTCCTATGCTGGTGTGATAAGGGGCTATGTAAGGAGACCTTAACTGCCTTGTGTAATCCTTTGTTTTAAATAAAAATTGGGATTTCTTCTTATGATGAAATTTATGAATTTTCAAATGACCGGATAAATATAGTATGCATATTTTTGGTGAATTTTAGAGAAAGGATATTTTAAAAAAATGTTTATGTAAACCTTAAATAATTAAAAATGTGTAATGATTTTCAAAAAATGGTCTTCTACAGTTATGTCCAGTACGAAATTTAGAGTCTAATAAGATTAACTTGATTTTTGATGAATAGTAAATTATGAATAGTGATTTTATGATTAGGATTAGTAATGTGTCTAAATGGATTAATAATTTCACTTAAAGAAAGTATTAATATAATCTAGGCACCTTGATTAAGTAATGTGATTCAATAAAATGGTTAAATAACGGTTTCATAAATTATTATTCAAGTATTAGTTTTTTCGGGTGAATCGTGTTTTTTTAATTAAAAATTATATTAAAAATATTTAGAAAATTATTTTTATAAAATGGATTTCATTTTTGAACTCAGAGCATCGATATTATGCTAAGGTAATTTTTGGGATTTTTTTCTGAAAAAATGGATTTTCGATGAATAGTGTATTTATTTAAAAAAATAAATTAAAAATATTTAGAAAAATATTTTTTATAAAATGAAGTTCATTTTTGAAATCAGAGCATTGATTTTTGGTTAAGGTGAAATTTTGGGATTTTTCTGAGAAAGTTGAATTTTCAATGAATAGTAAAAATACAGTTTTAGGGTTTCGGTTTGTTTAATGACATCATAATTGTGTCATGATTATGTCATGAGATATTTTATGGGTTGACCGATCAAAGGTGATGAATTATTGTATTGGGGGCCCCATGTGACCTAACTTCATGGGAAATATCATGGGAGAGAACATGGTTTTGAGAAAACCACTTTTGAGGTGTCCCTTGCCCATTAATGCCTTGTCCCCTCACTTTTCCTATAAATACCAAGCCATCCTATCATCCATTTCAACTCCCCACTCTCCCCCAACGAAATTCTGGTCTCATTATCTCCCAAGGAGTCCTCCCAAGGTGCCCCCCAAGCCCTCAAGGTCCAAACCTTTGAGTTTTAAGAGTTACATTTTAAGGTAAGATATCCGACCTCTCTCTTTCTTTTCAAGTAATCTCTTTTATGTCATTTATTTTATGCTCCATGTTCTTATGTTGGAGGATGTTCTTATATATTCATCTTATTGCCCTTTTCATGTTCATATGATGAGACACCCCCTCTTGCTCTCATCAATTCCTTTTAAGAATGTTTAAGTAGCGCCGTTAGGCTGCCGAATTTTTAAGGGATTCTTTCACCCTTCTCATTTTTCAAGTTCTATTTTCATGTCAAGTCTTTCAAGTTCCTTTTTATTATGATGGGGTATGATCTCTATATCTATCATACTGATCTTTTATGATCATATGATGACAGACCCTATTTGCTCTCGTCAATTCATTTTTATTGAATTTTAAGTGGCGTCGTTAGGCTGCCAAATTTTTTGTAACGGATACTTTCACCCTTCTCATTTTCAAGTTCTATTTTCTTGTCAAGTCTTTCATGTTTCTTTTTATTATGTTGGGGTATGATCTCTATATCTATCATACTGATCTCTTATGATCATATGATGAGAGAGCCCATTTGATCTCTTCAATTCAGTATTTTGAAGTTTTAAGTGGCGCCGTTAGGCTGCCGATTTTTTAAGTGGTTCTTTCACCCTTCTCGTTTTGAAGTTTTACTTTCATATCAAGTCTTTCAAGTTCCTTTTTATTATGTTGGGGTATGATCTCTATATCTATCATACTGATATTTTATGTTCATATGATGAGAGATCCTATTTGATCTCGTCAATTCATTTTTTGAAGTTTAAATGACGCTGTTAGGCTGTCGAATTTTCATAAGAGAAATCTTATTTTTGTCTTCCTTTCATGTTCTTCATTTCATATGGTACATCATTCAAATTTCATTACCATGTTCATATATCATTCATATTATGTCCCTCTACTGTTTTATGGGTCATTTATGATTGTTTGACCCATGTCCCCTCTCTTTTCAATGTTTTCTAAAACCTCGTAACATAGCCGTTATGCTGCAGAATTTCCGTCTCAAAATGTCTCTCTCTTTTTCTAAAGTTCTTTTATTTTATTAAGTGAATACCCAAATCTCTTTCTTCTAAAGTGGTATTCACATATATACCAAAATGTTCTATTTTAAATTCTGGGATTTACATACATGAGACCCACCTTCCTTTTCTGTGGGTTTTAAAATCACATAAAGATCATGTCTTTAAAGCAGTTTTAAAACGTTATGATTATGAAATGAAACCCTTTTATTTTATGATATATGGGTTATTTATGAAATTTTTTATGATGATATATGTGGATCACATGATAATAAAGGCAAATTTAAGGGTGCGCCCTGATAGCGCTCCAATGCATTGGGTAATGATGTAACCACTAGAGATTACAATTTTCATGATATCTTGGTGAATAACCTTGGTAATTTTCAAATGACACCTTGGGGATGGACCTTGGTGATATGTTCATGATTGTCTATGTTAAATGATGTAGCCACATATTAAAGTTATGTAAAATGTTATTTTTATTATGATATTCCACATGATTTTTTTTTCTCATGCCTTAAAGTTCTTTTTTATGACATAGTTGATGTATCTCAAGTTCACATGTTAAATGTTTCTCTTGTTCCCTTACTGGGCCTTCTGCTCACCCTTTCTTTTGATGTATGTCCCCAGGTTTGAGATGCAGTAATGAACCTAGGATGAACATGAGGAGAAGCCTTTCAAGTGTTTAACAAGAATGTTTTATGTTTTCATGTTTTATGTTCCTGGTTTCCAAGACACTAAACCTTAAAGATCCTCAGTTTTGTAAAATGTAATGAAAGTTTATGTGATAAAAAGGCGGGATGCTATAACGTCGGTACTTGAGACACGAGGTGTCAGGAGGTACTTGGTGCCGGGTTACTATTTGGGGCGTGCCTTCGGGACTTCGGTACTTGAGACATGAGGTATCAGGTGGCACACGGTGCCAGGTTACACGACAGAGATTCCGGCGTTGGCCGAAGCAGGTGACACTCCATGGTGGCTGTTGAGCACTAGTGGAGTTTGTATTTATTTTTGCATTGTACTGATTACTGCTTTCCTGGTAAATGCATGACTACTTAAACACATATATTTGGTACGCACCGTTGGGTGGTTGGTTGCGCCCAAATTTACTCTACTGGTAAAAGCGGTCGATGTAGTACATGTAGGGGTTGAATCCACAGGGACCAAAGAAGTAACCTTGAGACGCTATGATTTGGTGAAGGATGAGCTTTGAAGTAGCCAACTTTGAGTTCGATTTTGGATGGTTTAAATAACACTAAGAAACCTACGTGAATTCAATTCAATGAAAATGGGTTGATCTAGGATTATGCTCAGGGTGGATTGAATGAATTTTACTTCTTTAAACAATTTTGGTTTTATTAATTCTTGATAAATCCATTCTTCAAAAATAACACTACCTTCATCATTTTCTGGTTTGGTGCTTACTAAACACAATTACTAATCCCCTATACACTTAGAGAACCAAATTCATGATCTCTTCGAGGTATATGGTCATTTAGTAATTGAATTTAGTTTTCTCAAACACAGTAAAGATGAATAGTAGAAATAACTAAAGAGTGGATGTCTTAAATTAATTATCCAATTAACAACAATTCGTTCATAAAATAACATTCAATCCAGCCTTTGTATCCTCCTAAGATCAACCCATTAAAGGGTTAGACCTCCATTGATGATATACTCTCAATGGTGGGCGGAAGATGACTAACAAGAATTGGATTGAAGAAATTAAAACCGCGAAAATAACGAGCACTCCTCTGTGTGTGTGAATGAAATTCACACCTATGTGTGAACTAATTCACAACAACACAGAGATATCACTGTGATTTGTGATAATAAAGTTTTAATAAATGGAATGAAAAATATAGAAGAGAAAGAAGTTGATTAAGAACATAAAGATACAAAAAAGAAACTTACCTGGAAATGGAAAACATTACAAAGGAAATTTGGAAGCATAACCTTACAATGAAACAAGTAACAAAAGATAATAAGAAAAATATCCCCCCCTATTCCCTTCACCACTAGCTCCTTATATAGGCATATTAGGAGCCTTAGGTCCATACCCCAACAATTAATTCACCCCCCAACAATTAATAGAGTCAAAAGGAGGGTGAATAATCAAAAGGAAATTGACGTTTCGAATTTGACCCGGAAAACTGTCCAGATTCGTCCACCATATTGACGTGTGAATTTGTAATTGAAGAAATACGAATCCGGAGGGGTTGTAGAAGAGAAATATCTTCATCCATATGTCCTCTATGAGTTGTAAAAATTTCAGGAACTTTCCCTTAGCCGTATGGAAGTTATGATCGAAATGGTGGGACAAATTTCTGTGCATTAATGTCGGGTCCACCATTTAAATCTCAACTTCAGATCCCTTTATTATCATGAAAACATAAGAATTAGCTCCAGCCACAGTTGAATAAAATGATCCTCATATTTTTATCTTTCTACTGTATAAATTTGAGCTTCATTGGGATTGTTTTGTGGTCCCCACATTTGTTTGATGGGCCTTAGGCCCATCATGCTCTCTCCATCAAAGTTCTGCATTCGGGCGAAAAAATATCCATCTTCCCTTGGGATTCATCCATCGGACCTAAAAGATAAAATGTTCTAAAAAAAGTGATAAATCATATCCCAAAATATCAAATTCATAAAATGAATATAGTGTTGTCCACAAATAGATGAATGATTGGGCCCAAATTTGCATTTTAAACATGAATTGCATTTAAGATGAGAAATGAAGTTCTATTTATGTAATGCACTAAAAACAATGTTTATGGACTTTGTAAAAATGAATATAAAGATATTAACAATGAATATTAGACACTTTTAGTGACTAATCAGTGGTATCCTACTGAGATTTGTCTCACACCCTGCACGGGCCCTTCGGGACGCGTGCAAACTTTATGGATTTGTGTGCATGAAAGAGGCTAGCTTCAGGAGCTGGGTTGTGTTAGTTGTTGCATGGATATGGTACGGACCTTGAGGTCATACCTAGCTGGGTTTTACCTTGTTGTGTTTACTTTTCTGTATCATCATGCTTACTTGTTGTAGCTACTGTTGGTTAGCCATTGGCGCCCTTTTTATACTCAGTTGTGTATGACCTGCTTTGATGCATGCTTGGTTGTTTATAGTAGTTGTTGCAGTTGATTGCTGGCATGTTGTTTTGTTTAATTTTCGCTACAGTTGTTTCCTATATTGCTTCCGCTGTTTATTTCTATTGGATATGCTTCCGCTCTGTGGGTCTGGTTCGAGTCTGCTGAGTCTTTCTTTCCGCTGCATCTTTACTGTTATACTCGGACCAGTGCCTGTACTATGATCCTCCGAGAGGGTATAGCCTCCCCACTATACCTATTCAGACCCTCGCTGCTAGTCGGCAACCTTTGGCGTTCGGGGAGGTGCGCCTAAGGTAGTGACACCCGACCCGTTTGGCACTGTTCGGGTGGCTGGCTGGGTCCGGGTCGTTACAAAGTGGTATCAGAGGAGTTCTTGACAAGGATTTAGTAGCAGTGTTTTTTCTGGCTACTAATGAGATTGAGACTTCTCTTTTTATTTCTGCTGGTTTTACTATTTGGGATATGGTAGATTGGAGATAAGTTGTGGTTACTGGGACTGTGTTTTTATCTTGTGCTTGGGTGCCTACAGCCCCAGGTACGAGGGATGGACCTAGTTTCCACGGGTGGGAATTGTTGTTTTCTTTTTCTCAGATTACAATTTATATGATTTCCACCTTAGTGGCTCACTTGGTGTGTGATGTTCTTGATTGTGATATGTGACCCTTGACCCGGCGTGGTAAGGGAGAATTGGACCTTGACCCGAAATGGCAAGGCTAGTTGTTGGCTTTTGATAGGCACATTTTTAGGGTATTTCAATTTCATAATTGCACGTATGCTTTGTGAAGTGACAATGCCATGTGAATGAAATATCAATTTCCATGCTTTATATGCTTTGACATGTCATTTGGTGAAATTCTTGATAGAATTGCTAGTTGTTGCAATGTGTATTCCATGCTTTATTTTTGTAGAATTGCATGTGGCAGGATTTTGAGTCTGGCTCTTATGAGAGCAGACAGATACTATGGTTGAGGCAGTGTAACTGTCAGGATTGGGCGACTCGGTCGTCGGTTGAGGCAACGTGAGTTGTCGGGATGGGCATGGCCCGAGGTACATTTGATACTTGGCTCTGTTAAGGGCGGGTAAGGAGTCCATGAGGCCGGGATGCCGTGTGGCATGGGTTGCGGTGAGGGGGAGTAAGGGTAGTTGTTATGCACTGCCTTTTAGTACTTTCCTTATCTGCGTAGAATATATTGTTATATATATATATGGGCTGTCTGACCATTTATGATATTCAGCGGGTTACTCCTTCACGGCTCGATGTAGCGTGAGGTAGGAGAGGACATAGTACCGCATGATCAGGGTCAGAATTCGGTACAGGCATGGCACGAGCCGCAGGTACAGGCTCAGGGACAGGATCAGGTTCAGGATCCAGTACAGGCAGGACAGCAGCCGGGTTTGGTATCGTTCGGGCCGTGGCTTGACGAGCATCTCCGAGCGAGCCTGGTACGCATCTTGTAGGGGATAGACAGTGGCATTCAGGGTGCAGAGCCTTCTATGGCATATCTGACGCGGGAGTTCCAGTCGCAACACCCGCCGCTTTTTCAGGAAGAGGGTGGTCCGCATGCGGCTGGGAACTGGATAGAGAGTATGCAGATGATATTCGAGCAGCTTGAGACGCCTCCAGGGCGGAGGGTCAAGCTGGCGACGTACATGATGAGAGGACCGGCGAAGCGTTGGTGGGACGTACATGTTCAGGCTCGTAGGAACAAGGGACTGGCATGACAGGACTTCGAGGACAAGTTCTTTGAGCACTTCTATCCAGAGACACTGAGGGCAGAGAGAGCTCAGGAGTTCTTGAGTCTTCAGCTGGGAGACCTATCCATCATGGAATACACAACTACCTTCACAGAGTTGTCCCGTTTTTCACCTCATATGGTAAGCGACGACGCAGCTAGGGTGAGGTGCTTCGAAGATGGCTTGTGACACGCCATTCGGGTGAAGGTGAACATTTTCAGGCTAGGATCTTTCTCTGAGGTGGTAAATCAGGCACTCATAGCCGAAGGCAACGAGAGAGAGAAATCTCGCTTGGGAAGGATGACGGCTTCAGGAGACGGTTCGAACACCAGGAAGCGAGGACGTGACGAGTCTCAGCAGGGCAGTCGGGCCAGGGATTCAGCTAGACCACCTCGTGGGAGTTCTTCAGTGATTTGCTTCAAGTGTGGACAGCCGGGACATGTTCGGGCGCAGTGCGACAGGCCTCCGAAGGAGTGCCAGGCATGTGGACAGGACATACATCTGGAGAGGTTTTGCAGGTAGCCTTCTCAGATAGCCTGCAGGCAGGGACCAGGACAGACTACAGCGTCTGGAGTTGGTTCAGGTTCGGTACCCGGAGAGGGTATTCGAGGTTTAGCTGTGCACAGAGGTCGTGATAGAGACAGTGGGACCTAGCTGAGGGGTCAGTGGCCGATGACTGGAGCAGCATCGTAGGGAGGTCAGACGTCAGGCAGCCGTGTTTCAGGCCAGGTGCACGCCGTGGAGCTGCCAGAGGCTGAGCAGACCGGTGAGCCGATGACAGTTAGAGGTACACCGCGGTGTGACCGTGATCTCCATGTTTCCTTTTTGGAATGACCTGTAGAGGTAAGTCTGTTTTGAGTGCACGAGGTGCACATGATCTTTGTGGACTGACTAGATGCTAGTCAGTGGGTTGGCACCGTATCGGGTGCGTGATATAGATATATATATATATATGTATGAGATGCGTGGCATCGGGGCATCGTGGATGCAGGTTACTTGAGGTGCTGTGGGCATCGAGGCATCGTGGATACGGGTTACTTGAGGTGCTTGGCACCAGGACCTCATGGAGGCAGACACTGATGCGGTGCGGGATACTTTGGGTGTCGGAAGCGACACAGGAGCACCAATGAGGTGCAGGGGTGACGATGCGTCACGGGAGGATTTTGCTTCTGGAAAATAGGTTAGTAGACCCTGTTTGCTTTAAGTTTTGTTGGGTTGAGACCGGGTAAGGCAATTCCTAAGGTGGGGAGCCCCCTTGAGGAATTTAGCCGGAACCTTTGAGACTGGGGTAGCCCGGGTTGTTTAACTGGGATGAGCGTGTTCGGTGCCATCTCCTGGTTTCATTTGGTAGCCCAGGGACGAGCTACATTAAGGTGGGGAGTTTGTAAGAACCTTAGTTTTCAGAACGGGTCAAAATCCCGACCCTATTTGAATTTTTGACTTGTTTCCGAGGAAACTGGATAAAATGGGAAGTTTCCTGAAATTTCCAGACTACACGCCATGTACTCTGAGTACACGCCGTGTATGTGTAGGCGAGTGACCGGCCGTGTACTCGCCGAGTACATTCCATGCGGGTGACCATGTAGAATTTTCTTACTACACGGCGTGTAGTTTTGAATATTTAGCGTAGACCCCCGACCGTGTGAAGGCCATATATGGCGTGTAGGCCGTTGGCTGAGTAAGAACCAGGGACACGCTGTGTTCCCTTTGGACACACCATGTAGTCTATGTAGGACCCCGGGACACCCTGAGAGGGGAGGGGTGAATCAGGGTGGCAACTTTTTCTTCTTAAAGTTGTGGATCTTGTTCCCACGTTGGTAGGAACTACTTAAACCTGTATGATGGATATAATCAGCAATTAAACATTCACATGCAGAGACAGATGACACAGCTATTTTTACTTGGTTCACCACTGAGGGCTACGTCCAAGGAGTATACGCCGACAGGTTGCCGGTCGTACCTAAATCCACTATGCTTCACTAGCTGCGGATACAAATGTTCGGGTACAGACACTCTGTCCCAGGCTCACTGCCTTTACAATTGTTCAGGGATAGCTCACTGCGTCCCTCGGGTCACTCCCGTTGACTCCCCCTGGCTCACTGGCGTTGGTGAAGTCTCACTCAGTTTATAGACGTGAAGGTCTCTTCAATAGATATGCATTGAAGTCTTTGTCTCCTGTTCAGCATGAGACTTTGCTTGCATCAGAGTCCTGAGTTGATGCTCTTTTGAAATCAATATTCTACTTCAGTGCAATACCTGAATGCACTAAATCTCCTTCTCTTCCTTCAATTTCCCAGTTCTGACACCTGAGTGTATCGATATATTTCTCTCTCTGTGCAGATCAGATTTTGGTTGCACGATCGTTCTTCTTCTCTTCGCAAAGCAGATTTGAGTGTGCTAAGCACCTGTCAAAAGGCCTGCGGGACCCCCAAATTTTCCGCGCACCCTTGCCGGGGGCTTGCGCGTAAAATTCAAACCTTGCGCGTAAAAATAACTTTTGTCGCGTAAAAGGCTTTTCGCGCTACTCTTCTTTTTCGCGCAAAACTTCCCTTTTTCGCGCAACACCTTCTTTTTCGCGCAACCCTCTGTACCTTAATTTTTCCGCGCGCCGGAGCTCAGGATTTTGTCTAAGTGTCGAGCCTCTCCGAATGAGAGGGGTTCACCTCATATTTATAGACGATTTTTATCCTGCGCGTAAAACCCTCTTTCTTGCGCGTAAAACTGTCTCTCAGTTCTTTGAATTACGCGCACCTTCCCATTTTTCCGCGCACAGCTCTGGTTTTTCGCGCAGCCCATGCCTTTACCATTTTTCAACGTTCTGATTCTGAAACATCATTTGCGCGAAAAACTATTTCGCGCATCCCGCTGTTTTCCGCGCCCAACTTAAGTATTTCGCGCACATCCCTGATTTTCCGCGCAGCCCTTGCCTTTGCCATTTTTCACCTCTCTGATTTCGAAACACTGTTTGCGCGAAAAACTATTTCGCGCATCCCGCTGTTTTTCGCGCCTAACTTAAGTATTTCGCGCAAGCCTCTTATATTTCGCGCACCACTTCCTTTTTGTGCGAACCTCCTTTTGCAGACAATCCATGTCTTCATTTTCCGATTTTGAGGCCCAAAAATTTGGCAAACACTGGAAAACGGCGCCACCTTGTATCTGCTCTTTTAGTCCGCCTCCAGATCATCCATTCCTTTGTCGACGTTCCTTGAATAAAAACATGGATCATTATTCCACAGTCCTCGAACTCGACCTGCCTCCATAGAAACTCTTTTGCCAACAAATTTGTATGTCGTTTGTTTGCTTTGTCGACAAGGACAATCACCTCAACAGCGCTTCATCTTGGTGATCTGTATACTTCAACAACTCTTCTGCTTTTATCACAACCTCCACTATTGTGATATGTAGTCTTTGAAGGAACAACTTTAGCATCATCATCTTCTATGACAATGTGATGTTCATGACTATCTCAGAAGTCCAATCATTGCACATTGTCTTCTTCATCAACCGGTATGATGTACTTCATGCAAACCGATTCAATTCGTCAGGAAGTCTCTTGCATGGTTCTCATGCAATCAAGAGTAATTGAATGAACTTCATCCAAAAACCTCATTCTTTTTTGATCATCCTTGGATGGCTTATACCTCACATTCTGCATTGTTGTAAACAATGTATCACCTTTGACACATGTTCTTTGAACTTCCGATCAATACAACAATCGTCTGAATCACCACTCCTCTACTTCATCGGAGTACTTCATGATCTCCTTCATTTTGATCTGCATTGACAACTATTGACAACAAATACAACCTTATACACAAAGTGGTTCCAACAGTCTATCCGTGTATGAGGGATATACATGGCGTGTGGGTATGTCGGCGGGGAAGGGAAGATGAACCTGGTACACGCCGTGTACCCAGCGGTACACGCCGTGTACTCATGTCGGCAGGTTCGAAAAGTAAGTCAGCGGAATCGACCGTCTTTTGAACAGTTAAATGAAATATACACGACGTGCAGTCCTAAAGTACATGCCGTGTACTTTCTTTTTTTCGCTTAAATCAGGAAGTATCCTTGTATTGAGGCAGAACCTCATGCCTTCCGCCCAGATACGCGAACCAAGCCGGCCGAACCTTCATTTGCTTCCCGGTTCTTCGTCCGAAGTCCGATTCGATCGCTGATTAGTGCGTTAGAACCCCCTCGGTAAGGCCTCGATTCCTCTTGGGCCGTTTTGTCTTATTTTTGTTCTAGAACGAGTTATATCCCTTTGAGCGGTTTTGAATATTTTGTAGATTCACCGCGTTTTAGACCGAATTGACGGGTGTTACTAGAGGAGCAGCATCGTGCGAGTATCAGGTAGGTGGTGCATACCTCATTTTGTGTTTTCACGGTTGTTTGGGTGACGCGGCCTCAACGCGTTTTCGGGTATTTTTGAGCAGGAACCGTTTTATCTACTTTTTCATACTGTATTGTTTATGGGACCTCTAGGATGCCTTTGGCTATGCCCGGTTTCCAGTTTGCATGAGCAGGGCTGGGTGAGGGGTCGTGGCTCATCGGGGAATTTTGGCCGGGGAACACCAAAATGGTTTTAATTGAAATATGATTGTTATAAACTGTTTAGTTTAATTTATTAAAGCCTGTTATAAATTGTTAGAGGCATTTAAGACCTCTGTGCTGGTATGGGACAACACCTGGTATAGTGCAATTCGACTGTTTAGTTGGTTTTTCCTGGTTATATTTTCTGTTTAACTATGTTATATATGCGATTATTGAATTGCATCTGCTGGACCCTTTGGGTTGTGTTGGGCTTGGCCCGGTTACGCTTGAGTGATGCTAATCACAGGTTGGGGCTTTTCCCGGGGTTACTTTGGGTGGTTTTGACCATGGGATTGGGCGTCATGGACATCGGTTTGAGGCAGTACGACTGTCAGGTTGGGTATGGCCTGGGATACTAGGGTGCCGATGCCATCGGACTTGAGCGACATGGTCGCAGGGACATGAGGTGTCAGATGTTTTGGTGGCTTAGGACTATTTTGGTGATTACCGCTCACCGGTACTTTGAGTAGTGTGCACACAGAGATACTCCGTGATGAGGTGGTTTTGACCACTCGTGTGGGTAGAGGCCCCCGTAGTTGCGGTTAGGCATTTTGGTTGGGGGTGCTTGCCGTAGAAAGCCACGTGGGAGGTGAGGAGCCTTTAGGGAATTGGGCGTGCCTTCGGGACGTCGGTACTTGAGACACGAGGTGTCAGGAGGCACATGGTGTCGGGTTACTATTTGTGGGCGTGCCTTCGGGACGTCGGTACTTGAGACACGAGGTTTCAGGAGGCACATGGTGCTAGGTTACTATTTGTGGGCATGCCTTCGGGACGTCGGTACTTGAGACACGAGGTGTCAGGAGGCACATGGTGCGGGGTTACTATTTTTGGGCGTGCCTTCGGGACGTCGGTACTTGAGACACGAGGTGTCAGGAGGCACTTGGTGCCGGGTTACTATTTGGGGCGTGCGTTCGGGATGTCGGTACTTGAGACACGAGGTGTCAGGTGGCACACAGTGCCGGGTTACACGACAGAGATTCCAGCGTTGGCCGAAGCAGGTGACACTCCATGGTGGATGTTGAGCACCAGTGGAGTTTGTATTTATTTTTGCATTGTACTGATTACTTCTTTCCTGGTGAATGCATGAATGCTTAAACACATATATTTGGTACGCACTGTTGGGTGGTATCCTACTGAGATTTGTCTCACACCCTACACGGGCCCTTCGAGACGCGTTCAGACTTTATGGATTTACGTGCAGGAAAGAGGCTAGCTTCAGGAGTTGGGCTGCGTTAGTTGTTGCATGGAGATGGTACGGACCTTGAGGTCATACCTAGCTGGGGTTTACCTTGTTGTGTTTACTTTTCTGTATCATCATGCTTACTTGTTGTAGCTACTGTTGGTTAGCCATTGGCGCCCTTTTTATACTCAGTTGTGTATGACCTGCTTTGATGCATGATTGGTTGTTTACAGTAGTTGTTGCAGTTGATTGCTGACATGTTGTTCTGTTTACTTTCCGTTGCAGTTGTTTCCTATATTGCTTCCGCTGTTTATTGCTATTGGATATGCTTCCGCTCTGCGGGTCTGGTTCGAGTCTGCTGAGTCTTTCTTTCCGCTGCATCTTTACTGTTATACTCGGACCAGTACCTGTACTATGATCCTCTGAGAGGGTATAGCCTCCCCACTATACCTATTCAGACCCTCGCTGCTAGTCGGCAGCCTTTGGCATTCGGGGAGGTGCGCTTAAGGTAGTGACGCTCGACCCGTTTGGCACTGTTCGGGTGGCTGGCTGGGTCCGGGTCGTTACATGAGACGTGCCACCGTGAAGAAAGAGGTGGAGGCAGTGGCACCGTAAAGGAATATAGGGAGTGGTTCCAATGTGAGGGGATGAAACAATGGTTTTTCAAAGGAGATGAAACGTTTCCAGGGAGCGATGGAACCGTGAGTGTGGCTCATTGTTGCTGTGAGATATCAAGGAGAAGGACACGGTGAAACCGTGATAGGGTAAATATGGTGGCACTGTGACAGGGTTCTACCGAAACACCTGCAAACAAAAAAACAAAAATTAAATTAATTAAAACATTAATAAAACTAAAAATGGATTAATAAATTAATCAATTAAATTAAATATAATATAATTAAAAACTAAATAAATAAAACAAGCTTAAATAATAAAATTAAGTATGATTTATTTAATAGAATGAATTTATTTGTATTAAAAATTATAAACAAATTAATGTAAGAACAAAATTAAAGTAATTATAGTTACTTCCTTAAATTATTTAACCAACTAAATAACCAATTGATTGATTAAAGAATTATGTAAATTAAAGAATTGAATAAAATTACATTGTTAAAAACCAATTTAATTATTTAAAGTAAAGTGAGTAATTTATCAACAAATTAAAAATAAATAATTACTTAAATTAATGAATTGGTTATCTAACTAAAATGAAAAATTATAAAAATATAATAATAAAAAATAAAAGACAAATTTAAAAGATTAATTTAATTTAAGAATCATTTAAAAAGACAATATTAAAACTAAAACACATGATTTAAACTAAAATTGATTATTTTACACACCAAGTTAGAAAACCACAACAATTATCAATTATTTAATAAAAACAAAATTTTGGTATAAAAAAGTCAATAAAAATATAAAACAGGATGTGGAATAGAATGTGAAAACACTGCCACATCAAACTCCCCTGCACATAAAACCTTATTTTTCCTCAAACAAATGCATGCCCTTGAATTTAAAATAGAATGATGTTTTCTGAGTTTTGGTTCTAAAAGTGAATGATTAAACATTAATATCCAGTGGAACGTAACCAAATAGCGAGTCATGCTTTCCAAATGTGTTAAAAAATGAGGCCCTTATGAGCTTCAAAAACCCACTCAAAGTCAAAATCCTCACAAATACATACACTGTCAAGTATGCCATGCCTCCTACATGTTTTGATTGACTATCCTACTTTAATTTCCAATTTATGTTCTGATTAAAGGATTGTTGAAAGGTTATAAAAAGTGGAACTAAAAACTTAACCAAGGGAACCTTCCATTCTCACCTTCCTCCATGTTTCAAAAATTAATGTCCATTAATTTCATCACTTTATTGATTCAACTCAAATGAATTTTAACCATGTCAATTGCTCCCTTCTTTATCTGGGTTCAAAATTATCCTCACCCAAATGAGTTCATTTTTGACAATGGCACTTTATTTTACTTTTTTTCATCCATATTCCATGTGTAGTGCACTGTACATAGCACTTATTAATATTGAAATTGGATTAATTTATTCATAGAAACGAACCCAGTACGCTTTGTCTCAGATACTCAATGTGGGATCTCATTTCCCCATTTTACTCGAGTTACAAACGATGAAATTAATAATCAATCGAGTTGACTTCCTAAAGCGATTGAATATTATTATTTTTAAAAAATTGTGAGTCCCTTGGGTTCTAGTGAGAACTTATAGTTACCCTAAGTCATGATCATCCCACAAAACCTATCCTGATACACTCACATCCTCATTTCCTATATATAAAGGTCCATTGAGACAGTGAACAGTTGTACTTAGCAATCATTCATTCATAACAGTTTCTAACTAAGTGCCAATCTCAACAACCAGCAAACATTTATCCACTAAACAAGATAGAATTGAAGTACCCGTGAAACTCCAATGACTATCATGTAATAAAATAATTTGAAAACTTTTTTTTGATAGATTTTGAACGATATTTGAAAACATTTGACCATTTTTTTTAAAAAAAACTCAGGTTTATGAAGGGGAATTTGAAATGACACTAAAATAACTCCTCTCCCCCACACATAAAACCCTTCATTGTTCCCAATGTTGAATTATAAGGTGGAGGATACGTTATGTTCAAAACAAATGGACATTTCAGCTTAAAAAGGATATGGAGAGGGTAGAAACAAGGTTTAAAAATTTGTTTTTCCACACAAAAAAGAAAAGACAGAAGATTCAGACCCCACCAATCAACACCAGCAACATGCTCAGTTTTATTCCTAAAATGTTCATGATTTTAATCATTATTAGCAGAAAAAAGATTTCGTTAATGACATTTAATTTGTTGCATGATTAACAATGATGTGAAACAGCAGTTCAATGAGAATGAAAATAGTGGGTGTAGCATGTTTCAAAATGAAACTCAAAATAATTTTTCAACTAATTAGATATTATCAAGATAACACCCTCACAAGAAACATCGTTCATTTTTCACATGTCATTAAAAGTGGAAAAAGGTATAACAACACTTCCCTAAATTATAGGAGATTTAACACTGACTTCCATAGACAGATCCTCTTCAGCAGCACTGGGTGGTTACTCCTCTTCATTAAATGCATGTTCAAATGAGTAAAATAATATTACAGAGTTTTATGTTCGAGATAAGTAACCTAAGGGAGTGAGTAGAATGAAATGTTATCCATATGATGCAGTGGATTTCTCCCTTGGGTTTTATTTTCCATGTTTCTGGCAGCAACCACTCTCTCTCTAAAACACCGACAGAGCATGAGACAACATCAAGTAGTTAAGAGGTTAAACTGGAGATCAAGCATAAAGGGTTAAAATTATTGGAGAAAACAATAATATTAAAAAAACTAAGCAACCGTGGTTTAGTTCTCATGCAACACTGAGTTTATAGTCCTCAGTTAGACTTGAAACAACTCATTCTTCCAACAGAGATATGGCAGCCATGCCCTTTGGATTCCCTTCAAAGAAGTGATTTATTCTTTGACTATTGACTAAGAATGTTAGATTCTTTTCTCCAACTAGCTCGACATCTCCATTAACCAAGACTCAAATAATGGTAGTGGGTCCTAACCACTTGGACTTCAACTTTAATGGAAAAATATTCAATCTAGAATTGAAAAGCAGTACTCTCTCTCCAACCTTGAACTTACTATTTTGAATGATTGGGTCATTAAAAGCCTATGTTATCTCTTTTTAAAATTCAGAATTCTCATAGGACTCTCTTCTAGTCTACTCCAGCTCACACAGCTCTAACAGTATTCTCACACCAACAGAATTGAAATCAAAGTTAAGAGCCTTCACCACCCAATAAGATCTCTGTTGTAACTCAACAGGTAGATGACATGTTTTCTGAAAGAGTATCCTATATAGTGACATCCCTATAAGATTCTTATAAGCAGTTCTATAGGCCCAAAGGGCCTCATCCAACTTCCTTGACCAGTCCTTTCTAGAGCTAGACGTTGTTTTTTATAAAATATGTTTGATCTCTCTGCTTGATACTTCTTCTTTCCCACTAGACTGTGGGAGGTAAGTGGTGTTTGTCCTATGTGATCACCCATACAACTCCACCAAATATTTTAACTTATAATTCTTGAAGTGAGTCCCATTATCAGTGATGAATGCTCAAGTTACACCGAACCTGGATAAGATGTTTTTTAGGATGAATTTCACAACACTAGTAGCTAAATTATCAGGCAGAGGTACTGCCTCAACCCACTTGGACACGTAGTCCATAATAACCAAAATGTACTCATTCCCATAAGAGGATGGGAATGGTCCCATGAAGTCCATGCCCCACACATAAAATATTTCAACCTCTATAATTCCTTTTTTTGGTAGTTCCTACCTTCTTCCAACATTTCCCAATATTTGACATTTCTCACAGCCAATAACCAGACCCCTAGCATCTTTACACAATGTCGACCAGTAGAAACCAACATGTAGGACCTTTTGGGAAGTCCTTTGTCCTCCATGGTGGCCACCCCAAGGTGATGAATGGAAGCTCTCAAGTATGGGAAAAATATCATCCTCAACCACACATCTTCACAAAATACCATCAGCACATCTCCTAAAGAGAAGAGAGTAATCCCAAATATAATATTTCATCTCAGATATAAACCTCTTCCTATGGTTGTGTGAGCGATCCTTGGGCATGACTCTAGCTGCAAGAAAGTTGGAAAAGTCAGCGAACCAAGAAGACTGCTGCACATAGACAGCAAACAATTGTTCATCAGGGAAATAAGTGGTGATCTCTCTTGGTTTTTTACTTGGGGCATTTCTCAATCGGGACAAGTGATCTTCAACTACATTCTCAGCCCCTTTCTTGTCCTTAATCAATAAATAAAACTCCTATAACTGCAAGGTCCACCACTCGAGTATGTGTTTTGAGCCCTTTTTAGCCTTCAAGTACTTTAGGGATGAATGATCTGTGAAAATTATGATCCTTGATCCTATCAAGTACTTCCTGAACATTTCCAAAGAAAACATCCCAGTAGCCAACTCCTTTTCAGTGGTAGAATAATTCTTCTAGGCATCATCTAGCAGCTTTCTTTCATAGTAAATAACATGTAGTTTCATATCCTTCCTCTTCCCCAAAACAACTCCAACTAAAAATTCACTATCATCACACATCACCTCAAAGGGAAGCTGGAAGTTAGGAGCAGTGATTACATGTGAAGTAGTCAACTTCTCCTTGAACAGATTAAAGGTCTCTAGACATTTCTCATCAAAGAAAAAGGGCATGTCCTTAACTAGCCATGAGAACAAGGGTCTAGTAATCATATAAAAGTCCTTAATGAACCTCCTATATGAACCCATCATGACCTATGAAACTTATGATTACTTTGAAATTTTCAGGTGGGGGAAACTTTTGTATAACTTCAACTTTAGCATTATCAACCTCCGACCCCTTATTAGAAACTTTGTGTCCCAAAACTATTCCTTTAGTGGCCATGAATTGGAAATTTTACCAGTTTAAGACTAAGTTGGTCTCTTGGAACCTTTTTAACACTAGTTCCATATTTTTTAGACAGTTCTCAATGTTATTTCCCACAATAGAAAAATTATCCATGAACACTTAAATTATCCTTTAAATCATGTCGGAAAAATTACCATCATGGACCTCTGAAAAGTAGAAGGATCACCACACAAGCCAAAGGGAATCTTCCGGTAGGAAAATGTACCAAATGTACAAGTGAAGATGGTTTTCTATTGGTCCTAAGGTGAAATGGAAATCTGTTTGTAACCAGAATAACCGTCACGAAAGTAGAAGAATTAATTACCTTCAAATCTCTCTAACATTTGATCCAAAAATGGCATTGGAAAGTGATCATTTCTTGTGGCAGCATTCAACTTTATGTTGTCTATACAGACTCTCCATCTATTCACTTCTCTTGTCTGTATTTTCTCATTTTTTCATTAGTGACCATGTCAATCCACTCTTTTTGGGTATCACCTAGACAGGACTAACCCAGGGGCTATCAGAAATGGGAAAAATTATTCTAGCATCAAGTAACCTAATCACTTATTATTTCATAACTTCCTTCATGTTTCGGTTGAGTCTTCTTTAGGCTTCTACTCTCGGCTTACACTCAGGATCCATGGAAATTTTCTGCATGCATAAAGATGGACTTATCCCCTTGATATCAGCAATCGACTAGCCTATAACAAACTTGTATTTATTCAAAACACTAAGCAGATATTTCTCTTGAATCGCCTCCAGGTTGGATGAAATGATCACAGGATGGGTGGAACTTTCTCCTAAAAAGGAATATTTGATGTGGGCATGGAGGGGCTTGAGTTCAAGGGTGGGTGGTATCTTTCTTAAGAGAAAAAACTTGAGCCTGGGTGGCCCATGGTCTTCATGTTGACTCTTAAAGAATTCCATATAGAAGGATTCTTCCTCATCACTAGAGATTCAAAAAAATCTCCTCAAACATAGACTCCTCTATCGGGGTAAGAATGTGCTCCAAAACAAACTCATCTAGGTTCTCCAAAAATTCTCCCTCGAACTCATCAACAGATTCTCTCTCCTTACTTGAGCTGATCCCCATGCAAGCGGCAGTAGGGATCTTAGGTTGACTATTGAAAATCAATTTCCCCTTAGACACATCTATCACAGCTCCCCCTGTAGCCAGTAAGGGCCTACTAAGAATGATAGGAACCTACTGGTCACAATCCATATCAAGGATAATAAAGTTATCCAAAAAAAAAGATTTTTCCTACTCCCACTAATAGATCATCAACCCTACCCACTGGATGAGTAATGGACCTATCAGCAAGCTGTAACACAACAGTGGTGGGTTGGGGAACTTTTAATCATAGGTGCTGAAAAAGTGACTAGGAAATCAGATTAATACTATCTCCCAAATAACAAAAACAATTGAACTTACCAAATCTATCCCCAAAGGTGCATGGGATGGAAAAGCCTCCTAGGTCCTAAAGCTTAGGAGGTATCCTATTCTGCAAGACTGCACTACACTCCTCTGTTAATCTATAGGTGAAAAATTCTTCCAATGTATTTTGTTTGAATAGATTTTCTCGAGTGATTTCAGATATGATGGGATTTGAATTAAGGCTTCCAAAAATGGTATATCTATGTTCAGATTTTTAATCACTGCCAATAACTTCAACAGTTCAGAATCATGAATTGGTTTTTTAATTCATTGTGGGAAGGGTATTTTAGGGAAAAAATTCATCACAATTGGGGGTATCTCTATAGATTCTTCTTTAAAAAAGCTCTTCCCTTTATTGTCTTTGTTTTTAAAGCCATATTATTTGGGTTTTTGAGCTGGAACAGCAGGAACTGGAGGGATTCTAGTGGTGTTGTCCAGTTTCCCAATCTAGGTTTTTTGAGATTTGAGTTTCTAGATTCACCTAGTTTCTCATTTTCTAAATTTTTGGGGTTGTTATTAGGATCTTGGTGAGTGTGGGGACCACTTCTAGTGGTCAGAGTCGTGGCATTCTCCCTAGGATTAACGTTAGTGGTGCTGGGCAGCCTACCCTTTTCTCTATTACTAGCATCACTAGCCAACTGCCCCATTTGAATTTCCAAATTCTTCATTGTCTCATCCATTTGAACATTATCATAATCATTTTTGGTCTTTTATTCATCAAAACTCCCTATCAACTGATGGAACATGTCTCTCACCTCGTCTTTTGACTTGGATGACTCAACCTTAGATTGGGGTTGGGGTTTGAATTGCTGACTAGGAGGCTCCTGGAATCTAGGAGGGGAAATAGGTTATAGGAATCCCTACTCCCTCCATGAATGGTTCAGATAGTTCCTAAACCCCTTATTGTAGGTGTTGGAAAAAGGATCTTCCCTAGGATGCATACGAGGTCCATAGCCAGCAAAGATTGCACTCTCATGAGGCTGGGAAAACATATCGAAGTTTGGACAATAGGTTTGAGAATGTACATACATGCCAAAGTGATGGAACTACTCTTTAAGGGTTTGATGTATGCTCTCATTAAAGAACCCACCATCTTGGGATTTTGCTTGAGGAGCAGGGGAAGTTTCCTTTCACACAATGGTTCTCCTCCTAGCACATTTGTTATGGGAGTTTTGATCTAAGGTATTAAATATTTGTTTGCGTTCCTTGTCAGCCCTATCACTAAAGTCTCCTCTAGAAGACTGATCCACCAAGGTTTGGAGGTAAGGGGTTAGACTATTGTAGAAGGTGTCCATGAAGAATTGGGTTGTACATTGATGGTTTGGACATTACCTAAGAAAACCTCTAAACCTATCCCAGGCTTTGTGAAATAGTTCTCCTTCATCCTAAAGGAATCCAATTATTTTTTTGCCTAATTTCAGATGTCAACCTCCTTGGATATAATTTCATTGTGAAATCATTATAAAATTTATCCCAAGTGACAAATATTTCTTATTCTAACTTTTGAAACTAGTTCCTAGAATTTCCCTTGAGGCAGAAGGGGAAAACTCTCAGTTTAAGCTCTTCCTCATTGATCCCCCTAAGTGGTAGTTGCTGGACCCTACAATAAATGGCTCTAATGAAGTCAATAGAGTCTTCACTAGGCATTACATTGAAGGTAGGTGGCTGACTAAGTAGGGATTTCTTGATTTTTTAATTCTTGGTCCTAGTAGAGAGTCCAATGCATGAAGTGTTACTAGACACTGAAGACAATAAGAAATTTCTCAGACTGTGCCTCTCATCTATCTCATTTTTAGGTGGGTTGATCATTCCAGGATGGTTCAAATTCTCATTAAGTGGGTTGTTCAAGTTTTTTGGTACCAAGTTGGATGAATAAAGAAGTAAGAAGAGTCTACTATTATAGAGCGTTTTATTTTGTTGACAAAAATGATAAATCAATTAACTATGTAGGGGGATTTCAAATCAGATGATTGTTGAACTAATCCTATGTTAAAAGAACTTGTTTCAAAGGTGACCCATTGTTTACAACAATGAAGAATGGTGAGGTATCATCCATCTGAGGATTATTGAAGAAGAATGAGGGTTTGATGAAGACCATGAAATTCTTCATGATTTCATGAAAACCATGCAAGAGATTAATTAAAGAATAGAATCATATGATTTTTCCTGAAGTGTGGAATGATGTTTGAAGAAAAAGAGAGAATGTTGAAGGTCATGGAATTCTGAGGTATCCATGCATTTCACATTGTATCCAAAATAATATGATGCTTTGCTAATATGTATTTCCCAAATATCATAAGTTAGGAGAACTTTTGATGCTAGCCTTACGAAGGAAAGGGGGAGAAATGATGATGCCAGTCATATACAGTTTTTATTGGAAGTAATGATGATGCTGGAAGATAGGGATGTTTCAGTACATCCCATTGAAAATCTGATGATGGTAAAGTTGTTTGGTCAAAGGATACAAATCACGACGGTGGATATCATGATTAAAGCTGAAGAATGGTTATGAGATTCAGTGAAGAGAGAAATGAAGGGAGTTTAGAATCTTGTGCGCAAGGCATGATTCGAGGTCCAAACTTCAAAAAATGGAAAAGGCATGAAGATCGAGAAAGATTTAAGAAGTGCGCGAAAGAGACTTATGTTCCCAATGTGACGTCCAATGGGGTTTTGTGTGATGCATTAGGATCTTACTTGACACATTTGGGTTTTTGCATGCAGGGGTCTATGGGGTATATAAATAAGAGGTGACCCCCTCACATTTTGTGTGCTCGAAACTTAGATAAATACTATGCTCTAAGGCACAAAAAAATTAAGAAAAGGATATTGCGTGAAAGAAATAGAGTTGCACTCTAGAAGGAGAAGTTGTGCGTATGAAGAGATTTGTGCGTAAGATTAAAGTTGCGCTCAAGAGGCGTTTCACGAAAAAAGTCAAATCTTGCGTGCATGGAATAAAAGTTGCATTCAAGACACATAAAATGGTGGGAAAAAGATTTGGGGTCTTCGCACATATTCAGTTTTGTGTAAGATAGTTCTTACCAGCTTCTTGGTAAGAATGTGAAGATTCGTACTTCAGAGAATACCCATGTTCAATTATAAAGAAGCACTGAAATACTGTAATTCCCTATTTGTGCTAAGAGAGTGCACACACACTTAAGAATTGTTTTCCAAGTTCTATACGAGTGTAAGGGTATATCCTACTCATTGTATTACACATCAAAGTATTTTTTTCTAGTGGGTTGTGTGGTACTGGATTATTTCTATACCATACCAAGGATGTAGCTACTCTTGTTGAGTAGTGAACCTTGTAAATATTTTGTTCTTGTGGTTGTGTGTGTTCAACAGAGAAGAAACTCTTTAATAGGAGGAAAAGGTTATTTCAAAAAGAAGGATACATAAAAAAGTAAAAGATATCACTGATTCACCCCCTCCACTTCTCCGTGATACTTAGATCCTGATTGGGAAGTTTAATTGGTATTAGAGCGACAGGTTCCTTTCGTTTGTTCTTTTTAGATGTTTTGAAGAGAAGTTGTGGTGGAGAATCTGAATTGCAGGAACAATAAGGGGATTTTGATATTTTATGGAAAGAATTATCATGTCTAGAAAGATAGAATGATGCCTTATCTTATGTCTCTTGGGTATGATGTTCTTGAAACTAAAAAAGATGAATATCCTCCTATTTATGATAAGGTTCCTATTACATCTATTGATAAGAATAATCTTGATAATGATGGAAGAGCTATAAATGCATTACTCTCATATCTTTCTGAGAGTGAGTTTTTTAGAGTTAATGGTGTTTCTACAGATAAAGGAATATGGGATAAGATAAAAAACATCTATGAAGGAAATACAAAATTGAAGAAGGAAAAACTAAAAATATGGAGGTTTAAGTGTGAAGAATTGAAAACGGGAGAGTCTAAATCTATTGGAGACTTATTTAAAAGGGCCAATGATATTTTCAGTACAATCAGAAGTCTCAGAGAAATGTTTGAAGATTATACAGTTGTTGAAAAGATATTGAGAATTATGACTGACAAATTTGATGCTAATGTTTCATCACTAGAAGATAGAGACCCTGAAACATTATCTCCAGATTATTTTCATATAAATCTTATAACATATGAAATGAGAAGGGAGAAGACTATGAAGAGAAAAGAAAAATCTGATATAGAAATGTCTTTCAAGGCTGTAATGAAAGAGATGTCAATGAAAATTCATATTGAATAAGAAGCTGGTGAATCTGACCCTGAAAATGAGGTATCTAAAAATATTGATGAAATTTTATCCTTGTTTTCTAAAAATGATTAAAGAGGCACTAGAAAATACAAAGGTAAACATCCTTGGAAATGTTTGGAATGTAGATCTGTTGGCCACATTGTAGCTAATTAACCTAAAAAAGGGAAATATGAAGACAGTGATGAAGAAGATAGAAGACCAAGAAGGTCATGAAATAAGGAGGGTGGAAGAGATAAATATTCTGGTAGAGGTAAGGATAAAATATTCATCAAATAAAAAAGAATAAGAAGAAAATTTTTGTCAAAAGATGAAGAAGATGATGATAGCGATACTGAATCTGAAAAATCTGTTATTGATAAATCTAGAGAGAGTAACTTTTTTGCAACAGTGAATAATGATGATTATGAGAGAATTAGTACTAAATAAGAAGAAACTCAACTTGAACAGTATCTTAAAGAAGAGTTGAAAGATTGTTTGAGAAAGATCAAAAGGCTTGAGAAGGAAAACAGAAAATTGACAAATGAAAGCTCTTCATCAAATGACCAAACATGTTTTCTTGACAAGAAAGAAGAATATGAAAATGAGATTGATGATCTAAAAAATTCTCTTGAGAGATAAAATAATTGTAATGATCATCTGGAAGTAAAGATGAAGGCAAAAGAAGATGAGTAGGAACTTTTCTAACATAATATTTCTAAAACTGAGGAAACGAACACAAGGTTCAAAAATTCTGTTATAGAAGTTGGTGAATGTTCTGCTAAGAATGTGCCTAATAAGGATCAAAAAAATTTTCCTTAAAAGGTTGAAAAAAATATGGAATGAGTAATGATAAGAGAAATTTTGTAAAGGTTACATATGTGGTCAAAGTTAGTAATACTGAAAAATCAGAAGCATATAAAAATATTGAGTCCAGAACGATGTCTATAACTTCTGGTTCCTATAAGACTGAACAAAAATATGAGGTGAAGAAGAAGGTTACAATTGAAAATATCAAGGTTGATGGTCAACATAATTCTGGTAAGAATATTTTTGAGAAGCATGTTCACAACTCCATTCAGTATGGATGTTTCTGAGGAAAATATTCATTTTATGGATACTACTGGTATTGTGGTGGATTTTAAAACATGAAAAATCTGTGTTTGTTCAACCAGAAATATTACAACTATTCCAAAAGTTTTTAAAGAAAAGGATTGAGGGGGATTCAATCCTTTCAAAAGAGAAAATATCCAATGAAATTTCAGAATATATCTGAGAAGGTTGGTGTGAATGTTTAAAATAGGTTCCAACCACTAGAAACTATTTGTGAAAGATGTGTTCGACCTGGACATCTTGCTAAGGGCGGCCTTAGTGTGTTACTAGAGAAACCAATGTTTCTTAATAATCCTTAGATTTTAGAGATTTTAAAAGCTAAAAGGGACAAGTCTGATAAGTCCGAAAATAAAGATTTCATGGTTGTCTGGCTAGAACACATTGACATGGCTAGGAAATTGGAGGAAGCACTACAGAAAGTGGAAGAAAAGGAATATCAAAAAGATCTCATTGTCGAAACTAATTTCAAATCTATAAATGGAGAACCTCCATGGATTCTTTATAGTGTTTGTTCCTCTCATATTATAGGAGACTTAAAGCTACCGAAGAACGTGAAAGACTTCAAAGAAGGAAAACCGACATTTCAAAATGATGAATCTCTAAGGATCAAAGTTATTGGATCACCCCTAATTAGAAAAGAAAAGATGAAATCCAGGTAAACACTATATGTTGATGGGATGAAACATAACCTTCTAAGTGTGTCAAAACTCTGTGATAATGGAAACAACGTTATCTTTAGAAAATATGGATTTTTTTGTGAAAATTTGAAATGTTGGAAATATATTTACACAAGGGAAACGTACAAGATGAAATTTTTTCCAAGTAGGTGAAGTGCAGAACTCTTGTTACATTGGTGTGGTGGATGAAAATCAGTTATGGAAAAAAATTATGGGACATATATGTCAGATAAATATGTGCAAGTTATCAACATGATACAATGTTTGAGATATGCCTAATTTATCTAGAATAAGAGATTGTTGTTTCACTATTTGTGAGAAAGAGAATATTACAAACTCTATTCATAAGAGAGTTAAAATTCTCTCAAAAAGACCCTTGGAACTCATACACTCTAATATATGTGGACCATTGAGAAAGAAATATACAAATAGAGATAAGTAATTCATTACATTCATTGATGACTTTAGTCACATTAATTGTGTTATGTACATGAGACATGAGTCAGATGCTCTGACAATGTTTATGAGTTTCACGAGGAAAGCAGAGAAGGAATTTGAACATTCAATGAAGAAGTTGATAACAAATAATGGTGGTGAGTAAAAGAATGAAGATTTTGAATGTTATGTTGAGAATCATGGAATTTGAAATGAGTTCAGTTCACCATACACAACTCAGCAAAATGGGGTTGCTGAAAGAAAGAATCAATGTCTAGTGGAAATGGGGAGAACTATGTTACATGAACGTAGTTTTCTCATTATTATTGGAGGCATCCCATGAGCACTATAGTTTATATTCAGAACCGATATTTATATATTCCAAACTTAGATATGACTCCCTACGAAATTTACTGTGGAAAAACTCCAATTCTGAAACACTTAAGAGTTTTTGGGAGTCCATGCATTATAAAGAAGAAAGGTGGAACCCTTGGAATGTTTGAGAAAAGTGTAGATGATGGAATTTTTCTTGGCTATTCTCTAGAAGGAAGAGGATATAATGTCTCAAAAAATAAACATGAAAATTTATTGATTCTTCATATGTAAAAATTGTTGAAAATGTTGATAGATAAAAGAAGTCATATGCTGATGCGAAAGTTGAGCAAGATAGAGAAGATTTTGTTAATGATTATGATAATGTTGTAGACTATGTAAATTCTACTCAAGAAGAGGAAACTGACTAAGCAATATCTAGTGATGAGGATGATGTTCGAACAACTCAACCTAGGCTAAGGAAACAAGTGGTGGATCAGAACATTATTGGAGATCAACATCAGAGCATTCAAACAAGAAGAATAATGAATTCTATAACACATACTTCTCTTTATTTGAAAGTTGGACTAAATGATGTAAATGAAGAATTTGAGAATACAGATTGGGTTCAGGCTATGAATGAAGAGATTGATCAGATAGAGAAGAATGATACTTGAAAACTTGTACGCAATCCAGACAACAAGAACATTATTGGTACAAAGTGGGTTTTCTAGAACAAGATGAATTAAGAAGGTAACGTAATAATAAACAAAGAAAGATTGGTTTGAAAAGGGTATTCATAGATTAATTTCATTGATTTTGATGAAACCTTTTCTCCGGTGTCAAGATTATAAACAATCAGAATCTTTCATTCTATTTCTGCACAATGAGGTTACAAAATTTTTCAGATCGATGTAAAATCCGCATTCTTGAATGGTGACATCGACGAGGATGTTTAAATTGATCATAAATGTGGATTTGTTATTAGGAAGGAAGAAAGTTATGTGTACAGGTTGAAGAAGGATTTGTATGGGATAAAACACGCTATGGGGGAATGGTATTCTAAATTAGATACTTGTATGAAGAAGAATGATTTTAAGAAAGGTAAAGTTGACAGCAATCATTACATCAAGGAGTGTCAGGAGTTTTCATTGATCGTAATGGTTTATGTCAATGAAATTATCTTTTTTGGGAATGATGAAAGACCATGTGATAGATTTGATGAGGAGATGAAGAAGTTATTTTGAAATATCCATGCTGGGAGAAATTAAATACTTTCTTGGGATACAAATTTCACAGAAGAAGAATCACATTTTTCTGGCTCAAGAAAAGTATTCTAAGGGACTTCTAAAGAAGTTTGACATGGAAAATTTGAAACCAGTGTCCACAAAAATTTCAGTGGGAACAATGTTGTCAAAAGGTAGAGAAGGAAAAGAAGTTGATCAGAAGGATTTTTGAATGATGATTGGAAGTCTATTATGTTTGAATGCCTCAAGACCTGACATCGTCTATGTTGTCACTTTATGTGCATGATTTTAGAGTGATCCTAAAGAATCACATTTGATTACTGGAAAAAGTATTCTCAAATATATCAAAGGTGACACACATTTTGGAATCAGGTATGATGGCTCAAAATACATTAATTTGTTCAGATATTCAGATGCTGATTGGGCAGGAAATGTTGATGATAAAAGATCCACATCTGGTGGAGTCTTCTTTCTAGGAAATGTTGTGTCAGTTGGCATATGTTAGGTCCACAAGGATGAATACCCTGAGAGGGGGGGTGAATCAGGGTATGACTAATTTAAAATTAACGCCCGTTCTGATCTTGTTTCGCTGTTAAGAAAAACACTTTTCTCTCTCTTTCCTATTGCACAAAGTAAATAGAAAGTAAAGCATGCACATGACACAACAATTTTACTTGGTTCACCGCAAAGGTCTACGTCCAAGGAGCATACGCCGACAAGTTTCCGGTCGTACCAATTCCACTAAACTTCACTAGCTGTGGATTACAATGTTCAGGCTAGATCACTTCTACGCCCAGGATCACTGCCTTTACAATGTTTAGGGTCATCTCACTACTTCCCCAAAGGTCACTCCCTGTTTCTCTCTCTCTGGATCACTGCCGGTGGAGAGGATCACCTTCTTTCTCTTCCTTTGCTCACTACTCTTGGAAGGAATCCATTCACAGTTTATAGACCTGTAGGTATCTTCATTTTCATGAAGGAATGCATCTTCCTTTGTAAGTAGATGCTCTGTTGAAGCCCAATTTTCACCTGTAGATGAATCTCTCTTTGCACCGAAGGTACCAGGAAAACTTCTAGCTTCCACGCAGCCCGAAAATCATTGCTGGAACCAAACCTTACTTGGTGTGAAAGTCTAACTCGGCGCGTAAGTATCGGCGCGCAAGTCACAACTGGCGCGCAAGTCTACCTCAAACACTTGCACGACACAACCTTATTCAACTCCAAAATTGTGCAAAACACTTCCTTTTACGCCCAATCCAATATTGGCGTGAAACTCCACACTAGCACGCAAGTCCCACCTGCGCGACCACACACACCACCTGCACGACTACCACACCTGCATGACGGGAGCTCTGATTTCTCAAAGTGTTGAACTCCAGTGAGGAATGAAGAGGGGTGGTCCAGTATTTATAGTCAAATTGACCACCCTACGCGACGGCGCGCAAGTCACCTGCGCGACCCAGTCTCGGCGCACAAGTCTTCTGTCCTTTTAGACACTTGCGCAACCAACTCCCAAACTTGCGCGAACCTATTTCCTTATCCATATTTTGATATTTTGATCTTGAAAAACATATGGTCCGAAAGTTCTCTATACTCCAAGTCCTCGGTGCGCAAGTCCCTTTGCCAAAAACACTTTTCTTCATTTGTCGATTTTCAGGCCCAAAAATTTGGTAAACACTGGAAAACGGCGCCACCTTGTATCTGTTATTTTGTACCGCCTCTAGATCATCCATTACTTTTGTCTACATTCTTGAATCAAACATGGATCGTTGACCTCAGCTCTTGAACTCGACATTCCATCATGAAATCTTCTTTGTCAACAAATTTGTATGTCATTGTTTTGCTTTGTAAATAATCACCACTCAGATGTCCACTTTGTCAACAAACACAATCACCTCAAAAATGCTTCAATGATTCCTTGAGGGATTTTTGCCCAACAGCATACAATGGAACAATATTCAGTAACCCTTAGCCTAGCTGAAGATGAGTATGTTGCTTCCAATCAAGCTGCTACATAACTAATGTGGACGAAAACTCAGTTGGAATATCTACGTGTTGAAGTAAAGCTACCCTTGCTCTTGGGTTGTGATAATCGGATTGCAATCAATCTTACAAGGAACCCGATATAACATTCTCGTTCAAAACATATTGACATAAAGTACCACTTCATCAAATAGAAAGTTGAGAAGAATGAACAGAAGCTGGAGTACGTTCCTACATCAGAACAAGTTGCTGACATATTTACAAAACCATTACCGAAGGAACCATTTGCTAAATTGGGGTTGAACATGGGTTCCAACTTCCTTCTCATCAAGGATGAGGTACATGTATCTATCTCCTCTCTCATCATACTTTTTTATTGTGTTTTCAAGGGGGATAATTGTTTCATAAGTCTATCCTTATAAAATAATTCATAAAGGGGAGTTGTAGGTAAGCTGTGAGTCCATCATGTATGGGTGTAAACTATTATAACTGTTGGTTGGAGTGGTTGTAGGAAACACTTTTTTTGTATTCCAGGAAAATTGACCAAGTGAAAAATGCTAACATAGAAGCTTGGAAGATGTTCTGGATAAGGATGAGGAGATATCATCATGAAGTTTCATAGTCACTGCTTTTAGACAGCATGGTTTTGGCTGTCAATAATTCTTGTTTCCTATAATGATTTAGCTCACATAGGATTAGAATTTTTGGTAAGTTATCCATTTCATGAGGTTACAAAGTATAGTGATTTATGAATCTTGGTTGAACAAAAATCCAAAGGGGGGGGGGATTATTGGGACCATGTTCGATGAAGAAGGAAGAAAGAAGAGTCTGCTATTACAGAGTGTAGTCTTTTGTTTTCAAAACAGATAAATAAATTCAAAATTTAAAGGACTTGCAAATCAGATGATTTTTGAACTGATACTAAGTTCGAATAACTTGTATCAAAGGTGACACATCTTTTACAATAATGAAGAATGACATGAGATCATCCTTCTGAGGATGATTTAAGAAGAATGAGTATTTGAAGAAGACCATGCAATTATTCATGATTGCATGATAACCATGCAAGATATTACTTAAAAAATAGAATCATGTGATTTTCATGATGTGTGGAATGATGGTTGAAGAAGAAGAGATAATGTGGAAGGTCTTGGCATTCTGAGGTAGCCATGCATTTCACATGATATCCAAAATCAAACGACGCTTTTCTGATATGTATTTCTAAAATATAAAAATTTAGGAGAACTTGTGATGAAAGCCTTATGAAGGAAAGGGGTAGAAATGATGATGCCAATCATATATAGTTTTGATTGGAAGGAATGATGTTTCTAGAAGATAAGTAAGTTTCAGTACATCCCATTGAAAATCTGACGTTACTAAAACTGTTCGATCAAAGGATACATATCATGATAGTGGATATCATGATGAAAGATAAAGAATGGTTATTGGAAGCAGTGAAGAGAGAACTTAAAAAGGAGAGGTGTTTATACAGCTAAAAGAAAAGAAAAGGAGAGTCTTTCATGAAATATTGGTTTTTGTGCACAAGATTGAAGGGTGTTTGGAATCTTGCGCACTTGGATGATTCGAGGTCCAAACATCAAAAATTGGAAAATGAATGAAGTGTGAAAAATATTCAAGAAGTGCATGAAAGATGAGGTTGGTGTGAAAGAGACTTATGTGTCCAATGCGACGTCAAATGGGGTTTTGTGTGACGCATCGGGATCTTGCGCGACACATTGGGGTTTTTTCCCGCAGGGGTCGATGAGGTATATAAATAAGAGGTTACCCCTCAAATTTTGTGTGCTCTACACTTATAGAAATCCCAAGCTATGAGGTGTGGAAAAATATTAAGAAAAGGAGAGTATGTGAAAGAAATAGAGTTACACGCAAGAAGGATATGTTGCTTGCAAGAAGAGAGTTCTGCACAAGATTGAAGTTGCGCGCAAGAGGTGTTTCATGACAAAAGTCAAATCTTGCACACATGGAATAAAATTTGCGCACAAGACACTTAAAAGGGTGCGAAAAAGATTTGGGTTCTTCGCACATATTCTGTTGTGTGTAAGATAGTTCTTACTAGCTTATGGGTAAGAAAGTGAAGATTTGTACTTCAGAGAATACACATGTTCAATTGTAATGAAGCAAGGAAATACTGTAATTCCCTATTTTTTCTAAGAGGGTGCACACACACTTTCGGATTGTTTTCAAAGTGCCACACGATCATAAGGGTATATCATACTCATTTTATTCCACATCAAAGGATTGTTTTCTAGTAGATTGTGTGGTACTGGATTATTTTCATACTATTCCAAGGATGTAGCTACTCTTGTTGAGTAGTGAACCTTGTAAATCTTGTGTTCATGTGGTCGTGTATGTTCAGAAGAGAAGAAAATATTTAATAGGAGTCGAAGGTTGTTTCAAAAAGAAATAAACATAAAAAGAAAAATATATCACAGATTCACCCCCTCTCACTCTCAGTGATACTTAGATCCTGATTGGGAACTTTAATTGGTATCAGAGCGACATGTTCCATTCTTTTGTTCTTTGATGAAGTTTTGAAGAGATTTTGTCATAGAGAATCTGAATTGCATGAACAATAAGGGAATTCTGATATTTTATGGAAGGAATTATCATATCTGGAAAGATAGAATGATGCTTTATCTTATGTCTCATGGGTATGGAGTTATTGAAACTACACCAGATAGATTTCCTCCTATTGATGATAAGGTTCCTCTTACACCAGTTGATAAGAAGAATTTTGAGAATAATGGAAAAGCTAAAAATGCATTACTCTCATCTCTTTCCGAGAGTGATTTTTTGAGAATAAAAGGTGTTGTTACGGCTAAATAAATATGGGATAATCTAAAGAACATCTATAAAGGAAATAAAAAAGTGAAGAAAGAAAAACTACAAATATGGAGGCTGAAGTATGAAGACTTGAAAATAGGAGAGTCTAAATCTATTGGAGAATTATTTACAAGGGTCAATGATATTGTCAGAACAATCAGAATTCTCAGTGAAAAGTTGGAAGATTCTATAGTCGTTGAAAAGATCTCGAGAATTCTGGCAGACAAATTTGATGATAAATTTTCATCACTGGAAGATAGATACATGAAAACATTATCTCTGGATGATTTGAATAGCACTCTTATAACTTATGAAATGATAAGGGAGAAGACTATGAATAGAAAAGCAAAAGACAATGGAGAAATTTCATTGAAGGATGAAAAGAAAGAGATGTCGAAGAAAATTCATTTTAAGAAGAAGTTGGTGAATATAACACTAAAAATGAGGTATGTCAAAATTTTAATGAAATTTTATCCTTGTTTTCTAAAAATGTTAAAAGAGGCATAGTGAAATACAAAGGGAAACTCCATTTGAAATGTTTTGAATGTGGAACTGTTGGACACTTTGTGACTAATTTCCCTCAAAAAGGAAAATATAAATAAAGTGATGAAGAATAAAGAAGACCAATAAGGTCATGGAAGAAATAGGGTGGAAAAGGTAAACATTCTAGCAGAGGTAAGGATAAAATGTTCGTCAAATCAAAAATAAGAAGAAGCTTTTTTTTCAAAAGATGAAAAAGATTATGATAGTGAGACTCAATCTGAAAAATATGTTACTGAGAAATCTATAGAGAGTACCTTTTTGGAAACAGTGAATAATGATGATTATGAGAGCAGTGAAACTGAAGAAGAAGAAACTCAAATTGAATAGTATTTGAAAAAAGAGTTGAAGGAATGTTTGATAAAGATCCAAAGTCTTGAAAAGGAAAATAGAAAATTGTAAAATGAAAACTATTCATCAAATGACCAAAAAATTTTCTTCACAAGAATGAAAAATATGAAAATGAGATTGATGATCTAAAAAATTCCATTGAGAGAGAAAATAATCATAATGATCATTTCAAAGTAAAGCTGAAGGTAAAAGAAAATGAGTTAGAACTTTTCCGACATAAACATTCTAATGCCGAGGAAACGAACACAAGGTTCAAAAATCCTGTTACAGAAGTTGGTGAATGTTATGCTAAGAATGATCCTAATAAGGATCAACAAAAGTAGCCTTAAAAGGTTGAAAATAGATATGGAACGGGTATTGATATGAGAAATATTGGAAAGGCTACGTATGGGGTCAAAGTTAGCAGTACAAAAAAATCAGAAGCATCTAAAAATATTGAGTAAAGAAAGATGTTTATCACTTCTGGTTCCAGTAAGACTGAACAGAAATCTGAGCTAAAGAAGAAAGTTACAATTGAAGATATGAAGGTCAATGGTCAGCAGAATTCTGGTAAGAAGATTGTTGAGAAGCATGTTCACAACTCTGGTTAGTATGGAAGTTTTCGAGGAAAATATTCATTCTATGGCTACTGCTAGTATTGTGGTGGATTTGGACATATAGAATATATGTGTTGGTTTAAACAACAATATTACAACTATTCCACATGTTTTGAATGATAAGGATTTAGGAGGATTCAATCCTTTAAAAAGAGAAAATCTCCAAAGAAATTTCAGAATATATCTGAGAAGGTTGGTGTGAAAGTTTATAATAAGTTCCAACCACTAGAAACTATTTGTGAAAGATGGGGTCGACCTAGACATCTTTCTAAGGGCTTCCTTAGTGTGTTACCAAAGAAAAAAATGTTTGTTAATAATCCTCAGAAGATATGGTTTTTAAAAGCTAAAAGGGATAGGCCTGATAAGTCTGAAAAGAAAGAGTGTATGGTTGTCTGGCCAGAACACATTGACTTGTCTAGGAAATTGGAGGAATCACAACAGAAAGTGGAATAAAAGGAAGAACAAAAAGCTCTCATTGTCCAAACTGCTTTGAAAGCTAAAAATGAGAAAATCTATGGATTCTTGATAGTGGGTGTTTCTCTCATATGATAGGAGACTTAAAGATATTGAATAATGTTAAATAATTCAATGAATGAACAGTGAAATTTGGAAATGATGAATCTCTAAGGATCAAAGGTGTTGGATCAGCCATAATTGGAAAAGAAAATATGAAATCCTTGAAAACACTATATGTTAATGGGCTGAAACATAACCTACTAAGTGTGTCATAACTCTATGATGAGGGAAAAAAATTTATCTTTAGAAAATATGGAATTGTTATGAAAAGTGGAAACGATGGAAATATAGTTACAAGAGGCCAACGTACAAGAATGAATTTGTTCCAAGTAGGTGAAGTACGAAACACTTGTTACATGGGTGTGGTGGATGAAAAGAATCTATGACATAAAATGCTGGGAAATATGCGTCAGATAAATATGTGCAAGTTATCAAAGTGAGATAGTGTCCGATATATGCCTGATTTATTTAGAAGAAGAGATTGGTGTTGCGCTATTTGTGAGAATGGGAAGATTACAATCTCTATTCACAAGAGAGTTAAAATTTACTCAAACGACCCTTGGAACTCATACACTCTAATATTTGTGGACCAATGAGCAAGAAATATAAAAATAGAGATATGTAATTTATTACTTTCATTGACGACTTTACTCGCATTACTTGTGTTATGTACATGAGATATAAATCAGATGCTCTGATAATGTTTAAGAGTTTCAGAAGGAAAGCAGAGAAGGAATGTGATTATTAAGTGAATAAGTTGAGAACTGATGAATGTGGTGAGTACAAGAATGAAGAGTTTGAACATTATCCTGAGAAGCATGGAATTCGTCATGAGTTCATTTCACCATACACACCTCAACAAAATGGGGTTGTTGAAAGAAATAATCGAAGTGTGGTGGAAATGGGGAGAACTATGTTACTTGAACATCATATTTCTCATTATTATTGGAGGAAATCCATGAACACTACATTGTATATTCAGAACTGTTTTTTCTATAGGCCAAACTCAGATATGACTCCTTATGAAATGTTCTATGAAAAAACTCCAAGTCTAAAACACTTAAGAGTATTTGGGATCCATGCATATTAATGAAGAAAGGTGGAACCCTTGTAATGTTTGAGAAAAGAGGAGATGATGAATTTTTTTATGGCTATGCTCCAGAAGTAAGAGGATATAGATGTCTCAAAAAATAAATAGGAAGAATTATTGATTCTTCGGATGTAATAGTTGTTGAAAATGTTGAGAAAGAAAAGAAGTCATATGCTGATACGAATGTTGAGAAGGATAGAGAAGATTTTTTTAATGATTCTGATAATTCCGTAGACTGTGTTAATTCTACTCAAGAAGAGGAATCCAACTCAGCAATCTTGAGTGATGAGGATGAAGTTCGAACAACTCATCCAAGGCTGAGGAAACAAGTGGAGGCTCAAAACATTATTGGTTCAAATAAGAATAATAATAAATGCTATAACACATACTTCTCTTTATTCAAATGTTGAACCAAATGATGTAAATGAAGAATTTGAGCTTCCAAAATGGGTTCATGATATGAATGAAGAGCTTTATCAGATAGAGAAGAATGATACTTGGGATCTTGTACCCAATCCGGAGAACAAGAACATCATTGGTACAAAGTGGGTTTTCCAGAACAAGCTGAATGAAGAAGGTAAAGTAATAAGAAACAAAGAAAGATTGGTTTTCAGAGGGTATTCAAAAATTTAAGGAATTGATTTTTATGAAACCTTAGCTCTAGTGGAAAGATTAGAAACAATTATAATCATTCTTTCTATTGCTGCACAATGAAGTTACAAAATTTTTCAAATGGATGCAAAATCCGAATTCTTGAATGGTGACCTCTATGAGGAAATTTACATTGATAAACCATGAGGATTTGTTATTTTAAATGATGAAAGTTATGTGTGCAGGTTAAAGAAGGATTTGTATGGGCTAAAACAGGCTCTGAGGGCATGGTATTCTAAATTAGATACTTTCTTGAGGATGATGAATTTTAAGAAAGGTAGAGTTGATAACAATATTTACATCAAGGAGTGTCATGAGTTTTCACTAATCATAATTGTTTATGTCGATGAAATTGTCTTTGCTGGGAATGATGAAATATCATGTGAGAGATTTGATGAGGAGATGAAGAAGTTATTTGAGAAGTCCATACTGAGAGAAATGAAATATATTCTTGGGCTACAAATTTCATAGATAAATAATCACATTTTTTTAGTCTCAAGTAAAGTATGCTAAGGAACATTTGAATAAGTTTGGCATGGAAAATACGAAACCAGTGTCTACACCAATTTCAGTGGGAACAAAGTTGTCCAAATATGGAGAAGGCAAGGAAGTGGATCAGAAGGAGTTTAGAAAGCATATTGGATGTCTGTTATATTTGACTGCTTCAAGACCCAACATCATATATGTTCTCACTTTATGTGAAAGATTTCAAATCTCTCCTAAAGAATCACATTTGATTTCTGAAAAAAAAATTCTCAGATATATCAAAGGCACAAATTTTTTTGGAATCAGGTATGATGGTTCTGAAAAAATTGATTTTTTCAGATATTCAGATGTTGATTGGGATGGAAACATTGATGATAGAAGATCCACATCTGATGGAGCCTTTTTCGGGGGAACTGTTGTGTTAGTTGGCATACAAGGAAATAGAATTAAGTAATCCTTAGCACAACTGAAGTTGAGTATGTTGCTTCCACTCAATCTACTAATCAACTAATGTGGATGAAAACTCAGTTGGAAGATATACTTCTTGAAGTAAAGATACCCTTGCTCTTGGGTTGTGATAATCAGAGTGCAATCAATCTTACAAGGATCAAAGTACAACCTTCTCATTCAAAACAAATTGACATAATGTACCACTTCCTAAAAGTGCATGTGGAGAAAAACGAACTAATGCTGGAGTAAGTTCCTACATCGGAACAAGTTGCTGACATATTTACAAAACCATTACTGACAGAACCATTTACTAAATTGAGGTTGAACATGGGTGTCCAACCTCCATCTCATCAAGTTTGAAGTATGTGTATCTGTCCCCTCTCTCGTCTTACTTTTGGAAAGTATTGTCAAGGGGGAGAATTATATCATAAATCTATCCTTATGGAAGCATGCACAAAGAAGGAGTTGGGGGTAAGATGTGAGTCCAACATGTATGGGTTTGAACTATTCTAACAGTTTGTTAGAGTGGTTGTTGGAAAGAATGTTTTTGTATTCTAGAAAAATTGATGATGTGAAGAATGCTGAGATAAGATCTTGGAAGATGTTCTGAAGAAGGATGAGGAGATATGATTATGAAGATTAATAGTCACTGCTTTTAGATAGCATGGTTCTAGATGTAAACAATTCTTGTTCCCTACAATGAGTTAGCTCATGTAGGCTTAGAATTTTTGGCAAGTTATCTATTACTTGAGGTTACAACGTTCAATGGTTTATGAATCATAGTTAATAAGAAAATAAAAAGGGGGGATTGTTGGGACCAAGTTGGATGAAGAAGGAAGTAAGAAGATTCTGATGTTATAGAGTGTTTTATTTTGTTGTCAAAAAGGATAAATCAATTTACTTTGTAAAGGAATTACCAATCAGATGATTGTTGAACTGATCCTATGTTCAAAGAACTTGTGTCAAAGGTGATACATTTTTTACAACAATGAAGAATGGAAATGTATCATCCATCTGAGAATGGTTGAAGAAGAATGAGGATTTGAATAAGACCATGAAATTCGTCATTATTACATGAAAACCATGCTGGAGATTACTTAAAGTATAGAATCATAATATTTGCATGAAGTGTGGAATGATGGTTGAAGAAGAAGAGATAATGTGGAAGGGCTTGACATTATGACATAGCCATGCATTTCACATTGTATCCAAAATCAGATGATGCTTTACTGATATGTATTTCACAAATATCATAAGTCAGGAGAACTTCTGATGAAATCCATATCAAGGAAAGGGGGAGAAACGATGATACCAGTCATATATAGTTTTGATTGGAGGGAATGATGCTTTTGGAAGATAGAGAAGTTTCAGTACATCCCATTGAAAATATAACAATGCTAGAGCTGCTCGATCAAAGAATACATATCAAGATAGTGGATATCGCGATGAAAGATGAATAATGTTTATGTGATTCAGTGAAGAGAGAAATGAAAATGGAATGGAAAATATAGAGGCGGCACAGAAGAAGATCAGTTTTTAATGAAAGTCACATGTCACTGCGCTCAACTTGTTAGTTGAGTTCAACATTTCTCTATCATTTGAACATGATTAATTTTTCAAAGAATTCCTCAAATTGAAATACATTTCATTTAGATTCAAACAACATCAATTTTCAATCAACCTTGTCATTTTGAAAATAAAACCATCCCACAAACAGTAAGAGAGGAAATCCAGAAAAAGACGCAGTGGATGAATCAGAATAAAAAAATCTTTCCAGCCTACTTATTTCCCCTAAAAGAGTTTATCTAGACATAATGGTTGGATTTAGTGTAATAATAGAATTAAAATCAATGAAGTTCATGTTGAAATAAGTTGCATAAAAACAGTTCACAAGGAAAATAAAGATGTTCGTCTCCCTGCTTGATCTCTCAAAAACTCCAATTCCTGCTGCTCGATGGTGGATGCAATGATGAAGTGCGCATGATGTCCCGCCATGGGAATCGTGATGTGGAATCATGAACTCAAGCTCCAATTCTTGGAATCTGCTCCCTGTAAGTGGTTAAGACTCTCAGGATAGCCGGAACCTCTGGATGGATGATTGGGAAGAATGAAGTCCCAGTGGAGAAGTGTCATCCTATCCCTTAGAATGCCCCATGCTCTCCATGTATGAATGCTGATGACCCAGTTATCAAAGTCTCTAGAATCTTTCCCAGGTGTTCCCTAGCCTCCACATGGAGCTTTTACAGTTATACTTCTTCCGCACTGTTCACTGGAGCAGTTGCTCCTAACTGAATAATGGGGCGCGCGCACCAGCCAACAACCCTCCGTCTTCAAAAAACGCATGTGAGTCATAAAAAATGAAACAACTATATACCATATATTATACCACTACATAAAAATACTTATTAATATATATATATATATATATATATATATTATAATATATAATATTATTATTACTAATATATGTTTTAATAACATATATTAATATGATATACTAATATTATATATAAGCTTATATACTATTATTAATAAACCTATAATTATTATTGTATAGTATATTATATATATATTATATAATATATTATTTTATATTATATGTTACAATAAAATAAAATAAAAAAACTAAAATGAATATTGAAACCCAAATAGGGGGGGGGGGGGTAGGGAGGAGGGTTCGCTTGGCTCAGCTCGGTGAAAAAGGCGGCATCGGTTTGGTCCATGACGCGGTGGTGCGGCAGCTTCAGGTACATGGAGATGGTGTGGGTTTTGGTGGTGGATTAGGACGCATGTGATTTGGGTGGCATGGATCGAGGAGGAGAAAGTGGGTGGGAGTCTTCTCGTGCAGACAGTGTGACCGCAGATCGAGAGCATAGGCGGTGAGGTGCGGTTTGTCACGGGCTGAGCGTCTCAGCACAGCGGTTCGCCCGTGCGACAGCCCAGCCCCCTCCAAGGCGGGTGGGGTTCAGCCGTCCAGCTCTTCATATGTGATGTTCACTGGTTTCATCCTTCCATGGACTCATCAGGAGAGTGTCCCCAACTCCCAACCAGTGGTGTCAAGGTTGACACGCACCATCATCCTTTTTGTCGGGGAGACTCTCATTTCTTCGATAGGGACTAACCAGATGAACCGCAGCTTTGATGTTCTTGCTGGTGTGGGACAAGACCCCCATGATTGGGTCGTGACATTCTCCTACCACCATTCCATGCACGCCCTCGTGCATGCAGGATCGTGGCCTTCTATGTGTCCGTGACTGCTTCCAACTAACCGGTTACCAAGCATGGCCTCAAGGGATGCTCCTTCCTTGTCATTGGCATCAATGGCCCACCCACTCTCTGGGTCGCAAACCACCGTGGTCCACCCTCTCTCTCAGGGTCGAAAACCACCTCCACGAGACCCACCCTTCATAGTGGCGTCTCTGCCTCGGACATCTCACAAGCGCGACCTTCTACGTCGTGTCATCTCTGCATGACACCCCGGGACTCCGCTCCCACCACCAAGGTCCGTCCGGCAGCATTACACAACACCACGAGGCACATTCCCTCTGATACCACTTGTCACGGGCTGAGCGTCTCAGCACAGCGGTTCGCCCGTACGGCACCCCAGCCCCCTCCAAGGCGGGCGGGGTTCAGCTGTCCAGCTCTTCATATGTGAGGTTCACTGGTTTCGTCCTGCCATGGACTTATCAGGAGAGTGGCCCCAACTCCCAACCAGTGGTGTCAAGGTTGACACGCACCATCATCCTCTTTGTCGGGGCGACTCTCATTTCTTCGATAGGGACTAGCCAGATGAACCACAGCTTTGATGTTCTTGATGGTGTGGGACAGGACCCCCATGATTGGGTCGTGACAGGTTACTGCACACGTATTAGGGCAGCGGTGGTCTGGTGATTCAGCGGTGAGCGAATCAGGTTTAGATCTGTATGAAGAGTGGCACCGATTAGGTTTGTGTCAGATCTTTTAAGGAAATTGATTTGGTTTTCTTCTGAAAATTTGGATTTTGAAATTGATTCTAGTTTGAATTGTGCTGTTCGGTTGTTTTTTTTTTCTGATTCGTTGTTTTTTTTGGTTCGAATTTATTATTGGATTATTGATTGTTGCAAATCTGTTTCTATTTTGGAATTCTTTGTTATTGCTGATTTGGAGAGGTGACGGGGTGGTAGGCAGTGAGTGGTGTTGTTGTGGAACCATGAGGAAGGGTGGCGGTGGCAGAATGAAGTGGTGAGACGTGCCACCGTGAAGAAAGGGGTGGAGGCGGTGGCACCGTAAAGGAATAGAGGAAGCGGTGCCACCGTGTGGGGATGAAACAGTGGCTGGGCAGAGGATATGAAAATTTTCTAGGGTGAAATGGCACCGTGGGTGTGGCTCACGGTTGCTCTAAGACAACAAGTAGAAGGACACAGTGACACCGTGAAAGGGTGAAGATAGTGGCACAATGATTTGGTGCTAATGGAATACCCGCAAAAAAAAAAAAATTAAATTAATTAAAACATTAATACAACTGAAAATGGATTAATAAATTAATAAATTAAATTAAATAGAAAATAATTAAAAACTAAATAAATATAAAAAGATTAAATAATAAAATTAAGTATGCTTTATTTAAGAGAATGAATTCATTAGTATTAAAAATTATAAACAAATTAATTTAAGAAAAAAATTAAAGTAATTACAATTACTTTCATAAATTATTTAACCAATTAATTAACCAATTGATTAATTAAAGAATTAAGTAAATTAAAGAATTGAATAAAATTACATTGTTAAAAACCAATTTAATTTTCTAAAGTAAAGTGAGTTATTTAATTAAAAATTAAAAATAAAGAATTACTTAAATTAATGAATTGATAAACTAACTAGAATAAAAAAATTAAAAAAATAAAAGAATAAAAAATAAAAGTCAAATTCAAAAGAATAATTTAATTTAAGAATCATTTAAAAAGACAATATGAACACTAAAAACACATGATTTAAACAAAAATTGATTATTTTATACACCAAGTTAGAAAAACACAACCATTATCAATTATTTAATAAAAAACAACATTTTGGTATAAAAAATCATTAAAAATATAAAAAACTATGTGGCAAAGATTGTGAAAACACTGCCCCATCAGGTATTTATCACGTAAGAATTAATTTTCAATCAGTAATTATAGTTATCAGTCCACACTCTAATTTTCATATTATTTCCATCAATTCACATCATACCACCCATGCACCATGTTTCACTCCACTAGTCAAAAACTACACTATAATTAACCCCAAAGGTCCAACATCTATGACCCAGAGGCCTTGGTGATAAAAAGAGAAATTACCTAAATCAAAAGGAAATATTTGATGTATAATACCACTATTATAGTACATGTGATTCAATAGTTCCATGATAAATCTTTACCACCCAAATTTAAACTCAGGTTTCTTCCAAGAATATGAGGTGACTTTACTACACAAGTGGGCCCCAAACCATGTACACACACACACTTAAATAAATATATGAGTATTTATATATTTATTTTTTCAATCCCAAATTGAATATTATAAATTAGGATGAAAATATTAAAAACCATTAATAAAATAGGAATACTAAAAAGTGTATCCTCATATCCACTTAGACAATCTATAAAATGAGCAACATGATTCCCCTCCCTTTGAAAAAAGGAAAAATTACATGAAAGAAAATCAATTTCCTTAGCCCATACATTATCAAGGATGAATCCCATGTCTTGATTGTTATCCTTCATATACTCATGGGATTTTATAATCATTTTAAATCTAATTTGACTGTAATATTATTCCATCCATGACAGACCATAATCTTTATGCAAGGTGGTACATCCATTTCATTATCCACCATGGAACTCCAGTTAGCAAAAAAATGTTTTTGATATGATATAATTATAATTCAATTATCATCCCATATGATGACACCAATTTTGATCTTGTTCACCACATGAACATTTAAATCAATATTAAACATAATAACCCAATGGATGAGGAATATATCATGAAACAGATCCATAAACTTCTAATGGTGTGTGAGAAACCCAATATGATGGGCATATTGATAAAAAATACTGGGTTATATTGATCTAGACACTATCCTCTATTACAACATGGTTAAAATTAAACTCATTTTACCTAAAAAATATCATCCATTCCCAATCATAAAAATTCACATGGCATTAGAGGGGAAAGATGGAATCCATAACATAAAATTTTATTTCATATCCCACATTTTCTTTCTAAATCCTCTCTACATCCCATGATTAGGAAGCCACAACCCATGAATTTAAGAACATTAAAATAGGGAATGGAATTTCTTTGTCCTCTTTTTTACATAGGGGGTAAAAAATAGCCTTAAAGAGGTGGTGATAGACCAGGATCTCTCAAACCAAGAGAATGCCCGTCAATCTTACTGTGGAAGAGTTTCAAATTTGGTGGAATATCATGATTAGATATGCCTTTACATGTAAAATACATAGGGGAAATAAATCCCACTACACATCTAAACTATGATCACATAGAATAGAAACCTGAAAGCTCTTTACTCTAAAAAAATTGGTTTCCTCCATGATCTAGTAAAACATGGATAGCTTAGAAGACCACCCAATCATAGAAATTAAACCGAGAAGAATGTTTCTCTTGTTCCCAACCAATCAATTCAACCATAAGTGGATCATGAACTATTGTAAATTTAGATCCAGGAACTGGGGGAGACATAGGTTTAAGGTTAGATCCCCCATTATACCATTGATATTCCCAAGTATTCACACTATCACCACAGTAAATACTCCAATAAAAACCTAGATAAAGAATATATTTATAGTTCCACACACTTTTCTAAAAAAATATAGTTTTAGGAAAAAATCATGAGTTCAAAAAAGAAGAATGTGTAATGTATTTTTTTTACGAAAACATGTTAACAAAGGGTTTTTGTGTCTAGGAAAATCCTCCAACAATTCTTATCCATGATAGCCTTTTTTAGATGCTTCAAATTTTAGAATACAAGAAACTAAAATTCCTTATGATCACAAAGATCATCCCATGAATTCTAGTGTTTTTGGTTATATTGTTCATTTTTTATCACCAAAACATCACAAAAGAAGAGTAAAGTTGGTGAATGAGAGAATGACGGGGGGATAACATAAGAATGGTTATCTTGAGTAACCAATTTAAGAATAAAAACCTTCCACTTCTCTGAAATTATCTTTCCTGAGTACCCATTGATATTTTAAACAAATTTTTACTGAATATTTAAAATGGAAAAAAATTTAGATCTCCCAAATATAGTGGAAATCCATAAAAATTTCTTGTGTTTTTTGACCACATAAACACCATTTATATGGTGTGTAAAATCTATTATTTCATCAGGAACACCAATTATAAGGGATATCATAGATTTAGATATGTTAACACTTTTACCAGAATCATTTTTTTTAATTCTAAATGAAGTACATAATCATGGAGCACTAATTGGAGGTGTCTTATGGTGGTTGTTTTGGGTTTTGAAAACTATTTTCCATTTATCTATTTTTTGGGACTTTGAGAATTTTTCCATCAGGCCAACACTTGTGAGATATAAGTGGTGGTGAAATGGTCAGACATTTAGGCTGATTCATTTGGTAGGTAGTATATACCAACACGACCATGTGGGCGGCCTCAATTCGAGGGATTGAAATATTGGTGATTATCATATAGTATGCTGTCCTTTTTTCTGATGTGGGATGGAGGAGATCCATTCCTTCCAACTTTCCAGTTTGGTGTCCCATCTGATGTTGTGGTCCATCCAGAAAATGATGATTGTGAGGGTCAAAATAAATCAACTGATGGGAGGCTCTAAATAGAGATGGTGGGTTATCGCATATCATCCATCCCTCCTCCCAAAATATGGAAGGAGGGGTTACCTGACACATATCAACAATTGATACAATGATTTGTGGTGTGGGAGTGATCTATGATTTTCATTGAGTTCATGGTAATATTTTCAATGTTGAGGGGGTGGTGTTTTTCTAGTGCCTTTGTATGTTTTCATCTTATCACACTCATCTTTTGTGATTTGTTTTATCCTTCGGGTCAATGGGCCTTCAAGGCATTTTTCATTTAGAACTTTTTCAACTATGCCTTTGGGTCATGTATGGGATACCTATTAACCAAATTATAAATAAGTCATTATTTTTATTTAATAAAAGGGGAACTAGCCCCAATAGTTATTAAAAAAATTTCACAATGGGTTTGATCCATAACACTGAATACCATCTTGGAAAGAAAAATGATCTGAAAAGGCCACAAACTCACACACACACATATCATATTATTATAAATACAATATATTTGTATATATACATAATGTTATCACAATTATATTTTTATTTTGTTTATTTTTATTTAAATAAATTGTTACCTAATGTATTTGTCTTTATTTATATAATGTATTTATAAATATATTTACATGATGTATTTATATTTTTTCATAAATATTAATATAGATACACACATATATTTATATGTATTTATATACTCTAATAATAAATTCATTTATATATGTATTATTATATGTATAATTTTTATTATAAAATATATTTTATTTATAAATGTATTTATATAATTTATTTTATATTTTTAAATATATATATACATAAATATACATATATATTTCTATAATATATTTATAAATATATTTATATTTACTTATTATTATTATTACAATTAGACTCTGGTTTATAATTATAATTATATATATATCTATATATATTGAATAGAAACTTTGGCCTGATCAATTACAAGTGACGCTCTTCCTAGTGTACCCACCCCCCAATGAAATAGGCATCGATAACCCATGTGTCAGATGCTGCATGCAAAGGTAGACACCGATACCCCATGTTTCAGATGCCGCATGCAAAGGTAGACAAGGTATAATATATATATATATATATATATATATATATATATATATATAAGAGGGGGTTTAAACCCACATCTAAATTAAACTATTAAATATTTATTAGCTAAATTAATTATTATATATTACGATTGATATAAGAAATTCCTGGAACTTCTAAATTACATAAAATATTATAAATTATATTTTTAAAAAAATTACTGTTTTTATAAATGTTTAATATATATATATAATTATGTTGAAAATATTAGTCATTACATTTATTTATAATTATATTTACAATAAGTTATACATTTTAGTTTCTAAAATATATAATCAAATTTCTAATTTCAATTATTTCATTTAAAATATAAATTTTATTTTCTTATTTTATAATGGTACTTTAAATTCATTCATTAAATACACACACACACCCTCAAATATACATGCACATAAACATACATACATATTAATATATAATATTCATTTAAATTATCTATCATTTTAAATTTTAATTAACTAAGATTTCATATATTAATATAATATATATTTATTTATTTATGTTAAATATAGCATCCCGCCTTTTTGTCACATAAAATTTCATTACATTATACAAAACTGAGGATCTTTAAGGTTTAGTATCTTGGAAACCAGGAACTTAATACATGAAACAAAAAAAAAATATTCTTCTTAAACACTTGAAAGGATTCTCCTTATGTTCATCCTAGGTTCATTACTGCATCTCATAACCTGGGGACATACATCAAAAGAAAGGGTGAGCAGAAGGCCCAGTAAGGGAAACAAGGGGAAACATTTAACATGTGAACTTGAGATACATCAACAATGTCATGAAAAATAACTTTAAGGCATGAGAAAGAATTCATGAGGCATATCATAATAAAAATAAAATTTTTCATAACTTGAAGATGTGGCTACTATATTTAACAAAGACAATCATGAACTTATCACCAAGGTCCATCCCCAAGGTGTCATTTGAAAATTACCAAGGTTATTCACCAAGATATCGTGAAAATTGTAATCTCTAGTGGTTACATCATTACCCAATGCATTGGAGCACTATCAAGGCACACCCTTAAATTTGACTTTATTATCATGTGATCCACATATATCATCATCAATCATTTCATAAATAACCCATATAACATAAAAGAAATGAGTTTCATTTCATAATCATAACGTTTTAAAAACTACTCTAAAGACATGATCTTTACGTCACTTTAAACCCACGGAAGGGGAGAGTGGGTCTCATGTATGTAAATACCAGAATTTAAAATAGAACATTTTGATATATATGTGAATACCCCTGTATAAATAAGAGCTTTGAGTATTCACTTTATAACATAAAATAATTTTGAGAAAATAGAGAGGCATTTTGAGACGAAAATTCTGCAGCATAACAACTATGTTTCGGGGTTTTAGAAAACATTGAAAAGAGAGGGGGCATGGGTCAAACATTCATAAATGACCCATAAAACAGTAGAGGGACATAATAAGAAGGATATATAAACATGGTAATGAAATATTAAGGACATACCATTTGAAATGAAAAACATGGAAGGAAGACAAAAATTAGATTTCTCTTATGAAAATTCGGCAGCCTAACAGCGTCACTTAAACTTTAACAAAAATGATTTGAAAATATCAAATAGGGTCTCTCATAATGTGAACATAAGAGTTCAGTATGATAGATATAGAGATCATACCCCAACATAATTAAAAAAAGGAACTTGAAAAACTTGACATGAAAGTAGAACTTTGAAAAGAGTGAGAAGGGTGAAATAATCCCTTTAAAAATTCGGCAGCCTAACGACGCCACTTAAAAAATCAAAATACTGAATTGAAGGGATCAAATGGGGTCTCTCATCATATGATCATAAAATATCAGTATGATATATATAGAGATCATACCCCAACAAAATAAAAAAAAGAACTTGAAAGACTTGTCAAGAAAATAGAACTTGAAAATGGGAAGGGTGAAAGAATCCTTTACAAAAATTCGGCAGCCTAACGACGCAACTTAAACATTCATAAAACAAAATGATGAGAGTAAGAGAGAATATCTCATCATATGAACTTAAAAAGGGAAGTAGGATGAATATAAAATAACATCCCCAACATAAGAACATGGAGCTTATAAGAAATGACATAAACGAGAGTACTTGAAAAGAAAGAGAGAGGTAGGATCCCTTACCTTAAAACGTAACGCTTAAAACTCAAAGGTTGGGACCTTGAGGGATTGGGGAACCTTGGGAGGAATCCTAGGGAGGTAATGAGACCAGAACTTAGTTGGGGGAGAGTGGGGAGTCGAATTGATGAGAGGATTTCTTGGTATTTATAGGGAAAGTGAGGGGACAAAGCATTAATGGCCAAGGGACACCTCATTGGTGGTTTTGGCAAAACCATGGGATTTCCCATGGTATTTTCCCAGGTTATTGGCCACTTGGGACACCTCATACCTTATCTTACTATTCAAAAGTCGACCATATTGATTACATACTTAATACATCATTTAATGATGTCATTAAACACCCGTAACTTAAAAACTGTATTTTCACTATTCATCAAAAATTCAACTTTCTCAGAAAATTCCCAAAATTTCACATTAACCAAATATCAATGTTCTGATTTCAAAAATGAACTCCATTTTATAAAAATAATTTTTTAAATTTTTTTAATTTAATTTTTAAATAAATACACTATTCACTGAAAATTCATTTTTTTCAGAAAAAACCCCAAAAATTACCTTAACATAATATCGATGCTCTGAGTTCAAAAATGAAATCCATTTTATAAAAATAATTTTCTAAATATTTTTAATTAAAAAACACTATTCACCTGAAAAAACTAATACTTGAATAATAATTTATGAAACCGTTATTTAACCATTTTATTGAATCACATTACTTAATCAAGGTGCCTAAATTATTCTAATACTTTATTTAAGTGAGATTACTAATCCATTTGGAAACAATACTAATCCTAATCATAAAATCACTATTCATAATTTACTATTCATCAAAAATCAAGTTGATCTTATTAGACTCTAAATTTCGTACTGGACATAATTGTAGAAGACCATTTTTTGAATATCATTACACATTTTTAATTATTTAAGGTTTACATAAACATATTTAAAATATCTTTCTCTAAAATTCATCAAAAATATGCATACTATATTTATCCGGTCATTTAAAAATTCATAAAATTCATCATAAGAAGAAATCCCAATTTTTTATTTAAAACAAAGGATTACACAAAGCAGTTACGGTTTCCTTACATAGCCCCTTATCACACCAGCATAGGACCTAAGTGTAAGGTGTGCTAAGTGAGAGAATCCGAGGGAGGCTCGGCCAACATCGCATGAGTAGTAATTTCTATCAGTTTGAACTTCTCGTAAAGGGGATTCCGTTCTAGCTTCACATGATGAAGTTCGGCTTGGGTTTGGTACAGAGCAAAGCCCAGTGGTGCTACCTCCTTCCCAAGTTCTGTTAGATGTGCTTCGATTGATCTAAGACTACTGGGTGAGGACATCAAATCTTCTTTTTATATTAATTAACCAAGATTACTTATATTTAGGGACAATAATCAAAACGTTTAGTTTACAGCGGTCATATTGACCAAGGGTCATATAACAGTAAAAACCCAATGGTTTCATTTTAATTATACTCATGTTATCAAATGAAACATTTTTATTGAGTATAAAAATAAAATAAAATAAAATAACACAAAATATTAGGAAACAAGATTTATTCAAAATTTCAGGTCGTTACAATCTTCCCCCTTAAGAAATTGCATCCTCACAATTTTTAAAATTGGGTTTTGAAATTTTATTGAAAGTCCCACATCGGAAAAGGAGTCAGTAAAACTATTACTTTAAAAGAAAGAAAGGGAAGTACAAAGGTAACCTGATTTAACCCATACTAGGATTCCATTTAGGAAAATATGGATATGGAAGAAAAAACAAAGGGTCAAGTTCTGAGGGAGAGTGATAGAAAACATGATTTGGAGAAAGTTAACCATAAGAAAACCACAAACTTATGATGTGTGTAAACGATCTTTGATTACCTAGTAGGAAACGTAAACCAAAAAAGTTTTTTGTTTTATGTTCCTTTTCATAGTTTTGAGGAATTCATTTACTACATTGAATAAAAACATAAGGAAATATACCTACCTTCAATTAGAGTTTCATCATTTAATAAGTTTCTACCAAAACTAATCTTTTCTCCAAACGATGAGCATTGAAAACTACTTGGTCTCATAAAAGCACAAGAATCATCTTATAGAGAATCACATAATCCACCAAAGATTAACTATCTATTTCTTCTATCTTTAAACATTATCCTAAAAATAGAAAGGGTAAGATAAAACAACTCTTCCAAAATAAAGAACCCCAGAGGAAGGGAAACTACTTTAAATCTTCAAAGTTCCACGGTGCTACCCAAAGTTCATCATAGACCATTTCGTAAATAATTGTCCTTAAAAATCCTAAAAATAAACCAAACTAAGATTGAATCCCAAATACAAGAAGGATTTGATAACATAGTCTTCCAAGGTAAACTTTATCATTCATCTCCAAACAACATCAACCACTCCTAACATCTTATAAAAAAAGTAACTAACCTAAAAATTTACCCCAAGATAGGTTAATCATTTCCATAAGTAACCTAAATTACTATAAGTCCGACTTAAATTCATTGATTCTTCAAAATATAAGTAAACCTTTACTCCTCAAAGAAAATACCGTTGTAATCTATTTACCTCGATCAAATAGGGTTCCCAAAATAGTGAACGTCTTCCAAAATAACAATCATCTTTTAATACCCTAATCATCTTTGTCATATTAATACAGAAATCGTCACATTTCCTATAACATTGGTTGTTGGGACATGTTCTTCCATTTCCCTCCATTAACTAAGAAAAGAAAGTACAATTAGAGGCTTAAATACTTATCCAATAATCATGAAAAAGAACTTAAAGCATAGAAGGATAACTTGTAGAAGAAAAGTATACCCTAACTTTTGATCCCCTAGGTTCCAATCTAGGTTATCCATGATCATATATTCTTATGTGAATCTTTATTTTATTTTGTCTTTGTTCCTTTAATAATGGTTCATACTAAGATTATGAATTTACCAAAGCATATCCCCCGAGAGTGTCGTAACCAAGAGTGCAGCAAGGCCCGTTGTTGTGTACCAGTTCCCATTCGAGTCTAGCTCAAAGCGGTGTTTTCAGGTTTTACCCCTATGTACATCTGTGCCAGAGCCACCTCTACCTGCTCATATCCAGACAAGGATGTATTTTCTTGGCAACCCCTTACTCAATACTCACCAAAATACCAAGAAGATTTCCTATATTTAAACTTTTATATAGGGTTCTTCCTAAAGTTTTTATATCCTAATTTACACAAATAACTAAACCATCCTTTGATACCAACTATAGAATCCTGCCTTTTTGTCACATAAACTTTCATTACATTATACAAAACTGAGGATCTTTAAGGTTTAGTGTCTTGGGAACCAGGAACTTAATACATAAAACAAAAAAAAATTCTTCTTAAACACTTGAAAGGCTTCTCCTTATGTTCATCCTAGGTTCATTACTGCATCTCATAACCTGGGGACATACATCAAAAGAAAGGGTGAGCAGAAGGCCCAGTAAGGGAAACAGGGGGAAACATTTAACATGTGAACTTGAGATACATCAACAATGTCATGAAAAATAACTTTAAGGCATGAGAAAGAAGTCATGAGGCATATCATAATAAAAATAAAATTTTTCATAAATTGAAGATGTGGCTACTACATTTAACAAAGACAATCATGAACATATCACCAAGGTCCATCCCCAAGGTGTCATTTGAAAATTACCAAGGTTATTCACCAAGATATCGTGAAAATTGTAATCTCTAGTGGTTACATCATTACCCAATGCATTGGAGCGCTATCAGGGAGCACCCTTAAATTTTCCTTTATTATCATGTGAGACACATATATCGTCATCAATCATTTAATAAATAACCCATATAGCATAAAATAAATGGGTTTCATTTCATAATCATAACGTTTTAAAAACTGCTTAAAAGACATCATCTTTACGTCACTTTAAACCCACGGAAGGGGAGAGTGGGTCTCATGTATGTAAATCCCAGAATTTAAAATAGAAAATTTTGATATATATGTGAATAAACCTGTATAAATAAGAGCTTTGAGTATTCACTTTATAACATAAAATAATTTTCAGAAAAGAGAGAGGCATTTTGAGACGAAAATTCTGCAGCATAACAGCTATGTTTCGGGGTTTTAGAATACATTGAAAAGAGAGGGGACATGGGTCAAACATTCATAAATGACCCATAAAACAGTATAGGGACAGAATAGGAAGTATATATGAACATGTTAATGAAATATGAAGGACATACCATTTGAAATGAAAAACATGGAAGGAAGACAAAAATTAGATTTCACTTATGAAAATTCGGCAGCCTAACAACGTCACTTAAACTTCAAAAAAAATGATTTGAAAAGATCAAATAGGGTCTCTCATCATGTGAACATAAGAGTTCAGTATGATAGATATAGATATCATACCCCAACATAATTAAAAAAAGGAACTTGAAAAACTTTACATGAAAGTAGAACTTTGAAAAGAGTGAGAAGGGTGAAAGAATCCCCTTAAAAATTCGGCAGCCTAACGGCGCCACTTAAAACATCAAAATACTAAATTGAAGGGATAAAATGGGGTCTCTAATAATATAATCATAAAATATAAGTATGATAGATATAGATATAATAACCCAAAAAAATAAAAAAATAACTTGAAAGACTTGTCAAGAAAATAGAACTTGAAAATGAGAAGGGTGAAAGAATCCTTTACAAAAATTCGGCAGCCTAACGGCGCAACTTAAACATTCATAAAACAAAATGATGAGAGTAAGAGAGAATATCTCATCATATGAACTTAAAAAGGGAAGTAGGATGAATATAAAATAACATCCCCAACATAAGAACATGGAGCTTAGAATAAATGACATAAACAAGAGTACTTGAAAAGAAAGAGAGAGGTAGGATCCCTTACGTTAAAACGTAACTCTTAAAACTAAAAGGTTGGGACCTTGAGGGATTGGGGGCACCTTGGGAGGACTCCTTGGGAGGTAATGAGACCAGAACTTCGTTGGGGGAGAGTGGGGAGTCGAATGGATGAGAGGATTGCTTGGTATTTATAGGGAAAGTGAGGGGACAAGGCATTAATGGCCAAGGGACACCTCATTGGTGGTTTTGGCAAAACCATGGGCTTGCCCATGGTATTTTCCCATGGTATTGGCCACTTGGGACACCTCATACCTTATATTACTATTCAAAAGTAGACCATATTGATTACATACTTAATACATCATTTAATGATGTCATTAAACACCCGTAACTTAAAAACTGTATTTTCACTATTCATCAAAAATTCAACTTTCTCAGAAAATTCCCAAAATTTCACATTAACCAAATATCAATGCTCTAATTTCAAAAATGAACTCAATTTTATAAAAATAATTTTTTAAATATTTTTAATTTAATTTTTAAATAAATACACTATTCACAGAAAATTCATTTGTTTCAGAAAAAACCCCAAAAATTACCTTAACATAATATCGATGCTCTAAGTTCAAAAATGAAATCCATTTTATAAAAATAACTTTCTAAATATTTTTAATTTAATTTTTAATTAAAAAACACTATTCACCCGTAAAAACTAATACTTGAATAATAATTTATGAAACCGTTATTTAACCATTTTATTGAATCACATTACTTAATCAAGGTGCCTAGATTATTCTAATACTTTATTTAAGTGAGATTACTAATCCATTTGGACACATTACTAATCCTAATCATAAAATCACTATTCATAATTTACTATTCATCAAAAATCAAGTTGATCTTATTAGACTCTAAATTTCGTACTGGACATAATTGTGGAAGACCATTTTTTGAATATCATTACATCTTTTTAATTATTTAAGGTTTACATAAACATTTTTAAAATATCTTTCTCTAAAATTAATCAAAAATATGCATACTCTATTTATCCGGTCATTTGAAAATTCATAAACTTCATCATAAGAAGAAATCCCAATTTTTTATTTAAAACAAAGGATTACACAAGGCAATTACGGTCTCCTTACATATCCCCTTATCACACCATCATAAGACCTAAGTGTAAGGTGTGCTAAGGTGAGAGAATCCGAGGGAGGCTCAGCCAACATCGCACGAGTAGTAATTTCTATCAGTTTGAACTTCTCGCAAAGCCGATTCCGTTCTAGCTTCACACGATGAAGTTCGGCTTGCGTTTGGTTCAGAGCAAAGCCCAGTGGTTCTACCTCCTTCCCAAGTTCTGTTAGATGGGCTTCGATCGGTCCAAAACTACTGGGTGAGGCCATCAAATCTTCTCTCTATATTAATTAACCAAGATTACTTGTATTTAGAGACAATAATCGAAATGTTTAGTTTACAGTGGTCATATTGACCAAGGGTCATATAACAGTCAAAACCCAACGGTCTCATTTTAATTATACTCATGTTATCAAATAAAACATTTTTGTTGAGTATAAAAATAAAATAAAATAAAATAACACACAAAATTAGGAAACAATATTTATTCAAAATTTTGGGTCATTACATTAAATTTTATAAAATGTTATAAATAAATAATATATGTATTTATATTCATAAAATTGATATAATATAACTTTTTTCAATATATACACGTTATATATTAAAATATTTAATAAATATATTAAAATAAAATTAATATTATTTATATTAAAATAAATATCCTTATAATTATATTTACATCATGTTAAAATATAACTATATATATTATTATTTATTTAAGTATAATTATATTGATAATAAAATATAAATTCAATTTTCTAAAATTTATATTCCAATATTTCAAATTTTAATAATTGTATATTGAAAAATTCAATTTATATTTTTTGAATACATTAGTATTTTAACATTAATCATATATATATATATTATCAACAAATATATATATATATATATATAATTCTTATTTAGATTAAATATTAATTTAGAATATTAGTGTGAATTTGTAATGCGAATGTTAAATACATGCATGAAAGCATGTGTGCGTGCACACACACACACACCCATTATTCATTTATATGATTAAGATAATATAAATAAAAAGAAATATATTAGAATATATATTTAATTTTTTTAAATTAAATTTTAATTTTTCAATATAATAATATTTTAAATTTAATCATTAATTCATATTATAAATACATATATATAATAATGATTAAATTTAAAATTACATTTTAAATTTCTATATGATTTTATAATGCGAAAATTAAGCACACATATGATTATCCAATAAAAAAATATATTTTAATTACATTTTAATGGTATTAAATGTTCATTTTTGATCTTATGGGCCTGAGTTAGTGCATTTTCATTATGAACATCCATTCTCATCATTTGTGCACTTCATGCCTAATATACACCAATTTAGGCCCAATGAGTCATCTGATTCTAAGGAATTAAATTATCAATTTTTTAATTTTATATTTTGGGAACATTATCTACACTTAAATGTGAACATTTTTCATTCAGGAATCAATGGAGAATTTATGGAAGAAGATGGAGATATTTTGTGATGAAAGGAAGAAATTCTAGAGAAGACAGATTGGACACTATCCCACTGATGAGGCTGTGGGGCCCAACATACAGGCCCAATTAATCCCAAATTTCGTGGGATGCTAGAAGAAATGTATAGGAACAAATCAATTTTCATGAGATAATGCTAATTATGCCTCTATGGTGGTCATTAAGGCGGTCCAAGTTAGAGATACAATTCTGGGCCAGATTCTGCGGCCCAGCAAAATAACCCACTAATTTGATCATATCTCTGAATCCACATCTTAAAATGGGCCCACATTTTACATACAATTAGAAGATATTCTTAGATCCATTTTCTTCTTCTATGTCATACTCTGATTCGGCCATCTAGAAGGTCTTCCAGACGCGTTTTTTCGGTGAAGGAAAGCTGGCTGCCACCTCGGGTCAAGGGTGGAAAAATCAACTCTCCCTTACTTTCCACCCACCTATGGCCTACCAAAATTAATTTAGTAGACTTGGAATGTTGTAGGCTCGACCCAAGGGCTCAAAAATGCATATTTAAGGCAGTGGTGTTGAATTATTGGGGGATCTTTGGTGCTTGGTTTCATTGTAGTGTTATGCTGCCACTTTGTGTTTGTAATCACATTTCTTTCTCATGTAAGTTGTTTAATTCACCTTAGTTTCTTAATAAAAGTTCTTATTCTCTTATTATTATGTTCTTCTCCTTATCACTTTGATACCGTTGGTTCAAGGTGTGAACTTTTTGATACCAAACCTTGTGATATTTATCACACAACAGAGGAGTGATCTTTTGTTGTTGTTGTTTTTACTTCTTCAATTCCACCTTTGTAAGTCTACTTCCCGCTTCTGTTGAAGACATGTCATCAATGGAGGGATAAATCTTTTATGAGTTTATAAAAGGGAGTAGAAAGGGTCTGGATTAGATTTTATTTATCACTCCATTAATGGATAATCACTTCTTTTAAATGAGACTTTTATTTGATGATTTTAAAACATCTTCATCCTTATTGAATTTAAGGTCACACATTTCAAGTGATAATACGAACCTCTACCTTGGAGTGATCAAAACTTTGATCCTTAAAGTGTATAGGTGATTAGTATTAGGGTATTTAGGCATTAAACCAGTAAGTTATGATTTCGTTTGATCTTCTTAAATGAATCCATCTCAATTATAAGAAATTGAAATCATTAAAAAAGTAATTCATCCAATCCACCCTGAGCGATAACCTAGGATCAACTCATTATTTTAAATTGAATTAACTTAAATCTGTTAGTTATCCTTTATACCCATATAAAATCAACCCAAGTTGTCCACTTCATAGCCAAAAATAGTCCATAAAATTTACGTGTCTATAGGTTTCTTCTTAGGTGCCTGAGGATTCGATAACCCAAGCTAACTAAAAGGACCGTTCTACCTTCATCTCTTGGGTAAATTTGAGAGAGAATCAAATTTTGGCACCGTTGCCAGGGAACCAAGTAAGTCATCTAAACACCCATTCTATTCTCCCCCATTTCTTCTTTTCTCATCCAAATTCTCTTATCTTGTCCCTTTCTCGTTTTGTTTTCTTTTGGCGCATGTCCGCCTACACCCGTGATCAATCAAACCGTCTTGTTAGGGTGGATAGTCCTGGGGTTGGGGAGTCAAGTACACAAAGGGAACTCTTTTCATTAGATCCTAATCTTTCTATCACCCCTGAGTCAAAAATTGAGCCAATTTTAATGGAAGGTCTTCAAAGAAACCAACTCATAAACCCGGGTGGGAACCAAAATAGAAACCCAAATGAGGCAGCCCCAAACTTGGGGAATGCAATTGATCAAACCATGAATGACTACCTCACACCTTCCTGGACCAATGCCCCCTCATGAATTAGACATAATTACCTAGGATATTCCAACTACATCTTTAAACCCCATGTCCTAAACCACCTTCCCACATTCCATGAAATGGAGTCCGAGATGCCATACCTGCACATTAAGGAGTTCAATGAAATTGTAGAAACCATGTGTCCCCCACATCAACTAGAATCTGCTAAGATGAGGCTATTTCCTTTTTCTTTAAAGGATCGAGCTAAAAATTGGCTAAACAATTTGAGACCACCATCTATAAACTCTTGGGACCAACTACAAATAGAATTCTACAAAAAATACTTTCCCCACCACAAAACAATTGCACTTAAAAAGAGCATCCAAATTTTTTTTGAAAAAGGGGGAGAGTCATTCTATGAAACATGGGAGAGGTTCAAAGATACTCTAAACATGGTTCCACACCATGGTTTTTCTATTCCTGAACAAGTGAGAATTTTCTATGAAGGGTTGGGTCTGGGGAACAAACAATTCATTGACATGATGTGTAATGGAACCTTTAAAAATAAAGCCCTAAATGATGCTTAAGAGTATCTAGAAAGCCTTTATGAAAAAAACCAAACATGGGGAACTTCACCTTATTCTTAAAAGCCACAAAGAACTACTGGAATTCATACACTTAGAGAAGAGGAAAGCCTTAGGGCTAAACTCGCAGTACTCTCTAGGAAGGTTGAAGAGATAGACCTTAGGAAAGTCCATGAAATCCAAACTGTTGACCCTGTTTGCACAATTTGTGACAAACATGACCATAAGACAAACAACTTCCCAACCATTCCATCCATCAAGGATGTTATCCTAGGAGGACCCCCAGCGGAAGTAAATGCTTTGAACTTTCAAAAGCCTCAATACCAAAACACCTTCAACCCAAGGTATAACGACCACCCAGGCTTCCGCTGGAAAGATAACCAATAACCTAGCCAACCACAGGGACATAATCCTTACCCCCATCAGAACTACCAAACCCATAACCAGTTCCAAACCCAACCTATCCAATACCAACAACCACCGGTCCATTTTCAACAAACCACCCCACCTCCAAAATATCCCCCTAGGATAAACCAACCTACTCAAGAACCCACCCAAACAGTTCCACAAAGACTACTAGAACAACTATGAAAACAAATGGAGAGGATGAACTCAGAGGTATCTTCCCTAAAACAAGAACTTAAAACCATAAAAACCGGAAAGGCACCCATGCCTACTCAGGCGGTTCCATCCTCAACTTCAAGGGGAGAGTAAAGTTGTGCTCAAACAACTCATGAACAACTAAAGGCTGTGACTGTTTTAAGAAGTGGGAAATCAATTGAGAAACCTGAACAACTGATTCAGAACCCACCCGAAGATTCAAACTTGGATGAAAATTCAAATGAACCACAAGATAAAACTGAGGAAACTGATAAAAATGTGAAGGAAAAAACTCTTCAACAAACAACCCCACAACCTGCACCATTTCCTCAACGCATGAGGGGGAAACCCAATCCTGAACTGAATAAAACATTGAGTAAAATATTTTCACAAGTCAAGTTGAACATACCCCTTCTTGATTCAATCCAAACCATACCTGCCTACTCAAAGTACCTTAAGGACTTGTGCACTTTTAAAATAAAATTTTCACATAAAAACCAAGTCCTTTTGGATGCTAATGTAAGTTCCACCATTCAAGGGACCATTCCTCCTAAGTTGAAAGACCCAGGTTGCCCTTACATCAATGTTGAACTAGGAGAAAGTAAAGTTGTCAAGGCCTTGTGTGACCTAGGTGCTAGTGTCAATCTCATACCATATGCTGTGTACTGCCAGTTAGGCCTAGAAGAACTCCAACCCACATCTGTCGCACTTCATCTTGCTGATCGTAGAATTAGGGTTCCAAAGGGGATTTTAAAGGACGTTCTGGTAAAGGTTGAAAACTTCATCTACCCTGCTGATTTCATTGTCCTTGACAACTATCCAAATTTAGGAAATAAGGAACAAACCCCAATCATCCTTGGTTGTCCTTTCCTTGCAACAATCAAATCTGTTATCCGAGTCCGAAAAGGGAACATGACCATCACCTTTGGGAACATGAGTCTAGACTTGAACATCTATAATGAAATCTCACAAATAGGGGATGATGAGGACATTCATGACGTAAACATGATAGAAAGCATTGATAATTAATCCATGGAACATCAAGGAATATTTAATGAATGTTTAAGTCAGGATGAGATTGATTTCCTTTGTTCATATAAAGGAAGTTTATCTCCTTGGCTTGAATCATTTTCAAATTTCTCTTATGATGAAGTCTTAGGTCCAACAATCTGTGAAACCTTTCAAGAAACCAATTTCATAGAGACCCCTCTAAATTCCTTCCCTAAATCTGATCAAGCCAATCTCGTAGCTGAAACTTCTACATGTGAGGAATCAATCCTATCTGAAACTCTAAAAAAAGAAATTGATCTTGATCCAATGTCCCAATATTCTGCTAAAATTCTAAACCAACCTGATCTTGAATTGAAGGAACTTCCTACTACACTCAAGTATGCTTTCCTAGGGGACAATCAAAAACATCCTATGGTCATTTCTTCTTCTCTTGAATCCAATCATGAGAGGATGCTTCTAGATGTCCTTAGGAAGCATAAGAAATCCATTGGTTGGACCCTTTCTGATATTCCTGGGATTAGCCCACTTATCGGGACTCATAGGATTGTTCTGGAATCTGATTCAAAGCCATGTCGTCAACCTCAACGGCGACTCAATCCTAATCTCATGGAGGTAGTAAGGAAAGAACTTCTGAAATTGTTGAAAGCTGGTATCATATATCCCATAGCTGAGAGTGAATGGGTGAGCCCAATCCAAGTGGTTCCAAAAAAGGCTGGAATCACAGTGATAACCAATGAGGATGGAGAGATTCTTCCAACAAGGATGAGTAGTGGATGGAGGGTCTGCATTGACTATAGGAAACTAAACTCATTCACCAAGAAGGACCATTTACCCTTACCATTCATTGACTAATTCCTTGAGAGAGTGGCAGGTCATGCCTTCTACTGTTTCTTAGATGGGTACTCGGGGTACAATCAAATTGATTTCTCCCTAGAGGATCAAGGGAAGACTACATTCACATGTCCTTTCAGTACCTTTTCCTTCAAACGCATGCCCTTCGGGTTATGCAATGCCCCTGGAACCTTACAGCGGTGCATGATGGGAATATTCTCAGACATGGTAGGGGATTTTATAGTGGTCTTCATGGATGAATTCTATGTGTTTGGGGATACTTTTGAGGGATGTCTGCAGAATGTGGAGAGAGTCCTGTCAAGATGTGAAGAAAAGAATCTGGTCCTAAACTGGGAAAAATGCCATTTCATGGTTAAAGAGGGACTTGTTCTAGGCCATCTGGTCTCGAGTAGGGGGATTGAAGTTGATAAAGCAAAGGTTGACATCATTCGTCACCTTCCATCACCCAAAACTGTCAAGGAAGTGAGGTCTTTCTTAGGACATGCTGGTTTCTATAGAAGATTCATCAAGGACTTTAGTTCAATATCCCGTCCCCTTTGTGCTCTCTTTGTAAAGGATGCTCCATTTGTTTGGAAAGAAAGCTGTGAGGGTTCATTCTCAACCCTCAAATCCTCTCTCACCTCTCCTCCCATTATGAAATCTCCAAATTGGAACCTTCCTTTTGAACTTATGTGTGATACCAGTGACTTTGCTGTTGGAGCTGTGTTAGGAAAACATTGTGATAAAACTCCTTATGTCATTGCTTATGCAAGAAAATCCTTAAATGATTCCCAAATCAACTACACCACCACTGAAAAGGAGTTACTTGCTATTGTGTTTGCCTTAGAGAAGTTTAGGTCTTACCTCTTAGGATCACCCATCACTGTGTTCACTGACCATTCTGCACTAAAATACCTCTTCCAAAAACAAGATTCTAAGGCTAGACTGATTAGGTGGGTCCTTCTATTATAATAATTTGACCTCACAATCAAGGATAAAAAGGGAGTTGAAAATTTTGTAGCTGATCACCTCTCTAGGATGGAATTAAAAGACAACTCAAATCACCTTTCTGTGTCTGATTTGTTTCCTGATGAACACATATACTATGTGAGTGACTGCCCTTGGTATGTTGACATAGAAAATTTCTTAGTGACATGAGTCATTCAAAAATTCTTAGGGACTCAAGATCGAAGGAAATTCCTTTCTGATGTTAGACACTATGTGTTTGATGATCCATACCTCTATAAGTTCTGCCCTGACCAAGTCATTAGGAAGTGTGTTCTAGAATCTGAACAAGAGTCCATCCTTAAATTCTGTCATAGTGAGGCATGTGGAGGTCACTTTTCCTCTAAGAAAACATTTGCTAAGATTATTCAATGTGGTATCTTCTAGCCCACCCTCTTAAGGGACTCCTACACATTTTTTCAAAGCTTTCCTAGGTGTCAACAAGTAGGGTCCATCACAAAAAGGTATCAAATGCCACTCACTCCCATCTTAGTGGTTGAAATCTTTGACTGTTGGGGAATTGATTTCATGGGTCCCTTCCCAAACTCTCAGGGATACCTCTACACACTCTTAGCTGTTGATTATGTCTCAAAATGGGTTGAGGCCATTCCCACTAAGTCCAATGATCATCATGTTGTGATTCGATTTCTGAAAGAGAACATATTTTCAAGATTTGGAATTCCAAGGGCTATCATAAGTGACCATGGAACTCATTTTTGCAATCGTCCATTCTCATCACTCATGAAAAAAATATGAAATTTCTCACAAAGTGTCCACTGCTTACCACCCTCAAACCAATGGTCAAGCTGAGTTAGTGAATAGAGAGATTAAGCAAATTTTTGAAAAAACTGTCAACCCCTCTAGGAAAGATTGGTCTGAGAAACTCTTAGATGCTCTTTGGGCCTATAGAACCGCATATAAAACCATTTGGGGAATTTCCCCATATAGGTTGGTTTATGAAAAAACATGCCATTTACCTGTTGAAATTGAGCATAAGGCCTTTTGGGAAATTAAGAAAATGGATTATGACCTCTCATTGGCTGGAACAAAAAGGAAATTAGATCTCAATGAACTGGAGGAATTAAGGATGGAGGCTTATGAAAATTCAAGGATCAATAAAGCTAGAGTTCAAGCCTACCAATCTAGGAATATCAAGGTAAAACATTTTGAACCGGGAAAACTTGTGCTATTGTATAGTTCAAAACTTCATTTACACCCAGGAAAGTTAAGGTCTAGATGGTCAGGTCCTTTCATAGTGCATCATGTATACCCCCATGGGGCAGTAGAGATTCAAGATCCCACAAGTGGTCACATTTTCAAGGTCAATGGTCAAAGGTTAAAAACATTCATTGAATCATTAAATAAACAGGAAATAGATGTTGAGTTAATTGATCCAATCTATGAAACAGGAAAAAATTGATAAATTTGGGATCTATGTCGGGCTAACGACGTTAAACAAAGCGCTGCACGGGAGGCAACCCATGGTTTTTATGTTTCTAATCTTTCTGAATCATCTTTATTTTTCAAATAAGATTACTTAATCATTTTTATATTTAAAAATAAAAAATAGACTTTTTACCTATTCTTCTATTATGAGTATGGATGGGTACGAAAGAGGAGCACCATATTCATCCGTGTCACGTGGTGTGATCCTTGAGTAATACCTTACCCAGAAATTTAAAAAGAAGACAATGTATCATCAGTTTATTTTGTTTTATTTTTATTATTTTATAGGTTAAGATAAAAATAAAAATATAATAATAAAAAAAAGTCCACGCCATAGGCCGTGGGGCAAACCCCGTCACAACCGGCGAAGCCGCGGGGACTCGAACCCGGGACCGAAGGGAGACAGGGGCGCGCGCTTACCACTGACCTGCGGCTTCTTGTGCTTCCTTATTCTATAATTTTTATATATATTCTTATATTTTACTTCCTTTATTATATAAATATAAATATAAATATATATATTGTTTTTTTGTTTGTTTTGTTTGTTTTGTTTTTCCTTTTTCCACTAGGGAACTTTGCAAGCGACATGGATATCAAAGGAATAAATTCGAGCGACAAGAACTTCAAACTTCAACCACCAGGTGACTTCATTCCATGATCCTCATATTTTAATTTCCTTATTGAAATCCCCTTTTTATTCCTCTACCCCATTCTAAATTTTGTTTTTACTAAACTAGGGATAGTTTCATTCTAAGTTGGGGGGTGTGGAAACAAAATGTTTGTTAAAAAAAAACAATGATAACAAAAAGAAGTAAAATTCCTTTATCATTCATATAATAAAATCTTTGCTCACATAAAAACTACATATAAAATAATTTTTATTTCCTTGACTCTTAATTTAATTCATGATTAAGTTTAAAAGCATTGATTTTGGAAGTTTGATTGTCCAATGAAAATTTTCATCATTTTTATTTTCATCCATTAAATCAAAATTCCACAATGCACGTCCTTTAGACTGTGGGGTAATAATTTGAATTTTTTGGGGTCCCATAATAAATAGCATAGGCTGGTTTGATTTTTATGAATAATATGAGTATTCAAAAAAAAAAATAAAAAAAAATTGCGTGTAGAGCAATGGATTGATAAAATGCGAGGCTTTCGGAACTTGGGGATCGTGACTCCAGAGTTGTCTAGCCGTGAGTTTTTCAATATATCTCTATTTATGGTAATATGAATTTGTTTTTGATTAAGTTAACTCGAGATGATGCCTGAGTATGTGGGCTTCACTTGGTGCCCTAAGGCCTTTGAGTCTGGGAGTCATCGGCAAAGTCTTGCTACATGGGTTAATTTGATTAACTGCAATCTCAATTACTATGGCAATATTGCAAAAAAAAAATCAAAAAAAAGAATTAAGAATACTCATATTAGGATTAAATTTGATTCCACCTAGCGCTTCCATGATTTCCCCCTTGAATGAAAATGAACCCCCATATCTATTGTGATACACAACACATCATTACACCTAATTGAGTTGGATGAAGTATGATGATGGATTTGATCAGAGTAATGGGATTAGGATTGGGATCTGCTTTTAAATTCATCTTGTTTTAAATTATCTTGATAGGTTATAAAGATATATTTGTGTGCAATTTACATTGTGAGCACTGTTTGTTATAATGTGTTTGAAGAAAGGAATTCAAATAAAATCATTGAATTATTTGCTCGGGACTAGCAAATATCAAGTTGGGGGGTGTGATTATCCAATAAAAACATATATTTTAATTACATTTTAATGGTATTAAATGTTCATTTTTTATCTTATGGGCCCGAGTTAGTGCATTTTCATTATGAACATCCATTCTCATCATTTGTGCACTTCATGCCTAATATACACCAATTTAGGCCCAATGAGTCATATGATTCTAAGGAATGTAATTATAAATTTTTTAATTCGATATTTTGGGAAATTTATCTACACTTAAATTTGAACATTTTTCATTCAGGGATCAATGGAGAATTCATGGAAGAAGATGGAGATATTTTGTGATGAAAGGAAGCAATTCTAGAGAAGGCAGATTGGACACCAGCCCACTGATGAGACTGTGGAGCCCAACATACACAACCAATTAATCCCAAATTTCGTGGGATGCTAGAATACATGTATATTAACAAATAAATTTTCAGGAGATAATGCTAATTATGCATATATGGTGGTCATTAAGGTGGCCCAAGTTAGAGATACATATCTGGGCCAGATTCTGCGGCCCAGAAAAACATCCCACTAATTTGATCATATCTCTGAATCCACAACTCCAAATGGGCCCCAATTTTACAGGAGGTTAGAATACATCCGGAGATCCATTTTATTCTTCTATGGACTACTCTGATTCGGCCATCTAGAAGGTCTTCTAGACGCGTTTGTTCGGTGAAGGAAAGCTGACTGCCACCTCGGGTCAAGGGTGGAAAAATCAACTCTCCCTTACTTTCCACCCACCCATGGCCTACCAAAATTAATTGAGGAGACTTGGACTGTTGAAGGCTCTACCAAAGGGCTCAAAAATTCCTATTTAAGGCAGTGGTGTTGAAGGATTGGGGGATCTTTGGTGCTTGGTTTCATTGTAGTGTTATGCTGCCGCTTTGTGTTTGTAATCACATTTCTTTCTCATGTAAGTTGTTTAATTCACCTTAGTTTCTTAATAAAAGTTATTCTTATATTATTATTCTGTTCTTCTCCTTATCACTTTGATACATTTGGTTCAAGGTGTGAACTTTTTCATACCAAACCTTGTGATATTTATCACGCAACGGAGGAGTGATCTTTTTTTGTTGTTGTTTTTACTTCTTCAATTCCACCTTTGTAAGTCTACTTCCCGCTTCCGTTGAAGACATGTCATCAATGGAGGGATAAATCTTTTATGAGTTGATCCAAGGGAGTATCAAGGGGCTATATTGGATGTTATTTATCACTCCATTAATGGATAATCACTTCTTTTAAATGAGACTTTTATTTGATGATTTTAAAACATCTTCATCCTTATTGAATTTAAGGTCACACATTTCAAGTGCTAATACGAACCTCTACCTTGGAATGCTCAAAAATTTGATCCTTCAAGTGTATAGGTGATTAGTATTAGGGTGTGTAGGCATTAAACCAGTAAGTTATGATTTCTTTTGATCTTCTTAAATGAATCCATCTCAATTATAAGAAATTGAAATCATTAAAAAAGTAATTCATCCAATCCACCCGAGCGATAACCTAGGATCAACTCATTCTTTTAAATTGAATTCACTTAAATCTGTTAGTTATCCTTTAAACCCATATAAAATCAACCCAAGTTGGCCACTTCATATCCAAAAATAGTCCATAGAATGTACGTGTCTATAGGTTTCTTCTTAGGTCCCTGGGGATTCGATAACCCAAGCTAACTACAAGGACCGTTCTACCTTCATCTCTTGGGTAAATGTGAGCGAGAATCAACATACTTATATATTTTTCAGATATATTATTAAATTATTATTTAATTAAAAAAATTTATATTTATTAGTGTTTTATTAGCACTAAAATATGTTCTGATATTGAGAACTAATAATGGAAAACCTTTATCAAGGATTAATTTTAGCACAGAAAATAGTGATCTTTATCATGATTTATTAAATGTGGAGAAAAGGGTCACCACCTGATATTTTGTGTTTATTTGTAGTCACTATTCTTGAACAAGGAATTAAAAGAACTAAAAATTTATTTAATCAATGCTAAAAAATCATTTATAATAACCAAATTGATAAAGGATTATTTCTTTTATTAGTGCTAACATAACATTGATAAAACTAAGCTTTTTCCATGATTTTTTAACACTGATAAATTAATCTTTCATTATAGATTTTAAATGTTTTTATAAATTTATTAGTTACCAAAACTAGAAATTATTTATGATAAAAAAAATAAAAAATATTTTGTCTTTTGATTCGATGACCCCCCCAATGCACCTGTGATGGCTGACACGTACTACAATAAGCCCATGAAAACCCCATGTAGGAGAGGTCCAAAAAATATTAATTTATTTTAAATTGTATAGTTTTTAACCCCTAGAAAACACCATAGCTATTACACTCTAATATTTTAAAAGAAAAACATCATGTTAGATAGTGTACACAACACACAACACCGAGATTAAATGGACCATGAAATATATGACCATTATAACATAACCATTAAACTAATGGGTATGAATCATATTAAAAACTTTATTATGTATATATATATATATATCCTACTCGATATTTATTTATTGATAAATTCTTAAAAAATAATGAATAAATTTTTAGTAAAGTAATTTTATTCTTCAAAAGTACTTTTTCTTCAAAAATGATTTTTATTCACTTTTGTGAGATAATATTATAATTGATTTATAGATATGTTAAAAAATTTAATTATAAAAAATATATTTAATACTGAAATAATAATATTAAAATTTACTTATCATGATAATTTTGGATTTTTCAAAAAATATTGATTTTTTAGTGAATTGTGAAAAATACCGATTTTTATAAAACTGTCATTTATTTTCATTAAATTAAGTAAAATAAAGCCCCATTATGAATTAAATTTTATTTAAATTAAATTTTTTTTATTTAGTTTTATCTAATCTAATTTATTTATTTGGAATAATCTTTATACTAAATTTTAGAGTAAGTTTATTATTGGGTTTAAAAAGAGGCTTTTTTAGAAAACTATTTTAATGTTCATAGTACTTACCCATTTTAATTAATTAAAAAACCATAATAAGGAATTATTTAAATTAAATTTATATATTATATATAATTAAATATTAATTTAATCTCATTTAATGTTTATTTCTAGTCATAGTGTTAATATAAAATCATCTAATACTCGAAAAATAAATTTCATGAAAAAGTGCTTGTTCATCGTGTATGCAGGTTATATGATTAAATTAAATTCTTTAACATATGTGAATTGAATTTGGAAAAATATATTAAATATTTTTAATAGTAAAAATTTATATTATCTAATAAGAAAAACAAATTTTTTTCATAATGAATAGTGAAAAAAATCATTTAACATAGTTAAGATTAAAATGGGTTTACCTTGGGTTTAAAAATTTAAATAAGGATTAAAATGACTTACATTCTTGTCTAAAATATATTTTATAGACATATTTTAACATTATCAGGAATAATTGTAGTTAGTTTCAAATTGTTCATATTGTTTGAGTGTGAAAAAAGTGTGTACACCTTTTTATTTCCAAACATTACAAGTATGTCATCCAAATCACTTATAAAAGGCCACCCACTATCCTCTTCTACTAACACATTCAAATCCATTTTTATCATCAAATACATAACCAAATACCTTCTTTAAATCCATCCCCATGACCTATATCCCATTTTTTGATAAAAATTCCATCCTAATAAGGATTTTAGTGATAACCTAAGGAGGTTGTCTGGACAAGAGGTATCATGCTTAAATGGGCAATTTTATTTTATTTACTCTTCCACATCCTTAAAATATTACTAAATTAGTGTAATATAATAAAAATTTTATCTAACATATACTTTTATTTTATTATGTTAATGGAATAACCTAAATATACTTCATCTTCCATCAAATGAGAAATGAAACCATCATTTTTGTGTATATTGGACTATGGCCTCACGAACCGATGTAATTCATTTTTCATGGTGGCCTCTAATGGCTTATTATAATTATTTATTTAATGTATATATATAATATTTTTAATATATTTATAATCCTGTAACTTTTAAATCACATATACATTCTTACATTCCATTTCATGGGGGATACAATAACGTCGCTCGAGTGTACAACAGACAACCACCTCACGAAGCATTGTTATTCGTTTTTCTATAGCACTTTTCATGGAAGGTAATAAGGTCAATGTTAATGAATATATGTTATATATGTAATATCATTATTATATTAATGATATATAAAAAAATTTAAAATATAATTCATCAATTTATTTCTTACCTTTCAATCATTGAAAAATGATAACTTTATTTGTGTGTATGTGTGGACTACAGCCTCTAAGAAGAAATGTTATTCTTTTTCATCAAAAAATCACATTAATGAAATATATAAGTATATCTAGTGAAATAATATTTTATTTAATATTTTTTTATCAAATTATAAATATAAAATATTACTTACCTCCTTTCCATAATTATCATTGAAAAATGGAAATGTTACTAATGCATGTGTACGTTCTACCATATATATTATTGTAACAGAGTTCATTTATCATAACCAACATTAAAAATTTATTTTAAAGTATAATTTATGTATAAAATGGTAACTTATTATTCTGTATATGATTTAATAATGACCACTTTGACCATGGTTAACCCACTGAATTCTTTTTGAAATAAGGAATCAAATGTCCTCAAAACACCCAATGTGAACATAAATGATTAAGTATTTTAATATGTCATTAAGAAAAATAAAATAAATTATTTAAGTATAAGGTATTAAACCTGGAAATTTTATTAAAAAATCAAATAATTAATATAATATTATTATATAGTAGTTAGAGAAGATACATAGATATTATGTACTAGCGGTAAGTGACTTCGCCTCAATTTCACTTCATTGAGCCATATTTTAATGTTATACATCTAATTTATTTTATACGGTGTATATAAATCCCCATTTACATGTGATATCACGAATCCTATATACATTATATTAATTTATGTTTCAATTTTAATTATTTATTCAATTTATATTTTACTTAAATGCTATCAAGTTGTAATGAATTTCATTACTAAAATGCACTTCCGTGGGTTACATTACTTCTTTATTGAAATTAATATTATATGATTATTGGTGTAATTAATTTATGATTATATTATGTTATGTTTACACTGGTTTTATGTGTATTTACATATGATATATATAATTGATTCATTTATTTACTCTCAAATTCAATCGTATGATCTTTGTACGGGTTATTCATCTAAAATTCTAATTATCTGAGACAAATGTTTAAGATAGGTAGATATACTCATTTTGAGGTGTATATAATTCCCTTTTGAGATGTAATATCATGAATATCATCATATTCATGATATATAACTTTCCACTTGAAGTTATTCATTCATGGTGATTATGACTGAAGTGAACTATAGTGGAAAAATCTTAATGGTACAATCTCCTTTCTTTTAGGATTGTTTGTGTTCAAGGTTAATTTAGAGGAAATAATATTCTATTATTTTATTAAACCACATATCATTCTTCTCAAATGGATATGAATTTTTTGACAATTTTATATTAATATTTACTCAATTATTTATTAATGAAACAATATGAAATTGTTTTTATGTGATAACGATGTTGTATTTTTCTAGATCAGCTAACTTTCTCTTCCATATTCATTTTTTCCAAAAAAATTTGGAAAAATGTTATTTTATAAAAATAAATGTTTTCCTAAATCTATTTTACACAATATTTTACTTTATATTAAATTTTTTTAAAATGAAGTTTATTAACATTCTCTAAATAGGTCACATTGACTCACATTAAATTTTTTTTATATAATGTCTATTTTTATCATTTATAACATAAACATGTTTTCCAAAAATAATGACCACACAACATTTTAAAACATTATTTTTATTTTTCTAATTTTCTAATTTCAATTTTTTTCTTTAACGTTTAATAAAATTTTATATTTTAAATTAGTGCTTTCAAAATGGAAAGGATATTCTCTTCAATAAATGATCTAAGTGGTATTTCAAAATCATTTTTCATCCAAGATGACATATATTGATGTTACTCAAATTGAAAAAGTTATTTTCAGAAAGAATAAATTTAATGATATTTTAATGGTATTTCCATTCATCTTCATCAAAAACCATTGATGTTACTTATACACCACTATGGATAATTTGTAATGATACCATCCTCATTCTTTCTCTGGATCAATAATAATTTTATGAAGATATTTTCATAGAACCAATTTATTTTCCATAGTTTAATTAATTTTTAAAATTAATAATGATTTTTTCTATGAATTTTATTTATATTATTGTTTCTAGAAGTTTTTTACGAAGGTCGTATCCCCATTAAACCTCGTAGGTGATCATGATATAGCTTATACGATAGGTTTAGAACCATTATAGCTCTTGATATAAAGGTTTGTTCTGCATTAAATCTCACTAGTGATCATGATACAACTTATATGATGGGTTGAACACCATTATATCTCAAGATATAATAGGTGAGACCCATTATATCTATCTAAATCATTAGGTAATGTTAATTTTCTTTAAAGGAAAGAAGGGGGAGTTACCAAATGGTTTTTCATATGGATTTAGTTATTCCGTTTATATTTCTTAAATCGGATTAAAATTCACCATGACCATAATTTTCCAAGATATGAATACGTTTTATTTATGATTTATGTTAGAATTAATAATTTTCATTAATCTAGTTTCAAATCACATGGCTTTTCATAATTAATTCATACCACACTTGACTTTAGGAATGATTTGTGCTATTTTTCATGATTAGTGATCGAGTTATTGATGGGAATTAATATTCTTATTTCATACACATTCTCTTTGATTATTTCTTCATACCCCTGTACTCTACTTATTTTCACTAATGAAATTTAATTGTTAATGCTTATGTTTAACCTTACTGAGAATTTGATCTCACCATCCCTATTTTTATTATTTCATAGGTTATGAAGAATGATTAATAAATTATTTTTTAATACAAAGGATTCAAGCATAATTAATTTTTTTATAGAAGTTGAATACATAATATAAAATATTATCAAATGAGTTTATTAAAGGGTGATGTTGATCTTTATGAGACATTTTTTATAAATAAAATTTGTTCATAATTTTTCCTAATTCTGTAATAATTTATTCCTAAAAGGTTCTTGGGTATATAAGTGATCATATTTTCCTTTTGATGTTATATTTTTTTTATGATGAAAATAGGGTAACATTCAGTAGTATCAAATCCAAAAATGAAAATTTTATGATTTTAGCAAAGAATCTTGGTGTGAAGGTTTGGGGTTATTATAGATGGTATCAGAGTAGGTTTATTTAAATTTGGAGATTAGGTTATTTTCATTTGAGTTAATATTGAGTGTTTTGGATTCCATAATGGGTTTAAAATTTTAGGGTTAATCATGTTTTCAAATTCGTAGACACACCTTTTGATGTTTCATGTGAAGATATTTTAATGTGACTAATGACATTTTCAGAGAAGTTTTATTTGGTTGATGTATATTAAATTCTTCAGTTTCATATGATGTATGACTTTAAAAATTTTGGGAAAAAGTTTCAAGGTGTCGAAAACCTTTAGAGTTTACACATTCTTAAATACTGAGTTCATTCGGGGAACATGTGTTTTATCATATAGATAACAATTAGATTGGAAAGTTATTTGGTGATTGAGTGACTAATTATATTTTAGAAGAAGATCACTATATTTTTGGGAATATAAGAATAAACGTATAACATTACCTTTTGAGGATAAAAACCATTATTTTTTATATCATTTTTTATATTTTTTTATTTATTTATGGAAATATGATGTTTTAACATTAGGTATTATTTTTGATTTTTGATGATTAATGTATTATTTAATAAAATTAAGGTTTAATAATTATGTGAATTAAATTAAATATCCTATCCATTTTTTATTGTCTAATGTCAAAATATAGGTGTAATATATTGATTATCCATTTTATGGTAATGTGGTCCTTTAAAAGTTAATTATAGTTCATTAGACAAGAATAAATGATATTGAATACCAATCGTTTGTAGTAAAAGATGAGATTGTGGTGGAAATTTATTAAAGTATGAAATTAAACATATCAGAAAACTATATTTACTTATTTATTAGTCTATAGTGTAAGTAATTATTAAATTTTGGGAAAAGTATATTTAAAATGAAAAGGTTATCCTGTTAGGTTCATATCTAATGAAATGGAGGTTTTTTACAACTCTTCAGTTAATTGTTTTGTGGACGTTATCTTTTTCATGACTTTTTAAATTAGTTTTATCAATTAAATCAACCACTCTCCTTCATTATTTTGGTATTAAAGTTTTCTTACATGTCCATATCATCCCTTCCAACCAATGTTCTCAGACGTGGAATCCTAATTTTGTGCAATTGTAGATAACCTTAATACTCCACTCCCTCTCTCTCTCTTCAAGTGGAAGTTATATTAACCATTTTTATGATGAGGGACTTCAAGAAAGGTATTTAAAAATTCCAATCCTTTTATTAATTATGCAATGTTAAAATTTTGAGGATGAAATTTATTAAATGGGTTGATTTAACACCCAATGACTTAAAATGAATAAAATTATGTTCGATTGTCTATACGAAATGAAAAATCAAGCTTAAACAACCAATAACATATATTAATGTTATAAAGTTTCTGTTAAATTGGTCGATATGAATAGTATTAACAAATTTAGGAAATATATATAAAAATTTCCAACTTAATATTAATATTTTGATAAATTCTTAGTAAATAATCAATTGATTTTTAGTAAATTAATTTTGTTCTTAAAAAATATATTTTCTTCAAATAATATTATTTTTTTGTGATAAAATATTATAAATAATTTTGAGATATTTTAAAAAAAATTATTTTTTAATATTACCTTCATTTTTGAAATCGTCATATCAAAAATTTATTAGGGTAATTTTTTTTGATTTTTCATAATATATTGATTTTTTTGTTAATATTGAAATAATACTGATTTTTGTAATACTATCATATAATTTAATTAAATTATGTAATTTAAAAGACCCAATTTTATTTGAATTTTATATCAACTAACAAAATTTTTATTTAGTTATATTTAATCCAATTTGTCTCTTAAGAATCATATTTATGGTAGATTTTAGTATATGTTTTTTTGTTTCAAAATAGGTTTCTTTAAGTCTTCATTAAATTTTATAATTTTATCAATTTTATTTTATTAAAAAAACCCATATTAATCATATAGTAAATATAAAATAATCTTATGCTTGAAAAATGCATTTCTTGAAAAATCGCGTATTCCCCAGTTTTACAGGATTTATTTTTAAATTATATTCTGCATCTTATGTGATCTTAGTTTTGTAAAATGGATTAAATATTTGGAATATTACTAATTCATATTATGTAGTAAGGATTATTTAATATTTTTTCATAATGAACAGTGAAATTAGTAATAATATTTTAATGCATTTAAGATGAAAACAAGTTTACTATAGGGGGGTTAATCTCAAAAGATAATGGTTAAATTGAACTAAAAAATTGTCTAAAAGATATTTAATTACCATATTTAGATATTATAATTCATAATACTCATTGATGTTACATTTGGATCCTTTTTTACAAGTGAAAAATGTGGGTTCACCATTTTATTTTTAAAAAAGACAAGTGTGCTACTCACCTCCCTTATAAAAGGTCACCCACTCTTTTATCCACTTCAATCATTAAATTCCATTTGTATCAATGTATACATAAAAAATACCTCAATTAATATATTTACCATTACCTAGAGACCCTAGTATGATTATAAATCCTTCATGAAAAAATCTTTTGTTTCTAACATTAGGAGATTATCCGAAGAAGAGGTATCGTGCTTAACCATGTGTTTTTATTTTATTTTTTCATCCACCTACTTCAAATAATTTTTAATTATTATGATATAATAATAAAATTATATATCAAATATTTATATGTAATAATTTTAGTTTAATAACCTAAAATTAATCTCCTCTTCTGTCAAATGGGAAATGAAACCAATAATAGTGTGTACGATAGACTACCGCCTCACGAACCGATGTAATTCATTTTTCATCATCACTTTTCATGAAATGTTATAATGATATATTTAAATTATATATATGATATTTTTTAAATAATTTTAATCCCATAATTATTATATCAAATATACTTTCTTACTTTCTATTCTGTGTGGGATACGATAGTGTCACTCTTCTGTACGGCGGACTACCACCTCGTGAAGCGATGAGATTCATTTTTCACTAACTCTTTTCATTAGAAGTAATAAGTATATATTTAATTAATTTATGTTATATATATATGAAATAATTATGATATTAATGAAAAATTTATAATTATGAAAATATAATATACCATTTTCATTCTTACCTTTCCACTCTCTAAAAAATTATAATATATTTCTTGAGTATGTGTGGACTACCACGTCCACGAAGCGATATGATTCATTTTCATCACCAAATAACATGGATGATATATATATATATAATATTATTTATTATATTATTATCAATTTTTAAATATATAATATTACTTACCTCATTTCCATAAAGATCATTAAAAATTGAAATGATACTCATTCATATATATGACTACACCACACTATGATTGTAACATAGTTTATTTTTCATATAGAACATTCATGATTGGGTATCAAAGTATAATTGGTTTATAAAAATTATAATTATATCAGGTTTATTATTCTATATATAGTGTAATAATGACCACATTGACCATAGTTAACATACTAAAGCTGTTTTGAATCAATGAACCGAACGTCCTCAAAAAACACGATGTAGACTTCACTAATTATGTAATTTAATATATATTTAAAATAAAATAAAATAAATTATTTCAGAATAAATTATAATACCTAAAAAAATTTATTAATAAAAAAATTATATAATCTTATTATACACGAGTTAAAGGACTTATATGGATTGTCTGGACTCAAAGTAGAGGACTTTGTCTCAATTTCCCTTCATTGAGGCATATTTTTATGTTATTTGCCTAATTTCTTTGATATGGTGTATGTAATAATAATTTTTTATGTAATATCATGAATACTATTTACCTAATTGTATTTTAAATTTCAATTTGAATAATTTCATCAAATCAAAGTTAATAAGTAGTGAAAAATTTCATAACTCAATTTCTTTTCCTTGGGTTATATTACTTATTAATTGAATCTGGTATACTATAATTATGTGTGTAAGGCCATTTTATTATATTATGTTTTATTTATACTTGTTTTATGATGATTTACATTTGATACACATAATTTAATCATTGATTAATTTTCAAATTCAATGTTCTGATCTTTGTTATGATTATTCATCTCAAATTCTCTTTCTTTGCAACATGCATTTATGATATGAACCTATATTCATTTATAAGTTGTATATAAAAACATTTTGACATTTTATATAATGAATAAACCTATTTTAATTATATATAATGTTTCATTTGATGTTATTTTTTATGTAGAATACAATTGAAGAATGAAAATGAGGCAAAGGATTTATATTATAATCACCTTTATTTTGGGACTATTTATGTTCAAGGTTCCTTTAGAGGAAATCATATGATATTGTTTTTTTGAACCACATATCTTTCTTCTAAACTGGTTATAAATTTTTTTTAACATGTTTTTTTAAATTTCCTCCCTTAATTATTAAATAAACATCAAGAAAGATGTTTTTAATTGATGTCGGTCTTATATTTTCTTTTAAATCGTATATATCTCTCATCCATGCCCATGATTTATAAAATGTTTTTATAAACATAAATTATTTCCTAGATATATATTAAATGTTATTTTAAATTATTTTAAAATAAATTAATAGTAAATTTCTTAATGTTCTCAAAGTGGGTCACTTTTAATCTCTTTTCCAAATGATTCAAAATAATGGTTATTTTTTACATTTACAACATGAACATATTTTCCCACAATCACGACCACTCATTGTTTTCATGCTTCCTTTTTATGTTTCAACTATTATATTCAATGAAAATTATTTATTTAATGTTTGAAAATGTTTTAGATTTTAAATAATTCTTTTCAATATGGAATGGATATTTTCCTCAAGAAATGTACCAAGGGATTTTTCAAAATCAATACCCATATAAGATGTCATCCTTTGACATTACTCAATGCGAAAAGGTTACATTCATTAAGAATTAATGTAATAGTATTTTAATTGTATTTACATTCATCATCTTTAAAAACAATTGATGTTACTTATGCTCCATAGGTGATAATATGTAATGATACCATCCTCATTATTTCTTTGGATGGATGATTATTATTTTAAGATATTATCATGGAACATATTAACCATCATCGGGTTAATGAATTTTTGAAAGAAATAATGATTGTATCTTAGATTTATATTTATGTTATGGTTCTTCAAAATTTTCTATGAAGGGTTCAACCCCATTATTTCTCATTAGTGAGGCTGATATATCTTATATGAGGGGTCGATGCCCAATATATCTCAAGATATGAATGGTTGAGACCCATTATAGCTCACAGGTGAGCCAGATATAACTTATGTGAAGGTTTTATCCCCATTATAAAACAATATATGATTGGTGAGTCCCATTATATCTCTCCAAACCATTGGGTTTTGTTCCTTGTCATTATAGGAAATAATGAGGGAGTTACTAGAGGGTTTCTATTATGGATTTAACTAGGATCTAGTTATTTCGTATAGAAATTTAAAATAAGATATAAATATTATGTTATAATATACAAATAAATTTTATTTATTCATAAAATATGTTTTTATGATTCATTTTATCATGATTGAAATCACATGGCTAAAGATTATTGATTCTTATAACTCTTTTATTTGATAAATATTTCTTCCATGTTTCTTGATTGATGATCTAGGTATTGATAGAAATGAATATTATTATGTTCTTCTCATGATCATTGATTATTTAACCATAAACTTATTCTCTTAATATCTTCTCTAATGAAATTATACTGGTGATGTTTATGTATTCCATTATAGGGTATTTATGATAAGCCTTCTTATGTTCCATATTGCCCAGGTTTTTAAGAATTATGATTAAAATATTTCTAGCTATAATGGTTTATAACATGATGAAACTTGTATGATATGTTGAAGAATTGATATAGATTATAAAAAGATGGATTTAGTGGGAGATTACGCTAATCATTATGATCCAGTTGTTTATGAATAAAAGTTTTTTATTGTTTTTTATAATTATGTAAAAAAACTTAAAACAAAAGATCATTCGGTATATAAGTGATCTGATTTTCCATTTGATGTTTTATATTTTGGATGGAAAACATTTTGTGACATTCATCAGTATCAAAGAAATAAATTTAAATTTTATGATTTTACTATCAGATTTAGGAATACAAGTTTGAGGCTATTATATTAGGAACAAGAAACATTAACACTAGCTAGATATGTTCCTTTTTCTACATAATGATATATTTAAATATTTATATGTATTTAAATATATATATATATATATATACACATTTATTTATTTTTATAAATATGTTTGGAAAAAATGCTTGTGTCTATTTTGATAAGTTTTTTTCAAACACAATATGTATATATATATTCTTATATATATATATATATTTATTTCATTTTGTATATATTTTTTGTATATATATTTATAAAAAAATTCATGTAAATATATACATATTAAAATATATAAAATGTGTGTGTTTATAAAAAATGTGTATATATGTTAGTAATATATATATATATAATGTGTGTATATATATATATTTATGCATATATAAAATATATATATATATATATATATATTGAAAAATTGTATATATTTGTTGTATATATAAAATGTTTATATATCTATGGAACAATGTGTATATATATTGTTAGAATTGGTTCTGTAGAACAAACTACTTTGTACATTAAATTTATTATATATTAAAGGATTTTAATATTAATAAAAATAGTATATCATATTGATTGTTCATTTTCATTACAATAAAAATATAATTACCCAGATTATCTATCACATTTAAAGGACATAGTAGTTCCCTTCTATGATGAGAATTGTAGTATTATAGTAATTCATGTTGTTTGTGTTGCAATCAAATTGATTCATCAATGATGATCTTTCATTGCTCATGTTTGTTTTTTATCATTATTGTTCATTTGATTTTCATGGTTTCCATGAATCTTATACATGTTGTACAGTTTTCCCTTTAATTTACCTAAAATTGATTATAATTATAGTGTTTTTATTTTACATGTTAGGTTGATTAGAACAATTGATTTCTATAACCCAAAGCCCCCTTTTCACTCCTTTTTCATTTTTTTGGTGTTTCTATTTTTTCTCTCAAGTCAGGCTGGACCTATGAGCTCCTCCCACATCCTATTTTACGTTTTCTCAAACCCTATGAGTGGGATCATGTACTATTACATGAAATACAAGTTTGATCTCATCCTTCTATGTAGCTTCTATTAATTTTCTCTTTTTTGGTTTTCCTTTAATATTTTTGATCTTTATGATTTCTCTAATTATTTGGATTTTGGAATTTTATTCAAAGATGTAATTCTCTCAAAATTTCATTATTATTGAAAATATGGAAACTTATGTTTTTGTAGTGATATCTCAATAAGGGAGAAGAGTAAATGATGTTCTCAAACATTATTTTTCTCCCAAAAGCATTTAATGATAATACAATATATTTTGTCCTTTGTTTCCATGGATATTTTATAGATTTTATTACTTATTGTGAGTTGGAAGAAAATCACAAATATAATAGAGTTCATAGCGTTCATATATTTGGATCATAACCAAATTCCAGTATAGAAATCTAGAAATTTAATAGATTTCTACACCATTTTTCGTGTCTGTTGGTGTATCCTTTCTATTGTGCGTGTGTTTGTGGGTTTTTATAAGAGTGTAAAATATCACATCCTCATGATGGAGTTATTAACCACCACCAATTTTAGTAAGGAAATCATCCTAAAATATTTTCTTTGGTATTTTTTTTTTCAAGTCTTGTATCTACCTGAATGTTTCTTTAAGTAATTAAGTTTTACCTGTGGTGGTGTTATCTCCATCAAAAAAGGTTTACATTGAACTAAATAACTTTATAACATTTTTTTTCCTTACATATTTTTATTTTTTCATTTCCGAAATAGTGTTCATTTAATTTTAGTTATATCATTTCATGAGGTTTTTATCATAAAATTAACACATCTAATCATTTAATAATCCATCAAAACAAATTAGTGTGTCATAGTTGGTTCATGAGGATTATTAAATCAATGTTTCCTTCAAAAATTGGTATAAGAGACATCGGATTCATTTAATATGGTGTTTATGAAATTTGGGATATGTTTTTTTGGTTAAAATGAATTCAATCTATGGAAAATTAAGATTAAATATCTACTAGATAATAATGAATGACATGATGCTCTCAATAATCTTAGAAAAAGGATACCACCATATTCACTGATGAATAACATGTTTCCACGTATGTTTATGTCTCTGATGGTTCTCATAGTGAAGATATTAGTGTTATTTTATTGTATTTTGGTGTCAAGGTTCTTTGGGAGGTCACTTTTGAGTCTAATATATCTGGTATCTAGTATAACTAAAATATCTATACATGACTAAATCCTTATATGAAATACTATATAAGAATACATTATTCTAAAACTTGAATTTTCATCCCAAAACTATATTTTGGGACCATATTGATGATTTTAGTAAAACATCGTTAGATATATTGAATATAGATGTTGACATGGGTGATATAGACTGGGAAATAATAATGTTAACATTATTGTATGGGTATTTTAACTATCTTAAAGAGGCTATGATTTATGGTAGGTATATTTTGTCTATATAGGAGGTAAATTATTCTTTATTAGCTAAAGAACATAAATAAAAGATATCTGATAGTTTTGAGGTTGAGGGTTTGAATGCTAGATGTATGAGTGATAATAGGGATAAAGGATGAGAGTGGGGTTAGTTCATGAGTCCTAAATCCAAATCCAAGAATTATCCAATTAAAATTTTAAAATGTAAACAACCTAGTAATATAAAAATAAATTGTCCTAACAAGAATAATGTTATAATTGAAATAATAGTGATCATTATTTGTTAGTTGAACATCATATTGACATTTCTGATGTATTGAATTCATTTAACATTATGTCTAAAAGGAGTGGATCATAGAATCAGATTATCCTTTAACATATTAACTAATAGATATTACTTCACTAAATTAAGGGAGACTGAATTATGTAATGTATAACTTGGAAATAAATATAGATTTTTAATCATGGTCTTGGGTTTAGTGTATATAGAACACCATTTAGGTATGGTTAATACAATAGAAGAGGTTATTTGTGTACTTGATCCCAAGAGAACCCTCATTTTATTACAAATTATAGATCAAAGGGGGTATACTTTACTCTCTAATGTTATTAGTATTGAAATATCTCAAAGATATCTTATTATGATGACTGGAACCCTCTGGAATGACATGTATGTGATTGATGGTAGGAATAATTAGAAACAAAATCATGTTTCACACTTCTTAGTGTTAGGTGATACTACCCATTGGCATCGGAAAAATGAGTTTGTGAGTGCTAAGTGTATTGATGAACAAAGAAAGAATAAATTATTTATTGACATGAATCATGGTAGACTTACACTATATAAAGATTTTATATATAGTAGGTATAGACATATGAGTTTCAATAGGTCTTCATATGATGATATAAATCCTCTTTAGTGTGTCCACTCTGACCTATGGGGTCCCTCAAGGAAATATTCCCAATGTGTAAGCCACTAATTTTCCAAATTTATTTATGAACACTTCTGTAATGTCAATATTTTCATTTTTAAACACAAGACTAATACTTTGGAGGAATTAAAGAATTAGAAATAAATAATGGTAAATGAATCTGGTGGGAAATTAATGTCACATTAATCTAATATGGTTTCGGAGTATCTAATTGATTAATTTTTCAAATTTTGAATCCATGAAGGTATCCATTGATATATGAATTTTATGGAAAGCCCATAGAGAAATGAGTTAGATTATAATATTAATAGGACCATATTATAAAGAGTGAGATGCATGTTTCCCTATTATAGTTCACCTCATTCCCTTTTGGTTGAATCATCCACTATAGTAGTGTACCTCATTAACTATTTACCATCAACAATTAATGATTTTAGAATACCCAATATACTCTATATAGAAAACCCACTATGTATTTCACACCATTGAGTTTTTAGATCCAAAATTTATGCACACTCTAAGATGGCAATATGGAACCTTGGGCTGTGATATGTATCTTCATTGTTTATCTGTAGGGTGTTATGGGTTTTAAATTATTCATAGATAAATCAATATATCTGAAATGTATCATTAGTCATGATGTTGTTTCCCATGAGTCTGGTTTTACAAAATTAATGACTACTAAGTCTAATGATACTGGGACACCGCAACCTTTGGGGGTTTAGATTAATTCAAAAATCCATGACCAGTCTAAACCTAATTTGATCATCATTATTCTTTCCCCACATGTTGAATTTGAGAAAAATTATAATTCAGAAATGGAGAAAGTGGTGATGATCTTAGAGAGTACCAATTAACTTAATATAGAGTAATAGGGATAATCAACCTTTTACTTTTTTCATCCATGCAAATGTGGCTATGTATGCATTTAATATTTCTCATGATCTTAAAAATGATGATCCAAAAAAATTCAAGTATGTTATGGATTATAAAAAATGACAATATAGGTAATCTTCCATGAATGATGAAGTGTATTTCCTTATTAATAATATGACATGGGATTGTGAACCAAATGAATAAAAAAATAACTGTAAATGGATATTTATGAAAAAATAGGATAACACTAGGTAGTTGAAAATAAAATACCAGGATAAGTTAGTTGATCATAGATTATTTCAATGCGAAGGGATATACTATGGAGATATTTTTCCCTTGTTGTTATGAATTTATTCTATTTGGATTATACATTATTTTTATACTAATAATGATATCCATATTAAAATATTTTATATTAAAACTACATTTTTCATTGTAAAATGGATAAAAGTATTTATATGAAGTCAACTAAGGGATTTAAAAAAAGTTAAAAAAGAATCAATTCAGTATTTTAAAAAATTACTTAAAAACTATTAATAAATATTTAAGAAAATTGAATAAATGTTTTTATTCCTTTATAATTAAAATCCTCATTAACAAAAGTGAGTTTCATACATGTTTTTACATCAATAATGGTAAGCATGATATGATTTACATTCTTTTATATACTGATGAAAATATAATTATCTTGGAAAACATGAGGTTGATTAATTATATAAAAGTAAAATTAAATTCTATTTTTTAATTGAAATGATTCGATAATTTTTTTAGTAAAACAAATCATTTTCTATAGAGAGGATAAAACCATTTACCTATCACAACATTCTTATGTTAATAATTTTTTTAACAAATTATATATTTGAGTTAATTATAACTATTAGTATACCTACAGGTCAATTAATTTTTTTCCCTATGATATTCCCAAATTAGTGGAGTTGAGGATTATATTGTGAATAATATTACATATGCAGTTGTAGTAGTAAGTATTATGTTAGAAATGGTTGGTTTCAGACTAATTAATTATTTTTTCGTGTTTACTCTAAGATGGTTTTTATGAAATATGAAAAACATACGCTATCATTGATTGAAATAGATCCTCATGTATGTTTAATTGTTTTCTAATTTATGCATTATACATGGAAAAATGATTTTAACAATGATGACAGTATTTGTTTGGTTGACTTGGATTATGCTGTTAATATTAACACTCGATATCTTTTACTAGTTTTATGATTATTAGTTATGATGAACCTACTTCATAGAAATTTAATAAAAATTCAGTATTGTTGAAATCTACCATTGATTTTAAATACAATTCATTGAATTAATCCCTAGAATAATAAATTCCATTAAAATTATTAATTAACGAGTTGTCTTTATTTTCCGTCAGGGTTATTTTAAACTACAATAGTCAGTCTACAATAAATTTTCTAAGAAATATATTTTACTTTCTAGAGAGAACCATATAAACATTAGGATTGTGTTTTTTAGGGTATTTATTAAATAAAGGATGGTGTGTGTCATGGAGATATAAACTACATAAAATTATAATAATACTCTAACTAAATGCTTTTGTTTTTATAAGTTTAAACAATGTTATAGTTTAATGAATATTATTCTAGTTAAATTGTATGGGTTATGAGAACATCATCATTAATATGATCATTTTAATTACAATGTAGATATTTTTTGATTTTTTTACTAGAAGTATTTTATGTTACAATAAAATTGATTATTCTATGATAATATAGAATTACCATTTCATTATTATTATCTTTGATTCTTATTTTGTTTCCACGGTTTTCATGATTCTTATAATTATAGTAAATGTTGTCCTTTAATTTCCTTGAAATTCATTATTATTCTGGAAATATCCTTTTATATAGTGGGTTGATTTGTTCTATTGAACCCTATGACTGAATGGCCCATGTGTATTCTTTTTATTTTTATTCGGTATTATTTTTTTTAACTCTTATACCATTTTTGATCAATATGATTTTACCAAATATTATTGGATATTTATGTGTTCCTTATAAGTTCGATTTAATTATATTTTGAAAATGTATGGTTTGATCATAACCATACACATTATTTCAATGTAATCCCCTCACCTATTGTGTGTGTCATTTCTCATGGATTTCTGATTTACCTATGGATTCAAATTCTGGAATTTTATTTGAAACTCTGATTATTATGGTTTTCTGGAAGAGAATTCAGAGGGAAACTCATATGTTTCCCGTGATATCTCAAAATGGAATTGGATGAACTATTGTTATAGAACTATGTTTTTCTCCCCAATGTTCGACGTGAGTATCCCTTAAAACTATTCCATTTTTCCAGTAGAAATTTGGTGGAGATGATGAATTATTGGTATACAGATGATGATAATGTCTATAATATCAGTTTCAGTGTTCATACCTTCAGTTCATAATCATATTTGTTTGTAGAAATAATATTTGTAATCTATTTATTTATCTTTCATCATGTATGTTATTTTTTACTTTATGATGTATGCATGTTTGTGTCCATCCAGGAGTGGAAGACATTAAATCCTCATGAAAATTTTGGTCACCACCACTAATTAAAATAATTATAATCTTTGTGGATATTTTCATTATTCATTATTTTCATTTCAACTCTTATATTTGCCAGTTTATTTATGTAACATCCTAGGTAATTAAAGAATATGAAATTTTAATATTTAATAATATCTATGAATTAAATATAAATTTTACTTTACAGGGGATTATATGATTTATGGGGTACACGATACAAAACAATGGGTTTCTTTGAAAGCTTACATTTCACACAATGTTGAGTTATACAAAAACAATAATATAATAATGTTATTATTTTAAATGGTAGTTGACACATAGAAGTTGTATTGGTGGGAATGAAAATAACTAACTAAAATATTATTACACATCCTTATTAATTTGTTTTACATTTATCCTATAAAATTTAGTGGCTTAAAATGTGAATGAATCCAATTTTAATCATAAATACTCTAATATTCTTTAAAAGGTTGATTTACCACTTTTTGATAGAGAAACCTTTTTAAATCAAGTTTTTACCACTTTTATATATTATATTTGAAAAAATAAAATTCTTATTTAGAATCAGGACATAAAATTTTACTTTGGATGAAATTTTAGTATTTTTTTGATAATGTTTATTTTTTTTTAATGAATAGTAAAAAATGGTGCATTTTAATTCAAAACTGCCTTTTAACCTAATTTATTTATATGGTTATATTATCCTTTAAATTGGTTTTAAAGTGTAATTAGATTATATTTTTACCATTTAATCCAATTTTGTTCATTATATGTATTTTCACATTGAAATTGGACATAAAAAAGTGTCAATATTTTATAGATATTATTTCATAAATACAGGCTTTTTTTGACAATAGAAATTAATTTTAAATTAATTTCTGAAAATTTTCTATTTTGAATTTGGAAAAATGGATTCCATATTTGGAATAAGGATGTCTAAATTGTGTAAATAGGTAACTTTTATTTTTATTTATTATGAATAGTAACTTCAGTAAATATTTTATTTACCATGGTTAAAGGGTAAATATGGTAAATAAGGGTAAAAAATAATATAATCATAATTTTAAATTAACATAAAACGTGTCATAACCCTATTGGATGATATATTTCTAACCATGGGAATCCTTGGGATGATTTTGGGGACCCCATGGAGCCACTTGTGTGTGAAAATGACATTTAATTACTTTTAATTTAATGTAGGAAAATATAACATAAACATATATCTTTTAGTAAAATAATTTTTATATGGGGTAATATAAGTTATATATTAAACTATAAAAAGTAATTATAAAGGTAAAACATGTTCCTAAATCATGCATTTTATTTACAATTTTTATAAATTAAATAAATAAATTTAATTATAACACAATGGTGATGTAGTGATTGCTTTATTAATAAAGGATTCAAATAAATGCTATTGTAAATACTATAATAAATTTATTTTGAAACTTTTTATGCCATCCCAGAATTTTATAGATTATGATGACATTTTATATTTTAATTAATTATTTTTTTCTAATGAATCAAGTTGGTTTTGATTTTTTAAAAAGTCATGATATGAATAGTGTCAAAATTGACATAATTTATATTTTAAAATATAAAATATTTTATTAAATATCATAAAATTCTAAAAAAATATAATATTTGACCAAATAGTTATCATAAGTCTCATATTTCGTTATTGAATCTTTAATTGGATATTTTTTTTGTTTTGGAAATTATTTTGATTCTCAAATTGTTAAATACTTGAAAATTGTAAGAGTAAAAAAGGGTTAAATAAAAAGGATAAGGATTAAAGAATATCCAAAACCTTTCCAATTCTTATTGAACGATTTTATTTCTACTTATATTCACCTTATCTTAGAATTATATATGTTTTGGACCTTTTGAAATCGAAAATATTTTTATAATAAAATAACACTTTCAAGCATTCCTAAAGAGACCCTCCCCCCTCTTATAAAAGGCCACCACCTCTAACCCATTACACGCACCTCTAAAGCCCATTGGATCATCCAAAATCTACTCCAAGAAGCTCCTAACATAACAATATTCATACTATAAGACATCCCCTAGGTATAATAAAAATCAAGAATGTTTTTCGGTTCAAACCAATGGGTGTTACCCGATTTAAAGGTAATGTCTTCTCTCAAGTTCATTTCTTTTATTTTACTTCCCCAACCCCCTAAACCCTCTTTATTAAATTATTTAAAAAAAATAGTATCTACAATATAATAGGGTGTTTTTATGAAATGTATTCATACTACACATCCATTCACCTTCATCTAATGGATATGAACATACTTTTTCTGTGGACAGTGAACTATTGTCTCACGAAACGATGATTTTTCAATTATCTCATAATGCATCACTTGGTAGACATTATGATGGAAATGTATTTATATGTGATATATATTATATTTATATTTTCTCTGGGCTTCTGTATTTTTCATTTATATTGTACCATTATGGTTTCTATAATGGGTAAATATGATAATTTCATTTAAGGAAGTGCAGACTACCACCCCCTCAAAGTGATATGACCCTTTCATGCCATAAGTGAAATGTATAAAGGATGGAATTAATAAAATTATATATTATATTATACTGGATTTATAATATACTTATGTATAATTAAGTTTTCATTCCATTAAATACGAAATAGAAATGAATGTAGCATTCATGCATACGTATGGCTTACCGTCTCTATGAATGGTGCATTTCATTTCTTATCTTCAAATGTTATGTACTGTTATAACTACATATATATACTAGATATATATGATATATATGATATCTAAATAATTAATATCATTTTTTATATAGTGTAATTTTGACCACATGGACAACTTGTAATTATAAGAAGTTCATTTTTGACTCAAGTACCAAATATCAACAAAATGACTGTTATTAACTTAAATTATTATTTAATGTTTATAACGTGGTAATAAGTGATATAAAAGGAATAATAAACTTGAAAAATGTTCTTAAGTAAGAAGAAATTAATTTTATCTTATTATTCCATAGAATAAAGAATGAACGACTCAATTTAGACACGAGGTAAGGGACTTCGTCTCAACCACCTTTCATTGAGGCATATTTTTATTTATACATAACTTTTATTTATATGGTGTATAAAACCCTTTGAATTTTAATATCATTCAAGGGAAATATTTTATCAACGAAGCGTTTTACTAAATGTAAAATAGAATGTTTCTTTTTAATGTACACGGTGACAACGACCTTTCCACCACCACATGCATTATTTGATATTTGGATTCCTTAACAAGCCGTAATGTTTTAAAAGGAAAATAAATAACATATAATCTTTTTACATATTTTTATTTTGAGAATAGTTTTTATAATGGGTTGATTATGTCAATATATTAAAATGTTATATTGTTATTTCAATGTGGAAATGTTATCACTAATTTAATCTTGTGTTATGTGTTATGATTATGTTATGGTTCTTGGGCATTGTTTTCATATACGGGTGGTTCCGTGATAATCCTTGAGAGGGTGAGCCTGAGATAGATCTCTAATACATTGTGTAACATGACAGTGGTAAACATTAATGTTTCTCTTAATATATTTAGGGACTATACTGTGATGGGTATTCCAAATGTAACTCCCCATGTAGCTGTGAAAGCTACAACTTATATTTGTTATGGATTCCACAAGTTACATTTATAATTTATGATTTATAGGTGTTATTCATAAATATTATGATTTTTTGTGGTACGTTAAATATTGAAAAGTATTATTTCATTGATTTGTATGTATTGATGGACTAATGTTTTCTTTCCTTGTTTTATAACCCTTATTGAGCTTTTCATTATCATCCCAAGTTTTTGAAATGTTTTTTCACATGGTATAAGGAAGGGTAAGAGAAAGGAAAATTCAAGAAGATTTATATCAAGAAAAGAACTCTTGTTTTATATAAGGAGTTTTATTATTATTAAAATTTTGGATAGAGTAAAAGTGTCTACTTTGTTATTTTTGAGATGTAATGTAATAGTTATTACATAATTTTATAAAACTCTAAACCTGAAAAGATCCTCAATGTGAATTATTAACATAATTCAATATTATGTAATGTTTAAGGCTGGTGCATTAAAGTTGGTATCAAAGGATGATTTAGATAACATTAGGAGTTAAGATATTGTTAAATTAATATCTATAAATTAATTTATGGTAATATTTAAATGATATAGCATTTACAGATTACCATGTTGCTTCACCTAAGATATTTCTAGGTTCAGAATGGTTTTCTACAGAGGAAAAAATGTAGATATGATGGGATGACATCAGGAGGAAGACAACCATCCAAATCAGTAACTTGAGATGGTCGGAATCGTAACTGAACGGTTTCTTACAGTTATGGAACAATTGACTCAGGCTATAAATGTTGGTGGCATACATGAATGAGATCATCCAGATAAACCATAGAGGAACAAGTCAATAGTGGATAATTTCATGAGGAAATATACCCCGTCATTTAGAGGATCATATGACCCTATTCTAGCTGAAGGGTGGATTAAAGAATTTGAAATGATTTTCAATGTCATGGGGTGTTCAGAACATCAAAATGTTAGTCTCTTTATTTACAGTTTTGAAAGTGAAGCCGATCCGTGGTGGTTGATGGTTAAAAATATCAAGGATACCAAGGATATTGATTCTATTTATTGGGATTAATTCAAAGGTATGTTTCATGAGAAATATTTTCCTAAGTTGGTTCGTCTTAAGATGGAAAAACAATTCTTGGATTTGAGGCAGGAGGATGACATAGTGGCTACATATGAAGAAAAATTCACTCAACTAGCAAGGTATGATCCAAATTTCATAAGAGATCTTGATAGTAAAATCAACCATTTTTAATTAGTATTAAATTTAAATTATCTAAGGGGTTTAGCTTACTATGAGGACAAAAGTTATGAAAAACATGTTTGATGTGTGGAGAAGGTGGAAATGGAGTTTTCCAATGATCAAGTGTTCTTTGAAAAACTACAGAATAAGAGGTAGAGGTGGAATACTAAAGGGAATAACTCATCAAAAAAGTATGATGGTAAGAAACCTAAGTTTAGAGATAGTGAAAATTGTGGAAAAAAGCACGCTGAGAAATGTCATTTGAATTCTGGTAAGTGCTACCGATTTGGTAAAATTGAAGATAAATCTTGTAATTTCACTGAAAAAGATCAGGGTAATGGTAAGAAAAAATATGATTAACTGTCAGTAAAATGTTTTAAGTGAAATTAAATGGGTCATTATAAAAATGAGTGTCCAACGAAGAACTCAACTGAGGAAAAATATCCAGACAACAAGTAGAAAGTGGTGGTGAAATTCTTTGAAACTACCTCAGTAGATTTTGGGACTTCCAATGATGTAGTATTAGGTACACTGTTTATTTATTCAGGTTATGTCAATGTGTTGTTTGATTCAGGGTTTACATATTTTTTCTTTTCTGAGAAGTTTTCTAGTAAATTCGTAATTCTATCTCAAGATATGAATCCAAATCTTATGGTAAAAACACTGGGAGGAAATGTTGAGACAAAAATAAATTATAAGAAACTTCATGTCCTTGTGTGTGGAAAGAATGTACCTTAAAACCTTATTTTTTTGCCTCTAGTAGAGTTTTATGTTATTTTGGGTATGGATTGGATTTTTGTTTATCATGCTAAGATTGAATGTAGATCTAAAGAGGTTTCTTTTCAGAAATAATTTAATTTTGTTTACAATAATGAACCCTTACTTTTGATAACATATCAGGATGATGAGAAACTAATAAACAAGTGAAATGAATGTTACCTTGCACATATTGTTGCAAATAGAGGAACTATTCAGATTAATGTTGTTTTAATGGTAAATAAGTATCTTGATGTTTTTTTGATGTTTTTTTCTAGTATTATACCTGATCAGGAAGTTGAATTTACCATTGAATTAGTTCCTGATGCTAATCCAATTTCATAACCCCTTTATCGAATGGCTCAAATTGAACTTTTAGAGTTAAAGAAGAAATTGCAGGATTTATTAAATAAATGTTTCATTAGACCTAGAACATCACCATAGGGTGTTCCTATCTGGTTTATTAAAAATAAATATGGTTCAATGAGACTTTGCATTGATTATAGAGTATTGAATAAAAACACAATTAAGAAAAAGTATCCTTTGCCTCATATCGATGATTTGTTTGGTAAGATCTAGGGAGGTTAGTATTTTTCTAACATTCACTTGAGGTCGGGATGCCACCAGTAGAAAGTAAAGGAAGCACACATTTTGAAGACCACGTTTCGAACTAGATATGGCCATTATGAATTTGTAGTTATTCCTTTTGGGTTATCTAATTCAACTATTGTATTCATGGATCTTTTGAATATAATTTTCCATGATTTCTTAGATAAATTTGTGGTTGTTTTTATTAATGATATTTTGGATTATTCCAAAATTAAAGAGGAATATGAAATTTATTTAAGGGTTGTCTTGAAAACCATAAAAGAAAAGAAACTGTATGGGAAATTCAGCATGTGTGAATTTTGGTTACAAAAAATTTCATTCCTTGGTCACATTATTTCAAACAATGGCATAACATTTGATCAATAAAAAACAAAAGTTGTTGAAGAATGGCCCATACCCATAAATATAACTTAGAACTATAGTTTTCCTTGTTTAATAGGTTATTAAATAAGATTTGTTTAAAATTTTTTATGGTTATTTATCCCATAGACTATGTTAACTTGAAAAGGTGGTAAGTTAATTTGGAAAAAATAATGTGAGGATTTTTTTTCAGGAATTGAAAAGAAGATTGGCGAATTCTCCAGTTTTGGAACTGCTTTCCAGAAATTGTGAGTTTTTTTATCTATAGTGATACTTCGTTGAATGGGCTTGGATGTTTCCTTATGTATAATGACAAGGTAATTGATTATTCTTCATGTCATTTGAAACCTCATGAGTTAAATTACCTAAAACATGATTTAGAATTAGCTAATTGTGTTTTTACTTTAAAAATTTTGAGGAATTATTTGTATAGAGTAAAGTGTGAAATATATACTAATCACAAAAGTGTGAAGTATATATTCACTTAGAAATAAATAAACATTAGATAGAGGATATGGATAGAATTAATAAAGGATTATAATTGCATGATCCATTACCATTTGGGAAGGGAATATAAATTGGTCGATGCTTTGAGTTGAAAAAGTAATGATATATTAACCATGTTACATTTGGAACAAGATACATTGATTAATGATATGATGAAAATTGGAATAGAAGTTGTTGGTGGAAGTGATTCCACTATTTTGTTTTAGGTGTCAGTGAAATAATCTCTATCAGATCGAATTAAGTAAGCATAGAAGGAAGATAGTGAGTTTCAGAAAAAGGTAGAGTTGGTTCAAAAGGGTAATTTTCATGATTTTTACATTGATATGATGGTGTTTTGAGATTAGGGAAGAAATTATGTGTGCCTTGTGATTCACAGTTGAAGAATGAGTTGTTATGTGAAGCTCTTAGTTCTCTATTTTTTGTTCATCCTGGAAGTACTAAGATGTATAGAGATATTCAGGAGTATTACTAATGGGATGGAATAAAAAATATATTGCTGACTTTACTGTGAAATGTTTGACCTGTTTATAAGTTAAAGTAGAGTGGAAGTTACTAAAAGGTATTCCTCAACCTTTACCGGTTCCAGATTGGAAATGGGAAAATATATCCATGAACATCGTTGTTATATTACCAAAGAAATCTCAAGGTAATAATGCAATCTGGATTATTTTTGATTGAATGACTAAATCTGCCCATTTCATTCCTATTCGAGATATGTTGTCTCTTGATCAACATTATCGGTTGTATGTTAAAGAGATAGTAAGGTTGTATGGATTTTCACTCTCCATTTTGTCTGATCATGATCATAGGTTTACTTTTAACTTTTGTAAAGGAATTCAGAAGTCATTGGGTACTGAATTAAATTTTAGTACAATTTTTCATTCTCAATCAGATGGGATGTTAGAATGAAAAATTCATACATTAGAAGATATTATACGTGCTTGGTCAATGGATTGCCATGGAATTTGGGACCAACATCATTATTTGGTATAATTTTCTTATAATAAAAGTTTTCATTCCAGCATACAGATAGATCCATTTGAGTCATTACATGGAAAACAGTGTCGAACTCCAGCTTTTTGGGAAGAAGTAGGTGAAAGGAAGTTGATTGGACCAGAATTGGTAGAATATATGGCAGAAAAATTTCAATTGACTAAGAAGCACACGAGAATAGCTCAGAGTAGGCAAAAAAGTTAACAAGATAACCGAAGGAAGGATCTTTATTTTGAGTTAGGTGACCATGTCTTTCTCAAATTTTCTCCATCTAAATGTGTGATGTGTTTTGGTAAAATGAGAAAGTTGAGTCTAAGGTTCATGGGACCCTTTGAAATACTAGTGAAAGTTGGATAAATTGCATACAGAGTGTCTTTACATCCATGTTTATCCTAGGTACACAATGTTTTTCATTTTTCAATGTTGAGAAATTATATGCAAGATCCATCTCATGTTTGGAGTCCAGATGTAGTTTAGTTGGAAGAAAATCTCTCTTATGAGGAACAACCGGTCCAGATTCTTGACTGCAGAGAGAAAGTGTTGTAGAATAATGTAATCTATTAGGTAAATTTTTTTGGGAAAAACCATATGGTTGGAGAGGCAACATGGTAATATGAAAATGAAATGAGGGGTAAATACCCCGATTTATTTGATAAGTGAATAAAATTGCGAGGACACAATTTCCAAAAAAGTGTAAGGATGTAACATCCCAAGTAAATAAATAATATGACATTTTCATATTTATTAATATTTGTGAATGAAATATTTATTTTACATTAAATGGGGTGATATGTCCAATGATGTACCCGATACGAAACAACGGGTTTCTTTTAAATCTTATGTTGGACACAACATTGAGTTATATCGAAAAATAATATAATAATATTATTATTTTAAATGGTAGTTAACCAATAGTAATTGTATTTGAGAGAATGAATAGAACTAAATAAAAATTATTACAAATGTTTTTTTAAATGTTTTTAAATTTATCCAATAAATTTTAGAGACTTAAAATGTGAATGAATTCTATTTTAAGCATTAATAATCTAATATTCTTTGAAAGGTCTATTTACCACCTTTTAATGGAGAACCCTTTTTAAATCTATTTTTTATCACTTTTATATGTTTTATTTGATAAAATAAAATTCTTCTTTATAATTGGGACATAAAAATTACTTTGGATGAATTTTTTGTATTTTATAGATAAAGTTGGGTTTTAATGAATAGTGAAAAATACTGCATTTTAATTCAAAACTGCCTTTTAACCTAACTTATTTATATGGTTATATTTTTATTTTAATTGGTTTTAAAGTTTAATTAGATTATATTTTTACCATTTAAACCAATTTTTTTCATTAGGAGTTATTTCAATTTGAAATTGGACATAAACAATTGTCAATCTATGGATAGTTATAATTTCTTAAAAAAATGTTTTCTTAAAAAGGGGAATTAATTTTAAATTAATTTTTGAAACTTCTATGTTTTGAATTTGGAAAAAGTGATTCCATATTTGGAATCAGTAGTTCCAAATTTTTTAAATATATAACTTTTATTTTCAGATATTATGAATAGTAACTTCAGTAAATTTTTTATTTTCCACGGTTAAATGGTAAATCTATTAAATAAAGGTAATAAAATAATATTATAATAATATTAAATTACCCTAAAATGTGTCATAACCATATTGGATGATATATGTATTACCATGGTCATCCTTGGATCGATTTTGGGACCCCATGGAGCCACTTGTGTGTGAAAATGACATTTAATTACTTTTAATTTAATGTTAAGGAAAATATAACATAAACATATATCTTTTAGTAAAAAATTTTTTATATGGGGTTCTATAAGTTATATTTTAGATTATAAATAGTCATTATAAATCTAAAAATATTTCCTAAATCTTGGTATTTTATTTATAATTTTATATATTAAATAAATAAATTTAATTATGACACAATGGTGATGTAGTAGTTGATTCATTAATAATGTTTTCAAATAAATGAAATTATAAATATTAAAATAATTTTTTTAAACTTTTTATTCAATACAATAATTTTATCGATTAAGATAACTTTTTATCATTGAATTAATGAAGGGTTTTCAAAATAATCATGTTTTGTTGGATTTTTTAAAAAGTCATGATATTAATAGTGTCAAAATAGACAAAATTCATATTTTAAAATAAAAAATATTTTATTAAATATTTTAAAATTACAAAATAATATAAAATTGTGAAAAATAGTTTTCATAAGTATACAAGTTTAATATTGACTCTTTAATAGGATATTTTTCTTTTTTTGGTAACTATTTTGATTCTCAAAGTGTTAAATACTTGATAAAATGGTAAGAGTAAAAAAGGGTTAAATAAGAAAGATAAGGATTAAAAAATATCCAAAACCTATCCAATATTTAGTGGATGATTTTATTTCGACTTATATGCACCTTATATTTAAATAAAATAAGTTTTGTACCTGTTGAAACTAAAAATCATTTTATAATAAAATAACAATTTCACACTTTCCTAAAGAGCCCCACATCCCTCTAATAAAAGGCCACCACCTCTAACCCATTACAAACACCTCTCAAGACATTTTTCCCATCCAAACTCAACACATAGAATCTAAAACCTCCCCTCTCTTCCTCCTAGATTCCTTAACCTAGGCATAAAGAAATTTAAGAAATCCTTTTGGTTCAATCCAAAGGGTGTTACCAGATTTAAAGGTAATGTCTTCTCTCAAGTTATTTTGTTTTATTTTCCTTCTCCAACTGCCTAAACTAGTTTTATACATTATTTTATAACAACACAAGTATCTTTAATATAAAAGGATGTTTTTATGAGGAGTATTCAAACTAAAAATCCATAAACCTCCATCTAATGGATATGAACATGTTGTTTCTGTGGACGGGGAACTACTGCCTCACGAAACGATGGTTGTTCAATTATCTCCTATGACCTCTCATGGTGTCCATTATGACAGGACTGTATTTATATGTGATATAAATTATATTTATATTTTCTCTATGCTTCTGTATTTTTCATTTATAGCATACCATTGTGGTTTCCATAATGGGTAAATATGATAATTTCATTTGAGGAAGTTCGGACTACCGCCCCCTCAAAGTGATATGACTCGTTCAGGCCATACATGGAACGTATAAAGGATGAAGTTAATGAAATTATATATGATATTATACTAGAATTATAATATAAAATTTTATTATTTGGATTTTATTCCATTAAATATGAAATATAAATGAAAGTATCGTTCAGGAGTACGTACGACTTACCTTCTCCATGAATGGTGCATTTCATTCCTTATCTCCAAATGCTATGTACTATTATAAATACATATATATAATGGATATATATGATATATTTGATATCTAAATCATGAATATAATTCTAGATATAATGATATTTTTACCACATGGTCATGCTGTAATTATAAGAAGTTCATTTTTGACTCAAGCACCAAATATCGACAAAACGATTGTTATTAACTTAAATGATTATATAATGTTTATAACATGGTAATACATAATATAAAAGGATTAATAAAAGTGAAAAATTTTCTGAAGAAATTATAAATTAACTTTAGTTTATTTTTCAAGAGATTAAATAACGAACGTGTCAAGTCAGACACGAGGTAAGGAACTACGCCTCAATCACCTTTCATTAATGAATATTTTGATTTATACACGAATTTCCATTATATGGTGTATAAAACCCTTTTAATTTTAATTTCATTATAAGGGAATATTTTCTCTACAAAGAAATTACTTAACAAGAAAAATAATGTTTCATTTTAACATACATGGTGACAATGACCTTTCCACTACCACAAGCATTATTTGATATTTTGATTCCTTAACAAGACGTAATATTTTTAAATGGAAAATAAATACCATATAAACTTTTTATGTATTTTTGTGTTGAAACTGTCTTGGATAATGGATTTATTATTTCAATATATAGAAATTTTGTATTTTGATTTCAATGTGAAAATGTTATCTTTACTTTATACTAGTGTTATGTGTTATTATTTTGTTATAGTTCTTGGGCATTGTTTACATATATGGGTTGTTCTGTGATAAACCTAGTGCGGGTGAGCCTGAGATAGATCTTCAATGAATTGAATAATGTGATAGAGGTAAATGTTAATGTTTCTCATAATAGATTTAGTGAATATAATATGATGGGTATCCCTGATGTAACTCCCTATGTATCTATGAAAGCTAAAGTGTAAGTATGTTATGGATTCCAAAAGTTACCTTAATGATTTATGATTTCCATGTGTTATTCACAAATATTATGATTTTGTGTGGTATGTTAAATATTGAAATGTATGATTTCATTGATTTGTATGTATTGATGGACTAATGTTTTCTTTCGTTGTTTTATATCCCTTACTGAGCTTTTTATTCTCAACCCATGTTTTTGAAATGTTCTTCATAGGATATAAGGAAGGGTAAGAGAAAGGAAGAATTAAAGAAGATTTATATCTAGAAAAGAAGTCTTGTTTTAATTAAGGAGTTTTAGTATTGTGAAAAAATTGGATAGAGTAGATGTGATTACTTTGTTATTTTTGGGATGTAATGTAATAGTTATAGCCTAAATCTCTAAATCTCTAAACCTGAAAAGATCCTCAATGTGAATTATTATCTTAATTTAATATTATGTAATGTTTAAGGCTGGGGCCTTATAATTGATTTTAATAAAATAGTTTACCTAGGGTGGTGTTTTTTATATGCACTTGGGTTTACATTAAACTGAATAACATTATATCGTAATATTCATTTCTAATTTTAATTTTTTTTATTTACTAAATAACATTAATCTAATTTGGGTTGTATCATTCCATGGGTTTTCTCTAATAAAATGAATTCATATAATAATTTCATAATCCATAAAAACAAATCAGTTGGTCATGGATGGTTCATGAGGTTAATTAGATCAACACTATCTATAAAGAGAATAATGAATTTATATTAATTTATTCATAAACATAAGACATTTGGTATTATTATATCTTATGGTGGAACACATATGATGAATATTGTCATGTGTTTGATACATATAAGAAGATGATACTTTGTACTATGATGTTCTCAATTGGTAATCTCCATGATAAGAGATTTTGAGGATATACCCGCAAGTAAGAATTTTACATGTTTATGTGTCATTGGATATTCCAGCCATTGAACACATGCAATGATCCATTTAACTTAAAATAATTACTAATACATGTCATGAATTACATAATTTTATGAATTTCCCTAAACCATGATAATATTAGTTTTCAGTGAACTTAGATATGTTGGGTTTATTCTGAATGATATATTATTAAAAAATAAGTTGAGGAAGGATTTTTCCATACCATATTTTTAAAATTATTATATCTTGGACCAGTAATTGGAATGAAACTATCAAACCAAAATTCATGGAAATGATATATTATTGATTTTATTTGTAATAATTAATGTATGAAATATTGAGAATATAGGTTTATGACATTAGTATGAATATTTATCGATGATATATTGAGACAATGAGATTATATTATACAGTGAGAATTCGTATTTGGCTATCATCATTATGAAATTAAATTATTCTCTGATGGGATCCTTTAGGTGTTAATAAATTTAGATTATAACTTTAGGAAAACCCACCTAATGTCACTGAGAAATACACCTAGAGGTTCAAGAAAATAATATATCCTTATATCTTGGTTAAATACAATTTTTTTAATAGTTGGAATATTTATCCCATTTTCTCAATCACTAGTTAAATATGAGTTGAATATTAAAAAAACATTTATTCATAACAACATTAAATAATATTTATTACATTAGTTATTCCTTGATTTATTCATAAGTAAATAAATTGTATAAAATTTTAAATGAATATTTATTTGGATATCTGAATATTAAGAAAAATATTTATTCACAATTCCATGATTATAATATTTTTTTATTTAGTAAATGAAAACTATATTTTTTTATTATATATTAAAAAAAGTGCCATGAAAGGTGGACATACTAATTTTGTTTCCTAGTTTTAGAAATTATATAAAAAATATCATATAAATAAATATAAATTGTTTATATATTTATATTATTCATGATACAAACACACATTAAATAAATAATAATGATATTATTATAATTTAGATGTGGGGGATCACAATGTATTATGTGATTTGATAAGTACCTATGTGCAATTATAAAATCTCTAATCTTGAACTATTTATAATAGATTATACCATTTCTATGAAACCTTGGTTGTCAGAATCATTCATTGGGCATAGTGAATTATCTCCCTACAAAATTATATCAATGAAGATTATCTCTAGGGTTTTTTCAAAATATTGAGAGACTTCCTCCACATCCTTTCATCCTTTAAATAATGAAATAATGATAATAAATTATTCAACCCCAATTAGAATGACTTTCTATCTAAGGTGAGTGATGAAAGATGGTTGATACAATCATTTTGGCACACAATGTACCCTAAAAATGCTTAGAAATAAATTTAAATGTATTGATTTCGACTATAGGGATATTTATTTATATTATATTTATGAAATGATAGTTCAACCTAGACAAGGTTCATTCGACCATCATCTACTTCAAAGGAATCACTCAAGACCGGGATAATTTCATTTTATTAAATTAATGATATATTTAAGGTAAAATATCCTCTCTCATGGTTTATAGTTTCCTTAATTTAGTTTTTTTCAAATATAATTTTAGTTGTTTTGACTATCTACATATTATTAATGTTTATTCATTATATTATAATTAAAACCCATCATTGATATTAGACCTGAATAGTTTTTATTGTTCCCAGAATATGTAATTTGTATCAAAGAGATCATATAAAAATTTATAATTATTTAATTTATTGATAATTACACACATTTATTATTATTATTATTATTTAATTTCTAGTTTAATAGTTATTTAATTCAAAAATGATATATATTCTTCATTCAACATTGTATATCTAATAAAATGTTAATAACAGATGATGAACATCTGAAGAGGCCATTTGGAGATGATGAGGTTTCTGGATGGATAACATTGAACCACACAACGTGTAACCCATAAGAAGACACCATGTATCTAGGTTTTTACAATAATAAAATCCTTGAATTAATTGGGATGTGTCATGTAAAGAATATGGCATGTGAAATCCTTAAATTATGAATTTTTACTAGGACTTACTGAAACAAATCATTCTAGATTACATTAAATGTAACTAAAAAAAAAGTAGTCTATGCACTTTTGCAGAGAAATCCATGGAAACTATGTGGTCACATATAAATCATGTATTTATTACAAGATATGTATGGACTGAAAATTGTTTAAAATAGAGTTTATATAGTATATATCTTGTGTATTTCCCATGTTCCTTTTAAAAAACCTTGGTAAAATACATGCTATGTCCCTAGGTATGTATCAGAGAAAAACCATGAGTAAAATACACAGTGTGTAACTAGCCTATACACATCATATATCTCACAAATTTTTACATGGGAAAGAAAATTTGATTTAACATTAAACCTAATAAATATGTTTTATTGTGTAATTGATTGATAATGAACTCCATGTGATAGGTTTAAATGAAAATTAATTTCTAAATTAAATTTGATGTAAAATTCATAACTACACACCATGTATGGTCCTAAAATTATATGTACTTCGTGTGAATTAAAATCATTACGTGTTGTGTAAATTATCCCATGGCTATGTTTCATCTATTGACGGTATGTACCATGTAATTACATGACATCTCATGTATTCTGTACGACATGTGATTACATAGTACTTAACCACTAAAAATTATAGGTTATTTGGATGGGTACACAAAATGATTCCCCAAATCACATGTTGTGTATTTAATTAATTTTCATTAAAGGTGAATGTTTTTATTTTTCGTAAAACTATATTGGATGTGGATTTTCAATAATTATTTGGTAGAAAATAATGATGAATGAATCAATTAATTAATAAAATATAATTAGTTTATTTAGTTTATGTTTTATAATTATGAATGATTGAAATGTATACTAGTTTATTAAATTCATATTTATTACATTTTTGTGACTGATCATGTGTTTAACTAATCGAGAATTCTTGTTTATTATATATGGTCTGCATATTTGTGGCTTATTTTATATATATCATACCCCCAATTCCCCTCAACTACATGTGAGTAAAACATGTAATGTATGAATCTACAAGGATTGAGGGAATTTTGAAATGAAATCCAAGTTGAAACCAACCATGAAGATACTGAGCTCAATGGTGGAATGTTGCAAATCGAAATAATGATGACTATATGAGTTATTCCTCTATGGTCAATGGTTTATTTATTATGCACATACAAAATAAACTATATGAAATCTCATGATCAATTCATTCTATTTATTTCATTTTTTTATGCGTTCTTAATTTTATGGTTTCTTTATCATAACCACATAAATAAATACACTAACTAGCATGAAAGATGGAATTAAAATACATAGAATATGAATAATTTTTTTAATGAAACATGGTTAATTAATTATGTAAAATACATATAACATTAACAAGGAATAACATTGTTTACACAAAATAAAAATAGTCCCCTTAGTTAATATTAATTCAAAATCCTTTCATTATTTGAGTTACGATAGTTACATAGTTAAAGTGTTGGATCACACCATTATCACGTTCACTATAAATTATGGGGAATTTTTAATAAAATGGTGGGTAAACATACAAAAATTATTGTATTTAATTTACTTTTTCTATTAAATAAAAAATTAGAGACAAGTTTGATGAAATCCATGTCCGAATTTCTAGATTGGGGAGTCCACTCAAGGGATCCAGGAAGCTACAATCTAGTAGTCGGCCAAACTGGATACCTGAGTTCCTTGTTATAATTTTCATGGATGTTATATGGATTATACAAAAGGAAATATGTATCCATTTTTCTAGAATATTGATTTTATTAGAAATTTTAATTCCAGTGGTGAGGTTCATTGAGACTTGATAAAATAATGGGATAATAATAAGAAAATTCAAATTATTTCACCTCATATATTTCAATAATAAAACAAAGTAAGAAATATATGATAATATATTGTTATAGGGGATGAAATAATCATTGAACTTGATATAATTTTTTTCAATACTATATAAATATAACCTCCAGATTAATAGTAACTTTCAGGTGCGGTACATGCCTTTTTGAATAATATTACACCTAGAAAAGAATATTTATGTGCTACATTCCTCATTTCCTACTTATCTTCTTTGGGAGGAAAGTGATGAGGAGCTGTCATTGTATGAGAAACACTTGTATAATGCACTAGATGACATGTGATTATAACTATCGTCCATGTCTAGTGATATTCAAATTTCAAACTAGACTATGGATGCATATATTGTGCTCATCCATCCCTATGATCTTTATCAGGACAGAGAGTGTCAATAGAGATGTGATATTCCCAATGGTATATTTTTTTTAGAAATATTTCAGATGATGGGTAGGCTAGTCCTCATGTACTAAAAATTATTGGATACATTGAGCAACTCAGTGTTCTTGGTTTTCATCTACCCAATGAATGGTAAAAACATCATACACGTATCACTCCCCATAGCATCTAAAAAAATGTTACAAATTTTAATGTAAAAAACATTGAGATGTCACTACCATGAATCATTACACTAATTATCTAGGTAGATAAAGAAATTACTAATGAAAATACATTAATTTGTACAGTGAATAAAAGGAAGGGATAGGTGAAAGGACCTAAGACTGACACCTATTCTATGGCCTCTTCCCAATTCCCATCAAAGAGGATGAAGGTTAGGAGGAAATAAATGGAAAGGAAAATATTCTATTATACCTATTGTGGGAAGGGAAAAGGAATAATAATTGAATCATGGAAAAAAATGAAGGATATACTTCAGGTGTGTTCATTATTTATTGAAATCTATATGTTTCTCCAAATTGTCTATTAAATTGTGTTTTTAGTGCTCAATTTTGTATCAAATTACCGAAATCATGTAAATTAATAAGGATTTTATAGGATGTGGATGATATATGTTATAATTATGAAGTTATACTTATAGTGGTTTTATTTAAGACTACCACCTCACATTTCAAATGAGAATGAACATGGTTTTGAATAATTGTTACTATATGATATCCATTACCAAAAAATAATTTTTTATATTCTCTTGATATAGACAGTTTTATTTTTGAATTCGGAAATATATGTTTCCTATTTTATAATGATAAATTTTTATAGTATGGAATATTTAATAATGGTCATTATGTGTTTTATTACATGAACCAAGTAATGGAAATCGATAACGAATCTAGTTTTCATGACTCATAACACAGCCAACTATGGAATCACCAACTTGGCCATGTAAATGAAAAGAACATAAAAAATTAAAATAAGTTTTATATTTATTTTCATTTGATGTAAACCCACATATAATTTTCCATGTTTGATTATAATAAAAAATAACCAAGTATTTATTTCATAATAAGGATGAAAGTATTATAAAAATTCTAAACTTACTTCGTATAGATGTGTATATACCATTTTCTATTGAAGTAAGGGGTGGATACTCATACTTAATAACTTTTATTTAAAATTTTAGTATACATGTTTATGTCTAATTAATGTTGTATAGGTAAGATTCCTTTGATAAATTCATGTTATAAAATAATGAAATTCGTAAACAACTTGACAATAAGATAAAGAAAATTTTCCTAGACCATATGGTATAATATCAAAACCAAGTGTTCATTTATTATCTATAAGTTTTTGAGAATCTATGTAAAAATAATCCTCCTTGTACATAACAATGAAATGGTTTATGTGAAAGGATGAACATCACCTTGTTAGACATGGTGAGAACAATTATTAGCCACAAATTACTCCATTTTCATTTTGGGGATATTCATTATAGATATTTTTGTTTATATGTGACCATGTGTCAACTAAAATGACTAATGAAATTCAATATGAACTTTGGTGTGGAACAAAATTTTTTTGTCGAACTTATGAGTGTGGGTCAGTGAAGCATTTGTTAAGTGCTCGTCAGGTAATATGTTTTAGCTCAACATAAAAGGGTATCTTTTTATGATATACTAAGAAAAATAGATGATATTACCTATATGAACCTTTAGATAATAATTTTTTTTGTTAAAAAAACTCTCCTTTCTTGAAAGGAACCATATTTATAATAGAGACAACATGAGTGCGGTCAACATCAATGAAGTAATTTCTCAATACATAGAAGAGTTAGGATAGGATTATATTACACAAATAATAATGGAAGAGGATGTTCCTAAGACAAAAATACTATATAATAGTATAAGTAAGGTTAAATAACCTGAAAGATGTGATTTTTTTGTCACCGAGGATGGTGAATCACTATTAGTTAATAATAATGAACCAGTTTCCTATAATAAGGAATTATGCAGCACAAAATATGATAAGTAGACAGAGGCCCTGAATTATGAGATGTATTCCATATACCAAAACCATGTATGTATTTTGTCTTATCCATTTGCAGATGTAAATCCCATTGGTTTATAGAAGGGTTTGTGACTCCAAAAGACGCCAACAAGGCACAAAAGTTTCATAGATATATTTATAGATTAAAAAATATTATAGATCATTCAACATTTAATTTGATGAATCTATAACTAAATTTGGTTTTATAGATAATTAATGTGACATGTGTGTATATAAGAGGGTTATTGGTAGTTTTGTCATTTTAGTAATAGTATATGTTGATGACATATTACCTATTGGAAATGAGATACGAGTCTTAAAACCAATTAAGACTTGGATAAAAACATACCTATCTAGGAATCACTTTTGTAAAGTATCATACATTATTTTTATAAATATAAATCGATATAGATAAGAGAATAATCTTAGACCAAGTTAAGGTATATACATTGTTATGATACTAAAGAGATTCATAATGTTAAAATCCAAGAGGTCCTCATTTCTAATGACATGTGGTATACATCCTTACAAGAAAATGTGTCCTCAAAAACATGAGGAGATATATGTGATGATAATTATCACATACGCATCAACAATAGGTTCATTCTTTTATGTCATTTTATGTACCAATAAAAAAATTCCTATTCCTTAATTGTAGAATGAAGATCTATGATATATCCAAGAGGGAACCATTTTTTGGATGTGAATACTATAAAACATATCTGAGGTATGATAAGGATGTCTCTCTATTTTATAGAGTATATAATGATCTAATCATCAAGGGGTTTCATATTCTTAGTTCTAAACATATCAAAATGTTCTTAAATCATAGTCTAGATATATCTTCCCTATCAATGGAGGTGTGGTGAGATATAAAATTTCAATGAAAGTAGTGGTTGGTAATTATAAAGTAGATTCGAGGTATATTATTCCTCTTCATATAACTAATTAAATGTTATATATACACAAATTCATCCATGAAATTCATTTTATACCTAGTGTTAAATATCCAATAATATTATAATGCGATGAAAATATGATAATGACTCATTCTAAGGATCCAAGGCCACATCAGTAGAAGAATCACATACTTTGGAAGTGTCATCTCTGAATGAATTTTTATCACATATGTGAGGTTGTAGTGAGTAGAGTTTACACCAAATGAAATTTGGAGGGCCTGTTGAATGAATTCATTTATCAACATAATAATTTATATCATGTGGGGGTTATCATAATCAATATCATTAGTAGTTTTTACTTTTCCATGTGAGATTTTATTGAAATTGGTTACCTATAAAACAGATTTAATCAATAAATTTTTTGTATATTAATAGATTTTTATGTAAATAAATATATTATCATGTATTGATTATTTTTCTATGTAATTTTATTGCGATAGTTAATTGGATTATTTTCCACATTTAAAGGTCATGGTTGTTCTCCACTATGATGAAAACATTGACATGATATGACAATATTCTTAAACATATGAACTATGGTCATATAATGTTATTTGTTTGTACACATATGATGAAATATATTAGGTTTTTTATACTCATATGAAAATTATAATTCATCTCAGGATGTTTTCACATGGTAAACTATAAGATATAAGTTTATGATGATAGACCTATATGTAGGAATCCAAATGTTTACATGTCATTGGATATTCCTATCTATGAACACGTTTAATGATCCTTATACTTTATGATTATTATTAATACATATCACACATCATGAAATTTTATGTATTTTCCCAAACTATGACACCATATGTTCATAGTGAAGTAAGATACATTGGTTGTGTCATAAACGACAAGTTATTAATAAAAAATCATGGATAGATCCCCCCCATATTTATATATTTAGATATTTCATCCCTTTTGTTGGAATGAGAACATCAAACTAAAATACATGGTGATGGTATATTGATGAATTTATTTCAGATATTCAAATTGTTACATATCTAGCATTTTGGTTGATGAAATTTTTATGTTACAAGCTTGATAAGTTATGAAGACAAACAAATAATATAAAATAGTGACTATTTCTATGTGGTTTGTCTCCAATGAGACATTAACTTATTCCTCTCTGGGTGACTTAACATATTTTTATATAATGATATTAGAATTCATAAACACCCAAATAATACCACTAAGAAAGAGACTAAGAGGGTCAAACACTTAGTATAACCTTCAATATTATTTAAATACTATATATAGTTAAGAGTTGTTATATTGATCAATTTTTTTACACACTATTTATATGTGAATTTAATATTAAATAAATATTCATTGGAAAATCATCAGATAATATATATTTATTTATCACATGATTTATTTATAAGGTAATAAATAATATTTATTATTAAATGAATATTTATTTAGTTATGAGAATATTATGGTAAATATTTATTCTCAATATTGGGAATATAATATTTATTTATTTATAGAATAGATTATATATTTATTATTCTAGATTATGTAAATTTTTAGGAATGTTGATCGGTGAAGTTTATTTCTCGTTAATGGAAATTTTATATTAATTATCAAATAAATAAATATTAACTTACTTATTAATATTTATATTTTTAATGACACATTCTCACATTAATACAATATTAATGATATTATTATTATTTACACATATGGTTCTCTATGGATTATGAGATTAGTTAAGGGTATATGTGCAAAAAATAATTCTTTAACAAAGGTCTATATATACCAGATTATATTATTTCTATGAAAACCTATTTTTGAGAAAAATTAATTATGAACAACACATTCTCTTCTTATATATGAATTTTTATGCGTTATTAGTCATATTTTATAATTATTTTTAATTAACTTGATCTCCCAGTTGTTTTTGTATTTAGTTTTCGGAATTATGATCTTTTTCATTTCCTTTATATCCATGTATTTTCTTCAAAAATATTATGGTTAAATTCCTTTAATATATTTTTTTGAATATTTCGGGGTTTCAAACCTACACTACTTGATCTCAGAAATTCTATTAATGGAATTTTAGGATCATCAATTGTTTTAATCTTAATGCTCATAATTAACGAATAAGTGATTTCTTAGGTGGGATTGATTCCTATATCAATGTAGTGATATTTTCACATTTCCACGGATTCAAATAATACATATTCATGTGTCTTACCAAAAATTATGTGGCTTTTAATGTGAATGAGATTTTTTATTTACATCTTCCCCAAATTTCCCATCTCATGCATCTTTATGGTATGGCATTATTATGTATATTTCCATGTGTACTCACCCTATTAAGGGGTTTTCACATTCTGAGTTTCTTTGATTTTTTATTCTAATAGAGTGATAGAACTTGGTAATATCTAATTTGATTTAGCAAGTGATTTAAAGGCGAAAAATGGAAGTGATCATGTATGATCATTTCATATGGTCCATTGAAGGTGGAAAATACATCCACTACTACTAGTCTTGGTGTAGATTTATAGTAGAGAGTGGTGGATATATTTACATCCTTTAAAGTGAGGAAAATGAATGTGAGGGTTTTTAAGGAAGAATAATGGTTTTTATCCACCATCATGATCATGATGTAAGAGTATGACACTATAAGGGGTTCATTAATATTTTATTTAGTATTTGAAAGAATATTTTTGGTATATAATTTAATAAAATGTGTTCATAGAAGGTGTTTGACCATTATGGTGAGAGGTTAACTCTTCATGACGTGTTTCATCACCACCACCATGTTTAACATGGATTATTAAGATGATAGTTTGTCTAGTCCTATTTTATTCTTTTGAGTCTTGGTATCTTTCTATTATTTATTATAATAATAAATATTATAGTGTGTTGATGTTTTCATACACATATGTCCATAGTTTACTAAATTAGATTTTATATATGCGTTCATTTTCATTAATGATTCTTTATTGAAAAGAACTCATCTTGAATTTTCATCATCTCCTTAGTCACTATTTTTAAATAAAAAAATTATCTACTTCATTTTAGAAGCCATAAAACTAGCATAGTGGATATTGGATATTTCATTAGGATAGAAATGAACACACAGATGCTAACAATTGTCATCACATACATCAAAAATTGAACAATATGATTTATGTAATTTAAAATAGATAATTTGGATAAGGATATTGATTTCAATGTATGGAATGTAAAATGTTTGGACTGCTAGATTATAATGAACTCCTTGATTCCCCTTATAGTCCTAAGAAGAAGGTATCTACCATATTCATTAATGGATAATATACTACCTATAAGTTATATGTGTCTACTGATATCCTTATGAATTCTTAGAGTCTCATGCTTTAATCATTTTGTGATAAGGTTCATCATGAAGTTTCCTATGAGACTATATCTTCCCAAATTTGGTCTATTCTTCGGTCCATGTTTATAAAAATACTATAATATGAAGATTAAATAAGAAAATTTGGTTGAATATTTTTCAAATGTTTCATGAAATTTCATTCATGAACCATATCAATGTATTTAATAAAACCATATTGGTTTTTATAATATATATGTTAAGTTAGATAATTAAATTTTGGCTATTATTCTATTAAAATCATTATATGAATATTATAGTTCTATAAAATTTTCAAAAATGTAAGGTAGAGACTCTATATCATTTGAAAATGATATATCTACCTTGTTATATAAATTACTTAAAAAGAAGGCATCAGTTAAACAAGAATCTAAGGGTCTTTATATATGGTTAATACCTAAGTAGAGATTTAATATAAAAGGTAAGAGTAAGTTAAAGAGTTGTTCAGGGTCGAAGGAAAGGCTAACTAAATGTTTTCTTTCCTAAGAATTTGGGAATATTAAGAGTTACTTTCCAATTTGGAATAATTATCAAAAAACTTTTATATTTAATTATTAGTGGTGAAACATTTGATACTAATAATTTTTCAAATGTGTGTTTTCTAGCCATTAGTGGAGGGTGGGTCTTAGATTACGGATATTATTTTAAAATATTTACAAATTGATAATAAAATACTAATTTAATGATGTTAAAATATGTGATTTTTATCTATGAAACAATGGGAGTTTTAGTATCATTAGTACTGTATTTTTCCCTCATTCTACAGGATGGGTCGGTGAGAACTCTTGAAGTGGTGAGATGGGTACCCAAATTAAAGATAATCCCCATTTCCCTATAATTGTTTGACCAAAATGTTTTTAGATTTAATAATGATTCTATATTTTGTGTCCCTCACTATATTGAATGATCTATCAAGAACCCATGTTCTATACTAGGTATTAACTCTGGTTCCATTCCCAATTTCTCCAAAAAAAATCCTTTTCTAGAAGCTCACGGTAACCCCAAATGATTCACAAAAAAAATTAGGGTCAAGGACATAAATTTTCCCTAAAAAAATCATAACGGGAGAATTATTTTTCATGAAACAACTAACCATAATGAAATTCATAATTACTGATCATCATCCAACACTTTTTTAGAAATCAAGTCATCACTTAAGTGCCCATGAATCTGAATTACCATCCCTCACAATCTTTTGGAACAAAAATCCTATCCTAGAAAACCAAATTCTTTTTATTATTTCCATTATTAATGAACCACAACAATTTATAAATGAAAGAGTGTGACTTTTTTATAATATGGCATGATAACTTAAAAAGTGACATCACATATGAATAATAGTGATAGCCACCAATTTGATAAGAATATCCTTTCCCTCCTAAGAAATTTTCTTATATGACCATCTCAGGATATTTTTACTCTCCCTATACAGAATATCAGAGAAACACTGTTTCATTTAATTTCCAAAAAAATATGTTCTAAAAGATAAATTTTATGTTTATCCATAACATTAATTCTATTTGTTCCATGAAAATCCACTCTTTTTCTCAATAGGACACCAGAAAAACGAAATTTTAGATTTGGAAAGACTAAATATTTCTCATAAGGCCTCCTCTAAATAGTGAATCAAGAATTTAATAATGTGGTATTCATGTATGGATTCCCTTGAAAATAAAAGGAATTCATTAGAAAAAAATATACAAGAAATGGTAGGCCCCACCATTACACCTTAGAAACATGAATAGAATTATTTCAAGCTGTGACTGAAATAAGATTAGAATAAACATCTTCCACTAAAATAAATATGAATAGTGAGAGAGAATCCCCTTGATGGAGGCCACCAGTGGGAGTAAAACCCATGGAAAACCCACCATTAACATAAATTTTAAATGATTTTGTCAAGAACTTCTCATGATAAAATCAATGCATTTTGAATAGAAACCCATCTTTCTTATGAACAAGTGTAAAAAGACCAATCAGCTTGATTATAAGACTTATTCATGTTAATATTATATTCCACAATACCTATTTTAGTAGTGGATATTTTAATAATAAAGTATAAAAAATATTGATCAATAATATAATTATTGTAAATGAGTCTTTTGAGAAAAAAATCACTTTAATTCTATAAATTAATATCAGGGGTCCATCCATAAATATGATATACTAAAATTCTAGAAAACAATAGCAGGACATGTTACATTAAATGATGGGCCTATAATTTGAGATCAAAGAATGATTATTTACCATATGTATAAAGGAAATCAAAGTTTCATTAACATACCCAATATTTACATAACCATTCCACATATCTTTCATAAGTCATTTGATATCAAGGACAATAATGTGCTAGGAATTCATGAATAAAATATTGTGAAATCCATCCCGACTAAAAGAAGTAGTGGACTGCATTTTTTTAAGAGCCACTACAATTTGGTCTTCATTAATATCCTTTTCATGATGGTGATTTATAACATTCAGAACTACTATATGAATAAAATATGAAATTCCCCTATGGATAGAAGTTTCCCTAGCTATATAATGGTATTGGATGAAGTGAAGGATATAATAATAACTATATATAACTTTTTTAACAAAACTACCATCGAGAATCTCTAGATACATAATAACTTTTTTATGATGAGTAGATGAATATTTTTTATGAAAATATAGAGTATTCATATCACCTCCTTTAATATTATTTTCATGTACTCACATGAACGACTAACTCTATTATAAAGCGCAAAATTCAAATCAAATTCAAGCATGTAAATATAAGAAAAAATGTATTTAGAATATGAGAAGGAGAATAAATCCATTCTCCATTCCTTTGTATATTACATCTAATGATCAAAATGATGGAATTTAGAGCCACTCCAAATATTTAAATTGGATTTCACCATGATTAACTTATGATGGACATAAAAAAAATTAGGGTCCCAATATGATAAAATAAACTATTTAAAATAAATTTCCTTTATCCATAAAAATTTAGTTATAAATAGATTTTCATAGTTCACATGAATAGAAAAAGAATAGTATTTTAGAATGTTTGGTCTATTATTAGATGAATTTGGTGGGATATTAGAGACCAGATAGTTATTGAAGATGTCAAAGCACTCACTATATTCCCCAAACCTATGCAAGAATTATGTAGAATGATCATTTTTACACTTTTCCTAAAACAAAGAAAAAGGATTCAAATGAAATTTACTTCATTAGTATCTACCACTTAGACCACCTCCATAATGATGATCATCAAAGTGTGGGATCTCTTAGAACCCCCTTTCTTTTCATATCGATACTTAATTTTAATAAAATCTCTACGGATTAAAACAGGACCTAAGAGACTTTTAAAAAATATATTTCATGAAATCACATGTTTTTTCACTTATCCCCCTGATTATTCCACCCATATAAACCCAAAAAATATCATTCTAGGTCATTCTATTGATAAATAGATGTTTAATATGATTATTGTAGAAAATCATAGTCATAACTACAATACCATCTTTCCAAAGAATGAAAAGGTTTTCAGCATGACCACGAATAGAAAGCTAGAGAAACCCCTAAAAATAAACTTTGGATGAATTAACAATCTTGTTATTTCTTTCCGTCATGGTTTCAGAAAAAACCATGTTAGGGAATATTTTACAGCTTTGAAAATGGATCATCCGAATTTTATGTGGATTTCCAGGCCTACACCAGTTCTCGCACAATATATTCATTAGCATAAGGGGGATACATCCTACCATAATTTTCCACTGTGAAATTAGTAATATATTTATCCCCCAAATCCTTGAAACATTTCTGGTGATGATTATACTTAGTAAGAGTCTCTAACATTCTTTTTTTCCATAGGTTTTCAAAATTTTTGATTTTGAACCAGATTCATTTTTATTCTTTTCTCATGAAAGTCATTGTTTCTATGGGACAATTGGAATGGTCTCATAATATTCCTATAATATTTTTTGGGAGTAAAAATTCAGCACAAACACAGGGTAAATAACATGTTCTTGAGTGTCCAAGCAAGTTAATTTCTGGATGGGTGAGTAACAAAGAGAGAATTCTGAATTACATGAAAGTTATTTCCAAAGAAGGGATGACTAGGAAGATCCTCAATAATAAGATCCACATATTTACCATTATCTAAACATATCACGATGTGTTTAAATCATAATCTAGATAGATCTTCCCTATCAATGGAGGTGTGGTAAGTTGTAAAATTTCAAAGAAAGTAGTGGTTGGTAATTATAAAGTAGAGTCGAGGTATATTATTCATCTTTATATATCTAATTAAATGTTATATATACACAGATTCATCCAAGAGATTCATTTGGTACCTAGTGGTAAATATCCAATTATATTATAATGTGATAAAAATATGATAATGACTCATTATAAGGATCCAAGGTCACATCAATAGAAGAATCACATTCTTTGGAAGTGTCATCTCTTAATGAATTTTTATCACATGTGTGTGGTTGTAGTGAGTAGATTTTACAAAAAAAGAAATTTGGAGGGCCTGTTGAATGAATTCATTTATCAATATAATAATTTATATCATGTGGGGGTTATCATAATCAAAGTCATTAGTAGTTTTCACTTTTCCATGTGAGATTTTGTTGGAGTTTGTTGCCTATAAAAAATATTTATTAAATAAATTTTGTGTGTATTAATATATTTTAATGTAAATAAATATATTATCATGTATAGATTATTTTTCTATGTAATTTTATTGTGACAGTGAATTGGAGTATTTTCCATATTTAAATGTCACGGCTGTTCTCCACTATGATGAAAACCTTGACATGATATGATGATATTATTAAACATATGAAATATGTTAATATAAAGTTATTTGTTGGTACACATATGATGCAAAATGTTAGGCTTTTTTATACTCATAAGAAAATTATAATTCATCTCATGATTTTTTTCACATGGTAAACTATAATATATAAGTTTATGACGATAGACCTATAAGTAGGAATCCAAATTTTTACATGTCATTGGATATTCCTATCTATGAACTTGTTTAATGATCCTTATACTTTATGATTATTATTAATACATATCATACGTCATGAAATTTGATGTATTTTCCCAAACTATGACACCATATGTTCATGGTGAAGCAGGATACGTTGACTGTGTCATAAATAACAAGTTATTAATAAAAAACCATGGATAGATTTTTCCCTCCCATATTTATAGATGTAGATATTTTATCCCTTTTGATGGAATGAGAACATCAAACTAAAATCCATGGTGACAGTATATTGATGAATTTATTTTAGATATTCAAATTGTTACATATCTAGCATTTTGGTTGATGAAATGTTTATGTTACAATCTTGATAAGTTATGATGAAAAACGGATAATATAAAATAGTGACTATTCCTATATGGTTTGTCTCCAATGATACATTAACTTATTCCTCTATGGGTGCCTTAACTCATTTTTATATAATGATATTAGTATTTATAAAAACCCAAATAATACCACTAAGAAAGAGTCTAAGAGGGTCACACAATTAGTATATCCTTCGATATTATTTAAATACTATATGTAGTTAAGAGTTGTTGTATTGATCAAATTATTTTACCCACTATTTATATGTGAATTCAATATTAAATAAATATTCATTGAAAAATCATTGGATAATATATATTTATTTTTAACATGTTTTATTTATAGGGTAATAAATAATATTTATTATTAAATGAATATTTATTTAGTTATGAGAATATTATGGTAAATATTTATCCTTAATATTGGTAATATAATATTTATGTATTTATAGAATAGATTATATATTAATTATTTTAGATTGTGTAAATTTTTATGAAGGTTTATGGGTGAAGTTTATTTCTTGGTAATGGGAATTTTATATTAATTATCCAATAAATAAATATTAACTTAATTATTAATATTTATATTATCAATGAAACATTCTCACATAAATTAAATATTAATGATATTATTATTATTTAGACATGGGGTTCGCTATGGATTATGAGATTGGTTAAGGGTATACGTGAAAAAATTAATTCCTTAACAAAGATCTATATATACCAGATTATATCATTTCTATAAAAACCTATTTTTGAGAATAATTAATTATGAACAACACATTCCCTTATTATATATGAATTTTCATGTGTTATTAGTCATATTTTATTCTTTATTTATAATTAAATTGATATCCCAGTAGTTTTTTTATTTAGTTTTCAGAATTATGATCTTTTTCATTTCCTTTATATCCATGTATTTTCTTCTAAAATATTCTGGTTAAATTCCTTTTATATTTTTTTAATATTTCGGTTTTTCAAACCTACACTACTTGATCTAAAATATTATATTAATGGAAATTTAGGATCATCAATTGTTTTGATCCTAATGCTCTTAATAACCCAATAAGTGATTTCTCAGGTGGGTTTGATGCCTATATCAAAGTAGGGGTATTTTCACATTTCCAAGGATTCAAATAATATATATTCATGTGGATTACCAACTATTATGTGGCTTTTAATGTGAATGATATTTTTTATTTACATCTTCCACACATTTTCTATCTCATGCATCTCTCTGGTATGACATTATAATGTATATTTCAAATGTGCACTCACCCTATTAAGGGGTTTTCACATTCTGAGTTTCTTTTATTTTTTTTACTATTATAGTGTGATAGAACTTGGTAACTTCTAATTTGATTCGGCAAGTGATATATTGGTGAAAAATAGAGGTTATCATGTTTGATCATTTCCAATGGTCCATTGAAGGTGGAAAATCCATCCACTACTACTAGTATTGGTGTAGAGTTCTTGTAGAGAGTGGTGGATATATTTACATCCTTTAAAGTGATGAAAACAAATGTGAAGCTTTTGAAGTAAGAAGAATGATTTTTTAGCCACCATCATGATCTTGGTGTAAGAGTATGGCACTATAAGGGGTTAATTAATTTTTTATTTAGTATTTTCAAGAATATTTTTGGTATATAATTTAATGAAACGTGTTCATAGAAGGTGTTTGACCATGATGGTGAGAGGTTAACTCTTTATAATGTGTTTTATCACCACCACCTTGTTTAACATAGATTATTCAGATGATAGTTTTTCTAGTCCTATTTTCTTCTTTTGAGTCTTTGTATCTTGATATTATTTATTATAATAATAAATATTATAGTGGTGTTTATTTTTTCATTCACATAGGTCCATAGTTTACTAAATTAGATTTTATATATGTGTTCATTTTCATTAATGAATCTTTATTGAAAAGAACTCATCTTGAATTTGCATCATCTCCTTAGTCACTATTTTTAAATAAAAAAATTATCTACTTCATTTTAGAATCCATAAAACTAGCTTAGAAGATATTGGATATTTCATTTGGATACAACCGAACACACAGATGCTAACCGTTGTCATCACATACATAAAAAATTAAACAATATGATTTATGGAATTCAAAATAGATAATTTGGATAGGGATATTGATTTTAGTGTTTGGAACATAAAATATTTAGGCTACTAAATTATAATGAACTCCTTGATTCTCCTTATAGTCCTAAGAAGAGGGTTTCTATTATATTCATTTATGGATAGTATACTACCTCTAAGGTAGATGTGTGTACTGATATCCTTATGAATTATCATAGTCTCAGGCTTTAATAATTTGGTGATAAGGTTCTTCATGAAGTTTCCTATGAGACTATGTCTTCCCAAATTTGGTCTATTCATCGGTCCATGTTTATAAAAATACTATAATATTAAGATTAAATAAGAAAATGTGGTTGAATAATTTTCAAATGTTTCATGGAATTTCATTCATGACCCATATCAATGTCTTTGATAAAACCCTATTGGGTTTTTATAATATAGATGTTGAGTTAGATAATGAAAATTTGGCAATTATTCTATTCAAACCATTATATGATTATTATAGTTCTATCAATTTTTCAAAAATGTAAGGTAGATAATCTATCTCATTTAAAAATGATATATCTACCATATTATATACATTACTTTAAAAGAAGTCATCAATTAAACAATAATCTAAGTTTTTTTATATATGGTTCATACCTAAGTAGAGATTTAATATGAAAGGTAAGAGTAAGTTAAAGAGTCGTTCAGGGTCCAAGTAAAGGCTAACTAAATGTTTTATTTCTTAATAATTTGGTAATAATAAGAGTTATTTTCCAATGGGGAATAATTATCAAAAAAATTTATATTTCATTATTAGTGTTGAAACATTTTGATACTAATAATTTTTCAAATGTGTGTTTTCTAGTCATTAGTGGAGGGTGGGTCTTAGATTATAGATCTTATTTTAAAATATTCTTAAATTGAGAATAAAATAATAATTTAATGATGTTAAAATTTGAGTTTTTTACCTATGAAATAATTGGAGTTTTAGAATCATCAGTATAGTTTTTTCCCTCATTCTACATGATGGGTCGGTGATAAATCTTGAAGTGGTGAGATGGGTACCCAATTTATAGATAATCCCAATTTCCCTATAATTGTTTGACCAAAATGTTTTTAGCTTTAATAATGATTCTATATTTGGGTCCCTCACTATAATGAATGGTCTATCAAGAACCCATGTTCTATACTAGATATTAACTCTGGTTCTATTCCCAATTCTCCAAAACAAATCCTTTTCTAGAAGCTCACGATAACCCCAAATGATTCTCCAATAAAAATTATGGTCAAGGACATAAAGTTTCCCTAAAAAATGCTTAACATGAAAAGTTTTTTTCATGAAACAACTGAGCATAAGTAAATTCATAATTACTAATCATCCTCTAACCCTTTTTAGAAATCAAGTCATCACTTAAGTGCCCATGAATCTGAAATACCATCCCTCACAATCTTTAGGAACAAAAAGCCTATCCTAGGAAACCCAATTATTTTTATTATTTCCATTATTAATGAACCACAAAAAGTTATCAATGAAAGAGTGTATCTTTTGATAATATGTTATGATAGATTAAAAAGTTACATTACATATGCAGAATGGAGTTAGCCACCACTTTGATAAGAATCTATTTTCCCTCCATAGAAATTTTATTATATGACAATCTCTGGATATTCTTACTCGCCCTATACAGAATATCAGAGATACAATATTTCATTGAATTTACAAAAAAATATTCTGTAAAAGATAAATTTTATATTTATCCATAACATAAATTCTATTTATGCCATGAAAATCCATTATTTTTCTCAATAGGGAACTAGAAAAAAGAAATTTTAGATTTGGAAATATTAGTATTTGTCATAAGGCCTCCTCTAAATAGTAAATCAAGCATTTAATAATGTGATATTCATGTATGGTTTCCCTTGAAAATAAGAGTAATTCATTAGAAAAAAATATACGAGAAATGGTTGGCCCCACCAGTACACTTTACCAACACGAATAGAATTATTTCAAGCTGTGACTGAAATAAGATTAGAAAAAACATCATCCACTAAAAAAAATATGAATAATGAGAGAGAATCCCTTTCATGGAGGCCATTAGTGGGAGTAAAAACCTTGGAAAACCCACCGTTAACAGAAATTTGAAACAATATTTTCAAGAAGTTCGCATGATAAAATCAATGTATTTTGAATAGAAGCCCATCTTTCTTATCTACAAGTGTAAAAAGACCAATCAACTCAATCTTAATCATTATTCATGTTAATATTATATTTCAAAATACCTCATTTATTAGTGTCTATTTTTATAATGGTGTATAAAAAATATTGATCAATAACATAATTATCATAAATGAGTCTCTTGGAAAAAAAACACTTAATTCTCTAAATTAATATCAGGGGTCCATCCATAAATATGGTATACTAAAATTCTAGAAAAAAATAGTAGGAAATGTCACATTAAATGATGGACCTATAATTTGAGATCAAAGAATGATTATTTACCATATGTATAAATGAAATCAAAGTTTCATTAACATACCCAATATTTATATAACCATTCCACATATCTTTCATAAGTTATTTGATATCGAGGTCAATAATGTGCTAGGAATTAATGAATAAAATATTGTGAAATCCATCAGGACCAGGAGAAGTAGTGGACTAGATTTTTTAAGAGCCACTACAATTTCATCATCAGTAATATCCTTTTCATGATGGTGGTTTATAACATTCAGAACTACTAGATGAATAAAATGTGAAATATACCTATGGATAGAAGTTTCCCTAGCTGTATAATGGTATTGGATGAAGTGAAGGATATAATAATAACTATATGTAATTTTTTTAACAAAACTACCATCGGGCATCTCTAGATACAGAATAACTTTTTTCTGATGAGTAGATGAATCTTTTTTATGAAAATATAGAGTATTCATATCACCTCCTTTAATATTATCTTTATGTACTCACATGAACGACTAACTCTATTTATTATAAAGCGCCAAATTCAAATCAAATTCAAGCATGTAAATATAAGATAAAATGGAATTAGAATATGGTAAGGAGTATAAATTCATTCTCCATTCCTCTGTATATAATATCTAATGATCAAAATGATGAAATTTAGAGCCACTACAAATATTTAAATTGGATTTCACCATGCTTAAATTATAATGGACATAAAAAAAATTAAGGTCCCAACAAGATTAAATAAACTCTTTACAATACCTTTCCTTTATACATAAAAATTTATTTATAAATATATTTTCATAGTTTAAATGAATAGAAAAAGTTTAAGAGTTCTGAATTTTTTGTCAATAAATCATGGAATTTGGTGGGATATTGGAGACCATATAGTTATTGAAGATGTTAGATCACTCACTATATTCCCCAAACCTATCCAGGAATTCTACAGTATTAGCATTTTTACACTTTTCCTAAAACAAAGAAAAAGGAATCAAATGAATCTTAGTTCATTAATATCTACCACTTAGACCACCTCAATTGTAATGATCATCAAATTGTGGGATATCTTAGAACCCACTTTCTTTTCATATCGATACATAATTTTAATAAAATCTCCACTGATTAAAACAGGACCCGAGATACTTGTACAAAAAATATTTCAAGAAATACCTTGTTTTGAACTTATCCCTCTATATAGGCCACCCATAGAAACCCAAAAAATATCATTCAAGGTCATTCTATTGATAAATATATGTTAAATATGATTATTGTAGAAAATCATAGTCATAACTACAATACCCTATTTCCAAAGAATGAAAAGGTTTTCAGCATGACCATGACTAGAAAGATAGAGAAACCCATAAAAATATACCTTGGATGAATTAACGATCATGTTCTTTCATTCCATCATGGTTTCAGAAAAAAATCATGTTAGGAAATATTTTACAGCTTTGAAAATGGATCTTCCGAATATTATGTAGATTTCCAAGACTACACCATTTCTTGAATAATATATTCATTATCATAGGGGTGGGGGATACAACCTACCATACTTTTCCACTATGAAATTAGTAATAGATTTATCCCCTAATTCCTTGAAACATTTATGGTGATGATCATACTTTGTAAGAGTCTCTAACATTCTTTTTTTCCAAAGGATACAAAATTTTTAGATTTTGAACCAGATTCATTTTTATTACTTCCCCATGAAAGTCATTGTTTCTATGGAACAATTGTAATGGTCTGATAATATTCCTATAATATTTTTTGAGAGTAAAAATTCTGTACAAACACAAGGGAAATAACAGGTTCTTAAGGGTCCAAGCTTGTTAATTTCTGGATGGATGAGTAACAAAGAGAGAATTATGAATGACATGAAAGTCATTTCCAACCAAGGGATCACTAGGAAGATCCTCAATAATAATATTCACATATTTACCATTCTCTAATAAATACATATTTTAAAATATTAATAAATACATTTGAGTATATTTAAATGTATATATATATTAGAATTAAAATTAAAAAAAAACTACAATAGATTTTTGGATGTATACAAAAATAAAATTATTATGGTAAATTATTTTTAAAATATATATTAATAATAATAATCATTTCATAAAAATTTGTATATCAAAATTACTTGAAAAAATGTATATCATTTTCTAAGATAATATATGGTATATTATTTTATATAATAATTAAACATAGTATTAAGCATATTTAAAAGACATCTTTAATTAAAAAAAATCACACAAAAACACAAACACAAAAAAATATATATATATATATTGATATTTAAATATAGGTAATATAATTAGATGTATATATATATATATATTAATTATTTATTAGATTTAGTTATAGGTAATGTTATATTATTTTTAACATAATAAGTTTCCCAATTAACATGTTAATATTATTGTATGATGACTGATCTTGAGATGACCGATCAATGTATTATTCAAATTGAATGTCATATGTTTTTCTATTCATGTCTATAATTTGTAATAATTGTGTTTTTTTTTCATTTTGATTCCATATATGTTATATCTGTTCATATGTATATAAGGACCTTTGTGTCCATGTAGAAATGTTATGTATTCAAAACCTCTAGACCCCCTCACTTTCATCTGTGTAAAATTTTAATAAAAGGGTGTTTGATATGATCAGTTTCAATTTGACGTAGGTTTTACACCATGAAATATGGGGACTAATGGTTGCTGAAATTTAATATAAAAGAGGCTCTAACAGTTCCACCAAAGTCTTTATTGGATTATAATATAATGATAAACATATACATATAAAAATTCTCAAGATCAAGTCATTTTTATTTAGTCATAACTAATTAAAACATGTTAAACAATTAATGATTTAGTATAATTTTTTTGAATAAATGTTTTATAGATATTTTTGTTAGTGTTGGTATAATTTAATAGTGTGGTTATTTATATCGATAAATGTTTTTGTTGTAGTTTCCCACCTGTAGAAGTAGAAAATCATCATGAATGTCAGAATATAAATATATATATATACATATCAATAATATATATTATATATTAGATATAGTTGCAGGAAATGTTAAAATATGTAGAACATAATAATTATCTCAGAAAACATGTTATCAGTGTTGTATGAAGAGTGGTCTTGAGAACGCCGACCAATATATAATTGAAAATTTGTATCTTATTTTATTGTATCTAATTATTTAATTTGAAATAAATGACTGATCTTAAGATGAATTCCCATGTATGATTGAAATTTCATGTCTCGATTTTTTGTACCCAATTATATTCTTTTTAATAATAAAATTTTATTTTCAACATTGATGACCTGTGTGTCATACCTCTCCTTATGTATGTAAGGAAATTCATTCCCTCATTAAAATTTTATGTATACCAAACACCTAGACCCCACCACTTTCACATGAGTAACATTTTAATAAAAGGGGATTCGACAAGATTCATTTCTATTTAATGGTGTATTTTTACACCATGACTAAAAGGACGCTGATGGTTTCTGAAATCTTAGATAATATAGGTTCCAGGAGCTCACCCTATGATTTGGTTGGTTATATAATATTGACAAACCAATAGATAGGAAAAGTCTCCATATCAAGTCATATTTATTTAATCATAACCAATTCAAATGTCTTAAATATTTTATGATATTGTATATAACATTTCATTAAAAAAATTATTGATAATCATATATACATCAATATACTAAAATGGATAGGTAATTTATATCGATCAGGGTTTTATATATAGTTTAACTCCTTGAAGAGTGGAAAATATACATGAATTGGTGAATTTTATGTTGTCCATAGAAAAATTTATAGTCACTTAAAACTAAGTTATGATCAATAAATTATTTTTATTACATATAAAAATATTCAATATCATAAAATTTTATGTAACATTTTGTATCCTATGCTCATGGATACGGATTGGTTGGATGCATCATTATTTTTCAAGAAATAGTGCAATAGTGGTTAAATGGAATTATGTGTAACTATTTTCGATATTGAGGAGATTAGATCTACTACTACAACACAATATTATGGGAGATCTATTGATGTCAGTACTTTTTGAAATTATCATTCATTATCTTCTCATATGACTCAAGTAATACAAACAATTACGAAGAATATGACCAGAATATAGAAATCATTGGAGGGGACATCCCTATCAATACATTTAATTCAATGAATGAAACTTTATTTGATCATGAAGTATATAATGATGCAACATAAAGTGATATAATTGAGGATACTATTGGGAATGAACATTATGAGGTTCCATTGATAGATAGTCAACAAATAGTTAGTGGTAATCATTCTACATTATTGAATTCCATAGTCAAAGGAATACCCATGAAGAAAATTTTTATTGGGGTGTCATTACACCAACTACTAAATTACCTAGAATTATAGGTACCACGTATTAAAATTTTATAGCCCCATATATATGGGATAATATTTTTAATGTAAAAGTGCACTAAAAAATTCTCTAAATAAATAAAGTGTATAGTGGAAATTTTCATTTACGTCTGATGACTCCAAGAATGAAAAATACAACATTCACTGAGACAAATACAAGAGAGAATGTAAATTTTTGAATGTGGGGAATATATGATAATTTTTTTAAAATTTGAAGAAAACTAAGCTGGATGGACCGCATACTTGTGCACATACATGATTTTTGTAGGATAACTCTTCACATGATGTAGAGGTTATATCAACTATTATTGTAAAGATGAAATGAATGTGTCAGGATGTTCCAGTGTCATTTTTCCAGCAATGAATACAAAAAAATTTCAAATATAATATATCCAAATGAAATCCTTAGAAAGAAAATAAAAATGAAATTGTGAAAGTATATGGTTATTGGGATGAATCATATAGAGTGTTATCATAGATAATAAGATTTTTTTCTCTCAAAAATCATATTATTTTTCATTTAGGCACTATTGAGTATGTCCCCCAAATCACTGATTTGATCAAAAAAATGTGAATATCAATAGGATATTTTGGAAATTCAAGCTATGTATCAATAGATTTATTTATTTTAAACAATTCATTAAAGTTTATGTTACTTTTCCTTACATATAGTATAAAAGTGTTCTACTTATTTATACTACATAGGATGTTAATTTTTCTTCACTTCCACTTTCATTTTATATTATTCTAAAGGATAATTTTCAATCATTTAGATGGTTGTTTAACTATATACTCATTAATGAAACATAAATACAAGGAGTGTTTGATATTTGATCATTATTGAGAGATTATAGATACTAGAAAAAGTGATGGATTTTCATGGAGATAAGAGAATGATAATCATCAATATTTCATTAGACATATTTCAAGTAATGTGAATAGTAATTGTAGAGATGTGTTAATAGACAAGGTGATTATCAAATTGGGTATTTATTCTTAAACTTGTATTTGTTAGAAAAAAATTAATATCCTTTAAAATTAATTTTTCTTTATTGTTTCATCAAACAAGCCCCAACAATGAATGTTTTATCATTTACTTGAAGATATATAAATGGATAACCCTGATGTATATGATTATATGATGTATATTTCAAATGAAAAATAGTCATTGGCATATGATGGTGGCTCAATATATGTCTATATGAACACTAATATTATGGATTACATAAATAGAGTCCTCAAGGGAGTTATTAAACTATTAGTCACAAAGTTAGTACATGATACATTTTATAGATGTGTGAAGTACTTTGTTAAATGGTTCCAATATCATTATTAGAGGATACAACATATAATTCATTTTAGTCAGAATTTCCAAAGAGACATTGATAAGATATTGCAAGACACATCATCTTTTCATGTCCAAACCTTTAATCGGTTAGTGAGCCACTTTATGTTAATAGAGTTCCATGACCCGCTCATAGGAAATTTTGGTCATGTTCTAGTGGTCATACTGAAGTGCAGGTGTTATGATTGTGGTTCTTTCTAGGGATCGAGATATACATGTGTACATTTTCCTATAACGTTCACATCGGAGAACATTTCTTGGGAACCCTATGCTGACCTAGTATTTCACATGATCACTCAAGTTCTCTATTATAGTGAACCTTGGGTTCTTTTTGTTGATTTTCATACAATTACTTTCCCTCATGGTCAGCCAAATATAGCCCCTGGTATTACTATGTTCATATTATAGCTTTATCATTTATATATTATTTTAATACTGTCTTTTTTTCATTTATGTAGTTTTATTATAGTGCATGATATTCCTAGGTTCCACCCATGGGGATAAAAAAAGTTTATTCATATCTCAAATGATATAGACTGGACTCAATAATAGGTAGTGGGACTATAGTGTTTTGTTTGTCACACATAAGGGAATACACATAAGATATTTCTCTATTTTATAATAAGGGACTCCACTTTACTAAATATTTGATTGAGTTTTTGTATTTTAACACGATTGTGTACTTTTTTCATATTGGGTATTTTCTATTAATTTATTCTTTTATTTTTGGCCTGTTTTATTTTTTTCCTATTTTATCTCGGTGTTGTTTCATTTATCTTTTCAATCCATTTTTTTGATAATTAAACTATTATGAAATTAATCATTTAGTGGAAATGAATAACAATAGTTTCATCCCCTAAATGAATTTTCTCTAAATATTCCCTTGAAATCACATGACATATTGAATATTTCATGGATCCTCTTGTATTGTACATGATTTTCTTCATGATTGATATACATATAATTATTTACAAATACTAAATATGATTGTATATCATTAAAAATATAAAATTATGTAGTAATACAATATATCCAACCACATCTATTTTTAAACTCAATTTTCATCAAAATTTATAATTATGATTGCTAATTTTAAAACTCATTTTTCTTCTAGTATTTTTTTAATAAATATTTTTGATTTTTTGAATTCACTATAAAAAGTATATATGATATCAAATTTAGTGATGGTGGTCCCTCCTATTCTCACATTCAATAACATGCATGTTTCATGGATAGTCATAGAGGGGCGAACAGTTCTTTATTAGAGTATTAAAAGGTGTCATAAATTCCATCATATAGCACAACTTCCTTCCATTTTTCCTTATCTTTTCATTAATAGGTTTTACAACTAATCGATATGTGATTTCAAATTCATAGATCACCATCTCATTACATCACTAGTAGATAAATGGAGAGAATAAACACAAAAGATTTATTTTCTAGTTCAAGAGATGACTATTACAATTGAGGATGTGTCAATTATTTTAGGACATCCCATCAACGATGCGACTGTGATAGGATAAGTTAGTGAAGATTGGTTTGGTATTGTTCATAGGTGATTGGGATCCCAAGTCTAAGATGATGGAAGGTTCATCATCATGAGTCAATTGTGAATGCCCTGGATAGATGATAACTACACACATCTAGATGATACTGTTGATGAAATAACAATGTTGATATTTTCATGTGTATACATTATGAGAATTATTAGTGTTACAAGCATGATTGATAATTAAAAAAAAATTGTTTGATGGATGTAGAAACTGTTACAGTAGGATTTTGAAGAAAACATCAAGGAATAGAAGGGGGTTTGTATGTCTTGGATATACATACTGAACGCCATGAAACAGATGTCAAAATGATAATATATATATTATAGGATGTGTTACTCTTATCTAGATGTAGATATGGAAGTGAATCCCTCCCATTGATCCATATGCTTGCGCTCCATTGCCTAACAATATTTTATGAGAGTCACATCATGGATGATTGTTTGTTTTTCAGTCCTTATTATGTAAAAATAAAATATTAAAATCTTTATTATGAAATATAATTATAAACATGTAATAAATATATAGAGTTTGCTGCATCAATAGTTTATACTTCTAGACATGATGTCCACACATATGAAATTATGTTAGACAATATTTTACTAGATGACATACATGATTATTAATTGTATTTTTAAATTATTATTATGCATAGTAGATTAATGAATTTTTAACTACTTATTCATATTTTTTTGATTTTTTTGGTTTCATGGATTTCATATATTAAGCCTATCATCCAGATTCTCCCACCATAATTTAAAAAGATTCCTATTCTAAGCCCATGTGTCGTACTAAAGATTCATTTTCATATTTTTGAGTGGATTCATGACAAGAGGTTTATGGGGTAGTTTAGATTCTATCATCCCATTCACATAAAACCCAGTTAGTTTCCATCACTTCATTCCTTATAGTTGTTAGGTAAGTGATAAATTGATTGGAGGTGATATCAAAAACACTATATTGAGATGCGGGACAAATGGAATGAGTATCGCTTATGAATGGAAGTCACTATATGTTTGTATCTATTTGATAATATGGATTATGGTCCCTAGTACCAATTGTCTCGAATTTTAAATCATATATGATATGGACAGGGTAATCATAAGTTTTTGATAATTCTTATTTCCACCATTTAAAAACATTTTTATTAATGTTAGTTAACTACATATTTTTCTAGGATGCTCATTTCACATAGCTTATTCACATATATGATCTCGTAGAGGGATGGGAAGCTGTGAAGAAATATATTCTTAAAATATTGACATAGATTCTTCTTCAAATTGATGAGATTTATCATGGGATTTTCATTTATGTGTGAAGTGATGCTGAGGTTTTTGATCCGGATATAGATGTTTATGGGTGTGATGATCCTGTTATGGATACAGATGTGGCATTGGATGAGGATTTTCATCATGATCATCCATATTCTCTTCCAGTTCCTATTTAATGAGATCTATAGAAACAATCAGAGGGACATGAACTAACAAACAAACAAACATAGCTACTGCCATTGGTTATTCATCCAGATATCTCTAGCACATCAAAGACTATTAGGGTGTTATATTTTTCTATAGTGATAGATGTTTAATGGTTTGTTTTGTAATTTTTATTTTGCTGGTCAGTGTTGGGAATTATATTTTCATTTTATTTGTTTTCTTTTTTTTAACCCTTCATTTTTAATCCTTCACTAATAATTTTTAAAATCCATTCATTTATTTATTAATTTTATATATATTTATTTAAAAAATTTAATTAAAATTATTTACTTCATGTTATTGGATTTAAATGATATTAGTTTTTATTAATATTTACAACTATTTAATTAATGTTTAATTGAATTTGAACATGAATAATCTAAAATCATGTATTTTTTATGATAAATTACAATCCCACCATGATTAATAATATCAAATGATATAAAATTTTATTACTTTTTCTTTTCCATTATATATGATAATATGTATTTTATGTAATCATGTGATACTTATATTTTTTAATCATATAACGCGATATCGATCACATACATAGGTATTCATGTATGTATAAATGCATGTATATGTATGTGTGTGTATATATGTCAATATTTAATTCTATAAATATATGTGTTTACAAACTTTTTAAAATTATGTTATTAATGTTTTAAGTTTTAAATTTTATATCTTTCTATCTTTGTGATTTTAAAATACATATTTTTATAATTCATATATTATATTTATAAAATATATTTTTTAGTTTTAATTCATTTTATATTATTCAATATATATCTAGTTATTTAAATAAATACATATATATATGTATATTATTATTGTTCTTATTACCCAAGTGACTTTGTCCCTTACAACACTTTGGTGGCCTCATCATCACATAGCATAACCTCATCATGTATACAATGCCAACTATTCTTCATCATGTAACTTCAAGATTCATCATCTTCTCGATCACATGAAAACACATTGTGTTCTTCTATTTTATCCATCCATGTTTCTCCCTTTTTACATGTTTACAATGCCATCCCTGTCCTATTCAGAGCTTCTACATTGTCTTCAAAAAACAATGCTACACAGACTTCAACGTTCCACCGGCCTCCCTCACTAGTTCATCTTCAGCTTCGTCTCCTCTACCTTCTACCACCAGAAAAATTTATGGTTACAATATCATCTGCCTTGGGGGTAGCTCACTTCTCATAGTAGAACTACTTAGATACATTACCACTTTGCACCAGTAGAAGCGGAATTTCTCATCAATAGTTCCGGTAGAATATTAAACACAACGGTAGGGGTATAAAACTCTTTCTATTGCCAATTAATTTTTCTATTTCTAGTTAAAAATATATCTAATATCAGTTTTAAAAATTTATCTTCCGTAAATTCTTATATTTAATAAATATCCAATTAAAATTATTACATTGTCATCTCAAATAATGTTTATTACATTGGTTCATAAAATATAACACTAGCACTTATTTTTTATGTGATTGAATATATTTCTCTCTAAAGTAATAATTGTTATTATTTTATTTGTCGATACCATGAATTCAATTTTTTTATATTCCAACAGTTAAAAAAATATTTTTACCACATCAAATATAAAATTTTCAACTCTTTTTTTATCAACAATATTTAATTAATAAAATAATTACATGTTTGTAAATATATTTTGTGCATAGGTTTTTTTATACACACACATAGAGTATAGTATTTGTGATTCTATTTTTGTGACTTTTTTATGTTACATTAAACTGCAGGTTTTTTCATATTTTTTAAGTGATTTATTAATTTTTAATACACTTATTTAAATTGACTATTTTGTTAGGTCTATTTGCAGGTTATTTTATGATAGTGTAAAAGAGATCCAAAATTATATATTGTTGGGCACCATATTTCAATTTATAGGTAAAAACATTATCATATGTTTTATTATTTTATAAATCATGGAATGCAGTTATTGGGTAATTATACTCTCCAAAAAGAGATTGGATTTAATAAATATATGAAAATAGTCTTTTGGAATATGATAATGTGATAAAATAAACTTCATAAATTTTCATTAACACACCGGGGACACAAAATATTTCATCACATACGATCAAGAAATCCTAAAACTTCAGTTCCATTACTACAAAAATGAAGGAAAATGTATGATTAACTCTTTACTATTGAAGTGATCGCAAACATCTATCTTTATCGCCTTCATCTAAACATTTATGGTTTAATTTTTTTTTCTATTTTTCATCATGTACTCTTTATGTAATATATTTGTATTATTAGCATCACATTATGCTTTTCCCAACCAAAATATGGTTGGTGTGGGTTATTCAACCACACAAATTGATGTTCTTTGGTTATGAATTCCAATGAAAATTCAAGCCTATAGTTGGTTGTGTATTCCAAAAAAAGTCAGTTTTGTGCCTCCTCGTATTGTAAAAGGGAATGTATATAATATGCTATCATTCCTTTAAAAGTTAGTTACTCTTAGTGGGTACCAATATTATCATTGAGTATAGATGTTTTAAGAGTGGACTAGGATCTTAAGGATCCAAAAAACTATAGTAATGATGCTATCATTCTTTTAATATCCACAACATAACTAGAAAATTGCAATCACCATAGTTTTATTAATTAATAAACTCATATTGATTTTTTCTTAGAAGTTTTTAAATGACTAATCACCTCCACACTAGTATATTTTTGGAATCAATTATGATATAGTAATTGAAATTTGAATGTGAAATAGTTTTTATCTATTATTTATTTTTTACTATTTTACTAACTTGAGTATCCTAGACCTAACAGTATATGGAATAAAGACCATTTTTATAATATAAATTTTGTTCATGCCAATGATTGACGGATTCCAAAAAATCCCCCAATTTTTTTAAAGATACTTTGGATAATTGTAAGATATAATGGAATAATACATGAAATAATTAAGTGTGGATCACTAGACGATAATGGAGAAACTATATAACTTTTATAAAGTTGATCCAGATACACTTTTAGGTAATAAAATGGTAAAATATGTTTTGAATTAAAATGTTAAGAATTTTTTTTCATTTTCATATAAGAATAATTTTCAATAACCATGTTTCTACTTGTAAGATACCCCATGATATATTTTGAAAACTTCATGTCACTCACTAAGGGACTGAAAATATCAAAAGAACCGGGCTAGGAATTTTATAAGTATCATACCATGATTTCAAGAAGGATTAATAAGTATCAGTGAACTGGATGTTCCACCAATTTAAAATAATTAAATTTTTTTTGGGTGGACTTGATGAAGTACTAGGAAATACATATCAAGTTGAAGGAGTACTAAGATCTATTCCAAAAAAATCCATGCAAAAAAATTGGTGATTGATGAAAGTTACAATTTTTATGAATATACTTTAGTTGAACTAATCAAATCATTATGGAAGTGTGAACATGATGTGTAGAATATTTCACATTAGGAAAATACTAATAGAAAAGGTATTTCTTATAAGTATAATGTTAATGAATTGTCTAAATCATCAGGTATTTCTTATAAGTATAATGTTAATGAATTGTCTAAATCTTCTCAATTTGAGTTCTTTGAAACTAATAAAAAGGTAGATCATTTTAGTAGGAAGTTTTCCAAATTTATGAACAATAACACTAGTAAGAGATAGTTAAAATGGAATTTCAAAAAGGATTAAAATATTTTTAATAGTATTAATAATAATTATGTTTTATAATTAATGTGTTATGAGTAAAGTAATAAAGGTCATATCATGCCTAATTTACCCAAACTCAAGCAATGCATAATTACAAATATAATAGAAGAAAGGAAAATAAATATTTTTCTTTATGATGGAACTATTTAGATAGTTATAATTTTAGAAGAGACTTAGGTTGTGAAAAAAAGGGTAACAAATCTCTTATGGGAGTAAAATATGAAATACCTTACTCTTTTTTTACTCAATTAATTACTCATACAAATGTTGACCACAATTAAATGATTGAAGATGAGAAAGAAAATAATTTTAATTCTTCATCTAATTATGATTATATTAAATATAAACTCAAACATATGTATAATGAGAATTAGAAATTGAAGAATGATATTATCTATATTATTGAAAATTATAGTTATATAAAAATTATAAACAAGAATTTTCTTAAAGATAATGGTAATCTAAAAATGGAATGTGATAATTTAATATATCTGTTTCCCATAATGAAGAATCTAAACGAAATTATGATAATGATATGTCAAAAATAAAATAATAAAATAAGAGACATAAATACTTATGGAATTAAATGACAATGATTTTAAAATAAAGTTTAATTATTTCTCAGATGAAATGACTAATCTTGAGAACTAATGTAAAAAGATTAATCATGAAAAAAAGAACCTGAGTAATATAACATCTAATTTCAATAAAAAGGTTTATATTGATTTAGAATAAATTCAAAAAGAGAATTTTGATTTCATAGAGGAAGTTATTAATGTTAAAAAAACATTATGTTCTTTTTTTCAAGGTTAATAGAAATATGATAAAAATATTTTTATGATGAAAACAAAATATAACAAAAATGGTTTTGGATGAAACATTTTATCACCAAACACAAATAATAATACTATTATTAGATAATAAAAAGGGATTATTTATACTATAACATTTTTTAAATTTTATATTAATGTGAATTATACTAATGAATTCTCATTAATATTTACTCAATATTTTGTCCATACTAAGATAATTATATATAATAATTTATTTTTATAAATACTCCAAAACATATGGTTGAAATATGTTTGGGAGGAAAGAATATCTACTATTAATTCTATAGAATCTAAGATAGCATAGGTATCAAAAGGATATACTCAAATCGAATTGGACCTATGCTGGTCACCATGCCCAGGTATGTATTTTCATTTTAGAGATAATGGATACTGTCTACTATTTCATAAAATGGTATGTTGGCATGATTATTATCTATTATATTTTTAATGCAATTTTAATTTTTTTATTTTTAAACGTGTACATTAACTTCTACATTGTTATGGAATGTAATCATGATGTAGCTTATTTATTTAAAAAAATGGTTTCATATATTATTGTTATGTTTTTATATTGTCTATAAATTGTTTTAATATTTTTTATAGATAAAAAAGAATTTAGGCGGAGTTACTCCATATTTATTAGATGAAATTAAATAGTTTTATATTAGTTTCAATTTTTTTTAAATAGTTAGTATATGAGAACATCAAATTTGATTAGTCTATTTGAAATAATTTTTCAAAAATATTTTTGGTTTTATGAAATAACTCAGGTCCTTGATTTTATCATATAACAACAAGAATTTACACATTAGTGTTCGATATTTTTTGTTTCTATAATCAGTTGAACACCATCAAAAATAAAATTATATTTAGTCTAGAGGTTGAAATATAATTTTTCAATACTTTTGGTTGAGGGAAATTTTATTTCTTAATATAAATTTATTTTATGCATTACAATTTAGATTATTTCATTCATCATTTTAGATAAGTTTGATCATAAAAATATGTTCATAGTGCATATTTATGAGAAGAATTGTATTATTCTAATAAAGGTAATTTTTTTTCCTGAAATTAAGATAATTTTTTTGATTAAATACATTATTTAAACCTATTCATGATTATATTTTTTTTTCATTTTTAAATTGTTTCAAATTATATTGGAAATAATTATTTTTAATGATTTATTTTTAATCAGATATCTTAAATTATTTAGCTAAGGGGGAGTTTGTTTGTTCTTAAATTCATAATGAAAAGTTACTTATAAATTTTTAAAAGTGTGTAAGTTTCATAATGTTTTTTTGTTATTTTTTCATGGATTTTGGTTATATTATATAATATTAGAAATCATATTAAATGATTTTATTTTTTAAATGATTAAAAAAAAATGTAATCTTATTTTGATAAATAAAATCATTAATATATTTGATTATATTTAACATTATTATGTTTTTGATAAATTTAAAAAGGGGTAGAATAGGGGTTTATAAATAGAACTTTACATTGCAATTTATAAAAAGGGAAGTGTTGGGATTTATATTTTCATTTTATTTGTATTCTTAAATTCAAATAACCTTTGATTGTTAATCTATTATTGATAATTAGTAAAATAATTTCTGTTATATATTAATATTAAATATGTTTATTTAAAAAACATTATTGAAAATTAATTAATTAATGCTATGATAATTAAATGAAATTAAATTTTACTAGTATTTACATCTACACAATCATAGTTTAATTGAATTTGGACTTAAATTATCAAAACTCTTATATTTTTTTTATAAATTAAAAATCCTTCCATTGTTAATAATATCATATTCCTTAAAAGTTTATTGTTTTAATATTTTTAATAAAATATGTTAATATGTATTTAATGTGATCATGAGTTTATTTTTTTAATAATATGTACATGTTATTTAATTTGTTCATATAATTCTATATATCACATGTGTTCAAATAAATCTTATTATTTAATATGATCATGTGTTACTCATAAGTTTTAATATTAAAATGTGATATTGTTCACACACACACACACACATATATGTATATATATGTGTGTGTATGTGTATATATATGTATATTTTTCGGTATTATATTATATTAAGATATGTGTCAATTAACATGGTTTCATTCTTTTTTTAATGATTTAAGTTTTAATTTTTTTATCCTGTTATCTTTATAATTTTAAAATAGATATTTTTATCTTTATGATATTATATTTCTAAAATATTTTTTTATATTTAATTAATTTTATATATTTCATTATATATATATATATAATTATTTTAAAAAATATTATATACATGTGTGTGTGTGTATTTTTATGGTTGTTTTTATTCGTTAAGAGGGATTATTCTATGGAAAACTCTAGAAACCTCATCATCACAAAGCATATCCTATTCATGCAAGAAAGGAAAAATATTCTTCATCATGCACCTTCAAGCTTTATCAAATTCACTATTTCATGAAAGCACATGACATGCATCATTTTCATCCTGCAACACATCTCCCTTTCTACATGTGCATGATGACATCCCCTCTATTCTATTATTCTAAATTATATTTACATAGAAATGATTCATAGGCCATGATACATCATCGACCTAACTCACTAGTTTGGCTTCAACTTCATCTCTTGTCCCTTCAACTACCTGACACATCAATGGTAGTAACTTCATATTCCTTATTCGTAGCTCCCTTTTCATGGTAGCACAACTTTATTGTATCACTACTTTGCATAGATAGCTGCAGTACTACTCATCAATGGGGGTTCTAGAACAATCATCACAAGGTTATAAGTATCAAAATCTTGTAACCATAGGGAAATTTTCCTATCACCTATTAAAAATATATTTACTATCAATTTAAAAAAAAATCTACCATGTGTTTTAAAATTTTATATACCACAAATTAAAATTATATTATCTTCATCTTAAATAATTTTAATACTAACAGTTCAATAGATATAGAAATACTAATTATTTTTATGTGAATGATTAGATTTTTTACAAGATAATATTTTTTATCGTTTTAATTTCTCATTCAATCAATTAAAATTTTCAATTCCATCTTTTTAGTCAAAAAATATATTTTCTTTCTACCTCCTATAGAAAAATTTAAAATATTGTTTTATCAATTATATTTTGTTAAAAATATAATTACATGTTTGTTTAAAGTATTTTTGATAATATATTATGTGTACAGAAACATGCAGTATAGTCACTACGATGATATTTTTTTAACCTTTTAATGTTTCAATATACTGAAATTTTATTCATATTATTTTAACTTCTTTATTAATTTTTAATACACTTATTGGCATTTACTATTTTTTTTTATTTTTTTGAGTTTATTTTGTGATGAAATAAAATAAAACTAAAATTATTTGTTATTGGGAACCATATTTAACTTTACACGTAACAATATTGTTTTAGGTTTTATTATTTTATAACCCGCGACATAAAGTAATTGGATAATTAAAAAATCTAAGAAGATCATTTATTAATAGATGATATTGGTTAGAGTGGAAAAAAAATTACATGGTGAATTTAGTTTCAAATGAAAATTAATTTTACAAATAATTTTAAAATAAAAACCCCAATATGGTAAAAACACCTAGTTAACATAAATAATAGAAATATATAATTGGATCTTTGTAAAATGTTCATTGAATCCCAATCACAATTCAATTAGAATACATTGTGAATACCTTTATATTTTGAAACCAATCAACTAGTATGAAACACATCATATAAAACATTAGTTTAAGTTAACTATGAGTTTTGGCATTCATTAAGAATTTTAGAACATAGTAAATTGGTTTTATTTAAAATAAATAAAACATGAAAGATAAATCAGAAAATATATTGCATAAAATATAATAAAATGGAATATAACAAGGGGTTCATACTCAATCTGAGTGTTAATCCACTTAACATAGAAATAACTTACTTCCAAGCAGTTTATAATAAAATAAACTCATTCAAAAGATAGATCATGTTTTACAAAAAACATCTCAAAAGGATTTCCAGGAATATATCTTATTCCATAGTTATGTATGGGCTAGAAAAGAAAATAAATTCACAAGAAACTCTTCCAAAAATTTTTATGGGAAAAAAATTAAATTATCGGAGAGAGTATCATGTTCTCCCATGTTTAAAAAAGGTTATTTTGTAATTCAAGTATACATATTAAAAAAAAAGATCAAATGTAAAGCCTAATCAAAAATATAAATAGTATAAAAATTATGACTTATAGTGAGGATCAATTTGAAGAGTTTTATTTTTTATAATGTTCTTGAATTCATCATTAGAATAATCTCAAAAATGATTCACTGTAAATTCAGAAAAATAGGGGGTCGTGAAATTTTGGTAAAGGCTTTTATTTCAGTATGTGAATTTATAGGGAGATTTTACACACAAATTTTCCTCTTATTTCTTCTTATCTCAATGTGGGAGATTCAATGATTGAGTGTTCATGCATATGCCTCTTAGTCACATGTGTGTCCTTTTACATGAGGTTGGTTCTTTTAAATTTATAGCTTTATAGGTATAATTTCTTTTTGTAGGATAATATTAGAATAAATGGGATCCTCATACTAATCAACAGATCTGAAAATAACTGAAATTTTAATTAAGATAACCACAGATTTGTTTAAGAATAATCATTCATTAATACATGTGTTTTTATCCAACATTAAATTCATAAAATATCTGTCTGGATAATTAATTTTGAAATTAATTATGGATAGCTTTGGTACCATTATAGTGATTGTTTTACCGGGGGAAGATACTTATAATAATAGATCTTCTAAATGGTAGCTCGATTCTGGTGGTAGAATTATTGAACTAATGGTAGCATCAAGTGATGATACCATCTCTTATCTATAGAAGTAGTTAATGGTAGTAGTGATAAATAGATAAAATATAATACTATAGGAAGTACTATTGAATGGATGGTATCATAGTGTGATGGTATCATTGACTGGTGGTAGCTCTACTTGATGGTAGATCGATCGAGTGGTTGTTCTTTTTTCCCTGACTCTAGAATAGTTGACTATGTTAGTAGCATCATTCAATAGTAACTTATCATAGTGGTATCATCACATGATAGTATGAGAGTTGAACAAGAAGTATACCTATTTGGATTTAGGAGGTTTGAACCTGTGGTAGCTTATTGATTCAACAGTTTCCTGAATTAAATGACGGTAGATCAATCCTTATTTAAAATTTCACATATTGTATTGAATATTATTTACTGTCATAAAAAATTGAACATATTATAAAGAAAACAAACATTATTTTCAAATATTTAAATAATCAGGTTCTGATAATCACCCAATTTTTTATAATCATATATCATGGAAATTATAATCATATTTAAAGTATTTATGGGATGATTGAAAGATTATTCATCCTAGATCCATTTATCAATGTGAATTTATGTATATTGAATTATGAAAAATAAATTTCATACATACTAAATTCCATATATACTACTAACCTTTTGGGATTATCAAAATATAAATAGAATATGAAATGAAATAAGATAAATAAATTTGAATAAAAGAGTATTTCCAATATATATCAATGTGAGCAGTTTACAACACAAAAAATGATTACAAGCCAAAAAAAGAATGTCCCTATCAAAATGTATTAAAAAATGATGATTATTAATTATCTCAGAGTGAGGCATGATCCACTATCTTCTTTCCTTTTCCATTTGTAGAAGGAATATGGGAGGGTTAATGGGTAGATTGAGGTTTGGGTGTCCGAAACACAACGCTAGAAGAAGCCATGGGTCTAATATATCTCACATCTTCAATCGGAGTGAGGTTGGTGGATCTCATTGTAGTAGTGGTAGTTTATCAAGGGGAATAAATTAATGAAAAAAATGGATCTAGTGAGAGTAATTGTGGCCTAATGTAATTTTTTAGTTATCATAATGGTTCTAGAGGTGTATAGAAAGGGTTCCATTATCTCCAAAAACTGAGTGATAACTTGGCCACCAAGCTCCATATCCTTGATGAAATTAACTTCTTATTCCTTGAAGATCTTCAAAAAAATGATTATGGACTTCAGTTGAGTCACCTATTACTTGAATTCCCTATTCAGAAGATGCATCCTTATATATTCATCCAAGAACATAAAATTTTAATTGAGATCATTGTTTGAATAATCTCTTGAAATGCGGTATTTAATATCTTTAGTGAAAGTATCTATATCACTCCTTTCCTCATTTAATCATTATCTTACTACCATATATATATACTCACTATGGTACTTGATATTTCAAAGAACATCTTAGTGAGAAGAAGAAAGGCCATGCCCTGTTGCATGTAACACCTCTCTATCTATGGACCTAATAAAATATTCATCCTTTGAATTATGAGAAGGTGGCAGTGTAACTTCTCAAGAAGAAGATATAGTAGTATAAAACCCTCTAGCATCCCTAAAGGGGGTATATCTATCCTAGTGAAGATGAAACTCAGGTCCTCCATGGTGATTAGAATTAAATCTATCTTCACTACCAACTTATTATTCTCAATCTCTATTTTTTATCTTTAAGAGTATTCTTGTTCAGATATGAGAAATAACCATGGTGACTATCATCTTGGTGACCTCTTAACTGAGCTTGGTCTCCTAAATTGTATAATAACTAACAATACCACATGGATATTACAAATATTTGTCCTTATATTCAACCAAATCCAATCTACTCACATACCTAGAAGGAGGTGGAGGATAAGTAATATTAGGATCTCCCTTTTAGATAGGTATATAAAATCCTCATGTCTAGTCTCTATAGTGGATCACTATATGAAATGAATTCTAACCAACCATACTAATTAATACTCTTTACTAATGATCCCTTAGGACCCCTCTACTCAATTGAAATAGAAGATCCACTATGCCCTGGTGGACTACCCTGATCATCACTATCAACAACAACAATAACAACTGTCTCTGATTAGTCTAAACCAACCTTAGCATAGCCTAAGGATTTATAACCCTTAGAAGGGGTTCCATCCATATCTAAATCATAGGTAGATTAATCTTCATTACATCCAGAATCATGATCATCTGGAGCACCTCAATCATTAGAGCTCTAACTAGCTAAAGGATAAAATGTTACACATTGCTAATTCCCACTAGCAGATTTTCTGGTCTAAGTAATAGACCGCTAAGAATGATTCTTCTAATCCTTATCTTCCCCATAATCATCAAACTCAGAGTCATTTGATAGCACTACTACTACCTATGATGTTACAAAATAATAATCGACAATATGATCACCAATAGATACTTTTGTATATTCTAACTCATCATCTTACATTGGTAGGTACTCTCTTGTATGAACGTAAAGTGAAGGACTAGCTGATCCAAAGGACATGAAATGTCTCTTTTCCACCTCTATATCACTTCCCACAACCACTAAACTAGTCATCGATACTTTTTTACTTAGGTCAAGATTCTTTTACATATTCCTCAGCTTCCTCTTGAACTTTCTCATAAGAGGAATACACCAAAAACTCATTTGGCTCCAATATTTGGTCAACCATATATCTTGGTCTAGTAATGTGTTTCATCGGGTTAACATCCCGAAGATCTAGTCATTTTTAGCCACCCATTTCCTCATCCAAGGGTTCTAATTAACCCTCAATATCTTTCAAGTCACCAATCATTTGATGAAACCACCAAATTTTTTCTCTTTCTATTTAGGTTTAATAACTAATCCTCTATCTTATTACATAGATGAAATCAACATAGGTTAGGCTAAAAATTTTGACATATGAGAGGGCTTTATCAACGCTAACATGGGGACCATAAAATATCTGACCACATTTATCTTATATAATATTTTCATAAGAAATAATAAAAAGGCATATCAATTCACAATTTTTATAAAGTACACCTTTCTTGGAAAAAGTATGTGTTGAATACACATAAATAGAAAACACCATTCACCAGTAATCACTATAAGTGTAGGCCTTTGAACACTAACATTCCCAATTACCTCCAAAAAAGCATCCATATACAATAAAGTATCACAGTAACATACAATGGAGCCTTGAAAATCATCAGATATACCTTTATGAGGAACCTTGAAGCATCTTTCCCACTAATTTGAAGAAAATTCTAGTTCATTACCATGAATCATTATTTTAATGTAACACCATATTTTTTTCCATCGATTATTCCTTGATTTTTTTGTTTTGAATTTTTTTTAGGTTTATTATGGGATTCTTTGTAATGGATATAGTTTTATAGGGAAAATGACATTATTTTTGGTGATTTATATTATTTGTATTAATAGAGTCCATTTATAAATGATTAAATTGATTTAAAAGATACTCTTTGGGAGAAAAAATCCTTCAGTTTTTTTTAGAGTGTTCTTGCAGAGAACTGGGATGAGTACTAACTGCTAGAAACATTCACATCATGAATGGATTCTCAAATGTGAATATGTTTTAGTGAAGATTAAATGAATATAATTATGGAATGAATTTTTTTGGGCCATTAATGTTTAAACGTCCTGAAAGAATTTAGTAGGATTTAATTTAACCGAGGTGATTCCATTTCAGTGTATTTTTAATACGTGGGATTTAATGTCAATGGATTAGTGACTGACTGACTGAAACTTCTTTTTTTGGATTTTTCAAATAAGTCACTTTTTGGGTTAGTGAGAACCGAACAATCAATGAGAACCATGGGCGGGTTGGATTTGGAACCACGTCCAAGTATAGACCCACCTAAAAGAGAAACGAGACAACAACCAAATCCTCCCCAAACACCTCAACACATATATCCAACAAAATAGGTCCTTTGGATTCATTTTTTCTTTTGGTTTTTGTGGAAGTGTTTCATATTTTTTTAGATTATTGATTTATTGGTGTTTTCTATCAATAATTTCTAGTGTTATATTATTACATGTGTTTCGATGTCTTATGTGTGGTTCACCAATCTTTTTTGTCAAAGGCAGAAAGGTTCCCATTATTATTGAGGCAGTTGGATATATGAAAGTGTTTCTAAATAATGAATTGATATATGTTCTTTTTTATCCCTTTGGGTTGCTCATTGGAATGGTTTTCCTTTTGTGGAATAAGTTTTTATTATATTTGAGAATATATTTTAGAAATAGTTTTATAAGAACATAGCACATTGGGATTCTTGGATGCATTGATAAATTAACATGGGTGAACTATGTTTGTGGACCCACTAAGAGTTAATTATGTCATGTTGATACACTATGGTTGGACTTGATAACATTTGGAACCTACTTATGTGTATTTTTGGATTATTTTATGTCTATTAGGTATTCCTATAGGATAGGGACCAAAGGGTGTGATTTTTCTTTTATTCTTATAATATAACTAGATGATTTATTTCATGGATGTTTTATCACATGTTTAATTTAATTTTTTTTCATTTATACCATATATACTCTTGGAGTTGGGGAATATGGTATGCATTTATGGAAAAAACATTGAATTTTATAGATGGTTTTATTTCGAAAAATTATTTATAAACTATAATTTTTTGAAACTATAAATTATTAATTCTTGATATTAGAATATTTTGGTGGTATCATACTGAGATTTGTATGCAAAAACTATTTTTTTCTTTGGTTAGTTGTAGACCTTGTTTTATAGGAATTGGGGAAAGTGAAGGGAGTCATGTAGCATGATAGTTTCTCCTAAAAAATGTTTCACTCTTAGTTGGATTGTTTGGATGTGATGGTTGGTCACATGGAGACTTTTCGGTCTTTTCTTTTCATACTTTTCTGGTTTAGTCTATTTTTCATGGAATGTATATATATTGTTATAATTTTTTATTCTTTTTTTTAGTCTATTTGTAGGTCTTTTTTGGTTATATTGAATACTTTTTTCTCTTATCTTTGTTAAACCTCACAATATGATGGATGGATTGGGTGGATGGTTTACTTGACCTAGGTTAGTTCATTTTAAATTGGTATCAAAGGGATTCTCTACCTGAAGTGCATTAGAACTATATAAGATTGGTTATTTGTATTAGGTAGACCAGATATAAGATCCTATAAATTTGTATAGTGAGTGTTGGAATATTCCTATCTAGCTCACTTTCATGTTTGAACTCAATTTTACATGGGTGGTCGTAAAATTTTCACCTGGATTGGGACTTGGTGTTTGAGGTCATTTGAATGAACTATTTGTGAATATTATTTAAATAGACCTTTAATTGTCAAAATTTGCATTTCTTGTTCAAATATTCCATAATATTTTTTAATTATTATCATTTTACTACATTGATATCGATACTTTAAGTTGTTCATGTGATTTTGGAATCCCTTTGTGGCTGATTGGTTTTTGTATTTTGATTTTTTGACAATGCCTCCGATAAGGGATCTTACAAATCTTATTGAGGAAGATATGATATAGGTTCTATAGTAAATTACTCTGCTGGACCTTATTTGGTAGAAGTGATAATACCCTCTATTCAGACACTGTGTGAAGTAGTTTTCGAGATCCCATGATGAGTCATGTATGATAGATCAGAATTTACAAAGAAGCATCTGCCTTCCATCTATGGAAACAAAGAACCATAATAATATAAATAATTTAATGATCTTATTGAGACTATATTAAACTTTATAATGATTATTGAGTAATATTTGCTGTTTTTTACATGAATATTATTGAAGGATAAAGAAAGAGGTGGTGAGACTCTCTTTATATAGATAAGTTTCAAGAGGATCTTACATGGGATTCTTTCAATAAAATCATAAACCACCAGTTTTATACTAAGTTATTTTGTTAGTAAATAAGAAATGATTTTTTTACCATAGATCATGGATAAAATCATTTTCTTGTGTATCCAACCCATTTTTTTTGATTTTGTGAACTTGGAACTAGGGCTAGTCAACAATGATTACTTGAAGGTTCAGAGGTTTCTATTGAGGTTGAGGGTTGACACTCATTCAATGTTGATTCTCATGTGCCTTATTACCATTATAGAGGTTGTTGCAAAGTAATATTTTGAGGAGGATAAATATCCCAAAAAAACATGTGTGGGAGGAGTTTTAGTTGGTATAATCATTAGCTAGGGTGTATCTTATATCCAAAAAAGAAACCTTAAGTGTAGCCTTTTTTCTTCAGGACAGTTTTGGCGACATTGTCTAGAAAATAGCCTGTTGGTTTGTATCTATTTAGGAATCCTAGTCACACTAAGAATAATTATGCAGAGGATCTCATGAATTTTCATCTTTGTGTAAAATATATCCACCTAATTTTTTTTTGTAACAGTGTTTCCTAAGGCAGTTCAGATGGATCCACATTCACTAAGTGCTCAGAGGTCTGTATTGATTCTACCAAGGGTGGTGGGTCTTATCCATGAGATAAGGGGAATGTTCATGTGGTTATTAAAGCTCATGGAGGAGTTAAGACCTTATGTATTTATTCATTAGAGTATTCACCATAGAAAACTATAGAAGGGACAACCAAAATTAGACGTATGGTGTTTATTTCTTCTTCTATAGTGCTATCTTTATTTGGTATAGGTGATACTAATTCATTCATATAATAAACTATTGTTGATATGATGGGATTGAATTCAGATATTATTTCATTAATGTTGTATCATTACATAACTTTGGAAAAGAGGTTTGAACAAGGATCCATGTTCACATCCTCTCAAGTGACGATAATAGACCATGAGGAGTTGTGGGACATCATAGTGTTTGATATTTACATCTTCAACTTTATTGTCGACATGGGCTAGAGTATCAGTGTTAAGGCCCTTGATAGATGGTCATCACCATCTATTTTAGTTTTTTATCTTCTTATGGAGCTACTCATGTTTCTCAAGGTGTGTGGGACTCTATATTAGGATGTTTGAGGCCTACTGTTCTCTAAGCTAGGGTAATATCATGCTAGCTATCAGAGATGTTTCTTGGTTTTGTTGACCCTTTTCTTGGTTCTCAGTATCATGAAGCAGTCTGTTTATATGCCAAGACATTTTTGGATGATTTTTATAGTTTACCAAAAGAAAGTGATGCCAAGTTTAATTTTTAACAGCTCCCATGAATGATGACTATTACACCCCAAGATTTTATAGTGTTCCTCTTTTTAAATTTCACTTCTTCGATAGATTATTAGCTCCGAAAATGGTTTAAATATTATTATATAATTATTATGTTTGGAATGGAGAGAAAGGATCAGATTAATTAAATTATGAAAATATAGATTACACATGTTTATAAAATTAATTCATTGGTTACAAATTAATTAGAAATGTAACGCAACTGAACATAAAGAATGTATTTTTATAAAAACTATTTTTATTCCCACAATGACATTTTATATTAAAATTTAAATTAATAACTATTAGTTAAAAATATTAATGAAATTTATATATTATATATTCAATCAAATATTTTTTACATTCATCCAATTTTTTTAAATGCATAAGATAAGAATAAATCCAATTTCACACATAAAAGACTATTTTTCAAAATGCACTTTTACCACCTTTTAACGGAGAAATAGTTTTAAATATAAATTTTGAAAATTTTATAAATGATATTTGAAAAAAAAACTTTGTTTTCAAAATCATAATATAAAAAATTAATTTGGTTAAATTTTTGGTATTTTTATGATAAGTTTCATTTTTGATAAATAGTAATGTGATCGTTTGAATAACAATATGACCTTTATGAATATTAATATGGTCATTAGAAAAAAGCCTCACCTATGAATTTATAAATATAATTTAGGCATATTATAAAATGTAATATGATATAATTAAATAATAAAATAAGTAAATAAATGTTTTAGAAATTATTAATTATGTTTTGATATTTTAATTAAACATAAATACTTATTTTCAATTTTTTAATTAATAGAATGATTTAAAAGAAAATTTATATTCATAAAATGTATTCAAAAATTAATTTTTTTCCTTATGATTATAAGATAATTTTATGAGGCCTTAATTAATTTTTCAAAGTGTTATAAAATCAATTATAATTTTAAAATTGGTATTTTTCAAATAAATGATAATTTTAATTAAAAATTAAATTTCTAATATTTAGAAAATTATATTCATCAAATAAAGTCTATTTTTTATTTCTAAATTTCAGAAACTGGTTATGGTAATTATTTGGTAATTTTCAAAAATAGTTGAATTTTTGTGAATAGTGAAATACGGTAACTTATGGTATTTAACAATTTTAGCCAAATACATGTATTAAAAAATCATGCATGATGTAATAACCATAATATCTAACTATAATTAATTATTTTAACATATTTTTTAATAATTACAATACTATTCATTGTGTCTAGCCAAAAATAATAAACAAATGAATAAGATATTCAAAAAACACCCCTCTCCTCAACTATAAATACCACCCCTTATCCTCACACATCCAATGCCATGTAAAATGCTTATTTTATAAAAATTACTTCTCCTAAAACTATCCTACACGTTTTCTTATTATTTTTCTCACCAAAATACCATTTCCAATTCCCTTAAGGAGGTTCTCAAGGAGAAGAATTCAAGAGGTAAATCCTTTTTCGTTCTCTTTCAATTTCTTTCAATTTATTTTCTTCTTATTCTATCCTAATATATTCTATCCATATTTAAATGATAACACATGTATCTTATCTAAAATTTAATTTAATTTTACTAATGTGAGATCCATCATCAAACCTCTTTTACTCTCCCTCTTATACTAAAAATGAAAACATTATCTGTGATGTGCCGATTTACTGTCATTGTGGATGATGTGACTGCATATTCCATTATTTACATCATGGATAGTTATATAAACATTAATATGGATAAAAAATATTTTATTATACATATTATAAGTTATTTATTGTTATGTAACTAGTATATATACATGATATTAACTAATAATACAAAACTAGTTCTTGACAATCGAAAAACCGCCAGAAATAATCTAAATAATTTTCAGTAATGTATTATCTAATGAATCATCCTCACCAAAAATAACCAAATGAAATATATGACCATTTAATATATTTTTTAATTTTATTAATAACCTGTAACTTCAATTTTGGATATTTTTTTTTCATTTCATTTTATCTTTCATAAATGTATACAAAAACCTAGGAAACAAATACATCTTAATGACAAAATTGAATCTTATAATTCATAAAAAATTCCATAAATGAACGTAAAAAATTATAAAAAATCCAAAATAGTTATAAAAGGTTCTTAATTAATTAATTAATTAATTAATGGTCTAATTTGACTGCCCAGGATGTTAAGTGCAAGTTCCAAATAGTTTTGGAGATAATGTAAGGGTTTTCTCATCTCACTTTTATTTATGTGAGATATGAATTATTCACCACTAATTATTGTGTGTGGTTTATTTATATTTCATATTTCATATTTATGCATCATATCATGAATATATTTTCTTCATGGTATTCTATGTCTCATTTTATTATCACTAATTCTATGGGCCATATAGTTTGACTATCTGCAAAGTTGTAAGGGACTAAACTTAAACATTCACCTTCCATTTAGGTTACAAATTCCCACTATTTAACCAAATTTAATTCTTCATTTTTATTATATAATTCATATAAATTAAATTTATATGTTCCAAACTCATGTATCCAGATCATTTCATCTTTATTTTATGTTTAATAAGGTTCTCTTTCAATTCCTACTGATAAACAAGCCTGATTTAAGGGAATTTTCCAATTTCATACCCATTTTCAAGAACACACCACAATCTGTTTTATGCCAAGAATATTTTAATAAAATCAATATTTTTATCTTGAAAAGCAATCTTAGTTCATTTTTTGGTTTATTCAATCAATTAACCCTTTCTCCGTTTAAATGAATATTTAATATATTCCCTTTAAACCATACTAAAGAGGCTCATTTATAAAGTTTCTTAAAAACTATTTTTATATGTTTTCACTTAAGTTTGGAATCATTTATGTCTAAAACATAATTTAATTTTCCTTATATTTTTTGGGATATTCATTTTTATAATATTATTTCTTGACCAATACAAATTATTTTCAAAAAAAAAAATCTTCTTTCAAAAGTAAAAGGGTATTTCTCTCATGAATTTGTTAGTGATTTTATTATAGTATTTCCATCTATGACTATGATTCAAATATTTAAAATTAGTATGGAAAAATTTTCTTTAAAGATTTATTTTTAATTTTATTATTCGACATATGAGTAATGCATTGGACATAGTGATTGACGGGTAGGGACCGCTATAGCCCCTTGATACATCAGTAGGTATCATGAGAAAAAGAGGAGTAGGTTTTGGCCAAGGCCTTAACCATTTATGTATAATTATGGACTAAGGCCTTGATAGTATGATTATAATCTTTATCATTATTCATTACCTCATTATGATATTGTTAATTGATAAATCATGTGATTGTTCAACTATTAGAATTTTAATGGTTAAGTTTCATGTGATTATTTATATGGAATTATTTATTCAACTTTTATTCATGTAATATTATGATCAAGATTATGTTTTATTGTCAAGTGTTTCAGTTATTCACCTTGAATTATTTTTTATGTTTATGATATATATATTTTGTATTTTTTACACTTACTGATCATCTAATCTCAACCCTTTCTAATGTTTTATTTTTTTCTTAGGATGTGAAGATATATATTATGAATGACTTTAAGGGATAATATAGAAGTTAGTGATGTTTCCAATGCAATTGTTGTGTTTTTTAATTTCAATTTGTAATGTAAATCTCATGTTTGTATCATTTTTTCCAAAGATACTAAACTATTCAGTCCTTTGGGATGCGAACAATTATACATAGTTCCAATGTAATTAATTAAGTCACAAGCTTTGGGATACTGGGTCAGGGTCTTTATAGTTGGTATAAGAGAAATTTTAGTAGAAACCTTGGAAAATGTATTTAGAATTTTGGAAAATTTTAGTAGATCAAGGGATATGACCCAAATATAAAATTTTATGATAAGCATAGAATAACACCCTAGAATTTTGGAATGGTAGAGATTATGTAGGTCTTCCTAGTAATGCATCCATCTCTAGATAATATAAATGGATGTGGTTTTGGCATAGATGTTTCTAGGGTTAACTCTGACAATGTGAATTGGGCCTAACTTAGTGTAACATGGTACAAGACAAAGGGTCTTACTGTGCACTTGGTTTGACACTCTTAGGGGATATGCTTTTGATAATTCCCATTTTCTTTACAAACCATTATGAAGGATTTAAAATTAAATATAAACCCAAAGAAACCATTTTTATGTTAATGAGATTATTTATGAATAAGTTCCAAAATTTTTGTTAAGTTATTTTCTAGTTAAAATATTATGAATTAGGATTCATAAACTAATTTAGTGTATTATATTATTTATAAGTGGTGACTAGTATAAATAATGTGAACCTAACCAATGCATGTGATGTGAAGAGTAATAATGATAAATATTTTATGAGAATAAGCCAATATTTTGAATGGATGTAACCTCCCAAATATTCTCATCATATGAGGAAATAATATCACGTTCTAATAAGACAGAGAATGAATTATCCAAGTCTAATGGATTAAATGAGAATAAAGAGAATAATAAGACAACTAGGGAAAATATAGATAAATGGAAAAGTGGGAAGAATTATTTTCCCACATGAGATAATTGTGGAAGGACACAACTTGGTATATGCTTAAAAGGTAAAGGATTTTTCTTCACATGTGCTGAAAAATGCCACCATGATCATGATTGCAAGAGAATGAAAGAATTTTCCAATATCAAATGCTTTAACTGTAAGGATATGGAGAACTATGAAAATGAATATCCCAATTGTCAAGGGAATATAGATCAGAAAATCAAAGGGATCATGGTTAATATTATGCTACTACCTTAGATTAAGTGGAATGATTATTATTATTTTTTGTTCAGATTCCGGGATTATGATTAATCAATAATTCGTAGTTTATAAGAATAATGAGATATATAAGGATTTTATTGTAGAAGTACTTTCATAATAAATTAGAGGCATATGATAAGTAAAATCAGTAATCAAGATATTTAATTATGTGGTATGTTCTATGTTCATGTTTTTGAAAACACATGACTTGGGGAAGATGACCCTAAATATGTTCTTGATGTTCAGATAATAATAAATAGATGTTTATGGGATAATATGGGTGACCATGAAGGTGGTTAGTGATCTGATGGGTTATATTATACTATAATTTTTATATGTTGGGATTTAATGACAATCAGTATTTTTAATATTGGAAACATTAATGTTTTCATTAAGGTTTATAAGATATTAGGGTATTTATATATTTAGTATGATCTACATTATTTAGGGAATCTTATGTTAAGTTGTTTTTGGAAATTTAGTGACCTTCCTTATAAATAGTTTTACCTTGAATGTGGAAAAAAGTGATATATATGGGTCTTAAGATTAACTACATGTTGAATGAATCAAGTTAAATGTTGGAAATTATTTTTTATATGGAAACCTTCTTGGTCTCGATAAACATTTAACAGTGAATGGAATTACTTAAGGGCCACATGATTCATTAAACGTTCTTCTGGAATGAAAGATTCATCTTGAAAATTAATTTCTATGTGTAAGGGTTAAAGTGAAAATATATTGAATCAAAACCAAATAATGATATTATGCTTATTAAATGGAAAGTAATAAGGTATTTTTATTTTCTCAAGTGATTATCTAAATACTAAAATAATCCATCAACTATAGGAAAAATATTTTTGAAAAAAACATTATCTCTTTAATTTTATTTTTGAGAAATCAATGGTATTTTAACAGATCAATATATTTATGGTTTTGTGATGGTTAACTTTATAATGAAAATTTACCCTACCACACTCCATCAAAACATTATAGATAGATTTCTCTTCCATGTCCACGTTATCGCTTTCCACTAATTATTTTCTATCCGAAATCCTAGTCATGTAATGACCATCAAATTTACATTTCCTTATTATTAAGAGGATATTTTAACCCTATTTTTGATGTGGGATTCCAATAATTTTATTTTCAAGTATCAAAATATGATTATTTATAACAATTTCAAATTTTGACGATGAAATTTATTGAAGGTGGGTAGAATGTAACATTCCAAGATTTTAATGTATGCCACGTTTTAAATATAATGCCTTTGATAGGTTACCATTTTTAAAAATGATTTATATAATATTATTTAATTATTATTTTGGGAATGGAGAGAAATAATGTGATTATGTAAATTATGAAAATATATATTACACATGTTTATAAAATTAATTCATTAGTTACCAATTAATTAGAAATGAACCCAATTTAACCTAAAGGTTGAATTTTTATAAAAACTATTTTTATGCCCATAATGAAATTTTATAAAAATAAATTATATTAAAAATTATTACTGAAATATATTAATGAAATTTATATATTATATATTCAATAAAATATTTTTTCATTGATACAAAACATTTTTAGAGGCATAAGATAAGAAAATATCAAATTTTACACATAAAAAGTCTATATTTTTCTAAATGTGGTTTTACTACCTTTGAATGGTGAAATGTATTTAAATATAAAATTTTAAACATTAATAAATATTATTTTACAAAATAAACATTATTTTTAATGTGTAATATAAAAATATAATGTAGTTATTTTTTGTCTTTTTCTGATATGTATCATTTTTGAGGAATAATAATGTGACCATTAGAGAAACAATGCGACCTTTTGAAATAGTGATATGGACATTAGAACAATAACCACACATATAAAATTATAAATAAAATTTAACCATATTATAAATGGTAATACGATATAATAATATCATTGTATAAATAAATAAATGTTTTAGAAATTATTAATTAAGTGTTGATATTTTTATAAAATAGAAACATTCAAATTCATTTTTTTAATTAATATAGTGATTTAAAAAAACTATTTTCATAAAATGTATTAAAAAAATTATAATTTTTTGTATTATGATTATAAGATAATTTTATGAGGCCTTAATTAATTTTTCAAAGCATTATAAAATTAACAATAATTTAAAAATCAGAATTTTTTGAATAAATGATGAATTTAATTAAAAATTAAATTTATCATATTTAGAAAAATATTTTCATAAAATATTTTTCTTTTTTAAATTATACACATAGATAAATGGATAGGGTGAATTTTTGGCTCGTTTCTAAAATAGTTGTATTTTTATGAATACTGAAATATGGTAATTTATGGTATTTAAGAATTTAACCCAAATACATGAATTAAAAAATCATTCATGATGTAAGAACAAAATTCTCAAAATTTACTTCATTATTTTATTATATTTTTTTGATAATTCTGAAACTATTCATAGTCTTCATACAAAATAATAAACAAATGAACAAAAAAAATTAAAAAACAGCCCTCTCCTCAACTATAAATACCACCCCTTCTCCTCACACACCCAAAGCCTTAAATATTCAATATATTTTGACCATTCCCTATCAAAAACCTTTCCCCCACATTATGTACTTTCTGTTCTCACATAATGATAATTCACAAGTCCATTAAAGAGGTTCTTAGTGAGAAGAATTCAAGAGGTAAATCCTTTTTCATTATCTTTCAATTTATTTTGATTTATTTTCTTCTTATTATATTCTTAACCATTCTTGAAAAATATTATCGATTACTCAAATATAATATATTAAATTTAATTTTATTATGTCAATGGATGATCTATTAGAAAAACTCACCTCCTCTTCCTTTTATTCTAAAAATGAAAACATTGTCAGTGATGTTCCAATTTACCACAATCCTGGACGATGAGACTTCATTTTACATTACCACTTTCTTGTCTGGTAATGAAAAAATTATTATTGTTAAAAAATATTATATTCTAAATCTTAAAATCTATTTAGTGTTCTATAACCAATATATATACATTATATTATCTAATAAGACAAAACTAGTTCGTGATGATCGAAAAACAACAAAAAAATAATCTAAATGATTATCACTAACTTCTTATCTAATGATTCATCATCACAAAAAATAAACAAATGAATTATATAACAATATAATATTATTTAATTTCATTAATAACACATATAAAAAATTATTAGTATTTATTTCCATTTCACATGATCTTTTGAACATTTATACAGGTGAACCAATCAGGAAAACCAAAGAAACAAACACATACGAGCGATGAAATTTAATATTATAACTCCTAAAAAAGAACATAAATGAACTTAATAAAGTAATAAAAAATAAAATAAATGTATAAAATGTTATAAATAATTGATTTAATTTTATTTACATGGACATTAATTGCAAGTGAATAACAATTTCAGACATATGTTAAGGGTTTTATCATCTAACATTTATTTCTGTAAGATATTCCTTATTCACCAATATTTCTTGTGTTTAGTGTATTTTACTTCAATTTTATGTATCATATCATGAATATATTTATCTTCATAGTTTTAAATTATTTATTTGATTATCATTAATTTTATGGGGCATGTGGTTCGACTATTTGCAAAGTAGTAAGGAATTCTACCAGAACCTCAATTTTCATTTGGGATACAATTTATTAATCTTTATCCAAATTAAATTATTCATTAATTTTATATAATTCTTATAAATTGCATTTTTTATGGTCTAAAATCATATATTTATGGGTTAATACATGTTCTGTATGGTTCTTTTTCAATTCCTCTTGACAAACAAGCCTGATTTAAGAGAACATTCCAATTTCATACCCATTTTATTATACACTCCATAATCTACTTTACGCCACCATTATTTTTCTTGAATAACTATTTTATCATTAAAAATAATCTTAGTACATTTATTTTTTTATGAAAATAATTAATCTTTTTCCCATTTTAAAGACTCTAATATTTTCTCTTAAATCATACTAAAGAGGCTTGTTTATAAATTTTCTTAATTTTTTTTATAATATTTCACTTCATTTGGACATCAATTTTTCCTAAAACATAATTTAATTATCCTTATATTTATGTTTCTAGAATATTCATGTTTAGAATTTTATTTAATGAAAAATAGAAATTATTTTCCCAAAGAACACTTCTTGAGAATGTAAAAGGGTATTTCTCTCAGGAAATTTTCAATGATTTTATTAGTGTTGTTTAATCTATGATTATGATTAAAATAGATCAATTTGATATGGGAAACCTTGAATTTTAGATATCTTTTTACATTAATTATTTTACATATGATTAATGCATTGGACTCAGTACATGACAGATGAGGCCCGATATAGCCCCTCGATGCATCAGTAGGACTCATGAGACAAACTTGACTGAGTTTTGGCCAAAGCCTTACCCATTTATGTATAATTATTGGATGAGGACTTTATGGTATGTTTATGATATCTAGAATTTTGAATTCCCTCATAATTATATTATTATTTGATAAACCATTTGATTATTCGTCTATTAGAATATCCATGGTTAAGTTTCATATGATTATTTATATGGAATTATTTATTCAGATTTTATTTTATCCATATTATGCTCAAGATTATGTTTTATTATCATGTGTTTTAGTTATTCACTTTGACTTATTGTTTATGTTTATTATATCCTCCATTGTATTGTTTACACATATTGAAAATCAGATCTAACTGCTTTCCTATGTTTTATTTTTCCCCGGGATATGAAGATGTATATTATGAATGACTTCTAGGATAATCTAAGAGTTAAGGATGTTTCCAATAAATTTTCTATTTTGTTTTCCCTTTAAATATGTAATATAAAAATCATGCTTTTATCTATTTTCACAAATCTACTAAACTATTCAGGCCTTTGGTATGTGAAAACTCATTCATAGTACCAACATAATTATGTAAGGTAGCAGCTTTGGGCTACTAGGGTCAGGGTCTTTACAACGACCATTTCTATAACATCGTATTTAATGTAACATGATATGTTGGTGGCACATAAATTTAAAAATTAGGCTCTATAGGGATAGGTATTTTTTCGTCCTAGCATGTCACTATGGTATTTTCTTGTCCTCTTTTCAAAAAAGGAATAAGGGAGTCTCCGAATTTGTCTCAATTATCAAAAGTCATATCGTGTGACTGTTAAGAACAAATATCCCTTTCCTGGGATTTATGCTCTCTTTTATTAGTATATAGGGTGTTTTTGGACTTCAATGATTGCTCTATTTTCAAGGAACCACCAACAGATAGTCTTATAAGAGAACATACCTAAGAACCTATTTGGAATATTATATGTTCATTTTGAATTTTTGGTTATTACATTTAGACATAATAATTATATCATGATGTTTATATAGTTTATAAACCAGATCTCTCATTAATTCTTGGACACTTTTTTTGCATGTTATTGGATGATATTCTGGTATAATCCATGTCAGAGGAGGAGAACATGGACCATTTGCATATCTTTCTTATAACATTGATGGAACATCATCTGTATGGTAAAATTTACAAATGTGCGTTTTAGAATCAAGTAGTAATGTTAAAGGGAATGCTATATCTAAGAGATGTATGATAGTGTGTCATGAAAATGTACATGTAATTATTTCATAGGAGCAGCATATATATTTGTTTGATATCTAAAGCTTCTTAGGGTTGGCAGGTTATTATATGCAGTTTGTTCCAAACTTCTATGAGAATGCATCTAAAATGAGATATTTTACCTGTAAGGGTGTAAATCATGGGTGTAATTACAATTCTTTAGGATATTTTGAGGAACTTATGGTGATATTGTCATCAAATATAAGTTTTATTCTTCCAGAAATAGGTTTTGGTCATGATATTTTCTATGATTCTCATGGGTTTAGGGTGTATATTGATTTATGGGAGATAGGTGGAAGCCGATAGCTCTCAACAATTATTCCCTTATGAAAGGATCTGAACTGCCCATTATCTTTAGTTTGAAGATGTTATTCATGCACTCAAAACATGATGTCATTTCCTCTTTGGTGATTGTTATGTAGCATATTTTTATCATAAAAGACTGAGGTTTATTTTCACTGAGAGTGATCGGAACCTGTGATAGAGACTCTTGATGGAGTATCATTAGACTCTTGATTTTGATATTTCTTGTCCTCTTATAAAATGGAATTTTGTTGATGATGTGCTAAACAAGAAACTAGTGACACAATAAGTGAATTAATCAATGTAATAATGTACTTAGATGAGTTAGTTTTCATAGATGAACTTTAAATAACTATTTTTTATAGGATCATGGAAAAAAGATTAAAAAAATGAATAAAACTGAATAAATAATAATAATAATAATAGTAAAATAAAATTAATAATATAAAAATATTCAATTTAATAGTAATTTGAATAATAATAATATAATAATATAAATAATATTAATATAATAATAATAATAATAAACTAACATTCATATTAATATTAATAAAATTGATAATAAAAATAATAATTAAATAATAAAATAACTCTATTAATAATAATAAAATAAAATTAAAAAAATAATATTAAAAAAAATATAATAATATGAATAATATAAAATAGTAATATAAACAATAATAAAATAACAATAATAAAATAATATTAATTATAATATCAATACTAATAGTAATAAAATAATATTAATTAAATTAATAATAATGATAATAAAATAATAAAAAATAATAAAATAATAAAAATCTTAATATTCAGGAAAATATTAAATAATAAAAATAAAAAAATAATAATTTTAATAGAATAATAATAATAATAATTTTAATAAAATGATGAACAAATAAATAAGAAATAAATTGATATAATAATAAATAATAAAATAATAAATAAAATAATAAAAAATGAAATATTTTTAACAATATAAAAAACACACTGTATAGAAATGTAAATGTATAATATTACAAAAAAATACACATTCAAATATTTTATAATAAAAAGTAAATACAGCACTGATGGGGAGGGACCTCTGGAGGAGTTGGAGGAAATGATAGAGAGCACTTCATCCCTTAAACATGAGCCAGACATCCCATGTACTCCATAGTTTTCTCGTACTTTAGTTGTTGTCATCGACGTATCTCCTCATGTTGTTGTTGTTGCCGATGGATCTCTTCTAGCTCCCTACGCATACTCTCTATAACCTCACCCTGAGCTCATAGCTGCTCCTAATATTGGGCATAAGATGATTATGACTCTCTACGATCTCCTCTCGAGTTGCAAGCCGACATCACAGAGGTTCCATAATAACTCTTAGGCATCAATCAGGAAGAGATACAAACAACTCAACCTTTCTCTAAGACATAATGTGTCACCTGCATCCATGCTAACTCATCAAATCTTGTTGTACTGGTATGATCATCCATATTGGCCTGACTCTCAGTCTGTGTCTGAGACATCGCGACCTCATATAACTCCTTCAATTGAAATTTAAAATTAAAATATTAAAATATTATTTACAAATTAATTTTAAAACCCCAAAAGAAATTATAAAAACTATAATCTGATGTTGGAAATAACATCTAATCTCTCCAATGACAGGATCAGTGTATATCCTCCTATAAATTCCAAACTCCTTAATACCGGGATATTTTACTACCTATATGAATATAAAATAAATAGATTATATTTAAAGTTTTATAAATTAGTTAAAAATAGGTACTAACCTTATGTTCCCAATGTGCACTAAATATATGACTACCAGTTCGATGTGTCACCTCCTGTATCCCCCATTTTGGTTGATCTTCTGACTATCTTCTATAAAAATGACCACCCATCCATTTTTAACATAATCCATGAAAAACATAATATGAAATGTAATCAGGTCGGTGGTCACCACAAGACTAGTCACACTCTGCGACTCAAGATTTCCTCATTGTTGTCCTCCTCAAATTGTGCAAAAACTGATGGAAACACTCAGTCATACAGACTTCTCAATCCTTCCAGATAGTTTCACGAATGCTCTTATCGATAGGATACCATAAATCGTACAAACAATTAATAATATTAAGTTATTAATTAAACAAATTACAAAATAAATATTATTTAATTACTTATCATCCAATGATCGAACATGCATTGCTGAACATCTATGGGAATCTGATTCCATGTAATCTATGCTCCATAATTTTTTTTCTCGATGTAGAACTCCCCTGTACAATAGCTATATGCAACAAGATATTAAAAAAGAACAAATAACCAGACAATTATTATATAAATAAATTAATGATAATTAATAAAAATTAACTTAAATACACAAGTAAACATACCTCTGTATGCTTGGATTGAAGCCAATAAATGGAAGTCACTCGAGGATCGGGTTGAGAATCATTAATATTGCTAGACCATGACCCCTCCATGTCTTTTCTGCCCTGCCAATAGTCTAAGGGTCAGATGATCCAACATCTTTCTCATCGTTGGGTATATTAGCACCCTCCAACCCACGAAACAAATCTGATTCCATCTAATAAAATGATTACTTTTATAAAATAGTAGAAAAAACTATTATATATAGATATATATTATATTTTATTATAACCAACATTTAACTACGTCAATATTCATTTCCACCCTCATTTTCATATATGATGGGGTCAAAATCTTCTTTATTCCTCCTCAGTATCATCAATATCCTTAGGAGTTTCTGTTTGATCATCACTTATCATTTCAAATTCATTTGTCACATTAATAACATCATCGTCACTATTGACCATAAACTATGCGGTGTCATCATCGATATTTGTGTCTCTTCTTAGAAAATATATATTTGAATTAGTCTCTTGAAAAATTTCAATTCCTTTTACTTTAGAGAACCCAAATTTAGTTTGAATAAACAAATTTTTTAGAGATTTTAGTTTTATTATGCTCCCAAAATCACCCAACTATTTTGAAGTAGCACAGTAATTTTTAAAATAAAATTTATATTCCTGATGATATAATAAAAATGGTTCATTTACATTTATAAATATTTTATATTTAATATCTATAATTTCATGTCTTATATGAACATGCAAGCCTATCTCAGTAACTAACCACTAACATTCAAACATCGTTATGTAATTATATCCCAGATAAAATAATTCAATAATTTCTTCCAACATTATATAAAAGTAAACTTCAATTTCTCTATGATGAGATACTCTCAACAAAACACCACTATTCATTGTTTTTTTATTCCCCATATTCACATGTATGAAATCTAAAACCATTCACTACATATGCATTATAATATTTAACCATTTTTAATGATGGGTTACTTAATAAACACAATTGAATATCATTTTTATCAGCATGTTGAGATAACTGAAAATTTGTAAAAAATTTATTAATATAACCAATAATTTATTGATTTTGTATTTTAAACCATAAATAATTTATGTAACCAGCTTTTGAAACTAGTAGGAAAAATTACTTTGTCGGTGTTCTTCAAGAGAAACTGCTGGAATTTTTGGATGATTTTTCTTGATATAATTATCATATAAACTACAAATAAAATAATATTAATTTAATTTAACAATGATTATTTAATAAGTGATAGCATCAATCACTATACAAATAGTTTTATTTCATCACAGTTGAGCAGAACATATATATGAGCTCTGAGATGTTTATCATCTGAAATCCATCGTTCATGAACTCCACCAAATCCATGTTCTGGTTGACTAAAAACTAAAAATTTATTACTCATTTCACCATCATCATTTACCTCATTAAGGACCATGAAGTTGTGTTTTAAAGGATATTTAGATTGAATATAATGAGAGTAGAAAAAATAAATTCCATCCCGCAAATAAGCATCTTCAATTTATCCTTAAACTAATGCATTGTTATATACTTTTTTATTTAATTTCTCAAGGAATATCTCGAATGAGTACATCCATCAAAACTATACCGAACCACAACATTTTGATTTAGGAATAAAATTTAATATCTAATTTTTTATTGATTCTAATAAATCTATTGGTAATATTGTTTCCAGTTTACATAAAATTAAAACAAAATCTTTTTATAGTCTACTTAGTGCATCGTATTCTATTGTCACAACACATATGTCTCAGAAAAAAATATTTTTATTAGTGAATAACAAATCATATAATTCAACAAATCATTGAATCCAATTATTATAAGTATCTCCATTATAACACAACAAGAATTTCTTTTTAATATGGAAATATGACCAGTTCACACACATCTTCCAAAATTGGAAACATAACCATATGTAAGTCTCAAATCTGAAATCCACTGACAAAATAATAATCGATGTTATTTGGAAACTATATAATATGATTTTAAATTCATTAACCTTTTTTATATTACGTTTTAAAATAGTCATGTTCTGGTCGCCTGTCAATTGGGGAAAGATCAAATTGTTATGTTACATTATCTTTGGTCTTACACAGTGTATCCAAAACTGTATAAACTATGTTATCAAAATAGTTCTTCTTAATATGCTTGATATCTGACATTTGACGGAAAAAAAATAAGACCAATATAGCATATCCCAAAAAATGCTCTATTTTATCCAATTATGTTCTTTCCCAAAGGCATCAAATTTCTATTGGTTTATAGTTGGTCCAAATGTAATGGAAGGTAATGAAGAGGGAAATGATTTTAACTCCATACATGAGATCATTTTCGGAATTCCATCTCTTTCAATTTTTTATTTTTATGAAATGATATTTTTTCTTCCGAATAGGATGATCATTTTGAAGGAATATATGATGAAAGTTGAACAAACATGGTTTTCTTCAATTTATAGGAACAAAATCATTGTTCTCTCTCTTATAGCATAGACATGATTTTGGACCATGTTTACTCTTTCCATATAACATGTCGTATACTGAGAAGTCAATAATTGTCCACATGAATGTAGGTTATAATAGAATTTTTTTACAACAACATCCTATGTACTAACAACATTACACCATAGTAAATTTAACTCATCCATCAATCGATTAAAAAAATAAATTTTTTTCGGATGTCTTGGAATTAATAATGTTAAAAAGATACATTGCCCCTTTATCAACATCCAAGGAGGTACATTTTATGGAGTTATAAAGATAGGCCAATAAGAATATTTACTTCTATAAGAACCAAATAGACAAAAATCATTAGTATAAAGACCCAATATCACATTTTGGGATTCTAAAGAAAAAATGATGTACGTAGTCAAATGTTTTCCATGAATCAACTCTAGAGGGATGATTTATGAATCTATTGGTTTAAATATTGGTTTTTTACCATGACATCAATGACACAATGTTCTGAGCTATAGATAAATGATGAAATCTAAGTGTTAGTCACAAATATATCAACTATTTAATAGGAATCAATATAGACGTCCCTATTTGAGTCTCTTTATACCACAATTATCAATATGTAGGAAAACTACCCAATGACTCATTTTCACTATTAATATAAAATGAAGTCATTTAAACATGGATGAATCTTCTGATAATCAAGACCTAGAGTTTGAACCTACAACTTTCTCTCAAATAAATTTATAGAAATTACATTTCCTTCAGGTAATAGTGATTTCACCAAAGAGAATATCTGATCAAAATAGCTATTTAAAATTCCATTATTTGATTTAATATCCAAAAAAATTTCAACCACTTAAAATTTTCTTATCTTGAAAAAAATAAGGCATCCTCTCCAAAACTCAACAACACATAAAATTGAGATGTTTCCAACTCATGAGTTAAACCAATATAATCTCAAGTTTCATTTTGTTGAAAAGAAAGACTTGCCACATCTTGTACTAAATTTTGAAACTATGATAGATCTGGAATGAAAATTTTAGTATGTTCTTTAGAACTTCATTCACCATGTTGATACCAAAAACTATAATCTGTTTGAAATGAAAAACACAATTGATATCCCCAAACGTTGTCAAATGTGTCAAACATCCCGAGACAAAATTTTTTATATGGATTCTTAAGTTTCCCTTATGAAACAAATTCTGGATTTGATTACGCAAATGATATTAATTTTTGAACATCCTCAATATATACGTGATTTATACTAGACCTGTTTGGATTCCCGTGCTGCTTTATCCAAGCGTAATCAACAAATAATGACTATTGTTGACTTCTTTATTCAATAATTTACTAAAAAAATATAAAAAATTTATTCTTTATGAATAACATGATATAATAAAAACAAGATCCAAAAAAAGAAAGAAAATATTGTTAATTATTCCTACATATTCCTAATTACATCTATTTGCTGCTATTTACAACTATTTATCACTACTTACTGCTATTTTCTAATACCTACCTCTATTTATTTATATTTGTTATTAATTAAAACTAATTATTCCTATTTATTACTAATTAATGTTAATTATTCATATTTATTACTAATTACTGGTAATCATTCCTATTTATTACTAATTCCCACAAATTATTGCTATTTATTACAATGTATTGCCAATTATCCCTATTTATTACTAATTAGTCATATATATTACTACTTATTACTAATAAGTCACATTTTTTTATTACTAATTATTACTACTTATAACTATTTATAACTAATTATTCTTATTAATTGATAATAATTATTAATTATTTCTATTTGTTAATAATTATTCATATTTATCACAAATTATTCATATTTATTACTTTTTAATCATATTTATTACTAATTACTACTAATTATTACTAATAATTACTATTTGTTAACATTTATTATTATTTATTACAAATTGTTACTATTTAGTACTATCTATTACTATTTATTTTTATTTATTACTATTTATTTCTATTTATTACTATTTGTTACGATTTATTACTTATTATTACTAATTATTACTAATTATTATAATTTATAACATGTTATTACTAATTATTACTAATTATTCCTATTTATTCCTATTTATTCCTATTTATTACTATTTATTACAAATTATTACAAATTATTACAAATTATTACTATTTATTATTAATTATTAGTATTTCTTACTAACTGCTTCAAATTATTAGTATTTATTCCTCATTATTATTAATTATTCGTATTTATTTCTATTTGTTACTAATTTATCATATTTATTTCTATTTATTTCTAATTATTCCTATTTATACTAATTAATATTACTTATTCATATTTAATACTAATTATTCTTATTTGTTGCTAATTATTATTATTTATTACTAATTATTTCTAATTATTAGAATTTGTTACTATTTATTAATATTTAATACTATTTGATACTATTTAATACTATTTAATAATATTTATTACTAATTATTACTAATTATTAATAATTATTAATAATTATTGTTAATTATTACTAATTACTACTAATTACTACTAATTATTACTAATTATTATTATTATTACTATTTATTTTATTTTTTACTATTTATTAATAATTATTACTAAATAGTCATATTTATTAGTAATTAGTAATAATTATTTAAATTTATTATTGTTAATTACTAATTAATCATATTTATTACTAATTATTAATGATTGTTACTAATTATTAATAATTATTACTAATTATTACTAGTTATTACTAATTATTCCTATTTATTCTTATTTATTACTAATTACTCATATTTATTCTTATTTTTACTAATTATTCATATTTATTTCTTTTTATTACTAATTATTTCATATATATTTCTAATTATTTCTTATTGTTCCCATTTATTACTAATTATTACTAATTATTCATATTTATTCCCAATTATTAATATTTATTGTCATTTTTTACAATTTATTATTACTTGTTTCTATTTATTACTAATTATTCATACTTATTACTAATTATTACAAATTATTCATATTTTTTACTATTTTTTACTATTTGTTATTACATATTATTGTTTATTACTATTTATTGTTAATTATTACTAATTATTACTAATTATTACTAATTATTCCTATTTATTACTATATATTACTAATTAATCATATTTAGTACTATTTATTGCTAATTATTACTAATTATTCAAATTTATTAATAATTGTTCATATTTATTTCTATTTATTACTAACTATTGATATTTATTCTTATTTATTAGTAATTATTCCTATTTATTACTAATTATTCCTATTTATTACTAATTATTAATAATTGTTCATATTTATTATTAATTATTACTAATTATTCATATTTACTCCTAATTATTACTAATTATTCATATTTATTACTAATTAATGATATTTATTCCTTTTTATTTCTAATTAGTCATATTTATTCCTATTTGTTACTAATTATTCATATTTATTACAAATTGTTACTAGTTGTTCTTATTTATTACTGATTATTCCTAATTATTAATGATTATTCATAATTATTACTAATTATTCCAAATTATCCCTATTTATTTCTACTTATTACTATTTCTTCCTATTTATGACAAATTATTCCTTGTTATTACTACTTATTGCTATCTCTTTCAATTTATTCCTATGTATTTCTATTCATTACTAATTAATCCTATTTTTTCATGTTCTTACAATTTCTTAATATTTATCACTAAATACTGCTAATTATTACTAATTATAGCTAATTACTAATAATTAGTACTAATTATTACATTTTATTAGTATTTTTTTTCTAATGAAACAACATATCTGTAAAAATATATAATGAAAAATAAAACCATCTAATTCTAATTTAATTTAAATGTCGCTCATTGACAATAATTTTTACTAATATAAAATTAAACAAATTAAATAAAAAATTAAATTGATAGATAAATACCTAAAAATAGAGTCTTTTGTATGATCCATCACTTGAAAACCGCTCCGAATAGAAATTTTAAACTTTGGAAAAATTTTAGGGAGAAAAAATAGTGTAGAGAGAGAGAAGAGTTGAGAGAGGTGTTAAATGAAAAAAATGGATGGGTTATATATATGTTAGATTATTTGTAATGGGGGTATTTGCTACAGGTCCTGTCACAAATTCTAACCCCCCCAATTTTAATTATGGGTGGCAGTTAAAAAGTTATTTGCGACGAGTCTCATCCCAAAAACCTACCTGTCGACATAGAATTTGTGACGGGACCTATTGCAAATGCTACCAAGGACAAAGGTATTTGTGACGAAATTTGTTGCCAACGCCTTGCATTGGCGACGGGTTTTGTTTCAAATTCCTAGAATTTGCGAAGGGATATCAACCCTGTCGCATATTCTAAAAAACAACCGAAGGGTATTTGCGATGGGTGTAACTACCTGTCGCAATTACCCTTCTCGCGGTTTGGCGTGCATTGGGTGCCAAACCATTTGCGATGGGGCAGCTATTCCTGTAACAGTCAATTATTTATTAACAATGGGAAATGTGTCTCATCGCAAATAGTGCATCCTGACATACTTTTTGTGATGAGACCTTTCCCCTTTGCAAAAAGCTTGTCGCAAATAATGTTTTTTAAGTGATTTCTTTAACCAAGGGTTCTAATTAAACCTCACCCACTTGCAAGTCACTATACTTCGGTAGAAACCACCATAATTGATCACTTTTTCTTCACCTTCAAGAACTAAATCCCTAACTTCAAATATATCTGAAATCAATTTGGGTCAGGCCAAAGAGTTTGACCTATAAGAGGGCTTGATCAACTTCATCATATGGACCATCAAATATCAACACATATTTATCGTATCTCCTCTTTTCATAAGAAATAATAAAATTACCTCTTGATACCTCGAAATTTTAAAGTACCACTTTTGGGAAAAAGTATGTGTTGAATAACCAAAGTGTCAAATGACATTCACCATCAAGCATTATAGTTGTAGGAATTCGAATAACAACATTCCTAGTTAACTCCAGCAAACAATCCTTATACATGAAAGTCTGTTTGTTACTAGGAATTGAGCCTTGAAATTCATCAAATTTACCTTTATGTGGAACATTGAGATACATTTTCCACTATATCAAAGAAAATGTGAGTTCTCTCCCCTCAAGCATAGTTTTAATGTAGCACCCCAATACCTTTCTTCAGTTATGCCTTTACTTTTTTTGGGTTCCCTTTTTTTCGGGTTCATTATGGGATTCTCTATAATGGAGATCCTTTATTGGGGAAATAAACTAATGTTGGGGGAATTATGTTGGTTTGAATTAATGTATTCCATGTATAAATGTGTAAATATCTATAGATGGTGCTCCTTGGGATTAGAAAGCCTTAAATTTGGGTTCAGAGGTTTTCGATAGAGAAATGGGATGAGAATTTCATGTAGGACAAATTCATGTTGTGAATGGAATACATGATGAGAATATGTTGTACGGAAAATGTTGAGAGTCTCGTGCTGGGTGAAAAATTTTTATAGACCAAGAAATAATTAAACATCCTGAAAATGTTGATCAGGATTAAATTTAATACGACGTGATGCCTTTTCAGTGTATATTTAATACGTGAAATTTCATTTCATGAAAAGGATTCAGGGTGTTAATTTCTCATGTGTAGATGTTTTAAACACAATGAAAACCTGAATCATTTTTCATTTGGTGATTAGGCTTTCCTCTCAAACCCTAAGGTGATCTTGTGTGATTTCGTGTGATCTCCATCCTTCGAGATCACTCTGTTTGGCATTTGATTCTATTGTGGTTACACCAAATATCAGTGGTTAGAGGTCATTAGATCTCTTCATTTCCTTTAGTCACAGTGGAAGCATTTGATATGTTTTTTATTTAGATTCAATATTTTTTGGTGTTTTCTATCAATCGATTCATGTTTCTAATCGTGGCTTGTGTTTCGAAGGCCAACCTGTTGTTTCTCATTCTCCGTTGTCGAAGGAAGAATGATTTATATCATTATTGAGGTAGGTGGATCTATTCATGTGTTGGTAAACCCTAAATTTCTATATGTTATTCTTCCTCACTTTATATAGTTCATTAAAATGAATCCTTGTTGGTGAAATAGGGTTTTAATTAAATATGGGCATGGATTTTGGAAATGGTTTTGGACGAACATAGCGCATTGGGAACCTTGGGTGCATTGAGAAGTAGACATAGGTGACCCTAGTGTGTGTGGGACCACTAGGGGTTACTTTTGTGATACCAATAGACTATGGTAGGGAATGATACCGGTTGTAAAAAAGTTATGTTCGATTTAGGCTTCTTTTATGTCCAGTATGTATTCCCATAGGCAAGGGCCCAAATGATGTTCTTTTTCTTGAATACCTGGATTATCACAAGGTGGTTTATTTCATGGATATTTTCTCACTTGTTTAGTATACTTATTTTTCATTTACACATAATATATTCGTGGATTTGGTGAATATGGTATTCATTTATGGAAAACAAGTGGAATTTTTACAAATGATTTTATTTATGAAAATTTCTTATAAACTGATATTTTTTTATGCTACAACTTTTACATTCATGATATTAGAATTTTTATAGATTATGTGGTGGTATATTACTAGCATTTCTTATTGTACCCTACTTTTCCATTTGGGTAGTTGCAGAACATGTTTTGTAGGACTCGGGGAAAGGGAAGGGAATCATGTATCATTTCAGATTCTCTTGTCTTTTATTTTTTTCATAAAGGGATGGTTTGGAGGTGATGGTTGGTCACACAGAGACTTTTTGCGCTTGTATTTTCATACTTTTTTTCATCCTATTTTGACTAAGATGTATGGATATAGTTGTATCAATTGATTCTTATTTGTGTCCTTATTTTATGTATTTTTTTGGTTATATTAAAGAATTTTTTATGTTACATTAGTTATACCACACCATGTTATGGCCCTCTCAGGTGGATGGTTCATTTGACTTGGTTTGGTTCGTTACAAATTGGTATTAGTGGGATTCTCAACTTGAATTGTGTTAAGACTGCCTATGTTTGGTTCTATGGCTTGGGTATATGTAACATCCCAGGTAAATAATGAATAAAAATTTTCATATTTATTAATATTTACGAATTAAATATTAATTTTACTTTAAAGGGGTTTCTATGTTCGATAGCGTACCCGATACGCAACAAAGAGTTTCATTGAAGTCTTACGTTGCACACTAGTAATAAAATAATATTATTTTAAATGGTAGTTAACACATAGGCGTTGTATTGGCAGGAAAGGATAGAAATAACTAAAATATGATTATATATGTTTGTCAAATATTTTTACTATTTACAATAAATGTTAGAGGATTACAAATGCAAATGAATCCAGTTTTTTAAGCATAAACATTCTAATATTCTTTAAAAGATCGATTAACCGCCTTTTGATGGAGAACCCTTTTTAAATCCACTTTTTGAAAATTTTATAAGATCTATTTTTCAAAATAAACATATTATTTAGGATTGGGACATTGAAATTTACCTTGGGTTAGTTTTTGGTATTTTTCTGACAATATTCATTTTTCAATGAATAGTGAAAAATACTGCATTTTACATCAAACTACTTTTTCATATAATTTAATTATATGGTTATATTATCTTTTTAATTTGTTTTAAAGTGTAATTAGAATATATTTTTACCATTTAATTCAATTATGGTCATTGGTATTAATTTCACTTTGGAATTAGGCATAAACAAGTGCCAAACTTTTCATAAATATTGTTTCTAAAAAACCCGCTATTTGTTTTGACAACGAGAATTATTTTTAAATCAATTATTTCAATTTCTGTGTTTGGAATTTGGTAAAATGGATGACATATTTGGAATTAGAACATCCAAATTATTTAATCAAGACTCTTTTGATTTTGGACATTATGAATAGTAACGACGGTAATTATCTTTAATTATCTTGATTAATGAGTAATCAGGTAGTTAAGGATAATAAAATAGTATCATAATAATAAAAAATGACCAAAACATGTGTCCTAAGGCTACTGGTTGTCTCATGGCCGACCATGGGATGCCTTGTGCCAAACTTTGGGGCCCCATGGAATCACTTTTGTGAGAAAGTGACTTTTTATCTTTTTATTTATAAAGAATGTTAAATGTAACAAAGAATGTATCACATCAGTAAAATATTTTTAATTTTGTCTACATAAATGATCTTTTGGACTATAAATATTCATTGGAAATCTAAAAATATTTCCTACATCATAGTATTTTTTTCATAATTTTTGGACATTAAATAAATTAAATTATTTATGACATCATGATGATGCAGCGATGACCTCATTATTTAACGATTTAAATAAAATGGAATGATAATGTAAAATATAAGACCTACACATGTCAAAAACCTATTTGATGGGTGGATTTCTAACCCTTATCACCTTATCCTTGAAAAAAATCAATGTTGGACCACTAAAATCCGAAAATCATTCTAAAATAAAGTAACATTTCCTTACTTTCCAAGAGTGCCCCTCCTCTCCTCTTATAAAAGGCCCCCACCTCTACCTCCTTACCCACACTTCCAAAGCCTTTGGCTCGGCCAAACCCTGCCCATTTTGTCTCTCCAGATACCTCTTTTACTCCTTGAAGCCTCACTTTGGGCAGAAGTCTTCCCAAGGAAGCCTTTGAGCTCAAATCTAAGAGAGTTACCCGATTTTAAGGTGATGTCTTCACTTGTGTTCTTTTGTTTTATTTTGCTTCTCCAACCCCCTAAAATCTTTTTATTCATTTATTTTGTAATAACTCCAATATATTCAATATACTAGGATGTTTTTATAAGAATATTTCGAGCTACACTTACACACATCTACATCTAATGGTTAAAGATCATACTGTTTCTGTGGTTGGCGAATTTCTGCCTCATGAAACGATGATTGTTAAATCTTCTTTTAAACAACTTTAATGGTGTCCATTAAGATTTCACTATATTTATATATGATATATATTATGTTTATGTTTTCCTTTTTCTTCTTTATTTTTAATTTGTGGTTTACCTTTATGGTTTCCATTGTGGGTAAACACAATAATTTCATTTTAGAAAGTGCAGACTACCACCCCCTCAAAGTGATGTGATTCGTTAATTCCATACATGGGACGTATAAAGGATGTATTTAATGATATTATATATGATATTATACTGTAATTATAATATACCTCTATATAATTATTATTTCTTTCTATTAATGTATGAGATAGAAATGAAAGTAGCGTTCATGTGTACGTACGGCTTACCGTCTCCATGAACGGTGCATTTCATTTATTATCCCCAAATGTAATGTACTATTATAAGTACATATTTATAATGGATATATATAATGTATGTTACATATAAATGATGAATATAATTATGTAATTAAAATATACATACCTCTCATTTAGTTTTAATTCCATTAATATGACAAAGAAATGAAAGTAGCGTTCATGCGTACGTACGGCTTACCGTCTCCATGAACGGTGAAATTAATTTATTACCTCTAAATGATTATGTATATGCTGGATATATATGATATATATGATATCCAAATCAGTAATTTCATTCTGGATATAAAGAACCTTTGACCACATGAACAACATGTAATTGTAAGAAGTCCACTTTCGACTTAAGAACCAAATATCGACAAAACAAACATTATTAACTTAAATGATTACATAATGTTTATAACATGATAATAAGTGATAATGAACTTGAAGAAGGTTCTTAAGAAAGTAGAAATTAACTCAAGTTTATTATTCAGGATGTTAAAGAACGATCGAGTCAAGTCGGACCAGAGGTAAGGGACTTTGTCTCAATCTCCTTTCATTGAGGCATATTTCGTTTTATACACAACTATATTTTATACGGTGTATAAACCCCTTTGACTTTTAATTTTATACAAAAGGAATCTTTTTCTACAAAGCGTTTTACTAAACGACAAAAAAGAATGTTTCTTTTAACGTACGCGGTGACAATGACCTTTTCCGCCGCCGCGAGTATTATTTGGTCTTTGGCTTTCTCAACAAGCCGTGATGTTTTTTAAAATGAAATAAATACCATATAATCTTTTATGTATTTTGGTACTAAAAATGGTTTTTATAATGGATTTGTTTGTCAATATGTTTCAGTGATATATTGTGATCAAAGTGTGGAAATGTTTTCTTTAAATTATGTTTGTTTTATGTCTTATGATTTTATAATGGTACTTGGACATTTGACGGGTGGTTACGTGATAAACCATATGACGGGTGGTGCCGTGAATACCAGGAAGGGTGGTTACATTATAACCTCTAATGCATTGGGTATGGAAGTCGGCTGTATGGATATTCCATTAAGTATGTATGGAAGTCGGCCGTATGGCTATTCCATTAAGTGATATGTGTGGAAGTCAACCATATGGTTATTCCACTTAAGTATGTTTATGACCCAAGTTACCTTTATATATTATGTGTTCTTTATATGGGTTTTATGGTAATCCTTTGGTTACAAAAGGGTAAGTAATGATATTTTATTCAATGAAGAGTTTTTACTACTTCATAAAGGTGAAGGTATTACTTTGATAAAGTATACATGGTTTACTTGATGTTTGAAAAACTAACAGTTTTCATTATTTGTGTATCCCTTACTAAGATTTTTATGCTCACCCCAAGTTTTTTTGAAATGTTTTTCACAGGACTTAATGTGGAATAGGGTCAAGGATGAGATCAAGGGAAAGTCATGCTATCTAAAACATGGAACTAGACATGTTTCTTTTTAAGAGTTTTTATTTTATGGAAACTTAGTCTACTTTGTAATATTTTGAGATGTAATAGTTATGTCTTAATTCTCTAAAACTCTAAATCTGAAAAGATCCTCAATGTGAATTATTCATTTAATTAAATATTAAGAGATTTTTAAGGATGGGACCTTATAGTTGGTATCAGAGGTCGGTTTAGACAACTTTAGGAGTTAGAAAATTGTTAAATTATAAGTTAATTTATGTTATGACTGAAATGATATAGCATTTAAAGATTACCATGTTGCTTCGCCTAAGGTATTTCTATGTTAAGAATGGTTTTCCATAGAGGAAACATGTCAGCTATGTTAGAAAGGCATATAGAGGGAAATGACCTTCTAAATCAGCAACCTGAGATTGTCAGAATCAGAATTGAAGAGTTTTTTGTAGTGATGGATCAGTTAACTTAGGTGATAAGTTTTTTGTTGCGTTTATTGATGATATTTTGGTGTTTTCTAAAAGTAAATAGGAGAATGAAATACATTTAAGGGTTATTTTGAAAACCTTAAAAGAAAATAAATTGTATGGGAAATTCAGAAAGTGTGAGTTTTGGTTGCAACAAATTTCTTTCCTTGATCACATTGTTTCTAAAGATGGGATAACTGTTGATCCTGCTAAAACAAAAGTTTTTGAAGAATGGCCAAGACCCACAAATGTAACCGAGATCCGTAGTTTTCTTGGTTTGGTAGGTTACTACCGAAGGTTTGTTGAAATTTTTTCACGGTTATCTAGTCCAATGATTAAGCTAACTCGTAAGGGTGTTAAGTTCCTCTGGACAAAAGAATGTGATGATTGTTTTCATGAGTTAAAAAGAAGATTGGTGAATGCTCCAGTTTTGGCACTTCCTTCCAGAAATGGTGAGTTTGTTATCTACAGTGATGCTTCATTGAAAGGACTTGCCTGTGTCCTTATGCAGAATGATCAGGTAATTGCATATGCTTCACTTTAGTTAAAAAATCATGAGGTAAATTACCCTACACATGATTTGGAATTATCTGCTGTTGTTTTTTGCTTTAAAAATTTGGAGGCATCATTCGTATGGAGTAAAGTGTGAAATATATACTGATCACAAAATTTTAAAGTATATATTCACTCAGAAAGAATTAAACATGAGACAGAGGAGATGGATGGAATTAATCAAGGATTATGATTATACAATTTACTACCATCCAGGAAAATCAAATAAAGTGGCCGATGCTTTGAGTCGAAAAAGTAATGCTTCATTAACCATGCTACGTTTGGAACGAGATACTTTGGTTTTTGATTTGATGAACTTTGTCATAGAAGTTATTGGTGCAGGAAGTTATTCTGTTTTGTTTCAGGTATCAGTGAGATCATCCCTATCAGACAGAATTAAGAAAGCACGGAGGGAAGACAGTGAGTTGCAGAAAAATGTAGAGTTGGTTCAGAAGGGTAAGTTTCCTGAATTCAACATTGATAATGATTGTGTTTTGAGGTTTGGGAAGAGATTATGTGTGCCTTGTGAATCACAGTTGAAGAATGAGTTGTTATGTGAGGCTCATAGTTCCCCGTTTTCAGTTCATCCTGGCAGTACTAAGATGTATAGAGATCTGCAGGAGTATTACTGGTGGGATGGAATGAAAAGGGATATTGCTGATTTTACTGTGAAGTGTTTGACATGTCAACAGGTTAAAGCAGAGCAGTAGTTACCGAAAGGGATGCTTCAGCCTTTACCAGTTCCAGAGTGGAAATGGGAAAATATATCCATGGATTTTGTTGTGGGATTACCGAAGACATCTATAGGTAATAATGCAATCTGGGTTGTTGTTGATCGCTTGACTAAATCTTCTCATTTCCTTTCTATATGAGATACTTTTTCCCTAGATCAACTTTCCCGTTTGTATCTTAAAGAGATAGTCAGGTTACATGGATTTCCTCTCTCCATTGTGTCCGATCATGATCCCAGGTTTACTTCTAACTTTTGGAAAGGCCTTCAGAAGTCGTTGGGTACTGAATTAAATTTTAGTACAGCTTTTCATCTGCAATTAGATGGGAAGTCAGAACGAACAATTCAGACCTTGGAGGATATGCTACGAGCTAGTTCGATGGATTATCAGGGAAGTTGGGACCAACATCTTTCCTTGGTTGAGTTTTCTTATAATAACAGTTTTCATTCTAGTATACAGATGGCACCATTTGAGGAATTATATGGGAAGCGGTGTCGAACTCCAGCATTTTGGGATGAAGTGGGTGAAAGGAAGCTGATGGGACCAGAATTGATAGAAGAGATGGCAGAAAAAGTTCAGTTGGTTCAGAAACACATGAGAATAGCTCAGAGCAGGCAGAAGAGTTATGCGGATAATCGGAGGAAGGATCTATCTTCCGAGGTAGGTGATCATGTTTTTCTCAAGGTTTCTCCATGAAAAGTGTGATGCGATTTGGTAAGAAAGGAAAGATGAGTCCAAGGTTCATTGGACCATATGAAATTATGGAGAGAGTTGGATCAGTTGCATACAGAGTGGATTTACCTCTGAGTTTATCTCAGGTACACAATGTTTTTCATGTTTCGATGTTGAGGAAGTATATGCCAGATCCATCTCATGTTTTGAGTCCAGAGGTAGTTCAGTTGGAAGAGAACCTATTTTATGAAGAACAATCTGTCCATATTCTTGACCGAAGAGAGAAAGTGTTGCGAAATAAGGTAATTCACCAGGTAAAGGTTTTGTGGAAAAACCATATGGTGTAAGAGGCAATGTGGGAATCTGAAAATGCTATGAGGGATAAATACCCCCACTTATTTTGATAAGTGAATAAAATTGCGAGGACGCAATTTCCAGAAGGGGGGAAGGATGTAACATCCCAGGTAAATAATGAATAAAACATTTTCATATTTATTAATATTTACGAATTAAATATTAATTTTACTTTAAAGGGGTTGCTATGTTCGATAGCGTACCCGATACGCAACAAAGAGTTTCATTGAAGTGTTACGTTTCACACTAGTAATAAAATAATATTATTTTAAATGGTAGTTAACACATAGCCGTTTTATTGGCGGGAAAGGATAGAAATAACTAAAATATGATTATATATGTTTGTCAAATATTTTTACTCTTTACAATAAATGTCATAGGATTACAAATGCAAATGAATCCAGTTTTTAAGCATAAACATTCTAATATTCTTTAAAAGGTCGATTAACCGCCTTTTGATGATGAACCCTTTTTAAATCCACTTTTTGACAATTTTATAATCTATATTTTTCAAAATAAACATATTATTTATGATTGGGACATTGAAATTTACCTTGGGTTAATTTTTGGTATTTTTCTGACAATGTTCATTTTTCAATGAATAGTGAAAAATACTGCATTTTACATCAAACTGCTTTTTCATATAATTTAATTATATGGTTATATTATCTTTTTAATTTGTTTTAAAGTGTAATTAGAATATATTTTTACCATGTAATTGAATTATGGTCATTGGGATTAATTTCACTTTGGAATTAGGCATAAACAAGTGCCAAACTTTTCATAAATATTGTTTCTAAAAAACCCGCTATTTGTTTTGACAATGTGAATTATTTTTAAATCAATTATTTCAATTTATGTATTTGGAATTTGGAAAAATTTATTACATATTTGGAATCATAAGGTCCAAATTATGTAATCAAGACTCTTTTTTTTTGGACATTATGAATAGTAACGATGGTAATTATCTTTAATTATCTTGATTAATGAGTAATCGGGTAGTTAATGATAATAAAATAGTATCATAATAATACAAAATGACCACAGAATGTGTCCTAAGGCTACTGGTTGACTCATGGACGACCATGGGATTCCTTGTGCCAAACTTGGGGGCCCCATGGAATCAATTTTGTGAGAAAGTTACTTTTTATCTTTTTATTTTTAAAGAATGTTAAATGTAACAAAGAATGTATCACCTAAGTAAAATATTTTTAATTTTGTCTAAAAAAATTATCTTTTGAACTATAAATATTCATTGGAAAGCTAAAAATATTTCCTACATCATAGTATTTTTTTATAATTTTTATACATTAAATAAATTCAATTATTTATGACATCATGATGATGCAGTGATGACCTCATTATTTAACGATTTAAATAAAATGGAATGATAATGTAAAATCTAAGACCTAAACATGTCAAAAACCTATTGGATGGGTTTATTTATAACCCTTATCACCTAATCCTAGAAACAAATCAATGTGGGACCATTAAAATCCGAAAATCATTCTAAAATAAGGTAACGTTTCCTTACTTTCCAAGAGTGCCCCTCCTCTCCTCTTATAAAAGGCCCCCACCTCTACCTCCTTACCCACACTTCCAAAGCCTTTGGATCGGCCAAACCCTACCCATTTTGTCTCTCCACATCCCTCTATTACTCTTTGAAGCCTCACTTTGGGCAGAAGTCTTCCCAAGGAATCCTTTGAGCTCAAATCTAAGAGAGTTACCCGATTTTAAGGTGATGTCTTCACTTGTGTTCTTTTGTTTTATTTTGCTTCTCCAACCCCCTAAACTCTTTTTATTCATTTATTTTATAACAAATACAATATCTTAAATATACTAGGATGTTGTTATAAGAAGATTTCGAGCTACACTTATACACATCTACATCTAATGGTTAAAGAACATACTGTTTCTGTTGTTGGCGAATTTCTGCCTCACGAAACGATGATTGTTCAATATTCTTTTAAACACCGTTAATGGTGTCCATTAAGATTTAACTCTATTTATATATGATATATATTATGTTTATGTTTTCCTTATGCTTCTTTATTTTTCATTTGTGGTTTACCTTTATGATTTCCATTGTGGGTAAACACGATAATTTCATTTTAGGAAGTGCGGACTACCGCCCCCTCAAAGTGATGTGATTCGTTAATTCCATACGTGGGATGTATAAAGGATGTATTTAATGATATTATATATAATATTATACTGGAATTATAATATACCTCTATATAATTATTATTTCTTTCCATTAATGTATGAGATAGAAATGAAAGTAGCGTTCATGCGTACGTACGGCTTACCGTCTCCATGAACGGTGCATTTCATTTCTTATCCCCAAATGTAATGTAATATTATAAGTACATATTTATAATGGATATATATAATTTATGTTACATATAAATGATGAATATAATTATGGAATTAAAATATACATACCTCTCATTTAGTTTTAATTCCATTAATATGACAAAGAAATGAAAGTAGCGTTCATGCGTACGTACGGCTTACCGTCTCCATGAACGGTGCATTTCATTTCTTACCTCTAAATGATTATTTATATGCTGGATATATATGATATATATGATATCCAAATCAGGAATTTCATTCTGGATATAAAGAACCTTTGACCACATGAACAACATGTAATTGTAAGAAGTCCACTTTCGACTTAAGAACCAAATATCGACAAAACAAACATTATTAACATAAATGATTACATAATGTTTATAACATGATAATAAGTGATAATTAACTTGAAGAAGGTTCTTAAGAAAGTATAAATTAACACAAGTTTATTATTCAGGATGTTAAATAATGATCGAGTCAAGTCGGACCCGAGGTAAGGGACTTCGTCTCAATCTCCTTTCATTGAGGCATATTTCATTTTATACACAACTATCTTTTCTACGGTGTATAAACCCCTTTGACTTTTACTTTTATACAAAAGGAATCTTTTTCTACGAAGAATTTTACTAAACTAAAAAAGGAATGTTTCTTTTAACGTACGCTGTGACAACGACCTTTTCCGCCGCCGCGAGTATTATTTGGTCTTTGGCTTCCTCAACAAGCCATGATGTTTTTTAAAATGAAATAAATACCATATACTCTTTTATGTATTTTGGTACTGAAAATGGTTTTTATAATGGATTTGTTATGCCAATATGTTTGAGTGATATATTGTAATGAAAGTTTGGAAATGTTTTCTTTCCATTATGTTTGTTTTATGTCTTATGATTTTATAATGGTACTTGGACATTTGATGGGTGGTTACGTGATAAACGATATGACGGGTGGTGCCGTGAATACTAGGATGGTTGGTTACGTTATATCCTCCAATTCATTGGGTATGGAAGTCGACCGTATGGCTATTCCATTAATTATGTATAGAAGTCGGCCATATGGCTATTCCATTAAGTGATATGTGTGGAAGTTGACCGTATGGTTATTCCACTTAAGTATGTTTGTGTCCCAAGTTACGTTTATATATTATGTGTTCTTTATATGGGTTTTATGGTAATCCTTTGGTTACAAAAGGGTAAGTAATGATATTTTATTCAGTGTAGAGTTTTTACTACTTCATAAAGGTGAAGGTATTACTTTGATAAAGTATACATGGTTTACTTGATATTTGAAAAACTAACAGTTTTCATTATTTGTGTATCCCTTACTGAGCTTTTTATGCTCACCCCAAGTTTTTTTGAAATGTTTTTCACAGGACTTAATGTGGAATAGGGTCAAGGATGGGATCAAGGGAAAGTCATTCTATCTAATACATGGAACTAGACATGTTTCTTTTTAAGAGTTTTTATTTTATGGAAACTTAGCCTACTTTGTAATCTTTTGAGATGTAACTGTTATGTACTAATTATCTAAAACTCTAAACCTGAAAAGATCCTCAATGTGAATTATTCATTTAATTCAATATTAAGAGATGTTTAAGGCTGGGGCCTTATAGTATATGGGATTTAACACCATAATAATTTGGTTAGTTATATCGGGAAGGACCCTAGCAAGCTCACTTCTATACCAGAATTCTAGATACCATGGGTGGTCGTAAAATTTTTACCAGGTTTGAGACAAGGTTTTTGAGGTCATTTGGATGAACTAAATTGGATGTTTATTTAAATACATCTGTACTTTTCTTAACAAATCTAACTTGTTTGAATAATTCATAATTACATTAAATTATTATAATTTTAAATTATTGATATTGATACCTAATGTTAGTCATATGATTTTAGAATCTTCTCTTGACCGATTGGTTTTTATCTTTTGATTGTTAGACAATTACTCCTTGAATAGGTCTTTAAAATCCAACTGATGAAGTTGCATGCCAAAATCTATAGTTTAATCCTCTATTGGACTCTTATTCAGTAGAAGCTATAATCTAGACTATTCAGACTCTAGAACAGGAATGTTTTCTGAACCTAAGAATTGTAGTGGATCATGACATTGAATTTACAATGAAGCATATACCTACCCTTTTTATGAAAAAAACCATAAGAATATGAACAAAGTATTGAGAGGATTTGGAGGATATTCAACATTATCATGAATCTTAAGGAATATTATTTGGTTTTCCAATTTATATTATTGAATGATAGGGAAAGAGATTGTGGGACTCTATTGTGCAAGCTATGTTGCATGAGGATATTACAAGGGATTCCTTTAATATAATATTCAACTAAAAGTTATATAATTAGATATTATGTGGAGAAATGACCCAAACAATTTTGACATTAGAGAAGGGAGGGAATAATGTTCTATATTATTCCACCCATTTTCCTATGTTGGTGTATCCGACACCATAGATAGTCACCAATGATTACCAAAAGTATCAGATGTTTGAGTTGGGGGTTGAGGGCTGATATTCAGATGATCTTGATTCTCATGTGCCTCATGACCTTTGAATAGGTGGTTGTTAAGGAATATTTTTTAGAGGTTTAAATATCTATAAAAATAGTTTTCAGGGGAGCTCCAATTGTTACTTCCCCTAGATTGGGTGTATCTTCTGGCCAGAAAAGGAAGCACAAGTGTAGCCAGAGTTCATTAGGACCAATTTTTGTGAATTATTCTAAACAGTAGTAAGTAATTTTCTATTAGTTTTGGAAACCAAGTTATACCAATCCAAATTATTTTGAGGGTCCCAATAAATTTAATATTTGTGAAAAATAAATACATCTGAAATGTTTTTGTGACAGGATGTTTCAAGGAAGTAAGGTTGGATCCACATTCACTAAGGGATCACTAGTTCGTACCGAGACTATTAATTGTGGGTAGTCTTATGCTAAGGATAAGGGATTTTTTATTTGGTTAAAAAAATAATGGAGGTGCTGATACGATATGTGTTTATATGGTGGTGTATCCCCTAGAGGAATAAAAAGTAGGTCCTTCCATAGTTATAGGTACGATGTTTATTTCAACTTCTATGGTACTATATTTGTTTGATATAGGTGTTACTCTTTCTTTAATTTCATCAAAAATAGCTGATGTGTTGGTCTTGAGATTAGAACTTATGATGTTACTGTTGTAACATTCCATACCTTTTGTAAAGAGTTCTGAAATAGGTTTCATGCTACCATCATGTCAGGTGATGATAGAGGACCATGAGGTGAAGTTAGATTCTTAGTGCTTGATCATGACATATTTAACTTGATTATTGGAATGGACTAGATAATTAGTTTTAGGGCCTAGAAATAATGTTATCACCATTGGTGTTAGCTTTTATCTTCTAATGGGTCCACCCATGTTTTTTAGGTTCAGTCAGACTCTAGATTCGGAAGGGCATGGTATGTTGTTCTTTATGTTGGGGTAATATAATGTCAGTTATCATAAATGTTTCTTAATATTGTTAGATATGTTATGTTATGTCCATATACTAATGTAGTGGAGGCATAACCTGAGGTATTTACAGATGATATTTCTGGTTTACCACCATTGAGAGAGGTTGAATTTACTATTTATATTTTCCTTTATATGATTCCCATTTCTATTCCATCTAATCAAATGGTGCCTGATATGTTTGTAGAACATAAATTACATCTTTAGGATCTTTAGTATAGTGGAATTATATATCCGAGTGTGTCAGTATTGGAATAAACTATCCTATTTTCTATGAAGGAATATGTGAGTCTCAAACATTGTGTGGATTTTCGATAGTTAAATCAAGTGACTGTTAAGAACAAATATCCCTTTTTCTAGATTCATGATCTCTTTGATCAGTATAGATGAGATCATTGGTCTTAAAATATTGATCTATGTTTAGGGTACCCCCAGTTGAGAATCCGATATTAGGATATACCTAAGACAATAATTAAAATACGATATAGGAATTTTCAGTTTCGGGTTATTCCATTTAGACTTACTAATGCTATGGTGGTGTTTATGGAATTGATGAACAAGATCTTTCATCAATTATTGGAATTTTTTTTGTAGTTTTCATGGATTATATTTTGGTTTACACTAAGGAATAGGTCGAGCACATGGGCCATCTGGATATCATTCTTATAATATGATAGGAACATCGTTTAAATGGTATGTTTTCCAAACACGAGTTATGGATTCAAGAATTAACATTTTTTTCATATGTTATTTCTAAGAGGGTCATCTTAGGAGATCCTGAAAAGGTATAGGATGTTATGTCATGGTAGTTTCCAAAAAATTTATTTGAGATCTAAATATTCTTATATTTTTCTGGTTTTTTAGTATGGGACATGTGTTTTCAACTAAAGTGTATTAAATTGAGGTATAGAGGGTTCATACATGTCCCAAATGACTTATATAAAGTTTCCCTATAGGATAAAAATAATATGAATGCATTTTCTTGTTTTTTAGTATGGGACATGTGTTTTAAAATAAAGTGTCTATTTTAAAATGAAAACATACACATCGATTCATACTGGGAATACTATGTATCAGATTGAGGTTTGGATAATTCCAACACATTACTGCTGAATTATGAATCCTTATACTAAAATATAAAAACAATCATAATGTTTTTTCATTGATTTGAGAATGTGAATTGTGTTTTGAAATAAATATTCAATTTTAAACTCAATTCATACACTTCAAGTCATACCGAACACACTATGTATTATATTGAGGTGTGTCTAATGCCTATAAATAATAAATGATATAAAGATTGTTAAACAAATTTATAAAAAAATATAAACGTGGTTGATCATTATTGAGTATGTGATATGTTTTTTGATCTGAAATTTCAATTTAAAAAAAAAACACGCACTTGCGGAAATATTAGTCACACCGTGTGTCAGATTGACTTACAATTAATTAAAACATGTCACAGATGACATAAGGATCATTGTCCTAATGTATCAACACAATATAAATGTGTTTTCTTATTATTTTTTATTTCATGTTTCTTTTTTAAAATAATGTCAATTAAAATTGAAAACATCACTTTGAGTCATACAGGTAAAATTGTGTGACAGTTTGACATGTAACTTATTCACACATTCCCAAAATGACATATTTTTTGTTTTGATAAAGTAACACTAATATCCAATCACATTTTCTCATTTTTTTATGACTGGCATGTTATGAACATAAATGTCTATTTTAAAATGATAACATACACTTTGATTTATATCGGGCACACCCTATATTAGATTGATGTTTGGATGATTGAAACACATCACAAATGACTTATGGATCATCTTTCTAAAGTGTTAAAACAATATAAATGTGTTTTTATCATTTTTTATATGTAATGTGTGTTTTGAACTAAAATGTAAAATTTAAATAGAAAAGACACACATTGAATCATAATAGTCAACAGGGGAGTCAAATTGATGTGTGGTTGATTCCAACACATCAAAAATGACTTAATGATCAATTTCATAAAGTATCCAAAATAATATGAATGTTTTTTCTTAATTTTGAGTATATCACGTTTCCTTTTTACTAAAATCTAAATTTAAAATGAAAACATGCACTTTGAGGCATGTTGATCACATAATGTTTCAGTTTAATTTGATTCTTCATACACTTTAAAAATGACAAATGAATCAGTTCCCTAAAGTATCAAAACAACATGTGTGTGTTTTCTATGTTTTCAGTGAGTGAGACATGTTTTGAACTAAAATGTAAATTTTAAAACGATAACATAAAAATTTATTTATTATAAGAACAAAATGTACCAGATTGAGGTTATTATAATTCCTATACGTCATAAAAGACTTATGGATCATTCTACTAAAGTATAAAAAAATAATAATTCTTTTTTATTTTTGAGTATATGAAAACTAAAACTTCAATTTTAAATAAAAATACACACTTAGAGTTATACCGATCACATCGTGCATTAGATTGATGGGTGGTTGATTCATACACATCACACATGATATAAGTATTTTTTCCATAAAGTAACAACACAATATAAACCAGTTTTCTTGGTTTTTTAGTGTATTGCATATCTTTTTTTACTAAAATGTCAATTTAAACTAAAAACATGCACTATGGGTCATAATGATCACACCACATGATGGTTTGATATGAGAATGATTCATACATGTCAAAAATGAAATTTAAATATTTTTACTAAATTATCAAGATAATATGAGCATGTTTTCTCAATTTTATGTGAGTGACTCATGTTTTGAACTAAGATGCCTGGTTAAAACTGATAACATACACTTTGATTTATACCAAGAACACCATGAATCAGATTTATGTGCAGATAATTCCTAAAAATAAAAAATGAATTAAAGATCACTTTCCTAAATTATCAAAAAAATATGAATGTGTTAGATCAACTTTTATCATGGTATTTGTGTTTCAAACTAAATTTAACATTTTAAATACAAACACACAGTTGGAGTCATATTGGACACACTGTGTGTCAGATTGAAATTCAGTTGATTCCTACATGTCAAAAATGAAATAAGTATAGTTATAATAATGTATCAATACAATATTAATGTATTTTCTTGACTATTAATATGTAATATTTTTTATTTTACTAAAATGTGAATTTTAATGGAAAACATGTACTTCATGTAATAATGATTACATCATGTTTTGATTTGACGTGATTGTGATTCCTACACATAATATATGATTTATGAATTGTATTCCTAATTTATCAAGACAATTTGAGAATTTATTCTATATTTTCAGTGATTAACACACATTTTGAACTATAATGTCAATTTTTAACATATAACATACACATTGAGTCATATTGGGAATATTGTATATCATATTGAGGTTATCTTAATTCATACACATCAAAAATGACTTATGTACTATTTTACTAATGTATCAAAACAATACAATTTCATTTGATTGGTTTTGATTATGAAATTTGTGTTTTGAACTCAAATTATAATTTTAAATAAAAAAACACACTTAGAGTCAAACTAGTCACACCATGTGTCAGATTGATATACAGTTAATTAATAGACAACCAAAATGACTTAAGATTCATTTTCTTTAAGTATAAAAATTATGAAAACATGTTTGATATATTTTTATTATGTCATAGATTTTTTACTAAAATTTTAATTTAAAATGAAAACATAAACTTTTATTCATACTGATCACACTAGGTTTCGGTTTGTTGAGAGATTGATTACTACATGTCAAAAATAACATATTAAGATTTATTTTTAAGTATCAAGACAATATGAGCATGTTTTATTTATTTTTAGTGAGGGAAACTTGTTTTGAACTAAAATTTAAATTTTAAACTGATAATGTGCACTTTGAATTATCCAGGGAACTCCATGCATCAGATTGAGGAGAGACTAATTCCAAAATGTCACTAATAAAATTTTCCTAGTTGTCCTAAAGTTTCAAAATAATTTGGATGTGTTTTATCAGTTATGAGTATGTCATGTGTGTTTTGAAATAAATATTAAATTTTAAATAAAACACACACAATTTGAGACATACTGATCAAACCATGTATGAGATTGAAATTAATTTGATTCTTAGACATCCAAAGTGGCATAAGAACCTCATTCCTAAAGAATTAAATTAATATGAATGCATTTTACTGGTTTTGATTGTGTGAAATGTGTTTGGATAAGGAAATAAACTAAATTATGTATTAGATAAAAATGATAATAATATAAAATAAAATTATAGATAAAATATATAGTAGGAATTCACCTCTTTATGATGTATCTATACATTTTGGAAACAATATATTATTCCCATTTTTTCTGAACAAATATATTTTCAATTTTGAATACAAGGAATGTCAATGGTTCTATTATTATTGGAAAATTAAAATTAAATAAAGGATTGATAAATATTTTAAATGAAATTTTAATTATCATTGAATATACAAATTTAGGGATTCTAGTTTGTGGATGTAATGTGATATCTTTCCAAAATTTTCAATTGTGATAACCCTAATCATTGTAATTAGTTTATTTCGAGTAGTGAAAAACATATAGAAAAATAAGTAGTTTGTTTTGATAAATGTTTTGATAGTGAAATATTATTATATATACCATAATACTTATCCAATTTAAAAATTTGGCTTATTTTTCTTTTGGACAATCCTCATGCCATGATTTGGAAGATATTTATATATCTCCCTATTACAACATAATTTTCAATAAAATGTAACATAAAATGTATAAATTCAAGTTTCTCTGTAAAATGTTTCATGTAGTGTATTTCAGATTGATAAAAATCATCATGCGTGGTCAATTTATGGGATACCATGCATTGTGTATATAAAATAAATATTTGGGTTATCCAAATTGATTGCAATGAGTAACTAATAACACCTAGAAAATTATGAAATTAAAGAAATAAAAATAAATTTAATATGATTTAATTTAGGAGTTTTAACCCTAAATTGTTCATATTAAGAAGAGTATGTCATCTCTCTGTTTATTTTCAAACATTGAGGCCTCCTTTTACACTATTACTAAATATTCATTTCATTCTATTGGGAATTTTTGTGTAGAAGTGATGAGATAACTAATAAGTAAAAATATTTTTTCTTAGAATTTTCCCCTCATATAGTACTAATATATATTTCAGCAATATATATTAATTGTATTTAACGTAATTAATATATTATATCAACTATTGGAAAAAAATATGAAAACACACATAATCTATACCTTAATAATAGAAACTCGTAGTCATTCACGATTGAGTATTTCAACTAAATTCTCTAGACCAAGATAGTCTGTTATTGCCTCTCAATACATTTATTAATAAAAATAAATTATTGTGGTATCACCAATATTTAACATTGTATCCACATGAAATTATAAAGTTAGTGAATCATAAATTTGAACTAGTGGGGTGAAGTGTCACAAACCCCTCCTATCAAAGATATCATAGTGAGTGGAGAGAGATAATGACCCCCAAGTCCCACCTACAATAGGTTTCGGGTTGGTGACTGGAACCAAGGGTATAAAAACATCATTAAATGGGAAGTATTACCCTCTATAATAATATTTAATCAAAATATAAGATGAATCATCTATAAGAAAACCCATGAAATGGTAAAAATAGAAACCATGACCACCCCACAATGCATGTATAAATAAAATTGATATTGATAAAAGTCTCCAAAAGTTAATACCCAAAAGAAAAGCTAAATTATTGATATGGAAAATATCCAAATAGGTCTGAGCTAGTACTATCCAACAAGATCCACATAATCCTCCTCTTAACCTAAAAATTAGTTTATGTAAATTGGGTGAGCATACATGTATACTCAGAAGGAAAACCAAAGTCTCTTTTGAATATGTGAAAGAATCATACTAATTTACCCATCAGTAAATAGCAGAATAAACAACACCTAAAAAATTCAACTATACATCCCAACCTCACAAAGTAATTCTCTCCAAATAATACAACCCATGTATAATAGTCTAATAAGAATAATATTTTAAAAGGGTACCCCATACTACTTTCCCAGTTATTTTTTTCTAAAAAACCCAAATGTCACACGTCCTAGTGCTCCCATATCTTCTAAATAACATATAAAACAACCCCATGACATGATCACATCACATCACATCAACAAAAAATTCACCCCCATAAAAATTTTACATCTCATCTCACACAGAAACCTATGCCATCACCTCACAACCATATCTAGAGTAGTAGGGTATAATTAAAATGTAAGATTTCAACCTCATTCCCTCATATTATAATGAATGACCCCAAAAATAAGCCTCCCCACAAAACAGTTATATCACATCATGACTAATGAAACCGAGGCCACCTCCACATAACATGATCATATCACATCTCACCCAAAAACACCGAGGTCATAATATAGTTTGCTAAAAAACAAATGGCCATCACAGCCTGTGCATATCTAGTCTCCTAGAAGGGAGAGAGGGAAATAGTGGATTGAAATTGATCCATCCTCATAACCATGATTTTGGAAAAAACACCCACCCACCCTATAAGGCCCCAGCCTTAAACCTTACTTAAACTTGAGTTATTACAAGATTACACATTGAGGATCTTTTCAGGTTTAGAGTTTTAGAGAATTAGATCATGAAACTTGCATTACATTCCACATTTAAACAAGGTGGTTACATAAAAGACAATATTCATTCTTCCCATCAATGGAAACCTATTTAAAATAAAACACGGATTCTTTCTTGACACATCCTTGACACTATCGTCACATCATGTACCTTTCCCTTGACCTGTGAAAAGCATTTCAAAAACTTGGGATGAGCATAAAAAGCTCAGTAAGGGTTATAAAAATATGGAAAGGAAACATGAGTTCATATATACATAAGAATGATATCATACTTTACCCATAAAACATAGGCATATCAAATCATGAATAAATCATAGAAAACATAAGACATAAAGGTAACTTGAGGCATTCATAACATTCTTACGTAGGGAGTAACCCTCTTGGTTACGTTTGTAATACCCATCACAGTATATTCCCTAAATCTCTTCGGAGAAACCTTAACGTTTCACTCCTTCGCGTTACCCAATGCATTGGAGAGCTATATCGGGCTCACCCGCCCTTAGTTTATCACGGAACCACCCGTTCTTCATAATAATACCCAAGAACCATAACATAATCGTATCACGTAAACATGAATAAAGGAAACATAACATTTCCACATTTCAATCACAATATAACATTTTAGGATATTGAAATAATGAATCCATTCAAAAAGAAACCATTTCCAAAACCATTTAAAACATTTAATAAAGAGATTTTTGAATCAAAGAGTCCCATACCACCTTGAAGATTTTAAAATTTTAAACCATTAATATCCATATAAATAAATCCTTAAAACCATTTTGAAAACATGGATATTAATAAGAACAAATAATTAAAACATTTAAAATGATATTTTGGTTAAAGGGGTTTTACCAAAATTAGAGACACTTGAATACAATAATCGAGGAATAACATTCAGTCAGAACTTTATAATATCATGAGAATAAAAGTATTCATGATATAATACTCCAAAGGACAGTATATACACCATATAAGAGTGAATTTGTGCATAACAACAATGAACCCTCAATAGAAATGTCAAATGTGATGAAATCCCTTATAAAGAAGGTATCCTTAAATTAAGGACAAATAAATCTCAAAAATATGTGTGAAAAATATATATACACCCAATATAAGTGGATATTAAGTGTAAAACAATAAAATGTCATTCAGACATATTCAATAGATGGCATATTCAATGACTACAAGTTGAACCCAAAGAAATCGAAATTGGGTTAAAACGTTCCCTTGACAGCCTAACGACATCACATCAAAATGAGTTGATGAGAGATAAAAAGTGTATATCATCACTTGGACATAAAATTTACATCAATAAGGATGTATGAGAACATATCCCAACATAAAAATATGTAAATTAAAATACCCAATAAAAGAAGTCTTTTAAAAAAGAGGAGGGTGAAAGGTTCCCTTACTGACTTGGGTATCTTTCAAAACATACACCCCATGAAAGAAAGACAATAGGTCATTGATGTAAATACTCATAAACGAAAGTATATTACACAAAGAGTATAATAATGATCAGTACATACACCACTCAATGTAATTTGTGGCAAATGTAGCATAAATCTCACGAGAATAAAAGTGAGATGAAAAATCCCTTACGAAAACTCGGCAGCCTAACGACGCCACATAAAACTTCCGAATATGGATTTATGAGATCAAATAGAGTATCCCATCATATTACAATAGAACTTACAGCAAGTGGAATATAAAAGAAAATCCCCCAACATTGCAAGGAGGAGTTTAAAATAAGTGACATAAAGGAGAGTACTTAAAAAGAAAGAGAGAGGTTAGATCTCTTAAGAAAGTTCGGCAGCCTAACGGCGCCACTCAAAACTTCCAAAATGGATTGATGAGAGAGAATAGGGTCTCTAATCACATGAAAATAAAATTACAGTAAATTTAATATAAAAGAACATCCCAATCATAAGAAAGATGAGCTTAAAATAAATGACATAAAAGAGTGTACTTAAAAAGAAAGAGAGTTGTAGGATCCCTTACCTCGGGTCTGACTTGACTCGATCGTTCTTTAATCTCATGAATAATAAACTTGAGTTAATTTCTAATTCCTTAAGAACCTTTTTCAAGTTCATTATTACTTTTATACCACTTATTACCATGTCATAAACATTATGTAATCATTTAAGTTAATAATATTTGTTTTGCCGATATTTGGTTCTTAAGTCGAAAGTGGACTTCTTACAATTACATGTTGTTCGTGTTTCCAAATGTTTATTATATAAAGAATTGTATTCATTATGTAGATATCATATATGTCATATATATCCAGTACATGCATGCATTTATAACATTACATAATCATTTAGAGGTAAGAAATGAAATGCACCGTTCATGGAGACGGTAAGCCGTACGTACGCATGAACGCTACTTTCATTTCTATTTCATATTTTATAGAATGGAATAATAATTATATAAAGGTATATTATAATTCCAGTATAATATCATATATAATATCATATTTCCATCCTTTATACATCCCACATATGGTATTTAACGAATCAAATCACTTTGAGGGGGCGGTAGTCCGCACTTCCTTAAATGAAGATATCGCGTATACCCATAATGGAAGCCATAAAGGTAAGACAAAAATGAAAAATACAGAAGTATAAATAAAACATAAACATATTATATATCATATATAAAAATAGTGACATCATAATGGCCACCTTTGAAGGTGTTAAATGAGTATTGAACAATCATCGTTTCGGGAGGCAGAATTTCACCATCCACGGAAACCGTATGTTCTTTAACCATTTGATGTAGTTGTGTGAGAGTGTAGCTAGAATAAATATTATAACAACATCCTAGTGTATTGAATATACTGGTTTTGTTACAAAAGAAGTAAATAAAAAGAGTTTAGGGGGTTGGAGAAGCAAAATAAAACAAATGAACATGAGAGAGTGAATTACCTTTAAAAGTGTAACTCCTTTTGATTTGAGCCTAAATGCTTCCTTTTAAAGGATTATTCCCAAAGGGAATACTCTAGGATGAGGAGAGTGATGTGGAGAGATTAAATGGGCAGGGGTTTGCCGAGCCAAAGGCTTTAGGAGTGTGTGAAATGAGGTAGAGGTGGGGACCTTTTATAAGAGGAGAGGAGGGGCACTTTTGGAAAGTAAAGAAATATTACTTTATTTGAAAATGTGTTTAGGTTTTAAAAGGTCCCACATTGATATAATTCGTGGATAAGGTTATAAAGGTTCTAAATCCACCAATCCAATAAGTTTTGGACATGTTTAGTTCATAGATTTTACATTATCTTTCCATTTTATTTTAATCGTTAAATAATGATGTCATCACTGCATCATTATGATGTCATAAATAATTTAATTTATTTAATGTCTAAAAATTATATAAAAAATACTATGGTGTAGGAAATCGTTTTAGCTTTCCAATGAATATTTATAATCAAAAATATGACTTGTATAACCCCACTTAACAATTGTTTTAGTAAAACATATCATGTTTGTGTCAATTTTACTTTTACATTAAATAAAATGTTATTTATGTCATTTCCCAACCAAAGTGGATCCATGGGGTCCCCAAGTTGACCCATGGCTTGTCTTGGTCGGAAATTATACAACCAATGAGGGTAAGACATGTGTCAAGCTCATCTCATTTTATTAAAGCATTATTTTTACCTTAAACTACACTAATTACCACTAATCACGATTAAAAACTTAATAAGTTACTATTCACCAAAAATTATTTCAATCTCATTGAACCACATTTTACTTCTTAATGACAAACATGTATTTTGGATTTTTGAAAATCAAAACACAATGATGGAAAAATTTCATTTAAACGGAAAATCAGTTTTTATAAGTACCACTTAGTGGTTTCACTATTCATCAAAAATTGAAGTTTTTCAGAAAAATCCCAAAAATTCACCCTAAGCTATATTTGATATTCTGAATTCAAAAATGAAGTCCGTTTTAAAAAATTCAAAACATATAAGTCACATTAATTAATTTAATAATTAATTCCCGCTGTCATGACAAATAGCGTGTTTTATGAAACAATAAGTATCAAAAGATTGACACTAGTTTAAGTCTGATTTCAAAGTGAAATTGATTCCAACGACCACTATTGGATTTAATGGTAAAAATATTTTCTAATTTAACTTTAAAACCAATTCAAAATATAATCTAATCATATAAATAAATTAGATTAAAAAGTGGTTTTGAATTAAAATACAACATTTTACACTATTCATTAAAAAAAAGAACTTTATCGGAAAGATACCAAAAATTTACACAAAGTAAATTTTGATGTCCCGATTCTTAATAAGAGTTTTATTTGGTCCAAAATAATTTTTAAGAGTGAACAAAACTATATTTAACGACGGTTCGCCATCAAAAGGTGATAAGTGAACCTTTAGTGAAAACTAGGGCATATACGCCTAAAATTGAATTCTTTCCGTATTTTAAGCCTTTATCTTTTATTGTATAAATGTAAAAACATTTAAGAACATATATAATAATATTTTAGTTATTTCTATCCATTCCCGCCATTACAAAGGCTACATGTTAACTACCATTTAAAATAATATTATTTTATTATTAGAGTGCAACGTAAGATTCCCAAGAAACTCGTTGTTGCGTGTTGGGTACGCCATCGAGCATAGCGTCCCCTTTAAAGTCATATTAATATTTTATTCACAAATATGGATAAATATGAAAATTTTATATTCTTTATTTACCTGGGGTGTTACATCCTTCCCCCCTTTTGGGAGTTGCGTCCTCGCAATTTTAAAATTGCGCTTGGAAACATCCTTGAAAGTCCCACATCGGAACAAAAGTCGGTAAAACAAATACATTAAAATAAAGAGAGATAAGTACAAAGGTCACCCGAGTTAACCCATACTAGGATTCCAAGTATGAAAATATGGACATGGAGGAAAAAACAAAGGGTCATGTTCTGATGGAGAGTGATAGAAAACATGTTTAGGAGAAAGTTAACTACGAGAAAATCACAAACTTGTGATGGGTTAAACGGTATTCGATTCCCCAGTAGGAAAAGTTAATAGACAACATTTTTGTTTTAAGTTACTTTTTATTGAGGAATTTATTCATAAGGAAGCATAATCACTTATCATGTTGACTTTCAACTTTTACTAGATTCCTTAGTCAAACTCATATTTTTTCCAAAAGACGAGTATTTAGGAAGACTTGTTCACATTAAGAGTACTATAATCAACTTCTAGAGAATCACCTAATCCACAAAAGAGAACTATATACTTCCCATATCTTTAGACTTTAACCAAAACCAAAACCAAAAAGGCTAGTACAAGATCAGATAATCCAGAAAAGGATAACCCCTTATAAAAAGAAAATCTATTCTTAATCTCCAAAATTTGTCCAACAAAACCCAAAGTTCAACGAGGACCAACTGATAAACAATTTTTCCATAAAATTCTTCAAAGTAAACTAATATAAGATTGAAACCCAAATATTTGAAGGATTTAGTTGCATAGTCTTCCAAGATAAATCGTAACATTTATCTCCAAACAATATCAGTTTCTCCTAAAGTCTCGTATTGAAAAGTAATTAACCTAATCACATATCCTCCATGATAGGTTAATAATTTTCATAAATAACCCAAAATCAACTTTCTCTTAATTCATAAAATCATATAACTAAAAAGAATCGGTCAAAATAACTAGGGACTTCACGTAGTCCAGTGTTAGGCGATAAATACCAGTCGCACTTTGGTTGTGGGTTCGATTCCCGCAGCTTTGTCCGACGCGACGGGTTGTCACACGGTCTGCGTGTTGTCCTTTTTCCAAAACTATATAATTCTTAAATCATTCCCCAAAAAGAGATAAAATCATCAAAAATGATCATAACATATTTTAACCTCAAGTTTATCTCATGCCTTTCATTTTCCATCATATCATATAATAACCCATAATTACCTCAAAAGTAAGGATCATATAAACTCTAATGGTTACCTTTATAATTATTACCTAAACTTTTACATGGATTGGTCATCTCGTACATGATGCATTAAAGATCATACCAAGGTTAAAGTGGTTGATCACAACTCCTTGATATTTGGTTTAGAACAACCACGAGTTTCCTCATTGAATCCTCCATTTTATCTAGTATCTTAATCAGAGAACCACCACAGTTTCCTTCAAACCTGTTGTCTCTTTGGTGCCTGCTAGATCCATCCATTCACTAAAAATAGAAATGTCAGTGTGAGTATATCAAAAAAACCATCATGTACTAATGAGGAAGGTAAACACTAAGATACACTTACTCATTCACTTTATCTAAAACTAGGACTCTTTCTGAAATCCTAACCATTATGGTAATGTCACTTATGCTTAAAGAATACCCTAACCTCTAAAGTTATCTAAACCGACCTTTGATACCAACTATAAGGCCCCAGCCTTAAACCTTACTTAAACTTGAGTTATTACAAGATTACACATTGAGGATCTTTTCAGGTTTAGAGTTTTAGAGAATTAGATCATGAAACTTGCAATACATTCCACATTTAAACAAGGTGGTTACATAAAAGACAATATTCATTCTTCCCATCAATGGAAACCTATTTAAAATAAAACACGGATTTTTTCTTGACACATCCTTGACACTATCGTCACATCATGTACCTTTCCCTTGACCTGTGAAAATCATTTCAAAAACTTGGGATGAGCATAAAAAGCTCAGTAACGGTTATAAAAATATGGAAAAGAAACATGAGTTCATATATACATAAGAATGATATCATACTTTACCCATAAAACATAGGCATATCAAATCATGAATAAATCATAGAAAACATAAGACATAAAGGTAACTTGAGGCATTCATAACATTCTTACGTAGGGAGTAACCCTCTTGGTTACGTTTGGAATACCCATCACAGTATATTCCCTAAATCTCTTCGGAGAAACCTTAACGTTTCACTCCTTCGCGTTACCCAATGCATTGGAGAGCTATATCGGGCTCTCCCGCCCTTAGTTTATCACGGAACCACCCGTTCTTCATAACAATACCCAAGAACCATAACATAATCGTATCACATAAACATGAATAAAGGAAACATAACATTTTTACATTTCAATCACAATATAACATTTTAGGATATTGAAATAATGAATCCATTCTAAAAGAAACCATTTCCAAAACCATTTAAAACATTTAATAAAGAGATTTTTGAATCAAAGAGTCCCATACCACCTTGAAGATTTTAACATTTTAAACCATTAATATCCATATAAATAAATCCTTAAAACCATTTTGAAAACATGGATATTAATAAGAACAAATAATTAAAACATTTAAAATGATATTTTGGTTAAAGGGGTTTTACCAAAATTAGAGACACTTGAATACAATAATCGAGGAATAAAATTTAGTCAGAACTTTATAATATCATGAGAATAAAAGGATTCATGATATAATACTCCAAAGGACAGTATATACACCATATAAGAGTGAATTGGTGCATAACAACAATGAACCCTCAATAGAAATGTCAAATGTGATGAAATCCCTTATAAAGAAGGTATCCTTAAATTAAGGACAAATAAATCTCAAAAATATGTGTGACAAATATATATACACCCAATATAAGTGGATATTAAGTGTAAAACAATAAAATGTCATTCAGACATATTCAATGGATGGCATATTCAATGACTACAAGTTGAACCCAAAGAAATCGAAATTGGGTTAAAAAGTTCCCTTGACAGCCTAACGACATCACATCAAAATGAGTTGATGAGAGATAAAAAGTGTATCTCATCACTTGGACATAAAATTTACATCAATAAGGATGTATGAGAACATATCCCAACATAAAAATATGTAAATTAAAAGACCCAATAAAAGAAGTCTTTTAAAAAAGAGGAGGGTGAAAGGTTCCCTTACCGACTTGGGTATCTTTCAAAACATACACCTCATGAAAGAAAGACAATAGGTCATTGATGTAAATACTCATAAATGAAAGTATATTACACAAAGAGTATAATAATGAGCAGTACATACACCACTCAATGTAATTTGTGGCAAATGTAGCATAAATCTCACGGGAATAAAAGTGAGATGAAAAATCCCTTACGAAAACTCGGCAGCCTAACGACGCCACATAAAACTTCCGAATATGGATTTATGAGATCAAATAGAGTATCCCATAATATTACAATAGAACTTACAGCAAGTGGAATATAAAAGAAAATCCCCCAACATTGCAAGGAGGAGTTTAAAATAAGTGACATAAAGGAGAGTACTTAAAAAGAAAGAGAGAGGTTAGATCTCTTACGAAAGTTCGGCAGCCTAACGGCGCCACTCAAAACTTCCAAAATGGATTGATGAGAGAGAATAGGGTCTCTAATCACATGAACATAAAATTACAGTAAATGTAATATAAAAGAACATCCCAATCATAATAAAGATGAGCTTAAAATAAATGACATAAAAGAGTGTACTTAAAAAGAAAGAGAGTTGTAGGATCCCTTACCTCGGGTCTGACTTGACTCGATCGTTCTTTAATCTCATGAATAATAAACTTGAGTTAATTTCTAATTCCTTAAGAACCTTTTTCAAGTTCATTATTACTTTTATACCACTTATTACCATGTCATAAACATTATGTAATCATTTAAGTTAATAATATTTGTTTTGCCGATATTTGGTTCTTAAGTCGAAAGTGGACTTCTTACAATTACATGTTGTTCGTGTTTCCAAATGTTTATTAGATAAAGAATTGTATTCATTATGTAGATATCATATATGTCATATATATCCAGTACATGCATGCATTTATAACATTACATAATCATTTAGAGGTAAGAAATGAAATGCACCGTTCATGGAGACGGTAAGCCGTACGTACGCATGAACGCTACTTTCATTTCTATTTCGTATTTTATAGAATGGAATAATAATTATATAAAGGTATATTATAATTCCAGTATAATATCATATATAATATCATATTTCCATCCTTTATACATCCCATATATGGTATTTAACGAATCAAATCACTTTGAGGGGGCGGTAGTCCGCACTTCCTTAAATGAAGATATCGCGTATACCCATAATGGAAGCCATAAAGGTAAGACAAAAATGAAAAATACAGAAGTATAAATAAAACATAAACATATTATATATCATATATAAAAATAGTGACATCATAATGGCCACATTTGAAGGTGTTAAATGAGTATTGAACAATCATCGTTTCGGGAGGCAGAATTTCACCATCCACGGAAACCGTATGTTCTTTAACCATTTGATGTAGTTATGTGAGAGTGTAGCTCGAATAAATCTTATAACAACATCCTAGTGTATTGAATATACTGGTTTTGTTACAAAATAAGTAAATAAAAAGAGTTTAGGGGGTTGGAGAAGCAAAATAAAACAAATGAACATGAGAGAGAGAATTACCTTCAAAAGTGTAACTCCTTTTGATTTGAGCCTAAATGCTTCCTTTTAAAGGATTATGCCCAAAGGGAATACTCTAGGATGAGGATAGTGATGTGGAGAGATTAAATGGACAGGGTTTTGCCGAGCCAAAGGCTTTAGGAGTGTGTGAAATGAGGTAGAGGTGGGGGCCTTTTATAAGAGGAGAGGAGGGGCACTTTTGGAAAGTAAAGAAATATTACTTTATTTGAAAACGTGTTTAGGTTTTAAAAGGTCCCACATTGATATAATTCGTGGATAAGGTTATAAAGGTTCTAAATCCACCAATCCAATAAGTTTTGGACATGTTTAGTTCATAGATTTTACATTATCTTTCCATTTTATTTTAATCGTTAAATAATGATGTCATCACTGCATCATTATGATGTCATAAATAATTTAATTTATTTAATGTCTAAAAATTATATAAAAAATACTATGGTGTAGGAAATAGTTTTAGCTTTCCAAGTAATATTTTTAATCAAAAATATGACTTGTATAACCCCACTTAACAATTGTTTTAGTAAAACATATCATGTTTGTGTCAATTTTACTTTTACATTAAATAAAATGTTATTTATGTCATTTTCCAACCAAAGTGGATCCATGGGGTCCCCAAGTTGACCCATGGATTTTCTTGGTCGGCCATGATACAACCAATGAGGGTAAGACATGTGTCAAGCTCATCTCATTTTATTAAAGCATTATTTTTACCTTAAACTACACTAATTACCACTAATCGCGATTAAAAACTTAATAAGTTACTATTCACCAAAAATTATTTCAATCTCATTGAACAACATTTTACTTCTTAATGACAACCATTTATGTCGGATTTTTGAAAATCAAAACACAATGATGGCAAAATTTCATTTAAACGGAAAATCAGTTTTTATAAGTACCACTTAGTGGTTTCACTATTCATCAAAAATTGAAGTTTTTCAGAAAAATCCCAAAAATTCACCCTAAGCTATATTTGATATTCTGAATTCAAAAATGAAGTCCGTTTTAAAAAATTCAAAACATATAAGTCACATTAATTAATTTAATAATTAATTCCCGCTGTCATGACAAATAGCGTGTTTTATGAAACAATAAGTATCAAAAGATTGACACTAGTTTAAGTCTGATTTCAAAGTGAAATTGATTCCAACGACCACTATTGGATTTAATGGTAAAAATATTTTCTAATTTAACTTTAAAACCAATTCAAAATATAATCTAATCATATAAATAAATTAGATTAAAAAGTGGTTTTGAATTAAAATACAACATTTTACATTATTCATTAAAAAAAAGAACTTTATCGGAAAGATACCAAAAATTTACACAAAGTAAATTTTGATGTCCCGATTCTTAATAAGAGTTTTATTTGGTCCAAAAGAATGTTTAAGAGTGAACAAAACTATATTTAATGACGGTTCGCCATCAAAAGGTGATAAGTGAACCTTTAGTGAAAACTAGGGCATATACGCCTAAAATTGAATTCTTTCCGTATTTTAAGCCTTTATCTTTTATTGTATAAATGTAAAAACATTTAAGAACATATATAATCATATTTTAGTTATTTCTATCCATTCCCGCCATTACAAAGGCTACATGTTAACTATCATTTAAAATAATATTATTTTATTATTAGAGTGCAACGTAAGATTCCCAAGAAACTCGTTGGTGCGTGTTGGGTACGCCATCGAGCATAGTGTCCCCTTTAAAGTCATATTAATATTCTATTCACAAATATGGATAAATATGAAAATTTTATATTCTTTATTTACCTGGGGTGTTACACACCCCCATGATAAAATACGAGTGTCAACACAAAGTACTCAATGTAGTTTGGTTCATATAGAAATCACATGGAAAATTAAACTATATACATATAGGCACACACAAGCCCAACCTATGCTTTCAAAATTAAATAATATACTACTCACAAAATCCCCAATTTTTCTACCACCAATAAATTCATAAAACATCACAAGACACATGCCACATTTCACATTTCCATCCAATTACATTATCCATCCCATTCACTTCATTATTTTCCAAAATATATATTTGACCACACAACCTAGCATTTATTTGTTCATTAATAATTTCCATCTCATTAATCCAACCAAACCCCAGTCAGTTCAATCATTACTAAATAATTATTCTATAACAACTAGGTCATTTAGAAAAATGCAACCACGCCTTACATGAATCTTATCATTCCCATGAACCCATCATATTTCCTCCCCACAAGCACAACCAAATAAACCATCACCTCGCCACCAAAAAATAATTGAAGAACAACCATCACTTCATAGACCAAAAATAATGTCCAAACAAACCATCACCTTATCTCTCCAAAAGCATAGACAACCTAAACATCACCTCGCCACCCCAAAAGAAATACCAAACAACCATCACATCACCACCCCAAAATCATGTCCAATCAAATTGTCACCTCACCGCTCCAAAATCACATCTAAACAAACCAAAAATCCCCCCACACCAAATTTCAACCACACTTCACCACCCACACAATCATGGCCACACATCACAACATATTAAATAAAATTTTAGATTTAACCTAGGTTATTTTATCACATTTCACATTATTTATGGGTGTTATCACACAATACATTTATCCAGGGAGACAGTTTTATTAAAAAAATAACATTGAATAACCAATTTCTATTTTTTGGGTTATAACACAACAACCTCATAATAAGGGATCCATAAATCATGTCCAACTAGTAAAAAAAGTCCCCGAAAAACCATATTTTTCAGCAAGGCATTCATCCCAAACAATCACAACATCACAATAATATCAAATATATCAAAACATTTAAATCATTCTAATTTCCCCATAAATTTCAATTAACTGATTAATATTTCTTTATTAGGACAACATAGGTCATCCTCCATATATAAAGAAGAGTAATACCCTCCTACATGATACAAAATAGGGGAAATGAGGGATGTCATACCTCAAAGAAGCTTTCTAATCTCGCTTCATACTACATTATGGAGAAGAAACAACTAAAAAATGTAACTGCATAAAAAACCCACATCAAGGGTTATCAAAATGAAAATCCCAAGTAAAAAACCAACATAAAATCACACCACTATCACATATCCAGAAGATAAAACCTGAAGAAAACAACCAAAAAGAATAGAAGGGATTTCTACCAACTGCTAATGGGAATCCACTAGAACTAACAGATTAAGGTGATGGATAGAGGGATGAAAGATCCTAGAAAATAACATATGGTTTTTCTAGAAATGAGATAGAGAGAGAGAAATGGATTAAAAAATAAAAATCAACTAAAAAAAGGATTCAAAACCTTTAATTTCACCACTTTCACATAGTGTAACCCATTCACAATGTGAATTCCTCCTGAATTCCATAAAAACCATATTCTTTTGTAATTCACATCCCTTATTCCTTTATTTTTTTAAAAGTAGTAAATTAATTTCAGGATATGATCACAAGTTCCCCCATCCTCCATATAAATGATATGAAACTAGCTATCAGTAAGAGCCATAAACCACAAATTCCCATCATTTACCACATTCATGATGTGAATTTTCGACTGCAGATCTATTACACTACCATCCATCACGGGACCTCCTCAAGTATCTTATGAAATACATATAACACCTAAAAAACGGAATGGGATGGGAAAGAATGATATATTACCTTAGATACCTCACAAATGATTCTCACCCTCGATAATCCAAAACCAAGGCTAGAATGAAAGGTGTCCACGAAACTACTTTATGAGAAACCTCTCAAAGATCTTGTTACTTATCAATGAAACCATCAGTCAAACATGCAAACCAAAATACTATAAAAACACACTACGTAGTCATAAACCACCTCCTTTCACACAACCACAACACCACAAAACCACTTCACAACCATTTCAACCTCCACGCAACCCAAAATAATAACCACTATACCCAATAAACTACACCTCCTCGAGCAAAAGAACAAGGTAATTCCATCCTCCATGTCAAGATAATATATGATCCGGGTGGCATAGAATCACCTGTATGGGTTTAATCTCATCTTACTATAATTAATCTCTATTAAGAATTAAGTCCTCCCCTTTTCCAAATATAATAACATTATCAAAAATCATACATCAATCAAAAAGAAAATATCATAACCCCACATGATCCAAACATCACATCACAAACAAAATAGAGAAAGTAAAAACTCAAATTATCTCAGGGTACTGGGAATGAATCTACATCTAATGTTCCCATGTAATATCCTCCAAGACACAATGCCCAAAAAATATGATAAACAAAGGTATAGTTCATCTATTCATTACTTTCTCATGGATATACCGAATCTCTACTCACCATTCCATAAACATCACATCATCCTTAATATCCAACTCTCCCTAGTCAAGGACATTAGATTCATAATGATGATACTGATGAAGCTAAGAGACATGGAATAATTCATGGATAATTTCCATTTGTTATGGAAATTCCAATTGATAATCCACCTCACCAACTCACCCAATCACCTAAAAGGGTGAAAAAATCCATGGAGAAATCTTACATCCCCTGAAAAACATCTTACAGACACTTCGATGGTAAAAATTCAAAAACATGTCGTCCTAAACATCAAACTCCAAGGTCCTCATCCTATGATCATCACAAGACCTATATCGGTATTTCAATGCTTTCATACTCTATCAAACTAACTAATCATTCAAAATCATACTCTGAACCAACATCTATCTAGAATAACAAATAATGATGTGTTCTCCCATAAAATTCCTCAAATGGGTCCATGCTAATAGATGGGTGACAATTGATATTATAAAAAATCTTAACCAAGGGAGTGTTTCATGAACACGATCCACTTATGTCTATGTTGAACACCATCAACATATCCTCTAATGATTGGATTGTTTTCTCTTTCACAGTTTTATGAGGGTAGAAACTAGTGATGAGGCATAACTGATATCCAAAAGCATACTTCAATCCCCTCTATATATGTGAGATAAAATCAGAATCCCAATGCGATACAATGGACCATGTAACTCCATAAAACCGAACCACCTCATCCACATACCACATAGAAAATAATCCATTGTTCCCAACTCCTTGATCACTAAGAAGTGTGATAATTTCATAAAACAATCCACAATCATATAGATAGAAAAACAACCTCCATGATATTGGGGTAACCCTGTGATGAAATCCATAAAGATCTCATACCATTTCCACTCGGGAACATCCAATGTCAACAAAAAACTTATAATAATGTGATACTCTTCCATTACACACTAGAAAACTAAACACCATGTCGTTATCTTTGCCATCATCCATTTCATACCTGGCCATCAAAATAGCATCCTTAATCCATATAACATATTGGATACTCCTTGGTGCACCCAAAATTTGATTTATGAAACTCATGGAGGACTCCATTGTGAATCACTACCAGAATAAATAGTCTCTATAAAAACATCATTTGGTTCCAAAAATAATCAGACCATCCTTCTGAAGCATCACTACGACCATCATGATCGTGCATCACCTCTTCCAATTAGTCTACCCACTAAGACTCCTCCACTTGTTGAATCATAGAAGTTCACACCACCATTAGAAAAAATATGCTCTTCTATAAACTACACATTTACCTGAGTTCAAGGCTTCCAACTCCTCCATCACTTTATAAACATCCTTGGACTCATGAATAATATACTTCCATGACTTTATTCTCAAATCTTCAAACAAAACATTCCTTATTCCTGAGGTTTAAGTGTTCTCAAATTCATTATCCTAAATAAATTTCATCCACCTCCTCTACCACAAATTATGATCATACTAAGAAATTATATACATAAAATCTTGCGATCTTTGAAGACCAAAAATCACTCTCTAAAGAGGTAATTCCAGAAAAATATCGGCACAAACACAAGTAGTTCTAACTCCAGTTCATGTGTGTAATAGTTATACTAGTGGGGAGTTCACTTCCTCTACCCATGATAGATCACTTACCTATTCTACATCAACAATAATCTCAATCCCATATAATAATCATCACAAAATACCTCAAGCATCATACCCTACTTAAGAACACGATGCACTAAATCAATGACCAAATTCCCCTTCAAGTAACTGCATGTTTCTCGACACTGATCAGTCCACACAAAATCATGGTCTTTCCTATTAAATTATATCAATGTGGACACATATCCAGAGAAATATTTGAAAAATCTATGATAAAATCCCACAAAACCAAGGGGGATATGATCCTCTTCTATATTCATAGTTAATTCCCAAGAAAAAATTGCCTTAAATTTTGATGGGTCCACTGCCACAACCTACTGAGAAACTACATGAAGAGTAAACGAACCTCTCATATCTAAAACACAGACTATAATATTTTTCTATAGTTATGGTGGTGTCAAGGAACCCATGAGAGAGCTATGAGATAATCAACATGCTCCCCCTCTGATGGTCAGAGTGAGTATCTCAAGAGGGGATGAATAGAGCACCTAATAAAAATTTCTGTACAAAATGGAATATTTTGAAATCCTCAAAATAATATAAATTTCCCAATTTATAAAAATAATTATAATGATATCTATATTAATATTTCTAGATATTTCTATGAATACTGATTAGGTCGTGGATGAGTAATATATATCATAATATTTAATCTATTGAAATCAGTTTAACTAATCAAAATACTATATGAACATGAATTAAGATCAACTATCAAATTATATATATATTGTTTAGAGTTATTAAAATTTTATGTTTTAAAGAACAAATAAATTAAATCAAAATAAAAACACATTGTATAAATATTGAATAAAAGAGGTTTGGTCTCAAGTCGAGACTAATTTCTCTCCACATAGTGTTCCCCCACTGACAAGTAGTTTATATAAAATCAACAAGATGATCTACAACCTAGATCAAGTTTTTAAATAGTTAACAAAATATATGTGACACAAGACCTGTTCCATAGTTATGCGTAGGACTAAAATGAGACAAGCCACACATGGACCACTACAAATCTTATCTATAGTAGAAACAAATATGAAATTTTTTGAAGAAAATATCGATTATCTTGTAGTTTAGTGATGGAGACAATGTTCATATACAAAAATGAGTATAGAACACACTGCTTAAAATGTAATAAACATAAATAGAATAGAAAAATCTATAAGAGTAGTGTTTAGAAATTCTTGGTCTATTACAATGAATCTTGTGCCTCTTGATTTTATTAACCAATGATGCTTGAGTTGGGTTCTATTGAAAATTTTATGAAAACATAGATTCACATACTCTTGTTCCTTGACTAGAGGAATTCATTGGATGCGAGATATAGTTTTTCTTCCTAGATGAATGTTTTAATCAGGTGATCTCTTTAAGTTTACAATAGGTTAAGCCTTATGTAACTTAAGGTAGTTTGAGATTCTTGACATAGCAGTTCAATTTTCTCATCTCTTTCCTCTACTATTCTATATCTATATCTATTTTTCATGAGGGAGTGTGCTACACTTTTATCATTAATAGAATATGGGATTATATCCAGAGATTCTTCCTTGTATTACATGATCTAACACACCCTTTAGTTATTACTATTGAGCATTAAGAGAAAATAATTAGAATAATAAATATCATTAACTTCAACAAATAAAGTTGTTAGAATAATATAATTCAAAATAATTGAAGTTATAAAAATAGTTGTGGTGTATTAAGATCTAGAAGTTTCTCATGTTCTAGAGGTGTGTTACTTTGGCGGGATGACACTTGTGGTAAGTTAATTTGGTGGTATGAAACTGACTTCATCTTAGACTTAGAAAAATATTCAGTATGCAGACTGTGTCGCAACTAGCGGTGTATGATATGATGGAATATGATCTGATTGTTCTTCATACTTAGGTAATTTTTCAATATTGGCGGTATGATTCTGGTGGTGTGACATTTGGAGGTTTCTCATACTTAGCTAAACTTATGTTCTAGCAGTATTATATCCTCGTAGTGTGTTGACTGAAGGTGTCTCATACTTTATCAATTTTTCAGTCAGTGGTATGATAGTCTGATGGTTTGATATCATGGTGGTGTGTTGATTAATGGTGTATGGGTAAATAGTGTCTCATACATAGAAAAATATGTACCTGTTCTTAGGAAATAATATTACTTACAAAGAGACATGAAACTCATTAATAATATCATAATCTAGATTTTGTGACCATTAATACTATCAGGTCAAAAATATCCCCCTTTTTGTGGATCAAAAATCATGGAAACAAATAATGTTATAAATATAATAATAGATCATCAATGGTATGTCAAAATATTAAACATGATATCCCAAATAAGATCTAAATATAAATCAATACATATCATTCACAGTATGTGTAGATGGTGTCAAATAATAAACAAGAAAAATAGAATCAATGGTAAGAACATATTTTAAAAATTAAAATATTTTAAAAAGTAGTATCAAAGATAATATGGTTAGAAAACATAATTCCATAAAATTCTTAAAAAAAAATATGCCATAAAAATTATACCCCTTTTGGGATTATCAAAAATGTAAGAAAAATGACAGAATAAAGATAGTAAATACAAGAAGAATAAATAGATTAAGAGATATGAAATACATTCAAAAGTTAATAGACACAATAATGGGTATGAAATAAATTCAATTTATGAGTATAAATTTATTACATTATGGATCCCATCAATTACAGGATATTATAATTTAATTAAATAAAATTTTTAAGGTTAGTAGTAGGGTCCATCGGTTCTTTACCTTTGGACTTGGATTTCCCTTGATCCTTTTCTGAGGCAGCATGACCATCCTGAGGAAGAGTAGATGGAGTACTAGAAGAATGATCAGTAATATCCAAAATATGAAAATCTTCCAAAATAACATTTGGCCTTAGCTGGATCACACATTCAGCAGGATCCATAGGAAAAGGATGAAGAGTGGTTACAATAGATACATGGGAATCCCCAGTAACTCCATGTCTAAAAAAGAACCAAGGAGTAATAAGATTGGATGACTCTACTACAATGGATTGGCCTTGAACATAAAGAAAAGGGTTTAGGAGATTTATGAAATCCATGATGATTTGGCCACCACTTTCCATGAAACTAATGAAGTCACCCTACTCTTCCATAAACCTATAAAACACTGGGGTCATCTCCTTGATATTTTAAACATGCTCTTTGAATGCTTGAGACACATTTGGAATTAAAAAATTATCATCCAAGAATTTGAAGATTGATTCTATTTCATGATTTTTACAAATTAGAGAGAGATAATACATAATGGAATTATTAATAATCTCTCTGTCCATATCCATGTCCTAAGCATACCCCATTATCATTATATGACCATTCTTAGTTATTTTCTCAACTTTCCTTATAATTTATAAAATAATCAGAAGTTCTCCACTTGAGGGGCCACTAGAGGCAGATGAAACTTCCTCTTGCATAACTAATCTTAACTGATCAACATCTATGGCTGGAGCAGAAGGAATAGGGTAATCATAGGAACTATCATAAATGATTTTAATAATACCAACCAATGAATCTTTAAACTCATATCTCATCTCTTTAATTATACCCTTTACAGAATCCATATCATCTCCAATTTATTTTTTCTCAATCTACACTTCATGAATGTGATGCATTTTTTTGGATGGATATGTTGGATAACCAAATCAAAGATATAATTGGAATCCATTTCATTTATATTTGTCAAAATAGGGGCTTGATTCCTTACTCACTTGTGAAACCAAGACATCAGGTTTTCTCCAAAAACATTCAAGTCATCTGGAGTGACCACATCCATTGGAACAATTTGAGGAGCTGGATAAGTTTTAGGTACATGACGTCTCATAGAACTATAATTTTCATGTAGGCTTTAATGATAAGAATGGGATATCTGGGATACAATAGGATCTCCTCAAACCCTAAATTTAGTTTTTAAGTCTTTTGATGGATTATTACATCATTAGAGAACATTCCTTACTCCCCTTCCATATGGTCCACCCAAAGGTAAAAAAAACCAAAGATAGGTACAACAACATTTTGTATTAAAACATACAGATTCCTCTAACCTTATAATCTTAGAGAAATCACTGTGTGTTCAACATTGGTAGCTTCGGCTTCCAACTGCGTACCAACAGTTCGTGCATCTTGAATCTCAACATCCTTTTGGGAATAAATAGTTGTAGACTTTCTTTCCACAATTTCATCCATAGAATACTGATGAAAATTTTCATTAACTAGTTGATCATTCCCAAAATCCTACTCAATAATATCCTTTTTCACATTCTTGGCTACATGCTACTCTACATCAACTATAACTCTCAATAGTTCATCCATAGAAGAATCTGAAACTTCATGACCAATGGGAACTAAACTGGCCTCAACATCATGAATTGCTGGAGCTTCATATAAAATCTCCACTGACGGGGTATGCTCCCACTAAACAAAATAATCCTCTCTAGAGGAATTTCCACATCCTTCCTTATAATTTTTCCACTAGGATTATCTGGGACAAAATCAATTCCATCATCTACAACATCATTAATATTACATGTATTACTTTTTCCATTCTCATATTATTCTTCCTTTTCTTCTTCCTTATCATCATAATCATCTGATTCAGTTGAATTGGAACTTTTATATTGATCTTACCTAGATACCTATGTATCTTCTTCATAATTCTTGAAAAATTTACATCTTTTCATATCCTCCAGGGTGTACTAGGATCTCCAAAGGAAATGGGAGAATCTTTGGGAGACAAATGAGGACGACTCTCAACATTTACAGATGATTTCATTTCCTCATCCACAATGACTTCTTCATACTTATTATCAAAATATTCCCCTGTTTCATTGGGTTCCAAACATAGAACAACTCCATCCTTAGGTATGGTATGATGATTAATTGGATTATACTCATCATATAACATCTTCAAATCTCTAACCCATTGTCTCTTCCATGGTTTCTAGCTTATAATCATCCTTGAACATGTGACAATTATTATTTAGAAACCTCCACAGTCTGTAATAGATCATTTATCATCATGTACTAGGCCCTTGGCCTTTAACATGGAAGAAATTATTATTGATTAGATCAGTGAATAAGATCAAGATAATGATTTGGTCATCCCCTACATATGTACCATTAGATAAAAATAGAGATTAATATTGTGACATTCTGTCATCAGGGAAAGACGATACACATATCGATATCATAGTGTAGAAAAATCACTCTTCTTTGGTAAAATCATATGTTGCACAAACATCAAAAGTATCCTACACTCTTCATCTAGCTCAGAGAAAACATGCCTCCTTATTGTGCCATTTCGTATTATCACAGCAAGGGAATCCTCATAAATGAAAAGGTTACTAGATTTTAGGATTCTACCTTGATTTTCATCATAGAATCCATCTTGAGGTTCATTCAAACACTTATCCCACATTATTTTTGAAAAACCAAACACATTACCTTTCGTAAATTTTTTTGTCCAATCTGCACCATCTTCATTAAATGAAAACTGCACATGATGTTAAAATTCATATACCATATTTGATTAGAAAGGCCTCTTATTTAGTGAAACCAACTCTAACTACCCTTGGTTTTAGAGAAAATTAAGTACAAGAGACTTACTCGATAGTAGTACAACAACCCTATTAGTAAGCTCAGGTTTGACAAAAATAACAGGAGTAGAAGCACTCAATTATTTATTCTAATTCTTGGAGGGTCTTGAAATAGATGGAGAAATCATGAAAGGATACATCATTATTATCTTTTAGATCAGATTAGTAGGTTCATTCTAGGGTAAGGATAGAGTTTGAACCATGAGAGACAAAAGAGTATCACTATGTTAAAGAGAGAGATACATGAGTATCAGACAAGGATCAAGGTAAGACGGGAATAGATATATTCCACTTTAATATCATTTTTGATATGAGGTATTCTAAAATAAAATATTATACTAGTAAATGAAATAAGAAAAAGACAAAATCACACATCAGGTTTTAGTAAATAGAATAAAGAGGGAAATAAACCAGCAGTTCAAAATAACAAGAAACAAAAAAACTTACAAAGGGTTGAGAGGAAACAACATGAAAAGTCAACTATGTGAAAAACTAGTGGTATGGAAATACAATAGAATTAAAATTCAATGTAATGACAACACAATGGTATATAAAGCCAATGGAATGATAATACATTGGTATGTCATGCCACGACATGTCATGCACAATGGTGTGTCACCTACAAAAATATTTCATCAAATGTAATCTAAATTTTTCATTCCTAATTAATGTTTGATATAATTCATTATATCATAATTCAAGTGATAATTGAATAAATTAGATAACTAATGTTATATTATATTAAACTCAAGAGTAATATCTACCTTTTGAAAATGATCTCCTAAAAAGTGATCTCTTATATCAATGTGATTTTCCCTAGAATGAGAAACATGATTCTTATAAATGTAAATAGTAGTTGTAGTGTCATAATTTAAGGGTAAATTTTTGAATTAATATCCATAGTGTTGTAGAGTGTGTTTCTTCCCAAAAAATATTACACAAAATCTACATAAAACTATGTATTCATCTTTAGTAGTAGACAATGAAACAAAATTCTTCTTTTTTGCTACATGATGAAACTAGAGACTTTCTATAAAAGTGACATGTTCCATAGGTTCTTTTTTTATCTAACATTAATCCACCAAAATCAGTATCAAAATGACAAAACAAATCAAATTCTTGTCCTATAGGTTAAAAATATCCTAAATTGGTATTATGCTTGAGGAATTTTAAAATTCTTTTAATAAAAACAAGATATGACTCTTTTTGGTTTTTTTTTGAAAAATGTGAAGACATAGAAAACAGAAAACATAATATCTACTCAACTAGTTGTCAAATAGAGAAGGCATCTAGTTATACCTATATAACCTCTTTGAACAACTGGTTTTCTAGTTTCATCAATATCTAATTTTCATATAGTACTCATAGAAGTATCACTAATTTTAGTGATATCCAGTTCAAAACATTTAAAAAGGCCATTTTTCTATTTACTTTGATTTAAAACAATTACTTCTTTATTTTGAAAAATCTAAAATTCAAGAAAGAATATGATTTAACCCATTAAACTCATTTCAAATTCATTTTGCATCCTTTTAGAAAAATTAATACATAACGAATTTCTTTATGATCTGAAGATAATATCATCAACATAGATTTTTACAACTAACACATCATTTTAAATTATCATTATTAAAAGGGTAGGATCAACTATTCCTTTTGAAAATCATTTTGAAATTATAAATTTTTGGATCCTATCATAACATTCTCTAGTAGCTTATTTTGAACCATTTAAATCATTGGTTAATTTATAAATTCAATTTGGAAAATAAGGATTTTGAAACTAGGGAGTTATTCCACAAAAAATATTCAACTATAAAACCCTTTCATAATGCACTCTAGACTTCCATTTGATCGAGTTTGAAATCTAGATTTGTTGCATAAGAAATCCGGATTCTTATGGACTCAAGTGTAGATATAGGTGCAATGTTTTCCTCACAGTCAATCTCAACTTCTTGATTATAACCTTATACAATAACTATAGCCTTTTTTATAACTATAGTCCCTAACTCATCAAATTTATTACTAAACACCCATTTAGTACCAATAGTCAATGTGTACATAGGTCTATCTACAAGTTCCCACACTATGTTCCTTTCCAAAGGATTTATCTTTTCTTGCATTGATATTATAAATAATTCATCATTAATATATTCATCGATGTTCTTATGTTCAAGATGATACAATAAATCTTGATGTTCAACTATATTTCTAATAGATACTCTAAATTGAGTTACCCTATTTATATCACCAACAACAATATAAAAAAGATGTTACTAAATGGTTTTAATAGCTCTAGAGAAGGAGGGACTGGTCACTTATTGATTTTCTTGTTTAGGTTCTAGAAATTCTGGATATTCTTCAGAGTTGGATGGATTTTATGGTTTTCTTATAGCTTAATCTAATGGTTTAGAATTTAATTTTAGAGAAGATAAATCATACTCAAGGTTTCCTAAGGAGGTCTTAGGCTCATGTGGATCAGTTTCATCATATTTTACAATAACATATCCTTCCACAGTTTTGGTCTTCATATTGAACACTCTTTATGATTTTCTTGGTATTTAATAACCATGTAAAATCACTTCATCACTTTTGGAAAGAAAATTGGACAAGACTATACTTAGTGTTAAGAATAAAGACTTTGAAACCAAAAGCTCTAAAGTAATAAACATTAGTTTTCATATTATTCCATATCTCATTAGGGGTCCTTTTATGGATAGGTCTAATAAAAACACTATTGTTGATATAGTCTCTTGTATTTTTATGTTCTATCAAAAAATAGATAGGGATGTAATACTCATTCAACTTGGTCTGGGATATCTCTAGCAATGTTTTATTTCTTCTATTAAAAAATTCAATATTCTAGGGTGTCCTATGAGCATATAAGTTATTAGTGTAGTGAATTTGTGGGAAAAATTCAAATTATTGATTTTCAAACTCAAGAAAATGATTACTTCTTAATGTCTTGATCCTAAATCCACTAGGATTTTCTAAAGACTTATCATTCTTAGTGAAATAAGATCATGTATCAATTTTGTGATCTATAAATTATACACATGTATACCTAGAATATTCATCTACTAGAACATAAACCTATTGATTCCCATTCAGACATGAAACTATAGAATTCCCAAACAAATCTATGTGAATCAACTCAGGAGGTCTAGAAGTTGTCACTTCTTTCAATAAATTAAATGAAACATTTTATTTTTTTACTTTTTGATAGAGATTTAAAACCTTTTCAATTGGGAAATCGAGTATAATTATATCCCTAACTAACCATTTTCTAGTTATCTTTATAAGTTAGTGAATATAGAAATGACCTAGTCTTCTATTCCAAATCCACGACTCTTTGTAAAAGTCACTTAGGTAAGAAATATTTTGAGAAATAAAGAAATTTAAATCTAAAACATAATCATTTTCATTTATCAAAGAAGTAAAAATTAGAACATTTTTAGAATCATAATCATTACAAGAATCATTCTAAAACTTAACAAAAAAAATCATCACACGACTAAGAAATACTAAGAATATTATACTTTAAACCAACAATATATAAAACTTTATAAATTAAATCTACTTTTTTTACCAATCTGGACTAGCCTGGTGATATTTCCATTAGCATTATCACCAAAGCTAACATGTATACCATAAAACTTTATCAGAATCTTATATTATGAAAAATATCCTACCATATGTCTTGAACAATCACTTTACAAGTACCAAAGACATATAATGGAGTTCATAAAGTAGTTTTCCTAAAAAAATTCAAACCAGGAAATGATTTTGGTTCCCAAATATATTTGGGTCAATAAATGTTAGAAATAAATTATTTGGGAACCCACATTTTTCTTATGGGTTTCCTTAAATAGATTTAAAACATTTAAAATTAAAAACATTATTGGGTCCTTTTGAAAAATGATTATCATTATAACATTCATGTATGGATTTAGGAACAAAATTATTCTTAGTTATTCTTATCTATGAAGGATCATATTCTATACCATCAACATATTTGGGATGAATTTTCTTTCAAAAGATATGTATGAGTGTCTCTCTACCATTTTTAAATGTTTCAAGGTATTTATTTAGTTTCTTATTAGGGAGTTTATGTTTATTGTTCTCTTTGAGGAGTTGGACATTCTTTTATTTTTCTATAGATAGTTCAAACATTATATTTATAGGTAGAGAATTATCTATTTTAAAAATTCTATATTTATCCATTAACTCATTAAAGGTATCCCCTATCATGTCATAGTATTTGAATAATTCTTCATTTGACATATTATCATCATTTTCTTCATTGTCATAATTATCAAACACATGAAGAAGAAAAATACTAGAAATAGTAGGTAAATAAAGTACCTCAATGAATATGGTCATAAAGTAAATCTTTTCTTTTTTGGACTTTTCTTGAGGTGAAGAATCTGAGTCAAATAAAATATCATTAGATGCACTCAGGGTGGCTTTCAAGGCCTTCATCAATCTTCTGTTCTAGTCTTCATATTTATTTTTTTATTTCCACTTTGGATAGTCTAATTTTATATGACCTTTTATTTTTCATTAATAGTAGAAAATTTCCTTTGAATCATCAACCTTTTTATTTCAATATTTCTTCTAGTTTCCTCTATTGTCTTACTTGCCTTTATATATTGGTTTTCTGAATTTTTTTCATAAATAAATTCTTAAACCTTTTGGCTAGGTGGTACATTTCTTCATCACTATTAGATGGTGATTCACTATCACTAGAACTTGGAACTTGAAACTTAACTTTCCATTTTTTACTTTTACTTTATAGGGTATTTAGTCTTTAAAACTACAAACTTTCTATTAGGATCATTATCTTCCTCACAATTTACTTTTAATTATTCTTCTTATATCATCAGTTTTCTAATTATGACATTCACTTTTTATTTACTTATATTTCATGATTATCTTATTGAAACGGAATTTCCTCTCCATATTTTAGGTAGAGATATCAACAATCTCATTTTTAGGTCCTTGTTAGATACATGTTTTTGATGTGATCTAATAGTATTGAAAATCTCATTAAAATTGAGATACATATCCAAAAAAAGGTTCATCAAACATCATATTAAAATTACCATTTTTAATAGTATAGGTATTATGCCTCGACTCTTTAACATTTGAAGTTCCCTCATGAGAAATAGACAAAGTGTCCCAAATCTCAAAAAGCACTTTTATAAGAAGATATTATATTAAACTCTTCATCACCAGAAGTAAAGTATATGGAATTCTTATCTTTAAAATTATTATGGTATTATAATTATGTTGCATCATCCCATGTGCTTCTAGTAGTATCAGGTATTACATATTCATCTTCTATAGCATACCAAATATCAAAACCCATGATCTCTATTTTACTTTTCATCATTATTTTCCATTGGGAATAATTTGTACCATTGAACAAAGTAGGTCTATTGGTAGTAGAACCCTATTTATGAGTATCCATTTTAAATAAATAATTTTATAACTAATAGAAATTTAAGATCTTTATAGTACAAAAACAATAACAGTTAATTTTTTTTTGAAAACATGAATACCAAAGAATGGAATGTATTTGATACTAAATTTTAGTTGGAGTGAGTATCTAAAGAGGGGGCTGAATTGAGTTCCCAATAAAATTTCTATCCAAAATGGATTTTATTGAAATCCCCTAAATATTAAAAAATATCCCACTTTATCAAAATAAGTAGAATGATACCGATATTAATCATTATAAATATTTCTCTATATATTGATTAGGTCTTAAATGAATAACATGTATAATATTATTTAATACATTCATATCATTTTAATTGATAAAAATACTACATGAACACAAATTAAGATAAACTATCATTGTATATATATTTTGTTTAAAGATAAAGCAATTTTCACTTTTAATGAATAACAAAAGTAACAAAATTTAAATACACCATAGAAATAAGTAATAAAAGTGTATAAGTGTCAGGTTGAGACTTAGTACTCTCCACTTTATGATCACCCAGCACCATGTAGTTATTATAAAATAAACTAGATGATCCAAAAACTAGATCAGGTTTAACAATAGTTATCATTGTCCTGGTCACACATGACCTCTTCCACAATTATGCATAGGTGTAAAATTAAATAGAACACACAAGGACATCTTCCACTCATATCCATGGGAGAAACAAAAATGAAAAGTTTTTGAGAAGATATCGAGTATCTTCTAGTTTAGCATAGGAGACTGTGTGTGTATATAAAATAGAGTATAGAACATAACGCACAAAATGTAATAAATATAAACTGAATAGAGAAATCAATAAGAGTAGAGTTTAGAAATTATTGGTCTATTTCATTGAATAATGTGACTCTTGATTTCATTCTCCAATAATGTTTGAGACGAGTTATATTTAGAACTTCAATAAAATAAAGTGTCATTGAATCTTGTTTCTTTGACTAGAGGAAGTCACTTGATGTGATGATACCGTTCAAATTCCCAGTTGAATCCTTTCCATAGGTGAGATCTTCAAGATTTTAAAAGGTTCATCTCTATGTATGTTCAAGAAGTTAGAGCTTCTATTCTTAGTAGTTCAACTTTTTCATCTCTTGCATCAACTAGTCTATGTCTCTATCTGTTTTTCATGAGAAAGTGTACTATAATTTTATCATCAATAGTATTAGGTATAATATATGGATCTTTTCCCTCATACTAAAAATTCTGACACACTCTTCAATGCTTTCTATTGAGAATATAAAAGACAATAATTAAAATAATAAATAACATTAACTTCAAAAAAAATATTCATTATAATAATATAATTAAAAATAAGTAAAGTAATAAAAATAATGATGGTTTCTTAAGATCTGACAGCGTCTCGTGTTCTGCCAGTGTGTTTATCTGGTGGTATGAAATTGGCGGTAAATTTCTTTGGCAGTATGACACATGAGGTGTCTTAGGCTTAGTATAATTTTCAGTATGTTGGTGTTGTCTCAACAAGTGGTGTATGGTCTAATGGTGTATTCTCTAAAAGTGTGTCGGACTTAGGTAATATTTCAATATTGGTCGTATGATTATGGTGGTTTGACATATGGTGGTTTCTCAAACTTATCTAGTCATATATTCTGGCAGCATGACATCTTGGAAGTGTATCGACCAATGTTGCCTCATACTTTTTCAATTCTTCAGTCCAGCGGTATGATAGTATAACTGTGTGATATCTTGGTAGTGTGTTGACCGACGAGGTCTGTTTCAATAGATTCTCATACTTGAAAAATATGTCACTCATTCTCATAATATATATTAATTTCATAGAAACATGAAACTTTTTAATAATATCAAAATCAGTATTTTTTATCATTAAAACTAGGAGGTCAGCATCCTTTTACTTCAAGTAGATCAATATGTCATCAATTAACATGGTTACAAACTGGTCAGAGAATATTTGGAACATAGATATAATGAGTCCCAGGTACATATATAGTGCATTTTTAACTGAATATATAGTGACCCTAACCATTTACACATAAAATTACATTATTTTAAGCATAATTATACATCAAAGTACAAGCAATGGATCATGAAGTCTAGTGTCGTAGAAGACTAGGTACATAAAACCGAAAACATGGAACTTAATAAAAAATTTATTGTATAATTTTAAAATTGTGCTTCAAATTTCCATTGTGTTCATACATCTGCATATGGTGACTTGGGGAACACATGAACAAATAGATGAGCTAAATAGCCCAATAAGGGAATAAACATAAGAAAAAATATTTAGCCCATGGGTTGGAAGGCATAACATGATGAAATAAAAAGGAATGTAACATATGTAATCATAACATACAAACATGGAATCATATAAATGTGGAGTCATAGTAATATGGAAGAAACAAAAAACATGACTTTAGCATGATTCAAGGCCAACTTCCATGACTGTTGCACATGGTAGCACAAGCCAAGACAAACCGCCAAGGCAGCTGAGAACAGCTATGAACAAGACTCTAATCTGGAATAAATAAATAGTAACAACACATAATACAACTAATTTATTCCTATTATGACATATTATAAATCCATATATAGAAATAAAACACCTTTATGGGACTGATGTGTCCCTATCATCAATCTACACCCTCGACACACATCAAAAAATATGGTCTAGCCTCCAACTGACGTAGTTAAAACTAGGGGAATAAGAAGCCTCTCTATGTATAGTCCTGTAGAATGAACTCTAGGTTGTGATTAAATGGGTTGAAAATATCCTAAATTAAAAAATACACAAACAATTGTATATGAAAAATAAGCGTAACATGAATGATCTCTAACCCCTCTAGTTTTTTTCCACTACTGTGTGTAACTAACCATTCCCAGTTCCTCTGAATCTTTTATAAGGGGATACTCCATGAAAACACATGGTTTGAGGTCCCTGAATATGAGGAACATCTTTAGGTTGTCCTCTACCCTCTCTATGTCCCCATAGTGGAGTATAATCCTACTTACCCAGATTCCAAAATAGTCTCACTCGAAAATACTTCAGTGGTTGTTGTTGAACCTATCTACCTTTACCAAACTGAGAATTAAGAACCAATGACCAGTAATTATAAATAATGACATGAACCCAACATACAAAAAAACATTAGAATACAATCACAATGAAAATAATGAAAACTACTAACCCTATAAGGTTGTAATGGATGCTGCTAAGGTCGATTCCCCATTATTCAAAACCTCAATGGTCCTGGTTCCTGAAAAATACCACTAACAACCCTACCCATCAACAAAATAGGATGACCCCCCCTATTAGTCATATTCTTTATGATTGGATCAGCCCAATCATCACTTACTTCTGCGGAATCACCAAATACTTTGGTAACCTAAAATAAGTAACTGCATACTAGATAGAAGGATGTAGTTTATCCTTAATATGTCTCATACAATACTCCTCATCTTGAAAAATATTTTCGAAAAACACATAAGGTCATTGAACTTGATTCCCAAATTTTTCAATGACATACTCTCCTTATAATGGTAGATAATCTCATTACTATTCACTAGCTTCAAATTTGATGAAAGGAACCCTTCTCGAAACTCATTCGGAAAGTCAGGCCCATGAAACACCTACCTCCTTATGCTCACCCAGATATAGCCTCCACCACTGATATGCAGTTACTCGCACTTGACTAACTGAAAAAGGGGCCCAATGCCCCACTAGGGATTGTATGAACCTGAATCTATCTCAAACTCCTAAAATCAAATCTCTATCACCATATCGAAAACACCACCCTAATAATTCCCCAAATCCTTCTTCTAAAAATCATGAATATCTCTCAACCATGCCTCATCCTCCTCTGTATGATCGACCCATGTTTCTCAGTTAGATATTCCTACTAAACCTCAAGTTCCTGATCCACAAAAATAAGATAAACATGAGCCATAGTAAAAAAGGGAAACCACAATTTCCTAATCCCAATTGTATGTAATTTTATATAGGTATATTTTAATTCACTTTATTCATTTTAACCTTCCTATAAAACCTAACATAATACAGAACACAAGTCATCTAGATTCATGTACCTATATTAGGTATCTAAACTATAAATAGATCTACCTCACATGGTCATTCAATAAGCTCAAAGACCGTGCACTATATCATGGTGGCACTAAAATCCCATGTCATAGTTGATATCTCTAGGCTATGTCATGCACCAAAGTCAATTGGAGATATTAATATACCAAACCATGAAATCCTCAATGTTCCTAACTTCAAAATCTATCCCATCTCTAAACCAACCTCCCTCTAATTCCACTATATTGGGACCCCCTTCCACCAAGACACCGTAGTGATGGGAGAGAGATAATGACCCCCGAGTACTGCCTTCCGTAGGACCCATGTTAGAGACTATCACTGAGGGTATATAAATATCATTAAATGGGAGTCATTACAATCTATAATATTATAGGATCAGTAGATAAGATGAATCATCTATAAAAAACTCAGTGAAATAATATAAAAAACTACAAAATCATCCCAAAATACATGTAAAAATAAAACCATTACATATATATGTATCCAAATGTAAATACACAAAAAAAGATAATTCAGTGAAACCTAAACTGTCCAAAAATTTATGAGATTCTACTATCCTACACGACCCATGAAATGCTCTTAGAAACCTGAAAATCAGTTTATATACATAGGTTTAGAATTCATGTATACTCAGTAGGAACACCAATGTATCTTGTGCACATGTGACATAAGAATACTAATACAACCATGAGAAAACAAAAAAACCAACAACACCTAAACTAGTCAAATATCTATCCCAACCTTGCTATGGAATGCTCACCAAATAATGTAATCCATGTATAATAACCTAATAAGAAGAATATTGATAAAGGGTACCCCACACAAATTTCCAACTGGTTTTCCACTCTCACACCCCAACATCATATGTCCTGGTGCATCCATATATTCCAAATAACATATAACACCACCCCCGAGCATGTTCACATCACATCATGCCCAAAGAAAACTTGTCCATCACCCCACATCATGGTCGCATCTCATCTCATCCATAGAAACTTGGGATATCACACCACAATCATAACCAGAGCAGTAGGGTATCATGAACATGAAGGAAATAAAATTTGTTCCCTCCTCCCACCATGCATGACCCCAAGCATAAGATTCCACATAGAATAGTTTAATCACCTCCCACTTGAAGACACATAGGCCACCACCCTATGGCACAATCATATCACAAATCATCCAAAAACCCATGGTCCATCACCTAGTGTACTAACAGACATACGACCATCCCATTCTGTGAATATATATTCACATGTGTGAGAGAGCAGGAAAGAGTGGGAAGACATCTATCTATCCTCATTACCATGATTTTGGAAAAACATACCCCCATGTGAAAATATCAGGGTCAACAAATAAATATCAACATGGGGTGGGTGAGTATAGAAATCAAAAGGAATATACAAGTATATGAATGTAGCCACACAGAAGCCCAACCTATGGATTCAGAAAAAAAACTAACCAACTCACTACATCCCAACTTTCACTACCACTTCTAAATGTATAATGCCACCCAAGACACAAGACACATTTTTTGTTTCCAACCAATACCATTATCCAACCCATTCATTTCATTATTTACCATCAACCTTATTTAACCACATAGTCCATAATTTATTTTATCATTAATAATTTTCACCAAATTAACCATACCATACCCTAGTCATTTCAATCATCATTATGTAATTGTTCCATCAATACTTGAGAATCTAGCATAATGAAACTACACCTCACAAGTAGCTCATCATTCCCATCAATCCATCGCCTCACCAGCCAAAAATCATGGACAAACAAACCATCACCTTGCCTCCCTAAAAGAATTTCTAAACTACTATCACCTTACCACCCAAAAAACACATCCCAACAAACCATCACCACACCACCCCAAAAGCATGAACAAATAAACCATCACCTAACTTCTCCAAAATCATGGCCAAACATCCATCATCCCACCACCCCAAAAGGATGGCCAAACAAATTGTCAACTCACCAGCCAAAAGCACATCCAAACATTCCACACATCACCCTACACTACATTACAACCACACATAACCTCCCCACAACCATGGACACACCTCAAAACACATCAAATACTATTTTATAGATTTAAAAATTTGTCACTTATCACATTTCACTTTATTTTATGGGAATTATCACTCAAGACATATATTCAGGGGAACCAATTTTATTAAAAAAACAAGTGGTTGACCAATTTCCATTTTAGGGTGATATCACAAAAACTTTTTAATAAGGTATCCGAAACACATATCAAACAAGTTCAAACATATCCACCAGTAGCTACAACTTTCTATGAGGAATTCATGATGTACAATCCTAATATCAAAATAATATCAAAGATGTAAAAGCATGAGAATCATTCCCATTTCCTCTTAAATTTCAATTAATAGATTATTTTATCTTGATTAGGCCAGATTAAACTATATCCAATAGATAAAAAGAGTAAACTCCTCTCAAATGATTCACAAAAGTGAGAAATAGGGGATTCCCCACCTCAAAGAAGTATTCTGATCTAACTTCACACCGTAGGGTGAAGAAGAAATTCCCACAAACAATAACCACATGAAAAACCCAAGGATCAAACTATGCAACATAAAGGGTTATAAAAGACATAGCCCAAATCAAAACCCAAACCAAAACCACATCATAGAAATGGATCATTGGGTAAAGAATAGAAGAGAACAACCATGATGAAGTGAAAGGATTTCCATAAACCGTCAATAGGCATCCACCAAAACCAATGGATCGAGGTGTGGGAAGGAGGGATAAAAGATCCTCCAAAACTGCTTAGGGTTAACCAAAAACTTATTGAGGGATAGCAAGAGGTTAAGATGAAGGAATAAAAATAATACCATCAAAATGATTTAAAACCTAGAATCCTGAAAGCATGGCTGATTGTTGCCTATCGACCGTTCTAGGTTTCGATGCGCTGCTAATGTTTATAGGAGCACTCAGGTCAAATCCTCAGCGATGATACTTTTTAATAGTCAATTGTTTTTTGGTGATTTTATTTTGAATGTGGGTTGTTTGCAGAGCATAAATGAAATAATTAATGGTTGGTGTTTGATTTAAAATTTTGATAATGATTAGGGTGAGTTCATCATTAGGTAGTTAAGCTTGTGATATCCTTGAGCTTAGCTTTATATTGCTTTAAATTAACACTCATTTCACAAGATGATGTTGAATGGAATTCCAAAGTGTTAACGCTTTAATCCAAGCCTTAACTAAAATTACGGTTATAATATCAATCAGAGCTTGATGATGGTAGTGTATTTGTGGTTCCAATAATCCATGGAAACCACATGTTAAACAAAACAAGTCATTAATCCATGACATGTTATGTCCAACATACCCAATGTTAATTCAAAGAATATTCATCGAGGAAATACTCCCAATCACTTAAAAACCTAAATTTTTACTCAAAACAATGATAGATTTACACAGCCATTAGGAGTACACTACCACAAAACTGGGCAAGGACAACGCCACCCCTTTATCAATGCTAATGAAAAAGCGCTGATAGGGGGGGCTTTATCAGCGCTAAAAAAAGCACTGATAAAAGTACCCCTTTATCAGTGATTTGTTTAGCACTGATAAAGGACCCCCTTTATCAACACTTTTTTTAGCGCTGATAAAGGGACCCCCTTTATCAGCGCTTGTTTAGTAGCGCTGATAAAGGGGGGGGGGGATTTTATCAGCGCTTTTAAAAAAAGCGCTGATAAAGGGTCGACTTTAAAAAAAAATTTAAAAATTTAAAATATATTAATATATAAATATATTTATATATTTATATTGATATAAATATAATATATAATTTCTAAATATATTTTAGATAAGTATAAATGTATATTTACACTTAATATACTTAATATATAAGATATTTAGTTAAAATGGATTCTTAAAAAATTAAAAAAATATTTTTAATTAATAATTTCCTAATTATTATGGAGTAATAGTAATTTAATAACAATTTGAAGACTAAAAAAATTAAAACAATTAAAAAAAGATCCAAAATATGTTGAAAACGCAACTCAAACTTCAAACGACCATAACTTTTGATCCGGGTGTCCGTTTGAGCTCTACCACATATCAAATCGAAGCCTGCGACGAGATATACGTCGCTATGACCTTGGGGGAACCCCGGTCAAGCATTTTTAGAGGCCAAAAGAGGCCCAGAAGGCCTCCAAAACTGAGTTTTTAGTCGGGGTACCCGGATTTTTTAACATTTTATGGGTTTTCAGCCTCATTTAAGGGGGGTATTATTGGCTTTGTTTTGGTGGGGAATGAATTTATTCCGAGGTATTACATTCATATTGATATTATGTCTTTGAAATTTTATCTTTTTTTATAATGAAATACTATTTATAATCAAATATATAACTATTTGTACATATTTTTTATATATTCACACCTAAAAATTACATTTTTTAAATAAATAATTAAACATATTTACATATAAAATATATTAGATTTATCTAAATAATAACTAATATCCATTTTATTTAAAATACCAATATATGATTATTTATATAACTAATATATATTAATATAACTATATATATATTAATATAACTATATATATATATATTAATATAACTATATATATATATTAATATAACTATATATATATATATTAATATAAATATATATATTAATATAAATATATATTACTATACAAATAAATATAACTAAATATATATATAAATAAATAGATATATCATGAATAAGAGAACAAATCAATATAGGGTAGTAGTAAAGGCTTTAGGTGCGCAGGGGAGAGGTCTCGAGATCAAATCTGGGTGGAGGCACGGGCGTGCACGCAAGGGTGATTTAAAGGGATAATGATGATAAAGGGTGTAGGCGGTGTGGGCGGGCGCTAGAGGTGCAGGAAAGCGCTGATAAAGGGGGGATCAAGCGCTATAAAATCCCCCCCCCAAGATTGGCAGTATTTTTTTTTATTTTTTTTTATTTTTATCAGCACTAAAAAAAAGCACTGATAAAAGGGGTCTTTTATCAACAGTAAAAAGAAAGCACTGATAAAAGACCCTTTTATCAGTGCTTCATTTTAACGCTGATAAAAGACCCCTTTTATCAGCATTTTTTAGCACTGATAAAAGGGGTCTTTATCAGCGCTTTTTGGAGTGCTGATAAAGGGGACCCCCCTATATCTTCACCGACATTAAAAGCGCTTTTTCTAGCGCTATTAATGGACATTTTTAGCACTGATAAAAGCCATATTTGTAGTAGTGGTATTAGTAATCTGGTTTTTTAGGTTTATAATGACGACTTAATAAGTGAAGAAAAATAAAGGGATAAGAAAAGAGTTGTGCGCCGAACACACACTCACACAAACGGTGAAAGGAATTAAATACAGACTTTAGATTGAATGAGAAAGAAAAATAAGGGAAGTGGATTTAGCTGTATTTAAACTATCTTAAGACCATTAATATTATTTTGTAGAAGGTAGATTTTAATAATAAATGATGAAGAAGAAACATTCATTAAAATTCTTTTGAAATGAAAACAGACTTACACAATTACAAATAAGAAGAACACACAAGAACATGAAAATAAATAGAGGAAGGGTATATCAAGTAAAAACATGAGTATGGAAGGTCCTACCAAGAATTTGGAAAGGATTTGGTCACGATAATGTATTCTCCTCTCTTCTGAAATGCCAACCACATGAAAGGGGAAGAGGGGGTTGTATTTATAGCCAAAGGAGTTGGACTATTTGCATATCAAATCTGACCATCCACTTGCATATCCAATTTGTCCATCCAAACAGCCGAATCTCGAGATATAGTCTTCTTTAAAGTTTTAGATAAAAATTTTGGCTGACTACTCTCAATATTTGGAGGAATTGGGACTTATGTATCCAATGTTATGGCGGTTTTCATATACAATGTTAAACTTTCCATTTCTATCAATGATTTTTCGATGGATGAAATTTGAACTGATTTTGGAATAGTAATATGCCTTCAAATCCAAATGATTTATGACATAAAGTCGACCACCTATATATCCTATTTCACACCGTAAAATATCATCTTGATTTGATGAATAGATCATGAGAAATGTCATGAATAGTGTTCGGATTTTAATTCCCAACTGGAATGGTCAATTGGACTTAAAAGCTTCATTTGGGCCCCTTGTTTTTTTTGGATTTTGGCCTTGAAATTTTTATAAATGACTCCTTGAATTGTTATCAGAATGTTGGAGGAGAATAAATGAATTTTCACTTATGGATTGAGTTCAGTAATTCAATCTTTATGGATGATCCAGTTTCTTAACAAATTCTGTGGGCCTTCTTTTATGGTCTATATGACCCTCCAAATGGACGATTTAGCCAAATGTCCCTTCTAATAAAATGTTTTAATTTGATTAAGTAACACTAAAAAGAAGAATCAGGAATGTTGGATAAGTTGGGTGAGATTTATATCTAAAATAGTAAACTGACTATATTTGATTAATTCAAATAATGATAAAAATTACATTTAATATTAAAACATGAGTATTTCACACAAATTATGCACATTTAATATCAAATAAGTAAAGGGTGTATATAATAAGTTACGAAAATATTAATAACATCAACTCCCCCACACTAAGTCTTGTGCATGTCCTCATGTCCAATAAATATAAAAACATAAAAAATCATTTTTACTCACCAAATAATATTAAGAATTTATTTTCCCCAATCAGGGGAGGTTTATACTATTTCACTCAACAATTTTAAATTCCACAACAAATTTTTACAGAAACAATGTTCCAAAACAAATATTTTTTTCATGCTCAAATTTATAAATGGAAAATGTGGGAACTCATAACTCACTCCTCTCAAGATGATAAAATTCATTTATGCAGGTTCACTCTTCCACTAATAAAAAGTGAAAATCTTAGAGTTTGAAAGATCTCTTAGCTTCCATTACTTATCCTAAAGTGCAAAAAAATCAAGAGGTTTTTAAGGGATTTTTCTTTGGCTGTGGGATGGTAGGAAATGTCCAGGAGAGATAAGAAGAGGGGTAGAACACCAACATGTAAAAATCAATGCACAGTATTTTTGTAATAAAACATGTAAAGAAATGGAAACCCAAATTTACAATGGAACAATTGTTTGAATCAAGACACACAAGTGGAAGAAAATTTTATGGGAATGAGAAGATGGAAAATTTTAAAAACACAAAACTTCTCCCAATGATATAAGTGTTCTTTTTTTCTTTTCATTTTTGTCATTTTTTTAATTTGAACTTGAAAAAGATCTCACAATCATATCCCAACCCAAGATTGATATCCTCACTATACTAATTGTAATAGTTATAACAAGATAAAAGGCTGAGGAAGAGTGAGTTTTGACCCACCCAAGACACAACACATTCTTATTTTGTTCTTTTTTTTTTGATTTTTTTTATGTTTTTTTGAACACATGTCAATAAAATTTGAAAAATATTTCATAAGAATATATACATTCCCATAACTCATGGAACAACAATGTCTCCCCCACACTGAAATTGATGCTTTCCCTAAATCATATGATAACATAGTGAAATCAACAAAGGGTACCAAAAAATAAATCTATTCCCCCCATATATAAATTTCAAAAAAATTATGCAATGAAAATCCATGTAGATATTGGGTGGGACAAGGTATTGGGCCTATAATGTGGCTAACAAGAAAAGGTTTTCATAGGCTCGAAGGGGATTTCAAAAGGAGGATTAATGTGAGGGTAATGGGAGGATATTTGGATATTGTGATTCTCAAGTGGTTAATAAAACACCTCTATAATATTAATGCACACCAAATTAAGAAATTCAACTCAAAGGTCCATAAACTCAAGATTCACAATCGTGGGTAAAAACACACATTTTGAAAAGATGACCATAGGTGACCTTGGCATCAAAGATATTTTTATTCCTCGTGATTGGGGAATAATTATTTTCCAAATATAAAATTGATCATTAACAATTAATTATTCTTGACACTAAATTCTTTATCAAGAGTCATGATGAAAATAAATTATTTTTGAGATGAAAACTTGTATTTTTTACTCCCCAAAATGGTTTGATAAAATTTTAAAATTTAATGGTGAGTAATTATGACTCCTTTTTTAGATTTTTATATTTTAGTATTTTTTAATTTTTTTTAAAATACACTCTCACAAAAAAGAGAAAGTGAAAAAAAGGGTTTACTTATGAAAGTGATAAAAAATGAAAAAGAGTGGAAGAAGAAGAAAAAGGGTGGGAGAGAGAGAAGGAGGAAGAAGAGAGAAAGAGGGAGTTAAAGGGAAAGTGGTGCACCTGATTTGGATTTAGTGGGCCATTGTTTTTATCCAGTGGTGGGTTAGTGGAAGTGGATGTTCCTCATGTGGGATGTTACCTAAAAAAGAAAAATAATTATTCATCTAATGAAAAACTAAAAAATAAATTAAAATTTTACAAAATTAAAAGAAAACACGTGTTGCCTCCCAAGAAGCACTACATTTATTTGTATACATAGGGACAGTTGTAGTGGACTACCCATAGTATGACGGTGGCATTCGTATTTTCTCAACTCTAATGTGCTTCCAGAAAAACTTTTCCTTTGAGAGGCCCAATGATTTATTGGATAATTTAATCTCTTCCTTGTTGTTTCGCTTGCAATTCAACGGGGGTGGAAAGAGAATATGACTATCCTCCCTTTGTTCTTCAATGCGAGGAATGATTTTATCCACAAAGTGATGGTTTTATATTATTGGAAATTTAGGATGATGTCTCAATTCAGATGGTTCATTTATGTAAGGTTGAGATAACATGAAACCAGAGTATGAGATCCTAACTGTTTTTGACTCATTTATTTCATCACATACCAATGTAGAGTAATGAGGATCAGTAGATTCATAAGACTGGATAAGTTTTTCAATATCCTCTATATCATTGTTTTTCACAAAAAAAATGGTCAATTTCAACCTCACCATTGATCAATTTATTAATTATGGAACAAATATCACAACCTTAACTCTCATCCAGACAATATAAACACATTAGTTCAGAGTTCACCTCACATATAACAGATTTTTCATAATCATTTATAATAAATGATGAATGTTTGATAATCATATTTGAATCAAAAAATGAAAATGCTTGTAAGTTTTCCTCATTACCATCCATGTTGGATCAGTGGAGACCATAGGTGAGTTTGGATTCCAAAGAGTTTTCAAGATCCTTTATATCAATGGAGTTTGCATTTGAAATGTCATCATCATCTTCTCCATTTATGACTTGGTTAATCCTGGCACAGATTTCACAATATCCAATATTAGTAGAACAAGAAAAAGATGATAAATTGGGATTCAACACACTTTGAAAGAAACTTTCAAAATCCGGATATAGAATACTGATTGATTCTCTGATGGATATCTCATGGATTGAAAAATATTGAACTTTCCAGTTGGTCACAAAATTCCATTGATAAGAGGCCAACATGGACATCAATTTTGGTTTTATATTTCATAAGGAATGGTCTTCCTAGAATCATAGGATATTGGAAATAAGTTGTCTCACCTTTCATGTCAACGATATAGAATTTTGATGGGAAGATAAGATCATTAACGCGGACAAGTACATCCTCAATTATTCACTCTGGACTGGTTGTGCTTCAATTGGATAACTGGATGACAAAACCTATTGGATGTATGGTACCTAGACCAAGGTTAAATAATATGGATTTACACATGAAATTTATGGAGTCTCCTAGGTCTATGAGTGCATCATCAAAGTTGTAACTTCTTATTTGGCATGGAACTGTAAATGTCCTAGGATCTTTTCACTTCATGGGCATGGACTTTTGTGTTAAAACAATCTCTATGGTCCTAAGTTTTATTTTATGGGTGGAAAATTCCTTAAGAAACATGGAATACTTAGGGATTTGTTTTATGGAATCTAATAGGAGAATGTTTACTTCAACACATTTAACATGTCAAGCATTTCAAGATAGGGTTCAAAGGACTTTCATGTCTTAGAAACAACTTGAGGAAAAGAAATTGGATTATTTATATGGATGGAAGGAGGTAAGGATGTGACTTTTGGTTTTTTTAGATCATTTTTATTTTATTTCTCCTATTCAATATTAAATGGTTCATTTGAGGATTCATCATGAGGTTGGGAAATAGTTTAGTAGAGAGATGGGGAGAATTTTCTTATTGTTGCTGGCTTAGGTTGTATGCATGTTGACCAATTTGGGTTTTTATGTTTTTGAGACTAGAACAGGTGAAGGAGGCAAGATTTTACACTGAACTTTCACATGGATTCTTGGAATAAGAGGCTTTTCCTGGATTGAGATTAACTTGATTTTGGTTCTTGGGAAAGTGATTTTACTGGATTGGGAATTGGTAAGGCTTTCTAGGATAGTGGAATCCAGGAGAAGGAAGAGGAGGATTGATCCATTGATGTTGAGGGACAAAAGGGTAAGTTTGTTGGAAGTTACCAACACATTGACCACATTTGAATTGCTTTTGGTTTTGATGAGGGAATTGAGGGTGGGGGTTAGAAATGAGATTAACATACCTCAAGCCTTGGTTAAAGGTAGAAGATAAGGGCCCAGAGTGGGGTTGGTTGATGTTTCTATTGAACTAAACTGATTGTTAAGGGTTGGTGTTCTGCTGAGCATATGCTACATTGAGCTCCATTGGTCTGGATGAATCAGAGAGATCCTATTGAAGTTGTGAACATTTTTAAGTTGGATGAGATGAGGAGATACAGATTCCATTGTTCTTGATAGGTAAAGGGAAAAAATATTGTGGATATGATGAGGTTGGAGCATTGGCCGCCACAGCTAGTTGTCTCACAAGACCTTTCATTTCACTCATCCACTCTATCATCTTTTTAGCTCAATCGATTGACTATCTTGGGATTGTTTGAATTGATCATGTTCTTGAGAATGGAATTTTTGTGTGTTTGTATCCATTTTTCTTATGAGATATCTTACAGTTGTAGGAGTTTTTTCAACAAGAGAACCGCCACTTACGACATCAATAAGAGTTCTCTCCATATCCAATAACTGCTGAAAGAATTATTAGATCAAGATTTGGTCAGGGATTTGGTTGTGTGGATAGGTTTCCACTTGATTTTTGAACCTCTCCCAGTATTCATGGATTGATTAATTTGGGAATTGATGGATACCACTAATTTCCATTCAGAAGGATGCAGTACGAGAAGCAGGAAAGAATTTATCTAAGAAAATTCACTTCATTTGAATCCATGGTTTTATGGGACCAGGAAGGAGGTAGTAGAGACATGACATGGAAGATTCAGCTAAGGAAAAAGGGAATGCATGAATTTTGATTTATTACTCAGAAACCACTTTAGGATTCATAGTACAACACACCACATGGAACTCTTTAAGGTGTGGATGTCGATTGTTTTTGGTTAATTGTATTTTGATTGGGGGTGTTTGTTTGAAAATGATAAATTAATAGATTAATGGTTGGTTTTTGAATTGAAAATCTGATAAAGATTGTGGTGAGTTCATCTCTATGTTTTTAATCTTGTGATATCATTTAGATTTGCTTTATATTTCATTAAATTAGCACCCATTTCACAAGATGATGTTGATTGGAATTACTAAGTGTAAAGGCTTTAATCCAATCCTTAACTAAAGTTAGGGTTCTAATATCAATCGTATATTGATTATGGTAGTTTGTTTATGGTTCCAATAGTACATAGAAACCACATGTTAAAAAAAGAATTCATTAATCCATGACATGCCATGTCTAACATACACAATGTCAATTCAAAGAATATTCATCGAGAAAATACTCTCAATCACTTAACAACCCTCAATTTTGACTCACCCCAATGAGATATTTACTCATACATTAAGTGTATTAGTAATCTGGTTTTTTATGTTTATGATGATGAATTAATAAGTGAAGAAAAATAAAGGGATAAGAAAAGATTTGTGCACCGAACACACACACACAAACAGTGAAAGGAATTAAATACGGACTTTAGATTGGATGAGAAAGCAAAATAAGGGAAAGGGATTCAATTGAATTTAAACCATATTATTACCATTATTATTATTTAATATAAGTTATATGATAATAATATATCAAAAAGAAAAAATATTCATTAAAATTCTATAAAAATAAAAATAGACTTACACAATTACAAATAAGAAGAAAAAACAAGAACATAAAAAGAAAGAGAGGAGGAAGGGTATCTCAAGTGACAACTTGAGTATGATAGGTCCTATCACGAGTTTGGAAAGGCTTTGGTCATGCCAATTTATTCTCCTATATTCTGAAATTCCTCCCACATTCAACGAGAAGAGGGGTTTTATTTATAGCCCAAGGAGGTGGACAGTTTGCATTCCAAATATGTCCTTCCACTTTCATAGCCAATTTGGCTATCCAGATAGCCAAATCTCGAGATATAATCTTCTTCAAAGTTGTATATAATAATGTCGGCTGACTACTCCTAATGTTTTGAGGCATTTGGACTTATGGATCCAAATTGATGGTGGTTTTCATAAACAATGTTAAACTTTCCATTTCTATCCATGATTTTTCGATGGACAAAATTTGAATGGATTTTTGAATAGTAATATGCCTTCAAATCTAAATTATTTATTAAAAAAAGTCGGATGCCTATATATCCTATTTATCACTGTAAAATCTCATCTTGATTTTATTACTAGATCATGTGAAATGTTATGAATAGTTTCCTTCTTTTAATTCCTAGCTAGAATGGTGGGATGTATTTCAAAGCTTCATTTGGACCCTGTGTTTTTTGGATTTGGGACTTGAAATTTTTATGCATGACTCCTTGAATTGTTATTTAAATTTTGGATGATAAAAAAATAATTTTCACTTTTGGATTGAGATTAGTAATTCAATATTTATGGATGGTCCATTTTCTTCATAGATTATATGGGCCTTCTTGTGTGGTCCATATGAACCTTAGTATAGACTATTTGGCCAAATGACCCTTTTAAAGAAATATTTTAATATGAGTAAGGAACCCCAAAAAGGAAGAATCATGAAATTTATATATGTAGGGTGAGAGTTATAATTAAAATAATAAACCAAATAGATTTTATTAATTCAAATAATGCTCAAAAATTACATTTAATATTAAAACATGTGTATTTCACACAAATTATGAACATTTCATATAAAATAAGTAAAGGGAGTAAATAATAAGTTATAAAAATATTAATAACATCAAATCCCACCCCTTTAATGTTATGAAACCTCTTCATGATGTGAATTACACTGAAATTAAACCAAAACCAACATCATTTGAAACTCATGTCACATCGATCTTTATTTTATTACATGACATGAATTAAATTCTAGATGTTAATAAATTTAAAATATTCCCTCCTTAGCCACATAAAATCCATGAAACTAGATGGATAAAGAATATATGAAATAATAATTAATGTCATGTACCCCTTTCATAGCATGAATATCTCAATGTAGTTATTTTGTACCTCCAACCACCATGGAGTCTCCTCAAGTGTCCCCTAAAACACCTCCAATACCCAAAGACAACGTTGTACCAGGTCAATAATATGCATTCCTTTACATAAAGATAATTTATTACAATATTTTTGTTTGATTTATTGATACTTTGTATAATTTAGATACAAAATTATCTTACACCCATTCCATTATCTTTTAATAATAACATTCATCGGTCCTATAATTTTTTCATTAATTATTAAAGGTTTTTCATTAAAAGTAAATTTGATAAGAATACCTTGTTATCAGCATGAATTTATACATGATAAAATGTCCATGACATGAAAAATACAATTTCATGCACGACTAAATGAATTCAATATCATCATGTGGAATAGGCAGCTTGGTGCTTAGCTTATGAGCTACAATAATCCTCACTCTCACATTATCTGTTGTAATTTTTTTATTAGGTATATTATATCCTTAGATATTGGATGATATAACCCTAAAAAATGGAAATGGGTGGGAGTTTATAGATATAAATCACGATCATATTTACCCTATAGAATATCATTATAACAAATGTATCAGTGTCTACCTTATTTACATTTCACATAAACATATATGAAATCATTGACTACCTCTTTTAAAGAATCCACTTGAATGGAATGGATTTCCTCAATGTTGGTGGGTGTGGGGGTATTCATATAGTGGCTTTGGATGTGTTTCTTATTCTATTTGAATCTATAAAAAAACATTTTATAGAAACATAGACTTCCAATTATGTTTTTTTCTAGAGCATCTAATTTATTTTTTCTCATACATTTTCTAATATTTATCCCATTATTTATTTATTTTACCAAACTATTCTTGGGGTGACACCCCCCAAAACATGCACATAAAAATAGGCCATATTATTATTGATTCAACAAGGCCACTGGTAGTACTCATTCATCTGGTATATTTTAGTATGATTCCTATGTCTATGTTGGATGAAAATATACAAAAACAAGTAATCATTGTTATGTAATACCAATTTAAAGTAGAAACTTTTTTTTATAGTATCATACTTACACATTATTCTCATAATTTTTTTGTTTTTTAATCTATTAGTATCCAATTTTTATTTACATGAACTTCCTTCCAATGCACATGACATGGTATGGAAGTGTCTTTGGATTTTGATTCATCAATCTTTATATAAAAAAAGAAACATAGTTATGTTTTTGTTTCTTATCACATAAATGTATAATATTATATTTATATTACATACCATTTTTTCATGTGAAGCGTACCTCAACGTTGATTAATATTAGGGGTAAATTTTTTTTTCTACAGATAACTTATTTTCAACATGCATTTTTTGTTTTATAAATTAACAAATTTTTAATAAAAGTTGTTAATAAATTTATTTTCCAGTAATCCATTCCCTATCACAGTGTACATGAAAATTTTTCTCCTCATGATGACTAATAAATTAATTCCACATTTATTGGTTTATTAGGTGAGAATACATTTGTGGTGGGTATGATATATTTTTTCCTTTATCATCCTTGATATGATACTTTGTAAGAATTGTATGAAAGCCTATATGAGACTTTATAATGAAAATTATTACAAATTTCATTCAATGGTTATCTAGTATAAATGCACTCTATATGGGATAATGAAGATTAAATCAATGTTTCATTATTTATTTTTGTAAAATAAATAAAGTATTTCATAATGTTACCTTAATATATTCCCAATTCAATACCAAAATCATGGTAACAATATTTTACTACATATCTACATCAATATGAATTTTAATTAGTGTGGTAATCCCAATGTAAATATTGAATATTCCCTTATTGGGTTTAACAGACTGGCCATAGGCATTACATAAAATCTCTAACCTGATTCCTATGCTTCTCACCATAATAATTTTGTATCACTGCCCTGCTACAATGCTCCCGTTATTTCTAGTATATAGGTTATTCATATTCTATAATTTCCTCAACTTCAACATAATCAATATGTTTCTCCATTGTATTAGTAGCATACGAATGTGAAGAAACATGTTCTTCTTCTATATTTAGAGCATCAAAATGTTGGAAAACTTTTTTTCCTCTGTATTAGATACATCAAAAGGTGCAGAAGTCATTATCTATAGAAGTGATTTAATATTTAAATTATATTTCACAAACAAAGTAATGAAAAGATAATAATATGAGATAATGCAATAAATATTACAAAAAAATATAAACTGATTATTGAACTCTATTTCTTTAAAATGTTGAAGGGATTTGACCCCTTTATTGAGTATCCAAATCCCCAAATTATGGTCTCCTATGAAATACAATACCCCATCTATATTGGGACCAGTAATAAATGATTGTGAAATTCCTATAGAAGGTCCATCATCAATTGAATTTACATGTGACCATTTAGTTGTTGTGTTCAATAACAAAACATTTGACAAATTATTATTTATAGGATGTAGAACATGAAATACTAGTACTACCTATGATTAAATTATAAATCGTTCATCTTTTAACACTTATTTACTGAAATACACTATCATAAATACCAACATATATATATTAGATGCATTCCTTCTATCAACTAACATGCATTGAAAATCATCTCATTTAATGTTTTATAATCCAACTCCAATATTTGTTTTTTGATTCCAAAGTATACCATATTCGTATAAATTGGATTTCTACCCATGGTATGAAACACATGCATCACTTCTTCCAAAAGTGTAGCTAGACTCTTTTTCATGGTACTGCATTCAATATGTTCATTTGTATAGAACATATAACCATTAATTACATAACCATTATAAAATATGACATGAACAATTATTCCCCTACTTAGAAATTGTAGTCTTTCTAAAATCAAATCTTGATTTTTAGTGGAATCCTTAAAAAAATTGTCTTGAAACTATCTTATAAACTACTTATTATGTTTATTTTATATCTATATTTATTACCCTAATGGATGAAAATTTCTAATAATTAATTTTTGGGTTTCAAAAATATGGTAAAACCACTAAAATGTTTTGAAAAACGTAAATGTGAGTATTCTCCCACTCTATAATAGTAATTATGACAATATGTATTCTAGAAACTCCTTCACCCGTGAGCCTCCTAGTGTTATGAGATTTTGGTAGACAAATTCCTTACATGTCATATATGTCGTCAATACATAATTAAATGCATTCCTCAACAACATATTCTTCTATAGTATAGTAATTTAGAAGAATTTGTTTTTTGATATACCAATTCAAAATCTTCATATATTGTTCAATGGTGTACATCCATCTATAATTTACATGAACACATAGTCAAATCTCTCTAACCATGTAAACCATCATATCAAAGAATGCTGGCAGGTATAAAGTCTTTAATTCCCATAATATGAGTCTGATTTCCTTTTTCATTGTTGAAAGTTTCACCTAGTTTATAAACTTACTACATATATTTTTTAATAAGAAATAGATCTTGGTTAATGTATGATAAAAATTATTTGAAAAAACACAATGTAAAGCTATTTGAATTAGATATCGAATCATAATATGACTGTTACATGATTTCAAGATATTTTACTATAAATCAGTATTTGATACGATATTATTTTTATTTTATGAATACATATATGGAACCTTTACATAATTATGAAATTTGAAAAATGGATATCTCTCTTGCCTGGAAATACTGTAAGTAGCTGGCGGAGAAAAAGTTCATATTTCACCATTCACTGGTACCAACTCTTCTTGTATCCCCATGTTAGTCATGTCCAACCTAGCCTTAATTCCATCCTTTTTTTAATTTTGTTTAGTAATGTTCCAATGAAACTGTCATGTAAATTTTTTTCAACATACATTAATTCAAGAAAATTTCTAACATCCAAACAATTCTAGTATGGTAAGTCAAAACAACTAATCTCTTCTCCCAATTGGTTTTTGTAATGTTTTTCGAGAAAGGTTCACCAAAATAGGTTTCTATATCTTTTAAATTCTCAAGCAGTTGATCACGTATTAGTGATGATGGTTTTATATATTCTTATGAACTCACATCAAGTGATGTTTTCCATGATTTATATTTATTCCCCTAGGGTATAAATCATCGATGTTCTAGAAACATAGCCTTTGATGAATGTTTTGGCCTAATTGATGTGTACCTTATTCACAAATGGGACACCCTTTAATTCCCTTAATGCAACATCCTATCAATTTTTCTATAACCAGTAAATTATTTTATCATCCCATAAAACATGTCCTTAATTGTGTAATCTTCATTTATTTAATCATCATACAACATAGCACTTGAATCCCATAGTAATTTCAAATATTTAATCAAAGTGTCCATATAAGTATCAATATCATCACCTGTTTTTTTGGTCATGATATTAGAAAATATAACATAATTTATTTTCAATTCAAAAAAAACCATGGTGGAAAATTATAATTTAACAACATAATCATCCATGTACAATGATGGATACTTTGAAAACCAAAATTATTTACTCCATATATAGATAATACAAGAAATACCCACTTGATAATTGGAACCATGGTAGAAATGAAAGTGGATGGAATCCTCAATGTGGTTAGTAGGGGTAAGCAAACTACTACGAGTGAAAATTTGTAGAAGTGAGGGGCTATGAAAAAACATTCAGGTGAATTGACGAAATTAATAATGATAGAAAAAAATTAATGTGTACACTCACTTTTTGTATCATTATTAAAAGAAGAAATTTTTAACTGAACCTACGGTCAGTGGTTTCTGTTATAAAATTCATATCAAATATGTTCAGGAAAATGTAAATGTTAAAAGGATTAGGGTTTGACTTACTGATAATGGAAGAAAATTGGCATAAATGATTGATTTTAATCAATGGGAGTAGGATGGATACATGGAACATGGATTAATCTCCATCACGTTTGAAGTTTTATCCAAGCCCTCACTCCAAAATTACCTCATGATGTAGATGGAGTGGGAAATTTGGGGGAACGCCACTTGTCAGGGGTCAAATGTCATGTATAATTAATTTAATGAAATATAAAATGATTAAATAGGTATATGTGATCTAGAAAAAGTTGTGATAAATTGAGATCATACAAAAAATTTGGCCACTGAAAAGTTTCAGTCACCCAAAAAAATAAATCAAAATATAACAGGGAGGTAGAGAAGAATCTATCAGACCAGCAAAAGTGTGAGTTTTTGTGGTGAACTGGGTGATAGCTCCACGTGATGAGGATATTTTAACGACTAAATAAAATAATTATTGTGTGATGGTGGTGTCATTTTATGTTTGTGTAGGGAGTTGATGCTTGTCGAGAGTAGTATCTAATGGATAAATACAATAACAATGAAGAATAAGTGATGTTAACTAAAGAGGAGTATAAATAATAACCTACCGTAGGTTTTGAGAGGACTGATTCATCTAAGAATGTCACGGGGGATTGGCATTAGAGGTATAGTTTTGTGAGATCTTGAATGATGTGAATGAATGGGGTTCAGCTAGGGTTGGATTTATAAGACCATGATGGGTTTTATCAATGCTTTCAATAAAGTGTTGATAATTATGGGTTTTGTCAGTGCTAAAAAATAAGGGATTATAAAACTTATATTATCTGTGCTCTTTTAGTGCTAATAAAGATATATATAAGTTAATTAGTTCTTATATTTTAGCACTTATAAAGATAGGTTTTATCAATGATCTATATTACAACACTAATAAAAACCATATTTACCAACGATACTTTGAAAGCACTCATGAAAACAGTTTAAAATATGAATCAAAAATATTAATTGAATATTTATTTAAAATGAATTAATTACACAAAAGTAAAAAATAATTACTATTATTAGTGAATATATAATATTAAATTCGTGAAAGTTAAAAATTGTTGAAATTGGATAATTAAAAATGAAGAGACTTCAAAAATATTAAAAAAATTGATATATTATATTAATTATGGAAATTATTAAAATATTATATATATATATTTTGAAATAACGATCAAAACATATTGATAATAATAAAAAATAGTAAATAAATATGTATAAATAAATATTGAAAATGATAAAATTAAAAAAAAAATAATATAAAAATTAATAAATATTAAAAATGAATATATAAATTAACTCAAATAATATTAAAAATCGATAAAGAAAATTTAATAGATAAAAAAATATTTTAAAAAATAAATTCACCAAATTAATTAAATAAATAATAAACTTGTACAAAAAAATATAATAAAACAATAAAAAATGCATTTAAATGAATAATGTGTATAGATTTAAAACATTATAAAAATATTACAACTTATTAAATAAAATTGATTAAATATTAATCATAAAAATTAAAAACATACTAAGAGTAATAAAAATTAGTAAATAAATATGTTTAGTTTGTAAGATGACCTACATTGGTTATTAATGTACAGAAATGAAGAAACTATTAGAACAAATATTTAAATAAATTAATTATATAAATTTCAAGCATTTTTAAAATATTATATCTTATTAAATATAATTGAATGATTATTAATCATATTAATTAAATACATATTTAGAATATTAATAAATTGAAAATAATTATGTATAAATAAATATTAATAAATGAATAAAAATATTAAATAAAATGATGTTAAAAATGAATATATTGAATTAAATAAATTACAAAAAAAATTAAAAATGGAAATCATGACATTAACTACATGAGTTACAAACATATAAAATGAATAAAAATGAATAAATAGATATTATAAGTTATATAATTAATAAAACTATTAAAAATGAATTATATTGTTTAGAAAAATACCATAATTAAAATGAGTTTTTAGGAATGAATTATATAAATTTTAAACATATTAAAAATATAAAAATGTAATAAATAAATATTAATAAATATTAATTATATAAATTAAAAACATATTGAAAGTATTAAAACTTAGTAAGTAAATATGTACAATTTTTAAAAAATGAACAAATTCTAAAAATATTAAAAATTTATAAATATTAATAATTAAAAAATATTAAATAAAGTAATAATATATATGAATAAATAAAATTAAATAAATTATAGAAATATTAACGATATAAATTACAAAATTATTAAAAAAATTATTTAAATAAATTAATTCTATAAATTTCAAACATATTTTAAATGTTAAAACATAATAAATAGAAAAGAATGTCTTTTATTCAGTTAAATTACAAATGTTTTAAAAAATATTACATAGTAAATAAATTTATGTATAAATAAATATTAGAAAATGATTAAATTCAAACAATATAAAATTAATAAATATTAAAAATTAATAAATAATATTAATTGAATGAATTGATATTAAAAATGAATAAATAAAATTTAATAAAAAAACTATTTAAAAATGAATACATATAATATTAACTACGTGAATTGTAAACATGTAAAAAATCAAAAAATTATTAAAAAACACATTTGAATAAATTAATTTTTTAATTTAAATCATTTTTAAAATATTAAAACTTAATAAATAAAATTGAATAAATAATAATCATATAAATTAAAGACATATTATAAATAATTTTTATTATATTAATATGTATAAATTTTAAAAAAAATTAATAAATTCCAAAAATTTTATATAAACAATTTAGAATATATATATATTAAATGTGAAATAATATTATGAATAGTACATGTCACACATACACATATACACATGTCCTATGCATACACATACAACTATATACACATTCATATATGTACATCCCATATATGCACACAAAGACATTATAAATACACAAATTCAAATATAACATAATAATAATGCATATTCTTTGAAAAGGAAAACCTCATATGACAAATCAGTAGAAGCCAAGTTACATAACTCAAGGGGGAAAGAAGAAAACCAACATAATGATCCCAAAGATCTACTTAATTGTTCCGTGAAATGAGTTGCATTATTTCCAGCTCTCCCAACAAAAGAGAAAACATAAGAAGAGAGAAGAAGTGTCAAAGACCTCATGAAATCAACTATAGACCCAAAAGAATATCGGTTTCCTTCACCATCATTTGATGCATTGATAATAACTTGATGATTAGATTCAATTGTAATGTTCCTCCAACTATGAGGGATATCTAATTCTACACTATACTGAATACACATTGCTTCCATCGTAATTGCGTTCTATCAAGTCCCGAACATGGTGTGCCAATCCAAAATTAAAGACCCATCTTGTTCAAAAATTACTCATCTAACACCCACTGTAAAATCTCCAAGAAGCACCCTATTAGTATTAATTTTAATGAATCGTGGAGGGGGTTAGGTCACGAGGAAGAAGGATTCTGAATGGGTGATAGGAGGTGATCCCCCACTCATTGGTACACTAGAAAATACATCTTTGTAACCATTTGAACTAAAAAATATCTTCTTTAACAATTCATTCATACATTAATCCATTTTTTCAGAACCAGATAAACCATGAACGGATACATAGTCCATCAATATCCAATAATGGTCATGATTTAAACCAATCAACCACAACAATTGTCTCATCACCTAGGATTATCGATTGATCAAGTTTCTTCTTAAAAAACACAACTCAACAACCCAAGTGCATGAAAAGATTGAGTGAAATTTTGTTTGCATAGCTATACCACAAAGAGGGAATAGATCAATATCTAATAGATGCTTCTTAACTAAACCTTTATCGGTAGAGAGAATGCCACTATGAAGCTTCCAGTAGATGAGTTTAGCATTCGACGAGGATTTAAAACTCTATAGATACTTCAACATATGAAACCCATGTATTCCTCCCTACATGTAGCCATTCCTAAAACACGAGCTGAGAATGTAGAATCATGTTCTCTCAAATATCGAACACATCTTGTCTTATTCGACACCAGACATATCTAGATCCACAAGAATAACTTTACAATCATCATCATTAATAAAAATATTGAGTTTCTAAAAATCAAATCCACTAAGGTCATCGAATAGATGGTCCCTCACTGACTAATGCTCCAGACTTGGTGTAACGTCCCCGTTCCAGAAGCCACCCAGAGATTCCCCATACCTGGTTGGTCCCATGGCCTCAAGTGCATTTTCCCAAACGCAAGATGCTGCAAACTAGCAGAGAGGGCCTTGGGTGTGATAGTGGGGAAACTATGCCCTCATTGGCAGAGTAACACAGCGGAAGTAAAACAAATATACAATAGCAGAAGCAGTAAATAAACCAACAACAGTAAACAACAAACGACTAATGAAAGAAAAACTGCAGAAAATATATATATAAATGATTCATAAAACATATGTCTAGGAAAGAAGCCAAACAGATCACAATGTTGGAATATAGTACTAAAACAATGTTCCAGAAAAGCAATAAACATCTCCACAACATCGCAAGCCTAAGCTTGGTCCCATGCTCTACATATCCAATGCAGTCATGTACCTGAAGTAGAAGGGAACTTACCCTTATCTATACCTATAGCAATATAATCTGTTTGGGCCCAAAAGCATGGCCCAAACAGGGTGTGAGACTAAATCCCAGTAGGAAACCACCACAAAATATGTGTCTAATAGTCAGCGAATATATGATAGGTAATAAGTAAGGAAAACAGTAAATAAGGAAGTACTCAGCAGTAAACAATCCACAATTACATTTGAATTCAATTCCACATATCAATTAAGCAGCTAAACAAAGAAGGTAACCCTCTAGGAAGTACTCTTAGCCTAACCCCTCTGGTTCAACCAAAAAAACCCAAGAAAGCAGACAACACAATAGGTAACCATCTGGGAAGTACCCACAACCTATCCCCTATAGTCCTACCTAAAAACACAAGAAATCAGACAACCCAATAGGTAACCCTCTGGGAAGTACTCAGAGTCTATCCCCTCTGGTCCATCCTAGCAACACAAGCAACACTCTGGGCAGTACACTCAGCCTAAACCCTTTGGTTCAACTTAAACATGGACTCTCTGAGGAATCACTCGATGTCAATTACTCTTATAGTCTTGCATCGGTAAATAAAGACACTCTGGGGAAGTACTTACGTCACATTCCCCATGTGGCCCATGTCAAGTAACTACAGACACTCCGAGGAAGCACTCACATCAATTCCCCCTACGGTCTCACATCATAAAATTAAACAGACACTCTGGAGAAGCCCTTATGTCCATTCCCCCTATGGTCTACTACACTAGGTTATCACGGCCCTGTGTAAGTCAAGCAAGCATAGAAATACATATCAGCCAAAGTAACCCTCATGAACTAATTAAATATAAATCTATAACATAAAAACATGGCAGATAAACAAAAACTTCATCCTAACAATACTAGGCATGGTAGGTAAATAGACTAACAGGAAAACAAGACCAAACAGTCAAAACAGAAAAATCATGCATGGGAAACCACATCCAAAGAATATCAATTAACCCTATTCTCATTCAATTAACCTCTATTCAAGAATAAAAGCATAACAGAAAATTAACAAGGCTAAAACAGTAAACACGCAATACCCCATTCAAGGTTATTGGGTACTTTTGCACATATAACTCAAATAAATTCAACAGAAAGGCACAAACCCTCTACCTCGGTGTTGTAGGATTGATATAAGTGAACCTCAAGCCTTGAATCTACCAAGAACACTGTAGATATAAATAAATGTCTAAAATGATCAATCAAAGATTACCTGAGAAAGAGGAGGAATCAGAAGAAGGTGTTCAAGAAGAAGATAGATCTCACTAATGAAATTTTAACGTAGCCTACAGAGTTCAATTTGGTGAACAGACGCTCTATTGGGAGATCAGGGAAGATTCGCGTCGTTCGGACGCTCTTGGTCGATTTATACGGAGAAGAAGACGCTTCTGTCAATTAGACATGACCCTGGTCCATTTAATGAAAAAAATGAAAGTACACGGCATGTACTTACCATTTTCGTACTCTGCTTTAGGCAGTCTCTTGGTCACCACACACAGCTATGTGCATGGATTATACACGGCGTGTACTTCACAAATTTCTAGAATTTTATCTTTTTCTCAAAAACAACCAGAAAAATAAAAACATATCTAAAAAGAAGATTTTGGTTCTTACAAACTTCTCCCATTAAAGAAATTCATCCCCAAATTTCCCTTGCAATGTGGCGTAGAAGACGAAACCCCAAAAAGCTCTATCTACTGCGATCGTACATCCACCTCCCTCTCCCAAGTCTCATCCTGTACTCGCTTGTGTTTCCATAGAACTCATACCAGAGGAACAGATCTACCATAGGGAACCTTCGTAATTTTATTGACAATCCAGATAGGATGCTCCTTGAATGAGGCGTCCACCTCTAACTCAACCTCCTCAGGTTGGAAGACATGAGATTAGTCTGAGAAGTAATGTCAAAGATGAGAAACGTGGAGGGCGTCATGCATAGCCTGGTACCTATGAGGTAACTGCAACCGATAGGCAACTGGCCCAACTATCTATAAAAACTAAAATTCCCCGACGTACCTCAGAAAAATATTACCCTATCTCCTAATCCTTCTATGCCCCAACCTTGGTGTGACACGCAATAAAACCTAATCCCTGACCTCGAAATCCAGACGTCATCTCTGCAGATCAGCATAAGATTTCTGTCGAGACTATGAAGTACCCATCCTCTTCTAAATCAACTCTATCTACTCTATGATCTCCTGGATAAGACGATGTCCCAACATAGCTACCTCTCCTGCCTCTAGAAAACATAAGGGTGATCGGCATGGCCTATCGTACAATGCCGCATAAGGTTCCATCTGAATAGTTTCTTGAAAACTATTATTATTGGAAAACTCCACAATAGGAATGTGATTCTCCCAATAACCTCCAAAATATAGAATGCATGCATGAAGAATGTCCCGAGGCACCTGAATCGTACGCTCTGACTGGCCATCTATCTAGGGGTGGTAAGCTGTACTCATAATTACCTGTGTACCCAAAGCCTTCTGAAGCCCCTTCCAGACCCGAGAAGTAAAATGGGCATCCGTGTCTGAAACAATGGAGTGTGGAACTCCATGTAAATGTACAATATCTTGGATGTACAACCATCCCAAATCATTAACACTGAAAGTCTCCTTGATCAGAAAGAAGTGAGAAACCTTTGTGAGGCTGTCAACGATAACCCATAATGCATCATTTCCTTGAGGAGACCTCAATAAACCCATAACAAAATCCATCGCGGCATTATTACATTTTCACTCGGGAATGGGTAACTGCTGCAAAAGACCTACTGGTTTCTAATGCTCCACCTTCACCTGATGACAGGTGGAACACCTCATGTCGAAAACAACAACATATATCTTTATACCTGGCCACCAATATAGACAGTTTAGATCACAATACATCTTGGTGAAACCAAGATGAACTTCCCAAATGGAGGAATGAAATTCCCACATCAGCTCATCGCGTATGTCTGCTAACACCCATATGCTCCCATGGAAATGCAAGATCTCAACCTCGCCTATGGTCCATCTAGAAATAGGGTCCTCTCTTGACATGCTTTTCCATAGGAATATGCCTTTAAAATATGATAGCTGCATCATTCGAACTCGATCAAGCATAGTATAGGTAACAAGTATTGAAGAAAGACAAGTCTTCCCTAGTCTATCATGCACCATTAAATGCATCTCAGAGAACATAGATATAAGCTTCCACTCACTGTTGGCCTCCTGAACTGCCAGTATCTGAGTCCTTCTACTAAGCGCATCAGCCACAACGTTTCCTTTCCAAGGTGTATAGGCAAGCTCAATGTAAAAATAATGAAGGTACTCGACCAACATACGTTGTCTCAGATTCAGGTCACGCCAAGTGAAGATGTACTTGAGGCTTTTGTGGTTGGTGGAAACCACAAAATTTTCTCCCAGAAGATAATGTCTCCAACAGCATAAGGTATGAACAACTGCTTCCAACTCAAGATCGTGCGTTAGGTAATTCCTCTCATGTGGCCTCAACTCTCGAGACCCGTACGCAACGACTCCTTCCCCCTGCATAAGCACAGCTCCCAGAACGATACTTGAAGCATCACAGTAAACAGTATAGATCTTGAATGGCTATGGAAATACTAGTATCGGTGCTGAAGTCAATCTCCCTTTCAGCTCCTAAAATGATGTCTCACAAGAAACTAACCACAAGAACTTTGCACCCTTCTTAGTCAGGACCGTCAGTGGTGCTGCTAAGTGTGAAATGTCCTGTATGAAACTTCTGTAGTATCCTTCCAACCCTAGAAAACTCCATAACTCAAAAATTTTATTTGGATACACCCAGGAAACTACTTCTCTCACTTTCTTTGGGTCCACTAATACTCATGTATCCAAGATAACATGACCTAAGAAGTGAATCTGGTCCATCCAAAAGTGTCATTTTGAGAGCTTAGCATATAACTGATTCTCTCTCAGTGTACTCAAAACGATCTCAAGATGGGTAGCATGGTCGTGTCGAGTGTGATATTACACCAACATATCATCCATGAAGACCACCACAAAATAATCCAGGTATGGATGGAATACTCGGTTCATTAGTTAGATGAAAACTGCAGGCACGTTCGTGAGACCGAACGACATAACTACATACTCGTATAGACCACACCTGCTCCAGAAAGTTGTAAGAGGTATATCAGATGGTCTAACATGCAACTGATGATAAACAGATCTCAAGTAAATTTTCAAGAATACCTAGGAAACTTGAAGATGATCAATGAGATCATCAATCCTAGGTAGGGGATATTAGTTCTTGACCGTCAACTGATTCAACTTACGATAATCCACACAAAGTAGGAGGGTACCGTCCGCCTTCTTCGCAAACAGGACATAAAAACCCCAAGGATAAGTACTGGGTTAGATTAAATCCTTTGCCTACAACTCCTCCAAACGATTCTTGATCTCCTGTAACTCTGGTGTACCCATCCTATAAGGAGGAATGGACACCAGTGTCTCTCCTGGTAGAAGCTCAATAGAAAATTCTACCTCACGCTTTGGAGGAAAACCTGAAAATTTCTCTAGAAAGACATCCCTAAAATGACCCACCACTGTAGGAAAGTCCATTTATGAATTCCCTTGGTCATCCAGATAAAGAATAGAAATCTGGGTTGTAACTCCTCCCAACCCATGATGCCTGGGTCCCACTCTGCTCTCATGGACATCCCATTCTCCCTTATGAAGAAACGATCCGCCCTCTGGTGACTTAAAACTCACCCTACAACAATAGCAATAGACAATAACCTACAAAGGAACTAACCAGTCCATTCCATTAATGAAATCATAGCATGTCATATCTTGGACATAAAGGTCCCATAAGAAGTGACACCCACCAACCTCAAGGGGGCACTCCTTGCACTGGCGTACACTAGTCATTCTTGTCCCCAACGTTGTATCTAATGTCAATATATCCACAGATGAAAAGATAAAGAGCCCAAGGATCTCCATAATAGAAACAGATATAAATCTATGGGAATCCCTTGTATCAAAAGGAGCAGAATATAAAACTGAGGCAACTAGGATCATACCTCGAACTATGGATGGTCCGGGATCCTCCTCCTGCTGGGTCTGCTCCACTGCAAAAGTCTGACTTACACCACAGCCCTGTGACCCTGCCTGACCACTATGAGCTGATCCAACCTGTTGTTGTTGAAATCCTGGTGACTAACTACCACGACCACAACCTCCACCTCGACTTGAATGGTTGGAAGTACTCCAGTTCCCATACTGGAGAGAAACAAGTGGTGTTTCTCCAGTATGAGGAGTCATAGAAAAACCCCTATCACCAGCTACTGGTGTGAAGGTCTAACAAAATCACCGAAGATGGCCCATCTTGCTGCAAGATCGGAACTCCACCAAGTCTCTCAAGCAATGTGGCCTCGTATGCCCGAACTTCCCGCAGTGGTAGCACACCACCTGACAACTTGAGGAAGTGTCTCGCCTCCTCGGATCCCTGCGTATAGACTCCCTGCGGAACTTCCTACTATCATTAAGAGGGATACTAACTCTATATGTCGAACCACCCGGGATCAAAACTCTAGAATCACTCAAATTACACTCCGTGATCAGCACCTGGTTGACTATAGAAGTGATGGGAGTCAACCTGAAGATTTTCACCTAAGATCGGATATCATGCCTCAGACCATCCTCAAACTTCCTTAGCAAGAATAACTCATCACCTCTTGGAATAGGTGTGAAGCGCTGTAGCTTAGTGAAATAAGAATAATACTCAATAATAGAAAGAGTACCCTTCTCCAGACTCATGAACTCCTAGGCTCGATCAGCCCTCAAAGTCTCTAGGTATAAGTAGTCATAAAACGAAAGCTAGAAGTCAACCCAAGGCATAACCTGTTGGCGTCCCTACTATGATATGAAATCCCACCATCTCATGGAAGAATCTGGAAGCATATAGGTAGTGAGATTGAACCTCCTATCTTGGGGCATCTCCAGATGCTCAAATATAGAATGCATGGCTCCTAACCATGAATCTACAGCCTAAGGCCCTCCTTCCCCTATGAAGGTGGGAGGATGCTGCTGCTGGAAAACCTATGTCAGCTCTGCCATAGACGGGGGAGGACGCAGTACTCAGTGGAAGGTCTTAATGAACCTCATGAAGCCCTATCAGATCTATGCATCAGCACCTGTGTTTGGAATGACGATTAGTGCCAAGACTGGAACAACTAGAGGATCTGCTGGTAGTCCTTGATCATTTATGTCCGATGTATGATCGTTTCCCGGTAACTGGCGTACAACTGGAGGACGTCTCAGTGGCATGACTCTACAAGGTAAAGCACACACCATAGATAAATATTGTCAAGGACTAAAAACTAGAAGAAAAGTGAGGAAATCGGAGAAAGAAATCATTCATGTTTTTCATACCAAGGATACACAACATGTATACTTAACTACATGGAGTGTTCCTATAATCCATTCACATGGGCATGTACACCTGCCCAAAACTAGTCGTGAAACACCCCATACACAATGTATTGTCCTTAAACATGGCATGTACTTGAATCCTCTTCCCCTGCCCGAGTTCCCTTACACGGATAGGCCACATGGTTCTCATAGAACCAAAATACAATGCATGTTAGTGCCAGACACAACGTGTAATAGATGAGCTTCACCAACCCGTGTTGTTGGAGACACGGCTGGATACACGTCTCACATTACACGGCGTGTTCCAGATGGACACAACGTGTACTAGGAAGATTTTCTGACCCATTTTGTTAGTGACACTGCCAGATTCCAAGGATTACACTACACACTTTGTTTAATACTGACACAACGTGCATTAGAGAAGACTCAGCCGACCCGTGTTGTTAGTGACATGACCACCTACGAAGTTCTAAAACAAAGAGTGTACATCTTGTACACGGCATGTCCTACCAAGTATTCCAAACCCCGTGTCCCTACCCACATAGATTGTGACACGGTTGGAGACTACACGGTGTGTAAATACAGTTTACGAAATGTACTAAAGAAAAATAGTTTCTTCCTGAACATAAGAACAAATGAAGTGTATTCAACATTACAAGGCATGTATTCTAGGTTTTTCTGAATATTAATCCTCAGAAAATACTCTGGAACCCATAAAAACACTAAAACGAACAATAACGTGCCAAATTCTGATCCGTGAGGGCCCATACACCCCGTGAATCAAATATTGGCATCTTATACAAGTCAAAAACAACCATAACAGATCAATGATCCACAAAATTCTGATCCATGAGGGCCCATAACACCTCAAGAATCTATGTTTGGCATTCATTCAAACAAAACCTTACACAAAAAATACCCTATCAAACATCAGGTATTTTATCAAGGCATCTATCACAACATCATGCAGATCTAGCACAACATCTATCACATCAACATGCAATTTCTAATGCAACCTAAATGGAAAGGCAAGAATGCATGACATGTGAATTATAGAAAGTGACTATATGATGCATGAGATGGAATACCCTCATCTCATTAGGTTGAAACAGAAATAGAACCTCAATATCATCAACAATAACAAGACAAAACATATGAATCACTCAAGGTGAAATCAAATGAACTATAATAATTGTAAAACCAGAAAACATTCAATTAATGAGGTAGATTGGCTTTTCCCTGTACGCGGGTTAGCTACTCCCAGGAAAGGTTTATTACAATGTACCAATTCATTCTTATCCCTATCTATAGGCTCTAAATAGTATGTCAAGAGAAAATAATTCCTCGGATACCACTTTGTAATATTCTGATTCTGGAAGCCGTAAAGAGAAGCCCCATACCCGGTTGGTCACATGGCCTCAAGCGCATTTCCCCAAATTCTAGAGGCTTCCAATTAGCAGTGAGGGCCTTATGTGTGATAGTGGGGAAACTATTCCCTCATTGGCAGAGTAACACAACAGAATTAAAACAAATATTCAATAGCAAAAGTATTAAATACACCAACAATAGTGAACAATGGAAGACTGAGGAAAGAACAACTAGAGCATATATATATATATAAATGATGCATAATTCATATGTATAGGAAAACAGACAAACAAATCACAATTCTGAAATACATTACTAAAAAAAAGTACAAGAAAAGCAATAAACATCTCCATAACATCGCAAGCCTAAGCTTGGTCCCATGCTCTCCAGCACCAATGCAGTCAAGTACCTGAAATAGATGGGCACATAACCTTATCTATACCTACAAAAATATAATTTGTCTGATCCAAAAAGCAGGGCCCAAACAGGGTGTGAGACTAAATCCCAGTAGGCAACCACCAAAATATTTGTGCCTAAAAGTTGGTGAATATATGGAAAGTAATAAGGAAGGAAACCAGTAAACAAGGAAGTACTCAGTAGTAAACAATCCAAAGTTTCATTTGCATTCAATTCCACATTTCAAGTAAGATACTAAACAAAGAAGGTAACCCTCTTGGAGGTACTCTCAGATTAACCCCTCTAGTTCAACCAAAACAACACAAGCAAGAATATAACATAATAAGTAACCCTCTAGAAAGTACTCACATACTATCCCCTATGGTCATACCTAGAAACACAAGCAAGTAGACAACAGAACAGGTAACCCTCTTGGAAGTACTCACATCCTATCCCATTAGGTCATACCAAGAAACATAAGAAATCATCTGAGAAGTACACTTAGTCAAACCCCTATGGTTCAGCTTAAGCATAGACTCTCTGTGGAAGCACTCACCATCAATTCCTCCTATATTCTCATATCGGTAACTAAAGGTGCTCTGGGGAAGAACTTATGTCACATTCCCCCTACGGCCCGCATCGAGGAACCAAAAACACTTTGATGAAGAACTTACATCAATTCCCATATGGTATTGCATCGTAAAAGTAAACATACACTCTGGAGAATCCCTTACGTCTATTCTCCCTATGGTCTACTACACTAGTTTCTCACGACCCTGTGTAAGTCAACCAAGTATAGCAACATGTATCATCCAAATTTACACTCAAGAACCACTTGTCTAGAAATCTAAAGCATTACAACATTGTAGATAAACAAAAACTCCATCCTAACAATACTAGGCATGGTAGGTAAACAGCCTAACAGGAAGACAAGGCGAAACAGTCAAAATAGGCAAATCATGCATGGGAAAACACTTCCAAAGCATAGAAATTAACCATATTCAAATTCAATTAACCTCTATTCAAGAATACAATCATAGAAGGAAATCAACAGGGTTAAAAAAGTAAACACACAATACTCTATTCAAGGGTATTGGCAACATTTGTACATATAAGTCAAAGAATTTTCAATGGAAAGGCAAAAACCACATACCTCGGTTTTGTAGGATCAATATAATTGAATATCAAGCATTGAATCACCCGAGAAAACCATAGATATACAAAAAAATCTAAAATATTCAACAGAAGATAACTTGAGAAAGTGAAGGAATCAGAAGAATGTGTTCAAGAAAAAGCAACAAATCACTGATGTGATTCCAACACAACCAATGGAGTTCGATTCGGAGAACAGATACTTGATCGGGGGCTCGGTGAAGATCCGCACCAAACGGATGCTCTCAGTCGAGTTTGGCATAGATAAGACATTTTTGTCGATTAGACATGACCCTGGCCTATTTAATGAAGAAAATAATGTACACGGCGTGTACTTGATGTTTCCATACTCTGCTTTAGGCTGTCTCCAGGTTACCACAAACGGCCGTGTGCATGGACGCTACATGGCCAGCACCCAGCTACACATGGTAACAGAGTACAGGGTGTGTACTCATTAAGTACATGGAATGTACTTCACAAATTTCTATAATTTCTTAATTTTCTCAAAAATGACCAGAAAAAGAAAAACATACCTGAAAAGAAGAACTGGGTTCTTACAAACTTCCCCCCTTAAAGAAATTCATACACGAATTTCCCTATAAAGGTAGCGCAGAAGAAGAAACCCCGAACAGCTCCAACCACTATGATAATACATCCACCTCCCTCTCCCAAGTCTAGTTCTCTACTCACCCGTGCTGCCATAACACTCATACTAGAGGAACAGACCGGCCACGGAAAACCTTCGTACTTCGATCAAAAATCCAGATAGGATGCTTCTCGAATGAGGCGTCCACCTCTAACTCAACCTATTATGGTTGGAAGACAAGAGATGGGTCTGAGAAGTAATGTCGAAGCTCATAAAGGTGGAAGACGTCATTCAAAGCCCAGTACCATTGAGGTAACTTCAACCGATAGGCAATCGACCCAACTCTCTCCAACACCTCAAATGGACTGACGTACCTTGGCGAAAGCTTACCCTATCTCCTAACCCTTTTGTGCCCCAACCTAGGTGTGACACACAGGAAAACCTGACCCCCAACCACTTAAACCAGAGGTTGTCTCCGCTGATCAACATAAGATTTAAATCGAGAATGTGCAGTAGCCATCCTCTTCTGAATCAACTCTATCTGCTCTATGGTGTAAAGACCTAGAAATTCTGTGGAATTTTTTTTCTTAAATACGTGGGATTTTTATGAGTCCATGAAAATTGACGGAGCTTGCTTCCGAGGCCCAGTGTGCCCCAAATCAATTTCTGATGTTTTTTTAGGGTATGTTCAGTAAACGTACGAGCATGTTTTTATAACTTTTGATCCAGGTCTTAGAACTTAAATATGAGGGCACCGTTGAACTCTCAATTCTAGTATTCACTTAATAATACTTTCACCTCGACGATAGATGATCGAGAATAAAAGTTAGTTTTTGGATTTTTCTAAAAATAATAATAAAATAAAGTACAACGCTTTATTTTATTTTTAAGCTACAATGTGGTGAGTGTGTTTGTTAAAACGTCCCCTTGGGAGTTGGTGGTGGGACCACCACACCCTAACCTCCCATGAGAGGTTATGGTGGTGGGGCCCACCCGAGCATAACCTCCCATGGGAGGATAATTGAGGTGGGGACCACCCGAGCCGCAAAACCTCCCTATTAATGATAGGGGTGGGGACCACCCGACCCCTATTTATGGTGGAGGATGAAACCTCCACACTCTCCCTCATTAATGAGGGAGAGTCTCTTGAACTCCTTGTGTAATTAATTGTGCCAATTCTTGTGTTTTATTTAAGGAGAGCCTCTTGGCATCCTCCAAATTAATGAGACAATACTCGAGCATTTAATTTGGTAGAGCTGAGTTTTTAATTATCCTTTTTGAATAGGTGTGCCAACGTAATATTAGATGAATAATCTAATATAATTTTGTTGGCATTTCTATTATGTTGGAATTGAGAGGTGATTGGGAGAAAAGTGCTCCCAACGAAGAACACTCCTCCCAACGAAGAACGAAGAATGCCAAGAACGCCAGATTTCTTCATCGACTTCTTTCCTCAAATCCTACCAACGTGGAGCACCTTCTGTGACTGACACAACTCGGTATTTAAAGAGTGTGGAGGACACGACGAACGATGAATTCTTTCGTCTTCTGCCTGCGACTTCAAACGTGACGAACAACAAACAACAAATATTAAGGTATGGGGTTATTTCATGTTGATTCTTCCCTTTTCTTCCTCTCATCAATGAATGAAAATTGATACAAAGTGTTGTAATTAATTATTGAGATTCATTCTGATGAGACAAATGATATCATCTCTAAATGTGGAGGGTGCGGGACAAACTAACATTGCCCGACTCACTCCACCGTTCTTTCGTAATGATTCTTCGGCATAGCGATGAGGCAACGACAATGAAGGTAGCAACGACGAAGGCCGCTCTACCCGCGACCTCTGTGAATTGCACCGCACCCACAACACACTTGTTCTTCCGGGAGAACACCGCTGCATCCCGCCGCACGAACCACGACTTACCCGCGTGCTACCCCGGACTCTCCAACCTTCCCCACAGCCTACCCGCGTGCCACCGCACCCCGTGCAGGCCTGCCCGCGCGCCATCACGCCCCGCGTCGCCTGCCCGTGTGCCCTGCACCACCTGCCCGCGCATCCCGTGCTCTGCCCAGCCCCTTCAGTGCCCTGCCCGGCGCCCTCGCGCACTGCCCGCGCGCCCCCGCGGCCTGCCCAGTTTTGCCGACGGGCTGCCCAGCGCCCCCGCGGCCAGCCCGGTACACTCGCGGCCTGCCCCTACATCCATCGGGCCTGCACACACCCCACACGGCCTACCCGCTGTCCTCCCGACCACCGACATCTCGAGCCGTGCCCCTCGCCGCACTGGCCGAACCGACCCCGACCTTGGGGTCGAGTCGCCTGCTTGGCGGCATCCGGGCCAAACCACCCTCGCAGTCCGCTGGGCCGGGCCCAGTGGACTGGGTCTAACTTAGTGGACTCACCCTCCCAATGGGCTGGGTCATACCCATCAGGTCCATCCGGGTTGAGCCAGACCAGGTCGGACCGGACCCGGGCCCACTACCGACCCTTTGCTTACTTTGGCCATATATGTGGCACCAGACGCCTGTTTGAAGAGCCGTTAGCGGTACTGGTAATATCAATGAAAGATGGTCTCTATGAGTATAACCCACTAGAGTTTGGGGTATAGTAGAGATACAGTCGGGTTGGTTCATACACAAATCCAACCGGGCCCCCAAGACTAAAAGACTAATAACTCACAGACCGGGCATCCGATTGTCATGCCATCTATTTAATTGAGACACCTATGACGTGGAGGTCCTTTGAGATACTTCTACATGAGACTTTGTGACAATTGGAGTATCGACCAATAGCTCATGGAGCGGATCCTTCCGGTGACGAACAGAGAGATTACGGAGACCTAGTAACTGGCAGAGACTTGACGACTACTTGAGCGATTCGACTCGAAGTGACTCGACTATCCCAGTGGGGAGAGCCTCTTTGTGACGCAGTAGACCCATGGCGGAGGAGAGCCTCTATGTGAGCCCGACAGACCCGCCGTACTCGATAGGAGGAGTACCTCTACAAGCTATTAGGGAGAGCACCTTTGTGTGACGCGGTAGACCCACGGTGGGGAGCACCTCTGTGTGACGTAGTAGACACATGATACTCGACAGGTGGAGTGCCTTAGTAGTCAAAGGACAGTGGGAAGTGCCTCGTTGTGACGCATCAGGGCCACTATACTTGATAGATGAGGAGTACGCCACCAGCCATGGTTTCGATAATAAAAATCCTGGTTTGAGTTGAGTCTTTAACTTTTGTGTTTCCTCCTGATTGAGATGGGTTACTTGATAACTTAGGTATATGTATGGGCATATACTTAAGAAATGGTTATCCGTTGTTTTCTTACTTTGTGGTTTATCCTTGTTGGATTTTGTGAGACCTTGAAGGTCTCGGGGTCCCTAATGAGTATCGTTATATTCACCCCTGCACGGGCTATGCCCACACCTCGTTGTGTTTGATGAAGATGATAGACAATGCTGATAGAGGCTGAGAGTGCTAGGACTGGACGGTACCTGGAGGTGGACCTTATGACGAGTCGGTACAGATAGGAGTCTTATGGATTTGGAGTGATGAGGTGGACATCTATACCTACCCTTCAGGTAGGAACCCCGGAGGATGAACCAGGAGCTGCTCTTTACCTTTCAGTTGTTTGTCCCTTTTTTAGTTGTACTTGTAATTTATAGTTGGGCTTGTATTTATGGCCCCTTTTACTTTTCAACACACTTTTTGTATACAGTTTTTACTTAGTGTTTTGTTTCCAGTTGTGTAATCTGATGTGTTTGTTTACAGTTATAAAGGAAATTCCTTCACAGTTTAGGGATATACACCTTTGGTGATAGTCACCTTCCCCTAGCCTATGGAAGGCGGGTTTGGGGTAGTTACGACACGGGCCCTAAGGGACGGGTCATGACAAATTGGTATCAGAGGAGTTGGTTCTACCGCAGAACTTAGGACTCTGATATTTATTTTCTGTGAAGCAATAGTGTTAAGAGTACTAAGTGTGGTTTTCAGTTCAGGGAGTCCAGTGTTGGTGCGGGTGGCTGACGTATCCATACACCAGGACCCTGACTTCTAAATTCCGACTCAGTGCACGAAAACACTGATTGTGTGCGTGTTTTCCTTTGTGAATTCTTTAATTCAGCTCAATGAGGTCAGCTCACGAGGTAAAATCTTTTGAAAATGTCACATCTGTTTCTTTTAGGATACCTCCCCATGGACGACCAGATAGAGCCCTGAGAGTCGTACGCAATGACAGCCCACCGAGCGACGATGCCTCAGTGCAGGGCCCTTTACCAGCAGAGGCACCAGTGGTACTACTTCCCGTTGGTCCACCGATTCCACCAGCCCCAACAGCAGATGATGCACGCTGCTTGAGCACGTTGCATGACTTCCATCACTAGAGGACACCCAGGTTCAGTGGAGAGATGGACCCACAGGCGACAGAGGTTTGGCTAGAGGCTGTGGTGAGAGTCTTCAGGCTAGTAGGGACACCAGTAGAATTTATGGTGATCCTTGATGCCATCCTCCTTCAGGAAGCAGCAAGAAGATGGTGGAGCCTAATTCTCTAGGTTCATGACGAGGTGACACTTCTTTGGGCAGACTTAGAGAGCCTGTTCCGGGTGGAGTTTGTCCCAGCCACCCTTCGAGCGGTGCAGATCCAAGAGATACTACATCTACGACAGGTTTGCATGATGGTGCGTAGTACTCAGCGAGGTTCACCGACCTCTCGTTCTAGTCCACTGATATGGTATGGGACCCGTTATTTAAGGCCCGGACCTTCGAGAAAGGACTTAGGTGGGAGATCAGAACTTTGGTGATCTCACTTGGCATTCCGATGTAGGAGGGGGTGTTAGAGAGAGCCCTCCTAGTGGAGAGTTTCCTTACTGAGCATTCTACAACAGCGAGACCCACCACTAGCCGACATGCAGCGAAGTCTTCTAAAACTGGTAGTAGACAGATTTCAAAGAGTTCCAAGAGGACCAGACCTACAGGTGGTCAACCAAATGACTCAAGATCAGTTGTGTGGGGCCCACAGAGCAAAGACACACATGCCGGTAGCAAGCAGTGTTACTCATGCAGTGAGCTTGGTCACATGGCTCGTGACCATATGACCTGCCACTGTGATGAACAGCTGACAGTTGAGGGACCTCCCAGGAAGTGGTATAGATTTGATTGAGGCAGTCTTCAGGGCTCATGCGGACATGGCTGAGGATATGGTCGAGCAGCTGGCGGTGGACGACGTTACGAGGTGCCACCGCCACCACCACCAAGAGGTCCACCCCGACTGCAGGGAGCAGGTGGAAAGGGGAGAGCTCAGCTTCAGGCAGCTGAAGCATACAACCATGGTGCTCCGGAGATGATATGAGGTACAATCTGTGTCTATTACACCTTAGCTGCAGTTCTTATAAACAGAGGTTTCAGTCACTCTTTCATTTCCACTTCCCTCGTTCAGAGCTTGGAGATTTCGGCAGAGCCGTTGGCTCGATCCATATGACTAGTGACTCCTACGGGAGATGATTCAACAATTAAGAACTAGTGCCACCAGTGCGAGATTACTCTAGGAGGAGAGAGCTTCAGTTGGGATCTCCTCGTAGCGGCGTCGAGGCCTTACGACGTCATCTTGTGTATGGACTGGTTATCTATAGTCCATGCTCAGATTGACTGTATTAGGTGCAATGTGTGGTGTGTCTGCACGGATGAGATGAGGTTTACCTTCATTGGTGAGAAGAGAACATTTGCAGTGCAGGGTGGACTTACTTGGAGGAGGGTGCAACTGATCACTCACAAGTTGGCTTGCCTTACCCTTGGAGCAGTTTATGTGCAGAGTCCAACTTATCCTGTAGTGGTGGACTAGTATGCAGATGTTTTCCCTGATGATGTCCCAGGACTACCTCCACATAGAGAGGTGGACTTCTACATTGACAAGTACCCTGGTACGACACCGATATCTAAACCAGCATATCAGATGGCTCCCGCTAAGCTTCGTGAGCTGTGGGTATATCTAGAGGACTTGCAGGGAAAGAGATTCATCTGTCCTAGTGTTTCTCCATGGGCAACCTCGATTCTATTCGCCAAGAAGGCATATGGGATCTTGTGGATCTGTGTTGACTACCGTTGCCTGAACTTGGTGACCATGAAGAAAAAGTACCCACTTTTGAGGATTGATGACCTCTTTGATCTACTGAAGGGAGCTCGATGGTTATCAAAGATAGAACATGGATCAAGCGATCATCCACTCAGATTTCAAGATGATGATGTGCATAAGATGACCTTCAGATGTCAGTATGACCACTATGAGTTCTTGGTTATGCCCTTTGGCATACAAAATTCTCTAGTAGTTTTCATGTGTCTCATGAATAGGATCTTCCAGCCATACCTCGATGTCTTTGTTGTAGTCTTCATTGACGACATTCTGATCTACTCGACTACTAAGGAGGAGTATGCCTACCATTTGTAGGTGGTACTAGACACACTCCGGGAGCACCAGATTTATGGTAAACTCTCGAAGTGCCAGTTTTGGATTCGAGAGGTTCACTTCTTGGGACATGTCATCACAGAGGCTGGAGTTGAATTGGATCTAGCTAAGATCGAGGTGGTACTTACTTGGGAGCCCCCCAAGAGTGTGATAGAGGTACGAAGTTTCCTGGGTTTGGCTTGCTACTATCGGAGATTCGTTCTAGACTTCTACAGAGTTGCAGCACCACTATCAGACTTGACGAAGAAGGGGAAACCCTTCGTGTGGTTGGAGTGATGCGAGAAGAGATTTCAGAAGCTGAGGCAGAGGGTGACTAGTGACCCCATCTTGAGGCTTCCAAAGGAGGGCGTAGGGTACATAGTTTACTGCGATGCATCAGGGGCTGGAATCGGGTGTGTCCTGATGCAGGATCAAATTGTGATCACATATGGTTCTCGTCAACTGAGACAACATGAGCAGAACTATGTTGCCCATGACTTGGAGTTAGTAGCAGTGGTCTTCGACTTGAAGATGTCGAGGCACTATCTGATGGGCGAGCATTTCACAGTCTACTCCAATCACAAGAGTCTTATGTATATCTTCTCTTAGAAGGACCTGAACCTGAGACAGTGGCGTTGGCTTGAGTTCCTCCAGTACTATGACATTGAGATAGTATATACTCATGGGAAGGGGAACGTTGTTGCGGATGCACTCATCAAGAGATCTAGTATACAACTACTAGGTGAGGCAACAGAGTAGATGGCTGCCTTATAGACATACTTTGTGGATAGGGATGGAGCATCCTATCTAAAGTTTCTTACAGTCACTCCTCCACTTCTTTAGCGTGTCAGGGAGGTATAGTGGGGGGACGCTGACTACGAGACATGATGTTCTCAGATATCCATAGGGCAGGCACCTGATGGATTTTCTGAAGGTGGGGAGCACGTCATCCTCTTCATAGGATGTACTATGGTACCAATAACACTTTAGGAGGAAGTGTTGAGGGAGTTCCACACTTCCCCTTTAGCAGTACATACAGGAGTGGAGAAGATGTACTAGGACCTTGATCGACAGCACTAGTGGCCAGGTATGAAGAAGGTAGTAGCAGAGTTTGTCTCTCGGTGCCTCACTTGTCAGAAAGTGAAGGCGGAGCACTAGGTACCAGCAGGCTGGGTTAAACCTTTAGAGGTCCCGGAGTGGAAGTGGGATGAGATATTGATGGACTTCATGACAAGTCTTCCACATATATCTGGCGATCACGACTTGATTTGGGTGATCGTCGACTGACTCACCAAGTCCTCTCACTTCCTACCGATCAGAGAGTAGGGCTCAGTAGAGAGCTTGGGATGCCTCTACATATAGGGGATTATGTGTCTACATGGTGTAACTTCATCTATTGTCTCCAAACATGAGCCAAAATTTACTTACCGGCTATGGAAGGGGTTGTAGGGAGCTTTCGGGACACATCTTTGCTTGAGCACCGCCTTCCACCCTCAGACGGAAGGACAGACCGAGCTGATCATCCAGACCCTCGAGGATATGCTTCGAGCTTATGTCCTCAACTTTGGTCTTAGTTGGGAGGATCACTTACCATTGGTAGATTTTTGCTACAACAAAATCTATCACTCTACCATAGGTATGGAACCTTTTGAGGCGTTGTACGAGCGACCTTGCAGATCACCCTTGTGCTGGACAGACGCTAGGGAGTTAGCACTAGTGGGACCAGAGATGGTACGAGATACCACCGAGAAGGTGCAGATCATCCAGGAATAGATGAAGACTACACAGAGAAGACAGAAGTCGTACGTTGATAGGAGATGGAGACCTCTAGAGTTTGATTATAGAGACCACGTCTTCCTATGGGTCTCACATCAATGAGATCTACGGTGATTTGGATGAGGCAGAAAGTTATCTCTGATGTTTATTGGACCTTTCTAGGTCATCAGCAGAGAAGGAGAGGTGGATTACCACCTATCTCTTCCACCTCAGTTGCACCGGGTGCATGACTTCTTCAACATATCTCAGCTGAGGATATACGTGCATGACCCTTCTCACATCATCGACCATGGGGAGCTGGACATCGACGATGTGACAACTTTCACCTAAGTTCCAATGGAGATTGAGGATCGATAGGAGCGGGTCCTATGTGGATGGTCGATACCTCTGGTGCACATTCCCTAGCAGCAAATGCACCTCTAGGAGAGCACATGGGAGTTAGAGGCTCAGATGCGTGCTCAGTATCCCCATTTGTTCCCTTAGTGTGTGTTATAGCTTACAAAGACATAAAGCCCTGAGGTGGGGATAATGTGAAGACCCAGAAATTCTATGGATTTTTTTTAAATACATGGTATTTTTACAAGTCTATGAAAATTGACGGCGCTTGATTCCGAGGCCCGGTGTGCTCGGAATCAATTTCTGAAGTTTTGTTCGGGTACATTCAGTAAACGTACGAGCATGTTTTTATAACTTTTGAGCCGGTTCTTGGAACTGAAATCTTAGGGAATTGTTGAACTCATAGTGTGATTATTCTCTTAAGAAGATTTTCACCTCGACGACAAACGATCAGGAATAAAGGTTAGTTTTTGGATTTTTCTAAAAAAATAATAATAACATAAAGTACAACACTTTATTTTATTTTTAAGCTTCCATGTGTTGAGTGTGTTGGTTAAAACCTCCCATTGGGAGTTTGTGGTGGGACTCCCACACCCTAACCTCCCATGAGAGGTTATGGGGCTGGGGCCCACCCAAGCATAACCTCCCATGGGAGGATAATTGATGTGGGGACCACCCGAGCTGCAAAACCTCCCTATTAATGATAGGGGTGGGGACCACCCAACCCCTATTGATGGTGGAGGATGAAACCTCTCCACTCCCCCTCATTAATTAGGGAGAGACTCTTGACCTCCCTGTGTAATTAATTATGCTAAGGCTTGTGTTTTATTTAAGGAGAGCCTCTTGGAATCCTCCAAATTAATGAGACAACACTCGTTCATTTATTTTGGTGGAGCCGGGTTTTTAATTCTCCTTTTTGAATTGGTGTGCCAAAGTAATATTAGAGAAAAAATCTAATATTATTTCATTGGGATTTCTCTTTTGGTAAAATTGAGAGGAGCTTGGGAGAAAAGTGCTCCAAACGAAGAACGCTCCTCCCAACAACGAATGAAGAATGCGAAGAATGCCAGATTTCTTCTTTGACTTATTTCCTTGAATCCTACCGATGTGGAGCGCATTCCACGACCGATGTGACTCGGGATTTGGAGAGCATGGCAGACGCGACGAATGAAAAATTCCTTCGTCTTATTCCCGCGACTTCAAACACGACGAATGAAGAACGGAAAATATTAAGGTAGGGGGTTATTGCATGTTGATGATTCCCTTTTCTTCCTCTCATCAATGAATGAAAATTTATACAAAGTGTTGTAATTAATTATTGAACTTTATTATAATGATCCAAATGATATCATCTCTAAACACATAGGGTACGTGCCAAAATAACATGGCTCGACTTCCTCCGCTTTTCCTTCGTAATGATTCTTCGGCATAGTGATGAGGTGATGGCAACGAAGGCGACAACGACAAAGGCTGCACTACCCATGGACTCCAAGAATCACACCGCCCCTGTGGCCCACCTATTCTTCTGGACGAACACCGCCGCGCCCCACCGCATGAACAGTAGCTTACTCGCGTGCTGCCCCACACGCTCCGGCCTGCCCCACGGCCTGCCCGCGCACCACCGTGCCCCTCGCCGCCTGCCCGTGCACCCTGCGCGTTGTCCGGCCCCTCCGGCGCCCTGCCTGACACCCCCATGCGCTGCCCGCGTGCCACTGCGGCCTGCCCAGCCCTGCCGGCGGCCTTCCCGGCACTCCCGTGGCCTACCCGTTGTCCAGCCGGCCTGCCTGCGCCCCGCACGTCCTGCCTGCTGGCCTCCCGGCCACCGACCTCCTGAGCTGCGCTCCTCACGGTGCTGGCTGAACTGTTCCCAGCCTTCGGGCCAAGTTGCCTGTGTGGCGGCATCCGGGCCAAACCGCCCTCACAGTCCGCTGGGCCGGGCCCAGCATACTGGGACTAACATAGCAGACTGAACTGCCTAACAGGCTGGGTTAGACCCGTCAGGTCTGTTCGGGTTCACCCAGACCGGGTCAGCCCAGACTGGGTTGGAGCGAGTCGGTTTGACCAGGTCGGACCGGACCCGGGCCTACTACCGACCCTATGATTAGTTTGTCCATATCTGTGGCACCAGATGCCCGTTTGAAAAGCTGTCAGTGGAACTGGTAATCTTGATTAGAGACGGTCCCTATGAGTATACCCCACTGGAGTTCAGGGTATAGTTGAGACGCGGTTGGGTTGGTTCGTACACGAATCCAGCCAGGCCTCCGGGACTAATAGGCTAATAACTCACAGACCGGGCATCCGATTGACGCGACATCTGTTGCGTTGAAACCCCTTTGACGTGGCAGTACTTTGAGATACTTCTACGTGAGACTTCATGACACTTGGAGTATCGACCAGTAGCTCTTGGAGAGGATCCTTCTGGTGATGAGTAGACAGAGTACGAAGACCTAGTAGCTGGCTGAGACCTAACGACTGCTTGACTGATTCGACTCTGAGTGACTTGACTAGCCCAGTGGATACCACCTCTGTGTGACGCAGTAGACCCATGGTGAAGGAGAGTCTTTGTGTGAGTAAAGTATACCCGTGGTTCTCGATAGGAGGAGTACATATACAGGCTATTAAGGGGAGCGCTTCCGTGTGATGCGGCGGACCCACGGTGGGGAGTGCCTCTGTGTGACGCAACAAAACCACGATACTCGACAGGAGGAGTGCCTCAACAGCCCAAGGATAGTGCGAAGTGCCTCTGTGTGACGCGGTGGGCCCACTGTACTCGATATAGGATTAGTAGGCCACCAGCCATGGTTTCGATAATAAAAATCTTGGTTTGAGCTGAGTCTTTGACTTTTGTGTTTCCTCATGATTGAGATGGGTTACTTGATAACTTAGGTATATGTATGGGCATATACCTAAGTAATGGTTATCTGTTGTTTTCTTACTTTTTGGTTTATCCTTGTTGGATTTTGTGAGACCTTGAAGGTCTCGAGGTCCCTACTGAGTATCGTTATACTCACCCCTGCAAGGGATATGCCCGCACCTCTTTGTATTGGAGGTAGACGACAGACAGTGCTGACGGAGGCCGAGAGTGCCAGGACTGGACAGTACCCGGAGGTGGACCTTATGACGAGTCGGTACACAGAGGAGTTTGATGGACGTGGAGTGCTGAGGTGGCCATCTATACCTACCCTTTAGGTAGGAACCCTGGAGGATGTTCCAGGAGTTTCTCTTTCCCTTTCAGCTGTTTGTCCCTTTTTCAGTTGTACTTGAACTTTACAGTTGGGCTTGTATTTCATACTTTTCAGCACACATTTTGTATACAGTTTTTACTTAGTGTTTTTTTCTAGTTGTGTACTCTGATGTGTTTGTTTACAGTTATAAAGCCAATGCCTTCCCAGTTTAGGGATATACACCTTTGGTGCTAGCCGCCAACCCCTGGCCTATGGAAGGTAGGATTGGGGTAGTAATGACATGGGCCCCGGGGGACGGGTCGTGACATATGATCTCTTGGACAAGACGAGGTCCCCACATAGCTCTCTCTACTGCCTCCAACCGAAATAAGGGTGATCGACATGGCATACCGCAAAAATCCTCATAAGGTGCCATATGAATAGTTGCGTGAAAACTATTTCTATATGAAAACTCCACAAGAGGTATGTGATTCTCCCAAGAACCTCCAAAATCCAAAATGCATGCATAAAGCATGTCCTCAAGCACTTGAATCGTACGCTCAGACTAGCCATCTATCTGTGGGTGGTAGCTGTACTCAGAAGTACCTGTATACCCCAAGCTTTCTGAATCCCCTTCCAGACCCGAGAAGTAAAACGAGAATCCCTGTCTGAAACAATGAAGTATGGAAGTCCATGTGAACACACAATCTATTAGATGTACAACCGTCCCAGCTCATCGACACTGAAGGTATCCTTGATCGGGAAGAAGTGAGTAACCTTCGGGAGTCTGTCAAAGGAAACCCATACTACATTATTCCCTCATGGAAACCTCAACAAACCTACCATGAAATCCATTGCGACATCATTCCATTTCCACTCGGGAATGGGTAACTGCTGAAAAAGCCCTGCGGGTTGCTGATGCTCCACCTTCACCTACTAATAGGTGGAACACCTCATGAAGAAACCAGAAACATCTCTCTTCATACCTGGCCACCAATACTGACAGTGTAGATCATGATACATCTTGGTGACCCTATGATGAACTGCCCAAACTGAGGAATGAAAGTCCCGCATCGGCTCCTCACGTATGTCTGCTGACACCCATACGCCCCATGGAAATGAAAGATCTCATCCTCACCTATGGTCCATCTAGGAATAGGGTCCTCTTCTAACATGCTTTCCCATTGGACTAGGCCTTTAGAATCTGATAGCTTCTTTATTAGCACTCGATCAAGCAGAGTAGAGGTAACAACTACAAAAGAAAGACAAGTCTGACCATGTCTGTCATGCAACTCAAAATGAATATCATAGAACAGAGCCATAAGCTTCCACTCACTGCTAGCCTCCTAAACTGCATGTATCTGAGTCCTTCAGCTCAGTGCATCAGGCACATCATTTCCTTTCCCATGTGTATAGGCAAGCTCAAAGTCAAAATACTAAAGGTACTCGACCCACCTGCGCAGTTTCAGATTCAGGTCACGCTGAGTGAAGATGTACATGATGCTTTTGTGGTCGGTAAAAACCACAAAATATTCTCCCAGAATATAATGTCTCCAAAAGTGTAATACATGAAAAAATGCTTCCAACTCAAGATCATGCGTCGGGTAATTCTTCTCATGTGACCTCAACTACCGAGACCCGTATGCAACGAATCCTTCCCCCTGCATAAGCACAGCTCCCTGCCCGATACCTGAAGCATCACAGTAAATAGTATATCTCTTTCCTGGATCTGGAAAGACTAGTATCGTTGTTTAAGTCAATCTCCCTTTCAGCGCCTGATGGGATATCTCACAAGAAACTGACCCCAAGAACTTTTCAGCCTTCTTAGTTAGGCCCGTCAGTGCTGCTACTAAGCATGAAAAGTCCTCTATGAAATGTCTGTAGTATCCATCCATCCCTAGAAAACTCCGTACCTCAATGAAAATCTTCGGATTCTTCTAGGAAACCATTGATCTCACTTTCTTTGGGTCCACTGATACTCTTTTCTCCGAGATAACATGACCCAAGAAGTGAATATGGTCCATCCAAAAGTGGAATTTTGAGAGCTTATCATATAACTGATGCTCTCTTAGTGTACTCAAAATGATCTCAAGATGGGTACCATGGTCGTGTAGAGTGTGAGATTACACCAAGATATCATCCACGAAGACCACCACTAATGAATACTGGTATGGATGGAACACTCGGTTTATCAGTGCCCTGATAACTACAGGCGAATTTGTGAGACCGAATGACATAAATACATACTTTTATAGACCGCACCTACTCCGGAAAGCTATAAGAGATATATCAGATGGTCTAACATGCAAATGATGATAATTGGGTATCAATTAAATCTTTGAGAACACCCGAGGTTCTCGTAACTAATCAAAGATATCATCAATCCTAGGCAAGGGATATTATTTCTTGACCGTTAAATGATTCAACTTTCGATAATCCACAAAAATTTGGAGGGTACCATCCGCCTTCTTTGCAAACAGGACAGGCGAACTCCAAGGAGAAGTACTGGGTCAGATAAAACCCTTTTCCTGTAACTCCTCCAACTATTTCTTGAGCTCCTGTAACTCTGGTGTAGCCATCCTATAAGGATAAATGGACACCGGTGCTGGTCCTGGAACAATCTCAATAGAAAAGTCTACCTCACGCTTTGGAGTCAAACATGAAAAGTCCTCTAGAAAGATGTCCTTGAAACGATCCACCACCGGAGGAAAGTCAATCTGTGAAGTCCCCTGGTCATCCAAATAAAGACTAGAAATATGGGCTGTAAATCCTCCCAACCCAGGATGCTCGGGTCCCGCTCTTCTCGTCTGGACATCCCATTCGCCCTTATGAAGAGAGGACCTTCCCTCTGGAGATGTAAAACTCACCCTACGGTGATAGCAATCGATAATAGCCTGGAAGGAAACTAACTAGTCCATTCCAATAATGACATCATATCCTTTCATCTCTATCTCATAAAGGTCCCATGAGAAGTGAAACCCACAAACCTCAAGAGGGAAATCCTTGCACTGATGTACACTAGTCGTTATTATCCCAAACGCAGTTTCCAACGTCAAGATATCCACATAAGAAAAGATATACAGCCCAAGGGTCTCCATAACAAAAATAGATATAAATAAATGGTAAGAACTTGTATCAAAAAGAGTAGATGCTAAAACTGAGGCAACTAGGATCATACCTCGAACTGTGGAAGTTCCAGGATCCTGCTCATGCAGGGTCTGCTTCATTGAAAAAGTCTGACCTACATTGCGGCCCTGTGACCCTGCCTGGAAACTATGAGATGATCCACCATGCTGTCTCTAAATTCCTGGTGACTAAAAACCACAACCACGACCTCCATCTCGTCTTGAATGGCTGGAAGAACTCCAGTTCCCAGACTGGCGAGAAACTGGTGGTGTTTATCTAGTACGAGGATTCATAGAAAAACTCTTATCACCAGCAGCTAGTGAGAAGGTTTGACAGAAGCGCTGAAGATGGACTCTCTTTCCGTAAGATCGGAACTCCACTAGGTCTCTCGAGAAATGTGGCCTCGTATGCCCGCTCTTCCTGCACTGGTCGCACACCACCTGGCTACAAGAGAAAGTGTCTCACCTCCTCGGATCCCCACACGTAGACTCCCTACGATGCTTCCTGCTGTCAGTTGGAGGGATACTAAATTTGGATGTCAAACCACCCTGGCTCACAACTCCAGAATCCCTCAAATTATGCTTTGTGATCAGAACCTAGTTGACTATAGAAGTCATGGAAGTCAACCTAAAGATGTTCACCAGTGATCAGATGTTGTGCCTTAGACCATCCTCAAACTTCCTTGAAAGGAATAAATCATCACCTCCTAGAATAGGTGTGAAGTGCTGTAGCTCAGTGAAGGGAGAAGAATACTCCATAACAGAAAGAGTACCCTGCTCCAGACTCATGAACACCTAGGCTCGATCGGAGCTCAATGTCTCTGATTAGAAGTATTTATAAAAATCATGCTAGAAGTCAACCCAAGCCATAACATATTGGTGTCCCACCTGTGAGATCACATCCCAACATCTCTTGGAGGAATCCCACAGCATATAGGTCGTGAGGATGACCCTCATGTCTGAAGGCATCTCCAGATGCTCAAAGATGGAGAGAATGGATCATAACCATGACTTTGAAGCATGAGGTCCTCCTTCCCCGATGAAGGTGGGAGGATGCTGCAACTGGAAAACCTGCATCAGCCCTGCCATAGATGGGGCAGGATGTGGTACTCCACAGAATGTCTTCAAGAACCTCATGAATCCCTCTCAGAACTGTGCATCAGCACTTGTGTCCGGAATGACAGCTGGTGCTTAGACTGGCACTATTGGAGGATCCGCCGGTAGTCCTTGATTAGTCATGTCTGTTGTTTGATCATTGAATTGTAACTGGAATACAACCGAAGGAAGTATCAGTGGCATGACTCTGAAAGGTCATGCACACACCTTAGATCAAGATTTTCCAGGACTAAAAACTAGAATAAAGGGGAGGAAACCGGAGAAAGAAAGCATTTAATTTTTTCAAAACAAGGATACACGACGTGTATACTTAACTGCACGGTGTGTTCTTATAATCCATTCACATGGGCGTGTACCTCTTCCCAAAACTAGTCATGTAACATCTCATACACGACTTGTTGTCCATACACACATCGTGTACTTGAATCCTCTTCCCCTTCCCGAGTTCCCTTACATATCTAGGCCACACGGTTCTCATAGAATAAGAATAAATGGCATGTTAGTGCCAGACACGACGTGTACTAGACGAGATTCACAAACCCGTGTTGTTGGAGACTTGGCTAGATACACGGCTCACACTACACAGCGTGTTCCAAATGGACACGACGTGTACTAGGAAGATTTTTTCATCCCATGTTGTTAGTGAAATGGCCAGATTCAAAGGAATACACTACACGACATGTTTACAACTGACACAGTGTGCATTAGATAAGACCCAGCCAACCCATGTTGTTAGTGACACGACCACCTACACAGTTCTACCACATGGTGTGTACATCCTGCACACGATGTTTCCTACAAAGTATTTCAAACCCCTTGTACCTATCCACACAGTCTGTGACATGGTTAGAGACTACATGGAGTATATATACAGTACACGGCGTGTACTTAAGAAAAAAGTTTCTTTCTGAAAAGAAGAACACAAGGTGTGTATTCAACATTACATGGCGTGTATTCTGGGTTTTTTGGATATTAAGCCTCAGAAACTACTCCAAAACCCAGAAAAACACTGAAATGAACAATAAAGTGCCCAATTCAGATCCGTGAGGGACCATACTCCCCCCGAATCAAATATTGGCATCTTATAAAAGTCATAAACAAGCATAACAGATCAATGATCCACCAAATTCCAATCCATGAGGTCCCATAACACCTTAAGAATCAAAGTTTGGAGTTCAATCAAACAAAACCTTACACAAACAATACCCTATCAAACATCAGGTATTTTATCAAGAATCTATCACAACAACATGCATACCTAGAACAACATCTATCACAACAACATGCAATTGCTAATGCAACCTAAATGGCATGGAAAGAATGCATGACATGTGAATTCTAGAAAGTTCTTAAATGATGCATGAGATAGAATACCCTCATCTCATCGGGTTGAAATATAAATAGAACCTCAATATCATCAATAATAACAACACAAAACATGTGAATCACTCAAGGTGAAATCAAATCAGCTATAATAATTGCAAAACCAGAAAACTTGCAATTAACGAGGTAGATTGGATTTTTCCTGTACGTGGGTAAGCTACTCCCAGGAAAAATTTATTACCAAGTACCAATTCCTTCATATAATTGTCTATAGGCTCCAAGTAGTATGTCAAGAGAAAAGAATTACTATGATACCACTTTGTAACATCCCAGTTCCGAAAGCTGCCCAGAGACGCCCCGTACCTGGTATTTCACATGGCCTCAAGCGCATTTACCCGAATGCCATAGGCTACCTACTAGTAGCGAGGGCCTTGGGTGTGATAGTGGGGAAACTATTCCCTCATTGGCAGAGTAACAAAGTGAAAGTAAAACAAATATATAATAGTAAAAGCATTAAATACACCAACAATAGTAAACTGCGGAAGATTGATGAAAGAACAACTGGAGCATATATATATATATATATATAAATGATGCACAATACATATGTCTAGGAACACAACCCAATAAATCACAATGCTGATATAAAGTACTAAAACAAAGTATAAGAAAATAAATAAACAAATCCACAACATCGCAAGCCTATGCTTGGTCCCAAGATCTCCAGCTTCAGTGTAGTCAAGTACCTGGAGTAGAAGGGAGCTTGCCCTTATCTATACCTGCATCAATATAATCTGTTTGGGCCCAAAATCATGGACCAAATAGGTTGTGAGACTAAATCCCAGTAGGCAACCACCAGAAGATTTGTGCCTAATAGTCAGTGAATATATGGGAGGTAATAAGTAAGGAAATAAGTAAACAATTAAGTACTTACCAATAAACAATCCACAGTTTCATTTTCATTCAATTCCACATATCAAGTAAGCAGCTAAAAAAAGTAGGTAACCCTCTGGAAAGTAATCTAAGCCTAACCCTCTTTTTCAACCAAAACAACACAAGAAAGCAGATAACACAATAGGTAACCCTCTGGGAAGTACTCACAGCCTATCCCCTATGGTCCTACCTAGCAACACAAGAAAGAAGACATCACAACAGGTAACCCTCTAGGAATTACTCACAGCCTATCCCCTCTGGTCCTACTTAGAAACAAAAGCAACCCTCTGGGTAGTAAACTCTGTCTAACCCCTCTGGTTCAGCTTAAGCATTGACTCTCTAAGGAAGCACTCGCCGTCAATTCCTCTTATAGTATCATATCGGTAACTAACTGTGCTCTGGGGAAGCACTTAAATCATATTCCCCCCGTAGCCCGCATCGAGGAACTACTAATACTCTGAGGAAGCACTTACGTCAATTCCCACTATGGCCTCTCTTTATAAAAGTAAAAAAACACTCTGGAGAAGACCTTACGTCCATTCTCTCAATGGTCTACTATACAAGGTTCTCACAACCCTGTGTAATTGAAGAAAGCATAACAATGCGTATTGGACAAAGTAACCCTCAAGAGCTACTTGGATAGAAATCTACAACATAACAATAGGTTATATAAACAAACACACCATTCTAACAACACTAGGCATGGTAGGTAAATAGCATAATAGGCAAACCAGACCAAACGGTCAAAACAGGCAAATCATGCATGGGAAACCACTTCTGAAGAATAGAAATTAACCCTATTCTCATTCAATTAACCACTATTCATGCATACATGCATAGCAGACAATCAATAGGGTTAAAACAGTAAACATGCAATACCCCGTTCTAGGGTATTGGGCACTTTTGCACATATAACTCAAAGAAATTCAACGAAAAGGCACAAAAAACCTACCTTGGTGTTGTAGGATTGATATAAGTGAACCTCAAGCCTTGAATAACCCATGAACACCATAGATCTACAAAATTGTCTAAAACGTTCAAACAAAGATAACATGATATAGAGGAGGAATCCAAAGAAGGTTTTCAAGAAGAAGAGAGAACTCACCGATGTAATTACAATGAAACCAACAAAGTTTGATTCAGAGAACAGATGCTTGATTGGGGGATCAGCGAAGATCCACACCGTACGGACGCTCTCGGTCGATTTTGGCAGAGAAGAAGATGTTTCTGTCAATTAGACGCGACCCCGGTCCATTTAATGAAAAAAATAAAGTACACATCATGTACATTGGATGTACATGATGTTTACTTAACATTTTCGTACTCCGCTTTAGGCGATCTCCAGGTCACCATACACGGACGTGTGCATGGACGCTACACGGCCAACACCTGGCTACTCATGGTAATCGAGTACACAGAGTGTACTCATTAAGTACATGGCGTGTACATCAAAAATTCCTAGAATTTCCTCTTTTTCTCGAAAATGACTAGAAAAATAAAAACATACCTAAAAATAAGACCCGAGTTCTTACACCAGGCACTAGAAATAAAGTAGTTATCATGTCATCCAAATTAGGTATCCAGGGATCTTTCCAAAAAATAACTTTATTTCTTCTATAAATTCTATAATAAATCACATGGTTCAAGATATATTTGGATCCCAAAAACATCATAAAAAATACGTCGGCCACAATCCTAAACTAGAGGATAAAAGTCGTATGGATGAAGTACTTGTCTTTGACAACCTTTAAACATTAACTTTTTGGTTCTGGTAATAACTTCGACCCTTGCAAAGAAAGGAGGGCATTTTTGAAAACATTCAAGTCCTAGAGGCCTATGCTTGTGAATTCATTGGCTGAAAAAATATTCACTCTTGTGATCTAATGTAAATTATTTATTCCTTTCTCCTAACCCCAACAAAAATTAGCGAAGAGTGAATGGGTTAGTTAATAAATAATTGTGTAATCCTGAAGAGACATCACATAATAAGGAACTTCTTGATCAACCTCTTTAATAATATCTTCTTTCTTGACCCTAGATAGCCTCTTTCTTGAGTATCCATGGATTTTACTATGTACCTTATCCAATAAGAAAGAGAAATCAATTATTTTATAATACCCAAAGACCGTCTGGAAGCCCAAATATTTTTTATTTTTCTCTACAATCTTAATGCTACAAATATTTATTGTAAAATGTCCAAATTTGTGTATGTGCATATAATTTTTTTGAAAAAAATGTGTTTGTGTGGGTATATATATATAAACACTTATATTTCTATATTTATATTTGTATATTTATTTTTATATTTTTATGTGTATATATATATATATTTCTATAAATTTGTGTGTGCGCGTGTATTTATATTTGTATATTTATATTTATATTTTTATATACTTGTTGAAAACATGTGTGTGTGTATATATTAATATTTACTATAATATATTTATATACATAAAAATTTACATTAATTCTTGTATATTTATATTATATATTTGTATATTTATATTTTTTTATTTATAATTTACTTATTTATTTGACAATTATAATGTATTTATTTTATATTTTTAAATTTATATTGATTTTTTTATATTTTGATATATTTTTATTTATATATTTATATATTTATATATTTATATATTTTATATATTTTATAAATTTATGTATTTATATAAGTATACATTGGTATATTTATATATTTATATAAATATTTAAAATGTATTTCTATAATTTATATAAATATTTATATGTGTGTATATATATCATTATTTATATAAATTTATTTTATTCTATATTTATATATTCATTTTTCTATTGTATTTTAATACATTTTTAAATATGTTTATATATTAATATAATTTTAAAAATATTATATTCTATAAATTATGAAAATAAAATTGATAATAATTTTTTATTATAATATGATATAGTATTTTTGAACTGGAGTAGCCTTTATTGGCACTAAAGTAATATTATTAAAGGTAATCCTTTACAGCTCTTAAAAACATTAATAATTCAAACCTTTATCATCACTCAAAAAGGTTTTGATAAAGGTATCCTTTATTAGTGGTAAGGGAATCCTTTATCATCGTTCAAAAAACACCAATAAAGGTTACCCTATCTCAATGCTAAAACACAGTAAAAATGTCATTAATTTCAAGTAAATATGCAATGTTTTTCTAATAAGAGGGAAGATCACATTTATGTGACACACCTAGTTGATTTAGGGGAAGATAATTTGCATATGTGTCACATATGTTTTATTAGCGGAAGGATGCATCTCATATTAAATTGATGCTAAATATTTGTTCCATCATTAAATATTTGGTATTTATGATAATTATGAGACTCCTAAAATAATCAATAAGGAACATTAATAATAAATATTTATAATGAATAATCACTTGGGAACATAGCATGAGAACTATGAAACTCATTGTCGTCCTTGTACCTCCACTACCAGGTTTGGGAGTTGAAAACCTCAAACTTCAGTTTAATATTCAAAACATCACTAAAACACCTTGTTAGGATAGAATATCATGTTAGTGTAAACCATGAATATATGAAAGAACACTGGGGACCTTACCCAAACTTAGAGAGTTGGTTGATTTTTTAGTGAAGGGCGTTGGTGTTAATAATGAGCAAGGCCACATTGTTTGTGAGACATGTGGACATGAGGGTTGGGATAGTTATTGATTACTTTGTGCTGGGTTAGAATATGCTGAAGAAGGGTACAATGTAACTAAAATTATAGTAGAACACACATCCATGGTTTGGGGATCCTAGTAGACTAGGACATAAAAACTAAACCTGTGTTTGAGGATGCTAGTATCGCAATCTCTATGGAAAAAACCATTTCTAGGGGAATTGGTAACATAGAAATGTAATCAATGGTGTTTACCCAATGATTGAGTAGATAGAAAATTTTAGAAAAAGTTTGGTTCTTGAGAAAGTAGAGAGTAGAGGAAGTTGGGTGGTAGGTCAGACGATTCTAGTCCTTACACGACATTTGAAGAGTCTTTAGCATGTTCTAGGGAAGCCATGTTAGGATCTTCAGAATGGTTTCTTGAGGCAATGATGGGTCATGTTGTTCCTTCTCCTTACAATCCACTATAGATGGATCATGGAATCATAGGTGAATAAATATATGTGTTTGATGTGGAAGGATGAGATCAAGAATTGGTCACAGGTTTCTGATTTTATCATCCAGGACTGGCGTGAGGAGGGAAACCAGAATCATTTCTTATATACCCAAAAACAAAAAACAAATTCCCGATAAAGAGTAGTGGGAAAACAATTTCCATGACTTCAGTGATGGGGATGGATGGTTTCTGTATGATGTTGAGCATAGTTAGGTGATTTTATAATTAGTGTATTTTCTTTGGACAAGGAGCTTATTCTTATAAAAACTTCTTAAAAATAGGATTTTAGAAAACACTTTTTGAGAAAGCAACTTCTTATTATTTAATTTTAAAACGACATTATTCCACAAAGCGCCCACCATGTAGGGATTTTTTTAATAGTACTTACTCTTTGTTTTTTTTGTATTTTCCAATATTAATATATATTTTGTTTTAATACATTTGAATATATAATCATATAGATGTTAATAAATTTTATATATAAGAACATATTTTTAGTGATATAATAAATATATTAGGATAATATATCATAATATATAGTATAAATAATTTGTGTTTTAAAAATGAAACGTTTTAATAAAATTTTATAATATTTTAATATTATAATTATAATATATGTTATTATATGTGTTATAATATATGTAAATATTAGTTTAAATACATATATATAAATTAATATTGATATATGTAAATATATATTAGTACAAATCGAAGTTACTTATAAATAAAAAAAATGAAAAATTAATATTTAAATTAGATTACAATTACAATTACAATTTTTTTCTTCATATAATATTTTATATATTATCAATTGTAAAATTGAATTATTTAAACTAATTTTTTAATTTATTGAAGTTAGTTATAAAATTTTTAATTTAGCTAACATAAAATATTAAATGACTGTTAACTAACTAATTAATATATGTTTTTACCAATGTAACAATATATTTAATACCAAATTACAAAATAATTAAAAAATAATATATTTTCTACAAATACAATAATAGATATATTAATTGTAATATAATCATATATTTGGAATATATTATTCACTTATTTTATTCATCATTTCCTTGCTGAATTACAATGTTTATAATATATTAATAGATTAATACAATACACTTTTAATATATATTACAATATTAGTTACATTGGAATGATATATATATATATATATGTATATATATAGCATTAGTATAATAGAAAGTGTGGCCCACATGATACAATAAAATTCTGTTAATGTTATATTTTTAATCAAAAAAATTTGTGTCATTGAAATTGTTTTTTGTTTGTTATATTTATGAGATTATTTCACATTTTAGTTATTTTTTTATATGTATGTTCCATGTTTTATGTTTCATTTAGATTTACTTATAGTTTATTTTTCATAGTCTTTCAAATTCACCCACATGAAACAAAATAATGTTTCAAGTAGATAACATTGAAAGCCTATAAAATATAAATTATAAATAAAATATAAATTAAATTTTAGAAATTTATTTAAAATATAAATAATAATTGAAAAATAATAATTTTGTAAAAGAATGATGATGAAAAATAATATCAATGAAACCAAATATTGTTGTTTCAAAATATAACCTTTGTACTTATATTTTTTTTTGCATCAAGCATTTTTAGTGTAAATAAAAACTGTTTTTATTTTTTTCTGAAATTTCGTTTATATTCAATTAATTTTTTTTACATTTTATGTTTTAAATTTCATTTAGATATTATTTATACTATATTTTATTGGAATAATTTTTTTAATGGTGAATGTTATGGTTTTAATCAATAAATTTGGTGTCCTCTAAAATATTTTTGGTCTCTTTAATTTGTGAAAATATTTTTACATTAAACTATTACTATATTTTTAATCAATGTTTTAGTTTTATTTTAGATTATACTTATATTTTATCTTTTAAAGGCTTCCAAAGTCACCTACTTGAAATACAATAATTTTTCAACTAGGTAACAAAAAAATCCTATAAAATATAACATGTATTACCAATATAAATGAAAAATAAAACATGAATTAAAGATATAAATAATATTTTAAATTAATAATAATTTTATAAAAAATATTGATGTGAAATAATTTCAGTGGAAATAAATATTGTGGTTTCCAAAGATAACATTTGTACTTATAAATTATTTTTACTGCAAGCATTTTTTTAAATTAATTTTTTTCAATATTAATTAAGATTTAATTTTATTATCAATTAATTTTTATGTGAACTATGTTTGTTATAAAATTAATATAGATTTTATTTATAGAATATTTTTTTCGTATAGATTTCTTGAAGTCTCAATGTTATGTTTATAATCAATAATGTTTTTGTCGTGATTTTTTTTTTCAGTTTTCTATAATTATTTTCTTTTATTTTAAACAATATATTTTACGTTTCATTTAGATTGGTCAATTAGAGATTGTTTTTGTTATGGTTTTAATAGTTAAATTCACAATTTAGCATTTTATGTTAAATAAATAGTCCTTTCGTCCATATCAGGAAAATGACACCTTATTTTAATGTGCCTTCAGTTCCTAAAATTCAAAAATCAATCTATGGTTATCTTCTGATGATTTCAATGAAATTTTATCTCATTTGGATGGACTCAATCCGTGACTCATGTTTTTCAAGGACATTATTTTCTAATAACTCCATATTTAATTCGTTGGAGAACATCACACAATGGATTGAGTCGTCTGCTCAAAGAAGTCCAAAACAATTCTAGGAAAACTTTATAAATATTTCAAACCAATTGAAGATTATTTTATGCAGTTTTAATAGTAATACACATGTTTTAGAATTTTAAATTACTGAAATTGCTTTTCTGGACATCTCGGGCTAACAACACCTCACTTGGACGCATCGTCGGTTCTTAAAATTCAAAAACAAATATATGTTTATTCTCTAATGATTTCACATCAATGCAAGATCATTTGGAAGTATTTCACTCTATATTGCATGTCTTTGAAAAACCATTTTCTATGAACCCCTTATTATGTATATTAAAGCACATCGCACATCAAAATGATCTTTTTTCTGCTCTCACAAATAAAAAATAATTCCATGATATCTATTATATAATTACACATCACGTGTTGTAGCTTTATTTAGTTTTAACACTCAAAATCATGTTTTAGTGTTTGAAATTACTGAAAAATAATTTTTGTCATTTACACCATAGTTTGACACACCATAGGTTTCTAAAATTCAAAAATGAATCTACAGTAATTTTCCTGGGATTTCGTAGTAATCTGAGATCATTTGGCTAGTTTTGACTATGTGGAGTGCGTTTTTAATGATGAACATTTTAAAAAACTATCCTTATTTAGTTCATTCGGTCACATCACAGGACAAATGGATGTGTCATCAAATCTCACATGTCATAAATAATTCCAAGATAGCTATCATTTCACATCAACTGGTGATCATTTTCTATGGTATTGACCATCAAAGGAATGTTTTATTGTTTAAAATTACTTAAAAGTGTTTTCAGTCATCCTGGGAAAGAGACACCATGTTTTGATGCTTCGTCGGATCCTAAAATTCAAAAATGAATTTTTGGTTGTAGGCTTTTGATTCCGCATCAATTTGTGCTAATTTGGCCAGATTTCACTCTATGATGCACATTTTTAATTACCGTTATTTTCTAATAACTCTCTATTTAGTCTGTTTGAGCACATTACATGTCAAATTGATGTGATGTTTGATCACACATAACAAAAATATTTTCTAGACAGTCTTCATATAACTTCACATCAATTTGTTCCTGTTATCTATTGGTTTAATTGTCAAACAAATGTTTTAGAGATTTAAATTAATGAAACTACATTATCGATCATCTTAGGAAAACAAAACCTCTGTTTGAACCACTATTGGTTCCCAAACATAAAAATTTAATCAAACACCAATCTGAGCTCATTTGGTCATCTTTCAATCTATGGCACACATTCTTAATGAACGTTATTTTCTAAGAACTCCTAATTTCGTCCGTTCGAGCACATCGCATGTCATATTGACACATCGTCTTCTCTCTCTTGTGAAAAGTATTTACAATATAATTTTTTTAAGATTTAATGTCAATTTTGGATCTTTTTCTATGGTTTTAACAATCAAATTCATGTTTTATCATTTAAAATTACTAATATTTTTTCCGATCATATTAGGAAAGCAAAATCTCGGTTTGACGCATCGTTGGTTTTGAAAATTCATAAATCAAAATATAGTTATTCTCAGTTGTTTTCAAAAAAATGTGTGCTCTTTTAGACTACTTTCACAATATGGAAAACATTTTTGAAGACCGTTATTTTCTAAGAATTATTTTTTAGTCAGTTCATGTACATCGTATGTCGGATTAAGGCACCATCTTCTCGCACAAATCCAAAATAATTCCAAGATAGTTTTAATAATATTTCAGATCAATTGGAGATTGGTTTCTATGGTTTTAATAGTAAAACACAAGTTTTATTATTTTAATTTACTAATACTTAATTTTTAGTCATCTCAGATTTATGACACCTCAGTTTGATGCATCATCAGTTACAAATATTGAAAAATAAATTTACAGTTTTTATACAACAATTTATCAAAAATTAAAGCGTATTTTTCTTGATTTCACATTGTGGTGCGCATTCTTAAATAAATTTATTTTCTAAGAACTCATAAATTAGTCTATTTAAGCACATTGCACATCAGATTGGCGTCCTGTCTAATCACACATGTCTAAATTATTTATAAGGTAGTTGTCATATGATTTCCCATCAATTTGAGATCTTTTTCTGTGGTTTTGAAAGTCAAACACACATTTTTTCTTAAAAAAAAATGAAAATTCATTTTTAGTTGTCTAAGGAAAATAACACCTCGGTTTGATATGCCTTCAATTACTAAAATTTAAAAATCATTCTACGGTTGTTTTCTTGTGACTTCATATTAATTTGAGCGCATTCGGTCTTCTTGTGATCTATGGAACATGTTTTTAAAGACATTTATTTTTAAATAACAATATTTTGTGACATTGAAATTATTATTCATAGATATGTTTTATGAAATTATTTTCATTTACAATAATTTTTTTATATGTTTAGTTAATGTTTCAAATTTAATTTATATTGTATTTATAGTTTATAATTTATTGGATTTCAATGTCACCTACTTGAAACATTATTATTTTTCAACTAGGTGACCTTGAAATCGTATGAAATATAAAATATAAGTACAATATAAAAAAATTAAACCATTGATTAAAAATATAAAAATTAGTTGAAAATAAAAATAATTTCACAAATATAGAAAACCAAAAATAATTTTCATCACACAAACTTTATTGGTTAAAAAAATAACAATCAACCATAAAACAATTATGTGCATAAAATACGGTATAAATAAAATCTAAATTAAATTTAAATCATTAATTGTACATATAAAAATAATTTAAAATAAAAGGAAAGACAAAAAAATAAAAAAAAAAATAAATATACACAAAAAAAATTCGATTAAAAAAAAATTATTAAGACAAATGTTATATTTTGAAATGACAATATTTTGTTCCATAAAAATTATTTCTCATGAATTTTTTTTTCAATATTAATTTTACACTCAATTATTCTTTATATTCTTAATCAGTGTTTCAAATTTCATTTATATTGTATTTAAACATTATAATTCATAGGGGTCCAAAGTGAACTACTTGAAACATTATTACGTTTTATGCAGGTGAATTTGAAAGCCTATAAAATATAAACTATTAGTACCGATGAATGAATCTTAAAACATGGATTAAACATATAAAAATAACTAAAATTTAAAACAATTTCATAAATATAAAAAAACTAATTTACATGATAATAAATTATCCATTAAAAATATATCATTTATAAAAACATTCTTATAGTAAGTGTGTGACACATGTGGTTGTACCAACCCTATATATATTAATATATTTTACCATTGTAACTAATATAGTAATATATATTTAAATATTATTATATTAATATATTAATATATAATTAGCATTGTAATTTAATGTGGAAAAGAATTGAAAAAAATAATCGAATAATATATTATTAATATATCATTGTTTTATAATTGATGTATGTAATTTTTAATGTATAGAAAATATATTATTTTTTAATTTTAGAATAAATATATTGTTACATCAGTAAATATATATATTAATTAGTAAGTTAATAGTAAGTTAATATTTTAAGTTATCTAAAATAACAAAATTTTAATTAATTTCAACATATAAAAAAAGTAGTTTAAAAAAATTCAATTTGATAATTTATAATATATTAAATAATTTATAACTATAAAGTTTAACTTAAAATTGATATTTAATTTAAAAATAAATTTTTAATATTTCTTTTGTAACATCTATTTGTACTAATATATATTTACATATACTGATATTAACGTATACATATATATTGACATTAATATTAACATATACTATAACACTTATATTAACAAATTATATAATGTTAAAATTAACATATTCTAAAATATTATTAAAACACATCATTGTTAAAACACAAATTTTTATGAATATATTTGGATATATTATACACAAATATCTATTATATTAGTAAAAATATATAATTATATATTCAATTTATTTACCAAATTTATGTTAATATATCTTAACATACATTATAACGAAATATGTAATAAAATTGTGGAATATAAAAAAAATTGTGAACATTTTCACTTAAAAAATAATCCCTGAAAGGTGAGAGCTTTATGACATATAGGCTTATTCCAAATAGTTCATAAGAAGGATATTTATAAAGAACTGCCTTCTAAATGTCTATTTTAAAGACGGTGCTTGAAGATTAATCACCTTGTATAAATATCTCGAACCGAAGTCACATATTATAATAGCTCTAAATTGTGCTAAACATCTTATAGAAACCCGCACCCACCGTCACAGAAGTCTGGGAAATTGTTATTCCAAAATTCTATATAGGGAAGTTTTTTTTATTTTTGAGTATATTGGAAAACTTTCCAAGGGGAACATGCCGGTCCTAATTTTATCTTAACCTCACCTCATATCAATGATCTTCTATATGTTTATAGATACGACACTTTGAGAACACATATCAATTTTATGGAGTTTTATAAATTTAATCATTTATTTACTATATTTTTTTATATTATTAAATGATTCATTTAATCTTTCCCCCCCAAAAAAACTAATTTTTATCTTTTATTCAAATCCTTGCCATTATTTACATATTTAAATACTATATGGAAAATTAAATTTTTTAAAATTCATATAAAAATCCAATCCGGTCAGAAAGAATAGTAAATAATTTATTTAATTTCATTTATTTGAATTTATAATATTGATATACAAATAATCATTTTAAAGTTATCCAAATAGAACTGATATGGCATAAATTTTATCTCAAATTAATTTTTAATTTAATTCTTCATCCCAACTTAATCCCGATGGGTATTTTGTATATGATTCATTGGGTACTTGTTTTAATCCTTTTACATTATCTTCACTACTACTAATAATTACTAAATATGGTTGAATTTTTTCAATTCATTTAATAAAATTTATCATCAATAATTATCGATTAATTATTTAGAATTTATGTAGTAAAATCTATCATCTATTCAAAAATAATTCTTTTTCCCTGTAACAAGGAAATCCCAACCCGGTCTAATTTATCTTATCCATATCATAGACCGATTGGGTAGGAATAGGATTAGTCCCAGTATAATAAATTTTTTACGATAAAATATTTTGCGAATCAGTAATGAAAATGGAAGTACAAAATAAAATGGCATGAAATAAATTCCGACACAAATTTTAATTTTCAAAAACCCTCTAATGGATAGGATTAAAAAACCATGGGGAAACTCTGAATAATTCCTTTATAATTTTAGAGTCCAAAAAATTAAACTAAATCCTAACAATTGGGTTATAAATGCATCATAGAAAAACTGTGTGAAAATAAACACAAAGATATGCCTTAGTCTTCTCTCTAATAATTGCCTCGTGAAAAGAGATCACCCTTTAAAGGGAAATACTGAACACACAGTGTCGTTCTAGAACTTCGTTGCAAAACCCGATTTTCACTACTCATTATTTCCCACAACATAAAAAAAATTCATCACCCATATATCTACACAAGATGATGTTTTCTTGCTCCCATATCTCATATTTTTATCTGATTCTCACATCTATTCTTTTATAAGCAGTTGAAGGGCTCCATAATCTCTATATGTACCATTTTTATCTTAGTGGTGGTTTTTTAGTGGTTATTTTTCTATGTGTCATTTCTATAGAATTTAACAGAGGTTTTTATTTTATTTATTTGTAGACTTTTAAAAAAATTAACATGAAAAATAAAATAGAAAAATGACCCTCCATCGCTAATATATGTAGTGGTGGATATGTTTAGTGTTTGTTAATAAAAATTGTTGCTAAATATTTTTATAAAAATTTATAAAAATAATATATAAAAATAAATATAATGAATCTGAAATAAAATAAACTAAAAAATAAATGCATAGTAAACCAATCATAAATAATTCATACATCCACATTCATATATACATACATCAACTAACACCATAGCCTCACCCACACTAACCTTAATCAATTGATAACTTCAGTCAGCCCATACCTCAATCATCAATATATTCATATAAAATATGTCCCACAACAACCCATTCCCAATATATGTCCATCCCATGACCTCCACTGCATCCATATACCTCTACATCATCTCATCAACTGGAACTAACCACATTATCTCATCAAATATAACAAAAAAGAACCCAAAATTTAAAACTAAACATAATAATTCATAATTATAGTAGAATCATTGAAAAAATTTGAACAAACCACATAAACAATGAACCATCAAGACTACCTTAGGGAGAATATTGTGGACCATAATGGTCAACATTCTTCCTACATCCAACATTAATCATGTTCAATAAAAACCATAACATTTAATAAATGGAATACAAAAGATAAGAGACAGATAATATATTATGCAAGAAATGGACTCTTTTTTTTATCTTGGTAGAGGGAGGCCCATTACAAAACCTATAGGCCCAAGACTAAGTGTCCCATTGACATGACTTGAAAGCCCAACACAGTATAATTTATGCACCATACTTCTTAAATCAAACCTACATCACCTTCTATACTATAAATCAGCCAAGGGGATATTTAGGATTCGAATAGTGGTCTTTTGGATGCATGATTATAGGGTTAACCACTCAGGTTCCACCCCATCTGCTGAAATGACACAAAATAAATTCAGAATGCTACACATAAAATTTGTTATTTTTTTAAATGAAACTGGAGGAAATTTAACATAAGAATAATAATTTATCATGAAAATTAATTTGAAAACATAAATGTAAAAATTTATGTTTTGATTCAACTCATGAAACGGGAAAGGGATAATTATAAAACAATTTAATTTATTTTTAAATCAACATGTGCTGTTATAGAAATTTAATTAATAATTTTTTAAAATTCATTGATATGAAAACATTTCCTATATTTTAAAAATAACTCAATGGTTGTTTTACCATGATTTCATGAAAATCGAAGATCGTGTGTTATGGTTTTGACAATTGCACACACTTTGTAGTGTTTTAAAACATTAAAAACGCATTTATGAGAATCCTAGGAAAACCATAACATTAAAGAATATTTAATTAGTTTATATATTTGAAAAATAAATCTACATTCATTGTCCTCTAATTTCATTGAAATTTGATGTTGTTTACCATGTTTTGACCCTTAATCCACATTTTTAAAGGCTTTAGTACCTTTAAAACTATTTAACGATTCATTCTGACCACATAACATGTCGGATTGACCTTTTATCTATGTATACATGTCAAAAATATCTCAACGGTGGTTGTACCATGATTTCACATCAATATGAGGTCATTTTATATTGGTTTGCACTATTACACATACATTTTAGAGTTTTAAAACACTAAAAGCATGTTTTCAAGAATCTTGAGAAAACCATAACTCTAAATGAAACTTTTTCGGTTCCTATATTTTAGAAATAAATATATGTTGGTTTTCCTTGGATTTCATATCAATACATCATTTTTTTGGTTTTGACCCCCTCACACATGTTTTAATGACATTAGTACCTTTAGAACTTTTTATTGAGTCATTCCAATCACACCGCACATTGGATAGATATTGTTTCTATTCATACATGTCAAAAATAACTCAAAGGTGATTTTACCATGATTTAACATAATTATGAGGTTTTTTTCTATGGTTTGTACCATTACAAACTAGTTTTAGTGTTTTAAATCTCTGAAAATGCATTTACGAGCATCCCTAAAAAACCATAACTCATAATGTTGTGTATTTGGTTCCTACATTTTGAAAATCAATATATGATATTTGAATTCTGATTTCATGGAAATAAAATGTTTTTTCTTGGTTTTTAACCCTTACACATGTTTGAAAAACTTTGGTACCTTTAAAAATCATTTAACGAGTCATTTCGACCACACTGCACATTGGATTGACATGTTGTCAGCACATTCACATTAAAAATAACTATATGGTGGTTGTATCATGATTTTACATCAATATGATATTGTTTTATATGTTTTTTACTATAACATGATTTTTTTTTGTGTTTTAAAACACTAAAAAGTTTTATTAAATGCATCACATACATACCATGACTCGGAATAATGTGTCGTCGGTTCCAACATTCCACAAATAAATATATAGTTTTTTACATTGATTTCATGGGAATACAATATCTATTTCCTGGTTTTTACCCCCCCCTTACACACTTTTTTAAAGGCTTTAGTACCTTTAAAAAAACTATTTAATAAGTTATTCTAACCAAACTGCATTTTAGATTGATATGTTGTCTATATATACACATCAAAAAATAAATCAACAATATTTTTATCCCGATTTTATGTTTTCATGAGGTTTTCTATAAGGCCCCAGCCTTAAACCTTACTTAATATTGAATTAAATGAATAATTCACATTGAGGATCTTTTTAGGTTTAGAGTTTTAGAGAATTAGAACATAACTATTACATCTTAAAATATTACAAAGTAGACACTTCTACTAAGTCTCCATAAAATAAAAACTCTTAAAAAGAAAGATGTATAGATTCCATGTTTTAGATAGCATGAAATTCCCTTGATCCCATCCTTGACCTTATTCCACTTTAAGTCCTGTGAAACACATTTCGAAAAACTTGGGGTGAGCATAAAAAGCTCAGTAAGGGATACAAAAATAATGAAAACTGTTAGTTTTTCAAACATCAAGTAAACCATGTATACTATATCAAAGTAATACCTTCACCTTCATGAAGTAGTAAAAAAAAATCTTCGCTGAATAAATTATCATTACTTACCTTTTTGTAACCAAAGGATTACCATAAAACCCATATAAAGAACACATAGAATATATAAAGGTAACTTGGGACATAAACATACTTAAGTGGAATAACCATACGGTTGACTTCCACACATATCACTTAATGGAATAGCCATACGGCCAATTTCCATACATACTTAATGGAATAGACATACGGCCGACTTCCATACCCAATTCATTGGAGGTTATAACGTAACCACCCGTCCTGGTATTCACGGCACCACCCATCATATGGTTTATAACGTAACCACCCGTTAAAATGTCCAAGTACCAATATAAAATCATAAAACATAAAACCAATATAAAGGAATGATAACATTTCCACATTTCAATCACAATATATCATAAATATATTGACATAATAGAATCCTTTTTCAAAACCATTTTCAATACCAAAATACATAAAAGAGTATATGGTATTTATTTTATTCTAAAAACATTATGGCTTGTTGAGGAAGCCAAAGACCAAATAATACTCGCAGCGGCGGAAAAGGTCGTTGTCATCGCGTATGTTAAAAGAAACATTCCTTTTTGTCGTTTTGTAAAACGCTTCATAGAAAAAGATTCCTTTTGTATAAAAGTAAAATTCAAAAGGGGATTATACACCGTATAAAATAAAGTTGTGTATAAAACGAAATATTCCTCAATGAAAGGATATTGAGACGAAGTCCCTTACCTTGGGTCTGACTTTACTCGATCGTTCTTTAACGTCCTGAATAATAAACTTGAGTTAATTTATACTTGATTAAGAACCTTTTTAAACTTCATTATTCCTTTTATATCACTTATTTCCATGTTATAAACATTATATAACCATTTAAGTTAATAATGTTTGTTTTCTCAATATTTGGTTCTTAAGTCGAAAGTTGACTTCTTACAATTACATGTTGTTCGTGTGGTCAAAAGTTCTTTATATCCAGAATGAAATTCCCGATTTGGATATTATATGTATCATATATATCCAGCATATACATGTATTTATAATATTACATAATCATTTAGAGGTAAGAAATGAAATGCACCGTTCATGGAGACGGTAAGCCGTACGTACGCATGAACGCTACTTTCATTTCTTTGTCATATTAATGGAATTAAAACTAAATGAGAGGTATGTATATTTTAATTCCATAATTATATTCATCATTTATATATATCATTAATTATATATATACATTATATACATGTAATTTTAATAGTACATTACATTTGGGGATAAGAAATGAAATGCACCGTTCATGGAGACGGTAAGCCGTACGTACGCATGAAGGCTACTTTAATTTCTATGTCATACTTTAATGGAAAGAAATAATAATGATATATAGGTATATTATAATTCCAGTATATCATCATATATAATAACTTTAAATCCATCCTTTACACATCCCACATATGGCATTAACGAATCACATCACTTTTAGGGGGCGGTAGTCCGCACTTCCTTAAATGAAGATATCGTGTTTACCCATAATGGAAACCATAAAGGTATGAAAAAAATGAAAAATAAAGAATCTTAAAGAAAACATAAACATATTATATATCATATATAAAAATGGTGACATCATAATGGCCACCCTTGAAGGTGTTATATGAGTTTTGAACAATCATCGTTTCGGGAGGCAGAATTTCGCCATCCACGGAAACCGTATGTTCTTTAACCATTTGATGTAGTTGTGTGAGAGTGTAGCTCAAATAAATATTATAAAAACATCCTAGTATATTTAATATACTGGTGTTGTTACAAAAGAAGTAAATAAAAATAGTTTAGAGGGTTGGAGAAGCAAAATAAAACAAATGAACAAGAGAGAATGAATTACCTTTAAAAGTATAACTCCCTTTTGATTTGAGCCTAAAGGCTTCCTTTGAAAGGATTCTGCCCAAAGGGAATCCTCTAGGATGAGGAGAGAGATGTGGAGAGAGTAATTGGGCAGGGGTTGGCCGAGCCAAAGGCTTGATAAGTGTGTGAAATGGGGTAGAGGTGGGGGCCTTTTATAAGAGGAGAGGAGGGGCACTTTTGGAAAGTAAAGAAATATTACTTTATTTGAAAATGTTTTTCGGTTTTAAAAAGTCCCACATTGATATAATTCGTGGATAAGGTGATAAGGATTCTAAATACACTCATCCAATAAGTTTTGGACATGTGTAGGTTTTATATTTTTCATTATCTTTCCATTTTATTTAAATCGTCAAATAATGATGTCATCGCTGCATCATTTTTATGTCATATATAATTTAATTTATTTAATGTCTAAAAATTATAAAACAAATACTATGATGTAGGAAATATTTTTATCCTTCCAATGACTATTTATAATCAAAATTTGGACTTGTATAACCCCACTCAAAAATTCTTTTAGTAAAACAATTTATGTTAGTGTCATTTTCACTTTAACATTAAATAAAAATATATTAATGTCATTTCCATCTAAAGTGGCTACATGGGGTCCCCAAGTTGGCACATGGCTTGTCTTGGTCGGCCATGACTCACCCAATAGGTGTATGACAAGTTTCATGGTGTTTTCACATTCTTATAATACCATTTTTACCTTAAACTACACTAATTACCTCTAATCGCGATTAATGAAAAAAAAGTTACTATCCACCAAAAAATTATTTTAATCTCATTGAACCACATTTTACTTCTTAATGAAAATCATGTATGTCAGATTTTCAAAATTCAATACACATTAGTGGTAAACTTTCATTTAACTGAAAAATCAGTTTGCTTGATTACCACTTAGTGGTTTCACTATTCATCAAAAATTGAAGTTTTTCAGAAAATTACCAAAAATTCACCCTAAGCTATATTTGATATTCCGAATTCAAAAATGAAGTCCATTTTACAAAATTCAAAACATATAAGTAAAATTAATTAATTTAATAATTAATTCCCGCTGTCATGACAAATAGCGTGTTTTTGTGAAACAATAAGTATCAAAAGATTGACACCAGTTTAAGTCCAATTTCAAAGTGAAATTGATTCCAATGACCACCATTGGATTTACTAGTAAAAATATTTTCTAATTTCACTTTAAAACAAATTAAAATAATAATCTAATCATATAAATAATTTATATTAAAAAGAGGTTTTGAATTAAAATACAACATTTTACACTATTCATAAAAAAATGAACTTTATCAGAAAGGTACCAAAAATTTACACAAAGTAAATTTTGATGTCCCGATTCTAAAGAAGAGTTATATTTGGTCCAAAATAAAGTATAAGAGTGATCAAAACTATATTTAATGATGGTTCTCCATTAAAAGGTGATAAGTGAACCTTTAGTGAAAATTAGAGTATATATGCCCTAAAATTGAACTCTTTCCGTATTTTAAGCCTTTATCTTTTATTGGGTAAATGTATAAACATTTAAAAACATATCTAATCATATTTTAGTTATTTCTATCCATTCCCGCCAGTACAACGGCTACTTGTTAACTAACATTTAAAATAATATTATTTTATTACTAGTGTGCTACGTAAGTTTCAAAGAAACTCATCGTTGCGTATCGGGTACGCTATCGAACATAGCAACCCCTTTAAAATAAAATTAATATTTAATTCGTAAATATTAATAAATATGAAAATTATTTATTCTTTATTTACCTGGGATGTTACATCCTTCCCCCCTTTTGGGAATTGCGTCCTCGCAATTTTATTCACTTATCAAAATAAGTGGGGGTATTTATCCCTCATAGCATTTTCAGATTCCCACGTTGCCTCTTAAATCACATGGTTTTTCCACAAAACCTTTACCTGATTAATCACCTTATTCCGTAACACTTGCTCCCTGTGGTCAAGAATCTGGACCGGTTGTTCCTCATAAGATAGGTTCTCTTCCAGCTAAACTACCTCTGGACTCAAAACATGAGATGGATATGGCATATACTTTCTCAACATCGAAACGTGAAAAACATTGTGTACCTGAGATAAACTCGGAGGTAAAGCCACTCGGTATGCAACTGATCCAACTCTTTCCAGAATTTCGTATGGTCCAATAAACCTTGGACTCATCTTTCCTTTCTTACCAAATCTCATCACACTTTTCCAAGGAGAAACCATGAGAAAAACATGATCACCTACCTCGAAAGATAGATCCTTCCTCCGGTTATCTGCATAACTCTTCTGCCTGCTCTGAGCTGTTCTCATGTGCTTCTGAATCAGCTGAACTTTTTCAGCCAACTCTTCTTCCAATTCTGGTCCCATCAGCTTCCTTTCACCCACTTCATTCCAAAATGCTGGAGTTCGACACCACTTCCCATATAATGCCTCAAATAGTGCCATCTGTATACTGGAATGAAAGCTGTTATTATAAGAAAATTCAACCAAAGAAATTTGTTGGTCCCAACTTCCCTGATAATCCATAGAACAAGCTCGTAGCATATCCTCTAAGTTCTGAATTGTTCGTTCTGACTTCCCATCTGATTGAGGATGAAAAGCTGTACTAAAATTTAATTCAGTACCCAACGACTTCTGAAGTCCTTTCCAAAATTTAGAAGTAAACCTGGGATCACGATCTGATACAATGGAGAGAGGAACTCCATGTAACCTGACTATCTCTTTAAGATACAACAGGAAAGTTGATCAAGAGAGAAAGTATCTCGTATAGCAAGGAAATGAGCAGATTTGGTCAAGCGATCAACAATAACCCAGATTACATTATTACCTCGAGATGTCTTCAGTAATCCAACAACAAAGTCCATGGATATATTCTCCCATTTCCACTCTGGCATTGGTAAAGGCTGAAGCATCCCTTTCAATAACTGCCGCTCTGCTTTAACCTGTTGACATGTCAAACACTTCACAGTAAAATCAACAATGTATCTTTTCATTCCATCCCACCAGTAATACTCCCGCAGATCTCTATACATCTTAGTACTACCCGGATGAAATGAAAACGGAGAACTATGAGCTTCACATAACAACTCTCTCTCCAACTGTGAATCACAAGGCACACATAACCTCTTCCCAAACCTCAAAACACAAACACAAACTTATCCAAGAACTCATGGAAAATTTTATTCATAAGGTCCATGAATACAGCAGGTGCATTGGTTAACCCAAAAGGCATAACTACAAATTCATAATGTCCATATCTAGTACGGAACACAGTCTTCAGAACGTCTGCTTCTTTTACATTCAACTGATGGTACCCCGACCTCAAGTCAATCTTCAAAAAATACTGAGCTCCCTGGAGCTGATACCACTTCATTCGATGGCCCAACATCTGCTGAAGTTGTTGCAAATGATTTTACCACCCCTTTCTGCTTGTAGTCTAGCTTCATTCCCCCAGTTGAGTTCTTCGTTGGACACTCGTTTGCATAATGACCCATTTAATTACACTTAAAACATCTTACCGTTGGCTTTTCATTTCCTGCTTGATCATCTTCCTTACAGTTACGAGCAATATGACCAGACTTACCACACCGAAAGCACTTACCAGACTTGGATAAACATTCTCCAGGATGCATTTTACCACACTTCTCACAGGATGGATATTTGGTTTTCTTACCTCCTTGCTTCTTTGATGAATTCTTCCCCTTTTCCTGCCAACTAGACCTCTTATTCTGTTGTTTGTCATAGAACACCTGATCATCGGCAAACTCCATTTCTACCTTCTCCGCACATCGAAAAAGTTTTTCATAACTTTTGAATTCATGAGAAGCTAAAGCCCTTCGATACTTTGGCTTTAACCCTGAGTAAAAACGGTTTATTTTACTATCAAGATCTCGTATGAAGTTTGGAGCATACCTTGCCAATCGAGTGAACTTTTCTTCATAAGTAGCCACTGAATCATCCTCCTGCCTCAATTCTAGGAACTATTTTTCCATCCTAAGATGAACCACCTTAGGAAAATATTTCTCAAGAAACATACCTTTGAATTCATCCCAGTGAAGATCCTCAATCTCATCACTATCCCTTATATTTTTCACCATCGACCACCACTGATCAGCTTCACCTTCAAAACGGTAAATAGAAAGACTAACCTTTTGATGTTCTGAACACCCCATGACATCAAAAATCTTCTCCAGTGCTTTAATCCACCCTTCAGCTTGCACAGGGTCAGATGATCCTCTGAATGATGGGGGATGTTGCCTCATGAAATGTTCCACCACTGACATGTTCCTCTGCGGTTGATCTGGCTGATCTCGTGCATGGATACCACCACCATTTATAGCCTGAGTCAACTGTGCCATCACTACAACAAACTGTTCAGTTCCGATTCCGACCATCTCAGGTTGCTGATTTGGAAGGTTATCTTCCTCCTGATGTCTTCCCAACATAGCTGCTTTGTTTCCTCTGCGGAAAACCATTCTAAACACAGAAATATCTTAGGCGAAGCAACATGGTAATCCGTAAATGCTATATCATTTCAATCATATTATAATTTAACACTTTTCTAACTCCTAAAGTTGTCTAAATCGACCTTTGATACAAACTATAAGGCCCCAGCCTTAAACCTTACTTAATATTGAATTAAATGAATAATTCACATTGAGGATCTTTTCAGGTTTAGAGTTTTAGAGAATTAGAACATAACTATTACATCTTAAAAGATTACAAAGTAGACACTTCTACTAAGTCTCCATAAAATAAAAACTCTTAAAAATAAAGATGTCTAGATTCCATGTTTTAGATAGCATGAAATTCCCTTGATCCCATCCTTGACCTTATTCCACTTTAAGTCCTGTGAAAAACATTTCGAAAAACTTGGGGTGAGCATAAAAAGCTCAGTAAGGGATACAAAAATAATGAAAACTGTTAGTTTTTCAAACATCAAGTAAACCATGTATACTATATCAAAGTAATACCTTCACCTTCATGAAGTAGTAAAAAAAAAATCTTCACTGAATAAAGTATCATTACTTACCTTTTTGTAACCAAAGGATTACCATAAAACCCATATAAAGAACACATAGAATATATAAAGGTAACTTGGGACATAAACATACTTAAGTGGAATAACCATACGGTTGACTTCCACACATATCACTTAATGGAATAGCCATACGGCCAATTTCCATACATACTTAATGGAATAGCCATATGGCCGACTTCCATACCCAATGCATTGGAGGTTATAACGTAACCACCCGTCCTGGTATTCACGGCACCACCCGGCATATGGTTTATAATGTAACCACCCGTTAAAATGTCCAAGTACCAATATAAAATCATAAAACATAAAACCAATATAAAGGAATGATAACATTTCCACATTTCAATCACAATATATCATAAATATATTGACATAATAGAATCCTTTTTCAAAACCATTTTCAATACCAAAATACATAAAAGTTTATATGCTATTTATTTTATTCTAAAAACATTACGGCTTGTTGAGGAAGCCAAAGACCAAATAATACTCGCAGTGGCGGAAAAGGTCGTTGTCGTCACGTATGTTAAAAGAAACATTCCTTTTTATCGTTTTGTAAAACGCTTCGTAGAAAAATATTCCTTTTGTATAAAAGTAAAAGTCAAAAGGGGATTATACACCGTATAAAATAAATTTGTGTATAAAACGAAATATTCCTCAATGAAAGGAGATTGAGACGAAGTCCCTTACCTTGGGTCCGACTTGACTCGATCGTTCTTTAACGTCCTGAATAATAAACTTGAGTTAATTTATACTTGATTAAGAACCTTTTTAAACTTCATTATTCCTTTTATATCACTTATTGCCTTGTTATAAACATTATGTAACCATTTAAGTTAATAATGTTTGTTTTCTCAATATTTGGTTCTTAAGTCGAAAGTTGACTTCTTACAATTACATGTTGTTCGTGTGGTCAAAAGTTCTTTATATCCAGAATGAAATTCCCGATTTGGATATAATATGTATCATATATATCCAGCATATACATGTATTTATAATATTACATAATCATGTATAGGTAAGAAATGAAATGCACCGTTCATGGAGACGGTAAGCCGTACGTACGCATGAACGCTACTTTCATTTCTTTGTCATATTAATGGAATTAAAACTAAATGAGAGGTATGTATATTTTAATTCTAGAATTATATTCATCATTTAGATATATCATTAATTATATATATACATTATATACATGTAATTTTAATATTACATTACATTTGGGGATAAGAAATGAAATGCACCGTTCATGGAGACGGTAAGCCGTACGTACGCATGAATGCTACTTTCATTTCTATGTCATACTTTAATGGAAATAAATAATAATGATATAGAGGTATATTATAATTCCAGTATAACATCATATATAATAACTTTAAATCCATCCTTTACACGTCCCACATATGGCATTAACGAATCACATCACTTTTAGGGGGCGGTAGTCCGCACTTCCTTAAATGAAGATATCGTGATTACCCATAATAGAAACCATAAATGTATGACAAAAATGAAAAATAAAGAAGCTTAAAGAAAACATAAACATATTATATATCATATATAAAAATAGTGACATCATAATGGCCACCCTTGAAGGTGTTAAATGAGTATTGAACAATCATCGTTTCGGGAGGCAGAATTTCGCCATCCACGGAAACCGTATGTTCTTTAACCATTTGATGTAGTTGTGTGAGAGTGTAGCTCAAATAAATATTATAAAAACATCCTAGTATATTGAATATACTGGTGTTGTTACAAAATAAGTAAATAAAAAGAGTTTATAGGGTTGGAGAAGCAAAATAAAACAAATGAACAAGAGAGAATGAATTACCTTTAAAAGTGTAACTCCCTTTTGATTTGAGCCTAAAGGCTTCCTTTGAAAGGATTCTGCCCAAAGGGAATCCTCTAGGATTAGGAGAGGGATGTGGAGAGAGTAATTGGGCAGGGGTTGGCCGAGCCAAAGGCTTGAGAAGTGTGTGAAATGGGGTAGAGGTGGGGGCCTTTTATAAGGGGATAGGATGGGCACTTTTGGAAAGTAAAGAAATATTACTTTATTTGAAAATGTTTTTCGGTTTTAAAAGGTCCCACATTGATATAATTCGTGGATAAGGTGATAATAATTCTAAATACACTCATCCAATAAGTTTTGGACATGTGTAGGTTTTATATTTTTCATTATCTTTCCATTTTATTTAAATCGTCAAATAATGATGTCATCGCTGCATCATTATTATGTCATATATAATTTAATTTATTTAATGTCTAAAAATTATACAACAAATACTATGATGTAGGAAATCTTTTTAGATTTCCAATGACTATTTATAATCAAAATTTGGACTTGTATAACCCCACTCAAAAATTATTTTAGTAAAACAATTTATGTTAGTGTCATTTTTACTTTAACATTAAATAAAAATATATTAATGTCATTTTCCAACTAAAGTGGCTCCATGGGGTCCCCAAGTTGGCCCATGGCTTGTCTTGGTCGGCCATGACTCACCCAATAGGTGTAGGACAAGTGTCATGGTGTTTTCACATTCTTATAATACCATTTTTACCTTAAACTACACTAATTACCTCTAATCGCGATTAATGAAAAAAAAGTTACTATTCATCAAAAAATTATTTTAATCTCATTGAACCACATTTTACTTATTAATTACAATCATGTATGTCGGATTTTCAAAATTCAATACACATTAGTGGTAAACTTTCATTTAACTGAAAAATCAGTTTGCTTGATTACCACTTAGTGGTTTCAATATTCATCAAAAATTGAAGTTTTTCAGAAAATTACCAAAAATTCACCCTAAGCTATATTTGATATTCCGAATTCAAAAATGAAGTCCATTTTACAAAATTCAAAACATATAAGTCAAATTAATTAATTTAATAATTAATTCCCGCTGTCATGACAAATATCGTGTTTTTGTGAAACAATAAGTATCAAAAGATTGACACCAGTTTAAGTCCAATTTCAAAGTGAAATTGATTCCAATGACCACCATTGGATTAACTGGTACAAATATTTTCTAATTTCACTTTAAAACAAATTAAAATAATAATCTAATCATATAAATAATTTAGATTAAAAATAGGTTTTGAATTAAAATACAACATTTTACACTATTCATAAAAAAATGAACTTTATCAGAAAGGTACCAAAAATTTACACAAAGTAAATTTTGATGTCCCGATTCTAAAGAAGAGTTATATTTGGTCCAAAATAAAGTATAAGAGTGATCAAAACTATATTTAATGACAGTTCACCATTAAAAGGTGATAAGTGAACCTTTAGTGAAAATTAGAGTATATATGCCCTAAAATTGAACTCTTTCCGTATTTTAAGCCTTTATCTTTTATTGGGTAAATGTATAAACATTTAAAAACATATCTAATCATATTTTAGTTATTTCTATCCATTCCTGCCAGTACAACGGCTACTTGTTAACTAACATTTAAAATAATATTATTTTATTACTAGTGTGCTACGTAAGTTTCAAAGAAACTCATCGTTGCGTATCGGGTACGCTATCGAACATAGCAACCCCTTTAAAATAAAATTAATATTTAATTCGTAAATATTAATAAATATGAAAATTCTTTATTCTTTATTTACCTGGGATGTTACATCCTTCCCCCCTTTTGGGAATTGCGTCCTCGCAATTTTATTCACTTATCAAAATAAGTGGGGGTATTTATCCCTCATAGCATTTTCAGATTCCCACGTTGCCTCTTAAATAACATGGTTTTTCCACAAAACCTTTACCTGATTAATCACCTTATTCCGTAACACTTGCTCCCTGTGGTCAAGAATCTGGACCGGTTGTTCCTCATAAGATAGGTTCTCTTCCAGCTAAACTACCTCTGGACTCAAAACATGAGATGGATCTGGCATATACTTTCTCAACATCGAAATGTGAAAAACATTGTGTAACTGAGATAAACTCGGAGGTAAAGCCACTCGGTATGCAACTGATCCAACTCTTTCCAGAATTTCGTATGGTCCAATGAACCTTGGACTCAGCTTTCCTTTCTTACCAAATCTCATCACACTTTTCCAAGGAGAAACCTTGAGAAAAACATGATCACCTACCTCGAAAGATAGATCCTTCCTCCGGTTATCTGTATAACTCTTCTGCCTGCTCTGAGCTGTTCTCATGTGCTTCTGAATCAGCTGAACTTTTTCTGCCAACTCTTCTACCAATTCTGGTCCCATCAGCTTCCTTTCACCTACTTCATTCCAAAATGCTGGAGTTCAACACCACTTCCCATATAATGCCTCAAATAGTTCTATCTGTATACTGGAATGAAAGCTGTTATTATAAGAAAATTCAACCAAAGAAATTTGTTGGTCTCAACTTTCCTGATAATCCATAGAACAAGCTCGTAGCATATCCTCTAAGGTCTGAATTTTTCGTTCTGACTGACCATCTGATTGAGGATGAAAAGCTGTACTAAAATTTAATTCAGTACCCAACGACTTCTGAAGTCCTTTCCAAAATTTAGAAGTAAACCTGGGATCACGATCTGATACAATGGAGAGAGGAACTCCATGTAACCTGACTATCTCTTTAAGATACAACGGTAAAGTTGATCAAGAGAGAAAGTATCTCGTATATCAAAGAAATGAGCAGATTTGGTCAACCGATCAACAATAACCCAGATTGTATTATTACCTCGAGATGTCTTCAGTAATCCAACAACAAAGTCCATGGATATATTCTCCAATTTCCACTCTGGCATTGGTAAAGGCTGAAGCATCCCTTTCAGTAACTGCTGCTCTGCTTTAACCTGTTGACATGTCAAACACTTCACAGTAAAATCAGCAATGTCTCTTTTCATTCCATCCCACCAGTAATACTCCCGCAGATCTCTATACATCTTAGTACTGCCCGGATGAACTGAAAACGGAGAACTATGAGCTTCACATAACAACTCTCTCTTCATCTGTGAATCACAAGGCACACATAACCTCTTCCCAAACCTCAAAACACAAACACAAACTTATCCAAGAACTCATGGAAAATTTTATTCATAAGTTCCATGAATACAGCAGGTGCATTGGTTAACCCAAAAGGCATAACTACAAATTCATAATGGCCATATCTAGTACGGAACACAGTCTTCGGAACGTCTGCTTCTTTTACTTTCAACTGATGGTACCCCGACCTCAAGTCAATCTTCGAAAAATACTGAGCTCCCTGGAGCTGATACCACTTCATTCGATGGCCCAACATCTGCTGAAGTTGTTGCAAATGATTTTACCACCCCTTTCTGCTTGTAGTCTAGCTGCATTCCCCCAGTTGAGTTCTTCGTTGGACACTCGTTTGCATAATGACCCATTTCATTACACTTAAAACATCTTACCGTTGGCTTTTCATTTCCTGCTTGATCATCTTCCTTACAGTTACAAGCAATATGACCAGACTTACCACACCGAAAGCACTTACCAGAATTGGATAAACATTCTCCAGGATGCATTTTACCACACTTCTCACAGGATGGATATTTGGTTTTCTTACCTCCTTGCTTCTTTGATGAATTCTTCCCCTTTTCCTGCCAACTAGACCTCTTATTCTGTTGTTTGTCATAGAACACCTGATCATCGGCAAACTCCATTTCTACCTTCTCCGCACATCGAACATGTTTTTCATAAATTTTGAATTCACGAGAAGCTAAATCCCTTCGATACTTTGGCTTTAACCCTGAGTAAAAACGGTTTATTTTACTATCAAGATCTCGTATGAAGTTTGGAGCATACCTTGCCAATCGAGTGAACTTTTCTTCATAAGTAGCCACTGAATCATCCTCCTGCCTCAATTCTAGGAACTATTTTTCCATCCTAAGACGAACCACCTTAGGAAAATATTTCTCAAGAAACATACCTTTGAATTCGTCCCAGTGAAGATCCTCAATCTCATCACTATCCCTTATATTTTTCACCATCGACCACCACTGATCAGCTTCACCTTCAAAACGGTAAACAACAAGACTAACCTTTTGATGTTCTGAACACCCCATGACATCAAAAATCTTCTCCAGTGCTTTAATCCACCCTTCAGCTTGCACAGGGCCAGATGATCCTCTGAATGATGGGGGATGTTGCCTCATGAAATGTTCCACCACTGACATGTTCCTCTGCGGTTGATCTGGCTGATCTCGTGCATGGATACCACCACCATTTATAGCCTGAGTCAACTATTCCATCACTACAACAAACTGTTCAGTTCCGATTCCGACCATCTCAGGTTGCTGATTTGGAAGGTTATCTTCCTCCTGATGTCTTCCCAACATAGCTGCTTTGTTTCCTCTACGGAAAACCATTCCGAACACAGAAATATCTTAGGCGAAGCAACATGGTAATCCGTAAATGCTATATCATTTAAATCATATTATAATTTAACACTTTTCTAACTCCTAAAGTTGTCTAAACCGACCTTTGATACCAACTATAAGGCCCCAGCCTTAAACCTTACTTAATATTGAATTAAATGAATAATTCACATTGAGGATCTTTTCAGGTTTAGAGTTTTAGAGAATTAGAACATAACTATTACATCTTAAAAGATTACAAAGTAGACACTTCTACTAAGTCTCCATAAAATAAAAACTCTTAAAAAGAAAGATGTCTAGATTCCATGTTTTAGATAGCATGAAATTCCCTTGATCCCATCCTTGACCTTATTCCACTTTAAGTCCTGTGAAAAACATTTCAAAAAACTTGGGGTGAGCATAAAAAGCTCAGTAAGGGATACAAAAATAATGAAAACTGTTAGTTTTTAAAACATCAAGTAAACCATGTATACTATATCAAAGTAATACCTTCACCTTCATGAAGTAGTAAAAAAAAAATCTTCACTGAATAAAGTATCATTACTTACCTTTTTGTAACCAAAGGATTACCATAAAACCCATATAAAGAACACATAGAATATATAAAGGTAACTTGGGACATAAACATACTTAAGTGGAATAACTATACGGTTGACTTCCACACATATCACTTAATGGAATAGCCATACGACCAATTTCCATACATACTTAATGGAATAGCCATACAGCCAACTTCCATACCCAATGCATTGGAGGTTATAACGTAACCACCCGTCCTGGTATTCACGACACCACCTGTCATATGGTTTATAATGTAACCACCCGTTAAAATGTCCAAGTACCAATATAAAATCATAAAACATAAAACCAATATAAAGGAATGATAACATTTCCACATTTCAATCACAATATGTCATAAATATATTGACATAATAGAATCCTTTTTCAAAACCATTTTCAATACCAAAATACATAAAAGAGTATATGGTATTTATTTTATTCTAAAAACATTACAGCTTGTTGAGGAAGCCAAAGACCAAATAATACTCACAGCGGCGGAAAAGGTCGTTGTCGTCACGTATGTTAAAAGAAACATTCCTTTTTGTCGTTTTGTAAAACGCTTCGTAGAAAAATATTCCTTTTGTATAAAAGTAAAAGTCAAAAGGAGATTATACACCGTATAAAATAAAGTTGTGTATAAAACGAAATATTCCTCAATGAAAGGAGATTGAGACGAAGTCCCTTACCTTGGGTCCGACTTGACTCGATCGTTCTTTAACGTCCTGAATAATAAACTTGAGTTAATTTATACTTTATTAAGAACCTTTTTAAACTTAATTATTCCTTTTATATCACTTATTGCCATGTTATAAACATTATGTAACCATTTAAGTTAATAATGTTTGTTTTCTCAATATTTGGTTCTTAAGTCGAAAGTTGACTTCTTACAATTAAATGTTGTTCGTGTGGTCAAAAGTTATTTATATCCAGAATGAAATTCCCGATTTGGATATAATATGTATCATATATATCCAGCATATACATGTATTTATAATATTACATAATAATTTAGAGGTAAGAAATGAAATGCACCGTTCATGGAGACGGTAAGCCGTACGTACGCATGAACACTACATTCATTTCTTTGTCATATTAATGGAATTAAAACTAAATGAGAGGTATGTATATTTTAATTGCAGAATTATATTCATCATTTATATATATCATTAATTATATATATACATTATATACATGTAATTTTAATAGTACATTACATTTGGGGATAAGAAATGAAATGCACCGTTCATGGAGACGGTAAGCCGTACGTACGCATGAACGCTACTTTCATTTCTACGTCATACTTTAATGGAAAGAAATAATAATGATATAGAGTTATATTATAATTCCAGTATAAAATCATATATAATAACTTTAAATCCATCCTTTACACGTCCCACATATGGCATTAACGAATCACATCACTTTTAGGGGGCGGTAGTCCGCACTTCCTTAAATGAAGATATCATGTTTACCCATAATGGAAACCATAAAGGTATGAAAAAAATGAAAAATAAAGAAGCTTAAAGAAAAAATAAACATATTATATATCATATATAAAAATAGTGACATCATAATGGCCACCCTTGAAGGTGTTAAATGAGTATTGAACAATCATCGTTTCGGGAGACAGAATTTCGCCATCCACGAAAACCGTATGTTCTTTAACCATTTGATGTAGTTGTGTGAGAGTGTAGCTCATATAAATATTATAACAACATCCTAGTATATTGAATATACTGGTGTTGTTACAAAAGAAGTAAATAAAAAGAGTTTAGAGGGTTGGAGAAGCAAAATAAAACAAATGAACAAGAGAGAATGAATTACCTTTAAAAGTGTAACTCCCTTTTGATTTGAGCCTAAAGGCTTCCTTTTAAAGGATTCTGCCCCAAGGGAATCCTCTAGGATGAGTAGAGGGATTTGGAGAGAGTAATTGGACAGGGGTTGGCCGAGACAAAGGCTTGAGAAGTGTGTGAAATGGGGTAGAGGTGGGGGCCTTTTATAAGAGGAGTGGAGGGGCACTTTTGGAAAGTAAAGAAATATTACTTTATTTGAAAATGTTTTTCGGTTTTAAAAGGTCCCACATTGATATAATTCGTGGATAAGGTGATAAGTCTTCGAAATCCACTCATACAATAAGTTTTGGACATGTGTAGGTTTTATATTTTTCATTATATTCCCATTTTATTTAAATCGTCAAATAATGATGTCATCGCTGCATCATTATTATGTCATATTTAATTTAATTTATTTAATGTCTAAAAATTATAAAACAAATACTATGATGTAGGAAATCTTTTTATATTTCCAATGACTATTTATAATCAAAATTTGGACTTGTATAACCCCACTAAAAAATTATTTTAGTAAAACAATTTATGTTAGTGTCATTTTCACTTTAACATTAAATAAAAATATATTAATGTCATTTTCCATCTAAAGTGGCTCCATGGGGTCCCCAAGTTGGCCCATGGCTTGTCTTGGTCGGCCATGACTCACCCAATAGGTGTAGGACAAGTGTCATGGTGTTTTCACATTCTTATAATACCATTTTTACCTTAAACTACACTAATTACCTCTAATCGCGATTAATGAAAAAAAAAGTTACTATTCACCAAAAAATTATTTTAATCTCATTGAACCACATTTTACTTCTTAATGACAACCATGTATGTCGGATTTTCAAAATTCAATACACATTAGTGGTAAACTTTCATTTAACTGAAAAATCAGTTTGCTTGATTACCACTTAGTGGTTTCACTATTCATCAAAAATTGAAGTTTTCCAGAAAATTACCAAAAATTCACCCTAAGCTATATTTGATATTCCGAATTCAAAAATGAAGTCCATTTTACAAAATTCAAAACATATAAGTCAAATTAATTAATTTAATAATTAATTCCCGCTGTCATGACAAATAGCGTGTTTTTGTGAAACAATAAGTATCAAAAGATTGACACCAGTTTAAGTCCAATTTCAAAGTGAAATTGATTCCAATGACAACCATTGGATTAAATGGTAAAAATATTTTCTAATTTCACTTTAAAAAAAATTAAAATAATAATCTAATCATATAAATAGTTTAGATTAAAAAGAGGTTTTGAATTAAAATACACCATTTTACACTGCTCATAAAAAAATGAACTTTATCAGAAAGGTACCAAATATTTACACAAAGTAAATTTTGATGTCCCGATTCTAAAGAAGAGTTATATTTCGTCCAAAATAAAGTATAAGAGTGATAAAAACTATATTTAATGACGGTTCACCATTAAGAGGTGATAAGTGAACCTTTAGTGAAAATTAGAGTATATATGCCCTAAAATTGAACTCTTTCCGTATTTTAAGCCTTTATCTTTTATTGGGTAAATGTATAAAAATTTAAAAACATATCTAATCATATTTTAGTTATTTCTATCCATTCCCGCCAGTACAACGGCTACTTGTTAACTAACATTTAAAATAATATTATTTTATTACTAGTGTGCTACGTAAGTTTCAAAGAAACTCATCGTTGCGTATCGGGTATGCTATCGAACATAGAAACCCCTTTAAAATAAAATTAATATTTAATTCGTAAATATTAATAAATATGAAAATTCTTTATTCTTTATTTACCTGGGATGTTACATTTTCTCTATTTTTATGACTATTGCACGCATGGTTTACTGTTTTTAAAACACTAAAATGAATTTACAGGTGGCCAAATGGGGCCATGTCATGACTACCTCAAGCTTGCCTCCAATAGGCCAGGGGTTGGAGACTATCACCGAGTAGGTATATCACACAAATAGAAGGCATTTTCCAAAGTACCTGTATACATGCACACAACTCCAATTACAAAATGTTGAAATGTAAAAACACTAAGTATAAATTTAATGCATACACTATGAAACCAACCATAGAGTATGATATTAGGAAACATGAAATTAAATAGGGTCAGAATACAATCCTTCCAAATGGAGTCTGCAAAAGTAAATAAACAAGTTTCTGAAACTCGCCCGCAGAAAAAACTACATGAAGGGTAGGTGTTGGACAGTTGTCTGAAGCTATATAAGCACTTCACATATGTCTGATATATCTAATAACCACATGGTTCTAATCTACCTAGAACTCCATCAAAGAATTTATCATCCTCACAAGACACAACAAGTGTGAGCAATGCCCTTGTAGGGGTGAGTAAAACAATACTTAGTAGGACACCCAAAACCAAAAAGGAATACCAAAAAGGAATATACGAAGTATACCACAAGAAATAAAATAATAAATTCATATTTATATAGGTATACATCTAAAACACATATATCAAGGATATCCATATACACTCATAACCATCCATAAAGTAAATAGGTACGTAATAACTAATCCATACCCCAAGATTCTACTCTTGGCATGCTCATTCCAGGAGAACTCACTCTTCGAGCCATAATATAATAGAAGACTCTCATGAAGATATCCTTCCAATTTATCCCCCACCCAAAAAGAAATCCACTGGTCAAATATCATAACATATAAAGAGGGGATCCTTCCCACAGAATACCGACAACCCAAACCGTATTAGCCCACAACACATGCGATCCTTCTCAAAAAATACTAACAACCTTACTCATGCAGCTCGTAATGTAGGTTATTCTTCTCAGAGAACATCAAAAACCCTATCTATACAGACCACTATATGGAGAACTAACATGCTGCACAAAAAGTTCATTTCAATTTCCACATAACTCTATTTGGGGTGATAGAGAACATCTTCAGTCCTAAGGAGGGATGCCATAACTCTATGCAGGACTTTACCTATAGAGGGGACTACTATCCAGGGATGTGGATTTAATACCATACTGAACCCTTGAAGAAAAATTCAAGGTAAACTCTCCACACATACTATTACAAACTAAAAAACCCACCATGAAATATCAAAAATGATAGTCTCATTGAAAGGGCCTCAAAATCATAGATAGCTGATCAAACATACCTTCTGTTTGAATGCTAGATCCATTTTTGTGAAAAAGTATGACTCGAGTCTACCCGGGTGCAACCCGACCTGTCAAACCCAGCCTAACCCAGTATCCAACCCAACCTTGTCTATCAGACCTGACCTAACCCGGTCCAGTTCGGCCGCCCTGGCTTGCTGGGCTACAAGAGCAGCCTGGATCCCCTTAGTCTAGCCTGCACTGTGGGCCGATTCGCTACGGCGCACATGGTCTATCCTTACCGCGTGCCTCTCGTGTTAGCATAGTGTCGTGTCATGTTCCATGTGGCATCCCTAATGCACTGCCTACCACGCATCTTTGAAACTACAGGTTTCTCTGATGTGGCATTGACCCTCCTCCCAGCTCACCACTGAGTCCACCTGCCGTGGCCCCAGTTCAACATCATGAAATCCCGCCACAAATTTCACTTGCCATCCCTGTCACCCATGGAGTGGCCTTCTTTTGCACTCCTCCTTCACCAGATGCCCTGTCGGTGCACTCACACTACTGGCTCGCTATCCGCTATGGAACGACATCACCTCGCCTAAACTAGTCAGAGTCACCACCTCCATCCACCGCTACCTTGCGCAGATGTGCACAATTTTCAAAGCCGAATCGTATCACGACTTCATCATATCACCTCTACAGTGTCATTTTGGTTTCGGATCTTTGGTCCCATGTTGTGGCACCAAGAATCGAAGGTACAACAATCGTACGCTCATAAAATCACGATAAAAATAAAGAATATGGGAAAGGAGAAGAAAAAAGCACATAAAGGATGGATCTTGGACATTGTTCATGTTGTCCTTGATTCATCCATGGTAGAAGGGTCATAAAGAACAATGGAACACATAGATTTATCTTCCCTTTAAATCCCTGCAAGCATAACACCCATCCCGCAAGAAATTTAACCAAGGATCAACATGTTCATTGGTTGGTCAATGTTTATCATTTAATTTAATAATACAGAATAGATCACAAGGAAACAACACCCTACCTAGAATTTGTATCGGTCATTGATGAAGGGAGAATCTGTGTTGTCATCATTCGTTGATCCATCGATCTTTGATCCATGTTTTGATCTCTGATCCACTGTCATTATCTAGAAAACCACCTTCTCTTTCTCTCAGTGAAACTCTTCTGTTAAGGTAATAACCCTAAATCCCTATAAAATACTAAGAAAAGAAAAAGTGAGTTTCTTCATCAAAATAAAATATTTTTATTATATTTTTTATTAACGATACATCCAAAGATCCAACATTCACATTCAGACTGATACGGTAAATTCATGGCCCCACTAAAGGTAAAGAAGTTTCTACTAATAGAATGGTGCCCTTGGATTTTTGATTTGGGAAATCATTTAGAAGTTGTTCTAGTTTTAATGAAAAACCACCAACATGCTATATTAAATACATAACTCATTTCAACGCACTGTTCAGAGCACATCGTGCCTCAAAATTGCACACCATCTTAGCGCATGGTCTCAGAATTTTCCCAAATAATTTCTGAAAATAAATATGGGAAAATTGAAGTCATTACATTCTCCCTGCCTAATGGATTTACATCCCCGAAATCCAAACCAAGGGATACCAAAAAATATGAGGGTGGTAACCATGCATCTGATCCACCCACTTCCAAGTGATCTCGTAGAGAATCCCATGCTACCACTAAATTCACAACATAAGAATCAACCCCCCCAGGAAGGATCCTATAATGACGACCCTTAATCTCCACCATTTACATAGAAAAATTCTCTCCCATCATCAATTTTCAGATCACCCTCGTTGTTGAAGTGCAGGGGATCATGCCCGTACCACCTCAGATGCAACACACCGAAGATGTCGTGCAACCTGTGCAACTGTTGGGGTAGAGCTATGTGGTATGTCACCTCGTTAACTCTATGAAAAATATGAAAAGGTCTGATGTATCTTAGAGATAACTTGTCGCCCCAACCAAATACATGCAATCCCCTATGAGGTGAGACCTGAAGGAACACATGGCCCCCATACTCGAACTCCAGAGGCCTCCATCTTCTATCAGCATACGACTTCTTTAGGTTCCATATAGTCCTCATCCACTATTGGATGATCTAAACCTTCATAGTGGTAGGCCGCACCAACTCCAGACCTATGAGGGATGATTCTACTAGGTCATTATAGAAAAGATTTAACCTTCATGGTCACTAGTATAATGTCTCATACTATTCCATACCAATTGTGGAGTGTTATCTATTATTGTATAAAAACTCCAACAGTTGTAGGTGATCCTCCCAACAATAACTAAAACCCGTGATGCAGGTTTGCAGCATATCCTCTATAACATGAATGGTCCTCTCTGTTTGTCCATCCATATAAGGGTGGAATGTTGTGCTCAAGCGTAACTCAGTCCCAAATTCCCCCTGAAGTCCCTTTTACAACCAGCATGTAAAAAGAGTGTCATGATCTGAAACGATTGTCGATGGAACTCGGTGAAGCCAAACTATCTCCTACCTGTAGAGGCATCCCAAGCTCCCTGCTGAACACTTCTCTTAGATAGGTAGGAAGTGGGATGACTTGGTGTGTCAGTCAATGATTACCCAGATGGTATTATAACCCCTATACATGCATGGTAAACCCATCATGAAGTCCATCAATATCCCATATCATTTCCACTATGGTACCTCAAGTGGTTGGTTGAAGGCCGATGGATCCTGGTGCTCAGTCTTTAGTTGCTGGGAAGTGAGGTATCGTTAAATAAACCATGACACTATCTTCTTCATAGATGGACACCATAACCAACATTGGAGGTCCTGGTAAATATTTTCCATGCCTGGATGTACTATCAAAGGGGATGTGTGGAAATCCCTCAAAACCTCCTCCTACAATTCCAATAGTATAACTATGCACCCTATGAAAAGAATGACTTACTACCCACTTATAAAATATCCATCATGGGAATGCCCTATGGAAAAATGATCACATCATGTCTCGTAGTCGATATCAAATCAGGGCCCTCCTGACTCATTTTTAGAGTGGAGGGGTGACAACCATCGACTGGAGGTAAGCTGGTTCATCTCTATCCATAAAGGATATCTAGAACGTGGCCAACTGCTCATACTCATCACTAAGAAAATACAAGAAGGATCTTATGCTGAGAGTGTCTTCCAGCAAGTTCCCCTTCCTAGGAGTACATACAATCTTGAAGTTGTAATCCTTTAGGAACTCAATCCATCCCCTATATCTCAAGTTTAGATCCTTCTGATAGATGACATACATCAACAGACGGTAAATTGTTCTCCCATCAGGTAGTGTCGACACATCTTCTATGCAAAGAGTACCAAAACTAGCTCAATGAGTCACATAGCTCTACTCATGTTGTCTCCACTATCATGAAACAAAGGAAATCACCACTTTCCCCTACATCAGGAAACAACCAATCCGAGTCTCTCATGCATCGAAAAACAATATGTTCCTGAAACCATGTTTTGGTTGTCTCAAGATGTGAGTGGTTGTATGTTTCTACCTCATCTCATGAAAGCACTTATAGAGCTACTATGTCTATAAAAACGGCTTCCTCTTCCATTTCAAATCCTTCAAGGGTGATGCTACTCTAGAAAAATCAAGTAAAAACCTCTGATAGTGCCCAGTAAAACCTAGGAAACTTCACACCTCGGTAGCACTCTTAGGTGTCTCCCAACCAATAACGACCTCAATATTCCCCAGATCCACTAAAAATCCAGCCTCTAAAATTTCATGTTAGAGAAACTATACCTCTTGAATTTATAACTAACACTTTGAGAGCTTTCCATAATGATGGTGCTCTCAGAGTGTGTCCAAGACCATACTCAAGTGTATCGCGTGATTATCCTTTGACGCCGAGTAAACATGGATTTCATCAATGAAGACCAGCATGAATTTCTATAAGAAAGGTTGTATTATCTTTTTAATGAGTCCCATGAACACTATTTGGGAGTTATTCATGCCAAATGGAATCACTAATTAGTCATAGTGGTCTCACCGAAATCTGAAGGCTGTCTTCGGTACATTCTCATCTCATACACAAAGATGGTGATATCCCGATTTGAGGTCAATCTTCAAGAACCACCTTGATCCCTTGAGCTAATCAAAGATGTTATTTATTCTCAGTAGTGGATTCTTTTTCTTCACAGTTATCTAAATCAGTTTCTATAAGTCCACACATAACCTCAATCTCTCGTATGCCTTTTTGGAAAATAAAACCCGGGTTTCCTACGGAGAAACACCAGGTCTCACGAATCCCTTCCTCTGTAGGTCTTCCAAATATACCCTCCACTAATGAATCTCTAAATAAGACATATTATATGAAGGTTTAGATATCAGTGTCTTCCCAGGGTATAGATCAAAATAGAAGTTTACCTCATGTTGGGGAGGTAATCCGAGTACATACATAGAAAATAATTCCTTATAATCCGCTACCACTATAGGAAACTGAGGATTCCTATCATCCACTGCACCAAGGGTGAGGATATCCAAATAGTAAGTAATAGATTCACCCTCATATGAGTAAGTCAATCCTATGTTTCATGCATTTCCTTTTCTCTAACAAAGGAAAACCTGGTCCTATCATCATGGGTGCACAACACTCTATGCCTAAAATAGTAATTATAAACATGGACCGTAGATAACCAGTCTATAAAGAGAATGACATATTAAGGCATCGATTTCACTACCATGATATAAAAACTAAAACTTTTTCCTATAAGAGTAATATCACATAGTATAAACTAGTGTGTGATCATAGAATCCCCTCCTGTATGAGTCTTTAAACATAATGGTCGAGTCAACGATTCAACTGGAATCTCTGAACCCTCCAAAAGGTCTGTAGAAAGAAAATAATGATTGGAACCCATGTCTATAAAAACTATATCTAGGGAGTAAAAGACACATATCATACCTCTAATAATATCTGGTGCATTGAGGTCATAATCCTCTATCACATGCAGCTGTCCTTGTTCCTATCCCCCAGGTCCCTGAGCATTGTGTAGACCACATGAGGGTGTTGGTGGTAACACATTCAAACCCCGAACACCTCATGCTTCTCTAGATATACCTATAACTACTCCTATATCATTTATTATACCCTATAGACCACCCTAATCTTGTCTCTACATCTACCTCAGCGGTCCCTCAACCATCCCCTAATCTTTTATACATTTGGTTGAGAAATATCGAGCCAGATGCCCCTACCCACCACATGTGCAACACCGCCTTTCTGTAGGCTAATTTGAGCCACACTAGGAGCCCTTATCTTTTGAAAAGGTATCATAGGGTCATCTCTTGAAGTTCCTGAACCACTTGGGTCCTACTGACACTCATCAGCTACCTACTGCTGAAGGCTCACCTCACCAGTGCTTCTGGGTAGCTCCCACAACTGGTGTCAACTCCACTAGAAATATCTCTACTAGTAGAGCTTGCTCTAGTACCCCATAATATATATGAATTATAACTAATATCTTGGATGCTCGGATTACCTAGTGTATCCCCTTATCAAACTTTGTGATCCCTAATGAATGGGTCTTGCCCAATATTTATTTATTAGTGAGAAAATTTAGTAAACCTCACTAAGTTCTCCGCCACATTAGGATTTCACTACTGTATATGAAGAAGATCCTAGATGATAACCAATCAAAAGGTATCTATAAATACCTCCTCCCTAAAGAGACGCTCAAATTATTCCCAAGACAGAGTCACCTCATCATGTGTCTAGGTCCCTATGCTCCACCATCACCAACTAAGCCCTAAAGATGACTTGCAACTAGGACTGTCATCTGGTTCAAAGGAATACTCACATGGAAGAAGACACGAGTAACAACCTCCAACCAATCCTTAGCTAATTGGGGGGTCTATCTCATCCCAAAACCTAGGAGGTCTCTACCTATTGTACCCATTAAATGCACTCAGGCTGCATGCATCCTCAACCAATAGAATTGGTAGTAACTTCTACTCGATTGGTGGTACTACAACAGGAAAACCACCCTGAGGTTCCACATATAGTACATGAACTTTTACTAATGCATCATCACTAGTTAGATCAACATTGTGATCATGAAATGGAATCCTGGATGGATTGCAGCATGAAGGCATCATGAAATAAAACAAGATGGACCACGTTCAATCGAGTATATATAGAGATTTGACTCAATAAGGAAATGGAAAACACAACCCATTATTATATTATTAATGTGAAATTAATTCCTTAAAACCAGTTATTTCATGTACTAAGTTAAAAAAAAAGTGTACAGAGGCCTGTTGTATGGGTATTTTACCCACTGCACCAACACTTGAGTCCCTGGACTAAAAGCCAAACTCGAAACACTTAACACAGTTTCCCTAAACCAAACTCACAGACTCTAGATTCTTAAGTAGAACTGACCTCCTTTGATACCACTCTATCATAACCCGTACAAGAGGGACCCATTCCATGACTACCCAAATACCACCTAATATAGGCTAGGGGATAACAACTAGCATAGAAAAGGAATATCCCACAAATGGGATGCATTTTTCTAAGTACTATTACACACAAACACAACTCCAAGACCAAAATACCGAAATGTAAAAATACTAAGTAGACAATTCATTCAAACACTAAGATACCAACCACATAGTAAGAATGTTGGAAACTAGATAGTAAACAAGGATAGAATATAATCCCACCAAAAGAAATAGTCAAAAAAATAAAATACAAAAGTTCCTCAAACTCATCCATAAAAAACCCTACCTGAATGGTAGGTGTCAGATAGCTGTCTAAAGTCGTTGAAGCACATGACATTTGTCTAAACACTCTAACCACCACTTAGTCCTGGTACACCTAGGACTTCATCAAAGCGTCAATCATCTACACAAGAAATGAAATATATTGTAAAATCCTATGTGAGGGTGTGTAGAACAATACTCACCAGGACACCCCAAAACTAGAAAGGAATACAACCATGAAATATAAGAATTATACCATAATAAATACATGAATTAAATTCATCACTACACATTTATATATCTATAATACATATATAATGGATATCCAGATATACTCATAACCAGCTACAATGTAAAGAGGTAAGTAACAACCAATCACCGCCCCCGTGATTCTACTCGAGGCACACTCAATCTGGGAGAACTCACTTCCCGAGCCATAATATCATCCGAGACTCTCGCAAAGAGGTCTCTCTAATTTGGACCCCTATAAAAGATAAATACATTGGTCAAATATAATAACATATAGAGTTGGGATCCTTCCCAGAGAATACCCACAACCTAATCTGCATTAGGCCACAATGTAGGGGATCCTTAATAGAGAATACTAACAAACCTACCAGTTTGGATCATAATGTAGGGGATCCTTCTCTGAGAACACCAACAACACTATCAATACAACCCACTAGATGGAGGACTAATGCCCTATTCTAAGAGGTCACATCAATTCCCACAAAACTCCATCATGGGGGATAGAGGGTTGTTCCAGTCCCATGGAGTGATACCATAACTCTATTTGGGAAATGACCTCTAGAGGGGACTACTATCCAATAATATGGAAATAATACCATAATAAACCCTTGAGAAAAGAACCAATGGAAACTATACACCTTTATTGGTATAAGATAACACCCCATCACGCTATCTCAAAAATAACCATCATATCACAAGGTTCCTAATGCCATAGACAACTTGTCAAATGAATATTCCATTTGAATGTTACAACAATTTTTTAGAAAATGTATAACTTGGGTGAAATCTGGGCCCGACCCAACCCAATGACTGGTCAACCCGGTCTGGAAAACCCAAGTCGACCTAGTCCATCTAACTTGACCTATCTCGGTCCGGTTCTGCCTAAACAAGCTCGACCCACTGGGCTCAGCCTGGCCCCCTAGGCTCGAACTCCTAGGCTTAGCCCACTGGTCCAAGTGGGCCGTTAGGTCAAGCTTGTTGGGCTACAGTAGTGTCCTATATCATTCTCGGTCTGGCCCATGTTGTAGGAAGGTTCACTAAACTAGATGCATTCCACCCTGAATTCTTGCCTCCATTGCTAACGTAGTTTCATGCTATGTTCAACACAGCTGGCCTGCTGCACCTCCTACCTATCGGCCTTGCCATCGTAGGTGCCTTTGAATAGGTACTGATCCATGTCCTAGATCAAATCCATAACCTCCTATCCTAGACCCCATCAAATTATGAAACCTCCTTCTACGGACCATTCTCATCAGTCCCATTCGCCAGAGTGCATCCCCCCATCTGATCTCCGCCTTCATCGGCCGCCCAACTGACAACCTCTGCTTTCCGGTTCTCTATCCACCATAGACTGGTGCCACATCACCTGAACTGGCCGGATCCACCAAATTTAACTGCCACCACCTTTCACTTCCACCTAATTCTACTATGCGCCATTTTCCCAGTGATATTGTGCCACTTCTTCACCGTCTCACCTTCGTGGTGTCATTGTGGTGTCAGATCTTCGTTCATGATTTTTGTGTCAGGAATAGAAGATAAAACAACCTTCCACTCATAAAATTACAAAGAATATGAAGTATATGGGAAAATTAGAATAAAAAAGCACCCAGAGGATGGATATGGGAATGTTTTCTTTTTCTTCCATGATTTTTCCTTATCATAATGGTCATGAATAACGAAAAAACACAAAAATTTATCTTCCCTTTAAAACCCTACATGCATAACACCCATCTCACAAGCGATCAAACTATAGAACAACCAATTAGTAGGTTGGTCTATGTTCAAAATAGAATTTAACAATGGGGAATGAATCACATGGAAAGACACCCCTACATGGAATTTTTATCGGTCGTTGATGACGTGCGAAGCTACATTGTCATCATTCGTTGATCCGTCGATCATGGATCCATGTTCTGATCCATAATAAATCATCTTCATTGAGAGAACCTCATAATCATTGTCTCATGGAAACTCTAGGTTTAAGGTGATAACATTGAATCACTAGTAAACCCTAATAAAAAAAACGGGAGTTTCTACATCGAAATAATATAATTTTATTAAATATTTTATTACTGATATGTCCAAAAATCTAACTTTCACGTCAGGACTGTGTCGGTCAATGTTATGCCCTAACTAAGATAATTATATTGTTCTGAATTCAATAGATCCCTAGATTTCTGATTCAGGATATCAATTAGAAGTTATTCTTGTTTTGAATCAAATATTCCTTCACACTTTATTAAAAACTTAAATAATTTCAAAAAACTGTTCCAGCCACACCAGGCCTCAGAATCGCAAACCGTCTCAGCTCCTGGTCTCAAAATTTTCCCATATAATTTTTTAAAAATAAATTAGGAAAATCCAAGTTATTTACTCATATATCCATCTACGTTCATTGGACAATTATTTAATGGTAATCCAATGTTTTTTCATGGTTTTGACCCCTTGAGACACATTTTTAATGGATTTAGTACCTTTAAAAAATGTTTACCAAGTCATTATAACCAAAACACAAATAGAATTGATGTGTTATATATGCATAAACATCAAAATGAAGTAAATATTTGGGTTTTCCATGATTGAAAATTAATATGAGGTCATTTGCATTGGATTCTTCTATTACATGTACGTTTTAGGTTTTTGAAACACTAAAAAAATATTTATAATAATATCAGGAAAACTATAAATCAGAATGTTGTGATGTCAATTCCCTCTCAAAAATAAACCTACGATCATTTTCATATGATTTTATTGTAATATTTCATTGTTGTCTTGGATTTTATCCTACAAAACACTTTTTAAAGGCATCGTTGCATTTAAAAAACTATTTACGGAGTCATTATGACCACACTACACATCATATTGACATGTTTTATATGAGTACAATAAAAAATAACTCAATAGAGGGTTTCCATATATTTCATGTCAACATGAGGTAGGTTTCTATATTTTTGACAATTACACTATGGTTTAATGTTTTAAAACACTAAAAACATATCTATGGGAATCCAAGGAAAAATTTAACTCCAAATAACAAGTCATTAGATCCAATATTTAAAAATAATTCTATGATCATTGTACTTTTCTTTCATAGAAATCTAAAATCATTCAACTAATGGAAATTTACATTATACAAATAGTTTTAAATCATTAGTATATCCCTTGTAACCATTGGTAAGGAATATACAAATGGTTCCTTAAACCGTTGGGTAATTTAGTTTGGTCATATCCCTATACCAATAGTTTATAGAAAACCATTGGTATAAGCCTGTTGAAATTTCATTTTATCGACGACCCTGAAAAAACCATTAGTATTTGGCATTACCAATGGTTTGATTACCTTTTGATAAATCCATATACCAACGGGTTACAAACTACTGTAACGACCTTCCATGGCTATAATCTATACCAAAATTTATACTAAAGCATTGGTATAGGTCTATACCAATGGTTTTTAAACCATTAGTATAAATAAGGTGGCCAATTGCATGCAGAGTTCACTCCCACCAAGGAAAATTACCTACGGAAATCATCAAATAGTTACAACACACATATCTAATCAATAAAATGACAACGATAACACAACAAACTAATTAATTATTTAAAATAGTGACAACAATCATTTAAAGCATCACATATATTCATTCACTTCCAATAAAAAAACATCATGTGTCATAAAATATTAGTAAAAATGTAAAGGATCAATATCTACTTCATAACGACCAATATCATCACCACTGTCATCATCATAATCTTCACCAACATCACCATCATCATCATCCTCCCCCTAATCCTCATCCTCAACATTTTCATCTCTAGGAATATCATCACTGAGACCATTACTAGAAACATTTTCTGGTTCACCGTATAACACCTGCATCGTCGACATATATGTATCACAAACTATGGTGGTATCTTGGGGAAGTAAAGGACATAAGACTGTCATTCATTTCATAAATTAATCATTGGACTTTACATTCCATTCATGGTCCTACAGCACAATTTTTTTGGCATCTTCTACCTTGGTATGAGACTATTATAAATCTACATGAGATTTTTCCAACATGGTGTTTCTAGAACATGCACTTAAATAGGTCCAATATCTAGTATAGAAAATAATATTCCCCATTCGACAGAATACTCTCCCATGCTGCTCATCTCCTTATACTTGATGAAAATTTTTATTTATCCCAATGTTGTTAGATTCATGTTCATCAAGGGCCTGTAAAGAATTTTTTTACAAAAAGTTACAAATTATAAAATAATAACTAAGAAGGAGGGTGGAACTAGATATTCAGTTTTTATAAATTTCAATGAATTTAGAAACTTACCACTAGCATCATGATAAGATTTATTTACTTATCAACTTTTAGTAAATAATCATTCATGAAAAAGTCAGAAACCATGTAAAGCATGCATGATTTAAAAGGTTTGGTATTAATGTGAGAACCTAATCCCTTTCCATAGCCACTCATATGGGTCTATGGAAATACACTATTATAAATAAGTGAATAAAACTTGTGAGAACTATCGTTATACCCCTTCTATATCTTGATTGTTATTATAATACCGACTACCATCAGTTTATAATTATTTCTTATAAAAAAATTTAAACAATCAAAAGAATAAATAATTTATTGGAAATTCTCCAAAAAATTTTATTCTAAATCCTCATTCTAATTGGGATGGATCTGATTTTCTCAATCAGATGAGTCTGGATCTGATTCTCTCAATAAAATGATATTTTATTTGATTCACTCAATATTATGGGTCTAGATCTTATTCTCTCAATACGATAAACTCTATAAAATGAACCCATTCTCAATCTATAAAACTCAAAATCTTCTCAAATACTCAATATGATGTACCCCATTCAGAATAACTTAGTCTGATTGACTAAATATAACCTTTTCAATATGATCTTTTTCAATCTGGTAAAGAGACATTCTGTTTTCCGATTCTAATCATAAGATCTCTGAATGATAATGCATTTCACTTGATTTCAATTATGCTCCAGCTTTTTCACTTCTGTGTAAAGTTCACAATGAGAAAATGATCTGAACAACTATTTATAGGTAACTCAGAAAACAAAATAAGTAAAATTTAATACTTTCTCCACTTCCTCAAATTTCCAAAACTCCGAAAATCTGTTCCATTTAAAAATTCGACATTGAATTCTTCAAAACTCTTTATATTTCTACGATATTTATTAAAATTTTGCTTTCATGTTTTACCTCATAAAATATTCATAAAACATATGGAATTTTCTTTTTGATTATTCATAATAATCAACTCAATGTGATTTATATTTCTTTCTTAGTGAATATGAATTCTATTTCAATCTCTATGAAACCATATACTATTTTGTTCTCTGTGAATCAGATTTCTGTTTCATTCTTAGTGAATCAAAATTCTATTTATTTCTCAGTGAATCTGAATTTGGTATCCTTATTTAATTCATTATGATTGAATTTTCATTGAGATATAATTCCCATTAATACGGATATCCCATTACTATGGAATCTTCATACTACAAATTTTAAATTCTTCAAACATCACCAACTTTGTAAATTATGACTTTTGGATATGATATTCTGAAATATTCTACCTTTAATGGATATATTCAAAATGATGAAATCCTCATTATGATGAAATTATCATTACTATATAATTCCTCATCACAATTTAATTCTTCACTCAATAATTTTGTATTTCTTCAAACCTCTCCCCTAATTCTTCAAAAGATTTTATAACAAAGTTTTCAGTATTTATAATAACTTCTTGATCAGAAAAGAATCATCTAGTTTAGTTTTGAAATTATGAAAACTTTATAACTCATGACGTCACAATATTCTTTCATAACTCTTCATCAACAATATGACTTCTTCACTCAACAACTTCATTCCTTATCTGATTACGAGAAAAGAAAACTTCTAGCAAACAACAATTTCAGCCATAGATTATTTTGGATCCAATGATATGAATACAATGTAGTTGGATCCGATTCTTGGACCTTAATACAGATAATGGTTAGTTTTCAAAAAATATAAAAACTTTTTTAAAAAAAATTTATCATAATTTTTTTAAATCTACACCTTTGAATTTGTTGACAACCCTAATTAACAACTGTTCAAGCTCTTATAATATTTCCTTCAATAAACTTTTTTAAGAAACTCACTATTTTAAATCTATATAAACTAATACTTTATCAAAGGAGAGTTCCCTAACAACACACTACTAGATTATGTAATTTTTTGAAGGAATTACATCCCTCGGTGGCAAGAAAATGTTATAGTCATGTAATGATAAACACCTACACTTATATTTTCCTTTCTGACTTTTTTTTCTATCACTTTTAATTTTCAATCCCCCATTATATGATAACTAAAAATTCATATTCATAAAATAATTATAAGTAAAAACTTATTATAATGTACAAAGTTGTTACTTTCTCTCCCCCTTTGTCAGCATAATCTAATGCATGGTGGGGTGCTTCTTTATGAGGCTTAGTAAGAAATGTGAGGGGTCTGAACATGAAGTTTCAGCCGCAATTCAACAAGAATTTCCATTGAAATTACTTTTGAAATGGTATCAACAATTTGATACTTTATTGAAATTTATTCTAGAAAAACATCTCTAACAAAAAATATCTCTTTAACAATGTGAAACATTATATCAATGTGCTTTGATCTGGGATGTTGTAAAATGTTTTTATAAAGATCAATTGAACTCTGATTATCACAAAGTATTATCAGTGGTTTAGATACTTTTAATTTTAAATAGTTTTGATGAACTTTCATCCACAAAATTTGAGTACAACATTGAGTAACTAGAACATATTTGGATCCATCTATGACCAAAGTTACTGATCAATGATTCTTACTATGAAAACCCGCACAACATTCACACAAGAAGAATTTTCCTCATATTGCTTATTTTCTATAACTACAATATCCAAACCAATCAGAATCAGTATAAGCATGCAACTTCATATCATTGTTTTTTTGTATAAAAATCAATGTAAAGTTTATTCTTTTAAATATATCAAAATCTTTTTATCTGCGAATATGTTATTGTTTAGGACTACTTTGATACCTTGCACACAAAGTCATAGTATAAAAAATATCAGGCTATGAGGCTGTAAGATAATGAAGACTTCCTATCAGCTTCTAAAAGTATTTCTTATTCACAATTATTCATAATTCATCTTTAATCAAATTTGTGCTCACTAAAACAGGATTTTAATGTTCCTTGGATTCATCCATCCACAACTTCTATAACAATTTCTTAACATAATTTTCTTAAGATAGGAAAATGTACATTTCATTTTTTTGAATTTGTAACCAAAGGAAGAAAGTTAATTCACCCAACATTAACATTTCAAAAATCATCTTCATTTCCTTTGAAAAATCTTTACAAAAATTTTCTTCATCCTGATCAAAAATTATATCATCCACATAAACAATTACAATTAGTGTTTTTGAGTCAAAATCCTTTATATACATGTTTCTATGAGATTTTCCTTTAGAAAAGTTCAAAATTCTCAAAAAATTATCAATATAATAATAACATGAACATGGAGATTATTTCATCCCAAATAAATGTTTCTTCAATTTAAAAACCTTGTTTTAATCCTTGTAATGTAGAAACCCACAAGGTTTTTTAATGTAAAATTTTTCCTCAATATCACCACATAAGAAAGATGACTTTCCATCCATCTGATAAACATTGTTATTATGATGAGTAACCACTACAAGAAACATTAAAATATTTTCTATACTTTCAATGGAGGAAAAGGATTCATCAAAATCTACACCTTCCACCAGTTTATATCCATTACAAACAAGTCTTTCTTTATTTCTTGAAAATTATCTATGATCGTTAAATTTGTTTTTTAAACCCACTTTATTCTGAAAACATTTTAATTTTATTGACATGGATCATGTTCACATGTGTCATTATTAAAAATAAAATATAAATATTCATTCATATTATTAACCCATTATTTATGATTAATAACCACCAAAACCGATTCTGGTTTATCTTTTGAGATAAGTGAATTCTGATTTTCTAATATCAACTACCTTCAATTCTGAACTAGAGTCTTGTGATTCCCAATAAGTTTTTTATGTTAAACATGTTTTTGTAAGGTAGGAAATTTCAACATTTCTTTCCTACCTAAAAATTCTTCATCAAATGATTCTTCTGAACATTGATAGGGATTTTTTGAATTATTTTCACTATTTTAGAAGTCTCCAGTTTATTCCCCTCACCATTTTCACCAACTATTTTGAAGGAACTTTTATTTTCAATTACCTACCCATCATATGATTCCACCAAATTTTTAAATGTTTCTTCCAACATTTTCAACTTCTTCCATTTGGTGAATAACCCATAAATGTTACTTCCTCAGATTTCTCAAAAATGTTTACCAAATCAAGATTTTTGGTTTTGTGAAATCACGGAATTCAAAAATCTAGGAAGTATTTCGATGAATATTTTTTGTTATACCACATTTTATAAGGATTCATGTTAGTTTCCAGTCTCAATAGGCACCTATTTTTGAACATGTACAATAGTATTAACAGCTTCTCTACAATATAATTTTGAATGTTTTTTTATGATAACATACTACTTCAAATTTCCACCAAACATCTATTCATTCTTATTTTTAATCTATTTTTTGTGGAGTATAGGGAGAACTAAAATATTGTTTGATTCTATTTTTTCTTAGATTATATTCATAATAATTTTTAGTTAATTCGACACAATTATCTATTGTCAACTTCTTTATATAATCCCCCATTTCATTCTCATTTTATTTTCTGAAAAACATAAAAATGTTCACAGCTTCTAACTTATGTTTCATAAATATGAGTGAAATTATCAATAAATTGATGAAGTATAAATATTATTTTGTTAATTTGTGTCTCATCATCCCATATAAACTAGAATGAATAATTTACAGAGGTCTGGTAGATTTAATATCAATTCACTTAGGAATTGTTTTAGTCATATTTCCTTTATTTAAATTAATAAAAACGTCTTCATCTCCTCATATCAATTCTAGAAAATGTCATACAGCGTCAACATTAGAAATTTTGTCTATGTTTTCCTACCTAAGGTGGCCTAGTATTCAATGCCACAATTTTTTTCATCTTCAGAACTCAAGCAATACAAGTTGTTGAACTATCCTATTTGAAGGAGATTCCACTAAGTTCTTTCTCATTTTGTAATAAATATTCCATATTTCACACTTTTTATGATAAAAAAATCATTTCTACAAAAAAATACTTTTCTACCATCACAAATATTACTTACACTATGTACGTTATGTTTTATCCCATCACCAATGAAAACTTCCTTGGATTTCAACTTTTCTACTTCAACCTCACCCTTTATGATTCCTCAAAAATTTTAGGAACAGTCAATCCCAATAGTAACTGATCCCCCCATCATGAATTTCAACATGTTTCCAAATGTTAATATCACTTTCCATATGTAAATAAGAACCACAATAAAGTACTTCATGTTTGTTCATTTTACTATCTTTCAAAGTTGTATCTACATCAAAATTTTTTTCCTTAACATTCTTCTTTTCATCTTCCATTTCTTTACAATAATAAGGAATTTTTTTAGAAGGAGGTTCATAAATATTTCGGCATGATGACCATTTTAATAAAATCTTCCAAAAAGTTCTTCAAAACATTCAAATTGATTTTTTGTTGTAAATTTTATAACATCTTGAGAATCTACCATTTTAAATTTCTATAAGTTAAGAAAGATACCCATTATACTTTCACTATTTCTTCCACATTGTTTAAAACTTCTTCTGGGTAGATATAATTTGTGCCAAAACATATAATTTCTATTCCTATAGATTCCACAACACCATAAATATACATATAATCATGATTTTATAATCAAGAAAGACCATTCTATATAGAAACATTGTTGAGGTTGGGAAATTATTTCATTATAACATACCGAGGATATAGACAGTCTTTTCAATTGAGTGATTTTTATAATATTATATATTTGATAGGTTTCTAATATCATTTATCAACCCTATCTTTTACAAAACATTTTTCAAAACCTTAAATGTAAAAAATAATCATATATAATCATATTTTTGGTAAGATAAGATTTCACCTAATTCTCTAATTGAGCTTTATAAGAAACATTAAATGTCTCAAAATTTACTCTTAAATCTTTTATGATGTTTTCATTCATCTTCCTCAATGTGCTTTCGGACTAAAGATGTTTTTATTAATACTTGTTAACTTATTCTTCCATAGTTTCTAAATTCTTACATAGATCTTAAATCATCTTTCCCTATTCTTTAATTGTAATTTTGTAACATAAGATCAATTGAATGTATTCATCTTTTTACTTGATGACATATTTCCTTACATCAGTAAATTATTTACATTATTTCTTTTTCATTCTTTTTTGTTTCATGAGATTTTTTTTTCTCAAGACATGTAAGAATTTCTATTATGAGTTGATACTCTGTATAATATTATTCTTCGCCTTATTCAAACTATGAGGAATATTTTTCATTATCAACTTTTTCAATGAAGGTTCTGAATTTTTTTGAACTTTCATCTTTAGAAGAATTGTTTTCTGTTGATTCTAATTCAAATTTCTTAGTCAACATACTTCTTTGGTTTCTAGTAAACTTCTTATTCAATATATTGGAATAAATATATTCTTTATCATTTTTTTCACTTCTTCCATCAAGATTTTTATTTGGAATCTTCTCTATATTCTACAAATTTTATCTTGGACCAATTTATTGAAAAGTTTCTTATTCAACCACACTCGAAACATTTGGGAGGAAGTTTACCTCCATACTTTCCACTTCCACTTTAATAGTTATCAGATATAAGAGACATGATTTTTTTTCATTTAACTCATCATCTAATCTATATTAGGACACATAAGTATTGGATTCCTCAACATCATGTATTTTTATCTTTCACATATTTTAAAAATCGATTTCATATTTCATATTATTTTTGAACATTGGATATGTCCAAATTTCATATGAAAAAATAATTGTATTAAATAAATCAATGGATAAATCATCCTTAACCTCTAATGAATAAATTTTAGAGTCAAAATTGTCTGGAATGTTTCTCAAAAGTTTCTTTACAATTTTAGAATATTCCAAGACATCTCTAAATAATATGATGCTGCGAACAATTTAATTTAATATGGTGAAGTATTCATCAATTTTTTCTTCATATCTCAATATTATTTCATCATAATTACTATAACATATTTTTATATTTACTTCGTTAACATTATTTTTCTCTTAGAAAACACTTTTGAGCTTGTCCCACATACTTTTTGATGTTTGGAGACCGATCACCATCTAATAAACATTATTTGATAAGGACATTATGATTGAATTTATATCCTTTTAATAAAAATATATATATATCTCTTATCAACAAACGTCATAAAAGAATCTTTCTTAACAGGTTGAAAACCAATAGTACCAGCATCAACAACATCGGAATGAGAGATAGGAGATAAAAAATCATCATATTTTTTCGTCCATAATAATTTTTTCCATCATTTATAGGAATTAATCTACTGTTGATAGAATTGATATTATCCATGATAAGGATTCAACAAGGTAACCTAAGCTCAGATACCAATTGATGTTCCAAAAAATTGAATAACAACTGAGAATGGGGGTTTGATTCAGCTGTTCACTTTTTATAAGTTTCAAATCATTTAGAAACATAACCCATTCAACATGTTAAAATTTATTTTCTTATCATATTATAGTAAACAATCATGCATTAAAAATTAGGAAATAAAATAAAGCACACAATATATACAATATTCTGCCACAGTGTGAGAACCTACATCCTTTCCATAGACACTAATGTGGGTCTATAGATATCCACTATTATGAATAAGTGAATAAAATTTGTGTATAATCCCATTAGAAAACATCTATATCCAGATAGGAAAGATTATACTAACACTCATTAGTTTAAAATGATTTCATATAAAAAAATTAATCCAAAAAAAGAATAAATATTTTTTTGAAACTGATCTGTAATTGCTTAGTCCGAATCCTAATTCCAATTTGGATAGATCCGATTTTCTCAATATGATGAGTCTAGATCTGATTTTGTAAATACAATGAGTTTGGATCTTATTCTCTCAATATAATGGGTTTGGATCTGATTATCTGAATACGATGAAATCAATACAAAGAACCCATTCTCATTATGTAAAACTCAAAATCTGCTCAAATACTCTATATGATTTACCTTAGTATGATTGAATCAATAGAATGGGCTTAGTACGATCATCAAAATACTATCTTTCTCAATCTAGTAAATGCACATTCAAATGTTTGATACTCCTCAGAAGATCTATGTATGATAATGCCTTTCAAATTATTTCTTTAGTTCTATATCTTTTCTTATTGTGTTCCATGTTTATAATGAAAAAATTAAATGAGAAAGTATTTAAAGGTTACTTAGAAAAAAAAGAAGAAAAAATGAAATTTTTTTACACTTCCTAAAATTTAAAAAACATTGAAAATATCACACATTTAAAACATCAACCATGAATTCTTCAAACCACCATAGATTTGGTCAAGATTTATGAAAAATTTACTTTCTTGTTTGACCTCCCCAACTTTACATAAATTTTTTGGAATTTTATATTTTAGTATCCTTCATAATAAGATAAATATGATTTCTATTTCATTATCAGAGAATATGAATTCTGTTTCTATATTAGTGAATCTTTATTATTTTTCTTTCTTAGTGAATCTGATTTCTGTTTCTTTCTCAGTGAAACTGAATTCTATTTCTTTCTCAGTGAAACTAAATTATGAATATTTCTCAGTTTTTTTTGATTGAATTCTCATTATGATGGAATTCCCATTATGTTTTAATTACCATTAATATGGATATCTTATTATGCTGGAATCTCCATATTGAAACTTTTAAATTATTTAAATACAATCAGCTTCACACATTCTAACTTCTGGATCGAATCTTCAGAAAAAATCTTCCTTTAATGGATTTATTCATAATTATGGAATACCCATTAGGATGATATTCTCATTATGATATAATTTCTCATTATGATGGAATTATTCACTCTTAAATTGTTAATTTCTCCAAACCTCTCCACCGTTTCATCAAAATCATTTGTCATGAATGTTTTTAGGATTTTTGAGAACTTATTGACTAAAAAAGAATCATCTGATATAGTTTAGAATGTATGAAAACACTCTAACTAATTACTTCACAATCTTCCTTCAAAACTATTCAGTAGTGATTCTTCACTCAACAACTTATTTCACTCTCTAATTAGCATAATGTAAAACATCTACCAAAAAATATTTCTACCTATGATTCTTTTGGATCCAATGAGCTGAATACAATGAATATGGATCTGATACCTGAAAATTCGTATAAAAAAGTCTTGTTTTTGACCAAATTAATAACATGGTTAAATCAAATTTATCAGAAAGGTTATTCAGTTCCAAATATATATGAACTATTTTGTTATAAAAAAATATTAAAAATTTAAATTCTAAAGGTAAAACAATCAATCTACTTTTGTGTCTCTTCATTTATCATCCTTCCATCTTTATTCTTTCATTTTCATTAAAACAATTTTTCCCAAGGCACACATACTCCAATATTCAATTAACCCCTCTACAATTAAATTAAATAAAAGAAAAAATTAGTCAAAAAGCTTCAAGGAATGAGTATCATATTGAAAATGAATATAACCAATGGATATTAAAAATATTTTTTGGAAATAAGATCATCAAAAGTTCTCATAGCACGTACCCAGAATTCCATAGAGCTTCTTAGTAACGATTTCATTCAAGAAAACAATTTTTTTTAATTTCTATGATATAAAAATAGAGTTAATTTTTTATCAATATGTAAATTATATATGAATCTAAATAGAAACACTGAATAATTGGTGAATAATATGTGGCGCGATTTCCCTACAGTAATAGAAGGTAGAGACAATATATAACAATTATAAATACCCCACTAACAACTATGAATCCAGTCATAAACCATTTTAGTAGAGGTTAACTAAAAATGATCACATGGAAATGTTAATTATAAATACAAAAAATTGTTTTCCATTCCATAATTGATCCAGAGGACCCAAATACAAGTTATGAATAGTCATTACTTCTTTCCTTAACATTATCTTTTGTTTACTGCTCGAAACCATTTTCTGTTTTTATTTTCAAATAAGAACTCAAAAAACTATTATGCACCATGTTTGATCTTCATTTTAGTAATTATTTGAATACACATACAAATCACTAACAACTTTCAGTTAAATTATAGAATAAAAATAGACACACACACATATATATATTAGTGAAAAAATACACATTCCATTATAAATCCAAATCACTTCTACATAAGTAGTTTTTATAAGATTATCAAATGCAAACTTATTACCCATAATGATTTTAGTCAAATTCTATGTAGTCATGGTATAAGATTATGGTTGGTGGGATTCAAAATAATAAATAAAAAATTTGTACATCCCAATTAATAAAATAATTACGTTAAAGTTTGTTGGAATGGATAACCAATCACTAAGTATTTATATTTTCATTATAAGACTTTTGGAAGGAAATATTAGTTGATATCCCACAAAAGAATGTCACCTTTTATGTATAATCTATGATAATTTATCTATTTATTTTATCATTCTACATAAAGTTAAATAATAACAGTCTACTAATGAAAGGGTATGTTATGGAAATATTTTGGATGGAATGAAATGAAATATAATATTTAAATGATTCATACAAGTATTTGAAAAAATAACAAAATTAATTAGTGTGTAACTAATGATTTATTATTTACTAACAAATTTATTTAAATTAATATTTAATTTTTTTTAATTTCTTATTTTTGTAGGAATTAATAATCAATTTTTCTCTGTTTATCCCATTCTTTTTTAAAATTTCTTGTGCTGGTTGAAGCTACATTGTTAATTTTTTGATATTTTTTGTCTCTAGTGTTATGATTTTCCTACTATACATTCATGTATAATGATACATTGAAAATATATTGATTTGAAACCCAATTTTTGGTTTTCTTATAGTTAGGGGTTGAGCTATAATTTTTGTACTTTTGGTGGATGTTTTTGAGTTATGTTTGAAAGTTATGTACAGTTAAAGAATGTATTCCCTTTAATTAAATGATTTTTCAAATGGTTTTATTATTATTCATGAGATATGTTCTAACCTTATTGGTTTCCTTGGAAGTGGTATTATGATGATGGATGATGTAAAACTACCACTTGAGATTTAGTGTGTGGCACTATGCTTGAGATTTAGTGTGTGGCACTATGCTTGAGATTTGAGCCATGCCAGGTGTCTTTTGGAATGTTTGTTCTATTGATTTCCATGTTTTTCAATATAAAGTAATTAGTATGATTTTTTTGAGGCTTTGTGTGTCTCTAAATATTTTATCAGTGGTTATATATAGGTTGTGAATTGATTTGTTTCATATGATGGTAACCCAATTTGTTTCCTTAAAATACATTGATGTCTTATTGAATCTAATTCTAAAATCCTATTTAAAAATTAATGTTTGTGATGATTTGAGTTAAAATTATTGACCTCTCCCATTAGTGAAATTATTAAGTGGTGTTCCACTATTTTATCTAGGTTTTCATTAATTTATCATAATTTATTTTCAATGGTTTAAGGATTATTATTTTAGGGTAATTATTTTGAAATGGTTTTTCTTGAGGAGAAAGTATTAGTTAGTAGGTGGTTGGATTTGGATTTTTTGGTTGTTGTTGACCTTATTTAATTTATTTGGATTCCATTAGTGGTGAGTATCATGTTTTTTCATATTCCAATAGTTTTTATATTTATAAAAGTTTTAATTTTTGAATGTGAGTTGGAATCATAGAATAATAGTAGGGATATTTCTATGATACTGTGTAGATGGGTTGGTTTATATCTCATATAATAATAAGTTTAGCCTACTATATAACTGAATCAGTAGGGCTGAGGATGAGGATAAAAAATTAATCTTGGGTTCTATAAGGATATTTCTAAGCCAAAAATTGAAATTCCCTAAAAATGTGGGTAGGGTCAGAGGAAATCTTATAGATAATCTAAATTATCCCAATACAAGTGGATGTTCAACTTTAAAATTAAGATATTATTTAAGTATTTTCAATGGTATAATAATACAGTAAATTCCATAACCCTTAAGCATTTTATTTTGGATAATAATCCTGATATTATTGGAATTTTTTATTGAAATATTATTTTTAAATACTTTAATATCTTGGATTCGGACTTGTTTCTCTTCATGTTCATTGAACATAACATGAAATAAAATGATGTTGAAACCTTTTGGTTTCTAATTGAAAAATATATTTATTTCACTATTTTATATATAGGTAATCATCATACTAGTTTATTTCTAGAACAATCCAATATGAATTTTTTTATCTATTATTTATTTTATCTCCCAAAATATATTAATCGGGAGGAGGATAAACATGATCTTTTCTCTATGAATTTGAATATTTCAGCTAGCCCATATGGTTTCACCGCTAATTTTTAATGAACTATTTGGAGATTATTCATAATTATATCTTGTAATATATTAGGGAATTATTCTATATTGGGAACACCAAAAATCATATGTTCAATCTTTAGGAGAACTGAGATTTTGTTTTAAGATTTTTTTTGCATGGAGATTGATTATTAATGGTATATAACGATTATTTTAAAACATCATGTGGAATATTAACATGTAAAAGTTATTTTACTAATATAATTTCTTCTTTAGGTTGAATAACATGTGTGTTTCACTGAAATTTAATTAGAATGTGAGATAATGTGTTGTAGAGGAGACTAAATAATGTATGTTTTTTATTGGATATAGTGATTTTTTAATGGGAATATTAGGTGGATCAAATAAGGGTTTAATATGAAAATATCTATACTATTAAAGTTGGAATGTAAATAATTGCATCTTATAATCTTATACAACTTCCTTATATCCAATATTGAGTTACAAAGTTGTTTTATTAATTCTAGTGGGAGTTTATAGAAATAATTAAAAGGAAATGATTGAAATTATTAATGTTTTATATGTTTTAAAATTTATGATCACATTAATTATTAATTAACTCAATATATGATTCCTATTGTTTTTTGTTTGGGTAGTGGGGTATAAAGAATGAATAATTTGATGGACATAAATATGTGTTTCGTATGGGGTTAAGTAAACATTAAATAATGAATTTAATTGGATACCTTGTTTATAATAATTATAATGTGTTCTAATTAATAATTTTTTTAAAAAACGATCATTTTTATTTGATAAATTTGAGTGATGAAATTATCTAGAGAAGTTGTTTTGTAGAAGTTTTACATGTATGTAATTCCTTTGTTTTCGTTTGTATTCAACACAAAAATAATGTTTAAACTATAGTTATATTTTATTATCTATTTGAGATTATGTTCATTCCAATATGTATAGAGTGTTTGAAGATTATTAGAATATATTTTTAAGAGTTTTAATGAAATATAGAAGTATTTTGATATGTTGTGGAATTTGGTGTCATGTTAAAAGTTTATAGTTCTAGAGGTTTATGGGTTACTCTAGATGAAGAAGGAGTTGTTAAATTGAACTTTCTCATCCATGTTATAGAAAATTTAGTGATTCTATATATGTGGAATTTATTTTTAAATGAATTATAAAAATTTTTATAAGAACAAAAATATTATAAATAACCGAAAACTGTTATATTTTTTATATTTATTTTTCAATTTCAATTTCAAATTATTTTTTTATTTCTAGTTCCTAATATATGATGTGATTAATTCATAAATTGTTTAGTAGTGATGTGTAATAGAAACTTGAAAAGAGCTATTACTCTTTATAGAAATTATCAATTATATTTTTGAGTGAAATAAGAAGAATAAGTTTGTATGTGTTACAATGTTTTCCAAGATTAATCATTTACAAACATCTATTTCTATATTTATAAATATTGATCAATATACATCTGTTATGGGTATAATTTTTATTTTTAATAAATTGAAATATATGTTATTTTTGTATATTGTTTTATCATGTGTCTCACAAACATGTTATACCTTAAAAAAAATTATTTTCTTGGTAATGATAACTATATGAAAAATCAATAGATATGTTCTTTCTAATCCTTCTTTAGCTGAGGTTGGTTCTTCCTCAAAATAAAAAAAGGAATAGTTTAGGAGTTGGGATCACCCTTACTGTGGGTTCACCCATTAAAAATATTGGATATATCAAAACATGAAAAATGGTTTTATTAAGTTTCTGATTCTATTTGTGAAAAGGTCAAATTTTAAAAAAAATCAATATTAATCAAAATTACTAAGTCAATTCATCAAATAAAACATTAATATACTTTTTCACATCAATATATTATAATGTTCATAAATTCACATGGACATAAATTTATGTGTAATGAAACAATTCTAATGAATCTATATAATTTACAATTGAATAAATTTTATTTCCATAATTAATGGAAATATTAAAATTTTAAATGTGTTTTGTACCTTCTTTCTCTAATTTTCTGGAAATGTATTACACCTTAATGTTTGTAGGTATTTCATATCATAATTATTTTTTTTATTTCATTATGATGCTTCCCAAAAATTAATTTCCAACAATAAAAATTACTATTAAAGAAAATCAACATAATTATTCTTTAAACACATAAAATATGATCAATATAAATTGAGTGCTCTTACAATGAGAAATAAATTCCCAATAATGTGATACTAGAATGCCATTAATGATAGGTACATACCCTAAATTTTTACAAACTTTATCAATCTACCCACTTGGTAATCCATACCTATATGCTCTCTACAGCTCACCTAATTCCATGAGTTTTCAGTCCTCGTAACCTCCCCATTAGGAAAATTATAATGAAGTTAGAACCAAAATATTAATTCATATAAATACAATAATAATATATATTTAAATCCAATGAATTTTCTTACCCATAGTTTCATCCAAGTATTATCCTTTACTTAGCTTTTATAGTGTCTCTAGCAGAGTGGCCTGACATGAATGATATCAAAGTATTCAAAAATTGAAGCCATAAAATTCCTAAAATTTCACATTGTTTTCTAAATCATTTGATTATCCTTATTGTACTCAACAATAACTTGTGTATGGTGGTTCTACATCTCAGGCATGTGTGTATGTCCACACAACCTAGTTTTAGTTTTAGCTATGAATGAAAAAAAATATATTATATCAATACATTATATAATGCAAATAAATTATGGTCAAAAAATTTACAGGGGTTCTATAAATATACCAAATCTAGTATGATCGGTGGGTAATGCTGGATCCATAGACTCTAAAGTACCATCAAATTGTATAGTAGGAGTCAGATCCATTATCTACCCATGAGCCTCACAATGTGTCAGAGTATAATTCAAAGGAGCAAGAATGTAGAAGCTTAGGGAGAAGGAAGTAGAAAGAAAATAAGTTGGAACATACATCTATGGAATAGTTTAATATAGGTAGGTTGTAGGATCCATCATCAAATAATGGTAATAATGAATAGGATGATTTGTATGTAAATAGTGGAAAAATATGGGTGGCCTAAATATCATAGGTGCCTCTGATGACATAGGGGGATAAGAAAGTGTGATTGATGGTATATTTAATGACAGGATAGGTAATCATCAGGTACGATGAGTGGTGTGAGTTTCTCTAGTATTATACCCCCTTTTATTGACCAAATGAGCACTGTATCCATTAGGTTCATCATAGAATAATTGTCTCCTAGATGGTGGATCCTAAATAAATGTTAAACTTTTAATCAGATGACATTATATGTCATTGGTATATATATATATATAATTAAATGCTCATAATAGACTCTAAAGGAGGAACTCCCATCTCTCTCATTCGAGTAAGGTTATTGTTCATAAAGCGATCAGAAATTTATCCTAAAAATTGTGGATTGGGATTCTCCATATGATTAAGGTTATTGTTCATAACCTAAGTCATATGTAAAATTATATTTATATGTTCCTCAACACTAGTCGTAGCTCCAATATCGATATCATTATATTACATTTAAGGGAAATACCTACATAGGATATGTGTGTTGATTATGTTTCCTTTCCTTCCACTGGGTTCCACTTCTAAATAATTACATATACTAGATTAAGTTATGAAACATATGTATAATCTTAAACTATCAATATACACCACATAAAATGATGTTCTATGCATTGTTATTCTCATAATCATAAAAAATGGTTTCTTTTAGAACATATTAACTTTTAAATCCTTAATAATGGTTTTTAATGAAAATGTGACTTTTCCTAAGAATATCTCTAGATAGTTTCAAACCAAGTTCATAGTGATCCTCGTTTTTGTGTAACAGGTTACCTATAGTTAGGATCAAGACACCTTTTAAGAGTTGGTACCCCTAGGCACATCTATGCCATAACCACATCCACATGTTGTATCCATATAGTGATAAATTTTTGATAATATCCACATAATCTCTACCTTACAAAAATTATAGTTTGTTCTTATATTCATATCCTCAATTTCTATCATAGGGTTATGTTCCCTAATATATGTTTTCAAATTCTAGTTTCAAAGGTTTTCACTAAGCTTCCTTTGACACCAACTGTAAAGACCCGGACCCTAGTTTCCAAGAGTCGGTGCCTTACTTCATTACATTGGTATAATAAATAAGGAAGTTTAATCCTGAAGGACCAAATAGGTTATTAGTTTTGGAAAACCAAATACAAAAAAAAAGTTTTAATTTCAACTTTTAAAGAAAATACAATATAGATATTCCATTGGAAACATCCATAACTCCTAGATTATTTGTGAAATTAATTCATAATATTTATCTATGAATCTTGGGGAAAAATAAAATATAAGAAATTTGTGAGATTAGATACCCATTAAGGGTAACTAACACAGTGAATTATATAAGTAACAAGGCATAGTGAATAACTAAATATACACATGCCATTAGAACATAATCTTGGTCATAATATAGAAGAAATAAAAGTTGATTAAATAATTCCATAATAGAACATAACCGTGGATATTATACTAGTAGAATAATCACATGGAATATCAATTAATAGTTTCATCATGATTTAATGCATAATGTTGTACATCAAAAACATATCGTTATGGCTTCAGCCAAGACACCATACATAAGTGGGTAAAAACACAACCTACTTTCCCTCATGAGGCCTACCGATGCATAGAGTGGATATAGAAGGCCTCATATATCACTTAATAATTCCAATTTATTGCTCATATTAATTTGGATAATCATAAAAAAAATATACATATGAAATTTAAATAACTTTCCCCAAATTGTAATCATAATCACAAACCATTCGGAGTAGTACAGTGAATTGTATCAAGATGGAACATCCACAATTAAATTGATCATAAAAAACTTAATAAAATATTGTGGACAATAAAAATAATAGGTAGTACTCAATAAATCATAAAATTAAATGGAGGTTTCTGAAATAGATGAAAATACACTAATAATAATTATCGAGGAATTATTGAGAGAAATACCCTTTTATACTTTTCAAAAAAAGTGTTCTTTTGAAAAATAATTTCTATTTGTTGTGATTATTTTTATAAAACAAGAAATTAAAAAAATAATGTTTTCATGAAAAAATTAGTGATTTAATTAAAACAATGGTTTCTTAAAACATATTATGGATGGTAATTGAAAATGGGTAAGAAATGAAGACGTTCCCATTAATCAGGCTTTCATATTTGGAGGAATTGAGAAGAAGAACTTTGTAAAATGTGTAATTACCATAAACGAGAGATGAAATGATATAACTAAATGAGGTTGGAATGTATACACATAATTTTGAAGAATAATTTTAAAAAAATGAATAATCACATTGCTATGTAGAAGATGAAATCATAACCGGAATAAAAATGAAGGTTTGGGAAGAAAACCCTTTCCTAATGTCGGAATGTGTTCTTCAGTTGACCTTAATGTCCTGAATAATCCAATTAAATATATTAATTAATTATTTTAGATCCTTTTATATATTTTAGTATATTAAATATAGGTTTATTAATATCATTTATTTCCTTATTTATGAGTTATAGTGTTTAATTTTATCTTTCCAGAGCATTCGTTTTCTTGGTTTTCATGATCGGTTCGCTTGTTTATAAGTAATGGAGTTCATGTAAAATGAGAATAATTATCCATAATTGGAATTATATGTTATTAATTAAAATAAATAAGTTTAATTGGTTATATATATATATATTTTTCCAATATATGAGGATGAATCATTAGATAACATGTAAATGATATTCCTTTAGATTAATTTCAGCAGTTTTAGATTACAACGAACTCGTTTTGTTTTATCATTTAGTACTATGTAAAAATGTTAATTTTAGAATATATAAATGGTTTTAATGTAAATTTTAAAATAATTTTCAACCATTAAAATGGTTTTATGGATAGTATTTAATACATTGAAGGAAAATGAAAACATTTCGTCCTTGAAGGCGATAATACAACAACTCACAGATGACGTTTCCATTTTTAGAATAAAGTTGATTGGTGAAAGGGGATAGTAGATTTATTATTCCATTATATTAAAAAAATTACAGTATATTTATGGTTCTAGAGTTATCATGATATATTTATGCGGGGTGAGGAGAGAATAATAAATAAAAGAACATGAAAAGAAAATAAAAGTAAAAGGGAGAGGGATAGAATTTTTACCTCTTGAATTCTCCTCCTGGAAAACCTCCTTAATGGGATTGTTTTTTTTTGGTATTTTGATGATACCAAGATATGATTCATGTGAAAGAGTGTATTTGGAAGATTATTAGGTAGAATTTTTTCAAGGATCAAATATTGGAAGGTGTGAGTAGAAAGGGCATTGAAGGGTGGTATTTATACAGAAGGAGAGAGGTATTTTTTAAAGCTTTATTCATTTGTTTATTATTTTGGATCAAGAATATGAATAGTTGTAGAATTATCATTAAATATATTAAAATAATGAAGTGTTTTTCGATATTTTTGGCCTAAATCATCCATAAATCATCTTTCACTCATTAATTCATGTTCTTAGCATTTATTGTAAATTATCGTATTTTACTATTCACAAAAAAATTCATTATTTTTAGAAAAATACCAAAACATGACCCATTTTTTTTAAATGTGTAGAATTAAAAAATGGAATCCATTTTATGGAAATAATGTTCTAAATTTGAAAATTTTAATTTTTATTTAAGACCATCATTTACATGAAAAATAAAGATTTAAAATTTATAACTAATTTAATAACAATCTGAAAAATTAACTAAGGTCTCATTAAATTATCCTAAAATCCTAATCTAACAAAATTTTAATTTATGAATACATATTAATAAAATTAATTTTCTTTTAAATCATTTTATTAATTATAAAATTATAATTTAATATTTATGACTTATAAAACCACTAACACTTAATTAATAATTTTTGAAATATTTATTTACTTTTACTATGATCTAATTATATAATAATTTAATTTATATAGTGGATAAATTTTATTTATTCTTTTATGGGTTAGGATACTATTCATAGGTTGATTTACTATTCATAATGGTCATATTAATTTTCCTAAGGTTAAGTTACTATTTCATCAGTATGGGTTCGTTAGCTTTTCTAAATACCTATTATTTCATTCATTATTAATTTATAATGTTTATATTGTGTTATCTTAGTGATTTTATGTGATTTATACTATATTAAATAAAATAATAAGGGAAATCTCATTGATATAATTTTGGGTCTCTATAAAAGAATATTTGGGTTGGTTTTAAATCAGGTTTTGAAGGCGTGCTGAGGTTTTTTAGTTTTAGTGTTTGAGTGAAATTGGACATATAAATTAAATTTTTTTTTAGTATTTGTGTCTATGTAAAGACGAGTTATATTCAATGGTCATGAAATCCTCTTCTCGATGTGGAATTCCCCTCTTCCCATGGTCAGGTAATTTGGGGTGTCGCCGAATTGAGTTTGTCTGAGTAGCAAATTTAAACCCGATTACTGTAGATATGAAACAGTCATGAATTAATTGTGGTAATCATTTTTGGAATTTGTAAATTATTCCATATTCAAATATAAAATGTTATAAAAAATTTAAAATTGATAGATTATAAGTTTATTCAAAATTACAGCAACCATAATATGTTAATGAAAAATAAAGAAATTAAATCCATTTGAGACTTCCCCCTTTGGACACATTAAACTATAATAATACAAGAATTACCCCCTCATACTAGTGATGATGGAGTAAGGAGGAAGGAAAAAATAGAAATAAATCCTAAAGGAATCATAGATAAAGAACTATCAGTATCCTATACAACATTGGTTCTTGATCTAGGATTTGGTCTCTAGAATCCTTCTTGGTTGTTGCAGCACATATCTATATTTGTAGACTTACATGGGGATCATGATGAATTTTATTCATCATTAATATGGACCATAATGAGTCATGTGTCAATGATAGGTGTTTTAGTGGTGGTTTGTGAAATATCATCTCTCTTTCATTGAAAATTACCATCAAAATGCAAGAATTGCACATCCTGCTCTATCTTCAGTTCACGTCATTGATTATTTTCATGATGTGTAATGAAATTTTCCTACTCTAGAAGCTCTGTTTCACCCTAGCTCTTCACTTTCATCCCCCATATGTTTTCCTTGAAAATATTTTATCATGGGAAGGCATCTTTTAGTGTAAAACAAGTTGCTTTTGGAATCTTTTTCTCATTTCCAAAAAAACATTGCAACCTTCCAAATATGAAAAATATTTTATGTTTACAGACATGTATTAACAATAAAATTTCTAAAAGAAAATAATTTTAGTACCAAAAATGTATGCATGAAATTTTCATATCAATATTTGATCACCAATTTAATGGAAATATGTTCTATTGTCAACCACTCTATATTTTATTAGTATGATCTCACTTAGTAATAAATCATTATAAACATTAGCTGAAATGATGAATTTTGATCTTCCCATGGTTGTTGTATTTCATTTTTTTATCCTTTTTAATTTTCCATACTTCTTGAAATTGTCATTCTTGGTTCACTTCCAAAAGGTAGGACCAAGACTAGTTGACTTACCTCATATCTTCTCTTAATTTCTTTCTTGAGATTTATCTACCTTTGAATTTTTTTGTAAACATACTTCCAATGGGGTGAACGACTCCTCTCATCAGTATTAAGAACACTATTAGATTGTGCCTAAAATTCAATTCTCTGAAATTATTCATTTAGTATTAAAATTATCATGTCATCAAACACCAACCCAAATTTTTTGATAGAATTACTATAGTAACCATTACATCCCAAGTCTTTAAAAGAAAAGATATAAGAAAAAACACCCCTAAATCATCATCAAATGTTTCCTTTACCAATTTGAGTGCCCTCAAATCATGTTAACGTCATTCACATGAATAATCATCGTTATTAATTGTAAAAGTGTTAATATAAAAATCCTTCACAACATGAAATCATTGTTCAAGGATGTATGTTTTTCTTTCCTATATTCCAACACATTTAGAATATACATTGGAGTCTTATACTCTAAAATATGGAATTCAACATTTCTTGCAACATACATTCTCACCAATTTTCATTGAATATTAAATTTCAACTATAATTTTACACTAATAACTGGACATTTTCACTGTGATATTTCATTGAATAATTCAATATAAATTATAGAATTTTCAATTAAAAATTTTGACTATGAATTTTAATTGATAATTTTCATGTCTGTATGAATATATGCATTGAATATTTCTAGAGTAAATTTTCACTAGAAAATTTATAAGAAATATCGAATGTAAATTTTAATTATAAATTTCTAGTAAAAATTTATGTGTCTGTATATATGCGCAAACAAATTCCTATGTGAATTTACATTATAAAATTACATTGAAAATAAATTATTTTATTAATTTTTTCACTTAAAATAATATATTTCATCCTCTCCTACCCCTATTTCCCTCCAAAAAAATTCAACCATCCCAATTATTCCTCCCTCCCATTCCACCCCCTCATCTCTCCAAACACATCCCTTCCCCCAACACCCAACTTTCTCATCCTACAAGTACCATTATCTCTTGAGGCTCTTCCAACTAATGAGTTACATTTCTTTGCACTATATATCCTCATCCTAGGATCCCTATTAATAGGAATCTACTTACGAGACCCCAAATCCTTGTCTATTGGACTCTAATATAGTATCTATCATCGTATTCTTCATTCCTTCGCCTTAGCTTCCCCATATCTAAATTAGATTTTCCACCTCCCCATACTCATCTCTCCATGTATCAGCCTCCACTCCCCATCACCCCCAAATCCATGAAATTGGAAGCCAAAAGGAACCTAAATTTCATTTCATCTCATAATGATGATTTCCACGAACATAGACCTAACATCAGAACTAATATTTTGATTATGGGATACCATATCTTAAACTACCAGATCGTAAATCAAGATATGGTTCATCTCTAGCTATCATCACTTCCTCACCCTAACAGTTATGAATTCTATATATCCACATTTAACTTGGAGGTCCAAAATCCCTAATATTCATTAGTTTCATCTCATCCTCGACCTGGTAAATTTTATTTCTATTCCCTAACTTTTTAAATTATATTTCTAAAAACCCTAATATTTAGGGGTCTTAGAGCATCCTCTCCCTGAAAAGTTTAAATTCAATGTGACTACTTATTACATGATTCCCTTTCACAATAAATTATATATTATCTATCTATCATGCTGTTGTAACACTTATTCCATTATTGAATAGGGTATAGTCCATATGAATAATGTAATATGTAAAATTTTTAATACATTATTAGAAAATGATGTTGTATTTAATATTCATATTCACTCACAATATGTATATACTATTTCGTACATACCATGTCTCATAAAAAACAATTGTGTGTCATTGAAAAGTCTTTTATAAATCCAACATTTATTTTAATAAATGACATCAATAAATGTGGATTATTTTAATTTTCATATCATAAATTATTTTCATTACATCTCAATATACTCTATTACATATACTCTAATTTTTTATGATAAAAATAAAAAATTCTCTATATATATGTCGCAAAGTCTTATTGCATATACACTTTTCTATATACTAACTATATGTATATATAATATTTATATTCTATTATGTCATATTCAATTTTCAAACTAAAATTTATTTAATATTATATGAATATGTAGGGAATGGATGATATATGAACTACACCATAAATGTAATGGCTCGGACCTCTTCGGTCCATTAATTTGTGAAAATATGGTGTTTGAGGTGTTCCGGAAGGTCAAAGTGACTTATCCCCAGTAATTTTCCAAATTTCAAATTCTGTGAACAGTTCCCTCAGTGAACAGTGTTCTATCATTGAGGATTCAATGAACAATGTTCTATTAGTAAGGTTTAGTGAACAGTGTTCTATCAGTGAGTATTTAGTGAATAGTGTTCTATTAGTGATGTAGGTGAACAATGTTTCAAGACTAATGTGCTTCTAACAGCGGAATTCTAACAGTGGACTTCTAACAGTGGACTTCTAACAAAATACTTCTAACAGTGGACTTCTAACATCGGACTTCTAACATGGGACTTCTAACAGTGTACTTCTAACAGCGGACCTCTAATAGCAGACTTCTAACAGCATACTTCTAATAGTGGACTTCGAACAGTTGACTTCTAACAGAAGACTTCTTACAGCGGACTTCTAACAGCGGAATTCTAATAGTGGACTTCTAACAGCGGACTTCTAACAACGGAAACATCAGACTTCTAACAGCGGACTTCTAACAGTGGACTTTGAATAGTGTTTCTAGCTTCCTACAGTTTCACCCCTTTGACGTTTCCATTGACGTAAAATATATTTAAAGCCTTATTTTAAGGATTCTTAAGGCTGATTCAAAGACCATAAATCCTATATTAATTATTCATATGTCTTGGGATGCTTTTACTTGGTCAAACCTCATGGGTTAATGCGATCCGCTTTTAATGGGGAATTAAGCGTATCTTAAACCGTTGCCCCATTAAATCTTCAAAAGGGAAAAGATATCTTCCTCCCTTGTTCTTCCTCTTTGTTCTCGGCTATGAGACACTAGAACCTTTCAATCCTTCCCATAGGAGTTGCACAATCAAACTTTAATCCTTGGATTGGTTCTGCTCTGTTTTGATGCAATCAAGCTGTATCGGCCAATCTTCGATATAAGGTATGTTTTAGCATAGTTCCTTTGGGGATCATCTTCTCATGTTTCTCCTTCCCACGTTATATCATGTAATCTCCATGCTTCTAATGGGGTTTTTTCTTGGGGTTTTGTTGGTGGGGTCATACCATGGCATCCTCGGGTGGATGCAGTTGTCATGAGAGGAGGATCATGACCCGTTGTGTGGATAAAGAATGTGAGGAACTATTTGAGGTAGGGGATTCATTGCTTCTATTTATTTTATGTGAAACTGTATTGTTAGCATGTTTAATCCCACTGGATGACAATGGAATTGACATAAAAAATATTTTAACTGGATAAATAAATTGATATCGATCGTATGTTATTGCCTCTTGTATTTCTAGATAGTGTGATATCTATTATTTCTTTTCTTAGAAGTTTGTTCTTGATGGAAATTGGTAAAGAACTTAAACCGGGATTAATTGGTAATTTTTGGCTAAAGATAAAGAGGCATGAAAATAAATCTGGTTTTTTTGTAATTTTATGTTAATAAAATTAATGTAGTAAGCATGTTTATTTATTTGTGATAACTTACTGGTTAGGTTTTCTAAATTTGGAACCAATGATTAATAAATCAGTTAACCCAAGATGGATTAAAGAACTAGTGGTTGTTAAAAGATAATTGCTTATAGGGTTCTGAGTTACCCCCTTGTTCATTTAAGGGCTAAGATCCCAACTGTGAAAGATGTTTGTTTTACTTCCGCTTGTGTTTTAATGTGATCCCAGATGGTTGTGGTAATATGTGGAGGCATGGAGGCCCTTTTGGTTGTCGCAGCAGATGACGCCTAGAGTGGTGAGATGCATCGTTTTATACATGTGGGTGTCGGGGAGGACACCAGGGATGATGGAATGGGATGGATGTGATTGTTGGATTCTTGGTAATTTAGTTTGGTTTTTTTATCTGCTTTACTTTCCCTTTCTTCTCAAGGCAGCTGGTCTTAATAACCCTTCTTTTGAAAGAGGTGAAGACACATGGGGTATGTCACGTGCTTTCTGTGTTTAGCATCTCAAGGAAGGATGGGTATATGCTCTTTCTATAAGCGGAAAAGACTCGACGAGTAGTACATCTACTCACCGTGTTGAGCCCCCTTGTGTTTAGTAGCTTATATTGTTTTCTAGAATTCCTGGGAATGTGGTAAAGTTTTTCTATAATGAATAATTGAAAATATGGTGTTAACCCATGGGGATGGAGATACTGGAACATAATGATGAGGTTGTAATTTTTGAAGGAACAGTTGACTTTGGGTGTGATTATAATGAAACTTAATGTGGAATTATTCATGGTTAATTAATGGTTAAAGAATTAATTAACGTTCAGTGGATCTGATAAAAAGGGAATGAAGTAATCTAATAAAGATTTTTAAATGGTTTTGTGCTTATAGGATACCTAGTCTTAGAAGTAGCAGCCCAGAGTCTGAGAGATTTTAGCTGCAGTTGTGTCTAAGACTAGGTAATTCCCATAGTGTGGATGTGAGATATAATTTATCATGTACTTTTTATGTTTCTATACGCTACTGCACCCTATCAGTAAGAGAAACTGACACCCTGGGGATTCTGAGCCCTGGGGGGTGTTTTCCCCCACATTCCAGTGGGAGGATGGATGGCTGACTACACCCTTTGGCCTCACTCTCTTCTCTTGGTAGATACTGGTGCTGGCAGGCACATTGGTTAGTTTTCTCCATATATATGTGTAGAGGGATGTGATGTCTTGTGGTTATTCACACACATATATTATGGATATAGTTTTCTATGTACTACTATAGGTGTAACATGTATAGGCTGTGATGGATTGAGGATCCTTACTCGGTGTATGGGCTGTAATGGCTTGAGGTATAATACCTAATGTATAATACACATTATGCGAGTTGTGCTGGCTCCTAGAAATTAACTGGTTACTTTGGTGTGTGGACGTAGTGGTTTTGTTTCACGAGGTGCATATTGTGGTGCTTCACCCAGGTGTCTACGGGCAAGCCTTTTTGGAGAGGGATTCTCAGGACGTGCGACATTGGGGAAAAGTGGAAAACTAGTGAGGAATTAGTAGCGAGGTACCCTTGATATTCTTTATTATATGATATCTTCTTGTATGCCTTACTTGGTGAGAGTAGCCATAGTGAGGTTGGGAACATAGTATACCTGTTTAGGTGGAGAGTTAGTTTCACTTGCTGTTCACTGTGATTTAGCATGATTTCTTTACCTTTGCACGAGAGGCTTCGGGGAGGATCCTACTGAGTATATTTTTATACTCACCCTATGTATATATAAACTGTTTTTCAGGTCACTTGGAGTGGGTTAGATATCAGGCTGGTGTTTACTAGCTTGTGGTTGTAGGAGCTGTTCGGGCTTGTGGTTGCTGCTATTTTTACTTTCTTTTCCGTACTTGCAGTCTTTTCCCTTTCGGTTGTAGTACTTCTGCATGACATTTCATATGTGTACTTGGGTTTTCGTTTATATTGCATTCTGAGTTGGAGTTGATTGGTGTCTATCTTATCTCCCTCTTCCGCATCTGTTCTATTAGAGGGTAATGCCTCCCATTTGTGTGTTTATTATACCCTCGGTGCTAGTCGCCAACCCGAGGACTACTGAAGGCGGGACTCGGGGCTCATTATCTTCCTTTTAACATTGCCGACCAAGGAGGGGTACACTTTTTGGGGAGGGGGTCGTGATAGAGTGGTATCAGAGCTCTGGATGAGGGATAGGATGGAGTTTGGAGTTAGGCACATGTGAGGTTGCATGGGTTGGTATGGAAACAATTTCATTCATGTTTAGCAAGTGAGGTAATCATTGGAGACCGGCTGAGACACAGACGTTTAGGCCCCCCTATGATCTGATGTATGAACCTTTAAGTTTACAATGGCTACTAAACAAGGTGATACTAGTTGAAGGGTAGAGACATAGGAAAGTACCATGCATCATTATTCTTTGTGTCTATGTTTGAATGGGTAGACCATGGGATAGGTTAACCTAAAATGAATAAAATAAAACAATTAATTAATTAATGTTGCGTATTCCATATTCTAGGTTTAGGAACTCTAATGGTTGTTATTTTACACGCATGGCTTCAGGTCGATGTCCTCATCAGGTTTTCACGAAAAATGTCCAGTACGATGTTCCAGTAGATCACCGTAGGGTATTGGTTGACGACGACGACACTTGGAGGAAGACACTCTGAGAGTTTTAGAGCCAGATTCTGCAGAAGTATGAAGGCTCTGTTTCAGATATAGTCACGAAATATTGGTTAGAGGAGGTAGAGATCGGCTTTAGTTTGATTCATGCTCGGAAGGACCATTGAGTGTAATTGGTTGTGACGATGCTGTGTGGAGCAGCAAGGCAGTAGTGGTTCTTGTTCCTCAGGGATCGTGAGGAGTCAGCGATCTCATTCAAGGAGTTCTGAGACAGGTTAAGATTCGAGTTTCTTTCTTCGACTGCAAAGGCGTCCATTCGCCAGGATCTTCTTACCCTTCGATAGGGGAGCTCTAGTGTTCGAGAGTTTGGAATCTGTTTCAAGAACCCTTTACGATATTCTTCAGACCTACTGCCAGATGAGGAGGCCAGGGCGTGGCATTTTGAGGAGGCTTTGCGTCAAGAGATCCAGCGCCAGGTCACCCCATTTATGCTAAAAACATATCTTGAGGTACTGGTGAGGGCATAGGTTGTTAAGAAGAATTTGGACAGGACATGATCATCACAAGAGGGGAATCAGAATGATTCCTCATAAAGTAGAGCTATGGTCCGGGGTTCTCGGTTTTCAGGGCAGAAGAGTTTTCATTCAGCCGGGGGTAGGTCCCAACCCTTCACATATCGTTTCTCGAGAGGTAGCAACTATCAGGCCTATGCCAAGGGATCAAGCTCTTGTTTTTCTTATGGTGATCATGGTCATCAGCAGCAAGAGTGCCAAAACTTTCCGAGCAGTCATCGTGCACCAGGCGCTATGCTCCATGTTCCTCCCTTGAGGCAGTTCCAGCTGAGGCAGCACCAGCCAGTTGCACCAACATTAGATCAGTAGAGGGTAGATGGGGTAGGTAGAGGAAAACCCCGTGATGTTCCCCATCCTCAGAGAGCAGAGCACAGTGGTGGTGGTGGTTGTCATCAGGGTTAGAGAGGCCATGGAGGAGGTCGTGGTCAGCTTCATGCTCTAGAGTTTCCATCTCCAGGTGAGCCAAACGTTGTTCGAGGTACCCTCTGCTTGTTTTCTACCTTGGTGTATTCCATGATTGATTCAGGAGCCACACACTCCTTCATATCACCTATCCTTGTCCATGCATTGGGACTTGAGGTATAGAGGCTTCCCGTTCCCTTGGCAATTACTACACCAGTTGGAGGTCGAGCTGACTTGTTTGAAGTATGTAGAGACTGTGAGCTAGTGTTGGGGAAACACCTCTCTTGGGGAGATTTCCTATGTTTATGAATACAACCAAATGATGTCATCCTCGGAATGGATTGGTTGTATTCGGTGCAGGCTACCGTGGATTGCTTCAGGAAAGATGTCATCTTCATTGGTGTAGATGGAGATCAAGTGGTGTTTGTTGGTGAGCGAGACCCTCATATGGGTTATAGGAGCATTCCATCCTTATCATCCATGATGGCTAAGTTAAAGCTGAGTTCTTTAGAGGTTCAATAGTTGGAATTTCCTAGGGTCGTAGAGGAGTGCCCTGTTGTCTTTACAGAAGAGGTTGTAGCATTACCCCCTCGACGAGAGATCGAGTTTGGGATCGAGCTACATCCAGGAGAATCTCTTATATCTTTGTCTCCACATAGGATGGCCCCTTATGAGTTACGAGAGCTACATATATAGCTTGATAGTCTGTTACAGTGCGGTTTTGTTTGGCCAAGTGTGTCACCATGGGGTGCACCAGTTCTGTTCATGAAGAAGGCCGATAGAAGTTTGCAGTTGTTTGTTGATTATCATCACTTAAAAAAAGTGACAATAAAGAATCACTATCCTATTCTGTGAATTGATGATTTATTCGATCAAATTAAAGGTGCAAGTTGGTTTTCAAAGATAGAATTTCAATCGGGATATCATCAGATGTGTGTGAAGGATGAGGATATCTCGAAGACTGCTTTCCGTAGTAATCATGGGCATTCGGAGTTCGTTGTAATGCCATTTGGCATGACGAATGCTCCAACTGTATTCATGGGATTGATGAATGCTATGTTCCGTGAGTTCCTATACAAGTTTGTGGTGGTTTTAATCGATGACATCCTCGTGTACTCCACATCTGAAGAGGAGCATGTAGAGCATCTACAAGCCGTTTTGGGAGTTCTTCACCAACATCAGCTATTCGGGAAGTTGTCGAAGTGTGAGTTTTGGGCTCGAGAAGTCCATTTCTTGGGGAAGGTTATGTCCCAATAGAGAGTAGCTATGGATCCATCGAATATGGAAGAAGTTGTGTCTTGGGCAGCCCCCAAGATAGTGTCAGAGGTGTGAAGTTTCCTTGGTCTCGCAGGATACTACAGGAGGTTCGTAGCCGATTTATCACGAGTTGCGACTCCACTGATAGCTTTGACTAGGAAGTATTAGGAATTCATATGGACTGATCAGTGTTAGGCAGCTTTCGAGTACCTAAAGGATAATTTAGTAAGTGATCCAGTCCTTTGTCTTCCAGCTGAGGGAGTTCAGTTTGATATTTTCTGCGATGTTTCACATCTAGGGTTAGGCTGTGTTCTCATGCAGCAGAGGTCAATTGTTTCTTTTGGGTATCGGCAGTTTCATCCCCATGAATGAAACTATTCCACCCATTATCTTGAGTTGGCATCCGTGGTATTTTCTCTGAAGTTGTGGAGACACTACCTCATTGGTGAGCGCTTTGTGGTTTTCACCGATCATAAGAGTTCGAGGTATGTTTTTTCTCCCAGCGTGACTTGAAGTTACGACCGCGTCGGTGGATGGAGTTCTTGTAGGAATACGACTTCAAAATATCGTATACACATAGAAAAGGGATTGTTGTAGCTGATGCACTGAGCCAAAAATCACGTAGTGATGCTATGCGTGAATCTGGTGATTCCTGGAGAGTAATGGAAGAACTTTCAGCATTGCATCTTGATATGGAAGAAATTGGGGGTAGAGGTTCTCTATTTCAGATGATGGTACATTCATCCCTGATGCAGATGTTGGAAGAGTCCCTGTTGGGGGATCTTGAGGTGGAGGTCTGGAGAGACCGAGTTGTTTGTAGTGAGTCCACTGGTGGTTGGTTGGAGGATGAACAACACTGAGTGTTGTATCATGGAAGGATTTTTGTTCCCTTGACGATGCGTGAGATGGTTCTCCGAGAGTTACATAGTTTTCCTTTAGTAGTAAATCCTAGCATGACAAAGATGTACCAATCCTTGAGGATTCAGTTTTGGTAGCCTGAGATGAAGCGTGCAGTTGTGGAGTTTGTGTCTCGATGTTTTGTCTGCCAGAAGCTGAAGGCCGAACACCGTGTTCCAGGTGGTCTTCTCCAGCCATTAGAGATTCCTCAGTGGAAGTGAGAGTACATTGAAATGGACTTTGTTACTGGTTTACCTCGAGCTCCGGGATGACATGATGCTATTTGGGTGGTAGTGGATCGTTTAACAAAATCATCCCACATTATAGTGATTAAGGAGTCGAGCTCAGAGAAATTTTTGTCGAAAAAATATCTAGAGGAGGTAGTGAGACTTCATGGAGTCCCTAGGATGATCATTTCTGATCGATATCCTCATTTTATCTTCAGGGTGTGGAGAGGTCTCCAACATGCTTTTGGTTCACAACTATTCCTTTGCACTACTTTTCATCCTTAAACGGATGGTCAGACAGAGCGAACCATCTAGAAACTTGAAGACATGTTACGTTCTTGTGTTCTTGATTTTGGAGGTTCATGGATGAGGCAGTTACCCTTGGTGGAGTTTTCTTACAATAATAGTTTTCACTCCACCATCGGTATGGAGCTGTTTGAAGCCTTGTATGGCCAGCCTTTCCATTCTCCATTGTGCTGGACTGGGGTCGGAGAGTTAGCAATTCTCGGACCGGAACTAGTGTAGAATACAACAGAGATGGTCCAGGTGATTCGTGAGAGGATGAAGACATCGCAAGATCATCATAAATCATATGCAGATCAAAGGAGACCCTTAGAGTTTAATGTTGGGGATCATGTGTTTCTGAAGGTGACTCCCCGTTGTGGGCAATGAAGGTTTGGTCATGGAATTAAGATTTCTCAATGGTTTTTTGGGCGTTTCGAGGTGTTATCTCATGTTGTAGCTATGGAGTATCGAGTAACACTTCCCCAACAGATGAGTCAGATACATTATTTTTTCCATGTATCACAGCTCCGTCGTTATCTTCATGATGAATCTCACATCATAGATTGAGGAGAGATCAATGTTGATGATGATACAACATTTGAGGAGCGACCTATGGAGATCCAAGACCGCAAGGAGAAGGTGTTGCGTGGGTGTTCTATTCCCTTAGTTCGTGTCTTGTGGAAACACAGTGGAATGGAGGAGAGTACCTGGGAACGTGAGTCACAGATACGTGCTCAGTACCCAGAGTTTTTTGATATTTAACTCTTTTTATGTAACAATGTTCCCTTTATGGTTAGACCTTTCATGTTTTATATATGAATTTATTTTGTTGCTTTTTTGGCTTTCTCTTTTTTGAGAGGTATCTTGATGGGTGGTTTTTCAGACCCCGTTTCTTTTATTTGTCTCTTTAGGTTGGTTTTAAATTCTTGAGGACGATAATGTTTTAAGAGGTATCTGATGTAATGTCCCGGACCTCTCCGGTCTAATACTTTGTGAAAATATGGTGTTTGAGGTGTTCTGGGAAGTCATGTGACTTATCCCCAGTAGTTTTTCCAAATTTACAATTCTGTGAATAGTTCCCTCAATGAACAATGTTTTATCAGTGAGGATTCAATGAACAGTGTTCTATCGGTAAGGTTCAGTGAAAAGTGTTCTATCAGTGAGGATTCAGTGAACAGTGTTCTATCAGTGAGGTAGATGAACAGTGTTTCCAGACCAGTGAGCTTCTAATAGTGTACTTCTAATAGTGAAATTCTAAAAGTGGACTTCCAACATCGGACTTCTAACAGCGGACTTCTAACAGTGGACTTCTAAAATCGGACTTCTATCAGTGGACTTCTAACAGTAGACTTCTAATAGCGGACTTTTAACAGCGGACTTCTAACAGCAGACTTCTAACAGCGGACTTCTAACAACGGAAAACTAGTGGGGAAGTAGTAGTGGGGTACCCTTGATATTCTTTATTATATGGTATATTCTTGAATGCATTACTTGGTGAGAGTATCCATGGTGAGGTTGGGAACTTAGTATACCTGTTTAGGTGGTGAGTTAGTTTCACTTGTTGTTCACTGTGCTTTAGCATGCTTTCTTTACCTTTGCACGAGAGGCTTTGGGGATGATCCTACTGAGTATAATGTTATACTCACCCTATGTATATATAAACTGTTTTTCAGGTCACTTGGAGCAGGTTGGAGATTAGGATGGTGTTTACTAGCTTGTTGTTTCAGGAGCTATTTGTGCTTGTGGTTGCTGTTGTTTTTTACTTTCTTTTGGGTACTTGCAGTCTTTTCCCTTTCAGTTGTAGTACTTCTGCATGAAATTTCATATGTGTACTTTGATTTTCGTTTATATTGCAGTCTGAGTTGGAGTTTGTTGGTATCTATCTTATCTCTCTCTTCCTCATGTGTTCTATTAAAGGGTAATTCCTCCCATTTTTGTGTTTATTATACCCTTGGTGGTAGTCGCCAACTCAGGGCCTACTGGAGGCGGGACTCAGGGGTCATTATCTCCCTTTCACATTGCCGACCTAGGAGGGGTACACTTTGTGGGGAGGGGTTCATGACAATAAATAATTTATTATCATTACTATCAATCAATAACTAAATGTATGATCGAAAAATACATTAGAAATTCTCACATTGTAACAGCATCAGGGGAAAGAGAATCATCAAAAGATTGCTTCCCCCTTCGACTTAGTTTACCAGATGTAGTCAAAACACCCTACTCATAACACTATGACATCATCCCAGACAAACCACAGTATGAACAAGAAATGTATAAAAATACATTCAATAATAAAAAATACAGTGGAAAAATAGGAAATAATATAAAGAAACAAAAGATTAACATGCATCAGACTATATACAACATTCATGGGGGAAACCACATTGCTTATATATTTTATTATAACAAGAATATTACAGGTGAAAAATATATTATAATGTAATTTAAACTTCTTCAACTACACATATCACCAATATTCACTCAATTAAACTATTTTTAGCACCTTGTTCTCTGTTGTATAAATCTATATGTCACACTGAAGGTTTCATGTACTAAAATAGTAAGGATAGACATTCAAAACAATTTAAACATTCTCCCTTGAAAACCCATGTCATGAGATGTGACTTCCAGAGAAATTTTACTAACCCAGTGACCCATCAGCATTGATTTACTTCCAAGACACTCGGTGCTCCCCCAAAGAACCATTGTTATATAAGAAATTCTGATGGACCTAATACTATTGTAGAATTTATATTTTTTCTTCTATCACAACGGTCTCATCCACCTTATATTGAACAAAATTCTTGTGAATGTAATTATGATTCCTAAACATCTAATGCTCTGAAATTCAAATAATCTGAACTTATGATTCTCATAACAAGCCTTAACTTCTAAACAATCTCACAATTGAATACTTATTCTAGGTAATACCTCAAAAACCAACCAATACATATCATCTTTCAACATCTTCTATTTCTTCCCTTCCTCAACCCAAGTCCCAATGAGGCTCAATGATTCCTTTGGATTTCCTAAATTTCTTCCTTGGAAAATATTTTTTCAAGATTTTATACCTCATCCATCTTCATAAGATCAAACTCATTTTCCTCCATCATATTTTTCAATAAATTATAATTCTAGTCAACACTAGTTAAAAAGATGTTTTCGCATTATATTTTTTTTATTTTTTACATTGGTTACCCTAATAAATTATTGTAGGTGATGTTATAAATAATTTTTTCACATCATTTAATAATAACCAATGTTATAAATACATATGTGGATGAGTTTTTCCTCATAAATTATAATAAATCGACAATAAAATGTATTTATAATGTGAGTCTCAAAAAATTTATGTTATAAATAATTTATCACATTTGTTTTTTCGTAAATGATGTGATAAAGTCTATTATAGAAGTTTTTAACAGTGGTTTTTGGAAAAAAGAATGTCAAAACCCATACTAAAAATACATATTTTGGAGGAGGCCTTCCACATCGATTTTAATATAACCTATATAGAAGAAAAATCATCACACCAGTTTAAAAAAATGTGAAAAATAGATTATAATGTCTTTTTTTCACTACCACAATTGAAAAAATCCTAAAAATCATATTTCTAGGTGTCCTTGCACGTCAGTTATATAAAAATGATATGGTAAACCAATTAGCAGATCAGGTTTTTAGAAAAACTACTGTGGTAAATATTCATTTAAATTTTTTTATGTTGGTTATTAAATAAAAAAAGTAAAAATTGTTTTTATTACCAAAAAATAAATTCATACCTTCCATCAATTCTATATCATGCCCGAAACAAAAAAAACCAACAAAAAATATACAATTTATACATTAAAATATAGATTGTATATCAAAAATAAACTAAAACCCAATTAGGAATATGAAATAATTCTCTCATTCACTTTTTAAGTGTCATAAATCTTTTCCAATATAAGGCTGAGGGTCATAAAAAATAAAATATTTCAAAAGAAAGCATTCAAAATGTATTATGAGTAAAAAAACTAAAAATTATATTAATGGTTGATAAAAAATTCACTTTTTTTGAATTTTTCAAGTTTCCCTATTGAAATTATTTCATATATAAATCTTATAACATATTATGCACATTAATTTACACATTCTTCTTGATGAAAATTTTCTTTCAAAACAAATTTTCAATTCAAAATAAAAATTTATTCACTTAAAACTAAAATGTTGTAATTATAAATAAAATGTCACAATTTCTTTTGTATATTTCATCTTTCCACTCTTCTTTCTTATTTTCCCTCTAATGTAATCCCATTCCATGTTTGAAAATAATATGTATGAAAAAAATTCAAACTTCCTTATATTATATATAAGTATTAAAATATAAAAACTTACATGTCCAATACATTCTTAAAATAATCTCACACTTCAATATAGATAGAGCATTGCCAGTAACGCTTCTTCTCTCATCGAAAAAAAAATCCAACATACAATGGTGACTAATAGAAAAAAATTTAATGTGTTTGGTTATTATATTAATAGATATAAAACATTATGAGATATATATTTCATACTCTTGATGAAAAAGAGGCATTTAACATTGAATAATTTTATTCTTTTGATGTATTAAAGTAGTATAATTTTTTTTGCATCATTCATTGTCATTAATATAGGTGAAATAAATCATGGGTCTGTAAATCCTTATATGAATATAATATCATGCTAAATACAAATTTTATAAAGACAATTAATAAAAAATAGACATTAGTATAATTTTTCAATAAGTAAAATAATTGAAAGATATATTATAATAGACATACATGGAAAATGATTTCATCATTTTGATTCCCTAATCATATCTAGTTAGAAGCTCCATGATATCTTTTTATAAAATCATCATAGTTAATTCACACCAAAAAATTCTAGCTTCCATTGGAATTTCATAAACAACCAACATAAAATTTGAATATAATGATAATGTATCAGGATCATAAGAATTTGTATTAGATATTATAATAAACTCTATTTTTTTATCTATATAGTATGTATTTACCTTTGATGTATTCCTGTAAAAAATAGATAATTATATAACCATTAAGATATTAAAAAAATTAACACTAATATAAAGTAAAGAAAACAATCTACACCTACCCCAATTATAATTTTTTAAAATAGTCTAGAAAGAAAAACTTAAAAATGATTGTAACCTTGTACAACTATACTGACCTCATCTATAGAAATTTGTATTCCTCTTAATCTATATATAATAATATATATTGTGACCTGAATATTCGTTATCTCTATCTATTGATGATTAATGATATCTAAAATATAATATATAATCCCATATGCACCAATTTTTTTGGGGATCCTCAATATATAACTCAGAGTAAATTGGAATCTATAGAGGATGAGGTGTAATTGTAGGATTTTTAGGAGGATATAGAGGAGTGGGATCAACAGGAGGATATGGAGGACTGGGATCAGCAGTCTGAAATTTTATTTCTATGTTTTCAAACATCAATTATAGGAAATATATGATTCTATCCACCATAATCTCACCCATATCCTAAACATTAAACTCCAAAGCTTCTATTTTTCTTTTACAAACATCCTCCATTAGATTAGTTTCATAAAAATTAAACACTTTTTTTACTGATTGAACTTTCAGGTAAAACCATTCATGACCCACATTTTTGGGTATTCCCAATTTCATAAATAAAATATCCATCTGACCCTCATCCATGATGTTCCCCTATCTTCTCAACTCCTTAGGGTAATCTTATAAAAAATATTTGAAAAATTCAATAGCGAAGAAAGTATATAATGATTTTATTTAACTTAAAGAACATAAATAAATTAAATAACTTCTTACAATACTCTCATCCATAACCCTTGACCTTTTATAAGGTATTTCCCCTTTTTCTCATATAGGCCCTCTTATACTTTTCATGTCTAGTTATGGGGAAGGTCAACATTTGACGATCCAGAAGTCTCAACTCTTAATTTTTTAAAATTTTTATCTATCATTTGTTCTTACAATAATGAATACCCTCCATGAGATAATGTATGGGGGTATATGGTTTTGGATTGGATCCCCTAATGATATCTCCTCATTTTTAGAAAATTATGAATAAATAAATCATTAATATTATCATTATTAAAAAAAACATATAAAATCTAACATTTCATTTACCCAAAACACTTCTTTTCATCTACATTAAAAAAAATTATCCCATGTTTATTCATCAAGAAATGGATATATATCCTAGAAATGTTGATATCTTCTATCCCAAAAAATGAATTCTATTGTGAGGGTTGATTTAAAATCCATCCATCTCCTCGAAGCCAAAGATCAAAATTTCTTCCTAACTACTCTAGAATCATGTATATAATATCTCATCTAATAAGAAGGGGGAAACCTTTATCAGTAAAAATATATCATGATAAGTAAAATAATAATAAACAGACTGACCAAAATACTTTCCCATTATTTTGATATAGTCAATTTATCAACACTTATCCAATAAAAAATCAAAATACTAACATTTCCTAGAACTTTAAATTTAATAAAAGTACTAAATTATTTTTTATTTTGAACGCTATAAATATAATTATCATAAAAATCATCTACTATCCTCTTATCATGGCTAAGGGAAACTAATAATTTTGGTAAACATGTGCAACTACATTTTACATTCCTCAAACTCTTTTTCCCCTGGTAGAGGTAGGTGGATCCTATGAAGAAGCATAAGGAGGAACATAAATAGTAGTATGTGTATGGATCTCCCAAAAAGTATGTGTATTGTCCTCCATAAAAGTATCTTATGGACCAAATGTTTGATCTGTCATTATATTTAAATCAAAGTATCAAATAATTAGTACACAAATATAAAAATCAAACTATTATATATAAAAGTAAATAAAAAATAAAAAATAATAAAATCAAAATATTCTAAGATATACACATTTTTATCCATATCTATTAAAATAGTTAACTAAAATGATAAAAACATTAATGAGAGGCAAAATGATATAAACTTAGGAAACAAAATCCTAAAATGGGGTGTGAATAAAAAATTAAATTGTATAGAAATATATAAATACAAATTATATATATAAAAGTATTTAAGAAATGAAAAAATATCTATAAAAAAGTAAAAAAAAAATAAACACATTTTTATTCATATTTTCTAATGCTTAAAAAAATTATAAAATTAATGATAGATAAAATGTTATTAATGAATGAAAACAAATATCAAAATATGGTATGTGAATATTAAAAATTATCTAATGTAATACAAAAATTTTTTACTTAAAAAAATATTGATTGATGTAATATTTTATACATTTTTTATTTTTATTTAACCGAATAGATTAAAATTAATTTTTTTTCAATAAAGTAAATAAATGAATAATTTATGTAAGGGTAAAGATGTTAAACTAAAAAAAACTAAACTAATATAAAAAAACTTATCTTATTAGTTATAATATGTGTTTTAATAAATAAAATAAAACTAATATATCAAACACATTATGAAATTTTAAAAAGTAAACATGAAATAAATTTGTGTTACCTATAATATTAGGAAATTACTAAAGGCTTGTTCTACCAAATTCATTCCTCATGGTCGTTCCATGTGGAAAAAACCATTTATATGATTTTTACATCATAATTATCTATTAATCTTTCCATGTAAGTAGGGATGAAACATAAATTTTCATTTTCCTCGTGTTTTTCATCACTAAAATACTATTTTTTCCAAGTAAAATTATAGAACACAACATATTGGATTGATCAGGAACATGGAAAATTTATTTTCCAAGTAGTACCATGATGATATGATTATCTTTTTATTCCAATATATTTAGTTTAACTAGTGTCATATTGAATACATCATGTCTGAAACTATTTTTAGTGATAAACCATTTTATGATAAACACTAGAACCCAAAATTTAATGTAATCTACCTCCCATATTTCTTCAATGACTCCATAATATGCACATAAAGAGGAGACTAGATTTTTGAATTTATCTCTTGAAAAATGCATTAGTTATATGAATGTAAATACACTATTATTATAATCCACACTTCTGTTATGCTAATAATTATTAAAAAAATTTATAGTTATTAATGTCACACCGAGACATAGATATCAAATTTAAACTTGGACCACCCATAAAAAACCTCAATTTTTATGATGCATCTAATCTACCATGAAAAGTCACTTTAAATAATGGAAAAAAGTTTTATTATACTCATTCAAAATAAATAAATCTTTTTTCTTCAGATAAATTTTTTTAACACATTAATATTAAATGTTACATATGTTTGATCCCCCCTTATGTTATTTAAGATGTATAAATATACATTGTTTATCTATTTAGTTGTAAATTATTTTACTTTCAGACTATATATTCCATTTTTTCTAGAATTAACTCTTTCATGGAGAGACATAGGAAAAATAATGTGCTGAAATATAGAATAATAACTTGTAAAAAACTCTTCAACCTCCAAAAAAATATATTTCTCAATAGTAAATTCTTCAGGTCGATATGGATTCTTAACATGTCCTTTCAATATCTCCATATTCTTTCAAAAGGATACATCTTTAATAGATATTCATGTTTGAAAAAAATTTATTTCTCACACCAAATGAACCATTAAATGCACTATGATATCAAAAAAAGATGGAGGAAAATGATTTTTTAGTTGAAACGTATAGAAATTAAATCATTCCTTAAATTTTACAATGAATTCAAATAAATCAATTTGTTAAACAATTATGTAGAAAAAATAACACTCCTTTATTTTTTTATTTGGAAAAGGATGATTAATATTCCATGAAATTTAACTGGAAGTTGATATTTCATCATGGTGTTACAATCATGAGATTTCATGCCTATGAACTTCTAATATTTTAGTGACACAAATTTTTTTACCTTTTAAGAATAATCATTCCTCACTTTGACAAAAAAAATACACTAAAATAATATCTTCATATTGTGTAATGTATAAAAATATGAAGGTAGGTATGTTAACCTTCCATCAAGAATGCGAGATAACTCTAAATGTATTCCAAATGAGAGTAAGTCCAATATTATATTCAGCCAATAATTGGCCTTTCATTTAATATCTACAACGCTCCAATAAAACTATCATAGATATTCTTTTCAACATGAATTAAATAAATTCTTTTTTGAACTCATTATATCTAAAATATGGTAGCTCAATAAATATTGATCATTAATTCCAGGTATTTCTATAAATTCCATATTTTTTTGACATTCCAAATATTACATCAATTTATTAAACCTCTAAAAATATTGATAAGTGGAAAAAGGTTTTGGAGACATATCAAATTATTTTAAGACATTGAATGAATTTTTTAATATTCAATAATAGTTATCCATAGAAAAAACCTCTTATAAAACATTTATACTAATTTTCCCATGTTTCAGTTGATAATATAATGTTTACTGTTTACAAATTAGAAAAAATGTATGGCCCTTTACACTGTATCCAAACAAATTTCCATAAGATGGGAAGTCATTTATAGTGGACATAATAATTACCTATAGTTGAAAATGTTCCATTTTATAATAATCAACACCCTAATACCGTCTTATAATAAATGTTTCTAATCATCAATTAATGGTGATAATATAACATCAATATCATTTCTAGGATGTTTTGTTCTAGATATCATTGAACTCATATGGATATATTTTTTATTTGTTTAAAACTATGGAGATAAGTTATCAATTTTCAATAAAATAGGCCATCAACTATTTGTGATACTAATTATTATATATGGATTCATTCTATCCATGGACATTACAAGTCATATATTACTAAAATCATTTCTAAATATTGGAAAATGTTGATAAATTTTCTTAAACAATGGAAAATCAATATGATATCATAATTTTCCAACACATATCCACACATATACATGTCTTATTAACCTCTTTACAACCTTTTTATATGACAATAAATATTTCAAATGAGAAAAAATAAAAAAATAAAAAAATTTACTTGGTCTCTATAATGGATAAATCAACCTATGATTTTTCTTTCGACTTATACCACGATTTCCAACATTTATGACATGCTGAAAAAACTAGTATTCCTTAATATAGAAAACACAGTTATTCAAGAATTCCTGAATTTTCATAAACATCAAACCTATCAGGAATAATACATTATTCACATTGTAACATGAATATGGAAGATCATTTTCTTTTGTATGTTTTTCTTTCAACAGCTATAGTAACTTTTTAAAACACTTTTAGCTCCGTCTATTTTCACTGTCAAGCTAATAAATCTTATTATCATTGATAAAACCATAAAATAGGTACAATTAAGAAATTATGGGTTTTTATCATCACCATAAAGATGGTAAATTGTTTTATCTTTCAAAATATCCTTAACATTAATATCATTAACAATTTCTACAATTTTATCAAACTTATTATCTTTTAACTAATCATCATTAATAAATCTAAAATTCATGCTAGTTTCACCATGCCATATCCAAGGACTATAACTCAGATTATAATAATAGAAAATTAAATTATCTTTAATATCCCTTCTTCTCAAATTCTTTATATATAAACATTTCATGTATGTACATAAAAACATGTGGTTATTTGGAAAATTTCATTCAGAAAATTCCAAAAAATAAGTATCAGAACATTCCTCATATCCATCACATGTTCATAGTGTAGTAATCCAAATTCAAATGATTATTATCCATAAAAAATCTCAAAATTTGAAAATAAGTTATTATATTTTCAAATTTAATTTCAAATTTACATTTAAAAATAAGAGAAAAATAACAATAAAATATTTCAAAAAAAAAACATATCCAATATACTTGATAAAAAAATATAACTTTGACGATATTTAATTATCATTATTTACTCAAAAATCACAAAACTTATTATAAAAACAGTAATTAATTAATTAAAAAAAATACCTAATATATATGAATAATAAAAATGGAAAATATAAATACTTAATATAAATAGAAATCAATGGAAAATTAAAACCAAAAATATAAATGAAAATAAATTGCATTCCTAGAAAATTGAAAAAATAAACAAAAAATAGTAACATGTTATTGGAACTAGGATTATTGAGAAGGTGAAACCAATGGGAGGAAGGAAAAACCGAGGGCCGATGAAATGTGATAGTGGATGGTGGTGGAGGATTCCAAAAGAAAGATAGAGTGACATCGACCGAAAACTGGTACAAAATATCTAAATGAAATTTCATAGGATTCCGGGGAAATGAAAACAATATACCCAAACCATAAATTGATATCGAAGTTGGGATGATTTAGAAGAAAACACCAATGGGAAGAAGCCACATGTGTTGACCAATGATGGGCGATGGTTGATGTCGATGGTTGATGCCAAATCAAATATAATGCGACATGAATGGAAAATAAAAATGATAAATACAATTGAAAATACCTTAAATTCATAGAAATTTGAAATAATAAACATAAAATATAAATTGAAATCAGAACTAGAATAATTGAGAAGGGGATACCAATGGGAATAAGGCTATGTGATGGAAGAATATTAGTGATGGTTGATGACAGTGGTTCATGGAAAATGAAATATATTCAATTCTGCAGATATAATACTGAAAATATTCAAGGCAAGAAATAAAATATTGAAGAGTTAGGGTTCTCCATACGAGGGAAAAATAAATATTTCTATATGAATGAATAAAACCAAAATTAATTCCACCAACACCAACTAAAATTATAAATCTTTTCCACATATTTTTACAATGAATTTGAAAAATATTATTTTTCATGTTGCTTATTGAAGAACCGACATGAAAATGTTTTGGGTTTAATTTTCTATGTCGGTTATTTTATAATTTTTTTGAAAATCACTATTTTCATATTGGTTATTGAATAACAAATGAAAAAAATATTCCCATTATTTTCCATGTTGGTTATTGAATAATCGACATGGTAACTAATTTTTTCATGTCAATCATAGATAACTAATGTGATTTTTTTTGGGATAAATCAATTTTGATCTTGTTTGCTAGGATTTGTTCAACCATAGAACATTTGATTCTTAGGCATATGTATTTCACTTTTGAAGACACAATAATATAGTAATTTTGATTAAATACTCCTTATATCCTATAGAAATATCTTCAACCATACCATTTCATTCCCAGTTTCCATTTCAACATGCCTTTATTAGAATCAATATAACGATCTTCAGAAGTTGTGGCATCCAAATTACTCTAGATCCTATCTATCTAAACAAAAGACCTATTAAACTCTTCCAAGAATATAAATCTTATAAAAGTTATGAGTCTACAATAACCTATAGTATATATCCCTCTCTAAATAAGATAACATGTTATTATGATCCTTTCAAATACTAAAGGATCCACTACATAACCTTCCTATGAACATTCCCTCATTTTTAGATGTGGTGACACACAACTCTCACTACGTAAGAAATTTCTGGTTGATGAAAACCATTTCACACATCAAAATTTTGACAATGGATTCATATTTTATATTCTCCATGAACATATCCTCAACTCAATTTTTGGAACATATTAATAGGATTACATGATGTAAGCCATAAGAGGGATTGATATTGGGTTAATTCTAGCCACCCCCAAAAATTTCTAGGATCCTCTATATATAAAATTTCATGTATATAAACGAATTTCATATTTTACTATAACCCACTTTATCCCCAAAGTATTCCTTGGAATTCCATGACTGTTCATCTCAAATATTCTGGACAAATTACTCTTTAACTATCAGATTTTTGGACCACCCAATCTAGTAATTAGTATATCATCCACATACACAATAAATATGTTGAATTTATATATTCACATTTCTTTTGATAAAATCGTTGATATGAAATAAACTTTATTAATCCTTCCTTTGACATTAATTTAATGAATTTTCAATTCCAATATCATTAGGTTTTCTTCATCCTATAGAGGACTTTCTTTAGTGAAGAAACTAAATTACGATTCCCAATATCCGGTACACCACTTTGTTGTATAATGTAAATATACTCCTCTAAGTCACCATGAAAGAAATATATCTTGACATACATATTCTATGGATATAGAAATTTTTATGAAACTATTCTTAATACTATTCTGATTGTAGAATGTCTAACTACTAGTGAGAAAATTTATGATAAATTAACTCATTACTTCAATTTAACCCATTCACTACCATTCATGTTTTTATCTTTTCTTGTGATCAGCCTCTTCCTTTGTTTGGAAAACCCACTTTTTTTCATGTGAATTTTAATCCTTTGGTAGTATAACCATTTCCCATACTTCACTGAACTTCATGGACTTCATTAACTCATTCATAAATAATTCCCACTTCTCATAATCACTAAGTGAATTGTAATGCACCGACCATAGAATCTAGGAGTCGTGCATTATTTTAATACATTGGCATGATTACGAGGAATCAAGTCCTGAAGGACCGATCATTTTATTACTCTTGGAAACAAGATACATACATAAGTTCAACACCACAACATGAAAAGAAAAAAAAACAATAATTTATTCTATTAGAAACATCCAAGCTTCCAAGATTATTACTACAAGTCACTCATAACTAACTTCTTCATATCCTGGGAAAATGAAACATGAGAAAGGGGTGAGCTCAAATGATCAGTAAGAGTAAGAAATACAGTGGAATATAACATAAACATTAGGCATGGTGAGTAATTGAAAACACATGACTTTATAAATAATAATCATGAACACTTTATACAAGGATTATGAGTTGAGTAAATAATGCCATAATAAAACATTGTCATGGGTATTCTACTAGACGAAGAACCACATGAAATATCAATATCTAATCTCATAATGATGTAATGTATAATTCCATACAACATAACCACATAGTCAAGTCCATGTGCCAAGACTACAAATAAGATTTTGTCAAGGCCTTGTGCCAAGACACTAGTTTATCTCATGAGACCTACCGATGCATCGAGGATCTATAACAGGATCCACCCGTTACTTACTATTTTTAATTCATTCCTCATATGAATAGTTTGAAACATAACATAAAAATTCGTATTAAAAATAGCATACAAAATGTCAATACTTTATCCACAAACCATGAATAGTATAAAAATAACACATCCACAGTCAAAAAAAAACTCATTCAATAAAATATGGAAGATTGTATTATAACAGATTAACCTCAATCAAGAATAATTAATGATATTAACATATGTTAAAATAATCATCAAAACTATTTAAGAAAAATATCATCCCTTTTCTAGAAAACATTTAAAAGTCACACTATTTTTCAAGAAGCCGTTTAAAAATAGATTTTTGAATCAAAGTGTCCCAAATTTTTTTGAAACATTTAAAAGGAATTTTAATTTTATAAAATTAATTTACATATAAATAAATCATTAAAACAATTTTTAAAACATGGAAATTAATGATAAATATTTATAAGAATAAATTTTTAAAACATTTAAAATGATATTTTAGTTAGAGTTTCTAACCAAATGAGAGAGGCTTGAATAAAAATAATTGATGTAATAATTACTTTATAGAATCTTAAGAATAAATGATTTCATGATATATTATGTCAAAGGGAAGTATATACACCATATAAAAGTTAATTGGTGGATAACAACAAAGAAGTCTTAATGGAATGTAAATTGAGATAAAGTACCTTATAAGGGCTGTATCCTTAGGTTAAGGATAAATCAATGACATAATTATGTTTGAAAAATATAAACAAACTAAATATGATAGTATATTCAGTGTAAATAAATAATAGGAAATTCACAAATATTCTTGTAGAAACAATTCCAATGACATGGATGTCTAACTCAATGAATGAAAATTCAGTTAAGATTACTCATATCAAGGTCATATCAATGTCTTGAGAAATTATCAATGGAGTGATTATGTGTATCAGAAGTATATCCAAACAAATGGTATTGGAAATTACTACATAAATAATAAATAGTGATTCCACACATAATCTATGAGTAAAATAATCAATGAAGTATGCGTAAATTCCAATTAGTGGAAATTGAAATTTGAAATTACCTTACCGATTTGGTAACTTATGAAACATACACCCCATGAAAGAAGAATCATATAATGAAGATGTAAATACCCCTAAATTAAAGTATATTACACCAATAATATAATCCTGGGCAGTACACACACCACACAGAAGGAAATACTGGCCAATATAGCACGAATCTCACGGGAATAAAAAGTGAGATGAAAAAACCCTTACTTCGTTGTAATCAATCAAGTCGTATGAAAAAAAGTTAATAACCACAAAGTGAATCACAAAATACCATGAATATAAGGAGAGTCATGATAATATATATCAAATGGTAGTACATAATACAAAACATGCAAAAAATAAATGGTGAATAATGGAAATCCCACAGAATTAATAGTGAGATAAGAAACCCCTTACCTCAAGTCTGACTTGTCTTGTATGTTCCCTGTTCTTCATGAATAATAAACTTAAGTTAATTTATAATTTATTAAGAATATTTTTCAAGTTTTTTATTCCTTTTATTTCAATTATTACCTTTCTATAACAATTAGTTAATTATTTGAGTCCATATTGGATATTTTATCGATGTTCGGAGCTTCAGTCAAAAATGAACTTGTTATAATTACACTTTTTCCAACTGGTCAAAAGTCCATTATCTCAAAAATGATATAAATGATTTAGATATCATATATATATATATATATATTATATATATCGAGTATATATATATATTTATAACAGTACATAACATTTGGAGATAAGAAATGAAATGTACCGTTCATTGAGACGGTAAGCCGTATGTACGCATGAATGCTACTTTCATATCTATTTTATATTTTAATGGAATTAAAACATAATTATACATAGGTATATTATAATTATATTATAATTTCATATATAATATCATTAATTCCATCCTTTATATGTTCCACATAATACATTAACAAGTCATATCATTTTGAGGGGGAGATAGTCCACACTTCCTCAAATAAAATTATCTTGTTTTACGCATAATGGAAACCATAAAATAATGATATAAATGGAAAATAAATAAGCATAAAGAAAAAATATACATAATATATAAATCATATATAAATAAATTTCCATATTAATGGCCACCATGAGATGCGTTAGGAGATAATTGAACAATCATTGTTTCGTGAGGCATTAGTTTGCCATCCACATAAACAGTATGTTCTTCACCCATTAGATGGAGGTGTGTGTAAGTGTAGTTCTAATACTTTAAATAACAACATACTAGTATATTTATTATACCGTTATGTTATAAAATAAAGTAATAAAAGTGTTTATATCGGTTGGATAAGTAAAATAAAACAAAATAAAACAAAATAAAACAAAAGAATTTAAGAGAAAGAGTTACCTTTAATTTGGGTATCTTCCTTTGGTTTTAACCAAAAGGACTACTTGAAGTGCCTTCTGCCTAAGGTAAGGCTTCTAGGAGGAAGAGGGGGATCATGAGAGATTATATTTTCAGGGTTTGGACGAGCCATGGGGCTTGAGAGGCGTGTGGAATGGGTTAGAAGTGGTGTCCTTTTATAAAGGGGTGAAGGGGCTCTTTAGGAAAGTGTGAAAATATTATTTTATTATATAGTGATATTCGGTTTCAAAAGGTCCAAAACTAATTATTGTAAAATATAAGATGACTCATGGTTGAAATCAATTTATCCAATAAGAATTGGATAGGTTTGGGATATTATTTTAATATTAATTATCATATTTATTTAAATCATTTATTAATGATGTAAATACTACATCATTATTATGTCATAAATTATTTAATTTATTAGATTTATAAAAATTATAAAAAAATTACCATAATGTAGGAAATATGTTTATCTTTCCAATTATTATTTATAGTCGAACATATGTATTATATAACCCCAGGTAAAAATTGATATACTAAAACATATTTGTTAATGTCATTTTGACTTTACTTTAAGTTAATTAAAATAAAGTGTCATTATAATTATTAAGTGGCTCCATGGGGTCAAAAAATTAACCCAAAGATGCACATGGTCTTCCATGACTCATACAATAAGGTTAGGAAAAGTGTTAAGGTAATTTTTTATTATTATAATATTCTTTTTATCTTGAATTACCCTATTTATCTTTAACTATGGTAAATAAAAGTAAAAAGTTACTATTCATAAAAAATTATTTTCATCTTATTGAACCAAATTTTACATACTAAAAACAACAATGTATCTCATATTTTCTAAATTCAAATCACAGAGTCGGTAAATTTTCATTTAAATGAAAAAGTCGGATTTTAAACTACTACTTAGTGGTTTAACTATTCATCAAAATTGAAGTTCTTTAGAAAAATACCAAAAATTAAGCCTAAGTATATTTGATATTCCGAATTCAAAAATGATGTCTATTTTACCAAATTCAAAACATATAAGTTGGATTAATTAATTTAAAATTAATTTCCTTTGTCAAAAGAAATAGCGTGTTTTTAAGAAACAATAACTATCAATAGATTGACACTTATTTATGTATAATTTCAAAGGGAAATTAATTCAAATGACAAACATTGGATTGAAGGGTAAAAATATATTCTAATTAAACTTCAAAAACAATTTAAAATATAATCTAACCATATAAATAAATTAGATTAAAAGGAATTTTTGAATTAAAATACATATTTTCTCACTATTCATAAAAAAATGAATATTATTATAAAAATACCAAAATTTCATCCAAAGTAAATTTTGATGTCTTGATTATAAATAAGAATTTTATTTTGTCAAAATTAATATGACTAAGGGTCAAATATTGGATTTAAAAATTGTTTTCCAATAAAAGGTGGTAAAATTGATTTTTTTTGAAAAATACATTTTTTCTGAAAAATTGTATTTGTTCTTATAATATGTCTAAGAAACACATAATACATAAGTTAAAATTATATGGAGTATATAAAATAAAAAACCAATTAATACTATTCATAAATTCTTTTTAACGACTAGTTTTATAAGTCGTGGTGCGCTCAAACTCGGTGTTGCATGTAGCGCCAGCTATTAAATTTAAAGAAATTAACTTAATGTGAAATCATGGGGTGTTACATTCTCCCTTCCTTCAATAAATTTCTTCCTCAAAATTTGAAATTGTTCTTTGAAAATAATAGGTTAAAAATAGAAAAATACCTTTGTGGAAAACCCACATCGGAAATTGGGTTAATAAAATTTAGACTTATTAAGAGGGAAAAAGAGATGAAAAATTCACCACTAAATTATGATCTCGATTAGGAGAAAATTGGTGAAAATTAGAGACACATAATTTGAGGAAAAACATAAATATATATAGGGAGTTATTGAGGTCATCAATCACAAACAATTGTAAAATTGAGGGCCTCAAATTCATAAATCTATGACGATTTAAAATATCATCAGTTCAACAAAACATAAAGCATTAGGATAACAAATTTTTGGTTTTAAGACCCCTTCCATAATGTTTAATAATTAATTTATTCATAGAATAAGAAAAGAAAAATATACTTGACAAGTATAATATCATCCTTTGTCTAATTCTTACTAAAAAATCATCTTTTACACCAAATGATGAGTATTAAAGATGACTTGGTCACACCTAAAGTGGTATAATCAACTTATAGTGAATCACATAATCCACAATGGATGAACTATATATTTCCCTTTTCTTTTGAGATTAACCAAAACTAAAATGGTTAGTAAAAGATCTTATGATCTGAAAAAAGTATAATAATTTAGAGAAAGAAATACTAATATTAATTTCAAAAATTAAACCAACAATACCCAAAGTTCAATAAATACCATTCAATAAACAATTGTCCATAAAACCTTGTAATATAATCCAAACTAATATTGAAACCCAAAACTCAGAAGAATTTTCTTACGTAGTTTCCCATGTTAAATTCTATCTCCAAATAATATCTACTAATCTTAAAGTCACATACTTAAAAGTAATTAATGTAATCACATTTTTTCTATGATAGGTTAATTATTTCCATAAATAACCCAAATCGCTATAAATCCACAATAAAATCAAAGGAAAAAAAAACACCTTTACTCTTCAAATGAAATCCCATTGTATTCTATTTTACTTAGGCATATAGTATTCCCAATAGAGAGGACCTCTTCCAAAATAACATTTATCACTTAATAACCAAATCTTTTTTCTATACTAAGGATATCCATTTGATAAGACATAATATCCCAAATCAGATTACTATTGATCAGTAAAATCATTTAACTAAAAAGAATTAGTCACACTAACCACGGACATCATGTAGTGCAGTGGTAGGCGATAAATCCCAATCACACTATGGTTGTGGGTTTGATTCCCACAACATTGTCTGATGTGATGGGTTGTCACATGGTCTACGTGTTGTCCATTTTCAAAAACTATATAATTTTATAATATTCCCAAAAACGAGATAGATTCTTCAAAATAACTATAAAATAATTTCATCACAAAGGTTACCTCATACCTCTCATTTTCATTCCAAAATTTAATAACTTGTAATTTCCTCAAACATAATGATCATATAAAACCAAATGGTTATTTATAACTATATCCACTAGAAAAAATATAATTCTTCCTCAAATATCCTTTTCACATGACAAACTGCAGGGTTACAAATTGAAGAGAAATGTCTTCAAAAGTAATCCCATCAACAAAGATCACTTATACTTTTTAAAAATTTATCTATCCATTTATTTCAACATAGCTTCTTCTTTGACCAAGAGAATATCCTATAGAATAGGGAATTCAATCGTGTAATGGCCTGATCCCTTGCATTTACGACAAATGACTGTAAATGGTTTCTTATGACCATTTTTTTTATTCCATAGTACTCTTCATTTTTCTTCATCAATTATTTACTTTATGTCCTTATTTCCCACACATAAATAATTTCTTTTTTCCATTAAGAAACCTTCATAGGTGTCTCCTTTAATATTTCCTACATGGTGGGAAATGAGCTTTCTCTTCTCCATGGTCTTCACTACTCGAGCTCTTATCACTCACCACTTTTCTCTTCCTTGTTGAGTCTGGAGTTTGTTAATATATATGTTGTTGATCATATTTTTTGTAAACTGATTCGGCATGAACACGATATCCTTTATGCCTATCAACATTCCATTTTGTTTCTCATTTCCACCACAATTCAAACCTTGTACATCATGCTCAAAGTTACTATGACTTCCTTGGAATCCAGCCATTGACTAAAACCAGAAATCATTGTGCGAGTAATAATAGTCATAAAATCATTTAGATAATATAATGACGCCTAATTTTCAATTTAAAACACCTTAGGATTAACCAAGGTCATTTATTATCATCTTATATTAAAATCCTTCAAATCATTTTGTAATGAGAATTTAAATTATCCTAAGAATATCCCTCGGGAGTGTCATTACCAAGAGTGCAGCAAGGCCCGTTGTCATGTACAAGGATACACCGGGTTAAGCCCAAAACTCATTTTCGAATTTTTCACTCCTAGGTACATCTGTGCTAGAGCTGTCTCTACCTGCCCGTATCCAGATATGGATGTACTATTTGGAAAATACACAAAATCTCTACATTACAAAGATTCTAGGAAGTTATTCTATACGAATCCTCTAATTCTATCTTAGGGTAATGTGCTCTAATCAGATTTTATCTAAATCTAGTTTGCATGGTTTCTGCTAAACTTCCTCTGATACCAACTGTAACGCCCCAAACCCAGAATCCAGGAGCGGGTGGATAATTTTAATACATTGGCATGATTACAGAGAATCAAGTCTCGAAGGACCTATCATTTTAATAGTATTAGAAATAGGATACATACATAAGTTCAACACTACTACTTGAAAAGAAAAACAACACTAATTTATTCCATTAGAAACATCCAAGATTCCAAGATTATTCCTGCAAGTCACTGATAACTAACTTCTTCATATCCTGGGAAAATGAAACCTGAGAAAGGGGTGAGATCAAATTCTCAGTAAGAGTAAGCAATACAATTGAAGATAACATAAACATTAGGCATGGTGAATAATTGAAAACACTTGACTTTACAAATGATAAACATGAACACTTTATGGCTAGAATATGAGTTGAGTAGATAATTCCATAATAAAACATGGTCATGGCTATTTTATTGGTCGAATAACCCCATGAAATATCATTATATAATCTCATAATGATGGAATTCATAATACCTGACATCATAACCACATAGTCAAGACCCTATGCCAAGACTAAAAATAAGAATTTGTCAAGGCCTTATGCCAAGACACTAGTTTGTCTCATGAGACCTACCGATGCATCGAGGATCTATAACAGGATCCACCCGTCACTTACTAAGTCCAATGCATTCCTCATATGAAAATTTTTAAACATAATATAAACACTTATATTAAAACTAGCATACGAAATGTCAATACTTTATATGCAAACCATGAATGGTATAAAAATAGCACACCCACAGTAAAAAATAACTTATTCAATACAATATGGAAGATTTTATTATAACATATTCACCTCAATTGATAATAATGAATTATATTTACATAGATGAAAATAATCATCAAACTATTTGAGATAAATATCCCCTTTTTTCTTGAAAACATTTAAAAGTCACACTATTTGTAAAAAAAGTCGTTTAAAAATAGATTTTTGAATCAAAGTGTCCCCAAACACTTTGAAACTTTTAAAAGGAATTTTAATTTTAAAAAATTAATGACCATATAAATAAATCCTTAAAACCATTTTTAAAGCATGGACAATAATGATAAATATTTAGAATAATAAAATTTTAAAACATTTAAAATGATATTTTAGTTAGAGTTCCTAACCAAATGAGAGACACTTGAATACAAATAATTGAGGTAATAAAAACTTTATAATATCTTTATAATAAATGATTTCATGATATACCATGCCGAAGGATAGTATATACACCATATAAAAGTGAATTTGTGCATTACAACAAAGAAGTCTTAATGGAATGTAAATTGAGATAAAGTGCCTTATAAAGACTGTATCCTTAGGTTAAGGATAAATAAATGACATAATAATGTTTGAAAAATATAAATACACTCAATATGATTGGATATTAAGTTTAAATCAATCAGAGGACATTCACACATATTCTTGTAAAAACAACACCAATGACATGTATGTTTAACTCAATGAATGAAAATTGAGTTAAGATTACTCATATCAAATTCATATCAATGACTTGAGCAATTATAAATGGAGTGATTATGTACAATAAATGTATATCCACACAAAGGGGAGTGGAAATTACTACATAAATAATAAATAGTGATTCCACACATAATATTTGAGTAAAATAATCAATGAAGTATGTGTAAATCCCAATGAGTGGAAATTGAAATTTGAAATTCTCTTACCGATTTGGTAACTTATGAAACATACAACCCATGAAATAAGGATCATATAATGAAGATGTAAATACCCATAAATTAAATTATATTAAACCAATAATACAATCATGTTCAGTACATATGCTACACAAAAGGAAATAGTGGCCAATATAGCAGGAATCTCACAGGAATAAAAAGTGAGATGAAAAACCTTACTTTGTTGTAATCAATCGAGTCGTATGAAAGAAGTTAATAACCACAAAATGAATCAAAAAATACCATAAATATAAGGAGAATAATGATAATATATATCAAATTTTAGTACAAAATACACCACATTCAATAAATAAGTGGCGAATAATGGAAATCTCACAGAATAAAAAGTGAGATAAGAAACCCCTTACCTCAAGTCCAACTAGTCTTTTATGTTCATTGTTCTTCCTGAATAATATACTTAAGTTAATTTCTACTATATTAAGAACATTTTTCAAGTTTATTATTCCATTTATATAACTTATTACCTTGCTATAACAATTAGTTAATTATTTGAGTTCATATTGGATATTTTATCGATGTTTGTAACTTGAGTCAAAAAATGAACTTGTTATAATTACAATTTTTCTAGGTGGTAAAAAGTACATTATATCCATAATGATATAAAATATTTAGATATAATATATATATATATATATATATTATATCCAGTTTATATATCTATTTATAATTTTACATAACATTTGGAGATAAGAAATGAAATGTACCGTTCATGGAGAAGGTAAGTCGTACGTACGCATGTACGATACTTTCATTTCTATTTTGTATTTTAATGGAATTAAAAAATAACGATACATAGTTATATTATAATTATAGTATAATATCATATATAATATCATTAATTCCATCCTTTATATGTTCCACATAATGTATTAAAGAGTCATATCATTTTGAGGGGGCGGTAGTCCGCACTTCTTCAAATGAAAGTATCGTGTTTTACCCATAATAGAAACTATAAAATAATGATATAAATGGAAGATAATTAAGAATAAAGAAAAACTAAAAATAATATATATCTCATATATAAATATAGTTCCATCTTAATGGCCCCCATGAGATGTGGTAGGAGATAATTGAAAAATCATCTTTTCGTGAGGCGTTAGTTTTCCATCCCGAGAAACAGTATGTTCTTCACCCATTAGATGGAGGTGTGTGTAAGTGTAGTTCGAATACATCTCATAAAAACATCCCAGTATATTGAGGATACTGTTTTTTTATAAAATAATGTAATAAAAGTGTTTAGGGGGGTTGGAGAAGTAAAATAAAACAAAATAAAACAAAAGAATTTAAGAGAAAGGGTTACCTTTAATTTGGGTAACATTCTTTTGGTTTTAACCAAAAAGACTTCATGAAGCACCTTATGACTAAGGTAAGGCTTCTAGGAGTAAGAGGTGGATCTTGAGAGATTATTTTTACAGTGTTTGTATGATCCATGGGGCTTGAGAGGTGTGTTGATTTCGTTAGAAGTGGTGTCCTTTTATATGGGGGGAGGGGCTCTTTTGGACAGTGTGAAAAATATTATTTTATTATATAGTGATATTTGGTTTATAAGGGTCCAAAGATAATTAAAGTATAATATAAGATGAAAAATTTTCTAAATAAAGTCATCCAATAAGAATTGGATAGGTTTTGGATATTATTTCAATATTAATAATCATATTTATTTAAATCATTTATTAATTAGGTAAATACTATATCATTATTATGTCGTAAATAATATAATTTATATGATGTCTAAAAATTATAAAAAATTACCATAATGTAGGAAAGCTTTTTATCTTTCCAATGATTTTTTATAGTCGAAAATATGACTTATATTACCCCATGTAAAAATTAATATACTAAAAGATATTTGTTAATGTCATTTTTGTCATTACTTTTAGTTAATTAAAATAAAGTGTCATTATGATTCTTAAGTGGCTCCATGGGGTCCCAAAATCGACCCAAGGTTGGCCACGATCTGAAATAACTCATCCAATAAGGTCAGTACAAGTTTTAAGGTAATTTTATTTTATTATAATATTCTTTTTACATTGAATTACCCTATTTAACTTTAACCGCGATAAATAAAAGTCAAAAATTACTATTCAACATAAATTATTTTCATCTTATTGAACCACATTTTACTTACTAACAACAACCATGTATCATGGATATTCAAAATTCAAATCACAGAACTTGTAAATTTTCATTTAAATGAAAAAGTCGGTTTTTTAACTACTACTTAGTGGTTTTACTATTCATCAAAACTTGATGTTCTTCAAAAAAATACCAAAAATTCATCCTAAGATATATTTTATATTCTGAATTCAAAAATTATTTCTATTTTTCCAAATTAAAAACTTAGGAGTTGGATTAATTAATTTAAAATTAATTCCTGTTGTCAAAACAAATAGCGTGTTTTTAAGAAACAATAACTATCAAAAGATTGGCACTTTTTTATCTATAATTTCAAAGTGAAATTAATTACAATAAACAAGATTGGATTAAAGGGTAAAAATATAATCTAATTACACTTCAGAACCAGTTTAAAATATAATATAACCATATAAATAAATTAGATTAAAAGGCAGTTTTGAATTAAAATACATAATTTCTCACTATTCATAAAAAATGAATATTATTAGAAAAATACCAAAAATTTCATCCAAAGTAAATTTTGATGCCCTGATTCTAAAGAAGAATTTTATTTTTTAAAAATGAATACATAGAAGGGTCAAATATTGGATTTTAAAAGGGTTTTCCATTAAAAGGTGGTAAAATTGATTTTTTTTATAAAAATAGATTTTTATCTGAAAAATTGAATTTGTTCTTATAATATGTCTAAGAAAAACATAATACATAATATAAAATTATATGGAGTATATAGAAGGAAAAATCCGATTAATACTATTCATAACTATTTTTGAACGACTAGTTTGGTAAGTCGTGGTGCGCCGGAACTCAGTGTTGCGTGTTGCGCAAGCTATTAAATTTAAAGAAAATAACTTAATATGAAATCTTTGTGTGTTACATGAATCGTCTTTCTAAATATTTTCATGTTATTCAAAAATCATTAAGTAGTAGAATGTTTATTTCAGCCTCATGCCACTATAATATTCTCTTCAATTTGGTAGATCTACTCAACTGAATCAATGATACTAAGATTCATGGTTCTATTCTTTCTACAGTTACCTAAATATATGGTACTCGTACATCCAGTGCATGAACTTCTAGTGATCCCACTCAATTATGAACTACTAGTGAAAATTATTTTATTTTAAATGGACATACATATGTACATATAATCCCTTAAAAACATAGTATTTTCTCAATTTTTGTGAACTACCAGTACTTTAATCAACCTTAAATTCTATAGTTTGTTTTTCCTAAATACATTTATCCACCATGTTTTGGTCCTTGCATAGGATATTTTTATTAAAAACAATGTATATTCTTTTTATGAACAGTTCTCTTCCACCAACCCGAAAACAATATCTAAAATTTTCATCCCTATAACACAAGAAAAACATATTTTGGATTTTTGATTCATTTTTTTCATAGCCCTTACAATTTACATGTATATATGCTAAACTACTAAAGATATTAATATGAAAAATATATCTATTTTTTACATACCACAAATCCTCCATTTGTTCCCCCCAAATGCTAATGCTAGACTCTTATTGGTGATATAAGATATCCTGTTGAGTGCCTCTAGTCAAATCACCTTAGGTAATCTTGAGTTCAACCTCTTACTTGTGGATTTATCTATCAAATTTTGATTCTTACATTCATCTATTCCATTCTATTGTGGATCTCCAAGAACCATCTTCTTATTTTTTATCACTTTATCTTTGCATAAATTCTAAAAGTCAGATCCTATGTACTCACCTTTATTCTCTATTCGTATGCACTTTTCTGGCCACATTCTCTTTCTAATAACACTTTGCACTAATTAAATACCTGAAATAATTCATATTTTTTATTAAATAATCACATCCATTCATTATTAATATGCCCATCAATGAATGTAAGGGAAATCACCATACGATTTAATTGAGGCAGGTCCCGAAACATTTGAGTGTACAATATCCAACATCCATTCATGGGAATTTCAACCATCTAAGATAAAAGAAAATGCATTCTATTTTACCAGGGAAAACAATTCACACTTTCCAATTTCCATGTGATCAATAATTTTTATTCCCTTTTCCTTCAAAACGTTCATGTTTTTCTAAATGGGGTGACTGAACCAACAGTTTTAAACTTTCCAAACATCCAAAATTTTAAATCTAGAAACTAAGATCCTATCTAAATATCCCATTGTTTAAAAGGACTCATCCTTTACACCATTTTTAATCACCATGGATTCCTAGGTAACATTCAATAAAACAATTTAAATTTTGGTTCTATTGATAGAATTATCAAATTTCCCAATGGAAATAAGATTCCTTCTAAGCCTTGGGATATGATGAACTTATGATAGTTTGCAGAACCATTCATTTTTCATTCAGATGATGAAATATCATTTTCTAAAAATTTCCATGTCTTCACTATCATTCAGCTATACTTTCCCAATATTTTTATATACAATTTATGACATGTATCTTTGATCACTAGTATAATGGAATGATTATATAAATTCAACCACCCATTATTCTACTGAGGTGTTATCACATAAAAAATAGTCATTATGAACATACATTTCATTGATAAAGTCTGAAATTCCAATGTTCTGAAGTGTTTTTGGTGTTCTCTATTGAATTTATTGATCCTTATTGAGATTTACTTTCTTCCTGCACTTGTAGTCGGTTGGAACAAGACCATATATATTGCAACAAATTTCCCCCATTACCTTTCATGAGTATTATTTAACAATGTATTCTTATGGTAAAGCTGATTCTAATGGGATTACATACCCCTATCTTTGTTGTCATACCCATTACCAGATCATATTGTAATTTACCTTCTCTAATGTTTTTCATTGAGTATCATATTCCTGATATCATCAAACACCAAATTTACTTTAAAAAAACCCATTGTAGTCTGTTTCTCCAAAATATTGAATGAAACATTCCAACCCAAGCACTCTCATTCACCATTCATCATCAACACTAGAGTCACTCCCAACAAGGAAACCTCCACTTATTTATGAATTATAAAGTATTAAATATACATTAACCATAATCCAAATATGTCCCCTTGAATTTCTCGATCTAGATATTTGCTTCATATGATTATATTCCATAAATTCTACTAGTGTATTGAACCATGAGATTCAGAACCTGTTCAATGATACCAATGTTGAAAATTCCAATTTTTTTAACTATGGAATGAAAAAATAATTTATTATACAATAGATAAACCACCATAATTATTATCTATAAATCCACTAGAAATTTTCATGTTTTAATAGTGTGGGGGAAACTTTAATCATTGGAATTTTTCTTCCCCCTTAGAATATTTTTCTTTCCCCAAAATCAACCTGTTTAGTATATGATTACATTTATTTTTTATTAAATACATTTTATTATCATGGTATGATTTTAATTATGAACAATATTTGAATTTGATAATTTCCTTTAAATATATGTCATGCTGAAAGGTTTGAACTTTTCCCCAATATGATGATAATATAGAGGTTCAAAGACATTATTCCTGAAATAGGTTCAATGGAAAGATGATATTGTCTAACGAGACACATGAAATAAGGGATATCAAGGGTTACATGTATATAAGAAATCAGGACACCTTCTTATAGTATTTTCCATTTTTAATCTCTATGATTGGAGGTTATATGAAAAAAACCATCAATAAGAAATCCGCATTTCTATGTTTCATTGGATGTTCCAATCTTTAGACATGTGTATTGGTTCTTAAAAATTTATATTATCATTAATAGATATTATAACTAATGTAATTTTAGATTTTTATGAAAATAGTGATGTGATATGTTTACATTGAAATAGGATACATTAGGTGTGTAACAAATGATATATTATTGATGGGTAATGAGAGAAAGGATTTAACCCTTTTTTCTCTTGAAGAAAGTTCATATCCAAGGCCCTTTGATAGGAATAAAGCTTCCGGAATAAATCCATGGACATGGTGTACATTGGAATATTTTGTTTTAAAAAATTCACAGAAAGATACATATAGAATATAGGATTATGTCATTAACATGCAACTTACTTGATTTGAGTAATTATGATGAAATGATTATATTACAAGGAAAATATTCTAGAATGTTTGACATCATTACAATGTTAATTTCTTTCTCTATAAAAGTCCTATAAAGTCTCTAGATTCTAACCTTGGACATTATGAAGTTATTTTTGATACCATTGAGAAAGAGTCTTAGAGGGACACACACTTAGTGTATCTACAATATCAGTTAAAGTTTAGTAGTGAATTTAACAATTTAGAATAAAAATTATTTATTTCAGTTTGGTTTGTCTCCATAATTTAATCATGTGTTATTTGAAAGAATAATTGATTTAAATAATAATAATTATAAATATTTGTTTCATGTTTTGAGAATAAATTTTTTTATTATACTTATTGATTAATAATAAAGTGATATTTATTTATTAAATAAATAGTCATTATTCAAGGATCAATAAATGCAGATGAGGGAAAATGGACCCAATTTGATGGCCTGATTGGAAATGGTATTAATGATATTTATTTAAATTATTTATGTGTTTCACATGTCTACCATTTAAGAATAATATTTATATTATTGTTATTTCTTAGGGGGTCATCTAAAAATTATGGAATTGGAAAAGGGTTTAGTGTGTAATTTTACTACCCTAAACCTTCTAAAATAAATATCTAATTATATCTCTTTCCTAAAAACATTGGTGTGAACAATGGATCGAGTGAGACTCTCTCAATCCCTATATATAGATCAAGAGATATATAGTTCTCTTAAAACCTCCTCTCTCAATAAAATGAGAGGTCATCATGATTTCTTCCCCTCCAAAAAATAATTCATTTGTTTTTAACCAAAAACAATGCAAGTGAAAATGATTAACAATGATTGCATATGGTGATTCTACGAAGTCATTCAGAGATTATGATACACGTTTGGATTTCCAATATAGGTATTTTTACTTGTATCCTGCACACAATTATAGTTTAATGAGATATATTCCATTGATCATCAATGAAGAAAGAATTAAATGTCAAGGAAATTGTCTATCTACTTATAAATTAATTTTAAATTAAATGTGATGATCCTATGACCATGATTATAACATTTAAATCTAGTCAATTAATCTACTTATTTCCTTGGACATGACATTTTTATCATGTAATCCATTGATTACACATGATTTGTGACTAAAAACTGAGTTGGTAATACTATAATATGTCACTTCCTCTACACATAGAACCTATATGTGGCATCAGAGTGGTCACATGTTTAATTTATAATTATATAGCTTTCATTGATTCTTAAACATGTTTTCATTTTATTTTACATAAAATGAATTATTTTAATATCTGGAATCATTTTCTCTTCCCCTTGATTGGTCTCGACAATAAAACCATTAATCAGTGAATGATTAATAATGAAGATGCATTCCGTTCACACAATATGAAGGTTCCAAAGGTTCTTCCAGGAAAAAACCAAAGTACAAAGTGTGTACTTGTATTTTCTACCCTTTATCTATTTATATTAGGTAATGTATGAAAATATCATATCTAATATCCAAATAAATTTTAATGGCATGTACATATGTATATACTGGCACATGATATGAAGAAATACATGTTTTATAACCACTGTACAAAATGTGTAGTTCTTGTTATCTCATGGTCGAGTACACAAGGTTTCCCAAGCAGGTTGTGTGTTATATACACAACCTGAGGATATAAATTCCTTTTAATCTAATGTAACATTCTAGTTATTCCAAATAAACCTCATGTACCCCAAAAAATTTCACAACAAGCGACACGACTCGACCCAAGTTGTGTTCTATGAACACATGCAGAAGACAAGTACAAGTCGTGTAGTTTGCTACCAACAGTGTTCTAAAATTTTCATAGAATGTAAAATTAAATGAATAATCAAACATATTGATTATATGTTCCATGTTTCATTCATTTTACAGTACATGTCCTGTCATAGGATTAATAATTATATATTAAAATAATTTTCATTCTAGAATTTTTAAAAACACATGAGGTTTGTTCTATGTACAATTGTGAAGTACCAAAATTTTAAATAAAAATAATTTTGTTTAAAATTATAGATGATTTTGAGTTAAGGATGGTTGGATTGAATTAGGATAAATTTAATAAATTGGATTAATTCATGGTGAATTATCTCAATTAAAGAACAAATTTAAGTAATTGATAACAAGATTGAAAATTTATGCTCATTACTTGATGTGTGATAATATAACACCCCTTATGTATGATTTGCTTCTATCAATTTATTATAGTTATTTTTTTTGATGTCCAATGGGTCTTCCCATCATCATTATTATGAAAGGGACTTTACTATCATGGTTTCATTTATGTAAACCCCCTCAATACAATCCTTTGGAATCCCTTATCTATGTGTGATTAAACTTTTATGTATGGATAGAGCACCCAAGAAAGTAGAGGTGATCCTTTTAAATTGACTCAGGATAAACCAATCGAACAACACATAGTATCCAAGGTTGATAACTTGAACACCAAACAATCTATTTTTCAATGTGTTTGTCCCTATGGTCTTTGGTTATTTTATCATATTCAAGATAAACTGAACATTGGAGGATTTCATGAATATTCCACTTATATTTTATTTATGTTAGTTTCATGATCAACTATTTATGTTTTTCAATGATGCATGATCTCCTAATTAATGAATTAACACTTATGAAAAAATTAATATAAGATAATTGGATTATTTGTAAATTTTTTGTTATATAGGGTTAATCACTTCAATAAAATCCACTTAATATTAAAAAGGCATGTAAAAGAATTAAATTGGACCTACACATAGTGGTAAAAGTCCCTTAATTAAAATATTATTCTTTCTCAGCCTTACATTACATAACTTAGAACTGAAATCATAATTCAAATTACTTGACTAACATAATATGGGGTGCTTTCAATTATTTTGGAAAATTTTTTCTTGATGTTTTGGGTTGACTTAACTTAGTTTACTTCAAGGGTTAGATACCATTATAGGAATTAGTATAACTAAGGGGTAATGGTAAATTATAACAAAAAACATGATTTTAGGATTGGGTATTCCACTAAACATATCATGGAACTATGAGTTAATTTATTATGAATCATACACCTACCTTAATCTCTTCAAATAGCATGTCAGGACCATGTCTAGGTTATAATAAGGGAAATATGGATCCTTTACACTAGAATATCTAGGAGATAAGATATTTATAATCTCATGGTGAGGGTTATTGGGTTTTGTAAAATGGTGGGAGATTAATATGGATTTAATTAAATTTAAATTTATATTTTTTGTAATCAAAATAAGTACTAATTATCTACTCTTAATTTATAAAAAATGGAATATCACATAACATAGACAATATCATTGGGATTCATACTATAGTAGGATAACCTTATCATTGATGTGAATTTTTAGGAATTGTATAGGACCTTTCATGTTATGGTACAACATGAGTGGAAAAAATATCTGTTGGAAACCCCACTTCCTAAGTCACTATCCAATGAGTCTAGTGAGGAAGAAGAATCTCTCTACATATATCACGGGGACAATATAATGTATGTATAATGTTTTATGTTTTCCTCCATGTATAATGAATTTTAAATCAATATAAGGATATGGATTTTTATAAAACATTATCTTACATTTGGGATCTCTATTAAGATAATGAGAAATCATAGAGATATGAGATCTCTAATTCACTATTTATGTACTGTCTTTTAGAGTATGTTCCAACTGGGGCACGTGTAGTCAGTACTATTAGATACATTGTATTCCTAGAAATCATGGGGTTTATGATTCCTATAACATTTTAGTTCTGGAAGCCACCCAGAGGCGCCCCGTACTCAGTTGGTCACATGGCCTCAAGCGCATTTCCCCAAACGCCAGAGGCTGCCGACTAGTAGCGAGGGCCTTGGGTGTGATAGTGGGGAAACTATGACCTCATTGGAAGAGTACACAGTGGAAGTAAAAAAAGCATACAATAGCGGAAGCAGTAAATATCCAACAACAATAAACAGTGGAAGAATAAAACAATAAACAACTGGAGCACACATGTATATATGAAATGATGCAGAATACATATGTCTTGGAAAGAAGCCAAACAAGTCAAGATGCTGAATACAATAATAAACCAAAGTAAAAAAGAAAAAAAAATAAGCAACTCCTCAGCATCGCAAGCCTCAGCTTGGTCCCATGATCTCATGCTCCAAAGAAATCAAGTACCAGAAGTCAAAGGGTTCTTGAACTTGTCTATACCTGCAACAAAAGAGTCTATTTGGGCCCAAAATCATGGACCAAATAGGGTGTGAGACTAAATCTCAGTAGAAAACCACCCAAGGATCTGTGACTAACAGTCAGTGAGTATATGGTATGTAATAGTATAGTAAGTAGTAAATAGTAACAGTAAACAGTAGGCAGTAAACTATAAACAGTAACTGGATGATATACAACAGTAATCAACCCACAAAACAACAAGATATAGAGAAGCAAACAGATAACCACAATAGGAACCCCTATGGAAATTACTCGCATCCAACCCCTCTGGTCCTATCCAAGAAGTACCAACAACACTCTTGGCAGTGCACTCAGCCTAACCCCTCTGGTTTAGTCATACAATATTATAAGACTCTCTGGGGAAGCTTGCTTGGTCAATTCCCTTTATAGTCTAGGGTAGTCAGGGACTCTCTGAGGAAGATCACGCAGTATAACCCTCTTATAGCTGCAAGGTCTCAAAACTCTCTGAGGAAGCTCACTCAGTCAATTCCTCATATAGTCTCCGGTCTATCACATACTCTCTAAGGAAGCTCACTTAGTCAATTAATTCTCTTTCCTGGAAATGTTTTAAAGAGATTCAAACAAAGTAAAGACTCTCTGAGGAAGCTCACTCGATCTACCATCCTATAGTATATAATATCCAAGACTCTATGGAAATCTCACTCGGTCTATCCCCTATAGTCTATAATGTGCAAGACTCTCTGAGGAAGCTCACTCGGTCTACCATCCTGTAGTCTATAATATCCAAGACTCTCTGGGAAGCTCACTCAGTCTATCCATTATAGTCTATAGCACCAGGTTCTCACGGTCCTATTCCAGTCAGTGCATAATAATGCTATAAGGCCAAAGTACACCTACAGAGCTACTTGGTTAACCAGTCTAAAACATAATATACATATCAAGAATATCTTTCCATCCGACAGTCACAAGGCATGGAAAACAGGTATAACGACCAAAGGCTAATAAGACCCCAAGGTCGTAACAAGAACAAGGAATGGGAAAAACATCCAAGAATAGAAATTATCTACAAAATGATCAAATTACCTCTACACAAGCATACAATCATGCCAGGAAAAGAAAAGGGGAAAACGGTAAACATGCAATACCCCGTTCACGGGTATTGGTGGAATTTCCACATAAAACTCAAAGACTTCGAACGGTAAGGCACAGAACACCTACCTCGATGCAATGAGATCAATATACTTGATCCATGAGGCTTGATTCTCCTCAGAATGATGTAGATCTACAAAAACGTACAAAACGTTCAACCCACGATATCGTGAGAAAGAGGGAGAATCATGGAATGAAAATAAAGAAGAAGGAAGAGCTCACCGCTGTGGTTCCAATGAAATCAACTATGGTCGATTTGGAAAACATACAGAGGATCGGGGGCTCAGAGGATGTTTGCGGCCATACGAGTCGCTATCGGTTGAGGAACCTGGAGAAGAAGGTGTTTTCGTTGATTTGGCACGACCCCGGTCCGTTTAATGAAAAAAAGGAAACTACACAGCGTGTACTTTTGGGGCACATAGAGTGTACTTGGCCTTTCCGTACTCCGCTTGAAGAGGCCTCTACATCGCCCCTACACACTGTGTGTGTGGCCCGGACACGACCATCACACGGCCTGGCGCTGAATCAAAGTACACGACGTGTAATTCAAAAATTTCCAGATTTTCCTCTTCTTCTAAAAAATGACCAGAAAAGGAAAACATACCTGAAATAAAGATCAGAGTTCTTACAAACTTCCCCCATTAAAGAAATTCATCCCCAAATTTCCCTAGCGAGGCGTAGAAGAAGAAACCCTGAAAAGCTCTGACCACTGCGATCGTACATCGGACTCCCTCTCCTAGGTCTCGTCCTGTACTCGCCCGTGCTGCCATAGCACCCGTACCAGAGGAACAAACCGACCACATAGAACCATCGTACTATGATTGAGAATCTGGATAGGATGCTCTTCAAACGATGCATCCACTTCATGCTCAACCTCCTCGGGTTGAAAGACGTGAGACAGGTCTGAAAAGTAACGTCGGAGCTGAGAAACGTGGAAGACGTTGTGCATAGCCCAATACCTCTGAGGTAACTGCAACCGATAAGAAACCTCCCTAACTCTATACAACTACTCAAATGGCCCGACGTACCATGGTGAAAGCTTACCCCGTCTTTGAATCCTCTTGTGTCCCAACCTCGGTGCGACACGCAGGAAAACCTGATCCCTGACCTCGAACTCCAGAGGTCATCTCCACTGATCATCATAAGACTTCTGTCAAGACTATGTTGTACCCATCCTCTTCGGAATCAACTCTATCTTCTCTGAGGTCTCCTGAACAAGAAGAGGTCCCAACAAAGCTACCTCTCCTGCCTCCAGCTAGCACAAAGCTGATCGGAATGACCTACCATACAAATCCTCATAAGGTGCCATCTGAATAGTCGCCTGAAAACTGTTGTTATAAGAAAACTTTACAAGAGTAGTATGCTTCTCCCAAGAACCACCAGAGTCTTGAATTCAAGCTCCGAGCATATCCTCAAGTACTTGAATTGTATGCTCGGACTGACCATCTATCTGGGGATGGTATGCTGTACTCAAAAGTACCTATGTACCCAAAGACTTCTAAAGCCCCTTCCATAACTAAGAAGTAAAGAACACATCCCTGTCTGAAATAATGGAGTGTGGAACTCCATGCAGACATAGAATCTCTCGGAAGTACAACTGTCCCATCTCATCAATGCTAAAGGTCTCCTTGATCGGTAAGAAGTGAGAAACCTTCATAAGCCTTTCGACGACAACCCAAACAACATCACTCCCTCGAGGTGACCTTGGTAACCTGGTCATGAAGTCCATCACGACATCGTTCCACTTCCACTCGGGAATGTGTAACTGCTATAAATGCCCTACTAGTCGCTGATGCTCCGCTTTCGCCTACTGACTAGTAGAACATCTCAAGACAAAACCAAAAAAATCTCTCTTCATACCCTGCCACTAGTACTGATGGTGTAGATCACGATATATCTTGGTGACGCCAGGATGTACTGCCCAAACTGAAGAATGAAAATCCTGCATCAGCTCTTCGCGTATGTCTACTGGAACCCATACGTGTCCCTGGAAATGCATAATCTCATCCTCACACACTATCCATCCAGTAAGAGGGTCCTCTCCTGACACACTCTCCCGCAAGACTAGGCCTTATGAGTCAGATAGCTGCCTCATCTGTACCCGATCAAGAATGGTAGAGGTAACAACTACAGAATATAGAAAAGTCTACCTCTGCTTGTCCTGCACCTCCAAATGCATATCAGAGAACAGAGCCATAAGGTTCCACTTACTGCTGGCCTCCTGAACTGCCTGAATATGAGTTCTCTTTCTTAACGCATCAGCCACTACGTTGCCCTTTCCTGGTGTATAGGTAATCTCAAAGTCTAAGGACTGAAGATACTCAACCCACCTACACTGTCTCAGATTTAGATCATGGTGAGTGAAGTTGTAATTGAGACTCTTGTGGTCAGTGAAGAACAAAAAGTGCTCTCCCATAAGGTAATGTCTCTAACAACGTAAGGCATGAACAACAACTGCCAACTCCAGATCGTGCGTTAGGTAGTTCCTCTCGTGTGGCCTCAACTGCCGAGACTCGTACGCAATGACTCCACCTCCCTGCATAAGCACAACTCCCAATCCAACACCTGAAGCATCACAGTAAACTGTATAGATCTTTCCCGAATCTTGAAAAACTTGTATAGGTGCTGCTGTCAACCTCCCCTTCAGCTCCTGAAAGGCTGACTCACAGGAATATGACCATAAGAACTTCACACCCTTCTTGGTCAGACCTGTCAGCGGTGCTGCAAGGCATGAAAAGTCCTGTATGAAACCCTTGTAGTATCCAGCCAGCCCTAGAAAACATAGCACCTTAGAGACATTCTTCGGCTGCTCCCAGGAAACTATAGCTCTCACTTTCTATGGGTCTACTGATTCTGTTGTCTCTGAGATAACATGACCCAAGAAGTGAATCTGATCCATCTAAAAGTGGCATTTTGAGAGATTAGCATATAACTGATGCTCTCTCAATGTAATCATAAGAATCCCAAGATGGGTATCATGGTCATGTTGAGTGTGAGAGTACACTAAGATGTCGTCCATGAAAACCACCACGAAGTAATCCAAGTATGGATGGAACACTCGGTTCATCAGTGCCATAAAAACTACGGGCGCATTCGTGAGACCGAATGTCACGACCGTATACTCGTATAGACCATAACTGGTCCTGAAGGATGTAAGAGGTATATCTGATGGTCTAACGCGCAATTGATGATATTAGAAACTCAAATCAATCTTTGAGAACACCCAGGATCCTCGAAGCTGGTCAAAGAGGTCATCAATCCCCGGTAAGGGATATCGGTTCTTGACTGTCAACTGGTTCAACTTTCGATAATCCACGCAAAGCTTAAGGGTTCCATCTGCCTTCTTCGCAAACAGGACATGTGAACCACAAGGAGAAGTACTGGGTAGGATGAAACCCTTTTCCTGAATCTCCTCCAACTACTTTTTGAGCTCCTGCAACTCAGGTGTATCCATCCTATAAGGTGGAATGGACACTGGTGCCGCTCCTGGAACGAGGTCAATAGAAAAGTCTACCTCACGCTCTGGAGGAAAACCTGAAAAGTCCTCTAGAAAGACATCCTTAAAATGATCCACCACAAGAGGAAAGTCTAACTATGAAGTCCCCTGGTCATCCAGATAAAGACTGTCAATCTGGGCTGTAACTCCTCCTAGCCCATGATGCTTTGGTCCAGCTCTACCCGCATGGACATCTGTTGACGCTCCTTTCGTCACATAGTCTAAAATTGGAAAAGGGGGAATATCTTAGCTCAAAGTGATTCAACCTTTGGAAAAATATCAAAAATTTACAAAGGAAGGAATAATAAGAACATTGAGCAGGGGTCGTTCAAGTTTTACAATGGTCGCAGAAGTATAATTGCGCGCCGCAATGGTCGCGCAAGTACACTTGCGCGCCAAAGTTGGTCACTCAAGTCACTTGCGCACACTAAGTGATAACTGCCCGGGGTATTATCTCGCCGATAAATAGCCCTAGTGGGCCCCCCATTTCGGGAGGAACTTTTCCAGAATTCAGATACAGAGCTTTGAACGCCCAAGTCTCTTCTTCAGGTCTTCCGAATACTTATAATGTAATTCTTTACCTAGAATGGGAGGTCTATACAAGAGGAGTAAGGTCTAAGTGTTATAATTCACAAACACTTGTGCACCTAAGGTGTTTTACCCTTAAGGGAAATGGAAACACTTGCGCGCCGCCCTACTTCTTCATCATAACTTACGCGCCCCTCTTTTGGAAGTACCTCAGGATAATTCTAAAGGATTTGGTCAAGGATCTCCCAAGTGTTACCCTATTGGTTAACAATCGCGCAAGTAACCATGTGCCGCGTAGCTATACCTGCGCGACCAGGGACTTGCGCGCCTACACACTACTTGTGAGATTCCCCAGGACTTGCGCACCCTTATATTTTTGGGTGCCCTTCCTACCCATTTAACCACTCTTATTCCATTCCACCTCTCCTATTCAAGATTCAGTCTTCAAGACACTCTTCAAAGCCATTTTTGGTATATTTTCTTGATTGAATTCTTTATCTGAAAGGAATTCTGTGGAAAATATCTTATAAACATAGTCATTCACATATATTTATGTCACTAAAGTTAGAGAGTTCATTCATTCAACCTCATCCTTTAAGATGAGATAATCCTTAAATAATGGGCCTCCTTTTCAAGAGTAATCCCCAGTCATAATTCCCCTTAACCTGGGCCTCCTTTCCAGGAGTAAGCCCCAGTTCAAGTTCTCTTAATTGGGCCTCCTTTTCAGGAGTAATCCCCAGTTCCAAGTCCTCATTAATTTGGGAATCCTCCTTAGGAGTAATCCCCAACCTTAATTCTCTTAACCTGGTATTCCTTTTAAGGAGTAATCCCTAGTCTCAAATATGGGCATCCTCCTTAGGAATAAGCCCCAAGTCCTTTAAATTCTCAAAGTCCATTAACCTGGGCCTCCTTCTCAGGAGTAATCCCCAGTCTTAATTTCTCTTAACCAGTCCTAATTTACATTTTGATATGTGTCTCCTTCTCAGGAGTAAAACCCAATCATAATTCCCCTCCTAATTTGGACCTCCTTTTAAGAAGTAAGCCCCAAATTGGAGTATCCAAATCTCCATAAAGTACATATACACTTATGGACCCTATTCCTAGATTTATTCCTTGAAGTAAATCCTAATCTTCATCTATTTGGGCAGTCATACATACATAAGCCCCACATCATTTCTTATAACTGCATCTTTCATGACACAATTGTCTGGTTTTACCAATACCTCTTGTTTCTCACACCGAGCATGACTCGCGTGAGCTTAGAGTGTAAAAGTAATTATGACATATTTATTTGAGCCATCAATCATAAAAATCATATTCCCTAACTCAAACTACGTGGGTTCTGATTCCTTTTCCTAAACAAAGGATACGTAGGTAGCCCATCTGCGGGTACGATCCCAACTCTGAAATAATCCATGTTCTTCTGAATGAAAATAAAATTCAAGTGCCCCACTGAGTGGCTTTAAAACCAGTATGGTCATCATAATGACCAAGAGACTTTTTATATATTAAAGGATACCGTTGACTAAGAATCTCTAAACAAAACAGATGATTCTCTATCGATAAAGAACCTCGAATACATATAATAGATTCATTAAATTTCCTATATATCAATCATTGATTGTCAGATCTAAAGAAAAGCTCATTTTATACTTGGTAATGTAATAAGGATTCATGAAAATAACATAAATCTATAAAGAGAGTCCCAGAGTAGACAATAATTCCCCTAAAAAAGGTGTAATGAGTCCGAGCTCCCATCCTCTTGACCAATGAAAATTCCTAAGTCTCATCAGTCTACAACTAATGAGATCCTACCTTTGGAAAGTAGGTTCAAATGGATATGGAATCATTAGATGTTTTCGGTTCTACAAACAAACCCGTTAGAAACCGCTTGGAATGTTTTAATCTTAAATCAATGAGATCATCCCCCATTCTAGAGGGAAACAAAAAACGGTGAACCCGACGTGAATCCTTAACCAAGTTAAAAAGATATTTTACTTATTTTTAGGCCCCTATTTAAAACTCAATGAGAGGGCCAACAAAAATAATCATTGAAATATGTGCTCATCCAAAAGATGTAGTGGCCGAATTTATCTTGATTACGTCTGTTATATCAAACATGAACTCTTTTCCAAGATTTATTGCATTCTAAGAAATGGATGCTCTCAAGTCCACACCTGTGAATACCGCTACTGCGAATGCCACTGCTGCTACTTCTACTGGATCGTCATCCGCTCTGAGGATGAAATCACCTACTCAGCATCTTCAACACTGGGTATCAAACGTTCTGGTTACGAAGTACCGTCAACATGGTACTATTCCAACTCTGGAGGCTGCACGACAAGCCCTCCAAGTGAAAAAATCACACCGGTCGTCCGGACAATGACGAATAGTGATCAAGAAGCAGGCAGTGCTAACCACCGTCTCCAATCATTTCGGGTCGTTATCCTCGAAACTCAATCACCATTCACTCCCATATTCTAAGGAGGTGAATGAGTAGGTCCCTCAGGGCCTTAATTCAAGGAGACAGGAGTCCTTCCCGAGGGCTCCCATCAGCAATCACCGCTAGAATCGTGCGACAGTGCGCCCTCAACATGATGAGGGTACCGACTCCAGGAATTTAGCTCAGGTTCCTCGAACCTGGGTAGGCAAGAAGAATAGCCAGAGGTAAAATCCGGTTAACAGTGAGCAGGTTCTCATCTCTGTCATTTCCAGAGAAGTCCACCAACCTAAATTGGTGGAAAGCAATGAGCAGGCACACACACCCGCCTGTTTTAATTCCGCTGTCTAACAGACTCGTCTGGCAGCATCACGCCAATCCCACCATGAAATTCTGGCAGAGTACTATAGTTAGGAACATACACCTGTTTATACATCACCAGCTAGTCAACATGATCGTCTGAATACATAAGATGGAGCTCATCAACCACGTTCGGCGAAGTGTAATCAGCAAGCACATACACCTTCTAGTATTGATCAAGCCTACCAACAGTCTCACTTGATAGTACACGAAGAAGTCAGGAGGAATGCTCCGGTGACAAACATTAGGCAGACTCAACTTTCAGCCCCCACACTTGAGTACTGTCAGGATTCAATGACAGGAAAAGGAGGACAAGAGCAGGAACATAAAACTACTCCAAGCACGGAATGGACGTATATCCCCATTCTGGCAGCTGAAGTCACCAAGAATATTCTATCAATGGTGAAAGAGCAGAAGAAAATCCCTGCTCATATTCTAGATGCTTTCCAGGATATTATAACAGCTTCAGCAACATCGCAGGGAAAGACACATAAATCTATCCCTACCAGTGGAGTGACACATCAACATTTCACTCCATAACAGACACACACATTTGTTTCAGTACAAGAGGGTTGTGGGGGCATACTCCCCCATATCATACGGACAAACAAGTCAGGCACATACACCTGATTTGAGTAGATATCGTCAGCCTAACCTAACCATCTCTCTTAATCAGGCACATACACCTACTAAAGGTAGCCACTTTTGTCAACAAGTGGTTTCCAAGGCGAGTAAGAAGGCATCTAAGAAGAAGACCCACCCAGCACAGTCAAGATATCAAGAGCCAATCTGTAACAAGGCCTTTCTCGATGCAGGAGTTCTTGAAGCCCTCAGACAGTTATCTGTTGCAATTCAAGATTATACTCCCTCATTTACCAATAGTGGGAGAATTAATTCCGAAGGTCTTCAACAGACACTTCTTCATCAAGGCTTTCTTCATGACAATTCGGTAGATCTCGAAGTTTCATCTTCAGATGCGAGCCACAGGAACCCTCTGTGTGGTCAGAAGACCAAGGAGCAAGAGATCTCATCTTTTTCTGTAACCCACCATGGTGGTACTACCCATGATGATGAATTTCGCTGCCAAATTCCTCTCCGCAGTAGTGATGCACATTGCATGGAAAATTCTCTAGTGGACAATGTAGTGCCGAGAAAGACCTCTTATCTTGAGGCACTTGCAAATGGGAAACCAGACATGTCTGATGCTTCATCGCTAGTAGGTGAAATAATTTCTCAATCGGAAGATAGCCCAGGGTATAGGTCATTCTCCGAACCACTCCAAAGTCATGAATCTTCTAGTTTGATTAGTGATTTCTCTACCAATGTTTTTGAATCCGATGAAGCAATAAAGAAGCACCAGCTTTGGTCAAATTAGGTAGAATAATCTTCATTAAATGATAAAGAGGAAACGTTGAACATGAGAAAACAACTGGCGAAAGGTGAAGTTCCAGTCATGTTTTGGCCTCTGGCAGACACTCAGTATGACATTCCAGAGATGTTGATGGAAGATGGAATTCATGATATTCGTCTCAACATATGTAAAAATCTTTGTCATTTGAAAAAGAAAGTATTATCTTATGATGAATATGAAAATCATGTTAAGATAATAGAAGGGTTACAACGTCAGATTGATTTGGCATCTCTATCAGTCTCTCGATATCTGAAGGCTGAAAAGCAGTAGAGCGCCCTTCAGCGTTCATGCCTTGGCGCACTAAGAAGACTGCGCCAATTAATTACCAATTCCCCATATGGTATTCATTTCAGAGGATGGGGTGTTCATGGAGCACTACATTTCACTGTGATCTCCAGTCAGCAAAGACCGCCGAAAATGGTCTCATGCAATGTTATTGACCGTGGGCGGCCACAATCAACTGGATTTGTTTGTAATCAAAGACTTTCCCAAGTATAGGCTTCAACTAGTTCTTCTCAAAATCAAGAATACAGAGAATAAGTTGTTAAATTAATCCTTTATCAAGAGAACGAGAATATTGAACAGGCCTCTCGTTTAGAGCAAGCACATCACCAAGTGATAGAAGTGTCAGAAATCATCCAACGGTCTTTTGAGCCGAGTGATAAAAGTGGATGCAGGTTGATGCATCCAGCTAATTTCAGGACTAAGTTCCGCAAGATCAGGAGAGATTTTAAGAAAGTATCAGACATAGCATGTCAAGAGCCACCCTAACTCCCTAGACTAGGGACTCTTTTAACTCAACCCTCGGAATCAAAAAATAGGATTTGAGGAGTTGAGAAAAGATAGAAGGAACAACCCCAGTCCACTGGACTGGGGACTTTTTCAAATCATCAACCCCCTCCTCAGCGAAAGTCGGTCTTCTCTTGATTGGGGAAGAAGACACAAGAGGAATGAAGAGCCAAATTATCAGGATATTCCCTCCAAATTACGGTTTGTTAAGAAGTTCCTAAGGGATCAAATCAACAAAAGGCAATGTCTCATCAAAGACATGGAAGAAAACAATATCACAGAAATGCTGATAGAATGGATGCAATGCATTATGCATCAATAAATGTCATCAATGTCGTTGTTGCTGATCCACTAGATGAGGCTCACTCTGGGGATTCAGATGAAGAGGTTTCTGCTCAAGAAGATGTACGGACATACACAAATGAAGAAGGTGTGCGTACACAAAATAAAAGGATTACTCAGAACCTAGGTAATCCTTCAAGTAACCCACTTCCCCCTCTACTAAAAGGATCCAACAAAGGGAGGGGAAAGAATCAGGTTACATATCCTTCATCTGGAGAAGGCCAATCGCTCTCACTAGAGCAAAGTTTTGCACAACAGGAAGAATAAATAAAGTAATTGAGGAGGTTGAATGTAGAACTACTTTAGGGTAGTCTTCTTCCTAAGCGTGCTGGAGTCAGTCAGCCAAGGGAATTTGTTGCAGCTACTGAGATGGATCAAAAATATCATCCTCTATCAGTACACCCTCACAGGTCTAATCCTATGGGTCTAGTGCAAAAATATTTGGCAGTGCCACCATCAGCTGGAGCACCAGCCACCACATCTGTCCAAGCTCCAGTCATTGCACCTGCCCATGTCCATGTCCAACTGGATGTTTCTAAAAAGTTAATAACTACCATTGAGTCATTAATATCTTGGTTAGAGACTATGAAAGGGAAGCGTGCGTAGGTTCAACCAGAAAAGAGAGCTTACCCTGAATGGGTAGATTCAATCTCTCACCCATCAAATTTTGGAAACCCTGTATTCCCTATTTTTAATGGATCATGCAATCCTGAATAGAATTTGACACATTACGTGTCTTGTTGTGATCCTATGATGGGAACTCCGGAGTAGTAAGTAGTATTAAAACTCAGATGCTTCGTGCAAACCTTGCAAGGACCAGCCTTTGTCTAGTAAACAAGCTTGAAATCCTGGTCAATTACTGGATGGGAATATCTCCATCAATGATTTATTCTTCAATTCAGCTCAACTTTGCCAAATAAAATAGTTTTAGATCTTAAAAACTGCAAGAAAATGGAGAATGAAAGAGTATCTCATTTCATTGCTCACTGGAAGGGATTAACATATTCCCTGAGCTTAGCACTTCCTCAAGAGGAACTGTTGCCAATATGTGTGGCAAATCTGCGTGAGGAATTACGCACACCGCTGATCCCTGTGAAATACACAGGAGGGTTTTGAGACCTTACTTCAATCGCTCAACATATTGAAGATTCTGTTATACAAACTAAGGATAAATCTTGTGTAATTCCATCAGCTCCAAGAAGGAGAATGGGTAAAGTAGAAACTGCTACAGTTATACTTAAACAAGCACCTGTACCTGCTTCTACTTCAAAAACATCATCTTCTCGAAGGGCTCCACCTCCTAAGCACCAACAATAGAAGATGTTTCATGAAGATAACCAAAGAGACCAAAGACGAAAACAATTTAAATATTTTAAAAGCAAAGTTTACTCTTTTCGAAATGAAAAAGTTCCTGGTTATTTCATTTTGGCTCTGGAAAAAAATTTGGTTCAATTTCCAATGTCCAAGAGGCCAAACAAGAAAGGAGATGAAGACCGTCCCAACTATTTCCCGTTTCATCAAATGTTGGGGCATCCCATTCAAAAGTGTTTTGTTTTCAAGGACCTCCTACAAAAAAATGGTTGATTTGGGACAAGTTAAACTGAAAGGTTCTTCAGCTTAGGTAGCATGTCTTACTGATACAGTTCCAGAGGAGGAAGGCGAGTGGCAAGAAGTCAAAATAACAAATGCACAAAAAAATGATGATTGGATGGTCAGAAATATGATCAAAGAATCTCATTCTATTTTGCGAACACAATTTAAGAAACCAATTGTGCCTTCTTCCATGAATTCCGTAGAAAAACCCTCTTCATTAGAGGGAAAATCCACAATGAAATGGCATAATTCCAAGAAAGAGGATCAATCAGAAGAAGATGAGTATATGTCAAATCCTAAGCAGTCTTTGACTCTATCATATTTCATTCAATCTACTTCGAAGCAACGAAAACCACCCCACCAAAAGGCACATCCTAAATATGTTAATCAGGCAGAGTCTTCATCAGATGAAGAGTTGATCTTTGGTTCTGTTAATATGATTCAATTAACAGATCTATATGCCAGTTGCAGTTTTGATTTTGATGAGCCTGAATTACTTGTATTAAAAATAGGAATCAAAGGATGTTCTAGAGGCTCAGGATACCGGGAAAGATGTGGATGTTTCAGAAGCCACTATTCCAATTCTTCTCCTGCTAGAACTGTGTATACAGAAGAAACTCATGGTAGAGACCTTCAGCGAGCTCAACTAGAACAAGCAAGTTCTTCCACCAATAGCAAACTCAGTCCGGGAAAAATTATACTGGAAGATCGGTTGAAGGTTCCACTTTCTTATTCTCAGTAAGTAAATAGACCTAATCGGTCTAATCTTCCAAAACCAGAAGTATTACCAACTCCTACCCTGATACAAGATGCATCAACTTCCAAAACATCAACTTCCAAGGCACCTGTTAAACCACATGTTCCTATTGGGAAACACAGACCTTTGGATCAAAAGTATGATATATTGAAACACCTGGCCCAAGTACCAGCCAAGTTATCAATTTTGGATGCTTTGAATCTGTCAAAAGATCTCCGGGAGGCACTCAATGAGGCTTTGTCAAGTCCTCATGAGTTTGAAAATGAAATTGCTGAAGCCGAAGTCTATCACATAGAGAATAATCTTGCAGAATGCCATGCAATAATATCTTTTACTGATGAAGAAGATGATGATGTCGTTCATGGACAAATTAGACCTTTGTACTTATCTGGCATGGTCAATGGCGTAGACATCTGAAGAGCTTTCATTGATAATTGTTTAGGAGTCAACCTCATTCCCATTCGTACACTTCGTCGATTGGGCCTCACGGAATATGATTTATCTCCTTCTACCATAATGTTACAAGGATATGATAAAAATTAACAACAACCACTGGGCGAGGTTACACTCAGAACTCAGTTTGGAGATCTTGTATGCAATTCAGATTTCATGGTTGTTGATCAAGACTCATCCTTCAACATCTTGCTTAGGAGACCCTGGCTACATCAACATGCGACTATCCCTTCATCACACCATCAATGTCTAAAATATTGTTTCTATGATCATGTTGGGACATTGTATGGTGATAAGGCCCCATTCAAGACATGTGAGTCTCAATACAATGAGGCGGAATTCTATCACATGAAGGGAAAGGAGAAATCCACAACAGGGGAGCTTACCAAAGTTAATGCTCCATATGGTTTGGAGAAGATTTCAGTAAATCCATTTACACATGTGAGTACAGATTATGTGTTGCCTATCAGTCAAATTGACAAGATAGACCCAAATCAAAATACTCTTATGGAAAGATCCATATTTTCAATTACGACAATCGAGTCAGATAACATGGAAGAAATTGGTAACCCAACAAGCAGTGATGATAGCTCAAATAGAGATGTCTTCGTTTCATCTGCTGAAATCCAACAAGTCTATACTTCTCCAATCAGGCCAGAAGAAGTTATAGCAACATCGGAGGTGAACAATGATGTCGATTCTCAATCCATCATCTCATCTTTTTTTCCCAAGGAAGACCCTTCATCATCAATTGGGTCAGAAATGGAAGCTTATTCTCCAAAATGTTCAAATTTTAACATATCTTCTGATCATGGAAATTCTACTTTATCATCTACTATGAAAGTAGAAACAGAAGAAATAACACATGAAGAAGAAGAATAGGAAGATCTAAGAGATGCTCCTATAGCATTTGAAGAGGGTATCTCTACCACCGTGGATGAACTCAGAGAAATAAATACGGGTACAAAAGAAGATCCACGCCCCACTTTAATCAGTGCGGCCATGACTCTTGAAGAATAAGAGATTTATATTTCCTTTTTAAAAAAAAATCGAGAAATATTTGCTTGGAACTATACAGAGATTCCCGGGCTTGATCCTGATCTTGCTACTCATCATTTGGGTTTACCAGAAGAGCATCAAGGATTTAAGAAAGCCGCGAGAAGAATACACCCAACTTATGCTTCCAAAATTGAAGCTGATGTGGATAAGCGTATCAAAGATAACTTTGTCATAGATGTTCAATATCCCAAGTGGTTGGCTAATATTGTCCCTGTAAGGAAGAAGAACAGACAAATTAAAGTTTTCATCGATTTCAGATATCTTCATCAGCATTGTCCTAAGGATGATTTTCCAGTTCCGATTACAGAACTTTTAATTGATGCAATAGCTGGCTATGAAGCACTTTCCTTCATGGATGGATATTCCGGATATAATAAAATCCGAATGGCCCTAGAAGACGAGGAATCCACAACCTTTAGAGCCCCTCCGGGTGTGTTTTTCTACCGCGTAATGCCCTTTGGCTTAATGAATGTAGGTGCAAAATATCAGCGTGCCATGAATCGTATCTTCAAACCCTTTTTAGGGAAGTTTGTTTAATGCTATGTGGATAATTTGGTGGTCAAATACAAACAACGTTCTAATCACTTGTCTAATTTGGAAGTCATATTCCGCAAGCTTCGACAACATAATTTGAAGATGAACCCCTTAAAATGTGCTTTTGGGGTAACCTCAGGAAAATTTCACAGCTTTGTTGTATGCCATCGTGGTATTGAAGTTGATCCTGAGAAGAAAAAGTCAACCCTTGGTATGTTAGCTCCTCAAAATTTTAATGAATTAAGAGGACTTCAAGGACACTTAGCCTATATTCGATGTTTCATCTCCAATTTGGCATGAAAAAGTTTACCCTTCACCAAACTGATGAAGAAGGGAGTCACATACCGGTGGACTGAAGAATGTCAAGAAGCATTTGATATTCTCAAGAAATATCTCTTGAGTCCACCGGTACTCATGACACTTGTTGAAGGAAGACCACTTATCCTCTATGTGACTGCTTTAGAGCGATCATTGGGTGCCTTTCTTGCTTAGAAGAATGATGCTAGGAATGAAAACAACCTCTACTACCTCAGTCGGACTATGCTTGAAGCAGAAACCCGGTATTCATGTATTGAGAAGTGCTACCTGGCAATAATCTTTGCAGTTCAGAAGTTGAGACACTACCTGCAACATCATGAGGTCCATTTGGTATCTCTCAATAACCCGCTCAAATTCATCCCTAGTCGTCCAATGCTTACAAGATGTCTGGCAAGGTGGGTAATTATTTTGCAGTAATTTGACATTCAGTATGTGTCTCAAAAGGTAATAAAGGGCCAAGCTCTGGCTGATTTTCTGGCTGAACACCCTTCAGTGGAAGACACATCTTCAGATATTGAACTCCCTAATGAAGAAGTCTTCTCTATTAAAAAATGTCCTCAGGCATGGGAAATGTATTTTGATGGTGCTTCCAGAAGTCCAACAGGGAGTAAAATGGAAAATCCTAAATTCAACAAAGTTGTCTTAGGAATTGTGCTCATTTCTCCAAAAAAGGCATTGTTACCTTATTCCTTCTTATTGTGGGAAGGTGGTACCAATAATGAAGCATAATCCAAGCTCTCATTGCAGGCTTGGAATTGGTGCTTCAAGCACAAGTGAATCATTTAAAGGTGAAAGGTTATTCAGACCTGGTAATCAAACAAGTCAATGGGGATTATGCCATCAGAAAAGAAGAACTAATCCCTTTGTATGATTATGTCAGAGAGTTAATGGAAGAATTCCCTTAGGAACCGACATTTTCTTATGTCCCGCGATCACAAAATGCTCAAGCTGATGCACTGGATAATATAGCCACAACTCTGGTATATCCAAATAGGGACGAGACAACCATCAGTATTGCCCACAGTCATACAATTTCACCTTATGTTCGAATCAAAATAGAGGAAATTAATGAAATTAGTCCCATTCCAGAACCGTATGGTCATACTACAGGATGGATGTCGCCTATCAGGGAATACCTTCAAAATGGAACACTTCCACCTGATAGAGTCGAGAAAGAACAAATCCGGTGACATGTGGTCAATTTTACTCTTTATGATAGCCCAGATCACCTAAAGAAAATTCTCTAAAAACGTGGTTTTGATGGAGTTCTCTTCAGATGCATTGATGGTGAAGAGATCATGGCTATCATGAATGAAGTGCATGTAAGAGTCTGTGGTGCCCACTAGTCTGGACATAGACTGTTTGATCAGATTAGAAGGCTTGGATACTGTTGGCCTTCAATGATACAAGATTGTGTTGTTTTCACAAAGAAGTGTCAATCATGGCAAGTACATTCCATATTCATTCATCAACCTCCAGAGTTTCTTCATACAACTAAATACTTGTGGCCATTTTCCACATGGGTAATGGATGTGGTGGGACCTTACCCTTTAGCTACAGCTAAGCAGTTTATGTATATTCTTACTGCTACTGATTTCTTTTCCAAATGGGCAGAGGCAATACCTTTTAAAGAAGTCAGTTCTAAATGCATTTTTATCTTCATCAAGTCTAACATCATTACCAGATTTGGTGTCCCTCATACCATATTGATGGACAATGGCCCCAACTTCTGTTCATTCGAGGTGAAGAAGTTGTGTCAAGAATACAACATCAAATCCAATCATTCATCTCGGTATCATGCAGCGGCCAATGGCCAGATAGAAGCCTTTAATAATAATCTTTCAAATATACTGCAAAATATGGTGGATAAAGATAAGAAATCATGGCCTGATAAACTCTTTCATGCTTTATCGGCTTATCGGACCACCACCCGCACTACAATGCGGTCAACTCCATATTCACTGGTATATGGAATGGAAGCTGTCTTGCCCATTGAAGTTCAAATACCCTCGCTCAGAGTAGCCATTTGTGATCAGTCAGCTACAGATGAACAATCTGAAAAGATATTGAATGAATTGGAACAATTAGATGAGAAAGGATTGTGCACTTTGCACCACTTGGAAGTCTATCAAAATCGAATAGCACGAGCTTTCAACAAAAAAGTTTGTCTTCATTCATTAACTCAGGGAGAATTGGTATTAGTTCACAGAACTCCAATGATACCAGGAAAGAAACCTCCCAAGCTTGAGCCAAAGTGGGAAGGTCCTTATTCAATACATAAGGTCTACTCCAATGGAGCATATTCATTAATCTCGATGGATGGAGAACTCATCACTACTCCAACCAATGCCAGATTTATGAAGAAGTATTTTTTATAAACACAAAATATATCATTATTGGTCCGGTATGACCTTAAACTGCACCACCGTCTAGCATGAAGTTAAACTACATAACCAATGGTCCATGCATATGACCGTAAACTATTTACATTTTTTTGTCTAACATGACATTAAACTGTGAAAAAGTTCCCTAATTCATCCAACATGGCGTTAAACTGTGTCCCCTTCATCGTCCTTACTATATGACGTTAAACTATACAGAAACGATCAATGTATAAGACCATAAACTATTTGCACGTCCCTTACGTTCAGCAAGACGTTAAACTACACCATCCATGGTCGATACATATGACCTTAAACTATTTGTATTACTTACGTCCAAAATGACGCTAAACTGTATCGTCCCTTTTTTCATCCAACATGACATTAAACTGTGAAAAAGTCCCTAATAAGTCCAACATGACGTTAAATGGAGTACTCTTTTGTCCTTACTACATGACATTAAACTGCAAAGTCCTTTTTTGTCCAATATGACATTAAACTGTATTGTCCCCATCGTCCTAACTACATGACAATAAACTGTACATAAAGTCCTTTAATACGTCCTACATGACATTAAACTATATTTGGTCCCTGCTACATGACACTAAACTGTGCAACACCAATAGTCCTAACTGTAAGACTTTAAACTGCATAGTCCCTTCATATGTCCTACATGACATTAAACTATGCATCGTTAAGGTTGTTACTACCTCTTGTTTCTCACACCGAGTATGACTCACGTGAGCTTAGATAAAACCTCAACCATAATAGTATTTCTAGGCTACTAACCATGTGTAAGTCCCAACACTATTTTTTTAGTTCGTTGTCCCCGAGAATAACTTGATCACTATTTCATTCTTTAATTGAATTACGCGGACTTTGATCCTTGCCTTCCAGGATGGGTATGTAGGAAACCTCCCAAGGTTCAAGACCAAAACCAATCTCTTCACATCGGTTCACCTCCATCTCATACGATGTTGATTCATGAAACTGCCCCCAGAATCAATATCTTTACATTGGTTCACTTTCGTCCTTTCTATACGATGTTAAATTGTACAATACTTCTGTCCTGTATGAAAATAAACTATAACATTTTTTGATACCCTCACATGAGAGGGAATCATTAATTACATTGATTTTCAATCATGTTATATTCCAAAGACTATGTGCATACATGGCAACTCCCGAATCTTTTATCTTGGGTCAAACCATCATCGCACTAAGGTCCCCTTTCACCCTTCACATGTACGAACCAAATTTGTACATAGGGTATTTCTAGAATTATGTGGGCTTGATTCCCATCCTTATGGGATTCATAGTAACGTTCGAGTGTCCCTTGAATCTAGGCCCAAGTCTTTGGGCCTAACCCCAAATTCCACTTTCAATCCCTTGGCTAAAAAGTCCCCATGAAAACACACACTGCATATTTCTTATAATGGTCCAAGCTCTATGACCCTAAACTAAGATCTCCAATCCTTTTGTCCCACACGACGTTAAACTGTAGTTCAAGAACTACATATGGCTTGATTCCCATCCTTATGGGATACGTAGTGAAGTCCAACATTTCCATTCAGGACCCAGTCACAACATGATTATGGTTAGGATTGATCTATGTATCTCTGCATACATTGGACAATACCCATCTTTATGTGTCATAATCCTAACCTTAAATATTTTCAGATCTTTATAACCCTTTTCTTAACTTCTAGTCACAAAAATGTCAAACTTCTGAGAGTTCTTTTGTTTGACTATGCAGTATGTGCCCTTAGACGACCTTATATAAACAATCTCCATAACAGATTATTCATCCAAAAGATACTATTATTTGAATATTCAGCCAATGCCCTTAGGTGGACCTGCATAATTCAACCCCCTAATGGGTTTGTCGGATACTGGTAACTTTATTATTGGGGTTAAAGCCTCTTTTGTCCTTATTTTTCTTAAATGGAAATATGTAGGGATCTGTAAAAATAGTCATCCTTAACATACTTGTCTCATATCATTTTTCATGATTTGAAAGTATTCATGTTTATGGTTTATATTCTCCTTCCCTACATTTGGGTTAGACCTTCGTAGGAGTGATATCCATCCAGTTCTTCGATAATATTGTTTGTAAATATTTTCTCTATATTCAAGTACCTTTTTCCATACAGAAAACTCTATACTTTGGAAAATTTTAATCTCCATAAACTTTCACTGGCTTTTTAGCACTAGCAAAGTAAATTTATGAGAGTTCTTTTGCCTTACTATGCAGCACGTTCCCTTAGGTGGCCTTGCATAAGTAGTCTACATAACGGACCTGTCAGCCAAAAGATTCTATTTATTTGACTATGCAGCCAATGCCCTTAGGTGACCCTGCATAATTCAACACCCTAACAGGTTTGTTAAATAATGGTAACTTCATTCTTGGGAACTAATTCTTCTAATTCCTTTTATCTCTTTTTCACATCATTCCTCAGATTAAAATATTCTTAAGTCATAGTTTACACATTTTCCCTCATACTTGAGTATGGTAATATGTTTTCAGATAAATTTTCAAGGAATTGAGTCAATTTTAATCCATTTCGGTCAAAGTTATTTCGACCTTAAACATTAGCCTCTTTATGTCCGACGTGCATGACTTTAAACTGCCCACAAAAGACAAGGGAAATCTAAATGAAAGTCAAGTTCCAGCTCACTAAACATACATTTTGTATGATTTAGGTAATATTGAGCAATTAAGAGATTCAAAGTTTGTAGGGTTATTTATATTAATCCTAATAAAAATCAAACTATGCTTACTAGGCCCATTGGCTTAGGTAAAATTTGAAGCAGGTAGTATGAAAATACGTGCACAAGTGATTGAAGATGAAAGCATTATTTCCATTTGATGCACAAGAATTAGAAGGACATACACAGATTGGAGTCTCTTATATTTTCTAAAAAATTACAAAAGGCTGTCAACATAAGTCTTCACTTGATGAGTAACATCCCGAGCTTCATCAGCAGCTACTTGAAGCTCATGCACCCGACCAACTAAACTTTTTCAGCCTGATGGAGTGATTTCTTGGCATCCACGATGGCCTTCATACCATTCGTTTGAGCTCCCTCCAGTGCATTATTGAGTTGGTCAAGTTCCCCAGTAACAACGTTTAACTGTTGATAAAGGTGCATTTGCTGGACAAATTTATCTTTGATCTTATGCTTCAGCTCTTTCATCTTGGCAGCATAGTCATCCTTGGCTCGGGATACCGCAACCTCAAATTCACTGATGTTGGCTGAAAGCTTCACCCTGGTCACATCTTCATGGAACTTTTTCTCCGTCTCCCTTCTTAAGATGACTTGTTTCACCGTGGTATGGATCTCTTGGTATCCAAAACCGGCAAGTCCTAGCATGATGAACTAGGACGACAACCGAAAAATCTTTGATGACAGCTCTTCTAAAGGAACCTCAGATATTATTTTCCATATGTTGTTCCATGCCTTTAGTCGTGAAAAGATGAGCACCCTAAGCACCTCTGGGTCTAATTCAACATCATCATCACAGGGGGGCATGTAATCTGGGATTAATGCACTTAAGGAAGTGCCCTGTTCTGCTTCTTCCCACCTGACCCTGGTTGCTTCACCTTCTACTTCTATTTGGGTGGAAGTTAAGACCTCACCTCCAGTTCTAACCATTGAAGTTGATAGACTTGTTTGATCAATTAAAATTATGGTTAGTTTCATAGAATAATGGGAATTGGTTGTCTATCTTGAAAACTCAGTACAATCATTACCTAACAGCAGATCAACAACTTGAGAAGACTCCTCCCCATATATTCCAGTTTCAATAGGATCTTCAAGATGGGTCTCAGGAGGGTTTAGTGGATTTAGCTCAACTTGAGCTAATGTTTCTGCAATGGTAGGGTTGACATCAATGTCCACACCCTCATCAGGCATTGACAGTTCAACAACTTCTATGGATGTAACTGCATATTATTTTCATTCATGATTATAAGTGTATATTATAAAAAAATTTACTGGGCGAAGGATAACACTCATTCCCAAGGTCTTATAAATCACATGATAACGTAGAATTATCATAAAATTCTTCGAAAGACATTCCATGATTCATCATTTCATCCAATGATATTTCAGAATCCTAGTTAGTCTCAGCAGTGGGAGCATTTGATGTATCCTCTTAGAGACCCTCATTCTGCAGCCCCTAACCCTGGAAAACTTCTTCAGGAAGGATGGCAGATTTAGTTGCTGCGGCCACCATTGATTCTGGTGCAGGTTCTTCTCTACATGTAGCAGTCACAGGAGCAGTACTAGGAATAAATGTTGGATCTTTTTCAGAAGTAGCCAAGTCAGCATGAATTTGCATTTATTCCACAGCACCCTCCGTGGTCCTCAAAGGAGTATCAGTCCTTTCCCTCAGAGGGGAAATTGAAGAAGCCCCTGCAATCCCAAAGAAAATGAGCAATCTTTTTCATGGTTTAAGACTCATGATTATCCGAAAGACTTACCACTGCTAATGAAGCGTTTAGCTGTGGTCTTCTTCCTCCGATGCTTTTTCTTTTTTGGATTTTTGGGAGTATCTGCAGTCTCCATTATAGGTACCTGAATGGGTGTGGGGAAAACCATGTGCAACTCCTCATCCATGGAATGCTGGCCCGGAGATATCTCGTCTGGTACGCGAGGAGATTCAGCAGCAGCCCCGATGGCAGTACCACCAGGGCTATACTGCGGAGAAGGAACCTCAGTAGTTTTGGAAAGCTACAAGATGAAGAAAACAATTTCCTTGAATAACAAAGCTTCGACTGAAATAAAGTTGCAAAGCAAATAAGTAAAGAAAACTTAAATCTTTAGGATCCACATACTCATTCCACTCCTCATAAGTGGCGCCGTGATCCATCATTTCCTTCACCCGCGTGGTGATAGGGATAGAATCTTTGGTGGAATATATGTAGGCCTTCAACTCTTTGACATAGGCTCTTACTTCATCAGGGTTATCCTTGAAATGAATATTTGCAGGATCCTGAAGAGTCCCTATTCCAGGAAGACGTAACCCTTCACATAGCTCCATCCAGATAGTTTCAGTATCGCAGTATACATCCCGCCATGCCTGGATGGCCTCTGGTCGTAGATATACAGGTGTGCTAGAAGGCTACAAAGAGGGTCCTACAATCTTTGATTTCAGTTTCTTCCCAACTCCCGCAACTATAAAAAGATAATGAAAACTTGTTACTCTATAAAGTTACATCCAATTAAAATTGCCTCAATAAAGTAACTCACCAAGAGTTGATGAATTAACTCTCTTGATTATACTAGGAGGATTATATATGGAACGGGGCCATTTTGACACATGTTGTATCTCTTGAGAATCTGATGAATCATCCTCGGTTGAAGAACTCAGTGAACCAGCTTTATGATTAGAAGAATCACCTACCACCTGAATTGTTTATTTCCCAATGGTTCTCTTCTTCTTCCCAACCCAGTAAACAGGTTTATTCAATATGGACTCAGGATATGATGCTATCTAGTTTTCAGCATACCATACGGTCAAATTTCTTACCGCTTCAGTATTTGGTAAGTCAAAGATTTTACCAGTCCTTTCCATATCCATTAGCAACCATAGTTTCTGAGCAACCATTGGATGCTGCTCTGATCTGACGTTCACTGGAGGAGATACAACATTTGTCCACAGACACCTGAATTGGTGTGCAAATCGATATGGAGCATAGGCCTCACATATAATTTCCCCATCAATTCTGGTGGCCAGTACACCATCTCTGCAGGCCATCATGTAAGACCTCTGTTCCAAGATGGCTGATCCATAGTAACCAAATCGCCCTGTCAGTGGATTTCCATAGGGAAAGAAGTGGAATTCCTTATGAATACCCAGCCTTGGCCTAATATCATAGGCATTGAGGGACAAAGGACAAACCCTAGAGAAGGCCTGGACAGACGTCCTGAATGAAATTCCAGAAATCTGTATTCCATTCTGTATAGTATATGTCCGGAAGTGAGTGGCGATCCATCCCCATAAAACTTGGAATGGTCCCACTAATCTCAAAGGAGAATTACCCATATAGACATGAAGTAAGATCCTATGAATTGTTTCCAAAACTGGGGTAGCCAACCCCACCATCTTCCTCTCAGCCAACTTGGCTACGATAACGAAGGTCCCTGGCCTGACACCTCCCTTCGAATCTCTAACTGGAAAAAGATAGACACTGAGACATAAGGCTAAAAATCCTTCTAGATGGGTCTTCTCCGGGATTTTATGATTCACTTCAAACCCCCATTTCTCAAACTCTCCTGCTTATAGAGTCGGCCAGAATGTGCCAGGATCACCTCTCTTATCTGCTCTCGGGAACTAGTAGGATGAGTACAGGCGGGCCCCTTTTCCCTCTTCGTCTTTAGAAACACATTCATCCATTATTCTGGGTGAATATCCCTTCTAGAATGAGTCTTTAAAGTCTTTGAGATTTTGATCTTATGATAAATCTTCAATAATTCTCGAACCAAATTCGGAGTCTTCTCTGGATCATTCAAAGTTTCCTTTGGAGGGATGAATTCGTCATACATATCACCCAAAATTAGAACCCGTGAGATATTTTAGACATCCCACAAAATAATTCCTACTTCTTCATGTGTTAGATGGAAAAAATTTGTTTTTGGGCTCCAATGGCTAAGCAACTCTGGTGCAAAATTATCATTCCTATAAACATACGTCTGCCCAGCCCAGACAGCTTCATAAATTGCAGCTCCCTTCAGATCTTCGACAAGCTCTTCACAAGTTTCTCGCACCCAATAAGCCCACGTCCAAGTTGGATTCACCCCTCCTCCAGAACATAATTCCCATTTCTCCTTCCAGCCTTTGGATTGATCCATCTGATAATTTCGAGAGATTGAAGGATACCAATGTGGTTGCGTCTCAGGTTTGTGAAGTTTCAGATCTAGTGCACAAGAGCTATGATGCATTATATATGCTTTATTTACTTTTCCAGAATTAGAAAATGTTCATGTTATTGAGACATTCGCTGAAGAAAAGTTGGTATACGACTGAAAACAAGAAGGCGGGAGATTGTTCTTTGCCTCTGGAATATTGACATCTTACAGATGACCATGTCCATATAGAGGCAGATAGATGCTATGTGGGAAATCACAATGATATTTCTTCAGATACTTAGCTAATTCTGGGAGAGTACTATCGCAGAAAATATAGTAATCATGGCCAACGATCTACATCATCTCATCAATTATTTTACTCGCTAGTTCACCAGTCTATCCGATTCTCTTTGGAGCAATTTGATCTGCACAAAAGTTTAATAATTAACTCTTAAAGTATGTTAATTTTTTCATAAAATTTGTGAAGGATTTGAAGAAGTTTTCTAAGGAATTAAGGTGCGTAAGTCCCATAATTGGCAGTCAAGTCTCCTTCGGTCACGCAAGTATTGGTTGCACAGGTATCACCGCACAAGTCCAAATACCTTAATAGAAGCGCTACACAAGAAACAAGAAGCACAAAACAACAGAATCACTCGTGCAGATGAGAAAAAGCCGAGAGCCAAGCTGCACGATGAGAGAAAGAAATCCATGAGAGTTGAGTGCTTTGTGCAGAATGAAGCCCCCTATTTATAGACGCGGCCATAACCCTGCGCGCCGTACCCTGCGCGACCAAAGGCCGTACCCCTGCGCGCCAGACTTTGTGCGCCCCAATTTCCTTTTTCTCGATTTCCTCAGAGTCAGATCCTCATGTATTTTGGATCCAACTCCGAGGGGGGACTTTTGTTGATGCTCCTTTCATCACAAAGTCTAAAGATTGGAAAAGGGGGAATATCTTAGCTCAAAGTGATTCAACCTCTGAACAAATATAAAAAATTGACAAAGGAAGGAATAAGAAGAACATTGAGCAAGGGTCACGCAAGTTTTACAATGGTCGCGCCAGTATACTTGCGTGCTGCAATGGTCGCGCAAGTACACTTGCGTGACGAATTTGGTCATTCAAGTCACTTTCACACCCTAAGTGATAACCGCCCGGGGTCTTCTCCAGCCTATAAATAGCCCCGGTGGGCGCCCATTTCAGGAGAAATTTTTCCAGAATTCAGATACAGAGCTCTGAACTCCCAAGTCTTTTCTTCAGGTCTTCCGAACACTTCTAAGGTAATTCTTTACCTAGAATGGAAGGTCTAGACAAGAGGTGTAAGGTCTAAGTTTTAGAATTCACTAACACTTGCGCGCCTAAGGTGTTTTACCCTTAATGGAAATGGAAAAACTTGTGCGCCACCCTACTTCTTCATCATAACATGCATGCCCCTCTTTTTGAAGTACCTCAGGATAATTCTAAAGGCTTTGGTCAAGGATCACCCAAGTGTTACCCTACTGTTTAACAATCGCGCAAGTACCCTTGTGTCGCATAGGTATACCTGCGCAACCAGGGACTTGCGCGCCTACGCAGTACTTGCGCGACTCCCCAAGACTTGCGCGCCCTTATATTTTTGGGTCCCCTTCCTACCCATTTAACCCATCTTATGGCATTCCACCTCTCCTATTCAAGATTCAGTCTTCAAGACACTCTTCAAAGCCATTTTTGGCATGTTTTCTTGATTGAATTCCTTATCTGAAAGGAATTCTGTGTAGCATCTCTTAAAAACTTAGTGATTCACATATCATTATGTCACTAAAGTGAAAGAGTTCATTCATTCAACCTCATCCTTTAAGATGAGAGAATCCTTAAACAATGGGCCTCCTTTTCAAGAGTAATCCCCATTCATAATTCCCCTTAACCTGGGCCTCCTTTCCAGGAGTAAGCACCAGTTCAAGTTCTCTTAATTGGGCCTCCTTTTCAGGAGTAATCCCCAGTTCCAAGTCCTCATTAATTTGGGCATCCTCCTCAGGAGTAATCCCCAACCATAATTCTATTAACCTGGGCTTCCTTTTCATGAGTAATACCTAGTCTCAAATATGGGCATCCTTCTTAGGAATAAGCCCCAAGTCCCTTAAATTCTCAAAGTCCCTTAACCTGGGCATCCTTCTCAGGATTAATCCCCAGTCTTAATTTCTCTTAACCAGTCCTAATTTACTTTTTGATCTGGGTCTCCTTCTTAAGAGTAAAACACAATCATAAGTCCCCTCTTAATTTGGGCCTCCTTTTCAAGAGTAAGCCCCAAATTAGAGTATCCAAATCTTCATAAAGTACATATACCTTTATAGACCCTATTCCTAGATTTATTCCCTAAAGTAAATCCTAATCTTCATCTATTTGGGAAGTCATACATACATAAACCCCACATCATTTCTTATGATTGCATCTTTCATGCCACAATTGTCTGGTTTTACCAATACCTCTTGTTTCTCACACCGAGCATGAATCACGTGAGCTTAGAGTGTAAAAGTAATTATGACATCTTTCTTTGATCCACCAGTCATAAAAATCATATTCCCTGACTCAAAATACGTGGTTTCTGATTCCATTTCCTAAACAAAGGATACGTAGGTAGGCTATCTGCGGGTACGATCCTAACTCTAAAATAATCCATGTACTTCTGAATGACAATAATCTTCAAGTGCCCCACTGAGTGGCTTCAAAACCAGTATGGTCATCATAATGACCAAGAGACTTTTTATGTATTAAAGGATACCATTGACTAAGAATATATAAACAAATACAGATGATTCTCTATTGATTAAGAACCTCGAATACATATAAAAGATTATTTAAATTTCCTATATATCAATAATTGATTATCAGATCTAAACGAAAGCTCATTTTATACTTGGTAATGTAATAAGGATTCACGAACACAACTTTAATCTATAAACAGGGTCCCGGATTAGACAATAATTCCCCTCCAAAAGGTGTGATGAGTCCGACCTCCCATCCTCTCGACCAATGAAAATTCCTAAGTCTCATCAGTCTACAACTAATGAGAAACTGCCTTCGAAAAGTAGGTTAAAATGGATATGGAATCATTGTATGTTTCCGGTTCTACGAACAAAACTGTTAGAAACCATTTGGAATGTTTGAATCTTAAATCAATGAGATCATCCCCCATTCAAGAGGGAAACAACATCCCAATCGCCTCTATGAAGAAAAGATCTTCCCTCTGGTGATACGAAACTCATCTTGCGGCGATGGCAATCGACAACTGACTGGAAGGGAACTAACCAGTCCATACCGAGAATGACATAATAACCTATCATCTTTTGGACATAGAGGTCCCATAAAAAGTAACACCTGTCAACTTCAAGAGGTCACTCTCTGCACTGACGTAAACTAGACGTCCTCGTTCCCAATAGTGTATCAAGAGTCAACATGTCGGCAGACGAAAAGATACAGAGCCTAAGTCTCTCCACAATAGAAATAGAGATAAAACTATGTGAAGCACCAGTATCAAAAAGGGCTGAAGATAAAACTGAGGCTACTAAGATCGTACCTCAAACTGTAAAAGGGCCGAAATCCTACTCCTGATAGGCCTGCTCTACGAAGGAAGTATGGCCTGTACCTCGTCCCTACGCCCCTGGATGACCACTCTGCGCTGATCCACTCTTCTGTTGCTAGTAACCTGATGACTGACCACCACGACCGCGACTTCCACCTCGGCCCGAACGGCTAGAAGAACTCCAGTTCCCAGACTGGTGAGAAACTGGCGATACATCTCCTGTACGCAGGGTCATAAAAAAACCCCTACCACCAAGTGTAGGTGAGAAGATCAGAAAAAAACGCTGAAGATGGCCCATCTTTCCACAAGATCAGCACTCCATCTGGTCTCTCTGGCATTGAGGCCTAGTATTCCCACTCCTACCACACTGGTATCATACTTCATGGCTTCCCGAAGATTCATTCCGCTTACCCTAATCTCCTCGAGTAGACTCCCTGCGACGCTTCTTACTATCAGTAGGAGGAACACTGACTCTGGATGTTGAACCACCCTGGATCAATACTCCATAATCCCTCAGATTGCACTCAGTGATCAACGCCTAGTTGACGATAGAAGATATAGAAGTCAACCTGAAGATATTCACCTGGGAACAGATCTCTTTCATGAGACCATCCTCAAACTTCCTAGAAATGAACAACTCACCACATGTTAGAATTGGCGTGAAGCGCTGAAGCTCGGTAAAGCGAGATTAGTATTCCATAACAGAAATATTACTCTGCTCGAGACTCATAATCTCCTGGGCTCGGTCGGCCCTCAAGGTCTCTGGATAAAATTATTCATAGAAGATGTGCCAAAACTCATCCCCAATCATACTCTGCTGGTGCCCTGACTGTGAGATCACCTCCCACCATATCTTTGCAGGGTCTCAGAGCATATAAGTATCCAGCTTTACCCTTTTCTCTGGAGGCATCCCTAGGTGCTCAAATATTATCAACGTGGCCTCTAACCACGACTCTGCAGCCTGGGGTCCTCCATCCCCTGAGAAAGTAGGAGGATGCTGCTGCTGGAAAAACTGCGTCAACTCAGCCATCGACGGAGTAGGAGGCAACGCTCCCTGAAAGGTCTACATCATCCTCAGGAAGTCCTCCCTGAACTGCGCATCAGCGCCTGCAACAGGTATAACTACTGGTGCCAAGGCTGGCACAGTAGGAGGATCTGCAGAAGGTCCCTGATCGGCCATATCCGGTGTCTGATCACCATCTAGTAGCTGATGTACAACCGGAGGACGTCTCAGAGGCATAACTCTAAAAGATCAAAATCACACCATAGATCAGGATTATCAAGGACAGGGAACACAAGAGTACAAGATGGAAATAGGAGGAAAAGAACAAAAAAGTTCTACAAAACATGACTACAAGGCATAATAAAACTACATGGCATGTCCTCTTAAGCCGGACACATGGGGTTGTACTTCTCTTAGGGATAGTCGTGTAACACCCCAGACTACATGGCATGTTGTCACCACACACGGCGTGTACTGGATCTTCATTACCTTTCTCGAGTCTCCTTACATGGCTATCCCACACGATCCTCTTAACCCGAGACTACACAGCGTGTTCACTAAGGACACGGCATGTACCAGACAAGGTTTTTGGTGGCCCGTGTTGTTAGTTACACAGCCGACTACACGGCTGAACCTTACACGGTGTGGTCTGAACAAACACGACATGTATAGGATAAGATATCACCAGCCCATGTTGTTCGTGACATGGCCAAGTATCTTGAACGAGGCTACACGGCGCGTTCATACCCAACACGGCTGTACTACATGAGCTTCCCCGACCCGTGTTGTTAGTGACATAGCCGGGTACACAGATTACTACTACAAGGCATGTAATGACCATACCCAGTGTGTTTCTGAAAACTTCATCACCACTCCGTGTTTCTGCTAACACATTTAGTGACACAGTTTAGAACTAAATGACGTGTAGTCAAGTACACATCGTGTATTCTGGGTTTTTCTATCCAGTAGCTCAGAAACTGCACCAAAGCCCAGAAAACCCTGAAAAACAAGCATGGAGGTGCCAAATTCCGATATGTGAGGGCCCATACTCCCTGCGAATCAAATCTTGGCATCTCATACAAATCCTATAGAAGGGAAAAAAGTCAATGATCCACCAAACTCTGATTCATGAGGTCCCATAACACCTCAAGAATCAAAATTTGGCGTTTATTTAAGTAAAGTACAACAGAAACAATTTCTCTATCATACTGTAGGGATTCTATCAAAGAATATATCACAACAACATGCATAATCTACCCAACTTCTATCACAACAACCTGAAATCACTAATGAAACCTAGATGGCATGACAAGAATGTATGGCATGTTATTTCTAACAAGTTCCTATATGATGAATTAGATGGCATAACCTCATCTCATCGGGTTGCAATAGAAATAGAACCACAATTACAGCAATAATAACAACACAAGGCATGTTAATCACTCTAGGTGAAATCATATCAACCGTAAAATCTCAAAACCCAAAACTGCAATAAATGAGGTAGATTGGATTTTCCCTATACACAGGTTAGCTACTCCCGGGCACAACTTATTACCATGTACTGAATCCATCCTATCCCTGGATAAAGGCCCCAAATAGTAAATCAAGAGAAAAGAATTCCTCTGATACCACTTTGTAACGTCTTGATTCCGTAAGCCACCCAGAGGTGCCCCGTACCCGGTTGGTCACATGGCTTCAAGTGCATTTACCCAAATGCTAGAGGCTACCGACTAGCAGCGATGACCTTGGGTGTGATAGTGGAGAAACTATTATCTCATTGGAAGAGTACACAGTGGAAGTAAACAAATCATATAATAGCAGAAGCAGTAAATATCTAACAACAATAAACAACTGGACCACACATGTATATATTAAATGATGCACAATACATATGTCTAGGAAAATATCCAAACAAGTCATGATGCTGAATAAAATACTAAAACAAAGTATAAAAGAAAAACAAATAACCAAATCCTCAGCATCGCAAGCCTCGGCTAGGTCCCATGCTCTCCTATTTCAAAGCAATCAAGTACCATAAGTCGAAGGGTGATTTCCTTTGTCTATACCTGCAACAACATAGTCTATTTGGGCCCAAAACATGGCCCAAACACGGTGTGAGACTAAATCTCAGCAGGCAACCACATGAAGATCTGTGCCTAATAGTCAGTGAGTATATGGCAGGTAATAGTATAGTAACAAGTAAACAATAACAGTAAATAACAGGCTGTAAACTGTAAGATGTAACAGGATGATATACAATAATAATAAATCCACAGAAAAACAAGAAGCAGAGAAGCAAACAGCTAACCACAATAGGAACCCCTCTGGAAAGTACTTGCAGCCAACCCCTCTAGTTTTATCCAAGAAGTACCAACAACCCTCTAGGCAGTGCACTTAGCCGAACCCCTATGGTTTAGTCATACGAAATTATAAGACTCTCTGGGGAAGATCGCTTGGTCAATTCCCCTTATAGTCTTGGGTAGTGAGGGACTCTATGAGGAAGATCACGTGGTCTAACCCTCTTATAGCCCCAAGGTCTAGAAACTCTCTGAGGAATCTCACTCGGTCAATTCCTCCTATAGTCTCTGGTCTATCACAGACTCTCTAAGGAATCTCACTCAGTCAATTCATTCTCTATCCTGGAAAGGTTTTAAAGAGATTAAAACAAAGTAAAGAATCCCTAGGGAAGCTCACTCGGTCTACCCTCATGTAGTCTATAATATCCCAGACTCTCTAGGAAGCTCACTCGGTCTATCCCCAATAGTATATAATGTCCAAGACTCTCTGAGGAAGCTCACTCATTCTACCCTTCTGTAGTCTATAATATCCAAGAATCTTTAGGAATCTCACTCGGTCTATCCCTTATAGTCTATAGCAGCAGGTTCTCACAGCCCCGTGCCAGTCAGTGCATAATAATTCTATAAGGCCAAAGTACACCAACAGAGCTACTTGCTTAACTAGTCTACAACATAACAAGAATATCAAGAATATCATTCCATCCGACAGTCACAAGGCATGGAAAATAGGTATAATGACCAAAGACTAACAAGACCCCATGGTTGTAACAAGAACAAGGCATGGGAAAAACATCCATGCATAGCCATTATCCACAACATGATCAAATTACCTCTACACAAGCATACAAGCATGGTAGGAAAACAAAAGGGGAAAAACAGTAAACACGCAATACCCTGTTCACAGGTATTGGTGGAATTTGCACATAAAACTCAATGACTTCGAACGGTAAGGCACAAACCACCTACCTCGATAATAGGAGATCAATATACATGAACCACGAGGCTTGATTCTCCTTAAAATGGTGTAGATATAAGAAAACATAAAAAACGTTCAACCCATGATATCCTGAGAAAGAGGGAGAATCATTGAATGAAACTCAAAAAGAAGGAAGAGTTCACCGTTGTGATTCCAACACAATCGACATCGGTCGATTCAGAAAACAGAAGAAGGCTCGGGGGATCAGAGGATGTTCGCGGCCGTACGAGTTACTCTCAGTCACGGAACATGGAGAAGAAGGTGTTTTCATCGATTAGGCACGACTCCAATCCATTTAATGAAAAAAAAGAAACTATATTGCGTGTAATTATGGGGTACACAGATTGTACTTGGTCTTTTCGTACTTCGCTTTGATAGGCCTCCACATTACCCCTACACACCGTGTGTGTGGCCCGAACACAGCCAGCTCACGGCCTGGCGCTGCATCGAAGTACATGGCGTGTACTTCAAAATTTTTCATATTTTCCTCTTTTTATAAAAAATGACCAGAAAAGGAAAACATACCTAAAACGAAGATCCGGGTGCTTACAATTCCTAATGATCTACACATATATCTCATTTTTTCCACACTTCCAAAAACATTTTCTAATATTATTATGAATTATAATATTAGAAAAAGTGAGAAGACTCTATTGAAACATATCACTCTTATTAGAAAAACTGATAAATACATGGGGTGTGAAAAAACCTGACATCTTCATAGTGAAAAAAGATAATGAGGAACACCAAAATGGGGACAAAGAATCATTACAAGTCTAAGTCTCTAGAGAAAGATCTCTCTGAGAAGAAGAAGATCCAGAGGCAATGAAAGGTACATGACGTGGCATGTTTGGAATGTGGATATAAGGGATACTGATAGAGGAATTTCACCTAGCCAAATAAACATGGGGAGGCATCATCTATATTTATTATTGAGTGTAGTCTTTCCATGTATACAATTTGAGTATTAGATAATTCATGTTGCTCTCACATTTTTATCAAAATATCAAAACAAAATAAATTTTGGTAGATTACCAAGCATGAGGTGTATATAAGGGCTGGTGATCTCATCATGGTCATTGATGCACTGTTTAAATTAAAATTTATATCTACATCTCTTTATCACAACTAAAATCATGGTCAAAACAGTTGGAAATAGGTTGATATGTTGTAATAGTTTTTTTTGTCTAAACTACTGAAAATCTGGATAGGTATAGTGAAGTATGTGTGTGAACACTATAAATGAATGAAATATGAAATAAAAATGAATAAATAAATATGAATAATATAGGTGTTAGGTATAATCATTATTAATAAGAAGTATCCTATATAATGAAATAATGAGGGAAATTCATTTGATAATACATGATGTAATGTTTATGTTCTTGAAAATATAAATTTAAATGAACATGAAAACAATGAAGTCGCTCAAAAATTTATTATCTCTAACTAGTGACTGCTCATTCCTATATTTATATAGTACAATATCATGATTAATACCATTGGAAAAAATTTAAGTAACCATATAATTACTTTTCTTCATTTGAATAGTCAAGAAGCGAATAACTGGATTAAAATAATTGAAGATAATAAGAATGTTTTGGAGTTATATAGATTAAGAAACACGAAAATGAATTGATTATTAATCAAGAAATTTTTTTTATCAAGTTATTATACACATTTCTTGTAAATAAATATTACGTTCAAAGAAAAAACACAATAAATAAAAAAATATTTGAACGAAAATATAGAGGATAGAGAGAAACCTTCTCTCTTCAGTTGATGTTCATCTCCACCAGCTCTATCTCTAATTTCCTCTAAAGTTGGAGCTTCTTATCATGCTCCAGAATGAATCTAACACACTTATCTTCATATAATTGGTGTTATTAGGGAACCTATATATGTTCTTGGATAAAAAATTGATCCCCCGTTAAATTTTTTCTCTCAATAGGTGTCATCTCTGAATATATTTTCAATTATTTTAAGTAAAATCACTGACATTTTTCATATACTTAACTCAGTTAACACTTTTTCACTACAAACATGTGGTCAAGGATTTTTCTCATTTAACTACATATGAATTGATCTTTTTCATTGTAAAAAACTTGAAAAACCCTCATAAGGTCTATTTTAAATTCACTAGTATGTATTTATGACTTGGTTCACGATTCTTTGATCTCATTTTCTCTTCTTAACCTGTGAGTTTAAATTAATAATGTGCTTTTCAACTCTCTCTTTTTTTGGTTCATCATCATAATAATAATAAATATCTTGGATTATCAACATTATCAAGACTGATGTTCTTCCTTGAACCATGACATAAAATGATTAATGACTAGGAGCATCTTTAGTGAATCAACCAGTGTAGTGAAACTCATCTTTAAAAATCTTATCAAATTCATAAATCTATGTTTGGGGTGTATTTATTCATGGATTTATGAGCTATGATGGTTGTAACACAGTGTGGACTTCAAAAAATATGACTTCAGATAAATTAATCTGAGAATGGGGTCCCATATTACATAGAACAGATTTCATCTTTCATAGCATCAAGTTTTCATCATCTTTAATCTCATTTCAAAATAGGCTTCAATGACTCATTAAAAAGTGGTTTCCAACATCCATCACATCGAACTCACCTAACATCTATCTCTATGGCTGACACAATTCCAAGAATCAACCTCTACATTTTTACCTTCTATGCATCATCTTAAATTTAAGTCTTTTGTTCAGTTAGAAACACAAATATCATTTCAGGGATCCACTTTCTTTAATCTAAACACATCTTTAAAAATGGATGTGTCTGTTTGAGTCGTACACCATTTTTAACTAGCCTCATCTTCAATCTTCATCTACATGATTTGGTCAGTTCTAACGTTATAGATATCCCATTGATCATCAACATTGGTTGGTAACTACAACTGACCTCAAATTCTTCTACAGTGAAGGTCTGGTTGATATAGGATCGATTATCTAGATGTAGCTGATTGCAGCCAATGTCATGCACCCAGACGTAGATGATTACTTTTTTACTATTCAAAATATTCTATTTTTTCCATGGATGATTGAATTTAACAACGATATTTTAGAATTTTCAACATTTGGTCATTTTTTCATGCATTATGGTCGATTACCATTGCAAAAAATTTTATCCTATAAATCGACCGCATAATGAAAATTTACAAGTCAAATAAGAAAGAAATAATTAAACAAATTAAAATTATATGATTAAAGTTAAATTGCATTAGTAACCAAAAATATCAAATACAAAGTTAAAATTAAATAACAAATTAAAAACAATGAAATTGAAAAAAATATTAAATTCGAAATCATTAAATCATTAATTAATTGATTATAAACATTAAATGATAAAACATTCAAAAGAATAAAACTTTATGTTAATGAAATTGTTTATTAAATTATCATGAACATTTGATAATTATTTAAATTAAACCATAACAAAAATAACAAAAATATTAAAAAAATATTTAAGATAAATAAAAATTACATCATTTAATAAATAAATAAATTAATTATAGAAATAAAGAATTAAAAAAAATTAATTTATAAATCAATAATTAATTCCGATCACATAAAAGAAAAAATTAAAATGAAACTCTAAAATTAATTTACAATGGAAAAATTCAACACATTAAATAATTTAAACAAAAAAAATTCATTAATCATAAAATTCATTAATTTGACATTTTATTTAAAAATTACCATAAATAAAATAATTAAATACTTTAAGGAATAATTAACACTAATAAATGATTACAATATAAGATTGATGTGGAAAAGGATATGTTTTAATGGCCGCATAAAATTCCCTCACACTTAATTAATTTTTCATATAGAAAATTAAATTCATTTTTTAATTACATTGAATATTAAAATAATTATAGTTATCCTTTCGTAGGTCTTGATGGAGTTGGGGTCCTTGAAAAAACTACGTTGTACATTAGATTACATGAATATTTGTAGGAGTGAATATTAAAAAAATATCTTTTCACATATTGATTTTTCTTTTACATAACATTGATGTAATAAAGTTCTAGAGTATTTATCTAATTTGTAAGGTTATAGATGTTTCCTGATATGATGAGATCCTTCAAATTTATTGATGATACTCTTTAAAATAGTCATATAGTGAGATAACATACTATGATATGTAACATGGTATATAAATTGTTAATATTGATTACTCTTAACCGAATGAGGCTTATTTTCTGGAATTTTTCACTTTCTAATATCTAAAAATATAGATTATGATAAAAAACCCACTAGTAGAAATTATATTTGTTTTTTTGTAATCAGACATTCCAATCTGCACACATGTGTAATGTTCCAGGTAATTTATGATTATTATTAATTCATGTTATGACTCAATAACATATATGTATTTCATAAACCATGATAATAACAATTCATGAAGACATTGAATATGATCGGTGCATCCCAAATAAAATGTTGTTAACTAAAAATTCAAGGAAGTATTTGTCCCCTACATAATTATGAAAGATTATATCTTGCCTATTTGTTTGAAATATAACTATAGAATTAAATTAAAAGTCCATCATGTAATGATGTATATTTAAGATAGTCAAAGAATGACGTGTCAATCATATATGTTTATGACATAGATGATCAACCTTCTTGATGAGATATTGAGATAGAGATTATATAACATAGTGAAATTTCATATTTTGTTGTTTTCATTGTGACATTAAGTTATTTATTTTGGGTTATTTAACCTGTTTCTTGATAGTAATCTTGGACTTCATGCAATCATTCGTATTTATAATAAGAGATATTACTAGAGGGTCAGAAACTATGTTTTTCCATTGATCATGATTAAATTATATTTGAATTTAATTAATGGAATGATTATTACTCTAAAAAATGAGGAATAATTTTATACATGTTTTAACGATTACAAAAATTGAATAAATATTTTTTCATCAGATTGTGAATAAAATATATTTATTTATATTATTGAATATTTAATAATTTATTTACTGGTTTTTGGATAAAATAATAATTTATAAACAAATTGTTCAATTGGGTATTCAGTAAATTTCGAGGAGTTCAAACTGACTATGACCTGGCCCAATGAAAAATGCATAATTTCAATCCATCAAAATAATATTTTTCATCATGCTAGTTATCAAATACACCATAAAATAATAATAATAATATTGTAGCACCAGGTTTAATAAATTTTATTATATTATTTAAGGGATGACAGAAAATTAAATAATATTTTAACCTAAACACTTTCTCTATAGATAGAGAGTTAGGTCTATTATGGCGTGTTGGTCAAAAATATCGAATATAGAATTACTACGTAGAAAAGTCTTCTATCCCTCTCTCTCAAACACCTAATATCTTCCTCTCAAGAATGAGAAGAACTCCTTCATGTCTAAAGGATCATGGTGTGATCAAGATGAACAATGAAATGCATCTATTTCATTGTGCTACCACATGAAAATATATTGGCATTTCTTAGAGATCAATAGAGTATGTGTGGTTCACCACTAGATATATTCTATAGTTTAATCTTTTAGAACAAAAACATTTTATCCAATGGATTTGCAGAAGATCGAAACCAGCATTGAAGAAAGAATCCTAAAATGAGGTAATGATTTCTACCAAATCCAAATATATTAATTATAAATTTAAAGTGAAAGAACCTATCTTGAGGTTTCATTATACACTTTATTTAAATAAATTTTAGTTTTACACCCACAACAGGCACTTCCAAAACTCCTGAAACCTATATGTTGTTAATCACACTTGAATTAATGAAAGTGAAATAATCTCAAAATAATGAAATAATAATGAAATTCTGAGAATATCACTAGTCACCTCATTTAAATTCTAGTTAAAGTTCCAATTCTATGACTAAAACATGTTATATAGAAGTGTAATTAAAGTATTTAACAATATACACATTCTATTATAAATATCCCCTGGGTTTAAAAGTTGAATGATCCATTTTTCACTTTAGTGATTCAACCCATATGATTATTTTATAAGTCAATATTCCCCTTCCTCATTTGGGTTAAATATTCACCTCCCAATAATGGATTCATTTTTTACAATTAGATAATTATTTTGTTTTTTCTTTTTTAGATTTTTCATAGCCATGTATGTGTAACACACTGGGAAAATGAACTTATTAGAAATGTACCGAGGGATTACACAAACACACCAAGTTCTTAAATATGCAGAGAATCAATATGGGATCCCTTTTCCCCATTTTACACTGATTTCCAAGGAATTATACTATTATTTATTAAGTTGACTCCCGAATATTTTTATTTAAAAAGGATGGTCCCATATGTTCAGGTTATAATATCTTCTTTTTTCAACTAAGTATTATAATTCCATAAGTATCTATCCTATATCCCTCGCTTTCTAAGTTCATAAATATAACATCTATAACAAAAGTATAAAATCACTCAGAAATGAAATTATTCTATAAATTTTTGTATTGATTAAACCCTTAATTATGAATGCAATTATCACTTAGGAATAAATTAATGAATTTCAACTTTCCTAAAATAATAGTCTAATTTAAAAACACACAATTTATTCTTCACAAGGAGAAATTTTAAAAAGTTGTAGGGTTTTTTGATGGGTTGAAATAAAATAATAACCTCTCTCATTTAAGACCCCTCCCTCACACTTAAATCTCATCATTTTCCCCAATACAGTACTCAATGGCCAAAGAAAACAATATGGATTTTTTGTTCAATTTTTTTTTTTCAATTTATGAGTTCGAAGACATATTCAAGGGTCAAAAATAAATCCCAAATTATTTTTCACAAGTTATATCCCTTTTCCAAAATATATTTTAAAAATGTACATGTTCTTTACCTTATAAACATGGATTTTTTAAAATTAGATTGGGAAAGTAGAATGTTAAACATTGACTTCCAAAATAAGCAATATGATATAGGCTACTAATCATGGATCTAATAATTAGTTCCAAATTATTTTCAATAGAAAATATTCAATCAATCATAACACCATAATTTGTTAGTGTATGAAATCAATAAAAATAAACATGGGGCATCATCCCTCTATAACTAATTTTCATTCATGAGAATATTTAAAAAAACAGAGTAAATGTTTTAATTTCATGGAACCATGAAATTATTCTAACATGTATATATTCATTAATAATTATAGAGACCCCCCTAAAATTTGTTGTAGTGTTTCCCTATAGTTTGGAACAAAAAACACCATCCTAAATAATTTCAAAGGAACTATGGTCTCTCTACGAAATTACCTTCAATGGTCAAACAAAAACAATATTAAGTCCAAATTTTTCGAATAAAAACGATAGATAAAATAAAAAATGGTAGTGTGAATGTAATAATCAGGTCAGATGATCAGGGAAAAATATTTATATATACTAAAGGATTTAAGGGATTTTTATTTCAAAGAAAAAATACTCACAAAATAAAGAAAAATATTATTAAACCACAGATTTCCCCCATACTGAGCTAGATTTATATTCCCCATCCAGACTATCCTATAAACTAACCATAAAAACTAGGAGGATGGGGTTTTTGAAGTAATAACCACTATATTTGTCTTGTACATTTTCATTTAATTAATAATTTAATAATGTGGGAACCTAGGATGCTAAGGGAACACTTGACCTCATTCACAATTTCAATATACCCCTGAAAACACTCCCTTATATACTAGAATATCATGATCTCCAGTTCTAAAAAAATTAAAATTGAAAAATTTGAAATTTTTAAAAGCAGAATACATAGTTACTGATGTTATTAGTGGTGTTACATTACCCTTTAATAAATCCTCTATATCAGAAGACATTAAATTATAATGAAAAAAATGTTCTCATGGATGAGTTTTCAAAAATATATTTTGGAAGAGGTAGTTCCACAATGCATAGAGTTTTTTAAAACATTGGACCAAAAATATATATCCCCTTCTAATTAATTCCCTATTTTGCATACTTTTTTGACCCAAAACATTTGTGGTTAATAATGAAATATATGTAAATTCCAAATTAAACTCATCAATAAGAAATTCAGGTTCAGGTCATATAAAATTGTGATTTCCTTCCAAGAATTCTTCAACTATAATCTCACAATCAAGAGTCACATCTTTTGAAAATTAACCACTAATAAGTTACATTAGTTTGTGTTCATGAAAAAATTCATATTTAAATTAAAAAATATCCTTCCCCAAAAAAACAAAATTGAATATTCTATTTTCCATACCAACTATAGGAAAGGAGAACTCCATTTCAGTCCAATTGAAAATAAAAAAATAAAATTCATATTAATTTCACTCCCCCTAATTTTCTTTAAACATGATTCCCATTTATCATTTAATTATAGGATAGACTCATCATCATTGATAGTCTTGATGAATATATTTTATTCAATGATTTTTAAATCAGATTCCACTCCACTTTCTTCTTCATTAAGAACCAGTTAAATGGTTTTGGGGTTTTCAACTTGAAAACATGGAAGTTCACATTTAAATTTAGTTTCAAAATATTAAAAATAATTTATTTGTAGTTTATTGTACTCTTCTAATATATCCTTAATTTCATGTTCAAATATTTTTCCTATTATTTTATAAAAACACGGTCAATTGTTTTTTACATGGAAATTATCATTTTCAAGTTCCCCCCACCACATGATGCCATATGTTCAAAACATATAAATTAAATAGGCTTAGGTGTAATTATATTAATGGTTTTATCCTCTAATAATTATTATTTTGAAACCATTTGGTTGTACTAGTATAGATTTTACCTAAATATTTGATCAAAATTTAGTTCTTGTTCACATTTTGTTTCCTCTTCTTCTTTAATTTCCTCTAAACAACCAAACTAAAATTAATTACTCCCCATTTCAATTTTCATTTGATTTTTTGTTTTGTTACCTAATTCTTGTTTTTTAGCATTCAAATTTATCACTATTTCATCAGGTTCTTCTACTTGTTCATAAAATTAATCAATATTTTTCAGTAATATATCATTCCAAACTAAATAATCATTGGATTTAAGTTAATAATAACAATGGTTTTATTCTTAATTAAAATTTTATTGAGACTAGTTATAGAAAAAATGCCAAGCAGTGTGGTAATAATAGTGACAAAAAAACAATACATTTCATTTTATTGACCCCTTACCATTAAATATTCCATTTTAAAGAAACACAACAAATTACAATATTTTCAACAGAATCACACAATAAGACCCAATAAATATTTAATTCTCAAGAAATAGAAAATGAATTAGAATTTTAAAATCAACACCTAACAGTGATTTAATAAGTAATAAGTTTTATAAAAATATAATTTTTTAAATAGTTGTTTTATTTTATTTTTTATAAAATTTAGAAACACCAAACACTCCCCACAGCTTCCCCTAAAACAATTTTTCTACAAATCTATAGTATAGTTATTGATGCACCAATAAAATTAAAATTTATATTTCCTATTCCTTTTCACATTGGGGAGTAGAGATGAGCTATAAGAAAGGTGGTCGAGATGTTCTAAGGGATTTATTTTTATTCTAAACTACTAAAAACATGGTAAAGAATAGTGAATGATATGGGTGAAAAGTGTGAATGAAATAAAGATGAGACAAAACAAAGAGATAAATTGGTTCAAGAGTGGTGTTAGGTCTAACATATGATAACATGTAGGATTATAAATAAAGAGATAAGGAGGTAAATTAAAATGATAGTACTCGATGCAATGATGATGTTAATGAATATATGGATTCAAGAAAACATACATACAGTGGATTTACTATCAAAAGAATTATCTATAATCAGTGATTGCTCATTTTACTAGTCCTATAATTTAGTCTCTAAATTAATAAAATTGGAATATAGTTCAAACATTTTTAATTACTTTTCTTCCTTTAATTAATTATAAAAAATAAGAAATAAATTGAAAGAATGAAATCAAATAAAAATTATTTTGAGTTCTATATATTAAGAAATAGAAAAATGAATTGATTATAAAGTAATAGCATGGAAATTACATGAAAAAATTATACACATTTCATTTTAATAGAAATTAATTCGTAATCTATGACCACATAAAATTTAATATTAAAAATTAAATAAATAGTAAATATAGAAAATATTCTCTCTTGAGTTGAAGTTCATATCTTCATACTCTATCTCGAATTTCCTCTTACATTGAATCTTATGATCATGATCCAGCCGTAATATCCGACCCTCGATTCAATAAATAGTGTTGGTCCAGATCGTGGATGTGTTCTATATTCAAATATTGGTCCCTCTTTGGGAATTTTCTTTCATCAGATTTCATCTTGGATCTTATTTTATGTTATATTCATTATCACCCCCATAATTTTTTGCTGACATAACTCAGTTATAACTTTTTAACTTACCACATGTGGCTAGGTATTTTTCTTTGTTATCTATATGTGACTGGAGTTGTGACATTGAAACAAAAATGATAGAGAAACGTTCACTCTTTTTTAAATTCACCTAGATGTGTTTCTCACTTGATTCATTATTTTTTTATCTCGCTCTATATTTTTAACACATTAATTTAAATTATTAAGGTTATTTTAAAATCTCTCCATATTTCAGTTTGGTTTCATCAAAAAAATTGTGATTCGGATTATCATCATTCATGAGACTAAATTTCAGCCTTGTATCATGCCTTTAAATAAATCGTGCTCAGGTGATTCTTTAGTGAATCATCTATTATAAAATAAGTAGACAGAATGAGAAGATATATAGAACCTTATTGTGTGAATTGAATTCACTATCCAAAAGGGTTTGATCCACCACCTCCCTTGTTAATGGTGCAGGGTTATCCATAGAAGTATCCCTAAAGGATTTCACCAAGGTTTGGGGAAAATTGAACACCAATTTCTGATTTTCCCGCTACAATGATGTTGGGAGAACTCTAGAGAATTTCATGGATTGAAAAATTAATTAACCCATAAGAGATCTCATCATCGCTATTTATAAATTAGAATTAGTTTGAATTGAATTAGTTTAGTCAAAGAACACATTGGTTCGACCAAACCAAGAAAACTCTTTTGGAGGGACTCACCAGTTCGATCTCACCATTTGGGTCAAAGAACACACTGGTTCAACCGAAACGACACAACTCTTGGTGAGGGACACACCTGTTCAAATTTTAAAAAAAATCTATTTATTTTTATAAATAATTTTAATAGAATTATAACAAAAAATTATTTTGATGAAAATTATAACAATCCCCCACTTTTATTCATAAATATTAATTCTTCATATCACAAGTGAGTCATTATACATAATAAAGTTTACTTTCAATTTAAACCTATACTTATTATTAATATCTCAAATTTTATCATATTTATAAGTTTTATAAACATTAAAGTTATTAAAATTTAATATAAACTGGTGATATCATACATATAATGAATCTTTCATCCAACATTTCATTATGTAGCACTTTTAGGGCCATGTGCTTATATCCTTTTCCGAAACTCTATAAGAAGTAAACCCATTAAATCCTGTAAGTGGAAACACCACTTCAATGTTTACATAGGAAAAATAGTATAATGTGCTTCCATTATTATATCACAGAACTAATTGAGTATTAATATTTTGAAAAGAGTTTATAACTCAACCGCTAGTTATAACGGACGATATTGGTACAAAAAAATTTGGTGCTATAATTTTCAATATCAACAATCATCTTTGTAACTTATTTTCACAGATTACAAAATTTTATTAGGATGAATCTAAATTAAGTTATGGGTTTCCATTACTAAAATGATTTATTCTATAGGAATCATCCCCATATATTTATTAGTTGCATGAATAATCTCTCAGCAGATATTTTGTAAATGGATTGACATGGTTTTTACATAATCTCACATAGAAAATTGTTATGGTACCATATTGTAACAATTATCACACATAATTTTGTCTCAACCATATATATATAGAGATTCCATTGTATATGAAATTATATTCCCTTGATAATGTTTCTTCACTATCATAACTGATAAAGATAGGATACATCTTACTAGGCCACCATCTAATATCCAATAACAGATTCCAAATCCTTTCAACTTTCTTCCCACATGTTGCTAAGGCAATAAAATATGACTCCATGGTAGAATGTGAAATATACATTTTTTTATTACCCTCCCATGAAATAGCACATCCTCCATGAGTAAAAAACCATCCATAAGTGGATTTGGTTGTCACCGATACTGGTAATCAAGCTTGCATCTGTGTATCCTTTTAATATAGCAATATAATAATTATAGTATAAACTTAAATATTTAGTCTTTCTTAAGTATCCAAAAATCCTTGTTACACATCTCCAATGATGCACACCACGATTAATAGTATATCTACCCATTCTACATACTCCAAAAGCAATATCAGGTCTAGTGCAATGAATTATATACATTAAAGAATTAAACTAGCATACTAAAGTTGTGCTACAGGTCTACTCGTATTTATAAAAATATTAACAGTATAATCAAATAGAGTATTGTAATAATTGAATCCAAGATAATCCTATTTAATTAATATTTTTTCTATCTAATGAGATTGACTTAAATTAAAACACCCAATATATTTTAAATCATTAATACCTAGAAAAGTATCAGTTATTCCAATGTCACATATTTTAATCATAGAAGATAACTAATTCTTTGTATCAATTACATCAATTATATTTTTTTAAAAAATTAACATATCATCCACATATAGACACACAATAACTTTATATTCATTTGTAAACTTTGAATAAACACATTCATTAAACTATTATGATAAAATCCATTAGATAAAATAATATAATCGAATTTCTCATTCCATTACTTCAGAGCTTGCTTAAGACCATAAAGATATTTAACTATTTTACATACTTTGTTTTCATTACCCAGTAAAAAAACCCTTATGGTTATTCCATGTAAATATATTCAATTAAATATCTATTTAAAAATTACTTTTCACATCCATTTGATGAATATATAAATGATTACTTTAATATAAAGAAAATAACATCCCTATTGAGGTAATTCAAACTACAGGGGTATTAGTATTGAAATAATCAATTCTTTATTTTTTGTCTGAAACCTTTGGAAGCCAAACTAGCTTTAAAATATTGAATTTTACCATTGGAATCATATTTATTTAAAAAAACCCATTTACTGCTAATAGGTTTTCATCATATTAGTAAATTCAGACTAACCAAAGTATTATTCCCTGTAATAGAGTTCATTTCATCATTAATTTATTATTTCTAGAAAGAAACATCTAAAGAATTCATATCCTCCTTATAAGAATTTAAATCATATTCTGTAGTCAATACTATAGGATACTTATTCAAAATATAATTATTTCAATATCCTTCAACAAAGAAAATTATGGAATCAAGAGAAATAAAAACTAGATGTAGATGTTTTTCCTTCCTAATTATTTTACTTCGTTTAGGTTTAACTCGAGAATCCTAATTATTCTCTACTATGATATTTGAACTAGATGGAATAAATGAGTTAAGAGTATGAGTAATAAATTCTTCCATATCCTCTTTATAAAGCTGATTTTCAAAAAAACTCGACATCCCTTGATTCAATAATAATATTGGCTCCAAAAATCTATAATCCTATTTGATTTTTTATTTTCTACTTGTCCAAAAAAACACCTTTATTTTATATAGGACTAATTTTAGTTCTTTTAAAATCATGGAACTTATAGTATGATACACACCCCCACACATTGAAATAATAATGATTAGGTATTCTACCACTCCAAATTTTATAAGGGATAACTTAGTTTTCCTAGATCCAATCCTATTATGAATATGACATGCAGTCGATAAAGCTTCACCCCATAAATTTAATGGTAATTTAGATTTATTAATCATTCCATTTACCATTTCTATTAATGAATGATTTTTTTATTTCAGCTAATAACTTTTTCTTAGGTATGTAAGGATCAATTCTTTTGTAAATTATACCATTTTCTTCACAAAACTAATTAATCTCATTCATAAAGTATTCCCCACCTTTATTTTATCATAATACTTTAATCATTTTGTTTCATTGGTTTTAAACTTATACTTAACACTTCTTAAACATAGTAAAGGATTAATTATTTTTTTACAAGATAAACATGTAAATATATATTGCAGTTATCAATAAAAGTAATAAAATATGTTTTTCCTCTAGGAGTTAACAATCCATTTAATTCACAAATATTTGAAAGCACTAAATATAATATATTAATATTTCATTCAACACTATAAAAAGGCTTCTTAACTATTTTACATTCAAAACATGTTTCACATTTATCAAAATCATTTCTAAAGTTGATCATGTTTAACATCTTCAATACTTTAGTTAATAATAATTAACAAATGCTAAATCATAATGCCAAAAATTATAAGATTCAATAATGTAAGAAGAATCTTAAATCATATTATTAATATAATGTTTATACATACCATAAAAATTAACAAGTTATACCATGACTTAGTTCATGAATTTAAGAGATTCAGAATCCATCTTCCAGGTTCCACCTTCTGTTTCAAACCCTATTGATTGTTAGAAAATAAGTAGGAAGAATGAGATGATGGATAGAACCTTGATGCATGAATTAAATTCACTATCTAAAAGGGTTTGATCCACCCTAACATTGATGGTGTAGGTTTCTTAGTGGAAGTATCCCTCGAAGATTTTACCAAGGTTTGGGTAATATCAAACACCACTTTCGGATTTCCTCACTACAATGATGTTGGGAGAACTCTGGATAATTCCTTGGATTGAAAAATTAATTAACCCATAAACAATCTCATCATATCTTATTTATGAATTGGAATCAGTGTTAATTTCATCATTTTGGTCAAAGAACACATTGGTTCAACCTAAACAAGGCATCTCTTGGTGAGGGAAACACCGGTTCAATCTCACCATTTCGGTCAAAGAACCCATTGGTTATACCAAAATGACAAAACTCTTGGTGAGGGACACACCCATTAAAATTTTAAAAAACACTATATTGTTATTAATAAATAATTTCAATTAATTTATAACTACAATTTTTTTGAATAAAATTATAAAATAGACCAGTAAAGTTCAAGTCATCTTCAATCACAGTACAAAATTATTTTTGATGACTTTGAAAAAGGGGGTGGTTAGGATCCATCTGATAAAACTCACCTAATCTCGATCTATCTAGCTCATACAATTACTAGAATTAGTGTCTGTATTTGGTTTTTCAAGGTATCAACATCCATTTAGTTTTTAGTTCAGTCAGAATCATATATCTCATATCATGAGGGATCTTGTTTTATGCTTAGAACTTCTTTTACAATGGTGATGCAAGTTCATGTGGTTCTTTAGCACAAAACCAAGGTTCTTATGTCTCCCTTATTATTAAATCCTCATCTCTCATTCATATGAATTTGGTAATTTCATTCTATTAATTTATACTCCATTTTAAATAGGAATCAATTTCATACATTATCTACGAGCCTAGATTTATTCCAATCTAATAGAATTTCAAAGCAAGATTCGTTGATTATATATATCTTCAACTATTGTAACATACTATGAATGGAATTATATTCATCCATGGTTGTGGTTTGATTGATAGTGATTAAAAAATAGATTGATATAGGAAATCAGATTCTTCAACCTCGATTTGCATCTCAGTCGTGTGGTTGATCAATGTTTATCACAGGATTTACAGTCTAGGTGAAAATGGTCGATTTCATGAAATTTCAGGGGTTTGATATCCACAATGCATAGATGGATACTTTTTTACTTTTCTGAATATTATATTTTTCCAAGGTTGATTTAATTCAATTGTGGATGTTTACAATTTTCTATGTGTGGTCGATTACTTGATCCTTGTTATTTACTGCCTTTTCTGATTTTTCAAGATATTAACTAACAAAAAAACCTAGACATACAAATTAAATAAATTAACAAATAACTAAACAAATTAAAATTATATAATTTAAAATAAATTGACTAATTGACTTAAATATAAAATAAAAATTTATATTCAAATAATATTTTAAAAACCTTGAAAAAAATAAATTAATTCAATTTAAAAATCATTAAATAAATAATTAATATGTTAAAATTAATGAATGATAAAACTTTATATAGAATAAAACAATAAGTTAATGAAATTAAGTATTAAATTATCACGAACATGTGATAATTAATTTAATTAAACCATTTTAAAAAATAAAAAAAATATTAAAATAAATAAAAATTACACCAGTTACTTGATTAATTAAAAACAGAAATAAAGAAATCAAAAAAATAAATTAATAGAAGAGGAAAATTAATTCAAAATTCCTAAAAACAAAAAATTAAAAAGAAACATAATATTTTGTAATATTATATAAATTAAACAAATTTAATAATTTTAAAATAAAAATTATATTAAACAAAAAAATCATTTATTAAATAGTTTATTTATAAATTATCCACAACAAAAAAATTATCCAATTTAAAGAATATTTAATTTTTTAAAAATGATTAAACTATAAAAGAGAAGTGGTAGAGGGTATTTTTTTTTAAAATCTACATAAAATTGCCCCACACATAATCAATTCCACTATTGGGAAATTCAGTGCTTTTTATTTAACTACAACGAATCATAGAAGAAAAGTAGTTATGGTTCTAAGCATCATAGTCACACAAGAATCAAGGGAAATAATAATGTCTTCCATTTCTTAAAATAATCATGCCTCCTATTTCAATATCACTACTTTCCTCATTTCAATTCTTTTTTGATTTCCAATTATAGGTGTCAAATAGGTTATATAGAAGTGGAATTAAAGAATTTAACAAAAGAAAATTTTTACAATCACCCTCTCTTAGGTTCTGAAAATTGAAGGATCCAATTTTCACATCATTGATTCTATCAAATAACTATATCATATGTCAGTTGTTCCTTTCTTCATCTTTGTTCAAATTTGTCTCACCTTAATGAACTCATTTATCACTATTATAAACTAATTTTGTTTTTTTATGCCTTATATTTTTTCCCAACCACATATGTGAAATGCATAGTGAAAAGGAACTTCGGGAAAATTTACTGAGGGATTACATACACACCCAGAATAGAATGTCTCAGATAATCACTATGGGATCGAAATTTCCCATTTTACTCTAATATAAAATGACTTATACGATTTTCCTTTGAGTTGACTCAATGAGATATTTTTTCAACGAGGCGAGTACCCTAGATTCTAATTTGAATATCTAGTTTTCTGAAAATGAGATTATAATTACACATAGTTCAATATTATATCACTCCCATTATTAGTTCCTAAATAGAAAATCTATAAAAATATTATAAAATCACTCATCAATAATATTATTCGATAAATTTTAGAATTAGTGAATCCCCTCAATTGAGACTAAATTTATCACTTAGGAATAACACTATGAATTTTAATTTAAAAAACAATGATTCAATTTACAAACACAAATTTGATACTTGATAGGGAGTCATTTTAAAAAAAATAGTTTTTTTATGGATTCACATTAAAACACAGTTTAGCTCATTTAAGACTTCTCCCCCACACATAAAAAATTGCAGTATCCCTGTTGTTGTATAAAAAGGTGAAAGAATATAATAATACATTATATTTCAAAAAATATTTTCAATTTATGAGTTTAGAGACTTATTCAATGTTCATAAAGAAATTTAAAAATCATCTTCCACAAGTTCCAACACATTTCCAAAAATATATTTTAATAATGTAAATATTGTTTCCCTTATGAACATAGAAATTGAATTTCAAATCATATAATGCATTTATAAAGTTAAATAGTGACTTCCAAAATAATAAATATGATATAATTCGTTAAATTTAGATTTTAGAATTAGTTCCAAAGAATTTTCATCATAAAACATTCATGCAATCATAACACCCTAATAATTTATTTTGGAATCAATTAAACAAAATCCACAAGGGGGTATCATCCCCACAAACTTAATTTTTATACATGATAAGATTTAAAACAAAATGATAAAAATACTAATTTTAGGAAAGCATGAAATTATTTTAACAAGTATATATTCCTAAAGACTAAAAGTTAAAAGTACCCTACAATTGGTTTCACTGTTTCATTAAAGTTTGGAACAAAAATCACCCTCCTAGTGAATTACAAATAAAACTTGGTCTCTCTATGAAGGTAATATAAACGTTAAAACACAATCAATATTAAGTCCATGAATTAAGAATAAAAAATAATATCCAATAAAAAATGAGTGTGTGACCGTAAAAACCAATTTATGTGAGTAGGGAGAAGGATTGATATGAAAAAAAATATTTTAGGTTTTTTATTTAATAGAAAAAAATAAAAAATTAAAGAAAATGTTTATTGAACCCTGGGTTGCCTCCCATTCAATTATAGAGTAATAGTCCCCTGACATAATCCCTTTTCATCTTCAATATACCTCAGAAAACCCTACTTTCGTAATCGAATATCTTTCGATCCAATTGTAGAAAAAAATTTAATATTAAAATATTTGAATTTTTCATGAAGAGATAAAAGAATTAATGATGTTATCATGGTTATAAAATGACCCTAAAATAATTACTTTACATCAAAAAACACTATATTCTAAAAAACTACAGGTTCTCAAGGATAAATTTTCAAAAATAGATTTTGTAAGAGGTGGTTGAATAATATATAGAGCATTTTCTGAAACATTGGAACACAAATTTAGATTATCTTCCAGTTTATTCCTATATTTAGCATGGTTTTTAGCACCTAAAATAGTTGGTGTCAACAATGAAACAAAGGGTCAGTCCAAATTAAACTCATCTAGAAAACAATACTTTTGAGGTTTTATTAAATCGTGGCATCCTTCCATTAATTCTTCAATTTTAATCTCCCAATCAGTAGTCATTTCATGAGAAAAATAATCCATTCTAAATTTCATTAGTGTATGTTCAATAAAAATTTTAGGTTCAAATTAAAATATATCATCCCCAATGAAAGAAATGAATTTTGTGATTTTTCTGTCCCTCGGGAAAAAAGTCCTTTTCAGTCCACCTAAAATTAATACCTGAAAATTCCAGATAAATTTCCCTCCACCCAACTTTTATATAAATTGTTTCTCATTTATTATTTAATTCTAGGAGAGAATCATCATCAATGAGGAGATTTTTGGATAAACATTCTTCAATTATTTCTAAATAAAAATCAACTCCCTATTCCCCTTCATTATAAACCAGCTCAATGGTATCAGGTGTTTAATTTTGAAAACAAAGAATATTAAATTTAAAATATGTTTAATGAAATTCACAATCATTGATTTAAAATTTTTTATACTCTTCCAACATATCCCCAAATTTATTTTCTAGTATGTTTTATATTATTTCAAAAAAAAAGGATGAAATGTTTTCAATATCTAAAATCTGATTTTCAAGTTTCACCCCAATCCTCGCTTCCATAAGTTCAGAACCTGTGAACTCAACAAGAGTAGGAATAATTATATCAATGGTTTAGCCCACCTAATATTACTCCTTTTAATGTTATTGGTGTAATTGGTATAACATTTTCCTAAAAGCATCATTAAAATTGAGTTATTTTTCACTATTTGATTCCAATTATTCTTCAATTTCCTTTAAACTACCAAAACCGTGTTTAAAAAATCTATTTCTTCACTCCTCCTTTTCAATTTTCAATTGATCATATGTTTTTCATGATTTTTTTAACATTTCTTTCAAAACTAATTAATCATCGGGTTTTGGTTAAACATTTCCCTAGATTTATTCATAATTACAGGGTTTTCAAGACTATTTATAGATAAACTTCCAATAATATATCCAATATAAGTTAAAAAAATTATTTTCTTGACCCTATCTTATTTAATATTACATTTTAATGAAACACAAAAAATTATAGAATTTTTTGACAATAGAATAAAACATGTTCCAACAAATATTCTATGCTCAACACATAAAAAATGAAGAAGAATTTTAAATTTATCACCTATTAGTGAGGGAGACAATAGAATATTTTTTTTATTTTTATTTTTTGAATTTCTTAAAAAAAAATTGTTTATATGATTTTTTAATCCTTGAATTCCTCGACACATTCTAAACCCTTTTAAAAAACTGTTCCAAAATTTTATAAGTTCATCATATGTTTTTTGATGATCTAGTCATATTAAAATTTATATTTCTTAATATTTATCATAATGGTGAGAACTATCAACACATTGGGAAGGATTTCAACATGTCGTATGAGATTTATTTTAAATCTAAACTACTGGAACATTGACCAAAATAGAGAAGGATGTGTGTGAACAGTGTGAATGAAATAAATATGAGATTAAAAAAAGGAGTGAAAGAGGAGATTGATAGGTGTTTGGTATATCAAATGTTAACAAGAAATAAGCATATATAAAGTGATAAGGAGGGAAATTCAATTGATGATATTCAATGTAAGGATGATGTTCTTGAAAATATGGATTCAACAGTATATGATAACCATTACTTTAGTAATAAAAGAACTACTTATAATGAGTAAGAACCCATTGAACTAGTCCTACAATTCAATATATCGATTAAAACCACATGAAAAAAATTAAACAACCTTTTAATTACTTATCTTTCATCAATTCAACAAGAAAAATATTAATCTAAATATTTAAATACATGAAGGATAAGGTGGAGTTATGAATATTAATAAATGTGAACAAGAATTTATTATCTAGTAAGATCCAAAAAATTCAATCAGGAAGTTATACACAGTGTGTGTATGCAAAAATTAAGCACAAAGCATGAACACACATTATTAAAGATTCAAATGAAAATAAAGAGGAAAGAAATAAAATATTATTTCTTGAGTTGGAGTTCATCTCCTCTTACTCTATCTCTAGTTTTCCCTTGAATCAGAGATTCTACATGTGCTCCAAAAGGAATCTACTTCCCTTATATTTGAATTAATGGTGTTAGTAAAAAATCCTAGATATTTCCAGAATAAAAAATCGATCCCATATTGGTATGTGTCTCTACTAAGTAGTCTATTTGAATTTATTTTCATTTATTTCAAGGAACATCACCAACATAACTCAGTTACCACTTTTTCAACGAACATATGTGGTTAGTGAATTTTCTATATTACATGAATGTGAATTGAGCTATGACCTTATGGAAAAATTGGCAGACCCACATATGGTATGGTTTAAATTCACATGGATGTATTTATGACTTGATTTATCATTATTTGATATCACTATCTTTGCTTCACATGTGAATTTAAATTATTCATGTTATGTTAAACTCTCTCCTTGTTTTGGAATGACTTCATCACAAAAATTAGGATCTCATATTATCTTCATTCTCAGGACTGAAGTTTGGGCTCACATCATGCCTTCATATAAATTATTCTTGGGTTCTTCTTCAATGAGTCCACCAGAACAGTTAAAGTTATCTTCAACAAGCTTTGTGAAATCACAAATCTCAGGTCGAGGGTCCAACTCTACGTACCTCAGTGAGCTCTAATGGTCATCACTCAACATCAACTACAAAATATTCGAGATTATAGATATAAATATGATAATTGGGTCTTCGATTTCTTATAATTGATTTCATCATGAAAAACATCTTTTTTTTCATCATCATCAATCTCAGTAAAAATCACGTTTTATGACTTAAAAAAAGGGGTGGTTGATCTCCATTATATAAAAATCACCTGATCTTAATATCTCTAAATCAAAAGATTACTAGAATAAGTATTTGGATTTGTATCTTCTACACATCTTCTTCAGTTTATAACTTTATTTAGTTAGAATCAAAAATATCATTTTAGGGGTGCACTTGATTTATGCTTTGAAATTCTTCAATAATGAAAGCAGAAGCTTGAGTGGTTATTCCGTGCAACCCAATGGTTCTACTTTTTCCCTTCATGTTTGAGTCTTGTTTCACTTTAATATAAATTCGGTAAGTTTTTTTCAACGATTTGTACTCCATTTCAAATTATCCCCACATTCAATATTTTTTTGTAATCATTAGTATACTATACACTTATATAATGTCAAAACATGATTCCTCTCCCAAATATCTTCATATTTAGAATGAAACAAAAACCAGGCTAAAAATCATCAATGGGGATGGTTTAATCTACATTTATTCTACAATAGAAATAGATTGGAGCTCTAATTAATCATGCTTCATTCACATCTTAGTCATGTGGTTGATCGGTGTCTATAATAGGATTGCCTATGAAATAATGATCTATTACATGAAACTTCTAGCGGGAAATCTCTACAACATAGGAATGATTACATTTTTACATTTCCAAATATTCTAGTTTTCCATTGATGATTTACTTCAAGAGAAGACATTTATAATTTTATAAGTGAATTCGATTAATTAAGCATTATGGTCGATTGAATTTGTCGATTTTTCAACCTATAAATCTACCATACAAAGAAAATTTTCAAATTAAATCTATAAACAAAAAATTCAAAAAATTTATATTATATAATTAAACCAAAATTGATTGCTTAAATTAAAACTGAAATAAAAAGTAAAAATTAAATGAAAAATTAAAAACATTTAAATTGAAAAAACTAAATTAAAAAATCAATAAAAAATCAATTATTTTATTAAAAAAATAATGATAAAAATTTATAAAGAATAAAATTATATGTTAATGCAGTTAATTATTAAGTTATCAAGATTAAGCATTAATAAAATAAATTAACCTATTATTTTAATAATAAAATATTATAAAAAATGTTTAAAAATAAATAAAAATTACAATAGTTATTTAATTAATTAAAAACAGAACAAATAAATAAAAAACTAAATTTACTGATGTAAAAAAAATTAATTCAAAACACATAAAAAATTAAAAATAAACTTAAAAATTAATTAAAATGAAAAAAATCAGCACACTAAATAATTTTAAAATAAAAACATAGATTAAACATAAAATAAATTGGTTTAACAATTTGTTTTGAAATTATCCAAAACAAAATAATTAACTACATTAAGGAAGAATTATCAATAAAAACATGATTAATCTAAAGATGTGATATGGCAAAGCATATGAATTAAAGGCCGCATGAACTTCCAATAGATAGAGGATGGATACTCTAGTCATTTGACACTACTATATCTCATTACTAACAAGATTTATTTTGGGTTTAATGAATTTATATTATGTTCTGAGTGTTACCAAAAACATTATTTATGTTTCTTGTTTAAATATTGATTTATTTATTTTCTCCTTTGGAAAAAAAGTTTTCAACATTTATAAATATAGCATATGATATGGTATGGGATATCTTAATAATAATATTTATGTGTTAAATTATAAAAACTCAATATTGGAAATTAATAATGAAACTAATATGCACAACTCATATGAAACTTCATTATGGAATCACCATGTTGGTCAAGTAAATGATAAGCATTTAAAAAATATCTATCAAGACTGTTATTTAGAATCTTTTGAGATAAATCCACTTGAAATATATTCTCTTTATTTATAAGGTAAGATAACAACATCACCATTCGGTGGTCACGTTGGAAGGGAAGCATAGCTTTTATATTTGGTTGAAATTGATGAGTTTGGACCTTTTCAAGTCGATACTAGTGGTGGATACTCATACTTTATTACTTTTACCAAAAAATTGAGTATGGTTATATCTACTAAATATGTTATATGTTTCAATCATTTGAGAATATCAAAGATTTTAAGAGTGAAGATGATAAAAACCTTGTATAGAAGATAACAAAACATTGACCGGATCAAGGTAATGAATATCTTAACCAAGACGTTATCGAATTTCTAGGGGAGTTTTTATTTTATCTCAACTAACTCCACCTTATACACCATCACAGAATGGTGTTAGTGAAATGAGGAATTGTAACATATTTGAAATGGTATGGTCGATGATGACTCACACAGGTCTTTCATTTCATCTTTGGGGAAATACTTGAAAAAATACATTACTATTACTAAATTGAATCCCAACTAAAGTGGAAAACGTTATTCCCATTATTTTATGGAGTGTAAAGAAACATTTGTTTTTCAAGTATTCAAGTATGGGGTTGTGAGGAATTTCATATGGTTATATTAGGAAAAAACTAGAACCTCAAGGAACATAGTGTATCATTATTGGGTATCCTATAGAAACATGGGGATATAATTTAAACAACCCATTAGAGAATAAAATAACTATTGAAAGGCATGTAGTTTTTTCTGATAAGGAGTATATCCTCATGGTGGATAGTGGGAGAAAGATTTACTTTAATGAATTTGAGGATCAAGATACACAAGAGTTCGTAAAAGTATCAATTCCTCAAGTCCCAATGGAAAATGTTGTTATTGGAAAAAAAGTAATGAATATGAGTGTTGGGGAGGTAATAGAACTTGAGAGATATGAATTTTTGGTCACTAATGATGGTGACTCATTATTAGTGAAAAATAATGATCCTCTCTCCTACAAAGAGTAAGTAGAGATCTCAAAAGCTACAAAGAGGCAATAATCCATGAATTTTGAGGTGGATTTCATGTATCAAAACCATGTTTGGATCTGGATTGATCTCCCAGATGAGGTAAACCCTATTAGAAATTGTTTTTTAAGAGAAATATAGACATGGAAGTTAAATTAAATAATTACAAATCAAAACTAGTGGATAAATAGATTAGAAAATGTTATGTTATTTACTTTTATGTAACATTTATCCAGTTTTCAGGTTTATGTCCATTAGAATTTTATATTACTATCATCTTACGTTGACTATTTGATCTGGAAAATGGTTGTCAAGACTACATTTCTTAATAGGATTCTTCAAGATGATGTGTCTATGTCAAAACCAGAAGGTTTTATGTCTACTAGAAATTACAAAAGGGTATTTAAGTCAGATAGATCCATTTATATATTAAATAAAGATTCCAAGTTAGGTAAAATTCTATTAGATGAAGTAATAAATGAATTTGGTTTCATTTAGATGGAATGTGAGCCAGGTGATTAAAGTTGTTTAGTGAGAGTACATTTTTTTCAATGTAGTATATGTTGATGACATATTATTAATTGGAAATGATATACCATCCTTAAAAGAGGATAAAAATGGTTGAGAATGATCTTCTACATGAAGTAAATAGGTGACAAATCCTATATTCTAGGGATCAAGATCATGTATAATAAATCCAAGAGGTTTATCAGGATTTCTCGAGGTACATATATTGAACAGATACTAAAGATGTTCAATATAAAACAATACAATGGAGGACTGGTTCTAGTGTCACATGGTATACATCTTTAAAAGAAAATGTGTCCTCATACATAAGTGCAAAGAGAGATAATGATTAATATCACATACACTTCTATGATATGATTAATCATGTATTCCTTGTTATGTATGAGGCTTAATGATTCCTATTCTATGATCAAGGTAAGAAGATATCATGAATATGTATATGTACAATGTTTTACTACCATTAGTGATATCCATAAGTATTTAAGGCATACTAAGGATATGTTCTTGGTGCCTGTATGAGATGAAAAAACTAACTATCAGGGTCTATATAGATTCTAGTTTATATATATACCAAAATGATCTAAATTCAAAATTTAGATATGTATTTGGCCTTAACGGAGGAGGTATGAGATGGTAGTTCTCAAAGTACCTAGTTTCCACATATCCTACAGTGGATTCCGAGTATATTTTGGCTTCTGATCAAATAAGGAAGTGGATGGGATTGAAAATTTTATCCAATATCTTCATTTGGTACATATAATAGAAGATCACATCGTAATTTACAGTGATGACACTACACCAATGGTACTCTCTAAAGAACTGAGTTCCATCTAAAGCAACAAAGCACGTACTCTGGATGTTTCATATACTGAGGTATTTTTCTCAATGAGGTGAAGTTGTGGTGAGCATAGTTTCCACATAGGAAAACATGTTAAAAAACTGAATAAATTATTCATCTCAGTTGAATAATGTGTATCATGTGCTATTTTCATTTGGATATACAACATGAGGGTTTCAATTGGAGTTGGTTCCCTAGAACTATCTTGTTTAGTACTTGATTATATTTTTATTATTAAATAATTTTTATTTTCACAACAAGTTTTAAATTTTATAAATTATTTGAATGTTTTAATTTCCATAAAATATATCATATGCTAAAATTTCATAGATGTTACCCACTATGATGAGAACCGTGTGGTTTCATGGAATTATTCTCGAACCGTTTTCTATAGTTAGAAGATATTTTCTACAAGGAAATGTAAAATACAGACTATCAATAGTATAAGGATCATAAGACATTGGGAAACCTTATCTTGGTGTTTAACCATATTGATATTCAATATTAGAGTTTATGATAATTGGAACATTAATAAGAAATACACATTTCTATGTGTCATGTGATGTTCCGAACTACAGATATGTGTATTGATCCTTATACATTTATGTTTACCTTAATGGATATCATGACTCATATAATTTTATGTATTGATAATAACTGTGAATACATATGCTCACATAGAATTTAGATACGTTGGGTGCATCATGAATGATATAGAAATGAGTGATAATGTGGGATAAGATTTATCAATTCTTCTCTTAATGAAAGTTAATATCTCAAGAAATTTGATGGGACTAGAACCACCTGAATTAATCCATGTCCATAGTTTTTAGTGGGTGAGTTTATTTTTGGAATGTCAATGAAATATTCATTTAGCATATAGGAGACTGGAATATGCATACAACCTTCATGATTTGAGATATTTTAATTAAAGGATTATTTTACACAGTAATCATTTTTTGGAGGTTGGAAATCATTCCGATTTTAACTGCATTCACTATGGATTCCTTGTAATGTTTTTATATGTCTACTGTTTACATTATGTGGTCATGCCTGATTCCACTATGAATGAGGTGTATGTTTAGGTTGGTTCCGTAGAACCAATTACTTTTTACATAAGATTTCATGAATATTAAAAGGAGTGAATATTAATATAAATATCTTTTCACATATTAATTTTTATTCTTTATTACATGGATTTTATAATGTACTAGAGTATCAGTCCCATATATAAAGTCCTAGAAGTTCTCTAATATGATGAGAACCATAAAATTATATGATGATATTCTTAAAAATAGTTCTATTTTTAGATAATGTACTCTGATATAGAACATAGTATATAGATCATCATGTGTGAGTGCTGATAAATGGATCGGGCTTCTTATCTTGAATTTATCAATTCGTAGTCTCCAAAATGAGAGATTATGAGAGAAACCCCACCGGTAAAAATTCTATATGTTTTTATGCCATTATATATTCCAATCTATGAGAATGTTTAATGACCCATACAGATTAAGAATATTATTAATGAATCATATGACTCATTCACTTAGATGTACTTCATAAACCATGAAGATAAAAGTTCATGTAAAAGTTAAATACATTGGTTATGTCATGAATGACATGTTGTTAATTAATTATATGCAAAATGATGTGTTCCATTGATATTAATGGATGTAGATATCTCTGACCTCTGATTGAAATATAACAGTCACATTAAATTCCTTGTACAATGTATAATTGAATTTATTTTAGATAGTAAAATAATGATATATCAAGCATATAGGATAATGACATAGATGTACAATCTTTTTGATGATATATTGAGAGAAAGGGATCATATTACACATTGAGGGTTAATATGTTGTTTTCATTGTTGGGACATTAAGTTCTATATTTTGGGTGTCTTGACCAATATCTAAACACTAATTTTGGACTTCATGTGATCCTACCTAATGCCAATGAAAAAGAATCATATAGGGTCACAAACTAAGTATTTAAATTTAAATTTATTATATTCTATTTTAATTTAATTATTAGAAGAAATATTATTCTCAAGACTTATAAACAATTTTATTCTTGTTTTTTGATACAAAAAATTAAATAAATATTTATTCACTGTATATTTAATAAAATATTTTTATTTATTTAATTTAATATTTTATAATTATTTGTTCACTGGTTTAAAGATAAAATATTTTATATAAATATATTGTTCGTTTGGGTATTCAATAAATGCTGAGGAGTTAAAACATAGGAAGACTATGACTGGTGGAAAATAATTAATTTAAAAGTCGGTTAAATGATATTTGATATTTCATAAGTTTTCACATGCACCATAAAATAAAATTATTATTATTATTATTATAATAATGGGGTTTAATAAATATTACCATATTAAATACGGACCATCATGAAATCAGATAATATTTTAACCCAAATCATTTCTATATAAATTGGTGGTTATGTGTATTATGTAGGATTGGTCAAAAAATGTAACAGAATATCATTACCATATAAAACTTCTCTCTCTATATCTAAGTTCTCTTATATTAATCTCAAGAAAAAGAGGAAATCCTTTAAGATCAAAGGATAATGGATTGATCAATATAAGTAATTAAATATGATTAATTAACTATTAAAGAACCCAGAAATCAATTGGAATTACTCGAAGATCAAATTAGCATGTGTTGATCACTGGTAGATGGATTATACACTTGGGTCCTTAATGTGAAACAAATGTAATCTGAAAGGTCATTTGAAAGAACAAAAATGTCATAAAAAAGGATCCTAGGATGAGGTAATAGTTTCTTGCAATAATAAATTAACTAATTATAAATTTAACGTGCAAGATCCTATATTTCGGTTTTCCAAAACTATAAATTATAGGAAAAATTAGTTTAATACTGACCAAAGGCAGTTCCACTATTCTCATAACCCTCAAGTTTTATCAGAGGGGTTTCATTTAAAATTTGTAAAAACTTATATGATTTTTGATTGATATACTCAACCATTTCTCATTTTTTCATTTCACATTATTCATTCTTTAATCTGATTTTTATTAACTTATTTTCAACAATGTATTTTCGTTTTTCAAGATTAAAAAATTCTTACTTTCAAAAAAAGTTGAAGAACGATCAAAAATTCCATCAAGAAGTGTTGTGGAATATGACTAGATAGTGTTGGATTGTAAAGCATGTAGATAGAGCACACACACCATGTACCCAAGATCACTTCACCTGGATGTGTCATGGGATACAAGAAATTCTGAAATGTAATGACACATAGTGCATTTATTTCACAACATGTTTAGACCAGGAAATCCTGGAACAAAACATTTCATATTACAAAGTGTGTTTCTAGCATAGAATTCATGTGGTCTAAAAATGTTAGTGGATAAATTCATGCAATTCACGTGGTAATTATACACAACAAAACCATGTCACACATGAATCCTAGAGCATTAATGATGTACATGGTGTGTGTAAGGCTTATAGAGTGTGTAGTTCATCATTTACTATATCCCAAATACACACTGAGATATTTGGAGAGTTATAGAGACACATGTCATAAGAAATAAATGATGTTTACTTAGTCAGTACATATAGAGTTTTCATGACTAGCTAACAAGATGGTTTTTTTGGTGGGTTATGTGGACACCTGACAAGAGTGATAAAGTTTGAGTAGCTATCTTGTACACATCATGTAGTACAACCAAGGTACATGCCCAAATCCCCTAGCATGTAACCCAGGTCCATGAAAATCAGGTTATACAGTGTATAGCATGTAAGTACCTATTTTTTAGTCTCCCAATAAGGTAAAGAATTATTAAAACATCCATTTCTTTGTTGGAATACCTAATGTGTTTGAAAATATAATAATTGTTTTAAAGAATTATAAATGATAAATAATTTTTTTTGTAATAAATCTATAATTATTTGTTATATATATTTTTCCATGAATGAAATTAATGATGGATATCTCCAAATGAATTTGGATTGTCATTAATATGAAAGGGAATTAATTAATTAATTAATTAATTAATTAAATCACTTTTATCATTATAACAAAGAATGAAAATGAAATTAATGTTATTTGGTTTTTATTTTGGGTATTCATTGCATGTGTATGAATGTTCATGAGAATGACTAAGACATATGTATGTGATGGAATTATTTAATTTGATTTGTTGCATGGGTTTGTAAATTATTAATTCTAAAGTAAATTTGATAGTATGAATGTCATCCCTCCCTCCATTATTATATAGGACCTCTATGTCCTTGGTTATTTTTGTAATATCCATTAACAAATCCTTTGGTTCCTATTACCAGTATATGAGCTATAAATACATGTCATTAATGGAGTATCCAATGGCATATGGAGGTGTTTCTAGATAGAACCATAATAATTCTAACTCTGGTAACACAATGGTGTAGATGTGGTATTATTTAACTCATCCCAAGATCAGCATAAAGAATTTCTCCCAAGGTAAAAGGTTTATTTATTGTCTGATCGGTAAATCAACTATTAGATAGGCTCATGATCAAGTATTTAGTTATTTATTTATTTCTATCTTATGTATTATTTATTTTATTAATGAAGTATTTAAATCATATTAATAAATTAATTAATGTGAAAATATGGAATTTAAATAAATTGATTTGGCATAAATGTTTTATCAAATCTGATTAATTTATTAAGAAAAATCTACCTAATATTAACAAGTTATGTAAAGGATAAAACAAGATAAAATTAATTCATAATAATTAAAAATTTCTCAAGTTAATATTATATCATCAAGGTGTCCATCATCTAAATTTTTATGTGTAATGATCCAAATATTTATTGATGGAAATTCCTTTATTATAGTTATGTCACATAAAACCATATTATGAAACACAATGCCATATCATGCATAAATGAACTACTAAATACTACTTGACCTTTATATCCAATCCGTTAAACATAAGTTTTCCACTTTTGTGTTTTCAATTTTCAAAATAGGGCATACACAGTTGTGATCAGTAAGATATTTGAAGTCTCATGAGACAAACTTAATTTTTGGTTAATAGTAACATACCCTTATGAATAATAATGTTACCCTTATGAATAGTAATATGACCCTTATTAATAGTAATTTGGCCAAATGGATATTAATCATACCTATGATAGTATAAATTTTTTATCCATCTATAAGTGACAATATGATATAATTATATCATAATATTAGTAAATAAATATTTTAAGAATTATTAATTAAAAGTTGGTATTATTATAAGTCATAAATATTTATGATTAATTTAAAAGATAATATATTTTCATAAAATTTATTCATATATTAATATTTTTTGTGTTAGGATTTTAAAATAATTTTATGAGACCTTAATTAATTTTTCAAAGTGTTATAAAATCATTTATATTTTTAAAATTTTTATCTTCCATGTAAATAATTATTTTTTAAAAAAATTAAATTATACATTTATTGATTTTTTTTATAAAATGGAGTTCATTTTTCAATTCTAAACATCGAAAAATAGTTTTGGTGAATTTTTGGAATTTTTATAAAATACATGAAATGGGTTTGAATAGTAAAATATGATAATTTACAATAAGTGATAAAAACATCAATTTTTGAGTCATGTTTGAGTCATGGATGTTGTAAGTGACCATTGGTTCGAACTCAAATGCACTTATTTCTGTATTTAGTCACAATAATCCCCACTATTTCTTTTCTTGATCAAAATAATAAACTAATGATTAAAATATTAAGAAAACACCCACCTCCTCCACTATAAATACCACCCATCACACCCTCTTCTCATCACACCTCTCAAGCTTTGAGAATTCCCTATATTCTACCAATTACTCTTCTCTAAACCCTACCCCACATCTAGGATCTCTTGGTCTCATAAAAATACCAATCCTAGGGCTTTTAGGAGGATCTCAAGAGGATAATTCGAGAGGTAAATCCTTTCTTTTCTTTTAATTTATTTTAAATTTCAATTTATTTTTTTATTCATTCCCCACATCCCATCAGAAAAATGGAATTATAACTCCTATAAATTAAATATTATATAAATATATCTTGTTAATGGAATATCCAACATTAAAATCCTCCATCTCTCTTTCATCTTCAAAATGAAATCGTTGCTCGTGATGTGTCAATTTACCAACATCGTGGGTGATGCACTTTCATTTTCCTTAAATATATTAAAGGTTGTTAATAACACCATTAAATGGTTATAAAATAAATTTAATGTTTATTTTATAACCATTTTTATGTTCAACAAATATCTTGTACTCATAATACTAAATGATAAAACAAAATGAGTTCATATCATTCGAAAAAACTGCCAAAATTAACCTAACAGATCATAATTTTTTTTTTCAAATGAATCATCCTCATGGAATATAACCCAATATTTTGTAATATAATTTCAAATTCTATAATATCATTAATAGAATATCATTATAATTCTATATGTTCTTCCGAAATATAAACGAATTCCAATTCATGAATACAAAGTGAACCGATCATAGAAACCATGAAAATGAATGCTCTAAAATGATGAAATTAAACTACATAACTCATCCAAAGGACCATAAAATAACATAATAACACCATAAGGAAAAATATTCATTTATAAAAGTTTATTTAATTATTATTTGGTCAATCTAGTTTTATTATATAGGATATTAACATGAATTAATATTTTAGACAAAAGGTTAGGGGAATTTTTAAACCCAACTCTCTTTATTTGGGTTTTCCCTCTTTCACTCCATTTTTTATGGATATTAATTTAAAATATTTTATTAATAAATATATTAAATTTTATTGGATATAAATTTATTCTTCTTTTTTTTATGATAAACACATGTTTTTCTAAAAGAACTGTTCTTTCGTAAAAATACCTTTTACTTCTCAGGATTGTTTCATTCACTCAAAGTTGATGATTCTTATATCAAGTACATTATACAATCTTTAATTTTGGAACCCAATATTTATTATTGTATTCTTATGAAATAAAACTCATTCCTTTTCATGGGTTATTAAAATTTTTATGATTGATATATGTTCTATGTGGCATGCATGATTATGTAAATGTTGGGATGTGACGGGTTCCACCAGAATTATACAGTGCAACGTAATTGTTATGATTTGACGGGTTAACTATGAATTTTATTTCAATCCAATTAATTGGTTAATGTGAAGAACCTCTCTAGTAAGGTGAAATATGTATGAACATGATACTATCATTGTTCAAAACTATGTGTGGTAGTTGACCACTAAGATATGATGTTCCATTTTTTTGCATTGCCACATTCTCAGACTTTTCTTAATGCTTACTCTTATCATTATGATCATATTCCTATATTATAGTGATAATTATTTTTACCTCCCCCTTTTATATTTTTTCATGTACTTATATATCCTCTTACTAGGATTTTATCTCACTCATTGTTGATGTATATCCTAGGTGACTACACGTACTATGTTGAATTCAAGGGCCATTAAGAATATAGAGAAGAAGGAATTAAATGAATTTATATATTTATGTTGTAAAAGTTATGTATGGTCAATATTTTCCCAAGATACTAAACCTTTCGATCCTATTTGTGTAATGATTTTATGTTTTTTATCTTTAAAATGATGTAATAGTATTGTAAGAAAAAACAGGGTTGCTATAGTTGGTATCAAATGATGGTTTAGTTAATTTTGGATTTAATGTTATAAAACCTTAGTGAAAACCATTAGTACGAGACTAAGTATAAGTAATAACCCTAGATTCATCTCTAAACATAGGAATCCCACAAGATATTCCTATAGAATTAATTTCACAAAGTAATAAATAATATGTTCATGACTTGTTGACTTATGATTTGTTCTAACCTTCTCTATTTTAAAAAATGGCGGGTACCAAGAGATACCAGGTTAATAAGTTGTGTGAGGGATAGTGAAACAACTACCTGAACTACATCACCAATTCTTTGGGAGGTGGTGTTCAAAATATCATAGTGTTTCTTACCCATCTGTCTCAGGTTATGAACAATAACCTAAATATGGTGGGACATCCTCCTTCACTAAAGGGGGAGATACTGTCTGTCGAGTGTTTTATGAGTCAATGACCACCAATTGTTAGTGGATCATACGAGCCATATTTGTAGAAAAGTGGGTCAAATTGATGGATAATACCTTTTCTGTGCTTCACTGTTATGATATAGGGAAGAAGAATCTTGTTGTTTATCGTCTAAATTGAGAGGTCGACCAATGGTGGGCGTTGATTAAGAACACCAAGTCATGGGATAAAATTGAAGAGATAGAGTGGGAAGAGTTAAAGATAATGTTTCTTAAAAAGTATTTCCTTCAGACTCTTTAACCAAATATGAAGATAGAATTCACTGAGATGAAGCAAAAGGAAAGATAATCTATCACAACCTATGTATAAAATTTAAAAAGGATTTCAATGTACACTTTAGGTTTGGTTATCAACAATGAGAGAAAAATAAATAGATTCTTCAGTGGTATAAATCCACACCATTGAAAGGATACTACAATTTGATACTTTGGGAGTTATGAATAAGTAATTTTATGTGCTCTCAAAGTGGAGATGGAGTTTGTAGAATGGTCCCATGGCTATGGTGATAATAAATGAAAGACAGATTTTTGAGATGTAGGATCTAATGAGAAATTGGGAAAGAAAACTCGACCACCCACAAGTAAAAAATGTGGAAGGAAGCATCATGGGAACTACCTCAAAGTGATGAGGAAATGCTTGAAATGAGAAATAAAAGGCCACTAACCTTATGAATGTTGAAAAGACATGAAAATTACAGAAAATGTGGTGGAGGAAAGGATGGAATCACCCATGGTCCAATTCGACAACTATAGGGAGCAAGGGAACTATGATATCTAGTGCCTTAAATGTTGTGTTCTTAATGGTAATCAGCATCATCAAGCACCATAGAAAAGAGATAATTGGAATAATTATGCCATCACTACTGTGATATTGGAGAAAGGGAACAAAGTCATACTAGGTACACATCCTATTCACTCAATAATGGAAAAAGTTTTATTTGAGTATGGTTCTACACATTACGTTATAGATCACAAGTTTTATAGAACTGTTGAATCGATGATTTGAAACCATGAAGTAGAGATATCCAAGAAAAAACCAAGTGATGAAATCATTGCAACCCATGTGATGGAATATTTTTATATTGGTTTAGGTGGTAAGATTCTTCCATAAAATTTTATGATACTCTCCTTGGTGAAATTTGATGATATATTGGGGATGGATTGGCTCTCTTTATTTAGATCAGATATAAACAGTTGGGAAGAAGAATTATATTTTATTTTTCCAATCAATACCATGATCCTCTACAAATTAAAGGAAGATCAGGAATCTACTTTGATAAATACTTCTACTTATTGGGTGTTGATTCCCTATAAGGATGCATAACTCACTCAAATCGTCGATTCAAAGGATGTTATCTACCTAGGGGAAATTACCAACATGATGGAATACAATAATTTATTTCTTAAAGAGACACCCAGACTACCATTGTATCATGAGGTAGATTTCTGAATAGAACTCATACACTGATCTAATCTTTTCTCAATGTGTTCTTATAAAAAGGAACCTATCAAAATGGGGGATTTAAAGATGTTTCTCCAATATCATTTGAAAAAAGGGTTCATAAACCCTATCTCATCAGCTTGGTGTGCACCAATGCTCCTTTTCAAGAATAATGATGGATTGATGTGGTTGTGTATCGATTATTGAGAACTCAATAATATCACTATAAAGAAAAAGTATCCACTTATGAGGAATGACAACTTGTTTGATCAGTTGAGAGGAGCTCGGTACTTCTCAATGGTGGATCTCTATTTTGGATATCCTCAACCAAATGTGAAGAAATAATATATTCATAAAACATCCTTTTACATAATGTATTAGCACTATGAGTTTTTGTTGATGCCCTTTGGACTTACTAATTACCCTATAATCCTCGTATATTTGATGAATATAGTCTTTATACATAACTTAGAAAAATTTGTTGTAGTGTTTATTGATGAAATTATCATATACTCCATGATAAAGGAGGAAGATAAAGAATATTTAAGACTTGTGTTGGTGACATTGAGGAAGGAGAAGTTGTACAACACATTCATCAAGGTGAAATTTGGATTCAGTAAGTGACATTATTGGGACATGGGATCACAAGTGTGGGAATTTATGAGGACCCTTCAAAAACTATGCAAATTGAGGAATGGAATAAACCCCCTAGTGTCATAGAAATCCATTGTTTTCTTGGATTAGTAGGGTATTATAGACATTTTTTGAGAAATTTCTCAAAATTATCAAGCCCAAAAACTGAGTTAACAAGGAAAATGGTAAAGTATGTCTATATGGAAGAATGTGAGGAATGATTCAAGGAGATAATAAGAAGGCTTAACACTAAACATGTACTCACATTACCTAAAAGTGGATAAATATTTGTGATATATAATGATGCTACCAAGAAATTATTGGGTTGTGTACTCATGGAAAATTATAATGTGATGGAATACACCTAACAGAAGATGAATATCCATGAGTCGAACTACCCTAAGCATGGTTTAGAGCTAGCATCTGTGATTTTTTGCATTGATAATTTGGCAGCATTATTTCTATGGTGAGAAGTGTGACATATAAAATAATAAAAAGAGCTTAATGTATATATTCACACAAAAGGATATCAACGTGCATCAAAGGGGATGTATAGAGCTAATAAAAAACTATGACTTCTCTATTCACTATCATCCCGGTAAGGTGAACAGGGTTGCTGATTCTCTATGTAGAAAATAACCTATTACTCTATCCATGTTTTATATTGAGAAAGGCCATATCTTTATGGATATGTCAAATATTGATTTGGAAATCATAATGGTATGGAAGATATCTTAACATTCCCAAATTATTTCTCAACCATATATCTAAGAAAATATTAAGGAGGCCCAAAGGGATGATATGGAGTTGCAAAATAATATGAATGCAGTAAAAGAAGGGAATTTGGAAGAGATCCATATTGATGAAGATGGTGTAATTTTGTTTGGAACAAGGATATATGTTTTTCATCACCCAGGATAAATAAGGATCTACTGTAAAATCACATAGCTAAAGTTTTTCTATCCATCATGGTAGCACCAAGATGTATCGTGATCTCCGACAAAAATTATGGTGGGGTAAGATAAAGAAGAAGATTGTAGAATATATCTCATGGTGCTTGATTTGTTAGCAAGGCAAAGTAGAGCGACAAAATTCCAATATGATGATACAACCACAACCTATAAAAATATTGAAATGGGAGAATGTCACCATCAACATTGTCATAGGTCTCCCAAAGACATCCGATGAAAATATTGCGATATGGGTTGTGGTGGACCGACTCACCAATACTGCTCAATTTATTGCTATTTGGGAAGATCTCTCACTTGAACAACTTTCAATGATATATGTGAATGATGTGGTGATAATAATGGGGTTCCACTATATATTTTATCTAATATTTATCCCAATTTCACATCTATATTCTCGAGGAGTCTTCAATATTCCTTGAGTACTAAATTGAAATCCATCATGGCCTATCACCCCCAAACTGATGGCTAACATGAATGGAATATTCAGATTCTCGGAGATATTCTAAAAGACTTTTCATAAGAATTCAAAGGTGGATGGGATCACCATATCCCATTTGTTGAGTCGTCATATAACAATATATTCCACTCAATTATTCAGATGGTTCCATATGATGCTTTGTATGGAAAGAGATGTAGAAATGAAACATGTTGGGATGAAGTTGTATAAAAAAAGCTACTTGGACCTAATATTATACAAGATATGATAGGAAATGATCATGCCATCAAGAAAGATATCAAATATTCTCATTATTGGAAAAATAGATATGTAGAAAACCATCGAAGGGACTTTGAGATAGATGTTGGAAATAAAGTCTTCCTTTGAATATCACCATGGAAGAGAGTCATTCAGTTTGGAAAGAAAGGGAAGCTAATCCCAAGGTACATTGTCCCCTTTGAGATACTTGATCGCATATGATCCATGGACTATCACCTTATACTTCCAATGAATATGGATCAGGTTCATGTTGTGTTCCATGTATCACTCCTGAAGAAGTACATACTAGATCCCACACATGTACTGAACTCAAAAGTGGTATAGCTGGAAGATGATCTCTTTTATAAGGAGTAGCCCGTAAAGATTCTGGACCAAATAAATAATGTTATATTCAATAATAAAACACACATTGTCAAATTTTTTTGGAGGAACCATAATTATTAAAAAGAAATATGGGATCTGTAGGAGGTGATAAAGAAGAAGAACACTCACCTTTTTTTTTGTAAAATGAAATTATGAGGGTGAAATTTAAATAGGGGGGAGAATGTAAAGATCCAAAGTTTTATCAATGGATATTCCCTTCTTATAATTATTTCACATAAAATCACATTAGTAAACACAATCACACATCATGCTTAAATAAACTACTAAATATTATTGGACCTTTATATCATATCCAATAAACATAATTTTTCCAATTCCGTGTTTTGAATTTTTAAAATCTAACACAAACATTTACGATCAGTATGATATTTGGAGTCTCATGGGTCAAACATGTTTTTTTTGAATAGTAAAATACCCTTATGAATAGTAATGTTACACTTAAGAAGAGTAATATGAGCCTTATGAATATTAACTCAGCTAAGTGAATAGTCAACATACCAATTATACTATAAATAAAATTTATCCATCTTATAATTGACAATATGATATAATTATATTAAAGTATAATTAAATAAATATTTTAAAACCTATTAATTAACTATTTTTATTTTTATAATTCATTAATATTTTATGAGAAATTTAAAATAATATTTATTTTCACCAAATTTATTCATAAATTAAAATTGTGTTGTCTTATGATTTTGAGATAATTTTATATGACCTCAAGTAATTTTCCAAAGTGTAGTAAAATTAGTTACAATTTTAAAATTTTTAATTTTCAAACAAATTATGATTTTAATTAAAAAATAAATTACTCATAATAACAAATTTATTTTTATAAAATGGAATTCATTTTTTAATTCTACACATCGAGATATTGTTAGGCTGAATTTTTGTAATTTTTCTAAAATATTTGAATATTGTTGTATAGTAAAATATGATAATTTATGATATATGCTAAAAAAACAAATTTTTAATCATTCTTGAGTCATGTATGATGTATGTTACCATTTTTTAGAACTCATATACACCAAATACTGTATTTATTGTCTTGAGAAACATAATAAACCAATGATTAAAATAAAATGAAAACAGTCACCTCCTCTACTATAAATGGAACCCCTCACACCCTCTTATGCTAACCCCTATTAATATTTTATCCTTGAATATATTCTTCCAAATGATATTCTCTAGTCCCCCCCACATCCAGGTTCTCTTGGTCTCGTCAAAAGTCCAATCATAGGTGCCTTGTAGAGGATCTCAAGAGGAGAATTCAAGAGGTAAATCCTCTTTCTTTTCTTTTAATTTATTTTATTATTATTTACTCAAAACCTTTCATCCACATGGAATGATAACTATATTACCTAACATATACTATAATTATATCATGTTAATGTAAATCCAACACATAACTCCTCCATCTCCCACTTTCATCTTAAAAATGAAATCGTCGCTAGGGCAGTGTCAATTTACTGACATTGTGAGTGATGCAATTTTATTTTCCATAAACATATTCAAGGTTGTTAATAATACAATTAAATGGTTAAAACATATTTTAAAGTGTATTTTTTAATCTTTTTTCTGTTTTGGAAATATCTTATACTCATAATACTAAATGATAGTTCAATACAAGTTTGTATCATTTGAAAAACCGCCAAAATTAACATAAAATGACCATCATTAACATTTATCTAATGTGTCATCCTCATGGTACATAACCAAATCCTTTTTAGAATAAATAAAACTTCTTTAATATAATTAATAACATATAATAACAATTCAGGATATTTATACTCATTATAAATGAACTTCCATTCATGAACAAAATGAACCTATCATGGAAACTATGAAAATGATTGCTCCCAAATGATGAAATTAAACTATATAACTAATCCAAATTCCTATAAAAAGAACATAATAACATAAAAAAGAATCATATTCCTGTATAAAATGTTTTTTAATTGTTAATTAATTAATATAATGATATTATATAATATTTTAACATGAAGAAAGCTTTCAGACAAAAGGTATGGGGAATTCATAAACCCAACACTCTTTCTTTGGGTTTTCCCGCTTTCACTAAATTTTTAGTATGTTTATTACATAACAATAATTTATTCACCATTATTATACATTTTATCTAATATAAATGTTTCTACTTAAGTCTATGAAAAAATCATTGTTTTCCCAAAGAACTCTTCTTTCAAAAAAACACACCATTTACTTCTCAAGATCATTTCCTTCACTCATGGTTGATGATTCTTATATCAAGTACGTTATTCCCTCTTTCATTTGGAAACACAATTTTTATGAATGTACAATTATGAAATTAAACCCATTACTTTATATGGGTTATTATATGTTCAATATTGATATGTGTTCTTTGTGGCATGCATGATAATGTAAATGTTGTGATGTGACGGGTGTGCCCAGAATTATAGAGGGAAATGTAAATGTTATGATGGGATAGGTTAGTCAAGAATTATATATAACTCCAATGAATTGGGTAATTTTAATAACCTCATGATTAAATAGAAATATGTGTGAACATGATTCTATCTTTCATCAGAACTATGTATGGTAGTTTACCACTAAGACATGATGTTTTATTTTTATGCATTGCCACATTCAATGTCTTTTCTTAATGCTTCTTCTCATTATTATGACCCTATTACTATGTTATGTTTCAAATGATTATTCACACCCCATGTTATATTGTTTCGTGTACTTATCTATCCTATTACTATGATTCTATGTCACCCCTTTTGATGTATATCCTTATGTGACTATTTGTAAAAAGGAGAATTCAAGGGCCATTATGAATCTAGAGAAGAAGGAATTAAATAAATATTTATGATTTTTTGTAAAAGTTGTGTGCGGTCCCATTTTTACTGATACAATAAAACTCTGGATCCTCTTTGGGTACTTATTTTATGTTATTTATCTTTTAAATGTTGCAACAGTAATGCAAAAAATTGCAGGGTCACTATAAGATGAACCCATAGTTTATGTGTCGGTTCGACCTCCATCAAGGGAACATTTATTTATCGGGAAGTCAGTACTAATATAGTGGGTCAAATTAACTAAATATATATTAGGTTTAAAGTCCTCCATCTATCAAATTAAAATTATAATCAAATCATTGAGGAAATATGAGTCAACTTTTCGATATTAGGGAGTTAACTCAACGGATTAAGGAGTTGCATGCTTGTGGTTGGAAATAATGGCTACCTTAAAGCATTATAGTAATATTCATGGAATTTTTTATTATTATAATAAAGGAAATATCGATCTTTTTTACTATAATTTCATTGAAACTAGACATTCCTGGTTCTATGGTGTGATATTTTGAGATTTTATAAAATTATTATTGAATTGAGAAAATTAATTATTATTATTTATAACATAATTTGTAATCAAGTAAATTATAAATCAAATGTTTTAATTATATTATAAAAAGTAAAGAAAATGATTAAAATTGTGAAAATAATCTTTAATTAAGGGTATATCCTTAAAAATATAAAATTTCATATATCATATAATAATTTATACAATACATTATTGTCAAAATGTTTGTATTATGTGTTGGAAATCATTATTCTTGTTCTTCCACCCCGGTTGGTGAGTAAAGGCAAAAAGGATACCTACTGAAGATAATTTATAAATTATTCCAATATATGTTGTATTATATTATCATCTATTCCCAATGAGTTGATTATATAACAAAAATACATGTATTCATACATAATAATGTCACATATTCATTATATTGAGAAAGATAATAAAAGGATATAAATAAATAAAATTGTTACTTCACTATATCAGCGTCAACTGGAAGAAGGAAATCTCACTACAGATCATTATTTCGAAATTCTAGGGTATATCGATCTATTTATGTAATAAAGCATTCACTTGGATTAGAAATTAGTCATTAATCTTATCTTATTGTCATTGCCATCATGTTTATCCATATTTTTCCAAGCTCAAATAAACTAAACGACTATATAACCTAGGAAACAATTTTTTATACTTCAAAGAGTGTATAAGGATTGGTTGAATCATTTTTCTCCACCCCTTAGGGTGAAAAGTATGTTAGATAAGGTGGAAGAACCAATGGCAAATCTGATTATAAAATATCCTTTATGAACGCCATCAAAGAGACAAAAGATTAAAAGTAAGAAGAAAGAACATGTGGATCTTTGCTTCTTATGTTAAAAAAATGGACACTATAAAATAAATTTTAACGAATTTATGAAGAAAGAAGATGAATCCAATTTAGTTATATTCAGAAATTTCTATTCACCGCTAGTGTATTAAATACAATATTCTTACAACATGCATTTATTTTAATTCATGAAATTAAACACAATAGAATGGTTATAGAGTAAACTCAGTAGGTGATGAGAAATGGGGATTCCTATGTTATCGCTGGGTAGATCACTATTTCTCATTTTTATATTGGATTGATTCATGTTTTTAATAATTTTAATCAAAAAATTTATTTTAGTGTCCGTCTTGACATAATGAGGCATTATTTCATTTTTAGAATAAATGTTTTTATGGTGCTTAAATACTAAACTAATATTTCAGTGAATCTTCAAAAACAAATATCCATTATAATGAATTATAAATATGAAAATATAATAATCTTATCTGATTGTGGAAAATAAGTCTTTATCCAACAAAACTAAAATTAGTTTACTTTTTTATACCATAAAAGTTTTTTAGTCTCAATTTAGCTAAGATACTAGATACACAAAAAAACCCCTTATAAGATTTTAGATAAATAAGCCTTTTATAAATAATGGTACGTCAAAAAACATTTAGTGTTAGCTCAACATGACATGTGAATTTTCTAAAGAAAAAGTTAACTTCATATACTTTTTGAGATTTCATTAAGAAACTTTATAAATGATCAGTGAAGTAAATGAGTGTACTTGGAAAAGATTAAGGAATATTCAAGCAATCTTGTTGGAAAACAACTTATTCAAATAATAATTTATCATACATGTGTGTTAAATGTTTTCCCTGCATCAAATTTCCCTAAACACATCAATTTCATGATGGTAATAAAAGAATATCAACGAAGAGTCTTATATATTTAGAAAATACCCCATCTTTAATTCTTTTACATGTTTTGTAAATAGAAGTTCAACAACTAACCATATTCCAACCATATTTTCTAATGTATATAAAATCAATTGTGATATGATAAAAATAAATTAGTACACTACAACATGTGTTTTTTTGATAGCTATTTGATAAAAGATATCCTTAGATGCAGACAAACATAAAAATACTAAGGTGCATGTGAGTTAATGATCATATATTCACTAAGGATATTAACATTTAGACCAGATTGACTATATTAATATAATGGAAGACTATCTCATTGAATATATTGGGAGAAGTATTAAATTATTTAGGGTAAGGTTATGGATGCATATGGGTTGATATAGAAGTACTATACTCCACTAAACATAGTGGGAGGAGTAGTTTTAGTGTCACACACTTAGTTGGAATATATGTAACCAAAGTGGGGGTATTTGTTCACTATGATGGGTGATACATATATTATTATTTAAGAATAAATAATCCTATAAATAATTAGTAAATGGTAACATGATAAGGTTTAAAATTATGTATATATTCAATTAATATACTCCACGTATAATGATTAGTGGACTCTGTATTTTTAATGTCTCTGAGACTTGAAACTATTGGAGGGTATTCATGATAAAGTGGAAATGGATCCTTGAAAGTGGTGGTATATTTCCTTATCAGAATAATAAAAATTAATAGTTGAAATCATGTTTTGGATTTCCCTCTAAAGACCTTATTTTTAGTGTATCAACATCTACCTCGAGGATACTGACATCTCCACCATATTTTGCGTTTCTTAGGAGGCTCATGATCCTCATATGATGATGAGTGAGAACATTCATCCAGAATAGAGTGATTATATTGTTAGGTTGATACTTCTGAATTGGTACCCTGACTCTGGAAAAAGGTAGATATCGATTTTTTTGGTCTTCGAACCATTATTCTTAGCTAAGAGAGGAGTGAATCGAAGAAACTTTTTGAAATAAGTAGAGTAAGTAGACACCAAAATCAATCCATTCTAAATCCTCATAAACTCTTGATCATACTACAATATTAGTTTATCCAAGAAGGATTCCTAAAATAAGATAACTTTTAAGGTCTCCCAAGAAAGACCCTCCTATTTTCTTGCATGGTTCATAACACCCCACAACCTCTCTATGGATCCTTGAAGCATGAAAGCATCTAATTTTACCCATTAATCCCTTGGGGTCTTCACTAGATCATATATCCCCTCAATGATGTTAATATATTCCTCATTTTCCTAGGGTCATCAAGTACCCTAGAAGGATAAGGGATAGTAAAGATTGAAGTCCTAGGCATAATCTATTATCATTCAAGAAACGCTTCCACCTTTAATATAAACTATGTGGAAGAATTATAGTTGTATCAACTTCATCACTTGAAGAACCAGAATAGGTACATGAGCATGATTGGTTGTATCCTCTCATAAATATGGTGGTCGAATAGAATCATCCTCCCTAGTGGGGTCATTTTGACATGCTTCTGTTGGTGGTCCTATCAGATATCTTCTAGATGTTATTTTATATCTTGAAAAAACCTAGAAATCCTATAGCATCTTGGTTAGGACATCGAATCAAGAAATTAATATGTCCACAAATGGTATTTAAATAGGATACATATCCTAGGTGGATACCAAAAATAAGATGACCTAACCTTCTTAGCACTACTTAGGGCTCAATACTACTTCTCAGTGCCTACAAATAGTTTATTGTCATATATATAATAGAACACATTCTAAAATTAAAATAATCTAAATGTCAACATAGTATATCATAGAATCATAAGAAACAAATCAGGTCATTTAATTAAATGAAAATACATACAAAGAAAATAACTTGCACACATGACATTTCATCCTATGTTCCTAGTCATGATGTATCAACACACCCAAATATCATAAACAATAAAAAACATAATTAGAATTAGCATGAAACCATAAATCCACAATTGTGACAATAGTCCCAACACTGGTAACTTTGTGCTCCATTGAACATGAGTAGTTTAAACACACATGAAGCTTTAATAACATGGTTCCAAATAATCTAAATCCTTTATAAAATTTCTAAAAAATTGTCACAAAGAAAAGAAAATTGGAAAACCACATTTGATACCATTTGTTTCTCTCCAAACCAAATCAACCAATCCCATATAGTGAGCTACGTGATATATTCTGTGCCTCCCTATATATAAGAGGTTTTATACTAGTAGATAGGGTTTGAAAAATGAAGTGAAGAGACTATAACCACAGTATTAATATCCATACACTATAATCAAAACACGAGATGAATTTTTACCCAACAACATAGTTGTTACTAAAACAATATCATAATGTTATAACAATTTCATCCATGTCATATCATATAAAAATTACCAAGGGCCCCATGTGTGGCTAGTCATGACGGAGTATGATAAAAATAATAGGAAATAAGTAAAAATACAGTTCTATTTATCTAGAGTTCATCTTAGTGCCACCTTAAAACACTAAGATCTATCTCCTCAGCAAACTAAAACTGGGACCTTTCTCTTTCCCCTATCCCTAATCATGAAGTCAGCACTAATACTGAGATTCTTGTGCAATGTGGGAGCATAACCTAGTATAACACCACCAATCCATCCGTAGCATAAGTGAAAATGTATCAAAAGATGTATTCCATTATAAATAAAGTAAATACACAAACAAAAATATGTCATGAGTTGGGGCATCATGCGCTAACCAAGAAACCATGGTCCCTGACCATACCTATATGAGCTTTGTGTTGGAATATTAACAAAAATAGTTAGTCACATGGCTAATATCATACTAGGATTTCAAATAAATCTCAACTTACTATGTTATCAAGTTGTTATTTATGTTCCATATAAAATGAACAATCCTTACCCACCTTTAAGTGCTAAAAATTATCCACCTTTAAGAGTAGTCACCAAACTCATCTAGAAAATATTAGTTACAAGTTTTTAATCTTCACAAGATGTCTTGTTCATTAGGAACCAGTTGAATCTTTAGATCCATGCAGCAAGTTCATTCACCTATCATCTCAACCTGTCCATCACAAACTCATACCATCGACAAAATATACATATTACCCTAAATCTCACCATAAGTTTAGGGGTCATCCCACCAAAACTGGTACCACCATCTTATTGTGAACTATGCATTGTGTTAGAAATATCTACTTTTATGCTTGTCTAATTACTATTTATATGTCATTCCATACCCAAAAATCTCATCATCATGTCATCTTAGATCCATCCTTTTGTAGTCCTACACCCCTAATCTCCCTCTCATAATCAAATGATCACTTTCCAAGTACATGCTAGCTGTGTAGTCCTACTTTCCAATGTGTATGTTGACATTATGGTTAAAATATTTTTTAAACAAGATTGTCACATATGTTCATCGGTCTGACATGCATTTATGGAATTTTTGGGATTGTATTGTTGTACCTCACAAAAAGGAAATTGGAAGGCTTTGTAACTCTTTATCCCACTTAGGAATGGCCTTATCGGACCTCTAATCATTGGAGGGTACATCAATGAGATTTTATTTTATAATAATAACAGTGGGGGGGGGGGTAGTAGACCCTCTGCCTCTATGATAGAATTTATGCAACTCATTCAGAGCAAGGGATTTTCAAACGTGAGTCCTGCTAGTTACCATTTTATATGGTCTTGTGAGTTCTTGGAGAATACCTGCATTGTAGAATGTTTTGATAGATTCTAAGAACTAACTAAATAGATCAATATCTTCAGCCTCTTTTGAGTGTATCATATTACTCAAAACATGTTGGACCACTACCTTATTTTCATTAACATTACATCCAATCATAGGATACTGAGATGAGAGAGGCCATTTAGATTTGAAAGCTTCTAGAAAATGGATAGGGAATGTGAATATGTGATTAAATCGGGATAGACTATGGAAGGCACTAATGTTAATAAAAAAATATAATAGGTTTTTTCCCAGATTAAGTAGTGGAGTAACAATCATTGGAGTTTATCTGATATATTGTTAGATGTTATTGAATAGAGTCTTAAAAAGCTTCACTCCTCCCCCTAATCCCCCTCAAGGAAAACAATTTCAATAATTTATTCCCTTGAAGATGAACTAAATTAAACCCTCGCAAATAAAGAAAGTTATTTGTAAATGCGTTCTTAGGATGCCCACATTAAATAGGGTGACACAAATATGCATTATTTATATCAATAGAATTAAGGGAGGTATTGAAGAATCTCATTTCCTACCTTACATCATCTAAGTAATAAATTCATTAAATGATAATGTTATCCATGAACTTATCCTACTTTTTTCATGGAAATTTATCTGGATGGTGATTTCTCCATCCCCACCATGATTTTTTCAAGTATAAATCTAGTGGTTATAGAGCATATGAACTGCAAGATCACCATTAATATTAAAAATGAGGAAATCCCTCTTTCCTTTAAGAAATTCCACTCCCCCAAATCCCCAATACCTAAAGGATTACATTCCCTCTTATTTTAAAATTTATAGCTTTCCATAGGGCCTGATATAATGATTCTTATTAGAGACCTATGGGATGGTATAACTATAATCTCCTCCTTCAATGAAACCCTAATTAATCTCATTTCCAAAATACATAAACCCTATGTTGTCTCTAGTTTTATTCCAATAATTTTATTCAATGCCACTTATAAAAAGTTCTCAATGATCATTGTCAATCAATTGTGCACATGGATACATTATATTATCTATGAAAATAAAAGATCTTTTCCCACCCAATATGATAATTTATAAAAATGAAATTATCTCACATGAAACATTCCACTCCATAGAAAACCTGCTCAGTGGCCAAAATAGAAATCATGGACTAGAAACTGGATATGAATAAAATCCTTTGATTGTGTGAAAATGTACTTCACCTATAATGTGATGAGAAAGATGGGATTATTCTTTAGATGGATTGACATAAATATGCATCGTGTTTCTTCCATCTCCTTCCTGATCAGTACCAATTGTGGACTCTCAAGGACTTTATCACCTACTAGACTCCTTTACCAAGGATACCCACATTCCTATTTCTTCACTATCTTAGTAGATGATTTTTTATAACCTCACATTAGTAATAGAAAATGACTGTCTTATTCATGGAGTGAAGGAATATCACAGGGGTACTCCAATATCCCATATTTTCATCACTGGTGATTTTAATCTTTTCTTTAGGGATACTATGAATGAATGTGAAAACATATTTCTCCTTACTCTCCTTTACAAGAAAACCTCAAGTCAATCTATCAATTGTTCTAAATAATAAGTTTATTTCCTCTCTCAAATTACCTATAGTTAGAAGGGAGACCACTAACATGCTTTTGGTATTCATATAGTAAAAATTCCTGATGTATTTCATGATTATTATAAACCTTCATCAGTCTACATAGGAGGTGTTCTCCAACATTCAAGATAGAACGATAAAAAAATCCTTGGATGGGCTATCATAACCCAGACAAATGGGGTTCAAGATTTAACTATCCCAAGCCCTTCTATATAGGCTAGGGGTTGGAGACAAAAGATGAAAGTCATATGTAAGATGGGATTCCTTTTCCTAATGTACATGTATGCACACACCCAACCATCTCCACGTAGAAGTCAGAGGAATATTAAATTAAAGATGAAACATCTTGAGAATAACCAAGCATGATAAACCTCTATAGAGTATAAGAGTACATCATCGTAATATGAAATGAAAAGGGGGAAATATATGCTCATCCAAAAATATGTCCCGACATTTTTCATTTCTTTCTATAGGTGTGACCATGTGGAGGGACCTCACCTCACCACTACAATCCACAGTTGTGGGGGCATAGTCTTCAAGAAGAAGACCCATTCCCTAGTGTGTCAGGGGGTTCCACATAGTGTAGTAGGAACCATTCCATATCCAATAGGGTGTTACACCATGGTAGGTAGATGATCATTACCCAATTCGGTTATGGGTTACCACTATGTGTAAGGAGGACCTATACCCAATCCAAAAAGAGGTTCCACTCAGTCTAAGGATGACTCACACCATATTTGAAAGGGTTACCACTCTGTATATAGAGGACCAAAAACCTAGTCCATTAGAGGGTACCACTAAAAGTTGGGAGGACCCTTACACTATCAAATAGGGGTACCAACCAGTATATAGAGAACCCAAACCCTTGTATATCAGGTGTTATGGCTCTGATGATCATTTCTGATCACTATCTTCGTTAAGCACTGCCTAGAGAAGAATTACACTAGTAGCACCATTCATCATATATCAAATCCCACTAAGAAGGACACCATTGAATTGTACATGGAAAAGATATAAGGATATCATACTCAAATTCCAAAATACATTTCCAAATGAATGAGACATAATAGGTATTATTTTCTCCAAAAATGAGGGTACACAACATGTATGGGGACCCGCATGGTGTGTGGTCCAACTCCACTTCCCAGCCATGTCCTATTCTGTTACTTAGCCTACAACCCATGTAGCCCTACATGAAGTGTAAGGGGACTACATGGTGTGCCTCAATAACTCATGATCCTACCCATACTACTGGACTTTCCCATGTACCTTGGTTATTTATTTGTACACTGGTTGGGTAACTTGTTCATGCCTGTGTCCCTCAGTCACATCCATGTACATTGGTCATGTGACTGACTATTCCCATATCCATGTACTCCCAGAGTGCATGAATGATTTCTAGCACAAGGTCACATGATGTGAGGGGGTCTCACATGGCCTATTATGTTTAACTAAATTGGAATAGCCTAGTAGTGATAATCTGGGTTCTACATGCCGTGTGTCCGTCTCATAACACAGTTTGTAGTCAGGGTTTCCGTAGAATGTGTAGATCTACTCCACATTATCCTGATTCAGTCCCATTGTTGTGAATCCATACTTTTGACCACCTTGAAATAGTGGGAATCTCTTCTGACCCTATAGTGGATAGAAATCAGATTTTATTCCATCACTAAAAGCTCATACAAACTCTTTGTGAACTGTTGTGTCTCTGAACATCACCTATTGCATCATTAAATTCCTGATCCACATTATAATCAATCGAATCCTAGAAAACCTAATGATCTATCTTCTTATCATTGATCCATTTGTTTCACACATATATACCATGAATCTGGGGGTATGAATTTTCTCGGTCCCACCTTGTAATAGAGGAATCCTAAACTCATCATCCAATGATGAAGAATATGAAGAACAGTTTGGGGAAAAGCAAAAGAACAAGGGTGAATCAATATTTGTCCAAGTATTCTTGAAGAAAAACTAGATCATGGATTTCTAGGGTGTGAAATCATGGAACAACACAGATTAAACAAATTAAATATTCAATTTAATTTGAAATGGATTAGGCAAAGGTTTCATGATTTGAATATCAATAGGAAGATTGATAATCCCTACTTAAACAGTTTAGTCAAGAGGTATACTACCAAAATTGATGATTTCTTCCTCCATTAAGATAATTAATTGATGATGAATGGTTACACTGATTAAGTAGGAAGGTCTTTGTGGTGGATTTGACTCAATTTACATTGATCCAGAGGCTCTTCGATGTTTGATCTCAATTCACCATCTAAATACAGTGAAATAATCCTCTAGGTGATCTCAATGTTATTCAGATAACCCTATAGATCCACCATAAAAAAATATTTATAGATTATTTATTCTTATTTCGCTTTAATTAAATAATTCAATTAATCAATGAATTTAATTGAAACACACCCATCAATGATCACTCTATGTGAATGTCCTACATCGACCAACATATGGTCACATTGAAGGTAATCCTTATGTTATGGATTCTAATTTAATCTTAGATATTAGATCTAAGACTGTACATATGAGTTATATCACTTTTCTTGAAAAACTTTGTGTGTGCAATATAAAATATATTTATATATTTGTATAAAATTAATTCTGGCCACACTGGTCCCCATAATCATGAATTGTATGAGGGATTGGCTATGAAAATATTTCTATACATATTTAAAAGTCATAAAAGGAAAAATAGGGTCTATAAATTATTCCCTAATGCAACATTTTCGACCTCAAAAAGAAAAATTAAGAAAAAATGTAAAGATAATGAGCACGTATCTGGCTCTCATACTCCTAAGAGATCTCTGGAAAACTTATATGTTTCCAAAATACATGAATCAAGGGTATTATTCATCCATGTAGGATCCTCTCCTATCAATCCTTCCTCACAACTTTGTTCACCAAAGAATTTTCTCCATCTATGATATCCATATATCCCCTGTCAATGACATATGTGGGTTCATGCACATATCTCCTCAGCTACAACATGTAGAGAACATTGTGCACCCACTCCAACTGTGGGGTTAGAGAGATGAAGTAAACAGCCTCACCAACCCTATGAAAGATCTCTAGCATCATCATAAACCTCAGAGATAGCTTTCCACCCCAACAAAACCACCTCAATCCTTGTCACGGGGAGACTCTCAATAATACATGGTCATCCTAGTCAATATCCAAGGGAATCTAATGTCGATATACATATGATTTCTTCTAGCTATGGGCTATCCACATCTACTCATAGATCACTTGGACCTCCTCCATCATCACTTAAACCATCATTGGCCCAAAAAATATGTCCCACTAAACTCGTTCAAGAATAAGGGATGCTTGAATGGTCTCCTATATAGTTCCTCAAATGGTTCCATGCCGATAGTATAGATTTAGCTGATATTGTATGCAAACTCAACTAATGGTAAGTGATCCTACCAACTCCATCCAAAGTCTAACACTCAATCCATCAGCATATCCTCCAGCACCTAGATAATGTGCTCGGTCTACCCATCTGTCTAGGGGTAAAAGGTAGTACTCATCCTCATTTTGGTTCTGAATTCCTCCTACAAGAATCTCCAGATCCATGGCATGAACTTTGAATCACGATCAGATACAATATTCAAGGGAACCCCATAAAATAGAGAAATTTCATATAAATAGAACTTCTCCAAACTCTCCACCAAACTCTACTCCCTTATAGCAAGGAAGTTCCCCGACTTCAAAAGTTGGCAAACTATCACCCTAATGGAATTGTGGCCTCTCACTACCCTTGGAATCCCTATAATAATTTCCATTGATATGTCATCCAATTTCAACTCATTGAGCTCAAGAGGCTGCATAAAAACCAATGAAACCTCATTTCAAGCCTTCACATACTGATATGTGAGACACTGAGATATGACCTCATCCATTCTCTATCTCATGAATTTCCACAAACAATGTCATTGAAGATATTTGTAAAAACTCCCAATACTAGGATTTATAGCCAATGTATATGTGATAAAATCTGTCATCACCTCCTCTGACATTGGGACTAGGACCACCGTATGTCACTAAAAATAGATGATGTGATTTCCTCTTATAGAAAATCCATCTAGTGAATCTCTTCAATAGATTGTGTCACAAAAAACTCGTAGTAGATTTCCCACAATGGTGACACTCTCACACAATTGAATAGTGGAGGATTCAACACCATAAATGGTAAATAATCAGATGCCTCTACTACCATGTGAGCCTAGGATTTACTACTAAGGCATTCTTCCACCATGTTTCCCTTCCCATGAGTATAGACTATCTCAAAGTCATAGTAATGTAGAAAATATAACTAGAACATTTTTCTTGGGTTCAAGTCTCTCTATGTGAATACATACCAAGAATATAAGGGTCTGAGCAAACAACAGAGAGCTCTCCCATATGATAGTGTATCCATATCAAAATAATAGAGACTACCACTTCTATATATAGGTCATGAGTCATGTAGTTCTTCTCTCGAGGACTTAACTTCCTTGACCCATATGAAATATCTTCAAGTCTCTACATAAAAATGAATCTAAGCATAGTTATAGAGGAATCACAATATACTATGTACTCCATGCCCTCCTTTGGTAGTCTCTAAATAGAAAAACTCACCACCCTCATCTTGAACTCTTTGAAGGATCTATGGAACTTCTCAGTCTAGGTAGATGAACTCTCCTTTCACACAAGGCATTCAAAGGGGATAAAACCCTAGATAAGTCTACCATAAACCTATTATATTACCCACACTAATCCAATAAAACTCAACACCACTGACACACTATTGGGTGAATCCTAATAAATCACTATGTTGACCTTTTTTGAGTCCCAACTAATCCATGTTCAGAAATGACATACCCTAGAAAGTGAACCCCATGGATCTAGAACATGAACTTCAAGATCTTCACATAATATTGGTTCTCCCAAAGTAATTCTTGGACCATCCTCATTTGTTCTACCAAATCCTCCTATGACATAGAGTATATGAGTATGTTTTCATTTAAGAGAAAAAAATCAGTCCAAGTACAACTATATGATATAGTTCATCAAATCCATAAACATGGTGGGATAATTCATTACACTATAAGGAATCACTAGTAACTCATAGTGTCTGTAGAGACGTCGTAATGTTTACATCAGAATATCAGCCTTGTGAACTCAAAACTAGTGGTAGCCATCCTAAGATCTATCTTCAATAACTATCTCATTCCTCACAAATGATCTTATAGGTCATGAATCCTCAACAAGGGTTACATTTTATTTTTCGTGGAAACGTTCAAGAGATGATAATCCACAAAAATATGCAAGCCCTCATCCACATTTTTCAAGAAAAATATAGGACATTTCCATGGGGACATACTATGTCTAACAAAACACTTCTCTTGAAGGTCCTCTATAGCACCCTATGCTCTTAGATCTCAGTAGGGGCCATCCAATATGATGTATAATATATAAGAGCAGTCTTAGGATTCAAATCAATGAAATACTCAATCTCCTACCACAAAGGAAGTATTGAAACATCATCAAGTAATAAATCTATAAACTCCTCCATGAATAAAGGGATCTTAATACTTAAAGAGACTTTTACACCTAGGGATAAACTCTCCAACTGATGGGTAATGGGTTCCATCATCCTACTTGCAAGAATCACTCATCCTTCCATGGTATCTATCTCATCCACAATGGAGGATTACAAAACATCAATGTGAAGGCATCTGAATTATCCGTGGTGACTATCAATTTGAGCATGGACTATTAATAATCAGTCTATACCCTAAGATAACATAATAAAGTCTCATCCTGATGACAAAAAGGTCCGATGAGAACATTTCTCTAGTAAGTGGTAGCTCCCACGGTCTTCCAATAAATGATATAGAAGATTCGTTTCACATAGGAACCTCAAGACGTAACTGCTAGTATAAAGCCTCATCTGGGAACTCTAGATCTTGCACTAAGATTAATAAGATAATGGAGTGACTTTCATATGATTCTAATAGTATGGGATAATATTTAGAATAAACAGAAAACCTACCTTTAATTTCCTCATGTGTTGTTGGGTCGTACACATCAATAGCCTACATCTGTCTGCATCCACCACTGCCATCTCCCTAAGATTGTCATGGGATACCCTGTGGTGGTGGCGGTAGTAACTCATATCATCGTAAACCAACCACAGATCCTCTTCCTAGATCCCTAAATACTCTTATTTAAGATCCACCTCCCTTTTTTCCACCCTACCCTCACCTAAGAGATCAATGATCATGGTACTTCCATGTTCATGGAGGTCCATCAACATTCATCCTTCCCTCCATAGAATTTCAAGTTAGGAAATAAAATTCCATGTGACCATTACCATACTAGGAATTACACATCACTATTTGTACATACCTAGTCCTCTAGGTGATCCCCCTAATGCACAACCACGTGTACAAGTCTGATCATGGAGAGGTCTCCTATGTTGAGATCCAGTCGAAGGGCACGTGCTAGCTGCTATAGATGACTCAGAACTATAATTTCCACTACCATATCTAGTTTCATGGAGTCTCTCTGACATGAATCTCTTCAACATCAACACCCAATCAAATAATCCAGATTATGTGGGAATAAATATGGGCACCACACTGTCACATATGTATCTTCAGAGACCCTTCTCAAAATTATGTGCCTAGAAGTATCCATACAAAATCATATCAGGGGAGTCTCATGTATGGTATGTGAACTTCATAGAATACATAGAAACTATCATTCCTACCTACTGTAGAAAAAAATTCTATTGAATCTGAATTGGGTACAAACATGAGGGGTAGTACACCTTATGAAATAGTTTTCGGAAGTCTAACCTTGAGAGTGTCAACTCCTCATGCATCTACGTAACTAGGATACATCAAAATCCAACTTCATTGTGAAAAAGGATAGCTACCAACATATCCACCAGATCATTTTATGTCCAGATAATATTGAAAACTCAGATCACTGACTCTAGTGAATCCTCTGATGCTTAGGTATTTGGATAACCATGGAACCTGAGTGGCCTCTGGTGCTGGAAATAATAGAGTTCACTAATCTAGCAATCATAATCCACTTGATTTTCATGTGTAATATACTTCTCAATAAGAAATGGTGATGGTACCTATCATCTTGGAGGAATAATCTCAAACAGTGGATCCTAAATCGAGTCCTTATCACTCATAGGATTATCATCACAATATTGAATCGGTAACCTGACTAGTTGTCTTCATATAGGCATCATGAATATTTAATCAATACATAAAATGGTCTGATGGGAATGTATAGAAATACATATATGGGGAGATGAACCAAGAAGGACAGTCAAAACTCTCAATCATATATGATGCATATGCCATTTATCCTTGGAACCAATGTCTTGGTATGCTGATTCAACATACAGGTAGTCAGAGTCCTGGTGAATGGATACATTGGATGCCACACCAAGACAAGGTTCCCAATCCTTAATGATTCACTAGAAACACATTGAAACTATTTACCTAAATCATAACCAAATACTTATAAGGTGACAACTCTAAACACCATCCCAATAAATGAACTACATTAATTCCAATCAATCATGAATCGACCTAATGGGGCTTGAGAAGGAACTACCACAAGCCTGCCCCCATAGCTCAGGGGTTGTCACCAACCATCGAATGGTATCACTAATATGGGAGGCATTTTCATAATGTACCTATGTGCATGAACACAGAAATTCCCATGCAGAAGTGCAGAAGAATAATAAAAAATATGAAACATCTAGAGAACAACCATGAACATGAAACATATAGGGTGAAGAAGAGTATGAACACATAATCTGAAATAAAATGGGGAAAAAATAGAGTCCCAACCAGAAAGATGTCCTAACATCTCACTTGTCAATCCCTAAGAGTAACCATGTTGAGGTCCCACACCTCTCCACTATGTCGCACATTCAAGGGGGTATAATGTTCAAGTAGAGGAACTGCGCCCTAGTGCGTCATAGTGGGTGCCACTCAATGTATTGATGAAAAACTCCCTATCCAATATGGGGTATCACTCAGTAGGTAGAGGACCATCACCCTAGTCTATTAGGGGGTAGTGCTCAGTATAAGGTGGGCCTTCCTGTATCCAATTAGGGGTACCAAAAAACTCTAGCAGAACCTACACCATATACTATTGTGGGTACAACTCAGTAGGTATAATATTCATGACCTATTCCATCAATAGGGTACTACTAAACCATAGGAGGACTCACACACTATCTGATAGGGGTACCACTCATTAGATAGAGGACCTATGCCCTAGTCTGTGGGGGTACCACTCTAATGACACTCCCTGATCACTATCATCATCGATCATCTCCTAAATAAGTGTCACACTCATAACAGAACACATCATATCTAAAAATACACTATGAAGGATATTATCACGTTCTACATGAAAAAAACATAGGATATGCTACTCGCGATCCAAAATATGAGTCCTAATTAAGAGGATATGAATGGTATAAGTTCCCTCAAAAAGAGGGTACACTATGTGTAAGGGGACCCACATGGCATGCGTTCCCGCTCTACTGCCTAGTTATGTCCATCACCAGTATATGGATTACTACCCATGTAACCCAACATGGAGTATAAGGGGTCTAAATAATGAACCTTATCCACTTAGGGTTTCTCTCATTCATTTTTTCAGTTACATGTACCTTGGTCATGTCTCTATACATTGGTCATGTACACTAGTCCTGATGGTGTCCCTCGTGTTATGCCCGTGTAAACTGGTTATGTGCCTATCCATGCCCTTGCCTATGTACTCAAAAGGACATTACAGTTTTATAGAACTAGGTCACCAAACATGTGGGATTCCAACAAGGCATTCAATATTTAACTCACTCGAAAAACCCTTTCCGTCAATGATAGAGGTCTATGGGAAGTGTGTTCTTTGGATTACATAACTTATAGTGAAGTTTCTCATAAAAGTACCTATCAAACCAGAACATTTCTAATCCATTCCATGAACCAAAAATCCGGCCAAAAAATAGTGTAAATCTTCTCTGGACATTGATTCTATACCTTCAGTTATAAGAAAATGGATTACAATTCTTTTCTCAAAGCTCGAACACACTCGTCTTTTTATACCATATCTATGGCCATCACCAGTTGCCTCACTAGAATCCCTACCCATGGTAGGAATACCTAAATACCACAATATTTTCAGATCCTTCCTCTGATCACTTATATTTTCATCTCACATAAATCCACCACAAATCCTAGTGTTTGATCATTCTTGGTCCCACTTGACAATTGTCAAATATTGACCTCGTGGTCCAGTGATGATGAATGCGACAAATGGTGGGGATAAGATCCCAAGAACAAGGGTGAAAAAATAATTTGACAAGATTTCATGAAAAAAAACTAGATTATTGATAGTAGGGGTGAGATATCATGGCACAACAGGGATCAGACAAATTAAATAATCAATTTAATTTTACAAGGGCTAATGTGAAGGCTTCAAGAATGAAAAATCAATAAGTAGATTGATAATACATGATTAATCAGTTTAATAAAGATGGATATTACTATAATTGAATATTACTACATACATTCATATCATTCACTGATGAACAACTCATCCTCCACTGTAGAAGTAAGGTATGTTGCATTTGTTATGCCTCAATTCGCCTTGATTTGGATGATTGCTGTCTACTGATCTCGATTCACCAATGATAGGTGGTGGAATCCTCCTCTCAATGATCCCAGGGTTATGAATTTAAACTTATTGATCCTCAATAATATCATATTTTTATATTATTTTGGTTTATTTCATTAAAATAAAATAATCAAAATAATCAAATTATTTAATTTAAACACACCCTTCAACCGTCGCTCTATAACAATGCACTTCGCCAACCAACTTTAGGTCACACCTAGAGTAAACTTCACATTCCATATTCTACAAAAATTTCATATTTTTTATCCTAAACCCCACTTATGGGTTATCCCATTTTTCATTAAAAATATTGAGTAAAAAATTTTAAATATTTTTCAATTTTGATAAAATTAATTCCTCACACATCGGGCCTCAGAATCACACAATGTCTCTAGCCAGGATCTGAAAATATTTCTAAATATATTTCAAAGTATTACATGGAAACAATAAGGCTCTATATTTACATTCAAAAGGGTGTACCAAGAGTTAAAATAAACTATCATCAAGGATTTCACTTGGTATATTCCTTCAAATTTTATGGCAATATTCAAAATCCTGAACTACATTATTGACACGCTTCTCTTCAGTCTCACTAATTTTTTATGGGGACTCAATAAAGGGGAAAATAAATTCCACTAGATTGTATGGGATAATCTCTACAAACCCAATTATGTGGGGGAATTGGTTTCTGGGACATAAGTCTTTAAATGATTCCATTCATTCTAAATATAATGGTGGTTTATCCATTATCTTGAGTCCAAATGTGAAAAAAACATCCACGATAAATAATTTCTCCATGAATACTTCTATAGAGATTATTTTCACCCCATATTCTTTCGGAGGGGCCTTTGGTGAACATGTGATCTCATTCTAAGTGGTCTTGAGGGAGATTAAATGATGGATCCACTATTAAGACATTGAAGGATCCATTGTTGGTTAATAGAAATGTATACACAAAATATCCCCCACGCTTGAAGGCCTTAAAGGTGAAATAGTTCTATATTTACTCAATAAGGTCAAACATGGTTGGTTCATTGAGAAACTAAAGTCCAATTTCAATGAGAGAGACAATAGAATTTTCTTAATTGTCCCTTTTGTGAGAGACATGGGTCTAGTTCACCTCTGCTGGAGTGGAGAGTGCTTAGGTGTATATCTTATGAAATATTGATATAATTTAGTGATTGAAATGTTGAATATAGAAGGTGGTGTTATTTATAAAATCATATAATGCCTCATGATCCTACCCAAGGTGTGGTATTTTTGGTGGTAACCCTACTTGATGATCCTCCCTTATGTGGAGCTCCATGATTATCACCATGAAATAGAGAAACTAAATTGTTCAATCTGTATGTCCTTAATTGAAACATCTTTTCATGAATATTATATTTTTCCCTATGTAAGGTCCAAGTGGAATTCTAACAATTTAGATGTTGATTACCTCATAGACATGGCCTTCGTCTTAGGTACACATCTCATAAAATGATCAAAATTACTTGTCATCAAGGACATGACTACCCTGTATACAGTGGCATGAATAATATGGGTTTGAAGAAATGAAAATTTGTTTACTAGGAGGTTAAGCGAAGTGCCTAGTGGGTTGATAAATAAACCCTTTGGTTAACCACTTGGTACTAAAGTGAGTGTCTAGTTGATGGCCCAACTATTAGGCTTGACTATTTCGTTTGAATCCCTCCCATCATAGCTATCTTGAAGATAAATGTGGATGCATCCCCCTCAAACCGAGGTATCATAATTTTTGGAGTGGTGGTCTGTGAATCATCTAGTTCGATTATAGATGCAATTAAAAATTCATATAGGGTATCCTTATTTCCAACTAAATTAAAATCCCAAATAAAATTAATTTTCTTAGAATTAGATACTTAGAGAGGATATAAATCTTTCACAATAGAGTCATACTTCCTAGTAGTTATTAATTCTATCTCTACATCGGAGGATAGCCACTATCCATTTGGGGTGATAGTTATGATGATCAATTCCCAACAATACTACTTTTCAGCTTGTTCCTTCACTTTTTTCAAAAGGAAGGGTAATAGTTTTGTTCATCATTTGGACACAAGGGGTGTTTCTATATATCCTGAAGTTTGACTGTATAATTTTCCAGGTCGAATGACTTCCCCTATATTACCCGATCTTTGATCTCTTAATATTTGAATCCTATATCACTAAAAAAATGATTTATACATGTATTTTTTTCTATACATTTCATAAATATTTAACTTATATAGAATTTATATAAAATGAATATTTGAAAGTTTGTTTACATAAATGCATAATGTTTGAAACATGTTATATTTTCAATTATTTTTATATAAATACAAAAAAATTATAGTTTGATATATTTATGTTTATATATTTTTAAATGTTTTAAAATAAAATTATATAATTCCAATTTTTTAATCTAATCCATATATTTTTATTATAATAAGAATGTATTTTAATGAAATTTTCAAACATTCAAAATTAAATATGAAATATATATATATATATAAATAATGTTAACAATTTGTTTTTTGAATAAACAAATATACATTAATAATGTTTTAAAAAAATAATTTCCAATTTCTTTCTTTGAAAAGTTATATATTAATATAATATATTAAATATATATATTAATAATATAAAAAAATAAAAATAAAAAACTACATATGTATGTTTGTATGCATTCATGCACCGAAACTTTTTAGTTAAAATTTTACACATGAAAAAATAACTTCATATCCATAATATTTTGTGAGTGTGGGTGTACATATACATGAATGAATTCATTCATGTATGAATATATATAGTGATTTAAAAAATTGTATGTCTACACTAAAAATTTTCACTATGAATTTTCACTAAAAAATACAATGTCAATTTAAAAAATTCCAATTCAAATTTAAAATTTATATATATATGTATGTTTGAAAATAATTATTTTAATATATATTTATATTCATATATTGAATTTTTAATTTAAATTTACATTGGTAATTTTGAATTTTCATGATAATTTTTCATGTGAAATTTCCATTGGAATTTTGGGAGTTTTCACTGAAAATTAAATTTAAAGTATAAATTTACACTGATAACTGAACATTTTCATTGGGAATTTTCATTGAAAATTTCAATATAAATCATGGAAAATTAATTTTGTAATTTTTACTATGAATTTTCATGAAAAATTTTGTATGTTTTTATGCAAGTATGCATTGAAAAGATTTAGTGAATCATCTTACTAGAAAATTTTAAGAAATATCCATTGAAACTTTTCACTGAAAATATTCAGTGTACATTAACATGTATGTATGAATATACTAAAAATTTCTAACATTAATATATATTAGAAACATATATTTTAAATATATAGTTATTATAATTGTTGTATTTCAATCTACACATTTGAACTCTCCTATTACACATTCCATCCAAAAATAATTAACTTATCCCAATTATTTCTCCCACTCATTCCGCCTAACACATCTCCCCAGACACATCCCATCCTCTAACACCAAATTCTCTTAGTATCCTGATATACTCTCCCTTTATGTCTCCACCAACTCCCCACCTCCATTCCCACTATACCCTGACTCCTCGTCATTATATTCATATGTGTTGGACTCTACTTACTAGACCCCAGATCCCTATGTATTGGAATCTAGATCACCATGTACTAACCTTTTCCTCTTTCCACTTCCATAGATTATTGTATCTAAATCAAATTCTTTTCCTCCCCATCCCCATATTTCCATTATAACACCACAATAACAATTACATATCCCAATATTCTCCATCCTCCAAGATCCATCTCAACACAAGGCTACAACAAACCATCAATCCAAGTATATGAGAATATCACATAATATACATTCTTCACAGTTATCCTACTGATAGAGAATAAAGAATTATCCCAAAGATTCTTCTTAGAAAAATTCACAAGGGTAGGGAGAGTGCCTCTAAAAATAATCCAATAAAAGATTTTGGTCTTCAGTGGATATTTAAAACTCCACGTTTACTTCCATAAATGAAACCCTAGTGTGCCTCCCTATGTGAAGTAATTACCAAAACTTGAGTGCATGAAGTAGCATCCAATGATCTTGAATGTCCAGCACAACTTGTATGACCTTGCACCAAGCATAACTAAAAAAAAACATGAATAAACTTACAATAATGATCATTAACACAAACACTGAGTTTATGAAAATTCCATCCACTAAGGTCATAAACCAGAAGGTCCCTCACTGAACCATTCTCCAGACTAGGCACTTGAAAGGAAGTATATGTCATCCAAATATAGAATCCATGGATATTTACAAACCTAATCCTTATTTCAACAATAAATTCAAAAATAAATCCCATGGTTCAATAAATTTTGGTTCCCCAAAACGTTCTCTACAAATAGCTTGGTCAGGGTCACAAATTGGTGGATAAAAGTCACTATGGGGGAAGTACATGGATTTGAAAACCTTTTTACAAAAAAAATATGGATCCTATAATAATTTCCACCCATTCGTAACCATGGGGAATTTTTAAAAACTTCATGTCCTGGAAGTCCATATAGCCACAAGCTTATGGTGCACAAAGCTTCTCCCATGCAAACCATTGTAAATTTTTCTTTATATTTTCTTGAACCCACCAAAAATATGAAAAGGCTGCATGGAGTTGGTTAATAAATACGCCATGAAGCTTGAGAAGATACATCACATTAGATGGAATAACTTGAGCCACCTCTTTAATAAGTACCTCTTTCTCGACCCCAGATGGATTCTTTCCCAACCATCCATGGATTTACTATGAACTTTATCGAAGGTGAAAGAGAAGGTGTCTCTTTTAAAATGCCTAAAGACCGTCGGGAGGCCTAATTTTTTTTTTATGTTTCTCGATAATCTTAATGCAGCCCATATTTGTTGAAAGATGTATATATTTTTACATTTGTACATATATTTGCTATAAAATATGTGTGTGTGTGGGTGGGGGGGGGGGGTAAATCTATAATATATTTATATATATACTTTTATTTATATATATAGATTTTTACATTTATTTTTATAGATTTTACACACACCACACACAGATATATATATATATATTGGTATAAATTTGTGTGTGTGTGTGTCTATAAAATTTTATATTTATAATTATAATTATATTTATAATTATATTTATATTTATTTATTCTAAAATTGGATTGTATATAATTTAATATTTATTGATATATATTTATGTATTTTTTAAATTTACATCTATTTTCACATATTTATATTATATATTGTTATATTTGAATTAATATATTTATAATTTATTTATTTTATATTTACATATGAATATATTTATATATTTTAAATATTTAAATATTTTTGTATGTATACCTTTGTATATTTATATATTTATATATTTATTTATAATATGTTAATATAATTTATTATAATATTTATATATGTGTGTATATATGAATATATATAGAATTATTTGTATAAATTCAGATTTTTTTATATTAATATATATATATTTTCCAAGGTATTTTAATAAATTATTAAATATATTTATATCTTGATATAAATTTTTTTTAAAAAAATTATTCCATAAACTATGAAAATTAAATTGATCATAAATTTTTATTCTATAATGATGTTGGAACCACCTTATTTTAATGATCACAAATCATGATTCTGATATCTCAAACATGTTCAATGTTTTATGATAGTCAACCCCTATCTAAGTAACCTTTTGAACCAAATATGGTAAAGTTCATATCTATTATTAGTTCAAAGAGATCAAACATTAGTTCAAATGATCTAGCATTAGTTAAAAAGATATACTATTAGTTTAAATGATATAACATTACTTCAAATAATCTACCGTTGAGAATATATATTGTTAGTTCAATAAAAATATTCTGGTGAACTACATCTACCTTCAGAATCTACCAATGATATATATACCTCTGAAGATATACCAACGAAGAGATAAAATTTTAGCACATCTACCACCAAAGCCGATCTACCTCCAATGTTGATCTACTTCCAAAGTTGATCTATCACCAGAGTTGATCTACCGCTAAAACTAATCTATCACTAAATAACATATACCTATAGAGTAGATCTACCAGTATAGCTCATCTACCCTAAGAAAAATCTATCTTTAGACTAGATCTAATGTCAGTAAATATCTACCTCCAAAGTGTTGTCATTTCTATTCAGATTCTAAGTCAAATATAACTTCTCAAACACCTAGTTTTTCCAGTTTAATGCATTCAAAACAAACATGAATTTAATAATTATTATTTATAAAATACTCTACAGATGCATCGATGAAAAAATTCAGACCTTCTTAATGTATTTCCTAGTACGATTATACAGGGTTTTATTTTTTATTATTCTTTAACTAATATTTAGAACCAGAGACTTAGATATTCAAATGATCTTCCTCCGGGGCAGAGGGTATCTCTGAGGATAAAAATTGTTGAAAACAACCTGGAACTTTCTATGAAAAAATAGTGAGAATATGAGCATTGAAAGACTGAAAAAATAAGTACCTATTATATTTCATAGACACTATGTTTTCTGCACAATTTTTGAAACATGTTTATACACCATTCAAATCCAAAATCGAGGAATCATAGAAATAGATCTATCATGGATCCAAAAACATCAAAATTTTTATCTATCAATCACATTATCTTTTATATTTATTCTTGTACTTTTGAATAATTTTTTATCATACCCTATTTTCCTATATTCAATATCTCCTATTCTTAAACTAGACTATTCTTAACACATCCTATCCAAATATTTTTTAGTATTCCCAAAAAATAAATATGGAAGAGGAACTACAACAAATTTTAATGTTTTTAATTACACATATAACTATGGAAGAAACCTTGTTCCCAGATAGGCCTATGTTTTGTTTATTATAAACCTTGATCCATGTTATAGATCATGTTTATTATTTAACAAACTTTTTGGCAGCATGTGATTTCTATGTGGGGGGGGGGGATTAAGTCTCAGCTTGAAGCTGAACCCCTTGTTTAATTTTGATTTTTGTTTTATCGGTTTTTTCTACATTATATTGGTAAAACTGTATATGTTATTTAAATATTTAAATAAAACTTTACATTGATATTTAGTCATAATTTGTTTTTATATAATGTATTTGATTAGGTAACATAGTTTCCAAAGTTATATTATTTATGAGATATTATAACTGAGCATAAATCCCACTTCTAAGAAATTATTTTAACGGTAAAATTTGTATATTTATAATATTTTTATTAAGTAGTAATTTTTATTAATTTGGTGGATTTTGTTTTAAGTTTTTTAATATAAATTTTAATTGGTAACTCAATTCATCCCCCAAAATATTTACTCCAACCAACATTTGGTATTTGATGATTTTCAAATATCTTGTTAAATTTTATTTAGTTGTATTTTAAAGGTCTTAAATATATATTTATTCTAAATTTAATTCTATATGGATAATAATAGAATGTAAGGAAGAGCCAATTATCTGTGACCTTATTTTAATGTCACTAACTATGCTAGATGGAAGTTTAAGATGAAGATTTATTTAGTGAGTATGAGTTTTTATATTTGGAAATTAATTGAACATAATTAGGAGAAACTTCAAACTTCTAGAGGTAGTTGGAAAATTGCTACTAAAACTACATATGAAAGTAATTGTAAATATATTAATGATTTATACTATTCCATGGTTGATGAGTAATTTAATATAATATCTTCATGTGATACTACTTTTGAAATTTGGGATGCATTAGCTATTTCTCATGAGGGAACATCTAATGTCAATTAAAGTAACTTAAATACATATACTATTAAATATGATACATTGAATATGAATCATAATGACTCTATATATAATATTTATCTAGTGTTTAATTGGATACAGAATCAGATCCATGCATTGGGTAATAAAATCACTAAAAAATATCATTTCCTGCAACTTATCAAGTGCTTACCAGACAAATGGAGAGGAACTTCAGTTTCAATTCAAGAATCATGTGACATAAGTAAATTTTATATCAAATAGATGATAGGAATTCTAATAATGTATGAATAAGAACTATATGTGAACAAGGAAGAAGTGGATTAAACAAAAAAACTAATTATCCTTCAAATATACTACTTCAAAACAAAATGAGAATATCAAAGTAGATAATAAAATTGATGAATAGTCACCGACTGATAGTGACGAGGAAATGTAACATCTAGAAATTCATTTCAAAAAGTTATGAAAATAAAGAATTTATTTTGGAAACCTAGTTATAAAGGTGAGTATGACAATATAGGAAATTGGAGAAAGGATTGTAAAAAATAATGATACTACAAATGAGATATCTTGAAATGATTACAAGATAAATGTTCATATAAATGCTCAATATCCTATGTTATAATTTATTATGAAATATTAGGATAAGAGGGACATTTTTATTAGAGAATTTGAAACTGATTCACTAGTAATCTTTAATACAATTACAGGTAAAGCCCCCACTCCTTGGTCCGTCGAATATTCCATCATATGGTGCAATTAGGTTTTGGCTAATCAAACATATATTATTCAAATGTGGTGAGAAGGTAATAATGTGGTTGAATTTAAAGCTTATATTGCATCCCATAGTGAGCATACACTTATCATTTCTAGCCCTAGGATTTTTCCTATTGAGGGTATTAAATATATTTGGGACAATTCCTTTGGGATCCAGTACTTTAGACCCCCTTAATTGTTTCACTTGTAGGATTTTCATCCTTTTCCTTTCAGTAAATAAAAAATGTTTTTTTGAAAAATAGATCCAACCTGTGTTTTATGACGAACACTTTTGAGGTATCTAGTACTTTTCCTGCATCCCCTGTTCATATTTCTAATCCCTCTGGAGATGATAATAATGACAAAATCATTTCTAATAATGAAATTATTGAGAACTGGAAAGTGTTAGAGGATAATTTCAATGAACATAATAAGAAATATAAACATTTAAAGAAGAAACAAGCTATGTCTAGTCATTTTAAAACTTATATTACTATATATAATGATAAAAATTATTTGTTTCTAAAGAACAATGTGTTGAAATTATCCAATGATAAATTAAAAAAATATTTTTAATGATTCAAAAATTAAAGAAATACCTTGACCCAGATTCATTAAAAGAAACATTCTCCCAAATATAAACCTAGAATAGGCTATTATATTAGAAAAATTAGGATTATAAAAAATCAATTTCTTCCAAGATCATGTTCTATTAATTCTATACCTATTTTTTATTATTATAAAAATAAAAGAAAATTTATTTAAAAAAGAATTAGATGTTCTTTATAGGGAACCTATTAAGATGTTATTAACTCCTAAATATTTGATTAATAAAATTTCTACAAAGAGAAAATGTTGGTAACAAATTCATTTTAATTTTAAAATATTTTTTAGGAAACATTATTTAAAATCACTAGTAAGAACATATGTTACCTGGACATCAGCTAACCCAGAAACATGACTGTGGACTATTCATATTTATATAACCTAATCAAGGTTAATTTTTGATATTTTACATTCAGTGAGAATTACAAAAGACTAATAATTGGGCATTTAAAATAAGTGAATCTAATACTATTTTAATTTTTAATATTTTTTTATATATGGAGTAAAACATATCTTCTTATCATCTAAAAACTAGGTGATGATGAAATCCATGTAAAATTTTAAAAAAATCCTACAATTTTTGTGATTATAAAAATGATTGATTTTTACAATTTTAATAAATGATAATATTTATTATATTAATTTAGATTTATTGTTTTCTCAAAAAAGTTCTTATCTATATAATTTTTACAATGTTTAGTGTGTTTGGAATTGGTGACTAAACCATTGAAATATTCTTTCACTATGAAAGATAACTAGGAAATGGTTAGTCGAGGTTCTTTCTAAACTATATTTTCTAGATAATAATGTACATAACCCATTTCAAAAAAGGGAATAAATACAAAATCTCTTTCATATAAAAGAAAAAAAATATCAATTTATCGACCACTTTAGTAGGTTCACATGGATTTGTTTGGACCCTCTAGAGTTTATATCATAAAATGTAAGCTCTATGTTTCTGTGCTGGTATATTTTCTATGTATATTTTGTTATTATTTATATCTCAAAAAATTGAATCATGTTCGTATTTTACTAACTATATTAAATATATTGAAAATATTAGATGAAAAAATTAAGTCCTTGAGAAGTGATCATTGTTGTATGTTCGAAAATCATGATTTTTAATCACTATTCTCACTACATAGATCTAATCATAACTTCTCTACTACTAGGACCACATGGCATAATGGTGCAGTAGAAAGGAGAAATAAAACCTTCTAAGAGATTTCATAGAATATTCCCAATGATAATGATTTAATCATATATTTTTTTGGTAGAATATATGAATTCAACTTTTTATATATTTAATAGAGTTTTATTTAGAACTAATTTGAAAAAAAATCCATATGATTTGTGGAATGGAAGAAAACCTATGTTTAATTGCTTTAGTATTTTTGGTTGAAACGTTTTTATTCTCAATAGAAAGGATAATCTTGAAAAATTTTCTTCAAAGAAAAATGAAGGAATTTTTCTTAGATATTAAACATATCGTATGTCATATATGGTGTTTAATAAAAGGAAAATATTTTTGGAAGAATCAATAAATATTTATTTTTATTAAATAGATCCATTTGAGTCTAAGAACCATCTAGAAAACATGGAATATAATCTATCCAATCTAAATATAAATGTTAATACTTCTAACTATTATATGAAACAAGCATAAAAGTCATCTAGTTTTGATGAAAATTTAGAACCTGAACCTATAGAGGAGAATCATATATATTGGCCTTCTTTTCCTAGAACAGTTAGGACTGATAGATATCCTGACCTAAAAATTAATTAATTTTTTATTTTAAAATACTTTAAAGGGGAAGTGAGAACCCATGTTAGAAAAAAAACACAACATTAAACCACAAATGATATAGACGAAACATTGAAATCATGTTTGAGACTTTTAGACGTATTACTCCTAATTAGATTCCAAAGAAGTCCATTTACCTCTAAATCTGTATTGTCTTTGATGAGGTCCTTGAACCAGAAATCGAATTCGTCCCACATTTGTATAAACTTCTCCTTGTTGACCTTCCTGGCATTAAATCCTCTTGCCAAAATATGGTCTTACTTATTGATCCACTCCTTCTGCACCTCACTAGTGGCCACCCAAAGTGCTCTCTCAGACATCTTATCACCATCCTCCATAAAGGCATTGAACGGAACCACTTTCTTCAAATTATCTTCCTTAGAATGGAATATAACCTCCAATAACTCCCCTTCACCCTACTATTTTGGAGGAAACAAAGCCTCCTTCCCCAATGACACAACAACAATATGAAGTGGAGTCCCCCTTAATTGGACCTCCAATATCTCAATGGCCTCCCCAGAGGATTCACCAAAACATCTAAGCTATTATATACCTTAGAAAACTCATTTCCATGCTCTGGATACCTAGGGTCTTCAACTTGTTGGTCCTCCTCATCTACCACTCTCTAAACCTTGAGTTATTTGTGTCTAGCACCTTTTTTGGCAGACCGAGTCGACATTGGACTAGGAAGATATGAGTAGTCTTTGCGACCCTTTAGTTTCTGTTTCTTAAAAACTATGCAGCACCCCAAGTCCCTATTTTCTTTACTTCCCTTCTTTCTCCTAACGTTGTGCGGGCCTTTGTGGATCCCTCATATAATATTATCATCAGATCATTTTCCATCTCCTTCAGACTCTAATTTCGAGGGGTAGAAGGAGTTGCATTCATCCCCATCCTCCGAACTCAAAACCTAAAAGCAGTTGTTCAAATTGACACAGGCCAAAGGTTTCCTCAGTTTATAACCCTAGTTGGAACTTAACAGCATAATTGCACTAAGAGAAGGCACATCACCCTCAAAACCATCCATAGAGATTCCATCACCATTAATTGGGCACACTGCACTAGGTTGAGTAGACCCCTAGCTGCGCATGGTTTGCACACCCCCATGAACCTCCTGGACCAGAGTGCCATCACCATTAGAAATCACAGCAGTTGCATTTGAGAGTGGAGACGAATTCCTCCACTGAGGTCCTTCTGTTTCCTCCATTTCCATGGAATTAACTCCCAAGTCACATCTCACCTGCGTAAAAACATAAGCAACCTTAGGCTCTGAAAGCATGGCCCTATCCTCCTTCTGGATATTAGGAGAAATCCCGACCTCACTGGATCCTAGATCCACCATCACTATGTTACTAGTAGTAGAAACTACCTTTCCACTCTCCAACCTGACCTGAAGAGGGAGTCCTTCAACCAATATGTCTGAGGGAAGGTCCGCCTGCGAGAAGCCTAATGATGCTTGCCGACATCTGATGGATTCATGCACAAGACGTTTACCGAACGAACAGATGTGAATGCATGATTCATTGTAAACTTCTTGGTACCACCACAGTTCACATTCAATCTCAATATCATCAGTGCTCTTTGGTTTTTTGAAACGACAGCTTTGATACAAATCATGGGAGAAATCGAGTGGCAGATGACTCTGGTGCGCTGGTCTGAGCAAAGAAATCGCCCCAATAGATTACAAAACAATCAAATGATTGCCGTGTTCTGAAACGGTAGGGGAAGAATAGGAAGCGAGATCCAAAATGCTGTGGTAGGAAGATTTCAGTACAAGTTAAAATTAAAAGACCACCGAAAGAGGTAAAACAGAAAACTGGTGATTACATACAAAGCGTTCACCCAGGAAAAAATTAGATCATATTCTGATGAGAAACGACCCAAGGAATTTTTGTAATCCAAGAGCCCTATGATTGCACATTATTAAAACTTCCACCTGTTAGCTATGAATCTGTCGATGATTTTAATGGTGTGTTGTCTCTTGCTGAAATGAGTAACTTGCAAAAGACCCTCCATCACAGAGGCCTTCGTGAACTCCCAGGAAGAAATCCGAACCAAGGGGACTCTATCCACGCATGATTGAACATCAGGGAAAACCTCAATATAAGGGAATCTAGGTAGGGATTAAGGATTAGTAAAAGGAAAAAATTGAGGAGGAAGAGTATGTGATGGAAGAGGGGGAGAGCTCCCCCTGACCAAAGAGGGCTAAGGAGGGGGGCCAACGATGAAGACATCACCTAGGTCATCCGAGAAGACGGATCCTTACACCATAAAAGACTTTAAGACTCATAGATATCATCATTTAGATGCTATAGTTGGACATATAGATAGAGGAACACAAACTAGATATTCTCTTAGAAATCAAGTTGAACATCAGGATTTATTATCATAATGATAACCTAAGAACACCAATGATGTAATTAATTATAGATTATAAGTGAAAAAAATTAAATAAGAACTCAATAAATTTTAAAGGAATAATTTTTGGGAACTATTTGATAGACCTAAAGACACTCTATCCATTAGAACTAAATGAGTATTTAGAAATAAAGTTTATAATACATGGACTTTTTTTTAAATAAATATAGATTTTTTTGCAAAAGGATATAGTCAAGAAAGAAGGTATTTAATATGAGAAAAACTTTTCACCAGTAGCTAGACATGAATTCATTATAATTCTAATTTCCTATGAAGAAAATTTGAATTTCAAACTATATCAGATGGATGTTAAAAATGAATTCCAAATTTTTTATATATTTGATTTTGTTTTTGATGAAAAATCTCATGGATTTAAAAATATTAATTTTAAACATCAAGATATTAATTTAACAAAATATTTTTATGGTTTAAAATAATCACTTAGAGCTTGGTATGATAGTCAATTCTCATTTTTTATTCTTCAATATTTTACTAATTGTATAAGGGAGCCTAAATTATTTATAAAAATAATTTCAATAGACTTTAGTAGTTCAAATTTATGTTGATGATAATATTTTTGGATCATTTAAAAAAAATATTTATTGATTTTTCAATAATTATTTAAAGTGAAGTTGAGATGAGTTAAATGGTCTAGTTAAAATTCATTATTGGTTTTAATTTTTTTATAAATAAATATTAAATTATTTTAAATCAATATAAGTACACCAATTAGATTTGAAAACTCTTTGATATGGAAATTATAAAAATTAATGATACTATCTTGAGTATAACATTTAAGCTATATCATAATGAAACTAGGATATCAATGGATCAAACAAATCATAGAGGTATTATAGGAATTTTCTATATTTAACTACTAGATGACCGGATATTACATTTATTGTATGTATGTGTTCTTTTTTTCAAGAAAATCATACAGTGCCACATTTACTTACTATCAAAATATTTTTTTAAATACCTCAATTATTCAACCAATTTTGGAATTTTCTACCCTATAGTATAAGGATTTGATTTACTATGGTATTTAGAAGTCAATTTTGGGGTTTTCAAGTTAGATTAAAAAGCACCTCTATAACTTGTAACTTTTTAGAAAAGTCGTTAGTATAATGGCATAGTAAAAGAAAAACAATAACTATCTACTACTGAGGATAAATATACAGCTAAATATTTTTTCTCTTAGATTCAGTGGACAAAAAATATTTAATATTTTATGGATAATAATTCTCACATATACCTAAAAATTGTGAAAAAATATGTCCAATAAAAATTTACAAGAATTTTTTCTCTCTATATAAAGAAAAAATTATTTATATAAACCATTAAATTTTGAGAGAACATTTCCAAAAAGGTGATATAACTCTCAAGTTAACGGTTATTGAACATCATCTTTCTAACATATTTAAAAAGACTTTGAATTCTGAGATATTGAGAGATATCATACATGAACTAGGAATGGTAAACGTTATTTAATTCATCATCGTTGGATTTACTTTTTTCAATAATCGACTGATGGGTAATATAACATTGTGTAATCCACCAATGGTGATCAATATTTGGTAATCCATTGTTGTATGATCTTCTATTTGAAGATCTATCATTGGAAGATCTATTGTTTGAAGATCTACCATTGGGTGATCCACTGCTGGGAGATCTACCAGTCAACTGTCTGTGTTTTATCTACTACCAGTTTTATTTTTGTAATTAATTTTTTAATATATTTATGTGTGTATATTTTATTATATTTTCAAATTATAAATCCAGAAAAGATAAAATTGATATATATCATATTTTAAGAACCCTCTCACTAACACCTAAAATTGAGCCTTTCATCTTCCTTTCTCTCCTAACTGTTTGTAAGATCCCATATTTTTATAGGTATGTCTCTCTCTGAGTATTTCTTTAAACTTATTTCACTTGAGTTTTTCCTCATCTATAATCCTTGGAGGTTGTGTTTTCCATGTGGTTGGATTTTTTTGGAATAAATTCATCATTATAGTGTGTGGAATCTTGATAAAAATTGAGAGGATACACGTGGAGAGCCTCTTTTGGGAAAAATTATATAACATATAGTGATTTATATTTTTTATTTATTGGAGTGTGGGTATAAATGGGTTAAGTGTTACCATAGGTTCATGGTATGTTGAGAATATTTAAAGGGGATTCGGGTAGTTTTATAAGGAAAATCGGATGATAACCCATCTATATAACATTCATACATCATTTAAATTGATTAAACATCATGTAATGTTCAGGTGATTTTAATATTCATCCGTAGTGACAAGTTTTTTACCTTATACTATTAAAAATAATTACATCATGTGTAACTATATTACACGTCCTTTAATTCCCCGACTGGTAGTTTTAATGTATACCCTGCGACTAAATTTTATTTCATCTCATGAGAAACTTCTTACTCTAAACCCTTGGGAAACATCCTGGGGACTCTAGAGCACAAACCTCCCTTTTGAATGTCATATTTCTATGATCAATACCTAGTAAGTGGTTCTTTGTATGTTTTTTCCATCTCTCCCTTCTTCTTCCAATGTTTATGGTTTAATTATTTGACCGTCTGGATTTTTTATTTTGATTTTGATAATTTTTTTTATCTAGGAACCACTTTGTGATCATCCACACCTTCTTCCTCATGGGGTTTTGTCCAATAGAAGCATTGTTTGATAAGAAGTTAATGGTAGTGGGTGTAAACCTTAACCCTATGGTTTGATGATTTTCAAGTCTGTAAAATATTGAAATTGTGGAAACATATTGTGTGCTGAATAATTTAAATGATGAATTGGGGTATTCCTTGGAGGCCCTTTTGGATCCAATTGGTTATTTACCTATCTTGTGGAAACTGTTCAGGTGAGAGAACCCCTAAATAAATGAATTGTTTAATGGATTAATGTGTGTTTAGAAATACGTTGATTGTGTGTGATTTCTTGATATAGTTTCACCTCGGCTTGGATTGATTATTTGAATAACCTATATTTTTTTTGTTATGAACAATTTATATATGAAATGTGTGCATGAATGTTAAATTCTAATTTTCATAACTATCTGTTGGTCCTTATGGTGTGATAATGTGATATCTAGGTTTTTATGACTTTTATTTTGATTAAATTTGAAACAGATTATATATGGAATTGGCCTAGTGATACATGATGAAATGCTTATACAAAGGGCTTGGCCTAGTGACCGAAGACAAAATTCTAATATATCAGTCTTGGCCTAGTTGAAATGTTAAAATTATTTTATTGAGGTCCAGGCCTAATTAAACCTGTTGAAATTCTAATATAGTGATCTTTGAACTGATTAAATTTTAAAATTCTTATATAGTGGGTTTGACCCAGATCAGTTATGTTCTACCCTGGTTATAATGTTATTGTTGGTATGGTCATAAGACATGCTCAGAGACATTCTGGTGGGGAGAAGAGGCTAATTATGTTATACCATGGTTAGAAGGTTATGGTTGACATGGTTATGAAACATGCATAGACACATTATAACAAGGTTTTGAAGTTGATTTGTATGGAATTTATTGGATTTGGAGTCTTAGAACCAACAATTTGTACATTGACTACTTGAATATTTAAAATATTCAAATATTAAACATCTTATTAGATATTATTCATTGTTCTGAATGAAAAAATGTAATAATGTACTAGATTATTTGCCGCTTTAATAAGGTTATATTAGTTCCATGATAGGATGATAACCTTGATGTGCTATGACAATATTCTTAAATATAGTATTGTAGTTGGATGATATATGATGATGGGACACATTGTATACATACCATCATGAGTGAGTACTTGTAAGTAGATGATACTTCTTCTCATGAAGTTCATACTTGCTAATCTCCAATACGGGAGAGTATAAGAACATACCCACTAGTAAATAATTCCACATGTTTTGGTTTCATTGGATATTCCCATTTAGGAGTGTGTTTAATAGTCCTTAGACTTTAATATTATCATTAATATGTGTCATGACTCACACAGTTAGATTTTATAGCGAAAACTATCAGATCATATGTTGGTGGGAAGTAGGTTATATTGGGTGCGTCACAAATGACATGTTATTGATGGATAATTCAAAGAGGTATTTGTCCTTTCCATTTATGGATGTTGATATATCAGTCCATTGATTGAAATTGAATGATCACCTTAAATTATATTTCCATGGTGTAACGATGATTTTATTTTAGGTAGTTAAAGAATGACGTATCTAGAATATAGGTTGATGACATTATCATGAAACCTACATTATTAGATATTGTGACAAAGGGATTATATTACATAGTGAGCATTAGTTTGTAGATTTCATCATGGTGACTTTATATTCTTTGTCTTGGGTGCCTTGACCAGTTTCTAGACAATAATCTTGGACTTTTGGCAACCCCACCAAATTCCAATGAGAAATAATCCTAGAGTGTCAAACACTAAGTGTTTTTGGTAGTCTCAATTAAATTATATTTGAATTTAATTAATGGAATAAATATTATTCTCAAGAGAGAGAAATAATTTTATTCAAGTTAAACTGATTGAAAAAATTAAATAAATATTTATTCACCGGATTGTGAATAAAATATATTTATTTATTTTATTGAACATTTCATAAATATTTATTTACTAGTTTTTAAATTAAAATATTTATTTAATGGAATGAAATATTTTATTTTGGTGTTCAATAAATGGAAGAAGATTTTGAACAGACCAATACCATGTCCATTGATAAATTAATTATTTATAAGTCGGTAAAAAACCATTATCCATTTGGTGCTAGAAATAATAATAATATTGTTATCATTATGTGGCACGAGATATCATTTGTGGTTCTATTTTCTGAATGTTTTCACACACAAAATAATAATGTTGTTATTGTTATTATATGGAATGTGTTTTCTATAATAGTTATAATTTCATTTAATTGTTTTTTAGAAATTATATATTGTAACTGAAACCTCATGTTGATTAATAGGTAGGCGCACATCTATTGTTCCAAATCCGATTGAATTGAGAATTGTTGAGCCAAAAATTTTCTCTCTCAAAACCTATTATCTCTCCCTACCAAGAATGAGAGAATTTCTTCATGAATGAAGAATGAGAAACCAAGAATGATCAACTAAAGACATTTTTTCCACCGCACTAGCACCTAGAGAATGAGTGGAGTTGATCAGAGAACATTGGAGCACATGTGGATCACCACTAGAGGGATTCTACATTGGATCCTCGCAAGCGCAGTGAAAGAAATCTGGATGGGTCATTTTTGATTATCAATGATCATCAACGAAGAAATTACCAAAGTCCTTGGTATTTAATTTATTCAAAAATTAATAAATTAATTATAAACATGATGTGCAAGATTCTATTTCTTGAATCTGGTACAATTATTTTCTTTGTCAAAATATTTAATTTTGATCCATGGATAATGGAGTTCATCATCGTATTGATCATGGATTGGTCATCAATTTTGGAAAAATAAAAGTTAGGACCTCCCAACCACCATGAGTCCACTATTCCCAGATTATTATTGTGGTATCAGATGGGGATCATCCTCATTTATAATTATTTACATAGTTCATTGACGATCTACTCTTTAATAATTTAGTTTTTCAATTCATTTTTAATAGTTACTTTAATATGAAATTTCAAAATTTTCTATTCCTCTTTATGTTTCTCGCAAATCTAATAGAAAAGAATAATTATTCAATTAAAATTAAATATAGGATTTCCTCATGAGGTACCGATTATTTTGTAATGGTAACAAGACATTACACGCTGTGTATTCAGAGTTACACACCGTGTAATCTTCCATACACATCATGTAATCCAGATTAAACACTATGCAGTTGTGTTCAGTGCATCGAGAGTAATTCGGAAATTACTCAAGCCATGTGCATTAATTAGACACGATGTAGTTAATTATTAAAGCGTGTGTTGACCAAGATATACTATCGCATTGTCTACTAGATTACATGTCATGTGGCCCATTAGAAACTGTGTTTAGTCCCTTCAGGTCATGGTCCAAACCATGTATCCCATACATATCTAATATAGTCGGTAACCATGTAACCTAGAGATAACATGGAGTGTGTCCCACTGAACACACCAGGTACACCCATATTTCTGATGTACGCCTCAAATGATAAGTCTCTAGGCGTGTACTTTGGATAAGACGGTGAAGTATGTACATGTCCTGTAGTCGTAACTACATGTTGTTTACATTAAAAAATTACACCGAATTAAAACATTAATGTTTTTATAATGTTAATAATTACATATCATTTAGATTTAAACAGGTGTTCACCATGGTACATCTAATGTTATGGATGATAATTTTAGGGAAATTCATAAAAGGACTAAGGTAAAAGGATAGATTAATTATAGATTGTAATTTAATTCGATTCAAGTGTGATTTATCTTAATAACAGTGATTAAATAATTGAATGTTATTTTTTTAATTCATAATTCGTTGCATGTATGTGGATGATCATAAGCCAGACTAGACTTTCGTATGTGATTTGTTTCCTTTTAATGTATTTTAAATTAACTAGTTGGTTTGTGTGTCATCTCGCCTCATTATTATGAAGGTCATGTTTTCCCATGGGTTCTTTTATGTAAAACCCCTTTTTACTGGTCACCTTTAGGTTAGATAAAAAACATTTAATGGATATATCTCCCATGCTTGTGGAGGTGGTACAAGTAAGGATCCAAGGTGAAACCAATCCAAGAAGATACAAAGGTGGATAGGTGAAAAGATGTAATCCCGAACCATAAATGGTTCGAGGTGTTTCTCCCCACGGTCATTAGTTAGTTTATCAACCATTAGGTAAACTAAAAAGTATAAAATCTCATGACTATTCCATTTACATTATATTATTTCTGTTAGTTTCATGATTTTTCATTATGGATGTGTTGTCGTGACTACATAATTAATAAATTAATAATCACGAAAGATGGGATTAAAATAAACCAGGCTTATGTCAAAATATTATCAAGACATGGTTAATCACTTAAGTAAGTTCCACTTAATATTAAGGAGCATGTGATAAAGATAATAAGGAAATTTTCGTATAATAGATAAAAATACCTCAAAAAATATTAAGTTTGACTAAGCCTTTTGTTTCTTGATTAAGAGAAATACTCATTAAAACTATGTGTTTGACCAAACCTTGTTGGGAAACATACTTTTTTTACATGAATCCATTATGAGTTTTTTGGGTCAAATTAACCATATTATATGAAGAAGAGTATCCCTTTATAGACTAAGAGTAATATTAGAGTCAAGTGTTGAGGAAATCCAAGTCAGGATTTCAGGACTCAATGGATCAAGGAGCCGCAAGACAACACTTAGCAAAGAACTACCTACCTAAACACATTCTAATTGACTAAACAACCCTTTTGGGGTTTTCAAAATGGAATATGAATCCTCTCCACAGGATTGTCGAAGAAACTAGACATTCCGAGTTCAATGGTGAGGGCCATTGGGACTTGATAAAATAGTGGGAAACAAAATAAAATTAATTTATTATTTATAATAAAATGTAATCAATAATTTAATAATTATATTCTCTTTTAAATGTTGAATAAAAATGAGAAACTTGTCTACCACACTATCCTTATAATCATCACTAGATAAAGACAACATTATTGCCGTAAAAAACTTCTAGGAATGTTTTAGACGCCTTCGAGACATTCTACGCCATGAACATAATTCTTACATGTTGGAGTCCACATTAACTGATCCTCATGACCAAGAGAGGAGTGATGACGAGTTCTTGATCTACAAAAAACATATGAACGATGTGGTCAACATTCAATGTTTGATGTTGTCATCAATATCTAGTGAACTCATCAAGTCTCATGAAAACATGAATGCTTATATCATACTTTAGAACCTCTATGGTGTTACCAGGAGAGAGAAATAGAGGAACAATTTGATATCACCAAGTCAATATTTCAGAGTAATCTTGGATGTTTTCCCTAATTGGGCCTCACGTAGTCAAGGTCATTGGAAAAATTGGGCATCTAGATGTTCTATGGTTGAAAATCCCCCAATAACTAAGTACCAATCTCATTCTCGCATCACTCCCTTAGAGATTCTCCAGTTTTGTTGTGAATTTCATTATGAACAACATTGAGAAGTTTCTACCAGATCTTATTATCCTCATTCACCATGTGGACATTGACATGATGCATGAAAATAATTATATCCTTATGATGAATAAGTGGAAAGGGAAGGTGAAGATATTTAAGCTCAATGATTCTTCACACCCTTCCATGAAAAGGAAGATCAAGGGGGTCATAAGGGAATATGAAGCTATTTGTTTTTCATATATAAAGAAGGGAAACTAAAAGAAAAACTGCACCCAGCTAAAGAAGCAAGGGGAAGCTTTAGGTTCATTTGTTATCAAGTGAAATTTATCTGTTTCTAAAAATTTGGTATTAGATACCTCATGTGGTGCTCACATATGTATCCAAATACAAGAACCAACTATATTAATGAAAATTTACTGAGGGGAGGTTGATCTATGAGTAGCCAATAGGGCTATAATTTCTGTTGTAGTTGTCATGGACTACCACCTCACATTGCTGACTGGGATGATCTGGGTATTAAAATATTGTTATTGTGTTCCTTTTGTAACCAAAAACATTATTTATATATCTAGAAAAGATACATATGGATTTATTTTCAAGTTTAAAAATGAATGTTTCTTCTTTTATAAATATAGCATTTATTTTGTTAAGGTACATTTTTATAGCGATCTTTACATGTTTTATTACACAAACCATGTAATGGAAATCAAAAAAGAAACTACATCACATGACTCATACCACTCCCATATTTGGCATTACAAGTTAGGTCATGTAATTGATAAATTATTTATAATGTTTCATTAAGATGGATATTTATATTATTTATAACAAAAACCACTTCGTGTATAACATGCATGATTACAAGGAAAAATGACCAAATACCCATTTAGTGGGAAAGGTGAAAGAGCCAAATAGCTTCCTGAATTGGTTCATACAAATGATTTTTGACCGTTTATAAGTTAAGAAAGTGGTGGGTACTGATACTTCATAACTTTTACTAATTATTTTAGTACATATGGATATATCTACTTAATGAGGTAGAAGTCGGATTTTTTTGATAAGTTCAAGGAATACAAGAATGAAGTTTAGAAATGGAATGGTAAGAATATTAAGAAACTCTTCTCAGACCGAGGTGGAGAATATATTAATCAAGACTTACTTGAATACTTATAGGAGTTTGGGAACCTTCCCCAACTCACTCCTCCTTACACACCCCAGTGGAATGGTGTAAGACAAAGGAGGAACTGTACCTTGTTGGACATGGTGAGATTTATGATGAGTCATGAAAGTCTTATATTATCCTTTTGGGGATATTAATTGAAAATAACGACACACATACTAAACCATGTACCAACTAAATTGATAAATAATATTCTATACGAGCTCTGGAGGGGGAAAATCTATGTTATCATGTGTGGGGAAGTGATGCATTTGTTATGCCACTTCAGTTAACAAACTAGCACCCCAAAGAACAATGTGTACCTATATAGGATACCCCAAGTAAACAAGGGTATATTACCTATATGAACCCTTATAGAAAAATTTTATAGTGTAAATAAAATCTATTTTCCTTGAAAGGAGCACATCTCCAAAATAGACAGTGGGAGTGAGATAGAATTTGATGAAGTTGAGGATCAATGTACACAAGAGTTAGTATAGGTGTATATTACACAAATACCCATGGAACAAAGATCTATTCCATATATACAAGTACTGTGTAGGATTAAAAAAGAGGTTAGAGACCCAGTATGGTATGGTTTTCTAGTTATCGAGGATTTTGACTCATTATTATTTGATAATAATGATCCTCTAACATACAAGGAATCAATATATGAAACACACTTTTCTAAGTAATAAGAATCCATGAATTATCAAATGGATTTCATGAACCAAAACCATGTATATATTTTGATAGATCCTCCAGTAGATGTAAATCCTTCTAGCTACAAATGGGTATTCAATAAGAAACCATACATGGAAGGAATAATCAGTACCTATAAGGCATGAATGGTTTCAAAAGGGATTAAACAGCATCAAGGCATTGACTACGATGAAGCCTTTTCAACTTTTTAAATGCTAAAATCCATCATAATTCTATTGGCCATTTCCACTTAACATGACTATGAGATTAGTTAAATGGATTTGAAAACAACGTTCTATAACGAGAACTTTCTAGAAGATGTCTACATGACACAACCTGAAGGGGTTGTGACTCCAAAGGATTCCAATAAGACATGTAAGTTGAAAAACTCCATTTATGGATTAAATCAAGCATCCAGGTCATGAAATATTCATTTTCATGAATCCATAACATAATTTGGTTTTACAAAGAATGATTGTGATCCTTGTTCCTACAAATGATTTAGTGGGAGTGCAGTTGTTTTCCTAAGAGTATATGTTGATGACATATTACTTATTGGAAATAAAATAACAGTATTACAGTTTGTTAAGTAATGGTTGAATAAATTATTCTCCATGAAGGAATTTTGGGAGGAATCATATATTCATTGAATCAAGATGCATCGTGATAGATCCAAGAGATATCTTGGCCTAGGTCAAAGTACACACCTTTAAAAGATACTGAAGAGATTTATTATAGAAGAATCCAAGATGGGATTGTATACATCATCACATGGAATTCATATTTCCAATAAAATGTGATCTCAGATGCACGAATAAAGAAATATAATGACAAGAATTCCAGATTCATCAGTGATTGGGTCAATCATGTATGTTATACTATGCACTAGTCTAGATTTTACGAACGCATTTAGTGCAGTAGTAAGATATCAAGATGGTCCATGTGACTGCCATTGGATGGCATTCAAGACTATCCTTAAGTATCTAAGGTGTACTAAGGATATGTTCTTGATTTATCTAGGATATGAGGAAGAATTCATTAGAGGATATGCAGATTCTAGTTTCCAGGCTGATCTATATGACATGACGTCGCAAATGAGATACATCTTCATTTTGAATGGAGGTGCTATGAGGTGGAAGAACTTAAATAAAGCTGTGGTCACTGATTCTATAGTAGAGTATGAGTATATCACAACATCTAAGGTAGATAAAGATTCATTTTGGATGTGAAGCTTTACTAAAGAGTTGGATGTGGTATCTATCAGTAAAGATCCTATCACACTTTACTGTGATAATATTGTAGCAGTGGCTCTCGCAAAAGAGCTAATGTTACATTAGAATATGAAGGACATACCACAGAAGTATCATCTTGTGATGGATTTTTATCAGAGAGGTGAATTTGTATTGAGAATAATTTCCATTGAAGAAAACTTGTAAGATACCTTGACTAAATCCTTGACTTAGTAGAAACATGATCATCATGTGAGGTCTGGCAGACTGAAATTCATAAGTAGTTGGCTCTAGTCTAAGTGGGATTTTATTAGAGATGGTGTACAAAAACAAACTGTTTGTACATTGTTTACTTGAATATTTAATTTATTTACATATTAAAGATCTTATTACCTATTTTTCATTGTTTTTCATGACAATAATTTAATAATTTTTAGAGTATTTATCGCATTAATATGGTCATAGTAGTTCCCCACTATGATGAGAACCTTGAATTTATAGTAAAATATTATTAAATATAGTTATGTCGTTAAATGACATACTATGATGGGAAACATATTATACAGACCGTCAAGTGAAAGTACTCTTAAGAAGATGAGACTTCTTCTTAAGAAGTTTTCACATGGTAATCTCCAATATGGGAGATTATGAGAACATTCCCGCCAGTAGGAATTCTGCATGTTTTGGTGTCATAGGATATTACTATCAATGAGCATGTGTAATGGTCCATATACATTAATATTATTATTAATATGTGTTGTGACCCACTCACTACAATTTTATGACTAAAATCGTCATGCCATATTTTGGGGGGAATTAGAGTATGTTGGGTGTGTCACAAATGACATTTTAATAATGGATAAGTCGAGGAAGGATTTTTCTATTCCATTTATGGAAGTTGATATCTCAACCATTTGATTCAAATAGAACCATTTTATAAAATTCAATGGCCATGGTGTAATGATGAGTTTATTTTCGGTAGTCAAAGAATGAAGTATCAAGCATATAGGTTGACGAAACTATCACAAAACGTGCTTAATGAGATATTTTGACAATGAGATTATATTGCACAGTGAGATTTTGTATGTAGATGTCATCATTAAAATATTATATTATTTATCTTGGTTGCCTTGACCCATTACAAGATAGAAATCTTGGACTTTAGGCAAGACTACCTAATGCCATTGAGAATGAATCATAGAGGGTCACACACTATGTGTTTCTGGTGGTCTTGATTAAATTATATTTTAATTTAAATAATGGAATAAAAATTATTCTAAAGATTAAATAATAATTTTATTCAAGTTAAAATGGACTCATAAATTAAATAAATATTTAATCATCAGATTGTGAATAAAATATATTTATTCAATTAATTGAACATTTAATGAATATTAATTTACTAGTTTTTACATAAAATTTTTTATTTATGATAATAAAATATTTTATTCATGCGTTCAATAAATAGAATAAGAGTTTGAAAGGACCAAGACAGTTTCCATTGATAAATTAACAATTTACAATTAAGTAAATAATATTTATCCAGTTGGAACAAGAAATAATAATAATACTATTATCATCATGTAGAACAGGATTTCATTTATAGTTCTATTTTGGGTAAGTTGGTGCACCAAAATGAATGGTGTTGTTATTGTTATTATGTGGCATGGGTTTTTTTAATAATTATAATTTCATTTAATTAATTTTTCGAAATTAAATATTGTAACTGAAACCCCATATTGATTAATAAGAAGTTACGTCTATTGTGACAAACCCTAGTGAATTAAGAATCATTGACCCAAACATTTTCTCTCTCGACTCCTCTCATATCTCCCTTTCAAGAACGATAGAATTTCTTCAAAACCAAATAATGAGCAATCAAGAACGATCAATGCAAGACATTTGTTCTTCCATGATAGAACCTTGACAATTAGTGGTATTGATCAGATATAATTAGAGCATGTGTGGATCACCGCTAGAGGGATTATACATTTTATTGTCATAAGTGTGACGAAAGAAATCCAGAAGGGACATTCTAGATGATCAGATCTCATCAAAAAAAGAAAGTAACGAAGTCCTAGGTATTGAATATCTTTAGAAATTATTAAATTATTTATAAAACATGATGTGAAAGATCCTCTTTCTTGGATCTGGTGCTATTATTATCCTTTTTTAGATATTTGATTTCAATCATTGGATACTATAATTCATTGTTGTATTTATCCCGAGTTGGTCATCGATTATAGAAAAATAAAAGTTGCTCCCTCCCAACCGCCATGCTTCCGCTCCATCCAGTTTTTTTAGAATTAAATTGATAATTAAATTAATTAACTCACTTATTTATTGCATTATTTTGTACACTTTTTATCAGACTGGTTATGTTTAGACATAGTGGTGTAGACCTACTAAGTTATACTCACACCCAATTTGGGTCATCGTTGGGTATCCAAGAATATTATATGAATGCATGTTTGGAAAAGGGAAAAGGACCTCACTATTTATTGTCTGGTTGTTGGATGGTATGTAGTTTGGAGATGGTTCTGACATGGGGTTTGGGACTGGGGAATTTGGAGAAATTTTTTGAGTCTTCTAGTCTTTTATTTTTTATTACTTATAGAATTAAAATTAGTTATGTTTTAGTACATCATTACATAATTCTTTTATTATTTATTGGATTGTTTATTTAGATTTTATTTTTTGGTATTTCATTGTATTATTTTGTTTCCATTTTTTCTATACTATGATATTTACTATATTATTGGACTATTCAACTGTGTTGAAACTCGATAACCATGGGGTATAGTATCCCCAATATACACATCACATCCCTACTTCTAGTCGACAACCTCTAGGGTAAGGGGATGCACACTTGAGTCTCATAACTAACCCCTTTCAACCACATGAGAGAGTTCTAAATCATGGAATGTTAAAAAGTGGTAATAGAGGATAGGTTTATTTTCCTTTTTATAAATATTAGAGAAATTTATAAATGATACTATGATGTTTCAGGTATTGGTAATGGGATTTTGAATGGGAGTAGGTAACCCATGTATAGGGGAAAATTCGAGTGCCTATGGGTGGATTTTTTTTATACTGTTTTCCTATAGCAATTAATTTTATTTCACCCTGAGTGATTCATATGTTTTGTGAGGTTATTGTTTTATGGTATTATATGTTCTTGAGATTTATATTCATGGATCGATATGGCACATGATGAGTATGCATACATCATAATAGGTACATAGGGATATATATTTACATTCATTGTTCTTTATAATGACATATTTATTTTAAATTTGATATATACTTTACTATTTAACTATGATGTGATAAATCTATTAAATATGATAAATGAAATAAATAAACTATTATTTTATGCTAAAACACTTTTAATCCTTTTATAGATAGAAAAAGTGTCAGTGGTTCTATATTTTGTTTTTCAATTTTTGAGGTTAACCTTGAAGTTATAAAAAGAGTTCTAAATAGTTTGTTTTTATTGTATAGAAAATTCATCCTCATAATCTTTGAGATGATTGTTAGGAGAGTGGAAATCATTATGCTCTTATCATAGTTTAACTAGAGATTCCTATAGCTCATGTGGATCATATGGATGTTTAGCTCCACAACAGCTTCTTGATGGCTTTTAGATCCATGGAAAGAGAGACAATTAGCACCATGCCTTTGATGTCTTAGCTGAAGAGAGAATTTCAGCTACAAAATACACTCATGTTCCCTTGGGATGGAGGAACTCAGGAATCCTATTTCTAGATTGAGTCAGTTGATATGATCTTCAAGCATCTTGAGACACCCACAGATAAGAGAGTGAAAGTTATTGTGCAAATGATTCATAGACCAACGAAGCATTTTTAAGACATTATGGAGTAGGTAGGGTAGAAGGATGATTTATCTTTCAATGACATAGATAGTTTATTCATGGGATATCTCTATTTCGATACATTGAAGGAAGATAAGGCTCATGAGTTTATACACCTAATGAAGGATGGTAAGTTAGCATTGGACTATGCACAACATTTCATAGACTGGAGGATCTTTTATCTATATTTGGTACCTGATGAGATCTCTATGGAGATAGACTTTTATGATGCCCTTCACTATTAGATCGCATTATAAGTGAATGTGTTCCTTCTGAGTAGTTTTATAGATGTGATAAATTAGGCACTCCTCACATAAGGAAATATGAGAGAGTTCATAAGTAGCATCCATGCTATTTCATTACGGAAAGTTGTGATATCTTCTTCTAATAGGACAAAGTATCATTATGATTTCTTATTCTAGGGAAACAATAAGAAAATTAGTCTGGGAAGTGGGAAACTATCTAAGGGTCATGTTCTATTGTTGTGCTATCAGTGTGAAAAGTTACGCCACAAATGGCCACTATTTTTTTTATGTAGCATTGGAGTTTCACACAAGTTGAATATTAGGCCAACTACATATGATTTTTGGGGGTATTTAGCTGCTGAGTAGTAATAGGGGAACATTACAGGAACCATAGTTTTGGATGGACCCAACTTTGTCTCAATAAATGGGTAGTTGCGGTTCCATAGGATGTTTCGGTTGAGGTAGGGGATGTGGTACCCCCATGAAAGATCAACAATACTATTAATATGGTATAGATCAGGGGAGTCGGGATGGAGACCAAGGAATAGGGGATTGTCAAAAATAAGTTATGCATACTACTTTAGCTATTGTGAATGCATGATCTTCTACAATCAAAGTTGTGATTAATGTGTTATCTACCCATGATTGTTTTTTGTTTAATATGGGATAATTGAATCCCTTTTTATACAAACTTTTTTTTAATATCATGGTCGTGAATGTGAAGATATTGGATGCTGTTTTTACCATTGATATCCTATTGGGAGTGCGGTCAGAGAATATCATACGTTACATGGTTTCATTTCTAGATATTTGTGGTTACCATTTCTTATAGGAACCATTTGTGCTAAAAATGAAATTATTCAATTTAATTCTTAGTATGGATTGGATAGTTTCATACCTGGCTCATGTCAATTTTTATTTGTGGAGAGTTACATTTTTATCCATATAAAAAGGAAACTATTCTCAACAGGGTGAGTGGGGTATTCAAACTGGTTGTGCAAGACAAATTTAGTGCAAATTAGATTGTCTCAGGGATTAGATAGTCATTATTAATCAAGATGATAGTTTAGTATCATTTGATTCCATTCATCTAATGGTAGAACATTTTTAACATGTCTTTACTCATAGTTCTATGGCTTTCAACAAGAGTAAGAGACCGAGTTCACAATCAAGTTGGTGCTCGGATTAGAACCAATTTCTATCTCATCATATAGAATTGGTAGTTAAAATTTTAGTAGGAATATCTAGAATATAAGTGTTTCATATAGACTATTACACATCCATGGTGTTCTTCAATTGTCTGCTCTAAGAAGGTTATTGGGATTTTTTTCTTCTATGTGGATTATTGGAGATTAAACTAGATGACAGACAAGAACTAATATCCTATTCCATGTATTAATGAAATATTAAATCTGTATAGATGTGATAATATCTTATCTAATATTTATTTGACATGAGTTTATCATTACTTGGGGGTGAGACCAATAGACATTCCTTGAACTGCTTTTAGAAGAAGGTAGAGTTTGTATGAGTTCATAGTAATTTTTTTGGGTTAACTAATGCAACTCTGATATTCGTGGCCTTGATGAATTAGTTCTATCTTCCTTTTATAGACTAATTTGTGTTGGTTTTAATATAAAACATCTTAGTTTACTCTTAGTCAGCATAAAATCATGCCAAATATCTTGATATCATCCTGAGTACATTAAGGTAGAATCAGATATACGCCATGGTAACTAAATGTAATTTATAGATTGATAAAGTATACTTTTGGGGACATTTCATCTCAGAGGAAAGAGTGTTAGTGGACCCATATAATTTTTTAGTCTTGGTATCTTGAGAACATCCTAATAATTTCTTCCAAATTCATAGATTTCATTTTTTAGTAGGTTATTATCAGAACCTTATCCAAGACTTCTCCCATTAGAAAACACCAAATTCTAGGTAGAACAAAAAAGGAGTGATGTTTTATTGTTCAGATTATTATGACAGATACTTTTAATTGCTGAAATCTAGGCTTACCTCATCACCTATACACACATTACCTATGCTGGGTAATGAATATATTGTGTATAATAACACATTCTAATTTGGACCCATAGTAGTTTTGATGTAGGAGGATCAAGTGGTTTCCTATGGCTCCAGATAGCTAATACCACATGGGAGGAATTATCCTACTCACAACATAGATTAAGTATCTGTAGTAAATTCCATAATATGCTAGAAGCATTATCTGATGGGTGAGAGGTTTGCGGTATACATGGATTACAAGAGCCTCATGTACATTTTTCTCAGTAGAACTTGATCCTTCAACAGAGGAGGTGGGTCAAGTATCTGTAGTCATTTGAAATTAAGTTGTATTATACATTAAGAAAGTGAAATTTCATTTTAGATTAATTAAGCCAAAATACACAAGCAGAGGTATTACTGGAGTCATTCAATTAGTTGAATGTGATAGAACTATTACCATAAATTCATCTAGATGTTTAGAAGTATTAATAACAAGTATCTCTAACATTGAAATCTATTATACCCATGCCTTTGGATCAGATTAATACTAAGCAGTTATCTGATATGGAGGGATAAGATCTAGTAGAAAGGTTATATGGTGGGGATACACAATCAAAATGGCCTCTTGGTAGTGTAAATTCTATTATATTTTATGTTCGAGTGTGGGTTCCTATAGGATTTTGTGAGGAGATGATGAAAGAGTTTCATGATTGAAGATGATAGGTACATCATCGATTAATAAAGATGTATATTAATCTTTAGATATGTTACTAGTTATCAGGAATGAAGAAATAAGTAGTAGGCTTTGTGGTAGGATGTTTCACTTGTCTACCGGTGAAAACAGAGTGTTAGAGGGAAACTGGGATTTTGCAGAATTGTCTCATTCCTTAGAAGAAATCATATTATGGAAATAGAGATTTTGTGATTAGACTACCCATGAAGACTTGTAAGAATTATTTTTTATGTGTGATCATGGATTAACTAATGAATTTCCGCCACTTCTTTCCTATTGGGGAGATCTTAAAAGTCGAAAATATGGGTAGTCTCTACATGTTCATTGTAGTTTGGTTGAATGATGTTCCAAGGAATATCTTTTTAGATAGAGGTTCCCATTTAACATAATGTTTCTGGAAGGGAATTTAGAAGGTTCTGGGGTCATAGGTTCTTCTACGTTATCTTATCATCCTCAGACTGACGGTAAATATGAGAGGACTATTCATGTTATGGAGGATTTTTTTGAGCACGTGTTTTGGATTTCGATGGTTTGTGGGAGAAACATGTAGAACTCATCGACTTTTCATATAATAAAAAAAATCTAGGAATCAATCTAGATGGAACCTTTTTAGGATTTTTATATTCATCCATTCTCTTTTCCTCTTTGTTGGTTGGGTGCAGGTGAGTTAGTGTTTATTGGGCCTACTCTCATACAAGTGATGTCTAAGAAAGTTTTGTTGATCAAATAGCAGATAGTGACTGAGTAGAGTGGGAAGATATCTCATGATGACTATCAGATGTGACCTCTAGAGTTTGATTTTGTTCATCATGTTTTCTTTTAGGTGTCTCCTTGGTTGGGGAAACACCATATCATGAAATTGGAAAACCTTGTACCATGGTTTTTCGGTCCATTTGTGATAGTTGATAGGGTTAGTACAGTGGTGTAACATTTAGTCCCTATATAGAACTAAAATTACATGTATGATGTGTTCCAAATTTCATAGCTTCTGAGATAATGTATAGAACCTTCTCACGTGATAGATGTAGGAGGTGTTGATCTTAGTGTTGATGCATCCTTTGAGTAGCATCCATTATGAATTGTAGACCATAGTGATAAGTATCTCTAGGGTATAACTTTGCCAATGGTTCAAGTGAAGTTGTATCGTGGGTAAGATCATGAGGATACTAGTAAAATGAGTCTGATATGTGAGCATAGTTTCTAGGAAAGATCGCTGAGACACCACTGTCATTCTTGAAGTAGCTCAGGGATGAGCTGTTATATGGTGGGGAGGTTGTAAAATCCCATATTTTTCTGGTACATCTCTCTTTGATTTTTTTCATTAAACATTGTTTATTTTTGTTTTTATTCATCTATAAACCATGGTGGTTATTTTTTCATTGTGTTTGACTAATTGTGTGAATAAATTCAGTTTTGGGTTTTGATGAAACTAGAGAGAACCGAATAAGATCCACATGGAGAGAATTTTGTGGGGAAAATGACATAAAATACAGAGATACAAGTTAGTTTTTGAAACTTTAATGGGGGTTCAGGTTGTGTGATATGGAAAATGGGATGAAAAACCATCTACAGAACATTTACACATTGTGTAAATCGATTAAACATCAAATAATGTTCATGTGATTTTAATATTCAGTCGAGGTGACAGGTTTTTCAGTGTATCCCATTAAAAATAATTACATGATGTGTAACTATTTTACATGTCATCTAATTCCATGACCTGTAGTTTTAATGTTTTCTATGTAGATTAATTTTATTTCATCTCATAGACAACTTCCTCCTCTCAACCCAATAGAATCTTCTAGATAAATTTGGAGCACCAACCTCCCTTTTTCATGTCCCATTTGTGTGATCAATCCCTAATTAGTGATTTTGGTTTGATTTTTTCTTCTCTCCCTTCTTCTTCAAACCACTATGGTGTAACTCTTTGACCATATAAATTTTTGGTCTTTATCTTTATTAGTTTTGATCTATGAACCTCTTTGCATCATCCGCACCATTTTACTCATGGATGTTTGTCATTTGAAGTGTTGTTTGATCAGAAGTTAATGGTAGGGGGTCTAAAACATAGTTATATTTGTTGATCAAGTGTTGTTTTCAACAATACATAATATTGCTATTTAAAGGGGGAGTTTATATTAATACTCTTTATCTTTATGATAATTTTGATTCTCACAAATACCATTAATTATTTTTTAATGATTTTTTTGTTAATCATTTTTCACGAATTTATCATTTTATTTTACTCTTGAAATTATGGGAATTTATTATTAATGTATTCGTATTTAGCATGTTTTTGAAACACTGTTCATGCGCAACTTATTCGGAATCTACTTGAGCATGTTCTGGAAACACTGCTCATACCATACATAAATAAACGTAGCGTAAGGATGAAAACCGTGTATACGTTTTGAGATAAGGAAACAACCATACTTTTTGGAAAAGTATGGAAGAAGAACCCTACGTTAGGAAGGAACCCTACGTTTGGGATATCAAAAAAGTATGGAAGGAGAACCGTACGTAAATATTAAACGTTAAATTTTTTTCTCAAAATTATGGTTCATCAACCTTACTTTGGTAAACAACTATACGTTCTTTGAAAAGTATTGATCAAGTGAAATTATGGATCTTTTATCATAATTTATAGGTTTAAGAGAAAAGTATGAATGACCAACCCTATGTTTGGAATCAACCATACGTTCGTTGTCAACCTTAAGTTCTCAACCTTACGTTGTGAACCTTCAGTTTGAAGAATACATCATCAACCTTACGTTTAGAGGACACATACAGTTCAACTTTACCTTACATTTGGCATTGGAGAATTTAAAGTCGATATTTTTTATGCAACGGCCAATACGCTGATTATTAGGTGGATTTCAAGCAAGATTTAAAGCTGATTTTAAAGTATGATTTTTACTATTTCAAAACCGTTTCATCAATTATTTGATAATAGAATTAAAAGGAGATTTTTTTTCCGAGTCTTCAGAGAAGTTACGACTACTCTGTAAATTCAAATGTGTGAATATCGAAAGTAAAAAAGGCAACTTTTGTGGATCTAATTTTACAGGAGAAGTTCTTATCGTTCTTTTATTTATATGGGCTTTTTTAAACTGCATCGATGATTATTGATCGTGTGTGAACTTTTGATTATTCTGAAAAAAAGGAAAAACAGAGACTACTGAAACACACTGATCTGCTGGTTCAAAAGGAGCGTCAAAGCTCTGTTTGTTAAAAGAGGATGGAACGTGATAGAAGATTCACTTGTTCTACAATGAGGATCTACTGTGAATTTTCTACTGCTGAAGTTGTGAATTATATTTCTATATCTACTGCAATGGGATTGACTCAAAATGTTTCTTATGTGAAGATTATTATTTCGGAAGATGACGATCTACATACTGTCTATTGCATGATGTTGCAATTGTGAAGAACATCTGGAATGTATTTTCAAAATACGAAAATATTTTATTTCTATTCTTGGGTGATCGACTTCTCGTACTAAGTTGTGTAGGTTCTGTAAGTGATCCAGAAGGCATTGTTTTGCCTTGGATTGTAAAGGTTTCAACTGCCTGTACTCAGTTTTGAACTGGTCTATTGAAATGAGGACCAGATAGTGAAAATCACCAAGCTCGTGGAGTAGATCGTTGGTGGAGTGGACTAGGGGTCTTCTGTTCCCCGAACCACTATACATCTTGTTTTCCTACTATTTAAATTTCCGCTGCATCATTTTATCAGATTAAAGTTAAAAGGAAGAACACAATATCCTAAAGATTTTTGAAAATACACAATTCACTGCCCTCTTGTGTATATTTGGTGTAATATGATCCAACAATTGGTATCAGAGGTTGAGATTTCTGACAAAACTTTACCAAGATGAAAGTGATTATACATAGAGCAAGATTACTGATACAAGAGAGGGAATGTCTATGGTCAGAGCACCATACTTCAATGGAGAAAACTATGGATTCTAGAAGTATCGAATGATTATCTATCTAAAAAATCATGGATAAAAAGTATATTCTACGATTCTAACTCCATATGAAATAACAGAAAAAACTGAAACATGGAGTGCAGCTACTGAAGCAGAATATGATATGAATATGAAGGCAATGAATGAAATTATATGTTGTCTAGGACCTGATGAGTTTAACAGAGTATCTCAATTCCCAACAACATATGAAATGTGGCAAACTATTGCTGTTGCTTACGAAGGAACTAACAATACCAGGGAAATGAGATATGCAACTGCTAAGCTTAAATTTGATACATTCAGAATGGTTGAAGGTGAGAGTTTTACTCAAATGAATGGAATATTGATAGATATTGTCAATAACATAACTAACTTGGGAGATCCCATTAATCAAACTGATCAAGCTTTAAAAGTGTTGAGAGTACTGCCTACAAAATGGAATGCAATCTCTGCAGCAATCAGACAGTCGACACCTGTCAACGATTTAACCATGAGAGAACTGATTGGAAGATTAATGATGTATAAAGTTGAGACGGAAGATGAAGCTAATGAACATAAAGTGATTATCAAAAGATAAGATACTTCCTTGAAAGCATCATCACATAGAAAAAACATAAAGATGAATAAAAATGAAAAAGAGAAGTCATCGAGTTCTAAGTTATCTAATTATGATGTGGAATTGGTTCAGCCAGCCGAAAGATTCACAAAATTCTATAGAAAGAAAATAGGCTTCAAAAAATCCTTTAATAAAGATGATAAGGAAGTAATATGTTATGAATGCAAGAAAATGGGGCATATCAGACCTGACTGTCCTCAGCTAAAAGAAGACAAGAGAAGGAAAATTTTCAAAATAAATGACTATGAGCATAAGGACAAGAAAGCCATGAAAGATACATGGAGTGTATCTGAAGACTCCATTAGTACTTTTCAATCAGACTCAGAGAAGGAGGAAGAAAATCTGAAAGCCAATATGTGTTTTAAGGCAGAAACAGATGAGGTACAATCTTACTAATCTTCTGATTCTTATTCTGAATCTAATTGCTCTAATGAAAAACTTATAGCCTACTACAATATGCTTGAAGAAAAATATGACTATATATTTAAGAAGCATATGTATTTAAAGAATTTTCATAATGTTGTTTCTAATGAAAGAGATACAATGATGAAACAATATAAGGTGTTGACTGAAAAATCTGATTCAATTAATTCTAACAATACAGATTATGAATCAAAGATAAAATCACTGCAAACTGAAGTAGAAACATATTAAACTGCAACCCTTGTTTTTACTAAAGGAGAAAATACTTTAAATGAAATCCTTGGAAAAAATGTCATTAAAAAAGAAATATTTGGAATTAGCAATAAAGGTGAAAAACCCAAGCTGTACAAAAACTATTTTATTCCAAGTGCAAAGAGACTAAATTGTAATTACTGTGGAATAAGGGGAAAAATTTCTAAAAACTGTTTCTTAATAAAACCTCAAATAAGTGGCATTAAGAAAGATTTTGTATCGAATGATCTATTCGAATCATGTGAAATTAGAAAAACAAAGCAAGTCTGGATTCCCAGATGATTGCTAGCTAACACTACTAGACCCAACAAAATATGGGTACCAAAGCAATCTGTGTAAATGTCATTGCAAGGAGCATCTCACAAGAGAAAAAAAGACATAAGGTATATGGACAGTGGCTGCTCAAGACATATGAGTGGAAACTCAATTAATTTCTCTACACTCACTCAAAAATATGGTGGACTTGTCACTTTTGGTGACAATGCCAAAGGAAAAATCATTGGTATTGAAACAGTTGGAGACCCAGAAGCTGTCTCAATTAATAAAGTACATTATGTACAAGGATTGAAACACAATATGATAAGTATCTCTCAACTATGTGATGATGGTTATGCTGTTGATTTTCTAATAATTTCTATTCTGTTTTCAAATATAAATTGCTTAAATTTAGAACACCAAGAACTGATAATGTGTATACCCTGGATTTAAATTCCTTGTGTAAACAACAAGTAAATTTCTTAACTGCTAAAATAAATGAATCCTGGATCTGGCATAGGATACTTGGACATTGTAATATATATGTTTAAAATAAGTTATCATAGAAACATTTAGTTTCTAATTTTCCTAGTCTAAAATTTGAATGTGACAGATTCTGTGATGCATGTCAACTTGGAAAGAAACATAAACAATCCTTCAAATATGTTAACAAAATTGATACATCTAAACCTCTAGAACTTATTCATATGGATTTGTTTGGACCTTCAAGAGTATAAAGCTTGGCTGGTAAATTATATGTATATGTTTTAGTTGATGACTATTCTAGATTTACATGGATTTTTTTTTGAAATTTAAAAATGAAGCTTTTACATTGTTTGAAAGTTTTTGTAAAGCTATTCAAAATGAAAAAGGTTTTAAAATAATTTTATTAAGAAGTGATCATGGTGGAGAATTTGAGAATCAATAATTTAATTCCTTCTACTCAAATACGGGTATTAAACACACCTTCTCTGCATGTAGAACACCTCAACAAAATGGAATTATTGAAAGAAGAAATAAGACTATTCAAGAAATGTTTAGGACTATGCTAAATGAATACAGCCTTCCTACCAACTTTTGGGTAGAAGTTGTAAGCACAACCTACTATATAATAAATAGAGTTTTAATTAGACCTCTTTTGAAAAAGACACCCTATGAACTTTGGAAAAACAGAAAACCTAAAGTTAACTACTTTAAAGTTTTTGGATGCAAGGTTTACATCTTAAAGACCAAGGATAATCTTGGTAAGTTCGATCCAAAATCTGATGAAGGAATTTTCTTAGGATATTCAGCTACATCCAAATATTATTGAATCTATAATAAGAAGTCAAGGATTTTTGAAGAATAAGTTCATGTGAAATTTGATGAATCTGATCCCTTTGAGAAAAGGATAGATCAAATGGATGAATTTGACTCTAATGATAACATGAGGCTTGAGAACTTGAAAAATGATTTTGAAAAAGATATAAATAATAATCAGTCAAGTTTAGAAGAACATGATACTGAAGAACCTATAAGTGTGTTTCCTAGACACACTTGAACCCTAAAGAATCACCCTTTAGAAAATATAATAGGCAACTTAGATACAAGAATGAAAACTATAATAAATATAGAAAATATTTTATAATTATCTACCTTTATATCCCAATTAAAACCCAAGACTTAGAAGAAGATTTAGATGATGAAAGCTAGATGATAACAATGTAAGAAGAATTAAACCAGTTTAAAAGAAATTAAGTCAGAGAATTAGTTGAAAGACCACAGAACTATCCAGTAATATGAAACAAATGGGTCTTTAGAAATAAGCAAGATGATCAAGGAATAATAACAAGAAATAAATCTAGACTTGTAGCTAAAGGATATAATTAGGAAGAAGGTATATATTATGATGAGAACTTTGCACCTGTAGCTAGACTAGATGCCATTAGAAACCTCTTAGCCTATTAATCTCGTATGACCATTAAATTATTTCAGATGGATGTTAAGTCTTCCTTTTTAAATAGTTATTTAATGGAGGAAGTTTATGTTGAGAAACCTCCTGGTTTTGAAAATTCTCAAAAACCAGATTCGGTTTTTAAACTTACTAAAGCTCTCTATGGCCTTAAACAAGCACCTAGAGCTTGGTATGAAAGATTAATCTCCTTTCTTTAGAAAAATTATTTTACTGTTGGAATGGCAGATCCAAAACTGTTTAAGAAAACTGTGAATTATAATATTTTATTGGTTCAAATTTATGCTGATGATGTAATTTTTGGATCAACTAATAAAACCCTTCTTATGAGTTTTCAAAGATAATGCAAAAAGAATTTGAAATGAGTATGATGGGAGAACCAAATTTCTTTTTAGGACTTCAAATTTTTCAAAAAGATTTTGGAAATTTTATGATTCAAAGAAAATACATTACTGATTTGTTGAAGAAATATGGACTTGAAAACAGAAAGACATATACAACTCCTATGTGTACTAATATAAAACTTGATTTGGATGAAAATGGAAAATCAGTTGACAATAAGTTATATAGAGGTATGATTTGTAGTTTATTATATATTACTGCTAGTAGGCCAGATATAATGTATTCAGTATGTCTTTGGGAAATATTTCAATCAAATCCTAAAGAATCTTATCTAACTACTGTTAAAAGAATTTTTAGATATTTAAAAGGAACTATTTTTCAATGTCTTCTTTATCCCAAAACTTCTGATTTCATTTTGATTTCATATTCAGATGCAGACTTTGGGAGTTATAGATTAGATAAGAAAATCACTTCAGGAACTTGTCACTTTTTCGGAAAACCTTTAGTGTCATGGTCAAGTAAGAAACAACATTCAGTTTCCCTATCAACAACTGAGGAAGAATATGTTTCTGCTGGTAGTTTCTGTGCACAGGTGTTGTGGATGAAAAACAATCTTATGGAATTTGGACTAAATTTTAATAATACTCCTATTTTATGTGATAATACTAGTGCAATAGATATTTCAAAAAATCATATTAATCATTCTATAACTAATCATATTTATATCATACATCATTTTATAAGAGATCATGTTCTTAAAAAGGATATATCATTAAAATTTTTAGGTACTGAAATTCAATTAGCTGATATTTTTACTAAAACACATCCCACTGCAAGGATTGATTTTATTAAGGGGGAGCTAGGTTTATTTGATTTTAAATAAAATTTTATTTTACAATGGTAGTTTTTTATTTTAATTCTGCTTAAAATAATTTAGCTATTTTGTTTTTAAAACAGAATAAGTTTCTTTTCACCGCGTAATTTATTTTATTTATTTTTAATTATATTTAATTATTATTAAAAACATTGTAATCAAGGTTGTAAAAAACCCTTTCAACTTCTAAACCATTTCATTTCTATTGAAACATTTTCGAACCCGCAAACCACACATCTTCTCGTGAACCCTAATCTTCGAACCTCTGAAACCCTAACCTTCAATCCTTCAGAGATTCTCGTAGAGATGGAATGTAATAAAAGATCCATTGAAGCCGATAAAAGAAATGATAAGAGACAACACTCCAAAAGAAGAAAAATCTTACAGGGAAAGGTAATCGATCTCGACTGGTTATTTAAGACAAATCTACAGTTGAAACAAACACTGTCATTTTAGAACCTTGAACATACATTCAACAATGAAAATATGGAATTTTTGTATGAGGTAGAACATAGATACTTCTTAAAATCTATACAGTTTAGTCTAGGAGATACTGAGGACAATATGATGGCTAAGATAGAGGATAGGGATTTCTCAATCTCATCAGTAGAAATTGGTAAGATTCTCAACTGCCCTCATTAGGGAGTTTTTCATTTCGATTTGAAAAATATTGGAGATTCTGTGAATAAATTAGAGGAAATAATGTCGTTTCTATTTGGTATTAATACTGTAAAGAAAATGTTTATCAAGTATTTGGAGCCTAGTCCGAAAAGTTTGGTCAAATTTGTGAAAACAGGGATTACACTGAGGATGTCTGAGATGAAAAAGATATTATATCCCGATATGTATATAATGTATCTTTTTCTCAGTAATGTCAAACTCAATTTTCCTAGGTATATGGTTAGATACCTAAAATATTTTTGTCAGAGTGATGCCCGAATGAACTTTTATCCTTTTGGTCGATTCATTTCCATGTTGTTTCTTAAGAAGGATATGGTGAGACTGGTGGATTCCAGAGTACACTGTCATAACAGTAATGTGTTTAATGCTAGAACTTTAAGGAATATTAGATATTTATGGAGTACTATCAAAGGAAAACTTTTTATAGTAGGATCAGTTGATGAATTAGAGAGTGCTCAAGCTTAATCTGCAAAGTCCAAGGAGGGACAAGCTGAATCGAGAGTCAGCACTACGGCAAGGAGGATCAGATTTGAAGTGGTATAAACTGAGGAAGAAAGAAGCCAGGAGGGAATTCAAACTCCGAGGAAAATACATGTGAGTGAGGAACTTACTTCCCCTAATTTAACTACAAGAGATTTACTCTCTTACAGCTTTGTCAGAGAAAAGGTTGTTGAACAACCTCAAGAATAGAATTTCACTGTTACAGATCCTGATCATGAAAGGATTGTAGTTGAAAGATCAGAACAACCAGCTGTAGATGATGTTGCTATTGTACTTAAACAAGAAAAAGAGGCAGATCCTGGTGAGGAAGTGTCCAGACCTCAAGAAACTCTAGATAATATCATTTTAGATATTTCATTAGATGAACAAATTGCAGATATTCGTGATGATAATGCTTCTGAAGCCCACACATAAGTTCTTTAAGAGGATTTTTCTATGGTAGAGTCTGAAAAGGACTCTAAAGAAAAATATGTGGAACAACATACTCTGGGCAAGGAGAAAGAAAAATCTAATGATGAAACATTACCTTTAGTACATCTACCTCTCACAGAGCCTGAGAATGTGAATCAAGCACCAAGTGCTTCTGATTCAAGGAATAGGGAAGCTGACGAGTTGTACAAAAAGTTATCTCAACTGCAATGTGAGAATGATTTTATGAGAAACATCTTAGCATCCGAACAGTTAAAATTTCAAAAGCTTAAGGAGAGTACTATTTCAAGACAAGAATTTGAAATTGTTAAATTGGATATGCTTAAAGCTGTTTCCAAATTTAAATCTGAAATGGTTATGAAGTCAGATTTCTCAGATTTTAAGTTGTTTATGGAGACACAATTTGCATCAGTTGGGAATAGTGCTGCTAGTGGATCAGGCACTTCACCTGATTTAATCAGAATATTTCAAGCTATCACAGCTGCAATGAGCAATATGAATGACAGGTTGCATGATCTTCAGTGCAACAGTTCTCCATTATCTGTTCTCTTAGATAATCATATATTCTTAGTTGATCAGTGAACATCTAGTGAGCCAGGAATCTGCTCTATCTTAGAAAAATTCACAGAGAAGCTGTCTTTGTTTATGGAGAAAGAAGAAAGGCTTCACGAGTTTTTCAGAGTCATTCTCATTGAAGATATTCATATGATTCAAGAGGCCAGAGATCTTATTATTAAGCTTGGTGATGGATTAATGAAAAGGTTGAGATAAAAGTTAGCAAAAATCAAGTCTATAGTCCAGTGAAGATAAACCCTACCTGTTTACTGCAAAAAACCTTGATTCCTGTGTTTATCATCATTGTATCTATTTTTGAATTTTAATGAAAATCTGTTTATTTATTTCTATTTGTTTTACTATCTTTATTTTGATATGCCAGTACTCCAGATTTAATTATTGATAAGAAATTAATAATAGCATTTACCTACAGTTCAGTGCAACATTAAATGTGTTAAAATCCATGATTTGTCATTCTTTTTGATATCACAAAAAGGGGGAGAAATTCGGATAAACACAACATTTTATTTTAAGATTTTAAAACCTTATTTAAATTATTTCTTGTATATTTAAAATGTTTTGGATTTATACAGATTTATAATTATACAGAAAACTATTTTATGTTATCAACATTCGTTTATTATAAAGGGAAATTTTCTTTTACTTTTTATTCAGAGGGAGAAATTTGGATAAAGCTAAAAACTTTTATTTTATTCTTTAATTTTATTTCTAAAGAAAAATTTATTTATTTTCATGAATGGGGATAATTTTTTAATGAAAATACAATGTTTATTTATTAAAATGATTTTGTTAAAATTAAATATTGTTTTATCCTCTCAAAATTCTAAAATATTATGTAACTAATTTGGAAAGTTAATTTCATTTAATTAGTATTATTATTTTATGGGTTTTTTGATCATCAAAAAGGGGGAGATTTTTGAGCAAGTGTTGTTTTCAACAATACATAATATTGTTATTTAAAGGGGGAGTTTTTATTAATACTCTATCTCTTAATGATAATTTTGATGCTCACAAATACCCTAAATTATTTTTAATGATTTTATTTGTTATGAATTTTGAAAGAATTTATCTTTTTATTTTACTCTTGAAATTACAGGAATTTATTATAAAAGTATTCATATTCAGCTTGTTTAGGAAACACTATTCATGGGCTACTTATTCGGAATCTGCTTGAGCGTGTTCTGGAAACACTATTTATACCCTACGTGGATAAACGTAGCGTAAGGATAAAAACTGTGTAAAATTTTTGAGATAAAGAAAAAGTATGGTTAAACAACCATACGTTATTGGAAATGTATGGAAGAAGAACCCTATGTTAGGAAGGAACCCTACGTTTGGGATATCAGAAAAGTATGGAAGAAGAACCGTACATAAATATTAAACGTTACATTTGTTTCTCAAAATTATGGTTCATCAACCTTACTTTTATAAACAACCATAGGTTCTTGGAAAAATATGGATCAAGTAAAAGTATGGATCTTTTATCATACATTTGTAAGTTGAAGAGAAAAGTATAGATGACCAACCCTATGTTTGGAATGAACCTTACGTTCGTTGTCAACCTTAAGTTGTCAACCTTACGTTGTGAACCTTACATTTGAAGACTACGTCATCAACCTTAAGTTCAGAGGATGCATACAGTTCAACTTAACCTTACGTTTGGCATTGGAGAATTTAAAGTTGATATTTTTATGCAACGGTCAATACACTAATTATTAGGCGGATTCTAAACCAGATTTAATGCTGATTTTAAAGTATGATTTTTACTATTTCAAAACCGTTTCATCAATGATTTGATAATCGAATTAAAAGGATCTTTTTATACCGAGTCTTTAGGGATGTTAAGACTGCTCTGTAAATTCAAATGTTTTAATATCACGAGTAAAAAGGAGTATTTTGGGGATCTAATTTTATAGGAGAAGATATTATCGTTCTTTTATTTATATGGGATTTTTTAAACTGCATCGATGATTATTGATCATGTGTGATCTTTTGATTATTCTGAAAAAAAGGAAAAAAAGAGACTACTGAAACACACCTATCTGCTGGTTCAAAAGGAGCTTCCAAGATCTGTTTATTAAAAGAGGAAGGAACGCGATTGAAGATTCACATGTTCTACAATGAAGATCTACTATGAATTTGCTACTGCTGAAGTTGTGAATTATATTTCTATATTTAATGCAATAGGATCGACTCAGAATGTTTCTTATGTGAATATTATTATTTCTGAAGGCGACGATCTACCTATTTTCAATTTCATGATGTTGCAATTGTGAAGAACATCAGGAAAGTATTTTCAAAATAAGAAAATCTTTTATTTCTCTTCTTGAGTGATCGTCTTCTCGTACTAAGCTGTGTAGGTTCTATAAGTGAACCAGAAGGCTTTGTTTTGCCTTGGATTGTAAAGGTGTCAAATGATTGTACTCAGTTGTGAACCAGTCTGTTGAAATGAGGACCAGATAGTGAAAATCACCAAGCTTGTGGAGTAGAGCATTGGTGGAGTGGAATAGGGGCCTTCTTTTCCTCGAACCACTATAAATTTTGTGTTTCTGCTATTTAAATTTCTACTACATCATTTTATCTGATTAAAGTTAAAAGGCAGAACATAATCTCGTAATGTTTTTTGAAAAGACACAATTCAAACCCCTCTTGTTTATATTTGGTGTAATCCGATCCAACACTATTGTTCAATAATTTTTAATTATATTCAATATTACAATTGAGGCAACATATCGTGCATTTTTTGACACTATGTTCCTTCACATTGATGAAAAAGTGTCAAAGGGAAAGGAATTAGAAAAAGGAGGATAAAATACGTGGAGAATTTCAAGATTTGAATAGGCTCAAATGTGAGTTCACCCAAGGTATCCTGAATCATAGGTGGAATGTAAGTACTTGCGCGCCACCAAATCACCTGTTCTCCAAGTCACCATCACTCAGCGTACCACATTTTCCTATAAATAGACCCATGGGGTCTTCATTTGTAAGGATGCATTTTTCTAAAGATCAATTGTGGCTCTGATCACCCCAGTGCTTCTCCCATGTCCATTTAAAACCTCTAAGGTTGTTTCATGAAACCTAGAGTTGTGGAATTAACTGGGGATTGGGAGGCATAGTTTCTCCAAGTGTTAAAAATTAACAACACTTTCACGACTCATTCATCCAACCCCAATAATTTAAGAACACTTCTGTGACCTCCCATTCGTAAGTAGGAATTCATGCACCCCACTTATAGGAATACCTTTAAGTACTCTTTAAGTCTTGAGATAAGCCTTGCTCAAGTCTACTAATCTACGTTTTTCATCACTTAAGGTGAAATCAATTCGTTCAATCCTACTTGCATGCCACATACCTATGCACCAAATAATTAAAACTCTTTCTTGGTTCACCTCACCCATTTGGTATTCTCAAAACTTTTATGAATCATCCTTCCAATCCCCTCATGGAAGGGAATCTACTTCATTAACTCCTTTTCCTAATAGGGATTAAGTTAAAACCTCCACCAAGACCTCTTGATTTAAAAAATATTAGGGAAAGGAACATTTTTTTGTCTCCTATTTGGATTTGGATATCTATGGTCAATGGTTTTCCACACTTATCATACTAGAGGGTAAGGGTAATCAGGGTGTCTGTGGATTTGGATATCTATGGTCACAGAGACCCTAACCCCTGGGAAACTATTGAGGAGTTCCCAGTCTTGGATTCAATGGATAGGACTTCGTCCTCCCATTCTCATCTTAAAGACTCCTAACCTCCAATCCTTGGTAGAGAGGGTAATACTCACACATAAGTTTCTTTTTACTCAAAGGAGAAGTATTTATCCCTACTAAGGGACCCTTTTTAGGGAATTCATCCTAGTGTAATCCACTAGCCTTTCAAGTATGAGGATACAGTCTCACTCAGCTCTACTTCCTTCACCTGCACTCTCTACCGACATTGGACCCTCATATAATGTAAAGTGAAGAGAGCGAGGGTTCCTTGAATTAGCATCTTTTGCCATAGTTACAACAACTCCCTCCATTGCCCCAGCCTCTTCCACTGTAGGCCCGACCTCTTTAATAATTGAAGGAGAAAGCGTGTGTGGTATTTTGAATTTTTTACTTCATCTTGTTTGTCACACTGAGAATGAGTCACATGGTATTAGAGGGTTTTAATGATTAAAACACCATCAAAATACACCTGAAAGAATGAAATATGATGTCTCTGATTCACACCATAATGGAGATATGTAGAAAGAATTCACATAGGGATTGATCTCAAAAGTCATCCTTCTCAGGGGTCTGAACCTAATTAAATTAATCTCAGAATCCTCCTGAGGAATTATCCTTGAATTAAGCCCCCATAAATCTCAATGAGTTAAGAAATCTCTCATGGACCCTATTATAAGGTCATCATCCTTAATAGTAATCCCCAACCTATTTATCTCAAAGGGCCATATTTTCCTGCAAGACTTACCGAACTATGTGGGCTTTGATTCCCATCCAAATGGGATACGTAGGTACCGTCACTGTGGTTAAAATCTAAAAACCAAAATTGTTCCAATTCTCTCTGAGCCACATTCCCAGTGGGGTCTAATACAACATGGAATATTCTATCCTTTCAAGGTTACTTGGGATTCTTAGACATAAAACCCACACCAATATTTGACTAGGAACTTTTCTCCTAGATTTCATTCGAACGTGATGTTAATCTATATGGTTGGGTCCTTAGAACATGAACTTAAAAGGTATGACGTGTTCCATTATGTGGCACTAAAATATGTTGGTTCTGATTCATTTCACAAAGATACGTAGGAAGCCCGTCTTTGCGTTCAATCCCAACCTCAAAAAAGATTATGTCTCCCAATATGATGATAAAATCTAGAGTAAAAATTGTTTACCTAGATGATAATAAACTCTAGATTAAATTTCCATATCCCAAGATAAAAATAAATTCTAGAGTGAATGTTATATATCAGGATGAACATAAATTCCAGAGTGCCCACTGAGTGGCTTAAAATCCATCATTGTCATAATAATGACCAACAAATCTCTATGTAGTATATGTGAGGATACCACTGAAGGAGAACCTGTAATACACACCTATATCTACACTTATGAAGAACCTAAAATACATACAAATTATTCTGAATTCCATAAATGCTAATAAGTTATTGAAAATTTTCAGGTAAACCTACATTATTATTGGTAATTAATAAGGATTCATAAACATATTGTAAATATTTAAGAGAGTCCTATAGTAAGAAATAATTCTCCTCAAAAGGGTGCAATGAGCCTGACCTCCCATCCTCTCGACCAATGCATGTTCTTAAGAATAGTGGGTAAAAATAATTAACAAGCATCTGAATTTGGAAGGAAGGTCCCTTTGGATAAAGAACTGTTGGGTGTTACTAGTTCCATAAACAAATCCGTTGGAAACCATTCCGAAAAAGTGATTCCTAACATGAAAAGACATTCTGAGGGATACAAAAAGCGGTGAACCCTACATGAAATGAATATTATGGCTAGACCAGGGGATAAGACTAAGGAGTCACTACGTATCTTTATAGGGGAAAGAATAAAGCCACACATTGTTCTTGATGGTTCTCCCTATGCAGGTTTGAATCATATGCACAAGGGTCAAGGGACTTTTCCAATATTGTGGCGGGACTAAAGATATGAGATCTGGGTGTCACTACATATCTTTTAAAGTAACGAATCAAGCCACATGTCATCTTTAAATGTTCCATGTATCTTTACTTCATGTAGAATGGATGAAGATGAACTGTTGTGAAAATAGAGAAATATTGGAGCTAAAACAAGATATATGATCAAGGTGTCACTACGTATCTCATTAGTATGAAAATCATCCCACATGTAGTTTTTGAGGATGGTTCACCACATCAATTGAATTTTGACGCGATAAAGGGGTCTCTAATACATTCTATAATAACGGTCATTCCCAAAATACAAGATGGTATAAGAATCAAGAAATATTTTCTGGAATGCTTCTTAATATAGAATTAACTCATATAGAAGGAAATGGGAAATTATTTCTTTTATGGTTGTATATGGGGCCAAAATAGGAGATCTGGGTGTTACTACATATCTCATTGAAGTGAGAATAAAGCCACACCTCATTATTGAATATGGGTAGCTATAAATATTTGATTGAAACATAGGAATAAATGGGATTCATGATCCACTAGGGAGTGGCAAAGATGTAAGTAATGAATACACAAGAAAGATACAATTTTTTGAAGGGACTACGAAGAATATAAATTTGTGGTATCCTGGGTGATTTCTTAACATCAAATGAAGGAGACAACAACTGTACATTTTATTGTCGTGTGGTGATAGAAAATTGTGTTTTTCAATTTCAGGTCATGTGACTAGGACCTCATGAAATGTAGTTTAATTTCATGAAAAAAGGTGAATATTATACATAGTTTAATGTCATACATCATAGACGAATATGGTTCTATGTAGTTTAACATCATACAACTAAAATGTTGGTTGGTTTTCATTTTAACGTCATGCAACCAAGATGTACTTTCTGTGATTACACAAAGTATTTATTTAGTAACCTTTCATTGGTTGGGCTTTTAGTGAGTTATCCACCCATTGATATTAAGAAATAAGATCTATTAGAGTAGACCTTATGTATAGAGTAAGTTCCTTACCACATTAGGTCAAGTTTTTGAGGATTATTTCCCGGTATAAATGGATTCCTAAGGACCAATAAAAATTCTCCATGGAGTAAAGAATGGAGGTGATCTTTATTATTGAAAACTCATGATATTGGGTTCTGATAGATTTCCCAGTGATATATGGTATGCAATATATTTTCATCCATTCTCTATATCTCATCTAGTCACTTTTGAGACTACTCATATATAGATAAATGAACACAAATAGTAAATTGGAGTAAAATATATTGAACTTCAATAGGATAGACTGCTTCTATTTTATATACCAATGAGTATAGAGTTAACCATGTTTTAGTATGAGTAGTAGTCATGTAAGACCATAAGGAATGCATGATTTTATCCATCGATGATTGATTATCATTATCCACTATTTTATGGAGTTTGTTGGACATGGTTTTTTTAAATCAAATATCTTTCCTTTATTTGATACAAGATAGCGGTATGAATGGTTGTACTTGATATTGTATTCCTTATATAACATCCCAACCTTATAGAAATAGAAATTGATGTTGTTTTCTTTCAATATGGTATGACAGACACCAAATATTGTAATGATATTATCATTGAAAATTCTAACAATTCATTTGGATTTGAATTATTTAAGAGGTACTTCCTCATCCCATTTATAGAAGAAATTTGTAGAAGTAAGGATGTACTCTAATTTTTTAGTTGTAGCTGGAGGATGAGGTCCTACTATATCTATTCCCCATATAGAAAATGAGTATGATTATTTGACCATATGTAACAACATTAGGGGTTGATGAATGAAGTTGTCATAAACATGGAAGGTGTGACACTTCATAGTGTAATATATACAATCCTACATTATTGAATTCCAAAAGTATCTATGAATTCATATTTGATCATAAATCTTGTGCCCGGACTAGTTGTAACCATAGGATTTTACATGTAAATATCTCATGACATCTATTGTTTCATCCTCATCAATGTATCAGAGGATAAATCCATCGAATCCTCATCTATAGAGGATCTTCTATTGAATTGGTCCATCATAAAGGTTGAAATTAACTGCTTCTATCGAAACATTATATTTTCTAGATCTATCTAATAGAAGTACTCAGACTGAGAGATATTCCATGATATGTTTCATCTAACCCATAGTAGAACCAAAGGGTTTGGTAATGGTACTGATTTCATATATTTCCTCTGTTCTAATTTTAATATAAGGTGAATGCACATGACGATGAGAATTGATAATGATAGTCTCATCCCTATTTGGATATTCTAGGGATATAGCTACATTTTCCAATGCAACAACTTGGGAATTTTATGACCAAGGGACATACAAATATGTTGGTTTCGATGGAAAATTTTCAATTAATCCTCATACACAATCACACGGGGAATTAGTTCTTATTTTCTAATGGTTTAATCCCCATTGATCTGTTTGATTACTAATTCGGAATCACTTTTCACCTCCAGGTGATCCACTGGTATTTGAAGTGCTAATTCGAAGCCTGAAATGAGAGACTTCTATTATACCCCATTGATGGTATAACCTTCTAATAATTGGAAAGTGTATGAAAACAACATCAGAATACATTGATGTGTATGGGGAGACATGTACAATCCCTAACCAACTTTGTTTTTCTTAGGTTATTGCATTATTTTCCCTTTTGGACTTCTAGAAGCTCCATCAGAATACATTTCCCACGTCTAGGCTTATCCTAAATAAAGAATATTTCTTCATTAGTTAGTTCAGTTTTTAAAGATGTTTCTTTTGCATATGGGTTCTCTGAAAAGAATTTTTCCAAAGATTATCCTTTAACTATTTTCCAAGGCATGAATGATATACCCGACTACTTTAGAATAACCACCAACCATTCCAAACATCCTATCAACATAGGATGACTGGGGATAAATTAGACCCGGTTATGGCGATTGACCAAATATTCCTTGTGATGTTTTATGTAGTTCCTCAGCTTTTGAACTACAAAAAATAATTCTAGGAAGCTATTCTCAACATCTAAATAAGGATTATCTATTTTTATCATGGTTAAACTAATATAATAAAGGTTTTTTCATTCCCATCATAATTATTTTTTGCATGGAAGGTTCCTAGTGATCACTCCAAGGCTATTACATAAAGAATGAGTGGTTTTACTTCAACAAGTGGCATCAATACTTGAGGTATCAAGAGGTATTTTATGATTTTGTCAAATAATTCTTGGAATTCATTGTTCCATTGATATGTGACCCCCTTCTTCTTCAATTTGGTGAAGGTAAAACACTTTATTTCTAGATTCACTATGAAGTGTCGGATGTAGGCCCTATTTCCTCGAAGTCTAATCAATTATTTCACATTTTGAGGAGGTGACATTGTAAAGATAGATTTTATATTCTCAGGTTATACTTTAATGTCACGATGGCATGAAAAAAATTGAGAAATTTTTCCAAGGTTACCCCAAAATAAGATTTCAAGGGGTTCATCTTCAGATTATGCTATCGAAGCTTGCTGAATATGGTCTCATGGCCAGTCAGGTGATCAAAATATTTTATGGATTTAACTACTAAACCATCAACATAGAATTCAAAAAATTTCTCCATGAAGGGTTCGAATATATGGTTCATTTCATTTTTATATGTTGCGCAAATATTCCTCATGAGAAATAGAATTACCCGATAGAAAAATATTCCTTGGGGGGATCTAAAGGATGTAGAGTCCTTATCTTCTAGGGCCTTATTTATTTGTTTATACCCAGAGTATCCATCCTCGAAGGAGAGAGCTTTTTAGCCACTAGTTTCATAAATCTAGAGTTCTATAATTGGAATTGGGATGTCATCTTTAGGACAATACCAATTGAGATATCTAGAATCAATGAAAACTCTAATTTTCATATTCTTTTTTTTCACAGGGGAAATATTATCTTATCACTTTGGATATTTCACCTATAAAATGAAATTGGATTTGATAAGCTTGGTGAATTCGTCACCAATATTGGAGGTGTGATTAGGGTGTGTTATTATTTTTGCCTTCTTATATCCTTGATGTTCTTCTGGAAAACCCAAATATGGGCGGCCACATCGGGGTCAAGTCTGAATATCTATGTGTAATTTCATGAAGACACGTCCCAGTGTTTCCTCAAAAAAGAAGTATAAACCTCTTAATATTCATAATTCATGGCCACTCAAAATAGATTGGGGCATAGGTCTTCCTCTGTAACCAAGTTTATTTCTCTCTATTCATCCACAATGGTGGAGATGCCTATCTCAAACATTGTAGGGGAATCCCTGAGGTCTTACTCCTCCTCCTATTCTTCTTCATGTATTATTCTTCTGCCTCTTCATAAAGTGTGGGTGACAAAGAAAGACATTCAGATATTATAAAGGAGTTGGTATTTGGAAATACTGAAGAAGAGGCATCCATATCTTACTCAACTGATGATGAAAGGTCTTTTTGATGTTATAGAGGGAAGATGATGAGGTGGAAATCCGAATCAATATGTATTTATATGATTGCGAATACTTATTCTAGCATTGCTGATGAAGCATAAAACTTTTATAACTTGGTGGATGGAATAAAGACATCTCCATTTAGAATTTCATCATTTCTTGGGGAATCAATGATTTCTCTTGTATTATCAGGCTCAGTTTTCACAACTAACATTATGGAATCCACTAAACCAGTTCTCGGATTTTAGCCAACACTTTCAATTTGATTAATGAGAAGCACGTAATATGCACTAAAATTCATGAATGGGTTGGCCGAGATATTTTATAGACCATTTGAATCATTTGTTCTTGTAACATCATTTATCATGGAGTATTTTTTATTAGTGTGATAGAACTATAAATCAATGTACTGATATTAACATGTTTTGAATGGGGATATATCACTGTGAAATGTCCCAATTTTTCCATTGACACAATATTTAAGAAATTTATGGTACAATGAAGGAATAGCTGCATACTGATGTACCCAAGGTCTCCCCAACCAAATGGTGAAAGTAATGTCAGGTCATACAACCATGAACTCTAAATCAGATATGAGACCCCCAAACTGAGTTCTGAGAATAATCTCACCAAGTTTACCTTTCCCATTATTATCATAACCTTGTAACATTAATGTGGATGGAGACAACTGGTATTCAGTGAGGACCAATCATCGAAGTGTCTAATTGGGAATGAGGTTGACCCCAGATCCATTTTCAATGAAGGCTCATCGGATATTAGTGTCATTGATCTTGCCGGATAGATACACTTGTTCAATGCGTCCATGTACGAAAACATCCTCATCTTGGTCTGTGAAATATATGGTTACATGTAATTATACAAGATAAATATCTATACAGCAAACCTATAAGGATAAAACCTCTTTTCAAACTCTTGAGGGATTGAAAATTTCTCAATAAGTGATTCATATAGATCTTTTAACGGATTTAGAGCATCTAAGATTAATTGCCTGGCTGGTACTTGGGCGAGTTGCTTCAAAACATAATACTTTTGATCCAGGGGTATGTGTTTTCCAGTATGAATATGATGTTTTTGAGGTTCCTTAGTAGCTGATGCTCCTGATGTGGATGGACCATTTTTTAGGGAAGAAGTTGGAAATACATCTGCTCTTCATGGATTAGGTTGGAGAGGCCTAACCACTCGCTAAAAAGTTTGTATTATAGACTCTAACAAATCCTCCAATATAATCATGATTGGGAAGACCCTGTCATGTGTAGAAGAATTCTCGTGTTCTTATTGATCTTGATGGAGGCCTCTCACATGATTTTCTACTGCATAAATAGTTCAAGTAGTGTGTGGTTGGAGTAATGGCTTCTAGAATAACCACATCTTCCCTTGTATCCTTGACCTTGACGACCTCATTCCCTAGTTCCCCAATCAAGTATGGGTAACTCAGGTTCATAATCATTATTATCATTTTCACAGGGATCTGTTAAATGAATACTATTGACAAATCCAATGATCAACTCCTCATCTGATAATGATTATACATAACAGGTCGATTCTTGTTATCCCATTTGGAGGGGCAGTGCCCATTCTTTTGAGATGGTTAGCATGAAATATCCTAATGTCAAGGAAAAATTTTGACCTAAAATAATTCGTCTTCTTTTTTTTCCCTCATTATTCTTCTATCCATGCTGATTTTTTGAGGACTGGCCTTCATGGGATTGGGATTTTGATGAACGCAACATTGTTATAATGGAAGTGGCAGGAGACATAGTTGGTTGATTCAATTGTGTTAGTAGAAAGGAATGAGTTCAGTTGATTGTTTTCCTGACTATAAAATCATCAAATTTATGAACATTATTACCTTTGAATTCCCGCAACACACCTTCCTTGTAACGACCAGAACATTTTAATTATATTTGTTTCCTAAATTTGTGTGTTATTTTATTTTAAACTCAACAAAACTATATCCTTTAATTAATGAAGTGGGAACAATTAAAATGAGACCGTTGGGTTTCTACCGTTATATGACCATTTTTCAATATAACCATTGTAATCTATAATATGAACGTTGAATTTTTATAAATATAGTTATATTGGTTAATTAATACAAAAAAAAGATTGAATGACCACATCTAGTAGGCTCTGGCCATATGAATTCCATCTGTCCGAGCTTGGGAAGGAGGTAGCATCACTAGGATTTGCACTAGACCAAGCCCAAACTGAACATCAACATATGAAGCTTGAACATAATTTCCCAAGGGAGAAGTTCAGGTTGATATAAATCACCACTCGGGCAATATTCTTTGTGCCACCCGAAAATTCTATCACCATAGCACACCTTACACTTAGGTCCTATGCTGGTGTTATAAGGGGCTATGTAACAATACCTTAGCTAATTTATGTAATCATTTTATATAAATAAATTTTTTAATTCTAATTATGGTGAAGTTTGTGAATTTCAAATATCTTGATAAATATAGGATGTGTATTATTGATGAATTTACAAAAAAAGGTTATTTTAAAATATTTTTGTATTCTTTAAATAAATAATAATGTGAAATGATCTTCAAAAAATGGTTCTCTACAATTGTGATCAGTGACAATTTTAGTGTCTAATAAGATCAACTTGATTTTTAGTGAATAGTAAAATATGAATAGTAACATACCTGTATGAATAGTAATGAATAGTAAATTGGTGAAAAAATAGAAATTTCACCCACGAATGTATAAATAAAATTTAAATATCTTAAAAGTGAAAAAATGATAATAGTATAAGTTTTGGTATTTTTGTATGTCATAAATATTTAATAATTTAGAATGGAAATATATTTTCATAAAATTTAATCATAAATTGTTACTTTATTTTATTATGGTTTTACGATAATTTTATGGGACCTTGATTACTTTTTTAAGCTGTTACAAAATGAGTTATAGTTATAAAGTTGTATTTTTGGAATAAATATTGATTTTATTTGAAAATTAAATTAAAAATATTTAGAAAATTACTTTCATAAAATGGAGTTTATTTTTGAATTCAAAACATCAATATTAGGTTAGGGTGATTGTTTTTGGATTTTTCCGAAACAGTTGAATTTTCATGGAATATTAAAAATATAGTTTTGAGTTTTGGGTGTTTAATGAAATAATTAATGATGTATTAATGATGTAAGCTTTCTGGTCGACTTATGAATAGTGATATATTCTATGAGGTGTCCCATGTGGCCATTACCATGGGCAAGCCCATGGTTTTGCAAATACCACCAATGAGGTGTCCCTTTAAAATTAATAATTTATTCCCTCACTTTCCTATAAATACCAAACCATTTCCCTCATTAATTTCATTACAAAATCCTCCTCAATGATGTTTCGGTCTCCTTACCTCCCAAGGAGTCCTTCCAAGGTTCCCTCAGGCCTCCCAGGGTCCCGAACTTCAAGATTTTAATGTTCCTCTTCATGGTATGAGAACCTTTCACCCTCCACTTTTATGTCATGACTTCCTTTATGTTATGTCTTATATTTCCATTTTATTATGTGGGGGATTGTTATTAAATATATTTACTACTGTACATTTAATTTCCAAATGATGATTAACCCTTTCCCCTCTCATCAAATGATTTTCTGAATCTTTAAGTGACGCCGTTAGGCAGCCGAATTTTAGTAAAAGAAATCACATCTTCTCTTTTTATTCGAGTTTCATTTTCATATGGTATTTACTTCAAAATATCCATACCATGATCTTATTTCTATTTATTCTATACCTATACTATAAAATGATTCATTTATTTATGGGAGTCTCTTTTCCACTCTCTTTATATTATATTCTAAAACCATGTTATATAGCCATTATGCTACAGAAATTTCGTCTTAAAATTTATCTCTCTTTTTCCCAAGGAATTATCTTGTTTCATTTATGTGAATACCCAAACCAATTTCGTTTTTATGGGTGTTTATAGATACAAAAAAATGATATATTTAATTCTATAATTGACACACATGTAACCCTCACTCCCTTTCCATGGGTTATAAATGACATAACGATTTTATTTTTAAGCACTTTTAAAACGTCACGATTTTGAAGTGAAACCCCTTTCTTTTAATCCCTTCGGGTTATTCATGAAATGTTTGATTATGATCTACGTGGATCACATGAAAATAAAGACATATTAATGGTGTGCCCTGACAGCGCACCAATTTATTTGGTAAAGAATTAATCTCGAGATATGACAGGTTTCACGATAACTTGGTGAATAACCTTGGTAATTTTTATGACACCTTAGGGATAAACCTTGGTGATATGTTCATGAATGTATAAATGGAATATTGTAGCCACATATTCAAGTTGTGATTAAAGTTCTCGTTATTATGATATATCAATTCTTCCATTGCTCATGCCTTTATGATTTATATAATGTTCTTATTAGTACTGCTCAATATCACAAGTCAATTGTTTCACTTATTTTCCTTACTGAGCCTTCTCCTCACCCTTTCCTTTTATGTATGTCTCCAGGATATGAGATGCAGTAATTGTACATAGTATGAACCTATGATGATGCCTTAAGAGTGGTTTAGACGAATGTTTTATGTTGTTTTCATGTACTATTGTTCATGATTTCCAAGACACTAGACTTTAAAGATCCACTGTATGTAAAATGTAATGAAAAGTTATGTAATAAAAAGGCAGGATTTCATATTACTCCTCTAGATTAGTATAAATAACACATGCTACATAAGATAGTGAATTTTTCAGATTCACTTTCCCGGAGTCTAGCATATTTTTTAAGAGTTCCTTAAAAAAGAAAACACTCATCACACTACAAAAAAAGAGCAGATTAGTGGAATTTTTTAGAGGGGGAGATGTAGAACCCCTATAAATTAATTTTACAGGGTGTTATACACAACCCCCTCTAATAATCAGATTTATAGAAGGTTCACCATCCCCTCTAATTTTTTTATCATTATTTTTTTATCATTTTGTTGGATTTTATAGGTGGTTATGTCAAAAACAACTGCTAATTTAATAATTAGGGGTTCTATATGTTCGGTCGGATTTTAGAGGTGCTATATATATATTTATGGATATTAGAGGGGGGTTTTTAACCCTATATAATTTATGAAATTAGAGGGTGTTTTGAACCCCCTCTAATATATGAAATTAAAGGGGTTCATGAACGACCACTAATTCATTATATTATAGGGGGTTTCGAACACCCTCTAATTGATGACATTAGAGGGGGTTTTGAACCCCCTCTAATTTATGAAATTTTAGGGGTCGTTAAATCCCTCTAATTAATAACATTAGAGGTGGTTTTGAACCCCCTCAAATTTATGACATTAGAGGGGGTTTTGAACCCCCTCTAGTTTCAGAAATTATATGGGGTTTTACAACCACTCTAATTTAAGAAATTATAGGGGGTTCAAGAACCACGACTAATCCATTTGAATAGAGGGGTTTTTTAACCCCACATATCTTTTATTTATTTATTAGAATAGCTCCCATATAAATTAATATTTTATAATATACCAGTTTTTGTGTGCATGTGTGTGTGTGTGTGTCTATATTACATAATCGCATTATATAAATGTATTTAAATGAATTATAAACTTATATATATATATATATTATATAAAAACTTTAAATAAATACTTACACATATATAAAAAATATATACATATAAACATATTGGTATACATAATATAAATGTAATTATAAATATATTTTTTCAAGTATATAAAATATATATATGGTTTTATAAAAACTATAAATTTATATTATGATTTATATTATGCATATATTATATTAATATATTTTTATTGTATATTTATTTATAAATACATTTATATTATATTATGTATACAAATATAAATAATATAATCAAAATTAAATATAAATATAAATATTATGTATATTTTTGTAAAAATATTTTATTATATATAAATTTATATATATCATATAACTATTATATATATATATATATTAGTATATCATATTAATTTTTAGTTAATTTAGAAAATATATATATATCATTTAATTATATTATATATTATATGAATTTATTTAATTATGTTTTTGTGTATATATATAGGTGTATAGATTATATAAAAAATGTATATAATTAGGTACATAAATATATTATATAAATGTATTTAATATAATATTTGTATAACATAAATCATAAAATATATAAATTTATAGTATTTACAAAACCAACATATAATTTTCATAGTTAAAAAAATATAAGTAATAATACAAATAAATAATAATATTATAGTTACACACACACATATATATAAAAGTGTATAAAAATAATTATACAAATTTATATATTACAATTAAATTATATCTTTAAATATTATATAAATACATAAATACCCGCATGCACACAAATATAAATGTATAGATATATATTTATATATATTATTCACAAATATAAACTATATAAATATATTATACACAAATATATTATATATACCCAAATATACTATATTATATAAATGTATATAGACAAAAAGTAGAGATATATATATATATAATATTTTTCTATGTTAATATATATAAGTTACGTTATGTAAATAAATAAAATATATTGTATTTGTGATAAAAAATGCATTTGGCTCTGTTGTTTAAGATGTCTCACTTCTATGTGGAAGGTATGGGGTTCGATTATCAATGAGCGCAGATTTTTTCTTCTTTAGCCCATTCGGGTTATACCGTCGCACTAGTGAGCACGTGATGTGGGATGTCCTAGGCCTTCCCCTGGGGGTGGGTCATTCTCCACAGGGAAAATCAGGGGTCTTTCCACCATTGTGTTAGGTTCCCCAGGTGGGGGGGGGGGGGTGTATCAGGGGTTTCATGGTTCTGTCCAGTGGTGTAATGTGTCTGTCTTATGGGTGTCATGTGTTTGTCCAGTGGTGTCAAGGGACTAACCTACGATGTGTCATGTGGTCTTAGGAGGAAGTTGGGGGCCTATTCCGTGGGGTGTATGGGTGTTTCAATGGGGATGTTAGAGGTGTGTCATGGGGTCTCAGGGGGTCTGTCATGGGGTCCTCGCGGGTGTTAGGGGCCTGTCCTGGGGGGAGTAGGGGTGTGTTAACGATCATCTCAAGGGTTTGTCATGGGGTCTCGTGTGTATGTCATAGGGTCTCTAGGGTTTTTTGGGGCTTGTACTAGGGGTGTCGGGGGTTTATTAATGGGGATTTCAGGAGTGTGTCATGGGGTCTCCGAGGGGTGTCATGGTGTCTCCGGGGCGTGTCAAGGGCCTGCTCTGGGAAGTGTTAGGGGCCGGTCCCGGGGGGTGTAATGGGTGTCTCAACAAGGATATCAAGGGTGTGTCATTGGGTCTCCGGGGGTGTCTAGGGAATGTCCCGAGGGGATGCCAAGTTGTGTCATGGGGTCTCCAGGGGGTTTCATTGGGGCGGGATAAAAAATAAAAAAGATGCAATATTAGAGGTGGTTATATAACCACCCCTAAATTAAAACTTTGAGATAATTTAGGGGCAGTTCTTACTGCCCCTAAATGAATTCTTGAATTAGGTGTAGTTATAACCACCCCTAAATTACTAGTTTATGGTGGGTTGTCCCAAGCCTTCCCCTAGGGGTGGGGAATTCTCCACAGGGCGCATCAGGGGTCTGTCCATTGTTGTGTTAGGTTCTCTAGGTGGGGGGGGGGTATCAGGGGTGTCATGGTTCTGTCTAGTTATGTAAAGTGTCTGTCTTGGGGGTGTCATGTGTTTATCCAGTGGTGTCAAGGGCCTATCCTAGGGCGTGTCATGGGGTCCCAGGGGGAAGTTAGGGGCCTACTCTATGGGGGTAAAGGGGGGATGTCAATGGGGATGTTAGAGGTGTGTCATGGGGTCTCTAGGGGTCTGTCATGGGGTCGGGGGGGGGGGGGGGGGGGTTAGGGTCCTGTCCTTGGGGGAGTAGGGTTTTTTTACCGATGATGTTAAGGGTTTTTCATGGGGTCACGTGTGTATGTCATATGGTATCTATGGGAGTTAGGGGCTTGTCTTAGGGGTGTTAGGGGGTTATCAATGGGGATTTCAGGGGTCTATCATGGGGTCTTCAGGGGGTGTCATGGTGTCTCAGGGGGGTGGGGGTGTCAATGGCCTACTCCGGGGGGATGTCCAGGGTGTGTCATGGGTTCTCCAGGGGGTTTCATTGGGGCTAGATAAAAAATAAAAAAGATGTGATATTAAAGGTGGTTATATAAGCTCCCCTACATTAAAACATTGAGATAATTTAGGGGTGGTTCTTACTGCCCTTAAATGAATTCTTGAATTAGGTGTAGTTATAACCTCCCCGAAATGACTAGTTTATAGTGTATTTTAGAAAAAACTAGAGGGGTTTTAAACCCCCTATAATGTCACCTACACTAAACACTTTTCCATTTTACCAATGCTTACAGAAAATATCCTCTAATCACACTCGATAGGTAATTTAGCAGAGTTTTCTAGAAACCACAACTAAAGTGTTTAAACTGGGTTATAACCCCTTCTAAATGAATAATTAACCCCTTCTAATCACCCATTTGTTTAGTGTGGGTGGGGTTCCCTAACATCTGATATAAGGGGAAATAGTCTATGAGTTTATAGACTCATTCTTTTTTAGGTTTTTTTGGACTTGGAAACTGAACTATGTTGTTTTCAAAAGATTAGATGACGTAGTCAGGGACTTGAAAATTTATAAAAGAATAAATGTTGTTTTTTAACTCTTAAAATTGTCTCTCCCTTTGATATTTTTGATCATCCTGATGAAGCTGTCATTGCTGCTGATGATTGGGAGGTTGAACCCTATGGTATGATGAGGGATTTGATATAGGAGCAGATACATGGGCATAGTTAAGTTTGACTATATTTGCCTTTTATTTTCATAATTTTCTTCCCGAAGCTGATCTAATTACTCAGGATTTGGCTTTATTAACTGTTATGGTGTTTTCCACCTGTTTAGAAATTGAGGCCAGATCTTGAAATCATCCTATGAATTTCACAGTTATTATTGGTGTACACAACTCATCACTGAGGTTTTCAACCCAAATGGGTAGAAACAATTCATGATGGAGTGGTATATTCAATGAGTATGTTAATCCTTTCCACCTAGAAATGAAATATAAAACCCTTTCATTCTCCTTTTGGTTACAATTTTTGATATCAAAGAATGTTTTCTTCTAGAAAATTGAACTAAAATAGAGAAGTAATTTATTACAATGGTCTTCCCATCTAGTAATTGATTGAGACTACAAGCTTGTATACTAGATACAGGCTGGCCCCTACAGTGATTGCACAAAAAATCTGAGCATCAACACCTCTAATTGATCAGGAGTCCCCATAATTGGATCGCAGTGAGAGATGAAATGTGTCAAGTGGTGCTCTGGATCTCCTGATCCATTAAAATTTAGAAATGTGGGATTCCCGAATTTTTTTGGGGGAAGAGTAGGATCTACCCATTTAGGGTAAATGTTCTTTTCTGGCTGTATTAGTGCACATTTTCTTTATATAGCTTCCAATTGATACATCAGTGACTCAATGGGTTTCGTAATCATTTTGGAAACATCAGGCTGAGTCGATACCTAAATATGTATTACAACTGAAGCTGGGACTAGTGCTGCGACTAGTAGGACCACCGATGGTGGTGCTGGTAGTTTTATTCATGCATAGTCCATGGGGACAGACATGTAATGATGTGCTTGACCCATTTCTAGATGTATAACCAATGTATGGAATTCATTTTCCACATTAATAGTTTCAAAAAAACCCTATTTGCTGAGGTGCTCCTACTAAAACCATGGGTTGAGGATCTTCGTGGGGAGCATGTTTGGGAGGAGTGTTGTTTCAGAGTCAATTTTCATTGAGTCTCATCGACTCCTTCATCCCATCATATTATTGAGAAAATATTTCTTCTAATGAAATGGATTGAGCTTATCTAAGGGAAAGGTGAGAAAAGTTCTTAACTTTACCTTTTCTCTTATTAGGTGTCTTTTGAAGAGGTGTAAGCTGATTATTCAAGGGGATACCTATATTTTGGGTAAGCCTCTAATTCTGGGTATGAATTCCTCCTTCATTTTATTCAGCGTGGCATGCATTATGAATAATATATTCAACCTATAAATCCCTTAAAATGGTCTGATTTTATAGAGGATCTTCTATGATGTAATTAATGACATTCACTGATACATAATACAATGATGGCGCATTGTCAGTATCTTTGTATGATCACCTTCTTCTACGTCCCCCATGAGACCTTTTCCTCCTATGTTTTTTATCCCTAGGAATTTTTTGGTAGAAAATAACCTTGAAGTAGTCCTCATACTATTCAGTCATGCATTTATTTTGTGTCGTATTTTATAATTGAGAGAAATATACCTTCCGCTGAGGAAGGGATTATGAATGTGAAAAATCACCCATCCCTATGGGTTGGGGCTGTTCTTATTCTTCTTTCTCAACCCTTTGGACTATGTTTGTAGACATAGATGGATTGGTTAAAAACTCACCTAGTCCTGTGGGTTTGGTGGCTCTGGAAATATTATGGATGATATCATTTTATCTGGTCTTCTAATTTTATGAATTTCGGTCTGAATGTTAGTTGTGTGAATTATCTTTCAATCACATAAATAACCTGTTTCGAAGACCGTTGTGTTATTTTAGAAATTTCCACAATATGATTACTGTAATCCTTTATGTGGGAGGTGTAATACCCCTAGTTTCTAGTACATAACCATCAATTGAATATTTTTATGGTTATAATGTTTAAGGGTAATATTTGGGAGAGTTAGAATAACTTTGAATGTAGTTTTGAGAAAAAATGGAAGTTATGTGGGCAGTGCATGGTTTGACTAACCATGTGCCTAACCGTACATAATGGTTCTCTTTAGGTAGTGTCTCTAGCATGGTTGGAGAAAAGTTAGAGAGACAGTGCAAGGAAGTCGTGCAAGGTTCTTCCAAGGTAGTAGCTAATGCATGGTTAGTGGACAGTTTGTTTAACCGTACGAACTAACCATATAGATGGTTTAAGTGAGATCCTCAAAACGTGGATCTCAATCATTTTTTTCATGTAAGTGTCTCGTTTTTGCTTCTATGTGGCCATAACTCGGGATTACTCTCCTATGAAGGTATGATAACCTCTTCCAAGTATTTTAGAGGCGATATAAAGGCTTCCTTTGGTGAATCAAAGCCAAATTCTTGAGGTATGTGATTGTTCTTATTCGTTCTTGATTGGTTTCTTAGATCTACTTAGATCTACTTCTCTTATTATCTTTATTTCTTAGATATATGCCCGTTATGGGTAGATATAGGTGTTTTAATTCCAAATAGGATGATTTTTGGTCTTGATCTTGCTAGGAGAAGTTATCTAAGGTAGGTTCTTGGAGATTCGACCCCGTTTTCTTGTGCTCCCTTCATTCATTGAGATTTTTTTGTCAAAACCATAGAGGTAGGAGACTTATTTCATGACTCCACTTATTAGAGATGATTAACATGCCTTCAAATTGAATTTTTTTGTGTTCAATTGATTGTTATTTGGTATTTTAACACTTGTTGGAAACCTTCTTGAGTAATGGTTGTGAAATATAAAAAAACTGGGGACTTTAAATAAGTTTGTTGGTTCTTGGTTTTAACATATTGGTTTTAAAAATTGAGATTTTTCTGGATTTATGGAACATAAATGGGATTCGATGTTTTCAATAAAAGGGTATTTTTTATTGAAATTAATTGTTTCTTTGAAATTGGTAGTGATTTGGTTTTCAGTAAAAGTTCAATTTTATTGAAGTGGTTTGTTTTGGAAACATAAATATTTGGCATAAATGGTGTTTGTGTGAGTTCATGCTTAATGAGACCTTAATAAGGGATGTATACCATTGGGGTACAATGGTGTTGACCCTAGATTGGGGGCATGTGTCATTGGGACACATGGTAATTGGACAAGAGATTGCTCAAGAGTATGGAACTGTAAAACGAACCATGCATGTGTTGGTGTGTTGTGAACTATGGAATGTTTATTCCAAATGATAAGAATAATTGGTTTTAAGATTTGATTTGTTATTTTTATTGAAAAATAACTTTCTAGAAATTGGTTTCATTTAGTTTTGTTTTCACTCAGTTGCAAATAGTTTTTGGAACTTGTTTATATTTGGTTATAAACTATTTTGGTAAATTGTTTTATATAAACTATTTTGTAAAAATGTGGATAACTTTTCTATACTATTGGAGTTAGTAGGAATGTCATTGGGTAAAAACTTATATGTTTCACAATCACCCCTGATTTGGTACTTTGGTGCTTTTGCAGATGCTGTCTTCCGGGACAGGGTAAAAGGTAACATTTCCCACATTTTTGGAACTACCTCGTGATACATGTGTTGTTTGGTGATTGTGGAGATTGAAGATCGTAGAGCATGGAGTCTCATGGTATCTTGAGAGTCTTTATTTTTTATCCATTGTGTACTTTGATACTTTTTTGGTCTTCTGTTGTAGCACACTTTGATGTGGTTTGAGATACACGAAGTTATTTAATTGTCTTCCTTTTGTTCATGCATCATTTAGTGAATGGTTTGGTTATGGGATGTTGGTTAATTAGTTTATTTCATAAAGGGTAAATATTCCCCAACTTTTATTTGAAACCCTTTCACATTTATTTATAGCCTTTGGTGTCTTGGGGATGTCAATTAAGGTCAAGTAATGACTCGTTGTGCTCTCAATCCAATGGGAATGAGTGGGTCATTAAAAATGGTTTCAAATTGGGCCTTCCTTTGAGGTAAAAATGTATCAGCTTTTTTGTTCAATTCTTAACAAGTATTCATCAATGTTTTTGTTCGTGGAGTAGAAATTACTTTTTTTCTATTACTTGGGTTAAAATCATAGACTGGAGTAGGATTTTTGGAACATGAAATGTATAGCATAAAATGACACATCTGACCCTTTTTTGTTAGACTTCAAGTTACTAGGGTGTTGGGTACATAAGTGTTTGGGAGACACTTCTAGGATCTTTTAATCTCATTTTCATGGGTTTATCCAATGAGAAGAGCATGACATGCATTGTATAGGAATGAATTCCCAATATGATTTCGTATTTCATCTGGATAAATGATTAATGATTTTGTAAAAGGTATACATTTTTTAAAACTACCGAGTTTGTTTTCAAATGAATGATTTTGAAAAGAGAATATTTGGTTTATTTTGAAAATGGTTTGGTTTTAAAAAGCATGAATGAATGTTTCAAAAATGGATGAACATGGAAAAAAATTGTTTTTTTGAAAACAATGTTGTGATAGTTGATGTGATATAATTTTAAATGCTGATACATCACTTTCTAAAGACTGAGATTGATAGAGTTTGTTGTTGGTTTAAAAAATGGGACCCAACTGGAATCGTCGAAACCAACCCAAAGAAGCTATAGAGAATATTGTTGCACCTGAACCACGGGTGAATCAAAAGTTGGTTCAGAGTATTGTACCAAATTTTCATGATATGGATGCAGGGAACCGGGGGAATGAACCACAACATGTTGATCATACCATCCAGTTCGTGAAGAATAATCCTCATAACTTCTGGTGTGATGCTGAACCCGAGAAGGTGGAGGTGTGGCTCAGTATGATGAATCGTATCTTCATGTTCATCAGTACACTAGTGGAGCTAAGGGCCAAGCTAGTGACATACATGCTCAAGGATCTTTCATGCTAGTGGTGGGATTTACCGGTACATGATAAATTGGATGAAGGCCTTACATGAGAGGATTTTCAAGAATTTTTCAAAAAACAGTTATATCCTCAAACGTTCACGATCCAAAAAATGACAGGCTTCTTTAACATAAAATAAGAGAGTCTCTATATCATGGAATATGAAGACAAGTTCATGAATTTAGTTTGTTTTTCACCAGATGTTGTAGAAAGTGCATCCTTTAAGGCACACCTCTTTGAATTGGGGATACAGTTGTAGATTTGATCAATGATAGCATTGCTCTGTATTACAGATTATACAGAGATAGTGAATAGAGAGACTCTGGCTGAACATGATATCTCATAATCTATGGGAGGAGGTATGATGATACCCATATAGAATTATGGGAACTCAAATGCTGAGAGTAAGAGGAAAAAGGACACCTATTCCCAAGGTGGAAGTGGAAATCAAATGGCTGGATCAGTGAACCTTCCTCTATGACCCAGGAGAAAAGCATGTTGCTTTCAATGTGGTTTTCTCAACCACCTAAAGAGAGAGTGTACTAAATAACATATTTCACGTCATAATTACAATAAAATGTGGCATATTTAGTTCTATAGTCGCAGTGCCCCAAGGTATGGTTCTCTAAACACTTCTCAAGCATCACAAGCATCGTATTCTTTAACAGGATGAGGATAGAAGAACCAGTCTCCTCAGCAGAGCAGAGTTATGCATCTTGAATCTAGGAATACCATGACTCCTCAACCAGGGAAACTTCAATAAGGAAAGAAGGAGAATAGTGCAGTGATGAATCAATTGTATGGAGATGAGGATTTGATTTTCGATGATCATGTCGGACCATCTTTGGTAAAAGATGCAATTGTTTTGAATTCTACCCTTGTGAAAGTTCTCATCTATACTACTGCATCACGTTCTTTCATTACTTCTCATGTTGTTTATTTTCTATGTTTTAAGTTGGAAATGATGCCTTCAGTTTTAAAATTGAAAACCCCTCTCAGTGAAAGAGATTGTCAATCCTTTGTGTGTAAAGAATATGCTATAATTGTTGATGGAACTGAGCTGAAATGGGACTTCCCAATATTGGACATAAATGTTTACAATGTAATCCTTGGTATGGATTCATTGAAAATGTTTATGGCTCACATCGAATGTTATATGATAACAGTTAGTTACATGACTGAGGACAACATCGAGCATCTCTTCAGGGAGAGAGGATGGTAAAGAAATGTGAAAAGAGATTGTTGGAACCAATGGTGGGAACTATCTTTTACCAGTTGGTGGTGATAACTTTGGCATAAATAGAAAAGATCGAGGGAAATAGTTTTCCAGTAGTTATAGATCAATTTACAGACTTATTTCTTGATAGCTTCTCAGGGTTACCACCTATAAGGGAAGTGGATTTTACGATTGATCTCTATTCCAGGACCAATACTATTTACATTCTATCTTATAAGATGTATCCAACAGAGTTATAGGAATTGAATGTGCAATTGGAGGAGCCGAAAATCCAGGGTTTCATTTGGGAAAGTACATCACTGTGGGAAGCACCTATTTTGTTCATGAAGAAGGAAGATGGATCTCTTCACTTGTGTGTTGATTATCGTAAACATAACCAATTTAAGATAAATTACAAATATCCACTTTCACATATTAATGATATGTTCTCTCAATTAAGGGGAGATCAGTGGTTCCCCAAAATTGTCTTGCGATTAGGATATCACCAATTCTGAGTTTATAAAGAAGTTATTCTGAAGACAACATCCAAAAGAAGATATGGACTCTATGAATATGTAGTCATGCCATTAAATCTAACGAATGCACCAGAAATATTCATGGATTTGACGAATTAGATATTCTAGAAGGATTTGGATTATTTTGTTGTTGTATATTTGGATGGAATCTTGGTATATTCAATTACTAGGAATAGCCATGACGATCATCTAGAAATAGTGTTAAAAATATTAATAGATCATTGTTTGTATGCCAAATTATCAAAGTGTGATTTTTGGATATAGTAAGTACATTTTCATGACCATTCCATTTCTGAAAAGGTGTTTCTTTTGATCCTGAAAAGATAGAAGCCGTTATCTCATGGAAACCACCACCGAATGTCTTCTAGATACAATTTTTTTTGTTTTATCTGGTTATTATCGATTCTTTGTGAATGATTTATCATGGGTATCTTCACCAATGACAGATCTGAAAAAATAAGTATTCTTCATTCCAATGGAGAGAGTAATGTCATACGTGTTTTGAGAAACTAAATGTTCTTCTTATATCGACACCTATCAATATTTTTCCATAATTCTGATAGGGGTATGTGGTGTACATTAATGCTTTAGAATTAGGTTTGGGATGTGTTATCATGCATGGAGACCATGTGGAAGCTTATTTTTTCAAGGAAATTGAGGGTTCATGATAAGAATTAACCAACACATGTTTTGGCCTTAGCTGCAGTTGTTCATGATTTTCAAACATGGAGACACTATCTCTTCGGTGAGAAATTCAATGTCTACATGGAACAAAAAATCTTGAAACAGAATTCCTCACAATGAGATTTCAATCTGAGGAAATGGATATCGATAGAATATCTTTAGATGTTTGACTTTGACTTGATGTATACACCAGGAAAAGGAAATTCAGTGGCAGATGAATTTAGTAGAAAGTCATATGCTCAGTTGGAAAACGAGTCTTCAAATGAATAGTGGTTGATGTTTGTCCTAGCTGACATGCATGTGGAATTTAATGACTAAGGTGATTTTGCAGATTTCTTTTCAGCTATGCTTGTTCTTTATTTGGTAAATATGGTCAAAGAGGCACAAACATCTGACACAAAATTCATACTTAGGAGTTCAAAACTCAATGGCGGGGAGACCATTGAGGGATAAAAACTTGATTAGAGTTTTGTTTTTTATATTATAGATTGGATGGTTGTAACTAAGGATTATTAGGAAAAAGTCTTTCTGGATTACCACAATTAGAGATAGGATGTACATCTAGGTACACATAAGATTTATAATTATTTAAAGGCACAGTTTTGGTGGAGCGACATGAAAATGATAGTTTTTGAGTTTTTCTAGAGGTGATTAACATGTTAGAAAGTGAAAGAAGATTTTCAGAGACCTAAATGTATGTTGCAGCCTTTACCTATCCCAGTGTGGAGATGGGAGCAGATAGGGATGGATTTCATTATAGTTCTTCCAAGAATTGTTCGAAAACATGATGCCATTTGGGTGATAGTGGATCGTCCTACCATGTCGGCCCATTTCATCCCTATTCCTGAAACTCATATGGTGGAGGATCTATCAAAATTATATATCTGATAAGTGGTAAAGTTGAATTTTGTGTCCATGTCAATCATCTCAGATAGAGATAGGAGGTTCACATCTTGTTTCTGGAAATCCTTTCAGAAACCCCATGGGACTCAATTGACTATGAGCTTGATGTATCATCCTCAGTCAGATGTCCAGTATGAGAGGATGATACCAATGTTGGAGGAAATTTTGTGGGATTTTGTAATGGATTTTGGTGGCTCAAGGGATGAGAATCTACCCTTAGTGGAGTACTCATACAATAACAACTATCAGGCATCGATACACATGGCTCTGTTTGAAGCACTGTATGGGCATCCTTTTCATTCTCCACTGTGTTGGGTGAAGATAGGTGAAAATTCAAAAGTTTTTCCGAGACCTATCCATGAAACAATGGAAAATATCTAATTGATCATAAAGATGATTGAGATGTCTTAGAGTCTTCATGAATAACATGTAGATCAACATCGAAGACCATGGTCATTCTCTTTGGGTGACCATGTCTTCTTGAGGATATCTCCAAGGCTTGGACATCATCATTTTAGTAACCAGGGAAAGGTATCTCCTAAATACAATTTTCCTTTAGGGATACTGGAATGGGTCGTAGAGGTGTCATATCGGTTGGAATTAATATTATGGTTTTTTGGTGCATAATGTGTTCCATGAATCTATGTTGGAAAAGTATCATCATGATACTGACCATGTGATCAAATGGGATCACATTGACCTAGATCTAGATGTTTCATTGATACATATCCTAGTACAGATTGTGTATAAGAAAGAGAAATTATTGCATGAAAAAAAACATCATTTTAGTGTAGGTTTTATGGCTTCATGGTTGGATTGAGGAAGAGACTTAAGAACGCAATAAGGATATGAAAGAGAAATGTCCGGAACTCTTTCAGATCATTGAACTTTTTCTACTTTATGAGGGTGGAAAGACCAATGGTTGGGAGAATGTAGTACCCCCAGTTTATAGTATGTAATTCTTACTTGATTCTTTTTGTGGTTATAATGTGTAAGGGTGATACTTGGGAGAGTTGGGATAACTTTGGAGGTAGTTTAGAGGAAAAATGGAAGTCGTGCGGGTGGTGCACAATTTGCCTAACCGTGCGTCCAAACCGTGCATAATGGTCCTCTTGAGGCAGTGTATCTATCATGGTTAGATCAAGGTTAGGGATCCCATGAGAAGAAGCTATGCGAGGGTCTTCCTAGGTAGTATCTAAGGCAATATTAGCACACAATTTGTCTAACCGGGAAAAATAATCGTGCGGATGATTTAATTGAGATCCTAAAAATGTGGATCTCACATATGTTTTCTTCTATGTGTCTTGTTTTCACTCCAAACATCCATTTCTTGGGACTAATCTCTTTTGATGGAAGGAGAACCTCTCCCAGGAGATTTTTTGGTGATTTGAAGGCTTCCCTTGGTGAATCGAAGCTTAAATCTTGAGCTATGTGATCATTCTTCTTCTTTCTTGATTGATTTCATAGATCTATAGAGATCTACTTCTCCTATTCACTTTATTTCCTAGATATACACCATTTATGGGTAGATATAGGTTTTTGGATGCCAAAGATGATGATTTTTGGTCTTGATATTTCTAGGAGAAGACACTTAAGGCGAGTTCTTGGAGAATCGACCCAGTTTTCTTGTGCGTTCTTTGTTAGTTGTGATTTTTATCAAAACCTTCAAGGTAGGAGGCTTCTTTCTAAGCTCCACTTAGTAGAACTGATTGTAATGATTTCAATTGAAATATGTGCGTTCAATTTATCATGATTTTGTTGTTGACCATGTTTTGGAATCCTTCTTGAGTGATGGTTGATAAATCTAGAAAAATTAGGGATTTTAAATGAGTTCTTTGGTTCTTGGTTTTAAAACATGTGTTTTAAAAAGGGGAAGTTTTTTTTGGACTTACAGAACATAAATGGGATTAGATATTTTCAATAAATTGGGAAGTTTTATTGAAATGATTTGTTTCCTTGAAATTGGTTGATCTCTGGTTTTCAATAAATGTTTAGTTTTATTGAGGTGGTTTGTTTTAGAAATGAAAAGATTTGGAATAAAGGGTGTTGATGTGAGTTCATGCTTAATGGGACCTTAATAAGGACAAGTATCATTGGGGGTAAATAGGACATGGCCCTGGATCCGTGGCGTGTGTCATTGGGGCGCTAGGTAATTGGGTGAGAGATCGCTCATGAGTATGGAACTGCCAAACAAAGCATGCATGTGTGGGTGTGTTGTGAACTATTGAATGGGTATGACAAATGATAATAATAATGGGTTTTAAAATTTGATTAGTTATTATTCTAGAAATAATAAATTACTAGAAATTGGTTTCATTTGTTTTGTTTTCACATGGTTGCAAACAGTTTTTTGAACATGTTTATATTTGGTTATAAACTATTTTGGTAAATTCTTTTATATACACTATTTATTATAAATATGGCTAACTTTTTAATCCTAGTGGAATGAGTAGGGAATTCGTTTGGGAAATCATAATTAGTTTTATAATCAGCCCTGATTTGGCACTTTTGTGCCTCTACAGATGGTATCTTCTAGGATAGTTTCAAATGTGATGTTTCTCATATTTTAGGAACTTACTCATCATACTTGGTCTGTTTGGTGATTGTGGGGATTAGAGCTTGTGGAGCATTGATTTCTATGGTCTATTGAGAGTCTTTAGTTGTTTATTTGTTTTGTACTTTGATACTTCTTTGGTCCTCTGATGTAGCACACTTTGATGTGGTTTTGAGATACACGAAGTTGTTTTGTAGTCTTTATTTTGTTCATGAATAATTCAGTGAATGTTTTGGTCATGGTTTGTTTGTTTATTGGTTCATTTATTAATTGGGATATAGTCCTCCACTTGTATTTGAAACCCTTAGGCATTTAGTTCCATCCTCTGGAGTCTTGGGGATGTCGCTTAAGGCCAAGTAATGACTTGTTGTTCTATCAAGACAATGGGAATGAGTGGGTCATTAAAGGAGGACTTCTTAAAATTTTTAGATGATTGATGACAAATTATCTCAATAGATTCCTATCATTGGGTGTGACTTTGGTAGAAACCGGTCAAGGCATGTTCTTATTGGAATATGTTTGGTCATGAACACACTTTTCTTATTATAACAATCCTATGAAAATAACATTTCATGAGACCACTTTTGGTGGGCCAAGCTAGTTCTGGAGAGTAGTGAAATTCAATGCTCCATGGGCACCCGATCCTCTAATATGAACACCATATGGGGTTTTTGTTATCAATTTTCGCAACCTCATTAATGCATTGAGGCATGTACATTGAAAGGAAACCTCTTGCATCTCGATTTTTTGATGTCGGGGAACCTTGATAGATTCCAATTGAATTTGGCACTACAAACCTTCTACTACCTTGAAATGACTTTTATATTACTCATATGGTAATACTATGTCTTTCAGATAATGTATATACTTCTATATGTTGAGGAAAATATCATGAATAAAATCTTCTTCCAACATCTTCAGAATATGGGATTGAGAGGTGGCCAAAGTCTAGAACATGAATGATATTTTACCCATATCTAGTTGTTTCCTCATGTTCAACATAACCTCTTTGTCTTATTCCATAGGATTCTCAACCTGGTCCGACTAGAGTGGACTCCTCTTGAATGTTGTACCATAAGAAATGGGATCAGTTGGTGTTTCCTCTACTATATTAGAAGGAAAATGACCCAAGGGAGGTTTAGATAATGACTATCACCTTGTGTTGTCTTCTAAATAAGAAATTATTTCAAATTCTAGTAATAAGGAATCAAACATGATTGGGCTTATGATTTCAAGTGCCTCAAGATAAGAGGGATTTCTTGTCACTATATTGTGAGTTGAAGAATTCTTTTGACAATGCGAAACACTATTCCAGAGAGAACTTTGGTAGTGAGTTCCATCATTGGGGGGGGGGGACACCATGGTGGATTACAATAAGGGATAAATCCTCTTTCTCCTTGGTCTTTTGGCAACACTAAAGGTTTTCGTGTCTCTCATCAAGAGATATGTTCTTGAAATTGACCAAATTATAATGAATAAAGCCTTCATGAAGACGTGTATGAGGAGGAACTTCATAATTAATGCTCCTAATCCCATAATTGGGTAATGAGAGTGTATTATCTTGGGATGAAATAGATAAAATTTAGAGGGATTCAAGAACTCCAGTATTAAGAGGATCTAGATTGTAAATGGACTCTTGATTCTCCAACTGTGTTTGGTGAGACTTCTTCATAGATGCCTTCTTACATGTAGTTTGGGGGAATTTATTGGGATAAGTGGTTATTATGGGTAGGTGTATGTGGCTTCATTGGAGTAGCCATCACAGTAGACTGATTATCTCAAATTAGAATAGGTGTATGTGCCCGGTCTGTCTGCCTGTATTATATATAAGAGTGTGCCCAATAACCCCCATGGCCTATAACAGAGGTGTGTATCTACTCTGGGATAGAATGATTATGATTCATCATAGGTATGGGTAAAAATTTATGCATCCATCCCTCTGGTACTACTGACATTTCTGTTATGATATTCGGTTATGCTTCCAAGATATGGGAAAGAATTTATTTCATCCCTTTCACCATTTCCAAAATGCGTTTGGTGACTTCAACAGTTGGAATGGGAGTATATGTACCTTATGTAAATGGAGAATGTGTATGTAACTTATTCTATCCTCACTTTCCAATCATTTGATATTGATAGTACTCAAGTGTGGGGGTAGATGGTTAGGTCTTCCCAGGGTTTGTCCTAAGAGATTTCTAACTGACTTCTCAAAGTGATTCCAAACAAGACTGTTGGCAGGATTGTAGGATGTTGGAAGGTTTATATTCCTATAAGATGTTTTCTTCCAAGCATAGTTGGACGACTTCTTTAAGTGATTTGTGATTATACTTCTAGTAGGATTGGTGTGTGCATGTAGGTGTATGTTCCTACTTGAAAATTGTCACCACATTCGGTTGGCGGGTTTAATTGAATGTAGCCAGACAAATCCATTCAATGGTTGAGAGATTGTAAGTAGGTGTATGTTACTACTCAAGGTACATTACTGGATTTGGATGGTGGGATTGGTTGGTTGTTTCTAGATGAGCCTATGGGCTGGTGAAATTAAGGTGGACGGGTGTATGAGCTTGATTGTTGTTTTCCACCAAACTGAGTTGCAGGACTTCTCCATAGGGGGGAAGGGTAGAGACCTACTCCCCATTAGCTATTTTTTGTCCTCAGTGGTTCATCTTGTATGATCAGTTCTGAGGGACCTAGGCCTATCAACCTAAGATTAAACCTTCATCATGTTGAGGATTTTCTGTCATGCAACGTTGGTGGTAGTTATTGTTGGCATGAGCCTTTAGAAAGGTTCCCCGTGTCTTCAGGATGAGGCCATGTGTGGCCTCCTGGTCGACCTCCCCGGAATAGGCGAGGGATTAATGATTTTATTATAGGGATAAACTCCTGAAATGGTTGAAAATGGTGGTCAGTACCTTCTCATATTGGACCACTATTCATCGTTGACCAAATGACCAGGGGTTATTCTTGATTTGGAGGGACTTTTGGGAAACCTCCATGGTTGGAATGGTACCATGTTGATGGTACTCCCAAAATATTTCATTGGAGACACAGTGTTGTGGACACTTAATTGGTGATGTTTTACTGTTAGCAGATGATGATATAGCTTTATTAGTAGCCGGGGCGTTCACCAATGTAATCTTGAAGGAAGCCATATTGAATGAGGGGAGTTCTTAGAAGAAAGTGAATGTATATAAGGAGAATAAAAACAATGAACTCTGGAAAAGTAGTATCTATTTGGATGAACATATGCATGATTGATTTCCTTTTTTGGACCTCTTCTATTAATTGATAGATGCCTTACAACTGGGTAACACTCTCATCTAGGTTAAGGATTCACGTCAGGTTCACCATTTTTTTGTTTCCCTCAGAATGTGTGTTCTTCTTAGGAATCAATATTTATGCACAGTTTTCAATAGATTTTTTTATGGAACTGAAAACACCCAATGGTTCTATATCCAAAGGGACCTTCTTTCCAAAGGTAGGCACTCATTAAGTATTTTGACCCACTATTCTTAAGAACTCACATTGGTCGAAAGGATGGGAGGGCAGGCTCATCACACCCTTTTGAGGGAAATTATTTCCTACTAAGGGACTCTCTTATATATTTATGATATGTTCATGAATACTTACTAATTTACCAATCATTATGTATCATTCCACGTAAATTTTGAATCAATTATTAGCATGTATTGAAATCATTATCATCTTTAGGTAATCGAGTTTCTTCATAAGTTGAGATATCTATATATATTCGAGGTTCTCCATCAATGGTATACTCACATATACTTCTTATATACTCATTGGTATTTATTATCATAATGCTGGGTTTTAAGAAAATTAGTGGGGAACTCTGGAATTTATGGTCATCCTGGTAGATGAAAGTCGTTTTGTTATTGGGATCGAGCACATATATGGGCTTCTTATGTATCCTTGTGAAAGGAATCAGAGCCCATGTCGTTCGGTGTCTCTTAATGGGACATGTCATACCTTTTAAGGTCATGTAATAAGGACCCAACCATATAGTTTAATGTCATTTTCAAAAGAAAATCTAGGAAGAAGGTTCCAAATCAAATATATGTGTGAGAATTATTCCTAAGAAGCCCATGGAACCTGGAAAGGATATGAGTTTCCAAGTTTAATTAGACCCTTATTGGAATGTGTCCTAGAGAGAAAAGGGAGGATTTGGGATGTTGGGATTGAGCCTTAGGGAATATTCCAACATATACCATTTGTATGGGAATCTAATCCTACGTAGTTTAGTACGCCTTGTAGGGAAATATAGACCATTAAGATAAATAGGTTGGGGATTAATCCTATGAAGTATTACCTTGTAACCGGGTCCATGAGAGATTTCTTAAACCATGAAGGTTTAGGGGGATTAATTCAAGGGTTATTCCTAAGGAGGATACACAGATTAAGAGAATTAGGGTCGGACTCTTGAGGGGGATGTCCAGTGAGCTCTGGCCCTAGGTGAAGGATTCACACATATCCCAGTTATGGTGGGGATAAGAGTTCTCATAATTCATTCCTTTAGGTGGATTATAATGGTGTTTCAATAATTACTAGCCTCTAAGCCCAGACGAGTCATGATCGATGTAAGAAACAAGAGGATGTGAAAGATTCAACAAACCACAAACGGTTTCTCATCTGCTAATGGATGAGGTTGGGCCTACGACAGAAGAGGTTGGGGTGAAAGTGGGAGAGGTCGTGGCTATAACAAAAGAGGTTAAATAAAAAATCCATCCCTATATTCACTTTTCATTAGACGAGTATCTAATTTATGGAAGGAGTAAAGGTGAAGGAAGTAGAGAGGATTGATACTGAAACCTCTTACATGAAAGGCTAGGGGCTTACACTGGGATAGATTCCCTAAAATGGGTTCCTTAGTGAGGAGGGAGACTTACCATTTTTACAAAATGAAAGGGAAGTGCGACTCTTACCCTACCTACCAGGGACTAGAGGCTCTAGGTCATAGAGATGAGAAGTGAAGGAAAGAGTCCTATCCCTAGAATCCATGATTGGGAGCTCCTCAACACTATCCCTAGAGTAAGATTATATGTGACCATAGATATCCAAATATATGGACACCCTGAGGACCCTTATCCACTGGTAAGACAAGTGTGGGAAATCCCTAACCATAGATATCCAAATCTAAATGAGAGACACCCAAATGTTCCTTTCCCTAATATTTGGTAAATTAGGAGGTATTTGTGGAGGTGTAAACATAATCCCTTTTAAGAAAGGAATCCAATGATGGAGAGGCCCTTCCATGAGTGGCTTTGAAGGAGGCTTCATGAAGGCTCGAGCATAATGAAAGGGTGAGGTGAACAAAGAACAGGAACTCAAGTAAGTGGCGCATAGGTATGTGGCGTATACGTATGCTTGGGTGAATTGATGTCACCTTAAGTGACAAAAAACCTGTATTACCATACTTTAGTGGGACTTGTCTCATTCCTGAAATAGTCTTCATAGGTATTCTCTGAATTGGGGCGCACAATATCCTACTTAAGAAAGGGCAGTCACGCAAGTGTTATTAAATTAGGGGGGTTGGGAGAATGATTCACTCAAGTGTTTCTATTTTTTAACACTTGGAGAACCTAGGTCTCACAATCCCGCTTTAATTTCCTCACTCTTGGTGTTATGAAACTACCATGAAGGTTATATAAGAATTTCCTTGAATCCCGATTGCTGCTTTGATCGCCCTAGTGCTTTTCCCAAGTCCTCTAGGAATTTTTGTGTTCCTGAGATAGTAGATAGTGGTGAAAGTAGAGTAGTAGGTCACATGACTCCCACCCTTAAACACCAGTTGAAGAGTATATTTCATGTGTAGGGGAATCCACGTCAGGATCTCCTAGATGATTTATTGAGGAAATTGTGGACGATTTCATTCCTTCTTAATGCTATCCACCATATAAGAATCATGGGAAAATTACGGGGAACTAATATATGGGTTTGATGCGGAAGGATGGGATCAAGCACAGATCACATGGTGCTATTTTTAACATTCAGCACTAGTGTGAGGAGGGAAACTGGCTTGTCCTAATTTTATCTTAACCACACTTCAGATCTTTGATGTTGTGAATCTTTGAAGTTACAAAAACTAGAGATCCAAATTTTGAATATTTTTTTACAAAATTTATCAATTAAATACAATATTTAATTATACTATTAAATGAATCCTTTAATCTCTGTTTTTTATACAAAAACTCTATTTATATTTTTGTCTCATCCTCGCCTATATTTTAAATACCAAATTTGTTATCTTGAAAATTTTAAATACCTTGTCGACAAATAGAAAATTTTAAATTCATATATAAATCCAATCACAAAAGAATAAAAAATAAATAAATTTTTAAAATTTATTTATTTTAATGTATAATATCATTGAATGAATTTTTTTAAGGTTATCCAAATATTACTGATGACTAAAACGAAATCTCAAATAAGTTTTTAATTAAATACATATACCCATCAAAATCTCAATTGATATTAATTTTATAATTTATTGGGTTATTTTTTCCATCCTTTTCGATCATCTTCATTGTTAATAAAAATTAACTGAATTAAATCAAATTCTCGCAACTCAATTAATAAAATTAATACATCATTAATAGAATTCTATTAATCATTTTCAACTTATATAATAATTTTTTCATTGTTTCTAAAATAATTCTATTTTCTCTAGAGTAACCAAGAAATCCCTACGAGCCCTAATTTATTTTCTCCTTTTCAGGTTAGGTTCCACTGGAATAGTCAATGTTCTAGTGGAACCTGAACCTTAAAAATAAACAGGAGTTCCCCCTCCCCAAAAAATAGTCTAATATAGGTGGGAACCAAAGTTTCTGGTTCACGATATGATGAACACCACCTACAAAAAGAGGTGGTAACACAAATGTGTTAAAATAAATTAAAAATAAAACCATTTAATTTTAAATACATGGACCAACATGCACTCTCACCCAACCTGTAAACCAATTTTACTAAAAACATTACTTTTTATAATAAAAACTATTACTATTATAATTTTTATTAAACAAGTCATAGATAGAGTAGAATGACCATAACTCCATTATTAATAAAATAAAAACGCATGAGAAGGTGATGGGGTCAAACATAGAATAAGATCCCCTCACCAAAACAACAAAAAGAGATGGTGGAAATCATGTTTGGGATTTCCCTCTATAGCCTTTACTTTTAGGGTATCAACCTCTTCCTTAGGGATACCGTTATATCCATGTTGTGGGTATCAGAGGGGGATCATGATCATCATATAAAGATGAGTGAAAATTGCCGTCCAGGATGGAAAAAATATGTCATTGGGTCAAAACACCTGACTTGAAACCTCAACTTTAAGCGATGGCCAATTATGAATTTCTGGGCCCTTGGCCCCTCAGTCATAGCCACAAGGGAAGTGAAGAAAAGAGACTCTATAGAACAAGCAAGGTAAGCAGACACCGACATCGATCATTGGGGATGGTACATAAACTCTTGAGCATACTCAAGCATTAGTTTATCTGATAAGGATTCCTCAAATAAGATATCTTTGACGGCCTCCCATGTTAGACCCTCCAATTTTCGTGCTTGGTTCATAACACCCCACAACCTCTCAGTGGATCCCTGAAGCATGGAAGTACCCATCTTTACCCGATAATCCTTTGGGGGCTCAACTAGATCAAATATCCCCTCGATGATGTCAATACAACCCTCAGTATCCTTAGGGATTCCAGTGCCTTCAAAAGTAGGGGGACGATAAAGATGGATGTCCTGGGTGTAATCTACCATCATTCTAAAAACACTTCATCTTTGAATATTCATTATGAAAAAGACTCCTGGTTGTATTGGCTCCATCACCATGACCACTAGAATATGTACTAGAACATGGTCACTGGTACACTATCCTAAAATAAGCCTTTCTCGGCGGTTTAAACCGTCCCTAAATCATTTGGCGTCTTTTTTAGAAAACCCCCACTGAATCTTGTGTCGAAATTCATTTAGAAGCAGTTTTTCAAAACCATTGCGAAATGATTTAGCTATGGTTTCTTTAAAATAAGGGGAATCATTTAGTGGTGGTTAAAACCACCGTTAAATCATTTATCGATGTTTTTTTAAAAAAAATCTTAATATTTTTTTATCATTTTATTATTATAGTAATTTGTTTAGTTATTATTCATTATTTATTTATTATTCATTTATTATTCATTTATTATTATTATTTATTATCCCCATAATTAATTTTTGTATTATGTTAATATTTATTTGTTTATTTATTTTTTATTTTGTTATTTTGTTTTTAATTTATTTATTTTTTATTTCGAATAATTAATTTATTTTTTTATTTATAGTTTATAACAATGAACAAGCTCATGAATGCATATGCAACATATAGAAATTCTATTATGGGTGATATTTGAACATCTTACCTATTATTTATTCTCCAAAGACATTGTGACTCCAACATGTTTTTCATGTTTTGAATAAATTTAATTTTATATACTTATATATATATATATATGCATGTATTGATTGAAAAAAAATAATACGTAACAAATAGATACAAAATAAATAATAAATAATTAATAATTTAAAATTAATAATGAATAATTATTAATAAATAAAAAATAAAAAATATATACTATATAAAATATAATATATACTATATACTATATAATATATAGTATATAATATATAATATATAATATATAACACATAATATATAATATATGACATATATTATATATTACGTAATGTATAATACAAAATACATAATACATAATATATAATATATAATATATAATATATAATATATAATATATAATATATGATATATAATATAAAATATATATTTAATGTATAAATAATAAATTAATTAAAATTAAATTAATATATGATAAATAAATAACAAATTAATTAATAATAGACCATAAATAATAAATAATAAATTATGACTAAATAAACAATAAATATATAATTATTATAAAATAAATAAAAAATTAATAATACGTTAATAATAAATTAATAAGAAAATAATTAAATAATAAAAAATTAATAATTAATTAATAATTAATTTATAAATATGAAACAAATAATAATAATAATAATAAATAAATGTGAAATAAATTATAAATTATTATTGAAAAATAAATAAATAATAAATAATACATTAATAATAATTTAATAATAAAATAATAATAAATTAAATATTAAATAATAATAAAATAAAAAACATTACCATTAATGTATACAGAAAAACTAAATAATAAATAAATAATAAATAAATAAATATAAATATAAAAAATAAAATAATAAAATAATTATGAAAAATAAGTAAAAATTAGATAAATAATAAATTTTATATAATATATAAATAATAAATTAATAAGGCATCAATAATAAATAAATTAATAGTAAATAAATAAATAAATATCAATTAATTAATTAATTATTAATTATAATTTTCTCATTATTAATTTATTTATTTATTAACTAATAATTATTACTAATTAACTAAAAAAAATCATTATATAAATAATAAATAAAAAATATTAAATAAATGTTAAATATTTATTTAACAATAATTGAATAGTAAAAATAAATCAATTAATAATGAATCAATAATAAATAACAATTTCAATAATAAATAATAAATAATAATTATAAAAATATTATTTAATAAATAATATAAAATAAAATAATAAAAAATAAAAAATTAAAATAATAAATAGATTTAAATATCATTAAAAATATATACATATAACAAAATTCACATAAATATATATAAACACACATTTATGTTACATAAATATATATAATCACACATTTATGTTACATAAATATATATAAACACCCAATTATGTTACATAAATATATATAAACACTCTTAAATATAAAATTGTATATTAAAATAAATAAATATATATATAAACACAAGTAAATATAAATATCCCTCTGTATATATTTACACATATATGATATAATAACATATAAACATAAATATGTATTAATATTTAAAAATGTATATAAATATACACAAATAATCCTAAATTTATAAAAACAGATATATATAATTGATAATAAATTACCAAAACTAGGTAAAACAGAATAATTGAAACACCATCAAATCAATAGTTATGTAAATTAATGGAATAAAATCATAAATGACATAAAAAAATATAAACGCACTCTTAAATAAAGATGAAATCTTATCGAATGTGTCTGATATATATATATATTCACACACTTAAATTTATTTAAACATATTATATATAACTATTTATTTACATGTATGAGAATATAAGTATAAACATATATTTTTTTATCAATACACATGCGTATGTATATATAATCATTATTTATATATGTGTGTGTGTGTATATCTTTATATAGTTTTTTCTGTAAATTCATTTGTATTCTAAATTTAATGATAATGATATATTTATATAAATATACATTTATATACGAGCTATACAGACAATACTTTTGACACATGAGTACATATTTATATTTTTCGAATACACACACAAATATTTACATATATTGGAATTTTTTTACATATATTAGAATATATATATAAATATAGATTCTTTTATTGACACACACCTGTTTAAATATAATCATTACTTGTATAAGTACATATATATATACTTTAATGCATTTTTATAAGGTAAATAAAATCGATAAATATTTATTTTCAATTGAATAAATAAAAAATATATATTTATATGTGGTATATATGTTTAAAAATAAATTTCTATGTAAATATGTATTTATAAAAATTATTGATTATACATAAATATAATAAAATATGAATATATTAAATTATAAATAGAACTACATTGTAAAAAATGATAAAACATCAAAACTAAAATATCAATATGAATGTAATCCAAGGGAATAAATTCAGTCCCCACTGAAAAAACAATAATTCCCCCTTAAATGTTGCTGAAATTCCATCAAATGTTATAAAATTGGGATACTATGCCCAAAAACTCTGTTTTAGAGGCCATTTGGGAATTTTTTTCCTCAACAACTGTGATCAGGGGTACCTCAATCATTAGGTCAAAGAGATCTTCCTTTGCCTCAATTTCATATGTGGTAGATCCCAAATGGACTCAGATCAAAATTTATGATCATTTGAAGTTCAATTTAAATTTCATTGTTTTTTTTCAAACTATAAGAAATTTTATTCTTTTAATTATTACAAAGTTAAAATATAATTTCATTTTATCTCTTTTCATAAATTTCTATTTTACTGATTGTGGTGCTAAAATGGACTCCTTGATCAAAAGTAATGGTCAATTGATGTTGATACCTAATTTCCAACTCAATGGTCTATTGCACATGAGTTGTCCCGACATGCATGCAACTTACATACCCGAGTTTGAAATAGCCTATCTCATTTATACATATCCCAAAACATAGCTAGGAAGAAAATAAAATTGGAAAACCTAAATTGATAAAAAAATTTAACATCATGAACCAAATCCCCCAATCCCAACAGGCGAGCTATATTACCTCAAGTATGCCTCCTTATATGTAAAGGGTTTCTAACTAATAGTGAGGTTTTGAGTGATGCCGTGGATAGATTATACCCTCAGTATCAATATCCATTCACCAAAATCATAAAAATAAAATAATTTTAATTTAACTTCATAGAGGTAACTAAAATAATGTCATAATATTATAACAATATCATCCATGTCATATGATAAGTGTATTTCATGCATACATTTTAGCGTGTTTTATTATATGGATTCATGTTTTTAAATGAATAATCATTCCAATTTTGAAGAGTATTGACATGTCTTGTGATTTTGGGTAGGAAAAACTTACATTTTAAACGGTATATAACATTAGAGAAATATGATTCAAAAGACAGTTCTCATCACGAGCTTTTCTCTCAGCGCGACACTAAATTTTTTAAACTGGGAAAACTGGAACAGAATAATTTCATGTCATGTAATTCAATCACACATCGTGAATTCATCAAATAAAACTATCACCACCAGGACCAGTCCTGAATAGGTTACACACTGTGAAATCTAGTTACACTTCATGATTCCCAATTTCACCTCATGAAAGAAGTCTAAATTCCATATCTCAGAAAAAATTTGCGTGAGATTCGCACAGATAAGAAAATTGTGTAGGAAATATCAGAAAATTAGTACACTAAGTGTAACCACATTATACATTTTGAAAATCATTTGGAAGAGCCTATCTAGATCCTATAAATAAAGGAGTTGTAGGCTACTGTGGGAGGCATTCTGATTAAGAGACAAAAGCTTGGAGCAAGAAGCCACATTGCACAAGGCCCTCCTCGAGTCATCTCTATTTTCATTATGCATTTCTTTTCTTTTTTCCTTCCCTATAAACTACTCATTCCTATAATGAGGGGGTAAACTCAGTTCTATCGTGATGTAAATCGAATGGGGAAAGTGTGCCGTATTTATTTAATCTCATTATTCAGGAATTTAGATTTAGTAATTTCTATCTTTGTCTCCCAATCACCTTCTTTTAATTTTATCCGGATAACTGATAATTGAATGAATAAGTAACATTAAAATTCCACAAATGATGAAACTAAATGAGGCATGACCATTAATTAATTTAGGTTAAATTTTTTCTAAAAACAGTATCCGGACAATGTTGATTCGGCACAATCCTAAATCAACAGACCAAAGGAAATATGCTATTTCTATGTTATGGAGGGGATACCATAACCATTAGGTCTTCCTTGTCTCAACTCTAAAACCAATCTCGAGTCAACTTATTTTCTAAAAACCAATTTCACCTAAGCCTCGATATTACAAAACCCTGACACTCTTTGAAAATTATTTTCACAAAACCCTACAAATCTTCTTTTGTCTTTTTCATTCTCAAACCCAATCAAATCAGTCTTTTCTCAGCTTTTTCTTCAATTTGATAAAATTATGGCTCTTCTAACATAAATAAACTAATTTCTATATCCCTGTGGAATGATCTCAAACTTTTTATTTGTTATATTTTAATTAATTGAGTAGAATATTTGAGTTTTATAAATTTTATTTTTTCATATACCTATAGGCAAATAATGACACCCATCTGAGGCTATCATCACACAATATAAAAATAACTAATAACCCCTTGTTTTTTATATTAGACGAGAGTATATGAAATAGAAATAATAAATAAATAAAAAAACAATGAAATTTTTCCAGGTTCGTTCCTAGTACAACCTCCAAAAACTAAGCTCTATCTCCTCGGCTACATACCACTGGAACCTTTTCCTTCCCTAGATCCTTGATCATGATGTCTGCACTCGCACAAACATTAACATGTAGTGTGTGAGTATAACCTAGTATGGAAACACTAATTTATCTTTAACATAATGGAACATTTATATAAATGTTCGTTCCATGATAAATAAGTTAAATATATAGACAACCATTAGTCAAGAATTTGAACATCATGCGCTAACCAAGAATCTATGAACCTAGACCATGCCTGTTTGAGCTCTAGGTTGGAAGATTAATCACAAAAAGTAGTCACATGACTCATATCATGCAAAAATTTTACATACAACTCAACTTACTAGGTAATATGTTTTTAATTTCTATTCCACCTTCGTGGAAATATTTTTTCCAACCGTTACGGGATAACCATGCTCCACTTTTAAGGATTAGTCACCCAATTCATCTAAAAATCCTTATTTATAAGGTTGTCTTCTTCACATGATGGCATGTCCATTACGAACCTTTTAAATCATAATAAATATATCTTTATATCAGGTTCCATCCCTTAACATCTGAACATGTCCATTTAGAACTCATAACACAGACATAATATACATCTTACCCGGAATGGAACCATTGATTTAGTGATCATCACACTGTGACTCGTATCACCAGATTGTTGTGCAACAAATATTGACTCATGTATCTATACCTCTATAAATTTATAATTACTGTCGATATTTAATTCTATACACAAACACCCTCCATCACTCATTATAAAATCTATACATTTATAGTCCCACCTATATTCTCTCCCTCTATGGATCTAAACAGTCTCCATGTGAAACTTCTTATTTTGAAACTAGAAACATTGTTCCCACAAGCTATGAAACTCACGAAACAAGGAATAACATTGAATGAACAAGAAAAATGTTTGAAGTAAAGGTTCTCACACAATAACACACACCCATACACAAATAAATGAAGAATAAGTCTCATGGGATACAGACACATGCGCAATGAAGTCATATTAAACAACTATAAACAATGACCCCGTATGGTAAGGACATCCTACCTAAAGCATGCTAAATACATGTTTTAAGTTTTTAATATTTCTCATGATCATCATCATATGATGAGTTAGAACTATCATCTAGGATGAAACAAATATGGAATTAGGTTAAAAATCTTTACTTGGAGCCTTTAACTCTAGAAAAAGGCTGATTCCAAATTGTTAGGCCTTCTTCCCCTTATTCCTATCCAAGAGAGGACTAAGAAAAGAGACACTATGAAAGGAGTAGATATGTAGACACTGACATCGATCTTTGTGAAATATCCAAAAACAAACAAGCATACTTTAGAATTAGTGTATCTGGGATGGAATCCTAGACGAAGATATATTCAGAGGTCTCCCATGTAAGACTGTCCAATTTTCCTGTCTGGTTCGTAACAACCCACAACCTATCGATGGGTCCTAAAGCATGAAAGTTTCCAAATTTACCCATAATACCTATTGGGTCTCAAATAGATTATATTCCCCTCAATGACATCAATATATTTCATAGTACACTAGGGGCTTCCAGTCCAATGGAATGTTGGGGGATGGTAAAGATGTAGGTCCTAGGCATAATCTACAATCATTCTAGAAACTCTTCTATCTTTAATACGTATTGTGTTGAATAAAATTGAATTTATCTTTTCCATCACCTAAACCACTGGAATAGGTACCAAATATTTCCCAATTGTATCCTCTTATCTATCTTGTGGTGGAATGGGAGTGTCTTACATAGTGGGAGAATATTTACATTATTCCATCAGTGGTCCTATCAGATTTGTTCTGGATAATATTATCTGTAATTCCAAATAAACAAACATAAATCCTATATAATCCTACACAAGACGTCAACGCAAGTTGTTTATAGGTTCACACATGGGATTTCTATAAGAGACCTATCTTACGTGGTTTCCCATTAAAACCCCAACATAACCCTCTTAGAACTTCCTAAGGATCGATATTAGTTTTCTATACCTAGACATTAGTCACAGTCTTATATATAGAAAAAGACATTTTCAATTTCAAATAATCCAAATTTAGACAAAGTATATCATAAAATCCCAAGGATAAAAGCAAGATATTTAATTAAATGAACTCACAAACATAAAAAACAAAAGGTTTATATTGAAGGTACTGGGGCATGCAGAGGATGCCGCTGTGCAAGGGATTTAAAAATGTTATTTACTAGAGAAAACAAATTATGTCATCTCCAATGATATGAGCCTTGGTATGGTCTGAGTATCTCACAAGAATTAATCAAATCACAAAAATTAAAAATAATGTGTACCTCGTTCGAAATGAAACACACTCTTATGTCTCTCATCTCCAGTGACTATTGCTCGAAGGATATGAGTCCAAACCCCTTTAGATTATAAAAACTCACTTCATAAATCCATGAACACGTCATTCATTGAATTATAGGTGATAGAAGAAATCTCCAAATATTTCCTCGACATCATTATGATCACCACAATCTCATGGAATCGATCTGCGAAGGAATTCTTGGATTTGTTGCCCAGATGGAGTATTTCACTCTCTTAGACATTGGATGGGAGAGAAGCTCTCAATTCCAAACTGATTAAATAATTAATGTAATTATATTATCCTAACATTATATTGTAGGTGTCTATAATACTCAATTATGGTTCCCCAACCCCTATATATTTAACATCAACTAAAGAAGTAATAAATAATAATGATGAACTTATTGAATAATATGCATTATTTATATTTTATCACATACTTGTAATATATATTAAATATATTACATGATAAAACAAGCCTCATTTACATGAATTTTTATTACCACTAATATTAAACAAACCATGAATATTAAAATAACATTAATTTGTATAATATTATTCCTTGCATTTACATAAACACTTATAAATAATTTTAATAAATAAATTGAACCCAATTATTTTATACATGAATAATAATGAATTTATTTATTTTTCAATGAGAAATAATTATTGAACAACTCTTGGACCCCATGGTGGGGCCCATCATATCCTATATACCTATTCTCATGATTATGGAAGATTCTCAAATACGCTATTATGTGTGACCCTCTTGGCCATTATATTGATTGCATTGAATAGTATTCATAGACTGAGAGTGGAGTCTAGATAAACATAAAGGCCCCTAAAGATAAACGCAATAGTCATAGAAATGAATATCATCTTATAAACACACACCATATAATATAATCTCTTTTTCATTTGATATCTCATAAAGTAGGACACACACCTGTGTCATCATCCTTCCTTGATTTGTTGATTTATTATCTAACTAGAAAAACTTACCTTCAACCAATAAGGACATAGATTTATAAAGGTACTACCATTTTGATCAACCAGGTCAGAGGTATCACTTTCTTAGCTCGGAAGCGACAAATTTTTTCTTGATCATTCAACCAAGGTTATACCTCCAATGATTCGTCGAACACAAGATGACTCTCCATAGCCTCATTTTAATGGTTTGTTCCTTAAATCAATTACATGATCAAGTGATACACATTTATAATGATATTAAGTTTGGATACCAATACACATTTATGTAGATAGGAACAACCAATGTACCTGAAAAATATTTTGTTCCTATTAGTAGGTGTTTCCTCATGATCTTGCCAACTAGATATCACTAAGTGAAATCATAATGAGAATAATCCCCAATGATTATGATCCCCCAACACCTTATATTAAGACATAAATTGTGTCCACTAAGTATGATGTATCTAGACCACATGACATAACTGTAAGATTACTTTCATAATATCTTGAGGTTATAATTATAGCCTGGGTACTGCTATAATCTTTTGATATGAAAAATATTCTATATACATTACCATTTAAATTCTATATTCATAAATATCTACACTATAATGGTAAGTTTACATCATACATAACTCAAATTAGACATGGTATGGTAATCTAAAAATGCTGCTAATGTTGGGAATAGGGAGCTCACGCTTACAACACTCCCACTCTCACCGGAGTTGTCTTTGTAACAAACCTTATTATCTCTCAAATGAAAATATCATGTTTCTTCTATGTTATGTTTTTATTTGTTGCCCTTCCTTGTTTCCACTGTGCTAAACTTTTACTATATATGACCTCACCACCTTGATTAAATATTCTTAATAAATGATATCCCAAAGTTTATTCCTTTTCATCACATTAAAAACATTATTTCTTGTGTAGTAGTAGTTTTATAATTACAATAATTTACATTATGAAATATATTTACCGACTAGGTTTGATTCTAATAACTGGAAAAAATCATTTCATATTTTATATTTCTTCTTTAGCATCCTCCAAAGTCTCAATGCACTTAGAATTTTTTGACATGACTACCACTATATTGAATGAGATTTTATTTCTTATTACCTTATCATAACTGTGATATTAGATCATATTGAATGTATTAGAATACTGGTTTGTGTCTCCTTATAACTAGTATCCCTTCCCTTCCCTCATACCATGTACATATCAGTTGTACATAATCAAGTACAACCAAATATTTTTGACTTCGTCCCTTATAGCTCTTCTGAATATAACTAATAATTGTTTACTATAAATTTTTTTGTTAGAAATATCATTTATTGCACATATCATGGAATATGGGACTTATTCATCGCATATGTATATAGAATTCAACTCACCACATTAATCTACACTTATATTTGATACATGTCTTCTTGAAGATATTTTTTCGATGCGACATTTGTAACAATTATCTCTCGAATTGTTCCAACATGTATGTTTCAACACATTATCAACATATGTATTGTTGACATAGTCTAATCAATCATTAGATCCACATTAGTAGATCTCATTTTCTATAATTTTGGTTTTTTCTCTAATTAAATATCTAGATAATTACTTTTATCCTATTCTTAACTAACTATAATACCAATAGTTTTTTTCTATATGTTATCAAAAATATATTACTTGTAAAACCAAGGTGCTCCCACTTATCTTTGGTAGATAAATGGAAAATATTCATTCCAAATTAAGGTTCTATGATCTTGTTTATTACTTCAATCCCAAACTAGATTCCAGAAACTTGTACCCTTTATTGGAATTATATGGTGTCACTATCCCTTTTTGGTTTTTTCGTATAGACACTTCCCATGATTGATGGTATTATCATTGAATGATTAATAAAATTCTCAAATAAATTATTTATAAAAAGAACAATTCTAATTAATTTAGGTATAATTACATGTTATAACAAACTGAGTCTTATGAAAACTACACTTATACCATCCATATATAATCCGTCTTGAATACCCACTAGAGATGTCCATCATTTTTCACCATCTTCAAAGTGAATCAAAATTAATTAAATTTAGTCCAATTATTCCATTTCATTTAATAAAATTTATCTTTAAAAAAAATTAATAATTTTTATGAATTTATGTGATAATTTTTTTCATTATTTATAGAATAATTATTTTTTCCAATAGTAACCAAGCATGCCCTACCAACCATACTTTATTCTATACAAGACATGGAATTTCTGTTCCATTTTTTAATGTTAAATTACACTGGAACTTTGCAACCAGTGAAGCTTATATACCAAGTTCAAATGGAACAGGGAAACTTCCAAAGTTCTGGTTGACCCTCAATTTCAAAATTAGACCGGAGGTCCACCTCCCAAAAAACAGACTCACATTAGTGGGAACCAGAGATTCTGGTTCATGTTAGAATTACCACCACCTACAAAAAATAATTAGAAATGAAAATATTTTTTATTAATATAGTAATTAGAAATCAAACCCTTTCATTTTAAATACATGGACTAAAATTCACTCTCACCCAAAATGAAAACCAATTTGAAGAATAAAATTATTATTTTTAATAAAAATATAGTAATTGTTATTATTATTTTTGAAAAAGTCGATGATAAGTCCAGATATCCATAATGGATTTATTAATATAATAATGATGTTGTAGGAGATGGGGGGTCAAACATAGCATAACATTTCCACATCGAGGAAACAAAATTTGACAGTGGAAATCATGTTTTGGATTTCATTATAGAGCCCTTAATTTTAGGTTATTGGCCTATGAATAATGGATAGTGGCATATCTTCTATGTTTTTGGTTTCATAGAAGCATCACAAACTTCCTTTAATGACTATTCCAAACTATCTTCTAGGATGGATAAAATATATCATTAGGATAGAACTCGTGACATGGAACCTTAACTTTGGATGATAGTTGATTTCTATTTTTGTGCCTTCTTCCCCTCATTCATGGACATGACTAGAGTGAATCAAAGTGAATTTGTGAATGTTTTAATGTATGAAGACACCAAAATGGATACCTAATAAAGATAAATAAATTTTTGGGCATACTCCAGCATTAGTTTTTCCCAGATGGAATCTTAGAAGAATATATCTCTGGAGGTCTCCAAAGTAAGAACCTTCAATTTTCTTGTCTAGTTAATAAGACTCCACAACCTCTCAATATATATCTAAAGCATGAAAGCATACATATTTAAAAATTAATTCTTCAGGTCCTCCACTAGATCATGTATCCCCTCAATGAAATCAATACAGTATGTAGTTTCATAGGAGATTCTAGTGCCCTATATGGTTAGGGGATGGTAAACATGGATTTTATAGGCATAATATACAATCATTCTAGAAACTAATCCAGCTTAAAATGGAACTATGTGGATGAATCTTGGTTATATTGACTCCAACACATGAACCACTAGAATATGTATAAGAGAATGTTATTCTCTATCCTCATATCCATATAGTGCTGGAATACGACTATCCTCTATATAAGGATCATTTAGATGTACTTTTATCAGTGGTCCTATCAAACCTATTTTAGAAAGTATTAACTATAATGATAAAAACACTTATAAATCCTATATAATCATATATAAGAAACGAACTCATGCAATTTATAGGTTCACACAATGGATTTCTATAGGTTACCTTTCCTAGGTGTCTGCTCATGACTATCTTACAAAAACGTCTTAGGACTTATCATGCCTTAATCCTAGTTTTATTTACCTGTAAATTATTAAAATTCATATATATAACAACATAAATTCTCAAGTCCAAATAATTCAGATGTCAGCATAATATATCAGATAAGATGGGTGAACAAACAAAAAAAATTAATTAAATGAAAATACATACATAGAAAACAATAGGCACATATGACATGCGATCCTTCATTATTAGTCATGATGTATCAACACACCAAAATGCCATAAACTGTAACAACATAATATACATAGGATTAGGATGAAACCATGAAGCCAAAAATGTAAATATAGTCTCAAAAGTGGTAACTCATTTGCCCGTTTCATGTAAATTGACCAACCATACATGAAACTTATATACTGGAGGTACACACAGCCTAAGTCCTTTAAACCTTTCCCCAAACCAAGTCAATAAGAAAAGAAAAATAGAAAATTCCTTTTGATACCATTTTTTAACTCTATAGACCAAATCACCCAATATCAATTGATGATCAACATGACCTGATGTGTGTCTCCCTACATGTAAGAAGTTTTCGAATAGTAGTGGGGGTCTGAAGGATGCAGTGGAGAGATTATAACCTCAATATCAATATGAATAAACCAGAATCATAAAAATAAAATAATTTTAAATCAATTTCGTAGTGTTAACTAAAATAATAACATAATTATATAACAATTTCACCCATTTCATATCATATATAAATAACCAATGACCCCTGTGTGGCAGGTTTTCCAAGACTACAAGAAAAAAAGGAAATAAATAAAAAATTATAGAATTTAACCAGAGCCTATCCTAGTACCACATTTGAACACAAAGATATTTCTCCCCAGCTACCTACAACTAGTCCCTTTCACTTCCATGAATCTGATCATGAAGACTACACTCACAATAATTTTTCCATGCTCTGTGTGAGTATAACCAAGTAGGACACCACCAATGAATCATTACCAAAAGTAAAAATGTATATAAATGTGTATTACTTGAAAAAGAAGGTAAATATCCACACAAGAATTAGTTAGTAGTCTAGTCATCATGTGCTAACCAAGATACCAAGAACCTCGACTATACCAACATAAGCTCCCGGTTTACAGAGTAAAGACAACTGGTAGTCACATGACTTAGATCATGCCAAAATTACATATACATATCAACATACAAAGTTATCAGTATTTAGTGTTTGTTACTCACAAAAGAAACAATCTCCACCCACCTTTAAAGGCTAACCATGATCCATATTTATGTAGTAGTCACCTGACTTCATCCAAAAAGCCTTAGTTTCAATGTTTCCATCATTAGATGATTTTATGTACATTATGAACCTGGGGAATCAATAGATATATCTTTATGAAGTTGGATCAATCCTCAATCATCTAAAAATGTCAAAATCTAACTCATGCCATCGACATAATATACATGTTCCTCAGAATCACACCATCAGTTTAGTGATCAATACCCGCGACTCTTACCACCAGCTTGTTTTTCATAGGTCCCATGGGATAAACATCCATGAATAATTGAATCATGTCAAAAAAAAATATAAAAGGACTCCATATGGTAAAGAATTCCTACCTGAAGAAAGTTGACAACAATATTAGGATTTTTCATGGTCTGACACCCAAATAATGCATGTTCACCAACCAGATCAAACCTGCACACTATGTATCCCTATATTCATTACCTATTCAATAAAAATAAAATTATATGATAATATTAACGATGGATATGGTAGGCTTATTAATAATTTGAAATACCCAATGAGTGATGGGCATTTGTGGATCCACCAATTTTATTAATTTATTTTTTATTATTATGCTCAAACACACTGACATCTATGGTACTAATAATGTTACTTTAAATGAATTTTTGGATAAATATAATTGGAATAATTATTATTTTTGAAATAATTATGATGTCATAATCTCATGGAAGGATAATTGATTTATCAAAGAATGTGTATTCTTTATGTGTATATAAGAAGTATGGATACAATATTCTTACCAAACGTTTTAATTAGAACATTTCATTTGTGTGCCTTACATTTGAGAAGAACATATGGACCATGAACCCTACTTTTGGAAGCAACCCTATGTTTGAAGAAAAAACCTATGGTTCATCATCCCTACATTATTAATCAATTTTATGTTTTTAAGCATTATTCTTATGTTTATCTATATAGAGATAAACCCTCTATTTGACCTGAAAAAATATAATGTTTGGAATAATAGATTATTTTTTCATTTTCTACTACGGTCTCACAAGAATGTATTATTTCATTAAAGCTGTTTAAATGATGATTCAAAGGCTTGTATTCATTAGATTAAATAATTTATATTTATTTGGGAAATAATGTCTTTATTTGGACGTATTAAAGAAAATATTCACCATTTATCATGTGATAATTTTTGAGATTCTTGACCAAAAATAATTTGATCATCATGATAAATACCACGACTTTTTACTTCAAAATATAAATATGTTCTTATTTTGAAGATACATATGTGGATTAAAAAAATGTTTTTTCTCCTCTAGATCTACACTTTGGAGACATAAATGTTTTGATTATTCTCTACATGACTGACTCAAATATTGTTTTTTCATATTTATTGGTTAATATTTTGATATAGTTTAACAAATCACTTATCATAGCTACACTTTGGATACATACATGTTTGATCATCTCTCCGTTTTTTTCTCAACTACTGTTTAAATAAATAAAATTTGATGTCAAATAAAATTAAACTATCGTATCTTATTCAAGATCATTTCCTTTTTTATGTTTCTATTTCAACAATGTGTTGAATTCATTTAAAAAACATTTATCATAATCCATTTACTAGTGAAGTGTCGACTTCTCAGACTCAGTAATGGTTGATTTTTAGCTTCTTTTACTAAGATTTTGATATTATGGTTCACATTAATAGAACAATAAGTCCCTATAAAAGCCTTGTTGTAAGGTTTTAACTAATTTCACTATATTATAGAGGTATCTGAATAAGATGTCCAGATAAAAAAAATCACCAAACTCACAGAGTAGAGCTTTGGTGGAGTGGACTATGGGTTTATTTCTCCCCCAAAAACTATATATTAATGTATTATTTTCTTCATTTATTTTTCAATTCATACTCTTATTTAAGAGATAAGGAAAGAATCACTTTAATCTGAAGTGGAATGTATTGTTTATATCAAATTGTTAATGGTAAACAGTTCACCCCTATTGCCTCTTTATCTTTTCCATTCTGGAATAAAAACTGGTGTCATAGGATGGTCTCTATTGATTTATTTCTACCTAATAACAATAATTGGAATAAAAAAAAATCTCCATTGGATTTATTTCCTTTTTTGGGAATCAATGAAGAATATACTCATTCTACCTAATACTAACAAATGATATAAAAAATCAGACTAAAAGTGGTTATATTTCTTTTGACTCTAAAACATCAGAGTAAAAGATCTAGATGAAGATAATTCTCATTGTTTGATCTTATTGAAGGTATATCGATGATCTATGAACATTATTTTAATGGTGACAGTTAAGGATCCTAGAATGAATGCATGATTATTTATTTTAAAAATCATAGAATAAGAGTTTATTTAAAGGTCTTCAGGTCTTTTGAAATTCCTAAAGAAGATATAGAAAAATTGAATGAGGATCAAGAGAAATAATATGATCTTAATTTAAGTGATGTGAATTATATTTTATATGGATTTTGAAAAAAATTAATTTAATTGAGTATCTATGTGTGCTACCACATATGAGATGTGGAAAATCATTTATATTGGCTATGAAGGAATAGATAATGTCATACAACTAAATTATAATGAAGAAAAATTGAAATTTGATTAATTTAGGATTCATTACTATGAGATCATAACATAGATGAATAGAATACTGAAAGAGGTTATCATCTATATTTCTATATTGGGATATCCAGTTGACTACTAGATTAACATTTAAATCTTCTCATAGTTCTAACCTCCAATTAAATAATTGAAAATGAATGAACTGATGGGAACCTTGTTGATGTCTGAAGTTGAGATGAAATACAAAGTTATAAATCATATTTCTATAAAAAAGTATGATTATTCACTTAAAAATACTATGGAAGAATCATCTGATTCAAGATATCTAGATTCAAGAACTAATTTACCAGATCTTATTAAAAGATTTGGAAAACTGTAAAACAAAAAATAAAATTAATATAAAAGATATATTCTATAAATTCAAGGAGAAAGGTCTAAAAAAGTCTAACTATATTGTGATTAAAACTCAACTAAAGTTTAATTATAAAAGAAAAGGTAAGAAAATAATTAAGACTAATGGGAGTGATATTTCTTCTTAATGTAATCAATCTACTACATACTCTAAATATGATCATGAAAATGAAAAGGTAATTCTATATCTTATTGATCATGCTAATAATATACACACTAATCACTCATAAAATTCAGATTCATAAATATTTTATTATTATGAACCTAATAAATTTATTTTTGATTATTTAAGGAAAATTTTAATCATTAAAAAGGGATCATATAAAAATTATAAAATCTTATTATATTATATATATTAATAATAAATTTTTATCAAAATAGATTTCATAGTTAAGATCTAATTATTACCTATATTCTTGTATTTTTCATGAAAATTAATGCAAGTAACTATTAGAAGAAGTTAATACTTTTAAACAATCCTATATCATTGCTTTTTAAAAGAGAAAATTATTTGAATAAAATTCTCAGTAAAAATAAAATTCATAATGGAAATCATGGGGTTGGTAGTAATTGAGAAAAACCCAAATAATATAGAAATTATTTGGTTCTAGGATCAAAAATAAATAACATTCATACTATTAAATGTTTTCATAATGGAATAAATAGAAATTATTCTAATGAATTCTATTTTAGAAAACCTCCATTTTTGGTATAAAAAATTTTCATTAATAAAAGATATTATCTAGACTTAATTATGGAGTCTCTTCTCATATAAAATAGATTTGGATACATATGATTTTAGTTTCTAACACTAATGGACCCAAAAGCATATGGGTACGAAAAGGCACTTTTATTTTATATTATATTAGTATACACAACTATAATTAATTATTACATCATTATGTGGTTGCTTCAAAATTATAGAAATCTCTTATATTTATATTTATTATTCTTTGAAATAGAGAAAACATTAAATATAGAACTATTAATCCAAGAAGTACTTAATTTCTATTTTAATATATGATTTAAATGCACTAACAGTTTTATACTATGGGAGAAAAAAATTTAAATGGTTAAACATTTCCTTATACATTTAATTATAAATAAATTTAAATTGTTAATATTTTATCACCCTATTATTTTATTTAAGGTATCAATATGTTGAACTATTTCGATTACATCATGCATTCTCCTTAAAGATTATTTCTTTCCATATTAAAATATGTAATGAAATTTATAAACTATTATAATATGTGTAAACTTTTATTTTTTTATATATTTTTAAATATAATATATATATTATTAAAACTAGTTTTATCAAAATTGTTATAGTTCAGGGGGATAATGTAGTGCATTATTGTATTAATTTAAAATATCATGAAAAACGGTTTATTTAATAAAAAATTGTGTTCTAAATTTAATCGTTAATTTCATAAAACTTGTTTTGAAAAATTTTTATCATATAAATTTTATTTAATTATGTAAATCTATTATTTGAAAAAAAATATTAAATTAAACTAACTTTTCAATTGAAAAATTACGAAATTATTAATCTATATTTTTTCTTAAGAACCTGAAATTTCACATGAAACCCATCAAAATGAAACATATATTCATCCTATTTTGAACCATGACTTCTTCTTAAACTCAATAAAACCCTGTGTAGTCCTTCATTAAAATTAAAAACTCAATTACTTATTAAGAATATAGCCTGAGGGGCACAAGGAGGCCTAATACAACAATATTAAAGACATATTATTATCAAAATATATACATTCAACATATGGATCATTTGATACATTTTTCATAAAATGAGAAAACATAATTCTGTAATAAATTTAATTCTATTCTTGATTCTATAAATTGTAAGTTTGAAGAGTATTTAATTTCTTTTAATAAGGATTCATTAGAAAAAAATTATATAAAAGATAAAAAATCCATGTTTTTGAAGAATGATATGTTCAATATTCTAAAATTGATGAAGATAGAATTCCCTCTATAGAGTTTATGTCCAATTTTAATAATTTTAATAAATAATTAGTGAATATTCATGAATATTAAAGATATTTATAAAATATTATGTAGAGTTTCAAAAGTAATTTTTCAAAATCATTTTTTGCTACTCTTCAAAGGCAGTATTAAAGTTTGAAAGAAATATCAATTTTTGAGGCTAAATTCGATGCATTTAAAGTGGAAAGGATATGTAAAATGGAGAAAAAAATATGTGAAGATATTATTAAGTCAGATATTAATGATCTGAAAGGGGTTTTAGTTAAATAGTTATCATATTATTTGATGAAATAAATATCTTCATACATTCAAATGAGAATAGAACTATTGTCGAGAGTTCCATATGTTTTGAGTAAATGAGTTAAATGATTGGATAGTGAATTTAATAACATGTTCCTTCCTAGACCTTTAATTTTCCAATATTGGTGGATATAGGTGTTCATAGGAGGTTCCCAGGGTTTTTATATTGAGGTTGGAGGTGTAATAGAGCAGCTATTTGAAATACATGTTGTAAATTGGTTACACAACCTGAAATAGAAGTTCACAGATTGTATAGACCGCTAATTCATGGATTGTAAATGTTAATAGGGTGAAAAATTTATAAAAATTCATGCCATGTAAGTTCAATTCATGTTGTGTACTAATTAAAGTCCAATGTGACACTTGATTCCAAGAAAAATGAAAATTTTAGAAGACCTGATGTTTTCACTTCAAGTAAATACCACACGATGTCAAACCGAGAGGGTTCTAGATTTCTTTTCTTGGTTAATTCCTTTAATTTAGTCATGTAATCTTCCTCTCTCATTTTAGATGAATCGTAGTCACCTTGAGGTGACATTATGTCCCTCTTATCCCATACTTCAATCTGTTGGTTCCCATAGTTGTTCATTAGCGATGGGTGGTAATCCCTTCTCTTCCTTTTAGTGGTTTTCTTCCATTGTTATCCTAGAGATTCACTATGGTGATTTTTTTTTGGTTTGGGGGTGTGATTTTGGCTATCTTTTGATGATCCTATTTTCAATGTAGGTTAATATGTGGTTGTTTGGAGCACTAGTTATTTTCAGGCACTCTTATTCACCCTGTAGTGCGCAGTGAGTCGGAAAAGCATATTTGACATAGGGAATCCTTCATTTCTATTTTTTAAAATCATGTGGTATGGGTTTACTTTTACTCATGTAGGTTTTTTTGTTTTGATCAACTAATAATATAAAAATAATACGCACATTTAAATTGAACAGGAAAAGGGAATGAATGGAATTCTTTTACATCTTTGATATTATTGTGATATGAATGATTATACGCGCTTGTTTCACCACTAAAAATTGTGGTTTTTGGGGGTATTTTGGTGTTGTATGTGATTTTTTTGAATATTGTTCTTGTTTTTATTATTTTGATATTAACCTAAAATGGAAAACTGAATAACCATTTATATTTGGATAATGAAAAGGATTCCCTAGTTTTTTTTCTTGTGTGATAACACCTCTAAATTAAATTGAAATGTGGTAAAATCCCCCATGTTAAATATTTAAAATTTTATTTTATGTGTTTTTAAGTGTGGTTATTCTTTTAGGTAGACAATGTGTGTTTTTGAGGAAAGTGAGGATGATGGTTTGATGGTTGTCCATTTGGGGCGATGATGTAGTTGATGTTTAATTGTGATTTTGGGCCAGCATGGTGGTTGATTTTGGTCATGATTTTGGGTTGTTGGGATGGTTGATGTATGGCTATGATTTTAGAGTGGTAAGGTAGTTGTTTGTTGGAAATGATTTTGGGGAATTTTTCTTTTGTTTGCTAGATATTATTTTGGGTTAATGAAGCATTGTTGTTGGTTGTGCTTGTGGGGTTGATGGGTAATGGTAAGATGAGAGTGTTGACCTATATCTGATGTGTGGTTTTTTTACTAGATTCCTAGGTAGAGATGGAATAACTTTTTAATAATGTTTCAAATTTCATGTTCAGGTTTGGTTAATGGGTTTGAAATGTCTTGTGAATAATTTTAAGATGGGTTGTTTGGTAAAATATGGTTTTGATAAATAATAAAAATAATGGGATAATTAAATGAAATTGGCTAGTATTGTGAATGTGGATTATAGATCATGGATTGTGGTTTAGTTTTCTACATTTAGAGGTGGGAGAAAAAGTAACTATGTCATGGGTTGGATAGAGTTTGTTTTTGATCCCATAATTTGGGATTTTGTGTGACTATATTTATGTTCTTGTATATTCCATATGATTTTTATATGTACCCCAACCACTTCGAAAACCATGTTCCAACACCCGAATATTAATAGGGGTGTTTTTTTAACATCCATTGAGGTGTACGGATGAATGAGTACCCTCACATTCTCACTATCTCTTCCTGGTGAGGTAGGTATAACATAGGTTTTGATAGTCCAAGCTCTAATCGTGCACTACATAGTGGTTTTGATAGCCTAGGTGTCTTTGGGAATGATGTGATGTGGTCGTTCTTGTGGGGTGGTGAGACCAAGTTTCTTCAAGGGATAAGTGATGAAGAAAATGTGTCTATGGGCAGGATGATATTGGATGCGGTGGTTTATGATGGATTTTGTTCTTGTTAAGAGGAGGGTAATAGGTTTATTTCATTAATTATAAAAACACCCTCCCGCTTTTGTTATGGTTGTGGATGTGGTGGCCTAGGTGTTTCCAGGAGAGATATGATGTGGCCACGCTTGTGGGGCGGCGATCCTAGGTGTCTTCAGGAAAGACGTGATATTAATGTGATTGTGTGGTGGTGCGGTATTCAGAATAGATATAACCACAAGGACGTATAACATTGGGGTGTGAGAGTGGCATACCAATAGGAAAGCAGTATGGGGTAACTTTTGTTGATGTGACTCATCTCATATTATATTTCTTTTCTTGTATTATTTAGTGAGAGTACCTTGGTAAGGATGATATGGATAGTTAACCAGTTTCAGTGCAGTTGGTTCTACTATTTTCCCATGGGTGCACTAGTATTCTTATTTAACATGTACATCAGAGACTTTGGTTTTCCAACTCAGTATACATATATACTCACCCTATATATATTAAAACTATTTTTAGGTTTTTAAGAGGATTATGTAGACCACAAAGAACATTTCTAGCACGGAACTTGGATAGTTGTTGTGTTTCATCTTTATCTTTTCTTTTGGGTATTCAATTTTGGAAACTTGTATATGTATCAGTTTAATTTTTAAAATCTTTATGGGATGGTTGTGATTTATTTTAAATTAAAGAATAGGTTTTCTTTTATGATTCATATTATCAATCAAACATACATTATTATAGAGGGTAGTTCCTCCCATTTTATATGTTTTTATTACATCAGTGATACTCTCTAATCTGGGGCCTACTAGGAGTGGGAATTGAGGTTAATTATCACTCACCCCTCATTATAGTATCTTTGGATGGAGGGGGTCATAATATAGTTTTATTAGAGGTGATTGTTGAGATATAAGATATCGTTTAGTGTTTGGAACATTGGGGATTACACGGGTTGGCATCGCAGAAATGCTAGTTGAGCTTGGTGTGTGGCATATGCCATGAAGGCTATATATAACATGATATCATAGGGAACTCATGATTCGATGGATGTACTTTTAACTTGTTGAAAAACTAAATTAGTTGGACCTATTTTTAGGGTATATACCTAGTAGAGGTACATGCATCAGGATGACTTGTTTTATTACATGAAATGGAGTTTTTCGGAAGGATAATATGAATTATTGGGTTAAAATGAATATATATAAAATTCCATCATACATGGAATTATGATATATTTGTTTCCTCCTTATTTTTTGGCTCTTATTCATAATTTTCTTATTGCACAGGATGTTGAGTATCAACAGGATGATCTGGTTGATGGTTTTTTTGAAGATCTAGCAGAGGAGGATGAGTCTTATTAAATAGAGTTTCACAATTTTCAGCAGTAGGCTTTGGGGAGGCACAATGGAAGTGTTTTAGATGTGGATATTGAGGGATGGATGGAGGATATTGAGATCATTTTCAATTTCACCTTGGCCCTAGTGGGATACATGTTACCTTTGGTATTTTATAAAAAATTTGGAGCTATATTTCAGTTGTTGATGTTGTCTTTGGGAGAGTGAAAGGAGGAAAATATTTCATGGGTCGAATTTCAGAAAGATTTCTAAGAAAACATTCTATTTTTGACCATGATGAAAGTGAAGAGGTGGGAGTTAATTTATATTCATAAGGGGAGTATGTTAATGTGACATTTGTGAATCCAGGTCAATGACCTTATATGTTTACCCTGTATATTTTTCCAGATGAGGAGTCTCATGTGAGACATTTTTAGGAGGCACCCATTCCTTCTATCATGCATGTAGTTACTATTTTTATGATGACAATGTGTTTGGAGGTTCAAAAGAAGTATGAGGTGATTGAGTGTATGAAATCATGAGTAGATTTTCAATGAGAGGGGAACCAATAGGGTTCCTTGGGGAGTAGTGTTGCTAGTGGATGTTATTGAGCACTAGGAACATTGAGGTTTTGACTAGTAGGGAGTCGACCTCAACACCTACTTCATTAGAATTCTATTAAAAATGGTTTGTGTTCTCTTACTAGGGTATTTGTGTTAGTGTTGTTTTTCTATAGTTCTTTTGGAAATCATTTGAACCAGTTCTTAGCAAAACTTCGAGATCAGTTTAGTAAAGGCGGATTGGTTCAGTTCCATCCTCATCAATAATTTCTAGTGATGTTGTTTCAGCTGCAGGGTCAGCTGGATTTTTCTCTACCAAGGAAAAATGGTTTAGGTAGAGGCCAACCTCAAAATGTTCCTCATGTTCAGGGGCCTCAACCCTAGCCTGTTAAATGAGTATTTCATTAGTAGAGAGGCATAGGATTTGGACATGGTAAGTTTCACATAGTGCTGGAGATAGTTCCATATGGGCTAGAGACAATTGTAGGTATGATTGTTTTGTTTAGTACCCTTATTTTTGAATTATTTATTCAATATCATTTCCCTGAATTGCTTCACCCACTAGATTATGTGCTATAGTATCATATAGAGAGAGGCATCTGAGGCCCAGGGGTTGACTACACCAGTCAAAGTTCAGACTAGTTTGGCTGATATGTGTTGAGGGTGTAGTCTGATGATGGAGCCACAACTGTCCCCTAGAAATCATTTCCGACTACCAATGAAACAATATGATGTTACCCTTAGAATAAACTAGTTGTATTCCATCAATTCTATTATCACATTATCTGGAGGACATTTATTTTCTTGATTATGGATGTCCAATGTGTATGTTTCATTGAAGAGTGAGGTTTTCAGGTGGAAAGTAAGTTTTTTGATCCAATTTTTTCTTTTTTTGGTTTGTTATATGTGGAATTAGAGTATGATGAATAAATTTAGATCAACTGGGTTGTTTAAGATTTCTTATATGTTTTAAAATAGGGAATTTCAATGCTACTACCTCAATGTAATTCTAAGTTCGAGATAGAATTAAAACCTTGTGCTTCTCTAATTTTGATGGATCCTTATTGGACGAAACCTTCTATGTAGCGAGAGTTGTGGATTTAGATATATAATCAGATATATAATGGTTTTATCTATCCTAGTGTGTCACCATGGGGTGCTCCGGTGTTATTTTTCAAGAAATAATATGGTAGTATGAGGTTCTGTATAGACTACCCGAGGTTGAATTAGGTGTTGACCAAGAAATGTTTCCCTCTACCGAGGACATATGATATTTTTGACTTGGTGAGAGAAGTTAGTTAGTTTTATATGATCGATATGAATTCTGGATATCACTAGTTAAGGGTGAAGGTGGGGGTATCCTCAATATTTCCTTTAGATACAAGTATGAGAATTTTGAGTTTTTATTCCTGTCATTCGGTGTTATGAATAATACAACCGTGTTTAGGGGGATTATGAAAGCTATGTTCCATGAGTTTCTATACCATATAATTATTGTATTCATTGATGATATATTGATCTACTCAATGTCATAGTAGGAGAATTTTGATCATCTCAGTAATGCTTTGTAGGTCCATCAACACCACTATATTTATGGTGTGTTGTCGAAGTGTATGTTTTTGATATGAGAGATTCATTTTATTGGACATGTAGTGTCACATATTGGTGTGTAAGTTGACCCATTGAAGTTCTAGGTATTTGTTTCATGGGAATAACCCATGAACGTGGAATATGTGGGTAGTTTCCTTGGCCTTTCCTGATATTATCATAGGTTTGTGCCCGTTTTCTCACAAGTTGGATCCCCATTGATAGAGTTGTCTATAATGGACCAAGATTTTGTGTGGAATGATCAAATCCATACAACTTTTAGTTATGTAAATGGGATGATGGTCAGTGATTCTATGATTTAGTTTCATGAGGAGGGTCAGATGTTTGAGTTGTTTTGTGATGATTATAATATGGTCTCCAGATTCATGTTGGTCTAGTAGAGGTCAATGATCTCTTATGGGACTTTGAAGTTACATCCCCATGATCATAACTATGCCACTTAAGATCTGGAGCTACTAGTGATTGTGTTTTCACTGATGTCTTGGAAACATTACCTCGGTATGGAGCGCTTTTTTTTCTTCACAGATCACAACATCTTTATGTATATCTTTTTTTATCATGATATATACTTGTGGTAGTCGTGGTGGATAGAGTTTCTTCAGGATTATAATTTTGAAATATCTTACAATTGAGGAAAATAAAATGTTTTGGTGATTGTTTGAGGTGGAAGTGAATGACATATGATTTTCAGGAGTCTGGGGGATGCTTGGAGAGAAATGGATGAGATTGAATCCTTGTACTTAGAGGTAAGGATGAATAATGGTAGAGTCTATTATTTTAGATGATAATACAGTCTACTCTTATGCATTAGAAAAAAAGTATCAGTGGGGAGACTTAGAGGAATATGTGATGCATTATCATGTTTTCCATGGTGATGCTTTGGTGGGATGGTTGGAATATGATGTTGTTTTGTGGAAGATTTTTTATTTTGTTAGTGATGTGTAAGGGAGTCATTATTGAGTCTCATCACTCACCTTTTGTGGTACACCCATGAGTGTCCAAGATGTATGGTAACATGAAGATGTAGTTTTGGTGTCCTGGGATTAAGTGGGAGGTGGTGGAGTTTGTGGTGAATGGTTTGATTTTGTGGAAGGTAAGGCCAAGAATTGTGTTCCTAGTGGATTTTTGCAACCTTTAGATGTACTTGAGTGGAAATGGGATGAAATCTCAATGAATTTCTTCACAGGTTTACCAGGAGTAAAATGTTTTCATCCACCTCGTGAGTAAGATAAATATATATATTTGAATATATGTAAAAAATTTATTTTATGTGATTAATAAAAATAATTATTATATGGCTTTATAAATTAATATATTTTGAACATTTTAATTTTGTTATGTTGTAAGATACAAAATGATTTTTTTAGAAGAGTGTGTTTAAATGGAGAATACATTAGATAAAATGGTGATATATATCTATAAAATAAATAAAAATACTACGTGTGAGATTCCTTTTAAATAGCTTGATAATATGTTAATTATACAAATATTTAGGTCATTCTAAATTTGTGTGCTAATGGATTTTATTTTATAAGACAATCAAAATGTGGGTGACCTAAAATACAATAGTTTAATGTGCCTAAAATAAAATTTGGTTATATAAAGAATGTTATCATTATTTAAGTGGGTTTATAGTGGAATAGTTTTGGAATAATCCATATGAATATTTATTAAAAGGTGTTAAACCCTCATCTATTCATGTGATATATAATGTTAATTTACATTATTTATAACTTAAATATATAAACAGTGAATGAAATATTACATTGAATAAAGTTTTGGTAAAATAGGGATATTTTACTAGTAAATGATATCATATTGTATGTGTTCATTATTTCATTGGGTCCACATTTGATAAAATACATTATTAAATAAAAGAAAAACATGATACTGATTCAAAAAATACATCTACTGTGTATAAAATGACATCATAATCAAATAATACAGTAAGACAAATCACATAAAATAAAAAATCATATGGTAGAAATTTTATTCATAGATATAAAAACTTCATAACCATTCTATTATATGATTTTAAACTTTATGTGTTGGAGTAACACATTTATAAACATCCAATGGGTGAAGTTTTTCAACAACAAAATCTAGAATGTTATTAGAAGAATAAGAAGGATTTTTTTGGATTTTTTAACTCTGAAAATGGTTTCTATAGAACCAATATCTCAAAATAAAAAGGCTAATATATATTATACAAGATGATAGATAAACATAAAATTCTGAATGATGAATTCGAACTATTGATAGACCTTTAATATACATACATGTTCTCAATATATATGAGTACATGAATGATTTAGAGAGGACAAGGTATCCTCTTCACCTAGATATAGCTAAGAAATTCATTCTATATTCATTTTTTAATTTTTAAATCAATTTTTTATGAATAATATGGTTTTTTATAAATATTTATATGACATACTAAATATGTTGATGGTAACAGAATATAACATATGATGTATGTTCCCACGAGTTTTGACAACAATATAATTTATACAATTAAATTATAAAATAATATGATGTATATTGGGATAGTTTAATTATATTTATGAGTTAATTAAACATATATGAGGTGTTAATAAGGAATAATGTTTTCATTATAAAAATTCTTGATATTAGAGAGAAAACCACCTTAAATATTTGATAGGCTGTAAGAAAAACCATGAAGAGTCCACAACCTTTAGTGTCATTATAAAAATAAATTATATTAAATTTAAGTTAATATGAATCCAATTGTATAATATATATATTTGAATTGTATAAGGGATAAAATAAAATGTAGGGTTTGATAATGTAAGGAAAGGACATTTGTTTAGGTATCAAGAAATCATTTCTACTTCAAAAAAATATACATTAATTATTTCATCAGGTAAAAAAATATTCCAATTCAAGGAAACCACACAGAATGTGTTGGATAATAGAAATTTTAATTCATTTACATTATCACTACAAAAAGTATTTATTTATGACACACAATATATACTTCAATAACTGATTTTCGACATGCTAAATTTGATGGTAAAAAGGAAGTTCATTCAACATAGTGTATAATTCAATAATGGCACATCATATATTGCTTGAACCCATTTTCATTCTCATAATTCATGAAATTAAATATTAATATAAATTCATAGGATTGGTTTTAAAAAAGATAATTTTTGTAACAGTTGGAGCTGCTTTCACTACATATTTCCTCTCCTAATGCATTTCGAGTCAAATAGATGAGGGTTAAAGAAGATTTCACACCGAATTTAATTTAAAAATTACACAGATGTCATGTTTGAAATTAAGAAACGTGTATTTATTACTTGTAAAGTACTTATGAATTAAAATATGAAGGAAAAAAAAATAAAATATACTTGTAATATCAAGAATCCAACCAAAATGAATCCAAGATGTTTTTCCTCTGATTGAAATCAATTTATTTAGGACTTATTGATGTGAGAAGAGATCCTAAATCCAAATTTACACATCAACCATCCAAGAAAAAATGAAACAAATTTCTGTTATAACCTCTTGGAAGAACAAATAAAAATGAGAGGAGAGATTAAATATCAAAAAGAAAATAACTCACTTGAATAGGATCAATACATAAAATGACACCTAGACCCACCGAGAAATGAGGTTGGGAGACACTAAACACCACTAGAGGGATCCCCAAACCCAATGGATCGAATTAGTTTTGATTGGAAAAGTTTAGGGATAATTATGGGGTTTTAGGGTTATAATTGAAACTTCAGGGGATTAAAACCTGTCTTCATGGTTTCCTAGATTAGGTCACACAGTTGGTACTAAACATGTTCCTAACTGTGCACCCCAAATAGAGCCCCTAGAAGAGATGTATGGTTAGTTCTCATAGTTTTGTTAATCATGCGTAAACCATGAAACCCTTTCTATTTAGATTGCATGTTTGGTTGTATTGTTTGTCTAACAGTGTTCTGATCGTTTTATTCTACCTAGGCTACTGGAAAGTTTGCATGCTTTGGCTACATGGTTTTTCAAAACATGCACAGTCACAGAAAACTTAAACTAAATCTAAAAAAACGTTAGGAATAACCCAGGAAGAGATCCAATCAAAGGATAATCAAATCAATTGGTCAAAACACCTAAAAGGAAGTAATGTTATTTTTTGATCTTCCTATGTTAGGGTTGTATTTTTCTACATATTGTCACATAATGATCTTTCAAAACCTATCATAGACTACCGTTAGTGAGTATTTGTAATCATAGAGCATGTGTGGATCATCGGTAGAGGGATTCTGCTTTGGGTTCCCTCAATGAAACAACAATTCAACCTAGATGAAGTTCAATTGACAATCATTCTCTTTAAGAGAAGTATGAAATATCTTGGTAGTTTCTTGTTATTAAGTCAATAATAAATTAAATGTGCAAGATCCTCTATCAATGTTTTGGGGTACCTTCATCTAGTTTCTTAAGATATAATCTTAAGGAATATTGACTTTCAATATGTTATTGTGTTGTATTCATCATATTCTAACAAAAAACCATCTGTAGGCATGGACCCGACTACATTCTGTTACGCCCTAAACCAATATTTATTATATATATATATATATTTGTATATATATTTATTGAAAAATGTGAGTATGTATTTATATTTTTTGTTTCAATATATATATATATATATGGTCTAAAATTTGTATATATAATTGAGTATATTTATGTGTGTATATGTTTTAAATATAATTATTTATTTACATATTTTTTAAAAAAACTGTATATTTCTACATGTGTATATATATTTGTTGCAGAATGTGTGTGGGGGGTGAGTTGTAAATATATTAATATACATTAGTATATATATATTCATATATATGTATTTATATTTATATTTTTTTGTTCAAAAATGTGTGTGTGTGTATTAATATATATTTATATATTTACATAAATTTTTATATATTTACCTAAATTTTTATATATTTACATATTTTTATTTATAATGTATTTATTTTATATTTCTTTATTCGGTATAATTATATTATTTATATATTAATTTATTTATATATCCCTATATGTGTGTATTTTTTTATATTGTATTTATATAATTTATTTTAATATTAATATGTGTATATATATATATATAATTATTTGAATAAATTTATTAAATGTTATATTTATATATGCATCTTTATAATGTATTTTAATAAATAATTAAATATTTTTATCTCTTAATAAGTATTTAAAATTTTTGTATAGCATAAATATTTAAAATAAAATTGACAATAAATTTTTATTCCAATAATATTTAATATGTTCAATCCAGGGTAACATTTATCAGTATATATGTTGTGTTGACAAAGGGAATCCATTATGAGTTCTAAAAAAACAGATAAATCTAACCATTATCAGTGCTAAAACAAGTATTGATAAAGGTATACTTTATAAGTGTTGAAATAGAGATGTTAAAGGGAATCCATTATCAGTGTTAGAAACACTAATAAAGGTTGTCCTTTATCAATGCTAAAAAACAATGACAAAAGCCTCTTTCATAGGAATCATATATGCAACATCATTTTGATTAGAGGTAGGAACACAGTTATGTGGAACACCTTCTTGATCCATGGGAAGATCATATGCGTATGTGTCACATATTTTTTATTAGGGGAAGGATGCATCAAATTGTAATTTGAACCTATAATTTTTTTCTCACATAAAATATTATGTATTTACTTATGATATTAATTAGTATTATAAAAACATCATCCTGAATTGATGTACGAAAAAATATTAATAATTGATAAGGTCTATTAGATCTGAAAACGTAGAACACAAATAAAATGTAATCAATTGTAGTAAACACGCACCCCCAAACGTTAATCACCACACCACCAATGATGGGGAATACAAATATTAATAAATAAATGGAAAAATAAATATTTTGAAAGAACTAGTACTTCACCCATGAAAAAACACCTTATTATTCACCATTGTGTTTAATAAAATAATAATGTTAAAACTAACTTAGAAATATTATTGAGATTTTTATAATGAAATAAATGTTAATGTGGAACAAAATAAAAGATATTTTCTTGGACAGTAACTAAGGAAATCGATAAAATGAGGAATTTTAAAAAGTGTTAAAAAATATTAGTTAATTTTTTCAGAACTTATCTTATTGATAATCTTTGTAAACAATTATTTATCCTTGATAACTTTTCTTTGTCAGATAATCCAAACTCATAACCTTGAACATAAAAATAACGGAATAAGTTTTTCTTTAGAAATGGTCATGTTTAATGATAATAGTAATTATTAATATAGACAGAAATTATTCTTGAATATGTAAATATTTGAAATATGATGTTTAACAGAATCATAAACATTTCATGAAGGGATAAAAATTTGTTTGTTTTATTAAATAACACTATGAATTAGTAAGTCCAACCCAATATTTCATATTGACAATCATAAATAGAAATATGTGTTTTGTATGGTTCTACATTTTTTTATTTCTCACATCAAACACAAAATTTGAACCATAATATTCACAGACATGAAATGAATCAGCATTATCGTAGTATATTGTAAGGAAAATAAAATATATTATGACATGTTAACAGAAAAGTAATAATAATATATGAAACAAAAGAATTATTATTATTATTATTTTAATGTATTGTCTATTCGGTAATATTATAATGATTCTACATTGTTAAAATATCTAAAAACTGTTATATGAACATACCTGAACATTGTGGATCAACTAGCCCATTGATATTTTAAATGAGTGCGATAAAAAAGATTACAATAAATAACCATTTAAAATTAAAAAATGATCAAAATGAACACATTTTATTCAACTCCCTAGCCAAACCCTCTTATATGTCACATTTATAAACTGTTTTTAATACGATAGCCAATAATGCAAGACCCTAAATCACAAAAAAATTTATTAACTGGATAAAAGTACATATTGGTTCATTGATGTCTATAGAGAACATATTAATTTAAATCTTTCAAAAAAATATGGGTTCCCAAATACATGATACTATTTTGATTTCCTAAAACATCTATGATAGAATCAAAAACCAAATCATCTGGAATCCAATGTTGCAACAGCCTGATCTTACATGTATATAGAGAAAGAATGAATTATTTATAAAAGGATCACTTATAAGATTTGAACTCAAAATAAATATATTCAATGACATAGAAAAAATTAATCCCTTGAATTTAAATTTCATGAAAATTATAAATAATATATATTGTATCAAAAATGTGATTAAAAAAATTATATTATGATCAAATAAATAGATATAAATTGATTAAAAAATATATTAGTTTATATAATGAGGAAAATAAAATTCCTGAAATAGTTAATGAAAAGTGATTATGAAACAATTTATAAAGAAAAATGGTACGTATAATACTTTCAACAACAAGTAGTTTCAGAAATATGCAGTTTACCAGACAGACACATCCTTATAAAATGTTTTATTGGCAGAGCAATGGAATGTATAATGAAAAATTTGATATATGAAGTTATGTTTTAATGGAATATATAATTTTAGAATGTAAAATGAGGAATTAAATAAATGGGATCAATATATTTAACTATAAAAAAATTATAAAAAACAAATCATACTTTCAAATGGATTTGTGATATCTTCTGATGTTTTATTATAATTACATGTCTTCTCATTATTAACAGGGAAATATGTCATATATGATATCATTTTTTAAACTTTTTGGTTTATATTAAGAAATAATTTTACATGAAAAATAAGTTAGATATAATATATGTTAAAAAATATTAGATAAAAATAAATGTGTAACTAAATATGAACGTTCATTTTTTAAAAATTTACAAGAGCTACGAATAGTAGCATGATAACCAAGAGGTGATGTACATGGGGTAACACCTGAACACCAATTAATGGTGAACATGGGAAACTGCTTAGACAAGAATAACAATAAATGCAGTGGCTACCTGAAAGCATTAGACATCACTGGTTTATAACCATATATGTATAGGAAACTAATAGAATAACTGGAATGCTCGATGTTGATATCTCATCTTCATAAAACGTTTTTCCAAGAAACATACATCCATATTGAAAATAAAATAATATTTTAAGAGTACCTTTAAAGGATTATATTTTCAATAAATTCTAACATTATCTCACATAAGTAGAAGTGGATAAAATTTAATCTTTTTGATAATGCTAACGAAACTTATGTAAATTAGTGAAAAAATATTCATATATAGAAATTCGATGTGTTTCATACTGGTTACACAAGATACTAATATTTAAGGGATATGTTTTAATAAATGGTGGGATAGGTATGTGAAATATTTTATTATTAGAATGTTTTTCATAATAATGTCTTTATATTATTAGGTTATTCAATTTTTTTTGCAAATATACATGCAACTCGAAATCCATATAACCAAATAGTTGTCATTGTAATGCCATTGATGTTGGATGATGAAGTACCATCAACTAACCTAGAGATTATGTTCCTTCCAATAAAACATTCAGAAACCAACCTGAGACCAGATCATATTTCTGAAATGCGAGCAAGGGGAATGATTAGATAATTATAAATAAAGGAGGATCTAATCTTGGAATAAAAAAATAATCATAAATGTTTATTGTTTTAATGCTAAAATTACCACTAAAAATATAGTTTTTTAAAATTTTTAACCTCCATTGCATTATAAACATGTCGAGTAATATAAAATATTTAATTAAAATAAAATGGAATAAAATTATTAGTTCTTGTTAATTAGTGAAATCACATAATTATAAGACATCATATTGAATGTGTAAAAATGAACCTAAAAAGACGAAAATTAAAAGACTAATTGTTGATTAGTTATGTTTACCAATTAATCAAACTAGGTAGTGAGGTTAACATAAAAATATTTTAATGAAGACATGTAAAGATTAACTGATCATTACTATGATCTATAGATTTAATTATACTGGTCCTAGAAAAAGATGTTACCCATCTGATTAATCAAGACAATATTAAAAAATTTATTAATAGTGGTCTTTGTTTAACCATGTACATGGTATAGAATTATTAAATATGAATAATCATGTGATATTTTAGAAGATATATTTTATATAAGGATACATAAATTTCAATAAATTATACACATTTTAGAGAATATAATACACAAATGAACTTCCACATGGTTATTGATTGATTATAACACATTGATTATAGTATGCACAAATTAAACAATAAAATCAGATATAAAACTAAAAAAACATGCTTAAAAAATTAGGAAGAATAAAAAAATAGAATAAAAGAGAAATTGAGGAAGTAAAAATAAGTACTAATTCAATTGATTAACCTATAATATAAGGGGATATGTGAAAGGGGTTAACAAAAAGTGACATGAATAAGACAATGAAAATTGATGAAAAATAATTTTCAAAAGAAATAAAACCTAGCCATATGAAATTTCAAAACAAAAAAACCCAAACAAGGTAAAATTAGAGAAACAATGAGATAAGGAATTGATACAAACTATTGAACAAAGAAATCGGAGGTGGAGTTTAATGATATGGACACAAGAAAGTGTACCTGAAGATTAAAATTAGAGGGTGATCGAGAAAAGTGATATGTCAAATTTTCATGGTGGAATAAGGGACTTAAAAATAGGGAATATAATGTTTAAAATTAAGGGAGGGGAAATGGAAATAAATGATAAATTCTAATTTAAAAAGTGGGAGTTTTGACTTGAAATTAGATCTCATAATACCGAATATTGAGGGTATTCGAAAATTGAGATTAGAAAGAACTGAAGAAGATCAAAATGAAATTGGTTACCAAGAAACATAGTAGTGTGAAGGTATCACTTCATTAAAGAGGAGAATATAACATACACTTAGACATGAGGATTTAGATATGCAGATGGAAGGAGGTGTCGGGGGGGGGGGGGGTCCGAAGATAGAGGCAGGGGTAGAGAGAGGAATCAGGGAGAGGGAGTTGGGGAGGGAGGCATAGTGGATTGAGGAAGATGGATAGAGAATGGTGGATGAAAAAAACGAGATGTCAAAGGGGATATGGAAACACAACATGTAGCATCTCGAGTACCTATGTTAAATATATATAGTGGATACTGACATGAGAACATAACATGATAACCACAAAAACATCCATAAAAATGAGTGGGACTAACATGAGAAACAAAGACGGACAAAATGTAATTGGTTTAATTGTCCAACGGTTCATCTAAAATCAATTTCCTCGAGAGATTACTAGGCTCTCAGTCATAGTGAAGTGCAGAGATGTCCCCCTAACCAGGGTGGTCAAAATCAACATCCTAGTTAGTGATAATATTAAGACACTTGAGGCTCCCATAAACCCTTCTTACCCCACCATCTTCCAATCACACACCACCTTGAGATTGTATTGCACATACAGTGGATAGGGGAAGATAAACCATCTGTACTCAAACCCATAAAAAGCTAGGATGGGGTGCTCGTTTCCCATCAACTAGTGGAAGGTCCCCCTCATGAACACCAAAACCTGAGAGCCATATGGGGGGGCCACTCAAAATATGGGCTGGAATCAGTTGGAAAAATCACATTCTCTATTTTGGAAACAACTACAGTGGTTTTGTTGGGTAGTAAATGGTGATGCACAATAATCATTGTGCACAGTAGTTGGCAGTGGATGGTTTTTTCATGGGTACATGACCTACCCAAACCAATAGGCAGAAATTTTGGTTTTCTTTTTATCATTAAAAGGGGATAATATCCAATTGCTTGTAAGGTAGTGTATTTTTAATCCTCTGATGAGATCCAAAGGATGATAATAGAGAAACGACCCCCCTTCTCCCATGGATGTAGGAATCAAGGCAACCCATATAAATCTATGTGTTCAACATTTTCTCTTCTCTGTTTTGTGTGTTTATCATCTTCATGAAGCTCAGTCACCCATATATGTGGTATCATAGGTAGGTAGAAAGAAACAGTGATGGGAATATATGTTTTCTGATGACCAGAAAATTTAATGCGATTGAAATTTTTTTGAGGCCAGTTCCATGAAGAGCTTGTTGAGAAGATTCCAACAGCGTAAGGGGCATAAAAAACAGAGCTGAAACAAAGACAGTAGAGCTGGACGAAGTTTCAATCAAAATATGATTTCTAAAATAACCCCATTTATAGAGAATAATACACCGTTCATGCTAGCGGGAATTTTCTAGTGGGTTTTCTGGCCACTGTTCCGGCAAGCCACGAAAGCACCACATCTGCGGCCAATCTAAACCATTGAACTTTTTACATATATCTCAGCTCATCGAAGTCCATTTTCTTTGATCCATGAGTCCATTCCAAATATTTCAACCATTTCAGAAACATCTATATAGTTATATTTTAAAAATTACCAGTCCATAAATTGGTACCTAAGGGGTGCGAAATAGACGGTGGTGATTGTGTTTTGTGAAAAAAAAGATGGTTGGTGGTGGAGCACTACAAAAATTAGATATTTGAATGTTCTCATGGTCAGAACAATTTTTGATTATGGAAAATCACAATTGAATATATTATAGTATAGCAGGGAATGATCGGACCATTTATTAGAGAAAATCCCAAGAGAACTAGTGATGATTATTCCTAAGAGCTTGAGATGTAAGTCGTCGGTACAATTAGACTATTTCTGGAGAATGATGTAAAGTACTTAGTTCTAGATGAGAACTAAATGAAGGAAATATAGAGGATTTTAGAGTAGTGGTATATTGTGAAGTCACTCACTAACAAATTATTCCAAAAGAATGAATTGTACTAGTTGTGCATGGATGTGGGAAAATTTCTTTTGGATCACACAAACGAATTCAACAAAATCCTAACATAATTATTGGGGCTCGGTGTCAAGGATAACAAGGAAGACAAAGCACTTTTACTTGTTTCATCTCTTCTAAGTTCATTTGATGGACCTCTGACTATATTTCTTATGGGGAAGGCAACATTTAACTTGGACGAGGTGATGGTGTCGCTTCATGTTTCAGAGGAATTTTAAAGCCAAGTGATGAATTTATGTGAGAAAATAATGGTGATGCGAGATGATCAATGTTATTTGAGCTGGTATCTGAAGTAATTAGGTATGAATGGTGGCTAAAATCGAGGGGATGTGATCCAAGAAAATCATGTGTTTTTTGTGTGAGAAAACGGGTCATTACGAAATTGACTATGTAGAGCGCAACATGTATGTTACTGGAAAGTTAAAGATGAAGAGAAGGTTATGAACATCATAGAATCATCCAGAGATGACTATGTTTGGCTGAAAACAGGAATCTCACACTCAGATGGGAGAATTGAATGGGGAAAAGTGATGTTTCATTACTGCAAAATGTGCGGGTGCATGACGAAGGAATGTTTCATTTTAAAAATGAATAATTATGGGGATTAAAATCCAAAGAAAGATGGATGTGTTTTTTATTCATGTATCTCGATACAAATATGTATGAAAAAATGTGTGTTTCACACTTTTCAGCAGGTGTGATATTTGATGAGTCTTGGTGATGGGTCAACATGCGAGCTTCAAGGAGTCGAGATAATGAAATTGAAGACACCTGATGGAGTAGTCTGAAAATTGGATATTGTGAAATTGTTTCTAAGGATGAGACTAAACATGGTATCATTAATTATGATTGATGTGAAAGGGTACATGATTTCTATAACGGGTGGAGTTTTGGAAGTCTCATGTGGGGCTGTAGTGGGGATTACTAGGAAAGAGTCTCAAGGGTTATATCATTTGATGGAGACTATAGTCATCTCAAGATCGATTAAAGATAGTGGAAGTGACCCATCATCTGGTGAGAATAATCATTCCAGATTTGATGTCGATGTTTCAATGCCTGCAAGGATACTACAGGTCTAGTTTCTACCCCAAATTGGTCGTGAGGGTGAGATTTGTGGGGGCCACTCCCAATATGGGGTCGAGTCCATCAAAATAGTCTTTTTACAAAAGTAGCATATTATCCATTTTCATTAACAACTAGAGTGGTTTTGGTGGGTAGTCAAGGGAGATGTGAAACAGCCTTCGTGGACATCAGCTGACGATGAATGTTCTTTTCATGGGTAGATGACCTACCCAAACCAACCGAAAGAATGTTTTATTTTTGGTTATTTTAAAATGGAATGAAATCCCATTTTTTTGTATGGTGGTGTATTTTTTAATCCTCCGACGAGATCTAGAGAGAGAGAAGAGAAAAACGACCCCATCTCCTATGGACGTAGGCATCATGAAAAAACAAGTTAATTCATAGTGTTTCCCATTTTCTCTTCTATTTTATCATGTTTTTCATCAACATGATGCATTTCCACCCCTACACCATGAAAGGACATCAAGAACCATCTATTTTTGTCGCCTTTCAACGCACACGAGTGACACATATTCTATTTCCCATTCATCCCACCACTATCATCCGTCGAGACCCACAATTAGAAGATCTTGTATTCTCTCAATGAATATACTATCAAACCCAAAAACCCTTCAAGACCATCGAAATCTATGATGTGATGATGGCTGCTCCTCAAGTCGTGTATATTCCCCTCACCCGTTCCTCGGGGTCCCCATTCTCCAAGTTCTCATGGATACTTTTCTGATGTAGAAAAATATAAATGAAGGGGTTTCCCAGGGAAAAAAACACCCAAAGTACCAAGCGGTCTAGTGAGTAGTTTCACAGATAAAGGTTCCATAAAAATAACCATCTTCCTTGATAAAAATATCGATAAGAACGTAATTGAAAACCATTTTTCAAAGGATTTCACTGAAAACAATTTTCTAAAAATCCCACAACCATCTACTTTTTTATGTTTTATTTTATTTTTATATTATTTCATATATATATATATATATACAAAACAAACTGAACAATTATAAATTATTTAATTATTTTTAAATAATTCAATGGATAATTATAAATAACGAATAATATAATTAATAATATATTTAATTTGATATTTCAAAATAATTGTTACTAATAAAAAATATAATCAATATTAATAATTTTATTAATAGTTTAGTTAATAACAATAATAATATATTATTATTATTTATACTTTTTATTTAATGATAATATTTTGTTCATGTAAATTATTTTGTGTTTAGTATACTTATGACTAATAATATTATTAATAACAATGATGATGATACAGTAAATAATAATAATATTATTAAATATTATTATTATCAAGTAATAGATTAATGACTGTCAATTCATAAAAATAATGTACTAATTATATTTACTATTATTGATCAGTAGAAAATATTTGTTATTAATAATGAATTAATTATATTATTAATATTAAGTCATAAAATATTATTATTAATTAATATTATCTATTTATTATTTTCATGGTATTTTTTCAATTTTAGTTATTTTATATGTTTTAAGTGTATTTCTTAATTTTCATACGGAATCTAACAATAATTTATATTTTATAAGATTTTATATTCGTCAACATCTATTAAATTCCAAATGTTATGTTTCTAAACAACATTGTTTTGTATCATATATATTATTTTCTGTTTGTTATTTTGATGAAAATATATTTATTTTTAATTAATTTTTATGTTTTTTTTCTATGTTTCAAATTTCATTTTGTGTTGTAAAATTTCACACACACTGATTGAAACAGTAATAAATTTCAAAATCAGAAATGTAAGACCAGTTATTGGAAATGCATGTCATTGATGAAATGAGGCTTAAATTTGCATATGATGATGGAAACAACAAGTAGAATTATAAATATATGAGAAATAAAATAAGTAGTGAAAATTAAACAATATAGTTCCTAAAACCATCAACATTCATTGACATTTCCATTTATTTATAGTGTAAAAATAATACAAAAAATTGGCATAAGAAAAGTTGGGCACATGAAGGGTTGCATTGGGTAATGATGAGTAATTACCCTTATTATCATAATTATGAAATCTATTAAATAATGACACACCCCTTGGATGTTATAATATCATAGAATATTATATAGTATTCACTTAAAACCCTATGTGAAAATAAATGAAGCTAAAGTAATTGAATTCCATTTCTTGTTGCCTCATCAAAAACATTTCGAGGAAAACCTGTGGGAAAACCCCTGATGAAGGGAAAAGGAGTGTATCATTTCTTACTCACCTAATTATATCATTAAATTGTTTCTTTGGGACATCAATTAGTTTTTCTTATTTTATTATGTATTTGAGACATGGGTGTAAGACAAGAGGTAATACTATATAGACGTATTGAAGATTATTAATTATGGTAAAGAAAAATTGTTTCCATTAATTATATATATACATAATAATTTATGACATTACCTTGGATATCTTTTATAATGTATGATTAACTCATTAAAAACCATATAAATGATAGTCCCTTCCAAGGAGAACCCTTGATTATGGAAAAATAGTATAATAACATCAAGTCCACATTGAGTTACCTCGTTAAAAACCATATCAAGAAAAACCAATGGGAATATTTAGACGAATGGAAAATGAGTAAAATAGTTATACCTCCCTCTCAAAATAGTCATCACTCTTACCTTATAGAATTTACATGATCAATTCATAATCAAAACATTTTGTTTTGAATTTTAGAGTAATAATAATTTATACCCTTTAGATTTCAATGAATAGGGAAGAACATTACATTGTAGTGTTGTATGAATTCTTATTATTTACAAGTTACTTATACACATGTGAATTTATATCCTTCAGGAATAAATAAAATGTGCATTTATATTTAATTCCTCTGGGATAAGTTTGTTCTTTATCAACCCCTCATGTATGAAATATATGAATCTTGGAAGTAAGAGATTTAATGATAATCGGTAAACCATATCCAAATTTTGACATTTCATATTCATGATGATTAATTCAAAATACATAGAAATTCTATGAAGTCTCATTATCAAATAATTCATTGATTTTAAAAAAGCACGATTTTAGATTTTTTTTCAAAACATCTAAATAATATATTGAATACAATGATTTATAAAATCCATAAGATAATGAATCCAATTTATTTTCATCCATAACCTAATACGTATACATGAAATACATCTTATACATTTTACCCCATAATTTATCAAATTGGGTAAAAATTTCATAATTTTGAATATGCTTCAGCCATTACGAACCCTTGTGGGATTCATATATAAATATCCAAATATTCAAGGAATATTTTTTTAAATAATATCATTAATATTCAATAGTATGGGTTATTTTCATAAAAAATTCAAAAAAATATTTTTTTAGCTTATCATAATTTCCTTTAATAAATTTTTTCCAATTATTATGAGGTCGACATATTCCAAAATCCATTTTATTTAGTGAGTTTCGAAAACCGTTAAAAATTTAAATATATTATCAACAACCTGGAAAGAGATATCATAATTTTTCCCATACTAGTGCCACTTCATGGACAATATTTTAAAAGATATAATGTTTTTGACATATTAATTTTCCTTTTCTAGGTAAAATATAATTATTACTTTATACTCATGATGAAAAATGATTTTATATAACAAGTTCAACCAAACTTCTTCTTTGTATAATCAGACTGTTGATTTTTAACACCTTACATTCATGTAAGTGTTGTGAGAATTTTGTGAATGGTTCTTCTGGAAAATTTTATATATGGAATGTGATGCTTCATATTTATTTTTATAATAATGTATAACATGAAGTTTCTACTCATGAGAATCAAACAATACACATGATCATTTAGTGGATGTGGCTTTTATTTAGTACTTAAATGGATCACATGGTAGGAGGGAACGCCCATATATACTTCATAATTTGTCATTCATAAATATATGGGAAATTTACATCCAAAATAGTTTCTAGTGATATTAATAATTTACCTAAAAAATGTGTACCAATGGTAAATTAATATATATGGGGAACTCATGATTATTGAATTGAGAATGAATTCATTGATAATTTAGTCGATATTCATCCATTAAATAAATTCATCACTCTACCCCTAATAGATTTCTACTAGGTTATCAATAAATCTATGATTGGGTATACTTGAATCAATGTCTTTAATTATAATTTATCTTGGATAGAATAAACCATCATGTCATATATTTAAAGTGTCATGGTCGATAAGCCTCAGGTTTTCCATTATTTATTCGATTGTACATAACAACTTATTTATAATAACTTTTACGAATGCTTTTTACATATTGAGGTAAATATTTTATCTAATATCTACATATGATATTCATTTTAAATAATACAATTACTATAATAGATATTGCAGATATAAGAAAGAATTAATAATTTATATGACCATATAGGCTTATTTTCACTCTTCAGACACCATTAATTAGTTTTCTCTACCGAAAAGTATACTTACATGAGTATATACTAACTCATATATGAGTTTGTTTCAATAATTTCATAAAAATTTTATATATAATTATTTTCCTTTATGATCGATGTATATAAGATCTTTAGGATCTTCTATTTTTCATACATATATTTTTCGTTATAGTTTCTACTTATGGTGGTAGATTAATTCATAATATAATCATAACAGGATAGGCGCATCACCCAGAATATTCTTGTTTATTTTGGAACCACCATCCCAAATATTATTTTACAATACATCTAATTGGGATCAGATCCACCATGTCTTTTGATTTTGGTGATTGTGGTAGTGAGAACCAATGTGGCAGAATCTTCTGGATTCACAACACACACATCATCGCTATCCAAAATTAAAATCTGTTGAATAACAAGATTAAATCTACCAAATGAAGTTAAAATAATTTCATCAAATTTCATCAACTCTCAAACATTCATGATAAAATTCTATGAGAATACAAATCGTATCAAATTTATCATGAATAATTTCATTCTATTAATGGAATGAGATAATGTAATTATATTCACATCGAGGAATGAATCATTAATTTCATGATCCATGAATGATAATTTATTATTTCTCAATAATGATCATCTTGCATAAAATAAGAAAATTTTGGATTATGATGATCATTGTTTTAGCCACATCATATGGTAAAATCATTTTCATAATATATATCTTCTTATCAATATTATGCAATACAATCATTTCATTTATGAACTATATGAATAAAGATATCCATTGTGATAAATTAATTACACGATATGATATTGATAATCCATAAGAACATGACAAATAATAATTTCCCCCATAAATTTGATGCTTGAGGAACAATAATTGATAGATAAAGATATCCTTTAATATAATGTTCTAGGATACTATTTTAACATCATCCATTAGGGATGCATTATTTTATAATTTTTCATAAAATTCATTGTGCTTTATAAATATTCACTTTCATAAAACTACTATTGGTTGTTATATTGTTATTATTTTTTATAAAAAAAATATTTCACAATGATCATTAAAAAAAATCATATTCACATCCTTATTTATTTAAAATAAATTAATATATATTTTAATTGACTTTGGGGAATGAAATAAATCATTTTCAATAAATATTTCAATTCACTCTTTGGAACGGAATAAAATTATTCTTTTATGTTTTATTATGTCATCAAGACAATATCATTAATATTCACTTAAAAAATTTCATCAATTTTATCCAATTTGGGAGATGGATATATATAAAATATATTTAATCTTGTTCATCATTACCATATAATTTCTCTCAATCATTTTATAAGAAATAAAATTAAAGTGAAAATAAATAAAAAAATTCAATATCTACAAATATTTGACGTAAATATCATCTCCATTATGAGCCTTTATACATCATAATCAATAATGACACCTTATGGGTGAACAAAGGGATAAGAGAAATGAAATTCCATGGTTCATGACATGATCAGCAACCTTAGGCTCATCGTATGAAAGCTACATGAAGTTCATCACTGATTACCAAATGTCAGCTATATGTATGACATATACATGATGTTTATAATTTAAAAAAAAATTTGGTTTCATTTTTCTTTTATTTGATGAATGATTTTTTTCTCAACATTGACCATATCAGTTATTAGTCAAACACATTCTCTTCAAGAATGGTCCAAATTTTTCCTTTGTGATTCACTACACCTCTTCTAGAGATCAATATTTTTACTACAAAAAATGATTATGAAATCATGTATGGTTTTCAGATTTATAAATAGTGGTAAAATAAATGTAACAACATATTAAATATAAAATAAGTCACACCAATTTATATATATATTCAATGGATTGGAGTCGATGCACACTCAAAGATGTATTAAAATAATAATTTTTAAAAAACAGGTGACATACCTTTTTACCGTCAAATTTTATCTCAAGTTGATGATTGGGATGATTAAAACATCTCCATGATACAATATTTTTATAAGACAGTCATGATGATAGTGTGCTATGAAATCGATCGAAGGTTCATTGAAACTATAAAGAATTTTGAAACCATAAATGTAAAATTTATTGTAGGTGAATCACATCCTTGACAAAATGAGAATAAAATTTTCATATAAATATGGTTTCAAAAAATAGAAAAAAATATAAGATAAATACAATTGGTAGTGAAAATAACACAATTTATATCCCGAAAATGATAAATTTTCACGAAAATTTCCATGTATTTATAGTGTATAAAGAATACCAAAATATGGCATTTGTAATGTTGGGAAAATGAAGGGATTAATTGGGTAATGAGAATCCACGACATTTATTATCATAATTATTAAATCTATTAAATAATTGTTCATAACATTTTTATTATAATTATATTTTAGTTTTTAAGATATTTGATAGTTTCCCACTTGAAACCCAACAAAACATACAATGTTTTAAGTTAGTAACTTTGGAAGTATATAAAATATAAGGTATAAGTACAATATAAATGAAACTTAAAACATGGATTAAAAATATAAAAATGGTTGAAAATAAAAAACAGAATGAGGGCTCATCTTTTGAGGGGAAGGAATCAGTCACATCTCAATCTGACACATAGTGTGACTGGTACGACTCCATATGTGTCTTTTTATTTAAAATTGATATTAATTTTAGTAAAAAAAGAAAAGTGACATTCTTAAAACAAATAAAACACATTAATATTTGTTTAATAATTTAGTATAATGATATATAAGTCATTTTTTATGTGTATGAAATAACATCTCCTCAATCTGACAAATTGTGTGACAGGTGTGACTCAAATTGTGTCATTTTATTTAAGATTGACATTAATTTTAGTAAAAAATAAATTTGACATAATAAAAACCAAAAAAACACATAGATATTGTTTAATACTTTTGTAAAACTATCTACAAGTCATGCATAATGTATATGAATCATATACACCTCAATCTGACACACGATTTGTCAGTTATGACTCAAAGTGTCTCTTTTAATTTAAAAATTATTTTAATTTTAGTAAAAAGAAAAAGTAACATACTCAAAACCAAGTGAAAACATATATATTATTTGGATACTTTAGTAAAATGATCCATAATTAATTTGTGACATGTAGGAATTATCTTCTCCTCAATCCAACATATGGGGTTACATGTATGACTCCATGCCTGTCTTTTTATTTAAAATAGAAAATAATTTTAGTAAACAGAAAAATTGAAATACTAAAAACAGAGAAAAAAACTTATTTATGTTTTTTATGCCTTAGGAAAACAATAAATAAGTCATTTTTGATGTGTAATAATAAAACACACATCAATATGACACATGGTGTGACCAATATGACTCCAAGTGTGTCCTTTTATTTAAAATTGATATTAATATTTGTTAAAAGGAAAAGAGACATACTCAAAACCATGAAGATTAATTCATATTATTTATGTAATTTAGATAAATAATCCCTATGTCGTTTATGATGTATATTAATCTTAATTACCTCAATTAGACACATGGTGTGAAAGATATGACACTTAATGTTTCTTATTGTTGTAAATTGACATTAATTTTAGTAAAAAGGAAAAGTGACATACTCAAAACTGAAAAAAAGAATTCATATTATTTTGATAATTTTTAGAAATTATCCATATATAACTTTTGATGTTTAGGAATCATCAACACCTCAACCTGACACACGGTGTGACCTGTATTACACTATTTGTGTATTTTTATTCAAAATATTTAGTAATTTTAGTAAAAATGAAAAGTGGAATACTAAAAACCACAAAAACACATTCACATTGATTTGATGCATTACTAAAATAATATATAAGTCAATTTGTATGAATAGGGATCATCCTCACGTCAATTTAACACAATATATTGCTGGTATGACTTTAAGTCTGCCTTTTCATATAAAATTGACATTAATATTAGTAAAAAGGAAAAGTGATAGAAGTAAATCTATGAAAACACATTTGGATTGTTATAATACTTTAGTAAAATTATCCATAAGTCATTTTTGAGTTTTATGAATCAACCTCACCTCAATATGAAGCACAGTGTGACCATTATGAAACCAAGTGATTATTTTTATTTAAAATTGATATTAAATTTTTATAAAAAAAAATTATATACTCAAAACCAAAAAAAACTCATTTGGATTATTTTTATCCTTTAGTAAAATGATCCTTATGTAATTTGTGATGTTTACGAATCATCTTCACCTCAATCCAACAAATGATGTCATCTATATTACTCCCAGAGTGTCTATTTATTTAAAATTGACATTAATTTTAGTAAAAAGGACAATTGACATACTTAAAACCTAGAAAACACTTTCATATTATTTTTATACTTTATAAAAACTATATATTAGTCATTTTTATTTTTAATAATCATATGTACCTCAATCTTACACACAGTGGGACTGGTTTGACTCAAAGTATGTCTTTTTATTTAAAATTGACATTAATTTTAGTAAAAAGGGAAAGTGACATTCAAAAAACTGATAAAATGTATTCAGTTTGTTTTGATACATTAGTAAAAAGATCCATATATCATTTGTGAGATAGTGTAATCAACTTCACCTCAATCTGACACATAGTGTGACTGGTATGACTCTAATTGTGTCTTTTTTAAACTCACATTAATTTATGTAAAAAGGAAAATTGAAATAATAAAAACCAATAAAACAAATTCATATTGTTTTGATAATATATAGAAATGATCAATAATTTTTTTTTAATTGTAGGAATAAACATCACACCAATCCAACACAAAACGTGACTGGTATAACTCCACTTGTGTCTTTTTTTTAATATTGTCATTAATTTTAGGAAAAATAAAAATTGACATACTAAAAACCAAGAAAATAAATATGGAGTGTTTTTTATTTATAAAAATTATCCATATGTCATTTTAGGAAAATAATAATTAGCCAAACCTCAATATGACAAACTGTGTGATCATTATGACTCTAAGTGGGGAATTTTATTTAAAGTTAACATTAATTTTAGTAAAAAGGACGAGTGAAAAAATTGAAACTGATCAAACACATTAAAATTGGTTTGATATAATATTAAAATGATTGATAAGTTAGTCTTGATGTGTAGTAATCATCAACACATAAATCCAAAACACTTTGGGACAAATATAACACCCACTGTTTCTTTTTATTTAAAATTGACCTTAATTTTAGTTAAAAGGAAAAGTGAAATACTGAAACCCAATAAAACACATTTATATTGTTTTGATACTATTGAAAAATGATCCATATGAATTTTTGGACATGTAGTGATTAGCCACACCTCAATCTGACCCCTGTTTTGGCCGTTATGAATCCAGGTGTGTATTTTTATTTATAATTGACATTAATTTTAATTAAAAGATAAAATTGACATACTCAAAATGGAGAAGACACAATCATATTATTTTGATAGTTTAGGAAAATGATCTATAAGTCATTTTTGATATGAAGGAATTAGATACACCTCAATATGACACATGGTGAGACCTGTATGACCCTAAGGGTGTCATTTTATTTTAAAATGGAATTAATTTTAGTAAAAAGGAAAGATGAAGTACTCAAAATCAAGAAAATACATACATATTGTTTTGATAATTTATTGAAACAATCCATTAGTCATTCGAGAATGTAGAAATCAGACGTACTTCAATCGGACACACGGTGTGACGGGTATAACTCCAAGCGTGCCTTTTTATTTAAAAGTGACATTAATTTTTGAAAAAAAGGAGAATTGGAATACTAATAACTAAGGAAACACATTTATATCATTTTGATAATTTAATAAAACAACCGATAAGTCGTTTTTGATGTGTAGGAATCATCAGTACCATAATCCAATACACCGTGTGACTAGAATGTCTCTAGGTGTGTCTTTTTATTTAAAATTGACATTAATTTTATTAAAAACCAATAGTAGCCTGCTCGAATCCAAGAAAATGCATTCATACTATTTTAATACTCTATGAAAATGATCTATATGTCATTTTTGATGTGTAGTAATAAGCCACACCTCAATATGGAACATGGTGTGACCAGTATGACTATGTATGTGTATTTTTATTTCAAATCGACATAAATTTTAGTAAAAAGGATAAGTGATCTACTTAAAACAAAAACAAAACATTTATAATTATTTAATAATTTAGGAAAATGATCCATAAGTCATTTATGACAGGTGGTAATCATGCACACATCAATCTGACACACAGTTTGACTGATATGAGTCAAAGTGTGTCTTTTTATATAAAATTGACATTATTTTTAGTAAATAGGAAGAGTTAAGTACTAAAAATAAAAAAGGCATTCATATTAATTTGATACTTTTGAAAAAATATCCGTGAGACATTTCTGAAGTGTAGGAACCACTAGAACCTCAATCTGTTACATGATGTGGATGGTATGACTCAATGTGCGTCTTTTTATTGAAAATCGACTTTGATTTTGGTAACTATGAGAAATGAGATACTCAAAACTGAGAAAACGAATTCATATTGTTTTGCTACTTTAGTAAAATTTTCCATATGTCCTTTTTTACATATGTCTCACCTTAATATGACACATGGTGTGACTATTATGACTCAAAGTTGGTGTTTTTATTTAAATGTGACATTAATTTTAATAAAAAGGAAAAGTTAGATGCTCAAAATTGATAAAAACAAGTTTTTACTATTTTGATACATTATGAATATGATCCATAAGTTATTATTGATTTGAACTAATCAACCACACCTCAATCAGATGCATTGTGTGCCTTGTATGACTCAAAGTGTCTATTATTAGTTTAAAATTAACATTTTAGTTCATAACATGTTCCACTCACTAAAAACCAAGAAAAAACACATAAATTATCTTTATAATTTATTAGAATGATTAATACATAATATGTGATGGGTAAGAATTAGTGTCACCTGAAACCAGCACACGGTGTGACCTGTATAACCCAAAGTATGTGTTTTCAGTTTAAAATGACATTTTAGTAAAAATTCAAGTGACATAATCAAAAAAAAACTTGTTAGTATTATTTTAATACTTTATAAAAATGTTTCATAAGTCATTGTTTACATGTATGAATCAATTGAACCTCAATTAGATGCTTGGTGTGATCGACATGACCCCATGTTTATCTTTTTATTTAAATTTGTCATTTTAGTAAAAAAAAAGTTTTATTCTCAAAGATGAGAAAAAATATGTTTATTTTTATTATACAAGAGTAAAATTTTCCATATATCATTTATGAATTAGTCCCACCTCAATCTAATACATATTTTTCCCGATATGACTCAATGTTTATATTATCTGTCTAAAATCGACATTTTAGTTCAAAACCTATGTCACTCAATAAAAAAATGCCTAAATTCACTCATATAGTTTTAATAATTAAGGCAATGATTCATTATCAATTTTTGATTTGTATGAATCAATCTCATATCCAACCAAAACATGAAGTTTTATGGTTAGGTTTGCTTTGACTTGTGGCATTTGGTTTCTGACTATTTTCTATTTCCCCTCTTCCTTTGTACTTTGTTCTTGTTTTATTTCCAATACATTTTATGATCATGGGATATAATCCATGGTTCATTCCATATTAGTATAATGATAATTAAATCATTATAATAAATTCATTATATTGTTAATAATTCAATAATAATAAAATCATATTATTAATCTACTATTTATGTCATGGTAATAATAAAAATGTTAACATTATTTTATGTAAATAATTTTTTTTGTCTCTGATTTTTTGACATTCCTTTTATTATCAATTAATTTTTATTTCTACAATAAATTTTTTAAATTTAATTTAGATTTCATTTATAATATATTTTATGCAGATAAATTTTTTGAAGTGTAAATGTTATGTTTTTTAGAAATAATGTTTGTTTAAATCATTTTGTGTTTATTATATTTAAAAAAATATTTTTATTTAAATTATTTTTTATATGTTTAATGTAACACCCCAGGATTTCATAGTGTGTTATTTCTTAAAAATAATTCAATAACTTGCACTACACGCAACACCGAGTTCAATCACACCATGACGTACAAAAAAAAAGCCATTAAAAGAGGTCATGAATAGTATTAACAACATTTTGAACTTTATATAATCCTTATAATTTTAGAATCCCTATTATGAGTTTCTTAGTCATAATGCAAGAACAGATTCATTTTCAGTATTGCACTTTTATCAACTTTAATAGTGAAACCTTTTTAAATAAAATATTTTAAACTACCTGAATAAATTGGGACATCAAAAAAATTTAAAATGAAACATCCCAAGCTTCCACGGTACGCTTTCCTTTGAATAAAATAGTAGCGTGTGTTGTACGCAACCTTGAGTTCTAACACACGCCACAACCAATCAAACTAGCCGTTATGAATAGTAATACCTACTTTTTGAAATTATATATATTTTATATTTTAAAATGGACTTCATTTTTGGATTCGGAATATCGAATTTAGCCTAAGGTGAAATTTTGGTACTTTTCGGATAACTTTCATATTTTGATGAATAGTGAAAATTACTAAATTTTAATTAAAAACAACTTTTTTAATCAAAATAATTAATAGTGATAAATTATGAATTTTAGTAGTTTTAAAGTATATTTAGAACATATTTTTACCATTCAATTTAATGTTTGTCATTGGACATAATTTTACAATTAAACCGAACATAAACAAGTGTCAATCTTTTGATAGTTATTATCTATTAAAAAACACGCTTTTTGTTTTGACAGCGGGAATTAATTTTAAATTAATTTCTGCCACTTCTGTGTTTTGAATTTAGAAAAATGGATTCCATATTTGGAATCAGGATGTTCAAATTGTGTAAATAGGTAACTTTTATTTTTAGACATTTTGAATAATTACTGCGGTAAATATTTTATTTACCATGGTTAAGGGTAAATCCGGTAAATAAGGGTTAAAAAATAATATTATAATAATACTAAATTACCCTAAAACGTGTCTTAACCCTATTGGTTGATACATGGTCGACCATGGGAATCTTTGGGTCTATTTTGGGACCCCATGGATCCACTTGTAAGTGATAATGACACATTATATTAATAAAGTTAAAATAAAAATAAAAATGGCATAAGCTTACATCTTTTAGAAGAACAATTTTTACATAGGGTTATACATGTTGGAATTTCGATTATAAATATTCATTAGAAAGCTAAAAAGATTTCCTACATAATGAAATTTTATTTATAATTTTTAGAAATTAAATAATATATTTTATTTATGACATAATGATGATGCAGTAATTACTATAATAGTGAAAAATTAAAATAAGTGATATTATAAATACCCAAATAAATATAATATGAAACTTTTAATGAATTAAACTAGTTTTCTAGGATACTATGATATATTAGGATTGATTTAATTGACTTTTTTCGAAGTAATCAATCTGTTATGAGTTTCACAAAAATCAACTAATGAATAGTGTCAAAATTGACATAAAAGAGTTCTTAAAACAAATATTATATTATTAATTGATATTAAATTCCTAAAAATCTAAGGTTCGGCCAAGAGACTTATATCATGATAGGATAATCATTAATGGACCACTTTGGGGTCGTTTGGATGTATATAGTAAGTTTATTAACCATATTATATAAAAATACAAAGAGACATTGTAAAAGTGAAACTAATTAACTTAGAGTTAATACTTAAAGATAAGGTTAATATAAGTACCCAAACCTGTCTAAATTCTATTGGATGAGTTGTTTTTGACCCATCCCCACCTCAGACTTTGAATAGTCAACTTTGGAGCCATTGGAAACCGAATATGAATTTATTATAAATTAATATTTCTAGCTTTTCCAAAGGTGCCCCTCACCCCTCTTATAAAAGGGCACTCCTCCTTCTCTTTTCCTCACACCTCTCAAGCCACTTGGCTCGTCCAAACTCTGCCCAACTAAGCTCCCCACATCCCTCTACTCCTCCTTGAAGCTTCCCCTTAGGCAGAAAGCATTTCAAGAAGTCCTTTGGTTCCAACCAAAGTGAGTTACCTAAATTAAAGGTAACGATTTCTCTTAAATTATTTTCATTTATTTTGCTTCTTCAACACCCAAACTCTTTTTATTTCCGTTCTTTTGTAACAACACCAGTATCCTCAATATACTAGGATGTTGTTATAAGAAGGATTCAAACTACACATACACACAACTCCATCTAATGGATGATGAACATAATGTTTCTGTGGATGGCAAACTAACGCCTCACGAAACGATGATTGTTCAAATACATCTTACCGCCTCTCATGGTGGCCATTATGATGGCACTGTAATTAAATATGATATTAATGATATATATTTTATATATAAGCTTCTGTAATTCCATTTTATTTCATACCATTATTCGTTTCATGTTGTATATACATACGATAATTTCATTTGAGGAAGTGCGGACTACCGCCCCCTTAAAATGATATGACTCGTTCATACCACACATGGAACGTATAAAGGATGGTTTTATTGAACTTAAGTAACATGTATAAAATATTATATTATACTGGAATAGTAATATACCTATGTATCATCTGTATTTGATTCTTTTAAAATAAAAATTAAATGGAAGTAGCGTTCGTGCGTACGTACGGACTACCGTCTCCACGAACGCGATGAGATTCATTCTCCATCGTATCCATTCAAGTATAATTATCATTTGATGATTTAAAAATGATGTTTAAGGACTTGATACCATTCTGGATTTGAATAATATACAACTTATCCTTTACAAACATGTCTTACGTAACAAAACATACAAAAGCAAACAAGTAAGTTCACACCCGAAACAACGATAATACTAAGATTTTATTATCAAATCAATATTAAAAGATCTTATATGATATCATATTAATGTATATGATTCTTGTATAATTTAATAACAATTATTTCACCATTATTCAGGAGGTTAACCTACCCCAACCAAGGAAAAGTACAAGGTAAGGGTTATTTCACAATCTCTTCATTATTCGAGGTTGTTTATACGTAATAATCTACTGGGATCTCTTTATCATCCACATCCATGTTTCTTCGAAATGTATTTCAAAACATTTTTACTATTTACAAGAATATGGGTTAAGGTCATTTATACCCTTGTTTGAATTTTTATAAGAGGTTTATAAAGGAATCTTTCCGTCGTTTTCAAAACAAGGTCCTTTTTAACCTTTTCGACGGAATTGAGGTAAGAATGTTTTTTTTTAACTTATACGGCCGGTGCGGTTATTTTCCACCGTTATAAAGTCATTGAAGCTTTCCATACAAGATTATAAGAATATTTTCAAAGAAAATGTTTTATTTTATATGCATCTTAAATGATTTCAAAATAAAAGGAGATACTTCTTTAAAAAGAATTTTGATTTCATCTATGTCAACATCCTTTGATGGATTTTAAGATTATTTGAAGTTGATTTATTATGATACAAAACTTCTATATTGTATTGAAGGTTTTGTGATATGTTTGACTGTGGATGTGCTATTTTATACCATTCATAGTTTATGGTGAAACTATTGACATTTCGTATGCTAGTTTTAATCCGAATGTTTATGTTATATTTCAAACTTTTCTTCAGATGAATGTGCTAAACAAGTATGTTCCGGGTTGGGGACCGGTAAAAGTAAGCCCTCCAGGTTGGGGACTGGTAAAAGTAAGCCCTCCAGGTTGGGGACTGGTTAAAGTAAGCCCTCCAGGTTAGGGACTGGTAAAAGTATGCCCTCCGGGTTGGTGTCCGGTTATTAGAGGCACTCCGGGTTGGTGTCCGGTTATTAGAGGCACTCCGGGTTGGGTTCCGGTTAGAAGTAACCCCTAGGTCTTGGGATGAGGCCTAGACAATGAAATTAACGTTTGACATTATGCATTCCAACATTATGAAAGTGGTTATTGATTTTTGCATGTGATTATTCGATTAGTAGAATATCCATGTGAATAAGTAAATGGCATTATTTCATTTTATTTATGTCATACCATGTTGAATGTTCATGTTTAAAAGGCTTTTGTTTTAGTTATACATTGCCTTAAATGTTTATTCTTATTTATGAAAGTTTCCGCTATATTGTTATCCTTACTGGGCATTTGAGCTCACCCCTTTTCTATGTTTTATTTTTCCCAGGTAGTGAAGAAGTAAATTATGAATGACTTGCAGGGATATTATGAGGGGTTAATAGTATGGATATGAAGACTTTGTTGTTGTAGTAGTTTTTTTTCGCTTTGAAATGTAATGTAAAACTTTATGATTATATCTAGTGTTTCCAAGGCTACTAAACCAATCGGTCTTTCGGGATTTGATCTTTCTTGTGATCATGCCAATGTTACGAAGTAATGCACCGACTCTGGGTAGCTGGGGTCGGGGCGTTACAGTTGGTATCAGAGGAAGTTTAGTACAAACCTTGGAAGCTATATTTAGATAAACTCTGATTAGATCACGTAGACCTAAGATGAACTTTGAGGATTAGTATAGAAGAACTTCCTAGAATTTTGGTATTGTAGAGATTTTGTGAGTTTTCCGAGCAATACATCCCTGTCTGGATACGAGCAGGTAGAGGCGGCTCTGGCACATATGTACCTAGGGGTAAAACCCGAAAACACCGCTTTGAGCTAGACTCGAACGGGAACTGGTGCACGACAACGGGCCTTGCTGCACTCTTGGTTACGACACTCCCGGGGGATATGCTTAGGATAACTCTCATTTTCTTTACAAATCATTTTAAGGGATTATGAGTATATACTTCCTCAAAGAAAACATTCTTATGATTATGGATTATATCCATAAATAGATCAGTTTATGTTAAGTGTTTTATAAGTATGGGATTATGTATTTTGATTCATAAACTGACCTAGTTTATGCCATTGTCTAGAAATGGCGCCCAGTAGAAGGAATGAGAACTCCAGCAATGCACATGATCCAAAGAGAAAGAAGGATCATATCTTTCATGGTCTTAATCCAGAATTTATAAGAGAAATAGTCTCCCATGTATTATCATCATATGAAGAAATAATATCATGTGTTGATAAGATAAGTAAAGAGTTTACTGAGTCCTATGGCTTTGAAGGGAAGCAAGAGAAGAAAAGGATGGAAGAGAGAAAGATGGATAAAGGGAAGAGGGAAAAGAATAATTTTCCCATACGTGGTAACTGTGGAAAGAAACACCCTAGAAATTTCCTGAAAGGGATGGGAGTTTATTATAAGTGTGGAGGAAAATGGCACAAAGTACGTGACTGCAAGGGTAAGAAAATGGTTTTAAATGTACAATGCTTCATTTGCAAGGAGTTTGGACACTACGCGAACCTATGTCCCAATCATCAGACTATGCCGCAAATGATGTTATTGGATAATAATCAAGTTATGATACTACCACAGATGAAGAGGAATGATTAGAGTTCTTAAGTTGATTATGTCAATTGAGTGTTGTATCAACAATGTACTTGTTATAATAATTATGGAGTATATAAGGATTGTACTACAGTACTATTTCATAAAGGACTTGAGATTGTGTGGAACAAAGAAAAGTGACTCAATAGCAGGATAAATTTTTGGAAAATATATGGTTGAGAGAATGATAAATCATAATATAGTTCTGATACTGAGGAAGTGATTTTAGAATAATACATGATTGATTTGGATAAATTATATTGGATATTATTGACTACCTTGAAGCTGATTAATGATTTGTATATTCCATCATTGTTGGGGTTTAAAACATTTTTGGATTAATGAAGTATATCCATCATTCTATATGGAATAAGGGAACATGAATGTAATCAATAAGGAATATGGTAATACATGATGAAGGTATTCATATGCTATTACGGGGTAAAAAGGATCTATATTATGTTTACCTTCCTTATAAATGTTGGACTGTGAGTTTGGATAGAAGTATTTTGGATAGTTCTAGTTTGGATTATTTTGGATTTCCATAAAAGGACAACCTGGAGATCGGGCGGCAACCCGTCGCGTCCGGCAAGGCTGCGAGACTTGAACCCGCAACCGAAGGGCGACAAGGGTGTATCACCTACCACTGGCCCACGAGATGTCCTGGATTAAATAATGTAGTTTTTATTAAAAGATCTTTTAGATGAATTATAAATTCGTTTATTTTGGAACCCTATACGAATAGTGTAAATAGAATTTTTTTACATTCTATTATCTTTTAGAGTGAAAGATGAGTATGTGGTAGAAATTTATTAATGGATAAAACTCTAATTATAAAGTAAGTATATCTCCATATGATCTTATCCAATCTCATAAAAAATTCCTCAATATTAAGAAAAGCAAATTAGAACAAAAATGTTTTCCTAGATGGTACCTTAAATCATCACTAATTTATGGCTTTGGGATTGTTGGCCTTTTCATAGCCATGTTCTCTACCACTCTCCATCAGGTAATTGATGGTTAGATTTTTCTTCCATATCCATATTTTACTACATGGAACCCTGGTATGTGTTATTTTCAGTAATCTTCACACTTTCGACTCTTTATATTAAATAAAGGCCTCATTAATTCATTTTTCGATGTGGGATTTCAACTAAGATATTTTGAAACGTCAAAAATGTGTTATCCTAATACCCTATGTTTTGTTGAACCGATGGTATTTCAAATCATCATAGATTGATGAATTTAAGGACCTCAATTTTATACTTGTTTGTGATTGATGACCTCAATCACTACCTATAAATATTTACGTTTTTCCTCCAATTATATGTCTCAAATTGCCACCAATGTTCTACTAATCGAGATCATAATTTGGTGGTGACCCTTTCATTTCTCTTTTCCTCATATTAAGACTAAATTTTAGTAACCCAATTTCTGATGTGGGTTTTCCCACAAATATATTATCTATTTTCAACCTTTTATTTTCGAAGAACAATTTCAAATTGCGAGGACGCAATTTATTGAAGGAGGGGAGAATGTAACACCCCAGGATTTCATAGTGTGTTATTTCTTAAAAATAATTCAATAACTTGCACTACACGCAACACCGAGTTCAATCACACCATGACGTACAAAAAAAAGCCATTAAAAGAGGTCATTAATAGTATTAACAACATTTTGAACTTTATATAATCCTTATAATTTTAGAATCCCTATTATGAGTTTCTTAGTCATAATGCAAGAACAGATTCATTTTCAGTATTGCACTTTTATCAACTTTAATAGTGAAACCTTTTTAAATAAAATATTTTAAACTACCTGAATAAATTGGGACATCAAAAAAATTTAAAATGAAACATCCCAAGCTTCCACGGTACGCTTTCCTTTGAATAAAATAGTAGCGTGTGTTGTACGCAACCTTGAGTTCTAACACACGCCACAACCAATCAAACTAGCCGTTATGAATAGTAATACCTAATTTTTGAAATTATATATATTTTATATTTTAAAATGGACTTCATTTTTGGATTCGGAATATCGAATTTAGCCTAAGGTGAAATTTTGGTACTTTTCGGATAACTTTCATATTTTGATGAATAGTGAAAATTACTAAATTTTAATTAAAAACAACTTTTTTAATCAAAATAATTAATAGTGATAAATTATGAATTTTAGTAGTTTTAAAGTATATTTAGAACATATTTTTACCATTCAATTTAATGTTTGTCATTGGACATAATTTTACAATTAAACCGAACATAAACAAGTGTCAATCTTTTGATAGTTATTATCTATTAAAAAACACGCTTTTTGTTTTGACAGCGGGAATTAATTTTAAATTAATTTCTGCCACTTCTGTGTTTTGAATTTAGAAAAATGGATTCCATATTTGGAATCAGGATGTTCAAATTGTGTAAATAGGTAACTTTTATTTTTAGACATTTTGAATAATTACTGCGGTAAATATTTTATTTACCATGGTTAAGGGTAAATCCGGTAAATAAGGGTTAAAAAATAATATTATAATAATACTAAATTACCCTAAAACGTGTCTTAACCCTATTGGTTGATACATGGTCGACCATGGGAATCTTTGGGTCTATTTTGGGACCCCATGGATCCACTTGTAAGTGATAATGACACATTATATTAATAAAGTTAAAATAAAAATAAAAATGGCATAAGCTTACATCTTTTAGAAGAACAATTTTTACATAGGGTTATACATGTTGGAATTTCGATTATAAATATTCATTAGAACGCTAAAAAGATTTCCTACATAATGATATTTTATTTATAATTTTTAGAAATTAAATAATATATTTTATTTATGACATAATGATGATGCAGTAATTACTATAATAGTGAAAAATTAAAATAAGTGATATTATAAATACCCAAATAAATATAATATGAAACTTTTAATGAATTAAACTAATTTTCTAGGATACTATGATATATTAGGATTGATTTAATTGACTTTTTTCGAAGTAATCAATCTGTTATGAGTTTCACAAAAATCAACTAATGAATAGTGTCAAAATTGACATAAAAGAGTTCTTAAAACAAATATTATATTATTAATTGATATTAAATTCCTAAAAATCTAAGGTTCGGCCAAGAGACTTATATCATGATAGGATAATCATTAATGGACCACTTTGGGGTCGTTTGGATGTATATAGTAAGTTTATTAACCATATTATATAAAAATACAAAGAGACATTGTAAAAGTGAAACTAATTAACTTAGAGTTAATACTTAAAGATAAGGTTAATATAAGTACCCAAACCTGTCTAAATTCTATTGGATGAGTTGTTTTTGACCCATCCCCACCTCAGACTTTGAATAGTCAACTTTGGAGCCATTGGAAACCGAATATGAATTTATTATAAATTAATATTTCTAGCTTTTCCAAAGGTGCCCCTCACCCCTCTTATAAAAGGGCACTCCTCCTTCTCTTTTCCTCACACCTCTCAAGCCACTTGGCTCGTCCAAACTCTGCCCAACTAAGCTCCCCACATCCCTCTACTCCTCCTTGAAGCTTCCCCTTAGGCAGAAAGCATTTCAAGAAGTCCTTTGGTTCCAACCAAAGTGAGTTACCTAAATTAAAGGTAACGATTTCTCTTAAATTATTTTCATTTATTTTGCTTCTTCAACACCCAAACTCTTTTTATTTCCGTTCTTTTGTAACAACACCAGTATCCTCAATATACTAGGATGTTGTTATAAGAAGGATTCAAACTACACATACACACAACTCCATCTAATGGATGATGAACATAATGTTTCTGTGGATGGCAAACTAACGCCTCACGAAACGATGATTGTTCAAATACATCTTACCGCCTCTCATGGTGGCCATTATGATGGCACTGTAATTAAATATGATATTAATGATATATATTTTATATATAAGCTTCTGTAATTCCATTTTATTTCATACCATTATTCGTTTCATGTTGTATATACATACGATAATTTCATTTGAGGAAGTGCGGACTACCGCCCCCTTAAAATGATATGACTCGTTCATACCACACATGGAACGTATAAAGGATGGTTTTAATGAACTTAAGTAACATGTATAAAATATTATATTATACTGGAATAGTAATATACCTATGTATCATCTGTATTTGATTCTTTTAAAATAAAAATTAAATGGAAGTAGCGTTCGTGCGTACGTACGGACTACCGTCTCCACGAACGCGATGAGATTCATTCTCCATCGTATCCATTCAAGTATAATTATCATTTGATGATTTAAAAATGATGTTTAAGGACTTGATACCATTCTGGATTTGAATAATATACAACTTATCCTTTACAAACATGTCTTACGTAACAAAACATACAAAAGCAAACAAGTAAGTTCACACCCGAAACAACGATAATACTAAGATTTTATTATCAAATCAATATTAAAAGATCTTATATGATATCATATTAATGTATATGATTCTTGTATAATTTAATAACAATTATTTCACCATTATTCAGGAGGTTAACCTACCCCAACCAAGGAAAAGTACAAGGTAAGGGTTATTTCACAATCTCTTCATTATTCGAGGTTGTTTATACGTAATAATCTACTGGGATCTCTTTATCATCCACATCCATGTTTCTTCGAAATGTATTTCAAAACATTTTTACTATTTACAAGAATATGGGTTAAGGTCATTTATACCCTTGTTTGAATTTTTATAAGAGGTTTATAAAGGAATCTTTCCGTCGTTTTCAAAACAAGGTCCTTTTTAACCTTTTCGACGGAATTGAGGTAAGAATGTTTTTTTTTAACTTATACGGCAGGTGCGGTTATTTTCCACCGTTATAAAGTCATTGAAGCTTTCCATACAAGATTATAAGAATATTTTCAAAGAAAATGTTTTATTTTATATGCATCTTAAATGATTTCAAAATAAAAGGAGATACTTCTTTAAAAAGAATTTTGATTTCATCTATGTCAACATCCTTTGATGGATTTTAAGATTATTTGAAGTTGATTTATTATGATACAAAACTTCTATATTGTATTGAAGGTTTTGTGATATGTTTGACTGTGGATGTGCTATTTTATACCATTCATAGTTTATGGTGAAACTATTGACATTTCGTATGCTAGTTTTAATCCGAATGTTTATGTTATATTTCAAACTTTTCTTCAGATGAATGTGCTAAACAAGTATGTTCCGGGTTGGGGACCGGTAAAAGTAAGCCCTCCAGGTTGGGGACTGGTAAAAGTAAGCCCTCCAGGTTGGGGACTGGTTAAAGTAAGCCCTCCAGGTTAGGGACTGGTAAAAGTATGCCCTCCGGGTTGGTGTCCGGTTATTAGAGGCACTCCGGGTTGGTGTCCGGTTATTAGAGGCACTCCGGGTTGGGTTCCGGTTAGAAGTAACCCCTAGGTCTTGGGATGAGGCCTAGACAATGAAATTAACGTTTGACATTATGCATTCCAACATTATGAAAGTGGTTATTGATTTTTGCATGTGATTATTCGATTAGTAGAATATCCATGTGAATAAGTAAATGGCATTATTTCATTTTATTTATGTCATACCATGTTGAATGTTCATGTTTAAAAGGCTTTTGTTTTAGTTATACATTGCCTTAAATGTTTATTCTTATTTATGAAAGTTTCCGCTATATTGTTATCCTTACTGGGCATTTGAGCTCACCCCTTTTCTATGTTTTATTTTTCCCAGGTAGTGAAGAAGTAAATTATGAATGACTTGCAGGGATATTATGAGGGGTTAATAGTATGGATATGAAGACTTTGTTGTTGTAGTAGTTTTTTTTCACTTTGAAATGTAATGTAAAACTTTATGATTATATCTAGTGTTTCCAAGGCTACTAAACCAATCGGTCTTTCGGGATTTGATCTTTCTTGTGATCATGCCAATGTTACGAAGTAATGCACCGACTCTGGGTAGCTGGGGTCGGGGCGTTACATTTAATGAGTGTTCCAAATTTCATTTTGATTGTATTTATAATTTTTTATTTTTACACCTTCAAATTCACCTAGTTGAAATATAATAATTTTTATAGTAGGTGACTTTGAAAGCCATTAAATTATAATGTATAAATACATTCTAAACAATATTTGACACACTTACTAAACATATAAACTATAATTTATAAATAAATTCAATGTTTCAAATTTCATTTAGATTTTATCTATACTATATTTTATGATAATAAATTTTTTGAAGTAATGTTATGTTTTTTACAAATAATCATTGTGTCAGTTAAAATATTTTTTTATTTTTAAGTTTTATGAATTTCATTTACATTTATGTTATTTTTATATTTTTTTATCCATGTTTTCTATTTCAATTATATTATACTTATTTTTTATATTTTATAGGCATCCAAAGTAACCTACATGAAACGTAATAATGTTTCTGGTAGGTTACTTTTAAAGCCTGTAAAATATAAAGTATTAATTCAATATAAATAAAATTTAAATAATTGAAAAACATATAAAAAAATTAAAAATATAAATAATTTCATAAAACTAATTGATGAAAAATAAATTCAATCACATAAATTATTGTTTTTTCAAAACATAACATTTTTACATATAAATTATTTTGTACCAGACATTTTCCTATGTATTTCCAAAATTAATTTTTACATACATTTTATTTTCAATTAATATTTATTTGTATAGTCAATTTTTTAAATTTATTTTAAATTTTATTCAGTATATATTTTATTGCATAATTTTTTAAATGTGTAAATGTTATGTTTTTCATAATCAATATTTGTGTCATGTAAATTTTTAAGGTTTTTTATATTTATGAATTTTTTATATTTTCAACTATTTTTTATGTGTTTAATCCATGTTTTATGTTTCATTGATGTGGTAATTATTGTTTATATTTTATAGGCTTCCAAAGTTAGTTAATTTAAACATAATAATTTTTTTGTTTTAAATAGGTAACATGGAATGTTAACAAATATAAAATATATATGGAATCAAAATTAAATTTAAAACAAATAAAAAACATATTAAAATTATAAAAAATGATAATATTTTTATAAAAATATTAAACACCCAATAATATAGCTGATTCAAAATACTATTGTTTAAAAACATAACATTTTGATTTTACAAGATCTAGGAAACACTAAAGGCATATAAAATATAAATTATAGCTATATTCTAAATGAAATTTAAGACATGAACTTAAAACATAGAAAATAAATGAACAGGAAGATAATTTGATAAAAATAATAAATAGAAAATATTTAATATTAATAATAATAAAAGAATTAATAATAATAATAGTAGATTTAATTAATTAAATAAAAATATTTAATATTTTACACATATTAATAATAGTAAATATAATTAGTATATTATTTTTATGAAATCATATAAATTAATCTATTAGATAATAATACAAATATTTATTAATAATACTATTATATACATGATGATCATAAATACTATTAATAGTATTATTAGTCTTAAATATAATAAACAGAAAATAATTTTGATAAAAAATATTACAATTAAATAATAATTAATAGTAATAATAATAATATTATTACTATTAACTAAACCTATAATGAAATAATCAATATTGATTAGATTTTCAATTATTACTTATTATTTTTAAATATAAAATTATTCATTTTATTAGTTATATTATTTTTATTTTTTATTAGAAATTATGAGAAATTATATATTGCTTATTAATAAAACTATCCATCAACTTATTTAAAAAAATTAAATACTTTTTAATTTTATAGTATATATATCTATATATATATGTGTGTGTGCGTGGGTGTGTATATACAAAAAAAATAGAAATCAATTAAAACATAAAAAAAGTAGATGGGTTTGTACTTTATAAAAAAGTTCTCTATCTGAAATCCTTTTGTTGAGGGTGATTTTCTATTAAGTTCCTTCTTCAAATTTTTATTAATAATGTTGCTTATTTTGATGGCTTATTCAAAAACCCACAATCTATGCCACTCAGTACTTTGTGAATTTGTTTCCCCAGGTCTGTATTTTGGTAATTCTTTTATTTTTTTATATCAAAAAAATTGCCAAAATTACATACATGGGAAACATAAAGTCATCTTTCTGCATCCACAACCAGGTTATGGAATTGAAAACCTCGCACCTCAATTTGATATTGATACCATCTCTAAAAAACATTGTAATGATAAAATATAAAGTTAGTTTAAACCATGGATATGTGAGATAATATAGGGGGCCTGGCCTGAGCTTGGAGAGGTAGAAGATTTTGTAGTGAAAAGGGTTGGTGTCAATAACAAGCAAGGAAAAATTATTGGTAAGACATATAGACCTAAGGATAGTTTTTTTTCTATTTCTTGATGGTGATTTCTTAGATGTCAAAGAAGGGGACAATACCAGTCCAATTAGAACAGAATAGTAATCCCTAGTTTGACGATGCCAATATCACGATAGACTAGGACAAAGATACCATGAAATTTTTTTATTGGGAATGTGTAACAAGGAAATTCAACCGATGGTGTTTCCCTAGTGAGTGAGTGGAGAGAGATAACTAGAAAGTGTTCCGTTCTTAAGAGAGTAGAGAGTGAAAAAAGTGGATTGCTTGGTTAGATGATTCCAGTCCTTAAACACCAGTTAGAGAGTCTTTAACATGTGAAGGGTTAAGCATGTCAATATCACTAGGATTGTTTCTTGAGGAATCCATGCAAGCCCAACCATCCCTACATTATTCTCTCATTATCATGAACATATTGGTTAGAAAGAGGATTATTCCTAGGATAATAGCACAGGTGTGGAACTATATTGTGGGAATATCCAATGAAAATTAAAATGAAAAATTAAATGATAGGAAATAAATTGAGACAAAGATTTTAACGTGAAAAAACCGTCCAATGTAGACAAATAAAAAATCATGAGGAAACTCTGAATAATTCCCCTATAATTAGAGACAAAATTCACATAATGCTCAAATAATGAATTTAAAATGCAATTTAGAAAAACTATGTGAAAATATACACCGTGATATGATTTTTTATCCACTCTAATTATATCCTAATGACAAGAGGTATTCTGTTGAAGGTGATAATTGAATATGTGGAGTCGCTGTAGCACCACATTACGCAACCTAATTTTTCATTTCATGCTACTTTACATGCCCTAAAAACCATAATCACCCTTATATCTATATGATATGATTCCTATTTTCTATCGTATCACGCATATTTATCTATTGCCTATATTTTTTTATTTATAATACTTCAAAGGCCACCAAAGTCTCTCATGTGTTGGGTTCAAGGTTTAGAAAAAAAGGATAAAACTTATAATCATTTTTAAACCTAAAATCATCCAAATCCATGAGCCTCATTTAAAATGTAAAACATTATCATTAAATTTGAAAACAAAACTCAATTTGAAGATCATCAATATCCCCATTTATCCAATCAAAAAAGGAGATGAATTACCAAAATCTCAGCTGGATAATAAGTTAGTTGGTATCACACCAACCATTATCCTCTACTAAAAATATGGCAGAACTCTTTTAAAACACTGATAGAAATCTCCCAACTCCACTAGAAAAGTAGATCAAAATTCTGAAGTCCTTTTCATACATATGTCTGAACTACCCTACTAAAATGAGTGGATCAACAACACATAGATACCCCATTATAGTAAAATTCACATATTCAGAAGTACCTACAAAATCTAATTTCCCGTATTTCACATCATCCTATGAGATATCAATAACTATCAAAGAATCACCTCAGTTATTTATTTCAATTCCTTCTCCAATAGTGGAACTCTATTAAGAGGGATAAGAATTAGGAGTAAGTCCTGAAACACATGACCTAAACTGATTTGGATTCCAAATATTCTTGATCATAGTTGATGGTTTTAGACACATGCACAATTATTACCTATGCCAAAAATATGATGAAATACTCTTCATATTTTCAATCCTCACTCCATCACACACCTTTACATCTATCTTTTAAAGTGTTTAATTTATATTTTCATAAACATATACAATCAATCATATGGATAATGTGTATCTTAAATTAACAATTTAACTCCTAAATGCATCATTATCAAGAGTATGAGTAGATAAATGATAATGGGGTGTAATTTTAAAATGTTACACATCCCTAAACATCTCATACAACATACATTCATAGTGATATAAATATCACCAACACCCAGGGAATCATTAGAATATCTATGTCCCTTCTTCAATATACCAATGTCACCTTCTTCGTATAAATAATATAATTCCACCATTGGAGTAATATTGTATGATGTTGCTGAATCTACCTCCCATTTAGTGTACAAATCTAACTTGCAACAATCAATGACTACAAAAAGTAAATCACCATTGTCTCATATAAAACAAATGCCACTATCCTTAGAATCGGTGTTGTGCGCTTTTTCACCCCTTATTTTTTTTTCAAAACATTGTGGTTTCTCTACAGATGAACCTCCATGTTACAAAAGAAAAACATGATATTTCTTATAGTCTTCGACTGATCTCTCAGATTACTATGTCCATTTTTCATATTTAGAATATCACTTTTACCCGACGATTCACTGTAATTGGTCTTTCAATGAGTCACTTTCCTAAAAAATGATTAAATCACATAATCTAACATCAATGTATATTTTCTGAAAAACAATTATGTGAAGGGATTAAAATATGATTCAGGTAATGATCCCAGGAGAATATTTTTATTCTTCTTCCATTTTAACATGTACCAAGTTACTGTTATCATCCGTATTGACCGCTATTAAAGATTTCTCCATGATAATATGTTTGGTTGGAAATGGATTTTTTCAAGGATAACTATATAATTTCCAAACAAATTATGATAATTTATAATGTAAATGAAACAAAAAACCAAATTATAGAAAAAATGGGGACACTAATTTTAACATAGAAAAACCCTCCAATGAATAGAATTAAAAACCCACAGGGAAAATCCTAAAAAATCCACTAATAATCTAAGAGATGAAAATCAAAGTAAAATCATGATACTTTAATTTAAAATATATCATAGAAAACCTTGTGTGAAAATCCACACCCTGATATGACCTGTTCACCTCTCAGATAATCAACTCATGATTATACACCACCCTTCTATAAAAAACCAGAAACATGGTATTGTTTTATCACCTCAAGTAAGTCGTTGTACAACCCATCCTTGTCTTTTCTCATTATTTCCCATTTTATGTTGCCTGCCCTTTTTCTCAAATAGTCACAACCCACTTTCTTTGATGAGTTGATGCATGCTACTGAGGCAAAAACCCTAAATTATTCTTATTGAATCGTTACATCCCCATATAACGTGCTCTATCTTCTATAACATAAAAATATAGATAGAAATTATCTATCAAACCCAAGTGTGTGGATAAGTAGTTTAAGAAATCCTTTTTCATATTAAAAAATATTCTCTTAAAAAAAACTAAAAACCCAGGATGAAATGTATCAATCTCCCTCTTCATCACCAAAAAAAGAGATAAATTCCAAAAAACTAATTTGGACTCTAAGTTGATTTGTATCACACCAGCCTCATCCTCTATAGAATATTTGATATCCCTAATTTAGAGCTCTAATGGAAACCTAAAAGCGCCACCCCCAATAAAATAGATATAAATGTCAGAAGTATTCATCATATATATGGATACACATTCAATACCATAATTAACAATACCTAGCCCCCCATAATTGTGACCACCATGTAATATAGAGAACCTACAAGAATTAATTGATCCCTCAAATAAAAATCCTTCCATTAATTTGAAACTCTCAACATATCCCCTTGATCATTAATTTTGTTTATTTGTTCACTTGTGGAACTCTATGAAAAAAATAATTAAGCGAAAGTCCTGACACACATGACCTAAAAAGCTTCGACTACCAAACATTATTCATTTTATTTTATGGTCTTTCACTCATGTGAGAAGATCACTTATGCCACAAATCTGATGAATTTATCTTCTTAACTATATTCATCACATCACCACATGCCATTACATCCATCTTGTAAATCAAGTCATCTACTTTTCCTCATGAAAATACAATCAATCCTTTGTAAAACGACCATTCATCCATTTCCAAACATACTCCTGAATCCATCAATAACAAGAGTATAAAAAAATAAATTATGGCATATACAAAGCACATGTCTCACATACCTCAACGTCAACATACAACCTAAATTTGTAGTGATACAAATATATCCAACAATAATGAAATAAAAGATTTATTGTTTCCCATCAATAATCTTTATAATCCATCTTCTTTATATAAATAATATATTTTCCTATTTTATGAAATATGGTATGTCTTTACTGAATCAACCACCCATTCAATATAGAGACTTGGCCTACGAAAATCAACACCAATAGAAAGTAAATCACCATAATAATGAATAATACTTACATTGTTATCCTCAGAATCAGTTTCATTCACCTTCTATACCTCCTAAATCTTTATCAAAGCTTAATAGTTTCTCAACACATGACCCTCCTTGTCACAAAAAAATTAGTTTACCTTTCTTGTAATCCTGGACCAACCTCTCTAATTACCACATACATCAAACATCAATATAATACAACTATTACTTAATGATTGACCATCATTGGTGTTTTATTAAGTCTCATTCATCATTAATGATGAAATAACATCATCCAAGATCAGTGTGTCTTTCCCAAACAACAATATGGTTACAATATTATCATATCAATCAGGAAATGAACAGAAAAAAAGAAAATATTTTTCTTTTTCTTCTTATTTCATAAGGTACCACAATAACTTTATCATTAATCTTGATCACTATCAATGGAATATCTTTCAAATGTTTGGTAAACTCATCTATATGGTTACCTAAATATCCATTCTCTAGAATTAACAAATGATACAATCATTTTCAGATTTATATCATTTTTGAAGGGTTTCAATTTATACTAGTTATTAATATTTACCTTAATCTCCACTATATATGTCAGATTCATCACTTACCCTTGAGTATTATCATCCATATACATCTAAATCGTACTTGTAGCAAAATCAATCATATCCTTCCAATCACTAATGATCATCATCTTCAGTTTATCTAATTTTTTCTTTAGTGCTTTCAATTTATTCTCACCGATTTAAATATTTTTAATTCATTACTTCCATAGGGTAAATTAATTTTTTCATTGAACCGTTTAATGTGGGTATAAATATGATTACATGAATAACCTATATCCAATTAAAAAGAAACAGAAATAACCTCCTCTGATACCTGTTGTTCAGTAAGAAGCATATCAGTTCCAGGATAATTATCCAATTGCGACAAAGTATTGTGAGAATCACCAACATTTATTAACTATAAAACCAAATATGAAATAATAAATTGGGGAACTTATTTAAATATATAAAACCCTCTAATTTGGAGGATTAAAACCCCGGGGGAAACTCTGAGAAAATACTCTTATAAATAGAGAGCATAGAAATCCAAGTAGAAACATGAAACTTCAATTGAAAATATATTATTGAAAAACCAATATAAAAATAAAAACCTTGATATTCTTTTTCCGCTTCTCTGATAACCACCTCATGATAAGATGTCACCGTTTGAGAATCAAAATAAAAAATGTTGTATTGTTTTTTCAACCCAAATAAACTATTTTGAAATCCAAACTTGTCACAAATTTTTGTTTCCCACTTCATGTTTCCACACCTTTTTTACATAGAGTCACAACCCACATTCCATGATGTGTCATTGCGTGCCACTAATATGATACCCTCAATTATACTTGTTGCAATGTTGCATCCCATTTTATATTTCTATCACATTTATAGCATAGTAATAGATAGAAAAAACATCTCCCAACTCAATTTCAATGATAAGTAGAGGAATGCATCATTTTTAAATTTTTAAAAATATTATCTTCAAAAACAAACTCGGGATGAATCCAATAAGAATTTATGTTAACTCATCCAGATGGCTACGTAAATCTCCATTCTCTATCATTATCAAATGATAAAATAATTTTTTTAGATATTAATGGTAATTAATAGATTTAAATTTATACATTTAATCAATATTTTCCTATATCTCTTACATATATGTCATACTAAGCACCTCTTGTAGAGTAGTATCATCTAAATACATCTGAATCATGTTTTTTTATAACTCCCTCATATCTTACCAATCAACATCACTTTTCATCTTCTGTTTCTCTACCTATTTCTTTAGCACCTTCAGTATCTTCAAAAAGGACAAAATATTTCTTATTCATTGCTTCCATAGAGTAAAATAATTTTTCATATTAAATAGTTCAATGTGTATAGAAATTCCTAGGAATGAATCACCTATATCAAATTAGAAATAAATATGGATAAATATCCTCTAATACTAGTTATTGGGTAGGAATATGATCATTCCTAGGACAATAACTCTGTTTTGGAACAATATTGTGAGAATCACTTGTAAAAAATGAAGCACAAAATTAAATGGTTGGAAATAAATTAAGACAAATATTTCAACGTGGTGAATCCCTATAATTCATAAGATTGAAAATAATGGGGGAATTGCAAAATAATTACACTATAATTAGAGAGTCAACAAAATTCAACTAATGGATGAAACATGAATTTTAAATATAGGGTATAAAACATGTGTGAAGATATGTACCTTGATACACCTCCATCACCTCTTTGATAATTTCCTCATGAAAAGGCATCGCCCTTCGGAAGTTAAAAAACTAACACATGAAGTCATTGTAAAATATTAATGCACAAGAAAAGTTTCCACTACTTTGTACCATTTTCACCCAAAATACCATCTTCTCCCATATATCTACATGGTATATTTTCTGGTTTCTCCTATATGTCTTTATTTTATCTACTACCCACGTCTATTCTTTTACAAGTGTGTGAAGGAATATATAATCTGTCATGTGTTAGGGTTAAAAGTCAATTAATAGTAATAAAACTTATTACTGTTGTAAAACCTAAAATATTCTAAATCCATGGGGTCCATTACAAATTAGTCGGTGTTTTTTGGATCATCATTTTGTTTTTTAGGTCACTAGTACTTATTGATCTTCTGGCCTTTACATTTTTGGAATTTCTCAATTGATAGTATTTGTAGATCTCTTGTTCTTCATTATTGTTGGGATCTTTGAATAAAATGGTCTATATTTTTTATTCGATGAAACCAATAGCTGGGTCTTTTATTTTTATTAATAACTAATTCTTATTCATCATAATCTTCTCCATCATCATCACCGGTATATCTAAAGTGGATTCCAAGGAGGATATTCTGGATTTCCTGAAGAAGATAAGAGTAAATTTTTATATGATACTAATTTCCAAATTGGTGGAGGTGGGTACTCAATAGTCTTATATGGGGAAAATAAAATATTTTAATGTAATTTTTGGTGTCTTGGAAACCCCAAAAGAGTTCATTTTCTCTATTTATATAGTTCCAAATACCATCCAAACATAGTTTTGTATCCAAAACTATGTTGTAAAATGTGGATTCTTTCACTTTTGGTTCAAAGATTTTCTTTTGGAATGACTTTATAGTTGAACCACAAGGGAATATTCGAGGACATTACCCATTTTTCAATATAGATCTAGATGTATAGGTTATTAACTAAACCAATAATCAAATTGCATCTTGGATTTCAGTTCTGGGGTCCCCACCCTAGACTATTATAGTCTTTAATGGTTTTCTGGTACAAAATGATAAAAGAAGTTCCTAGAAACGGTTATGTGCTTCCCTCCTTAGGACTCTTATCATGGGGGATATTATAATGATATTCTCTTACACCATGAAAAATATGGTGGAAATACAATATGATATGCTATGTTGAACTCATTTTGGGAATCTATTCTTGTGACTTCCATACATGATCTAGGTTTTATGGAAGCTCGTTCACATGGTTTAGAGGCACATCAGTTTCTAGAAAAATTGATGAATGTATAGACATATTTGTGGGATAAGATAATTGGAAGATACATTTTCAATCATTCCCAATTTTTCACTTGTCTCTGATCTATTCTAATCACTTCATAGTTCTTATTTTCTTGATTTCTTAAGGGGGTGTGGGATACGTAAGAGGGTGTTTCACTTTAAAATATTATAGTTCCATGGTAATAGATGTGAGGGTATTGTTCAATAATCCTAGGATTCTCGGTGACATTGATTCAATTCTAAAATATAAAATGCGGATACCAATATTCAAAGGTTGATTTCTTGTAGATTTTTTTGGATTTTGACAGGAAAATCAACTCACTAGGGACCCATTTGACGAAATGTCCCTCTCTTCCATGTACGAATTCAGTTCATAGAGAGGTTTATTTTTTACAAACATAACTAAATGAGGATTTAAAAGAGAGGTAGAGATACTATTTATGAGGGATGTAGAATATCATATTAATGATGGTGATCATAATATGACCATCTCCCACCAAAAACAATTTTAAAGGGGGAAATAGTAGATATCTCTATTAGAGGACCTAAGTGGATATTTTTATAATAATGTGAGAAAAATACATCATATCATTCTGAATTTATTTCATAATCCTTACATGGTTGAGAGAATTGATGTCCCTTCTAGTTTGAATAATTTCAACTGAAATGTTTTCACTGATGATATGAATCAGAATCTAGAAATAGATATCTTTGATGAAAAAAATTTCTGTTCTCTTGAATATATTCATTCTTCTAAGTCACTTGGCCCTGATGTGTTTCAGACCATATTTTTTAAAAATTTCTTGAATATTGTTGGCACTGATTTGGTTTGTCTAATGATGAATTTTTTGATAGGGAGATCTTATGTTAACTCCCTAAATTAGAGTTTTATTACCCTAATTCAAAAGGTCTAAAACCCCCATTAAATTATTGAGTCCCAACCCATTAGCCATTGTAATGTTGTTTATAATATTTTTTTATCTCATTTATTAGACTTCCTCCCCTTATCTTAACTAAATATAAATGTGTGTTTGTCATGAAAAGATTTATTATAGATAATGAACATATTAGGTATGAATTGTTTCACACTTTGAAAAATCATTCATCTTCTAAAATTAATTTTTTAGTGATGAATCCTGAAATGATGAAATCTTATGGTAGGGATGAATGGCCTTTTCTTGTGTTTTTACTTACCATAATGAGATTTGGGGATAAATGGGTCAATATTGTAATGAAATATGTGACCTTGGTTCCTTTTACGATTAATGTTAATAAGTGGACTTCAGATTTTTGTAAACCTTCAAGGGATTTTTAGAAATGGGATCATTTATCACATTACCTATTTATACAGGTAGTGGATGTATTATCTCATTTTCTGTAAATATTATTGGATCAAGGGGTCACTCATGGAGATAATATATAAGATATTATCCCCCTATTTACTATCTATTCTTTACAAATGACATTCTTATTTTTACACATGCCACTCTTGAAGAATGTCGCTATGTTTTGAAGATTATCCATATGTGTGAAAGGGATTATGGTCAAGAAGTTAATCACATGATGTTAGAAATGACTTTTAGTAAGGTAATTTCACCATAAAATAAGGAGTATATGAAGAAATTATGTATATTTATAGAGGTTGAGAAACATCATAAATATCTTGGTCTTTCGACAATTATTGGTCATTTGAAGAAATAAGTCTTTTATTCTATTGTTGATAGAGTAGATAAAACTACATATTTATGGTCAAGAAGGAATGTTTCAAAGGTAGTGAAGGATATTGTTTTTCACGAGTTTTCTCAAGCTATTCCTTCTTATAAAATATCATTATTGACCATCTTTATTCTAGAATAGCAAATTCTTAGTGGGGGTCACATGAAAGGAATTATAATATTCATTGGCAGTCGTGGGATAATATTTTAGTCTTAATTTTTTCTAGTGGGCTTGGTTTCAAGAATTTAAAGATGTTTAATGATGCTCTTTTCTCTAATTAAGGTTGGTGTCTACTATTATATTTACATTCCCCCTTTTCAAGTGATTTTGGAGCAAAAAATTTTCCTTCAATAGATTTTATTGATTCTTGATTTGGCCAAGGAAAATATATTTGTTGATACGAATTTGGTGACCTAACTCCCTACTTGAGAATGTTTTTTATTTGATTATTGAAAATGGTCACGATGTCTTTTTTGGAGGGATCCATAGAGTTAAGATAGTTCTAATTTGAGAGTTTTGACTTATGATATCGTGGGATTGGAGAATGATCGGGTGCAGAATTTTTTTGATGAAACTTTAGAGATTTAGGAGAGATATAAATTTTTTAATTGGTTAAATTATGGAGATCATCACCTCATTTTTGGTATTCCTCATACTTTATATATTGGTAAGGATCAATCATGTAAGAAATGGGATGCATCAAGAATTTATTCTATTTGTTATGGAAATAATATTTTGTTGGAGAATCATCCCATGTTCCACCTAAAAGTTGTTGGAATGTTATTTGGTCTCTCAAGGTGCCACCAAAAGTGAGTTTTTTTTTATGGTAGGCCTATTTTGGATTTCCTTCGACACATGTTTTGTTGTTGTCATCTCTCGTTGGATGATACTTATCACGTAAGTCGTTGTGATGTGGAATCACAATTGCATGATATTTGTATTTGGAAAAAAGAGGAATGGGATTTGAAGGAGTGGAGGGAAAATGTACAAGACTTATTTAATCATTGATTTTTTTCAAAAATTTCATAACTGGCCTTCCTATTTTGATCCATGGATGATGGGTGATATTTTTAAAATATAATGGTTAGTGTGGACAAGACAGAATGAATCGGATTTCTAAGAGAATCCTACTTGAGATTTAATTTGGTATGAGATATCCTTGGAGTAGATGAATCATTTGACATAAAGTTGTTTTGTTTTCTCTAATGAGCGTATTCAGTAGAGAATCTATATTTGGGATCCACTCCCATAAGGTTCTCTCATGGTTAAAACAAATACTTCTACTGATTTAGGATTAAAGGTGGATATTGGGATAATTATTTACTAACATAAAAGGGATATTATGGTAGATCAATATTTGTATGTTCATTATTTTTGGGATCCCTCTTTGGAAGAGGCTGCAACTATTCCTCATGGTATTTGCATTGAACATTCCAAAAGGCGGTATTATGTGATTGTGGATTCAGATTTCCTTTCTTTGATTAATGTTATTTTTAATCATGGAAAGGATTTACTACCTAATGGACATATTCCCATGAACTTCTGGTCATTATTGGTTTATTTCTCCTCATGCAGGTTCTATTTCATTAAGAAATGTGTATATCAAATGGCCCATTATTTTGATAGCTTTGGGAAATAGTCCGGTGACTATTTTTGGCATGATCAATTTTTTTATTGGCCTTATAATTATTCTCTGATTGATTCATAAAATATTTCCATATTTTTCCATAAAAAAATATATGTTTAAATGTTTAGTATAAATATATTAATACATATATCAACAATTTAATTTTTCAATAAAATTAATGCATTGAAAATTATAATCAGGAAATTTTATTTCATATTTCCAAGGGAAAATTTTTATGTATATTCTACATAAATTTTGAGTACATATTTCAATTTTAGTTTTTATTATAATTAAACTGTATGTTTTACTATTAAAATTTTTAAATAAATTAATTTTTTAATTTTTAATTTGAATATATTATCACATAAATAAACTATGTAATTTTGCAAAAAAAAATTGAACCAGAAAATTCTTTTTGAAATTTTCAGTGAAAAAATTCACTTGAAATTTCTAGGGAAAACATCAACTAAAAATTTCAAATTCAGATTTCCCTTGGTAATTTTTATTGCAAACATCCCTTGAAAATTTTCAATGAAAACATCAACTGGAATTTTCCAGTGCAAAAATTGGATGGAAAATTCAACTTTAAATTTTCACTTTAAATTACAGTGAATTTATATTAATGGATAAATATAAAATGTAATATTTTATTGAAAATTTTCATTAAAAATTTATAATATAGTACTTTAGAGAAAATTTTCAGTCAAAATATTTAGTGTAAGTTTCAATTCAAATTTCTTGTGGAAATATTCAATGTATATTTTACACTAGATATTTTCATTTAAAATTCATTGAATATTTTCACTAAAAATTTCCAATATAATTTCAATATATGATGAAAACTTTTAATAAAATCAAAAAAATAGACACACAAACACATAGAAATATACATGATAATATTAAATTATAAATTTCATGTGAAAATTGTACTTTAAAATTTTTTAGTATGTATATACAAATATCTATGTAAATATTCATTGGAATTTTTTGTTTTACATATACACTGTTAATATCCATTGATATAAATATATACTAACACTCTTCAAGGAAAATTCAATGAAAAAATAATTTGAATTCATTAATATATATATACATACATATATGTATAAATATAAATATACAATATAAAATATAATATTTCTATGAAAGTTACACAGGAAAGGTACACAATTACATTGAAAATCGTCAATGAAATTTTATAGTTATGAGTGGAATCTAATTCTATTCCCACAAGTTCATTCCCGATATGAATTTTTTGGTGTTCTTCATTATTCATTATGTGTTGATTCCATCATGGATAGATTTTGAATGTATTTCAGTTCACTTTTTTCATTTAGAATCAAACAATGGACACCTGATTATCTTTATTTTTTTTTAAAATTTCTAGTTCTTGTATAAAAAAATTAAAATTTAAAACATTCTTTGAAAATTTTCATCAATAATTTTGAATTATAATTTCCACTTAAATTTCAACTTAAATAAATTATTACATAACTAGAAAATGCAAATTATCACTGGATAAATAATGTGAAAATTTGAAAAGATAATTTTCATCTTAAAAATTTTGGTTTAATTTATACTCAACTTTTATGTTATATCATAATAAAAAACAAATAAAAAATTAAAAAATTATAATATAAATACTTATTTTTTATTTCCACTAGAAATTTCATTTAAAACATCCACTAGAAATTTATAGTCTTCATTTTCTACACATCATATGATTATTATTATAAATATAAAAAATATTTTTTAGTTGTAATTTATAATAAAAAAATTATCATTGTATAAAAAAATATATATTAAAATATAAAAAAACCATGTAAATTACCATTTCACATTTTTAATGAAAATTTTCAAGACCAATTTTACTACACATTTCAACTAGAAAATTATAGTTCAAATTTACACATGAATTTCCCGAGAAAATTATCAATACATATTTTCCACACACCATATTTTTCCTAACAGAAATATATAAGTTATTTTTTAAATAAAAAATTATAGTAAAAGTTTCCAATAAATAAAAAAATTATTTGAAATTTGGTTACCAAAAAAACAAACTTTCAATGAATATATTCATTGAAAAAATATAAGAATATGTAAATGAATGCATAAATAATTGATATATATACCTATTTACAAAAATTATTAATTATTATTATATATTTATTTTACAAGTAATAACTATAATAAATGTATATATTTATATATTTATTATTAGTTATTATATATTTATATTTATATAATGGATTATAAATAACTAATATAGTTTTAATTTTATTTCTATTAGTATTTTTTTATTTTCCCATTATACTTATCTTTATTTTTAATTATTTCTTATTAAACATTTTTTTATTTAATATTAATGGCTTTGAGTTTTAATTTAATCGTATTTCAATTTAAATGAAGGTTATTTTTGTCTAACACATTCAAAAAAATCAATTTGTTTTTTAAAAATGGATATAATAAAAAAACATAGATCGATAACCCCATCATTTTTTTACATATGGAATGTTTCTCATGGTGAACCTAATTATTAGGTCTATTCACTAGAAATAAGACGATATTTTCCCACTATAGTTCCCCCTCTTAGAAAAAAACTTATGTTTATGGGAATCAGAGTTTTGGGTTCACGCTGAAATTACCACCACCTGCAAAAAAAATATTTAGGGGGCACCAAAACTATTTTTTTATTAATACAATATTAAAAAATAAAACCCTTTCATTTTAAATAGTTGAACCATAATTCATTCCCACACAACCTATAATCTATTTTAAAAAAACATCAAAATGTTTAATAAAAACTGTTATTATTTAACATAAAAAATTAATATAAAAAAATAAAAAGTTACAATAATAAATATATTATGATAGTAAATAAAATTAAATGTATAATAAATAATAATAATTGGTATATATATATATTATTTATATATAATTAAAATATAATTAAAAAATATATATATGTATGTTTTATTAATATTATATTTATATATATTTTTATAAACATTGTCTTATGTTGACATTTTTTATATTTATAAATTGTCACATAAATATATAATGATTATTTTATATATTTATATATTTTCTATTTAAATAATTATTTACATATATATGTTTTATAAATGTATTTTTATTTTTTGAAAATACTTTTAATAAAAATATTATTTAAATAGAATATATATATAAGAAATATTTTTAAATATGTTTACATACATAAATAGTGTTTTAAATGTATTAAATTATCATGTATTGTTATATACATGCAGAATAATTAGAGTTTGATACTCTTATGTCTATATATTGTGTAAATGGTTTAAAATATAATTATAAAATGTCAATTTTTTATTTAATACAAATAATTTTATTATAATAATGATATTTACAATAAAAGTTTGAAAAATTCAAAAAAAAACATATTTTATAATTTTTTGAATAAAAAATTACAATTTCCACTGTTTTTTAGAATAAATATATATATACCTTTATAATGTTTTAAAAAATTATTATTTTCAACTTTTTATCTGAAAAAAATTATATTAATATATTCTATTAAAAATTAGTAAAAAAGTAATAATAAATATAAATAAAATTAGAAATCACATATTTATGCATGTAGACATCCATGTATGCATTAATGTATGTAAGTATGCATTGATTTCATAAAAACATTATGTGTACAATAAAAATTTTAACTATGAATTTTCACTAAAAAATATAATGTGAATTTATAAACAATAAATACAAATTTAAAATGTTTGCATGTATGTATATATGTGTATAATTATATTAATATATATGTATATTTTTATATTTAATTTTTAGTGTGCTTTTATATAATTAATTAAAAATTTTCCCTCTAAATATTCATTGGAACTGTTGGAGTTTTCATTGAAATTAAAATTTGAAGTTTAAATTTAAATTGATAAGTGAAAATTTTTACGATAAATTTTCATTAAAAATTTCAAAACAAATTATTGAATTTTCAATTGAAAATTTTCGAAATGAATTTTCATTAAAAATTTGAATGTATTTATGAATGTATACATTTAATTTTTTCAATAAAAAATCTTCCTAGAAAATTTGTAATAGATATCCATTTAAAATATTCACATCAAATTTTCAATCTAAATTTACCTATATATATGTTTGCATTAAAAAATTTAAATGATAATTTATATTAGAAAATTAAATTATAAATATATAATTATACTAATAGTTTTATTTTCATCAACTCCTTTAGCCTCCTCTACCATTATTTCCCTCCAAAAAATCCCCTATCCCAATTATTCCTCCCACTCGTTCAACCTCCCTCATCTAGCCTAACACATCCCCTCCCCCAACTCCTGATTTTCTCAGCCTCACGATATGCTATCTCTAATGGCTCCACCAACTCCGCACCTCAATTCCAACTACACACTACCTCCTCCTTCTCCCATAGGTAACCCTAATTTCATTTCATCTGATAACTATGATTTCCATGAACATAGCCCAAACATCAACACTAATCTTTTGATTTCTAGCTACTACTTCTTTAACTACTGGGTCCACAACCATGATGCGATTCATCTTAGACTATAAAAACTTCCTCACCCTTCTAGGTATGGATTTTATCATTCCCCATTTTCACTTATATGTTTATAAAAACTAATATTCATGGGTTTTAGGTCTTCCTCATTCTATTATGTTTGATTTCTATTCCCATATTTTTTAAATTGATTTCCAAATAACCTAATATTTTTATTCTTAGATACCCATCTTCTTGGAATGATCTAATTCAATGTGACAAACTATTATGTGAATCCATTTCACATGAATATTTATATTGTCCATCTATCCTAATGTGGTAAGTATTCTTCCATCACTGAATTAGGAAGTGTTCACATGAATAATGAAAATTTTAAATTTGGAATACATTCATGAAAAAGGATGATCAATTTCATATTCATGTTCACTCACAATATATATATGTAACTTCATTCATTCAATGGATTATCAAAAACCAGTTTATTTCATTGAAAGTATTTTATAAATACATAATTTCTTTTAGGAAACAACATCAATAAATATGGTTTCTTTCAATTTTTATCTCATGGTTTATTTTCATCTCATCTATATATCCTTTATTACATATACACTATTATATTTTATGATAAAATATAACATTCTATTTACTTATGCTATAAAACCATATTTCATATAAGATTTTTAGTATACTAAGTGTATAAAGATTTTTAATATATATTATATTATATTCTTCTATATTGTAATATTAAAATTTCTCAAATATTATTTGAATATGTTTGGAATGACCTATTGGAAAACTCCACCATAAGAACCCAATTTATTTAAGTACTGATAGACCACAAAAATTATGATCGATAGATCCATGAGAAATTATCATACTAAAAAAACATCATAGAGAACCAAGTCTCTGAAAGATCGCTTCCCCCTTTGAGTGAGTGTACTGGGTGTAAATAGACAAAACACCCTAATCACAACACAAAGTCATTCTTGCATGCATAGCTCAACAAAAATAAGAAAAATATCATAAATAAATTCAATGGTAAAAGATACAATGAAAATAATATAAATTAAAGAATGAACACAATATTTAACATGCCTCAGACTATATCCTACATGAATTGTGGAAACCACACTTCTACTTTCTTTTATTAAAACTAGAATATTATAGGTGAAGAACATATTACAAAGGAAAGCAATCATTTTCAAATTCCTAGCTCTCCAATAAATACCCAGTTGAACCTTTTTTTTTCAACTTGCTTCTCACTGTGTAAATCCGCACTTTTAATTAAAGGTCTCACATTCTAAAATACTAAGCATATCTGGTGAAAAAAGTTAAACCTGCTCTCCTAAAAACCTAGGTCAATATAGATGACTGCTCGGAAAGATTTACCAACTTTGGGACCCATCAACTTTGATGATCCTTTAAATCTCTCAACAATCCACCGTATAACTATTAGTATATACAATCTTTTTATGGACATAATAACATGGGATAAGATCTATTTTCAATTCCATTAGATCAAGCCCAACCATCTTCCACTTAAAAAACTTTTGGTTGATATAATTTTTATTCCCATCCTTTCAATGCTCTAAAATTATGATGATCTGAACTTCCAAATCTCATATTAAGACTTCACATACTAAAAATCTCTTATATGAATAGTTGTTTTAGGGAAATGCTCGGGAAAACTTCAACACATAAATTTTTATATAATTCCCCCTTTCTTTGATTCTTTGACCCATGTTCCACTAAGGATTGATGTTTCCCCATGCCTTCCTTAACTACTGCCTTGGTGAATATGTTTTTCAAATTTTAGATTTCATATATCATTAGTAGCTCCATATCCCTATGCTCTAGCATGTTTCTAATTAAATGACCCTTTTAGTCCATATGATTTGTTTGAACATGGAACACCAAATTTTTATCCATGTGAATTGAAATTTGGATATCATAATATAGCATCGGTTCAAATTAAAAACATCCTAGATCATTTATAAATCTCTTTAACCATACCATTTATTTATCATCTTTCATTTCAACAACATAATATTCTTTTATTGTAACCAATTTAATGATCATATGAAGTTGTGAAATCCAACTGACTGTAGTTAGTTTGTATGTAAACACAAAAACTATTATACTCTTCCAAGAATTTTAATCTATGGTGACTCCTGAATCCATAAAATCTTATTACTTATCTTCTTATCCAAATCAAGAAACATAATCTTATAATCTATTCAGATAAAGAAGTATCCACTTCACAGCGTCCCTGTGAACTTTCCTATATTTATCTATATACCTAATCACAACTCTCATAGCATAGGAATTGTCCAGATAAGTGATTTTTTTTATAAATAAACTTTGTAACCACTGATGCATATTTTACTTTATATATATTCATAGCCTTAACTTCAATTCATTATTCTTGTGTTTTGAATAAAAAGATGTGATCTTCAAGAGGGGTTAATACTGGGATACTTGTAGTCACCTCAAACATTTCCATGATCTTATATATATAATCTTTTTGAGATGAAACAAAATTCCTAGTTTTATTATATCCCTATTTATCCTCATAATCTTCCGTGAAATTCAAATATCTTTCACATAAAATATTTCTATCAAAACAAACTTCAAATTTTGGATTTTCTAAACATATGATCCAACAATCAGTCTGTGATCCACATAAAAAAGAACTATGATGGATTTATCATCATTCCATTGCTTTTGATAAAAATAATTATCTTCATTGCATAGGCTAAATCCTTCTTATTACACAAATGAATCCAACATTCAATTATCCTACCATTGGTATTTCATCAACCCATATAGGATTTTCCTTAGTTTATAAACAAAATTTTGTTGTAAAACATACTATACACCTGTTGGATATATCACATAAATATTCTCCACTAAATCACCATGTAAGAAAAGGGCCATGAAATCCAAATACCAAAGATATATAACTTCTGATAAAACAATGATTAACACTTCCTTGATGGTAGAATACTTAACGAATTATAAGAATAATTATTAAAAATGAAATCCATCCTTATGTTGAAACTTCATCACTACCGTTCATGATTTTTATATTCTCTTTCCATAAACTTCTTCCTTGATCTGGTAAATACACTCTTTCTAATTCTCTTTTTAATCCTCTTGTAGTTCAACCTTCTCCTATGTTTCATTGAACTTAAATGAGTCCATATACTCATTCACAGTCGACTCACACTACTTAGATCCTCTAAGTGAAGTTTATTCCTCCATAATTTCAAGTTCCAATTCATATATTAGGAGTATAATGTTTTCATCAATCTCATACAATATATCTGGTCTCTTTTTTCTAGTTTTCCTTAATAGAATCAATTTCTCTAAGATGCATGATTATGTTCTTTCTATCGGCACCTGAACATCCAGTTCTTATACTTACGGGGATTGAAATTCCAGTTCTCCCCCTAAATCGTGAACTAATATCATCTTAAGTATAGTCTTACTTCTAGAATTATAATGTCTTTATCACCTATATATGATTTCATTTTAGTTTGTTTGAATTACCAATACTCAGATCAATATGGAATTCTATATTTGATTTTCCTTAAAAAATATATTAGATTTTGATTTAGGATTTTCAGAATAATTATAATATACATGAACATACGATGAACTATCAATGTCCCTAAGATGATGAACTTATAGTCATTTTCTATAACACAACTTCTCCAAAATTTCCTTCCAAACTACTAATGCTAGCCTCCGCTTTTTGATATTAGCAGTTGTGTTGGGTGATTTTTTCACAATCGCCTTAGGCATTACCAAGTGCAACCTCATAATTATAGATTTCTTTATCAAAGAATATTTTATTAATTCAAATACTTATTCTACTACAGAGTTTGGAGCACCATATTCTCATTCCTTATCTCTTCCTCCTTGCAGAAATTCAAGAAGCTGCATCTGGTGTACTCACCATCGTTGTTTGTTCATATACACTTCCAATTCCGACGACATTCAAATTCTTCCAAAACTTTACACTAATTAAACACATTCTTCTGACCATCTAAGCTTAAAGACATTCTATTTTTTCTAGTAAAGAACTCTAAATATTTTATTTTTCCATGTGATCAAGATTTTGTATTCCCTTGGCCTTCACAACATTCAATTTCTTCTTATTGAGGTGATCGAACCTACAATTCCATAATTCCGGATCATTAGAAGTAGTACATATTATAACTGAGCTCCCTTATGATTTTTTTAGTTTTGTAAATGGTCTCATACTTTAGTCATTTTTTTATCACTATGGATACTTAGGTAACCTACCATACCCATTGTAGTTGGGGTTTGCCTTGGTGGTAAGTACCCCTTAATTCTACATGAAAAAATGGGGTTCAAAACCCATTGGGGCGCAGGTACTGTAGTAGTAATTTAGTGTATTGTAGTAGCGGAGACACTATAGCAACGACGAGCACTTTAGTGGTGGCAAGGCGCTGTAGCGGCGGTAGGGTATTGTAGTAGCAGCATGTACTGCACAGTATTGTAGTAGCGTAGTACTGTAGCATTACTATTCACAAAATGGGCCTTGGGCCAAAAAATTGGTCTACGAGCCATGTCTTCGGGATATGTAATGGGTGTCTCTCTACCATGTTGAAGATGCATTTTCTTTGCTTTAATAATAAATGAGGCTTCGACCACATCCTTAAAATAATTATTGAAAAAAAACCTACCATTCACATTTAAAAAGATGGTTTCATAGCCCGCATCATCCAATTTCCTAATGAAAATAAGATTTTTATTATGGAAAAAGATATTATGAACTTATGATAGTTTCAAGAATCATTTATTATTCATTAGGATGTGGACATATCCTCTTTAAATATTAAAAGACATCACTATATTCTAGATGAACATTTACAAACATACCAAATACATATTTTGATATGAATCATTCTGCACCAGTTGAATGGAAATATTTTACAGGGTCAACCACCCAATATTCATCCAATGCGTTCTCAAATAGAAACACACAATTATGAACCAAAATTACATTTATGGAGCCAAAAATTCCAATGGTTGATTTATTTCGGGTGTTTCCCATGTGACTTTTCTAGACCATGAGATTTCATTTATCCCTGCATTTAAAGACCTGGAAATTTCTGCATTTTTTTTTTAATTTAATAGAAATTTTACAAGTTTGAAAAAATTGATGGAACGTGATTCTGAGCCCCCGAGTGCCCGAAATAAATTTATGAACTTTTTTTCAGGTACGTTCAGTAAACGTGAGAGCGGGTTTTTCTAACATTTGAACTGGTGCTCAGAATTGAAATCTGAGGGCACCATTTAACTCACAACACTGGTATTCTCTTAAGGAGACTTTCATCTCGACGGTATATGGTCGGGGGGGGGGGTGAAAGATAACTATTGGGTTTTTTGTGTAAGAATAAAATAAAAAATAAAAGTGTTACATTTTATTTTTATTTGCAACACCCTTATTGGTGTTGGGAGGTGGGCTCCACCGGAACTAAACCTCCATGTGGGAGTTGAGAAGTGGGGACCACCAGACCTTTACCTCCCATGAGAGGTTATGGTGGTGGGGACCACCCAAACATAACCTCCATGGAGAGGTTGTGGTGGTGGGTACCACCCGAGGAATAAACCTCTAGAACTCCTCTCATTATGGAGAAAAACCTCTCAACCCCCCTTATTAATGTGGAGGAGCCTCTTGACTTCATCCACATTAATTGTTCCAACACACATACATTTAATATTCCAACCTAGTAAATTGAATGGGCTAATTTGAATTTGTGTCAATGAACTAAATAGATAAATTAATATATTATCCTTGGAGACATTGGTGGAATTGGGAGAACATGAGAGAAAGCTCTCTAAAAAAGAACGCTCCATCAACGAAGAACGCCGACCTCCTTCAACCTTCTTCCTCGATACTTCTTCTGACGTGGGAAGTCCTCATCTACGGTGAATCGATGACCGTACTACCTTCCTGTTCCAACTTCATCAAGCGAGCAAGGTAGGGGTTTCATTTCTATTTGATTATCACTTCCCATGTTCTCCCCTTCTAATTCTTTTGCGGGATTGGGAATAAAGATTGACGAGGGTTGTGGGAAATGATGTCTTAAAATATCTTCCATACAGGATCATGCTTCATTCTTTGTGAACCACTTGCTACCACTATAAATACGGAGGGTGTAGGCCAAACAAACATGGCCCGAACCCTCCACCATTATTCTTTGATGTGTTATTTGAAATGGAGGAAGGTGACGAAGACAATGGTGCTGCCACCCGCGGCCTCCGCAAACCGCACTGTGTCGCGACGCTTCACCCTCCAGGCCGAACCGGACCCGTGCCCGTCCGAGCCACCCCCAGCCGGACCGAGCTTCCGAACCGCCCTGAGCCGAACCCCTCACCGATCTTCCATAGTGCCGCTGTCGGACCGCACCTCCCCAGGCTGAACCCCCTCGCTGCATCGCCGCTGTGCTGAGCCGCCACGCCGTCACTGGACCGGGCCGTCCTGCTGCCTCGGGCCGAACCCCCCCTCGCTGCGCCACAACTGTGCCGCACCGCTGCACCCCCTCCGTCTACCACACCGGTCTGCCACGTTGTCACCGCCCTCCAAGATGTGCCGCCGTCCGCCGTGCCGCGCTGCTGTCCAGGACGAGCCGTGTCGCGCCGCCGCCGTGCCGAACTGTTGTCTGGGCCAAGCCGAGCCGTCGCCATGGTCATGCCTTCCCCTCAGCCCTCTGAGCCACCCGATCCACCCTCACCATGACCTTGTGATCCGCCTCGAGCCAATCTGGGCTGCAACGAGCCGTTCCGTGGCCGTGCAGCCCTCGCATTACCCACCAAGGCCGAGCCGGCTCTGCGGCCCTCGTGGCTATAAGGCCGAACCTAATGGGATTTGCTGAACCCAATGACCGGGCCACCCAGCGGGCCGAGCCGGAACTAGAGGGTTAGGCGGGGTCAACCCGAATAGGGTTGGCCAAGGCCGGGTCATACCGAGTTGGTCCGACCAGGTCGGACTGGACCCAGGCCCACTACGACTCATTTACTTTCTTTTGGCCATAACATTGGAACCAGACGTCCGTTTGAAGAACCATTAGTGCCACTGGAAATATTGGATTGAGATGGTCCCTTTGAGTATAACACACTAGGATTTTGGATTATAATGGTAAATAATCAGGTTGGATCATGCACTAATCCAACCGTGCCCCTGGGACTAAAAGACTAATAACTCACAGACCGGGCGTCTGATTGATGCGCTATTTGTTGCATTGATACCCCTACGATGTGTAAGACCATTGAGATACTTATTAGTGGGACTTCGTGATAGTTGGAGTATCGAAAATTATCTTTTGGTGAGGATCCTCAGGGTGATGAGAGAGCATAGTGCGGAGACCTGGTGGCTGAATGAGACTTGACGACTGCTTACCGTTTTGACTCGGAGTGACTCGACTAGCCCTGTGGGAAACACCTTGGTGAAGAAGAATTCCCACGATGGTGAGATCCTTGGTTGAGTGGCAGACCCACGATACTCGACAGGAGGAGTACCTCAGCAGGCTATGAGGGGGAGCGCCTCTGTGTGACACTGCAAACCCACGGTGGGGAGCGCTTCTGAGTGACGCGGCATACCCACGGTACTCGACAGGATGAGTATGTCAACAGTCAATGGTTAGTGGGAATCACCTCTATGTGACAAAGTAGGCCCACTGTACACGATAGACGAGGAGTTCTCCAACAGCCGAGGTGTTTGACGATGTGTTCAGAATGTTACTTGTTACTACCCCTAGAATAAATCCTGGTGTGAGATGAGTTAGAACCTATGTGTTTTCTTCATGATTTAGATGGATTACTTTATAACTTAGGTATATTTATGGGAATATACCTCTATAAGTTTATCTGTTGATTTCATACTTTGTGTTTTATCCTGGTTGGATTTTGTGAGACCTAGAGGGTCTCAAGGTCCCTATTGAGTATCGTTATACTCATCCCTACACGAGCTATGCCCGCACCTTGTTGTGTTAGATGAAGAAGACAGACATTGCTGAATGAGGTTGAGAGTACTAGGACTAGATGATACTTGGAGGTGGCCCTTATGAAGAGTCGTTACATAGAGGAGATGGACGAACAAGGAGTGATGAGGAGGCGATCTGTACCTACCCTTCAGGTAGGATCCTCAGAGGATGACCCAACAGCTGACTTTCCCTTTTCATCAGTTGTATTGTATCATAGTTGTACTTGTACTTTCCATTTGGGATTCTATTCTGGCCCCTTTTTTACTTTCAACACTCTTTTGGTTATACAATTGACTTGTATTCATATGTTACCGTGTGTTTGGATGCATGTGTTTATAGGTTATAAAGGCAATGCCTTCTTAGTTTTAGGGAATATGCCTTTGGTTCTAGTCACCATCCCATAGCCTATGGAAGTCAGGATTGGGGTAGTCACGATACGAGCCCCAGGGGACGATTCATGACAAATTGGTATCATAGGAGTCAGTTCTACCGCAGAACTAGGACTCTGATCATTTCTGTGAAGTAATAGTGTTAAGGGAAATGAGTTTGGTTTTCAGTTCAGAGAGTCCAATGCTGGTGTGACGACAGATGTATCCATACACCAGGACCCTGAATTCTGATTTCCGACTCAATGCAAGGAAACAATGATTGCGTGTGTGTTTTCAAAAGTTTTCGTTGTGATCCTTTGAGTTAGCTCACCAGGTATAACTTTCTGCTCACCAGGCATAACCTTTTACCCATGGCTCACCTATTTATTTTTATGATACCTCCACGCAGACAAACAACTAGTGTTCTTAATGTTGTACACACTATTATCCCACTAAGCGATGAGGCGTCGGTGCAAGGACCTTTTCCAGTAGAGGCACCAGTGGAGGCACCAGCGGTACCACTCCCCATTGGGCCACCAATGCCACCAGCCCCAACAGCAGATGGTGCATGCTACTTGCGCACGTTTAATGAGTTCCAGTTCCAGAGGCCACCCAGGTTTAGAGGAGAGATAGAAATGCATGTGGCTGAGGATTGGCTAGAGGATGTTGTGAGAGTTTTCCGATTGGTAGGGACACCAGCGGATCTCAGCGTGATCCTTGCTGCCCGACTTCTATAGGTAATAGTAGGAAGATGGCGGAGCTTGATGCTCCAGGTTCATGACAAGGTGACGCTTCTCTAGGTAGGCTTTGAGAGCCTGTTTCAGGAATTGTTTTTCCCTGTGACTCTTCGCATAGTGTAAATATATGAGCTACTTCATCTACAACATGGATGTATGACTGTTGCTCAGTATTCAACGAGGTTCACTCACCTCTCACGCTACTCCACTAATATGGTGCAGGACCCCTTTTTTAGGGACCAAACCTTTGAGCAGGGGCTTAGGAGGGAGATCAGGGCTTCAGTGATCTCACTCAGCATCCTGACACAGGTAGGGGTGTTAGAGAGAGACATCTTGGTGAAGAGTTTCCTTACTGAGCAGTCACTACCAGTGAGACCCACTACCTGTCGTCAAGTAATAGAGTCTTCTACAAATTGCAGTAGATAGACGTCATAGAGGTCTAAGAGGACCAGACCTATATGTGCATGATTGCATGACTCAGGATCTGTTGTGAGGAGCACCCGAGGCAGAGATTGTCATGCAAGGAATGAGCAGTGTTACACATGCAGCAGTTAGGGTCACATGGATCGTGACTATCCAAATTTCCATATAGAAGATCAGCAGACGGTCAAGGGACCACCCAGAGAGAGATAGAGGTTCAACTGAGAAGGTCCGCATGGAGCAGGCAGATGTGGCAGATGGGCTGGTCGTGAAGCTGGTGGTGGGAGACGATTCATGATATTGCCACCACCACCAGGAGGTCCACCACAACCGCAGGGATCAGGAGGATAGGGAGAACACATCTCCATGTAGTTGAGTCCTACGATGACGGCACTCTGAAAGGGATTCGAGGTATGATCTGTGTCTACTCTACCTTAGCTTCTGTACTTATAGACATATGTTTCAGTCATTCTTTCATTACCACTACCCTCATTTGGAGCTGAGAGATTCTAACAGAGTTGTTGGCTCGATCCTTATAGCTAGAGACTCCTACAGGAGAGGATTTGATGATTACATAGTGGTGCCGGTAGTGTGAGATTACTCTAGGAGGTGAGAGATTTGGCTGGTATCTCCTAGTAGCAGCGTCGAGGCCTTACGACATCATCTTGGGAATGGACTGGTTATCTACCGTCCATGCTCAGATTGACTGTATTAGGCACAAAGTGCTATGTGTCCACACGTATCGGACCAGGTTTACCTTCACCAGTGTGAAGGGAGCCTTTTCATCGCCGGATGGACTTACCGAGAGGAGGGTGCAACTAATTACACATTAGTTGGCTAGCCTTACCCTCAGAGAGGTTGAAGTGGATAGTGCAAGTTATCCCGTAGTGGTGGACTAGTACGTGGATGTTTTCCTTGAGGATTTTCTGGGTTTACCTCCTCATAGAGAGGTATACTTTTATATTGGATTTTACCCCTGGACGGAAACGAGATCTACACCAGCGTATCGGATGGCTCCCGTAGAGCTTCGTGAGCTGCGGGTTTAGCTAGAGGACTTGCATGGGAAGGGATTCATCTGGCCCAATGTTTCTCTTTGGGAAGCCCCAATTCTGTTCACCAAGAAGGTCGATGGGATCTTGAGGCTTTTTATTAACTACCGATCCCTAAACCAGGTGACCATGAAGAACAAGTACCAACTCTCGAGGATTGACGACCACTTTGATTAGCTGAAGGGATCACGGTGGTTCTCGAAGATGGACCTCAGATCAGGATATCACCATCTCAGAGTACGAGATGAGGATGTGCAGAAGACATCCTTCAGGTGTCAGTACATCCATTATGAGTTCCTAGTTATTCCATCTGGCAGAAACAATGCTCTATCAGCGTTCATGGGACTCATGAAAATGATTTTTCATCCATACCTTGATCGATTTGTAGTGGTCTTCATCAACAACATTCTGATCTACTCAGCTACCGAGGAGGATCATTCCTATCATTTTCGGGTAGTACTAGACACAATCATAGAGAACTTGTTTTATGGTAAGCTCTCGAAATGATTGTTTTGGATCCGAGAGGTTCACTTTCTGGGACATATCATATTGGATGTTGGAGTTTCCATAGATCCAGAGAAGATTGCGGCTATACTTGCTTGGGTGCCACCCAAGAGTGTGACGAAGGTTCTGAGTTTCTTAGTTTTGGCTGGATATTACCAGAGGTTTGTTCCAAAATTTTCTAGAGTTGTAGCACCACTATCAGCATTGAAAAAATAATGGGCAACCCTTAATTTGGTGGTAGAAATGCCAGTTTAGTTTTCAAGAGCCAAGGAAGAGGGTGACTAATTCCCCCATCATGAGGCTACCGGAGGAGGGCGTCAGGTACGCAGTCTACTGCGATAAATTAGGGACCAGACAAAGATGTGTTCTGATGAGGGAGTGAGCAATGACCTCAAATATTTCTTTACAGCTGAGACAACATGAGAAGAACTATGATACCCATGACCTGGAGTTAGCAGTAGTGGTCTTCTCCTTGAAGATGTGGTGGAACTATTTGATGGGCGAACGTTTTTCTGTGTACTTTGATCACAATAGTCTCAGGTATATCGTCTCTCAGAAGGGCATGAACCTGAGACAACGACGTTGGCTTGAGGTCTTCTAGGACTATGACTTCGAGATATTCTATACACTTGGGAAGGGGAACTTTGTAGCAGATTCACTTAGAAGGAGATCTGGTATGCAGTTGCTAGGTGAAGCGATGAAGAAGCTGGCCGCTTTACAGATATACTTTGTGGATAGAGATGAACCAGCTTTCCTTCAATCTCTTAAAGTAACTCCCACAATTCTTCCACAAGTTAGGGAGATGCAGCATGCAGACACTAACTGCAAGACATGACGTGCCCAGATATCCATAGGATATGCACTTGAGTGATTTTCTGAAGGTGGGGAGCATGTCATCCTCTTCAGAGGACGTACCATTGTACCAGTATCACTTCAGGAGGAAGTATTAAGGGATTTCCACACATCCCATCTATAAGTACATCCATGAGTCGTCTAGATGTACCAGGATCTCCAATGATAGCACTGGTGGCCAGAAATTATGAAATCAGTTGCAGAGTTTTTATCTCGGTGCCTCACTTGTCAGCAAGTGAAGGCGGAGCATTAGGTACGAGCAGTCTTGGTTCAACCTTTAGAAGTCCCAGAGTGGAAGTGGGATGGGATATACATGGACTATGTGATAGGACATCCACATAAATTTAGGGGTCATGCCCGGATTTGGATGATTGTCGACCGACTCACCAAGTCGGCCCACTTCCTACCAATAAGAGAGAAAGGTTAATTAGATATCTTTGGATGCCTATATGTGCAGGAGATTGTGGGAATACATGAAGAAACTTCGAAAATTTTCTTTGATCATGATGCACGATTTACTTCCCTCTTATGTAAGGGTTGAAGAAGGCTTTCAGGACACAACTTCATTTGAACACCACCTTCTATCCGCAGATGGATGGTCAGACTGAGCGGACTATTCAGACCCTCGAGGACATGCTCCACGCTTGTTCCCTCAACATCAGTCATAGATGGGAGGATCACTTACATTTTTTGGAATTTTCATACAACAACAACAATAACTCCACTATTGGGATATCACCTTTTGAGGTGTTATATGGGTGACCTTCCAGATCACCTTTGTGATGGACTGACCCAGGGGAGTCAGCACTCATGGGACCATAGATGGTTCAGACTACCACAGAGATGGTGCAGATCATCCAGGAGCATATGAAGACTGCACAGAGTAGGAAGAAGTCGTATTCCGATAGGAGATGGAGACCTCTGGAGTTCATGGATGGAAACCATGTCTTTTTATGGGTCCCACCTCGATGAGGTTTGTAGAGTTTTGGCTGAGGCGAAAAGTAATCTCCGAGATTTATCAGACACTTTCAGGTCCTCAGTAGAGTTGGAGAGTTGGCGTACCGCTTAGCTCTCCCACCTCAGTTGCACCAGGTGCATGACGTCTTCCACGTATCCCAACTGAGGAGATATGTTCATGAACCTTCTCACATCATCTACCATGGTGAGCTGGATATTGATGATGAGGCGACTTTTACGGAGGTTGCAGTAGAGATTGAGGATCGACAGGAGTGGGTCCTTCATGGATGGTTGATACCTCTGGTGCGTGTTCTCTGGCAGCAAGAGAACCTTCTGGAGAGCACATGGGTGCAAGTGGCTCAGATGCATGCTCAGTACCCCCACTTGTTATCCTATTTTGGGTTTTGGCTTACGGGGATGCAAATACTTGAGGTGGGGATAATGTAATGACACAGAAATTCCTGTATTTTTTTACCTAAATAGGAATTTTATAAGTCCACGAAAATTGACGGCGCTTGATTCCCATGCCCGGAGTTTCGGGAATGAATTTCTGAACTTTTTTTCGGGTATGTTCATTAAAAGTGAGAGAGGGTTTTTCTAAATTTTGATCCAATGCATGGAATTGAAATCTGAGGGCACCATTGAACTCGCAACACTGGTATTCTATTAAGGAGACTTTCACCTCGACGACAGATGGTCGAGGGTGAAAGTTAGTTTTTGGGGTTTTTGTGTTAGAATAAAATAAAAATAAATGTGTGACATTTTATTTTTATTTGAAACACCCTTGTGGGTGTTGGGAGGTGGGGTCCACCGAAACTAAACCTCCATGTGGAAGTTTTGAAGTGGGGACCACCATACCATAACCTCCCATGAGAGTTTATTGTGGTGGGGACCACCAGAACCTAACCTCCGATGAGAGGTTATGGTGGTGGGGCCCACCTGAGGCCTAAACCTCTTGAACTCCCCTCATTATGGAGAAAAACCTCTCAACCTCCCTCATTAATGTGTAGGAGCCTCTTTACTTCCTCCATATTAATTGTGAAAACACACATACCTTTAATATGCCAACCTAGTCAATTGATTAAGATAATTTGAATTTGTGCCAACAAACAAAATTGTGAACATATCTATTATCCTACGCATCTATGGTGGAATTGGGAGTTCTTGGGAGAAATCTCTCTAATGAAGAATGCTCCGTCAATGAAGAACGCCGACCTCCCTCGACCTTCTTTCTTGGGAATTCTTCTGACGTGGGACGTCCTCATCAACAGCGAATCGACGACCATACTACCTTCTTGCGCCAACGTCATCAAGCGAGTGAGGTAGGGGTTTAATTTTTGTTTGATTATCACTTCACATTTTCTACCCTTCTAATTATTTTTCGGGATTGGGAATAGATATTGATGAGGGTTTTGGGAAATGATATTTTAAAATATCTTCCATACACGTTCATGATTCGTTCTTTGGGAACCGCTTGCTACCACTCTAAACGTGGACGGTACGGGCCAAACAAACATGGCATGAACCCTCCTCCATTCTTCTTTGATGTGTTATTTGAAATGGAGGAAGGTGAAAAAGGCAAAGAAGACAACGTTGCTACCACCCGTGACCTCTACAACCCACCACCATGCCGAACTGCTGTCCGGGCCAAGCTGAGTCGCCGCAATTGCCGTGCCCTAGCCACGTCCCTCCAAGCCACTCGAGCCACACTTGTTGTGGCCTAGCGAGCCCCACTGAGCCGAGATGGCCTACGAGCGAGCGGTTCCATGACCGAGCCACCCTCACAGCACCCTCTGAGGCTGAACCGCCTCCGCAGACCTCGCTGCAGTCGGGCCAAACCCAATGGGCCGGGCCACCCAGCGGGCCAGGCGGAACCCAACGGTCGGGCCGCGCGGCGGACCGGGCCGGATCCAATGGGTTAGACCGAGTAGACCTGAACTAGGTTGTCCCAGGACGGTTCGGGCCGAGTCGGTCCGACCGGGCCGGACCGAACCTGGACCCACTACAACTCATTTAGTTTCTTTAGGCCGTAACTTTGGCATCATACATCCATTTGACGAACCATCAGCAGTGCTAGAAATCATGGAGCAAGACAGTCCCATTGAGTATACCCACTAGAGTTTTGGATTTTGATGGGAAATAGTTAGGTTGGATAGAGCACGAATACAACCGGCCCCCCCGGGACTAAAAGGCTATTAACTCACAGAACGGGCGTCCGATTGATGTGCTGTCTGTTGCATTGAGACCCTGATGATGTGGGGGAACTTTTAGATACATATTAGTGGGAATTTATGATAGTTATAGTATAGATCAGTATCTTGTGGAGAAGATCCTCCCAGAGACGAGTGAGCATAGTGCATAGACCTAGTGGCTGGCAGAGACATGACGACTGCTGACCATTTCGACTCAGAGTGACTTGACTGAACCAGTGGGGAGCACCTTGGGGACGCGGAAGACCCATGGTGGGGAGTGACTTCATGAATCGGTAGACCCACGGTACTCGATAGGAAGATTACCTTAGAAGGCTACGAGGGGCAGCGCCTCTGTGTGACACGACAGACCCATGGTGGGAAGCACCTCTGTGTGACGTGGCAGACCTACGATACTCAACAAGAGGAGTGCCTCAGAAGTCCAAGGATAGTGGGAAGAACCTCTATGTGATGCAGCAGGCCCACTGTACTCGATTGAGGAGGAGTTCTCTAGAAGCCGAGGTGTTCGACAATGTGTTCGGAATGTTACTTGTTACTACCCCTAGAATAAATCCTGGTGTGAGATGAGTCAGAACCTATGTGTTTTCATCATGATTGAGATGGATTAGTTGATAACTTAGGTATATTTATGGGCATATACCTATATAAGGTTATCTTTTGATTTCATACTTTGTGTTTTATCCTTGTTGGATTTTGTGAGACCTAGAGGGTCTTGGGGTCCCTACTGAGTATCCTTATATTCACCCCTATATGGGCTATGCCTGTACCTTGTTGTGTTGGACGCAGATGACAGACAACGCTGACTGAGGCCGAGTGTTCTAGGACTAGGCAGTACCTAGAGGTGGACCTTACGACGAGTCGATACATGGAGGTGACATACATACAAGGATTTTTTTAGAGGCGATATGTACCTACCCTTCAAGTAAGAACCTCAGAGTACAACCCATCAGTTGACTTTCCCATTTCTTTAGATGTATTGTATCACAGTTGTACTTGTACATTTTATTTGAGCATGTATTCTAGCCCCTTTTTACTTTCAGAACTCTTTTTGTTATAAATTCGACTTGCGTTTGTCTCTTTTTGTGTGTTTGGATGCGTGTGTTTACAGGTTATAAAGGCAATGTCTTCCCAGTTTTAGAGAATACGCCTTTGGTTCTATTCTCCAGCCCCTAGCCTATGGAAGGTGGGCTTGGGGTATTCACGACACAAGCCCTGGGGGACGGGTCATGACATTTCACTTCCTATAGGATAGACCAAGACCATCTGACTAGCCTTTTCTCTTCTCCAATTTCCTTTCTTGAGACTTATATAACGATGGATTATTCCAATAAATCTACATCTGATGGGGTGACATGCCCCTATCATCACTATTAAGCGCACTAATAGATGATGTATGTGGTTCACTTTTCTGAATTATTTCATTGAGTATTCGATTTCAGATATCATGGAACACCATATGAAATTTTCCACTAGACTTACTAAATAGATAAACCATTTCATCCCACCTCTTCTAAAGTGAAGATAAAAGTATAAACACACATAAATCATCAACAAAAGTCAACTTTACCCATTAGAGCTTCCACAAAATCATGTTTAAGTCATTCACATGATTTTTTACTAGTCTTACATCTGATGAACTTAATCTAAAAAACCATCGCAACAAGAAAATATGACCAAAGGCTATCATTTTTTCACACGTGTCTTCCAATTCCTAAAAAAACCACTAGAGTATTTTCTTTCAAATATAGAATGTAACATTCATTACAATTGAAATTCTTAAATGTGAAAGCAATTTCATACCCCTAAGAACCCCCATTTATCTTTATCCATCAACATAGGCTTCACTGTTAACAAGGGAAATGTTTTGAACCATATAATATTCAATATGCATTCACCAGAATAAAAAATATGTTCCTTTGGATTTCTCAATCCATATTATTCCTTCATTTGATTATATGCCTGAACAGCTACTTGTATGTTCAACCATGATATTCAGAACCAGTGTTATGATAAAACATATTGGGAAGAACTAATATTTGAATTGCATTATGAAAAGTTAAGCACCTATAAAACTAATAAACCACTGGTTGTATGATTGATAGATCCACTAGAAGTTTACACATTATAATAGTGTAGTGGAAAACTAAATCTCTTGAAAACTACTTCATTTACACATTATAATAGTGTAGTGGAAAACTATATCATTTATATATTAAATATATTTTTAACTACAATAAAAGGTGGGGGAAGGACACTTCATAAAAAAAATAAAATACACACAACCCCCTTTTGGGGGAAAAGAGAGAACCCAATGGAAATCTGAGAACCCAAAGGCATAAAGGTCTTAGAAGATAATGGCTCAAAATCCGACTGGCACAAAACCATTAAAAGTAACATGTCCCATAGTTCCCTACACCTAATCACAAGGTAAAATAGACACCCAAGGCCCATTAGACCTAGCTTTCTCCTAAAATCGCACAATCGTAGGACCCTACCATGACCAGATCAGTGCACCAATCCATCTCTGCTCACCATATCTGGACCTTACACCACCCCACATCCACTAGCGCCCAGATCAGACTACACCACAAACTGTCGCCACCTTGTAGATCTATCACAAAGAAATCCCCACTCACCCCAGGCATAGTCATACAAGAGGATGCTGGAAGAAGCCCGACCAACTGAGAACATCGTCTGACTGACCACACGACCTCGAAAAAAACACTGACAACACACTCATCGGACCACCAGCCATGAAACCACAACCACCACCTGGTCCAACCTAGATCTTCCAAAAGAATCCTGGTTATGCCTTGTTCCACATATCTGAAAAAACAAGAGTGTCTCTACCACAAAGCACCAGATCTGGTCAAAAGGCAGATCTATAAAAGCCCACATGTCTTCCATAGAGGACCATGCCTATACCACCAGAGAACCCACATGCAGAAGGCCAAAAACTAGAGTGACCCGATCTGGTCATAATAAATCAGAACTGATGACACTAACCACAAATGAGACTGTATGCCACGGCTGCCAAACCTTCACACCGCCACCGCCTACATCATGCAGAGGCGTATCTTGTCGACAAAAACTTTTCCACAAGATGGTGGCCGCCTTTCATTTTTCAAATAACAAAACACCTTTAACATTTTGTACTTGCCAAATAAATTTAATATTATCTAAGAAATAAATTTCATCGCAGCTTTACAGATTTGATAAATGAAAAAAAATATTATCCTCATGAATTGGTAATGTTTTTCCACATTCTTTCTTTTAATTATGTGAAATTTTTGGGTGAAAATATAATTTGGAAAATTAATGAATGATGAATACTAAATATTTTTTTTTGAGATAAATGATAAAAAATATATCAATTAAATTTCGTGTATTGGATTTATAAAAGTATATAAATTCATATATATTGGTTTTGTAAAATTTATAAGATTTATATTTAAAAAGTATTATATTCCATATCTTTTCATTACTCATTTTTTATATAAAAAGGAAAATAATTAGTTGAAATGACCCACATACAGTACATATTTTTTCACATTCATTGATAATTTCTAAGACATGATGCTAATCCTAGAAAATATTATTTCACATTCTCTGAAAAACATATTCTTCTCCATCATTTAACTATTGGACTTGGTGTTCTTGAAAAAACTAATTGTACTTTGATTACATGTATTTATGATTTTTAAATATTATAAAAACAAATTATTAGATAATTTTCATAGTTCTACATCAAAATAATGTAATAATGTCTTAAGGTATCTTTCAAATTTATAAGGTCATAATATTACCCTGCTATGATAAGAACCTTGATGTTCCATAATGATATTCTTAAATATAGACCTATTATTGGATAACATACTATGATAGGGAACAAAATATGTTGACTGTAAAGTGAATGTACTTATTAGAAGATGAGGATTCTGCTCATGATGTTCACACTTTTTAATCTCCCAGAGATGAGATTATGAGAAAAGATATGCCAGTAGGAATTATGAAAGTTTTGGTGCCATTAAATATTCCAATATGTGAGAGTGTGCAATTTTCATAGATTTTATGACTATAATTGATGCATGTCATGGATCATTCACTTAGATTTACTATCCAAAACCATGACACCATATGTTCGTGGGAAGTAGGGTATAATGGGTGTGTCACGAATGAAATTTCATTAATCGATGAGTTGAGAAATTATTTTACTCCTCTATCATTATGAAATACGGTATCTCAGTCCTCTGATTGGATTATAACCTTCACATTAAATTCTAAACCATATTTTAATGACATATTTATTTCATATTGTCAATGAAATACATTTAAAGATTGTAGGTTGATTGCACGAATGTGAAACCTTCTGGATGAGATATTTAGACAAAGTGATTTTTTACATAGTGAGAGTTCATATGTGGTTGTTTTCATTGTGACATTAAGTTATTTCTCTTGGGTTCCTTGACCCATTACAAGATGGTAATCTTATAATTTAGGCAGGCCTTCCAAATGCCAACAAGAAATAATCCAAGAGGGTCACACATTAAGTGTTTCTATTCGTCTCGATTAAATTTAATTTTAATTTAATAAATGGAATAAATATTATTCTCAAAATCAATAAATAATTTTATCCAAGTTCTATTGATCACTAATATTTTCATGGTAATAAATAATTATTTAGTCATTAATAAATAATTTATTTTATTATGTGAATATTTAATAAAACATTATTCACTAGATTTTGAATAAAATATTTATTTTATTGATGAATTAAACTTTTAATTAACTATATATTTGGGTATCAATTAAATGTCGTGGAGTTGGACCATAACAATATTGTGTCTAATGATGAATATTTATTTTCAATCCAATAATTAATATTTATCAATGTGTGACTTAGTGTACGACGTAAAATTAAAATAATAATATTATTAGTATTATTATATAACCTGATCCTTAATAATGATTTTTATACTATTTAAGTGTCAATACAAAATTAAATAATATTGTCACATAAACTCAATTTTTATAAATATATGGTTATGTGTGCTATGTAAGGTTAATCGAATTTCAGGATAAAATCATACAACAGATTTCTTCATCATTTCCTCTTATCTTCATCGAGAATGAGAAGAACAATAGATATTCTTTCATGTTTTAAGAAACTATAAGTGATCAACACAAAAAATGCAAGAAAATTTATTTTTTGTGCTAGTACCCATATATCAACAGGTGTAGTTCGGAGATCAATGCAGCATGTGTGGATCTCCTGTATAAGGATTCTCCACTAGGATCCTTACATTGCAACAAAGGTAATCTGAAAAATGGGTTTTGGATTATCAAAACATCTTAATTAAAGAGAGTTCCTAAGATGATGTAATCATTTTTTCTATCTCAAATAAATTATTTATAAATGTAACTGTAAATACCCTCTAAAGGGTTCTGAGCTATTCTAGGTTCAATTAGTTTTTTATTTATCACCCATCATCGATACTTTTTCTTCAATCGGGACATTCAAGTGGTATTAGAGCGGCCTTGTTTCAAGTTTATAATTATTCATATGATTGTTGATCTATATGTATAATAGTTTCTAGAATTTCAATTAAATAATATTCATTTTTAATATGATATTTAATCAACATGTTTTTGACATTTTAATTATCATCAATCAGTGTTTAAATTTTGTAATGGACTAAAATCAAATGAAGAATGACCAAATTTGTCCTTGTGAAGTGCCATGGATTCTTACCGGATAACATGATATTATACAATGTTTAGAAAGATTATATGTTATGTATAAAAGTGCACTACACCTCGCCATGTCATAAGATACACGGCGCACCGAGAAGTAACTACACATAGTGCATTTATCAAACAACATGTATATACTTGGACAACCTAACACATGACATGTCAGATTTTATTGCGTGTAGCTGACACATAGTCCATGTAGTCTACACAATATAGTGGTGAAATTCACTCAGTCCATGTGGTCATATACATGATCAAAACTGCATGAGATTGGCAACGTAGAGTAATAATGACATACACAACATTCACTCAGAATATATGATGTGTAATTCATTATTTATTCTGTCTAAATTATATGTCGAGCCATTTAGTTAGTCAAGTGGACTAATGATGTGTTTCTATATTTTATACATCATTTATTACTGCGTCTGATTAACAAGATGAGTTATTTTGTGGGTTGCACAGACACCTGACATTTGTAGCACATTACTTATATCTCTTTAGTACATATCGTTTAATCTACTAAGATGCACATTGAAAACACGGGCGTGTAACCCAGGTAGATAGAAGTCGAGGTACAAAACATATATATCTTAAGTACACAACTTGTAGACTCCCCATAATTGGAAAAAATTATATTAAATTAAATTAAAAATTCTAGAAATAATTTTCTTTATATTGATTGAAAACCATTTTTTAAAAAACATAATAATTTTTTAAAAGAATTAAAAAATTATCAATTTATTTATTCTAATTATTTGTAATTATTTGTTATGTCATTTATTTTCTATGAATACATTCGTTACGGGTATCTCCATGAGAATTTGAATGGTGATTATGATAAATGGGAATTCATTAATTTATCAATTAATTGATGAATATATATTTATATTAATAATAAATAACCAATATAAATAAATGTTAATTAGTTTTACTTTTTCATATTTTTTGCATGTGTTTGTGTATTAATGATTTTGAGAAAGCCCATCGTATGCACTGGTTTAATTTTTTTTATTTATACATGATTTTCAAATTAATAATTATTAATGAAATATGATAGACTATGAGTCATCCCTACCTCCATTATTATGTAGTAAATACATATCCAAGGTTGTTTATGTAATCCCCAATGACTGATATTTTGTTTCCCCTCACCTAAATGTGAGTTATAAATTAATGTAATAATTGGAGCATCCTAAGGAGTGTGTAAATGATTCCAGATATGAAAAATATGGTGAAAACCCATGTGATACACATGTGGATAGGTTGAATGATACAAATTGTGAAAAGAAAGAAACAAGGAGTTTTCCCCTAGGTCATAGGATGATTTATTATCTTCTCAATAAAGCTTCCATTAGATAAAATCATAATTGAGTCATTTACTTATTTATCTATTTTACATAATTTATTTTATAGATACAAGATCATGATAACATAAATAAATGAATTAATGTAAAAATATAAAAGATAAATAAATGTATTATGCATAAATGTTTTATCAAAACAACTTTAATCACTTAACTAAAACTCATTTAATATTAACAAGACATGTAAACTATAAAAAAATATAATTTTATGCATAAAAAAATCCATTAAGTATATATTAATTCATACTTCAACTTTAATTACTTCATTAGGAATGAAATCATTATATCTAACTGTTTTACTAACCCTCATTGGGAAACATACGTTTAACATGGGGTTGTTGTAAAGGCAATGTGTAGCACCCCCATTTTCGAGTAAGTAACCATTTCTTTATGCATTTTAAGTATGTAAATTATATTGGTGACGTTTTGGAGGGTTTGGTGGAATTTTTAATGTTTTTGGGATTTTATAAATGTCCACAGTCGGTTCATGGATAGTGAAAACTCTAAAACTTTTAAAAGAAACTGTGCACAATGGTATAGGGACTAACAGGAAGGAAAACAGTTAGCCATACTATTTTTTCAAATAGTGTGGCCACCCAGAAAAAACTATGAGAAGTGGGATATTTGGATTCTCATGGTTGTTGCATGTTTTCTCTTACATTTTAGGGCAAACATTCATGTTCCTCCTTAAATTAAAGGCATCCGCACAATTTTCTTTACTATGTGACTAACCATGAACGATTTAAAAACAAGATCTTAAATAAGTGAATCCTGGTTATGATTAAGGTTTAACCCCTATATTTGGCTCTAAATAGACCATAACTCAATAGTTATCCACCTAAAAGGTATTTAAACCCTTACCCATCTAATTGGAAGTGATCTAGTGGCGTTTCATAGTGCGTTGAATCCAGATTCATGTGGAAAGTCTTTTTTATGGTTGTTTTTTAAACTTTTTCGTAGTTATACATATCTCATCCTCTCGGTTTCTATGATATATTTACACTATGGATTTGTATAAGGATTTTATGCCTAATATGGTTAGATTTGGTTTTTTGAAGATAGATTTAGAGATCTAAGGCATGTTTATGGAGATTGAACCCAGTCTTGTTGGCGGTTATGTGACATTCTTCACTTTCATCATAAATATCGTGGTAGGCGGCTTCACTATATAATCCTATTATTTTAACATGGATTATTGATTACAAATTTATTTTGTTTATTGAAATTGGTTTTGAAATAATTGTGAAAACCATGGTAGAAACCCTCTTTAGTGACACTTTGTGGATTTTTGTGAAATTATAGAATTGTTATGTAAAGTGATTTGAAAAATGAGTTTATAATGTTGATTTTAAAATGGTTGTTTGGTTTAGATACATGTAAAGGTGTTTTAAATAAAGGGTTTTCTTTATTGAAATGGGTATTGGGAATGGTTTTCAAAAAAATAATGGTTTTATTAAAAAATTTGAAATGGTTATTTTGTTATTGGTTTTTAGCATAATGGTTATGTGTGTTCATGTGCATTTTGGATGGATAAGGGTATGATTTTTCACCCATCATTAGTGGGATGAATAAGGGTAAGAAGCTTCCCCCATTAAATGGTTCATTTAGTGATGGGTTAGTAAAATTATGACTCACCACTGATGAGTATTGAGAGGTCCATGGTTTAATTCATGGTTGGAATTTTGGATATTTGGAATGAAATGGATTATGCCAAAAAATGAAACTTATGAAATGGTTAAATGACTTGTTGGTAACATTCCATGGAAATTGTTTTTTTAAGAAAACTATTTTTTCATTAAACAACCTGGATTTTCCATAAACTATTTTCATTTGTTTATATAAATTGCATGTAAATTTTCTAACGTGTTCTATCCTGGTGGCATTAGTAGGGAAGCCATTTTGGGAAAACAAACTGAGTTTCCATTTAATCTATTGCAGATATTTTTCATTGGTACGTATTAAAAGGTAATGTATCACACTTCTTTAGTGGTGAAACATGATAAATAGGTTGTATTGTGGAGTTGGAGCATGGAGCATGTTGGGAGCTTTAGAGTTTATCTTTGGAGTATTTGGGTATTGTTAGTTTTTTTTCTACTGTGTACCTTGATCTTAGTAGGATTCTACTATAGTACTCTATTTTGGTTTGATTTTGATTTCATTGGTATTAAATTTAGTTTTTTTAGATTTTTATCATGCATAATGTTATAGCCTTTTGTTATGGAATTTTTGGTTGGGTTGTTTTATTTCTTAAAGGGAAAATTATTCCCCTTGTGTATTAAAGCCCTTGGAATTTATAGCTATATTTTGGTGATTTGAGGATTTATATTAAGAACAATGTTACAAATACACATCAGCTCACACCAATGAAGAGTGGCCATATTCTTAGGTGGTATCATCTTTTTAGGTCATTGAATTGTATGTGGTATTAGTTTTTCTCATTCATTGACTTGGTAATCAATTTCTCTATCTTGGATTCAAAATTCATTCATGTAAATTACTTGTGTTTGGGTGGTATAAACGAGTAGGATTATCAGGACATGAAATGTAGAGAATAAATATATGTAGTTAAAATTTTTATGTTTTACATAAATTTATTATGGAGTTGGGTACATAAGTGTTTTGGAGACAGTTATAGGAATTTGAATCTCATTATACTGGGTTTAGCCAATGATATAATAATGACATGAATTATAGAAATTAATTTCCACTAAGAGTGCATATTTTATTTGGGGTAGTGAAATTTTAATTTTTTTTAAAGCGTTAATTTTTTAAAATTCTTAATGTTGTTTTTCAAATGTGATAATTCGAATATAAAGTCATGAAATGGTTACTTTGAAAATAATGTGATTTTTAAAAGAAAGGTAAAATTTTAAAAAAAAATTGTACATGGAATGATTAAAATTTGGAAGGCCTTATTGTGATAGTTGTTATGTGGTAGAATTTTAAATTGATAAGACTTCAGATACTAGATAGTGGGAATTATGATGTTTTTTGTGTTTCAAGAAAATGTAACCTGGTAGGCATCATAGAAACCAACCGAGAGAAGCTATTGGGAACATGGTTGTAATTAAGCCACATGTGAACCAACAACTCATTATGATTATCTTCGATGACTTTTAGGCTATGTATAGAGGAAAACAAAGAGATGAACTAAGAAATGTGGATCATTTCATTTAGTTCAAAATTAAGAATCCTCTCATCTTTTGGGGTGATTTATAACTAGAGATGGTGGATTTGTGGCTGAATAGGATGAGAAAAATATTTCATTTCCTTGGAACAAAAGTTTAGATGAATGTTTATCTTGTGATGTATATTTTAGAGGATCGTGAATTCCAATGGAGGGATTTAGATTTTCATGATAAATTAGACCAAGTCCACTCATTGTTCGATTTTGAATAATTGTTTAACAAATAATTATATCCTCATACATTCATAATTTCTAAAAAAATGGACTAATTAATCTTTAAATAGGAGATCCTCATAATAATTGAGTATTCAGATATATTCACGAATTTAGTTCACTTTTCACCCAATGTTTTTGCAGGTGAATTCTTGATGTCCCACATCTTGGAATCAGGGAAGAGGTAAGAGATTCACTTGAAGATTGATGTTCTATATATTAAGGATTACACGGATATGGTCAATATATAGATGGTGGAATAAAGGGATGTCTCATGAGCCAAAACTTGAAAGAAGAATGTTGACACCAATAAGAATTGGTGGGAACTCAAATGCTAGAAACAATAGGAATAGGGACAGCTATTTCGAAGGTGGGAGTATGCATTAGAATCAAGGATGGATCGATTAATCTTCTTATAAAAAAAAGATATAACCTAGATGTTTTAAATGTTGTTCGTTTCACCACATGTAGTGATAGTTTATAAAAGCACCTAGAGTATTCCACAATTTTGATCAGATAGAGAATGTTGAGTGTTATTGTCACAGTGCTCCGAGGTTGGGTGTCCAGGACACATCCCATATGTTGAAAATTTAATATGCATTGATTATATAATGGCTACATAATACCTCTCATTAGTAGAAGAAATCTAGACATGCTGATTCGAGGAGTTCCATGACTTGTTATAAAGGGAAATCTCAACAATTAAATAGAGAATAATGTTCTATGAGAATGAAATTACATGGAATTGAGAAAGTTACTGGGGATGATCAGTCTGGATCATCGACCAAGAGATGTATGAATCTTTTGAATTCCACCCTTATATAAGCATTGATTTATACAAGTTCATTCCATTCATTTATTTCATCTCACTATGTTTATTTGTTTGGGTTTAAAATTTTCGATGATTCCATGTGTATTAAAACATCAAATTTTTATTTGTCAAAGAGACTATCAAATATTTAATTATAAAGAATTTTCTATAACTGTTGATGGAGCTATGTTGATTTTGGATTTCTCTATTATTGAAATGGATACCTATGACATAACTTTGGATATGGATTGGTTTATAATGTTCGAGTCTCACATTGAAAGTTATACATGAACATTTAGTTTCATGATTGAGGATGACTTCAAGAATCTTTTTAGAGCAGAAAATTATATAAGGGAAGGTGAAAAAGGAATGTTGGAACCAATAGATTGAACGATCTCGTACTAGTTGGTAGTGCTGAATTTGAACATGATGTAAGAGATAAAGAATATCAGTTATCCAGTTTTTTTTGAGATTTTTCTAGACTTTCTTTCTCAAACATTTATTAGGGTTTCCACCCACAATAGAAGTTGAGTTTACAATTGATCTGTTTCTGAGGACCAATACTATTTCACATTTTTTAAAAAAGGTTAAGGATGAAGCCTCATTTTTTTATTTGAAAAAATGACCTATTTGTTTTCTAGGTAGAGGGAGACCCATTACATAGCTCGAAGGATCATGACCAAGTGGCTGGAATACAAGGTTTGAAAGCCTATTTTTTTGCCTAAAGTCCCATAGGTGAAAGTACAATAAGATGAGTTGGAATGAAAAGGTTTTATTCAGTCAGGCACATCTCTATGGGTAGCACTAGTCAATTTTGTGAAACTTGAATATGGAACTCATCAATTGTGTGTGGGTTGTCAAAAAATTAACCAAGTAATGATAAAAAATTAGCATCTACTTCTAGAATTGATGATTTTTTTATTAATTTCGGGGAGCTCATTGGTTCTCTAATATTGACTTGCGATCGTGATATAACGAATTGCAGGTTAGAAAGGAGTATTTTCTAATGATAGATTTTATGAGTATATATGGACATTATGTGTACGTGGAATTTCTTTTTGGTATTATAAAGGCACCATCAGTGTTTAAAGAATTGATGAATATGATATTTAGAGATATTAATATTCTTTAATAGTTTTTTATGGATCTTATATTGGTGTTTTGAAGGAAAAGTTTTGAAATTGATAAATACTTGGTGATAGTGTTGGGAATCTTGATAAATCATCGTATGTATGCCAAATTATCAATGTGTGATTTTTGGATACAAGATAAACGTTTCATTGGCCATATGATATCTAAAAAATGTGTTTTATAGATCAAGTAATGATAGAGGATATTATCTCTTGGAAACTATGAAAGAACATCTTTAAGATACACATTTTCGTTAATCTAGCTGGATATAATAGATGTTTTGATCGTGATTTTTTATGACTGGTTTCACTTTTGAAAACATTGACAAGGAAGAATTTTTTATTCTTGAGGAATGAGGAATTTTGGAATTATTTTCAAGAGATTACAATTATCCTTACATCCTTCCCAATCTTGATATTTCTAGAATCAGGACAAGAGTATGTGGTGTATTGTGGTTCTTTGACATCTGGGTTAGGATGTGTTCTCTTGCAAGGAGATCTTGTTTTTTGTGTGGATTAAGGAAGTTAATTTTTCCTTATACGAACTACCCAAAACATAATTTAAAGTTATTTACCATATTTTATTATTTGAAGACATGTAATTATTTCCTATTTGGTGAGAAATTTACTGTGTTTATGGATCATAAGATCTCAAAACATATTTTCTTACAAATGTATTTAAACCTAAGAAAAAAATGTGCATAACCCCTTATTTCATGTAATTAACCATTTCATTATTCTTTTTATGTATGTAAAGTATATGGGTGAAGTATGGGAGATTATTGATTAATTTTGGAGTGTTTTTTAGGATTATATAAGGGATTAAAGTTGGTGCATGTTTTGAGAAAACTTTGCAACACCTATAAGAAACCATGAAAAATAAAACATGGGGAAAAGAAGAGGTGCATGGCCTACAAATAGAGTGGAAAACCCATGCATCTACCTAGGAAAACTATGAAACATGAAACAATTGGATTTGGAATGGAAGACACATGGTTTGGAAACCATGTGAGTCATCCATATGAGGTCCCCCATTTAATAGTTGTTGGCGCATAGTAATCCCAAAAATTTTAAAAATTGTGACTAACCGTGCATGAATTAAAAAATAGATCCACAAAAATTGGATCTTGGTTGTTTTAATGTTTTAAACCTTTTTTTTTCACAAATCAACCCTAAATCATGATTTTATCCTCCCAAAGGATGTAAAGGCTTCTCTCATCAATATAGGGATAATTTTAAGGCTTCTCTTGGTTCTTTGAAGTCATATTATTATGCTAAGTGGTCATTCTTGGTAGTTCTTGGTGTTTTTCTTAGATCTACATCCTTATCTCTCTCAGTTTCTTAGATCTACGTTCAATGTGGATATATCTAAGATATTGGAGGAAAAATATAACAATATTTTGATTTTTAATGATAGTGGAAGATATCTAAGGATGGTTTTTTAAATTAAACCTATTTTCATTGGAGTTTTTAGTTCCATTATTCATTTTCATCATAAAAACCATGGTAGATGGCTTAAATCTCGACTCATATTGCTAAAAATTATTTCCATTGTTTCAAATTGATTTTTGTGATTTAAATTTGTTTTGAAATTTTTGTGAATTTCTTGTTGGAAACCTTATTGAGTGACGCATTGTTTATCTATAGAAAATGGGTGTTTTTTGGAAAGTGAATTTGGTAACTAGATTTTTAAATAATGATTTTAAAATTACTCTTTTGTTTTAATGTTTGGAAAAGTGTTTCCAATAAAATTATGGTTTATTGTATTGGGGTTTTGAAAGGTTTTCAATAAAATAACGTTTTTATTGAAATTATTTAAGTGGTTGTTTGGTATTGGTTTTTGGCATAATGGTTGTGTGTGTTCATGTGCATTCTAGGTGGATAAGGGTAAGGAGTATCCCCCATCATTAGCTGGATGGATAAGGTTCAGGGATCTCCCCTGTAAATTTTTTTATTATGTGATGACTTAGTGAAAGGATGACTCACCACTCATGAGTATAGGGAGTACCAGATTTTCAGGCATGTATGGATGTATGATATGTGAAATAGAATGGATATGCCAAAATGGAACTTGTGAAATGGTTTTAAAGTATTGTATGTTTGTTTTCCTTTTAACTTGAAGTTGTTTTGGGAATACATTTTGTTATCTTGTGACTTATTTTGTTATGATATAAAATATTTTAGAATTTTTTTTTAAAAAGATTTATTTTATAAACTTACTAACATGTTCCATCCTAGTGGAATGAGTAGAGAATTCATGAATGAGAATCTAATTTGTTTCCTTAATCACCCATTATTTGTAGGTTTGGTTATTTTTCAGATTTTTTTATTGGGATATGTGAATTTTAAGGTTTCACACTTCTCTAGTGGTGCTTAATGATTGTTGGTATTTTTTTGTGGAGTTGGAGCATAGAGCTTTTGGAGCTTTGGAGTTAGGTGGTACTTGTTGAGCTTTGTAGTTTGTCTGCTGCTATGTACCTTTTTTGGTAGCCTTCCACTGTCACACTCTTTATTGTGGTTTTGATATAAATGAAATGCTCAGTTTTATTTTGTTGGTATCATGAATAATTTAGCAGTTTTTTTGTTTATGGAGTGTTTGGTTGTTTTTTATTTTAAATGGTAAAATCATTCCCCAATTATAAACGAATCCGTTGGAATTTATTTACAACCTTTGGTGTCTTGGGGATGTCTCTTAAGGTCAATTAATGTTCTCATGCCTTCTCAAGAAAATGGGGAGGGGAGGGATGTTATAAGTTGGGTGGAGTATATATAAATGTTTGGGTTTGAGATGATGTATACATCAGGAAAGGGAAATTCAGTGGAAGATACATTAATAATAAAATCATATGATCATTTGGGAAAAGATTCTTAAAATCAGTGATAGTTGATGTTCGTGATAGTATACAAGAACTTGGAATGTGAAGACAGAGGTGATGTTGTTCTTTTATTTTTGGCTTCATTAGGTCTTGGTTAGTTGGAGATGGTTAAATAGGAACAAATATTCGATGCATAATGGATTACTATGAGGTAGAAATTCAATGTCATAGAGACCATTAAATGATGAAAAATACATGGGAACTGAGTTTTGTTCTTTTAGAATTGGATGGTCGTCCCTATGGCATTTGAAGATCAAATTCTTCATGGTTAAAACCATTCGACATGGGTTTCTCATCCTATAATATAGACGATGTAATATAAATTAAAATAATTGTTTTTTTGGTTTGTATGAAAAGAAATGGGGTTGACCTTGTTTAGATATGCTTAACTTATCCCCATGTTAAAGCAGTACATCAAAGACCAGCAGGTATGCTGTAGTCTTTACCTTACCCAATGTGGAAATGTTAATAGAAAACTATGTAAATTTTAACAATTCTAATTAGAATGGTTTGGAAACATGATTCAATATGGGTGATAGTGTATTGAATGATAAATTCATATCATTTCATCCTTATTTGTGAATATCATATGGTGGAGGACATGTAAAAAATAAATATCCAAGAAGTGGTAGAGGCATGGAACACTAATGTCGAAAGTATCAGACAGAGATATGAGGTTTACATCTCATTTCTAGAAATTATTACAAAAAAACAATGGGACTCGGTTGACCATGAGTACGACATATCATCCTATGACAGATGGATAGTCCAAACGAATGATATATACTTTGGAAGACATGTTGTGGGCTTGTGTAATGGATTTTGGTGGATCATGGGAGGAACACCTACCATTTGTTGAGTTCAAATATATCAAAAGATATTAAGCGTCTATAAAAATGGGTATGCTTGAATCATTTTATTGGAATCTGTATCATTCTACACTTTGTTGTATGGAAACATGTGAGACTTCACTGGTTGGGCGGAACCTTGTATAGAAAAACATGTAGAAGATTTAGTTGATTAGTAAATGCATAGAGATAGATCAAAGTCACTAGAAATCAGATTCAAATTATCGTAGATGACCTTTGTCCTTTAAGGTGAGTTATCATGTGTTCTTGAGGATCTCTCCAATGATTTGGAATCATCTTTTTGGTAATTAAGGAAAGCTATTTCCTATATACAAAATCCATTTTGAGATACTAAAATGATTTGGTGAAGTGGAATATTGGTTGGCATTTCCACCATGGTTCAGTGATGTATATAATGTGTTTCATGTATCTTAGTTTAATAATAATCAGCCTAATCTTGACAATTTTATTTGATGGGATTACATCGACCTAGAGCTAGATGCTTCATCGGTGCACATGCTAGTGTTGATTATGGATAGGAAAGAGAAAGTCATGTGTGGATAAAGTATCTGTCTTGTACAGTTTTGGGGAAACATGGTAAGATTTAAGAGGAGTATTGTGAACTAAATAATGGAATTTCAAAAAAATTTCAAAAACTCTTTCAGGTAAATGTTGGGTTTCTACTTTTTAGGGACGCAAAGGCCAATAGAGGGGAGAATTTAGCACCCTTGGTTACCAATAAGAAACCCTTTATTTATGATTTTAAATTATTTAAATTATACAGAAGATGTTTTGGGGGGTTTTGAATAATTTTGGATTTTTTTGGGATTTTCAAAAGGAACATGGTTATTGGAAACTCTAAACTCTTATATGAAACTGTGTATAGTGAGACAAGGGCTAAGGGGAAGGCACACAGTTTGGTATACAATTTTTTATAACCTTGCAGCCAACTAGTAGAAACCATGAAAAGTTGGATAAAGAGACATTTCACAGTTGGATATTTGTTTTTATAACTATGTTGACCAACCGTGTGAGGCCCCCTTGAAGCAGGGACAGTTTCAGGGTAAGGGAATGATTTATCTAACCATGTGACTAACCATGCATAGTTTGAAAACAAGATCCAACAAAATTGGATCTAGGTTAGGATTATGTTTACCCCTCCCCCATTTTTGATCAAAATCATCCATAACTGTATATTTCTTTCTCCCAAAGGTTCTTTAACCCTTCCCCATTGAATTTGAATCCATCCTGAGGTGTTTCTTGCCACGTTGAAGCTTGATTCCCTTGGTAAGTCCTCATTTATGGTTGTTTTAATGTTTTTTCATAGAACTACTTCCCTAATCCTCTTGGTTTCATAGATATTGTTCCACTGCATATACATCTAGGGTTTTTATGCCAATCATGGTTATATTTTGCATTGTTTATGATATGGGAGGATATCAAAGGTGGGGTTTTGGAGAATCATCATAGATTTGTTGGCGTTTAAGTGTCGTTTTTTATTTTTCCCACAATTCCCAATATAAGTGGATTCAATCTTGACTCCCTTTATTAGAAAATGAATGATTGATTTCAAATTTATCATTTTTATTGAAATTGGTTTTGAAATTTTATTGAAAAACATGTATGAAACCCTCTTTAGTGATGGTTTTGGGATTTTTTTTTCAAAATTGTGGAATTATTTTGTAAATTGATTTGATAAATGGTTTTAAAATGTTTATTTTAAAATCGTTGTTTTATTTTAATACATGAAATGTGGGTTTTAATAATGGGATGGTTTTATTGAAATTGTTTTTTGGAATGGATTTCATTAAAATAATTGTTTTATTCAAATTGTTGAAATGGTTGTTTTTGCATTGGTTTTTGGTTTAATGGTTGTGTGTGTTATTGTACATTTAGGATGGATAAGGGTATTAAGAATTCCCCATAATTAGTAGGATGAATATGGGAAAAACATTTCACCCATAAAATGGTTTGTTAAGTTACGTCTCAGTGAAAGGATGACTCACCAATCACGAGTGTAGGGATGTCCATGGTTTTATGCCTGGATGGAATTGTGGATATATGGAATTAAATGTATTAAGACAAGATGTAACTTATGAAATGGTTAAATGTATTTTTTAGTTACTTTCTTTATAAATTTTATGGTTTTTAAAACTATTTTGGAATTAAACATCTTGGATTTTTTATAAATTTTTTTATTTGTTTATATAAAATGTATATAAATGTGCCAACATGTTCTATCTTAGTTGGGTGAATAGGGAATTCAATCTGGGAAAACCTACTAAGATTCATTACTCACCCCCTCTTTATAAATTTGGTGCTTTTGCATATATTTTTCATCGGGACATAGCCAGAGATAAATTATTACACTTCTTTATTGGTACATTATGATATTGGGGTTGTATTGTGGAGTTTAAGAATGGATAATTTTGGGATATTTGGAGTTTCATATTTTGAGTCTATGGGTTTTGTTGGTTTTTCCTTTCACTATGTACCTTATTATTAGTAGTCATCTATTATAGTACTCTATTCTAAATTGATTTTTATTTATATTTTATTTCATTAAGTTGTTTTACAATGTTATCATGCATCATTTAGAAACCTTTTGTTATGGTGTTTTTGGTTGGGTAGTTTTATTTTTCAAGGTAAAATCATCCCCCTCATGTATTGAATCCCTTAGTATTTATTTCAAGCCTTTAGCACCTTCGGGGTGTCACTTAAGAAAAAGAAGAAATTCTACCTCGACTCAATTCAATGAGGTGGGGTGGGATGTTATATTATGATCTTACTCAACCATCTTATATTCAGTAAAGTGGGTCTCTTTAAATATGATGTAATTTGGAGTTAAGTTTTGAGGAAATCCAATTTATTATTTCAGGATTGGAGAGTCAAAAAAATGGATCAATGAATTACATTCCTTCAATTAGAAAATCCCTTCCTTCTTAAATACATTTAAGTGGCTTGAACAACCCTTATTTGGAATTTGTGAAGAGTAATGTGGAATTTTTCCACAAGATTATCTGAGAAATTTGGAATTAAGAGTTCAATGGAGATGGCTGTTGGGAATCAATAAAATAGTGAGATATTTAATAAAAAAATTATTATTGTTATTTATCAAATAATGTGTAATTAAGAAAAGTACTAATAATATACACTTTTAGATAATAATAATTAAATTTTCATCATCCACATAATACATGAAATCTATATAGGAGAAAAGCCATCTACTCATTAAGTGTAACTTATAGGATTGATTAAGATGCCTTTGTGTTGTGTTACGGAATTGAAAAAAAGTTTATATACTAGAATCCTCAATAAATAATACACTTGTATAGGAGGTGAGTGATGAAGAGATAATTATATTTGAGAAACATTTGAACAATATAGGTGAGTGATGAAGAGTTCATATAATATGAAAAACCATTGAATGACACGGTCGGTGTTCATTGTCTGATTATATCATTTATTTCTAGTGAACTCATGAAGTCTCTCTAAAACACTAATTTCTATAGTTTGGATAATTATTTCCATGGTATTTACCAGGAGAGATAAATACATGACTGATTTGAGGTCTCTAAGGTACTCTTTTAGAGTAAGACTATAAAGGGTGTGCCATTTGGGTATAATGTTGTCAAGATAATTAGCTATATTGAGTTTTTAGAGGTTCAAAGGTTAAAACCACTGGATGAACTATGCACCATTTTCATTATTTCGGATATCACTAATAGCTTCTCCAATATTGTTGTTAATGTTAATATAAACAAAATTGATAAGTATATCCTAGATTTTCTTACTCTTTTTTACCATGTAGATAAGGATATGAAGAATGAAAATCCTGTGGTGAAAAGGCTGAGAGTCACAACGATATAAAATTTTTGTAGATAAAGAAAGGAAAACAAATAATGAGATTATCATAGGACATGAAGATTTACATTGTTTGTGAAAAATACATACTTCCATGGAGAGGCAGAAACATTTCATTAAAATTGGATTATAATTACAATGAGATAATAAGATTATCATATATAAAATCCCTAGATCGAATGAGATAATAGGGGATACGATTCATTGTTTCAACAACTGCACATTAAATCTAATGTACAACAGTTCCACAACCACCGAAGAATGAACTAATAAAGTGTCAGCGGTTAGAAGTTCATAGAGTTATATTATCACTGTCTGCAAAGTCTATGATGCTTTAGTTCCCTCTTGTTGCAAGCCCAAAGATTCATCACAATTCACTTCCTAAAAAAATATCAAGGGGATGCAACAGAGAAGGATGTTGTTTGTTTCACATATGGAAAGAAGGACCATAAAAAGAAAAAACCCAACCCAAGAAAAGAACAAAGGGGAAGCTTTAAGTGTGTTGTATATAGTGTGAAATTTATATATTTATAAAATTTTGGTATTAGATACATCTTGTGCTGTTCTCATGTGTATAAAAATATAATAAAAAAATAAATTCTAAAAAATCAATCAAGAGGAGTTAGATTTATGAGCTATTAATAGAGATAAACTAAATAATGTGGCTATTTGAGACTACCACCTCACATTTCCAAAAATAATGATTTTAGTTTGGAAATATTTTTATTATTTTCCATCCCTTACCAAAAACATTAAATATATATATATATAAAAACTTGATAAAGATGGATTTATTTTCAAATTTGGGAATAAATATTTCTTATTTTATAAGGATATTTATTTATGGTGAGAAACATTTAAATAATAGTCTTTATGTGTTAGATTACGCAATCTATATAATGATAATCGATAATGAAACTACATCACATGATTCATAACACAAAATTTTTTGACATCACTGATTAGTTCATGTAAATGTAAAACATTTGAATAAATTGCAGAGAGATGGATATTTAGATTCTTTTCAAATAAAACCACTTGTTTAATGTCACACATGTTTACATGAAAAAATAACAACATACCCATTTAATGGGAAATGTGAAAGGGTTAAATAGATTCTTGATTTTGTTTACGTTTATGTGTGTGGACCATTTCTTATTGAATAATGTGGTGGGAACTCATAATTCATAACTATTAATGATGATTTTAGTAGATATGGATTTGTATACTTAATGTGGTATAGGTTGGATTTTTTGAGAGTTTTATGGAATAAATGAATGAATTTGAGAACTATCTTGGTGAGAAGATGAAGAAACATATCTTAGAACATGGTGGAGAATATATTAATCAAGAATTCATTGATTATTTAAAGATGTTTGGGATTAGATCCAAACTCACTCCTTATACACCTCACTAGAATGGTGTAAGATAAAAGAGGAACCACACCCTGTTAGAAATGGTGAAATCCATGATGAGTCATGCAAGGATTCCATTATCATTTTTGGGATATGATTTACAAACAAAAACATAACTAGTAAAACCAAATCGAACTAAAAAAGAAGACAATATACTATACCAATTTTGAAATATAAAGTGTTGGTATACTTACATGTGTAGGGATTCAATGCATTTATTAAAGACAATTCCAGTTAAAAATATTCACACTAAGGCATGAAGTGTTCCTTTATAGGAAATCCGAATTAAAAATTTGTCATTACATATACTAACCCTCATACAAGAATTTATTAGTGGAAAGACACTCCGTATTCCTTAGATAGATTGCATATCTAAAAGAGATAGTGGGAGTGAGATAGACATCGATAAAGTTGATTCTCAAGGTATAAAAGAGTTGATATTTGAAAAAATCCTATAAATATTCATGGAAGAAGATGCTCCAGAGACACACGTTCTATATAAGAGTAAAATAGACGTTAGAGAACAAGAGTGGTATGGTTTTATAGTAATCGAGGATGAAGAATTATTATTAGAAGATCATAATGGCCCTCTAACCTACATGTAAGATGTTAGTCATGCATATTATTTGAAGTTTAAAGAATCCATGAATTCTAAAATGGATTCTATATACCATAACCATGTCAGTATTTTTAAGATCCTCTATTGGATGTAAATAGTATTGTTTGAAAATGGGTTTTCAAGAAGAAAGTAGACATGGATGAGAAATTCAATATCTATAAAGAACAACTTGCTGCAAAATGGTTTAAACAGTGTCATAGAATTGACAAAAAAAAAACCTTTTCACCAGTTGAAATGTTGAAATCCACTAGAATTCTAATTTACATTGCATCTTACCATGACTATCAGATTTTGAAAATGAATTTCAGAAAATATTTCCTTAATTGGAACCTTTAGAAATATTTCAATATGATACCACCCAAAGGGTTGTGACTCCAAAGGAGGCCATCAAGCTTTTCATGCTGAAAAAATTAAATTATGGATTAAATAAAGTTTCTATGTAATTAGAAGATCATTTTTGTGAGGCCATAAAATAATTTTTTTCCACAATGAATGAATGTGAGTCTTGTGTCTAAAAGCGTTTTAGTGGGAGTGTGGTCATTCTCTTAATTTTATGTGTTGATGAAATATTACTTCTTGGAAATAAAATACTAGTCTTGTTGTATGTTTAATATTGGATGAATACATGATTCTCCACGAAGGACTTAGGCGAGACAATATATATTTTTTTAATCAATATCCATAATGAGAGATCCAAGACACTAGTCAGCATATGTCAATGTATATATATTGATAAAATATTGAGGATATTATGAATGAAAAAGTCTAAGAGGGGATTGTAGATAATATCAAATGGTTTTAAACTTTACTGGAAAATTAATCCTTGGACACATGAGGAAAGGAAAATATTGGAAAGGATTCCACACATGTCACCAATTTGGTCAACCATGTATGTTATGCAATGTACTAGGCTAAATATTCCATACACATTGAGTGTGGTAGGAAGACATCAAGATGAGACAGGTGATATTCATTGGATGGAGGTCAAGACTATACTTAAGTATATAATTAATAGAGAGGATATATTCCTAGTCTATGGAGGAGATGAGGAACTAGTCATCATATGATATGCATATTATAGTTTCCAAATAGATCACAGTGACCCAATATGATAGAAATGATACACCATCACTTTGAATGAATGTGTTTTGACATGGAAGAGCTCAAAGTAGGCTACGGTCAATGATTATACAATAGAGTTTGAGTATATTGTAGATTATGAGGTAGCTAAATAAGAGGTATGAATATGAAACAGAATCCAAGAGCATAACATGGTACCTATCAGTAAATATCCTATCACACTATATTGTTATAAAACTATAGTGGTAACTATCCCTAAGAATCCAAGGTCATATAAACAGATGAAACTTATACTTCATAAGTATCAACTCTTGAGGTATTTTTCTTAGAGCGGTGAGGTTGTAGTGATAAGAATATTCATGGTAGAAAATGTGGTGTAACCCTTTACAAAATCCTTGAATGAGACGAAACATGATCCCCAAGTTAGGACTGGTGGTCTGAATGTTGTAGATAGTTGGATATAGTTCAACTGGGAGTTTTTTGGAGTTGGTGTTCTTGAACCAATAGGTTGTACTTTTAATACATGTATATTTGTACTTTTACATATAAATAAAAAATGATCACATTTTGTTCATTATTTGTCATGATTTCAATATAATAATCTTCTTGAGTATCTTTAGCATTGATATGGTTATAGCAGTTCCATACTTTGATGAGAACCATGAATAATATTTAGGGTTTTATTAAATATCTTTCAACGACCGGATAACATACTATCATAGGTAACATAATATGTTTACTTTAAATTGAGTTTACTTATAATAAGATGAGTATTCTTCTCATGTATTTTTCATATGGTAATCATCATGATAGAAGATTATAAGAATAGACTCGTCGGTATGAATTCTACTACTTTTGGTGTCGTTGAATATTCCTATCTATGAGCCTATGTAGTGGCCCTTAGAGTTTAATATTTTCATTTAATCTTGTAATGACTAGCACACTTATATTTACTAACCAAAATGGGATTCAATATTTTTTTGAGAGTTATGGTACGTTGGGTTCTTCATGAATATCATTTCGTTAATTGATAATATGAGGAAGGATTTGTCCCTTCCATCTCTATGGAAGTTGATATCTCTAATCGTTGATTGGAATATAACCATCACATTAAATTTCCAGGCCATGTTTTTATGAAGTTCTTATCTTATGTATTCATTGAAACACATATCAAGATTATATGTTGAAAAAATAGATTTAAAACCTGCTTGATAAGATTTTGAGACAAAGAAATTATATTACATGTGAGAATTTGTATGTATTTGTCATCAATGCGACATTAAATTATTTCTCTTGTGTGTCTTGACCTATAGATAGAAATATTGGACTTTAGGGATGCCCACCAAATATTAACGTGAAATAGTCCTTAAGGGTCCCACACTAACTATTTCTATTAATCTCGATTCAATTCTATTTGAATTTAATTAATGGGGAAAATATTATTTTCAAGACTAAGAAATTATTTTATTCATGTTTTATTGATCACTAATATTTTCGAGGTAATAAATAATTATTTATTCATTAATAAATAAATTAATTATTATATAAATATTTAATAAATATTTAATAATTTTATTTTGAATAAAATATTTATTTTATTGATGAATGAAATGATTAATTAAATATTTATCTAGGTATTCAATAATTGTCAAAGGGATGGAGTTGACCAAAATTATTTACAGTGATTAATATTTATTTCCAAGCCATAATATAATATTTATCATTGCATGAGTTACCAAAAACCATAAAATTTTAATAATAACATTATTATTATTATTATTATATTTCAAGAGGTTTAATAATGACTATTATATTATTTAAGAGTCGTAATGCAATTAGATATTATTTTAACATAAACACTAGATATATAAATAGATGGTTATATATATTGTGTAGGGTTAATTGGGATTTGAGAATCATTGAACACAATATAATTATCTCTCTATTACTTCTCTTTTATTATAAAGAATGAGAAGAAGTATACAGATTGTTTTTTCCAAAAAAAAATTTAAGTGATCCTAAAAAAAGAATGATAATTGATTCACCATGCTATCACCTAAAAATAAATTCGTTTAGTTCAGATATCAAAAGAGCACATGTGGATAACCACAAAAGGGATTCTAGACTTTGATCTTTATAGTACAAAAAATGTAATAAAGAAAAGGATTCTAGGATGATCAACAACATCTTTATCTGAGAAAGGTCTAAAGAATAGGTATTCATTTCTTCTGATCTTAAATAAATTAATTATAAATTTGACATGAAATATCTTCTCTAGGATTTCAGGAAATTCTATGTTGAATTATTTTTTTTATCGCGCATTACCATCTCATCCATAGTTCCAAGAACCTTCAACAACATTGTCTATTTTATTTTACCCATAATGTATATCTATATAATATTATACTTCAACCATTATTAGATCTCATCTCCAATCTATTCTACGTAAACAATATTCACATCATTAATATTGACATCCAAATTTCCCGATCATCCAGATTACCATGATCGTTAAAAACTATGATTTTTTAATCATCCCATAAACTATAAGACATCTATTAATCACCATAATACATCTAAGTGCATCACTTCATATATTATAAATCATGTAAGACTTAAGGTATGATGTATCCCCCATGATTGTTCATTGACAACAATATATATAATCAGATTACTTATGTCAATGTACCCACTACATTCTCCCTTAGAATAACATCACTAGTCTAATCATATTTACAGAATCAATTTGTTGTTAGTTCATTATTTAAAAATAATAAAATTGATCATGTGTAGCTCTATTCTATAATATAAATCATATTACATATAGAATATATAGAGATATTTTCCACCTTCACAAATTCTAAAGTCAACTTAATCTGCAACAGTTAAAAATATAGAATATTTTTTTTAATTTGTTCTAAGTAGATAGGCTTTATGAATACACACTTTTTAACTAATTAATTGATTTGTTTAACATATTGAATCTTAATATTTCACAACAATACCCTTGTATATTTTTTATTACTCATTCCATTAACTATTTTCTCTTATTATTCCTAAAATATTCCTACATTAAATTTGTACAATATATCTTCCAAATTGGTATCATTTTAAATGGTTCATTATTTTAAAAATGGAACTCTATATATGTATTCAAACATATATTATTGACCATATTCATCATTTTCTATCATTGTCATGATTTAACAGACTAAATGACTACTTTTTTAGAAGATACTACATTTTTTTCCAATGACTTAGTAATTAAAATTTTGAGGGTATTATGATTTCATAGTAATTTATCTTTTTATAAAAATTACATATGTTATTATAAAAACAGTTATTCAATCCATTTATTCAAATAATTATTGTTTTTTATGTTTTTTTACCATCCTTAATAAAAAATTTTAATCAATCCCAATATCACACTACTATACATATTTTTAAACATGTAAATTTTCAAGAAATAGTTTATCATAATATGAAATTTCAGTTTCAGAATGCATTATCATGCTTTGATATTGTAGTTTAAATTGAATATGGATGAAATATCATTTTCATAATATAAATGGAATATAAAATTTTCTTCACACATGAAGTTTGTACTAAATATTTTAGTTCACAAGGATTATAAATGACATTTCAATTACTTACAATACTTCAAATTCTGTAATTATCAAAAACTATATCATATACATATCTTTTTTAGAAGATATCATCCGGAATATTCATTATTATGAAGATATGAAATATTAGAGGAATTCTAGTGGGAGGATGCAAGCTGTTCTACAGGATAAATGGTTATGATGCATAATATATATATATATATATATATCTATGTGTGTGTGAATCTATATATATAATGACATATATATTTATATTTTTATTTATTTTAAAAACATCTCTTTTATAAGGAGGGAAAATAAACATGGACATGAAGCTATTGATCGCTTCAGTTTTAGATGGCTATAATGATAGCATATTTATTTATGGGCTGGGAAGGCTAGGAAATACATACCTGATGGTAATAATAATATCACTATTCAATTGGGTATGATAAATTTCATAGGACCAAATATAATTTCCATTATTTTATTTTTCATTCATTAATGCATATTCATCATTAATATTTGTCTCATTATTTGATTCTATTTTAATAGTGTCTAACTCTGGGGATGCATTTTTATTTTTTATGTGTAGAAAATTTTACTGATATGGAAGTACATTGTTATGGGAATTTATTAGTATACAAGAAAAATCCACTTAGATAAATTATTCCAATCATCAAATATATCCCACTATAAATTAAAAGATCAATAGATACAAGAAGCTTTATATTAAATTAAAATTATTTCATATCAGAGTGATCTTATATACAAGGTGAATCCTTAATATCAAATTTATGTTATATATTAAATTTTCTTCATCACATTTAACACAATTTTTAACACCATTTTGAGTTTATTTCCAAAACCTTTTCTATTTTCATTTTTTCTCCTTCCTTATTTTTTTCCAATATTATCTTACCAAACATGCTTTTAAAATTATCAATTGAATTTTTTCAATATATATATATATTTATAAAATTTTATTATAATCTAATTTAAAATTTATTATAATTAATTTTATTTCTATATTTGGATTTATTTACCTATATATTTATCTTTTATTATCAAGAAAATTATTCAGAAATGTTTTTACATTAACACTGAATATTTATGTTTAGCATTCGAATTTTTTTCACCATTACATGTTTTTATATTTGATTTCAAATTAAATAAACCATATTTTATTCATGTAAGCATGTGGATTAAGCCCATTTTTTATATTGATTTATTAAAGTGTCAACATTATTTTTTTTAAAAAAAGGGAAATATTTTTATTTTAAAAAATGAATTAATTTTAATTAAAATCAATTTTTTTGGATTTATCATACATATTTGGGCTAATTAATAACTGCAATTTATTCTATATTTTTTCAAAACTGTAATTTTTTTTTAATTTTGAAAATTGTATTATTTCTAACTAAATGGTTTTCCCTCATATACACTGTCATCCTATCTTTTATCTTCTACACAAGTTACTTTGTACTTACTCCTACCAACAAATCCATTTTCACTCCAGGTTTTGAAACCAATTTCATCCCACATTTCCCAATCCACCTCTCCACATCTCTTTCTACCACCTTTAAGGAACTGCCTCTAAACTTACCCATGTCCCCGCCTCCCCGCCTTCATCTACCTACCTCCCCACCATTATGTTTCACCATATTGACTCTATATAATTCTCCATATTCTTCAATTAATCTTATCTCTATTATATTTTAAAACCCTATGCCTTTCTAAAACCAAACCCCATAGTTTACCACCTCTGTTTCTATGCCTCCCACATTATAGATCACCTCTCTTCCTCTAATTTGATCAATCTCAGAACTTTTTTTGTTTATTATGGCTATATGTCCTTAATCAACTTCATCTAGATCCATCCACTCTAGGATGGTTTTTCACCACCTAAAATTCATCACTGTGATTTGAGTCCATTATATATCCCCTATAGATTCTTCCATATTTTTTAGAAATCATTAGCCCCCCAAAGTAACCCTAACTACTTCTGAAAACCTCTTCTAGTTCATTATTCTAGTATAATGAATGGTATATGTTAATGTTTCCAGATCATGTACATTTATATAATTAAAACCCTTTTTATATTATGAAGATTTATTATATTATTTATTTAATAAATATCCAATCCAAATAGCTCCCTTCTCTTCTATAGTCATCCCCTATATTGGGTCCTCATTTCCATTCCACATTTTTTCCTCTATACTCTTCTTGGGATAAAATCTCTAATAATTTATCTGATATGATTCATTATTAAAATTATTATTTTATTCATAGGTTCCTTTTTTATTCCCATGTTCATATACATTTTTTAATATATAATAATAATTTCATGTTAGTAAAAATGTTTATATAGGTTCTTATCTGTTCATATTTTTTCATACAGTTTCATATTTATTAACAAAATAATTGATTGCACTTATATATATATATGTTCATATTTTTTCATATTTGTTGTTCTACATATTCATATTATAGTTATTTGTTTTTATCGATTTATATTTATTCCCACAAATATAAATGTTCATATTTTTTAACAATATTTGTTCATTTTTAAAATTAAATCTTTCTTATATGTTGGTATGTAATATGCATGTTTGAATGTTTGTTCATGTTTTTTTTATAATATATGTAGGTTTGAATCCTATTTGTTTAGGGTTATTATAAGGGATACTGACTTATCTATATTGCAGAAATTTATATTCTATATTAAAACAAATATTCCCTTTGCAGTTCTTTTAGCATGGAGTTTGTCAATTTTTTCAAGCACCCAAATCCCATTATTGATTACTATTTTTGAAATGGTTTTCACAGAACATGATATAATATATCCTTTTCATTATAGGTTTTAGTATTAATTATATTATATCATTTATCAGAATCTTATCTGAATCAAAACTAATTTTATGTGATAAAATGATAAATTCAAGCGTGAAACAGATATATATTTTTTGAAATTACATTAACATTTCAAAAAAATACTATATTTTTTTAGTGTTTCACCCTTCACAAGTTATTACGTCTCATGAAAATTCACAATTAGGGGATACCAGTTTATACTTGTACACACTACATGAAAGAAAATGAATTTTAGGGTGGGTTTTTGGATGTGGTTTTTAAAATTACTGTTAAATACTCAATGAATTTGTTAGCATTATTTAAAACCCGATGATAAATTTTTAATTTTATTTTCTATTCATTTTTAAGATTAGTTTTTTAAGAAACTAATTCTAAATTGATAATTTTTTTTTAAATATTTAATAACTATTTGTCAATTATTATTAATAACAATACTTTTCAGTTTTGTATTGATTTAATTTTTTATATACTATTTAATTTATTATTATATGTTAATTATTAATTATTATTAATTATTTGTTAGAAATTACTTGAAATTTAAATTAATTTTAGGATAAGTTGAAAATAAGACTCTATCATCAAATAACAATAAATTTTGATCCAAGTTTCCTTTTTAGAATTACATCTAATCAAATCAAAGCTCATGAAATGAGCTACAATGAAATTAGTTAATAATTTGTTATTAATTAATATAATAAAAGTTATTATTATTTTTAGAGAAGTTATCAAACAAACATTAACTTTAAAAACCAAATATTTTGATTCAGTATTCTATTTGTATTAAAGGATCCAAAGAAGAATCCATATAGATCATCCACATGTGATTCAATAATCTATGAAAGCATCAATCTTAAAATTATGGGTTCTAGCATTGAGATTGAACAACACCTTGGACATTTCTACGATCATCGCATCATCATACCTTTGATGCACATGGTAGAGCTCGATCTGATCACATGGATCAAGTGATTCTCTCTCTAGAAAGTAAGAGGGGGGATAGAATATCTGATGAACATTTAGTGAATAGTCTATAGGTGAGATCCTTTATCCTCTTATTTATAGTGTGTTATGATATTACCCCAAAAGGCTCCCTAGCCACCCAAAATATCTTTACAGACAATATAGATGATATATTATGAAGAATTTACTGAGTCATAAATATGATTTATATCTTTATAACATTCTTAAAATCATATAAATATATTACACGTAAAAAATTGATCTATTACTTCTACACATTATTCTCAAAAATATTTAATGAATTTAGAATATTTTAAACTAATATTAATTAATATAATTTTTCTTCATGTATTTACTTTAATAATTGTAAATAAATTTAATAAATAAATTTAATTACAATTATTCTTATGTTAACTAATTTGTATTTATTTTTTCCTTTGGTTATCGTATATACTTGGAAAAATTCCGGACCCCATTGGTGGGTCCCACCATGTCCTACATACCTAATCACTGAAATAGTGTAGACTCTTGAATACACTATTGTGTGTGACCCTTTAAGAAATTATATCAATAGTAGTGAATACTATTCACAAACCAAGAGCTGAATCTAGCATCCCATAATGGCTCTTAAATATACAAGAAGTATTCATTACAATGACAACCAACTTAAAAACATGAACTATGTAACATAACCTATTTTTCATTTGATATATCATAAATCAGGACACACACATGTGTCATCATCCTTTATTTATTTATTATTTATTGTTCAATCTTGATGGATTTAAACATAACTACCATGGAATTGGTTTCATGGATGTAATAGCATCCCGATCAACCTAGTTAGAGATATTACATCCTCAACTTAGAAGAAAAAAAATTCTATCTTGACCATTCAACTAATTTCATACCACCAATAATACACCCAACAAAAGCTACATTAACATGATTTAACTGTCCTAGTTTTTTCCTTGCTTCAAAGTGCTTGATCAACTGGAACACACTTAAAATGTTATCAATTCAGGAGACCAATACACTTTTCTATTGATAGGAGAAACCAATGACACCCAAAACATGTGGTTTTATTATTAATGGGATTATCCTAAAGATCTCAACAACTAGAAATCACCAAGTTCAAACTACATGTGAATACGTTTCAATGCTTCTGAGCCCCCAACACTTGATAGTAAAACATATACTCTGTCTAATCAGTATGATATTTCTATACTATATGAAATATGTTTATGATTAATTTTATAGTATCTCAAGGTTATCATTATATCCTGTGTTCAACTATAACCTTTTGATATAGAAATTAATCTGTGGGAAATAACCTTAAATAGCAGATACAAAACTTTCTACTCTAATGGTAAGTGTAAATCATGTATATATCAATGTATAAATGAAATGGTAATATAAATTTACTCTTAATGTTGTGTCTAGGTCAACCACTTTTACAACAAGATATGGTATACTCAGGAAACCCCTATACATGGTTTCATGGGAATTATAAAGAGTCCCAAATAGAAGAGTGTCTATATAGGTTCCTGGGTTCATCAGATTGGGTATTTATTTTTTACTCCTTCTAGGTTTCCCACGTTACTTCCTCCTCATACAACCATGCCCTGATCCTCATTGATTTATCTTGAGATGTCGGTAAACCCAAAAATGGGAGGGCCTTTAGCTTTGAAAGAATCTATGTTATGGAGGAGGATTGTGAATAATTCCTCTATTAGGGGCAGTTTGGGGTATACTAATGTTAAAAAGAACATGTCCTAGGAGGTCTCAAAGATGATGTAGTAGATCTATGGTAAATTATTCCAACCAGATATACAATGAGAACTGACTGAATGTAGGATGGATGATCTTCATTCCCATTCCCTTGGAATTTTTCATTTATAGAATATTAAAACTTGAAGCGAATATTGATGAGTCCAATAGAGTTAATAAGATATTATAGTTTATGTGAGCACAATATGCTCATATGGAAAGTGAAATCCAAATACCCTATACTTCTAGTCTAAGGAAACAACAGGGCGTCACAAAAACATTATTTCTTACCTCACTAATCTTAATGTAAGGTCTATTTTAAATAGAAATGATATTGGTAATACTATGTCTTATTTATTCCAAGAGATATATAATACGGGGGAGTTTTCCATCACATTGAATATCAAGACTTGTGCTATCTTGGTTGTTATAGAGGAAATGAACCATCATCTTGTGTGATATATCACAAATGAATAAATTCCCTTGTAACTCAATAAAATCCATTTCACTAATAGATTAGGCCTAGATGGATTTGAAGATTTAATTTTCAGAATGTTCTTGCACATCATCTTCCTAGATATTTCGGGACTCAAGAAGGATCTATGGAGTGATAATTCTAATTTTCACTTGATTAAAAAAACACAAAATATCCTCATGCATAAATAAAACATCAGATTTGGTTACAATTTAAAACCTATTAATCATTGTAACGTTACATATAAAATATTCTCTAAGATCTTGGTGAAATGATTCTTGATTTAGTTTCCCTATTTTATTTTTGAGAATCACAATTCCTTTGTTCCTAGTAGAATCATCACTAACAACACCATTGTCGTCCATGAAAATATTCACTCCATGAAAACATTTAATAAATCCAAGAGATGTGTTTTTTCGTAGAAACCTGACATGGAAATATACAATGATAGAGTTAAATGTTCATCCCTCCAATTTTTTATAACGAAGATGAGTTTTTCTCAAAAGGGATTGAGATATTCAGGTAATGTGTCAATTATATCTCTTTTATGATTCAGATTAATGGTGGTCTTATGAAATGTTTTACGCCCTATAGGGGACATTTCCAGGGGGACCCTCTCTCTAGCTTCTTCATTATCTTGGTTGTTGATGTTTTTTACAATCTTATTTTTTTTGGAAGTAAATGGTAACCTTATCCATGGTGTGAAGGGTTTTCAAAAGTTCCCCAATCTCCCAACAATTATTTTTAGACGATATCCTTATTTTATCGAGGGCTATATTGGGAGAATGAAACTATATATGAAAAATAATATGTATGTACGATTTGTATTTAATAAAATCTCTCAACCACTTGAAATTTTAAATTTATTTCATCTCTCTTGTAAAAAAATTTAATAAAGAGGATCTATATAAGAAATAGAGAATTCAAGTTGTTTATAAACACAAAAAATACTCAAGGCATCCCACCATTTATTGGTGATGAAAAAAAAAATTTAGAATATTTTTGACTGGCTGGAAAAAATCCAGTTTTGTTATACTAAAATGATATCAAAAGAAGGAAAGGATTTCCTAATGACGTCCATAGACCAATCAATCTCAACTAATATTATTCCACTCTTTAAAACCTCAAGTTTTATGATTGACCATCTTCACTCTTGTCTGGAAAATTGTTTTGGGGTACCTTTAATGGGAAGAATAAAAATCAATAGATATCATGGGACAAGATATTCCTCCAAAATCATGCTTAGGTATGGGTTTCCATGGCGTGATCTACTTAAACAATTCCCACCTATCCAAAATAGGATGGCAGCTCATCCGTGAAACCAAATTCTTATATTCTTGAGTCATGCAAGATAAATATTTCCCCCTTTCGGAATTCAGCATGGCTTATCATGACAACCACCCAACGTCATCCAAAGGAGACTTTAGGGATCATGTTATATATTCCATAGGGGGTTCCATTGGAGGTTCATTGATGGATGTTATTTCAAAATATGGAAATAACCATGGCTGGTTAATGGTGGTGGCTCATTAGAAACATCCAATTTAGTTGATGGATGGAAAGATGCTAGAATCCTTTTTTTAATGATACTAGAGATGGATAGTGGAATTTGAAGTTGGAGGATTGGTTTTAGGACAGAGATGGAATGATTATCCACAATTTCCCCTATGTAAGGAATATGGTGTCATACATCCTTTTCTGGACATTTGATAATACTGGTGCTTATTATTTTAAGTCTGGATAAATGGAGGCCCTTTAAGCATTGACCCTAGGGGTGGATGATATGTGAAATTTCCTTTTACACCTTATGATCCCACCAATGTATTGGTACTTTTTCTAGAATTTTTTCTTAGTGATTCTATCGACAAAGTATTTCCTTGTCTTATTCCATGCTGCTGTTGAACCCTCTCTCTTAATCATCCTTTCGGTACAGGAGTCCCAACTAATTGACATCACTCATTATCTTGGATCTATGGAAGTGTTTCTTGCACGAAGTACTGATGTGGATGTTCTCCTCAACATAGTGTCGACCTTGGAAATGTTTATCCTAAAATGGTATAAATATATATATGTTGATAAAATTATCCAATTATGCATGATGAATAAGATTATCTTAGTGCATAGAAATGATATCATATTCAATCAGGTGGCCAAGTGTTTCTCTGTCTAGGTTGATCAGGCCACCCATTTTTTTTATTCTTGGAAATGGCATGATCCACCTCATAATGTCCCATATGTTCTCCATTCACCATGTTTTTGGTATGCACCCCCACATGGTGTTTTTAATATTTATATGGATGCTTATTTACCTGGTAGTGGCACTTTTTATGTTGGAATCATCCTTAGGGGATCCACTAACTCTGTTATCATGACTTTCCAAAATTCCTGCATTGTAAACTGGGACCCACCTGGGGCGGAATGTAACACCCCAGGTAAATAAAGAATATGACATTTTCATATTTATCCATATTTGTGAATAAAATATTAATATGACTTTAAAGGGGGCGCTATTCTCGATGGCGTACCCAACACGCAACAACGAGTTTCTTGGGAATCTTACGGTGCACTCTAATAATAAAATAATATTATTTTAAATGGTAGTTAAAATGTAGCCGTTGTAATGGCGAGAATGGATAGAAATAACTAAAATATGATTATATATGTTCTTAAATATTTCTACATTTATACAATAAAAGATAAAGGCTTAAAATACGAAAAGAATTCAATTTTAGGCGTACATGCCCTAGTTTTCACTAAAAGTTCACTTATCACCTTTTGATGGAGAACCATAATTAAATATAGTTTTGTTCACTCTTAAACATTCCTTTGGACCAAATAATACTCTTATTAAGAATCGGGACATCAAAATTTACTTTGTGTAAATTTTTCGTATCTTTCCGAAAAAGTTCATTTTTTTAATGAATAGTGTAAAATGTTGTATTTTAATTCAAAACCACTTTTTAATCTAATTTATTTATATGATTAGATTATATTTTGAATTGGTTTTAAAGTGAAATTAGAAAATATTTTTACCATTAAATCTAATAGTGGTCGTTGGAATCAATTTCACTTTGAAATCAGACTTAAACTAGTGTCAATCTTTTGATACTTATTGTTTCATAAAACACGCTCTTTGTCATGACAACGGGAATTAATTATTAAATTAATTAATGTGACTTATATGTTTTGAATTTTTTAAAACGGACTTCATTTTGGAATTCAGAATATCAAATATAGATTAGGGTGAATTTTTGGGATTTTTCTGAAAAACTTCAATTTTTGATGAATAGTGAAACCACTAAGTGGTACTTATAAAAACTGATTTTCCGTTTAAATGAAATTTTTCCATCATTGTGTTTTGATTTTCAAAAATCTGACATACATGGTTGTCATTAAGAATTAAAATGTGGTTCAATGGGATAAAAATAATTTTTTGGTGAATAGTAACTTATTAAGTTTTTAATCGCGATTAGTGATAATTAGTGTAGTTTAAGGTAAAAATGATATTATAAGAATGTGAAAACACCATGAAACTTGTCCTACACCTATTGGGTGAGTCATGTCCGACCAAGACAAGCTATGGGCCAACTTGGGGATCCCATGGATCCACTTTGGTTGGGAAATGACATAAATAACATTTTATTTAATGTAAAAGTAAAATTGACACAAACATGATATGTTTTACTAAAACAATTTTTAAGTGGGGTTATACAAGTCATTGTTTTGATTATAAATATTAATTGGAAATCTAAAACGATTTAATACATCATAGTATTTTTTTTATAATTTTTAGACATTAAATAAATTAAATTATTTATGACATAATAATGATGCAGCGATGACATCATTATTTGACGATTTAAATAAAATGGAAAGATAATGTAAACTCTATGCACTAAACATGTCCAAAACTTATTGGATGAGTGGATTTATAAGACTTATCACCTTATCCACGAATTATATCAATGTGGGACCTTTTGAAACCGAAACACATTTTCAAATAATGTAATATTTCATTACTTTCCAAAAGTGCCCCTCCTCTCCTCTTATAAAAGGCCCCCACCTCTACCTCATTTAACACACTCCTCAAGCCTTTGGCTCGGCCAACCCCTGCCCATTTACTCTATACACATCCATCTCCTCATCCTAGTGGATTCCCTTTGGGCATAATCCTTTCAAAGGAAGCCTTTAGGCTCAAATCAAAAGGAGTTACACTTTTAAAGGTAATTCATTCTCTCATGTTCATTTGTTTTATTTTGCTTCTCCAACCCCCTAAACTCTTTTTATTTACTTATTTTGTAAAAAAACAAGTATCTTCAATATACTAGGATGTTGTTATAAGATTTATTCGAGCTACACTCTCACACAACTACATCAAATGGTTAAAGAACATACGGTTTCCGTGGATGGTGAAATTCTGCCTCCCGAAACGATGATTGTTCAATACTCATTTAACACCTTCAAAGGTGGCCATTATGATGTCACTATTTTTATATATGATATATAATATGTTTATGTTTTATTTATTCTTCTGTATTTTTCATTTTTGTCTTACCTTTATGGCTTCCATTATGGGTATACGTGATATCTTCATTTAAGGAAGTGCGGACTACCGCCCCCTCAAAGTGATTTGATTCGTTAAATACCATATGTGGGATGTATAAAGGATGGAAATATGATATTATATATTATATTATACTGGAATTATAATATACCTTTATATCATTATTATTCCATTCTATAAAATACGAAATAGAAATGAAAGTAGCGTTAATGCGTACGTACGGCTTACCGTCTCCATGAACGGTGCATTTCATTTCTTACCTCTAAATGATTATGTAATGTTATAAATGCATGAATGTACGGGATATATATAAAATATATGATATCTAAATAATGAATAAAATTCTGGATATAATAAACATTTGGCCACACGAACAACATGTAATTGTAAGAAGTCCACTTTCGACTTAAGAACCAAATATCGGCAAAACAAATATTATTAACTTAAATGATTACATAATGTTTATGACATGGTAATAAGTGGTATAAAAGTAATAATGAACTTGAAAAAGGTTCTTAAGGAATTATAAATTAACTCAAGTTTATTATTCAGGAGATTAAAGAATGATCGAGTCATGTCGGACCCGAGGTAAGGGATCCTACAACTCTCTTTCTTTTTAAGTACACTCTTTTATGTCATTTATTTTAAGCTCATCTTTCTTATGATTGGGATGTTCTTTTATATTACATTTACTGTAATTTTTATTTTCATGAGATGAGAGACCCTATTCTCTCTCATCAATCCATTTTGGAAGTTTTGAGTGGCGCCGTTAGGCTGCCGAACTTTCGTAAGAGATCTAACCTCTCTCTTTCTTTTTAAGTACTCTCCTTTATGTCACGTCTTTTAAACTCCTCCTTGCAATGTTAGGGGATTTTATTTTATATTCCACTTTATGTAAATTCTGTTGTAATATTATGGGATACTCTATTTGATCTCATCAATCCATATTCGTAAGTTTTATGTGGCGCCGTTAGGCTACCGAGTTTTCGTAAGGGATTTTTCATCTCACTTTTATTCCCGTGAGATTTATGCTAAATTTTCCACAAATTCCATTGAGTGGTGTATGTACTACCCATTATTCTACTCTTTGTGTAATATAATTTCGTTTATGAGTATATACATCAATGACCTATTGTCTTTCTTTCATGGGGTGTATGTTTTGAAAGATACCCAAGTCGGTAAGGGAACCTTTCACCCTCCTCTTTTTTAAAAGACTTCTTTTATTGGGTCTTTTAATTTACATATTTTTATGTCGGGATATGTTCTCATACATCCTTATTGATGTAAATTTTATGTCCAAGTGATGATATACACTTTTTATCTCTCATCAAATCATTTTTATGTGATGCCGTTAGGCTGTCAAGGGAACTTTTTAACCCAATTTCGATTTCATTGGGTTCAACTTGTAGTCATTGAATATGTCATCCATTGAATATGTGTGAATGAACTTTTATTGTTTTACACTTAATATCCACTTATATTGGGTGTATATATATTTGTCACACATATTTTTGAGATTTATTTGTCCTTAATTTAAGGATACCTTCTTTATAAGGGATTTCATCACATTTGACATTTCTATTGAGGGTTCATTGTTGTTATGCACCAATTCACTCTTATATGGTGTATATACTGTCCTTTGGAGTATTATATCATGAATCCCTTTATTCTCATGATATTATAAAGTTCTGACTAAATGTTATTCCTCAATTATTGTATTCAAGTGTCTCTAATTTTGGTAAAACCCCTTTAACCAAAATACCGTTTTAAATGTTTTAATTATTTGTTCTTATTAATATCCATGTTTTCAAAATGGTTTTAAGGATTTATTTATATGGATATTAATGGTTTAAAATTATAAAATCTTCAAGGTGGTATGAGACTCTTTGATTCAAAAATCTCTTTATTAAATGTTTTAAATGGTTTTGGAAATGGTTTCTTTTTGAATGGATTCATTATTTCAATATCCTAAAATGTTATATTGTGATTGAAATGTGGAAATGTTATGTTTCCTTTATTCATGTTTATGTGATACGATTATGTTATGGTTCTTGTGCATTGTTATGAAGAACGGGTGGTTCCGTGATAAACTAAGGGCGGGTGAGGCCGATATAGCTCTCCAATGCATTGGGTAACGCGAAGGAGTGAAACGTTAAGGTTTCTCCGAAGAGATTTAGGGAATATACGGTGATGGGTATTCCAAACGTAACCAAGAGGGTTACTCCCTACGTAAGAATGTTATGAATGCCTCAAGTTACCTTTATGTCTTATGTTTTCTATGATTTATTCATGATTTGATATGCCTATGTTTTATGGGTAAAGTATGATATCATTCTTATGTATATATGAACTCATGTTTCCTTTCCATATTTTTATAACCCTTACTGAGTTTTTTATGCTCATCCCAAGTTTTTGAAATGCTTTTCACAGGTCAAGGGAAAGGTACATGATGTGACGATAGTGTCAAGGATGTGTCAAGAAAGAATCCGTGTTTTATTTTAAATAGGTTTCCATTGATGGGAAGAATGAATATTGTCTTTTATGTAACTACCTTGTTTAAATGTGGAATGTAATGCAAGTTTCATGATCTAATTCTCTAAAACTCTAAACCTGAAAAGATCCTCAATGTGTAATCTTGTAATAACTCAAGTTTTAAGTAAGGTTTAAGGCTGGGGCCTTATAGTTGGTATCAGAGGTCGGTTTAGATAACTTTAGAGGTTAGGGTATTCTCTAAGCACATGTGGAATTACCATAATGGTTAGGATTTCAGAAAGAGTCTTAGTTTTAGATAAAGTGAATGAGTAAGTGTATCTTAGTGTTTACCTTCCTCATTAGTACATGATGGTTTGGTTGATATACTCACACTGACATTTCTATTTTTAGTGAATGGATGGATCTAGCAGGCACCAAAGAGACAACAGGTTTGAAGGAAACTGTGGTGGTTCTCTTATTAAGATACTAGATAAAATGGAGGATTCAATGAAGAAACTCGTAGTTGTTCTAAACCAAATATCAAGGAGTCGTGATCAACCACTTGAAACTTGGTATGATCTTTAATGTATCATGTACGAGATGACCAATCCATGTGGAAGTTCAGGTAATAATTATAAAGGTAACCATTAGAGTTTATATGATCCTTACTTTTGAGGTAATTATGGGTTATTATATGATATGATGGAAAATGAAAGGCATGAGATAAACATGTGGTTAAAATATGTTATGATCATTTTTGATGATTTTATCTCTTTTTGGGGAATGATTTAAGAATTATATAGTTTTGGAAAAAGGACAACACACAGACTGTGTGACAACCCGTCGCGTCGGACAATGCTGCTGGAATCGAACCCACAACCAAAGTGCGACTGGTATTTATCGCCTACCACTGGACTACGTGAAGTCCCTAGTTAGTTTGACCGATTCTTTTTAGTTATATGATTTTATGAATTAAGAGAAAGTTGATTTTGGGTTATTTATGAAAATGATTAACCTATCATGGAGGATATGTGATTAGGTTAATTACTTTTCAATACGAGACTTTAGGAGCAACTGATATTGTTTCGAGATAAATGTTACGATTTATCTTGGAAGACTATGCGACTAAATCCTTCAAATATTTGGGTTTCAATCTTATATTGGTTTACTTTGAAGAATTTTACGGAAAAATTGTTTATCAGATGGTCCTCGTTGAACTTTGGGTTTTGTTGGACAAATTTTGGAGATTAAGAATAGATTTTCTTTTTATAAGGGGTTATCCTTTTCTGGATTATCTGATCTTGTACTAATCTTTTTGGTCTTGGTTTTGGTTAAAGCCTAAAGAAATGGTAAGTATATATTTCTCTTTTTTGGATTAGGTGATTCTCTAGAAGTTTATTATAGTACTCTTAATGCGAACAAGTCTCCCTAAATACTCGTCTTTTGGAAAAAATATGAGTTTGACTAAGGAATCTAGTAAAAGTTGAAAGTCAACATGATAAGTGATTATGCTTCCTTATGAATAAATTCCTCAATAAAAAGTAACTTAAAACAAAAATTTTGTCTATTAACTTTTCCTACTGGGGAACCCAACACCGTTTAACCCATCACAAGTTTGTGATTTTCTTATTGTTAACTTTCTCCTAAACATGTTTTCTATCACTCTCCATCAGAACTTGACCCTATGTTTTCTCCTCCATGTCCATATTTTCATACTTAGAATCCTAGTATGGGTTAACTCGGGTGACCTCTGTGCTTATCTTTCTTTATTTTAAAGTGATTGTTTTACCGACTCCTGTTCCGATGTGGGACGTTCAAGGATGTTTCCAAGCGCAATTTTAAAATTGCGAGGACGCAATTTTAAAATTGCGAGGACGCAATTCCCAAAAGGGGGGAATGATGTAACACCCCAGGTAAATAAAGAATATGACATTTTCATATTTATCCATATTTGTGAATAAAATATTAATATGACTTTAAAGGGGACGCTATGCTCGATGGCGTACCCAACACGCAACAACGAGTTTCTTGGGAATCTTGCGTTGCACTCTAATAATAAAATAATATTATTTTAAATGGTAGTTAACATGTAGCCGTTGTAATGGCGGGAATTGATAGAAATAACTAAAATATGATTATATATGTTCTTAAATATTTCTACATTTATACAATAAAAGATAAAGGATTAAAATACGGAAAGAATTCAATTTTAGGCGTACATGCCCTAATTTTCACTAAAAGTTCACTTATCACCTTTTAATGGAGAACCGTCATTAAATATAGTTTTGTTCACTCTTAAACATTCTTTTGGACCAAATAAAACTCTTATTAAGAATCGGGACATCAAAATTTACTTTGTGTAAATTTTTCGTATCTTTCCGATAAAGTTCATTTTTTTAATGAATAGTGTAAAATGTTGTATTTTAATTCAAAACAAATTTTTAATATAATTTATTTATATTATTAGATTATATTTTGAATTGGTTTTAAAGTGAAATTAGAAAATATTTTTACCATTAAATCCAATAGTGGTCGTTGGAATCAATTTCACTTTGAAATCAGACTTAAACTAGTGTCAATCTTTTGATACTTATTGTTTCATAAAACAGGCTATTTGTCATGACAGCGGTAATTTATTATTAAATTAATTAATGTGACTTATATGTTTTGAATTTTTTAAAACTGACTTCATTTTTGAATTCAGAATATCAAATATAGCTTAGGGTGAATTTTTGGGATTTTTCTGAAAAACTTCAATTTTTGATGAATAGTGAAACCACTAAGTGATACTTATAAAAACTGATTTTCCGTTTAAATGAAATTTTTCCATCATTGTGTTTTTATTTTCAAAAATCCAACATACATGTTTGTCATTAAGAAGTAAAATTTGGTTCAATGGGATAAAAATAATTTTTTGGTGAATAGTAACTTATTAAGTTTTTAATCGCGATTAGTGGTAATTAGTGTAGTTTAAGGTAAAAATGATATTATAAGAATGTGAAAACACCATGACACTTGTACTACACCTATTGGGTGAGTCATGTCCGACCAAGACAAGCCATGGGCCAACTTGGGGACCCCATGGATCCACTTTGGTTGGGAAATGACATAAATAACATTTTATTTAATGTAAAAGTAAAATTGACACAAACATGATATGTTTTACTAAAACAATTTTTAAGTGGGGTTATACAAGTCATCTTTTTGATTATAAATATTCATTTGAAAGATAAAAAGATTTCATACATCATAGTATTTTTTTATAATTTTTAGACATTAAATAAATTAAATTATTTGTGACATAATAATGATGCAGCGATGACATCATTATTTGACGATTTAAATAAAATGGAAAGATAATGGAAAATCTATGCACTAAACATGTCAAAAACTTATTGGATGAGTGGATTTAGAAGCCTTATCACCTTATCCACTAATTATATCAATGTGGGACCTTTTGAAACCGAAACACATTTTCAAATAATGTAATATTTCTTTACTTTCCAAAAGTGCCCCTCCTCTCCTCTTATAAAAGGCCCCCACCTCTACCTCATTTAACACACTCCTCAAGCATTTGGCTCGGCCAAACCCTGCCCATTTACTCTCTACACATCCATCTACTAATCCTAGAGGATTCCCTTTGGGCAGAATCCTTTCAAAGAAAGCCTTTAGGCTCAAATCAAAAGGAGTTACACTTTTAAAGGTAATTCATTCTCTCATGTTCATTTGTTTTATTTTGCTTCTCCAACCCCTAAACTCTTTTTATTTACTTCTTTTGTAACAAAACCAGTATCTAAAATATACTAGGATGTTGTTATAAGATTTATTTGAGCTACACTCTAACACAACTACATCAAATGGTTAAAGAACATACGGTTTCCGTGGATGGTGAAATTCTGCCTCCCGGAACGATGATTGTTCAATACTCATTTAACACCTTCAAAGGTGGCCATTATGATGTCAATATTTTTATATATGATATATAATATGTTTATGTTTTATTTATTCTTCTGTATTTTTCATTTTTGTCTTACCTTTATTGCTTCCATTATGGGTATACGCGATATCTTCATTTAAGGAAGTGCGGACTACCGCCCCCTCAAAGTGATTTGATTCGTTAAATACCATATGTGGGATTTATAAAGGATGGAAATATGATATTATATATGATATTATACTGGAATTATAATATACCTTTATATCATTATTATTCAATTATATAATATACGAAATAGAAATGAAAGTAGCGTTAATGCGTACGTACGGCTTACCGTCTCCATGAACGGTGCATTTCATTTCTTACCTCTAAATGATTATGTAATGTTATAAATTCATGAATTTACTGGATATATATGACATATATGATATCTATATAATGAATACAATTCTGGATATAATAAACATATGGCCACACGAACAACATGTAATTGTAAGAAGTCCACTTTCGACTTAAGAACCAAATATCGGCAAAACAAATATTATTAACTTAAATGATTACATAATGTTTATGACATGGTAATAAGTGGTATAAAAGTAATAATGAACTTGAAAAAGGTTCTTAAGGATTTAGAAATTAACTCAAGTTTATTATTCAGGAGATTAAAGAACGATCGAGTCAAGTCGGACCCGAGGTAAGGGATCCTACAACTCTCTTTCTTTTTAAGTACACTCTTTTATGTCATTTATTTTAAGCTCATCTTTCTTATGATTGGGATGTTATTTTATATTAAATTTACTGTAATTTTTATGTTCATGAGATGAGAGACCCTATTCTCTCTCATCAAACCATTTTGGAAGCTTTGAGTGGCGCCGTTAGGCTGCCGAACTTTCGTAAGAGATCTAACCTCTCTCTTTCTTTTTAAGTACTCTCCTTTATGTCACTTATTTTAAACTCCTCCTTGCAATGTTGGGGGATTTTCTTTTATATTACACTTGCTTTAAATGCTATTGTAATATGATGGGATACTATATTTGATCTCATCAATCAATATTCAGAAGTTTTATGTGGCGCCGTTAGGCTACCGAGTTTTCGTAAGGGATTTTTCATCTCACTTTTATTCCCGTGAGATTTATGCTACATTTGCCACAAATTCCGTTGAGTGGTGTATGTACTGCCCATTATTCTACTCTTTGTGTAATATAATTTCGTTTATGAGTATTTACATCAATGACCTATTGTCTTTCTTTCATGGGGTGTATGTTTTGAAAGATACCCATGTCGGTAAGGGAACCTTTCACCCTCCTCTTTTTTAAAAGACTTCTTTTATTGGGTCTTTTAATTTACATATTTTTATGTTGGGATATGTTTTCATACATCCTTATTGATGTAAATTTTATGTCCAAGTGATGAGATACACTTTTTATCTCTCATCAACTCATTTTTATGTGATGCCGTTAGGTTGTCAAGGGAACTTTTTAACCCAATTTCGATTTCTTTGGGTTCAACTTGTAGTCATTGAATATGTCATCCATTGAATATGTGTGAATGAACTTTTATTGTTTTACACTTAATATACACTTATATTGGGTGTATATATATTTGTCACACATATTTTTGAGATTTATTTGTCCTTAATTTAAGGATACCTTCTTTAAAAGGGATTTCATCACATTTGACATTTCTATTGAGGGTTCATTGTTGTTATGCACCAATTCACTCTTATATGGTGTATATACTGTCCTTTGGAGTATTAAATCATGAATCCTTTTATTCTCATGATATTATAAAGATCTGACTAAATGTTATTCCTCGATTATTGTATTCAAGTGTCTCTAATTTTGGTAAAACCCCTTTAACCAAGATATCGTTTTAAATGTTTTAATTATTTGTTCTTATTAATATCCATGTTTTCAAAATGGTTTTAAGGATTTATTTATATGGATATTAATGGTTTAAAATGTTAAAAGCTTCAAGGTGGTATGGGACTCTTTGATTCAAAAATCTCTTTATTAAATGTTTTAAATGGTTTTGGAAATGGTTTCTTTTTAATGGATTCATTATTTCAATATCCTAAAATGTTATATTGTGATTGAAATGTGGAAATGTTATGTTTCCTTTATTCATGTTTATGTGATACGATTATGTTATGGTTCTTGGGCATTCTTATGAAGAACATGTGGTTCCATGATAAACTAAGGGCGGGTGAGCCCGATATAGCTCTCCAATGCATTGGGTAACGCGAAAGAGTGAAACGTTAAGGTTTCTCCGAAGAGATTTAGGGAATATACTGTGATGGGTATTCCAAACGTAACCAAGAGGGTTACTCCCTACGTAAGAATGTTATGAATGCATCAAGTTACCTTTATGTCTTATGTTTTCTATGATTTATTCATGATTTGATATGCCTATGTTTTATAGGTAAAGTATGATATCATTCTTATGTATATATGAACTCATGTTTCCTTTCCATATTTTTATAACCCTTACTGAGCTTTTTATGCTCACCCCAAGTTTATGAAATGCTTTTCACAGGTCAAGGGAAAGGTACATGATGTGACGACTGTGTCAAGGATGTGTCAAGAAAGAATCCGTGTTTTATTTTAAATAGGTTTCCATTGATGGGAAAAATGAATATTGTCTTTTATGTAACCACCTTGTTTAAATGTGGAATGTAATGCAAGTTTCATGATCTAATTCTCTAAAACTCTAAACCTGAAAAGATCCTCAATGTGTAATCTTGTAATAACTCATGTTTTAAGTAAGGTTTAAGGCCGGGGCCTTATACGGAAGCCCAAAAAATTCTTTATGTCATTGTTTTTTATTATAAGATAAATTATAATTCACTGATTATGTATTCATATTGCCTTTACATTATAAACTTTATAACCTCTTTGGAGAATAGGCTCCAACCATTTTTTCTGCTTTTCAAAAAGATTTGATCCCTTCACCTCTACATCCCCAATTGCTTGTTATTTTTCATTAAAAGGTAATGTAATATGGAAATACATATGTTTTCTACCAATTTCCTCTATGGAGGTTCTCTCATTTGGTTGGATGATTTTCCTTGGGGGATTTCATCAATTAATTTTTTAGACCTTTGATCATCTAATTATAACTGCATGTTACTCATATATATATATAAAGGAAAAAAATGTACATGTTACAATGTTAAAAAAATATGAATGTACAATAAGGAAAGTTACATCTAGATAACCAATTTTAGGGTTAGGTTGGACTCTTGTAGCCAACGAGGATATTACCCCCCCATCTCTGAGAAAATATCATCTCAAGTACACATTGGAATATGACCATTGGGTTCATGGATAAGATTGAAATGGGGAAGATATTTTTTGACATTCCAAAAGATTATATAGACATTCTTTTATTATTTTTCAAAATACATTATAAGAGTGTTAATAAATTACCAAAACTACCCTTCATCCCAATTAAGTGCACATCCATTCTTATAGATTGTTTATTTGTTATATATTTATTATAAGTATATTTATATTATATTTATAATAATAAAAATATTTTTTATATATTTTAATTTCTATTTGGTTTTTATGTATTATAATAATACTATAAAACATAAAATTTAAAATAAATAAAACTATATACACAGATACATTGAAAAATAATAGATACAAATAAATAAATAAGTAAATTATAATTAAAAATAATATATATTTATAAATATATAATTTCAATATTGGTAATATATATTATTATGAATATTAAAATTGTATATATATTCAGATAATTATATTTTATTGAATTTATATTAATAATAAATACCCATAATTTAAAATAATTTTTTTTTGAAATTATGTTTAGTGTAAATGCATACACATATATGAAATTTGAATTGAATAATTTCATATAAAATTTTCAAAGAAAATTATCAATTTCATCTTTCATTATAATTTTTCAGTATAAAGTTTCAATAAAGATTTCTCTTTTAATTTTATAAAATTTTTATGTATGTATGTATAAATTTACAGAGATGACTGGAAATTTTTGTCATAAAATTTCAGTATAAATTTCACTGGAAATTGTTTAGTTTTCCATTATAAATTTTGAAACTTTTTATTTAAAATTTTAATATAAATTTAAATGTATGTATGGATATATGAACTAGATATTTTAAATTTATATATGAACTTAAAATTACAAAAAACAATTTTGTACAACAAAATTTCAATGAATTTTTATAAGTAGAAGTTTCAATTAGTTTAAAATTTCCTTGAACATTTACTATATAAATTTTGAATGTAAAATGTTAATATAATTTTATAAAATATTTATAAAATTATATATTTCCATTTATAATTGAAAATTTTACGAGTGAATTTTTTATGGAAATTTTGATTTGTGTTTTGGATGTTTTCATTGAAAATTAAATTTCATGTTCAATTTTTTACTAAAAATGAAATTTTTTTGTATAATTTTTATTCAATATATATTTTTAAATTATAGTAGTTATCATTGAAAAACAACTTTATTATCAAAATATACACTGATAATTAGAAATTCTCACCATTAATTTTTACTGAAAAGTTTTATAAAATATGTGTTTATTAATATATACATGCATGTACATATAAAATATAAATATATATACATAGATATATATAAATATACATATAAATATATATATATATATATATATATAATAAATTTGTATGTGTATGATTTTCCATGTATAATGAAAAATATATATAATAATTTACATATAATAAAATATATAACATATATACGAATTTCAATAAGTATATTTATATTATTGTACATGTTTAAATTTGTTATCTATATTAAGAGGTGTGCCACAAAGTACATGTGTCTGTATTTCCATCCTTCCTGAACACGTTCTGACATTTCTATTCTTCACTTCCTCTTCTTTTCTATTCCTCAACCCCTATAATCCCACAATCTAATGACACTCCGTGAATCCAATATACGTAACTTTATGACCTTCCCTGACATCTTCTACCCTTCGATCTCTATGACTCAAAAATATTCCCAACATTTGGATCTTCCATGACATCCACTAATCTCTGTTCTCTATGGATCTACCCCTAAACTTTGTGAATATCCAATCTTACCTGGCCTCCCAGACATTTTGACCTTCCCTTCATATTTTTTCCATTTTTGACTTTCTTTCTATTTGGTCAACTCCACAAACCTTCATCTATCATCATCCTCAACTCCTATCATCTACCTATGTCTTTGATTCTTATACAACCCACCACCATGACCCCATCTATCATCTACATTGAAAACCCTATCCTTTCTAATCAGATGATTTTTTAACTCTTCCTCTAAACAAATTAATCTATTTTTATTTCTTTAATTTATATAAATATTTTTTTTATTTATGTTTATTTATTTTATTTGGAATTAATATCCATTCAAATAATGTAGGTATAAACAAAAACACCCTTTATGGCCTATAACAAATATATCTTAATGTTAATCTTCATGATTATCCATGAATTTTCTTCATCTTTGATCATTCCCCCAGTCATGAACCATCTCCTCTATTTACAATCGACGTTACCCATGTTATTTCAATCCTCATATTGAAACCATTTAATATCTTCCATCTATAGTTGACGACATTAATTTTTTGATTTTCCGAATTAGAGGCCATCCCTAGTTGAGGCCATATGTTTCTAATCAGTTGAACAACTCTGGTTATGTTCAACCACTTATTGCAGTTTATTATGATAATTAATTTTCTATTTTTTCTCTACATTTCCTTTCATATCATCTTTTCCATAAAATTTAGTACACCACCCTCCTCCCGAATAATTTACCTAGCATTGTTCCGACAACTAATTTTTGAAAAATTGATTTCAATTCAAATCATCTTTATTCATCATTTGAGACCTAGATTTGTTATTCTTATGATTTTAGAAATTATGTCCTATGATCAATCTTTATAATTAAATTATCTTTATTCAAATAATTTCCAATTTCACCGTATAATTGTATTTATAATATCATATGGACAAAGAATTTTATTGATATTATCAAATGGGAGCCCCTGAATTTTGCAGTCCCTGAATTTTTTGCACCAATTAAATTTCTTCTCTATCCATACATTTGATATGTTATTCTTATGATAATGTTTTTTCCAAGTGAATTTTTTATCCCATTCATTTTAGTTACTAATTTCAATTTATTCTATTTCGGAGAATATGTTTTTTTTGTTTCATGTTATTAAGATTTGTTTAATTAAAGTATAATTTGGTAGGGACTTAAAAAGTTTCTAAGAGATGGCCCTAAATCAACTATATCTAGGTATTTTCAATCACTATCTATAGTTAATTCATTTTTACCTATTTTTATTTACTTTTTTTTATTATACTCATATGTGTTTCATAATGATAAATGACAATTTTATTGGTGTTGGAGCTCATTTTAAGTATTATATTATGCTATTTACTAGAAGAAATTAAAATTCTTTATGAATTTTATTATTTTACTTCATATTAATTTTCATTAAAATAGAAATTTTTTTGTTAGATTCTATTAAATATATGAATATGGAGCCTATTTTAGGTCATAAATTATGCAATCTTGTCCAAAACAATAAAATTATTTATACACATTATGTTTTTCATTCATATGTTTTTATCTTTCAGGTTATTAGTTTTCCTTGAGTTGAAACATAATTATGAAGGGACTATAATTTTGTCTAAGAGAGGGCCCTAAAGGAACTATATCATTGTATTTTCAATCACCAAATATGTTTATTTATTTTCCATATATGGTTATTTATAATCTATCTATTTTATTAATTTTTATGACCTTTTAAAAATTATTTAAATATGTTTATTATCTTCTCTTAAATTTTTGAAGCAGGAGATCATCTCAAATATAAGATTATGACATCCAGTTGAATAAATTATTTTTTTTATTATTATGTTTTCCTTCAATGAGTTATATTCCTTAATCTGGAACTAGCATTATTAAAAATATAATTGTTCTTTTTTGTGCACTTGAATTTTCATTTATCCATTATTCAATGCATTTTTTATTTTTTAGATAATGTTTTAAACTTATTAATATACTATTTTTCTATAAATATTTAATTCACATTTAGTTTATTAAAATTGAAAAAAATATTTATATTTCTTTTCCTTTATAGAAAAGTCATTTTCAAATCATAATAGGGGTTTAATTAATAAAAATATCTTTTGTTTGAAAATGTTATTTTGTAATTTAATTAAATAATATACCTCTTAGATTATTACAACTGGTCAATGAAATAAAAATTCATCATTCCTTTAATTATTTTCGTTCAAATTTTTTTCCGTGTAGGTTATTAGGTTGTAATGAATTAAAAATTATTTAGGGAGGGAGATTAAATATGTTTATGGTATATATTTTGATTTATTTTTTTAATTTACAAATAAGTATGTCAAACTCATAAATAGTTGAAGTTAGGGCTCATTTTTAGTCTAAGTTTATGCCATATGGTCAACAAGATTAAACTTCATTATACCTTTTATGCTTTTTATTCATGTTAATTATATTATATTCTATTCATTGGTCTACAACTGATTTTTTTGAGATTATAATAATGATTTGTTATGTTTAACTTTTAAGTTATCACGGAATCCCACGGGTTGTATAATGAATATTCATTAAACCATCATTGATATTCCAATGGTCATATTTATGATCATTCTTTCTAAATCAATTATTTTATATTTCTTCAAAAAATATCCAATTTCAATGAATAATTCTCTTGAGAATCTCAACTGGGATCCCTCACATTAGGTAATCCCATTATTTCAATAAATATTTCTATTTCTAATACATCCATGCATTAGATATTTTATTCTTCCTATTAATCCTTTTTTATCAATACATTAGGTATCACCTAAATTTTAGTTAATTATTTCAATTTATTCTTTTGGGGATAATTTTTTTCTCTTGTAGGTTATTAGGTTATGCTGAATTCATGTATAATTAATAAGGGACTTAAATGGTTTTTGAGGTGGGTCCCTTAAGAAACCATATCTGGTTATTTTCTGTCTCTATCTATAGTTATCTATTTTATCATAAATTCGATTTCCTTTTCATAATTTAATCACATGTTATTAAAAATTTTAAATATGGATATGAATCTTATTTTGTTGATGTTGGAGCTTATTTCAAGTCTTATATTATTCTATCTAGTGGATTTAATTAATATTCATTGTGAATTTCATGATTTTCATTTATATTAGTTTTCATTACTATTTAATGTTTTATTATATTCTCTTAAATTATTGAATTTTGATCCCATTTAGATTCTTATATTTTACAATATGGTATATGAAATTAAAATTCGTTATGCCATTAATGGATTTCATTCATATTTTTATCTCTTGTTGGTAATCAGGATATGTTTATTTGAGGCATAAGATTATTGCATATGGTTGAAGAAATTAAAACTATTTATTCTTTTTATGTTTTTCTTCCAGTAATTCTATTCATTGATATACAACTAACATTGTTAAGATTTTAATTTTAATTTTGTTATGTAAAAATATTCAGTTACGACGAGATCCCATGGGTAGTACAATGTATGGTCATTAAACCATCTTTTATATTCTGATAAGTATACTAGGATTCTATTTATGCATAATGCACATTAAAATAAATGAAATTCTAGTTTCTAAATATATTCTATTACATTGTAGTAATGAATTCTTCAATTTTTCCGATTTCAGTTTTTCCATTATTCAATGTCTTTTATTTTTTTATTGGTGAGGCAATGTTATCCATTTATTTATTTTACTATATCTATATAAATTTACAATTTTATTTTATTTTATTATTATTGTAAAAATATTTTGATTCCTCTTCCTTTGTAATAGAATCATTTTTCTTATGATAATAGAGGTTTGACTAATAAAAATAGATTTTGTTTGATCATGTTGTTGCGTAATGTAATAAAATAATAAATATATTAAATAGATGAAGTTAGAGCTCATTTCAAGTCTTAAATTATCCTATCTGGTCAAGGAAATTAAAAATATTTTCACCTTTTATGTTTTTCTTTCATATGTTTATATCCTATAGGTTATTAGGTTGTGCTAAATTAAAGCATAATCAGGAAGGGACATGAATGTTTTATGAGGGAGGAACCTAAAGGAACTATATTTGGGTATTTTTATCACCATCTATACATTTTTACCACCCATAAATCTACCTAACATTCACCACTAATGTGAGATCCAACCAAATCAACCTCCTGTAATGTGACCGTAGTGAATTTGTGAAAATGAACTTTTCCTCAGAGGCCCCTAAATTCATAATAGGAATTCTCATGGATCTATTTTGGATGGTGTCTTTTTATTATTGTTATATTTGAATAGTATAAATTTTCTCATTTTCATAGGTTTTGTATACTTTAAATTTTGTCATCAATATCAGTTTTCAATCATGAATTATTATATAAACAGTTTTATTTTGTCTTATTATTCTAATTTACTTTGTGTCTACCAATTTTGACCACCAAAAAAGATAATTGGAATTCTTAATATACATTCCAGATTAGCACTATTATATTCTTGAAATATGAAATATATTTGTTTATCATTATTTTTTCACAACATGGATTAATTAAAATTGTGAATTTCATTATTTTTATTGGTATTTATAGTATAATTTTTGCATGAAATTTATTTAATCAATTACATTTCATAATGTATAATCCACTTGTTATTTTTGGTACATATTAAAAGGACCATCATAAGGTCTTCCATAGTGAATATGTCTCCTTATTGTATGATCATATCATTCACATAGGATACGAATAACCATATAATAACAGGACTAATTGGACACTTGAGGGAATATCAATATATCTTTATAGTAAAAAAACAATAAAAAATCATGGAAACTACCAATAGATCATAACAATTTTGTTTCAAATAATTAATGACATTATAAATATTGATGATAAATCCTATGGTATAATCTATTTTCTTTCCCTGTCATATGAGGGTAATGGATCATCAACCCTATATACTTCATTCTTTATAGCCAAATTTTCAGTCCCATCTCACCATTACACATATAGATGACTCCAATGAATTATTATTAGGAATATTTAGACATTTATATTTATTTTTTGACTATCTTCATTCATTTAAATCCTTCTCACTATTAATTTCTGTATAATATTCATAATCAACCACAAAAATGATAGGATTTATATCACCATTCTCAAGGACGTCATAAAATACCCCATCATAGAGAAATTATACAAAATTAGAAAGAATGAAATAAAATTTGTAAGGTGAAATCCTATATTCAATCATCTATTTCAGGGATTTTAGATCATGTAAATAATATTCCTTTAATATTATTCTAATTTCATGTTCAATAATAATGCTTCTTAGGGATAGAAGGACACATGCCAACACCACACCCCTTGATTTCATTATAGAAATGATAAATTTTAAAATCTTGTGAAGATTTCACATATATAAATCAGTTATAGTATTTGGAATAACCATTTCATATTTCATGAATAAAAATTATAACAAACGTACATGATCATCATCTTTTAGTGATTTATTCTTCTTAATATGAGTTGAATTAGTGCTTGGAGGCTTTTCATAATAATAAAGAGAATGAAATTGTTTTCCAAGGATAATTAGTTTTTTTCTCCAATTTTCGTATGATTTCAAGATCTCACACATTTTTGGAACATTAAAATCAATTTTATTGTGTTTTTTCATTTCATAAAAAATCACATAGAATAGAGGGACCGGGGTATGCACCAATCCACAGAACAAACAGAAAAACTACACAACAAAATAGTTATTCATATTATCATAGAAATTAGGGGTGGGGTATGGGATGTGTATATGGAGCATTGTAAGTGGTCATTGGGGCACTGGTGTGGAAGGATAGGCTCCAGTTATATCATTAATGGGGAGGAAATGAGGATGTTGCATTGGAAAAGTAGGTTATGATTACAATAGGAAGTGATTCTCAGTGATATTTAAATGAATTATGATTACGCAATATATCATACAATGCTTTTATGTAATTTACTAAGATATAAATCAATGAGTTTATTCAATTAAAAAATTGAATATTTTTCATATTAAATGGATAATATTCCACAATTCCCTATTTTTTGTTTCATGCTCCATCTTTTCCAGAATATCCATAAAGGTTTTTTGATAAAAAAACTTGTCTACAATATTTGTGAAGGGTTGTTGAGAAATACAACTAGATATTTTACAAGATCTTATATTTTTTATTCATTTAATTTTGAGACTTATATTTTGTTTTCACCATGGATATGTGTAATTATTGGCGTTAGTAATTGGAATGTTATTGAGTTAATAGGTTAATGTATCAGAAAAAATGGCAAGGTGGTCTCACAAATAGTAATAATCTTTTTATTGAGTTAAATATTTTAATGGAATTTGTAATATTTTTTTGTAGTTTTCACAAAATCAGGGAAGCCTAATGAAGGTGAGACCTAATTTCAAAAAAATTTGAAATAATTATTCCATGATTATTTATTTTTCTGAATTATTTGACTCAAATGTGGACATTGTATTGGTGGGAATTATATGTGAACATTTCTTTATGGGTAATGAAACTGGTGAAATCTATGGATCTCTACATGCTTAGCTATAAGTGATTCATATATCAGTCATGAAATTCACATCACATGAGAATGTAACATTCAGGTAGTGGTTTTTATGCTCTATTGGATAGGTAAACGTTCATTATGTAGGCTCACATTCTGTATTCAAATATTTTAAAATCATATTTCATATCCACTTTTTAGTATACTATTTTTTATATGTAAAGTGTATATATTTCTATATCTTATATTATTTTAATATTAAATATTTTGTAACATTATTTCTACATTTTATATTCTTCTTATCTAAAATGCATATTGTACATCCTGTCTATGATACATATTGTGTATAGAACTATACCCATATTGGGATAGTCTTTTACCGAGGGTAGTTTTGTGAAACCAATTTAAATAAATTAGATGTTGAATTTGGTATTCAGATTCTATATTACAAATATTTTCTAGTATTTGTATTCCAATATAAGTTATATATTCACATTAATGAATAAAATGGTTTTTTGTACTCCTTATCAATAGCTAAAAATATGTCACACATGATTTTCAATTTCCATGAAACTTTTGTGGAAGGGAGATTTCATAAATTAATAATAAGAATTCACAATAATAATATTGATCAAATATGATTTTTTACTATGTATACCATACACAGTATACACCACTACATTCTCCTAGCCTAATATATTTCTGGTTTATAATATCTTAATGTCTATATCATTCATTTTATTTAATATTTATGTATTTTTTTGTAATGACCAATTAACTTATTATTACTAATATCCTCACATGTGTTATAATTATATTCATTGTTTCTATACATTATTTTTTATCTATACTAATATAAGTAGTCATAAGTTATTTCAATCATGGAAAATCAAATATTTAAAAAGATTTGAAATATTTAATGATATAATTATGTTTTGTTATATGCATTAAATAATATTAACACTACTATTTCTTTCTCTTCCTATAGATAATCTCTCTATAGGTATTGTTAGTTTAATCTATGTTTTCATTAATTGACTCACTATCTTTTCATGTGAAAGTGAAAATGTGGGTGTACTTGTTATCATTAAAATCAAATAAGAAATATATATAATAAAAAAGTCATATAATAAATATCATAGTAATTATATATATATATTTTAAATTTATTTAGTACATATAAATCAAATGTAGATGATTGGGTGCTGCATAAAATAAAAAAATGAAATGGAGGGTGGGGGGGTATTTTTATCCATTAAATGTCTTGGATGGTATTGTTTCACCCCCATCATGAGAGGATATTAACCCCCATATCCCTAAAAACATGCTAACACCAACCACCTTACTCTTGCCAATTTCTAAGGAAATGGATTTTTATTTTATATTTTTTATAACTAATTTCATTATTGTGGTTGATGTTGAGATAAAAACATTTCTTATTTTTTTCCTAAACATTTTAATAAAATTTTTCTAGTTTTTTTACACTATAAACTCACTACCATTTGTGATTTGTGATTTCCCATTATGTAAATAATACAATGTTTTTATTTCTTTTAATTTCTTAATGATTTAATTTTCATATTGTATGTCATTTTTGATTCATTAGGTGATCAAATTATGTTCGTTTAGATAATTGAGTTTAACATTTGGGATTTAATTTTTAACAATTTATATTTTTATGTTTCTAATTTTAGGTGTTAATGTTTTTTTGATTTATAATTAAAAAAATGTTCTATTTGAAAAATATTTATTATTTTATTTTGTTTAAAATTGGTAAACCACAAAGATTGAATATTAAATAAAATAAAAAACAACTACTTGGAATATTGGATTTTTATTTTTTAAAAGAAATTGTTTTATTTAAATACATCATCATTAAAAAATAAATATTGTTTTTTAAAATAATGTATTGTATATATAAAATATTTCACTATAATTTTATTATTTTGTTTTATTATGTATTTTTTATATGAAATAGAATAATTTTTATGATTAATTTTGGACAAACAATTTACCCTTATCGGTAATAAGTATAACCAAAGAGGATTTACCTATAATTTTTTATTTTATTACTCATATATTAGTGATCATATCATACATAAGTGAGGGTCCTCTTAGAATCCAATTTTTGAGCATGATAAACTATCATAACTTCTTTATCATTAATAGTTTGTCCGTTGATTATCCCCATTAAATTGAACATCCTTAATACAGGGTTCAACCATCTTTAACACAATTTCACCACTTTATGAGAATTACCATCCATTAGATGATCCTTAGGAACAAAACATGGGAAAAAATGCTAGATTTTCCTAAAAATTTAAAGGAAACATTACACATAAAAAAATACTAATATCCTCAGAATTTTCATCCATAAACATTATCTATCTCAATTATCTCATATTATAATAATGATAATCATATAATTGTAATAATAATGGTAATAATATTGATAATGATAATGATAATAATTAGTCGTAGTGTTTAGGGGTAAAAATAAAAAAACAGCACACACAGTAATCAAATTAGAGATAACCACACCCCCAACGGCTGACCTACAACCAATTATACTATGTTCATCATGAAGAATGAAAACACATGCATAACCAAAAAGTAATATCTCAGTCATAGAACTTGAAAAATAGTTATTTAATTATTTTAATATTATTAAAATTTATCAAAAAAATATCTTACACCCCACTATATACAATGATTAAAATATATTTATTTAAATTAATAATCTAATATAATGATTGATTCAAAATGTTAATTTATAAAATAATATACAGAAATAAATATACATAAAATAAAATCCAAAGAAGTTATTAAATGGTGAGGAAGAAAAATGCATCCACTGACTCCCTCGCCTTCACTATAACGTAATATACATTTCCATATGTACATCTTGAAAATAAAACTAGACCTTAACTTGACAAAGAACACACAAATCAAATTTCAAAGTGGCCTAAATATTATCTTGTAGGTTGAGTCTCCCTTCCCTTACACCCCCATTTCCATTCCAAGGGAGCTCCAAAAGTGGATTTCAATAGTGAAGAGAATATATCAATGTTGTTTGGTTTGTTTTATATTCATATTAATCATTTCAATGTAAATTTTCCATTTATGATCTGTTATTTAAATACATTCACGTCAATTGGATATCTCAATATCAACATGATCATACTTTCGGAATCAAGTGTTCCTAAATCAATTCAAGGATGAAGAATAATTTTTATCATTGTTTAAGAAGGGTATGTGGAAATTTTATGGGATTTAATATTGAAATAAAATGATGGTTGACAGATTAAGAAATTAGGGATGACTCAATGGTGGTTCCAGTATTTTTTTCATTAGGAAGGTTAATAGTTAATCTATTTAAATCCACACCTTTATTTACTGCTGTTATATTATTTGGTATATTGATTATAGATGATGTAACATTAAAATGTTTGATTCACCTATGAATTATTATTTACTCATAAAATTTATCTTTTATCATTATATATTTATTTTGTATTTCCCATGAAATTTTCTTCATCTACTCAAGATTATTACATTTATGTTGACTCGCATTTAACCTTATGTAAATCCTTGGTATTCTAGTTTACCCTTACTCAAGTGCGTATGAACACTTATACAACCCACGTATTATCTGGGTTACCTTAACACATATCAAAATATTTTAATGTTTTGAGTATATTTTAAGTGCCATATGTGCTATTTGTAACATCCCTGGTAAATAAAGAATAAATAATTTTCATATTTATTAATATTTACGAATTAAATATTAATTTTACTTTAAAGCGGTTTCTATGTTCGATAGCGTACCCGATACGTAACAAAGAGTTTCATTGAAGTCTTATGTTGCACACTAGTAATAAAATAAAATTATTTTAAATGGCAGTTAACACATAGCCGTTGTATTGGAGGGAATGGATAGAAATAACTAAAATATGATTATATATGTTTGTCAAATATTTTTACTCTTTACAATAAATTTTAGAGGATTACAAATGAAAATGAATCCTATTTTTAAGCATAAACATTCTAATATTCTTTAAAAGGTCGATTAACCGCCTTTTGATGGAGAACCCCTTTTAAATACACTTTTTGAAAATTTTATAAGCTCTAATTTTCATAATAAACATATTATTTATGATTGGTATATTGAAATTTACCTTGGGTGAATTTTTGGTATTTTTCTGACAATGTTCATTTTTCAATGAATAGTGAAAAATACTGCATTTTACATCAAAACTACTTTTTCATATAACTTAATTATATGGTTATATTATCTTATTAATTTGTGTTTAAGTGTAATTAGAATATATTTTTACCATTTAATTCAATGATGGTCATTGGGATTAATTTCACTTTTGAATTAGGCATAAACAAGTGCCAAACTTTTCATAAATATTGTTTCTAAAAAACCCGCTATTTGTTTTGACAATGGGAATTATTTTTAAATCAATTATTGCAATTTATGTGTTTGGAATTTGGTAAAATGTATGACATATTTGGAATCAGAAGGTACAAATTATGTAATCAAGACTCTTTTGTTTTTTGGACATTATGAATAGTAACGACTGTAATTATCTTTAATCACTTGATTAATGAGTAATCGGGTAGTTAAGGATAATAAAATAGTATCATAATAATACAAAATGACCAACAAATGTGTCCTAAGGCTACTAATTGTCTCATGGCCGACCACGGGATGCCTTGTGCCAAAATTTGGGGCCCCATGGAATAACTTTTGTGAGAAAGTGACTTTTTATCTTTTTATTTTTAAAGAATGTTAAATGTAACAAAGAATGTATCACCTAAGTAAAATATATTTAATTTTGTCTACATAAATGATATCTTGGACTATAAAAATTAATTGGAAATATAAAAATATTTCCCACATCATATTATTTTTTTTATAATTTTTAGACATTAAATAAATTAAATTATTTATGACATCATGATGATGCATCGATGACCTCATTATTTAACGATTTAAATAAAATGGAAAGATAATGTAATATCTAAGACCTACACATGTCCAAAACATGTTTTATGGGTGGATTACAATCCCTTATCACCTTATCCTCGAAAAACATCAATTTTGAACCATTAAAATCCGACACACATTTGAAAATAAAGTTACATTTTATACCTTTCCAAGAGTGCCCCTCCTCTCCTCTTATAAAAGGCCCCCACCTCTACCTCCTTACCCACACTTAAAAAGCCTTTGGCTCAGCCAAACCATGCCCATATTGTCTCCCCACATCCCTATCTTACTCCTTGAAGCATCACTTTGGGCAGAAGTCTTCCCAAGGAAGCCTTTGAGCTCAAACCAAAGAGAGTTACCCGATTTTAAGGTAATGTCTTCTTTTGAGTCCTTTTGTTTTATTTTGCTTATCCAACCCCCTAAACTCTTTTTATTCTTTTATTTTGTAACAAATCCTTTATATTAAATAAACTAGGATGTTGTTATAAGAATTATTCGAGCTACACTTAAACACACCTACATCTAATGGTCAAAGAACATACTGTTTCCGTGGATGGCGAATTTCTGCCTCCCGAAACAATGATTGGTCAAAATTATTTTAACACCTTCAAAGGTGGCCATTAAGTTGATACTATATTTATATATGATATATAATATGTTTAAATTTCCTTAAGCTTATGTATTTTTCATTTTTAGTATACCTTTATGGCTTCAATTATGGGTAAACACGATAATTTCATTTTAGGAAGTGCGGACTACTTCCCCCTCAAAGTGATTTGATTCGTTAATGATATATATGGGATGTATAAAGGATGGATTTAAAGTTATTATATATCAATTATGTTACATATAAATGATTAATATAATTCCTGAATTAAAATATACATACATCTCATGTGGTTTTAATTACATTAATATGACATACAAATGAAAGTAGCGTTCATGCGTACATTCGGCTTACCGTCTCCATGAACGGTGCATTTCATTTCTTATCCCAAAATGTAGTTTACTATTATAAGTACATATATATAATGGATATATATGATGTATGATACATCTAAATGATTAATATAATTCTTTAATTAAAACATACATACCTCTCATTTAGTTTTAATTCCATTAATATGACATAGAAATGAAAGTAGCATTCATGCGTACGTACGGCTTACCGTCTCCATGAATGGTGCATTTCATTTCTTACCTCTAAATGATTATGTAATATTATAAATGAATTTATATACTGGATATATATTATATATATGATATCTACATCATGAGTATAACTCTGGATATAATGGATACATGAACAACTTGTAATTATAAAGAGCATATTTTTGACTCAAGTACCAATGATCGTTAAAATGACCATTAATAACTTAAATAATTACATAGTGTTCATGACATGGTAATAAGTGATATAAAAGGAATAATGAACTTGAAAAAGGTTCTTAATCAAGTATAAATTAACTCAAGTTTATTATTCAGGACGTTAAAGAACGATCGAGTCAAGTAAGACCTGAGGTAAGGGACTTTGTCTCAATCTCCTTTCATTGAGGCGTATTTAGTTTTATACACAAATATATTTTATACGGTGTATAAACCCCTTTGAATTTTAATTTTATACAAAAGGAATCTTTTTCTACGAAGCTTTTTACTAAACGAGAAAAAGGAATGTTTCTTTTAACGTATGCGATGACAAAGACCTTTTCCGCCGCCGCGAGTATTATTTGGTCTTTGGCTTCCTCAACAAGCCGTGAAGTTTTTAAAATGAAATAAATACCATATACTCTTTTATGTATTTTGGTAATGAAAATGGTTTTTATAATGGATTTGTTATGTCATTATATTTGAGTGATATATTGTGATCAATGTGTGGAAATGTTTTCTTTCCATTATGTTTGTTTTATGTCTTATGATTTTATAATGGTACATGGACATTTGATGGGTGGTTACGTGATAAACCATATGACGGGTGGTGCCGTGAATACCAGGATGGGTGGTTACATTATAACCTCCAATGCATTGGGTATGGAAGTCGGTCGTATGGCTGTTCCATTAAGTGATATGCATGGAAGTCAACCGTATGGTTATTCCACAAAAGTATGTTTATGTCCCAAGTTACCTTTATATGTTATGTCTTCTTTATAAGGGTTTTATAGTAATACTTTGGTAAAAAAAGGGTAAGTAATGATATTTTATTCAGTGAAGAGTTTTTACTACTTCATAAAGGTGAAGGTATTACTTTGATAAAGTATACATGGTTTACTTGATGTTTGAAAAAATAACAGTTTTCATTATATGTGTATCCCTTACTGAGTTTTTATGCTCACCCCAAGTTTTTTTGAAATGATTTTCACAGGAATTAATGTGGAATAGGGTCAGGGATGGGATCAAGGGAAATTCATGCTATCTAAAACATGGAACTAGACATATTTCTTTTTAAGAGTTTTTATTTTATGGAAACTTAGTCTACTTTGTAATCTTTTGAGATGTAACAGTTATGTCCTAATTCTCTAAAACTCTAAACCTGAAAGGATCCTCAATGTAAATTATTCATTTAATTCAATATTAAGAGACGTTTAAGGTCGGGGCCTTATAGTTGGTATCAAAGGTCGGTTTAGACAACTTTAGGAGTTAGAAAAGTGTAAAATTATAAGTTAATTTATGGTATGATTGAAATGATATAGCATTTAAAGATTACCATGTTGCTTTGCCTAATTTATTTCTATGTTAATAATGGTTTTCCATAGAGGAAACATTTCAGCTATGTTAGGAAGGCATATAGAGGTAAATGACCTTTTAAATCAGCAACCTGAGATTGTCAGAATTAGAATTGAAGACTTTGTTGTAGTGATGGCTCAGTTGACTCAGGTGATAAGTTTTTTGTTGTGTTTATTAATGATATTTTGGTGTTTTCTAAAAGTAAAGTGGAGCATGAAAGACATTTAAGGGTTATTTTGCAAACCTTAAAAGAAAAGAAATTGTATGGGAAATTCATAAAGTGTGAGTTTTGGTAGCAACAAATTTATTTCCTTGGTCACATTGTTTCTAAGGATGGGATAACTGTTTATCCTGCTAAAACAAAAGTTTTTGAAGAATGGACAAGACCCACAAATGTAACCGAGATCTGTAGTTTTCTTGGTTTTGCAGGTTACTACAGAAGTTTTGTTGAAAATTTTTCACGGTTATCTAGTCCAATGACTAAGCTAACTCAGAAGGGTGTTAAGTTTATCTGGACAAAAGAATGTGATGATTGTTTTCAGGAGTTGAAAAGAAGATTGGTAAATGCTCCAGTTTGGGCACTTCCTTCCAGGAATGTTGAGTTTGTTATATACAGTGATGCTTCGTTGAAAGGACTTGGTTGTGTCCTAATGCAGAATGATCAGGTAATTGCTTATGCTTCACGACAGTTGAAAACTCATGAGGTAAATTACCCTACACCTGATTTGGAATTATCTGCGGTTGTTTTTGCTTTAAAAATGTGGAGGCATCATTTGTATGGAGTAAAGTGTGAAATATATACTGATCACAAAAGTTTAAAGTATATATTCACTCAGAAATAATTGAACATGAGACATAGGAGATGGCTGGAATTAATCAAGGATTATGATTGTACAATTCACTACCATCCGGGAAAATCAAATAAAGTGGATGATTCTTTGAGTCGAAAAAGTAATGCTTTATTAACCATGCTATATTTGGAACAAGATCCTTTGGTTTTTGATTTGATGAACTTTGGCATATAAGTTGTTGGTGTAGGAAGTTCTTCTGTTTTTTTTCAGGTATCAGTGAGATCATCCCTATCAGACAGAATTAAGAAAGCATGGAGGGAAGACAGTGAGTTGCAGAAATAGGTAGAGATGGTTCAGAAGGGTATATTGCCTGAATTCAACATTGATAATTATTGTGTTTTGAGGTTTGAGAAGAGATTATGTGTTCCTTTTGAATCATTGTTGAAGAATGAGTTGTTATGTGAGGCTCATAGTTCCTCGTTTTCAGTTCATCCTGGTAGTACTAAGATGTACAAAGATCTGTAGGAGTATTACTGGTGGGATGGAATGAAAAGGGATATTGCTGATTTTACTATGAAGTGTTTGACATGTCAACAGGTTAAAGCAGAGCGGCAGTTACCGAAAGGGATGCTTCAGCCTTTACCAGTGCCAGAGTGGAAATGGGAAAATATATCCATGGATTTTGTCGTGGGATTACCAAAGACATCTAGAGGTAATAATGCAATCTGGGTTATTGTTGATCGCTTGACTAAATCTGCTCATTTCCTTGATATATGAGATACTTTTTCCCTAGATCAACTTTCCCGTTTTTATCTTAAAGAGATAGTTTGGTTACATGGAGTTCCTCTCTCCATTGTGTCCGATCGTGATCCCAGGTTTACTTCTAACTTTTGGAAAGGCCTTCAGAAGTCATTGGGTACTGAATTAAATTTTAGTACAACTTTTCATCTGCAATTAGATGGGCAGTCAGAACGAACAATTCATACCTTGGAGGATATGCTATGAGCTAGTTCGATGGATTATCAGGGAAGTTGGGACCAACATCTTTCCTTGGTTGAGTTTTCTTATAATAACAGTTTTCATTCCAGTATACAAATGGCACCATTTGAGGCATTATATGGGAAGTGGTGTCGAAATCCAACATTTTGGGATGAAGTGGGTGAAAGGAAGCTGATGGGACCAGAATCGGTAGAAGAGATGGCAGAAAAAGTTCAGTTGATTCAGAAAAACATGAGAACAGCTCATAGCAGGCAGAAGAGTTATGCGGATAACCGGAGGAAGGATCTATCTTTCGAGTTAGGTGATCAGGTTTTTCTCAAGGTTTCTCCATGGAAAAGTGTGATGCGATTTGGTAAGAAAGGAAAGATGAGTCCAAGGTTCATTGGACCATATGAAATTCTAGAGAGAGTTGGATCATTTGCATACAAAGTGGCTTTACCTCTGAGTTTATCTCAGGTACACAATTGTTTTCATGTTTCGATGTTGAGGAAGTATATGCCAGATTCATCTCATGTTTTGAGTCCAAAGGTAGTTCAGCTGGAAGAGAACCTATCTTATGAAGAACAACCAGTCCAGATTCATGACCAAAGAGAGCAAGTGTTGCGAAATAAGGTAATCCACCAGGTAAAGGTTTTGTGGAAAAACCATATGGTTGAAAAGGCAATGTGGAAACCTGAAAATGATATGAGGGATAAATACCCCCACTTATTTTGATAAGTGAATAAAATTGCAAGGATGCAATTCCCAAAAGGGGGGAAGGATGTAACATCCCAGGTAAATAAATAATAAAGAAGTTTAATATTTATTAATATTTACGAATTAATTATTAATTTTACTTTAAAGGGGTTGCTATGTTCGATAGCGTACCTGATGCGCAACAAAGAGTTTCATTGAAGTCTTACATTGCACACTAGTAATAAAATAATATTATTTTAAATGGTAGTTAACACATAGTCGTTGTATTGGCGGGAAAGGATAGAAATAACTAAAATATGATTATATATGTTTGTGAAATATTTTTACTCTTTACAATAAATGTTAGAGGATTACAAATGCAAATGAATCCAGTTTTTAAGCATAAACATTCCAATATGCTTTAAAAGGTCGATTAACCGCCTTTTGTTGGAGAACCCCTTTTAAATCCACTTTTTGACAATTTTATAAGCACTATTTTTCAAAATAAACATATTATTTATTATTGGGATATTGAAATTTACCTTGGGTTAATTTTTGGTATTTTTCTGACAATGTTCATTTTTCAATGAATAGTGAAAAATACTGCATTTTACATCAAAACTGCTTTTTCATATAATTTAATTATATGGTTATATTATCGTTTTAATTTGTTTTAAAGTGTAATTAGAATATATTTTTACCATTTAATTCAATTATGGTCATTGGGATTAATTTCACTTTGTAATTAGGCATAAACAAGTGCCAAACTTTTCATAAATATTGTTTCTAAAAAACCCGCTATTTGTTTTGACAACGAGAATTATTTTTAAATCAATTACTGAAATTTCTATGTTTGGAATTTGGTAGAATGGATGACATATTTGGAATCATAAGGTACAAATTATGTAATCAAGACTCTTTTGTCTTTGGACATTATTAATAGTAACAACGGTAATTATCTTTAATTATCTTGACTAATGAGTAATCGGGTAGTTAAGGATAATAAAATAGTATCATAATAATACAAAATGACCACAAAATGTGTCCTAATGCTACTGGTTGTCTCATGACTGACCATGGTATGCCTTGTGCCAAACTTGGGGGCCCCATGGAATCACTTTTGTGAGAAAGTGACTTTTTATCTTTTTAAGTTTAAGGAATGTTAAAGGTAACAAAGAATGTATCACCTAAGTAAAATATTTTTAATTTTGTCTAAATAAATGATCTTTTGGACTATAAATATTAATTGGAAAGATAAAACTATTTCCTACGTCATAGTAGTTTTTTTAATTTTTAGACATTAAATAAATTAAATTATTTATGACATCATGATGATGCAGTGATGACCCATTATTTAACGATTTAAATAAAATGTAAAGATAATGTAAAATATAAGAACTAGACATGTACAAAACCTGTTGGATGGGTGGATTTAGAACCATTATCACCTTATCCTCTAAAAATATCAATATGGGACCATAAAAATCCGAAACTCATTTGAAAATAAAGTTACATTTTATACCTTTCTAAGAGTGCCCCTCCTCTTCTCTTATAAAATCCCCCCACCTCTACCTCCTTACCCACACTTCCAAAGCCTTTGGATCGGCCAAAACCTACCCATTTTTTCTCTCCACATCCCTTTATTACTCCTTGAATCCTCACTTTAAGAAGAAGTCTTCCCAAGGAAGCCTTTGAGCTCAAACCAAAGGGAGTTACCCGATTTTAAGGTAATGTCTTCTTTTGAGTCCTTTTGTTTTATTTTGCTTCTCCAACCCCCTAAACTCTTTCTATTATTTTATTTTCTAACAACTCTAGTATATTCAATATTCTAGGATGTTGTTATAAGAAGTATTCGAGCTACACTTACACACACCTACATCTAATGGTTAAAGAACATACTGTTTCCGTGGATGGTGAATTTCTGCCTCCCGAAACGATGACTGTTCAACATTATTTTAACACCTTAAAAGGTTTACATTAAGATGACACTATATTTATATATGTTATATAATATGTTTATGGTTTACTTAGTCTTATGTATTTTTCATTTTCATCATACCATTATGGTTTCCATTATGGGTAAACACGATGATTTCATTTTAGGAAGTGTAGACTACCGCCCTCTCAAAGTGATTTCATTCGTTAATGCCATATGTGGGATGTATAAAGGATAGATTTAAAGTTATTACATATGATTTCTGTTACCTATAAATGATTATTATAATTATGGAATTAAAATATACATACCTCTCATTTGGTTTTAATTCCATTAATATGACATACAAATGAAAGTAGCGTTAATGCGTACGTTCGACTTACCGTCTCCATGAACGATGCATTTCATTTATTATCCCCAAATGTAATGTACTATTATATTTACATATATATAATTTATATATATGATGTATGTTACATCTAAATGATTAATATAATTATGGAATTAAAATATACATAACTCTCATTTAGTTTTAATTACATTAATATGACATAGAAATGAAAGTAGCGTTCATGCGTACGTACGGCTTACCGTCTCCATGAATGGTGTATTTCATTTCTTACCTATAAATGATTATGTAATATTATAAATTCATTTATATACTGGATATATATGATATATATGATATCTACATCATGAGTATAACTCTGGATATAATGGATACATGAACAACTTGTAATTATAAAGAGCATATTTTTGACTCAAGTACCAATGATCGTTAAAATGACCGTTAATAACTTAAATAATTACATATTGTTCATGACATGGTAACAAGTGATATAAAAGGAATAATGAACTTGAAAAAGGTTCTTAATCAAGTATAAATTAACTCAAGTTTATTATTCAGGACGTTAAAGAACGATCCAGTCAAGTAAGACCTGAGGTAAGAGACTTTGTCTCAATCTCCTTTCATTGAGGCGTATTTAGTTTTATACACAACTATATTTTATACGGGGTATAAACCCCTTTGAATTTTAATTCTATACAAAAGGAATCTTTTTATACAAAGTTTTTTACTAAACGAGAAAAAGGAATGTTTCTTTTAACGTATGCGATGAGAAAGACCTTTTCCGCCGCCACGAGTATTATTTGGTCTTTGGCTTCCTCAAAAAGCCGTGAAGTTTTTAAAATGAAATAAATACCATATACTCTTTTATGTATTTTGGTAATGAAAATGGTTTTTATAATGGATTTGTTATGTCAATATATTTGAGTGATATATTGTGATCAATGTGTGGAAATGTTTTCTTTCCATTATGTTTGTTTTATGTCTTATGATTTTATAATGGTACATGGACATTTGATGGGTGGTTACGTGATAAACCATATGACGGGTGGTGCCGTGAATACCAGGACAGGTGGTTACGTTATAACCTCCAATGCATTGGGTATGGAAGTCGGTCGTATGGCTGTTCCATTAAGTGATATGCATGGAAGTCAATCGTATGGTTATTCCACTTAAGTATGTTTATGTCCCAAGTTACCTTTATATGTTATGTCTTCTTTATAAGGGTTTTATAGTAATCCTTTGGTTAAAAAAGGGTAAGTAATGATATTTTATTCAGTGAAGAGTTTTTACTACTTCATAAAGGTGAAGGTATTACTTTGATAAAGTATACATGGTTTACTTGATGTTTGAAAAAATAACAGTTTTCATTATATGTGTATCCCTTACTGAGTTTTTATGCTCACCACAAGTTTTTTTGAAATGATTTTCACAGGAATTAATGTGGAATAGGGCCAGGGATGGGATCAAGGGAAATTCATGCTATCTAAAACATGGAACTAGACATGTTTCTTTTTAAGAGTTTTTATTTTATGGAAACTTAGTCTACTTTGTAATCTTTTGAGATGTAACAGTTATGTCCTAATTCTCTATAACTCTAAACCTGAAAAGATCCTCAAAGTAAATTATTCATTTAATTCAATATTAAGATATGTTTAAGGCCGAGGCCTTATAGTATTACCAAGTCATATTTTTTCATAATCGACGATTTATCTAATATGTACATCAACAATAAACTATGTGAACAAAAAAAGTGAAAAAAATATTAATTGAAAACAGAACCTTGGAAAAAAGCATAATATTATAAAATAATAATATATATAATTAATATATTAATTTAAATAATTAACTTGAGATAAATTCTTTATTTTTTGATGAATATCATAATGTATCTAAATTTTACAGTCATTGTGTTGTAGGAATAAATTGAATATTCCATCTAGTGGTGATCAACATGTGCTCCACGAACCACGGAACGTCATCGTAGTAATCTTTAGGTTCTAGAATCGTATATCTTAACACTTGTGTCATTTATATATGATCACCCATAGAATATCATAAAGAATAATTCTCTTTGATATATTTAGAATAAATAGTTTGGGTGGATGATGGTTACTATCCATTCATGAGAGACTTCTTGGGGAGGGAGACCTCTTGAGATTTGAAATAATTCTACAGATATTGGTGTGCATAACAAAATAAATGAAAAACCACACATAAGAAATAATATAATTGAGTTTTGAAGCTTCTAGGGATAGATAATCGTATTTTCACATACATCCTTATTACATCCTTATTACCAACCTAACCCCATGTCTATAATAATAATAATAATTTTTTATATTTAAAAAACTCAGAAATTAAAAAGAATGATTTATTCAAATAATATTTAATATATAATATTTTTACCATACGATTAAACATGATCCTCCATTCCTCCATGATATTTATCAGGCCTTAAATAATTAATATTTATTTAATTAATTCATATAAATATATTATTCATCAATAAATAATTAAATATATTATTTGATAAATATGAAATAAATATTTATTAAATATCCTGCGCATAAAATATTATCATGAATAACATGTGGTGGGAGATTTATGTTCAAGAAAAAATGAATAATTACTAAACTACATGAACTTCAAGAAGTTATTATATCTTTTGATCTTAGGTAAATACTATTTGTATTTATGAGTTGGTATATTGATCACATTTATTTAGTCAATATTTATATGTGAATTAAATACTAAATAAATATTTATTTACAAAACATAAAATAATATATATTTATATATCTCATGATTTGTCAAATGGAAATAAATAATATTTATTATTAAAAGGATATTTATTTAGTTATGTGAATATTAAGATAAATGTTTCATCATAAGATAGTGAAAATAATATTAATTAATTTTTCAAATTAATGATATATTTATTATTTGAGATTCAATAAATGAAGAGGAAGGAGGATTGGATGAGTGTGTTTCTCAATACTCGAAATGATATTCTAATTATCAAATAAATAAATATTATTTTATTTATTGATATTTATATTATTCATAATATAGGTTCACATTAAATAAATAACAATGATATAATTATTATTATGTGTGGGGTTTACTATGGATTCTGATATTGCTTAAGGGTTAATGTGAAGTTACTAATCTTCTATCATAGCTCTATATATACCCAATTTTATAATTTCTGTAAAACCATGGTTGTTAGAATCATTTTGTACAACCCATTCACTTTCTATATTTGAATGTAAATATTTTTTCATGGTGTATTATTAATTTATAATTAAATCGATCTCATAGTTTTTTTAACTCATTTTTTTTAAAATTTATTGTTACATGGCCTTTATATCCACATATTTTCTTATGAAGTATTATAGATAAATAAATTTTCAATATTTTATTTATATTTTTTTTCCATACTAACATGACTTGATCTTGTTAAATCTGTTGAAGAGAATTTAGGGTCATTGATTGTTTTGATCCAACGACTCCTGATTACCTGATCTAATATTTAATGGGTGCGTTTCATGCCTCTCTCAGTGCAAGGATTTTTTTTATGCCTCCCTAGATTCCAATAATATTTTTTCAAGTCGCTTACTGGATATTTCATGGTGGTTAACATGAATGGAATTTTTTGTCTTCATCATCCTCATGTTGGACATCTCAAGCATCTGTCTATTGGGCCATTATTTTGCCTTTTATGATATGAACATAGCCTATAAAGTGGTATTTTAATTTCTTATATTTTTTTTATTCTTTCTCCAAGTGATAGAGAGAACTAGGTAAATTGTACTATGAGTTTATGAGTGATATCCTGGGAGAAATTAAAGGTGACCCTCTTTGATCATTTCCTACTATCCATTGAAGGTAAATGATCCATCGACTATTGTTAGACATGTTGTAGAGTTTATTTATAGAGTTGGGGATATATTCACTGTAACACCCCATGATTTTATGAAGAATATTATTTTAATTTCATTGATGTCTTCTATTATACACTGAACCAAGTTTATATTGTACTATATGCAACACCGTATTAGATTGCAGTATACGCAACACTATTCTTGGCTCGTGTTACACACAATTTGAAGTTCGTTTTGTGGAAATTATTCTACACATCATTAAGTATAGAATTTGTTTAATGTATAAATGAAATAAGTTTTGATTATGTTATATGAAACACCAAATAGAGCTTTCACTACACACAACCCTGACTTGGATTGTTTTACACATAATCGCGACATTCCACGATAGCATTTGTTGTACGAAATACCAAGTTTCACTAAATAAAGATATGCTATTAAAATATTATATAAACTAGCCATTATGAATAGTAATACCCACTTTTTTGAATTTTATAATTTTTTTTTCAAAATGTACATCATTTTTGGATTCAGAATATTGAAATCAGCATAGGGTGAATTTTCGGTATTTTTCTGAAAGCGTTCAATTTTTTATGAATAGTGAAAACACTAGCTTACTATTTAAAAACCGACATTTTATATAAATAATTAATATTTTTATTTAAATTTATTTTAGGTCAAAATTGATACATAATACATATATAAGTTCAATTTAATTCATTGGAGTCATTTTATAATAATTTTAGATATATAAAAATATTATTGAACTTTTCACCGTCTTTTACCCACCTCCTAGGAGAATTAGGGAAATCACCTAAAAATTAATTTTACCGCCTCTATGAGTGGAATTTCAAAAATCCAAGAGACACAGTTAATATCAAGGACTAAAATGTGGTTCAATGAGATGAAAATAATTTTTGGTGAATAGTAACTTTTTACTTTTATTTACCACAGTAAAAAGTAAATAGGGTAATTAAGGGTAAAAATGATATCATTATTACCCTAACACATGTCATAATTCTATTGGATAAGTGTAATTCGACCAAAAACAACCTTAGGAATTAAATATAACCATTTAGGTCCACTTGGATTTGATTAGGACATTTATTATTAATTTATTTAAAGAAGGGTTAAAATAGTTAAAATCCAAGTTTAATAACTAATTCTTTTTAATACAGGGTCATACAAAAGATAAATTCGACTATAAATATTCATTATAAATAAAAAAATATTTCCTACATAAGGGTATTTTATTTATAATTTTTAGACATTAAATAATTTAATTTATTTATAAAACAATGATTATGTAGTAATTATCTTATTTATGAAATATTAACATAATTGATGTTATAAATACCCAAATAAATGTAATTTGAGATCTTTTATAAATTCCACTAATTTTATAAGTTAACATGACATGTTATTATTGATTTAATTAACAATTTTCTAACTAATAATTCTGTTATGAGTTTCACAAAAATAAATTACCAAATAGTGTCTAAATTGACATAAAATAGTTTTTAAATCAAATATTATATTATTAATTATTATTATATTCCTAAAAATATATGGTTTGGCCAATATACTTATATCATGATAGTTGTATCATTAATGGACCGCTTGAGGGACGATTGGATGTATATTGTAAGTTTATTAACTATATAATATAAAAATACAAAGTGACATGGTAAATGTCAATCTAATTAACTAAGAGATAAAACTAAAATATAAAGTTAATATAATGACCCAAAACTGTCTAAAATCTATTGGTTGAGATGATTTTGACCCCTCCCCACCTTAGCTTCAAAATAAATCAATTTTGTGCTATTAAAAACCGAATATCACTTTATTATAAAATAATATTTTATGTTTTCCTAAGGTGCCCCTCTCCTCCCTTATAAAAAGGGCGCCCCTTCCCTCTTCTCTTCACAACCTTTTGAGCCTCGAAGCTCAGCCAAACCCTTCCTATTTATCTTCCCCACTTCCCTAGAAACATTCTGGAGGTTTTGGTCTTCTCAAAAGTCAAACTCTACTTCCTTAAGAGGAATCTTAAAGGAGGTGCGTCGAAGAAGAGGTAATCTCTTCTAACGATTCTTTCGAGTTTCTTTCTTCTTCAACATCTTCTTATTTAGTTTTTTCATTATAAAGTAATAACATAAGTATCTATAATATACTGATATGTTATTATAAAAATTAAACAACCCTATTTCACCTTCTATCCATCCTACGGAAAACAATGTCACCGTACGTCCGTACGTACAGAATATCGTCTCCACGCCGTGGTGTAATCTGTTTTTCGACCACCACCTTACTTGGATGGGTATAATGGTGTAAAGAATAACTACATATGAAAATTATAAAATCATAATGATTCTAATATATTATATCATCCTCTATAATTCCATTCAATAAATATGGGAATGATATCATCGCTCGTGCGTACATACGGATTACCGTCTCCACGACGTGATGAGATTCATTTTCCATGTTAACAATTCAAGAATGATTATAAAGTATATATAATAAGTAATCATAAAATATATGAAATAATAATGCTACTGGATATATATATATATATATATGTATGTCATATACTTAATTCAATAAGGAAACAAAAAACAGCATTCATGCGTTTGTACGGCCTACCGTCTCTATGAATGGTGTATTTCAATTCATTTATCTATTTATTATATATATATATATATGTACTGAATATATATAGGATATATAAATCATGATTTACATTCTTGATGTAAGTAAATCAAGATATTAGTAATAATAATATCAAGAACAACACGTCCAAACACGTACGATAAAGAAAACGATTTTACCCAAAACACTGCTTTAACATGGAATTTACAAAAGAATAGGTAATATAAAGTAATAAGTGAACCATATATGATATCATAACAATTAATATGATTCTATAATAAGTCAATGACATTATTTAAATCATTATACAGGAGGTTCGGATACGTACGAAGCATATTAGATATAAGGTAAGGGATAATGTTGCAATCTCAATTGTTTTCTATCCGAGATTGCTTATACGTAAGTATTTACTAGGGTTATATTTATCATCCATGTCCGGGTTTTATAAAAATTTTTCCAGGTATGTTAAAATTCTTTTTACCCATTTTTTATTTTTTCTACATGGTATATAAGGAATTTTTTTGTTTACCATATGAGTTACTTTTGGACTTTTCTAAAAAAAGTACGAGAAGAATGTTCTTTTTAACTTATACGGCGTGAACGGATTTTTACAGTTTCATAACTCCTCATTTTCATGAAGATTACTCTACAAGATTTTATGACTATTTTCAACAAAATAATTTTATTTTAAAAGTGCATGACATTTTGTGAAAAGAAAATGATTTTGAAGAAGAAAAGATATTTTCCACAAGAATTCATTTCAAATGTTTTATCAAAACCATTTTCCATCTAAGATGACATTATTTCATATGTGTATGTTTCAAGTTATTATCAATATTATTTACATGGTTTAACTTTTCTTATAATGAAATGAAGATTTGTTTTTTATGGATTATGAAATGATGGTATGATGTTTATGAAACCCATTTTATTCATTGGGTTATGGTGAATGTTTTAAGTTTATTTTGTGGCACAAGTAAGAATGATTTCATTATGAGATGGGTGGGACCTATATCTCCCTATAATGTATTGGGTAAATATTTATATCTCATGATATAGACATGGCTGTAACGATATGTTAATCTGGTTCAATGATACAGGACTGGAACGAGGAGTGAACTCGATTCAGAAAGGGACTTTGTCCACTAAGATGGTCTTGGAAGCAATGCCTTGGCTACTATGGAAATCATATCATGTGCATAATGGTTGCCACAATCACATGTTTTATTCCCATGATATCTTATTATGATTAATGTTTCTTTATGATCTATGCCTTATGTATTGCCATGTATTATATAGTTGCCCAGGATTTTGATGTTTGAACATTATGTTCATGTTTTTAAGTTCAAGTGTATATGATTTGTTTTATTTTATCCATGCTTACCCTTAACGAGAATTTGAGTTCACCCATTATATTTTATCTTTTCCCCAGGATTTAATGAATGGTTTTAGGTAAGATAACAAAAGGGGAAGATCTTTATGAGAGATGTTGAAGATCTTTCACCATGATTAAAAGATTATGTTCCCAGTTTCCAAAGAAAATAAACTATTACAGTCTTAGATTGTTGGTTCTTATTATGTATTAACTATTCAGTAAATGTAATGTAATGTCCATGTACGTAAAGCTTTGGGTCTCTACAGTTGGTATCAGAGGAATGGTTTAGTTAATATTTGGAAACTAGGATGCAAAAACATTAGTGAGATCCCTAGAGATATTTCTAGGGTATGTCTAGGGATGTCCCTAATGTTAAGTATATGTATAGGTTATAGTCATAGAATTATGAAAACGATCTTAGAATTTAACCTAAGATGTTTGATATTGAAGGTAATACCCCTTGATTATGATTTTGGCCTCTCACACTATTCTTTTTGGTTTTTAGAAAATGGCTAGGAACGGAAAGATTCACGATAATGGAGGATATGATTGACAATGGAATGATATTCTTTATGAGAAACCAAATGAAATTGGATCTGGAGGTCCATATATCATTATTATGCCTAGTCATAAATCTCATAATATGATCAATAATCTAAACATTTGAATGTTTCCTCAATCATCTAATAAGAGAAAGATTGAGTTTCATAATGATCATAGAGGAAGGAAAGATCAATTTCTGTCATGTAAATCATGTGGGAAGAGGCATCAAGGAGAATGTTTCAAAGTAACTGGAAGATGCTTTGGGTGCGGAAAAGAAGGACACAAATCCAGTAAGTGCAAAGGAAAAGGTTCAGTTAACACCATGGATAAAGATAATGGTATTTCTAAGACATCAACAATGATTAGATGTTTTAAATGTGGAATGTATGGGCATTATGCAGACTAATTCCCTATGGGAAAATCTCATGAAGAGAATCAGCATGGTCATATGGGTAGTATTTATGTTAATGATGACGAGGAGACTACAAATGATATATGAGATGAAAGAAGTGTTGAAGCTTGGTCAATGGTTTAATAAGTTAGAGGAATGATTGTATGTTTATCAAGAGTTACATTGTATAGGTAATTTAATGGTACTATAGAATAAAGAGACATCTAAGGATTGTTACACTAGTGTTTTTCCTTATGTTTTTGAATTTAAATGTTGAATGGTACCGATAACTATGAAAGTTTATTCAGATATTTTTGGAAGGTAGATGATATGTGCATAATGAAAGGATAATGAGAAAATGAAATTTTTTATAGTATTCATGAGCTCATGACTGATATAAGGACAAAGTGATATTATTGTTTGAGTATACAGAATTTTGGGATTTTGGTATGTGGAAAGAGTTAACTTTTGACATCACCCATGTTTTCACTAAGGTTCAATGGGTATTCATTTTTCAAGAGAATACATGATTAAGGCCTTCGAATGTTTGGAATGTGACCAACAAGACATATCTTATGATATATGGGGATCAATGATGGTATAAACATGCTTGTTATATGAACTCTCTGGTAATCATTTTCACTATAATATGAGATTGGACAGAAGTATTTTGGATAACCCTAAAGATTGGAATGGATTATGTTAGACCTAAGTTAGTATTTATTAAGGCTATAAATTTTTCGATATTATTAATTTAATGTTATAATAATATAGTTTTAGAAAAAGTACAACCTGCAGGACGAGCGAAAACCCGTCGCATTAGACAAGGATGCAGGAATCAAACCCACAACCAAAGTGCGACAAGCCTTTATCGTCTACCACTAGCCTACATGAAGTCCCTGGTTTGTAGAAACTAGGTTTATTAAGTGCTATGATAGCTAAAGTATAATTTTATTTTAGAAACCATATACGATTAATCTCAGTATAGATGTACTTCTGTATATTTAATAAATTGTGCTAAACTTTTTGCAATAGAAATAGATGGAATGACCTATCATTTTATCACATAATCTGTTAACACTTCACAGAAGACAAATTCAACTTTATTTCATTAAGAGATGAAGTGGAAATTGTTCGACGCATGGTCAACGTTGAGATTGTATCAAAATCATGTAAGTATTTCTTTTAATTGAAAAATTCTTCAACTTTAGGGAAATGATCTTGAAAACAAAAAATGTTGTCCTAGTATTCTTATATCTGATGAATCAGATGGTACCTTAGATCATCACAAATTTATGGTTTTGTGATTGTTGTCTTTTTCATAGCCATGTCCTCTACCACTCTTCATCAGAAGATGATGGATATATTTCTCTTCCATATCCATATTTTCACCTATGTTCTACTATGAGGAAACCCAGTGACTAGTTAATTTGGGTAACCGTTATGTTTTATACTTTAGTTTTTAAATTCATGTTTTTATTACTTTTTAAGATGTGGGTTTCTATTAAAGAATCCTTCATGTAGTAAACAATTTATAACCCCGATGAATTTCGAGGGAAAAATTCATTTTAAGGGGGGTAGAATATAACACCCAAATATTTTATGAAGAATATTCTTTTAATTTCATTAATATCTTATATTATACACTAAACCAAGTTTATCTTGTACTATACGCAACCCCGTATTAGCTTGCATTATACGAAACACTATTCTTGGCTCGTGTTATACACAATTTCAAGTTCATTTTGTGGAAATTATTCTACGCAACATTAAGTATAGATTTTGTTTAATTTATAAATGAAATAAGTTTTGATTATGTTATACGCAACACCAAACATAGCTTTCACTACATGTATCCTTGAATTGGATTTCATTACACGCAATCATGACCTTCCACGATAGCGTGGGTTTTACGCAATACCAAGTTTCACTAAACAAAGACATGCTTTTAAAATATTATATAAACTAGCCGTTATGAATAGTAATACCCAATTTTTGGAATTTTATAATTTTTTTTTTGAAAATGGACTTCATTTTTGGATTCGGAAGATCGATATTAGCCTAGGGTGAATTTTCGGTATTTTTCTGAAAACGTTCAATTTTTGATGAATAGTGAAAACACTAGGTTACTATTTAAAAACCGACTTTTATTTAAATAATTATTATTTTTATTTAAATTTATTTTAGGTCAAAATTGATACATAATACCTATATAATTTCAATGTAATTAACTAGAGTCATTTTATAATAATTTTAGATATATAAAAATTTTATTGAACTTTTCATCGCCTTTTACCCACCTCCTAAGAGAATTTGGAAATTCACATAAAACATAATTTTTCCACTTCTATGAGTGGAATTTCGAAAATCAGAGAGACAAAGTTAATATCAAGGAATAAAATGTAGTTCAATGAGATGAAAATATTTTTTGGTGAATAGTAATTTTTACTTTTATTTACCACGGTTAAAGTTAAATAGGGTAATTAAGGGTAAAAATGATATTATTATTACCCTAAAACATGTCTGGATTCTATTGGATAAGTGTAATTATACCGAAAATAACCTTAGGAATAAAATATGACCATTTAAGTCCACTTGGATTAGATTAGGGAATTTATTATTAATTTATTTAAAGAAGGCTTAAAATAGTTAAAATCAAGGTTTAATAACTAGACCTTTATTAATATAAGGTCATACATAATATAAATTCACCAATAAATATTCATTAGAAAGATAAAAATATTTCCTACATAATGGTATTTTATTTATAATTTTTGGACATTAAATTATTTAATTTATCTATGACACAATGATGATGAAGTAATTATCTTATTTATAAAATATTAACATAATTGATGGTATAAGTAACCAAATAAATGTAATTTGAGACTTTTTATGAATTATACTCATTTTATAGGTTAATATGACATGTTATTATTGATTTAATTAAGATTTTTCTAACTAATCATGCTGTTATGAGTTTCCTAAAAATCAATTACCAAATAGTGTCTAAATTGACATAAAATAGTTTTTAAAACAAATATTATATTACTAATTGGTATTATATTCCTAAGAATCTATGGTTTGGAAAAGATACTTATATAATGATAGGTTTATCATTTATGGACCACTTGGGGGTCTCTTGGATGTATATGGTATGTTTATTAACTATATAATATAAAAATACAAAGTGACATGGTAAATGTCAATCTAATTAACTAAGACTTAAAACTAAAAGATAAGGTTAATATAATGATCCAAACCTGTATAAAATATAATGGTTGAGAGGATTTAGACCCATACACACCTTATCTTCCAAATAAATAAATTGGGACCTATTAAAAACCGAATATGAATTTATTATAAAATAATATTTTAAGTTTTCCTAAGGTGCCCCTATCCTCCCTTATAAAAAGGGAACCCATTCCCTCTTCTCTTCACACACTTTTGAGCCTTTACGATCGGCCAAACCATACCCATTTCTCTTCTCCAATTACCTAGAAACATCTTGGAGGTTCTGGTATTCTCAAAATTCCATCTCTACTTCCTTAAGAGGAAGCCTAAAGAGGTGCGTTGAAGAAAAGGTAATCTCTTCTAATTATTCTTTCATATTTATTTCTTCTTCAACTTATTCTTATTTTGTTGTTTCATTATAAAGTAATAACATCAGTATCTATAATATACTGATATGTTATTATAAATCTGAAACCACCCTATTTAACCTTCTATCCGTCCTACGGAAAATGAAATCACTATGCGTGCGTACGTACAAAATACCGTCTCCACGCCGTGGTGTAATCTGTTTTTCCACCACCAACTTACTTGGATGGGTATAATGGTGTAAAGAATAAATATATATGATTTCTATAAAATAATACTTATTCTAAGATATTATATCATCCCCTATAATTCCATTCAATAAATATGGGAACGATATCATCGCTCGTGCGTACGTACGGACTACCGTCTCCACGATGCGATGAGATTCATTTTCCATGTTAACAATTCCAGAATGATTATAAAGTATATATAATAAGTAATCATGAAATATATGAAATAATAATTCTACTGTATTTATGTTCATATATGTATGTCATCTACTTAATTCGATAAGGAAACAAAAAAACAGCGTTCATCTGTACGTACGACCTACCGTTTCCATGAACAGTGTATTTCATTTCATTTATCTTTCTATTATATATATATATATATGTACTGAATATATATATGATATATAAATCATGATTTACATTCTGTAAGTATGTATATCAAGATATAATGAATAATAATATCAAAAACAACAAGTCCAAACACGTACGATAAATAAAACGATTTTACCCAAAACGCTGCTTTAACATAGAATTTACAAAAGAACGGGTAATATAAAGTAATAAGTGAACCATATATGATATCATAACAATGAATATTATTCTGTAATAAGTCAATAACATTATTTAAATCATTATAAATAAGGTTCAGATACGTATGAAGCATATCAATCCTAAGGTAAGGTATAATGTTGCAATCTCAATTGTGTTCTATCCGAGATTGCTTATACGTAAATATTTACTGGGGTTATATTTATCATCCATGTCCAAGTTTTATAAAAATGTTTCATGTATGTTTAATGTCCTTTTTACCCATTTTTTACTTTTACTACATGGTATGTAAGAATTTTTTTTGGTTTACCATATGAGGTACTATTTGACTTTTCCGACAAAAGTACGAGAAGAATGTTATTTTTTACTTACACGACGTGGATGGATTTTTACGGTTTCATAACGCCTCATTTTCAGGAAGATTACTCTACATGATTTTATGACTATTTTCAAAAAAATAATTTTATTTAAAATGTTCTTGGCATTTTGTGAAAAGAAAATGATTTTGAAGAAGAATGGATATTTTCCTCAAGAATTCATTTCAAATGTTTTATCAAAACCATTTTCCATCTAAGATGACATTATTTCATATGTGTATGTTTCAAGTTTAATGTCTCTATTATTTACATGGTTTTAATTTTTTTATGAGGAAATGTCAATTTGTTTTATATGGAATATGAGATGATGGGATGATGTTTATGAAACCCATTTTATTCTTTTGGTTATGATGAATATTTAAAGTTTATTTTGTGGAACAAGTAAGAATGATTTCATTATGAAATGGGTGGGACCTATATCTCCCTCCAATGCATTGGGTAAAGATTTATATCTCATGAGATAGACATGGATGGAATAGTATGTTAATCCGGTTCAGTGATACAGGACTGGAAAGAGGAGTGAAATCGATTCAGAAAGAGACTTTGTCCGCTAAGATTGTATTGGCAGCAATTCTTTGGCTACTTTGGAAATCATATCATGTGCTTAATGGTTTCCACAGTCACATGTTTTATTCCCATTCTATTTTATCATGATTAATGTTTCTTTATGATCTATGCCTTATGTACTTCCATGTTTTATGTAATTTCCCAAGATTTTGATGTTTAAACATTATGTTGGTGTTTTTTAGTTCAAATGTATTTAATTTGTTTTATTTTATCCTTGCTTACCCTTAATGAGCATTTGAGATCACCCTTTATATGTTTCCCCCCAATATTTAAAGAAGGGTTTTAGGTTAGAAAACAAAAGGAGAATATCTTTATGTGAGATGTTGAAGATCTTTCACCATGATTAAAAGATTATGTTCCGAGTTTCCAAAGACACTAAACTATTACGATCCTTGAGTGTTGGTTCTTATTATGTATTAAGTATTCCGAAAAAGTAATGTAATTTCCATGTATTTCAAGATTTGGGTCTCTACATTCACATAATTTAGAGTTTTATAGAAAAATGTGATGGTTTCAAAGGAAGATGAATGCATTTTACGTGCCATCGAAATCCTAGTGCAGGATTCTCTCATTGTAATTGATTCATTAAATTATTCTTTAGTTTCTTTTTCCATGATTTAGATATATCTTTCAATGCAATCTGTGCATAGAATAAGAGTGCTTAAATCCCCAAAATTATTTCATCACTTCCACCTAGTTTGTAACATCTGAGCTTCATTGATAGTAATCTTCTCTTTGTAGAGAAACAATAACACAATAAACATAGTTTTACTCAAGAATGTGATTAAAACCTAATTTTTCAAAATTTATAAATTTAATTTTCCTAGACTTATTTCATTTTTAACATAATCATACCAAAATTAAATTAGGGTGAAATATAGGGATTTTTATGAAATGATTTATTTTTCAGTAAATAGTAAAAAATACTGATTTTTTCAAATAATGTCATCTCTTTTCATTAAATAAATTAATTTAAAACTATCATCATATATTATAGTTTTTATAAAAGTGACATATGATCCATTTAATACATAAAAATATTATTATTTCCAATTGAATTAGTATTTTTCAAGATTTATATTTTTATACTAATAAACATTTTTCTAAAAATTGATTTTCATTGTGTTTTTAGAATTTGTATTAAAATTATTTTCCTCCACATATATAAATTGCATCACGAAAAATTGATACCAAGTTTTAAATCATGATTTTAAAATTTGGATAATAGGCCCCCTATTATTTTTCATCATTATGAATACTAACAGTGTTAAATATTTGTCACCACTAAAAGGGTAAAATTGGTAAAAAATTGTTAAAAACATAAAAGAAGTTCTAAATGTCAATAAAAAACATTCCTTAATTTCATTATATGGTATAAAGTTGGAAACAACATCAAAAAATAAAATGCATGGAATTTTTGTACAATTTTTTCTAGATAATGATGTTTATGTTATTTTAAGTAAATAAAATTACAAAATGTCACCCTATTGGATTTAATATAATTAATTTTTTTACATAAGTATAATAGGTGGATAAGAATGGTTATTAATGTTTATATTAATGTTGAATTTTTTATCAGAGTAATTTATTTTTAATTTTAGTGATGAAATATTTACCTTAAATGCTTACACAATGTTGACAGAATCCTTATGGAAGTAGTAGGACAATTATGTGAATAATTATAAAAACTATAAACGTAAGATTTTTTGTGATTTATAGGACCATATGAATTATATAAATAAATATAACATATTAAGGATTATTTAAAGGTTTATAATAGATTTTCAATTCTATCATTATGTATTTAATGTCAAATTAAATGAATAGTTTAAAAAATGACATTATTGATATTTTATGAGAAATAAAAATTAATTAAATTATTTATTAAAAAAATATAAAAGGTGGTATTTAGAATTATAAATTCTCTCAAAGTTAATCCTATGGAAATTTATTATAAAATTGAAACAAGTTATGTTAAATTATAACCCTTTAATATTGAAAATGTTTCCAACACGTTTAAGGTTAAAAATGCCTAACAAAGTGGTTAAAAAAGGGTTTAAATGACCTCAAATATTTATCAAACCTAATTACTAGGTTTTATTTATACCTTAAAATTATTCCCTTTTAATATGACTCTTGTTGACCCTTTTTACAATGAATTTTAATTAATAATATGATAAAACATTGAAATATTACTAGTGTACTACTCACCACAATTATAAAAGGGAACCTTCACCCCTCATTAATTCACACCTTTGGAGAAATTTAACGTGAAAAAAACCTTCCAAATATATCTCCCTAACATCCTTATCCATTTTATATAGGTTTTTTTATTCCCATAATTCCAACCCTATCGTCATTAAGAACATATCTAAAGGAGGTTTCTTTAAAATAAGGCAAATGTTTTAACCAAGCTCTTTCATCAATACTTTTTCATTTAACAGGTTCAGTTATGTCATAAAAATTACAATATAATAATACCATTTTCATCCATATAATTATATATTATTAAATTTATGACATAATATTTATCTATCTCCTTGTCTATCAAATGGGATGTGAAAGTATCCCTCGTGTGTATGTGTGAACTATTGGATCCACGTAGCGATATAATTCATTTCCCATTAACATATTTCCTGGATGGTTATTATGATGGTTTTAAGGTATATATATGGTATTTATGATTTGATTATTCTTATATAATTATAATATAATATCTATGCTTTTTACCTTTTGATCCATTGTAAAGCGATAATGTCGCTCGTGTGTACGTTTAGACTTCCACCTCCATGAAGTGATATAATTCATTTTTATATCCACTTTAAATGGATGGTAATAAGAATATCATTAATGAATATATATTATATATATAATATAATAATTATTTTTGAAACATTAATTATTATAATACTTTATTTTATTCCATCTATTGGTGTTCATGCGTACGTACAACCTACCGTCTCCACGAATGTTTTAATTCATTTTTCTATTTATAGGTTTAATTTATGATTGAAAATAGGTATATAATTAATATTTTTTATATTTTTATCATGATTATAATTCTAAAGATGACGGAATTGGGATTTATATGAATGGATTGAAAATATTAAACCAAAAATCACATGAAATATGGAATAGCTAACACACTGAAATGACAATTTTAACAATGAATTATTAATAAAAAAGGTATAAAAATGTTAAAAATGGAAAATATATGATATTATAATTATTTATATAGTTATATTATAGAATTATAATAAAATAAAATTTATTAAACAAGAGGATAAAATTACTTACAATGCAAGTCAGACCTGATGTAGGGGTTTATTTATAATCTCATATTTATTCGGTATTGTTTAAGTTTATGTTTCTATTAATATGATTATATAATATTTCTATATTAAACCCCATAAATTGTCCTCTCCTATGTTTAGTTATGAAAATTATATGGGTTCCTTCCATTTTCTTTTGTCTTTTCACACAAGATTCTGAAAAAATGTTTTTAAGAAAAACTTACATTGTTTTCTATTCGATCAAAAATCTTTGTCTTCCATGTCTATATTTTATTGAAAATATTATGAAGAAATTTTTTTAATATTATACAATGAATTTTTAAATATATTATTACCCCTATTTAAATTTCTATGTAAATATTTAAATGCAATCTTCTTTATAATTTTATGAAATACATATTTTTTTAATTTTTATCTAAACTGTAAAAGGAATATTTGTTTAAATGTACATGACATGAATGAAATTATCTATCATCATGAATGAATAATTATTTTAAGATTTATTTATATTTTTACAAGTTTATTTTAATATAAAATTCCTTTCTTAATATTTTATAATTTTTAATAATTAAATATACAGGATTTCAAAATGAAAGGGGTATGTTTTTGAAGACATCTTAGAATGTTCTTTTTAAAGAATTACCATATTTTTAAATATTATTTGATAAATATTATCATTTATTAGGGATATAATATTTTTTGTATCATTCTCCATATTAATTTGTATGTATTAGGACTATGCTATATTTATTGATTGATGAAAATATTAACATCTCATATGATAGTTCTTCAATATGAATGTTTACGTTGATTATGTTTCACCCCTCTCATACGATGAATTAATTGGACTTAGTAAGTGATGGGTGAGGCCTGTTATAGACCTTTGATGAATTAGTAGGTCTCCTGAGAAAAACTAGTTTGGGTATTTGAAATATTCCCTTCCTATTTACGTTTTTAATCATGTTATAAGGACCTGATGGTAATATTTTGATGTATCACATTATTCCCTCTATAATTATGAAACGAGTTATTATTATCCATGGGATTATTTATATTGTTATGTTATTCATTAATTTAATCCAATTTTATGGTATTATTTATATGACATATATTAGTAATTTTTATCTTTTAAATATTTTTCTTTATTTATTTATTTTATGATAGTTTTGTTGGATGATTTCCTTTACTAAGCATATGAGCTCACCTATTATTATGTTATCTTTTTACCATAATACTAATAATGGATCTATGAATAAAATCATGGATTTAATTAAAGAAATAACAAAGGTCTCACAATAATGATTATATTATACTTCATGTTTCCTGATGTAATGGGGGAATCATGTATGTATTTAGTCACCCCAGGCTACAAAATAATTAAATTCTTTGGGATTAAATCCCTTTTATTTTTTACCAATTAAGTAAAATTACCAAAAAAAATTGGGCTACTAGATGTGGGGTGTTACCATTGGAATGAGATAATGATTAATAGAAACATTACAAACTAGATTTAGGAAAAAAAATTATAGAACATAACCCCAGGATAGTCCTTAATGGTCCGTGTTATTATAGAAAAATGTCATAAATGTTTTAGTAAGTTAATGATTATGTGATTTTCCTAGTGATATATCCATGTATCAGTATTACAAGTGGATTTGGTTTTTATACAGATTCATCTAGGGGTAATACCGTCAAAAAGAGTGGGTCAAGTATATTTTGGTCATCATTATGGTTCACGGTGAGTGTTCCTTTACTATGTAAATAGTTTTAAGATCCCTAGGGTTATTTTATAGTTAATTAAATTTTTACTTATAAACCATTATAAAATATTTGAAAATAATTTTATGATTTGATAACTTTCCCAATAATACAAAGATTATGATTCTAATATTATTTATAAATAAATTTTCTTGTTATCTCAAGAATTTCCAATTATGGGAATTATAAATTATGATTAGAATTGTTATGATCTAATTTATTTTATTCCATTGTTTAGAAATGGTTCCTAGTGTAAGGAGTGTAAACTATATAAATTCATATAATGTATGTAGGTATTTACCTCCTCACCAAGACAATGAAACTTGATCTATAATTAGAGCTAGATTCTGAGCTGCACAAATTATAACTATATTAGGGTAGCTAAATAATTTTATGAAAAATAACATTTCACATATGGATATACTTATTGATTCGTAATGTGGGTAAAAAATGTTGTAATAATTATTGTATCAAAAACTTATTCCCTTCAATAAGTCTACTAATACCTATTTACTTTAGCAATGGAGAAGTTCCTTGGAGAATATATTTCTATCTTTGAGATGTAGTTAGAGGGAAAAAATATTGGATTTTTATAATCTCATGGGGGATATAGATAAATGGTGGGTATTGATTAAAAATGATAACAATGATGAGTAAATAAAAAACATGGAGTGTAATGATTTTAAGGTAATTTTTTTGGAAAATATTTTCTTTGTGAGCAATGAGTAGATATACAGAGACAATTCTTAAGTATAAGACAAAAGGAGATGAAAATTTTGATATGTATGAATCCAACATAACAAGGTTACAAAGGAATATTGCACACTACATATATATTACAAAGAGTAATACTGACAATTTATTTGATGGGACAAATCCCATCCTTAGAAGGGAACTAGTCTTAATAACCCTATTTTCATACAAGTATATAATATCATTTTCTTTCATGGAATATAAATAATTATCCAAGTCTTATGGATTCAATGGAATGAAAGATAATAAGGGGACAACTGAGTACTTTGGAAAAGTAAATATAGAAAATAGAAGAAGTAAATGGTGTAATTTCCAACATGTAATAAATGTGGAAAGAAAAAATATGGAACATGCTTACTAGGAATGGGAGTTTACTTCATGTGTGGTGAAAAATACATTAGGCTCATGATTTAAAGGGAAATAAATAAGCTTCCAATGTTCAATTATTGAACTATAATGAGAGTACATGCTATGAGAATTAATTTCCAAGGAGTCAATGGAATTTTCCTAAAAAAGGAAAAGGGATCAACTCTAAGCTTATAAGATTACTATTGATGATTATAATGTTCCAAAATATTTAATAACATGTAAATTGGTCATGGAATAAAATTTAGTTAATAATTAATTGGATTATTGATATTTCTAGTCTTTTATATCTTCCATGTTTTCCAAGAAAATTATATATTTCCCTAGAACCTTAATTTGGGAACTTACAATCAATAATATTAATGGAAATGTTACTTGGAAAAAGATATTTCAGTGTGTTCTTATTAAGACAAACTAACATAACATATTTTCTATATTAATCATTATTATAAGGAACCGGCCTTAAACATTACATAATCTTGAATTAAATAAATAATTTACATTGAGGATCTTTTCAGGTTTAGAGTTTTAGAGAAATAAGCCATAAATATTACATTACATGTCAAAAATTACAAGGTATACACTTCTACACAGTTTCAATTTTCTTCATAAACTAAAAACTCATGAAATAAATATTCATGTCTAGTCCCATGTTTTAGACAGCATGAATTTTCCATGATCCCATCCTTGACCCTATTCATCTTTAGGTCCTATAAAAAACATTTCAAAACTTGGGATGGGCATAAAAAGTCCAGTAAGGGTTATAAAACAACGAAAGAAAACATTTGTTCATCATTACATACATAACATATGCTCTTTAACATAACTCATGAAATCAAAAAATTTATGAATAACACATTGAAATCATAAATCTTAAAGGTAACTTGTGGCATCCATATCATACTTACATTGTAGCTATCAAAACTACGTAGGGAGTTAAATTTGGAATACTCATCATAGCATATTCCCTAAATCTCTTAGGAGAAGCATTCACATTTACCTTCTTCACATTACCCAATGCATTGGAGAGTTATATCGGGCTCACCCGAACTAGGTTTATCACAGAACCACTCGTATACATAACAATGCTCAAGAACCATATCATATTCGTAACACATAAAACAAACATAAAGGAAATATAAAATTTCCACATTTCAATCATAATATATCATTTAAATATATTGACCTAAAAAATCCATTATCAAAACCATTTTCAATACCAAAATATGTAAAAGAGTATGTGGTATTTATTTTCCTTTGAAAAACATTACAACTTGTCAAGGAAGCCAAAGATAAAATAATACTCGTGACAAAAAAAAAATTCATTGTCACCACGTACATTAAAAGAAACATTTTTTTTCATTTAGCAAAATGATTCATAGAAAAATATTTCCTTTGAATGAAATGAAAAGTCAAAGTTGTCTGTAAATTTTATAAAAGAAAATCATGTATTAAAATAAAATATTCCTCAATGAGAGAAGATTGAGAAGAAGTCCCTTACATCATGTCCGACACGACATGTTAATTATTTAATCTCCGGAATAATAAAATAATTTAATTTGTACTTTCTTAAGAACCATTTTCAGGTTTATTATTCCTTTAATATCACTTATTACCATGTTATAATCATTATGTAATCATTTAAGTTAATAATGGTCATTTTGTAGATATTTGGTACTTGAGTCTTAAATGAGATTCTTATAATTAAAAGTTGATCACGTGGTAAAAAGTTCATTATATCCCAAATGATATTTAGTATTTATATATCATATATATCATATATTTCAAGTATATACTTTTATTTATAATAGTACATAAAATTTGGAGAGAAGAAATTAAATGCACCGTTCATGGAGATGGTATGTCGTACGTACGCATGAACGCTACTTTCATTTCTATTTCTTATTTTAATGGAATTAAAATATAGTGATACATAGTTATATTATAATTCCAGTATAATATAATGTAGTATATCATTAACTACGTCCTTTATACATCCCACATATGGCATTTTCGAGTCATATCACTTTGAGGGGGTGGTAGTCCACACGTCCTCAAATTAAATTATCGCATTTACTCATAATGGAAACCATAAAGGTATGCCATAAAGTAAAAATAATAAATCATAAAGAAAACAAAAACATAATATAAATCATATATAAATATATTTCCATCATAATGGGCACCATGAGAGGTAGTATAAGATAATCAAACAATCATCGTTTCGTGAGGCTTTAGTTTTCCATCCACATAAATAGTATGTTTTTCACCCATTAAAGGAGGTGTGTTTAAGTGTAGTTAGAATAATTATCATAACAACATCCTAGTATATTGAGGATACTAGTGTTGTTATAAAATAAATGAATAAAAAGAGTTTTGGGGTTGGAGAAGTAAAATAAAAGAAAAGAAGTTAAGAGAAATAGGTACCTTTAATTTGGGTAACTCCCTTTGGTTTGAACCAAAAATATTTCTTGAAGTAACATCTACATAAAGTAAGGATTATAGATGGAAGAGATGGATTTTAAGAGATTTTTTGGGCAGGGGTTGGATGAGACAAGAGGATTTAGTGTTGTACGTAATGAGTTAGAAGTGAGGGTTTTTTATATGGGGGTGAAGGGGCTCTTTTAGAAAGTGTGAAAATATTATTTTATTATATAATGATATTCATTTTCTAAAGGTCCAAAACTAATTGATGTCAAATATAAAGTGAATAATGGTCAAAATAAAATCATCCAACAATAAATGGATAGGTTTGGGTATTGTTTTAATATTTAAAATCAGATTTATTTAAATCATTTATTAATGAGGTAAATACTGCATCATTATTTTGTCATAAATAATTTAATTTATATGATATATAAAAATTATAAAAAAATAAAATAATGTAAGAAATATTTTTATATTTCGAAATAATATTTATAGTAAAAAATATAGCTTATATAACCCTATTTAAAAATTAATGTACTAAAAGTTATTTGTTTATGTCATTTTTGTCTTTACTTTAAATTAATTAATCTAAAGTGTCATTATCACTATTAAGTAGCTCCATGGGGTCCCAAAATCGACCCAAGGATTCACATGGCCATCCATTACTCATCCAATAATGTTAGGACAAGTGTTATGGTAATTATTTATTAGTGTGATATTATTTTTATCTTGAATTACCCTATTTACATTTAACCATGGAAAATAAAAGACAAAGGTTACTATTCACCAAAAATTATTTTCATCTTATTGAACCACATTTTACCTAATAATAACAAAAATGTATGTTGGATTTTCAAATTCAATTCACAAAGGTGGTAAAATTTCATTTAAATGATAATGTCAGTTTTTTTAACTACTACTCAGTGGTTTCACTATTCATCAAAATTGATGTTTTTCAAAATAAATACAAAAAATTCATTCTAGGATATATTTGGTATTATGAACTCAAAAATTATTTCTATTTTACCAAATTCAAAACATAGAAGTTTCATTAATTAATTTAAAATTATTTCTTGTTTTCAAAACAAAAGGCGTGTTTTTTAGATATATTAACTATCAAAAGGATAACACTTGTTTAGGTCCAATTTCAATGAGAAATTAATTCCAATGAAAAATTTGGATTAAATGGTAAAAATATATTCTAATTACACTTTAAAAACAATTAAAAAAATAATATATCTATATAATTAAATTATATTAAATGGCAGTTTTGAATTAAAATACAGTATTTTTCAATTATCATTAAAAAATGAATTTTATAAGAAAAATACCAAAACATTACCCAAAGTAAATATTAACGTCCCGATTGTAAAGAAAAATTTTATTTGGTCAAATAGAACATATAAATGTGACAAAAACTATATTTAAAGAGTGTTATCCATTAAAAGGTTTTAAATCAACCTTTTAAAGTAAATTATGCTTAAAATTAGATTCATGAACATTTTATGCCTATAAATTTTATTGGATACATGTAAAAACATTTAACAAACATGTATAATAATATTTTAGTTTTTTCAGTTCATTCCTGCCATTACAATGGATAAGCCTTAACTACCGTTTAAAATAATTATATTATATGATTATTGTGCAACGTAAGATTTCAAAGAAACCCGTTGTTGCGTATCGGGTACGCCATAGAGAATATCAACCACTTTAAAGTAAATTTAATATTTAATTCACAAATATGAATCATTAAGAAACAGTATTATTTATTTATTTACCTGGGATGTTACATCCTTCCCCCCTTTTGGAAATTGTGTCCTCGTAATTTTATTTAGTTATCAAATAAATGGGGGTATTTTTCCCTCATATAATTTTCAAATTCCCACGTTTCCTCTTCAACCATATGGTTTTTTACCAACACCATTACATGGTGAATTAACTTATTCCACAACACTTTCTCTCTTCGGTCAAGAATCTGGACTTGTTATTCCTCATAGGATATATTCTCTTCCAACTGGACTACCTCTGGACCTAAAACATGAGATGGATCTGGCATATACATTCTCAACATCAAAACATGAAAAACATTATGTACCTTGGATAAAAATGGAGGTAAATCCACTTTTTATGCAACTGATCCAACATTCTCTAGGATTTCATAGGGTCCAATAATCCACAGACTCAATATTCCCTTCTTACCAAAATTCATCACACTTTTCCATGGAGAAAATTTGAGAAAGACTTGATCACCTACCTCAAAAGAGAGATCCTTCCTCTGGTTATCTACATAATTTTTCTCCTTGCTCTGAGCTGTTCTCCTATGGTTCTGAATCAGCTGAACTTTTTATGCCATCTCTTATACTAATTCATGTCCAATCAGTTTCCTTTCACCTAAATCATCCCAAAAAGTAGGAGTTCGACACCGCTTCCCGTATAATGCTTTAAATGGAGCCATCTTTAAACTGGAATGAAAACTGTTATTATAAGAAAATTCAACCAAAGAAAGATGATGGTCCCAACTTTCCTAGTAATCCATCGAGAAAGCACGTAACATATCCTCCAAGGTCTGAATTGTTCATTCTGACTGCCCACCAGATCGAGGATGAAAAGGTGTACTAAAATTTAATTTAGAACCCAATAACTTCTGAAGGCCTTTTCAAAAGTTAGAAGTAAAACTGAGATCATGATCTGATACAATGGAGAGGGGAACACCATGAAACATAACTATCTATTTAACATACAACCTAGAATGTTTACCTAGAGACAAAATATCACTAATAGGAAGTAAATGAGCAGATTTAGTCAACCGATCAACAATAACTTAGAATGTATTATTACCTCGAGATGTCTTCAGTAGTCCCACAACAAAGTCCATGGATATATTTTCCCATTTCCAATATGGCATTGGTAAATACTGAAGCATCCCTTTCGATAAATTCCTCTCTACTTTAACCTGCTAATAAGTTAAACACTTCACAATAAATTTAGCAATATGTATTTTCATTCCATCCCACTAGTAAAACTCTCGAAGATCTGTGTACATCTTAGTACTGCAAGGATGAACTGAAAATGGAGATCTATGAGCTTCACATAACAACACATTCTTTAAATGTGAATCACAAGGCACACATAATCTCTTCCCAAACCTCAAAACACAATTATTATCAATGCTAAAATAATGAATCTTACCCTTCTAAACCAACCCTACCATTTTTGCAACTCACTGTCTTCTTTCCGAGTTTTCTTTATTCTGTCTGATAGAGATGACTTCACTGACACCTATAAAAAACAGAAGAATTTCATGCCCCAAAAACTTCTATGACAGGTTTCATCAAATAAAAAACCAAAGGATCTCATTCGAAATGTATCATGGTTAATAAAGAATTACATTTTCTACTCAAAGCATCAGCCACTTTATTTTCCATTCCTAGGTGATAATGAATCATGCAATCATAATCCTTGATTAATTCCAACAATATCCTCTGTCTCATGTTAAATTCTTTCTAGGTGAATATATACTTTATGCTTTTGTGGGTAGTATATATTTCACATTTTATTCCATACAAATGATGCTTCCAATTTTTTAAAGCTAAAAAACAACAACAACTAATTCTAAATCATGTGTAGGGTAATTTAATCACGAGGTTTCAACTAACATGAAGCTTAAGCAATTAATTGATCATTCTGTATAAGTAAAAAACCAAGTATTTTCGATGAAGCATCAATTTAGACAACAATCTCACCATTTTTAGAAGGAAGGGCCAAAATTGGAGCATTCACTAATCTATTTTTCAATCCCTCAAAACAATTATCACATTCTCTTGTCCAAATGAACTTAACTCCTTTTCAATTTAACCTAGTAATTGGACTAGATAACCGTGAAAAATTATCAGCAAAACTATGGTAATAACCTGACGAACCAAGAAAACTATGAATCTTGGTTATATTTGTGGTTCTTGTCCATTCTTCAACAACTTTTGTTTTAGCAAGATCTACAGTTATGAAATTTTTTGAAACAATGTGACCATGGAAGGAAATTTGCAGTAACCAAAACTCACACTTTCTAAATTTCCCAAACACTTTCATTTCATTAAACATTTTCATGAAAACCATTACATGACTTTCATGGTCCTCATTACTTTTAGAAAAAACCAAAATATCCTCAAAGAACACATCCACAACCTAATCCAAAAACTCACCAAAAATTCTATTCATAAGATCCGTGAATACAGTAGGTGAATTGGTTAGTCCAAAAGGAATAACTACATATTCATAATGGCCATATCTAGTACAAATCACAGTCTTCAGAATGTATACGTCCTTTACATTCAACCGATGGTACCCTGAACTCAAGTCAATATTCGAAAAATACTGAGCTCCCTGGATCTAATCAAACAAATCATCGATATGAGGCAAAGGATACTTGTTCTTAACCATGATGTTACTCAATGCTCTATAATCAATGAAAAGTCTAATTGAACCAAATTTATTTTTAACAAACAGGATAGAACCACCCCATGTTGATGTGGTAGGTCGAATAAAAACTTTATCTAATAACTCTTGCAATTGTTTCTTTAACTCTAAAAGTTCAATTCGAGCCATTCGATAATGGGGCTTTGAAATTAGATTAACATTAGAAACTATGTCAATGGAAAATTAAACTTCCCGATCTGGTATAAAAACAAGAAAATCATCAAGAAAACCATCAAAGTACTCATTTAGCACTGACACATCATTAATATGAATAGTTCTTTTTTTTTTAAACAATATTTGAAATGTAATAATAATTTCCATATTATACTAATTTCCCAACTTCCGGATATTTTATCAAAAATAAAGCATTTATTCCAGTACACAAACTGAAAATATTTCTAAAATGAAACCTATTTAGCTCTATAGTCAATCTTAGCATGATAAAAAAATCCAATCCAAACCCAAAATAACATCAAACTCTACTAGAGGAAAAACAATAAGGTTTCCGGTAGATTCTTTCCATACATAAGGACATGAAGGTTCTTATAATTTCTTTTAGTTTCCAAATTTATTCCTTGTGTTTTTACCATAAGTTCATGATTCATATATTGATTTGTAATTCCCCATTTACAATAAAACATCTCAAAAATGAAAAAGTTTGGAGACCGTGAATCAAAAAACACATTGACATAATCTTAACAAAAAAACAGTGTACGAGATACTACTTCATTTGATGGCCCAACATTTTCTAAAGTAGTTTCAAAGGATTTCACCACCCCTTAATGCTTGTAGTCTGGCCGCATTCCCTTAGTTGAGTTCTTCATTGGAAACTCATTTGCATAATGACCCATTTCATTACAATTATATTTTTTACGAATTGTAAATCACATCATGTCTTACTATTACCCTGCTCTTTTTCAGTGCAATTACGTGCCTTATGTCCCATTTTTTCACATCAGTAGAACTTAACCGAATTCAAAAGACATTCCCCAACATGATTTTTACCACAATTTTCACAAACTATAAACTTTTGTTTCTTACCATTATACTTTTTTAAAAGAGTTCTTACATTTCGCATGGCACCTTGACCTCTTATTCTTCTATATTTCAAAGAACACCTGATCATCAGAAAAATCCATTTCCACCTTCTCCGCACAATGAACAGGATTTTCATAAATTTTGATCTAATGAGAAGCTAAATCCCTTCGATACTTTGGATTTAATCCTAATTAAAAATGGTTTATTTTACTATCAAGATCTCGTATGAAATTTGGAGCATACCTTGCCAGTCGAGTGAATTTTTCTTCATAATCAGCCACTGAGTCATCCTCCGACCTCAATTCCAGGAATTTTATTCCATCCTAAGACGAAACACCTTAGGAAAATTTTTCTCAAGAAACATACCTTTTAATTCATCCCAATCAAGAGAATTAGTCTCCTCACTATCCCTGATATTTTTCACCATAAACACCCACTGATCAGCTTCACCTACAAAATGGTAATCAATAAGACTAACCTTTGGATGTTCTAACCACCCCATGACATCAAAAAGTTTCTCCTATGATTTAATCCACCCTTCAGCTAGCACTAGGTAAGATGATCCTCTGAATGATTGAGTATGTTGCCTCATGAAATGATCCACTAATGATGTGTTCCTCTGTGGTTGATCTGAATGATCTTGTGCATGGATATCACCACCATTTATTTCCTGAGTCAACTATTCCATCACTGCAAAAAACTGTTCAGTTTCGATTTCGACCATCTCAGGTGGTTGATTTGGAAGGTTGTATTCCTCCTGATGTCATCCCAACATAGCTACCCTGTTTTCTCTATGAAAAACAATTCCAAAAACAAAAATATCTTAGGCGAAGAACATGGTAATATGTAAATTTTATATCACTTCAATCATACCATAAATTAATTTATGGACATTAATTTAACAATATACTAACTTCTAATGTTATATAAACTGACCATTGATACCAACTATAAGGACCCAGCCTTGAACATTACATGATCTTGAATTAAATGAAAATTCACACTGAGGATCTTTTTAGGTTTATAGTTTTAGATAATTAGACCATAAATATTAAATTAAATCTCAAAAATAACAAGGTGGACACTTCTGCTCAGTTTCAATTTTTTCATAAAATAAAAAATCTGGAAGAAAAGAGTCATGTCTAGTCCTAGGTTTTGGACAACATGACTTTTCATTGATCCCATCCTTGACCCTATACATCATTAGGTCTTGTAAAAAACATTTCAAAACTTGGGATGAGCATAAAAATTTCAGTAAGGTTTATAAAACCAAGAAAGAAAACATCAGTTCATCATTACATACATAACATAAGCTCTTTAACATACCTCATGTAATCATAAGATTTATGAATAAAACATTGAAATCATCAATAATAAAGGTAACTTGTGGAATCCATATTATTCTTACATTGTAGCTATCATAGCTACATATGGAGTTATATTTGGAATAACCATCACAATATATTCCCTCAATATATTAGGAGAAACATTCATGTTTACCTCTATCATGTTACCCAATACATTGGAGAGATATCTGGGGCTCACCCACCCTAGGTGTATCATGGAACCACCCTTATACATAACAATTCCCAAGAACCATAACATATTCGTTACACATAAAACAAACAAAAAAAGAAAACATTTCCACATTTGAATCAAAATATATCATTTAAATATATTGACATAAAAAATCCATTATCAAAACAATTTTAAATTCGAAAATACGTAAAAGATTATATGGTATTTATTTTTCTTTTAAAAACAATACGACTATTTAAGGAAGAAAAAGATCATTTAATACTTGCAGCGGTCGAAAGGTCGCTGTCACCGCGTACGTTAAAAGAAACATTATTTTTTGTCCTTTAGTAAAAGGCTTTGTAGAAAAAGATTCCCTATGAATGAAATAAAAAGTAAAATGTTTTTATACAGTGTATAAAATAAAATCATGTATTAAAACAAAATATGCCTCAATGAAAGAAGATTGAGATGAAGTCCCTTACCTCATGTCTGAATTGACCCGTTTATTATTTAATCTCATGAATAATTAACTAAATTAATTTTTACTTTCTTAAGAACTTTTTTCAAGGTTATTATTCCTTTTATATAACTTATTACCATGTTGTAAACATTATGTAATCATTTATGTTAATAATGGTCTTTTTGTCGATATTTGGTACTTGAGTCAAAAATGGACTTCTTATAATTACAAGTTCTTCATGTGGTAAAAATTTCATTATATCCATAATTATATTCATGATTAAGATATCATATATATCATATATATCATGTGTATACTTGTATTTATAATAGTACATAACATTTAGATATAAGAAATGAAATGCACCGTTCATGGAGACGGTAAGTCGTACGTACATATTAACAGTACATTCATTTCTATTTAATATTTTAATGGTATTAAAACATAATGATACATAGGTATATTATAATTCCAGCATAATACCAAATATAATATCCTTAACTCCATCCTTTATACATCCCAAATATGGCAGTAATGAGTCATATCACTTTGAGGGGGCTGTAGTCCGCACTTCCTCAAATGAAATTATCGCGTTTACTCATAATGGAAACCATAAAGGTATACTATAAATTAAAAATAATGAAGCATAAAGAAAACATAAACATAAGATATTTCATATATGAATGTAGTTCCATCATAATGGCTACCATGAGAGGTGGTAGGAGATAATCGAACACTAATCATTTCGTTAGGCGTTAGTTTTCCATCCACAGAAACATTATGTTCTTCACCCATTAGATGGAGGTGTGTGTAAGTGTTGTTATAATAATTATTATAAAAACATACTATTATATTTTGGATACTGGTTTTTTATAAAATAAAGAAATAAAAAGTGTTTAGGGGTTGGAGAAGTAAAATAAATGAAAAGAAGTTAAGAGAAACTATTATCTTTAATTTGGGTAACTCCCTTTGATTTGATCCAAAAGGACTTCTTGAAGTGACTTCTACCTAAGGTAAGGATTCTAGGAGAAAGATAGAGATCTTGAGAGATTATATTGTCAGGGTATGTAGGAGACAATGGGCTTGAGAGGGGTGAGTAATGAGTTAGATGTGAGAACCTTTATAAGGGGGAGAAGGGGCTCTTTGGGAAAGTGTGAAAATATTATTTTATTATATATTAATATTCATTTTCTAAATGTCCAGCACTAATTGAAGTCTAAGATAAGATGAATAATTTTTGAAATAAAATCATCCAATAAAAATTGGACAGGTTTTGGATATTGTTTTAATATTTGTAATCTTATTTATTTAAATCATTTATTAATGAGGTAAATACTGCATCATTATTGTGTCATAAATAATCTAATTTATTTGATGTCTAAAAATTAATAAAAATAAAATAATTTAGGAAATATTATTATATTTCCAAATAATATTTATAGTCTAAAAGATAACTTCTATAACCTTATGTAAAAAATAATTTAATAAAAGATATTTTTTTTCATTTTTGTCATTACTTTAAATTAATGAATCTAGAGTATCCTTATCACTCTTAAGTGGCTTCTTAGGGTCCCCAAATCGACCCAAGGATTCTCATGGTCGGCCATGACTCATAAAATATTATTAGGAAAAGTGTTAAGGTAATTTTGTATTATTATGATATTATTTTTACCTAAAATTACCCTATTTATATTTAACCGCGGTAAATAAAAGCCAAAAGTTACTATTAAAAAAAATTATTTTCATCTTATTGAACCAAATTTTACTTAATAATAACAACCATTTATGTTGGATATTCTAATTTCAATCACATAAGCGGTAAAATTTCATTTAATGAAAAAGTCAGTTTTTTAACTACTACTTAGTGGTATCACTATTCATCAAAAATTGATGTTTTTCAAAAAATACCAAAAATTAAGTTTAATATATATTTGATATTCCAAATTAAACAATTATGCCTATTTTACAAAATAAAAAACATAGAAGTTTCATTAATTAATTTTAAATCAATTTTTGTTTTCAAAACAAAAGGTGTGTTTTTAAGAAATATTAACTATCAAAAGATTGACACTTGTTTATGACCAATTTCAAAGTGAAATTTTTTACAATGACCAAAATTGGATTAAATGGTAAAAATATATTCTAATTACACTTTAAAACCAATTAGATCAATAATCTAACCATATAAATAAATCATATTAAAAGACAGTTTTGAATTAAAATACAATATTTTCCAGTTTTCATTAAAAATTGAATTTTATGATAAAAATACAAAAAAATTAACCGAAGTAAATTTTGATTTCCCAATTCTAAATAAGAATTTTATTTTGTAAAATAGATCATATAAAAGTGACCAAAACTATATTTAAAGAGGGTCCACCATTAAAAGGTGGAAAATCAACCTTTGAAAGTAAATTATGCTTAAAATTAGAATCATTAACATTTTGAGCCTCTAAATTTTATTGGATAAATGTAAAGAAATTAAGAAACATGTATAATCATATATTATTTAGTCAATTTTTTTACCGCCAATACAATGTCTAATCGTTAACTACCATTTAAAATAATAATATAATATATTATTGTGCAACGTAAGATTTCAAAGAAACTCGTTGTTGCGTATCGGGTAAGCCATCGAGCATATCGACCCATTTAAATTAAAATTAATATATAATTCACAAATATGAATAAATATGAAAATGTATTATTTCATTATTTACCTGCGATGTTACAATTATACCTATGGTTGAAACTAACATAATCCATAGTATGAATTAACTTTCATATTATAATGAAAAAATTAATTTCCTAGATATGAATATTAATATTCATTATGAATGCATGGAATATGTCATCTTTAAAAGAGATAATACATAATCTGAATCATATATTAGCTCTCATTAATGTAATTATGGATGAGAATTGAATGAACCACCTGTGAGAGGGAAAGGTATCCCTAGGGGTTGAATATGTTCATATTGTGAAAGACTATATGAATGTGTTTCCACAAGATCTACAAGAAATCCACCTGATCATATTGTCGGGTTTTCTATTTAACTCATTAAAAATGAATAACCTATCTCTAAGACTCTCTATATGATTAATACTATAGAGTTAGTAAAGTTAAAAATATAACTACAAGAGTTTGTTGATAAGGTATTCATTTTCACAAGAGTTTTATCACGGGGAGCTCTTGTTTTGTTTGTGAAAAATGATTTTGGTACAATGATGTTGTTTGTTAATTATAGGGGAATGTATCCCATAACTATAAATAAAAAATATACTCTACCTCATATTGATGAACTATTTTATTGTCTTCAAGGAACACACTATATTTCAAATATAGATATTTGTTTTGGGAATCATAAATTCTTATTAATGAAGGAAGATATTATAAATACAACATTTTATATAAGATAAGGACATTATGATTTTATAGTTATACCCTTTGGATTGACTGATTTAACCTCTTTTTTTAGGGATCTAGTAAATAGAGTGTCCAATGAATATCTTGATAATTTTTTTATGGTACTTATTCCTAGTATTATGGTATACTAAGAATGTTATGAAGAGCATAAGAGTCATTTAAAAATCATTCTTAATACTTTAAGATAAAATATGCTATATGATAAATTTTACAATTGTGAATTCTAGATTCAAGAAGATTCTTTTAAGTGATATATTGTATCTATGTATAGAATATTAGTTGATTCATAAAAAATAAAGGCATTAAAATAATGGACTATGATAACAAACATAACCGAGGTAAATTGTTTCCTTATATTAATAGGTTACTATCAGTGTTTTTTTCAAAAAAATTCCCGATTATCAAACCTATTAAACAAGATGACATGTATAGGGGTCAATTTCCAATGGAAAGAGAAACATAATGAATGTTTTGAATAATTAAATAGGAGGTTGATCAATTATCCAATGCTGACACTAACATATGGAGGGGATGGATTTGTCATATTTAGGTATGCATCAAATAATGGACTTGGATGTGTTTTTATACAGAATAAGAAATTATTACTTATTCATAATGAAATTTAAAGATACATAAACAAATCAATAAAACCCATGATCTTATTTTATAAAATATAATCTTTTATTTAATGATATAAATACATTACCTCTATTTAAAATTATGTCATATACATATAAATCGTAACAGTATAAATATATATATTCACATAAAGTGATTAACCTGAGTAAGACAATATGGTTAGAGCTACTCAACTATTATAATTTCTTGATACACATCCATCCTGGAAAGGATAAAAATGTGGTTGATGTAATGAGTAGCAAAGACCATGGTTTTCTGACTAAGATGAGGATTGTAATGGATTATTTATTTAGCGAACAACTAAAGTTGGATATGGGAATTATTAGGGATGGAAAAACATCACTCATTTTTTAAATGCTTTAAAAGTAATCATTATTGGAAAAGATAAAATGTTATCAGAATAATGATGCTAATTTTCAAAAGAAAAATAAATCCTTGAATGATATGATTTTGGAAGGCTTGATTTTTGAATATATTGTTCTTAAATTTAGAAAGAGGTTAATGGTTCCATCTATATCTATGCCAAAAATGAAATTATTAATTGATTCTTAAAGATCAAATTTCACTATACACCACAGTAGAACTAAGATATATAAGGACTTGGAAGAACACTTTGGTGGGATAATCTGATGTGAGAAATTGTTTAATATGAATCAAGTTTCTTGGTTTCTCAACATGTGAAGGATAAGAGACAATATCCTAGGATAGTCAAAAAATATCTACCTATTGTTATATGTAAATGGGATTACATTACTATGTACCATTTCACAATATTAACGAGGGATTATAAAATAAAATATAGAATATGGGTTACTATTGATCATATTAAAAAATATACACATTTCCATTCTATAAGAGTATATTTCCCTCTTGAGCACCATGATCAACTGTAATGACCCAAAATTTTTAAATGATATTTCTTTCATGAAAATATGAGTTATATTATTACACCAAAAAAATATATCTGATTAATAATGAAGTAAGTATATTTTAATGTGTTAATTGGGTTTCAACCATTATATAAACATTGGTCAATATGACAATTGTTCAATATGACCATTATTCAATATGACCATTAGTCAATAAGACTGTTGATTAATATGACTGTTGGAAACTACACTCATAACATTATAATTATTGTTTGTAAATTGAAATGATATGGGAAAATTAATGTATAAAAAAGAGTCGATGACCTCATCCAGTAGAGTTGTTCTATACAAAGCCTATTTTCCATATCTTGGGTGGGAGGTAGAATATTTGGGTTTCAATCTTTAGCAAGCCCTATTAAAGATTCAACATGTTAAGCTTGATTGAAATCGCCTATGGGAGAAGTTTATGTTAGTGGAAATTACCATTTGGGTGATGATATCTGAGCCGCCTAATGATTTTATCACCATCCCACACCATACCCTTAGGTCGTACATGGGTTTTATAAGGGGTTATGTTACAAAAACTTAATTAAAAAAGTCTAACTTAATTTTATTAATAAATTGTTTGTTCTATCTTTTCTGTTTTAATAATAGTTTTTCTTAATAAAATTGAGACGTATTTTGATAAATTTATTTTTCAGAAAGATATTGTTCTTTTTAAGAAACATATAATTATTATAATAAACTATGGTATTATTAATACTATTTATGGAAATTAAATAGTTTTATAAAAACTGTCATTTTTAATTATAAATGATTAAATAATTTTAGTTTTTCAAGTATCATAAATTTCACTATGCAATTTTAATATGCATTATCTATCTGGTATTATTTTTAATAAATAAGTATTTTTATATATTAAATTTAAATTTATCATATTTAGATATTTATTATGATAAAATGATTATAATTTTTTAATTCATAATATCAATATTAGGATGGGGTGAATTTATGTGAGTTGTATAAAATATTTTTGTTTTTTGGGAATAGTAAAACTATAGTTTCAGTTTTTTGGTATTTTTAATGATAATATAGATATTTAATAATGGTGTAATTATTAATTTAAAATAATTTTAGACTCTTGTGTTTTAATTTAACTCAATAGGTGTCCTATATGACCAATACCACGGGTAAGCCCATGGTTTTCCAAATAACACCAACGAGGTGTCCAAAACAATTAATAAACAACTCCCTCATTTTTTTATATAAATACCCACCCATTACATTGTTTATATTAATTGTGAAATAATTATCCACTAATATATATTATTATTACCTCCCAATTATTCCTCCCAAGGTGTGATCAATCCCCCAAGGACCCGATCTTTGAGTTTTAGGAGTCATTATACAAGGTAAGGGAACTCTCAAATTCTCTTTTCCTTTCATATTTATTTTTTATGTGGTATGTATTTCAAATTTACATAACACATCATTATATCCATTTTATTCTATCTCTTTACTATATTAATATTCATTTATTAATGGGATACCCTTTTACTTATTTCTTTTTAATGTTTTCAAAAACTATGTTTCATACCCATTTTGCTCCAGGTTTTTGTCTCAAAATTTCTATTTTTTTATTAAGAAATTATTTTATTTTAATTTTGAATAAACTAAACTCTATCCTCTCTAGGTTCATCCAAATAGATGTAAAAATTATCAATTTTAATTATTTTGTTAAAATACATGAATCCCACCCTCCATTTCCATGTCTTTAAAATGAAAAAATGATCTTGTTTTTAAGAACATTCTAAAACACCATGATTTTAAAATGAAACCCATTTATTTTATTCTATATGGGTTATTTATGAGAGGTTTTATTTTTATCTATGTGGATAAAATTAATTAATACACATTATGGTTGTTCCCCGATAGCACCCCATTACATTTGGTAAAGAATTTAATCTATAGGGATAATAAGTTTTACAATACCATGGTGAATAACCTTGGTAATTTTTAGGAAACCTTAATGATAAACCTTGGTGATATGATTATGAACGACATAATTAAAATTTTTATCCACATTTTATATTTATGATTCAAGTTATTTTATTTATTATATTCCTCATGTTCTCTTTTTCATTCCATATTGATATTCTTCATGTTCATATACATATCTCTCAAGATCACATTTAAACTATTTCACTTGTGGTCCCGTAATAGCCCTTCTACTCACCCTTTCCAATGATGTATGTCCCGAAGTTATGAGATGAAATAATTGTACTAAGGAGGAACCGTGAATAATCCATTCAAGTGGAATAGAATAATGTTTTATGTTTTCATTTATTATGTACCTTTTTCCCCAGACACTAAACATTAGAATATCCTCTATTTGTAAAATGTAATGAAAAGTTGTGTAATAAACAAGATGGAAGCCATAGTTGGTATCAAATGATGTTTTAGTTATTTTGGAAATTTGGATATGAAAAAATTAAGAATAAATATAGATAAAATTTTAAATATAAGTAAAAATTCCTGGTATTTTGTTGAAATATTAAGTAAGTGGTTTCTGAACCAATAAACCATTTTCTTGATATGAACAAGTTGATGTGGCTCTAGAACAGATGTATCTAGGGGTAAAACAGGAATTTGTCTCTTTAATCTAGAATATAATGGGTAAGAGTGAAAGATAATGGTCCTTTCTACACTTCTGGTTTGACACTCCTAGGGGATATGTTTGGTTAAACACAATATTTTTATGAATCATTATGAAGTATTTATAGAAAATTTAATTGGTTTTAATGAATAACATGTTTAAGCATGATGTTATATAATATAAAATTTCCCTTGGAATGATAATATTATTACATAAAATATGTTTCTTACTATGGTTTTCTTATTTTTTAAAATGGTGGGATATAGGAGGAACTAGGTAAATGGTGAGCGCAAAGGACCACACACTGAAGAGGGAAAATGGATAAGCACTATAGAAAAGATATTTTCTATACTCCATTGCTCACAATAAGAGAAAGTCACTTTGACTTCTTACCATTTAGAGGGAAAAGCTGGTCAATGGTTGGAACTAATTAAAAACCTCAGTCTGAGAGGGTATATTGAAACTATTTAATAAAAATAGTTCAGGGAAATCATATTTAATAAGTATTTCCCGTATTCGATGAGGATAAAAATAGATAAGGAATTACTCGAGCTGATGAAGAAAGAGAATGAATATGTTGAAATATCTGTGATGAAAATTTCAATTCTTTCCCATTACACCAATATATTTGTCATGGATCATAATGGGAATTATGATAGATTCTTTGGTGTGCTAAGACCTCATCTACGGAAGAATATTTCCAACCGATAATATGACCACTATGAGAAGATCAGGAGGAGTGCTATGAAAGTTGATATAGAGTCCAGTGAGACAGATTTCTCTTACAAGTAGGATTAAAATAATATATCCTTGGAGAAAAACATTTGGAGGAACATTGACTAAGTCATAAGTGGAAAGAAAGTGAAACATTCCACATGAAACAAATATGGGAAAAAGCATTCGTGTAACTGCCTGATCAGGAGTGGGAATTGTTACTTGTGTGGAAGAGAATGAAATATTTCTTGGAATTATCGTAGTGAGGTAAAGCCTCAACTTCACAACAGAAATGAATAATGGAAGATGGTGTAGTATTTTATAGAAGTCCAATGCTACATTTTTGGATAGCTTATGAACATTTTCAATCTGTGCACTAATATGAGGGCAGTGGAGGGGAATCACTGTCAACATCCATATAGGCCAACAGAGCAAGGTAAAACTTTTTCAATCATGAAGGATAGAGTTTAATCTCTAAAAAATGTGGTGGTAGTTACTCTCATTATTGTCTCAAATCTAGCAAGTAATTTATTTTATTGTGGTTCTATGTGTTCCTTCATTTCCTCCTTATTTTAGAAGAATATAGAATCATTTACTAAATTGGAATAATTAGAGTTATTAGTCAAGACTCCTAGTGGGGTTATCCAAGCATCATCAATGTATAGAAACTCTAGTATTTAATTTGGTGACCAAAATCTTATTGAAAATCTAGTAGTCATACCCATAATGGAATTTAACACTATACTTGTGATGTAATGTTTCTTAAATTATAATTCTAATATCAAATAAATATTTATTGAAATCTCAAATGTCTTGAATGGAAAACCTACAATTATATTCAAAGGAGAGATATCTCAACCTGAGCTTTGTCTAGAAGCACCACCCATATACTTCTTTATGGCATTGATTGTTAAATATGGGGAAGTGGATGAAATTATATTAATAATAAGTGTTTCCATATTTCAGGAATACATTGAAGTATTTCCTATGTTGTTACCTATACCTCACCTAGAAAGAGAGGTAGAGTTTTCTATTAAGCTCATTCCTGGATCCAGGATGATTTCAAAAACCCCATGTGAAATAGAAAATGTGGAGATGGAGGAATTAAAGAAACAACTCCATGATCTTTTGGGTAAGGGATTTATCCAGCAAGGTGTCTCTCCTTGGGGATCACATGTTCTCTTTATGAAGAAGAAAGAAGGATCAATGTGTATATGCATTGATTATATTTATATTAATTGGATCACATTTAAGAACAAGTACCCTCTTCCATGAATTGGTGATTTAATTGACCAGATTTAAGGGGATTAATTATTATCTAAGAATGATCTTCGATCTAGTTATCATCAATTGAGGGTAAAGAATGAAGATATTCCAAAGTCCGTCTTCCAATAAATATAAGGGAATTATGAGTATTTTTTATTCCCTTCATCTTGAAAAATCCTCTTACCATTTTTACATATTTTACGAATAGAATATTTAAGGAACACCTGATAACTTTTTAGTATTTTTTATTGATGATATTATAATATATTCCAAATGGTTTTAGAGGAGCATGAGGATCATCTAAGGGTGATACTAAAAAAATTAAGGATGAAGGGGTTGTATGGAAAGTTCAGAAAGTGTGATTTTTTTTTTCTATATGTTTCTTTCTTAGATAAAATTTTAACCAATTAATCAATCTTAGTTGACCCTGCAAATACAATGTTTGTAGATAGGGTTACTAATCCTATAAAAATAACATATATTTGTAGTTTCTGTGGTTTAGAATGATATTATAGGAGGTTTCTGAATAACATTTCACTACTTTCTAATCCACTGAAAAAGTAAACTCGAAAAGGGGTTTAGTTCTCCTTTAAAAATAAGTGTGACGAAATTTTCAAGAGCTAAAGAAGATATTGGTTACTATACCCATGTTAACACTACCCTCTATTAGAGAAGGATTCATTATTCTTCGCAATGCATATTTGAAAGAGCTTGGGTGTGCCCTCACACAAAATGAAAATGTGATTGATTATGCATCTCTATAGCTGAAACCTCATGAGAATAACTATCCTACACATGACCTATATATGATTGTGGTTGTTTTTTCACTAGAGATATGTAGGCACTATCTTTATCCATAGAAATGTGATATATACACAGACCATTAAAATTTGAAGTATATTTTCTCACAAAAGGAATTGAACATAAGACGGAGGAGTTGGTTGGAACCTCTTAAAGAATATGTTTGTTTAATTAATTATCATAACATAAGAGAAAATAAATTCACATATGCATTATGTAGGAAAGACCCAATTATTTTTGCATTGATGAGGATTCAAAGAGAACCATTGATCGAAGGCCTAACAAAACTAGGCATTGGAATCATATGGGAAGGGAAATCATCAAACCTATCCCAAATGATTTCTCAACAATCATTACTGTAGAGGATCAATAAATCTCAATGATATGATCCTTTTTTGCAGAAGAAGATAGAGGCTTTGAAGAATGGGATGTTTCGAGATTTCAATATTGATCAAGAAGGTGTACTAAAATTTCATAAAAGACTATTTGTTCTATATATTCCTAAAATAAAGAAGGAGATAATGGATTAGCCTCATAGATCAAAATTCTCTATACATAATGGAATAATTAAAATGTATATAGACCATTGTGATCAGTATTGGTCGGATAACATGAAAAGGGAGACATCCGACAATATATTAATGTGCCTAGTGTGTCAATAAGTAGAGGTAGAGTGACAAATTCCTAAAGGGGTATTACAACCACTACCCATACCAGCATGAAATTTGGATAATATATATATGTATTTTTTTCACTGGTCTCCTAAAAACATCCAAAGTAAAAAATGTGATATGGAATAGAGTAGACCATCTGAACAAGAAAACCCATTTTATCACCATTCAGGAAGATTTATCTCTTAACAAACTCTCCATGATATATGTGGAGGAAGTGGAAGGCTAGATGGAGTTACAATTTATATCATATCTGATCATTATCTAACATTAACATCCAAATTTTGGAGAAGTATTCAACATGATCTAGGTACCGAATTGAATTTTAGTATGGCCTACCACTCTCAAACTGATGGCCAATATGAACATACTATTCAGACACTCGATTACATTCCGAGAACATGCTCTATGGAATTTAAAGGTGGATGGGATAAAAATGTCTCATTGGTTGAGTTATTGTATAGAAATAACTTTAATTTTAGTATTAAAATTGTGTTTTATGAAGCTCTATATTGAAAGAGATGTAGAACTCCTATTTCTTGGGATGAAGCGGGTGTGAGAAAGATTCTTGGTCCTGATCTTGTAAAAGAGATGATAGAAAAGGTTCATTCCATCCAAAAACACATTAAGGATGCCCATAGTCGAAAAAAGAGCTATGTTGACAACCATCGAAGGGAATTGGAGTTTGATGTTGGTGAAAAAATATTCCTTCAAGTTTCACCTTGGAATAGATCCATCTGATTTGGGATGAAAGGGAACCTTATTCCTCTGTACATTGGTCCCTATGAAATCCTGGATCACATAGGAGCAATGGACTATTGTCTAATACATCCACAAAATCAATCTCATGCTCATGATGTTTTCCACGTATCTTTTTTTAGTAAGTACCTTCATGGACCTTCACATTCATTGAATTCGAAGGTGGTTCAACAGGAACACGATCTCTCTTTTGAGGAGCAGCCATTGGATATCGTGGACCATAGGGACATGGTTATGTGCAAAAAAATACCCTTCTCATCAAAGTGTTATGGAGGAACCACACATATGAAGAAGAGACTTTGGAATGTAATGAAATAATGAGGAATAAGTACCCTCACCATTTCTCAATTGAAAGAATGTGTTGAAATTGTAGGGTAGAAATTTCTTAAGGGGAAGAATGTAACGGCCTAAACATTTTTAAGATATTTGTTTCCTGAAAATGCATGTTTTATTATTTCAAAAAAATAAGTATATCAAATTAATATTTAAATAATTATATTTTAATCTGACCATTGGGTTTCAATGGTTAATGAGCATTTGTAAATATAACTGTTGGAAACTGTACTCTTTAAGTTATGATTATTTTCTATAAATATAAATGCCAAGGAAAAATTATTTTCGAAAGAAGAGTCAATGGCCTCATCCAGTAGAGTAGTTCTATACAAATCCCATTTTTTGGAGCTTGGGTGGGAGGTAGAAACATTGGGATTCAATCTGGACCAAGACCAATCCTAGAATCAGCATGTTATGGTTGAACATAATTGCTTATGGGAGAAGTTTAAGTTAGTGAATTTAACACTTGTGTGATGATATCTGAGCTGCCCAATGATTCTGTCATTATCGTATACCTTACCCTTAGGTTATAAAAAAGGGTTATATGGGGTTATGTTACAATTCTTTAGTTACATAATTTTTAAAACCTCATTATTGATAAAAATATTTTGTTTTTCTGTTGTAAGAATAGTTTTTGTTAATAAAATTGAGATGGATTTTGATAAATTTATTTTCAAAAAGAAATTATAAAATTTAGGAAACATATAATTATTATAATAAACTAGTTTATTATTAATATTGTTTATGGTAATTAAATATAATTATAAAACCATCCTTTTTAATTATAAATGGTAAGATAATTTTATTTTTCCATGTATCATAAATTTCATTATTCAATTTTACTATACATTTTCTTACCGCTATTATTTTTAATAAATAAGTATATTTTTATAGTTAAAAGTTAAATTTATCATATTTTAATATTTATTATGCCAAAATAAATTTCATTTTTGAATTCAATATATCAATATTAATTTGTGGTTAATTTATGATAATTTTATAAAATATTTTATTTTTACATGAATAGTAAAAATAGTGTTTATGGTTTTCGATAGGTTTAATGGCATCATAGTTGTTTCATAATGATTTAATTGTTGATTTAAAATGACGGTAGAATCTTATATGTTAAATTAACTCAATCGGTGTCCCTTTTGTCTACTACCATGGGAATTCCCAATGTTTTGTAAATACCACCAATGAGGTGTCCAAAGAAATTAATAAAAAACTCCCACACCTTTTCATTAACAACCCACCCATTAATTTGTTTCCTTTTATTAAAAAATAATTATTCACTATGTTTTGATATTATTACCTCACAAGGATTCTTCCGACGGAGTCCTCGCACCCCAAGGTCCTAATATTAGAGTTTTAGGTGTCCCTATTCAAGGAAACATAACTCTCAACTTCTCTTTTCCATTAATGTTTCCTTTTAATGTGGTATGTATTTAAAATTTACATACCATGTTATTCTGACCATTTTATACTAGCCATATACTATATTATGATTCATTTATTAATTGGATACCATTTTTGTCTCTATTTTTAATGTATTCTAATACTATGTTTCATACCCGTTATGCTGCCATATTTTCATCTCATTTTTTTTTCATTTTATCAAAAATTATTTTATTTTAATTATAAATATGAAAATCAATATCTTTTATAGGGGTATTCACATAGTTATAAAAATGATAGATTTTAATTCTAGGATTAAAATACCTGAATCCCACCCACCTTTTCCATGTGTTGAAAATGAAAAATGGATCTTTTTTAGGAACTTTCTAAAACACCATGATTTCTAAATGAAACCCGTTTATTTTATTCTCCATGGATTATTTATGATATGTTTTATTATGATATATCTAGGTCTCATTAATTATGAAATATGAAGGGTGATCCCTGATAGAACTTCAATGTATTGGGTAAAAAATTTAATTTGATGATATGACATGTTTTACGATACCTTGGTGGATAACCTTGGTAATTTTAATGACACCTTGGTGATAAACCTTGGTGATATTCATAGGAATGACTCAATTAAACATTTTATCCACATTTTCTTGTTATGATTAAATTTATTTTATTTATGATATCAATCATGTATTCTGTTTTATTCCATATTGAAATTCTTCATGTTCTCATAAATATTTTTCAATATCACATTTAAATTTTTTCACTTGTTTTCCCTTACTTGACCTTCTTCTCACTAATTCCATTTATGTCTATCCCTTTGTTATGAAATGAAATAAATGTAATTAGGATTATATTTAAATAATAATTTATAGTGTAATAGAATAATGTTTTATGTTTTCATGTATTATGTAACTTTTTTTCATGGCACTACACATTAAAAGACCCTTTGTTTGTAAAATGTAATAAAATTTATATAATAAAAAAGGAGTCTTCCATAAGGACTCTATATTAATGAACTCTTAAGACTTTATACTCAACCTCTTCCAATTTTTTTGATAGTGATCCTTGATTTAAATCAAAAAATTTGGAGAGTTTTCATAATTATCGTGATACTGAGATTTATTTAAGCATCACAAGTCATCCTCAGACAGATGGGTTGTTTGCGAGGATTTTTCCAACATTAGAGGACAAGTAAAATTTATGATCGCTTGAATTTCAAGTTATTTATTGTCATTATATAACTCTAGATGAATTTTCCTATTAAAATATATTCTACTAAAAGATTTAAATTTCTCCATTTGAAGCACTATACGGAATGATATTTCATACTCCAACCTGTTGGGATTAATTTAGTGAAAGGAATATTGTAGGACCAAAAATTATAATGGATACAACAGTGAAATTGAAGACTATCTATACCCATATTAAAGAAAGTTAATTTAGATAAAACATCTATGATTATAATTGAATTAGTGATTTGGAATTTCATATAAGTAATCATGTTTTATTGAAATTATATCCATAGAAGGTTGTTATAAAATTTGATAATAAAAGATAACAATGCCCCAAGTACATCATACCTTTGGAAATTTTGGATATAATTAGTGTTGTTGCTTAAAAATTAGAAATTGCACCTAGAATTTATAATTTATATGATGTTTTCCTTATCAAATAATTTATGAATTACATGAAAAATAAAAATAATGTTCTCACTTATAATAAAATATAATTAGAATAATATTTAACCTGTGAATATTATATGTACATTCTGAACACAATAGAATAAGGGTTGAAGAACCGGAAAACTCAGCTGGTAAAGTTAAATTGGAGAAATCTTAAGATATTAGTTCTGGGATGGGGAACTGAAAATGTTATCATCAATAACTACACAAATCAATTCATTAAAGTACATTCTGTAAATTTTTAGGACACATGTCTTTGAAGGAGGAAAAAATTTAACAAATAATCTTTAATTACTATAATTTTTCCTTTTTAGAGAAATGAAAAAATTCACATACTTTTATTAAAAAATTTAATTAAAAAATAAATTATAAAAATTTATAAATTTTATTATCATAAATTAATTCTAATTTTTAACTAACATATCAAAATTAACATAGGGTAAAATTTTCAGATTTTTCTAAAATGATTGATTTTTCAAAGAATAAAAAAACACTAATTTTTCAAATAATACCATGTTTTCCTCAAATAAATTAATTAAAATGTCCTATTATATTTAATATTTATTATTAATGTGATATATTATCGATTTTATTTATAATAGTATAATTAATTCCATTTGAAACAATAATTTCTAGAATTTTTATTTTTATGCTAAAAAAACATGTTTTTAAAAATTTACTTTCATTGGGTTTTAATAATTTATATTAAAATTAATTATTTACACTAATATAAATTGAATATTGAAAAAATGATTCCATATTTGGAATCATGAGGTTACAATTTGAAAAATTGGACCCCTTTTAATTTTTGTTATTAGGAATAATAACCGTGGAAAATATTTGTGGCCTTAATAAAGGTAAAATCGATAAAATAGGGTTAAAACCATAAAATAATGTCTCAAATATATAATAAAAGATCCTTAATTTCATTCGATTATATTAATTCCATAATAGATATATTAATTAAAGTAAATTTCATTTTTGTTCCACTTTACATTGATAATGGAATTTATATTATTTTATGTTGAGAGAATTCTATGATTTTCCTCCCTTGAATTTAATATCTATAAACATTACATAAGAACAAAAAGAGGATAAGTTGGGTTATAAATGTTTATTTTAAATATGAAATAATTTTTTTAACTTAGTATTTTTTTTAAATTTAGTGATGGAATAATTACCATGAATGATCACACAACGTCAATATATCACTTTGGCCAGCAACAACAAAATCAAGTAAATAATTTTAAATACTATAAAAGTAATGTTTCATGGGAGATTTATAGTTCTATAAAAATTTTATAGATGAATATAACATAATATGATGTAGTGAATCATTTAGATTCTAATTCCACATCTCTCTTGATTCCATTAAAGTCAAATTAAATGAATAGTTTCAATAAAAGTCATTAATAATATTTTAGGAAAAATAATATTTTATTAAATTATTTTAAAATAATGAAAAAATTTAATTTATACATGATGGATTATAAATGGGTTAAAATTTCTTCTATTGTTAGTTTTTTATCAAATTTTTACCCTATAATAAATATTATCACCCTTTAATATTGAAAAAGTTTCAACATTGGTTACAGATTAAAATGGTAAACAAAGTGGTTAAACCAAAAGATAAAAGTTAAAATGACCTAAAATATTATTAAATAATTTTTTTGGTTTTAATACAACATTAGACTTATTAACTTCTAATAATAATCATTTTTGATCCATTTGTTTCATGAAACTGACTATATAATATTTTAATATTTGACAAATTACAAGTGTGTCACTCACATCAATTATAAGAAGGGGTCCTCCTCCCATCACTTATTCACTCCCCTTGGCCTATTTATCTCATACAAAACCTACCAAAATATCTCAAAAAAAAAATTATCGATGTCATTGAGATTATTTTATTCCCAACATACAAACCCTAAGGTCTTTAAGAAGAGATTAAGTAGAGGTTTCTCTAAAAGAAGGTACCCATATTAACCAAGCTCTTTATTTCTTTAATTTTTCCATTACACATTAAATTATGTTATAATAGTTAAAATATAGTAAAAATATTATCTATAATATAATTATATTTTATTTTTATGTATTAATATTTATTTATATCACTCTTTATCTATTGGTAAGTAAAAGTATCACTCGTGCCTGCCTGTGGACTACCACCTCAACGTAGTGATATAATTCATTTTCCATCACCAACTTTCATGTATGGTTATTATAATGAGTTCATGGTTTATGTATGATATTTATGATACAATTATTCTTATGGAGTTATAATATCATATAAAACTTATTACCTTCTAATTATTTGTAAAATGATAACGTTGTTAGTTCATACGTGTGGGCGACTAACGCCACGAAGAGATTTGAATCATTTATTCTTTTTTTCTTTACATAGAGGGTAATATGGATATATTAAATTAATATAAATGATATTTATGATATCAAAACGATTAATTTATGGTTAATATTTATTTAACTTTATTTTTTCCATCCGTTGAAAAGTAAAAATAGTGTTCATTCGTATGTACGTCCTACCATCTCCATAAATAGTGTAATTTAGTTTTCTATATCCGCCTTTAATAGATGATAAAGATTTTGTATATAATTAAAATACATGATAATTACATAATAATTAAAATCATATATATTATATAACCATAATAAAGATCCATGGATTGAGACTACTCAACTGAAACTCACATGAAAAATGAAATAGTTAACACTCAAAAATAATGGTTCAATAAGGAATTATTAATAAATGGGTATCAAAATGTCATAACTGGATCATATATTATATTTTATTTATATATATGGTTATGTTATATTATTATAATAAATTTCAAAATATTATACAGGAGGATAAAAGTACATACAAATAATGTCATAGTTGAGGTAAGGGTTTATTTCACAATCTCATCTTTACTCAATATTATTTATGTTTATGTTTATGTTAAATAAAATATATTATATTTCTCTATTAATCCCCATAAATTTTATTATCATATTTTTATATCTAAAAAATATTTTTTCCCTTTAATTTTCCTATCTTTATGTACTCAAGATTATAAATGGATGTTTTTAAGGACAACCACCATTATTTTACATTTGATCAAGAGTATTTTCTACCATGACCATATTATCTTTAAAATGTTTTCAAGAATATTTTTAATTTTGTAAAATGATTTATTAAATTTTTTTTACTTATGTATGATTTATATAAAAAATTTATTAGGAATCTTCTTGTAATTTCATGAATGAGAGACTTTTTAATTTTTGTCGAATATATAAAAGGAATATTTTATAATGAATATGAAATGGATGGAGTTTTACACCATTATAACCACCAATTATTTGTATATTACTTTATATTTTTTGAATTTTTTTCAATGAAAATATTTACATTAATATTTTTAAAAATTATATATTAAAATATAAGTGATTTTAAAATGAAACTGGTATTTTCCTTAAGAAAAATTCTATTAATATTTTTAAAGTATTTTCATCTATGTTAATATTATCTAGTGAATATTAAACTTTTCTAGGGATATAATATTTCCATACCCTCCACTATATTACTATGTATGGATTGTGATAATGTTATATTTTTATATTGAAGAAAACATTATAATTTTTATGCTAATTTTTGAATATGAATGTTTTTATTGATTATATGTTCTACCTGATTCATATGATGAAAGCATTGGACTTAGTAAGTGATAGTTAGGGCCCGTTATATCCCATAGATGCATCAGAAGGTCTCATGAGACATCCTACTTTAGGTATTTAGCATACACAATATATGTTTATGTATGTTGTCCGGGAACAAGGCTTTTAATATAATATTATGATGTGTGGCATTATGAATTATATCATTATAAAGCTAGTTATTTGTGTCATTGTAATTATTTATATTTCTTTTTTAGACATTTATTTTTTACCCATTTTATGGTATTAGTGATATAAAATATTTTATTACTTTTTATCTCGACCATATTAGTCATTTTTTATTTATTTTATAATAGCTTCTATTGTACGTTCATATTTAGTCAAGTTTTTTTTCTTGAAATATGTTCATCATAAATCCACCTCATCACTATTGATACTATTCTTAAAACAAATTATCATCATAATTTCATAATAATTAAAACTAACTTAGTATAGATTGGTTATTTATTTGGGATATCCACAATAATATAGACCCTATCAATTTGTATCAAATCCATCTAAACTATCATAATGGGATCTATGAAATTGAAAAAATATATGTTCAACAGGGATAATGATTTAAATTTATTTCACATAAAAATCCGTGTACTTATATATCATAATAAACACCTTTATGCCTTTTCTATTCCTAATAATAATGTAGTTGTTATTTTCACCAATGTAAATCCAACTACCAGGGAGGGACATGGGTCTATTAATATCCTTAGGAAAGATCATAGTATCATAATTGTTTTCTTAGGAGATAAGGATCATTGTGATATTTCATATGAATCTATCCTAACACAAATTTTGTCTTATATTTTTACCATTTTTATGAAAAAACCATTAGTATGAGGACTACATAATAAAAGTGATGATATTACTTTAAAATGTTTCATGGAAATATAGTTAGGACCCCTATTACTGACTTTAATAAAATAATACTGAACATTTATAATATTGATGAAAATCTAGATGAAAAATATTTTTCTTTTAACCTTTTAACATATTTAGATGATTCTTATAATTCTATCATAGATTCAATGATGCACGGTAGATACTCTATAACATTATAGAAGGATTAATATTCCTTTCCATATAATGTACTTCAAAATAAAGGTTCTATTAAACATGAATATGACGGTAATAAACTATGTGGAATACCGAAGTTGATTGGTAATAGGATAACAAATATTAAGTCTAAAAGTTTGTTCGGGTATAGGGGAAGTCTGATTAAATGTTTACTTTGTTAAATATTCAGGCAGATTAAGTGTAATTTTCCACAGGGAAAAATTACATGGAAAAAATTATCATTCATTATTATCGGCAAAAATATTTTATACATATGATTTTTTAAATTTGTTTTTTCATGTCATTAGTTAATAGTGAGTCTAGATTATCGATGTTTATTTAACATGTTTTCTGATTGAGAATACTTTAATAATTTAAGTGAAGGATAAATTAGTGTAGTTTACCTTTGAAATAATAGGAGTTCATGTGTCATGGGTAGAGATTTTGTTTCCCTAGTGCAATATGATGGGTTGGTGACAACTATGAAAGAGGTGATATGGGTACCCAATTTAAAGAGAACCCACATTTACCTATAAGTGACAGACCATAAAGGTATTATCATTAATTATGTTTTAAAGAATTTGAATTTCTATATGATTCCTGATTATAATAATGGGAGATATTTTGAATGGGTATTATGTTTGGGATTTTAGGATTCACTTGATGAAGTTGAATTCCACCTATACTCATACTCTTGATATTATTATTCTTTTTCATAGAAGACTCGGGAAAATCAGTGCCAAAGGGCTGAACATACTAAGTAGATAAGGTTATCTAAATTATTTAACCATTAATAATATTCCTTATTTGTTAGAAATACAGGTTCGAATAGTCTAAATGTGTCACCTTTAAGTGTTATATGTATAGAACAATGGACACAATCGAATAAGTACATTCTAGATTTTTGGGACCCTCTAGGGTTTCCCCCCATGAAGAAGGAAATTACTTTAAGGGCATTATATATTATTATTCATCGAAACTATGGATCATAATATTGAAACTCATGTATGAAACATTCAAAATATTCATGAAATGGAAATTTAGTATTGAGATTCAGATAGGGAATAAGTTGCGATTCCTTAGAAAGGATAATAACATTCAATGTTTAATGGAATAATTCATTTAATTTTTTAATTATAATAGTGTCTTAAGACCCAAAAAACTTATGGAGAAGTCAAAACAAAATGATCTATCCAAGATGATTTTTTAAAATATCTTTGATAGAGTGAGAATCAGGTTCTTCCACTCAATTATATCTTGTTATTTCAATGATAAATCTTATAATATTTCAATTTACCTGATCAATCATTTCCCATTTAGTGCAATTAGTTTCATAACTCATGAGGTGATGTTAAATGGTTCACCCCTAGTCTAAGACATCTTATATATTTTATTTATACTTACTATGATCGTGGAAGGAAATATAGGTTAGACTCTGTTGTCGATAAATGTTTCTTTTTGGGTTATCCTCACGGGATTAAGGGATGTAGGTATTGCCCTGATGATATCAATTTTTAAAAATGTATAATAAGTCGAGTTGTTATCTTCCATGGGGATGTTGGAGTGATGAATAAGCCCGAGATTATGTGAATATTAGTGTTCCTAAACCTATAGGTGTTGAGATTCCATTAGAGTATGAAATGTAGTACAATATTGGATCTTCCTCCACAATGCCTCCCCAACATGGTCACATTGAACCTAGTATTGTTTTTTTGTTTTGAGACTATAAATACCCTGAACCTAGTAACCCAAATTCAGTGGTTAATTTATTATATTGGAATATGATTCATGGAATCACATCCTGAAAGACTAAATATTTTATTATTGTTGTTCAAATTGAAACATACTAAAAATTTCACATTACATTTGGAAACAAAAAATATAATACATAGTGAATGTAAATATTATGAATCATTGAACTCATTCAAAGATTAATTCTTCATATCCAAGGGATATAAAACACAATAAGGGTGAGTTAAAATTCATATTAAGGATTACATATCGTGAATATAAAAGGTATAATCATTATAGGAAGGTAAATAACTGAAAAAATGTGATTTAATCAATAACTTGATATTGAATAATAATATGATAGGAATAAATAGTGATCAAATATTTTTATATAAATAATCACATGATCATTAATGTTATCCATTTATATTATTGAAAATAATATCATGGACATTAATAAATGGTTTCATAATGATGGAATTCATAATTTCAGACATATGAAGCTAAACATCGATGCTTTCATCCAAAACCTCAAAATATATATTCATGGCCTCATGTTAATACATATAAATAAATGGGTAAGACTTAGCCAAATATGAAATCTAGTTTCTTTCATGAGACATACCCATTCATCACGAGTCTATATAATTTTGGGCCCCACCCATCACTTAATAATACTAATGGATTCATGTTATGATTAAACTATATAATTTAATCGACATGCCTTAAAATTAATAGTTATTCATATTGTAAGATCTAACATATATATTATCAATACGTACCTTATTAAAACTGATCATGAACCATCAAAAGAAAGGATAAATATAGAATCACTACAATATATCACCATTGGAGAATAAGGTAGATTAATGGTTGATCCCATTTATTAATAAATATACCATAAAAAGTTTGCTAAAAATATTCTCAATGAAAATCCACTTTTCAATTTTAAAGTCAATTTTAAAAAATAAAAATTTCTATAATATTTGGGAAAATGTTTTCATTGAAAACCCCATAGAAAAATTGAACGAGTTCTTAACATTATTTAGTGGCCATGACGGTATGAAATTTATTTCATTCTGTATAAGTTAAAAAATAATCATTTTATAACTTTATAATAAAAGCAAAAAAGGTTCCCTATTCGGATAATTACAAGAAGATTCCTTTTCAATGTTTTTCAAAAAAACAATGGGTAAAAATTTATTTAATAATTCATTTTAGAATAGTAAAAAAAAATTTTAAATAATATTGAGGGAAAATATGGACATTGTAGAAAAATATTCCAATCTGAGTAGAAAAAAATATCGATTTTCCTTGAATTTGTTTTGTATCTTGAGTATTTAAAAAGAGTAAAATGAAAAGAAAAAATTTTACTTTATGGAAACAAAAATTTGGGATGTAAATAGATTGGTTATAATATAAAAAGATCAAATTATTCTTCCAACAGAGACATAAACATAATAAATCCAGAATAATGATGAGATCGTTAAATAAAACCGCACCAATATGGTTACTTTCGTATCATAACCCCCATGAAATAAATAACCTCAAATGAAACATTAAATACAATGAATATAAAGAGATTAATGATGTAACATATCAATGTGGAATTATAAAAACCTCATTAAATTATATATCTATATAACATAACATAGATACCAAAGAAGACAATTTTAGATGAATAACCCTTATAATGATTTTAACATAAATGAGAGATTTAATAAAACAAGTGATTATTTGTATCAAATTTAATTCCACATAAATAAAATTATAAATGAAACATAAATAATTAAAGGTCATTACACACATAATAATGGTATGATATAGTCATTGAAGAAGTGATTTAACCCAATGAAATGAGATTGAGTTAAGAAACCCCTTACCTCAGGTCTGACTTCCTTTGTAAGTGTTTGAACTTCCTATATAATAACTTTATATTTATTATACATATATTACAGAACCAAATAATATATATAATACTTTATTTGATTTACTGATAAATTTTTATAACCAATTTATTTTCAATGATTTATTTAAATCAGTGTTCCATGTGATAATTGCATAATTTTATATATATATTTTGAGTTTTGTGGTTTCAGAGATTTTAACTTGATCAAGGTTACATTATCTCCAGAATTCCAATCATGAAATAAATTTAATATATATTAATTATATTCTAATGTATAGTAATCTCAAAAAAGAATATATATAAAAATGATTTAAATTGTTCATGGAGATGGTACACTGTACATACACATGAATGCTACTTTAATTTTTTGATAAAAAAAGGAAAATTATAGTTAAAATATCAACAATAATTGACATTATATATATATATATATATTATATTCATCAAATATATCTAACAAAAAAGGTAAATTAAAAATGGATCAAAATGCTTCATTGATGTTGTATTCTACATGTACGCACAAGCAACATTGATATTTTCCAACAGATTGGAAGGTAAGAAGGTATATATGATATTATAATTTTGGAATCATAATCACATCATAAATATATTATATATTAATTATTTACATATTTATAACAACCCAAGTAAATTGGTGATGAAAAATGAATTACAGCAATATGTAGAGATGATAAGTTGTACATATTCACGAGTGATGTTTTTTATTTTCCTAGTATCAAAGAGAGAATGATTATAATATATTTAGAGGGAAATTAAGAAGAAAGAAATTTTGATGACACGATAAATTTGATTACATGTTCTTCAAAATATCTCTTTTAAATATTCTCTGAAGGGACACAAGTAAAGTATTTTGGAAACACTAGATCACCCAGAACAAGTATAAGGGTGTTTAAATTTTTTTTTAGGGTTTAGTCAAGATAAGAGGCTCCATTTTGTGTATATAAGGGAGAAGATGTGGTTTTTTATCACATTTTAATGGTCACACAATTAATTAGTAAAATTAATCAATAATAATAAATTAATTTTCATGTAAACGTGGCATAAGGTGGCTATAAATTTCAATATAAGACAGTATATGGTTGAAACCTCATCAAATGATAAAAATCTCATAGCTTTAAGAGTCATTTTCAGCCTGATGTTATGATTTAGCCCCTTAGTTAACCAATTTAAACCTTAACCATTGTAAGATCATGTGTACTTTTAAAGGGTAATTATTTTACTTATAAGGTATAATTGTCCCACATAGACAAGGGATGCAATTTTTAACTATATCATATCCCCTTGTCCTGTTACGATATATTTCAAATTTCAAATAATTTAATAATGTATTTTTTTTAAAATGTATCAATAATGTAATTATGGACACTATTCATTTAATTTAATGTTCAATGCATCAATTCAAATAGGGAATTCAAATTTAGAATTTTCAGACAACTCTAATATTTCATATATAAACTTATAAAATTAATTGGTCACTATAAAATTCTCAAAAACAATTTAATTTTTGAGTTTCTAAAATAATATAAATTGTTTTTAATTTAATTTAATAGATACTAAATTAGTATTACTTGATCATTTAAAGCAATTATTTAATCAAATTTTTTTTAAATAAATTACCATGCTAAAAAAATTATTTTTTATTTCATATAAACATTTAGAACATAAATTTTCGAATTTATACCCTTGTAATAAAAATTTATAGTTATTACTATCAAGAGAGTGACTTTTTGTATTTATTCTTTTTGTAATTAATATAATGGTCATAATCAAAGAAATAAAGAACTATGTGTCCATATATTAGAAACATGCATTGAAATGGATGAACCTCACTCATACAATACGATAAATATGTGTTTCAAGGTGATTTTTAATCCTTATCATGTTTTTTAACATAATTAATCTATTAACAATTACCCTGGTGATGATTATTTACTATAGTTACTATTCATAATGAAAAAGAGACCTATCAATACTGAATTAAACCATAAAATTTATTTCAATGAAATTAATTGGATTGAAAAAAATATAATAGAAATAATTTTACTTGTAATCATTTTTAAATAAAAAAGTCACTATGAAAATTTGTGGAACAAAATTTCAATTTTCAATGAAAGTTACTATTTTTCACCATTCATGGGAAAAAAATCCTTTCTATAAAATAAAAAAATTAACCCTAATGTAATTTTTATTTGATGATTTCAAAAACAATGCTCATTTAATAAAATAAAATTACTAAAAGTGGAAGGAATTAGTTATAATTTCCCTACACAAAATCAAATGAACAATGTTTTCCACAAAAATTATTTTGAAATATACAATAATTTTACATGAAATTAAGTAATAATTAATTATTAATCATTGCACTACTTAAAACCTTTATACATATTTTACATAATGTGGTTAAACTTATCTCTTCCCATAAATTTAATGACTAGGTGATAATAATACTTTAATTCTATATCATAGTTTTCTTAATACTAGGTGTTTTGTGTTGTATACGCTATCCAAAAAATATTTCTTTAATAATCATGGGGGTGTTACATTCTCTCTCTCATCAATGAATTTCATCCTCACAATTTCAACTTGTGCTCAGAAACCAAGGGTTTGTCATTTGGAAGCTCGTTTTTGAAAAACCCACATCATAAAAGGGTTAATTAAAATTCATCTTAAAAAAGATAAATGGAAATATAAAGGTCATTTGATATTAAAGAGAACTATGTTTCCAAATAATAGAAATTACTAGAATAGGAAAATATGGACATAGATTAGAAAACATATTTCTATAGACTATATGGGAGTGATAGATAACAAGGTCTCGTGAATGTTAATGACCATAAAACCAGAAATCTATTATGGGTTAAATGAAAATTGATTTATAAAAAATTAATGTAAAATTATATATTTTTTTCGAGACCATTTTCTTAATGTTGGGGAATTAATTTACTATTAATACTAAAATAATAATAAATTACATTTTATTAACATGTTGAATTTCATAATTTAATCAATTTTCACCACTATATCACTCATTCTCAAAATGATGTGTATTAATGATTAATGTTTCATGACTCAAGTACTAAAATCAACATAAAACAGATTACATGATCGAAAAAAGGATTACTAGATATTAATATATATTTAAATTTTAACCCAAAATGAAATCATTAACATAATGTAAGATAATATAAAAAATATATGATATTTCATATGAAGAAATAATATATTTTACTTCAATATATACACAATAACAAAAAAGGTTCAACTTATATTGTAACAAAAATAAATAACCCCATATCCCAATTAACCTCAAAAACCTAAAATTCAAAGAATCTTTTAACCTCCACAATGATCTTATAACTTTTACCTTATATTCCCAAAATTCAATTTCATCTTCCCAAATAATATTTTATGTTAAATCTAAAGGTTACATATACTTAAACATAATGATGTATCCCAAACATATCATTAATCACCATGATAAATCTCTATATAATATTATAATTTAATGAACTTCACTAGAATATCATGAATCAAATTTATGTACTATCTATAAAGGTAATGCTTATATTGGCCATAAATACCTCAAAAAATACAACCTTTTCAATGAATTACTTTTTAACCATCAATATTGTGTATACTATTATGCAATTGATTATGAAAAATCATATACTAAGCCAAATATTTATTTAATACTCAATAGAGTATTATTTTTAAAACATATTAGATCTTCCAAATCACCTCAAAATCACATCTATTAAGACATAAAAATGGGTTTCCATTCCTTTGATCTTATGGAATCCATAAACTTATAAACCCATGATGATATCCATAATTCTCAGTTAAACACCACATGGAATCATATATGCTTCCAAGAACAATATCAATAGTTATTTATCAAATAAAATCTCAAACTACTTCCATTAATCCTAATATTAAATAAACTTCATCAAGGATGGCCTAAATCACTTTTTCATCAAATCACTAACCAAGTTCAATGACACTATCACTATCCTATTTACTTTATTATCATCAATCATCCATTTATTATAATATATAATAACTTTAATCCTTACACATTAATGATTAGTATATTATAGTTCATTCCATGGTCTAGGGGCTAACCTTTGGATTAGTGTATTGACTTGTATAATTACAATTTTCCCCATACATAATAAATTTAACTCCTCGATAATGCGTTTCTCTATGACCTCTATTTACATATAGAAAATATCATCCCCTTCCATAGTGACATTCTCTAGGGTTCTCTTTCCACATTTCAGACATGGAGGAAATAAATCATTCTATCTTTTCTGGCCCCCAATACTTGAGCACTATATAAACTCTATCCATTTCTTGGTGTGTCCAATGGTTGGTTGAGGATCATTTTGATAACAAAATATTGTGATAATAGATTAGGAAAATTCAAAATAACATTAATTTTAGTTATTATCCCATTATTTTTTCTAAATTCCCACATTTTCCATTGTAATAAACATTAAAATAGTTCCTTATATTTGTAGACAATGAATGATACAAAAAATATTTGTTTGAGAAACAATATTCTTCGTTGGAAACCATATAATATTGAAAATAATTTATAGGTTTTCAAAATAATTACACCTTATTTTATATCAATTACACCTTATGTTTAACCATATTCATTCATGGTCATCATCTATTAAAATACTTCATAATGGATCTTAAATAATGTGTTAATTACAAATTTATATCCCCAAGGAGGGTCAAACTAGGAGCATGGTAAAACAAAAATCATTTTGAACTATAATGATAGTCGATATATATTTTACAAACTATTTTTTAGGTTATTACCCTTTGTTTCATATGTGTCTTAATCATGTCCACTTGTAGTACTATACATGGACGTACTACTAGGAAAACCATATAATAAATATATTACCAAAACATTAATATTTTATCCTATAATTATAATTATCCTCAATGTCATTCATAGGGCTATATTCTATATTCTATGTTATCCTAAATCTATCTCTCACGGTTTCTAATAAACTTTCTCAGATTCCAACTTTAATGACCCCGACCCAAGTAGCCTAGAGTCGATAGTTACTTTATTACATTGCTAGTAGAAACATGGAATTAAATCCCGAAGGACTGAACAGATTATTATTCTTGGTAACTTGATACATACTGGAATCTCATATTACATTTGAAAACACAAATTACAAAACAGTGTGAAAGTAAATATTATGCATCCTTGAACTCATTCAAATATTCCTTCTTCATATCCTGGGTAAAAAATGAGTGAGATCATATTATTATTAAGGGTTACATAAAAACAAATTTATCATGAGTAGAAAGTTATAATCAATATATAAATGTAAATAACTGAGAACATATTCCAATAATTTAATAACTTGATAATGAAGAATAATATCGAAGGGGTAAATGAAGATAAAACGATTTGATACAAATAATCACATTAGCATGAAACTTATCCATGGATATTATTAAAAATAATCACAGGGAAATTAATAATTGATTTGATAATAATGGAATTCAAAATGTTAGATATATGAAAATTACTATCAAGACCTGGTTCTGAGACATCTAAAAATACCATCAAGGGCTTGTTCCAAGACATATATATAAATGCGTAAGGCCTTAGAATAATATCCAATCTAGTTTTTCTCATGAGACCTACCGATGAATCGAGGGGATATAAAATTATTATCCCCACTTGTCCCATAATAATTCTAATGAATATGTTAAACTAATAAACAATATAAATTACTCATCATGGATTAAAATTTAATAATTTTTCGTATTTGAAAAATAAACACATGAAATATCAGTAATTTCCCCAATAAAACAGATTAAATACCACCCATAGAAAAGATAAGAATGGTATCATTTCAACATATCCCCAATGTATAGTAATTAAAATAGAGTCTTGATTACATTTATGAATATTAATACCATAAACAGATCTTTGAAAAAATTCTTGTAGAAAATACACTTTTAACTTTTAAATTACTTTTTATAACCTAAATGTTTCTAGAATATTATGATAAATAATTTCATAGAAATTGATCATATAAAATATTAAATTAAACTTCAAGTTATTGTGGTAGTAAATAACGTTCATGCTATATAAGTTAAAAAAAATCATTTCATACTTTTGTAGGAAAAGTCAAAAACTACCACATTCAGAAAATTATAAGAAGTTCGACTTTAACACATTTTTTTAAATATAAATATGGTTGAAAATTACATTAATAATTAATTTTAGAATATAAAACATACTCCATATAAAATTATATGTAAAAATATCTACATGGAATAAAAATATTCTCTTCGAGTAGAAATAAAGTTGTTTTCCTAAGAAATCTTATTTCGGTATCTTGAGTAATTAAAAGGTGGAAAATAAATGGAAATTTTTAATTCATTGTAATAACTAGAAGATAATAAAATATATTATCTATAACATTCAAATATCAAATAATTCCCCCAGTGGATACTTAATCACAAACAATTCTGAATAATGATGAAATTACGAAATTAACCATTACCACATTGGAAATGTTCAAATCATAACCCCCTTGAAATAAATAACATAAAATGAAACATTAAATACCATTAATATAAAGAGATTGATGAATAACATATCAAATGGGTTGTATATAATCCTGATAATGGAAGATAAGTGTAAAACATAAATCCCTAACTAGATAATTTGAGATGAATAACCCTTACAATGATCAGAACATTGAAGTGATAATTAATAAATGGGGTGATTATATGCATACAATGTAAATAAACACAAATAAAATATAAAATAAAACTTTAAAATTTTGTTTCACACATAATCTTGGAATAATATAGTCAATTATGAAGTGATTTAACACAACCAAAGGAGATTGACTTTAGAAAATCCTTACCTCAAGTGTGACTAATTTGGAATTTGTTATAACTTCTTATATAATAAACATATATTTATTAAAAATATATTAAATAACTATTATAGTATATATCATATCATAATTAATTTTCTTATAACCATATATCACCCATTTATTAATGATTCATTATTAAATTTACTATTCATGGTGATAACTACTTTGTTTTTCAAGTTTATTTTAGTTCAATTGTTTTGGTTATTTTACTTTGATCATTGTTCCATTATATCCACAATTATAATCATGATATAAATATATTATATTTTAATTATATATTAATATATATATATAATCATCATTTGAAGGTCGACATATCAAAATGAATTACACCATACACAGATAAAACAAATTGTACGTACACATGAATGTTGATTTCAATTTTTAGTTAATGAAAGGTAAATAATATTTAAACCATACAAGATCATTTTTATATCATATATTATATATATATTCATTAAATATACCCTTATTAAAATCTATATAAAATAGAAATGAAAAACTGATCACATCACTTCGTAGAGGAGGCAGTCCACACCAACGCACGAGCGACATTATCATTTTCCTACGATTTGGAAGGTAATAAGGTATATATGATATTATAATTATATAATAATTTTTTTGTCAAAAATATCTTATCCATTCATTAGTTTCATATTTATAACTATCCATGTAATGTGGTGATGAAAAAAAAATTACACTACAACATAGAGATGGCAAGTCATACATACACACGAGTTGTGTTTTCTCTTTTTATAAAATGTAATATTGAATGAAAATAGATGTAACATAATAATGATAAATCACTAATATACATATCATACTGTAGTTATTATTTTTTAATGTTTACAATAGATTTAGTGGAATTTGGAAAAAAAATAAATTTGGGAGATTCGGTAAAGACGATAACCTCTTCTTCAAAAGAACACATTACGATCTTCTATTAAAGGACCTAAGGTTGGTATTTTGGAAAGACCATAACCACTAAAAATTAAATACTTTTATTTAGAAGAGTTTTTTTTAGTTTTTTTGAGATAAGAGGCTCATGTTAGTGTATATTATAGAGGATAGGTGGTTCCTATTTATAGAGGGTCAAAAGATACACATGGAATTAATGAAGGTATATAAGTTTAATAAATTCAGTTTCATGAGAGTGTAGAAAAATGTTTACAAAATGTAGAATATAATATATTATATAGTTTAAATATCATAAAACAATTAAAATTTAAATGGTTTAGTTTTTATTTTAAAACATATATTTTGATTTAACACCTTAGTTAACATATTTCAACCTTATTCACACTAATGCCATTTTTTACTCTTAAAGGGTTATTATTTTTTTATGAGGAAAAAATTGGCCTATAAATGAATTTGTTTTGAAATTTTACACTATAGATTATCACATTGGCCACTTACAGTATTTTTTAATTTTAAATAATTAAATTAAATATTATTTTTCATAAAATATCACTAATTTCATTTTTCAAACTAGTGATTTCATTTGAATTTAAATAGTTAAAGATAAATATAGAATTTGAAAATCAAATTTTAACACATCTCTAATATATCATATTTTACAATAAAATTATTGGTTCATTTCAAAAAAATATTATTTCCTGACTTTTAAAAATAATTTATTTTATGTCTATATTAATTGAATAAATACTAAATCAGGATTGCGTAAGCATTTAATGTAATTATTTAATGACTAGAAAATATAAATAAAATAAAATTATAAAAAATTAGTTTATATTTATAATAAAAATTTAGGACATAACATGTCAAATATTTATCATTGTAATAAAAAATATGAGTTGTTAAGGTCAAGAGAGTGACATTTTGTATTTATTCTTTTCATATGTTAATATAATGGTCCCAATAAATGAAATATGGAACCATGTTACCATATATTTGGTAGTTTTATGGTAATTACCAAAATCCATTTATCCATTATAATAAATATAACCGTAAGGGACATTTTTTAATCCTTATCATATAAATGTTAACCTTAATTCCCCGATTTACCCTTACTATGGTGAAAATTATTTACTATGGTTACTATTTATAATGAAAAAATAGAAAAGGGTAATATTTTTCAAATTTGGACCCCTTTATTCTAAATATGAAACATTTCTTCAATATTCAATTTCAATAAGTGGAAGATATTAATTTAATATTAAAACACAAAATACAATAATAGATATTTTTTAAAAAATTTCCTTTTTAAGTATAAAAATGTTTTTATATTAAATTAATCCATAAAATTTATTCGAATTAAATTAATTGGATTAATAATATTATAAAATAACTATTTATAGTTTAAAACTATTTTAAGATAAAATTCAACTTTATAAATTATTGAAACAAAAATATTGTTTTCAATGAAATTTAGTATTTTTCACTATTTTCTTGAAAATCAATATTTTTTGAAAAATAAAAAAACATCAAACAAATTTAATTTTGATATAATTATTTAAAAAATTAAGTTCATTTTTTAAATTTAAATTTATAAAATTTGCCTAAATTAATTATAATTTCCACACATGAAATGAAATACAAACCATTTTCAAAGAAAATATTTCTCTGAATTATAAAATGTTTCTACTTATAATTGATTACTTATTTATTATTTATCAAAAATTATATGAAACATTTATACATATTTTTTATAATCGTTTTAAATTTAGTCATTCCTTATAATCCAACATTTAGGAGGTTATACTATTTTCATTACCTATCATGGTTCATTTAATGCTCTATGTTTCATGTTGTATATATTATCAAAAATAGTGTTCATTTAAAATATTAAGGCATTAAAATCCAATGATAAGGGTGAGATTGATATCTTATACTATCACATAACATTGGATAATGATAATAGGACTATTATCACGCTTCTGAATTCATTCATGTCAATATAGCTTCTTACATGCTTACCACTACTCTTGATATTAATGGTGATGATCCAAAAATCTTTAAATATTAATGAAATATAATGGTTAAGTGTAGTGGACAGTTTTATGAAGAAAAATTATTCCCTTATAAAAATAAAACATGAATATTTATAAGTAAATTTTAAATAGAAATAATTATAAGTTCCTAAATGGATTTTTAAAAAGAATTATGATAACACAATGGAAATAAAAATTAAATTCAAATATTGACTTATAGACTAAAGGTTCCATCACTGTGTTGGGATTTACTAAAGAGATGTTTGTTATCCTATTGTTAAACATTCATCTATTTAAATATTGTTTTTTATTGAATCCTGAGATGACTTTCATATTGAATAATTAGAGTAGAAAATAGATTTTTATATGGTAAATTAGGTGAAAATATTTTCATTAAACCACTTGAAGTATTTTTAAAAGATTTTAAAACTATCTAAGTTTCAATTTTTTGAACATCCATTTTTTGTAAAAAAAAATCTTTAAGGAAATTTTGTCAATAGTTGGACTCTTCCATGCATCAAAATGGGGTTTATCATAGAAAATATGATTCTTGTGATCACTTTAAATATATTACAAATGATATTGTTGAATTACTATTATATATTGATGATATTCAAATCATGGGATAATATATGAAGTTGATTATTTGTGTAAATTTAGAATTTATTTTTTTAAAAAAATAATTTATCTAGGGAATTCTTTGAAAATATTACACTTGTAAATTAAAAGGAATAGAAAAAATAAAGTGTTGTATGTGTCCCAATATTCATATAGGTATTTCTTTGAGAACATAAAACATTAGAATGTTCCTTTGGTTCAACACTTCAGGTTGTCCCTGTCCATTCCCCTAGATATTATTATAATATATTATTTATAAATAAAATACTTTATTCTAATTTATAGGTATGTCTTCTGCATGCCATGATATGTTCGAGACTAGACATTACATTTGCTTTTTGTTGCCTGGGAAGGCCTATGGGAAATCCTGATAATCCCCATGGAATGCATTAATATTTCTATTGATTTATTTTTCTTTTCCTTCTAATATATTTATTTTATTTGGAAATAATAGTAACTATGATCATGATTTTCTTAATTATTTAGATTCTGATTATGCATTCAACATTGATACATGGATATCTTTTATTGGTTATTTTTTACATGATTATAGTGTTCATGATTCTTGGAAAGATAATATGATGTCATTTTTAGCTTTATGGACCACTAAGGTTTAATTTATAATAATAAATGAATCCATTAAAGTGGAAATTTGGTTAAATGGGATGATAAATGAACATTATTTATCATATTATAATGTAAACATACGTTTTGATATTCAATCTACATTTCATTATCCAAAAATCATCATTTTCATGATAGATAAAAACACATAGATATAATATTCAAATGAAATGTAGTTTGATTTTATTTTAGTGGTGTAAATAATTGAAGGAAAGGAATGTGTGATATCTATAAATTTACAAAAAAATCTATCTAAATTTTTATAAATTGTAAAATAAATATATCATGGATGGTTTCTAAAACATTTCTAGGTGGGAGTCCAATAAGAGGGAGGTGTTGATGTTTATCCATTTCTTAACATCGTACATGGATGGATAGGAGGTCCTTCAATTAATGGATTCATTGTATCCAATGTTGACCTTTTGTTAAATGTTGAAAACATTGATAGGGCCTAATCACATAGTCTTGATAAACCAACATTTGAAGAAACTATTGAATTTAATTCTAATGAACTAAATGTTTTACGATGAAGTCATTAAGATGCTAGTAAAAGTTTTAAACAATATAATTTCGGTTTAAAAAATGCTTTAAATTTAAAAAATTCACACGGCTAATATGATGCCTAAAATAAAAGAAATAAAAAATTTCATTGGGGCTAGGAGGAATAATAAACTTCAACACTAGTTGAAATAGTATCCTAGTGGGATCAAAAGAAAGTCTCATCTCAAACGTATGATTAGTGTTTAATCCCAATTACCTGGGATAACATAAAAGAATTAACCATAGTGGAACCATCACATATAATCAACTCTAGAAAAATATCAGAGTAGAAGTAGGGAGTGAGGTTCAAAAAATATATAAGTAGATATGGATGTTTTGAATTATTATCACAATTACAATGGGATGAGTTGATAATGTCAGTTGAAAAAAATGTAAAAATATTAAGAACATAATGATATCCAATGGTGGATAGAATGAATAAAAGTGGGGAAAAGAGAAATATAACCCAACAAATAGATACCCACTTACTAATTGGATATTAAGTTGAAATTATAGTGGAATGAATCCTCAATGGGGTCAGTAGGGGGAAGTAACTACTATGAGTGAAAATTTATAGAACTAGGGTACTGCAAATGAAAAAGTTGGTGCATTAACCTACTTAATAATAATCAAATTTTTTAAAGTGTACACTCACTTTTTGTATCATTCTTACAAGAAATAATTTTTAATTGAATATAGGGTTACCATTTTTTGTTTCAAAATACTGATCATATATGTTCCCGACAATGTAAATATTAAGAGCATTGAAGTTCATTTTCTAGTTAATTGAAGAAAATAGACAGAATTTATTTATTTTAATCCATGGGAGTAATAAGGATACCTAAAACATGGATTCTTTTCCCTTGTGTTGGAATTTCAATCCAGACACTCACTCTAAAATTACCTCTAGATGTGGAAGGAGTGGGAACGATCAGGAGACTGACACATTTTAGTGGTCAGATTTCACTTATAATTTATTCCCATATATCTCCAATGATTAAATAGACATATGAGATCTAGATAAATAAGCAATCAATTTAGCTCATACAAATATTTTTTCCACAGACAAGTATTGATCATCCAAACGTGAAATAAAAAATAAAACAACATGATAGAGATAAATCAAGAAGTCTAATAGAAGTGTGAGTTTTGGTGGCGAGCCATGTGATGGCCCCACTTGATGAGGTCATTATCAAGACTGAATGCATGATGTAGTGTGTGATGGTAGTTCCATATCATGTATGCACTATGGAGGTGACATGCATTGAGGACAATAACAAAAGGATAAAGACACTGATAAATGAGAATAAGTGATGTCGACTAACGAGGAGTACAAATAATCACATACGATAGGTTTTAAGAGTGTTGATTCATCAGTGAATGAAAAGGGGAGTGATAATAGAGGTACACTTCCATGAGATCTTGAACAATAGGAAATATGTTGTCTATGTTAGGGTTGGATTTACAAGATCGACAATTTTTTTTGGGTGTTTTCAAAAAAGTGCTGATATAAATGGGTTTTATCACCACTAAATAAATAAGGTCTCATAAAACATATATTTATCAGTGATTTATATCACAATATTGATAAAACCCACATTTATCAATTCATATTTTAAAAGGCCAATAAAATTTATTTAAAGTAAAATAACAAATTTTTTAAAATATATATATTAAAAATTATCAAAATATAAAAAAATCTACAATAATTATCATTTAATTAATATATAATCATAAAAGCATAAATGTTAAAATTTAGTGGAATAGAATAATTAAAAATGAAGAGATATCAAAAATATTAAAAGATGGACAAGTTTTATTAATTATAAAAACAACTAAAAAATTAAAAATATATACATTAAAATTAAGCGAAAACATATTAAAAATATTAAATAATATTAAATATATTTAAATAAATATTAAAATAAATAAATTTCAAAAAATATAAAAATTTAATAAACTAAAACTAATTGATAAAGAACTATATAAAAAATGAATTTGTAAAATGAATTTCATTAATTGTAAACACGTTCAAAAAATGAAAAAAATTTCATTTAAGTGATTTATTTATATAGATTTCAAACATTACAAAAACATTACAAAATAATAAATAAAATTGAATGAATATTAATCAAAAAAATTAAAAACATACTCAGAGTTTTAACACATATTAAATAACCATGTATAGTTTGTATGATTAACTACATTCGTTGTAAACACACAAAAGTTAAGAAAATATTAGAAAACATAATCAAATAAATGAACTATATTAATTTCAAACATTTTAAAAATATTAGGGGAATCCATGGGTTGGGTTGTTTCGGGTTGGCGGGTATTTTTGGATCCGACACATGGAAAATAGGTTGGGTCAGGTCCGGTTAGGTCTGTGGTATATTTTAGTTTGGATCCGACCCCACCCAACCCATTTTAGATTGAGTTGGGTTGGGTTAGATCAATCAGGTTAAGGAAAAAATCAACTCCCATGACTCCATTGTCTACATAGAATCGGCTCTCACCCCTAAATTGTTTCCTTCATACCTCTATGAAAAAGAATTAAAATCAAGACCACCAACCCAGTTCAGACTTCCCAAGACCGCCAAGAATGAAAATCAAACAATTTCCATCATGAGAAAGTATCGTGGTAGTGAAAGATTATGCAGGCGATGTGGTACCAGTGACGATATAAGAAAGCGCTATTAGAGTTGGCAGGTGGTGGCACAATTCGGTGATGACACTGATAGGTGACACGAAGATATCGATAATGAAGACCTAGAAAAACAACAAAGGCAAGAAGCAGTAGCGACAGACCGATGGTGGGAGACGGGACTCAATAGAGGTTACGAGGACGATAATGATGGGTTACAGGGATAGTGTTAAAGAGACATAAAAATGAATAAAAATTAATTAAAATATATTTTTAATTATATAATTAAGAAATTTATTAAAAATGAATTATATTGACTACAAATTAATGAAAATTAAAATTCATTTAAAGGAGTGAGTTATATAAATTTTAAACATATTAAAAATATGAAAACATAATAAATAAAAATAAATAAAAATAAATTTTATAAATCAAAAAAATGAAAAATTATAAAATATAGTAAAAAATATGTATAATTTTTTAAAAATGAATAAATTTAAAAATATGAAGAAATATTAAATATAAATAATGAAAAAAATATTAAACGAAATAAAAAATGAAAAAATAATAAATATTATTAAAAAAATTACAAAAATATTAACTATTTAAATTAAAAAATGCATTTGAATAAATTAATTATATAAATTTCAAACATATAATAAATTTTGGAATGTTAATAAAAAAATGGAATAAATATTATTCATAAAAATTAAAAACACACTAAAAATATTACATAGTTTATATATGTGTGTGTGTGTGTAAATATTTGAAAATGATTAAATTCCAACCATATAAAAATTAATATATACTAAAAATGAATAAATAATATTAGGTGAAAGAATCAATATTAAAAATAAATAAATAAAATTTAATTGAAGAACTATTTAAAAATAAATTCATATACTATAACTACATGAATTGTAAACACTTTAAAAAAAGAGGAAAATATTAAAAAATTCTTTTAAATAACAAAATTTTTATTTTTCAAACAATTTTAAAATATTATAAATTAATCAATTATATTGAATAAATAATACTCATATAAATTAAAAACATTTTATAAATAATACTTAGTAAATATATTTGTATAAATTTTAAAAATGAATAAATTAAAAAAATAATATATCAAAATTTATAATATATATATTAAATGTGAAATAATATTATGAATAATACATACCATACATACACATATACACTTGTTCTATACATTCACATACACATATATAAACATGTATATATGTACATCCCACATATACACACATTGACATAAATATTAATATATAAATTCAAATATAAAATATTAACAATACATATTAATCTTTTTGAAAAGAAAAACCTAATATTATAAATTGGCAGATTCCAAGTTACACAACTTTGGGGGGAAGAAATAAAACCAACATTATGATCCCAAACATCCCTTTAAAGCTTCCATGAAATGGGCCACATGATTTCCCTTGCTCCCAATGAGAAAATATAAGAATAGAGCATAGGTGTCCAAGACCAGATGAAATCGACTATCGATCTGGAATCTTCAAGGTTGACTTCAACGTCATCCAACGAATTGATAATAACTTGAAAATCAAATTCAACTGTAATATTACTCTGAAAAAGAGAGATGGTTAATTCCATATTATAACAAATAGTAATTATTTCATCCACATTGGGGGCTACAAAAAACCATGCCCATGAAACTAGATAAAACAATCATGGATAGAACTAGATAAACCATACGTGGATTCATAGTCCTACAATATCCTGTACTAGTCATTATTTGAACCAATCCACCCTAATAAGTTTTACATGTACCAGTATTCTTCATTGATTAATGTTATTCCAATCACAAGGTGACCACAACCCAATAACCCAAATACCAGAAAAAATCAAATGAAATTTTATTTTTGTAGCGATCTTGCAAAGATGGCATAAAGTGTTCTCCAATAGATGTCGCTCAGCCAAAAAAGGATGGGTAGGGAGAATGCCTCTACAAAGATATAAGTATAAGAGTTTTCCCTTTGGTGGGATTTGAAATTCCAAGGATTATTCCACAAATGAAATCCTAGTGTGCCTTCTCATGTAGAGTAATTCTTAATTTGTGAGTGCACAAAGTAGCATCTCATGCTCTTGAATCTCCAGCACAACTTGTATGATCATGCTATAGGCATCACTAGAACCACAATAATAGCCTTATTATCATCATCATTATTATAAATATTGATTTTTTGAAAATAAAATCCATTATAGTCATCAAACAAAAGGTCCCTCACTAAAGCATTCTCTAGACCGGGAACTAGCAAAGATGAAGGTATCATGCCATCCAAATCATCCTGTCAAGGATATATCCAATTATTAAACTTATTTCCTCTTAAATTTATCCAATAAATCTCATAGTTCATGAAATATTTGGAATCCCGATCACTTCTCCAAAAAAATTATAGGAGTCCCAAAACGGAGGATACAATGTCACTATGGGGAATAACATGGATTTTAAAACCTTCAAAAACAAACTTTTGGGTTCCTGTAATAATCTCCCCCCTTTCTTATCTAGGAAGGATTTTTTTTGAAAACATTCATGTCTCTCATGCCCATGTGGCCACAAGCATTGGGTGAACAAAGCCTCTCCCATGTGAGATAGTGTAAATTATTTTTTCTATTTTCCCAACACCACTAAAAATTAGTAAAGGACGAATGGAGTTAGATAATAAAGAATTTAGCAATCCTGAAAAGAGACATCAAATAATATAGAACTGCTTTAACCTCTATTTTAATTTGTACCACTTTTACATACCATGATAGATTCATTCCTAACTATCCCATGATTCTACTATTTACTTTATCCAGGATGAAAGAGAAAACATCTCTTTTAGAAATCCCAGAGGCCCATAGGAGGCCCACATTTTTTTTATGTTTCTTCCCAATATTTAGGTTGCATTTTTTTAAACATGAATATTTTCCCATGTGTATATATATTTTTTGAAACAAAAGTGTGGGGTGTGGGGGATGGGGAAATATATATATATATTTAAATTTCTATATTTATGTTTTTATATTTATTTGTGTATGAGTTTTTTACGTGTGTGTATATATATATATTTGTGTGTGTGTGTTTGTGTGTGTATAAATTTGTGTATATATATATTTCTATAATTATAATTATATTTATATTTATATATAATTTTTCCAAAATGTGTGTGTATATATATTAATATATATATATATATATATTAAAATTTACATATATTTTTGTATATTTGTATTATATTTTTTTATATTTGTATTTTTATATTTATATTTCTATATTTATAAAAAATTAGTTTTATATTTTTATATTTACATATTTTATATATTTATGTATTTATATATGTATACATTTGTGTATTTATATATTTATATTTTTAAGTTAATTATGAAATTTATTTACACATTTATATGTGTGTGTCTATATATATAATTATCTGTATAAATTCATCATATTTTTTATTTATATATACATTTTTCTATTTATATTTATAGGATATATATATCAAATAAGTGGGAACTTCCTTGTAGGAATCATAGACATGGAATGAAAAAAAGTTTCTAAATAAAATTATGATGAAGGCATGGTTGGGAACATCCCTAGAAGCTCAAGTGGAGGATGAAAAGCTGTGGTGGATGCGGTGCCCAATAGCGGGTCTCGGTGTGAATGGGTACAATGGGTGCTCTGTGTAACTCTAGAAGCACCCTCTCTTGAAACCATACTATAAAACTAAGGAAAATAAAACTCTAGTTCATATGAATGTCTCAAAAAAATATATAAAGAGTGAGGACATGAGATTAAATATAATGTTAAAGAAAAATATTTAAATAATTATATCACTAAGGGGCCTAAAGAAGGAAACCCTAGTTCGTGAATCTTTTGATCTTTATCAAATAATTTATTGATTCAAACTTCTTCAATATGTTTCATTATCTTCCTAATAATGAAATTTTCATCTATCATAAATAGTTTTTTAAAATTATGCAAACAACTTAAAAGTCAAATAAGTCATAAAAATGTCATAACAAGTTTTAGAAACTACAATTTAACTACCAGTTATATGTTTTTAAAAAACACATTTTAAACTTAGTTTTATGAATTGACATAATTATAATTAAATTCTATAAAAACAAAAAAAAACATATCATTCTAAATTGAAACTAAATTAAACTAATTACAATTATACCAACCTGAGAAACCCACATAAAGGTAAACTGAATGAGATGTGAACATATGTAATTGTTTCTATATATTAAAATCCACTGCATTAGGTTCAACATAAATTATTCCAGTGGGAAAATTTCATTCATAAAAGATAATATTTTGGTCAATACTAATAGGGGCGCCAATGGTATCAATTTCAACCCCACCATTATAAAAAATTAGAATCGGGATTACTTTAATAATGAAACTATAGTAAGGTTTCTGATGATCATTCACATAAAACACTTGTATTTTAATTGATTCTAAAATATATGGTTAATTATTACCCTTGATTCAATTCATTCTAATAACTTTAAATCCATATTCATAAATAAATATACCATGTTTCATCTTTGAATTGAACAATTTACATTTCATCATTGTGACTAAACCATGAGTGTAAAAATATAATAAAAATATTATCTCAACAATTTTATAATAAGACTCATTTTCATATCGAGTACTACTATATTATTCACTAGAATAATAGTCTTTAGTTGTATTTAGCAGAATTCTATCATTTTTTGTTCTCATTTTCACCTCTGGATTAGTTGTAACAAGTTTATAATAATTTATTATTAAATATGTGCATTCACAAACAAAATAATTGGGACCCAAATCCAATGCTCTTAATTCTTGATATATGGGGTCAATAGGTAAACTCAAAACCTAAAATATATATGAAAAATAGTATTGCATATATATATATATTATAATTTAATTAGAGTAATGGTCATACAATGGATTTTAACCAAGTAGGAAACTCATTACATTGCAAAGAATCTCTCCTTCTCAAAGGAAAGGATCAATGAAATCTACTTATAATTTTTTTATGTTCACCAAATAAAATAAAAATAAAAATTTAAGGTATATGTGAAATGAAATATTATGAGATATCATATAATTATTCAAGTTACTAACTTCATATAGTCCTAAAAAACAACTGTTAAACAAGACAGTGCAATGTGCCATATCACACACTTCAAGGCTCAGTGTAGCCAATGGATATTACCTATGAGATCCATCTATTTGTGGAAGAGATCTAAATCCACACTCTATTTCCCTATACTTATTATCTTTTTTTCTCATTGGCCTTTTATGTCTTGTGCTCACATCCTAGAAATACATTGAACAAAAATCCATACTTTCTTGATCCGGATAACCTCTCACAATGGAACCTTCAAGATGATTCCTGTTTCAGACATAATATTTCATTGTGATAATATTTTATTCAATTTAATATATCCATTAAAATGAAACCGGTCCCCCAAATAGTGTTTCATTTGGAATATGAACTATTAAATGTAGCAAGTATATGAAAAATGACTGATGATGTTTTTTTCAAACTCGCAAAAATATAATGGAGCATCATGATGAATTTTTATTATTAAATAGTAATATAACATTTTAGCATAAAGTTCTCTATAAAATAGGCACAGGTTATTCACCATCACCATTATATTTTTGGATAGTAAATGAATGATTGAAATTGGAATCAGTCCATGAAGAAGGATGTGATAATCATGAGTTTTTAAGGAAATTAGATTCAACTCCCTTATATTAAATCATTTAGATATTTTGTGGGAATAACCATTAGGAACCATGATATTCTATAATAATTAAATTTTTTAATGTTTCATCATATAATAAGCATATAAAACAATCAATTTTTTCCACCTATACACAAAGGATGGAGTTCTGGTCCAATACCCCAAACCAATAAGTCCTGGAGAGATAGTAAGTCATCATTGGTCTTCCTCTTTATATTTAGAATAATATAAAGAAACATTTCTTGTATATTTTTCTCAATATTCATGACATCTAAAAAATGATTTAACAAATTGGTAGACCAATATCGAAACTCAAAATAAAATATGTTTCTTTTTCCAATTGTAAGCAGCTTCAGGGTCAATATTCTTCATATTATTAGATTTTATCTTACATTTTACTAAAGAAAAACTGAAATATTTAAATTCATTAGGAAGTTCAATTCCATTCATATGTTGAGGTGGTTGTTTATTGTCAGTGGTATTATCAATCCTCTAATGATTATTTCAGTATTTATTATCCATTGGAAAGAAAAGTCTATGCCCCATGAAACTGAATCTATAAAGATATTTATGTAATCTAAATGGTGTATTATTCATACAAATAGGAGATGATAGTTTTCCCTTAATGATCTAACTAGAATTTATTACATAATAAGAGAAATCATTTATAGTCCCTAGAAGGGTAGCACATATCTATAATATATATTTTCTAGACGCCTTGAATGTGTTCATAAACATATCCAAATCATACTTCAATTGTCTTATTAATGATTTAAAGAAGACGTATATATCATTTCCATGATCAGATGGTCAAGATATTAGAATACTCAGGGAAGCGAGAGGTTTTTTCATACACATCCATAGAGGAAGATTATAAATGTGAATAAAAGCAAGATAAGTGTTGTGAGTAGTAATAATCTAACTAAAAGGATTGAAACCATCACAGGATTGACCCAACCTAAGATTATGCACCTTAGCTGCAAAATCAGGATGTTTTTCATCAAATTCCCACCATGAAAATCCATTTTTAGTATGAAACAACTCATAATTATCATTAATTCTCTCTGTATCATTCCATCAAATATTGTTTTATATTACTATAGACATGAATATATATTAAAGCATATGAATCAATGGAAAGTTCCACATGAATTTCGATGGCACACGATATGGTCTTTCATCTACACTTTCCTTCAATCAAGATGTGCTACATTCATTTTAGTCAGTAAGGTATGGTGTTTCCTCTCATAATAAACTACAATGTTTTGTAGAAGCATGAATTTTTGTAGTAAAAAATCCCAGTTTCTTAATTAACATTAATTCCATAGAGTGTCTTGGGGGAATATTTCCACCATCAGGATGAAATTCCATAAAAAAGGTAAGAATACAACAAATATCAGCATTATAAATTCAATAACTAGTTTTCCCATGATATAAGTGCATTAAAAATTCCAAATTTCACACGTTAGTACATTCCTGATATATAAGTGTTATAGAATTATCCATTAATTTTTTCACTATCTTAACATCGTCAACATCATTATATTCTTAATGTGTATTGATATCCTTGAATTTTTATACTGGTATACTATCTCTCTCTTGATGATGCATATATGGAAACTGATCAGATATAAAATTATCCATACCAATTCATTCTTTTCATTAATTAACAATATAATATATTCTCATATCTCAATTTTGATACCAAACATAATGGTTAATTTGAAATCTAGATTTTTTATATGGTAGCTAACCTATTACGGACATAACCATGGTCTTCCAACACAATTATAACATGGACAATGTATACAACCTTTATATTAAGAATTGTTAAATTAAAATTTCTAAGAAATACAAATTAGTTGGAAACCTATTTGAAATCCAATTTGTATGATACATCTATCTTCTATCAATTCTATTATCAAGAAAAAAATTATTTTCCAATAAGAAATGTATAACATAATTACAAAATACATTAAAATTTATTTTAATATGAAAGTAATTAAAGTAAACAGGTATCTAGAAAAACAAGGAATAAAATAAATAACCTGTTATATAAGTGATACCTTTGAATAATGAATGATATAATTTATAATACATTTAATGAGAAAAAAATATTACACAGTCCAATTAAATACATATTTCATTATTAATTTTTTCTTTAAATACCACGTTTTGAATATGACATTAGTACAATTAAATACACTTTCTTTTATGATGGAGTACATTTACTCAACAAAAACAAAAATAGGTCACCCAACATGAAAAGAACTAAAACACAGTATAATAATTACATAAAAATTATACCATAATAGGTATAAATATAAATAGTCAACCAATCCTAATTTAATATAAACTATGAAATTAAAAATAACAAATATATATAAAATATGTAATAAATGAGATGGAATCTCGAAGTTGTATGACATATGAAATGAAAAACAACATGTTTTAGAAAAATTAGTCATCTCTAATTAGAAAGGATAAACATATCACTTTTATCCTTACATAATCATGAATAATATCCAATGATCATCCACTAATTCAAATAGTCACTTTAAACTACCCAAATCAATATAAATTGGATCAACATAAAGATAGAGTGTGCCTAAATTGTGAAGGATGTTCCCTTAAATATGGATTCACTAAGGAAAAATATTTCTAAAGTGACTCCAATGGATATAGATGAAGAGGAAAAGAACAAATTATGCCTTTATGATCACATATATAATTCTATAACGAAATAGGAAATGTTGGTTGAAGATCCCTCCATTGGAAGAGGAAACATGTTGAAGGGTGTAAAAAAATGTATCAAAATAATAGATATGTTTATGTGAGATTAGTCTCATTATGGTGAAAGAACCCAAGACTAGAAGAATAAATAATCTCATAGGGAACATCTGAAATGGGACCATCAAAAGTGGTTTTGAAAAAAATATCCATTAGTAAGGCTTTGTGGTAGAGTATATGAAAACAAACAGTTCATCAAGAAAAACCACAATCATTAACATAAAGATGTTAGAGGTACCCCTCTCTCCTTTTACATTATTATTAAATATGATAAATTAAGTGATGTAGGATAAAGGGGTAGATACAATACCTGGTGGTGTTCTCCATGTGCCTATAAAAATGAGTATTAAAAATATAATAGATCATAATGAAATGAAATTTATAGAAAACTATAAAATTCAATAAAGCATGAATTAAGTGTAGAACACTGTGAATTATACAATACATAATGGAATATATATGAATATACTGAAATATTAAATATATAGTGGATTTCAATATTATTTTGGAGTGATTCAATTTTAAAATCCATGTTTTAGTATTACTAAATAAGTTAGTCTATTTTTAAATCCTCTCAATTGATTTATTATAAACTGACATGTTGGTATCATATGAGTGTTTTCTGGATACTAAGAAGATACATTGAAAAATAATTCTAGAAATAAATTGGTTTCAACATGTGGTGTCTAGAGGTTCAAAAAATCTGGCAATGATAAATATTGGCTCATAAAGTATACTTAGTCTCATTTGAAAGAATAATTCAATATAGAGAAATTGGATGAAATGGATTGATATTGGAATCAAATATCTCTTCATATAGTATGATCATCAACCATATGTAAAGGAAGGAATAGTACATCAATGAATGTACATAAGGGACATTAAAGATCTATAATACATGTATAAAGGTGAGACTAACTTTTGAACATGTGTAAGAGTACACTGATCTATGTATAGATAAGCAGCAAAAGTTAAAGGTTGAGAAAGTGTATACTTATCTAAATAAAGGTAACTAATTAATTATTCTATATAATCACAGGACGTGAAATAACCACCTTAACCATTAAATAAATAAACAAATTACTACATTAATTAATTACATAATTACTTAATATTTATTACAAAAATGATATTGGATTTATGTAATAGTAGTTGATAACTACCTTAAAAAAATATATATATTACAATAATATTTATTATGAAATACTATAATAAAAAATATATAAAAGAACATTATTATAAATAATCTGGATGAATCGTGACCTAACTGTATCTTGGTTAGATTTACATACAATGGTAAAAATGAAAAACATTGTCAGCAGAAGATAATAAGGATTCAAAACTCACTATTTGGATATCGAAGAAGATTAGTGTAAACAATACGTTAGTTAAAGGATAACATATAAGGAGAGGAGAATCTGTTAGTGCATGGGTGAGGGGAGAATATGGCTCATGAATGAATAGGGGGTGAGAGGATGAGGGATATGGGATAATTCTATCCCAATGGATTTAAAAAACCATTTGTATATCTGAACCCATAGTAATGGTTTTTTAACTGTTGGGATAATCATTCTATACCAAAGGTTTACATAAATCACTGGTATTTATAGATTCCAGTCACTCTATACCCATGGTATCAATAATCCGTGGGTATATATGTGTGGGTATAGGCTACGTTTCTAGTAATGTGAACAAAACTGTAAATCCCACAAAATATGAACAACATATTAAGTGTACATGCATGCATGAGTAATAAAATTACCAAAATGAGTAAATTTTAATACCAAAAATATACGCATTAAATATATGTATCGATATTTGATCAGAGATTGAATAGAAATGTGTTCTAGATTCAACCTCCAAATATTTTTCTAGTGTGTTATCAGTTAGTAGTTATTCATTATGAGCTTTTTGCTGCATTGATGAAGCCTGATATTCTTATGGTTGATGTATTTCGTTTGTTCTCCTGCGGTATTTTTCAATTTGTGAGATTTTCTATCTTCATATACTTCTAGAAGGTAGTACCAAGAACATCCAACTTTCCTCACATCTTCTCTTGTTTTCTTTATTTAAGGTTATCTATCGGTGGCTACTTTTGGTAAACCTACTTCTAATGGGGTGGCCTACCCATGTCATCTCATTAAGTGCACTACTAGATGGTGCCTGAACATCACTTCCCTAAAATTCATCATTGAGTATTAGATTACTGATATCATCAAACTCCTTATTATATTTTCTTCTAGAGTTATTACAGTAATCATTTCATCCAATGTCATCATAAGTATAGGAAAAAAAGAAACATCTCTTATACATCATCACCAAAAGTTACGTTTATCAATTGGAGTTTCACAAAAATCATGATGACTTAATTAAATTTATCAGTCACTATTCTTAATTAATAAATTTTTAATATAAAAAACCTTAAAAACAGATAATCCTTGTTCAATAAAGTCATTTTTCATACACATATGCCATTGCCTTAATAATATCCCCGGTAGTGTACTGCTCAAAAATACAGAACATGACATTCTATGCAACATACATTCTCACCGGTGTAAGTATTTTCCTACCCAAGCACTCCAATTCATATTTCACCATCAACATTGGATTCATTACTGCTAAGTAATCCTCCATGTCTTTTTAAATCAGACAGTCTTCATTTTTTATTTACCACAAGCCAAAATATATACCATCAAATTTCTTGTGCTCGATCATTCCTTCATCTGATTCCATGACTGATTTTCTACCAGTGTGTTGATCCAAAGGGTTAAGAACAAGCACTATGATACCACTTATGGGGATTGGATGATCTATGAACTTTAGTATGATAAACTAAGATAGTCGGAAAGAGTTCATTTCGTGAGAGAGTGGGGATTGGGGAATGTAAAGTGTAACAACACAATTTTTTATAAATGGAAATTCCTCTCTTATAAATATAATCACATGAAAGAACTAAATAATAGACTATTAAGTTCTATGTGACCTTTAAACATAATTTTTGAACTTCTAGGATTTGAATTTAGAAAATCTAACATACACGATTGCGATCAGTAATTTATTTGGCGTATGATAAGAAAAACTTATTTTTTGTGAATAGTAACCTACCATTATAAATAATAACATAGTCTTGTGAATATTGATATACCCTAATGAATATTAACCTTACCTATGAAAGCATAAAGATAATATTCAGCTAAAATTATTATATACCTATATTTTAGAATAAGTAAATGAATGTTTTAAAACTAGTTTTTTAATAATAAATTATGAGTTTAATTAAATATTAAAATGAGAATATTTAGAATTTTTTTTCATAAAAATGGATTTCATTTTTGGATTATACACATTGAAAAATTATTAGGGTTAAGTTTTTGTATTTTTCTAAAATATATTATCTTTATATGAATAGGATAATAAGAAAATTTACAATAAATGCTAAATAGTGGATTTATTGAGTCATTGATGATGATATCCTGATATAAGAATAATTTGTTCAAAATCACATGCATTTATTACTATTCTTGGTCTTGGAATCATCATTAGTTTTGTACATGACCTAAATTAATAAACTAATGATTAAAAAATTATGAAAACCCTCCTCTCCTCCACTAAATCCCCTCTCGCTCCCTCTTCTCTTCACTACTCTCAAGCCCTGCGCCTTTCCATTATTCTTCCAAAATCTCTCCCAAAGCTCATCCCCCATATCCAAAATCTCCTAGCCTCATAAATGTACCAAAACCCTTACCTTTAAGAGGTTCTCAAAGGAGATAAACTCAAGAGGTATATTCCTCTTTGAAATTCTTTTATTTCTTTTAAGTTATTTTCTTTTCTTATTTATTTCCTCCCCTCCCTTCAACCAAATAGTATGATAACTCCAGTAACATACATGTAATGTAATGTTTTTATACAAATAGGATATTTCATCATCATCTATCCTTTCACCAAATTTTATTTTTAACAAATAAAAACAATATTTGAGATGTGTAAATTTAACAAATTCAAGGACAATGACTAATAAATTTCTTTTGACATCATTAATTCTTGTCCTGAAACCATTTTTGTTATTGCTTAACTAGATTATTATAGATGTAATATATCCTTGTTATGGTTCTATGATCCTTTTGTACTAATGGTAATATGTTATAAATCAAAACATGTTCATTGTAATCAAACCCACTGATTAACCAAAACGGTAATCACTAAGGTTGTATATAATAAATCATCTTCACTCCTAATAACCGAATGAAGTTTTATTATAATGTAATCTCCTGGATGTTCACTAAAAAGATACATCTTCAATTCAGGACAACCACTTACATCTTACACTTTTATCGAAACATGAATATATGAAAACTGGTCATTAAAACCAAGTAAGAAAATGAGCCCAAACAATGTAATTGAACCTTATAATCAATCAAAAATATCTTGAACAAACCAAAAATGGTTATAATAAATTAATTACATATATAATAGGTTATTTTTTTATTAATTAATTAACCCAATTTTTTTATTCAGGTCATTAATAACAAGTGGATGACACCACCAGACTTAAGGTAAAGGATCCTCTCCGTTTATCTCTTAATCTTGATTGTCCTCTACGCTATGATTTTATAAGTGTAAACCCAAATGATGGGTTATGTCTTCTAACCTCCCCCATACTGACCTAATAATGTATTAGTGATGATAAACCCCTTTTATCTCTCAACAATACCTCTTAGGTACAGCTGACACCATGTCGATAAACCGTAACGAATTATTCCCAAAACTTATTTGTCATTTTGGGTAGCCTTATCTTTCTTTATATAAAAAAGGAGTTATCTTATCTATGAATTTAAATATTCAAAATTCTGTTTAGTTTTACAAAACTGATTAATGAAGACCCTTTCATCACTCTATTTCTGATAAGAAAACATGTTTTAAGGGAACTTCCCAAATGTTTAAACAATTTCAAGTTCACTATATCCTCAATTTTATCCCACCATTACCTTTATAAAATTAGTATTTTATCATGAAAACCTTCTTGGTTCAATTCTAGTTTTATATAAATGATTTTCCCCGTTTCTATTTTAAAATATCTATGGTATTTTTCATTAAACCGCACAAAAATGTTTTCTTTATAATGTTTCTCAATTACATTACCTATATGTTTTCACTTCTGTTTGAAACCACTTTCCATGTTATATCCTTATTTTACCTTATAAACATCCATGTATATTCCAATTCCTTTATTTCATGGACACATTCATGATACACCCATTGGTTATGCTTTATGTCATGATTGTGGTTCCCAATTCTTTCCTTGGGTACCCTTATCTATATGTATGGTTGATTATGTATGATTATTTATATGGATAGAATATTCATGAAAATGTTGAGATGGGTGCTCCGAGATAGCTCTCTAATGTATTGGGTGAAGTTAATTCTCAGGATATACGATGTGAAACAGGATTGGTGGTTAGCCTTGACCCGTAGTAAAATGGGAATCAGGATTGGTGGTTAGTCTTGACCCATACAAAAATTGGAAATGGGATTGGCAGTTAGCCTTGAAACATACTAAAGAAATGTTTTATTATTCTTCCACATTTGTATGATTCCATGTTTATATGATCCCATGATTATATGATATGATTTCATATGTTCCATGATTTTCATATCATTATGTCATGCCTCCTAACTCATGTGCTTATTATGTATCCTTATGTTCATTCCCTTACTATGATTTTTAGATCATTTCTTTGTTCATGTGTTCCCCAGGGTGCCCTATACAGATGTAAGGGCTCAGAGGAAATTAGAATATCTTTATGGAGATTAAATAAGAAAGTGTTTTTAGCCTAATTTTTCATGTTTTATGTACCTAGTCATCAAAGAAACTAGACACAATGATCCTTGGATTATAATATGATGTATAACTATGTATAAAACATTTAATGTTATATGTAAAAGGCTAGAGTCACTACAGTTGGTATCAGAGGATGGTCTAGTTATTTTTGGATATTAGGAAAATATCACCCTAGTGAGAACCAAGAAGATGAGACTAAGTATAATAAAACAATCCTAAATATTCGTGAATATTGAATAATTGGTTTATCAAGAAAATACATACATATATGGATATTAGTAGGTAGTGGCGGATCTAGGAAAAATGTATCTAGGGGTAAACCCCAAAAACACTGCTTTGAGCTAGACTTAAACGAGAACTGGTGCATGATACCGAGATTTGATGCACTCTTGGTTACAACACTCCCGAGGGATATTCATTGGTAGATTCATGAGTTTAGTGAAATCCATTTTTAAGGGGGAAAATCCCATAAGAATATAATTAATGAAATAGATCGGTGAAAACCTCGATTTAAACCAATGGAATGACAATTTAGGATATACTTCTCCTTTATAAGCTTATCCTTTTATGCACAATGTTTTCTTTTATGCCCAATAGCTATGTGTTCATGCCCCTTAAATATACATTATTTTTCATAGATAATTATGGAAAATAGAATAAAACTTTCTAATAGTCAATGTGATAGGATAAGTGAGGATTTCCCTAATGATATGCCTGATATAATGGGAGTGGGTGATCAAAACTTCATGACAATACTTGCTCACCTGACACGAGTTACGAATAATAGCATGAATCATGAGGAACATCATCTTCCTCTAAGGAAAGATAAAGTTTTTGTAGAAGCCTTCGTGCAGAAAAGCCCTCCTATGTTTAGTGAATAATCATAACCCCTCCTCATGGAATAGTGGATTAAATCCATTTAAAATATATTCTCCATCCTCTAGTTCTCGAATGAAGAGAAATCTGTACTGGTGGTCAAACATTTTAATGGGGAAGCTGATAAGTGGTGTACACTGATCAAAAATACAAATTCCCAAGAGGGAATTGATTCAATTGATTGGTAGGAATTCAAGAGGTTGGTTCTCAATATGTATTTTCCTCGAACCCTCCATCTCAAGATGGAAAGAGAGTTCCTCAGACTCAAGCACAAGGAAGATGAATCCATCGGGGTGTATGAAGAAAACATCACAAGGCTTGAAAGGAACATATCTAGATTTTTCATGAACATTGAAAGAAAGGTGGATTGATTCTTTAGTGGACTAAAGATGAGTCTATGAAACTCATTGGCGATTCGAGACCTCGACAGTTATGAAGAGATTTATTTTTTGTTTCGTTATGGTTTAAATTGATATTGGAGGCTCTCAGTGGTCTCATTGGCCCAGTGACAAGAAGTGTAAATGGATAAAAACATGGGTGGTTCGACAAAAAAATCCAATGATGGAAAAAAGATTGACTCTTCTCCTTATAAATGTAGTGAGAAGAAGCACCATTGGAATTGTGTGAAGGGAACCAAGAATTGCATCAAATGTTGAATGTTTGGCCATATGGATAAAACCTGCTCACAAGATATGAAGAATACCACTAATACGAAAGAATAATGGAAGGTTCAGATCAACCCTCATCCTCTAGTGTATTGTTATAACTGCAAAGAGTATTGTCATTATACAAGAAATTACCCTAAGCTGAGGGTTTTCGGAGGAAATTATCAACAAACTCCAAGGAAATAAAGAAGGGGTTATGCTTTCACTACTACTGAGGTGGAGCTGGACAACAATGTTGTGATCAGTATGTTAGTTATTCATTCATGAATAGTGAATATACTATTTGATTCTAGGTCTACATATTCTTTCATATCATTCATGTTTAGAAGAACTATTCAAACACCACCTAAAAATTTGGAGGAAAAGTTATATGTGAGAATAGAAAATGGGGAAATCATTGTATCCATGGTTTATAACTCCTCCCCAGTTAACACTTGTGGACTAATCCTCCTAGAAAATCTCTTCATACTTCCTTTAGTGGAGTTCGATGCTATCTTGGGCATGGATTGGCTATCTTTATAGAAAGACAACATCAACTATAAGGAAAGGGAGATCACTCTTCACATCCCAGATCATCCTCTGATTCATTAAAAGTGTAAGGAGTAATATTAACCTCTTTTACAATAATCATATCATGTTAGGATATTGTTTCCTTATGAGAAATAATATCTAGATCAAATGATTGAGATAAATGAGATAATCCTGATTGAAGACATGCCCATTGTGAGGGATTACACTGATGTAGTCCCTGAAGAGTTTCTTGGTCTTCCTCCTGATCATGAGGTTGAGTTATCAATTGAACTTATTCTAGAATCTCTTCCTATATCAAATACACCTTATAGAATGGCCACCGTAGAGATAGAAGAGCTGAATAAGAAGTTAGAGGAGAATCTGGAGAATGGTTTTTTTTACGCATGAGTGCTTCACCTTATGGTACGCCAGTCCTCTTCATCATGAAGGAGGACAGATCAATGAACCTCTGTATCGATTATCGTGAACTCAATTAAATCATGATAATTAACAAGTATCCCCTACCATAGATAGATGAATTTTTGTTTAGCTACATGGGGCCGGTTAATTCTCTATAGTGGACCTTCAGTTGGGATATCACCAATTAAATTTTAGAAAGGAATATATTACCAAGATTGCCTTTCGAATGAGGTATGCACACTATGAGTACATATTGATTCACTTAAGACTCACTAATTCTCCATAAATTTTCATGTATTTAATGAATATAGTCTTTAGAGATTTCCTCGAAAAAAATTTGGTAGTATTTATTGATGATATTCTGATATACTCCAAGAGTAAGGAGTAACATGAGGAGAATTTGAATATTATTTTAAAGACATTGTGAAGGGAGAAGTTGTACGAAAAGTACAGTAAATGTGAGTTCTGGATGGAGGAAGTATCATTCATGGGATATGTTATCACCAGAAAAGGGATATCTGTGGACCCTTTCATGATGGAGGCAATTGAAGAGTGGCCAAGACCAACATCTGTAATAGAGATCTGCATATTTTTTGGTCTAGCTGGTTGTTATCAATGATTTTCGAAGAACTATTCACTATTTTCAAACCCAATGACCAAGTTGACACACAAGGGGGTAATGTTTTTCTAGACTCAGGAATTTGAAGACTGTTTCACGGAGTTGAAAAAGAGTCTTATCACTACGCCATTACTCACACTACCAACAAGCGGAGAACTCTTTATGTTGTATAGTGATGCTTCAAAGAAGGTATTTTTTTTATAATGAAAAATGATAAATTTATAGCCTATGCCTCTTGGAAGATGAAAATCCATTATCAAAATTGTCCTATGCATGATTAGGAGTTAGGGGTTGCGATCATTATGTTGAAAATCGGGCAGCATTATATCTATGGGGAGAAGTGTTAGATATATACTAATCACAAGAGCCTCAAATATATATTCACACATAAAGATATTTTTATAAGCCAACTAATATAGATAGATATCATCAAGGATTATGATGGCTCAATCTACTACCATCCTCTTTAGGATAACAAGGTGGAAGATACTCTAAGTATAATGGATTTTGCATCTTTATCAGTAATGAGAATTGAAAAGAATCAGATCATCTTATATATGCCATGGATGGAAATGGGAATAAATAAGGGAGTAACATCATAAAATCAATTATCAAATGATTTATTAACCATACCTCTTTGATAGAATAAAGGATTCTCAAACAAAGGATGTGGAAATTATGAAAAGGGTGGAAGCTATCAGAAATGGGAAATCCTCAGAGTTCAAGATTGACGAGGAAGGAGTTGTAATATTTGGGTCACGATTATGTATACTATCCAATATGGAGATAAAGAATTATTTTTGAATGATTCACATAGCTCGACCTTCTCTATTCACCCAGGAGCACAAAGATGTATTGAGATCACTGAGAAAACTTTTGGTGGGACAATATGAAAAGGGAGATTGCTAAATATACATCAAAGAGTCTGGCATGTTAGCAAGTGAATGTTGAGAGGAAAAAGTCTATGTGGATGATGAAACTACTACCCATACAAATATAGAAGTGGGATAACAATACCATGTACATTGTCAATGGACTTTAAAGAACATACAGAGGAAACAGTTCTATATGGGTCATTATGGATTGTCTTAAAAAGACAGCTCACTTTATCACAATTCGAGAGGAAATATCATTGGATAAAATTGCATGGATTTACATCAAAGAAGTGGTAGGGATTTATGGAGTACCAAAATCTATTATATCCGATCATGATCCAAGATTCAACTCAATGTTCTGAAAAAGTCTCCAAAATTCTCTAAGAACAGAACTGAACTTTAGTATGGCCTATCACCCTCAAACTGATGGCCAATCTAAGGGAACTATTCAGACACTTGAAGACTTTTGAGATTGTGTTCTATGGAATTCAAAGGATGATGGGACCGAAATCTTCCACAGATTGAATTATCCTACAATAAGTGTTTCCTCTCGATCATATGAATGGAACCATATGAATCCCATTATGGGAAAAGGTGCAGAACCCCGACAATTTGGGATGAAGTCCGTGAGCATAAGCTTCTAGGACCTAAAATGGTCAAACAAATGGTGGAGAAGGTGAAAACCATTCAACTACAAATCAAGGAATCCCAAAGTCGTCAGAAGAGTTATGCAGAAAACTGTCGAGGAGACCTTCAGTTCAATGATGGAGACATGGTATTTCAATGCATATCTTCATGGAATAAGGTCATGAAGTTTAGAAGGAAAGGAAATCTAAGTCCCAGGTATATTGTCCCCTTCTTGATCCTTGATCGAGTTAGAGCTATGGCCTATCAACTGGCACTTCCACATACCATGTCAAAAGTACTTGATGTATTTCATTTATCCCTCATATGGAAGTACATACCAGAACCTTCACATTTACTCTCTTTCAGAGGTGGTACATTTGGAGGATGATCTTTCCTATGAGGAGCATCCAGTGAAGATCATGGATCATAGAGATAAAGTTCTACGTAACAAGACTACTCACCTAGTAAAAGTACTATGGTGGAACTACAAGTACGAAGAGGAAAGATGGGAACTAGCAGAGGCAATGAAGGAAAAGTACATGCCCCTATTTATAGATTATAATGTTAAGAGAAATTTCATGGGATAAATTTTATAAAGGGGGAAGAATGTAATGACCCTATGCTTTATAAATAGAAATTTATCTCTTATAAATATAATCACATGAAAAAAAATAATGAAATAATAAGTGATATGTGACCTTTAGATATAAGCTTTTCACTTCTGTGATTTGAATTTTGATAATCTAATATACACGGTTGCGATAACTATGTAATTTGTTGTCTGATAAGAGAAACATAATTTTTGGTGAAAAATAACCAACCATTATGAATTGTAAAACAACCTTATGAATACTTGTATACCCTAATGAATATTAACCTTACCCATGATAGTATAAAGATAATATTCCACTGAAATTATGATGTACCTATATTTTAGAATAATTTAATGAATGTTTTAAACATGGTTTTTTAATAATAAATTATTTGTTTAATTAAATATTAAAATATTAATATATAGGAAATTATTATTGAAAAATGGATTTCATTTATGGATTTTACACATTGAAAAATTGGTAGCGTGATGTTTTGGGATTTTTCTACAATACATGAATTTTTATGAATAGTAAAATACGACAATTTAAGATAAATGAAAAATAATGGATTTATTGGGTCATTGATGATGATATGATCATGTAAACCCAATTTATTTGAAATCCCTTGCATTAATTAATATTCTTGGTTTTGGAATCAATACTATTTCTGGTCTTGAGGTAAATTAATAATCACTTTATTAAAAAATTATGAAAACCCTTCTCTCCTCCACTATAACCCTTTCCCCGCTCCTTCTTCTATTTGCTACTATCAAGACTTTTTCCTTGCCAATATTCTCCCCATACCCCCCAAGCTCATTCCCCATGTCTAATAGCCCCTAGACTCTTCAATGTTCCAAAACCTCTCCATTTAAGAGGTTCTCAAAGGAGATAAACTGAAGAGGTAAATTCCTCTTTCAAATTCTTTTATTACTTTTATGTTCTTTTCTTTTCTTTTTTCTTTCCTCACCGACCTTCACCCAAATAGTATGATAACTCCAGTAAAACACATGTACTATATTTTTTTATGCTAATGGGATATTTCATCATCCTCTCTCAATTTCCATATTTTATTTGAATTAAATGGAATCACTATTTGAGATGTGTAAATTTAACACATTCGTGGACAATGGTTTATCAATAGCTTTTTTCATTTTTAATTATTGTCATGAAACTATTTGTGTTATGGTTAAAAAAGATTATTATATATGTAATGTATCCTTGTTATGGTTCTGTAATCCTTTTGAACTAATGGTATTATGTTATAAATCAAAAAAACTTTCATTGTAATCATACCCACTGATTAACCAAAATGGTTATCACTAAGGTTTTATATAATAAATCATCTTCACTCCCAATAACTGAATGAATTTTTATAATAATGTAATCTATTCTATGTTCACTAATAACATAAAACATCAATTTTGGAAAACCAATTATATCTTACATTTTTATCCAAACATGAATAGAAGCAAATCGGTCATTAAAACCAAGTAAGTAAACAAGCCCGAACAATGAATTTAAACCTCATAACAAATAAAAAAAGTCATTAATAAACCAAAAAGGAGTATAATAAATCAATTAAATATATAATAGGTTCTGTATTTATTAATTAATAAACCTAATTAGATTATTCAGGTCATTAATAACAAGGGGAGAACACCACTGAAGTTAAGGTAAGGGATCCTCTCCATTTCTCTCTTAATCAAGATTGTCCTCTACACTATGCATTTTTTTGTGTAAAACAAATTAATGGGTTATGCTTTTTAACATCCCCCATACTTCCCTAATTATGTATAAGTGATGAGAAACCCCTTTTCTCTCTCAAAAAGAAATCTTAGGTACACCCGACTCCTTGCTGATAAACCTTAACCAATTCTACCTGATCCTTCTTTGTTCTTTCAGGCAGCCTTATCTTTATTTATTTCAAAATAAATTTATCTTATTTGTTTATGTAATATTATAAATTCTATTCATTTTTAAAAAATTAATTTATGAAGACCCTTTCATCAACCTTTTTTTGGGATATAAATGTTTTGTAAAAGATTCACTCCTTAGAACTTTCTGATAAGCAAACCTGTTTTAAGGGAACTTCCCAAACATTTAAACAATTTAAAGTGCGCTATATCCTCTATTTTAAGATTCCATTATCTTTCTAGAATCATTATTTTATTATGAAAACCTTCTTGGTTCAATTTTGGTTTTATATAAACGAGTTTCCTCATTTATATTTTAAAATATCTATGGTATTATTCTTAAAACTGCTCAAAAATGTTTTAATTCTAATGTTTCCCAAATAAATTACTTATATGATGTCACTTATGTTTGAAAAAAAATTCCATGTTATATGCCTATTTTACCTTATGAACATCCATGTATGTTCTAAATCCTTTCATTCATGGACACATTCATGATACACCCTTTGGTTGTGCTTTATGTCATGATTGTGGTACCCAATTCTTTTCTTGGGTACCCTTATGTTTATGTATGGTTGATTATGTATGATTATTTATGTGGTAAGAATATTCATGAAAATTTTGAGATGGGTATGACTAGATAGTGCTCTAGTGCATTGGGTAAAGTTAATTCTCATGAGATCTGATATGAAACGGGATTGGCGGTTAGCCTTGACCCGTACTAAAATGGGAATCGAGATTAGCGGTTAGTGTCACGACCCACCATCACCAAGATGAGGGAAGGGACAACAGAATTGAAAGACCCTTCCTTCCTCAAGTTGAAGGAGAGATAATGACCCCCTTAAACCTGCCTTCAATAGGTCCTCGAGTGGTGACTAGTAACAATGGTATAGAATCACACACAAGATGGTAGGCATTACCCTTTTCATTTAGTAGGATCAAGAGATAAGATGGTAAATCTCAACACCACCAGAACTGGTGGTAACGTTAAAGACAAAAGAAAACCATTCCCATATGCATGTCCAAAAGTAAATGATACAAAAGAACAAGAAAACCCCAAAAGAAAGTACCAAAAAACTCAACAACAACATCTGTCCCAACGTCTGAACTAGTACGGTCCTGCACGATCCTCGAAGTCCTCCTGGAAACCTGAAAGTAGTTTTATATGTGTAGGGTGAGTATACAGGTATACTCAGAAGAGAAAAAAATAACTCTCATGCACATGTGGGGAAACATTCGAATGCCCGTGAGAAAAGGAGATAACAAGAGCACCTAGCAAGGAAACTATCCACTTAAACCTCATTAAGGAACACTCCCCAAATAAATCAAGTCAAGTAATGTAATAGTAATAGAGCATCGATATTTGGGTACCCCGTACCACTTTCCAATTGGTTATTGAAGACTTCCTACACATCAGACCTCTCCTGCTATTCTCACTGTAGTCCGACAACCATATCCTGCCCGCACACACCTGGGCTATCACAACCACAGATTCTTCCTGTAAACACTTGGGCCATAACAACTGAACATAACCATCCTCGCACACACCTATGTCTGAAAAACTACTTCCACACCCAAAAACACCTGGGCCTCATCCTGAAGACACTTGGGAAACCACCGGCCTGCACACACTTGGTCCAACCACCACCACGTACCATGCCTAATGAATCTAAGGCTATAATGGACCTCAGGCCGTCACATCCTACCTGAAAAATCTTGGGCTACTCAGGAAAGGGAACGTAAAAGGAGCTAGTTACCAGCCACTCATAGGAGCATTGGAAAAAACACCCTCCCCCATGAAACAGGGGTGTTCAACACAAAGTGCTCAACATTGGTTGGGCACAAAAATAAAACATAAGAACTAAAATTGTACATATATAAAAACTACCACTCATCCCAACCTAGGGTTTCCAAAACCAGCCTAACCACAAACACCCACGTTACTGTTCATTCATAAGAAGAAGCACACCCACAGCCATGTCACAACTCATTCTCGAGAAACAATTCCCCATTGAACCAATTATCGATTCATATTCAAGTGATTTAATTTAAATTAATTCCTCACTACTGGAAAATTAACTGGCATAGCCACAACCTGAGGATGGAAAAATAGCCATGCAGCAATTTAAGCATTCACACCCGGTTCTCTAGTAAAGTCACACCATCCAAAGAGATCTGTGAGATCCCTCGAGGTACTATAACCAAACCAAGACCCAACATATGGGCACAGGATCGGAAGCCATCAACTGAACCATAACAGGGGATCCCATACCCATCCACGTCACCACATAAGCATCAACTGTAAACATCACCAGAACAGAGCAAGGGAGTTTCAAATTATAATATTCCATTCATTTAGTTATATCTTTATGTTTGGTTAACTAGGGTGATCACACATGGATTCTTATTCATTTGTCATCCATTTAATCAACCAAGTTTACATGATTTACCAGTTTACATGTTTCAACCATTCAATCATATAATTAACTAGAAAAACAGAGGACCATTAGTGCCCATGAAAAGACCACCAACGAGCATGATTTTTCATAGACAAAAGCCCATACAATCCATAACATATAAAGAGGGGTAAAAGAGTACACTAGAAAAATAAAACACACCCATTCATCCCTTAAAAGTCTATTTATTTTCTTTATTGAGGTCTAGTTTCATCCATCCATGTTGGAAACATTTTCATACCCACCCCGCATGATACACAGTAAAGAGAGGCAAAGAAAAAAACCATATGTGGATGTTCAACGATAAAAGATTCTCTCCATGCGCCGAGAAATTTGATGCGTGACTTGAAGGGGAGGAACTACGAGGACTCCAAGAATGAGCAGGAAAGGCTACAACACAAGAACAACACTCACCTCGAGAAGGGGACTCCAAACACACCAATGAGATGAATGAACCCAGCCAAGAATAAGAATAAAATAATTATAGTGTGATATAAATAAGAAATTTCATGTAGCTATGAGATAAGAATCTGGAATGTATTTAAAGGCAGATTGTGGTTTCACCACGCGGTTAGGTGGTATCACACGATGGGATTAATTGTTATTTAATTTCTCATTGGGGAGGTGGATGTAATAGTGGTGGGTTAAAATATTTAATTTAAACAGATGAAACAGGTAGCACTGATACATAGTATGGGTCCATTGTGGGTCTCCCCACTCTTAGGGGACTTTTGATATTATTAATGGGCATTAAAAATAGACTTGAACCAATTTAAAATGAAAACAAATACTTTAAAGTGGTGTTATTGGGAAAACTGGGGAAGAAAACCATGAAAAACCCCTTGTGGAACCGATCGGTGTCAAAACGATCGGTGTCACTGATGGTCGACACCACGATGACATCCTGCCACTGAGATACTGCACTTAGGATCCAGACCTTCTGGTTCTAGGGTGTTCCAAACTCTAGAAACATTGAAAAGGGAAGGACCAGGTGCATCTCACCCATTACATTAGATACCTCTCAATATATTCTCGTCCTCGAGAATCAATGCTAGACCCGAAGAGAAAAAGAGGGGTCTAGAAAACCACATCAAAAGATACCTCTCGGGGAAAAATTACCCCAAAAAACCATACCAATACCAGGATCATATTGTCCCAACACATGGATCGGGTAGTTCTTTCCTCCATGTCAAGATACTATCCTCTTTGGGAAGCACTGACTCACCTGCACAGGTTTAATCACATCGACCTTAATGTGTCTTGAATAGGGATCATGTCCTACCTTCCCCACATATTAGGTATTTTCATAAACATTCACTAGGTAAGGAAACAAAACATCCCATATATTAATAAGGTGAACATTACATCACCAATAATTAGAAAAGAAAACAGAAAAAAACTCAAAATAGATCTGGATACTGGGTGCGCTCATGTGCCTCCCATTACTAGGTACTCTCTTCGAGGCCACCATGCCTCCACAACACCTGCACCAAAGGGATAGTTCATTACCAAAGCACTTTCTCCTTCTGATCCGCGAACCTCACTGGTCGCTCCACAAACATAGCAACATCCCCTATATCCAACTATCCCCAGTCAATGACATGGTAGTCATCATGTAGATACCGATGAAGATGGGAGACATGGAAAACTTCATGGATCCATTCCAACTAAGGTGGCAATGCCAGCTTATATTCCAACTCTTCGACTATCTCCAACTCTTAGAAAGGCCCGATGAACCTAGGAATGATCTTTCTCCCTTTTCGAACCTTCGCTGCCCATATCTAGGAAAAACCTTCAAGAACACATGGTCTCCAACCTTTAACTCCAAGGGATTATTCTTACGATCAGCACACAACTTCTGTCAGTCCTGGGATGCCTTCTTCCTCTCACGCACAAGTTAAACCTTCTTCATTATGCATTGAACTACCTCTAGTCCAAGAACACCTACCTCTCTAACCTCGTTCCAGTATATGGGTGAACGACACGACCTCCCGTACAAGGATTCAAATGGTTCCATGACAATAGTAGGGTGATAGATATTATTGTAGGAAAACCCTACTAATTGAAAATGTTATTCCCAAGATCCCACTAAGTCCAAAACATATGCATGTAGCATATCCTCCAAGGTGTGGATGGTTCACTCTATCTTCTCATCTGTATGGGGCTGGAAAGATGTTTTATGGTGTAGCTGGGTGCCAAAAGCAAGACGTAATCCCCTCCAGACTCGTGAGGTAAACCATGCATCCCAATCTGAGACTATGGACCTTGTAACTCCATGAAATCACACCACCTCATCCATGTATCTTCATGATAAGTAATCCACCAAATTCGACTGCTTAATCGCCATAAAGTGAGATGATTTCTCCAATATGTCTACCACTACCCGGATAGCATCTCAAACTCCTTGAACCCTAGTTAGTCATGGGAAAAAATCCATCGATATGTCATCCCACTTCCACTCAGGGACATCTAAAGGCTTCAACAAACCTCCTGGGATGTGGTGTTCAACCTTTACCTACTGACACACCAGGAACCTTGCCACGAACTCCGCCACTGCCCGTTTCACCCTGGGCCACCAAAACTGTTCCGTCAGGCCTCTTTAAATCTTTGAAACACCTTGGTGTATCACTAATATTGAGTTATGGAACTCACTGAGAACTCCCTTGCACATCATCTCTGGAAAAAAAAACTTCCCCCGGAAAAGCATCCAATTCTGACTATCCTCCAACCACCCTTCCAGAGCATTACCGTGGTTAACCCAATCGTGCATCACTTCACTTAATTAGTTTCCCCATAGAGACTCCTCTACTTTCTGAAATTGAGAGGATTGAACTATCAACTGAAACATACAACCTCTACCACCATCAACCCTTTCATCCAAGTATAGGAAATCAACATCCTCCATTGCCTTCCAAGCATCCACAAATTATTGAACAGCTTCCCTTCATGACATCCTGCTCAAGGCATCAGCCACAACGTTCCCCTTACCTTCATTGATAGAGATCTTGAAGTTGTAGTCCTGAAGAAACTCCTCCCACCTTCGCTGTCTCATGTTCAGGTCCCTCTATGTAAAGATATGTCTCAAACTCTTTTGAATGGTGAATACCAAAAAGTGCTCCCTGATGAGGTAATATCGCCACAACATCAACACGAACACCACCACTGAATGATCTAGGTCATCGGTGGCATAGTTACCCTAATGATGATGTAACTTCTTAGACCCATAAGATATCACTCCCCATTGCTGCATCAGAACACACCCCATGCCATGTCCAGAAGTGTCACAAAATACATCAAACAACATCCCTTTTTCTAGTAACCTCAGCACTGGGGAACTAACCAACTTCCCCTTTAGAAAATTGAACGCTTCCCGGCACTACTCACTCCACACTAAGGCCTGATCCTTTCTAGTCAAAGCATTCAAGGGAGATGAAACTCAAGAAAAGTTCGGTACAAACCTCCAATAATAGCCCTCCATACCTAGAAAACTACGAACCTCCGTCAAGTTATTGGGTGATTCCCATGAAACAACCACTTAAAACATTTACAGATCAACCACTACCCCTTGTTGATACACCACGTGTCCAAGGAAATTCACTTCTCATTCCATGAACTTACACATGGAAAATTTCACATAGATATGGTGGTGTCAAAGGATTTCCAAGACCATACCGAGGTGATTAATTTGCTCCTCCTATGATCATGAGTAGATCAAAAATTTCATCGATGAACACAATGAATAACCGGTCCAGAAACTCACAGAAAATAGAGTTCATGAGCCCCATGAACACAGCAGGTGCATTCATAACACAAAAATGACATGACTACAAACTGAAAGTACCCGTACCTACACATGAAAGCAGTATTAGGAATATCATTGTCCTTCAACCTTAACTTGTGATACTCAGACCATAGATCGATCTTATAGAACCGACCTATTCCCCTCAGCTAGTCAAAGAGATCATTTATCCTCGGGAGAGGGTAATAGTTCTTGACTATTACCTAATTCAGAATCCGGTTGTCTATACACTGCTTGATACCAAAATCTACCTTCTTCGCAGACAAAACCAGAGCACCCCACGGTGACACACTAGGTTGGAAAAACCCTTCTTCATCAATTTATCAATCTGAATCCGCAACTACTGCAACTCAGAAGGATCCATCCAATAAGGAGACATCAAAATTTTATGGGCACCATGGTTTCAAGACTATCTTGAACATTACATCATTTAGAAGGGGTTGAGTCTCCACTTCTTTATGGAGATTAAATAAAGAAGTGTTGTTTAGCCCCATGTTTTTTGTTCAATTTACCTAGTATTCCAAGACACTAGACTTCACAGTCTTTGGATTGTACTCTGATGTATAATGATTCCTAAAAACATGTAATGTTATATGTCAAAGGACAGGGTATCTACATGATATGGTAGGTGAGACAATTTTGGTCCTTGAACACAAGTCAAAGAGTCAATAGAATGTGTAGGGGCTACCAATATCTAGTATGATTTCATGAGGGATTAGTGGGTTATGTTGTGTCTTCTCTTTATGATCCACCATGGACTTATCTATAGGTTTCTATCATAGCCAAAGTGTTGTGATGGGTTTTGACCAATTTTTCTTTACCTATGATCAATGATAAATGAGATATTTACACAACAATTAATGTCATGATATATAAAATTGAATAATATAAAACATCCATGTGATATAATATTGGAACCAGAGAGAAGATCATCACATTTATTTATAATCAGTTTAATCGAATAAATAATTACCTTTATGGAATTATTTCTTCATTAATGGATCTAACAATAGATTTGTATTATATCAGCATTGTGTTGTAGGAATCAATAGTATATTACCTTTATCTGAGATCCTCATGTGTTCTAAAAATCATAAAATTTAAATGTAGGAATCTCTTGGTGCTAGTATAGTAGATCCTATATCTTTTATCGTCTGCCTTAGATCACCTTGGGAATCACTTAAAAAGTGTTTTCCTTGATCTCCCCTGAATCGAGGTCTAATGGTGGGTGATGATAACTATTCATTCTTAGGATAATTCATGGAGAAGATAGATCCTATAGGTCTTAAGATGATTCTACAAATCCATTATGCACAACCAAACAAATGAATTGGATCCTAGAGAAAATAATATAATTTGGGTAATGTAATCCAAGGGATAAAAAAAATTATTTAACAAGTGACATTTATTATTTATTTAATCTCTAGATAACCCATGGTAAAATAATAATAACATTTTTATTATTTATCGACATGCACCTAAACTGAAAATTAAATTAAATATTATTTTAAAAAATAATATTTCTTATTTCTTATTTCTTATCAGACCCTTGAACTCAGTCTTGCATTCCTCCATAATAATTATCAGGCTTTGATTAATGACTATTTATTTATTAAATAAATATCATTGCATTATTTTTTAATAAATAATTAAATATTATTTTTACTAAATAGAAAATAATTATTTTTTAAATATTTTTCTGATATTATATTCTCTCGAATAACTTATGGTAGAATATATGTAATCAAGAAAACAAGAATAATTATTAAACAATATATGTGAATAATATTTATTAAACTTATTAAAAAACAAATAATAATGTATTATTTAACTTACATTCTGGATACACTTAATGTATGACCCTCTAGTCCACTTTCTCATTGGAATTAGGAGAATATGCCTAAATTCCGAGGCTAGCATCTAGAAATATTCCTAGGCACCCATAGAGAAAAAGATAATTCCATAATGACATAATACCTCATATAGATGCTTATTGTTTAATATAATCCCATTATCATGAAATCTCTTACTAAATGAAAATTAATTTTTTTTAAGAAAGACCCCCTTTTAAGGGTGTGGGGCAACTCAACATGACTTCAATGACTTAGAGACACACAAAGGTCCCCACAAACCTAAAGTTTGGCCATAAGAACCTAGTTCTCAATAAGGAATGTTCCCACCTAGCATAAAAATGTTAATATCAACATCCACCTTTCCATTGTAGTTCAACAAGATGTCATGTGAAAAAATGAACAGGCCTAGTACCGATGACCAATGACATACCCTCTCAGAACATCAAAATATCAATTACAATAGTTCGGAGGATACTCAATCATCTGAACCCCATCTAAAGACACCCCTTGAGGAAGAACTGGATACAAGAAACCTTGACCACAGACTACAAAATCCATGAGCAGAATCATAGTGAAACAAAGTCCATTCAATGACAATCAAATAGAAAAACATAGAGAAATCGTCTATATAGAAAAATCATTAAGCAACAAAACCTTCACCTTGACTACAATCGCAGCCTAGCGCACACTAGTACCAGCAAAACAATTCCAAAAGCCGCATCACTATGCACCTCCAGATGAGGATGGACCTAGAGATCTCGCGTCCATCCCCACCACCATTGAAATGCCTCCTATGACACCACTGAACCTCCGACTCACCAAAACAAGAACACTGACTGATGAACCAAATACCACAAGTCTGATGAGGGAGGACCGACATCACCCAAGGCAGGAAGACCCACCGATGAGGACCGAAGCCTCCACCGGAGAAGTAATTTTGGGCGAAGAGGACAAAAAACATTGCTCTAGGATTAGATCTTTAGATACACACACTGGCGAACAACAATGCAGGGGGAATGGGGCCAGGGATCTAAAGGAGGCCAGAACAGGGCTGTAGAAGTGAGAAATAATGGAGAGAAGGGTCATCCATGAAAACAGAAGAATATGGGAGACCCAAAGAGATGGAGGGAAGATATAATTCCCAAAAAAGTGAGGAACTCCCACCTCCAAGACACATCCACACCATAAACCCTAGTAGTGAGTGGAGGAAGGGAAGAACATGCTCCTCATGATATCTTTAATCAAGTAGGCTGATGTTGGTTCTATCAATCTATGTGTCTGATGTCTCTGTATTTGAAATCTTGAAAATTGAACTTGCTTATAGGACACCATGGCGATGGATTTATTTAGGCCATATCATTTTCATCAAAGGGTGTGAGATATAAAATTTTATTGAAGAATAGAAGGGGAAAATCCTTTCTATCATTATTCATTAATTCCACATTACTTGTGACGTACCCAACTTATCCTACCTCACTGAAAACATTTTTTTTGGGTTTTAATCAATACATAATGCTATGAAACTATTAATTCCCATTACTAATATTCTATAAATCTAAGGATCAATACACACATGTGCGGAAATGAACATCCAATGAAACATATAATGTGGATTTCCTACTGGCAGGTCCCATTCATATTATATCCTACACTGAATATTACCAAGGGAGTATACCATAAGAAGGTTCCTTGAAGTCCTATGAGTCTCCACCCATGATAGCCTATATAATTTTTCCTCTAAAATAATATCATCCGACTATGTAAAATATATTTTAGAATAGTTTTGGGGCAGATACGGGTTCTCATCCAACAGAATCCCTCTTGCAATAAAACCAACAACTAGAATCCTTCAGTCTTATAGCTCTCAAGTGATACTCATGCCTCTACTGAGATATTCCATTAGTCAAGTGATCCACCACATTATCATATGTGGGTACTCTTATTACTAAAACATTACACCTTTGATAAATATAACTCAAAATGCGATACTTTAAGTTTAAATTCTTTTTTCTGTTGGTGTGACCATGGATTGTTTCCATAGAAATCGTTACAGTATAATCACGATACAATGTTATTGGTTATTTACATGTAGTTAACAAATCATGATCTTAGAAATAGTTTTGAATCCAAATAGATTCATTGGTAGTATCAGAAGCCTCTATATACTCAGACTCTACCATAAAATTAGTGACAATTGACTACTTTGAACTCCTCCAACTCACAAATCCTCCATTGAGATAAAAAATATATCATGATAGAAACTTTAGATAATTATAGACTTTCTAAAAACTAGCATCAGTATAACCCCTGTTGTCCAGATCCTCATCTCCTCCATACACCAAAAACATATATTTAGTTCTTCTATGATACTTAAGGATAACCTTAATATAAAACCGATATTTTTTCTAAGATCATCTTGATATCTTCCTACCATGATCAGTAAAAAAGGAAACATCAGGTCTTGTACATAATGTGGCATACATGATTTATCATATCACTGAAAAATATGGGATCTTCCTAATTCTATCATTATCCTATTGTGTTTGGGGATAAATTATCATATAATGATTTAAAATGTGAGACTCCGGAACCAATCCCCTCTTGGATTGTTCCATAATAAATATCTTTAGTATTTGGTCAAAATATATACTTTGACAAAGTCCGAGAAGCCTCATAGATCTTGCATTAATGATCTTTATTCTTAGAATATAAAATGCTTCCACAAAGTCCTTCATGGAGAAACACTTGTTTAACAAGTCCTTACAAGTCTGTAAATTGGAATTTCATTTCCAATAAGTAATATGTATTCTTTATATACTACTAAGATAATGACTACTTTTTCATTAAAATTCATGTAAACACATGGATATAATTCATTCATAATGAAACCAGATTCTTTTATAGAATCATCAAATAAAATTTTCTTAGACCTGGATACTTAATTAAATCCATAAATAGATATCTGCAACATTAAAATCATTTTGGTTTCACTTAGAGTAACAAAACCCTATAGTTGTGTCATATAGACATCTTCAGGATACTTTTCATTATGTAATGGTGTTTTTACATCCATCTTTAAAATATCATATTCATCGTAATATTCAATAACATATAGAATTTTGATGGATTTAAACATGGAAACTGGTGAAAAGGTTTTATCATAGTCAATTCCTTGATTCTTTATAAACCCTTAACCACTATACTTTATTTATATGTATTTAAATTACCTTCCATGTCCACTTTCCTATTGAATATCCATTTTCATCCAAGGGGATTTACATCAATTGGTGCATCGAACAGAACCCAAACATGCTTCTGGAACATCAAATCCACTTTATAATTCATGGATTCTTTCCATCTTTCAACTTCTAATCTCTCTAAATCCCATGTTAGAGAGAGTTTAATCATTTTCAACCAATAATGAGTCTCCATATTTTGTAAAAAGAAAACCATATCTCTCATGTTCTCTTACCACTCTTATGATCCTATATAGTAATTGTGTTTCAAGAACAACATCTTCAACTGGGAACTATGGAATCTATTCTTGTACCAACTCTTGTGTATCTTGAGAATCAATTTCATCGAAGTCAATCTTGCTCCCACTATAATTTTTTAGGATGTTCTCCATCTCATGAAATATGTATTGTATGGAACAATTCACTTTCTTATATGAGTGGTTGTATATGTAGCATCCCTTTTTTAATTGTGATGACCTACTATGATACACTTTTTACCTAGAGTGATAGTAGTTTTTCCTAAGAAGGCCTTAAAAAATTCCTCTAAACCTCATATATGTGTATGAGAAAAAACAAGTTTCTTTGTACTCTATAACATGAAGGTAAATCCATTTGAATCTTTTGTTGGTACTTAGTTTAATGTGTATGCTTTAGTTTAGAATTCATATCCCCTAATGTATAATGTAAGATCATCATGACTCATCATCGACCTTAAAATGTCTAACAAGTTACAATTCATCCTTTCACTAAAACCATTCCACTGTTGATTATAAGTTGTTGTGAGTTGAGATTGAATCTCAAACACCCATAAGATGTAGATAAAATATTTCATAAGATATTCACCACCTTGATCAGATAAAAGTTTCATTATCTTCATTCAAATTTGATTATCTACTTCATTCATGGATTCCTTCAATTTCACAATGGACTCAGACTTAAACATTATAATGTATAGATAACTATATCTACTAAATTCATCAATAAAATTTATGAAGTAAGAATAACCACCTCTAGCTTCTACTTCAAATGTTTCACACACATCAGTGTGTACCAATCCAAGAATCCATGTGTCCCTTTCACCTTGTACACTGAATGGTGGTTTGGCCATTTTTTCTATAAATAATCATGACATCTTGTATGTGGTTTTAGCTAATATGAGTCTAAATAACCATATTGACAGAGCTTTATCAAAATCTCCTTGTTTATAAGACCAAGATGGTGATGCCATAGTTTGGTGTTATATATGTCGTTTGACCATTATTCGTTATAAATTTCCAAAACATGGTTTCATAATATAATATAGAAAGACTGCAATTTAAATGTAACATACCATACAATTTGTTTTCCTTATAAAAGAAACAAATTATTTTCAAATATGAAAATAAACCCATATGCGTCTTGGCATGATACATATATTATGTTCTTGGTAACCCTTGGTATATAATAAAATTATTTTAAAACCCAATTAATTCCTTTTATAAAATAAAGGTGGGAGCCACCAATAGATAGGGTATCTAGCCTCACACCATTAACAGCTCTCAGATCCAACACTCCTCTAGAAATATATTGAAATCTACTTGGTTCCTACATTTCTATATAAATGTGATCACTACTAGATGTATCTAATACCAATTGTGTATATATTAAAATATTATACTAGATAAAGAATGCACCTTTAGTTTCCCCTTGATTTAGGGTTTATTTCCTCTTATAGTGGCCTGAATTAACACATACAAAACATTCTTCCTCCTTTTCCTTTCACTATCATTAGAACTTCCTCTTCTTAGATGTATGGTTCTCAAGAGCTTTATAATTGTTGGGAGTATTGAGCCCATATTCACTTTTCTTCATTTTATTATTCCCCATTAGAATAATAGGAATTTCAGGCCCCATGTCTTTATCCACTTGAAAAATAAAAGTAATAATTTATGAAATAATATTCTCCTTATTGAACATATTGTAATAAAAAAACTATAAAAGGTCATGGGATGTGATAACAGTATGAGATCTATACAAAACTTGTCTTGGAATATAATCCCTAAGATCTATAAGCATTCAATATTTCCATTAATCTTGATACATGAGACCCATCTTGAATATAATCTCCAAGATTAGTTGTAGATAATAAATAAGAGATCTCATACCTCTCTTGCCTCACCTTCACCTGATAGAGATCCCGAAAGTGATACATCATTATATATGCTTTCATGTACTCATGTTGCTTCAAAATCAGATTGGTCATGGTTGATTAAATCAAACATTGGAATGTTTTGGAAACATTAATATGTATATCATTGAAATTTAACTCTTCATTATTAGCCTTATTTCCAGGCGCATAAAGAATAGTTTCTTCCCGCAGATACAGTTTCCATTCATGTTGAAGGATAACACGTAAGTTCCATTGCCACTCTTGAAATTTTTTTCCAATGAAAAGGATTTCCTTCTCATGTTTGTATCATAGTGACGTGTTTCAGTTAATTTTTTTCTAGAACTAAAATAAGCATATATTTGGAAATTTATCTGATAAAATTTAGACAAATAAATATATTTTATATTTATTAATATCCCACTATTTTATCGAAACCCAAGATCCCTCACCATTGGATTTAGAATATCCCATATCTTGGAAGGTCTAATGGCAAGGATCTATATTCCCCTTCTAATTACCAAAACATTGGTTGGTCAAGAAACACAAATGGTGTTTGTTAGGCATTTGAAATTCCGTATCAATTAACTCATAGTTCCTTGATATGTTGAGTGGACTCCCCAATCCTAAAATCCCTAAATTGTATTTATTCAACTATTTCCTCTCATTTACACTAATTACATATTTTTAAATCAACCCTTGATGTGAATTAAGTAAATTAATCCTAATAATTCAAGTTATATATCCTTGAAAAATGAAAGCACCCCAACATTGGTTGGACAATCCCTTTGAACTATGGTTCAATTAAGATGAATTAGTGGAAGGATATACCAATTTAATATATATAATTGAGGGATTTTATCCTTTTATGCTTAAATTAACAAATTATTATCTTTATTAAATTATTCTTGATATTATGTGGATTTAATTAAGTGAATAACCATTTATTAATAATATTTATGCGTAATCCAATTCAATTTTGTTCTATCTTTTATTCTCGTTAATTTCATTAATTCATGAGACCGTGACAAAAATTAAGTAATGAAATAACCATGAAACGTGATTGAAATAAAATAATAAAGAAATTTGATAATGAGATTTTACAAATGATTATTTTATCTAGTGGTTGATAAACTAACTATTGACCTCAGAGAAAACACATTAATCCAATTAAGGTTCATGTTACAGCTTCCCACCTACCTGTCGAGGTAACTTTCTGGGAATGGTTTTTTTCGGATTAAAACTTGAGCCACCTCCATAATCTTGGGAGCTCTATCCATTATATATACTTTTACGCACACATGAGTGAAAGAAACAAGGGGTTTATATGAAAGAAACCATGATCACACATTCCATTACATAATAAGAGAAGAGGTGGAACATAGGCCAACAATGTAATTTAATAATAAATTTAATGAAACCAATCACATAAAATGGTATGATATATGTCCATGATCATCCACATGCATGAAACGAATTAGAAATCAATAAAACCAATATTCAATTTTTAATCTTTGTTATTAAAGATAAATCACACTTGAATTAATTAATTATCATCATTAATAAATAAATTCTTTTATACTAATTATCATTCAAATTTCCTTGTGATTATCACCCTTCATGATTTTAAAAAAATTAAATAATTTTATTTAAAATTAACTTTGTACATAAATGTATATTAGAGGAAACATGGTGAATACGCATTCGAATATACTTGTCATTGTTGTGTTGTAGGAATCAAGAGAAGATTCCCTCTATGGATGATCCACATGTGTTCCACAAATCTCCAAACGTTGTCGTTGGAATATCTTGGTGCTAGCACAATAGATATTATATCATGTGTTGTATGCCTTATATCAGCATGAGAATAAATTCCAAATCATTCTTTTTGATCTCCCTTGAAATGAGGGAGAAGGGTGGAGGAAGATCACTATCTGTTTTTGAGAGTGTTCTTGGAGAAGATAGATCTCAAGATCATGAGGGGATTATCCAAATCCATTGGGCGGAACCAAAAAAAAGAATTTTCTCCCAGAAAAAATAATATAATTTGGTTTATACACTACTATGGCTAGAATAAAAGAATTTCACAAGTGCACTTAATTATTTATTTAATCCCTGTAGAACCCCATGTCAAATAACAATAAAATTATTTTTATTTCTGGAAATGCTCTTAACATTCCAATTAAATTTAAAAAATTATTTAAATAATATTCAATATTTATTATTTCATAGAGGAACATTAAACATGGTTTTCCATTCCTAGAAAATATTTATCATGTCATGACTACTGATTATTTATATATTAAATAAATATCTGTGAAATATTTTCAATTAAATATATATATATTATATTCACCAAATATCAAATAAATATTTTTTAAATATTTAGCTCATATTATATTCTCTCGAATAATTGGTGGCAGAATATAAGTGATCAATAAAACATGAATAATTATTAAACCACATATGGGGATAATATTTATTCAACTTGTTAAATATTAAATAATAATGTATTATTTAACTGAGATTCTTGATACACTTATTATGTGACCCTCTAGGCATCTTTCTCAATGGCATCAGACGAAGCCGCCTAAAGTCCAAGGTTATAATCTAACAACATGCCAAGACACCCATGAAGAAAGAATGTAATGTCACAATGACATAATAACTCATGCGTATTCTTATTGGGCAATAAAATCCCTTTATAATGATATACCTAATCAATCAGGTTTCATACTGGTGCATCAACCTTTTTTCCAATGACTCCTTCTTTGACTTCCTAGAAATCGAACTTTCTTATTGAAAACTATAACATTGGATTTATTTAGGATATATATTTTCCATAAAAGGACCTAATCTATCTACTTATGTGAAAGAACATAAGGTAAAAATACTTTCTCACATTGTTCATTAATGTAATATTACTCGTGATGCACCCAACGCATCTTACCTCACCGTGAACATATGTCTTCTCGATTTTCATCAATACATCAATGTATGGGACTCATAATACTCATTAAAATTAATAATAAAGTCTAAGGATAAATAAAAACATTTGGAGATATGAACATAAAATGAAACGTATAATGTGGATTTCTTATTAGTGGGTCTTCTTATAATAATATTCTAGAGTAGATATTACCAAGGGAATACAACAGGAGAAGGTGCCTCAAAGTCCTGTGAGTATCCACTCATGATGGTATGTATCATTTGTTTCCTTCAAATGATATCATATGGATATAGAGCATATATTTATGAGAATAATCATAGCACATCTGAGTTCTAATCATATGGTGGAACTACAATGACCTTTTTGTGCGACATCCACCCTTAGAGAATTATCACATACTATGTTATGCAGAAGATAAGTCATGATGTGATAATAAGTTCAATAATATTAAAAACAATAAATAAATGTTATAATAATGTACAGAAATGTTGGTTCTAGGGAACCAACTCCAATAGTATCTTGTAAAAATCAACTGGGAAGAAATATATGCATTTGATGTGGAAGGATGGGATCAAGCACTGCTCACAGGTTGCTGTTTTTAACATTAATGATGGGTGTGGGGAGGGAAACTAGTAGGTCATAGTTTTATTTTAACCCTCATCTTATCTCTGATCTTGCATATATTTATAGTTACAAAACCTTGAGAGATCCCATTTTTAATGAATTTTATAAATTTTATCATCTATTTACAATATTTAATTAAACTATTAAATGAATATGTTATTCTTTTTTTTTCAAAATAAAAAAAACCATTTGTATATTTTATTCACATCCTCTCCTATAATTTAAAATACGAATTTTTTTATCTTTTCATATTCAAATACCTAATTGAAAATTAATAATTTTAAAAAACAGATATATATATATAATTTAACTAGAATGTAGAATAATTTTTTTAATTTTTTTAATTTTTATTTATAATATCAATGAACTAATAATAATTTTAAATGTATACAAATAAAACTCATATGACCTAAACTCATTCTCAAATGAATTTTTAATTTAACAACTTAACCCAATATAATAATGGAGGAGGCAACCCAATATTTTTCTATGATTAAAATGATATTTAAAAATTAAACCCTTTCAATATAAATAGTGGGACCAAAATGCACCCTCACCCAACAATAAAAATAGAAATATATAAAATCACAATAATAAATATATAATAATAGTAAATAAAATTAAATGTATAATAATAAAAAATTACTCTATATAATTATATATCAATTAGTTATATACTAATTTAAATATAATTATATATTATATATATGAATATATTATATATTATATTATATTTATATAAAATAATTTATATTTATACAATATTAAAGAAATGTATAATTATTGTTATAAGTATTTATATATTGGTTATTTATATACTTAATTATATATACATGCTTTATACATGTATTTTTTATTTTTGCATAAAATATTTATAAATATTTAATTTAAATAGAATATATATATATAGGGAATAATTTCAATTATTTTTACATACATGCATAAAATTTTAAAAGTATTATCATTTCACATATTGTTATATACATCCATAATAATTACATTTTGATATGACAACAAGCTTGTACCCAAGTGGTAAAGGCTCATACGTGGCATCCAAAAGAACTAGGATCGAATCAGAGCGGGGACTATTATCTAGGTACTGTAGTAGGGCATTTTAGCAGGTACTGTAAAAGCAATGACACTGTGGCTAGTGAGGCACTATAGCAGGAATTGTAATGGCGATGTTACTGTTGCCGGTACTACAACATCTCCTGTACTATAGTAGTAATATTCACCAAAGGGCCCATTGGGCCCAAAAATGGTATTTTGTACCTTGTATTGGGGACTTCATGCCACTGGATCTATGGTCTATGTAATGGGTTCCCCTCTAACTAATCAAAAAAGTGATCTTTGCTAAAATAATTAAAATGAGGCTTCTACCCCAACTTTAATATAATTAAATTTCGATATATTTAATTTTATGTATTTTTTAAATGTTTTATATTAAAATTATATAATTTCAATTATTTTAATCCACATATTTTTTTTACTAGAAGGATTAATAATACAAAAAAACTAGGATATTAAATAATATTTATTTTTTATATTTTTTTAAATAAAAAATTATAATATTCAATATTTTTTTTGGATATATATATATATATTTTTTTTAAAAATGTTATAATTTCAAATTTTTTATTTGAAAAAAAAATATTAAGGTAATATATTAAAAAACAAAAAAAAAATATTAATAGTAAAGATAAATAAATATAGAAACTGCATATGTATGTATGTATACATGCATGCACAAAAAATCATTACATTGAAAATCTTATACATGAAAAGTTCACCTTATATTCATAATATTTTATATATATACATATACAAGAATGCATGAATGGATGCATGTATCTATACAATGATTTCAAAAAAACAATCTACACAAAAAATTTTCACTATCAATTTTCACTAAAAAACAATGTATATTTATAAAATTACAATAAAAATGTAATTATTTTGCTTGTATGTTTGTATTTAGTATAATTAATATATATATATATATATATATTTTCTAATACTGAATTTAGGGTATGAATTTACATCGATAATTATAAATTTTTACTACACATTTTCATTGGAAATTTTCATTTGAATTCATTGATCTTTCATTGAAAATTAAATTTCGAGTATAAATTTACACTGATAACTAAAAATTATCTCTATGAATTTTCGTAGAAAAATTCTATAGAAATTGTGGAATTTTCCATTTAAAATTTTCACTAAAAAGTTTTATTGAAAATTTTCATGTACGTATGCATTGAAAACTTATATTGTAAAATTTCACTTTATTATTTGTTAGAAGTATCCATTGAAAATTTTCACTCGAAGATTTCATTGTAAATTTATGTGTATGTATGAATTCACTAAGAATTTACAATGTAAATTTACACTGAAAATCAATATTTATACTAAATGTTGTGTTTCCTTGTACACCTTGTGGACACTTCTACCACGCTTTCCCTACAAAAACCTCGTGCACAGATCTCAATTTTTTAGACTTCAGTTACCACATCCTAAATTAGGGTGCCATTCATCTTTGGTTATCACCACTTCCTCACCCTAACAGGTAAGACTTCAATCATTTCCATTTTTTCTTTGATGTACAGAAGCCCAAATAATTTTTGAACATTATTATATGTTATATATATATATATATTTGAAAGTATTTTCAAACATTAATAAAAAAAATTTATATGTTAATATGAATTAAAAATATTATTCTATTAATTAGGAAAATAAAATTGGTAATAAATTTTTATATTATTATGATTTAATATTTTCATTCTTGATTAAAAATTATAAGCGCTAAAGTAGCATTGATAAAGGGAAGATTTTATAGTGCCTACACAGAATTGGTAAATAGAAAATTTATGAGTGATAAGAAAAGTGGCAATTAATGCATCCTTTATCAGTGTTAAAATAGTGGGCATCTTTTATCAATGTTAAAAAAGTAATAAATGTAACCCTTTATCAAGGATAAAAAACACTAAAATAATGACCTCGATTTCAATCTTATGACACACCATTATTGAGGGGATCATATGCATGATTCACATGTTTTTTATTTAGGGAATAATGCGTATCATATTAAATTAAATCTAAATGTGAGTTCCATCATTAAACCTCATGTTTTTATGATACTTATGAGACAAACCTATTTTTATTTATTATACTTATGAGACACACAAGTATCCGGACGTGACCCCACAACATGCCCCTTACCCCCTAATACCCTAAATACCACATTATTAAGGGTGGGTAATAAAAATATTAATAACAAACAGGAATAATATGTATTTAGAATGAATTATCGCATGGGAACGTTGTGTAATCATCCATATAAATAAGTGGGACTAAAAGGAGAAACAATGGGGGATGGTTCATCTTAATTCAATTTCCTCCTGAGATAACATGGCACTAAGTCACACAGAAATGTGGAGATGTTCCCCCAACCGAGTTTTTTTAATATCTATTTTCTGATTTGTTTTAAAATATGTGTAGGGCCATTTTTTTCAAAAATGTGTGTGAGAGAGAGTAGGGGGGCTTGTTTCCATTCCAAAAATATTAATTTTATTACTATATTATATATACTTTTTTTATATTTAAAAAATTATTTTATTTTATTTATATATAAAAATAAAATAATATTTTTGATTATAATTTATCTAGTATTTAATATCCCACATTACATTAATTATAATAGTCTTTAATTTTGATAAAAACCATGACCCATGACTCCCTTTTATATGAAGGTTTTTCATGGAAATCATTCTATATTTCCGATGTGGGATTCAGGTTCTTCTTTTCTTGTGTGGAACATTATGCATTTCTGATGTGGTATTCACATTCTCTCTTTACAGCATGAAATTAAAAATATATTACTATTAATCATTCTAAATCAATTAATAATAACTATAAATTACTAATAAAAAATAATTAACTATTATTGATTAATATGAAATATTAATAATTTACTAAATTATTTGGTGGAGTTTAAAGCTTATAAATTATTCATCATTAAGATTTGTTACCAAATTTTTTTAATTTTAAACTATTTATTATATGTTTAATACTTTTTTATGTCATATTTATATTTTTCTTATAGTTTATATTTTATAATCTTTCAAATCCATATACTTGAAACATTTTTAATTTTAAAGTTGGTGGATTTGAAATCATATAAATTACTTTTCAACAACATTATTTACAAAATTATTTTTATTTTAAACTATTTATTATTTGATTAATAAATGTTTTAATTTTCATTTATATTGGTCTTATAGTTTATATTTAATAATATTTCAAAGTCACATTCTTGAAGCATTTTGATGTTTCAAGTAGGTGGAATTGAAAGCTTATAAATTAATTTTCATCCACATTTATTCCAAAATTACTGTCATTTTAAACTATTTCTTATATGTTTAATACATGTTTTATACTTAATTTATATTGGTCTTATATTTTATATTTTTTATTCTTTTAAATCCATATACTTAAAAAATTTATAAAATTTATGTAGGTGGATTTTAAATATTATAAATAAATTTCTATCAACATTTTTTACGAAATTAATTTTTTATTCAACTATTTCTTATATTTTTAATCCATATTTTAATTTTTATTTATATTGGTCTTATTTTTTATATTTTATAGTCTTTTAAATTCACATACTTTAATCGTTTTAAAGTATCAAGTTGGCGGCTTTAAAATCGTATAAATAGTTTTACATCAAATTTTTAAAATTTTTTATTCTCATCTATTTATTATATGATTAATACTTGTTTTAGGTATCATTTATATTGGTCATATACTTTATATTATATAATATTTCAAAGTAACCTACTTGAAATATTTTTACTTCTCAATTGGGTGACTTTAGAAGCCTATAAAATATAAACTATAAGACTAATATAAATGAATCATAAAACATCTAATAGACATATAAGAAATAGTTTAAAGTAAAAATAATTTCATAACAAATTTTGATGAAAAATAATTTATAATCATTGAAATTCACTTACATGAAAAGATTTCGAGTATAGTACCATGTCGAAAATATTGAAAAAAGTCGAGTATTTCACCCTTATAAATGGGGAGGTTGGTTCGAATTTTGCATACTATATTGAAAATATGTCAACTGTTTTTATTTAGGTTTCATAAAAAAATTATGTAAATATGTCTAGGTCAAAATAAATTTGAATAATAGGCCAGTAAATAATATTGTTATATAGTAAATAATTTTATTTAACTACTTTTATTTACTAATTAACATTAATTACTAAAAATAATTTAATTAAACAATAATTTAATAATAAATAATTAATAAATAATGTGTTAAAAATTTATCCATTATTAATAATATTTAGTGACTAAATAATATTTTTAAATATTAATTTTTAATTGATTTAAAAAATTAATAGTAATTTTCAATTAATAATTTTTTTTAATTTTTAATTTTTACATATTTTTGTTAGTAAGTAATTACATAGTCTATAATTACTAGTTAATTAATAACTAATAACTATATTACAATTTTAAATATTTAGTTACTAAATAATAATTTTAAATATGTATTAGTAATTAATTTTACATATTAATTAATATTTATTAGATATTAATATTTATTATATATTATTATTTATTAGTAATTATTATTTATTAGAAAAAATTTGTTAATTAATTAATAATTATATAATAATAATTAATTAAAATTTTGTAATTTAATCATTTAATCATTATTAATAAATTTTAGTAACTAAATAATAAATTTAAATATTTTTTAGTAATGGGATAATAATATTTATTAATATTTATTATATTATTAGTAATAAATTAGATACTTAGTAAATTCTATTTTTAATATGTAATTAAATATTTATTAATTATTAATAAATTAATAACTAATTATTATAATATTATTTATTAGTAATTGTGTAATAAACAATTATTAATATATATTTATTAGTTAATAATTAATTAGTTAACTGGTAATTACTAATATTAATTAGTATTTAAATATTTCTTAATTTCTACATAATTAATAACTATTAACTATCAATAATTTATTAATATTTATTAGTAATTAATTAGTTATTAATTAATATTATTTCAAATATTATTAATTTAAATTAGTAAATTATTAATATATAATAGTAAAAATTATTAATTATTAATTATTATTATTATTAGTGACTAATATTTTTTAATTATTGATTTAAAATGATTAACAAAAATATATTATTAATTTTGCACCGGAAAGAGAGAACATGATTCCCACATCAGAAATGCAGAATGATCTACGCAGGAAATAGAGAACCACAATCCCACAACAGAAATGTAGAATGATTACTTGGACAAGACCTCTTATAAAAGGGACCCATGGGTGAGGGTTTCTATCTAAATTCTAAACTGATGATATGGCTGTAATGCTGGATAAAAAATAGCATATAAATTCAGCTCAAATTTTTTGTTATATATATATATAAACATAAAAAAATAAAAATAAATTTTTTTAATATACATAAAGTTTATTTATAATATTAAATAAATTGTTTTGGATGAAAAGTAGCATTGGATCTTCTAGATTTCCACGTAACTGAAATATGGTATTGGGTCTTCCATCTTCCATAATTTTTTTTAAAAAACTAACTACTGCATATTTAAAAAGAAACAAAAAACCCAAAAAAAAAACTAACCCACAACCAAGGAGGTCGAAATCAACAGCCAAGTGAGTGACAATATTATACAACTGAAGGCGCTCATCACTCCTAAGAACCAATACATGGGAGACATGGCATGCCATCATTAACAATCTCTCATTGGTGCCTTTCATCATGCACATGTGCAGAATCTTCCATTCCACCATCATCCCTCCACAATGATCCGCTGAGATCTACAATTGTAGGATATTCTATTCTCTCCCTAATAGTATTTTAAAACCCAGAAACCCTTCAAACACCACCATCCTCCCATCACTCCCCTCTTTGAGCCTACATTGCAGAGCTAGTGGAAAGGGGAAGACAGTCTAGCTCTCCACAAACCCATCGAAAGTAAAGATGTGGCGCCGACTGGTCATCAACCAGTGGAAGGTCCCCCTCACCAGCACCACAGGCTCCCCATAATTCACCATCTCATTCCTGGGAAACTCAATGTCACATTTTCACATCCATGACCATGTTTTGTAATTGAAAACCTCTCACCTCATATTGATATTTAGACCATCTCCACAACAACTTTTTAAGATAAAATATCATGATTGTGTAAACCAAGGATTTGTGAGAGATCTGTGGGGGGGATTACATGACTCTTGAGAGTCTAATGATTTTTTATTTAAGAGGGTTGGTTTCAATGATGATCAAGTCAATTTTTATGGTGAGCCATGTGGAACAGGGGCTCCGTATGGTTTTCCATTACATGGTGGTTGGTTTGTGATGTCAAAGCAGGGGACACTACTACTCCTATTGCAGCAGAACACTAATCCCTGGTTTGATGATTCTAGTATATCTAAATATTGAGATATAAACTCAATAGAAAAAACCATTTTCGTGGGAAAAATAAACAGTAAAACAAATTCGATGGTTTTCCCTAGTAAGTGAGTGGAAAGAGATAACCGAAAATCGTTGGGTTCCTGAGAGAGTGGTGAAAGTGGAGTAGTAGGTCAGCCAATTTTTGTCATTCCCCACTAGTCGAGGAGTCTTTAGCATGTTTAGGGTCATCCAATTGAAGATCTCTTGGGTTATTTCTTGAGACAATGGTTGGTGATGTTGTGCATACTCCAAGCTATCCAACATGGAAGAATCTTGGAAAAATCATGGTGAAATAAATATATGGGTGTGATGCAGAAGGATTGGATGAAGCACTAATCATTAGGTGGTAGTTTTAACATCAAAAACTGGCATCAGGATGGAAACCCATAGGTCCCAATTTTATATTAACCCCACCTCATATCTATAATCATGAGTATCTTTTTAGTTATAAAACCTAGATATCCCAATTTCGAAGAATTTTATTTATTATTTACTATATTTAATTATTTGTGTTTGAAATTTCCAAAATATGATATACACAATTGAGATTAGTAAGATATTTAGATTTTGATAGGGCATACATAATTATTTGTGAATAGTAAATTACCTTTATGAATAGTAATGTTACCCTTATGAATAGTAATATGATCCTTATGAATAGTAAACTAGCCAAATGAAAGAATAAAAAAATTTAGGCACCTTATAAATGATAGGAGCTGTTTTGAAAATTAATAATTAATTGTAGGTATTTTTGTGAGTATGTCACGACCTGTCCTAGAGGGGCCCATGTCGGGACTACCCCAAGAACGCCTCTGATAGGAAAAGGGGATGAAGACTTGTACTAAGTAGGCATATCCCACAAATGGGAGGCATTTTCGTATGTACCTATACACACGCAGACATCTCAAAGCCCAAATTGTTAAAATGTAAGTAGACAAAACATGCATAGGCTATGATTCTAACCACAAAGTACAATAGGGAAGTAAAGTGTAGTAAACTAAAAGTGGGCCAGATTACAAGCCCACCAAAAAGTGTCTACAAACCACAAAGTCCAGCCTATAAACAAAGGTATTGGGACTGTTGTCTATAATCGTAGGAGCACACCACGGTATGTCTAAACTCACCAGACACCATATTGTCCTTGTCTTCCGGGAACTTCGTAACAATGTCGAACAACTGCACAAGAGAGGACACATACAGTAAAAGCCTATTTAGGGTTGAGTAATACCATACTTATAAGGACACCCTAAAAAACAATGGAATACCACACAGGAAACACCACAAAGAAGATATCATGCAGAAGTATCACAAGGGTAAAACACCACTAAAAAGATATATTCATATCAATAGAGGTATATGTCTACATAATATATAATAAAACTTCTAGGTATAGTCATAAAGGATTCCATGCCTTAGAGTCTCATCCACTGCCAGCTACGTGGTTCCGCTCATAGAACACTCTTCTCGGGAGATCTCACTCCTCAAGATATTTGATCGAATCACGTAGAATGGGTCTACAAAAAGTACCCAAGATAACACTAGGGTCTCCGAAAGTAACATAGTTTCCATAATACATCCTATCTCATTATGTAATAGAGTGTCATTATCACATAGAGTTTTGTAACACATGGAGTGTCAGTAACACATGGAGTGTCGGTAAAATTTGGTATGTTGATAAGTAATGCGCTCCCCAAGTCACATAGTCACAGAATCACAACAAAATATCAACCACTGAAAACTAAAAGAAGCACACTCTTCAGGTATACTAACATAGAACAGAACAAATATGATCTCGGTACAAATATAGGGTTCAATGTGTGGGGCTAACTAGGGGGACTCCTTGACCTACTAGAATCATCATCCTAGATAAGTGATTGGTGACCATGTAAATATTGTTAACACATTCACCAAAACACCTATCTATGGTACAACGAAGATAAGTGAAGAATGATTGGGCCTCTCATTGTGATAATTCTCTAACACACCGTGTCAACTATTGAAGCCCGCCTAAGACAACTCACATCAGAATAGAAGTCATACTCTATGAAGGTAAGATGATCCTGCATCCAAACATCATAGATAAATACCAAGGGTATGCTCTCAAAATCATTTTATCAAATTAAAAACCTCCCCACTCAATTTCAAAAGGAACTCCCTATCACAAGGGTCCCAATGCCATAGAAATCTCACCAATCAGAGGCTTCATATGAAATATATGGCCATTTCAGTGAAAAGAACCGATCTAGGGCCGACCAGACCCACCAGGCTTGACCCGAGCCACTAGCTGTCCAGACCCACCCAGCTTGACCTGGCCCACTAGCCGACCCGACCCACCCGGAATGACCCGGCCCACTGGTTGACCTGACCTGGCACGGTCCAGCTAGAATCAGCTTGGCCCGTTAAGTAGCTGGGTCTAACCTATTGGGTCGTTGTAGTGGCCTAACTCATTTGGTACGTCCCGCGTTGTGGGATGCTTGTTTTCATCGCATGCGGTCCACCGAAATGCCCACCACTACCTGGTCAACAGGGCACCATTGTGCTAAACATGGATGGCCACCATATCCCAAATCCCCCATAGCTTGCTGGCACCATGGAACCCATTCATTTATGAGGACCCCAGGTGCTTAAGTGGACCCCAGTTGTGTACGCGGACCCAAGTAGTGTCTGCAGCTCCTTTGCAGCATCCCTGGTCGCCGCCCGCATCACCTCTCTAATTGTGGGATCTCACACAGCCCTACTGACCACTGCTAATCACCGATTATGGTGCTCTAGTTTCCCTTTCCTTGTATAATAGGTTCGCCTCTATTGCCCAGTTTTTTGAAATAGAAGCAAGCCTACAATCCTTGGGTCACATTCTTCATCTCCCTTTTCTTGAATCAACATTATGAATCATCCTAACAAAACCCCACTAAAATTAAAATATCTACCAACTCACTTTGATCCATCTATCATCATCATAAACGCACATCCATCATACCATGCCAATACTAGATATGAGATATCAGATAATTTCACAATGGTTTGATTGTGCAACGATCCATAGACCACAACATGTCGATTCGCAGGCCAAAAGAAGAATTCTGGCGAAGAATGAAGAACGAGCGAATAAAATCATTAATCAACCAAGAGGAATAGGAATTGATCAATGTTCGTGTTGATCATGGTTCATTGTTTTTATAATCAAAATCAAAATCCAACAACTAATTACAAGATAATTCTCCCAACAAAACCCCACAATGGTAAATTCTAACCAGCAAAAACGATTGATCCATTGGATGAACATTTTATTGATTGGTCCATGTTCCCCATGGAATTCATAAAATAGTAAGTGAAACCAAATCACAATGTCCCTACCTTGATTTAGTTCAATATATAATGAATAATGGTCACCTCATCATTGTCGTGGGTGAAGATCCTTCAAATCTACGGTTTGTCATTGATCGTCATTCCATGATCCACCATAATGCATCAAGAAAGCCCTATCTCTTTTCCTCAAAATAAATCCAAGGATATGGTGATAACCTTGAATTCCCTAAAAAATGTGTATTAAAAGAAAATGCATCGATGTGAAAAGAAAAAAATATATTTTTTAAAATATTTTAATGATGCTTACATCCAAAAAATATCTTTCATAGCTGCCCACACCAGCCAATGTTAGGCCTCACCTATGGAAAAAAACCCCTTTATGAACTCAATAGTGGTCTCGTATTTCTAATATGAATTACCTTTTATGATTTATTAGGGTTTTAAAATAAAATAATTTTATTTGATTATTTTATTTCTATATTATGTCCCTAGTTGCTTGTTCAACATATGACCCACGCCGACCAAGGGTTGGTCGCGCCTAGGGTAAATAAATTGTTCTAAGTTAAATGGTTCCCTTAAATTTCTTATCCTAACAACATCTTAAATGTTATTTCACTTCTTAATAAAATTCATGCACACATGCTATTAAAAAGATCACATTTTTCAGCGAATCGTTCCTTGAATACCGGGCCTCGGAATCATGAGTCGTCTCAATGCATGGTCGCGGAATTTCTCCAAATAATTCCTAAAAATAAAATTTCATTAATCAAAGTCATCAAATTCTCCCCACCATAGGTCTTTACCTACCTGAAAGCCAAATAAAAGGGCTACTCAAACAATTGAGGGTATTGTGCACAAATCTAAACCTCCCGCTCCCATGTTCTCCTCCAGAGATTCTCATGCTGCATCTAAATGTTCTCTAGAGGAATATACTTCCCATGATGTATCCCCTTCTGTATATCCTTTAACTCCACTAGGTTCTCAAAAAATTCACCCTAGAAAATGACGTGTGATGAATAATGCACATATATCCTCATTGGAGACATGTGCAAGACAGCGTGTGCCATATGCAACTACGGGGGTAGATCCATGTTGGATTCCACCTCGCCCACTCTACACAGAATCTGGAAAGGGAAGACGAACCTCAAAGATAGATTTTCATCTCGACCAAATCTCCATATCCCGTGTTGACGAGAGACCCAAAAGAACACATGGTCTCCCTCCTCATACACTAAATGCCTCTACAACCAATCATTATAAGATTTATGTTGGAACTATACAGTCTTCATCCATTCCTAGATGACCTAAAACTACTTTGTAGACACCTGAACCAACTCCGGGCCCATGATTGTTGACTCTCCTGGACCTGTCTAATAAGGTGGTGACCTACATGTTTGATCATAGGGAGGCTCGAACGGCGCCATACTGATGGTTTATGGGTAGCTGTTGTTTTAGATAAACTCCACCAGAGGTAATTGATCATTCCAACTATAGCGACAACTTGACATGCAAGCCTGAAGCATGTACTCCGGAACCTGAATGGTCCTCTCTATTATTCAATTATTCAAGGGTTGAAATTTCTTGCTCATGCATAACTGAGTCCCAAATTCCTCCTACAATCCCTTCTACAACCAGGATGTGAAGTTATGATCATGATCTGAAGTAATCATCGATCTAACTCCATGATGCCAAAAAATTTCCTACACATAGAGGCTTCATAATATCTCTGAGGAACTCTAGTATCTATTAGGTAGGAAGTGGTCTGACTTGTTGATTCAGCTAATGATCACCCAGATGGTATTGTTCCCCCTAAACTTACATGGTAAACTGATCATGAAGTCCATTTTTATCCCATCCCACATCCATTATGACACCGCATGGGGTTGAGTCAACCTCACTGAAACATGATTCTCAACCTTTATTTTTATACAAGTAAGGAATCGAGACCCAAACTCTTCAACTTCCTTCTTCATCCCTAGCCACCAGAATTGACATTAGATTTCCTAGTACATCATTTCCACACCTGGATGTACTTATTAATGGGATGCATGGATCTCACTCAGAACCTCCTCTCGCAACGCCACTAGTATCATCATGTGTCCTCTGAAAAGAAAAAAATGCTCCCAAACACTAAAATATCTATCCGGGGCATGCCCTATAGAATTCTGAGAACATAGAGCCTCACAGTAAGTATCCAAATGTTGTTCCTTCCTGACTCATTGTATGATTGGTGGTGTGACAACCATTAACTTGAGAAAATATTCTCTATGTCCATCAACAAAGGATATCTATAATGAGGCTAACTGATTTGATTATTCATTCAGAAACTATGAACTAGATCTCTTGTTTAGAGCATCTTCTACCATGTTCCACATCCTAGGATTATGGAAAATCTCTAATTCATTGTCATGGGGGAACTCTATATATTGCCTCTATCTAAATTTCAATCCTTCATAGAAAATATATAATCGAGACTCTTGTGATCTAACTAGGTGATAAACCACTCACCCATTAGGTAGTGTCACTATATATTCAGTGAGAAGAACAGTTCTTCTAACTCAAGATCATGGGTCGTGTAGTTCTTCTCATGTGATTTTTACTGGCATGAACCACAAGCAATCCCTTATTACATCTATATCAGGACACAACCAAGATCGATCCCAGATGTATCAGAGAACACTGCATACTCAACAACCTCCTCTAGAAACCTCATGATGAGAGTGATCATAAAAATATACCTCACCCTTAATTGGTTCCATGACAAATCTATTCTCTGAGATGAAGTGTCCCCAATTAAGACCTATCGAATCCATGAATGACAGTTGAAGAACTTCCCATAAAGATGGTTCTCTAGAAGTGTGTACAAGACCATCCTCAAGTGTCTCATGTTCTCTTTATCAGATGTTGAGTACACAAGGAAATAATCAATGAAGACTAGCTGGGGCTACACATGGTGAAACATTGGGTCTCAAAAATCCATTCCTCTACAATCTCTCCAACTCCACCCTTCAATCAAGAAGCTCTGTGGGAAGCATCTGATATGATGGTGTAAATATCTGTATCATATCGAGGTGTAGATAAATGCATAATTCTATCTCTCAGTGGGGAGGTAAACCTAGAACATCTTTAGGGAAGACATACTTATACTCCACCACCATTATAGGAAACATAGGACACAAAACATCAACTATGCTAATGGTCAGGACAACCAACTGCAAAGTAATCAGTTGTACCTTCCTATGTGTGACTCCATCCTGACCTGCAAGGATTTCCCTATCACTAATAAATAATGAAATTTGGTTCTATTATTTCAGAAAAATAACACCTTTTTTCTAAAATAATAAATTTCTGCATTAACTTCGTCTACTAGTCAATATCGAGACTGACATCGTAAGGCTTTCACGCTACTACGAAGAGATCCCAACTGAAACAATCGCCTTTAAGAGTCTGTTCACACTATTGAAATTGGTATGTGATAATCAAATCTTGAAATATGTGTGTCTAAGATTAAGGTTTAAGTGTGTGGTTTAACAAGAATCTATAAGTATCAACCAAGAAAAGTGGTAGAAAAGGGAATCACTAGAACATGTTTCAATCTACAAAAACTAATGTAGAATGTCTTGGAACCTACCTTGAACCATTCACAGAGTCCTGGGGTTATAATCCTCAAATGTATTCAACTGTCTTCTCCCCTATCCTCCTGATCCCTGAGTTTGGTATGGACCACCCGGGGGTGGTTGTGGTAAGACATCAAAACATTGTCCACCTCCTACTACTTCCCCAGTTACTCTTCCACATCTGTCACCGGACAGATCTATCTTCTCCTACCACCTCCTCTTCTTTGGCGGTTCACCAACCACATCTTTGAATGCATCCTGAATAGTGGGGCAATATCGTACGGAATTTCCCTTCCCAAGAAAGGAATATCAATGACTCTTCCTTTGGGAACTACGAAAACCCTAGAAAATCCTACTAAACCTCATGTTCTATAGTTTATGTCATGAAAATACTATTATTAGGTCCTTATGACACTTCTTCATGGGATATTACTTCAACATAATCTTATGATTAATGATATAACCCTTCATATCATCATTTGGTTCTAAAAGATCCAAGCACGACCCAGTATGAAAAGCTACATCCACCTAAACCACTAGAGGTGGGTATATCAACAGATTAATAGGAGAAAGCACCACACACTTACCATCCTGATGAAAAAATACTTCTTGACTGGCTCCCCTTATGGGGACCTCATCAAACATCTGGTTTAACTCTCAATCTAGATGTGCATACCTCATTGGTTGTTGTCAGGAATACATTTTTTTAACAAAACTATATGTATCGTAGTCAAAAGATTATGGATGGTGAGATGACTCAATAAGGTAATGGGAAACACAACTCATTACTATATGATGCATGTACCACTAAATTCCCTAAAAATAGTGTTTTTATATATCGAATCAAAATATATGTGTCCAGAGTCCTAGTTTATGGATACGTCAGCCACCCACCATCACTGGTTTCTTTGGCCTTAAATCTGAACTCGAAACACTCAACAATGTTTCCTTAAACCATCCTCACATACTCTCACACATTAAATAGAACTGACCTCATCGGATACCACTCTGTCATGACCTATCCTAGTGGGTCCCATGTCATGACTACCCCAATCCTAAATCTGATATGATAGGAGATGGTGACTAACACTGAGTTGTAATATCCCACAAATGGGAGGCATTTTCCTAAATACATGTACACCTGAACAAATCTCCAATCCTAAAATGATAAAACATAAAAATACAATGTAGAGAAAGTATGAATACACTAATATACCTGCCATAGAGTATGAAATGGAAGTAAAGGGTAGTAAAGTAACACTGGGACAGAATGCTAGCCCAGCAAAAAGTGTATGGAAATCAAAAAGTCCAACCTATAATCAGAGGCACCTATACTATTGTCTATAGTTGTAGGAGCACACCCCGGTCTATGTGAACTCACCAAGAACCATTTGGTCCTGGTCTGCTTAGATCTTCATTATAAGGTAAAATGTCTTCGGCAAACATGACATGTGTGGGACAAGCCCGTGCAGGGGTGAGTAAAACAATACTCTGTAGGACATCCTAAAAACAAAAAGGAATGCCCTAGAGGAAACACCACAAAAATATACCATGTAGAATTACCAAAAATGGAAAAACCCCAATAATAAGATATAGTCATATCAATACATGTATATGTATTTAAAAATTATAACAAGAACATCCATGTATACTCATAGAGGATTTTAAGCCTCAAAGTATCATCAACATCCAGCTACATGGTCCCGCTCGTAGAACACTCTTCCTTAGAGATCTCACTCCATGACCTATCTGATAGAAGCACGTAGAAGAGGTCTACCAAAAGTATCCAAGAGAAAACTAGGGTCACAAAAAGTTTTTATTTTCCCCAAGACATTCAGTAGCACAAAGTCATGGAGTTTCATTAACACACGAAGTGTCAGTAACACACCGTGAGTCAATAATTCACGCTACCCCAAGTCATGTAGTCCCTAAGTCACAGAAAAATATAAAACAGAAAACTACTTGATGCACACTTGTTAAGTCATTTCATGTAGAATGAAAATAATATTATCTCGATACATAGATAGGGGTCATCGCCCATGTGTCACTAGGGGCACACCTTTCCCCATTAGAAACATCATCTCAGATAGGGGATAGGTTCCCTTGTAAATATTTTCCACACAATCTCCACAAAACATATCTAAGGTACCATGAAGAAAAGTGAGGACTTAATGGGCCTCTGGATGTGATACATGCTCAACCCACTGAGTGAAATTACAAATAAGAGCTAAAAAACTCACTTCATAATACAAATCATCGTATATGATGGGAATGAGGTCCTGTATCGAACCCCCATAAGGAAAGACCAAGGGATGAATCTCAACCTATGTTTATCCAACTAAAATTACGCCAAGAAATAAAAAAGGAATTACCTTTATCAAGGGTCCCAACACCATAAGTTGATCGTCAATATGATGCTTAGTTTGAAAGATATGGCCATTTTTGTGAAAAGTCTTGATCCGGGTCCGACCTGACATGCTGAACATGACTCGGGCCACCAGGCAACCCAACCCAGCTATGTATGGCTCAAAATGACCAATCCTACTAGGCTCATCCCATCTCATTTGTTTTGTCCCATTCTATGGGATGATTTTGTTTCACCACATGCGGCTCGTCGGACCATGTGCCTCCACTTGTCCAACGTGGCACCGCAGCATTCAGCACAGACATCCACCACATCTTAGCTCCCTCGTGGCCTACTGCCAGCTTGTGCTCCAAATGGACCCCATCCTTGTACAAGGATCCCTTAAACACATCCTCAGTGGCCACCTATAGTACCTCTCTGGCCGCGGGATCCCACAAGGCCCCTCTGGGATGCTTTCCTCCTCCAACGACCAGTACCGACAACCTACCATCATTTGCTACATCCGCATGTGGCTTCCACCACCACCGGTCTCCATCATCTGCATGTTGGTTTCCTCTTTTGTGGGCCATCAGTTCACCTCTAGTGCTCCGTTTTTTGAAATGGAATCACTCCTTTGATCCTTGGTTCACCTTCTTCATCGCCTTGGGCTCAAATAAATGTTATGATTCATCTTGAGGAAAAACTACTCGAATGGAAATATCTACCAACTCACATCGTTCCACCAATCACTGTCATCTTCACACTACTATTGGGCCATTATTTTCCCAGATTTGAGATATTAGATAATTTTGTTAAGGATCGAGTGCACAACTATTGATTGATCACAACATGTCGAGTCATGGTCCAAATGCAGAATGCCTACGATGTACTAAGAACAGGTGGAGAAATGAATAAATCAAACAAAAGGAATGAACCTTGATTGATTTATTTTCGATAGTGGTTCATTTAAGTAAAAATGAAAATTTAAATCCTATAAATAATTATAACATCATTCTCCTATCATAACCTCGCAAATGAAAATCACATCCTGTAACAATGATCGATCTATATGCCAATATGTTTATTGATTGGTCTGCATTCATTGTTGAATTCATGAATAGAGAAAATAGATCAAATCATAGACACTCTACCATGATTCAGTTTGATCATTGATGAATAATGGTCACTACATCATTTCCATGGGGAAAATCCTTCGAATCTATGGTTCTTCATTGATTGTCGATCTATGATCTGCCACCGTTCATCGAGAGAGCTCAGTCTCCTTGCCTCAGAAAAATTATAGGGTTATGGTGATAACCTTAAATTATCTAAAAACATATATTAAAGTAAAACATGTCATTTCTTCCAGATTATAATATTTTAATCAAAATATTTTAGTGATTTTTACTTCCAAAAAATATTTTTCATAGTTGGCCTGCGTTGGACGATGTTAGGCCTCACCCAAAGAAAAAACCCCCATGATAACTCAACGATGGTCTCATATTTCCAATATGAGTTACCGTTTATGGTTTTTTAGGATCGTAAAAATAAAATAAAATAATTATTTTTTTACTGTAACTTCCCTAGTGCTTTTTTCTACGGATGACCCGCGCTTACCAAGACAAGGTCGCGCCTATGATAAACCCATTATTCTGAGTTCAATAGTGACTTCAGATTTCTGATCTGGGAAACCACTCAAAATTAATTTCACTTTTTATGAAAATTCATGCACGTGTTCTTCTAAAAACATAAAATTTTTCAATGTATCATTCCGGGTGTACCAGTTCTCGGAATCGTACGTCGTCTCAGCGCATGGTCTCAGAATTTTTCCAAATAATTTCTAAAAATAAAATCGAGAAAATCGATATCATTATAGAGTAATAAATATTAAATTAAAATTTTAAATTAACAAATTTAATTAAAATAAAATTGATTTTCATAAAATTTATACCTAAATAAATATATTTTTTTCCCATGATTTTAGGAAATTTTTTTTAGACCTTAATTAATTTTTCAAAAGTGTTATAAAATCTGTTGTATTTTTAAAATTTATATTTTCCAAGTACATGATGATTTTATTAAAAAATTAAATTTCACTAATTTGAAAATTATTTGGATAAAATGTAGTCCATTTTTCACATCAACACATTGAAAAATGGTTAGGGTGAATTTTTTGTATTTTTGTGAAATACTTTAATTTTTGGTGAATAATGATATTCAATAACTTATGAAATATGATAAATAAATGAATGTTGGAATCACGCTTGAGTAATGGAAGATGTAAATGGCCATTTGTTTCAACTCACATACACTAATTACTATATTTCGTCACAATAATACTCACTATTTCTATTCTTGTGAAAAATAATAAACTAATGATTAAAATAATAAGAAAACACCTCTTTCCTCCACTATAAAAACTACCCTTCATTCCCTCTTCTCCTCACACCTCTCAAGATTTGATCCTAGCCTATATTCTACCTTAAAATCTTCGTTAGTACCTCCCCCACATTTGGGATCTCTTGGTCTCAGAAAAAGATGAAGCCTAGGTTCCTTGAGGAGGATCTCAAGTGGAAAATTCAAGATGTAAATCCTCTCTCTAATCTTTTCATTTCCATTCAATTTCAATTTATTTTCTTGTTATTTCCTAACCTAGCTTCATATAAATGGTATTATAAATCAATTACCATACATATAATTTAATTATATCATTTTAATGGAAGATCCCACTTCAAACTCCTCCCTATCTCTCTTCCATCTTAAAAGTGAAATTGTCACCCGTGATTTGTCAATTTACAAACATCATGGGTGATTTACTTTAATTTTACTTAAACATATTAAAGGTTGTTAATTATACCATTAAATGGTTCAAAAAATATTTTACATTTTATTTTATAACCTTTTTTCTTTTATGAACATAAAATATAATCATAATACTAAATGGTAAATCAAAATGAGTTCCCAGCGTTCAAAAAACCACCAAAATTAACATAAAACGATAATAACAAACAGTTATCTAATGAATCATCCTCATGGTATATAACCAAATCCTTTTTAAGTTCATATTAAACTTATTTATTATCATTAATAATTTATAATATCAATTATTTTTGTTCAGCCACATTATAATGGAAAATCCATTCATGAATAGAAAGTGAACTGATCATGGAAACCATGAAAATGAATGCTCCCAAACGGCGAAATTAAACAATATAACTCATCCAAAGGCCCATAAAAGTACATAATAACACCATAATTAATAATTTTCTTGTATTAAAGGTTATTTAATTGTTAATTAATTAATATAAATTGATTATACATGATATTAATGTGAAGGTAGCTTTCAGAAAAAAAGGTAAAGGGAATTCTTGAACTCAACTCTCATTATTTGGGTTTCCCCTCTTTCACTCTATGTTCAGTATGGTTATTACATAAAAATAATTTATTAATCATTATATTAATTTATCTAGGATATAAATGTTTTATACTATAGTTTATGACAAGAAAATTGTTTTCCAAAAGAACTCTTCTTTCAAAAAAACACACATTTTACTTCTCATGATTGTCTCATTCACTCAAGGTTGATGATTCTTATATCAAGTATGTTATTCCCTATTTAATTTAGGGACCCAATTCTTATGAATTTATTATTTTGAAATAAAAATCATTCCTTTACATGGGTTATTATATGTTCAATATTGATATATGTTCTATGTGACATGCATGATAATGTAAATGTTGTGATGTGAGGGGTGAACCTAGAATTATACAGTGTAATGTAAATATTATGATGTGACAGGTGTGCTCGGAATTATATAGTGATCCAATGCATTGGGTAATAAGAATAAAATCATGAGTAAAGTGAAATATAAGTGAACATGATGCTATATTTTATCACAACTATGTGTGGTAGTTGACCACTAAGACCTGATGTTTCATTTTTATGCATTTCCACATTCCAAGTCTTTTCTTAATGCTTCCTCTCATTATTATGATCATATAACTGTGTTAGGATGATAATGATTATGATCACCCCATTTTATATTGTTCCATGTTTTTATATCTATTCTATTAATATGATTTCATCTTACCACTTTTTTATGTATATCCTTAGGTGACTACTTTTACTAAAGAGAATTCAAGGGCCAATAAGAAGCATGAGAAGAAGGAATTAAATAAATGATTGTTTTTATGTTATAAAAGTTATGTTAGGTCATAAATTTATCTTGACACTAAAACTTTTTAATAAAATACAGGGTCATTATAAAACCCAATTATTATTATAGTTTCAAACCATTTACAATACTATTACATATATATAAAGATTAATAATCATCCAATTCTAGCCATTAAATAGCATTGAAACATCCCTTTATCGCTAACTCAAAATGAGGGATCACTATCCCCGCAATCAAAAAAATCATCATCCTTATCACCTTCACCAACATCCTCCCCACCATCATCACCAACATCGTTGTCTATAGTAACAAAATCATCATCATCACCACCAACCCCAACAGTAGTATCATTCCCTCGACCGCTACTAGGGAACTAATTGACATCACTCGGTGCATCATATATAGAGCGAATTATTTCCATACAATAATAAAAACATTCCCATCATATGATCTAAATGATTTACATATAACTGACATTGATTTTAAGAAATGTTTTTTGACCATTTTACCACATTCATGATCTTATATAGCTATTTTTTTCTCAAATACTTTTTACTATGTGTTTTGTAGCTTGGCGGTATGTGTGGATTGAGATTTTCCCATTCAGGAACAATACCATGTGGGTATAGTTATTTTTCCAGATCAACATCGGAATCTCCCCTGGTGCTCCTTAGCTAATACAAGTCTCAAATCATTATTTGGATCTATGTTTTCACCTTATTTCTCAACGAGGGACTCTAGGTCACAGTGTTGAAAATATAAAAAAGATATTTAATTATGATTTATGTATCAACATTCAATATATCAATACAAATACATAAAATATTTTCTTTTTTCAATGAATTTACATCACTTTTATCCTTTTTCCTTCAGCTCATGAAAAATAATGTTTCTCGGGGAACCCGAACTTTGATTCCAAATGATGGTTGTTGTACATGATGTTGAATTTTTCAAAATTACATTATTGAATAGTATGAAATTGATAAAACTAGAATGAATCAATTTTTTTCCACAAATATGTAAATTTAAGAAGAATATACATATATATTTAATTATAAAATAAATATTAGGGGAAAAAAATCAATACATACTAATTAGCATGATAAAGATTAGTATGATATGGATTCATCTTGATTATTTATTTTGGTCCAAATATATTTGTGTTACATTATTTATTTATTAAAACACTTGTAATTTTTAATAATTTGGTCATTATGTTCATTTTTTGGTTGTGTTTTTTGGTAATTCAGTCAATTGGTCAATTGGTTAGATTATTTTTCATATTTTTTTCCCTCATCATTTGATTCATTTTATGTGAGGGTGTTTCATTAATTACTGATTTGTGTCATTTGGTTCATTTTTAGTTTATATCTTTTGGAATATTTTTAAATTTGGTCATTGGGTTAGATAATTTGGTTTATTTCAGGGTTAAGATATTTTTGGATACCTTTTTTATTCATTTGTTCTTTTTTGTGTTAGAACAAATGGTTAACTTGGGTTTAGGTTATTTGGATTATTTTGGTCTATCTCAATATGTTCATTTTGGATTACATATTTTTAGGTTTTGTTATTTTGTTCTATTTTTGGTTATCTCTTTATTATGTTAGGTTATTTGGTTTCATTTTGAATAGGTAATTACATTTATTTTATGATAGGCCTTTTTAGGACATTTCATTTAGTTCAATTGGGTCGTTTTGTCATCAGTCTGTTTAATATTATATTATTTGGAATATTTTAGGGTTATGAATTTTTTGGTATATGTCATATAGTTCATTTTGGCCATTTAGAAGTTATTTTTTTGAGATTATCTCATTTGATTAATTATGTTTTTTTGTTAGGTTAATTAGTTAATTTGGGTTAGGTTATTTATTTCTCGTTATATTAGGTTATTTTGTTAATTTTTGGTTAATTTATTTTAATCATATTGGGTTATGTGAATTGGTAAATTTTGTGTCTGGTAATTTGATTCCTCTCCGGGTTATGTCATATTTGATTTTGGTCATTTGGATTATTTTGGGTTACATCATTTTGTTTATTTCTAGGTTATGTAATTTGTTGTTTCTACATCTGGTCATTTTCAAATTTTTTAGTTAGAACAATATTTTAACATTGGTTTAGGTTATTTGGTATATTTTGGGTTATGTCATTTTTTTATTTTTGGGTTAGGCGTTTTTAGGTTAGTTTATTTTGTACAATATTTGACTATGTCACTTTTATGTTAGGGTTTTTGGTTTATTTTTGGTTAGGTCATTTGCTTTATTTTTAGGATAAGAAATATTTTGGTTATGTCATTTTGTTCATTTTTGTCGTTTGGTCATTATTTTGTTTTGGATTAGGTCATTTGATTAAATCTTCATTTAATTGGTTAGGTTAATTAGTTTATTTTCGGTTCAGTTATTTACTTTTCTTTGGGATTGAATATTTATTTCAATGTTTATTATAGTATTTGAATAATCTTGGGTTATGTTAATTTTTTAATTTTAGGTTTGGTCATTTGTTTCTTCTTCGGGGTTTGTATTATTTGATTTAGGTTATTTTGTTTATTTTGGGTTACATCATTTTCTTCATTTCATGGTAATAGAAATTTTGGCTTGTTTATTAGGTCATTTGATCATTTTTCAGTTAGAACAATTGTTTTACTTGGGTTTAGGTTATTTGGTTTATTTTTGTTTATGTAATTTGGTACATTTTGGGTTTGGACATTTTAGTTTAGGTTCATTTGTTCATTTTGGGTTAGATTTTTTAGGTTATATAGAATTCACCTTTTATTCTAATCAACTGGGACATGGGTTTTTTCAACCTATCTACTAAAAAACATATCATCACTAAAAATATGAACCAATTCCACATCCATGATCTAATTTATTTCTATATTATTAATATTTAATTAAAAACATGCACATATCTTGAATATACACCAATATTTTAATCTGTTACACAAACAATTTAATTCAAATAACAAAATAAAAAATCCCTAATACCTATGAGGTAACTAATATCCAAAAAATGTTATATAAACCAAATGAAACCTTACATACTTCTACATCATAATGTCCAATACATTGATCATAATCATTATGGATTTATATTTTCATTCCTACAATTGAATTTTTATTTATCAAAAAAATTACACTTCAACATAGTTTCACCAAAGTAACATTACTATTCAAAATCACACCAAAAAATTATTTGAAATATATATTATACCTCAAAATAAACATAATTTAAAATAAGTTTTTATAAAACACTCTCACAAATTACATTATAAAAAATTAATCATTTTAATATACCGCCTCTTTTCAAAACGAATTCCCCTTGAAATAATAATTTTATAAAACAATGTTCCATCTTAATAAGTATCTATTTAAAGGTATTAAATCCATGTAAATACATTTTCCCCATTATAAAATATAAAAAAACACCCCTTAGTTTAAAGGTGAATTTTCATTCTTATATTATAGAGATTAATGAGATTAAAACAAAAATTTAGTCATTCAAATATAACTAAATGAGGAATTTAGAGCTTTTTTATTACTGTGTCATTTATGGCCATCAGTTTTGGGAATATGTGAGTTTGTTTTTGGAATGTTTGAGAACCATTTTATTAATGTTTAAATCTTTTTTTAAATTTATGTTTTTATACTTCTTGAAACACCAAATTAAATTTAATGAACACATTAATAAAAGTATAAATAGAGGTATTATTTCTATTCATATTAAATCACCAGGAACCTCTCATGCTCAGGCATTGTCTTGGGGCCCAAAGTGTGAAAATATGTCATGCCATCATTTTATCCGATGCATCTGAAAAAAAATTCCATACAATTAATAAGAATAAAATTTTCAATGAAAACCATTAAAGATTAAGAATACCTCATACTCATTACTATTCTAATAAGAAATCATTTCTAGATATTGTGTTGTTGGAAAGATAGTGAATAATGGTACACCCAATAAATCAGAAATGACTATACTCGACTAACCAATATATAACTCATTCTTATATGATCTCCAAAAATCCCCAAGATCCATCAATCATGCAGCCTTTGCAGCTTCACTATTGGGATAGTTAAATGAACAATGCAATGAAAAAGTTAAATCATATAAATAAAACATTATGGATACCAATTTAATGATTTTTCTTACTTATATCTACCCCCATTCATTATCCTTGATTTCATTGCCAATACGACTCCATGAGACTAGTTTCACCAGAATAATATTATTGTACTTGGGTAAATATTCAATAAAACTTCTACTCTGCCCGGAATTTTTCACTATTATTTTATTTTTTTTCATCGTAAACCACCATTATTTTTGTTTTATGATTCTAGGTTTCATGTATATTAGTGTTCCCAAATCACTTATTAGAAGATCCCATTGAATAAGATAAAAGGGAATACAAAATAATTAGGCAGTAGTACAATTGGAAAAAATAATTGTCTTTATTATAATCCACCATTATTATTCAACTCTAATTCTTGTGTATTTATTCTTACTATTCCATATTTGAAGATTTTCTCCCTTAACTTTAGTATTCCGTTCAAATATACTTTTCATCTTTTCTCGATACTTTTTAAACTATTGATGCTCATCACCTTAATATAAATATATTATGTTTAGGACATAAGGATAACATTTCTAGCCTTTCCATAAACTTCAATATTTATGTTATCAAGAAACCTCATAGAAGAATATTTCTCAAAAGGTTAAAGAAAGATTTTATTATCATCAATGACTTATAGTATAATATATAGGATATAACCAATCATCCTATTTTTTCATACATAATTTTTTTTCCATACAATTGAGTAATTCCTCTATTGATGTTAGAATTGATTTTATCCATGATAAGGATTAATCAAGAGAACCTTATCTTTAATTATAATTAGAGTTCCAAAGGATCGAATAAAAATTGATAATGTGGGGTTCAATCATTTGTTCACTTTTTATAAGTTTCATTACTTTTAAAACAAATAACATTCAACCTATTAATGTTAAAATCATTATCATCTTTTAGTAAATACATGAATACTTTGGAAATAATGTAAATAACATGAGATTTACATGTTTTGACTTTAGTGTGAGACCCTATATCCATTCCATATCAACTCCCACGGGTTTATGGAAATTCACTATATTGAAGAAGTGAATAAAACTTATGTCAAATCCATTTAGACATGTTCTATATCACGATAGGATTTATTATACTTACTCCCAAAAGTTCACATAGGTTTCTTAAAAATATTTAGCCATAAAATAAATGATCCCAAAAAATATTTTTCCCCTAAAAACATTATTTGGAACCTTGGTCTGAAGACCATGGGTCTGATTGCATCAATTTGATTGAATTATTATAATGAACTCATTACGATGAAATATTTTCTCAAAACTATTCTTCTAAAGCTCCTCTCAACTACTCAGTCTCACCTTCCTTAGTCTTATCTCCCTCAGTCTAATTATCGTTAGTCTGATCTTCCTTATCCTAGTAAGAAAACATTCATATGTCTAATATTATATTCAGATATCAATTTGGAAAGCACTATGACTGAATCTATTACTCAAACTCTGTATTTTTTTCTCATTTTTCTTATGTGAAAATGATTAAAAGTAATAATGTACAAAGAAACTATTTACTAGTATCTCAGAAAAGAAAAGATAATAAATTGAAAAAAAATCTCATTTACTCAAATTTCAATAGAATTGAGATATATAGAGATTTCAATTTCATGTATTACCACTTCATCTCTTAAAAAAACTTCTATAATCTTCTATATTCTTCCCTATAATTAGACTTCTTATACTTCCTAACTTTTCTTCAGTACTATGGAAGTTACTGAACTCATTTTTATGGAAATTAATTATCACATTATGATGGATATTCTTTAGGTCATTTTTAATTGAACAAACTCATCAGAATTAGTCTGTCAGCCTTTCCTTCTTAGAGTTAGTATGATTTAATTTCATAATTATAGTTTTTTTAGATGACTTTCCTCCACAGAGTCAGTCTGATTGATTTTCCTCCTCAGATTCAATCTGATGTAACTTCTTCAGCTATATTCCAATGGTATCGTCATTATGATTTCATTCTCATTAGAATGGAATTTTCCTTTTTATAGAAACTACACTCTATATATTTGAAATTATTCAAACCTCATCAGCTATAACTTATTTGTAATGACCCGAATCCGGATCCCCTAAACTGGTGCCCCATTCCCGATTCCCCACATGACCTCAAGAAAATTTCCCAAAATTCCAGAGGCTGCTGACTAGAAGTGAGGACCTTGGTAAGTCATTGGGGAAACAATTCCCTAATTTGGTAAGGTATAAAAGGTACAGGAAATAACTGTTAATAGCAGAAGCAGTAGACAGCATACAACAACTGAAAATAAACAGCGGAAGCAATGTATAATATAATAATGATGCAGCATGGTACATGTATCTAAGGAGAGAGGAAAACACAACAACATGCTTAAATACAACTGAGAACAAAGTACTAAAAGTAAAAAACAACTCCAGCAGCATCGCAAGCCTATGCTTGGTCCTATGCTCTCCAGGTCCAACCAGCAATCATGTACCTAAAGTAGAAGGGCCAAAATCCCTATCCACACCTACAACCATATAACCTATTTGGGATGAGAATTAGGACCCAAACAGGGCGTGAGAATAATCCTAGTAGGCAATCACCAAAAGATCTGTTCGATACTGTTAGTGAGAAATATAGAAAAATTAAAGGAAATAAATTCCGCAGAGAAACAAGATTACTCTAAAGTAAACAATCCTACCAATATCCATTAACATTTACTTATTAATTTAATTCAATCATTAAATTATCAACCAAGGAATCTAGAAAAAATATCTATATTCTCAAGGAACAACAAGAAACGCAATATGTATCTTTGCAGACTACCTAACAACAAGAAGTAAAAACTCAAGATTGTTCTTTGGCAAGGTGGACTCATAAAAACCTACCAAAAAATAATCATGGTGACTATCTGGGTGGCTCACACTGGCAGAACTCTCTAGTCAAGTAATCATACAAAGAAACATACACTCTAGGAAGCTATATCCATCAATGCCACTGCAGTCTTGCAACGATAACTATAGACTGTCTAAGGAAGAACTTATGTCTAATTCCCCATATAGTCTCGATACATAACTAAGGACACTCTAAGGAAGCACAAAGTCCCATTCTTGTAGGTCATTTGAATGATTATAATTTATAGAAGACTCTCCAAGGAATCCCGTAATCGCCAATTCCCTCTTTAGTCAACCACACTAGGTTCCCACAACCCTGAGTAGTGTAGTCATGCGTAATCAACTTTTAACAGACCAAAGTAAGATAAAAAACTACGTGGATAATATCTACAAAGCATTAAAGTCATATAAATAGTAGGAAATACATGCAATCAATTATATCTATGCAGGCAAACAATGCAACAAGGTATGCCTCACTGGAAACCTAAGACAAACGACGATAAACAGCCAAAACAGGGGGAACACCCATGGGGTGATCCTCAAACATGCTAAAAAGAAAATATCAATCATCTAATAACCTCAATAATACATGCAATATAAGGCAGATAACAATATAGGATCAAAACCCTAACCCGAGATACCCGAAACATGGGTATCCGACAATTTTGCACCAAAAACTAAAAGACATTTAACGTATGTAAAAAAACCACCTACCTCGATCCAAGGAGATCGATACGCTTGAACCTCATCCTATGAATCAGCCTAGAATGGATAAGATCTTCAAAAATGTCTAAAACGTTCAACCTCAAATAACTCTCACAAGAGAAAGAATCATGAAACAAGGCCAAAGAAGAACCAAGAACTCACCGCTGCATATCTATTACAACCGACGACGTTCGATTTGGATAATCGGTAATGGATCGGTGGCTTAGAGAAGATTAGGCCTCCTCAGATGCTATGGATGTAATTAGGTGGAGAAGAAGATGAAAAAATGTTTAAGACGCGACCCAAGTCCGATTAACGAAATAAAAAGAAAAGTACACGGCGTGTACTTCATGAGTACACAGTGTGTACTCGCCCTTTCCGTACACCACATTAAGTGTCCTCCAAATCACGTCTACACACTGTGTGTGTGGCCCGGACACGACCAACACACGGCCTCACACGGGAGAAAAGTAAATGGCGTGTACTCATAAATTACATGGCGTTGACTTAGAAAATCTCCAGATTTTCTTTTTTTCCTAAAAAACGACCAGAAAAGGAAAAACATACCTGAAAGAAATATCCAAGTCCTTAAAAACTTCCCCCTTCAAACAAATTCGTTAATGAATTTCCCTAACTTGGTGGAGAAGAAGAAACCTCGAAGAACTCTGGCCACTGTGATCGTATATCGGCCTCCCTCACCCAAGTCTCCTCCGGTACACAGCCGTGTTGCCATAACACCCATACTAGAGGAACAGACCGGCCACAAAGTACCTTTGCACCATGATCAAAAATCCTGATATAATGCTCCTCGAATGATGCATCCTGCTCCATATCAACCTCCTCGGGTCGAAAAATATGAGACGAGTCTGAGAAATATCGTCAAAGATAAGAAACATGGTAGACGTCGTGCATAGGCTGATATCTCTGAGGTAACTACAACCTATAAGAAACCAGCTCGACTCTCTATAGAACCTCAAACGGCCCAATGTATCTCGGTGAAAGCTTACCCTATATCCTGACCCTCTTGTGTCCCAACCTCAGGGTCACGTAAGAAAACCCGATTTCCGACCGTGAACTCCAAAGGATATCTCCGCTGATGGAATAAGACTTCTGTCGAGACTGTACTATAGCCATCCTATTTTGAATCAACTCTATCTACTCTGAGGTCTCCTGAACAAGATGAAGTCCTTGGAAATCTTCCTCTCCTACCTACAGCTTACACAAGGGTGATTGGCACGGGCTACCGTACAAATCCTCATAAGGTTCCATCAGAATAGTTGTTTAAAAACTATTATTATAGGTAAACTCCACTAGAGGTATATGTCTCTCCCAATAACCTCCAAAATCAATGACACATGCTCATAGCATGTCCTCTAGTACTTGAATCGTGTGCTCTGACTGACCATCTATCTGGGGATGGAAAGTTGTACTCAGAAGTACCTGTGTACCCAAAGCCCTCTGTAGCCCTTTCCAGAATGTGATGTGAAGCGGGAATCCCTATCTGAAATGATAGTACTTGAACCCCATGCAAGCATACAATCTCACGGATTTACAACCGTCCAAGCTCATCAGAACCGAAGGTCTCCTTAATCGGCATGAAGTGAGAAACATTAGTGAGCCTGTCAATGATAACCCATACCTCATCATTCCCTCGAGGTGATATCGGTAACCCTGTCACGAAGTCCATCGCGACATCATTCCACTTCCACTCGAGAAGGGGTAGCTGCTGTAAAAGCCCTGCCAGTCGCTGGTGCTCTGCCTTCACCTGCTGATAGGTGGAACATCTCAGGTCAAAACTAGCTACATCTCTCTTCATACTTGGCCACCAATACTGGAGGTGTAGATCACGATATTTCTTGGTGACTCCCTGATGAAATACCTAGACTGAGGAATGAAAGTCTCGCATCTGTTCCTCACGTATATCTGCTGGCACCCATACGCGTCCCTAGAAACGCAAGAACCCATCCTCGCCTATGGTCCATCCGGGAAGAGGGTCCTCTCCTGACACACATTCCTGTAGGACTAGGCCTTCAGAATCTGATAACTGCCTCATCCGAACACAATCGAGAAGCGTAGAATTAAAAGCTACAGAAGATAGGAAAGATTTCCTCTGTCTGTTGTGCACCTCCAAATGCATCTCAGAGAATAGATCCATAAGCTACAACTCGCTGCTAGCCTTCTGATCTGCCTATATCTGAGTGCTCCTGCTCAGTGCATTAGCCACTGCATTTTCTTTCCCAGGCGTATAGGAAAGCTCGAAATCGAAAGACTGCAGGTACTCAACCCACCTAAGATGTCTCAGATTCAAGTCATGTTGCGTTAAGATGTACTTGAGGCTCTTTTGGTCAGTATACACCACAAAATTCTCTCCCAGAAGATAATGTCTCCAACAATGCAAAGCATGAACAACTGGAACCAACTCCAAGTCATGCGTAGGATATTTCCACTCATGTGGCCTCACCTACCGAGATCCGTACGAAACAACATGATCCTCCTACATATGAAATGCTCCAAGACCAATTCTAGATGCATCACCAAAAACTGTATAACTCTTGCTCAGCTCTAGAAAAAATAGAATCGGTGCTGAAGTCAATCTCCCTTTCAGCTCCTGGAAGGCTGAATCGTAGGATTCTGACCAAACATACTTCACCCCTTTCTTAGTCAATCCCATCAAAAGTGCTGCTAGGCATGAGAAGTCCTTTGCAAACTGTCTGTATTAACCAGTCCGCCCCAAGAAACTCCGTACCTTGAAGTCAATTTTCGGCTGCTCCCAGGTAACTACTACTCTCACCTTCATTGGGTCTACTAATAATTCTGTATCTGAGATGACATGACCCAGGAAGTGAATCTCATCCATCCAAGAGTGGCACTTTGAGAGAATAGTATATAACTGATGCTCCTTCAGTGTAATCAAAACGATCTCAGGATTAGTAGCATGGTCATGTTGAGTGTGAGAGTACACCAAGATGTCATCCATGAAAAACACCATGAAGGAATCCAAGTAATGATGGAACACCCTGTTAATTAGTTCCATGAAGACTTATGGTGTGTTCATGAGACCTAACAGCATGACTGTATACTTGTATAGACCATACCTGCTCCTGAAGGATGTAAGAGGTATATATGATGGTATAACGCATAACAGATGATAATCGGACCTCAGGTCGATATTCGGGAACACGCGGGCTCCTAGAAACTGATCAAAGAGGTCATTGATCCTTGGCAAGGGATATTAGTTCTTGACCATCAACTGGTTCAGCTTCTGATAATCTACACAAAGTTGAAGGGTGTCGTCTACCTTCTTCACGAACAGGACAGGCGAACCCCAAGGAGAAGTATTGGGTCAGATGAAACCTTTTGTATGAAACTCCTCCAACTTCTTCTTGAGTTCCTGAAACTGAAGTGTATCTATCCTATAATGAGGAATGGACATTGGTGCCCGCTCCAGGCACGAGCTCAATTGAGAAGTCTACCTCACGCGCCAAAGGCAAACCTAGAAATTCCACTGGAAAGACATCCCTGAAATGATCCACCACTGGAAGAAAGTCTAACTGTGAAGTCCCCTGGTCATCCAGATATAGACTAGAAATATGGGCTGAAACTATGCCTGGCCCATGATGCTTGGGTCCAGCTCTACCTTCCTGGACATCCCACTCACCTCTTTGAAGAAAAGACCCTCCGTCTGGTGATACGAAACTCGCCCTGTAGTGATAGCAATCGACGAATACCAGGAAGGGAACCAACCAGTCCAGCCTGAGAATGACATCATAGCCTGCCATCTCTAGGACATAGAGGTCCCATAAGAAGTGACACAATTAAACCTCAAGAGGGAATTCCTTCCACTGACGTACGTTAGATGTCCTCATTCTCAAGGGTGTGTCAAGAGTCAACATGTCAGCAGAAGAAAAGACACCGAGCCCAAGGCTCTCCACAACAGCAACAGAGAAAAATCTTTCCAAAGAACCAATATCCAAAAGAGATGAAGATAATACTAAGTCTACTAAGATCGTACCTCAAACTGTAGAGGGTCCAGGATCCTGCTCTTGATGAATCTGCTCTACTGCAAATGTCTGTCCTATACCAAGGCCCTGCATAGCATCCTGAGATCCCTGTACTACTCCTCCCTGAGCCTGACCACTGCATCTACGGCCTCTAACCTGGCATGAATGACCTGACTAACTCAATCCCCTGTTCTGCTGTGGAACTGTTAATCCTGCTCCTACACACGGAGTCGAAACTGATTCTCCTTCAATTGCCGCTGGAAGAAGAACCTTGAAGAAGCGCAGCAGATGACCCATCTTGCTGAAATATCTGAACCCCATTGGGTCTCTCGGGCACTGAGTAATCTTATTCATGCTCCTCCCACACTGATAACAAACCACTTGGGTTCCAGAAGGAAGATCTCATCTACTAGAAGGATCACCTCACTTCCTTGGATCACCTCACGTAGAATCTCGGTGGTGCTTCCTACTGTCTGTCTGAAGAGAATCAGCAGTGGATGCTGAACCTCCCTAGTCCAAAGCTCCAGTCTACCTCAGTTTCCTTTCCATGATGTGTTCCTGGTTGACTATCAGAGTAATAGAAGACAACTGAATGACATTCACCTTTGATTTGATGTCCAGCCTGAGGCCTTCCTCAAACTTCCACGCTAAAAACAGCTTTCCATTCCCCTGAATGGGAGTGGAACTCTATAACTCAGTGAAGCAGAAGGAATAATCCATAACTGTGAGAGTACCCTGTTGTAGGTTCATGATCTCTCTAGCTCTGTCAGCCCTCAGCGTCGCCAGGTAGAAGTAGTCGTAGAACGTACACTAAAACTCATCCCAATCCATAGCCTGTTGGCGACCTGTCAGTGAAACCACATCCCACCATCTCTTGGAGGAATCTCACAGGATAAATGTCGCTAGCATCACTCTCTTCTCTAGAGGAGTCTCCATATTCTCGAAGATGGATATCATGGCTTCCATTGATGACTCTGCAGCCTACGATCCTCTATCCCCTGAGAACGTGGTAGGATGCTACTGCTGAAAAACCTCCGTCACCTCTTCCATAGTCGGGGAAGGATGCTGAGCTCCATGGAAGGTCAACATGTATATTATGAAACCCTCTATGAACTGAGAATCGGCACTGGTGTCTGGGTTCACTATAGTTTCCATGTCGGGAATGATAGACGGAATTACTAGTAGTCCCCAATCTACCGTATCAGGCGTACAGTCACTGCCTGGTTCCTGTAGTATAATGGGAGGATGTCTCAGTGCCATAGCTCTGAAAGTTCAAAAATAAACTTTCATTAACGATGAACACAGATGAAACTTAAGAGAGAAAAACAGAAAAAGATAGAAAAACTTTTTATCTGAAAAAACATGATTACACAGCGTGTAGTACTACTACATGGTGTGTTTTTTAAAAGTTTACCCTGGGAGTGTACCTTGGCCACACATGGCTGTGTAAACAGCCAAGACACACAAAATTTTCTTAAACTACACGACATTTAATAACCCTTTTCCTCCCTACCCGTTCACTCCTACACGACTGGGAACACAGACTGTCCCCGCAAGAAACTACATGGCGTGCTTGTCTACTCCACGACGTGTTTCTTAACACCTCTCCCCTGTCCATGTCATTAGTCACACGGACTGGTACACAGACCACTACTACACGACGTGTCAAAGGAGACATGGTGTGTACTTGACATGCCTTACCTAGACCGTGTTGTTATTGACACGGCCTGACACATGGTCGACACTAGACGACATGTTCCATACGGACACGACATGTACGTGGAACGATAACACTGTGCTGTTGGATAAATGGCCAGCTACAAGTTCAACTATACACGACGTATTCCCAAGGGACAGGATGTGTACTTGAAGGAAAATCCTGGCCCATGTTGTTTGTGACACGGCCGAATACCTATTCCAGACTACACAGCGTGCTAAGATGGAACACGACTTGTTCCTACATGGAAATTTACAAGCCTGTGTCTCTGCCCAACACAGTCAGGGGCACAGAAAAAAAACTACACGGCGTGTATGCATAAAGTACACGCCGTTAATTCTGGGTTTTTCCAGACAGTAGCCGCATATCTACACCAGTGCCCAGAAAACAAGTGTTAAGGTGCCGAATTTTGATACATGGGGGCCCATAATCCCCGTGAATCAAAGAATGGCATCATAATAATGGATATAAAAAGAATAAAGTATAACAACTCACAATCCACCATATTCCAATCCTAGAGGGACCATAAGACCTCTAAGACCAATGTTTGGCTTTGATGATAAAAAATCTCTAAACAAACGATACCCAATCAACATAGCAGGTATTCTATCACATGATCTATCACAATAGTATGCATATTCTTTCACAAATTCTATCAGAACACCATGGAAATTATAATGCAATATAGATGGCATGGGAAAATGCATGACATGTGATTTTATAACAAATGCCTATATGATGCATGATATGGAATACCCTCATCTCATTGGGTTGCAACAAAATAGAAGCATAATCATACAAATAGTAATAGCACAACACATGTGCACCAACCAACGGTGAAATCAAATAAAGTGTAAAATTTTCAAAAACTCAAAAATTGCAATATTCGAGGTAATCTGGATTTTTCCCAGTACACGGGTTCTAGAATGCTCGGGCATAGCAATTTACCATTAACTTATTATGTCCTATCCCTGTCTAATGTCACTAAATAGTAAGTCAATAGAAAAGGAAAGAAACTCCTCTGATGCCACATTGTAATGACATGAATCTAGAGCCCCTCAACTGGTGCCCCAGGCCCAGTTCACCACATGACCTCAAGCACATTTTCCCAAACACCAGAGGCTTCCGACTAGAAGTGAGGGCCTTGGTAAGTTATTGGGGAATCTATGCCCTCATTTCATAAGGTATACAAGGTACATGAAATAATAGTCAATAGAGGAAGCAGTAAACAACATAAAATAACTGAAACTAAACAGCGGAATAAATGTATAATATAATTATGATGCAGCATGATACATGTATCTAAGGAAAATAGGAAACAAAATAACGTGCTGAAATACAAGTGAGAACAAATCACTAAAAGTAAACAGCAACTCCAGTAGCATCGATAGACTAAGCTCTATCGTATGCTCTCCAACTCCAACCATCAATCATGTACCTGATGTTGAAGGGCCACAATCCCTATCCACACCTGCAACCATATAACCTATTTGAGAGGAAAAGCAGGACCCAAACAGGGTGTGAGACTAATCCCAGTAGGCAATCACCACAAGATCTGTGCCCTACTGTCAGTGAGAAATATAGAAAAAGTAATGGAAATAAATGCAGTATAGAAATATAAGTACTCTAAAGTAAACAATCCTACCAATCTCCATTCACATTTATTTATTAATTTAATTCACTCATTAAATTATCAACCAAGGAATCTAGAAAACAACTTTATATTCTCAAGGCATAACAAGCAATGCAATAGGTATCTCAGCAGACTACCTAACAGCAAGCAGTACAAACTCAAGCATGTTCTTTGGCAAGGTGGAATCGTCAAAATCAACCAAAAAATAATCGTGCTGACTCTATAGGTGGTTGACACCGGTAGTTCCCTCTAGTCAAGTAAACATACCAAGTAACAGACACTCTAGGATGCTCTCACCATCAATTCCCCTGTGGTATTACAACTATAAAAATAGACTCTCTTGGGATGAACTTATGTCTAATTCCCCCTATAGTCTCAATACGTAACTAAGGACACTCTAAGGAAGAAAAAAGTCTCATTCCCATAGGTCCTTCGAACGATTCTAATTTATAACAGACTCTCCAGGGAAGCCCTTAACGGTCAATTCCCTCTTTAGTATACCACACTAGGTTCCAAAACCCCTGAGTAGTGTAGTCGTGTGAAATCGACTTTTAACAGCCCACCGTAAGCTCAAAATACTACATGGATAATAGCTACAATGCATCAAAAGCATATAAACAGCAGGTAACACATGAAATCAATTATATCAAGGCAGGCAAACAATGCAACAAGGTATGCCTCACAGGCAATCTAAGCCAAACGGTGAAAAACAACCAAAACAGGGGGAACACCTATGAGGTGATCCTTAAACATGCTAACAAGAAATTATCAATCATCTAATAACCTCAAGAATACATCCAATCTAAGTAATATAACAATACATGATTAAAACCCTAACCTGAGATACCCGATACATGGGTATCCGAAACTTTTGCACCCAAAACTCAATGACATTCAACATAGGGAAACAAACCACCAACCTCGATCCTAAGAGATTGATATACTTGAACCTCATCCTGTAAATCAGCCCAGAACGGAGACGATCTGAAAAAATGTCTAAAACGTTCAACCTCAGATAACTCTCACAAGAGAAGGAATCGGGAAACATGGCCAATGAAGTACCAAGAACTCACCGCTACGATTCTATTGCAACCGACGTCGTTTGATTCAGATAACTGGTGATGGATCAGTTGCTCGAGGAAGATTCAGCCTCCTTAGACGCTCTGGACATAATTTGGCGTGGAAGAAGATGAAAAAAGGTTTAAGACGCGACCCTGGTCCGATTAATGAAATAAAAATAAAAGTACACGGTGTGTACTTCATGAGTACACGTCATGTACTCTCCCTTTCCATACACTGAATTAAGAGGCCTCCACATAACCGCTACACACCATGTGTGTGTCCCGGATATAGCCAGCACACGGCCTCGCGCAGGAGAAATGTACACGGAATGTACTCATAAAGTACACGACGTGTAATCAGAAAATATCCATATTTTCTTATTTTCCTAAAAAATGACCAGAAACAAAAAAACATACCTGAAACAATGATCTAGGTTCTTACATCATTCATACTTCTAAAATATTTTGTGCTCGGTACTTTTAAATCTGATGAAAACTTTATCTTGATTCCGAGAACCAATAAAATCTTTAAAATTCTTATATTTCCTCATAATATTATATCATGAGAGTTCTCAAGATCTATAAGAACATAATTATTGGAAAATCATTGTCTAACTTACATATGAATGAATTTTGACTCCACTTCATTTCATCACCTTGTTTGTTTCCAACCAAAACTCAGTATGATTGGATGAACCTATTAACCACCATTTATTAATAATTCTTACATCCCAATTGTTTGAGAAAACTTATGATATATGAGGATTAATGTAGTGACCCGAAGCTTGAAGTACATAGATATTACATTACTTTTGCGGAATACTTAATACATAAAAAAAATAGACACACAAGGACCGTAATAGTTTAGTGTCTTTGGAAACTTGGTACGCAATCTTCTAATCGTGGTGAAAGATCTTCAACATCTCCCATAAAGATATTCCCCTTTTTGTTTCCTTACATAAAACCTTTCTTTTAATGCTGGGGGAAAATAAAACATAAAAAGGGTGAGCTCAAATGCTCTTTAAGTGTAAGAATGGATAAAATAAAACATACCATATACATTTGAACTTAAATACATGAACATAATATTTAAACATCAAAAGCTTGAGAAATGACATAAAACATGGAAGTACGTAAGGCATAGATCATAAAGAAACATTAAGAATGATAAAATAGAATGGGAATAAAACATGTAATTGTGGCATCCCTTAAGCACATGTAATGATTTCCATAGTATCCAAGGCATTGCTGCAATGACCATCTTAGTGGACAAAGTCCCTTTATGAAATAAGTTCACTCCTCGTTTCAGTCCTGTAATACTGAACCAGATTAACTTACCATTCCACCCAGGTCTATTTCATGAGATATAAATCTTTACCCAATGCATTAGAGGGAGATATAGGTCACACCCATCTCATAATGAAATCATTCTTACTTGTGGCACAAAATAAACATACATCATTCATAATAACCCAATAAATAAAATGGGTTTCATAAATATCATCCCATCATCACATAATCCATATAAAAGAAATGGATATCATTTCATAATAAGAAAAGTGAAACCATGTAAATCATAGTGACATGTTACTTGAAACATACACATATGAAATAATGTCATCTTAGATGAAAAATGGTTTTGATAAAACACTTGAAATGATCTCTTGAGGAAAATATCCTTTCTTTTTCAAAATAATTTTCTTTTCACAAAATGTCATGAAATTTTAAAAGGAAAGTATTTTGTAGAAAATAGTGGTGAAATCTTTTGGAGGAAGATTCCTGAAAATAAGGCTTTATAAAACCGTAATTAATCTGTTCATGCCGTATAAGTTAAAAAACATTCTTCACGTACTTTTGTCAGAAAAGTCAAAAAGTACCTCGTATGGTAAACAAAAGAAATATTACTTACATACCATGTAGTAAAAGTAAAAAATGGGTAAAAATGACTTTATAAATACATGAAAACACTTTTATAAAACATGGACATGGATGATAGAAATAACCCCAGTAAATACTTACGAATAAGCAATCTCAGATAAATATGAGATTTGAAAAATTATCCATTACCTTAGGTCTGATATGCTTCGTATGTATCTGAACCTCCTGTATAATGATTTAAATAATGTCATTGACTTATTACAGAATCATATTCATTGGTATGATATCATATATGGTTCACTTATGACTTTATATTACCCGTTCTTTTGTAAATTTCATGTTAAAGGGCGTTTTGGGTAAAATCGTTTCATTTGTCGTCCGTGTTTTGACTTGTAATTATTCATATGATTACTTAGATCATGATTACTTAATTAAAAAATATAAAACATGATTTATATATAATATATATTCAGAATATACATATATATAATAGATCGATAAATGGAAGGAAATACACCGTTCATGGAGACGGTAGGTCATACGTACGCATGAACGTTGTTTTCGTTTCCTCATTGAATTGAATGGAATTAATTGTATGAACAACATATATATATATATACATAAATCCAGTATCATTATTATGTCATATATTTCATGATTACATATTATATATACTTTATAATCATATATGAATGTTTAATCATTGAGAATGAATCTCATCGCGTCGGGGAGATGGTATTCCGTACGTACGCACGAGCGATGATATCGTTCCCATGATCGTGGAATTTTATTGGAGTGTATGTATACTATTACAAAAACAATTTCACTTTACAATAATCATATATAGTTATTATTTACACCATTATACCCATCCAAGTAAGGTGGTGGTGGAAAATAGATTACACCACAGGGTGAAGACGGTATTCTGTACGTACGCACGCGCGGTGATTTCATTTTCCGTAGGATGGATAGATGGTGAAATAGGGTTGTTTCATACATATAATAACATATCATGATATGAGTGATACTGATGTTATTACTTCATAATGAAACAACCTAAGAAGAAGATGTGGAAGAAGAAATAACGTTGAAAGAATCGGTAATGGACATTACCTCTTCTTTGAAGTGCCTCTTTGAGACATTATCTTAGGGCACTAAAATTGGTATTTGAAGAAGACCAGGAACTCTAAGATGTTTCTAGGGATGTGTAGAAGAGTCTTTTTCAGGTTTTGGCCAAGAATGAAGGCTCAAAGTGGTGTGAGGAAGAGAGGGAGGAGGTTCCCTTTTATAAGGGAGGAGAGGAGCACCTTTGGAATTACTAAAAATATTAATTTATTATAAAGTCAAATTAGGTTTTTAATAGCTGAAAATTGATATATTTCGAATATAAGGTGTGGATGGGTCGAAATACCCTCATACAATAGAATTTAGACAAGTTTAGGTATCAATTGTAACCTTATCATTTAGATTTAACTTTAAGTTAGATAATTTAACTTTTACCGTGTCTTCTTGTTTTCTTACACTATAAAGTTAATAAACATACTATATCAATCCAAAAGAACCCCAGGCTGTTTATTATTAATATATATAACCTTATCTAAGTCATTTGGCCAAACCTTAGATTTTTAGGAATAAAATAACAATTAATAATATAGTATTTGTTTTAAAAACAATTTTATGTCAATTTTGATACTATTTGGTAATTGATTTTTTTGAAACTCATAACAGAATGATTTGTTCGAAAATATTTAATTAAATCAATACTAACATGTCATATTAACATATAAAATTATTTTAATTCATAAAAAGTCTCATATTAAATTTATTTGGTTATTTATAACATCAATTATGTCAATATTTCATTAATAAGATAATTACTGCATCATCATTGTGTCATAAATAAATTAAATTATATAATGTATAAAAATTATAAATAAAATACCATTACGTTGGAAATATTTTTATCTTTCTAAGGAATATTTATAGTCGAATTTATCTTATGTATAACTCTATATTAAATATGATTTATTTATTAAACTTTGATTTTAACTATTTTAACCCTTCTTTAAATAAATTAATAATAAATGTCCTAATCTAATCCAAGTGGTCCTAAATGGTCATATTTTATTCCTAAGGTTGTTTTTGTCCGAATTACACTTATCCAATAGAATTATGACATGTGTTAGGGTAATAATAATATCATATTTACTCTTAATTATCCTATTTACTTTTAACCGTGTTAAAAAAAGTAAAAAGTTACTATTCACCAAAAAAAATTCATCTCATTGAACCACATTTTAGTCCTTCATATTAACCTTGTCTCTAAGATTTTCTAAATTCCACTCACAGAAGCGGTAAAATTAAGTTTTATGAAAAATTCAGTTTTTTTAACTACCACTTAGTGGTTTCACTATTCATCAAAAAATGAATGTTTTCATAAAAATACCAAAAATCAGGCCTAAGCAATATTTGATATTATGAATTAAAAAATTATGTCTATTTTACCAAATTAAAAAAATATCAGTTGAATTAATTAATTTAAAAATTAATTCCCGTCGTCAAAACAAATCGCGTGTTTTTAAGAAACAATAACTATCAAAAGATTGAAACTTGTTTATATCCAATTTCAAAGTGAAATTAATTGCAATGACCAACATTGGATTAAATGGTTAAAATATATTATAATTACATTTTAAAACAAATTAGAAAAATAATCTAACCATATAAATTATTGCGATTAAAAATGTTGTTTTTGATTATAATATAGCGTGTTTTTACTATTCATTAAAATATTAAAGTTATCATAACAATATGAAAAATTTATCCAAAGTAAATTTTTATACCCTGATTCCAAAGAAGAATTTTATTTTGTCAAATTGAACTTATAGACATGTCAAAAACAAGATTTAATGTGGGTGCTCCATCAAAAGGCGGCAAAACTACATTTTTTTTTAAAAATACTTATTTTACTCGAAAAATTGATTTTGTTCTCATACCATGTTCTAGAAAATGTGTAAGATTAATAATAATATTATAAAATTAAAAATGTAGTTGATAATTTTCATAACGGCTAGTTCATAATAATATTATAACCATATATCATTGTTTAGTGAAACCAGGTATTGCGTACAACACATGCTATCGAGTAAAGTCGTGATTGCCTGTAATGCAAGGCAAGTCAGGGATGCGTGTTGTGCAAGCTCCTTTTGGTGTAGCGTAAAACACATGACATTAATGAAATTAAAAGCAATATTTTTCATAAAATCTCGGGGTGTTACATTCTACCCCCCTTAAAATGAATTTTACCCTCAAAATTCATCGGAGTTATAAATGGTTTACTACTCGAAAGTTTTTTTTAATATAAACCCATATCGTAAAAAGGAATACCAATACTTGGCTTTAAAAACTAATGTCTGAATTGTAACGGATACCCAAATTAACCCATCACTGGGTTTCCACGTAGGATAACATAGGTGAAAATATGGATATGGAAGAAAAATCTAACCATCATGTTCTGATGGAGAGTGGTAGAGACCATGGCTATGAAAAAGCTATCAATCACAAAGCCATAAATTTGTGACGATCTAAGGTTCCATCTGATTCATCAGATATAAGAACACTAGGACAACATTTTTGGTTTTCATGATCATTTCCCTAAAGTTTATGAAATTGGAATTAGATGAAATACTTTCATGATTTTGGTACAGTATCACTGTTGGTCATTCTTTGGACAATTTCCACTTCATCTCTTAATGAAATGAAGTTGAATTTTTCATTCGTGATGTGTTAAAAGATCATGTGATAGAATGATGGGTCATTCCATCGTCTCGAAGAAAAGGTTAGAAAAGTTATAAAAAATACATAAGTACATCCATAGTGAGATTAATCATTTATGGTTCCTAAAATGGACTTATACTTCATATATCAAACTGCTTAATATAATAAAACTAGTTTCTACTAAATAGTGTCTTCCTGTAGGCCAGTGGTAGGCGATAAAGGCTAGTCGCACTTCAGTTGTGGGTTTGCTTCCCACAGCCTTGTCCGATGCGATGGGCTGTCGCCCATCCTGTAGGTTGTCCTTTTTATAAAACTACATTACTATAACATCCCATATATAATATCGAATAAAACTTCTATCCTTAAACAATACTAACTTATGACCATCATAATCTATTCCATTATTTAGGCTTATCCATAATACTGCTGTCCAATCTCATATTACAGTGAAAACTATTACCAAAGAGTTCATATAATAAGCATGTTAATACCATAGTTTATCCCCATATATCATGAGATATGTCTTGTTGGTCACATTGCAAACATTCGAAGGCCTTAATCATGTATTCTCTTCAAAAATGAAAACCCATTGAATTTTAGTGAAAACATGAGGGCTCAAAAAATTAACTCTTTCCACATACCAAAACCCCAAAATTCTATATAATCAAACCATGATATAACTATTTCCTTATATCAGTCATGAGCTCATGAATACTGTCAAACATTTCATTTTCTCATTTTCCCTTCATTATGCGCATGTCATCTTTTTTGCAAAAATATCTCAATCACATTCCATGGTTACCGGTACCATAAAATTTTTGAAAACCTCAATAGAACAATACATAAATATTCCAATATTCCACGATACTATATACAACATTATTTTGGAATCCCATTACTTAACCACTTAAACATTCCACCACATCGTTGTCATATTCAACATCACCAATAGTGATTGCATGTGACTTCCCTTTGTCCTTTTCCTTAAGTAGGTGCTCATGTCGATCATCACTAACCCTTGGATTAGGGCATTTATTAGCATAATGCCCCATTTCATTGTACTTTAAGCATTGAAGTGTTGGTGGTGCGTTTTCTGAAGTCTTTTCTTTATTCACATCATTAGAACCCCTTTTTCCATTACTTCGACACTCAGCTGCTCGATGACCTTCTTTTCCACACTTAAAACATTTTCTAGTCCTTTTAAGACAATCTCCACCATGATTCTTTCCACACTTTGAGCATAAGGAAAAATTCATCTTCTATTCACCATTATTCTGAGATTTCTCCTTGAACTCCATATTTTGTTTCTTGTCAAAACCATGAGATGGATATGTAACAGCAACTTCCATTTATACCTTAATAGCATAACACACAATTTCTTCATAGCTACTGAAGTCTCTTATAGCTAATGACCTTCAAAGATTTGGTTTTAAGCCACTGAAGATTCGATCAACTTTACTTTCAGGTTGGATGATAAAGCCAGATGCATACCTTGCAAGCCTTGTAAAATTCTCTTCGTATATACCAACAGATTTATCATCCTTTTTCTTTAGTTCAAGAAACTCCTTCTCCATATTTGTTCGAAAAATACGAAGGATGTACTTATTGAAAAATAAGTTCTTGAACTCATCCCATTTCATGGACTCAATTTCATCTCTTGGTCTCGTATTCATGATAATATTCCACCATTGATCAGCTTCACCTTCCAAATGATATACTGCTAATATGACTTTATCATGTTCAGAACATTGAAGAACTGAAAATATCTTTTCAGTGGTACTGATCAATTATTCAGCAACAAGTGGATCAGAAGACCCACTGAAAGAAGGTGTACGTTGCCTCATGAAGGACTCAATAGAATATTTTTCCCTTCTCTGATCAATTGGAAGTACAGAATGTTTTATAGCTTGTGTAAGTATAGCAATAATATTTTTCACTCCATCTCCCATAACATTTGTTTGTTCAGAAGGACAATCATTGAATTGTCCATTGCATTGATCAACATGGTTCCTTTGGGTTCCAGCAATCGTCTGAAACCCAAAAATAATAGTGTGAGAGGAAACAATCATGCTAGGGAAAACACCATAATAATGGGGGAGCACCCTCAATATCTAACATCTTAGGTTTAATTCTAAGATCTTTACAGTAATTCTAGGACTATAACCTATACGTATACTAATCTTTAGGGACATCACTATAAATACCTTAGAAATATCTCTAGGGATTTCACTAAAGTTTTCGCATCCTAGTTTCCAAAGGTTGACTAAACCATTCCTTTGATACCATCTATAGAGACCCGAATCATGACGTACATAGATATTACATTACTTTTGCGGAATACTTAATACACAACAAAAATAGACACACAGGGACCATAATAGTTTAGTGTCTTTGGAAACTTCGAACATAATCTTCTAATCGTGGTGAAAGATCTTCAACATCTCCCATAATGATCTTCCCCTTTTTTGTTTCCTTACCTAAAACCTTCCTTTTAATTCTGGGGGAAAATAAAACATAAAAAGGCTGAGCTCAAATGCTCACTAAGGGTAAGCATGGATAAAATAAAACATACCATATACATTTGAACTTAAAGACATGAACATAATGTTTAAACATAAAAAGCTTGAGAAATGACATAAAACATGGAAGTAGGTAAGGCATAGATCATAAAGAAACATTAATAATGATAAAATAGCATGGGAATAAAACATGTAATTATGGAATCCATTAAGCACATGTAATGATTTCCATAGTAGCCAAGGCATTGCTACCATGACCATCTTAGTGGACAATGTCCCTTTCTGAATAGTGTTCACTCCTCGTTCCAGTTCTGTAATACTGAACTGAATTATTTTACCGTTCCAGCCATGTCTATATCATGAGAAATAAATCTTTACACAATGCATTGGAGGGATATATAGGTCCCACCCATCTCATAATTAAATCATTTTTACCTGTGCCACAAAATAAACATACATCATTCATAATAACCCAATAAATAAAATGGGTTTCATAAACATCATCCCATCTTCACATAATCCATATAAAAGAAATGGATATCATTTCTTTATAAGAAAAGTGAAACCATGTAAATCATAGAGACATGTTACTTGAAACATACACATATGAAATAATGTCATCTTAGATGAAAAATGGTTTTGATAAAACACTTGAAATGAACTCTTGAGGAAAATATCCTTTCTTCTTCAAAATAATTTTCTTTTCACAAAATGTCATTCAATTTTAAAAGAAAAGGATTTTGTAGAAAATAGTGGTGAAATCTTTTGGAGTAAGCTTCATGAAAATAAGGCTTTATAAAACCGTAAAAAATCCATTCATTCCGTGTAATTTAAAAAAACATTTTTTGCGTACTTTTGTCGGAAAAGTCAAAAAGTACCTCGTATGGTAAAAAAAAAGATTCCTTACATACCATGTAGTAAAAGTAAAAAATGGGTAAAAATCACTTTAAACATACATGAAAACACTTTTATAAAACATGGACATGGATGATAGAAATAACCCCTGTAAATACTCACGAATAAGCAATCTCAGATAAAAATCAGATTTGAAAAATTAACCCTTACCTTAGGTCCGATATGCTTCGTACGTATCCAAAACTCCTGTATAATGATTTACATAATGACATTGAGTTATTATAGAATCATATTCATTGTTATGATATCATATATGGTTCACTTATGACTTTATATTACCCGTTCTTTTGTAAATTCCATGTTAAAGGGTGTTTTGGGTAAAATCGTTTCATTTGTCGTCCGTGTTTTGACTTGTAATTATTCATATGATTACTTAGATCATGATTACTTAATTCCAGAATATAAAACATGATTTATATATAATATATATTCAGAATATACATATATATATATATATATATATAATAGATCGATAAATGGAATGAAATACACCGTTCATGGAGACGGTAGGCCGTACGTACGCATTAATGTTGTTTTCGTTTGCTCATTGAATTGAATGGAATTAATTGGATGACATACATATATACATATACATAAATCCAGTATCATTATTATGTCATATATTTCATGATTACTTATTATATATACTTTATAATCATTTATGAATGGTTAATCATTGAGAATGAATATCATCGCGTCGTGGAGACGGTATTTCCACTACGGGAAAAATGGGTATTTGCGATGGGGGTATTTTCCCGTCGCAAATAAGTAGCCTTTTGCGACGGGGAAGGCTATCCCGTCGCAAAAGGACTGGCGCCCTTTGCGCGCCAAATCGCGGGAAAACTATTTGCGACAGGAATATTCTCCCGTCGCAAATAACCGGCGGTGGTAAAAGGTATTTGCGACGAGAATATTCCCCTGTCGCAAATAGTATGTCGGCAGGTGGTTATTTGCGACGGGACCTGTCGCAAATAACTATTTAACCGTTGACTGTAATAAATGCTGGCTAAGGTATTTGCGACGGTTCCCGTCGCAAATGGGCCCGTCGCAACTAATCTTACCTATAAATACCCCCATCAGTTTTTTTCAAATCATTCTCAAATTCCATCTTCTTCCTCTCTCAAGATTTTATTTCTACAGTTCAGTTTTTCTCAAGTTTAATTTTTTTCTCCGGAGTTGGTATTGAAGTTTTGAAGAACGATCAGAGATCAACCTCAGATCAATTTTCAAGGTATTTATATTTATTTTAATTTCATATTTATTTTTAATGTTTTATTAGTTTTAATTATTCTTAATTAGTTGTAATTTAATATTGTTTACATTGTTTTATAACTTAATAATTAGTAATAAATACTAATAATTAGAAATAATAAAATTATTTAATTATTAATATATTTTATTATTAATATTAAAATAATATAATTTTTTATATATATACAGTTCTTTTTTCATCTGTGTGTTTGCTGTCTTCACATGTATTATTTGTATATGGAGAGAGAAAACACACAGATGAAAGGAGAACTGTATGTAAATTAGAAAATTATATTATTTTAATATTAATAATAAAATATACTAATAATGTTGTTATTCATAATTATTGGTAATTATTCCTAATTATTGGTAATTATTCATTTAATTAGTCATAATTAAGAACAATTACCAATAATTACCCATAATTAGTAATACTTAGTAATAATTACTAATAATTAGTAATAATTACCAATAATTAGTAATAATTACCAATAATTAGTAATAATTAGTAATAATTAGTAATAATTACCAATAATTAGTAATAATTACCAATAATTAGTAATAATTACCAATAATTGGTAATAATTACCAATAATTAGTAATAATTACCAATAATTCGTAATAATTAGTAATAATTAGTAATAATTACCAATAATTAGTAATAATTACCAATAATTAGTAATAATTACCAATAATTAGTAATAATTACCAATAATTAGTAATACTTACCAATAATTAGTAATAATTACCAATAATTACCAATAATTAGAAATTATTAGTAATAATTACCAACAATTAGTAATAATTTCCAATAATTAGTAATAATTACCAATAATTACCAATAATTAGTAATAATTAGTAATAATTAGTAATAATTACCAATAATTAGTAATAATTAATAATAATTAGTAATAATTAGTAATAATTTGTAATAATTAGTAATAATTACCAATAATTAGTAACAATTAGTAATAATTAGTAACAATTAGTAATAATTCGTAATAATTACCAATAATTAGTAATAATTACCAATAATTAGTAATAATTACCAATAATTAGTAATAATTATCAATAATTAGTAATAATTCCCAATAATTAGTAATAATTACCAATAATTATCGGTAAATAGAAATAATTAGTAATAAATAGAAATAATTACCGGTAATTAGTAATAATTAGTAATAAGTACCAATAAATAGTAATAATTACCAATAAATAGTAATAATTACCAATAATTAGAAATAATTACTAATAATTAGAAATAATTACCAATAATTAGAAATAATTACCAATAATTACCAATAATTAGTAATAATTACCAATATTTAGAAATAATTACCAATAATTAGAAATAATTACCAATAATTAGTAATAATTACTGATAATTAGTAATAATTACCAATAATTAGTAATAATTACCAATAATTAGTAATAATTACCAATAAATTCCAATAATTACCAATAATTAGTAAAAATTAGTAATAATTACCAATAATTAGTAACAATTAGTAATAATTAGTAACAATTAGTAATAATTAGTAATAATTACCAATAATTAGTAATAATTACCAATAATTAGTAATAATTACCAATAACTAGTAATAATTAGAAATAATTACCAATAATTAGTAATAATTAGTAATAATTACCAATAATTACCAATAATTAGTAATAATTAGTAATAATTAGTAATAATTACCAATAATTAGTAATAATTAGTAATAATTAACAATAATTAGTAATAATTACCAATAATTAGTAATAATTACCAATAATTAGTAATAATTAAGAATAATTGGTAATAATTAAGAATAATTAGTAATAATTAAGAATAATTAGTAATAATTACCAATAATTAGTAATAATTACCAATAATTAGTAATAATTAGTAATAATTACCAATAATTAGTAATAATTACCAATAATTAGTAATAATTAGTAATAATTACCAATAATTAGTAATAATTACCAATAATTAGTAATAATTACCAATAATTACCAATAATTAGTAATAATTAGTAATAATTAGTAATAATTACCAATAATTAGTAATAATTAGTAATAATTACCAATAATTAGTAATAATTCGTAATAATTCGTAATAATTACCAATAATTAGTAATAATTACCAATAATTAGTAATAATTACCAATTATTAGTAATAATTAGTAATAATTACCAATAATTAGTAATAATTAGTAATAATTACCAACAATTAGTAATAATTAGTAACAATTAGTAATAATTAGTAATAATTAGTAATAATTAGTAATAATTATAAATAATTAATAATAATTACCAATAATTAGTAATAATTACCAATAATTAGTAATAATTACCAATAATTAGTAATAATTAAGAATAATTAGTAATAATTAAGAATAATAAGTAATAATTAAGAATAAGTAGTATTAATTACCAATAATTAGTAATAATTACCAATAATTAGTAATAATTCGTAATAATTACCATTAATTATTAATAATTACCAATAATTAGTAATAATTATTAATAATTACCAATAATTAGTAATAATCACCAATAATTAGTAATAATTACCAATAATTACCAATAATTAGTAATAATTACCAATAATTAGTAATAATTAGTAATAATTACCAATAATTAGTAATAATTAGTAATAATTAGTAATAATTACCAATAATTAGTAATAATTACCAATAATTAGTAATAATTACCAATTATTAGTAATAATTACCAATAATTAGTAATAATTCATAATAAATACCAATAATTAGTAATAATTAGTAATAATTACCAATAATTAGTAATAATTATTAAAAATTAGTAATAATTATTAATAATTAGTAATAATTATCAATAATTATTAATAATTACCAATAATTAGTAATAATTACCAATAATTAGTAATAATTACCAATAATTAGTAATAATTAAGAATAATTAGGAATAATTAAGAATAATTAGTAATAATTAAGAATAATTAGTAATAATTACCAATAATTAGTAATAATTACCAATAATTAGTAATAATTAGTAATAATTAGGTCTATCTCAAAAAAAAGTTTGCGCCAGTCGTGTATGATCTAAACTCTATAATTATCCTAGCTTGAGTGTTTTTTCTAACAAATTATTCAAAACCAGTAATGCTTTTATATTTTATAGAGACATATGGAACAACAAGGTCATCAAAAATCATTATTAGGTGACCGCATATGGATAAAACAACGTATAAATCCAAACGGTTCTGGTTTAAATCCAGTATATGTAGAGGGTGTGGAGACTTTTTTATCATTTGCGGCCTCAAATCCAGAATTTATTTCAGAAGAAAAAATAAATTGCCCTTGCAGAAAATGTGCATTGAGAATGTTTGACACGTTTGACAAAGTGGGAGAACATCTCTTGCGTTTTGGTTTTCAACCAGATTATGTATTTTGGTATCAACACGGTGAACACAGTTCCAGAGCAGGTGATACCAACTTGATTCCGGATCCGTCCCAGTTTCAAGATATAGTACATGATGTTGCAGGTTCATCTGTTCAACATACAGAAACTCCGGCTGATATAGCTTCAAATCCTGAGTTGGCACCGTCTGAATTTTATGAGTTTTTGAAGTCTGTTGAGGATGCATTATATCCTGGCTGCAAGATGAGCAAATTAGAAGCAGTTGCAAAATTTATGGCTATCAGATCAGATAACAGAATGTCAAACACTTGTTTTGACCAGATATTTTCTTTGCTTAAAACACTGTTACCTGAAGGAAATGTTTTACCTGCAAATTAATATGAGAGTAAGAGGCTGGTTCGAAATTTGGGACTTACTTGTCAGAAGATTCATGCATGTTTAAATGACTGCATTTTATATTCTGGGGAAAATGAGTCGTTGGATAGTTGTCCCACATGTGGGCAACTGAGATATAAAAAAGGACAACACGGGAAGTCTGGTTTGATTCCTGTAAAACAGTTGAGATATTTTCCGATTACATCCAGACTCCAGCGTTTATTCATGCCTAAGAATACAGCGAAAATGATGTCATGGCATAAAGAGAATGTTTCAACCGATAAAAGCTTGAATCATCCAGCCGATGGTGATTCATGGAAACATTTTGATAGAGTGCATCCATCATTTTCTTTAGAAGCTTGAAATGTTCGACTGGGGCTTTCCACTGATGTTTTCTGTCCGTTTGGATCTTATGGTAGTCAATATTCATGTTGGCCTGTTTTTTTAACTCCGTACAATTTACCTCCATGGATGTTGATGAAGGAGCCATATATCTTTTTGACTTTACTAAATCCAGGACATCCGAAGAAAAATATTGATGTTTATTTGAAACCATTGATTATTGAATTAAATTTATTGTGGAGTACTGGTGTCCGTACATATGATGTTGCAACGAAACAGAATTTCATACTGAGAGAAGCATTGATGTGGACAATAAGTGACTTCCCGACTTATGGGATGTTATCTGGCTGGAGTACAAATGGTCAGAAATCATGTCCTTACTGTATGGGAGAGAACAACGCATTTATGCTCATTCATGGAAAGAAACCTTGTTATTTTTACTTTCATCGCAGGTTTCTTCCAGCTGATCATCCTTTTCGTAGAAAAAGATATCATTTCAGAAAAGGAACAGTTGAAAGGGAAGGACCTCCAAAAATGATATCACGTTCGGAGTTAAAATCAGTTGTACTTTCATTACCTCCCATCACTTTTGGTCCCACAATAAACTAACAAAAAATTTCTGGTTTTGGGAAAGAACACAATTGGATTAAACGTAGCATATTTTGGGATTTGCCATATTGGTCTGATTTGTTGGTCCGACACATGTTAGATGTCATGCATATTGAGAAGAACTGTTTTGATAATTTGTTTCATACAGTTTTGGATACGCCAGGAAAGAGCAAATACAATATAAATGCATGTATAGATCTTGCCCAAATTTGCAGGCGTCCAGAATTGGAACTGTTTGAGAATGTCAGAACAGAAAGGTTAATGAAACCAAAATTAGCTTATACACTGTCTAAAGAAAACCGTTTATTATTTTGTCAGTGGATTGCAGATTTGAGACTTCAAGATGGTTGTGCTTCCAATTTGGGTAGATGTGTAAAGAATGGTCATATTACTGGATTAAAAAGTCATGATTGTCATGTTATAATGGAAAGACTGCTACCCATTGGATTAAGAGGTCTGTTGAATTCTGTGATTTGGGATTCCATAACAGACATGTCTCAATTTTTTCGGGAAATTTGTGCGGCTACAACAGATTATGATGCTCTAGGAAAACTTGAAAAACATGTTGTTGTAATTATATGTAAACTGGAAAAAATATTTCCGCCGTCTTTCTTCGACTCAATGGAACATTTGATGTTACATTTTCCATATGAAGCCAAATGTGGACGTCCAGTACAATTTCGATGGATGTACCCATTTGAAAGATGCATGAAAAAATTGAAAAGAAAAGTACGTAACAAAGCATCTGTTGAAGGATCTATTGCAGAAGCTTATTTGCAAGAGGAAATATCTTTTTTCTGATCCCATTATTTTGAATTTGAGTATCCTTCAAAACACAACCGAATGGGACGGAACGAGAGGAATATTGATGAAATCGACAAGAAATTATCTATTTTCAACCAGTCAGAGCTTGGTTTTGGTGGAGTTTATGAACGCTGGCTTTCAGATGATGAACATCATAGAGCTCATACGTATGTTCTGCTCAACTGTGAAGAGATGACATCAGTTGTACTGTAACTGTTTATATCACTTATTCTATCATTTATGTTACAGTAAATAACTTTGGTTTTTATAGGTTGTATGATAATCATATCAAGAAACAAATTCCACAAATTACAGCAGCTGCTCTCGAAGAACGTCGACTAAAAAATTTCTCTCAGTGGTTTCAAAAACTGGTAACATAAATTCTTTATCTTTTAGCAACTCATTCAATGTATAGTTTACTATATTGATAATTATTTCAAAAATTTTCAGGTGTCTCGACATGCTGATAAAATTGACAAACGGCTCTGTGTATTCAGTAACCCACCTTCCAAACTTGTTAAAACTTATAATGCATATGTGGTGAATGGATTTTGATTCCACACACATACATATGGGGAATCGAAAAAAACAATGAACAGTGGAGTTAGCTTGAGAGGATCTCATCATCGAGAAAATGAAGTTGACTTTTATGGCATACTTGATGAAATCATTGAACTCTGTTATCTTGGAAAACATTACATAACCATGTTCAAATGTCGGTGGTTGGATACAGAGAGAGGCGTGCGTGTTCATCCGACTCATGGAATCATCGATATTAAATGTAAAAGTGTTCTCATAGTAAATGAACCATTCTTATTGGCTCAACAGGCACATCAAGTTTATTACGCAAAGTACTGTGCTACATCAAGAGACTTGACTGATTGGTGGAGTGTAATAAAAATCAAAATTCGAGACAATCAGTTTAGTCAAAGTGAATGTGCTTTCCCTGATGTGCAAAGAATTGAAGTTTTTCAAGAGAGTACTCAAAATCAATATTTTTTGCAAAGAGACATGAGTATCGATGACGACACCCCACATTTAAGATTCGGTGATGACGATGATGTTAATGATGTCACATATGAATTTGAAATGGTAAGAGATAAAGCAACTGTAACTCGAATGGATATCGATGATGTTGAGGAGGAATATGACGATGACATTGACATATATGAAGATGATGATGAAGATGAACACTGATATAATTCCACGGTATTTATATACAATCATAATATGTATATATGTATATATAATAGTAATTATGAATTATTTGCTAACAACATTAACATTTTCTGTTTTAGATGGACGACGCCACATTTCGTGAGTTGGCGGATGCTGACCTGACTTTCGATGCGGATGAGTTGCTGCCAGATGACCCTTAGCCTGCAGGCGCTCCAGGGAGTATGCGGAGGGGGCGCGGTCTTGCACGATTGATGATTCCTGACCCCGTCCCCGAGCGACGTCCACATCTTGGGTTTGATCCACGCACACTGAGGTGTGAGAACTTGTGTGATAACCTATTGATTTGACTAAGATTTCATTAATCGATTCACATAATAAATGTTTATTATTTTTACAGTTTTCCGCATATAGCAGTCGGACAGGGAAGCGCTATTTTGCGCAACTATTTCTCTCACCCATGGACCACATGGGAGCAGATTCCCATTGATGTGCAGCAGGCCATGTTTGGCCATTGGTTGGTACGTACGTAAATAAATAATTTTTATTTTGAAAATTATTTCATTTCTAACTTGATATTTTGATTTATTTGTAGGTTTTATGGTATCCGATCGAGGATACCATGCGTGACTCCATCCACGAGGCATGGGAGGTGGCCATGCGTGATCGCCTTCGTCAGTTTTTGCACAATTTAAGAAAAGCTGCGATGAAGAAAGCATGAGTGTCAGATTTTGACGAGTCATGTAGATCACACCGACCAGAGTACATTTTATCCCATGTATGGGATGGATTATGTGCGCACTAGTTGAGTGGTGCCTTTCAGAGGAGATCATCGGTGGGGAGGCAGAATCGGGGGAGACAGGAGGTGACTCATCGAGCTGGGAGTCGTTCTTTCAGTACTCATAGACAGCATCTGGTACGTACATTATTTATAAATATTTTATATAACTATAAATATTAACAGTTTATTTTTTATTCTTATAGGCTGTCGAGCACCCCGATATTACGGAGTACGACGTATATCGGAGGATGTATAGTGATCCTGCTACTGGGGAGCTTAAAGGTGATCGTCAGCATCACATCGTGGTTAGTATTATTTGTTTTCAAGTTTAAAAATTAACTGTATATAATATATTTACAATTTTAATTTTAAATTGCAACTACAGGAGTCGTATGAGGCCGCAGCGTCATAGGCCCGGCCTGAGAGTCAGGTCGAGTCATCAGATCAGACCACTGGCCGTCAGTTTGATGAGGCGGCATGGATGCAGGCCACCCAGTATGCCTTCAAGAAGGGCCGGGTAGTTGGTATCAGCTCTCGACTGACTCCCAGAGATTATTATGGCAGTGCTGCGATGTCAGCGTCCAACTCGAGAGGATCTCGTGCATCTTCTTCTGCTACACAGTATGAGGATTAGTTGCGATCTCAGACTGCACTGATAGAGAGTCTCCGACAGGAGCAGGAGCAGATGCGTCAGCAGCATGAGGAGGAGCGTCGACGCCAGCAGCAGCTGTACGAGGAGCAGACGAGTCGGTGGCAGCAGCAGCATCATGAGCAGATGGAGTAAATGCGTCGACTCACTCATGATTTAGTGTTGGAGTTTCCTCCACCACCATCTGCAGATCCCCCCTGCCCCCCTCCTTCAGATTAGAGTTTGTATTTATGTTATAAAATTTTTGAAATCAAAATATCAATTTTTTTCTATTCGTAGTTTCTGTCTCATTATAAAATATTTATTAATATTCTATTATTTTTTATTTTTGAATTATAATTCTATTATTATTATATTAATTAAAATAATTTATTATTTTTATTTGTGAATTATAATTCTAATATTATATTAATTAAAATCATTTATTAATATTTTATTATTTTTTAATTTTGAATTATAATTGGATTATTATTATATTAATTAAAATAATTTATTAACAATTTATTTTTTTTATTTTTTTTATAGTATTTGCGACGGGATACTATTCCCATCGCAAATAGTATTATTATTTTTTTATTTGTTAAAAAATAGTTTTTGCGACGGGCCCCGTCGCAACTAGTTTTTTACAAATATACGGAGTACTAGTTGCGACGAGGATTCTCCCCGTCGCGGAAAAGGGCTTTAGCGACGAGCCCGTCGCAAAAAAATGTTATTGCGACACCGTTTTCAGCAACGGGTCATTTGCGACGGGACCCCATCGCAAAAATCCATTTGCGACGGGATCCCTTCGCAAATGACCCGCCGCAAATACATGTTTTTCTAGTAGTGTCCGTACGTACGCACGAGCGATGACATCGTTCCCATGATCGTGGAATTTTATTGGAGTGTATGTATACTATCACAGAATCAATATCACTTTACAATAATCATATATAGTTATTATTTACACCATTATACCCATCCATGTCAGGTGGTGGTGGAAAATAGATCACACCACGGCGTGGAGATGGTATTCCTTACATACGCACGCGCAGAGATTTCATTTTCCGTAGGATGGATAGATGGTGAAATAAGGTTGTTTCATACTTATAATAACATATCCGTATATGAGTGATACTGATGTTATTACTTCATAATTAAACAACCTAATAAGAAGAAGTGGAAGAAGAAATAATGTTGAAAGAATCGGTAACGGACATTACATCTTCTTTGAAGTGCCTTTTTGAGACCCTCTCTTAGGGCACTAAAATTGGTCTTTGAAGAATACCAGGACCTCTAGGATGTTTCTAGGGAAGTGAAGAAGAGAATTTGGCAGGGTTTGGCCGATCATGAAGGCTCAAAGTGGTGTGGGGAAGAGAGGGAGGAGGTGCCTTTTTATAAGGGAGGAGAGGGGCACCTTTGGAATAACTAAAAATATTATTTTATTATAAAGTCAAATTCAGTTTTTAATATCTACAAATAGATATATTTAGAAGAAAATGTGGTTATGGGTCGAAATAATTTCATCCAATATAATTTAGACAAGTTTAGGTATCAATTTTAACCTTATCATTTAGATTTAACTTGAAGTTAGATAATTTAACGTTTACCGTGTCTTCTTGTTTTCTTACACTATAATGTTAATAAACATACCATAACAAGCCAAACGAACCCAAAGTTGATTATTATTAATATATATAACTTTACCTAAGTCATTTGGTCGATCCATAGATTTTTAGGAATAAAATAACAATTAATAATATAGTATTTTTTTTTAAAAAAATTTTATGTAAATTTTGACACTATTTGGTAATTGATTTTTGTGAAAATCATAACAGAATGATTAGTTCGAAAACATTTAATTAAATCAATACTAACATGTAATATTAATATATAAAATTATTGGAACTCATAAAAAATCTCAAATTACATTTATTTTGGTATTTATAACATCAATTATGTCAATATTTCCTTAATAAGATAATTACTGCATCATCATTGTGTCATAAATAAATTAAATTATTTAATGTCTAAAAATTATAAATAAAATACCATTATGTTTGAAATATTTTTAGATTTTAATGAATATTTATAGACGAATATATCTTATGTATAACTCTATATTAAAAATGATTTAGTTATTAAACATGGATTTTAACTATTTTGACCCTTCTTTAAATAAATTAATAATAAATGTCCTAATCTAATCCAAGTGGGCCTAAATGGTCATATTTTATTCCTAAGGTTGTTTTTGGCCGAATTAAACTTATTTAATAGTATTAAAAAATGTGTTAGGGTAATAATAATATCATATTTACCCTTAAGTAACCTATTTACTTTTAGCCGTGGTAAAAAAAAGTAAAAAGTTACTATTCACCAAACATTATTTTCATCTCATTGAACTCCATTTTAGTCCCTGATATTAACCGTGTCTCTCGTATTTTCGAAATTACACTCACAGAAGTGGTAAAATTAAGTTTTATGAAAAATTCAGTTTTTTAACTACCACTTAGTGGTTTCACTATTCATCAAAAAATGAAAGTTTCTAGAAAAATAACAAAAATTAGTCCTAATATATATTTGATATTATGAATTCAAAAATGATGTCTATTTTACCAAATAAAAAACATATCAATTGCATTAATTAATTTAAAAATTAATTTCCATCGTCAAAACAAATCACGTATTTTTAGGAAACAATAACTGTCAAAAGATTGATACTTGTTTATATCCAATTTCAAAGTGAAATTAATTCCAATGACCAAAATTGGATAAAATGGTAAAAATATATTCTAATTTCACTTTAAAACCAATTAAAAAGATAATCTAACCATATAAATTTTTGCGACGAAAAAAGTTGTTTTTGATTAAAATATAGCGTGTTTTTACTATTCATTAAAATATCATAGTTATCAGAATAATATGAAAAATTTATCCAAAGTAAATTTTTATACCATGATTCCAAAAAAGAATTTTATTTTGTCAAATTGAACTTATAGACATGTCAAAAACAAGATTTAAGGTGGGTGTGCCATCAAAATGCGGCAAAACTACATTTTTTGAAAAATACTTATTTTATTCGAAAAATTGATTTTGTTCTAATACCATGTTCTAGAAAATGTGTAAGAGGAATAATAATGTTATAAAATTTAAGATGTAGTTGATACTATTCATAACGGCTAGTTCATAATAATATTATAACCACATATCATTGTTTAGTGAAACCTGCTATTGCGTACAACACACGCTATCGAGGAAAGTCGTGATTACGTGTAATGCAAGGCAAGTTAGGGATGCGTGTTGTGCAAGCTCCTTTTGGTGTAGCGTACAAAAAAGACATTAATGAAATTAAATATAATATTTTTCATAAAATCTTGTGGATTTACAATTAATAAACAATAATTAATCATCTAAATTAAGGTTATAATTTTTAAGATAATTCTTAACTCCTGACATCATTTTCTCCATTAAACCTCTTCAACTATATTATGAATATATTAATAAAAATATTATTTCTATCAAACATCATTTCAAATATATCCTAAAATTCATGTTGATGTATCTAAGACCGATGATGTTTTTGATCAACAACATTTAGTTTCTGATGACTTTTGTGACCAATACTGCTGAATCCAGTACTCTATTTACGTGATTTATTATTTCATCCTCTGTATCGGAAAAGCATCTTTGACAAAAACAAAACATTTCTCCCCCTTCATGTTTGGGTTTGAACATTCAGAAACCTTCACCATTTAAAGAAAAACTTTTACAATTGATTGGTTGAAAACAATATTTGTTAAAAAACATAACAAAGGATCTTTAATCTCTCACATTGCTTTTTTACAACACCTGTTAACATTTATTTCAACTCTTAGAAGTATTTTACAACTCAAATTTTGTAAAAAAATAAAAATCTTCAACTTTTTCCAAACATATCCTCCCTCAAAAGAGAGTTTCTTAACACCACACTATTTGATAAAGTAATTATTTTAAATGAATTTCATCCCTTGGTGAAATGAAAATTTTTCATCTATGTTAAGATAAGACTCACCTCACTTTTATCTTTTCCTCTTAGATTTATTTTTCTCTCCTCAATTTTATGATAACCACAACATTAGATATTTTAAATTTTGAAGGATAGAGTTGTACATATTCTTCCCCTTTGTCATTAAAATCCAAAGCATGGTGGGGGTATTACTTATAAGATTTAGGAAGTCGTTATAGGAGGAAGAACATGAAGTTGCAGCCTCAACTCAAAAAACCATTATTTTGGAATTTCCATTATGAAGATATAATAAATTTTATACTTCATTCAGATATATTCCAGTAAAAAATATCTAGCAGAAAATTTCTCTTTTATAAATTAAAATTTTATAACAATGTGTTTTGTTATTGAATGTTGGACATGATTTTTAGAAAGATCAGTTGTTTATCAAAAATTATCTTCAATGGTTTACAAAATTTTACCTTAAAATCGTCCATCTGAACATTCATCCAAAAAACCAAATTATAATATTGAGTAGTAACAACATAATCTGAATTTTCTTTTCTCAATTTTATTTAACATTAATTATTACTATGATGACTTATACAACATTCACCCATGAAAATGTTCCTTCAAAGGATAACTTTTTATCTTTTCAATATCCAACACAATATGAATCAATATAACCATAAAACTTCATCTCACAATTTCATTTATATAAAAACCCATTTGAAGTTGTTCCTTTGAAATATCTCAAAATTCTCTTTTCTGTCAACATATGTGATTATTTCGGATTAATTTGATACCTAGAACACAAAGGCACATCAAAAATAATATTATAACGTGTGGCTGTAAGGTAAAATAGAATTCATATCAACTTTAGAAATTATTTTTTATTCATACTTTTTCTAGACTCATCCTTACTCAACATCACCCCCACTATGATTGGAGTATAAACTTCATTGGATTCGTTCATTCCAAAATTTTGAAACAATTCCCAAACATTCTTGTGTTTTTATTGGAAAATGTAATTTCTTTGAACTTGTATACCAAAGAAGAATGTTAATTTTCATAATAATGAAATCTTAATGTTCTTTATCATTACATTAGAAAATGATTTAAAAAAATATTCTCTATCTATAGAAAAAAATATATCCTCCACAGAAACAATTATTATTATTTTTTTGAAGTCAATATCTTTCACATATAATTTGATATCAAAATTTCCTTTAAAAATAATCAATATTCTCAAATAGTTTTTAAGATTTGAATATCATTCATGTGGGTCTTTTTTATCCCTTATAAATAATTCTTAAAAATAAAATATTTTTTCACCCCCATCAAGTAGAAAACCACTAGGTTGTTTAATGTAATATTATTATTCAATTTATATATTGACAATTGATTAATTTATATCCATCTGATAGACATTATAATTCTAGTGAGAATGCACTACTAGAAACATTAAAATAATATCCAAATATGTAATGGGGGAAATGTTTCATATAAATATAGACCCTCCACCTTTGCATAACATTTATAAAGAAGCCTTGCTTTAATTATTGAAACATTTCCATGTTTATTCAACTCGTTTCTGAAACCCGATTTTGTTCGGATAACATTTTTACCTTTCGAATGCGGAACAAGTTACCATGTTCCATTTTCATAATATGATCTAACTCTTCATTCATATAATTCTCCAATTCTTTTCCTAGAATAGATTCTGAATCTGTTCAGGTTCATATTTTGAAATGATTGATGACCAATATTTCTAATATCATCTTCATTTTTGTATGAACTAGAGCCTTCTGATTCCCTTGAATTTTTTTAGTCTAAACATATTTTTTTAAAAGTAATAAATTTCAGAGTTCCTCTCGCAAATTACATTTCCTCATCACATGATTCAACTTGATATTCATGCACACTTCTTTTCTCACGTTCATTTTTGTTGTAAAATTTTAGGTTTTCTTTCTCCATATTCTTAGGATATATTGTTAAGGAAGTTGTATTTAAAATAAATTTCAAATCATATGAGTCCACCTAATTTTGTAAACATTTTTTACAAAACATAAAAATACTTCCATTTTCTGAGTACCCCATGAAAATTCCTTCTTCGACTTTCTCATGAATATTTCCATGATATTTATTTTTAGTTTTTATAAAATAAGAAGTTCCAAAAACATTGAAGTATTTTAATGATGATTTTTTGGTTATACCACATCTCATAGGAATTAATGTTTGATTTCAGTCTCTATAAACATCTGTTCTGAGTATGTACATCAATACTAATAGCTTCTCTCCATAATAACATCAAAATATTATATTCTAATAACATACCATTTTTCATTTCTAAAGAAATTCTGTTATTTCTTTCTGCTACTATATTTTATGGGAGTGTAGTGGTGATTATATTTATGTATGAAACCATTCATCCTTATATAATCTTCAAAATAATTGATTGTGATTTCTTTTCCATAATATTTTCTCAAATTATATACATTAACACTCATTTATTACCCAAATTCTCTATTTAAAATACATGAACATTTCAATAGATTCTGTATTGTCTTTCAAAAGAAAGTTTATTCCCATCTAAGTGAAATCATCAATAAAAGTGATAAGGTATAAATATAATTTTTTTTTATTTATGTCACATTGTCCCACATAAATTGGAATTAATATTTTCTATAGGTTTTGAAGATTGAATCTTTACTTTCTTATGACTTTTATTTCCATCTTTCCTTTCTGAAAAGTAACTAAAATATCTTCCTCTCTTCATTTTAAATCTAGAAGATTTTATAAAACATCAAAATTAGAATGTTTTTTTCATGTTTGTCTATATATGGTGACCAATTCTTTAGTGTCATATCTTATTAGTTTATTTATCACTTATATAACATGATTTTTTTTTGTTCTCAAACATTCAAATTATTTACTCTAATTCTTTATCCTTTTGTGAAAAAATTTATATATTTTAAAATTATGATATTACATGAATATATTATAAAAATTTATTATTTTCAATCATCAAAAATTTAATTAAACTTTTTGTGTTATGTTTTAGACATCAAAAAATAGAAATTCCTTAGATTTCAACTTTTCGACTCCAATCTCTGTCATTCTGATTCCTATGATTTTTAAGGAACTATCATTCTGAAAGGTAACACAACCTACATCATGATTTTGAACATGATTCAATATTTTCAAATCACCTATAATTTTTTAATAACAACCACTATAATGTATCCATTATTTTGTCTTTTTACTTTTTTTCAAGGTATTCTCAACAACAAAAATAATTCCTCAACATTCTTCTTTCTGGCTTCAATTTATTTTATATCATAAGAAACTTATTTTGGAAGCTGTGTTAAATATCTTTCTGCATGAGAGAATCCTGATAACATCTTTAAAAAACGTCTTCCAATCCTTCAAATTGAATGTTTTTGAAAGTCATTAACATCTTGAGACTTTTCTTTTCTAACGTCTTGGGTGTTAGGAAACTTACTAATTTGATCATCACTATTTCTTCCCCTTTGTTCAACCCTTCTTCTAGGAAGGGATATGTTATGGAATATATTATAATCCTTATTCCCATAAATTCCATACCACCAATAGAAACCATAAAATCAATATTTTCCATTGATGTTTGATATTTCTCTGTAGAATCTTTTTTAAGGTTGATAAATTCTTCATGCTCTAATATACTCTCAGTGTGGACAATCATTCCTTATAAGAGAGTTTTCAAATTTTTCATATTTACCAGTTCCTTATATATTTTCTCCTCCTAAAAGTTACATAATATTTCATATCACCTAAAATATTAAAAACATCAGATGAAAAATTATTTTTGAGGGTGGGTAATTCTACTTAATCTTTATCTGAGCTTTCAAAAAAACTTTAGAATTCATAAATTTAACTTCTAAATCTTTATTGAAGTTTTAAATAAACATTATAAAGGTATATTTGGTCTCAAGAAGTTTTAATTGAATCTTGTTGAATTAATATTCCTTAGATTCTAATTTTTTATTGAGATCTTCAACCATGGTTCACTATTCTTCAACTCATAATTTGTAGCATAAGATCTCCAGAAAGAATTATTCCTCTTGCATGATGACATATTTTCTTCATTCAGAAACTTATTTACAATATTTCTTCATTACACTAATTTCATTATTGAGTGGTCTGTTTTTATCAAGACATAGAAAGATTACGGTTTCGAGTTGATACTCTCTATATGATTATTAACCACCTTATTCACCATTTTTATAATCCTTTGTTTTCTCAAGTTTTATAATGAAGGTTCCGAATTATTAAAAACATTCATATTACATAGAATTGTTTCTAGTAGAGTCTGATTCAACTTTTTACATAATGTTATTCTTTTATTTATAGTAAAATTTTTATTTTGTTTATGGATGACTTGCCATATTCAGAAATTTTTTTTCCACTTCTTCCATCAATGTGTTTCATCAGAATCATATCTATAATCACAAATTTTGTTTTGGGGAAATTCATATCAATGTGTCTAATTCAACAACACTCAAAATATGTGATAGGTTGTTTTCCAACCTATTTTCCCCTTCATCTTTGATAGTTCCTACATATAAAAGGCATGATATTTTTCTTTCAACTCCTCATCCTCTTTATCATGAGAATCACAAAGATCTAAATTGTCGTCAACTTGAATATTCATCTTTCTCATAGCCTTAAAATCTATTTCATTTTACATCTTATTTTTTAACATTAGGTCTTTTCCCATTTTATAAGAAACAATAATGTTATACAGTTCATCAAGAGAGAAACTATCCTTATCTTCCAAAGAGAAGATTTTATAATAAAAAATGTCTAGAATGTTTCTCATGAGTTTCTTCACAATTATATAATCTTCTGGAGAATATCCAAAACCTATGAAGTTGTAAATAATTTCATTTACTATGGTGAAGTATTTATCAATGGGTTCGTCATCTCTCATTATTATGTTTTAATACTTACTACGTAATATTTTAGCTTTTCTTCCATCAATTTAGTATTCCCTACGAATATAAAACTAAAAAATAAAAGAATTATACCAATATAAATTTATTGATACATTATTTATTTTTTGTTAGAAATGATAAATTACAAGAAATATTAAGTATTGATGTTATTATTTTTATGTACTACTATTTTTTTACTATTAAATATATCGATCGATACAATTAATTAAATACAAAATAATATACTATTTGTAAAACCCTGATATTTTATGATAAATATATATATTTTTATGTCTTATATTATAGTCAAAATCAATGGAATCTTTCACTATAGAAAACACTAGCTTGGCTTGCGTTATACGCAAGAGCAACCTTCCTCGATTGCGTGTGTGGTACGCAATATCAAGTTTCACTAAACAATGATACATTGTTATAATATTATTATGGACTAGCCTTTATGAATATAATTAACTAAATTTTTAATTTTATAACATTATTATTCATCTTACACATTTTCTAAAACATGCAATGTGAACAATATAAATTTTTCAGGTAAATTAAGTATTTCTAAAAAAATACAGTTTTGTCGCCTTTTGATGGCGCACCAACAATAAATCTAGTTTTTTACTTTTATATATGTTCAAATTGAAAAAATAAAATTCTTCTTTGGAATCAGGATATATAAATTTAATTTGGATAAACTTTTCATATTATTCTGATAACTATCATATTTTAATGAATAGAAAAACACGTTATGTTTTAATTAAAAACAACTTTTTTCATCATAATAATTTATATGGTTAAATTATAATATTTAATGGTTTTAAAGTATAAATAGAATATTTTTTACCATTTAATACAAATTATGTCACTAGAATTGATTTTACATTTAATTAATAGGTAAAATCATTTCAATCTTTTGCAATGTTTTAACTTTTAAAACTCATTTTCTTAACAACGAGATAAATATTAAATTAATTTCTGCAACTTCTGTGATTTGAATTAGGAAAAATGGATTACATATTTGGAATTATTAGGTCCAAATTATGTTAATAGGATACTTTTTATTTTTGGGCACTATGAATAGTAACTACGGTAAATAAAATTTACTGTAGTTAAAGGTAAATCGGGTAATTAAGGGTAAATATAATATTATAAAATTACCATAACACTTGTCTTAATATAATTTTATGATTATATTTCGTTATATGGCATATTTTGGTCTAAATGGAATCCATTAGAACCCACTTGGAAGTGATTAAGACCTTCAATTTATTTTATTTAAAATAAAGTGAAATATGTCTCACTCAAACTTTAATAATTAAATTATTTTTAATATAATGTTATATAGAATAATAATTTGGTTATAAATACTCATTTGAAAGATAAAATGTTTTTATTTATCGTGGTAATTTATTTGTAATTTTTAAGAATTATTTATTTACATTATTAGCTTATACATTAATGATGAAAAATTTGTTTATTTAGTGAAAAATAAATAATATAGTTTTCATTGAAACAATAATACACATCAAAAAGCCAAAAAACCTTCCCAAGACATATTGGTAGTGTATATATAAACCCTAATCACCCAATGGCAGAATTTGTGACCATTTGGATACTTATAATGAAGATTATGACACTTATATTATTTTATTTTAAATGATTTCAAAGTTGTCACCTTCATAATTTAATAAATATAACAATTTACATGTTGTGATTTTAAGATGATAAATTTGAGTAAAAGTATTATTATGAAATCTATGAGATGTATCTTCATCATAGGATTTAATTTTTAATTTATATTCAACAAATAAGTATATTAAATAATTATACCAAAATGTTGTACTAATTATTTTATTAAGAGATATACAAAATAAATGGTGTTAAAAATATTAAAATAAATATTATATGAACTATTTAATGTTCACCAAGAATTTTATAGTAAAATTTACCATTTTATGAATCTATTAAATATTTTTTTAGAATATTTTACCTCTGTGGATTTTATTTAAATTAAAATAACTAATTAGTGTCAAAATTGAAACTATTGTTATTTTATAAAAATAACATATTTTAAAATTGTTTAAAATCAAAAAAATATTTAAAAATTATAAATTTAAATTTATATGGTCTAAAATGTAATAAATTTGCCAATTATTGACAATTCACAATACATAAGTAATTATTTATAACAATTTAAAAATCATAATCTTATTACCACAAATAAAGTTAAATAGAATAAATAAGGATAAATCAAGTTGATAATGTTTTAAATAAATCCCAAACATGTCTAAATTTTATTGTTTGACGTGATTACAACCCTATCTCATCTAATAGTCGTATTTGAGCCATCTTTGGAGGTTTTTACGTGATATTGAATTTATTATAAAGTATTATTTCTTATGTTACCAATGGTGCCCCTCTCCTCCCATATAAAAAGGGAACCCCTTCCCTCTTCTCTTCACACCCTTTTGAGCCTTGAATATCATCCAAACCCTGAAAATTTCTCTTCTCAACCACTCTAGTTATATCATATAGGTTCTGGTCTTCTCAAAAGACCATCTCTAGTGCCCTAAGAAGAAGATTAATGGAGGTGCGTCGAGGAAGATGTAATCTCTTCTACTGACACTTTCAAGTTTCTTTCTTCATCTAATTACTCTTATTTAGTTGTTTCACTATAAATTAAATACATAATTATTAATTATATACTTATATGTTATTATAAATATGAAAAATCACTATTTCACCTTCTATCCATCCTACAGAAAATAAAATCACCGTGCCTGCGTACGTACGAAATACTGTCTCCACGTGGTGGTGTAATCTGTTTTCCACCAACACCTTACGTGGATGGGTATAATGGTGTAAATAATAACTATATATGAATATTATAAAATCATAATTATTATTATATATCATATCATCCACTATAATTCCATTCAATAAATATGGGAACAATATCATCGCTCGTGCGTACGTACGGATTACGGTCTCCATGACGCGATTAGATTTATTTTCAATGTTATCATTTCAAGAATGATTGTAAAGTATATATAATAAGTAATAATGAAATATATGAAATAATAATGCTACTGGAGTTATGTATATATATATTTTATCTACTAATTCTATTCAATTCAATAAGAAAACGAAAACAGTGTTCTTGCTTACGTACGACCTACCATCTCCATGAATGGTGCATTTCTTTCCATTTATCGATCTATTATATATATGTATATTCTAAATATATATTATATATAAATCATGTTTTATATTTTGTAATTAAGTAATCATGATCTAAGTAGTCATATTAATAATTACTAGTCAAAACATGGACGATAAATGAAACGATTTTACCCAAAACACTGTTTTAACATGGAATTGACAAATGAACAGATAATAGAATGTCGTAAGTGAATCATATATGATATCATAAATATTATTATGGTTATGTTACAAGTTAATAATATTTTTAAACCAACTATACAGAAGTATTGGACACATACGAAAGAAATTGGACATAAGGAAAGGGATAACTTTTTAAATCTCATTTTTATCCGAGATTGTTTATTCGTATGTATTTACCGGGGTTATATTTATAATCCATGTCGCTGATTTATAAAAATGGTTTCATGTATGTTTAAATTTATTTTTACCCATTCTTTTGTTTTACTACTTGGTATGTAAGGAATCTTTCTTTTTTTTACCATACGAGGTACTTTTTGACTTTTCTGGAAAAAGTATGAGAAGAATGTTTTTTACCTTATACAGCATGAACAGATTTTTACGGTTTTATAATGCCTTATTTTCATGAAGCATACTCTAAAAGATTTCATGACTATTTTCAACAAAATCCTTTTCTTTTAAAATTTCATGGCATTTTGTGAAAAGAAAATGATTTTGAAGAAGAAAGGATATTTTCCTAATGAATTCATTTCAAGTGTTCTATTAAAACTATTTTCCATCTAAGATGAAATTATTTCATATGTGTATGTTTCAAGTATAATATCTCTATAATTTACATGGTTTCGATTTCTGTATGATGAAATGATATCCATTTGTTTTATATGGATTATGTTATGATGGATGATGTTTATGAAACCCATTTTATTCATTGGGTTATAATGAATGATTTCTGTTTATGTTGTGGCACAAGTAAAAAATGATTTCATTATGAGATGGGTGGAACCTATATCTACCATCAATGCAAAGGGTAATGATTTATATCTTATGAGATAGACATGGCTGGAACTAAATGTTAATCCGATTCAGTGATACAGGACTGGAACGAGGAGTGAACTCAGTTCAGAAAGGGACTTTGTCCACTAAGATGGTATTGGAAGTAATGCCTTGGCTACTAGAGAAATCATATCATGTGATTAATGTTTTTACACAATTACAAGTTTTATTTCCAATATATTTTATCATGACTTATTTTCTATTATGATATATGCCTTACCTACTTCCATTTTTATGTCATTACTCAAGATTATGATGTTTAAACATTATGTTCTTGTTTTTATGTTCAAATGTATATGGTTTGTTTTAGTTTCTCCATGCTTACCCTTACTGAGCATTTGAGCTCACCCTTTATATGTTTTCTTTTCCCCAGGATATAAAGAAAGGTTTTGGGTAAGAAAACAAAAGGGGAAGATCTTTATGGGAGATGTTGAAGATCATTCACCATGATTAGAAGATTATGTTCTGAGTTTCCAAAAACACTAAACTATTATGATCCTTGAGTGTTGGTTTTTGTTATGTATTAAGTATTACTCAAAAGTAATGTAATGTCTATGTACGTCAAGTTTGGGGTCTCTACAATTGGTATCATAGGGAGGTTATAGTCAACCATTGTCAACATGGATGTGAAAGCCTTATTAAGAACCCTAAGGATATGTCTAAGCATAGAACATAACCTTGTATTTAAGAAATGGCCATGAATAACCTATGATAAGACCTAAAGTGTGAAATTTTATTACTGATTATTTGGTTTTCCTATTGTAATTAGTGTTTCTCACACTATGATTCTTGGTTTTAGTCAATGGTTGGAACCCAAAAGAACCGTGTAAATGCGGAATGCGACAGACAATGCGATGATTGTCCTACTGAGCAACCAAACGTTATGGGAGCTTGAGGATATGATGAGTGAGAGGTATCCTCATATGTTTTTTACAAAGTGACGAATTTCTAGGGAGAAATTCATTTTATGGGGGGTAGAATGTAACACCCTGATATTTTATGAGAAATATATATTTTTTTATGTCTTATATTATATGAAACATAAAAGGAATCTTTCACTACACACAATAGTAGCTTGGATTTCGTTATACGCAAGATCAACCTTCCTTGATAGCGTGTGTGGTGCCCAATATCGAGTTTCACTAAACAACGATATATTATTATAATATTATTATGGACTAGTACTTATGAATAGTATTAACAACATTTTGAATCTTATAAAATTATTATTCATCATACACATTTTCTAAAATATGACATGTAAACAAAATAAATATTTCGTGTAAAATAAGAATTTTTTAAAAAATGCAGTTTTTCCACCTTTCGATGGCACACCAACATTAAATCCAGTTTTTGACAGGATTATAAGTTCAATTTGACAAAATAAAATTCTTCTTTGAAATCAGGATATAAAAATTTATTTTTGATAAAATTTTCATATTATTCTGATAACTTTCATTTTTTAATGAATAGTAAAAACACGCTATATTTTAATTAAAGACAACATTTTTCATCATAATAATTAATATGGTTAAATTATAATATTGAATTGTTTTAAAGTATAAATAGAATATATTTTTATTATTTAATATAATGTATGTCATTAGCATTGATTTTACGTTGAATTAATAGGTAAAATCATTTCAATATTTTGCAATGTTTTAATGTTTAAAACTCAATTTCTTAAAAATGAGATTATTTTTAAATTAATTTATGCAACTTATATTATTTGAATTAGTAAAAATGGATTCCATATTTATAATCAGTAGGTACAAATTATTTTAATATTCTATTTTTTTGGGCACTATGAATAGTAACTACGTTAAATTTTAATTACCATAGTTAAAGGTAAATCGGGTAATTGAGGGTAAATATAATATTATAAAATTACCATAAAACATGTATTAATATAATTGGATGATTATATTTTGTCTTAGGGAATATTTTTGTCGATGTTTAATCCATTGGAACCCACTTGGATGTGATTAAGACCGTTAATATATTTTATTTAAAAGAAAGTGAAATATGTCTCACTCAAACTTTAATAATTAAAATATTTTTAATATACGGTTATACAGAATATAAATTTGGTTATAAATACTCATTTTAAAGATAAAATGATTTTATTTATCTTGATAATTTATTTTTAATTTTAAGAATTATTTATTTACCTTATTATCTTATACATTAATGATGCAAAAATTATTTATTTAGTGGAAAAACGAAAATATAGTTTTTATTGAAATCATAATGCACATAAAAAGGCCCAAAAACCTGACCAAGACTTATTGGTAGTGTATATATAAAACCTAATCATCCAATGGCCGAATTTGTTTCCATTTGGATCCTTATAATGAAGATTATGACACTTATATTATTTTATTTTAAATGATTCCAAAGTTGTCACCTTCATAATTTAATAAATATAACAATTTACATGGTGTGATTTTAAGATGATAAATTCAATTAAAAGTATTATAATAAATTCTATGAGATTTATATTCATTATAGGATTTTATTTTTAATTTTTATGCAAACAATATGTATATTAAATAAATATACAAAATTCTTGTACCAATTATTTTATTAAGAGATATACCAAATAAATGGTTTTAAAAATATTAAAATAAATATTATATGACATATTAAATGTTATAAATGAATTTTATAGACAAATATGACATGTTATAAATATATAAAATATATTTGTTAGAATATATCCTCTGTGTGGATTTTATTTAAAATAAAATAACTAAATAGTGTCAAAATTGACACTATTGTTTTTTTATAAAAATAACATATTATAAAATTGTTTAAAAATTACAAAAATATTTAAAAATTATAAATTGAAATTTATATGCTATAAAATGTCGTAAATTATCCAATTATGTACAATTAACAACACATAAGTAATTAATTATTACAACTTAAAATTTAGAATCCTATTACCATAAATAAAATTAAATAGATTAAATAAGGTTAAATCAAGTTGATAATGTTTAAAATAAATTCCCAACATGTATAAATTTTACTGGATGATAATATTAAAACCCTATCCCATATAATATTAAAATATGAGTAATTTTTTGAGGTTTTTATGTGATATTGAATTTATTATAAATTAATATTTCTTATGTTACCAAAGGTGCCCCTCTCCTCCCTTTTAAAAAGGGAACCCCTTCCCTCTACTCTTCACACCCTTTTGAGCCTTGACGCTCAGAAAAACCCTGACAATTACTCTTCTAAACCGCTCTAGTTATATCATAGGGGTTATTGTCTTCTCAAAAGACCAAATCTAGTTCCCTAAGAGGAATTTTAATGGAGGTGCGTCGAGGAAGAGGTAATCTCTTCTACCGACTCTTTCATGTTTATTTCTTCTTATACTCCCTCTTCTTTAGTTATTTCACTTTAAAGTAATAACATAAGTATTAATTATATACATATATGTTATTATAAATATGAAACAAACCAATTTCACCTTCTATCCATCCTGTGGACAATGAAATCACTGTGCTTGCATACGTATGGAATACCATCTCCACATTGTGGTGTAATATGTTTTCCACCACCACCTTACATAGATGGGTATAATGGTGTAAAGAATAACTATATATGATAATTATAACATCATAATGATTCTATGATATTATATCATACACTCCAATTACATTCAACAAATATGGGAATGATATCATCGCTCGTGCATACGTACAGATTACCGTCTCCACGACGCGATGAGATTCATTTTCCATGTTAACAATTAAAGAATGATTATAAAGTATATATAATAGGTAATAATGAAATATATGACACAATAATTATACTGGATTTATGTATATATATATATGTCATCTACTTAATTCCATTCAATTCAATACGGAAATGAAAACAACATTCATGTGTACGTACGACCTACCGTCTCCATGAATGGTGTCTTTATTTCCATTTATCGATCCATTATATATATGTATATTATGAATATATATTATATATAAATCATGTTTTATATTCTTTAATTATGTAATCATGATCTATGTAATCGTATTAATAATTACAAGTCAAAACATGGACGATAAATGAAATGATTTTACCCAAAACGCTGCTTTAACATGGAATTGACAAATGAACGGATAATATAAAGTCGTAAGTGAATATTATATGATATCATAAATGTTATTATGGTTCTTTTACAAGTTAATAATATGTTTAAACCCACTATACAGTAGTATTGGACACATACAGAATAAATTGGACATAAGGTAAGGGATAACTTTTCCAATCTCGTTTTTATTCGAGATTGTTTATTCGTAAGTATTTACTGGGGTTATATTTATCATCCATGTACCTGTTTTATAAAAATTGTTTCATATATGTTTAAAGTAATTTTTAGCCATTTTTGACTTTTACTACATGGTATGTAAGAAATCCTTCTTTTGATTACCATATGAGGTACTTTTTGACTTTTCCGACAAAAGTACGAGAAGAATGTATTTTAACTTATATGGAATGAATGGATATTTACGGTTTTATAACGACTTATTTTCATGAATCTTACTCTAAAATATTTCATGAATATTTTAAAAAAATACTTTTCTTTTAAAATTCCATGTTATTTTTTGAAAAGAAAATTATTTCGAAGAAGAAAGAATATTTTCCTCAAGAATTCATTTCAAGTGTTTTATGAAAACTATTTTCCATCTAAGATGAAATTATTTCATATGTGTATGTTTCAAGTATAATATATATATATGATTTACATGGTTTCAATTTTTTTATGATTAAATGATATCTATTTGTTTTATATGGATTATGTTATGATGGGATGATATTTATGAATCCCATTTTGTTCTTTGGATTATGATGAATGATTTATGTTTATATTGTGGCACAAGTAAGATTGATTTCATTATGAGATGGGTGGGACCTATATATCCCTCCAATACATTGGGTAAAGATATATATCTCAGGAGATAGATATGACTGGATCGACAAGTTAATCCAGTTCAGTGATACAAGACTGGAACGAGGAGTGAACTCGGTTTAGTAAGGGAATTTGTCCACTAAGATGGTCTTGGCAGCAATGTCTTGGAAACTATGGAAATCATATCATGTGCTTAATATTTTTCCACAATTAAAAGTTTTATTTCAAAGATATTTTATCATGATTGATGTTACGCTAGGATCTCTTCCTTACATACTGCCATGTTTAATGTCATTACTCACGATTTTCATGTTTAAACATTATGTTCATGTTTTTATGTTCAAATGTATATGGTTTGTTTTATTTTCTCCATACTTACCCTTACTGAGCATTTGAGCTCACCCTTTATATGTTTTCTTTCCCCCCAGGATATACAGAAAGGTATTTGGTACTAAAACAAAAGGTGAAGATCTTTATGGTAGATGTTGAAGATCTCTCACCATGATTAGAATATTATGTTCCGAGTTTCCAAAGACACTAAACTATTACGATCCTTTAGTGTTGGTTTTTATTATGTATTAAGTATTCTGAAAAAGTAATTTAATGTCCATGTACGTCAATTTTGAGGTTTGTACACTATTAATAGTTGGATATGTTTTTTATCATATCAATACCAAAAATATTTTTATTAGAGTACTAATTTATCATTATTAATTATTATTTCCCAAAAATATTTTATCAATAGAAAAATTTGTTGCAATAAATTATCAAATAACTATAAATCTTTTAGTAATAACTGAATATATATTTTTGAATTCTTTATTTATAACATATATTTTTTGATAAAAATTACATATTTATTTATTGATATATTATATTAATAATTTAAAATATTAAAATAAATAAATATTTTTAATATAAAATCATCGATAAATGATTCCAAAAAAATATCAATTATAAATTTAAAATTAGAAATATAGATTTTCAAGAATTATATGTTAATTTTTAACAATAAATTTTTGTTATAATATGTAATTATTAATTACATTTATAAAACTCACCCCACTGAAAAATCACCACCTCCAGTTTAATTGCAGTGCAAAAACATCCCCCAATATGAAACCAAAAACCAAAAAAATCAGTTTGTATTAGGTTTTTCTGTTTTCTTGTGCACCATTCATTCTGGGTTCACCATTCACCAGAGCTTCTCCATTCATCGCATTCTCTCTATTCATCACATGTTGGTCACAGGTTCTCCATTAGTCACATCATTATTAGTTTTCTATTCCCCAGTCATAGCAGGATCGTTATAGGTTCTCCATTAGTTACCTAATTATAGTTTCATCGTTGATATATTATTTTGTAAATATGTTCTACTTTGTTTGGTAGTGTTAGAATATGTTTTTATACTAGCAAATAAACATGCCTTCATCCTATAATCATGGAATTTTTATCCTTAAAATAGTTTAATATTATGATTTTTTGATATGATTTATATTCTTGTAGCTAAGGATTTTTATAATGGATGAACATTGAAACTTATTTGGATTCTTAAATCATTGACCATTCCATATGTTTTCATAAAAATTAAAAAAATAAAATTTTTAATGTTTTAATAAATACTGGTATATATTTTTTAGAAATTATCAGAGGATATAAAGGTTACCCAATCAATGTCCTAATATTTTAACAATGTTGTGGATAATAATTTCGTAATGTAATTTTTTAAAACAATATGTTAATACGTCTAATAGAGAATATTATAAAGTGAATAAATTATGTTAATGACATGTGTCGAGAGTTTTCATAAGAATGAAATCAATATTATGATTCCTGAAATGAGCTACTAGAAAGTAAGAAATATTCGTGGAAACATCTCACATTTTAAGAAAACTATATCATATATATTGTCAAGGATGAAGTGTAACCTATATATGATATAATTTGATATATTACCACTAAAATTAATTTTTCACATTTTAAAAATTCATTCATATTTAAAATTAAATTTTCAGAATTACGAAAATTTAATCACGTTTAATAATGACCATTTATTAGTTAAAAAGTTATCAATACAAATAGTATATGTTATTTTTAAAAAATAATTTATATTTTATGATATAGAAGCATTGATATGTATTCAGTTTTTTAGTGGTATTTTATATTAGTTTACTTTGTTTTTAACATACATCTTAAATCCAAGAAAATGATAACCTATAAACTGTTATATTGAAACTACAATTTCATCCCTTCCCTCAGCATTCAATTGTTTAATTTTTATATTGAACTCAATAAGGCCATTATGTTGGGTATTATTAAAATTAAATTACTAAAAAAATTACAAAATCTTTCATTAATATTATTTTCATCGACAATTTTCACTAAATTTAAATTTGGATCTGTCATCATACATTCTTTTTGGATCAACAAATTTAAATGGAATTATAATATATGAATATTCATAGAAATCACAGCGTGACGCATTGGACCCCACACAAAGTGCTCCAAAATGAAATAAACAAGATTAGATTAATACCTAGATGTTAGAACTCTTTCAAAGCTCTATCAAGCATGCCTAAATCATACATTCTTCCTTGGGAGGTTTTGGGGACTTAGTTTTGATTGTGAATAAGGATTATTACAACTCTATGTTATATTTTTTCCCATGAATTATAATCCCTTCATTATTCATTTGGATTTAAAAGAAACTGAGAAGTAATTTATTATATTATTAACCTTCACACTACAAAATTATAGAGTAATCTGAAAATTCTCATCCAGATAAAGTTCAAAGTTGTTGAGTCGTAAGTTATATTAACTATGATTATTTTTTATTATAAATTAATTGAATTTATTTATCATTCACAAATTATTTTAATCTAACCTTAAATTCATATTATAGTATTTTCATTATAATTTTATATATAACATAATTATTATTAAATCAAAATATTCTAATATTAGAAAAAATTAATAATTGGTTATTACTTTTTAATCCATCTACGTTGTTGTCCACGTACTTCTTAACAACATGTCATGATTTTTATTTCCATATAATGTGTTGTTATTTTCCTTAAAAAATTGTAATGGAAAATCAGACAACTTTGAAAATATCACTGTGATCCATACTAGAGGAGGAAAACCTTCTCACTGGAATGAATTGAAAAGAATGTTATAGGGACTTTTATGTTATACTACACCATGAAAGAATATCTTATGAGTTGGAAAACCCACTTCCTAAGTAAATTTACAAAGAGACTAGTTAGCGATAAGTATATCTATACGTAATGAATGTGGAAAATTAAATAGTTATCTAATTTTTTATGTTTTCCTTTATGTTGAATGATATTTTAACGTAATACGAGGCTATGGATGTGTATAAAATAGTTTATCACCTTCGGGATCTCTATCAATAGTAGGTGATATCAGAGATATATGCGATCTCCAATTCACTTTTCACATTCCATCTCAGAATGTTAGTTCCATCCTAGGAACATGTATTCAAGATGACTGGCTATATTGAGAGCCTGGAAATATGTGTTTTTAATATTCCCAATGATTTTCACATAGATCTCATTATTTTCCCACTACCAAAAAACTTTTTTAAATTTTATTGTGAATAATAATATGTGTATTAGTGAGAATAAACTCTCAAACTCTATACTCTTATCCTTCATGTTGATAAAGACATAGGGAATGAGGAACCCATTGTTCTTATGGTAAATTAGAAGAATAGGAATAAGGTAATGGGTCCAAAGACTCATTCCAAGTCAAAGGATCCTAAGCACCATCCCTCCAACAATAAAAATATATAGAAGAAATATAGGATCGAGATATGGTATGTTTTTCATGTCGTAATCATGGCCATTGGAAGATGAAGTGAACCCATCAAAATAAGAAATTGGAATCTTTAGGTTCATTTATTATTAAGTGAAATCATTCCATATCTATATGTTGGGTATTAGATATTATATATGGGGATCATTTTTTTTTCCAAACCATGTTGAATTTAGAAGGTTTCCAAGGATGTACTGGATCTATGTGCTACTGATCATGGTATAGGTGTTAACAAATCGGTCAAATTACAATTTATATTTCAAAATCTTTAGTATAGTGTAATGTAATGTTGAAACATAGGTATGTTGTCTGAGATATTTTATGGGATTTATTTCCAATCTAAACTACTAGAAATAGGGATAATAATATTTAAGGGTGTGTGTGAACAGTGTGAATGAAATAAATGCGAGACAAAAAAGAATATATAAATAGGTGAAAGAGAGGTGTTAGGTCTATATTATGTTAAAAAGTAGGATTATTTAGTAAGAGATAATGAGTGAAACTCATTTGATGATAATCGATGTAATGATGATGTTTTTGAAAATATGGATACAACCAAAAACGAAAACAATAAAGTCACGTACAAAATAACAATCATTAGTCAATGAGCTCTCCTTCAACTATTCATATGATTAAATCCCTCAATTAAAACCATAGGAAAATAATTAAAATAGCATTGTATTTAATTTTCATTATTTGATTCATCATGAAAAAACAAGAACTATATTTAAATAATGTATTAAAATAAGAATGAGTTGGAGTTATATAGATTAATAAACATGAACATGAATTTATTATCAATCAAGATCAGTATATTTCCATAAAGAAATTATACACTGTGCATGTACAAATAAATTAAGCACAAATCACAAACAAAAATACTAAATATTCAAAAGAAAATAAAAAAGGAAAGATATAAAATCTTTTATATAGTGTTTACGTTCATATCCTCTTACTCTGTCTCAAATTTTATCTAGCATTGAATAATCTTCTCAAATTATAGAAGAAATATCATGCCATGAACTTCAGATAAATGGTGTTAGTTGGGAGCCTAGATGTGTTACGTAATAAAACATTTATCCCCCATTGGGAAGTGTTTCTCCCCATGTTTCATCTCCGATTTCATTTTTTGTTATTCCTAGGATGATCACGAACAATTTCCACTAACTTAACTCAGTTTAAAATATGTCACAGATCACATGTAGTCATAAATTTTTCTATTTCATCTATTCATGAATCAATTTTTTCTCTTGTAATAACCTGATATAACCACATGTTCCCTATTTTGAATTCATAGGGACCTACTTATAACTTAATTTATCATTCTTTTATATCACTATCTCTACTTAACACATGAGTTTTAATTATTCATTTTCTTTTAAATTGTATCCTTCTTTTAATTTGGCTTCAAAAAAAAATTCAGATCTCAACTTATCATCATTCTCAATATTCATATTTGTCCTCAAAACATGCCTTAAAATGGGTCATGCTCGGTGATTCTTCAGTGAATCAATCCATGTTGTGTGAGTCTTCTTAAATGAGCTCAATAAAATCACAATTCTCAGTTTAGGGGTGCAGTTCTTCATTTCTCAATGAGAATCATGGTTCTTCACTCAGCATTGAATCCAACATATTCGAGCTTAGATGGGTTAATATGTGAATGAGTTCTTGACTGTCTTGATACTAATTTCATCATGCATTGAATTAATTTTTCTTCATATTAAATATTACTACTATCGGGGTCATCCTCAAGTGGGGTACCCACATGCATTATTTAAGGAATAAAGAATGAAATTAAAAAATAGATATGTTGAAAAGAGTGGGATTTTTTTTCAGGCATATGATATTAAGGCACCATACACTTCTTATGTCTTCCCACGTGTGGTGAAATTTTTGTTTCACCTATTGGTTTTCATTTCTATGAATTTAAGAATTACTCAAGTCTAATTGGAATTTTTATGAGGTTCTATTTTATCTAATCCTAGTGTTATTCATTTACACCATTAATTTAGATTGTGAACATCAAATCTACATAGTTAGATATATTTTTGAATATTTATAGGGATATATTTTTCATTTCAGGCTACCTTCATACTACATCTTCATTCTACATTAGATCCACTATTTTATTATAGTATTATTTTTGAGATCCCACTCATCATTGAGAGTATCTGCTTTATACACAATATTATTAATGGATTATGCTTTCTGAACTATGTACCATGGTTTTTCTCTATTCGGATTTCCATGTTAAAGATTCATGGTGTCAACATTTATTTTTTTCACATATATTTGGAAACTGTGTATCCAATTTAATTTTTTAGGTTTGTTTGAAAGGGAATAAAATTTATTTTACATGTGTGTTCACTTGGGTTTTTGTTTGAGAATTCATCTATTTCCATCATTCCCAATATCTACTATCATTGTTTTTAGGTTTTATTTAGGTAAATTATGTAATCCAATTAGAGTAAAATTAGTTTTTTTGTGTGGTACCAACTATCACATGTGGTGATTAAAAATGAAGGACCTTCAATTTATTAAATAGAATGAATCTTCTAGTGTTTATTACTCAAAATCCAGAAAGAATTTCTGATGAATAGTGATAGTTTGAGAATGATATGGTTTTTCATTTCATTATTCATTTTGTTAATGATAGTGTTGTAAATTATTTTCAACATCTGTCATAAGATAACATTATAGGAGAATCTTCAGATAACCTATGAAACCAAATTAGTAAACTCTAAATTCTTTCTCCTCAAACAAGTGATTAATTTGAGGTAAAAATAAGCTATATCTATTTATGAATATTTGAGTTAATATAGGGATTTTTTGATCAATTTTTGGTCAGGGGTATTAATTTTAATTAATATGTTTTAGAAATTTTGTGGCTTAAAACATTATCTGATTCTGGGGAGAATTTGTGTATTACCATAACCAGTTATTCTCATAATGGTGTTGTGACATTTATTTTGGTTAATTATTCTATTTTGAATAACGAAGACAGTAAAAGTACATGGGATAAAGCTTTTTCATATATTTTAGTCACAAATAATAGAGGTGATGTTAGGAAAATAACCAGGATAAGGAACTATAGGAAATTGAAAAGGAAGAAGCAAATCCTGTTCGAAGTAGAGAGAGTTTAAATGTCATAATTGTGGTATTAAAGGAAATTTTATGATTTTTTTTCTGTTATATGAAAAGAGAAAATATTTTGATGAAAAAGAGAAAAAAAGAAAAATGAATATGGAGATGATCATGTCATCATCACTATAGGGGATATCATATTAATTTTTGTAACTCCCTTAATATTTCGTATGATTGTACTTCATGGGTTGTTAATAGTGGTGCATATTTTCACATTACATAAAGGAAGTAGTTCATTAGATCGTATATCCTATGAAATTTTTGGATTTATGAAGATGGTTAATGATGGTCATGCATATGTCGTATGTATTGAGATAGTTTGTCTAGAGACCAGTATAAGAAGTTAGTTGATGTTGAAGAATGTTTGACATGAACTTTAGGTTTTTCTGAATATTATTTTTATCATAAATCATTATGATGATGGTTTTATCAGTAAATTTGGTGATGGGTAATGGAATCTTTCAAAGGCCTCCTTCATTTTGGATCGAGGTAAAACAAAATTATGTTTTTACTAGACTCATGCTTCTATTTATTTTGATACCAATCACATTGTTTGGTGAATTTTTTCATCCAATTTACTCTATAGGATGGATAACCACATTAGTGAAAAGGTTCTTGGCCATTTTTAAAATATAAATTTTCTTCTAGGTTTGATTGGTTTTAAATTAGAGATGTTTTATAAATATTTTTCCAGGAAATAGAGAATGGTGAGTTTTTTAGTCATTTTCTACAAAAATTCATAGGTATTTGAATTATTACATTTGGTGTTATGGTCCTTTGAATTCTAAGTCCTCTAGTGGTGGTCTTTATTTTTAAAAATATTTTTGATTACTGATCACATAATCTTTGGGTTTATGTTTTGAGCTACAAAAGTAATGTTTTTAGTGTTTTTAAAAAAATTCAGGTTCCATATGAGAGGGAATCTGGTAAGAAGTTGAAATGTATTCAAACTAAAAATGGGGGTGAGTATTGTGGTCTATTTGATCTGTAATGCAGGAAGGAAGGTATTGAACATTAGAATATTCATTATAAGAAAACTCATATAAATATTGTATCTAGTGGATGAATATTCAATTTTTTATAAATATTTTGATGTTTTGATTTGGAAAAAATGTTTTACAGACATTTATGGGATGAGGATTTATTTACTACTGCTTATATTATTAATTTTTTTAGATATGGTTTCTTTTCATACAGAAATTCTTGAAATGTTTTGGTTTCAAAAATAGATTAGGTATGATCATTTATGTATTTTTGGTTGAATATACTATTTTCATGTTCCTAGAAAAGATATGTACAAATTAGACAGAAAGTCATGGTTGTGTATTTTTATTGGATATGGACATGATTATTTTGGATAAAAGTTTTTTGAATCTTCATTGAAGAAAATTTTTAGAATATGTGATACAATTTTTAAGGAGGATCATAATATTTCAAAAATTGATGAGGGAGAAAAAAATACTTCCCAAAATTCAGATGTGTTTCTCAGCCTTGAGTTAGTTTCTTAGACACATTTACCTTATGTTGTTGATTTCAGTAATATTGTTGATTTGGAGAATGAATTTCAAGGTAAAAATGTTGGTGTTGATTTTTTTGATGAAAATTTTATTTATGGTGATCTGGTTCTAGGGGTTATTAAAGAACCCAAAATTCCACTCTGGAAGTCATCTCAACGTCATAAAATTTCTACTCAATATTCACCAGATGACGATGTTCCCCTTGCTGAAGGGTGAGAACCAGATTCTTTTAATGACCTAATAGAAATATTTCGGAAGGATTGTTGGGTTATGGTAATGGATAATGAGATGAGATCGTTGCATGAGAGCCATAATTTTGAGCTGGTGAAATTACCTAAAGGTAAGAGATATTTAAAAAATCAACGGATTTATCAGATTAAAAATGGGGAATCTATTCCTATACCACGATATAAGGGAAGGTTAGTTGTTGAAGGATTTATTCAGAAGAAAGGTATTGATTTTGGTTATAAATTTTTAACCTATTATCAAAATGTCTTCCACCTAGGTTGTACATGGTTTAGCTACTAGATTGAAACTATAGATTGAGAATATGCATGTGAAGAAAAAATTCCTCTATGTATATTTTGTTGATGTGATTTATATGCAGTATCCAGAGGGTTTTGTGGAAATGGGTAATGGGAATATTTTCTATAGTTTGAAGAAGAGTTTTTATGGTCTAAAGAAAGCTCTGAGGTAGTGGTATATGAATTTTGAATCAATTATTTTTCATCAGGGATTTACAAATACATCCCTTTATCATTGTTTTTTTGAAAATATATCCTAATAATGATTTTATGATACTATTGATTTATGTTTATGATATGATTATTATTGGTTTTGATTCTTATGTAATTGACATATTGAGGAAGGATGTTTTTCAGTGTTTTGTTTTGAGATACTTGGGTCCAACATGGTAGATTCCTGGAATGTCGATCTCCTGCGACAGAAAGGCCAACAAATTATGTTTGTCACAGGAGAAATAAATTGAGAAGGTTCTTTTAGATATTTCTATAGACATGAAAAAAGTTTTTATAACTCCTATTTATTTACGTTTTATGTTCAGTATCAGTCAGTCAACTTCTATTGACAAAGGTAGAGTGGATATTAAGCACATAACATATTGATCTTCCATTAAAAACTTCATGTCTTATATGGTATGAACTAGACCTGATATCGCTATTGTAGTTGGTTTTTTTATTTGTTTTCAATACAATTTAGGAAGAGATAATTGCAGATCAGTGAATTATATTTTTTATCATCATGGTAATTTTGACTTGATATTGAGTTTTGGAAATGGTGAACCTATGATTTTTGGATTTATAGATTCATATATGGTCATAGATATGGATATGAGGATGTCTAAAACAGGCTATTTGATAACTTTTTCAGGGGTCTATATCTCGGAGGTCTAGATTCTAAATATTTTTCACTATATCTACCACTATGTAAGAGTTCATTGCAAATATAGATGCTTGTAAATAATTTTCGTGAATGAATAATTTTATTCAATAGCTCAATATTAATCTGGATAGGCATGCTTTGTTTTGTGACCGACATACTGCTATTTTTTGTGAAGTAATCCCAGTTTTCATAGAATGTCAAAACATATAACTATTGAGTATCATTTGATCTGTGATGTAATTTATTTGAGATAACTAATGATTGACAGGATCCACATTGATGATAATGGGTCAAACATATTAACCATGATTTTACCCATATGTAAAGACTTTCCTACTGATTGCAGGGTTGTCCATGATCTCCAATTGAGTTGGAGGGGGAGTTTGTTTGGGGTCCTCCTCATTTGGGGAACCCATATGTATAATTTATTGAATAAATAAAAAAATTAATATGTCAGAAATATAGGGGTTACATTTTTTTTAAGTGGATGAATTTGAGGTGACACACAATTATTTCCTTTCTTGGAGGCACAGTGTAATTATGTTTTCACCCATCAGTTTTCAGATATAAAATTAGAGAAATTAATATAGTCTTATTGTCTTTCATCTACGGATCTCTTTGATCTAATCCTAGTGTTTTTCATTTTTCACCTTTTATATGGTCTATAAACACATGCTCAACATGTTCGGATCTATTTGGGTTTCATTATCAGGCTTCATTCTTCATTTCATGATTCTTTCATACTACACATTCTTTCATCTTTTCATCCACAGTTTTATCAAAGTACTGTTTTTGAGATCCCACTCATCTTAATTAGTATCTTATTTGTACTCTTTATTATTATTGGATACTATTTTATTGAATAGGTATCATGGTTTTTCCCTTTTTGGTTTTCCACATTAATGATTTTCAGGGTTAACATTTATTTTTCTTCATATATATTTGGTATATATGATTCCACTTTAATTTTTTAGGATTTCATGAGGGGGAATAAAATTTATTTCTAGTACACATTCCCCGTGGTATTCATTTTCATGTTCGTCGCTTGATTTATTTCAAAAAAAAGTAAAAAAACTAGGTTCAATGACTCAAGAAATAGGGGTTTTTCAGGCTCTATCATATTGAACACACTAGATATCAGTTTGTCTAGATCACAAAATTCCTAGAATCGGTGTCTTAATTGGTACCTTTTATACATTTTCTTTAGTTTGGGTCTTCTATTTAGCTGAAATTAACAATATTTATTCAGGGTTTCACATTCTTTAATATTGAAACTTCTCCAACAATGGTGGTGAAAGTATGAGGCGTTATTCTATGCAACCCAAATGTTTTTTTCTCCCTTCATGTTTGAGCCATGTCTCCCATTTATATGAATTTGTTATAGTTTTTTTATTAAATTTTACACCGTTTAAAATCGGCCCACATTCATGATTTTTCTTCATGCTTCATTGGGTTCCAAACATATTGAAATCCTAGATATCTTCAACATTGGTTTCCAATAACAAATAGCCTCAGATTCATTCACAATGAAGGATTTATTGACATTGATTCAACGGTCAAATCGTATTTGAACTTGGATTATTTTTCCTCAATATGTATCTCATTTGAGTGGTCGACTGGTGTTTAGAATAATATTGAATATCCCACCACAGTTGAATTCAAGAAATGGTGTGCATCCATGCACATATAATTACATTTGTACTTCCAAATATTCTAGTTTTATAGGGACGATTGACTTCAATTGATGATTTTTTTTTTATTTTCTAAGTTTGTTTGATTAAATTACTACCGATGTTAATTTCCTTTAACGAATTTTTAACCTATAAATGGACCACACAAAGAAACTTTTAAAATAAAATAAACAAACAAACAATTTAAAAAATTAAAATTATATAATTATAATTATATTGACGTCTTAACTTAAATCTTAAAGAAATAATTAAAATTACATAACAAAGTAAAAACATTGGAATGAAAAAAAATTAAAATTCAAAAATCATTAAATATTTAAATAACAGATTAAAAAAAATACTAAAAATTTGTAAATAAAAAACTATAAGTTAATGAAATTAATTATTAAATAATCAAGAATATGTGATAATTAATTAAATTAAATTATCAATAAAATAATAATATATTAAAAAAATGGTTAAAAATGAATACAAATTATATCGGTTGATTAATTAATTAAAACAAAAAAAATCAAAAAAAAATTAAGAGAAAACATCTATTAATTCAAAACACATAAAACATAAAATTAAAAATAAACTTAAAAATTAAGTAATAATGGAAAAATTGAACACATTAAATAATTTAAATATAAAAAATAAATATTAAACATAAAATTCATTAATTTGAAATTTTATTCATAAAATATCCATAACATAGTAATTAACTGCTTTAAATAATAATGAAAATTAGAAACATGATTAAACTACAAAAGTGATGCAGAAAAGGATATTTCCATAACACTATAATTAAATAATTAAAGAATAATTATAATTAAAAACATGATTGAACTTTAAAAGTGATACAGAAAAGGATAATTTTTTAAAGTCCACATCAAGTTCAACCTCACTTAATCAATTACAATATTAGGAAACTCAAATTCTTTTATTTAATTACTAAGAATCTTAAAAGATGAGAAGTTATGTAGCCTATTTTTTATTGGACTTGGTTTTCTATAACTAAATAATTTTTACTTTTGATTAAAAATATATTCAAAACAGAGCATATAAATATAAATATATTTATAGATATTGATTGTTATTCTTCATAACATTGATGTGATAATTCCTTAATGTATTTTTCGAATTGATATAGTCATAGAAGTTCCCCGCTCTGATGATAACCATGAAATGTCCTGATGACACTCTTAAAAATAGTTCTACGATTGGATAATGTATTGAGATAGGGTAAATAGTATATATATCACTAGGTGAGAGTACTTGTAATTGGATGAGGCATCCTCTCATAAAGTTCACACATGGTAATCTCTAAGGTTGGGGTATCATGGGAAAAAACCCACTAATAGAAATTTTTCATGTTTTGGTGTCATCAGATATTCCTATCTGCAAGAATGTAAATGGTCCTTATACGTTAATATTATTATTAATGCATGTTTTGACACTCTCACATAGATTTATTTCATAAACCATGATGATAAAAGTTCATGGAAAAGTTTGATACATAGGTTTCATCATTATTGACATGTTTTTAATTAATAATTCATTGAAAAATTTTCCCCTACATATTTATGTATGTTTTTACATTCACCTGTGGATTTAAATAAAACTATCACACTAAATTCCATGTCCATGGTGTAATAATGTTTTTTTTAAAATCTCAAAGAAATACATATCAAGAATATAGGGTTATGACATAGATTGAAAACCTTCTTGATGGGATATTGAGATAAAAAGATTATATTAAATAGTAATTATTCATATGTGGATGTCATCATTATGAAATAATGTTTTTTCTCTTGGGTTACATGACCCATGTCTAGATAGTAATCATGGACTTTAGGTGATCCTACCTGATGCCAACAAGAAATAATCCCATAGGGTTACAAATAAAGTGTTATTGTTGACATTTATTAAATTATATTTGAATTTAATTAATTGAATAAATATTATTCTCAAGTCCGAGGAATAATTTTATTCAAAATTTATTGATTTCATAAATTTAATAAATATTTAATCACCTAAATGTGAATAAAACTTATTTATATATTTTATTTAATATTTAATAAATATATGTCTTTTGGTTTGTGGATGAAATATTTATTAATGAATATTGTGATTATTTGGGTAATAAAAAAATGTCGGGGTGTTCAGATGGACCAAGACCGAGTCTTTTGAAATATATTATTTTGAAATCCAATTAAATAATATATGTTATTGTATAAGTTATTGCATGTGACATAAAATAATAAAATTATTATTATTATTTTGGAAAAGAGTTTAATAGATATTTTTATATTATTAAACGGATGATAAGAAATTAAATATTATTTTAACAGAATCCCTATCTCTATAAAAATATAGTTATGTCTATTTTTGATGGTTTGTTGAAATTTGATAATTGTGAATTGTTGTGCACAATAGACTTCTCTCTCTTTCTAAGCCTCAAACTTCTCATCACCTAATCTCAATAATGAGAAGAAATGATTCAATCTTGAAGGATCCTAGAATGATCATGATGAACAATTCCAGACATTTGATTCATCATACTAGCACCCAGAAATCAATTGTTGTCTCACAAAGATCAAAGGATTGAGGGTGGATCACTACTAGAGGGTTTCTTTACATGAATCCTTACAATGAAAAAATGGTAATACAAAATGATTTTCTAAAAATAAAAAATGTTATCATAGAAAGTATCATAAGATAAGGAAATCATTTCATCCTAAACTAAATAATTAAATAGTAAATATATCATAAAATATCCTCTTTAGAGGTTTATTGAATATTTAAGTTAAAAAAATTTTTAATTTAATTACCAAAATAGGCGCTTCCACTAAGCCCAAAACCTAATGGTTTTCAATCACACTAGAATCATGTGAAATCGCTATTTCCTACCAATAATTATATAATCACGACTCTTATATTAATTCCAATAGATTTCTTTATTTCGATTCTAATTCGAGTCCCAATTCGAGGAGTACAAATGTTTAGATAAAAGTAGAATTAAAGTATTTAATAAGATAATCTTTCTATAATCATTATCCCTTTATTTAAAAAACATTAAGGATTCATTTTTTACTTCACTGATTCAACTCAAATTACTATTTCAAAACTCTATTTTCCCGTATTCATCTGGGTTCAATATTTCAATCACATTAATGAACCCATTTTTGGCTATTAGACACATATTTTTTTATGTTGAAATTTTCCTAGCCATATATGTGTAATGAACCATCCAAGGAACATATTAAAAATTTATATAGGGCTTACACATACACACACCCAATGCCCAAAGTCCTAGAGAATCACCATGGGATCCTAATTCCCTATTTTACTCTAGTTTAAAAGGACATACACTATTATATTTTGAGTTGAATCCCCAATATGTTAGTTCAAAAAGGTGATTCACCTATGTCCAAATTCAAATATCATGTTTTCTCATGTAAATATAATAATCCCACAAATATCAATCCTATCTCATTACTTTTGTTTGTCCATAAATAGAAACATCCATAAAAATATTATGAAATAACTCAAATTTCACATTATTATAGAAATTTTAGAATAAATGAAACCCTCAATTAAGACTTTAATTATCAATTTGGTAGGATTAAATGACATTTATTCAATTTATAAATATATAATTGACTCTTTATAAGGATGATATTTGAAAAAATAGGTTCATTATTAGTTAATATTAAAACACAATTTATATAATTTAAGACACCATCCCCTCACATAAAACTCTACATTATCCCCAATGTTGTATTCAAAGGTGAAAAAAACAATATTAATTTTTTATTTCAAAAAATATTCTCAATTTACTAGTTCGAGGACTTTTCCAAGGGTCATAAATTAATTCAAAAATCATTTCCTTCAATTACCTACACCTCTCAAAAATATATTTTTAAAATGTACATTCAGTTTTCCTTATGAATAGAGAAATATATTTTCAAATCAGATCGTACATATTTCATTTAAAATAGTTACTTCCAAAACATAAAATACTATCTAGGGTGAAAAATAAGTTCTTGATAATGGCATTAAAATGATTTTAAACAAAAAGGATTCAAGCTATAATAACACCCTAATAACCAAATGTGGTTTCAATTAAACAAAATCAACAAGGGGTATCACCCCACACTTATATTTTTCATGAATGATCATGTTAAAAAACATAATAAAAATTTTAATTTTATGGACCCAATAAATGATTTTAACATGTATATAATCATGAATAATAAAATATATATCTCCACTAAAATTTGATTTAGTGTTTCAACATAGTTAGAAAAAATAATCACCCTAAAACATCACTTGAAATGAAACTTGTTATTTCCCATAAAGTACCCTCAATGTTAAGAAATAAGTATTATGCCCTTACATTTAGAATACAAAACATTGGACCTAGAAAAAATGAGTGTTTGAATATAAGTGCTGGGTCAAGTGGGCAGTGAAAAGGATTTATATGAGCAAAAGGATTTGACGGATTTCAATTAAATATATATGAATTACATAAAATAAAGAAAACTTTTATTTAACCATGGTATGCCTACCATACAATACTATATTTATTGTCACACTAAAGAATCACTTAGATACTATAATAGTCACGTGGTTGATGCGGTTTTTGAATTTGGAAACACCATATGTGTCTGGCCCAATTATTTTTAATAGATAATTAAAAAATGTGTTCACCTAGACTAAAAAAGGAACACTAAAATCCCTTTCAAGATTCAATATACCCATTAAAATAAATCTTTCTAGAGAAATATATCAAGATTTTTAGTTCTATAAGAATTTTATAATTGATTTTTTTTTAAAATTTTCCTAATGATAAATTAGATTTGATGATGTTATAATGGGTGTAACATTACCCTAAAATATATCATATTCATCCAAAACAAATAAATTCTCAAAAAGTGCTCAAAGATGAGTTTCCAAAAACAAAATTAGGAAGAGGTGGTTAAAAAATACATAAATTGTTTTTAAAAATATTAGACATCAAATATAACTCCACTTTGAATTTATTCCCAACTTTACCTTGAAATTTTTAATGTCCTTTTCCAAGAAAATACTAATTCAATGCCCTTATACATTTTTTCAGATGGCCTCAAGCATACCTCTCTAAACTGTAGATGCTACTATCTAGCAGCGAGGGCCTACGGTGTGTCTGTGGACAGACTATGTCCTTATTTTATGGTCAGTATTAGAAAAAATAAACAAATATTATCCATAGTGGTAAATAATAATATTGTGTAAGTAATAAATAAACTAATGTAGAAGTATGTTCTAATAAAAAATTGAATTCAATAAAGGCTAGAGAGACCATTTAATACATGTAACGCCAATCTTCCACTAGTATGCTCATGTATATAAGATTAAATTAAATAAATAGAAATAAAAGTACAAGGATCTACTATAATCATAAACTTGGGCCACATACTCGATCTCCACAAAAAAAGTCAATCCATCCAGTGCGGTCAGTCTCGAGCCAAATCCTATTCTATGCCTGCAACCAAGTGATTGTTTTCTCAGGTACCCCAGTGAAATGGTGGCCAAAATAGGGGGTGAGTACAAAACTCATTAGGGTACCACAAATGTGGTCTCATACATATCTATTAATATAGAGGGTAATTATATGTGAACTAATCATAAGGATAAAAGTAATAAAATAGTAAATAAAAGCCGAGGATAACTAAATAATAAAAGTTGATAAGGAATGCTAATAAAAATGTACTTATTCTATCAAAGACACAACTGGAATAAAGTTCCATCATATATATATATATGTATAAATATAAATATATATATATATTGATCAATATATGTATATATATATATGTAACATCCCAAGTAAGTAATGAATAATAGATATTTTTATCCATGTCTATTAATGATTAAGATAGTGTTTTAGAGGCTTAAAATGAAAATAAATACAATCTTATGCATGGAATAAACTAATATTCTTAAAAGATTGTTTTACTGCCTTTTGATGGAAAACCATTTTTGAATCTATATTTTGACAATTTTATAAACTATGTCTGTCAAAATAAACTTATCCTTTATGATTGGGACATCAAAATTTATATTGTGTGAATTTTTGGTATTTTTCTGACAATATTCATTTTTTAATGAATAGTGAAAAATACTGCATTTTATATCAAAAATGATTTTTAATCTAATTTATTTATATGATTATATTATGTTTTGAATTGATTTTGAAGTGAAATTAGAATATATTTTTACCATTTTATCCAATGGTGGTCATTGGAATCAATTTCACATTGAAATTAGACTTAAACTGGTGTCAATATTTTGATACTTATTGTTTTGTAAAAACACGCTATTTGCTCTGGCAGCGGGAATTAATTATTGAATTAATTAATGTGACTTATGTGATTTGAATTTTGTAAAATGGACTTCATTTTTGAATTCGGAATATCAAATATAGATTAGGGTGAATTTTTGGTAATTTTCTGAAAAACTTCAATTTTTGATGAATAGTGAAACCACTAAGTGGTAATCAAGCAAACAGATTTATCAGTTAAATAAATGTTTACCACTAATGTGTATTGAATTTTGAAAATATGACATACATGGTTGTCATTAATAAGTAAAATGTGGTTCAATGAGATTATAATAATTTTTTGGTGAATAGTAACTTATTAAGTTCTTAATCGCGATTAGTGGTAATTAGTGTAGTTTAAGGTATAAATAATGCTTTAATAAAATCAAATGACCTAGAAACATGTCCCAACATCATTGGTTGTGTCATAGCCGACCATGACATGCCATGGGTCAACTTGGGGACCCCATGGATCCACTTTTGTTGGGAAATGACATAAATTACTTTTTATTTAATGTTAAAGTGAAAATGACACAAACATAATATGTTTTACGAAAACAATTTTTAAGTGGGGTTATACAAGTCCAAATTTTTATTATAAATTTTCATTGGAAATCTAAAAAGATTTCCTATATCATAGTACTTTTTTATAATTTTTAGACATTAAATAAATTTAATTATTTATGACATAATAATGATGCAGCGATGACATCATTATTTGACGATTTAAATAAAAGAGAAAGATAATGTAAAATCTATGAACTACACATGTCCAAAACCAATTGGATGAGTGTATTTCGAAGACTTATCACCTTATCCAAGAATTATATCAATTTGGGACCTTTTAAAACCGAAACACATTTTCAAATAAAGTAATGTTTCTTTACTTTCCAAAAGTGCCCCTCCTCTCCTCTTATAAAAGGCCCCCACCTCTACCTCATTTCAAACACTCTTCAAGCCTTTGGCTCGGCCAACCCCTGCCCATTTACTCTCTCCACATCCCTTTCCTCATCCTAGAGGATTCCCTTTGGGAATAATCCTTTCAAAGGAAGCCTTTAGGCTCAAATCAAAAGGAGTTACACTTTTAAAGGTAATTCGTTCTCTCATGTTCATTTGTTTTATTTTGCTTCTCCAACCCCCTAAACTCTTTTTATTTACTTCTTTTGTAACAACACCAGTATATTCAATATACTAGGATGGTTCTATATGATTTATTTGAGCTACACTCTCACACAACTACATCAAATGGTTAAAGAACATACGGTTTCCGTGGATGGCGAAATTCTGCCTCCCGAAATGATGATTGTTAAACACTCATTTAACACCTTCAAAGGTGGCCATTATGATGTCACTATTTTTATATATGATATATAATATGTTTATGTTTTCCTTAAGCTTCTGTTTTTTTCATTTTGGGCATACCTTTATGGTTTCCATTATGGGTAAACACGATATCTTCATTTTAGGAAGTGCGGACTACCGCCCCCTAAAAGTGATTTGATTCGTTAATACCATATGTGGGATGTGTAAAGGATAAAGTTAATGATATTATATATGTTATTATACTGGAATTATAATATACTCTTATATCATTATGATTCCATTCCAGAAAATATGAAATAGAAATGGAAGTAGCGTTCATGCGTACGTACGGCTTACCGTCTCCATGAACGGTGCATTTCATTTCTTACCTCTAAATTATGTAATATTATAAATGCATGTATGTACTAGATATATATGACATATATGATATCTACATCATGAATACCATTCTGGATATAACGAACCCATGACCAAATTAACAACATGTAAGTGTAAGAAGTCTATTTTTGACTTAAGAACCAAATACCGACAAAATGAACATTATTAACTTAACTGATTACATGATGTTCATAACATGGTATAAAAGGAATAATGAACTTGAAAAAGATTCATAAGCAATTAGAGATTAACTCAAGTTTATTATTCAGGAGTTTAAAGAATGGTCAGGTCAAGTCGGATACGAGGTATGGGACTTCGTCTCAATCTCCTTTCATTGAGGCATATTTTATTTTATACACAACTTTCTTTTATACGGTGTATAAACCCCTTTGACTTTTACGTTTATTCAAAAGGAATCTTTTTTATACGAAGCGTTTACTAAACGACAAAAGGGAATGTTTTTGTCGTACGTATGCGGCGACAACGACTTCTCCGTCGTCGTGACCGTTATTTGAGTTTCGGCTTCCTCTACAAGCCATACCTTCTTTTTAAAAGAAAAATAAATACCATGTTTTACTTTTCTTTTATTTTAGTATTGAAAATGGTTTTCATAATGTTTTTATGTCAATGTGTTGTATTGATATCTCGTGATTGAAATGTGGAAATTTCATGTTTCCTTTATGCATGTTTTATGTGATATGATTATGTTATGGTTCTTGGGCATTATTATGAAGACGGGTGGTTCCGTGATAAACTAAAGGCGGGTGAGCCCATTATAGCTCTCCAATGCATTGGGTAACGCGAAGGAGTGAAACGTTAAGGTTTCTCCGAAGAGATTTTAGGGAATATACTGTGATTGGTATTCCAAACGTAACCAAGAGGGTTACTCCCTACGTAAGAATGTTATGAATGCCTCAAGTTACCTTTATGTATTATGATTTCTATGATTTATTCATGATTTTATGAGGTATGTTAAAGTGCCTATGTTTTATGGGTAAAGTATGATTTCATTCTTATGTATATATGAACTCATGTTTCCTTTCCATGTTTTTTTTATAACCCATACTGAGTTTTTATGCTCATCCCAAGTTTTTGAAATGTTTTTCACAGGTCAAGGGAAAGGTACATGATAAGATGATAGAGTCAAGGATGTGTCAAGAAATAATCCATGTTTTATTTTAAATGTGTTTCCATTGATGGGAATGAAGAATACTATCTTTATGTAACCACTTTGTTTATATGTGGAATGTAATGCAAGTTTTATGATCTAATTCTATAAAACTCTAAACCCGAAAAGATCCTCAATGTGTAATCTTGTAATAACTCAAGATTAAGTAAGGTTTAAGGATGGGGCCTTATAGTTGGTATCAAAGGTCGGTTTAGATAACTTTAGGAGTTAGAATTCTATTAAATGATTATCCAAAAATATTTTTTTTGAAATGATATAGCATTTAAAGATTACCATGTTGCTTCATCTAAGACATGTTTGTTCAGAATGGTTTTCCGCAGAGGAAACAGGGAAGCAGTGCTAGGAAGGCATACAGAAGGAAATAACCTTCCGAATCAGCATCCAGAAATGGTCGGAATTGAAACTGAATAGTTTGTTGCAGTAATGGTGCAGTTGACTCAAGCGATAAATGGCGGTGGTATCCATGCACGAGATCAGCCAGATCAACCGCAGAGGAACATGTCAGTGGTGGAACATTTCATGAGGCAACATCCACCATCATTCAGAGGATCATCTGACCCTGTGCTAGCTGAAGGGTGGATTAAAGCACTGGAGAAGATTTTTGATGTCATGGGGTGTTCAGACAATCAAAAGGTTAGTCTTTCTATTTACCGTTTGGAGGGTGAAGCAGATCAGTGGTGGTCTATGGTTAAAAATATCAGGGACGCCGATGAGATTGATTCTCTTGACTGGGATGAATTCAAAGGTATGTTTCTTGAGAAGTATTTTTCTAAGGCTGTTCGACTTAGGATGGAAAAGCAATTCTTGGAATTGAGGCAAGAGGAAGACTCAATGGCTGCCTATGAAGAAAGGTTCACTCGATTGGCAAGGTATGCTCCAAATTTTATCCGGGACCTTGATAGTAAAATCAATCGTTTTTACTCAGGATTAAAGCCAAAGTATCGAAGGGCGTTAGCTTCTCGTGAGTTTAAAAGTTATGAAAAGCTTGATCGATGTGCTGAGAAGGTGGAAACGGAGTTTTCCGATGACCAAGTTTTCTATAACAACCAGCAGAAGAAGAGACCGAGGTGGCAGGAGAAAGGTAAGAATTCTTCAAAAAAGTCTGATGGTAAGAGAACTAAGTTTCCAGTTTGTGATAAATGTGGAAAAAGGCATGCCGGGGAATGTCTTCTGAATTCTGGGAAGTGCTACCGATGTGGTAAGATGGGACATAAGGCTCGTTATTGCACTGAAAAGGATCAAGGTGAAGGTAAGAACAAATTTGATTTACAGTTAGTGAAATGTTATAAGTGCAATGAGATGGGTCACTATGCAAACGAGTGTCCGAAAAGGAGCTTGAGTGATGGGAAGCAGTTAGACTACAAGCATAAAGGGGTGGTGAAATCCTTTGCAACTACTTCAGCAGATGTCGGGCCATCAAATGAAGTTGTATCAGGTACTTTGTTTGTTTTTTCAGATTATGCCAGTGTGTTGTTTGATTCTGGGTCTACACATTCGTTCATCTTTGAAACCTTTTCTAGTAAAATGGGAATACCATCTCAAGAAATGACTCCTGAACTTTTGGTAAAAACACCTGGGAGAAGTGTCGAGGAAAAAACAATTTATAAGAATCTTTTTATCCTTATATGTGGAAAGAACCTACTTGCAAACCTTATTGTTCTACCTCTAGTAGAGTTTGATGTTATCCTGGGTATGGATTGGCTCTCTATTTACCATGCTAAGATTGACTGTAGAGCTAAAGAAGTTTCTTTTCAGAAAGACTTTCAGTTTGTTTACAAGAATGAACCCTTACTTTTGATAACATATCAAGAGGCCGAGAAACTTGTAAAAGATGGAAATGAATGTTACCTTGCACACATCGTTGAAAATAAAGGAACTGTTCAGATTAATGATGTGCCAGTGGTAAATGAGTATCCTGATGTTTTTCCTGATGAGTTGCCTGGAATAATACCAGATCGGGAAGTTGAGTTTACTGTTGACTTAGTTCCTGATGCTAAGCCAATTTCAAAACCCCCTTATCGAATGGCACAAATTGAACTTTTAAAGTTGAAGGAGCAATTGCAAGATTTATTAGAGAAATGTTTCATTAGACCTAGCACATCACCATGGGGTGCTCCTATTTTATTTGTTAAAAAGAAAGATGGTTCTATGAGACTTTGCATTGATTATAGAGCCTTGAATAATATCACTGTTAAGAACAAATATCTTTTGCCTCATATCGATGATTTGTTTGATCAGCTCCAGGGAGCTCATTTTTTTTCAAAAATTGACCTGAGATCGGGGTACCATCAGCTGAAGGTAAAGGAGGCAGATATTCCGAAGACCGTGTTCCGTACGAGATATGACCATTATGAATTTGTAGTAATGGCTTTTGGGCTAACCAATGCACCTGCTGTATTCATGGACTTAATGAATATAATTTTCCATGAGTTCTTGGATAAGTTTGTGGTGGTTTTCATTGATGATATTTTGGTGTTTTCTAAAAGTATAGAGGAGCATGAAAAACATTTAAGGGTTATCTTGCAAACCTTAAAAGAAAAGAAACTGTATGGGAAATTCAGCAAGTGTGAGTTTTGGTTGCAAAAAATTTCTTTCCTTGGTCACATTGTTTCTAAAGATGGAATAACTGTTGATCCTGCAAAAAAAAAGTTGTGGAAGAATGGCCAAGACCCACAAATGTAACCGAGATTCGTAGCTTCCTTGGTTTGGCGGGCTATTACCGAAGGTTTGTTAGAAATTTTTCACGGTTATCTAGTCCAATGACTAAGCTAACTCGGAAGGGTGTTAAGTTTATCTGGACAAAAGAATGTGATGATTGTTTTCAGGAATTGAAAATAAGATTGGTGAATGCTCCAGTTTTGGCACTACCTTCCAGGAATGGTGAGTTTGTTATATACAGTGATGCTTCATTGAAAGGACTTGGTTACGTCCTAATGCAGAATGATCAGGTAATTGCTTATGATTCACGACAGTTGAAAACTAATGAGGTAAATTACCCTACACATGATTTGGAACTAGCTTCTGTTGTGTTTTCTTTAAAAATTTGGAGGCATCATTTGTATGGAGTAAAGTGTGAAATATATACCGATCACAAAAGTTTAAAGTATATATTCACTCAGAAAGAGTTAAACATGAGACAAAGGAGATGGCTGGAATTAATCAAAGATTATGATTGTACAATTCATTACCATCCGGGAAAAGCAAATAAAGTGGATGATGCTTTGAGTCGAAAAAGTAATGCTTCATTAACAATGTTGCGTTTGGAACATGATCCTTTGGGTAACGATTTGATGAACTTTGGCATAGAAGTTGTTGGTGCAGGAAGTCCTTCTGTTTTGTTTCAGGTATCAGTGAGATCATCTCTATCAGATAGAATCAAGCAAGCACATAAGCAAGACAGTGGGTTGCAGAAAAAGGTAGAGCTGGTTCATAAAGGTAAGTTGCCTGAATTCAACATTGATAATGATTGTGTTTGGAGATTTGGGAAGAGATTGTGTGTTACTTTTGATTCATAGTTGAAGAGAGAGTTGTTATGTGAAGCTCATAGTTCTCCGTTTTCAGTTCATCTGGGCAGTACTAAGATGTATAGAGATCTGCGGGAGTATTACTGGTGGGATGGAATGAAAAGAGATATTGCTGATTTTACTGTGAAGTGTTTGACATGTCAACAGGTTAAAGCAGAGCGGCAGTTACCGAAAGGGATGCTTCAGCCTTTACCAGTGCCAGATTGGAAATGGGAGAATATATCCATGGACTTTGTTGTTTGATTACTGAAGACATCTCGAGGTAATAATGCAATCTGGGTTATTGTTGATCGCTTGACCAAATCTACTCATTTCCTTGCTATACGAGATACTTTCTCTCTTGATCAACTTTCCCGTTTGTATCTTAAAGAGATAGTCAGGTTACATGGTGTTCCTCTCTCCATTGTATCAGATCGTGATCCGAGGTTTACTTCTAACTTTTGGAAAGGCCTTCAGAAGTCGTTGGGTACTGAATTAAATTTTAGTACAGCTTTTCATCCTCAATCAGATGGGCTGTCAGAACGAACAATTCAGACGTTGGAGGATATGCTACGAGCTTGTTCTATGGATTATCAGGGAAGTTGGGACCAACATCTTTCTTTGGTTGAATTTTCATATAATAACAGTTTCCATTCCAGTATACAGATGGCCCCATTTCAGGCATTATATGGGAAGCGGTGTCGAACTCCAGTTTTCTGGGATGAAGTGGGTGAAAGGAAGTTGATGGGACCAGAATTGGTAGAAGAGATGGCAGAAAAAGTTCAGCTGATTCAGAAACACATGAGAACAGCTCAGAGCAGGCAGAAGAGTTATGCGGATAACCAGAGGAAGGATCTATCTTTCGAGGTAGGTGATCATGTTTTTCTCAAGGTTTCTCCTTGGAAAAGTGTGATGAGATTTGGTAAGAAAGGAAAGTTGAGTCCAAGGTTTGTTGGACCATACGAAATTATGGAGAGAGTTGGATCAGTTGCATACCGAGTGGCTTTACCTCCGAGTTTATCTCAGGTACACAATGTTTTTCACGTTTCGATGTTGAGAAAGTATATGCCAGATCCATCTCATGTTTTGAGTCCAGAGGTAGTTCAGCTGGAAGAGAACCTATCTTATGAGGAACAACCGGTCCAGATTCTTGACCACAGGGAGCAAGTGTTACGGAATAAGGTGATTCACCAGGTAAAGGTTTTGTGGAAAAACCACATGATTGAAGAGGCAACATGGGAATCCGAAAATGCAATGAGGGATAAGTACCCTCATTTATTTGATAAGTAAATAAATTGCGGGGACGCAATTTTCTAAAGGGGGGAAGGATGTAACATCCCAAGTTAGTAATGAATAATAGATATTTTTATCCATGTCTATTAATGTCACGTACGTAACCTATTTTAGGGTTATTTTAAATTTATTTTCCAATCATGATTTGTTTTGGTGGTTTCCAAAGGTTTTATTGAGAATAGGTGAGTTTTCATGAATTGGGCCAAACTGCGAGCCCAATTCCAGATTTAAAAATAAATTTTGTTTCATTTATAACTTTTTCAATTTTTAATATTTTTGACTCATTCCAACTCCTAATTGTTCTACCCTGATATATTAACCCCAAATTTAAATTTGGGGCCTTTATAAATCAATAAGCATGGGGTATTTTTGTTTTTATTTGAGAATTGGGCCAACCCGAAGGCCCATTTTCCAGTTTTGAATTGTTTCATTAATTTATTAATATCTTATTCATTAAAATGGATTTTTCAGTGATTCCACCTCCCTATCGACCCTACGAAGCCCAGGCACGAGCCCATGCCATCCTCCCACAATTTGGAGATCGATAGAGTCGCGAAAATAGTCGAATCTTTCTGGCTTTCATAAATCGTCCAGATTTTGGAGAGGTAAATTGATCCTTTCATAACTCCTTCTATTCTTAATATTTTCCCTCCATTCCAATTCCTAAATGACCTAATTATTCTTGTGAGACCATCCCCTGAGTTTTGGCCGTTTTAAATTTCAGATACTGGTGTTTTGGGGAGATTCATTCTAGATTTCTCAAGTAAGTTTTTCCATTTCTTTTCCCCTTTCAAATTGATTAGGGTTTCATTCTATTTTTTTATGGTTTCCTCCCTTTTTATTGAAGTGAACAATGACCAGTGGGTAGGGGTTCGAACCTAAGGTTTAACCTTGGGTTTTATTGGTCCAATTTTCTATTTTGAGGTTTGATCTACCCTTCTTGAGGTGCGGCGGTGGTGCGTTTGTGTTTTCGCACAAAGGATTCAATGGTTTCATTTGATTTGGTAGGTGATTCCAATGTTGATGAAATCATTGTGTATTAGAATGCTGTATTTATCATATTTTCAGATTTATATAATTTTATTATTTCTACAAAAATTGGTTCTAATGATGTTCCCATTGCAATTGAATTTAAAATGCCAATTTGGTGTGAAATTGGGGGTTTTCCAAAGAAGTGTTTTGTTTGTTTATTTGGGGATGCCCTATAAATACTTAGTTGTTTTTATTGATATGTAATAAGGCATAAAATACTGTTTATAATGTTTATACCCTCTGGTAATTGCTGCAAATAATGAGTTTTAGTTGTGCTTGTAAAGAACGTGAAGTTTTGGTTCCACTTTTGTGTGAAAATGAAGGTTTTACAAAGAGAACACTTCTTGTTTAACATGAGGTTGCCCAAAAATTGATTTTTTGTTTTAATTGATATTTATTGGGCTGCCTTAACTGTTTTGGTAACTAACAATTGTGATCATCGTGTACAAGTGGGTTTCTTAAGGGGTTTTGTGTGCAAAACTACACGAGTTTTGTGAATTTGATTTATTCAAATTCAAAGAGTTTGTTGTGTGTTTTAAGTGGTATAAAATGAGATAGCTACTGTATTTGGTGTATGTGACCAGTAGTGGTGTTTTAAATTAAAATGGATTTGTGTTAAATCCTGAAATTGTTTGAGCACAAAGGGGGAAGCCCGGGTACCTAGGTGGGGCGGATTTGTACTAGTACGGCTAGTGGACCGGATGGGTTTTGTCCCTGTTTCACTTAGCATTTGGATAACGACAACTCTAACTAAACTATGTGGATGATGGTTGGGGACCACTAGGTTATGGGTATGTTCCCTACTAGTGGCTCGTGCACGAGAAATGATTTTACTATGGTTACATTACACTGAGGTACGAGGTACATGGGGCCTGAGACTATCTAGTGCCTAGGGGTGTTCCCGGCTTTGTTGCTCAGTGAATTTGTGGTATTTTCCCTTGTTTTTGGGTGTATTTGGAATTATAATGCAGTATCTAATATTCCTATTTAAATGTGTTAACATTCTGAAAGTTTTATCTTGAAAAATGTTTTCAATTAAAAGTTTCATTTTGTGGAATTTTTCACCGCTTTTAATTGCATATTAAAACTGCTTGCTTTTTCACCTTGTATTGCATGCACCTTGGAATCATAGGGTGGTATCCTATTGGGCTTAGGCTCACACCCTACTTACACCCCTTGGGTGTAAGTATACCTTTTTTTTGATCCAGGTAAAGGAAAGGATAAGGGTGATGGTGGTTCAATGTAATGACCCAATCTTTTTGAGTATTATATTAACTTACTCTTAATGATTTAATAAGACGTTAATGGTTAATGCAGAAAGAGGAGTCAATGGCTTCATCCAGTAGACTCAACCCTTATGAAGCCCACTTATCAGAGCTTGGGAAGGAGGTAGCGTCTGTGGGCTTCGCTTTGGACCAAGCCCAAGCCGAGCTCCAGCGTGTCAAGCTTGAACGAAAACGCTTGCAGGAGAAGTTCAAGTTAGTGGAGATTGCTACTAGGGAAATGTTATCTGAGACTCCCTCAGATTCTCTCACCATAGCACACCTTACACTTAGGTCTTATGCCAGTGTTATAAGGGCCTATGTGATGAGACCCTAGTTTCCTTGTGTAATCCTTTCGGGTGAATAAATTGAGATTTCTTCCTTTAGTGATGTTTGTGAAATTTCAAATGTCTAGATAATTTTAGAATGTATTTTATTGATGAATTTTGAAAAATGGATATTTTTGAAATATATATGTAAACCCTAAATAACTAATGATGTGTAATGATTTTCAAAAAATGGTCTTCTACAAAAGTGTTTAGTAAGGAATTTGGAGTCTAATAAGATCAACTTAATTTTTGATGAATAGTAAATTATGAATAGTGATTTTACGCTTAGGATTAGTAATATGACCAAATGGATTAGTAATTTCACTCAAAGAAAGTTTTAATATAATTTAGACACCTAGATTAAGTAATGTGATTCAATAAAATGGTTAAATAACGGTTTCATAAATTATTATTCAAGTATTAGTTTTTACGGATGAATAGTGTTTTTTAATTAAAAATTTAATTAAAAATAATTAGAAAATTATTTTTATAAAAATGACTTTATTTTTGAACTCAGAGCATCGATATTATGCTAAGGTAATTTTTGGGGATTTTTCTGAAAAAATGAATTTTTGATGAATAGTGTTTTTATTTAAAAATTAAATTAAAAATATTTAGAAAATTATTTTTATAAAATGGATTTCATTTTTGAAATCATAGCATTGATATTTGGTTAAGGTGAAATTTTGGGATTATTCTGAGAAAGTTGAATTTTCAGTGAATAGTGAAAGTATAGTTTTTAAGTTACGGGTCTTTAATGACATCATTAAATGATGTATTAAGTATATATTCAATATGGTCGAATTATGAATAGTAAGATAAGGTGTGAGGTGTCCCAAGTGGCCAATACCATGGGAAAATACCATGGGCAAGCCCATGGTTTTGCCAAAACCACTAGTGAGGTGTCCCTTGGCCATTAATGCTTTGTCCCCTCACTTTCCCTATAAATACCCACCCTTTCCTCCCTTAGTTTTCACTCCCAACTCTCCCCCAACGAAGTTATGGTCTTCTTACCTTCCAAAGAGTCCTCCCAAGGTTCCCCCAAGCCCTCAAGGTCCAATCCTTTGAGTTTCAAGAGTCACATTTTAAGGTAAGGGATCCGACCCCTCTCTTTCTTTTCATGTAATCTCTTTTATGTCATTCCTTTTCTGCTCCATGTTTTTATGTGAGAGGATGTTCTTTTATATTCCTCTTACTTCCCTTTCATGTTTATATGATGAGAGATCCCCTCTTACTCTCATCATTTCGTTTTATGAAAGTTTAAGTGACGCCGTTAGGCTGCCGAATTTTTAAGGGATTCTTTCACCCTTCTCATTTTTCAAGTTCGATTTTCATGTCAAGTCTTTCAAGTTCCTTTTTATTATGTTGGGGTATGATCTCTATATCTATCATACTGATATCTTATGATCCTATGATGAGGGACCCTATTTGATCTTGTCAAATCATTTTATTTTGAAGTTTAGTGACGCCGTAAGGCTGCCGAATTTTCATAAGAGAAATCTAATCTTTTTTCCTTCCATGTTTTTCATTACAAATGGTATGTCCCTAAAATTTCATTACCATGTCCATATGTCCTTCTTATTCTTTCACCCTACTGTTTTATGGATCATTTAGGAGTGGGTGACCCATGTCCCCTCTCATTTCAATGTTTTCTAAAACCCCGAATCTTAGCCGTTATGCTGCAGAATTTTTCCCTCAAAATGCCTCTCTCTTTTCTCAAAAATTATTTTATGTTATAAAGTGAATACTCAAAGCTCTTATTCCTACAAGGGTATTCACATATATATAAAAATGTTTTATTTCAAATTCTGGGAATTACATACATAAAACCCGCTCTCCCCTTCCGTGGGTTTAAAGTGACGTAAAGATCTTGTCTTTAAAGCAGTTTTAAAACGTTATGATTATGAAATGAAACCCATTTATTTTATGTTATATGGGTTACTTATGAGATGTTTGATAATGAAATATGTGGCTCACATGATAATAAAGGCAAATTTAAGGGTGCGCCCTGATAGCGCTCCAATGCATTGGGTAATGATGTAACCACTAGAGATTACAATTTTCATGATACCTTGGTGAATAACCTTGGTAATTTTCAAATGACACCTTGGGGATGGACCTTGGTGATATGTTCATGATTGTCTATGTTAAATGATGTAGCCACATCTTCAAGTTATGAAAAATGTTATTTTTATTATGAAATGCCTCATGATTTCTTTCTCATGCCTTAAAGTTCTTTTCATGTCCTTATTGAAGTATCTCAAGTTCACATGTAAAATGTTCCTCTTGTTTCCCTTACTGGGCCTTCTGCTCACCCTTTCTTTTGATGTATGTCCCCAGGTTATGAGATGCATAATGAACATAGGATGAACTAAAGGAGAAGCCTTTAATGTGTTTAAGAAGAATGTTTTTATGTTTTTGTTTATGTATTATGATCCTTGTTTCCAAGACACTAAACCTTAACGATCCTCAGTTTTGTGTAATGTAATGAAAGTTTATGTTATAAAATGACGGGATGCTATAGTTGGTATCAAAGGATGGTTTAGTTATTTGTGGAAATTTGGATATAAAAACTTTAGGAAGAACCCTATATAAAAGTTTAAATATAGGAAAACTTCCTGGTATTTTGGTAAGTATTGAGTAAGTGGTCTATCAAACAAATACATCCCTGTCTGGATATGAGCAGGTAGAGGCGGCTCTGGCACAGATGTACATAGGGGTAAAACCCAAAAAAAACCGCTTTGAGCTAGACTCGAACGGGAACTGGTGCACGATAACGGGCCTTGCTGCACTCTTGGTTACGACACTCCCGGGGGAAATGTTTGGTTAATCACGAGCTTTTTATGAATCATTATGAAGGAATTATAGAAAAGTGTAATTGTATAAGCATGAAGTATCAGTTAAAAGATACATAAATGAAATAAGTTTCTCACTAAGGTTTTATTCTTTTAGAAAATGGCGGGCAATAGGAGAAACCGTGCCGATGGTGACCGCAATGCACCATGTGCTGACGGCCCTCCGATGGAAGCCGGAATGGAAACATTCATGAGAATGATGAACCAACTGACTCAAGTTATGAGTAATAAATTGAATCAAGCTGAGAGGCCGACCTCACCATGAAGGGAACAACTTTCTGTTGAGTCCTTCATGCGTCAACGACCGCCAACATTCAGTGGATCTACTGACCCATTGGTTGCGGAACAATTGATAAGCTCCATTGAAAAGATCTTTTCGGTACTTCATTGTTCGGAACAAGAAAAAGTCACCCTTGTTGTTTACCACCTAGAGGGAGAAGCTGATCAGTGGTGGTCACTGATCCAAAACACGAAGCCACGAGGAGATATGGAAGCTATGGAGTGGGAAGAATTTCGGGGGATTTTCTTTAACAAGTATTTCCCTCGTTCCATGAGAACGAAAATGGGGAAAGAGTTTCTCGAGCTGAAGCAGAAGGAGAACGAATCTGTCGGAAGCTATGAGATGAACTTCACAAGGCTTTCCCGCTATAACTCAAGCTTTGTCATGGACCCTAATGGGAAGGTTGATAGATTCTTTGGCGGACTACGACCACATCTGCAGAAGAATCTAGCCAACAGGGACTACGATAGCTATGAAGAAATAGTTCGAAGTGCTATGAAAGTTGAACTAGAGTTTGGGGAGACACAGTGGTCTCACAAATCTAATGAGAAGAAGAGAACTCTAGAACCGAGCCTGGGAAAAAGTTTTGATCAGGAAAGAGGTGGAAAGCATATGCAACATGCCACATGCAATAAATGTGGGAAGAAGCTTCCGGTGAACTGCTTGATCGGAAGTGGCAAGTGCTATAGGTGTGGAAAAGAAGGCCATATTTCTTGGAATTGTCGTGGTGATGTGAAGCCTCAACTTCCCTACACTAACGACAGAGGAAAGATGGTTCTGGCCCTACCCGAAGTCACATGCTTCAAGTGTGGATAGCTTGGGCACTTTTCTAATCAATGTCCAAATCCGAGGGCGGTGGGGGGGAATCACCATCAACCTCAGCAGAGGCCAAGGGAGCAAGGTCATGCTTTCGCTATCACAAAAACTGAAGTTGAAGTTCCGAACGATGTGGTAGCAGGTACTCTTGTTGTCCTCTCAAAACTACCAAGTGCTTTATTTGATTCTGGTTCTACGCATTCCTTTATTTCTTCCAAGTTTGCAAAGAATATAGAATCAATCCCCAAATTGCTTGAGGTAGAGTTTTCAGTCAAGACTCCAAGTGGGATTATCCATGCATCAACAGTGTTTAGAGACTCTAGTGTTTACTTTGGTGAGCACAATCTTATCGCAAATCTAGTAGTCATTCCCATGATGGAATTCGACGTTATACTAGGGATGGACTGGCTCTCAAAGTATAATGCTAAGATCAAATGCAGAAGTACGGAAATCTCAGTAGTCTTGAATGAACGACCTACAGTTATCTTCCGAGGAGAGATATCCCGAACTGATCCCTATCTAGAATCACCTCCTATAGCTTTTTTTATGGAGTTAATTGGTGATGATGAAGAAGGGAAAGGGAGCATACAAATTGAAGATGTTCCGATTATTCAGGAATACATGGATGTATTTCCTGAGGAGTTACCTGGACCTCCCCCAGAAAGAGAGGTAGAGTTCTCCATTGAACTCGTACCTGGGTCTCAACCGATATCAAAGACTCCGTATAGAATGGCAAATGTGGAGCTAGAGGAGCTAAAGAAACAACTCCAAGACTTGTTGGAGAAGGGGTTTATCCGACCGAGTGTGTCTCCTTGGGGAGCACCAGTTCTCTTTGTGAAGAAGAAGGATGGATCAATGCGGCTATGCATTGATTATAGAGAACTGAACAGGATCACAGTGAAGAACAAATACCATCTTCCAAGAATTGATGATTTATTTGACCAACTTCATGGGGCTCAATTCTTCTCTAAGATTGACCTTCGATCTGGTTATCATCAACTGAGGGTGAAGAAGGACGATATTCCAAAGACTGCCTTCCGATCAAGATATGGGCATTATGAGTTTACTGTTATGCCCTTCGGCTTGACTAATGCTCCTGCTATTTTCATGGATTTGATGAATAGAGTCTTTAAGGACTACCTTGATAACTTTGTGGTAGTTTTTATTGATGATATTTTGATATATTCAAAAAGTCGTGAGGAGCATGAAAATCATCTGAGGGTTATTTTGAAAACTCTACGGAAGGAGAGGCTCTTTGGGAAGTTCAGCAAGTGTGAGTTTTGGTTACAACAAGTGGCTTTCTTGGGGCACATCGTAACCAATGAAGGAATCTCGGTTGACCCTGCAAAGACAATGGTTGTGGAGGAGTGGCCTCAACCCACAACAGTAACTGAGATTCGTAGTTTCCTTGGTTTAGCGGGATATTATAGGAGGTTTGTGAAAAACTTTTCACGGCTTTCTAATCCACTAACCAAGTTGACTCGAAAAGGGGTTAAGTTCATCTGGACAAAGGAATGCGAGGAAAGTTTCCAAGAGCTGAAGAAGAGATTGGTTACTGCACCTGTGTTAACACTACCCTCTATCGGAGAAGGATTCGTTATTTTTAGCGATGCATCTCTGAAAGGGCTTGGGTGCGTCCTCATGCAAAATGACAAAGTAATTGCTTATGCATCTCGACAGTTGAAGATTCATGAGCAGAATTATCCTACGCATGATCTAGAGCTGGCGGCAGTTGTTTTTTCTCTAAAGATATGGAGGCACTATCTTTATGGGGAGAAATGTGATATATACACTGACCACCAAAGTCTAAAGTATATTTTCACACAGAAAGAATTGAACATGAGACAAAGGAGATGGTTGGAGCTTATTAAAGACTATGATTGTTCAATCCATTATCACCCTGGTAGAGCAAACAAAGTCGCGGATGCGTTAAGCAGGAAAGATCCTGTTGTTCTGGAAACAATGAGGATCCTGTGAGATCCCTTGATTAAAGATCTAGTAAAACTGGACATGGGAATTATAAGGAAAGGGACATCATCAACCCTATCCCAAATGATTTCTCAACCTTCATTACTAGAGAAGATCAAGAAGGCTCAAAAAGAAGATCCTTTACTGCAGGAGAAGTTCGAGGCTGTAAAGAATGGGAAGTTCCCTGATTTCAATATTGATCAAGAAGGTGTATTGAAATTTCGTACAAGACTATGTGTTCCATCTATTCCGGAGATAAAGAAAGGACTGATGGATGAAGCTCATAGCTCTAATTTCTCTATACATCTGGGAAGCACTGAGATGTATAGAGACCTTCGTGATCATTATTGGTGGGATAACATGAAGAGGGAGATTTCCGATTACACTACAAGGTTCCTGGTGTGTCAGCAAGTAAAGGCAGAAAGACATCATCCTAAGGGGGTATTACAACCGCTACCCATACCAGTATGGAAGTGGGATAATATCACCATGGACTTTGTAACTGGTCTCCCAAAAACATCCAAAGGAAACAATGCGATATGGGTTATTGTGGACCGTCTCACCAAGACAGCCCATTTTATCTCTATTCGGGAAGATTTCTCTCTGGATCAGCTTGCCAAGATATACGTGAAGGAAGTGGTAAGGCTGCATGGGGTACCACTATCCATCATATCTGATCGTGACCCATGATTCACATCAAAATTCTGGAGAAGTCTTCAGCATGCTCTGAATACTGAATTGAATTTTAGTACGGCCTATCATCCTCAAACTGATGGCCAATCTGAAAGGACTGTTCAGACACTCGAAGACATGTTGAGATTATGCTCAATGGAATTTAAGGGTGGATGGGATCAACACCTCCCATTAGTGGAGTTTTCCTATAACAACAGCTTCCATGCGAGTATTCATATGGCACCCTATGAAGCTCTGTATGGAAAGCGGTGTAGAACTCCTACTTGTTGGGATGAAACTGGTGAGAGGAAGCTTCTTGGGCCTGATCTCGTGCAAGAGATGACAGAACAAGTTCATGCCATCCAACAACACATAAAGGCTGCTCAGAGTCGGCAGAAGAGCTATGCTGACAATCGTCGAAGGGACTTGGAGTTTGGTGTTGGTGACAAATTCTTCCTTCGAATTTCTCCATGGAAGAGAGTCATGCGGTTTGGGAAGAAAGGGAAGCTCAGCCCTAGGAACATCGGCCCCTATGAAATCCTTGATCGCATAGGAGCAGTGGACTATCGTCTAGCACTTCCACCGAACCTAGCTCAAGTTCATGATGTCTTCCATGTATCTCTCTTGAGGAAGTACATACCCGACCCTTCGCATGTACTGAACCCAGAGGTGGTACAACATGAACATGACCTCTCTTATGAGGAGCAGCCAGTGGAGATCTTGGACCGTAGAGACAAGGTTCTACGAAACAAGACTACCCACCTTGTGAAAGTGTTGTGGAGGAATCATAAGTACGAAGAAGCGACTTGGGAGCCTGAGGAAACGATGAAGCAAAAGTACCCTCACCTTTTCGACTAGGCCTCATGTATAAATTTCGGGGACGAAATTTCTTAAGGGGGGAAGAATGTAACGACCCAATATTTTTGAGTATTATATTAACTTACTCTTAATGATTTAATAAGACGTTAATGGTTAATGCAGAAAGAGGAGTCAATGGCTTCATCCAGTAGACTCAACCCTTATGAAGCCCACTTATCAGAGCTTGGGAAGGAGGTAGCGTCTGTGGGCTTCGCTTTGGACCAAGCCCAAGCCGAGCTCCAGCGTGTCAAGCTTGAACGAAAACGCTTGCAGGAGAAGTTCAAGTTAGTGGAGATTGCTACTTGGGCAATGTTATCTGAGACTCCCTCAGATTCTCTCACCATAGCACACCTTACACTTAGGTCTTATGCCAGTGTTATAAGGGGCTATGTGATGAGACCCTAGTTTCCTTGTGTAATCCTTTCGGGTGAATAAATTGAGATTTCTTCCTTTAGTGATGTTTGTGAAATTTCAAATGTCTAGATAATTTTAGAATGTATTTTATTGATGAATTTTGAAAAAGGGATATTTTGAAATATATATGTAAACCCTAAATAACTAAGGATGTGTAATGATTTTCAAAAAATGGTCTTCTACAAAAGTGTTCAGTAAGGAATTTGGAGTCTAATAAGATCAACTTAATTTTTGATGAATAGTAAATTATGAATAGTGATTTTACGCTTAGGATTAGTAATATGACCAAATGGATTAGTAATTTCACTCAAAGAAAGTTTTAATATAATTTAGACACCTAGATTAAGTAATGTGATTCAATAAAATGGTTAAATAACGGTTTCATAAATTATTATTCAAGTATTAGTTTTTTCGGATGAATAGTGTTTTTTAATTAAAAATTTAATTAAAAATAATTAGAAAATTATTTTTATAAAAATGACTTTATTTTTGAACTCAGAGCATCGATATTATGCTAAGGTAATTTTTGGGGATTTTTCTGAAAAAAAATGAATTTTCGATGAATAGTGTTTTTATTTAAAAATTAAATTAAAAATATTTAGAAAATTATTTTTATAAAATGGATTTCATTTTTGAAATCATAGCATTGATATTTGGTTAAGGTGAAATTTTGGGATTATTCTGAGAAAGTTGAATTTTTGGTGAATAGTGAAAGTATAGTTTTTAAGTTACGGGTGTTTAATGACATCATTAAATGATGTATTAAGTATATATTCAATATGGTCGAATTATGAATAGTAAGATAAGGTGTGAGGTGTCCCAAGTGGCCAATACCATGGGCAAATACCATGGGCAAGCCCATGGTTTTGCCAAAACCACTAGTGAGGTGTCCCTTGGCCATTAATGCTTTGTCCCCTCACTTTCCCTATAAATACCCACCCTTTCCTCCCTTAGTTTTCACTCCCAACTCTCCCCCAACGAAGTTCGGGTCTTCTTACCTTCCAAAGAGTCCTCCCAAGGTTCCCCCAAGCCCTCAAGGTCCAATCCTTTGAGTTTCAAGAGTCACATTTTAAGGTAAGGGATCCGACCCCTCTCTTTCTTTTCATGTAATCTCTTTTATGTCATTCCTTTTCTGCTCCATGTTTTTATGTGAGAGGATGTTCTTTTATATTCCTCTTACTGCCCTTTCATGTTTATATGATGAGAGATCCCCTCTTACTCTCATCATTTCGTTTTATGAAAGTTTAAGTGACGCCGTTAGGCTGCCGAATTTTTAAGGGATTCTTTCACCCTTCTCATTTTTCAAGTTCGATTTTCATTTCAAGTCTTTCAAGTTCCTTTTTATTATGTTGGGGTATGATCTCTATATCTATCATACTGATCTATTATGATCATATGATGAGGGACCCTATTTGATCTTGTCAAATCATTTTCTTTTGAAGTTAAGTGACGCCGTAAGGCTGCCGAATTTTCATAAGAGAAATCTAATCTTTTTTCCTTCCATGTTTTTCATTACAAATGGTATGTCCCTAAAATTTCATTACCATGTCCATATTTCCTTCTTATTCTTTCACCCTACTGTTTTATGGATCATTTATGAGTGGGTGACCCATGTCCCCTCTCATTTCAATGTTTTCTAAAACCCTGAAACTTAGCCGTTATGCTGCAGAATTTTTCCCTCAAAATGCCTCTCTCTTTTCTCAAAAATTATTTTATGTTATAAAGTGAATACTCAAAGCTCTTATTCCTACAAGGGTATTCACATATATATCAAAATGTTTTATTTCAAATTCTGGGAATTACATACATAAAACCCGCTCTCCCCTTCCGTGGGTTTAAAGTGACGTAAAGATCTTGTCTTTAAAGCAGTTTTAAAACGTTATGATTATGAAATGAAACCCATTTATTTTATGTTATATGGGTTACTTATGAAATGTTTGATAATGACATATCTGGCTCACATGATAATAAAGTCAAATTTAAGGGTGCGCCCTGATAGCGCTCCAATGCATTGGGTAATGATGTAACCACTAGAGATTACAATTTTCATGATACCTTGGTGAATAACCTTGGTAATTTTCAAATGACACCTTGGGGATGGACCTTGGTGATATTTTCATGATTGTATACGTTAAATGATGTAGCCACATCTTCAAGTTATGAAAAATGTTATTTTTATTATGAAATGCCTCATGATTTCTTTCTCATGCCTTAAAGTTCTTTTCATTTCCTTATTGAAGTATCTCAAGTTCACATGTAAAATGTTCCTCTTGTTTCCCTTACTGGGCCTTCTGCTCACCCTTTCTTTTGATGTATGTCCCCAGGTTATGAGATGCATAATGAACATAGGATGAACTAAAGGAGAAGCCTTTAAAGTGTTTAAGAAGAATGCTTTTATGTTTTTTTATGTATTATGATCCTTGTTTCCAAGACACTAAACCTTAACGATCCTCAGTTTTGTTTAATGTAATGAAAGTTTATGTTATAAAATGTCGGGATGCTATATTCAGGGTGTTAGTCCTCATCCTTGGGGCGGAGTAGTGGAGACGACTTGGGGGTGATGACCCCTTGTCATGTGGAGTCCATGGGGATGTTTTTTTTCTGTTCCATTGTGTCTTTGGACCTTTTTTATTGACTCTAAACCTATGTATTCAGTTCTGGTTTTTGTTTAAACATCATTTGGTGTAAATTTTCAGATTTAGTTTATTGATTGTTTTTAATGGTTTATGATTTCATATTCGGGTAAATCGTTCCCAAACCTAAATAAATGATACCCGGGCACTTGTGCCAGCCCGTGGGGATAGGGAACGCCCTTCGGGTCATGTCACGAGCTGGGTTTGGTGCCAGTTTGGGCGGCGACCAGATTTGGTTCGTGACAAAATGGTATCAGAGGAGGTTCTGGTTAACTCTTTGGGTCACGTTATTTGGGGAACAGTCAGGATAGTATAAAGTTACGATTGTTGGGACTTGGTGGTTCGGTTATGGGTAGTGTGCCTGATCACCACACCTCATGACAGGATTCGAGTCGCCATGGGAAGTCGGGATTTATCTAATTCCTTTGGTTTTCTTGGTTTGATGATGATTAGGGGAAATGAAAAGAGAGTTGGGTTAATGGTCTCAGTGAGCTCGCAGGGCCTGGAAAGCCATGTGAAGCTGGGGATATTCCCTAAAACACTCTCTGTGATAGTGAAGTGATTAGAATATGGCTGCCAACCATATTTCCAAGTCACCCATTGAAACTAGTTTCCTCTCGGATTGTTTTGTGCTTTAGTTTTGAAATCCTGGCACTTTGGTTTTCTGGTGACTTGGTTTTAATAAGAGTAAAGTTTTTATGAAATGATTTTCAAATAAAGAGGGAATGGTTCGGTATATGAAATTGAGGAATTGAATTTTCAGAATTGTTTTGAAATGTAAAATGGTGTGCTTACACCTCTTTTGAAAGAAGGAACTATATTAAAGTTGGTTTTGAAAAGTGTTTCCAATAGAGTTTTCTAAATAATAAAACAGTGTTTTAATGGGATGAGATGTTTTGATATTGATATGAATATCTTGAATGTGGGTTCTTTTCCAAATTGTTGTGTCTTTATGAAATGTTTTGTAAGATGTGAATTGGGATTTTGATCTCATTGTTAGCAGTTTTGAGAAAAAGGTTGGGTTGGTTGAGCATTTTGTTTTTGAAAAGTGGAAGGAATTTTTGTTTTACCCTTTGGTATTTCCATGAGTGACCACATGCATGGGGTTATATGGGATGATGGATGGTTGATGGCATGACTGGATGAGTGCTGGGATGGTTATGAGGAGGGTGCCCGGTGTGACACAAAAACATGCATGTGTGAGGCCCATGGGGTACCATTGGTGGATACGCTTACTGAAAAACCGTTTGTTTTCAAAGAAATAGTTTTAAAGAAAAACATGATGTATTGATGAGTAGTTTGGTATAGTTTTTATTATGGGTTTTTGATAATGTTGATGTTGTGGGATGTTTTGAGTCTAAGAACCCCTCCTGTTTGAACTGTGTTTTGGGTTTGTGTTTGTTCGGTGAGCTGTGTTGTAGGGACGACTAGTGGTCTCTTTTGAAAAATGTTTTGGGATGCCTTTACGGTGGTTCCCTTCATGTGTTTGGATCTGGATTGAGGCATGTTTTTACTAATGAACCAGCTTGGTTGGGTCCTTGGGTTCTCTCATTGGATAAGGTATGCCCCCATTAAGGGTTAATGCATAGCTGAAGTGCAATCCATATTGTTTCGCCATTTGAAAATCCTCCAGTTGATCAATATAAGGAATATTTTATCGATCATTGTTGATTGAGTCTACACCCATTCATTTCGTTTATTTTTGGATCCTCTTGTAGTGGTAAAGTTATTGTGGAAGGTTGAAAGAAACCTTAGTTTCTAAAGTTTCATGATTCGTCGAAGGTGGAAGTGTTCTTTGGTTGTAAGTGTGGATGAGTGTCTCGATGGTGTCTAAGAGGACCCTTGGGTTCTTCAATGATTCTTTGATGCATTAATTAATGTTAAACCACCGGTGTGGGAAATGTGTTCATGATAGGATATTGTGGCCACTTTCTAGAATTGTGTGTTGTTTGGGGATGTTGTATAAGGTCCCTCTCCATGAATTGTTTATATCAGTTGAAATGGTCATGTTTGGTGATGCCTTATGATGTCATGTACTCGATTGATTGTATAGGTGAAAGTAGTGACATCCTCTGAGAGTCCCTGTTATGTTGGGAAAATGTCTCCCTTGGAAAAACTTCAAAATCATCTATTTTAGAGGAATGTGAGTGTAGGTGTTCTTTACTTCTATTGTTTCTCACCTGAAGAAACAAGTTGTGATGTGTGTGTATCTTCTCAGCCCTTGTTTCAGTGAAATATCGGGATAAGGTAAAGTGAGTTTGGAATGTGTTATGTATAGAAAACTTATTTGGGACTGCGGTGTAGTTTTTGATGGCACCGAAAAGAAGAATTCTCATTCAGTGGGTTTCCAAATATTAACTACGAGGCCGAAGATGCTTCAATCATTTGAGCTCCAGCCATAGGTCTCGGAGAGAAGCTGGCTCGTAGTCAGGGAAAATCCCAAGGCCATTTAAACCCTTGTAAAAAGTCCTATCCTTAGTATGAAAGATGGGAATAGTTCAAACCTATGGTTTCGTCATGGTTGAGCACATAGTTTGTGCACGTTTAGTAGTGGTCGTGTGCTAGGAATCCATGTAGAAAGAATTATATTTATAATTAGTGCACAGTTTCCCAAACCATGCAGACTAATCCTGCGCCCTTCCTAAATCATTGATTTCTTTTTGGGTCTTTCTGTGTCGGCCCATGCTGGTCGGTTAAGATGGTCAGTTCTTATGGTGGGGAGACCCACTATGATTCTAATGAATATTCCTTCATAAACATTTAATGGAAGTATATCCATTTTACTAGAGAGTATGTTTGGGCCTCCCACTATTAGTGTCTTGATTCTGTCTCGGGAAAACAATTTAAGTTGTCTCTTATGGTGGGGAGCCCATTTGTGTCTCTTCATACGAGTAACTCATATTTTTTTATTTAGACTTGTCTGGGAAGTAGGTATTATCATTAGAAGATATCTAACTACCCACACATTCATTGGGTAAATATTGATATTGGAGAGTTTCCAATGGTTTAGTTATAGTAGGGAAGTGTAACCTTGTTCAATGTTGTTGTTTTTTTGGGTAAATTGATTGAGTATTGTTCAGATTGCATTTGAGGAGTTTTCATTTGGGATAAATCCTGAATGTACTTTATTTTTTCAGGAATGTGGTGTAAGTTTGGTTTGTGACAGTATTCCTTCCATCATTGATCACTGGAGGTGTTTTGACCTTTGGGGGTGAAACCTGGCAAGGGTGTACCTATTGGTTTCTTAGTTGGGTTTGGTTGTTGCTTTGACATTGCTGTGACTTTCCGGGGCGGAAAGTTTTCAATGTGGGAAGAATTTTAACGTACGTAACCTATTTTAGGGTTATTTTAAATTTATTTTCCAATCATGATTTGTTTTGGTGGTTTCCAAAGGTTTTATTGAGAATAGGTGAGTTTTCATGAATTGGGCCAAACTGCGAGCCCAATTCCAGATTTAAAAATAAATTTTGTTTCATTTATAACTTTTTCAATTTTTAATATTTTTGACTCATTCCAACTCCTAATTGTTCTCCCCTGATATATTAACCCCAAATTTAAATTTGGGGCCTTTATAAATCCATAAGAATGGGTGATTTTTGTTTTTATTTTAGAATTGGGCCAACCCAAAGGCCCATTTTCCAGTTTTAAATTATTTCATTAATTTATTAATATCTTATTAATTAAAATGGATATTTCGGTGATTCCACCTCTCTATCGACCCCAAGAAGCCCAGGCGCGACCCCATGCCATCCTCCCACAATTTGGTGCTCGATAGAGTCGAGAAAATAGTCGAAAAGTTCTGGCTTTCAGAAATCATCTAGATTTTTGAGAGGTAAATTGATCCTTTCATAACTCCTTCTATTCTTAATATTTTCCCTCCATTCCAATTCCTAAATGACCTAATTATTCTTGTGAGACCATCCCCTGAGGTTTGGCCGTTTTAAATTTCAGATACTAGTGTTTTGGGGAGATTCATTGTAGATTTCTCAAGTAAGTTTGTTCATTTCTTTTCCCCTTTCAAATTGATTAGGGTTTCATTCTTTTTTTCTTATGGTTTCCTCCCTTTTTATTGAAGTGAACAATGACCAGTGGGTAGGAGTTCGAACCTAAGGTTTAACCTTGGGTTTTATTGGTCCAATTTTCTATTTTTAGGTTTGATCTACCCTTCTTGAGGTGCGGCGGTGGTGCGTTTGTGTTTTCGCACAAAGGATTCAATGGTTTCATTTGATTTGGTAGGTGATTCCAATGTTGATGAAATCATTGTGTATTAGCATGATGTATTTATCATATTTTCAGATTTATATAATTTTATTATTGCTACAAAAATTGGTTCTAATGATGTTTCCATTGCAATTGAATTTAAAATGCCAATTTGGTGTGAAATTGGGGGTTTTCCAAAGAAGTGTTTTGTTTGTTTATTTGGGGATGCCCTATAAATACTTAGTTTTTTTATTGATCTGTAATAAGGCATAAAATACTGTTTATAATGTTTATACCCTCTGGTAATTGATGCAAATAATGAGTTTTAATTGTTCTTGTAAAGAAAGTGAAGTTTTGGTTCCACTTTTGTGTGAAAATGAAGGTTTTACAAAGAGAACACTTCTTGTTTAACATGAGGATGCCCAAAAATTGATTTTTTGTTTTAATTGATATTTATTGGGCTGCCTTTACTGTTTTGGTAACTTACAATTGTGATCATCGTGTACAAGTGGGTTTCTTAAGGGGTTTTGTGTGCAAAACTACACGAGATTTTGTGAAATTGATTTATTCAAATTCAAAGAGTTTGTTGTGTGTTTTAAGTGGTATAAAATGAGATAGCTACTGTATTTGGTGTATGTGACCAGTAGTGGTGTTTTAAATTAAAATGGATGTGTGTTAAATCCTGAAATTGTTTGAGCACAAAGGGGGAAGCCCGGGTACCTAGGTGGGGCAGATTTGTACTAGTACAGCTAGTGGACCGGATGGGTTTTGTCCCTGTTTCACTTAGCATTTGGATAACGACAACTCTAACTAAACAATGTGGATGATGGTTGGGGACCACTAGGTTATGGGTATGTTCCCTACTAGTGGCTCGTGCATGAGAAAGGATTTTACTATTGTTACATTACACTGAGGTACGAGGTACATGGGGCCTGAGACTATCTAGTGCCTAGGGGTGTTCCCGGCTTTGTTGCTCAGTGGATTTGTGGTATTTGCCCTTGTTTTTGGGTGTCTTTGGAATTATAATGCAGTATCTAATATTCCTATTTAAATGTGTTAACATTCTGAAAGTTTTATCTTGAAAAATGTTTTCAATTAATAGTTTCATTTTGTGGAATTTTTCACCGCTTTTAATTGCATATTAAAACTGCTTGCTTTTTCACCTTGTATTGCATGCACCATGGAATCATAAGGTGGTATCCTATTGGGCTTAGGCTCACACCCTACTTACACCCCTTGGGTGTAAGTAGACCTTTTTTTTGACCCAGGTAAAGGAAAGGCTAAGGGTGATGGCGGTTCAGGGTGTTAGTCCTCATCCTTGGGGCGGAGTAGTGGAGACGACTTGGGGGTGATGACCCCTTGTCATGTGGAGTCCATGGGGCTGTTTTTTTTTCTGTTCCATTGTGTCTTTGTACCTTTTTTATTGACTCTAAACCTATGTATTCAGTTCTGGTTTTTGTTTAAAAATCATTTGGTGTAAATTTTCAGATTCAGTTTATTGATTGTTTTTAATGGTTTATGATTTCATATTCGGGTAAATCGTTCCCAAACATAAATAAATGATACCCGGGCACTTGTGCCAGCCCGTGGGAATAGGGAACGCCCTTCGGGTCATGTCACGAGCTGGTTTTGGTGCTGGTTTGGGCGGCGACCAGATTTGGTTCGTGACAATTAATGATTAAGATAGTGTTTTAGAGGCTTAAAATGAAAATAAATACAATCTTATGCATGGAATAAACTAATATTCTTAAAAGATTGTTTTACTGCCTTTTGATGGAAAACCATTTTTGAATCTATATTTTGACAATTTTATAAACTATTTTTGTCAAAATAAACTTATCCTTTATGATTGGGACATAAAAATTTACCTTGTGTGAATTTTTGGTATTTTTCTGACAATATTCATTTTTTAATGAATAGTGAAAAATACTGCATTTTACATCAAAACTGCTTTGTAATCTAATTTATTTATATGATTAGATTATGTTTTGAATTGCTTTTGAAGTGAAATTAGAATATATTTTTACCATTTTATCCAATGGTGGTCATTGGAATCAATTTCACTTTGAAATTAGACTTAAACTGGTGTCAATCTTTTGATACTTATTGTTTTGTAAAAACACGCTATTTGCTCTGGCAGCGGGAATTAATTATTGAATTAATTAATGTGACTTATATGATTTGAATTTTGTAAAATGGACTTCATTTTTGAATTCGGAATATCAAATATAGCTTAGGGTGAATTTTTGGTAATTTTCTGAAAAACTTCAATTTTTGATGAATATTGAAACCACTAAGTGGTAATCAAGCAAACTGATTTTTCAGTTAAATGAAAGTTTACCACTAATGTGTATTGAATTTTGAAAATCCTACATACATGGTTGTCATTAGGAAGTAAAATGTGGTTCAATGAGATTATAATAATTTTTTGGTGAATAGTAACTTATTAAGTTCTTAATCACGATTAGTGGTAATTAGTGTAGTTTAAGGTATAAATAATGATTTAATAAAATGAAATGACCTAGAAACATGTCCCAACCTCATTGGTTGTGTCATAGCCGACCATGAAATGCCATGTGTCAACTTGGGGACCCCATGGATCCACTTTTGTTGGGAAATGACATAAATTACTTTTTATTTAATGTTAAAGTGAAAATGACACAAACATAATATGTTTTACGAAAACAATTTTTAAGTGGGGTTATACAAGTCCAAATTTTGATTATAAATATTAATTGGAAAGCTAAAACGATTTCCTATATCATAGTAGTATTTTTATAATTTTTAGACATTAAATAAATTTCATTATATATGACATAATAATGATGCAGCGATGACATCATTATTTGACGATTTAAATAAAATAGAAAGATAATGTAAAATATATGAACTAAACATGTACAAAACCAATTGTATGAGTGTATTTCGAAGACTTATCACCTTATCCAGGAATTATATCAATGTGGGACCTTTTAAAACCGAAACACATTTTCAAATAAAGTAATGTTTCTTTACTTTCCAAAAGTGCCCCTCCTCTCCTCTTATAAAAGGCCCCCACCTCTACCTCATTTCACACACTCTTCAAGCCTTTGGCTCGGCCAACCCCTTCCCATTTACTCTCTCCACATCCCTCTCCTCATCCTAGAGGATTCCCTTTGGGAAGAATCCTTTCAAAGGAAGCCTTTAGGCTCAAATCAAAAGGAGTTACACTTTTAAAGGTAATTCGTTCTCTCATGTTCATTTGTTTTATTTTGCTTCTCCAACCCCCTAAACTCTTTTTATTTACTTCTTTTGTAACAAAACCAGTATCTTCAATATAATAGGATTTTGTTATATGATTTATTTGAGCTACACTCTCACACAACTACATCAAATGGTTAAAGAACATACGGTTTCCGTGGATGGAGAAATTCTGCCTCCCGAAACGATGATTGTTCAACACTCATTTAACACCTTCAAAGGTGGCCATTATGATGTCACTATTTTTATATATGATATATAATATGTTTATGTTTTCCTTAAGCTTCTGTTTTTTTTCATTTTTGGCATACCTTTATGGTTTCCATTATGGGTAAACACGATATCTTCATTTTAGGAAGTGCGGACTACCGCCCCCTAAAAGTGATTTGATTCGTTAATACCATATGTGGGATGTGTAAAGGATAAAGTTAATGATATTATATATGTTATTATACTGAAATTATAATATACTCTTATATCATTATGATTCCATTCTAGAAAATATGAAATAGAAATGGAAGTAGCGTTCATGCGTACGTACGGCTTACCGTCTCCATGAACGGTGCATTTCATTTCTTACCTCTAAATTATGTAATATTATAAATGCATGTATGTACTGGATATATATGACATATATGATATCTACATCATGAATTCCATTCTGGATATAACGAAACCATGACCAAATTAACAACATGTAAGTGTAAGAAGTCTATTTTTGACTTAAGAACCAAATACCAACAAAAGGAACATTATTAACTTAACTGATTACATGATGTTAATAACATGGTATAAAAGGAATAATGAACTTGAAAAAGATTCATAAGCAAGTAGAGATTAACTCAAGTTTATTATTCAGGAGATTAAAGAACAGTCGGGTCAAGTCGGATACGAGGTATGGGACTTCGTCTCAATCTCCTTTCATTGAGGCATATTTTATTTTATACACAACTTTCTTTTATACGGTGTATAAACCCCTTTGACTTTTACGTTTATTCAAAAGGAATATTTTTTATACGAAGCATTTACTAAACGACAAAAGGGAATGTTTTTGTCGAACTTATGCGGCGACAACGACTTCTCCGTCGTCGTGACCGTTATTTGAGTTTCGGCTTCCTCTACAAGCCATACCTTTTTTTAAAAGAAAAATAAATACCATGTTTTAATTTTCTTTTATTTTAGTATTGAAAATGGTTTTCATAATGTTTTTATGTCAATGTGTTGTATTGATATCTCATGATTGAAATGTGGAAATTTTATGGTTCCTTTATGCATGTTTTATGTGATATGATTATGTTATGGTTCTTGGGAATTATTATGAAGACGGGTGGTTCCGTGATAAACTAAGGGCGGGTGAGCCCGTTATAGCTCTCCAATGCATTGGGTAACGTGCAGGAGTGAAACGTTAAGGTTTCTCCGAAGAGATTTTAGGGAATATACTGTGATGGGTATTCCAAAGGTAACCAAGAGGGTTACTCCCTACGTAAAAATGTTATGAATGCCTCAAGATACCTTTATGTATTATGATTTCTATGATTTATTCATGATTTTATGAGGTATGTTAAAGTGCCTATGTTTTATGGGTAAAGTATGATTTCATTCTTATGTATATATGAACTCATGTTTCCTTTCCATGTTTTTTTATAACCCATACTGAGTTTTTATGCTCATCCCAAGTTTTTGAAATGTTTTTCACAGGTCAAGGGAAAGGTACATGATAATATGATAGAGTCAAGGATGTGTCAAGAAATAATCCATGTTTTATTTTAAATGTGTTTCCATTGATGGTAATTAAGAATACTATCTTTATGTAACCACTTTGTTTATATGTGGAATGTAATGCAAGTTTTATGATCTAATTCTCTAAAACTCTAAACCCGAAAAGATCCTCAATGTGTAATCTTGTAATAACTCAAGATTAAGTAAGGTTTAAGGCTGGGGCCTTATAATATATGTGTGTGTAAGGAACCATATATTATAAATAAATCAAGTCCACAGCCGATCCTTGGTTCTGTGATCCCGATCGTCTGGACTTCCTATGAATAATATATTATACTGGATATCTTTCCACTCAAGCCATATATAATTAAATCCAATCCTTGGGTTCATAATAATGATCTATAATACATTCTTTTCCTAGAATTGGACACGTGTCTAATTAATCTACATCACCACATGGGGAGACATCTCCTAGCCTCAAGATCACAAATAATAGAATGTAATATTTTTAATGAAGGATTACATGTAATATTTGGACATTCTATAAATAAGGAATTAATATGGATTCCAAACCACTCATGAATCATGTAATACAATCTAATGTATTATTCCAAGGTCTCCACCTATAGGAAATCGTAACATTGTGACTCAGATGATCCATAAGGTGGTGATGCTTGGTCAATAGGAATACTCTTCGGATCCAATATTTCACTCAGAATCTATTCAATAAACAGTTAAACAGCCCCATTCCCATATAAATCTAGGCGATGAATTGATGGTGTGTCTACATGATCCTAGTGAGTATTGTAGCTATCATTAAATAAGATCAACATCAACCCTCAATATATCAACGAAATCTTTATCTTAGGGGAAGTGTTCCCACCTAAAAAACTCTAGTAATCCCCTAGATCCCATCAGATTGGTATTCATAGGGAAAACCCAAGTACATGGGTTATATATGAAACATAGAATCCACCTCTTAAAAATCCTTATGCATGGATGAGTCCCATTGACAAATGGGACTACCTAAAATTGTAACTTTGAACCATGTAAGGATAATAATATAGATATAGGGAAGTATGTATGGGAATCTAAATAATCAAGTGGTCTAAACTACTAGATCCTAGTAAATACATTTAGGAATCCCAATAATTTAAGAGTAAAACATAGAGGCTTATAATATAGATCCCAAGAGGTGCCTCTCGGCATCGATGTCACATACCACATCAAGTTAGGTTCATTAGCCAAAAACCAAGAAGTTACCTTGGAGATCATAGCTACATAAATAGTAAACATTTGAATGCATAATTAAAATAGAGAGTGTGTCTGAATAGCCAAACCACCACCACATTCACATCCCCATGAGATTACATGTTCAGTATGGGTTTTAGGTGATGTACACTACCATCTGTACCCAACCATTATTGTAATAGCTCAGGCTCGACCAAACATTGGGGCACCCACTACATCCCCGTGGCTAGTGATTAGGAGAAAAATCATTCTTAAGATCCTTTATTTTTTCATGAGGATAGAGGAATAACACTTTAGTTTCTCTATGTCAAAATATGTATAAAGGAATCAATCTTGTGATCCTAAAAAAGAATAGGAAAGTGGAGGAATTATAAATGGGATCCTATAGGTCAGATCATAATGAATTGTATCCCTAAGTGTATCCTTTGTATCAATGATATTCTCAAGAAGAAGTATTTATCCACCATGTAGGTTTTTTAGTGACCACTAGCATTCATCTGCTTAATTCTCTAGATTTATTTAATTTAAATATCTCATTATATTGTATCTACGAAGGGGGTGTTTCTAAGACAACATGACTATTTGTTACAAATTAATACTTTATTTATTACATAAAATTATTCTTAATAAAAACCAGAAGAATTCTATTTCTGGTATATTTTGGAATCATGTATAATTCATAACAACACAAAACATGAAAAACAAAATCTTTATTGAAAACTTATTTTATACGATCCAAATGTTCCTTTATACTTAACATTTGATGTGATAACCTGGGGACATACATAATAAATGGATGATCTATAATTATTAATAAGGGAATAAACATGGTATAAGTGATACATGTTTCAAAATAGGCATATCAATGAAGAATTAAAGTAACATTAATAATAAGGCATGATATATAATGATAATCATAATATGGGGAATGTTGTAACAACTCAAAACACTGCATCATTAATATAGGTCATGGCTAAGTCGCAATGACTTCATGGTGGAAAAATTTACTATAATGGAATAAGGTTCAAACATATCCCAACCTGAAGTATCATGATACTAAACATTACCCAGTGTATTGTAGCTCTATATAGGTGCACCCATCATATTCATTTCATTCTCATGCTTAAGGGTGACACATAGATTGTACAACATGGATTCATTCAGCATCATATGTTATTCAATGATAAATCAATGTGGAATACATAGATTTAAGTCCCAAATAAAATAGTTTATGTTCCTAGAGTTGAATACCCATCATAGAAAAATTGGTATGGTATTCACTATACAAATATTTTTGGCATGGAAAATCACGATGAAATTTTTGAAACATAACGATGTTAGAAAAAAATTCATAAAATGAGTTGATGAGATAAAAAGAGGTCTATAATAATTTACACACAAAATGGGATGTAATATTGATATGGTGAGATATTATCCAACTTAATGAATTGGAAATAAAATGAATAATATAATAAAGAAATTTGAAGAGAGATGATAAAGGAAGTAACCCTTACAAAATTTCAGAATGGTTACAGGTGTACATAAAAGATCATAGGAGAAATAATCTAAGGGAAAGGGGATATCATCATTTTTGAATTAAATGGAATTTAAGGTGAATATGGATTAACATATTATAGCATAATAAAATGTAATTTAAAAGACATAGAATAAAATAAGTTCTTGAATGGAAATGAGAAGAGAGAAATCTCTTACCGAATTTCGGCATAGTAACAGCTTAAGTAAGGGTCAAAATGAGAGAGTATAAATGGTATCTCATTAAAATAATATCAATTTTATAGTAATTTATTCATAATAAATTAATGATAATATAACCAATAGAAATTATTAAAAAAAGTTTCAAATAATGTTCTTGAATTTAAATGAAGAGAGGAAGGTGAGAACCCCTTACTAAATTTCAGGATAATAATGCCTTAGAAAAAAGTTAAAAGGAAGAGAGAAAAAATGACCCCTCACATAAATAAATTCCATTGTACTGTATTGGATGTATAAAAATAAATATCATCTTAAAAAATAGCAATGAAGATGAAAAATTCAAAATAAGGTACTTGAATTTAAAAGATGAGAGGATGGCGAGAATCCCTTACATGATTTTTGACACAAATTTCATGGGAAGAACTTCATGAGGTCTTGGGGAACCATGTAAGGACTCTAGATAGTGAAAGTAAGAGTATAAACATGCTCAAAGGTGTTTGAGTGAAAAGAAATGAGATGTTGAATGGATTTATATAATAAAAGAGGGGGATTTATTTATCAAAAAAACAAAAAATCAAATTATTTTAAAGGTAAACACATATTTTGTGGTGTATCCTATTTACATTAATTATAAAATCACTTTTGGGTCATTATGATGTTATAAAACACAAATTATATTTATACGGTATTTAATTTCAACCCAAAAAATTGATTGTCTCTGAAAATTATAAAAAATCACAGTTGGATAATTTTGACACCTTGATTCCAAAAATAATATTCATTTTATCTAAATATTTTTCTAAATATTTGAATATTTACCATTAAAATAAAAATGTACATTTATTGAAAATGATGAGGTTTTTTATAATAATATTCTTTGAAATCTTATTGAAATTACATTTGACGTCACAAAAATTATATGATCAATTATACTTGATTAAAATTATCTAATAATAATATATTATTAAAATATAACTTATTTTAAAAATCCATTAATTCATCAAAATATATTTAATAATTGAATTTGAATATTATCCAAAATACAATTTGGGTTTTATTAAGTCAAAATTAAAATTATTTATAAAGTAACTATAATAGGACGCAAATATATTCATTATTCTATAAAAAAATAAAAATATTCCAATTTATAGGGTATTGAAACATATCCCTTTAACACACCAGCATACACCCTAAGTGTATGTTCTGTAATAGTGAGGATTTCATGGGGTTGTTCGGAAAACATGTTTTTGGTCATGATCTCAATGATTTTGATCTTCTCCCATAAATAGTTTCACTAATGCTTAAGTTGTTGGATATTAGCTTGGTTCTGGTAATGGGAAAATCCTATAAATGCTATATCCATCAGAAGGTCTGATAAATGGGCTTCATATGGTATGATCATATAAGTTTAGGCCATCACTTGCTTCACCTTTTTCCAAAAAGAATTTTTTAAAACACAATTTTTATACTATTCATGCGATCACTGTTAGATGGATATATTATAAAAAAGTAATGATAGTTAATAGTCATTTATGTAAAATTGGATATAATAAATCAAAATAAGTGCATGTGTTTTCTATAACCATAATACATTCAATTAAATTAAAAACGATAATTTTATTCATAACAGTTAGGGAGGTTAAAATCTCCCCCCTTTATAAATTTCACCCTTGAAATTTTCTATTCCCACACTAAAAAACCAGGGTAACTCTTCTTCATCACTTCGTCCAGTGCCCACATTGCTTCGTCAAACTTATAGTCTCTCCACTACACTTTGATGAGGGTAATTTTATAATTTCGCAGATAATTTTATCGACGATCTAATATATTCATCGGATACTCTTTGTAAGAAAGATCATTATATAATGGTACCACATTTAAATTGAGAACATGTGATGGGACTGGTATGTAATTACTAAATAGGGATACATGGAATACATGAGGTTCTTGAGATAGGTTCGGTGGGAATGATAGTCGATAGGACACCACTCCAATGTGATCAAAGATCAAAAAACGGTAGATGTACCTTGGACTAAGATTTACCTTCTTCACAAATCCCATAACATTATACCATGGTTGTATGCAGAGGAATACCATGTTTGCAACATCAAACTCTTGGTCTCATTGGAGATTGTCATCATAGCTCTTCTTAAGACTCTATGAAGCCTTAATATGATGTTCAATGAAATTAACCTTCTCCACCATTTCCTCAAAACAATTTGGACCTAGAAGTTTTCATTATCCAACTACATCCCAAGATGTTAGTGTTCTACACCACTTCCCATAAAGGGCTTTATAAATATTCATTTGGATATTCAATTGGTAACTATTATTTTATGAGAACTCACCCAAAGGAAGATGTTGGTATAATCCTTCTTTGAAGTTAATTTATAATTCTATGAACATAACCTAAAGTGTCTGGATAGCATTCTAAAATTGGCCTTTAGTTTGAGGGTCATAAGACATACTGAACATCAACAAAGTATTTCGAGAATGCTGGAGTCTTTTTGAAAACAAAGAGGTTAATATTGGATCTCTAGGAGCCACAATAGATAGTGGTACTCCATGTATACATAAAACATCATTGATGTATATCCATTCCATTTGATATAGGGATAAATAATCTCAAATCACAATGAAGTGTGTTGTCTTCATAAGATGATCATCAACAACACAAATAGCATTGTTTCATTTGGATGTATTCAGGACTCAGGTGAAAAAATACATGTTGATGTTTCCCATTTCCATATTGTTATGGGTAATGGTTTCATCATCCCCTTATAATTATTAATTTTATCCATCACTTGATGACATACTAGTAACTTCGATGTATATTCAGAGATCTTATTCTTCATGTTGTTCCACTATTAGTTCTATCAGGGATCTAGATTCATTTTTGTGTTTTCTAGGTGAATGGAAAATGTTAAACTATGTGCATCAACTAGTAGTTCCATCTTTAAATCAGGATTTTATTGAACACATAGTCTTGACCAAATTCTCACAATTAATTCTTCATTAACATTAAACTCTGATGATTTCCATTTTCTTATAGTTTCTACTCTCTTCTGAATTACCATATAATGTTTTTTGAGAATTTTTAGCCTTTCCAATATTGATGGTTGAGAAATCATTTGTTAAATTATTGATGAATTTCTTTTAGTTTTTTATTCCCATACCCGTCCCCTTCAAATCCAAGAAGATTAGACCCTTATCAATTCTCATCCGTGAAAACAAATTTGGGTCCATTCTACGTAGATAATCCTCCACATTATTTTCTTTATGAGGTTGTTAGTGGATTGATCATTCATAATCCTTGATGAGTTTTAATAATCATCACTGGTTTATATTAATATCTTATTGTGAGAATACATATTTGAGACGATTGTGATTAGTATGTATCACAAACTTCTCCCTATAGGGAGAATGAATCCATATTTTCAACCCAAAGGTCACATCTTCCAACTCTAGATCATGCATGGGATAGTTTTTCTCATAAATTTTCATCTTCCTTAGGGATTAGGAAATGAATTTTTCATTTTCTATCAACACATAGCCTAATACCTTCTTCTATTCATCGCTCAACACTTTGAAAAGTTACCCACTTTTGGGTAGTGTGACAATAAGTTTTGTTATAAACCTTATTTTCAACACTATGAATCATTCTTCATATTCATCATTATAATAAAACATTTCCCCCATTCGAGTTATCTTGGAAAGAGAGTTTGAAGATCGTGATAAATTTCACACAAATCAGTGATACTACCCATCTAACCTAAGTAAACTATGTATAAATGTCATAGATGTTGGCCCTGTCCATCCATCAATTAATTTTATATTTGAAAGATCCATAAATATCATATTTCTTTTTATGATATTCCCCATGAATGAAACTTCCTTCAACCAGAACTGGCACTTTCTCTACATGGAATAAAGCTTCTCCTTTTGTAAGGTATTCAACACAATGTTAGAATTCTCCTCATAATCCTATTACTTTTTAATTTTATTATCATATCATCTATAAATACTTCCACATAGATTTCAAGGAAGTATATAAGGACACTATTCATACAATCCATGAATATTTATGGATTATTAGTGATTCCAAATGGCAATACTATGAACGCATAGTTCTCATACCTTGTAGGAAAACCCTTCTCATGGATATATTCCATTGTCGCCCTTACTTGATAATATCCCAACCCAAGATCCTGCTTATAGAATAATTGTGATGCATATAGATGATAGAAAATTTCGAAAATATGAGGTATATGATATTTTTTCATTACCATGATCTTTTTGAGCTCATGATAATCAATTCAATGGTGCATTGACTCATCATTCTTCTTGACGAAGAGGACTGGGGCACCCCATGGTGGAGCAATTGGGTGTATAAAAACGTTATCCAGATTCTCCTATAGTTGTTTCTTCAGCTCATTATGTTTTTCAATAGACTCTCTATACTGATTATTAAATATTGGAAACACCTCAAGAATATGTTTTATTTGATATTCATCTTCTCATATAAGAGAAGTATAGGGAAATTCCTTAGGAAACACAACAGTGTATTCCCTCACAATAGGCATGTCTTCAGGGATGGTTATTTTTTAGACTAAATCATTTCAGATAAATATTCATGTTCATAAGGAAATAATATAAATTCTCGAGATGATGGTTATAAAGAATATTCATCCTCCATTTTTCTATTTTATAGAACCTAGGGTTGATTCATTATAAAGAGAGTGATTTACTTCTCATGGAAATTTATATTGTGTCTTTATAGGGAAATCTAATCCATCCCATTGTTTTATAAAATTACACTATAAGAATTATTAAAATATTCATCATGAAGTTCAATCCAAAAATTGTGATAGCGGAGGAGTTATATAATTGGGATACAGTATTTTACTCATTCTCCATTTTCACCAACATTACTACTTCCCTGTTTTGTGGCGGTGTTTGAATAGTTCTACTAAACATTCATGATATGAAGAAATTCATAGAATCGGAATCATAAAGTATATTCTCTATTCATGAATTAATAACTAGAAAACCTATCACCACTTCGTTGTCAAGACTCAAATCAGTGGTAGCGATGGAAGAAGATCACTCTTTCTACCTTGGCAGTTGTTAGTTACCACCAAAAACCATTTTCTTCGGCCATTTATTCAAAAAAATTTCATAGTTACTTGCAATTTTAACAGTGAACAATGTGTTAATGTTTCACTAGATCATTCCTTCCCTGTGTAACTGTAGTGGGTTTCTCATGTTAGAAATTATTAGTTAAGTGTCCTTCTTTCCCACACCTAAAGCATTTTCTTGTTATCATTAGTCAATTTCTATGGTGCTTCTTATCACACCATTGAAAAGTGGGAAGTTGAAAGTTTTTTAGACTATTAGATCTCTCCATAAGACATCCAGAATTATAGTCCACTTTTCAAATCATATCCCCGTGATACCCTTGAGATTTGCTGACATCCAGTTTGACTTTGAGGGCACATTGAGAAATTTCTTCAATGCTATCAAAGTTTCGGATCAAAAGATAATTTATAGACATGTATTTATCAATAAAAAGAAGTTTTCAACTTTCATTTGGGGGTAATGAAAAAAATTAGAGGCGTATCATATGATTCTTGTGATGTTTTCCTCACACACCGAATAGGTTTTTCTTCATTTTTTCATGAGTGAAAGAAAATTTCCTTTTATATATTGATATGGGGTCCACCAGGTGAATATATATCAAAATATAATTTCCTGATTTCCTTCTAATCCATTGCTTCCATCTACTCCTCGGTCTTTCTATTCATGATCAATGACCACCACTAATCAGCTTCACCCTATATATGATAAAGAACCAGAATAACCTTCTCTTGTTCGTAACATTAGAGGATAGAGAATATATTATCAATGGAGTTTATCCATTGCTCCATGATTAATGGATAAGATGATCCCTTAAAAGTAGGAGGCCTTTTTGGCATGAATATTTTAATTGTATATTGTTCTCTCTTACGAGAGTTTGGGAAATCATATTTATCGAGGTTTCTATTAAGAACATGAGTTATCTTTGTTATTAACATGAAAAAGTTTTTGATTCTCGCTCCCATTGGGTTGGGTATCTCATTGGGGTAGTCATCACTTTTCCCTTTACAATAATTTTTAACTTCATTCTATATATTTCTAGACATTGGCTACAATAAAATAAAAATTATGGATGTGTATCTTAAACAATTAACACATAATGGGAAAAAATGACATTAAAGGGAAAACAAATAAATTATATCTATCTCATTAACTAATTAGTTTCTCAGCAACAATATATTTTATCCATGCTCCATTTCTGAACAAATTCTCTAATTGGGTTTTTCGGTTCCCTAAATAATGATTCATAATGAGCTTATGAATTTACCAAATCATAACCCCCGACATTGTCAAACTAGGTGCGCAGTGAGGCCCATTGTTGTGAACTACATTACCTTGAGTTATGACTGGAAATTTTTTTTGGAGTTGTTACCCCTAGGTACATCTGTTCCAGAACCATCTCCACTTGTAGTATCGAGATAGTGATGTATTTTCTTGATAAACCACTTATTCTATACTAACCAAAATTTAGGAATTTTTATTATACATAGTCTTATACCAAATTATTTTGCTATAATTTTATAATCATGATCCTAAAAATAACTAAACTCTAGCTTTTATACCAAATGTGACAGCCCTTCTCTTTATTACACAATAATACGTGATTTATTACTAAAAGTTACACATGATAAAACACAAAAGATATGAAATTCATGTTTCATTGGGAATTAATTGCTATACATAAAAACTTAAGGAATGAAAAACTTCATCTTTATTGAAAACTTCTTTATTATGATCCAATCATTCCCTTGTAATTAACACTGCATAGGATAACCTATTGACATACCTAGAAATGGGGAGATTTATAAAGAACATTTAGGGAATAATAATGGTATATGTGATACATGTTAGATAATAGTCATGTCAATGAGGAATAAATATAACTAGAATAATAATGTAGCTGTAGCATGATAATCCTAACATGGGAAATGTGGCAACATCTTAAGACACTGCATCATCAACATAGGTCAAGGATAAAATGACAAAAATTCATGGTAGACAAAATTCCAATAAAGGAATTAGGTACATCCCTATCCCAACATGACATATCATAACACTAAACATTACCCAATTCTTCATAGCACTGTTTGGGTGCACGAATCATTGCCATTTCATTCTCAAGCGTAAGTGTGCCACATAGATCACTGCAATGGCCCGAAGGCCTTCATTTTTTTTATTTTTGATAATCTACCTTTCGAGGGGTGAGGTGGAACCCTTACAAGGCCTGTAGGCGTAAGTATTACATGACCTATAGGCCTTAGAGGAATTCAATGCCTGTAGGCTTCAAAATTTACATACAATCGAGGCTAACTACGTGGAACTACTCCTCCCCACCATCTTCATCATGAAATAAACTCTCCACATTCGAATGGCTATTCAGCTAGGATTTCCCATGCCTTTATAGGCGTGTCCCGATGGCAGGTTTCATACCCTCTCATTCTTGCAATCCATTTAGCTTCTTCTATAGAAAAAGCTCCTTACTCATCCACCTTCTGAAGCTTGTTCCTTTTAGGTTTTTTGGATTTCTTCTGCACTCAAGGTGGCATGAAGGACATCAGGTGGCCTGAAGGCCTATCTTTCCAAAAGGCCTGGGTGGCCTGATGGCTTTAAAGGACTCGGGGACCAAATCGATGGCTCGAAGGCCCAAATGGGGGAATATTCCTGGCTGCTACAGTACCTGCTACAGTAATGCATAGTTCCTTCTACAGTACTACTATAGTACCCGAAAATTATCCTCTTCCTGGATTTGATCCCAGGTCTCCTGGATGCACATAAGGATTAATCACCAACTATGCTGAGGCTCATGTGCGTGTGACACATAGATCATACTACATGAATTCATTCAACATCATAATTTATTCCAAGATCAAGGAATGTCGAATATGTACATGTAAGTCCAAAATAAATAAATTTATATTCATAAAGGTGAATAACATTGATATAAAAATTGGTATTCTATTTACTACACAAATATTTTGGCATGGAAAATCACGATGATTTTTTTGCAGTATAACGATCTTAGTTAAAAAAATCATAAAATGGGTTGATCAGAGAAAAAAGGGGTATATCTTCTTTTAAACATAAAATCGGTAGTAATATAGACCAAGAAATGAATTTACAAACATAATTTATTGTATATATATGGTTTAACATAATAAATAAACATGAAGAGAGAAGAGAAAGGAAGGAACCCTTACAATAATTCGGTATAGTAATTAGTGTACATAAAAGATCATAGGAGGATTAATGAGAGGGAAAGGGGTATAATTATATTTAAATTAAATGGATAATAAGGTAAATATGTACTAATATATCCCATTATAAGAAAATTTAATTTAAGAAACATAACATAAAAGATGTTCTTGAATGCAAATGAAAAGAGAGAAATCCATTATGAAATTTCAGCATAGTAATGACTTTGGTAAGGGTCGAAATGAAAGAGTATTAATGGTATATAATTAAATTAATATCAATTTTATAGTATTGGAGTCATAATAAATGAATTATAATATAACCAATTGAAATTAAGATTACAAATTTCAAATAATGTTCTTGAATTGAAAGAAAGAGTGGAAGGTGAGGATCTCCTAGAAAATTTTAGTATAGTAACGCCTCAGGAAAAAGGTAAAGGTGAGAGAGAATAAATGATCCCTTACTCAAATAAAATCCATTGTATAGTAGGGTATGTTTATAAATAAATTTAACAATAATATATTATAATTATGATGATAAATTACAAATAAAGAACTTTATTTGATTAGAGGAGTGGAAGGCGATGATCCTTTACTTGAATGTGTGACTCCAAATTCTTGGTAAAAACTTATTTAGGGATAAGGGGTGCCTAGGTATAAGTCTAGGGAGTGTAGAACAGTATATGGATGTGCTACATTGGGTTTGAGTGAAGAAAAATGCGATCTTGTGTGGGTTTATATGAAAAAGAGGGGTATTTCTTTATCAAATAAAATTTAAATCACATTTTTTAAAGTTAAAAAATGTATTTGACCATGGATACTATTTTTATTACTTATTAAATCACTTTTGGTTCAGTGTGATTTAATAAAACACAATGTATATTTACACATTTTTTAATTTTTAGATGAAAATTCGACTGTCCCTGAAAATTATGAAAAATTCACCATTGGATATTTTTGAAATCCTCATTTAGATAAATATTATTCATTTTATCTAAATAATTTTACAAATATTGAAATTTAACTTTTAAAATAAAAACCATCATTTATTGAAAATGACTGGTTTTTTGTCAAAAAATCCATTAAACCCTTATAAAAATTACATTTGACATCATAAAAATTAAATCATCATTTATACAAGATAAAAAATATTTAATATTAATATTTTATTCAAATATTATTTATTTTAAAAATACATTAATTTATCAAAATAGATTCCTTAATTTAATTTGAATATTAAGCAAAATACAATTGGTGTTTTATTGAGTCAAAATAAAAAACAATTAGAAAGTGAAAATAATAGCATAAAAATATATTCATTATTTTATAAAAAATGATTTAAAAATTCCAATTTCAAGGGCTTTTATACAAATCACTTTAATACACCGGCATACGCTCGAACAGCAATGTGTGTGATGGTGGGGCTTTCATGGGGTAGTTCAGTGAACATGGTCTGGGTAGTGATCTCAATGAGATTGAACTTCTCTGGTAGATGGTTTCTTTCATGATTAATTTGTTAGATATCAGCTTGGTCTTGGTCAACGGAAAATTATATAAATGTTATCTCCCATAGAATCTCTGATAAATGGGCTTTATAAGGTATTATCCTACTAGTTGGACCCATCACATAATTTTTTTGAGACCCAAAGTATTTGTTAAATACTATATTTATAATAGTTGTGTGATCAATGTTCAACATCTATATTATCAATGGTAATTATACTTAATGGTCTGTTAAATCAAATTTCATATAATAATAAAAAATAATTTCATGAGTTTTCTATAACCCTAAGATATTTAATTAAATCAAAAAGGGGATATTATCCATAATGGTTCAGGTCATTTCAGTTTCTCTCAATGTAAAGTATAAAATTATACATAATTCTATAAACATGAATAAATAATTTAGATAATGTAAAACATACCTCCTTCCTTTAGGAATATTTACAATAATTTTCTACAAGTTGATAGTAGTTATTAAAGAATTTCTAAGATCAATTGAGTCGTTTTGGGTCCTATCTCACAAAAAAACTAATATAAGAAATTAATTATTATATTATAATTAATTAATTAAGCATAAAAAATTTAATTTAAGCCATAAATCTTTATAAATTCACCATGATAATGTACCTCAAAAAAATTATACATGGTAATGGGCAGACAACGTCTCGTGTTATCCGCTTACTAGGTAGAGTGAAAACCCCAACATCAGTGTTTGGCTCCACCATGCTCTTGTTGAATCGAAACCAAAATCTATAACCATTGGAACCAAAGATAAATGAATAATTAAAATAATATAACCAAGGATAATAGCTTCAGGATCTATCATTAATATTTCAAATGCACCTAATGATGTTTGATTCTGACCAAGTGAAGGAACTTGAGGTGTAGCTGAAGTGTTAACGTGGATCAATTTAAAATTTTAGATTTGGGTTCATGTTAGAATCCATGAATCCAAAAAACTCATTGAAATTATTTATTTTATGATGTGTAATTCAATTTTATCATGAAAAATAAAATCAAACAAAATCTTAAATTGTACTGAAGTTAGTTGAAGTCACCGAATTGGTTCGCTCATCATTAATGTGTCATGGATGAAAGACTCCAAACTAGAAATCCTATAGATCATCCAAAAATGCTCCAATATTTTATGACAATAGATTTATGTTTTCTGATATCTTGTATAGGAAATATAATAGCCTTATGATATACCTTCAATTGCATGAAAAATGCAGACTTTATCAAGAAAAGAGGATCAATCTGACCTTGTTATTCCTTCATAATTTATCTCATATAAATTTAGAGGAGAAGAGAGGAGATATGTTCTCACTAAATTATTTAAAATGTATTGTCGTATAATTAAATAGTCTACAACTATATTTTATACTTATGTTATACTTTCCAAAATTTCAATTTCATCCAGAGAAAGTAATAACCATTATTTTTCACCTTTATGAACACATATGACTTAATAAAATTATAATAAATGTTCCAAATATTTTGGCACTAACTTGTAACATTATAAAATGTTACATGATAAAATGTTAACCATTAACTCATCTCATAATTTCTCTAAATAATTTTACAAACCTTGAATATCTAATGTTCATTTAAAAAAATTACATTCTTCTTATATTCACATTTATGATCAAACAACTTTTGAATATGATGGTAAATAAATTAACTATTAATTATTATAAATATGAATAATATAAATGAATTAGTTTTAATTTCAATCATTTATACTCATTCGTTCACTGACCCTCACATGTGGGGCCCAATTCATTCTAAACATCTATTCATTGGAATAGGTGGAACTTATGGATACATTTAGTGGGTGACCCTCTATGTCCTTACATTGATAGTAGTGAGTCTAACCCACAGACCGAGAGTGGATTCAAGAAACCCATCATGGTCCTTAAGGTGATAGATAATTTCATATCTATGACTAGCTAATACAAACACATACTATGTAATATAATCTATTTATCTCACGATATCTCATAATTATGGATGCACAATGTTTTCCGCATCCATTTGTTGCAGTATATATTTCATGACCTTACTGCATGGACTTAACTTCTTATACCTTAGCCACATATTTATGATGTTACTAACATCTTTTTCAACTGGGCCCATGAGATATCTCCTTCTTAACTCAAAAGTGACAAAAACTATCATAATCATTAATTTAATGACATACCACCCATGATGCACCCAACACAAAAAAAACATTCCATGATTTCATTATCATGGTTTTCTAATTCCATCAATGTATTCTATGAAATGGAACACACTGATAATGATCTCAAGTCCATAGACTAGTACACATGTTCATAGATAGGAATAAATAATGGCTCCCAAAACATATGGTGTTACTATTGATAGGTTTATCCTCCTCAAGTCACTGTTATAGATCACCAAGTGAAAACTTCATGAGAAGAAGTATCAATGCATATGATCCCCGATCACCTGATATTCAAACATCATATGTTTCCGATCAGTATGATGTATCTAGAATATAAAATATATATATTTAATATTAATATAATATTATCTAAAGGTTCTCATTATAGTTGGGAACTAATATAACCTTTTGATATGACACATAATCTAATGATATTACAATGTAGATACTTGATGTGTAAATATCAACACTAATATTATAAGAATAAATAAACATATGTATATATTAATTTTTATACATATAATTGTAATGAATGTAATATTCATGTTGGGTATAGGGTAGCCACTATTACAACACACCCACTTAGACTAGAGACAAAATGATAAATATCCTTCTAATATCTCATATGATTAAGATCATGTTTCATTTGAGTCATGAAATTAGTTGTTGGGTCTGCCACATTTTTTCATAGCTATTTTTCATTGTGCAACCTCATCTCCTTGATTAAAATTCCTTAATAAATGTAATTCCTAATGGTATACCTTTTTCCTCTACCTTACATGACATCATGGATAGTAAGAGTATTATTACTTAAATTATGACAATATTTTAATTACAAGGTGTGATTACAAAAACTGGAAACAATTGTTGTGTATTTTACACTTATTCTTAACTACCTCAGAAGTCGCAATGTATTAAGTATTTGTGTATGTGACTACAACTGACTTTAATGATCTTGTATTTCTCATTTCCATTGCTTGGATATGATATTATATCACATTTATCCAAGGAAGACAAGTTGGTGTCCCATGAAATCTAGTATACAATCTTCTATTTATACTACGTACACATCCTTTGTACTTCATCATGTGAAATTGGATAGTTCTATCTGCTTCCTTTGTCATTATCCTAGTTACAAATCAAATTTTCGTAATATAAATTATATATGATAAATATCAATTCTTATATATATCATGACATATGTAATTGATTCATCACAAAAGCATATAAAATTCCATTAACCATGTTAATCTCCTCCTAGATACTAGACATGACTACATGCAGAAATATATTCCATGTAACACTGGTAACAATTCTCTCTCAAATTGTTCCATAATGTATTTCTCCATACTATGAAAATATATGTATGACTTACTAGGACTAATAAACCATTAGATGAAATATCATTCCTTAAAATACTGGTTTCTACTTTACGTTAATCTCTTTAGATATAATTTTATTCTTTTCTTATCTATCTGTAATAAGAATATCTATTTTACATGTGTAATCAAATTTAATTTACAAGTAAAACAATGGTTCTCCCAATAACCTCATGTAAAAACATTAAAAAATTTAATTCCTAATGAATATTCTATGATCTAGTTACTTTAATCATATATCGGATTTCTACCACTTTCACACTTATCAAAATTCTATGATGTTACCTTCCCATTATGTCTATTTCGTATATACATCTTCCATGATTAGTGGTCTTGACATCCAATTCTCAAAAAAATTATCATATAAAGTAGCTATGATAAGTAATATATTAATGGGATTTGGAATAACGACTTAGTATAACCAATCAAACCTCATTGGTACCACTCTTATACCATCCATGTGTAGTATGATTTGGATACATACTATAGTTTTCAAATTAATAACCCTCGTATATATTGATACATGGAATGCATTATTGAATTTTAACTAATGTTTTCAATCTTATCTTATTTCCATATAGTGCATACTTTATGGATTCATTATTCTTAATGAATAATGTATCACTGACCGCAGTGATTATAAAACAATCACCATGGCTTTATCCTTCCTATGAAATATGTGTATCTAGAATATTATTTTCTGGATTCTCTTCTGGAACTTGTTCCTATTCCAACTACTTGTGCATCTTTGTCATTGACTAAAACCAAGTCAATCTGAATCCAATTATCTAAAGTGATGATGTGCACCCTCTTATAGAATTTTAGTCTATCACATGACTACAACTTTTCTATAATAGTAATTTCTACAATATATTAAAAAACACATAGGATAATTAAATTAAATCCACATTATGTTTTACTTGATACACGTTTCTTTATATCCTCAAGAAACTCTTTATATATGATGATATGTTCTAATGAAATAATGAATTTACTTCATACTACACCTCATATGATATCCATTTTTTCATGAAATTTGACATGTGGTTATGGGATAATTCCATTATTTTAAATTCATGCCTCAAAAAATGGATGTATCTGCAATGAAAAAAGTTTTAACATTGATTATCCTTAAGCATTCATCATTAGTCTGATGCGTATCAGGAAATGAGCATTTAGGAATTGATCCATGGTAAATTTTAATTATCAATGTTAATAATTAATACTCATCATTGATAATCCTTATTTTAGTCAATGTCACAATGGGGATAATGTAATGTGTGTTTTGAAATTACTTCATGCTATATTTTATTGTTCTATGAATCCTTTGTCAAGATATTTTTCAGTAGACCAGCCCGAATCCTAATATATAATCTAACCATGAATATTTTATAATTAACATTCACATTCCATAAAAAACTAATTGAACCTTATAATGTATACATACTACTAGCTTAAACATTGAATAGTTAACCCTCTGTAGAAGAATTAATTCCATAATATTTATGGATTACCGTTATTTATAATGGTTTCATTTTATAAAAATAAGTACAAATGTATGTCAATATAACCTAAGTTATTTAACTAAAATGATTTTAAATCCACACTTGGTATATCCTTGAATACTATGTATTTTGTCATAAAATATTAATATCTTGAAACAACTAGGTATATAAGTCTTACATTTTTTATTCATCACATATTTCTAGTGATTCATGTATCACAGAATAGTTACATCCCAATTCAACAATAAAAACAACATTCATTCCAAAATTGGAATAATTTCTCCTTGTTTCCAATGGAAATTTGAGATTAATATTTGGGTGATACTCTAAATGTAAAACTGGAATCAATAAACATATACATAAAGAAGTTTTCTACTTCTCACAGCTTCTTAGAGAAAAATCCTTACTTCATATAATTTTTCATTGAATACATGGTTACTATATTTTTATATAGATATGTGATAAGAATATTTTATTTAATACAAAAGAAGAAAAACTAAAACATTATTTTAATTTTATGAATTTGTCCGAAGAAGAAGTGACCACGTAATTTTTCAGTGAAGTTAATTTCATTTATACTTACGTAGATATATTTCATGATATGCGAATTAAATAACCACATATTTGATACCTATTTAATTAATGGATGTTGAATGTGTGACTTTGTATTCACTCTTTCCATTGGACTTTTCACCTCCTATTTTAACTTCTTCTCTATAAAAACTAAATGTTAATCTTTTTAATGCTTTTATATCTTGTAAACTTTACTAAAAAATGTAACAATTCATGTTTCTCTATACCGTTAATTTTTAAATCTTAAAACAAACTGGAGTAATTAGGTAAAAATGATATGATAAATGGATTTATAAAAATATCATAGTCAATTTTAAATTTATAAATATCTATGTAATCATCACATATTCATATGTTACTTCACTTTCCTTCGACAAGCTTCTCAGATACGAGAAAACATGTAATATATTTGATGTCCTGATGTTATATCAGAAACTCACATTGGATGTTTATGATAAAATTAGGAAATTACCATCATATGCAACATACATGAGTCTCATATATTCATTTTTTGACACCCATGCATCCTGATGTGGATTAACATGTTTGGTGGACACCAACACCTTGAATTTCTAATATCGTAGTACTTTTCACAAGTGCCTATACTACTATTATAAATCCATGATCTATAGAAAATTTATTTATCTATTAATTATCATAAGGTACTTCTTCTATTACTTACAATTTTTCTACAAAATTAAATCTATTATCTTTTACTTTTATCTTGATAACCAATTAGACATTTGAAATTTATTAATTTTAAATGTATCCCATTATTTTATTTAATTATAGGAACCCTATGTACTAGAACAAGAATAATCTTTAACTTGAGTATTATAGTGGAAAGGATCTTTGAAACCCCACCTTATAGTCTAAAATCATTAGTTATGCCACTACTCAGAGATTCCATGGTAAGAACTAATATGGCCAATTACACTAATTCATGGCTCCAAGTTCTATTGAGTGGGGGCACATCTCTTGTAATGAATTGCAATGTAATGCTCTACTATTTTTCTATAATGTTTTAAAAACATATATTTGGATACTGTAACACCCCGAGATTTTATGAGATATATTATTTTTAATTTTTTGATGTATTCTATTATATAATACACCAATATTAGCTTGTACTATATGCAATACCATATTAGCTTGCAGTATACGCAACACTATTCGTGGCTCATGTTACACACAATTTCATGTTCATTTTGTAGAAATTATTCTACGAAACATTAAGTATAGATTTTTTTAATGCATAAATGAAATAAGTATTAATTATGTTATAAAAAACTCAAAAGGGAGCTTGCACTACATGCATCCTTGACTTGGATTTCATTACACGCAATCACGACCTTCCTCGATGGAGTGTATAGTACGCAATACCGAGTTTCACTAAATAATGATATGTTATTAAAATATTATATAAACTAGGTGCTATGAATAGTGATACCCACTTTTTGAAATCTTTTAAATTTTAACTTTCAAAATGGACTTCATTATGGATTTTGAATATCAAAACTGGCCTACGGAAAATTTTTGGTATTTTTCTAAAAACATTCAATTTTGGATGAATAGTGAAAACACTAAGTTATTGGTTAAAACTAACTTTTTATTTAAATAATCATTAATTTTATTTAAATTTATTTGAGGTCAAAATAGATGCATAATACTAATATAAGTTCAATGTAATTCATTGGAGTCATTTTATAATAATTTTAGATATATAATAATTTTATTGAACTTTTTACCGTCTTTTACCCACCTCTTATGAGAATTTAAAATTTTACATAAAACATAATTTTACCACTTATTTGACTTTAATTTAAAAAATAATAGTGACGTGGTTAATATCAAGGGGTATAATGTGTTTCAATAAGATAAAAATATTTTTTTTCTGAATAGTAGCTTTTTACTTTTATTTACCACAGTTAAAAGTAAATAGGGTAATGAAGGGTAAAAATGATATTATTAATACCATAATGAATGTCTGAATTATATTGGATAAGTTTAATAAGACCAAAAACAACCTTATTAATAAAATAATACCCTTTAGGTTCACATGGATTAGATTAGGACATTTATTATTATTTTATTTAAACATGAGCTAAAATAGTTAAATTCAATGATCAATAATTAAAACATTTTTAATACAGGGTTAAACATAAGATAAATTAGACTATAAATATTCATTAGAAATCTAAAAATATTTACTACATAATGGTATTTTATTTAATTATTTTATACATTAAATAATGCAATTTTTTATGACACAATTATGATCCAGTAATGACTTTAATAATAAAATATTTACGTAATTGATATTATAAATACCCAAATAAATGTAATTTTAGACTTTTTATTAATTAAAATAATTTTATAGGTTATAATAACATATTAGGGTAATTTAGATAAATTTTGGTCAAAGTGATAATGCTTTTATGAATTTACGAAAAACAAAATACCAAATAGTTTCAAAATTGACATAAAAGAGTTTTTTAATCAAATATTATATTATTATTTGATATAATGGTCCTAAAAATATACTGTTCTGCCAAAAGACTTATATAATAATATATATGACATTGATGAACCAATTGGGGTTTTATTGGTAGTTTATAGTACGTTTATTAACCATATAGTGTAAGAATACAGGGAGACACAGTAAAAGTTAAATTATTTAAATTAGAGTTAAATCTAAATGATAAGGTTAAAATGGTATAATAAACTTGTATAAAACCTATTGGTTGAGAGTATTTTGAACAATCCCCACCCTATCCTCGAAGTAAGTCACTTTGGAGCCATTATAAACTGAATATGAATTAATTATAAAATAATATTTTAAGTTTTTCCTAAGGTTCCCCTCACCACTATTATAAAAGGGCACTCCCCCTTATCTCTAATTCAAAATTCCAAATCCATTTGGATCATCAAACCCCTACCCAAATACCATTTCAACGGTCGTACCATCATCATAGTGGCCATACTTTAGTCAGAAATCCAACCTAATGGGACCTTTTGATCAAATCAAAAGGAAGAACCTAAATAAGAGGTAACTATCTCACAAACTATTTGAAGTTCCTTTCTTCTTCCACATCCTCCTTCTTTGTTGTTTCCATTCCAAAATAATAACTCATGTATCTTATATATACAGTTATGTTATTATAAAAATGTTACAACCATATTAGTTATTTTATCCATCCTATAAAATGAAAAAGTCACCACTCGTGCGTACGTAAGGCTTACCGTCTCCACGTTGTGGTGTAGTTTATTATTCAAACATTTCATCATTTGGATGGGTATGATAATGAGTATAAATGATATAAATAATAAATTTAACATTATTATGATTCTTTATATATGATTTATCATCCAATTATATACTATTTTAATATCAAATGAATGATATCATTGCTCGTGCGTATGTACGAACTACCGTCTCCATGAACGTGATGAGATTCATTTTCCATGATTAACCCTTTAAGTACGATTATAAAGTATATATAATAAATAATCATGAAATATAATAAATAATTATGATACTGGATTTATGTACATATATGTTTCATTTACGTAATTCCATTCAATTCAATTAGAAAACTAAAATAGTGTTCATGCGTATGTACGACCTACCGTCTCCATGAACGGTGTATTTCATTCCATTTATCGATCTATAATATATATTTATATGCTGAATATATATTATATATAAATCATGTTATTCATTATGGAATTAATTAAATCGGGATATAAGTAATAATATCAAGAACAAAAAGTTGTAACACGTATGATAAATTAAACGATTTTACCCAAAACGCCGCTTTAACATGGAATTTACAAAAGAACGGGTAATATAAACTCATAATTGAATCATATATGATATCATAAATATTATTATGGTTATATTACAAGTTAATAATATATTTAAACCCACTATATATGAGTCTCTGACACATACTGAAGAAATTGTACATAAAGTAAGGGATAATTTGCAATCTCATTTTTATCCGAGATTGCTTATACCTAAGTATTTACTGGAATTATATTTTTCATCCAGGCCAATATTTTTTTTTCATAAAGTGTTTAATATTATTACATATATGTTTAAAGTCATGTTTACACCTATTTTAATTTTACATTGTGTTATGGAAGGAATATTTCTCTTTTTTACCATACGTGGTACTTTTTGACTTTTCTTATAAAAGTACGAGGAGAATGTTTTTTTACTTATAGGGAATGAATGGATTTTAATGGTTTCATAACTCCTTATTTTCATGAAGCTTACTCCAAAAGATTTTATGAATTTTTTCAACAAAATCCTTTTCTTTTAAAATTTCGTAGAATTTTTTGAAAAGAAAGTTATTTTAAATAAGAAAGTATATTTTCTTCAAGAATTCATTTCTTGTGTTTTATCAAAACCATTTTCCATATAAGATGAAACTATTTCATATATTTATGTTTCAACTATAATGTCTCTTTTATTTACATGGTTTCACTTTTCTTATGATGAAATTATAACCATTTGTTTTATATGTATTATGTTATGATGGGTTGATGTTTATAAAACCCATTGGATTCTTTGGGTTATGATGAATGATTTATGTTTATTTTGTGGAAAATGTAAGAATGATTTCATGATGAGATGTGTGGGACCTATATCTCCCTCCAATTCATTGGGTAAAGATTTATATCTCATGAGATAGACATGGATGGAATGGCTAGTAAAATCCGGTTCAGTAATACAGGGCTGGAATGGCATGTAATCCTAGTTCAGTAATGGTCATTGTCTGCTATGATAGTCTTGGATGAAATGACTTGGATAATATGAAAATCATATCAAGTGATTGATTGTTTTCTACAATTACATGTTTTATTAAGATGATATTTTATCATTATTGATGTTCCATTATGATATATGCCTTATGTACTGCCAAGATTCATGTCATTGCTCCAGATTTTGATGTTTTAGGTTCATGTTTTTGTGTTCAAATATTTATGGATTTTTTATATGTTCTCATTGTATACCCTTACTGAGCATTTGAGCTCACCCTATTTATGTTTTCTTTTCCCCGGGATATAAATAATGGTTTTAGGTATCAAAAAAAAAGGGGAAGATCTTTATGGGAGATGTTGAAGATCTTTCAACATGATTAGAAGTTTAGGTTCCATGTTTCCAAAGACACTAAACTAATACAGTCATTGGGTGTCTGTTTGTGTCATGTACTATGTTTTCCACAAATGTAATGTAATGAACATGTACGTCAAGATTGGGTCTCTACCGTTGGTATTAGAGTGAAGGTTTAGTTGACCTTTGGAAACTAAGAAGTGAATACTTTAGAGAAATTCCTAGAGATATTTGTAAAGTATGATTAGTGATGTATGTAAGGTTAAGTATAAGTATAGGTTATAGTCATAGAATTATGGTAATGATCAGAGAATTAAACCTAAGATGTTAGATATTGAAGGTACTCCCCCTTGATTATGTTGTTGTTCAAGTACGATTTTTTCCTCTCATACTATTCTTTTCGGGTTTTATGAAATGATAGGAAATAGGAGGATTCATTTTAATGGAGAATATGATCGACAATGGAATGATTTTCTTCACGAGAAACCAAATGAAATGGGATTTGGATGTCCAAACTATTTATTATGCCTAAATATAAATTTCATAATATGATCAATAATATAAACTTTGGTAAGTTTATTGACTCGACTTATAAGAGAAAGATGGAGTTTCATGATGATCATAGAGGGAAAAAGTTCAATTTCCATAATTTTAATCATGTGAGAGGAGACATCAAGGAGAATGTTTCGAAGGAACTGGAAGATTCTTGGGGTGTGGAAAAGAAGGACACAAAGCTAGTAATTGCAAAGTAAAAGGTTTAGTTAACTCCATGTATAAGGATAATGGTATTTCTAAGACATGAATAACAGTTAAATTTTTTAAATGTGGAATGTATGGGCATTATTCAAACCAATTCCCTAAGGGAAAGCCTCATGAAGAGAATCAGCATGGTCATATGGGTAGTATTTATGTTGATGATGATGAAGAGACTACAAATGATATATGAGATGACATATGTTTTGAAGCTCGATCAATGGTTTATGAAGGTAGTGGAATGATTGAATGTTTATCAAAATTAATGTATGGTACTATGGAATAACGAAACATCTATGGATTGTCACACTATTGTTTTTCCTAAAGTATCTGAAAGTATATGTTGAATGGTACTGGTAACCATGAAAATTTATTGAAATATTTTTGGAAAGACGATGATATGCACATGATGAAGGGATGAAGAGATAATGAAATGTTTGATAGTATTAATGAGCTCATATAAGAACAATGTGATATAATGGATTGAGTGTATAGAAATTTTGGGATTTTGGTATGTGGAAAGAGTTGACTTTTGATAGAATTCATATTTTCACAAAGATTCTATAGTAATTCATGTTTCAATATAATACATTATTATGGTATTGACATGTTTGGAATGTGACCAACAAGATATTTATTATGATATATGGCGGATAAATGATGGTATTCACATGCTTGTTTGATGATATTTCTAGTAATCATTGTCTTTATAATACGAGCATGGATTGAAGTATTTTGGATAAGACTAAAGATTTGAAAAGGATTATGTTGGACATAAGATATCATTGTTCTAAGGATAGAAACTTTTTTTGGATATTATTTCTATAATGTTATAATAATGTAGTATTAGAAAAAGGAAAATCTCTTGGATGAGCAAAAACCCGTCACGTCGGACAAGGCTGTGGGAATCAAACCCACAACCGAAGTGTGACAAGCCTTTATCTCCTACCACTGGCCTACAGGAAGTCCCTGGTTAGTAGAAACAAGTTTTATTTTATTAAGCGGTATGATAGATGAAGTATAAGTCCATTTTTGGAACCATATACAATGAATATGAACATAGACGGACTTATGTATATAACTTTTTCTAACCTTATGTTTGAGATATATGGAATGAAATATCATTCTAACGCATGATCTACAAACACTTCAAAAAATCCAAATTCAACTTCATTTCTTTATGAGATGAAGTGGAAATTGTTCAATGCACGAGCAATTGTAAGATTGTACCAAAATCAAGTAAGTATTTCTTTTAATTCAAAAATTCATCAACATTTGGGAAATGATCTTGAGAACCAAAAATGTTGTCCTAGAGCCCTCATACCTGATGAATAAGATGGTACAATAGATCATAAAAAATTTATGTCTTTGTGATTGTTCACTTTTTCATAGCCATGTTCTCTACCACTCTTCATTAGATGTTAATGGTTATATTTCACTTCTATATCCATATTTTCACCTATGTTCTCCTATGTGGAAATCCAGTGACGAGTAAATTTGGGTAACTGTTACATTTCTGACTTCACTTTTTAAATTTATGTTTTATTATTCCTTTTGACGATGTGGGTTTCTATGAAAGAAACTATCAAGTAGTAAACGATTTATAACCCCGAGGAATTTCGAGGGAGAATTTCACATTAAGGGGGGTTGAATGCCACACCCCGAGATTTTATGTGATATATTACATTTAATTTCTTTGATGTCTTCTGTTGTACACTACACCAAGAATAGCTTGTACTATACGCAACACCATATTATCTTGTAGTATACACAATACTATTCTTGGCTCGTGTTACACACAATTTCAAGTTCGTTTTGTAGAAATTATTCTACACAACATTAAGTATAGATTCTGTTTAATGCATAAATGAAATAATTTATGATTATGTTATATAAAACCCCAAAGGGAGATTTCACTATATACTGCCCTAAATTGTCTTGCATTACATGCAATCACGACCTTCCTCGATAGTGTGTGTAGTATGCAATACCGAGTTTCACTAAACTATGATATGTTATTTCAATATTATATAAACTAGCCGGTATCAATAGTAATACCAACTTTTTGAAATTTTATAAATTTTATCATTCTAAATAGACTTCATTTTTGTATTCGGAATATCGAAACAAGCCTAGGGTGAATTATTGGTATTTTGCTGAAAAGATACTATTTCTGATAAATAGTGAAAATACTGAGTTATTGGTTAAAAACAACGTTTTATTTAAATATTCATTTATTTTTTTAAATTTATTTTAGGTCAAAATAGATATATAATACCTATATAAGTTCAATGTAATTCACTGGAGTCATTTTATAATAATTTTAGATATATAACAATTTTATTGAACTTTTTATTGTCTTTTACCCACCAATTAGGAGCATTTGGAAATTTATATAGAACTTCTTTTTACCACTTCTGGGAGTTTAATTTCAAAACTCTGAGACACAAGGTTAATATCAAGGATTAATATTTGGTTCAATAAGATAAAAATAATTTTTGGTGAATCGTAACTATTTAGTTTTATTTACCACGGTTAAAAGTAAATAATGTAATTAAGGGTAAAAACGATATTATTATTACCCTAACACATGTCCTAATTTTATTGGATAAGTTTAATTCGACCAAAAACAACGTTAGGAATAAAATATTACCCTTTAGGTCTACTTGGATTAGATTAGGACATTTATTATTATTTTATTTAAAGAAAAGTTAAAATAGTTAAAATAAAAGTTTAATAAATAAAAAAAAATTAATATTGGTTTATAAATAAGATAAATTAGGATATAAATATTAATTAGAAATATAAAACTATTTACTACATAATGGTATTTTATTTACATTTTTATACATTAAATAATATAATTTATTTATGACACAATAATAATGTCGTAATTACTTTATTAATGAAATATTAACATAATTGATATTATAAATACTAAAATAAATGTAATTTGAGAGTTTTTATTAATTAAACTAATTTTATAGGATAATATATCATATTGGGGTTAGTTAGATAAAATTTCATCGAAGTAATAATGCTGTTATGAATTTAGCGAAAACAAAATACCAAATAGAGTCAAAATTGACATAAAAGCGTTTAAAAAATATATTATATTATTAATTGATATAATGGTCCTAAAAATATATGGTTCAGGAAAAAGACTTATATAATAATATATATGACATTAATTATCCAATTGAGGTTAGATTGGCATTTTATAGTATGTTTATTAACCATATAGTGTAAGAATACAAGAAGACACGTTAAAAGTTAAATTATTTAACTTAGTGTTAAATCTAAATGATAAGGTTAAAATGGCTACCTAAACTTGTATAAAACCTATAGGTTGAGTTTATTGCGACCCATACCCACCCTATCCTCAAAATATTTCACTTTGGAGCCATTATAAACTGAATATGAATTTATTATAAAATAATATTTTAATTTTTTCCTAAGGTTCCCTCACCCCTATTATAAAAGGGCACTCCCCCTTCTCTCTAATTAACACATACAAAGCCATTTGACATGGCCAACCCCTGACCTAATACCCTATAAATGGTCCTCCCTTCATTTTAGAGGCCTTCCTTTAGTCAGAAATCCATCCTAAGGATCCCTTTCGATCAAATCAAAAGGATGAACCTGAAGAAGAAGAAAATATATCACCACCTATTTCAAGTTCCTTTCTTCTTCCACATCCTCCTTCTTTGTTGTTTCCATTATAAAATAATAAATCAAGTGTATTCTATATACTGTTACATTATTATAAAAATGGTACAACCATATTAGTTATTTTATCCATCCTATAAAATGAAAAACTCACCACACGTGCGTACGTACGGCTTACCGTCTCCACGTCATGGTGTAGTTTGTTATTCAAACATTTCATCATTTGGATGGGTATGATAATGAGTATAAATTATATAAATAATAAATATAACATTATTAAAATTTTTTATATATGATATAATATCCAATTATATACGATTTCAATATCAAAAGAATGATATCATTGCTCGTGCGTACGTACGGACTACCGTCTCCACGAACGTGATAAGATTCATTTTCCATGATTAACCATTCAAGTATGATTATAAAGTATATATAATAAATAATAATTAAATATATTACATAATAATTATACTGGATTTATGTGCATATATGTTTCATTTACTTAATTCCATTCAATTCAATAAGGAAACGAAAACAGCTTCCATGCGTACATACGACCTACCCTCTCCATGAACGGTGTATTTCATTCCATTTATCGGTCTATCATATATATTTATATGATGAATATATATTATATATATATATATATATATATTATTTTTTACATTCTATAATTAAGTAAATCAGTATATAAGTAATAATATCAAGAACAACAAGTCGATACAGGTACGATAAATGAAATCATTTTACCCAAAACGCTGCTTTAACATTAAATTTACAAAAGTACAGGTAATATAAAGTCTTAAGTGTATCATATATGATATAATAAATATTATTATGGTTATGTTTCAAGTAAATAATATGTTTAAACCCACTATACAAGAGTCTTGGACACAAATGGAAGAAATTGGACATAAGGTATGTGATAATTTTGCAATCTCATTTTTATCGGAGCTTACTAATACGTAAGTATTTACTGGGGTTATATTTTTCATCCAGGTCCATGAATTTTTTTTTCATAAAGTGTTTAATATTATTAAATATATTTTTAAAGTAATTTTTACCCCTATTTAACTTTTAATTTGTGTTATGAAAGGAATCGTTTTTTTACAATACATGATACTTTTTGACTTTTCCATTAATAGTATGAGGAGAATATTTTATTTACTTTTACAACATGAATAGATTTTTACGATTTCATAAAGCCTAATTTTCATGAATATTGATATACAAGATTTAATGAATATTTTAAACAAAATCCTTTTCTTTTAAAATTGAATGGCATTTTGTGAAAATAAAATGATTTTGAAGAAGAAATGATATTTTCCTCAAGAATTCATTTCAAGTGTTTTATCAAAACCTTTTCCCATCTAAGATGAAATTTTTTCATATGTGTATGTTTAAAGTATAATGTCTCTATGATTTACATGGTTTCAATTTTCCTATGAAGAAATGATATCCATTTGTTTTATATAGATTATGTTGTGATGGGATGATGTTTAAAAAACCCATTTTATTCTTTGGGTTATGATGAATGATTTATGTATATTTTGTGGCACACGTAAGAATGATTTCATTATGAGATGGGTGGGACCTATATCTCCCTCCAATTCCCAATGTAAAGATTTATATCCCATGAGATAAACATGACTGTAATGGAATGTAAAATATGGTTAAGTAATATAGATCTGGAACGGAATGTAAACCATGTTCTCTAATGGACTTTGTCCACTATGATGGTCTTGGCAGAAATTTCATGGATACTATGGAGAACATATCAAGTGATTGATGGTTTGACACAATTCAATGTTTTTTCCCATGCTATTTTATCATTATTTATGTTACATTTTTTATTCTCGCTCAAATTTACCCAAGAGAAGAAGGTAAGACGGTCCTTGTAGTTTAGCTTGGGTTATCGAATCCATAGAGACCTAAGAAGAAACCTATTGACACATACATTCTATAGATTTTTTTCGGCTATGAAGTGGCCAACTTGGATTGATTTTGGATGGGTTTGAAAGATATCTAATAGATTTATGTGAATTAAATTTAAAATAATGAGTTGATCCTAGGTTATCGGTTGGGGTGGATTGGACGTATTTTCTTTTTAATGATTTCAATTTCTTAAATTTGAGATGGGTTAATTTAAGGAGATAAAACAACATCATCACGTACTAGTTTAATGCCTACACCCTTTAATACTAATCACCTATACACTTGAAGGATCAAAGTTTTGAGCACTTCAAGGTAAAGGTTCGTATTAGCATATGAATTGTGTGGCCTTAAATTCAACAAGGACGATGGAGTTTAAAAATCATCAAATAAAAATTTCAATTAAAGAAGTGATTATACATTAATGGGGCTATAAATAACATAAAATCCATCCCCTTGCTACTCCCTTGGATCAACCCATAAGTGGGCTAGCCCTCCATTGATCCCATGGTTTCAATGGAAGCAGAAAGTAGACTAATAAGGGAAGAAATGGAGAAGTAAAAAAACACAATAAAATAACAATCACTTCACCATTGTGTGATAATATCACAAGGGTTGGTATGAACAAGTTCAAACCTTGAACCAATGGTATCAAAGTGATAAGGAGAAGAATAGAATAATAGTAAAGGAAGAACTTTTACTAAGAAAAAATTATGAATTAAAACAACTTACATGTGGAAGACAAATTTGAGACAACAAAACCGTAGCATAACATTACAATGAAAGAAAGCTCAACGATATCTAAATCTTCCAACACCTCTGCCTTAAATAGGAATTTTTTAGCCCTTGGGTCGAGTCTCCAACAGTAAAAAGCATCTCAAATAATTTTGGTAAGCCATAGGTCGTGGAAAGCTTGTGGAATTTGGACTTTTCCACATTTGACCCGAGGTGGCAGCCAACTTTCATCCACCGAAAAGACGCATTTGTTTGACCTTCTATATGGTAGAATCAGAGTGATCCATAGCAGAAGAAAATGGAGCTCCGGATTGATTATAACTTCATGTAAAATTTGGGCCCGTTTTGAGTTATGTATTCCGAGATATGATCAAATTATTGGACTGTTTTTCTGGGCCGCAGAATCTGGCCCAGACTTTTATCTCTAAATTAGGTCGCCTTATTGACCACCATAAAGGCCAAATTAGCATTATCTCCTTAGTAGTTATTTGTTCCTAAACATGGATTATATCATCTCACAAAATATGGGATTCATTGGGCCGGTATGTTGGGCCCCACAGTCTCATAGGTGGGCTGGTGTCCAATTTGCCTTCTCTATAATTGCTTCCATTAATCTCCAAATATAACCATCATCGTTTATGAATCATCCATTGATCCATGAATGAAAAATGTTTAAATTTAAGTGTAGATATAGTTACCAACATATAAAATTAAAATATTGATAATTACATTCCTTAGAATCAGATGACTCATTGGGTACTTCCAATGATGTTCAAAAATGTACCACATAATAGCGCATTTTAAGAAGGCATTACAATCATAATGTGAAATGATGTTCAATGTGCAAAATGAACTAAAACGGTGTTTATGAATAATAAATAACATGAATATTATGTATATTAAAAATGAATATTAACCTCATTTAGTGGCTAATCACACCCCCCAACTTGAGTTTTGCTAGTCCCAAGAAAAATAGATCTCAACAATATGAAATTCGAATTCCCTTTTCCAAAAACATTTTAATACACAATGATCACCAGAAACCCTTATACCAAACAATCATGCAACCCATCAAAATATTTTAATACAAGATAGTTTCATAAGTAGATCCCAATCCCAAGCCCATTCCTTTGTTCAAATTCATTGTCATATGTCATCCAATATCAATTAAGTATGAGGATGTGTTGTGCATCACAATAGACATGGGGGTTCATCATTATTAGTGGGGAAAATGATAGAAGCACTTGGTGGAATCACATTTCAATATTAAGATGAGTATTCATTTTTTTTTTGTTTTTTGTTTTGCAATTTTTCCATGGTAATTGAAGTTTCACTAAAAAGAGTCAACCCCTATAGCGAGACTTTGCCGATGACTCCCAGGCTCAAAGAACTTAGGGCACCAAGTGAAGCCCACATACTCAGGTATCATATCGAGTTAACTCAGTCAAAAACAAATTCAAATTACCAAAAATAGAGATAAAATTACTAACTCTGGGCCAAACAACTATGGAGTCACGATCCCCAAGTGCCGAAATCCACACATTAGGTCATTTCATTGCTCTACGTGCAATTTTTTATTTAAATTTTTTTTAATACTCATATTAGAATAAAATGATCACCAAACATATTTTATTTATTTAGGGGACCCCATGAACTCAAACTAATACCCCACTATCCAAAGGACATGCATTGTGATCTTTTTTTATTTTGATGAAAATATAAACGATGAAATATCACATTGGACAGCCACACTTTCCAAAATCAATGCTCATGAAATTATACAAGGATTAAAATCAGAATCAGGGTGTGATAAATTATTTGATATTCAGTTTCAAAGTGTTCAATGTGTATTACCATGTTCAAAGTTAAAGGAATTTTTCTTTCCATTTACACAATTTTTTTTTCAAATCATTCAATTTTTTTTAGACAAAAGCATTTTTTTATTTTATCTCCCCCCCAACTTAAAATAACACTGACCCTAGTGTTTAAAGAAAAGAAAATTTAGAAGGGTGTAGAGATAGAGAATGAATGTTCAAAAAGGAAATTGAAAATAAGGATCATGGAATGAAGTCACCTTGTGGTTGAAGTTGAAATTCTTGTTTCTCCAATTTAGTCCTTCGATATTCATGTCACTTGCAGAGTTCCCTAGTGGAAAAAGGAAAACAAACAAACAAAACAAAAGAGTATATATATATATAAGTAAAATATAATTAAAGATATAAAATCAAATAAACTGATGATACATTGTCTTCTTTTTAAATTTCTAGGTAAGACATTACTTAAGAATCACACCACGTGACACGGATGAATATGGTGCTCCCCTTTCATACCCATCCATACTCATAATAGATGATCAGGTCAACAATCTATTTTTTATTTTTAAATATAAAAATGATTAATTAATACATAAATTTTATTAAAACAAAAAAATGATAGGAAACTTGAAAAACCATGGGTTGCCTCCCATGCAGCGCTTTGTTTAACGTCATTAGCTTGACTTGAACCCCCAAAATTATACAATACCAACTTTTAACATTTTAAGGACCACATGTTTCACCACTTCTACTAGGTTGAAATTGATTCTATATTTAGAATATGTTTCATGCACAAACCTCTGTTCTAAAATGAGCAGGTAAATCCAAGGAATATCAGAAATGATAGATTTGATTTCTTTTGTAGTGTTTTATAAGACATTAAGAATCATTACCACTTTATTGGTTTCAATATAAGAAATGGTGAAAACTAGAAGTTTTTGTCTATCCCCAATGAATGGAAACTTAAGGGTGGATGGAATGTCCTTTTGTTCAAGTTCAGGTAGGCTAAAAATTTCAAACATAGGTTGGGACTTTGAATCAAACTCAATTTAAATTTGAAAGTTTTTCAATAGAATTGGTTCCTTTGGAATAGAAGATTCAACCACAAAATTGGAAAGATCAGTGTTAGTAATGGGTATGGAATCAATTTTTGTGATTTCTATTAATGGTTCAGGGATTGGTGTTTTTGAAAAATCATCAATGGAGTTATATTCAGGAGACTCAATCCATGATGTAAAATTTACCTATTGTTAATACAAAAAATAATTTTCCTCTTGATTTAAACACCCATCAACAATTCCATGATCCTCCTCATCCTCCCCAAATCCAAAGGTTTTCTCTTCAGTAAATTCATGAGAGGTTTTTGGGAAACTAGAAAATTCACATAAGGTTATGGAAGGAACAGTTTGTGTAGGGATGAGTTCCTCACAATGTTTAATGATTTGTAGTTCTAACCTCAATGATGAAACCTAAAAAATCATTATTTCCATTTGTTGACAAAAGTTTTCAAGTAATGGTTGTGGATCATGATGGGTATGTGGTTGAGAAATATGGTCTATTTCAGGTGGATAATTAATTTGTTGGAATTACACCGGAGGGTGTTCATATTGGCTTTGTGGTGATTGAAACTCATTATATGTTGAGATGTTTTGTGGATCATAGGGGTAAAAACAATGTGGTTTTTTAGGTTGTTGATGATCCCACATGTAGAAATTAAGATGGTCATTTTACATCACACATGGGGTTGGGTGATCAAACTGGGTATAGGTTTCCCATGTTTGGACTTGTTCAAAATTTACATCCATAGGAGTGAGAGGTGAGAAAAGAGAAGAGGGATGAAGAAAAAGAATGATAATGTCTAAGATAACTTACTTAGGTCCCCAGAAACAGAGCCAAAATTTAATTCTCGCTCAAATTTATCCAAGAGAATAAGGTAAGACGATCCTTGTAGTTTAGGTTGGGTTATCAAATCCACAGATACCTAAGAAGAAACCTATAGACACATACATTCTATGGACTATTTTCGGCTATGAAGTGGCCAACTCGGATTTATTTTGTATGGGTTTGAACGATATATAATAGATTTAAGTGAATTCAATTTAAATGAATGAGTTGATCCTAGGTTATCGCTCGGGGTGGATTGGACGTATTTTCTTTTTAATGATTTCAATTTCATAAATTTGAGATGAGTTCATTTAATGAGATAAAACAACATCATCACTTACTAGTTTAATGCCTACACCCTTTAATACTAATCACCTATAAACTTTAAGGATCAAAGTTTTGAGCACTTCAAGGTAAAGGTTCGTATTAGCATACGAAGTGTGTGGCCTTAAATTCATCAAGGACGGTGGAGTTTAAAAATAATCAAATAAAAATATCAATTAAAGAAGTGATTATACATTAATGGGGTTACAAATAGCATCCAATCCATCCTCTTGCTACTCCCTTGGATCAACCCATAATTGGGCTAGTCCTCTATTGATCCCATGGTTTCAATGGAAGCAGAAAGTAGACTCATGAGGGAAGAAATTGAGAAGTAAAAAAACATAATAAAATAACAATCACTCCACCGTTGTGTGATAATCTCACTAGGTTTGGTATGAACAAGTTCACACCTTGAACCAATGGTATCAAAGTGATATGGAGAAGAACAGAATAAGAGTAAAGGATGAACTTTTATTAAGAAAAACGGATGAATTAAAACAACTTACATGTGGAAGACAAATTTGAGACAATAAAACCGCATCATAACATTACAAAGAAAAAAGCTCAAAGATATATAAATCCTCAAACAAATCTGCCTTAAAAAGGAATTTTTGAGCCCTTGGGTCGAGCCTCCAACAGTACAAAACATCTCAATTAATTTTGGTAGGCCATAGGTGGTGGAAAGCTTGTGGAATTTGGACTTTTCCACATTTGACCCGAGGTGGTAGCCAGCTTTCATTCACCGAAGAGACTCGTTTGGATGACCTTCTAGATGGTCGAATCAGAGTGGGCCATAGAAGAAGAAAATGGAGCTCCGGATGACTTATAACCTCCTGTAAACTTTGGGCCCATTTGGAGTTATTTATACCGAGATATGATCAAAGTAGTGGGTTGTTTGTCTGGGCCGCAGAATCTGGCCCAGAATTTTATCTCTAACTTGGGACGCCTTAATGACCACCATAAAAACCGAATTAGAATTATCTCATGAAGAGTTAGTTGTTCCTAAACATTTTTCTATCATCTCACAAAATATGGGATTCATGGGGCCTGTATGGTGGGCCCCAAAGTCTCATATGTGGGCTAGTGTCCAATCTGCCTTCTCTAGAATTGCTTCCATTAATCTACAAATATATCCATCATCATTTATGAATCATCCATTGATCCCTGAATGAAAAATGTTCACATTTAAGTGTAGATACAGTTACCAAAATATAAAATTAAAATATTGATAATTACATTCCTTAGAATCTGATGACTCATTGGGTACTTAAAATGATGTTAAAAAATGTACCTCATAATAACGCATTTTAAGAAGGTATTACAATCATAATGTGAAATGATGTTCAAAGTGTAAAATGCACTAAAATGGTGGTTATGAATAATAAAGAACTTGATTATTATGTATATTAACAATGAATATTATCCTCATTTAGTGGCTAATCAATTTTGATCTATGCCTCATGTACTGCCAAGATACATGTCAATTATCAAGATTTTGATGTTTTATGTTCATGTTGTTATGTTTAAATGTTTATGGATTGTTTATATGTTCTCAATGTTTAACCTTAATGAGAATTTGAGCTCACCCTTTTTATGTTTTCTTTTCTGCATGATATAATGAAAGGTTTTAGGTATGAAAAATGGGGAATATCATTATGGGAGATGTTGAATATCTTTTAACACGATTAGATGTTTAGGTTACAACGTTCCAAAGAAACTAAAATAAGACGGTCATTTGGCGTATGTTTTTGTCATGTACTAATTTTTCCACAAAAGTAATGTAATGTCCATGTACGCCAATCTTGGGTCTCTACAGATACCCCTTTACTTCCATCTTTATTTAAGTTGACAAACCACTCTGACAAAAAAACTTCAGTAGTCAGTGGCAATCTCAAATTTGGATGACCGAGCACCCCATAAACTCGGTTTTTTTCAATTTTAAGAAATGGAAAGAATTTGTGACATAATAAATTATTTGAGTTATTTGGGCTGTTAGTATTTTATATGAAATACTACTATATTCATCATTCTTGTTCTATGTGATCATGATCATAACATAACCATGCCTGTAAATAGAAAACATTCACTACACATGTTCATTTAATATTTTTATGATTGTTTATTATTATACTATGTTATCACACGTAATTAAAAAAATTCACAAAATAATAAACCATGAACTAGATAATATAATTAAAAAATCAAGTGATCATGAGCTGTGAACTATTGGTTAATCCATCAGGAAAATACCGGATTAACTGAAACCAAAGGGGAATTTTTTATGTCAATACTAGACATCAATTTTAGCATTTGAATCCCCTGTGCAGTTCACTTGTTTGGTCTACACTAGCTCTCGACTTGATCTTCTTTTCCATGAACTCCTATGATATTTAAAATGTATACTCACACGTATCTTAGGGAAATTATGGGTGTGAATTTATATTTTAGCACTTATATGTGGACACATTGACCCTTATACAAATTAAGGATAGTGGGAAGACTAATAAATCATTTAAATAAATAATTATTATATTTTATAAATATTAAATTTAACAATTAAATTAATTAAATACTAAACCAAACATGCATGGTTTGGTCTTGGCTAGTAAACATGAAATTATATTTCATAAGAAATATTAAATTTTCTAAATTCAACTCGATGGTATTTTTAATGCATTAACTCTCATTAAAATAATATTATTGAATTATCAATATGTCACATAGAACAGAAAATAATTTTTATAAAATACCACAAAATTAAATATAATGTCTTAAATTGTATTTATAATTTTTTGGGTATATTTATACCTAAGGAAGATCCCTAGAAAAATAATATAAAAACAAGTGATTAGTTAAATTCATCCGGCTAGTCAAACACAGACCAAATTGGTCTGACTTGAGATGGGTATCCATTTAAATGAAATTTGTATATATATATATATGTGTGTGTGTGTGTGTGTGTAATAATATAAAATGATAAGAAGCTTCTAATAAACTATTTATCCCTTTTTAATATATATTTTAAACAAGCTTCCATGAGAATATTTGAATATGCTTGGAATGGAAGGTTTGACCATTTAATTAAACAAGATTCCAAGGGAATATTTAAATTATCTTTCATAGGAAGCTATAAATTAGCTTCCATGGGAAGATTTAAACTTTCAATTAAATAAGTTCACATGAGAATATTTAAATGGGGTTCCATGGGAGGTTTTATCCTTTAAAATAAAGAAGATTCCATGAGAATCTTCAAATTAACTTTTATTATATGATTTATGTGTTCAATTAAAAAAGATTCCAAGGAAAGCTTATATTTCAAATAAACTAACCCAATTGGATTCTAAATTATCTAGTTAACTTAAAACAAAATTACACCATGCCCTGAGAAAATATTCATCAAAATATATTCCAATAAAATGAAGAAAATTTTAAAAAAAATATTAATTTCCTATCATGTTTTCATTTATCTTCAATCAAACATATCATGGTGATACAAACATAGATATATGTTCCATCAATTATGTTGAGTCTGTATCACAACATTATTTCCAAATAATTTCAAATTTAGTTGATATTTCAATGTTTAGACTTACATAATTACACATTCGCTCCGATACCAATTGTAGGAACCCGGTTACAACAGAAGTGTGAAAGTGACTCAATTTAATATTTTGGTTAGGATTAATGTTAAAAACATTGAATACACAGAAACAATTACCCGAATTTCATTTAATATCATGGTTAATTCAATGTAATCATGAAAAATAAAATCCAATGAATGATTAAATGGTAACATGTTCGTTTGATGTTTCTAGTTTTATTCGCTCATCATCAGTGTTTCATTGATGAAGGATTCCAAACTAGATTTCCTCTAGATAATCCAAACATGATACACAATTATAGTATTGTTGATCTATGTTCATTAGGTTCTAGAAAAGAAAAATTGATGATCTTTTAGATGTACCTTCGATCACCTAAGGAACACATTCTCAATAGAAAAAGAGGGATCGATCTGACATTGTTCTTCCTTTGGGATTTCCGTCTATGAACATGAGAGGATAGGATCAGAGAAATTTCTCATTAAATTTGTTTAATTTTTTGAGCTTCTACTTCAATATTATAAAATGATCTTTTATACTTAGGTTATACTTTTTAGGATTTTACTTTGGTCCTTGGAATGTAATAACCTTCATTTTACACCATTACGTACATATATGACTTAATAAACATATAATAAATGAAAAAAAAATTATCACCCACTTGTAACACTATAAATGTTATGTGATAAAATAAAAACTATTAACTTGGTCCATAATCTCTCCAAATAATTTAACAAACCATCCACATCTAATAACTGTTCAGAAAATTATATTATTCTCATATTCACATTTATGCTCAAAAAATTGTGAATACCTGAATAAATAAATTCAATATTCTTTATTCTAAATCTGAATAATATAATTTAATTAGTTTTACTTTTGATCATTCATACTCATACATTCACCAACCCCCACACTTGGGTCCCACATTTTTCTAAACTTCTATTCATTAGAATAGGTGAAACATATGGATACACCTAATGTGGGACCCTCTATACCCTTGTCTTGATATCAGTCATTCCAACCAAAGGAACAAGAGTGAATTCTAGAAACCCATCATGAATCCTAATGAGATAATGAATTTTGTAGTTATGAATTCTTCCAATGAACACTTACTATGTAATATAATATCTTTGTCTTGTGATATCTCATAATGAAGGATGCACACTTATTCCCTCATCAATTTTTAGCTTTATATATTTCAAGTCCTTACTGGATGGACTTATCTTATTGTACTATGGCCATGTATATTGGAAGATACAACTATCCTGGTCAACCAAGGCCAATGATTTATCTCTTCCTCTATCACGAACTATCCTCCAAGGCTTGTGCCGTGACTACCCAAATCTCACCATCCATAGGCCTGCTGACGACTAGATACGAAATGGAATATCCGTAAAACAGGAAGTCATTTCCGTTTAACTTTTATAGACACACAACCCCTGAACACAATAAGAAGCAACCATGAAGTAAACTGTTGTAGTAAAAGAGTGCTGAAATTAAAGGTGCCGAAATACAAGCCCAACTGAAAGGTAAGAGTAAAAATAAAAAGTAAAAATACAACTAAAATGTGAAAAACAGATCCTAGATCATCCACTAAGTATCCTTCTTGAAGGGTAGGTACAACTCACAATCAGTAGTCCCTATGTCACGTTATTCCAAATGGTCCACCCCCAAGCACTGTCCAGTCCTGGCTCCCTTAGCCTCGAACAATGTTGTCCATCATTTTCACAAGACACAACAAGGTGTGGGAACAAACCATGCAGGGGTGAGTATAATGATACCCACTAGGGACCCTGAGACCCCCATAGGTCTCCCAAAGTTCAACAAAGGAAATACCACAATGAAAGACCTCAATCTCAAAGAATGAAGCAATAGACCTCAACTCTTCTTAGGTATATGACCATACATATACCTAAGTTATCAATACATACCCATCTCATACATGAGGTAATGATACCAAAAAGGTGACACCGTGATGGTAGAATTACAACACATGTAACACCACGAAGACAACACCACGAAGGTAGAAGTACCACACTTGTAACACCACTAAAATAGTAGTACAACACAGGTAACACCACAAAGATTTAAGTACCACATAGGTAACACCAAGAAGATAGAAGTACCACACTTGTAACATCATGAAGTTAACACCATGAAGGTAAAAGACTCAACTCACAGTAGGCATAAATTAAGTACAAAAGTACATATGATTAGACGTAAGCTAGATCATCTTATTCTATTAATAAGCATGGCTGCTGACACACACAGAATCGATAGGTACTAACCCCCGATGACCCACACAGGATCTGACCCACACTAGATCAGAATGCGCTGACCCACACAAGATCACTGAGTGCTGAACCACACATGATATGATAGAAGCTTACCCACATAGGATTGATAGATGCCGACCCACATAGGATCAATGTTCTTTCTCTATGTTACAGCCTGCCATAGGATTCCTCACACCCAGTGTGCTTGTGTTCCATAGATTCTTCCCTAAAAATATCATTCATACCTCGGCCACCACTATTATACCCAAAGGAGAAACCCAAAGGACAACCATGTCTTAAGGGTTCCAATGCAACAGACGTTGCGTCAATCAGACTCCCAGTCTGTGAGTTATAAGTGTTTTAGTTCTGAGGGCCCGGTTGGATTCGGGTTAGATCAAACATGGTCAAACCCCAACTGTCTCCAAAACTCATGTAGAGTATATCAAAAGGACCATATCTCCCCAAGGGTTACATCTCCATAGACAGTTAATCAAACAGACTCCCGGTTCTTAGGATATGGCCCTCTAGGTGTTTCTGGGTTCGGTTGGGCCCGGGTCCGTTATGACCCTGTCAGACCGACCCAGTCTGGGTCAGACCCGACGAGGCTGGGCCGTAGCGAGTTCAAACTACTGGGCCCAGGTCCAGTCTGAGCCACAAGGGGGTTCACAACCTAGCTCGTAAGGGGGCAGCCTGACCCGCAAAGGGCGGCCCGACCCTCAAGGGGGAGGTCTGGACCGCAAGGGGTCAGCCAGACCTGCAAGGGGTCATCCCGACCTGTAAGGGGGTTGCGGCCTGCCCCGCAAGGGGATGGCCCGACCTGTAAAGGGGCTCCGCCCTCCAGTCCGTCCCTTGGTGTGGTCCGACCTAGCTGACATGGGAGGGGAGAAGCCCCCCATTTGGATTGAAAGCGGGAATTCCTAAATGCCCTACCAGTTCACCACGGGATTCACTGTGGGTCACGCTGCTATGGCTCCACCAATAGCGTGCTAGTCATGCTGCCCTCCGCTTTCACGGACAACTGGAGTGTCGACCGCCTATTCCAACTGTTGTGGCTGACGATCTGTGATTGGTTCCTCTAGAGGCGTGGGTGTGCTGCCTCCGTCCTCACGGCAGACCATTGTGCCGGAAACCGCCTTCCGACTTTCGCGACTGGTTCCTCTTGTATCATGGGTGCGCCACCTCCTTCCTCACGGATGGATGGTGTGACAGCCGCAGTCTTCATCCGCCGCAGCTGCATCTATGGCCCCTTTCTCACCATCAGCGCGTGGCATCATGCCACATATCCTCCACAGTTGGTAGGTTCTAGCTGCCGCCATTCTTTTTCGCCCCAGGGGTCATCCAATCCAAAGGAAAATCTAGAAAAAATACACCCAAATTCAACAAAAAGGGAAGAGGGACTGGGCCAGGTTCATTTGGCCCAAACCCTTCCACATAAGGTTGATAAAAAGAGGGTAGGAGGGATTCAAATAACGCTTGTAAAACAATTCAATATTAAACCCTACCTCAAGAACGATGGAGAAACGCCCGGGGTTGAGGAAGTGGGTCAGTGTTCTCCATCCCCCGCAACTATCCTCCAACGACATTGCTTGATCTTCGATCTTTGGTTTTGGGTTTTGATGTTGCTCATCACTGCCCACCGGAACCCGCTTCATCCTCCAATGGTTTGACATCTCGGCACTTTACCGACACTTGTTTTATTGATGAAGTTGTGACAATACCTCTCCCCAAACTCCATATAAATAGAACAGGGGGATGGTGTCTAACACTCATGGGATTAATAGGGACCATTAATTAGGAACCTCCCTAATTCCCCAACGGTGCTGTTACTTAGGATCAAAAGGTTAATTCATTTATTGGAATGACTCATCACTGGTCCCACATTGCCGCTTGTCCGTTGGAGGAAAAAGAAAGGAAACAAAATAACAATGTTATTTTGTTTATTCTTTTAAAATTTCCCAAGAAATATCTTTTCTCCAAACCTACTACGGTCTAAGTGAAGTCTCCCTTAAAAAAATCCTGGTTCTGTGTATTCAACGGTTCCTTCATATTTTTAAATCGAGTAGCTGTTAAAAAGATAAAAAATGTTGCTCGGGTGTTTACTGAATATACCTAAAAATGTTCATAAATTCATTCAGGAACACCGAGCCTCAGAATAATGCCCCATCAATTTTCGTAGACTCGTAATAATTCCATATAATTAAACAGATTAAATGGAAAATCTGTGTTTTTACATTCTACCCATCTTGGGTATTTTCATTCCCAAAATCTACGACATAGATTAAGAAAAAAAATGGGGTTACAAAGCATTAATCTGAGACTCCTGCAACCAAGTTCTATCCTGGAGGATCTCATGCTTCTATCGAATGTGCACCAGAGGTATCGACCGACCAAGAAGGACCCTCTCCATTCGATGCTCAATCTCTACTGGAACATCTATAAAGGTCACCCAATCATCAATGTCCAGCTCTCCGTGGTCGATGACGTGAGATCGATCATGCATGTATCCCTCAGCAGGGATACGTGCAAGGTTTCGTTAACCCTCTCCAACTGCAGTGGAATTTCCAAGTAGAATGACACCTCACCTACACTCTTATGTATCAGAAAAGTTCATATAAACCTCAGTGATAACTTTCCACCTTGCCCAAATCTATGCACACCTCGTCGACGATAGACCCGTAGGAAGTCATGGTGTCCGTCCTCAAACTCCAAAGGTGTCATAATCCTGCCCGAATAAGACATATACCTACTATGTCTAGTCTTCATCCATTCTTGGATGATCTGAACCTTCTCTATGGCAGCGTGTACCAACTCTGGACCCTTAAGTACTGACTTTAATGGGTATGTCCAGCATAGAGGGGATCTGCATGGATGACCGTACAAGGCCACAAATGGTACCATACCGATGGTGGAGTGATAACTAATTTTGTATGCAAATTCCACCAAGGGAAATGGACTCTCACAATTTCGGCCAAAATCGTGGGTGCTTGCATGAAGTATGTCCTCCAGAATCTGAATGGTCCACTCTGTCTGATCATCCGTCTGAGGATGAAAGGCGGTACTCAAACGTAGCTAAGTCTGGATTTCCTCCTACAATACCTTCCACAAATGGGATGTAAAATGTGAATCACAGTCAGAGAATATCATCGATGGCACCCCATGAAGCCTCACAATCTCCAGTACGTAGAGGCATCTCGTGCCCACTACTAATCCCTTCTCTTAGATAGGTAGGATGTGGGGAAAAATGGTGAGTCGGTCAATGATCACCCATATGGAATCATGTCCCTTAGAAGTACATGGGAGCCATGTCACAAATTCCATAGGGACTCCATCCGACTTCTATTCCGGCACCACTAGTGGTTGTACTAAGCATTGTGGAATCTGATGCTTGACCGTCACTTGCTGACAAGTGAGGCATCGAGAAACAAAGTCTGCCGCTGCTTTCTTTATCCCTGGCCACTAGTACTAATGTCGATAGTCCTGTTATACCTTTTACACACTAGGATGTACCGCTAGAGGGGAAATATGGAAATCCCTCAACACCTGCTCCCGTAGCACCATTGGTACCATGGTACGCCATCAAAATAGGATTATGTTCTCCCCACCTTTAGAAAATCCATTAGGTGCCTTTCCTAATGATATATGAGAACATCGAGATTCATAGTCAATGACCCCAATATGCGCCTCCATGAATCGCTGAGGAGTGGGGGAGTGACCATCATACACTAGAGGTATGCTTCTCCAACTCAATCCACATAGGATATTTGCAACGCAGCAAGTTGCTATGTCTCATCACTCAGCAAATACAGACTAAAACTCATGCTAAGTGCATCTGCGGCCATGTAACCATTATCAAGATTACAGACTATCTCAAATTCATAGTCCTGGAATAACTCTAAGCATAACCATTGTCTCAGGTTCAAGTCATTCTAAGAGAAGATATACCTGAGACTCTTATGATCAGAGTAGACAGTAAAACATTCACCCATAAATTCATGTCGCCACATCTTCAAGATAAAGACCACACCTGCTAATTCTAGTTCATGGGTAGTGTAGTTATACTCATGTATCCTCAGATGTTGGTAGTCGTAGGTGATCACAGACCGCTCTAGCATAAGGACACACCCATGTATGGTCCCTGATGCATCACCGTAGACCAAAAACCCAATTCCCTCTTCTGGTAGCCTCAAGATGGGGGCACATGTCAGTCTCTTCCTCAACTTTTGAAATCTCTGCTAGCATCGCTCCATCAATACGATGTGATGTCCCTTCTTCATCAATTATTATAGGGGTGCCACAACTCTAGAAAATTCAGGAATGAATCTTCTGTATTATCCAGCCAACCCCAGGAAACTCCCCACCTCAATCACACTTATGGGTGGCTCCCAAGAATGTACAACCACTATCTTACCTAGATCCACTTCCAATCCATCCTTTGAGATAATGTGTCCCAGAAAGTGGACCTCTCGTATCAAAAACTGGAACTTCAAGAGCTTACCATAATGTTGGTGCTCTCGGTGTGTATCCATAACTATCTGTAGGTGATAGGCATGCACCTCCTCTATCACTGATTATATCAAGATGTCATTGATGAAGACCACCACAAAGCGATTTGGGTATGGATGAAAGATCCTATTCATGAGTCACAAGAACATTGTTGGGGAATTGGTCATGCCAAATGGCATAAACATGAACTCATAGTGTCCATACCGAAATCTAAATGTCATCTTCTCCACATCCTCATCTCATACCCTGAGATGATGATAGATTGATCTGAATTATATCTTTGAAAACAATAGTTCTCCCTTAAACTGATTGAAAAGGTCATAAATCCTCAATAGTAGATACTTGTTCTTCATGGTGACCTGGTTTGGATGCCGATAGTCCCCACAGAGTCTCAAACTCCCATCTTCCTTCTTCGAGAATAAAATTGGGGCTACCCATGGAGAAACACTGGGCCTTATGAACCCCTTCTTTTGCATGTCCTCCAACCATACCCGTAACTCATGAAGATCTGTGGGATCCATCTGATATGCTGATGTAGATATCATTGCCATCCCGGGGTACATGTAAATGAAAATTTATACCTATCTGTGTGGAGGTACTCCCAGAACATCATCATAAAAGACATCGGCATACTGGTCCACCACTATAGGATAGCTTGGACTTTCAACATCTACCTCTTCAAGGGTAAGGCTATCCAACTGATCTGTGATCGTCTGAAACCTCATCAGGGTAAGTTCATCCTATTATGCAAATGTTCCCATCTCTTTGGTGAAGGAAAATTGGGTTCCATCCTCACAGACACATCACACTTTTCACCTAATACAGTCAATGTTATCATGGAATGTGGATAACCAGTCTATACCCAGGATGATGCCGTAAGGCCACGACGCCACTATTATAATATCTCAGAAAAATATCTATCCTCCTAGAATAATCTCACACTATCAGACCCAGTGTGTAATCATAAAATATTCTCTCATAGGAGTCTCTAGCTAGAAATATCGAGCCAATGGATCCACTGGAATCTCCGAGCTATGAATGAGGGCCCTGGAAATAAAAGAGTGACTGGAACCTGTGTCTATAAGTACTGCAGCTAAGGTGGAGTAGACATAGATCATACCTCTAATCATAACTAGAACACCATGGTCATAGGCCTCATATATTTGGAGATGAGATCGTCTATGTCCACCTCCTCTTTGTAGTCGGGGTAGACCACTTGGAGGTGGTGGTGGTAGAACCTCGAATCACTGCCCATCGCCTGCTGCATGGCCAGATCCTCTTCCACGTCCACCTACTGCCTAAGGACCTCCCCGGTCAAATATTTTCCTCTTCCTTACCGGTCCCTTGACCATCTTCTGGTCGTCCATATAGTGGGTCGGGCAGTCACATGCCATGTGACCCTGCCCGCCGCACGAGTAGCACTTACTTCTACTCAGCTATCCTCCTCTGTCCTGTGACCCCCACACCACTGACCCTATATCCTAAGGTCGTCCACATGAATTCTTGGCTCACTTTTCCCCCTGTTTCATCCATCTATTTTCTTTAGCAGATGACTCTTCTACGTGACATCTCGCGGTGGCTCTCACCGATGGTACCAGCTCATCTAGGAAGCTCTCCACCAAAATTTCTCGCTCTACCACACCATCCCGTGTCGGTATGCTGAGTGACATCATCGATGATCTAATCTCCCATAATAGACCCTTGTCAAAGGTCTGGTCCCTAATGAATGGGTCTTCTAACATATCGGTGGAGTAGCAGGAGAGATCAGTGAACCTCGCCTAGTACTAGACCACAGTCATGCTGCCCTGCAGTAAGTGCAGAAGCTCCTGTATACGCACTGAGCGTAGAGTCGCTGAGATGAACTCTTCCCTAAAAAGGCTCTTGAAATATGACCATATGAGGGTAACCTAATCGTGTATCTAGAGCATCAAGCACCACAATCTCCCTTCTACTACCTAAAAAAGACTGGCAACTCGGATCACCATAAGGACAGCTAGTGTCCCAACCTGGCAGAAAACTCTAACTACAGCCTCCAGCCAGTCATCTACCGCCTGTGGGATCATCTCTCCTCAGAACCTCATAGGCCAATTCCACCAAAACCCGTGCACCATGCTCATTCAGCGTGAATCATCAACTGGGTGGGCTGGTTCCAACGGTTTCCCAACGGGCAGTGGTGCTACCGGCACACCACCCGAAGGTGCTAATGTCGTAAGAGAGCCCAACAACGAGACCTCATCGCTCGATGGGCCGTCATCATGTATTCTCATGGGAATCATGGTTGGCAATCTACATGGTAGCATCCTGAAAGAAAACAGGTGTTCCACGATCAATAAATTATACCTGGTGAGCTGACTCTAAGTGATCATTAGAAAAACTTTTCAAAAACACACACAATCAATGTTTCGTGTAATGAGTCAGAAATCAGAATTCAGGGTCCCGGTGTATGGATATGTCAGCCGCCGTACCAACACTAGGTTCCCCAAACTAAAAACCACACTCATAACACTTAACACTATTTCCATATTGAATAGAATAGAGTCCTAGTTCTTCAGTAGAACCTAAATCTCTAATACCACATTATCACGACCCGTCCCCCGGGGCTCACTCCGTGACTACCCCAAGCCCTCCTTCCATAAACCAGGGGCTGGCGAATAGCACCAGAAAGGTGTATCCCTAAAATGGGAAGCCATCGCCTTTTAACCTGTAACGAAATATAGTCCATGATCACAACAAGAAGAGACCATGAAGTAAACTGTTGTAGTAAAAGGGTGCTGAAAGTAAAGGGGCCAGAATACAAGCCCAGCTGAAAAATATGAGTACAACTGAAAAGTAAAAATGAAACTAAAAAGTGAAAAATAGCACTTTCATTTTCCACTGAAGAACCTACCTGAAGGGTAGGTACAGATCAAGATAAGTAGTCCATGTGTGATGTCAGGCCAAATGGTCCACCTTCGAGCACCATCAAGTCATGGCTCCCTCAGCCTCGATCAATCTTGTTCGTCTTCTGTACAAGATACATCAAGGTGCCGGCGTAGCCTATGAAGGGGTCAGTATAACGACACTCAGTAAGAAACCCGAGATCCCTGTAGGTCACCCAGAGTTCCAAAAAGTAAATATCACAGAGCAAGACCTCAATCTCAAAGCACAAACCAATAGATCCCAACTCTACTTTGTCATTTTCCCACACATATACCTATGTTATCAGGATATACTCATCCCATACATGACAGAATAATACCACAAGGGTAACACCATGAACGTAGAAGTTCCACATAGTTAACACCATGACGACAACACCCTGAAGGTATAATTATCACACAGGTAACACCATGAAGCTAGAAGTACCACACAGGTAACACCACGATGATAGAAGTACCACACAGGTAACACCATGAAGATAGAAGTTCCACATTGGTAACATCACGAAGGTAACACCATGATCGTAATAGAATCATCTCACCCCAAAAATAACTTAAGTATATAAGTACATATGATTAGTCGTAATCTAGATCATCTTATTCTATTAAGAAGAACTGCTATTGACCCACATAGGATCAATAGGTACTAACCCCCGCTGACCCACATAGGATCTAACCCACATAGGATCGGTATGCGTAGACCCACAAAAGATCATTGAGAACTTTCCCACACAGGATCTGATAGATGCTAACCCACATAGGATTGATAGATGATGTCCCACATAGGATTGATGTTCTTTATTCACATTACGGCCCGCCACAGGATTCCTCGCACCCAATGGGATTGAGTTCTATAAAATCTTCCCCTCAAGATATCAGTTATACATCGACCACCACTAAGATCTACAAAGGTGTAACCTAAAGGACCGCCATGTCATAGGGGCTCCAACATGACAAATGGTGCATCAGTCGGACGCTCGTTCTATGAGTTATAAGAGTTTTAGTTCGGATGGACCCGTTCGATTCGGGTTCGATCTGACCGTGTCATACTACAACTATCTCCAAAATATATATGGAGTATACCAAAAGGACTGTCTCACTCCAAGGGTATCATCACCATAGACGGTTTGTCAAAAGAACATCTGGTTCTCATGATATGACCCTTTAGGTATTTCATGGTCTGGTTGGACCCAGGTCCTTTCCGACCCGGTCGACCTGACCCGGTCTGGGTACGACCCAACTGGGCTAGGACATGGCAGGCTTGGGCCACTTGGACAAGGACTGACCCGGTTTGGGTATGACCCAACCGGGCTGGGCCATGGTGGGCTTGGCCTGCATGGACATGTTCTGACCTGGCCCACAAGGGGGGCGCAGCCCAGCCCGCGAGGGGGGGGGGGTTGCCCGCAAGAGGGTAGCCCAGCCAGAAAGGGGGCGGCTCGGCCTGCATGGGGGTGGACCGACCTTCAAGGGGGTGGCTCGACCTACAACGGGGGGTACAGCCCGGTCTGCAAGGGCCCGCATCCAGCCGTACCGGCCCTTGGTTGGGTCTGCCCTAGCCGACACGGGTGGGGAGCAGCCCCCCATTTGGATTCTATGTGCCAGCGTCTAACGGAATTTTCAGGTCAGGGAAGGACCCGTTGCGGTTCCCGCCGCAGCGGCTCCACCAGCAGTGTGCTGGTAGTGCCACCCTCTACTTCTATGGCCGACCGGAGTTTCAGATACCTCTTCCGTCCACCACGGCTGACAAGCTGCGTCCGGTTCCTCGGGCAGCGCGGGTGAGCCGCTTGCATCCTCTCGGCCTGCCAGTTTGTCGGTCTCCACCATCCGACCACCACGTCTAATGAGATGCGGCCGGTTCCTCTGGCGGTAGGGGTGCATCACCTCCTTCCTCACAGCCAGCTGGTGGGCCGTCCTCCACCATCATCCTCGTGGCTTCGGTCACGACCCCTTGCTCACTGGCGGCATTCAACAGTACGCCACACCTCCTCAGCAGTCGGCCAGTGTCAGCTGCCTCCATCCTTTGTCACCCCAGGGGTTTTTCAACCTGAAGGAAAATATAGTGAACAACTCACCAACATTCAACAAAAAGGGAGAAGGGACTGGGTATTGTTTGTTAGGCCTGTGCCCTCCCCATTCGGTTGATAATAAGAGGGTAGGAAGGGTTCATATAACTATTGAAAAACATGTCTTGATTAAATCCTACCTCAAGAATGATGGAGAAACTGCCTTAGTTGACGAAGTGGGTAACTGTTCATCATCCCCCGCTACTAGCATCCAACGACGTCGCTCAATCTTCGATCCTCAGTTTGGGGTTTCGGTGTCACTCATCACTGCTCGTTGGAACCAGATCCATCCTCCAATGGTTTGACGTCTTGGAACTTTACCAGCACTTCGTTTCATTGTGAATCAGTGCTGGTACCTCTCCCCAACCACCATATTAATATAAGAGGGGTAGGGTGTCTAACACTTGTGTGTTTTAATGGGGATAATTAATTAAAAACCCTCCCAATTCCCTAATGGTATTTTTACCTTCGATTGAAAGGTCAAGACTTTTATTGGCTTGACAATTCATTGGTCCCACGTTGCTGCATGTCCATTGGAAGAAAATAAAAGGAAACAAAATAACAATGTTATTTAGTTCATTCTTATAAAATGTCCCAGAAAATAAAATTTTCCCTAATCCTACTGCATTCTAATTGAGGTCTCCCTTTAAAGGATTCTAGTGCTGTGGATTAAACGGTTCCCTCATATTGTTAATCCAAGAACCCGTTCAAATGTTACAAAACACCACTCGTGCGTTTACTGAACGTACCTAAAAAAAGTTCAGATATTCATTCTTGGGACACCGGGCCTTAGAATCATGCGCCACCAATTTTCACAGACTTGTAATAATTCCATATAATTAAAAAAATTACATGGAAAATCAGGGTCCTTACATCCCCAACACAAATGAAGAAAAAACTAACTTGATCATTCAACCAATTACATTCCACCAATGATGCACCCAAAACAAACTTCCTTACCACAATTTCATTATCATGTTTTACCCATGGTATCATTGTATGCAATCAAATGATAAAAACTGATAATGATCTCATATTTGGAGACCAATACACATGTTCTTACATAGGAACAACCAATGGCACCTGGAATATGTGGTGTTCTTATTCGTAGGTCTATCCCCATGATCTCACTACTAGAGATCTCTATGTGAGAAATTCATGAGAATATGTTTTAATTCATATGTTTCCTCAACACCTGATAGTCATGAATCATATGTGTCCCATTATTATTATGTATCTAGACCATATAACATATATATTTAATATTACTATCATAGTATCTTGAGGTTCTAAATATAGTTGGGAACTGCTATAACATTTAGATATGACACATAATATAAGGACATTACTATGTAAATATTGGATGAAAAAATTATCAACCCTATTATGTTATGAATAAATAGAAATATGTATATATCCATCTATAAACATGTAATGTTAATCAATAGTGTTGTACAAGTTGGGTATAGGGAACCAACGGTTTCAACACCAATAACGGAGAAGAATACGGATGAATTAAGAGAGAGTGAGAGTAGTTTGAATTCGTGATATCCTAAAAAAATGGATGATGAAAAGGTGTTAAAACCATTAACGTTCCATAGACAAAAAAGGAAAATATTCCCATTTTAATGAATGGTATGGTTTGGATGCATGATTTGTCAAACCGTGCACAAATTGTGCGATCAAATATATCTTAGCCCCGCTATCTAATAAGATTGTGTAAAATGGTTTATCAAACCTTACTCAAACAATGTGACATGTCTAAAATAGATTACAGACCCCTTGAATAGTCTCCCTTAGCCTATCACATAGTTTCTCAAACCGTGTACCTATACAAAATGGTCTACACTGTTCGACCACATCATTAAAACGAACTAAACACCTTGGTCTTCATCTTTTGAAAAACATATTTTTTAGATTCAAACCCTCGATACTCTCAAAAAACCTTTAATCCATCTTCCGTGACTAAAAATTGTCTAAAAACAATATTTATAGGTGTTACGATATTATAATTCACATTCTGAAACTCTGATCAATATTTGACCAATCATGTATATTTAAAATTTAAATTCCTTTTGAAATTTAAAACTGAAAAAAATACCTTAAAATATCCACACATTAATGCTTCTCATCCCCAAGGCTTCATGATGGGAATTAAAATGAGCAATGAAACCTACTTCAGTCATGAACTCTATTCAAACGGGCGAACTATGTTCGCAAACAACAAAAGTGCCCCCAACCCCACTTTAAGAAAATGACACTTAACCATAAAAACTAATCCAATGTTCATAACCATAGTCAAAACACCTATATAGTGCTTATTGGATCCCATCTATATTGATACATGATCACATCATCGTCACTTCTAATAGGAAACCTATGGTTCTCCTGGCAATATGTTCTTTTATTCAATGGCCAATTCTAAACCAAAAAACCTCCAATGTTATAATTTCCTAGAAAAACATTCCCTTAGAATTCTAATGCCACTGCCATTATTTTTCTCATCAATGTAAACCTTATTACACATGGGAACACTATCATAGGTCCTTGAACTGATTTAAGTCATTGAACTCGTATCAAACAATATCAAACCGGTCACATCATAATTTTCATGAAAATTTTTAATGGACCATTAAACTAATCCTTTCTTCTCTCAATGGTGTGACTGATGTGTTTCCTTACTAGAAACTTCAAAACATACGAGAGAAAAAAAATTCAAATTTCCTTCTAATGACTATTCTTAAAAAATATTGTCTTTAGCAGCTGATGAGTCACCAAAAATTGAACCACTACCTTTATCCCAAGTCATAATGATATAATTTGAAACACAATCACTGAATCCGATAACCAACATCGAATTACATATCTTGGAAGAATCGTCCCCTTTATATATTTTTTGTTGTTCGACCACACAAACATTGATACATTTCAAATCCAATACTCATGAATCATTATATTCTATCTGAGGCTCAACATCTATATCCATAAACTACCCAAGTGTTCATCTGAACCTATTTCTGGCATTTAGAGAGGAATCCAACAATACACAGTTCCATTTAGCCAGTGTCATGAAAAATATAAATGATCATACAACGAATGGTCTCATCATCCCATGAACCCCCCCCCACATGAGGGTGAAAAGTAGGTGACCAACATCCCACTACCAACCTCAGGATCATTCTATTCATCACACCATCGAAATGAGTTCTTGATAAATATAGATAAATCCCCAATATTTTTTTTCCATAATCAAAAGAAGTGATAAAAAAAATTCACTCCCAAGTATAAACTCTCAACGTCACCCAGTCCCACTCCAAACAAACTATTTCAACATAAAACACTGAATCTCAACTAAAAATGAGTGTCACCACCCTCAAATAAGCATTTTACTAATCCAAAAATATGTATTAATTTATACCACTCCTCAAGGACAACCTAAAAGGCTTATTGTTAAATCTAGAATGAAATTTTGATATAGCATGACATATAGATGAAAATCTATCAGCATACTATGGAAAATGTGAAGATAAATGGAATGATCGTCTCCAATGAGGATTACAATTAGAGTCTATCGATTAGAATTTATTTATATCTATTGATTCATACTCTCATCAAAAAGGTTGTACTTGACTTTAACCAACTCCTGACACCATGTTTCAGGACAATGTGTGTCCAGGTCCTGCCATGGGCCAACCGACCCAAGACAGTAGATCCATTATCAATGTATCCTCTACCTTGGAGGGAAATTTATCACTTTATCACTACACCTAATAAACCATTCCAATAAAATTAATAATAATCCATCAGTCCTCATCTCCCACATTGTCACTCACACATATACAATTTAAATATTACTATGTAAAATCGACACATACCATTATAACTCAACATACACTCCCACAAATCATCCATTATAAGGAAAATATGACCATTCTACTCAGAACACCATTCTAATTAATCTATTAAATCCTTGGAAAGTCATATTCAAAATTTATCACCTATCTCATATCATGATTAATTCTAGAACTACCTGTCACATAATTTCTTCATGTTCCCACAAGTTTTTTTATTTTGATTGATTACAACTCCTCTCATGATTTCTTAATATTATCTATCCTTTAATGGTTTGATTTTTTTTCAATTACATGTTATATTATTTTTCTATTTCTTATATATTTTAATTTTATTTTTTTAATGTATACTTAATCTTGTTTATGTCATAATATTTCTATACCTAAAAGTTTCTCAGATTACATATTTTGATAGCTCATAACATGATCTAAATGTTTTATTTTGACTTATTAGGATAAATAAGTAATTTATGACCTTAAAATATTATTTTTATATGTTTTATTATTTTCATATATGTCATAATTTTTATAAATATTTTAGCTAATTCCTTAACAACAAAGCCAATTATTTAACCTTGTAGCTGATTTTGAATCCACTGAGTTGATTTTCATGTTTTGGATTCCCACTGTATTTAAATGATATGATGATAAATATAACTAAAAATTGAGTGATTATACTATTCTTTTTCAAATATAAAATGACTTTCTATATTTAATTAGAAGACATCATCTTCTGAATCTATGTATATCATGTCTTAAATATGGTCTCAACTCACTATATTTTTTGGCTGATTTCAATAGTTTTTCTCAATAGTTTTTGTTGTATTTTTTTATCATAAAACAGTTATATATATCCAACTAAGGTTATTAACTATCCCTTAAAGTGATAGTGTAATTTGAAAAATATAAGTAAAAGGACACAAAGATAATTCTTCATTTATCATGGTCCTTTTTAGCAGTGGAGGATGAACTGCAGTTGCTTGGATGGCTCCAATCTCCCTATGAATAGTTCTCTCTCTCCCGTATATCACCTTCTTATCAAGATTTTACCCTTCACTCATGTTCTAAAGCTCACATCATCTTCCTCATCTCACTATATAGGGTCTCTTTCGGCTTTTGGTTTCATTGTTGGTTCATTTTCTCTATGATATTGATTCCTCCCTTTTCTCCCTTTCCTACCTAGACATTTGTTGTGATCCAATTATTCCCCTTTGAGGACACTTCCATCATCCCACGACATTTCATTTTATTTTTATCTCTTTGAATTCTTGGTTTTTTTTTTCAGTTTTGGGTTCTTTGTTCACTTTACTTTGGGTTCACCCTTTTTTTTTGATTTCTTTTATAGGGGGTCTACCCCCACTGTGTGCTTCTTCCATGCTCTTATCTCATGGACCTTCGTGCCAAACCCCATTTTTTGTTTGACACTAAGGAACTCTAGTGTTTTGGGATTAAGTTGGCAGTGAGGCTTGATGACAGTTCATGTTGTCCCCTTCTCCCTCCTCTATTATTTCAACCTATCATGTTATGATAGATGCCATCTCGGTCTTGTATGATAGTGTTTTTTGTGGTTTTAGGAGGGTGATGGTGGATGTGTATGGAATTCATGGTGTATCTCGGTTGGGTTTCTTCTTTGCTTTCTTATTGTAGAAGTGGTGGTGTTTGTCGTGTATTGATGTTGGTTTTGGCCCAATAAAAGAGTATCAAGGTACTTCTTCCCAACGATAATGGTGATGAACTAGTGATGTGTTTCTACAGCTATATTCTTTCATGTTCGTGTGGTTTTAATAAAAGAGATGGCTGATTTTGTTCATCGACAGTGGTCTTAGATGGATTTTTTGGTATGATTTATAGTGTTTTGGTTTTTGAGGATTCTTTTTTTGGAGTATTCTGGTGGTATCATTTGTTATTGATGTAGGTCAGGTGGTTCATCATTCCTGCTACTAGTTTGTGAAGGTTTCCCATCATCAATGGTGTGTTGACGGTTATTTTAGTGGTATGTGGTGGAGGTATTCAGTGTGTTTTTCCAATATGATGGTTGTGGGCTTGAGGTGATGCCCTGAAATCTGCCTATTTCCCCAATTTTCATATCAATGTTATAAATTTTAATTTTTTATTTACAATGGTTTCATTTAGAATCTTTTGGATTAAGTTGGATTGTGTTTTATTTGGTTGTTTGGGTCATTTTGAGGATTCCTATTTAACCCTAAAAAGTGGAATTTATGAAAATATAAAAAAATGATTGGATTAGAGGTCCATTTTAGCACATATATTTTAAAAGAAATATTTTTCAGTTGTCTAGAATTACCTTATGCTAATTTCCTATGTTTGAAATTTAGATACATGATAAAATCTCTTAAGTGATTAATTTATTATGCAAATCACCTATATGGAATTGTTTACATGAATCCCATACATGATTTTCCTACATTGATATCCTTTTATAGTAAATCACTATAATTTTTACAGAAGTGTTTTTAGTCATGTGTCAGCTTGTAAGACAGCTCAAGATATTGGAAAGGTTCTATAAGTCCTTCACCATGGACCAGATAGATTATTTTTAACTATGGTTGGAATTATTCGATTAAAGTTCCCAGACTTCAAGTTGGGTTAAGATAAAATGGTAAACCAAAATTCAATTAATTCAAAAGAATTGTGATTTGAATGAACTCAGTTGGAGTAGATATAGAGAACTATGTTCTTGTGGAATGAGTATCATGAACAATACTGAAGAAATGGAATGAAAAAAATGTCCCTATTAAAAAAATAAATAACTTAAAAGAGTGAACTGTTAATGAATTGATTGGATCACTACTTCAATATGAACTAGAATTTATGAACATAACATAAGAGGAGAAAAAAAGAAAATACACACCTTTTAAATATATTAAGGTTGTCTCTACTGACTCTTATGATTCTAAACTACATGAAAGTGAAATAGAATACATGTCTTAGATTGTTACTGGATTCTACAAACAAATTAAAAAAATAAAGGATTCAAGAACATTTTTAGATGAAATACTAAAAAGTAAATACACAAAAGAGTGATAAGATAGGTGGTATTAATTATAATACTTCATATGTTACCTATTTTGAATATTGGAAGAAAGGAAATTTAAAACCTGAATGTCCAAAACTAATGAATAAACTTAATTAAAAATGGAAAAAAGTTATTAACAACTAGTTGGAGTTGTCACACATAATATGATTCCTGTTAAGAATATAAAAAATAATCTACTAGCATGTCATTCATGGAATCATTGGATAAGGTTAGTGATGATGTATTTTATTTTAGATGTTCTGATTTTGATTACGATTTTGATAATCAAAATTTTTTTGAATTAAATAAAGAAATCCAAAGATTATGAAAATATATTTTCAAAGTTAATGATTTATTTAATAATTATAATAGAAATAATAAAGGGAATATTTCTAAAAATAAAATACTTTTACAAGAGTTGGAAAATTATGAAATACTAGTTCTTCTCCACATTCTACAGTTTAATATAATTTCAAATCTACTAGTGATTTGAATGAAAAAAATTTAAAAGGATTTTAAAAGTATTAATTTTTTTTTTCATATTTTGTCATGGTCATGAAAAATTGTCATAAGATGATGTATTTTAATAAAAAATTAAAAATAAAGATTTTATAGCATATGGCAGGATACTACCTCAAATGTAGAGAAATAATTTTTTAAAAAGTAAAAATGGTTGTACTTCTATTGTTACTTATTTTTAATTTGTCAAGAGATGTCAATATGAAAATGATTATACTATGATATTCAAACAGTCTTTGTGATTTAAAAAGAATAAAATTCCTAGATCATTATTCTCTAGTGTAATATAGAATAATTTTTAATTTTTTTATGGGTACCTGAAAATTGTATTACTAATATGATAGGACCAAAAGTTACATGGGTACCAAACTTTTTAAGTAAATTTTTTTTAAGAAAAATGTCTTAGAAATTTTAATAACAAAATATGGTACATGGATGGTTTATGATAAATTAATATGACTAGATACCTCTTAAATTTTACAAACATAACATATATGTGATGATGAAAATGTTACATTTGGACACAATTCCAAAGGTAAAATAAATGGTTTTGGTGAATTCAGTATTTCAAATTCTACTTTTATTGATGATGTTTTATATGTTGAATGCTTAAAAATTAATTTCAGAATTATATCTCAATTATAAGATAATGTAATGGAAGTTAATCTTTAAAATGATAAGTTTTTATTTTTTAATTATTATTATTTACTATTATATGCTAATCGAAATGAAGATATTTATATTATTGATTTTGATGAATTTACTATTCAACATGTTATGTGTTTTAATGTTGCTAATATTGATATTATTCTTTGGAATGAAATATTAGGTCATGTAAATTTTATAATTTATCATAATCTCTCTAAAAAATAAAATTTTCTACAATTACCTAACTTGAAGAAAGAACAACTTCATTTCTATGATGCTTGAAAGGAATGGAAACAAAATTAAGTTTCATTCAAACCTATCAATCTGATAAATACTAATAAAAATTTATAGTCAGTAAAATTAATCTATTTAGACCTACTCAATTTTTTGTTCCCAGAGAAAAGAAATATACCATAGTTATTTCTGATAATTATAATATATTTTCATGGGTTTTTCTTCATGCTCATAAAAATGCAACTTTTTCAAGATTTATTTTCTAAAATTTAGGTCAAAATTAAAAAGGGTTTATGATTTTTTCAATTCATATTAGTCAAAGAGGATAATCTAATAATTTATAATTTTAAATATTTTTTTAAATGAAAAGTTATTTGCCTATTTTTTTTCTCTTAGAAAACCACAACAAAAAGGTATTATAGAATGATAAAATAGAACTCCTATTGAAATGACTAGAACTATGATATGTGAATAAAATATTTATAGATATTTTATAGTTGAAACTATTTTTTATTCTTGTTATATTTAAAAAATAATTGTTATTAGACCATTGTAAAGAAAAATTTCGTTGAATTTTTTAAAAATAAAAGGTCTACATTTGGTAACTATAGAGATTTTTTTGTAATGTTTTTAATTTAAATTCAAATGATAATTTAGATAAATTTGATTCAAAGAGTTATAAATGTATTTTTATTGGTTATTCTATCAATAGTAAAGCTTATTTATTTTATAATAAAACAAAAATTGTTATGGAAGAATATATTGATGCTATGTTTAAGAAGATAATGTAAAATTAAAGTATGATTCTAATGTTTTTGATGATGAGTGTATGTATTTTAGTATTGGTGAAGAAAATAATAAAGATAAGGATGAATCAGTTGATGGGGAGTATACTAATTCTCAAAACAATACTAAAAAATAGAATACTCATATATATAATTATTTTGATAATTTTATAAGTGATGTTGAATCTCGTATCAAAACAATAATTTTTTTTAAAATTTTTATCACAATTATACTTTTATTTTTGATTTTATTCTTAATAATTACCATCATTCTTTAAATGATTCTATTTTATTATTTCTATAAAATATGATATTTATAAATTTGTTAGAAATAATTCATGGTATTTAGTATAATGACCATAGTATAAGTAGGTAACTGTAACTAAATTGATCTTGACAAAAAATATACATGAATTTGATTAAATTGTAAAAAAAATCAGACTTATTGCCCAAGGATACTCTTAAAAAGAAGGTATTGACAATGAAGATTATTTAGAACTTGTTTCAATGTTAGAGGCTATTAGAATCTTATTTAATTTTTATTATTTTTGTTGTTTTAAATTCTATCAAATGGATGTTAGAAGTTTTTTCAAAAAAAATTATAACTGAATAAGGTTATGTTTCTCAACCCCCTCGTTTTGAAAATAAATATTTTTATTAATCATGTTTTAAAATTAAATTAAGGTTTCTATGGTCTCAAACTAGAATCTCATGATTAACATGAAAGGTTTTCGTTATTGATATTAAATAATTATTTTAAGAAAGGTAATTATCATTCTATACATTTTATTAAAATAATTTCAAATTATATTTAAATTGTTAAAATTTAGGGTGAAGATATATTTTTTGGTTTTTCTAGTGAAATTCTTTGTAATAATTTTTCTACATTGATGGAATCTGATTTTTACCTGAAATTAATTGTAGAATTAATGTTCTTTCTTGTACATCAAATTTCTCAAACAAAATTTGTAATTTTATTAATCAATTTAAGAGTGTTGAATATTTTATAAAAATATTTTATCACAATTTCTCTATATATATGAGAATTTTTATAAGTACTAGTTGTAAATTAGATGTTGATTCTTCTGGAAAATATATTGATGTAAAATTTTATAGAGGAATGTTAAGTTTATTTCATTATTTAACCGTATCTAGAACTAATATTGTGTTTAGTTTTTTTATCTTCATGATTACAAGATAATTAAAGATAAATTAATTTTAAAACTATGTAAATAATAATTAGATATATCAAAGGACCTATTAATAATTGTTTGTTTTATTATAGGTATAATCCTTATGATTTAATATTGTATTGTGACTCTGATTTTAGAGGAAAACAATTGATAGAAAAATCCCTTAAGTTATGTGTCATTTTCATTAAAAAAATTATTTTATTTTTCTTCTAAAAATAAATTATTTGTTGCTCTATATACTACAAAAGACGAGTATGTATCTATTGCTAGTTTTTTTGCTCAATTTTTATGGATTAAAAACATTATTTGTTTTTTGTATTGATATTAATAAATTTCATCTATATTGTGATAATACATCTGCAATTTCTATTTCTATGATTCCATTATGGAATTCTAGAACATAACATATTGATGTTATATTTTATTTTATTAGAGATCATGTTAATAATGGAGAGATTGTTTTTGAGTTTATCCCTTCTAAAAATCAACTCTTAGATATATCTACTAAGCCTTTAGAATTTTCTCATTATAAAAATATGATATTTGATATTGGAAAGTTGTAATGTTAATGGTTTTATTTATACATGTGTTTAGGGGAATTATGGGTTTGTTTTCCGGCAGAAAATTATAAATTTTAATGAAATTAGTAAAATCTAGACTGTGTTGTAAATATTACTTATGTTTAATTTCTATACATATTTTTTCAATATAAAACTATTTTAAAATTTCTCATTTTATTTTTTAAATAGTATTTTAAAAAAATTCTCATTGAATTTATTTCTATGTTTTAAAATCATGAAAAACATCATCTTTCTTGTTTACATGATTAAAAAATATTTTTAACTTTTATTTATTTACAAAAAGGGGGAGAATACTTTTTTTATTGTTGTTCTATTTTGAAATCAATCAAAAATAGAAAGATTCTTTGTTCATGTGCATGGATGTTTTTTTGATTTGATTGATTTCAAATCCTCTCATGTTTTATTAATATTATCATACTTTTAAATGTTTAATTATTTTCAACTACACCTTAAAATATTTTTATATTTATCAATTTTTTTAATTGTGAATTTATTAAAGAATACTTAATTTTTGTAATGTAATAATATTTATGTACTTAAATGTTATTTATATTTCTTGTTTCGATATCTCATAACATGTTGTATATGTTTTATTTTGAGTTACTAGGTCTAATATGGAATTTTGGACCATAATATATCATTTATATATGTTTTAATCTGTTCCCATTTTGAAAAAATATTTATTCACTATGTATCTTATTACATAACCACATAGCCAATTAGTTAACCACATATCCAATTTTGAATCCATATAGCCGATTTCCCAATTTCGGTTTCACTATATATTTTAACTATAACATGATCTACATAACTCCTAATTGAGTGAATCTTTCTTTTATGGAAAAATAAGAAGATTTACAATATTTAATTACAATACATAATCATATTATTCGATGTAAATCATTTCTTAACCTAGGTATGAATTTACTATATATTTTCTTTATTATTTTTATAGTTTTTCATAAAAGGTTTTCTACAACATTTTAATGATAACTAGAGTAATATATATCTAATTAAGGTGATTATTAAATATTTATAAAAATAACGAAATTTTATAAGTATAATTAAAAAGAACCGAAAGATAATTTTTCCTTTATAATTGGCCTTTTTATCTCTAAAGTTGGTAACGTTAATCTGTTTTCAGTTGTCAGTAATTCCTTTATATGAAGTATCTACATCAGAAATTCAGATACTTGATAAAATCACTTACATGATGAGTCAATTATTGAAATAAAATATGTATAATTTTGTATATGAATACCACATGAGATTATTTTACATGGATTTTCATACATAGTAAATCACTTACATGGGGAATTTAGATATGTTAATCCCAAACATGATAAATTTTCTTATGTGAATCCCTTACGTTATTTAGCTAGGTCAATTTTATTATGAGGTTCAACTATCTATATTCACATACATGGATAATTTTATTATGTAGATAAAAACTCATATGTGAAAATTTATTATGTAAATCCTATATAATTTTATGTTATATTTTTAATTGTGCTTCTCTTTTCGATTAGATGGTTGTTCATATAATATATTTAATTTTTTAGAAGGTATTTATAAATTATTAATAATTATTTAGATCCTATGATAAGTGATTTTCACTATTTTAAACATGTTTTTATGTATATCAAAGAGTGTTTTATATTCACGCAAGAAACATATAGATTGATACTAAAAAATTAATTTTTGTTAATTTTGTTTATTTTTATTGATTTTTGTTTTTATAAATTAATATTAGATGATATTAATTTATTTCAATTCTATTTTCATATTTTTATGTTATTTCTATTCAGTTGTTATAATTTCACTATATATTTACTACTCATCCTAAAACAAACTATTTTTAACTTCATATTTTTCAAATTCAATCTTGTTATTTTAATGGGATTTCTCATTGAACTGTAAATAAAGATTCTATTTCAATTATTTATCAAATTATTTCAAATTGGTTTGAATTATAATTTATTGTTTTATATTTTTTTGATGAGTTTAATTATTATTATGAAAAGATAATATCATTTTCTATCTATCTCTGATAATCTAGTTTTATTTTTTTTATTTTAAATTTTTCTTACAGTTTTCTCAGGAGTATAGTCTATATAAATTTCTTTTTAATTTAATTAAAGATTCATAGAATAAATTTATAGACATACATAAGTTTTACATGACGAGTGAATATGACTTATGAGATACAAATTGTTCATACTATACATACCTTCAAATGATCCTATAATTTTTTTACTAATTCTAGATGATCTCTCAAGAGATGAAAAAATACTTCAACTTATACTTCCTTAAAAAACGATTAAGCTTATGAAACACTCAAGAACTTGTACCCGTGTTTTATTCATCTTCGATGAATTTCATCTAAATTTCCTGAGTCTGTGGAACTTCTTCCCATATTTCATGTACTCTCTATTTTTCTATTTTTTCTTTTACATACAAAATTATTTCTTCTTCCCTTGTATGGGTTGTGACTCCTAGATTCAAAAGTCAAAACCATTCAGTTTGTGAATCCCATAGTCTAAAGTATATATTTAAATTAGTTTTTGACTCTATATACAAAATTCAATGTGTTGTGGTTATACCTTCACTATAAAAAGATCTTATAACCGGGTTATGGTTCCCCCTAAAAAATATAGATACCTTCGCTTAACATACGTATATATTACATCAATATAGATGAATATTCAATACAACACAAAATTACATGCAGGAGGACCATAATAGGTTAGTGTCTATAGAAATGTGGAACAAAATATTAAAAATTGCTCAAAGATATTCATTTTTTTTCACAAATAACTTCCCCTTTAGTAAGGGTAAATATGAGAGATGTGTAAGAATAAAACTAGAATAAGTGCATAAGATCATGATTATATCATTAGAATATCATACATTTGATATCAAAGATCATAATAAAGAATCATGCCAAAAAAATTGGAAGCTCATAAGACATGAATCATTAGGAAATGAATGGAATAATCCCTGAAAATATAATATATTATTAAGACATGGAATTTTGGTAGACACATAATCATATAAAATTATTTCCATATAAATGAAGGAATGGATGTTAAAGAAATCTTAGTAGTATGGGTTCAATCCCTATACCATCTTGTTAGTCATAGTTCACTCCCATGATTATCATAGCAGTCAAGATTCTCTCCAAATACCATCTTAGCGGACAATGTACTCTATTAAACTGAGTTCACTCACCATTTCATCAATATCTATCTCATTAGATATAAATCTCTACCAAATGAATTGGAGGGAGATACTATTCCCACCCATCTAATCATTAAATCATACATTAATGTGCCACAAAACCATAAAAAATAATATCATAACCCATAAAATGAAATTAGTATCATAACAAAGTTATGATATCATAACCTCTAGAAAAATAATAAGTTTCATAATAATTTCCTCTAAGAAAAACCCTTGAAAAGAATTATGTTTCATAAGTATGTACCACAAGATATAGAAAGGGATTTCATAGACATATAACCTGTGAATGATAAATGAGTTTCATAAATTGATAAATCATGAAAGAGAAACAATTTTCATAATCATAATGTCATAAAAAAATCCTTTCACAAATAGAATATGAAACGAACCCATGGATCATATACCCACAATGGACTGAGTAACTCCAATTGATATCATCTTAGATGGAAAATAATTTTGAAATATCTTTTGAAAAACATTTATTATGGAAAATAACCTTTGTTCATCAAAAAATGATTTCAAAAACATAAAACCATTTCAAAACTACTTACATTGAAAATAACCATGAAAACTTATCATAAATATAAAAAACATTTTGAAAATATTTTCATGTAAAATAGTGTTGAATACATTTAATGGAACCTTTGAAAAACACTTTATGAACATAAATCATTTCATAAAACATTTTTCATTTCAAAAAATGTTCAAAATAATGAATTTTAATAATATGCGGAACAAAACTTTTCTTATAAAAATTAATATTATGAAATTGATAAGGAATATTAAATGAAATGATATTCATGAAGATGGATAAATCCATAGATATCGAGCATTCATTTTGCACCGTGAAATGTTTAAGAAAGTGTCTCGATCCGAAAATGAACAGAATGTTAAATAAAACATTTTTTAAGAAGGTAAAAAATGGTTTAAAATATATTTTAATGAACATATTATAATAATAGAATTTTTTCTTAACACATTCACAGAATACATGGTTTATAATGAACATTTATTTCTGACTGAAGTGAGTGATAAAGTCATATTTTCATTAAAACACTTCCTTAATTATATTAATCACAAGAGTGAAAAAATGGAAATAATACAAAAATATAGAATTACTATCCTAGGTAGGAGAAAATTAATGAGTGTTATTTGAAATATGGATCATAATATATCATCAGTGAAAGAAAAATCATAAATAATGATGATAAATGATGATATTATTACAATAAAATATTACCATGTGGTAAAATTGAATAATAAAACCCATGTAAGAAATTAAAATTACATGAGGCTTTAATATCATAAAAAAAATTAGGTTCACAATATAACATGTCAAATTTTAGTGTATACACCTCATAAAATAATATAGGTACCTAACATGGAATGTGTCTTAATGAATTCAAATTGAGGCAAAATTACTTTACAGATTTGGTAACATTTTAACCATAAACCCCATGAAAGAGAGAGAATAAAATAGATATGTAAATAAACATAAATTTAGGGATAATAATAATAGAAAATATTCATGGTAGATATATAAACCCAAAAAAAAAATCAATTAGGGATTAATGAATAAATCTCACATAAATGAAAGTGATACGAGAAAACCCATGCAGTATATATTGACATTCATCATAAACTTTAAAAAAAATTTAACAATAAATATATGTTTATTAAACAAATAAAAAATTAAACTCTTCTTATATATATTATCATATATTATTTTATTATTTATTTATATTACCCATTTATTAAGAATTTCATGTTAATGTTACACTTTGGGTAATATTTGCTTTGTTTTTCACATGTGTCTTGAATTGTTTTATTTTTGGTACCATTACTTATATCATGATTCCATAATATAAATAATTTTATAAATGATATAAATATCATATATATTTATTATATATGAATTAATAATAATATATAACAAATATAAATAGATAATTAAATACACTATTTATGTAATAGGTATGTCGTACGTACGGAAGAACACTGTTTCCATTTTCATGGTGTGTTGAATGAAATGAAAGTTTATTACATATATGTATATATATAATATAACTATAGTATAATTATTATATAATATATATCATATAAGTTTATTAAACCCTTATTTAATATATTCCATGTAGAGTTTGAATGAATCACATTGCTTTGAGGAGGCAATAGTCCACACGTCCGCAAACGAAGTTATAAAATTTACAAAAAACGGAAAGCATGAGGTTATATGTTATAAAAAAATAAGTGGAAATAATTAACATATAAAATATATATCATATAAAAATATATTTTACATCATAATTCCCAACCATTATAGATGGTAAAGTAAAACCAGACAACATCATTTCTTCAGGCGGTAGTTCACCGCACAGAAAAACGGTAAGTCTTTTACCCAATAGATGGAAGTGTGTTTAAGTGTAGATTTAACCCTTATAATAAAAAATAATAGTATATTTATTATATAGAGGTTATTATATAATAATTAAATAATAATATTTGTGGGGGTAAATGATAAAAATAAAACAAAAGATATTGGGGAAGGATGTTACCTCTTATTTGTTTAACTCCTCTTGGTTTTCACAAATGGGATTATTGGTTAGATTTTTACCCAAAGAGAGGATTCTATAATTATGGGAGGGAATTTGGGAGGATATTGGGTCAGTGTTTGGCCGATTTAAAAAGGTTTTATAGGTGTAATGATAGAGGAGGATAAGATGTCTTTTATAAGAGGGGAAAAGGACTCACTGTGTAAGCTTGAAAAGAATTGTGTTCTACCCACATTTTAATTGTACCTAAAGGGTTAATATTTGATCATAATGAATAATTAAAGGAGTAATGGTCCAAATATATCCACAAAATAATTTTAATACAAGTTTATTTTCATTTTACTCATTGTTTTCTAAGTTTAGTCATTAATTAAGCTCACTTTTACCTAAATCATTATAATTAATTTTAATTACGTTCAATAATATTTATTATAAGAAAATAATTTGACATCATAATATGTTATAAATTTTTAAGATTCAAAATATGGAACCAATGTTTTTAAATTATAATCAAATAAGTAACATAAATAAAATTAAAATAAATTCCATGGATGGAATGACAAAGTGAGTTTTAAAATAAAATATACAAAACCTTAAAATGTTTTTATATCCAATTAAAATATAAAATTGGCTGAAATGACATAAATTGGATTAAATTATGTAATATTGATATAATTTCATATTAAAATCAAATCAAAATATAATTTAATTTTATAAATACTTTTTATGAAAAGGTGGTTTTGTAATAAAATTCAGAGTTTTCACTATTCATCATAAAATGAAACATCTTATAAAAATACTAAAAATTCACCAAAAGTAAATTTTGATATTCCAAATTACAAAATTAATTATATTTTTTCCAATAAAAAATATTAAAGTGTAAAAAATTATATTTATAATATATTCTATATTAAAAGGTGGAAAATTACCTTTTAAAAAACAAATTTTTATTCATAAATTTGGATTTCTTCTCATCTCTTGTCTAAAATACACATAAGATGAAAGTTAAATAGTTTGCCGAATATTATATATACTTATGTAATTGATATAATCTATAAAAAAATTAATTAATTTATAATAGTAAAACTTTTTTGGCTGCAAAAATATAGTTTTCCAACAAATGGATTCTGATATTCTCAAAAGGGTTTTATTTTCATGTCTTATTAATTGGTCACCAAATAATTCATTTTAATACATTTATAAACCATATTTTTGTAATTTATTTATTACTTTTCATAAATTCCATTCTTATTTCTATATGGTAACTATAATAATATTTTAATAATATTATTAATAGTATATTGTAGTCCAGTAAAACTCGACCTTACTTGAAACACATGCTATCAAAAAAAATCTTCATTATGTGTGACACCTAAACATAGTGTTGTGTTTATTGATTTATAATATAAGTGTTGTGTATTGGGAAATTCTAACATATTGTTTCATAGAAGGGGTGCGATACATCATTCTTTCTTATAATAGAATCTATATTCAGTGTCGCGTGAAATAAAAAAAATTAATTTAATTAATTTAATTCGATTTTTTTTCTTCACAAAATATTTATGTGTTCCATTCTACCTACATAAAATTAATTCTAAGTTTTAAATTAGTTTGAGTTATTAATGGTTTAATACTATAAATTACCATTAAAAGAAACTGACATCATAAAATTGAATACTAATGCATTCCTTAAAAAGGGAAAGTTGTAACCATAATGGTTACCCAAAGTAACTCATATGTAGAAGAATATAGGCTGTAAGTGAAAACATGAAAATGGAAGAAAAACATTATTAATTTTAGATATTTATAAATATCACTAATAAGAAAAAATTGGGTGATCCATAGATAATTAACAATCATAAAACCATAAACTGATGAAGTGTGAAAGAGGTCATTGATATCAGGAAAAATGATGATAATATATTGAAATTTTATTTAAAGACCTTTTTACTATATAAGATATACATACTTGAATTCATTCTATTCCTTATGAACTATCTCATGATTTATTTGTTCCTTGATCAATTCCCACTTCATCTATTACTCCAGGGAATGAAGTTGAATTTTTCAGTCTAGAATAACTAAAATATCATGAGATACATAAATAGAATGGTAAGAAATTACATCTATAATAAGTTAAAATCACTAAAAAATGGTTATCACATGTTATCCAATGTTAATAAATACTCATGTTGAATTATAATACATAAATTTCGAAAACCACATCCATATTTTGTAATAAACCATTCCATAAATGTTTAAAATTGTCACCCATTCAAAGATTAAAATGGAAAACTTTATAATAAATGTCACTAAGTCAAATTAACATTTATACCCCAATATAATAAAGTGTAATTTAGTTATCACATTCCAAATATATGAACACCCTCATATTATATTCTCTTGAATCATGGTGATAACCTGAATGACAACACAAATTTTTAGAAAACATACAGGCTTCCTTTATAAAAAGATTACAAGATATATTCCATAAATATGAGAAGTTATAAACTTCATCCATGATAAAATATCCCACTTTTTCAACAAATTATTTATCAATTATGAGGTCATAAATACAATATAATTTAAATTATCTATATCTTCATCTTCTTAACCACATAAAATATCATTTTATTATCCTCAATAACATTGTAAGGGTTACCCCCATTAAATTTAACCTTGACATTAAATCACTTTTATAGGTCATCAATGTCATTTAACAGATCCATGAAAATTGTTTCATAAAAGTTCTAAAAACAATCCTAATATACATCCTGATTCCTATAACATAATCTTTGAATTCAAAAACATATATACATCAATCATCCAACATTATTCTTAAACCATTACTGAGGATTCATCAACTTATTTCTTACTACATATCTCCTAGAATAAGAAATATGAATAATTTATTAATGTTTATCAACCTAAATTTAATCATTCTTATTACTTTGAATTTAAATATTACTAGAAGAACTTCCTATATCATTCACATGTCATTCGCAATCTCATTATCTTAAGCAGTTAAACAAATCCTCATACCACCATCATGATTCTCTTCATGGGATTTCCACATAGGACATCAATATGTATAATTATCATACTTTCCACATATAAAACATTAAATGTTAACATATTTACTTCCATTCCCAATCATTGACAAAAACCCGAAATAATAGTGTGAGAAACTTCTATTATATTGAAAACCACATAATCATGAAAAAATTACTTATAATATGTCTAAATCATGACACCTTCTTTATTCTATGACATATTAGGTTTATCATATGTTATTCATTGTCATATTTTACATAAATCCTTCACTAATTTTCACAAAGTGTTTATAAATTTCCAAAGAATAACCCCTGGGAGGTTCAAACTAGGTGTGCAGCAAGACCTATTGTCATGTACCATTTCCTAGTCAAGACTCTATCAATACTATTTTTTCAGGGTTGTTACCCGTATATACCTTTTTTCTATAGCCACATCCATTTTTTATATCCTTAGAAGCATATAATTTCTTGTAAACTTCTCTCTCAATCCATTAATAAAATTCCAATACATTTTCCTATACTTTAACTCATTCGTAAACATATCCTTAGAGACATCTGTATACATATCCTTAGAAATATACCAAGTGATATCAGCAATGTTTTATCATCCAAGCTTCCAAACGATGACTAAACCATTCCTTTGATACCAACTATAAAGACCATACAATAACAAAGAAGGATATTACATCTATTTTAATAAATATTTAGCACATTATAGAAAACATGCATAAGGATTGTAATATTGAAGTATCTTTGGAAACATGGAAAAAATCTTCTAACTTGGAAAAATATCTTCAATGTTTCCCAAAAATTTCTTCCCCTTTAGTACTTATACTTATAACATTTCTCCATAACTTAGGCAAATGAAACATAAGAAAGGAGTGAGATCAGATGCATAGTATTGGTAGAAAGGGGAGATATGTAATCATATCATGAGTATAAGGGTATAAGAACAAGATCATAACATTAAAATAACATACCCTATATATCAAATATCATAAATTATAGTCATGTAATAAATATTGGAATTACATAAAAAAAGAATCATAAGAAAATGAAGAGAATAAGACATAAAAGAATAATATAGGAATATGACATAGAATTGTAGAAGATAAATAATCATATAAAATTATTCCCATAGAAGTCAATCCATCACATTCTATGCCATCTTAGTTGAATGGGTTAACTCCCCATACCATCATGTATTCCATGGTTCACTCCCATGAACATCTTAGTAGTAAATGTTCACTCCCAAGACCATCATAGCTAAAAAATTCTTTTATTGAACTGAGTTCACTCCTTGTTCCAGCCATCTACATCTCATAAGATATAAATCTATATCCAATTCATTATAGGGAGATATATATCCAACCCATTTGATAATTAAATCATACGTACATTTTCCATAGGATTACAAGAAATTAAATATTAACCCGCTAAATGCAATCAGTATCATAAACATGTCATTATATCCAAACATTTGGAAAATAGATAGGTCTGATAATAATTTGATTAAATCATAACCCATGATATGAAGAAATTTTCAAAATCATGTAACCCATAAATGATAAATGGTTTTCATAAAAATAAAACCCACGAAAGAGAAATAGGTTTCATAAACATATAACCCTTGAAATAGAAATGGTTTTCATAAACATTATTCTATAAAAACATAAACCATTTTGATGATTAATATGAATGTAAGACTTAGATAATATCCATAGAATGGCATGATTGATACTATTGGATATCATCTTAGATAGAAAATAATTTGAAAAAATCTTTTTAAAAACATTTCTTGTAGAAAATTTCATTTATTCAATAGAAATTATTTTTGAATCATAAAACCCTTTTAAATCCATTTTCATTTAAAATAAACTTGAAAAATTATAAACAAACATAAAACATTTTGAAAACATTTTCTTGAAAATATGTTAGAAAAAATTTAAAAGAATATTTGAAAAAAATGCTTCTTGAACATAAAAAATATTAATACGTTTTTATTCAAAAACAACATTAAAAATAATGAATTTACAGAATATTGGGGAAACTATTTTTCTTAAAAATATTAATATTATAAGCATTCACATCAATTTTTAAGGAAATTACAGTCATGATGGTAGATAAATCCATACATACCAAGCATTTATTCTGTGACATAAATACTTTAGAAAAGTTCCTCGATTGGAAAATGAAAATAATATTACTTTAGAAAACATTTTTTAAAAGTTAAAACATGGGTAAAAATATATTTTTATGATAATTTGAGGAAAAATAAACCTTTTTTGAAAACATTTTTTGAAGACACAGTTTATAAAGAACACAAATTTTTGACTGAAGTGCAAGATAAATTCGTAATTTATTAAAAACACTTTCTTAATTATCTTAATTACCGAAGAGTGGGAGAAATATATTAATACATGAAGATATCATGACTAATCATAGTAGAAAAAAAAATCATGATTCTTATTTGTATTATAGATCATAATATTTCATCAACTAAATCATAATCATATGCAATCCTATAAAATGATGAGATTGTTGCAATAAACTCGTACCACTTGGAAACATTGAATAATTCTACCCAAGTAAGAAAATTACATTAAAAGAAGATTTAAATATCACTATAAGAATTATTTATGTGGAATATCTTTTCAATGGTAGTTTTATACACCTCATAGAATAATATAGGTATATATCATGGCATGTGTCAAAAGAAGAAAAATTTATACCAAATTACTTTATCGATTTGGTAACTTTTGAACAAGAAACACTATGAAAGAGAGAGAATAAAATTGATATATAAATAAACATAATTTTAAGGGAAATAATAATACAATATATTCATGTAAATTATATAAAATACAAAAAATAAAAAAGTGGTGGTTAAGTCATAAATCTCACCCAAAATAAAAGTGAGATGAGAAAACCCTTTCCCTAAGTGTTGACATTCACAGTACATGTTCAAAAATCATGTACAATGAATATAAGTTAGCTATACTTATAAAATAGAATAATATTATTAAATATGATACCATATATTATTTTATAATGAAATCATATTACCCTTTTATTATCAATTACATGTTAATGTCACACTTCAGGTAATATCTGGTTTGTTTTTCGCATGTGTCTTAATTTGTTATATTTTTGGTCCACTTACATAAATCATGATTCCACCATCTAGAATGATATAAATTATATAAATATAATATATTTGTATTATATATGTATTTATAAAAATATATAATAGATATAAATATTAAAGGAAATACACCGTTTATGGAGACAATAGGTCGTACGTTCACATGAACATTATTTCCATTTTCATGGTGTATTGAATGAAATAAAAGTAAATGAAATGTTTGTAAATATATATAATAATAAAATTATAATAAAATTTTTATTTCATATATATAAAATTTATTTATTAAAACCATTTTTAATACATTTCATGTATATTGTGAATGAGTCACATCACTCTAGGGAGCTGGTAGTGCACACATCCAAAAATCGAAGCTATTGTATTTAAAAAAAATGGATAGAATGAAATTACTTGTTATATAATTATTTAATAAGTGTAAATAAATCATAAATATAATAAATATCATATAAAAATAGTTTCCATAATAATTACCAAACATGAGAGGTGTTAAAGGAAAAATAAACAACATCGTTTCGTGAGGCGGTAGTTCACCGTACACATGAACAATATGTTTGTTACCCATTTGAAGGAAGTGTGCGTAATTTTTGGTCAAAATATAATTATAAAAACATATAAGTACATTTTTGATACATATGTTAATATATAATCATGAAATAATAATGTTTTATGGGTTAAATAATGAAAATAAAAAAATCATGTGGAAGGATGTAACCTCTTCTTTTGGTAATTCCTTTTGGTTTTCAAGAAAACGATTATTGGATGGATTTAATCCCAAATAAGGGCTTCTAGGATGATGAGAAGGAAGTTTGGTGGGGATTTGGGAAGGTTTTGGACTATAAAAAATTTAATGAGATACTTAAATAGAGGGGAGGATGGGAGGCCATTTATAATCATGGAAAGGGACTCATTGGGTATTCATGAAAATGATTGTAGGATGCCCACATTTTATATGTCCCACATGGGTTAAAAATGGATCATAATAGACCATTATAGGTGTAATGGTATAAATAGATATATAAAATAATTTTTGGACAAGTTTATGTTCATTTTTACACCTTATTTCCTATGTGTATTCATTAATTAAACTCATTTTTACATTAATCACTGTAATTAATTTTAATTACCTTCACTAATGTTTTTGGTTAAAAACTAATTCGACCATATAAGACATTATAAATAATTCTGATTCCAAATATGGAATAAATTTTTCCAAATTCTAATTATTAAATTGGTAGAAATTAAATTAAAATTAATCTCACAAAAGGGATGACAAAGTCGGTTTTTAAATTATAAAGTTCAAAATCTTAAAATATTTTCTTATAAAATTGTAATGAAAATTGGTTCCAATGACCTAAATTGGATTAATTTATGTATGATTTAGATAATTCAAATTTTATAAAAAATTAAAATATAATTTAACTATATAAATAAATTAGAAGAAAATGAAATTTTGAATTAAAATACAGTGTTTTTTACTATTAATCAAAAAAAGAATCTTCTCCCAAAAATACCAAAAAATAACCCAAAGTAAATTTTTAAATTCAAATTTCAAAAATTAAGTTTATTTTTGCAATTATAATTTATAAAAGTTTCAAAAATTATATTTAAAATAGGTTCTCTATCGAAAGAAAATAAAATTACCTTTAAAAAAACACATCTTTTTATTCATAAAATTGAATTTATTCTCATCTATGGTATATATTATACATAATATGAAAACTAAATAGTTGATTGAATATAATATATATATTTATATATTTAATTAAAATATTTTTATAAATAAATTTATATAATTTATAAAGGTATAACTTATATGATAGAATATATATCGTTTTCTAGTAGAAGATATCCTATATTTTCAAAGAGGTTTTATTTTAATTTATTGTTAATTAGTAACTAAATAATTAATCCAAAATAAAATTTTCAACCATATTATCGTAATTAAAATAATCTTATTCATAACTCTAATATAAATGTCTAGGTAGTAACTTTAATATAATTTTAATAATAATATTAATAGTATATTGTAGTTTGGTAAAATTCGGACATGGGTGTAACACAAGATATAGAAGTAATTTTTTATTGTGTGTAACACAAGACAAACATAGTGTTGTGTGTATCAAAATATAAAATAGGTGTTATCTTTAGTGAATGTTTAACTTGGTGTTTCATATAACACATGCCAAAAATAAGTTTTTCTTATAAAAAAATATATATTATGTGTTGTGTGAAATGAGTTTTTTAAGATTAAATTAATTTGAAAAAAATCATAAAATATCAGGGTCATACAAAAAATCAGTTTAGTGAACATGTATATCTCGCTGAGTAGAGAGGTATACGACTAGACTAGTTCCAAATTGGACTCAACCAGAATAAAAATACTTGTGTTCTCTCTTTCAATTTCACTTATAACTAGATCTAACAAATGGCATTATTAATTAATTTAAATTATAAATTTATTTGATTAAATTTTTAATCTAGTATATTCCACCCCCTCTATATCATATTTCATTACCTATTCTGATATTGCACACATGTCCTTAGTTTAAGAGATCTAAGCATCAAACGCGAAACTACTGGTTTGCAAGGTCAGGCAGCCGAAAAAACCTACCTTTCGAAACTAGCCTAATACCTAAGAATCATATGTTCTTTATCAGAAACCAAAGGTATAACCTCCCTACATCATAAAACCAGATCACCAACCATGAATTGGTCTCATAACAAGCGTAAACCCAAACTCACTTCCTAAAAATTCACCTGCAGACATGGACCATCCCTGCTCATAGGATTCCCTTAATCAAACTGAATGTCAACCAACAAGGGTCTAAGATACAACTAACGGCCTGTATGCCTTCCTAATAGCCCTACCAATCAAGGCTCATTTGAGGTAAACTAGGTCTAACCACCTAGACCAATGTACAAACCTCTCAACAAGGTCACATCTCATGGGGTTTCATTGATGAACCCATATCAACACATGGTATATAACACACCTATCAACCCAACCCAATGTAGGTAATGATAAAATTACCTATGATTGTTGGAAGTATCTGGGATCAGTATACATAGGACCGGATCCTGTTCAACAATCCTCATTAGGACAACCACTAGGAGGTTACGATGTAATCATAGGAAGAACGATGAACTGACACTCAGCATGCATCTCTATATGGTAATACCCTCTTGATGTTCGATTTAACTATCAATTATTTGTGTCAATCAGTATCATATAATGAGACATGACTCAATCACATTAAAAAAATGTACAAGCTATCGAAACTGGCGTGTGAGGGTCAACAATATTTGTAAAAAAATCATCTCAATAATTTGTGTCACAAAACGATCATGTGATTCAATTAAGTATAATTTCATTTCAAGATATGTGGGAATACAGCATAAAGGTTACTACTAACACATTAAATAATCAATCCTAATAAAAAACCCTACAATGGGTCAAATAAGTTAGAATAATGTGCCTAGAAAGACCCATAAGGGTTATTTCACCTCCTGTGTTTGGGGAATGAGTGATCAACCAAACCATAAAACATCTCACCATAGATCTACATGAACTTCCATTAGTGTGATATATATATATATATATATATATATATTAGATAAATTAACTATAATGCATCCAATAACCTATATGGGAAAACCCATTTAGGTTGTGGTAGACACTTTAAATAATTTGAATCATTCTTCAATAAAAACAGACCCTAGGACATTAAAATATTAAACCTACATACCAAATATGATGCATGTGATGCCTCTTACCTTAGTCGGCCAAGAGTCAAAGTCAATCATTGGTATCTCACAAATTGGTCAAGATCCATGAATCCATCAATGGGTTCTCTCCAATGGGATGTGATCTATAAACCAATAATAATTTATAAAATACACTCATCATGTGTGAGTCTAAAATTGAAAATCATATAAAAAGTAAGATTTCATATTAAGAAAAGTTATCCCATATCCCTGGAAACCATGACTTCTTACCAGAACAAGCGTTCATGAATCACCAGTCTGATATCCATCATAGGTTCTGACACATTCTTAACACTCTTGTATACCATATCCCAAATATTAAAGCAATAGAAATGAAATTCTTATAATAAGACTTTTTAACATCCTGAACTAGAATACACTAATCGGGTGCCCCAATCTTGTTCACCACATAGCCTCAAGCACATCTCTTTAAATGATGGTGGATAAAAACTACATGGGAGGTTATAAGGTGTTTCCATGGAGAGAATATTTCCTCTTATAGATGTATGTAATAATGGAAAAAACTATAATTCCTTCATAGAAGTAGATATTAAATGTGTCTAAGAAATAAATACACTAATATATAATCATGTTGTAAAAGTAAATGTAGTTTATTGATGTCCTGACCAACCATAACATTCATGAAACACATGTCGCTCACTAGGATGATCACATATACAAGAGTAAATAAAATAAAAATAAATAAAAGTACAAGTATATACTATAATCACTATGCTGAACCACATACCTGATCTCCGCGTAAAAATTTGAACCATCTTCCATGATCAGTCATGGGGCTCAGCAAATCTTGTTCCTATAAACAAGATAATTCATTCTTGGTTACCCCAGTGCAATGAAAACCTAAGTAGGGTGTTAGTAAATAATCACTATTGTATCACCAAGATGTTTATATACATTGAAAATATTATGAAGTTTAATTGCATGGTAGAAACTCCTTATGAAAACATTAATTAAATAATAACTCAAATTTGAGGATAACTAAATAGCAAAAGTCGAGAAGGAATGCTCATAAATATTGCTTAGTCTAGTCGAGAAAAAATTGGAATAATGTTCCATCATTTATATATATCTCCATATATATATATATATGAGTATGGAATCGGATAATATAAATAAATCAAGTCCAGAACTAATCATTGGCTATGTGATCTCAATCATCTAGATGTATTGTGGATAAAACATTGATATTTATGTTTTACCACTCATTTCATGTATAATTGAAGTTTGTATTTAGGTTCATAATATCGATCAACAATACCATCATTGGCTAAAAACAAAAATGTGTATGATAAATCTATGTTACTATAGGGGGATACATGTTATAGCCTTGGGTTTACTCATAATGACCTTTAATCACTATAATGAAGGATTACACAAAATATATTCAAAACATATAAATAAGTAACTAAGATGGATTCTAAACCACTCATGCCACAGGTAATCCAATCTGATGTTAGATTTCTAGGTTTTGGCCAGTAAGTTATCCCGACATTGAAACTCAGATGATCCATAAGGGGGATGAACCTCCTGTGGTATGGATACACTTCATATCCAAGATAACACTAGGAATCCATTCAATAAATGGACCTACAACAAATTTACCAGATATCACTATGAGGGGTAGTGATAATGAATCCACCTATCCCAATTGAGTATCCTGGGAATCACTAGTCGAGATAAACTTAAATCATCAAGGATTTCAATAGAATTCACAACTCAGGTGATGTGATCCCACCTAGAAACAGTTGGTAAACCCTTATATTCTAGTGGATAGGCATCCACATAGAGACACCAAGTAGAGGGTTCTCTAAAAACATGGAATCAACCTCAAACAAATCCTTGTACAGGGTGGAGTCCCACTGAAAATGGAACTTCTTGAAAGGGTAACCTCTGACTATGTGAGGAACATAAGCTAGATACAAAGAAGAATTTCTGGAAATCTTAAAAATCAATCAAGCTCAACAGGCTCATTGTAGAAGATATGTCCAGTTATACCAATAAAATAATAGTCAAACATAGAGGCTCATTAATCGGATAACATGATGTACCTCTGGGATTCCCAGTCACATACTATGTCGCATCAGGCTAATCAACCAAAAACCTATAAATACCTATGGAATTATTAGATTCATCAATAATAACCATATTAATGCATAAATAAAAGATTGAGGGTGGCTGAATTACTTACCCACCACAAATTCTATATCCCCACGTGATAACATGTTCAATAATTGTTATATGTGACACCCACTACAATATCTACCCATCCCATGTGTAAATAACTTAGGGACGACCAATAATTAGAGCCCCAAATAGTTCACCTATGTCAGTGCCTAGGAAACGCATCATGTCGATAATCCTTGTGGTTTTCATGAAAATAGAGGCATCCCTCTTGGGGTTCTATATGTCAATACATAAGTAATGGAATCCCTATTGGGATCTTCATAAGTGGTGGGAAAGTATATTCATTTTAAATAGGATCCTTTGGAATATATGATAACCATAGGTATCCATCCTGAGTTCCATGATCTTAGTGATAGTATCATGTAAATTTACGTAGCCAACCTGAAGGGGTTGTTAGTGACCCCTAGCATTCATCCTCTTAATCAACTAGATTTTCATAATTTAAATATATCATTATAATGAGTCTATAAAGGATTATTTTCCCTCAAAGAAAATTCTAAGAATAAAAATAAACCATGAACGTGATTAAAATATTTAGTGTAGGTAAGACATACCATCTACCATTAGGATGCATTACATTTATTTTCCAAAGGCTAGTAGTAACATTAAAGGCCTATCCAATCTCGACCAAGTCGTGTTGAATCATGTATCATAAAAAACCACCATAAAACTTATTTATAACAATATAATAATTTTATTAATTAAAACAAATCAATTTAAGTAAGGAATTAAATCTTTACACATTCACCACAGTGACATAACCCAACAAAATGACACACAAAAAAGTTAAGAAAGCATCTTGGGATTTCCCCATCCTTGGTAGAGAGAAAACCCAAATATAAGTATCTCATTTCCCCCTAATCTGGTGAAATTGGGACCAATATCTATAACTGGTGGAACCAAAGTTAGAGGAAAAGTAAAAAAATACAACCAGAGATGATGGATTTGAAGGCTTACCTCAAGGTTTCCAACACACATGATGAAGTCCAAATTTGACCATGAACTGGGAAGAAATTTCAAGGATAAAGAGAGAAAGAGGGTAGATTGTGTTGGGGTCTCCTAATCAATGCTATTAAGAAAAGGGGGTTAAAACCCTTTTAGGTTAATAGGGCCAAAATGTTAATTTTCCTTATTAAATGAGCCACATGGTTTTTCCACACGATTTTTCAAACCTATGCTAATTCTGTAGAATGTCTAAAAAAATTACTGACCCCTGAAATAGTTTCCCTTATATTACCTCATATTTTCTCGAACTATTCTCCTGTATAAAATAGACCATACAATTAGGTCACAGGGTTAGCTCTAACCATCCACCAATTGTGTGCCATGAGATACACCTTCCCATAACTCCGGTTTTGAGCCCCAAACACCGAGGAAACTCTCTAAATCTCCTAACCATGTTACAAGCCTAGAACAATGTCTAAAAAATTATTTCTTGGTATTCTAAAATACTAAATCTAATTATAAAACTTCATTTAAAATTTTACCTATCCAGTATATTAAAAATTCAATTTCATTCTGAAATTTCCAACACTAAAAACATGGGACCTTATAAATTTAAGCACCCAAAAATTGTTTAGGTCAATAATGAAATATAGAGATATTCCAAATTAAACTCATCTAGAAAATAATAAATTTCATGTTTTATAAAAATTTGACTTCATTCCATGAATTCATCAATTGTAATCTCATAATTGAAAGTCACTACTTATGAAAAATATTCTCCAATAAGTTATATTAATGTGACTTTAGGAAACATTTTAGGTTTAAATTAAAAAATAAAATTCCCAAGGAAAAATATAGTGAATTTGGGGATTTCCATGCCATCCTTTAGGAAAGAAAACTCCATTTTATTCCTATTGAAACGAAAACAAAAAAATTCCTGATTAATGTCACTCCTCTAAAATTGGTTAACACTTGATTCCCATTTATCATTTAATTCTTGGGGAAACTAATCATCGTCGAGGGGATCAATGGATAAATGTTCTTCAATGATTATTAAATCAAACTCCACTCCCTATTCCTCTTCATTAGAAACCAATTCAGATGTTTTTGAGTTTTCCCTACGGAAAACTAGTAGAAATACATTTAAAATAAGTTCCCAAAAAATTAAAATCAATGATTTCTAGTTTATTTTAATTATCTAATCTATCACTATATTCATATTCATTTTGGTTTGCTATTATTTCATAAAAATAGGTTGAAGAGATTTAAACATTGAAATTATCTCTTTCAAGTTTCTTCCCAAGCTACCATAGGTTCAAAACATCCGAATTCAATAGGCTTAGGTGTAAATATAACAATGTTTTGATCCACTTCATATTCATTATTTGAAACCTATTGCTGGTATTGGTATATATTTTGCCGAAAAATTCCATCCGAAATGATTTATTGTTCACTATTTATTTCCTCTTTTTATTTATTTTTCTTTAAAATACCAAAATTGTGTTCAAAAAATAATTATCTTTATTCCCCATATAAATTTAAATTTTATCAATTGTTTTACTACCTAATTCCCATGTATCAATTTAAACTTTCTTCATTGTGTTTTCACGTGCTTCTTCAAATTCATCAAATTTATCAAGAATTTTATATTACATTTATTTCCAAACTAATTAATCAATTGGTTCATGTTCATAATATCCATGGTTTTCTTTATAATAAAATGGTTGTCAAGATTGGTTATTAACATGATTCCATGTAGTGTGCTCATTGTATCGACCCAAACATAATACATTTTAGTTTCTTTGCCCCTTCCCCTTTGATATTCCATTTTAAAATAAGAAACAAATTACAAAATTTTCAACTACAGCACACATCAACATCCAAAAAATATTTACTGCTCAAAACACAAAATATAATGAAGATTAAATTTAAATTCAATAGCTAAAAGTGAGACATGAAGCAACACATTTTTTTGGAAATGTTTATTTTTTTTCAACATTTTTCGTTTATTTGAGTTTTTTTAAAAATTTTCAAAAACCTACCCACTTTCTGCACATTCCCTAAAAATATTTGAAAAATTTGAAAACTTCATGGTGTAGTCAATGAAATATCAATAAAATTATAATTTATATTTCATATCCCTTAACATAATGGAGAGTATGGTCGAACCATTAGAAAGGTGGTCAAGATGTTATAATGGATTTACTTTTATTCTTAGCTATAGAAAATAGGGACAAAATAATAATTCATGTGTGTGAAAAGTGAAAATGAAAGAAATATGTGATGAAAATAAAGAGAGAATGTTGTTCAACACATGTGTTAGGTCCAATATACGTTAACAAGTGAGAGCATGTAGAAATAGGTAATGAGGGAAATTCAATTGATTATACTCGATGTAATGATGATGTTCTTAAAATATGGATTTAATAGAACATGAAAGCAGAGAAGTCACTCCCAAAAGTTTTATCTATAATGAATTAGAACTTTTTTAACTGTTCCATTAATTCAATATCTCTATAAAAACCAAAGGAAATCAATTAAAAAATCATTGTAATTATTTTTCTCCCTTTTTTCATCCTGAAATAAATAAATAAATTGGAATAATGAAATCAATGAAGAATGATTTGGAGTTATGTAGTTTAAGAGACCTGAACATTAATTAATTATCAAGAAAGACCAATCATATTCCCTCAAGAACTTATAAACAGTGAATTTATGCATAAATTAAGAAAAAATAATGAACATAATTAATTAAATATTGAAAATAAAATAAAGAAAAACGATATAAAATCTTCTCTATGGAGTTTAATTTCATCTCCTCCTACTCCATCTCCAATTTCCTTTTGATTTGAAACTTATTCTTACACTCTAGAAAAAATTTCCTTCCATCAGATTCAAATAGATATTGTTATTTAGGACCCTGGATGTGTGATAGAATCAATAATTAACCCCCATTATGAAGTGTATCTCCTTATTTGTTGTCTCTATAAAATATTTCATTGATTTCCAGGAACATTACTACTATTTTTTATCAAATTAACTCTGTAAAAAACTTCACCAATCACATGTTGTCATTTATTTTTCTCTATTATTTCACATGGCTTGAGTTTTTTCATTATAAAAAACTTGATAGACCCATGTGTGGTCTATTTTAAATTAACATCGACATATTTTGGAGTTTATTAATCATTCTTTGATCTCATAATATGAATTTAAATTAGTCAGGTTCTTTTAAACGATCTTTTTATTCTTTTCATCTTCATCTAAAAAGTTGGGATCTCGACTTCTCATCATTATCAAGCCTGATGAATGTGGGGGCCACTCCCAATTATGGAATAATTTGCAGAGGAAGATGTCATGGTAGGAGAGTCTCTTTGTTGTATTTATATTTAATCTGGGGATAACTAACCCGGAATCTGTGGGAGACTCTTCCATGGTTTTCAGCTGACGTGGTGACCAAAAGTGTATGAAAGAGGAAAATTCATGTTTAGATAAACTACCCACCAACCGAAGAAGAAATATAGTTTTTGTTCCTCTTTAAAATGGGATTGAATCCCATGATGTGTAATCGATGTAATCCTGTTGTGTGATCCTCCACGTTTATTCATAGATAAATAGTAAAATACACACCCCTTCTCCCATGGATGTAAGCCATCTGACTGAACCATGTAATTCTTGTGTGTTTATCCATTTTTGTGTGTTTTTTTCTTTCCACACACCTCTAATGCACCTTCATAAGTGTTATCAGATGTAGCTGGAGAGAGTGGAGTAGAAATGGAGAACCGACAGAAAGTATTCCAGTGACTGGAATATTGAAAGTGGGTGGAAATTTTTTTCGAGACTAGATCTATGAATAGAACAACTAGAAAATTGCAACAGTGTAAGAATCATTGAAAATGGAGCTGAAACAAAGGAGATAATCTCGATCAATGTTTGGTTATACCATGGGTGAACAAACACCCATTGCGAGAGAAGATAGTTTTTTGACGCTGCTGGTAGAAAATTATGGCGAGATTCCAGCAGATTCTCTTGCGTTCCACATTAGTGCCACATCAGTGCCACGTACGTACTACGTTGGTAGGTGATCTAAAGCGTTGAATTTGTTTGAACGATATCTCAACCAATAGGACTCCAATTTCAGTAATCCAGGAGTCGATTCCAACTATTTCTACCATTACAAACACATATGTATGGTTAGTTTTTCAAAATTCACACTCTATAAAGTTGTTTCAGAAGGGTGAGACATCGAAAGTGGTGATCATATTTTCTAACAAGAAAAATGTCTTCTGGCGGAGCTCTACCAAAATTTTAGATCAAGACGTTTGATGGTTGAAACAAATCAGGATTGTTGAAAATCACAGTGAAATATATTCTTGTGCAGCAGGGAATGATCAGACCATTGATTAGAGAAAAGCCTAAGACAACCAGTAATGATGATTGGTTTGAGCTCGAGATGCGATTCATCTTCACAGTTCGACTATGTCTGGAGAATGATGTAAAATACATTGTGTGGGATGAGACCTCACCAAAAGAGATCTGGAATAGTTGTAGCAGTGGTACATATAGAATTCGCTAACAAAAAATTATTCCTGAAGAAAAAATTGTACCAGTTATGGATTGAAGAGGGAAAAAATTTGTTGGATCAGACCAACAAATTCAACAAGATCCTGACATAAGTATTGGGTCTCTATGTGAAGGATAGATATAAAGATAAAGAAATTTTCCTTTAGTCATCTCTACCAAGTTCATTTGATGAGCTTGTGACTGCATTGCTTATGGGGAAGGAAATATTGAAGTTAGACGAAGTGATGGAATCACTTCAAAATTAATAGGCGTTTCAATGAACTGGTATGCATTCAGGCGAGAAAATCATGGTGATGCGAGATGATCAATGTGGGAGGATCCGATATTAGAATTCATGAGGTAAATAATGGCGACCAAAATCGAGGGGATGTGATCCTATAAAAATCACGTGTTTTGGTGAGATAAATAGGGTCATTATAAAAGTGATTATGGAGAGCGCAGACACTACATTACTGAGAAAATGAAAGTTGAAGAGAAGGATGCTAACATCACATAATTATCGATAGATGATGATGTCTACATTAAAATGGGAACATTACATTCATATAAGAGAGTTTAATGGGGTAAAGTGCAGTGTCATTAATTCAAAAGATACAGGCACATGAAGCATGAATGTCAATTTCTAGAAAGGTTAAACGAGTAGAATAAAAATAAAAAGGAAGAAAAATGTGGTTTGGATTCAAGGAGCTCGGTGCACATATTTATGATAAAAGGTGCGTTTCACACTTTTCAGTCGGTGCATGATTTAGGGAGAATTGGTGATGGGTCAATTTTTGATGTTCGGGGAGTTGGGATGGTGAAATTGAAGACACCCGATGGAGGAGTTCGAAAAATGGATGACCTGAAATTCATTCCAAGGATGAGATCGAGCTTGGTATCATTAAGTCATCTCGATGCGAAATGGTTAACGATTTCTATTGAAGGTGGAGTACTGGAAGTCTCACGTGGGGATTCCGCGATGATTATTGGGAATGAGTCCCAAGGGTTGTATCATTTTATGGGTACCACAGTCAGCCCGAGCTCGATTGAAGAAAGTGGAAGCAACACATCATCTGGAAAGAAGAAGCATGTTCAATATACTGATGAATTTTTCTACACCTACAAGAAGACTGGAGGAAATGCATCTACCCCAAATTGGTTATGAGGGGGAGATTTTTTGGGGCCACTCACAATTAGTGAATAGTTTGCAGAGGAAGAGGTCATGGAAGGAGAGTCTCTTTGTTAGCTATAGCTTTTATTGGGCAGAAACTAACTGGAAAACTATGGGAGACTCTTCCATGGTTGGTAGCCAACGTAGTGAACAAGAAACCGGCGGAAGAGAAAAATTCATGTGTAGATGAAGTGCCAACCAACTGAAGATGAAATATAGTTTTTTACTTTATAAATGGGATTGAATCCCATGTTGTGAAATCTATGTAATCTTTTTGTGTGATCCTCCATGTTTATTTGAAGAGAAATAATGAAACTACCCCTCCCCCTTCTCCTGTGGGAATATTTCATTTAACCGAACCACATAATTATTGTGTGTTCATCCATTTATGTGTGTTTTTCCTTACCAGACACCCCTAATGTGCCATTATAATGTTTATCCTTGAATCATATCTTTAAATGAATCAAGACTAGGTGCATCATTAGTGAATTATCCAATGCAGTTTGATTCATCATCAACATGTTTAGCTGAATAAAAAAATTGGTTCATGGGTGCGGTTCTTTATGGCTTAGTGAGCATTGGTGGTCATCACTCGGAATCCAATTCAATAGATCCATGCTCAGAACAATGAACCTAGTAAGGGTTCCTCATATTGCATAAACCAATTTCACTATACATAGCATCAAGCTTTATTATCTTCAATCTCAATTAAAAATTTACTTCGATGACCCAGAAAATGGTGGTAGTTGTGCTACATCCGATCAAACTCACTGGATCACAATATTTCTATCTCTCACAATTCCTAGAATCAGAATATTCATTTTGATATTCTACATCTTATCTTCATTTTAGGTCTTTTGTTCAGTCATAATAACAAATATCATTTAGGGGGTGCACTTAATTTAATCTTGGAACTTCTTCAACATTGGCGGTGAAAGTTTTAGTGGTTCTTTATTTGAACATGATGGTTTTACTATCACCCTTATTGTTCAAGCCTCATCTCACTTTCAAATGAGTTTCTTATGTTATTTCCCTCGATTTTTACTTCATTTTAAATAGGACTCATCTTCAGGTTTTATACACAAGATTTGGTTGGTTCAAAATTTATAGAATGTCAAACCACTATTCATCGATCTGAAAGAAATTACAATTTATTTGGAAACTATGGTCGGCCAATGATTTATCCACAGTTAAGGTTAAATCAAAATTTTTTCAAAACGAGAATTAGAATAGTACATATACTCACCATATATGATTTTCGTCTCACTTTTATGATTGATCAGGGTTTATCAAAAGATTGACTATCATGGCACGGTCCATTATAGGCAATATTGTGCAGCTGATCTCCACAATGCATAGACGATTAAATTATTACTTTTCCAAATATTCACTTTTTCCATAGATGATTTACTTAAATATCATAAATTTATAATTTTCATGGTGTGTTTGAATGGATGTGTCTTCTGGTCGATGGCCTTTTCCGATTTTTCAACCTATAAATCGACCATACAAAGAAAATTTACAAGTTAAATAAATAAAAAAATAATTAAACCAATTAAAATTATATAATTAAAACTTAATTAATTTCATTACTTAAATCTGAAATATATATTAAAATTAAATTAAAATGCAAAGTCATTCAAATTAAAAAATAATAATTGAATGAAAAATCATTAGACAATTAATTAATTAATTCACAACAATGAATGATAAAAATTTCAATAAAAAACTATAACTTAATGAAATTATTTATTAAATTATAAAGAACAGGTGATAGTTTATAATAATAAACTATTATTAAAATAATAAAATATTAAAAAAATATTAAAAATAAATAAAATTTACACCAATTAATTAATTAATTAAAAATATAAATAAAGAAAAAAATAAATTAACAACAAAATAAAAATTAATTCAAAACACCTAACAGAAAAATTAACAATTAATTTCAAAATTATGAAAAATTAGAATAATTCAACATATTAAATAATTTAAACGTAAAAATATTATATTAAAAAAAAAAATTTAATTTAAAATTTTATTAAAGAATTATCTTTAATGAAATAATTAATAACGTCAATGCATAATTAACATTAAAAAGCATGATTAAACTACAAAACTGACATGGTAAATGATATGTTTTAAATGCCACATCAAATTCCCCCACATTTAATCAATTACACTTTCAGGTAATTTAATTAATTTTATTCAACTTCGTTGAATCTTAAATGACAATTTATTTTCATACATAAATTCTTAATCACATTAGAACCAAGGTATACCATAATTTCTTCCGAAGCATGAAATAATCAACCCTAATATTTGAATGTCCTTAGCTACCTCATTTCAAATCTAATTCAAGTTCAACTTCTTGGTGGAAAAAATGTTATATAGATGTTGAATCAATGATTTTGACAAGAGGAAAGTGTTATTATCACTTTCCCCTAGGTTCCAAAAAATGATAGATCTATTTTTCATATCATTGATTCAAATTCAATGATTATTTTATAAGACAATTTTCCATTATTTATATAATTTTAATATTCCACTCACCTTAATTAACTCATTTTGTAATATTAGGAACTTTTTTTGGAATATTTCCTATCCATATTTATGCAACACACAATGTTGAGGAACTTATTGAAAAGGTACAGAGGACTTACAAACACACTTGTATCTAATGACAAAACATGTCATATTGATTTTATGCTCAATAAATTGATTGTGGGTTTTTGAATAGATTCACAACCAGTCTTCTCAGGTTCACCATTTTTGAACAGGTTCAAATGAGTTTTTTTTCGTAGATCTAGTAACACCCAATGATTCCCTTATTTGTGATTTTCTACAAACATGATATCCAACAGAATGTTGTCATTGGGAAATGGATCCAATAACACTTATGTAATTTCATTGGCCTATAGGATGGGAATTCGGGCTCAACACACAATTTTGTGGACAATTATTAAATACTCTGGGACTCTCTTAATGATTTAAGACATGTTCATGAATCCTTTATAAAATATATATAATGACACATGTCACTCATTAATTAAAAATATATTATTAGCATGAATGAACTTTAGAGTAATATGTTTTTATCAGAGCTTCTTCATCGATGGAGGCATATTTATGTATCTAAGGTTCCCCATTAATGTTATAATTTTTCATATAGGTTAGGGACTTTTTAGTCATTTTTATTCTGATACTGATTTTGAGCCATTAAGTGGGTCACTCTGGAATTCAGAGTCATACAGGGAGATTAAAGATCTTTTGATATCAGGATCAAGTCCATGATATGGACTTCTTATTTATCCTTTTGAAAGTAATCAAAACCCATGTAATTAATTGCCACTTAGAGGGATACATTATCCCTTTTAAGGTCATGTGACAATGATCAAACCACGAAGTCTAACGTTGTTTCACAAGGGAGTCTAGGTGAATGGTGCCTAGAAAATGTTTGTTGTGGGAACTATGCCAAAGTTGCATTGGGAACCGAGAATGGATGTGGTCTCATAGGTTGGATATGAACATACCAAAAATCTATCCCATAGAGAAATAATGTTGATTTGGGGTGTTGGGTTTGGTCCATAGGGAGGCTTCCTACGTATCCCATTTGGATGGAAATCAAATCCCACATAGTTTAGTTTGTTGAGGTCACGTGCCTATGAAGGCCCTCAAATGGGTTGTCATGCAAGGGATAAGGCCCTTTGAGATGGTGATAACAAGGTTGGGGCTTATACCTGATTATAACCCTTTCTGAATGGGGTTATAAGGAATGTCTCAACTCATAGTGATTTAGAGGTTTGTTTTGGGATTACACCTAGGATGGGTCCTTTAGGTTGGATACATGGATTTGAGGACCCGCACCAATGGATCCCTCTTATGGATGGTGATAAGAAGGTCCATAAAAGGATTATCCACTGAGGCATGCAACATATTATGCATAAACCATGAAAATAACTACCCTCTTATCCAATGTGAGTCATGTTTGGTGTGAGAAAAAAGTGAATTGAATGATCTGTTGAAACACACAATATCCTTCATACTCTAGTGGATTAGTGTGGGGTGATGAGAGAAGTAGAAAGGGATTTGATATTTCAATATCCCTCTCATTTCATAACCTGGATAATCACATCATGCTACCTATATAGCTATGACACATCAGAAAGGTCAGTGGATTAAACCACGAGGGATTCCCTATCTTCTAGTTCTAGAAAAGAGAGGAGGATAAGGCACTAACCCTCAAAGAGAATGGAAAGTGTGTGTAACGCCCTGACCCTATTTACCCATAGTCGGTGCATTATTACATAACATTGGCATGATCACAAGAAAGATCAAATCTCGAAAGACCAATTGGTTTAGTAGTCTTGGAAACACTAGATATATTCATAAAGTTTTACAATACATCATAAAGTGAAAAACTTCTACAACAACATAATGTCTCCATAGTCCACACTATTATTTCCTCATAATATCCCTGCAGGTCATTCATAACTTACATTTTCACATCCTGGGAAAAATGAAACATATAAAAGGGGTGAGCTCAAATTCCCAGTAAGGATAACAATATAGCAGAAACTTTTAAAAATAAGCATAAACATTTAAGGCAATGCATTACTAAAACAAAATCCTTTTAAACTTGAACATCAACATAGTATGGAAAAAGTAAAATGAAATAATTCCATTCACTTATTCACATGGATATTCTACTAATCGAATAATCACATGCAATATCAATAAACACTTTCATAATGATGGAATGCATAATTCCAGACTATCATAACCACATAGCCAAGGCATCGTGCCAAGACTACAAATAAGATTTTTCCACGGCCTTGTGCCGAGACACTAGTTTGTCTCATGAGTCCTACCGATGCATCAAGGAGCTATAGTGGGTTCCACCCGTCACATATTAAGTCCAATGCATTCCCATATGATAAGGTTTAAACATAACATAAACATTCGTATTAAAATTAGCATACAAAATGTCAATATTTTCACCATAAACCATGAATGGTATAAAAATAGCACATCCACAGTCAAACATATCATAAAACCTTCAATACAATATAGAATTTTTGTATCATAATAAATCACCTTCAAATAAGCCTAAAATCCATCAAAGGATGTTGACATAGATGAAATCAAAAGTATTTGAGAGAAATATCTCCTTTTTTGAAATCATTTAAAAGTCACACATTTATAAAGGAAGTAATTAAAAAGATATTTTTGAATCAAAGTGTCCCATACAACTTTGAAACTTTTTAAAGGAATTAAAATTTTTAAAAACATTCATGTCCATATAAATAAATCCTTAAAAACCATTTTTAAGACATGGACATTAATTAAAAATATTTAGAAAGATAAATCTCTAAAACATTTAAAATTCTGATTGTGATAAAGAGTACCTTTTAGAAATTCTTAAAATATTCATTCTGAAATCATTTAAAAGTCACATAATTCTAAAATAGAACATTTACTTTGAAAATATCCTTGTAAACTTATAAGGGATGCTTTGACGATTTTATAACGGCGGTAAATAGCCGCACCCGCCGTATAAGTTAAAAAACATTCTTACCATAAATTTGTTGAAAGGTAAAAAGTGCCTTGTTTGGAAAACGACAGAAATATTCCTTTAAAAACACATAAGGGTATAAATTACTTTAACCCATATTATTTGTAAATATTAAAAATGTTTTGAAATACATTTTGAAGAAACATGGATGTGGATGATAACGAAATCCCAGTAGATTATTACGTATAAACAACCTCGAATAAAGAAGAGATTGTGAAATAAACCCTTACCTTGCACTTTTACTTGGATGGGGTAGGTTAACCTCCTGTATAATGGTGAAATAATTGTTATTAAATTATTCAATAATAATATACATTAATATGATATCATATATGATCTTTTAACATTGCTTTGTTAATAATATCTTGGAATTATCGTCGTTTCGGGTGTTAACATACTCGTTTTATTTTATATGTTTTGTTACGTAAGCCATGTTTATAATGGATAGGTTTTATCTTATTCATTTACAGAATTATATCAAGTCATTATATACTATTATTAATAATAAAATGAGAATTATACTTGAATCGATACGATGGAGAATGAATCTCATCGCGTTCGTGGAGACGGTAGTCCGTACGTACGCACGAGCGATAATATCATTCTTTTGATATTAAAATAATATATAATTGGATGTTATATAATATATAAATAATCCATATAATGTTATATTTATTATTTAAATTAGTTACACATAATTATTATACCCATCCAAATAATAATATATTGAATAACAATTACACCACGACGTGGAGACGGTAAGCCGTACGTACGCACGTATGCTGACATGTTATTCAATGGATGGATAGAATAGTGAATATGGTGGTAACATATTTATAATAAAATCACAGTATATATATGATAATGGAGTTATTATTTTAGAATGGTAACAACAACGGAAGAAGAAGTGGAAGAAGAAAGGAACTTGAAAAAGGGTGGTGAAATCATTACCTCTTCTTCGGGTTCTTCCTTTTGATTTGATCAAAAGGGCTCCTTAAGTTGGATTTTTGATCACACTAAGGCCTCTAGGTTGTAGTGAGGGATGTTGGGAGAGTATTTGGGAATATTTTGGCCGATCCAAAAGGCTTTTAAGGTGTGAATAAATGATAATGAGGAGTGCCCTTTTATAAGAGGGGTGAGGGGCACCTTTGGAAAAGCTAGAAATATTAATTTATAATAAATTCATATTAGATTTATAATGGCTCAAAAGTTGATTATTTAAATTTTAAGGTGGGTATGGGACGAAAAAAACTCATCCAATAGAATTTAGACAGGTTTGGGTCATTATATTAACCTTATCTTTAAGTATTAAGTCTTAGTTAATTTGTTTCACTTTTACAACGTCTCTTTGTATTTTTATATAATATGGTTAATAAAACTACTATATAAATCCAAGCTACCCCCAAGTGGTCCATTAATGATACACCAATCATGATAAATGTCTCTTGGCCGAACCATAGATTTTTAGAAATTTAATAACAATTAATAATAAAATATTTTTTTAACAAACTCATTTATGTCAATTTTGACACTATTCAATGGTTGACTTTTTTGAAACTCATAAAAGAATTATTACTTCAAAAAAAGTTAATTAAATCAATAATAATATGTTATATTATCCTATAAAATTATTTTAATTCATTAAAAGTCTCAAATTATATTTATTTGTGTATTTATAATATCAATTATTTTATTTTTTCACTATTATGGTAATTACTGCATCATCATTGTGTCATAAATAAATTACATTATAAAAAGTAAAAAATTCATAAATAAACTATCATTATGTAGGAAAGAGTTTTATCTTTCTAATGAATATTTATAGTCGACAATCCAGCATACATAACCCTATGTAAAAATTGTATTTCTAAAAGTTATATGATTGCGTCAATTTTGTATTCATTTTAACTTAATTAAAATTAAGTGTCCCTATCACCTACAAGTGGCACCATGGGGTCCCCAAATCGACCGAATGATGTCTATGGTCGAACATGTATCAAAAAATAAGGTTAGGACATGTTTTAGGGTAATTTTTGTATTATTATAAAATTATTTTTTAACCCTTATTTACCGGATTTACCCTTAACCATGATAAATAAAATATTTACCGAAGTAATTATTCAAAATGTCTAAAAATAAAAGTTACCTATTTACACAATTTGAACATACTGATTCCAAATATGGAATCCATTTTTCAAAATTCAAAACATAGAAGTGGCAGAAATTAATTTAAAATTAATTCCCGTTGTTAAAACAAAAAGCATGTTTTTAAGAGATAATAACTATCAAAAGATTGGCACTTGTTTATGTCCGGTTTAATTGTAAAATTATGTCCAATTACCAACATTATATTAAATGGTAAAAATATATTCTATATATACTTTAAAACCACTCAAATTCATAATTTATCACTATTAATTATTTTGTTTAAAAATGATGTTTTTAATTAAAATTTAGTAATTTTCACTATTCATCAAAATATTAAAGTTATCCGAAAAGTACCAAAATTTCACCTTATGATAAATTCGATATTCCGAATCCAAAAATGAAGTCCATTTTGAAATATGAAATATATATAATTTCAAAAATTAGGTATTACTACTTATAACGGCTATTTTGATTGGTTGTGGTGTGTGTTAGAACTCGAAGTTGCGTACAACACACGCTACTGTATTATTCAAAGGAATGCGTACCGTGGAAGCATGGAATGTTTCATTTTAAATTTTTGATGTCCCCATTTAGTCAAAAAGTTTAAAATATTGTATTTAAAAAGGGTTCACTATTAAAAGTTGGTAAAAGTGAAATACTGAAAATGAATTTGTTCTTACATTATGTCTAAGAAACTCATAATATGGATTCAAAAATTATAAGGATTATATAAAGTTTAAAATTTAGTTAATACTATTCATAACTTCTTTTGAACGGCTTGTTTGGTAAGTCATGGTGCGCTTGAACTCGTTGTTGCGTGTAGTGCAAGTTATTGAATTATTTTGATGAAATAACACACTATTAAATCTTGGGGTGTTACATTCTCCCCTCCTTCAATAAATTGCGTCCTCACAATTTGAAATTGTTCTTCTAAAATAAAAGGTTGAAAACAGAAAATATCTTTGTCGGAAAACCCTCATCGGAAATTGGGTTTCTAAAATTTAGTCTTAATATGAGGCAAAGTGAAATGAAAGGGTCACCACCAAATTATGATCTCGATTAGGAGAAAATTGGAGGTAATTAGAGACATATAATTGGAGGAAAAATGTAAATATTTATAGGTAGTAATTGAGGTCATCAATCACAAACAAGTGTAAAATTGAGGTCCTTAAATTCATCAATCTATGATCATTTGAAATACCATATTGTATTAGGATAACACATTTTTGGTTTTAGGATTCCTTAAATAAAGTATAATAATTAATTTCTTCACAGAATAAGTGAAGAAGAAAAACATATTCTTGACAAGTAGAGTTCCAACCTTTAACAAATTCAACCAAAAACTCATCTTTCACTGTAAAAAAATATTCTATTTATCCTATTCGTATAAGGTTCCAAAAAAACGAATTTAAAATTCATCTACCAGATCTTTAAAAAAATCTACATTATTTAATCCCAGACATCATGTGGGTCAGTGGTAGGTGATACACCCTTGTCGCCCTTCGGTTGTGGGTTCATGTCTCGCGGCCTTGCCAGACGCGACGGGTTGCCGCCCAACCTCCAGGTTGTCCTTTTATGGAAATCAAAAAAATCCAAACTAGAACTATCCAAAATACTTCAGTACAAAATTTATAAGTAATGTAAACACAATGAAGATCCCCTTTTTTTCTGCGTAATAACATGTGATCACCTTCATCATGTATTCTTTTAAAACACTGCATCATCCTGAATTATCATAAAACCTTATTGATTACATTCATGATCCCTTATTCCTTATATAATAATAGATATACTCCTTCAATCCAAAAATGTTGTAAACCCCAACAATGATGGAATATACAAATCATTAATCAGTTTCTAGGTAGTCAAGAATATAATTTATCCAAAACAACCATGTATTATTCTAAAATCACTACCTCTGTATCAGAACCATATTATGGTCTACCTTTCTCTCAACCATATATTTTCCAAAAAAATGAACCTGCTATTGAGTCACTTTTCTTTGGTCCACACAATCTCAAGTCCATAATGAAATACTACTTCAGTACAATCCTTATATACACCATAATTATTATAAAAAGTACATTGTTGATACAACACTCAAATGACATAATCAACATAAGAACTCTAATCATTCCTCTTCATCTGTGGCAGTATCATAACTTGATTATTATCCAATAGAATCATTTGCGGCATAGTCTGATGATGGAGACATAGGTTCGGGTAGTGTCCAAACTCGTTGCAAATGAAGAATTGTACATTTGAAACCATTTTCATACCCTTGAAGTCACCTACTTTGTGCCCTTTTCCTCCACACTTATAACAAACTCACATTCCTTTCAGGAAAGTTCTAGGGTGTTTCTTTCCACAGTTATCACATATGGGAAAATTCTTCTTTTCCCTCTTCCCTTTATCCATCTTTCTCTCTTACATCCTTTTCTTCTCTTGCTTCCCTTCAAACCCATAAGACTCAGTAAACTCTTTACCTTTCTTATCAACAAATGATATTATTTCTTCATATGATGATAATACATGTGAGACTATTTCTCTTATAAATTCTAGCTTAAGACCATGAAATATACGATCCTTCTTTATCTTTGTATAATGTGCATTTCTAGAGTTATCATTCCTTCTACTGGGCACCATTTCTAAACAATGGCATACACTAGATTAGTTTATGAATAACAATGCCGAATTCCAGACTTGTGAAACACATAACATAAATTATATAGTTTATGGATATAATCCATAATCATAAAAATGTCTCCTTTGAGGACGTATATACTCATAAACCCTTCATAATGGTTTGTAATGAAAATGAGAATTATCCTAAGCATATCCCCCAGGAGTGTCGTAACCAAGAGTGCAGCAAGGCCCGTTGTCATGCACCAGTTCCTGTTCGAGTCTAGCTCATAGAGGTGTATTCGGGTTTTAACCCTAGGTACATCTGTGCTAGAGCCGCCTCTACCTGATCGTATCCAGACAGGGATGTATTGCTCGGAAAACTCACAAAATCTCTACAATACCAAAATTCTTGGAAATTCTTCTATACTAATCCTCAAAGTCCATCTTAAATCTATGTGCTATAATCAGAGTTTATCTAAATCTAGCTTCGAAGGTTTGTACTAAACTTCCTATGATACCAACTGTAACGTCCCGACCCTAGTTACCTAGAGTCGGTGCATTATTACATAACATGGGCATGATCACATGAAATATCAAATCTCGAAAGACCGATTGGTTTAGTAGTCTTGGAAACACTAGATATATTCATAAATTTTTACATTACATCATAAAGTGAAAAACTACTACAACAACATAATGTCTCCATAGTCCACACTATTATCCCCTCATAATATCCCTGCAGGTCATTCATAACTTACTTCTTCACATCTTGGGAAAAATAAATCATATAAAAGGGGTGAGCTCAAATTCCCAGTAAGGATAACAGTATAGCGGAAACTTTCAAAAATAAGTATAAACATTTAAGGCAATGCATTACTAAAACAAAATCCATTTAAACTTGAACTTCAACATAGTATGGAAAAAGTAAAATGAAGTAATGCCATTTACTTATTCACATGGATATTCTACTAATCGAATAATCACATGCAATATCAATAAAAACTTTCATAACGATGGAATGTATAATGCCAGACTATCATAACCACATAGCCAAAGCCTCGTGCCAAGACTACAAATAAGATTTTTCCAAGGCCTTGTGCCAAGACACTAGTTTGTCTGATGAGACCTACCGATGCATCGATGAGCTATAGCGGGCTCCACCTATCACATATTATGTCCAATTCATTCCCATATGAAAATGTTTAAACCTAACATAAACATTCGTATTAAAACTAGCATACAAAATGTCAATATTTTCTCCATAAACCATGAATGGTATAAAAATAGCACATCCACAGTCAAACATATCACAAAACCTTCAATACAATATAGAAGTTTTTTATCATAATAAATCACCTTCAAATAAGCTTAAAATACATAAAAGGATGTTGGCATAGATGAAATCAAAACTATTTGAGAGAAATATCTCCTTTTTTGAAATCATTTAAAAGTCACACATTTATAAAAGATGTAATTAAAAAGAGATTTTTGAATCAAAGTGTCCCATACCACTTTTAAACTTTTGAAAGGAATTAAACTTTTTAAAAACATTCATGTCCATATAAATAAATCCTTAAAAACCATTTTGAAGACATGGACATTAATTTAAAATATTTACAAACATAAATCTTTAAAACATTTGAAATTTTGATTTTGATAAAGAGTACCTTTCTGAAATTCTTAAAATATTCATTTTGAAATCATTTAAAAGTAAAATAATAATAAAATAAAACATACACTTTTAAAATATCCTTGTAAGCTTGTAAGGGAAGCTTTGACAATTATATAATGGCGGTAAATAGCCGCACCCAACGTATAAGTTAAAAAAACATTGTTACCGTAAATTTTTCGAAAGGTAAAAAGTGCCTTGTTTGGAAAACGACGGAAAGATTCCTTTAAAAACACATAAGGGTATAAATGTGTTTAAACCATATTTTTTGTAAATATTAAAAATGTTTTGAAAGAAATTTCGAATAATCATGGATGTGGATGATAAAGAAATCCCAGTAGATTATTACGTATAAACAACCTCGAATAATGAAGAGATTGCGAAATAAACCCTAACCTTTCACTTTTACTTGGATGGGGTAGGTTAACCTCCTGTATAATGGTGAAATAGTTGTTATTAAATTATTCAATAATAATATACATTAATATGATATCATATATTATCTTTTAACATTGCTTTGTTAATAATATCTTAGAATTATCGTCGTTTCAGGTGTTAACATACTCGTTTTCTTTTATATGTTTTGTTACGTAAGACATGTTTGTAATGGATAGGTTGTATCTTATTCATTTCCAGAATTATATCAAGTCCTTAGATACTATTATTAATAATCAAATGAGAATTATACTTGAATGGATACGATGGAGAATGAATCTCATCGCGTTCGTGGAGACGGTAGTCCGTACATACGCACGAGCGATAATATCATTCTTTTGATATTAAAATAATTTATAATTTGATGTTATATCATATATACAGAATCCATATCATGTTATATTTATTATTTACATGAGTTAAACATCATTATTATACCCATCCAAATAATAATATATTGAATAACAATTACACCACGACGTGGAGACGGTAAGCCGTACGTACACACGTATGGTGACATGTTATTCAAAGGATGGATATATTAGTGAATATGGTTGTACCATATTTATAATAAAATCATAGTATATATATGATACTGGAGTTATTATTTTAGAATGGTAACAACAACGGGAGAAGAAGTGGAAGAAGAAAAGAACTTGAAAAAGGGTGGTGAAATCATTACCTCTTCTTCGGGTTCTACCTTTTGATTTGATCAAAAGGGCCCTTAGGTTGGATTTATGATCAAACTAAGGCCTCTAGGATGTAGTGAGGGATGTTGGTAGAGTATTTGGGAAGATTTTGGCCGAACCAAAAGGCTTTTAAGGTGTGAATAAATGAGAAGGAGGAGTGACCTTTTATAAGAGGGGTGAGGGGATCCTTTGGAAAAGCTAGAAATATTAATTTATAATAAATTCATATTTGATTTCTAATTCCTCCAAAGTTGATTATTTAAATGTTAAGGTGGGGATGGGTCGAAAAAAACTCCACCAATAGAATTTAGACAGGTTTGGGTCATTATATTTACCATATCTTTAAGTATTAGCTTTTAGTTAATTAGTTTCACTTTTACAATGTCTCTTTGTATTTTTATATAATATGGTTAATAAACTAATTAACTCATAGTTAATTAGTTTCACTAATTTATGTCAACTTTGACACTATTCAATAGTTGATTTTTGTGAAACTCATAACTGAATTATTACTTCGAAAAAAGTTAATTAAATGAATACTAATATGTCATATTATCTTAGAAAATTATTTTAATTCATTAAAAGTCTCAAATTATATTTATTTGGGTATTTATAATATCAATTATTTTAATTTTTCACTATTATGGTAATTACTACATCATCATTGTGTCATAAATAAATTACATTATTTAAAGTATAAAAATTATAAATAAACTATCATTATGTTGGAAATCGTTTTATCTTTATAATGAATATTTATAGTCGAAAATCCAACATACATAACCCTATGTAAATATTGTTTTTCTAAAAGATATATGATTGTGTCATTTTTATATTCATTTTAACTTAATTAAAATTAAGTGTCCCTATCACCTACAAGTGGCACCATGGGGTCCCAAAATCGACCAAAAGATGTCTATGGTCTAACATGTATCAACCAATAAGGTTAGGACACGTTTTAGGGTAATTTTTGTATTATTATAATATTATTTTTTAACCCTTATTTACTAGATTTACCCTTAACCATGGTAAATAAAATAGTTACCGAAATAATTATTCAAAATGTCTAAAAATAAAAGTTACCTATTTACACAATTTGAACATAATGATTTAAAATATGGAATCCATTTTTCAAAATTCAAAACATAGATGTGTCAGGAATTAATTTAAAATTAATTCCCGTTGTTAAAACAAAAAGCGTGTTTTTAAGAGATAATAACTATCAAAAGATTGGCACTTGTTTATGTCCGGTTTAATTGTAAAATTATGTCCAATTACCAAAATTATATTAAATGGTAAAAATATATTTTAAATATACTTTAAAACCACTCAAATTCATAACTTATCACTATTAATTATTTTGTTTAAAAATGTTGTTTTTAATTAAAATTTAGTAATTTTCACTATTCATCAAAATATTAAAGTTATCCGAAAAGTACCAAAATTTCACCTTAGACTAAATTTGATATTCCGAATCCAAAAATGAATTCCATTTTGAAATATAAAATATATATAATATCAAAAATTAGGTATTACTATTTATAACGGCTAGTTTGATTGGTTGTGGTGTGTGTTAGAACTCGAAGTTGCGTACAACACACGCTACTATATTATTCAAAGGAAAGCGTACCGTGGAATCTTGGGATGTTTCATTTTAAATTTTCGATGTACCCATTTTTCCAAAAACTTTAAAATATTGTATTTAAAAAGGGTTCATATTAAAATTTGGTAAAAGTGAAATACTGAAAATGAATTTGTTCTTACATTATGTCTAAGAAACTCATAATATGGATTCTAAAATTATAAGGATTATATAAAGTTTAAAATTTAGTTAATACTATTCATAACCTCTTTTGAATGGTTTGTTTGGTAAGTCATGGTGCGTTTGAACTCGTTGTTGTGTGTAGTGCAAGTTATTGAATTATTTTGAAGAAATAACACACTATGAAATCTTGGGGTGTTACAGTGTGATCCCCCCTCATTATCTGAAATGTGTGGGGGGAGGGGTCCTTAGTCTTAGAGAGGAAAAAGGGAGGAAAAATACCTACCCCTCATGTCTAAGTCATGGAGGTACCTAGCCCTACCCCAGGGTTTTGGTCCTCATGAACAAAGGGATTAATAACTACACATACCTTGAGGACCCTACCCTTTAGGTAGGACAAGTTCAAGACACCTCTAACTGATGGAATGTATAATTCGATGGGAGACACACAAGTGTGTCTCTTGGTATGGGTTTTCAAGTCTGTAGTCTTTTGTTGATGCTTTCTCTTGGTAATCCTCATACAGGAGTCCAAATGCATGTGGTTTCAAACCAGTGGTGGCATGAATAGAGTCATGAAAATGAGGCCAACATAGATAACTCTATGGAGAGTATAAGTTGGATCATGATTGTGGAAGTTGGGTAAGCTAGATATGTCTCACGTAGGGTAAGGCCTTTGTGGATCATAATTTCTTTGTGTAGGGTAGGCCTGCTCAATCTAGAGATGAATTTTGTACAATTTAAAACCTAGGAAACAACATATGGGTGAGGCATTACTTTAATATCCAAGCGTTTAATCAGGTGTCCCTAGAGGGGTCTTGCGTCGGTCCTAGGATTTAGAGGGGAACTTCATGCTAATTATTATTTATTAGCGGGGAGTGGATCCTCATACAGGTGTTTTGCATTAAACACACTGAAAATAATTTGCAACAACCATGCCCCTTAATTCCCCCTTCTTTGAAATTTTGTAGATCTACCTAGATGGTTTTGAGGGCCGAGGTGAAGTAATTGGGTGAGAAGAACTTCGAGACTTCTCTAGGATTTTTTGTCACATGAAAACACGGTTCCCTGGGTGAAGGTGGTTGGCTTATTAGGTCCATCACCCAATTTACATGCACATGAGTCATTGTTATGGGTGGATTCCCCTGTTGGGTTGTGTAGGTAGGCCCTTCGTGAGCCACTTAAACTACATGTTGTATTCACACAACATGGTCGGGAGAGTGGATTATCTCTCTTTGGTGCTCTTCCCTCATTTATTTATTTATATAAGTTCTTATAAATCATTTCAACCGTATGTAAAAAAAGGTTTTTCATCAAAATCCCCACCCACCTAAGGATATGTTTTGACCCAAATAAGTTGGTTTGATCCTGAGTAAAAGGGTTTAAAATATATGTAGGGACACACAGGTCATACACATAAGAAGTTCACATAGGTGATTCACTCAGGTCTTCCATGGAGGTAGGTAACGCAAATCATCCACATCAATAAGTTTTTCAATTTCCTGGTGACTTTTTCCCCTCTTGATCTATTATTATACTCCCATCCCCCAAGAGTTTCATGCTTAATTTTGATAAATCCTCTCATGAAGGCACATGGTATATCCACTTGAGTGACCAGTCATTGTGGGATCACTTGGTCGAGTGTCCTACATGTGGAACCGGATCAAGGGGCCTTTGTGAGGTAACTGGTTAATGGTAATTTGTGAGAAACATGGTCAAGGTTCTTTCATTAGGCCCTTACTTTTCCAAATATTTGGAATTTTACAAAATCAATATTTCAACTTTAACAAAAAATCATGATGTCTTCATACATGTTTCCAATGGAAGCTCAAATTGATTCACAAGAAAACTTTATTACACAAGATTTATAGATACTCAAGTCATTTAGGGATAATTACTATTACATGTGGGACTACACCATTCCAGAATTAGTGAAGAATTTGCATAAGAATAAGTGAAATTACACATGAAGTGATTTTATTCCACTCTATATCCATGGTATTTTAAGATATGTTTTCATCACAAAGATCCAAAGTTACCTACTAAAGTCTATTTTGTGGAATTGAACAATTTACCCACTACCAATATCTCCTCTACATGTGTATTTAACATGAAATGGACAGTTCCCACCACATGCATTATGCACTATATCTTGTGTGCCCCAAATTTTAAGCCTTGAACACTAGAATTGAAACATTGATGTCATCTGTCGATATTTTTTGTGTCTAAGACAGACTAATAACAAGGACGGAGGTCGGATTGTGTTTTCCAATCAAAAAGATGAGTTAATTCAGAATGGATATGGGAATACTAGGTACACGAGACCTACTCAAAATTTAAAATTAAGATATAAAATGATATTATTTATGAGTCTGTTTGGGTAGTGTAGACATATGTCTACAAATACCCCAAAATTATCAATGTTCCATTGAGTTATTGAAGACCTCATACAAACACCTTCCTTATGAATCATGGGAAAGTTGGCATTAGCCGGTGTCATTTTTATAAGATTGCAGAATCTCTTATCCACATGGATATGTATGATTATTTCATTCTACTGAATATGACATGGGATGATGTTGATAGGACACCAGCTTCAACCCATGATCTCTTTAAGTTGGAGAAGTAGGTGTAGAAGATGGAATCCCTGTTGAGGGGTGATATCCATTCCACGACCTGGATGACGGTCTTTCTGGATCCACAATAAGAATGACCGAACATTAATCTCTTAATTGGATTCCCTTCATTATAGATCCAGAACATTCTTGGAAAATTTTGGCCCACCTTGGAGTAAGACCAATAAAACTAGTAGGGCTATTAGGTCAATTTTGAGGTCCCATCAAGGACACATCTAGATAGCTACCTGGTGATGTGGTTAAGTACCTACTCACTATAGTTCCATGTATCTAATGGGGGCGTGAGGCTCGATAATGTTTCCATAGTGGCCAAATTCTCCTAAGTGAACCACATAGGGCTAAATACCCCTGTTTCAGTGATGATTTTTCAGTATTTACATCATATGAACACCAAGAAAGCACCATATTACATTTTTGGGACATTTAAAGTGATGTGTGGGTTTTCGGTAGCACACTTCAGCTCTTATACTTTTCTACGTGGAGTTCGTGTCCTTATAGGCCAGTTTCAACCATTGTTTCAGTATATTTTTCATATCTATCCTTTATCACTAATTCTTGATGAGTCCTCGAAGAAACTAAACACATTGGGAGTGTCAAATTTGTTACCAAATAGGGATTCACCTACTGGAACATTTGTTGACAACAACCAATATAATGGTGATCTGAGGTCATAAATGATTACATTCTGAGATAGTATTCTGGTGGCATGTATTGAAAGAGAGATTATATGTGATGCCTATCCTCCATAGCAATTTAGATGCTAGTTAATGTTTTTTAATAAAAAAATTTCTCTCCACCTACACACATTTTGTTTGAGAAGCACCCAATTGTAGCCCAATAATTTTATATTCTCATGGAATTGGTGTCAACTCAAGAATCTATTACATTACCTCTCTAGGATGAAACAATTAGGATAGAATATGGGTCTGTTAGTGATTTTATTTCTTCCTTACCCCAAGGGTTATTGATAAAAACCATCCATCGAGTAATGTCCCTGAATACTACTAGGTGTGGTATGAATGGTAGGAAGTTTCAGCTAAATGGTGACGATGATGAAGAACTGAGGTCTTCAAAGAAGTCTCAAACATGAACCACATATCATACCAAGGCTGAAAATACCTCATATGATGGGATGGTGTGGTCTAGTTATCACTACTGGGAGGAGACCCGAGCCCCAGTGGACCATTATCCCATCAGAAAAGGGATTCTTGAAAGAGATTAAATTAAATGGATGTTGGGTATTCTTCTTAGTTAGATGAATTACAATCAGAGTGTGTGTGGCCTTCAAAAATTCAATTTTGGTAGGGCGTGACCCGTGAAATCAAAGATATATTAGTGTGTCTCTAGGATGGAATTCACATCTCAGAGATTAGAGATATCTGAGAATCCTATGATTTTCATAGAAAACGTAACTTCTCATAGGTGGGGAAATATATTTGGGAGATGGAGATGTTAATATATACAACTGATTATTGGATATCATCCACAAAATGGGTAATGTACATGAAATATGGAGATATTTTTCAGGGAACATCTGGTTGATTAGATGAATAATGAGAGAAATTCATCAAAACTAGTGATGTATCATTTTCTCTTCTATTATATTTTTCCTCCTTCATTTTCTATCATTAATTTTGATAGGATTTATTTTTATGCTGGTGCGGGAAGAAGTGATGGAAAATTAGGAACTTGAGTCTCCAATTTTTTTTTAACTGGTACCCCTGTTATAGTGGTGGTTGATTCTCCTGAATCCTCAGACCTATCCATAGATTAGATGATGATTGTTGAGGATATGGTGAGAGGTGCCTATTAACCCACAACTCAATTGTCCATGAATGAGTGGATTGATACAAGATATTCTCTATCTAAGGGAAATAAATTAAAGAGGGAAAATAAGTTGTCATAATGAATCCACCATATAATGTATTTTTAGTATCATTTTACTAATATGAATTAACCAACTTATCTATTTAACCATGCTACCATTTTACATGATATTTTTTACCCCCCTCATAAGGGGTTTTTTTAATGATCCATCAAGGACTAAGGGGGACATTACAGATGAGGAACATACTCATGTTGATGAGTCTTACCATTAGATTGAAGAAGTCATAAGAGATGAATTTGTGTCCTCTCCCTTTATTATTTATACTGAGGAGGGTCCTGGTATTATCAGATGCACATCTTATAGTTCCATGTTAAAATCACTAAATTTCTTCCTCATGATATTTCATATCCATAATATGAACTCAAGGACCCTACAATAACAACCATTAACCTCATTCCCATTTTAGAAGGTGTTGATAGAGAGCTTAGGCAGTTCGATGAAGGAGTTGAATCAAATCCTAAAACGCCTTGAACCATTATATAAGGTATGTTCTAATATATTATTTTGGATTCCTTTTTAGTTTGGATAATATTTGTAACAAGGGATTTGGAGAATACCAATAATGGTTAAGTCAGTGATTTGTTAGAATTTTCAACATAAAACCTACAATTTCTACTACTCATTGGGAACTTACACACCATGTAAGTGAAGTAAAACCATGTAATGGATATCTAGAATATGTTGCGAACTAGTGAAATGGTGTGAAAGGTTTACATTACATGTAATAGGTACTCACCGTGTTTTTATAAAAAAGCTATTAAAAAAAAGGGAAATGGGTTTTATGGTGTATACGGACCCCAAGGATTATACAACATGTAAATGGGTTACACACAATATTTTTGGTGTTGGTTTTTAGAGAATATTACATGTGATATGTTTCATTCATTTTCTATAAACCCCTCCTATATCGACCCAATGTTCTCTATACGTGATTTTGGGTGACTTTCTCCAATTCATATCGCTTAATTAAGTAATTGATTGCTATTTTTGTTGGATTTTTTCACATAGGGTAAGTGTTCCATCTGGTTTTTCTTTGGTTCTGGTTAATTATATGGTTTGTATGTGAATTTTTGATCAGATATTATTTTATATCGATCCTTTTTATTTTTTTCATACCATATCTTTTGAAGGAAGATATTGTGGTTTCCAAACCTTGTTTTAAAAGGTGGTTAGTTTTTCTACTTCCTTAAGGTACATGATCTATGAAATCATTATAATTTATAGAATTTCACATTTTTCTTATATTTTACATGATATTTGAAATGAAATTGCATGTTTTAAAATTTATTAGGGAATGGGTTTGTGTTTTAATGTTTTTGTTTTAAATTCAAAATATAATTGGATTGATTTGAATAGGAAAAATGATATTCAAACCCTGAAGCATATTGGATTGGATTTGAAATGATTTTATAATAATGTGGTCATCAATTTTTATTAATAAATTGGAAAAAATTACATTGAATGAACCTTGGGAGCATCGAGAAAGAGACATGGGTAGCCTTAGTGTGCATGTCATAACACTATGTTGTAACCTCCTATATATCAATGGATTATGGTTGGAATCGATATTAGTTGGTTCCAATATTTACCTTTTTAGGCTCATTAGTGTCTTGTATGAATTGTCCCAGAGGATAGAGCTTGAATGTATGGTGCACTATTGTTTCTCATTGTTTATTTTATGAATGTTTTTTTCCATGGATATTAGATCACATGCATATTTATATCTCAGTATGTTTACCTGATCTATTTTATGACATCCAATTTGTTGAAAAATTCAACACAGTTTGATATTTTTTTAAAATTGTTTTATTTATAAAAAATTCTTGTGAACTGTTTTGTTTTAAAGGTATAACATTTTCATTATTTTTATTATAACATTTTTAGATTCTTTTTTGGTTTCCTACTGGGCTCTATTTATCACACCCTACTTCTGCATTTGGGTGGTTGTAGACCTTATTAGGAAGGACACAGGTAAAGGGAAGGGAATTCTGTAGAATTCATGCTTCCCTTTATGTTATTGTTCTAGTTTGGGATGTTTTAGAGGTGATGATTGGTCACATGGAGAATTTTTAGTAGAGACTATTAATTATTCTTCATTTAGTCCGTTTGGATTAGTTGTATCTCACTTTATTTCTTCTTTATACTCTATTTGAATGTCTTTTTTTTCTTATATTCAAGTCTTTTTTGGTTATCTTTATTATACCACACCCTATAATAGGATCACATGGTTGAATGGGCAGGTTGTCCTAGGATGGGCTATTATAATTTTGTATCAAAGTAGTTACTTAGACTAAATTGTGTTAATACTTCTTATTCTTTCTCTATGTCTTCAGTAGAGAGGAGTCGGATCATCGAAATATGGAAAGTAGGTGTGGAGAAGGGGCATGCCCAACTCACTCCCGTGACTGAGTCCAAGTTTCCATGTGTGGTTAAATAATATTTACTAAGTCTAAGACATAGTATTAAGGTTCATTTGAATATATTTAATGAGAAATATATTTAAATTCAGTTATTTACTATGTTTTTGTAAATGTTGTATGTAATGTTGTTTGAGTAAACTAAGGTGTGGTTTTTTTAGATGGACCCATTCCTTTCAAAAGGTTCTTCATTTTTTTGGTAGAATTCATAATTTATTTAAATTATTTATTTAAAGAGTTATTTTGGATTCTAGAATTTGGTTAAATGGTTTTGGAGTTATCTCATGAATTTTTGGTTATTGTGTTGTGTTTAACAGACAATGCATCCCGAAGATATCTTCCAAATAAGAGGGAGGAAGCCATGTGGTAGGTTCCATTGGGGGATCCTATAGTTGGCCTTTCATTGGATGATATAGTTATCCACACCATCCAGAAACTGGGGTTGGTGGGTACTTTGAACCCTAGATGAGTAAAGGATCATGGATGATAATTTACCTGGTAACATCCACCTATATTCTTTGAAGACAAAGGAACCCAAGCATCAGAGGAGATTATTGAATGGATTGAGAGGATATTTCATATATTTTAAGACACTTGAAGATTCTCAAGTGGATTTTACCACATATATTCTCAAGGAGACTAGAAGAAGATGGTGTAACTCTATAGTTTAAACTAAGTTTCATGAAGGTCTTAATTTGGTTTCTATGAAGAAAATATTTAATCAGTAGTTTTATCTTGAGACTTTCTGTGTGAAAAATACCCAAGAGTTTTTTTCCTCAGAGTAAGGGGGTGTACTATTCTATAGTACACCTCCCATTTTACTAAGTTGGTACATATGGCACTGAAGCTTGTCACTAATGATTACCTAAATGTTCAAAGGATCGAAATGGGGATGAGGGTTGATATTATGTCAATTCTAGTTCTTTTTTCCTTCCAACATTTGTTGAGGTGGAAAATGAAGAATATTTTTTTTGATGTAGAAATGGTTGTGAGGATATCATTGGGTGGACCTTTAGTTGTAATATCATTAACTAAGGTGCTTCTTCTAGTCAGAAAAAGAAGCACATGAGTAGTCAATTTTCCGCATGACTTGTTTTAGGGTCTTCTTTAGGTAAGAAACATGTTATCTTATAATAGTGAGGGAGGTGTGTACATACTGAGACTCATTGTATAAATGATCCTAGAACTTTTCATATTTGTGTGTGGTCTGTCCATCTAAAATATTTCTGTCATAGGATATACCAAAGGATTAAGGTGGGATCCACTTTCACCATGGGATTTTTGGTTCACATTTATGATCCTAAGGGTGTTGGTTCTCATTATTTTTCCAAGGTGGATGTCATGGTGGAAATTTCCAGATGGATGTTTGTGATGGAGTGTAGTCCATATGAATCTGAATTAGATCCAGCTACTGTTAGAGGTATAATATTTATTATTTCTTCTATGTGGATAGATTTTTTTGATACATGTGAAATTCATTATTTTATATCATTAAAGTTGACTGATGTTATGGGTTTTCATTTTGATCCTATGACATTCTTATTGTATCTTTACACAATAATAAGAAATAGGTCCGAATAAGGTTTCAAGTTCCCTATGTGTTAGGTGGTGGTAACTGAAGTGGGGATGTTTTGGGACTTCTTAGTGATTGATATTGAAATATTTGACATAATTTTAGGAATGGATTGGATGATCTTCATTCAATAACTAATAGACTATTATCTCTGTTAGGTATAGTTCATATTTTCTAATGGGGTAACTCAGGTCTTTGAGGGTGAGTGGGACTGTAGATCGGTAAGGGTGGGGCATGTTGTTCCTTATGCATGTATAATATCATGCCATTTATCAAAGTGGTTTATTGATGTATTTTACCCAAGATTGGGTGGTTAAATACCTACTATTCTGTGTCCATACCATATGGTGATTACAGATTATTTTTCTAGTTTATCACCATATAGGGAGGTCGATTTTACTATTGACCTACCCATTAGAATGATTTCCATTTCTATCCCTTCCTATTATAGGGAACCTTATGATATGGTAGAACTTAAGAACCATATTGAGGACCTAGAGGTGAAATGATTTATTCATACTAGATTTTTACTATGGGATCCACCTATAATATTTGCTAAGAACGTATATGGAAGTCTCAAGATTTTTATTGACTATTGAAATTTAAATCAGGTGACTATTAAGAACATGTATCCTTAACCTAGAATTGATGATCACTATGATCATCTTAGAGGGGATCATGGGTTTTTTAAGATTGACCTGTAGTCAGGGTACCATCAGTTGAGAGTCTGAAAGGACAAACCAAAGACAACAAGTCAGAGTCTATATGGGCATTTTCAATTTCCTGTTATTCCAGTTAGAATCACTAATTCTCTTGAATTGTTCAATGATTTTATGTACTAAATATTTCATCAATTATTTTATGCTTTTATTGTTGTGTTCGTAGATGATATCTTTGTGTAATTCAAGTTAGAAGAAGAGTATTTGGAACATTATTATCTCTTTCATTGAACCTTGAAATAATATCTTTTGTATGATATACATTCTTAGTGAATGTTTTGGATCTGATATGTGAAGTTTCTAGGGCTTCTGGTAGATGATAGGGGAATATCAGTGGATCATGAAAATGTATGGGAAGTAATTTCCATGTAAAATCACATAAATGTTTTTGAGATGAAAATCTTCTTGGGGCTGGTTAGATATCATAGACAATGTTTCCAGGACTTCTTCAATATTGCATCTTCAATGATTGATTTTTACAATAAGCGTGTAATGTTTTAATGGGATGAAAAATTTCAGAGATATTTTGAGGAACTGAAAGTGATTTTGACTTAACAACCAATTTTTATTCACCCGAAACTAGGTTCAAGTTACAATGTTTTCTATGATTCCTTAGGTACTGGTTTTGGATGATTCTTGCTATAAAGAAAATATGTGGTTTCTTATGGATTACGACAGTTACACGCTCATGAGAAGAACTATCATACCCATGATATTGACATTAATGTGGTTATTTAGGCACTTAATATATTGTGTCACTATATTTTTGGGGAGTGATTTAAAGTGTATTATGATCAAAAAATCCTCAAGTATATTTTCAGCAAGAGGGATCTAAACATGCGATAGTGACGTTGGGTTGAGTATCTTATGACCATCGATTTTTATGTCATATATACCCCTTGGAAAGGAAATGTGGTTGTCGATGTTCTAAAATTTAGAGTACCAATACAAGAAGTGAAGGAATCAATATATGTGTGGTCTCTGATGAATATAACTACTGATATGATCATGGGAGTAAAGGAGGTTGTTAGAAAGGTGTTCTAGGCATTGATAAAGGTCGAATATTTTTTTGATGAGCGATCTAAAATTGAGATGATGATAGAAACTATGATATGATGGTTAGGAAAAATCATAAATATTGGGGAGACCACATTCGAGTTGTCTTAGTCTCCCAGTGGAGCATTATGATTTTTTATCAAGTTCGATATTACTTTTTCCCTAAGACAAGAGTTGTTCAACAGTGGAAATCAGTCATGTTATTATGTGCTCCTGAGGGATAAAAATATGTACCTTTATTGGAGATTTCAGTATTGGTGGCCAGGGATGAGGTGGTTAGTTTCATATTTTATATCCAGATGTATCACTTGTCATAGAGTAAATAAATACCACCAAAGTCCTTCAGTTTTTCTACATCCTTTAACTACTATAGTATTAAAGTGGGACAAGATTTTCATGGATTTCATCATTGGATTTCCATGGACTTCTTGTGGGAAGTATTTGATTTGGGTGATTGTTGAAAAACTCACTAAATCAAGTCATTTCATTCAAATAAAGGAAATGATGAAAGTGAAACAATTTGAAAACTTATATGTTTGAGAGATTATGAGACCTAATGGGGATCCATTTGTGGTTGTTTACTATAGGGACTCTAGGTTCACATCTAGATTCTATAATGTTTTGAATGAGGTAATGGGTTCCCAGTTTAAATTGAGAACCTCCTATCATCCGTAGATAAATGAAAAAATAGATTGAGTTATCCAAGTTATTGAGGATATGTTTCGGTCTTCTGTTCTTGATTTTTGTGGATAATGGGATAAGAACTATCATTTGGTTTTGTTTTAATATAATAGTATTTACTAAAAATAAACCAGAATGGTTCTCCTTGAGGCTTAGTTGGGGTGTCCATATAGATCTCTCATGTGCTGTAAAGAGTTGGAAGAACAGTCTTTTCTTTGGATGTGTGTTGTTTAGGTGAAAACATAGATGGTTCAACTGATCGAGAGGAATTTGATCACAGCATGGAGTCATCAAAAATATTATATAGACAATAGACTTTGGACACTATATTTTTTGGTGGGGGATTAATATTTTCTCAAAGTCTCACCACTCTTAGGAAATTGTGGGTTAGGTAAGTAGGGTAAGTTAAAACTGAGGTTTCTATGCCCCTTTTAGATCATAGAGTGATTGTTGAGGGTAGACTATTAGATTTACTTTCCTTATGGTTTAAATTATATCAATGATATGTTACATCTTTCCCTGTTGAGGAGGTATATACCACATCGTTCCCATATGATTAGGTGGTAGGATGTAGATCGTTAACTCAATACCACTTTGGTTGAGAAGCCAGTTCTGATTATGGGTTGCTAAGATAAGGTGATTTATAGTAAAATGATCCACATAGTCTTGGAATTGTGGAAGTTTATATATGAAAACCAGGTGACATGAGAGTGGGAGTCGTTAATGAGGCAATAATGGCCTTATCTTTTTTAAGATCTATGATCTTAAGCACTTTCTAGGGAAATAATTATTTTATTTGGAAAGACTGTAATGCCCCATTACCATTCTATCATATATGTTCTGATATTATATATTTTTTCCCTCTTTATTTTGCAATTATTTCTAACCATGGAATTGAGCAGATACTTGTAATGGTGAATTAAATGATTTTTGTTGTTTTAATTTTTGACATAAAACCAGTAGTTTATGATTCTCATTGGGCACTTACATCCCATTTAAGTGGAGAACACTCTATGTAAAGGATTTTGAATAGAAGTTGTGTACAAGGTGCATGGTGTGAAATGTTTTCATGTTGTGTAATAGGTACATGTCATATATATATATACATGTGTGGTTTTAAATAAATATCCATTGGGATTATTGGAGTATACGACCCTCGAGGATAACACAATGTGTAAATTAGTTATGAACCATTTAAATGTCGTGGTTTTGGATTTTAGTGCATTGCATAAGTGATATTTTTCATTAATTGTCTATACAGACCTCTTATATCAAGTTAGGGTTCGCCCTTGGTGATTTTGGGTGACTTTATCCCATTTGGATTGCATCGTTCAGGAGTTGATCACATTTGCAGTTGTATTTCATCACATTGGGTAAGTGTTATTTCTTGTTCCTCTTGGGTTTGGTTTGTTACTTTGGTTTTTCTACTATTCTGTGATTAGATATCATTTTCTATTAATCTTTTTTAGTTTTTTATAGTGACTCATTTTTCAAATATAGATCTTGTGGTTTCCAAATCCAAATATTAATGGAAATTTTTGTTTTCTACTTCCTTGAGGTAGCGAGTATAGCCAAGATTTATAATTTATTGAATTTTCTATTGTTAATGTTGTTTCCTTTATGGTTGAAATGGAATTTCTTATACTGGAATTGAAAATTCCTTGTGTAAATGTTTTAAAATTGTTAATTCTTTGAAAATATAATTTCACTGATTTTAAAAATAAAATTGAATTTTAAATCCTAATGTATATTGTCTTATATTTGAAATTGTTTTATAAAAATGTGATAATGGTTTTTAAAATGGAAATTAAAAATCATTACATAGAGGGATCCTTGTCTTCTTCAAAAAAGATATATTCATAGCTTTAGTGTCTATGTGTGAAGCCACTTTAAGGTAACATATATAATATCGATGGATTGTGGCATGAATCTATATTATTTAGATCCAATGTTATGCCTTTTTAGTATCGTAAGTGTTTAGTACGCATCGTATGATATTATAGAGCCAAACTGAAAGGTGAATTTTTTATGGTTTTTATGGAATAAAATGTTATTTCATGGATGTTAGATCAAATCTATATTTATATCTTAGTTTATTTATTTTAATTGTTTTATGAAGTTCTTTTTGTGGAAAACTCCAAGTATGTTTGGGAAATGTTTTAAAATTTTTTTATTTATAAAAAATTCTTGTAAATATGTTTTTTTAATCTAGAACATCTAAAATATTTTTATTATAACTTTTATAGATTCATTAGTTGTTTTATACTGGGCTCTGTTAATCACACCCTACTACTGCCTTTCATTGGCTATAGACCTTGATTTCCAGGACATATGTAAAGGGATGTGAATTCTATATCATGAACGCTTCTCATTATGTCTATGTTCTAGTTTGGGATTGTTTAGAGGTGAAAATAGGTCACATAGAGACCAGTTTGTCGATAATTATCATTATTCCTGGTTTTTTCAGTTGGACTAATTTCATGTCCCTTTTTTCCTATTCTTACTCTATTTGTATGTCATTTTCTCTTTTATTCTAGTCTTTTTTATTATCTTTTTTATACTTAACCCCATAATAGGCTAACTTGGTTGGATGTTCTTGTTGACCCAAGTATCTCTGTTAAAAATCCAAACTTGGTGAGGTTCGGAGATAGTGTTCCTATTGAGATGTTAGTAGACATAATAAATTATAGATACAATTTGGGTCCTAAGACCCATGTCTCAGATACCCCTACTGGTAAGGAATCTAAGAGATATGAGGCATTATATAATTAATTAATGTAACTTGAGGATATGTTGAAAATTTTAATATTCTCACATATAAAAAAGAGTTTTGAAACTTTGATAGGGAATTGCATGGATGTGTTTTTTCCATTTCTTCTGTCTTTAAGAAAAACCAAACTCTTTACATTGGTTTTATTACACTAGAGCACGAATATTTCATCCTTTTTAATAGAAAACATTTACAAGGAAATCCATGACCAAGGCATCCATGTTATCCTACTCCCATTCCCGAGGGAGTAACAGTTGAGGTCCTAGAAGTAGGGGATTTATGAGGGAACTCCTTTAGGATTTCTATGAAAAATCAATAAGATGTTCTTCTTCAGGAGTTCCCTTCTCAAAAATTGATACAAGGGGGTGTTAGAGAGGCATTCATTCCACCTAATAATCTTCAAATTAGTTAGTGTTTCAAACTAATCTAGTTATTTCACTAACATTGTTGTATGTTAACCCCCCCTGATGTGAATAAGGGGTACAATTTACTATCATGGTCCATTGAAATTGGCATTGAAGCCAAAGGGAGAAGCTTTGATACCAACTCATTCGACAATAGGAGGTCAGGTTGTTACAGTTTCAGAGGGAGAAGATCATGGTGCCTCATTGAGTGCATTGATCCCATATATATACAGACACACACACACACACACACACACACACACATCCCTCTGAACATTATTTTAAGTCCAACATGGAGACACAAGATTCCCTGCAGACCACATTGTGTATATTTTAGAGATATATCTAAAGATAGTCTTTGAGATGCATTTAAAAGGACTTTCATCATGAATTCACTGAATCTCTACCATATTATTCTTTCTAGGATATGGTGGGTTTGATTACTGCATGATCCACCATGATGTGAAGTCAATCATTTGGAAATAGAAAATGGAACAAAGTTAATACTTGGCTGAGGTACAGTTTGTAGGCCAATTTGAAGATCTCAGAGCTGTTTTATCCCATGAAGAAATTCAATATGCCAAGGAGGTAGAGGAATGTCAATGCCATATTAATGATAAATCTCCTCAAATTGTACGTCTACATGAAAAAAATCATAAAGGAAGTGATTATCCAAATACGCCATTCCATGAAGAGATTCATGACACCAGGCAAGGACTATATAGTTATAGAGATGAAGAAACATCATCACTATGAAGCAGTTTTCACCACACTACTGGATGACTTTTGGTAGGATATGTAGAATTATCAATCAATTGTTCAATATATTACGACCTATGTCAAGGAACACATATAAACTTTGATATAGAGAATTTAGTTTATCATAGTTAATCTCTATTAAAAATAGGAATGGAGATGATTTTTTTGTTCCCTAATCATCTATTTATGTGTTTCAAACCTCATCCTAATAAAAAACAACATTGAAAATGACTCACTCGATTGAATAGAATTTTTTAAAAGTACTAGAATTTCAAATATAAGGATGGGAGTGTTCTAATTTTTTCCCATTTATTTTTTACCCAGTTTCCAGGGTTTAAATCATTCTATATTAATTTTACAGGACCTACAAACTCTGTTTGTTTTATTTTATCTCACTAATTAATTCCTAAGTAAAAATTATGATGAATCAATAGATTATCAATGTATTTTTCATAGTCCACCATTTTTTGGATTTCAACCTAAAATTAATTATTAATTTTTACATTCATTCCAAATTTTTTACATAAACCATAATGATTTCATTTCTTGTGAGACGAGACATGACATTTACTCATGTGTCCCTTTTTTGGGTTTTCAACCTCATGAATACTCTATCTCTTTGGGGTAGTTTATAGACTAACAAGTCGTAAAAATGTTACTGGTGTTTTAGATCAAATATCATTGACCATGAGATTCAGAATGATGACCCATATAGGAATTGATGGCCAAGGATGTTCTGAAAATTATCAGATATCCACACATGGGAATTTTGGGTCATGGTTTTGTGATTTCTCGATCAAAAAATTGATGAGAGACAATAATACAATGAATGAATATGAACCATATTTTAAATGTGATTTATGACAAGATGTTTTCATTGGGGCTAATAAATATAGAATATATCTCTTATAGGGATGATTTTTTCCTTTGGTTCATAGGCCCGTTTTGGTGGGCGACTCATGAAAATCCAAACTTTGTCATATGAATGCATAGTCAAAACAAAGGTGTCCTTAATAATCCAACATCTTGTTAATGATGGCCATTTAATTTATGAATATTTGTATTTCTCAAGATCACAATGGGGGGTTTTTCATGGTAATTCATCTTAGAATGCAAGGGATCATATTTATTATAAATGGACAATAATGTGAAACCACTACTAAATGAATTTGGATAATGTAAAGAGGGTTTATTATATTGAGTGATCAACATCGGGAAGAAAGGCCCATCCTTAAAAAGTATTAAAGCATCATGCAGTTTAATGAATTGTGACTAGGATATGGACCATGCGGTTTAATGTCACACAAAAATGACATTGAGGGTTGTGGTTTAAGGTAGTATAGATTTGACTGATTGAATAATGATTTTCCTTTGAAAAATAGTCCTTCCAATGGTGTTCTATAGTTTTCATGCATGAAGTGGGAATTATGTAAGTTATAATTTGGATGTTTCCATATCTAAAAGGAGATACTAGTTAAGTAATCATGGAATGATCACAAACTAATGTTTAAAAATTAGGTTCCTAGCATATAGTTTTTGAGTCTTAAAGAGACAGAAGAGGTCTCTCCCAAGGACTAATATTTATTTGGTTTACAGTACCTTTTTGGTGGGAGACTCATCAAAATCATAAACTGGGTAATATAAATGCATTTGAAAATCCTTTCATCCTATGGAAGACATTCCCTTTTGGATGGAAACCTATACAAATATAACTGGACCATTATAATGAATAGTCAGACAAAGGTGTTTTTGAGAATCTGAAATTCTATTACCTATGGTCAAAAAGATGTTATGGGGATTTGAGTTTCCCCAGACACATAGTTTGGTTTATGGGAAAATTTTCTTGAATATGGAAAGATAATTTGAAATCAAAATTATTAATAATGAGGAGAAATGTTTCTTTACATAGTCCTGAACCATTTTCCCAAAAGGAGGATATTTTTTGTTCTTGATGGGCCCAAGACACAGAATATGGACCAAATAGAAAAATGGATATTGAAATGGATCAAAATTTTGGAAATATGTCCCAAAATTGTGGCCATATCATATGGGCACAGTATTTCAAAACCAAGGGTTCTATCACCGTGGATGTAGGGTTTGATCTATTTTCAGAGTTTTCCAAACCGTGGAAATAGGTGTAGAAATTGGCCACCATGGAATTTGACCTATAGTCATGGTTTAAATACTGGATATAGGTTCTATTTACATGGTATAAAATAGAGGTTATATCCTCAGTAGAAAGTTTCATTAGCGTAAAAAAATATGCTCATGGCATATTTCGATCCCTGCACATCCCCTTTCGGTATTAGCCACCTCACCAATACAATGCAGAACACTTTTTGTATATATATATATATATATATTATGATATATACATATATATATATATATATATATTAATATAAACCATTGAAATAGCCTAAAAACATGGAAATATATCCTCCCACCATTTGTTGGGTGGGAAATGTTTTTCCCATAGAAGCGTGGGAGACCTATAGCCAGGATTTTCAAAAACCATGTCTATAACCCTTGAGTAAAATGGAATATAACTAGAGCTTTGAGAACCATGGATATAGGTGTAGGTTATAGACATAGTATTTAAAATTGTGGCTAAATCCCATGGAAAACATACTGATGGACACAATTTTAAAATTGTGGTCATAGTCACCTATAGTCATGGATTTAAAACAGTGGATATAGGTTAGTGGTAATATCCTATTTTTCTAGTTGTGTGGGTGTCACTACATATCTAATCAATGTATTCATCAATGAATATATAGTTCCTACTAGATTCCCCACAATTATTAACTTATTTTATTGAGTAGGACCCCCTTTTTTGGAATATGGGCTGCCAAACAGGGTGAGGTTTATATTGAATCCATTTATTTAGATCTGAATCATATATAGGAGAGTGGGATTTTATGTATTATATCTATAAAAATATGTAGGATTTGGGAATCACTACGTATCTCATCCAAGATATAATCATGATATGTGTGGTTATTTAATTTATTTTATATAATAGATGTCAAACATGCAGTTTAACGTCATCCAGTAAGGATGTACGATGTGCCTTTTAAGTTCACGCATCTAGGACCATGTTTCCACTGATGTGAATAGATATTCCCTGATCATGTGGGGAATCCTTTGTCAAAATTCCTAAACCCATGTTATTTATGCTCAGTGCAAGAAACAAGTGGGGGAGATTTTTCCGAACACACAAAGATTATAAAAAGTGGGGATATGGGAATTTTGATATTTTGGTGGATGGACCATGATATAGGGTTTGGTAATCTCTACGTATTTTATCAAAGTAAAAATCAATCCAAAAATGTTTTTCGAAAACCATGCAGTTTAGAATCATGATGTGAGGACATCAACCTTGTAGTTTAACATCATGTTGTATGGATTTTGTTGACTTAATGTGAAAAAGATGGTATGAATCTGTAATAATGATATATGGGCATTCATGAAATCTTCTCAGGAGAGGCATCCAGTATTAATGACATGGGGATTATTGAACCAATGGCCGCAGGGCAACCCATTCTATGTATACAGGGTAATATTACCGTTTAAGATCATATAATAAAGATATTGTTTTACTATTTAACATGATGTTACTAGTAAGGTGGTGTCTCTGAGTTTTGGGTCATGCTTCTTGGTCCCTCTTTCTTGGAAATGATGATTTATATACATACCACTATCCAAAAATGTTTTTTTATACTTTGGACATGAGGATGAGATTTTTAAACCATAATATTGGTGGTTCTCATATCAGTAGGAGTGATATGGGACAAAATGCAAGGAATGAAGACATACCATATTGAAGAAGTTATTCCAGTCATAATGTTATTGAGTCTTGCAGAGATAGAAGAGGTCTTTTCCAAGGAAAAATGTACCTCTTTTTGATTGGTCATTTTGATGGGTGACTTATGCCTAGCCATATTGGGGTGTATTACTGCATAGTCAATTTGTGTCATCCTCTAGCTGACATGACCTTTTGGTGGAACACATATAAAAATCCAATTTTGGCATGTTACAACATAGTTAGATAAATTAATCATTATGAAGCTGACATTCTATCACCGATGGCTAGAGAAAGTTAATGGAGGTCTGAAATTACCTATGAAAAGGAGTTTGATTTTTGGAAGGAATATGTCTATTAATAATGGAATCATTTTTACTGTAATTATTTATGTAGTGTGGGGTCCTATGCAAAGATTTTATTTGTTATAAAAAATATGGATATTCCTATTTCTATCATGGTATTAGGAATGAGGGAACCTGGATTAAGATCTCCTACACAGATTTATTTTTGTCTACCAGAGAGTGGGTATATTTTTACTTTATGGGTTGGCCTAGAACATAGGGTATATGTGCTACTAAATATCTTATTTGAGGATAGAATCAAGTCACATATAGTTCTTGTAAAAAAGGATCCTCTATGTAGGTCTGATCCATACATATGGTGGGGGGCATTTTTTATATTGTAGCAGGACCCAGGAATGGATTTCTAGGCGTCACTACGTATCCTGTGATGGAAGGAATCAAGACATAAGTACTTATTGGACAATGGTGTGGTTGGACTAGTACCCATAATTATGATCCCTTAAATAATGTATTGAAATGTTTTTCGTTTTTACATTCTGCAACAACAAAATGAACAATGATGTTTTATGTCATGCAGTAAGAAAGTTTTCATATAGTTTGATTCATTGAGAATAAGATGTTAGGACATATAGTTTAAAGTATTACATCTCAAGCAATGATATTTGGTTTATTTAGGTGATAGGAATAAGACCACGTGGTGTTCCTTTTATGGTAGTGCATATAAGGCCATGAATATTTTTAGTTTAACATCATATAGCATGGATGTTGGCGTCATTATGGTTATCATCATGAGACGTGGTCGATGGTGTCTTTTTTACATGAAATATTACATGATAAATCATACATTGGTGGGGGATGTAACAAGATCTCCATCCATTATTATCATATAATAATTTCTAATAGAGAGGACCTTGTGTATGGAGTAAGGTACCACCCATTTTGGATGGATCTTTGAAGGTTTCATCCATGGTTTCATCAGGGTCATGATGTCCAGCACCAAATCTCATAATAGGAATGAGAGGAGGTGTAAATTTTTATTAAAATATCATGTTATCCGATTTTTATAGAACCCCAAGTAATTCAAGGTATGAAATATCTTTTCATCACATCACTCTAATTAATAAAATCATTTTAATGATTTCTCATATGTAGACAGTTGATAAAAGATGGAGAAGTGGTGTGAGGTAAATTAGACCACGATGGGTAGGACTAATTCATTCCCATATACAATTGAATATGTGGTTTCCCATATTGAAGTATGGGTTGTAGTCTGGTAAGACCACATGTAATGAAAGAACATTTCATTCTTGGATTTTTTATCTTTATCTACTTTTTTCTAGAGTATGTTTGATTGGGTCCAATTGGATCCCTCTATCTATCTGATGGCCCATTCTTGATAGCATGAAATGTGGTTGGATTCGATATTATACTCCTGATATAGCATATCCAAGTCAAAAAAATAAAAATTGATTCCATTTTCTTTCGATAGTATATGAGGTACACAAAATTTTTGTAATTATGTTAGATTTCACAAAGTTGAATATTATTTTGGCCCCAACATTAATGAGGGGTATTACCTTGGTCTATTGGGATAAGAATTCTATTTCAGTTAAGATATATTTGAACTACTTGGATGTCGCTAGAATATATGACCATAAAAAATCTTTTCCATTTATGGAAAATGGAAATGAATATTTGGTTGTCTGTAGAAAATCTATGAGTTAATGGATGAAGTTAGTGTGCACCTTGATAGAATGACACTTCTAGGAGTTTTTTTTCACAAACCCGCATCATTAAAGTCCAATAGCATATGGGACTTTGGATTTTTTTTGACAATAAAAACCCTAATTGGTGGGAACAAAAAGATCTTGTATGTACTTCTTTCATGATGATATCAGTAACTTACCCATCAATGGACTGGACAAGGACTCTATCAAACCCTAGTATATAAAGGACTATCCAGTGATTTGGGCTAACATAAAGAGTGAATTTAGTCACCTATCACTGAGTTTTCTTTTTTTATCTATCCAATGAGATCACTCCATTTTGAAGGTGGTCCACAATAGAAATCATCAAACTAGTTGTGGGAGTATGTGGGTTGGGGATGGGATTACCATTATTGATTTATTTCATGCTGATAGAAATAAAATAGAAGACTATTTAGTTGTGCGCAATACTGATGATTGTTTTATCATGATGCCGATCTACCATAATTATGACTACATTTTCTAATTCATCATCCTAGTAACTATGTGATCATGGTACATGATTCAATGTTGGATACAATGAAAATTCTTCCATTAATACATGGACATAATAATGTAGGGGGATAGGATCTTCCTTTTTGATGGAATAATCACTGTGGATCTACTTGATTACCAAATATGAATAACAGTTCACCATCATGTGGTCCACTAGAATTTGATGTACTAATTCACAAAATAAGGAGAGAGATTAATATTTCACCTCATTTTTTTGTACAGTCTATAAAATATGAATGAGTAAATCAATACTTCCTTTGATAGGGAGAGGAAAATGACTCCCAACCTAAATATATTGAGAGTTGGGTCCTTAATTATCCTCCCCATTAAGCTATTGGATGTGACATCAAAATAAATCTACCATATATGGGGTCCCTCTTGAACATAGAATATCTCTTCATCAGTCAATTATATATTTAATGATGTTTTTACAAAATATTGATGCTCTACAATGAAGTCTACCAAGTTATGTCCCTTTAATTATTTTTGGGGACAAACTGATTGCTAAATTATTTTATACTAACCACCGACCATTCCAAATGTACAGTAAACATAGGACAGATGAGGATGTTTTTGAGTGGGTTGTTACAAGAGTCCTAATGGACCACTTGGTGCTTAAGGTAGTGACTTAGTTTCTGAACTATAAAGATTAATTCTAAGAAACACTTCTTGATATTAAAATGAGTCTCGGTGTTGATCATGGTGTGACTCAAATAATAGAGGTTGTGTTCATTTCCAGTCTCATTCTTTTAGGCAAGGAAATAACTCAATTATTGATCCAGGGATATCATATATAGAATGAGTGTATTCCCCTCAACATGCATCATCATCACTGGAAGGATCAAGAGATACTTATTGAGGTTATTTAATGATTTCTGACAGTCATATGTCCTTTGATATATGACCCCCTTCTTCATCAACCTATTGAAGGGAAAACATGTTATTGTGTGGATTTCTATAAAGTGATTAATGTAGGAAAGGTGTGCCTTTAGTCCTCTCAATTATTTCATGTTTTAAGGTGGTGATATATTGAGGGTATCCATTCTATTCTCATGGTCAACTTCAATGGCATGATGATGTATGACTAAGCTAGGAAAAGTCCCTAAGGTGGCCCCAATAAAAATTCAATTGGTTAATCTCTAGGTTCTTCTATTGAAATTTTTTAAAGATGGTCTCAAGCTTATCTAGTTGTTTAGAAAGTTGTTGGGACATAAACATCATGTACACTATGTAGCATTCGATAATCATTCCCAATAAGGGTTTTATGATGTGATGCATGGAATGTTGATATGTATCACCAATATTCCTCAAGTTAAATGGAATTACACAATAATATAATACTAAATAAGGAACCTTGAAGGTGGTATATTTTTCATCTTCTTAAGACAATAATATTTGATTATTGCCAAAATATCCTTCCTTGAAGAAGAGGGCCTTACAGAACTCTGTTACATCATTTAGTATCTCTGAGACTGGGACCACGAAATCATATTACAGATAGGTCTAGTTGAGATATATGAATCCAAATAAAACATTATTCTTCTCACTCTTATTCTGTACCATGACTTTTTTGGATATCCATTTCAAATACAAGACATATTGAATGAAATTGGTTCCAATAATCTTGTCACCTTCAACCTCAATTTTCACAGCATGAGTTGAGTGTGTCCTTTTGGATACATTTTTATATCTCCAATAATTCTATGGAAAGACCTATTGGATAATCGAAACCCTAGGATCAAGGCACGAAATATCTATGTAATTTCAGGATAACATGTCCCAATGATTCTTTTGAATGGAGGTGAATAACGCTTCTTCTTTAGAAGATATGGTTACATAGATCAAAGTATGTTGTGGGTCCTCTTTTATACCCATATTTATTTATCTATGTTCATATATAGTTATAGAGACACCGTAATGGAATGTTGGAGGGGAATACTTGAGGTCTTAATCTTCATCCTCCTCCTCTTCTAAAATGATCTGAGGGGATTTATGTAATGAAATATGTTCTCCAATTTAAGTAGGGGAGACAACATGTTTACGTCTAAAAGATGAAGCAAATTCCCCTTACCCAAATGATGATGTAGTGTCTCTTTGAAGATCTAAAGGGGATGGAGTGAGGGATATAGAATTATTATCATCATTCTCTATTGGTGTCATGAAAACCTCTTAATACTCATCTAATGATATTGACATCTGTTAAATATCAATGGATTGAATGAGGGTATTTTCATTCGAGGTTTTACCACTGTCTGGTGAGTCAGTTACATTTTCAATGTCATTGGACTCTGTCATCATGTTTGATATCATGATTTTTTTTGAATATGCACCCAAATGTGGACCCATTCCTTTGATATGATGGATAGGTAACACATATTATTCATTGATCTATTTCATGGGATTCACCAGGGTTATTTCTAGACAATTTAGGTCTATGACCTGAGAAACACCATCTCTCATGGGTTTGTTCTCTTCTATTGAAAGAATCATGCATCAATATACTGAATTTTACAATATTTTATTGGGGCCTTTTCACCATAAAATGTATTAATTTAAAAATTAATTCAATATTTGAGGCATCGGTTGTATGATGGGGTATTGTTGCATGCCGATGAAATCAAGGCCTTCATAGAAAAACATTGAAAGTCAAATCTTATCAAGAAACTAGAAAATATGAGTCAGATATGAGGTCCCTGAACTCAACCATGAGATTAATTTTTCCATGATTCTTTTTATTTACCTTATCATAAAACAATTATGTTAGATTTGAAGGGGATAATTGAGCTCCACTATAACCTATTTGGCAACGCATTAAGACCAGAATGATGTTATCCCCTGAGCCATTGTCAAAGAAAACTTATCAGACGTCAACATTGTTTATACAAGTATACATAGACAAGGGTCTATTATTTCCCTATAAAAAATATTTTTATTTCACTATGAAAGAGATGATAATTTTTAATTATATGGGATCGATCACTTCATGATATATTTGAGATGCAAAAAATTCATCTTCAAATTCCTGAGGGCATAGAAAAGCTTCTATCAGCACTTTCCAGAGGTGTTCTTATGTAGACAGAGCATCCATATCTGAAAACATGTCTAACCCTGATTAAAATTAATTTGAAATATCATAACTTAAAGATAGAGGTCTATGATTCCCAATGTGATATTTCTCTCTCATGGGAACATTAGGAACTGAAGTACATAATGTGGGTCAATCAGTTTTCAGGAAAAGAGTTTAAGGTGCTTCTGCTCTTGGTGGGTTAGGATGACCAGGTAAACCTACACACTGAGGATGAATTGATGATGTAACCCTATCAAATAAATCTTATTGGTTGATCAAACTAGAGAAACTCTTGCCACATTCTGGTGTGATTTTATGCCTCTGTTGGACCTACTGAAGGGCCCTCACATAAATTTCATTAACATAGACAATCTGAGTAGGGATGTGTCCAGAGTGTTGATTTCTACTACAAAAAAGATTCCTATACATCATTGTATTATGTGATGTTTTCCCCTAATTCCCCAATCATATTTAGCGAACTCTGGATCATGGTTTTATTCATCATTAAATAATAGATCCATTATGTGAATTAAATTAAGCGAATCTATAACCAATTCTCTATCTGCTGAGGAATTTATCTTTTCGGATGACTCTTGTGATACCATTTTCAATGGTGGTTCTTGTTATTATAGGCATGAAATCATGTTGTTAGAGAGAGTCAGTTCCATATTATTCCATCGTACTAGATCATATTCATGTTTTTCTCCTCACCCTTTAGGCCATGTCATTTCATGGAAACTAGATTTCGGAGGATGGTGGTGCTGATGGAGTTAGGTGTTCCATAGTGGAAGAGACTAGTGTAATATAAGGATGTTTAAACTTCTATCAGAGGATAGAATGATAACATTTTATTTTTTTATAAAAACCCAATCACTGATCTTCTGTGTACCTTTTTTGGTTACTTAATTTCATCCACCCTCTTCCTTCAGATTGGTGGTATAAGTATGTGCTACCTACATGGGTGAGTTGTCCAACTCCACATATTAGAAGTCCACTATTTCACACAGGATGTATTGAAAAAATAATTCCTAGATAGTTTGATCTATTGTTTGATGGAATTTGTGGTAGTTTGAGAGATTTTTGAGACCAGCCTCATTAATCCCCTTAGGATTTGGAAAATTGAAAAAATTATTTTTCAAGGTTGTAATGAAATAACAAAGGACTATTTGATCTAAGAGAGAATAATTTTTTTTCTTTATTTACTCAAATTGGTTTTTCCTCTAATCACTTCACTCATCCGGATGAGGTGGGAATTTCTTTTGATACTCGAGTTGGGGTTCTTCTTGATATGTCACAGGTATTGGAGCTAGAGTTGGTGCAAGGACATGCTTAAGAATAATTGAAACAAGTTCTTCTTTCCATGTTCTCTTACCTTGAGTTTATGTAATCAATCAAGACTTATGATTCTTCCATAATATGGAATCTTTCATTTATTTAGAAAGTACAATGAGATCTCATAACTCTACTGAATGTTTCAGAGGGATTAGTTTTGTGTGCAACTCGTCATACATATTCTCTATACAAAGTGACAACAAGTTATCTTGGGGAAGTTTTAAGTTAATTGATTAGGTTAACCCATTACATTGAGAAATGAAATCTGGGACCCTCTAATTCTCACTCTATTTTTATTTTTAGAGGTTTAGGACTATTTCATTCTATAACATTGAGCTGAATTTAAAGAGAAACTATTGATGGTGGTCTTCCAATCCTTTGTTTGATCAAGCTTTAAAATATGTGCACTATATGAAGGCTATCCCTTATAGTATTAGTGAAAAGAATATGAGTTTCACTGCTTCTTATTGTAGAGCTATCACCATAATGGGATCAGAGTGGGGTACGAAATGAACTAAATATTTCTCCAACTCCCCAAGCCATTAAAAAATGGAAATTTATATTTCCCAAAATTTGGCTGGGGAGGGTTCAGATCAACCTATTCAGGGTAAAGCGACTTTTATTGTTTGACTAGATCACGATTTTCAACAATATATTACAATCAATAAAATAATGAATTAGTAGTTTTGATTAGCCCCTTAGGGTTTTCTAGTAGAATAGGGTCTTGAGTAGGGGTAAAAATATGTAGATCCATCTATAGAGGCTCTATTTGTACCCATAATGGGTAGCCCACACGAGCTTGTCCATGAGGGTGTGTCTTCGCCAGACCTAGTTGTTTGACTAGTGGATTGAAATCTTGATTTCTTGCAACCATGGTGTCTAAATATAGTGGTTGTTGGTCACACATGTTGAGAAAATTTTCTAACTCTACTTCAGTTGCTGGGATGAACCCTCTTTGTTGTGGTACACTAGTTTGGAGTGAGAATTGAAGATCGAATTTTAGAATATATCCGATAATAATGCTACCTCGAAGTAATTATGTGTTGAGTATTCTCAATAACTTTATATATTCCTCCTACTCAGTGAACAATACCTCAATTTTGAGTGATTAAAACTCTTAGGGGGTGGTAAAGGTACAATTGTACCTTTACCATTTTCATTGGTAGATGCTCGTTGAGGGGGTAGTAAGTGAGTGGTTGAAAGAATTCCCAAATTCAGAGCAAGCCTTCGATTCTGGGAATACACACCTCCTCAGTTTTTCTATGCAGAACATTTTATAAATTTAAGCCTCCTCCTATCTCTCTTTATAATTGGCCTCATTTTCTGTAGAATCTACATGGGTGGTGTTAATAACATTCACTAATGAAAAATGCATTTCAAGAATTTAATCATACTCTTTGTGGGAATGTCTTTGTTTGTGCCCTCCATGAGGTATATTCCTATCCCACACTATCCTTATTGGAATCATTCAGAGGGTATTAATATTAAGAGAATATCTAGAAAATTATTTCATGCATTCTCTTTATGAGGAAGCTAGATCAACTAATGGGACAAACCCGGAGGATCCATTTGGTGGTGTTTCACCAATTCTGAATAAGATTGATTTCTGTTAATTAGGAGGAGATCGGGGTAAAAAATGTCCCCCATACTTGTGGGTTGCAGATGTCAATTTTCAATCCCACAATCCTACATGACTTTTTTTGTCCTTTAAGGCTATGTTAAAAAATCCCCCATCCATGTGGGCTAGGTTTTCTCTTGGATTTCCCTATATTCTAATGTTGTGGCTGATTTATTGATTTTACATTTCTGTTTTTAAACATGGTCTAGAGGTATGGTATATATTGTGCTTAATATACCTACTATAGAAGTCATTTGTGACATTTGAGATATTTGTTCTATCTAAGGATTGACTTCCCTCATGAAAAAGGATTGCTCAATATTTTCATTTTCGTATTCTAAAAATATTTTTATGGATCCCTCTTTTCTGGAATAACATCTGTGAGATTCGATTGAAGGGGTCTTTTTTTAGCACACAATCTATCATGAATATAGTTCGTTTGTTAAATTCATCCTAAATCAATGAAATTTCACAACGTCACTTTTGGTGCGGTTTGATGATTGGGGAGTGTGGTGAAATTCATTAGTCTGTGCTCACCCTATACACTAATATAGACACAATATGTGGCATATAAGATCAGATGGTTTAATTCTTTAAACACATTTAGACATGTGTATTGAAGTGAACATTGAATATTTATCAAATTTTGGTGTCATGCATCCAGGAGGGATTCCAAATTGATTGGATTGTGTATCCCTTCTGTTACCATAACATGAAATAGATATTTACCATAAGGTAATGAATTTTATATCATGTGATGAAGAGTGTTCCATATATTGAGTTGGATTTCATTCACACAATATTCTTATAATGAAACTAGAATACCTTTTTGGGGAGTGGATAATGGCTAGATCATGACTATTATGTCATAATTATCCAATTTCCCCCTCATGTTCAATATTTCTTCTTATTATTTCTCTAGAGGTTTCTCAACCTGGTCTGGTCAAAGTGGATGCTTCTGAGTAACATTCTTGAAAATAGCATGATCATAATTCCTCTATCATAATGGAAGGAAGGTGATCCATGGGTGGTTCGTAGAAGGACTGTCACCAGGGGTTGCCTTTATTCCAAGTATGTATTTCACTTTTCAATGACAAGGTATTAGTCATGAATAGACTCATTTTCCCAATTTACTCACTGTATGAGGGTTTTCCCATCATTAAATCTCCATGTAGAGGACCTCCTTGATGAAATCAAATGACATTATGGAGAGGACTACCATTACGGTATGATGTCTCTTTGTGAGGAGAGTTTCTACAGAATATACTGTAGGGAGGACCATTAGGGAGGATGATAGAAAGGAGATTACCTCATTGTAGTTTTATATTCTATCCATGAAGAGGGATGTCATAGAACTTATCTGGAGATGGACTCCTGACAAAAATCAGATTTTTCACATGAATAAACCTTCATTAAAAGATATCCATGAATGACCTCTGGAAGTACTCCTACTATTCCTATAATTTGGTAACATGATATTAGGATCCAGAGATATTATAGATAAATGTATAAGGGATTCATGAACTCCAATATTATGCAGAGTAGGATCGCAGATCATATCTTCATTTTCTACTAGTCTTTTTAGCCTTCTTTTTAGATGCCTTCTTACAAGTGACTAGGGTCGCTTGCTCGGGGTAATGGCTTTCATATGAGGAATCTGGTTTGGATAGATCCTGTGAAGCTACTAGAATTTTCGAATAGGTTTATGTAATTTTGTAAGGGGTTTGTCCTTTCCTTGGAGTGGCCTTTGGAATTGGTTGATTAATTCCAATTGGAATGGGTGTTTGGTCCCGATCTATTTGTTCATATATCATAGGATAATTTTTCCAAAAAACCTCTCAAAAGAGTGCATAGATGTATTTAAACTCCAATGTGACCCTCTCATTGTGTTTATGAGTCGCCCCATTTGTGGTGAAGGAGTAGTGTTACCACCCCTCTATGACTACCATTTTGTTATTATGTCCTTGAAGGTTTATAGGATGTGGGTAGGAATTTTCATCTTCCCTTTGACTATCGTAAGGATTTTTGTGAAAAAATATGTGGTTGGGCCATGGATATATGACCATTCTATGGTTTGAACAAGGGTGTGTTCCTTCTCCTATCTTCTATTTCCTATCAGGGTGTTCTAACAGTACCCATGTGTGGGGGTAGAGATATGGGTCTACCACCTATTTACGACTGGAACATGCCTGTTGATTTCTCCATCTTTTACTACATTACTATGATTGTCCTTTTGGATGAAGTTCGGTGTGTCCACATACTTGCAATTCTCCAAAAAATTTATTTGTGGACCTGGTTGATATAGGCAGGTGTTTTTTTCTGCCTACTATTTTCACAGTATTTTATTGGAAGGATTCCTTGGATGCTTCCAAACTATTCTGAAAAACATTGATGGTGTGGGAAGGTGTTTATGTCTTCTCAATGTTTTCCACCAAATTTGAATTGCGGTCTTTTTTGGATACTTCCATACTATTCTAGTAAACATGGCTAGTTTGGTTTGGTGTTTGTCCCTACTCATGATTTGTTTCTGAATTTGACCGGCATGCGTCACTAGATAGTATCGAAACGTTTATCCATACATGGATGGTGTGATATGTTTTTTTTCTTAATTATAGTTTTCGTCTAAGTTGATTGGTGGATTTTGGAAGGAACATAGGTGTATCCTTGTTCCCCTTCTCTTGGTTATTTCATTTGGATGGTTTTCTTATATTCCTAGGTCTGAGTGGCCTAAACCAAACACCCATGGATAACTCCCCTATCATGCTGAGGGTTTTCATTGTGTGATACATGTAGTGGTGGATGGTTACAAGAGACCTTTCTATAGATACCTATGTCATTTGGTTGTGTTCATCAGTGGAATCTTAATTTTACTCCCTATGGTAAGGGAGGATATGATTCCTGTGATTCATGAGTAGGATCTCAAAATGGTTTTAGAGGAAGATTGTAGACATGTACTTTTGGTCCACCAATCATCATTGAGTGGATGACATGTAATGATTTATAAGCTAGATGGACTTTTAAGTAGCCTCAAGGGTCGAGACTATACCATTTTGGTAGTATCCCCAAACCAATGTGTCTGAGATGAAATGTTGATGGTGTTGGGTGAGAGACTTTTTCCTCTGTTTGATAGAGGACTAATTTTATGTGATTTCTAATGCGTACGTTTGCTGGAGATGATATGACACCATTTTTATTTAAGGGGGATCTAGTTGACGGTTCCTGAAATAAATTTTACAAACAAAAACAAGAAAACATGGGGAAAGAAGCATATCAATAAATGAGATCATCCATAATCAATATTCTTTGGTCCTCTTTAATTTAAAGCGAGATAGGGGCCTATAATTTTGGTAACATAGTCATCTTGGTTATGGATTCATGTTGGGTTTACAATTTTCATTTTCGATGGAAAATCGTAGAATGATTATTTTACACTTGATGGATTGATTGTGGGGGTTTGAATGGTTGCAAATTAATTCATTTGGACTACCATTTTTGAAAGTCTTCCAATGGGTTTTGTTTGTAGATCGAGAAACACCCAATTGTTCCCTTGAGATATTTCAGGAACCTCCTTTCCAAAGTAAATCTATCATTGGAAAATGGGTATAATGACCTTAGGTAACCGCATTGGTAAAGAGGATGGGATGTTAGACTAATCACACTATTTTGGGGGAATTATTGCCTACTCTAGGACTCCCTAAATTATTTACTACATGTTCTTCAATTTTCTATTAAATATTGTACATGACGTAGGTCCTTAATAATTTATCAATAAATTATTATCATTCATTAACTTTAGAATCATCTATAGGTATCTGAGATTCTTAATTGATGAAGACATTTGTATGTATTCAAGGTTCCATGTTGATGGTGTCCTTTTTCATACATTTTAGACACTCTCGGTTTATTTATTATTCTGATGTTAGTTTTTATCCATATAGTGGGGTAATCTCGAATTTATTTTCATCTAGGGATACAAATGTTTTTTTTGATATCAGGATCAGTACCATTAAATTATCTATCTACAAATATTTGTGAATGGGATCATAACCCTTGTAGTTCGATTCAACTTAATGATACACATTATACCTTTTAAGGCCATGTGATGAGGGCCAAACTAGGCAGTTTAATGTTGTGTGGAAAGGATGTCTTAGTGAAAGTTTCTTAGTCAATGTTGGGTGTGATAATTATGATGAAGCATCTCAAGGAATCCAGAAGGGATGTGGGATCTCATAATGGATATGGTCCTACTGATAATGTGTCGTAGAGAGAAATAGTGTTGATTTGGGGGTATTGGGTTTTTACCTCACAGAGGGTTCCTACATATCCCATTTTGACATGAATCAAAACCCACAAATTTTTATTTTATGATGATCCAAATCAATGGAGGCCCTCTGATGGTTTTTCTCATTGGGGTTAATGTCCTTTTAGATAGTGATAACATGGTTGGGGATTAAATAGGTTAAGTTTCCATTTTGATTGGGTCTATGAGTAATGTATCCTCTAATGGTGATTTAGAGGTTTGTTTGGGTCTTTCACCTATGAGGATTCCATATATGATGGATATATGGATATTAGGACCGACTCCTGTAGAGTCCCTCTGAAGGAAGGTAAGAGAAAGATTTGAATAAGCATTCTCTACTAAGACAAGAATATTATTGTGTGGATGTAATGATTGTAACTAGACTCAAATGCCACATGAGTCTTGATCAGTGTGAGAAAAAAAAGGAATTAGAGGATATGGATAGCCACACAATCTCCTTCATTAATTATTGTATGAGGGTAGGGAAATTACAGAAGAAAATGGAATTTTATTTTCTCATCTCCTCTCTCATTTTGTAACCAAGATAGTCACATTGGGATACCTATATAGCTACGGACCAAAATAAATTCTAGGGGATTACTCCATGAGGGATTATAAATATCACTGTTCAAGAGAGGAGATGAGGATAATGCACTTACCCTACATTGTAAAGGGGAGTGTGACCCCCCCCCCACACTATCAGAAATGAGATTTCCCTACTCTTAGATATGAAAATAAGAGGAAAAAACCCTACCCCTCGCATTTGATGCAAGGAGGTCCCTAGAACAGCCCAAAGGTATCGTATCCTCATTATAGAAGATATTCATATCTGTACACAACTATAATACCCTACTAATCATGTATTAAAAGTGTCACCTTTGACCAAATGAATGAATAACTGAATGGGATATTTGAGAGTGTGTTTCTCACGATGGTTCTGCAAGGTTGGAGGCTTCCATGGAGGCATTTTCTTGGTTCTGCATATATGGGAATACTAAAGAATGATGTTCCCTTCCATTGGTGGAATTAAGAGAAGGATCAAAATGGGGTTAGGTGGATAAAGCCTAGGTGAGTAGAAATGGGCTTACACATGTGGAAGTTGTATGAGATAGAAAGGTATTGTGTAGATTAAGAACTGCACGGGTTAGAAGTTATTCATGTAGTGCATGCCTACAAAATCTACAAAGGACTTATGGATGATTGAAAACCCAGGATAAAACACTTGGGTGAGGCCTTTCCTTAAGATCCAAGGGTTTCCTTAGGTGTACCTGGAGGGTTATTTCACAGTTCTGAGGTTTAAAAGGGCACCTTCGCACTAGTTATTGTTTATTTTAAGTGATTGGAACCTCACATAGGTATTTTTAATTTCACATATCCCGAGATAAGAGGATCCATGGAGTTCTATTTATTATAAGAAATGGGTCCATGGGTGAATAAGGTAGTCCAATCAGCTCTATTTCGCATGTTTCGTGCACATTTTTCATGCATATGGGTGGTTTCCCATTCTAGGATGTGTAGAAATTTCATGTGCATGCCTCTTGGCCTATATGTTATATACGTTCAGATTGAAATGGGCAAGTGGATTGGCTCTCCATTGTTCTCTTAACATCATTATTTCCCGAATAAATTTCCATTAAATATTTTCATCCCCATGTGAAAAAATTAGTTTCAACAACATCAAATGATTAAAGTATCATAGAATCCCTTTGGGATCCCAATTACCCATTTAACTCTAGTTTCAAAGGAACTATACTATTAAATTCTGATTTGAATCCCTAATATGACTGTTCAAAAATGTGAGTCCCTTATGTTCTAGTTCAAATATTTAGTTTTATGGGTTTAATATTATAATTACTAAAGATAAATCCTATCTGACCCTACTTCTTAGATCCAAAATAGAACATCTATTAAAATAGAATGAAATCACTCAACAATCACATTATTCTAGAAATTTTATAATTAGTAAAACCCATAAATTAATATTAAAATTATCACTTAATAAGAAAAAATTGAATTTTTATTTTCTTAAAAAAACAATTGTAACATATAATTGATGCTTGATAGGGATGTATTTTGAAAAAAATTAGGGGTTTTATCGAATTAAATTAAAACACAACTTATCTCATTTAAGGCCCCTCCCCCAAACATAAAACTCAATATAGTTCTCAATACTGTTTTCAAATGTGAATAAAAACAATAATACTTTTTTGGCTCAAAATATATTTTCAATTTATGAGTTTGAATAAATATTCAAGGGTCACAAAGAAATTAAAAATTGATTATCCCTAATTTTCAGAGCTTTTACAAAACTGATTTTACAAATGTTATTGGTGATTCCCTTAAAAAAAGAAATTTATTTTCGAATAAGATTAAGAAAGTAACATATTAAATAGTGATTTCTAAAACAATAAATACTATATATGGTTTAAAGAAGGGTTTTTGGAATTTTTTTAAATGATTCTGAACATAAATTATTAAATTAATCACATCAACCTTATAAGTTAATGTGAATTCAATTAAAAAATAAAAAAGGGGTATCATACCCCCGCACATCATTTTCGTACATGATAATATTTAAAAATTATAATAATATTTCAAATTTTAGTGAATTATGTAAGGATTTTAACAAGTATATATATTCATGAAGAACTAAAGAGAAATATCCTTGAAAATTTATCTAAGTGTTTCCTCATAGTTTGGAATAAAAATCACCCTCATAATGTATTTCATATGAAACATGGTCTATCCAAGAAAGTACCATCAATGTAAAAAACATAAATAACATTAAGTCCATTCATTTATAATAAAAAATAAATAACAAAGAAAAAAATGAGAGTGTGACTCTAAGCACTAGGTCAACTGAGCAGGGGCAACTTTTTAATTTCAAAAAATAATTTTAGGGATTTATATTCAAACAAAATAAAAATATAAAATTAATAAAATGTTTATTGAACTAGGGGTTTCCTCCCACACAGTTCTAGATTTATTGTCACCAACCTAAGAATCTTATAAACAAACCTTAGTCACTAGGAGGATGTTTTTTTATGAAGCAAGAACCACCACATGTCATTAGACCATTTATTTTTAATTGAGAATTGAATAATGTGGGAACCCAGACCAACAATGGGAAACATGAATCCATTTTTATATTCATTATACCCATTTAAAATCATCCATCTAGAGAATAATATATGATCGTCAATTTCAAAAAAATATTAAAATTGAAAATTTTGAAATTTTTATGAAGAGATAGCAGAGTTAATGTTGTTATCAGAGGTGTAACATGGACCTCAATGATATCCTCTATATAAATAACCACCAAATTCTCAAAAATAAAGGTTCTCAAGGCTCATCATTCAAAAAAATATTTTTGAAGAGGTAGTTCATCATTTATTATGGTAGTTTTTGAAACATTAGACATCAAATATAACAACACTTCCATTTTATTCCTAGATTTTACAATAATTTTAGTAACCAGAATAGTTGATTTAAACAATTAAATATTGGTAAGGTCGAAATTAAAATCATCCATAAAACATTCATGTTCAGTTTTTAGGAATCTATGATTTATTTTCCATGAATTCCTCAACTATAATCATTAAATCAATATTAATTCTTTGTAAGAAATAATTTATTATAAGTTCTATTAGTTTTTTATAAAGAAAATTGCAGGTTTAAAATAAAAAATCTCATTCCCAATGAAAAACACAGTGAATTTGGGGTTGTCCCTTCCAACCATAGAGAAAGAGAACTCCATTTTATTCTTATTGAAAATAAAATAAGAAAATTATAGATTAATGTCACTTCTCCCAAATTGTTTAATACATGATTATCATATATAATTTAATTCCAATATGGAATTATCATCAATGAGGGGATCAACGGTTAAATGGTCTTCACTGATTTTAAATAAAATTTAACTCCCTATTCCTCTTCATCATAATCCAATTCAATGGTTTCTGGGTTTTTAACTTCAAAATATGGAATATCACCTTAAAAATCAGTTTCAAAAAAGTCAAAATAACTTTTTTCCACTTTATGGTACTCTTGAAACATATCCCCAACTTCATTTTCATATTTGTTTTCTATTATTTCAAAAAAAATTGGTGAATATTTTTCAACATTTAAATTATCATTTTAGAGTTTCTCCCCATCCCCAGATGTCATAGGTTCAAAAATTCAACATTCAACAAGCTTAGGTAAAATTTTATCCATGGCTTGGTCCTCTTTTAATTTTTATTTTGGAACCTCTTGGTGTTAGTGGTACATAATTTCCCTAAAAATTTCATACATAATTAAGGTATTGTTCACATTTTGTTTCCTCTTTTCTTCACTTTCCTCTAAAATACTAAACTCATGTTAAAAAATTTATTCTCTTCAGTCCCCTTTTCATTTTTCATTTTATCTTTTATTTTATTACATAATTCCCATGTTTCTAATTGAATGTTTTTCACTATTTCATTGATTTATTCTTCATCTTCATCAAATTTATCAACAATTTTCTATAACATTTCTTTAAAAAATAATTAATAATTGTGTTCAGGTATATAATATCATTAGTTTTATTCATAATGAAAATATTTTTGATACTAGTCATAGTCACACTGCCAATAAGTGTGCCCATAGCAGTAATAACAAACATAATACATTTAATTTCTTTTACCGCATCCGCATAGAAATTATATTTTCATGCAACAAAAAACTTCATTTTCTGCCAAAATAAACAAAAAGTTCCCTAAAATATTTAATCCTAAACCCAAAAAAATGATGATGAATTTCAAATTAAACACCTAGTTTTGAGACAGGTAGTATCATATTTAAAAAAATATTTTTAAAATATTTTTAGTTTATTTGATTTAAATTACAAAAATTCCAAACCATAAACACTCATTGAAACTTCTCTGAAAATGGAGCTAAATTTTGATATGTTCATGTCACCATCATTGAAAAACTAGTCATATTACAATTTATATTTCCTATTATTTAGCACAGTGTCGATCATAGTTGAACCAGAGGAAAAGAGGTAGATATGTTCTAAGGGATTTATTATTAATCTAAACTAATAGAAATAGGGAGAAGAAGAGTGTAGGATGTTTGTGAACAATGTGATTGAAATAAATATGATATATAAATTAATATAGAACGTGTTGAAATATAGATTTTATTTATACCATATTTTATTAGGAAAGAGATTTAAAAAATGAGATTATGAGGTAAATTAAGTTGATGATACTTGACATAATGATGATGTTATGGAAAATATAGATTCAATAGAACACAAAAATATTAATGTCACTCACAAAAGAATTTTTTCTAATTAGTGATTACTTATTCAACTAGTCCTATTATTTAATCCTTTTATTAAAACCACATGGAAAAAATTCAAATAGATTTGAAATTACTTTTATTCTTTTTATTCATCTTGTTAAACCAAGAACTAAATTGAAATAAATAAATAAAAGATGGATAAGTTGGAGATCTATGGATTAAAAAACCTGAATATAAATTGATTATCAAGAAATATCATGAAAATTTCATCATGAAATTATACACGATGCATGTACTTAGATACTAAGCACAAATCTAAAAGACAAAAAATTATATATTCAAATGAAAATTAAGAGGAAAGATATAAAGTATTCTATCTCGAGTTGATGTAAATTTCCACATGATTTATCTAAAATTTCTTCTTACATTTAATCATCTTCTTATGCTTCTTATGTAATATCTTATCCTTATCTTCAAGCTGATAGTGTCAGTCCTGAGCTTGGATGTGTGCCCTAATAAAAAATTGATCACTTATTTCTAAGTTTCATTCATATGGTGTCATCACTGAATTTATTTTCAGTTATTTATGGGAACATCACTAAAATAACATTGTTACAAATTTTTAACTAACATGTGAGGTCAGTGATTTTTATGTGTTTTCTACACTTGAATTGAGCGGTTCCCTTATAAAATACTTGAGAGAACTACTTATTATTTTTTACAATTTAGTTAGATGTATTTTTTACTTGTTTCTTCATCAATTTATCTCATTATCTCTATTTAACTCATGGAATTATATTATTCACATGATTTTAAAATATTTTATTTGTTTTAGTTCATCTAAATTAGAAAAATCAGTTCCTCGGCTTATCATTATTCTAAAGATTTATGTTCAGCCTCACAACATTACATCAAATTAATCGGGCTCAGTTGTTTCTTCAATGAATCAAACAATACATTATGAGTAATCATCAGTAAGAATAAAGGAATTGAACATCTTTATTTAAAGGTGTATTTCTTCATGGATCAGTGGCCTCCAGTGGTATTTACTCACTGTCGGATTTAACATATCCAAGACCAGATCGGTTAATCCAAGAATGGGGTTTTAACTTTCTTGGAACTTATTTTATCACGCATATCTTCAAGTTTTCATCATCTTTAATATCAATATAAAAATTCCTTTGACGACTCCAAAAAATGGGGTTGTTGAGCTCCATCAAACATAAATCAGTCGATCTCAGTTTGTATGGCTCACATAATTCCCAAAATTAGTATCAGAATTTGGATCTTCTACACAACAACTTTAGTTTAGGTCTTCAGTTCAGTCAGGATCAAAAATCCCTGTATGGGGGTGACCTTTCTTTAAGCTCAGAACATTTTCTATAATTGAAATTAAATTTTGAGTGGTTATTCAGCATAACCCCATTATTATTTGGTTAGTTCTAAAATTCTATAATTGATAAGTTTTATTTTTAGATCTGAGAGATCTTCAGCATTGGTTGTAAAGTACAACATTCCTAAAAAGTATGCATTTTAAAGGCTACAACAGTTTCCAATGGAGTGAGGTTAGATGCTCTATCCATTGGAGACTACAATCTCAAATTGCCAACAAGATTGATTTTTATTTTAAATAACTATTAAAATGTTCTTGGGAATACCAAGAACATTATTTCTATTTATTATTCAGATATTGGTGAATTTATAATCAAATTTGTAAATAAAGGTTGCTAATTTTATAAAGAGTGATTATCTTATAGTGTGGAACAAGTGAATAATTAAATTTATGTATTAAATTAATAAAAATAGATATATGTAGTTGATAACTAACCTAATATGTGTGACTCATTAGACACTCAATTGTGGAATCCCCATCCCTGTCACGTAAACAAGAATCATTTTAAAAATATTTATCAAGATGGTTATATAGAATATATTGAGATAAATCCACAAGGAATATGTCAACCTTTTTTAAAATTTAAGATGAAAAAGCCACCAGTATGTAGTAAAGTTGAAAGAGGCACCAATCATCTATTTTTGGTACAAACTAATGTGTGTGGACCTTTTCTAGTAGAGGATAGATGTGGATACTCATACATAATAAATTTTATTGATGAATTGATTAATTATGTTTATATGTACTTATTGAGGTAAAAGTATAAATCCTTTGAGAAGTTCGAAGAGTTCTAGAATGTGGTCTAAAAACATCATTGTAAAAATATAATGAAACAATGATCAGATCGAGGTGGTGAATATATTAACTAATAATTTGTCTAATTTCAATGGGTGTTTATGATTTTATCTCAACTCACTCTAACTTATACACCATAGTGGAATGGTATTAGTGAAATTAAAAATCCTACTATATTAGACATGGTATGGTCAATAATGAGTGAGACAATTATTACATTATCCCATTGGGGATATGCATTAGATAAGGAATTATACTTACTAAAGAAATTAAAAAATAAAGATAAAAATGTATTCACTTTGAGTTATAGAGTGGAAAGAATCCTTTTTTCACATATTCAAGCATAGTTTTGTAAGGAATTTGTTCATTATAGTTAATAAATAAACTATAACCATAAGAAACATATTTTATCTTTATAGGGTATCCCAAGGAAACTAGCGATACTATCAACACAACCCTTTAGAAAAGAAACAAACTATTGAAAGGTGGTTAATTTTTCATAAGAGGGAGGACATCCTCAGAGAAGATAGTGGGAGAAATATTTAATTTTATAAGTTTAATTCTTGAGATACATAAGAGTTAGTACAAGAATCAATTCTATAGGTCTTCATGGAATATTTTGTTCCTCAAACACAAGTATTTTCTAGGAGCTCAAGAGAGGCAAGAGTACCAGAGAGAAATAGTTTTTTGGTAATTGATGATGGTGACTCTTTATTAGTTGACATTGATGATTCTATCTTATATAAAGAGGTAATAGAGAGATTAGGAGCTACAAAGTTTCAATAATCCCTAAACTTTGATATGGATACCATGTATAAAACCCATTTTTGGGTTCTTATCGATATTCCATTTGATGTAAAACATGTTGTGTGTAAATGGTTTTTCATGGTATATAAGGAAATGGAAGGTAAATTAAATACATACAAATAATGGATTGTGTCTAAAGTGTTTAGGATGCTTAAATTAATTTAATACTATGAAACCTTTTCTCCAATTTCCATTTTTAAGTCGATCATAATTTTACTTGCCACAATAGCATATCATTACTATAATATATGGAAAATGGATGTTAGAATTACATTAATTCATTGGAAACATCAATAGGATATGTATATGACACAACTATAAGGTTTTTTGACTCAGGAAAATGAAAAAAAGGTATGTATTTTTCATAGATCAATTTATGAATTAGATAAAACATACAATTCTTGGAACATTCGATTTGATGAATCCATAAACAAAGTTGTTTTCATTAATAATGAATGTGAACCATCTGTTTATAAGAATTTTAGTGAGTGTAAAATTGTTTTTATAGTATTTTATTTTGATGACATATTAAAAATTGGAAATGATATACCAGCCTTACAGGTGGTTAATTCATAGTTAATAAAGTGATTCTCCATGAAGGAATTAAGTGAAGAAACCAATCTTGTTGGGATCAAGATAATATTTCATAGATCCAAGAGGCTACATAGAATATTTAAAGGTACCTATATTGAATATATACTAAATTGTATCAATATTGAATAATTAAATAGAGTATTGGTTTTAGTGTTACAAGGTATACATCATTCTAGGAAAATGTGTCCTCGGGAAAAAGAATAAAGAGAGAGAATGAGTAAGATCCCAAAATCTAATTTTATATTTCCTATCATGTATTTAATGTCATGTATGAGGATTAATACTGAATATTTTATGATAATGGTAACCATATATCAAGAAAAGCTTGGTGAAAATAATTGAATTTTCGTTAATGATGTCTATAAGTATATAAGGTGTGCTAAGGATATGTCCCTAGTGTATAGAGGATATGAAAAAAATATTAATCTGGTTTAATGTTGATGATATTTTTTTGAATATAAGATTGATCTGAATTCTCAATTTAGATGTGTATTTGGTCCAGTGGATGAATTGTGAGCTTAAAGAGCTCAGAGTAGCCAGTTTTTTTAATTCTACTACGGAGTTTGAGTATATTATGGCTTCTGATTCAACCAAGGAAGAAGTTTTTATTCCAAAAAATTTCCAAGATCATGATGTGTTGATGAGTAGTGAAGATCATATCATAGTTTTCTATGATAAAACTAAATCATTGGTTCTCTCTAAAAATCAAAGGTCACACCAAAGGACAAAACACACACATAAGAAGTTTCATATCTTAATGGATTTTTCTCAATGAGGTTTAGTTAAAGTTATCCAAGTATCCATGGAGAAAAGTGAGTTAGACCCCATAATGAAAGATTTATCTTAGTAGAATTGTGATAATAATGCGTGATCTATTGGACTAAAATCTGTTGTTAGTTGGCTCTAAATCAAGTGAGAGTATGTTGGAGATGGTGCTATTGAACCAACATGTTTGGTACTTGGTTACATGTTTTTTTATTAAATAAATTTTTACATCACATAATTATTAATATTCTACAGAATATTTATATATAATAATGTCCTTTGAATATATTTCATGCTAAAAGGTCTTAGCAATTCTCTTCTTTGATTAGAACCTTGTGGTTCAATGACATTATTTTTTTCCTTGTTTTACACACAAATGATATTTCATGATGGGACATAATAAATTCAAAATATCATTGGTAGGAGGCTCATAATACATTGGGACACATTCCCATGGTGTTTTACCTTTTAGCTCTATAACATAAGAGGTTATGAGAACATGTCTGTCAACAGAAAATCCAAATTTCCTTATTTCATTGGATGTTCCTATCTACGAATGTGTGCATTGGTCCTTAAAATTTTAGATTATATTTAATTAATATCATGACTAACATACTTTTATATTTTAATGAAAACTGGGATAAAATTTGTTTGCATTGAGGTAAGATATGTCGGGTGCATCATGAATGAAATAGCATTGATGGATAATGTGAGAAAGTATTTATCCCTTTTTTCTATTTAAGAATGTTAATATCTTAGGAACATTAATGGGAATAGTACATCATGAATAAATCCATGGACATGGTGTTTGGTGGGTGAGTTCATTTTTGGAAAGAAAAATAAATAGACATTGAGTATATAGGTTGATGGCAATGGTTTTAAACCTTCTTCATATAAAATATCATGATGAAAAGATTATATTACATGGAAAGTGTTCATATGAGGTTGGATGTCATTGTGACGTTAAATACTTTCTCTATGGATTAACTGGAATGTTCCTAGACTCTATCATTGGGCTTCAGGTGTTTATGCATATTTCAACTGAGAAAAATGAATATGTAGGAGTTTCTTCCCTATAACCAACTACTTTATACTTTAAATTGCATGAATATTCAAAGGAGTGGATATTAATATAATTATCTTATCACATATTGATTATTATTCTGCATAAAATTTGTGAGATTATATACTATAGTATATGTTTCGTTTATACTGTCATAGAATTTCCTCAATATGATGAGAACCTTGAAATAACATGACAATATTCTTGAATATAGTTACAAAAACGGATCATCAGAATTTGGATTGATAGGTGTAGGATAATTAGAATTTGGATAGTAGGTGTAGAAAAGGGAATGGCTATATTACTATTGTGACTAATCTGAGATACCCTGGGTGGTCAAAAATTAATTAATTATTCTGATACATAGTATTGATGACCATTTTAATGAATAGTATGGGAAATATCATTAAATTGATCTATTTAGTTAGTTTGGGGACTTGGTTTATGTAAGTATGTTTAACGAAATTATGTGGGGAGTCTATCTATATATATATGCTCCTATCAAAATGTGTTTCCTTTTCTGGTCTAATTAATAATTTCATTCAATTCTTGTCATTTTAAAGAATTGTTTTTTATTATGGAATTTTTTTCAATGGATTTGGAGTTTCCTTGTAAATGATTGGTTATTTTCTTTTATTTAATAGCAAATTACTCTAATAAGTGGTCTTCTTTATAAAATAGTTCAATCCATGGGGTAGGATTCATAGGGACATCCTCTAGAGGACCCTTCATTGGTTGAAATTTTTATCCATTCCTTTTTGATTCTCATTTCAGTTTCCACCATAAACCATGGATGAGTAGTGAATCAAGGATCATAATTCTCCAAGTATCATCCACTTTTATTCCATGGTGATAGAGGATCCCATGAATTAGGGGAGTGGTTTGAACCAATTGAAAAGATTTTCATCTTTTTGATGACTCTATAAGATTTCAAGAAGGGTTTTTTCATGTGAAGGCTCGGCGGGCCTAAAAAATGGTGGTAATATATAGTGAACAATAAGTTGCATGAATTGATTTCTTGGGTTTCTTTTACGAAAATAATTAAAAATTGATTTAATCTTTAGAATTTACATGTGGAAATTAACTAGAAGTTTCTATCTTTGGGTTAGGGGGAGTATAGCATTCTGGAGTACTCCACCTGTTTTTATGAGTTGGTTCATTTGACACAAGAGATTACCAATAATGACTGCCTGAAGTCTTGGATAATTTAGACAGGGATGAGGGTTGATATTCAGTTGATTCTAGTTGTTTTGGAACATATTTATTTTTTGGAGGTAGTGGTTAAGAATCTTTGGATGAGGCAGACATATTCAGAAGGACCAAATTGGGTGGAGCTTCATATGGTATAGTGGTTAGCTATGTTCTTTCTTATGGTCATAAAAGGAAGCGCAAGACTGGTAATTTTTCTATAGGACTAGTTTAAAGGGATTCTTGGGGGATGTAAAATTTTATCTGATATCATTGTGGGAGGCATGGAAATACTAGGCCTCGTTGGATGGATTCACAAAGAACAATTCATCTTTTTGGGTGATCTGTCGATCTAAAAATTTTTTATGATAATATTTATCGAGGCATAAACTGGGATCTACCTTCACAAAGGGATCACATGTTCACATTGATGCTCCCAGGGGTGGTGGGTATCATTCTCAGTATAAGGGAATTCCTAGGTAGCTATGTAAAGATGAATTTATACAGTAATATGTGGTCTATTGGAATATAAGCCAGGGCCAACACGATTAGAGGTACTGTGTTTATTTCATCATTTATGGTTCTAGATTTGTTTGATATAGGTGATACTAATTATTTGAAAACAACAATTGTGGTTGAAATTTTGGATTTACATACATAGATTATCATGTTTTTGTTGGATCCTTCAACACCTTTAGGAATGTGGTCCGAACAAGGTTTTAAAAGCCTGTCAGGTTGGGTGGGGATAGTCGATGTTAAGGTGGTTTTGGGATTCTTATTGATTGATCGTGACATATTCGATGTGATTATTAGCATGGATTGGATGATCAATGTGAAGGTCCAGATAGACTATTATCATCTTTGGGGTATAGTTCTTATCTATTGATGGGGTCACTCGTGTCTTCTAGGTTGTTTGTAAATCTAGATTAGGAATGAAGGGGCATGTTGTTCTTTATGAAGATATAATATCATTCCAGTTTTCAAAGTTGATTCTTGATGTATTTGACCCTTTCTTTGGATGTTAGCTTACTTTTTTTGTTCTTACCCTTTGGTCTTTTCAGATGATTTTTATAACATACATCTATAGAGTGAGGTTGAGTTTACTATTGACCAACTCCATGAAGCTATGCTCATTTCTATACCATACAATTTTATGGAACCTACTTAGTTAGTGTAACTTATAGTATAGATTGAGGACCTTGAGGTGAAAGTATTTATTCATCCATACAAGTCATTGTGGACCTTTCTTGTACTCTTTTCTAAGAAGGAATATAAAATTCTCAAGCTTTGTATTTACTATTGAAATTTGAATTTTGTGACCACTAGGAACAAGTATCCTTTACCCAAATATGAATATCTCATTGATCAGTTGAGAGAGGATCATTGGGTTTATATGATTATACTGTAGTCAGGGTAGAATCAGTTGAGATTCTGAAATAAGGACAAACCAATGACAAAATTTCAAAGCTGATATGGGCATTTTTAGTTTTTGGTTATGACATTTAGAATTGGTAATTCTCTTCCGGTATTTATGGCATGGATGAACTATATCATTCACCAGTTCTTGGACTCTTTTATTGTAGTATTCATAGATGATATCATGGTGTAATCCAAGTTATAGGATGAATATGTGGACCATTTTATGTCATTCTTCGAACCATGAAAGAGCATAATATTTTTGGTAATCATTCCTAGTGTGAGTTTTGGATTTGAGAGGTGAGGTTTCTGGGGAATGTGATATTGAAGAGGGGAGACTCAGTGGATCTAGAAAAGGTAAGAGAAGTTATGTCCAGGGAAAATCCTTGAAATATGATTGTGCTCTGAAGTTTCTTGGGGTTCTCTAGTTTTTAAAGATATTTTTTAGGACATCTCCAAGATTGAATCTTTAATGATAGCTTTAAATCATCAGGGTCTAAATGTTGAATGGGGCACAAAAAGATAGATATATTTTGAGGAGTTGAAACTGAGGCTGAATTTAGCCCTAGTGTTGATTCTCATAGAACCATGTTTGTGTTATGATTTTTTTTGTGATGCCTCATGTATGAGTTTTTTATGTTTCTTGATGTAAGGGAAAGAGGTGGTGCTTATGTATCATGATAGTGACACCCTCATTGGAAGATCTATTGTACCCATGATCCTAAGTTGATAGTAGTTATGAATGAAATCAGGACATGGTGTCACTCTATTTTTTGAGAGTGATTTGTAGTGTATTATGATAAAAAAAATTATGACGTATGTTTTCAATTAAAAGGATATGGACATGACATAGGGAAAATGGGTTGAGTATATTCAGATCGTTCATTTTGATATCATATATAACTCCTAGAAAATAAATGTGCTTTGGACGTGGTGAGTAGAAGAGTACCAATACATGTAGTGAAAGAATCAATAGAAGAGTGGTATATGATGAGTTTGTGAGCTGAGATGAGCTTGGGAGTGAAGGAGGTGGGTGAAAAGGTATTCTTGGATTCGATAAGGCTTGTGACATCATTTTATTAGAGAGTTAAACTAGAGAATATGGAAGACACTAAAATCCAACACCTAAGAGAAATCATAAATAGTGCGGTGACTAGGGTGACTGCTCTCAGTCTCCTGGTATAGATTTTTGCTTTCGTAGTTGGTTGGTTTTTCCATTTTCCATGAGACATGAGTTTTTAAATAGTGTACATCAATCATTGTGTCCTGTGAACATTGGTTATACAAAGATGTACCATGAATTGAGATGTTAGTATTGGCTTCCAGGGATGAGGCTGTCAATTGTGGATTTTGTATCATAGTGTCACACATGTCAAAGAGGTCAAGGTATAGCATGAGATACCTACAGGTTTGGTGAAAACATTACCCATTCCATTGAATATGTGGGATGATATTTTCATTTATTGTTCATTAGTTTTAAATAGACTCCTAGTGGGAAGGACTTAATTTGGGTGATTAACGACATAATAACTTAATAAACAATTTTTACAAATAAAGGAAACGAAAAAAGTGAAACAACTTGGGGAATTATCTGTATGAGATACTGTGAGACATCATGTGGATCCCTCAATAGTTGTTTCAGATAAGGCCTCTAGGTGGTAATCTATATTCTTTAAAGGGTTATAGGAGTCAATGTGTTCCCAATTGAAATTGGACATGAATTGTCATCCATATACATATGGATAGACAGAGAGAGATATCCATGTTCTTAAGGATATGCACCAGGATTATGCTCTTAATTTCAATGGATCTTGATGTATGAATTTTAGTTTGGTTTACTTTTCCTATAACAACAGTTATCAGGTATCAATCCAAATAGTGCACATTGAGGCCTTGTATGGGTGTCCATGTAGATCACCATTGTTCTAGATAGAGTTGGGTGAGTGGTCCTTTCTTGGGATGAGTATTGTTCATGAGAAGACGAAGATGGTGTAGTTGATCCAGAGGCATATGATAACGGTAAAGAGTTTTCAAAATACTTACATGGATTTTTTTCATCAACCATTGTAGATTGTTGTTGGTGATTGGGTTTTTCTCAAAGTTTCTACTTAAGTGGGAAACTACTCATTGGGTATGTAGGGTAAGATGGCTTCAAGGTTTGTGAGACTCTTTCAGATCATTATGTGATTGGGGAGGGTGGCCTATCGGTCAGACTTGCAATCTATTTTGACTTTTATCCACAATGTGTTTCCTATTTCCCAGTTAAGGAGGTATATACCAAATCCTTCTGATGTGACTAGGTTGGAGGATGTAGATATTGAACCAGATAACAATATGGTTAAGAATATAGTTAATATTATACATCACCGTGATAAGTTATTGTGTAGTAAAACAACCCCCTAGTCCATATATTATGGTAGTGTAGAAAGGTTCTCCATGATATGTGGGAGAAAGAGTTTTTGATGAGGCAGTAATGGAAATATCTTTTGGGGGATTTAGGATCATGAGAACTTTTTTGGGATATAAAGATTTTATTGTGGGGAGATTGTAATTCTTCATTACCTTTATGTCCGGTATGTTCTAATCATTTATTTTGGTTTCCTTTTTCAAAGGGAGAGTATTTTTAACCATGGAATTGGGAGGAAATATATAATGGTGATGTCATGGATTTGTTGGAATTTTCCAAATAAAACCTATCGTTTCTACTAATTTGTGGGCATTTACATTCTATGTAAGTTAACTACTCACCATGTCAATTTTATTGGGTAGAATCCATGAATTGGGTTCATGGAGAGAAAGGTGTGCGCTCTGTGTAATTGGTAAAAGTCATGTATGTATAAAGATATTATTTTAACTAAAAATGTTATGGGTTTTTCAGTGTATTTAGACCCCATGAATTACATAATGTATAAATGGGTTACACACCATGTAAATGTCATGGTTAGGTTTCTTATGATGCTATATGAGTGATATATTTCATTCATTCTATGAAAATCCCTCCATCCTAACCTAGAGTTTTTCCTATGTGATTTTGGGTTACTTTCCCCCATTCTAACCACTTTTTTAGCGATTTATCATCATTGTGGTTGGATTGATTTGCATCGGGTGAGAGTTCCTTCTAGTTATTATTGGGATTTGGTTGTGGCTTTGGTTTGGATGTGGTTTTGTGATTAGATATCATTTTATATGAATCTTTTTTAGTTTCTTATTATTCCAACTCTTTCAAATGTTGACCATGTGGTTTCCAATCACTATTACCAATGGTGGTTATGTTTTTTACATCCATAAGGTGGGTGGATCTATCCAAGAATTATAATTTCTTGAGTTTCCTATTGTTCTTATTGTTTCATTCATTTTTGTAATGAAATTTCTTGTTTTGAAATTGAAAAGGGAATGTGTTCATGTTTTAAAGGTGTTTTTTCTTTTAAAATTTAATTTCATTGTTTTGAAAACAAAAATGGATTTTCAAACCATTAAAAAGATTACCATGGAATTGAAATGAATTATAAAAACGTGATAATTGTTTTTAAAAAAGAAATTTAAAAACATTTCATAGCATAAACCTTGGGTGCTTTGAGAAAAAAACATAGGTAGTCTTAGTGTGTGTGTAACATGATTAGGAGGTAACCTCTTGTATATCATTGGAATGTGGAAGGATTCTATATTATTTGAATCCAACCTTATGAATTTTTAGGCCTATGAGTTTATAGTAAAAAATATCCCATAGGCTAGCCCCTAACTGGAAGGTGATTTTTTGTTTTCGGTTGTTTATGGAATGAAAGATTATTTCAAGGATTTCAGATCACATTTATATTTATATTTTTTAATATGTTTTCTTGAATTTATTACATGAAAAATGTGGAAAACTCAAGGATTATTTCAATAATGTTTAGAAGAATTATTTCTAAATAAATATTGTAAAACAATTTTGTTTTAATGCTATAACTTTTGTATTCTTTTTATTTGAACATGTATAGGTTTTTGGTTGTATCCTACAAGGATCCCTTCCTCACACTATATATATGCCTTTATGCGGTTTTGACCTTTTTGTAGGATACAGGTAAAGGGAAGGGAATTTTGTTGGATGTAGGATTCTGTTACTGTCATTGTTCTTATTTGGGATCGTTTGGAGGTGATGGTTGGTCACATGGATAATTTTTAGTATTGAGTTATCATTCTTCCTATTTTATCCAATTTGGAATAGTTATATCACCATTTTCCCTCATTGTACTATGTTTGTATGTCTTGTTTTTCTTATGTTCAATATTTTACTGTTATCATTGTTATACCTCACTCAGTAACGCGCCGACTATGGTGACTAGTATGGTTGAATTGGGTTGGCCTGTTATAAATCATACCTCGGCGAGGTTCAACGAATTTATTCCAACTGAGAGGTCAGTAGACAGAATCAATGGAAAATCCAATTTGGGTATGGAGTCCCACGTCTCAGATACCACTTTTGGAGAGGATAATATGAGATTCATTATATAAATAATTAATGTAACTTTAGGATATGTTTAAAAATATCAATATTCTAACCTATCTTGAGGAGTTTTAGGACTTTGATATAGAATTAAATGGACATGAGTTTTCTTGTTCTTGTATCTTCAATCATAGTTGATCTCTTTAAATTGGTTGTATTAAACCAAATATTAACATGTGTATCTTTTTCTATAGAAAAACATTCCTCGGAAATTCTGAATCAATACATCCATGTTAATCCCACCCCCATTACTGAGGGAGTAACAACTAAATTATCCAATTTGGGGAATTACTAAGGGCCCTCCATTCGAATTTTTAGGAAAATTCATGAAGATATTTCACTATAGGAGGACACTTCTAAAAAATTGATATAGAGGGTGTTAAAGAAGCATCAATTTCGGTAACTGATCTTCTAAATAGTGAGTGTTTCCAACTTCTCTATTTATTTCACTACCTTTTTTATCTATTAACCCCTTATTGTTTATGTGGGGTTCTATCTTATATCTAGTGCCATCGACATCAGAATATAATCCTAATGGAGATGTCTCCATGTCAACACAATCGACTACAGAAATAAGGGTTTATGCAGTTTTGATGGGAGTGGATCAGGGATCCTCAATGAGTGTTCTAATCCCAAAATGGATATCTCCCTCCGAAAGCATTTTTTTAGTTAGATATGGATACATAGAATGCCTTTCACACCACATGCCATATCTTTTGGAATGGTATCTCACATTTAGTATCAGATATTCCTTTTGAATACAGTCCATCTCATCCTCCCCAACTCCCAACCATGTTTTCCTTTCTTGGGTGGGGTGAGTTTTATTACTATAGATCCATTATGTTGTGAAGTCAATAATTCGTCAATAGGAAGAGGAGCGAAGGCCACAGTAGGCTGAGGCACAGTTGGTAGGCCAGTTTGATGATCTTAGAGCTACTATATCCCAGAAATAGCTTTTCCAGGCCAAGGAAGTGTAGGAATATCAATGTCCTAATGATGATAAATCTATCAAATTTGTCTGTCATCAAGAAGAGAAAAAAATATATAAAGGAAGATTTTGTACAAATTCACCATTCCTTGAAGATATTCCCGAAACAATAAAATGGTTCTATAGATGCGAATAACAAAAATCACTTCTATTCTAAATAGGTTATTTCCACACAACTAGACTGGTTTTGGTAGCCTATAATGATTTTTTCATCCATAGTTTACAAACATTAGGGATTTACCGAGGAACACCAAAAAACATTGATGGGGAGTCTTTATCCTATAATGGTGACTTTTCATTAAATACATCAATTAAAAGGATTTTCCCCCTAATCATATGTTTCTATGTTTCTATCCACATCATAATCATAAAAAATCACTGAAAATTGCCCATTTTATTGAATGTAACTATGTTAAAGTGCTACAATTACAAAGATATGGATAAGAACACTCTATTTTTTTCAAAGTATTTTCTTTCCCTTGACCTAGAGATCATAGATCGAATGTTTCTATGGGAATATGACAGTCCCTGTGAACTTTGTATCTTTTGTTTCATCACCCTAAATTTTTTATTATGTCAAAATGAAGATGACTTATTAGGAGAAACTTGGATTATTCTTTGGCCACCATTTTCATGTTTTCAACATAACAAATTTATTGTCATCTTCCATTCATTTCTCATTTTCACCTAAACCATACAGATGGAACATCTAGTGAACTGAGACTCAACTTTTACTCGAGGTTACCTTTATTTAGATTTAAACCTGATGAGTATAGTGTCTCTTTGGTGGCAGTTTACTACATTACAATCCACCGAAATGTATTTGGTGTTTTATATCAAACATCTTTGACCATGATTATTAGAATGATGACCCAGTAATGACTTACTTGCCCAGAATGTTCTGGTATTTCTCAGATATCCAAATGGGGGAATTTTGAGTCATAATTTTGGGATTTCTAGATCAAAGACATGATGATAGATAAGCATACAAGGAATTAATATGGACAATATTAAAAAGGTATTTTTCATCATGATGTTGTTTTTTTGGGATTATAGAGATATAAGAGGTCTCTCAATGGGATGATTATGGATTTGGTTGATAGGACTATTTTGGTGGGTGACACAGGAAAATCCAAACTAGTTCTTTTAAATTCAATGTCCAAAAAAGGTGTCCTTATGAATCTAAATATTGATTACCTATGTCCAGGTAGTTTGTAAAAATATTTATTTATTATTATAAAAAAGAGTGTTTTGTCAAGGTAATGCATCTATGAATGAATGGATCATCTGTACTGGAAATGGTCGTGAATGGGAAACTGATCCTACATGAATTTTGATTGTTTAAAGGAGGGGGTATTCTATTGAGAGACTAGCATAATAAGGAAAGGATCCTCCCTATAAAGGGTTGAAGAGTAATTCAATTTTATGTTATGTGACTAGGAAATAGAACATGTAGTTTAATGTATTATGATAAGGATATTGAATGTTGTAGTTTAAGGATATTTTGATTTGACTAATAGTTTACCAATTTTCCATTTCATGATAATTTCTCCAATAATGATCCATCGTTTTCAGGAATAAAGAGGGAAGGTTGTAATGTGTAAATATAGGGTTTTCAGATCTAAATGGTGATATGGTAAAAGTATGCAAGGAATGATCACAGATTAATTTTTGACAAGAGGGTTCCCAGAATAATGTTTTTGAGGACTATAGAGATAGAATAGGTCTCTCCCAAGGATGATTGTACCTTTGGCTAACAAACACTTTTTTGGTAGGTGACTCGCGAAAAGAAAAACTAGGGAATGTCAATATATAGTCAAATTGAGACATCCTCTAGCTGACATTAGCTTTTTGTGGGAGAATTTTTAAAAGAAAATTGGGGAGTATTAATACATAGTCAGAAAAAGGTTCCATAAAGAATCTAACATTGTATTTATGATTTCTGATGAAAGATTATGGAGATTAGTATTTCCTCATGCGCATATTTTGATTTATGGGAAGGTTGTTTTTAAATATGGAAAGAGCATTGCATATCAAAATTATGAAGAATGGGGAGAAATGCTTCCCTTTGAAGTTCTTAGAAAGGGGGGTATTTTTTTATTTTTGATGGTCCCAAGACATTGAATGTTAATGTCTCTACATATCCCATCAAAGAGATAATTTATCAATATCTATCTCTTGGATTATTCCATATACTAAATAATTTTTTTTTGGAAAAGTGGACCCCTTTTTTAATACGACCTCATAAACGAGGTGTGAATCCATATTCAATCTTCTTATTTGGATATGATTCATACATAGTAGAGTAGTATTTTATGTATTATGGTGGGACCATGATTTATAATCTAGGTGTCACTATGTATCTTGTAAAAGATAATATTATGAGATATGTAGTTCTTGAATTTACATCATATAGGAGTCATCAACCATGTAGTTTAACATCATGCAGTAATGATATCCACTGTTCCTTTTCAGTTCTTGCTTCCAGAATGATGTTACCCATTATGTAAACATATATTCCATGATCATGTGGGGAATGCATTACCAAAACTCTTAATCCCTTGTTATATATGCTCTATGTGATATAAAAGAAGGGGAAATGATTTTTTTCCACCACATAAATGTGAATTAAAGGAAGGATATGGAAATTTTAATTTTGTTTTGGCTGGACCAGGATGTAGGATCTAAGACTCACTATGTATCTTTTCAATGTGACATTCAATCCAAACATCATTCTATAAAAACATGGAGTTTAGTGTCATGTAGTGAGGACATAATCCATGTAGTTTAACATAATGCATTAAGGATGAAGGTGACTTGATGTAGAAAAAGGCATGATGCCTTACAAATGATGTCTGGTCATTTAAGAAATCATATGAGGAGAGTCTTCCTATATTTTTGATGTGGGGATTCCTAAACCAATGACCCTAGGGCATCCCATGATCTGTACAGAAGGTATGAATACCTTTTAATGACATGTGTTGAAGAAATTTTCATATAGTTTAACTTCATCTGACTAGGAAAATGGTGTCTTGAATTTTTTGGTCTTGCTGCTAGCACACATTTCATAGAAATAATTAGTGACACAAGTTTCACTGATCCAAATATGTTCTATCATACATTATATGCGAGGAAAAGTTTTTTAAACCATGATCTTTGGGGTTCTCGAATCAGGTTCAGTGATCTGGGAAAAATCATAAGGAATGGCCATGGACCCTATTCAAAAATTGGTTTCATTTACAACATTATTGAGGCTTTTAGAGATAGAATAGTTCTATCCTAGAGATAAATGTACCACTATTTGATATCCCCCTTTGGTGGGTGACTTAAGGATAGCCAAATTGGGGTGTATTACTACATAGGAAAATAGTTTCAACCTCTAGATGATAGGTGAATTTGGTGCGATAATTATGAAATGAAAACTAGGAATGTTACATAATATTCTGATAAAAGGATCTTTATAAATAGGAAATCCTATCCTCGAAGGTCGATGAATGTTTATAGAGGCCCAAAATTATCTAGGACAAGGAGTATGATTTCTGGAAAGAATATGTCTGAAAAAATGTAATTATTTTGAATAAAATTGGATACTGAGTGTGGGTTCACCTGTATAGATTTTTTAATAAAAATATGGATATTTTTCTTTTCATAATAGGCTCTTTAATGAGGTAACCTAGACTAAGGTCTCCGGCATATATTTATGTTTGTCTTTGATAGTGGTTGGATTCTTCTTTTATTTGTGGATGGGCCTAGGATATATTGTCTTAGTGTCACTATGTATCCCATTCTAGGAAAGAATCAATCCATATATATTTCTTTAAAAAAGGCTCCTCTATGTAGGTCTCAAAAATTCATAGAGAGGGGTATATTTTTTTATATTGTAGTTGGACCTAGGAATGGATTTTTGGGTGTCCCTACATATCATGTGATGAATGTAAACAATCGATGTGTTGTTCTGGAAGAAAGGTGTGGTTGGAGACTATAAATAAGGATTATGACCCTATAAAGCATGGATATAAATGTTATGAAGTTTTACATTGTTCAAAAAAGACATGAACCATGAATTTTTATTTCATTTCAGGTGGATATTGTCATATAATTTAAGGTATTGTAAATTGGATATTTGGATACTGACATGAAATTTCTACACCTCATATTGTGACGTCTTATAGATTTAGGTCATATGAATAGAACTATATCGTGTTATTTTTAGGGATGTTCATATTTTACCCTGATTCTATGTACTTTAACATCCCAGAAAGAACATCGGTGTCACGTGGTTTATCATCTTGTGATGTGGTTGATGGTGTGTTTATCACACAAAGTATTTCTTAAAAAATTATGCATTGGTTTAGGCCTTAATAAGATCTCTATATTTTGAGATCAGGTAATAATATCTATTATAGTGGACCTTGTGTTTTGAATAAGGTCCCTCCCATCTTAGTATGAGCTTTTGAGGTTTCTTCCCTTGTATCATTAGGGTCCTAAGTTCCAGCACCTATTCTACTTAGAGGAATGAGACCAGGAAAAATTTATTATTAAAGGACCATTATATTTGATTTTCATTGGCCTCTAAGTGTAGAGAGGTATGACATATATTCTTATGAAATGACTCTAATTCATCAATTTTTTTGGGATTTCTTGTCTTTATGGAGTTGATCACAAATTGAAACATGAATTATGAGTAATTGGACCTCGATGGGTAGGACTACTTTGGTACCATATACATATGAATATAGGGTTTCCTATGTGGTGGTATGGGTTATAGTCTATTAGGACCACAAGGAATAAAATATCATTATTGGATAGGAATCTTTATCTTCATCTACCATCTTCTAGAGGAAGTTTTATAGTGCCTTATTGATGGCCTCCGTCTATCCATTATCTGATGCCTGATAGGAGGAAAAATGGTTGAATTTGATATTATAGTCTTTATACAGAATATCCAACGTAGTAGAATAGATATTACTAATATTGTATATCAATATTACATGAGGGAGACTAATTTTGGTACTTAATATGGATTTAAAAAAGTTGAAATCACTTTTTTCCATAACATCCTTGAGGAGTATTTCCTTGGCTCATTTGAATAAGAACAGAGTTGCTGTTAACATGCATTTAAATTAGTTGTCCATGGTTGGAGGATACATTCCTACAACAACCTTTACCCATATAGAAAATGGAATGGTGTATTTGGTTTTGTGTAGAAAATTTGGGGGTTTATGGATGAATTTGGCATGAACCATGAAGGAGTGACCCAGCTTGGTAAATTTTGTGCAATCCCACATCATTGAAGGCTAGAAGTATATTATCAATCTGATTTGATTGGAAATATTTTACCATGAATTTTGGGATCTAAAGGCGCATGTATATACTTATTTCATGAAAGTAGTAGTCTCTTCCCCATCAATTCACCATATATTGACTCCATCAAAGCCTCATTTATAAAGGGTTTTTTTGATGATTTGTCCCATCATAAAGAGTGAATTTTTTCCCTCAACATTGGGTATTATATTATATTGATATTTCCAATTAAGGAACTCCATTTTATTGTAGTCAAAAAAATTTTATCATCTAATTAGTAATGGGGATGTCTAGTTCAAGGATGTGATTATCCTCATCTATTTATTTCATGCTGAGATGACCCAAAGAACAGATAATTCGTTGGTGTGTAGCACTCATGATTATTTTTTCTTGATCTATATCTTCTATAGTTGTTTCTTTATTCGCGAATGCATCATCTTGTGAATTATCTGATCATTGTACATGAATCAAGTTTGTCTCTGAGGGGAATTCGGCCACTAATACATGTATTTAGTCATGAATTTCGATTAACTGTTCCTTTATTATAAAAAATCATCATCAATATTTTTGATTATAAAATATGAATCACCTTTCACCTTCAAGTGTTCCACAAGAATTTGAAGTTCCAATTCTTTACCTATGACGAGGGATTGATATTTTACCTCATTTTTTACAACTTTATGAAAATATGAAGGATTTAGGAAAGACTTCCTTTGATTGAAAAAAATGAACACAACTACTAACCCTACTTTTTTTATCTAGAAGTCTTTAATTCTTCTCCTTTTTGGGCTTCTGGGTGCATTGTTAAAATAAGTCTCCTATATCTAGAATCCCTCTTGAACAAAGAATACCTATTCAACTTTCAATTATATATTTAATGATGTCTCTTCTATATATCATTTCTCTTAACAAAATTCTTATAAATCATCTAACTTTATTTCTTTCTGGGGAACAAACTTAATGTAAAACTTTTGTAAGATAACCGGCCACATTGGAAAATATCCAATCAACCGAGGAAGGATGTGGATGTATTTGAGGGGTTATTACAAGCGACTGAGTGGACCTCATGGTATTGCAGGTTCTGTTTCAATTTTTGGACTTTGAAGATTAACACCAAGAATCTCCTCTTGAAATCAGGTTAATGATTCTTAAAGTTAATCAAGGATTAACTAAGATAATATAGGTTGTTTTCATTTTAGGAATCATTATTTCATAAATTGAAATAACACAATGATCACTACATGGATATCAAATATATAATGGGTGGATTCCCCTTAACATGTGGAATCAACGTTGGTGGTATCAAGATATATTTCTTGATGTTATCAAATGTTTCTTGAATATAATATGTCCATTGATATTTGATCCCCTTATTCATAAAACTAATGAAGGAAAAATAATCTCCCACAATGTTTTCTATAAATATATGAATGTAAGAATTGTTTATCTATAACACTTTCAATTATCTGAGGTTTTGAGGTGGTCAAATACTAAGGATAGCCTTTTTATTTTGAGGTTCGACTTCAATTTCACGATGATATATGACAAAGCAGATAAATTTACCCGAGGTGACACTGAAATCAAATTTTAAGGGGGTTTATCTTCAGGTTGTGGTATTGTAGTTTGATTAATATAGTCTCAATATCTTATAGGTTTTTATAATACTATTGATAATTAAACACCAATTCATTGATGTATTATTTGACCAAAATAATCAAGTAGGGTTTGATGATGCGATGCATGGAACATTGATATCTATCACCAGCATTCTTCGATCCAAAAGGAATTACCCAATATATATACCCCTATAGGTGCACTAAAGTTGGTAGATTATTCATATTTTTAGGAAATTAAATTCTATTATATCCAAAATAGACATCAATTAAAGATATGGATTAATATCCCTTCTTTATATCAATTAGTATCTCTTTGATCGAGATTGGGAAATCATCTTTCAAATAGTGACGATTGAGTTCTCTAAAGTCGATGAAAACCAAAATCTACACATTATTATTATCAATCAATACTATATTTGAATTTTATATCAAATAATAGAATTCCCAAATGAAATTTTCTTTGATAATATTTTTAACTTCAGCCTCAATTTTGGTTGCATGAGTCAGTTATGTCCTTATGGATGCTTGTTTGTATCACCAGTAATTCTCTGAAAATACCATAAGGTGAGTGGACACCTCAGAATTAAGTCCTGGAAACTATTTGTAATTCAAAAAAAAAATGTCCCAATTAAACTTATGAAGGAGGTGTATTCCTTTCATTATTTAGAAGATATGGTTGCACGGATGAAACTGGGTCATGGGTCCTCTTTTATAGACATATTTATTTCTTTGAGTCCTTCTATAGTTGTAGTGACACCCACCTTGAATAATGGAGGGTAATCCATGTGATATTCTTCTTTATCTTCTTCCCATTCCTCTTCCTCTTATACCACTCTCTTAGTTTTATTAGGTAATGAAGGAATATCTACAATGTTAGGAGAGGATTTGGCATTTTGACATCTATAAGACAATGTCACTTACCCTAACCCAGTTGATGATGTGGGGTCTCTTTGAATATCTGAAGGGGGTGGAGTGAGGGATATAAAAGTATCTTCATTCTCTCCTGGTAACATGAAAAATTCATCAAACATAAATGATTATATAGGGATTTTTTATGATCAATGGATGGAATTAGGGCAATTTCATCTGAGCCTTTACTATTGTATGGAGAGTCGGTGAGCTTATGAATTCCATTAGGTTTATCATGATTGATATCATTAAGGTTATTAAATATGTGCTATAATGTTGACCCATGCTTTCAATCTAATGGATAGGTAGTACATATTTTCTAATGATCTGTTCTAAGGGATCGACTGGTGTCATTTCTAGACCATTCGGGGCCATGAACTGATCAACACAATTATTCATGGGAAGTTTCCCTTCCCTTTAATAGAATTGAAAATCAATATACTGAGTTTCTAAATATTTTAATGGGACCATATCACCATGAAATATTTCAATTTGACATTTAATTCTACATAATATGCATTAGTGGTATTATGAGAGGATTTTTTATGTTTATGAAATCAATTCCATCCCTACATAATGTTGAAAGCTATTTCTTGATGAGAATCCATAAATTCTATGTTAGATTTGAAGGACCCCAAATCGATCCTTATGTTTGAATCTTCCTAGAGTTTGTTTCACTCTCTTATAATAACACGGTCATGTTAGATTAGAAGGTGAAAATTGGGCTTCACTACAACCCCATCATCTAATCATTTAACTGGAATAATGTTAACCGCTGATCCATTTTTAATAAAATCTCATCATACATCAACATCGTTTATCCTAATAGACATATACAAGGGTCTGATGTGTCCCTATATAACAAGATCATTTTCATTCTCTAATAAATATATGATCATGTGGAATTATATTGGATTGATCTATATATGATATACATTAGTATAAAAAAATTTATCTTCAAATTCTTGGGGGTTTAACAAAGGCTCTATAAAAGCATCCAGGGGTTTTGGATAGACATAGAGAATCCAGGACTAAGAACTTGGTTGAAAGGAGGAAAATTGCATTAAAGTATCATACTTATGATCCAATGGTCAGTGCTTCTCATTGTGAGGCTTCTCTCTCATGGGAACATTAGGGAATAAAATACTTTAAGTGGTAAGATTGTTGTTAGGGACAAGAGTTAAAAGTTCTTCTACCCTTCATATTTTAGGTAAACCAGGTCTACCTACGCAATGAGGTTGGGTTAATGATGATGTTATCTCTAATAAATCGTCTAAGATGATCATTATAACGAAAATACTATAACATTTGGGGGATATTTCTTACTAATATTTCACCCATTGGAGGCTCATTGATGTGTGTTGGCATCCAAGATGATCTAAGCAGGGATGTGGTTGGATTGTTGATTTATACCACAACCATGTCTTTCTATGTATCCTTATCCCTTGTTCCATTTTCTCCAAATTTCTCAATGAGATGTAGGGAAAGTGAGTTTATATTTATCAGAAGATAATGGGTCCATTAAATGAATGAAATTAATATAATTGAGGATCAATTATTCATATGATGAGGACTACATCTTGTAGGTTTACTCTTCTTGTACCATTTGGTCGGGAAGTGCCTGGTATTCTAGGACTAAAGGAAAGAAGACTAAGAGAGTCATAGCCAACTTTGACCATGGTCCAATTTATATTCTTCTTTTTTCCACCCATTCATCCATATCGTTTCATTGAAGACTGTCTTTTGGAGGATTTCAGTGATGATGGAGATAGTTGTGCTTTAACAGAAGTGGATAGAGGGATAGTGAGTTGTTTCAACTTTTCTTACAGGAAAAAATGTGTCATATTGATTTCCTTTCTGATAATCCAATCACAAAACTTCTATGTACCTTTTTTAGTTACTTCCTTCCATTTACCCTCTTCCTCTGGTTTGGTAGTAGAAATACATTCTACATATGTGGGTGGATTTCCCAACATCACTTGTCTAGAGTCCAGTATTTTCTATAGGATATATTTGAGAAAATCTAATTGATATATAGTATTCCCCAATTTTATATGGAAGGGTATGTAGTTTATAAGATCGTTTGGAATAACTTTATCTAGCCTATTAGGATTTGGTATCTTGAGAAAGGTTTTTTCCACGTCCATAGTTAAGTAAAAAAGGACTAGGTCATCTCAGAAAGAACAAAATTTATTATTCAGTTCCTCAAACTAGTTTCTCCTCTAATCCCTTTACACATCCTGAAATGGTGGTCATTTTTTCTAATACATGGGAGGGGGTTTATCATGATATGATATGGGGTTTGGAGTTTTATCTAGTGTAGGGACTGTCTTAGGCATGAAAGACATAGCTTATTATTTCCTGGTTCTTTTTCCTTGATTAGATGTAATTACTTTGGACTTGAACTTGGTATTCAAGATGGATGATTTCATTCATTTTGAGAAACTGTGGGAAGATTCCAGAAAAATACTGAATATTTCACAAGGATGTGTGGTGTGTACAATTCATCATGGATATTATCTATACATATGGACAAAAAAACCTCTTGAGAAAGTTTTATGTTTATGTAGTAGGTCAACATTTTACTTGGAGAAAAAATCTAAGACCCACTCATTCTCCCATTGTTTACAGTTTGAAAGGATAAGTACTATTATTTTCTATAGCTTTGAGCTAAATTGTATGAGAAACTACTGACACATATCTTCCCATCCAATGAATGATTGAGCCAGAAAATTGGTATAACATATGATGGCTAGTTTTTGCAGTGTTTGTATAAATAATCTGAGTTTCATTGTTTTTTTGTTGTACAGGTGTCCATAACATGGGATCACAATGGAACACAAAATGCAACAAATTATGCTTCATATTCCCCAAGTAATTAATAATTATAAACCAAGGGTGCCCAAATTTTTTTGGTAGGGGTCATATCCTCCACTCAATGGTAATTTTTCTTTTCTAGTTACAATGTTGCACACTATTCATCCATATCTTCCAATAAAGCCATAAATGACTTAATAATTTTTATTATCCCTTGAGGGATTTCTTGTTGAAAAGTGGATTATGAAGGGGTAGAAACAAGTAGATCTATGTGTGGAGGTTCTATTTCTATATGTGGTGGGTATCCCAGTAGAGCTGGTCTATGAGGGTATGTCTAACCCATCCCTAGTTGTGTGCCCATGGTAGGGAACTCATAATATCTTGTTGTCAAGGGGCCCAAATATAGTTGTTTTTACTCGTTCATATTGGGAATATTTTCTATTTCTTTTTTAGTTCTATGGTGAACCCAGTTTGTTGAGGTAGATAGACAACTAGTCTGATTTCAGGCTTTTTTTGTAGAATATACCTGATAGGAATGCCTCCTCAAAGTGATTTTTTGTTGAGTCTTCTCAACTCATTCATCTCTTCATCCTATTGAGTAAATCCTTCCTCATGTTTGACGGTTTCAACCTCATTAGGAGTTGGGATAGGTGAAAACATTCCTTTAACCTTTTCATTAGTGGATGATCATTGAGGGGGCAGTGATGTAGTGGTTGAGGGAATTCTCATATTCAGATAAAGCCTTTTTTTGGGTACACACAACTCCTTCAATCATTTCAGTGTAGACCATATTAGGAATCAAGAATTATTCTCCATCTCCTTAGTATTAGCCTCATGTTTTTATCTTCTAATGGGATGGTTTTGAAAACATTAACTGATATGTACCACATTACATAAATTTCATTAGTCTAATTGAGGGACTACCTTTGTTTGTTCCCTCCACAAGGTCTCGTCAACTACTGCATTGGCCATATTGGATTAATTTGGTGGATGGTTATATTAAGATAATATCTTGAAAATTATACCATGCATTCTCTCAATGAGGAAACCAGATAACTATATGGGATGAACCATAAAGATCTATTTTGTAGTGATTCCCTTAGTCGGTAGAAGACTGATTTCATTTGAGGATGATGATATTGGGGTAAAAAACCTCTAAGCCCTATGGGATAGGGTTTATCATAGATTTTTACGGCTACTACTACCATATATAATTTATTGCTTTTATATATTTGTGTTCGAACATAAGTTAGATGCATGGTATGACCCGCACTTGATCTACCTACTTCTGAAGAAATATGTGAAATTTGTGAAATTTGTGTAATCTGATGTGAATTCCCTCAAGTGGGAGTCTTACTCAATATTTCATAGATTCCTCATGCTATGTATTATGATGGATTACTTTCTTTTGGATTTATTTTTTTGGGAGTTTTCTAGGGAGGGTTTTTTCTGAGCACACCATTTTTCATGAACATATATTGTTTGTTGAACCTAGCATGATGTTATGACATTGTATGATGTCACTTTTTGTAGGATTTAATGATTTGGAGCATGGTGAAATTCAATTCTTAATTCTCACCACATAATATAATATGGAAACCATATGGGGAATCTTTAATCAGCTAATGAAATTATTTTTGTGCATTGAGACATGTGCACTGAAGGGATCCTTGCCACATTCCCACTTTCAGGTGTTGTGTATCGAGGAGGGACGCTAAGTCGATTTAACAATGAATTAATTCCATTAACGTCACATGAAATGGATGTTAATTTTAAGTTAATAGTTTTTCTCTCACGTGAAAAAGAGTGTTATATATATTGAGATGAATATCTTGAACACAATACTCTGAAAACACCTCTGGAATATTGTGTTGGGGAGTAGCTAATGGATAGAAAATGACTATGATATCATCTTTATCTAACTGTCATTAAATGTTCAACAACTATTCTTTATCTTTAATTGGAGGTTACTTAAGCTAGTTGGGAAGATGTGAATCCATATCTACTACTTTATTGTAAATAGAAATAGCACTAGGGGATTCACTTATCATATTGTATGGCAGGAGATCCATGGGTGGTTCATGGAATGACTACCAACATGGGTTGTCTTTCAGTCGATAAAGGATTTCACCAATCAATGATGAGGCATACGAAATGAATAGCCACATTTTTCGATGTTTTAAATGTTATTAGGGGTTTCTAATCATTAAATAAATAATTAGAGGACCATTTTAAGAAAGATAAATGTAGTAATGGGAAGGACTACTATGACAGATTGATGTTCGACTATGAGGAGAATTCCTGCAATGTATACTCTGTGGATAACCATTAAGGAGGATGATAGAAATGGGATAAAATTATTTTTCGTTGATATTCTATCCATGTGAAGGTTTTTCATGGTTCTCATCAGGAGTAGGGCTCTCCAAATCGATCAGATTATGGACATGAAGGAAGCCTTAATTTAAATTATATACAGAGGACCTATGGAACTGCTTCCACTATTCCAATAACATGGTAATAATATAGTAGGATCCTGAGATATTATAGATAAATGTTTTTGGGCTTCAATAACCACTCTATTAAGTATATTGGGGTTGTATATTATCTCTTCATTTTCCAATCATCTCTCGATAGTATTCTTTTTTGATTATTTCTTATAGGTGAATGGGGCCACTTGTTTGGTGTAATGGATTTCATATATGGAATCATTATTAGTTAGATATCATTTCACTACAATAATTTTTGGAAAAGTTTCTATAATTTTGGAATGTGTTTCTTCCAACCTAGAGTTCCATTAAAACGGGTTGATTTCCTCTAATTGGAATAGGATTATTTTTCCTATCTGGTTTCCATATATCATGGGGAATTTTTTCCCATGACCCTCCTGGAATGGTGTACAGATGTGCGTCTACTCTGGAGTGACCCTCTCTTTTTTATAAGTCGCCCATTTGTGTTTATGTATTTGTGTGACCACCGCACTAGCACTGCTATTGTTTTTATTATGTTCTGGAAGGTTCTTAGGATGTGGATAGGAATTTTATTCTTCCCTTTCATCATAATTAGGATGTTCTTGGTAACCTCAGTTGATGGAATAGTGATATATTCCCATTATATGGTTAGAGAAAGGGTTCATTACTAATCCTATCATCTATTTTCATTCATTTTTCACGGAGAGTACTCATGTATGGGGGTAGATATATGTGTTTAAACCCTGTGACACGTAGGATAATTTCTCCAAACACTTCTAGGTTAGGCTAACAACCTTGATGGATGTGGGAAGGTGTGTGCGCCTTAGCTTGGTTTAGGTAAAATTTGACAAGAGGGCTTTGTTAATACAGGATGGTGTTTGTGCCTTCTAATTGATTTCCTCCATATTTGATTGGAGGGATTCTATGGATTATTTCAATTTATTCTTCCATATGTGGCTGGTGTGGGAAGGTGTTTATTTCTACTCATGGGTTTTCCACTGAATTTGACTGGAAGGATTCTCTAGATATTGTAGAACTTTTCCAAAAGAATTTTTTAGTGAGGGAAATTGTTTTTTCATACTGACAGTCTTCCACTAAATTTAATTTGCGGGCTTCTCTGGATGGTTTAATACTATAATAGATGAATTTTCTAGTGTGGGAATGTGTTTGTGCCTACACACAGTTTGGTACTAAATTTGATTGTTGGGATTCAGAGGGAACAAAGGTGTAGACCTAATCCCATTTTTCTTCTTATATACATCCGTGGTTCATTTTTTATTCCCAGGTCTAAGTAACCTGGGCCAAACTATTAAAGAGAAAACCCCCATCATGTTGAGGGTTTGTTTTAATGTGGCATTGGTGATGGTGGATTCTTGCAGGATCCCTTTTTATGGACCCCTATGTTATCTTTATGTGAAAATCGATGGCCTCTTGATCTGCCTCCCAAGGTTAATGGAGGAGCTGACTCTTGTGTTTTAGGATTTGATCTCGAAACAGTTTGAGATGGCGATTAGTGTCATCTACTTCTAGGACACCAGTTTTCATTGAGTAGACAGATGGTGTTGCTTAATAAGTTGGAGATCCTGTTGAGTATCCTCTAGGGTCTTGATGGTACCATTATGGTGGTTCTATAAAACTACTTCTTTTGAGACTCAGTGTTGAAGATTTTAGGTGGAATACATTTTCATCTATTTAGTGGAGGACCCATTATATGTAGTAGCTAATGCCTATGTCTATTGGAATTATTATGAGTCAATTTGGATTGAATGTATATCTTGTTGAAATGGCCTAAAGTATTTTTTTGACAAAAAACAATAAAACCTACCGAAATCAGCATATCAATAGACGATCTCATGTATAATCAATATTTTCATGTCTTTGTCTCATTTTAGATGAAAAAGGGGCCTGACATGTGGGTAACATAGACATCTTGGTTACGGATTCATGTAGGGTTCACCATTTTTTCAATGAAAAATCATGGTATATTGATTTTATTCTTTAAGGCTTCGTTTTGGGGGTTTGAATGGTTTCACTATTATTCACGTCATATTCATCATTTTTGAACGACTTCCAACGGGTTTTGATTGTAGAGTTGAAAACATCCAATGGTACCCTTTTCTAAGATGTTTCAAAAACCTACTTTCCAAGGGTAGGATTGAATTGGTAAATCACCCCAATGAAACTTAGGGGATTTCATTGACTGAGAGGATGGGATGTGGGGATTTTCACACCCTTTTGGGGGAAATTATTTCCAACTCTAGGACTCCCTTGACAATTTAATAAATGTTCACAAATATTTTATTAAATACCATGTAAGATACAGGTCCCCCATAAATTAAAAATCTTTTATTATCTATAAATTACTTCTAGATGATAGAAAAAATAGGAAAGATATCATTTATGAGGCATTTAATTAGGCTCCAAGGGTTTCCTTGGGTGTCCATAGTGGGGCCTTGCACATTTCCTAGGTTTACGAGGGAACCTTCAAGCTAGTTCTAGTTGATTATAGGGGAGTGGTTTATCACATAGGTGTTTTTTATTTCACATATTAGAGGGAATTCGACACAACCATCCCCCTTAATTCTATATTATATCAGATTTTAGAGAGATACTTTGATGGTTTTGGGGGATTGATAGAAGGACTAGGGTGAGTAGAGCTTCAATAAATCTCCATGTTTTTTCAACATCTAAAATGAGGTTCCCGAGGGTCCCATTTATAGGAAAACTCAGGGCCCTGGGTGAAATATTTTTTCCACTAAGGTCCATCATGCATGTGTTTCACGTAGGTGTTGTAAAAAAGGGTTCCTTACTCTTTTGGGTTTCACAGGAAGGGAATGTGTGATCCTCCATGCCTACAGGTTTTGTGTATTAGGCTTGACCTAGGTGAGTTTCTTAGTTCTCCTTAGTTCTCTTTAATCCATTTATATGGACCTGGCCTTATTACATTACATAATCTCGAATTTTTGTCAAGAACTCACATCGTTTCACATTTAAAATATGTTAAAGTTTAGAGTTTTAGAAAATTGGGATATCATACATACATAACTTTTAACATTTATATAGAGCAGATACAATAAAACAATATCCATTTCATCCAAAATATTAAACATTTCAAATAAACATGTTTTGAATGAAAAATTTTCATAACATTTAACTTGGAATCCTTATTTGTCTTACACATACTTATAAATTTTCAAAATAATTTAAAAACATGGGATGAGCTCAATAAAATCCGTAAGGTATATATAAATAAGTAATGAAGACATTAATCCATGAATACTTTTAAATTTATGAAATCATTTTCAAAAAGACATACTTGTCACCAAAATATACTCACTTTGTGAAACTTGAGATTTCCAATATATTTAGACAAAACATAAAGGAAATAAATAGAACCATAAAGGTATCTTGGAACATTAATTACATAATCTTGAAACCCTCTCGTGTATCATATAAATTTTAACCCTCATGGATAACATACAACGTAACCTTCATAACTACATTATTGTGTAACCATCGCAGTTACACTTAGAGTTACCATACGGTCGAACTCCATCATACACATACCCAATGAATTGGAGGGGGATATAGGTCCCACCATTCTTCATAAAAAATTATCAAGAGAAATAAAATAATCATCAATCAATAATACTTGCATGAAAACATTCACTTTGAATTTTGTAAAACAGAATTTTAAAAGATGTTTTTAATGGAATGTCTCTTACAAATATCATATAATTGATGTGAGAAATTAATATAATTAAATTAATATGTATTTAAACTTTAAATAAAAATAATAGAACATAATATAAAAAAATTCATTTCACAAATAATCATAATATCATATAATGAATAACATAAAAGGTTAACCCAAAGAATGGAAATTGGGTAAAGGATTCCCTTACCTTGGGTTCGTATTACTTAAAACATTTTTAAGACTCCAATTTAATGGTTAAAAGTGTTTTATTAATATATTAAAGAAAAATATTCATGTTTACAACACCTTATATTATCATTTCATAACATTATTTCACCCTTTAATTATTAGTATTTTGTTCCTTCCATTGTTTCAGGTGCGTTCTTTACATGCTTTGCATAGCCGGTTGGTATTTGATTTTATTGTCGTATGGAAATGAAATTATTGTAGTGGAATTAAATGGTATCAATATTTTTCTATAAAATCAAATTATTCCATAAATAATATGGTTATATGGTATGAGTAAAAATCATTATATAAATCTTTAGTGATATCTGTTTAGATCATTTTGGTAGTTTTTTTATAATCACATAATAGTTTCATTATATAACATAATATTATGTATATATGTTAACTCCATAACAATAAAGAGGATATATAATACACTTTAAAATATTTTCCAACCCTTAAAATTGTTTTATAACCAGTTTTTACGGATGTAATGTAAATTGAAAACACATTGTCCCCGAGTTTGGTAAATCAGCAGATCCCATATGGTGTTTTTTATTATTATTTAGAATAAGAGGAAGAGGAGAGGATGAATGATGAATAATTTTTCCAAAAACAAGATAAAAATCAAGAATATAAATAATAATGGATCCTTCATACCACTTAGATATTGGGATGATAATAAAGTATACGAAAAGAAAGTGTTGAAAAGAAAATTCAATAAAATGAAAGCAGATCTTTACCTCTGTATCTCTTCTCCTTGAGATCCTCCTTAAGGCCCTTGGTTTTGTCCTTTTAGTGAGACTATAAGTTCTTCCACATGGGGAAGGGGATTTGGAATATTATTTGGTAGAACTTAGATGAGGCTAAAGGCTTGAGTGTTGTGAGAGAAAGAGGGGGTGAGGATGGTATTTATAATGTTGGAGAGCAGCTGTTTTACATTATTTTAATTATTAGTTTAATATTTTTGCTAAAGACTGTGTACATTCTTGATTAACGTGACCCAAAATAGTAATAATTTAATTTAAGTTCGAAACAATGGCCGTTTACATCATCCATGAATCAAGCATGATGCAGAAATTCATTTATTTAGCATATTTTGTTAATTATTGTATTACACTATTCACAAAAATAATGTATTTCAGAAAATTCCCAAAAAATCACACTAAACATTTATCAATGTGTAATATTAAAAAATGAACTCCATTTTTAGAAAATAATTTTCAATATATGATTAATTTTATTTTTAAATAAAATGATATTTTATTCCAAAAATAACAATTTTAAAGCCATAACTGATTTCATATCACCTTGATAATTTAATCAAGAACTCATTATCGTATAAACCTAAGAAAATAAAACAATAATATCATTTTCTATTCATAAGGTTCATATTACTATTCATATTACTATTCATAAGTGTATGTTACTATTCACCCAAAAGAGAAGTTGATTCTATCATACTCCAAATAACGTACTGATCACAACAGTAGATGTCCATTTTTTGAAATTCAAAACATAGAAGGATAGAAATTGTGTTTAATGGATAATTTATAAATTTCACCTTAAAAAAGTTTCATTCTGTAGAGACTTAGTGTTTCATGCATTTCAATTTATATTTAAAATCTTGGGGTGTTTCAACATTATTTCTTGAGTTGATTTTCATTAAATAATTTAATCCCCATGAGATAAAAAAGGTGTCAACAACATCCAGTGCCAAAATTTTTGTGATGAATTTAATTAATTTAACAATTATATATATTCATGAATAAAAAAAGAGAAATCTCCCCTAAAATTTATCTAATTTATTCTTCATAGTTTCTAACAAAAATCACCTTTTAAACTACTCTAAACAAAACATGGTCTCTCTAAGAAAGTAAATTCAAATTTAAAATAGAAATTACATTAGGTCCATACATTTATAATCAAAAATATTAAACCAAGAAAAAAAGAGATTATGACTATAAGCACCGTTTCAATTGATAAGGGATAAGGGTTGATATGAACAAAAGGATTTGAGAGGATTTTATTCAAAATTAAAGAAACACACATAAAAAATGTTTATTGAACCATGGGTTTCCCCCCATGAAGTACAATATTTATAGTCCTCATCCGAACTCTCCTAGAAACTAACCTTTGTCACTTCGATGATGCGGGTTCTGAAGTAGGAACAACCACATGTGATTATCCCATTTATTTATATTTTATAATTGAATAACATGGGAACCTAGACTGATAATAGAACACATGAATCTCTTTCCAGCTTCAATATACCCCTGAAATGACCTCCTTCTAGAGTAGAATATCATGCCATCCAGTTCAATAAAAAATTCATTTTTTTATATTCGTGATGAGACAGATAATTTAATGATGTTATCAAGGTTGTAACATGGCCCTCAAAGGCCTCATATACCTGAATAATATCAAACTTTTCAAAAACAATAGTTCTCAAGGCTGGGTTTTGAAAAATAGATACTGGGAGAGGTAGTTCGGCATTTCTTGTATTAGTTTTTGAAAAATTTGACATCAAATATAACTCCTATTTAATTTTATTCCCAGATTTAGAATTACTTTCAATACTAAAAAATCATGATCTCCATAATGAAATATACAGAAGGACAAAATTAAAATCATCCAGAAAACATTCAAGTTCATGTTTTTTAAAAATTTTACTTTCATCTATGAATCCACCCACACTAATCTTGTAATAAATTATCTTTTATTGTGAATAATAATATTTGATAAGGTCCATTAGTGTTTTTTGAAGAAAAAATTCGTGTATAAATTCAAAAATATCATTCCCAATGAAAACATAGTGAATTTTGGGTTTTCCATGACATCTTTATGGGAAAAAAACTCCATTTCAATCATAAAATAAAAAACAAGATATTTTATTATTATTGACACTCCTCACCAATTGTTAAACACATGATTCACATTTATTATTTAATTCTAGGAGATAATCCTCATCAATGAGGGGCTTGATGGATAAATGTTATTCCCTGATTTTTAAGTCAAATTCCACCCCTCTTCTTCTTTACCAGAAACCAGTTCAAAGTTTTATTGGGTTTATGCTTGAAAATTGGTAATATCACATTTAAAATCAATTTAAAAATTTCGGAATAATTGATATCCAGTTTATTGTAATCTTTCAACATATCGCCATCATCATGTTCATGTGTTTTTCTTATTATTTTAAAAAAGTGGGTGAATATTTTTCAACATTGAAATTCTCATTTTCAAGTTTCTCCCCAACCCATGTTTCCGTAGGTTCAAAAAATTGGAATTAAATAGGGTTAAATGTAATTATATCAGTGGTTTGATCCTTGTATAATTCCACTTTTGAATCCTTTTGGTATTATTGGTATAGTTTGTACCAAAAAATTTCATCATAATTGAGCTCTAATTCACAATTTGTTTCCTCTTCTTAACATTACCCTAAACTACTAAAAATGGATTCAGACAATTCTTTTTCCTCAATTCCAATTTCAATTTGAATTTGATATTTTGTTTTATTAAATAATTCCCATTTTTCAACATGATATTTTTTCACTGTGTGGTTGTCTCCCTGTTCATGTTCATTAAATTTATCATGAATTTCATAGAACATTTCTTTCAAAACTAATTAATCATTGGGTTCAGGTTCATAATACCCTTAATATTCTATATAATTACATGTTAGTCGATACAGGTTATAGACACACTACCAAGAATTGATCCTGTAGTAGTGACAAAAAACAAAATACATTTCATTTTGTTGACCCTATCCCCTTTGATATTCCATTTTAAAGCAACATAAAAATTTACATTTTCAATAGTACCACACAACAAGATCCAAGGAATATTTAATTCTTGACACCTAGAAAATGATGTTGAATTTGAAATTTAACACCTAATAGTGAGATAGGAAGTAACATGTTCTGTTTTAAAAAAAATTAAATACTATCTAATTTATTTTTAAAAAATTTCAAACCCCTAAACACTCATCACACATTCCCCAACAATGGTGATAAAACTTTATATGTTCAGGGTGTGGTCATTGATGTGTCATTCACATTAAAATTTATATTTCTTACTATTTAACATAGTGGTGGGTAGGGTCGAACCATGATGATGGTTGTTGATATGTTCTAAAGGATTTAGTTTTAATCTATACTACTGGAAACATGGAAATGAATTGTGTAGGGTGTTTTTGAATATTTTGAATGGGAGATAGATGAGTTGAAAATGAAGAGAGAAAGTGATAAAAGAGTGGTGTTATGCCTAACTTATGTTGACAAGAAATAACATGTAGAATGAGATAATAAGGAAAGTTCAATTAGTGATACTCTATGTAATGATGATGTTATTGGAAATATGAATTCAACATAACATGTAAACAGTGAAGTAACACAGAAAATAACTAGTGTTAATCAGTGATCACCTATTCAAGCCGTCCTATTATTTAATATCTAGATTAAAACAATAGTAAAAAAATTCAAATACCATTTTAATTACTTTTTCTTCCTTTGATTCCTTAATAAAAAACAAGAACTGAATAGAAATAATGAATGAAAAGAAATATCAGTTGGAGTTATGTGGATTAAAAAACATGAATATGAATTTATTATCAATAAAGATCAAGAAAATTCCCTCAATAAATTATACACAGTGAATGGACAAAAAAATTAAGTGGAAGGAAAAAAATTATAAATTCAACATAAAATAAAGTGGAAATATAGAAAATCTTCCCTCTCGAGTTGATTTTCATATCCTCATTCCTTTTCTCCAATTTCGTATTGGGTTTAATATTCTTCTAATTCTTGAGGTATAATCTCTTTACCTCATGATGGATGTGTTCCTACAACATAAATTTATCCTCTGTCTGGAAGTGTCTCTCTTCATGTGTCACCTCCAAATTTTTTATTACTGTGGAGCTTGGATGTGTGCCTGAACCAAATATTGATCCCCTGTCTAGAAGTGTCTCTACATAGGCGTCGTCACTAAATTTATATCCATTAATTTTTTGAGGACCACCATGGAAATGTTTTACTGAATTAACACATTTACCATTTTTCAACAAACATGAGGTAACTATTATGTTACCTACACCTCACATGAGTTGTGCCCTTGTAACAAACTTGACAGAACAACTTATGGTTTTTTTAATTGTACATGGATGTAATTTTGACATGATTCATGGTTATTTTATCTCACTATCTATGTTAAAAACAAGACTTTAAATTAGTCACGTGATTTTAAACACTGTTTGTTTCAGTTCAGCTACATCACAAAAATTAGGTGATTGGTTAATCATCATTCTCAAGATTGATGTATGGCCTTGTAGCATGCCATAAAATGAATTGGTCTTATGTGTTTATTTAGTGAATCAAAGAATGAATTGTTATCCATATTTAGCAAGTTCAAGGGAATCACAAATATCATTTTGAAGGTGTATTTCTTCATGGCTCTGTGACCTCAAGTGGTCTTCAGCATGCCATTAAATGAATCAGTGACTGTATTTTTCTCTTCTACACATAATCATTAGTTTAGGTATTCTATTAGGACATAATCACAAATATTAGTTTAGAACTGTGCTTGTTTTAAGCGTATAACATATTCTACAATGGAAACACATGTTTGAGTGGTTCTTCAACATTACACCATTTTTCTTCAGTTGGTTCTAAATTTATTGAAGGTCGAATAATGATTTTTTTTATCCAAGAGATCTTCTGCACTGGTTGACAATTACAACCATCCACAGACTCATCAACGTTTAAGGTTTGATTGAAATTTACTCAACACAGTAATCACATTGGAACTTGGATTTTCCATCCCTATTTTCATCTCAGTCGTGTGGTTGATTGGTGTTTATCATAGGGTGGACTATCCAGACACGATTGATTTCATGCAATGTCGTTTGGCCAATCTCAACAATGCATGGCTGATTGAGTTTTTGTAAAATATTTTTTTAAAAATATTTTAGAAAAATACCCTAGGTTCAGTTTTTTTAAAAATTTTCTCTAAAGGAGGCGTCGCAGGTGTCGCCTTTAGGCTTCGGGTGAAAGGCAGCAGCTGTGTTGCCTCCATTCGAGTTAACTTGAAAGGCGACAACCCCGCTGCAGCCATTCTTCTAATTTTTTTGTTTATATATATATATAAACACAATTTTCAGGAGAATTTATCTTCTATTTAAAATCGTGCAGTACTTCCATTACAGAAGACTGGATTCTGATAGAATCTATCACCTATGGCTCCCTTTTATATGATATCTTACCCTGGAAATCATTCTGCATTTCTGATGTGGGATTCTGGTTCTTCCTTTTCTGCGCAGAACATTCTGCATTTTCAATGTGGGATTCTGTTTCAAGTACGTGACTTTGAAAGACTATAAAATTTAAATTATAAGACCACTATAAATGAAACTTAAAACATGAATTAAACATATAAGAAATAGTTGAAAACAAAAAATAATAATAATAAATGATGATAAAAAATAATTTATAAGCTTTCAAAACCACCTACTTGAAACAAAAATAATATTTCAAATTCGTGACATTGAAAGCCTATATAACATAAACAGATTACCAACCTAAATGAAACTTAATTCATTGATTTAACATATAACAAATAGTTGAAAATAAAAAAAAATCGTCAAAAATGTTCATGAAATATAATTTGTAAGCTTTAAAAGATGCCTACATGAAACTTAAAAATGTTTCAAGCACGTGACTTTGAAAGCCTATAAAATATAAACTATAAAACCGATATAATTTGAAGTTAAAATATGGATTAAATATATAATCAATAGTTGAAAATAAAAATAATTTCTTAAAAAATGTTGACGAAAATTAATTTATAAGCATTCCAAAACACCTACTTGAAACATAAAAAAGTTTCAAGTACGTGGCTTTGAAAGACTATAAATATAAATTATAAGACAGATATAATTAAAAGTTAAATTATGGATTAAAAATATAATAAATTATTTAATTATTTAATTAATAATAAATAATTAGTTAATTAGTAATTGTTAATAATTAATTATATAATAGTTGACTAATTAATTAGTAATATAATTAATAAGTTTATAATAGTTAATTTGTTAATTGGTAATATAATTATAAATTTTATTTATTAATGATAATTAATAATTAGTATTTATTAAAAATTATTATATAATAATTAATTTGTTTATTAATAATATAATGATTTATAATATAATAATTAATTATTTAATTGTTAATATAATTATAAATTATAATTATTATTTATAATTATTCATTATAATTTTTTATTATGATTATTCATTATAATTATTAATTATTAATTATTAATTATTAATTATTAATTATTAAATATTAATTATTAATTATTAATTATTAATTATTAATATAATTTTTAATTATAAAACTATTAATTATATAGTAATTAGTTACGTAATTAGAAATTATTAATAATTTATTATTTAATAATTAATTATTTATTTAGTTATATAATTAGTTAATTACCAAACTAATTATTAATTATATAAAAATTAACTAGTTAAGTAGTAATATAAATATAAATTATAATTATTCTTTATAATTATTCATTATAATTATACATTGTAATTATTAATTATTAATTATTGATTATTAATTATCAATTAGTTAATTAGTAATATAATTATTAATTACATAAGTATTAATTGTATAATAATTAGCTCATTAATTATAAATTATTAATAATTAATTATATAATAATTAATTAGTTAATTACTAATATAATAAGTTAATTAGAAAAATAATTATTAATTATCTAATAATTAATTGGTTACATAGTAATAAAATTAGTAATTATATATTTATTTATTAGTTAATTATTAATATAATTATTAATTATATAATTTATTAAGTAGTTAATTTGTAATTATTAATAATTATTTATATTATAACTAATTAGTTGATTAGTAATATATTTATAAATTATAATTATTCATTATAATTATTAATTAGTATTTATTAAAAATTATAATATAATGATTAATTACTTAATTTGGTAAAAAATTATTAATTATATAATAGTTAATTAGTTAATTAGTAATATATTTATTCATTATAATTATTAATTGGTTATAAATAAATATTTAAATATTAAAATTACTTAGATAATTTTTAATATAATTATTATTTATAATTATTCATTTGAATTATTCATTATAATTAATCAGTATAATTAATCATTATAAGTATTAATTTGCTAATTATTAAGATAATTATTAATTATATAACTATTAATTGTATAATAACTAGTTGGTTAATTAGTAATTATTAATAATTAATGAGTTAATTTGTAATATAATTAGTTAATAGGTAATATAATTAGTTATTAAATAATTATTAATTATATTACTAATTAACTAAATATATTACTAATTAACTAATTAATTATTATATAAATAATTATTAATAATTATTAATTAAGTAACTAAAATTTATACAATGAATAGTTATATAATTAATAATTATATCACTAATTAACAAATTAACTTTTTAATAATTATCTAATTAATAATTAATAGTTAATAATTAATAAATTACAAATAAATTATTATATAATTAATTATTACATATATTAAATAAATAATTAAACAATTTATTATATATTTAATCCATGTTTTAACTTAAAATTATACTGTTCATATAGTTTATATTTTATAGTCTTTTGAAGCCACATACTTAAATCATTTTTAGTTTCAAGTATGTGGTTTTGAATGCATATAAATTACTTTTCTTGAACATTCTTTATGAATTTATTTTTATTCTCAGCTATTTGTTATATGTGAAATCCATGTATTAAGTTTCATTTATGTTGGTCTTATAGATTATATATTATTCACTTTCAAAGTCACGTACTTGAAGAATTTTTATGTTTCAAGAATGTGTCTTTGAAAGCTTATAAATTACATTTTATCCTCATATTTTATGAAATTATTTTTATTTACAACTATTTTTTATAAGTTTAATCTATGTTTTAAGTTTCATTTATAATGGTTGTATAGTTTATATTTTATAGTGTATAAAAGTCACGTACTTGAAATAGAATCCCACATAAAAAATGCAGAATGATTTCCAGGGTAAGACCTCTTAAAAAAGCGAGTCCTGGGTGAGATCTTCTATCTCAATCTAGATTGCTTGAAAGGCAGTACTACTGGAGATTAAATAGTGGATAAATTCTGTTGAATTGTTTTTATTTTTGTTTTATTGTTTATATATATATATAAACAAAACAAATAAAAAATAAAAAATAAAAATTTAATATATATATATATATATGGTTTTAGTGGAAAGGCGGCATCGCGGATTCCACCTTGCACCCGACGCCAAAGGCATTGAGGTGTAGTTTTTAAAAAAAATTAAACCTATGCATTTTTGACAAAATATTTTTTTAAAAGTATTAAAAAAAACTCATGGACGATTACTTTTATACATTTCCAATTATTTTGGTTTTCCATGGATGATTTACATCAATTGCGAACGTTTATAATTTTCTAAGTATTATTGCTGGAGTCTTTTGGTGGATTTCCTTTTCCGGTTTTCCAACTTATAAAGCGACTTTCCAAAGAAAATTTACTAAATAAATAAAAAAAATTATTAAAAAAATATATGAATAAAAATAAATTAATTGCTTATCGTATTCTAAATTAAAAACATAAAATTAAATAATAAAGAAAAAATATTAAAAAAAATCAAAAACCATTAAACAATTAATTAATTGATTAAAAAAATAATGATAAAATTGCTAATGAATAAATATATAAGTTAATGAAATTAATTATTATATTATCTATAACGGTAATAATGAATTAAATTAAACCATCATTAAAATAATAAAATATTAAAAAGAAAAAATTAAAAATAAATACAAATTACAATAGTTGATTAATTAATTAAAAATATAAATAATTATATCAAAAATTTAATTAACTAAAAACAATAATTAATTCAAAAAATCTAAAAATCTAAAACAGAAACATAAAAATTAAGTTAGAATGGAAAAATTCAACACATTAAATAATTAAAACTGAAAAATAGATTAAACATAAAAATCATCAATTTCACATTTGATTTTGAAATGAGCCATATCACAATTATTTACCACTTTAAGCCATTGTTAACATTAAAAACATGATTAAACTATAGAATTAATGTCTCAAAGGATATATTTTAAAGGCCACATCAGCTGCCAACAAAGCGAGGTTCAATGCTCTAGCCATTGGAGACTACAATCTCACATTGCTGACGAGATTGATGGTGGTTTTAAAGAACTATTTTTATGTTCCTAGTAATACCAAATACATTATTTATATCTCTTTTTTAGATATGGGTGAATTTATTTTCAACATTGAAAATAATTATTTCTAGGTTTATAATGATAGAATATGTTATGGTGTATAAGAACTGAATAATGTCATTTATGTATTAAATTAAGAAAAAAGTATTAGCAATTGATAATGATACTAATATGTGTGACTCATATGAAACCTAAATGCGGAATAGCTATATTGGTCATGTAAATGATAAAATTTTTAAAAATATCTATCAAAATGGTTATTTATAATCAATTGAGATAAAGCCACATGAAAGCTGTCTTCTTTATTTACATGGTAAGATGAACATGCCATCATTCAATGGTTAAGGTGAAATGGCAATCAGGCTTCTAGATTTTGTACAATCTAATATTTGTGTACATTTTCTAGTATAGGCTAGATGTTAATACTCATATTTATTAATTTTACTGATGACTTGAGTAAGTATCGTTATATGTACATAATGAGGTACAAGTCTAAATCCTTTGAGAAGTTTAAAGAGTTCAAGCATTTGGTTGAGAATCCACTTGGTAAGAAGATAAAGAGAACTTCGATTAGATCAAGGTGGTGAATATCTTAACCAAGAATTTGTCAAATATGTATATGAGTGTGTGATTTTATCTCAACTCACTCCATCTTACACACCATAGTGGAATGATGTTAGTTAAAGGAGGAACCGTACCCTATTAGACATGATATGGTCAATGATGAGTCATGCTGGTGTTGCCTTATTCTATTGGGGATATGCATAAGAAAAGGCATTATACTTACTAAAAAAAGGACCAAATAATGTGAAAAATGGTATTCCATTCGAGTTATAGAGTGAAAAGAATCCTTTTTTCACATATTTATACATGGGGTTGGGAGTCATTTTTTCAGTCTGGTTAAGGAAACAAACTAGAACCCCAAGACACATAGTGTGTCCTTATTCAGTAAACAAAGGGAACCAAATAATACAATCTAAACGTCCCTTTAGAAAATAATGTAACTATTACAAGATGGGTCATTTTTCATATGAGGGAGCACATCCTTAGTGGGGATAGTGGGAGAAATATTGACTTCATTGAAATTGATGCTCAAGATACACAAGATTTCATACAATAATCATTTCTAAAGGTCCCCATTGAATATGTTGCTCATGAAACACATGTACTGCCTAGGATTGCTAGAGAGGAAAGATAACCATAGAGATACAGTTTTCCAATCACCAATGATGGTTAGTCATTATAAATTTACAATGATGATCATCTCCCCTAAAAGGAGGAAATATAGAGATCAAAAGATGCAAAGTGGAAAGATACCATGAATTTTGTGAAGGATTCCATAAACCATAACCATGTCTGGGTTCTTATCAATCTTCCAGTTAATGTAAAACATTTTCGGTGTAAATTGGTATTCAATATTAATATGGAGATGGAAGTTAAATTAAATATTTACCGACCAGGGATAGTGGATAATGGGTTTAGAGGACGTTAATGCATTGACAGTGCTGAAACCTTTTCTCCGGTTTCGCTATTTAATATCATCAAAATTTTACTTTCCATAATAGATTACTATGACTATGACATCTACGAAATTGAAGTCAAAACTACATTACATAATGGGAAACTTCAAGAGGATTTATATATGACACAACTATACGGGTTTTGACTTAGGGAAATGTGAAAAAGTTATGCATGTTTCATAGATTTGTTTATGGATTAAAACAAACATCCTTGTCATGGAACATTTGATTTGATGAATCCAAAAAACAATTTGTTTTCATTAAGAATGAATGCGAACCATGTGTTTTCAAGGAATTTAGTTTGGGAAAATTGATTTCATAGTATTATATATTGATGAGATATAACTAATTGTAAATGATATACCCACCTTAAAAGAGGCTAAAGCATGATTGATCATGTTGGTCTCCATGAAGGACTTAGGTTAAGAAACATACATTCTAGGGATCAAGATCATATCTTATAGATCCAAGAGGATATGTGGAATAATCCAAGGTTCATTTATTGACCAGTTACTAAAGAGGTTCAATATGGAACAATTAAAGAGAGTATTGGTTCTAGTGTCGCATGGCATATATCTTTCTAAGAAAATGTGTCCTCAGACATAATAGGAAAGTGATAGAATGAGTAAGATCCCATACACATATGTGATTGTATTAATCATTCATTTCATGTTATGTTTGAGGGATCATGTTGCATTTTCTTTGACAATGGTAATCAAATATCAAGTAAATCCAGATGAATATCATTTAATTCATGTTATGGATATCCATAAGTATATAAGGTGTACTAAGGATATGTCCCTGGTGTATAGAGGAGATGAAAAACTAGTCATCAAGGGTTATAAAAACGCTAGTTTTTAGAATTATCATTATGATCTAAATTCATTGTTTAGATATGTATCATGTCCCAATGGAGGTGATTTGATCTTGGAGAGGTCAAAGTAGCTTGTTTTTGATGATTCTGCAAATGAGGTTGAGTATATTGTGAGCTCCAATGTTGCCAATGAAGTAGTTTGGATTCACTGTTTTTTCCACTATCATGATGTGGTACTTAGAAATAAATATCCTATCATATTTTATTGTGATAACACTAAAGTGGTGGCACACCCCAAATATATATGGTCACACCAAATGAAAAATCACATACATAATAAGTTTCCTATATTCAGTTATATTTCTCAATGATGTTAAGTTGAAGTGATTAGCGTATTCATGGATGAAATTGAGTTAGAATTATTAATGAAGGTTTTATATAATAATAAGCATGATTATTAGGTGGGGGATATTGTACGGAAAGCTATTGTCAGTTGGCTCTAGATAAAGTGGGAGTCTTTTTGATTTGGGGACCTTGAACAAACATGTTTAGTACATTATTACATGATTTTCTTATTAAATAAATTTTCTTATCACACCATGGTTGTTCTTATTCATAATATGTACATACAATAATTTCATTTGAATATATTTCGTGCTGAAATGTCATAGTAGTTCCCCACCATGATGAGAACCTAATAGTTCAATGACATTATTCCTAAACCATTTTTTATAGTCAGATGATATTTCTTGATGGAATATAGGAAATACAAACTATCAGGGGTAGGAGCCTCTTACGACATTGACGTACCTTCTCATTGGTTTTTCCCATGGAAATATCCATCATAAGAGGTTATGAGAAATTTTCCATCAATAGTAAATACAAATTTCCATGTTTCATTTGATGTTCCTATCTACGAATGTGTGTATTAATCATTAGAATTTAAGATTATCATTAAAGTATATCATGACTAAACTACTTGGATATATTGATGAAAATCGTGATGACATTTGTTTTTAGTGAGATAACATATATTTGGTGCATCATGAATAATATAACATTGATGGATAATGTGAGAAATGATTTAATTAATTTATATACTTAGTACAGTTAATATCTTAGTCCCTTTAATGGGAACAGTAATAGCTAAATAAATCCATGTCCATGGTGTTCAATGGGTGAGTTCATTTTTAGAAAGTCAAAGAAATAACATCATTTATATATGTTGATGAAACTGATATGAAAAATTCTTGATTTATATATTATGATGAATGTTTTATATTACATGGTAATCATTCAGATAAGATTGGTTGTCATTAGGATGTTAACTTCATTCCCTATGTATTACTTGTAATGTTTATATATGCTAACCTTGGTATTTAGGCGGTTATTATTAATTCCACTGAGAAAGAATCATATGTTAGAGTTGGTACCCTATAACCAACTAAGTTTTATTTTAAATTACATGAATATTCAAATCAATGATGATTAATATAAATATATTTTCACATATTGATTATTCTTCTACATAACATTGCTAAGAGAATATCCTAGATTATCTGTTGCATTGATAAGGTCATACAATTTCCTTGATATGACGAGAACCTTGAAATTCCATGATTATATTCTTAAAAATTATTCTACAGAGGGATCATCAGAATCCATATTGAAAGGATGAGGGTCATCAGAATTCAGATAGTAGATGCAGTAAAAGGGCCTAGCCAGCTCACTCTTGCGACTGATCTGAGTTAGCATTGGAGGACAAAAATATTAACTAATTTTTAGGCTTGTTATTTAAGTTCATTTGAATGGATTGTATGGGAAGTCTATTTAAATTGATATATTTACTTATATTTTGTATTTGGTGTGTGTATGATTTTTAAGTAAAATACATGGCGAGTTTATTTATATGGACATGTTCCTTTTAAAATGTGTCTCTTTTTTGTGGTATAATTTATAATTTCATTAAATTATTATCATTTTAAAGTATTATTTTGGATTCTAAAAGTTTTTTCTATGGTTTTTTAGTTCCCATGTGAATTATTGGTTATTTTATTTTATTTAAAAGACAATTCCTCCAAGATGATCTCTTTCAAATATAATAGGAGAAGCTTCAATTAAGGTTATGTAGGTGGATCCTATAGTGGTACCTTGTTTGGTTGAAATGGTTTTCCATTCCATTTTGACAATTGGGTTAGTGGGCATCATGAACCTAAGATGAGTAGTGGACGATGGATCAGAATTTACAAAGCATCATCCACATGTCTTCTGTGGAGATAAAGGAACCCAAGAATCAGAGGAATGTCTTGAACAGACTGATAGGGTCTTAAAATTTTCGAGCAATCTTGAATATTACTAAGTGGGTTTTACCATGAATATGTTTGAGGGTACTAGAAAATCATGGTGAGACTCTATAGTGCAAGCCAAGTTTTAGGAATGTCTTGCTGAGGTTTCTTTTTATAAAATCATTAATCAACAGTTTAATCGTGGTAAATTTTGTGTGGAAAAGACAAGGGAGTTTTTGACCATAGAGAATGGGGAGTGTACTTTTCTGGATTACTCCAACCATTTTTCTAAGTTGGTGCATCGCATAATAGAGCTTATATTTAATGACTACCTATAGACACACATATTTGATATGGGAAGGGGGATGAAATTAAGTCAATAATAGTTATTTTTGGGCTTACATACCATTGTGGAGGTAGTTTATAAAGATTATTTAGGAGAGGAAGACATATTTGGATGGACAGGTTTGGGTAGAGCATCAGTTGGTATGGAAGTTATCTAGGGTACTTATTCTAGTCCAAAAAAGGATGCACAAGAGTGGTTTGTTTTCTACAGGTCAAATATCAGGGGCTTTTTCAGGGAAGTGATAGGTTATCTTCTATTAGTTTGGGAGGCATGGAAATACCGAAACTCACTAGTTAGAGGCTGGTAAAACTATTAATCTGTGTGGGTGATCTTACCATCTGAAATTTTTCTATGATAGGATGTCCCAAGGCTATAAGGTTGGATCCAATTTCACCAAGGGATCATAGGTTCACATTGATGGTCCTAGGGGTGGTGGTTCTCATTCTATATCCAAGGGGGATGTCTAGGTGGTAATGTGTAGACAAATTTATACAGAAGAGTGTGTTCCATAAGAATATGAAACAGGGCCAGCTACTATTAGAGGTATGGTGATTATTTTATCTTCAACAGTGATAGATTTTTTTGATACAGATGTTGTTCATTATTTTATATCATCAATGTTGGTTGAAATATTGTATTTATGTACATATATTATTACATTTTTGTTGGATCCTCCAATTCCTTTATAAAAGAGGTCCGAATAAGGTTTAAAGTTCCCTTCATGTCGGGTGGGGATAATTGATGTTGAGGTGGTTTAAGAATTCTTAGTGCCTGATCTTGACATATTCAAAATGATTATTATCCTAGATTAGATTATCTATGTGAAGTTCCAGATAGAATATTATCATCATCATGTGTAGTAATTATTTATCAATTGGGTCACACATGTCTTCTAAGGTGGTTGAAACTCTAGATCAGGAGGGGAAGGTCTTGTTTTTTCCTTATGCTGGTATAATCTCACGCAATTTTTCATGGATGTTTGTTGATGCAGTTTACATTAATTGGGAATTTATGAATATGTTGTTGTCTTTGTGTACCCTGAGGTATTTCTGGATGTTTTTCTAGCATACCACTATAGAGAGGTTGATTTTAGTACTAACCTACTCCCTGGAATGATTCCCATTTATATTTCATCCTATTATATATAACCTACTGTGTTAGTAGAACTTATGGTCTAATGTGAGGACATAGAGGTGTAAGGATTTATTTGTCTTAGTGTGACACAATGGTCCTTTCCTATATTCATTTCTAATAAGGTAGATTGAATCCCCAAGCTTTGTATTGTCCATCAAAATTTGAATCGTGTGACTGTTAATTAAAAGTAGCCTTTAACCATAATTGATGATCTCTTTGATCATTTAAGAGGGCATGATTTGTTTTATATTATTGAACTGTAGTTAGGGTACCATCAGTTGAGAGCCTGAGGGGAGGAGATACCCAAGAAAACATTTCAGAGTCGACTTGAGTATTTCATGGTTTTGGTTATTCCAATCAGACTCACTAATTCTCTTATGGTATTTACAGATTTGATGAACCACATATTTCATTGGTTCTTGGAATATTTTATTTTTTTGGTCATAGTTGATATCATGTTGTACTCTATGTTAGAGGATAATCAATTTGACCATTTTTATATCATTTGTCAATCCTTGAAAAGAACATCCTATATATGGAAAACATTCCATGTGAGAGTTTTGGTTTTGAAAGTTGATGTTTTAGGTGCATGTGATATATGAGTGTGGAGTCTAAGTTGATACTGAAAAGGTAAGGGTAGTTATGCCCTTGGATAATCCTAGAAACGTTTTTGAGATCTGAAGCTTCTTAGGGTCAGCTAGTTACTACAGATAGTTTGTTTAGGACTTATCCAAGCATTCATCTTTGATGAAATCTTTAAAACATAAGGGTGTAAATTTTGAATTAGGTAAAAAATATCAAACAGATTTTCACTGATTAAATTGATTTTAAATTTAGCACCAGTTTTGATTCCACCAAATCCATGTTCATGTTATGATGTTTTTTGTGATGCCTCATGTATAGGTTTGGTATATGTCGTGATGAAAGGGAAATAGGTGGTGGATTATGGATCAGGAAAGTTATGTCCCCATGCGATGAACTACCCTACCCATTATATTTATTTGTGAGTAGCTATGAATGCACTAAATACATGACATGAATATCTTTATGGGGAGAAATTTATAGTGTATTCTGTAAAAAATTTTGATGTATGTTTTTACGTAGAGGGATTTGAACATATGACAAAGAAATTTGGTTGAGTATCTTCAAAACATTCATTATTGTATCATATATACCCCCTAGAAAGGAATTGTGGTTGTCGATGTACTAAGAAGATGAGTACCAATCCAATTAGTGAAGGAATCAATTGAAGGGTGGTCTCTAATGATTTTTTTAGTGGAGATGATATTGGGAGTGAAGGAGTATGGTCAAAAAGTGTTCTTTGATTGATAAATTTTGACTCATCTTTTTATGAGTGAGTTAGACTTTATAAGATGATAGACATCGAGATCTGATGCTTATGAGAAATCCAAAATAGTGGGGAGACCTATGGTGAGTGGTCTCGGTCTCCCAGTGGAGAATTTTACCTTCATAGTAGTTTTGTTATTCATTTTTACTTGATACAATAGTTGCTAAATAGTGAACACTAATCATGTTGTTCCTTGAACCATGGGGATACAAATATGTACCATGGTTTGAGATGTTGGTATTGGTGGTCAGGGATGTGGCAGTTAGTTGTGGATTCTATATAATTGTGTAAAAGAGGTCATGGAAGATAATTGGAGAATTATATGTTTTTTACAGCCATTACCCATTTAATTTTAGAAATGGGATGAAATTTACATGGATTTTATCATTGGGTTTCCACTGACTCCTAGTGGTAAGGATCCGATTTGGGTGATTATAATTAGAATCACTAAATAATCACATATTTACTAGAAACTAAAATGATAAAAGTGAAATATCTTGGGGACATATACGATTGATAGATTGTAAAACATCATGGGGATCCCTCTGCAGTTGTTTCTGACAAGGAATTGAGGTTCACATCATGATTTTAGAAAGGTTTTCTGGATTCTATGTGTTTCCAGATGAAATTGGGGACAAATTATCATCCATATACGGATGTAATGACAATGAAAGATATCCATGTTTTTCAGGATATACATCAAGAAATTGTGCATGATTTTGGTGGATCTTGGGACATGAATTTTCCATTGATTGAGTTTTCCTAAAAGAATTGATATCAATAATCAATGAGAATGATTCCATTTGAGGATTTTTATGGGAGGCAATGTAGCCATAAATTAATAATGGTAGAGTTGGTAGAGTGGTCCTTATATAGGATGAGTATTAATTAGGAGATGATGAATATTGTGAAGTTGATCTAGAGGCATTTGATCACTGTATAGAGTTTTCAGAATTCGTATGTGGACCGTCATCATTAGCCGATGGAGATTGTGGTTGGTGATTTAGTTTTTCTCAAAGTCTCACCTCAACTGGGAAATTATCTATTGGGTGAGGAGATTAAGATGGCACTACAGGTTTTAGGCCCCTTTGATATCGTTGAGCAGTTTGGAAGGTTGGACTACCAGTTGGAATTGTTGTATAGTTTGATTTATATCCATGATGTATTTGAAGTTTCCCAGTTTTGGAGGTATATACCAAATCCTTCATATATGATTAGGTATGAGGATGTATATCTTTTACATAATACCACATTGGATTAGTAGCCAGTTCAGATAATGGATAACTAGGATAAGGTATTGTGTGGTCAAATAATCTCCCTGTTTAGTGTACCATGGTTGTGCAGAAAGTATTTCCAAAATATTTGAGAGTGGGAGTTGTTTATGAGAAAGTAATGGCCTTATATTTTTGTGTTTCTAGGATCATGAGCACTCTCTAGGGATAGAATGATTTTATCATGTGAGAATTTTAATGGACCATTAACTTTCTGTCAGGTGTGTTCTAATATTTTCTTTTGGTTTCCTTTTTCATTGGGAAAGTATTTCTAACCATGGTATTGGGAGGGTACCTCTAGTGGTAATGTCAGGTATTGTTTTTGAATTTTTAACATAAAACCAACATTTTTAGCTTCTTTTTGGGCACTTACACTTTTTTAAAGTAAATTAAACACCATGTAATGGATCCAAGTAGAATCCATGAACTTGGTGCATAGTGTGAAATGATTACACATCGTGTAATAGATACAAACCATGCATGTATAAAAGTATAGTTTTAAATAATAAGAGGAAATTTTTTAGCATAGACAGACCTTGTGGATTACACAACATGTATATTGGTTACACTCCATATAAATATCATGGTTTTGGTGTTTACGGATTCTTATGAGTTATATGTTTCACTAATTATATCATAATCTTTCACCCCTTAACAAATAGTTCCACCTTGGTCATTTTGGATTACATTCTCCTTTTATACAGCATCATTTAGGGATTTATCATCATTTGGGATGGATTACTTTACACTAGGTAAGATTTTATTTAGGTTCTTGTTGTGGTATGGTTGTGGCATTGGTTTGGCTGTGGTTTTGTGATCATATATCATTTTCTATCGATCCTTTTTAGTGTCTTATTATGACTTATATTTTGAAGGTATATCTTGTGGTTTCTAATCCCTATTTCCAATGGCAGTGATGTTTTCTTCAACCTTGAGGTATTAAGATCTATCCAAGCATTCTAATTTTTTTAGTTTGTATTTTTCTTATTATTTCCTTCATATTCTTCCTAGTATTTCATGTTTTGAAATTGGAAGGGCATGAGTTCATGTTTTAAAGGTGTTTTTTAAAATGAAATATCCTTGATTTGAAAAGGAAAATTGATTTTACATTCCTAATGAATATTTTAATGTATTTTAAATGGATTTATAAAAATATGATAATGGTTTTTAAAAACATAAATTGAAAAAATTACAATGAGAATCTTGGGTGCATCGAGAAATAGACACAGGTAGCCTCAGTGTTTGTGTGACACCAATAGGAGGTAAACTTGTGTATATTATTGTACTATGGAAATAATTTATATTAGTTTGATGAAACCTTATTCCTTTTTGGGCTTTTGAGTGAATAGTACATAGTTTCCCATAGGTAGATCCCAACTGGAAGGTTCTTTTTTTGGTAATTTATGGAATGAAGGATTATATCATGGATGTTGGCACACATGTATATTTATATCTAAATATGTTTACCTACTTGGTTAGTAACATGGAATGTGTGGAAAACTCTATGACTATTTGAGAAATGTTTATAAAAATTATTTATAAAAAATTATGGTAAAACTATTTTTTTAGAGCAATAACTTTTTCATTCTTGTTATATGAACATGTATTGATTATTTGGTTGTTTTTTACTACGATTACTTACATAAACCTGACTTCTAACAATGTATGGTTGTCAACATTTTTTTGTAGGACACAAGAATAGAAAAGATGAATCTATTGAATGTAGGATTATCTTTATGTCATCGTTCCTTTTTGGGATGGTTTAGAGGTGACAATTGGTCACATGGAGACATATAGTCTATATTTCTCATTCTTCCTAGTTTATCCCATTTGGTTGAATTTTATCAACCCTTTTACACTTTTTAATCTAGTTTTATGTCTTTTTTTTTATATTTAACTCATTTTTATCATTTTTATACCTCACCTCATAATAGGATGACTTGGGTGATTAATTTGATTCACCCGTGTTGGTCTTTTATAAATCCTAACTTGGTGAGGTTTGAAGATGTTGTGCATAATGATAGGTCAGTGGATAAAATCAATGATTGATCCAATTTTGGTCCTAGACCCAACATCTTAGATACCCATATTGGTGAGGATTCTACGATATGTGAGGCATTTTATAATGAATTAATGGAACTTTAGGATAGGTTGAAAAATATTAACACTCTCACCTTTCAATAAGAGTTCTAGTGATTTTATGGAGAATTATATAGAATTTATTTTTCCCTTTCTTATGTCATAAAGTATATTTGACCACTATAAATAGGTTTTATTATGCCAAATATTGAATTGGGAATCTTTTTCCATAACAAAATTTCCATGTAAATCCATGACCAAGAAATCCAAGTTGATCCTACTCCCATTGCTAAGGGACTAATAGTTGTGGTCCATGAAGTGGGGGATTCACCGGGGTCCACTATCCTATATGTTGGGAAAAATCAATATGATGTTACTTTTAGGAGGCACCTTCTCAAAATAAAGAGATAGGGGGTGTTAGAGGCATCAATATCGGTAGATTCTCTTCCAATGAGTGAGTGTTTCCAACTACTCTATTTATTCTGCTTTATTTATAGTATGTTAACCCCTGATGTTTATGAAGGGCGTGATATACTATACAAAACCATCAACTTCGATATCTAGGCCTCAAGGGGAAGCCTTCATACCAACTCATCAAATAGAAAAACTCGAGGTTGATACAATTTCAAAGGGAGTGGATTTGGGATTCTCAATGAGTGTTATTTTCCCAAAATATATCTATCCCCAGAAAATGATTTTTAGTGAGACTTGAAGACAAGTGATTTCTTGTACACAAAATGCCATATATTTTGGAAAGATATATGGAATATACTCTTGGATAATCCTTTTGACGGGCTTCCATCACAACTTCACGAACTCACAACTTTGTTTCTATTTTGGGGTATGGTAGGTTTGATTACCACATGATCCACCATGCTATAATGTCAATAATTTAGTAATAGGATGAAGAGTGAAGGTCACAATAATTTGAGGTGATTGTCAGAGGCTAGTTTGATGATTTCAGAGATGGTATATCCGAGGTAGATATCTTCCAGGATAAGTAGGTGTAGGAATATCAATGTCATCATGATGAAAAATGTCTCAAAATTATATATCTTTAAGAAGAAATAAATTTCATAAAGTAAGATATTATCCAAATCCTCCATTCCTTGAAGATATTTTTGAAACAATGTAGGAATTTTGTGGCTATAGGGAAGGAAAAAATCTATCATGCTGAAAAGGATATCACCACACAACTGGTTGGGTTTTGGTAGGCTACAAATAATCTTTGATAAATAGTTCAAAATCATAAAGGATTTATTGAGGAACACTAATAAACATTGAAAGATATATTCCTACCTATTGAGGTTCCTTAACATTAAAAACATTAATTATAAGGATTATTTTGTTCCCTGGTAATCTATTTCTATATTTCCATACTCATCATAATTATAAAACAACACTAAAAATGACTTATTTTATTTAATTTCATTGTGTTTAGTGATAAAATTATAGTGATAAGTGTAACACCCCGAGCTTCCATGATACACTTCTCATTCAATAATGCAATAGCTTGCATTGTACGCAACTTCGAGTTCTAAAACACCGCGACTAATCAAAGTAGCCGTTATGAATAGTAATAACCACTTTTTAAATTTATAGAAATTTTATATTTCAAAATGGACTTCATTTTTGTATTCCTAATATTGAAATTAGCCTATGTTTAATTTTTTGTAATTTTCTGAGAACTTCAAAATTTTTATAAATGGTGAAAAATACTTAAAACAAAATTTTTAATCAAAATAATTTATAGTGATAAGTTATACTATTTAGTGGTTTTAAAGTATAATTAGAATATATTTTTACAATTTTATCCAATGGTGGTCATTATAATTAATTCACTTTGAAATTGGACATAAACAATTGTCAATCTTTTGATATAAATTGTTTCTTATAAACCCGCTATTTGTTGTGACAGCGGGAATTAATTATAAAATTAATTAATGCAAATTATATGTTTGGAATTTCATAAAATAGACATCATTTTTGAATTCGGAATATCAATTATATCTTAGGGTGAAATTTTGGCATTGTTCTGAAAAACTTCATTTTTTGATGAATAGTGAAACCACTAAGTGGCAGTTAAATAACTGATTTTTCGTTTAAATGAAATTTTACCACTTCTGTGATTTGATTTTCAAAAATCCTACATACATGGTTTTCATTAAGAAGTAAAATGTGGTTCAATGAGATTAAAATAATTTTTTGGTGAATAGTAACTTTTAAGTTCTTAATCGCGATTAGAGGTAATTAGTGTAGTTTAAGGTAAAAATAATGTTTTAATAATATGAGATGAGATTGACACATATCCTACCCTCATTTTAGGTGCCATTTACGGCCAAGACAATCCATGGGTCAACTTGGGGACCCCATGGAGCCACTTTAGTTGGAAAATGACATAAATACCTTTTATTTAATGTTAAAGTAAAAAATGACACAAACATGACATTCTTTACTAAAACAATTTTTACATGGGGTTATACCAGTCATATTTTTGATTATAAATAGTCATTGGAAAGATAAAAAGATTTAATACATCATAGTATTTTTTTTATAATTTTTAGACATTAAATAAATTAAATTATTTATGACATCATGATGATGCAGTGATGACCTCATTATTTAACGATTTAAATAAAATGAGAAGATAATGTAAAATCCAAGGCTTAAACTTGTCCAAACCCTATTGTATGAGGATATTTAGAACCCTTATCACCTTATCCTCGAAGTATACAAGTTTGGGACCTTTAGAATCCGAAAAGAATTGTATAATAGAATAACATTTCATTACTTTTCAAAAGTGCCCCTCCTCTCCACTTATAAAAGGCCCCCACCACTCCCACCTTATTCACACCATCAAGCCATTTGTCTCGGCCAAACTCTGCTCAAATACTCTCCCAACATCCCTAACTTACTCCTATAAGCCTCACTTTGTGCAGAATTCTTCCCAAGGAAGCCTTTGTCTCAAATCAAAAAGAGTTACCCGATTTTTTAGGTAATGTCTTCTCTAATGTTGTTTTGTATAATTTTGCTTCTCCAACCCCTTAAACTCTTTTCATTCCTTTCTTTTGTAACAAAACCAGTATCTACAATATACTAGGATGTTTTTATGATAATTATTTGGTTGACACTTACACACACCTTCGTCTAATGGTTAAAGAACATACTGTTTCTGTGGGTGGCGAAATACTGCCTCACGAAACGATGATTGTTCAAATTCTTTTAACACCTATAATGGTGGCCATTTTGATGACACTATTTTCATATATGATATATATATATATTATGATTATGTTTTCCTTATTCTTATTTATTTCTCATTTATGGAATACTTTATGATTTCCATTATGGGTAAACGCGATAATTTCATTTTAGGAAGTGCAGACTACCGCCCCCTCAAAGTGATGTGAATCATTAATGCCATATGTGGGATGTATAAAGGATGAAGTAAATGATATTATATACTATATTATACTTGAATTATATTATACATTTATATCATTATGATTTCATTCCATTAAATACGAAATAGAAATGAAAGTAGCGTTCATGCGTACGTACGGCTTACCGTCTCCATGAACGGTGAATTTCATTTCTAACCACTAAATGTTACGTAATATTATAAATTAATGTATATACTGTATATATATGATATATATGACATCTAAATCATGAATATAATTCTGGATATAATGGATATTCTACCACATAAACAACTTGTAATTATAAGAAGTTTATTGTTGACTCAAGTACCAAAGATCGACAAAATGACCGTTATTAACTTAAATAATTACATAATCTTCATAACATTGTAATAAGTGATATAAAAAGGATAATGAAATTAAAAATGGTTCTTAATAAGGTATATATTAACTCTAGTTTATTATTCATGAGGTTAATGAAAGGTTGAGTCAAGTCAGACACGAGGTAAGGGCACTTCTTAACCCAACTTCCATTCTTTGGGTTAATCTCATACTTTCAAATTATGTCATGATATTATTATGTCCAATCTTGTATTTTTACATTATTTATGTGTAATTATAGTGAATAAAAATTATATATTTACTTTATTTAAAAAAATGATCTTTTTATGGACTTTGTCTCAATCCCCTTTCATTGAGGCATATTTGGTTTTATACACAATTTTCTTCTATACGGTGTATAAACCCCTTTGAATTTTACGTTTATTCAAAAGGAATCTTTTTTATATGAATCGTTTTGCTAAACGACAAAAGGGAATATTTTTCTTTCCGTACTTATGTGGCGACAATGACTTCTCTTCCACCGTGACCATTATTTGAGTTTCGGCTTCCTCTACAAGCCATCATTTTTTTTAATGAAAAATAAATACAAAGTTTTAACTTTCTTGTATTTTGGTATTGAAAAAGGTTTTGAAAGCGTTATTATTATATCAATATGGTGTATTGATATCTTGTGATTAAAATGTGGAAATGTTATGTTTCCTTTATGCATGTTTTATGTGATACGATTATGTTATCGTTTATGATATGTTTAAACATATTCATATGAGGAATGTATTGGACTTAATAAGTGACGGGTGGAGCCCGCTATAGCTCCTCGATACATCGGTAGGTCTCATGAGACAACTAGACATGGAATTGGCCGAGGCCCTTTCCCCATTTGATTTGTGATTTTTGCCGAGGCCTTAATCATTTTAGACGTCTTGGCCGAGGCCTTGCCAAAATGTTTCAGAATGTCTGGAATTATGCATTCCATCATTATGAAAGTGGTTATTGATATTGCATGTGATTGTTCGACCAGTAGAATATCTATGTGAAGAAGTAAATGGAATTATCTCATTTTACTTTTTCCATATTATGTTGATTTTCATGTTTAAAAGGATTTTGTTTTATTTATACATTGCCTTAAATGTTTATGTTTATTTATGAAGGCTTCCGCAATATTGTTATCATTACTGAGCATCGGAGCTCACCCCTTTCAATTTTTTAATATTTTCCAGGATGTGAAGAAGTATTTTATGAATGACCTGCAGGGATTTTCAGAAGAGGATATGAGTGTGGAATATGGAGACTTTGTTGTTGTAGTTTTTCACTTTATGATGTAATGTAATGTTTACGAATGTATCTAGTGTATCCAAGGCTACTAAACTAATCGGTCTTTCGAGACTTGATCTTCTGTGATCATTCAAATGTTACGAAGTAATGCACTGACTCTAGGTAGCTGGGGTCGGGGCGTTACATTTGGTATTAGAGGCAGTTTAGTACTAACCTTGGAAGCTAGATTTAGATAAACTCTGATTAGAGCACATAGCCTGAAGATAGACTTTAAGGATTAGTATTGATGAACTTCCTATAATTTTGGTATTATAGTGATTTTGTGAGTTTTCCGAGCAATACGTCCCTGTCTGGATACGAGCAAGTAGAGGCGGCTCTGGCACAGATGTACCTAGGGGTAAAACCCGAAAACACTGCTTTGAGCTAGACTCGAACGGGAACTGGTGCACGACAACGAGCCTTGCTGCACTCTTGGTTACGACACGCCCGAGGGATATGCTTTGGATAATTCTCATTTTATTTATAAACCACTATGAAGGGTTATGAGTATATACTTCCTCAAAGAATTTTTTTTTATGGATTATGTCCATAAATTGTTCAAGTTATATTTAGTATCTTACAAGTATGGAATTATGTATTTCGATTTATAAACTAATATAGTTTATGCCATTGTTTAGAAATGGCGCCTAGTGGAAGGAATGGAAACCGTATCAATGCACGCACTCCGTGTAGGCATTTCCCTCCTGCTCAAGATAATTATTATGGAGCTGGAGATACAACTGGTGCTGATCAACTTATTACCATACTAGGACAACTCACTCAGGTTATGAATAATAACCTTACTCGTATGGAGCACCCGGATCCGCAACGTGGAGGATCAATGTTAGACCGCTTCATGAGGCAACAACCACCAACATTTAATGAGGGTACAAATCCGTTAGTAGATGAGCAATGGATAAACTCCTTCGAGAAAATATTTCGTGCCTTGGGGAGTAGCGAATGGGAGAAGGTTGTCATGGCAGTTTACTGCCTCACTTGAGATGCTGATCAATGGTGGTCATTGATTCAAAACACAAAGGAAGATGATGACATATTGAATATGGAATGGAGGGAGTTCAAAGATCTTTTCTTAGAAAAATACATTCCTCTTGACCATAGAGCAGATATGGAAAGGCGATTTATGAGTCTGAAACAAAAGGAGGATGAGAATGTCGCAAAGTATGAGGCCAACTTTACAAGGATAGCGAGGTATGCTACAGATTATATACGTAACCCAAGAGGAATGATTTATCGTTTCATTGATGGGTTAAAACCATTTATCCATTGAGCTTTAGTATCACAATCGTTATCAACATACGAAGATATTGTCTCATGTGCTATCAAGATAGAAAAGGAATTATCTAAGTCTTATGACAACAAAGTAAAGAAAGAGAAGAAGAGAACGGTGGAACAAGAGACAGATAAAGGGAAAAAGGGAAAGAAGGATTTTCCATTATGTGATAATTGTGGGAAGATTCACCCTGGTACTTGCCTAAAAGGAATGTGAGTTTGTTATAAATGTGGAGAAAAGGGTCACTAGGCTCGTGATTGCAGGGGAAAGAAAGAGGCTATCAAAGTTGAATGATACAATTGTAGAAAAATGGGTCATTATGCAAATGAATGTCTTAAGCTTCAGGGAAACTTACCTCAGAAAAGGCCAAGGGATCAAGGACAATCTTATGCTGTTACAACAGTTGAAGGAAAATAATTAATGTATTGGTGCCTTTGGACTCATGGATTATATTCTGGTTATTAGAATAATGTGATATATATATATATAAGGATTGTACTGCAATACTTTTTTATTTCAGTAAGGTTTTAATATGATGAAAGTAATTATATTTTTAGTATGTTACAATAAGAGAAACATTACTTTGTTTGGGGAATCTGATAAATTGATTTTGGAATTAAGAGACCTTTTAGAGAAAGTCTAGACAGAGGTATTTTGGATAACTATAAAGATTGGAGTGGATTAAGTTGATCTTTGGATAGTATTGTTTAAGGTTAAAAATTTATGAAGATTATTTTTGAATATTATAATACTATAGTTTTAGGAAAAGGACAACCTGCAGGGTGGGGCTTAACCTGTCGCGTCGGACAAAGCTGTAGGAATCGAACCCACAATCATAGTGCGACATGCCTTTATTTCCTACCACTAGCCTACATGAAGTCCCTGGTTATTACAAAATAATTTTACTAATCTAAATGGTATGTGTTAACATTTGGAACCTTATACAATTAGGATAAGTATAATATTCTTGAGTTCTATTATCTTTTTGAGTGAAAGATGAGTTGAAGGTTGAAACTCTAATTTTCAAGCATAAATATATATATACCTGTATCTTATTCATTGAATCAATTAATTCTTAAACTTTAGTAAAGGGATATTAAAACAAAAAAATATGTTATCCTAATACCTTAGGTCTTGTTGAACTGATGATATTTTAAATCAACAGAGATTGAAGTCTTTGAGGCCCTCAATTTGACAGTTGATTGTGATTGATGACCTCAATCACTCCCTACAAATATTTACATTTTTCCTCCAATTATATGTCTTTAATTTCCACCAATGTTCTCCTAATCGAGATCATAATTGGGTGGTGACTTTTTCATTTCCCTTTCCCTCTTATTAAGGCTAAATTTTATTAATCTTATTTCCGATGTGGGTTTTCCTCAAAGGTATTTTCTCTTTTCAACATTTTATTTTCAAAGAAAAATTTCAAATTGCGAGGACACACTTTATTGAAGGAGGGGAGAATGTAACACCCCGAGCTTCCACGATACGCTTCTCATTCAATAATGCAATAGCTTGCATTGTACGCAACTTCGAGTTCTAAAACACCACGACTAATCAAAGTAGCCGTTATGAATAGTAATAACCACCTTTTAAATTTATAGAAATTTTATATTTCAAAATGGACTTCATTTTTGTATTCCTAATATTGAAATTAGCCTATATTGAATTTTTTGTAATTTTCTGAGAACTTCAAAATTTTTATGAATGGTGAAAAATACTTAAAACAAATTTTTTAATCAAAATAATTTATAGTGATAAGTTATACTATTTAGTGGTTTTAAAGTATAATTAGAATATATTTTTACCATTTTATCCAATGGTGGTCATTAGAATTAATTTCACTTTGAAATTGGACATAAACAATTGTCAATCTTTTGATATAAACTATTTCTTAAAAACACGCTATTTGTTGTGACAACGGGAATTAATTATAAAATTAATTAATGCAAATTATATGTTTGGAATTTCATAAAATAGACATAATTTTTGAATTTGGAATATCAATTATAGCTTAGGGTGAAATTTTGGCATTGTTCTGAAAAACTTCAATTTTTGATGAATTGTGAAACCACTAAGTGGTAGTTAAATAACTGATTTTTCGTTTAAATGAAATATTACCACTTCTGTGATTTGATTTTCAAAAATCTGATATACATTGTTGTCATTAAGAAGTAAAATGTGGTTCAATGAGATTAAAATAATTTTTTGGTGAATAGTAACTTTTAAGTTCTTAATCGCGATTAGAGGTAATTAGTGTAGTTTAAGGTAAAAATAATGTTTTAATAATATGAGATGAGCTTTACACATGTCCTACCCTCATTGGAGGTGCCCTGGACGACCAAGACAATCCATGGGTCAACTTGGAGACCCCATGGAGCCACTTTAGTTGGAAAATGACATAAATACCTTTTATTTAATGTCAAAGTAAAAAATGACACAAACATGAAATGTTTTACTAAAAAAATTTTTACATGGGGTTATACAAGTAATAGTTTTGATTATAAATAGTCATTGGAAAGATAAAAAGATTTCCTACATCATATTAGTTTTTTTATAATTTTTAGACATTAAATAAATTAAATTATTTATGACATCATAATGATGCAGCGATGACCTCATTATTTAACGATGTAAATAAAATGAGAAGATATTGTAAAATCCAAGGCTTACACTTGTCCAAAGCCTATTTGATGAAGAGATTTCGAAATCTTATCACCATAGCATCGAATTATACAATTGTGGGACCTTTATAATCCTAAAAGCATTGTATAATAGAATAACATTTCTTTACTTTCCAAAAGTGCCCCTCCTCTCCACTTATAAAAGGCCCCCACCACTCCCACCTTATTCACACCATCAAGCCATTTGGCTCGGCCAAACTCTGCCCAAATACTCTCCCAACATCCCTAACGTACTCCTAGAAGCCTCAATTTGTGCAGAATTCTTCCCAAGGAAGCCTTTGCCTCAAATCAAAAAGAGTTACCCGATTTTTTAGGTAATGTCTTCTCTAATGTTGTTTTGTATAATTTTGCTTCTCCAACCCATTAAACTCTTTTCATTCCTTTATTTTGTAACATCACAAGTATCTAAAATATACTAGGATTTTTTTATGATAAGGATTTGGTTTACACTTACACACACCTTCGTCTAATGGTTAAAGAACATACTGTTTCTGTGGGTGGCGAAATACTGCCTCACGAAACGATGATTGTTCAAATTCTTTTAACACCTATAATGGTGGCCATTTTGATGACACTATTTTCATATATGATATATATATATTATGTTTATTTTCTCCTTATGCTTCTTTATTTCTCATTTATGGCATACTTTATGATTTCCATTATGGGTAAACGCGATAATTTCATTTTAGGAAGTGCGGTCTACCGCCCCCTCAATGTGATGTGAATCATTAATGCCATATGTGGGATGTATAAAGGATGGAGTAAATTATATTATATACTATATTATACTGGAATTATATTATAAATTTATATCATTATGATTTCATTCCATTAAATACGAAATAGAAATGAAAGTAGCGTTCATGCGTACGTACGGCTTACCGTCTCCGTGAACGGTGCATTTCATTTCTTACCTCTAAATGTTACGTAATATTATAAATGAATGTATATACTGGATATATATGATATATATGTCATCTAAATCATGAATATAATTTTGGAGATAATGGATATTCTACCACATAAACAACTTGTAATTATAAGATGTTTATTGTTGACTCAAGTACCAAAGATCGACAAAACGACCGTTATTAACTTAAATAATTACATAATGTTCATAACATTGTAATAAGTGATATAAAAAGGATAATGAAATTAAAAATGGTTCTTAATAAGGTATATATTAACTCTATTTTATTATTCAGTAGGTTAAAGAACGGTTGAGTCAAGTCAGACACGAGGTAAGGTAACTTCTTAACCCAACTTCCATTCTTTGGGTTAATCTCCTACTTTCAAATTATGTCCTGATATTATTATGTCAAATCTTGTATTTTTACATTATTTATGTGTACTTATAGTGAATACACATTATAGATGTACTTTATTTAAAAAAAATGATCTTTTTAAGGACTTTGTCTCAATCCCCTTTCATTGAGGCATATTTGCTTTTATACACAATTTTATTTTATACGGTGTATAAACCCCTTTGACTTTTACGTTTATTCAAAATGAATCTTTTTTATATGAAGCGTTTTGCTAAATGACAAAAGGGAATGTTTTTCTTTCCGTACTTATGTGGAGACAATGACTTCTCCGCCGCCGTGACCATTATTTGAGTTTCGGCTTCCTCTACAAGCCATCATTTTTTTAATGAAAAATAAATACAAAGTTTTAACTTTATTTTATTTTGGTATTGAAAATGGTTTTGAAATAATTTTTATTATATCAATATGTTGTATTGATATCTTTTGATTGAAATGTGGAAATTTTATGTTTCCTTTATGCATGTTTTATGTGATACGATTATGTTATGGTTTATGATATTTTTAAACATATTCATATGAGGAATTTATTGGACTTAATAAGTGACAGGTGGAGCCCGCTATAGCTCCTCGATGCATCGGTAGGTCTCATGAGACAACTAGAAGTGGAATTGGCCGAGGCCCTTTCCCCATTTGATTTGTGATTTTGTCCGAGGCCTTAATCATTTTAGACGTCTTGGCCGAGGCCTTGACAAAATGTTTCAGAATGTCTGGAATTATGCATTCCATCATTATGAAAGTGGTTATTGATATTGCATGTGATTATTCGACCAGTAGAATATCCATGTGAAGAAGTAAATGGAATTATCTCATTTTACATTTGCCATATTATGTTGATGTTCATGTTTAAAAGTATTTTGTTTTAGTTATACATTGCCTTAAATGTTTATGTTTATTTATGAAAGCTTCCGCAATATTGTTATCCTTACTGAGCATCGGAGCTCACCCCTTTCAATGTTTTAATATTTTCCAGGATGTGAAGAAGTATTTTATGAATGACCTGCAGGGATTGTCAGAAGAGGATATGAGTGTGGACTATGGAGACTTTGTTATTGTAGTTTTTCACATAATGATGTAATGTAATGTTTACGAATGTATCTAGTGTTCCCAAGGCTACTAAACTAATCGGTATTTCGAGACTTGATCTTTTGTGATCATGCCAATGTTACGAAGTAATGCACCGACTCTGGGTAGCTGGGTTCGGGGCGTTACAATAAGAATGAGATAACACTTATTTGTTTTAAAATAATTCTTTTGACCTAGTAATCATGGTTTTAATTTTTCCAGGGTAATATTACATTCTGTATAAACTATGTATCTTTCGTTTCATCTCCCTATTTTTTCCTAATTCAAAACTAAGATGACATAATGGGAGAAAAGATGGAATTTTCTTAGGCCACAATTATCATGTATTCATCTTAAAAATTTTTATTTTGTTTTCCATTCATTTCTCTTTTTTACCTAAACCATGTTGATTTTACAACTAGTGAGCTAAGACTCAACTTTTACCGAAGGTTCCCATTTGTGGGTTTTCAACCTGGAAATTACTATGTCTCTTTGGGGAAATTTACAACCTTACAATTAATAATAATTTATCTGGGGTTTTATGAAAATAATATTTGACCATTATTATAGGAATGAAAAACCAATAAGTTCTTTCATACTGATAATGTTCCGACATTTCTCATATATCCAACATGGGAATTTTGAGTCCTGATTTTGGGATTTCTGGATCTAAGACATGATGAGAGACAAGAATACAAGGAATGACCATAAACAGTATTCTAAAGTTAGTATCCATCATAATTATTTTATTGGGGATTACAAAGATATAAGAGGTCTCTCATATGTGTGATTGTGCATTTTAATGATTGGACCCTTTTTGTGAGAGATTCATGCAAATCCAAACTAGGTCATATCAATGAATTATAAAAACAAAGGTTTCCTAAAGAATATGAAATCCTAATACAGATAATAATGTAGTTTTTGAAATATGGATTTATTAATATCACAAAGGGTGTTATGTCATGGGAATGAATTTTTGAATGAATGGATAATCGATATTAGAAATGGCCATAAATGGGATTCTACTCTTACATGAATTTGGATCCTATAATGAAGGGGGTTTTCAACTGAGTGGAAAGCATCAGGAGGAAAGGATCCTCCCAAGATAGTTTTTAATCATCAATAAATTTTATTTCATGTGACTAGGAATTAGAGCGTATATTTTAACGTCTTACGTCAAGGACATTGAGGGTTGTGGTTTAAGGATGTTATGATTTGACTAATAGATTAATTATTTTGAATTTAATGGTAATGTTTCCAATAATGTTCCATATTTTTCAAGAATCAATGGGGAATGTTGTAAACAACAATTTGAGGGTTTTTTTGATCAGAAATATGATTTGGGACAAGAATTCTATTAATGATCAGAGAAATTTTTTTGAAAAGTGGGTTCCCAATATAATATTTTTGTGACATGTAGTGAAAAAAGATGTCTCTTCCAAGGATTAATGTCCCTTTTGTTGACATAACCTTTTTTGGTGGGTGAAACATAAAAATAAAAAGTAGTTCATGTCAATGCATCGTGGAACTATGGCTTCCTCTGGTAGACACTGCCTTTTGGTGGGAAAATTAAGAAAAGGCAACTAGGGAATATTACTATCTAGTTAGAAAAAGGATTCTTTGTGAATCTAGAATTTTATTACCAATGGATTAAGAAATCTTATGGAGATTAATATTTACTCAAACATAGAGTTTTATTTAATGGATGGATATGCCTAAATATGGAAGGATCATTACATATCAACATTATCATGAATGATGAAAAAATGTTTCCCTATGAAGGTATGAACCATATTTTAGAAAGGGGGATATTTTTTTTGTTGTGGATGGGCCGAAGACATAGAATTTGGACATCTCTAAGTATCCCATAAAAGAATGACTTAATAAATATGTAGTTTTTGGAAGAATCCCCTCATTGATTGACTTCTTTTGAGGAAAATGGTCCTTTTTTTAAAAAGAGCTCATGAACTAGGTGAGAATCCATAATGAATCCTATTATTTAGATATGAGACATACATATGAGTTTGGGATTTTATATATTGCAGTGTGACTAGGATGTAGGATCTAGGCATCACTACAAAAATTTTCAAAGAGAGTATCATGACATATGTAGTTCTTGAATTTACATCATAAACAAGACATCAACCATGTAGTCTAACATAATGTGGTAGGGAAATGTAGTGTTCCTTTTAAGTTCTTGCATCAAGGACCATGTTAACCACTATGTGATCTAATATTCCTTAACAATTCATGAAATACTTTACCAAAACTCCTAATACCACATGAGATATGCTTAGTGTGAGATACAAGGGGGGGAAAAGTTTTTTTAACCACATAAATGTGATTAAATGTAATGATATGGAAAATTTCATTTTGTGGTGGTTAGACCAGGATATATGATATGAACATTATTACACATCTAAAAAAAATGATAATAATAACACACATTGTTATCAGAAACCATGGACTTCTGTTTTATGTAGTGAGGAAATAATCCATGCATTTTTACATCATGTGGTTTGGATAAAAGTGACTCGATGTAGAAAAGAAGGAATGAATCCTTAATGATGCTATCTGAACATTAAAGAAATCATCTTATGAGAGGAATCCAATATTTTGGATGAAGGGATTCAAGAACCATTGGCCCTAGGGAATCCAATTATTAGTACATGATTTAAGACTACCTTTTAACATCATTAGATGAAGATGTTTTCGTACAATTTAACTTCATGTGACTAGGAAAACGGTGTCATCACATTTTTGTTCATTTTTCTATGAAACATGGTCATGGAAATGATATGTGAAACATGGATCACTGAGCCAAGTATGTTCTAACATACATTGTTTGGGAGGAAAATATTTGTAAACCATGATCTAGGGGGTTCCCAGATGAGGAGAAGTGATTTGGGATAAAATGTAATGAATAACGATAGACCACATTTGAAAAGAAATTCCCAAGATAATTTTATTGAGTCGTTCAAAGATAGAATTGTTTTTTTAGGGACAAATGTACCCCTATTTTATAGGTCCATTATTGGGTGACTTAATAATAGCCATAATATGGTGTATTACAGCATATCCAAGTATTTTTATCATCTAGATGAAAATCCCTTTTATTGGGATACTTATTCATAGAAAAATTAGGCATGTTACATCATATTTAGATAAAGGCATACGTATGAATCTGACGTTCTATCATGAATGTTCAGATTGCGTTTATGGAGTTCCTATGTTAATCAAGACAATGAGTATGATTTCTAAAAGGAATATATCTGATGAAAAATGAAGTGTTCTAAACAAAAATGGATATTGAGTGTGGATTCACAAGTATTGATTTAATTTTCAATGAAAAGGAGGGATATTACTATTTTCATAATGGGATCTATAAATTAGGAACATGGATTAAGGTCTCCTGTAGAGATTTTTTTGTCTACCATAGAGGGGTATTTTTTCTTCCTCGTGGATGGGCCTAGGATATAAGGTCTCGGTGTCACTATATATCCCATTATATGATAGAATCAAGACCCATATATTTCTTGTAAAAAGGTTCCTATGTTTAGGTATGATATTTTTATAGGTAGGGGAAATTTTATTATGTTTTATATGGACCTATGAATTTTTTTTTGTCACTATGTATCATGTGATGAAAAGAAAGAAGACATGTGAAATTCTTGAACAAATGGATGGTTGAGGCTAACACCAAATATTAGTACATGATCAAGAAAAAATTGAAATTTTATACAGTTTTATATTGTACATCAAGTAAAAGAACCACGAATTTTTAGGTCACGTGGAGAGGACATTGTTATAAAATTTAATGTCTTGTGACATGGATGTTAGTCTATTTAACTTAAATTCCTACTACTCAGACTGTTTCATTTTATAGTTTAGGTAAGATGACTAGGACTATATAGTGTTCCATTTATGGTTGTACATATATGACTATGATTATATATAGTTTAACATCATATAGAAAGGATGATGGTGTTATGCAGTTTATCATCTTGTGATGTGAAAGATGGTGTGCTTATCACATGTTGTATTTCTTGAGAAATCTTGCCTTTTTTGGGGACATAAAAAGATATCCATATTTTTAGAACAATGAATAATATCTATTATAGTGGACCTAGTTTTTTTAGTAAATTACCTCTCATTTTGGATTGATATTTAAAGGTTTATTATCTAGTATCATTGGGGTCTCGAGGTCCAGTACCAATTATCCTTAGTGGAATGATAGGTGGCATAATTTCTTTTTTATGGCCCTTACTTTTTGAGTTTTATATAATTACTTGTGGTGTAATGTATGAAATATATTTTCATCAAGTCACACTAATTCATCCAATCATTTTAGGATTTCTAGTCTATAGATAGTCGATCTCACATGGAAATGTGTAGTGGGGGTGATTTGACCTTGATCAGTAGGAATGATTTTTTCCTATTATATAAGTGAAAATGGGGTATCCTATTTTGGATATAGGTTGTAGTCTAGTAGGCCCACAAGGCATAAAATAGTTTTTTAGGATAATAATTTTTATATTCATACATAATGTTTTGGATTTTTTGTAGGTCCTTATTTAAGGCCTTCATCTATCCATTTTCTACTCTATGATAGTGAGACGAATGGTGAAATTTAATTTTATACTCATGATGAAACATCAACATATCAATATAATATAAAGTTTCTACAATTTTTTTAGTATTTTATAAGGGTCAAAAAATATGGTAATTATGTTGGCTTTCAAAAAATTTACACTGCTTTTGACCCCAAATTCGTTAAGGGGAATTTCCTTCCCCCATTTGGATATGAACCTGGTTACATTTAAAATGTTTTTTAACTAATTGGTCATGGATGGAGAATACAGTCATGAATGATCTATTCCCCAGATTAAAATGGAATGGTGTATTTTTTTGTCTTTAGAAACTATTGGGGTTGATGGATCATGTTGGAATGCACCCGGTAGGAATGACACTTCTTGGTGAATTATGTGCAATATTGTATCATTGAAGGCCAAAAGTATCTCAACCATAGGATTTGATTGGAATTACCAAACCCATATTGGTGGTCACCACATGCTTATGTATGTACTTATTTCCTGATGGTAGTAGTCTCTTCCCCATCAAAGTACCGGAGAATGACTCTATCAAATCCTTGTTTATAATGGACTTTCTGTTGATTTGGGACATTACAAAGAGTGTAGTTTTCCATTCACTACTAGGTATTCTCTTTTCTGGATCCTTATAATGATAGCACTCAGTTTTTTTGGTATTAAACAATGGGTATCATCTTACTGGTTGTGGGACCATCTGGTTTGTGGATGCTATTAATCTCATCGATTTCTTTCATGCAGACATGAACAAAAGATGAAACCACTCAGAGGTGCGTAATATAGATGACCATTTCATCTTCATATGGATCATTCAAATATGTGTCTGAATTCAATAATGCCTCGGCCTAGGAATTTTATGGTCGTGGGACATGATTCATGTTTTATCTGATAGTAATTCCTACACTAATTTTTGGAAATATTTAAGAAGGGGATTAAATCTTCCAATATAATGGCATAATCACCATTGATCTAATTGATTACCAAACATAAGTCACCTTTCACCTTCAAAGGGTACAATAGAATTTTATGTTCCAATTCTAGAACTATAATTATGGATTGATATTTAAACCCATTTTAATATAGACTTCATAAAATAAGAATGTGTAAGGTAAGACTTCTGTTGATTAAGAGATGAACACGACTCCTAGTATGAAATTTTTAATGACCCAAAGCATTCAATGGAAATTTCCTTCTTAAATATATGTTATATAATCACATGAAATCACAAAATTATGAACTAATAAGTACTATGTGTACATTGAACATAATTTTGACACTTTTGTGTTTTGAATTTTGAAAATATGACATACACGGTTTTGATAAGTAAGTTATTTGGAGTCTAATAAAACCAACATAATTTTTGGTGAATAGTAACATAACATTATTAATACAAATGTTACTCTTATGAATATTGAAATAACCTAATCAATATTTACCATACATATGATATTTTATAAATAATATTCACGTGGAAGTACAATATACCTTTATCTTAGAATAAGAAAATAAATGTTTTAAAATTTTTATTTTTCAAGTAAATTCTGATTTTAATTAAAAATAAAATTAATCATATTTAGAAATATATTTTAAAAAAATGGAGTTCATTTTTAAATTTTACATGTAAATAAATGGTTTGGTGAATTTTTAGTATTTTTCTGAAATACTTGAATTTTTTGGAATAGTAAAATAAATTAATTTACAGTATAAATACATTATAATTTAAATCCACAATTCCTGAAATCATAACTTATGTAAGCACCAAAATATCTAACTCAACTGAAATTATGAATATTCGTGGTCTTGAAATAATTACTACTTCTTTACTTATGGGAAAATGATAAACTAATGATTATAATATTATGAAAATCGTCCTCTCCTCCACTCTAAATTCCACCACTCCTTACCTCTTCTCTTCACTCCTCTCAAGCCTTTTTCCTTGACTATATTATACCCAAATCTATAATCAATATCATAAACCACTTAAAAAATCCATTGGTCCCCAAAATATACCAAATATTCTCCTCTTACGAGGCTCTCAAGGAAGATTGAATCAAGAGGTAAATTTCACTTTCATTTTCTCTCTTTTTCTTCTCAAGTTAATCTGTTTTTTTTCTACCCTTACCTCTCCTCATCCAAATGTCATGAAAAATCTAGTAACATACATTTACTTGAATGTTTTAATGATAATGGAATAATTTATTACCATTTCTCCTTTACTCTTATTTTATTTTAGTAGAAAAGACACCATCTGAGATTTGTTAATTTACCACATTAAAGGACGATGGGTTTCAATTTTTGTTACCATCTTCAATTCTGGTCATTAAACCATTTTCATAGATGAACCAGAACATAATATATGTATTATTTCTCATATATTGTTATAAAGTCCTTTTGTACACATAGTTTTGGTTTATAAAACAAAATGTGTTCTTTATGGTCAAAACCCGCCAATAAACACAAAAGGTTGTCACTAAAGTTTTATATAATGATTCAACTTTACTCCAGGTAAACAAATGAAATTTTCAACCATGTATCCATTTTTATTATCAATAAAAAGATATAAAATAAATTCTAGAAAACAACCTTCGTCATACATGTTTATCCGGACATGAACATAAGTAAACCGATCATTAAAACCAAGCAAGAAAATGGACTGGATCAATGGAATTAAACCTCACTAAAATTAAAAATGGTTATAAATGAACTTAAAAGGGTTATAATAAATATTTTACATATATTATTGGTTCTGGAATTATTAATTAATGATCCTTATTTTTTAATTTAGGTAATTAAAGTCAATCAAAGATCGCCATCATATTTAATGTAATGGATCATCTCCATTTCACTTTTATTCAAAATATTCCTCTAGAATATGCCCTTTTATGTGTTATTACTAATGATAGGGTATAATTACACACCACCCCATACTTTCCAAATGATTTATAAAAGATTATAAATCCATTTCTCTCTTATTAATCCGTCGTAAGTGCACCCGATACCATGCTGATATTCCTTAAGGGATTCCACCCAAACCACCTTTATACCTTCAAGTTTCTCTATATTTTTTACCCAAATTAAGTTGTATTTTCATTTTATGTAAAAATTATAAATAATTATTATATTATCCAAAATATTGTTTCATGATCCATCCATGATTCTCTTTTGGGTATATACATTTTTTTATGTGATTCCCTCATCAATACTACCCGATAAGCAAACATGTTTTGAGGGAACTTCCCAAATTCTTACATGATATCAAGTGCACTCTATCTTATATATTAAGACACCATTTTATTTATAAAATAATTATTTTTATTTTTAATACATTAATGGTTTAATTTTGGTTTTTTATAAGTGATTTATCTCTTTTTTATTTTAATGGATCAATAGTATTGTCCTTAAAACTACTAAAAAATATTTTATGGTAAAATTTATTGAATAATTTTCTTACATATGATAACTTTTACTTGAACTCCCTTACCATGATACATTACTCTTTTACCTTATGAATTTCCATGATTATTTTAGTTCCTTTCTTACCTATAAATGTTTATCATATGACCATTTTTTATATAACATGATTGTTATACCCAATTCCTTATATGGTAAACCCTTATGATTATGTATGATTGATTATGTATGATTATTTTGTTGGAAAAAAATTCATGGAAGTTTAATATAGCTGTTCTCAGAAAGTGTTATAATTCATTGGGTAAAGTTAACTCTCATAAGATGTTATGTGAAATGGCCTTAACAGTTATCCTTGGCTTGTGATACTATATTAAATGATCGGGGCAGTTAGACATGACTCATACTAAAGTTGGGTTTTATGTTTCTGCCACATTTATATGATTCCATGTTTAATTGATCCCATGTTGATATTTTCTGGTTCCGTATGTTACACACCTTTTTATATCTTTGTGTCATGTCTTCTAACCCTTGTGCTAAGGATTTATTCTTTTTCTTATTCCCATAATGGGCTTTTAGCTCATCCATTTGTTAATTTGATCCCTGGAGTACCCTTTACAGATGTAAGGGATAAAGGGAAGTTATGATATCTTTATGGAGATTAAATAAATATGTTTTTTAGCCCCATGTTTTAGGTTTTTGTTTTATGTACCTAGTCTTCAAAGAAACATGAAGTCATGATCCAGGGCTTGTAATCTGATGTATAATTATGCTTAAAATCATGTAAGATTATGTGTAAAAGTATAGGGTCAAAATAGTTGGTATTAAAGGATGGTCTGGTTATTTTTGGAGATTATTAATAGAGAACATTAGTTATAACCTTAAGGATGAGATACATTATAAAAAAATCCCTAAATTTTGGTATGTATAGAGTAACTTGTTTATAATGAAAATACATCCATGTATGGATACAAACAGGCTGATTTGGATCTAGAATAGATGATCATAGGATTGAAAAATATGAAATGGAGTTTCGGGCCTGACCTAGGGTATCCTGGTACATGACAACAGGCCTTTCTGCACTCTTGGTTTGACACTCCTGGGGGATATGCATGTGTAAATTCATGAGTTTAGAACAATCCATTATTAAGGGGAAAAAATCTCATAAGAATATGTGTTATGAAACTGATCAAGGATAACCTAGATTGAAACATATGGAATCACAAGTTAGGATATACTTCTCCTTTAATATTTTATCCTCCTAGGCCTAATGTTTCCTTTTTATGCTCAATAGCTAAGTATTCAGGCCCTCTAATTGTACTTTCTTTTTCTCAGTTAATGGAAGGGAAGAGAAGAACATGTTCCAACAATAAATGTGATTGTAAAAGTGGTTATTTTCCTAATTATATGCCTAATATGATGGGAACAGGTGCCCAAAACTTCATGAAATTACATTCCCAGTAAGATCATGTTATGAATAATAACATGAATCATGTAGAATTCCCTCCTCCTCCGTGTAAATAGAATGTTGTCTTAGAATCCTTCATGCATAAAAGACCTCCCATATTTAGTGGACCTTATAATACCATCCTCTTGGAATAGTATATTAACTCCATTGAGATTATATTCCTCATCCTCCAGTTCTTAGAAGAAGATAAAGCTATACTGGTGGCCTTTCATTTTGATGGGGAAGCTGATCAGTGGTGGACAATTATCAAGAATTCAAAGCCCCATGAGGAAATTGATTCCATGGATTATGAGGAATTAAATAGGATGTATTTAAATAAATATTCTCCTCAAACCCTCTGTCTCAAGATGGATATAGAGTTCCTCAGTCTCAAAAAGAAGGAAGATGACTCTATCAGTGCGTGTGAAGAAAACTCAAAATGGTTTGCAAGGTACTCCTCTGGCTTTGTAATGAACAACAAATGAAATGTGGATCGCTTATTTAGTGTACTAAATCTGATTCTAAAAAAATCATTAGAGATTCGAGACTTAGAAAGCATTGAGGAGATTGTATATTGTTCCCTCAATGTTGAAATGTAGATAGAAGAATCTCAGTGATCTCATGGACCTGGTGACAAGAAAAAGAAAATGGAAAACAACATGGGTGGATCAACAAAAAAATACCATGATATAAAGAAACCCAAATATCTCACCTATAAAAGTTGGTGGTAGAAGAATCCTAGGACCTATCCAATAGGAACCAGGAATTGCTTCAAATGTGTCATGATGGGACATCTGGCCAAGAACTGCCTAAGTGATATGAAATATCTCACTAATGGGGAAGAAGGGAGGAAGGTTCATATCAACACTGAGTCTATAGTGTAGTGTTACAATTGTAAGGATCATGGGAGTTATGTGAACAATTTCCCTAAGCCAAGGGTTGTGAGAGGAAATCAACAACAACCTACAAGGAAAAAAGGAAGAGATTATTCTATCACTACTACTGAGGTGGAGTTGGAAAAGGATGTGGGGACATGTATGCAAGTTATTCATTCAAGAATGGAGAATGTACAATTTGATTCTGGTTCTATGCATTCTTTCATATATTGAAAGTTCAATATAACTATTCAAACACCACCACAAAATATGGGGGATAAGTTATCTGAGAGAATAGTGAATGGGGAAATTATTTCATCCATGGTTTATTACTCCTCGTCAGTTAATGTTTGTGGATTGAACCTCCTAAAAAATATTTTTATACTTCCTTTAGTGGATTTCGACACTATATTAGGCATGGATTGGATATATTTATACAAATAAAACATCATCTATCAGGAAAAGTTGATTATTATTCACATCTGAAATCATCCTCCAATTCCTTACATGTGTAAGTAGGAAGATGAATCTCCTTTAGAATTAGTGTCTCAAGTGTGGATATTAATTCTTTATGAGAAATCATTTCAAGCTCAAATGATCGAGAAAAAGGGTAGAATCATGCATGAAGAAATGTCCATCATGAGGGACTTCACTAAGGTAATCCCTAAAGAGTTTCTTGGTCTTCCTCATGACTGAGAGGCTGAGTTCTCAATTGAACATATTCCTGGATCATTACCTATATTATACACACCTTAGAGAATTTCCACCATAGAGATGGAGGATCTGAAGAAGCAGTTATAGGAGAATCTAGGGAAGGGTTTTATATGCCAATGTGCTTCACCATTGGGTGTTTTAGTCCTCTTCGTCATGAAGAAGGATGGACAAATGTGCCTCTGCTTTGATTATCGTGATCTCAATAAAATCATGATAATGAACAAGTATCCCCTTCCACAGATAGATGACTTGTTCAATCAACTTTTTGGGGACAATTATTTTTCTAAGGTGGACCTTTGGTCGGGATATCACTATTTAATGGTCAGAAAGGAATATATACCCAGTACTACCTTTTGAACGAGGAATGGACACTTTGAGTTAATAGTGATTCCATTAGGACTCACTAATTCTCCAATAATTTTCATTGATTTAATGAATAGATTATTTAGATATTACCTCATCAAATATGTGGCAGTCTTTATTGATGATATTATGTTATACTCCAAGAGAAAGGAGGAACATGAGGATCATTTGAATACAGTTTTAAAAACATTTTAAATGAATAAGATGTATGAAAAGTATAGTAAATGTGAGTTTTGGATGGAGAAAGTATCATTCTTGGGGCATGTTATCACTAGAAAAGGGATATATTTCGACCCTTCCAAGACCAAGGAAATTAGAGAGTGGCCTAGGCCAATATCTGTAACTGAGATCCGCAACATTTTTGTCTAGTTGGGTATTATCACCGATTTTTGAAGAACTTTTCATTATTTTTAAACCCAATGACCAAGATTTCAAATAAGGTAGTAAAGTTCGTCTAGACTCAGGAATGTGAAGATTGTTTCAAGGAGTTGAAAAAGAGGCTTATCACTATGCCAGTACTCACAATCCCAATAAGTGGAGAACTCTTTATGGTGTACATTTTTTAATCAAATAAGGTATTAGGCCGTGTAAAAATAAAAAATGATAAGGTGATAGCCTATGGCTCAATGTAACTAAAAATCCACGAGGAATATTATCTTACACATGATCTGGAGTTGGAGGCAGCGATCATTGTGTGGAAAATTTGGTGGTAATATCTCTATGGAGAGAAGTGTGAGATATATACTGACCAAAAGAGTCCCAAATATATATTCACACAAAAAGAGATTAATATATGCCAGTGAAGTTGGATAGAGCTCATCCCAGATTTTGACTACTCAATCCACTACAACACTAGTGAGGCAAATAAAGTGGAAGATGCTCTAAGTAGAAAGGATACTGCATCTTTATCAATGATGAGAATTGAAAAGGATCTAATCTTATTAGATTTTAAAATAATGTACATGGAAATAATTAAGGGAGGAAAATCATTAATCCTTTATCAAATGATTTATCAACCATCCATCATGGATAAAATAAAGGATTCTCAAAGAAAATATGCGGAACTTTAGAAAATGGTGGAATCCATTAAAATGAAAAATCCTTTGAGTTCGGGATTGATTAGGAAGGAGTTGTAAGATTTGGGTCACGATTATTTGTACCATACAATCTATAGATAAATAAGGAGCTTATTAATGACACACACAGCTCAACCATCTCTATCCAACTAGAGAGCACAAAGATGTATCAAGATCTCTAAGAAAACTTTTGGTGGGACAAAATGAAAATGGAGATTGCTGAATATACATCAATGTGCCTGGTATGTTAGTAAGTGAAGGATAAGCGGAAAAATCCATAGGGGATAATGCAACCACTACCCATACCAACATGGATTTGGGAGAATAATATCATGGACGTTTTCATTTTACATCCAAGGAAATCGAGAGGAAACAATGCTATATGTGTAATTGTGGATCGTCTGAAAAAGACACCTCACTTTATCACATTTCAAAAGTAATTATCCTTAGATAGAATTTCACGGATATACATCAAAGATGTTGTAAGGATTCATGTATTATCACTATATATTTTATTCGATATAGATCCAAGATTCACCTCGACGTTTTGGAAATGACATCAATATGCTCTGAGCACTGAACTAATCATTAGTATGTCCTATCAACCTCTAACCGATGGCTAATCAGAGTGAACTATTCAGGCACTGGAAGACATGTTGAGAGCGTATTATATGGAATTAAATGGAGGATTAGACCAATATCATCCACTGGTTGAATTCTATTACAACAACAGTTTCCACTCGAGCATCCGAATGGAACCATATAAATCCCATTAGGAGAAAAGATGAAGAACACCAGTGTGTTGGGATGAAGCTGGGGAGTGTAAGCTACTAGGACATGAAATGGTCTATGAAACTACGGATAAGGTCAAAATCATTCAATAGAACATCATGGAATCCCAAATTTGTCAAAAGAGTTATGCAGAAAATCATTGACAAGACCTTGAGTTTGAAGTTAGGGACATGGTATTTCTACGATTATCATTTCGAAAGAAGGTCATGATTTTTGGGAAGAAAGGGAAGCTACATACCTGGTACATCGGCCCCTTTGAGATCCTCGATCATTTTTGAGGTGTCTCTTATCGACTGCCACCTCAACCTACCATGTCTAAAGTAAAAGATGTCATTCATTTATCAGTCTTAAATAAGTACATACCAAACCCTTCACATGTACTCTCTTTAGTGGTAGTATAGTTGAAGAATAATAACTCTTATGGGGAGAAGCTAGTGAAGATCTTGGATTGTAGAGATAATGTATTACGTAAAAAGACTACTCACATTTTCAAAGTACTATGGTAGAACCATAAGTATGAAGAGGCAACATGGAAACTAGAGGAGTCAATTATGGAAATGTACCCACACCTGTTTATGTCTTATAATGTAAAATGAAATTTCAATAGTGAAATTTCGTAAGGGGGAGATAATGTAACGACCCAATTTATTCAATGGAAATTTCCTTTTTATAAATATTTTATATAATCACATGAACTCACAACAGAATGAACTAATAAGTACTATGTGACCTTTGAACATAATTTTGAGAGTTCTATGTTTTGAATTTCAAAAATATGACATACACAGTTTTGATCCGTAAGTACTTGGAGTCTAATATGACCAACTTAATTTTTAGTTAATAGTAACAAACCCTTATGATTAGTAACGATACCCTTATTAATAAGGACATACCCTAATTAATAGTATCCTTACACATGATATTATATAAATAATATTCAAGTGGAATTACCATATACCTATATCTGGGAATAAGAAGATAAGTGTTTTAAAATTGTTATTTTTCGACTACATTAGGATTTTAATTTGAAAATAAATTAATCAGGTTTAGAAACATATTTTTGAAAAATTGAGTTCCTTTCTAGATTATACACTTCAAAAAATGGTTAGTGTGAATTTTTGAGATTTTTCTGAAATACATGGAGTTTTAGTGAATAGTAAAATAAAATAATTTAACATATAAATACATTATAATTTAAATCCAATATTACTAACACCATAAGTGATGTAAGAACCGAAATCTCAAACTAACATTCAATTATGACTATTATTGGTCTTGTAATCATTAGTATTTCTTGTCTTATGGTAAAATAAAAACTAATGATTATAATATTATGGAAACCCTCCTCTCCTCCACTATAAATACCACCACTCCTTACCACTTCTCTTAACTCCTCTCAGGCCTTGTTCCTAGCCTATATTATGCCCAAATCTCTCCTAAATATCCTTCCCCATCTAAAAAATCCATTGGTATCATTAATATAACAAATCCTCTCACCTTAAGAGGCTCTCAAGGAAGACTGAATCAAGAGATAAGTTCCGCTTTTCTTTTCTTTCTTTTTCTTTTCAAGTTCATTTTTTTCATTTCTATGAGAAAATATAATCATAAAAAAGTCATGAAAACACCAGTAAATTAAATTTACAAGATTTTTTAATGATAATAGAATAATTTATTACCATATCTCATTTACTCTTCTTATATTTTAGTAGTTAAGGCACCATCCGAGATGTGTTAATTTACCACATTCAAGGACGATGGGTTTTAAGTTTCTGTTACCAAATTCAATTCTGGTCATTAAACCATTTCCATGGTTTAAATAGACCATAATATTTGTGTTATTTCTCATCTATGGTTCTTGAATCCTTTTGTGAAAATATTTTTGGTTTATAAAACAAAACGTGTTCGTTGTGGTCAAAAACTGCCAATTAACCCAAAAGGTTGTCACATAAGTTTTATATAATGATTCAACATCACTCAAAGTAACCAAATAAAATTCTCAACCATTTAAAATTTTGGATGTTCAATAAAAAAATATAACATCAATTCTGGACAAACATCTTCACCATATATGTTTATCCAAACGTGAACATAAGTAAACCAATTATTAAAACCACACAAAAAATAGACCTGATCAATGGAATTGAGCTTCATTAAAAATCAAAATGGTTATAAATGAACATAAAAGGGTTATAAAAAATATTTTAAATATAGTATTGGTTCTGTAATTATTAACTAATGGTCCTAATTTTATTATTCAGGTCATTAAGTTCATACAAAGATCACCATCGGATTTAAGGTAAGGGATCATCTCCATTTCACTTTTATTTAAAATTGTCTTTTATGTTATCCCATTTTATGTTAATTTACTAATGATTGGGTATAGTCACTCATCACCCCCATACTATCCTCATGATTTATAAAAAATGAGAAATCTCTTTCTCTCTGAATAATCTTTTTTAAGTGCACCCGATACCATGCTGATATTCCGTAAGGGATTCCACACAAACAGCCTTTATTCCTTCAGGTTTCTCTATCTTTATTTTTAAACAAATGATTCTGTTTTCTATTTTTATGTAAAACTTATAAATAATAATTATATTCCCAAAAAACATGTTTCATGATCCATCCCTGATTCTCTTTTTGTGACATACATGTTTTTTAAGTGATTCCCTCATCAACACTACCTGATAAGAAAACCTATTTATAGGGAACTTCCTGAATTCTTACTCGATTTAAAGTGAAATATATATTTTATTTTAAGAAACCATTGTCTTTATAAAATAATTCTTTTTATTTTGAAAACATTCCTGGTTCAATTTTGGTTTTTTATAAATGATTGTTCCCTTTTCTATTTTAATGGCTCTATAGTATTTTCCTTAAAACTGCTCAAAAATGTTTTTGTGCTAAAATTTATTGAATAAATATCTTACATATTGTAACTTTTACCTGACCTCAAATACCATGATACATGACTATTTTCCCTTATTAATTTCCATGTATATTGTAGTTCCATTCTTTCATGGACACTTTTATGATACAACCATTTGTTATATTACTTGATTGTGGTACCAAATTCTTTCTGCGGGAAACGCTTATGTTTATATATAACTGATTATGTATGATTATTTATGTGGAAAACATATTCATGAAAAGTTAATATGGGTATTCTGAGATGGCGCTCCAATTCATTGTGTAAAGTTATGTCTCATGAGATGTTATGCCCGATGGTCTTGGCAGTGAGCCTTGGCTTGTGCTACTATGTGAAACGATCAGGCGGTTATCTTTTGAATCATACTAAATTCGTGTTTTATTTTGCTACCACATTTATATTATTCCATGTTTAAATGATCCCATTTTGATATGTTCTAATTCCTTATGTTACATGCCTTTTTATATCTTTGTGTCATGTCTTCTAACCCATGTGTTAAGAATTTATTCTTATTCCTATTACTTTTTAGGGATTTTAGCTCATCCATTTGTTAATGTGATCTCTAGGGAACCCTATATAAGGCTCTGACCTTAAAAGTTACTTAATATTGAATTAAATGAATAATTCAAATTGAGTATCTTTTCAGGTTTTGAGTTTTAGAGAATTAGGACATAACTATTACGTCTCAAAAGATTATAAAGTAGACACTTCTACTAAGTTTCCAAAAAAAACTCTTAAAAGAAACATGTCTAGTTCCTTATTTTAGATATCATGTCTTTCCTTGATCCCATACATGACCCTATTTATCTTTAAGTCATATGTAAAACATTTCAAAAACATGGGATGAGCATAAAACGCTCATTAAGGTATATAATAATATGTAAAGGAAAAATGGGTACATGTATACATAAGAATCAATGAAATCATACTTTACCCATAAAACATAAGCACATTAACATACCTCATCAAATCATGAATAAAACATTGAAATCATAAGGCATAAAGGTAACTTGAGGCATTCATAAAATTCATACATAGGGAGTAACCCTCTTGGTTACGTTTGGAATACCCATCACAGTATATTCCCAAAATCTCTTCGAAGAAAACATAACGTTTAACCCCTTCGCGTTACCCAATGCAACAGAGAGCTATATCGGGCTCACCAGCCCTTAGTTTATCACGGAACCACCCATTTTCATAAAAATTCCTAAGAACCATAACATAAACGTATAACATAAAACATTCATAAAGGAAACATAAAATTTCCACATTTCAATCACAATATAACATTTTAGGATATTGAAATAATGAATCCATTAAAATAACCATTTTCAAAACCATTTAAAACATTTAATAAAGAGATTTTTTAATAAAAGTGTCCCATACCACCTTGAAGCTTTTAAAATTTTAAACCATTAATATACATATATATAAATCCTTAAAACCATTTTGAAAACATGGATATTAATAAGAAGGAATCATTAAAACATTTAAAGCGATATTTTGGTTAAAGGGTTTTGACCAAAATTAGAGACACTCGAATACAACAATTGAGGAATAACATTTAATTAGAACTTTATAATATCATTGGAATAAATGGATTCATGATATAATATTCCAAAGGATAGTATATTCACTATATAAGAGTGAATTTGTGCATAACAATAATGAAGTCTCAATAGAAATGTAAAATGTGATGAAATCCCTTATAAAGAAGGTATCCTTAAATTAAGGAAAAATCAATCTCAAAATTATGTGTCAAAAATATAAATACCCCCAATATAAGTGGATATTAAGTGTAAAACAATAAAAGGTCATTCACACATATTAAAAGGATGAAATATTCAATAACTACATGTTGAACCCAACGAAATCGAAATTGGGTTAAAAAGTTCCCTTGGTAAAATTCGACAGCCTAACGACGTCACTTCAAAATTCATAAAATGAGTTGATGAGAGATAAAAGGGTATCTCATCACTTGGACATAGAATTTACATCAATAAGGATATATAAGAACATATCCCAACATAATATTATGTGAATTAAAAGACATAACAAAAGAAGTCTTTTAAAAAAAGGAGGGTGAAAGGTTCCCTTACCGACTTGGGTAACATTCGAAATGTACACCCCATTGAAGAAATGTCATACAATGAATATTTAAATACCCATAAATGGAATTATATTACAAAAGTATAATAATAATGATCATTACATAAACCACACAAAGTAAATGGTTTCAAATGTAGCATAAATCTCACGGGGATAAAAGTTAGATGAAAAACCCCTTACGAAAGCTCAGCAGCCTAATGGCGCCACTTAAAACATAAAAATTGATTGATTAGATTAAATAGGGTCTCCCATCGAATTAAATTAAAATTTAAAGCAAGAATAATATAAAATAACATCCCACAACATAACAAAGAGGTGATTAAAAGAAGTGACATAAAGGAGACTACTTAAAAAGAAAGGGAGGTGTAAGATCTCTTACGAAAATTCGGCAGCCTAACTATGCCAATCAAAACATCCAAAATGAATTGATGAGAGAAAATAGGGTCTCTAATCATATGAACATAAAAATTACAGTAAGTTTAATATAAAATAACATCCCAATCATAAGAACAATGAGCCTAAAAGGAATGACATAAAAGGGTGTACTTAAAAAAATAGAGGGGTAGGTTCCCTTACCTCGTGTCCGACATGACTCGATCGTTCTTTAATCTCCTGAATAATAAAATTTGGTCAATTTATAATTTATTAAGGACATCCTTTAAATATTATTATTCAATTCATATCACATATTATAATGTTATAATAATTGGTTAATAATGTGAGTTAATATAAGACGTTTTTGTCGACGTTCGGTACATGAGTAAAAATTGAACTTGTTGGAAAAGCATTTTCCATGAATATATAGGTGCATCATATCCAGAATAGTATTTCTGTATTAAATATCATATATATCCCGTATATATTCATTTTATACTATTCCATATCATTTGGAGATAAAAAATTAAAAGCACCGTTCATGGAGACGGTAGGCCGTACGTACGGATGAATGCTACTTTCATTTTTTCTCATATTAATGGATTTAAAAAAATGAGAGATATATATATAATAATTCCAGAATGATATCCATAATTTAGATTTAATATATTACATATATATCCATTATATATATGTACTTATAATAGTACATATCATTTGGAGATAAGAAATGAAATGTACCATTCATGGAGACGGTAAGCCGTACGTACGCATGAACACTACTTTCATTTATTTTTTTTTGTATTCAATGGAATGAAATAATAATGATATAAAGGAATATTATAAATTCAGTAGGATATAATTTTTAATACCATTAATTCCCTTCATTTATACATACCACATATGGCATTAATGAATCAAATCACTTTTACGGGGCGGTAGTCCGCACTTCCTAAAATGAAGATATCACATTTACCCATAATGGAAAACATAAAGGTATTCAATAAATGAAAAATATAGAAGCGTAAGGAAAACATAAACATATTATATATCATATATAAATATAGTGACATCTTAATGGCCTCCTTTGAAGGTGTTTAATGAATATTGAACAATCATCATTTTGTGAGGCAGTAATTCGCCATCCACAGAAACAGTATGTTCTTTTACCATTATATGAAGGTGTGTGTAAGTGTAGCTCTAATCCTTCACTTAAAAAAATCCTAGTATATTTAAGATATTGTTTTTGTTGCAAAAGAAATTAATAAAAAGAGTTTAGAGGGTTGGAGAAGCAAAATAAAACATAAGAACACAAGAGAGGACACTACCTTCAAATCGTGTAACTCTCTTTGATTTGAGCTCAATGGCTTCCTTGGAATGGATTCTGCCCAAAGTTAGGCTTAAATGATTAAGAGAGGGATGTGGAGAGATTAAATGGGAAGGGGTTGGACGAGAAAAAGGCTTGAGAGGTGTGGGTAAGGTGGTAGAGGTGGGGGCCTTTTATAAGAGGAGAGAAGGGGCAGTCATGGAAAGTTATAAAATATTACTTTATTATATAATTATTTTAGGATTTTAAAGGTCCCAAAAGGATATATTTCGAGGGTATGGTGATAAAGTTTTTAAATCAACCCATACAATAGGATTGTGACATGTTTAGGTATTAGATTTTACATTATCGTTTTATTTGATTTAAATCTTTAAATAATGAGGTAATCGCTGCACTATCATGGTGTCATAAATAATTTAATTTATTTAGTGTCTAAAAATTATAAAAAATATATCAGGATGTAGGATATAATAATATTATTATAATGAATATTTATAGTAAAATATATGACTTGTATATCCCCATGTAAAAATTGTTTTACTAAAATAACACATGTTTGTGACATTTTAATTTTAACTTTAAATAAAAAGTTATATATGTCATTTTCCTACCAAAGTGGCTCCATGGGGTCCCCATGTTGACCCATGGATTTTCATGGTAAGACATGACACATCCAATGAGGGCAGGACATGTGTCTAGGTCATTTCATAATATTAAAACATTATTTTAAACTTAAAATACACTAATTACCTCTAATCGCGATTAAAACTTAAAAGCTACTATTAACCAAAAAAATTATTTTAATCCCATTGAACCACATTTTACTTCCTAATGAAAACCATGTAGGTAAGATGTTTGAATATAAAATCAATGAAGTGGCAAATTTTCATTTAAACAAAAAATCAGTTTCTTTAACTACCACTTAGTGGTTTCACTATTCATCAAAAATTGATGTTTTTCAGAAAAATACCAATAATTTACCCTAAGCTATATTTGATATTCCGAATTCAAAAATGATGTCTATTTTAAAAAATTCAAAACATATAAGTTGAATTAATTAATTTAATAGTTAATTCCTGCTGTCAAAACAAATAGCGTGTTTTTAAGAAACAATATTTATTAAAAGATTGACACTAGTTTAAGTCCAATTTCAAAGTGAAATTAATTCAAATGACCACTATTATATTAAATGGTAAAAATATATTATAATTGTACTTTAAATCCAATTAAAAAGATAATATTATGATATAAATAAATTAGATTAAAAATAGGTTTTGAATTAAAATACAACATTTTCACTATTCATTAAAAAATGAACTTTATCGGAAAAATACCAAAAATTTACACAATGTAAATTTTGATGTCCTTATTCTAAAGAAGAATTTTATTTGGTCCAATATAACATATTAAAATGTCAATAAGTGGATTTAAAAATAATTCGCCATCAAAATGTGGTTTATCGTCCTTTTAAAGAATATTAGAATATTTATGCTTAAAATTGAATTCATTCACATTTTAAGCCTCTATCATTTATTGGATAAAAGTAAAAATATTTGAAAAACATATATAATAATTTTTTAGATAGTTCCGTTCATTCCCGCCATTACAACGGCTAGGCATTAACTACCATTTAAAATATTATTATATTATTATTAGAGTGCAACGCAAGATTCCCAAGAAACTCGTTGATGTGTATTGGGTACGCCATCGAGCATAGCATCCCCTTTAAAGTAATATTAATATTTTATTCACAAAAATGGATAAACATGAAAATTTCATATTCTTTATTTACCTGGGGTGTTACATCCTTCCCCCCTTTTGGGAATTGCGTCCTCACAATTTTTAAAATTGGGCTTGGAAACTTAATTGAAAATCCCACATCGGAACAAGAGTCAGTAAAACTATCACATTAAAATAAAGAAAGAACATTACAAAGGTCACCCTAGTTAACCCATACTATGATTCCATGTAGGAAAATATGGACATGGAAGAAAAAACAAAGGGTCATGTTCTGAGGGGGAGTGATAGTAAACATGTCTAGGAGAAAGATAACCATAAGAAAATCACAAACTTATTGTGGGTTAAACGGTATTCGATTCCCAATTAGGAATGGTTAATGGACAACATTTTTGTTTTAAGTTACTTTTCATTGAGGAATTTTTTTTGATCTTAAGGAAACATACATACTTGTCATGTTGACTCTCATCTCCTACTATATTTCTTACACAAACACATATTTTCTCCAAAAGACGAGTATTTAGGATGACTTGCTAATATTAAGAGAGATATAATCTACTTCTATAGAATCACATAATCCACAAAAGAGAACTATATATTTCCCATGTATTTAGACCTTACCCAAAACCAAAATTGTTAGAACAAGATTAGATAATCCACAAATGGATAATCCTTTATAAAAAATAAAATATATTCTTAATATCCAAAATTTGTCCAACAAAACCCAAAGTTCAACGAAGACCATTCAATAAATAATTTGTCCATAAAATTATTCAAAGTAAACCAAACTAAGATTGAAACCCAAATATTTGAAGGATTTAATCACATATTCTTCCAAGGTACAAATTAACATTTATCTCTAAATAACATCTGTCGCTCTTAAAGTCTCATATTGAAATGTAATTAACCTAATCACTTATCCTCCATGATAGGTTAATATTTCCCATAGATAACCCAAAATAAACTTACTCTTAATTCATAAAATAATCTAACTAAAAAGAATAAGTCATGCTAACCAGGGAATTGACGTAGTCCAGTGGTAGGAAATAAATACAAATTTCACTTTGGTTGTGAGTTCGATTCCCGTAGCTTTGTCTGACGCGATGGGTTGTCACACGGTCTGCGTGATATACTTTTTTCAAAACTATATAATTCATAAAACATTCCCCAAAATGAGATAAAATATTCAAAAATAAAAATAACATATTTTAACCTCAAATTTATCTCATTCCTTTCATTTTACATCATATCATAGAGTAACCCATAATTTCCTAAAATGTAAGGATCATATAAACGCTAATGGTTACCTTTATAATTATTACATGAACTTCCACATTGATTGGTCATCTCATACATGATTCATTACAGAACATACCAAGGTTGAAGTGGTTGATCATGACTCCTTGATAGTTGGTTTAGAACAACCACGAGATTCCTCATTGAATCCCCCATTTCATCTAGTATCTTAATCAGAGAACCACCATAGTTTCCTTCAAACCCATTGTCACTTTGGTGCCTGTTAGATCCATCCATTTACTAAAAACAGAAATGTCAGTGTGAGTATATCAGCAAAACCATCATTTACTAATGAGTAAGATAAACACTAAGATATACTTACTCATTAACATTATTTAAAACTAGGACTCTTTCTGAAATCCTATCCATTATGGTAATGTCACTTATTCTTAGAGAATACACTATCCTCTAAAGTTATCTAAACCGACCTCTGATACCAACTATAAGGCCCCGACCTTAAACCTTACTAAATATTGAATTAAATGAATAATTCACATTGAGGATATATTCAGGTTTAGTGTTCAGATAATTAGGACATAACTATTACATCTCAAAAGATTAAAAAGTAGACACTTCAACTAGGTTTCCAAAAAAACTCTTAAAAGAAACATGCCTAGTTCCATGTTTTAGATAGCATGTCTTTCCTTGATCCCATCCTTGACCCTATTTATCTTTATGTCCTATGTAAAAAATTTCAAAAACATGAGATGAGCATAAAAATCTCAGTAAGTGATATAAAAATATGGAAAGGGAACATGAGTACATGTATACATAAGAATCAATGAAATCATTATTTACTCATAAAACATAAGCACTTTAACATACCTCATTAAATCATGAATAATACATAGAAATCATAAGGCATAAAGGTAACTTGAGGCATTCATAACATTAATACGTAGGGAGTAACCCTCTTGGTTACGTTTGGAATACCCATCATAGTATATTCCATAAATCTCTTCGGAGTAACCTTAACGTTTAACCCCTACGTGTTACCCAATGCATTGGAGAGCTATATCGGGCTCACCCGCCCTTAGTTTATCACGGAACCACCCGTTTTCATAACAATTCCCAAGAACCATAACATAAACGTATCACATAAAACATGAATAAAGTAAACATAACATTTCCACATTTCAATCACAATATAACATTTTTGGATATTGAAATAATGAATCCATTCAAAAAAACCAGTTTGTAAACCATTTAAAACTTTCAAGAAAGAGATTTTTGAATCAAAGTGTCCCATACCACTTTAAAGCTTTTATAATTTTAAACCATTAATATCCATATAAATAAATCCTTAAATCCATTTTTATAAAATGGATATTAATAAGAACAAATCATTAAAACATTTAAAGTTGTATTTTGGTTAAAGGGTTTTTACCAAAAATAGAGACACTTGAATACAACAATTGAGGAATAACATTTAATCAGAATTTATAATATCATGAGAATAAATGGATTCATGTTATAATATTCCAAATGACAGTATATTCACCATATAAGAGTGAATTTGTGCATAACAACAATGAAGTCTCAATAGAAATGTAAAATGTGATGAAACCCCTTATAAAGAAAGGTATCCTTAAATTAAGGATAAATCAATCTCAAAATTATGTGTGACAAATATAAATACACACAATATAAGTGGATATTAAGTGTAAAACATTAAAAGTTCATTCAGACATATTCAAAGGATGAAATATTCAATAAATACATGTTGAACCCAAAGAAATCGAAATTGGGTTAAAAAGTTCCCTTGGTAAAATTCGACAGCCTAACGACGTCACTTCAAAATTCAGAAAATGAGTTGATGAGAGATAAAAATAGTATCTAATAACTTGGAAATAGAATTTACATCAATACGGATATATAAGAACATATCCCAACATAATAGTATGTGAATTAAAAGACATAACAAAAGAAGTATTTTAAAAAGAGGAGGGTGAATGGTTCCCTTACCGACTTGGGTAACATTCGAAACGTACACCCCATTGAAGAAGTGTCATACAATGAATATGTAAATACACATAAATGGAATTATATTACTAAAGTATAATAATAAAGGGCAGTACATAAACCAATCAATGGAAATGGTGGAAAATTTATCATAAATCTCACAGGATTAAAAGTGAGATGAAAATTCCCTTACGAAAACTCGGCAGCCTAATGGAGCCACTTAAAACATAAAAAATGGATTTATGAGATTAAATAGGGTCTCTCATCATATTAAAATAAAATTTACAGAAAGAGGAATATAAAATAACATCCCCCAACATAACAAAGAGGTGCTTAAAAGAAGTGACATAAAGAAGATTACTTGAAAAGAAAGGGAGGGGTAAGATCTCTTACGAAAATTCGGCAGCCTAACAGCGCCAATCAAAACATCCAAAATGAATTGATGAGAGAAAATAGGGTCTCTCATTATATGAAAATTAAAATTACAGTAATAGTAATATAAAATAACAACCCAATTATAAGAAAGATGAGCTTAAAAGGAATGACATAAAAGGGTGTACTTAAAAAGAAAGAGAGGGGTAGGTTCCCTTACCTCGTGTCCGACTTGACTCGATCGTTCTTTAATCTCCTGAATAATAAAATTTTGTCAATTTATAATTTTTTAGGACCTAATTTAAATATTATTATTCAGTTCATATCACATATTATTATTTTATAATAAGTGGTTAATAAAGTGAGTTCATATCATACGTTTTTGTCGATGTTCGGTACATGAGTAAAAATGGAACTTGTTAGAAAAGAATTTTCCATGAATAAATAGGTACATCATATACAGAATATTATTGATGTTTTAAATATAATATATATCCCGTATATATTCATTTTATACTATTCCATAATATTTGGAGATAAAAAATTAAAAGCACCATTCATGGAGACGGTAGGTCGTACGTACGCATGAACGCTACTTTCTTTTTGTTCATATTAATGGAATTAAAAAAATGATAGATAAATATATTATAATTCCATAATTATATCCATCATTTATATGTAATATATTACATATATATCCATTATATATATGTACTTATAATAGTACATAACATTTGGAGATACGAAATGAAATGTACCATTCATGGAGACGGTAAGTCCTACGTATTCATGAACGCTACTTTCATTTCTTTTTTTTTGTATTCAATGGAATGAAATAATAATTATATAAAGGTATATTATAATTCTAGGTGGATATCATATTTAATACCATTAATTCCATCATTTATACATCCCACATATGGGATTAACGAATCAAATCACTTTGAGGGGGCAGTAGTCCGCACTTCCTAAAATGAAGACATCGCATTTACCCATAATGGAAAACATAAGGGTATGCCATAAATGAAAAATAAAGAAGCTTAAGGAAAACATAAACATATTATATATCATATATAAATACAGTGTCATCTTAATGGAAAACTTTGAAGGTGTTAAAAGAATATTGAACAATCATCATTTCGTGAGGCAGTAATTCGCCATCCACAGAAACAGTATGTTCTTTAACCATTAGATGAAGGTGTGTGTAAGTGTAGCTCGAATACATCACATAATAACATCCTAGTATATTGATTATACTGGTGTTGTTACAAAATAAAGGAATAAAAAGAGTTTAGAGGGTTGGAGAAGCAAAATAAAACATAAGAACACAAGAGAGGACACTACATTTAAATCGGGTAACTCTCTTTGATCTGAGCTCAAAGGCTTCCTTGGAAAGGATTCTTCCCTATGTGAGGCTTCAATGATGAAGAGAGGTATTTGGAGAGATGAAATGGGCAGGGGGTGGCCGATCCAAAGTCTTTAGTTGTGTGGGTAAGGTGGTAGAGGTGGGGGCCTTTTATAAGAGGAGAGGAGGGGCACTCTTGGAATGTTATAAAATATTACTTTATTATATAAAGATTTTCGGATTTTAAAGGTCCCAAAAGTATATATTTCGAGGGTAATGTGGTAAGGTTTCAAAATAAACCCATAAAATAGGTTTTTGAAAAGTGTAGGTCTTAGACATTACATTATCTTTTCATTTTATTTAAATCGTTTAATAATGAGGTAATCACTGCATCTTCATGGTGACATAAATAATTTAATTTATCTAGTGTCTAAAAGTTATAGAAAAAATATCATGATGTATGAAATATTTTTAGATTTCTAATTAATATTTATAGTAAAAAATATGACTTCTATAACCCCATGTAAAATGTTTTTTAGTAAAACAAGACATGTTTGTGACATTTTAATTTTAACTGTAAATAAAAAGTTATTTATGTCATTTTCCTACCAAAGTGGCTCCATGGGGTCCCCAAGTTGACCCATGGATTTTATTGGTCTTCCATGACAAATCCAATGGGGGTAGTACATGTTTCTAGTTCATTTAATATTATTAAAACTTTATTTTTACCTAAAACAACACTAATTACCTCTAATCGCGATTAAAACTTAAAAGTTACTATTCACCAAAAATTTATTTTAATCCCATTGAACCACATTTTAATTCGTAATGACAACCATGTATGTCATATTTTTGAAAATAAAATCACAGAAGTGGCAATGTTTCATTTGAACGAAAAATCAGTTTCTTTAACTACCACTTAGTGGTTTCACTATTCATCAAAAATTGATGTTTTTTCAGAAAAATACCAAAAATTTACCCTAAGATATATTTGATATTCCGAATTCAAAAATGATATCTATTTTACAAAATTAAAATCATATAAGTTGCATTAATTAATTTAATAATTAATTCCCGCTGTCAAAACAAATAGCGTGTTTTTAAGAAACAATATCTATTAAAAGATTGACACTAGTTTAAGTCCAATTTCAAAGTGAAATTAATTCCAATGACCACTATTGGATTAAATGGTAAAAATATATTATAATTGTACTTTAAAACCAATTCAAAAGATAATATAATCATATAAATATATTTGATTAAAAAGAGGTTTTGAATTAAAATACAACATTTTTCACTATTCATTAAAAAATGAACTTTATCGGAAAAATACCAAAAATTTACACAATGTAAATTTTGATGTCCTGATTCTAAAGAAGAATTTTATTTGGTCCAATATAACATATGAAAATGTCAATAAGTGGATTTAAAAAGTTTTCACCATCAAAAGGTGGTTAATCGACCTTTTAAAGAATATTAGAATATTTACGCTTAAAATTGGATTCATTCACATTTTAAGCCTCTAACATTTATTGTATAAGAGTAAAAATATTTGACAAACATATATAATCATTTTTTAGATAGTTCCGTTCACTCCCGCCATTACAACGGCTAGGCGTTAACTACCATTTAAAATAATATTATATTATTATTAGAATGCAACGCAAGATTCCCAAGAAACTCGTTGATGCGTATTGGGTACGCCATCGAGTATAGAGTCCCATTTAAAGTATTATTAATATTTTATTAACAAATATGGATAAATATGAAAATTTCATATTCTTTATTTACCTGGGGTGTTACACCCTATACAGATGCAAGGGATCAAGGGAAGTTAGGATATTTTTATAGAGATTAAATAAATATGGGTTTTAGCCCCATGTTTTATGTACCTGGTCTTTAATGACTCTAGAATTCCTGATCCTTGTCTTGTACACTGATGTATAATTATGGTTAAAATCATATAATGTTATGTGTAAAAGGATTTGGTCTCTATAGTTGGTTTTAGGGGATGGTCTAGATACTTTTGGAGATTAGGAATAGAGAACCGTAGTGATAACCTTAAGGATGAGACTAATTATAAAAAAGATCCCTAAATTTTGGTTTGTATAGAGTAAGTGGTTTATCAAAAAAATACATCCATGTATGGATTCAAATACTTAGTGGTGGCTCTAGAGTAGATGTACTTAGGATTGGAAACTCCAATAAGGAGTTTCGGGCCAGACACAACGTATCCTGGTACATGACAACTGGACTTTCTGTAATCTTGGTTTGACACTCCCGGGGGATATGCTTTGGTAAATTCATAAAAATATAAAAAACCATTATTAAGGGGGGAAATCCCATAAGAATATAAGTTATTAAATAGATCAAGGATTACCTAGATTGAAACATAGGGAATCACACGTCAGGATATACTTCACATGTATGATTTTATCCTCTTATTCTCAGTGTTTCCTTTTAATTTTCAATAGCTAAGTATTCAGGCCCTCTAATTGTACATTATTTTTCTTAGTTAACGGAGGGAAAAAAATAACATATTCCAAACAATAAATGTCATAGGAAATTTTATGATTTCTCTAATTATATGCCAAATATAATGGGAACGGGTGCTCAAAACTTCATGAAATTACTTTTTCTGCTAGATGAGGTTATGAATAATAACTCGATTCATGTGGAATTCCCTCCTCCTCCAAGTAAATAGAAATTTTTCGAAGAATACTTCATGAGGAAAAGATCTCCCATATTTAGTGGATGTTTTAATCCCATCCTCATGGAATATTTGATTTACTACATTGAGAATATATTCTCCAACCTCTAGTGCTCAGAATAAGACAAAGTTGTACTGGCAGTCTATCTTTTTGATGGGGAAGTAGATCAGTGGTGGACACTGATCAAGAATTCAATGTCCCAAGAGGAAATTGATTCCATGGATTATGAGGAATTCAATAGGATTTTTTTCAACACATATCTTCATCAAACCCTCTATCTCAAGATAGAAACAGAGTTCCTCAGTCTCAAGAAGAAGGAAGATGACACAATCTGGGCGTATGAAGAAAAATTTAAAAGGCTTGCATGGTATGCCTCTAGCATTGTCATGAACAACGAATTCAAGGAGGATCACTTCTTTAGTAGAATAAATCCAAGTCTACAAATATCATTGTAGATTCGAGACTTAGAAAGATATGAGGAGATTTTTCATTGTTTCCTCACTATTGAAATGGAGATAGAAGGCTCTTAATGATCTCGTGGGACTGGTGACAAGAATCTGAAAATGGAAAACAACATGGGTGGTTCAACAAACGAATCCCATGATAGAAAGAAGACAAAATATCTCACATGGAAAAGTTTTGGGAAGAGGAATCCCGGAAACTATTTAATGGGAACCAGGAATTGGTTTAAATGTGGAAAGATGGGACATCGGGCCAAGAACTTCCTTAGGGATATGAAAATTTTTGCTAATGTATAAGAAGAAAGGAGGGTTCAAATAAACACTCGGCCTATAATGCATTGTTACAACTGTAAGGAGAATGGCCATTATGTGAACAAATTTTCTAAGAAAAGGGTTGTCGGAGGAAATCAACAACAACATCCAAGGTACCAAAGAAGGGATTATTCTATCACTAATACTGAAGTGGAGTCGGACAACTATTTGGTGACATATATGCTGGTTATTCATTCAAGAATGGCGAATGTACTATTTGATTCAGGTTCTATTTATTGTATCATATCATTCAATTCCAATAGATCTATTCAAACACCAACATAAAATTTAGAGGATAAGTTATCTATGAGAAAAAAAATGGAGAAATTGTTGTATCCAAGATTTATAACTCCTCCTTGATTAATGTTTGTGGACTGAAGCTCTCTAAAAATCTCATCATACTACCTGTAATGGTTTTAGACACTATCTTGGGCATGGATTGTATATCCTTACACAAATCCATCATCAACTGTCGGGAAAGGGATATCACTCTTCACATCCAGAAGCATCCTCCAATTCATTAAAAGTTTAAGGAGGAAGATGAATCTCTTTAATATTTAGTGTCTCAAGTGTGGATATTAATTCCTTCTGAGAATCAATTTCTACCTCAAATGATCGAAAAAATGATAGAATCATGCTTGAAAACATGCGCATCATGAACGATTACACTGATGTAATCCCTGAAGAGTTTCTTGGTCTTCCTCCAAACTAAGAGGTTGAGCTCTCAATTGAATGTATTCCTAGATATTTACCTATATCAAAGACACCTTATAGGATCCCCACCATGGAGATGGAGGAGCTGAAGAAGCAGTTACAGGATAATCTGGAGAAGGGTTTTATACGCCCGAGTGCTTCACCACAGGGTGTTCTTGTCCTCTTCATCATGAAGAAGGATGCATCAATGTTCCTCTTCTTTGATTATTGTGAACTCAATAAAATCACAATAAAGAACCATAATCCCCTTCCATGGATAGTTGACTTGTTCAAACAACTTTTTGGGGACAATTATTTCTCTAAGGTGAACCTTCTACCACGATATCACCAGTTAAAGGTGAGGAAAGAAGATATAGCCAAGATTTTATTTCGAATGAGGTATTGACAGTTTGATTTCATAGTGATTCCCTTCAGATTCACTAATGCTCCAAAAATTTCATCGATTTATTGAATAGATTCTTTATATATTACCTCCACAATTTATTCCTCATATTTATTGATGGTATTCTGATACAATCCAAGAGAAAGGAGGAACAAGAGGATCATTTTAATACTGTGTCAAAACATTTTCAATCGAGAAGTTGTATGAAATGTATAGTAAATGTGAGTTTCAGATGGAGGAAGTATCATTCTTGGGGAATGTTATCACCAAAAAAGGGATATATGTAGACACTTCCCAGACACATACAATTGGAGAGTGGCCTAGACCAACATCTATAACAGATTTCTGCATTATTTTTGGGTCTAACTGGGTATTATTAACGATTTGGGATGAAATTTTCATTATTGTTAATCCTAATGATCAAGATGACACAATGGGAGTATAGTTTGTGTAGACACAGGAATGTTAATATTTTTTCACGGAGTTGAAAAAGAGTCTTATCAGTGTACTAGTACTCACACTCCCAACAATTGGAGAACTCTTTGTAGTGCACATTGATTGTTTAAAGAAGTGCTTATGAAGTCTGAAAATGAAAAATGGTAAAGTGATAACATATGACACATGGAATATGAAAATTCATGAGCAAAACTATCTTACGCATGATATGGAGTTTGTAGGTGTGATCTTTGCATTAAAAATTTTGTGGTAATATCCTTATAGAGATAAGCGTGAGATATTTACTAACTACAAGAGTCCCAAATATATATTTACACAAAAATAACTTAATATATGCCAAGGAATATGGATTGAGATCATCAAAGATTATGACTACTCAATCCACTACTATATCAGTAAGGCAAATAAGGTGGAAGATGCTCTAAGTAGAAAGGATCATACATATTTATCAATGATAAGAATTGAAAAGGATCTAATCATCTTAGATTTGGAGAGAATTGACATGGAAATCATTAAGGGAGGAATATCATCAATCCATTCTAAAATTATTTATCATCCATCCCTCATGGAGAAAATAATGTATGCTCAAAAAAATATGTGGAACTTTAGAAAAGGGTGGAATCCATTAAAATTATGAAATCTTTTTAGTTCATTATTGATGAGGAAGGAGTTGTATGATTTGTGTCACGATTATGTGTACCATCCGATATATAGATAAATAAGGATCTTATGAATGATGCACATATCTCAACCTTCCCTATCGAACCAGGGACCACAATGATGCATCGAGATCTCTGAGAAAACCGTTGTTGGGACAATATGAATAGGGTGATTGCTGAATATACATCAATGTGCATGGTATGTCAGCAAGTGAAGGCTGAGAGGAAAAAGTCTTAGCAGATGATTCAAAAACTAGCCATACCAACATGGATGTGGGAGAACATTACCATGGACATTTTCATTCTACTTACAAGGACATCTAGTGGAATCAATTCTATATGGGTCATGTTAGATCGTCTTACAAAGACATCTCACTTTATCGGAATTCTCCTTGGATCAAATTTCATGGATATACATCAACGAAGTGGTAAGGATGCATAGATTACCACTATCTATTGAATTCAACAGAGATCCAATATTCTCCTCGATGTTCTTGAAAAGTCTCCAATATTCTCTATGCACTGAACTAAACTTCAGTATGTCCTATCATCCTCTAATTGATTTCCAATCTGAGCATACTATCCAAACACAAGAAGACATGTTGAGATCATGTTATATGGAATTAAAAGGAGGATGGGACCAACATCATCCACTGGTTGAATTCAACTACAACAAAAGTTTCCACTCGAGCATCTGAATGGAACAATACGAATCCCATTATGTGAAAAGGTGAAGAACACCAGTGTGTCGAGATGATGTAGGTGGGCATAAGCTGCTACAACCTAAAATGGTCGAAAAAAAAATGGAGATGGTGATAACCATTCAACATAACATCATGGTATCCCAAAGTTGATAAAAGAGTTATGGGGACAATCGTCGATGATACCTTGAGTTTGAAGTGGGATACATGGTATTTATACACATATCTCAATGGAAGATGGTCAAGATGTTTGGGAAGAAAGGGAAGCTACATCCCAAGTACATCATCCCATTTTAGATCCTTGATCATGTCAGAGGTGTGGCCTATAGACTGGATATTCTAACAACTATGTCCAAAGTACATGATTTCTTTCATGTATCCAACTGAAGGAATACATACCTGACCCTTCACATGTACTCTCTTCAGTGGTAGTACAGTTGGAGAATATTCTTTCTTATGAGGAGCATCTAGTAAAGATATTGGATCCTAGAGATAAATTATTGTGTAACAAGACTACTAACCATGTCAAAGTACTATGGAAAATCCATAAGTACGATGAGGCATCTTGGTAACTCGAGGAGGTAATGAAGGATAAGTACCCACACCTGTTTATGGCATAGAATATAAAACAAAATTGCAATGGAGAAATTTCGTATGGGGGGGTTGGGTAATGTAAGGACCCAGAGTTTTCAATAGAAATTTACATCTTATAAATATGTTAAATAATCACATGAAATCAGAAAAAAATGAGCTACTAAGTACTATGTGACCTTTGGACATAATATTGACACTTCTGTGTCTTTAATTTCAAAAATTTGACATACACGGTTGCGATCAGTAAATTATTTGGAGTCTAATATATCCAAATTAAGTTTTGGTGAATAGTAAGATACCCATATGAATAGTAATGATATCCTTACATATAGTGACATACAATAATTAATAGTAATCTTATCCATGATAGTATGTAAATAATATTGAAGTGGAAGTACGATATTCCTATATCTAGGAATAAGAAAAAAAATGTTTTATAATTGTTATTTTTCAAGTACATTGTGATTTTAATTAGAAATTAAATTAATCATATTTAGAAAACTTATTTTTGAAAAACAGGGTTCATTAATAGATTATACACATCAACAAATAGTTAGGGTGAATTTTTGGGATTATTATGTAATACTTGAATTTTTGGTGAATAGTAAAATAAATTAATTTACCGTATAAATACATTATAATATAAATACACTATTTCTGACATCATAAGTGATGTAACAACCCAAATTTATAACTCACATGATCTTATAACTATTCTTGGTCTTGGAATCATCACTATTTCTTTTCTTATGGTGAAATAATAAACAAATAATTATAATATTATGAAAACCCTCATATCCTCCACTATAAACACCACCCCTCCATACCTCTTCTCTTAATGACTCTTATGCTTTATTACTTGCATATATTCTACCCAAATCAATCATAATGATCCGCCCTCACATTTAACAGCCCTTGGTCTCCTCAAAAGACCAAATCCTATCCCATTAAGAGGCTCTCAAGGAAGATTGAATCAAGAGGTAAATTCCTCTTTTCTTTTCGTTCTTTTTTCTTTTCATGTTCTTTTGTTTTATTTTCTATACTTACCTATACTCATCCAAATTTTATGAAAACTCCAGTACCATATATGTACTAGAATTTTTTATGATAATTAAAAAATTTATTATCATCTCTCGGTTACTCTTCTTTTATTTTAGTAGTAAAGACACCATCCGGGATGTGTTAATTTACCACATTCATGGACGACGGGGTTTCAATTTTCATTACCATATTTAATTATAGTAAAGAAAACATTTTCATGATTGAAAAAGACCATAATATTTGTATTATTCCTCATATATGGTTCTAGAATCCATTTTTACACATGGTTTTGGTTTATAAAACAAAAACATGTTCTTTGTGGTAAACATCTTCCAAATAACCCAAAAGGTTGTAGCTAAATTTTTATATAATGATTCAAATTCACTCCTAGTAACCAAATTAAATTTTCAACCACGTAACCTTATGAATGTTCACTGACCAAATATAACTTCAATTCTATACAACCACTTTCATCATACATTTTTAACTGAACATGGACATAAGTAAATCGATCATTAAAACTAAGAAGGCAAATGGACCCGAACAATGGAATTGAACCTCATAACCAATAAAAGATGTTATAAATGAACATAAAAAGTTTATAATAAATATTTTAAAAATATAATTGGTTATTTATTTATTTAGTAATTAACCTAATTTCATTATTCAGGTCAGTTAGTTCAAGTAAATATCACAATTAAATTTAAGGTAAGGGATCCTCTCCATTTCACTTTTATTCAAGATTGTCCCATTTATTATGACATTTTATTTGTAATTCCTAGTGATTAGGTATGATTTAGAAACACCCCCATACTTTCCTCATGATGTATAAAAATAGATAAATCCATTTCTCTCACATTAATCCCTCTTAAGTACAACTGATACAATGCCGATATTCCGCAAGGGATTCCACCCGAACCACCTTTATTTCTTTGGGTTTCTCTATATTTCTTTTTACCCAAATGATGTGTCTTTTATTTTTATTTACAAATTCTACATACTATTTATATTCTCCAAACCCATGTTTCAAGATCCATCCCTCATTATTTTTATGGGATATACATCTTTTTTATGTTATTACCTCTGCAATACTACATGATAAGAAAACTTATTTTGAGGGAATTTCCCAAATTCTTACCCAATTTTATGTACACTATATCATTTATTTTAATCTATCACTGTCTTTATAAAATAAGATTTTTTTTTATTTTTAAAACCTCCTTGGTTCACTTATGGTTTTTTTATAAAGTATTTTTCCCTTATCTATTTTAACGTCTCTATAATATTATCCTTAAAACTGCTCAAAAGTGTTTTTGTGCTAAAATTTCTTGGATACTTTTCATACATGTGGTCAAATCAACTTTACCTCACTTACCATGATACATTCATATTTTCCCTTATGAATAACCATATGTATTTTATTTCCATTCTTTCATGGACACTTTTATGAAAAGACCATTGGTTATATGACATGATCATGATACCCAATTCTTTCCACGAGAAACCCATAAGTTCATGTAAAATTGATTATGTATTATTTTTTATGTGGAAAATATATTAATGAAAATTTAATATCGTTGTGACCAGATAGAACTCAAATGAATTGAATAAGGCTATGTTTCATGATATGTTATGTGTGACGGTCTTGGCAGTTAGTCTTGGCTTGTGCTACTATGTGATATGATCTTGGTAGTTATCCTTGACTCATACTAAAGTCATGTTTTTTGTTTCTACCACATTTCTATGATTCTGCATTTAAACGATCCCATTTTGATATGTTATGATTCCTTATGTCACATGCATTTCTATATCTTTATGCCATGTCATATAACCCATGTGCTAAGGATGTTTTCCATATTTCTGTTATCTTGCTGTGATTTTAGCTCATCCCATTATTCATGTGATCCCCAGGGCACCCTATACAGATGTAAGGTCTTATTGGAATTTAGGAGATCTTTATGGTTATTAAAGAAAAAAAAGAAAATTTAGCCCCATGTTTTATGTTTTATGTACCGAGTCTTCAAATACACTATACTTCACGATCCGTGTATTGTACTCTGATGTATAATTATGATTAAAATCATGTGATGTTATTTGTAAAATTCTAGGGTCTCTGTACTTTTATTAATCATGGGTTCTTAAATTATACTGCTTATTTGGATTCTAGATACATCATCAAAATAAATCCCCTATATGTAGGGGCACTCGTGAATATATAATGTCCCTTCATCAGTTAATTCAGTATTTAATGATAATTTTTATACATATGGATTCTCTCCAGGGAAGTCTTCCAAAGCCTGGACCTTTAATTATTTCTGAAAAAAAAAATTAAATTTAAAACCATTGTCTGATAACCTCCCACTTTTCACAACATCTATTCAACATAAGAGGGATATGGATGTATTTGAGAGGTTTAATGAGAGAGACTAAATGAATCTCATGGCTCATTATGTAGTGTCATAGTTTATGAACTCCAAAGATTCATGCCAGGTATCTCTTCTTAATATCTGACTAATGAGTCTCGATGTCGCACATGGTTTTACTGAGATTACATGGGTTTTATTCATTTTTTGCCCCATTTTTTTGTGCATGGAAACATCCCAGTGATTGCTCCATGACTATGATGCATATAATGTATGTATTCCAATCAACTAGTGGCACCAACACTGGTGGGATCAACATATGAATCTAGGTGGTATCAAATGATTCCAAATAGTCATTTATTCCTTTATACGTGACACACTTCTTCATCAACCGTGTAAAGGGAAAACACATTCCCATGAGGTTTTCTATAGAAATGTGAATATAGAAAATGGTTCCCCACTGTCCCCTAAAGAATTTGAGGTTTTGATGTCATGAAATTTTGAGGATATCCTTTTTCTTATCAATAACTAATTCAATGACATAGTGATTTATGTCGAAGCTGAGAAGTGTTTCAAAGGTGACACTAAAATCACATTTCCTGGGGTTCATCTTATGGATGTGCAGTTTTAGTTTCACGAAAATATTCTCTAGATCTTCCAGGTGGATAAAATTACTTCAAGAATTAAATAAAAATTCATTGATGCTTCATTCAACAAAACATTCCAATAAGTTTTTGATGATGTGTTTCATGGAATGTTGATATGTATCACCACCATTCTTCAAGCCAATGAGAATTATATAATAGAAAAAAAATCCTAAAGTATACTTGAAGTTGGTGTATTAATCATATTATTAGGCCATTAGATTTTATTATACCCTTAATAGACTTACATGAAATAGAGGGATTGATATCATTTCATTGTATCAATTAGTAACTCTTTGATTGGGACTTGGAAATCATCTTTCAGATAGTGCTGGATGATATATCTAAAGTTGATGAAACCCATAATTTTCCAATTCATTTTATCAATTGGAACAATGTTGTATATATATTTATAATACTAGACTTCCCAAATTCAATGGGATCTGATAATAGTTTCAACTTCAGCCTCAATTTTGGTTTCTTGAGTCAGGTGTTTCCTTATGGCTTCTTGTTTGTATCCCTAGTAATTTTCAGGCAATCCGAGGTGTTGAGTGGCCACCTTAGGAAAAAATCGTGGAATATTTGTGCAATTAAAAAAGAACAGTTCCCAATTATTCTTCAAAAATTAGGTGTATACCTCTATTTCTATATAATATATGGCTGCACAGATCAAGTTGTATTTTGGGTCCTCTTCTATACACATATTTATTTCTCTGAGTTCATCTATGGTTGTAGGGACACCCTCCATGAATGATGGAGTGTAATATTTGAGGTCCTCCTCTTTTTCATTTTCTTCTTCCTATTACTCTTCTACAATTTTATTAGGGGGGTTAGGTATTGAAAGAATCTATCCATTGTTAGGATAAGAGTCAAAATATTGACATCCATAAGATTAAATGACGTCCCCTAAGCCAGTTGATGATGTGGCATCACTTAGATGCTCTATAGGGGATGGATTGAGTGATATAGAAGGAGTAAATTAATTTTCATGGGATGAAATGACAAATTATTTATACTTTCATGATGTGATAGGGATTTTTTAATGCTTAAGGGATGGAATTAGGGAATTTTCATTCAATCTTTTACCATGGTCTAGAGAGTGAGTGACCTTATCAATTCCATTAGGCCCATAATTCATGTTTTATATCATTAATGTTTTCGAATATGTCACCGAATTTGGACCCATTCCTTTTATATGATAGATAGTTTGAACATATTTTTTACTCATCTATTTTAAGGTTTTGAATAGGGTCATTTCCATGCCATTCGGGGTTGTGACCTGAGAAACACCATAGGTCATGAGTTGTTTCTCATCCCTTAAATAGAATAAAAAATAAATATACTATGTTTTGAAATATTTTAATGGGGTCTTATCACTATGAATTGTCCTAATTTGACAATTAATGAATTTTTTTTGAATTGGTGGTATTATGAAGATATTTTTACATGAAAATGAAACCAATGGATTCCCCGAATAACGTTGAAAGTGGTTTCCTGATTAATAACAAAAAATTATGAGTTAGATAAAAATTATCCCAAATAAATCCTCAATATTTATTCTTCAAAGATGATTTCTCTATCTCTTATCATAAACCTATTTTGTTAGATTTGAAGGTGACAAGTGAGATTCACTATAACCCAACCGGTGAATCATTTGGACCAGAATAAGGTTAACCCCTGATCCATTGCCAATAGAATATCCTCAAATGTCAAAATATTTTATCATACCACACACATACTAGGGTCTAATGTGTCCCTATAAAACAAAATACCTTTTCATTCAATATGAAAAATATGATCATAGGTAATTCTACAAGATCAATCTCTACGTGATATATTTTAGTTGTAGCAAATTTTTCATCAAAATCCTATGGTCTCAGAAAAACCTATTTGAGAAACAAGATTTTTTTCATGAAACATGTGTTTCCTCCCATGAATATCTAGAAATATAATCCCCATCCTAAATCTCCGAGAAGCTACCATTAGCCACTAGGAGGATGTAGGTTCGGAAGTAGGAACACACATATGTTTTTATCCCATTTATTTTTAATTGATAATTGAATAATGTGGGACCCCATAATGCTAAGGGAACATTGTAATAATATTATATCTTCAATATACCCTTGAAAATACATCGCTCTATATTAAAATATCATTCGATCTAGTCCAAGAAAAAAATTAAAAGTGAAAATTTTAAAATATTTATTAAGGGGCAGTTCAATTAATGATTTTTAGGGGTGTAACAAGGCCGTTAAAGGTCTCATCTACATCAGTAACCTCAAAATTATAAAAAGGTTCTAAATTTCTATTTTACAAAAATAGATCAAGGGGGAGTTAGTTCAGAAATTCTTAGTGTAGTTTTTAAAACATTATACATAAAATGTAACTATTTCCATTTTATTCCCAGTTTTACAGTGAATTAAATTACCCAAAATATTTGAGGTCACCGATGAAGTATCAGGAAGTTATAAATTAAAATGATCCATAAAAAATTCAAGTTCATGATTTATAAAACATTTACTTCCATCCATGAATTCTTCAACTATAATAATGATGAAAAATTGTATTTCCTTGTGAAAATTAATCCCTGCTATGTTCTATTAGTGTGTGTTGAAGAATAAATTTAGGTTTAAATTAAAAAATATCATTACCAATGAAAAATATATTGTATTTTGGATTTTCCATGAAAATATTACTGAAAGATAAATACATTTCAGTCCTATTGATAATAAAATATGAATTGTTTTATTAATTCCACTCTTCCAAAATTATTTAACACATGATTCCCATTTATATATTATTTATAGGGAATAATGATCATGAATAAAGTGCTTTATGGATACATGTTCTTAAATGAATTTTAAATCAGATTCCACCCCTATTCCTCTTTATCAGAAACTAGTTCTAAGGTTGTGGGGGTTTTTAACATGAATATGTGTAAGATAACATTTAAAAATACATTTAAAAAATTGGAAAAATTGATTTCTAATTTACTATACTCTTCCAACATATCCCCAACTTCATGTTCAATTTTGTTTCCTATTATCTCAAAAAATTGGTTGAAGAGTTTTCAACACTTAGATTATCATTTTAATTTTTCTCCCCAACCAACCTACTGTAGGTTCAAAAATTCAGAATTCGATAAGATTAGCTGAAATTATATCCATGATTTTATACTTTTATAATTCTTATTTTTAATCCTATTGGTGGTATTGGTATAGTTTTTCCTAAATATTTCAATAGAATTTAGTTCTTATTCATAGTTTTTTTCATATTCATTACTTACCTCTAAACTACCAAACATTGGTACAAACAATTCATTTTCTTCACACCCCATTTCAATTTTCATTTGATATTTTGTTTTATTACCTAATTCCTATTTTTCAACATTATATTTTTTCACTGTCTCATGGTCTACCTGTTCATGTTCATCAAATTTATCAAGAATTTTCTCTAACATTTATTTCAAAACTAATTAAACATTGTTTTCAGGTTCATAATATCTTTATTTTTTTATATAATGGAAACATTTATTGGGTGGGTTATAGACACACCACCAAGAAGTGTTCCCATATCATTGAAAACAAATGAAATAAATTTCATTTTATTAGACCCAACCCCTTTTTTATTAAATTTTAAAGAATCACAAAACATTTCTTTTTGAATTGCATCACACAACATGTTCCATGAAATATTTAATAATCAACACACATAATGTAAAGATGAATTTGAAATTAAATACCTAGTATTTAGATAGGTAATAGCATAAGTTATTTTAAAATATTTCATTAAAATATTTTTTATTTATTTGATTTTTTTAATAATTCTCGAAATCCTAAACACTCATCGCACCTTCCACGACAACGGTTCTAAAATATTATATGTTCATTTCATGAACATTGATGCGTCATTCAAATTAAAATTTATATTTCCTACTATTTAACACAATTTTCAGTAGGTTTGAACCATGATGAAGGTGGTCAAGATGTGCTAAAGGATTCACTTTTAATTTAAATTACTAGAAAAAAGAACAAGAATTGTGGAGGATGTGTGTGAATAGTATGACTGGATGAATGATGAGAAAAAAATGAAGAGAGAAAGAGGTTCAAGATACATTTTATTCCTAATCTATGTTAACAAGAAAGAACATGAAAAACGAGATACTGGGGGAAATTTAATTGATGATATGCAATGTAATGATGATGTTTATAGAAATATGGATTCAATAGAACATGATAATAGTAACGTCACTCAGAAAAAAACTATTTATAATTAGTGATCTCTCATTAAAATAGTCATATGATTGAATATCTTTATTAAAAGTGGTGGTTACGCTCCATAAGATCGAACTCACCAGATCTCGGTCTCTCTGGTTCTAACAATTCCCATAATCAGTGTCTGTATTTTTCTTTTCTACACATCATCTTCGGTTTTAGTATTATTTTCAGTCAGAATCACAAATCTCAGTCTGATTTTACACTTTATTTAAGCTCACAGCTTCGTCAAAAAATTTTATGCAAGTTTGAGTGGTTCTTTAGTGCAAACCCATGGTTCTTTTTTCTCCCTGTGTGTTTGAACCTCATCTACCTTTCAAAAGGAGATTCATAAAAATAAATACTAATTACATTAGTTAATTAATTAATTAAACCATTATTAATATAATAAAATATTAAAACAAAAATATTAAAAATAAATATAAATTACATCAGTTAATCAACTAATTAAAAATAGAAGTAAATAAATAAATAAAATAAATTAACAAAAAACAAAAAACTATTCCAAAAACTTAAATAAATTGAAAAAACATAAAAATTAAGTAATGATGAAAAATTAAACACATTAATTAATTTAAACATAAAAAACATAAATTAAATATAAAAATTATTAATTTAACATTTTATTTTAAATTTATCCATAAACAATAATTAAATACACTAAAGAATAATTAACATTAAAAAATTAAAGAAACTAAAAAATTTAAGTAGTAATGTGAATATTTTAAAGGCCACATCAGCTGCCAATGGAGCGAGGCTAGATACCTTATCCATTGGTTACTACCATATCAAGGGTATGACATGATTTATTTTGGTTTTAATGAACTGTTATTATGTTTCCAGTGTTAACAATATCTTTATTTCTATTTCTTGTTAGAATATGAATGAATTTATTTTAAACATTGGAAATAAAAATGTATACTTTTATAAAGATAGAATATTTTATGTTATAGAAGAATATAATAATTTTATTCATGTATTAAATTAATAAAACAATTATTAACAATTGATAATGAAACAAATACATGAGACTCATATGACACCAAATTGGGGAATCACCATCTTGGTCACACAAATTTGAAGAATTTTAAAAATATTTATCAAGATGTTTATTTTTAATCTTTTAAGCTAAATTCACTTGAGATATGTCATGTTTGTTTACATATAATGATGAAGAAGACACCATTAAATGGTAAAGGTGAAAGGGCTATAGAGCTTCTATATTTTGTACACACTGATGTGTGTTGACCTTTTCAAGAAAAGGACATAGGTGGATAATCATGCTTTATTACATTTACTAATTACATAAGTAATTATGGTTATATGTACTTAATGAGGAAAAAATATAAATCCATTGATATGTTCAAATAGTTCAAGAATGAGGTTGAGAATCCCCATAGTAAGAAGATAAAGAAACTACAATCAAATCGTGGTAGTGAATATCTAATTCTGTAATTTTTTGAAATTCTATAGGACTATGTAATTTTATCTCAAATTGATCCACACTATAATCCAAAGTGGAATGGTGTCAGTAAAACAAGGAGTCATACCTTTTTATACATGGTAAGATCAATGATGAGTCATTCAAGTCCTGCATAATCATATTAGGGATATACATTATAGAAGGGATTATACTTACTAAAAAGTGTAAAAATAATGTGAAAAACAATATTCCTTTAGATTTATAAAGTTGAAATAAACCTATTTTTCATCATATTAATGCATGGGGTTATGGGACATTTGTTAAGTGTAGTTGAAGAAATAAACAAGCACCCTATTATAGATAGTGTATCTTTGTATGGTATCCTAAGGAAACAAGGGGATATTATCTATTCAACCCTTCACTAAAGAAATTAATTGTTATAAGTTGAGTCGTTCATATTATGAGGGATCACATAATCATGGAGTATAGTAGGATTATGATTGAATAAATTGAATTTGATCCTCAAGATACACAATAGTTGGTACAATAATCATTTCCACAGGTCCCCATCGAATATGTTGTTTATGAAACACATGTACTGGATAAGAGAACTAGATAGGAAATAAAACCATAGAGGTACATTTTCTTGCTCACCAATGATTAGTAATTATTATTAATTGATAATGATGATCTTGTATCATGTAAGTAGGTAATAGATATCTCAAAATCAAGAAAGTGTCAAGAAACCATGAATTCTAAGATGGATTCCATGTATCAAAACAAAGTTTGTGTTCTAATCGATCCACCCATTGATGTAAAACATGTTGGGTGTAAATATCTATTCAATAGAAATATGGATATGGATGGTAAAGTAAAAACATATATAGAATATCAAGTATATATAGGGTTTAAATAACATCAAATCATTAACTACAATGAAACATTTTCTATAGTTTCCACATTTTTTTCCATCCAATTTTTTCATGCAATAATAGTTTACCATGACTATGAGATCATCAAAACAGATGTAAAAAATTTCATTTCATAATGGAAAAATTCAATAGGATATTTATATAACAAAACCAGACGTGTTTGTGACTCATGGAATATCCAAAAAGGTATACAGGTTTCATATTTGTGGATTAAATAAATTATCCAAGTTATGGAAGATTTGATTGGACAAATCAATAAAATATTTTTTTTCATTTAGAATAAATTTATACCATGGTTTTCCAATAGGTTTAGTTATAGTAATGTTTTATTATTAGTACATTAAGTTGATGAAATATTACTAATGGTAAATGATACACCAATCATATAAGATGATAAGGCATGGATGATAAAGTGCTTCTCGAAAAGAGACTTGGGTGATGTATCCTATATTCTAAGTATCATGATCATATAAGATAGATCTAATATGATACTTGGAATAATTAAAGGTAAATATATTTACATGATTCTAAAGAGTTTTAGTATAGAAACAATCCAAGATAGTATTGGTTACAATATCAAATGGTATACATTTTTCATGAAAATGTGTTAGGATGAAGATAAAAGAGAGATAATGAATAAGTTCCTATACACTTATGTGATTGGATCAATACATTATGTCATGTAATATATGAGGCTTCATGTTTCATATGATTTTGAAATTTTAATTAGATATCAATTAGATCCATGTGAATATAATTGGATTACTATTATGGGTATCTATAAGAACATAAGGCATACTAAGGATATGGTTGAAGTGTATAGAGGAGATGAAAATATAGTCATTAAGGGTTATATATATTCTAGTTTTTAGACAAATTATAATGATTTGATGCTTCAATTTGGATATGTATTTTTTCTAAATAGAGTAGCTATGAGCTACAAGAGATTAAAGTAGCCAATTGTCATTGATTCTACATTGGAGTGCGATTATATTGTGGCATCCAATGCAACCATGGATGAAATTTGGATTCAGAAAATTTTCCTTGAGCATGATGTTGCACTTATTATTAAATATCCTATCATAGTTTTCTTTGATAACACTATAGCGATGGATCTCTCCAAAGATCCATGGTCACACCAAAGTACAAATCACATACATAATAGGATTCATATGGTAAGGGATTTTTGTCAAATAGGTGATGTTGTAGTGTCCATGGAGGAATTTTTTTTGACTCCTTAATGAAGGACTTATATCAGTAGAAGAATGAGTATCGTGTGAGAGAATTTGGACTAAAATATATTGTCATTTTTCTATAGTTTAAGTGATAGTTAGTTGGAACTGGTTCCCTAAAACTAACTGGTTTAGTACTTGATTAAATGTTTTTCTTGTCAAATACTTCTTCTAATCATGTCAGTATATTTATTAAGTATAATATTTTTATATGGTAATGTCTATAGAATATATTTCAAAATGAAAGGTCCTAGAAGTTCCATATAATGATGAAAACCTATAGGTTCCATGACATTATTCTTGACCCTTATTCTATAACTAAATGTTAATATCTGATGGGAAAATGAAAATGTTGGATATCAGGGGTAAGAGGCTCATAAGACATTGAGACACCTTATCATTGGTTTTACCTTTTCAATATCCAAGAGAAAAGGATATAAGAATAGTCTTCTCAATATGAAATATAAATTTCCTTATTTCATTGGATGTTTCTATATAAAGATATGTGTACTGAACCTTATAGTTTAAAATTATCAGTAACAGATATCATAACTCACGTAATTACTAGGATACATTGGGTACAACATGAATTATATAACATTTATGGATAATCAAAAAAAGGATTTATCCCTTTTTTCTCTTGATGAAAGTTAATATCTCATAACCTTTTATGGGAATAGAAACGCCTGAATAAATCCATGGACATGGTTTTTGGAGGGTGGTTTTATTTTTGGAAATTCAAAGAAAGATATATCGGGCCTATAAGTTGATGACAACGATATGAAACCTTCTTGATTTAAGATATTATGATGAAAGGATTATATTACATGATAATCATTCATAGGAGGTTTTTTTTCATTATGACATTAAATCATTTCTCTGTGTATTCCTGGAAATATGAATATATATGTTAGCCTTTGACATTAGGTGGTTAAGATTGATTCTACATAGAAAGAGGCCTATGTTAGAGTATCTTCCCTAGAACCAACTAATATGTACTGAAATTACATGAATATTCAAAGGAGTAAATATCAATATAACTATCTAATCACATATATAATATTCTTCCTCATAACATTAATTAAATAATGTCCTATAGTATCTGTTTCATTAATAAGGTCATAGTAGTTCCTCTCTATGTTGACAACCTTTAATGGGCATAATAATATTGTTAAAAATAGTTCTACAAACACATAACGCACTATGATACGGAACTTAGTATATAGATAACTAGGTTGAAGTACTCATAAGTAGATGAGGTTTCTTCTCATGCATTTCACACTTGGTAATCTCCTTTATTGGTGATTATGAGAATGGATGTGCGAGTAGGAATTCTACAAGTTTGGGTGTCATTGGATATTCCTATATGTGGGTGTTTGTAATGGTCCTCATACTTTATTATTTTTATTAGTTAATGTTTTTTCTCATGAATGTAGATTTATTTCATAAACCCTGGTGATAAAAGTTCATGGTGAAGTTGGATAGGATGGGTGTGTTATGAATGACATGTTGTTAATTAATAATTTTTGGGAGGATTTTTATCCTCTATCTTTATGAAAGATGATATCTTATCCATTTGATTGAAATATAACTATCGCATTAAATTCCACGGCCATGTTGTAATGATGTTTATTTCATATAATAAATGAATAACATATCAAGAATATAGGTTGATGAAAAATATGTACAACCTTCTTGATATGATATTGAGAAAAAGAGATTATATTATACAGTGAGCATTCATATGTAGTTTTCATCATTAGGAAAATATGTTCTTTCTCTTGGGTGGATTGACATATTTCTAGATATTAATCGTATACTTGAGGAGAACCCTCCTATTGATAATAAGAAATAATCCTTGGGGTCATAACCTTTGTGTTTCTATTGATCATGATAAAATTATATTTTAATATAATTGATGGAATTAGTCTTATTTTCAAAAACGAAGAATAATTAAATAAAAATCTTATCGATCACATAAATGAAATAAATATTTATTAATCAAATTGTGAATAAAATATAAATATTTATTTTATTCAATACGTAAGAAATATTTAATTTGTTGATTAATGGGTAAAATAGTTATTTATAAATAAATTATTTATTCAGGTATTCAATTAATGTTGAGGATTTTGAATGGACCAAAACCAAATATGGTGGAAAATAGAAATTTACAATATAGTTAAATAATATATTATATTTCACAAGTTATCATGTGGTACATAAAATAATAATAATTTTTTTTTTATTTCGTCATAGGTTTTATTAAATATTATTCTATTATTTAAGGGCCTGTGTAGAGACCCAAAGCTTGACGTACATGGACATTACATTACATTTGCGGAATACTTAGTACATAACAAAAACACACACTAAAGGATCGTAATAGTTTAGTGTCATTGGAAACTCGGAACGTAATCTTCTAATCGTGGTGAAAGTTCTTCAATATCTCCCATAAAGGTCATCCCTTTTTTCTACCTAAAACCTTTCTTTATATCCTGGGGAAAAGAAAACATAAAAGGTTGAGCTCAAATGCTCAGTAAGGGTAAACAAAAGAAAAATCAATCACATCATATACATAGCTTTTGGAAATCTTAACCTGCAAAAGATCTCATAATATCATAACATGGGATATATCATATAAGTGAAATGTAATCCCAATAATCATAACATAAAACATGAAACATTGTGGAATACACACATAATCATAGAAAATCATTTCTTGTTAGTCAAGACTCATTGCCAAGACTATCTTAGTGGACAAAGTCCCTTTCTGAATCGAGTAACCCTCGTTTCAGTCCTGTTTCACTGAACCGGTATAACCTACCATTTCAGCCATGTCTATCTCATGAGATATAAAATCTTTACCCAATGCATTGGAGGGAGATATAGGTCCCACCCATCTCATAATGATACCATTCTTATATGTGCCACAAAATCATAAATCATACATCATTGCATAACCCATGAAATAAAATGGGATTCTTAAACAACATGACATCATAAAACAATTCATATAAGATAAAGGAATTCAATAAAATATTTCCATCACAACATAATCAAACCAATGTAATAATAGGGATAAAAATAGAACCCTTTTATTATCTTAGATGGAAAATAATTTTGATAAAATACTTCAACTCTATTCTTGAGGAAAATATCCTTTCTTCTTCAAAAACATTTTTTTTCTTTCATAACATGTCATACGAATTTAAAATAAAAGAAGTTGATTAAAAATAAACATGAAAACTTGTAAAGGAAGTTTCTTAGAAATAATGTTTTAAAAATCCATTCAGGTCGTATAAGTTAAAAAAAACATTCTTCGTACTTTTGTCGGAAAAGTCAAAAAGAACCTCGTACGGAAAACGACAAAAGATTCCTTTCACTTCTTTTACTAAAAACTCACCGAAGGGTAAAAATAGATTTAAAAAATTGTAGGTGGATGGAAATAATATTACATATTGATGAAACATGGATGTGGATGATAAAATACACCCCAGTAAATACTTACGAATAAACAATCTCGGATAAAAATGAGATTGTGATATTTCCCTTACCTTAGGTCCAATTTGCTTTGTATGTGTCCGAACCTCCTGTATAATTATTTAAATAATGTCATTGACTTATTACAGAATCATATTCATTGTTATGATATCATATATGGTTCACTTATGACATTATATTACCCGTTCTTTTGTAAATTCCATGTTAAAGAAGCGTTTTGGGTAAAATCGTTTCATTTATCGTAGGTGTTTTGACTTGTTGTTCTTGACATCATTATTACTTATATCATGATTTACATACTTCCAGAATATAAAATATGATTTATATATCATATATATTCAGTATATATATATATATAATAGATAGATAAATAAAATGAAAAACACCGTTCATGGAGACGGTAGTCCGTACGTACGCATGAACGCTGTTTTTCTTTCCTTATTGTCTTGAAATGGAAGTAAGTAGATGAAATACATATGTATATATATACATAAATCCAGTAGCTTTATAATGTCATATATTTCATTATTATTTCTTATATATACATTATAATCATTCTTAAATGGTTAACATGGAGAATGAATCTCATCGCGTCGTGGAGACGGTAGTCCGTACGTACGCACGAGCGATGATATCATTTCTATAAATATTGAATTGAATTGGAGTGGATTATACAATATATCAGAATCAATATGATGTTGTAATAACTATGTATAGTTATTCTTTACACCATTATACCCATCCATGTAAGGTGGTGGTGGAAAATAGATTACACCACGGCGTGGAGACGGTATTCCGTACGTACGCACGCGCGGTGATTTCTTTTTCCGTAGGATGGATAGATGGTGAAATAGGGTTGTTTCATACTTATAATAACATATCAGTATATGAGTGATACTGATGTTATTACTTCATAATGAAACAACCTAATAAGAAGAAGTGGAAGAAGAAATAAAGATGAAAGAATTGGTAACGATAATTACCTCTTCTTTGAAGTGCCTCTTTGAGACCTCCTCTTAGGGCACTAGAATTGGTCTTTGAGGAAGACCAGAACCTCTAGGATGTTTCTAGGGAAGTGGAGAAGGTATTTTGGCAGGGGTTGGACGAGCTTGAGTGCTCAAATTGGTGTGAGGAGGAGGGGGAGGAGGTGTCCTTTTATAAGGGAGGAGAGGGGCACCTTAGGAATATCTCAAAATATTATTTTATATTAAAGTCAAAATCGGTTTATAATGGTTCCAAAGGGTCTTATTTCTAAGATAAGGTGGGGAGGGGTCGAAATCCTATCAACCGATAGAATTTAGACAAGTTTAGGATATTATTTTAACCTTATCAATTAAATTTAACTCTAAGTTAAATAATTTAACTTTTACCATGTCTTTTTGTTTTCTTTCACTATATGGTTAATAAACTTACTATAACATTCCAAACGAACCCCAAATTGTTTATTATTAATATATATATCCTTATCTAAGTCATTTGGCCGAACCTTAGATTTTTAGGAATACAATAACAATTAATAATATAATATTTGATTTAAAAACTATTTTGTGTCAATTTTGACACTATTTGATATATGATTTTTGTGAAAGTCATAACAGAATTAAATGTTCGAACCAAGTTGATTAAATCAACATTAATATATCATAGTAACCTATAAAATTAGTGGAATTCATAAAAACCTCAAATTACATTTATTTTGGTGTTTATAACATCAATTATGTCAATATTTCATTAATAAGATAATTACTGCATCATCGTTGTGTCATAAATAAAATAAATTATTTTATGTCTAAAAATTACAAATAAAATACCATCATGTAGGAAATATATTTAGCTTTCTAATGAATATTTACAATCGAATTTATCTTATGTATAACACCATATTAAAAATGATTTACTTATTAAACTTTGATTTTAACTATTTTAACCTTTCTTTAAATAAATTAATAATAAATGTCCTAATCTAATCCAAGTGGGCCTAAATGGTCATATTTTATTCCTAAGTTTGTTTTTGGTCGAATTACACTTGTCCAATAGAATTAGGACATGTGTTAGGGTAATAGTAATATCATATTTACCCTTAGTTACCCTATTTACTATTAACCGCGGTAAAAAAGTAAAAACATACTATTCACCAAAAAATTATTTTCATCTCATTGAACCACATTTTAGTCCTTGATATTAACCGTGTCTCTCGGATTTTCGAAATTCCATTCACAGAAGCGGCAAAATTAAGTTTTATGAAAAATTCAGTTTTTTTTAACTACCACTTAGTAGTTTCACTATTCATCAAAAATTGATGATTTTCAGAACAATGCCAAAATTTCATCCTAAGCTATATTTCATATTCCGAATTCAAAAATGAAATCTATTTTACCAAATTCATAACATAGAAGTTGCATTAATTAATTTTATAATTAAATCCAGCTGTTAAAATAAATAGCGTGTTTTTAGGAAACAATATATATCAAAAGATTGACACTTGATTATGTCTTGTTTAAATGTGAAATTACAACCAATGACCAACATTGTATTAAATTGTAAAAATATATTCTAAATATACTTTAAAACCACTCAAATTAATAATTTATCACTAATAATTATTTCGATTAAAAAAGTTGTTTTTAATTATAATTTAGTAATTTTTCACTATTCATCAGAATATGAATGTTATCCGAAAAGTACCAAAATTTCACCTTAGGCTAAATTCGATACTCCGAATCCAAGAATGAAGTTCATTTTGAAAAATAAAATTTACAGAATTTTAAAAAGTGGTTATTACTATTCATAACGGCTAGTTTTAATAATATTTTAATAGCACATCGTTGTTTAGTGAAACTCGGTATTGCGTATTACACACGCTATTGAGGAAGGTCACGATTGCGTGTAATGCAAGGCAAGACAAGGATGCGTGTTGTGCAAGCTCCTTTTGGTGTAGCGTACAACACAAGACATTAATAAAATTAAAAAGAATATTTCTTTATAAAATCTTGGGCTGTTACATTCTACCCCCCTTAAAATGAATTTTGCCTTCGAAATTCGTCGGGGTTATAAATGGTTTACTATTCGAAAGTTTCTTTAATAGAAACCCACATCGTAAAAAGGAATATCAAAACCAATCTTTAAAAACAAAAGTATGAAACGTAACGGTTACCCAAATAAACTAATCATTGGGTTTCCACATAGGTGAAAATATGGATATGGAAGAGAAATCTAACCATCATGTTCTGATGGAGAGTGGTAGAGAACATGGCTATAGAAAAGCCAGTAATCACAAATCCATAGATTTGTGATGATATAAGGTACCATCTGATTCATCAGGTATAAGATCACTAGGACAACATTTTTGGTTTTCAAGATCATTTCCCCTAAAGTTGAAAATTTGAATTAGAATAAATACTTACTTTATTTTGGTACAATCTCACTGTTGTTCGTGCCTTGAACAATTTCCACTTCATCTCTTAAATAAATGAAGATAAATTTGTTCTTCGTGAAGTGTTAGCAGATCATGTGATAGAATGACGGGTCATTCCATCTGTCTCAACCAAAAGGTTAGCAAAAATTATATGCATAAATCGATCTATAGTGAGATTAATCATATATGGTTCCTAAAATGGACTTATACTTCATATATCATACTGCTTAATATAATAAAACTAGTTTCTACTAAACAGGGACTTCCTGTAGGTCAGTGGTAGGCGATAAAGGCCAGTCGCACTTCGGTTGTGGGTTTGATTCCTACAGCCTTGTCCGAAGCGATGGGCTGTCTCCCGTCCTGCAGGTTGTCCTTTTTTCTAAAACTACATTACTATAACATCCCATCAATAATATCGAAAAAAAACTTCTATCCTTAAACAATAATCACTTATGTCCAACATAATCCATTTCAATCTTTAGGCTTATCCATAATACTGCAGTCCACTCTCATAACATAGTGAAAACGATTACCAGAGATTTAATACCATCGTTGATCCCCATATATCATAAGATATGTTTTGTTGGTCACATTCTAAACATTCAAAGTCCTTAATCATGTATTCTCTTGAATACCTTAGTGAAAACATGAATGCAGTTAAAAGTTAACACTTTCCACATACCAAAATCCTCAAAATTCTATATACTCAATCCATGATATCACTTAGTCCTTATATCAATCATGAGCTCATGAATACTATTAAACATTTCATTTTCTCGTCTTCATTATGCGCATATCATCTTATTTCCAAAAAAAATATCTCAATCACTTTGAATACCACATCACTAAATATTGCAATACTCAATGCTACAACATTATTTTGGAATCCCATTACATAAACGCTTAATCATTCCACCACATCGTTATCATATTCAACATCGCCAATAGTGATTGCATGTGACTTCCCTTTGTCCTTTGCCTTCAGTGGTTGCTCATGTTGATCATCACTAACCCTTGGATTAGGGCAATTATTAGCATAATGCCCCATTTCCTTGCACTTGAAGCATTGAAGTGTTGGTGGTGCGTTCTCTGCAGTGTTTGCTTTATTCACATCATTAGAAACCCTTTTTCCATTACATCGACACTCAGCTGCTCGATGACCTTCTTTTCCACACTTAAAACATTTTCTAGTTCCTTTAAGACAATCTCCACCATGCTTCTTTCCACACTTTGTGCATAAGAAAACATTCATCTTCTTTTCACCATTATTATGAGATTTCTCCTTGAACTCCATCTTTCGTTTCTTGTCAAAACCATGAGATGGATATGTACCACCAACTTCTATTTCTACCTTGATAGCACAACACACAATTTCTTCATAGCTACTGAAGTCTCTTATATCTAATGCCCTTCGAAGACTTGGTTTTAAGCCACTGAAAAATCGATCAACTTTACTTTCAGGTTGGATGATAATGCCAGATGCATACCTTGCAAGTCTTGTAAAATTCGCTTCGTATATACCAACAGATTCATCATCCTTCTGCTTCAGCTCAATAAACTCCTTTTCCATCTTTGTTCGAAGAATACGAGGGAAGTACTTACTGAAAAACAAGTTCTTGAACTCTTCCCATTCCATGGACTCAATTTCATCCCTTGGCCTCGTATTCTTGATAAGATTCCACCATTGATCAGCTTCACCTTCCAAACGATATACTGCTAAGATGACTTTATCATGTTCAGAACATTGAAGAACTGAAAATATCTTTTCAGTGGTACTGATCCATTGTTCAGCAACAAGTGGATCTGAAGTCCCACTGAAAGAAGGTGGACATTGCCTCATGAAGGACTCAATAGAATATTGTTCCCTTCTCTGCTCATTTAGAAGTCCAGAATGATTCATAGCTTGTGTAAGTATAGCAATAAGATTTTGCACTCCATCTCCCATAACATTTGTTTGTTCAGGAGGGCAATCATTGCATTGTCCATTGCATTGATCAACACGGTTCCTTCGGGTTCCAGCCATCGTCTAAAACCCAAAAAGAATAGTGTGAGAGGCAAAAATCATGCTAGGGAAAACAACATAATAAAGGGGGATTACCTTCAATATCCAACATCTTAGGTTTAATTCTATGATCGTTAGCGTAATTCTATTACTATAACCTATACGTATACTTATCCCTAGGGACATCCCTAGACATACCTTAGAAATATCTCTAGGAATCTCACTAACGTTTTCGCATCCTAGTTTCCAAAGGTTGACTAAACCTTTCCTCTAATACCAACTGTAGAGACCCGAAGCTTGACGTACATGGACATTACATTACATTTGCGGAATACGTAGTACATAACAAAAACACACACTAAAGGATCGTAATAGTTTAGTGTCTTTGGAAACTCGGAACGTAATATTCTAATCGTGGTGAAAGTTCTTCAATATCTCCCATAAAGGTCATCCCTTTTTTCAACCTAAAACCTTTCTTTATATCCTGGGGAAAAGAAAACATAAAAGGGTGAGCTCAAATGCTCAGTAAGGGTAAACAAAAGAAAAATCAATCACATCATATACATATCTTTTGGAAATCTTAACCTGCAAAAGAGCTCATAATATCATAACATGGGATATATCATAGAAGTGAAATGTAATCCCAATAATCATAACATAAAACATGAAACTTTGTGGCATACACACATAATCATAGAAAATCATTTCTTGTTAGTCAAGACTCATTGCCAAGACTATCTTAGTGGACAAAGTCCCTTTCTGAATCGAGTAACCCTCGTTTCAGTCCTGTTTCACTGAACCGGTATAACCTACCATTTCAGCCATTTCTATATCATGAGATATAAAATCTTTACCCAATGCATTGGAGGGAGATATAGGTCCCACCCATCTCATAATGATACCATTCTTATGTGTGCCACAAAATCATAAATCATACATCATTGCATAACCCATGAAATAAAATGGGATTCTTAAACAACATGACATCATAAAACAATTCATATAAGATAAAGGAATTCATAAAAATATTTCCATCACAACATAATCAAACCAATGTAATAATAGGGATAAAAACAGAACCCTTTTATTATCTTAGATGGAAAATAATTTTGATAAAATACTTCAACTCTATTCTTGAGGAAAATATCCTTTCTTCTTCAAAAACATTTTTTTTTTCATAACATGTCATACGAATTTAAAATAAAAGAAGTTGATTACAAATAAACTTGAAAACTTGTAAAGGAAGTTTCTTAGAAATAATGTTTTAAAAATCCATTCAGGTCGTATAAGTTAAAAAAAACATTCTTCGTACTTTTGTCGGAAAAGTCAAAAAGTACCTCGTACGGAAAACGACAAAAGATTCCTTTCACTTCTTTTACTAAAAACTCACCGAAGGGTAAAAATGGATTTAAACAATTGTAGGTGGATGGAAATAATATTACATATTGATGAAACATGTATGTGGATGATAAAATACACCGCAGTAAATACTTACGAATAAACAATCTCGGATAAAAATGAGATTGTGATATTTCCCTTACCTTAGGTCCAATTTGCTTCGTATGTGTCCGAACCTCCTGTATAATGATTTAAATAATGTCATTCACTTATTACAGAATCATATTCATTGTTATGATATCATATATGGTTCATTTATGACATTATATTACCCGTTCTTTTGTAAATTTCATGTTAAAGAAGCGTTTTGGGTAAAATCGTTTCATTTATCGTAGGTGTTTTGACTTGTTGTTCTTGACATCATTATTACTTATATCATGATTTACCTACTTCCAGAATATAAAATATGATTTATATATCATATATATTCAGTATATATATATATATAATAGATAGATAAATAAAATGAAAAACACCGTTCATGGAGACGGTAGTCCGTACGTACGCATGAACGCTGTTTTTCTTTCCTTATTGTCTCGAAATGGAAGTAAGTAGATGATATACATATGTATATATATACAAAAATCCAGTAGCTTTATAATGTCATATATTTCATTATTATTTCTTATATATACATTATAATCATTCTTAAATGGTTAACATGGAGAATGAATCTCATCGCGTCGTGGAGACGGTAGTCCGTACGTACGCACGAGCGATGATATCATTTCTATAAATATTGAATTGAATTGGAGTGGATTATACAATATATCAGAATCAATATGATGTTGTAATAACTATGTATAGTTATTCTTTACACCACTATACCCATCCATGTAAGGTGGTGGTGGAAAATAGATTACACCACGGCGTGGAGACGGTATTCCGTACGTACGCACGCGCGGTGATTTCTTTTTCCATAGGATGGATAGATGGTGAAATAGGGTTGTTTCATACTTATAATAACATATCAGTATATGAGTGATACTGATGTTATTACTTCATAATGAAACAACCTAAGAAGAATAATTGGAAGAAGAAATAAAGATGAAAGAATTGGTAACAGTAATTACCTCTTCTTTGAAGTGCCTCTTTGAGACCTCCTCTTAGGGCACTAGAATTGGTCTTTGAGGAAGACCAGAACCTCTAGGATGTTGCTAGGGAAGTGGAGAAGGGATTTGGGTAGGGGTTGGACGAGCTTGATTGCTCAAATTGGTGTGAGGAGGAGGGGGAGGAGGTGTCCTTTTATAAGGGAGGAGAGGGGCACCTTAGGAATATCTCAAAATATTATTTTATATTAAAGTCAAAATCGGTTTATAATGGTTCCAAAGGGTCTTATTTCGAAGATAAGGTGGGGAGGGTTCTAAATCCTATCAACCAATAGAATTTAGACAAGTTTAGGATATTATTTTAACCTTATCAATTAATTTTAACTCTAAGTTAAATAATTTATCTTTTACCATGTCTTTTTGTTTTCTTTCACTATATGGTTAATAAACTTACTATAACATGCCAAACGAACCCCAAATTGTTTATTATTAATATATATATCCTTATCTAAGTCATTTGGCCGAACCTTAGATTTTTAGGAATACAATAACAATTAATAATATAATATTTGATTTAAAAACTATTTTGTGTCAATTTTGACACTATTTGATATATGATTTTTGTGAAAGTCATAACAGAATTAAATGTTCGAACCAAGTTGATTAAATCAACATTAATATATCATAGTAACCTAGAAAATTAGTGGAATTCATAAAAAATCTCAAATTACATTTATTGTGGTGTTTATAACATCAATTATGTCAATATTTCATTAATAAGATAATTACTGCATCATCGTTGTGTCATAAATAAAATAAATTATTTTATGTCTAAAAATTACAAATAAAATACCATCATGTAGGAAAGCTTTTTAGCTTTCTAATGAATATTTACAATCGAATTTATCTTATGTATAACCCCATATTAAAAATGATTTACTTATTAAACTTTGATTTTAACTATTTTAACCTTTCTTTAAATAAATTAATAATAAATGTCCTAATCTAATCCAAGTGGGCCTAAATGGTCATATTTTATTCCTAAGTTTGTTTTTGGTCGAATTACACTTGTCCAATAGAATTAGGACATGTGTTAGGGTAATAGTAATATCATATTTACCCTTAGTTACCCTATTTACTATTAACCGCGGTAAAAAAGTAAAAAGTTACTATTTACCAAAAAATTATTTTCATCTCATTGAACCACATTTTAGTCCTTAATATTAACCGTGTCTCTCGGATTTTCGAAATTCCATTCACAGAAGCGGCAAAATTAAGTTTTATGAAAAATTCAGTTTTTTTAACTACCACTTAGTAGTTTCACTATTCATCAAAAATTGATGTTTTTCAGAACAATGCCAAAATGTCATCCTAAGCTATATTTCATATTCCGAATTCAAAAATGAAATCTATTTTACCAAATTCATAACATAGAAGTTGCATTAATTAATTTTATAATTAAATCCCGCTGTTAAAATAAATAGCGTGTTTTTAGGAAACAATATATATCAAAAGATTGACACTTGATTATGTCTTGTTTAAATGTGAAATTACAACCAATGACCAACATTGTATTAAATTGTAAAAATATATTCTAAATATACTTTAAAACCACTCAAATTAATAATTTATCACTATTAATTATTTCGATTTAAAAAGTTGTTTTTAATTATAATTTAGTAATTTTTCACTATTCATCAGAATATGAAAGTTATCCGAAAAGTACCAAAATTTCACCTTAGGCTAAATTCGATACTCCGAATCCAAGAATGAAGTTCATTTTGAAAAATAAGATTTACAGAATTTTAAAAAGTGGTTATTACTATTCATAACAGCTAGTTTTAATAATATTTTAATAGCACATCGTTGTTTAGTGAAACTCGGTATTGCGTATTACACACGCTATTGAGGAAGGTCGCGATTGCGTGTAATGCAAGGCAAGACAAGGATGCGTGTTGTGCAAGCTCCTTTTGGTGTAGCGTAAACCACAAGACATTAATAAAATTAAAAAGAATATTTCTTTATAAAATCTTGGGCTGTTACAGCCTGAATGTAATTAAATAAAATTATAACATCTACCCCATCTCTATTAATAGATGGTTGTGTCTATTTTGTAGGGTTGGTCGAAAACTGATAATAGAGAATCACTGCAAACAACAGTTTTCTATCCCATTCTCGATATTATAAGATCTTCTTCTCAAGAAGGAGAAAAAAACCTTCATGTTTGAATGATCTTGGAGTATCCAAGACTAAAAATGCAAGATAATTGATTCACCTCACTAGCACCCAAAAAGAAATCAACATTACTATGATATCAAAGGACAACATATAGATCTCCACTAGAGGGACTCTACACTTGGATCCTTAAAGCACGATGAAAGAAATCTGAACAGGTTTTAATGTTATCAACAAAATCATCAAATAAAGGATTCAATAAAGAGGTAATCATTTATTACAAGGATAAATAAATTAATTATAAATTTAACATGAATGATCATCTATTAGAGTTTCAAGAAACTATAAATTAAAATAAATTTTCATTTAACACCATAAAAAAGGACTTTCACTACACCAGGAACCACCAAGTGATATTATAGGGTTCATGTTTTAAATTTTAAATTTTTATTTTTTTTCAATATGAACAATAGTGGTTTAATTTTTAATCTAATATTATTCATTCATTGATTTTATATGAGTTAAAATGATTTTAACATTTTAATTTGTTCATTTAGGATTAAAAATTTACTAAGGATAATAATATATAACGAATGATCGAAGATAATATCAAGAGGTGTCGAGGAATCTGGCAGGAAATCCTGGGATTATATGACATGTAGCCGGAGGATAATTTGTGTACCCATGTGCACTGCACATATTCATGAAATTGGATAGATGGTGTACTAAGCAATAATTAAATGAACTATATTTATTACACACCATGTTTATACCCGGACAACAATTCACACATAATGTTGGAGTACATGGCCTATAGCTGGAATATACACCATGTAGTCTATAATGGTGTGCAGTACAATTCGCATAATCTATATGGTCATTATACACAATCAAATTGTGTAAGACATATAGAATAGATAATTAATGATATACATTATGTTTATGTGGTTTACGAAGTGTGTAGTTAATCATTTCCCATATCCAAAAATCACGTTGATCCATTCAACGAGTTAAGTGGACACACGAAATGAGTGATACACAACATGTAGTTGGTTTGTACACATCATGCAGTCACGATCAATGAACACAATAAGTTCTTCAATGTGTTATTTGTACATAGGAAAATAGTGATACACGATGTATAGCTCTCTTGTACATGTCATGTAGTCTAGACGGTGTACATGATTGAATCCCTAGGTTTGTAACCTAGGTACGTGAGAATCGAGGTACATAGCTTCCTGCTCAAAAGTATACGTTGAGTGGTCTTCCAATAAATTACATAATTAAATTAAACTAAATTTAAATTTTTTCATTTAACCATTATTTTATTGATGGGAATACCTGTTGTGTTTGAAAATTTAATAATAGTTTTAAATAAATTTAAATTATCAATTAAGTTATTGTAATATATATGTGATTATTGGTTCTATATTTTATTTTTATTGAATTCCTATAATAATGGATATTTGTAAAAGAAATTTAATGGTCATTAAGATGAAATAAAATTAATTAATTAATGAAATATCATTTATATTAATAATAATGAAGGAATATTAAATTAATGTCAAATGATTTTATATTTTCATATTCAATGAATGTGTATCATCATTACTGATATTGAACAATATTAGGCATATCTTTTCATTAATTAATTTAATTTGTTACATGGGTTTACGATAGTTTAATATTAAATTAATTTTGAAGGCATGTGTGTCAATACTCCCTCCATTATTACATGGGACTTATATGTCCATGGTTTTTTATTTAATCCCATTAACTAGTTCTTTTGTTCTTCTCACCAATGTGTGGGATATAAATACTTATAATTAATAGAACATCCCAAGCTATGTGGAGGTGGTTTAAGGAAGAACCATAATGATTCCAACTTATGTGATAAAAATGTGTACATGTGGAATGATGTAACTCGTGCCAGGACCAGTACAAGGAATTTCCATCTAGGCCAATGGTTGATTTATTGTCCACTAAATAAATCAACTATTAGATAATCTCATGATAAATTAATTAATTAATTAATTATTTCAGTCTTATTCATTATTTATTTTATGGATGAAGAACTCTATCAAAAAATTAAATAAATTAATGTGCTAATAGAGAAATTAATGTAATGAATTATCCATAAATGTTTTACCCAACATGTTTAATTAATTAATTAAAATTCACTTAATATTAAAAAGTTATGTAAATGATAAAATAAAATAAATTTATGATTGATAAACAAAAATACCTCAAGTTAATATTAATTCATTAATCTTTTCGTCATCTAAATTATGATGAATCGATAGTTTAAGTATCGGTTTGGCCTCCATCATGGGAACTTTTAATTATCATGAAATTATAACATATATAGTGGGATGAATTAATTGAATTTTTATTGGGATTAATGGAAACTATATTTCCAATAAAATTCAGAGGAATGTGTTGAGGGAATTCAGGATAGGATTTCTAGATTGGGGAGTTCACTCAATAGTTCAAGGAGCTACAATACCGTATTTGGAATGACTGCCTACCTGAATAATTTTTATAACTATTTTTTACTCCCTATAGATTATAAAAAAGGAAATATATATATTTTACAGTAAAATGTTATAGAAACTAGAAAATCTAAGTTCCATACGGTGGGATTTTGGTACATGATAAAATGGTGGGAGAATTATGAAAATTAATTGTTATTAATTCCCAAATAATTTATAATCATGTAAATTATTAATCATCTATTTTAATTATTGTAGAAAATGTATAGAAAAACTATGAAAATCGTTAAATCATCTCTTTACATGCGATATTTCTTTAGAATTTTTTTTGGATATGGTATACTAATTTATGAAATGAATTATTATCATAAAGTTTGTATTATGTGTTTGAATCACTTATTCTTGTCCTTCCACCCCTATAGGATAGAGAAGGTAAAAAGTTTCCTACCAAAGATATATTAAATATTTTTCCAATATTTTTTGTATAATATTATCAACTATGAATGATGAGATAATGATATAATATAAAGACATGGACTCATACACCATAACGTCATGTTTATATTCTATTGAGAAAGAGAAGGAAAATCTATAAATGAACAATATTTTCAATACACTATATCATTGTAAACTTGAAGAAGGAAATCAAGCTACATAGAATTCTTTCGAAATGATGGAATATATCGGTCGATTAGAGAAATTGTGATTTTATGTGGATAATAAATTCTCCATTAATCTTATCTTATAATCCTTACCATCACGGTCATCTTTATTTTTTTAGTCCTAGATAAAAAATAAATAAATTACAGGGGAATTTTTTTCCATACTTCACTAATGAAATATGGATTGTTGAAAACTCTTTCTCCACCCCTAATGGAGAAAGGATTGAAATTCAAAACTAAAAATACCGTAGGAAATCTATATCAAAATGATCATTTACTGTAGCATTAAATGAGACAAATTATTTAATGGTAGAAGAATGAACATGACGCTCTTTTCATTATACGTCGAATGAAAGAAAACAAGAAAAGAAATAGTAATGAATTAAATAATGAAATTAGATATATATTGTTCAATTATATTCATCATGTTTTTGTTCAAAAATTTTGTATTAAATAAAATATGCATACAAAACACATGTATTTAAATGGAATAATTGAGAAATAAAATAATCATTATAGAGTGATCTCAAAAGAAGATGATAAAAGGATAATTCCTATGTCAACCATGTGGTTATCAATATTTTTCATTTCTAGAATACATTGATTCATGTTTGTAATAAGTGTGATCAAAAAATTTATCATAGTGTCTATATTGAAATAATGATTTATTATATCATTTTAGCAATAATTTTTTTGGATCAAAAATACTAAACTAATAGTTCATGGATTTTTGAATCACAAATATCCATAAAAATGAATAAAAAATATAAAAATATATTACTCTTATCTTATTGTGTAAGGATAATTCTTATTCAAATAATCCGAAATTATGTGACCTTTTTATACAAATAAAAGGGTTTTAGTCTCAATTGAGCTAAAACACTAGATATATAAACAAACTTCTTATCATGTTTTTGATAAAGAACAATTATAAATAAAATACATCCCAACAACATTATATTTAGTTCAACATAGTCATGTGAACTATTCAAAATGTATTGTTAACATCATATACTATATGATATTTCATTAAGGAATTTTAGAAACTCCCATTGAAGTAAATGAGCACACTTTGTAAAGACTAAGGAATCGTTAAAATGGATTTTTGGAAAACATTTTATCCAAGTAATAATTGATCATAAAAATGGAGTAATGATAATCCATAACACATATTTAATTATATATATCATTTTCATGATGGTATTGAAAGGAAGATCTTTATTGAGTCATATTTATATATATATTGAAAACCTTCACTAATTCCATTCAAAACAGTTTTTTTAAAATAAAATTGAAATAACTAACAATATGCCATCCATATTGTTAAATGAATATCATATCAATTTCATTATGATAAGAATCTATTAGGATACTACTATAATGAATTCAATATATTTGAATATAGTATGATAAGACTTAACTTATGTGGGTTAAGGTTTTGGATGCATATGGGTTGACATTGTAATATTGGACTCCACTAAGATCACTGTGAGGAGTAGATCTAGAGACACATAGTACATTGGAATATATATAACTGAATAGAAAATTTATGTTCACCATGTTGGGTGATACATATATTATTCTTTTAGAATTTAAATTTTTACAATAAGTAGTAAATTGTAATATGATAAGGTTGAAAATTATGTATTAATTCAAGTAATGGAATCCATGTTTCAAGATTTTGGAACTCCTTATTTTGAATGTTTCTAATACATGATACTCTGGGTGAGTATTCAAGAGGAACTGGATATGGATGGTACTAGATGGTAGTAATATTCAAAGATAGACTATTGAAATTTTTAGACTTTGACGAAAACATATTCAGCAATCATCATGACTAAAATAATTTAGAATTTTACTTGTAAAATAATTTTTCTAGGATCAAAATGTTGAGCTATTGATTATCAAGTCCTCCTCATTTAGAGGAATCCTTATGTAATATGTCCATATGACATGACCAAAAGGATACCATGTGGTATGTGTCTAGTAGGAATAACTAATTGAGTCGGTGATATCAATAAATTCTAATAAGACATGAAAATTAGATAAATTCATTTATGATTAAATCATTCATAGTGATCATAGTATATTCACTTGGAAATGAATGAGTGACATCTGTATGTAATCAGTTAGTGTGGGAACTATAAGTTTTGAAGATAAATATGTAAATAATATAGGAAAATAAATTGGGTGTCTTACCAGTTTGTTAAGACTATGGAATAAAATTTATCTATGTTTTACTTAATGTAGAAACTATGTTCTAGGGAATAAGAACTGAATAATTGATCTATGAGTTTTTTAAATCTAGTCAAGGTATATATATTAACATAGTATTGAAAAATGAAAGTTGGAATAATTCAAGAATAAATTATTCCTTTCTTATAATAATTCTAATAATACATACATGTGAATAGGAATAAATTATGAAGATTACAATGACTTCACAAGATTAAGTTCTAGGAATTCATATCATGTACCATGATATGTACTGAGATTTTATATTACTAATTCATGAATCATAATAGTTTAATATAAAATGTATCATATATAATTGCATATAATTGTAGTTATAAATTATTGGTGGTGATTAGAAAAGTAAAACTGGATGAGTTAATGGTGTTTTGAGAAGTGAGAATACTAGTAATCAATGTAAAGAACATTTTTCTACAATTAGTTCAATTTTAGCTAGTATAAAATAAACAAATTATATCATATTAATGAAAAATTATTTAAAACTAGTGGTTTCCATATTTACAATATTTGAGTACATTGAGGATTCTATCAGATCTTAAGAAGATATTGTAACACCCCCATGATTTCATAGTAAGTTATTTTCTTTAATGTAATTCTATAGCTTGTGGCACACACAACACTTAGTTCGAGTTCACCACAACTTACCAAACTAGCTTTTTGAAAGAGGTTAGGAATAATATTAACAGAATTTTCAATTTTATATCCTCCATATAATTTTAGAATCCATATTACGTGTTTCGAAGACAAAATATAATAACAAATTCATTTTTTAAGATAAAACAAGTATTTTTCAAAAAAAATGCAATTTTACCACCTTTTAATGGAAACCCCTTTCAAAAAAAATATTTGACAGTTTTATACATTCCATTTAATGAAACTAAATTCTTATTTAAAATTGGGACATAAAAATTTATTTGGATAACTTGTTCATACTTTTCTAATAACTTTTATATTTGGATGAATACTAAAAAATAATAAATTTTAATTGAAAAAAACATTTTTAATATAAATAATTTATAGTGTTAAATTATGTGTTTGAATGGTTTGGAAGTATAATTAGATTATATTTTTATCATTTAATACAATTTAGGTGATTATAAGTACTTTCACAATTAAATTTGACATAAACACATGCCAATCTTTCAATAGTTTTTACTTTTTAAAAACCTGCTTTTCTGTTTTGAAAATGGGAATTAAATTTAAATGAAGTAATTAATATTATATGTTTTGAATTTGGTATAATAAAATTCATTTTTTAATTAATAATATAAAAATTAGCTTAGAGTAAATTATTGGTATTTATCTCAAAACATTCAATTTTTGATGAATAGTGAAAAACACTCTGTTATAGTTTAAAACCAACTTTATATTTAAATAATTATTTTATTTGATTTAATTTTTTTAAGACAAAATAGATTCTTAATACATATATATTTTCAATTTAATTTATTGTTGTCATTTTATAATAAATTTAGATGTATAAAAGTTTATTGAACTTTTTACCATCTTTTACCCACCTCCAAGGATCATTTGAAAATCCGCATAAAACATTATTTTATCACTTCTGTGATTAGAATTTCAAAAATATGAGAGGCATGGTTGATATCAGTAAAAAAATGTGGTTCAATAAGATGAAAATAATTTTTGGTGAATAATAACTTTTTTTCTTTTATTTACCGTGGTTAAAAGTAAACAGGGTAATTAAGTGTAAAAATGATATCATAATTACCCCAACACATGCCCTAGTTCTATTGGATAAGTTTAATTCAACAAAAAAAACATTAGTAATTAAATATTATCCTTTAGTTAAACTTGTATTATATTAGGACATTTATTATAATTTAATTAAAAGAAGAGTTAAAAGCGTTAAAGACAATGTTTAATAACTAAACCATTTTTAATATAGGGTTACACATAATATAAATTAGACTATAAATATTCATTAGAATGATAAATATATTTCCAATATAATGCAATTTTATTTATAATTTTTAGGAATTATATAATTCAATTTATTTATGACACAATGATGATGAAATAATTACCTAATTAATGAAATATTAAATCAATTGATATTATAAATATCAAAATAAAAGTAATTTGAGTCTTTTAATGAATTAAACTACTTTTATAGGTTAATATGATATGTTTCGGTTGGTTAGATGAATTTTTTCATAATTAATATTGCTGTTATAAATTTATAAAAAACAAAATACCAAATAGTGCCAAAAATGACATAAAAGAGTTTTTAAAATAAATATTATATTATTAATATATATTCAATTCCTAAAAATATATGGATCGGAAAAATGTCTTAAATAATATTATATATGTCATTAATAAACCACTTGAGGTTCTCTTGGAAGTTTATAGTATGTTTATTAACCATATAATATAAAAATACAAAGAGACATAGTAAATGTCAAACTATTTAACTAAGAGTTAAATATAAAAGATAAAGTTAATATAGTATCCCAAACCTTTATAAGAATTATTGGTTGAGTGGTTTTCAACCAATACCCACATTATCCTTTAAATAATTCATTTTTGAGCCATTAAAAACAAAAAATTATTTTATTATAAAATAAAAATTCTAGCTTTTCCTAAGGTGCCCCTCACCCCTCTTATAAAAGGGCACTTCCCCTTCCCTCTAATTCAGACAATAAAAGCCATTTGGATCGGCCAACCCTTGTCAAAAGACCCCCTCAACTGTACTCCCTTCATCCCAGTGGCCTTCCTTTAGTTAGAAAGGAAACATATGGACCCCTTTGATCAAATCAAAAGGAAGAACCCAAAGAAGAGGTAAATATTTCATCACCACTTTCAAGTTCCTTTCTTATTCCACTTCTTCTTTCTTTTTTGTTTCCATTCTAAAATAATAACTCCAGTATATTATATATACGGTGATGTTATTATAAATATGGTAAACCCATATATATTATTCTATCCATCATTTGAATTACATGTGCCCATGCGTGCATACTTACGGCTTACCATCTCAACACCGTGGTGTAGTTATTATTCAATACATTATTATTTTGATGGGTATAATAGTGATGTATAATTTATTAAAATAATAAATATAACATTATAATGATTATTTATATAGGATATAACATCCAATTATATATGGTTTTAATATCAAAAGAATGATATTGTCGCTCGTGCGTACGTACAGATTACCGTCTCCACGAACACGATGAGATTCATTCCTATCGTATCCACTCAAGGATATTTTTCATTTGATGATTAAAAATAATTTTAAAAAAAATTATATCATTCTTAATATGAGTAAGATACATCTTATACATAACAACAATTACTTATGTTACAAATCATATAAAATAAAACGAATCAATTAACACTCGAAATAATGATAATACTAAGATATTATTAGCAAATCAATGTTAAAATATAATATGTGATATCATATTAATGTATATTATTCTTGTATAATTTAATAAAAATTATATCACCATTATACAGGAGGATATCCTACCCTCAACCAAGGAAAATTACAGGGTAAGGGGTTTCTTATCTTAATCTTAATTCTGTGAGATTTCCATTGTTCGCCACTTATTTAATGGATGTGGTGTATTGTGTACATCCATTTGATATATATTATCATGATTCTATTTTTATTCATGGTATTATGTGACTAATTTTGTGGTTATTAGCTTTTGGTCATACGACTCGATTGATTACAACGAATTAAGGGTTTTTCAACTCACTTTTTATTCTCGTGAGATTATTGCTATATTGGACACTATTTACTTTTGTGGAGCATATGTATTGTCCATGATTGTATTACTAGTGTAAAATACTAGAATTTATGGGTATTTATATCTTCATTTTATGATACTCTTTTCATGGGGTGTATTTTTCATAAGTTACCAAATCATTAAGGGAATTTCAAATTTCAATTTCCACTCATTGGGCTTTATGCATACATCATTGATAATTTTACTCCATGATTATGTGTGGAATCAATATATATTATTTGTGTAGTAATTTCCACTCCTATTTTTTTGGATATACTTTTTATACACCTAATCACTCCATTTATTAATTCTCAATTCATCGATATGAACATGATAAGAGTAATTTTAACTCAATCTCCATTTATTGAGTTAAACATCCAATTCATTGGTGTTGTTTTTAAAATAATATATGTGAATGTAATCTGATTAATTTACAGTGAATAACCAATCATATTGAGTGTATTAATTTTTTTGACACATAATTATGTCGTTGATTTATCCATAACCTAAGGATACATTATTTATAATAGATTTCATCTCAATTTACATCCCATTGATACTTCTTTGTCGTTATACACCAATTCACTTTTATATGATTTATATAATGTACTTTTACATAGTATATCATGAATCCCCATATTATCATGATATTATAAAGTTTATATTACCTCAATTATTTGTATTCAAGTGTCTCTATTTTGCTTAGAAACTCTAACTAAAATATAATTTTAAATGTTTTAAAGATTTATTATTCTAAATCTTTATCATTAATGTCCATATTTTAAAAATGGATTTATGGATTTATTTATATAGAAATTAATGTTTTAAAATTAAAATTCCTTTTAAAAGTTTCAAAGTTGTAAGGGACACTTTTATTCAAAAATCTATTTTTAAACATCTTCTTGACAAATAGTTTGGTTTTTAAATGTTTTCAAGAAAATGGGGAACATTTCTCTCAAATAGTTTTGATGATTATTTTCATCTATGTCAATTTCCTTCATTATTATAGATTGAAGTTAATCTGTTACAATACAATCTTCCATATTGTATTCAATGTGTTATGTTTGACTGGTGATGTGCTATTTTTATACCATTCATGGTTTGTGGCTAAAGTATTGACATTTCGTATGCCAGTTTTTATACGAATTTTTATGTTATTTATCAAACTTTTCATATGAGGAATGTGATGGACTTATTAAGTGATGGGTGGAGCCCGCTATAGCTCTTTAATGAATCGATAGGTCTCATAAGACAAACTAGTGTCTTGGCACAAGGCCTTGACAAAATCTTATTTGTAGTCTTGGCACGAGGCCTTGGCTATGTGGTTATAATAGTCTGGCCTTTTAAATTCCATCATTATGAAAGTGGCTATTGATATTGCATGTGATTATTCAACTAGTAGAATATCCATGTGAATAAGTAAATGGAAATATTTTGATCTTTTCTTTTCCATATTATTCTAAAGCTAATGTTTATAAGGCTTTTTTTAATCTTATACATTGCCTTAAATGTTTATTCTTATTAATGAATGTTTCTGCTATATTGTTATCCTTACTGAGCATATGAGCCCACCTCTTTCTATGTTTTATTTCTCCCATGATGCGAAGAATTATATTATTACTGATCTGCAGTGATAGTCTATGGGATCTCAGAGTTGTTTATGTAAACAATGTTATTGTAGTTTTCCATTCTATGATGTAATGTAAACCTTATGAATGTATTTAGAACTTCAAATGCTACTAAACTAATCGGTATTTTGTGAGTTGATATTTTGTGATCATTCCAATGTTATGTAATAATGAACCGACTCTAGGTAACTGGGGTCGGGGAGTTATAGTTGGTATCAGCGGATGTTTAGTACAAACCTTGGAAACTAGATTTAGAAAAACTCTGATTAGAGAACATAGCCCTAAAATAGACTTTGAGGATTAGTATAGAATAAATTTCTAGAATTTTGGTATTGTAGAGATTTTGTGATGTTTCCAAGAAATATATCCCTATCTGTATATGAGTAGGTAGAGGTGGCTCTGGCACAGATGTACCTAGGGGTAAAACCCAAAAACACTGCTTTGAGCTAGACTAGAATGGGAACTGGTGAATGAAAACAGGCATTGCTGCACTCTTGTGTACGACACTCTTGGGGGATATGCGTATGATAATTCACATTTTCATTACAAAAAGATTTGAAATATTTTAATATAAGCTGATAATAAATAACCGTCGTTAATCCTAAGGTGTTTTAGATAGAAAATAAGGTGTTATGATATCCTATAAATGATTTTATGACTCACAATATTCTTTCTTGTGTTAGTCAATCGATGGAATCCAAGGAAGTCATAGTAACATTGAACATGATGTACAAGGTGGGAACAGTGGAGGAAATGAGCAACGAAATAGAATTTTGATAGGTTTAAATGATATCATGTTAATGACTAATCAGTTTTCCAAAAATTTGATCAACAACATATATATTAACCAACACACACACTCAACAAAGAATAGAAAGGCGGCGAATGATAAGAGCTCCAGTAGTGGAGACCATGTAAAAAATAAAGATCAATTTCCATCTAGTAGGAAAAGTGGATAGAGACATCTAGGGAAGTGTCTCAGTATAATAATGAAATGCATTATTTGTGGAAAAGAAGGACATAATGTAAAGAATTTATGAGGAAAAATGAAGATTATTATGGAAGAAATTAAAAATGATCCCAAGAATCCATTTAAAGTCATTATTCATAAATGTAGAGGACCTGGGCATTACCCTAGTGAATACACTATTCTATAGGATAACCCCTTGGTCAAGGAATAACCTATGTGTAAATAAATGGATGGTGAAATGTTTAAAATTGTTAGTTCTCTTTATTGATGGGATTACTTTGGAATAATTTTCACTTATGTGTAACCCTGAAGTTGATTATGTGAAAATTAAATTTTTGAAAGAATTGTGTTTTCTATTGATTATATAGTTATAAATAACCATCTGGGTTTATATGATCCTTGAATTTGAGTCAATTATATGTTATTAAAATTTTTGATGAAAATGAGAGGTATGCGATAGCATTTGTGGTGAAATTATGTTATATTTATTTTGAGGAATTTATCACATTTTGGGAAAATTATAAAATATTGTTTATAAAAATAGAAAACACGTAGATCGTGTGACAAACCGTCGCGTCAGACAAAGCTGCAAGAATCAAACCCCCAACCATAGTGCAATAGGGATTTATTGCCTACCACTGGACTACGTGAAGTCCTTGGTTAGTGTGACTAATTCTTTTTAGTTAAATAATTTTATTGATCAATAATAAGTTGATTTGGGATATTATGTCTTATCAAATGGATATACATAGTATAGTAAAATGATTTGGGGATTAAGTGATAAATGTTATTTTAGAAGACGTTCACATTGTTGGGAATACTATATGCCTAAAAAATAGAATACTATGGGATTTCATTTGAGGAGTAATGGTGGATTTTTATCTATGTTTTTTATTTTGGATTTGTAGCGATTTGGGTTATTTATGGAAATGATTAACCTGTCATAGTGAATATGTGATTAGGTTAATTACTTGTATGTATGTGACTTTAAGAGTAGTCGATGTTATTTGGAAATACAATTTAACGTGTAAGACTGCATAATCAAATTCTTCTATGTCTTGGGTTTCAATATTAGATTGGATTATATTGATGAATTTTAAGGACAATTGTTTATTGAATGGTATTTATTGAACTTTGGGTATTTTTGGTTTAATTTTAGAAATTAGGATAAGTATCTCTAAAGGATTATCCTTTTTAGGGACCATCTAATCTTGTACTAACCATTTTGGTTTTGGTTAATATTTAGAGAAAAGGTAAATATATATAGTCTATCCTTTTTGGATTATGTGATTCTCTAGAATTTCATTCTAGCGCTTCAGGTGTGACCAAGTCATATTGAATACTCATTGTTTGAAAAAAAGATGAGTTCGTGGTAGAAATTTTTTAAAGGATTAAAAACTACATAAAATGTAAGTATATGTCCTTATTTTCTTAGTCAATCTCATAAATAAATTCCTCAACTTTATGAAATTGAACTTAAAACAAAAAACGTTATCCATTTTATTTTTCTACTACAAAACTAATGAACGTTTATCTCATCACATGTTTGTAGATTTCTTGTTGTTAACTTTCTCCTAATCATGTTTTTAATCTCCATCCAACATAACTTGACACTTATTTTATCTTCCATATCCATGTTTTTCTACATGGAATACGGGTGTGGGTTAACTCGGGTGACCTTTGTACTTCTGTTTCTTTATTTTAAAAATATATTTTTATTGAATCTTTTTCTGATGTGGGACTTTCAATGAAGTTTACAATCCCAATTTTAAAATTACGAGGACGTAATTTCCAAAAGGGGTCAATAATATAGAACCCAAAGATTTCATAGTAAGTTATTTTCATTAAAGTAATTCAATAGCTTGCGCTACACGCAACACTGAGTTCGATCACACCATGACTTACCAAACTAGTCGTTCAAAAGCCGTTATGAATAGTATTAACTGAATTTTTAATTTTATATACTCCATATAATTTTATAATTCATATTACGTGTTTCTTAGGCATAATATAAGAACAAATTAATTTTTTCAGATAAAAGAAGTATTTTTCAAAATAAATGCAATTTAACACCTTTTAATGGAAAACCCTTTTAAAACCAATAATTGAAAATTTTATATGCTAAATTTAATGAAAATAAATTATTATTTAGAATCGAATCATAAAAATTTATTTTGGATAAATTTTTTGTACTTTTCTAATAACTTTTATATTTTGATGAATAAAGAAAAAATACTAAATTTTAATTGAAAACAACTTTTTTGATAAAAATAATTTATAGTGTTAAATTATGTATTTGAATTTTTTTGTAGTATAATTATATTATATTTATATCGTTTAATACAACTCTCGTGATTATAAGTAATTTCACATTTAAATTTGACAAAAACACATATTAATCTTTTGATAGTTTTTACTTTATAAAAACCCGCTTTTCGGTTTTGACAACCAGAATTTATTTTAAATTAATTAATGAAACATATATGGTTTAAATTTGTTATAATAGAATTAGTTTTTGAATTCGGAAAATCAAAATTATCTTAGACAAAATTTTTGGTATTTTTCAGAAAACATTAAATTTTTGATGAATAGTGAAAAACACTACGTTATAGTTTAAAACCAACATTTTATTTAATTAATTATTTATTTTATATAAATTTATTTTAAGTCAAAATATATGTACAATACCTATATAAGTTCAATGAAATTTATTGGTGTCATTTGATAATAAAATTAGATGTATAAAATTTTATTGAACATTTTACCATCTTTTACCCACCTCCTAGGAGCATTTGCAAATTCACATAAAACATAATTTTACCACTTATGTATTTGAAATTTCAAAACTTTGACATATTAGGATGATATTAGTAAGAATAATGTGGTTCAATAAGATGAAAATATTTTTGGTGAATAGTATCTTTTTACTTTTGTTTACCACGGTTAAGAGTAAACAGGGTAATTATGCGTAAAAATGATATCATAATTTCCCCAACACGTGTCCTAATTAAATGGGATAAGTTTAATTCGACCAAAAACAACCTTATTATTAAAATATGATCCTTTAGGTCCACTTGGATTAGATTAGGACATTTATTATTATTTAATTCAAAGAAGAGTTAAAAGTGTTAAATTCAATGTTTAATAACTAAACCATTTTTAATATAGGCTTACACATAAATAAATTTGACTATAAACCTTAATTATAAATATAAAAATATTTTCTACATAAGGTTATTTTATTTATAATTTTTATAAATTAAATAATTTAATTTATTTATGACACAATGATGATGCAGTAATTACCTAATTAATGAAATATTAAAATAATTAATATTATAAATATCCAAATAAATGTAATTTTAGACTTTTTATGAATTAAAATAATTTTATTGGTTAAAATGACATGTTAGGGTTGGTTAAATTAATATTTTTCAAAGTAATAATGTCGTTATAAATTTAGAAAAAACAAAATACCAAATAGTATCAAAATTGACATAAAAGAGTTTTTAAAATAAATATTATATTATTAATTGAAATTCAAATCCTAAAAATCTAAGGTTCAAAAAAAGGTCTTAGATAATATTATATATGTCATTAATGAACCACTTGAGGTTCACTTAGAAGTTTTTAGTATGCTCATAAACCATATAATATAAAAATACAAAGAGGCATGGTAAATGTCAAACTGTTTAACTAAAAGTTATATCTATAAGATAACGTTAATATAGTACCCCAAATCTATCTAAAACCTATTTTTTGAGTGGTTTTCGACCCATCCCCACCTTATCCTTTAAATAATTCTGTTTTTAGCCATTAGAAACCGAAACTTATTTTATTATAAAATAAAATTTCTATCTTTTCCTATGGTTCCCCTCACCCCTCTTATAAAAGGGCATTTCCCCTTCTCTCAAATTCACACTTTAAAAGCCATTTGTATCGGACATACCCTGCCCAAATACCATCTCAATTGTACTCCCTTCATCCTAGAGTCCTTCCTATAGTTAGAAAGCCAACCTACGGACCCCTTTTGATAAAATCAAAAGGATAAACCTGAAGAAGAGGTAAATATATTACCACCTCTTTCAAGTTCCTTTCTTCTTCCACTTCTTCTTTCCTTGTTGTTTATATTATAAAATAATAACTCCATTATCTTATATATAATATGATTTTATTATAAACATGTTACAACCATATTCAATATTATATCCATCCTTTTAATTACATATAACCATACGTGCGTACGTACGACTTACCATCTCCACGTCGTGGTGTAGTTGTTATTCGATACATTATTATTTTGATGGGTATAATAATGATCTAAAATTGATATAAATAATAAATATAACATTATAATGATTATTTATATATGATATAACATCCAATTATATTTTATTTTAATATTAAAATAATGATATTATTGCCTGTGCGTATGTACCTATTACCGTCTCCACGAACGCGAAGAGATTCATTCACCATCGTAGCCATTCAAGATTAATTTTCATTTTATGATTAAAAATAATTTTTAAAGACTTGATATCGTTTTTAATATTAATATGATACATCCTATTCATAACAAACATTACTTACGTAACAATGCATATAAAGGGAAACGAATCAGTTAACACCCGGAACGACGATAATACAAAGAAATTATTAACAATGAAATGTTGATAGTTCGTATATTATATCATATTAATGTATATGATTATTGTATAATTTAATAACAATTATTTAACCATTATACAGGAGGTTATCATACCCTTGACTAAGGAAATGTACAAGGTAAGGGGTTTCTTATCTCACTCTTAATTCTGTGAGATTTCCATTGTTCGCCACTTATTTATTGGATGTGGTGTATTGTGTACTACAATTTGATATATATTATCATGATTCTATTTATATTCATGGTATGATGTGATTCATTTAGTGTTTATTAACTTCTTGTCATACGAATTGATTGATTACAATGAAGTAAGGGTTTTTCTTCTCACTTATTATTCCCATGAGATTCAGGATATATTGGCCTCTATTTCCTTTTGTGTGGAATATGTATTGTCCATGATTGTATTCTTGGTGTAATATACATTAATTTATTTGTATTTACATCTTAATTGTATTATAGTTCTTTCATGTGGTGTATGTTTTATAATTTACCAAATCGGTATGGGAATTTCAAATTTCAATTTCCACTGATTGGGCTTTACGCATACATTATTGATTATTTTACTCCATAATTATGCGTGGAATCAATATTTCTTATTAGTGTAGTAATTTCCACTCCTATTTCTATGGATATACTTTTGAAAAACCTAATCACTCCATTGATAAATTCTCAAGTCATCGATATGAACTTGATAATAGTAGTTTTAACTCAATCTCCATTTGTTGAGTTAAACACCCAATTCATTGGTGTTCTTTTTACAAGAATATGTGTGAATGTCCTGTAATTTATTTACACTAAATATACAATAAAATTGAGTGTATTTATATTTTTCACAGATTATTATGTCGTTGATTTATCCTTAAACTAAGGATACGGTATTTATAAGATATTTCATCTCAATTTACATCCCATTGAGACTTCTTTGTCGTTATACACCAATTCAATTTTATACGGTGTATATAATGTACATTGACATAGAATATCATGAATAACTTTTATTCTCATTATATTATAATGTTTAGATTACCTCAATTATTTGTATTCAAGTGTATCTCTTTTGGTTAGGAACTCTAACTAAAATATCATTTTAAATGTTTTAAAGATTTATTATTCTAATTCATTATCATTAATGTCCATGTTTTAAAAATGGGTTTAAGGATTTATTTATATATACTTTAATGTTTAAAATTAAAATTCCTTTAAAAAGATTCAAAGTTTTATGGGACACTTTGATTCAAAAATATATTTTTAAACGGCTTCTTGACATATATTGTGGCTTTTAAATGTTTTCAATAAAAATGGGGACATTTATCTCAAATAGTTTTGATGATTATTTTCATCTATGTCAATATACTTCATTATTACCAATTGAGGTTAATCAGTTACAATACAATGTTCCATATTGTATTGAATGAGTTATGTTTGACGGTGGATGTGCTATTTTGATACCATTCATGGTTTGTGGATAATTATTGACATTTCATATTCTTGTTTTAATATGAATGTTTATGTTATGTTTCAAACAATTCATATGTGGAATTAATTGGACATTGTAAGTGACAGGTGGATCCCTCTATAGCTCCTCGATGCAATGGTAGGTCTCATGAGAAAAACTAGTGTCTTGGCACAATTCCTTGACAAAATATTATTTGTAGTCTTTCAACAAGGCCTTAGCTATGTGGTTACGAAAGACTGGCAGTATGCATTCCATCATTATGAATGTGGCAATTGATATTGCATGTGATTATTCAACTAGTAGAATATCCATGTGAATAAGTAAATGGAATTATTTTGATTTTATCTATTCCATATTATGGTGAAGTTCATGTTTAGAAGGATTTTGTTTTAGTCTTATACATTTCCTTAAATTTTTATGTTTATTTATGAATGTTTCTGCTATATTGTTATCCTTACTGAGAATCTGATCTCACCCCTTTCTATGTTTTATTTTTCCCAGGATGCAACGAAGTATATTATTACTGACCTGTAGGGATAGTCTATCGGATATCAGTTTTGTCTAGGGAAACAATGTTGTTTTAGTTTTCCATTCTATGATGTAATGTAAACCTTATGAATTTATCTAGTAATTCCAAGGCTACTAAACTAATCAGTATTCCAAGACATGATCTTTTGTGATCATGCCAATGTTATGTAATAATCCACCGACTCTAGGTAACTGGGGTCGAGTCATTTCTGTTATGTTAGAAACATCCAGTTATTATTTTGGGTTATACAAAAAGAAATATATTTATCATTTTATGATTATCTGTTACTATGGATTTTGAACGGATTTGGGAACTATTAGGTCCAATGTGATTTTTGGTTTCATTTTTTTTCAATATATCAATATACGTTGTCTATGAATGTTTTTGGAAAATGTTGGAAATGTCTTTGAGAATATAATATTCATTATGAAAGAGGATTAATAATGTTTCTTAATAAAGGCATTTTTATAAAGATACTTTATTAATAGATAAGTTTTAGGAATTTTTCTTATGGGTTAATTAAGAAAATTTAAATTCCCAATCAGATGATGCTTTATTTTTCAATAAATGTTTCTAATATCTTGAAGTAATTTGTGATACAATCTATTTTTTATAAGGAAAGGTAATTCAATATTTCTAGTCATAAAAAGTTCAGTTTTCCAATCAAAATAATTTTTAAAGGAGTCGGTTTTTATGACGAAAACAATCAAAAAAACCTTATGTAAGACAACCATAGATTTTTAATTGATGAGTTGGTAGAATATGGGAGAAAATTACATTCAAATACAAATTTATGGTTGGCCTTTTTATCAAAAGTAAATTGATATAGCTAACCAAAAAAGAATTCATAAAAAAATTATTAAGAAATAATGGTTAGGATTTTGTGTACATTGAATCATAGGGTATAAATGTAAAATTTAAGAAAATACCATGATAGAGAACAAAAATAGTGTTTGAGTTTTTCAGACACACATTACTGGATGAAAATTGTAAAACATAGATTCTATATGATTTTTGAGTTCAGATATATGAAATCTATAATTATAGATGAACAATAATGATTTTTAATGATCTTTTTGTAAGAAAATATTTTGTTAATCTTTCATCAGATGTAGGAACCTGGTCGGATGGTATTCTTGTAATAAGGATCATTATTATATATATATATGGAAGAGTAGTTCAATTAACATCCCAAATTTTTTTTATAAAATCTTGTACATTACCATTATATGTACCATACATATAACGTTGGAAAACCCTTATTGTATGATCATAAGTTAGTTTGATTATGAAATTTGAGAATTGCAAGGCATAAGAAGAAAGACATAATATCTATGCAAATAAAAATGGTGGGTAATTTATGGGATAAATACCAAGGTGATATATTGTAATCTGATTGGGGATAAAAAGTGCTAACCAAAGATCAGGATTTTTAAGTTATGAAATTCATAGAAGTGGGCATATAAAAATTTAGTTACAAATTTATAATGAACAACTATTTGTAAGATTATTCTAGAAAAAAAATATTAGATGGAGAAAATGATAAGAAATCCATGCTATTTGTATAAATTTGAGATATTCTAAAAAGTGGTGCTGAAAGAAATACAACCTATTTTATTTTTTTATTGAAATCCATCTTATGAACACTTTTAATAATTTTATATACAACATCTTAATTTGAGTAGGATTTATTAGATAAAAAAATTCAAACATATATTTTTTAATGAATTAATTCATACATAAATTATTAGTCAAATGAATAAATAGTTGAGAAGTGATGCTTGGTGTTCATATAGATAAAGAGTACATAGATAAGTTCTAAGGAACATTATAAATAACTTTTGAATTCATTTAACGTGATGTTTCTGGTGGTTATCTTTCAATTTTATTTACCTTTCTAAGGATAACAATGACTTCCAAAATTCCTTAACAGTGTTTTTTGTGGAATTTGAAGAATATGTAAGATTCTTGAATTTCTTGGAAGATTAATGAATATTCTAGAAGAGAGTATATTGAAATTTGTGTGAGGAGGAACTGAATTTGAGGTCCCACCAAAATTCATGAGAGCCACGCCTATGTAAAGTGTTGAAAGCACACACATAATTAAAAATATTAATGCATATTAAAATGATATATTATGATGTTTTTTGTGATAATATGAGTTTTTTACCATGTTTTTTTCATGTTGAAATTGAGATAATAGATGGAGGTTTGAATACAGGAAAATTGGATGGGGGTTCAGAAAGAGGAAACCCAAATAGAGGTTCTTCTGAAAACAAAATAGATGGGGGCCCATATAGATGAAAACATGATGAGGGATTAAACATATGAAAATTATATGAGGCCATAAAACATTCAATTGTAGTGGGAATTTTTTAATTATGTTTATAAATAACTCAGATAGATCAGATATAGGTTTTCTAGAGATCTTGAGTAAGTTTCACGACCAGGAGACTCTTAAGTGGGTTGTTGAAGATCATAAAGTTTTTACATAGGTAAAGATGATACGACTTTATTATAAGTGGTTTGAATAACATTATAATATTTTTTTGAAAACAATAAATAAAATAATCTTATTGTCGGGGGGTACAACCTGTTACTAAAAATGCTTTTTGGATAACGGGTATAAACCTCTAGGACATCAGTGGATACAATAAGGTTAGTTGGGCGTATAACCAACTATATAAGAAAATTTTACTACATATTTGTAGAACATTATTCTAATTTTTCCATTGTATTTCAGAAATAATTTAGTAAATGAATCCTTGTTGGTTAGTATATCCAACATGGAAAGGAGTAGTTATTTGTACTAAGCCTTTTTAATAACATGTTCAGTTGTATTTTAAATTTTTTTATACTAATGGTGAGGTTGAGATTCATATTTTATTGGATCAAAACATTAATAGGTTTTCATAGGTTAAAAATGTTTCCATAAAAAGTTATAAAATTTATTATAAAATAAAAAGTGATAACTAATTAACCCCCTTAGTGATACTATGTTGATCCAAAGTGGACCTCAATTGGTATCAGATGTAGGTTCCCTATGAAAGATCAAAAAATGAATGATGGAGATTTTCAATTATATGAACAATATGGTTGTTCAATTTTTTCTATATAAGAAACTATAATAGTTAAAAGAATAGGATGTTTCCATTTATTCTATCTCTTGGTGTTGAAGTTAAACATGTTACAACTCTGGTATTTCCTCCCATTGAAGGTTCTATGATAGCTACTGATAAGATAAATGTTTTAAAAGATGAAAAATATCAGAATTCCATTTCTATGTCTCTTACAAAAATGTTTTTACAATTATTATTGGATCTCCAATGAATATGAAGATACAGGATATGTTGAGAAGTAGCTTTGAATTAAATTCCACGGTTATGAAAAACTAAGCTACAAATTTTGAGATGTATATTTGAATACATTAAGATAGATGATAATTATATTTATTGAATCATTCTATATAATAGTTAATGATATCAACATCAATATCAGAAGTTCTTTTGGGAATTTGGATTATTGTAATATTTTTTTAAAAAATATGAGAGACATTCCATTTAGATTTTATGCCAAAGTGATATCTTATAATATTGTAATGATTTATATATGGATGAAATTCAGAATATTATTGTGGAATATGTGATGATGAAACAAAATTCGTCAATAAAATGGATGATAATTAAATATCCATAAAATAATTTTTAAAAGGGAAAACATAGATAATGATGTTGAAGAAGAATCAAGTTATTCTGTTGTATAAGAAGAAGAATATTTCAGAAAAACCATTTACCTCCATTATAATAAATACAAAAAGGGAATGTGGAAAAGTAAGACTGTTAAATTTTAGAATTGTAATGACAAAGGAACTTTTGAAAAACAAAATACTAAGAAGAAATATATTGACTCCAGGTAATAAAGATAATATAATATGTTTATAAAAAATAATTTTAAGAAATATATAGAAAATTTCCTAACAACAAAAAGGAAAATTTTATTACGTGGAATAAAGATGGATGATTCCTCATCTATTTACGAATGTAACCATCATTTCAACTTATTTATTGATGTTATCAAAGAAAATGCACTATTATAGAGGGATAATGATGGTTATGAAATTAATGAAATTTTGTTGATTATAAAACAAAATCTAGAAGTAGCACTTGAGGAAAATACTTAATAAAATAAGAGAAGAAATAAGTCAAAGAAATAATTTATGGAAATAACATTTGAGAATTGTTATTGAATACAAAATAAGAGATAAAACATAATTTGTTTAGAGCTTAAAAAATGAAATATGGTTATTTGTAGAGTAAGATGAATATTAATGAAGTAAAATCAGCTGGTGCTGAGAATCTCAATATGGTAGAAACTAAATATTTTTAAAAAAGTAAATAAAATATGTTGAATATAGATGAACATGAGAAGATTGTAAATGATCTCAAAGAAAGCCTTTTTCAAAATGAAGAAGTGTATTTATTAACACAACATATGTTTATTACAATAAAAAGTGATCGAAGTAATATTAGAGTATGAATCACCAAATTAGTTGAGGTTAAAGGTGAGTCTACTAAAGATATTGAAAATAAAGATTCATAGAAGTAGATTTTTTATTTTCCCAAAAATTCTCAATGTACATTTGTTTATACATACATTGATGGTTTAAATGTCAATATTTTTAAGAAATAATCTTATATTAATAAATGGTTGAATTAATCAAGAAATTATATCCCTCAAAAATTTACTCATAGTTTGTAAAAATAGAAAACAACAATGGTTAGAGAATTTTTACTATCAATATGAACGATCGTGATTCAGATGTCACGTCTAGTGTTTTGGAGATTTTAAGCATAGAGAATATTGATACTAGTACAAGATGCCTCTACCTAAAAATAGGTATTAATCAAGAGAGAGATATAGAGATCTGAGAAGTAAAAAATTTCCAAAAATGAAATTTGAGGAATATAATTAATTTTCAATAGTGTAAATTGAAAAGATTGAGAATGTTATCCAGTTAAAAAAGTTGAGAATGAAATAATTTTTTTAAACTTTGAGCAGAGAAAAAAAGAATGATTAGTTATTTGGCCAGAAAAATTGTCCATGGATAGAATGCGGGAAGAGTAAGAAAAGTATAATGATGAAAAAAGTAATAAATTTAGTTTTAAAGATATGATCAATGTTGATAAAACTATAAACAGATGTTGATTTAAAATTAAAAAAAAATTAAAGAGATATAAGGAAGTTTGGAATGTTATAAATATTTAGCAGACTATCTTAGAAGTCCAAGAAGAAATCATGAGGAGGATGCTACAAACTCAAAGTAACATGAATGTTCCAAAGCTAAAGAATATTTAATAGCTTCATCTGAATATTCTACATATGATAAGAAATTTTGAATAAAATATAATAAGGATTAAAAGAAGGAAGAAAAAACATCCAATGAAATATAAAATAAATAGAATAAGAATAATTCAATACATAGAGAAGACTCTCAATTTGAACATTTTTATTTTAGGTAACAAATGAGATTCCTCCATATTCCCAATATATGTTTTTATACTAATGTGTAGTTAATTAAAGGAGAATAAGAAAGAAATAAAGGGTAGCACTATTGATTTATTCAGGAACAATAATGTTTACCAGGGAATTCTTTCTAACTGTGATGAAAATTAGATTGTTACCCTTGAGGGTGATTTAAACTGAAGATGAGGTATGAGTGTCTTTCTTATCATAAAGAAAAAAAGAAATTATGTTAAAAAAATTAATTGTTGGGTAAATTTTGATTATACACTAGAAATATATTCATATTTTTGATAATATGGGTGTAAGTTTTTCCTTCACAATTCATTTTCTTATTACCCCTAATTAAAAGATGTTGGAAGAAGTATGAATAATGTATTAAAATAATGTTTAGTTATGGAAAATAATGACCACCTTAATTATACACTATTATTTTCTACATAGGGTACACCCATGTAGGCTTAGATTTATTTAAATAAAGGCTATTTTTTAAGGAATTCATGTTATACCACTTCTCTCTTGAATAATGTTTTCAATATTATACAATAAATAAATATGATTAGAAATAGACCCTTTGAATTTCATTGTCAATATGGGGGAGAGAATAAAATTAAGGGGATCGATAAAATGTATACATCACATAGGGATAAATAGTTTCATACATATATTTGTTGGACTCCTCATGTATTAATCATGTTTTAATGATAAAGAATTTTATTCAACCTTGTTAACTCTTGAAAATTATATCCAATCATGTGTATTAATTTTTAAATTATTCTCATGCTTTAAAAAGAGCTATGTATGATCCCAATTTCGCTACATTCAGTTTACTTACTTTATACTATCTTGGATATACTCTCATAATACCTTCTTAAAAAAATATTAATTCTAATCCATTCTATTATCATTATTAATTTTGTTTTAATAGAGTTACTTTGAAATGTCTGAGACACCATGAGTCTTACACTGGCTATATCTTTCTGGAACCATGAAGCAGACACTGTAAAGAGAGACACTATGAAGAAGACACCGTGAACACGACACCGTGACCACGAGACACTGTGAACAAAGACACCATGAAGCGAGACACCATCAAGAAAGACACAATGAAACCAGACACCGTGAAGTAGGACACCATGAAGAAGACACTGTGAACAAGACACCATGACCACGAGAAACTGTGGCCATGAGACACCATGACACTCAAACACCATGATCAATCTAGAAAACATGTGATAGAGACACCATTTCCATGACCTACTGTGAAACCATTTATTAAACTATTTTGTCGTCTTTCAATTTAATTTCTAACGGTAATATTGGATGATTTTAGTGCACTGAAATAATTAATATTTCTTTGTAGACATATCATCAGACAGTATGTGGTACGAGGTGCAGAATACATGCAACCTGTTGTCTCCAAAATATTTACAATATAAAATTGAAGTGTGAACAAGAATCATAATAGTGTGATACAAAAACAAAAATAAATGTCATGAGAACAATAATGAATAACATACATATAGTAAGATTCAAAATAAATGGCCTCTACATGCAACTCAGCACTGCTGAAGAACACACCAATCATATTTGAAGCTTAGAGAACATATTCACTCTATTTAACCTTACGAAGAACACATAATGAATCACGACACTCTATTTTACATAAAAGGAATCAAACTCTGCATCTGCTTTATCTCAGAAGTCCAAAGCTGCAAACACAAACACTCAGAGCACTTCTAAACCCATCTCCATATTTCTTCTCAATTGTGTATCTGTTTATTACCTTTCGAGCGGAGAGTGTACTTATAGAAAAAAACACTCTGTCACCTGCATTAAACAGAAGGATACAAGATAACCTTACTAAACCATGCTTTTACTCTTGTGTATACCCACTGATAAGTGTGGAAGACGTCCATATGTGGCTTGGTATTTTGTCCCCATGAAAACTGTGAAAGAGGTCCCTATGTGACCTGGACAGTCTGTGTACTGTTGTTAACCCTGATCCAGGATGTGGATCTAAGTTTATTTATATAAACTGCTCAGTGTCAGGTGATCACCAAGTTGAGTGGATTAGGTCTCAGCTTGAGACTGAACCAATTGTTTCATATCCAATGTTCTTCTTAATTTAGTTTTCTCTATTTAATTTCATTACTATATAATTTATAAATCACCAGTTTCACTTTCATAGTTAGTCTTGGAAAGAAGTTATAACTAGATTGTCTTAGTATAATAACTTCAAAAGTAATATTAGTATCACAAATTAAGATTCCTGAGAATTAATCAATCTTCTAAGAAGATACTTAAATAGTAAAAATATTATAATAGTTTAACCTTGATTAACTGATCTGTATTTAATCATTGGGGGAACATTTTTAGAATTACTTTATATAGAAATTTTTATAGTTACTAAATTCACCCCTCCCCTCTTGAGTATTCTACTCCGACCAACATTTGGTATCAGAGGTTGAATATTAGGACTCTCTGTAATATTATTCAACTGTGATTGTAGTTGTGCTCTAAAGATCTGTAAATTATGTAAATTCTAAATTTCTAGCTCTTTTAAAGTAATACTTTATTATGGATAAAATTTTGGAAGGTGGTGCAACCAATAGACCACCATTCTTTAATGGATCCAATTATTCTCATTGGAAAATTAAAATGAAAATGCATTTAGAGTGTATGAGTTTTCAAATTTTGTCATCCATTATAGATGAATACAAAATTCCTACTACTAATAGAATCACATGGGATGTTCCTACAAAAAATTCATATAATAATGACTTCAAATCTATGAATGATTTATACTACTCCTTAAGAGATGTAGAGTCTAATAGAATTCATACTTGTAAGACTACCCATGAAATTTGGGATACACTTTCACTCTCACATGAAGGAACATCTAGTGTAAAATAAATGGCACTTAATACTTATAGTATCAAATATGATAATTTTAAAATGGAACATGATTAGCCTATTTTTGACATGTATCTTAGGTTCAATGAGATTTTCAACAAAATGATTTCTCTTGGAAGAGAATTCACTACCAAGGAACATATCATGAGAATCCTTAGATGTATACCTGACAAATGGAGGGGAACCACTGTCTCTATTAGAGAATCGTGTGACATCAAAAAAATACATGTAAAAGAACTCATTGGGAAACTGATGATGTCTGAGGAAGAGCTGAAATTCAATAAAGAGGAGGATAAACCAAAGAGTAAATCTGTTGAATTCAAGACCACCACCTCTAAGCACAATGATAAAGGGAAACTGGAAGCTTCTGTAGAACACTCCAATAGCGGACAATCATCATCTGACAATGATGAGGGGATGGATCAACTATCCAGGAGATTCAAACGATTCTACAAAAATCATTACTTTTTCATAAATCCTAACTTCAAGGGAAAATATGACCAAAAAGAAAACTGGAAGAGAAGTGACAAAACAGATGAAATTGTCTGCAATGAAATTAAGTGCAATGGACATATAAAGGCTGACTATCCAAAGCTCAAGTACAAAAATAAATATGAATACAATGATTGGAGGTACTAAAAGGAAATCAAAGAAACCTAGAGTGCTCATAAGGATAGTTCAAGTGACTCAGAGACATCACATGATAAAAATGATACCAAATCCAATATTTGTTTTATGAAAAACACATCTGAGGTAATAGTATAATCTTCTATATGAAACCCATATTATTCTGAATTAGAAAGTGACTCTGAAAATATGACTAATGATGAAGTGCTTGAATACTGTAACATTCTAGAGGAAACATGCAATGAACTAAAAGAAAAATTTAAATTGTTAAAGAAACAACATGCTCTTACTATAACTGTTAAATCTGAACTCACAACTGAAAAGGAGAAAAATAATCAACTTCTCAAAGAAGGAAATGAATTAAAAATTTCTAATTAGCAATTAAAGAGTGACCTAGAATGGTTTACTAATTGAAAAAATAACCTTACCCAAATTCTAGGAAAAAAATTCCCCTAAATACAACACTGGAATTGGTTATAAACCTTGTAAAAGAAACATTAGTAGAACAAATTTTGATTCAAAATATAGAATATACAATTTTACTCCCAGTTATGGACTTAAATCAATTAATTAAATCCCTGATACATGTTCTACTATTTCAATATTTACTCGACCGAATATGGTTTATTTTTCAAATACATTACACAATTAATATAGGAAACGAATGAGGAAAATATGGGTTCATAAAGAACTTATTACTAATATTACTGGACCCAAACAAGAATGGGTACCGAAATCTATCCTTACTTAATCTTCTTGAAGGAAATATGATTAAAGGGATCCTGAAAATGTCTATGGTACATGGACAGTGGATGTTCAAGCCACATGATTGGAGAATACTCATGCTTTAAGAACCTAATAAAATTATATCGAGGACATGTCACATTTGGTGAAAATTACAAGGGAATGATTATTGGCCTAGGCCAAATCAGTAACTCTAACTCAGTTTTAATTTCTAATGTACTTTTTTGATGGTTTAAAATACATTCTTTTTAGTATCTCAAAATTATGTGATGATGGATTTCATGTTAGATTTGAAAATGATGCTTGTAATGTTTTTAATTCTAAATATGAATTAGTATTTTCTTCATTAATAAATGAAAATGTTTATTCTGTTAATTTAGATTCTTTAGATTCTCATAACTCTTCATGCCTAACTGTATTTCATAAAGAATATTGGCTCTGGAATAGGAGACTAGGAATCTGTAATGTTCACTCCCATAGAGAGCTATCTTGAAAAGGCCTAGTTAAAGACTTACCCAAACATGGGTTTCCAAATGACAAAGTGTGTAATCCCCGTTAAAAGGGAAACAACACAATGTTTCTTTAAAACCAAATAAAGAAGAGTCAACTTCTCAACCTCTTGAACTAGTTCAAATGGATTAGTTTGGACCATCTAGAGTTTCTAGTTTAAATGGGAAGCACTGTGTTTATGTTCTTGTAGATTACTTTTCTAGATATACTTGAACCTTATTTATGGATAACAAAAGTGAAGCATGATCTTATTTTACTATGTATGAAACGTCTGTAGAAAATCATAGTGGACTTAGAATTAAATCCTTAAGAAGTGACTAGGGCTGTGAGTTTGAAAATAGAGAGTTTGAATACTTTTGCTCACAAAATGGTTAGAGTCACAATTTCTCTTCCCCTAGAACACCTCAGGAGAATGGATTTGTTTAGAGAATAAATAGAACCCTACAAGATATTTCTAGAACAATACATAGTTAATTTGACCTATCTATTTTGTTGGGGCTGAAGCTATCAATACAGCGTGCAACATAATCAATAGAGTGTTGATCAGACCTATTTTTAAGAGGAATCCTTATGAATTATGGAACAATAGAAAAACCAAGGTTAACTACTTAAATGTTTTTTGTTGCAATGTCTATATTTTTAATACCGAATACAATCTTGAAAAATTTACATCCCAAAATGATGAGGGTATATTTTTAGGATATTTCGTGTCTAGTAAATCCTATAGGGTGTTCAATAAAAGAACTAAATGTGTGGAAGAATTGGTACATGTCAAATTTGATGAAATGGATCCACATGATCCTAAAACCATCTTAGAGAATCTGGAGGATGATGTATCAAATCTGAACATCAATTTAGAATCCTCACATTCTTCTGTGAAAGAATCTGTGAAAACTGCCAATTCTAGAAATTCCATAGAATCAAATCACAATGATCCTAAATCTGTTGATGAACCCGAAATTACCAGTCACCATTTTTCTAGAACTAATAGAACGCATAAGAACCACCCCTTAGATGATTTTGTTGGAGACTTAAACAAAGGAACTAAAACTAGAGATTATCTTAGAAATCAGGTTGAACATCAAGTCTTATTATCAAAACTGGAACCCAAAAACATTAATGATGCACTGTTTGATGAATTTTTGTTGTTGGGTATGAAAGAATAACTTAATCAGATTTAAAGTAAAAATGTTTAGAAACTTGTTGAAAGACCCAAAGAAACTTTCACCATAGGAACTATATGGGTGTTTAGAAATAACGTAGATAAAACTGGTAACATAGTAAGAAACAAGGGTACATTAGTTTCACAAGGCTATAGACAAGAAGGAATTGACTATGAGGATACCTTTGCACCAGTAGCCAGACTTGAAGCCATCAGAATCTTGCTTTCCTATGCTTCACATTTTAATTTCAAACTCTATCAAATGGATCTTAAGAGTGCATTATTAAATGGGTATATAGTTGAGGATGTTTTTGTTGAACAACCCCCTGGATTTACATGCCCCCATTTTCCAAATCATATTTTTAAACTATCAAAAGATTTATATAGTTTAAAGCAGGATCCAAGAGTTTGGTATGATAGATCTAGTCCTTTTCTTATTTACAAAGGTTTTACTAAAGGAATAGTTGATTCTACCCTTTTTATAAAACGAATTTCTAATGTTGTTTTAGTTGTTCAAATCTATGTAGATGACATTATTTTTGGATCTTCAAAGAATTCTTTGTGTGTTGATTTTTCTAAAATGATGCAAAAAAAATTTGAAATGAGTTTAATGGGTGAAAGAAAATTCTTTATTAGATTTCAAACATTTCAAAATAATGATTCAATTGTTTTAACCCAAAAAAAATATACTAGAGATCTTCTAAAATGTTTTGGATTGGATAGAAATAAAATTAGTGAAACTCCCATGAGTACCACTTGTAAGTTGGATTTTGAAGAAGAAGAAAAATCTGTTAATAAAACCACTTATAGAGAAGTTTTTGGAAGTTTACTTTATTTAACTACTAGTCATCCTCATATTATGTTTAGTGTGTGCATGTGTGATCGTTTTCAATGAAACCCTAAGGAATCTCATTTAAATTCTATAAAGAGAATCTTTAAATACCTCAAGCATACACCCAATCTAGGACCATTTTATCCTAAATGAAAATAATTTGAATTAGTTATTTATTCTGAAGCGGACATTGGTGGCTATAAGTTAGATATAAAAAGCACCTCTAGAACATGTCGCCTTATAGGCAAGTCACTAGTATCATGGTTTAGTAAAAAAAATTGTTGCATTATCTAATATAAAAGCTGAATACAAAGCTACTAGAATTTGTTCTACACAAATTTTGTGGATGAAACACACATTACTAGATTATGGATATAAATTCAGATATGTTTTGATAAATTGTGACAACACAAGTGCTGTTAACATCTCAAAAAAATCTTGTATAACATTCTAGGACAACGAAAATTGATGTAAGACATCACTTTTTGAGATATCATTATCAAAAAGGTGATATCACTTTGGAATTCATTGGTACTGAATATCAACTTGCTGATATATTTACCAAACCATTAAATTATGAGAGAATATACTACATCATACATGAACTAGGCATGATAAATCTCAAATAGATACCTTACTTGATAGTGTTTCTGGTCTTACTGGTGAATATCTTACTGTTTTATACTTTACTATTTCATGAGTATGGTTGCTCAGCTTACTATCTCAACGTAATACTCAGTTACTGTCTCACCGTAACGCACACTGGGAGGTTCATTCACTATCTCACCATAACATATGTTAACTGTTTCACCGTAATGACCAGTTACGGTCCCACTGTAAAAATTCATTATATATATTTTTTAAAAAGCTTTATCCTGGTAATTATTCTTTTCCCTTTCTTATTTTCTTGCATTTTTATTTTTGCGGCGTTTTATATTACTAAATGATAAAATAAAGTATGTATCACTCGATTCTTCACTCAAGGTTTTTTATATTTACTCATTTCAAACCCTTCTTCATCCCTACAACCCTTCCCTCACTCGAACCTTCACTAAATGCCAAGAATTAAACATCACTCATCATCAACACCTGAGAAGCGTGGCTCTAAGAAGAAGAAGATTTCACCAAAGCTAACACCCGAAGGACATTTAAATCTGAATTTGGTAAACTAAATTGTTGTACCTGAGAAAGGGATTTGCCCCAAATGGATTCTGTCTAGTTGGTCTCTGGTATTAAAAGTGTTAGAAAAGCAAGGCTGGTCAGAGTGGTTCTAGAAGGAAAATAGACCCATCTACCTTAGGATAGTGGCTCAGTTTTACCAGTACGTATAGTTCTAATTCGAATCTAGTGAAAGTTATTTTGTAAGATTCTAGGTCAATGGCTACAGATGCTTATTCACTTCGAGGTTATAGGCTGCATGCCTTAGGATACCTCAAGAAGGCATCTGCGATGATTATCAGAGAGGACCTTTGCCTTCAACAAAATTCATTTATTTTGAAGATTCCATGAATACCATAATTGGAAATGGAACCTAGAGGAGATTCATTGCTGCTGAATTAGATTTAGAATCAAGGCTTCTGTTAAAGTTTATACAGAATTTGGTTAGTCTGAGAAAAGGTTATTTTTCTATTTTAAAATATCAAGATGAGTTTCTCATTCACCTTATCAAAAATGGGAATAAGATCAACCTGTGAAAGTATATCATTCACCATATGTGTGAGCTGATCAAAGTCCTATCTAAGTCAACTTGCATGTTTTACTCTCGGCTAATATCAACCATGCTTCTTGCCAAAGGTATGGTTAGACCTAATGAGGAATTGATTAAGGATTGTGAATTATGTCTCTCAAAATCCACAATAAAAATAATGAAGATAAACTGGAATCCTTTGAAAAAGGAATGGTTGGAAGACAATGATAGAATTTATAATAAATTCAATCTAGTGGATTATCCCTCAAGACCAAGAAATATTTCTGATCCTAGTTTGGAACATGATGAGATTGTTGAGTATCCTGAAGTAGAGGAAGAAGCAGATAAATTTCCACCTAGGGAAGCTATTACTGTTGAGGAAGGCAGGGTAATTGTTCCTCCTGCAGTTCTTGAAGGGGAATTTCCTGCTCCCAAAGAATCTGAAAAGCATGCCATGGAAGAGCCTATAGTGGAAGAGACACCTATTTTGAAAGAGCTCAATCTTGAGGAACTCCCAGTGGAACAGTATGTTCCTAAAATCATCTCTTCGGCTGAAGAGCGGATAGAGCTAACTTTTCAGCTGGCTAGAAATGAAATGAGTGAGGAACTTAGAGCTATGTCTTTGGAATTATACCGAGATACTAATATTCTATGTCCTAATAAGGAGTCACAAGTTGAGGGGAGAAAACACCAAATCATGACTCTATTAAAGCTCCACATCCAACTGAGTCAAGAACTGTATCCACTCAGTATATGTTTCCTAGTTTCTATGATGTGGATGACTCTCAGTAGGTTACAGTAACCAGACATGATCTTTCTTCTATTTTTCAGCTGAAATCCGTCTCCAATATCGCACCTGAGAAAGAACCTATGCCAGTACTAGTTCTTACTCTTGAACCATTATCTGAACAACAATCTTCTGTGAGTAAAGATGATCTGAAGGAATTTGGTTATACCATATTTACTGGAGTTAAGAAACTCAATAGTACTGAACCTCTTCATGTGGCCACGTTATGTGAGAGAGATGCCTCACTATTATTGGAGAAAATTATTTGGAAAATACAACCTAAGATGCTTCATGAGATTCAGGAAGTAAGAGTTGAAAATAAGTTTCTCATTAATGAATGGAAAACCCTAATAAGTATGGTTGAAAACATGTAGACAGAGATGCATTCGAGATCTGAGGTTGTTTCTCCTCCTATAGAACATGTTTTTCCTTAAATTCAACCTTATCTCGCGTCCATAGATGAAATGATCTCTGAAAGTAACAAATTTTTTTGATGGAAATGATAGAGATTGTTGTCAATCTTAATAAACTCATTGATCAGTATACCGGGTGTCTTCAGAAGGTTCTAAATCAACTCAAATATCTAACCACATCAGTCAATGCCTATAAAGAATCTGGTCAATCCTTTAAACCCTCCTCGGACAATAATCTTCTTCGAACTATAGTCAAAGAAGTGATTCAGAATGTACTCAGTGGTTTCAATATGGATTCTCTATCTGAAGATGTCAAGAACAGTGATAGAGTTCTTGACCTTGTACAAATCTACACCAAAATTACTAATGATGCTCAGCAAGAGATTTCTAAGAATGTGGATTTTTACTTCAAAAGAATATTCTCCAAGACCGATATGACAAACCATTTCATGTATCTTGTAGAAAATCTGAGGATTCCTCCTGTGACTCAAACTTTAAAGACCCAAATCCAGTATTTCATAGAGTTTACTAGATTTTTGGACAAGTTTATGGAGAACAAAGATGATTTTGAGAAAGACATGTAATATGGCGGAGATATCATTATTGACTTCATCAAACTCTTGAGACCCAATATTCATGTCCAGAGTACAGACATTGTTGCTCCAGCGGCCGCACCTCTCAGACCTGGGCTGCCTACCTTCACCTCTGACCTAGCCTCAACCACTATGTTTGTCATCCAAGCACAAAGTCAGATCAGGCCAGTGATTTTCGATCAACGACTTCCTAGATCTTCTACTTATCATACCTTCACTCCCTCATTCTTTAAAGGCCTTACTTTACACTCTTTATCAACCACTTCATTGCCTTCTTCTACCTCGACCTCTGTCCCTATTGCATCAACTGCTACCACTATTGCTAAAGGCAAAGAGAAGGCTAGTCAATGAAGAAGAACATTGATTGCACTTTTTTGGTAGGGATTATTTTGATTTTTTATTTCTCCTCTGTTCTGTACTGAACCTTGTTTGATATTAATGGAATGTGTTTTTTTTACTTCTCATATTCCATATTTTTGATAATCCCAAAAGGGGGAGAAATTTCTATATGTTATCCATTTATCTCTATAGTTAAATCCAATGTAAACTTTGAATTTTCATGGTTTGTGATCATCAAAAAGGGGGATATTTTTGTACTCCTCATGTATTAATCATGTTTTAATGATCACAAATCTTATTCAACTTAGTTAACTCCTGTAAATTATATCCAATCATGTGTATTAATGTTTAACATATTCTCATTCTTTAAAAAGAGCTATGAAAGATCTCAATTGCTCTACATTCAGTTTACTTACATTATACTATCTTTGATCTACTGTCAAAATACCTTCTTTGAAAAATGATTAAGTCTAATCCATTCTATTATCATCATTACTTAAGTCTGAACATAGTTACATCGAAAAGTCTGAGACACCATGAGTCTCCCACTGGCTATGTCTTTCTAGCACTATGAAGCAGATACCATGAAGCGAGACACCGTGAAGAAGACACCGTGAAGCAGACACCGTGAACAAGAAACTGTGACCATGAGACACCATGAAGAAAGACACCATGAAGCAAGAAACCATGAAGAAAGACACCATGAAGTAAGACACCGTGAAGCAAGACATCATGAAGCAGACACCATGAACAAGACACTGTGACATCTAGCCAATGTGACCCTGAGACACTGTGACACTTAGACATTGTGATCAATCTAGACACCATGTGAAGGAGACACTATTTCCATGACTTACTATGAAACTGTTTATTAAACTATTTTGTCATCTTTCAATTTAATTTCTAACGATCATATTGGATGATTTTGATGCACTGACATAATTAATGTTTCTTCGTAGACATATCATTGGATAGTACGAGGTATGAGGTGCAGAATGCATGCAACCTATCGGCTCCAACACATTTTCAAGATAAAAGAGAAGTTTGACCAAGAATTATAACAACACGATAAAAAAACAAAAATCAAGGTCGTGAACATGATAATGAAGAAAATAAATAGAGTATGTTTCAATAGAAAGATCGATTACATGCAACTCAACACTGCTGAAGAACACATGAAGAATATTTGAATGTTAGAGAAAATCTTCACTATGTTGAACATTATGAAGAACACAAGCAGAATTGCGACACTCAGTTTTAGAGACAAGGACTCGAACACTACATCTACTTCATCTCAGTAGTCCAAAGATGCAAAGACAAACACTTAGAGCACTTCTAAACCCATCTCTATATTTCTGCTCTGTTGGGTATCTCTTTATTACCTCTTGAGTAGAGAGTGTACCTGTAGAATAACACACTCTGTCTCCTGTATTAAACTGAAGGATAGAAGATATCTTTACTCAATCATTCTTTTACTCTTCTTTATACCCACTGAATAATGTGGAAGAGGTCTATGTGTGGCCTAGTATTTTGTCCCCACGAAAACTGTGGAAGAGGTCCTTGTGTGACCTGGACAGTCTATGTACTATTGTTAACCCTGATCCAGGGTGTGGATCAAAGTTTATTTATATAAACTGATGGTGGAAGGTGATCACCAAGTGGAGTGTATTAGGTCTCAGCTTGAGACTGAACAAATTTTTTCATATCTATTGTGCTACATAATTTAGTTTTCTCTATTTTATTCCTTTATTGTATAATTCAGAAATGACTAATTTCATTCTGATAGTTAGTCTTGGAAAGAAGTGATAACTAGCTTGTCTTAGTAGAGTCGAATCAAAAGTAATATTAATAACACAAATTAAGATTATTGATAATTAATCAATATTCTAAGAAGTTACTTAAATAGTAAAACTCTTATAATATTATAACATTGATTAACTGGGCTATATTTAATCTTTGGGGAAACATTTTTTGAAATACATTTTACATAAATTTTTATTGTTACTCAATTCACCACTCCCCTTTTGAGTAATCTACTCCGACCAACAATATTGATGAAGATGATTCATGTTTGATATGGGTATTGAAAACAAATACAAAGGGTAAAATGTTTCAGCACAAATTGAGTTTTAGTTTCATTTGTTTTCAATATATCAATACATGTTAGCTTTAAATGTGTGTAGAGGAAATTAGGAAATTTTTTGATAAGAGAATGTTCCTTAAGAATGAGGTATAATAAATTTTATTAAGGAAGATAGTTTTTTTGATACACTATCTGGATAGTGAATTTTTTGGAACATTTCTTATAGATGAATATAAAAACATCCTTAATAAAATAGGATGATACTATTTTTCTTTATCAAACATTACAAAATAATGAAGGAATTCATGATACAATATGATTTTTTATAATGAATGAGAAGTCTAAAATTCCTGTTATACAATGTTCAATTTTCTGGAAAAACATTTTTTAGAAGAGTTGATTTTCTGGAAGAAAAAAACTGGGAAAACAATATATACAATGATCATGGATCAAGAATTTCATAGTTGGTATAAGAGATGAGAAACTAAATTTGGGAAAAAATATTCTTCATGTCTTTTTACTGGATGTTTAATGATGCATCTCACCATATAATTAATTTGTAAAAAAAATTATTATCTAAAAAAGTGTGAAATTATGGTACTTAAAGGTACAGTGGGAGAAATTAAAAAAAAACATATGAAATTTATAAGATGGATAAAAAAAGTTGCGTTTGAGTTTTTTAAACCCACATTCCGAGATAAAAAAATTTGGATATATATTTTGTATGAGGTTTGAGTTTTGATGTGTGAAGGATGAAATTATGGATGAAAAAAAATGTAGTTTTATAGATGAAGTTTTTTAAGAAATATTCCGGATTTTTTTTCAAAAGAAGGAACCTAGTAAAATGATGTTATTGAAAAAGATGTTAATGTTTATATAAGGGGAATAGCAGTGAAACTAATATTTTAAATAAAATTTATATAAAAAAGTTTTTATATTACCATTAAATGTATCAGAGATAGAACATCAAAAAAACCTTGTCAGATGAGCCTGAGTTTGTTTGATTGTGAATTATGTGAAGAACAAGGAACAAGAATTCATACATGTCATCTATAAAAATAAAATGGGTGATAACTCTGTGATAAAATTAAAAAGGGAAGAAGTATAAATCAGATTGGGGATATAAATTTAAAACCAAAAATTCAAGAGGTTTGAGTTTAAAATTCATATAAGTAACCCTAAAAATAATGAGTTACAAATCTATGGTAAATAATAATCAGATAAAGAATTATATACAAACATGATAGGGTGAATAAAATTATTATAAGTCCATATTGGATTCATAAAATTGAGAAGATGTGAAAAGTGTTGATAAAGAAAATCCATCAGATGAAATTTTCATAAGGAAATACAAGAGACCACATTTCTAATAATATTATGTACAATTTATAGAGTTGAGGATGTGTGATTAGACAAAAAATATAGATGGGGATTTTTTATGAATTCTTGATACCAAAAAAAATTATCTGAATGAATTAAGAGTAGAAAAGTGAATTTTGGGGTTCATACAAACAAACACTAGACTAAGAAATTTTAAATATATTTGAAAACACCTTGTGAATTACATAAATGTGAAATTATTATAATGGATCATTCAAGGTTAAATTTTATTAATATGTTAAGAAATGTTTTTGAAATATTTTATCATTGAGTTTCATGAAATTAGAATAATATTGATGATTCTTGAGTTTCTTAAAAGCTTCAGCAATGTTTCAGAAAAGTATAGAATAATTTCAATAAAATTAAAATGATTTCGAAATTTATAATCATAGTTTTAGTGAGTGGTACATGCATTTGATTTTTAGGCCATATTCCGAAGCGCAACACCTATATAACGGTGTGATAGTACACATGTACTTAAAATCATTCACAAATATGAAAAGATGACACTATAAATTTTCTATGACGTTATGATTTTCGGACCATGTTTTTTTCTAGTTTATGTTGAGCTATAGGAAGAAGGCTAAGATGGAAGAAAAATGAATAGAGGTCTAGATTATAGAAAACTAGAAATATGTTTGTAATGTGATAAAATAGATGGAGGATTGGAAAGAGGAAAACCAAATGGAGGATCAGCTATATACAAATCATATGGAGACATCAGATGTACAGTTTCATATGATTTTCATCATTGAAGTTTAGAAAAACATAGATTAGTCATATAGAGGTCTACCATATATCTGGAGGAACTTTCAAGAACAATATACTCTTAAGAGGTTTATTGAATATCTTGACATTTGTACAAAGGTAATGTTGTTCCAGCTTAATTATGGAGGATGTAATGAACATTCTGAAGTGGAATGGAAAATATGAAAAAAAATAAGCCTTTAACCTGGGGGTATAACCAGTTACTAAAAAGGGATGTTGGATGGGGGTATAACCAGATGTTTCTTCCGTGGATATAAAAACGGATAGTTGGGATCTTTAACAAAATATAGGAAGAAAGTTTACTATTGGGTTGTAGAACTATTTTTTTCTTAGTCCTTTGTATTATAGAATGTCATTAGTAAAATAATTAACATTGGTTGGGATATCCAATATAGAAATGAATAGGTATTTGTACTAAACCTTGTAAATATCATGTGTTTCTCTCTATTTATTATTTTTTTTTATTAAAGGTGATTTTGAGATACATATTTTAAGGGATCGTAAATTTAATTTTTTTTTCAATGGTAATAAAGTATCCCTACAATATTGGAAACATTCTTGTAAAATAAAAATTGATCACTAATTCACTCCCGATCTATGTGATCCTATATTTATCTTAATGGAACTTCAAACGGTATCATATATAGTCTCCTTATGAAATATCCAACAACTTAGGAAATAGAATTTAAATTCAGTGAACAATATGGGGGTTCTTATATTGGGTTGATGAAACTATCATAGTTGGAATAATAGGTTGTTACCCTATTGTTTATATCTTGGTATTTAAGTTAGTGAATTTAAAATTGTGATATTTTCTCTTATTTACCGTTATATGAAAATGGTTGATAAGAATAATTTTCAAAATGATGCAAAATATAAAAATGGAATTTTGATGGATCTTTCTGAATTTTTTTAATAAAATATTATAGTATATCTATTGAATAAGAAAATATGGGATAATATGAGAATTAACTATGAAGGAAATGAAAATTGTAAGGTTTCCATGCTACAACTTTGGTCAGTAAAATTTTAAGACACTAAGATGAATGATGATGAATGTATTAATACATACTTTAATATAGTTAATGAGATTATCATTAATGTCGTAGGTTTTGGTGATAAGATAGAATATTCAACTATTATTCAATAACTAAAGAGGAAATTTCTAGAAATATTTTATAGAAAAGTATCAAGTTTAAGAGATCTTCAATATTTATAATTTTATGAAAATTTGAATACACACAAGGCTTATAAGATGAGGAAAAAAACTATTTAAAAAAAAGTATGAGAAATAAATGTCCTTTAATTCTTTGTTAGAATGTAATAACAGAGAAAAAAAAGGTAAATAATAATATAGTGATTCAGTGGTAGAGGAAGAAGTAAGAGATTTCAATAAAATGATCGCCCTCCTTAATAAGAAACATATTAAGGGAGAGTGGAAAGGTAAAACTCTTAAATGATGAGATTTGAATGATAAAGGTCATTTTTAATAAAATTTTCCTAGGAATATTAATGACGACACTGAGTTAGAAGTAGAATATAATAAGTCTCAAAAGATGAAATGGAATATTGATAAGTAAAACTTTTCATACAATAAACTTAGATTTTCTTAAGAAGATGAAAGAAGTTTGATTAATCATACAGTAACGAATCTAATCATTAGGTCAACTTTTATTATTGAGTTAGAATAAAAATTGATTCATCATATGGAGATAATTATGGTAAAGAAACAAAAAAAATGAGTTGATTCTAAAGTCAAATCTTGAAGCAACACTTGAGGAAAATAATCAAATTTAGAAGGAACGAAAGAAGTTGATGAAACTAGTTAAGGAAATAAATTTTGAGAATAGTGATCAAATAAAAAAACAATAGATAACCTTAAATGTTATTAGATATTAGAAAATTACAGTTGGTGAGTTAGAAATTAAACTAAAAATTTCGGAATAAAAATAATATGGTGATAAGAATCTTGATATGGTAAAAACTACAGTTGTTGAAGAAAGTAAACATAATAGAATGAAAATAGTCATACTTAAGAAGATTGTAAATATTCTCAAAGAAATTTTGGTTGAAAAGGAAAAATATTTGTTAGAAATAAAATCAATTTTTATTAAAAAACAAAGCGATTTAAGAAATATGTGATAATACTTAACAAAATCATTTGAGGATAAAGGCTAAACCACTAATTTTGGTGAATGTAATGGTTCATAGAAGAATATTTTTTTTACTCCAACAAAATATCAATATAAATATGTTTCTACTATATTTTTATGTCCAAAATTTTTGGTTTGAGTGAAATCATATTATTCTAAGAATGATTAGAATTTATTAAGAATCTAGCTCCCTGAACAATGTCACCCATAATTTGTTAAAAGAAAAAAACAATAGAGTTTAATGTAGTTTTATTACCAGTCTGAAAGACCAAGATTCATTGGTCTCAATTCATGTTGTGTATTTTTCAGGCATATATCTTTCTCATTTAGGATCAATATATCTCTACCAGTAAATATGTATGAATTAGTGGGGATATATAGTGATTCGAGAAGAAAAAATCTCCAAATATGTAATTTGAGAAATATAATAAAGTATCAAATGTGAAAAATGAAAAGGTTATGAAAATTGATCTAGTTATGAAATATCATCATGAAAATAGTTTAATAAATCCGAGAAGGTAAGGAAATTATTATTTGTTCTTTGGATATAAAACTTTTCCATGGAATAAAAGGTAGAGGAAGAAGAAAAGTTTAATAAATAAAAAGGGAAGAAATGCATTTATGAATATGATTACAAAGTTGGTAAAACAACTATTAAAAATAGTGATTTAAAAATTCAGAAATTGTGAAAGAAATGTGAGACATGAAGAAATGTTACAAAAATTTGTATGAATGTCTTACATACCCATGAAAAAATAAAGAAGAGGATGTCAAATCTCAAGTTATCAAAAATGCTTACAAATATAAATATGATTTTACAGCTTCATCTGAAGTATCTAGATATGAGATCAAAAATATTACAGATATGAGAACATTGAAAAAAAATGAATAAAACACATAAAATGATAACTACAATAATAATTATAATAATAATTCAACTTATAGAGAAGGATCTTAGTCTAAAAGTTTCTTCTGAGGAAAAATTTTGATTCCTCCTTATTCCCAATATTTTTTTATTATCTTATTTTAAACTGAATTATAAGAATAAATGATGTTGGGAGAGTTTTTCAGTGTTTTTTATAGTAATATTATTATATATCATGTAATTATCTTCTACCGTGATGAAAATTAGAGTGCTTCCATTGAGGTGGAGAAAAATTGAAGCCGGTTTTTGAGTATCTTAATTTTCATAAATAATAATGAAATGATGTTAAGAAGTAATATATTGGTGATATTTTTATTATACACTTAAAGTCTTTTGACTTGTTTGTCAATACGGGTTTAGAATTTTCCTTAAAAATATTTTTCTATTTACCCTCAATTCATAGATGTTAGAATAATCATGTGTAAATTATTACATGAAAGTTGTGTTATGGACAACATTGAACACCATAACTATTTACTCTTGTTTTCTATACCAGGTTTACCCATGTAGACTTGGATTTTTATGGCTAAAGGATTTTTGTTATGAAACTCAAGTGAGGATAATTTTTTCAGGAAGATATTTTGTAGGATTATGAGATAAATAATGATGAGTATAAATCACCACTATGAATTTTTTTATTAATAATGGGGAGAGAATAAATGTAGTGGGAGGAAGAAAATTTATGCATTGTAAGGGGAGAAATAGTTGTGTACAAATATTGATGAAGACTTTTAATGATTTTTATTTTTTGTTGGAATTGGGAGCGCATCGAGAGATGCAAATAGGTTGGTTTTTAAAAAAAAAATACATCGATGATCAACATAACCTCACCGTCATCAGTGAACAGGAGCCCGGTATTAGCTGAGGACCACGCGTGGATGATTTTAAGCACAAAATAAACCATAAAATACCTAGTTTAGATCTGAACCCACGAATGGCATCAGGTCATCATTGGTGATCGCTAATCGAAGAATATGAAGTCGAATTCTTCTAGATCATCCGCACACACTTCAAGGAATCCGCGGGAGCGCTGTTCATCGTAATCTGGGTGCTAGTGACGAGTTGCGATGACGCCTTCAACGCTCCGACGATCAATGCATCGCTTCGCTAACGATGCCCGAGAGAGAGCTCCATCTATGCCTCTTGGATCCATAGAATCTCTCTCTAGATCATGGGAGATAATATAAGAGAAAGAATCACCATGAATAGTGTTTAGAAAATTCCCCTCCTCTTCTAATTATAGTGCTTAATTAAAATACCCGGTATAGCCTCATTGGCCTCTAAAACTTAACGCTCTATCAACGAAATTTTTTGACTCCTAATCTGAGTCCTAAATATTATTATTAATCAATTATAATATATTAATATATATTATGTGATAATAATTGTGTAACACCCCAAGTTTTCGTGGTACGCTTCTCTTTTAATAATAGAGCAGCATGTGTTGAACGCAACCTCGAGATCTAACACACCGCGACCAATAAAAGTAGTAGATATGAATAGTAATTCCTACATTTTGAAATTTTATAAATTTTATCTTTCCAAATGGACTTCATTTTTCGATTCAGAATATCAAATTTAGCCTAGGGTGAAATTTTTGAACTTTTCAGATAACATTTAAATTTTGATGAATATTGAAAATTACTAAATATTAATTAAAAACACATTTTTAATAAAAATAATTAATATTGATAAATTATAAAATTGAGTGGTTCTAAAGTGTAATCGGAATATTTTTTCATCATTTTATCCAATGGTGGTAATTATAATTAATTTCACTTTGAAATTGGACATAAACAGTTGTCAATCTTTTGATTGATATTCTTTCTTAAAAGCACGCTATTTGTTGTGACAGCGGGAATTAATTATTAAATTAATCAATTCAACTTATATGTTTTTAATTTTTGTAAAATAGACATCATTTTTGAATTAGGAATATAAGATATAGCTTAGGGTTAATCTTTTGTGTTGTTCTGACAAACTTTGATTTTTGATGAATAGTGAAACCACTAAGTGGTAGTTAAAAAAACTGATTTTTTGTTTAAATGAAATTTTACCTCCTCTGTGATTGGAATTTCCAAAATCTGACATACATCATTGTCATTAGGATGTAAAATTTGGATCAATGGGATTAAAATAATTTTTGGTGAATTGTAACTTTTAAGTTCTATTAATTGCGATTAAAGATAATTAGTGAAATTTAAGGGGAAAATGATATGATAAAAATATTAAAATATCATGAAAATTCTCCAGCCATAATGGGATGAGTCATGGCCGGACAAGACAATCCATGGGTCAACTAGGGGACCCCATGGAGTGACTTGGGTAAGAAAATGACATTAATAACTTTTTATTTTATGTAAAAAGAATTGTCACAAATATGTGTTGTTTAACTAAAACAATTATTACATGGGGTTATATAAGATAAATTTTCAACTATAAATACTTGTTGGAAATATAAAAATATTTCCTACATCATGGTAATTGTTTAATAATTTTTATTCATTATATAAATTAAATTTTTTATGACACCATGATAATGCAGCGATTACCTCATTAATTGACAATTTAAATAAAATGAAAAGATAATGTAAACTCTAAGGCTTACACTTGTCAAAAATCTATTGGATGAGCATATTTAGAACCCTTATCACCATTACCCTAGAAATATATCATTGTGGGACCTTTATAATTCTAAAATCATTTCATAATAATGTAACATTTCAATCTTTCCAAGAGTGCCCCTCCTCTCCTCTTATAAAAGGCCCACACCTCTGCCACCTTATTCACACCATCAAAGCCATTTGGCTCGGCCAACCTCTTCCCAAAAACTCTCTCAACTACTCTCTCTTAATCCTAGAAGCCTCAATTTGGTCATAAGTATTTCCAAGGAAGCCTTTGGCTCAAATTAAAAAGAGTTACCTGATTTAAAGGTAATGTCGCTTATTATGTTATTTTGTTTTATTTTGCTTCTCCAACCACCTAAACTCTTTTTATAACTTTATTTTGAAATAAAAAAAGTATCTTAAATATACTTGGATGTTGTTATGATATTTATTCAAGCTACACTTACACACACCTTCTTCTAATGGTTAAAGAACATACTGTTTCCGTGGATGGTAAATTATTACCTCACGAAATGATGATTGTTCTATATTCTCCTACCACCTCTCATGGTGGACATTATGATGGAAATGTATTTATTTATTATATATATTATATTTATTTCCTCTCTATTCTTCTTTATTTTACATTTAAAACATACATTTATGCTTTTCATGTTGTGCAAACGCGATAATTTCATTTTAGGAAGTGCGGACTACTTCCCCCTCAATGTGATTTGAATCGTTAATGCCATATGTGGGACGTATAAAGGATGGAGTAATTTATATTATACTGTAATTATAATATACCTTTATATCATTATGATTTCATTCCATTGAATATGAAATAGAAATGAAAGTAGTGTTCATGCATACGTACAGCTTACCGTCTCCATGAACGGTGCATTTCATTTCTTACCTCTAAATGTTATGTAATATTATAAATTCATATATATAGTGGATATATATGATATATATGATATCTACATAATGAATATAATTCTGGATATAATTTATATTTTACCACATGAACAACTTGTAATTATAAGAAGTTTATTTTTGACTAAAGTACCAAAGATCGAAAAAACGACTGTTATTAACTTAAATAATTACATAATTTTGATAACATGGTAATAAGTGATATAAAAGTAATAATGAACTTGGAAAAAGATCTTAAGCAAGTAGAAATTAACTGTAGTTTATTATTCAGGATGTTAGATAATGATCGAGTCAAGTCGGACACGTGGTATGGGAACTTCTTAACGAAATTTCCATTCTTTGGGTTAATCTCCTACTTTCAAATTATGTCATGATATTATTATATCATATCTTGTATTTGTACTTTATTTATGTGTACATATTGTGAATACACATAATATATATATTTTATTAAAAAAATGGTCTTTGTAAGGGACTTCGTCTCAATCTCCATTCATTGAGGCATTATTTGTTTTATACACAACTTTCTTTTATACGGTGTCTAAACCCCTTTGACATTTAAATTTATTCAAAAGAAATCATTTTTATACGAAGAATTTTACTAAATGACAAAAGGGAATTTTTTATTGTCATACATATGTGGAAAAAATGACTTCTCCCTCACCGTGACCATTATTTGAGTTTCAGCTTCCTCTATAATCCATAACTTTTTTTAAAATGAAAAATAAATACCAAGTTTTAGTTTTCTTTTATTTTGGTATTAGAAATGGTTTTGATAATGTTTTTATTATATCAATGTGTTGTATTGATATCTTTTGATTGAAATGTGGAAATGTTTTTTTTTCTTTATGCATGTTTTATGTTATACGATTATGTTATGGTTCATGATATGTTTAAAACTTTTCATATAAGGAATGTATTGGACATAATAAGTGACGGGTGGAGCCCTCTATAGCACCTCGAGGCATCGGTAGGTCTCATGAGACAAACTAGTGTCTTGTCACGAGGCCTTGAAAAAATCTTATTTGTAGTCCTGGAACGAGGCCTTGGCAATGTGGTTAAGATAGTCTAGCATTATGCATTCCATTATTATGAAAGTGGTTATTGATATTGCATGTGGTTATTCGACTAGTAGAATATCCATGTGAATAAGTAAATGGAATTATTTCATTTTATTTTTTCCAAATTATGCTGAAGTTCTGGTTTAAAAGGATTTTGTTTTAGTTATACATTGCCTTAAATGTTATTGATTATTTATGAAAGCTTCTGTTATATTGTTATCATTACTGAGAATCTGAGCTCACCCCTTCCAATGTTTTAATTTTTCCATGATGTGAAGAAATATATTATGAAAGACCCGAAGGAATAGTATTAGGGGATATGAAAAAATATGTTGTTGTAGTTTTGTTTTACTTTATGATGTAATGTAAGACTTATGAATGTATCTAGTGATTCCAAGGCTAATAAACCAATCGGTCTTTCAAAACTTCATCTTTTGTGATCATGCCAATGTTACGTAATAATGCACCGACTCTGGGTAACAGGGGTCGGGGCGTTACAGTTGGTATCAGAGGCAGTTTAGTACTAACCATGGAAGCTATATTTAGAAAACTCTGATTAGAGCACATATACCTAAGATAGACATTGAGGATTAGTATAGAAGAACTTCCTAGAATTTTGGTATTATAGAGATTTTGAAAGTTTTACGAGCAATAAACCTCTTTCTGGATACGAGCAAGTAGAGGCGGATCTAGAAAAGATGTACCTAGGGGTAAAAACCAAAAACACAGCTTTGAGCTAGACTCAAATGGGAACTGGTGCATGACAACTGGCCTTGCTACACTCTTGGTTATGACACTCCTGGGGGATATGCTTAGGATAATTCTCATTTTCTTTACAAACCATTCTGAAGGGTTTATGAGTATATACTTCCTCAAAGAAAAGATTTTTATGATTATAAGTCAATTTATGTTATGTGTTTTACAAGTATGGAATTATGTATTTCTATTCATAAACTAAACTAGTTTATGAAATTGTTTAGAAATGGCACCTAGTGGGAGTAAAGTAAACCGTATCAATGCATGCACCCCATGTAGGGATTTCCCTCCTACTAAAGATAATTTTAGTGGAGCTGGAGATACAACTGGTGCTGATCAACTTATCACCATACTGGGACAACTCACTCAGGTTATGAACAATAACCTTACTCGTATGGAGCACCCTAATCCGCAACGCAGAGGGTGAATGTTAGACCACTTCATGAGGAAACAACCACCAACATTTAATGGGGGTACAAATCCATTAGTAGCTGAGCAATGGATAAACTCCTTAGAGAAAATATTCCACACCTTGGGGAGTAGAGAAAGGGAGAAAGTTGTCATGGCAGTTTACCACCTCACTGGAGATGCCAATCAATGGTGGTCACTGATTCAAAATACAAAAGAATATGAAGAAGTATCAAGTATGGAATGGAGGGAGTTTAAGGAATTTTCGTTTGAAAAATACATTCCACATGACCATCGAGCAGATATGGAAAGGAAATTTATGAGTCTGAGGTAGAAGGAGGATGAGAATGTCGCAAAGTATGAGGCCAACCTTACAAGGATACCAAGACATGCTGTAGATTATATACGTAACCCATGATGTAAGATTGATCATTTTTTTGATGGGTTAAAACCATTTCTCTGTCAAGATTTAGTATCACAATCATTCCCAATATATGATGATATAGTCTCATGTTCTATCAAGACAGAAGAGGAATTCTCTAAGTCTTGTGATAACAAAGTAAAGCAACAGAAGAAGAGAACGGTGGAACAAGAGTCAGATAAAGGGAAAAAGGGAAAGAAGGATTTTCCATAATGCAATAATTGTGGGAAGAATCACCCTGGTAATTGCCTAAAAGGAATGGGAGGTTGTTATAAATGTGGATAAAAAGGTCACCAGGCACGTGATTGTAAGAGAAAGAAAGAGGATATCAATGTTGAATGCTACAATTGTAGGGAAATGAGGAATTATGCAAATGAATGCCCTAATCTTCATAGAAACATACCTCATAAAAGACCATGGGATCATTGAAAATATTATGCTGTTACTACAGTTGAAGTGGAATAATTAATGTATTGGTGTTTTTGGACTAAAGGATTATATCCTGGTTATAAGAATAATGTGATATATATATGGATTGTACTGTAGTACATGTTGTTTTTATTAAGGTTTTAATATGATGAAGGTAATCATAATATTATATGTGACAACAAGAGAAACTTTACTTTGTTTGAGGAATCTGATGATACAATTGATTTTGGAATTTAGAGACCTTTTAGAGAAGGTCTGGACAGAGGTATTTTGGATAACTATAAAGGTTGGAATGGATTAAGTTTAACATTGGATAGTATTGTTTAATGTTAAAACATTTATGAAGATTATTTTTGGAATATTATAATACTATAGTTTTAGGAAAAGGACATCTGGTAGGTTGGGGGATAACCCATCGCATCGGACGAAGCTGTAGGAATCGAACCCACAACCATAGTGAGACATGCCTTTATTACCTACCACTAGCCTACAGGAAGTCCCTAGTTATTACAAAAAAATTTTCTTAATCTAAATGGTATGTGTTAATATTTTAAACCTTATACAATTTTGATAAATAAAATATTTTTGAGTTCTATTTCCTTTTGGAGTGAAAGATGGGTTTGTGGTAAAAAATTATTAAAGAATGAAAGTCTACATGATAAGTAAGTATATTTCCTTACGTTATTGGTAAATCTCCTAAATAAATTCCTCAACTTTATGAAAGGTAACTTAAAACGAAAATATTGTCGGTTAACTTTTCCAATTGGGGAATCAATGACCGTTTAACCAATCACAAGTTTGTGATTTTCTTGTAGTTAACATTCTCCTAATCCTGTTTTATACAACTCTACATCATACCTAGATGGTTTTTTTTCCTCCATATCCATATTTTCATATAATCTTAGTATGGGCTATCTCGGGTGACCTTTTTTTACTTCTCTTTCTTTCTTTTAAAGTTATATTTTTATTAACCTTATTTCTGATGTGGGTTTTCCACAAAGGTATTTTCTATTTTCAACCTTTTATTTTCAAATAAAAATTTTAAATTGCAAGGATGCAATTTATTGAAGGAGGAGATAATTTAACACCCCAAGCTTCCATGGTACGCTCCTCTTTGAATAATAGAGCAGCGTGTGTTGTACACATCCTCGAGTTCTAAGACACTGCGACCAATAAAAGTAGCAGTTATGAATTGTAATACCAAATTTTTGAAATTTTATAAATTTTATCATTCAAAATGGACTTGATTTTTGGATTCGGAATATCTAATTTATCCTTGGGTGAAATTTTGGAACTTTTCAAATAACATTTATATTTTGATGAATAGTGAAAATTACCAAATTTTAATTAAAAATTTTTTTTTAATCAAAATAATTAATAGTGATAAATTATAAAATTGACTGGTTCTAAAGTTTAATTAGAATATATTTTTTCCATTTCATCCAATGGTGGTCATTAGAATTAATTTCACATTGAAATTGGACATAAACAATTGTCAATCTTTTGATTGATATTCTTTCTTAAAAACACCCTATTTGTTGTGACAGTGGGAATTAACTATTAAATTAATTAATTAAACATATATATTATGAATTTTGTATATTATACATCATTTTTTAATTAGGAATATCAGATATATCTTAGGGTTAATTTTTGGTGTTGTTCTAAAAAACATCGATTTTTGATGAATAGTGAAACCACTAAGTGGTAGTTAAAAAAACTGATTTTTCATTTAAATGAAATTTTACCACCACTGTGATTTGAATTTCCAAAATCAGACATACATCGTTGTCATTTGGAAGTAAAATGTGGATCAATGGGATTAAAATAATTTTTGTTGAATAGTAACTTTTAAGTTCTATTAATCGCGATTAAAGTTAATTAATAAAATTTAAGGAAAAAATGATATTATAAAAACATGAAAATATCTTGACACTTGTCCTAACCTTATTGGATGAGTCATGTCCGACCAATAAAATCCATGGGTAAACATTTGGACCCCATGGAGCCACTTGGGTAAGAAAATGACATTAACAACGTTTTATTTAAAGTAAAAATAAAATTGTCACAAACATGTGTTTTTTAACTAAAACAATTATTACATGGGGTTATATAAGTTAAGTTTTCAACTATATATATTTATTAGAAAGATATAATGATTTCCTACATCATGGTAATTTTTTTATAATTTTTAGTCATTATATAAATTAATTTGTTTATGACACCATGATGATTCATCGATTACGTCATTAATTAACAATTTAAATAAAATGAAACGATAATGTAAAATATAAATCATAAACATGAAAAAAACCAATTGGATGAGAATATTTCTAACCCTTATCACCTTATCCTAGAAATATATCATTTTGGGACCTTTAGAATCCGAAAGGAATTTCATAATAATGTAACATTTCAATCATTCCAAGAGTGCCCCTCCTCTCCCCTTATAAAAGGCCCCCACCTCTACCACCTTTTTCACACCATCAAAGCCATTTGTCTCAGTCAAACTGTAACACCCCGAGATTTTATGAAAAATATTATTTTAATTTCATTAATGTCTTATGTTGTATTCTACACCACGATTACCCATGCGCTCTACGCAACACCGTATTAGCTTGCAGTGTACGCAACACTATTCTTGGACCGTGTTACACACAATTTTGATAATAGTTATTCTACGCAACATTGAGTATATATATATATATTAAATGTATAAATGAAATATGGTTGGATTCTGTTATACGAAACAACGAAGGATTCTTTCACAATACGCAACCCTGACTTGGATTGCATTACACGCAATCGCGACCTTCCTCGATAGCGTGTGTTGTACGCAATACCAGGTTTTAATAAACAATGTTATATTATTATAATATTGTCATGAACTAGCCTTTATGAATAGTATTAACTAAATTTTGAATTTTATAACATTATTATTCATCTTAAACATTTCTAGAACATGGTATAAGAACAAAATAAATTTTTCGGGTAAAATAAGTATTTTTAAAAAAATGCAGTTTTACCGCCTTTTGATGGCACACCCACTTTAAATATAGTTTTTGACAAGTTTCTATGTTCAATTTAACAAAATAATATTTTTCTTTTGAATCAGGATATAAAAATTTATATTAGATAAAGTTTTGATATTTTTCCGATAACTTTCATATTTTAATGAATAGTAAAAACACACTATATTTTAATTAAAAACAACTTTTTTCATCGTAATATCTTATGTGGTTAAATTATAATATTGAATGGTTTTAATGTATAAATAGTATATATTTTTACCATTTAATATAATGTATTTCATTAGCATTGATTTTACCTTGAATTCGTAGGTTAAATCAATTCAATCTTTTCCAATGTTTTAAAGAAAACCTCATTTTCTTTCGACAACGGGATTAATTTTAATTTAATTTCTGCATCTTTTGTGTATTGAATTTGGAAAAATGGATTTCATATTTGGAATCAGTGGGTCCAAATTATGTTAATAAGCTACTTTTTATTTTTGGGAATTATGAATAGTAACTACGGTAAGTTTTATTTACCTTAGTTAAAGGTAAATCTGGTAATTAAGGGTAAATATAATATTTTAAAATTACCCTAACAAATGTCAAAATCCTATTGGATGACTAAAAGTCGACCCATATCACATAAAGGTCGGATTAGAATCATTTAATGGACATTTGTCCATGAATATAACTTAATTATTATTAAAACCAAAGAAAGTGACAACATGTCACTCTCTTAAATCTTATAAGTATATTAATTTTAATTTAGTGATAAACTTCATGAAACTTCAAACATGAATAGTCTCCAGAAATCTAATGAAATTATCTACATCATATAAATTTATTTATAATTTTTAGGGATTAAATAATTATCATTAATTATGACACAATAGTGATGCAGAAATTGTTTATCTAGTGAAAAATCAAGAATATTGTTTTTATTAAACTAATAGTGACCATAAAAATGCACAAATACCTAACCAAAACTTAGTGGCCATGTAAATTTAAACCATAAGAATCCAATGGTCGAATATTTGACCATTTGGAGCCTTATAAAAGCGATTATGACACTTATATTATTTTATTTTAAATGATGCCAAAGTTGTCACCTTCATAATTTAATAAATATAACAATTTAAATATTGTGATTTTAAGAAGATAAATTCGAGTAAAAGTATTATTGTTAAAGGTAATAGATTTATATTCATCATAGGATTTTATTTTTAATTTGTATGCAACAAATAAGTATATTAAATAATTATACAAAAATGTTGTAGTATTTATTTTATTAAGAGACAAACCAAATAAATGGTTTCAAAAATAATAAAATAAATATTATATGAACTATTTTAACGTGCTCCAATAATTTTTAAGATACATATGACATTTTATGAATCTATTAAAACTTTTAGTTCGAACATATCTTCTGTATTTATTTTATTTAAATTCAAATAAATGAATAGTGTCAAAATTGACACTATTGTTATTTTATAAAAAAACATATTATAAAATTGATTAAAAATCACAAAATATTTCAAAATTATAAATTTAAATTTATATGATCTAAAATTTTATTAATAATCCAATTATGGACAATTCACAACAAATAAGTAATTATTTGTTATAATTTAAAAATTAAAATGTTATTACCACAAATAAAATTAAATTGATTAAATAAGGATAAATCATGTTGATAATGTTTAAAATAAATTCCTAACATGTATAAATTCTATTGGTTGATGATATTACAACCTTATCTTATCTAATATTCGAATATGAGTCATTTTTGCAGGTTTTTATGTGGGGTTAGATTTATTATAAATTAATATTTTTAAGAATTCCAAAGGTGCCCCTCTCCTCCCTTATAAAAGGGCACCTCCTCCCCCTCCTCCTCACACCAAATTGAGCACTCAAGCTCGGCCAACCCCTACCATTTTCTCCTCTCCACTTCCCTAGAATAATCCTAGAGGTCCTGGTCTTCTTCAAAGACCAATATTAGTTCCCTAAGTGGAGGATTCAAAGAAGCGTTCCAAAGAAGAGGTAATATCCGTTACCGATCTTTTCAATTTCTTTCTTCTTCAACTTCTTCTTCTTTATTTGTATCATGATAAATTAATAACATCAGTAATACATACATACTGATATGTTATTATAAATATGAAACAACCCTAATTCACCTTCTATCCATCCTACGGAAAAATGAAATCACCGCGCGTGCGTACGTACAGAATACGGTCTCCACGCCGTGGTGTAATCTATTATCCACCACCACCTTACAAGGTGGGTATACTGGTTTAATGAGTAACTATTTATGATTATTATAAAGTAATATCGATACTGAAATAATATATATGTACTCCAATACAATTCCACGATCATAGGAATGATATCATCACTCGTGCGTACGTACGGAATACCGTCTCCACGATGTGATGCGACTCGTTCTACATGATCATCATTAAATAGTAATTATATAAATGAATTTAATGAATAAATATGATATATGTTACACTAATAACATTCTGGATATAATGTATCTATAACCTTAAAATAAGAATAAGAATTTATTCGGCAAAACACGCATAAGAACAAAAGGCAATAAAGACCCGAGTAACAAGTAACAATGAAATATTACTAACAAGAAGCTAAGAATATGACCATATATGATATCATATCAATATTTATGATTCTGTAATAAGTCAATAACATTATTTAAACCATTATACAGGAGCTTCGGACACGTAAAAAGCAAATCGGACCTAAGGTAAGGGAAATATCACAATCTCATTTTTATCCGAGATTGTTTATTCGTAAGTATTTACTGGGGTGTATTTTATCATCCACATCCATGTTTCATCAATATGTGATATTATTTCCATCCACCTAAAATTGTTTAAATCCATTTTTACCCTTCAGTGAGTTTTTAGTAATATGTATGAAAAGAATCTTATGTCGTTTTTCGTACGAGGTACTTTTTGACTTTTCCGACAAAAGTACGAGAAGAATGTTTTTTTAACTTATACGGCATGAATGGATTTTTAATACATTATTTCCAAGAAGCTTCCTTTACAAGTTTTCAAGTTTATTTTTAGTCAACTTCTTTTAGTTTTAAATTGTAAGACATGTTAAGAAAGGAAAATGTTTTTGAAGTAGAAAGGATATTTTCCTCAAGAATGGATTTCAAGTGTTTTATCAAAATTATTTTCCATCTAAGATAATAAAGGGTTCTGTTTCTATCCCTATTATTACATGGATTTGATTATGTTGTGATGGAAATATTCTTATGAATTCCTTTATCATATATGAATTGTTTTATGATGTCATGTTGTTTAAGAATCCCATTTTTATTACATGGGTTATGCAATGATGTATGATTTATGATTTTGTGGAACACATAAGAATGGTATCATTATGAGATGGGGGGGACCTATATCTCCCTCCAATGAATTGGGTAAAGATTTTATATCTCATGAGATAGACAGGGCTGGAACGGTAGGTTATACCGGTTCAGTGAAACAGGACTGAAACGAGGGTTACTCGATTCAGAAAGGGACTTTGTCCGCTAAGATAGTCTTGGAAATGAGTCTTGACTAACAAGAAATGATTCTCTATGATTATGTGTGAATGCCACAAAGTTTCATGTTTTAAGTTATGATTATTGTGATTACATTTCACTGCCATGATTTACCCCATGTTATGAAATTATGATCTATTTTGAAGGTTAAGATTTACAAAAGTTATGTGCTTATGTATATGATGTGATTGATATTTCTTTTGTTTACCCTTACTGAGCATTTGAGCTCACCCTTTTATGTTTTCTTTTCCCCAGGATATAAAGAAAGGTTTTAGGTAAAAAAAAGGAAGATCCTTATGGGAGATTTTTAAGATCTTTAACCACGATTAAAAGATTATATTCCGAGTTTCCAAAGACACTAAACTATTACTATCCTTGTGTGTGTGTTTTTTGTTATGTACTAAGTATTCTGCAAATGTAATGTAATGTCCATGTACGTCATGCTTCGGGTCTCTACAGTTGGTATCGGAGGAAAGGTTTAGTCAACCTTTGGAAACTAGGATGCGAGAACTTTAGTGAGATCCCTAGAGATATTTCTAAGGTATGTCTAGGGATGTCCCTAAGGTTAAGTATACGTATAGGTTATAGTACTAGAATTACGCTAACGATCATAGAATTAAACCTAAGATGTTAGATATTGAAGGTACTCCCCCTTTATTATGTTGTTTTCCCTAGCATGATTCTTTCCTCTCACACTATTCTTTTTGGGTTTTAGACGATGGATGGAACCCGAAGGAACCGTGTTGATCAATGCAATGGAAAATGCAATGATTGTCCTCCTGAACAAACAAATGTTATGGGAGATGGAGTGAAAAAACTTATTGCTATACTTACACAAGCTATGAATCATTCTGGACTTCCAAATGAGAATAGAAGGGAACAATATTCTATTGAGTCCTTCATGAGGCAACGTCCACCTTCTTTCAGTGGGTCTTCTGATCCACTTGTTGCTGAACAATGGATCAGTACCACTGAAAAGATATTTTCAGTTCTTCAATGTTCTGAACATGAAAAAGTCATCTTAGCAGTGTATCGTTTGGAAGGTGATGCTGATCAATGGTGGAATCTTATTAAGAATATGAGGCAATGGGATGAAATTGAGTCCATGGAATGGGACGAGTTCAAGAACTTATTTTTCAGTAAGTACTTCCCCCGTATTCTTCGAACAAAGATGGAGAAGGAGTTTCCTGAACTAAAGCAAAAGGATGATGAATCTGTTGGTATATACGAAGCGAATTTTACAAGACTTTCAAGGTATGCATCTGACATTATCATCCAACCTGAAAGTAAAGTTGATCGATTTTTCAGTGGCTTAAAACCAAGTCTTCGAAGGGCATTTGCTATAAGAGACTTTAGTTGCTATGAAGAAATTGGGCGTTGTGCTATCAAGGTAGAAATGGAAGTTGGTGTTACATATCCATCTCATGGTTTTGAAAAGAAACGAAAGATGGAGTTCAAGGATAAATCTCAGAATAATGGTGAAAAGAAGATGAATGTTTCCTTATGCACAAAGTGTGGAAAGAAACATGGTGGAGATTGTCTTAAAGGGACTAGAAGATGTTTTAAGTGTGGAAAAGAAGGTCATCGAGCAGCTGAGTGTCGAAGTAATGGAAAAAGGGTTTCTAATGATGTGAATAAAGAAAACACTGCAGAGAACGCACCACCAACACTTCAATGCTTCAAGTGCAAGGAAATGGGGCATTATGCTAATAAATTCCCTAATCCAAGGGTTAGTGACGATCGACATGAGCAACCACTTAAGGCAAAGGATAAAGGGAAGTCACATGCGATCACTATTGGCGATGTTGAATATGACAACGATGTGGTGGAATGATTAAGTGTTTATGTAATGGGATTCCAAAATAATGTTGTATCATTGAGTATTGCAATATTTATTTATGTGGTATTCAAAGTGATTGAGGTATTTTTTTTGGAAATAAGATGATATGCGAGAAGATGAAATGTTTAATAGTATTCATGAGCTCATGATTGATATATGGACTAAGTGATATCATGGTTTGAGTATATAGAATTTTGAGGATTTTGGTATGTGGAAAGTGTTAACATTAAACTGCATTCATGTTTTCACTAAGGTATTCAAGAGAATACATGATTAAGGCCTTTGAATGTTTGGAATGTGACCAACAAAACATATCTTATGATATATGGGGATCAAAGATGGTATTAAATCTCTGGTAATCGTTTTCACTATGTTATGAGAATGGACTGCAGTATTATGGATAAGCCTAAATATTGGAATGGATTATGTTGGACATAAGTCAGTATTGTTTAAGGATAGAAGTTTTTTTTCGATATTATTGATGGGATGTTATAGTAATATAGTTTTAGAAAAAGGACAAACTGCAGAACGGGCGACAGCCCATCGCGTCGGACAAGGCTGTAGGAATCGAACCCACAACCGAAGTGCGACTGGCCTTTATCACCTACCACTGGCCTACATGAAGTCCCTTTTTAGTAGAAACTAGTTTTATTATATTAAGCAGTGTGATATATGAAGTATAAGTCCATTTTAGGAACAATATATGATTAATCTCACAATAGATCAACTTATGTATATAATTTTTGCTAACCTTTTGTTTGAGACAGATGGAATGACCCGTCATTCTATCACATGATCTGCTAACACTTCACGAATAACAAATTCATCTTCATTTATTTAAGAGATGAAGTGGAAATTTTTCAAGGCACGAACAACAGTGAGATTATACCAAAATAAAGTAAGTATTTATTCTAATTCAAATTTTCAACTTTAGGGAAATGATCTTGAAAACCAAAAATGTTGTCCTAGTGATCTTATATCTGATGAATCAGATGGTACATTAGATCGTCACAAATTTATGGCTTTGTGATTACTGGATTTTCCAAAGCCATGTTCTCTACCACTCTCCATCAGAACATGATGGTTAGATTTCTCTTCCATATCCATATTTTCACCTATGTGGAAACCCAGTGATTAGTTTATTTGGGTAACCGTTACGTTTCATACTTCTGTTTTTAAAGATTGGTTATGATATTCCTTTTTATGATGTGGGTTTCTATCAAAGAACCTTTCAAATAGTAAACCACTTATAACCCCGACGAATTTCGAGGGAGAAATTCATTTTAAGGGGGGTAGAATGTAACACCCCGAGATTTTATGAAAAATATTATTTTAATTTCATTAATGTCTTATGTTGTATTCTACACCAAGATTACCCTGCCCTATACGCAACACCGTATTAGCTTGCAGTATACGCAACACTATTCTTGGACCGTGTTATACACAATTTTGATAATAGTTATTCTACGCCACATTGAGTATATATATATATATATATATTAAATGTATAAATGAAATATGGTTGGATTTTGTTATACGAAACAACGAAGGATTCTTTCACAATACGCAACCCTGACTAGGCTTGCATTACACACAATCACGACCTTCCTCGATAGCGTGTGTTGTACGCAATACCGGGTTTTAATAAACAATGTTATATTATTATAATATTTTCATGAACTAGCCGTTATGAATAGTATTAACTATATTTTTAATTTTATAACATTATTATTTATCTTACACATTTCTAGAACATGGTATAAGAACAAAATTATTTTTTCGGGTAAAATAAGTATTTTTCAAAAAATGTAGTTTTACCGCATTTTGATGGCGCACCCACTTTAAATATAGTTTTTCACATTTTTATATTTTCAATTTAACAAAATAATATTCTTCTTTTGAATCAGGATATAAAAATTTACATTAGATAAAGTTTTGATATTTTTCCGATAACTTTCATATTTTAATGAATAGTAAAAACACGCTATATTTTAATTAAAAACAACTTTTTTCATCGTAATATCTTATGTGGTTAAATTATAATATTGAATGATTTTAAAGTATAAATAGAATATATTTTTATCATTTAATATAATGTATGTTATTAGCATTGATTTTACCTTGAATTCGTAGGTTAAATCAATTCAATCATTTGCAATGTTTTAAAGAAAAACCCGTTTTCTTTCGACAACAGGATTAATTTTAATTTAATTTCTGAATCTTTTGTGTATTGAATTTGGAAAAATGGATTCCATATTAGGAATCAGTGGGTCCAAATTATGTTAATAAGCTACTTTTTATTTTTGGGAATTATGAATAGTAACTACGGTAAATTTTATTTACCATAGTTAAAGGTAAATCGGGTAATTATGGGTAAATATAATATTTTAAAATTACCCTAACAAATGTTAAAATCCTATTGGATGACTAAAAGTCGACCCATATCACCTAAGGGTCGGATTAGAATCATTTAATGGACAATGTTCCATGAAAATAACTTAATTATTATTAAAACCAAAGAAAGTGACAACATGTCACTCTCTTAAATATTATAAGTATATTAATTTTAATTTAGTGATAAACTTCATGAAGCTTCGAACATGAATAGTCTCCAGAAATCTAATGAAATTATATACATCATATAAATTTATTTATAATTTTTAGGGATTAAATAATTATCATTAATTATGACACAATAGTGATGCAGAAATTGTTTATCTAGTGAAAAATCAAGAATATTGTTTTTATTAAACTAATAGTGACCATAAAATGCACAAATACCTAACCAAAACTTAGTTTCCATGTAAATGTAAACCATATGCATCCAATGGTCTAATATTTGACCATTTGGAGCCTTATAAAAGCGATTATGACACTTATATTATTTTATTTTAAATGATGCCAAAGTTGTCACCTTCATAATTTAATAAATATAAAAATTTAAATATTTTGATTTTAAGATGATAAATTCGAGTAAAAGTATTATTGTGAAAGGTAATATATTTATTTTAATCATAGGATTTTATTTTTAATTTTTATGCAACAAATAAGTATATTAAATAATTATACAAAAATGTTGTAGTATTTATTTTATTAAGAGATAAACCAAATAAATGGTTTAAAAAATAATAAAATAAATATTATATGAACTATTTAATGTGCTCCAATAATTTTTAAGATACATATGAAATTTTATGAATCTATTAAAACTTTTAGTTCGAACATATATTCTGTATATATTTTATTTAAATTCAAATAAATGAATAGTGTCAAAATTGACACTATTGTTATTTTATAAAAAAACATATTATAAAATTGATTAAAAATCACAAAATATTTCAAAATTATAAATTTAAATTTATATGATCTAAAATGTTATTACGAATCCAATTATGGACAATTCAAAACAAATAAGTAATTATTTGTTATAATTTAAAAATTAGAATGTTATTACCACAAATAAAATTAAATTGATTAAATAAGGATAAATCATGTTGATAATGTTTAAAATAAATTCATAACATGTCTAAATTCTATTGGTTTATGATATTAAAACCGTATCTTATCTAATATTCGAATATGAGTCATTTTTGGAGGTTTTTATGTGGGGTTAGATTTATTATAAATTAATATTTTTAAGAATTCCAAAGGTGCCCCTCTCCTCCCTTATAAAAGGGAACCTCCTCCCCCTCCTCCTCACACCAAATTGAGCACTCAAGCTCGGCCAACCCCTGCCATTTTCTCCTCTCCACTTCCCTATAATAATCCTAGAGGTCCTCGTCTTCTTCAAATTCCAATATTAGTTCCCTATGTGGAGGATTCAAAGAAGCGTTCCAAAGAAGAGGTAATATCCGTTACCGATCTTTTCAATTTCTTTCTTCTTCAACATCTTCATCTTTAGTTGTTTCATGATAAAGTAATAACATAAGTATTAAATACATACTGATATGTTATTATAAATATTAAACAACCCTAATTCACCTTCTATCCATCCTACGGAAAAATGAAATCACCGCGCGTGCGTACGTACGGAATACCGTCTCCACGCCGTGGTGTAATCTATTTTCCACCACCACCTTACAAGGATGGGTATAATGGTGTAATGACTAACTATTTATTATTATTATAAAGTAATATTGATACTGAAATAATATATATGTACTCCAATACAATTCCACGATCATAGGAATGATATCATCACTCGTGCGTACGTACGGAATACCGTCTCCACGATGTGATGCGACTCGTTCTACATGATCATCATTACATAGTAATTATATAAATGAATTGAATGAATAAATATGATATATGTTACAATAATAACATTCTGGATATAAGTTATCTATAACCTTAAAATAAGAATAAGAATTTATTCGGCAAAACACGCATAAGAACAAAAGGCAATAAAGACCCGAGTAACAAGTAACAATGAAATATTACTAACAAGAAGCTCAGAATATGACCATATATGATATCATAAAAATATTTGTGATTCTGGAATAAGTCAATAACATTATTTAAACCATTATACAGGAGCATCGGACACGTACAAAGCAAATCGTACCTAAGGTAAAGGAAATATCACAATCTCATTTTTATCCAAGATTGTTTATTCGTAAGTATTTACTGGGGTGTATTTTATCATCCAAATCCATGTTTCATCAATATGTGATATTATTTCCATCCACCTACAATTGTTTAAATCCATTTTTACCCATCGGTGAGTTTTTAGTAATATGTATGAAAGGAATCTTTTGTCGTTTTTTGTACGAGGTACTTTTTGACTTTTCCGACAAAAGTACGAGAAGAATGTTTTTTTAACTTATACGGCATGAATGGATTTTTAAAAAATTATTTCCAAGAATCTTCCTTTACAAGTTTTCAATTTTATTTTTAATCAACTTCTTTTAGTTTTAAATTGTAAGACATGTTAAGAAAGGAAAATGTTTTTGAAGTAGAAAGGATATTTTCCTCAAGAATGGATTTCAAGTGTTTTATCAAAATTATTTTCCATCTAAGATAATAAAGGGTTCTGTTTCTATCCCTATTATTACATGGATTTGATTATGTTGTGATGGAAATATTTTTATGAATTCCTTTATCTTATATGAATTGTTTTATGATGCCATGTTGTTTAAGAATCCCATTTTTATTACATGGGTTATGCAATGATGTATGATTTATGATTTTGTGGCACACATAAGAATGGTATCATTATGAGATGGGTGGGACCCATATCTCCCTCCAATGCATTGGGTAAAGATTTTATATCTCATGAGATAGACAGGGCTGGAACGGTAGGTTATACCGGTTTAGTGAAACATGACTGAAACGAGGGTTACTCGATTCAGAAAGGGACTTTGTCCACTAAGATAGTCTTGGCAATGAGTCTTGACTAACAAGAAATGATTCTCTATGATTATGTGTGAATGCCACAAAGTTTCATGTTTTAAGTTATGATTATTGTGATTACATTTCACTTCCATGATTTACCCCATGTTATGAAATTATGATCTCTTTTGCAGGTTAAGATTTCCAAAAGTTATTTTCTTATGTATATGATGTGATTGATATTTCTTTTGTTTACCCTTACTGAGCATTGGAGCTCACCCTTTTATGTTTTCTTTTCCCCAGGATATAAAGAAAGGTTTTAGGTAAAAAAAAGGATGATCCTTATGGGAGATTTTGAAGATCTTTCACCACGATTAGAAGATTATATTCCAAGTTTCCAAAGACACTAAACTATTACGATCCTTGGGTGTTTGTTTTTTGTTATGTACTAAGTATTCCGCAAATGTAATGTAATGTCCATGTAAGTCAAGCTTCGGGTCTCTACACAAACTTGGCCCAAATACTCTCTCAACTTCCCTCTCTTACTCCTAGAAGTCTCAATTTGGTCATAAGTCTTTCCAAGGAATCCTTTGGCTCAAATCAAAAAAAGTTACCCGATTTAAAGGTAATGTCTTCTCTTATGTTCTTTTGTTATATTTTTCTTCTCTAACCCCATAAACTCTTTTTATAACGTTATTTTGTAACAAAAACACTATCTTGAGTATACTAGGATGTTTTTATGATAAGGATTCGAGCTACACTCACACACACCTCTGTCTAATGGTTAAAGAACATACTGTTTCCATGGATGGTGAATTATTGCCTCACGAAACGATTATTGTTCTATCTTCTCCTACCACCTCTCATGGTGGCCATTATGATGGAACTATATTTATTTATGATATATATTATATTTATTTCCTCTCTATTATTTTTTATTTTACATTTAAAACATACCTTTATGCTTTTCATGTTGTGAAAATGAGATAATTTCATTTTAGGAAGTGCAGACTACCGCCCCCTCAAAGTGAATTGAATCATTATTGCCATATGTTGGACGTATAAAGGATGGAGTAAATGATATTATATGTGATATTATACTGGATTTATTATATACCTTTATATAATTATGATTTAATTCCATTGAATATTAAATATAAATGAAAGTAGCGTTCATGTGTACGTACGGCTTACCGTCAACATGAACGGTGCATTTCATTTCATACCTCTAAATGTTATGTAATATTATAAATGCATATATATACTGGATATATATGATATATATGACATATAAATCATGAATATAATTTTGAATATAATGTATATTTTACCACATGAACAACTTGTAATTATAAGAATTTTATTTTTGACTCAAGTACCAAAGATCGACAAAACGAAGGTTATTAAATTAAATAAATACATAATGTTCATAACATGGTAATATGTGATATAAAACGAATAATAAAAATGAAAAATATTCTTAAGCATGTAGAAATTATCTCTAGTTTTTTATTGAGGAGGTTAAAGAATGATCAATTCAAGTCGGACAAGAGGTAAGGGAACTTCATTACCCAATTTCCGTTCATAAGGTTAATCTCCTACTTTCAAATTATGTCATTATATTATTATTTCATATCTTGTATTTGTACTTTATTTATGTGTACTTATAGTTTATACACATAATAGATATATTTTATTTAAAAAATTGATCTTTTTAAGGGACTTCGTCTCAATCTCCTTTCATTGTGGCATTATTTGTTTTATACACAACTTTCTTTTATACGGTGTATGAACCCCTTTGACTTTTATGTTTATTCAAAATGAATCATTTTTATATGAATTTTATTACTAAACGACCAAAGGGAATGTTTTTTTATCATACATATGCGGAAACAACGACTTCTCCGCCGCCATGACCATTATTTGAGTTTCGACTTCATCTATAAGCGATAACTTTGTTTAAAATGAAAAATAAATACCAAGTTTTATTTTTCTATTATTTTGGTATTAAAAATGGGTTTTATAAAGTTTTTATTATATAAATGTGTTGTATTGATATCTTGTGATTGAAATGTGTAAGTTTTATGCTTTCTTTATGCATGTTTTATGTGATACGATTTTTTTATGTTTTATGATATGTTTAAACCTTTTCATATAAGGAATGCATCAGTCTTAATAAGTGACGGGTGGGGCCCTCTATAGCTCCTTGTTGCATCGGTAGGTCTCATGAGACAAACTTATGTCTTGGAACGAGGCCTTGACAAATTTTTATTTGTAGTCTTGGCATAAGGCCTTGGCTACGTGGTTATGATAGTCTAGCATTATGAATTCCATCATTATGAAAGTGGTTATTGATATGGCCTGTGATTATTCGACTAGTAGAATATCCATGTGAATAAGTAAATGGAATTATTTCATTTTATTTTTTCCATATTATGTTGAAGTTCAAGTTTAAAAGGCTTTTGTTTTTGTTATACAATCTATTAAATGTTAATGTTTATTTTTGAAAGCTTCCACTATATTGTAATCCTTACTGAGCATCTGAGCTCACCCCTTCCAGTGATTTAATTTTTCCAGGATGTGAAGAAGTATATTATGAATGACCTACAGGGATAGTATGAGGGGATATGAAGACATGATGTTGTTGTAGTTTTGTTTTCTTTTATGATGTAATTTAAGACTTATGAATGTATCTAGTGATTCCAAGGCTACTAAACAAATCGGTCTTTCGAGACTTGATCTTTTGTGATCATGCCAATGATACATAATAATGCACCAACTCTGGGTAACTAGGGTCGGGGTGTTACAAATTGAGTCATTAACTCGACTCATCGCTCCCATAAATATTAATTGAACGTTGAATACTATAGTACTTGTAAATTAATATTTTTGTGTATATACATAAAACATTTAAATAAATTTATAAAATAAATTCAATACTCATTATTCTAAAGTTGAATAATTTGAATTTATTTATTGCATTGGTGATCACTTTACCTTGGACAAATCCTGAAGCCCTGTGGTGGGTCCCACCATTTATAAAACATGTATTCAACTGAATAGGTAAGATTATTGAATACACTACTGTGTGTGACCCTCTAGGCCCTTATCGTGATAGCAGTGAATAATATTCATAGACCAAGAGTGGGATCTATCAACCCGTCATGGCCCCTGAAAAGATAAGGATTGTCACAGTAGTGACAAACAACCTTCGAACATGCACTATGTAATATAATCTCTTTGTATGTAATATCTCATAAAGAATGATGCACTCACGTGTCATCGCCCTTTTTCATGCCTTATTGTGTGTTGATTTAACTCAATCGATTTGCCCTTGACTTCCATGGACATGGTCTTATAAAGGTACTATCATCCATATCAACATGGCCTGAGATATATTACTTCCATAACCTGGAAGACACAAATCCTTTCTTGACCATTCAACCAAAGTCGTGCCACCAATGAAGCACCCAACACAAACTAACATTCCACGAATTCATCGTCATGGTTTTCATCTTGTATCACTGTACACAATCAAATTAAATAAATTGGTAATGATCTCATGTCAGGATACTATTACACATGATCATATATTGGAACATTTAATGACACCCGAAACATGTGGAGTTCATATTAGTGGGTTAGTCCTCATGATCCCACTTCTAGAGATCACCAAGTGTGAAATTCATGATAATAAGTCTCAATGCTTATGAGCCCCCATCACCTGATAGTCAAAAATCATCTTTGTACAATTAGTAAGATGTATCTAGAAAATAGAACATATATTGAAGATTAATGTCATAGTATCTTGAGGTTCTCATTATATCCTTGGAACTGCTATATCCTTTCGATACAAAAATTAATCTTTGGACATTACCATTATGTAGTGGAATCAAAGAAGTCTACAATGTAATGGTAATTTAATATCATGTACATCTAACTGTATACATGACATGGTAATCAAAAGTACTGAATAGTTGGGTCTAGGGCACCCACTATTTCAACATTTGTATTTGAAACAAACAAAAATGGGGAGATTGTTAGTAACAATGTGAGTTTTGGTTGAATTGTTTGTCAACGTATCAATATGTTTTGGTAGTTAATGTATTTAGAGAAATTTTTGAATGATTGTGAGCAAGAAAAGTTGCTTAAAAATAGGAATAAGAAAGATCCATGTGATAAAATGTTTTCAGGAAAAACATCTCATACATAGATTTTATAAAAAATATATATATAAAGGATTTTAATAAGGTTCCTTAATAAAACTAGATGATTATTTGTTGTTCGATCAAATTTTCCAGCATCATGAAGGTAGTCAAGATGTATGTTTAGTTTTTAAAAGTAAATAGAAGTCCATATATTGGGTCATACAATGATTAGTTTTATAGAAACAATTATTTCAGAAGAGTTTATTTTTCAAATGAAAAAAATCAAATAAACATTATGTATGGTGAGTAAAGATTTAGAATTTCAGAGTTGGTAGAATATAATAGAAACTAATGTCTAGACACACATTTCCAGATGACTAATTACCTAATGTATAAAGATACATCTCACATCATAGAGAATTCATAATAAAATAGGAAAATTGGAAAAGTATTTAATTTCTATAATCAAAATCATAGGGGGAGAAATGTAAAAGGTAATAAAAGTTCTATTGGGAGAACAAAACTGGATTTTTAGTATTCGACAAACACATGACTAGATGAAAGAATTTTGACAATGATTTTGTATTAAGTTATATTTCTAATATATAAAGGATGAAATTCAAGATGAATGAGAATATAGTTTTTTGAATGATGTTTTTCTGTGAAGGATTTTGAAAAAAAAAATTGTGATAAACAAGAACCTGAATAGACGAGGTAATTATAAGAAGAATCTAATGTTTGTATAAGGGGAAGAGTAGTGCAATTAAAATTCTGGATGAAATTCTTGTAAGAAAGCTTGTACATTACCATAGGTGTACCAAACACTGAACATCGGAAGAACCTTGTTGAATGATCTAGAGATTGTGTGATTGTGAAATATGTGAAGTTGAAGGCAAAAGAAGTCATACATAAGATCAATTCAAATATGAAGTGTGACAACTCTATGAGAAGATTATAAAGGGGGTAAGTTGTAATTTTAGTGGGGATAAAAAGTTTTAAAAAATAATCTAGAGGATTGATTTATGAAATTCAGAAACATGACCCTCCAACAATTGAGTTTAAAATTTATAGAGAAAAATGATTGGTTATATAATTCATTAAAAACTTGATCAGATATATAAAACACTAAGAATTCTATGTTTCCTATAGAAATTATAGATGTTGAAAAAAGTGGTGATGAAGGAAATCCATCTAATAAACTTTTCATTAGGAGATCCTGTGTATGAAAAACACTAAAAATAGAAATTTTTAAGAACTTTATAAACATATTTTTATATCCTTAATTGTGATGTTTTTGTAGTGTGTTGTTTAAATATCACTATCATTCGAATGTTAATAATGTCTTCCAAAATTATTTACCTTTGATTTTAAAGAAATTCCATGAATTTGGAAGATTATTGAGTGACAAAAAAAGTTTTAATAATGTTTTATAAGAGTGTAGAATCATTTCAATTAAATTAAAATGAGTGAGTAATTAATAATTTGAATATGGGTGAGTAGGAAATGTATTTTAGTTCATACCAAAATTCAAGAGATTAACCCCTGTAAAAAGGGGTTAAATTATACAAGTACCTAACAATTTTATTACATATGAAAAGATGACACTATTCTGTTTTAATAAAATATATATATTCTAACCTGTTTGGTTTTTAGGTTAATATTGAGCTACAAAATAGAGGTTCAGATAGAGGAATCCCATAAGGAGTTTTAGATAAAGAACAAGAAAATAGATGTTTAGATAGAGGAAACTAGATAGAGGATCCAATAGAGGAAAAAGATATGGAGGATTTGACAGATGCATATCATACATATCCTTCCAATATAAAAGTACTGAATGAATTTTTAAATGTTGTTTTGGAAACTCTGATTGAGAATAACCAGGTATACTAGAGATTGGGAGAAAGTTTACAGACCAACAAACAACTAATAAGGCTATCAAATATCTTGATGTTTGTATAAAGGTTATGTAGATTCATCGTACATTTGGAGTAAGTAAAGAACATTCTAAATTTGATCCTAAATGTTGAAAGAAATCAATTTTGTAGAAATAGTGTATAACCACTTACTAAAAAGTCTTATTGGATGGGGGTATAACTAGTTCCGAATTCAATCGATGTGAAAAGGATAGTTTGGGGTATAAAAACCCATATTAAGAATGTTTAACAATGGGTTATAGAACTTTTCACTACTTGTGCCTTTAATATTTTAGAAATATGTTAGCAAAAGAACCCATGTTGGTGGGGATATCAAAAATGTCATGGAATATGCCTTTTTACCCAACCTTGTAAATATTGTGTAGTTCTATATCATTAATTTTATTTCATATGAATTTTAAATTTTAGACTTATATTCGAGTGGATAGAAACATTAAATGTTTTTTAGTGGTTAATGTAGTTTCCTTATGATGTTAGAAACATTCTTATAAAGGAAAAGGTGATCAATGATTCAGGACATATTAGTGATTCTACAATGATCCAAGTGGAACTTTTTGAATAAGAGTTAGAAACATGGTTATAACACTACGCGGGTGATTTTATCATGATAGTAATGAATTAAAAAATATATTTACCACAATGAAATGTTTCTTTATCAACCCTAGACATAGAAATGTGGTAGGCCAAACAATTATAACCATACTCACCAAAATTATGTTTTTTATGTGAGAAAAAACTGGTCGTTATGAGTTGACAATAGCTCATGTAAGAGTTTATTGGATTTGGTTAATTGGAACCCACTAATTTATATTTTAGATAACATGAATATTCAAAGGAGTTAATATTAATAAAAAAATCTTGTCACATATTGATTTTTCTTTTGTATAACATTGATGTGATAATGTCCTAGAGTATCCATCACATTGATAAGGTTTTAGTATTTCTTTTCTATGATGAGAACTTTGGAATGCCATGATGATATTATTAAAAAGAGATCTTTGGTAGGATAACATAAAATTATAGGGTACATAGTATATATATCATAAGGTAAGAGTAATCGTATGAATATGATGATTCTTCTCAAAAAGTCCAAACATGGTAATCGCAATGATAATAGATTAGGAAAACAAACTCACCAGTCGAAACATTACATGTTTTAGTTACAACATATATGCCTATATATGAGCATGTGTGTAATGGCTCGGACCTCTCCGGTCCATTACGTTATAAAAATGTGGTGTTGGAGGTGTTCCGGGAGGTCAAGGTGACTTATCCCCAACACTTTTCCAAATTTCCAGTTCTGTGAACAGTGTTTCCAGTTTTATGAATAATATCGGTAGGTGAACAATGTTTCTACCAGTGAGGTTCAATGAATAGGGTTTCTATTGGTGAGGTTCTATCGGTGGACTTCTAATGGTAGACTTGAACAGTGTTTCCAGAACGGTAACCTTATAATGGTGACCTTATAACAGTAGACTTGACCAGTGTTTCCAGAATGGTAACCTTCTAATGGTGACCTTCTAACAGTAGACTTGAACAGTGTTTCCAGAACAGTAACCTTCTAATGGTGACCTTCTAACGGTAGACTTGAACAGTGTTTCCAGAACTATATCCTTCTAATGGTTACCTTCTAACGGTGGACTTGAACAGTGTTTCCCAATAAGGTATGTTTTATCGTCGTTCCTTTGGGGATCATCTTCCCTTGTATCTCCTTTCCATATTATACCAGGTTATTTCCAAGATTCTAATGGGTATTTCTTGGTGTTGGTTGGTACTGTCGTACCGTGGAATCCTCGGGTGGATGTCGTTGTCGTGAGAGGAGGATTGCGACCCATTGTCTGGATAAAGGATGTCAATAACTCTTCGAGGTAGGGGATTCATGGCTTCTCTAATTGTATATGTCAAATAATAGAATTATCATGATTTAGCCCTTGGGATCATAATGAAATTGACCTAACTAAAAACTTGAACCAGATTAAAACAATTGGTTGATCGCATGTTTTTTCTTTGCACCGTGATAACAGTTTGCCTCATGTTTTTCTAGATAGAGTGATATCTATGTTTTCTTTGATTGGTTTTTCATACTTGATGGAAATTGATAATGAACGTAAAGATGGAATTAATTGTTAATTAATTGGATAAAGATAAAGAAGCATGTAAATGAATATGGTTGTTGCCGTTGTTTTATTTGTTCTAATTTGATGTTACTCAAATTAGGGAAGTAAGCATGGTTATTTAATTGTGATATCTTACTGATTAGGTATCCCGTAATTGGAATGTACGAATAACAAATCTTCTAATTCAATATGGATTAAAGAACAGATTGTGTGAGAATTTCTTAAAGGGGTTATAAGTTAACCTCTTGATTGTTAAAGGTCCAAGAGCCCATTGATGTGATGTTTGTTTTCCTGCTGCTTGTGATGTAATGTGAGCCTGGATGGCTGTTGTCATATGTCGAGGCATGGGGACTTGTGGTTTTGGCAGTGGATGATGCCTAGAGTGGCGAGATGCATCAGCTTATTCATGTGGGTGTCGGAGAGGACACCATGGGTGATGGAATGGGATGGATGTGGTTGATGGATTCTTGTGGATTGTTTGAATGTTTATCTGCTTTGCTTTTCCCCACTTCTCAAGGAAGCTGGTCTTGCTTACCCTTCTTCCATAGGAGACGAAGATGTGCAGGGTATGCCACGTGCTTTCTGTGTTTAGCCTCTCGAGGGACAATGGGTCTATGACCATTCTATAGGTGGAAAAGACTCAACGGGTAGTATATCTACTCACCGTGTTGGGGCTCCTTTGTGTTTAGTAGTATAGGAGTCTTTTCAAGAATTCCTGGAAATATGGGAAAGTAATTCTGTAATGAATGTTTGATTAAGTGGTGATAATCCATGAGGATGGAGACACTAGAATTTAAAGGTGATGTGAATCTTAAAAGGAGCAGTTGATTTTGGGTGTGATGATAATGAAGGTTAATGTTAAATTATTCATGGTTAATTAATGTTTAAATAATTAATTAACTTACAGTGGAACTGATAAAATGAGAATGGAGTAATCTAATATTGCTCTTCAAATGTTTGTGTGATTATAGGATACCTAGTCTTAGAAGTAGAAGCCTAGAGTCTTAGAGACGTTAGCTACAGTTGTATCTAAGATTAAGTAATGACCATAGTGTGGATGTGAGTTATATATATTTTGTACTTTTTTTTGTTTCTATACGCTACTCCACCCTATCGGTAAGGGTAACTAAAACCTCGGGGATTATGAGCCCTGGGGGGTGTTTTCCCAAACATTCTGATGGGAGGTTGAATGGATGACTACCCCCTTTGACCCCACTCTCTCTCTTGGTAGATCTTTGTGCTGGTAGGCACAGTGGTTAGTTTTACCCATATATGTGTGTAGAGGGATGTAATGGCTTGTCGTTATTTCACACACATATATTCTGGATATAGTATCCTATGGACTACTATAGGTGTAACATGTATAGGTTGTTATGGCTTGAGGATCCCTACTCGGTGTATGGGCTATAATGGCTTGAGGTATAATACTCGATGTATGATACACGTTATGTGGGCTGTGGTGTATCCTGGAACTGACCTAGTTACTTTTGGTTGTGAGGATGGTGTGGTGCTTGGCCCAGGTGTCTGAGGGAAAGCCTATGTGGTGCACGAGGTGTAGATTGTGGAGCATAGCCCAGGTGTCTGCGGGCAGGCCTTTGGAGATAGATTCACATGACGTATGTCGTTGGGGCAAAGCGACAAACTAGTGGGGAAGTAGTAGCAGGGTACCCTTGATATTTGTCATTATATTCTATATTCTTGTATACATTACATGGTGAGAGTAGCCATGGTGAGGTTGGGAAATTCGTATACATATTTAGGTGACGAGTTAGTTTCACTTGTTATTCACTGGGCTTCATCATGCTTTCTTTACTTTTGCACGAGAGGCTTGGGGAGGATCCTATTGAGTATACTGTTATACTCACCCTATGTATATATATAAACTGTTTTTCAGGTCACTTGGAGCAGGTTGGATATCAAGCTGGTTACTACTAGTTTGTGGTTGGAGGATGAGCTGTTCGGGCTTGTGGTCGCTGCAGTTTTACTTTCTATTGTGTACATTTATTTTCCCCTTTCAGTTGTAGTACTTTTTCATGACATTTCATATATGTACTTGGGTTTCTTTTATATTTCAGTTCTGAGTTGGTGTTGATTGGTGTCTATCTTATCTCTCTCTTCCGTATGTGTTCTCTTAGAGGGTAATGCCTCGCATTTGTGTGTTTATTATACACTCAGTTCTAGTCACCAACCCATGGCCTACTGGAGGCGGGACTCGGGGGGGTCATTATCTCTCTTCTCACATTGCCGGCCCTGGAGGGGTACACTATGTGGGTAGGGGTTCGAGACAGAGTGGTATCAAAGGTCTGGTTGAGGGATAGGATGGAGTTTGGAGTTAGGCACAGGTGAGGATGCATGGGATGGTAGGGCAACAGTGCCATTCATGATTAGAAAGTGGTGTAAACATTGGAGACCGGTATAGACATAGGTGTTTAGGTCCCCCCTATGATCTGTTGCACAGACCGTTAACTTTACGATGGCTACTAAACAAAGTGATACTGGATACAGGGTAGAGACCCTGGAAAGGATCATGCATAATTCTTCATTGAGCCTGTATTTGAGTGGGTAGACCTTGGGATAGGTAAACCTTAAATTAATAAAAGAAAACAAATAATTCATTAATGTTGAGTATTCCATATTACAATATAAGAGCTCTAACAGTTGTTATTTTATGGGTATGGATCCAGGTCGACGTCCTCGTCAGGTTTGCGCAGAAGATGTCTAGCAGGTTGTTCCAGCGGATCGTCACCGGGTAGGGGTTGACGATGATGACAATTGGAGAAAGACACTCCGATAGTTTTAGCGCCAGAGTCTATAGAAGTATGAGGGATCCGTTTCAGATGCATTCACAGAATACTAGTTGGAGGAGGTCGAGATAGGCTTCAGTTCGATTCATGCTCAGAAGGATCACTGGGTGTTCTTGGTTGTGACGATGCTGCGTAGAGTAACAAGGCAGTGGTGGTTCTTGTTTCTCTGGGATCGTGAGGAGTCAGCGATCTCATGTTAGGAGTTTCGAGACAGGTTTAGAGTCAAGTTTCTTTCTTCGACTGCGAAGGCATCCAGTCTCCAAGAGCTTCTTGCCCTTCGATAGGGGAGCTCCAGTGTTCGACAGTTTAGAATCTGTTTCAGGAACCTTGTATGATATGCTTCAGACCTATTACCCGATGAGGAGTCTAGGGAGAGGCATTTTGAGGAGGCTTTGCATCCAGAGATCCAGTACCAGGTCACCCCATTTATGATGAAGACATATCTTGAGGTGCTAGCGAGGGCAGAGCTTATTGAGAGGACTTTGGACGAGACTGGATCGTCACCAGAGGGGAATCTTCATGATTCCTCACGAAGCAGAGTTCTGGTCTAGGGTTCCCTGTTTTCAGGGAAGAAGTGTTTCCATTCTCCTGGGGGTAGGTCCAAGCCCTTCCCATCTCGTTTCTCCAGAGTCAACAACTCTCAGGCCTATGCCAAGAGATCAGGCGCTTTTTTTTCTTGTGGTGGTCGTGGTCATTAGCAACGGGAGTGCCCGACTTTTCAGAGCAGTCATCGTGCACCATGCTCTCCGCTCCAGGTTCCTCTGTTGAGGCAGTTCCATCCGAGGAAGCAGCAGCAGGTTGCACCAGCTTTAGATCACCAGAGGTTAGATGGTGCTGGAAGAGGACAGCCCCATGATGCTCCCCATCCTCATAGAGCAGAGCACGACCATGGTGGTGATCTTCATCAGGGTCAGAGAGGTCGTGGAGGAGGTCGTGGTCAGCTTCATGCTCTAGCGTTGCCAGCCCCAGGCGAGCCAGATGTCGTTTGAGGTACCCTTTTCTTGTTTTCTACCTTGGAGTATGCCTTGATTGATTCTGGAGCAACACACTCTTTCATATCAGCTACTCTTTTCCATGCTTTGGGACTTGTGGTAGATAGGCTTCCAGTGCCCTTGGCGTTGACTATGCTAATTGGAGGTCGAGCCGACTTGTTTGAAGTATGTAGAGATTGTGAGCTCGTGTTGGGGCAACACCGCTCTTGGGGACATTTCCTATGTTTAAGAATACAACCATATGATGTCATACTAGGCCTAGATTGGTTGTATTCGGTGCAGGATATTGTGGATTGCTACCGGAAGAAGGTCATTTTCTTTGATGTAGATGGAGAGAATGTGGTGTCTGTTGGTGAGTGAGATCATCGGATGGGTCATAGATGAGTTCCATCCTTATGATCCATAATGGTTGAGATGATGCTAAGTTCTTTAGATGTTCATCAGTTGGCGTTTCCTAGGGTCGTAGAGGAGTACCCTGATTTCTTTCCAGAAGAGGTTGTAGCCTTACCCCCTCGACGAGAGATCGAGTTTGGGATCGAGCTATAGTCAGGAGAGTCTCCTATCTCTATGTCTTCGTATAAGATGTCCCCTTATGAGTACGACATCTACGTATATAGCTTGATGGTCTATTGCAGTGCGGTTTTGATCGTCCAAGTGTGTCACCGTGGGGTGCCCCAGTTTTGTTAGTGAAGAAGGCGAATGGCAGTTTGCGGTTTTGCGTTGATTATCATCGATTAAACAAAGTGACAATAAATTACCGCTATCCTCTCCCACGGATTCATGACTTATTTGATCAACTGAAGGGTGAAAGTTGTTTCTCATAGATCGAATTGCAGTCTGGATATAATCAGATGCATGTAAAGGATGAGGATTTCCCGAAGACTGCTTTCCATTGTCATCATGGGCATTATTATTTTTTTATAATTCCCTTAGGCATGAAGAATGCTCCAGCTATTTTCATGGGGTTGATGAATGCTGTGTTCCGTGAATTCCTGGACGTGTTTGTTGTGGTTTTCATAGACGACATCTTTGTGAACTTCACATCTGAATAGGAGCATGCAGAGCATCTACGAGCCGTTTTGGGATTTCTTCGCCAACATCAGTTGTTTGGGAAGTTGTCGAAGTGTGAGTTTTGGGCTCGAGATGTTCTTTTCTTGGGGCATGTTGTGTCCCAATAGAGAATAGTTGTGGATCTGTCAATGATAGAAGTAGTGGTGTCTTGGTTAGCCCCCATGACCGTGTCAGAGGTGCGAAGTTTCCTTGGTCTCACAGGCTATTATAGGAGGTTTTTAGCCAATTTCTCCCAAGTTGTGACTCCTTTGACATCTCTAACCAGGAAGGATCAAGCCTTCATATGGACTGATCAGTGTCAGGTAGCTTTCGAGTATCTAAATGAGAAGTTTTTAAGTGCTCCAGTCCTTTGTCTTCCAGCGGAGGGAGTCTAGTTTGATATTTTCTGTGATGCTTCACATCTGGGGCTAGGCTGTGTTCTCATATAGCGAGGTCAGTTGTTTCTTATGGGTCTTAGCAGTTTCGTTCCCATGAATGCAACTCTACCACCCATGATCTTGAGTTGGCATCCATGGTGTTTCCTCTAGACTTGTGGAGACATTACCTCATTGGTGAGCACTTTGTGGTTTTCACCGATCATAAGAGTTTGAGGTATGTATTTTCCCAATGTGACTTAAACTTGCGACAGCGTCGGTGGATGGATTTCTTGCAGGAATACGACTTTGAAATATCGTATACACTTAGAAATGGGAATGTTGTAGCTGATGCATTGAGCCGAATGTCACGTAATGATGTTGTTCTTGAATATGGTGATTCCTAGAGGGTAATGGAGGAAATTTCAGCTTCGCATCATGATATGGGAGAGGTTGGGGGAAGAGGTTGTATTTTTCTGATGACGGTGCAGTCATTCCTGATGCAGAAGGTGGAAGAGTCTCAGTTGGGTGATCTAGGGGAGGTGGTGAGACTTCATGGAGAACCTAGGACGATAATTTCCGATCGAGATCCTCTTTTTACCTCCAGGGTGTGGAGTGGTCTCCAAGATTCTTTTGGATCTCAACTCTTCCTTGGCACTGCTTTTCTTCCTCAAACGGATGGTCAGACAGAGCGAACCATCCCGAATCTTGAAGACATGTTGCGCTCTTGTGTTCTCGATTTTGGAGGTTCATAAATGAATCACTTACCCTTGGTAAGGTTCGCTTACAATAATAGTTTTCACTCTACCATCGATATTTCACCATTTGAAGCCTTGTATGGCAGGCCATGCCGTTCTCCATTCTGCTGGACTGGGGTCGGAGAGTCACCAATTCTCAAACCAGAACTAGTGCAGAAAAAAACATAGATGGTTTTGGTGATTCGTGAGTGGATGAAGACAACACAAGATCGTCAGAAATCATATTCTGATCAAAGAAGGTGACCCTTAGAGTTTAATGTTGGGGATCATGTGTTTCTGAAGGTGACTCCCCTTCGTGGGCAGCAAAGGTTTGGTCGTGGAAGTAAGATTTCTCCCTGGTTTTTTGGGCCTTTCGAGGTGTTATCTCGTGTTGGAGATGTGTCGTATCGAGTAGCCCTTACCCCTCAGATGAGTCAGATACATGATGTTTTCCATGTATCACAGCTCTGTCATTATCTTCATGGTGAATCTCATGTTATCGATTGGGGGGAGATCGATATTGATGATGATGCAACCTTCGAGGAGTGACCTGTGGAGATCCAAGACCGCAAGGAGAAGGTGTTGTGTGGGAATTATATCCCCTTAGTTCGTGAATTGTGGCGACACAGTGGCATGGAAGAGAGTACCTGGGAGCGTGAGTCACAGATACATGCTTAGTACCCAGAGTTGTTTAATGTTTTACACCTTTCATGTAATGATTTTTCCTTTGTGGTTAGAACTTTCATGTTTTATTTATGTACCTTGATGTAATGTAATGATTGAATTGTTTGGATATGGATTTTTTGTTCCCATACTCTTGGATTTTGTAGTTTTGTTCCAGCTTTCAAACCACCCATGGTGGTTTTCTCCTGAGAGGTAACTTATGGGGTGGTTGTTCGGACCCCTCTTTTCTTCTAGGTTGGTTATTAATTCTTGAGGACGAGAATGTTTTGAGAGGTATCTAATGTAATGTCCTGGACCTCTTCGGTCCATTACATTGTGAAAATGTGATGTTGGAGGTGTTCTGGGAGGTCAAGGTGACTTATCCCCAACACTTTTCCAAATTTCCAGTTCTGTGAACACTGTTTCCAGTTTTATGAATAGTATCGGTAGGTGAACAATGTTTATATCGGTGTGGTTCAGTGAACAGTGTTTCTATTGGTGAGGTTCTATCGGTGGACTTCTAACGGTAGACATGAATAGTGTTTCCAGAACGGTATCCTTCTAACGGTGACCTTATAACGGTAGAATTGAATAGTTTTTTCAGAACGGTAACCTTCAAATGGAGACCTTCTAATGGTAGACATGAACAGTGCTTCCAGAACGATAACCTTCTAATGGTGACCTTCTAACGGTAGACTTGAACAGTTTTTCTAGAACAGTATCCTTCAAATGGTGAGCTTCTAACGGTGGACTTGAACAGTGTTTCTAGCTTCCTACAGTTTCTCCCCTTTGATGTTTCCTTTGACATAAAATACATTTAAAGCCTTATTTTAAGGACTCTTAAGGCTGATTCCAATGCCATAAATCATATATTAATTATTCCAAAGGCTGGGATGTTTTTACATGGTCAAACCGCGTGGGTTAATGTGATCCGTTTTTAATGGATAATTAACCAGATCTTAAATCGTCGCCTCGTTAAATCATCAAAAAGGAACCTGATATCATTCTCCATTGTTATTCCCCTTTGTTCTCAGCTATGAAACGCTAGAACCTTTAAATCCTTCACGTAGGAGTTTCACAATCATTATTTACTCCTAGGATTGGTTCTGGTCTATTTTTATGTAACCTAGCTATATCGGTCAATCTTCCCATTAAGGTATGTTTTATCATCATTCCTTTGGGGATCATCTTCTCTTATTTCACCCTTCCATATTATACCATGTAATTCCCAATATTCTATTGGGGTTTTCTTGGTGTTGGTTGGTACTGTCGTACCGTGGCATCCTCTGGTGGATGTTGTTGTCATGAGAGGAGGATTGTGACCCGTTGTGTGGATAAAGGACGTCAAGAACTCTTCGAGGTAGGGGATTCATGGATTTTCTAATTGTATATGTGCAATCGTGGAATTAGCATGATTTATCCATTTAAATCATAATGAAGTTGACCTAATTAAATACATGAACCAGATTAAAATAATAGGTTGATCGCATGTTTTTTCTTTGTACCTTGATAACGGTTTCCCTCATGTTTTTTTAGATAGAGTGATATCTATGTTTTATTTGATTGGTTTTTCATTCTTGATGGAAATTGATAATGAACATTAAGCTATAATTAATTGTTAATTAATTTTCTAAAGATAAAGAGTCATGTAAATGAATCTAGTTGTTGTCGTTGTGGTAGTTGTTCTAATTTGAGGTTAATAAAATTAGCGAAGTAAGCATGGTTATTTAATTGTGATAGCTTACTGATTAGGTATCCCCTAATTGGAACCTACGAATAACAAATCTACTAATTCAATATGGATTAATGAAAATATTGTGTGAGAATTTTTTAAAGGGGTTCTGAGTTACCCTCTAGATTGTTAAAAGGCTAAGAGCCCATTTATGTAATGTTTCTTTTCCAGCAGCTTGTGATGTAATGTAAGCCAGGATAACTGTTGTGATAGGTGGAGACAAGGGGTCTTGTGGTTGTGGAAGTGGATGACACCTAGGTTGGCAAGATGCATCAGCTTATGCATGTGGGTGTTGGGGAGGACACCAGGGGTGATGGAATGGGATGGATGTGGTTGTTGGATGCTTGTAGATTTTTTGAATGTTTATATTCTTTGCTTTTCCCCACTGCTCAAGGAAGCTGGTCTTGCTGACCCTTCTTCCGAAGGAGGCGAAGACACACGGGGTATGCCACGTGCTTTCCATGTTTAGCCTCTCGAGGGAGAATGTGTACATGCTCATTCTATAGGCAGAAAAGACTCAATGGGTAGTATATCTACTCACCATGTTGAGACTCCTTTGTGTTTAGTAGCATAAGATTCTTCTCAAGAATTCCTGGAAATATGGGAAAGTAATTATGTAATGAAATTTTGATTAAATGGTGATAATCCACGGGGATGGGGACACTGGAATTTAAATGTGATGTGAATCATAAAAGGAGCAGTTTATTTTGGGTGTGATGCTAATGATGTTTAATGTTAAATTATTCATGGTTAATTAATTTTTAAAGAATTAATTAACATACAATGGAACTGATAAAATGAGAATGGAGTAATCTAATAAAGATCTACAAATGTTTGTGTGCTTATAGGATACCTAGTCTTTGAAGTAGCAGCCTGGATTCTGAGAGATGTTAGCTGTAGTTGTATCTAAGACTAGGTAATTCCCATAGTGTGGATGTGAGTTATATATATTCTGTACTTTTTGTGTTTCTATATGCTACTCCACCCTGTCGGTAAGGGTAACTAACACCCCAGGGATTCTGATCCCTAGGGTTGTTTTCCCCAACATTATGATGGGAGGTTGAATGGATGACTATCCCCTTTGATCCCGTTCTCTTCTCTTGGTATATCTTTGTTCTGGTAGGCACAATGGTTAGTTTTACCCATATATTTGTGTAGAGGACTATAATGGCTTGTGTTTATTTCACAGTCAAATATTCTGTATATAGTATCCTATGGACTAATATAGGTGTAACATGTATAGGCTGGGATTTCTTGAGGATCCATACTCAGTGTATGGGCTATAATGGGTTAAGGTATAATACCCGATGTATGATACACGTTATGCGTGATCTAGTGGCTCTCAGAACTGACCTGGTTAATTTTGGTTTTGAGGATGGTGTTGTGCTTCACCCAGGTGTCTGTGGGAAAGCCTTTGTGGTGCACGAGGTGCAGATTGTGGAGCTTAGCCTAGGTGTCTGCGGGAAAGCCTTTGGAGAGAGATGCAAAGGATGTTTGTCATTGTTGCAAAGCTGAAAAACAGTGGGGAAGTAGTAGCGGGTTACCCTTGATATTTTTCATTATATTCTATATTCTTGTATGCATTACTTGGTGAGAGTAGCCATGGTGAGGTTGGGAACATAGTATACCTGTTTAGGTGACAAGTTAGTTTCACTTGTTGTTCACTAGGCTTTAGCATACTTTCTTTACTTTTGCACGAGAGCCTTGGGGAGGATCATACTAAGTATACTATTATACTCACCCTATGTATATATATAAACTATATTTCAGGTCGCTTGGAGCAGGTTTGAGATCAAGAAGGTTACTACTAGATTGTGGTTAGTGGAGGAGCTATTCGGGCTTGTGGTCGCTGCTGTTTTGCTTTCTTTTGGGTCCATTTAGTTTCCCCTTTCAGTTTTAGTACTCTTGCATGACATTTTATATATGTACTAAGGTTTCTTTTATATTTAAGTTCTGAGTTGGAGTTGATTGGTGTCTATCTTATCTCTCTCTTCCGTAGTTTTTCTCTTAAAGGGTAATGCCTCCCATTTGTGTGTTCATTATACCCTTGATGCTAGTCGTCAACCCGGGGCCTACTGGAGGCGGTACTCGGGGGGTCATTATCTCTCTTCTCACATTGTCGGCCCAGGAGGGGTACACTTTGTGGGGAGGGGGTCATGACAATGTGTATGGTCCTTAAAATTTATGATTATTTTTTATGCATGTTATGAAATGAGTACTTATATGTATTTAATAAACCATGATGATTAAAGTTCTTAGAGAAGATGGACATATTAGTTGAGTCATGATTGACATGTTTGCAATGAATAAGTTAATGAATGATTTCCCCACAATTTTATGAATGTTATTATATCATCCATTTTAATGAAATATAATTGTTGCAATAAATTCCATATCCATGGTGAAACAATGTTTATTTCATACGGTCAACAAAACATGTATCAATCATATAGGTTGATAAAAAATGTGTGTAACCTACTTGATGAAATATTGATATAAAGGGAATACATTAAAGAATGAGTGTTTCTTTGTTTTTTTTTCATAATCGACACATTAAATTCTTTCTATTAGGTTCCTTGACTAGTTTCAAGACAGTAATCTTATACTTTAGGTAATCCTGCCTATTTCCAATGAGAAACAATCCTATAGGGTCACACCCTAACTGTTTTTACTGATCCCAATTAAATTTAATGTTAACACAATTTAGGAAATAAATAATATTCTCAAAATAGAGAAATAAATTTATTCATTTTTTATCAATCAAAAAAAATTAAATTAATATTTATTCACAATATCGTGAATGATATATTTTTCTATTTTATTTAATATTTAATAAATATTTATTCAATGGTTTTTGGATAAAATATTTATTTAACAATAATGTTTCTATTTAGTTATTTAGTAAATTCCAATGAGTTCGAATGGACTATGATTGTATCTGATAAATAATATTAATTTACAGTCCAGTAAAATTATATTTTTTATTGTGAAATTTAGCATGTGCATCATAAAATATTATTATTATTATTATTATTATTATTATTATGTCATGGGGTTTAATACATATTCATAAATTATTTAAGTCAGACATGAAATTAAATGATATTTTAACCTAAACCCCAGTTCTATAAATTTATGGTTATGTCTATTGTGTAGGGTTAGTCAAAAATTGAGAATAGAGAATTGGTGCATAAAATATACTTCTCTATCTCTCCCTATCTCTCTAACATATCCGCTATTCCTCTAATGAATTATAAGAACTTCTTCAAGCCTGAAAGATCTTGGAGTGGTCAAGAAGAACATCACAGTGTGATAGATTCATCATTTTAGCGCCTGAAAATCATTCATCATTTCTCAAAGACTAAAAGATTGTGTTTGGATAACCACTAGAGGGATTATATAATTTGATCCTAAAATTGATATTCAGGTAATCTCAAAGGTTTTTTGAAAGATCAATAATGTCATCAAAGAATGGATCTTAAGATGAAGAAATCATTTTTTCCAATCATAAATAAATAAATTATAAATTCAGTATGCAAGATTCTTTATTGAGTTTTTAGGAAACTCTAAATTAATAGAAATTTTAATTTAATTCACACCATTGGCTCTTCTTCTAGGCCCAAAACATTCATCCTAGAGGGTCACACACATAGTGTATCTAAAATCTCTCTTAAATTCTAGTATTAAATTATACAAGTAAGAATAAATTATATTTATTAATATTTGGTTGATTTTTTTAATTTAATCACGGTTTATTTGAAAGAATATGTGAGATAAATAATAATATTAACTATTTTATGCATGTTTGGGAAAAATGGTTATTATAATTATCAAGGAATAATGCAATAATATTTTTTTATTAAATAAATTTTCATTATTCAAGGATCAATAAATGTGTATGAGGGAAAGAGGAAAGAGTTTTATGGTCCGATTGCAAATGGTATAAATAATAATTATTTATATTATTTATTTATTTCTCAGTTCTAGTATTTAATGACAATATTTATATTATTATTATTCTACATGGGTTCATCTAGTAATTGTGGAGTTGTTAAATGTTTTAGTTAGTAACTTTATATCCCTAAAACATCCATAATTAATATCAAATTACATCTATTCTGTAAATCACAATTTGAATGCACATCAGAAATAGTGTGACTCTCTCAAGACATAGGGAGAGATCAAGAGATATAAAGTCCTCTCTTTCCCTACTCAATCATGAAAATCAGATGTCATCAAGAGTTCTTCCTTTATCAAGAAGAATTCTAATATAGCCAACCAAAATAACTAGGATTATCTGTGGTAGCACCCGATGATTCTATGACATTGTGCAGAGATTGCGATGAATGTCTAAAGAACCATAAATTTCAAGGAATTGTTTTTACTAAATTTTCTATGGAATTTTAAAAGAACTCAGTTTCTAACGGCACCTGATTCCGATGCCCGGTGTGCCCGGAATCATTTTCTGAAGTTTGGCTCGGGTACGTTCAGTGAACGAACGAGCGGGGTTTTCTAATTTTTGAACAGGTGATCGGAATCGAATTCCGGGGGTACCGATGGAATCATAGCGCCGGTATTTTCTTAGAAACGCCTCTTTCGGAGTTGCGTTTGCTCGGATGTGGTTTTTAAAAATTTTTTGGGGTTAAGTTAAGAAATAAAATAAAGTGTACGACAAATTTATTTTTATTTCACTTAAAGCCACATGAAAGCCACATAATGTTGGTTAAACTGAGTTGATGCGGACATGGTGCTATCCAAAAATATCCTACCAAGTGGGTAAGATATTTGTGAGGTGGGGCCCGCACGAGCCCCACCGTTTCATTTCCGCTAAGTAATGCACCCACGAAAACCCTTATTAAATGAAAGTCAAATGGGGCATTTCCTTAAACAATTAAGCGCTTCTATTAATTGGGCGGTTTATTCGTTGAAATTAATTCTATGAATTAATGGGTCGTTACTTAGTTGTTTTACTTTTTGTTGGCATGTTAATAAAATAAGACCAATGCTTGTCTTATTGAGGATTACTCGTTGAGAGGATTCAGAGAAGACTCCACGGCTTGAGATCTTCATCCTCCTTTGCGAAGAATGCGATGAACGCGAAGAACGTGAAGAACGTGGAAGGCGACGAAGAATGCCGAGCCCTCGGAGATCGACGACGCAATGCCAAATACCGCGACACTGACGATTCTTCTCCTGCGACGTTGTTCTGCGATGTTCATTCTTCCGCGACAGATCTTCGATCATCCGTTGAGGTAAGAGATTGCGAACCTTTTTTAATTCTTTGTGGTTTATAACAAAAACATGGATTTAATTGTTATAATTAAATCCATGTGTTTCTTTAACCCTTGGAGATCGTCGACGCGACGCCCTTCCGTGACGACGCGACACCCTTTCGCTACGCGACGATCACCTCATAACGCGACGATCAATTCCTCATAGAACGCTCACTCGACGACTATGGCAAGGTAGGGATTATATTTGAAAACAATATTTTATTCCCGTAGTTGTTTCCTTCTAAAACAAATATCCCGGGATCAATGTGAAATTTTAATTTATTAAAATTTTATCTTGTTATGTTTTCATGTGTTGATCATTATTTCCCGATTGTTATCAACTAACACGGAGGGTGCGGGCCAAACAAACACGGCCCGACAACCCTCCGTAGTTCTTCGTTGATGTGTGAAACGGCGGACGACGACCAAACGGGCCGCAGAGATGATTTGTTGAATTCGCAGTGAAGAACGGGACCCAGGAGAAGCTACGACGCAGACGGAAATGGAATCGGACCAACGAAGCAACTCCGGTGGCCCGCGGACTCCACCGGCAGCGCCTGCCTCGCCCCGGCATGCCGCAAGACGGAGCCACCATCGCTGAAGCCGCGGCGACGGGAGGCAGTTCCATGGCCGCTCAGAACCGAAGGCTGGGACGCGGAAGCCCGGCCGCGTCCGATGACACCGAGCGGCCCCACGCGGGGCCGCATCTCCTCTTCCCGTGGGGACAGCTCGCCCCGCGGCTCCCTTTGCTCGACCGCTCGGCCGAGCCGCGCCGAGCCGACCCGACCCGCCGGCCAGGTCACGCCCAGGCCGGGCCGAGCCGCACCGGCCGGGCCGAGCCGCCCCGGCCGGGCTGTGTTGTGCCAAACTGGGTCGGACCCGGACCCGGGTCGATCGACCCGGTTCGGGCCGACCCAGGGGGGGTCGGGATGGGTCGGTCTGGGCCCAAACCCCCCGTTCCTGGATATTTTCTGTCTTTTGCTCATAACGTGAGCTACGGGCCTCCGAACGATGCGCCATCAGCGGCGATGCGATCCTTGGATCGAAACGGTCGTTTCGGTATATCACACTCAAAGTTTCGGAATACATTGGGTTCGGCCGAGTTGGTTCATACACGAAACCAACCAGGCCCTCGGAGTGGAAACACTCATATTTTTTGCTTCGGATGTCTGATTGATGTGCCGTCAACTTTGTTGAATTCCTCTAAGTGAGACATGTCTTTTCGCATACTCCACCTATGTTTTGGACGTAGGTGGAGTACGGTCGGGTTGGTTTTGCCTTAAAAACCAACCGTGCCCCTGGGACGAAAAAGCCAATAACTCTCAGACCGGGCGTCCGATTGACGCGCCGTCTACGACGTTGAATTCCTGTTGGCGATATGGAACTTTTGGAAACATGAATTCTGGACTATTTGTCAGTTGTTGTATCAGTCTATCAGCTCGTGGAGCGGACCCTCCGGAACGAGCTTGTTGTGTGCGGGAACCCTAGAGCTGGCTACGACTGCTACTGTGATGACAACGACTTTGCAGAGATCCTCAGTGGATTCGATGGAGACGACTACAGCACTCAGTGATCCTTTGTGGGTCAGTGCTACCGATCCTGTATGGGTCCGATCCTGTGTGGGTCAGCGCTCAACGGTCTTGTGTGGGCCAGCGCCTACATATCCTATGGGGGTCAGATCCTATGTGGGTCATTGCGGGGGTTAGTTACCTATCGATCCTTTGTGGGTCATATCCTTTGTGGGTCATTGCGGGGGTTAGTACCTATTGATCCTTTGTGGGTCCAACGACATAGATGGATCAGTGATCATCACTTTCATCTTTCAAAGAAGTATACCTGTGTGAGCTGAATCCTGTTTTACTTTCCTTTGTGGATTGTGTTGTGCTATCCTATTTGGTTTTACGTTTTTCTTTCCTGTGTGGACTGGGTTGTACTTGAGTTTGGATGTTGGAGCCGAGTGAGAATTGAGGACTTAGGAATATGTATGGGCATATACCTAAGCCATGTCGGATGTTACTTCGTGATTGTATCTTTCCTTTGTTGATTATCCTTTGTGGATTCTGGGGGACCTTCGGGGGTCTCGGGGTCCCTACTGAGTAGCATATACTCACCCCTGCACGGGCTATGCCCGTACTACATTGTGTTGGTTGCAGACGACGGACAGCGCTGATCGTGTTGGTGGCTTGCAGACGAGGACGGTACCTGGGGGTGGAGCACGGGGTGGGATGTATTCGGAGCGGTCGGCTGGACATGAGGAGCAGTGGAGGCTATCTGTACCCACCCTTCACGTGGGACTTCCAGTGGACGGCTCGACGTTGCAGCTTTACTTTTCAGTTGTTGTTTTCCCTATCGAGTTGTACTTTACTTTCAGTTTGGGTTTGTATTCTAGCCCATTTACTTTTCTGCACTTACTGTTGTACCAGTTTTTATTTAGTGTTTACTTTTTCTGCATGCTTACTCTGTGGTTCTTGTTTACTTTACAAAGGCAATGCCTTCCCTTTACCTGGATTTACGCCTTGGTGCTAGTCGCCAGCCCCTGGCCTATGGAAGGCGGGCTTGGGGTAGTCACGCACGGGCCCCGAGGATGGGCCGTGACAAATTGGTATCAGAGGTGGTTGGTCCTACCGCAGACTCTGATCTTTCTTCTATGTGAAGCAACAATGATTAGCGTATTGAGTGTGGTTATCAGTCCAGAGATCCCAGTGTTGGTGCGGCGTCCGACGTATCCGTACACCAGGACCTTGACTTCTGATTTCTGACTTAATACACGAAAACATTGATTGCATTAGTGTTTCAAGTTTTCTTTGTGATTACATATGTCATCTCACCAGGTATACTATTCTGACCGTGGCGCACCTGTTTCCTTTTTAGGATGGCCCCACGATGGCAGCTAGCTACGGTTCTGAGAGTCGTACGTGACGACAGCCCACCGAGCGACGAGGCCTCGGTGTAGGACCCCTTGACAGCAGAGGAACCAGCGGTACCTTTACCCGTCGAGCCACCGATGCTTCCAGCCCCAGCCGCTGGCGATGCACGTCGCCTCAGTGCACTGCATGAGTTCCCGCACCAGCAACCACCCAGGTTCCATGGGGAGACGGATCCCCAGGCAGCCGAGGACTGGCTAGATGCAGTGGTATGAGTTTTTAGGCTAGTGAGGACACCAGTAGTCCTCATGGTGATCCTCGCAGTGAGCCTACTGCACGCAGAAGCGGTACGATGGTGGAGCATGATGCTCCAGGTGAACGATGAGGCATCTCTTCTCTGGACGGACTTTGAGAGCCTCTTCTGCTCGGAGTTCATCCCAATCACCCTCTATGCGGTGCGCATCCAGGAGCTTCTGCAGCTGCGGCAGGGCAGCTTGACGGTCGCCCAGTACTCGGCGAGATTTACCGATCTCTCTCGCTACTCGACCGACATGGTACGGGACCCATTCATCTGGGCCCGGACCTTTGAGCAGGGATTGAGACACGATATCATGGAATCAATGATCTCCCTCAGCATTCCGACTCATGAAGGAGTATTATAGCGAGCCCTTTTGATCGAGAGATTTCTTGCAGAGACTTCTCCAGCGGCGAGACCTACCGCCGGGCATCACGTAGGAGAGTCTTCTGTAGCAGGCAGTCGACGGATGACTCAGGGGTCTAGGAAGAACAGAACCTCACGCAGACGACCTCAGGACACTGGCTTAGCAGTGCGGGGCACACAACATAGAGCCATTCTTTCGAGAGGCAGGCAGTGCTACACATGTGGCGGGCAGGGACACATGGCTCGTGACTGCCCGACCCACCGTGCCGAGGAGCAGCAGACAATTGAGGGGCCACCCAGGAAGAGGTAGACGGTCGACCGTGGCGGTCCGCAGGGAGGAGCCGGACGAGTCAGAGGAGCTGGCTGAGCAGCAGGTGGTGGGAGACGCTTTGAGGCTCTACCACCACCACCACCAGGAGCCCCACCCCGACCACATGGAGCTGGCGGGAAGAGGCAGGCACAACTCCAGGCAGTGGAGGCCTACGACCACGGCGCGCCTGAGATGATTTGAGGTACGATTTGTGTCTATTCCACCCGTGCTGCAGTTCTTATAGACACAAGAGCGAGCCACTATTTCATAGCCACTGCCCTTGTTCGGAGCTCAGAGATTCTGACAGAGCCGTTGGCTCAATCCTTACGGCTAGAGATTCCTACGGGAGCAGACTCGACGATTACGCACTGGTGCCGACAGTGTGAGATTACTCTAGGAGGCGAGAGCTTCGGCTGGGATCTTCTTGTAGCGGCGTCAAGGCCTTACGACGTCATCTTGGGCATGGATTGGTTATCTACAGTCCATGCACAGATTGATTGTATTTGGAACAAGGTACGATGTGTACGCACCGACGGGAGAAGGTTCACCTTCACCGGCGAGAGGGGAGCCTTTGCAGCATAGGATGGGCTTCCGTAGAGGAGAGGACATCCCATCACTCAGCAGTTGGCTAGCCTCATCCTAGGAGTAGTTGACGTGCAGAGTCCTAGTTTTCCTGCAGTGGTGGATCAGTATGCAGACGTCATTCTCGATGACGTTCCAGGTCAACCTCCTCGCAGAGAGGTAGACTTTCATATTGAACAGTACACCGGGACAACCCCGATATCAACTCCAGCGTATCAGATGGCCCCCGCTGAGCTTCAAGAGCTATGGGTACAGTTGGAGGACTTTCAGGGCAAGAGATTCATCTGACCCAGTGTTTCACCCTGGGATTCACCGATATTGTTCACCAAGAAGGCGGACGGTAGTTTGCGACTTTGTGTCGACTATCGTCGCCTGAACTAGGTGATAGTGAGGAACAAGTATCCGCTACCGAGGATGAATGACCTCTTCGATCAGCTCAAGGGAGCACGATGGTTCTCGAAGATAGACCTCGGGTCAGGCTATCATCAGCTCAGAGTTCGGGAAGAGATCGTGCAGAATATGACCTTCATATGTTGGTATGGCCACTATGAGTTCTTGGTTATGCCATTCGGCATAACCAATGCTCTAGTAGTGTTCATTGGCCTCATGAACAGGATCTTTCAGCCATACCTTAATCGATTTGTTGTAGTCTTCATCGATGACATTTTGATATACTCGACGACTGAGGAGGAGCATGCCTACCACTTACGTGTTGTACTAGACACACTCCGAGAGCACCAGCTTTATGGAAATCTCTCGAAGTTTCAGCTCTAGATACGCGAGTTCCACTTCTTGGGGCATGTCATCTCTGAGGCGGGAGTTGCAGTGGATCCTGCGAAGATCGAGGCAGTGCTAGCTTGGGAGCCACCCAGGAGCTTGACGGAGGTGCAGAGTTTCTTGGGACTAGCTGGATACTATCGAAGATTTTTGCCAGACTTCTCCATAGTTGCGGCACCACTCTCATCTTTGACGAAGAAGGGGAAACCCTAAGTGTGGTCAGACAGATGTCAGAAGAGCTTCAAGGAGCTGAGACAAAGATTGACCAGTGCACCTATCTTGAGGTTGCATGAGGATGGAGTAGGGTACGTAGTCTACTGCGATGCATCAGGGACCAGACTCGGATGTGTACTGATGCAGGAACGGGCGGTGATCGCCTATGGATCACGTAAGTTGAGGCCGCATGAGCAGAACTACGCCACCCATGACCTGGAGTTAGCAGCATTGGTCTTCGCTCTGATGACATGGCGACAATATCTGATGGGAGAGCACTTTACAGTCTTTTCTGACCACCAGAGTCTTAGGTACATCTTCTCGTAGAAGGAGCTGAACCTGAGACAGTGGTGATGGATCGAGTTCCTCCAGGACTGTGACTTTGAGATAGTCTATACTCCTGGGAAGGGGAACGTGGTAGCCGATGCTCTCCGTAGGAGGACGGGCATTCAACTACTTGAGGAGGCGATAGAGCATTTAGCATCTTTTTAGATTTCCTTCATGGATATAGATGGACCATCATTCCTTTAGTCTCTCACAGTCACCCCTCCACTACTGCAGTGGGTCAGAGAGGCACAACATGGGGATGCTGGCTGTGAGACGTGGCATGCACAGATATCCTCAAAACACGCACCTGATGGCTTCTATTTTGGAGGAGAGCACAACATCCTTTTCAGAGGATGAACCATGGTACCAGTTGCTTTACGAGAGGAGGTGATGAGAGAGTTTCACACTTCTCCTTTGGCGGTACATCATGGAGTGGCGAAGATGTACGAGGATCTCAGACGACAGCACTGGTTTCTGGGCTTGAAGAAGTTTGTGGCAGAGTTCATTTCTCGATGCCTCACCTACCAGTAGGTGAAGCCAGAGCACCAGGTACCAGCAGGCTTGGTACAACCCTTAGAGGTCCCATAGTGGAAGTGGGACGAGATATCTATGGACATCATCAGTGGACTTCCACACACTTCCAGAGGTCACGACTCCATTTGGGTGATTGTCGACCAACTCAAAAATTCGGCTCACTTCTTACCTATCAGAGAGCAGGGCTTAGTGGAGAGCTTGGGGCGTCTCTACATTCAGGATATTTTACCGCTTCATGGTGTGCCATCATCTATCGTCTCCAATCGAGATGCTCGCTTTACTTCCCGGCATTGGAAGGGGTTGCAGGAGGCGTTCAGGACACAGCTACGTCTGAGCACCGCCTTTCACCCTCAGACGGATTGTCAGATGGGGAGGACCATTCAGACTCTCGAGGACATGCTCCGTGCATGTGTCCTCGACTTTGGTCGTAGCTGGGAGGACCACCTACCCTTGATGGAGTTCGCGTACAACAACAACTTCCACTCCACCATCGGGATGGCACCATATGAGGCATTGTACGACAGACCTTGCAGATCTCCTTTGTGCTGGACAGACCCCGGAGAGTCAGCACTTGTGGGACCAGAGATGGTCCGGGCCACGACAGAAAAGGTCCAGGTCATCCAGGAGCGGATGAGGACAGCTCAGAGCTGGCAGAAGTCTTATGCTGACAGGAGGCGGAGGCCAATAGAGTTCGAGGATGGCGACCACATCTTCTTGCGTCTCTCATCTCGACGTGGATTGCAATGATTTGGCCAAGGCAGCAAGTTGTCTCCATGCTTCATTGGACCATTCCAGGTCCTCAGCATGATTGGTGAGGTGGCTTATCGCTTGGCTCTATCACCTCAGTTGCACCGGGTGCATGACGTCTTCTATGTATCCCAGCTGAAAAGATACGTGCACGACCCGACGCACATCATTGACCATGGGGAGCTAGACGTGGATGATGGGGAGACTTTTGCGGAGGTCCCGGTGGAGATCAAGGATCGACAGGAGTGGGTACTACGTGGACGATCGATTCCTCTTGTGCGTATCAGATGGCAGCATAGGAACCACCAGGAGAGCACTTTGGAGAAGGAGGCTCAGATGCGTGCTCAGTACCCACATTTGTTTCCCTATTTTATGATTTATCATTACAGGGACGTAAAGCCCTGAGGTGGGAGTGATGCAAAGACCCGTAAATTTAAAGGAATTTTTTTTCTTAATTTTCATTGAAATTTTACAAGAACGTAGTTTTTGACGGCACCGGATTCCGAGGCCCGGTGTGCCCGGAATCATTTTCTGATGTTTGGTTCGGGTACGTTCAGTGAACGAATGACTGGGTTTTTCTAACATTCGAACCGTAGCTCGGAATAGAATTCTGAGGGAACCGATGGAATTGCAGCCCCATTATTTACTTAGAAATGCCTCTTACGGAGTTGTGTTTGCTCAGGTGTGGTTTTTAAATTTTTTTGGGGGTTATGTTAAGAAATAAAATAAAGTGTGTGACAACTTTATTTTTATTTCACTTAAAGCCACTTGAAAGCCATGTAATGCTACTTAAACTGAGTTGATGCGGATAGGGTGCTATCCAAAAATATCCTACCAACTGGGTAGGATATTTGTGAGGTGGGGCCCGCACGAGCCCCACCGTTTCTTTTCCGCTAAGTAACGCACCCGCGAAAACCCCTATTAAATGAATTTCAACTGGGGCGTTTCCTTAAACAATTAAACCCTCCTATTAATTGGGCGGTTTATTCATTGAAATTAATTCTATGAATTAATGGGTCGTTACTTAGTTGTTTTACTTTATGTTTGCATGTTAATAAAATACGACCAATGCTTGTCTTATTGAGGATTACTCGTTGAGAGGATTTGGAGTAGACTCCAAGGCATGAGATCTTCATCCTCCTTCGCGAAGAACGCGAAAAATTCGAAGAACGCGGAAGGCAATGAAGAACGTCGAGCCCTCGGAGATTGACGATGCGACGCCAAGTACCGTGACGTTGACGAATCATCTCCCGCGATGTTCTTCTACGACGTTCCTTCTTCCGCGACAGATCATCGATCATCCGTTGAGGTAAGAGATTGCGAATATTTTTTTAATTCTTTGTGGTTTATAACAACAACAGGGATTTAATTGTTATAATTAAATCCGTGAGTTTTTTAACCCTCGGAGATTGTCGACGCGATGACCTTCCGCGACGACGCGACACCCTTCCGCGACGCGACGATCACCTCCTACCGCGACGATCAATTCCGCGTAGAACGCTCACTCTACGACTACGGGGAGGTAGGGATTTTATTTGAAAGTAATAGTTTATTCCCGTAGTTGTTTCCTTCTAAAACAAAGAGCCCAGGATAAAAGGGCCATTTTAATTTATTAAAATTGTATCTTGTTATGTTTTCATGTGTTGATCATTATTTCCCGATTGTTATCACTTAACGCCGAGGGTGAGGGCCAAACAAACACTGCCCGACACCCCTCCGCCGTTCTTCGTTGATGTACAAAATGGTGAAAGATGACCAAATGGTCCGCAGAGACAATTTGTTGATTTCACAGTGAAGAATGAGACCCGGGAGGATCTACGGCGTAGACGGAAATGGAATCGGACCACCGGAGCAACTCCAGTGGCCCGCGGACTCCACTAGCGGCGCCCCGACGTGCCGCCGGACAGAGCCGCGGCAGCGGCGGGAGGCGGTTCCATGGCCGCGCGGAACTGAAGGCAGGTACACGGTGGCCCGGCTGCATCTGGTGACACGGAGCGGCACCGCGTGGGGCCGCGACTCCTCTTCCCGCAGGGACAGCTCGCCCTGCTGCTCTCATTGCTCGGTCGCTCGGCCGAGCCGAGCCGAGCCGAGCCGAGCCGACCCGCCGGCCGGGTCGTGCCTAGGCCGGGCTGGGCCACCCCAGCCGGGCCGGGTCATGCCAAACCTGGTCGTAACCTGACCCGGGTCAGTCGACCCGGTTCAGGCCGACCCAGGGGGGGTCGGGCCGGGTCGGTCCGGGCCCAGACCCCCCCGTTCCCGGGCCTTTTCGGTCTTTTCCTCATAATTTGAGCTACAAGCCTCCGAACGATGCTCCATCAGCGGCGATGCAATCCTTTGATAGAGATGGTAGTTTCAGTATATCGCACTCCAAGTATCGGAATACTTTGGGTTCGGCTGAGTTGGTTCGTACACGAAACCAACCGAGCCCTCGGAGCGGAAACACTCATATCTTGAGCTTCGGACGTTCGATTGACGTGCCGTCGACTTTGTTGAATTCCTCTCTGTGAGAGGGATCTTTTGGCATACTCCTCCCGAGGGTTGGACGCAGGTGGAGTATGGTCGGGTTGGTTTTGCCTTAAAACCCAACCGGGCCCTTGGGACAAAAATGACAATAACTCTCAGACCAGACGTCTGATTGACGCGCCCTCTGCGACGTTGAGTTCCTGTGGGCGATACAGAACTTTTGAATATATCAACTCTAGACTATGTGTCAGTTGATGTAACAAACTCTTGGATCGTGGAGCGGACCCTCCCGAATGAGCTTGCTGTGTGCGGGAACCCTAGAGCTGGCTGCGACTGCTACTGTGACAACAACAACTATGCAAAGATCCTCAGTGGATTCGACGACGACGAATACAACACTCATCGATCCTTTGTGGGTCAGTTCTACTGATCCTGTGTGGGTCCGATCATGTGTGGGTCAGCGCTCAGTGGTCTTGTGTGGGCCCGCACCTACAGATCCTGTGTGGGTCTGATCCTGTGTGGGTCATTGCGGGGGTTAGTTACCTATCGATCCATTGTTGGTCAGATCCTTTGCGGGTCATTGCGGGTGTTAGTACCTATCGATCCTTTGTGGGTCCGACGACTTAGATGGATAAGTGATCATCTCTATCGTCTTTCGAAAAAGTATACCTGAGTGAGCTGAATCCTGTTTTACTTTCCTTTGTGGATTGTGTTGTGTTATCCTGTGTGGATTTAAGTTTTTCTTTCATGTGTGGAATGGGTTTTACATGAGCTTGGATGTTGGAGTCGAGTGAGAATTGATGACTTTGGTATATGTATGGGCATATACCTAAGTCATGTTGGATGTTACTTCATTATTGTATCTTTCCTTTTTGGATTATCCTTTGTGGATTCTGGGAGACCATCGGGGGTCTCGGGGTCCCTACTGAGTAGCTTATACTCAGCCCTGCATGGGCTATGCCCGCACTACATTGTGTTGGTTGCAGACGACGGACAACGCTGATCGTGGTGGAGGCTTGCAGAGCAGGACAGTACAAGGAGGTGGACCACGGGGTGGGACGTACTCAGAGCGGTCGGCTGGACCCGAGGAGTAGTGGAGGCTATTTGTACCCACCCTTCAGGTGGGACTTCTAGTGGACGGCTCGACGTTGCGGCATTACTTTTCAGTTTCTGTTTTCTCTTTCGATTTGTACTTTACTTTTAGTTTGGGTTTGTATTCTGGCCCACTTACTTTTCTGCACTTACTGTTGTACCAGTTTTTAATTAGTGTTTACTTTTTCCGCCTACTTACTCTGTGGTGATTGTTTACTTTACAAAGGTAATTCCTTCCCATTACCGGGATTTACGCCTTGGTGATAGTCGCCAGCCCCTATCCTATGGAAGGCGGGCTTGGGGTTGTCATAGCATGGTCCCCGAGGACGGGTCGTGGAAGAATGTGTGGATCATATCTAGAGAGATTTGCACTATGATATTACATCAAAATGATGGTGTGTCCATATCTACTCCAATGATAATCAATAAAGATATAATTAGAAGTTAATAAATTATATATCTACTTAGAAATTAATTATAAATTACATGTAAAGATATTTCTCCAATATTTTTGGTGTTTTTACTAGTATAAAAATCTACTATTTTCATTGGACATAAAGTTTGGATCATTTAAAGAAACTATTACACATGATTTAAAACTGAAAGATGAGTTGTTCATATTAGCTCAAGATGATTCCATTACAACTAGAATGTACACCTTCGACTAAGTGTACAAGAATTAGGTGGTCAAATCACATTACTCACTACAAAAAATTTACCTCACACCCACACCTTAGTACAAACAAAAAAATCCCATCAACACATGAAATAGTTAAACACGTAAAAAATACTAGAAATTGGAGAATGATCACAATGTTTAAAGTGCTTCATATTATGTCCTACAAACATGGGGAATCAACTTTTCTTCATGGTTTCATTATAATTGGAAGAGTACAAGCGTAAAATGGATTATAAAGAAAATTAATCCCCATAAACTATTAAAATGTCTAATAAATTACTAGTTGAACCATTGTTTGCACCTTGTATCTCATTGTGTTAATATAAACCTTTCATTGAATGTATTTCATATATAGAAACAAAGAACAACTTTTAAAAAAAGTAAAAAATTCTCTTACACAAAATCAAGACAAGATACATGACAACCTAAGTAAGTTTACCAACCTGATGACCCATCAATTCTTTTGAACATCAATTCCTCTCAGAGATCCACTATAGAACCATCTGTGGAAGTGAACATCTAAAGTATCTACTATCATTGTAGAAAATCTTTTGTTCCTCCCTTCACATCATACCCACCAACCTAAAACTAAGCAAAATTTAGGTGAATGTAATTCCGATTCTTGAACCTCTAATGCTCTAAACGTTTGATGATCTAAAATTCTGATGCTCAGAATAAGGCCTCACATCTCAAAATAATATTTATTTTCCATTATGTCAAAAGTATTTATTGTGTATAGATGTATAATCATATTGTAATGATCTTTCTCCGTATGATGTTCTATTAAAGAAACATAAATAAACGGGATCGTGAATTTAGTGTTCATAATACATATTATAAAATATTTCTTTTTTTTTGTTTCCTAATATGGTATATATTCAAAAAAAATATCATAATTTTTTTGTACTCATTATAAAATATTAAAAATCTATCACATACCAATTTAAATTTCCAAACAACTTCCATGGAAGAGATATTTTTTAGATTAATAATATGGATGAAAAAAAATTATTCCACTCATACAAATGTTTTTACAATAGTTCAATGATATACTTTAAATATTTTCAGTTTAAATATGAAATAACTATCATTAAAATTATTTATTGAATTTTTTTCTTCAAATTATATGAAGTAAGTTCAACACCATTGTATTATCCCGACCTGATATATTTTATTATGTTAACATCTTTATTTATATCGTTTTCTCTTTTATTAATTTTTCTGTATTTTTGTTTTTAGATTCCCAACTTCTTATTATTTTTCACGAATTATTTTGAAATTATGTTGACTATTTTTATCTGATTGTTATTTCAATAATATTATTCTTTATATATATATCATTTACATATTAAACTTATTTTTAAAAAAATTATAAAATATATACCCTTTTTCTTCCATTATCCTTACCACTTAATGATAAAAAAATAAGTTTCTCATACAGGTTTTTTTGTTACAGTTTGATGATATACTTTCAATAAATGTGAACTTCAAGATGGAATAACTAACCTTAAAATGATTTTATATTTAATTTCTTACTCAAATTATATCAGGTATATTCTATGTTAGGCATTATCCCAAGTAGGTATATTTTTTATTTTTATCATATTATAGTTTTTCTCTTTCTTTTTGATTACCATTTCAGGATTTTCATTTTTTATTTCTTATTTAACATCTAAAAATTTATTATCTCATATATTGTAATTAAATTTACTATATTTATTTGATGGTTATTTATCTATTATTAGACTCCTTATATATATGACCATTATATAGAACATCATGTTACAAAGATCGAGTCACTTTCCATTATCAATAATATTGTAAAATTGAATGTTTACTATAAATTTTTCTTAAAAAATAATCTTAATTTTAAAGAAAAATATTATGGAAAATTAAAATTACTTAATTTCAAAAGAATTTCTTTATATACTCATAATCTTTGAAAGGTATCCAATGGAATAGATTTTTTGACATCATCTAATGGAAAGTATCAAATAAATAACTCAAGAAACTATAATAGTTCATCTAAATGTATGTTATTTTTTCAATATTAGTTTCTAAATATAATAATTGATTATTCATTAGAATTTATATGGTGCATAAATATCATATTTTCCTAAATACGTTTTTGTTAAAATTACATGAGACATTAATAATATAATACCTATAATATTTTGTACCTACCAAAGCATATCTCATATAATTACATAGGTTATTTATATAATTTAATGTATGTGATTTTATCATTCCTTTATACCCATGTTATTTGAGATACCAATCATGATAAGATTCATACTTTGATACCTAACATATAATATTCACCATATAAACTTATATATTCAGGGGTGGTTATGTTTTTTTATCATGTCATTGATTGGAGTGAAACCTAGATGTGATTTTACACTTGTATAACAAGAATTTGCATATAGGCCTAGATTTAAATAGACATAGGAAATTCATTGTTATTCTTAGTTCTTTAAAATATGATGTTTTTATATACATAGATAAGTGACATGTTATTTTATTATCAGATAGATAAATTACATGTGATGTGTTCATCCACTTGGTCAGTAGTTTTTAAGAGAATCAAGAAAATGATATGAGGCATATAATAGATTGACATGTTCCAAGTCTATTGGCCCCTAGATGTCATGGAAAAAGGGTTTATATAAGATATATATGATGTATATGATACATCTTGTGATGTACATGTTCATATAGAGATATTAGTATGTTTTATAGAGATAAGACAAGATCCCTTAGTATCTTGAGTAGCACTGAAGTTTTTCTAGAGGACACTCTTTGCATACATTTTTGAAATTGAGATATCATAGTTTTTCTCAATGATTCTCAGGCTTATAAAGTCACATAGTTATCCCCTTAAATAAACATAAAATTATGGACATAGTTATTTTACAAAATATAGAAAGTTTAAGGAAAACATTATATCAAAACAAGATTAGATGGATTCACAAAGAGTTGTAAAGTTATGAAAATAGTCTTTATGGGATTTTAGTCTATGTGGGAGACTTTTGGATATTCACTAATATATATATATATATTTATTTATTTATAATCTTATATTTAATACATTCATGTGATGCTGGTTTTTTATTCAAGTAAAAATATTAATGTCACAATATATATATGTTATATATTTATTTCCCCCAGATGGTTTTATTATCGGTCATAAAACATTATGAATATTTTAATAGATATATATTAATACATTGAAAATGTTTAATGAATTAATTCAATAGTATGAAAAACATTTGATGTGAGGAGACTTAGGATATACCTATATAAGATGATGGTGTCCTCTTCTGTTTGGGGTTCTGAATTCTCCGTTTATCTCATACGACTATTCATCATCTCAGACGAAGGCACTATCACCCCTTCTGAATTCAGGTATCCTAACGATACGATCATGGATCCACTGGCCAGTATTCCCCCAACTGAGGTAGTGTGATTTTTTTACTTATTCATGATATTTAACAATAATTACCCTTCTCTATGGAAGAAGATGACTGGTGTTGTTGGTGTTTTTTAGATACACTATTTTATAGTTTTATTTATTAGTTGATTCTTGAAGATAGATTTGCATGTGTTTGGGTTTTCTTTCTCTACATATGGTCATAATATGATTATTAAAAACCCATAATAGATGATATTTAATGAATATCTATAATCAAGGATAATGTGGATCAATATTAGAGGGATTCTACTATCGATTTTCTCAATGAAATGATTATACATCGTAGATTAGGTTAAATTGGTCAACATCTACTTCAAAGAAAATACACATGATTGAGGTAATTTATTTCTATTAAAATTATTATAAATTTAATGATAGAGATATTTTCTCACAGTTTCGAGGTTCTATTTTCTATTTTCTTCATAAATAATATTGTGTAATGTTCATCTTCTACATGTTCCTGTGGTTTATTTGTCATATCCTCACAAAATCCCTTCACAAGTATAAAAATTGGGTTTTTATGATGGATAATTTGGGACAAATCCAAATAGAGGTAGCTATAATTTTCCCCTCCCCCACCCTTATTTCACCCTCTATACATTGGGCCCACACCCACCCCCTTCATGTTGAGTGCCACTCCTCCGGCACCGATCACGCTCCCTACCCACCTCTGTGTTGTCATGCATTGTCAAGAATCCTTGTTATGTTATGCCTCCTCACCCAGCCATAAGGCCCCTATCCCACACTCTTCCTCCCCTCTCTACCAATCACCATCCCCTAACTCCTCATTATGCCACCCCCCCTCCCCCTCCCATTGAGCCCCCATCCTCCCCCCTCCTCTCACCGTCGTCGAGCCCCCCCTTTCACCTCCTTGCAGTGTCATGCCCCTCCCCACTCCATCAAGAACATTACCCAACATGATGACCCTAGTGTAAAATAAATGGATTCTAATTGGCTAATTACCTTTTGCCCCTAATCACCGATCCTCCCCCTTATCGCAGACCCTCCCCCTAGGTGTATCAAGTTAAACTACCCTATTATTAACAGGTAAGTTCCATTGTAAGAATTTTTATTTTCTTAATCTAGGTACAATATTATTTTTTTTTGGAATTTGGTTTTCAGTTCATGATTTTAGAAAATCCATATTTAATTTTTTTAGTAAAATTTCTCTTATATAAATGATATTCTATTATTATCAATAATTTTTTTGAATGGGTTATATTTACAAAACTACATATCCGAAATTTATCTAATTATTAATGAAATTAAATAATTTTTTTAATCATTGTTTTGATTGTATATTTTATCGACAATCAGTCTACAATTTTTATGCAGTTGTTTTAAAAATATTCTACAATTGGTCTATAGTTGGTTTGAAACTGATATGTAGTTTTTCATTCAACTAATTGAAATAGTTATGCTATAATAATTTTTATTTTTCAATTTTTCTTCAATTATTATTTCTATGAAATTTTCAATTCAATGTTTTGTATTTAATTTTTATATAACATTATCCATTTTCAAAAAAAAAATCTCAATAATTAGTTTGGGGAATTTTTTATTTTTCTTACAAGGCAATTATTATATCACTAATGCAGGGTTTGATGCTTCTTTTTAATCATTTAGTGTATGGTTTTCCATAATATCTTTAAATTTTATTCATACCATTAATTGTTAATTTGTTTTATTACCTATTAAAATTATACTTCTCTTCATATTCAAATATACTATAGTTTTGACAAGTATAAAAAAAGAGAACGTGTCTTCAATTATAACTCATTTTTATGGATAATAATATAATATAATTGATTGTGTAATTAACATGGCTGTAATATGTAATTAATTTTACAATTAAAATTCTAGTTAAATGAATTGGATTCTTTTTAATATTTTTTTGTGAATTAAACATTTTTCTCATCTGAAAAAGAATTACAAAATGGAAAGATACTTATTAAAATTCTTTATATATTCTAAATTGTATTTATTGCGATAACTAGAAACATACTCCAGAAAAATACTAAAATGAAAATTGGATGTGTCATATAGGGATAAGGTATGTTAAAATTTTATATTTTATGGGGATAAATCTTATAATATTATAGTATTAAACTGTTAACATTGAATTTTTAGCATTCAGTTTCATTTAAAAACTTCCAAAAGATATAAAAAAAGCCCCTAGTTTCTTTAAATTTTAAGATGTATTTTTATCCAAAATTTATCACTGTATAGATTCAGTGAAATTATAAATTTTTTTTCTTTATATTTTCTATATATATTTAATGTTTAATACATGTGATTTTTTTAATTTTCATGCTATTTTCTTATGTACCTATTCTAGATATGTTTATTGGATGAAATTTATCCCCTCTTTAGGTGAATTATATGGTAGTAATATTTTTTAATATATAAAGTCTTGATTACATTTTTTAGCATATTTATTATTATTTTATCATTGTATATATTTACTCATATTTATTTGATTTCACTATAGAATTTTACCTATATTTTAGATGTACATTTCTTATAGTGAGTCATCACCTCTTCTTCAGCCATCATCTCTTTCCTAGCCTAGAAGGTCTCACTTCTCTCATTCTATATATACTATACTACCCAAACTTCCTAATCTATGTGGTCCCTATCCATAAATTCTACCGTGTGACTAATAAATTTAGGTAAGTTATTTTCCATCAACGAATTTGGTATTTTTCATTTTTATGTTATATACTATAAATTAAAAAATATGATCCTATACTATAAAGTGTAAAAACCTATATTACGTCAAATGTTTTATTTATATTGTTTTTTAAAATATTATTTTACTCATTCATGTTTTCAAAAAATTTTGTTATGATCATTACCATAATATATCTTATATATATTTGAATATTAACATGTTTTACAAGGTAATACAATTTTTCATTTACTGGGGAAATTCTTATAAGGAAAAATCTTTGGTTTCACACCATCTTAAAATACCCTCTTGTGTTAGAAGAGAATAAATTTTCTAAATTAATCTAGAAATGGTTATAATGAAAAATATTAGGATTCAAATCATCATTATATTTTTATTAATTTTTATTTCATATTCATGATGTTCCTTCTTTTACATTGATGATTTTATAATATATTCTCTCCATTATTTAATCGAATTTAATTTTCTTATTATCTATTTGTCAGACATATCCTTTCATTTTCGTGATATGATAATGCTATTAATTTTGGATTTGAGATATTAACAACCATTGTTACTTATTTTTAAATGTTATTGACAAAACCATGGTTTTATTTATCATACCAATCAACTCTACCATGATAGTTTTTGTAATTTAATTTTTAATTAATAGTTTATTGATGTTCCATGCGTTGTTGGAATTGTCTAAAATTTAATATGTTACATAAATTTAATTTATTAAAATTATTCGGTTGAGAATATTTATGTGTAGTCAAACGGAGAATCTATAAAATTTATAATATTAATGAATGATGTGATATATATATATAGGTTTTCATTCAAATTTCCATCCAACATTGTTATACTATCTTTTTAACAAAAATAAAGTTTATTTTTCTTTATGTGATATAGTTTTCCCTATATATTTGGGAATTATTTTTTCATTACATGACATTTGAATTCCCTGGAGATTCATGTAATTTTATGAAATTTGGAAGTTCAATTTCATCATATTTTTTTCTTATAACTGAATAAAATCACATGTTTTGTATATTTTGTGTGTGTGCAAGTTTTCACTATTTATGTCTGTGATTGTTTTCCATTTTTGGTGATAAAATCTATTTGAATTCCCATTCCACAGATCTAGATTTCCCGCCTCTAGTTATTCATTAATCCATATAATTTTTCTCTATGTTTTATTTATTATACCACTCTAATTATACATATTTTATTTTTTATTTAGATATATTAGTTTCCTTACTAAAATCATTTATTTGTTTATTTAGGAACCTTCAATGCAATGAAGACACATAGGATGTTATTTAGACATTTGAATGAAAATTCTACATGTGATATGTCATTTTAACTTTATCAATAAGATTAAAAAACAATTTATATATTAATACCACCACCTATAATATCTAAACATCAAGCTTGGTGGCCAATAATGTTTGGTCTTTTGAGACCGCTCTACAGGTTTGGTCTAATTTCTTGAATCAAATATTTTTTAATGGTTTAGATTGTAAGAAATTTATTTTTTTCATGAAAGTAAAATTTTCAAAGTTAGATTGGTCCTTACAGAAAATAAAAAATGAGTGTGCTATGAAATTTTAGTTCTTTCCTGTTATGAATATCACATATTCATGTCTTGTAAATTTATTTCCATTTCACAATTTCTTTAGGTGTCCCAATACTAGGTGTTATTTTTTCATTGAATTTTCCATTAAAATGATTTCTATTCATACATTTTCCAAATTAATTTTCAATATGGTGTAGAAGGTATAAAAAAAGATAAATCAAAAAATCATTTTTTTCTTAGAATTTCCCCTTCATTTCTATATATGATGTTTGTTAGGATACAAATTACAGGTTATGTGACATTATAAATATATCTTTTTTATCCTTTATATTACATACACAATTCATGAATTATCATTAGATATAACTTTCCCTTAAACAATGGTTGAAAATATATCATTATTACATTTTTTTATATTCCATTCCCTTATAGAATGGTAACAATTGTTAAAATTATATATACCTATCATTCCACATTCTGATTCGTACTATGTGAAATTAAAATATGTATAAATTTTATAATTTATATGAAAAATTGTATACAATATATGTATGGTATGAATATATGATTTAAAATCACATACACCTTTATACATACTATGTCATTATATTCTTTGAAAGTACACACAACCATACTTATGTGTTGTTTAACCGGGATGATGTAAAATGCACTTTTATTATGTTAAAACACCAAATCATGCATTTAATGGAAATATCCAATGAAAAAGAAATTATAATAAGTTGAAATCATAGGAAAAAAATCTTATTATTATTAATGATTTCTATGAGCGGACAACACATCAATATGACATAAGATATATTTGGAAAGACTAAATTTCTGGTTTTTAAAGATTTGACACACTCTACTGAGGTGATTCTGGGGGTTAAAACATTCCAAAATGACCACTTAATTCCTTGAACCCCGAAAAAAATATAGTGAATTGAAGTTTTAAATAGTCAAGAAGAAAAAACATCAATCAGAGGTTTCCTTTTCCAACGACAACTGAAAACCCACTTTTAGTGTCCTAAAAACCAAAATGCACGTATAATGGTCAGATCCATAGAAAACAACCAATAAATGACATTAAACTAAATGAAAATGGTAATATTATTATTCTTCATGTGTATGATTAGATGACACATCCCTTGGATGTGTGGTATGTGTGGAACAAATAAATATGTAGTTTTTAAATATTTAATTCCCTTAAAAAGGTGTTTGGGGGGGTGTAAAAAACATCCAACCGACCTACAAATTTCATGAAATTAGACAAAAATAACCAGAATGTGACTTTTGAAATGCTCAAGTAGATTGTTTTTCAATCAAAGGTTTTGTTTGATCGGGATAATGGAAGACACTTTTAGTGTCATAAAACACCAAAACACACATTTAATGGTCAGATCCATATAAAATGAACTCAGTATAACATGAAATACAAGGAAACACATATTATAATTATTCATGATATGTATGAGTATAATAAACATCAATCGAACATGTTGTATGTCCGAAACAATTAATTATTTGGTTTTAAATGATTTGAAACACTTTAAAAATGTGTTTCAGGAGTTCAAAACCAGTCAAAAGACCTCAAAATATCAGGAAATCAAAATATTAAAACCATGAAGTAAATTTTGAATTGATCGAGTAGAAGGTACATCAATCAGAGGTGTCATTTGACCAAGATGATAGAAAATGCACTTTTAGAGTCATAAAAAACCAAAACATGCATTTAATAGTCAGATCAATATAAAATGACCTAAAATGATTTAAAATCATAGTAAAAACATCTTAAAATTATTTCTGACATGTCAAAGTAGACAAAATGTCAATCAAGCATACGATCTTCTTAGAACGACTGAATATGTGGTTTTTGAAGATTTAATTCTATTTAAAAAAGTTTGTTCGGGGGTCAAAACCAATTGAACGACATCTGAATTCCATAAAGTCAAATACAATAAATGTAGAATAAATTTAGAAATGGTAAAGTAGATGGAATGACAATATTATTTGGTGTTTGATCGAGAGGAACGAAAATTCACTTTTAGTAACATTAAACACAAAAACACACATTGAATAGTTAGATAAAAAGAAAAAGGACACAGAAACACTTAAAATCATATGAATGTATTTTTGTTCTTATTTTTGACATATAAATGAAGATGTAATGTCAATCAGAATTGTGGTCTACGTGGAATGACTAAAGATATGTTTTTTTAAATATTTTACAAGATATAAAATGGTGTGTTCGGGGATCAAATCTTGTTGAACAACCTCTTAATTCCATGAAATCATACAACAACATCTGTGAAGTCAGTTTTGACATGGTTGAGAAGATGTTACATTAATTAGAGGATTAATTTGATAAAGATGAAGGAAAAAATCACACTTTTTGTGTCATAAAATACCAAAATGGTTGTTTAACAGGCAGATCTATAGAGAACAGCCTCGTAATGACTTGCAATCAATGTAAAACCATATTATCATTATCGTGACTTGTATTATAAGATTTCATGTAAACCAAACACGTGGTCTGCATGAAAAAAAATAATATGTGGATTTTAAAGATTTGACACCCTTTAAAAAGGTGTGTACGAGGGCCTAAACAAGTTAAAGGACATCCAAATTTCATGAAATTAGATGAAAATAATCATGAAGTGAAATTTTAAATGGTCGAGTGAAATTTAGATCAATAAAAGGTGGAATTTGATAGGGATGATGGAAAACACACTTTTAGTGTCACAAAACACCAAGACAAGAATTTAAAGGTTAGATCCATAGAAAAAACATGGAATGACTTTAAATCACTTGAAAATCATTTTATTATTATTCATGGTGTGTATGAGAAAACGACGTGTCAATCATACATGCGGTCTATGCGGAATGTCTGAATATTTTATGTTTAAAGCTTTGATGCACTTTAGAAATGTGTGTTGAGGGGTTAAAACTAGTTAGATGACCTCTAAATTCCATGAAATGAGCTATCCAAAACTGTGAATTGAATTTTGAAATGGTCTAGAAGAATACATTTCCATATGATGTTTCATTTGAATAGGATGTTGGAAAATACACATTTAGTTTCATAAAACACCAAAACATGTGATTAATAGTCATATCCATTGAAAAAATCCTCAGAATGACTTGAAACCATAGCAAAATCATCTTATTATTTTTAATTATGTGTAAGGGTAGAGAAACATTAAATAGAATGTGTGGTCTTCTAAAAAAATAATGAATATGTGGTTTTTAAATATTTGACGCCCTTTAAAAAGGTGTGTTCGGGGGTCAAAGCCAACAAAAGAAAATCCAAATTTGATGAAATCAGACAACAAAAAACATAGCATGAATTTTTAAATAGTTGAGTACACATAATGTTAATCCAAGATTGATTTTTCCCAAGAGGACCAAAAATGCAATTTTAGTGTCATAAAATACAAAAACAAAGGTTTAATTGTTAGATCCATAGAAAATGACCTTATAATTACTTGAAATCATAGGAAAATGACCTTATTATTATTCATGACATATACGATTAGTAGGTACCTCAATAAAACATGTGGTCTACACAAAAAGACTAAATATGTGGGTTTTAATGATTTGATTCCCTTTATATAGGTTCATCTAGGGGTCAAAACTAGTCCAATGACCTACAAATGCCATGAAATTTGATAAAAACAACCCTAAAGTGAATTTTGAAATGTTTGAGCATATGATATGTCAGTCATAGGTGTCATTTTACTAGGATGATAGAAACCACACTTTTGTGTCATTAAACATCAAATTTTTTTTTAATAGACATATCCATAGAAAATTACTGAAAATCATTGAAAAATAAATTATTATTATTCATGATGTATGTGAGTAGACAGAACATCAATCATACATGCGGTCTTCTCTGAACGATTGCATATATGGTTTTAAAGGTTTTGATGCCCTATAAAAAGGTCTATAAGGGGGTCAAAACCAACTAAATGGAATTTGAATTCCATTAAATTATAATAAAACAACATCATGAATTTTAAATGGTCGTGTAGATGGAACATCAATATGAGCTGACATTTTCTTAGGAGGACTGAAAATGATCTTTTGGTGTCATAAAACACCAAAACGCATGTTTAAAGGTCTAATCCATAGATAATGTCCTCATAATGACATAAAATTATATGGAAGCCTTCATGTTACTATTCGTGATATGTACATGTAGACAACACATGAATCTGTAATGCGGTCTGTGTGGTACAAATGAATATGTGGTTTTTACAGATTTGATGACATTTAAAAAGGTGTGTCTAGGGGTGGAAACCAAGACCAATGCCTTTGAATGTCATAAATTCAAATGAAAACAACCATTAAGTGAATTGTAAAATGGTTAAGTATATGATACATCAATCTATGGGTTTGTTTGATCGATATGATGGACAAAATAGTTTTTCTACGATAAAATAACAAAATATGCATTCCAAAGTAATATCCATAAAAATAATCTCAATATGACATGAAATAATATTAAAACCATTTTATTATTATTATTTATGTGTAAGATAAGAAGGAACATATATCAGACATGTGGTCTGCTCGAAATGACTAAATTTGTAGTTTTTAATGATTTGATTCCCATTAAAAAGGAGTGTTTGGGGGTCAAAACAAGGCGAATAAAATCCAAATGAAATGAAATCAGATGAAAAGAACTATCTAAATAATTTTGAAATTTCCAATTATTCAGAATTTCAATATGAGATGGTGTTTTCCAATAATGGACAAAAATGCACTTTTAGTGTCTTAGAACACCAAAATGGCGTTTAACTATCAGATTCATAAAAAACCTCAAAATGACTTGAAATCATAAAGAAACAATTGAATTGTTATTATTGATGTGTAATTGTATATGAAATATAAATAAGATGAGTGGTATGTGTATAATGACTGAATATATGGGTTTTAAAGATTTGACACCCATTAAAATGGTTAATGTGAGGGTCAAAACTAGTTGAGAAACCTCTGAATTCCATGAAATTAGACAAAAACAATTATGGAACAAATTGTGAAATGGTTAAGGAGAAGTAATGTCCATTTTTTTTAGATAGGGATGATGAAAACCAAAATTTTAGTGTCATAAAACACCAAAATACATGATTAATAGTCATATTTAAAGAAAACAACCCCATAATGACTTCTAATCATCAGGAAATCATCTTATTATTATTATTAGTTTTGAAATATAAGATTAGATGGAACATCAATAAAATGTGTGATATGTGCAGAATGAATATATATGTTTTTAAAAGATTTAACGCCCTTTAAAATGTTACACTTGGGGAAAAAACTAGCTATGATACCTCTGAATTCCATGAAAACAAATGAAAATAATTTCGGTTTGAATTTTTAAATTATCGAGAAAATCGTATGTCTATAGAAGGTGTCGTTTGATAGGGCTAGTAGAAAACAATGTTTTGGTGTCGTAAAATGACAAGATGTGTGTTTAACAGTCAGATATATAGAAAATTACCTTGGAATTATGAAAAAATTGTTTGAAAATAGTATTATTATTAATCTTAATGTGTACGAGTGAAGGACACATCAATTGTACATGTGCTCTGCTCGAAATGACCGAATGTGTGGTTTTTAAAGATTTGACATCCATTAGAAATGTATTTTCGGGGTAAAAAATAGTTAAATATACTCTTAATTACATGAAATCATACAAAAAAACATATTATTAATTTTTAATTGTTCAAGTATACGGTATGTCAATCAGAGGTTTTGTTTGGCTGAGATGATGAAAAAATCACCAAAATCTGGGATTAACACTCATATATATATAACAGCCTCATAATGACTTGAAATCATAGGAAAACCATATTATTATTATTTTTGATATATACAAGTAGATATATGTCAATCGAATGTGTGGTATTATTAGATGGATTGAATATATTTTTTTAATGATTTGACGCCCTATAAAAAGTTGTGTACGGGGGTCAAAATGAATCAAACAATTTTTGAAAAACATGAAATCATATGATAATAATGGTAGCATTAAATGGAAAATATTCGAGCTAAAGTAACTACAATATGAGCTTGTGTTTGCCCGAGAGGACCAAAAACAAAATTTTATGTCATAAAACACCAAAACATGCCTTTAACAGTCATATCCCTAGAAAAAGTCCTCAGAATTACTTAAAATAAAAGGAATACTATATTATTAACATTGGTGATTTGTATGAGGAGACTACATGTCAATATAATTTTTAGTATAACCAAAATGACCAGATATTCAATTTTTAAAGGTTTGACATCCTTTAAAAACATACAGGGGGTTCAAAACCAGCCAAAAATCATTCTAATGTCATAAAATCAAATAGAAACAACTATGGAATGAATTTTGAATTGTTTTTGTAGACCATAAATCAATTAGAGGTGTCATTTTTTCAAGATGACAGAAAACAATCTTTTAGTGTCATGAAACACTGAAACCTGTGTTTAATAGTCAAATATATAAGAAATGACTTCATAGTGACTTAAAATCATAGGAATGTCATGTTATTATTTTCTGAGATGTGTATAAGGATTCAACACATCAATTAGATGCATGGTATTTTCTAAATGATAGAATAAATAGTTTTTACTTTTTACTAAATGATTAGAAATTAGTAAAATATTCTCAAAATCAAATAACATTGGTTTTTTGTACTATAATTTAATTGAAATATTTTATTGAATTTAAATTATTATTTAGGATTTTATTTATTATTATATTTATTTTATTAAATTATCTCATGTTGTTTTATTCGATGATGGGACTGGAAATTATAATATGATGAGGCAAAGAGAGTAAAGCGCATGTGGATTTAGATATTTTAGAAATATTTTTTATACTTTTGAATTTTTTTTTGTAATGTCACAATGATTTTATAAACAAATAAATAGTGTATAGAAGCCTCCATATGGTAGTCACTGTAGGTCGTTCATGGTTGGGCTATAGTGACCACCATTTGGTTGTCACTGTTTCTAATCCTAAAAGATTCTATAGAGATAGGATAATATTTGTTGATACCCCACTTTGGCCTATAACTACCATCAAATAGAGTAATCTATAGGAAATAGTAATAGTCCTAAAGCATCCACTATTTTCTGTCTACTATTGGCCATTAATGATGGGTTTTGGTGTTTTATAAAAGCCGTTTTCTAATAGTGCATTGTTGGTCATGGATCCAACTGGCTTCTAGAGCCCCCAAAACCAACATATATTTGTTGTCTCATCAGACTGGTTACCAGGTCTATGTCTAAGGAAGATGGGTTAATCATCCTGACTCTGAAAAAAGGGACTGTAGACCAGAAGGTCAAGAACTCTATCGTTTGATGTTGTCCTTGAAGTTATGGAATTCTAGATGGTTATGGTCACCCTCGAAGGGAGATTTCATGGATTACGAAGCCAGGAAGAATAATGTATCACTTGTGGTTATTTTGGAACCCAAATTAGATCCCTCCAAGATCAATATTCTTTCCATGAAAATGGGGTTTGGGAGTTATATACAAGCTTTCTTGGAGAACAAACATATATGGGTTTTATGGAAAAAGGAGGTGTAGGTAGATGTGGTCCGGGATTTGGATAAATGTATGATGGTTAGGATCTCTATTAAGGGAGATATTATCATGTTTTCCTTTATTTATGCAAGTTGTGACGGGCAAGGTAGAATGTATCTATGAGATTATTTGGAGTCTTTTGAATTTATTGGTCTGCCTTGGTTTGTAGGTGGTTATTTCAACTCAATTATTGATTCTTCAGAGAAAAGAGGATGGATAGGTACTGATAATGTTGACATGTAGGATTTTAGAGAATTTATTGCTCGCATAGGGCTTCTAGACATGGGTTTCAAGGGCTGAAAATACTCATGGTGCTACAACTGTAAGGGCACCAGCCGCATTTGGAGCCGTCTGGATAGATTTTTTTCGATCATTCAAGGATTAGACTCGTTCTTGAATGTTACTGTTACCCATATGTCTCAAATTCTTTTGGATCATGCTCTGTTACTGGTTGATTTGGAAAGAGGTGAGTTGATAATATTCTATTTTTATACTCCTCGAACTGGAATCGGGTTGACAACTTATTATAAATGATGAGAGAATCTTGGTAGAAGGAAGAAATTGAGAGAGCATGGGTTGGCCTCTCGAGGCGTCTTAGGCATCTTAAGAAGGACATAAAAGGATGGTAGAGGAACAAGTTGTTTGTTGATATCTCGGTTGAATCCTTGCAAGCAGATATTGATACTTTTGGAGAGGATCTACAGAAAAACTAGGATGAGGGTAATTTTTTGAGACTTTGTGATAAACGTAATCTTCTAACGGCACGTTTGTTGGAAATCTAGAGATCCATCAAGAAAATATCCATAATTCGATGGCTTAAGGAAAGTGACTGTAACAATGTTTACTTCCAGGCCTGCCTTAATGAATGTAAAAACATGAAAATCAATTTCAGGCTTGAACATGGGTCCTATACTTCTGATGTGAATGTGGAAGGGAGGTTGGCTCTACAACATTTTAAGAGTTTACTTGCTGGGGAGGCACATATTCGAAGTTATGGCTCATCGGAGGAAGAGATGGATTTTATGGGAAGTTTACCATAACTGATTGTTGAGTAGGATAACCGAGATCTTATGGATATTCCTTATGGTGAGGAGATTTGGGGAATAGTTCACAACATGCATCCTGACAGCACACCAGGCCCGGACGGATTCTCGGGAGCTTTTTATGTGGCATCTTGGGACTTTGTTGCGAATGATGTCATTAAGGAGATCCATGATTTTTTCAGAGGTGTATCTATCAATCGAAGTTCTTGATCTTCTCGGGTGGTCCTTATCCCAAAATTGAAGTACCCGTCCAGTATTAATCAGTATAGACCCATTTTATTTTGCAATGTATCTTACAAAATCATGGCTAGTTTGATTGTGAAGAGACTGAATGGGGTGATTCCTCATATCCTGTATCAGGAACCACATGGATTTGTTAAAGGAAGAAGTATCCATGGTGTGATCAGCATTGCTATAGTGCTTGTGGAAGATATTAACAAAAAGACCATTAGTTCCAATATAATCCTTCAAGTGGATATGGAAAAAGCTAATGATAAACTGGAATGGGACTTTGTCATTTGGTCCGTGAGAAGTATTGGATTTTATGAGTGGGTCCTTGATCTATGTTTCAGATTCTACTCTTTTTCATGGATTTCTATTTTGATTATGGGAAAGGGATATGGTTTATCCAAAATCTTGTGGTGTGTGCGGCAAGGGGACCCTTTGTTTCTTATTATTTTCATTCTAACTCAAGATGCCTTATATTGAAACATACAATAAGTATTGATGAAAGAAGAATCATCCCTTAAAATAAGACTGGGGAACATTATTTTTTATCATCTCATGTTTTTTATGATATTATCCTCTTCATAAATGGTAGGCGGAGCTCACTGCATAACCACTTGAATATCTTGATGGTGTGCGGTGATCTATGCGGACAAAGAATCAATGCAAGGAACATCCGTGTTTATATTTCCAATAAGTGTTCAGCTAGAAGAAGAAAGGGAATTCAAGACATTCTTGGAATGAAAGGGAATGAATTTACTATGATTTATATTAGGACACCGATCTCTATTAGTTGGATAAAACAGTATTTATTCGATGATATTTTGAACAGAATTTTGGGGAGAATTGTTAATCGGAAGAGAAGATTCCTGTCATTTGGTGGGTGGGTTATGCTGATTAATATTGTTCTAACCTCAATTATGATGCATGTTTTTTCAACAATAATTCCTCCAAAAGGAACCTTAGATAAGATGGAGAAGATCATGAATAGTTTTTATGGGTGCACACTCTGCAGGCCACTATCATTTGGCTTCCTAGAAACATATGGCTAAACCAGTGGGGGAGGGAGGTATTGGCTTAAGGGACATTAAATATGTCCTGAAATCCTTACAAGCATGACTGGAATGGGATTTTCTAGTGGTTGAAACCTTATGGGCATCCTTTCTTAGAAACTGTTATGGAAAGTAGTGGGATGCTTTGGATAGCCATCGTGGAAAGTTGTTGAAGTTAGATAAATGTCTTTTTCACAATTTGGAAGAACTGTAGAAGGTTACCCAATGAGTGGTTGGAAGAGGAAGTATCAATTTATGGAGGAAAAACTGGGTGGGATAAAAAAAAATTCAAAATTTCTGAGTCCTAGTTTATCAGTGAAGGAGGGAAGCTCTTACCCTTCCATGTTGGAGGCCTTCCTGAGCAAGTAACAGATGGTTATTTTCTATTCTATTACATTCATGAAGGAGGCAGATAGATGCTGCTTCACCAAGTCATCCTCGAGTATCTTCAACGGGAGAAATTACAGAGGGCTGCAACATGAGATACCTTCTGAAGATAAGTGGGATTCACATTTATGGTGTAAGGACATCGCCACGAAGATGAATTTTTTGGTGTGGAGGCAGAGGGATCGAGCAATTTTAACGGAAGATAATGTCCAAACAAAGGGTATTTATTTGGATTCTCACTATTTTTGCTTTAGTAGTCCACACATAGAGTCTTCTTTTCATTTATTCTGCTTGAGTGAATGGGCTACGGGATTATGGTCTATGATCGATGTTCGGATGGCTGCTAGTCGATATTATGAGTCGCTGAAGGACTTCATTGGGTTTTGGTTTATGGGGTTGGACCACTGCAATATGGATAGCAGGATTCGCTACATTGTGTTTTGTGCCATTTTTTGGACTTTATTGGGCGTGCGGAATTTGAACAAAATAGATAAATGGACTTTGATGTATTATCTTTAGGTAAGAGCTAAGACTCTCAAACATGAGTTGAACTCAATATTGAAAGGCATACACCGATCATAGGTTCTTGGCAGTTTCCTGAGGAATCCTAATGTGGATAATAATCTGCAAAGCCGATGGGTTAGATATCTCCCTCCAGTTAATGGTTTGAAGCTTAATGTTGATTGTTAATTTAAGAATAGTCGCATGCGAGGGAGTGGATTGATCCATGACAAAAATGGTTCTAGTTTAATAGATTTTAGCGCTTTTTATGGTTTGGGGAACTCCTTGTGCATAGAGGCGAAGGCCTTTCTCACCAGTTTATCTCTCTACAGAAGATTCGTCTTGCAGGTCTTGGAGGCTGAATTAGATTCCATGATTCTGGTACATTCTATCCAAGAGCAAGAATATCCTCCATGGAATCATATTTATCTTATCAGAATTTGGGCGAAGGAAATAACTGAACGGTGTAAGGTTTATCTTGTTTGAAGTGAAGCCAATTTTTCTGCGGATTACCTTGCTCGATCATGAAGTGAAGAGGAGCCGCTTATTATCTATAAAAGTTTAGGTTCACATCCTCAGGATTTTAAAGATTTGTTTTGGGGGGATGCCCTCAGACTTCATCACTTCAGACCACCGTGAATGTTCAGATGTGCTTTTGATGGGGGTTTCACCCATCCTTTAATAAAAAATTAATTTTCATCATATATATATAAATATATATCTTCATGTGTGTGAATATTTATATTTTAATATCTCTATCATTATATTCTTGTGTGTGTGTGTGTCTATATATATATATTTGTATAAATTTGTGTGTGTTTATATGTATATATATATATGTATATTTATAATTACATTTTTATTTATTTGTTCCAAAATGTGAGAATATATATTAATTTATATTTTTATATTTTTATATTTAAATATATTCTTGTATAATTTAGTTATATTCTTCTATATTTAATATTTGTATACTAATATTTTTATATTTATAATTGAATGCACAGAGTGGCTACCCATGCTCTCGAATCTCCAACACATCTTGTTTGATCCCGCACTAGGCATCCCTAAAACAATAAAAATATCCTTATGATCACGTTCATTAATCTAATTATTGAGTTTCTTAAAATCTCATGCACTACGTTAATCAACCTGAAGGTCCCTCACTGAATCATGCTCCAGACCGGGCATTGGCAAGGAACTAAGAATAATGTCCTCCAAATGAGGCATCCATGGATCATTCCAAACATTAAACTTATTTTCAATGGATTCTTTCCAATAAATCCCACAGTTAAATACTTATTTGGATCCCCAAATATTCTCTAGAAAAAGGCTGGTTGTAGTACCAAATTGGAGGATAAAAAGTAACTACGTGGGAAGTTCTTGGCTTTGACAACGTTTTCCCACAAACTATCTTCATCCTATAATAACCAGTACCCTTTCATATTCAGGAGGGTATTGTTGAAAAAATTATAGTCCTTAAAGCTCACATAATCTCAATATTTGGGTGAACAAAGCTTCTCCCAACAGATTTCTTGACACCATAAAAAAATTAGCACATGTTAAATGGAGTTGGTTAATAATAAATTCTAGAATCTTTAAAAGAGACATCATATAAGACAGAACCATTTGAGTTGCTACTATAATAAGATCCTCTTTCTTATCAATAGATATCTTATTTCCCAACCATCCAAGTTTTTTACTATAGACCATATGCATGATGAAAGATAAAATATCCCTTTTAGAACTCCCAAATACTGTTGGGAGGCCCAAATATTTTTGTTGTTTCTCCACAATCTTAATGGCACAAATATTTGTTTCGAATCATGTATATTTGTTCATGTGTATATATATTTTTTACAAAATGTGTGTTTGGGGGGGGGTGATAAATATATTTATATTTATATTTGTATATTTATATTTATATATTTATATTTATATATTTTTATTTATATATTAATTTGTATATATTTTTTATGTGTATATATATATTCATACATTTCTTTGTGTATATATATATATATATATTTAATCTTATATATATATTTTTCAAAATGTGTGTGTGTTTATATTAAAAAATTTAATATCTTCATATATATTTTCAAATTTATGCCTATATTTGTATATTTGTATTATATATTAGAATATTTATAATTTATTTACTTTATATTTGTATATTTATATATTAATATATTTTATATATTTATGTATTTATATATGCATAAATTTATAGTTATATATATTTATGTATTTATTTATAATATATTTATATAATTTAAATAAATATTTATAATCATGTGTGTGAATATATAGTAATTTACATAGATTTATCATATGTTATATTTATATATACATATTTCTATTTTATTTTAATACATTATTAACTATATTTGTATCATAATATAAATTTAATCCTTTTAATTCCATAAATTATGAATATAAATTTTATAATAATTTATTATTCTAATAATATTAAATATATTTAAATCAGAATAACACTGATCATCACTAAAGTAGTGTTGAAAAAGGGAAGCTTTACGATTCTTAAAAAACATTATAAACCAAACCATTTTCAGTGCTAAAAAAATTGTGACAAATATATCCTTTATCAGTGCTAAAATTTCATTGTTAAAGGACATCCTTTTTCGGTGATAAAAAATTCATATAAAGGTTAATCTTTATCAATGATAAAAAATGATAATAAAAAGAACTCTAATTTCCAACATATTGGAAATCCCATTTTGATAAGAGGGAGGATCACATTTATGTGACACACTTTAATCCAGTGGAATATCATATGCATACATGCCACATCTTTTTTTCTTAGGGGACAAACACATCTTATGAAATGTTCATGTCCTAAGAATGGCCCAGTGATGCAACACACCCCTCAAACCCTAAACACCCCATAAAAGGGGAATTTAGAAGCCTGTAAAATATAAACTATAAAAACAATATAAATGAAACTTAAAAAATGCATTAAAAATATTAGAAATATTTGAAAATAATTTTTTAAAAAATATTACAGATAAAAAGTAATTTATATGGCCCAAACAGTATTGGTTAAAAACATTACATTTACACTTAAAAAAATGTATGTGCTTAAAATATAGTACGAATAAAATCTATATAAATTTAAAAAAATGATTGTGAAAATAAAAATTAATTTCAAATAAAATAAACATAAAAAATAAAAAATAATAATTATTAATTATGTGATTATTGTTAAATATTATGAATTAGATTTTAAATAAAACATAATTATATTTTAAATTATTTCTATGAATTACTACAATAGTTATGAATAATGATGTAAATAACATAATTCTTTATGTAAATAATAAAGTAGTTAATAATATAATTTAAAATGAATTTTATTTTTATTTTAATATAGAAAATATAATTGTTAATAATAATTCTATTATTAACATATTTTAGTACAATTATCAATCATTAATAATTAACATAATAGTAATTTAATTAATATTTTAACAATAAAAAATAAAATAATAAATAAATTTAAATTATTATATACAATTTTATTATTTATGTATTTAATAATACTAAATAATAATATAATTAATAATGTTTTTAATTGTAAATAATCATTAAGTTGAAATGATTATTTATGCACAATTATTTTTTTTAAAAAATAATTTGTAATGATAATATGGTTCTAACTTATTTGATTATAAAAAAACATATTTATTATTTAAAAAAATTAAACAATGTTTTTATACTTAAAGATAATGATATTTAATAGTAATATAATTATTTACATGATCACCATTGTTGTTATTGTTAATATTATTATTAGTAGTAACAATAATAATCACAAAATAATTTACATGACATAAAAGATTGTATTTTAAAAATAATTAATAAAAAATAATTAGAGTATTATTAACTAAACTAAAAATAAAATGATTGACATTTATTAGATTATTAATAATTCCAAATTTTATTTAAATATCAAATTAATTATATTTTAAATTAAATTAATTATATTCACTATTAGAAAGTATTAATAATTAAATTATTATTAATAACTACATTATCTATCATATTTTAAAAAAGCTGTTAAATACAATTTTATTTTTTAGTAATTTTTGTTTATATATATATAAACACAAAAACAAATTAAAAAATTAAAAAAAGGAGAATTGTGGGTGATTTTTAGAACATTTTATTATTTAATAATATTCTAAATAAGACAATAGTTTTAAAAGCTTTTTCTTAAGAGGTATTTTAAAAAGGCATCTAAAAAACATTTTTTACGTGATATTTTAATGAAAGTACATAATGGTTAGACAACTTATTTAGAATGTATTTCTGTAAGGATATTTAATGTAAATATTCTTCTTAAAATATTTCTTCTTAAAATATTTGTTGAAGGGGGTGTATTTTGACAGGGTGCTAAACTTTTATCACCCCCACCGCTGTCCAGGATGGTAGTTCATGAATTTTATTTTCTCAAATTATTATTTCAAGAATTTGATTTTTATTTTTGGTTATATTAGAAACTTTTCCTATTAACCCAACCTTATATCTCTAATATTTCATATCATCATATTTACTAAACCCATAGATCACATTTTTACTGAATTTTATAAAAAATGTCACATAATTAATTATATTTTTAAATTAATTGTAAGGAAACTTTATCAGAATATAATAATTTATTTCTGACAGAATATTGTGAGAATCACAAATGAAAATGGAGGTAAAAAAATTAAATGGAAATAAATATATTGATACCCATATTTTAACGTGGAAAACCCCTTCAATGCAGAGGATTAAAAAACCATAGGGAAACTATGAATAAATACACTCTAATCAGAGAGTATAAAATTCGAGTTGAGATCAAAACCTGAATTAAAAATTCAGTGTATAAAACATGTCTAAAAATCCAAAAATTGGTTTCCATTCATTGAATAACTAATAATCACCTTGTTATATGACATCACTCTTCAGAGGTTAGGACTGAACACACAACATCATTGTAGAACCTTGTTGCATAGCCCAATTTGTCTCTTCCCACTTTTTCCCATGCCAATAAAAATGACTTTATCCATATATCTACATGAGACGCTGCCTTCGTTCCCCCTTATCTCACATTTTTATCTTCCACCCATGCCAATTCTACTAGAAGTGTTTTATTTCTACTAAAATAACTAATGAGTTGGGTTCAAAATTCAAAAAAATAAGGATAGAAATTATTAGTATTTTTAAAAAAAATATCTTTCCAATCTACGAGACTCATTTCAAAATTAAAAATTTATTTAAAATTTGAAGAAAAAACCAGGTCCATCCACATCAATCTCCACTTTCATCACATTAATGAAGAAGGTGAATTATACCAAACTCAGTTGGATCGTAAGTCATTTGGTAGCATTCAAAATGTAATCATCTGCAAAAATATTCATGACACTCTTTTGCAACTCTGATAGAAATATGAAAGCTTCCATAGAAAATAAAATCCAAATGTTGATGTATTCATCATACTTATTTTTGAATTTACCTTCTAAACAAGATTGAAATCAGGAACACCTGGCTCCCCCATAATAATTTTCACCACATAATTACGAATACCCGTAGAAACAAATTTCTTCGTATGATGAACATATTTGAAGTAATTTGTTACTCTAAATGCACCCCCTCTATATTAGATTTCAATTCCTTCTTCAGTAGTGGAAGTTTCTGAAGAAGAAGTAAAATTAGGTATAAGACCTAAAACACCTAACCTAACCTACATTATCTTCCAAAACTTATTCATCCTGGTCGATGGTTTATGAATCATGTGTAACGATCAACTGTCCCAGAAACGTAATGAAGTACTCTTTGCAACTGCATTCATCACTCTACTATATGAATTTACATCCATACTATAAAGAATATCATCTATTTTTTTACCTTTATATTTTTGGGGGATGAATAAAATAGGATCAAGGATAAAATCAAGGTTTCTACAACTAAAATGTGATAATCACTAATGAAAAACTAAAAATAGAAATAAAAGATGAAAATAAATGGGGATAAAGAATATTAGCATTGAAAAATGTCTAAAATATAGGATTAAAAAATAGTGAGTAAACTCCCTAAAAATACACCATTAATTAGTCAGTACATAAAATTCATGTAGAATATCTAAATTGAATTAAAAAATAGCATAGGTAATCTCTATGAAATTCACAACCTAATACGCCTCCATCGCGTATCTAATAATCATCTCACGGTGAGATTTCCCCAAAAAAATATCAAAATTGAACACATGACATTGTTATTACACCTCAAAATAAAATGTTGTACAACCAAATTTTCCCACGGTACACTTCTTCCCATGCCCAAAACCAGCCTCTACTAAAAATGATTGGCACGTCACTACACACCATCTGATGCACAACCCTACCAATCATCCATCTATTGAGTGACATCCTACTTACCATTTTATATAACCTCATATAAATCTCATATCTATCAAAAAAATATATAGATATATACCAACTATATCTCACGTGCCTCCAAAATGGAGGGCCCCAAAACTAAATTTGAAAAACCGATGTTATCTTCAAAATCAGAAAGTAGTGGGTTGAACCCCATCATTCTCCCCCATCAGTCTAACAAGGAATCATATGAATTCAAAAAAAAAATTATATGGATAGTGATCCCATAGGTATTTCACTAATATTGATCCTTTATAGAAGATATGGCATCCAACTTTTTCAACTTTGATGGAAAACTGAAAGCTCCACCTATAAATGAAATCCAAATGTTGAAGTCTCTGTCATACATGTGTCTAAACTACCCTATTGAAAAAAACTATAATCAACACATGGATCCCCTATAACTAGGATCACCATATAATCTAGAGAACCTACAGGAATTAATTTACCTCTCTTCTCAACTTACTCGGATCAGTCAGAAACTCTCAATGCATTACCTGATCTATGATTTTAATTCACTCATTACGAGTGGTAATCTATGAAGGAAAAAATAAGTGCAAGTCTCAAAACACCTGAACTGAAAAACATCATCTTCTAAAGCTTCGTAATATTAGACAACGTTCTTCGACTCTTGTGTGATGATCACATGTGCCACAAATCCGATGAATTCCTCTTCACAACTATATTATTCACATAACTGAACACCTTTATAAAAGTCCAATAAATCATGTCATCCATTGGTCATCATGCATAAACCATCGATCCTATATATTATTAGGGGGTAAGAGTGCACTGAACAAATGAAAGAATAGAAAAACCCTAAATACCAAACTTTGGATTTTCAAGAGGAAGTAGAATATAATTTAACATTAACATTCATGATTCACGAATTAAGGAAAGTAATAGAGAACACATGATTTATGTGATTTGGTCTCCATGGTACCTAAATGAACTGTAAAAACAATGCCCAAACACATGAATAGTAATAATCAAAAAAGAAGCAATAGATTACAGTATACAGGACTGAAGAAATACAGACAAAAGCATAAAATTATACTGAACATAGACAACTCGAAAAAAATTGTAAGATACTTACAACACTGGATTCCGAAAGGTCTCGTTGTCCTAATCAATTCCTGAAATCTCCTTAAAAATGTTCCAGAATTTTGAACTCTCTAAGGATCTTGTTTCCCTCAAAGGGAACCTCCCTGGAATGGATCTTCTTCACTTGGGTAATTTTCCTAGTGTATTCTTAATGTAAGAACACTATTTTCAAGGATCCACAAGAATAAATACAATATTGGAATACTAAAGAGATTGATAGGCATAGAGTCTTACCACCGAGGGTTAAGAATCACCTGGTTAGAGATTCAGAACTGCATACTGTAACTGGAGAGAACCACAACGCTAGGGGGAACCAAACTGAATACCAAAGTGACTGAGGTTCAGGGGATGAACAATTCCACCTAACACCACATGTATCCTATAAAAGGATGACATTCCAAAGTGCACCATGAAGACAAGATGAAGATAATGTGAAATAGTGCACTCAAGTCTTAGGGACATATGGATAACTCAGAGCAGAGGTGTGGAAAATAAAATAAATGACCTAGAAGAAATCCTATGTTGGTCAATGAGTTAGCATATTCCTATGAAATATGGTCGACCAAAGTTACGTACAAGGCCTCAGAGTCCCACACAAAAAGAATAAGGCCCAGTCAAAATACAAAATTATATTAATAAATAAAATTGATCACATAAAAATAAGAAATGTTTCTTCATGCATTTAATATTATCAATATAGATGATGGAATTAAAAGAATGAAATTTCAAAATTAAAACAATTAAATGAGTTCCACAAATCACAAATCTCCACAATTTTCAATTTATGTTGGAGGCGATCTTAGACCAATTGTTATACAATTAGAACCAAATTAATCCTATATTAACATAATTTGAATTTATAAAACAACATAGTGTATTTAAACTATCATCCAGATTATTATTAGTGTGTATGTTGTTCACAAACATAGTTACAGATTCTATAATGTCTCTAATAATGCGTAGTCTAATATATGTGTGTTTTTTATTTAACATTGAATACTAAATTTTTACTTAAATGAGGATAAGATTTACTATCAAAATAAAAATTGATAATAGAATTATAATGGTTAATTTTAGAAGTCAAACCTTTAATCTATAATGCCTCTTTAATAACCTCAATCAAAGAAATGTACTATGATTATGTGGCTGAAAGGGAAATAACAGACTATATGTTACCCCTCCAATAAATGGGGCCTCCAAAAGCAATAAAAACCTACCTATTCAGTGACTTTTAGGTATCTATATTTCTGGTTTAGTTGGCATATATGTATCCAACTATAATTTCATAAGTATCCACATTTTAAACATAACACAATGAAAGTTTAGAACTATAAGAAAAATTTATAAAAATCTATTTTAGGGAAGAAAAATATGGATTCCCAGGAGTGTCCATAAATTTACTAATGGTTCAAACTAAAAAGTCTATATTAGGCCTAGTGAAGATTACGTCATACATGATGCTCCCAAAAATATTAGAAACAGATATTTTAGACATAAAATGAATATCATCATTAACAGTGTGGTCTTGTAAACAATATTATGTAAATTTTTGTCCAAGAGGTATATAAATAGGTTTTAGTGATTAAAAAATAATATACCTTGAGAATCCTTAAAATGTAAGAATGTTGATATAAGTGAGGTAGTTTATTTGTTTTGTCCCTTATTATTTCAACAAAAAAAATATTATTAACAACACCAAAGTATTTAATTTCCAAAATGACTTTTATTTGATATTTAATAGAAAAAATAAGATTCATGTTTTTAAAAATTAGAATCACATCATAAAAATAAATTAAAGAACATTGGATACAGTTTTGAGTTGATTTGAAATAGAAACAAATATCATATTGACTCTTTTTAAATTGGGTTTCTAACATAAAAGAATTAAATTTTACTATTTCTTTGAAGATTGTTTTAATCAATTCAATGATTTATTAAAAATTAAAACTTTATTTAATTTGAATTTGTTTGAGTAACCATTAGGAATATTCATGTAAATTTATTCATTTAAATCAGTGTGAATAAATTTAATTTTAACATCATGTTTTTCAATGTTTAGGTCACTATATGAATAAAAATAAAGTCAAATCTTAATAGAAAAATGATTGACAATATGGGTAAAATTTTCAGATATTTCAATACAATTTATTTGAAGTAATCCATTGGAAACTAATATTTCATTATATTTCAATTTATTTCACACATTTTTTTTCTTATTTCCTTTTATAAATCCACCTGAAACCAATTATTTTAGAAGTGGGTTTTTTATTTACAATAGACCATGTGTGATTTTTTCATTAAGAATATATTTCTTCATCCATGGAAAAGACCGACTATTTATAGTCTCTGCCACTTAGGAATTTCATACAGGTTTCAGAATCATCATTAACTAGATCATAGGTAACATTTAAGGCATAATAATCTATATCATATTTTTATGGATAGATCAAGAGGTCCAAGGAATCTCCGCTATCTCTCTCTCTCTTTGGTCAACTGATAGTCCATATTAATTGGAAGGATGTTCTTTTTTATAATAAAAACCAAACCTAGAGGTAGAATTTTCTTGTATAGTAGGTTATTGATCTGGTGGAGTAGACTAGAGAGAAGACTCAAACTGGGCTGGAATCCTAGTTTCATCAGCCAATTATAGGGTCGGATCATTATTTCTAGATGTGATAGACATAGATTTTGGATAATATGACTGAATCACCTTTGTGAAAAAAATTAACAATGATTTTGTATTTTTGTGACAACTAAATTTATTGTATAATAATGTTTTTATTATTCAGGAATTGGACCTAGTCTATCATAATGATCTTTGTAATATATTCAAAAGATGTAGAATGTTTGGATCCAAACATAAAGGGGGAGAATATTTTTGTTTTTAAGAATGTTATTTTCCATATGAAGAGGATGAGACTGAAAATAACGAGATACAGTGTATCAGACCGAGAAACACCAAATACAATTGTGGTCAGAAAATTGATGTTTTTGATCAAATGATTTATCGATCTCATGTACATCGATATAAAGTTCAAGATCCACCAATCTCGGAATTATTTATAATGTCAGAAGTTTTTCAGTAAGGAATTCATAATGGTGCTGATTTTTTTTGAGATAAGTTATGAATTCATGAGTTAAAAAGTTTTCATATTTTCTAAAGGAAGTCTGACGATGATGTTCAAATCATGAAGTTCTCATTAATCATTAAACATACAAATGATAAATTATTTTGAATAAATGGTGGAATTGTAAAGATTATATTCGTTCTAAAAGTACGAGACTCAGAAGTTGGAATATTTCAGAATGTTTAATGTTGATGAAGATTGAATAATTTCAAAGTTGCAGAGTGAAGAATTCAATCTTAATGGGATGAGAATGAAAGATAAATCATAATAAGAGGATAAATAAATAGAAATTTTAATTTTGTTTGAAAGAAAACTAAATCCTAATGAGTTGATATGGAAAAAAATTCATAATGAGATGAGAAATAAAATATACATTATTATTTAAGAAAGAAACAATTTTATAATGAGCATAGAAGGAAACATATTCATAATGAGCTGAGAAGGAAAAATTTTCACAATGAGTTGAGAAGGAAATATATGAATAATGATCTGAGAAAAAAATAAATTATTGATGAGTTGAGAAGGAATGGATTCATAATGAGATGAAAAGGAAAAATATATATAATGATCCAAGAAGGAAATAGATTCATAATGAGGTGATAAGGAAATAGTGTCAGAATGAGCTGAGAAGGAAACATATACATATTGATTTGAGAAGGAAATAGATTCTTAATGAGAAGAGAAGGAAACAGATTCATAATGAACTGATAATTAAAGAGGTTTGTAAAGATCTGATAAAGAAGCAGATTTATACTGATCTAATAAAGAAATATATCATAATGAAATGAGAGAAAGGCATACAATAATGAGCTGATTAAGAGGAAAAATCCAAAATAATATTCTAAAGATTTATAAAGTGTTGAAGAGGTCAAAAATTAAATTAAATTTTATATAAATCTCTGAGAATTATGTGGAGGATTGAAGAAGTAAAAGCTGATGATTAAATGTGAGGTTTTTTTTGGATTTTTTGAAATTTGAGGAAGTGGGGAAAATTTCATGTTTCTCACTTTTGTTTTCTAAGTTTCTTATAATAAATTTCTCAGATCATTTTTTCATTGTGACTTTCATATAAGAAAAAAGTCATATCACTGAAGAAATCAAGTGAGAGTTACTTCTAGAATAAGATCTCAGAAGAATATTAGAAACCTGACAATTTTTTTACCAGATATAAGAATATTATTGAGAAAAATGATATTGAGAAGATCATATTGATCATTTTAGAAGACTTTGTGTTATGAATATTGAGATTGGTTTCATGGTATTGTGTCCATCCTATTATCTCAATCGAACTGAAGAATATAATATTGTGTTTCTAATAAGAGTTTTATATATTCAAATTTATTAAGGGATAATTGTATTATGCTCATTGGATTGAGAAATCGAATTTAACCAAATTAGACTGAGGATTTGGACTGAGATTTTTTAGGATCAGATTATACAATGTTTTTTTCTTTTGTTTTGGCTCAATTTTTTTTAAGCAACTTTGTAATCTGATGGGATTTATAATAATTATTACATTTAGGAGAAAGAATGTTTTTAATGTTATTTGACATAATTTTTATTCACTTATTCATAATAGTGAGTTTGTATAGACCCATGAGTGTTTTTATGGTAATGATTTAGGTTTTCACACTGATGTTAAACCTTGTAAATCCAATGTTATTTACATGATTTCATATTTTTTCATTCATGATTATTTGTATGAATATGATATGGAAATAAATATTAATAGGTTGTGGGGGTAAAGTTTTAAAATAGTATTGAAAATTATAAAAAATCAACAACTGATTCAACCCCCTTCTATGTTATTATTCGATCCTTTAGAAATTCAATTATTATCAAAATCAAAGGTTCCCATGTTTAATCATTATCATATATAATATCAATTCAATCAATAGTATAGATGTTCTTAGATTTTATGGAAAAATATTATGGATGGAAAAATATGTTGATTACTTCTCTCTTATCTCTTGGCCTAAAAATTATTGTTATTGTTAGTATTAGTTTCCCACATATTGATAAAGATGATCCTATGAAATTTACTCATATGGGAAATATAGAAGTCGATGGAAATTCTAGAAATGAAATCTTTATATCCTTATTAGAAAATGTTTATCCAAATTTAGTGGGTCTGAATACTTCCAAAAGTATATGAGACAAGCTGGAAAGTATTTTCAAAGGGAATACTAATGTGAAGGAAGAAAAGCTTAAATTCTAGCATAGTAATCATTAACACATGAGAATGATAGATGAATAAACTAAATATGAATACTTCTCTAGAGTAAATGAAATTTTTTTCAACATAATAGGATTCATATATGTCTTGGAAGGATTAAAATTGTGAAGAAACTTATGGAAAACAGCCTAGATATATTTGATTCTAAAATTTTCTCTTAAGAAGATAAATAAGATTTTTCTCTTTATGAATTGAATAAATATTATATTACTTGTGAAATGATAAAATATCCAATGTTTAAAAATAATATGAAACATGAAATGTCTTTTGAATCTATGAGAATGATTAAAATTCAAGATGTTGAATATGGTTATCCTTGTTACTCTGAAGGTAAAGTGGATGGTGACATGAATGATAAAATCATTTCTCTTATATCCAAGAACTATCAAAGAGGAAGAGGAATGTATTGAGGTAAACTTCCTCTCAAAATTTTTGAGTGTGGTTCAATTGGAAACTTTGCTATGAATTTCCCCAAGAATAAAATTGGAGAATATCAAGTTGATTCTAACAAAAAATCGTAATGGGAAATATGGAGAAAAAGTTATAAAGAAGAAAATTCATCCAAAAAATCCAAAAAATAATTTTACTAGGAATAAGATATGTATGTTCAGTCCGAATAATGAATCAAACATAACTAAAAATTTATTTATAAGATGAAATTTCAAAAAAATTCATAACCTTCATTGGAAAAGTTGAGAAAGTTGAGGAATCCTAAAATTTTGTGGAATAAAGAGGTGATTAATCTTACAGAGAGTATCATCTCAGAACATAACTTATTGCATGTCTTGAACAAAACAAAAATCTCAAGAAATAAATCTGAATGATAAATAAACATGTACAGAAGTTTATATAGAAATAAAATATGTTGTCAAATATAAGGATGAATATATTTCCGAGATTTTAAGTTACAAATTAAGAATTACTAAATATGTAAATATGATTAAAGATCTCAGTAAGAAGTTGGATGCTAAAGAAGAATAAATTAGCAAGTTTTAATCAAAACACATTAAGTCTAAAAATACCCTATGTAAGCTGAATGAAACCGTCAATAATGCCTCAGAAGTAAAATAATAGACTTCTAAAGATTATTAGAAGGATCAAAATAAGAATCAATTGTAATATTCACCCACCCAAAAAATATTTTATCTATTTTTTCGATAATTTTAGGTTTCAGAAAAATTAGATGGAAAGATTAGATAGATAGAGGATGTGAGAAAACTAAAATGTCTATAAAAGTGGAAAGCTAACTCTAAATGAAATATGGACCACATCTTGAGTATGTTAATAAGAGATTATGTTATCATTCTCAATAAGGTTTCTACAGCGAAATATCTAACTTCAATATAAAATCATGATTTTATGGTTATTTCTATGGATGTGGAATATGTGGGAACATGGATTATAGATTTTGGAAAAACATATCACTATTAGAAGATGGTTGGTGCAAAGAATAATAAAAAATGAAAGGATAATTAGTAACATTCAAAAACCATAAGATGTTAGAAAAGAAAAAACTTGATATGTTAGAAACATTCCAACAAAAAATAAATTTTAATGTTCGGAAGAAATTTTTGTAATATGTGATCAAGCTGGTCATCATACTGAGATATGTATGACACTCATTTCAAAACAAGTTTCTTAGGGTATAATATAAAAAGAATTTATAAAGAATAAATTTGAATAATTTTTTTTTGTTGATACAGCTTTAAAATCAACTAAAAGGAATTAACCATGTGTAATTCATAGTGGGTTTTCCTTACATATGATAAGTGATATAAAAATATTGGAAATGTTGAAAGTTGTGACGGAGGAGAAGTTAACTTTGGTAATGATAGTTCCTTAAAAATAAGTGGAATCAGAAAGGGAGATATTGAAATAGATAAGTTTAAATATAAGGAAGTCTTATTTGTTGATGGGATAAAACATAAATTACATAGTGTAAGTCAAATTGGTGATGAAGGAAAAGAAGTTATCTTCAGAAATTATTCATTTCTTATCAAGAGTGTGATGTGTGGATAATTCATTACAAAAGGTGAAAGAACAGGTGGGAATCTTTTTTATATTGGAGAACTTAAAAACTCATGTTGTATAAGTGTTGAAGATGAGAAAAAGTTGGGGAACTGGGGACTTAGACACCTTATCTAGAAAAACCCAAAAAAATATTCTAAAGTTGATGTTGACCATTATTTTATAGAATTGAAAATAATGGATGAAGATATTTTTGTTAGTTTCCAAAAATAGAAGATGACTAAAAATAAGAGAGTTGAGATTCATTCTACCAGACCTCTTGAGAGTATTCACTCAGATTTATGTGTGATGATGAGACATAAAAAAATTATATTTTTAATTTATCACTTTTATTGATGATTTCAATTTAATTAAAAACATCATGTTTAGGAAACAAATGTCAAAGGCCATGGAAATGTTCATGTTTTTTCAAAAAAGATTTTCAGAAAGAAATGGGGGTTACTATAAATAATTTGAGAAAAGATATTGGTGTCGAGTTCACAAACAATACTTTTGAAATTTATCTAAGAAATAATTGTATCAAACATCAGTATATATCTCCCTATACTCAACAACAAAACAGAGTATCAAAAATAAGAAATAGAAGTTTAGCGAAAATGGGATGAATCATGTTGGAAGAGTATATAAATTCAAAGTTCTATTATAGATAAGTTGTTAGTACGTATATACATGTTCAAAAAAAATGCTTTCTGATACCAGAAGCCAGCATGAAACTTAATAAAATGTGGTTTAAAAACCCTTTTTTAAAGTAGTTTAAATATTTTGGAAGACCATGTTTTGTTAAAATAAAACATTTAGATATGGAAAATTCTCATGAGATATTAGAGAAAGGAATTTTTATGGTTTATTCACCAAAAAGAAGAAGTTAAAAATACTGGAACAAACATTCACAATAGTTGATGGACTCATATGATGTGAATGTAATTTAAAATCCAAATTTCGTAACAACACATATTGAGAATGATGAGGAGGATAAACTAAAAATTTCCCATAATAGTGTATGTATGTAAAAACTTCCTTATCAAGATTCAGATGAATTATGTGATGAGGAATGAGATTTTGGGAAAGAATAATTAAAATTTTATATCTTATAAAAGCATTTTTTGTCCGACAACATTATTATAAATTAGAAGGCTCTAGTTCAGACAAGAAGAATGATGATATTAGAAAACCTGACTTCACTTATCTGAAAATATAAACTAGGAACAGTTTCAAAATCTATTCAATAAAAGTAATGGGTGGATGGTATGAATGAAGAGTTTGATCATATTGAGAATAATTACACATGGGAAATTGTTTCACATCTAGAAAATAGATATGTTTAAGTAACTAATTGGCTTTAAAAAAAAGTTAAATAAATGTGGAGAAGTTTTAAGAAATAATGCCAGGCTTGTTTGTAATTCTATGCACTGATGGAGGGTTTGGATTTTAAAGAAACTTTCTACCTAGTTTCATGATTAAAAACTATTAAAATGTTTCTATTAGTTATCATAACTTTGAGTAAATATGAATTGAGAAAAAATTTAAATTAGAAATACTTTATGAATATGATAGGAAGTATTCATTATCTTTCTACCTCAATGATTCATATTGTTTATATTGTGATATTGTGTTGCATGTATCAATAAAATTAAAAATAATGACATATGATGGAAGTAAAAATGATTCTATGATATGTCAAAGGAAAAAATTCCCATGGGTTGTTATAAAAAAAATCGTGACACAAAGTTTCATGGATATATTGATGTTTATTGGGATAGAGTTGATAATGATAAAATAATCAACCACATGAAGATATTTTTCTTTGGTGAATGTTGTGTGAGTTGGAATAGTAAGAAAAAAAGTTCATTAACTTTGAGCATATCTAAATCTGAAAACATTTTAGCAATTTCAGATTGCACTCAAATGTTCTGGATGAAATTTTAGCTAGAAAACATGAAAGAGAAGTTTTCTAAACTTTTGAAGCTACTTTGTGAAAATCATAGTCGAATTGTTCTTTATAAAAATAATGTACATCAGTAAAGATCAAAATACATTAATATAAAGATTCAATTTATAAAATATAATGTTTCTACTAGAGATGTTATATTGGAATACGTCTTAAAAAGTATCAAATTGTAGATATTTTCACAAAATCCATTCCAAAATAAATTTATGTAGAATTGAGGCCACAAAATCATGTTCATCCTCATCAAATTTTTTCCTAATCCTCTTAAGGAAACTCCCCCACCATTCATTGTATTTATTTTACAACGGGGAGAGAAATTAACAACTATGGACTTTGAATGATGTTTTTACTTATCATTCATTAATTTGTAGGAATTTATTGTTATCATTAAATGGGGGAGAGAAAAAAGTGAGAGGAAAGGATAAAAGTGATGGGGAGATAATCTTTACATGGTCATAAATTGTTTTTCCACTGATAGAAGGAATTCTATCAAAAATACTACTTTATCAAGTAGTGTGTTGTAAGGACACTCTCTTTTGAGAAAGAAAATGTTTTGATAAAAGTCAAAGAAAATCAGTTGTTTACCAAAAGTAGACTTGTAAAAAAAGTCGTAGAGTTGTAAAATTCATTAAAATGGTTATCAACAAATCAAAAGGGGGATAATGAAGAAACTTTGTGATATATTTTTTTATCAAAGTTTTTGTATTTTTTGACAAAGTAACTTTTTTGTATAAGAATGTTTTTGTTATTCATGAATTAGACTGAGTCCATCGTAATAAGACTTGTAAGAATGTTCAAAGTTGATAAAATATTGGACCAGGACTTAAAGGGGTTGAATTTTGTTTAGGAATGTTGTTTTCTAGAATCATAGGATTAAACTGAAAAGAACCAGATGCAGATTATCGGACCGAGCAACACCAGATTAAATAGTGCTCAGAATGTCGAAGTTATTGATTAAATGATTTATTTGTCTGAGCTTCATGAGTATAAAGTTCAAGATCCATCAGACTGATAATTTATTAAAAATTCATAATTCTTAGTGTAACGAATTCAGAATGTTTCTGAAAAGTTTTGAATGAAGTTTGTGAAGTCAGGAGTTATAAAATTTTCATAGCTTCTAAAGGAAGTTAGATGATTGTTTCCTAATAAAAATTTTCTCATATATCATGAAACATAATCATGATTAATGATTTTATAGAATTAGAGGAATCATAAATATTTTATCGGTTCCAGAAGTATCAGAATCAAATGTTTTAGGATATATGAATTTTTAAAGCTGATGAATTTTGAAGAATTTCAAAGTTGTAGAGTAAATATTTAAATTTTAATGAGATGATAATGAAAGAGAATTCATTATGAGCTAAGAAGAAAAGAGAAATCATAATAATATGAAAAATGAACATAAATATTAATGAGATAAGAATGAAACAGAATTCATAATTAGCTAAGAAGGAAACATATTTGTAATAAGAGGAGAAGGAAACAGGTTCAAAAGAAAATTAGGAAACTAAATGTTTTGTTTTCTAGATAAGAGAATCGTATTGATAAATGTATTATTGAAAATAGTGTATTAAGTATTTGGGTATAGTTTTGGTTTTTTATATTGATAATGGGTTCATCATATTGAGTCAATCAGATAGATTAATATCGGAATGAGTTTCTGAGTAGTGTTTGAGAAGTGAAGATTGAGTAAGGGACAAACCTATTGACCTCATCAGATTGATAAAATCATCTCTACACAATTGGACTGAGGATTAAAACTGATCATTTTATGATCAAATAAAAAAAACTCTTTTTCCTTTTGTTTTAGCTCAAATATTTTATAAGAAACATTTTAAACTGATTGGAGTTAGTGTAATCTTTCATATCTGGAGATAAAAGGTATATAATTGGAGTTGATAAAATTTGTATTCACTTACTCATAACTATAAATTTCCATAGACACATGGGAGTGGCTATGGAATGGATGTAGGTTCTCACATAGATTCCAATCCTTGAAAATATTGTGATCTACAAATGATTTCCTATTTTTTCAGCATGAATATTTACAAAAATACGAAAAAGAACGAAATCTTAATAGGTCATAGGGGTTATGTTTTAAAAAAATTGAAACATATAAAAATTGAAAAACTAATTCAACCCCCCTCCCCTTCTAAGTTGTTATGTGATCTTTTGGAACATCAACAACTCTTGGAACACTACATCCTTACTTATAATACATTTTCAGTAACTAGTGATGTTTCATTAATTGACATGTTTTTCACATCCCTTTTGATAAATAATTTGTGGTTTTATTATTTATTTGTGTCTTCTAGTGATAATTATAGTGGTAATACTTATAAAATGACAAATAGTAAATTGTTAATCAATCTATTATAATTTTTTAAATTAATGAGTGTTTTCCTATTTTATTTTGTTTGTTTTTTTTAATTTTGTTATTACTTTTTCTTCAAAAATATTAATTTTATGTTTTATGATTTAATCTTTATGATTAACTCATTTTATTTTTTTTCGAATGTTATTAATTAAATAAATTATTTTTTAGTTTTTAGTTTAAATTATCATGTGTATTTATTTGTGGAATTTTATTTTTCGGTATTAAATCATTTTATATTGTTACTTTATATTTTTATTTCATGCCATCTAAAAGTTTTTATTTTAAAACCAATCTTTGTAAGAAGCTATTTTAGAGAAGGGTATTCCCCATAAAAGAATCATATGTTTCGGTAATATAATTTTTTCCAATGGATTATTACATATATAAATTTATCTACTACAATAGAGTTATCTTACTCACATAAAAGAATAATTTTGAGGTTCTATATGGGGAGAGAAATATTTTCCACATAATATAATTTTAAAATAAAACATGTAAAATAAATGGAGGTCTATAATATAATTTATTTTACGATGACCCATGTTTATTGATGGACCAATACCAAAGAACAATGCTACAACATGTTCGAGTACCTGAAGCCACCTGTCATGACCAGATGACGACTCAGGTTGACCATTAATCGAAGTTTGTGTTGTAGAAGATTTTTACACCAATTAATATTATATGGAAGCACACTTGAATCAAACCAATGATGCTTGATTATGATATAAATATATTGAGGAAGAAGTAGCTACAACTACTCGAATCGGAACCCCAAAGAAAACAATACTGAGATATGGTTTCAGGTAGATCCGATTGGATCTGAGATTGTGAAGAAGATAACTACTGAGGACCATGAATAAAAGTTTTATGATGCCTCATATGGCCTTATAATGAATAGACGACCAAATCTGAAATGTATTTGAAAATATAACATCAATCTTTAACCCAAGCATGCTAATGATAACTAAACCTACCAATTTTCATAATTGAATCTTGGGCTGAGCTATTGTAAAGAAAAACATTATTTGAGGGAAATATTTGTGAAACCTATATAGGAAGGATGTTTTTGAGTGAATTAAATGTTAATATCTTGATGGCAGCCGAGACAACCAACATCTGAATAAATCTAAAGTATTTAAAAATGGTTCATAATAATCTATGATGTTTTTTAAGTTGGGTTAAAGATGATCACATGAAAGAATTAGGGTATGGTGTGCCATCGAGTTAAATCTAGGCTAAAATGGGATTGTGCATCTCATATCATGGCTGAATGAGATGACACTAAGGTTTAATTCTTTTATAATCATACTGGATGATTAAATTATGATACTACTTCTAGGGAAATGATGTTTTGGCATTCGTTTATTTTCTCTATGTATGTTGAAGAAAAAATTTTATCATCATTTCTACACATTAAAATAAATTGGATGGATGCCGAAAAATTCCGTTAGGGATTTTGTATTTTGGTTTTACCCATTTTTGAAGATGGGAAGGTTTTGAGAATGTGAATTATGGAGGTTGATGGAATTTGATGATGTCATGAGGTTTTTATATGAAATCATTAATTGTATTCACATGTTTCAGAGTTGTTGAAGAAATTTCTTAGAGTAATGTGGTTGTGACATAATACATATAAAAATAGAAAAAAAAATTATGACCATCATGTGACTAGAGAAAATTAAGTATGTTCTTGGAAAAAGAATATAAAAGATGGTTTTGATGAAAAAATTGGGTGGACTTAGACATTCTATTCGTTACACATTTTTTTGAGAGTGATAGTAGGAAATGGAAGGCATGAACTAGGAAACAAAGCTATGACTATATATAATGAAATAAATCCTCATTGAAAAATATTTCATTTATCCTTTATCTTGATTTTCAATTTTCTATTATTTAAATCTTTTAAATTTTAGTTTTGATTATGTTTTTTGGCCAAATATTTTAAGGGATTGAGATTGATCTGGTAAAAATTTATACCTTCTCATACATAGGTTCCTTTTTTCTGGATTTTTTCACTCTCAATTAATTATTATTGATTTCACATATTATATCCTTCAAAAATCAATACAATATCTTTTGCTTTAATTCATTGATGAACAGCTTCACTAATTTTCAATCTTCTGATAAGAAATTGTTTGGGTGAGTAAAAAAACAAAATTAATTAGTAAATTAATTTTTTTGAAAATTGATAATATTTTCATGAAAAGTTAATTACAGAGTTGTAATTTTGTGGAATTAATTCATTCATAGGTTTATATTCCAAATAGATTTGTTACAAGTAGAATTTATAGTTCTAGTGAATTTTTTTTTCATGAGTAAGAAATATTTATTCTACGAGAAAATAATGTTCCTTGTCTTTATCATGTTGTTTATAATATGTCTATTTTTTTCATGATAAAATTTACTCTAGTTTTTGTTAATCTTATACTGCCTTAATCCTTTTTTTCTATTTTGTTTTATTTTATTTTTATTTTTCTAAATGTTAAAACTTCCTTCATTGAGGTTTGACACCCTGCACACAAACTATACAAGTTTTAATAGGGTTTATAAATAGTTAACCTGATGCATTTTCAATGACATCATGGTCTAATTTTGGCGCCATTTCTAGGTAATGAATGTGGTCACTGTCATAGGGTTTTCAAAATATAAAAAGTTACTAAAAAAATTAAAAAAATAAACAAAATTAAAAAAATATAAAGATCATGATTCTTGAGACATTTTTATTTTCTTCTGCCTGTTTTGGGTTTTTCACTTCAATATCATTCTTACTTCTCTCTATTGATGTTTTTATTTTTCATTATTGTGATTACTATTTGGTAATTATACTATTGTTTTTTGTTATGAGGGTGAAATTGTTTTTGTTGTTTTAGTTTTTTATTTTTGTAAAAAAATCGAATATAAATGGGGCTTGGGTCAACAAAATGATATTTATTGTGTTTTTTGTGGATACTATGGGCACACTTCTTGGAATTGTGTCTATAATATACCTCAAAAAACTTATCAATATGAAGCAAAATTTGACTTTTATGAACCTGAACCTTAAGATTACTCAAAATATGAATAAATGATGTCTATTTTTTTTTGCAAAATTTAATGTACATGATGAATCTAATGAATTAAAAATTAAAAACCTAAATATTGATGTATGAGAGTTACAAAAAAAAAGAAAAACCAAAAAAATTGAAATAAATATTGAATTTAATAGTTTGGATGATTTTGAGGGAAAAGATAAGGATGAGATTTGGCCTGATATTGAACAAAAATATTATTATTGGAATGAATTTTAATCGTCAGAATAAAAATATAAATAAATAACCAAATTAATGAATAAATAAAAAACACAGATGAATATGTTATAAATATACAGGGAATTTAGTAATAAAATTTTCATATTTAACTGAAAGTAATTGAAGAAAAATTCCCAATTCTCTACCTGATTCCTATTTTTGAAAAAGATCACTGTTAAAGGAATTTTGAAATTCTGATTTCTCATGATTAGGTGAATCTAAAAAATGAGAACATTAATGTAAAAAACACTTCACCCTATTTTTCTAAAATTATGATTAATGAACATGAACGTGTAATAGTGGATTATTTGGAAGTGAACAACAACTTTAATGTTAATAATTTTGAAATCTTTGAACATGATTTGAAAATTGTTCTTCCTTGATTTGAAATTGTGAACCAAAATATATCATTATAGTTGATTGATGAAAATGATGAGGGAATTTTCATTGAATAGAAATTGATTGATGAATTTCTACTTCTATGTTAACTCACTTTTTAATCCTCTAAATATTTGAGTACTAAAGTGGAATATAATGTTGACCAATCTGGAGAAATTTATTTAAATTTGAAATTAATTCAATCAGATATTATTATAATTGAATTGAAAAATTCTCCCCATAAAATTAAATTTAACAACTCAATATAACTTTATTTAGGGTATGAACTTTTGGAATTAGATTTCAAATGAGAGGTTGAGTACATGGTAGATAGTCCAAAGATAAATAATTCTTTAGAATTAGTGGTTGAAAATTATCTATTATTAGACGTGGAACTACTGAAAGATATTTTTAATATGATAAAACCTTACTCTTTAGTTGTCATGACCCGGATCAAAGGGGCATAAGCAGAAACTCCCCATGCCTGCCTCCAATAGGCCAGGTGCTGGCATCTAGCGCCGAGTAGGCTATCACACACAAGGGATTCATTATCCTAAGGTACATGTACACAAACACTCGCATACACCTCCATGCAACAGTACAGAGTTATATAAAACTGAAAAGAAAATACTTGCATACATCTATCCAAAACCAGAGTGAAACCACAGTAAAAAAAGGGAAAAAAAAGGCCCACCAATGGAAAACTAAAAAAGTGTCCAACGTACTCAGAAGGAGGGAAAATACTGCCAAAACCCTAGCCGGTATGCTCCTTGGCACAAATCCAGTAAACACCCTGTTCAAACCCACTCACTAAGCTCCACCTGCTCTGGGTCCTCCTAGGACTCCATCGAAAGGCCTGTGGTATGTACAAAACACAAACATGTGCGGGCAAAGCCCGTGCAGGGGTGAGTAGAAAAATACTCAATAGGCACCCCAAAAACCCAAATCAAAAGAGGGAAACTGAAAGGAAACAGTCCGCTCATCCTAGCAAGAGGGAACCCAGATGAGTGAAAAACTCTATCTCGTGACCATCCTCAGCTAAACACAACTAGTCGGCTCAGCTCAGGTGTATTCCCATACATACACAATGAACAATCCAGATATACACAGATCACACACCAAGCCACAAGAGGTACCAAACTCATAACCAGCACCAGTTCACAACTAGAAGAGGACTTTCCACAATCACTACCATCCCATATGACACTCATCCAAGAGATACACTCCATCGGGTCCCACACAAACATCTCAGATGCTCACCCGAGAGATCACGCTCGTTGGGTACCGTCACTGAGGAAACCCCACTGAAACAACATAAACAAAAAACTCTTGGGATAGGAAATATCTCCTAGGGTCCACTGAGAGATTAAAGAACCCACACCGGTAGACGAAGATCTCACAGATAAGGGATCAATCCAAGGGTCTTCTATGGTATACCACAAACCGATATGGTATTCGTAGATCTCACAGATAGGGGATCACTCCCAGGATCTGCTGGGGGATACCACAACCTGATCTGGAGCTCGTCAGAAACACGTCACATAGATAGAGGATCATTGCCCATGTAAAGGTGGTCACGACGATACCGAAACTCTATCTGGTATAACTCACGACGTATGGGATCGAACTGACGATGCACCAACCCTACTGAAACAACACACTGGTAGGGGATCATATGACGACTGATACTGCAACCCCCTATAATCCTCAAGCGGAGTAGGGGATCGTAAAACCGATGTAACACCCCAATCTTCTACGGTACGCTTCTCATTGAATAATGTGATAGCGTGTGTTGTACGCAACACCGAGTTCTAACACACCATAACCAATCAAACTAGCCATTATGAATAGTAATACCTACTTTTTGAAATTATATATATTTTATATTTAAAATGGACGTCATTTTTGGATTCAGAATATCGAATTTAGCCTAAGGTAAAATTTTGGTACTTTTCGGATAACTTTCATATTTTGATGAATAGTGAAAATTACTAAATTTTAATTAAAAAAAACTTTTTTAATCAAAGTAATTAAGAGAGATAAATTATAAATTTGAGTGGTTTTAAAGTATATTTAGAATATATTTTTACCATTTAATATAATTTTGGTCATTGGAAATAATTTTACAATTAAATCGAACATAAACAAGTGTAAATCTTTTGATAGTTATTATCTCTTAAAAACACGTTTTTTGTTTTGACAGCGGGAATTAATTTTAAATTAATTTCTGACACTTCTGTGTTTTGAATTTATAAAAATGGATTCCATATTTGGAATCAGGATGTTCAAATTGTGTAAATAGGTAACTTTTATTTTTAGACATTTTGAATAATTACTGCGGTAAATATTTTATTTACCATGGTTAAGGGTAAATCCGGTAAATAAGGGTTAAAATATATATTATAAGAATACTAAATTTCCCTAAAACGTGTAATAGCCTTCTTGGTTGATACATGTTCGACCATAGGCATCTTTGGGTCGATTTTGGGACCCCATGGTGCCACATGTAGGTGATAGAGACACTTTTTTTTAATTAAGTTAAAATGAATACAAAAATGAAACAAGCATATATCTTTTAGCAAAACAATTTTTACATAGGGTTATATATGTTGGATTTTAGATTATAAATATTCATTAGAAATATAAAATGATTTACTATATATTGATATTTTATTTATAATTTTTAGACATTAAATACTTTAATTTATTTATGACACAATGATGATGAATTAATTACTATAATAGTGAAAAATTAAAATAATTGATATTATAAATACCCAAATAAATATAACATGAAACATTTAATGAATTAAAATAATTTTATAGGTTAATATGATATATTAGGATTGATTTAATTTTCTTTTTTCGAAGTAATAAATCTGTTATGAGTTTCACAAAAATCAACTATTGAATAGTTTCAAAATTGACATAAAAGAGTTCTTAAAACCAATATTATATTATTAATTGATATTAAATTCCTAAAAACCTATGGATCGGCCAAGAGACTTATATCATGATAGGTTCATCATTAATGGACCACTTGGGGGTCTCTTGGAAGTATATAGTAAGTTTATTAACCATATTATATAAAAATACAAAGAGACATTGTAAAAGTGAAACTAATTAACTTAGAGTTAATACTTAAAGATAAGGTTAATATAAGTACCCAAACCTGTCTAAATTCTATTGTTTGAGTTGTTTTCTACCCATACCCACCTTAAAATTTAAATAATCAACTTTGGAACCATTAGAAACCGAATATGAATTTATTATAAATTAATATTTCTAGCTTTTCCAAAGGTGCCCCTCACCCCTCTTATAAAAGGGCACTCCTCCTTCTCATTTCTTCACAACATCAAAGCCCTTTGGTTCAGCCAAAACCTGCCCAAATACTATCTCAACTTCCCTCACTACAACCTAAAGGCCTTAGTTTGATCAGAAAGCCAACCTATGGATCCCTTTTGATCAAATCAAAAGGAAGAACCCGAAGAAGAGGTAATGTCTTCACCACCCCTTTTCAAGTTCCTTTCTTCTTCCACTTCCTCTTTCTTTGTTATTACCATTATAAAATAATAACTCCAGTAGCATATATATACTGTGATGATATTATAAATATGGTACAACCATATTCAGTATTCTATCCATCCTTTGAATAACATGTCACCATACGTGCATACGTACGGCTTACCGTCTCCACGTCGTGGTGTAATTGTTATTCAATATATTATTATTTGGATGAGTATAATAATGAATGTGTAACTCATGTAAATAATAAATATAACATGTTAATTATTCTTTATATATGATATACCATCCATTTATATATTATTTTAATATCAAAAGAATGATATTGTCGCTCGTGCGTACGTACGGACTACCGTCTCCATGAACGCGATAAGATTCATTCTCCATCGTATCCATTCAAGTATAATTATCATTTTATGATTTAAAAAATGATGTTTAAGGACTTTATATAATTCTGGATATGAATAATATACAACCTATCCATTACAAACATGGCTTACGTAACAAAACATATAAAAGAAAACAAGTAAGTTAACACCCGAAACAACGATAATACTAAGATATAATTATCAAATCAATATTAAAAGATCATATATGATATCATATTAATATATATTATTCTTGTATAATTAAATAACAATTATTTAACAATTATACAGGAGGTAAACATACCGTCGACCAAGGAAAAATTACAAAGTAAGGTATTTTCTTATCTCACTTACAATTCCGTGAGATTTCCATTGTTCGCCACTAAATTATTGAAAGTGGTGTATTGTGTAATACCATTTGATATATATATATTATCATTATTCTCTTTATATTCATGTTATTCTGTAAATAATTTGGTGGTTATTAAATTTTGGCCATACGACTCAGTTGATTAATGTGGTAATGGTTATTTCACAATCTCTTCATTATCCGAGGTTGTTTATACGTAATAATCTACTGGGATCTCTTTATCATCCACATCCATGTTTCTTAAAAATGTATTTAAAAACATTTTTATTATTTACAAGAATATGAGTTAAATTCATTTATACCATTGTTTGACTTTTTATAAGAGAAATCTTTCTGTCGTTTTCAAAACAAGGTCCTTTTAACCTTTTCGACGGAATTAAGGTAAGAATGTTTTTTTAAACTTATATGGCGGGTGCAGTTATTTTCTGCCATTATAAAATCTTCAATGTTTTCCTTACATGCTTATAAGAATATTTTCAAAGAAAATGTTTTATTTTATATGGCTCTTAAATGATTTCAATAATAGAAAGATATATTTCTCTAAAAATAGTTTTGATTTCATCTATGTCAACATTCTTTGATGGATTTTATGCTTATTTAAAGTTGATATATTATGATACAAAACTTCTATATTGTATTTAAGGTTTTATGATATGTTTGACTGTGGATGTGCTATTTTTATACCATTCATAGTTTATGGTGAAATTATTGACATTTCGTATGCTAGTTTTAATACGAATGTTTATGTTATGTTTAAACCTTTTCATATGGGAATGCATTGGACTTAATATGTGACGGGTGGAGCCCGCTATATCTCCTTGATTCATCGGTAGGTCTCATGAGACAAACTAGTGTCTTGGCACAAGGCCTTGGAAAAATCTTATTTGTAGTCTTGGCACGAGGCCTTGGCTATGTGGTTATAATAGTCTGGAATTATGAATTCCAACATTATGAAAGTGGTTATTGATATTGCATGTGATTATTCTACTAGTAGAATATCCATGTGAGTAAGTAAATGGCATTATTTTATTTTATCTTTTCCATTTTATTCTGAAGTTCAAGTTTAAAATGCTTTTGTTTTAGTTATAAACTGCCTTAAGTGTTTATGCTTATTTATGAAAGCTTCTGCTATAATGTTATCCTTACTGAGCATCTGAGCTCACCCCTTTCAATGTTTTATTTTTCCCAGGATTATGAAGAAGTAATTTATGAATGACCTGCAGGGATAGTATGAGGGGATATGAAGACAAGAAGTTTTTTTATGATGTAATGTAATAATTTATGGATGTATCTAGTTATTCCAAGGATACTAAACTAATCGATATTTTGAGACTTGATCTTTCTCGTGATCATGCCAATGTTATGTAATAATGCACCGACTCTAGGTAACTAGGGTCGGGGCGTTACAGTTGGTATCAGAGGAAGTTTAGTACAAACCTTGGAAGCTAGATTTAGATAAACTCTGATTAGAGCACGTAGACCTAAGATGAAATTTGAGGATTAGTGTAGAAGAACTTCCTAGAATTTTGGTATTGTAGAGATTTTGTGAGTTTTCCGAGCAATACATCCCGGTCTGGATACGAGTAGGTAGAGGCGGCTCTGGCACAGATGTACCTAGGGGTAAAACCCGAAAACACCGCTTTGAGCTAGACTCGAACGGGAACTGGTGCACGACAACGGGCCTTGCTGCACTCTGGGTTACGACACTCCCAGGGGATATTCTTAGGATAACTCTCATTTTCTTTATAAATCATTACGAAGGGTTTATGAGTATATACTTCCTCAAAGAAAACATTTTTATGATTATGGATTATATCCATAAATAGTTCAATTTATGTTAAGTGTTTTATAAGTATGGGATTATGTATTTTGATTCATAAACTGATCTAGTTTATGCCATTGTTTCGAAATGGCGCCTAGTGGAAGAAATGGAAACCGTATCAATGCACGCACTCCATGTAGGTATTTCCCTCATTCTCAAGATAATTATAGTGGAGATGGTGATGCAACTGGTGATGATCAGCTAATCACCATACTGGGAAAACTCACTCAGGTTATGAATAATAACCTTACCCGTATGGAGCACCCTGATCCACATCGTGGAGGATCAATGTTAGATCGATTCATGAGGCAACAACCACCAACGTTCAATGGGAGTAAAAATCCCTTAGTAGCTGAGCAATGGATAAATTCCCTAGAGAAAATATTTCAGGCTTTGGGGAGCAGTGAAAGGGAAAAAGTTATCATGGGAGTTTACCGCCTCACTGGAGATGCTGGTCAATGGTGGTCATTGATTCAAAACATGAAGGAAGATGATGAAGTATCAAATATGGAATGGAGGGAGTTCAAAGATCTGTTTTTAGAAAAATACTTTCCTCGCGACCATCGAGCAGATATGGAAAGGCAATTTCTGAGTCTGAGACAAAAGGAGGATGAAAATGTCACAAAGTATGAGGCTAACTTTACAAAGTTAGCGAGGTATTCTGGAGATTATATTCGCAACCCATGAAGTAAGATTGATCGTTTCATTGATAGGTTAAAACCATTTCTCCGTCGAGCATTAGTATCACAATCCTTTTCATCGTACGAAGACATTGTCTCATGTGCTATCAAGACCGAAAAGGAATTCTCTAAGTCTTATGACTTTAAAGAAAAGAAAGAGAAGAAGAGACCTGCTGATCAATCTGGGAATGGAAATAAGGGGAAGAAGGGAAAGGTTGTATATCCATCTTGTGGTAAATGCGGGAAGAAACATCCTGGTACTTGCTTGAAGGGAATGAGAGTCTGTTACAAGTATGGTGAAAAAGGCCACCAAGCTCGTGATTGCAAGGGGAAGAAGGAAGCTACCAACGTTCAGTGCTACAATTGCAGGGAGATGGGGCATTATGCAAATGCATGTCCTAAGCGTCAGGAGAACATACCTCAGAAAAGGACAAGGGATCAAGGCCAGGCTTATGCTATCACTACTGCTGAGGTAGAATCTCCGAAAGACGTGGTGGCAGGTAGTTTAATGGTTTCCTCAAGTTTAGAAAATGCATTATTTGATTCTGGATCATCGCATTGTTTCATATCTTCCCAGTTTGCTATGAAAAATAGATATTTCCAATTTGATTTAATAAGGGAGTTGCCAGTTAAAACTCCTAAGGGAAGTATCATTGCAACAAAGTTTTGTGAATCAGTCCCCATTAGAGCACATAAATGTTCGTTATCTGCTGATCTCATAGTCATACCTATGATTGAGTTTGATATAATCCTCGGTATGGATTGGCTTTCGGACTATGATGCGAAGATTTATTGTAAGAAGAAAGAGGTTACGATTCTTGATGATAATGATAAGGAACACCTTATCTTTAGAGCAGAATCGTCACCACCTAATTCTTATTTAGATCCACCCCCCAGTAGCTCAACATAATTCAATTATTGGGGAGGAAGAGAATGAAATAACTGTCGGTGAGGAATGGAATGTTCAAATAGAGGATTTACCTGTTGTGAAAGAATTGGTAAATGTATTTCCGGAAGATTTACCTGGACATCCTCCAGAACGAGAAGTTGAGTTTTCCATTGATTTGATTCCTGGATCAAGGCCTATATCGAAGAACCCTTATAGAATGTCCACTGTAGAATTAGTTGAACTAATGAAACAACTAGAGGAATTGAGTAATAAGGGATTTATTTGCACTAGTGTTTCTCCATGGGGATAACCTGTTCCTTTTGTTATAAAGAAAGATGGATCTATGAGGTTATGTATCGACTACAGGGAGATCAATGCTATAACGATAAAGAACAAGTATCCCCTACCTCGTTTTGATGATTTATTTGACCAACTGCATGGATCTCAATACTTTTAAAAGATTGACCTTCGATCTGGATACCATCAGTTGTGTGTGAAGAAGGAAGACATTCCGAAAACAGCATTTCGAACTAGGTACGGGCATTACGAGTTTACTGTAACGCCGTTTGGATTGACTAATGCACCATTTGTATTCATGGATATGATGAATAGAGTTTTCATGGAGTATCTCGATGAATTTTTGGTGGTATTTATTGATGATATAATGGTATACTCCAAAACCTATGAAGATCATGAAAATCACTTGCGCATTATCTTGAAGACTCTGAGGAGGCATGAATTATATGGGATGTTTAGAAAGTGTGAATTCTGGCATCAGGAGATTTCTTTTCTTGGCCATATTGTCTCTAAAGATGGAATCTTTGTTAATCCTTCTAAGACCAAGGCAATCCAAGAATGGCCAGCACTTATGAGTATAACTAAGGTACATAGTTTTATTGGTGTGGCAGGTTATTATCGATGTTTCGTCCAGAATTTTGCCCGAATGGGTAACCCATTAACGAAGCTCACACGTAAAGGGGTTAAATTTGTTTGGACAAAAGAGTGTGAAGAATGTTTTGAAGAACTGAAGAGAATATTAGTCAATGCTCCTATATTGTCTCTACCATCAGGGAATGATGGGTTCGTTATTTATAGTGATGCATCAAAGAAAGGACTTGGTTGTGTCCTTATGCAGAATGATAGAGTTATTTCCTATGCATCACGACAGTTGAAAATTCATGAACAAAACTATCCTACTCATGATCTCGAGTTAGCAGCTGTGATCTTTGCTTTGAAGATATGGAGGCACTACCTCTATGGTGAAAAATGTGAGATTTATACTGATCACAAGAGTTTGAAGTATATTTTCTCATAAAAAGAACTCAACATGAGGTAAAGGAGATGGCTTGAATTACTCAAGGATTATGATTGCACGATACACTACCACCCGGGGAAAGAAAACAAGGTGGCAGATGCTTTGAGTAGAAAAGACCATGGTGTTTTGAACAATATGAGAATTGAAAGGGATCCAATTTTCATGGATCTAGTGAATATGGACATTGGAATAACTAGTGAAGTTGAAACATCAATACTTTTTCAAATGGTTGCCAAACCATCTTTACTAGAAAGGATTAAGAGTTCTCAGACCAATGATGAAGAATTTAAAAAGAAGATTAAAGCTGTGAATGATGGGAGATTGAGAGACTTTGTGTATGAGGATGGAATTTTGAAATTTGGGAAGAGACTTTGTGTTCCCGATATACCTGATCTAAAAAGGGAATTGCTGGATGATGCTCATAGTTCCAATTTCTCTATACACCTTGGGAGCACGAAAATGTATAGAGATTTGAATGAACATTTTTGGTGGGACAACATGAAGAGGGAGATTGCTGATTTTGTGTCATGATGCATGGTTTTTCAACAAGTGAATGCTAGAAGGCAACAGCCTGGGGGAGTCATGCAACCTCTTCCCATACCTGAGTGGAAATGGGACAATATTACGATGGACTTTGTCATGGGGCTACCAAAGACTCCTAGAAGGAACGATGCAATAAGGGTTATTGTTGATCGTCTTACCAAGTTAGCACATTGTCTTGCTATAAGAGAAGATCTACCCTTGGAACGTCTAGCAAGACTATATATTAATGAAGTTGTGAGACTTCATGGAGTACCCCTATCAATTGTTTCTGATCGTGATCCCAGTTTTACTTCAAGATTTTGGAAATGTCTTCAGAAATCCCAGGATACTGAACTTCATTTGAGCACTGCTTACCACCCTCAGACATATGGACAATCAGAACGGACTATTAAAACCCTATAAGACATGTTGAGATCTTTATCACTTGACTTTCAGGGTATGTGGGATCAATATTTACCACTCGTAGAATTTTCCTATAACAATAGCTTCCATTCGAGTATTCAGATGGCACCATATGAAGCGTTATATGGAAAGAGATGTCGTACACCAACCTGTTGGGATGACGTTGGTGAAAGAAAACTTGTAGGCCCAGAACTGGTGGAGGAAATGATGGAAAAGGTGAAGGTAATCCAAAATCACATCAATGCAGCTCAAAGTAGGCAGAAGAGCTATGCCGACAATCGAAGGAAGGATTTGGAATTTCGAGTCGGTGATCATGTTTTCCTGAAGGTATCTCCATGGAAGGGAGTCATGCGTTTTGGAAAGAAAGGTAAATTGAGTCCCAGGTACATCGGACCTTTCGAAATTCTAGAACGAATTGGGACTGTAGCTTACCGATTGGCAATGCCGCCAAGTCTCTCCAAAGTTCACGATGTGTTCCACGTATCTCTGTTGAGGAAATACATGCCTGACCCAACGCTTGTACTCACTTACGAGGAATTAGAAGTGGAACCCGATCTGCCTTATTGCGAAGAGCCCGTCAGGATTCTTGATACAAGAGAACAAGTACTGAGAATCCGGACGACGCGTCTGGTAAAAGTTTTGTGGAGAAACCATAAGATGGAAGAGGCAATGTGGGAACCCGAGAAACTTATGATGAAGAACCACCCGAGTCTTTTCATGCGGTAGTATTCTAGAAATTTCGAGGATGAAATTATTTGAAGGAGGGGAGAATGTAACACCACAAGCATCTACGGTACGCTTCTCATTGAATAATGTGATAGCGTGTGTTGTACACAACACCGAGTTCTAACACACCATAACCAATCAAACTAGCCGTTATGAATAGTAATACCTACTTTTTGAAATTATATATATTTTATATTTTAAAATGGACTTCATTTTTGGATTCAGAATATCGAATTTAGCCTAAGGTGAAATTTTGGTACTTTTCCGATAACTTTCATATTTTGATGAATAGTGAAAAGTACTAAATTTTAATTAAAAACAAATTTTTTAATCAAAGTAATTAATAGTGATAAATTATGAATTTGAGTGGTTTTAAAGTATATTTAGAATATATTTTTACCATTTAATATAATTTTGGTCATTGGACATAATTTTACAATTAAACCGAACATAAACAAGTGTCAATCTTTTGATAGTTATTATCTCTTAAAAACACGCTTTTTGTTTTGTCAGCGGGAATTAATTTTAAATTAATTTCTGCCACTTCTGTGTTTTGAATTTAGAAAAATGGATTCCATATTTGGAATCAGGATGTTCAAATTGTGTAAATAGTTAACTTTTATTTTTAGACATTTTGAATAATTACTGCGGTAAATATTTTATTTACCATGGTAAAGGGTAAATCCGGTAAATAAGGGTTAAAAAATAATATTATAATAATACTAAATTACTCTAAAACGTGTACTAGCCTTATTTTTTGATACATGTTCGACCATATGAATCTTTGGGTCGATTTTGGGACCCCATGGTGCCACTTGTAGGTGATAGAGACACTTTTTTTTTAATTATGTTAAAATGAATACAAAAATGACACAAGCATATATCTTTTAGAAAAACAATTTTTACATAGGGTTATATATGTTGGATTTTAGATTATAAATATTCATTATAAAGATAAAAATATTTCCTACATAGTGATATTTTATATATAATTTTTAGACATTAAATAATATAATTTATTTATGACACAATGATGATGAATTAATTACTATAATAGTGACAAATTAAAATAATTGATATTATAAATACCCAAATAAATATAATATGAAACTTTTAATGAATTAAAATAATTTTATAGGTTAATATGATATATTAGTATTGATTTAATTTACATTGTTCGAAGTAATCAATCTGTTATGAGTTTCACAAAAATCAACTATTGAATAGTGTCAAAATTGACATAAAAGAGTTCTTAAAACCAATATTATATTATTAATTGATATTAAATTCCTGAAAATCTATGGTTCGGCCAAGAGACTTATCTCATGATAGGTTCATCATTAATGGACCACTTGGGGGTCTCTTGGAAGTATATAGTAAGTTTATTAACCATATTATATAAAAATACAAAGAGACATTGTAAAAGTGAAACTAATTAACTTAGAGTTAATACTTAAAGATAAGGTTAATATAAGTACCCAAACCTGTCTAAATTCTATTCATTGAGTTTTTTTCGACCCATGACCACCTTAACATTTAAATAATCAACTTTGGAACCATTAGAAACCGAATATGAATTTATTATAAATTAATATTTCTAGCTTTTCCAAAGGTGCCCCTCACCCCTCTTATAAAAGGGCACTCCTCCTTCTCATTTATTAACACCTTCAAAGCCCTTTGGTTCGGCCAACCCCTGCCCAAATACTATCTCAACTTCCCTAAATACAACCTAAAGGTCATTTTTTGATCAGAAATCTAACCTATGGAGCCCTTTTGATCAAATCAAAATGAAGAACCCGAAGAAGAGGTAATGTCTTCACCACCCCTTTTCAAGTTCCTTTCTTCTTCCACTTCCTCTTTCTTTGTTATTACCATTATAAAATAATAACTCCAGTAGCATATATATACTGTTATGATATTATAAATATGGTACAACCATATTCAGTATTCTATCCATCCTTTGAATAACATGTCACCATACGTGCGTACGTACGGCTTACCGTCTCCACGTCGTGGTGTAATTGTTATTCAAAATATTTTTTTTGGATGGGTATAATAATGAATGTGTAAATCATGTAAATAATAAATAAAACAAGTTAATTATTCTGTATATATGATATACCATCCATTTATATATTATTTTTATATCAAAAGAATGATATTGTCGCTCGTGCGTACGTACTGACTACCGTCTCCACGAACGCGATAAGATTCATTCTCCATCGTATCCATTCAAGTATAATTATCATTTGATGAATTAAAAAATGATGTTTAAGGACTTGATATCATTCTGGATATGAATTATATACAACCTATCCATTACAAACATGGCTTACGTAACAAAACATATAAAAGAAAACAAGTAAGTTAACACCCGAAACAGCGATAATAATAAGATATTATTATCAAATCAATATTAAAAGATCATATATGATATCATATTAATATATATGATTCTTTTATAATTAAATAACAATAAATTCACCATTATATAGGAGGTAAACCTACCGTCGACCAAGGAAAAAGTACAAAGTAAGGGATTTTCTTATCTAACTTTCAATTCCGTGAGATTTCCATTGATCGCCACTAAATTATTGAAAGTGGTGTATTGTGTACTACCATTTGATATATATATTATCATTATTCTCTTTATATTCATGTTATTCTGTAAATCATTTGGTGGTTATTAACTTTTGGCCATACGACTCAGTTGATTAATGTGGTAAGGGTTATTTCACAATCTCTTCATTATCCGAGGTTGTTTATATGTAATAATCTACTGGGATCTCTTTATCATCCACATCCATGTTTCTTAATAATGTATTTCAAAACATTTTTATTATTTACAAGAATATGGGTTAAATTCATTTATACCATTTTTTGACTTTTTATAAGAGGAATCTTTCCGTCGTTTTCAAAACAAGGTCCTTTTAACCTTTTCGACAGAATTAAAGTAAGAATGTGTTTTTAAACTTATACGGCGGGTGCGGTTATTTTCCGCCATTATAAAATCATAAATGTTTTCCTTACAAGATTATTAGAATATTTTCAAAGAAAATGTTTTATTTTATATGGCTCTTAAATGATTTCAAAAATAGAAAGAGATATTTCTCTAAAAATAGTTTTGATTTCATCTATGTCAACATCCTTTGATGGATTTTATGCTTATTTGAAGTTGATATATTATGATACAAAACTTCTATATTGTATTGAAGGTTTTATGATATGTTTGACTGTGGATGTGCTATTTTTATACCATTCATAGTTTATGGTGAAATTATTGACATTTCGTATGCTAGTTTTAATACGAATGTTTATGTTATGTTTATACCTTTTTATATGGGAATGCATTGGACTTAATATGTGACGGGTGGAGCCCGCTATAGCTCCTCGATGCATCAGTAGGTCTCATGAGACAAACTAGTGTCTTGGCACAAGGCCTTGGCAAAATCTTATTTGTAGTCTTGGCACGAGGCCTTGGCTATGTGGTTAGGATAGTCTGGCATTATGCATTCCAACATTATGAAAGTGGTTATTGATATTGCATGTGATTATTCGACTAGTAGAATATCCATCTGAGAAAGTAAATGGCATTATTTTATTTTATCTTTTCCATTTTATGCTGAATTTCATGTTTAAATGGCTTTTGTTTTAGTTATAAACTGCCTTAAGTGTTTATGCTTATTTATGAAAGCTTCTGCTATAATGTTATCCTTACTGAGCATCTGAGCTCACCTCTTTCAATGTTTTATTTTTCCCAGGATTATGAAGAAGTAATTTATGAATGACCTGAAGGGATAGTATGAGGGGATATGAAGACAAGATGTTTTTTTATGATGTAATGTAAAGATTTATGGATGTATCTAGTTATTCCAAAGCTACTATACTAATCGGTCTTTCGAGACTTGATCTTTCTCGTGATCATGCCAATGTTATGTTATAATGCACCGACTCTAGGTAACTAGGGTCGGGGCGTTACAACCGATGTTGCCACAACCCTACTAAGTATGGACCACTACCTAGGGTATCATATTCATGATGATTCCACAAAACCTACAGGGTTAACTTTCTAGATAGGGGATTTCCACCCGTGGATAAGTGGTCACATTGATACCAAGAACCGGATCTAGGGAAACGATGCTAGAGGATCCTGCTTCGGGCCCACCAGAGGGATGCCACAACCGTAACAGATGAAACATCCCATCAAGAGGATCAAAAACCTATACTAAGGTTGTGATGCCGTGTGAAACCTCATAGGAATGAACCAAGGGAGTACCCTCAACCACCGCTGGTCCAAACGTCGCTAACCCGAGCGACCCGCCACAACACCACCCCATGCACCTCCAAGGCCGATACAGAGGCCACCATCACGATCCACATGGAATAACACGTAGGATAGGTTGTTTACTCACCTGAAACAAACATCCAGAGAAAAGGAACTATTCACCGTAGCTATCCCATGCGGGGCCCACACAACGATCCTGAAACTCAACAAGTGAATCATAACACTACGATCCCCTTGAAAAACCACTCAGGATCCACTACTCATTTGTCCAAAACGGACACCCAGTGGAAAAAGGTACTATTCACCGAATCCAGCTCAGGTGGGGCCCACACCTCAATCTTAGAACTCATAAAACAGATCAAACCATTGTGATCCTCTATAAAAAACACACAGGATCGACTATTCATCTGCCAAAATAGGACATCTGGAGCGAAATGTGTGCTTCTCTGTAAACTCACAAAACCCGGCCTCATGGGGCCCGCACCCCAATATCATCACCAACACCCAGAAACCATCAAGAGAAGTTTTTCGTGCCATCAGGGTATCAACTCCACTGACGGCACACTAATCGGACGCTCCGGGTAGATGATACAATGGCCCGAAGTCGAATAATAAAAAAATATTATTATTTTATTCATCATTTCAAGCTCTCAGGCCATATTCCATAACATTGAAACCCCCAAACCTTCACCGAAGGGTTCCCCACGTCTCCAGGGCCGTTTAACCATAGACAGCACGCGAATCGGACCCCTGGAATGCAGGAAACAGGGGTTTTACCACCCCCATATACAAAAGAGGGTCGAACCGGCCTGAACCGGCCGCTTCGGCCGGCAAACTGCACCGCCGCGGCGCGACGCAGCGTGCACGCATGCACTCGGCTAACCACCACCCCCCCTACTATGGGGATCACTACTAATTAGTGGTCCCAGTTATCTCCCACAGCCTACCGCCGCCGGCGCCACCGTGCCGGCGAACCTTCCGAGGGCTTCCAGGGGCACCCCGGTGGTCAAAACGCAAATCCGAAGACATCTGTGCCAACCCAGGACCATATCTACACATATGCAGGCTCAAAACAGTGAAAACCCAACCAAATAGGGATTTGGTATTTTGAAACTCAAAACGCCTACCTATTGGCGGATCGCCGGAGCTTCGGGTGCAGAACGACACCTACGACACATTGGAGCTGAATCTGCTGACGATCGGCGCTGAAAACGGACGCCCAGGGCTCGATCTAGTAAAGAAACGAGTGAGATGAGGAGGGGGATCACCGTGCATACAATATTGGGGTGAGATAGAAATTGGTTTTCTTTTTTTTTTAAATAAAAACATCATTTAATCTCCTCGCCAACCCGCCTCCAACCCGACACCTGACGCCGACTAAAATTATGTCGCCCCTAGGGTAAACACAGTGTTCTGAATGCAACAACACACTCAGAATTGCGATATGAGACTCCGTTCAGGATTTATTCATGCCGACACTTGTAAATGAACTTTTGCATTTATTTATGAAAACGCCCCTTGTGGATTTTCTCACAGCAGGCCCGCGCCTGCAAAGTTTACACCCTGGCTTGGGTAAACAGCATGTTCTGGACGCAATTGTGCCCTCAGATTCTCATTCCGAGCTACTTGGTATGATATAACACAACCCCTGCATGTGCATAGTATAAAAATACTTAATATTTTTTATAAAATTAATTTCGGACACACCGGGCCTCGGAATCGCATGCCGTCTTCGCGCCTAACTCTGAAATTATTCATAAGAATATTCCAAATTTTAACAATGCCAAAACCCGAGTCGCTACATCCTAACCACATTATAACTTTTCATCCCGGAAAATCTATAAGCACGAGGAAAGCAACATGACTCTCAACTGGGTCTCCCAAGCCAGCAAGTTCGCCAACAAACACCCCCGCCCGAATACCTTAGTTAGAGGTATTCTTCCACTACACCTGAACACTGTCCGCTTTGGGTGGAACTGGCTCGCCCGCACGGTTTTAATCGCATCACAAAAATGCATCTCGGTGGTGGATAGATCCCTCTTCCTCACGCATTCGGAGCACGCCGAACAAAACCCACACATGGTCTTACCAATCCCTTGAGTAAAAACCCGAGCAAGCAACGAAAAGGAAAGAGTAACGCTATATAGTGTCTATCAAACTATCACAGAAAGTAGAAAGGACAATGGAGTATCTCTATCCATCCACGGATCCTCTGGGTCAACAGCCTCTAGGGATTTCATTTGTCCTCTCTCTCGGTCACCAGTTCCCTAAGCCCGGCGTGGACCACCTCGGGGTGGAGGTGGTGGAAATTGATACTGCCTACCACCTTCTACTTCTGCACTAGCTTCGTCTCCACGTCCACCGCTCTGCGGACCTCCTTGCTCAAGACACTGCCTCTACAAAGGCATTCTGTCGACCGACTCTTTCTCAGTAGCACGATGGGTTGGAAAATATTTAGCAATATTTCCCTGACTGTTGCAAGAGTAACACCGCCTTCCGTGCGGCTGACCAAAACTAGCATGTGAGCCCTATGATCCTTGAGCCTCAGATCCACCATCCTAGGGTCTCCTCCTGAAATGTCTCCCACATCCGAGCCCCTGAGTCTGTCGTCGGCTACCATATGCTGATTTGACTGATGAAGTCTCAGCTCTCACGTGCTCAGCACTAACAGGTGGGGTCTGCTCGTCCAGAAAGCTCTCCACCACTAGGGCCCGCTCCAGCACTCTAGCATAGGTGGGCATACACAAGGAAACCACACCTTCATGGATGTCCCTGCGTAGGCCCTTCTCAAAGGTCCGAGCCTTAAATAATGGGTCTTAAACTATATCCAGGGAGTAGCACGACAAGTCTGTAAAACTCATTGAGTACTATGACACAGTCATGCCCTCCTGTCGAAGCTGTAGAAGCACTTGGATCTGCACCAACCTCAGCATCACAGGATAGAACTATTCCATGAAGATCCGCTTAAACTCTACAAACATGAGAATCTCCTCATCGTGGGACTATGTCACTAGGTTCCACCATCACCCGACTGAAGCATGCTGAAGGCTCGCCGCTAGAACCACCATCTGATCTGGAGGTGTCCTCACCAGGCGAAAGTCTCGGGTGACTATTTTGAGCCAGTCATCACCTGTATGAGGGTATGGATTGCCCCAGAACCTAAGAGTTTGTTGCCTTTGGAAATCATGTAGTTCACTCAGCCTGTGTCCAACCTTATCCTGCACTGCCGACATAACCAGGTGCTTGACAGGTGGTGGCTCAACTAGAAGACCACCTGGAGGTCCAGCCTCAGAACCTACACCCTGGTCCACAACCTCTAGATGGGGCGGATTTTCACCAAAATCCCCCTGTGGAACCCTCATTGGATATCATCATGGAGGAATCTTGAAATATATTCAAGACACACCATAGTCAAAGAGTATATCTGGTTAGTTGACTCAATAAGAATAAGGGAAACCCAAAAACCGAGTCACATATGAGGCATGTACCATTATTTCCCTACAAACATTTTACGAATTAGTCGAAAGGCAGGTTATCAGAGTCCTGGTGTATGCATACGTTGGTCACCGCAACAACACTGGAGTCTCTAGCCTGAAAGCTGAGCTCGAAAGATCATAACACTACCACTATGCAACCTGAACCGAACTCACAGCTAGACCAGCTACGCTCTGATATACCAAAGGTGGAACCTCTTATGATACCACTCTGTCACGACCCGACCCAACGAGGCTGAAGTGGTGACTCCCCAAGCCCACCTCTAATAGGCCAGGGGCTGACGTCTCACGCTGAGTAGGCTATCACACACCAAGGAGGCATTAGCCTAAGGTACCTGTACACATGCACCCTCATACACCTCCATGAAAAATGGCAAGGATATATAAAACTGAAAAGAAAATGCATGCATACATCTATCCCAAACCAGAGTGCTACAGCATTACAAAAAGGGAAAAATAGGACCCACCAATGGAAAACTACAAAAGTGTCCAATCAGCTCAGAAAGAGGTAAAACACTTCCAAAACACCTACGAGTAAGCTTCTCGGCACAGCTCCGATAAACACCCTGGTCAAACCCACACACTAAGATCCACCTACTCTGGGTCCTCCTGGGACTCCGTCGAAAGGCATGTGGTCTGCACAAGACACAAACATGTGTGGGAAAAGCCCGTGTAAGGGTGAGTATAACAATACTTAGTAGGGAACCCCAAAAACCAAAAACAAGTGAGAAACTGAAAGGAAACAGTCCGCTCATCCCATCTAGAGGGAACCCAAATGACATAGAAACTCCATCTCATGACCATCCTCGGCTAAACACAACTAGTCAACTCAGCTAAGGTGTATTCCCATACAAACACCGTGAACAATCCATATATTCTCAGCTCACGCACCAAGCCACATGAGGTACCGACCACATCACTGGCACCAGTTCACAACCAGAAGAGAACACTCCATGATTACTGTCATCCCATATAACACTCTTCCGAGAGATAAACTACATCGGTTCCTAAACAAACATCTCAGATGCTCACCTGAGAGATCACACTCGTCGGAAACCATCACTGAGGAAACCCATCCGAAACAACATAAACACCAAACTCCTCGGATATGGGATCGCTCCTAGGGTCCTCTAGGGTATACTAGAACCCACACAGGTAGAAGAAGATCTCATAAATAGGGGATCACTCCCAGGGTCTACTAGGGGATACCACAACCTGATCTGGCATTCCTAGATCTCACAAATAGGGGATCACTCCTAGGGTCCATTGGGGGATACCACAACCCGATCTGGCACTCTTTAGAAACACGTCACTCAGATATAGGGTCGTCTCCTGTGTATTGTTTGAAACGACGATACTGGAACCCTATCTGGTATAACTCACGATGTTGGGGATCAAACTGACGATGTACCAACCCTACCAAAACCACGCGCTGAGTAGGGGATCCTATAACCAACGATACCAAAACCCCACTATAATCATCATGCTGAGTAGGGGATCATATACTCGATGATTCCATAACCCTACTGATCACGGTCCACTGTATATGGGATCATGTTACCGATTATTCCACAAACCCTAGGAGGTTAACCTGCTAGATAGGGGATCGACGCTTGTGGATAAGCAGTCACAACGATACCAAGAACCTGATCTAGGTAAACTATGATAGAGGATCCCACTCTGGGACCACTGGAGGGATGCCACAAGTCTAATAGATTAAACATCCCATCGAGGGGATCACAAACCTATAATAAGGTTGTGATGCTGCACGAACCCCTGTAGGAATGAACCAAGGGAGTACTCTCAACCACTGCTGGTAAAAATGTCACTAACCCGAGAGACCCGCCACGACGCCACCCCGCGCTCCTCCAAGGCCAATTCCGAGGACACCAACACGATCCACGTGGAAAAACACCTAGGATAGACTATTTACTCGCACGAAATGGAGATTCGGTGAAACAATGCACTATTCAACATAACTAGCCCGTGCGGGGCCCACACAACATTCCCAAAACTCATAAAGAGGATCATACCACTACGATCCCCACAGAAAAAACCCTTGGGATCCACTACTTGTTCGTCTGAAATGGACACCCGGTGAAAAAAAGGTATTATTCACTAAATCCAGCTCAGGTTTGGCCCACACCTCGATCCCAGAACTCATCTAATGGATCGCACCATTGCTATCCTCTCGAAATAAACACATATGATCGACTATTAATCCGCCAAAATCGGACTCTTGGAGCGAAAGGTGTGTTTCTCCTTAAACGCCCAAAACCATGCCTCAGAAGGCCTGCACCCCAATCTCGGTCCCAACACCCTGAAACCATCAATAAAAGGCTTCCGTACCATCATGGTCTCAATGCCACTGACGTCACATCCATCGGACGCTCCGGGTAGAAGATACAATGGCCCGATGTTGAATAATAATAAAATATTATTATTTTATTCGACATTTCAAGATCCTGGACCATAATCCTGAACTTCGAAACCCCAAAAAACACATTGAAGGGTTCGCCTCATCACTAGGGTCGTGCCGCCATGGATGGAACACGAATCCGACCCCTGGATGGCATGTAACGGGGGTTTTAAAACCCTCGTGTACAAAATAGGGTCGGATCAGCCGCCGCCAGCCGCTCTAGCTAGCGGACCACGCCACCTCGGCGCGATACACTCATGAGTGCGCGCTCATCTGACACCCCCCCCACTGTGGGGGTCTCCGCTAATTAGCGGCCTGACCGCCGCGCCTCGGTGGTCCCGGTTATCTTTCTCGGCCTGCCACGCCAGCGAACCTTCCGAGGGCCATTAGGGGGCACCCCGTGGATCCAATGGAAAATTCAAAGACGTCGGAGCACCCCTCGATACTGGATCTAAACATATGTAGGCTCAAAATAGAGGATAAACAACCAAATCAAGATCTGGGATTTCGAAACTCAAAACGCCTACCTGTTGGCGGATCGTCGAAGCTTCGGGTGCAGAACAACGCCTGAGACATGCTGGAGATCGATCGGCTAACGATCGACATAGAAAACGGACGCACGTGGCTCAATCTAGCAAAGAACAGTGGGAGAGGGGGAGGGGGTTCGTCGTGAGTACATGATGGGGGGATAAAGAGAGATTGGTTTTCTTCTTTTAAAATAAAAACATCATTTATTCTCCCCGCCAACACGCCTCCGACCCGTCACCCAACACCGACTAAAATTATGTCGTTACTAGGGTAAATATTGTGTTATGAGTGCAACGGCGCACTCATAATTTCTATATGAGACTCCATTCAGGGGTTATTCAAGCCGACGCTCATAAATGAACTTTTCCATTTATTTTCGAAAATGCCCCTGGTGGCTTTTGGCACAGTAGGCCCGCGCCCGCAAAGTTTACACACTGCCTAGGGTAAAAGACAAGTTCTGGATGCAAATGTGCCCTCAGATTCTTGTTCTGAGCTACCATTTCAGAGGTAACACATCCCCGCCACGTGAATATTATAAAAATACATAATATTTTTATAAAATTAATTCCTGACACTTCGGGCCTCGGAATCATACGCCTTCATCGCGCCTAGCTCTCGAATTATTCATAGGAATATTTCAAAGGATGACAGGGCTTAAACCAAAGTTGCTACATTGGCTGAAAAAAATTCCCTAATCCTTTTTTTCAATTCCTTTATTTTATGATTTTCATGTTAAATGTCTATCTTAATCTAAGAGTAAAATAAAAGTGTGTGTTCTTGGGAGTGACAATGTTTTTAAATTGTTGTGAATGTTATTTTTTTCTCTTCTATTAAACATTTTTTCCAACAATTAGTTCCTTAGAAATGCTTTTTTGAAAATATTAAGGTTAATTTTGAGAAAGAAATCTGTGAGGATAATATATTAACTCCAGAAGCACCTAGTTCTCTACTATCACTTAAAGAACACAATAAATTTTTTAAATCAGAATTAATTTATCATGTGGACAACACACCTACCAAGAGTGATCCTTGTAATCATTTTTTATTGACAAGATTAAAATCTTCCTAAAAGATATTGATGTAGTTATTTATTTGTCACCTATGTCTGAAGGCCCAATAATAACTAAAAATGAGATTGGGAGATGAATTTTGAGATAGAGTTGGTGTCCTATAACCAACTATTTTAACTTTTATAACATGAATATTTGATGTATTAAATATTAAATTAAATAATGTTATTAAATATAGTTCAATGTTTTCATGACCATAATGTAATAATGCCCTAGAGTATTTTTCACATTGATAAGTTCATAATAGTTCCCTACTATGATAATAACCTTGAAGTGCTATGAAAATATTCCTAATATAGTTCTTAAGTTGGATAACATACTATGATGGGACACATAGTTCATAGACCATCGGGTGAGGGTAATCATAAGAATATTATACTTATTCTCATGAAGATCACACTTGGTAATCTCTAATACAAGAGACTATGGGAACATACATGCCAGTCATAATTCTGCATGTTTCGGTGTCATTGAATATGCCTATCTGTGAGTGTGTGTAATGGTCCTTAGACTTTAATATTATAATTAATTCATGTCATGACTTGCACACTTATATCTTATGAAGAAAATCACTACACTATATGTTGGAAAGACGTAGGGTATGTTGGGTGCATCACAAATGACATGTTATTAATTGATAATTCTAGAAAGGATTTTCCCTTCCATATTTATGGATGTTGATATCACGACCCTTTGATTAAAATATAACCATCTCCATAAATTCAATAGACATGCTTTAACGATGAGTATATTTCAGATATTCAAATTATGATATATCAATAATATTGATTAATGATATACTCATGCAACCTGCTTGATGAGATTATGTGAAAAATGGATTATATTACACAGTGAGTGTTTGTATGTAATTGTCTTCATTGTGACATTATGTTCTTTCTCGTGGGTTCATTGACTCGTTTTTAGATATGAATATTGGACATTAAAAATACCTCATAATTCCAATGAGAAAGAATCCTAGAGGGTCACAGACAATGTGTTTCTAGTGGTCTCGATTAAATTCTATTTTGATTTAATTAATGGAATAAATATTATTCTTAAGACTGAGGAATAATTTTATTTATGTTATATTGATCACATAAATTAAATAAAAATTTATTCACCAGATTCTGAATAAAATATATTTATTTATTTTATTGATTAATTAATAAATATTTATTTACATGTTTGGGAATAAAATATTTATTTAATTGAACAAGATATTTATTAAGGTGTCCAATAAATACATGAGATGTTCAAACGGACCAAGACTGTGTCTGGTGATAAAATAATTTTTTATGAGTTGGTAAATATTATTTATACATTTTTGGAAAATTGGCCCACAACAAAATAATAATACATTTATTTTTATTATGTGTCATGGAATTTTCTTAATGCTTATTATTATATTTTATGGAAACTATGTAATTAAATTGTGTAAATAAAATACCATATATATAAATAGTTTTCTTCATATATTGTGTAATTCATTCGAAATAAGTAATATGTTTGGAAATAGAGAATTGTGGGACACAATACATTCTCTATCTAATCCTACTCCTATCTACCTATCAATAATGATAAACCCAAGAGAAACTTTATTCAACTCCGAAGGACAAGCGATCAAGAACAACGAATGTAAGAGATTCGATTATCTACTCTAGCACCACAAGAACAAGTGTCTTTACTCCGAGACCATTTGAGCATTTTGGAAAGCCAGTAGATGGATTATACCCTTGGATCCTCACAAACACCAAAGAGTCAATTTATAAGGGTAGTTTCAGATGATAAAAAATCATCAACAAAGAGAGTTCCTATGATCAGGTACTTATTTCTTCATATATTAAATAAATTAATTATAAATTTGACATTCAAGATCATCAATCTTGGTTTCGATAAATGACTATTAAAATAAATTTTAAAATATCACCCACCATTTAATGCTTGCGTTGTACATGGAACTAACAAGTGGTATCAGAGTAGTCACATATCAATTTATAATTATTTATTTTATTTTTGATCTATCGATAATTGTGGTTAGATTTTCATTTCATGTTATTCATTCTTTAATCTGATTTGAATTAACATGTTATTGACATATTAATATTGTTAGTTCAATGTTTCAATTTCGTAATTGTTTTTGAAAATTGGAGAACAGCCATAGATTCCATCGAGAAGTTCCAAATCAATGGTTAGTAAAACTGAGTTACACGCCATGTGTCTAGAGCACACGTTGTATACCTATATAAGGACCTGGGCTTATTACAATACATAATCATGAATTTAGTAAAAAATTCACTACCTTTCACAATGAGGATATTTTCATGTTTAGATCTTTAGAGAATTGGGACATAATACATTCATAAAATTACTGATTATTACAAAGTGGATAGCATAAAACAATATTCATTTTTTTCAAATATAAAACTTTTCACATAAAACATGATTTCTTTGAGAAATCATCAAAAATTTAACTTGGAATTGTTATTTTTCTTATAGATCCTTATAACCTATGAAAATCATTTCAAAACCATGGTTGAGAAAAAAAATCTCATTAAGGGATATAAAAAGATGGAAGGAACACATTAGTCCATGAATACTTGTAACATATGAAATCATTTTCAAACGACATACTTGCCACCCATATATACTTACCTTGGGAAACATGAGATTTCCATAAGATTCCCACAAAACATAAGAACATAAATATAACCATAAAGTTTTCTTGGGGTATTACTTACAAAATCTTGTAGACCTCTCAGAATCCTTTGAATTTGTAACCCTCATGACTACCTTACAATTTGTGTTACCATCGTAGTTACCCTTGGATTAACCATATGGCCGACCACCAACTTACACATATACAATGAATTGGAGGGAGATATAGGTCCCACCCTTCATCATAAACAATTCTCAAGAACCATAACACAATCATACAAATGAATAATTTCATAAAAACATTTCTATTGAATTTTGTAAAACATATTTTCAAAAGATGATTTTAAAAGAAAATCCCCTTAAATATATAATATAACTAAACTGATATTTAATAGAGTGGATTAAATATATATTTACACTCTAAATTTACATAATTAATCATAATATAAAAAAAACCAATCACAAAAACAATTCTAAAACCACATAAATAATGAAGTAGAAGGTTAACCCAAAGAATGAAAATCGTGTTAAGAATTCCCTTACCTCGGGTCTGTCTTACTTAAAACTCGTTTAAACCACTTGTATAATATTTAAAATATTGTTATTAATTTATTAAAGATTAATATCCATCTTTATAATACCTTATATGATCATTTAATTCCATCATTTCACCCTTTAATTGTTAGTATTTTGTTCCTTTCACTGTTTTGGGTGAGTTCTTTACATGATATTCATGATCAGTTCATGATGGATTGTTCTTTTCGATTGGTAGTGAAACTCAAGAATTGGAATGGATTAATACTTACATATTTCCAGTCCCACTATACCATTTACAATTTTTAATTCTTACATGAGGATTATTCGTAAATTAAAACATTAGTGACGTTCGTTTTGATCATTTTAGTGGTTCTTTGATAATAACGACTTCATATTGTTTAATAAATTAAAACCATGTATGAAAAAGAATTAAAGAACCATGGATGAGACATAATAAATATATTATAACCTGCCGCAACCATAAAAATTGTTTCATGACCATCCTTGAGGAAATTAAAGAAAATTGAATTCACATTGTCCACGATGTCGGTAATTCGACACATCACCGACAATGTTTTTAATTCCTTGAATAAGTGGGGGAGGAGAAGAAGAATGCTGATGAATTTTCCATGAAAATGATAAAATCAATAATATAAATGATTCTAGAGCATTCATGCCACATGGATACGATGAGGTTAGGAATGAAGAAGAATGAAACATAAAATAAAAGATAACTTGAGAAAGCTCTCGGGAAAATTCTACAGCCTAACAGCCTCGCTTAAAATTTAAAAAAATAATTTCATGAGATAAAAGGGGTATATCATCATTATTACATAATATGGGAAGTAAGGGGGATATGTAATGAAATATCCTAACATAAATCAAATGGAATGAAAAATAATAACATAAAATGAAATAAAATAAATAAAATAAAAGAGGATGTTTACCTCTTGATCTGTTCTCCATTAGATCCTTCATAAGTCCTTTGGTTTTAAACTTTTGGTGAGACCAGAAGCACTTGGACGTGAGGAAGAACCATGGGAGGAGTTTTTGGAAGAACGTAGGTAAGTCTCAATGCTTTAGAGGTGTGGGAGTAAGATGGAAATGAGGGTGGTATTTATAGTGGAGGAGAGGAGGTATTTTTCATTATTTTAATCATTATTATAATATTGTATCTCAAAACTATGAATAACCTTAATTAATGTGACCCCAAATAGTAATAATTACATGTGAGTTCAAATAATGTGGTATTACATCACATATGATTTCATAAATAGTGTATTTAACAGATAAATTGAATAAATAGTATTTTACCGTGTTTTAGTATTCATCGAAAACTAAAATATTTCAGAAAAATCTCAAAAATTCTGCCTTAACATTTCTTTTCGTGTAGAATTAAAAAATGAAATCTATTTTTTAAAAATAATTTTTTAAATATTAGTAATTTAATTTTGTAATAAAATCAAATTTCATTCAAAAATAATTAATTTAAAAACTATAACTGCTTTTATATCACATTGAAAAATTAACCAGAATGTCATAATCTTAAAGCCTTAAGAAAATAAAATAATATTACAGTATACTATTCATTAGGGTCACATTAATATTCATATTCTTATTCATAAGGGTATGTTACTATTCACTAAAAAACATGTTGGTTCCATTAGGCTCTAAATAACTTACCAGACACAATTGTAGATGACAATTTTTTGAAATTATAAACATAGAAGTGGAAAAATTATTTTTAAAGGCTAGTTATAAATATCTACATAAAACAAACATTCATGCATTTAAAATTATTTTTGGAAAACATTGGGGTGTTACATTATCCCCACATTCTCGGAAATGCATCCTCGCAATTTTATTTCCTTATTTAACAAATGAGGGTACCTTTCTATCATTTCATTTTTAGACTCTCATGTTGCATCTTCTATCATGTGGTTAATCCAAAAAACCTTTACATGGTGGATTACCTTATTAGTAAATACAAGTTCCCTTCGATCAATAATCTAAACTAGTTTCTCTTCATAAGAATGTTTCTTTTCCAGCTGAACTGCTTCTCAACTCAACACATGTGACGAATCTAGCATATACTTCATCAACATTGAAACATGAAAAACATTATGTACCTGAGACCAGATTAGAGGCAATGCCATATGGTATGCAACTAGTCAATCCTTCTCCAGGATTTCAAAAGGACCGATGAATTGTGGAATTACATTTCTGTTATTACCAAAACGCATCACACATTTACAAGAAGATATTTTAAAAAAATCATGGTCACCTACCTCGAAAGAGAAGTCTTTCGTTATGTTATCTTCATAACTTTTCTACCTGCTCTATGCTGTCCACCAGTGCTGCTGAATTATCTTCACTTCCTCATCCACTTCCTATACTAATTCTGGTCCCATGAACTCTATTTCACCAACCTCATCCCAAAATGCTGGAGCCTGACACTGCTTTCCATGCAATTCCTCAAAAGGATCCATCTTTATACTGAAATAAAAAATTTTATTATAAGAAATCCCAACTAAATAAAGATGTTAATCCCAACATCCATGGTAGTCCTTTGAATATTCTCGAACAATATCCTCTAATGTCTAAATCGTTTGATCTGTCTGCAATCTGATTGAAGATGAAAATCTGTACTGAAATTTAATTATGTGCCCAATAAATTTTGAAGTCCCTTCCAAACATTAGAAGCGAACCTGTGATCCTGGTCAAATATAATGGACACAAGAACTCCATGTAACCTGACAATATCTTTTAAGTACAATTGAGAAATCTGACCCAACGACATTGTATCTTAAATAGAAAGAAAATGTGCAGATTTCGCGATATGATCAAAAATAACCAACATCACATTTTTACCTTGAAAAGCCTTTGGTAGTCCCACCATGAAGCCCGTGGATATATTCCCCCATTTCTAATCTGCCACTAGAAATGGATGAAGAATCCTCGTTGGTAACTACCACACTACATTAACCGGTTGAAATGTCAAAAATTTCACAGTAAATTATACAGTATCCCTTTTAATTCCATCCCACCTATAATACTCTTGAATGTATTTATACATCTTAGTACATCTTGGATGAACTGAAAATGGAGAACTATGAGCATCAAACATAAATTATTTCTTCAACTGTGAATCACAGGGCATAGACAACCTTTTACCAAATCTTAAAACACAATATTTATTAAGGTAAAATTCTGGAAACTTGCCCATTTTAACCTACTCTACTATTATCCGTAGATCATGGTCTTTCTTCGGCACTTTATTAATCCATTCTGATAAATATAACTGCACTGAAACCCGAAACAAAATAGATTTAGTCCTTGCACTAACAACTTCTAAGCCAAAATTTACCAAATCAATAACCAAGGGATAATGTTCCAAATATATCATGGTTAATGATCCATGATGTTTTCAACTCATGGAATCTGCCACTTTGATTTCATTTATTTGATGGTAATTGATCGTGCAATAATAATATTTTATCTGTTCAAGACATCTTCTATGCCTCATGTTTAATTCATTCTGAGTGAATATATACTTGATACTTTTATGGTCAGTATATATTTTATATTTGGCTCTATATAAGTTGTGCCTCTATATTTTCAAAGAAAAAACCACAGTTTCAAATTCCAAATCATGTGTGGGATAATTTAACTCATGAGGTTTAATTTGTCTTGATGCATAAGAAATTACTTGATCATTCTGCGTCAAAACACAACCAATTCCCTTCAAAGAACCATCATTTCTGATGAGAAACTCACCATTTTGAGAAGTCAAGGCCAAAACTAGTGGATTCACCAATCTCTTCTTCAGTTCCTAAAAACAAACATCACATTCTTTTATCCAAATAAATTTTATAGCTTTTCGTGTTAACTTAGTTATCAGGCTAGATAACTGTTAAAATTTCTTAACAAAAATTCAGTAATAACCTACTAGCCCAAGAAAATGACAAATCTCTGTAACATTTGTCGGTCTTTTCCATTCATCAACCACTTTTGGGGCAATATCAACTGTTATTCCATCCTTATTTACAATGTTCCCAAGAAAAGAAATCTGTTGCAACCAAAAATCACACTTTCTAGATTTTCCAGACAATTTAATTTCTTTTAAGGTTTTCAAAATAACCCTTAGATGTTTTTCATTCAATTCTTTACTTATTTAAAATACAATACTTTCATCAATAAACATAACCAAAAACTTATCCAAGAACTCGGAAAATATTCTATTCATAAGATTCATTAATAGAACAGTTGAATTAGTTAACCCAAATGAAATTATGAAAAATTCATAATGCCCTTATCTAGTAAGAAAGGATATTTTTGGGATTTCATATTCCCTCACCTTCAGCTGATGGTATCTAGATCTCAAGTCAATCATGGAAAATACTAAGCTTCCTGGAGATGACCAATAAAGTCATCGATATGAGGCAAAGGATACTTTTTTTTAAAAGTGATTTTATTAAAAGATATATAGTCATTTCAATGTCTCATGGAACCATCTTTTTTTTAATGAACAAAATAGGACCACCCCACGGTGAAGTTCTATGATGAATGAAGCCTTTATCAAGAAAATCATGTAACTGAGTTTTCAATTCAAGAAGTTCTATCTGAACCATACGATAAGGGGGTTCTGAAATATCATTAGCATCAGGAACTAATTGAATTGTGAATTAAACTTCCCTATCAGGTATGAGATCGAGTAACTCATTAGAAAAAACATCAAGGTATTCATTTACCACTGGCACATCATTAATCTGAAAAGTCCCCTTGTTTTCAACAATATGAGCAAGATAACTTTCATTTCCATTTTGAAATAGTTTCACAGCTTCCTGATATGTTATCAATTGTATGGGTTCTTTATTTTATTCAAAATGAAACTCTTTTTGGAAAAAAACTTCTTTATCTCTACATTCAATCTTTTTATGATATACAGAAATCCAATCCATTCCAAGAATACCATCAAACATGACTAAGGGAACAACAAAAAGGGTTTTAGGTAAAGTATTTCCACATACCACAATAGAATGATTCTTATAATTCCTCTTTACTATAATATTTTCCCCTAGTGTTTTAACAACATGTTCTGTTCTCATTTTTTGAGGTGATATTTCTAATTTACCATTAAATTTCTCAAAGATAAAGGAATGTGTAGACCCCATATCAAACAAAATTTAGCAAAATTAGAGTATAAAAGCAATGTACCTGATACAACTTCATTGGATGGATCAAAATATGCTGATGTAGTCACAAAAGATCTCACTACACCTTTCTGCTTTTATTCTGGCTTCTGTACATTATTTGGATCTCTTTTTGGGCAGGCATTTTCATAATGACCAATCTCACCACATTTAAAACACTTAACAGTTTTCTTATCAGAATTAGTCTTACGATCATTTTCATTACAATCTTAGGCCATATGTCCAAATTTAACACAATTAAAACAATTCTTAGTTTTGCTAAAACATTCCCTAGGGCGCTTCTTTCCACACGTTTGACAAACTAGAAACTAGATTTTCTTACCATCATATTTATTTTTTTGATTCTTACCCATCACTTTCCATCTGGACCTCTTATTCTTCTTGTTTCCAAAATTCACATGATCATCAGAAAACTCCATCTCTACCCTTTCAGCACATCATACAAGTTACTCATAACTTTTGAATTCACGGGAGGCAAACGTCCTTCGATACCTTGTCTTCAATCTTGAGTAAAAGTGGTTGATTTTCCTATCAAGATCTAGATAATATTTGAAGCATACCTCACCATTCGGGTGAAGTTCTCTTCTACACGACCAATGAATCTTCTACCTCCTATTTCGATTCATGTAATTACTTCACTATCCTATGTCACTCCACCTTAGTGAAATATTTTTCAAGGAAAATACTTTTAAATTCATCCCATTCTAAGGAATAAAAATCTTATTTATCCATGATATTCCTTACTATTTACCACCACTAAACAACTTCACCTTCAAAATGATAAATAGAAACACTTACCTTTTGATTATCAAAACATAACATAACATCGACTATCTTTTAAAGAGGTTTAAACTATCCTTCAGTCACAAATAGGTCAGAAGATCCATTAAAAGCATGGGGTTTTGTCTAATACAATATTTCACTATTGTCATGTTATGTTGTGGTGCCTATGGTTGTTCCCTTGCATAGATGCCACCACAATTTATTTCCTGTGTTAGCTGAACCATTACTTCCACAAACTTCTTGGTTCCAATCCCTACCATTTCGTGCTGCAGATTTAGAAGGATATCGTTCTGTCGGTGCCTCTCCTCTTCATCATCCCTGATTCTTCTGTGGACAACCATTCAGAAAAAACATATCCTAGATGAAAAAACTTGGTAATCAATATATTATATATCATTTCAGATTAATCATAGAGAAAAAATATTTTATAGTATTCTTTTAACATCATCTTAACCCATAATGTTATCTAAACGATCCTCTGATACCAACTATATGGACCGACCTTATACCATTACGTAATATTTGATTTAGTTAAATATTCACTTCCTTTAATATTGAAAATATTTTAATGTTTATATATTTACATAATTGGGGCATAAAAAATTTATGAAATTAAATATTATTACAGAGTGGATACCATAAAACAGTATTCATTTTTTTTCAAAATATAAAACTTTTCACATAAAACATGATTTCTTTGAAAAATCTTAAAAAATTTAACTTGGCTTCCTTATTTTCCTTACGAATCCTTATAACCTGTGAAAATCATTTAAAAACATGGTATGATAAAAAAAATCTTATTAAGGGATATCAAAACGAAGGAAAGAACATATTAGTCCATGAATACTTGTAACATATGAAATCATTTTCAAAAAACATACTTGTCACCAATATATACTTACCTTGTGAAACATGAGATTTCTACGAATTTCCAACAAAACATAAGAAAATAAATATAACCATAAATTTATATTGGGGAATTACTTACATAATCTTATAACCCTCTTGGCTACCTTATAATTGGTAACCCTCATGACTACCTTACAATTTGTGTAACCATCGCAGTAACACTTGGAGAAACCCTACGGCCGACCTCCAACATACGCATTCCAAATGCATTAGAGGTAGATATGGGTCCCAAACATCATCATAAACAATTCCCATGAACCATAACATAATCATACAACATGAATAATTTCATAAAAACATTTCTTATTAATTTTGTAAAACATGATTCTAAAAGAGGATTTTAAAAGAAAATCCCCTTACATATATCATATAATCGAATAGATACTTAATAGAGTGGATTGAATATGTATTTACACTGTAAACACACATAATTAAACATTATATAAACAAAAACCATTAGAAGAACAATTCTAAGACCACATAAATAATGAATTGAAAGGGTAACCCAAAGAATGGAAATCATGTTATGAATTCCCTTACCTTAGATCTGTCTTACTTCAAATTCATTTAATCCTAATGTATAATTGAAAAAGGGTGTTATTAATATATTAAATAATCATATCCATATTTATAATAACTTATAAAATCATTTAATTACATCATTTAACCCTTAAATTGTTTGTATTTTGTTCCTTGCAACGTTTTGGGTGAGTTCTTTACATGATTTTCAAGATCGGCTGATGATGGATTGTTCTTTTCGATTGAAAGTCAAAATACAGTATTGGAATGGAGTAGTATTTAAATATTTCCAATACCATTATTCCATTTATCATTTTTAATTCATACATGCTGATGATTCATAAGTTAAATGATTAATGATGTTCGTTTAGATCATTGTAGTAGTTCTTTGATAATAACGACCTCATTTTGTTTAATAAATTAAAACCATGTTTGAAAAATAATTCAAAAACCATGGATTATACATAATACATATATTATAACCTGGTTGAACCATATAAACTTTTTCATGACCATAATTTAAGAAATTAAAGCAAATTAAAATCACATCATCCACGATGTTGGTAATTCGACACATCACAGACAATGTTTTTTAATTCCTTGAATAAGTGGGGGGGGGGGGGAAGAAGAAGATTGATGAAGAATTTTACATGAAACTGAGAAAATCCAGAAAATAGATGATTCAGGATCATTCATTCCTTTCTGATAGTAGGAGGTGAGTAATGAATAATAAATAAACATAAAATAAAAGAAAACTTGAGAAAGCTCTCACGAAAATTTTGCAGCCTAACGATATCGCTTAAAATTTTAAGAAAAAATTTGATGAGAGAAAATGGGTCTCTAATAATTATTACATAATATGGGAATTAAGGGGGATATGGAATGAAATATCCCAACATAATACAAATTTAATGAAAAAGAATAGCATAAAATGTATGAAAAGAATGAAAATAAAAGAGGATATTTACCTCTTGATCTCTTCTCCTTGAGATCCTTCTTAAGGCCTTTGGTTTTGGCCTTTTGGTGATGCCAGAAGCTCTTGGATGTGGGGAAGAGCCTTGGAAGGAGTGTTGGGAAATAATTATGTATGGATCAAGGCTTGGGAGGTGTGGGGGGAAGAGGGGAATGAGGGTCGTATTTATAGTGGAGGAGAGGTGGTATGTTTTATTATTTTAATCATTATTATAATATTTTGGCTCAGGAATATGAATAATCTTAATTCATGTGACCCCAAATAGTAAAAATGGCATTTGAGTTCGAATCATGTTGTCTTACATGACTTATGATGTCCTAAATAATGTATCTAACTGATAATTTGAATATTCGGTATTTTAATGTATTTCACTATTTATCGAAAATTCAAGAATTTAAGAAAAATCCTAAAAATTCACCGTTACCATTTCTTGCTGTGTAGAATTCAAAAATGAACTCCATTTTTCGAAAATTATTTTCTAAATATTATTAATTTAATTTTTAAAAAAAAAACATATTTAATTCAAAAATTAATAATTTAAAAACTATAATTGCTTTTATATCTCATTGAAAAATTAACCAATATGTCATTATATAAAATCCTTAAGAAAATAAAATAATAGTAAAATTTACAATTCATTAGGGTTATATTACTATTCATATTAATATTCAGTAGAAAACAAGTTAGTTCCATTAGGCTGTAAATAATTTACTGAACACAATTGTAGATGACCGTTTTTTGAAATTCAAAACATAAAAGAAGCAAAATTATTTATAAAAGATAGTTATAAATATATACATAAGACAAAGTTTCATGAATTTCAATTTATTATTGGAAAACCTTAGGTTGTTACAACCTATGTGCAATGTATTGAGATGTTCCATGTAATTAATCACAAGTGGTGATTTTATTGGACACCACGTGTTGACCATGCCAACCTGTCACATGATAATTAGATTAAGGGTGTGTAATTGGAAGAGACACACCATGTACTCTGGCCAAGTCAACACACCAAATACCTAGGCGTGTGACTTGGATATACATCAACTAAGGTACATGGTGTGTAGCTGCATGTACACTCCATGTAGTCTCCTGTTATTAAAAAAACTAAAATTAAATAAAATTTTAAAGTGCATCATTAAATCCTTATTTTAATAATTAGTAAATTTTTTAGTTTGACAATTTGATAATGGTTTTAATGAATTTCAAAATTATCAATTAATTTATTTTAATTAATATGTCATTATTCGTTCTTCTATTTATTTCCCTTTAATACCATTAATGATGAGTATCTCCAAATAATATCTGATTATCATTATGATGACAGGTAATTAATTAATTATATTATTAATTAATTAATGAAATCACATTCATCTTTAATAATTAATTAATGAATAAATTAATTCCAATTATTTATTTTTTCCAATCTTTTGTATGTGTGACCATTCATGAGCTTGAAAAAAACCTATGTATATGTTAGAATTTATTTAATTAAATTTATTTCATGGTTTTGAAATTATTTATTATTAAATTAAAAGATGGAATGTGTTTCATCCCTCCCTCCATTATTATGTTGCACCATTGTTTCCGAGGAAATTTATGTAATTTCATTTAACCAATCCTTTAGTTCTCTTCACCTGTGTGTGAGTAATAAATATTTGTAATTAATGTAGCATCCCATGTAATGTGGGGACGGTTCAACATAAAATGTTAATGATTCCAACTCGGTGATACATTGGTGGACACATGGAATGTTATAGCTCATTCCACGTCTAGAATAAGGAGTTATTTCCCCTAGGTTATATGCTAATTTAATGTCCTCTCAATAAATCAACCATTAAATGAGATCATGATCAGGTCATTTTATTAATTATTTATTTTACATCTAATGAATTAATATTATATTTATTGATTCATGACCTTGATCATATAAATGAAGGAATTAATATGCAAGGACATAATTTAAATAAAATTGATTATGTGTAAATGATTTATCCAAACATGGTAAATTAATTAAGTAAACATGTACTTAAATATTAATCATACATGTAAATTATAAAACAAGATAAAAAATTCTGCATAATAAAATAAAATCCATAAATAAAATATTAAGTCAGAATAAGCCTTATGTTACTTGATTAAGAATAAAACTCAATAGAACTATGAGATTGTTCAACCCTTATTGGGACACTTACTTTTATAAGGGGAATTATTATTAAAGTCTCAGGTCGACATAACCATTTTACATCAATAAGAGTAAACCCATATAAACCTTGTGTAATTTGGAGGCAAGTTTTGTGAAAATCCAAGTTAGGATTTATGGATTGGGGAGTCCACTCAACGGATCAAGGAGCTGCAAGACCACAGTTGGAAAAGAATTTCCAACTTAAATACCTTCAAAATATCTTGACCAACCCTTTTGGGGTTATGTGAAAGGGAATATGGATTCATTACTCTATAATGTATTAGAAATTAGACACTCCATGTTCAATGGTAAGGGCTATTGGAACTTGATAAAATAGTGGTAGATTTAATTAAATTAATTAATCATTTCTCAGAAAATATATAATCAAGAAAAGTACTAATAATATGTACTTTTAAATGTAGAATAAAATGACAATCTCGATATCCCTATGATCTATATTCGATAAAGACAGTCTTCTCACTGACAGTAACTTCCAAGAGTGGTTTAGATTCCTTCAGGTTTTTCTACTCCCTGAAGGGGTATCTTACATACTAGAATCCTCAATGTCGGGTCTTCCTACTCGATATGTGAGTGATGAAGAGTTCATAGTCTATGAAAAACAATAGAATGATGTGGTTAAGGTTCAATGTTTTATTCTTTCATCTACTTCTAGTGAACTTATAAAGTCTCATGATTACATGGATGTGTATAGAATTCTTGAGCACCAATGTGGTATTTACAAAGATAGAGCTAGATAGGAACAGTTTGAGATTTCCAAGTGTCTCTTTTAGAGTAAGCTTGGAGAGGGTTTCCCATATGGGCCTCACATAGTCAAGATCAATGGATACATTGATTTTCTAGAGGTTTTGGGTTTAAAATTCCAAAAGAACTGGGAACTTATCTCATTCTGTAAACACTCCCTCAACGATTCTCTACATATGTTTTGAATTTTAATATGAATAACATTGATAATTCTCTTCCAGATCCTCTTATCTTCCTTCACAATGTAGATAAATATTTAAAGTGAAAAAATCATTATATCCTTATATTGAATGAACAGAAAGGAAATGAAAATAGATTTAGGACCAAAGATTCTTCATTACCCTCTAAGAAGACGAATATCAAAGGGGAAGCAAGGGAACATGATGTAGTTTATTTTCCATGTGGAAATAAGGGCCACTATAACAAAAAATACATCTATCTAAATAAGAAAGGGGATGATTCATATGTATTTGTTATCAAGTGAAATTTATCTACTTCTAAAAATTGGGTATTAGATATTGATTTTGGTGCTCACATATGTATTGAAATATAGGAACCATAACGATTCAGATTAATTGACTAATGGGAGGTAGATCTACGATAATCCAATGGATCTAAAATTTCCTCTATATATATTGAGTAATACCACCTCACATTTCCAATACCAATTTTTTTATTTTATTTTATAAAAATCACTTTTTGGATGAGTGGGAACCATAGAGAGAAAAATCACAAAATTCAACCCCATACAGAATTCGAAACAAACAGGGAAACAGATCCCTTCAAATTCAAAATTCAAAAACAGCACACCACGTCGTCTGGAATAGTGAGCCATCAGACCAAACCTATCAAATACATATTAACCTATCTCCAATCAGCTAGGTATAAATCAATCCCCAGAAATTCAAAAAATCAAAAATAAAAACACTATTGCGAACCTCAATGCCTTCAACCGCAGAAACAGATCATTAACAAATTCGAAATACAAACACCAAATAGATGAAATATCGGAGCCCCTGACAAACCATGTCAAGCCTCAAGCCGCAATAACTGGACTAAGGGACCAAATACTCCATAAAATCATAAACACATGCCACGCCGATGAGATCATCTCACCACATCGTCAGTCATCAAAACGAAATGTCGGTGAGCCAAACCAACAATGACCAAAAAGATACTACAACCACAAAACAGGAATTGCAATAATTTAAAGGGAATGATACTATGCAGGTTGGTCCACCTTTAAAACCATCAACCGCTCCCCCATCCTATCCTAAAACTCCTTGAAATGCATCGCACCGGGCCGACTAGGAAAGTTGAAAGGGACAATGATCATCATTAATTTGTTTATACTAATGTGTGTGGACCATTTCCTATTTAAGTAAGGGGTGGGTGCTCATACATCATAACCTTTATTGATGATTTTAGAAGATATGGATATATTTACATAATGAGGTATAATTCATATTATTTTTATAAATTTATGTAATACAAGAATGATGTTGAGATCCGGCTTGGTAGGAAGATTAAGAAACATCACTCTGACCAACGTGGGGGATATCTTAATCAAGAATTCATTGATTACTTATATGAGTTTGGGATCCTATCTCAACTCACTCCTCCTAACATACCTCAGTGGAGTGGTGTAAATGAATGGAGGAAGCACACCATTTTGGACTTGGTGAGATCAATGATGAGTCGTGAAATTATTCCATTATCCTTATGAGGATATGAATTACAAATAGCATCACACCTACTAAACCAAGTAACAACTAAATAGATAAATAGTATATCATATGAATTTTTTATTTGAAGAAAAAAAATGTTATTGAATTTACTTATTTGGGGAAGCAATGTGTTTTTTAATGAATATTTAGGTAACAAAATTTCACCTTGAGGTACAAATTTTACCAGGTAGGAATCCATGAATTTGGAAAAATATTTCATGTATCAAAACCAAGTCTGTATTTTGGTAGATACTCAAGTGGATGTTAATCCTGTTGGTTGAAATTGGGTATTCAAGAATAAACTAGAAATGGAATGGAATTTTAGTACCTATAATGTGTGAATGGTTGAAAAATGGTTTAAATAGAATCAAGGTACTGCCTATGGTGAATCCTCTTAACCAGTTGCAATGCTGGATTCCATAACAATTCTGCATTCCATTATGAATTACCATGACTCTGACATTAATAAATTTGATGTCAAAACAGCCATCCTTAATGGGATCCTTCAGGATTATTTCTACAAGACACAACCTAAAGGTTTTGTGACTCTGAATGATGCCAATAATATATAAAAGTTTAAAAAATCCATTTATGGATTAATACCGGCATCCATGTCACGTAAAAATCATATTAATGAATCCATAATGGAAATTGGTTTTATAAAGAATGAATGTGAGCCTCTTTTCTGCAAATGGTTTAGTGGGAGTGAAGTCGTTTTCTTAATAGTATATGTTGATGACATATAACTTATTCGAAATGAAATACTAGTCTTATAGTCTGTTAGGAAAGATTGAATAAACTATTTTCCATGAAAGACTTGGGTGAGGAAGCATGTATTCTTCGAATAATGATCCATCAATATAGATCCAAGAGGTTTCTCAGCCTATGTCAATGTACATATTTCAACAAATACATGAAAGATTTATTATGGAACAATCCAAGTGGGGATTTTTTCCAGCATCACTTGGAATTCATCTTTCTAAGATAATGTGTTCTCATATTCATAAGTAATGAAATAGAATGGAAAGTATTCCATACACATCAGTTATTGGGCCAGTCATGTATTCCATTCTAGGTACTAGGATAGATGTAACCTATGCATTTATTATGGTATGTAGATATCAAGATGATTTAGGTGACCAAAATTTGATTGTATTCAAGACTATCCTTATGTATCTAAGGTGTACTAAGGATATGTTCCTAGTTCATGGAGGAGATGAGGAAATAATCATCAGAGGATATGCAGATGGTGGTTTCCAGATTGATCAAGATGACATGAATTTATAAATACGATACATATTCATTTTGAATAAAGGTTACGTGAGATGGAAGAGCTCAATTAAGGATGTGTTCATAGATTCTATAGAAGAGTCTCAGTATATTGCAGCTTCTGAGGTAAGTAAAGAATCGGTTTGGATGTGAAATTACATTCAATATCTTTATATGGTACCTAGAAGTAAAGAACATATCACACTCTACTGTAATAATACTAGAGTGGTGGATCTCACAAAATAGACAAGGAAACAACAGCAGATGAAGAACATACATTGTAAATATAATCTATTGAGGGATTTTTCTTAGATAGGTGAATTTGTAATAATCAGTATTTATATGGAAGACAACATGGTTTACCCCTTGACTAAAGCCTTGACTCAACATAAACATGACTATCATATGATTTCTAGTGGACTGAAAGTCATTAGGAGTTGGATCTAGCCCAATTGAGAGTTTTTTAGATTTTGTGTCCTAGAACGACCTTTTTTTACTTTAATTAAATGAATATTTTATGTATTAAATATTAAATTAAAAAATATTTTTTCATATTGTTTATTTTTCTACATTACCATTATATAAAAATGTTATGGAGTATTTGTCACATAGATATATTCATAGTAGATCCCCACTATGATGAGAACCTTCAAGTGCTATGAAAATATTCTTAATATAGTTCTATGGTTCGATAACATAATATGATGGGACACATAGTATATAAACCATCATGTGTCAATACTCATAATTAGATGATACTTCTTATCAAGAATTTTGCACTTTGTAATCTCCAAGAAAAGAGATTACGAGAACATACCTTCCAGTAGGAATTCTATATGTTTTGTGGCCATTGGATATTCCAATCTTTGAGGGTCTGTAATGGTATGTAGAATATAATATTATCATTAACGAATGTCTTGACTTGTGAACTAATATTTTCTAAAAAACTCTCCACACCATATGTTTGCAGGAAGATGGGTATATTGGTTCCATCATGAATTACATGTTATTAATGGATAATTCAATAAATGATTTGTCCCATCCATTTTTATGGAAGTTGATATCTCTACCCATTGATTGAAATATAATTTTCACCCATAATTCTATGGACATGGAGTAATGATGACTTAATTTTAGATAGTCAAAGAATGATGTATCAAGCATATAGGTTGATGAAACTATCAAGCAACCAGCTTTATGAGTTTATGTGAAATTGAATTATATTACATAGTGAGCATTCATATGTAGTTGTAGTCATTGTGACTTCATGTTCTTTCACTTGGGTGCCTTGACTAGTTTCTAGACAGTAATCTTGGACTTCATTGAAGCATGCCTAATACCAATGAGAAAGAATCCTAGAGGGTCACACAGTAAGTGTTTCTAGAGATCTTGATTAAAATATATTTTAATTTAATTAATAAAATAAATATTATTCTAAAGACTGAAAAATATTTTTATTTAAGTTATATTGATCTCATAAATTAAATAAATATTATTCACCGAATTGTGAATAAAATATATTTATTGGTTTTATTCAATATTTAATAAATATTTATTTACTGGTTTGTGAATAAAATATATATTTAAGTTAATAAAATATTTATTCAAGTGTACAATAAATACAAGAGGAGTTTGAACAGACCAAGACTGTGTCCGGTGATAAAATAATTATTTACGAATCATTAAATATTATTTATTCATTTTACGAAAGTTAGTGCACCAAAAAATAAAACTAATATTGTTATTATTAGGTGGAATTGGATTTCATTAATGGTTTTAATTATATATAATGTTTGTTATGAAATTAAATTTTATAACTAAAATCCTAAATCTATAAATAGATGGCTACATCTATTGTGTAATTCATATGAATCCAATTCTATGTTTGGGAATAGGGAATTGTTGCGCTCAATGAATTATCTCTCTGATCCTCCTCCTTTGTCCCTCTCAAGAATGAGAAACCCAAGAGACAATTTCATCAATATTTAAGAACATGTGATCAAAAATGAACAATGCAAGACATTCGATTCCTCGTGCTAGCACCTGTAGAATGAGTGGTGTTACTCAGAGACCAGTGGATCATGTTTGGATCGATGCTAGAGGGGTTCTACCCTTGCGTCCTTACAAGAGTAATAAAGGAAATCCATAAGGTTCATTTTGAGATATCAATAATATTAAATGAATAATTTTTTTAATCCTAGGTATTTATTTATTCAGATATCAAATAAATTAAATATAAATTTGACGTGAAAGATCCTTAATCTTGGTTTCAGGAAGTATTTATCGAAATAAATTTTAATATATCACCCACCACGACAAGATTTTACTACAACCTTAACAACCATTTTATTCCCCACGTAATGACTCTTTTGATCAGTCCTTTGGTGTTGCATGGTTTTTTCTAGGTAAATATTCGTCATTTAAGAGAGTAGAGAGATGTTTTGTAAGTCTTGGTGCCCATAGAATCCATATTATTATTAATCATAAGTGGGAAAAACACATGTGGTGGTTCCTAGTTTGGAAAGAACACCCCCCATGTGTCGTTGGTTAGTTTCTAGGAAAGTATGGTTGGGGACATTAAATCTAGTGTTACATGGGAGGAAACCCATGATTAAACAAAATTTTAAATTCTATTTGTTTATTTTTTTTGGTAATAAATAATTCATCATCTTACTTGTTAGAGAATTTATTCATATTATATCTAATCCCTCTGCTCAATGCTTTCTACTGAACACACCCACTATTTTCTTGGTCTGATGTTTTTTATTTATCAATGTGTGGATTAAATTTTATTTTGTTTAATATGTAGATGGTATCACCAGGGAAGAGGTTGGGAATTTTTTGAAATAATCAAGAATAGTGATTTTTTATCTAAACTATCATTAAATGAAGTAGTATTTTTTTAGGGAAGTTCTTTCTATATTTTTTTAAGTATTTATAAATATTTAAATTACTTAAATTCTTCCCTAGAAAATTATTTCTATTACGAAATTTTGTTTTTGATTCATCTCTTTCTTGGTAATTATGTTTGGGGGTGAGTAACCTTTATGATAAATTGTTTTAACAAAGTTTTTGTATTTTTTGGCAACTATACATTTTATATAAGAATTTTTTGTTATTCTAGAATTAGACGTAGTCCATCATAATGAGATTTGTATGAAAGTTGAATTTTGCTAAAAGTATGGCCCCAAACATAATGGGGTGGGGGATTTCTATTTTTAATAATATTTTTCTAGACATAGATAATTAGACTGATAAAAACCAAATTCATAGTATCAGACTGAGAAGCACTTGAAATAATTGTGGATAGAAAGTTGAATATGTTGATCAAATGATTTATCAGTCTCATTTACATTGGTATAAAGTTCAAGATCCATAAGATGCAACATTTTTTATAATGTCATAAGTTGTAGAGTAAATAATTCATAATGTTTCTAAAGAGTTTTGAAATAAGATGGTGATGTATGGAGTTATAAAGTTTTCATATATTCAATAGGAAGTCATACAATATTTTTATGATCATTAAGTTATCATAAATCATGAATAATACTCATGCTAAAATATTTTCCAAAAAATGGAGAAATTATAATGATTGTATCGGTTCCAAAAGTACAAAAAATCAAAAGTTTCAAGATTTCAAAATATTTAATGTTTATAAAGCATGAAGAATTTAAATTTTATAGAGTGAATAATTCAATTATAATGATCTGAGGAAGAAATTGAAAACATAATGTTCTACGAAAGAAATAGATATCATAATAATTTGAGAAAGAAAAAGAAATTGTAATGAGAGGAGAAAGAAACAGTATTTGAAATGATATGAGATGGAAAAAGATTCATTACATTATGAGAATGAAATAGATTCTTAATGAGATAAGAAGGGAAAATCATAATGATCTGAGAAGGAAACATATTCATATTTTTTAAAAGGAATTATATTCATTATGATATGAGATGGAAATAGATTTTTAATATTCTAAGATTGAAAAATTAGTATTGAGATGAGAGGGAAAAAATACTTAATGAGTTGAGAAGGAAATATATTCACAATGGGATAATAATGAATCATATTCTTAATGAGATGAGAAGGGAAACAATTCATAATAAGATGATAAGAAAACAAATTCATAATTAGTTGAGAACAAAAATGATCATAATGAACTGATAATGAAAGGAATATCATAATGATTTGATTATGAATAATATTGAAAAATAAGATTCCAAAAGTTTTATGAATATTTAAAGAGGTGGAAATATAGATTCAATTGTTTATAAATATCTGATAAATCAAACGAGGATTTAATAATACAAAATTGAAGTTTAAATGTGAGTGTTTTTTTAGAGATTTTGAAATTTTATGGAGGGAAATATTTCATGTTTCCGACTTTTGTTTTGTGAGTCACCTATAAAATCTTTCACAGATCATTTCTTAACTATAACATTTTCATAAACAAAAATGGTGGATCACTGAAGAATTAGAGTGAAACTTCTTTGCTAACAGATATCTTAGAAGAAGATCAGAAACATGAAAGTTTATTTATTGGGCAAGATAATCCTATTAATTCTATCATTTTGGGTCAATCAGATTGAGTAAATCAGACTAAATAAGATTTTATTGATTGTTTTATTAGTGTTTTGGAAGTGCAGATTGCGTAAGGGAGAATCATATTGACCTCATCAATTTTAAAGAATCATAACCATAAAAATCATATCTAGGCTGAGATTTTGTGGAGAAAATTGAACAAATTATTATTATTATTTGGATCAATTATTTTGTAACAAATAGTGGAAACTAATAGGAGTCAGTTCAATATTTTTTATAAGGATATAGAATGTGTATAATAGTATTTTGTACAAGTACTAGTAACTTATTAATAATATTGTAATTCGATAAACCCATGGGAGGGTCTATGAGAAGGATGTATGTCATCACACTATGGTCAGACCATGTAAATATCATGTATATTACCTTCTTTCCTAATTTTTTTTGCATGGTTTTTTAAAAATATGATAAAAAATAATTCTTAATAGGTTTCAAGGTTTAATTTTGGAAAGGTATTTAATCTTATAAAAATTAAAACAAAAGATTCAACCCCCCCATCTTGACTGTTATTCAATCCTATAGAACATCAATTGGTGTCAAAACTGAAGGTCCCTTATGGAATCCTTGTCATGTATAATATAAATTCTATCAATTGTATAGGAATTCCACGTTTTTTATGTAAACATTTTGTATGTATGGGAAAATATGATGATTCATTATCTCTTATATCATTGTCTAGAAGTTTTCAATGCAGCTACTATGGGTTTTCCAACTATTGAGAAAGATGATCCTATGAAGTTTTATAAAAATATAAATATAGAAGTTTATATAAAGGATATAAATTATATCTGTATTTCATTATCATAGAATTTTTATCAAAAGTTGATGGGTCTCAATACCTCAAAATGTATGTGGGATAAGCTACAAGGTAATTCTGAAGGGAATACTAAAGTGAAGGAATCTAATCAATAAACATGGTGTATTAAGTATGAAGAAATCATTATTAGATATAAAGAAACTATTGATGAATAATTCAACACTGTAAATAATTTTTTTTACAACATCATATGATTCAAATTTGTCCTGGAGGATTCTAAATTGTGAAGAACCTTATGACAAACATTTCGGCCATGTTTGATTCCAAAATTTCTTATTTAAAAGATAAGGACGATTTATCTCTTGATGAATTTCATAAAATTCATGTTTCATATAAAATGAGAAAATATCCAATGTTTAAAAATAAGTTGAATGATTAAATGGGTTTTGAAGATATAAGAATATTTAAAATTCATGATGTTTAAGATGTTAATCCTATTTAATGTAAAGGTTAAAAGGATGATGAGTTGAATGATAAAATCATGTCACTTATACCCAAGTAATATTAAATATGAATAAGAAATTATGTAGGTAAAAATCCTTCCAAATGTTTTAAGTGTTGGGGAATAGAATAATTTTATATGAATTTCCCCAAGAAGAATGTTGGTGAATATCAAGATGATTTCGATAAAGAAACCCCGATGGACGAAGTCGAACAAGAATGATAAATAATAAAAGTCATACAATAAATACAATAAAAATTTAAATGGAAAAAAATAAGTATGTTGATTAATAATGATGAATCACACTCAACTGACAAAAAATATTTAGGATTCAAATGTTTAGAAAAATTTAAAACCTTTATTAGAATAGTTGTGAAAGTTGAAGTCTCCTCAAATATTGAAGAAGAAAAAGGTGAAGAATATTATAGAGAGTATCAGTTCAGATCAAAACTTCTTGCATGTCATGAGAAAAAAAATCACTTATGAATGAAATTAGAATTATAAATAAATATTGTGAAGAAGTTTTTTAAGGATGAAAATATTTCATTAAGTTTGAGGATGAATAGATTCAATACATATAAGTTACATATTTAGAAGTTTTAAAGAAGGAAATATGGTTTACGATCTTAGTAATAATATGAAGGCTATAGAAGAATAAGTTAATATGTTTCATTCAAAACTCTTTGAGTCTTAAAATACCATGAGGAAGATATATGAAAACTTCAAGAAAGTCTGAAAAGTAAAATATAATATTTCTAACGGTGCTGATAATTTTCAAATAAATAATCATGTGAAATCATCTCCCACCAAAAATAATGTTTCAACTTATTTTTCGAACATTTCTAGTTTCAAAAAAAATTATTGGGAAGGATTGGGTGGAAAAATTATGTGAGAAACATATCACATCTACAAAAGATGAAAACTTTCCCAAGAGGAAAGATGGTCTACATCTTGAGTATCTCATAGATTAAATAATTTACCAACCTCAAAAAAGTATCTAAAGAGAATTATCTTTATTAAATATAAAAGAAATATTTTATGGCTATTGCTGGTGTTGTGGAATCTATGGGCACAAATCTTATTGTTCTAGGAACAACTAATATCTACCATAAAAAATATTTGATCAAAGTGGATGAAATAGTTGATGTATAATGAGTAACTTTACTATCTTAAAAAAAGTGGAAAAAATTCCCCATATGTTATAAACATCCCAATAAAGAATCAATTTGAATGTCTAAATGATGTTTGGGAATATTTTATATGGAAGGTCATCATCTTGAAAATATATTACACTTATTCCATAACATGTTTCTAACCATAATAAAAAAATGGAATACACAAAGGATAATATTGAAGAAGAATCATTTTTTATTGAGATATCTCTGAAAAAAATAAATGAAAAAATACTTTGATACCTAATAGTGGTTGTTCTTAACATATGACAGGTGATTTCAAAACCATGAAACATGTTGAAAGTTACGATGGAGGAAAATTTACTTTTTTTATTGATATTTCCTTAAAAATCATAGAAATTATAATGTTGGAGATTGAAGCATAAAAGTTGAAATCTAAAGATGTTTTATTCGTTGATGTGCTAAAACATGAAATAATTAGTTTAAGTCAACCTTGTGATGATGGAAAATAATTAATATTCAAAAAATATTCTTGAGTTATAAAATGTGTGAAATATGGGATATTTATGTCAAAATGGGAAAGAACCAGTCAAAATCTATTCGAAATTAGAGAATTTAATAACTCATGTTACTTAAATTATGAAGATGAAAATATGTTGTGGTAATGAATACTAGGCTATATTGTACAGAAAAACATAAAAACAATATTATAGTGTTAATGCTATCAGAAACTATCCAGAATTGAATAGAATACAAGATGATATTTTTATTTATTTTTAGAAAGAAAAAATGGAAAATAAAATTCATTAGAGAGTTCAGATTCAGTCTACGGACCTCTTTAACTTATTTATTCTAATTTATATAGCCTAATGATAAATCTATTAACAAAAGGATATTTATACATTATCACTTTTATGAATGATTTAACTATAATAAAAAACATCATGTTTATGAAACAGAAGTTATAGCCCATGGAAATGTTACTGTTTTTCATATAATAATTTGAGAATGAAATCGGGGTTTATATAAATATGTTGAGAAACAATAATTATACCTAGTTCATAGACAATATATTTAAAACTTATTTGAGAAATAATGGTACCAAACATCAGTATACTGCTCATTATACTCCACAAAAAAATGGTTTAGTACAAAGAATGAATATAAGTTTCATGGAAATGGGAAGGAGTCTGTTAGCAGAATACAAAATTTGAAAGATCAATTAGAGATAACTTATTAATTTTTTTACATGTTCAAAATAGATGTTTTTTAGACAAAAAACAATCATGAATCCTTGTGAAATTTTTTATAACATAAACCATTCATTGAAATAGTTAAATTTTTTTTGGAAGACCATGTTTTCTAAAAAAAAACTAGATTTGGGAATGATTGATGTGAAAGATGAGGAAGGAACTTATATGTATTATTCACCAAATGGAAGAAGTTACAAATATTAGAAAAAACATTTAAATTTTTTTTTGGACTCATATGATGTTAAATTAATTTAAATCCAAAATCCTAAACAAAAGTTGTTGAGAATGTTGAGGAGCATAAACTAGAGATTTGCAACAATAGTGAAAGTAAGTTGAAACATCCTTATCTAGATTTAGAAAATTCATGTGATGAGTAATGTTAAGGTTGTAATGAATCATTGAAATTTAATACTTTACAAAAAATATGTTGAGTCTGAAAAAATTATTGGAAATTATGAAGATCTAATTTAGATAATAACAAAGTTGAGACTAGATAATCATAATTCACATATCTCAAAATTTGAACCGGAATCAGTTTCAAAATCTATTCGACAAAAATAATGGGTGGATGCTATTAATGAAGAGTTGGATTTGATTTAAGATAATGAATCATGGAAACATATTTCATTGAACGAAAAAAAAATGTAATCTAATCCAAGTAGTTTTATAAAAGTATATTTTATGAACATGGAGAAGTTTCAATAAAAAATCCAGGCTTATTTGTAAAGGTTATGTAAATGTGGAAGGTGTTGATTTTGAAGAAATTGTTTTCCAAGTTTTATGTTTAGAAACTATTAGAATGTTTCTTTGATTAGCCGTACATCGGAATAACAAATTTTATCAAATGGATGTAAAGTCATCTTTATTAAATAGTGAGATTGAGGAAGAATTTTACATTGAACAACCTTGTGGGACTTTACTTAGTGATGATGAAAAAATGTTATTAGAATGAAGAATACTTTATATGGGATGAAAAGTATATGTGAAAGATGTTGACTCTAAATCTCTAATTATAATTTTTTATGTGTATAATATAATTTTTTTGGTGGATATAGAAGTTGTTTATAAGAAACTTACTTAAAATATTAAGAAGAATTTTGATATTTCAATATAGTGTGATTAACTTTATTCCATAGATTACAAGTTAAAAAAAGACAAATACATTTTATTATATCAAGAAAAATATGTTAGTGTATTGTTAAATAATTTTAGGATGGAAGAATCCAATTAAGTTACTACTCTTATATCTATGAGCATAAAATTGAGTAAATTTTAATTTGGGAAAAGTGTGAATCGGAATGATTTTCAAAAGCTGATAGAAATTATAATTTACCTCATAGCCTAATGACCTAACATATTTTACATTGTGACTTTATGTTCCAGATATCAAAGTAAACCAAAATAATCACATATGATAGTAGCAAAGAGAAGTTTGATAAATATGTCAAAGGAATAACTTCACATGGGTTTTTATATGAAAGAAATTCAGAGACGATATTTTAGGGTTATACTAATGCCGATTGGGCTAGAAATTGTATGAGAGAAAATCAACCCCAGGATAAAAATTCTTCTATGGTGAATGTTTTATGATTTGGAATAGTATGAAAAAAAGTTTATTAACTTTGATCACAACTAAATCTGAATATGTTATACCTATTCAATATTGTACTCAATTGTTGTGGATGAATGGTTTGTTGGAATATTTGAAAGTAAAATAATCAAAACCATTGAAGATTATTTATTGAAATCTATGTGCAGTTGATCTTTCTAAAAATTGTTTCCAATATTCCAGATCAAAACATATTGATAAAATGTTTCACTTAATAAAATAGAAGGTTGATACTAGAGATTTTATAATAGAATACATCTCTGAAAAGTATCACATTGATGATATTTGTACAAAATCCATTCCAAAAGAAAGATATGTGGAATTATGGGTAGAGCATCATTTTCATCCTCCTCCCATGACTAAATAATCTTCATAAGGATGTTCCCCCACCATTCCGTGGATTACGTTGACAATGGTGGAGAGAAAGTAAAAACATTCTACTTTGTAAAAAAAATTTACTTATCTTTATTTAATGAATATGAAGCTGTTATTATCATAAAATGGGGGAGATTGAGAAAAATGAGAGGATAAGATAAATGTAATGGGGAATTTATCATTTCAAGGACACAAATATTTCATTCCCCTAAGAGATCAAATTCTTTAAAAAATATTACTTTATCCAGTACTGTGGTGTTAGGATAATATCTATTGAGGAAGGATATGTTTTGATAAAAGTAAAAATACTTGGGTTTTTTGTAAAAGTTGAGGTATGAAAAAATTCTATGATTTGTAAAAGTTGTTAATAAGGGTTAAAAAATCCAAAGGGGTTGATTGAAGAAACTTTTTGATAAATTGGATTAACAATGTATTTTTATTTTTTGACAACTAACAATTTGTATAATAATGTTTTTGTTATTCTAGTATCGGACCCAGTCTACCGTAATGATCTTTATCAGAAATTTAAAAATGGCCAAAAATTTTCACCCAAACATAAAGAGGCATAAAAATTTCGTTTTTAAGAAATTTAATTTCCAATTTAAAGGGTTATTCTGAGATGAACCAAATCCAAATTATCGAACCAAAAATCACCAGAACCAAAGCTGTTTAGAATGATAAAGTTTTTGATCAAATGATTTATCAGTATTAGGCCTATCAGTTTAAAGTTCAATATCCATCAAACTTAGGGTTTGTTATAATGTAAAAAAAATTTGGTAAAGAATCCTTAATTTTATTGAATAGTTTTTAACAAATTTAGTGTGGTCATGATTTATAAATTTTTCATAGTTTATAAAGGAATTCAGATGATGTTTTCCTAATCATGAAGTTCTCATAAATCATGAAAAATACTCATGATAAAAGATTTCAAAGAAATCAAGGAATTTTAAAGATCGTATCAGTTTTAGAAATATTAGACATAGAAGTTGCAATATGTTGGAATGTTTGAAGCCAATGAAGTTTGAATAATTCAAAATATTAAATTGTATAATTCAATTATAATGATTTGATAAAGAAACATATATCATAATGAGCTGGGAAATAAGTAGAAATCGTAATGATCTGAGAAAGAAATAGAAATTGTAATGAGTTTGTTCCGTAGTTCATTGAAACATGTGTTCCGAATTTAAGAATCACACTGTCTAGGTGGTTTCCATTGGATTTATTTATGGAACTGGAAACTTCCAATAGTTCTTTATCCAAAGAGGACCATCTTTCTAAAGGCAGACGTTTGTTATGTTTTTATCTTTACGATACATAATAACATGCATTTTTCGAGAGGATGAGAGGTCAGACTCATCACACCTTTTGGATGGAATTATTGTCTACTCCGGGCTCTCTTTGTAAAATTAAAATATTTTCAGGAATCCTCATTAATTCACAAAGTATATCATAAGTATCCATTGGAATTTACAATCACTTATTAACATGGGTAAAATTTGGAATCATCAGTATGTATTGAAGGCTCTTCATCAATAAAATCATTTATGTGTATTCGAGGTTTTCAATCAATGATATCCTCTAATATACCTATTAGAGATTCTTTTAATCATCGTTATGATGATTCTGGATTTTAATCCACTCTATGGGGCACTCTGGAATTTATTTTCGTCCAAGGAGACGATATTTTGTTTTAATCATGGGATCGTGCTCATAAAATGAGCTACCTACTTATCCTCGTGAAAGGAATAAGAACCCTCATAGTTCGGTGCTCCTTAATAGGACACATCATTCCTTTTAGTGTCATGTGATAAGGACCTCTAAGCTGAAGGTTCGTAGTTTAAACTTAGTGTGGGACATATGCTGAAGCTTCCCAAGGAACATGGAAAGGATATGAGTTTCCAAGTAGGATCTGACCCTGTTGGGAATATGTCCCAAAGAGAACATTGTTGATTTTGAGGTATTGGGTTCGAACCTCATGGAGGCTTCCTACTTATCCCATATTAATGGGGAATAAATTCGCATGTAGTTCAATGAATCTCATAGGAAAGTATAGTCCTCTGAGAAGGATGAGTTGGGATTACTTCCAGAAAAAGGATGCCTTAATTTGGGGAATTAGGGTTGGATGAGATCGGGCCCTGAAAGGGCTTCCTACGTATCCAGGTTTGAATAGGAATTAGAGTTATCGTAGTTCATTGGATGGGTGTTTACGCACATGTTGCAACCATCACGTATCTCTATGCCCACGTGAGTCATGCTCTGTGTAACAAACAAGAGGTTGTGAAAGATTCAACAACGACACTTCACAATTTTCCTCTTCCACTGATGGAAGAGGGAGCGTCGACTATGGAAGAGGGTGAGGCGACGAGCCTTCCCTCTGTTCTATTTAATTTGGACAAGAATCTAATGTAAGGAAGAAAGGGTGAAGGTGAGGGGCTTATACCCGGATGGCTACCCTGAAATTGGTTCGGGTAGGGGAGAGATACTTCTCTTATACTTGAGTGGAATGGAAAGTGTGATGTTTACCTTCCCTACCAGATAACTGAGGTCCCGAGTCACCTCTTTGAAAAGGGTGAGGCTAGTAACCAATCATCCTCCAAACCAAGAATTTCCCAACACTATTTCTGGGAGATAGTTCCATGTGATTGTGGATATAAAAACCCATAGACATTCCATGAATCCAAACCCCATTGTAAAACAAATTCGGGAAAACTCTGACTTTGGAAATAAAAACCCAAATAAAAGACACGTTGATGTGTCATTCCCAAAGGTTTGATAAATTGTGAGGTTTTTGTCAAGGCTTCAATTTAGTCCCTTTCAGATAAGGGAACCAAATAAGGAGATACCCTACCATGGATGGATTTTAATAAGGGTACTTAGTTGTTCATGTAGGTACCTTGCGCAGGTATACCGCATAGGTACCCAATGTTTCCCTATTATGCAGGTGTGGCACGCAGTTATACCATGAAGGTGTGGCGGACAGATATACTGCATAGGTATGGATGAGTCCTGATGAATGGGAAGAACATAAAAACATTCCTATCCCTTTTAATTATCACTTATTTTGTAGTTTATAGAACTACATGAGACAATTTGAGAGATCTAAGAGAAAGAGCTACACAATGGGAGATTCAGAGAGTCTTTAACATTTTTTTAGTCCGAAAATGGGGAGCCCAAGGGCTCTATTTATAGGCATGGATGAGGCCTGGCTAAAGAAACTTTTCCCGCACAGGTATTTCACGCAATTCTACCACGCAGGTGCTCCACATAGGGACATCAAAAATATTCTCGCACGTATCTTGGCTGCGTAGATCACTCACGAACCTAGGCAACGTAGACCGGTCGCGAAGCTCAGCCATGTAGGCCAGTCACAAATCTACTGGATGTTACTACATCGCATAGATTTTGGGATAATTTTTTGATTTTTTTCCTTTTACTCTTTGAATCTATTTAAGTAGTGTAAAAAAAGCCCCCCCCCCCTCAGGATTGGATCTGAAATATACAAAGAGGTTCAGGTCCTGACGTAAAATGTCTGGGAAAAAGATCTAGATGGATTAATGAATATCACAATTTTGTCGTGCAAGTACATCGTGTAGGTATTTCGTGCAGATAAGGAACACAGTCATGATGCGTAGGTTTTCTATTTTCTAAAAATAGTTCTCAACCACTAATGTTTTTTCCTTCAAATGTTCTTTCTCCACAATTTAGATCTTCTGTTTCATAGATCATTCACCCAGCTTTATCGCATTGTTCTCTCGTGAAATTCTCTTGAAATTTCTTAAAGGTAAAATTATTTACCCGATTGAGCTATGAAAAAAGGGCTTCAATGATGGAGTTGTGCTAGGATCATTATTGAAGGGCCTACGTGATTGACCTATTCAAAGGATCTTGTCGAAGGACCTTGTTGAAGGACCTACTCAAACAATGTCCTTTGTAAAAAAATCATTTTCTTCTTTAAAATATGACTTGGAAATTTGGTAATTATTTTTTGCAGGAAAGAATGACTCATTTGATGAACCATACCGAAAAATCTATGGCTCAAAAAAATGAAATGATGAGGATCGTCGGGCCAGACTATTATGACATTACTTAGAGTACTTTTCCTGGGCTATATAAGGGTTTCATTCCGTACCAACGTGACTATTCACAATTTCCTTACTTACCCTTATATGGTCATGGACTTTTGAAAGACTCCAATGTTCTATATATGAATAAATACATTCCAATGAATTGGTTTCTTTAGTATTACAACTGTAACTGCATGAATATTAGTGAAAGGGGGTTCCAATACAAGATGGTATGGTCCCTATTAGTTGCATCCTTCATCACAGTGGTTTCACTCCAGACATGAAGGATCATATTGTAGAGCCAAAACCACATTGTTATGATTCCACTTTTTGGGATTATCAAACAGATCAATCTAAAGGTTGGAAAGAAGATTGGGATATTTGTTCTGGAGGGGGTGTAAAACCTGAGTGAATGTGGGAATTCTATGTACGTCAGACTTGTGTAGAATTTAGAAAAGAGATATCATATGTTCATATCTACGAAGCTGTCTGGATGAGAAAAACATATGTTTACAAAAATGAAATCATTCCTATATTACTGAACCGATGGATTCCACAAAAACATTCATTTCATTTGATGCATGGTGAAGTTGGTATTAGTCTCTGGGACATTTACCAAATAGCTAGATTTCCTATTCTTGGGGAATTGTATGATGAATTCATCCCACCTATTTCAACATTGGGTGATTTTACTAGAACACAACAATTGGCCCATGGACTATTAAAAATAGAAAAGAATTTACCCAAGGATAAGAAAGATATTCATTATAGAGTATGGATGGAATCCTTCATAGAACCAACAATAGAGGATGGTCCAACCTGTGCACATCATACTGTTTTTACTTATACAGATAACTGAGGCAGTTAAGGTACATATTGGCCCACATTGGATAGAGGCAATTACAATAACTGGGGTTATAAAGTCAATCCTGATATAGATGCAAAAGTACGCTTAGTTTCCATCCTTTCTATGTGGCTATGTTTTTATTTGCATCGAGTCCATGAATCCAAAGGAGGTGTATGATTAGGGACATTCATCATTTTAGTTAAATAGGTATAAGAGAAGTATATTGGGCTAGAAACCCCTGTTTTGGAAATAATTTACGATCTCCTACTGCATAAATACAGTGGGAAGGCTCTATTTAGAATTTTTGGGCTATTCCAAGTGTTGTAGGGATAGATTGCAGCACATTTTTATTTGTACTCAGTGTTGAACTCAATCAGAGTTCCAAAGGGTCGATTGAACCTGTTTTTACAGAAAGTTTCTGGTATTAAGCCTTTGAACTTGAGGCCTGATGAGGTAGTGAAGGTATTGAATGTGTCAGGATAATTCAACTTATTTCATTTTGGTAATCAACCTAATGTAACAATTATTGACGATGGTAATGAAAAGAATTATGAGCTGAAATCTTATATGATGGCATTCCAGGACGGTTTATTCTCAACCAGGATTGATGGTGAAATTATCTGGGAGGCTTATGCTCCCTATTTGTTTGCTCGTCAGTTCAGGTGTCTTCAAAAATCAAGAACCTTTCCACCCACATATGTCATACATGATAATAACTCAATGGCAGCGCTACAATTATGGATTCTTGTTGCTTTAGAACTATCCAAATTTTCAATTACATTACCTCAAACAGATTCATCAATCGGATTGGAAGTTGGGAATGCCAAAGCTTGGGTTTCTTGATATCCTCAAGGGGACCTATCAAAAGGAATATACCGAGTGGTGGCTACGAGACTGTCGCATGTGGAAATCGTGGTGAGAAGTCCAAGGCCAGAGATGATATAGAAATTTTAGAGGTTTTAGAGCCCTCAAAACGTCTTCACGGGAAGTATACTAGGAGGACCAAGGATAGAGAAGCAATACCTCCAATGCCAAAGTTATCCAGTCGTCATCATCAAAAAGAGATTCCAATTCCATATGTGGAACTTTCTAAGGAAGAAAGTTATAAAGAAGCTCTTCAATCGAAAGGTGTTGAATATCTTCCATAGTCAACGAGACAAGAATAAAATTATATGAGAGCTTCGGCGATTCATCATTGGGAGAGTGTAACCTGTGATCTTAGGGATTACTGGGCATTTCTTCTGCATGGAATTCAAATTCCAGATATTGGTGATATCAATGCACCTTCTAATTTCAATCCAGACAATAACATGGATGAATTAAAGAATTATATTCTAAGATAGAGTCTTTTATATATTCCACTGATGAACAAATCCCATCCTCTAAATGAGTATCTAATATGCTGGACTTAGGAGTCCGTAAAGGGGTAATTATTGACTCTGAGGAGGATTTGTATATTTATGTTAATACTAAGAATGTATTTCCCGTTTTATTTCATTTCAACTATACTTTATCATTTATCATCATTAATCTTGATGAAAATTTATTTCTGCAGCTTGTATGTAGTGAAGGAAGATCCAGACCAATTCTTGAATCGCCTCAGTATAATCCTGCAAGTTCTCTCATTGACGCAACGAATAATCCTCACTAGTCTCCAGAACATTCTCTAGTAGCAAGAATCATTACTAGGGTAATGGTGATAGATAATACTCAACTATTACCACATGTTTACCCTCCTAAGAGAAGTGTTTCAATCTCTCCTAGAGCTTTTGAACCAAAACACAAAAGAGCAATGAGATTGCTTCAAAGAATTCACTGAAAATTAAGTACTTATACAATCCTTAGGACATAAAACATGCTCAAGAAATTCTGGTAACCACATTTTATCCTCTTGTAGGATCTATGTATCTTTACTCTATCAAGGGATTAAGATATGATTCATTAAAACTAGAAAAATAAACCATAGTGGGAACCCAGATTCACGGCGACGAATCTGTAATTTTAGTAGATAAATCGTCGAGTGATTCATCTATACCGTCTCCTAGCTATTTTTAGAGAGAAGAAATCCATGGTAAGATTAAATGCATTCCTTGGTGGCTTTTATCAAAGAATCCTAAAATAATAAACACTGATATTCTTATTTCTTCAGATGAATGGAATGATGATCTAGAGAAATCTAAGACAGATGCTGATATTGAACCAAATCTGGAAGGACCTGATGCTGCCATATCAATTGAAGAGACAAACAAACCAAATGTCAGTGAATCCAATTTGGGCATCAACCAAATTTTTTTGGATACCTTAAATGGTGAGTATTCGGTAACATTTCAGTCCATATACACTAAAATGATGGACACCCTTAATCAAAATATTGATATTTCAGGTTCCGTCAAGGATTTTGGGGATTTTCATGAGGAATTGTAAGGGCGTAAGTCCCTATTCTCGCATTTTCCATATATAATTTGTTCTTCAACTTGATTCTTTACATAAAACAAATATTATCTTATGCAGCTTTATCTGCAGAAAATGTCGCAATGAAACTTCAGGAATAGGGTATTTCACATCATCCTTCTGCTGGAGCGGGGTAAATACCCACAGACGATCTTTCATCAAAAGATGTTCGAGAGTCTACAAATTTCATAACTGAGCAAATTCATGGAAATATCCTGTCTCAAGAAACATCTACTCAAAATACTAGAGCTGAGAATATAGGGGATGAATCTAATCAAGTAGCTGACTTATTGTTGGGTAAATATATTCTAGTCGTCTGAATCATATTTTTCTCCTACATTTGAAACTAATAATGACATTGATTTATTATTTAGGGTTATCATCTCCTATATCAGAAGGTGAAGCTTCTACTGTTCCAAGATAAGTAGAACAAGGCAACTCTCAAAGTGATCTGTTTCTTGTGTATATTTTACCTCATGGTAGTGACTCAGATTCAGATTTAGAGATGCAATATGATCTTCAAATGAAAAGTAAAAATACATGGTGGCAGATTTGGAGAATAATTTCTAAAAATCCTTTAAATGAATTTTCGTCCCATTTTTGAAAACTCCCAGCATTATTCTGCGAGTTGGAATTTGGTGGGTTCAATTATCGGCCAGTCTACGATGCCATGAAAGAGATTATTCGTCGATGGGAGTAGGAGCATAAGCTGTGAAAAAATTCTAAAGAGGCTAAACGACTCATCAATATTTAAGGATTTCAAGCTGCAGTAGTTGAGGTGGCGTAAAATCATAATAATTATTCAGTCGTGATTAGCTTACAAATCAATGAAGCCATGAAGGAGTTGTTTTCAATTAAAAAAAACTAGATGTTGTTCATAAAAAACTTGTCCAATTGAATCAAACATTAGGATAAACCCAATTATGGGGGATAACATCCATTTCAGCTATGAAGGATGCACTTTGCCAGGAAGATAAGGCTAGAGTTTCTCAATTATCTCAACTTCAACAGGAAGCTGATAAAACATATGAAGCAGTCCAACAAATGAAAAGTCAAGTTTAGAGTTTATTCTAAAACATGATAGAGAGGCTCCATTTTGTGAATGACCCTCTATTTTTATATAAATGTAAGAAATTTTGTTTTCAATCATATAAATCTTCATTCCTGTTTTTCATGATATCAATATGAAAGGTAAATGATGATAATGATTCCTTTATATTAAACAATCATTATTATAATAATAATAATGACGTTCTCAAATTTTTCTTATTAAGCTGAAGGGCCTAATGAGAAAAATTTGATTGTTGCTAGGTTTATATGGATATCCCCACAAATTTTGTGTCTTTAATTTTTTTAAATTGCTCAATACTATCTAAATCATACAAAAATGTATATTTAGTGAGCTGGGACTCAACTTTTGTTTAGAGTTCCCCTTGCAAGTTCTCAATCTAATGAGTACAGAGTCTTTTTTTACTGGCAGTTTAAAGTAATGCAAGTTGGAATGTACAGGGATAATATTTAGGGTCGAAATATCGTTGACCCTAAAGTTTGAATAAAATCCCAAACAAAACATTGTGGCTATGAATTGCTTTAATATTAATTAAACATTTCCAAGGGGAATCTTGGGCCATGATTTTATTTATGGATACCAAATCTTAAAGCATGTATAAGCATAATGTGTATCTTTTCTAGGAACTAAGTTACCATTATTTGAAAAACCCGTTATGGGGTTGTATTATGCAGGGCCAACTAGGGCATATGTTGCATAGAAAATTAGTGTAATCTTTTGATGGACAAGCCTATTATGTAGGAAACTTATGCAAGGCCACCTATGGGTACGTGTTTCATAGTCAGGGAAAAAAAATATCTTTAAGAGTTTAACATTTTGTTGTTGATAAACATGGGAAAATAAGACTTGGGTGACTTAAGACCATAGTATGTGGCATTTTAAAGGAAATGAATTTTAAGAATGAAAAAGGGTTATGTTAGACCAACAGTCATCCAGTGAGCACAATGGTATTGTGCAGTTTTATTTCATGCAGTGAGGACATTGGTACTATGTAGTTTTAAGTCATGCAGTGAGGAAATTGGTAATGTGCAGTTTTAAGTCATGCAGTGAGGACATCGGTATTGTTTAGTTTTAAGTAATGTAGTGAGAACATTGGTACTGTGCAGTTTTAAGTCATGCAGTGAGGAAATTGGTTGGCGTTAATTTAAGATCTTTAGCTGTAACACCCAGACCCGAGTTACCCAGAGTCAGTGCATTGTTAGATAACATTGGCATGATCACAAAATATGAAGTCTCGATAGACTGATTAGTTTAGTAGACTTGGAATCACTAGATACATTTATAAAGATTACATTACATCATAAATTTAAAAACTACAACAACATCTTCTCTCCATAGACCACACTCATATCCCCTCATACTATCCCTGCAGGTCATTCATAAAATACTTCTTTACATCTTGGGAAAAATAAAACATAGAAAGGGGGGATCTCATATTCCCAGTAAGGATAACAATATAGCGGAAACTTTCCTAAATAAGCATAAATATTTAAGGCAGTGTATAAATAAAAAAATCATTTTAAACTTGAACATCAGAATCATATTACAAAAATAAAATGAAATAATTCCATTTATTTATTCACATGGATATTCTACTAATCAAATAATCACATGCAATATCAATAACCATTTTCATAATGATGGAATGAATAATGACAGAGTATCATAACCACATAGTCAAGGCCTTCTGCCAAGAAAACAAATAATATTTTGTCAAGGCTTTGTTCCAAAACACTAGTTTGTCTAATGAGACCTAACGATGCATCAAGGAGCTATAGCGGGCTCCACCCATCACTTACTAAGTTCAACGCATTCCCAATATGAACAGGTTTAAACATATCATAAACATTCTTATTAAAACTAGCATAAGAAATGTGAATACTTTAACCATAAACCATTAATGGAATATGAATAGCACATTCATAGTCAAACATATCACAAAACCTTCAATACAATATAGATGTTTTGTATCATAATAAATCAACTTCAAATAAACTTAAAATCCATCAAAGGATGTTGACATTGATGAAATCAAAACTATTTGAGAGAAATATCTCTTTTCTTTGAAATCATTTAAAAGTCACATAATTATAAAATAAAATATTTACTTTTAAAATATTCTGATAATATTGTAATGGAATATTTGACGATTTTCTAACGGCAGAAAATATCTGCACCCACCGTATATGTTAAAAAACATTCTTACCTTGATTCTGTCGAAAAGGTTAAAAAGAACCTTGTTTGAAAAATGATGGAATGTTTCCTTTATAAACATCCTATGAAGAGTCAAACAGGGGTATAAATGACTTTAACCCATAGTTTGTAAAATAGTAAGAATGATTTGAAATAAATTTTTATGAAACATGGATGTGGATGATAAATAGGTCCCAGTAGATAATTAGGTATAAACAACCTTGGATAATGAAGAGATTGTGAAATAAACCCTTACCTTGTAATTTTCCTTGGTCGAGGGTTGGTTTACCTCTATTATAATGGTGAAATAATTGTTATTAAATTATACAAGAATCATATAAATTAATATGATATCATATATTATCTTTTAACATTGCTTTGTTAATATTATCTTAGTATTATCGTTGTTTCGGGTGTTAACTGATTCATTTTACTTCATATGCTTTGTTACATAAGATGTGTATGTTATGGATAGGTTTTGTCATATTCATATTCAGAATGAATTCATGTCCTTAAACATTACTTTTAATCAACAAATGAGAATTATTCCTTAATGGATACGATAGGGAATGAAGCTCATCGCGTTCGTGGAGACGGTAGTCCGTACGTACGAACGAGCGACAATATCATTCTTTTGATATTAAAATCGTATATAATTGGATGGTATATCATATATAAAGAATCATTATAATTGTATATTTATTATTTACTTCAATTACACAACATTATCATACCCATCGAAATAATAATGTTTTGAATAACAATTACACCACGACGTGGAGACGGTAAGTTGTACGTACGCACGTATGGTGACATGTCATTCAAAGGATGGATAGAATACTGACTATGGTTGTACCATATTTATAATAACATCAATGTATATATAAGATACTGGATTAATTATTTTATAATGTAAATAACAAAGAAAAAGGAAATTGAAGAAGAAAAGAACTTGAAAGAGGTGGTGATATTTTTACCTCTTCTTCAGGTTCTTCCTTTTGATTTGATCAAAAGGGCTCCTTAGGGTGGATTTATGACTAAAGTAAGGCCTCTAGGAGAAATTGAGGGATGTTTAGATGATATTTGGGCAGGGTTTTTCCGAACCAAAGGGCTTTGACGGTATGAATTTTAGAGAAGTGGGAGTTCCCTTTTATAAGAGGGGTGAGGGGCACCTTAGGAAAACATAAAATATTATTTTAAAATAAATTAATATTCGGTTAATAATGGCTCCAATGTGACTTAGTTCGAGGATAAGGTGGGTATGAGTCGAAATATTTTCAACCAATTGATTTTAGACAGGTTTGGGTCACTATATTAACCTTATCATTTATATTTAACTCTTAGTTGAATAGTTTTACATTTAACTTATCTCTTTGTATTTTTATATTATATGGTTAATAAACTTACTATAGCAATCCAAGAGAACCCCAAGTGGTTAATTAATAATATATATAACATTATCTAAGTCATTTTTCTGAATCTTATATTTTTAGGAATATAATATCAATTAATAATATAATATTTGTTTTAAAAACTCTTTTATGTCAATTTTGACACTACTCGGTATTTTTTTTACAAATTCATAACAACATTATTACTTTGAAAAAATTCATATAAAAAACACTAATATGTCATATTAACCTATAAAATTCGTGTAATTCATAAATATTCTCAAATTATATTTATTTGGATATTTATAAAATCAATTATTTTAATATTTCATTAATTAGGGAATTACTGCATCACCATTGTTTCATTAATAAATTAAATTATTTAATATCTAAAAATTATAAATAAAATACCATTATATAGGAAATATTTTTATATTTCTAATGAATATTTATAATCAAATTTATCTTATGTGTAACCCAATATTAAAAGAAATTATTTATTACACATTAATTTTAACTCTTTTAACATTTCATTGAATTAAATAATAATAAATGTCCAAATCTAATCCAACTGGACAAAAGAGGATCATATTTTATTCCTGAGGTTGTTTGTGTTTGAATTATACTTATCCAATAGAATTAGTACATGTGTTAATGTAATAATAATATCATTTTTACCCCTAATCACCCTATTTACTTTTAACCATTGTAAATAAAAGTAAAAAGTTACTATTCACCAAAAAAAATTATCTTATTGAATCAAATTCTACTCCTTGATATTAACCATGTATCACGTATTTTTAAAAGTCCACTCATAGAAATGGTAAAATTAAGTTATATGTGAATTTGAAAATTCTCCTAGGAGATAGATAAAAGACGGTGAAAAGATCAATAAAATATATATATATATATATAATTATTATAAACTGAATCCAATGAATTACATTGAACATATATAGGTATTATGTATCAATATTGACCTAAAATAAATTTAAATAAAATAAATAATTATTTAAATAAAAATTTGGTTTTAAACTATAACTCTGTGTTTTTCACTATTATTCAAAAATTGAAAGTTTTCAGAAAAATATAAAAAATTCACCCTAACATAATTTTGATATTCAGAATCAAAAAATGAAGTCCATTTTGAAAGATAAAATTTATAAAATTTTAAATATTGTGTATTACTGTTCATAACAGCTAGTTTGATTATTTGTGGTGTGTGGTAGAACTCGAAGTTGTGTACAACACACGCTACTGTATTATTAAAAGAGAAGCGTACCATGGAAGCTTGGGGTGTTACAATCTTCCCTCCTTCAAATAAATTTTTCTATGAAATTTCTATATTATTACTGCATAATGTGACTTGGGTGGTTCTTTATCATAAGATCCTCGGGTTCCAACGTTGCCTCTTCTGTCTTATGGTTTCTCAATAGAACTTTTACTAGACGACTCGTCTAGTTTCTCAAAACTTGTTCTCTGGTATCAACGATCCTGACGGGCTCTTCACAATAAGATAGATTGGGTTCCAGTTGTACTTCATTATAAGTGAGTACATGCGTTGGGTCATGCATTTATTTTCTAAACAGTGATACGTGGAACACATCGCGAGCTTGAGAGATAATTGGCGTCATTTCCATGCGTTATGCTACAGCCCCAATTCATTTTAGAATTTTGAAAGGACTGATGTACCTGGGACTGAATTTACATTTCTTACTGAAACGTATAACTCCCATCCATGGAGATACCTTCAAGAAAACATGATCCCCTACCAGAAATTCCAAATCCTTCCTTCGGTAATTGGCATAGCTCTTCTGCCTACATTGAGCGGCTTTGATGAGGTTTTGGATTACCTTCACCTTTTCCATCATTTCCTCCAACAGTTCTGGGCCTACGAGTTTTCTTTCACCAACATAATCCCAATAGGTCGGTGTGCGACATCTCTTTCCGTATAACGCTTTATATGGTTCTATCAAAATTCGTGAAAGGAAGCTATTTTTATAAGAAAATTCCACCAGACGTAAATACTGATCCCACATACTCTGAAAGTAAATTGAGCATGATCTCAACATGTCTTCTAGGGTTTGAATAGTCTGTTCTGATTATCCATCTGTTTGAGGGTGGTAGGCAGTGCTCAAACGAAGTTCAGTATCCAAGACCTTCTGAAGACACTTCTAGAATCTTGATGTAAAATGTGGATCACGATCTGAAACAATTGATAGGGGTACTCCATGAATCCTCAGAACTTCATTAATATATAGTATTTCTAGACATTCAAGTGGTAAATCTTCCCCTATAGCAATAAAATGTGGTTCCTTGGTAAGATGATCAACAATGACCCATATTGCATCATTTATTCTAGGAGTCATTAGTAGTCCCACGACAAAGTCCATCGTGATATTATCCCATTTCCACTCAGGTATGGGAATAGGTTGCATGACTCCTCCAGGCTGTTGCCTTCTAGCTTGAACTTGATGACAAACCATACATCTTGACACAAAACCAACATTCCCCCTCTTCATGTTGTCCCACAAAGAATGTTCCTTCAAATCTCCATACATTTTGGTGCTCCCATGGTGTATAGAGAAATTGGAACTTTGAGCTTCATCCAACAATTACCATTTTAGATCAGGTATATTGGGAATACAAAGTCTCTTCCCAAATTTCAAAATTCCATCTTCATACACAATGTTACTCAATCTCCCAACATTCATAGCTTTAATATTCATTTGAAATTTTTCATCATTAGTCTGAGAACTCTTAATCCATTCTAGTAAATATGGTTTGTCAACCATTTGAAAAAGTATCAATTTTTCACCTTCCATGGTTATTTCCATATCCATCATCAATAGATCAATGAAAATAGAATCCCTTTCAACTCCCATCTTGTTCAAAACTCCATGATCCTTCCTACTGAAAGAATATTCCACCTTATTTGCCTTCCCCGAGTGGTAGTGTATGGTGCAATCATAATCATTGAGTAGTTCAAGCCATCTTTTTTTGCCTCATGTTGAGTTCTTTTTGTGAGAAAATGTACTTAAAACTCTTGTGATCAGTATATATCTCACAGTTTTCACCATAGAGATAATGTCTCTATATATTCAAAGGAAAGATTATAGATGATAACTCAAGATCATGAGTAGGATAGTTTTTTTCATGAATTTTTAGCTGACGTGATGCATAGGCAATAACCCTATCATTCTGCATAAGGACACAACCAAGTCATTTCTGTGAAGCATCATTATAAATAACAAACCAATCATTCCCCGATGGTAGAGTCAATATAGGAGCATTGAATAATATTCTCTTCAGTTCTTCGAAAAATTATTCACAATATTTTTTCCAAACAAACTTAACCCCTTTGCATGTGAGATTCGTTAATGGGTTAGCCAATGAGGAAAAATTCTGGACGAAACACCGATAATAACCTTCTAGACCAATAAAACTACATAATTTGGTTATACGTGTTGGTGCTGGCCATTCTTGGATAGCTCTCATCATTGAAGGATCAACAAGTATTTCATCCTTAGAGAAAATATGGCCAAGAAAAGAAATATCCTAAAGCCATAATTCACACTTGGAAAACATCCCATATAATTCATGTCTTTTAAGAGTCTTTTGAATAATGCGCAAGTGATTTTCATGGTCCTCTTAGCTTTTGTAGTATACCAAGATTTTATCAATAAATACCACTACAAATTCTTCAAGATATTCCTTAAAAAATATGTTCATTAGATCTATGAAAACAGACGGTGCATTAGTCATCCCAAAAGGCATTACTATAAACTCATAATGCCTGTACCGGGTTTGAATTGATGACTTCAGAATGTCTTCCTTCTTCACACACAACTGATGGTATCCAGATCGAAGTTCAATCATTAAAAAGTATTGATCTCAATGTATTTGGTCAAATATGTTGGGTCGGAAAAACACGAGGAATGATGGCAAGAGGGGGGGGGGGTGAATTGCCTTTTAAAAAAAGATTGACAAATTAAAAATCAAAGTTGAAATGCAGCGGAAATAAAGAAGGCAAGACACAAGAAATTGATAACGGAGTTCGGCCAAAACCCGGCCTACGTCTCCGCTCCCAACTCAACCGTTGAGAGATTCCTACCGCTTGCTTTTCAATGGTTTTAGCAAGAAACCCACTAGGCTTTGAGGTAGCACTAGGACCTATTACAGCTTGCTTTTTGTGGTTTAGCAAGAACCCACTTGCTTTCAATGGAATAGCAAGAACCCACTAGCCTTTTTAACGGGTGAAGGCTAGCTCACCGTGACACAATCCTTTTAAACGGGAAGGCTTGAAGAAACCTCTTCACACCTTAATGGTGGTGTGAGAACCCAAAGGAAAGGGGGATGAGAAAAGGGTTTGGGGTTTGTAGGCACAAACCCAATTTTAAGCTCAAAATGAATATAAAATAAAAACCGTATTGGAGGAAGACTTGGGCGCCAATTGATGATGGAGTTGACGTAGCGTGCTCTCCCAAGCTTCTTGAGGGTGCTCTTGAATGTGGAATTGGATGGAGCACTTGGGGTTCCCTTGGAGGAATGCACCGGAGGTACGCCAAATGATCAACAAGGTGTCTGTGGGCTTCCGTATCGTTCCGGTAGGTGTCTGGGGCTTCCTTGGCCTTTATTTATAGGCATGGAACCCTTGGGGAGGCTTCGGAGCCGTTGGAGAGGCTAAAAGAGCCGTTGGGAGCCAAGTGGGCCAGCCTGGTCAAACTGCAACGGCTAGTTTGACTGGCTCCACCGGCTGGCCGGTACAGTCCCACCGGTTGGCCGGTGTTTGCAAAAAGTCATTGGATTCCTGTCCAGGGGCCACCGGTCGACCGGTGCCAGAGCCACCGGCTGGCCGGTGGTGAGGCAGTAGCTGACACTATTTGGAGAGGGTGCCACCGGCTGGCCGGTGGTCAAGCCACCGGCTGGCCGGTGGTCAAGCCACCGGCTGACCGGTGGAGCCTGGCAGTGGGCAATGCCTCTGCCAGGTCCACCGGCTGGCCGGTGCTACCACACCGGTTGGCCGGTGGACTGAATTTCAGTCCATTTTTCAGCTTTCTTGGGCCAATCCTTTGGCAATCTTGTGCCTATCATCCACAACACTTAAAACACAATATTAGATAAAAATGAAAGTGATTGTGATCATGAAAATCAAAGAGTGTGGGGTACAACAATCTCCCCCTATTTTGATGATCACAATCACTTATCTAAGCAAAGTAAAAACTTAAATGAAGGGCATGCTTTAAATGATAAATTGAAAATAAAAACTAAGCATGAGAGAAAAGATTCTCCCCCAATCAATCAAGAAAATTCTCCCCCTTTGTGATTATCAAAATAGAACGGGGCATAAAACTTGATTGAGGGATCTAAGTTTGAAAAACAAGATGGAGATATTAAACCAATGAAATTTTTGAAATTGGAATTGCAAGTTTTGAATCAAAAATTGAATAACAGTTTGAATTGAAAGTTTTAAAAGAGAATTGAAATTGAAAGATTTTGAATGAAAATTTGAAACCAAGTGTTGAAATTGAAAGTTGGAATCGAAAATTTTGAAATTGAAATTAAACGGGCTTAATTTTTGAAATTGAGAGTTTTGAAACAAAGTTTGAAAACAATTTAGAAAGTTCTCCCCCTAAATAGAAACAATGAATCACCGGGGAGAGGGATTTTGAAAAGAGACAATTTTAGGCCCGGAGAGACTCGCTAAGAGGGATTTTTCAATCCACACTTGTCTCATGGCGGGTCTTCTCCTATAAAATTCATCGGAAAAGAAAAAACATTTGGGTTGACCGTACCGGGCGTTTTTGCAATTACATTCATAAATGAGGTGCGCGGGTTTTTTACAATAATTACAAAATTTAAAACAAGAGCTCCCCCTTACAAAAACAGTTGGTGCATGGGAGGAGGAAGCTATATTGGTGTAGCCAAGTCCATTGGTGGTTCGGGATATGCGTTGGGAACCTAGGATATTGTTCAAATTTTGTTCACCTTGGGTGAACTTGGCTAAAGATTCCCTAAGGTCTTTGATTGTTGATTCCATGGAATCAATATCCGGGAGGTTTTGGATTTTAAGGGTCAACTCCTCCTTCTCTTTGAGAAGTTGTTCTTTTTCGGAGGAGAGTTTTTTGAAAGATTTTTTTAAAGCAACAAATTTTGAAGAATGTTCGTGAAAACCATTTTCTAGTTGGTCTCTAGCGTGTGAGAGTTCTTCATAAGATAAATGATTTAAAGAATTTGAATTTGAAGAACATGAGGAATCGGAAGATGTTACCTCATTACATGCCATTAGGCATTTGGTACCTTGGTCGCTCGAGGAGGAGGAGGAGGAGGATGATGAGGAGGTGTCACTCCATGTCGCCTTGAGGACCTTCTTCTTGCCTTTTTCCTTGGCCCGTTTCTTGTTCAGTGGGCAATCGGGCTTGTAATGGCCCTTTTCGCCGCACCCGTAGCATTTTACCTTGGGCTCGGATCTTGCGGTGGGTTATTGCTTACGCGCCTTGCGGGATTTCTTCTTCTTCTTGTGCTTCTTCATAAATTTGTGCATTTGGCGGGCGAGATTTTCCATTTCCGAGTCGCCGCTTGAAGATGAAGATGATGAAGATGATGATGAGGAGGAGGAGCTTACTTCTTTTTGTACCTTGAGGGCGATGTTCTTGTGTGTCTTGATTGGTGTGCCCTCCTTTTGAGCTTGCCTCCTCATCGTGATCTCGTACGTCATTAGGGATCCGATGAGCTCCTCTACCGGCATATTTTTGACGTCCTTAGCTTCTTGGATCGCCGTCACCTTTGGTGCCCATGAGCTCGGAAGGACCCATAGGATCTTCTTGACCATAGTTTCTGCAGAAATGTCATCTCCAAGAGATTTTCTACCATTGCACGCGTCAGTAAATCGTGTAAACATTTCAGAAATTGATTCATTTGGGTGCATGGAAAAAGACTCAAAATCCTGCCTATACATGTCCAACCGAGTATCCTTAACTTTGTTAGTGCCCTCATGGGTCACTTCCAATAGTTTCCAAATTTCATGCGATGAGGTGCAAGTGGAAACTCGGTTGAACTCATTTCGGTCAAGGCCGCAATGAAGAGCATTCATGGCTTTGCCATCAAGCTCAAAATTTCTAATGTCGGCTTGGGTCCATTTGGATTCGTCGTGGGAAGACAAAGTGTAACCTTGCATGACAATTTTGTAAATGGGATAACCTATACTTCTAAGAAAAGTAGTCATGCGGGTTTTCCAATAATTATAGTCGGTCCCATCAAAAAATGGAGCCCGACCCAATGAGAGGCCCTCGGGGGCGAAAGAGGTAGATGCCATCAAAAAAATAGGATCTTTAATTTGAAACCGTTTTAGGGAATTATTCAAATATTCCCTCTGATACCAAATGTTGGGTCGGAAAAACACGAGGAATGATGGCAAGAGGGGGGGGGGGGGTGAATTGCCTTTTAAAAAAAGATTGACAAATTAAAAATCAAAGTTGAAATGCAGCGGAAATAAAGAAGGCAAGACACAAGAAATTGATAACGGAGTTCGGCCAAAACCCGGCCTACGTCTCCGCTCCCAACTCAACCGTTGAGAGATTCCTACCGCTTTCTTTTCAATGGTTTTAGCAAGAAACCCACTAGGCTTTGAGGTAGCACTAGGACCTATTACAGCTTGCTTTTTGTGGTTTAGCAAGAACCCACTTGCTTTCAATGGAATAGCAAGAACCCACTAGCCTTTTTAACGGGTGAAGGCTAGCTCACCGTGACACAAGCCTTTTAAAAGGGAAGGCTTGAAGAAACCTCTTCACACCTTAATGGTGGTGTGAGAACCCAAAGGAAAGGGGGATGAGAAAAGGGTTTGGGGTTTGTAGGCACAAACCCAATTTTAAGCTCAAAATGAATATAAAATAAAAACCGTATTGGAGGAAGACTTGGGCGCCAATTGATGATGGAGTTGACGTAGCGTGCTCTCCCAAGCTTCTTGAGGGTGCTCTTGAATGTGGAATTGGATGGAGCACTTGGGGTTCCCTTGGAGGAATGCACCGGAGGTACGCCAAATGATCAACAAGGTGTCCGTGGGCTTCCGTATCGTTCCGGTAGGTGTCCGGGGCTTCCTTGGCCATTATTTATAGGCATGGAACCCTTGGGGAGGCTTCGGAGCCGTTGGAGAGGCTAAAAGAGCCGTTGGGAGCCAAGTGGGCCAGCCTGGTCAAACTGCAACGGCTAGTTTGACTGGCTCCACCGGCTGGCCGGTACAGTCCCACCGGTTGGCCGGTGTTTGCAAAAAGTCATTGGATTCCTGTCCAGGGGCCACCGGTCGACCGGTGCCAGAGCCACCGGCTGGCCGGTGGTGAGGCAGTAGCTGACACTATTTGGAGAGGGTGCCACCTGCTGGCCGGTGGTCAAGCCACTGGCTGACCGGTGGAGCCTGGCAGTGGGCAATGCCTCTGCCAGGTCCACCGGCTGGCCGGTGCTACCACACCGGTTGGCCGGTGGACTGAATTTCAGTCCATTTGTCAGCTTTCTTGGGCCAATCCTTTGGCAATCTTGTGCCTATCATCCACAACACTTAAAACACAATATTAGATAAAAATGAAAGTGATTGTGATCATGAAAATCAAAGAGTGTGGGGTACAACAAAATAAATATTCAATGTGAGGTAGGGGATACATGTTCTTTATTGTTATAGCATTGATCTCTCTGTACTAAATACATAACCTCATAGATCCATCATTCTTCGTAACAAAAAGGACAGGGGCTCCCCAAGTAGAAACACTAGGGTGAAAAAATCCCTTACTACTCAATTTCTCTAGTTGTTTCTTTAGATACACTAATTCCACAGTGGCCATTCAATAAGGGGTCTTCAATATGGGCCTTTATCTTGGAATTAAATCAATGGAAAAATCAATTTCCCGTTCTAGAGGATGCCCAGGTAAATCCTCTGGATAAACATCGATGTATTCTTTCACAATTGGTACATACTCTATTTGAACATTCCTTTCCTCACCCACAATCATTTCATTCTCTTCGTCGCCAATAATTGAATTTAGTTGAGCTACTGGGGGTGGATCTAGATAAAAATTAGGTGGTGACGATTCTTCTCTAAAAATAAGGCGTTCCTAATCATCACCATCAAAAATCGTATCCTCCTTCTTATTACAAAAAATCTTCTCATCATGGTTCTAAATCCAATCCATACTGAGGATTATATCAAACTAAATCATAGGTATGAAGATGAGATCAGCAGATAAAGAACATTTATATGCACTAATGGGAACTGATTCACAGAACTTTGTAGCAATGATACTTCCCTTAGAAGTTTTAACTAACAACTCCGATGTTAAATCAAATTGGAAAATATCTAGTTTTCTTAGAAAATTGGGAATATATGAAACAATGCGATGATCCAGAATCAAATAAAGCATTTTCAAAACTTGAGGAAACCATTAAATTACCTTCCACCGCGTATTTAGGTGCTTCTACCTCAGCAGTAGTGATTTTGTAATCTTAGCCTTGATCCCATGGCCTTTTCTGAGGTAGGATCTCCTGATTCTTAGGAAATTTAGTTGCATAATGTCACTTATACCTACAATTGTATCATTGAACATCGATAGCTTCTTTCTTCCCCTTAGAATCACAAGCTTGGTGGCCTTTTTCACCTCACTTGTAACAGACACCCATTCCTTTCAAGAAAGTACCAGGGTTTTTCATCCCACATTTACTACAGGATGGATATTTTAATTTTAACTTCTTCCCCATATTTCCATTTCTAGAGAGATCAGTATATCTCTTCTTATCTTTCTTTGGATTAAAGTCATAAGACATTGATAATTCATTTTCTATCTTGATAGCACATGAGACAATATCTTTGTACAACCAGAAGGATTTTGAGACAAATTCTCGACAGAGAAATGGTTTTAACCCATCAAAGAAACGATTAATCTTACCTATTGGGCTATGTATATAATTGGAAGCATGCCTTGCTAACCTTGTAAAGTTAGAATCATAATTTGCAACATTCTTGTCCTCCTTTTGCCACAGACTTAGAAATTGTCTTTCCATATCCGCTCAATGGTCATGAGGAGAGTATTTTTCTAAGAAAATATCTTTAAACTCCCTCCATTCCATATTTGATACATCATCATATTCCTTCTTGTTTTGAATCAATGACAACCATTGATCAGCATCTCCAGTGAGATGGTAAACTGGCATGAAAACTTTTTCCCTTTCGCTACTCCCCAAGGAGTGGAATATTTTCCCTAAGTAATTTATCCATTGCTCAACTACTGGTGGATTTTTACCCCCAATTATTGTTGGTGGTTGTTTCCTCATGAAGAGATATAACATTGATCCTCCACGGTGCGTATCATGGTCCTCCAAACGGGTAAGGTTATTATTCATAACCTGATTGAGTTGTCCCAGTATGGTGATTAGATGATCAGAACCAATTTCATTACTAGCTACACTATATTTATCTTGAGTAAAAATAAAATCCATAAATGGAGTGTGTGAATTGAGGCGGTTTCCATTCCTTCCACTAGGAACCATTTCTAAAAAATGGCATAAAATAGATTAATTTATGAATCAAAATACATAATTCCAATCTTATAAAACACTTAACATAAATTTAACTGTTTATGGATATAATTCATAATCATAAAAACGTATTCTTTGAGGAATTATATACTCATAAACCCTTCATAATGGTTTGTAAAGAAAATTACACTTATCCTAATCATATCCCCCGGGAGTGTCGTAACCAAGATTGTAGCAAGACCCGTTGTCGTGCACCAGTTCCCATTTGAGTCTAGCTCAAAGCGGTGTTTTTAGGTTTTAACCCTAGTTACATCTGTGCCCGAGCCATATCTACCTGCTTGTATCCAGATAGGGATGTATTGTTAGGAAAACTCACAAAATTTCTACAATACCAAAATTCTAGGAAGTTCTTATATACTAATCCCCAAAGTCAATATTAGGTCTATGTGCTCTAATCAGTGTTTATCTAAATATAGATTCCGTGGTTTGTACTAAACTTTCTCTGATACCAACTATAACACACCGACCCCAGTTACCCAGAGTCAGTACATTATTACATAACATATTCGTGATAAAAAATGATCAAGTCTCTAAAGACTGATTAGTTTAGTAGACTTGGAATCACTAGATACATTTATAAATATTAAATTACATTATAAAGTGAAAAACCACAACAACATCTTGTCTCCATAGACCACACTCATATCCCCTCATACTATCCGTACAAGTCATTCATAAAATACTTCTTCACATCCTGGGAAAAATAAAACATAGAAAGGGGTGAGTTCAGATGCCCAGTAAGGATAGAAATATAGCGGAAGCTTTCATAAATAAGCATAAACATTTAAAAAAATCTATAACTAAAACAAAAGCCTTTTAAACATGATCTTCAACATAATATGGCAGAAATAAAATGAAATAATTTCATTTACTTATTTACATGGATATTCTACTAATCGAATAATCAAATGCAATATCAATAACCACTTTCATAATGATGGAATGCATAATGCCAGACTATCATAACCACATAGTCAAGGCCTTTTACCAAGACTACAAATAATATTTTTTCAAGGCATTGTTCCAAGATACTAGTTTGTCTCATGAGACCTATTGATGCATTGAGGATCTATAGCGGGCTCCACCCATGACTTACTAAGTCCGATGAATTTCTCATATGAAAAGGTTTAAACATAACATAAACATTTGTATTAAAACTAGCATACAAAATGTCAATACTTTAACCATAAACCATGAATGGAATATTAATGTCACATCCATATTCAAACATCTCACAAAAACTTCAATACAATATAGAAGTTTTGTATCATAACAAATCAACTTCAAATACACATAAAATCCATTTAAGGATGTTGACATAGAAGAAATCAAAACTGTTTGAGAGAAATATATCTCTCTTTTTTAAATCATTTAAAATCACATAATTATAAAAGAAAACATTTACTTTGAAAACATTCTTATAATCTTGTCTGGGAATCTTCAACAATTTTATAATGGTGGAAAATAGCCGCACCACCCGTATAAGTTAAAAAAAACATTCTCACCATAATTCTGTCGAAAAGGATAAAAATACCTTGTTTGGAAAATGACGGAAAGATTCATTTATAAAAATCCTATAAAATGTCAAACAAGAGTATAAACGACATTAACCCATAGTCTTTAAAATATTAATAAGGATTTAAAATACATTTTTAAGAAACACGGATGTTGATGATAAATAGGTCTCATAAGATAATTACATATAAATAACCTAGGATAATGAAAATATTGTGAAATAAACCCTTACCTTGTACTTTTCCTTGGTTGAGGGTTGGTTTACCTCTTGTATAATGGTGAAATAATTGTTATTAAATTATACAATAATCATATACATTAATATAATATCATATGTGATCTTTTAACATTGCTTTGTTAATAATATCTTAGTATTATCGTTGTTTTAGTTATTAACTGATTCGTTTTCCTTTATATGTATTGTTATGTAATCCATGTTTGTTATGGATTGGTTTTATCTTATTCATATCCAGAATGGCATAAAGTCTTTAAACATTACTTTTAATCATCAAATTAGAATTATTCTTGAAAGGATATGATGGGGAATGAATCTCATCGCGTTCGTGGAGATGGTAGTCCGTACGTACGCAAGAGAGACACTATCATTCCTTTGATATTAAATTCATATATAATTGGATTTTCTATCATATATACAGAATCATTATAATGTTATATTTATTAATTACTTCAATTACACATCATTATCATACCCATCCAAATAATAATGTTTTGAATTACAATTACACCATGACGTGGAGACGATATGCCGTACGTACGCATGTATGGTGGCATGTCATTCAACGTATGGATAGAATAATGAATATGGTTGTACAATATTTATAATAACATCACAGTATATAGATGATACCAGAGTTATTATATTTGAATGGAAATAACAAAGAAAAAGGAAGTGGAAGAAGGAAGGAACTTGAAAGAGGTGGTGAGATTTTTACCTCTTCTTCGGGATCTTCCTTTTGATTTGATCAAAAAGGATCTTTAAGATTGCTTTCTGACTAAAAGAACTCCTCTAAGATTAATTGAGAGATGATTAGAGGATATTTGGGTAGGGTTTTGCTGAACCAAAGTTCATTTAAGGTATGAATTTGAGGGAAGGGTGAGTTCCATTTTATAAGAGGGGTGAGGGGCACCTTAAGAAAAATGTGAAATATTATTCTATAATAAATTCATATTCGGTTTATCATGGCTCCAAAGTGACTTATTTCAAGGATATGGTGGGATGGGTCATAATCCTTTCAACCACTATATTTCATACAGTTTTGGGTCACTATATTAACCTTATCATTTATATTTAACTCTTAGTTGAATAGTTTGACATTTACCATGTCTCTTTGTATTTTTATATTATATGGTTAATAAACATACTATAACAAGCCAAGAGAACCCCAAGTGGTTAATTATTAAAATATATAACCTTATATAAGTCATTTTTCCGAACCTTAGATTTTTAGAAATAGAATATCAATTAATAATATAATATTTGTTTTAAAAACTCTTTTATGTCAATTTTGACACTATTTGGTATTTTGTTTTTTAAAAATTCATAACATCATTATTACTTCCAAAAAAAATTATATAACCAAACCAAATATGTCATAATAAACTCTAAATTTTTTGTAATTCATAAAAAGTATCAAATTAAATTTATTTGGATATTTATAATATCAATTATTTTAATATTTAATTAATTAGGTAATTACTGCATTATTATTGTGTCATACAAAATTAAATTATTTAATGTCTAAAAATTATAAATAAAATACCATTATGCAGGAAATCCTTTAATCTTTATTTGAAAAACCCATTATAGGGTCTATAATATGCAGGGCCAACTAGGTCTTATGATTTATATCCAAATAATGGAATCTTTTGGATGACATGCCAATTATGTAGGCAACATATGCAAGGCTTCCTATGGGCACGTGATGCATAGTCAGGCAAAAGGGATCTCAGATATTGGAAACCATGTCACCTGAAACCATATGAAAGATTATGAAAATATGAATGAAAAATCCAAGATTAAGAGTGTGAGATATGGAAGGGGGTTATGCCCCATGTAAATGAGAAATATTTGAATCAATATTTTCCATGAATTTGATGTCCTTTACATAGATCTGACTCATATGTATAATGGATAATTCCTTTGTATCCTTTGAATGAATATGGTAATGTCTAGTTTTAATTCATACATTAAAGACATTAATAACCCCATAATAAATTAAAACACCTTATATAACGAATCCATTTAATCAATTTCTAAGCCCACGTGAGATATGCTCGGTGTGAGAAACAAGGAATAGTAAGGGTTTCTTTTATAATGCAATGGTGATGCAAATAAAGAATATGGGTATTAAATTTTCTTTCAATGTAACGTCATGAGGTAAGAATGAAAATGAAATGATATGAAAGGAAAGAAATATTGGAACTAGATTAAGGGATAAAATCCAAGTATCAATATATGTCTTGCTGGGGAAAGAATCAAGTCATACATTGTTTTTAAAACATTCCATATGCCGATTTGATTTTATACAATAAATAAAGGGGTTTTTTGTTATTGTGGATGTGCCCAGAAATGGAGATTATGGCATCTCTGCATATCTCAATGAAAATTAGAATCAAGCCATACGTAGTTCATGAAACATGGTCTCTATGCAGATCTGACTCTGACATAGGAAAGAGAGGGAATCATGTACAACTACGGAGTAGTGATGATGTCAATGACGTTTTCTTATAGAAACATCTAATGTCTTATAGAGAAAATGTTAGTTGAACAAATGATGTCATGCAGTTTAATGTCATGCGAGAATAATGAAGATGATATACACTTTAATGTCATGTAGCATGGACGCTGATGGTTGTTATGCAGTTTAATGTCTTGCAACAAAGACATTATACTATGAAGTTTAAAGGCTTGAAGTAAGGGAAAATGTGTATAATTATAAAAATTATTTCTTCAAGAATCTCGCATTGGTTGGAGATGTAATGAGCTCTCCATCCATTGATATTAAAGCATAGGATCCATTTTAATAGACCTTATGTATGGAATAAGGTCCCTCCTATTTTTGTTCATGTTTTGGATATTTCATTCCTGGTATCATTGGAGTCCTAAATACTAATACCATTTATCCTTGAAGTAACGAATGAAGATGACATTTCTTATTAAAAGCTCATGCTATTCGGTTATGATAGACTTATAGGTGATGCAAAGTATGAAATAGTTTATCATCTAATCATTCCAACTCATTAAACCATTTTTGAGATCATTCATCTATAGATAACTAAACATAGATTGCAACTCTAAGTGAAGTTAATTGTACGTAAATTGGAAAAACCGCTTCAGTTCCATATACCAATGAATAAGGAGTTTCTTGGGAGGCAGTACAGATAGTTTTCCGATAACCCCATAAAGAATTCAAATGTTTCTTATCTTTTTCTACCATCTTCTAGAGTATATTTGATAGGGTTTTTTTAAATCCTCTACCTATCCATTGGTTACCGCATGATAGCGAGTTGAATGGTTAGATTTGATATTATATTCCTGATATAACTTTTTTTCTTCAACAGAACAAAAATTGGTTTCATTTCCTGTCAAAATAGTGTGAGGGACGCCAAATATGGTAATGATATTAGTTTTGACAAAACTAATGAAGATTTTGGTTCCAAATACCAAGAAAGTTATTGCCTCATCCCACTTAGAGAAGAAATTAGTTGTAGTTAGAATATACATGAACTTCTTAGCCCTGGCTGGAGGATAAGGCCCTACTATATCCATTCCCCATGTTGAAAATGGCCAAGAGTATTTAGTTGTATGTAGAAAATCTAGGGGTTGATGAATGAAGTTGGCATGAACATTACATGGATGACATTTTTTATTTAAATATCTACAATCATGTGTCATTTAAGGAAAAAAGTATCCAAGCCTTCGGATCTAATCGGAGAGTATGTGCCCAGATTGGTGGGAACCACAAGCTCCTAAATGAACATCTTTCATGACAGCCACATTCTCTTTTCCATCAATAAATCTAAAGATAATTCCATCAAATAATTGATTGTAAAGGATCTTTTAGTGGTTTGGACCATCATAAAGAGTAAAATTATCCACCCTTCACTGGATCTTCTATTTCACAGCCCTATTTTGTGGAAGTATCCCATTATGAAGATATTCCAGGATGGATGTTCTCTATCCCGTGGTATGACCATGCGGTTCAGAAATAGGGCTAATATAATTTATTTATTCCCTTATGGTTTGACCAAAAGGTGAAACCACACGGAGATGGTTTATGATGATAAATGTATCATCCAAATTTGGATCTGCCAAGGTTATTGCTACATTTTCAGTTGCATCTTCTTGGGCATTTTGTGATCATGAGACATAAAACAATGTCATATATGAGGGAAATTCAGCCATTAACTATCGGAAGTAATCAAAGAAATGTATTAACTCTTCTTTTATGATATATTATTCCCCATTGATTTGTTTTATTACAAATTCTGAATCACATTTTACCTTTAAATGATCCATTTGCACCTGAAGGACCAATTCCAAACCTGCGACGAGAGACTGATACTCTGCTTCATTGTTGGAACCACCTTCTAATAAGAGAAAAGAATAAGGAAATACTACCTTTTCTGGGGAATTAAGGACTATTCCTAATCCAAGCTTGTTGTGTTTAGGATTTTCTAGTCTCTTCCTTGATGAACTTCTAGAAGCACCATCAAAATGCATTTCCCATGTTTGGGAATTATCTTGAATAGAGAAGACCTATTCATCAGGAAGTTAGGTATTAAACGATGTATCTTCTATAGATGGATGATCAACAAGGAAATCAGCTAGAGCTTGGACCTTAATTTCCATTTGAGGCACGAACTGGATATCAAACGGTTGAAACATAAACGCCCATCATGCTAGACATCCTATAAGAATATGAGGACTGAGGATAAATTTGAGTGGGTTATTAAGAGATACCAATTGGACTTCATGATGTTGCAGGTAATGTCTCAGTTTCTGAACAACAATGATTAATTCCAAGAAGCACTACTCAATACATGAATACTGAGTTTCCGCATCAAGAAAAGTGTGACTGAGATAATAAAGGTTGTTTTCATTTCCATCATCATTATTTTGGGTGAGGAATTCACTTAGTGATCGCTCTAAAGCTGTCACGTAGAGAATGAGTGGCCTTCCTTCAATAGGAGGCGTTTATACTGGTGGACTCAATAGATTTTTGTTGATTATATCAAATTCATCTTGGAAATCCTTAGTCCATTGATAAGTGATTCCCTTCTTCATTAATCTGGTTAAATGTGTACATTTGCCTTCCAAATTGGCGATAAAGTGCCGAATATAGGCCAAGGGTCCTTGAAGTACTCTTAATTATTTCAAATGTTGAGGAGGTGATATATCAATGATTGATTTTGTTTTCTCAGGATCAACCTTGAGACTACGATGACATACAACGAAGCCAAGGTATTTAACTGAAGTCACCCTGAAAGCATATTTTAAGGGGTTCATCATTATACTATGTTGTCGATGTTTGTGAAATATGGTTTCCAAATTAGACAAGTTATTGTAATGTTTTTTGGATTAGAATACCAAATCATCCACATAACATTCGACAAATTTCCTTAAGAAGGGTTTGATGATATGGTGCACGACACGTTGGTATGTGGCACCTGCATTGTTTAATCCAAGGGACATTACCCAATAACAAAACACACCTTGAGGAGCTATAAAGGATGTAGATTATTCATCCTTTGGGGCCATTCAAATTTTATTATACCCAAAATATCCATCCATGAAGGAAAGTGCTTCATATCAGGTCATTGTATCAATTAGAAGCTCTATAATCAGGACTCGAAAATCATCTTTAGGAAAATGTCTATTAAGATCTCTCAAATCAATGTAGACTCTAATTTTTCTATTCTTATTTTTTACTGGGACAATATTGGCTAGCCATTTGGGATATTGAACATCCCTGAAAAAGTTATCCTTTATAATCTTAACAACTTAAGCTACAATTTTAGAGGCGTGAGTTGGGTGTGTTCTCCTTACCGCCTACTTGAACCTGTGATGTTCTTCTGGAAAACCCAAATGATGGGTGGCTACATCCGGATTAAGACATGGAATTTCCATATAATTCCAAGAGAATATATTTATATTTTTATTTATAAAATAAGTATACACCACTTTTTCCTCATAGGTCATGGTTTCACTAATTAATTTTGGGTGTGGATCTTTTCCTATACCCAAATTTATTTCTCCGAGTTCATTCATGGTGGTAGAAACACCTTCTTCAAATGTTGTAAGAGAATCCTCGAGATCATCCACTTCTTATTCATTATGTGATACCTCTTATGTTTCCATTTTCATGATAGATGACGAGGCAAAACTCCCAAATTTGGGGGAGGAATCATAATTTGACCATTTCAAATAAGAAGTCACCAAATCTGATACTACTAATGACATAGGGTCTTCCTATGGTATGGAGGGATTTATGGATTGAGAAACAACATCTTTGTCTTCCTCTAACATTTCTACAGCTTCTTCAATTCTGATTAACAAATTAGTGTCTCTTTGTAGTTCGGAAGAAGAAATAACAACATCTCCATTCAAGCTTCCATCATTTCTTGGTGCATCAATAATTTCTCCCATGTTATCAGGCTCAATTTTTTTAATTGACATTATCGGAATTATTGGATGAGTGCATGGATATAGCTTTACCCTTTCAACTTGATTTATGGGTAAAACATAATCTGTACTCAAATGCCTAAATGGATTTGATGGAATCTTTTCTAATCCAGTTGGAGCATTAACTATGGTTATTTTGTTGGTCATATATTTCGTTCCTTTTGTGTGACAAAACTCTACCTCCATATATTATGATTCAAATGTTTTTAATGGGGCCTTTTCACCAAAAACTGTTCCAATTTGACCATTGAAATAGTATTTCAGACACTGGTGGAATGATGAAGGTATGGCTACATCTCGATGCAACAAAGGCCTTCCAAGCAGAATATTGAAGGTTGTGTCCTGACGAACAACCATGAAATCTGAATTAGACACAAGATCTCTATACTGAGTTTTGATTGTAATTGCTTCTAGAGGTTCTTGTTCATTCCTGTCATATTCATGCAACATTAAAGTTTAAGGAGATAAGTCAGATTCAGTCAGGCCCAATCGAATAAGTGTACGAATAGGAATGAGGTTCACCCCGAAGCCATTATTAATGAAGGATCATCGGATATCCATGTCATTGACCATGCCGGATAGATACAAAGTTCTAATGTTTCCATGTACCACATGTCCTTAATCTTTATCTATTAAAGATATGACTACATGACATTCTGCAGAATCATTTTCCATATGGAAAAATTCAATGGCAACAACTTCCATTTCAAAATCTTGAGGACTTAACAAGGCCTCAATGAGTGCTTCTCGGATATCTTTTTACAGATTCAAAGCATCCAAAATTGATATCTTGGCCAGTAATTGGTCCAATTTTTTCATGAAATCATACTTTTGGTCTAAAGTTCTGTGTTTCCCTACATGGAGATGTGGTTTTGCAGGTTCATTGGATGTTGATGCTTCTACTGTAGATGTATTCTATGTTGAAACCAAAGTGGGAAATACCATTGACTTTGGAAAATTAGAATGACTAAGTCTATTCATCTACTGAGAATAAGATGGTGTAACTTATAATCGGTCATCCAAAATAATTATTGTAGAACTATACTTATTTTGCATGGAAGAAACCCCTTATTCTTGTTGAGATCACAAAGGGCTGTTCCATGAGTTTCGGCCGCATTTATGGTTATAACAGGGGTGGAGTTAAAATTATGGTTTCTGGAATTCCCATTTCTTCCCATGTATCCTCAACCTTAGCCTCTTCCTCTAGTTCACCAATTAGGAACTTGGAATTTTGGGTCTATACAATTAGAATCATAATTGGTATAAGGATCTTTTAAATGGATAACACTAATAGAACCAAAGATCAATTCTTATTCTAATCAGGATTATACCTGATAGGTTATTTCTAGTTGTACCGTTTGGTGGAGCGGTGCCCATGATTTTGAAATAGATGGAATGAAATCTGTCAGGGTTAAGAACAAATTTTCCCCTGATGCGAGATGGTCTTCTTCTGACTACTCTTTATCCTTATGACCACCTTGTTTCTTTGAGGAGTGAACCTTTGATTAAGATAGTTTTGTTGTTGAAGGAGTGGTAGAAGACAAAATTGGTTGCTTCAACTGTGTTTATAATATAACATGAGTTTTTTTGATCATTTTATTAATCATCCAATCATCTTATTTTTTACATTTTTACATTTAACCTCTTTCCATTCTCATACTTCCTATGGATTGGTGGTAGTAACACATTCTACTTGATCTGATGAACTTCTTAATTTCACCTATCCTGAGTCTACCATCTTTTGCATAAGGTATACGAAAACAAAGAAATCCTTAATGGGGTGTCCCAATATCTGATGAAAGGGACAATAATTCAGATGATCTTCATCTCCATCTTTATTTGGCTTCTTCGGCCTTGGAAACTGAACCAAATTGTTTTTTAAGGTAGAGATGAAGTAGCCAGGAATTTTATCATTTAAGAAAGAATATATTTTACCCTTTATTTCCACAAAATGTTTCCACCTTTGATCTTTTTGATCATATTGAAGAGGTGGTCGTTGCTTTTGATGCTCAGGAAGTAGAGACCTTCGTTATGATGATGGTCTTGAAGTAGAAGTAGGTACATGTTCCTGTTTGAGTGTAACTATAGCAGCTTCTACCATTCTTATTCTCCTTCATGGAACAGATGGAATTACAAGAGTTTTATCCCTAGTCTCTATAATATAGTCTTCAATCTACTGAGCAATTGATGTAAGGTCTCAAAACCCTCCTGGGTATTTCACAAGGATCAATGGTGTGCGTAAATCATCACGCAAACTTTCCACACAGATTGGCATCAACTATTCTTAAGAGAGTGATAAACTTTAAGAATATGTTAATCCCTTTTTGCGAGCAATGAAATATGAAACTCTTTCATTTTCACTTTGTTTTCAATTGGTAAAATAAAAAACTACCATCTTTTGTAGTGTTGAGATAAATTGAAGTATGAATTTCTGATGGAGATCTTCCCACCCAGTAATTGATCGAGATTGAATACTTGTATACTAGGAAAAAGATGGTTCTTGTAATGACGACGCAAAACACCTAAGATTAACTGATTCTTGTTGTTGAGGAGATCCCATCATAGGATGACAATGAGAAACAAAATGTTTTAAGTGTTGTTACGGATCTCCTGAACCATTAGAAATTTGGAATGTAGTGTTCACAAAATTTGTTGGGGGAGGAATTGCATCCACCCATTCAGGGTAATATCTCTTTTTCGGTTGAACTAGTGCACGTCGTTCCTCTATAGCTTCCAATCGAGTCGTTAGTGCATAAATTGTGTTCATAAGCATTTTGGGAATATCTGGATGAGCTGGATTCTATGCAATTTTTGCAACTGGGACTTGAGCTAGTGCAATAATGGGTAATACCACTAATGATGGTGCTAATATCTATCTTGATTATGAACCCAATGGAAGGAATTCATTATCGGAATTTGTAGTTACTAAAAATCAACTTTGCTGAGGAGATAGAACAGTATTTTCATGTTGATCACTTTCCCGGGGATACTGTCCCGCATAAATGTTGTTTCGAAGTAACTCCGTGTTGAATCTTTTCAACTCCTTCATTTCCCCTTCTTGCTCTGAAAGTCTCTCTTCAGGTGAAGGAGATTGACCATCTCCAACGAAAAAGTGAGATGAAATCTGACTTTTTTCATTTCCCCTTGTTGAACTTTTTGGTGGACAGTGACATGAATGGAATCATTGGATAGTTCATCTATAAAATTTCCTAGTGGCTTCTTCCCTAATCAGGAGAAAACTGAGGTCTGTTGATGAGGGGATTAGAGATGTGATAAATCCCCCAGCCTTGAAGGATGGGATTGATCATGTTCTTCTTCTTCAAATATTTTAACATTATTTAATGAATTTGAAGGTTGTATTAAATGAGCCCCAGGCCTGGAAAGATGGGGTGATTCTTGAACTACTACAGCTGAAATTCATGCAACATCTCTTCTAATTTTTCAGATTTTGGTTCAGACATTAGCTGGGTGCATCATCCGACAATTACTTAAATCACCTGTTTTAGAAAATCAATGTGCTATTTTAGACATCTTCATCCTATGATGTCTAACATCTTCTAAATGGGACGACTACTCAAGATTCTGAGAGGCTTGATGTAGAAGTAATTCATCAACTTCTTTTCTTTGGCCCTGATTCTGATGAGAACTGATTTAGGCATGTTCTTAAGCATACATTTGATTACACACAATACCTATTGACTGTGGCCAGCCATGGGAAATATCATTTAATTATACCACATTTGGCAGACTTTGCTGATTTTGGAGTGCAGTGAAATGCAATGCTCCATATGCACCCCATCCTTTAATGCGAACATTATATAGGGACTCTATTTGTAAAATATACTTGACGAACATTGGATGGTGTATGTCCCTACTAGATATTCTCCATCAAGAATGGATAATGGGTTTCCTTCAATACTGGGAGATGAGATAGCTGACAGAATTGGTAATTGTAAACAGATGTCTGTTCATGTTTACTAGTTGCCACCATATTAGATAGGATGGTACATTTAAATGCAGTCAGATGATCCTGCTGACTGGATGATAACTTGTAAACAGATGTGTGTGCCTGTTCACGATACTCCATTGGGTTTATCTGGTGGGATTGGTGGGTCTCTTTCACATGAGGCTGCTGAGAAACAAATTTAAGAAGAACGTGTGTTTGTGCCCGCTCGTTGTTTGCCATCAAGTTTGATCGATGGACTTCCCCGGTGGAGGTTGAGGTGAGAAACCGATTCCTGTTAACTGGACGTTGTCCCTAGTGGTTTGTTTTGCATTCCCGGGACTGAGAGACCTAAGACAGACATCCAGAGGAAACACCCCTATCATGTTGGGGATACACTACCATATGATTATAGCGTCGATTTCTGGTGGGAGACCTCGGGAATGACTTCTATATTCTTGAATTGAGGCCTTCAGTGACCTTTTGATCCACCTACCTGTAGTATGGGAGAGATTAATTGTTGTATTCTGAGGATAAAGTCATGAAACTGTTGGAGAAGATGGTTGGCATGGATTTCTTCTTGATTGTTGGTCATTATTGGCTAGATGATTGAGGATTATTGTTCACCTGGGGGGCCTGTCGAGCATCCTCCAAAGTCAGGATTGTACCATGTTGATGATATTCCTTTATCAGCACATTATAGACCCAGTGTTGAAGACACTGGTTTGGTGATAACGTCCTTCCCATGGATGGTGATCCAGCTTGAGGAGTAGTCGGGAAGTTCACAGATATTGCCTTAGAGAAATCCATTCTTTGGTTTGAAGGGAGTTTTAAGGAAAATTGAGAATAATGAAAAAATTTATTAAAACAACATCTTTTCAGATGGATACATGCATGATTAATTCCTTTTTTCTGTCCTTCCTTTATCAATTGATTGGGGCCTAACATGTGGGTAACATTATTAACATGGTTAAGGATTCACGTCGGGCTCACCGTTTTTGTTCCATAGTTCCTTAAAACGTGTGTTCTAAATTTAATAATCACTATCTCTAGGAGGATTCCATTGGATTTTTTCATGGAATCAGAAACTTGAAACAGTTATTTATCCAAAGAGGACCTTCTTTCGAAAGGCAGGCATTCGTTAAGTATTTAACTTCACAATACGTAAGAAAATGCGTTGGTCAAGAGGATGGGAGGTCAGACTCATCACACCTTTTTGCGTGGAATTAATGTCTACTTCGGGACTCTCTTTGTATAATTAAAATATTTTCATGAATACTTATTAATTAACCAGGTATATCATAAGTATACCATGGAATTTAAAATCACTTATTAACATCTGTAAAATTTAGAATCATCAGTATGCATTCAAGGTTCTTCACCAATGGAATCATTTGTGTTTATTATTGGTTTTCCATCAATGGTATCCTCAAATATACCAATTAGAGATACTTTTAATCCTCATTATGATGATAATGGTTCTTAATCCACTCAGTGGGGCACTATGGAATTTATTTTCATCCAGGGAGATGTGAGTTTTTTTAATCTTGGGATCAATATCATAAAATGAGATACCTATGTATCATTGTGAAAGAAATCAGAAACCTCATAGTTGAGTGCCGCTTAATAGGAAACATCATACCTTTAAAGTTCATGTGATAAGGACCTCTATGTGGAAGGTGCTTTGTTGAAACTTAGTGTGGGACTTATGTTGAAGCAGCCCAAGGTACATAGAAAGGATACGATATTCCAAGTAGGATCAGACCCTCTTGGTAATATAGCCCAAAGAGGATAGGGTTTATTTTGAGGTATTTGGTTTGAACCTCAAGGAGTCATAATACGTATCCCATATTAATGGGGAATAAAAGCCGATGTAGATCGATGAATCACATAGGAATGTATAGTTCTCTTAGAAATATGAGTTTGGGCTTACTTCTAGAAAATGGATGCCTTAATGGGGGAATTAGGGTTGGATGAGATCGGGCCCTGAAAGGGATTCCTACGTATCCTGGCTTGAACAGGAATTAGGGTTCTTGTAGTTCATTGGATGTGTGTTTATGCACATGGTGCAACCACCACGTATCTCTAAGCCCACGTGAGTCGTTCTCGGTGTGAGAAACAAGAGGATGTGAAAGATTCAACAATGACAATTCACACATTTCCTCCTTCACTAATGGAAGAGGGAACGTTGACCGTGGAAGAGGGGGAGGCGACGAGCCTTCCCCCTATTCTAATTACCTTGGAAAATGGTCCAATGTAAGGAAGAAGTGGTGAAGTTTAGGGGCTTATACCCAGATGGCTTCCCTAAAATTGGTTCTGGTAGGGGAGGGATACATATCCTATACATGCGCGAAATGGAAAGTGCAAAGTTTACCTTCCCTACTGGAGAACTGAGGTCCTGGGTCACCTATTTGAAAAGGGCGAGGCCAGTAACCAACCATCCTCCAAACAAGGAACTTCCCAAAACTATTTCTGGGAGAATGTTCCATGTGACTGTGGATATACAAACCCACAGAAATTCCATGAATCCTAACCCCATTGTGAAAGAAATTCAATAATCCTCTGACTATAGAAATACAAAACCAAATAAGAGACATGAAGATATGCCATTCCCAAAGGTTGGATAATTAAGGAGGTTTTGGTGGATGCTTAAATATAGTCCGTTTCAGATATGTGAACCAAATAAGGAGAAAACCTGCCAGGGATGGATTTTAAAAAGGGTACTTAAGTTGGTCGTGTAGAAACCTCGCGCAGGTATTGCACGTAGGTACCCTGCATTGCCCTATTGCGTAGGTCTGGCGCACAGTTGTACAGCACAGTTGTGGCATGAAGATATACCGCGTAGGTATGGATGAGGACTCGAGAATGGGAAGAACACAAAAACATGCCTATCCCTTTTAATTATCCCTTCTTTTGTAGTTTAGAGAACTACCTGAGACAATTTTCGAGATCTATGTGAAAGAGCTACACAATGGGAGCATCGGAGAGTCTTTCGCTTTTTTTCAGTCCGAAAATGGGGAGCCCAAGGGTTATATTTATAGGCACAGATGAGGCATGGCTGAAGAAACTTTTCCCACACAGGTATTTCGTGCAGGTCCACCGTGAAGGTGTTCCGCATAGGGACATCAAAAATCTTCTCGCACATAGCTCGGCCGCGTAGCTCGCTCGTGAAGCTGGGCAGCATAGACCGGTCATGAAGCATATCTGCATAGGCTTATTTTGATGCTGCTGGATGTTACTACATTATGTAGATTTTGGGAGTATTTGTTTATTTCTTCCTTTTACTCTTTGAATTTTTTAAGTAGTGTCAACAAAGTTGATAAAGAAACAATATTCATAATGATTTGAGAAGGAAACACATTTACAATAATCTAATAAGAAAATAGATTCGTAATGAGCTGAGAAGGAAACAAATTTGTAATGATCTAAGAATGAAATTGATTTCTAATTATACAATAAAAAATAAATTCGTAATAAGTTGTAAAGTAAATAGATTCATAATGATCTAAGAAGTGAAAAAATCACAATGAGTTGAGAATAAAATAGATTCTTAATGAGATGAAACATAAACATATTTTAATGAAATGAGAAGGAAACAAATTCATAATAAGCTAATAAGAAAATAGATTCGTATTGTGCTGATAAAGAAAGATATTTGTAGTGAGATGATATGGAAACATATTCATAATGATCTCATAAGGAAATAGATTCATAATGAACTGAGAAAGAAATAGATCATAATGAACATAGAAATAAAGGAAGATCATAAAGAGATGATTATGAAGAATACTAAAAATAATATTTTAGAAATGTTATGAAGAGTTTAAGAGGTCAAAATTGAAATTAAATTTTTCATAAATCACAGAGATATCTAAGGAGAATTGAAGAAGTCAAAATTGATGTTTAAATGTGTGTTTTTTTTTGTTTTTGAAATTTGAAGAAGCTGGGAAATTTTTTCAGTTTCCCACTTTTGTTTTATGATTCACATATAGGTACATACTTAGATAATTAGTTCATTTTAACTTTAAAATAAGAGTAAAATGTGGAGCACAAATGAATTCGTGTGAAATTTCATTCCAGACTGAGATCTTAGAATAATATTAGAAACCTAAATGTTTTGTTTACCAGATTGGAGAATTATATTGATTCCATTGTATTGAGTCAATAAAATGGAGTCAATCAGAATGAATAAGATTTTATTGAGTGTGTCAGAAGAGTTTATGAAGTGTATGCTATGTAAGGGATAATTGTATTGACCTCTTTAGATTGAGATAATCAGATACAAAAAATTCAGATCAGGAATGAGATTTTGTGGAGAAAATTGAATTTTTTTTGTCTTAATTGTTTTTTAAGATAAATTTTAAACTAATGAGAGTTATTATAGTCTTTCTTATCAGGAGATAGAATGTTTCGAATAAGAGTCGACATATTTTTTATTATCTTTTCATAATAGTGGACTTCCATAGACCCATGGGAGTGGCTATATAATGGACGTAAGTTCACTCACTTAGGCCAAACCATGTAAATCACGTGTGAATTAATTGATTTCCTACATTTTCATTAATTAGTTTTTAAAAAATATGATAAAGAAATAAATCTTAACATGTTACAGGGGTATGTTTTGAAAAGTATTAAGACTTATAAAAAGTAAAACAAATGATTCAACCCCCCCTTCTGTTTTTAATCAACCCTTTAGAACTTCATGGGGCATTTTTCCATATGAAATTTAATTTTTTATCCTTCTTATAAATGTTGGGTATCGATATTTCTTGTATATTTTATGTTAAAAGTTATTTTGAAAATAAATGGGAAACTTTATTTACACCATTTAAATTAATTTGGACCCAACAAATTAATTTCTAAAAGAAATTTAAAAAATTCTACAAAAATTATTTATATTTAAATTATTTATTGCTTTCCATAAATAATTAATGCAAGTACATTTTAGGTTTTTCATGTTGTGGTGTTTTTTAGAAGTGATTTACAATTTGTTAAATCATACATTCAAAGTCGCCAAAATATCAACACGAGCTAATAGTTGAAAGAAACTAGGATCAAAATACTTAAGCATTTACTCTGGTTTTCACATTTTTTAATCATTAAATTTTATGATTAATTTACTGTATTTTTTATCCTATTGGAGTTGGATATTTTTTCCTAGGGTGATTTAATTTAGTTCAAAATCAGAAGTTTATTTTACATAATCTTTAGTAATAAATCTTCTAACCAACAGAGTAAAAATTCAAATCCTGCATCTTTATTCTATTATTGATAAACAACAATTTGTACTGGTTGGTGCTACAATTGTCACAACATTTTTGTTCTGAAAATTCATGTGAATTCATATTTCTATACTTTGATGAAAATATCTATTGAACATTAAATTTTAGCATGATTCTACTCTGAAAACCATGAATTTTGGTTGAAGTTATTAATGTGGAAACTAGTAATTATTGTTTCTATATATGGATATTGTTTAATTTGATTTGGAAGAATAATTATTGAACTTCAATGTGACTCTAAACATAAGGCCTTCCACTACTGAATTGAAACTATTTTTGATCATTAAAAAGAATTAATTTATTATTCCAACTTGAATTCAACATTGAGGATAATGTTGAGAATTAAGTGTGGGAGACAGGGTCTTATTAAATATATTCAATTGTTATTTAATGTGAATCCCAAAAAAATCCCTTTAATTTTTTTTTAAAAAAATGTTATTTTTTTAAGATTTTAAAATCATTTTTAGTGGTTAAAACTTTTTCTTAAGATTTATTTTTGGGATTCCACCTTAAGGTGTTTATTTTTTTTATTATTTTATTTGGAAACAATTATCTTATTAACACAAATGATTATTTTATATAGAATTACCTACTCAATAACATCTTCTTATGTAGATTGGTTTTAAAATAAATAATATTTAGATAGCTAACACTGCAAATATTAAGTAAAAAATAAAATAATTTAATTCTAGAAATTAAAATTACATATAAGATGCATATGTTTAAATAAAATAATAATTAAAACCTTAATTATTTAATTTTTAACAAGAGAATCAAATAAAACTATTTATTGACAAAGATTAAATCATAAAACATAAAATTAAAATTTTAGAAGAAATAATAATAAAAATAAAAAAATTAAATAGAACAAATAAGATAAGATAATTGATTTCAAAATTTATCAAATTTTAATTAATAGTTTACTATTATAAATTAAATTGATATAAAAAATTTAATTATAAAAAATATATACATATAAATAAAAAATAACATATTATTAATCAAAATAGATGAGGAAAAACATGTGAATTAATTCCAAATCAAATTACCCCACTCTTAAGAAATATTTTCCCTTAATAAATTACTTAATCAAGATCAGTGGATATAAAAAAATTTTACGAATTAAAAACTATAATTCCAGAAAGAAATATCTTTCGAAAATAATTTCCATCAGGGAATCACTGAAGTTGAAAAATCAATTTCACTATTAAAATAAAATAGGTTCAGTTCAAAGTCAATTTCCTATTTAATAAAATTAATTGAAATTGAATATTTTTAAAATAATTTAAAAAAATTCTAATTACAGCCAACAGGATGTCCAAACATCTCTTTATCTTCAGGTGATTCAAAAAACATAATTAAAATTCATAATAATTAGACACTCTTCATGGCTGACCTGGTTTAATAATTAAAATCTTAATAAATAACTTATAAATTTTGTTAACGAATTGATGAATTAAATAAAGAAGAAATTATGTCTCAACATGGTTTCTTATTTTTATTTTATATTAAATCAAGATACAAATCATAAGGGTTCAATTCCAACCATATTGTTTTAAGTAAATAATGATTATAAATCATTCCACCAATATTTTACAAAAAACCAAAAAAATTCAACAATGTAATTAAAATTTTGGGCTTAAATAACTCCATGGATTAATAAAATTTATCTTCCTAAAAGTGAAATTACAATTTTCAAAATCAAGAAAAAAATTGAACCAATTAAAATAAAGTACATAAAATCTTGAAAAACTCATAATTTTGAAAACATTTAGGAAATATAATGGGCTTCACATTATAGAACAGTTTAGCTTATTTATGAAGACCCTATCCCCCACACTTTAAAGTAAACTTTTTCCTCAAAGGTTTATTCAAAAGTGTAACAAAAAAGTAATAATTATAATTCAAAAAATAAATTTTCAATTCAGTAGTTCAAAGACACCTAAAAAAGTCTTAAGAATATACAAACAACATGTTTTCCATAAACTTTCAACACATTCCAAAAAAAAAATTCTTTTTTAAAAAGTAAATTCTTTAACCTATTTGAAACAAAATATAAATTTCAAAAAAAGGAACATGAAGATATCATGTGAAACCATTTTATCTAGAAAATATGGGTAATTTATATCAAATGATAATTTTTATGAAAATAAATAAAACTCAAGGTATCAAAAAGGATTTCAACTGATTCATAAAAAAAAATATATGAAAACACAAAGGATAATCAAACAATTAAAAAAGTAACAAATATAATTAAAATTAAAATATGCTAGGGAATTTTCTCCCACACTTAAATTCATACAATGTAATGAAATTAATAAATAGAATACAAATAAGGTAAAAGAACTGAATCTCCCCTTGTAATTTAATCTTTAATATATTTAACTCATTAAAAATTTATCCCCCATCCAAACCATGATTGAATCCCCTATTTAATTTTTGTATTACCTATGGAATTAGAAAGATCAAATTTAGTTATTAGAAAATATATTTAAACAAATAATTTAACTAGAGTCAATGTTTTTGGTTGTGAAACTAGTGTGTTCAAGATTTTAGCTCTACTAAAAATTGAAGAATAATCAAAACTCTGGACAAAGAACCTCTGTTCTTCCAAACAATCGAATGACCTACTGGAAAAACATTTCAAACACTTGCGAATAGAGATGAATTTTTAATGATTAATAGAACAGTATAGAACCAGGAATACATCAAGAACTTGTTTTTATTAAAAAAGAAAAAAAGAAAAACGACAGGGGCTATGGGTTGGATCCCATAATGAACCGGGTTTAATGTTCTCAGTTAGACATGGTAGAAACTCACATCTCCAGAACAGATATCGTACCATAGCCATTTGAATTCCCCTCAAATTAATGTTTAACTCTTTGAACATTTACCAATAATGAATTTTTCTCATCTCCAACAAATTCCAAATCTACATTGATAAGAACTTTCAAGATAATAAAGGGACCCATCCATTTATTTTTGAGTTTTCTTGCAATAAGTTTCAATCTGGAATTAATTGGAGAGACCATATGACCAACATTAAAATGAAAAATTTGAATTATGGAGTCATCAAAAGATTTGTAACTCTATTTATAGATTCTATAATTATCATAATACTCCCTTAAAATTTATTCCAACTCACTTAACTCCCCTAACCTTCTTTCTCCAGTAGACCTAAAATAATAGTTAAGGAATTTTATTTCCTAATATGTTTTTTTATTGAGATCTAAAAACAATTGAAATATCTCAATGAATGTAATTATATAAGGATACATCACTATAGGTGTTTTATATGCTGTTTGGTTGGAACATAATGCCTCATCAAACGTTAACTACTAATCTTTTCTTAAATGACTAATAATTTCCTCCAAAATCTATTTAAATTCTCAATTTCAAACCACTTCCTTCCAACTGGATGGTGGTTTCTTGGTGGTACTAGTTTTATGAAAACATAAATTATTTTCCATCTATGATTTCAATTTTAATTTTATTAAAATGTGTACCATTTATCATGATAAAATATCTTGACACACCAAATCTATAGAAAATATTATTCATGAAGAAACTCATAACACTACCAGTAAGATTGTGTGAAAGAGACACAACCTCAACCCACATTAAGACATAATCTATAACAAAAATCATGTACTCATTTCCATATGAATATATTAATGGTACCATGAAATCTAACCCCCAAACAGAAAAAAATTAAACTTCTAAAATCTCATTTTTTGGAAACTCTTTTTTCTTATACACATTTCCCAACCTTTGAAATTTATAAAATCTTGTTACTAAACATACTATATCCTTAAACAACGTAATCCAAAAGAAACATGCTAAGATAACATTTTGGTTTTTCTTCACACCCCCTAAATGATGACTACACTATGTAGAACAGTGAAAACTCACTAAAATAGAATGAATTTACTCCTCAGCAACACACCTCCAAAAAAATTCCATCAGCACAGCTCCAAAAGATAAAGGAATAATCCCAAATGTACCACTTATGATCATTAATGAACTTATTTCTTTTATTGTGTGAAGTTTTCTTTCATGACATAAACATCAAAGAATTTGTAAAAATCAGTAAACCATGTAGATTGTTTCACAAATGCGGAAAATAATTGTTTATCTGGAAAAGGAGTATTGATTTCTATTGGATCACTAGTTTGAATTACACTTTTAGGTAATTTAGATAATAGGCTAGCTACCACATTTTCAACACCATTATTTTATTTTATATCAAGATCACATTTTTGTAGTAATAAAGTCCACCACAGAAGTTGGGGTTTTGATTCTTTTTTGGCCAAAAGATATTTCATACTAGAATGATCTATGAATATTATGACTTTTTATCCTATGTTGTATTGCCTAAAATTTTCTAATGTAATAATTATAGTATTCCATTATTTATCTATAGTTGAATAATTTTTCAGAGCATCGTCAAGAAATTTACTAGCATAGTCAATCACATGTAACTGCTTCTCTTTTCTCTGACCCAAAACTACCCCTACTAACCAGTCACTTACATCATGCATAACCTCAAATGGTAGCTTCTAGTCATGGGTAGTAATTACTGGTGAATATGTAAGATTTTTCATTATAAAAAAATTTATTCATGTTTGTCCTCATTAAAAAATTGTATACCCTTCACTAATTATGAAACAAGTGGTGTAGAAATTTTAGATATGTCTTTGATAAATCTCCGATAAAATCCATCAAGTCCTAGAAAACTTCTAATAGCTTTTAAATGTATAAGAGGTGGATGTTTTTTAATAACTTAAGTCATATAATTTTTTACTAAAATGCATATCTTAGAAACTTTGTTGCCTAAAATAATTCATTTTGGAACTATGAATTGAAATGTTTCCTAATTTGAGAGTAGGTTAGTTTCCTCACATCTCTGTAAAATAGGTTCTAAATTTTTTATACATACCTTGAAATCAGAACCAACTATAGATAATTCATTCATGAAAACTTCTAAAATTTTCTCAATCATGTAAGAAAATTTTAGACATCATACATCGTTAAATGGTGGAAGGATAACCGCAAAATCTGAAGGGAATCTTCCTATAAAAAAATTTCTAAAATAGAAAAGTGAAACTGGTCTTTTCCTAGTGTTTATGTAATGCCCCGATCCCAGTTAAACAGATTCAGAGCATTATTTTAATACATTGGAATGATTACAAGGAATCAAGCCCTGAAGGACCGATTGGTTTAGCAGTCTTGGAAAATATATTACATACATGAAGGTTACATTACACTTTAAGATAAACAAAACATCATAAATAAACCATTATGAACTCCATTATTCCCTTGGCTTAACCCTTCATATCAATCAAAATACACTTCTTCGAATCCGGGTAAAAATAAAACCTAGAAAAGGTTGAGCTCAAATGCTCAGTAAGGGTAAGCAACACAGTGGAAACCTACATAAATAAGAATAAAAATTTAAGTCAATGTATAACTAAAACAAAAGCCTTTTAAACTTGAACTTCAACATAATATGGAAAAAATAAAATTAAATAATGACATGTAATTATTCACACGGTTATTCTACTAGATGAATAATCATATGCAATATCACTAACCACTTTCATAATGATGGAATGCATAATGCCAGACTATCATAACCACATAGTCAAGTCCTTGTTCCAAGACTACAAATAAGATTTTGTCCAGGCCTTGTGCCAAGACACTAGTTTGTCTCATGAGACCTACCGATGCATCGAGGAGCTATAGCGGGCTGCACCCATCACTTATTAAGTCCAATACATTCCTCATATTGAAAGGTCTAAACATAACATAAACATTCATATTAAAACTAGAATACGAAATTTCAATACTTTACCAATAAAGAATGAATGGTATAAAAATAACACATCCACAGTAAAACATATCACAAAACCGTCAACACAACATGGAATATTTGAATCATGATAAATCAACATCAAAACATGTTTAAAATCCAGTAATGAATTTTGACATAGATGAAAATGATTTGTAAAACTCTTTGATAGAAATACACCTTATTAATAAAAAACATTTAAAAGTCACACAATTTATAAAAGAAGTCCACTTTGAAACTTTTGAAAGGAATTAACATTTTAAAAACATTCATGTCCATAAAAATAAATCCTTAAAACCCATTTTGAAGACATGGACATTAATGAGAATGATTTAGAATAATAAATATTTAAAAATTTTGAAATGATGTATTAGTAAAACAAGTCTCTTAAAAGAATCCCTTTGAAAAAACATTCATAAAATAAGTTCATGGATAATAAATATGTCCCAGTAGATACTTACGTAAAAACAACCTCAGATAATAAAGAGATTGTGAAATTAACCCTTACCAATTTGGTAACTTACGAAACATACAACCCATGAAATAGGTATCATACAGTGAATATGTAAATACACATAAATTAGAGTGTATTACACAAAGAATACAATTTTGGGCAGTACAAACACCAAAAAAAGTTAATAGTGGCAATATAGCATGAATCTCACGGGAATAAGGAGTGAGATGAAAAACCCTTACCTTGCACTTTCATTTAGTGGAGGGTACATTTAACCTTCTATAAGAAGATCGTAGTATGTTTTTAAGGTATTCCAGAACTATATTTATATTTATGATATCATACATGATTCATTTATTACTTTATACTACCCATTTAATAATAATTTACATGTTAAATTAACATTTCGGGTAATAATCGCTTTCTTTATCGTACGTGTTTTAAATTGTTACTATTGATTGTATCAGTTAGATCAAGATTTATGTAATTTTAGAATATAAAACATGATTTTTATATCATATAAATTTATAATATAAATTTGTATAATAGACATATATATGAAATAAAAAACACTGTTTATGGAGACGGTAGTCCGTACGTACACATAAACGATGTTTCTGTTTTCATATCGTATTGAACAGAACTCAGTGAATAAGATATATTTAAGTACACACACACACACACATATATATATATATCTAGTAGAATTATTATTTCATATATTAAATACTTATTAGTAATATATATTTTTATAATCGTTGATGAATGGTGAACGTGGAAATGAATCTTATCGCGTCGTGGAGACGGTAATCTGTACGTATGCATGAGTGACAATATAATTTCCTTAAAGGTGTGGAATTGGATGGTATATTAATTTTACAGAGACTTTAGTATGCTATTTTCATTATTTATATACATATTATGCATCATTATATCCATCCAAATAACATAGTGTTGAATAAGAAATAGAGGGAAATGAGAAGGAGAACGCGGAGAAACCCTCAATCCCCAATGACGGTCGTGTAGACCTTTCTCATCCAAGAGGTGTGAATCTCTTCAGCAACGATTCTTGTCCCAAATATTCCCCGCAGATTTCGAATGTCACGATGAAGGTACATAAACTTGAAGAGTAGTTAGGAGACTTCTCATAATCGGGAATTCCTACAAGATCCTTTGTTTTCCCGGAAAACTGAATTGCTCAAAGCATCGTCAGAAAGGGAAATAAAGCACATGTCTCATCTTCGGATGGAGCGATTTTGCAACGATTAGAGCTTTTCAAGAATTATTTTATCTCTGGAATATCGTTATCTAAAGGTATGCAACCTTGTAAAATTTCCGATCTTGTTGCTCGTTTAGCTTCTATTTGGGGCATTAATGAATTCAAGTGTGTTTCTATTGGGAGAGACTTTTTCCACTTGCTATTTCCCTCTGCTGACATGAAGGGAAGAGCATGGAGTTTTGGGTCTGTCAATCTTAAGCCTAGAACTCTTTGGAATTATGAATGGAATCCAAATTTTAGTCTCTATGATTTTAACGATACCTTTTCCCACGTACGGATTAGGATTTTTGGCTTAAATTGGGTATTGTGGCATTCTGAAATCTTATAAGATATTGCTTCAGCGATAGAAATTCCAATCTAAAAGGATTTGGCTACTGAAAAAACTAGTTGTGGACACTTTTCTTGAATATTAGTTGAAATTGAACTAGGTTCTTCTCTGATTGATAAGGTGGTACTATCCACCTCTCAAGATGAAATCAATCTAAGAATTGTGTATGAATAATGCCTATGTATTGTCATGTGTGTTGTATTATTGGAAACTATAGGTCTAACTATCGTTCAAACATTATTTTTACAAGATGCATGCTGAAAGGGAATGAGGAGACTCACTGCAGAATGATGGAGAGCAGAAAACCTTCCCGACTGACTGTTGTGCAATCTATGAAGCAAGATAGGAATGAGATTCCTCAGAAGTCTTTGAGCGGATTATTAACCTCTGAAAATGTCCAGGCTGAAAAGATTTAGTCTGAACAGCAATTCAAGAGTGGTGGTAAACACCCCAGACATGTTTCTTCTTAGATTGGCAAGAGCAATGTCATGTAAGATAATGTAGATGATGAAAATGACCCAACTAAAGTGGGTATCTCTTTCAAATATGCACTGGTCAAGGACATGGAAGAAGTCAAAAATTAATCAGACTCAGATGATACCCAATTAGAGAGAGAGATCCTAGCACAAACAATGGCTGATGCTGAAATTAGACAAGAGCATCATGCTTCAAAATGCAAAAAAGGGAATATTGTTCTAGAAGTCGCAACTTCAATGAATGTCAAGAACAAAAGTGTTTTCATAAGTAAATAGCAAGGGAGGGACTCTCCTAGACATGTGAAGGTCTCCTCCTACCACTCCAAAGTCGAAAAAGCTATCACAAGTCCCGATTATCATGACCCTTCCACTAGGTTGGCACTCCCTGTCACCCGCACAATAGTTAATTCTTTGGTGGATAATTCCTATGCTAGGATAATTCCCACCAATAATGGTATGGACAATGCGATGCCTGCAGCTAAAGCAACACAGTTTTTTTGGTGTGAAATATACACATATGCCGCCCTCTGGAAGGCAGGATGCTGCACAGCCTGTGCCAAGGCAGGAATCCTCCAACCAGAGCTCGGGTGACTCTAGAAATAAAGTGGATACTGTACAGATCGCTGCAGAACAGGTGCTGGACAGGGCTGAAAACTCTATTACTGCTCAGTGCACTACTGAAGAGGCATTGTACTTGACTGTAAAATCCAATGATAATGTTGGAAGGACTCCCACCTCTACCGCTAAGCTTGTGATAGTGCCCTCCACACTGGATTCGGATGTCCTGCTCTCTGGACCCTCTGATGTTCACAGCAGGACTTACCAGCCTCCTAGTGAGGTTTCCATTCAAATGCAGATTGATGCAAAGCATGATCTCAAGAAACCTTCTGCTGACCACAAGAAAGCAGATGCTGCATAGGACTCTGTTGAATAGGATATGAAGAGAATTGAGAAACACAACGCAATAGCAGGACCTGTTCCATTCCAAAGTCCTCCCTCTCAGCCTAGAAAGGTAAAAAGTAATGTTTGTATCTCTAAATCGTTTGATATGCTCACTGCCAATAGTAGTGACGATGAATTATCTATGAAAGATGATGTCTCTGGGCCTAAAATCATGAATATTGATGCTGAGGAGATTTCTTGGGATGATGGAAATGGTGCATGGATGCTAGCAAAGACTGGGAGGAGGGGAAGACATACTCGTTGTAGGGGTGGACGACATCCTCATCATAGTATGAGTACCCACTCTAAAATGGGTTAAGGACCTTTGTCCCAGTTTTTTATGTTGTTTCCTCTGCTGGATTTTTTTCGTATTTAACAAATAGGCCTTTGCGCCTCACCTTTTTTAAAAAAATAGTGTTGAATAACAAATTTCAGCACATCGTGGAGACGGTAAGACGTACATACGCATGCATGGTGACATTATCATTCATAAGATGGATAGGATAATGAATACAGTTGTGACATACTTATAATAACAACATAGTATATAGAAGATACAAGATTTATTATTTTAAAATTTAAAAAACAAAGAAATATTAAGTGAAGGAATACGTGAACTTGAAAGAGGGTGGTGAAATCATTACCTCTTTTCAGGTTCTTCCTTTTGATTTGATCAAATGGGATCCTTAAGTAGGCTTTCTGACCAAAAGAGGGCCTCTATGACAAAGTGAGGGAAGTTTAGAGGATATTTTGTCATGGGATGGATGATCCAAATGGATTATAAGGTGTGAAATAGAGTGAAGGGGGAGTGATCTTTTATAATATGGGTGAGGGGTACCTTAGAAAAAACTTAAAATATTATTTTATAATAAATTCATATTCAGTTTATAATGGCTCAAAATTAATTTATTTCGAGGATATGATGGGGATGGGTTGAAATCCACTCAACCAATAGGTTTTAGATAGGTTTGGGTCAATATATTAACATTATCTTTTAGTTTTAACTCTTAGTTAATTAGTTTGACATTTACCATGTCTCTTTGTATTTTTATATTATATGGATATTAAACTTACTATAAACTTCCAATAAAACCCAAGTGGTCCATTAATGATACACCTATCATGATATAAGTCATTTAGTCGAAACTATAGATTTTTAGGAATAGAATATAAATTAATAATATAATATCTGTTTTAAAAACACTTTTATGACAATTTTGACACTATTGGGTATTTTGTTTTTGATAAATTCATAAAAGCATTATTACTTATAAAAAAATTCATGTAACCAATAATAATATGTATCATTAACCTAAAAAATTATTTTAATTCATAAAAAGTCTCATATAAAATTTATTTGGGTATTTATAATATCAATTATCTTAATATTTCATTAATACGTTAATTACTGCATCATCATTGGGTCATAAATAAATTAAATTATTTAATGTCTAAAAATTATAAATAAAATAATATTATGTAGGAAATATTTTTATCTTATTAATTAATATTTATAATCTAATTTATCTTTTGTATAACACTATATTAAAAAATTTTTAGTTATCAAACTTTCATTTTAACTCTTTTAACTCTTATTTGAATTAAATAATAATGAATGTCCTAATCTAATACAAGTGAACCTAAATGATATTATTTTATTCCTAATGTTGTTTTTGGTCGACATACACTTGTTCAATAGAATTAGGACATGTGTTAGGGTAATATTAATATCATTTTTACCCTTAATAACCCTATTTACTTTTAACAGTGGTAAATAAAAGTAAAAAGTTACTATTCACCAAAAATTATTTTTATCTTATTAAACCACATTTTACTCCTTGATATTAACTGTGTCTCTCGGATTTTTGAATTTCCACTCACAGAAGTGGTAAATTTAAGATTTATGTGAATTTTCAAATTCTCCTAGGAGATGGGTAAAAGACGGTGAAAAGTTGAATAAAAATTTTATATATCTAAAATTATTATAAACTGACTCCATTGAACATATATAGGTATTATGTATATATTTTGACCTAAAATAAATTTATATAAAATAAATAATTTATTAAATAAATAGTCGGTTTTAACAAATAACTCACTGTTTTTCAATATTTATCAAAAATTGTATTTTTTAGAAAAATACCAAAAAATCACCTTAAGATAATTTTGATATTCTGAATCCAAAAATGATGTCTATTTTAATAAATTAAAAACATATAAGTTTCATTAATTAATTTAAAATTAATTCCCACTTTCAAAATGAAAAGACGTATTTTTAAGAAAAAATAACTACCAAATGTTTGACACTGGTTTATGTATAATTTCAATGTGAAATTAATTGCAATGACCAACATTGGATTAAAGGGTAAAAATATACTCTAATTATACATCCAAAACATTAAAATGTATAATTCAACACTATAAATTATTTTGATTAAAAAAGTTGTTTTTAGTTAAAATATAATATTTTCACTATTCACCCAAATATGAAAGTTATCAGAAAAACACCAAAGCTTTATTAAAACAAAATTATTATGCCCTGATTCTAAAGAAGAAGTTTATTTTGGCAAATTTAATAAATTGATGTTTTAAATATTGGATTTAACAAGCGTTCTCCATTAAAAGGAAGTAAAATTGCATTATATGAAAATAATTATTTTATCAGAAAAAAATGAATGTGTTCTTACGTTATGTCTAAGAAACTCATAATATGGATCCTAAAATTATAATTATTATATAATTTTCAAAATTCAGATAATAATATTCATAACTGCTATTGAACGACTTGTTTGGAAAGTCATGGTGCACTAGAACTCGGTGTTGCATGTAGTGCAAGTTATTGAATTACTTCAAAGAAATAACGTACTATGAAATCTTGGGGTGTTACATTCTAGGACAATATGAATCTATTTTTAACCACAATAACCATCCAGGAAATTGAAAAAAATCATTTTCATCCAACTATTAAATAATTTGATCTAGAAATGTATTTGGAAAGTAATATTTTCATAGGACGAAGTTAAGATTTTGATAATAAATACAGACCCTCGACATTTAGCTTTCAGAATTTGTGTTTCTTTGTTTTTATCATTTGTAAAGACTATGAAACCCCCTTTTCAGGAATATTTTGTACCAGACATACCTAGGGACTCTTACAAATAAGAAAAACCATTAAAGATCCATCATCTATATTAATTCCTCTCGAACTATATCTTTCATGTTTTGAATTAATCTTCTTTGATATTAAACTATCGGATTATGATCAAGTTCCAAAGTAATTTTATTCATGAATTAATATGGAAAATTTCCCTTAATATCAGCTATAGACTAACCAATAAAATACTATAACTTCATAATAATAGACAATAAGCTCACTTCTTGACTCAAAGATAACTGAGCAGTGATTATGATTGGAAATGTATATTTTTTACACAAAATGAAATATTTGATATGGAAAGGAAAAGGTTTCGACTCTAAAGATTGTTCTTTTTGACTGGTAGGAATACAGTTAGGCATAGGAGTTCCATGTTCCTCAATTTTAATCCTAAAAAGAGAATGATATCTAAAGAAACATATAGGCTTATTATTGTCTAGGTTAGATAATTCCTCAGAATCAACTTCTATTTTTGGTCTTAAAACATATTCTAAATAAATATCCAAATTTTCATGATATTCACCTAATAATAATCTCTCGACTCTATCCCATTGCATGTGAAAATGTCCATTCCAATTTTATCTTGTGTGGTGTATTTTTTTATCTCATCATTCATGTTTAAAAATTGTTCTTCTTCTTCACCAAAAGACTCTTAATATTAATTAATATTATCAATTAACAACTTTATAGATTGTGGTCAAACTTTTCATTTTTCAAAAACATTAAAGTCTTCACTTTTACCTCCTAGATTGGAAATCAATTCTCTGTTAGCCACATATATTATAAATCCTATTGTGTTAAAGAATGTCCTAACATGAATCATAGAGACTTCCTTATGAAACTCCATATCAAGTATAAAAAATTCAATATGTAAAATTATTTTCCCAACCCGATAATCAAATCCATAAACTCTTCCTATAAGGTGGGCGATAGAGCCGTCTTCTAACTGAAAAATAATAGTATTCAGAAAATGATATCCTAATATCAACTTCATAAACAATGAGTATGGAATAAAATTGATACTATCTCCAATGTCAAAAAGGTATTTGACCAAGCCAATACTTCCAAAGAAACACAGAATAACAAAACTACCATGATATTTGAGCTTAGAAGGTTTCCTATTTTAAACTACAACACTCCACTCCTCAATTAAACTATAAGTATAAAACTCCTAAAGTGTTTTCTTGTTAGAATTGTTTTAATAATTTTCTGATATTATGGAACCTATACTAAATATTTTATAAAATTTATATTTATGTGAATATTTTTATAGCACTCATGAAATTTGATAAGTTTAGGTACTTGATTATTCTTCTTAATTATATCTGGAAAAAGAATGTGTGGGTCAAAAATCATCAAAACTGTATTTATACATTTAGGTTCATTTTTAGTATTTTCCTTCACATTAGTTTTCATGATTTTTGACTCTTTAATATCTTCTTTAATATGTGGAACATAAGGTTGTATATAATTTTTAAGAGGGATGTCCAAATTTCTAGTTTTAGTGATTTCTTCATTTTGGTCATCCTTTTCTTCCACTATTTTAGTTTCAAAAAGTTTTGGGTCTCTTGAATATTCACGGTGAATCTAGAGACCAATCCTACTAATGATATCCAATATATTTTCCCTAGGATTGAATTCAATTGTACTTGGTAATCTCTCTTATCCCTCTGATTCAAACCTCTAGAATGTTGTCCCATTTGAGTTTCTAGATTTTATGTTCTTATATTAGATTGGATTTTTTTTGAAATAATATTTATCTATTTGTTTATTTAACTAATTCATAATATTTTCATTTTGAAAATCCGTTATATTTATAATTTGGTCAATTTTAGGGAACATTTTTTCCTCAAAGTTCCCTTGAGAATTAAAAGGCCATTCCCTTGGTTGACTTTGGTATTGTTTCCTATGATTCTATTAAAAACAAGGGGGTATAAAAAGTAGGAAAACCCTTTCTCGTTCCAAGGAAGGTTGGGATGATTTCTATAACCTTGGTTGTAATTATTAGAAAATGGATCATGCCTTAGTTGTGACCTATGTGCTTAACCAGTAAAAGTTTCATTATCAAGTTGTCTGGTAGGCATATAAATGTTCGGGAAACAAGTGTTGGAATGTCCATATATACCACAATGGTGTAATTTCTCCATAAGTTAATTTTTATAATTTTCATTATAATAAACAATAGTATTAACTTCAACTTCATGAACACTATTATTCTCTTTTCTCACTACTATTATTATCCTAAAACACTGATGTTGGGAATTATTTAAAACTGTGCTGAATTTTTATTTCAATTCTTCAGTAGTACTATATCGAAAATATCCTCTAGAATCTTGATCAAATAATGTTTTCTGATAGGGGTGAGACTATTCTAAAATGCATCCATATGAAACTATGGGGTACACTGATTATTTAGACACTGTTAAAGAAGTTCCCAAATTCTGTCACATGCCTCATCGAATAGCTCACCCACATCTTGAAACAAATCCTATTATGTTATGCCTAATTTCAGTGGTCATTATTCATAGATAAAATTTCATTACAAAGGTACTAAAAACCTAATATCATGTATCAAAAATTTCCTCATCAAACTACTAAAATCATGACCTAGAATTTCCTTTAAATGGAAAGGGAAAGATCTAATATTTAGTTCTTTTTTACTCAACACTCATAAAAGTTTTTTTTTCACATAGTATAAATATATAATTAAGTCTAAAGAGTCTTCATTTGGATGTCCATTGTAAGATGGAAACATAGAAATACGAGATTTTTTAATCTCATAGGTTCGAGCCCTAGTTATATGCCTAATATAGGATGGATAACAAGAAACTTTTGTGAACTAAAAATCCCTAAGGATCACTCTCTCATCAAGATCATTCATAAAAAGTTGTGGATTCTAAATTTTTCTGAAAATTATTATAATTTTTCATATTTTCTTCCATTTGTGATTTTTTACTTTTAATTATTGAACAGTGAATTTTTATTACAATTATTAAAGAAATAATTTTTCATACATTGATCTATTGTGATTAAAAATCTATATTCAAGATAAAATACCCTTTAAGTTTTAGTTTGTATATTTTATTGTGGTAAAAAAGTTTAATGATAATTTCTGAAACATTTTAATATATTGATTGATTTTTTTAATGTATTCTAGAAGTATTTTTTGTTCATGTCCGCACACACCTTTTAATTTGTAGTATTAAATCAATTTAGTTATTAATATATATTTGTAGTGCATTCCATCTGAATATGATTTATTTTTAAACCAATTTTTTCAAGAAGATGTGTTTGAGAATGGGATTTTATTTTAAGGAATCATCTATGTTGATATGATAATTTATTCACACATGATTATTTCATAAGATAAAGTTATCTTCCACAATAGAGTCATATTACTCTTGTAAAAGAAAAATGTTTAGGTTACATATGAGAAGATAAATCTTTTCAACATAACTAAATTTTAAAATACCACTGCTAAGATAAATGGAGCTTTATAAGAAAATTTATCTTATGATGAGACACATGTATTGATGGACTGATACCAAAGAACAAGGCTAAACCGAATCCTAGCACACGAATCTACTCGTTGAGACTATATGTGGACTGAGGTTGACCATAAAACCAATGAAGTGTTTCCATATCTCTTTTCATCAACTATGATTAATGGTAGTCATGCCTCAATCAAACCGATGACAGTTTAAGAAGATCTATTTTTTTTGAGAAAAAACCTGCTAGAACCCTTTAAATCGACACCCTGAAGAAAACAATATCAATATCCGGTTTCAAGTATATCTAATTGGATCTTAGTTTGTAAAGAAGATGACTTTTAAGGACCTTGAATCCGGGTTTTATGATTCTTTGCTAGGCCTTGTAATGAATGGATGAATAAATATGAATTAAATTTGATGATTCAATTTCAATATTAAACCCTAGCATGATGAAGATACGGAACCCTAGAAATTATCATTATTGAATCTTCATCTGAGCTCATGTGAAGAAAAATGTTCTTCGAGACTGAGATTTTTGAGGTCATCATTTAAAGGATGTGATTGAGTCTGTGAAATGTGCATCTTTTAAAGGTAGTTGAGTCATCCACCATCTAAATGAATCTAATGTATTTAAAAAATGGTTGATGCTGATCTCTGATTTTTTTGAAGTTGGTCTAAATATGATCACACAAAACCAGTAGAATCGGGTGTTCTGTTGAGTTCAATTGAGGCTAGAATGGGTTTTTTCATCTTAGATATGGGCCGAATGAGATGACCATTTGGTATTATTTTTTTCTCAACTACAAAGATTAGGATATTCTAACCCTAAATCTTGGGTAAGGAAGTTTTTTCATTCATTTATTTTCTCTGTGTATGTGAAGACAAAAGTCCAATAATCATTTCTTCCCCTGGAAGTAGATTGTTAGGATGTCCAAAAAATCCTAAAGGGATATTGGAGAGTGTTTTTACCAATTTTTAATGGAGTGAAGGTTTTGAGAAAGTGAATAATGAAGTTTTATATAAGTTGATGACATCATGTGTTCATCAAAAGAAATCATTAATTGTCTTCATATGTGTCAGAGTTGTTGAAATTTTTTTAGAGTGATGTGGTTGTGACATAAGATATGGAAAAATGACACTACATTTGGTGACTAACATGTGAGAATTAAATATTAACTTGGTTCTTGGAAAAATAATAATAAAGAAGTTTCTGACGAAAAAAATAGGTGGAAATCATCATTCTGTTCGACGCACATTTTTCGAGAGAGATAATGGGATACAGAAGGGGAGAAGAAAGACGCAAAGAAATGAATGATGCTGGAGGAATCGTTACTCAATAATGAAGATTTAATTTCTCTTTTATCTTTTTTTCAATCTTATTATTATGAATTCTTGTAAAATTTTAGTTCTGATTATGTTTTCTAGAAAAATATTTTAAGGTAATGAGATTGATCTAGTAAAAAATTCTACCTTATTGTGCATATGTTCCTTCTTTCAAGATTATATCACTCTTAATTAATTCTTAATGCTTTGACATATTATCTTCTATGAAAATCAAGAAAATTTATTTCGATTTAATTTATTCCAGAACTTCTTCAATAATTTTTAATCTTGTGACAAGATATTGTTTGAGCGAGTTACACAAAAAAATTAATTGGAAAAATTATTTGTTGAAAATTGATAATATTTTCATGAATGATCAATTACATAGTTGTAATATAGTGGAATTAATTCTTTCATAAGTTTAATTTTCTATATGGATTGTTAGAAATCAAGTTTATACTTATATTGAAATATTTTGTCATGAGTACGGAACATTTATTCTACCAGACAATGAAGTTACTTGTCTTTATCCTGTTTTATACCCTAAGATTGTTATTTTGTATTCATGAAAATTGATAATCCTTTTTTATAATCTACTACTGCCTTAGGCCTATTATTTTTCCTGTTTTCTTTTTTTTAATTTTTTATGTTCTTGGTCCAAATATTAAAAATTATTTCAACGAGCATCAACACCATGAACACAAACAATACAAGGGTTATTAGGGTATATAAATAGTTAAATTGACTCATTAAAAATGATAGTGTGGTGACTTGGTTTATCAACCCAGATCTTGTAACCCTTAATACCCTGGTGATTCCCTATAGAGATGCATTTAAGAGCTCTTGGTTCCAGTTTCTTAGTTTTAATTTGAGTACAAATAGCACAATCAAAGACCCTTAAATATCAATAAGTGGAATGAATGCCATGGAAAATTCCTCACGTGTTTTAAATTGACTATTAGAGGATTTACATCTATTAATGATGTAGATATTAATGTTTATCGCCTCGTCCTAGAAGGATTTATAGAGTCCTGAGCATGCAATCACGGTATAGACACTTTCTTAAATATTAATATTCATTCTATCTGCAAGTCCATTGTATTGGGGGGTTTCCCAAATATTCATATTACATTTAATACCTTCATATTCATACAATTGAATGAATTCAAAGGATAGATACTCTAATCCATAATCTATTCTCATTTTTCAAATTTTTCTCCCAATCTGATTTTCGACTAATACTTTCAAAATTTTAAAGGACTGAGAGACATCAAATCTATTTTTTAGAATATAAATCCAAACTTTTCTTGATAAATCATATATGAAGTTGAAAAAATAGGATCCTCAACCATTGGAGGTTGTCCTTGATATCCCCCATAGATCTGAATGTATGTATTCTAAGGGACTATCAACTTTAAAATTGGACCTGTTAATAGTGACTCTCTTAGCATTTCTCGTCACAAAATCATCAAAAAACATGATGATTTATTGCTGTAATGTCACTTAAAAAACATTTCTTATTGGCTTATGCTAGTCCCAAGGAGCCTATATTCCCCAATATCCTATTAAAAAATAGGGTATTATCATTATTATTAGTATTGAAACTAACTAACTATCTTCAATGGGTCTTCGAATTAAAATATATAACCCATTAATGTGAGAACATATTATGACAGTTCTATATCCTTTGGAGCTTTTTAGATAGCCTGTTTCAGACCTAAGGGAGAACCTATTTTGTTTTATAATCCATAAATAAATTTGGTGTATATGATGTTTGGTAACCCACCTAACATCAAGAAAATTGATGATGGAATGGTACACTATTTCTATTAAAACAGAACGTCTTCCCTCTACCTTGCACCACTTATTTTTTTTCCAACGAGGAAATCTCCATTTACTCTATATACCAATTCAAGGAAACACATTCTAAAGTGAAACATGTGGAAAAAAATAACCTAGGTCAAGGACCCACTCATGATTGAGTGCATGGCTAGACACATTTAACACTTTAGCAATTTCTTAACTAGAGTCAACTAGAAGGGACTGGTCAGTGGGATCTTTTGATTCATTTTCTTATTTATGTTTCTTACCTTTATGCTTAGTGTGCCTAGGTTTCCCACAATGGAAAAAATCAATATTTTCCCCTTGAATTAGGAATAGGTTTTGGTTATTTACTCTTCTATCTTTTGTATTTATTTAAATACATTTTTTATCATTATACTGTGGTCTACCCTTAGTGAACAATCTTTATGCCTCACCCATTATTCATGTTTTAGTGTGTAATTATTTAGAGATAAGGGAAGACTTACCCTGTTCAAGTGTTAATGAGTCATGGTCCCACATCATTGTTTCGTCAAAGGTGTTTTAGGTACTGTCTAAAAATGTTAGTAGAATCATTTCTGGATCTTCATCATCAATATTTTCATTTATGTTGTCCAAATGTAACATAACATTGATAAATTCATCTAAATTTCCATTTGAACCAAATACCAGCAATAATACATTCAAAGAAAACTTCTCTAATAAATCAATCTCCAAAATAAAGTAATAGAGAACTATGGGATTGAACAAAAACATCAAGGGAAACGTATTGGTATTAAATTATGGTCTATCCAACTTCATTTATAGTAAAAGTTTGTTTCTTAGTATCACATAGAGAATCAATTAAGCCTCATTGATCTATAAGGAATCTAATATTAATTATCCAAAGGTTAAATTCATTATCACCATCAAATTCATTGATTTTAAACCTAGTTTTTTATAGGTTTAACCAATGAGTGGATGCCATGTTATTGGAGACAATGTTAATTTTATTGCCCAAATAATCGATCATTTAATGTCATAAACTATGTTTTTCCATATAGATTCAAAATGTAGAGTAATTATTGATGGGATAGTGGATATAATAAATGGCTAGTTGAACCACTATTTTCACATTCTTCCACACTATGTTAATCCAAAAATTTCAATGAAGGTATCACATACTAAAATACTAAGAACATGTAGTCAAAAAAGTTTGACATGCTCTCCTAAAAATACATATCATGTGACATTACCACCTAATAAAGTTTACAAACTTAGTGACCAATTATCATTGATGAAATTATGAACCTCTCAATGCACCACCATAGAAACATCAATAGATGGAATATTCTGATGGAAATAATATCATCATAGAAGATATTTTTTCACTTCTATCACATTAAGCCATCCATCTACCACTTTTCAAAAATATTGATTATAAATATGATGCCTAAACTTTTGATGCTTTGAAATTTTGATGATATATACTTATGATATTCCAAAAAAGACCTCACATCCCAAAAATATCACACTTGAATACTTGTTCCAGACAAAAAATTAACAGCCCTCCAAAAGTTTTCATTCTACAGAATTTCCCCATTCATTCCTTTTTGGACCCAAGGTCCACAAAGGCTCTATGCTTCCTTAGGCTTCCCTACACTACTACCTTGGAAAATATTTTTTTCCATATTTTGGAATCTTTTTTTATTTAATAGATCTAACTCCTTTTCCACCATCACATTCCTAATGAAATGATACTATAGGTTAATATTCATTGTTTGAACATCAAGCAGTAGGTTTTTAGCAATGTGGATTGTACTTTGTCTATCACAATAAAGTAAAGGTTCAAATTAAAACATTAGATAATCTGTATAAATATCTTCAACCATACAATTTATTTCTCGTATTTAGTTTCAAATGCATATTATACATTCATTTTATTCAATGTAACGATGTTTTTAAGTTGTAACTTCCAACTAACTATAACTCCTATATATATAATCACAAAATCTATTATACTCTTTAAAGAATCTAAATCACTGGTGTAGTTGAGTCCATATAATCTTTATACAGATCCCCCCCAAGTAATGAACATGGTCTTATGTTCCATTAAAATACCAAAAGATCCACTTAATTACCTCCCTATGAACTTTCCCCAGTTTATCCATATATCATATCACTACTCTCACTACATGGGAGATGTTCAGCTAAGTGAAAATGATTTCATAAATAAAACTTGAAACCACTAATTCATTTATTATTTATAAATATACAAATTCTGAACATCAATTGCTGGTGATTTGGGATTCTATAACATGATTTTATATGCAAGACGGGTGGATAATGGGTTACTTCCAGTCAACCAAAAACATTTAACGATCATATAAATATAATATTTCTGATAAAGAACCAAAGTACTGGTTTTCCTATATCCCTCTTTATCCCCAAAATATTTCTTCTCTCTCCAAGATCATTCACCTCAAATATGTCGGACAAATAACACTTTAAATTTAGGATTTTTTGAACATTAGATCCATTACTCAATTTTCCACTCACATAGAAAAGTAATATAATTAATGTATCATCTTCAAATTAATTTCAATAAAAAAATTTCTACATTAAACCTTCTGAATCATCCCTTTCAGCTGAATGAATTGAATGTTCAATTCCACTAATGTGGGGAATCTTCCATCCCATATAATATTTTATTCAATTAACAAACCAAATTCTGATTCCCAAATTCTGGAACACCTATTGGTTATCTCATGTAAATAAAATCCTCTAAATCCCCCGGATAGAAATAGTTCATCAAATCCATCCACTCCATATATATAACTTTTGATGAAACCATTCTAAACACTTCTCTGATGGTAGAATTTTTAACAACTGATAATAATAATTCTATGAAATATAGTCATTATACTGACACATCTTCACTATCAGTCATGATTTGTACATTTTCTTACCATCAACCTCTTCCTAGATATTGTAAACCAACATATTATCATGTTCTTTTTTATCCTCTGGTAGGTCAACCATCTCTTAGGTATCGTTGAACTTTAATGTGTTCATCTCTTTATCCAAGGATAACTCCCACTTCGTAGATTCACTAAAATAATATGATTCCATAATATTTTCATGTTCTCCTATATCCATTAGGATTATAAAGTTTACATCATAATCATAACACAGAACTAGTCTCCTGATTTTAGTTAACCTCATGTGAATGTGTTGCTCTGAGATTCTTCATTTTTCTCTTTCTACCAACACCTGATCTTCTGGTACTCATACTTATGGGGAATTAGCATATTGTGATCCCACTCGATCATGAAATGATCTTGAACTTTCTAATATTTCTGGTGGTTTTAATTCTTCAATTATGATGGCTTTAGTACCTACATTTCAGTTTTTATATTTTTATGAATTACTGATACTTTTATCAATCTGTACATCTACAGTTGTTTTTCCTTTTTTTGGATTTTGATTCAAGTTTTTTACAATCCTTATAATTTACATGTACATATGATAAAATAATGATGAACCTATGATGTTGAACTTCTGTACATTTTCAAGACCACATATCCTATGTAATCTCATTCGCAACTACTAATTATAGACTCCTATTAGTGATATAATCTATCATACTGAGTGCTTCTTACAAAATCACATTCGTTATTCCCATGTGCAACATGATACTTATAGATTTTTCTACCAATGTATGATTAATTCATTTAGATACTCATTTTTTTTGTGGATTTTAGGGAACTATATTCTTATGCTTCATATCATCCTCCTTTCAAAATTTCCAGAAGAACCATTTGGTGTACTCACCATCATTTTCTTTTTGTGTTCACTTCAAATTCCAATCACATTATTTTCCCTCAAAAAATTTCAATTAAGTAAACAACATGAATAAATCAGTGTTTTTCTTCCGTAAGGAAATAAATACCTTAATTATAGATTCATCTATGAGAGTAAGAAATTAAAATAACCCACCATAGGATTGAACATGGGTAGGTGCCAAACATTTGATTGTACAAGATCCAACATCTAGTCCCTAGTATTCTAACCATATAAGTTGAAAGAAACACTATTCTATTTTCCGAGCACAAAATATTCACACATTCCTATTTCTATGTGATCAGGATTCAGTATTCCCTTGTCTTTTATAATATTCATGTTCTTATAGAGGTGAAAAAACCTACAGTTCGATACTTCTAGTTCATTAGAAACTGTACTTCTAACAACTTATCTATCATATAAAGTTTTTGTTTCTTAAAATGTTTCATTCATTAAGACTTTTTTAATCCCCATGGATACCCAGTAACCTTCCATACCCCATTTACAAAAATGGTTTACATGACATCATCATCTAATTTCCCAATATAAATAATATTACTCCTAATGACAAGGATATGATGACCTTATGGTAGTTTCATGAATCCATCATGATTTATTTAGATATCGAAATCCCATTTTCCAAAACTTCCATGAATTTACGATCCACTTGATGGAATTTCCCAAACTTCTTAGATAAATATTTTTACCTAAGTCATTAATCCCCAGTCGAATGGAAATATTCTCAAGGGTCAACCACATAATATTCCACCACTATGTTCTGAAATATAAACCAGTCAAAATAATCATGTAATTCATTGATGGATTATTAAATTACAATGGTTAATGTATATTTTGATGTTATAATAATGAATTTTTCAATTTTTCTTGAGATGTATATTATTCTCATACTTCCAAGAGGTTGGATCAAGACCATCCAAATAGCCTCGACCCTTCTATCACTTTCTTTCTTGAGACCTAACTATCGATGCATTCTTCTAATAAACCTACTTCTAAGGAGGTGGACTACCCCAATCACTAGTATTAAGTTCACTACTATATGGTCCCTGAACATCCATTTTTTAAATTTATTTATTGAGTATTAGATTCTCGATATCATCAAACACAAAATCATCATTTCAACTAGAGTTACTAACTATATAAACAATTGAATTCCACCTCTTCAAAAGTTATGATTAAATTAATAAAACACATAGATAATCAAAAAAAGTTAACTTAACTTATTATAGCTTCCCAAAAATCATGTTTAATTAATTAACATGATAGGTCACTTAGATTCCTTCAGATAACATTAATCCAAAAAATCATCACAACATGAAATCCTTATTCAGTGTTGTCATTTTTTAAAATATGTCTTCCAATGCATTCAAAACATCCAATTTTGTATTATGATCCCAAATATTTAACACCAATCCTTGTAAGAGACATTATCACAAACCCAAGAAGTTTTCTACCAAATAACTCCCACTTATCATTCTACATCAACAAATGCTTCTCTATTGACAATTTAATTTCCAATTATTTCTAAATTAGATAGTCCACAACATGTATTAAACAGAATCCAAGATATGTTTCACTGAATTTCTCAACTTATATCATTCGTTCATTTGATGATATTCCTGAACTAATACCAATGTGTGGGACCATGAGATTGAGTTCCAGCAATATGATACCACTTATTTATAATTACTAATGAGTTAATTGTAGTATAAAAAATATATCACTTGTACAAATAATAAACCATTTGAATTATTAACGAAAGATCCACCAGAAATTCACACAATGTAATAACATAGTGGAAAATAGAATATTTGGATGTTCGCATCCTCCTTCGACTGAGTGTACTAGAATTTGGTAGTAAAATAATCCTACACAATACACAAAGTATTCCTCACACCCAAACATCATTACAAACATGAAAATTATCATAAAAACATTCAATGGTAAAATATGGAATGGAAATACACAAAATCAGTGAAATAAAACAAATTTTAATGTGTTTTAGACTATGTTTTATGTGCATGTGGGAAACCACACAAATACATTCATTTAACGTAACTAGAATATTTTATGTGAAAAATTGATTAAAAAGGAAATTAATCCTCACTAACTTATTAATTCTCCAATAATTGCCCAGTCAAACCACTATTAGAGCCTTATTCCTCAATGTGCTAATATAAAATTTTCACTAAAGGTATCACATACTTAAATACTAATAAGTACATGTAAAAAATAAAATTTCTATCCTAAAAAATTAGGTAAAGTGACATTAATTCCTGATTATGATTACCAACCCTATAACCCATTTCATTTTTTGAGCATATGGACCTCCCAATGCTTCATCGTTGAACCATTGATGGATACAGACATTCAATAGACCTACTAAGATTGAATAAGTTCATATGTCACTCCTTTCACATCGAGTCTGGCCATCTTCTACTTACCAAATTTAAAATGAATGTAATTATAATGACTGAATTTTTGGTTCTATGAACTTCTAATGGTCTAAACATTCAACACTTAGAAAAAATAATCACATCCCAAAAGTATATTGTTTTTTCATTATGTCTAAATTTCATATTGTATATAGCGGTAATGTCATATTGGGATGGTCTTCCAACCTGGGAGGATCTACGAAACAGATATAAAAACAATAGACATTGACTTTAGTGTTCATAATCTATATTCCTATTTTTTTAGTTTTTTTTAATATGTCTTTCAGTGATTAGTTATTTTTATCACTCAAATTCATTTACAATATTTCAAAGATATACATTAAATATTTGAAATTTCAATATGGAATAACTATTATTACAGTTATTTATGGTATTTTTCTGCTTCCAATTATACCTGGTATATTCTCTCGACTTGATATATTTTGGAATGTTAACATATTCATGTTTTTTTCTCTTTTATATTTATTTTAGGATTTTGGTTTTTGGATTTCCTGTTATTATTTTTGACATCTTATATTTCAATTATATTTACTATTTCTATCATATGGTTCTTTCTCTAATATTCATATTCTCATTTTTATCATTTATATATGTAATTCATTGTTAACTAATTTTGTAAAATTTGTACCGTTTGTCTACCATTCTCTTTTCCAAATATATATAAAAGGTGAATGATGCCCATATAAGTTTTTATTATAGTTCAATGATACTCTTTAAGTAAATATGATCTTTAAGATGGAATAACATACATTAAAATAATTTCATCTTTATTTTGTTACTAAAATTATATTTTCTACATTCTAGATCAATAATTATCCCAACCTAGTGTATTTTGGATTTATTACTTCTTAAGGTTTGACACTTTCTCTTTGTTTACTATTTCCTTAATTTGGTTTTTGATTCCTAGTTAACATATTATTTCTAACCTATTATATGGACATTACATGTACTATTTCTATTTTATGATTATTACTTTATTTTTCATCTCCTTTTATATATTATCGAAATGTACAATATCAGGTCACAATGATCAAGTCACTTTCAATTATAAACAATATTCTTAAATGCTATTCTTATAGTATATTTTCCTTCAAAACTTTTCTTACCTGTTTCAAAAAATGTGTTATCAAACATTTAATTGATTTATAAATATTTTATTTAGACACTCATCATACTTGAAATTTTTCCAAGTGAATTGATTTTCTGAAAACATATAAGGGAATGAATCAAATAAATAACTTAACAAACAATATTGTTCTATCTAAATGTATGTTATTTTTTTAAAGATTGGTTACCAAATATATTATGTGATTAATTATTACCATTTGTATATTGTATCAATATTATGATTTTCTAAAGAATATTTTTTCAATATTACCATTTATTTATTATTGGAACAACTATAACATTTTTCGCCTACCAATGAAATTTAGAATTACCAAAGAAATGATGTTCTTTAATACTTTAAAGTTTTGATAAATGAAAAAAATATTCTTCTTTTGAATGACTATTATTTGCTCATTCGTTATATTAATTATAGGAATAATTTAATGGAAAATATAATTTGTAAATTCATGATTGATAATTACTAAATATAAATTTTTAGATAAATGATTAAAAAATATACAATGTAATTTTCATTTTTTGGGATTATAAATATGTATGATATCCTATATTTTGGGTTTTTAAGCTACATAAGATTTAATTTTATTTCAATTTATATGAAATATATTTTAATTACTCATTCTATCTAAAAAAATAAGAATAGTTTAGTGGATTTTCCCCCATCCAATATATATTGTCTCTCATTCATTTCAATTTTCTAAGGCATGATTCTACTCTTATAAAATATTATTTCATCTTTTTAGTCAAACATATTCTTCTCCAACTTTCAATTGTTGGATTTTGTGTTTTAAAACCAACTAGTTGTACAATGAATACATGTTTATTTAAAATTATGAATATTACTCAAAACATATTATTACATATTGTTTTTTTTACATTAATTTAATGTAATAATTGCATAGGGTATCTATCACATTAATAAGGTAATAAAATTTCCCTATTATGATGAGAACATTGAAGTGTCATAATAATATTCTATAAAATAGTTCTATGTTTGGATAATGTACTATGATAGGGAACATAGTATGTTGAATGAATGGTGTGAGTACTCTTAAGAAGATGAGGCTTATTCTCATGAATTTATAGCTTGGTAATATCTAAGATGATAGACTATGAGAACATACCCGCCAGTAGGAATTATACATGTTTTTTTGTCATCATATATTCTAATAATATAGCATGTGTAATGGTCCTTAGACATTAATATTATCAACAATTCATGTCATAAATTGAATATTTAGATTTACTAACCAATACTGTGATTTTATATGTTCATGAAAAGTCAGTTATGTTGAGTGTGTCACGAATGACATGTCATTAATGGATAAGTTGAGAAAGTTTTTTTTCATTTTATCTTTATAGAAGTTGATATCTTAACCCTTCTATTTAAATATAACCATTACAGTAAATTCTATAGTTATGGTGTAACATTTTGTTTATTCTAGATACATTAAGAATGATGTATCATGATTAAAAGATTATGACATGAATATGGAAGATTCTAGATGAGATATTGTGAAAAATATTATATTACACAGTGAGTGTTCTCATGTGGGTTTCATCATTGAAGCATTAAGTTCTTTCTATTGGGTGCCTTGACCCATTTTTAGACAGTAATCTTGGACTTTAGGCAAGCTCACCTAATTCTAATGAGATAGAATCCTATAAGGTCACACAATAAGTGTTTCTATAGATCTTGATTATATATTATTTAAATTTAATTAATGGAATAAATATCTTTCTCAAGACCGATACATAATTTCATTTATGTTTTATTGATCTCTAATATTTAAAAAATAATAAAAAATTACTATTTAATTAATAAATAAATTATTTTATTACATGAATTTTTAATAAGTATTTATTCATCAAATTGTGAATAAAATATTTATTTTTTTGATGAATGAAATATTAAAAAAAACATTTATTCAGGTATTCATTAAATGTTGAGGAGTTGGAGTAGACCAAAATTGTGTGTGATGATGACTATTTATTTACGAGCGAGTAAATAATATTTACCATTATAAAAGTTATCACACACCGTAAAATAATAATAATAATAATTTTTAATATATTATTACTATTATTATTATATAAAATGAGGATTAGAATTTTTTATTATATTATTTATGTTCTGTTACAGAATTAAATAAAATTTCAAAATAAATAGTTTTCTAAAAATATATGGTTATTCCTATTGTGTGAGGTTAATCAAGATTTGAGATTGATTTCACCCAATTAAATTCTATCTCTTTTCTTCATCTATTCCACTTAAGAATGTGAAGCTCTAGAGAGATTCCATAAAACTCAAATAAATTGTAATCGATCACCAAGAACAATGCAAGATAATTAATTTTCCCCACTAGCACCCAAAAATCAATTTGGATATTTCTGATATCAAAGGATCACATGTGGATCACTATTATAAGGATTTTATACTTGGATGCATACCACAAAGTGAAGGTAATTAAGAAAATGGTTTTATGGTGATCAAGATCTTCATTGAGAAAACTTACTAAGATGAGGTGACCATTTCGTCCGATCATAAATAAATTAATTATATATTTAATGTGAAAGATCCTCTCCAGGGTTCTGGGTTTTTTGAATTCAGAGTAATTTTTGATTTATCTCCGATCACTAGTTCTTCTACTACACTTGGAGCCTTCATGTGGTATTAGAGTGGTCACGTTTCAAATTTATAATTATTTATTTGATTTTTAAACTATTTGCACAATAGTGGTTAGATTTATAATGAAATAATATTAGTTCATTAATTTGATCGTTAATTAACATCTTTTCAACATTTTAATTATCATGTTTCAGTGTTCCATTTCCTTAAAGGATTTAAAAAATATGAAGAATGTCCCAATATTTCATCAGGAAGTTCCAAGGATTACGTCAAGAAAGGATGTGATTGCATGAAGGGAATCTAGAGTACATTCCATGTATCCAAGTTCACTACACATTTCCATGTCATGGGATACAATATGTGGTGACAAATAATGACACAAAATGAAATTATTTCACACCGCATGTCGACAAGTCTAACCTAACACACAACATGTCATATTACATGGGGTGCAGTTGGTTTACATGTCATGTTGTCTACATGATTTATTAGTGAATGTTACACATGATTTGTGGTCATATACATGATCAAAAGTGCAGGATATTGACAACTTGGAGAAATAATGAAACAAAAAACATGTACTTGAAATATAGAGAATATAGTTCATCATTTCACCTGTCTTAAGTATACTCCAATCCATCCAGCAAGGTAATCATACAACACAACATATATCTCGATTGTAAACACCATGTAGTGCCACATCTGATGAAAATGCTGCGTGATTTGATGTTTTTCACAAACTAATTACATTTTGACCATGTGATGTGTATATCATTAGTACACGTTTTGTAATCTATTGATATGCACACCAAAGACCTCAGCATGTAACTTGGGTACATGAAAATCAAGGTATACGACATGTAGCTCATAAGTACACTTCATATAGACTCCATATTACTGAAATAATTAAATTACATTAAATTTAAAATTGAACCATTAACACCTTATTATGATTATTTAAACTTATTGATTTTGAAAATCCAATAATGGTTTAAAATAAATTTTAAATTAACAATTAATTTATTCTAATCATCAATAATTTTTTTATGTTGTTATTATCAATAAGTGAATTTATAATGAGTATATCAAGAGAATTTGAATGATCATTAAGATAAACGGGAATTCATTAATTAATTATTTAATTAATGAAAAATGTTTTTATCTTATTAATAAAGAATGAATATAAATAAATGTTAAATGATTTTACTTTTATGTATCCATTTCATGTGGATGACTATTCATGAGATTGAGTAAGACCTCTGTATGAGTAGGTTTAATTTTATTTAATTTATCTCATTGATTTTAAATTATTTTATATTAAATTAAATATAATGGACTTTGAGTTATCCCTCCATTATTATGTTGGACCTCTATGTCCAAGGTTATTTATGTAATATCCCTTCACCAATCTTTTAGTTCCTCTCACCTATGTCCAAGTTATAAATACAAGTGATAAATGGATTATCCTAAGGCACGTTGAGATGGTTCAAGAGGGAACCAAGATGAGGCCAAACTAGGTGATACACAAGTGGATAGTGGGATGTTGCATCTCATAATAATACCAATACAATGAGTTTTACCCTAGGTTATAGGTTTATTTATAGTCCTCTCAATAAAACAACTATTTAATAAGATCATGATTGGGTCATTTATTTATTTATTTATGTCTTATGAAATAATTATTTTATATATACAAGAACACAATCACATAAATAAATGAATTATTGCGCAATATTGAAATATATATAAATGGATTCGGCACGAATTTTTTATCAAATCATAGTTAATAACTTATGTAAAATCCACTTGATATTAATAATACATGTTAAATATAAAACTAGATAATTTATTCATAATAATAAATTTCTTTTATTCAATATTAATTGAGACTTTACATTCCATTAATTGATTAGGTATGAAATCCTAAGAATTAAATGTTTAACCAACCCTTGTTGGGATAATTACTTTCAAAATAGAGATCTTTTGAAGGTCATGAGTCGACTTAATCATATTACATCAAGAGAAATATCTATCCCTAAACATGATATTACATGGAGGCAAGTTTTAGGAAAACTCACATTAGGATTTCAGGAATAAGGATTCGACTCAACAGATTAAGGAGTTTCATGACCCCAATTGGAAAATCCCTCACTACTTAAATACATTCAAGAAGCATGAAAACCCCTTGTATTGGTAATGTGAATTTGTATATGGATCCTTTACAAAAGATTATCTAAGAAACAATTCATTATATGTTTTATTTTTATGGTTGCTGGGACATGAAAAAATAGTGGTATATTTATTAAAAAATTAATTATTTTTATTTCTAAAATTATTTTTAATTGTTAAATATATTAATAATATGCACTTTTAAATTATAAAATAATATAATGTTCTTCATGAACATTATATTTTCAATCTATATTGGAGAAATACCATATAATCACTAAAAGATACTTTTAGGAGTGCTTCAAACACCTTAGGGTTTTGTGCAACATGAATGAATATCTTACATGCTATAATGCTTAATACCTATTCTTCCCACAAAAGAGTAGACTAATGATGTGTTCTTTATATATGAAAAACATTTGAATGAAAGTGGTGAGTGATTAATATTTCCTTATCCTTGATAAACATTTTAACAACATGGACGACGTTTATTGTTTGATTCTATCATATATGTCTTGTTTACTCATCAGTATCCTGAAAATATAAATTTCTATAACATTCTCAATCATCTCTATGGTCTTTACCATATGAGATAAAGACATTACTGTCTATAGATCTTGATGTAACTCTTTCAATTCATTCTTGTACTGGGTTCACTATCTAGGCATCATGTAGGGAAGTGTATTGGCTACATTGAGAACCTAGAGGTTTTAGGGATTAAAATGCCTAATGAATTGTGCACTAATATCATTATTGCATCCCTACCTCGTGTCTTATCTAGAATTTTTTTTTAATTTTAACATGAGTAATATTCATAAGTCTCTCCCATATATTCTTAATCTTATTCAACAAGTAGATGAGGAGACCAAGTAAAAAAACTTGATGTGTAAATTACAGGAGTTGAAGTGAAAAAAAAAATTGTACATGAAGAAAATACATAAAAAAATAATGAGAAGAAGATCACAAGACATAGATATTTACATGATTCGATACAAATACCAACATCCACTAAAAGGCAGAAACAGTTCACCAAAATCATGAGATGGATTATAGAGAGATAGTCAGAGTATCCCAGAATGAAACTCAATCTTGAATGAGATAATAAAGAAGAATATGCATTGTTCCACAAAATGCATAGCAATTCAATGTTATTATTATACAACCACCCAAATTGTCACTATTACAGTGTTAGTGGCCAGAATTCCCTGGATCAACAATACTTATATTTCCAATGTCCAATATTCTACATATCCCTGTTAGTGTAGTCCCAACTCTTATTTTAAACTGTAACGTCCTCTGATCTGGTTCTATCTCATGTAGTTAAAGAGGGTTGGTTATGGGACCTCAAAGTCACCTCCACATATTACAGAGAATACCTAATAGAAGTGGTGGTGTCATAATTATAGTGGGGTGACTATACCCCCTAGTAGAGAGATAAAACCAAATGTAATAATCAAATAATAATATATATTATATTAAAGGATAAAAATATAAACAATATATCATTAAACATGGAGGTAATATATAATCATGTAAACCAGTAATTATGAATCATGTATTGATAAGTTGATATGTATCTAAATTTTAATTTTAAGAAAATATAAATAATATAATCAGAAAACCCAACATAAGCTCAAATTACCCAGGCCCTGGTCCCCATGTTAATTAAATCTCCAAACTCTATCGCATAATGAAATAAAAAATAAACAATAATTTTTATTTCCATTTTCCATACCCTCATCTATATAATCTTCGCAGGCACCCAACAGAGGCATGAATAATGTGTGAGAAACAATCAGAAGGTTGACACCACCATGTCTAAAAACCCATTCTAATAATAAGTGCATGAAATAAGAAATAAATAGTTTTATTAAAAAATTAATTATTACAATATAATAATAAACCTACTTTGGTACCATGCCAAAATGTCTCTTATTAAGTAGCACAACCATGACAAACAAAATCCATCTAACCATGGAAAAAATCACTCAAATCTAGGCCAATACTAGTATATAAACATTTCAACATGTGACTAGGTAGAACCATCTCAATATAAACATTACAACATGATACTGGGTATATCCCCCTTTATAACTTGGGACTAGGTAGATCCTGTTCAATATAATCTTTACAATATTTTAGCACAACAATACATAAAAGAAATAATTTCATATCATAATCCAAAATGGTTAATTTTTAAAATCAACATTTATATTTCAATTAACCTTTTATTTTATCAATTTTGTCTACAACCATTAACATTCCATCCATTTTAATAAAATATTCCATTTATAAGGTGAATCAATAATAATAAATCACTTAAATCACATGCTATGCTAAACACACTTCAAACCATTATCCCATTCATATATATGTATATTCAAGGGTTTTCTCACCCAATAGGTATCCATAATCCAAGTAACTATCAATTTGATCTAAATAGATCCAAGGAATAATCCAATTCATTTTTCAATTAATTGATGCACCAATTATTTTGACTCAATTCCAGTGTTGTACATACTTGAAAATGATGAAAACCATAGGGTTGATTTTTTGACTCAAAACCTTTATCTAATGAATAACAACACCAAAAATGGGTAATACCAATGTAAATTAAAGAGATTATGAAAACATACTTCACACAATATCTAGGTTATACCAGATCAGAACTATAGTTCAATGATTCCCCCTGCTATATCAGAGAACAATATAAGAGAGGGGAAACCCTAAGTAGAATGAATCACCGGAAATACAATGCATGATCTGAATGTATTTAAGGGGTGTAATGCATCCAAAATAACATATAATTTATCCTAGGGTGGATATAGGAATGTTTTTACTATAGGAAGGAGACAAGTGTACACACTACCCACATAAGACTATTGGGTCTGAGGAATACACTTAGTGTAATCCTTTCATGTTGTGTATTTCCTCATTTTTGAGGTACACTAAAAAACAAAACATTTCAGGAGAATATTTACCCTGATAATCATTTTAGTGACTTGAATTATGTTAATTAAGTTTAACCACTTCATTTCACGGACCAATTCATAACCTGTTTCTTGTGGTAGTTACATGTCATGTAACATATACATTGTGTGTAAATGTACAAGCAATATGTTTAATCCCAACTTCTATGAAAGTTCTTAAACCTCCTCTAAATCCTTCCAAACTCACAAGAAACCCACATGATCCTATATAACACATTTATACATAGACTCCATTAATTAAAAAAACATACATCCACAATCATTAGGTCATTTTACCCAATAATGGATTTATGTATCTGAATAATACTCGACCACCAATATTTATGAAAAGAGGAAAACCAAAAAAATGTTTTGATGAGAAACTCATAGTGGGGTGTACCTAAGACAATGTGGGATGTCACAACCTCCCCACCATATAATATCTCATAATCAAGATGATATAGGCATGATTGTGGGGTCTCAGTGAACAATTTTTTCTATTGTTCTCTCATATTTGATCCCCTATCTTAGTTATCCTCCTAAACACACCCACAGTGCCACTAAATTCAAACCATGTAAATAAACCCCCCAGAGATACCTCTCACTACATTCCAAAATTTGTATGGGATACTACTCAAAGGATGCATCATCACAAATCTTGATATCCACAACGTCCACCACATGGGAAGGTTTAGGATATATTTGATTCCATGAAACATGAAGCACATTTTGAATGGAACTATAGAACTTTCTAAAGTATAATAGGTATTTAACAAGAAAAACCCACCCCACAATTTCAAATGTATTGAAAAACATGAACACTAGTTCTTCATGTTTCCGGATATGACATCTCCCAAATCTAGGCGACAGCTGAAGGAAAACATAATGACAAACCTTGAACTCAGGAGGTTATCTTTAATGGTTAGGACATGATTTCTTTCTAATATATATGGTCTCCAACTTCCTTCTTATCGGATAAACCTACTGAGATTTTCCTTATATGACAATATTCCCAACAGGAACTGACTCATGTGCCTCCAATCATCAAAGAGGCGAATGACATTACCTTCCATACAAATCATTGAAATTTTCCATCTGGATTGTTGCCTAAAATATGTTATTCTATCCAAACTACAATAGATATATATGCTTTTCCCATGAACCATTTAAATCCAAAAAATAATTTGGTAACCTATCATCCAAAAAATGAATAGTACACTTCGATTGAACATGATTTTTAGGATTCTATGTCCTAATTCGAAGATCTTCTAATCCTGGAGCCTACTGAAGACACTAACCAAACCACAATCTAAAATGAGTATCTATATTGGAAACAATACTCCTTAGAAGATTGTGAAAATAAACTATCTCTCGCATGTAGATATTACCCAAATCATCAACATTGAAGGTATCCTTGATAGTAAAAAAGTAGTATAGCTTCTTCAGTCGATATATTATCATCCATAATGCATCATCCTTATAGGTTATCTTGGGTTATCCTATCCCAAAATCTATATTTACAGCACCCAATTTCTACCCAAGAATGAGAAAAGGCTACAAAACCCCAATTGGACTCTGATGCTTGTCTTTCACCCACTGAAAAGTGAAACACCTCACCATAAATACCACATTATACTTCATTCAAGAACACCTATACTATCTATGGATATCATGATACTTATTTTTCCAACCATGAGGTACCTCCCATCTAGAAGCATGAAATGTTTTCATCGGTTCCACATACATTCTTGTAGGAACCCATACTTGGCTACAAAAAAGAAAAGTAATATCACTACTAAGAGACCATTCAAATGGTGTCTCCCCACCATATAGTCTATATCTTGAAACTAATATCTATAGATTAGATTACTTACATATCCTGATCTAGTCAATAATTTTGAGTATAACATATTTCAAAGGTAGAGCTACTCATCCATGAGACTCTTAAATATCTATATGAATGTATACAAAGAGTTCCATCACCCTCCAACCATTGCAAGACTCCATCACTACTTCTTTATATGATTTTTATCTCAAATAATTGGAGACATTATTTCCTTTTCACAGTGTACAATCCAAATCGATGATGAAAGGTTGCAGATACTGGACCCACCTCCACTACCAAAGGTTCAGGTCCCACTGAGAAAAGATGTACCTGAGGCTCTTGTGGTCCATAAACACCACACACCTCTCACCCATGGGATAATGCCTCCCAAATCACATAGCATGTACCATCTTTGTTAAATAAATATTGTGAGTTGGATAATTCATCTCATCTAGTATCAGCTAAGACATAAAAAACCACTTCGTCTTCCTACATCATAATTGCTCTGATTCCAACTCTTGATGGTTCATAGTGCACACTATAGTGGGGATAAATGTTGAGTTTATCCTTTCATTCAGCTCCTGAAAATGTTTCTCACAAACAACTAACCAAATAGACTTCAAAAAGTTCTTAGACATCCTGGATATTGGTGCTTCTAAATGGTGTAAGTTCTAGATAAAAAACTAAATATAACCTTCAGTATAAAGAAATCTGTAAATCTCAAAAACATTCTTAGGATGGTCCCAATATACCATGACTACCACCTTTTTGGGTCCACTAACACTTCTACCTATAAGATGATATGGCCCATGAAGTAAACTTTATCAATCCAACAATTTCATTTGGATATCTTTTTTTAAAGATTATTTTCTCTACTATGTACTAAAGATGATATCAGTATGTGGGGAAAGATAATATAATAACTGAGAGTATACTAATACATCATTGAAAAAACCACCATAATCTAATTCAGAAAATCATGAATTATCTAAATCATCAAGTACATGACTACCGTCAGTGCATTCATCAAAACCAATGACATCACTGTGAACTCATTGAAGCCATACCTGATCCTAAAAAGAGTATGAGGTATGTATAATGGTATCACCCTCAACTGGTGGTATCCTAATATCAAATCGATCTTGGAGAAGATATTATAACCTCTCAACTAATCAAAAAAATTGTCCATTCATGTAATGGGATATCGATTCTGGACAGTAATATGGTTCAATCTCCAATAATCAATATATAAGTGTAATGTCCTGTCAATATTCTTTATGAGGATAACTGGATAACCCCAGGGAGATGCATTAGTCTGTATGAAACCTTTAGCTTTTAGATCTTATAACTAAACTTCAAACTCCATAATCTCTGCTAGTGTTATTCTATAATGTCAAATAGAAATTGAATTTCCCCCTACACCAATTCGATCATGAACTCGATTTCTAGTCGAGTAGTATTCCAAATAAATAATCTTGATTGTCATCCTAAAAATAGTATATCACTAGAGTAAAGGTATCCTACTGCATTACACCTTCATATAGAGCATGATTGACTATCTGAGTCATGATAAAATCCAATCATTATCGAATTGGTTCTGCATGACCAATATGTTGGTCCCACTAACCCTAGTGAGATTATATTTTTCCTTATAGAGATAAAAAGGTAACTCTCCTTATATAACAGTAAATATGATCCTTGGATAGATCTAGAAAATCCATAACAAGAATCAAATTGAAACCTATAATTCTTAGAACAAGTGGTTCCCAAATGAAATGGTAACCACCAATTTTTAGAGAACATGCCTTGATATGTCTGATATTTTCTAACTAAACTCCCAATGGAGAATCTATAGTTGGAACACCAACCAATAATTCCACATCCAAGCCCAAACCATTTTAAAAAATATAAGTTAAAATATAATGTGATTCTCATGTATCAAAAAACAACACATGAAATGGTATACATTACCAGAATTGTACAATGGAAAATAGAAGGTCATGCATCCATGAAAGATAGAGTAGTCTGTACAGTATGCATCTAAATATACCCTCTTCTCTAGGATCCAGCCTAACTCCCAAGAGTTATTCCATATTATTGAAACATTCACTCATATGTTACCGTACCACATCCCATGCCTCACCCAGAATGTTTAGTGGAACTTCAACTACCTATCTTTTGAGGTGAAGTCAAGTCACTCCTAGATTATGATACCTATCTTGATCCTTTGACACTGACCTACTACAATACTTTTCTATATAAATTATGAATATGGATCTTCCTTACATAATCATGAAACTCCAAAGAGGATATATACAACATTGAGGATGCTTATGGCATAACGTTTCACAATGATAGCATTGCATTGGATCACGGTCCTTAGATGGATGTCCACTATTCCTTGGAAACTATTTCCACTATTTCTTGGTGAAAACTATCACATTTATGCTTATTTACACTAGAATAATTATTCCTAGTTCAACAAGTTGAAATATCATGGACATTACTCAGGGCCTCCCTCAGGTTCCCTTCTGGGATAAGTGCTTGATTCATCATATCCTCAAAAACTACCCAAATGGAAGAGAGTAACCTGTTACTTGATCATATAGTGAATCCCATCCTAAAAATGTCTCATTCTAGACATATCATCAACTAAAAAATATGGAACAAATCACTCTAGGTTAGTGAACCATCCATCATTGTTTGGAATTGACATTCCCTTCTATGTTAGGTGTATGAACTCACGAGCCTTCTCATCCCTCAACATCTCTTCATATAAGTGTCTCAATAAAATCTCCTCAAATTACTTCTAAGATAGATCTCTTTACTACCCATACTACTCCATAATGTTACTCCAATGGTTTTTTGGTCAATAAAGAAGATATTCATTAAGATTTTGTCTCCTATCAGCAGGTGTATCAATATGATTGAAGATCATCTAGATTAACATGATACAATACTCAACTACATGGGTTCTTCCATCCTTAGTGATTGTAGGCAAATACTTAAGTTGAAACTATATTGTCATAATATACATTGTAGGAATTGTGTGAATAGTTTCCTGTTCTATAAATCACATGATCCTCAGGAAGAAGTCATGAATCTAAACATCTATATTATCCTTAGGAGAAATTGGAACCTCCAGTTCAGCTACTTTAGGAGCATACTGATTTCCACTCTCCTGATTCTCAACTCAAAGATTAATACGAGACATTTTATCTCCATTATAAACACACTACTTTGAATACTGGCTATAAGAATAGGTTCAACATCAAAATGTGACAAAAATAGAGAACCACTAATGTGGGTCTCTTTATACATGGATTACATGTGTTTTAAATAAACATATCAGTTCATTCACTTCATTTATCAAATATTATAGATATATAATTTCAAAGTTCATAATGGAAGGTATATAACACGTGAAATAAATATGTCCCTATCATGAATAATTAATGTCAACAAATATCATTTTTTTCTTATCATTATGAATGTATACTCATATCGTGTCATACTGAGCCAAGAGTATAGATTTCAATAAATAAGAAACTCAAAAAACATGTGAATCATCCAAGGGGACATAATATCAAACTGTATAAAGAAAACATAATAAAAAATAATATTATATGATAGGAATGATGAGTGTTAGGTCCTAGTGGTGGATTTCCTCCATAATATTGAAGGTATGTTTCTATTAAGGATGGGTAGTGCTACGATAGGGGTTGGAGGGTTTAAAACCTCGAGATTTTATGAGAAAAAATATATTTTTTAATTTCATTGATGACTTGTGTTGTACGCTGCACAAATATTAGATTTTACTATACGCAACAATGTATTAGCTTCAATTATACACAACACTGTTCTTGGATTGCATTACACACAATCACGACCTTCCTCGATAACGTGTGTAGCACACAATACCGGGTTTCACTAAACAATGATATATGGTTATAATATTATTGGGAACTAGTTTTTATGAATAGTATTAACTAAATTCTGAATTTTATAACATTATTATTCATCTTAAACATTTTCTAGAACATGATATGAGAAAAAAATAAAATTTTCGGGTAAAATAAGTATTTTTAAAAAAATGCATTTTAGCATCCTTTTGATGGCGCACCGACATTAAGATTTATTTTTTTGACATTTTTATAAGTCTAATTTGACAAAATAAAATTCTTCTTTTGAATAAAGATAAAAAAAATTTACTTTGGATAAATTGTTGATATTTTTCTGATAAGTTTCTTATTTAAATGAATAGTAAAAATAAGCTAAATCTTAATTAAAAACAACTTTTTTCATCAAGATAATTTATATGGTTAAATTATAATATTGAATGGTTTTAAAGTATAAATATAATATATTTTTACCATTTAATATAACATATGTCATTAGCATTGATTTTACATTGAATTCATAGGAAAAATCATTTCAATATTTATCAATGTTTTAACGGTTAAAAGTCGTTTTCTTAACAACGAGATAAATTTTAAATTAATTTCTAAAAATTCTGTGATTTGAATTAGGAAAAATGGATTCCATATTTGGAATCATTAGTTCCAAATTATGTTAATAGGATACTTTTTATTTTCGGGAACTATGAATAGTAACTACGGTAAATTTTATTTACCATAGTTAAAGGTAAATCGGTAATTGAGGGTAAATATAATATTAAAAAATTACCCTAACACTTGTCTTAATATAATTGGATGATTATATTTTGTCCTAGGTAATATTTTGGTCGAAATGGTGTCCATTGAAACCAACTTTAATGTGATTAAGACCTTTAATTTATTTTATTTAAAAGAAGGTGAAATATGTCTCACTCAAACATTAATAATTAAACTATTATTAATATAAGTTTATTCAGAATATAAATTCTATTATAAATACTCATTTGAAAGCTGAAATGTTTTTATTTATCATGGTAATTTATTTGTAATTTTTCATGAATTATTTATTTACCTTATTAGTTTATACATTAATGATGATGAAATTATTTATTTAGTGAAAAACCAATAATATAGTTTTTAATGAAATAATAATACACATCAAAAGGCCCGAAAACCTGACAAAGAGTTATTTTTAGTGTATATATAAACCCTAAGCATCCAATTGCTTAATTGGTGACCATTTTGATCGTTATAAATAATATTATAACACTTATATTATTTTATTTTAAATGATTCCAAAGTTGTCACCTTCATATTTAATAAATTTAACTACTTACATGTTGTGATTTTAACATGATAAATTCGAGTAAAAGTATTATTATAAAATCTATGAGATTTATCTTTATCATAGGATTTTATTTTTACTTTTTATGCAACAGATAAGAATATTAAATTATTATACAAAAATGTTGTACTAATTATTTTATTAAGAGATATACCAAATAAATGGTATTAAAAATATTAAAATAAATATTATATGAACTATTTAATGTGTTCAACGAATTTTCTAGACATTTTACATGTTAAAAATCTATTAAATATATTTTTTAGAATATATCCTCTGTTGGGATTTTATTTAAATTAAAATAAATGAAAAATGTCAAAATTGACAATATTGTTATTTTATAAAAATAACATATTATAAAATTGTTTAAAAATGAAAAAAAGATTTAAAAAGTATAAATTGAAATTTATATGGTCTAAAATTTCATAAATTATCCAATTATTGACAATTGACAGCACATAAGTAATTATTTATAACAATTTAAAAATTAGAATATTATTACCACAAATAAAATTAAATAGATTAAACAAGGGTAAATAAAGTTGATAATGCTTAAAATAAATTCCCATCCTATCTAAATTTTATTGGTTGATGGTATTACAAGCCTATATCATCTAATATTTGGATTTTAGTCATTTTTGTAGGTTTTTAAGTGAGTTTGAGTTTATTATAAATTAATATTTCTTATGTTACCAAAGGTGACCCTCTCCTCCCTTATAAAAGGGAATAACTTCCCTTTTCTCTTCACACCCTTTTGAGCCTTGAATCTCTTCAAAAACCTACCAATTCTTCTTTTAAACATATCTAGCTATATAATATAGGTTTTTTCCTTATCAAAATATCAACTCTAGGGCCCTAAGAAGAAGTTTAAAGGAGGTGCGTCGAGGAAGAGGTAATCTCCTCTACCGACTCTTTCAAGTTCCTTTCTTCTTCAACATCTTATTATTTAGTTGTTTCATTATAAAGTAATAACATAAGGATCAATAATATACTTATATGTTATTATAAATATGAAACAACCCCGTTTTACCTTCTATCCATCCTACGGAAAATGAAATCACCACGCGTGTGTACGTACAGAATACCGTTTCCACGCCGTGGTGTAATAAGTTTTCCCACCACCACCTTACATGGATGGGTATAATTGTGTAAATAATAACAATATATGGTTATTATAACATCATACTGATTTTTAGATATTATATCATCCACTCCAATTCTATTAAATAATTCTGGGAATGATATCATCGCTCGTGCGTACGTACGGACAACAGTCTCCATGAACGCGACAAGATTCATTTTCCATGATTTACCATTAAAGTAATATTATAAAGTATATATAATAAATAATAATGATATATATTACATAATAATGATACGTTATTTATGTACATATATGTTTTATTTACTTAATTCCATTTAATTTAATAAGGAAATGAAAACAACGTTCATGCGTACGTACAGCCTACCGTCTCGATGAACGGTGTATTTCATTCCAGTTATAGATCAATCATATATATTTATATGATGAATATATATTATATATAAATCATGTTTTACATTCTGTAATTATGTAAATCATCATACATGTAATAATATCAAGAACAACAAGTCGAAACACATACGATAAATGAAATGATTTTACCCAAAACACTGCTTTAACATGGAATTTACAAAAGAACCTGTAATATAAAGTCATAAGTGAACCATATATGATATTATAACAATGACTATTATTCTGTAATAAGTCAATGAAATTAATTAAATCATTATACAGGATGTTCTGATACATACGAAGCATATCAGACATAAGGTAAGGGATAACTTTTCCAATCTCGTTTTTATCCGAGATTGTTTATTCATAAGTATTTACTGGGGTTATATTTATCATCCATTTCCCTGTTTTCTAAAAATGGTTTCATGTATGTTTAAATTCCTTTTTACCCATTTTGACTATTACTACATGGTATGTAAGAAATATTTCGTTTGTTTACCATACAAATTACTTTTTGAATTTTCTGGCAAATGTACGAGAAGAATGTTTTTTTAACTTATACGGTATGAACTGGTTTTTAAATTTTTATAATGACTTATTTCCATGAAGATTACTAACCAATATTTCATGATCATTTTCAAAAAAAATTATTTTGTTCTAAAATTGCACGACATGTTGAGAAAATAAAATGATTTTGAAGAAGAAAGGATATTTTCCTCAAGAATTCATTTCAAGTGTTTTGTCAAAACTATTTTCCATCTATGATGACATTATTTTGTATGATTATGTTTCAAGTATAATGTCTCTATGAATTAAATGGTTTCACTTTTATTATTATGAAATGATATCCAATTGTTTTATATGGATTATGTTATGATGGCATGATGTTTATGAAGCCTATTTTATTCTTTGGGTTATGATGAATGATTTATGTTTATGTTGTGTCACAAGTAAGAATGTTTTCATTATGAGATGGGTGGGACCTATATATACCTCCAATTCATTAGGTAAAGATTTATATCTCATGATATAGACATGGCTGGAATGGTATGATAATCTGGTTTAGTGTTACAGGACTGGATTGAGGAGTGAACTCGATTCAGAAAGGGACTTTTTCCACTAAGATGGTCTTGGAAGCAATTCCTTGGCTACTATAGAAATCATATCATGTGATTAATGGTTTTCCACAATTATATGATTTATTCCCATGATTTTTTATGACGATGGATGTCACATTATGATCAATTCCTTAGGGACTGCTATGTTTTATGTCATTTCTCAAGATTTTGATGTTTAAACATTATGTTCATGTTTTTAAGTTAAAATGTATATGGTTTGTTTTATTTTATCCATTCTTACCCTTACTGAGAATTTGAGCTCACCCTTTATATGTTTTCTTTTCCTCGGGATATAAATAAAGGTTTTAGGTAAGAAAACAAAAGGGGATGATCTTTAACGTAGATTTTGAAGTTCATTCACCACGATTAGAATATTATGTTCTGAGTTTCCAAAGACACTAAACTATTATGGTCCTTGAGTGTTGGTTTTTTTATGTATTAATTATTCTGAAAAAGTAATGTAATTTCCATGTATGTCAAGTTTTGGGTCTCTATAGAGGGAGTGGTTTCGAGATAGTGGAAGTATTTTAATAATTATAAAAGGTTGTTAGGTGGGTTGTTAATTATATGATTCCATCTATATAGTTAATATCAGTTGTACATAACTTTAGAAAGATCCATCTGGTAAAGTAATATTCCATTATAATTTAAAAATTGGTGAGGACTATAACTATGAATTTTGTTTAGGAAAGTATTCTGTAGTTCCAAATTAGTGGTTGTGGCCAACCCTTGGAGAGTAGTTCCTATAGATTATTTTTTTTCATCTTTTGTCATGTTATATATTCTTCCTTATGTAATTTATGATTCTATTAATAGTAGTTAATACTATTTTTATATCTCACATAAATTTGTTAAATTTAATTGGTTCTATCATTGAGTCTTTACTAAGAGTAAATGATTTATTAAATAGGATTTTTATCAGTAGGATCAACATCAACAATTTTGATTTTGATATTGAAGAATATTTAGATTGGGTGAAGAATATTATATTTCATTCAGTTTCGAACTCTATTTATAGAATCTCTTGATCAGAATTGGAGTTATTGTATTAGTATAATAAAAAAATCATAAAAATATATTCTATCATGGATTCAACAACATAGGAGGGCGTTACAGACATAGTAACCCAGAACATACAATTTCTTCTTCTACATCTATTCATAAAGTGTTATTGGTCTCCCTTGGACATAGGGGATCAACAATAAACATAGGATAAAACAATATTAAATCTAAATATATTTAATTTTATGAATATTTGGATATCACTTTTAGGTTGAGAATAATCTTGGAGGAGATACTGGGGAATGTGATGATGCTATATTTTATCATCAATGATTTTGATTCATGGATTGGAGAAGTTGAGGCTTATTTTTTACTCCCCCAAACTCCATAATGGATGAAGGTATCCATAAAATAATTGTGCATGCAAGGTATAGATTGTTTTTGGAATTTCTTGTTGAAAATAAATAAGAATGAACGTACCTATAAGCAATTCAAAGGTAATATACTTTGGATATTTGGTAGGGAAACAAAAAAAGAAGTGGAGGATGCAATTACTATAGTTGAGACTAAATTCTCTAAACTTCAGGATCAAAATAAATTATTTTCATGTATCAAGGGGTTATGTGGGAAGTTGAGGAATTTTAGAGAGAAAGGGACAATACCTATTGAGATTCCCATGGAATTCAACCATTTAATAGGTGCATAATGGTTCTGTAGTGTAGCTATACCCAATGGAGCTTGTCGAGGAGGCATAAAAACAAAATCTTTCTTCTTTATATGGTACTATTTGGTGAGTTAAATGAAATTGGAAAGAGTAAGGGTGATGTTATAGTATAGTAGGAGATGCTTGTGAGTAGTTTACATGGCTAGTTTAATCTAAAATAAGGACTAACATGATAGGTTCCATGAGGATGTATAACAACTCAGGCAGACAAATCTACTAGTTTATAGATACAAATCCCAACTAGAGAACGAGTATACAAGTATTTGAAGTCTGTTGATGATAAATTTTGGGTCTATACACCTAATAAACTACATGTAGCTATAGTGACACTGAAGGAAAACATATTTAATGATTATTTTAATGAAAATATAATTTCACAGAAACAAAAAAATAATTGAATGTTGTTGGAAATTTTAGTTTTGAAGTCTTCTTTAAAGAAACTGAGAAAAAGAACTAAAAATGTGATTGACCTTTTAATTTAGATTTTCAATTTATAGAATGTCTTTGTAGGTCATGAATATTTTAAATAATTATAAATATGAATTTCATGGATTATAACTATGGGTGAAATATAAATATTGAAGAAATGCATTTTTATGTCTTTACAGAATACAGTTATACAAGGAGTTGTTTGGATACTTTCAATTTTCCTCATGTTAGTAGGATATTCAAAATAATATTATCTTTCTAGTTAATGGTTCAATGGTAAGGATAATAGGCATCCTACTTTAAAAATTTATCTTAACATAGATTTTTATTTTCTTATTCATGTTTTTCCTCCTGAAACTAGTAGACATGTTGTGACAAGACAAATTTCAGGTTTGAATCAACAAGGGAAACCTGGGTTTTCATTGTGTTTCATTTCCATGTAGGAAAATCTGAAGATAAAAAGTGTTTTTGAAAAGAACATTTTATTTATAATGGACTATAATAAAAATTCTATAATTTTACTCTATCAGTTCTCTAACTTTACTAATTCTTTCAAAAATTACTAGGCATCTAAAAATAAATAAGAGTTGTTAAAATCATCTGAAAAGATTATTGATGGGATTATGGGTATAGATGATTTGTTACAACAAATATTTTAAAAAATTACTGGCATCTTAAGAGAGTATTTGATATTAGTTTTGGATAATTACAGTCAAAACATCTTATTTTTACGTCCTAAGAAACATTTTAAACTATTACTTGATGATTTTCCATTACACTGAGGATTGTTAAATTTGTAGTTTTTCTCATCAAACAGAAGGAAAAATAACCTTTCTGATTATTCATAAAAAGGGAGAAAGTGCTATGAACCTGGAAGGGAAACCACTAACATGTTAATTTTGATTCTTCCATGTAATTACACCTTGAGTAAAAGGTGACATTTCAGGGGTGTAAATGATAGGAATGAGAAGAGTTAGATCCTAGCATTGGGGTTCTTACATAGTACTAAAGGGGTTTTGCTATTGGGGATGGGTGTTAGTATGACAAGGGATGGAGGAGTGGTTATTAGATAGGGGTGTTATCATAATTATTTTAAAATCAACCCTCCTTTATAAGTTTATATGGCATGATTATAGGGACCAAAAAAAATTAGGAATGTATTCTACTTTACAGAATCTATGGTAGTAGCCAGGCCTCAAAGAGAGGTTCCTCTAGAGGATATGTTATTCTATCTTCTTTATTTTCCACTTATTCTTTCTGTAATTTATGATATTGTTAAAAAAATTCCTAATTTTTTTTCTCTCACATCAATTTATTCTTATCATTATCCCTGGGTACATAGATTATCCCCATACATGGGATAGATACTCCCATGAAATATCTCATTACTAAGCCCTGACACATGCTAGTGTCCAATCTACCATTCCAACTAAAAAAAATGGAAAATAAAAAATTGACCCTTTGATGCAACTTTTTATCTTCCCCCAATACGACTCTCTCACACATGGATAAAAAGGGTTGGTTATAGGACCTCAATCACACCTCCTCGTATACTATAGGATTCCGACTAGTAGTGGGGTTTTGATAAGTATAGTGAGGAGACTATACATCTAGAATGGTGTTACAAAACACTATATAAATAATATAATATTAATTATCAGAGTAACGTATATCAATAGAAACCATATATCATATACCTAGGAAGTTAAGGAGAATAAAATAAACTAATAATGATGAATTGTGTAATGAAAAGTTAAGATGAATTTTGGTTTCAAAATGAAATCAACACAAAGAAAAGAATCAAAAGAGATAATATAATCTCAAAAGACATCAGTTTAGATACTGTTGTCAGCCTCATCTCTAAACTCAATCCCATATAGAAATCATCTCTTAGCAATAAGGTCACTTTCCCTTGTCCTAACCTGCTTCCAATTACTCTTCTTGGGAACCAAAAGGTAGTCTAAATAGGGTGTCAGTAAAACTCAGTAAGTCGAAACCTAAATTTCTAAACAAAAACAATTTTACAATAAGTGCATGAAATAAGTGATAAATTGGTGTATTAATAAATCAATTAATAAAATATCATAACAAACCTACTTCGAAACCATGCCAGAATATTTCTGAGCATATAGTAGCACCATGTCGTCCAAAAACCATATAAATGTGGAAACATTCACACAAAGCTTTCCAAACCTACCATATAATCATTTCATCATGGCAATAGTAAGAGCCTATTCGATATAAGCATTACATCATGGGACTAGGAAGATCCTTCTCAATATAATCAATATAGAATCTTAATACAACAAGTCATGATAATAAGGATATCACATAATAAGCCTTTAAATTAACATTTATCTTTCAATTAACCCATTCTTGTATCATGTTTTTTTTGAACCATTACCATTCTATGAATTTTAATAAAAAAAATTCCATTTCTATGGAGAATCTATATTAATAAATCCCTTACATATCATGTCATAAGAAATAGCCTTCAATCCATTATCAAATTCATATATATGTATATTAATGGGTTCACCCACCCAACATGTATCCATAATCTAGGTCGTTATTAATTTGATCCAAAGAGATCCAAGAAATAATCCATTTTATTTTTCAATTCTTTGATTCACATGTTCTGTTGTCACAATCTAAATATTTCACATACATGGAAATTAAGTGGACCATATGGTTAAGTAGTAGACTCCCTACCTTTATCTGGTGATATAGAAACACCAATAATGGGAAAAACCAATAGAAACTAATGGGATGTAGATGAACAAAGAAAATTTATATCACATAAGATTCAGGCAAGAACATATCCAAAATGTTGTCCAAGGATTCTACTGCTAGAGTTGAGAACAAAGAAGGAGAAGGGGAAAGTTAAGTAGAATGACACACTAAAAATTAGATGCTTGATTAGGACATCCATAAGGGATGAAAGGGCTCCAAAATAACATAAAATTCATCATATATTTGATATTGGAGAGGATACACCAGAGTAATGAAATAATCATATGTTCTTCCCACATAAAATCACTCCATATAAAAAATACACCGCGTGTAATTATTTCAGATCATGTAATTCTTCATCATTCAGTTACGATGACAAACTAGCCATCTTGGGTGAATATTTATCTCGGTAGACATTTACATAGTGTGAAATAGGTTCAAATATGTAATCAATTGACTTCATGATCCTACTGATGACCTTTTTTGGTATCATTTACACATCGTGTAACATGTACACGGCGTGTAATTGTCCTACAAACACTTTTTCCAAACTTCTATGAAAGTATCCAAACCAACTCCGAACCCTTCCAACCTCACAGTAAACTCTTGAAATAACTTTTAACAATTTTATACATAGACTCCATTAATCAAATAAAACACACATATCGATATTTAAGCCTTTTTCCGTAAAAAATGTTTCTATCATCAAACAAGACTCAACGCTAAGGTTTAAGACAATAAAAAAACCTCACAAAAATTGATCGATGAAAAACACAAAGAGTAATGTATCTAGGAAAGTATGGGATAATACTACAATTCTCTTCCTAGAAGACAAATATCGAAGGGTAATCAATGAAATGATTTTGTATATTTCTCAAAAGACAAGAACAGCCATAAAAAGAAAAAAAATGAACCCAGAGAAAGAATCAAGGGGAAGCTACATGTGCTATTTTTATTAATTACAATTTATATGTTTATAGAAATTGGGTATTAAATAAAACTTTTTCTCACATATTTAGTCAAATATAGAAACAAATTAAATTCATAAAAATTGATCGAGGGGATTTATATTTACAAGAATCTAATATAGCTAAACTAGATATCGTGGTTATTAGATACTACCTCCTCACATATCAAATGATAATGATACTTGTTTTTAAATATTGTTATTATGTACCATCCTTTAACAAAAACACTATTTCTATATCCAAACTTGATACATAAGGGCTTATTTTGAAATTTGGGAATAAATGTTGCTTATTTAATAAAGATAACATTTTTTATGGTGAGAAACATTTTAATAATGGTGTTTGTGTGATTGATTACATGAATCAAATAATGGAAATAGATAATGAAATTACTTCACATGATTAATAAAACACCCATATTTGGAATAATTGACTAGTTCATGTAAAAACGATTAGTCTAAATTGCACCAATATGGATACTTATATCCTTTTGATCTAAAATCAGTTGTTGCATGTCACACATGTTTACCAAGAAAAATGACTAAATCCTCATTTAATAGGAAAGGAGAAAAGGCCAAATTGATTCTTGAATTAATTCATACCGATGTTTATGAAACATTTTTTTAAAGAAAATGTTGGGTTATCATACTTAATAAATTTTAATGATGATTTTAGAAGATATTTATATGTCTACATGATGATATACAAGTTGGATTCATTTGAGAGATTAATAGAATATAAGAATGATGTTGAGAACTGATTAGTAATAAGATTAAGAAACCTCTCTTAGGTTGTATTGGATAATATCTTAGTCAATACATAATTAATTATTTATGGGAGTTATGGATCCTATCCCAACTCACTCCTTATACACCTCAATGAAATGGTTTATGTGAAAGTAGGAACCACACCCTGTTGGACATGGTGATATTAATGATGTGTCATGGGATCCTTTCATTATACGTTTGGGGATACATGTTAAAAAACATAAGAAAAATACTATACTAAGTCCCAAATAAATAATAAAATGGTATAACATACCTATTGTGTAACAAAAAGATACTTTTTTGTATACTTAAATGTGTTGGGTTGTTAAGCATTTGTTAAGGTCTATTCTGGTAAAAAACATGCACCTCGAGACCTGAAGAGTACCTTTATAGGAATCCCCAAGGAAACAAGGGGATATTACCTATATGAACCCTCATAAAAAAAGGTAATAATGAAAATACAATCCATATTTTTTGATGGGTAGCATCTCTAAAAATGATAGTGGGAGGAAGATATACTTTGATGAAGTTGAGGATCAAGGTACACAAGAGATGAATCATGAAAAAATTCAATAAAGCCTCATGGAAGAAGATCATCGAGAGACACAAGTATTTAATAGGATTACAAGTGAGGATAGAGATTTAGATCGGAATGATTTTATAGTAACCAATGATGAAAAAACATTATTAGTTGATGATAATGATCATTTAACCTACAATGAAGTAGCAGTTGTAACAGTTGTTTCCAAGTGGAAAGAAACTATGAATTCCAAAATGGATTTCATGTATCAAATTAATTCTTGGTTTTTTATATATCGCCCAATGGATGTAAATCCTATAGGTTGAAAATGGTTATTCAATAAGAAATTGAACATGGATGGTCATGTCAGTACCAATAAATTGTGGTTTCTTATAAAAGTTTTTAAACGATGTCTAAGAATTAATAATGACAGAACCTTTTCACTAGTTGAAATGATAAAATCATTAGAATTCTACTTTCCTTTACGACCTTTCATGACTATGATATTTGTAAAATGGATTTCAAAATATCCTTCTTAAATATAATCCTTAAAAAATATTTATATAAGAAACAACTCGAAAGGTTTATGACTCCAAAATATTCCAAGAGGGTATGCAATTTAAATATATATATATATATATTAAAGAAAGTTTCTAGGTCTAGAAACATCATTTTTGATTAGTCCATAAAGAATTATATCATAAAGAATGAATTTGATACTTGCGTATCTAATTAGTTTAGTTGGGGTAAAATTGTTTTCATAATAGTATATATTGATGACATATTACTTATTAGAAATTAAATATGATTCTTACAGTCTATTAAAGATTTGTTTAATAAATTATTCTCTATGTAGGACCTCGGCGAGGAAAAAAAAATTTTGGTATCAAAATACATCATGATAGATCCATGAGAAGGCTTAGACTAAGTCAAATGACATATATTTCCATGATATTGAAGATATTTAGTATGAAACAATCCAACAGAGTATTGTTTTCAATTTCACACGACATTTAACATTATATGAAAATATATCCTCATACACATAATGAAAGAAAATTAATTGATATGATTTTATACATTTTAGTGATAGGTTCAGTCAAGTATATTATTCTATGTAATAGTCTATATCTCGCCTACTCATTGAGTGTGGTAGGAAGACATGAAGCTGACCTAGATGATTCACATAGAATAGAATCCAAGACTATCCTTAATTATCATAAAACTTTTAAGGATATTTTCCTGATCTATATAGGATATGTGAAACTAGTCATCATAGGATATATATATATATATTCAAGTTTCCAAATAGATCAAGACAATATAAAATCACATATGGAGTGCATTTTTACCTTGAATGGTGGTGTTGTGGTCTGTAAGATCTCAAAATAGGATATGGTCACAAATTATACTACAATGTCTGAGTATATTGTAGCCTTTTAGGTATCTAAATAAGTTTTGTGGATAAAAAACATTTTTAAGAGATTTACATGGTAACTAGTAGTAAATATCGTATCAATCTATTTTGATAATATTAAAATGGTGGATACTTTTATGGATCCAAGTTTGCATTAATATAAGAAGAATATATTTTGGAAGTATAATCTCTTAAAGGATTTTTTAGGTGAGTTTATTGTGATTAGAATATCCATCAAAGATAATGTGTTGGACCACTTGACAAAAACCTATACTTAGTAGAAAAATTATCCTCATGTGAGGTCTATCCGACTGGGAGTTGTAAGAGACTTATCTAGTCTAAGTGTGATTTTGTTGGAGTTGATATTTAGGACTAACTAGTTTTACATTGATAATATTTATATTTTAAATTCTTAATATTAATATACAATATCATTACATATTCATTTTTATGCATGAACATAATGTAAAAATTCCCATGGTATCTATTGCCTTGATATGGCAAGAATAATTCCCTACTATTATGAGATCCATGAAGTGTCATGATGATATTATTAAAAATAATTCTATGAATGGATAATGTACTATTATAGGACACGTAATATATAGACTATCATGTGAGAGTACTCATAAGTGAATGAGGCTTCTTCTCATGAATATTTCACATGGTTATCCCCAAGAAAATAGATTATGTGAATAGACCCGCCAGTGGGAGTTCCACATATTTGGGTGTAATAGGATATTCCTATATGTGATCATGTGTAATTGACCTTATTATTTAATATTATCCATGATTCATGTAATGGGACATTCATTTAGACATACCTAACAAAACTGTGGCACCATATTTTCATGAAAATAATTGTATGTTGGGTGCGTCATGAATGGCATGTCATTAATGTATAAGTAAAGGAAGGAATTGTCACATCCATCTATATGGAAGTTGATATCTATACTCTTTGATTGTAATATAACATTAACGTTAAATTCCAGAGTCTTGGTTTAATGACATTTTTCTTCCGGGAATCCATAGAAGTACGTATAAAGCTAATACGTTGATGACACAGATGTGCACCCATCTCGATTAGATATTGATACAAATAGATTATTTTATAAGTTATCATTTGTATGTGTTTCTATTCGTTGAAAAAATAATTTATTTTAATTATGTGCCTTGACCTGTTTCATTATAGTAATCTTGGATTCTAGTCAGGGTTATATAATTCCAATGAAAAATAATCCCAAAGGCCATGCACTAAGTGTTTCCATTGATCTCTATTAAAAACTATTTGAATTTAATTAGTGGAATAAATATTATTGTCATGGAAGATAAATAATTTTATTCAAGTTTTATTGATCTCTAATATTTCCAAGGTATAAAACAATTATTAATTAATTAATTAATTAATAATTTTGTAATGTGAATGTTTAATAAACATTTATTCACTGGATTGTGAATAAAAAAATTATCTTACTAATGAATGAAATATTTAATTAAATATTTATTTGGGCATTCAATAAATTTCAAGTAGTTAGAGTGGACCAAGATTATATCCATTGATAGATATTTATTTTCAGGTCAGTAAATTTTGTTTATAATTGTGTGAGTTAGCACACACTATAAAATAATAATAATGTTGTTGTTATTATTTTTATATAGATTGGGGTTTAATAATGATTAATATATTATTTTAGTGCCAGTAAAAAATTAATGAATATTTTAACTTAATCCCTAGATCTATAAATAGATGGATATGTCTATATTTTAAGGTTAATTGAGATTTGAGAATCATAGTACACAACCGAGTTATTAAATGAGAAGTGATAGATGTAAAGACCCAAAAATTCCATATAATTTTTTTAAAATTATTTGGGATTATTACGAGCTTGTAAAAATTGACAGTGCATGATTCTATGGCCCAGGGTGCTTGGAATGAATTTAGGAACTTTTTTTAAGGTACGTTCACTAAACGTGCAGGTGACATTTTTTAACTTTTGACCTGGTGCTCAGATTAAAAATCTGAGGACACCATTGAATATGCACCACCGGGATTCACTTAAGGGAAGCTTCACATCAACCGTAGTAGGTAGAGATAAGAAGTTAAATTTTTGGACGTTACAGAAAAATATTAAAATAACTTAACATGTTATTTTATTTCCTTTTCTCCAATGGATGAGTGGCTGTGGTGGGGACCAGTGACTGTTCATGCCAATTAATGGCTTGACTTCCCTTTATTTGAAACTGCACCATTGGGGAATTAAGAGGTGCATTCATTAAATGAACCTCATTAATTCCTCGGTGCGTTACTCACCTTTCCCCCCTCTATTTTAGTGAGGCTTAGGGTGGAGTTTTGACACAGCTTCACCAAGAAAGGAACCTTTGGTGATGTGAAACAACGTCTTCCACCAATGGAGGACGGAAGCTTGGGCGGTGATGACCCGGGATGAACGAATGCCGACGAACTCACTTGGATGGGGACTCTCCTTCTACCAAGAATGTGATACCTCTGACGGTGCACGAGGTAGGGGTTGTAATTTAATTTATGAAATTAACACATTTCTTTTCCTTGTTCTTGAATTTGAGGGTGGTCGATGCAGAGGATTTGAACAATTTTTATCATTATTTTTAATGTGATTTATAATTTACTCCCTCTTGTTATGATTCTAAGGAGGATGTTGCGGGCCAAACGAAAAGTCCAGGACCCTCCGCTGCTCGTTTTTTTTCATTGCGTTATTCAGAGACGGGTTGTTACAACATGATAGAAACTTGCAACACAGAGGTGCGCAATGAAGGCGGCATCCCGAGAGGATCTTAGGCATGTCTAGAAGAAATAACGGACCACCGGAGCTCACTCGGGGGCCCGTGGAAGAAGCGCCGGTGCGGTGGCGCTGGAGACTGGTAGAAGGGAGTAGTGGCCGGGAGTGGAGGTCAGGAGTGGCAGGTGGCAACGTTTGGAAATGGTGAAAGAGAGGTGCTTCTCGGCACCGCAGGAGCCGGACAGGCAGCCGACAGCGGGTCGGCCATAGAGGAGGAGGCGGCGGGCTATCACGCGCCGCGCTGTAGGAAGCTGTAGCGAGCTGAAAATGGACCGACCTCTTGCAAGTCCTGTGGGTGGAAAGTTGGTGTCGCCTATAAATAAACAAAACACCTCTTTGAGCCATTCAGGAGGAAGACCAAGCAACCCATGCATGGGTCACGCCAGCCAGCAGGCCGGACCACCCAGCGGGCCACGCCCAGCCGGTGGGCCGGGCCGGTTCGTGGCCTAGCGGGCTGAGCTCACCGCAGCCCAGCACAACCGGGTTGGCCCAAGAAAGTTTGGGAGAGGATGGGTCCGACTCAGACTAGGTCGGGTCGACCCGAACTAGGTCGGATCGGCCCAACCATGTCGGACCGGCTCAGACCCCTCTCGGGACATGACATGCCTAAGTGACCGTATCTTGCGAACCAGATGTCAGTTTGATGAATTGTCTGTGGCGATGGAATCCTTAGAGAGATACATTCCTTTTTAAAATACTCCAAGTGATTTTTGAAGAAATTTGGATTACGAATAGGTTGGATCGACTCTGAATCCAATCGGTCCCTCATCACTAAAATTCCAACAACATACAGACCGGGCGTCCGGTTGACGAGTCGTCTATTGCATTGGGAACCATATGATGTGAAAGATCATTGGGTTACTTCTTCATGGGACTTATTTCTAGTTGAAAAACGACCTCTCATGGGGAGAGGTTCTCCCAGAAACAAGCGTACAATTAGTGGGAATCCAGTGCCTGGCAGTGAGGCAATGGTTGGAGACAGATCATACGGAGGTTAATACCGAGCGATACTGTCTGGGTCAGCACCTAGAGATCCTATGGGCATCAGCACCGATCTTGTGTGAGTCCGATATTGTGTGGGTCAGCACTCATTGATCTAGTGTGGGTCACTGAATAATGATCATATGTGGTTCATATCCTCTGTTGGTCAGTTCTCAACGATCATGTGTGGGTCGGCGCATAATGATCCTGTATGGGTCAGATCACGTGTTGGTCATCGGGGGTTAGTACCTATCGACTCTGGGTGGGTCGTATCTTATGTGGGTCTTGTGGGGGTTATTACCTACATATCCTGTGTGGGTTAGACTCTTTTTTGTCAGTAGTAGTGACTCTCGACAGAATTAGATGATCTAGTTTCACGACAAATCATATGTTTTTCTGTTCTTTAGTTATGCATGAATTGAGCTATGTCTATATATTTGTGATTTGTGATTGAGATCGTTCTTTTTTTTCCTTTATGGAATTATGTAAGACCTTCAGGGGTCTCAGGGTCCCTACTAGGTATTGATATACTCACCCTTGCATGGGATTCTCTCGCACATTGTTGTGTCTTATGCAGATGACGAGCAGCTTGGCTAAGACATGAGGGAGCCAGGACTAGGAAGTACACAGAGGAGATTGGATGAAGTAGAAATAATTGGATACGAGTTGTACCTACCCTTCAGGTATAATCCTCAGTGTATGATTTTAGTATTTGTTTTCTATTTTTCAGTTGGTGTTGTACCTTTCAAGTGGTATTGTATTTCGACCCCTTTTACTTTCAGTAAACCCCTTTACTACTACAGTTTTACATCATGGTTGCATCTTTTTTGTGTTCTTGGATTGTGTGATTGTACATGTTTAAAGGAAATGCCTTCCCGTATTAGGGATATGCCTTTCTGGTGCTAGTCGACAACACCTATCCTATAGAAGGCGGCCTTGGGGTAGTCATGGCCCGGGCCCTGGGACATGGGTTGTAACAATTGGTATCAGAGGAGTCAGTTCTAACAAAGAACTATGACTATGATATTTTAAAATAAGAAATAGTTTTAAGTGTTTTGAGTATGTTTTTCAGTTTGGGGAGTCTAGTGTTGCTGGGCAGCCGATGTATCCATAGACCAGGACCCTACATTCTAATTTCTGACTCGATGCAGGAAAACACTGATTGAATGTTTTTTGGAAATGTTTATACTTTTATCTATTTTGATTTAGCTCACCAGGTATATCTTATTGACAGTGGAGAACCAATTTATTTTTTGGATTTCATCATGTAGATAGCCATCCAGGATTCCCGAGAGAGTACAAAATGATGGCCCAACAAGCGATGAGTCTTCGGTGCAGGTCCCTCTTATTGTGGTAGCACCTTTGGGTGGTACACTAGTAGCACCACCACCCGTTGGGTAGAAGATTCCACCAGCCTCACCAGCAGATCGTGCACGCTATCTGAGCACATTTTATGAGTTTCACAGACATAGGCCTCTGAGGTTTCGAGGTGAGACAGATCCCCAGGAAGCTGAGGACTAGCTGGAGGGTGTGGATATAGGTTTTATCTTGGTGAGATGCCAGTAGAGCAGATGGTTATCCAAGATACTCGCTTTTTTCTGGGAACAACAAAGAGATGGTGGAGCTTGACTCTCCAGTCACAAGATGAGGTGACACTCACATGGATGGACTTTCAGAGCCTCTTTAGGGTGGAGTTTGTTCCAGTGACACTACGCTCAGTGCGTATCCTGGAGTTGTTGCACTTACACCAGGGCATCTTATTATTGGAAAAGTACTCAGCGAGATTCACTGACCTATCACACTACTCCAGCGACATGGTATGGGACCTATTATTAAGGGATCATACCATTGATCAGGGTCTCCGATGAGAGACCAGAGTGTTGATGATATAGCTGAATATCCCAACACAGTTTGGAGTGCTTGAGTGAGAACTATTGGTGGAGAGCTTCATTGCTGAGAAGGCATCGATGGTGAGAGCCAGCACTAGATTAAAGGTAGCCAAATCATCTTTAGGAGGCAGTAGACAGATGACACAGTGGTCCAAGTGTGCCAGAACCACTAGAAGATGACCCCAAGATGTAGGGTCAGAGGTGCGGTGCTTGCGAGGCAGAGAAGGTCAGCTGGGAGGCAGACTGTGCTTCACGTGCGGCAGGTAGGGCCCCATGGTTCGCGACTTCATGACCTGCCATACTGACAATCAGATAACGGTCGATGGACCACTAAGGCAGGGTCAGAGATTCGAGTGAGGAGGTCTGCAGGGTGACGGACGAGGCAGAGGAGTATGTGATACAGCAAGCGGTTGGTGGTGATTTGAGGTTCTACTGCCACCACCAGCAGGAGGTCCACCTTTACCACGAGTAGGAGGTGGACAGGGGCAAGCACAAATATAGGAATCAACATCTTATGACCACGAATCTCCGAAGTTGATTAGAGATACGATCTTTGTATATTCCACCCTAGCTTCAGTACTTATAAAAATAGGATCCAATCACTCTTTCATTTCCATGACACTCATTCAGTGGTTATAGATTCTGGGGGAACCGTTGGCTTGATCCTAGCGATTAGAGACTTCTATGGGAGAATATTAGATGATTACACATTGGTTCTGATAGTATGAGCTTAATCTATGTGGTGAGAGCTTCGACTGGGATCTCTTAGTAGCAGTGTCAATGCCTTATGATGTCATCCTGGGTATGGACTAGATATCCATAGTCCATGCTCAGATCAACTATTTTAGGTGCAAAGTGTGATTTTTCTGTGAGGATGGGATCAGGTTTACCTTCACTGATGAGAAGGAAACCTTTTCAGCACATGATGTACTATCTCGAAGGAGGGTGCACTTGATTACTCATTAGTTGGCTAGCCTCACCCTCAGATTAGTTGACGTGAGGAGTCCGAGTTATCCAGTTATGGTGGACCAGTATGCTGATGTCTTTCTTGATGATGTTACGAGACTACCTCCAAGAAGATGGGTGGACTTTTACATTTACCCATACCTAAGGAAGTCATTTATATCTACACTATCATATCAGATGGATCTCATGGAGATTTGGGAGTTGTCAGTTTAGATGGTGAACTTTGAGAAAAATGGGTTCGTAAGGCACAATGTTTCTCCAAGGGCATCCCCGATCTTGTTTTCCCGAAAGGCGAATGGGAGCTTGAGGATTTTTATCGGTTATCGGCACATGAAATAGGTGATCATGAAGAACAAGTATCCACTCTTGAGGAACTGTGATCGCTTCAACCAACTAAAGGGAACTCGTTTGTTTTCAATGATAGACCTCAGATCAGGATATCATCATCTAAAAGTACGGGATGAGGACGTAGCAAATACATCATTCAAATCTCGGTATGTCCATTATGAATTCTTGGTGATTCCTTTTAGTGTGACCAATGCTTCGGTAGTGTTCATGGGGCTCATGAACATGGTCTTTCATCCCTAACTCGATCACTTTGTGGTGGTTTTCATCGAAGATATATTGGTATACTCAGCATCGGAGGAGGATCATGCCACACACCTTCAGATAGTTATGGATACAATCTGAGAGCACCAGCTTTATGGAAATCTCTGAAAGTTCTAATTCTGGATAGGGTAAGTCCACTTCCTAGGTCAGATTATCTTGGAGGCTACAGTCGCAGTGGTTCCGGAAAATATAGAGGCACTACTTTATTGGGAACCACCCAGGAGTGTGACAAAAGTGTATAGTTTCCTGGTATTGGCTGGGTACTACAAGAGATTTTTACCTGGATTCCCCAGGGTAGTGTCACCCTTGTCAGCCTTGACAAATAATGGGTAGCCTTTCTTGTCGATAGAGAAGTGCCAATAGAGTTTCCACAAGTTGAGTTAGAGACTGATGAGTGCTCCCATCCTGAGGCTACTAGGAGAGGGTGTTGGATACATTATTTACTACGGTGCATCAGGGACCAGATTGGGTTGTGTCCTGATGTAGAAGTGAGAGGTGATCACCTAATGGTCACAAAAGATGATAAAACATGTGTAGAACTACTATGCCCATGAACTGAAGATAGCAGCAGTGGGCTTTTCACTGAATATGTGGAGACAATACTTGATGGGTGAACGGTTTACTGTTTAATCTAATCACAAGAGTATCGGGTATATCTTCTCACAGAAGGACATGAACCTGGGACAATGAAGATGGATAGAGTTCCTCCAAAAATTTGACTTTGAGATAGTTTATACACTTGGGAAGGGGAACGTAATAGTAGACGCACTCAGAAGGAGGTGTTTCCTATAGTTGTTGAGTGAGGAAAAAGAGCAGCTAACCACGTTGCTGATATCCATTGTAGATTGATATGGGGCATATTAACTCTATTCTATGACTTTATCTCCCACACTTATTCAACAAGATCATGAGGAAAAACTTGTGGACGTATACTGTGAGGCCCCACGTGCTCAGATATCCTCAGGAAAGGACCTTGATGGATTCTCTCAAGGTGGGGAGCATGTTTTCCTCTTCAAAGGATGCACTATGGAACCAGTGATGCTTCGAGAGGAGGTGTTTAGGGAGTTCCAAAGATCCCCTATGGAGGTAAATCCAGGAGTAGCAAAGATATACCAGGACGTTTGGCGTCAATACTGGTGGATATGGATAAAGAAATCAGTGGAAAAGTTTGTATCTCGATGTCCCACTTGTCAGCAAGTGAAGGCCGAGTATCAGGTACTAGTGGTCTTCGCTCATCCACTTGAGGTAGTAGAGTGTAGATGGGATGGTATCTTTGTGGACTTTGTAACAGGGCTACCACATATGTCCGGGTTCCATGATTCCATCTGGGTGATCATTGACCGACTCACAAAGTTAGCCCACTTCCTACCCATCTGAGTGAAGGGATCAGTAGAGGGATTGGGACACCTCTACATGCAAGTGATAGTGCGAATTCATGGAGTTTCATTGATGATCGTCTTAGATCGAAACACACATTTTACATAACGCTTGTGGAAGGGATTGCAGGAGGTGTTCAGAACTTAGATACGCTTGAGCACCATCTTTCACCGTCGAAAATATGGTCAGATGGAGTGGACCACACAGACACTCAAGGACATTCTTCATGCTTTTGTCCTCGATTTTTTCCTTAGTTGGGAGGACCACCTACCACTGGGGTAGTTTTCCTTCAACAATAGTTATAACTCCACCATCAGCATGGAACCGTCTGAGGCCTTGTATGAGTGACCATGCAGATCACCTTTTTAATGGACAGACCTAGGGGATTCAGCACTTCTGGGTCCAGAGTTGGTACATGATACCACAGAGAAGGTGAAGGTCATCTAGTAGTGGATGAAGACAACACAGAGATTGAAGAAGTCTTATGCCGATAAGAGATGGAGACCCTTGGAGTTTGAGGAGGGAGACCATGTCATCGTACAGGTCTCATCCTAATAAGGATTACAGAGGTTTGGACGTGGAGGCATGCTACCTATGAGGTTCATCAGACCGTTCCAGATCCTCATCAGAGTAGAAGAGGTGATGTACCTTATAGATCTTCCTCCACAGATTAACCAGGTGCATAATTTATTCCACATGTCACAGCTGAGGAGATATGTGCATCCATTGCTCGTTATCAACTGAGTGAGCTGGACATCGATGATGGGGTGATATTTGCGGAGTTACTAGTAGAGATATAGGATCATAAAGAGTGGGTCTTTCATGGTCATTCAATTCCTCTGGTGCATGTTTTTTGGGAGTACATGATACTCTAGGAGAGAACATTGGAGCCTGAGGCTCTGATGCGTTCTGAGTAACCCCATTTTTTTCACTAGTTTTGTTGTAGCATTCAGGGACGAAAATCCCTAAGGTGGGTAGAATGTAAAGACACAAAAATTCCATGTAATTTTTTTATATTATTTTGGATTATTATGACTCTATAAAAATTTATGGCGCATTATTCTGAGGCCTGGTGTGGTCGGAATGAATATCTAATCTTGTTTTAAAGTACATTTATTAAACACACGGGTGGCATTTCCTATCATTTGAACTTGTACTCTGATTAAAAATCCAAGCACACCATTGAATCCGAAGCTCCGGGATTCACTTAACGGAAGCTTCACTTCAACAGTAGAAGGTCAGGATAAAAAGTTAAATTTTTGGACTTTACAGAAAAATAATAAAATCACATAACAAGTTATTTTATTTCTTTTTCTCCACCGGATGAGCGTCGGTGGTGGGTACCGGTGACTTTTCCATCCAATTAATGGATTGAATCTTCTTTATTTCTGACCGCACTATTGTGTAATTATGAGTTTCATTAATTAAATGAACCTCATTAATTATGGGTGTGTTACTCACCTTTTTTCCAATCTATTTAAGTGAGGATCAGGGTGGTGTTTTGACACAGCTTCACCATGCAAGGAACCTATGGTGATGTGATGCGACGTCTTCCACTGACGGAGGAGGGAATCTTGGGAGGTGATGATCCGGGATAGACGAATGCAAACAACCTCACTCTTATGGGGAATCTTCTTCCACCAACAACCGCGATACCTCTAACAATTCATGAGGTACGGGTTGTCATTTAATTAAATAAATTCCCATGTTTATTCTTCTCATTCTAGAATTTGAGAGTGGTCGATTCAAGGGATTTGAATGGGTTTTATCATTATTTTTAATGTGACATATAATTTACCCCCTCTTGTTATAATGTTAACATGGAGGGAGCGGGCCAAATGAACAAGTCTTGGACACTCCGCTCCTTGTATTTTTCATTGCGTTCTTCGGAGGTGGGTTGTTCCAAATTGACGAAACCTTGAATCCGAGAGGCGCGCAACAATGTTGGTATCCTGAGAGGATTGTAGGCACGTTCGAAAGGATGAACAGACCACATGAGCTCACCCGGTGGCCCATGGAAGAAGCGACCTGCGCCACCGGTGCACCGATGCTGGCTGACGGGAGCGGTGGCTGGAAACCACCAGTTGCGTTGGAAGAGAAATGTCTCTCAGAACTGCGGTAGCTAAACAGGCGGCTGTCAGTGGGATAGATGCATAGGTGGAAGGTGCGTACCTTCGGGCGCTCCACTGAAGGAATCTGCAACTTTAAATCCACAGCAAGCTCACAAGGGACTCTCCTCCTATGGGTCTCGTGGGTGATAAGGTGGTGCCACCTGGTGCCCCCCATAAATTAATTGAACAGCTCTTCGAGCCATTCTGGATGTGGACGGCATGGACCTAGTTAGGGTTGCACCAGCTAGTGGGCCGGACCGCCAGGCAGGCTGCACCCTACCAGCGAGACAAGCTTGTCGTTGCCCAGCCCAATTGGGCTGGCCTAGGCCGGGTCAGACTCGGACCCCTCTCGGGCCCTGATATGCATAAGTGATGGAATATTGAGAACTAGACGTACATTTGAAGAAATTTTTGTGGAACTGGTATCCTTTGATAGAGATGGTCCTTTTGGGATACTCCACAAGAGGTTTTGAGAATGTTGGAGTACGGCCGGGTTGGATCGACTCTGAATCCAACCAGGATCTCAACACTAAAATTACAATAACATACTAACCATGTGTTAGGTTGACGCATTGTCTACTACATTGAAACCCCTATGACACGATGGGTCGTTAGGTTTCTTAGTTGTAGGACTTCGTGTAGGTTGAAATATGATCGATGGCATGAGGAGCGGTTCTACCATAATCAAGCGTACTATGAGCAGGAATCCAGTGGCTGGCAGTGAGGGGGAGGTTGGAGACAGATCATACGGAGGTTAGTACCAAGCGATCCTGTGTGGGTAAATACCTTGAGATCCTATATGGATCGACATCGATCATGTATGGGTCAGATCATGTGTGGGTTTGAACTCCGTGATCCTGTGTGGGTTAGAACATACCGGTCTAGTGTGAGTCCGATCCTATGTGGGTCAGCGCTCAGTGATCCTCTGTTGGTCAGCACTTACTGATCATGTGTGGGTTAGATCCTGTACGGTTCAGTGGGGGTTAGTACCTATTGACTCCGGGCATTTCAGATCATGTGTTGGTCTTGTGGGGGTTAGTACCTATGGATCATGTGTGGGTCAGACTCCGTATGGTCAGTAGCAGTGGCTCTCGATAGAATAAGATGATCTAGCTTCTCGAATAATCATATGTACTTATATGAATTACATATACCTAGTTTGAGATGTGTTTATTTCTTTGTGCTTTGTGATTGAGATCATGCTCAGTGGTTTTCCTTTTTGGAATACTGTGAGACCTTTTGGGGTCTCGGGGTCCCTACTGGGTATTGTTATACTCACCCATCCACGTGTTTCGCCCTCACCTGGTTGTGTCTTGTGCAGATGACGAGCAGCTTGGTTGAGACTAGAGGGAGCCAGGAACAGGCGGTACACAAAGGAGATTTATTGATATGGAGATCAGTGGAGATGAGTTGTAGCAACACATCAGGTAGGATTCTAGGTGGATGATTTCCAGAGCTATTTTCTGTTTTTCCGTTGTAGTTTTACCTTTCAGTTGGGATTGTCTTTCGGAGCCTTTTACTTTCATTACACACCTTTACCAATTCAGTTTTACTTCGTGGTTGTATATTGGTGTGTTCTTGGATTGTGTGTTTGTACAGGTTTAAAGTCAATGCCTTTCTGTTTTAGGGATATATATTTCTGGTTCTTGTCTCAAACCCCTGGACTATAGAAGGCTGGCTTGGTGTAGTCACGGCATGGTCCCCAGGTGACGGGTCATGAAACTATATATATTCATTTGAGTTTGAAATAAGTGAAAGCGATCAACATGAACACCGCATTATAATTAATTCGTTGTGATTTCAACCAAAACTAAACTGGCATAGTATAGAGATCAAATGAGCATGTATGTATCACCATTAAGTGGATTGAACACATATCCATACAATGAAACAATGGTAATCACAAAAAGGGTTTTCAGACAATCAACGTCTTCTTTGTAGAAATATCCAAAAATAGGTAACTAATTATTCAGATCTTAAAAAAATTAAATATAAATATAATACAAAAGATTCTCCCTTGGGTTTTTTGAAATTATAAGTTGAATTAATTTTTGATTTATCACACTTAACTAGATCTTCTGTTGTGGCCCGAACCATTATCAATGTTGTTCCCTGTTGTAGGTCACCCCTAAATCCTATCAACATAGTCTTATGGTAAAATTATTCATAGATAATTTTTCTACATAAATATCCAAAAAAATATTCACTTCATTAATATGGATTTCTTCATTTCCCAACCATCCAAATAATTATACCTATTACAAATTCTTATTTTTTTCATCATCCCACATACTATACGATCTGTATAAATCATTATACTGCATCTAAATGCATCATTTCCTAAATGATAAATCATGAAATTATTCTTTAATGAATTCCCTCTAGTAATTATCATTTAAATAGATATATATAATCGTGTTACCAATTTCAAATGTACGCACTACATCCACCCTTCGAATCACATCCCCAGTCGAATCATATATATAGAATCTCATCGATATTAGTCCATTATTTAATAATAAACAAAATCAATCAAGAAAAATATCTATTCTAAAATATAAAACATATTACATATATAATATACATAGATCTTTTCCACCTTAAAAATTTTAATACCAACTTAATCTACTAACAATATAAATCTAGAACATATTTCGTATTTTTCACCATGAATAAGCATGGTATGAATACCCACTTTTTACTATTTAATTAATATGTGGAACATATAAATATATCCATTTCATAAAAATACCCTTTTATATATGTTTTTTATTATGAATTCCAACAATTTCTTTCACTAATTATTGCTATAATATTCCTGCATTCAATTTACAAAACACATCTTCCAAATCAGTAACATTTTCAATGGTCCATCATTGTTAAAAAGGAATTCTATATACGTTTTCAAATAGATATTACTGGTCATATTCATCATTATAAAAAAATGTTACATTATGCTAATTATATATGGAGAATGAAACATGTGTTCTAGGGTGAAAGGTATTCTATTATTGGATTTATGTTTAAATTAAAATTTCAAATAATTAAATTTCTTAAACCCAATAACTTTGGAATGATTTAATAAACAAAAGGAATAATTTTTTATAAGATGAAATATAGCTTTCTAATCCATTTACCTTGTGAGGGAAAATTATTTGATAATAATTTATCTTCATATAAAAAATATAAATTTTTTTAAAACAACATTTATTCAATTCATTTATTCAAAAAAAATTATGTTTTTTCTATTAGTGTTTTTACTAGCCTTAGCACAAAAAAATTACTATTCAATCCCAATATCACAATAATATACTTATTCATAAACATGTAAAATTTCAAGAAAGAGTTTATCATGATCTGAAATTCCATTTTATGAATGCAGTATCAGGAAAATTTTAGTATATATAGAACATGGATGACATTTCATTTAAATAATATAAATTGAATCTCATATTTTTCATATACATGAAGTTTTTACTTAATATTTTAGAGTGAAATGATTATACATGCAATTTCAACAACTTAATGTACTTTAAATTTCTTCATTATGAATAACTACGTCCTATACATATTTTTTTGGAAGAAATCATTGATAAGATTCATCATTATAATGATATGTAATTTTGGAAAAATTTCAGTTGGAGGTTGCATGTTATTCTATAGCATATATGGTTATGTTTAATATGTAATACTTGTGTGTGTGTGTGTGTGTCTATTTTGATAAATAAAAAAAATAAATATGTTTATATATATATATTCATTTGAAAAACATCCCTTTTATATGGAGAGAAAATATTAATAGAAATGAATCCATTGATCACTTTAGTTATAGATGAATAAAATGTTATCATCTTTCTTTATGGGTAGACATGCCTAGGAAAGACGTATATGAAGGTAATAATTATAATTTTATTCATTTGGTTTTGATAAATTTCTCAGAACCAATCATAATTTCTTTCATTTAATTTTTAATTCTTCAACTCACATTCATCATCAATAGTTGTCTCATTATAATATTATATATTAATAGTGTCCAACTCAGGAGATGCATTTTTATTTTCCAAATTTAGAAAATTTCACATAAAATGTAGTACAAGCATATGGTAGTTGATTAGTACAAAAAGAATTCCAATTAGATAAAATATTCCCAAAATCAAATACAACCCATTATGAATGAAAAGGCCAGCAGACACAATAATCATTTCATAGTAACATGAAATTATTTCATATCATATTGATTTTATGTATTAGTTGAAACATGAATATAAAATTTATGTTATGTATTTATTTTTTCCATCACATTAACCCATTATTTACAAAGGCTTGTTCCTTGGTGTGAGGTGAGATGAGGTGAACCTAGTCCACCTCACCTTTTGTGAGGCGATGTGACCTCATTAAGGGGTGCCAAAGGAGCGCACCTCGTGCGCTAATCAAAGTGGAGATAAAGGAACTATGCTCCATAAGGCACAGTAGTGGACATGGGGATCATGTGTGATATAAATTTTGGTTACGTAGGTGAGTAAGAGATCAAGGATGATAAAATCGAGGGTGGTGGTGTAAATTAGAGTAGGATGGAAATAGGGGGTACGGGTTGAAATTTGGATAGATAAGGGCTGTGGAGATCAACAGTGATGAAATTGGGGGTGGTAGTGAAAATTGGGGTTGGATGGAAATTGTGAGTACACGTAGAAATCAGTGGAATATATAGAAATCTAGAAATATATAGGTTTAAATGATTGGGGGTGGTAGTGGAAATCAATTTTTGATGGAAATCAGTGGTGAGGGAGGGCGATCGGCAGAAGCCATAATCGGTAGAAAATGATGGAAATCTCAGTACATTAAATTATGTATAACATTAAATATATGGATAAAGAAATATTAACCAGCCAATAAAGACAACACACTAAAAATATAACTCCCTAACAAAAAAAATAAAATTCACTATGTTGCACCTTTTGGAAAACCAACACGCTGAGTCAAATGAATGGTGAATCAGTGATGATGAACCTTTCATTAAGGATGAAACATTCAATGATAGTGATTTTTATTTTTAGGTTCTCAAGTATTGATTATTTTTTTATTATTTGGTTGAAAATTATTAGTAGGTATTTTAATTTGTATTATTTTTATTGTATTTAAGTTTTTTTAATTAAAAATACTATTAAAAACTATGAATATTTAATTATGTGTACATGCACCTTAGTTGTGCCTCATTTCATGCCTTGTGTTGCATCCCCAAGAAACCTATGCAACATATTTTATCATGTTCCTTTGACAACACTGCATTAAACATATTTTTATATACCATTTTGATTTCCTTTAAGAATCATTTTCAATTTTCATTTGTTTTTCATTCATTTTTTATTTTTTTCCAATATTATCTTACCAAATACACTTTTGAATTTATAATTTCCATTTTTTATGTTATATATATACATATATATATATATAATTCTATTTTTATCTAATTTTAATTTTATTATAATTAATTTTATCTTTTCATTGGGATATATCTACCTTTAAATTTATCTTTTATTAACAAACACATTTTTTCTTAGATTAACTCTAAATTTATATATTTTGAATTTGAAAATTTTTCCTCATTAAATTATTTTATATTTTTTCTTATTAAATAAATTGGACTTATTTCATAAGATCACATGGATTCATCACAATTTTATCTATTTTTAGGAAATTATGAACAATAATTATAAACAATGTGAATATATTTTTATTTTTAAATTGAATTTTTTTCAATTATAATTAAAAGAACTTTTTGATTATTGATTAATTATTTGGTATAATTGATAACTGATATTTTTTCAATATTTTTGGTTCGACACCGTTATTTTTTAGTGTTCATAATTTTAGTATTTCCAACTAAATTGTGTGCCCTTAGGGTTACTTGTATCCTCAAATTCCACATCCACACATGTTACCATCTACTTCCACCTACTAATACCTATATTATCACTCGATTTATGCAAGACACTTTCATTCATGCATTTCCAATAAACCTTCTCTTCCCATCTCTATCTACCACCTCTAAGGCACCGGCTCTCCACCTCCCCATGTCCTCGCATTCCCGCCTTCTACTCCATGTATTCGTACCATTACATTTCCCCAATTTTTTGTATATTTCACAATATTCGTAAAATTGATTCTTACCTCCATTCTATTTTTAAACCCTATGCCTCTCTATCATTATCCATCGTTCCTCACCTTGGTTTCCATGCCTCCCACATTACATCTCTCCTCTTTTTCTCTTATTTTCTCAATCTTTGATATTTTTTGTTTGTACCTACTAGATAACCTCAATCAACTGCATACAAATCCTAACATTTTAGGATAGAATTTCACCACCTATAATGTATCACTATGACTTGATTCAGTCATATATCCCCTAAATATTTGTATATTTTTTTCAGAAAGAATCGCCCCCCATAAAAACCCTAACTACATCAGACAACATCTTATAGTAGATTATTAAAGTGAAATGGATCTTATCTATTTATGTTTCCCTCATATATATTTCTATATTTTAACCCATTTTAATTATATGATGATTTATTATATGATGATTTTAAAAAATCTTCAATTAAAATGGATACCTAATCTCCAGAAAACATTTTCCATATCATGTCCTCGTTATCATTCCACATTTTTTCTTATCTACTCTTATAGTGATGAAATATCTAAAAATCATCTTATAAATTTCATTGTTTAATTAATTTTTTTCTTCACATGTGTATATTTTTTCTTCACAGATACTTATTTGTTCCTTACTATATAAAAATAAATTTATGTTAGTAATAGTTTTTATTTAGGTTCATATTTGTTCTTATTTTTTTATACGTTTCATTTTGTTTTACCAACTAAATGATTTCACTAATATATATAGGTTCGTATTATTTTATATTTTTTCATCTATGGATTCATTTTCTATTACTTTTAATTATTAATGTAGATTAAATTAAAATAAATGATCAGTGAGTAAAAAATATTTCATCTATAGAGAAAAATTATTCAACCAAGTCCATGTTTCATTAGGATGACCTTAGGTCACCAAAATATTTACTTCTCTATTTCCCCCTATTTTAAGAATGTATAAATAGTATACCCAGAAGAGATAGAGGGAATTGATATTTATAATTAGGTAGCTGAATGATTAGAATCCCCTTTATGTTGAATGAATAACATTCATAATGGGAAGATAATAAGATTCGATTATGATAGTTGTCCATCCTTTCATAGAATCGATATTCATTATAGTCCATATGGAATATGATTCATAAACTAGTGTATCCCAAAGAGATTTGGTAAAATCTTTATTTCCCTGAATAATCCTTTCAAATTAATCATGGTTCATCACTCCAATCCCGATAATCTCATTCCTAGAGAGAGTGGAATCCACATTAATTTTCAAGACACCTATAGTGGAAGGATTACAAGAAGTGATTCATGGTCCATTACTTGTGTTTTCATTTTTTGAATCATGTCATTTCCACATCTTAACCATGAAACATCCCATTCAATCTAGAATTCACATGGTTTAAAGATGTGGTTGAAAATGATTCCATTTATTCTTACCCAATTGATCCAATCCAAATTACATAACAATAATAATTTCTCCACAAAAAGAGAGGAATACTATGACACTAGCATCGATTTAAGACCATGTGCATATCGACATATTTATCAGCATTTAAACACCAAAAAATCCAAAAATATATATCCATGGTTTGGTGAATAGTGTAATCTGTGTAAGGGGAATTATAGCTTAGAAATCAAAATAGGTCATAGAGGATCATCAGTTGCAGAGATAAAAGAGATAAATTATTTGGAAGGTATAATCGCAACAAAAACCTTCCACTAGAATTAGCGGACCATGGGTGGGACTTCCAAGATCCAAAAGATATTCCTTATTTAATCACACTCTTAATTCTGAGCATCTAGAGCCAGTTTGTAATAATATTTTACATAGAATGTTCCCAAACTCTCCTTATTCAAGTAAAGATTATCATTACCCATATCAACAACACATGTAATATTATGTATGATCTTTCTCTCTCTGTCATGAAACCACCTATATTGTAATTTTAGCAAACTATCATATCCTCCTATCCAGGGACTATTTGAGACATCTCTAGAAGTCCTTCATTTTGGTGAAGCTAAGGTTCCTTCCATATTTTGATTATGGATCCATCCATGATAATCCAAAAAATACCATGATCAAGAATTCCATGTGAACTCTAGATTCTACTCTAGAGGAAACTAGGGAGAGGGCCAAAGGAAACATCATGGAAGTATGAGTGGGGAAAGAACATGGATTGAAGGATCCAAGAACAAATTGAATTTGGTTGCTACAGTTGAATCCAATATTGATTCATATGAAGGGATTCATTAAATATGTGGAGGTCACAAAACCCCATACCCCCAGATACATTTGGGGATAAAATTTTATCATATGATTTCTAGTGAATCTTGTTTATCACATTATTAGGACCCCACCAGAATTTGGAAATACATGAGGGAATGTGGTCAACAACTGAGTTTGGAAGTTTGAAGAGTGATATCATATAACTCAAAATCTCTTAATCCACCACCTTAATTATAGTTCCATTCCCTTATTTAAAGAGCCTCTTGGTTTTCCAACCTTAATTTTTTTAGAATCCTATGAAGAATATTTGAGAAAACCTATTTTTTGATAATCCTATAATCATAGGGAGCCCAAGGTTTTAATTATGTTTGTTGACAGTACAAATACCTGAATCTTGGTTAATATCATCATTCATTTCCAATATAAACTAATGAAATATAGTAAATTTCATATTTATCCAATTTAACACATCTCCTAGAAGCATCCTCATAGATAAAAATCCGATGATAAGTAGAAATTCAGTCTTTATGAGTTTCCCTTGATAAAAAAGGTTGTCATAAGAGAAGATGAGATTAGAGATGGGCGGAATTCATCAGCAGAAGTTTTCCACGTGGATAACATTATTTATGGATGTCATTTATATAATAGGATAGAAAAAAGCAATCACTAAATTAAAACTAAACGGGGAAAGAGGGTCCCCCTACCAATGGACCCTAGTAGGTGAAGCTCTAGGTAAGGCCCTCCTTTATTTTGATCCTGAAAGACACCGATGATATGAATTTCATGGTGACCTCATCCCATCTAGAGCATAAAAATTGATTAAAAAAACTCAAGTACCACTACCCTTGGTCATAAGCCTTTTCTATATTAAGATTCTAAGACACAATACATATTTTTTCAACTGATTGAGTTTCCATGGAGTGAAATATTTCATGGTTGAAAATATCACTATCTGTAATGAGCCTTTTAAGGATAGAGGAACATTTTTTTAGAGATAATATATGATAACTACCTAGGATGGTAGTTAACTAGGATCATTGAAAAGATCTTATAAGCAAAATTTCACAAACTAATTGGCCTAAAGTCAGATATAAGAAGAGTCTTTTTGGATTTTTAGTATGAGGGTAATGGTGGTTTCATTAAGAGTGGAGAGATTAATTTTCCACCCCTATAGGTCTTTCATAAGTGTTAGGATATCTGGTCCTATAATATGCAATTATTTTTTGAATAAAAAGGAATGAAAACTATCTGACTCTAGAGCTTCAGTAGAATGGAGTTTCTTATATCCCCTTTGAATTTCCTCATCTGTGAAATCATGTGAGATGGAGATTCATAACTTCCAAACCTATAGGTTTAATACAATACTTAATTTAATATGAAAATGTTGGTTCTCCTACTATTTAGTGATTTTGGAAAATCTTTTTTAAAAATACCCAATACTAAAAATATTGGCCTTTCACTCCCTAAAATGGGCAACCGCTGTTGGAATTCACTATCAGTAAGCAATCTCGAACACATGAATTCGTTACGAACCTTATAAAAAATATGTATCACCCCCCCCCCCCTCATCTTTCTCATGCACCCCACCCATAATACCTAACCCCACTTGCACTCCCTCAACGAACTGGCCACTATCCCTCATCGCACTCGTCGGTCGCCACTCTTATCCCTCTCCACCCCTCCCTTCGGCTCCTTGTCCTTATCGCACACCACCCCCACTCACAGAAACCCCTATCCCAAATGACCACATCTCCCTTGTCACACATCTAATTGCTCCATCTCAGGTTTCATCTCACTTGATGAACCCTCATCCTTCGGCTCCAACCACGTCACCCTCATTACACACTCACTCCGATGGGTACACTCCTTGATCCTGTAATAATGCCTCAATTGTCACCGTTATTTCATCTGTAGTTGAGTTCCACCCTTCTTCCCACACAGCCTCCCCTCCTTCACGTCTCACCCGGGTTTAGACTCCATCACTTTTTTATTTTTCATGTAATTCCTAATTGAAAATATTGGAATTATAATATATTAATTTGCTTCATATTTATGTGTGTATGCATTATTAGATTTAATATTTGTTGATTTAATGGACGTAAATTAAACCCAATATTCTTGTTTCACTATTGATTTTAAACTATCTCAAAATGAAGCATGCAACACTATGACCTTGAAATTACTGAGTTATCACTTTCATTTTTCTATTTTGATGATGTTATTCATTTATATTTTGTGTTCTTCTAATTTTTTTTGTTATTTTTAGCTTTAATCATCATGTACATATTGTTTTTTCTATTTATAAGTGTTTGCAAATTTCTTAAAAACTGATCATGTAAAAAACAAGACTTTAAATATAGGTATAAATAATTAAATATATTTAAAATGTAATGGTCATGTCACTTGTGAATTGTTTTCATGTTTTTGAAGAGTATGAATTGAAGTACATGTGAAATTGGTTGGTATTTATTTTAAACATATTTTTTATATGAAATTAAAACAATTCCTATAATATGAAGTATTGTGTAAATGTTTCTACTTTATATAAAAATATAAATATTGATAAGAGTTGGATTGATCTTCCAAATCAAACTTCTAGAGAATATTTCGAGGGCATTATAGAGTTTATATATTTTAATGTAGGATTTAAAAGTGACTATAATATTTTTCCATGTAGAAAATGTGAAAGAAGATATCAATTAACATCTTATTCTATGAGGCAGAACCTATTATTGAATTTATTTCTAAAAAAATATATGTTTTGGACATGTCTTGGGGAATAATATATTCAATTTTAAAAGATATAAATAGTTTATATGGATTTTGATTTGAGGATGAATGATCTGATGTATCAAATTATTATTGAAATTATATGTGAGTTGGATCTTGAAGGCATTGACATCCAGAATGTTGAGACCGTTGAGATAAATTTGTGTTTGGGTGAATATCGTGATTCATTGAGGTTTTATGAAATACTTGATAATGAAAAAAAATTATATTCTGGGTTTACTTCTTACATTTAATTCTCATTTATAATGGAATTGTTGCATTTAAAGACATTGAATCAGTGGTAAAACACATCATTTGACAAGTTGTTGGTGTTATTGAAAAAAGAACTTCCTAGAGATTCTTAGATTCCTAAGTCATATTACCATGATCATAAGAAAAAAATATAACTTAGGTTTTACATATGAGACTACAGATTTATGTGAAAACAACTATATGTTATTTAGAAATGAAACTTTCCATTTGGATAATTGTACGGTCTATGGAGCTTCCGGGTGAAAAGATGATGGGGGAAATCAGACTCATCAAAGTCAGACTGAAAAATAGGGAAAATTATTTTCGTAAAGAAAATGTGTTACTTTCCCTTGTACCTGAGTTTGAAAATATTTTTTATGTCATAAAAAGTTTCTAATTTAATGATATGTTATGTGGATATAAATAAGGAATGTGATATGATAACCCACCCTACAGACTCTCCTGCATGGAATGATTTAAATCAGAGACACCCCGAAATTGATAAAGATTGATTTAATGTCTTATTAGGGTTGGAAGTAGACAGTTTCAATCTATTCAGGTCTATGGATGGTGAAACTCATAGCACATGTCAGGTGGTGTTGGTTTCGTATAATCTACTTCTGTGGATTTTTATGAAAGAACAATTTATATTACTTTCCACTCTTATTGATAAAATTAGATTCCCAAGTGATAAGATTAATCGTTACCTTCATCTATTGATTTATGAGATGAATGAATTTTGGGGTGATGGTGTGACAACATACAATTTTTAAATGAATGAAATTTTCAAACTGTATGCTACTTTATTGTGGATAATCAATGACTTCACAGCATATGAAAATTTATCAGGCTGGAGTATAAAAGGGGAATTTTCTTTCCATTTTTGTAATAAAAGTAAGAAAATTCTTGTATGGGTTAAAAATTACAAAAAATGGGCATACATGGGTCATAGACGTTTTCTCCCCCTCATCATTGGTTTAGAAAGGATAGAGTGGAATTTGATGGTTCTTGATAGTTCAACCTAGCACCAAATATCATGATAGGAGTAGAAATATTATCACATATTGAGGAGGAAAACATCCACATGGTATATGCATTTTAGGATTTAGTGGCTCATCCATTACCTAATATTCAAGGTTTGGGTAGATAGTACAGTCACAATTAGAAAAAGAAAACTAATTTTTTCAATCTCCCTTATTGGAAAAATAACATGCTAACGCGTAATCTGGATTTCATGCACATTGAGAAAAATAATTGTGATAATATATTGTGATCAATTTTAGGTGTTACTAAAAAATAAAAGGATCATGTTAATGCATGGAAATATTTGGAAAAATGTGTTTTTGGAAATAGTTTCCATTACATTTGGTTGAGGGAAACCAGGAATATATTCATACTGCACAGTATACAATTACTAAAAAAGAAAAAGAGACATTTATTTCCATTTTAATGATGCTCAAGGTTCTTAATGGTTACTATTATAATATTTCAATGTGTGTTATCATGAAGAGTAGGATATTTCAATGGTTGAAAAGTCATGACAGTGACATAATACTTCAGTAGTTGATTCCAATCACAATTTATGATTGTTTGTCACCCAATTTTGTTCAACAATTAATTGATATGAGTAATATTTTTAGACATCTTTTTTTAAGAAATCAATAAATTATTGACTTAAAAAATTTGAAAGAAAAAATTATACTTACACTTTTTCAATTTTAGACACTATTTCCCCCTTCATTTTTTATGTTATAGTTTACTTCACAGTTCACCTAACTAATGAATTAATGTATATTTGTCCAGTTCAATTCAGATTAATGTATGCTATTGAGCAGTATCTAAATACATTGAAACAATTTCTATGCAACATAGATCATTAGGAGGTATCAATAGCCAATGGTTATTCAATGGATGAGTATACTAGTTTTTTTAAAAATAACTTACAGATGTTGAAACAAAATTATATAATACCTCTCAAATTCATGATGGTCTAGTAGGAGATGGAACTATATTTGATTTGGATGACATCGAGCGGGTAAAAACTCATTGGTATATATTGTTCAATACTCCTTCAGTTGCACCAATAATTTATTAATTGTCTTATCACTTTTATTTTTTATCTTTTAACTATTCTGTTTGCATAAATAAAGTTGATCATTTTAAAACCACATAATCCTTTTTAAAAAACACATTAATGAGATAAAATAAGATATGTCTCATGTGAGTGACTTAGAAATTAACAAATCACATTATTATTCATTTCATGATTGATTCACGGATTTTTATGTATAAATTTATTTTCATTATGATTTAAGTATAATACTAATTTCTTTTTGTATAAATTATTACTGAATTATGTTAATTATATATTTTAATAACCTCATGGTGTTAGGTGACCCCACACTAACAGAATAATTTAGCTAACTAGCTTAGGGTCTATCTATAATATATCACCGTTATAAACCTATAGATGCTAATGGATTTCTATTTCACATTAAATATGTTGATTGAAAATTAGAAACACAAAACAGTGGCATCGGCTAACCATCCATAGATTTTGGTTATTACTATAGTAAAATGGAAAACATCATTGATGTTTTATACGCACATGGGTTGAAATACGTATGGTTAAAGTGTAATTGGGTTGATCTAGTATGTGGGACTAAAGTTGATCAATATCATTTTACATTGGTTAATTTTAATAATATGTTATATAGAAATGATTGAATCAGTAAGGAACCTTTCATTTTGACATCACAACTGAAACACGTTTTCTTCATTACCTTACCATCGAAACCGAATTGGCAAGTTGCTGTGAACATTTCCCAGTGAGGAGTGATTTTAATTGAATGAGTTGAACCCGATACAATTTCATTTGATTCACCATAGCTTGATCAATATATATTAGTTCAATGTGAATAAGATATTCATTGGGTTAGTGATACATTTGATGGAGAAATAGTCTATTTTCATGTTTAAGGAATGGTATTATTGTTTTCTTTCTCTTTAGTTTAAACCATTTTTTAAATTGTTAAAATTTTTATGAACTGTTTAACTTTTCTAATTGTTTAACTTTTATTTATACAGTTGGTTTATAAAATCAATTAATTTGTTTGCATAATTTTCAATAGAATATTCTATTCATAAATTATTAAATAAATACAAAAAATATCTTATCTCACTATATTATTATTTTTACTATTTCATCAATCACTACCATTAACAAAACTGATTACCCATATTTAATAATTAAATGGTGTTCTTTGATATTCTTGGGGTAGATTATTTTGGTTATATTTTATTTTATTTGTTAATTTTAGTCTATATAGACAGTAACTATAATAGGCAATGAATATTTTCCTTATCAATGCTTTCTATGACTGCAGGCATATCAAGGGAATAGGAACCAGTTCCACATCATTCAGTAGATCCATCTACATCTTAGGGTTGAGGTATGTATGAATGTAACTGTGTTTATTTGTTTAATTAATCATTAATCATATATATATATATATATGCACATATGTTTAATTATGTATGAAATTGTTTTCAACATGATCATACTCAACCACTTCTTCCTTATATAGGATAGCCCTAGTCATGGAATTTCATATTTGAATTCTAACATGACACTAGACGTATCATTTAATAACAGATATCATCCTATGAGAGTTACTGCACTGACAGTTATTCTTCAGTCGGGTCGTTAGATTTTCTATGGAAGGATGTTCTGGTGAGATGACCATTTTAGTTTATTACCCATGTCTAAAAAATACTAACTTGTGAGATTTTTTTTAAAATATAATAATAAAAAAGTGTTCCCAATTGATTTTTGGCCAGTGTGTATGGAAATATTTCGTAAAATGTGGAAATATCATAATGGAAGGGTCAAGAAAGATCACTGGGTACCAAATATGGGTGCCCTATACATTATGGGAAGAGTCCCGAGAGGTGTTCTATCATCTCAATGGCATGATTTATTTTCATATTGGTCTACTTAGGTTGTTACAGTTAGTGTATTTATTTTGATTCATATATTTCTACGAATTTGTATCATTTTACATATTTTTAATTTGAAATAATTGAATGTAGGATGTGTCAGCATGTCATTTCGATAACCAGGTGATGTAGGGACCACCTTACAGGCTTGGGACTCATCATGTGTCCCAGATTTGACATGATGTATTTATTATTAAATTTTTTATTTTATTATTTAATATGATTTTTTGTTCTATATTTATATCTTGTTGGCATAGAGTTAAGGGATAACAGTGCACCGGATGATAAAATTTCAGTGTGGATGATTACTTGTGATTGAAATGATCTAGAGGTTTTAGCTCTTACATTATGTTCTCGTACTAATTATCAATACTAAAATAAATCTATATACAAAAGTATATTTATATTTAAATATTACACAACATCAATTTGAAGCTAAGTTAGCACAGCTTCCAGAGGACAAATGGTAACTTTCCATGCGAAGGGATGAGATATTCCATCCCATTATTGGTCATAACAGACATGGATATAGTTTGATCTATGGAGTAGGGATTTCTTATTTTTTTTATTTTAACATGTTAAGGTTTTGGATCCTACTGTTGTTGGGATTAGAAAATAGGAGGAATATTTTGAGGCATGAATGCATACTTTCGATGAGGTAAATGTGCAGCCGATGGCTAAGGTAAGAGCACTGTGGGAATATGTGTGTCAGGGTGATGGTGCAGGGAATCCTATGATGCAGGTTTATATAGATTTTATTTATTTATTTATGTTTAAATTCATTATTAATATATTCATAATTTTTATTTGTTGTAGGCCCCTTCCACATAGGTTGAAGGTAGCATCCATGGCCCCGCATGACACATCAGAATCAAGAGTTGTGTTTGTTTTATTTTTCTAGTTTCTCATTCAATATGATTTTCTTATTTGTTTACTTTTAGTTAAGTCACAAATCACATTTAAATATTCATTAAAATGATGTTTTACGAAGTCGTGATTCAAAACTAACTAAATACTTTTAGACTGATAGAAAATATTTGGAAAATAATCAATAATTGATTTTTTTATCTTTCAATTTCAAATACTTGTCATGTGTGGTGCACAAAAAATATTATCAATTAGAAAAATTTTATTACATAATGACCTCCTCTCCTCAATCAAGAGAAGAGTCAAAAACATTTTTTCAACCATTTTAAAGAACTGAATGAGAAGCCCCTATCTATTTCAGGCCGAATCTATATTTTTTAAACTTTCTTCTTCTCCCTATGATCCAAGGATTCATCAACCACTTTTGTTGTCTTAGCTATTTATAACCTTGAATGACTCGGCCATTCATTCTCCCTATGATCCAGGGAGTCATCAACCAGTGTGGATTTCATGGTTTCCCTACCTTGATATGGATTGATGGACCGAACATGATCCCTCCAGGTAGTGGAAATGTAATTTTAAAAATATTTTATTGTGGTGGTTTGATGAGCTTTAGAAACACGGGTGGCGGTGAGGTGTGTATGTTAAGGGAGGCATGGGGAAGATCCAGGATGTTGTCATTTTGTAATATGAAAATAGTTCCTGGTAAAATATGTCAATACCAAACTAATGCATTTGGGTTGACATAAAATCATGGGAGAACATTCATAAATGCATTTTGGATTTTTAGAAATCAACACTTCATCCATTAGATTCTTGTGTCCCCTGTTATAATTAAAAAATGAGTAAATTTGTTTAGTTTCATTAAAATGACACATCTATTTTTATGGGATCGAAACACACAATTGATTTGTAATTGATGAGAAAAATTGGGTGAACATTCCTAAAATAATATTTGATCTATTAGAATCAACCACGCATCAATATGAAATGTGGATTGATCGGTACAATTAAAATTACATTTTTTACATCTATTATCATTTTTGTGATAATGATAAAATCATGTGTGTAGGGGTCAAAAAACACAAATGAGTTCCAATTGAGATGAAATCTTAGGGAAATTATATTTATGTCATTTATAATCTGTAGGTTTTATCATTACATGGATCGGATACCTGGATTGTTTTGTATGATCAAAAGTGGTGATCACCCCTCCAATTTGGAGTTTAAGTGATAAATCATGTAAAAGAGGTCAATACCAACCTAATTCACTTGGGATTACATGAAACCATGAATGAACAATCATAGATGTATTTTTGGATATTTTTAAATCAACGTCGCATCCATTAGATGTTGTTGTCTCCTGTAATGATTAAAATAATGGGTAATGTTGTTTAGTGTTATTAAAATTACACATCTCTTATGAGGGGGTCAAAAAGCGCAACGATTTCTTTTTATTAATGTGAGAATTTATGATAAGATTACACAAATAATATGTGATATATTAGAAGAAATTTTGCATCAATCTGATTCATGGATAGAACAAAATCATTTAAAGTTCATTTTCACATCCATTGTCATTTTTATAATAATGGGAAAATCATGTGTATAGGGGTCAAAACTGACCAAACGAGCTCCAAATGACATTAAATATTAGAAAATGATACTTAAGTCATTTATAATCTTCCGAAATCATCAGTACATGGATCAGATACCTGAATTACTTAGTATGACCAAAAGTGGCGATTACCCCTCAGATTTGGAGTTAAGTGATAAATCACATAAAAGATGTAAATACCAACCTAATTCATTTTTGTTGACATGAAATCATGAGATAATAGTCATCGAGGAATTTTGGATCTATAAGAATCAACAATGCATACATCAAATGCTCGTATAACATAGTATGATTAAAAATGAGTAATGTTGCTTAGTGTTATTAAATTGCGACATCTCTTGTGGGGGGGTAAAAATATGAAAATGACTTATGATTAACTTGAAAATTTAGGTGAAAAACTCTGAAATCTTATGTGATCTATTGAAATATATTGTGCTTCAATCTAATGTGTGGATTGATCGGTCCAATTAAAAGTTCATTTTTGAAATCTATAGTCATTTTTGTAATAATGAATAAATCATGTTTGTAGGGGTCAAAACCAATCAAATGGGCTCCGATTGAAATCAACTTATAGGAAAATGATATTTAAGACATCTATAATCTACAAGAATCATATGTATGTGGATTGGATATCTGAATTGATTTTATTGATCTGTATATAGTAAACATGATTTACTACTTCTAATAGTCATTTTTTAACAAATAATTGTGGTAAACAGATATTTCAGATTATTTTTGACTCATTTCTATATCTATGATGATTTTTGTTGGTAAAAATATATACACTATTTTGATTATATATATATATATATTAACTGAATAAATATGATCAATTTTTATTTGTTTTGTTTAGTTGTTTCTTTTAAATCTTATTGTATGTATATTGAGATATAATATTGGAATGGATTTGGATCTGTTTAGAGTTTTGGAGGATTTGGATTTATTTGGATCGTTGGAGGATTTTTGAGTATGTATGTTTTTCATTTCTTGTTTTTCAAGATGTGTTGTTTCTGCTATTTGGAGTTGTTTTCTGGTTTTTGTTTGTTTTGGGAAGTCAATATATACATTAAAAAAACAATTTCTATAATATAAACCTCTTATGGAGATTACTAATGGTTTATTTTTCTCATCTTCAGTAGACACTTTTGGCATGGTCCCTGTTCATACTCTAGATGGGTCATATAGAGACCACCTATGGCGGTCTCTAATGGCCTTTAGCATTGATCCAAATGTGACCTCCATAGGTGGACTGCATGGGATATATAATGTACATCATTGACTGCTTTTGGTGGTCTCTAATGCAAGTATTTTTAGTATTGACCTTAGACCTCCATTTATTGGGAAACAACTCTAGCATTTATATTGTTCAGTCTTGAGATGATGTTCTTGCAATTCCTTGCAGAGGCCTTTTGGTGAAACCGTTTTTATGTGGGTTTAGAGAGAGTGCATCACCCAAAATCTTTCCTTGATGTTAAGAGTCATACTCATCTCCACTTCAAGACCACTGATTATTGATAGAATGAGATATAAGGGAGATGAGATTAGAGCACTTTCATCATTCTTTAAATCATATCTCAACTTTTTTTAGGTTATTGATATTTTAGGTTGCTCCATGTTTTCCATTTGGAGTCCATCTAGAGAATGTTCTTTCTTATATCATGGTATTCATACTTCTACTTAGCAAAAACTACGTCTTCACATTCCATGTATTTAGGCCAAAAAGTTATCGAACCTCTAGAATATTACATATTTTAGTCTTCTATAACAAAGAATAGTATCTATAATAATGGGCTATTAGTCCAAGGTGGTGGGGGTCATGTGAGATATTTGGGAAACCCTGAAAAGTTTAATCAATTCTCTCGACCAAGAAATGTACCAAACACTCAGCGATGTGGGTACTTTCAGAATTCCCTCAGAACTATGTTCAAGTTATAACTACATATCCCAGATTCAAAAGGCCCTCCATCTATGCTGCTTTTAATAACTCCATCGTTGAGGATTGTGATCTACTAGATCTCCCTTCCTTCTCATATCAGAACATTATTTGGTTGATGTCCCTACCAAAGAGGGTGGGTCCAAGAAAGCTTTCAGGTGAGTATTGAATAATTTTCCACAACATAAATTTATCTCTCTAGGATTTTCATCCATAGAATCGAATTAATGACCATGTAGGGTGTCGTTTTGGTGTATTGAAGTAGATATGTTGTTAGATTATAAATATTTAACTCTAATATTCATATCCTTCCACTTAAGAAGATAGAGACCACCTGAGTGGCCAAAATTGGATACCGAGAAGCATCCATAAAATACATTTTTTCCAATTCAATCCATGTCCTTGATTTCTAGTATGGTTTCAGAGATAAAAATCATATCTGTGCAACTTGAAGTGAAACAGTGCTAAATTATTTCAACTGAGTATGGGTTTCCAATTCCATTATAGTTCAGACATATTATTTTCATAATGTAAAGATTCAAGGAACACCAATCTCAAATTACACTAATAAAAAATCTAATGATATCCAGTCACGAAAGAGACTAATCACATGTTGAGAATGAAACCCCACCTTATACAACCAAAATTCTAAATTGTTTATGTCAGAAATGTAGTAGAAAGAACCATTACCTAGGATGAAATGATAACCAAACATATGAAAAGAAAATTATTGATAAAGACACATAGAAGATATCTGATGATCCATAAATGATCCATAGATCTACAGATGATCAACAGGTTAAAAGAAGGCATATGATAATGAAGACATCCAGTAATTCATAGATCTGTAGGTCTAAAAAAAACCTATAGATGATCCAAAAATACTTATATAAACCACATATCCACACATCTTATACTTCATATATAATCCCCAATCCTACAGAAGAATTCCGATGATGAATGCGTCCAATACGACATAGATAAAGAAACCAATGATGTGGAACATGCAGGTGAACCAAAATCCAATGAAAAAAAATCAATAATCAGGTATAAACCAAATGGGTCAGAAGAAAAACAAATATCCAATAAATGTTGATAACACTAGTGACCTATGAAAACCAAGAGAACAAAATCCTTCCAATCAAACAACTGGTAAAACAAGGAACGTAATTATAAATCTAAGAGAAAACCTAAATTAAAATATATAGGTTTCAATGTTTGTTCATGTTTTTAACCAATATATAGGTTTGAATCTTATCGATTGTAGGCTATTAAATTGGACATTATCATACCTGTAAATCCACATTCTATATTCTATATAAATTAGTACCTCATTTTTAGTTCTTTTAGAATGGGGTTGGTTAATTTTTTCAATCATACAAATTTAATTACTGATTCGTGTTTTTTAATGTTTTGTAACAAACATGATTAAATCGATCTTTTTTATTACAGGATTTAGTATTCATTATATAATCACATTTTGGGAGATACCTTATATGAATTATAACCAATTTTATCTGATGAAATGAAAATTATTAGCATACTACATGCATATTTTGTTTAAAATTACATTCACATTATATAACCAACATCTACAATTTTTTAGATACCAAAATATTTTTACATTCAATGTTATTTTAGCATCATTTATGTGTGTTTTCATATGATTTCTAGGCCATCTTTGATTTTTTTTTATGTGGATTTACATTCCTATTTATTTTATGGTGTTGTAATTATTATGTTGTTTCCTCTTTTGGTGATTCATTATCAATTATATATATATATATATATATATGTTTGTATGTATGTATTTCTATAAATTTTTTTATATTGATTTAAAACTATATATAATTGTATATATTCATATATATTTATATGTATTTATGCATATTGGTCTTTATTTATATACATTTATAAATATTTTTAGGTTTTTATGCTTATATATTTTTTAAATATTATGGGGGTATATATAGATATTTATAATTTAGTATATATATATATATAATTTATTTTGTGTGTATATATATATATTTATAATTATATATGTGTGTGTGTATTTATATACATTTATGTAATATAAACATGTGTTTATATATATATTTTTAAATTTCTCTACATGTGTAAATATGTATGGATATTTATATCCCTTTATGAATATTAAACTACATTAATGTATATATAAATATATGATGTTCATATATGTATGTATGTATGTATGTGTGGATTTTATTGGTTGGCGTGTGTTGTCTTCGTGCTAGTATTTATCTGAATTTATTTATATTTATTTATATTTATATTTATATATTTATATATGATATAAATAATTATATTTAAATAAATTTATATGTAATTGTATATATATTTTCTATTTATTATCTATTTCTTATCAGTTATTACTTATTATTTATTATTTTTATATTATTCAATTAGTAGATATTTATTATATATTGGTTTATTATTAATCCTTTATTGTCAAATTATTATTTATTATTATATTATTATTCATTTATTATTCATTTTTATTTATTTACTATTTATTAAATATATATTTATTATATATTGTTTATTATTTATTTATTATTAACAATTATTTTATTTATTAATTATTAATTGTTTATTCTAGGGCCTCAATGATGATCCAGAATACTCGTTCGACTAACAATTTGATATCATTAATGCAATAATGGAATGTTATAAAAACTTTATTACAGTCCTGAAATTCAATTCCCACAATATTGATGGTAATATTAATTCTAATATGAAGCTAGATATTCAAGATTTGTCAGGGGAATATAGTGTTTGTTATGATTTGGACAAAACATTTACCTCATCGTCAGATCAAGATCATGAACCTGGATAGAAAACCCAATCATGGAGGTGATGTTGTTAACCTCGTGGAAAGGGAAGACCTCAGAACACGAGTTTTAGAAGGAAATCCAAATAATGATTTTGGGGATTTTTTTTCTGTGTTTCATGGCATGGGTTTTTTTTTCATGTCTAACCCCATTATCTTCGTCTTTATTTTTCTCTTTTTCAATAAATGGGGTATTTCCTTTAGTTTTTTTTCTAAAAAAATTATTTATTTCAAATTTTTTTACTTTGTATTAATTGTTATTTTTTATAATTATTTATTATCATTATTAATTAAAATTATTATTTATGTATATTTTTTTATTTGTATATATATATATATATAATTCTATTTAGTCATCACATGAAGAGATAGGTGGAGTGGTAATGTCTTTGTCGAATAACCAATATGTAAGAAGTTCAAATATCACCCATGAAATATATAATTGGTGAATTTATACATGACATATGCATGTATGGTAGGATGGATAATAATAAATAAATAACTATTTTTTAAAATAATTAGATTAAAAAGTTGAAATCCACCACAAAACCATTTTCATCTGTTCTAAAAAACCATCATGAAACGATTTAGTGGTAGTTTAAAGCATCATAAAAAGACTAAATACCCACCGCTAAAATAAGTTTTTGGGGTTTTGATTTACCTATATGTTTTTTTAGAATATATTCATCGAAATATATATTATAAACAATGACATGAAATATATGATGTAATTTTCAAGTGTAAATTCCCCTCATATATCGGCTAAAAGTTTACTATTTAAATGTGAATTACCAATTTACAATGTAATATTATGGTTTATATTGATATAAGTGTATGTGTATGTGTTTAATTTACACTGAAAATTTCTATTGTTTATGTCCTGTGGTAAATATATACCATAAATGTTCACTCAAGATTTTTAGTATAAATTTATTGTAGTAATTTACATTGAAATGTTTCATGGAAAATTCATAATGTACATTTTAATTAAATATTTTAGTTTAAATTTTTGCATTTATATTGGTATATACCTATATTAATATGGGTTTATGTATTTTGGTATGTATATACTTATATTAATATATATTTCTATGTAGATATACTGTATGTACATATGTTTGTTGGTATGCATGTTTGTATACACTACATATTTTCTTAAAAATGTTTCACCAAAAAAACATTTATTTATTTATAATATGATATATATATATAGGGACACATATATAGATGTGTCCACACACAGATCTCATATAAAATAGAGAATGAAAATTTTCGTTGGAAATTTAAGTGAAAATTTCCAAAAAATGTTTCCAAAGAAAATTGACACTAAAATTTTATAGTGAAAATTTTCAATTTAAATTTCTAATAAAAAATTAAATTTTTATTGATCTATTAATATATATATATATATATATATTTAATTTTATGTGAATATATATATTGAATGTTTTTTATTGAATTTTTACAAGAAAATTCTAGTGGAAATCTTCAAGGGAAATTTCCAGTGGAAATTTTCACATGAAATTTCCCTATGAAATCTAAAGATTAAATTTTCTGTGTAAAATTAAATTATTTATTTATGTCAGAAATCATTTTGGGTAATAACCTTTTATTAAAAAATATAAAAATATGTTCCCCTATTTTACTGGGTTAGAGATCCATTACATGTCAAGAGACCCAAAGGATAAGGCTATAAGGCCGAAAAAAGTAAATAACATGGCCTGAAGGACAAGAAAAAAGAATACAAGATATAGAGGCCCAACAAGGGCCTAATTATTTTGAAAATCCAATTTTTTTCTACCTCAAAATAGAAACATATATCTTGCATAGAAACCGATCATGGTCCCATTTATCTTGTTGTGGGGATCAATCCATTCATCTGGATGGTGCAACAATTTCCCTCTCTATTTATGATGTCACATAATCATCAAAAGAACTTTATTTCCAATTCCCCCACTACCTATGACCCATTACATGTCAACAAACCATCTCACCAACACTTTCATCAACCCAAATCTCACTACATAAATCTCATTCCTCTTGGAAGAAAGCAGACCGAGGGTAGTGGTTAGAAAGATAGTGAGTGGGTGAGTCACATAATCCTCGCTAATCAACTATCCCACACCAACACTACTCACCCAATATACAAGCATCGCACATTCACCATCTTCATTTTTTTTGTGTTCTTTACATCTAAAATTCACAGATCTGAGTTGATCTTGACTAAATTAGACACCCTGAGTATACCCCCGCTACCAATGAGATTCTTTTGCATTGAAAAATACCCACCATTTTCATCATGATTTGACATCGTCGACTCCCACACCAAGCAGGGATTGATATGCTACACAACCTAACTTTCTGCCTACCTTTTCTTAAAGAATAGAATTTTTCCCATCCATGATTTCTACTATCGCCGGGTGGGGGATTTTATCTCATCTTTATCATTACCTCTAATCGGAGAACGAACCTTCAAATATCACCCTTGACTGATTCACACGGCCATCCCACTACTACATAACAATCTATTAACAGCGCTAAAAAAATCAGGAGTTCTAAAAAAGAGATGATAATCTGAATGCCGTTAAAAGGGGGTCCCTTTTATCAATTCTAAAAAATAACATATACAAGTGGTCTTCTACCAGCACTAAAAAAATATCTGATAAATTTTGAAAAAGTATTTTGTTAAAATGATTTTTTTGGTGGTCGACCACCCCCATTTAACAGTGTCCCACTTTTATCAGTACTCAAAGCCAACCCACCACCCCTCCCCCTACCTCCACCTCTTTATTAGTGTCTAATGCCCACATGCCCATTTATCAGCGCTAATCCTTCCTGTGTGTGCCCCAGCCTCCAGCGATATTTTAACCTGAGGCTTCCCCTTCACACACCTGCACCTTTTCCACCCCCCTACAAACTTGTGTTTTGTATTTTATGATATATATATATATATTTAATGTTTTTATCCATATATTTATATGTATATATATATATAATTATTTTTAAATACATATATAAAATAATTATTATGTGTGTGATTATAAATATGCATACATACTACACACACACATAGAAATATATATACATGTGTGTGTGTCTGTGTGTCAAAATATAGTTATAATTGTTTATATTTAATTACATATATTATATAATAACATTTATATACATATATTAGAATATATAGATAAATATATATATATATGTTCGTCAATTCACACACACAAATATATTTATATATATATAAACATTATATATACATTAATTATATAAGTATATAAATATTTGTAAATTTTTATTTTTAATAAAATGGATATTATATGATTATATATGGTTTTTATATTTATAAATATATTTTATATTTAAATATGTTTACGTATTTATTTATGAAAATAAATTTTTAAGCGTGAATAAATATAAAATATGTATGAATTTGTTTTTATTTTATTTTACATAATCGAAAAATATAAAAAATTATAAAATTTTAACTTCATAATATCCAAGTGAGGGTAATACTTGAAAGTAAATTATGTATCATAAAAAGAGAATCAATACTCCATTAAACGAGCATGAAATTTCCTAAAATGTAAAAAAATGCAATACCCCAAAAAAATAAGCTTTTCAGGCCATTTGGGCCATTTGTTACACCCAAAAAATGATAAACGGTGTTCCCCTAGGCCACCAAGTAAAAAAATTGATAGCTTCGATTTTATAAGTGGTAGATCTGAAATGGACACTCAGATATAAAGTTATTGTTTTTTATTTTCAAGTCACTTTTTCAACTTATTTTAGATGGTTTATTAATCTTTTGAATTTTATATCTTCAAATTGTAATTAAATGACAATTAATAAATAATAATTAGAAAATTTTTATTTATTATTATAATTATAATTATTATATATTCCATTTTTCACTAAATATATTGTATATTATGTGTAAATGTGTATTTAGACATATATAAATAATATTTTATAGATTATTGTATATTTATATAAATATAAAATATTTGTATATTAATATATGATCTTTAATGATAAATTTTTTTTTTGAATTATACCTTTTATTAGTGCTAAAAAAGACATTGATAAAAGTACAATTTTCATCCCAAAAAAGTAATGATAATGGGGGTCCTTTTCTCAGTGCTAAAAATGGTAATAAAGGATTACTTTTAACAATGTTTTTATCACTTACAAAATCACCATTTATCAGTGATGTTAAATTCAACTTTTATCATCACTGATAAAAACACCCCCTTTATCATTTTTTAGCACTAATATATTGTGGCGCTGGCTAAAGCCTAATCAGTTATAGTGGCCTCCATCAAAAAGAAGACCAGAATCCATAGATCCCCATATCCAAGGATGATCTAACGTCACCACTCACAGTCTTCATTTTCTGGTGGAAATTTGCACTAAAAGTTTCTAGTGATAGATTTTTACGAAAATCTTGGAGGAGAATTTAGAGTTCCTATTTATATATTTATATATTTTAATTTTAATTTTTAGTTGAAATTTAAACTGAAAATCCCCCCATAGAAATTTTCTCTAAATATTCCCTGTGAAATTTTCACTTTATATTTATAGTGAAAAAATTCATTGAAAATTTTCGATTCAAAATTATATTATCTCTTTATGTATTAATATATTTTTACTTAAAATTTAAACATGTATTTATTAAAGAATTTTGGTAGTCAAATTTATAATACAAGTTTTATGTGAAGAATATCATGATAAATATTTCACATAAATTTTCACTAAAAATCGTAAAATTATTGTGAAAAATTATAAATTATGTTTGTATGTATTCATATACTCATGTACGTATGTATTTTCACTGGAAATTGAAATTTTCCATTACCAATTTTCATTGTAAATATTAAGTTGTGTACTATATGTGTTCAGTGGAAAGTAAATTCCTTGTTTAAATTTTGACTAACCAATGAAATTTCTTACTTTTATTTTTTTAAATATATCTATAGGAATTATAGAACTTATCATTGAAAACTGATTTTTTATTAAAATATCCATTGATAATTGGAAATTCTCAACTTGAAATTATACGAAAAATTTTGATTAAATATTTCTATATAAATACATGTGTGTATTTAAATTTATAGAGTGTACATAAAAAATATAAAAATATATAAATATTACCCTCTATATAAGATTTTCAGTCTCCTCTTCATAGAAATTTATTCTAGGGTTTCTCCATGTTTGGGAAATTCGTACCTTGATACACTGTTTGTATGATTTCTCAGGATTTTTTTTCAATTTACTCAGCTCTTTGGTGTTTTTATCATCACCCATTATTCAATAAAATCGTGGGAAACCCCAAAAAGAATGAATGAATGGAAAATAAGTTAAAAATGCCTTTAAAATATGTCATATATGTGACAGTTGGCTTGCTCGATTTCTTATACTCTATTCTGTTTTTTCGGATCATTTATTTCTTTTTTGGTTTTTGGTTTACCCACAACCTCTGCATCCTTGGGTTATTCATCTCTTTTGGAGAAGCAAATTTCAACACAAGATGTCTTCTCTATAGTTTTATATTAGTGGAGTATCAGACGCATATATTTTTAGTTCATATTTGGATATTTTGATCATCCATGGGTATTGAGTTTTTATTTTTGTACCTGTGGATTTTTGGATTATCTTTCACCTTCATCAACGATTCTTCTATTTAGATTTTTGAATCATATATGGATATGTGGATCAGTGGATATCATATATGATTCTTCTTCTTCATTGGTTTTCTTTTATATTTTATGTTCACCCTTGGTTCTTTGGAAGTGGATCCTTTTTAATTGTTTCACCTATAAATGGTGCAGTGGTAGGGTACATGTGGGAAGATATTTATTCATGGACAGAGATTGGACTCCTATGTTATCAAATTTTTATCTAATTTATGGTTGGTTTCAGTGCGATTGATTTTATTTGGATCGTATCCTTATGAAAAATCATATTCTAGAACTGCAATAGGATTGAAAACCCACAATCAGTTTGGATTTTCCCGCATAGTTTCAATAAAAGTACCCCTGGTATGGTTTTTTATTCAAAACCATATTGGAAATCAATCACTTTGATGGTATCAACAAAAATCATGATTCATTAATTGTTTCCAAGTCTCTCAAAAAGGCCATTTGTGTGTACTCGGCCTGCTTTTGAGTAAGTGGATGTTCGTGTTAAATCCTTCTCTCCAAACCACATAGTTGTAGTCATATATCAACCAGATTCACTGGTGCGGGATTTTGAGAGATTATATAGATGGTCCTCCCAATGGGAGAAACAGAAGTCATGGATGTTACTCAAAACCCTCAAATAATACCTCACCTATAATTTTCTTATTGGGGGATACATCAATGAAATTGTGTTTCCAAATGAGAACAAACGGGGGGCACACAGAATTTATGCATCTATAATATATTTTCCGTATGAAACACAGTTGACTAGGCTTTTTGGTCATGGATATTTTTCGAACCCAATTACATGGTTTCATGGAAATTATGAACATATCCATGTTATAGAGTGGTTTGAAAGATTATTGGGTTTAGATGACTAGAATATCCTTTTCAAATCCTTCCAATTTTCTCATCTTGGTCCTACAACATTGACCATTTTCCATTCTTCATTAATATATCGACTAGGCCCAAGAATCCAAATCATGAAATAATATTCCAATTCTAGAGATTCTAGGAGAAGGATAAGGAGTTCTAGGCCCTGATCCACCCATGTTGTAAGGTTGGGGAACTTGACATCATAAGGAATATCCATCAGGCGTCATTCATGTTAAAATGTTTATGTAATCATAAATTTTTCTATCTTCACATAAAATGTAATTATATGTAAATAATTATGAAATATAATTATTCTCTTCCACTTTTTATTTTTTTATCTCCACCATCTCGAGTAAGGAAGCATACCATGATTCAGCACTCATTATTATAGGAATTTTTGGGTCTATACACACCTATGAATCCCATTTTACTCTAATTCCCAATTTTTAAATTAGAAGGCCTATGTGAGGAGACAGAAAAAATTTATCTCATGTCTCACTAATAATGAGAATATACTAGTCTCTGATGATGAGGGGATCCATGATCTTATCAGGATTTTTTATCATAAACTTTTTACAGAGGGGGAGTCTGTCATTTCTCCCAATGTTGTTTCCTGTATCGAACTAGTGGTTTCAAAAAACAATAAAGAAGTAACTCACATGTTTTTTTAATAATGGTTAGATTATTTTGGCTCCAAAACAAATACATTCAACCAAAGCACTAGGACTAGATGGTTTCCATTCCTTGTTTTTTAAAAAATATTATAAAATTTTAGGCCCTCACATTTCAGGTTTAATGAATTATCTTTGGTTGAGAAAATCCTATTTTTATTCCCTTAATGAAACCATTATAACAATAATTCAAAAAATCTATAAAACCACTTTTGTGTCAAAATTTAGGCTAATCAACTTGTGAAAAGTGACTTACATTATATTCTAAAAAAATTAATCATATGAGTTCATGGATACGCTCAATAATTTTCGAAAACCAAAGTTATTTTATCCCTAATAGATCCATCATAGATGATTCCATTATTTCCCATGAAATTTTTCACTCCATGAAAACTATATATATTTCTAAAATAGGTATCATGGCAAGGAAGCTGGACAAGAAAAAGGCATACGATAGAGTTAAATGGCAATTTGTCCAGTTTTTTATGTGAAAATTGGGTTTATTTAACCAATTGATTGATGTTCTCATGAAATGAGTCTCCTCAGTATCTTTCTATGTTAAAATCAATTGCATCCTCCCTTAAATATTTTCTACCTCTAGTGGTATTAAATTGGGTGGTCATATCTCCCTTTTTTATTATTTTTGTTAATGTTTTTCCTATGTTAATCTCAATCGTAACTATGTACAATCTGGTGCATGGGGTGAAGGTTTTATGAAAAGTCCCTCTTGTTATCCACCTTTTATTTGATGATGAAAATATACTATTCTAAATCTCTACCTTCGAATAATGCATTACTATCAACTTAATTATATATAGGTAGGATATGGCCTCTTGGAAGTCAGTTAACAACTCTAAATAGGATTTATACTTTAGTTTTGGTGTTCCACTAGGCAGAAAGTATGGACTCCATTTTAGTGCCGCAATTTGGGTGATTGATAAGAATAAAAAATATCTCCGGTTTCCCACTGTCTTTGGGCATTAAAATAAAGAGTGTTTTTCAGAGATTATGTATAGGGTTGAAAAAAAAGTTGGGGTGGACTAGAAAAAGGTTTTCTAATGTGGGAAAGGAAATCCTTATAAAGTTTGTGTCCATTCTATCCACACCTATGTGATTTTCCTTTTAAAATTTCATGGGTTTTTTGTTGAAAAATTGCATGATAAACTAGATAATTTCTTGCGGGTTATGAATAATGGAACGAATAAAACTCACTTGATGGCTTGGCCCAATCCATTAGACAAGTGGGGGTATGTGGTTTAAATACTTGATCATTTTAAATGATTCCATTCTCACTGAACAGAGGTGGAGGATTTTGGAGAAACCTTCATTTTTTTGTGCTTGGGTCTTATTAGTAAAATACTTCCCACACTTGAACTTTTGCAGATCGAAGCATGATCTGAGACCGACTTTATTTTGGAAGATTTTTTGGGGGTCTCTTGATCTACTCAATAATTGTATCTACTGAAGGATTTGTGATTACTCTAGTGTGGATATTTTGAAATATCATAGGTCAGTGGATATTAGTGGCTCCATGGTAATGCCAACATTTCTCTGTGGTATAGAAAATGAAAAGGTGAAATCCCTATTTATGGGAGATGGTACTGGCTTGTGTATTGATATTTTGAATTTCTAGTTTAATAAAAGTGATAGAATTTTTTAGGAGTATCCCGGGTGCAAGGGGTTTGGGGGAAGAATAGCTATGCTAGTGTAGAAACACTTGAGGATCATACTCGGTGAATTCTGGTTACTCACTAGTGCATGAAGTTTTGGAGATGAACTCTATGGTCACCTGGAAAATCCTTTATCATCTCTCGATCCCTCCCAAGGAAAGATACTTTTGGAAGAATGCATGATATGTTATCATCCTTGTTAAGGTGTTTCTCACTATCTTCCATGCCTCCGATGAATCATTATTCACACTCTGTATGGCTTTGTTAGAGTCCTCTTTTCATTCTATTAGTGAGTTCCCTACTGAAAAGGATGAATGGCATGCATGGAATGATAAAGTGGATTCTCTTTTAGTGTCATTGTCAGGATTTTCAGAGATGCTAGTGAAATGGTCTCCAACATTCCCTATGGATTGGGGGAATATATTGTGTGGGTGACAGTTTAGGACCAAAATATTAACTTAAGGGTTTTTTATTTATTTATGGGTTTTAAAAAAAATTATCGAAAAGGGATACAGTTTGAATTTTTTTTAAAAATGGGTCTCCATGTGTGTGAACCCCATTCACGCGTCTTGGATGCAGAGAGATGCGTGAACCCCATTCCCACATCCAGCTAAGAAAATCTATAAAAGGGGGTCTCCCCCCCCCCAAATTTATTCTTCTCTTCTGGATTTTGCTGTGAAGCCCTAAAAAAATTTCAGCAAATTTTTGTTACTTTTAAGAAGGTAAATTTTCTATTTAAATTTTCAATTGTTTTATTGTGTTTATTTATTTCATTTTTATTATTTCTTTATTTGATTTTTGATATGTTGAAACTAGTGTTTGTGTGTATGGTTTATTTATTTCATATGTATTGATATGTAAATTAGTGTCTTTTGTATGATTTAATTTATGAATGATGTGTTTTTTGTATGAATTCGAATTGAATGTTTAAGAAAATTAATTATTTCATGTCTAAAATGATGTATGAATTAATATTGAGTGTTTATGAAATTTAAATATGTTATAAAAAATGTATTTTTGAAAGTAATATTATTTTCAATTATAATATTTTATACACTATTAATATAATTTGTGAATAATATATTAGTTAGATGTATCATATTTAAATTTATTAAAAATATATTGAAATCATTTTTTGTTAATTGTATTAAAATAGTTTAGTATAAATAATTTTTTTAAATTATATTAGTTATAATTAAACTTATTAAATATAAAAAAGAGATTTATAAATTTTATATTTATTTAATTATGTAATATATATAATCAGTATTCCCAAAAACATGGTAAGTTGTGTGATGACTGATCTTGAGATGACCGACTGATGAATAATTGAAATTTCATGTCTTCTTTGGTGAATTTAGTTATTTAATTTGTAATAATTGCATTTATTTTTCTATAATGATGACATGTGAGTCATCTCTGACCAAGTATGTAAGGACCTATGTGTCCGCATAAAAAAAATATTTATTTCATACCCCTATACCCCCTCTCATGAATGTGAGTAAATTTGTAATTAAAAGGAAATCAACAAGAGGCATCCCCAAAGAGGTGTCCCCGAAGAGGCATTCGAGAACAAGTGTTCGACATGAGGTGTTGTTGTTTAAAAGGAGACTGACGGTTGCTGGAATATTTGATAATAGAGACTCCATGATTCTACCCATAGGTTTTGGTTAGATTATTAAATAATGATAAATTAATCGTAATTCTCAAGATCAAGTCATAATTATTTATTCATAAGTAATTAAAATATATAAATTTATATTAAACAATTTAAAATATTGATGAAGTATATAATATTTTATTAATTATTTTTTTATATGTAATAATGTCTGCACAAATATATTGCAATGGTGAGACCATTTATACGGAGCAGGGATTTAGCTACAGTGTGCCACCTGTCGGAGTGGTAAATCTTCATGGTAGTATGATATTGGATGAAGTTCGCAACAATATTTATAATCATTTAAAATTGAGGGTCCATCAATAAATTTCTTCAATCACATATCAACATCTAGAACATCTTGAATGTTTCTGGAACACCGAGTACCCTTTGGTCGATCATGATGATTGGATGGATGCATCTTCCTTATTTATAAAGGAGTGTGTTAATTGTTTGATGGAGTTGTATGTGGTGATTTCTGATATAAATGTGCTGCAACTGACTACTACAGAACTATATTTTGTGAGCTCTATAGAATTTGGTCCTTCACATCAGTATTTTGCATCGCCTCCTTCTCATATGACTCTATTAATAGAAGAAAATTATGAATAAGTTGATAAACATATAGAAAGAATTATATATGACATCCCTCTGTGTGTTGATATAGTGAATGAAAGTTTATCTGAGGAAGAATAATCAGGGGAGCTATCAGGATATGATGTTGTTGAGGGTGATGTTAGGAATGAACCTTTTGAGGTTCCTTTAAGAGATGTGGGTGAGGGTGATGTGGGAAATGAACCTTCTGAGGTTCCTTTGAGAGAGAGGCATCCATGACATCCACTGGTTAGTTGTAATCATCCTTTATTATTGAGTTCCTTAGTTAAAGGAATGTCTCGTGATCAAAATTTTCATTGGGATGTCATTACACAAACTTCTGAATTCCCTGGAATTATAGGGAATAGGTCTGCATCAACTGATAATGCCATCTATGTTAGGAAGGAGTTTGAAAGTAAATTGTCCATTAAAAATGAGATAAAGAAATACCACATTAAGTGACATTTCAAATTTGTGGTTGATGAGTCCAAGAAGAAAAACTATATCATTCTTTGTGAAAAATATGGTCCAGAATGTAAATTTTTTTTAAGGGAAATATTTGATAAATTTTTTTCATCATGGAGGACAACCAAATTAGATGGTCCACAAAATTGTGTACATCCAAGCTTGTCACGGGATCACCTTCCCTTGATTCAGAGTTTATATCAAATTTTTTTTGTGAGATGATATGAACATGTCAGGATGTTCCCGTTGCCTTTGTACAAAAAATAATTTAATAGTTGTATAACTATAAGATATCATATACCAAAGAACGGAATGCAAAACAGAAAGCAATTGTAAAATCATACGGTGATTGGGATGAATCTTATTCTACATTTCCCCAACTTAAGAAATTGTTGTCTCTCAACAATCAAATTGTTTATCAGTTGGACATTGTTTAGTATGTATCCCCCAATCACTGTGTTGATCGAACAAAGGTGATGTTTAATATGGTTTTTTAGGCATTCTGGCCATGCATTGCTGCCATTCCCTATTATAAAAAATTTATTCATGTCGATTTTACTTTCCTATATGGAAATTATACAGGAGTTCTACTCATTTCTCCCACACAAGATGGTATTCGTTCTCCTCCGCCACTTCCTTTTTCTATTGTTGAAAAGGCGAAGTTTGAATCTTGGAGCTGGTTTTTGGAATGTGTATGTGTTCATGTCAAATAAAAACATGGTTTATGTCTGATATCAGATCTCCATAGAGCGATTATAGGGGAAATGGTTAGTGATGGGGTTTCATGAATTGATCTAAATGTCTGTCATTTTTATTTCATTAGACTTATTTCAAGTAATGTACATAAGTATTTTTAAGATGATTTCATAAAGAAGGCGATCTTCAAGTTGGGTGTGTTTTTCTAAACTTATTTTTTTAAACCAAAATTAATTTTCCATTTTAATAAATTATTCTATTATGGTTTCAACATATGATCCCCAACAATAAAGGTTATATTGATTCCTTGAAGAGATATTAACTTCTAATGATTATTTGTATAAATATATGATGTAGATTTCGAAGGAAAAATGGTCATTAGAATATTATGGTGCTAGAAGATATGGCCATATGACCACTAATATAGTGGAGTGCATAAATGGAGTCCTCTAGGGTGTGTGCAAACACCTAATCATAGGGTTAGTGCAAGAGAAATTTTATAGATGTTTTCACTACTTTTTTGACTGGTCCCAAAAGGCCTATCAAAGGATGGAAAACAGAATGCATTTTATGCAGCATTTCCAAAGTGACATTGATCTGATACTGAATGAGGCTTCAAGATGGACTATTCTATACTTTGACAGGGAAATGACGGGATTTTATTTAAGATTGTGCTACAGCCGGGCTACATGAACTAGTGGTTGAGTGTTTTTTGTGATGTTAGATAACATATACTGTGATTGCAGAAACTTTAAGGCATTTAGATATCCATGTGTACATGTAATCACAACTTTTGATTTGATAAATATATCATGGGAGCCATATGTTGACCTAGTTTATCACATGAGCACTTTGGTTAACTGTTATAGTGCAACCTGGATTCATATTCATTACTTTCATTCTAACTCATTGTCTGTTGATCAGCCGACCATCATCCCTGATATTTCCAGGTTTCATAATTTGGTTTTGTTTTCATTTTTTATTTTTTCAATGTCTGCCATTTTTTAAAATATTGGCTTCATACTACTAGGTTACAACCCTAATAAAGACCAAAATCAAGTCTAATCAGATATGAAATAGATTGGCCTTGGAAACATGAAGGTAGAATATGATGTAGTAATAGTCACCCAGGAGGAAATACTCATAAAAGATGTCCCCAAGTGGTATCACAGAGCTCCACATATCATCATCCATGATCGAGTTTGTGTATTTTATCATGAATATGTATATTTTTTATGTGGATGTTTCAGTATTGAATCCTTTTATTTCTGACTTGCTCCATTTTTAACATGTTTAAATTTTGGTTTGTCTCGTTTTTTGATTCTATAATAAAGAATTTTATGATACTCAAACATTTCAAAAAAACAACATAGAACGAAGATTAATATATCATGTTTCCACATTTAACAAGGATATTAATACACTTAACAAATGATGTATAGATCTAAAATATTAACCAAATCATTTTTCATTTGATTGTTCTAGATTTATTTAAATAAAAGTTTCAAATTTTTATTGATCCTCTTATACCACATGCACCAATTCACACTACCTTGAGATTATATTAGAAAAATGACACATCACGGATACCATCCATATGAGTATCATCCCTATGAATTCAAGTATCTTATGTTCCACACAAATGAACTAGCTCATGGAAGCCCACATGAAATGCTTAGAACACCTATATAGGTTTTAATTAATACAGACCTCATAAATATTAGTTCTAAAAAATAGGTAATAGGGTCCTTTATTTATTGAGTGGATTGGCCATGTAATAAAAACACTAATCCACACACAAAAAATCAAGTGTAAATAGAAAATATTAACACAATAATTTTTCATTTGATTGTTCTAGATTTATTTAAATAATAGTTGAAATTTTTTATCGAATTCACTATAATAAAGTAACGATGATGTAATTTTTTCATATGGAAGATTTTCCATTTCTCACATCTTAGGTTAATCATGTATCATGAATACATTTAGAGGGATGTCCAGTGCCTCCATTGAGTGTACATAGATCTCACCATTTCTATCATATCACACCACATCTTGATATCATCCCTCATCGTTGTTGTGTTGGATTCTATGGAATAGCGATGTGCGTCTTCACCTTTCTCGATCATCATATCATTGTTGTGCTTGTATAGAGATGGAGTCCAGAGTGACATAAATTCCATTTTAGAGAGGGGATATAACTATAACTATACAGGATGTGTCCATTATGTTGGGCCTCCCCTTCAATGGTGCGTCTCTGACTGGCCGAGTTGGAGTAGATTTGTCGGAGCTTGTTCATAGACTACTGGGAACAGGGGTCCCTAATGATGGAAATACCATCGTTGGTGGTAGATTATGCATTACATGGTTACACCAACAATTCACAATGTTATTAGAGGATACTGATGAGATCACCGTTCTGCGATTTTCAGATGCATATATTTTGAGGCTGATCAGTGGCATGCTTTTTGTCGATCACTCTACTACTTTTTTACATTTGATGTATTTATATTTTTTTGAGGATTTGGACGAGGCGACCCAATATAGATGGGTTTATTCTTGTCTAGAATATACATACAGGGCACTATTTAGTGCATGTCGCATCGATAAGATGCAGATCATGGGATGCATGGTCCTTCTAAAGATGTGGGTATTGGAGCACATCCTTTGTTTAGCTCCACATGCTCAGGTTCTATTACCAACAGATATTGTAGAAGAGGCTCCGTCTAGATGTTTTTATGTCATTACATCCTTATACTATCTAACATAATTCTATAACATTATAATTTGAAATTTAAATATAACAATATTATCTACATGTGGAGCCAGGCACATCGACATTCAGATTCCCCCAGACACGACATCCATACCTACAGACTTATGTTGGACAGCATTCAACCACAAGATATAAGTGATTATTATTTATATTATAATATATTTATTCAATACTATACGTGTATTAATTGATTAATTGATTATTTATGTTTTTATTTAATATTTTATGGATTCCATATACAGATTCTATTATCCAAAGTCTCCCACCGTACTTTATGGAGATGCTTGTTATCGGCTCCTACAGGGTTCCATTGATTCATTTCCATATAGTCGAGTGGCATCAGACCAATAGAGTTATGAGGGAGTTAAGATTCTTTCAGCCTATTCCTGACCTGCCAAGTCAGTTATATTCACTGCATTCCCTGATGATGTAAGGGAGTATAGATTATTATTGGAGGACATACCACACCAGATCTTTTGATTTATGGGATAGATGACAGGACTTCCAGTTGCGAGGGGCACAGACAATGTGTTTTCATTTAGTGGATCAAATGGATTACGTAGCTTGGTACTACAGCTCCCCAATCATATTTTTGATAGGACACCGATGAGTCTTTAATGAGTGGGTATACTAGTTCCTTCCTCAATTCAGTAGAGGTTTTATTCATATAACATAAAAACATAATTTTTTTTGTAGAATGCTCGTATTTATCGTCTACTTCACATGTCTGATCCAGAAGAGCACATTGTATTGGACCCAGCATATTTTCTCACCCTTGTATCACAGTTTCTTCATTCGATGGATGAGATTTATCATGGAATTTTCTTTGATCCACGACATGTTAAGGAGGCTGTGGAGCCTGTTGTGCCTACTGAGGCTCATATAGATGTACTCGAGGGTGAGAAACCTATTGTGGATCTTGTTGTTCCACATGAGGAGGATGTTCAGATTGATCAGTCAGACGTTGGACTTCCACATGAGGAGGGTATTTGGCATGATCAGTCATATGCTCCTCCATCTTCTCAGGCTCAACCACAGGTAGATACAGACGCTGACTAGGTTGACCTGGATTTTTTATTACAGACATCCACAATACATCAGCCATATTTTTTCCATGTTGGTGAGAGTCCCAACTAGCCTTCACTATCGTTAGATGCAGGACATGGTACAAACTGTGATATTGTACATCCACTGCCTGTCACACAAGAGGATGTGGAGGTGGCTGTTGAGGATGATGTGCAGCATATTCCAGAGCGTAGACATAGACGAACATGACATGGACGCATCCAGTATACACTTGGATGTGGAAAAAAGGAGAATCCATGCCAAAGGCATAGATTATGTTGATTATTGATTTATGATACATTATGTATGTGCATTACTATTATCATTTATATAGTTCCAATTTTTTTAATATATTTCTTACTGTCATCAATTTATCTTCTAAAATTAATAATTTCTATTTGGTATTCGTTAATAAATATTAATACTCTAGATGAAAATATCCGTGAAGCTAAATAAATCTTGAAAAATATTATTGATCTCAATTATTTGAATCCAAAAACCATGGAATATGATTCTATGTTTAAAAAAATTAAATTTCATAAAGAAAAATTTCAATGAATAATGAATAATTGTTAAGAGTAGATGATTATTTTTGAAGATCAAAAAACCCCCAATATGAGATTTATAAAATTAGAAGTTAATTTGGCCAATTTTGAAAAAATACTTATTCATTGTTTATAAATGGAAACATGTTCTACTGGTACACAATCATCCCTGGTGGATTTTACTGTTAAAATACCTCCATCATGTGATAAAATTATGGAAATTATGAAAAAGATTAATTTTGTATTCTTCTAAAATAAAAAACAATCCTTAAGAGGGTTAATAATTTGTTATAATTTCTTAGAATAAGTATTGAATAGGATCATCCTTGGTGAAGTAATATAAGATTTCAAAACTGATGTTTATGAGTGTTTCTCTTTAGGGGGAGGTAAATGAAGAAATATTAAATTTTTTCTAGAATTAATATATCAATTAGAATAAAATCTAATTACTGTATAACCTTCAATAAGATCATGTTATTGAAAGATAAATGTTTTTCTAAAACTCTCTTCCTTTTTTACAAAAATAATACTGAATAGAAAGGGGTTGAAATTGAATTAATCAAATACATAAAAAATATCATTCTAAATAAATGATGAAATTTTTTAACAATTCTGTAGGATGTGTGAACGGGGTTCACGCATCGTTTATAAACTTCATAAAGGATGTTTGAACCCTATTCAAGAGTTTACCATTGCTAGGATGCGTTAATGGGGTTCACAGATCCTTTATCGAATATGTGCAGGATGCGTGAACCCTGTTCACACATCTCTCCATGTCCAAGATGCATAAACAGGGTTCATGCATCTAGAGACCCATTTTTTTAAAAAAATAAATCCCTATCCATTTTCCATAAAAAAATTTAAAACCCATTTAGAAATAAAACCCTACACCTAATGACGGTTTGGGACCAAAAAATGGGAGAAGGAAAACAAAGGACCAAAATCATTACCAATTTTAAATTAAAATTAGATTCCAACTTAGTCAAAAATAACAGAGTTCCTTATGTGAAAATAATTGATCCATTTGATCCTAAACCATCATTCCCCCATATATTGGGGACCATATCTGGGATAATCTGGGTCTAAAGAAATTATTTTATTTTTAATCATATGATCACACCAGGTTACTTTTAAGATGATTGGGCACTCTCCTAACATACCACAAGGAGTATCAGCTATGAATATTCCATTTTCAATGGTGCACGTAATGGATCAAACACTTGGAATACCCCCTAAATGGTTTATTGAAAATAAATGTGGTTGTGTTGACTTCTGGTGGATCTGTTTTATGAGTAAGTGTGGTCGTCTGTAATTCCTCATGATCAATCCTCTCTACTTCCAAAAAATACTTTTACTCTAGATGTACTCCACTAGAGGTTGACGATGAAGCAGTTAATACTTGTATGGAGTTTTCTTTTAATTGATGATGGAGGACTATTATTCTTGAGTCATACTTCTAAACTATTCTCAATGTCATTTTTCCCCAGAGAATGACCTTCTACTGTTTAGACCATTGGTCGATAAGCTTCACTCTTTTTGTCACCACTTTTATTCTTGTGCTTTCTCGTTCATCACAAGATAAGGAAATAAGGTCACACACCTTTTGGAAACCCATGGACTCCCACAAAGATCACATATCATGTTGCTTAATTTCCTTCATTGTCTATATTCTGTTATATTGTATGATCTTTGATCATCTAGTTAATGAATATATTTTCTTTTAAGAAATATAATTATAGATAGATAGATAGATACTTATATATATATATAATAATAAATGTTTCCCATCAAAAAAATACAATAAATGTGTATATATATGTTTATCTAATTATTTAAATTTATATTATTAATTCATATCATATAATGAAAATTTATAATCATTATTAAATGTAATGAATATCATATTAAATATTATTATTTTTATATATGTAATATATACTATATATATGTATATATGTATATATGTAATGATTCCCCATGCATAATAAAAATTATTATAATTTCATTATAATAAAATTTTAAATATACATAATACTAAAAATAATTATATTTATCTTATTATGAATATTTATATCATTAATAAATGTCATATAATAAAATTATATAATAAATTGTTTATATTAGAAGTATCAGAGTACATATATGTTTATATATTATCAATATATATAGTAAATATTATATATATATATATTATAAATTTATATAAAAAATTATATATATTATTATATGTTTATTTAATAAATATTATATATATATAATGAATAAGGATGAGCTGTAATGTTAAAAAATAGTAAGGCGTTACAAGGGATTTTTCATTCAAAAATACAATTTGAGGGCCTGTTCGGATTCCCTAACTAGAGAGGATGACAGTCCCCCTTCTCTGGGAAAATATTGTCTCAATTTTATGCGGCGACATGACCACTGGGTTCTTATCTAGGATTGAAATGAGGAATAGATTTTTTGATGTCCTTGTAGATTATATAAACCCACTTTTCATCTTTTTCAAAATAAATTATAAGAGTATTAATAGATCACAAAACTACCCTTCATCCCATTCTAGTGTCCATTCATGCTTATAGATTGGTATTTATTATATAATTTTTTGATGTATATTTCTTTTATAATAATAACAATAATAATAATGTTTAAATATATTAATTTTAATATATTTTTATGTATTAAAATATAAATTGATAACATCAAATTTAAAATAAAACAAATGTTCATATACACATATACATTGATAAACAATATATAAAAATAATGAAATAAATAATTTATTATTAACAATAATATATATTTATAAATATAAAATTTCAATGTTGTACGTATATATAATTATGAATATTTATACTGGATATATAATGATATAATTATCTATTATTAAAATAAGATTAATAAATAAATTCACATAAATTAAAATAAAACATTGTTAATTTATGTTTAGTATACATGTGTAGACATGAAAGCAATTATTATTGAAAACTTCCACAAGAAACTTTTCATAGAAAATTATCAAATTAAACCGGCATTATAAATTTTTTGTATAATTTTTCAATATGAATTTATAACATCATTTTTTTCAATATTTATATATATATATGTATAATTTTTCAATAAAAATTTTCCTGAATAAATTTCATTTGAAATTTTCCAATTAAATTTTTTTATTATATATTAATATATATGTATATATATTGCAATTTTAATTAAAAATTTGAATTGATAATTAATTATGGAAATATGTACCAGAAATTTTGATTGGAATTTTGCATCATAAATTTCCTGTTCAAGTTCATACAAAAAGCATCTAGTGAAAGATTGTATAAGGAACTTCAAGTGGATGTTTGTACTGGAAACTTCCAAATGAAATTTGCAGTTCAAATTTTTATTGCAAAATAACATTTTTTATTCATATGTTTATATATTTAAACTGAAAATTTAAACATGAATTTATTTTTCAATTTTGGTAATCAAAATTTAAATATAATTATAACAAAATTAAAGTGGAAATTTTCACATGAAATTTAAATAAAAAATTTTAACTAAAATTATCTTGTGTATATTTGCACTAAAATATTCTAGTGAAAAATTTCAATGAAAATATCTAACAGAAATTTATATATTTTGATTATGTGGTAATATTTTATTATTATTATTATAAGTAGTTGAAATTTGATGTGTAAATTTCATTGGAAAATTTCACTCAATATGTAGAGTAGAAATTATCATTGAAAATTTCTATTGAAAAAATATATTGATTATTTATGTATTAAGATATTATTATTGAAAATTTAAAAATATATTTATTTTATAATTCTAGTAGTCATATTTTTTGTAAAAAATTTCATTTTAAAATTCATTCATAAATAATGAGTATATATTTCATTTCGAAATTTACACTAGAAATCTACAGTGCCTGTTTGCATTAGAAATTTGTAGTAGATGTTTACAAAGGAAATATCCAAATGAAATTTGACGTCCAAATTTTTTGTTTAAAAATAAATTGTTTATTTATGTGTAAATATATTTTAAATTAATAGTAAACATTCTTTTATTTTAAAAAGTTGGTAATCAAATTTTCATTATAATTATAAAAATAATTAAGAGGGAAATTGCACTAAAAATTTATGTTGAAATTTGGAGTAGAATTTTTCAATGGAAATTTTCAAGTTAAAATTATCAAATTAAATTTCTAGTGGATATTTTAATTTTTAATTTATGGAATAATATACTTGTTGTTTAATTTTAAATTGTAGATATTTGAAGGGTAAATTTCCTGTCATCATTTTCCTTCACTTTTTACAATAGAAATTTTCATTAAAAAGATTAATATTAATATTAAATTTTTTGAAATAAAATTATAAAAATGTATTTAATTTAGAAATGTGGTATTCAAATTTATTTTATATACTTTTACTATAAAATTTCTATGAAAATATTGAATATATATTTCTACTAAAAATTGAAAATTATTTATACAAACATAGAATTTATATTTTTTATGCGTATACATATGATAATATACATGTTTATACTATCTTTTTTTGGATTAGAGTTTTTCCCAATGGTTCTAAGGTTTGGAAGCTATGAGGTATTCTGGGGATTGGTTGTGCTTTGCTGATGTTTTTTCATTCAGGGTTTTCAATCACAACCGATCTTTAAAAGAGGCTTGTCCGCTATTCATTTTGAGACGTTGTGAAATTGTGTTGGATCTGATTAAGAAATGGAAGAAGTTGTTATTGGTCAAAAAAAGAGATAATATATATTGTGGAAATGAAAGATGAAAATACATTCCTATTTCATCACATGTCTCTTCTTGTGGGGCCACTCCCTAATTTGTGAGTCATTATTGTCTGCACAACCTACCCAGGTGGTTGTGGGTCTTCTATTATGGACAATAGCCTTTGTTGAAGTAGTCTGTTGTGGGAGGATGTCTCAAGGGTAGACCAGCTACCCCAACCACCATAGGATGTTTTTTTTGTTCCTCTTTAAAACAGCGTTGAATCCCTTGAGAGGGAAGAAGTGTAATGTTTTGTATATGTTGTAATCCTCTGACAAGAATCTGAGATATGTGAAATAGAGAAATCAGCCCCTTATCCTATGGACATAGGTCATCTGACTGAACCACGTTAAAATCCTAGTATTCTCTTATTTTCTTGGGTTTTCAGTACTGTATTTTCAACTATGTGCAAGAGGCTATTTGCGAGGGGATCCCATCGCAAAAACACTTTTGCGTCAGGGTCCCGTCGCAAATACCGTGTTGCTGAAAATGGTTTCACAACTAGTATTATTTGCGACGGGCCCGTCGCAAAACAAATACTACTTGTGATAGGAATCTGTCTCATCGAAAATAGTTTCCAATTAAATATAATATATATATATATAAACCTGTTGTGATGGGACCATCGCAAAAAGAACTTTTGACGGGCCCCTCGACCCATCACAAATAGTTCTCTGTTTATATATGTTATATGTACCTAAATGTTTTTCTATAGGCCCGTTGAAAAAAATTATTTTCGACGGTACAAGAACCCATCGCAAAAAGGTTTTAAAATATATATATATAATCTATTTTTAGAGGGGTCCCATATTAAAATACCCCGTTACAAATACATAATAATATAAAAAATTTAATAAAATTATGATTAATGAAAAAATAATATTAATATTATTAAAATTTAAAAAAATATTAAGAATATTAAAAATCTCAATATTAGAAAAAAAATAAAAAAATCATAAAATATTATTATTATTATTATTAGTAAAATTAACAAACATTAAAAAATATAATACTAATAATAAATAATAAAATATTCAAAGTAAAAAAATATATTAAATCATCTAATATTCTCACCAATATAAAAAACAAAAACTTAAAATAGTTGATATTACAAAAAATATTGAATTCAAATTTTTTTAACATAATAACAAAATCACTATGGGGTAGTCTTCTGGAGGAGCTAGAGGAGCTAGAGGAGATGTTGGAAGAAACTTCATCCCAAAGCTACGAGTGAGACGGCGTAGGTACTTCATCTACTCATTCTGCTGCTGCTGCCATCGATGCATATTCTCATTGTGTTACTCCTCTTGCTTCTACTTCCATCGATGCATATTCTCCTCATATTGTTGTCGTTGCTGCTGCTGACATATCTCTTCCTTCATATGTTGTTGCTGCTGACGCATCTCTTCATGCTGCTTTTATAAACTCTCTATAAGCTCAGTCTGAACTCACAACTACTCCTGATACTGTGATCCATAATTTGATTCCACTCTACGATCTCATCTCGATCTAGACACAGACATCGCCGCAGTACCTTAATAAGTACCAGGAGTCAAATGAGATTTGATACCAACAACTCAACCATTCTCGAAGGCAAACTGGGTAACCTGTATCCATGTCGCCCATCGAAATGATGGGAATTAGTCTAATCAGCCTTCTCGGCCTAACTCTAAGCCCGTTTCTAAGATGTCGCAACCTTATATGACAACTTTAGTTCCAATTTGAAATTAAAATAGTGAAAATATTATAGGTAGTTAATTTTCAAACTGAAAAATAAATTAATATTGACCACAATCTAACACCGACGATCACTTCTAATCTCTCTAGTGGTTGGATCACCGAACATCCTCTGGTAAACATTATACTCTGTAATATTTGGAGTCATGACTACCTATATAAATATAAAATAAAATATTTATATTTAATGTTATATAAAATATTTAAAAAATAAACATACCAGATGCTCTCTATGCATACTGATTTTATGGATCCCAGCTCGATGTGTCATCTCCTCTCTCCCCCAGTTTTGTTGTCCCAATGAAGATCTCCTTGTAAATCCCCCACTCAACCAGTGTGATCATAATCCATCTCAAACATGAGATAAAATGTACTCTGGTCAGTGAGCACTACACAACTCATCAAATATTGTCATTCATACTTTCTTAATGGCTTTCAGTCTAAAATTCTGAAGAAAAATGATGGAAACACTCACGCATAGACACCTACCATGCCTCGTGGATAGCGTCGTGCATGCTATCATCGATGAGATACCATAAACCCCAAAAATAATTTCTAATATCAAGTTATTAATGAAATAAATTTCAAAATAAAAATTATTTATTCAATCACTAGACAATGATTAAAAATTCCAAGCTACACATAAATGGGAATATGTTCTCATGTGATCCATGGTTGAGAAAAAAAATTGGGCAAGATAGAGCTCCCTGTCCAATAGCTACTTGCAAAAAACTGTGAAAAAAGAAAAAATAATCAAAAAATTAGAATATAAATAAATAAATAAAATCTAAAAAATACAATGTTTATTATACCTCTGCATGCATGGATTGAAGCCAAGACATGGACACCACTCAGGGATAGGGTCGAGAATCATCAGTCGTGCAAGACCGCACCCCTTTCGCGTACCCCCTGAACCGCCATTGGGCTGAGGGTTAGATGATCCCAAATCCTCCTCATCCAAAGGTACCTCAGCCTCCTGCAACTCATGATGTAGATCAAGGTCCATCTGAAACACAAAGTGATTGTTGTTAAGAGATAGTTAAAAATAGCTATTACGTATAAATATATATTTTTTATGATTATAACCCGCATTTAATTGTTTCAATGTTCACCTTCATCATCATCTTCATATCTGATGATGTCAATGTCTTCATATTCATCATTGGCATCATCAATATCCATATGAGTTTCAGTTTCATTTTCTCTTACCATTTCAAATTTATTTGTAACATCATTAACAACATAATCATCATCATCATCATCAACCCTTAATTGTCGGGTTTCATCATCGATATTCATGTCTCATTGTGAAAAAAGATGGATTTTTAGTAGTCTCGTGAAAAATTTCAATTCTTTTACTTCATCAGAACCACATTCCATTTGAGTAAACTAATTTTCCCAAGAATTCTTTTATATTATGCTCCTGCAATAATTCAGGTCTCTTGAAGTAGCATTGTATGTTGCGTAATATATTTGATGTGCCTATTGAGCCAGTAAAAATGGTTCATTTACTAAAAGAAGACTTTTATATTTAATATCAATGATTCCATGAATAATATGAACATGAAAGACTCTCTCATTATCCAACCACCAACATTTAAACATTGTTATGTAATATTTCCCTAGATAACACAGTTCAATAATTTCATTCATCATGTCGTAAAAGTCAACTTTGGTTTCCCTATGATGTGGTCCTCTCAAGAAAACTCCACTATTAATTGTTTTTTTGATTCCCCATATGAACGTGTATGAAATCTAAAACCATTCACCACATACGCATTATAATATTTTACCATTTTGGATGGTGGGTTACTCAATATACATAGTCGCTTATTAATTTTATCAGTATGTTGAGACACCTGAAAATTTGTGAAACAAATATCAATATAATAATTAATAAATTTAATTGATATGTTTAACCATTAATAATTTATGTTACCAGTTTTTGAAACCATTGAGAAATTTATTTTTGTTGGCATTCTTCAATATCAGCTGATATAATTTGTGGAATTTGTTTCTTGATATGATTATCATATAACCTAAAAATAAAATAAGCTTACTCACTGTAACATAAATTATAGAATAAGTGATATAATCTCACATAGTAAAAATGATTTCAACTCTTCACAGTTGAGAAAAACATATGTATGATCATTGTGATGTTCATCATCTGAAATCCATTGTTCTTGAACTCCACCGAATCCAATATCTTGCTGATTAAAAACTGATAACTGATTATCCATTTCATTGTCAACATTCCCTTCGTTCCCCCCCCCTTGAGGTTGTGTTTTGAGGGATATTCATATTCAAAATAATTATAGCAAGAAAAGAAATTTCCTCTTCTAAATAAGCTTCAGCAATTGAGCCTTAAACAGATGCTTTGTTACGTACTTTTTTCTTCTATTTCTGCATGCATCTCTTGAATGGGTACATCCATCGAAACTGTACCAATCCTCCACATTTATCTTCATGTGTAAAATTTAATATCAAATATTCCGTTGAGTAAATGAAAACTGGGGGGAAGATTTTTTTTAGTTTACATATAATTACAACAACATATTCATCCAGTTTTCATAGTGCATCATAGTCTGTTGTCATTGCAAAAATGCCTCGAAAAAATATGATATGACTTTTATTGAATCCCAAATCATAGAATTCCACAAACCGATAAATCTAATCGGCATAATTATTTCCATTATAACATGAAAATAATGAATTTTTAATCCGGTAATATGACCATTCTTGACACATCTTCCCAAATTGGAAACATAGCCATATGGAAGTCTCAAATCCATAATCCACTGACAAAATAATAAGCGACTCTCTTTGGATAGTGTTTGATCTTTTTTTGACTTCATTAACCTCTATGATCTGAAATTTTTAAACAGTTTTAATTCTGGTCATCTACAAATTTGGGAAAGATCTAATCGTGCTTTTACATTATCTTTGGTCTTACCTAGTCTATAAAACTGTATGAAACAAATTATCAAAATAGTTCTTCTCAATATGCATGACATTCAATATGTGGTTTACCAACAAATCAGACCAATAAGGAAGATCCCAAAAAATTCTCTATATTATCCAATTATATTTGTTCCCAAAGCCATGAATTTTCTGTTGCTTTACTTTTGGCCCAAATGTGATGGGAGGTAATGAAAATACAACTGATTTTAACTCTGTACCTGAAATCATTTTTTTGAGGTTCAACCATTTCAATTACGCCTTTTCTAAAATTATATTTGTTCCTCCGAAAAGGATAATTGGTTGGAAGAAATCTACAATGACAACCAAAATTGCAAGGGTTTTCTCCATTGAAAAGAATAAAGGTTGTTTTGTCTTTCATATAGTAAGGATATGATTTCGGACCATGTGTGCTCCATCTAGATAACATGCCAAATGTCGGGAAGTCACTAATCATCCACATCAATGCATCTTTTAATATTAAATTTTGTTTCGCAACAACATCATATATACTAACACCATTACTCAAAAATGAATTTTACTCACAAATAAATGGTTTCAAACAAACATAAATATTCTTTTTCATATGTCCTTAGATTAATAAAGTCAAAAATATATAGGTACCCTTCATCAACATCCACGGTTGTAAATTTTATGGATTTATAATGATAGGACAATAGGAATACTGACTACCATAAGAACCAAACAGATAGAAACCATCAGTAAAAAGAACCAATCGCACGTTCTGAGCTTTTAAAGAAAAATATGGATGCAGTGTGTCAAAATGTTTCCATGAATCACTATCAGATGGATGATTCAAGATTTTATGGGTTGAAATCTTGGTTTTGTGCCATGAAATCATTGACGTTGTGTTCTCAGACATAAACATCGTGTAAGGGAAAATATCTCAACTGTTCTATAGGAATCAATGTAGACTTCCCCAGTTGAGCTTATTTATACCTTGATTACCAACATGTGGGGAAACTATCCAACAACTCATTTTCACCAGAATATAAGATGCAATCATTTTGACATGCATGAATCTTCTGATAACTAAGGACCGGATTACGAACTAACCTCTTACTCTCATAGTAATTTTCAGGCAACACATTTCCTTAGCATAATAGTGTTTTAACCAAAGAAAATATCTGATAAAAATTGTTGTTTGACATTGCATTATCTGATTTAATATCCATAAATTTTTGAAAAATCTTCTAATTTTCTTATCTTTCAACCATGATATAATTCATCATCAGCAGACCTCGACAACTCATAAAATTCATATGGTTCCAACTCAGGAGTTAAATCAATATCATCCTAAGGTTCAATTATTTGAACATATGGACCTGCAACGTCATTTACTAAAATTTTAAAACATGATGGATCTAGAATTAAGTTATTGGTATAATCTCTAGAACGGCGTTCCCCATATTGATACAAAAAAACATAATCTTGTTGAAAACCAACCCGCACGAGATGTCCCCTAACATTTTCAACTGTGTCAAACGTTCTTAGAGTAAATTATTTACAAGGACACTTAATTGTACCTTCTGAAACAAAATATGGTTTTGATGATGAAAATGATAAGAAAGCTTCAACACCTTCAATATATACAGGATTTAAACCAAAATAGTTTGGATTTCTATGCTGAATTATCCAAGCATGATCATCTAATAATGATTGTTTTCAACTTGTTTGTTCCATATTTTTCTATATAATATAAAATCATAATTATTTTTAAATAATTTGAAATTAGAAAAACACTATCCAAAAAAGAAGATAAACAATTACAACTACTTCTTAATAAGTACCATTAAATACTAGCGACACAGTATCCAGTGGATTGATGGCTTTTATTTTGTCCGAAAGATCATTTAATTGCAAATTTATCCCACTAAAATCACAATGAAGAATCTTCTCGGAGGTATGCATATCCATTCTCGTGCATACGAGAATGTATAAACATACATCCGAGAAGATTCTTCTTTTTTATTTTAGTGCGAGAAAGATGCAAGTAAATGATCCATTGGATAAAAGGGCCCCCTTTTGATCAATGAATAATCTTCTTGGAACTATCACTACCTAACAATATTACAAAAAATGTGGTCCTACGAATGCATATTCAAACTCATGCATACAAGATTCGATATGCATACGTAGAAGCAGACATTTCATAATGTTTTGAGTCGGTGAGAGTTGAAAGGAGAAGATTCATCGAGCAAAATTAGTGTCGTCAATCCACTGAAAATTGTGCAATGTTATTACAATTTATTACAATTGGTTTTATTCCTAATTAATCTTAACTAATCCAAATTAATGCTAATTAATGCTAATTATTCCTAATTATTCCCAATTATTCCTAATTATTCCTAATTATTTCTAATTAATTCTAATTATTCATAATTATTCATAATTAATCATAATTATTGCTAATTAATCCAAATTATTTCTAATTAATACTAATTATTGCTAATTATTTCAAATTATTGAAAATTAATCCTAATTATTTCTAATTATTTCTAATTATTGTTATTTATCATAATTAATCCTAATTACTACTAATTATTGCTAATTATTGCTAATTATTTCAATTTATTGCTATTTATTGCTTTTTCATCCTATTTATTCCTATTTATTCCTATTTATTACTATTTCTTCCTATTTATTACCAATTATTACTAATTATTACTAATTATTACTAATTATTACTAATTATTAATAATAATACTAATTATTACTAATTAGTACTAATTATTACTAATTATTACTAATTATACTAATTATTGCTAATAATTATTATTTATTACTAATTATTACTAATAATTACAATGTATTACATTTTATTACTATTTTTACTATTTATTAGTATTTATTACTAATTATTAGTATTTATTACTAATTATTACAAATTATTACTATTTATTTCTATTTACTACTAATTATTTGTATTTCTTACTAATTATTAGTATTTATTAATAATTATTAGTATTTATTTCTAATTATTACTAATTATTAATAATTATTAATATTTATTACAAATTATTACAATTTAATACTAATTATTACTATTTGTTACTATATACTCTTTATTACTATTTATTACTAATTATTTCTAATTACTAGTATTTATTACTAATTATTAGTATTTATTACAAATTATTATTATTTATTACTAATTGTAAGTATTTATTTCTAATTATTATTATTTATTACTAATTATTACTAACGATTACTAATTATTAGTATTTATTACTAACTATTAGTTTTTATTAGTAATTATTACTCATTATTAATATTTATTACTAATTATTACAATTTATTACTATTTATTACTAATTATTAGTATTTATTACTAATTCTTAGTATTTATTACTAATTTTTACTAATTATTATTATTTATTACTAATTATTATTATTTATTACTAATTATTAGTATTTATTGCAAATTATTTACATTTATTTCTAATTATTAGTATTTATTACTAATTATTAGTATTTATTACTAATTATTAGTATTTATTACTAATTGTTACTAATTATTACTAAATCTTAGTATTTATCACTAATTATTAATATTTATTACTAATTATTTGTATTTATTACAAATTATTACGAATTATTACTAATTATTACTATTTATTACTATTTATTACTATTTAATACTAATTGTTACTAATTGTTACAATTTAGTACTATTTATTACTAACTATTACTAATTGTTAGTAATTATTAGTATTCATTACTAACTATTAGTATTTATTACAAATTATTAGTTTTTTTACTAATTATTACTAATTATTTCTAATTATTCGTTTTATTACTATTTATTAGTATTTAATATAATATATTAGTGTTTATTAGTATTTATTTGTATTTATTTGTATTTATTACTATTTATTACTATTTATTAGTATCTATTACTAATTATTGCTATTTATTACTAATTATTACCAATTATTAGTATTTATTAATAATTATGTGTATTTATTACTAATTATTAGTATTTATTACTAATTGTAAATATTTATTTCTATTTTTTCCTAATTATTACTATTTTTTAGTTATTACTAATTAGTGTAAATTACTATTAATTACTGCAAAATACAACTACTAATTACTAATTATCGCTAATTATTTATATACATTACAAATTATCTTAATAATTATTAATTATTACTAATTACTAATAATTAGTACTAATAATTTCATTTTATTATTACAAATAGATACTGATGACAAAACAATTTAAATCAAACTTAATTACAACTAATCAACAATTATTATAATTAATATAATGAAATGAAATAAATACTAAATTAAATATAACATAAATACCTTTAAAGTTGATCTTTTATAATTGTAGATGACTTCACCCCTTCTTTGTAAAAAAAACTAACGCTGAAAAATTTTAACTCAAAAATTAGAGTTTAGAAAAGTAGAGAAAGTGGGAATTGAGAGGAAGGGAAGAAAAACGGATGGGGATATATATAGGTTATATTAGTTGCGACGGGACAATTTGCAACGAGATTCCCATCGCAAATAACTTCGATCACATTAATTACTATCAGCGGTTAAAAAGTTATTTGCGACGGGTCCCGTCGCTAAGGTTAACCTACTGACAAACTATTTGCAACGGGACAACATCATGTTGCAAAAAGGTTTTTACCGCCGCATGGTATTTGCGGCAGGATCCGTCGCAAATACCCTCTGGCGAACGAACTAGTTACGACGGTGGATCCCTATTGCAACGAGTGTTTACCGCCTCCTGGTATTTGCGATGGGAGGTGCATACCGGTCGCAAATACCCATTCGCGCGGTTTGGCGCGCAAATCATGACAAATCGCGCGAATGTTTTTGCGATGTGGTGCGTAGTCCCATTGCGACAGGTTAATTGGATCGTCGCAAATAACCTCTTGGACGAACTATTTGCGACATGATTTATTCTCGTCGCAAATAACCTATCGCAAAAAATCAGTTTTTTCCATAATGTTTGTGTGTTTTTTGTTGTCACGCGCCTCCATTGTGCCCTAACTAGTGGTATCAAAGGGAGCCAGAGCGAGTAGAGATGAAATAGAGAACCGGCAGGGGGATTTTCTGGTGACTGGAAAATTGAATGTGGTCGGCAAAATTTTTCAAGGCCATATCTGTGAAGAGGAAGATGAGACCATTCCAAGTGCGCAAGAGGGATTGAAAATGAAGCTGAAAGGAGAATTGTAGAGCCGATAAAAGTTCCGGTCAAACACAGGGTGAACAGTAACCCTGTGTTGGATAATCCAGTACTGTTCACAGCATCGGTGTATTTTTTGGCGAGATTCTGGCGGCTGCTCCAGCATGCCACTTCAGCGCCACGTCAGCAGGGGGCCTGAACCATTGAATTTGTTTTGGTGATATATTGACCAATCGAACTCTGAATTTGGCAATCCAGGAGTCGATTCCCACTATTTCAACTATTTAGGACGCATATATAGAGTTAGTTTTTCAAAATTAGAAATCCATAATGTTTTTTCACAATGGTATGACGTCAACGATGCTGATCGCATTTTGTGACATCGATAATGGCTAGTGGTAGTGCACTACCAAAATTTGAGATTTAGAAGTTTTCTAGTCAGAGTAATTTTGGATTGCGGAAAAGGTTGGTGAAAGATATTCTTATGTAGAAGGTAATGATCAAGCCATTGATTGGAGAAAAGCCGGAGACAACTATTGATGATAATTGGGAAGATCTCGAGATGCTGGTCGTCATCACAATTCAACAATGTCTGGTGAATGAGGCAAAGTACTCGATGTTGGTCGAGACCTCACCAAAGGAGATCTGGAAGAAGTTGGAGTAGTGGTATGCGTAGAAGTTTCTCACAAAAAAAAATTTCCTGGAGAAAAAATTGTACCATGTGCACATAAAAAATGGAACAAATTTGTTGGATCACACCAATGAATTCAACAATATTATGACATAGTTGTTGGGTCTCAATGTGATGGTTGGAGAGGAAGACAAAAAACCTTTTATTTTTTTCATCACTACCAAGTTCATATGATGGACATGTGACTGCATTGCTCTTGGGGAAGGAATCATAGAAGATGGAAGAGGTGATGACATCCCTTCAAGATTTGGATGCATTTTGAAGACCTGTTATGCATTCATAAGAGCAGATCATGGTCATGGGAAATGATAAAAATGGGAGGAGCCGATATCGGAAGTTAGGAAGTAATGAATGGCAGCCAAAATCCACGGGACATGATCCTTGAGAAATCACACATTTCTGGTGTGATAAAAATGGTCACTATAAAAGTGATTTTTGAGAGGGAAAATGGTATGTTGCTGGGAAAGGGAAAGTTGAAGAGAAAGAAGCAAACATCAAAAAATTATTAGAAGAAGAATACTTCTATGTGAAAAAGGAAATATTGAACTCAGATGAGAGAGTTGAACGAGGATAAGTGTAGTATTATTACTTCAAAATATGCGGGCACATGAAGCGGGAATGTCGATTTATAAAATGAATAATGAGTGAGCTAAAAATACAAAGGAAGATAGATGGGTTTGGGATTTGGGGAGATCATCACACATATGTATAAAAAAAGGTGTGTTTCATACCTTTCAACTGGTGCAAGATTCAATGAGACTTCGTGATGGGTCAACATGAGAGGATCGAGGAGTCGGGATGGTGAAATTGAAGACAGCTGATAGTGGAGTACAAAAAATGGCAGACGTGAAATGAGTTCTGATGATGAGACAGAACTTGGTATCATTAATTAGGCTCAATGTGAGAGGATACAATATTTTAATATCAGGTGGAGTATTGGATGTCTCACGTGGGGATGCAGCGATGCTTACTGAGAAAGAGTCTTAAGGGTTGTATCATTTTATGGGGACTGTAGTCAGCCCGAGATCAATTGAAGATAGTTGAAGTGACAAATCATCTGGCGTGAAGAAGCATGTTCGATTTCCTGATGAACTTTTCAAAATCTACAATGAGATTTCAGATCAATTTTCTACCCCAAATTGGTCATGAGGGGGAGATTTGTGGGGGCCACTCCCTAATTTGGGAGTCTTCATTGTTGGTAGAACCTACCCAAGAAGATGTGGGTCTTCCATGGTGGACATTAACCTTTTTTGAAGCAGTCTGCGGTGGGAGGAAGTCTCATGGGTAGATGGGCTACCCCAACCACCGAAGGAAGTCTTGTTCTTGTTCCCCTTTAAAATGGGATTTAATCCTATGAGATGTAATAAGTATAAATTTGTGTGTATGTTTTAATCCTTGGATGATAATCGAAGATAAGTAAAATAGAGAAAACGGAACCCTTCTCCCATGGACGTAGGTCATCTGACCGAATCACATTAAAATCATTGTGTTCTTTAGTTTTCTCTTTTTTTTGTGTCTTTGTTGTCACACACCTCTGTTTCACCCTTACACTTCTCATTTTCAGAAAATTCATCATCAAGTGGTATTTTAATCTGATCTCCCAAAAGAACATGTTTCAAAATATATGGACCATTCACAAGGGAGAGGCTAGAAGAGAAATTGGAGTGGTTCACTTTATTTTTGAATTCCATAATGAAAAGGACTAATAAAATGTTCTTAGCAGGTTTCCATGGTCCTTTGATAACAAATATATATTAATTTAGGATTTGAAAGATGAAATGAATATCCAGAATATCATCTTTTCCAAAACACCTTTTGGAATTGGCTGATTAAAATCCACTTTTTCAGATGATCGGAATGTATCATGCATGAAATCAGGGAAAAATTATGTATTGTGTGGAATGGTAGTATTTGTACCCTATCAACTAGGGTCCAGCGGTGAAGATTAGGGCGTTTTTCAATGTGACTTAGCCACTCATGAGAGTTATGTTCCTATCCAAGGAGGATTCCAACATCTGGATTTCATTAGAGTACATGATGCTTCTAGTTTTTTGTTTATTCTATGGATGTCTTGGGAATACAGAAAAAAAATTACTGTGAAGATAAAAAATGAAAATATAAACTTGATCAAGTATTATGGGCCTTAGATGCATGCAGAAAATATGGGGACATATTTTATTTTGGAAAAAACATGAGGAAATAGATAGACTATATAAGGCTCTAAATTCACAATATGAACCTGAAAATAATAAAATCATCTTGTTTGGTCCACCTATATTTTCCATGGATCAATAGATCTACCAGAATTCATATGATGTGGAATTTTATTCACTCGGATGTGGTAAATGTAGTATTGTAAATTTTGATGAAATTGGGGATAAGCTCTCAGGGACATGGTTGTTATCCCCACTCAAAAACATGAAACATCTGAGGTCAATACTAACCCCCAAAACAAAATATGCATATGTTCTAACCCCCCATATCGTACTAGTCTTTCTATCTTTGATACACCCACAAACATTTAATTATTTTGCGAGGACCCAAGTGTACCAACAATATCTGGCCCAATGAAATTTCAAATGTGGAGGAGAAAATTGAGATGGGTTAATCTCTATAATATAATCAATGTATAAAAAAGTGGATCAAAAATATGCATGGAGGGTCCTCTTGTTAATGAAAGATACTCCAAAATATGGAATATGTTAGAGGATGTGTCCTCTCATGAATTTTTAGAGGCATAATCTTGATTGAGCCAGCCCTACCTATCCCAATAAAAATACTATGCTATAACATTCGTAGGCTTGGAAACCCACAATCAGTTCGGATGTGTCTACCCCACAGTCTTAGAAGTCTCTCGGATATGGTTTTCCTATCCAAAACCATATTATAAAATATGGAGAAGGAGAATATCACTAAAAATATGGAGTTCCATGGATGATTCCTCAGTCTCCTCATTGGTCTATGAGGGTGGTATATGCTTTCTTTAGAGGGAGGTGGTGGGTTTCAGGGAGAATTCATTCTCTACAAATCACATTGCTTCCGTTTTCCGGCATAGAGACACCCAAAAGGGGAATTATTTGGTTTCTATTGATGGACCTCCCATAGGGATAAATATAATTCAATGAATTTGATTAAATATTTACGTTGGAGCTTCCCTAGACATCTCCTTAGCATGGATTTTAATGAAATTATGTTTCAAAATGAGAAACAAGTGGGTGAAAGTACATATTACACCTTTATGATGGAGTTCTAGCAAGTGGATCAAATGAAATTCCTTTTGAACCTAGGATGAATAGGAAATATTTTATAAAGTTTCAAGGAATATCTTGCAATACATGCATCACACAGTTTCTAGAAATATTCCTTGGGTGGTGGATTGTGCCATCCTCTTTAAAAAATTTCCCAGACTATCACTTGGTTTTTGCTACATTAGATTGTTTATCTATTTTCATTGATATTTCTCATAGATATATGACCCCAAAACATGAATGATTCTTCAAATTTTAATGATTTTGGGTTAATTATAATGAAACAAGGGTGGTGATATGCTCAAGCGAGATGATAGTAAATCCTGATATGAGAGGAAAGATCCACAATGTGGCCTCCATGTTGAAAATTTTGAGTGATTTTAAATTTCAACAACCTAAAAATATGTGTGATGAAATTGAAAGAATGTTGGACATTTTTTATTCTCACCCCCATTAGATTACATTCTTTTGAATACCGACGTCATTGAAGCATAATTGAATACAACAATCTCGATTAAGGAAAGTCACTAGCCTTTACGTGCTTGTGAAACCCATATCCTGGAAGGAGATGCTAATTATCTATAATTACACTAATTTCCTTAGAGTGGCATCACAAGAAATCCATTTAGTGCCTTAATAATTATGAGGGTAGGGATGTTATCCAAAAATTAAGGATACATAATATTACAAAAAAGTTTTTATATAAGCTATACATATGAGGGAAATCAGTCATCTCCTATAATATTTCATCATGTATTGAACCCTTGGTTACATATATAATAAACAATCAATATACATAGGGATTCTTATATATTTATATTTTAAGGGCTCTAAATCAAATTCAATATACCAAAGCACCATGGTCGTATGGGTTTCATACTCGTTTTTTAAAATATTTGTGTATATCATCAAACCATATATTTGACACCTCATGGAAGACCTTTGTTCGAGGAATAAAAATTTATACCCTATTAATGAAACGAGTATCACCCTTATTAAATATATCAAAAAAACATATTGGTTTCAGTCATTAGGCACATAAACATATAAAATGTTGGGTAAAAAACTTCTCAAAAAGATTCTGGTCAACCACCTGCATTTTTTGTTAACTTCTATTGTATCTGAAAACCAAATTTCTTGCATACTTAAAAGGATCATTACTGATAATTCTCTGATCGCACATAAAGTATTATAATCCATGAAAACAAGTTCAGTTGAAAAAATAGGAACTATGGATTGAAATTTCAATATGAAAAAGGACTGCTATATATTTGAATGACCATTACATATGTTTGTTTTGAAAATAATGGGTTTCTACACTAAATGGATTGAGTTCATCATGCAGTGCATCTCGATGTTTTCTATCTAGATCCAAATTAATGGTATAATGTTGCATAACATCACCTCTTCTAGGGTCCTTCTCTAGGGGATACTCTACCTCTTTAAAATTAATTCTAGCTATTTATGTTTTCTTTAAGATTATATTAGTGGAAGTAAAGGATAATTTTATTCATGGGGTGAGGGTGTATCGATGAAGTACACCCATCTCTCATATATAATTTAATTTATATAGCCTTTTTCAAGGGAAACCCTTAAAGAATTTGGTTTTACATGTAACCTCATCCACAATTATGAGTTTGAATTTGGGAAAAAATTTAATGTTACTAAATCTGTAATATCATTCATCCCAAGGGACAAATTAATAAATAAGTATAATCTAAACAATTCCTCGAGTATTTTAGTGGTCTAAAATCACAATAAATATATTTAGAACCACATGATCATTGATCTCTCTAAAAAAGTGATATTTTCCAATATTCATGAAAGAGTGGGAAAAATTTAGGGATGGTCAATCAAATTGATTTTAAAAGTAGGAAAGGAAACATTCATCAAGTTATTGGATCAATCGATCTTGAGCTACGTCATGTCCCTCTTCAAGATCATAGGCTTAGTGGTGGACTTTATTCACTATCGCTTCCCCAAATTCTGGTCGGGAAATAAAATGGATGAAATAAAATTCAATGGTTTCCTTGAACCACGATTTCTACCCCAGAGTCTGGAAATATAATGGAGTTCTTGGAATTTTGTCTCTTCAACGACACCCTCTTGGAAAATCAAGGTTGGAAACTATTATATCATCCTAGATCCACTTGTCAATGAATCCACCAAACTAAATAATTCCTCCAATTGTATTTTTGAGATCATCAAGGGGTCCCCACCCAAGATTTCTTTTGAAATGATTATGGAGGCCACATGAATTTCATAGTAAATGGATCAGTTGGAGGATTGGAAATGGAGACTTAGTAAAAATTTGGAACGAACTTGGGATTGTGGATGAATACAGGATGATGGAAACCTCTTCGATAGTTCTTTATTTCAAAGATACGACGTTTTTCATTCTTTTCAATGATACAGCTGATATTTAAAAGTTTGGATCGTGGATTTATGAAATATATAGAAATATTATCTTGAGAATACCTTGAATGATGGATATTAGAAAAGATATGTTTAGATGGAGAAATGAAAGATCATATTGTTATTCTATGAAGTCGGGCAATAGGACGTCACTGGAGATACAGAATTTGTAGAGTGATATGACTTGGAAAATATTTTTTCATTTAGTAATCCCATCAAAATTTTGGTTGTTATCGTGGAATATCTGTTTCAAAATACTCCCATCTAAGTTATTCATCTCACATCACTACACAACTGACAACCTTCTATGCCCTTTGTGCATGGCAGCACCGAAAAATCCTCTCCATGTGATTACCAATTACCCTAGGGGCATAAATTTATGGAATGTGTGACATTCAAATATATATCACCTTATGTATCAGTATTTTATATTGATTGTGCTTATGATTTTGTAGGCATCTTCCCATTATTTGGTAATGGTTTCTTTATTATGCACCATGGAATAACTTATTTGGTTCATAAGAAATTACTGAATATTTAACCAGATATCCATGTTGCCTTCAATATGGGTTAAGTGGGATGCATCTTTTTTGGAAACATTGAAATATCATGGTATTTATCATGAGAATATCATCATTATAACAAGAATAATCACTTTGAACCACCCACCTACATGTGTTTTATTGATTAATCTGGATGCCTCAATATAAGGGAGAGGGAAGATCGATATTAGTGTGTTACTTTATGACTCATTCCAATTTATTATTCTAGAATTCCAAGATTTTCTTCATTTCTTGGTGAACCAACTGTGGAAGAATCATATACTATCTTTAATGGAATGAATCTTTCCCTTGTCAGTGGGTGTAAATAATTATCATTGAAATTAGACAATGTTACAATTGTTAATGTTGTCTAGGAAATGGATTGGGGATTTCAATCATTAAATATTCTGATTTTAAATATTAATTCACTTATTCATCTATTTTTATCATTTTCCATTAGGTTTACTAAAATAGTGGGGAATGGGGAAACCCATATGCTAGCGACCCAAGGTCCTTCGGTAAATGTGGATGTTTGGATTGATGAGTTTCATTGATTGTTGAACTCTATTGTACTTCTTGATATTTGATCATCCTATTGAATATCCTTATTTGTTTTTTATAATATATATATTGAGAGAGATATATATTATAATTATATTAATTAGAAGCATAATTTTCCATTGATAATTTTAATTTTTAATAATAATTTTTAATGGAATTGTGGATGTATTAATTGGAAAATAAATTCCATGTATAAATTTACGTCGAGGACTAGAAATTTTTATTGTGAATATACAATATTAATTTCAAGGAAAACTGTTGAATTTTTAATTATAAATTTACTCACTATTTTTTTTTGAAAATTAAAATGTATTTATGGATATAAGAGTACTAAAATTAAAATTTATGTATTCTCTTAAAATTACTACTATATAATTTTTAATGTAGATTATCACAGAAAATTTATGTGTAGAAATTTCTATTAGTGTAAATTTTCATTATAAAATTCCAATATAAATGTTTAATATAAATTTTGCATATAAAATTTTAATATAATTTTATATAATATTTATAAATTTATCTACTTCCACTAATAATTGAAAATTATTTGATCGAATTTTTGTTGGAAATTTTAATTTATGTTTTAGATCATTTCATTGAAAACTAAATTTGATGTTCAAATTTCTAGTAAAAATTAAATTTTTTTTACAATTTTTATTTTTTATATCTATTGTAATTTTTTAGCTATCATTGAAAAAAAATTATTGTTGAAATCTCAATCGATAATTGGAAATTCTCACTCTGAATTTTCATTAAAAAATTTGAATAAATATGTGTGTATTTATATGTACAGGAATGTACATATAAAATATACATATATATACATATATATATATATATAAATACATATATATATAAATAACAAATGTTTCTATTTGTGTGGATTATTTTCCAAATATAATGATAAAAAATATATAATAATTTTATTACACTAAAATATATAATATATATATTAATTTCAATAGCTATATTTATATTATTATTCATATTTAAATTATTAAAAAATATCATATAATAAATATATATAATAAATATCAGAATATATATATATGATCTAAATTTATTTAGTACATATATACAAAATGTAGAAGATTGGGAGTTGTATAAATGAAAAAAAAAAATAAATGATCAGGAGAGGGTATTTTCGTATAGTGAATGGTTTAGATGTCAATATTGCACCCCCAACCTGAGAGGATGTTAATCTACCCCTCTTCCTATCAATATGGTAATGCCATCCACTTCCCTCTTGTTGATTCCTAAGGTGATGTATTTATATATTTTTTCTAAAATGAATTTCTGTATTGTTTTTGGTATTTGGGTAGGAACAATCCTTATTTTTTCCACGAACTTTTTTATGCAATTTTGGGAATTTTTTTAAATGGTGAACTCCCTTCAATAGGTGATATTAAATTTTTCATTTTGTAAATAATCCCATATTTTTATTTTATTTAATTTATTAATGATTTGATTCACGGATGGTCTTCCATTTTTGGTGGATTAATTGGTCAAATTTTATGTTTTTAGAGAATTGAGTTCAAAATTTTGGATTTAATTGAGAACCATTGGATTTTTTAATTTTATAAATTTAGGTGTTAAGATTTTTATTGATTTATAACTAAAAAACCTTTTTTATTCATATTTCCTATTTGATTTTGTTTGAGGGTGGTTCACCACAAAAATTGAATATTAAATAGAATAAAAATAAACTATTTGGAATATTGGAATTTGAGTTTTGAAAAAAAAACTACTTAATTTAAATACGTCCTCATTACAAAAGGATTATTGTTTTTTGAATTAATATATTGATTATATAAAAATGTTTATTATAATTTTAGTTTATTTTGTTCTGTTTTAGTATGTATTTTATTATGTGAAAGGGAAACATTTTATTGATTAATTTTGGACAATAATATTGTCTGTGTCGGTCTTGGAAATAACTATATTGCATTAAATATTAATTTTAGATTTTATTACTGATGGCTCGGGGATCAGATCACACATAAGATAGGTCCATTTTGGAATCTAATTTCTGAGAATAATAAACATAAAAAACTCATTTATCATCAATAGTATGATACCCTTGATTAACCCATGAAATTATGAACACAAAATAGAGGGTTCAGTCACCATTAACTGAATTTCATCACTTTCATAGAATTTACATCTTATAGATGAGTGTTATGAAAAAAACATGAAAAAACATACATGATTTTCACAAAAAATATAAAAGAAAATCTGCCACTAGAAACAAAAAAAACCAATCTCCTCATAATTTTCATGAATCAACGTTTTCTATCTCTATTATATAATGTAAATATAATAATAATATTTCAAATAATACTCATAATAATAGTAATGATAATGATAATAATAATAATAATTAGACACAGTGTTAAGGGGTTACAATCAAATAAAATACAACCCATATACACACTAATATAATTAGACCAAACCAAACCCCCATGGGATGACCTTCATCTAATTGGACTCTATTTTTCTTAAATAATGGAAAAACATGCTTATCCCAAAAGGAATTTATCACCAATAAACATGAATCCTAGTTCTTTATTTATTTTTATTTTATTAAAAAAATAACCAATAAAATTTTATCTTACACCACACTATATAGAATATTTAACATATATTTACTTAAAATATTAATCTAATATAATGATTAATTCAAAATTTTATTTTATAAAATAGTATACACATACAATTAAAAAAACCCTAAAAATATATAATGATTCATATATCAAAACTAATTATTAAATGGTGGGAAAGAATAATTCCTCCACCAACACCCTCACCATATCTACCACATAATCTAGGTTTCTTTATGGACATCTTGAACATACAACTAAAATTTAACACAATAAGGAAAACTCCAATCATTTATCGATGCATCCAAAATAGTACCCCAGAGGTTGAGTCTCAATTCTCTTCCACCCCAATTTTCATTTAAAGAGAGATTTGAATGAAAATTTCAATGAATATGGGGTTTGTAGTAGTGGTAAGGCACACCTTGATCCTGTATAAAATCACAATATTATGTCTGAGTGGAACCCCAATAATTGGGGTAGATGTAATTTTGATCATCAAAGGGATTTTTTTCAACTCTTTCAGCGGTGAGGGAGGTGGGTTAATTGGAAAACATCCAGGAATCTAGTATATGATTCCTCGATGAAGATTTGGGATAGAAAATGCGGGATTACATGTAGTGATGGAGGTCAGCTTGGTTGTGGCAAGACTAATCAAATGTGGTGGGTGTTCATGCGATGAAGGTGAAGCTGATGGTAGTTAGTTATTCTAGAGATGGTGAAGAATGAAGGATCACAGATATCAATGAGTTTTCCATGAAGGAATGTATCAAGAGACGGTGGTATGAGATTTTGGTGAAGCGATGAAAATGCTAGAGTGGGGGCGATAGTCCTCAGTTGATTTCAAAGGGTTGTAGAAAGTAGTAGTGACATCGACAACAAAAATAAAAAAACAAGGTCAGAAACCCAATTGTAGACCTAAAATAGGATCAGAGCAATAAGAAACCTCCCAAAAAGAATATCATATTAGAATAATGAGAGTTTATTACTTTTCCATTAGTACCAGGAACCATTCAGTTCTGTATGGGGAATTTCTTTCTAATCATCCTTGTAGGTAGGGTGATTAAGAGTAACATTAAAGTATCAATTGGGGAGGGGTTTTTGCTGGGTTTATGGTATTTTGGTGTTCATGATCATGTACTCATCCTGTTCCCTATGGGCTTATGAGCCATGTATGGTTACCCCTAAAACCAATTAAAAAGGTTATTTTTCAAAAATTGTTAAAAAATATATCATTTGGGATTTTAGGATTTCAATGATGATTTGATTATATCAATGTTGTTTCGTTTTAGTTATACTCTTTTTGATCACTACAAGTCATGTTGTCCCTCTATGATCTCTTATTGAAATACCTTCATATAAATTAGATATCTCAATATGAATATGATCCTACTTAATAAATCAAGTGATATTTCATTGATTCAAGGATGAATAATAATATTAATCATTATTTAATAGGGGTTATAGAAATTTATGTGATTCAAGATAAAAATCCAATTATGGTTGATATGTTAAGAAATTGGGGATGTATCGTTGAAGGTTCTAGTATTTGATTATTTAGGAGGGTTACTAGTTAATATATTTAAATACACACCGCAATATTTTATATTTATATGGTTAGGTAAATTAATTAAATTTATATAACAATAAAATGTTTGATTCAACAATGAATTACAATTTACTCTTGAAATTTATTTGGATCCTTTTATATTTATATTTTATTTATCATGAATGGTTTTTCTTTTACTCATGCTTATTAAATTTACATTGGATCTCCTTTACCCTAACATAAGTCCTTAGTAAAATGTTTTACCATTACACAGGAACCTGGGTACCCTTACATAGCCCAATTATTTAGTGGGTTACCTTAATACATAACAATGTCATTTAAAGGTTTTGAGTTCAACAGATGTGTCAGATGGGGTATTCCCAAATCGAATATTTTTTCATAATAGATGATGAATTAGTTATGTACATCAAGGATACATGTTGTGAGAAACAAAAATAAATCAATGATTAATTTATAAGAGATCACCGGATCCAAAACACAGGGTCATCAAATAATGATTTATAATTAAAAAAATAAAAAAAATATCTTGAGAAGAATTGTTTCTTTGTTAATGAATATGACAATGTATCTACATCATACAGTCATTTCATTATAATAATCAAGTGTAATTTCCCTAAAATGGTTGTCTACACTTTCTCCATGATCCTTTGAATGTCACCATAGGAATATCTAGGTTCTATCATGAAAAATCATAATGATTACATAATTCATCTTTAATCTCCCTGAGAATAACTTGAAGATGAATTCTCTTTAATCTCTCTAAATCAAAAGTGGTGGAGGAGGAGGATTGCTCTCTATTTTTGTGAGTGTTCTTCTAGGGGGATCTCTCTATGGTTTTGAGAGAAATATCAAGATGTTGGTGTGAAAACCAAAACAATTTGTAAACTAAACATAAGAAATTATATAACTAGCTTTAAATACTAATAGAGTTAGATTATAATTATTTCATATTCATCCTTATTACTTACTTATTCCCTACACAACCCCATGGTTATAATAATAATAATAATAACAATAATATTTCTCGACATGCACAAAACTAAATAATTAAATAAATATGATTTCTTCATGTAATATTTAATATATACTATTTTTTATCAGACCATTAAAATCATTCCTCCATTACTCAAAATATTTATCAGGCATTGAATAATGACAATTTGTTTACTAAATAAATATCACTATCTTATTTTCCAATAAATAAATAAATATTATATTCATTAAATAAAAAATAAATATATATTAAATATTTTACTACCAAAATATTCTCTTGAATAACTAGTGGTGGAGTATTTTTGATCAAGCAAACATGAATAATTATTAAATCATGTGCGGGTTACACACTTAGTGTACCTTTTTATCTTAGTTAAATACTATTCTTATTTAATAGTTTTTATGTTTATCAAATTTATTCAGTTACTATTTATATGTGAATTGAATATTAAAAAAATATTTATTCACAAACCATCGAATAGTATATATTTATTTATCTCATGATTTATTTATAGGGTAATAAATAATATTTATTATTTAATAAATATTTTTTTAGTTACATGAATATTTTTATAATTATATTTTTACAAGACCATAAATATAATATTTATTTATTTATGGAATGAACAATCTATTTATTTTTGAGATTTAATAAATGTTGAGAAAGGTGAATAGGTCGAGTTTTATCCCAGTAATGGAGATGATATAATAATTATAAAATAAATAAATATTAATTTATGAATTGATAATTATATTACCCATGAGATATGTTCACAACAAATAAATAACAATGATATTATTGTTATTAGACGTGGGGTTTTCTAGGGATTATGATATTGGTTAAGGGACCACGTCTGGTTACTAATCCTCTAACCAAGCTCTATATATACCTAATTATATCATTTTTGTAAATCCCATTCTATGAGAATTATTCATTATGCACAACACTTTCTCTTCCTAGATGTGTATGTGGATGTTCTTTTTTCATGGTGAAATATTTATTTATAATTAAATTGATCTCCTAGTTTTTTATTTGAATTTAGTTTTCTTAATGTTTATTATTGCATGGCATTTATATACATGTATTTTCTTATGAAATATTCTTTTTCAATTTTGTTTCGAATTTTTTTTTTATATTTGAGTTTTCTATACCCATAGAGATTTATCTCATTAGATTTATTTATGTGAGTTCAAGGTGTCGATTGTTTTGATCTTACGACTCCAAATTAATTGATTTGTGATTTCTTGGTTGTGTTTTATGCCTCTCTAATGGAATGGAGATTTTAATGCTCACCTATTTTCTAATAATATGTTTTCAAGTCCCTTGACACCTATTTAATGGATATTAAAGAAAAGTTAAATTTTTTCCTGTGTCATCCACATGTTTCCCTTCTCATGAATCTTTCTTGTGCACAATTATTGTGTATTTTGAGATTCTAACTCACCCTCTCAAGGGGTTTTAAAATAATGAGATTTTTTATTTTTATATTCCAAGCGATAGAGTGATCTCAGCAACTTCTACTTTGATTTTTTGAGTAATTTCTAAGGGGAAATGGAGGAGATCATTTTTGGTAATATCCTATGATCTATTGAAGGTAGAAAATCCATCCACTATTGATGGTCTGGATGTATAGTTCATGTAGAGAGAGGAATCTATCTTCACTTAAATCAGAATGGGACGAATAAATATGAAGGTGTTGAGGGAATCAGAATGGGGTTCTATCCACCATCTAGATCCTAGTGTAGAAATTTAGCACTATAGTGGATTCATTACATTATTATTCGGTTTTTATTTCCATGCTTTTGATATATCCTTAAATAAAGTGTTTTAAAAGTATGAGTCTATATAATAAGATGATTTGTTAACTCATCATCTTGGGTTTCATCCCTACCAGCTATTTGGTAACACCTGAGCATTAATTATATTAATCTTTTCTTTACAGTGAAACAATAACACAATGCACATAGTTTTACACAATAATGCAATTAAAGCCACAATTATAAAATTTTATAAATTGTATTTTCTTAAATTGATTAAAATTTTGAATCTAGTTTATCAATAATTAACTTACGGTGATATTTTTGGGATTTTTGTGAAATGATTTATTTTTTCATGAGTAGTAAAAAAGTATCGATTTATAAAATAATAACATTTGTTTTCACTGAATTATGTAATTTAAAAGTACCATTGTATTTTGGATTTTTCATTAAAGTAAAATATGATCCATTTAATTTAAAATTTTATTTTTAATTGGTTTTGAATCAATATTTTTTATAATTTGGGTTTTTTTTGCATAAAATACATTTTTCTCAAAAATTACTTTCATTGCATTTTACGTATTTATATTAAAATTAATATCTTCCACTTCTATAAATATAATATTGAAATATGGATACCATATTTTTAATCAATAATTTATAATTTTTTAAATAAGTCCTCTTTTATTTTCATTCTTTATGAATAGAACATGTGGAAAATATGCATCACCTCGGTAAGGGTAAAATGGTTAAAACATGGTTAAGACCATAAAATTAATTCTCAAAATAAAGAAAAAAAGTAATAGTTTCATTATATGGGATAAATTCATCCATATCCATCAAAAATTGTAATATATAGATTTTTTCCATTTATCCTTGATAATGACTATAATTTATGTTCAGTAAAGATAATTCCAAAATGTTACCCAATTGGAACTATCACTAAATTTTTTTCATAATAATAAAAGAGGAATATTTTGGTTGTAATTTTTTATTTTAATGATGAACTAATTTTTTTATAATTTTAATTTATTTTTAATTTTTAGTGATGAAATAATTACCTCAAATGCTTACATAACACAGAAACAATTATTGTTCAAGTAGTAGAAAAATCATTTAAATTATTTTAAAAAATATAAAAGTAATATTTATTTTGGTATTCATAAATCCAAATGAATTTTATAAATTAGTGAAACATATTGGAAATACATGAAATGTTTATTTTCAGATTTTAATTCTATCTTGATTACTTTAAAGTAAAATTAAATTAATATTTTAAAAAATGACAATAAATATATTTTATGAATTATTTTATTAAATTATTTAAAAATAATAAAAGTATTTAAAGGGGACAAGTTGGATTATAAATGTTCTTAAATTTCATCCTATGTAAATTTATGATCCAATTTTTTTCTTATAATTAAAATTATAACCCTTCAAGAATAACAAAGTTGAAATCCTGGTTAATGTTAATAATGATTAATGAAGGGGTAAAACTAAAAGATATGGGTTTAAATGACCTAAATACATTATCAAAAACATATTTTTGTTGGATTTAAAACTTAAACTTATTTTCATTGAATATTAGTCATTTTTTCTATTTTTTCATGAAATTTACTAGGAAATATTTTAAAAAATTGAAAACATACAATTGTCCCACTCACCCCAATTTTAAAGGGGAGCCTCTTCCCCTCATATCATCACACCTCTTGAGAAATTTATTTGAAAAAAACATTGAAAAATATCTCCACAAAATTCTTATTTTTTTTACAGAGGTTATGGTCATCCTAAAATATCAACCCTAGGGTCTCAATAAGTGGTTTCTCAAAATTAAGGTAATCGTCCTAACCAAGCTCTGTCATTTTTAATTATTCTTTTATCACCTTATATTATGTCCTAAAAAATCCAATATAATAACACTAATATATATTTTATAATTATATGTTATTATTTTATTGTATAATATTATCCCACTTCTTCTCTATCAAATGGAAGGTGAAAGCATCGCTTGTGCGTACGTGTGGACTACAACTTCCACGTAGTGATACAATTCATTTTCCATCATCATATTTCATGGATGGATATTATTATGGATTTAAAGTGTATATATATTTTAATTATTCTTGTATAATTATAATATCATATCAGCCATTTTACCTTTTGATCCTTTGGAAAATGATAACGTCGTTTCGGCGTACGTGTGGACTACCACCTACACGTAGTGATGTGATTCATTTTTCATTTGTGATATTCATGTATGGTAATAATGAATTATTTTAGAAGTATATATGATACATATAATATAAGAATTATTTGGAGAAATGAAATATTATATACCTTTATTTCATTCCATTCGTCAAAATGTGAAAGCAGTGTTCATCCGTACGTACAATCTACCATCTCCATGAATGATGTAATTCAATTTTATATTTCTACCTATAAAGGATGATTAAAAATATGTTTATAATGAATATATATTATATTTATATCATTATTAACATCCTAAAGATGATGGTACATTGAGAAATATGCAGGTATCAAAACTACTGATCGAAAACTCACATAAAAAATGAAACAATTAACACTTGGAAACAATGATTTTAATAAATAATTATTAATAAAAAATTTATTTAAATGTTATAAGTAAATAATATACGATATTATAAGTATTTATATGGTTCTTTTATATAATTATAATAAATTTAAATTTATTATACAGGAGGATAAAAGTACTTACAAAGCATGTTGAACCTGAGGTAGGGGTTTATTTAACAATATCATTCTTATTTATGATTAATTATGTTTAATTTTTCATTAGTATAATTATATGATCATTATATATTGAACCACATTAATTTTACTCTAATTTGGCCATTTATAAAAAATATATGGTTTCCATTCATTTTCTTCTCTTTATCAACTCAATATTCTGAAAGTATATTTTTAAGGAAACCCAACATTGTTTTCTATTTGATCAGGATTATTTTTCTTCTATTTCCATATTTTATTTCAATTTTTCTTCAAATTTATATTTACTATTATCCAATGATTTATTAAATAATTTTTTTACTGAAGTTATAAATTATATAAAAAATTTTAAATGAATCTTCTTGTCATTTTTTGAATGAGGTACTTTTAAATTTTTATTAAAAATATAAGAGGAATCTTTCTTTTAACATAAACGACATGAACATAATTATTTATAATCAAGAACAATAAATGATTTTAATATTTATTTATAATTTTAAAATATAGTTTTCAAATAATGTAATTTCATTAATATTTAAAAAATATATATTTTAATATATGTGATTCTAAAATTAAAATGGTATTTTCCTTATGTAATATTACATTGGTATTTTTAAAGTATTTTCATATATGTAAAAAATTTGTGAATATTATAATTTAATGGGGATATAATTTTTTTATTCCATTCCCTATATTAATCCATGTGACTAATGATTATTTAATATTTATTAATTATATAAAATATTATCATTTCCTGGGCTAGTTTTTTAATAAAAATATTTATGATGATTATCTTTCACCCCTTTCATATGATGAATGCATTAGATATAGTAAGTGACATTCATGGCCTATTATATCGCCCAAAATGATTCATTATTTCTCATGAGGAAAACTAGTTTGGGTATTCGGTGTAAACTTTTCCAATTTTTATATGTTTTCTTGGTGAAATTCCTTGATGGTAAGATTATGATGCCTATAATTATGCATACTATCGTTCTAAAACATGTTATTATTATAAATTTGATTATTTATGTTGTAATGTTTTTCATTGATTTAATAACCTTTCTATGGTATTAGCTATATTAAATATTTGATTATTGATTATCTCATCCAAGTTATTCATGTTTTATTTATTTTAGGATAGTTTCTATTATACGCTTTCCCTTACCGAGAATCTGATATCACTCTTCACTTTGGTTTCCGTTCCTCATAATAATAAGAAGGGATATATGAATGAATTAATGGATTTTCAAGAAGAAATAACAAAATTATCATAATAATTATTATACTATATTTCATGATTCCATATGTAATCTAAGAATCATGTATGTATCTAGTCTCCCAAGACTACTAAACAATTTGACCCTCTAAAATGTGATCCTCTGTATTTTGTTACAATATAGTAAAATGACAACTACCTTTGGGATACTAGATTTATGGTGTTAGACTTGGGATTAGAGTATGTTTAGTAGAATTATTGGAAGCTAGATTTATTAAAACAATGATTATAAAACATAACCCTATGATAGTTCTTGATTGTATGTCTAATTATATAATAATATTAAAATGTATTTAAAAGGGTAAAAATTATGTGGTTTTCCTATTGATACATCCCTTTATGTATACTAAATGAGGATGTTTTTTTTACATAGCTGCATCTAGGGGTAATAACCCCGAAAAGTGTTGGTTGAGTATATTTTAGCCATTACTTTAGTACATGATCAGTGTGTCCTTACTGTGCAACTAGTTTGAAATTCTTAAGGAATATTCTTGGGTTAATTAAAACTATACTTAAAAACTATAATTAAATATTTAAAAATAAATTTTTGATTTTGTAATATGTCTAATGATACTAATATTATTATTTTGAGATTAGATTTGAATATATTTTCAAATAATGTCAAGTGTTTCAATATTTTTTGAATGATACATTATGATTCATAATGTTATTATCTAATAGACAGTATTCCATTTTTTAAAAATGATACATAGATAAAGGAATGAAAAATGTATCAATTCATGTAATCTATGTAGGTATTTCCCTCCTATTCAAGGAAATGAAATAGGATCTGACCAAATTATAACTATATTGGGGTAGCAGACTCAGGTTATGAACAATTAAAATTCTCATATGGATTATCTTATTAATCCTCTATGTGGTGAAACAATGTTGGTCTACGTCATGCACCAGAAACATTTATAATTCTATGATACTGCTAATCAATTTTTAATCAAGAATTGGATAATTTCATTAGAGAATACATTTATTTCATTAGGTTTTAATGGAAGAGAAAATTATTTCATGACTATTTATCATCTCATGGGGGATATAGATGAATGGTGGCTATTGATTCAAAATATTAAGGTTGATGAAGAAATAAAAGACATAGAGTAGAAGGATTTTAATGTAATTTTCTTGAAAAATATTTTCCATGTGAGAAATGAGTATATATAGAGGGGCAATTCCCAAGTCTATGAGAAAATAAAGATGAAATACTTATATGTTTGGAGCCAAATTTAAATGGTTTCTGAGGAATTTTGTGGACTGTGTACCTAATCCAATGAGTAAGATTGAATATTTATTTGATGTTATAAAACCAATCCTCTGAATGGAAATAGTCTTCCGAACATTCTCATAAAACATGGATATAGTTTCATGTTATATCAAGATAGATAATGAATTATATATGTGTTGCAGATTTGAAGGAAATAAATATAAGAATAGGGCGAGTGATCACTCTGGAAATGAAAATATGGAAAAAGGGAATAAGGTAAGGGTGTAATTTATTACTTTTAGTAATTACAGAAAGAAAAAACATGGAGCATGCTTATAAAGAATTATAGTATAATTCAGTGTCAATAAAAATCCAATCAGGATCAGGATTAAAAAAGAAATAATGAATCTCCCAATGTTCAATTCTTGAACTATAAGAATATGGGTCACTATATGAATTAATGTCCATGGTTTCAAAGGAATTTTCCTTATAAAAGGGAAAGAGATCAGGGAAAAGCATATGAAAATACTAAATTTGAGTATACAATTCATAATGATGTAGTAATAGGTACATTGATCATACAGTAAAATTTAGATAATGATTTATGTGATTATGGATATTCAAACTCTTTTATATCTTCAATGTTTTTCATGAAAATTATATATTTCCCTAGAATTTTAAGAATGTAATTTTTGATCAAGAATCCAACTGGAAATATCACTAATGCAATGATATGTTAGTTAGTTCCGGTTATTAACAATAGTCTTTCCATGTTTTAGAAACATGATCATTTTATCTATGTTTTACCATGACATTATCCTTAGTACAAATTATCTTTCATTTTTTAAGGAAAACATTTATCTCCATGATAAGAATGATAAAATTTGTGATGAATCTGTTGAATCCATAATCTTCAAAGGGAAGACTACATAATATTAATTATAGATTATCATTCCTAAATGTTATTATGTAGGAGAACAAAATGCACCACCTATATAAGGGAAATGTAACCCTAGGGTAGTAGATGTCCTTATTGTGAAAGCATATATTGATGTGTTTCCTGAAGAACTACCGTGGCATCCACATGAGCGTGAAGTTGAGTTTTCTATTGAAATAATTCCTAATGAAAAACCTATAACTAAGTACCCATACATATTTTATATCATGGATAGAGTAAACTTAAGAAATAAATATAGGATTTGTGTGATGATGGATTCACTCTCCCGTGTGTTTCTCCTAGGGGATATGTAACACCCCGAGATTTTATGAGAAATATTATTTTTAATTTCTATGATGTCTTGTGTTGTACACTACATCATGATTATCTTGTGCTATAAGAAACACCGTATTAGCTTGTAGTATATTTAACACTATTCTTGTCTTGTGTTACAGGAAAGTGAAACCTTCCTCAATAGCTTTTGTTATACGCAATACCGAGTTTCACTAAACAACAATATGTTATTAAAATATTATATTCACTAGCCATTATGAATAGTAATACCAAATTTTTGAAATTTTTGAAATTTTATCATTCAAAATGGACTTCATTTTTGAATTCGGAATATCAAAATTACCCTAGGGTGATTTTTTGGTATTTTTCTAAAAAATTTCAATTTTTGATGAATAATGAAAACACTGAGTTGTTGGTTAAAACCGAATTTTTATTAAAGAATCATTTATATTATTTGAATTTATTTTAGGTCAATATAAATAAATAATTCCTATATATGTTAAATGTAATTCATTTGAGTAATTTTATAATAATTTTAGATATATAAAAATTTTATTGAACTTTTCACCGTATTTTACCCACCTCCTAGGAGAATTTGCAAATTTATATAAATATTAATTTTACCGCTTCTATGAGTGGAATTTCGAAAATCCGAGAGACACGGTTAATATCAAGGAGAAAAATGTGGTTCAATAAGATAAAAATAATTTTTGGTGAATAGTAACTTTTACTTTTATTTACCACGGTTAAAAGTAAATATGGTAATTAAGTGTACAAATGATATTATTATTATCCTAAAAATTTCCTAATTCTATTTGATAAGTTTAATTCGACCAAAAACAATCTTAGGAATAAATTATTACCCTTCAGGTCCACTTGTATCAAATTAGGACATTTGGTATTATTTTATTTAAAGAAGAGTTAAAATAATTAAATCAATGTTTATAACTAAATCATTTTTAATATAGGGTTATACATAAGATTAATTCAAATATAAATATTAATTAGAAAGATAAAAATATTTCCTACATAATGGTATTTTATTTTTAATATGTAGAAAATAAATAATTTAATTTATTTATGACGCAATGGTAATGCTGTAATTACCTAAATAATAAAATAATAAAATAATTGATATTCTAAATACCTAAATAAATGTAATTTGAGACTTTTAATGAATTAAAATAATTGTATAGGTTAATATAACATATTATAGTTGGTTAGATGAATTATGTTCGAAATAATAATGCTGTTATGACTTTTGAGAAAACAAAATATCAAATAGTGTCGAAATTGACCTAAAAGAGTTTTTAAAGCAAATATTATAATATTAATTGATATAATGGTCCTAAAAATCTAAGGATTGGCCAAAATACTTATATAATAATATATATTACATTAATGAACCAATTGGGGATCAATTGAAAGGTTATAGTACGTTACTAACCCTATAGTGTAAGAATACAAGAAGACACGATAAAAGTTAAATTATTTAACTTATAGTTAAATCTAAATGATAATGTTAAAATAGTACCCTAAACATGTCTAAATCCTATTGTTGGAGAGAATTTAGACCCATTCCCACCATATCCTATAAATAAGAAACTTTGGAGCAATTATAAACTGAATATGAATTTATTATAAAATAATATTTTATGTTTTTCCTAAGGTGCCCCTCTCCTCCCTTATAAAAGGGCACCTCCTCCCTCTCCTATTTACAAAATTTTGAGCCTTCAAGCTCGGCCAAACCCTGAAAATTTTTATTATCAAAGTCTCTAGTCCTATCATATAGGTTTTTTTCTTCTCAAAAGGCCAACCATAGTTCCCTAAGAGGATGTTTAAAAGAGGCACGTCGAAGAAGAGGTAATCTCTTCTACCGATTCTTTCAAGTTTCATACTTCTTCCACTTCCTCCTTATTTGTTGTTTCCATTATAAAATAATACCTCCAAAATATTCTATATAATAGGAGGTTATTATAAAAATTGTACAACTATATTATTTATTTTATCCATCCTATGAATGAAAAAGTCACCACATGTGCGTACGTACAGCTTACCATCTCCACATCTTTGTGTAGTTTGTTATTCAAACATTTAATCATTTTGATGGGTATAATAATGAGTATAAATGATATAAATAATAAATATAACATTATTATGATTCTGTATATATTATATACAATCCAATTATATAATATTTTAATATCAAAAGAATGATATCATCACTCGTGCGTACGTACGGACTACCGTCTCCACGAACGCGATGAGATTCATTTTCCATGATTAACCATTCAAGTATGATTATAAAGTATATATAATAAATAATAATGAAATATATTACATAATAATTATACTGGATTTATGTACATATATGTTTCATTTACTTAATTCCATTCAATTCAATAAGGAAATGAAAACAACATTCATGCGTACGTACGACCTACCGTCTCAATGAACAGTGTATTTCATTCCGTTTATCAATCTATCATATATATTTATATGCCGAATATATATTACATATAAATAATTTCTAACATTATGGAATTAATTAAATCAGGATATAAGTAATAATATCATGAATAACAAGTCGAAACACGTACGATAAATGAAACGATTTTTCCCCAAATGCTGCTTTAACATGGAATTTACAAAAGAACGGGTAATATAAAGTAATAAGTGAACCATATATGATAACAAAACAATGAATAGGATTATGTAATAAGTCAATGAAATTATTTAAATCTTTATATGGGAGGTTCAGATACATATGAAGCATATCAGACCTAAGGTAAGTGATAATTTTTCAATCTCATTTTTATCCGAGATTTCTGATACGTAAGTATTTACTGGGGTTATATTTCTCATCAATGTCCATAAGTTTTTTTAATAAAGTGTTTAATATTCTTACATGTATGTTTAAAGTCATGTTTACCCCTCTTTGACTTTTAATTTGTGTTATGGAAGGAATATTTCTTTTGTTTACCATACGTGGAATATTTGACTTTTTTCGTTAATAGTATGAGGAGAATGTTTTTTTAACTTATACAACAGAAATGGATTTTTACGGTTTTATAATGAAATATTTTCATGAATATTAATCTACAATATTTCATGACTATTTTCAACAAAATCCTTTTCTTTTAAAATTGTATGGCATTTTTTGAAATGAAAATGATTTTGAAGATGAAAGGATATTTTCCTGAAAAATTCATTTCAAGTGTTTTATCAAAACTATTTTCCATATAAGATGAAATTATTTAATATGTTTATGTTTCAAGTATAATGTCTCTGTTATTTTCATGGTTTGATTTTTCTTATTATGAAATTATATACATTTGTTTTATATGGATTATTTTATTTTGGGATGATGTTTATGAAACCCATATTATTCTTTGGGTTATGATGAATGATTTATCATTATATTATGTCACACAAAATAATGATTTCATTATGATATGGGTGGGACCAATATCTCCCTCCAATTAATTGGTTAAAAATTTATATCTCATGATATAGACATGGATGGAACCGTAAGTAAATCTAGTTCAGTGATAGAGGACTGGAACAAGGAGTGAACTCAGTTCATTAAGGGACTTTGTCCACTATGATGGTCTTGGCAGCAATTCGTTGGCTACTATGGAAATCATAACATGTGATTAATGGTTGCCACAATTACATGTTTTATCCCTATGCTATTTTATCATGGTTAATGTTCCTTTTTGATATATGCCTTATGTACTTCCATGATTTATGTCATTACTCATGATTTTGATGTTTTATGTTCACGTTTTTACGTTCAAATGTTTATGGATTGTTTTATGTTCTCCATGCTTACCCTTACTGAGCATTTGAGCTCACCCTTTTTATGTTTTCTTTTCCCCAGGATATAAAGAAAGGTTTTAGGAAATAAAAAAGGGTAAGATCTTCATGGGAGATGTTGAAGATCTTTCACCATGATTAGAAGATTGTGCTCTGAGTTTCCAAAGACATTAAACTAATACATTCTTTGGGCATATGTTTTTAGATGTATTAAGTATTCTAAAAAAGTAATTTAATTTCTATGTATGTCAAGTTTGTGTCTCTACATGAGATCTTGTTCTATTTGTGAAAAGGAAGACCAAGACTATGAGGTTGTGTGTTGATTGTATGGAAATAAATTCCATAAATATAAAGAACCAATATTTTATTCATTATATTGATAACCAATTTGATTAACTTGAAGGAGCACAATATTTTTCAAGGATTTGTATTTTTTGGGTATGATAAATTTTAAGTAATGATGGAAGATATTCCAAAGGGATAATTTCATATGATGTATGGAAACTAAGAGTTTATAGTAATTCATTTTGTATTAACTAATGTACCCCCTGTTTTTATGGATATGATAAATAGAGTGTTCCAAAAATTTCTTGATAATTTTTTTTGTACTGATTATTTATTATATATTTCTATACTACAAATATTATAATGAGAATAATAGTCATTTATGAATAATTCTTGAGACACTTAGAGAAAAAGAGTTATAACTGAAATTTATAAAGTGTGAATTATAAATTCACGAAGTTCTTTCTCTTTGAAATATTGTCTCTATGGATAGAATATAGGTTGATATATCTGATACAAAGTCACTCAAAGAATGAATTTTTTTCAATAAAAATAACTGAGGTACATAGTTTCCCTGGATTAACAAGTTACAGTCGGTGTTTTGTTCTAACATTTCCCCAATTAGAAATCATGTTAACCAAGTTGACATGTAAAGGGGTTAACATCCAATATATAGATCAATGCACAAGTGTTATTTCAATGCACAAGTGTTGACACTACCATTAAGAGGGGTAGACTTTGTCATATTTAGTGATGCATCAAAGAAATGACTTGGATATTTCATTATAAAAAATAATAAATAAAATTCTTATACATCAATACAGTTAAATATACTGTTGGTCGGAGTGGATACTCAAGAGGGTGGGGGTGAATTGAGTTCCAATTAATAATATCTATTTGAAATATTTATATTAAAAATCCCCCAAATTAAATAACCAGCTAAACTGTAATGAGTTTTTAATAAAATAATGGTTCTGCTAGGTTCTCAAGAGATTGATTAATTCTTAGTTAATCTAATCTGATGATTATGTTAGCTTTTGAAACTAACCTAATTGGTTACAATAAATACAAACACATTATTGTTTAACTATCATAGTAACTTTAAAATAGATTTTTAATTAATGTACTTACCAGCGGAATACTCAATATAGTTTTAAACAAAATAAACAAGCACAATAGTTTTAACCAAGAGGTTCAGTCTCAAGCTGAGACTTAGTCCTCTCAAACAATTTTATATAAACTATGATCCACACCCTAGATCGGGGTTTACAATATTACTCAGACTGTCCAGGTCCTCAGACCTCTACCACAGTTCAACATGGGAAAGAAACAATAACAATGGATCACAGGCTATCCAGTTCCTCAGACCTCTACCACTATCCACAATGGGATACAAGAGTGTAAGGTAAAGATTGAGTGGGGATTTAGATATTCTCTAGTTCAACACAAGAGATAGCGTTTGCCTAAAAATATATAGTACACACACTACTCAAAATGTAAATAAATGAAACACAATTGAACAAAACAAATAGAGATGAGTTTAGAATGCTCTATGTGTTTTGAGTGAAGCTATTGACTCCTTGGATTGATACAGATGAAGATTTGAGTCCCTCTCTGGTTTTAGTCAAGAGAAATAGAGTGTCGTTTTTGTATTTGACTTCCAAGTCCTAGTTTATCAGCCTGATCATCTTGAGTGTAGGTGAAATTTTTGAAGCTATTTACTCCTTGAGTGTCCAGGCTCTACAGATTCAATATATATTCTTCCTTCTTATTCTATTCAAGTAATTCCTTCTGATCATCAGAATATTGTCTTGTATATTCATGGAAGGACTGATCGAACAACCTACCTTTAGTAGTTTGAGGTTCCCTTATATACCTTTACCTCTGGCACTGGGAATGATTTCCTTTTTATAGGTATGAGGTAAAGTTCCCTGACATTCAACAAACATTAATAAATTAATACCAGCTGTATTAAAAGTACAAAATATGACCACTGTTATTAAGAAAATAAATGTATGGTTTAGAGTTATAGTGACTGGTTTCCATCAGTAGCTTTTAGTATCAGTGAGCTTGTATCGGTGGAATTGAGTTAGTACGTCTGTATCGGTAGCTATTTCTCTTTATAACAGTAGACTATGTATCAGGGACAGTGATTCTGTATCGGTAGCTCCTCTTATTTATAGATCTTCTTTTATCGGTGGCTCTCTCCATCATTAACTCGCCTATATCGGTAGCTGATTGTATTGGTGGCTCTGTCTGTATCGGTAGACATCATATCAGTAGCTGTATATTTGTATCGGTAGACTTGTATCAGTTGGTCTTTCTGTCTGTATGAGTAGCTCTTGATATAACAATAGAATTTTTCTATCAGTTATCTTTGCTTATCGGTATACTATGGCTGTATTACAGACTATGTTCATACCAGTGGACTTACTCTATCAGTAGGTCTGTATCAATGACTCAAAAACATAATACTTATCTATTTTATGAAAATCATATCTAGATTGAGTTAGTATTATTTCAAAACATGTATAAACATAGATAAACATTGACTAACATATTCCAATTATTATTTTAATATTTTTGACAACTCAATAATAGGATGACATAATTTAAAAAATAGATATGATTATCAAAATATATTAAAACATAATTGAGATTATCAAAACAGGTGAGGTCAACAATCTCCCCCTTCTTGATAATCACAAATTATGGTATTATAATCCAAAATAATAATTAATATATTAGTATAAAATACAGTGGGTCACACTTCTTAGTGTGAGTAATGAAATTTTCAAATGTATCAGTTAATAGAGTATTACATTAAAATGTATCAGTGGTATGAAACAACTATATCAGAGGAAGAATTATAAATCAAATTTACTAGAGGTAAATGTATTATGCTCATACCAGAGGGTATGCTATGCTCATACTAGAGGTAGAATATAGTATTCTCATATTTCTCCCCCTTTGTGATTAGAAAAAAGTAGTAAACAATGGATGTGAGAAGTAAAAGAAGGTAAAAGAGAATAAGATCATATATATTTCATTGGGTAAAAATATAGAGAAATACAAAATTGAGGAAAAAAGAGTACAAGTGATTCCTATCAAATTTCCTATCCATTATTCAATCCACCTCCTTAGCATGTGATTTGGATTTTCCCTTGGAATTAGAAGAGGATTCAGGCTGGGTAGATGTAGGTGGAGGCTTGGGAACACCAGATATAATCCGAGGAGGCTGAACTACTGATACAATGCCTGTCCTATAATGTGGAGCCCTCTGGGTGATCATATGAGAGAGACGTATGGTTTATTGAGCTAGTTTCTTATGAGGAATGGAGGTAGACTGAGGAGAGGCAGGCAGAGTTGGAGGTACAATGATAGGAGTACTGTATACATGCAAAAATGGAAGTAACAGATTTATAATGTACCAAATGATTCTTACTCCCCTTTCCATAGCATATATAAAGTCATCCTTGTTCTCCATAAACTTTCCTAGAGCTGGAGTCAACTCTATGGGCTTGATGACTTGTTCTCTGAAAACTTGAGTGACTAGAGTTAGTTTCATGTTCTCTAACAGAATCTTGAAATGATTTTTCAACTGATTTTTAGTGTAGACCCTTTGGAAATAGTAATCCACATTGTCTTTTACCTATTTCTGAGAATCAGTGGCCTCTCTCATAAAATTATGATCAATTTTCCCTATATCCCTAGTGGTAGAAACCACATGGGTCAATCTAGCAGAGTCTATAGTGCCACTGGTGGAAGACTGTCCAATCTCTTCTCTCATCACAGCTCGAATCTGATCAATATCTAAAGAAGGCCTGGTAGTACTCAGAGGTGAAACAGTAAAGGATATTGTTTCCATAAAAGATTTAGTCATCCCACTTATGAGATTTTTCACAAGAGAGTCCTGGGTGCTAACATGTTTCTCCATGGAATTCTTAAATTCCTAAAAAACTGATACCATCTGGCTAACTACACTTTTTACAAATTCCAAATACTTGTCTTCTTGAGATTTAGAGAACATATAAGACTCCATAGAGACAACCTATTTCATTAGAGATTCAACATCCTCTACCAAGCTTGAAACTTGATTCTTGCAGGTCTTGACATTATCCAAAACACCAGATACTGATTCAATAATCATAGATTGAATAGATGATATTAAAGAGGTTTCCATTATTCTCATCTCTTCCATAAAATAGGTCTTGAGATCAAACTTCAACTGGTTTAAATAATATTTTCTTACTATATCCTCAGGTAAAGTTTCAGAAAAGAGATTATAAGTGACAGGAGTTCTACTGATCGGTGTCTCATATTTTGAATCAGGATAGTGTAACCAAGAAACTACAAAACCCAGTTCTTTGTCCCAGTCTTCAATCTCATGATCTACTGAAACAGTACCACGTCTGATGGGATGCTCCCCCTCAATCTGTGCATTCACCTAAACATGAATATCAACAGCAGCTTGAGGAGGCAGGTCATCCTCAGAAGAATCCTACACAACCATCTCCATTTGAACAACAGGAGGCTCAATAGGAATAACTGCAGGTTCTTCCATCTCAACCAAAATAACCTCTTTAGGCATAGCATAATTCCCAATCAGTGGACTTAAGCTCAAAGAACTCTCATCTGAACTATCAGAAACATGTTCTATATTTTCATATACTTCTTCCTCATTATCTGGAGTAGTTTGGTCTTCCTCATCAATATGGGATTATTAATTTCCTACTTCTAACACAATTTATTTTTCTATATGATACAACTTCAACAACTGGACTTGTAGGTAAGTCTGGACCCCTTCCATCAGCTACCGAGGTGTCCTCCTCATCAGTATCATCACTATTCTGAGGTTTCTCTTCATCATGTCCTAGACCTGGATCTCTTCTATCTCTTGGCCTATTTGGGTGGTCAACAGGGGTGAACTTATCATACACATTCTCATCATCAATAACCCATTTCCTTCTCCATGGGTTCCAGCCATTCTTCATATACTTACAGATTGTGCTTGTGATGGAAAAAATATTTCTCCCAACTACTATCTCATCTTGAGACGCATCTACTCCTTTCACCTTGATCATTACTGAAATAAAATTTGCAAAGACTAAAGCATTGGATCTTAACTTAGGCCTGGTCATATCCTCAATTTGGATCATCAATATCCTGCACATATTTACCTTGACACCATGCGTCAGCAAATGAAATAGATAAATATCTTGATATCTCAAATTTTCAAATTCCCCTCTTCTTGGACCTAGCACATGTTGGAAGAATTTGAATAATAGCCGGTTTTCTCCATCCATCTCAGTATACACTACCTTTTTTCGTTTTCCACTACCGCTGAGGTGTTCCAAAGCAACCTCATAGTCAAAAATATCACTGGTAGGAGGTATTGCCTTTTACGTATACCCAAATACACCCTCATGCGGTACTTTCAGACATTCAACCCATTCAACAAAAGAAAAAGAAATTTCCTTGCCATTCACTAATGAAACCATTCTGTTTTCTTCTTCAAACCTCTCAAAATGAACAAAAGCATAAAACTCCTTAACAAACATAGGATGATGAGGTCCATTGTTGTTTGAAAAACATTTGAGCCATCCTTGTTCCTCCAATACTATTAGAACTAATGAATTTCTAGGTAAGATCCATTCCCAACTGAGTTTCTTTTCGATTACTACTTCTCTATTCTGCAAATTCGGGTTCACTGCACGCTTCCCCGACCTTGTTCTACTTTCACTGCCACTACCTTCAGGTCTTGTTTTCTGATTCTTCGCACTTAGCGCATCACTATCATCCCTTAATATCATGAATTTTTTTCTTTCTATCTCCAATCTAAGAACTTATGGTTATGTGTTATTCGGGGGTTTGAGAAGTGAGTATTGAAGAGAGGAGAGTTCTCTATGGATTTAAATGTGACTAAGGATTAGGATTTACCATTTATTAATTGAAATGTAATAAAAATAATTATACTGAAAAAAATAATATTTTTGGCTAAAGAAAATGAAAATCATAGAGCGCATTACATGTCGGTGACAATTATTGGTGAGTGCCCTGGTGGTGAGGTTTATCTATTGGTGAGGTATCTCTATTGGTGAGGTGTCTCTAGTGGTGAGGTTTTTCAATCGTTGAGGTGTATCTAGCGGTGAGGTTTTCTAATGGTGAGGTTTTCTAGTGGAGAGGTTTTCTAATAATGAGCCTTCTTAGCGGTGAGGTTTCCTAGCAGTGAGGTTTCATAGCGGTGAGGTTTTCTAGCGGTGAGGATTTCTAATGGTGAGGTTTTCTAACAGTGAGGTTTTCTAGCTGTGAGTTTTTCCTAACATTGAGGTTTCCTAACTGTGGGGATTTTTAGAGGTGAGGTTTTTCCAAATAGTGAGGTTTCCTACTGGTGAGGTTTTCTAGCGGTGAGGTTTTCAAACAGTGAGGTTTTTTAATGGGGGAGTTTTCTAGCGGTGAGGTTTTCCTAATAGCATGGTTTCATAATGGTGAGGCTTTATAGCGGTGATGTTTTCCTAAAATTTAGGTTTCCCAATGGTGAGGATTTATAGTGGTGAGGTTTTCCTAACAGTGTGGTTTCCTAACATTGACGATTTGGATAACAGTGGGGCTTTGGCTAACGGTGAGGATTTGGCTAACAGTGAGGATTTGGATAATGGTGAGGATTTGGGTAATGGTGAGGATTTGTCTAACGGTGAGTATTTTATTCCACAAAGTATATCATTCCTAACTCATGTCTAACGTAACTTAACCAATCTGAACATAATGTCTTGTTGAATATGTCAGCTAATTTATGTTCAGTACCTATAAATTCAGGAGTAATATCACCCTTTTGGTAATGATCTCTCAAAGGGTTGTGCCTTACATCAATGTGTTTGGTCCTATAGCGAGATATAGTATTCCTAGAGATATTGATCGAACTAGTGTAATCACACTTTATTGATACATGCCTAAAATGATATCCATATTCCAATAATGTATGTTTCATCCACAGAATTTGTGCACAGCAACTACCAGTAGTGGTATATTCTGCTTCAACAGTAGACAATGAAATAGAGTTCTAATTTTTACTACACCATAATATTAGGGACTTACCTAGAATATGACATGTTCCAGACATTCTCTTTCTATCTAGCTTGCAACCAGTAAAGTAAGCATTTGAATAACGTATTAAATCGAATGATTGTCCTTTTGGATAAAATAATCCTCAGTTGGTAGTATGTTTAACAAATTTGAAAATTCATTTAACAGCATGAAAGTGTGACTCGTTTGGATTATCTTGAAATCTCGCACACATACACAAACTAAACATAATATTTGGTCGACTAGAATTAAGGTAACGTAGGCTTCCAATCATACCTCTGTAGTTAGTTTGATCCCCTGGTTTTCCAGTTTCATCAGCATCCAACTTACAAATAGTACTCATAGGTGTATCACTTTCCTTAATACTATCCAAACCAAAACATTTTAAAATATCCTCTGTATATTTAATTTGATTTAAGATAACACAATTTTAATTTTTAAAAACCTTAAATCCAAGAAAATATTTTAGTTCTCCAATTAAGCTCATTTCAAATTCATTTTGCACACTCTTTGAAAAATCAATACACAAAAATTTTTTAGAAGACCCACAAATAATATCATCAACATATATTTTTACTACAAAAATTTCTTTGGAAATTATTTTAATAAAGAGAGTTGTATCAGAAATCCATTTAGAAAATCCTTTTAAAATACGAAAACTACTAAGCCTATCATACCAAGTTTTTGGGGTTGTTTTAAAACATATAGAGCTTTAGAATTATTAAAAACTTGATTTGGAAAATGAGGATTAGTAAATCTAGGTGGTTGTTCAAAAAAACATCTTCAATTATAAAACCATTCCGAAAAGCGCTTTTAACATCAATTTGATATAACGGGAAATTCAGATTAGCAGCATAGGCAAGTATAATCCTAATAGATTCTAATCTAGCTAGAGGTGCAAAGGTTTCCTCATAGTTTATTCATTCCACTAGACTATATCCTTGTGCAACTAGTCTTGCCTTGTTTCTAATGATATTTTATGATTCATTAACTTTATTTCTAAAAACTTATTTAGTGCCTATGGTCAAGATGTCCTTATTCCCATCAACTAATTCCTAGGCTTTGTTTCTATCAAATTGATTTAATTCTTCTTGCATACCTATTACCCAAAATTCATCATTGATTGCATCATTGATATTTTTAGGTTCTAACTGTGAATTAATATCTTGATGTACAACCTGATTTCTTAGAGAAGCTCTAGCATGTGTCCCTCTATCTAAATTTCACACAACAGCATCTGAAGGATGATTCTTTAGAATCCTAGTTGGTCTGGTCAAAGTAGGACTAGAGAATTCAGGTTCATCTGTAGGTTTGGTTCAAACAGAAGTAGGTTCTCGAAAATTAGCAAAATTACTTGTTTTTATAGCAGGTTCATGGCTTTTATCATTAAGGTCCAGAATAGGAAAATCAACTTCAATATTTTCAAGAGAGGGATTTGATTCATGCGGATCAGTTTCATCAAATTTTTTATGTATTGATTCTTCCACACATTTGGTTCTTTTGTTAAAGACTCTATAAGATTTACTGGTTATAGAGTAAACTATAAATATTCCCTCATAACATTTAGTAGAAAACTTTTCAAGATTATCCTTAGTATTGAGAATAAATACTTTTCAAGCAAAAACACTAAAGTAACAATCTTTAGGCATCCTATTATTCCACAGTTCATAAGAGGTCCTTTTAAGAACAGGTCTAACTAAGACTCTATTTGTAATATAACAAGCTATATTTAGAGAAGTTTCATCTAGAAATGGGGATAACCTTTTTTGTTTAAGGTTAAAACTTTCCAATCAGTTTCTAACGGGTTTATTTGTAGAACCGAAAACATCCAATGATTCTATATCCATTTAGACCTACTTTCCAAAGGTAGGTACCCAATAGTTTTGGACTTATGAGGCTTAAGAATTTTCATTGGTCGAGAGGAAGGGAGGTTAGACTCGTCACACCATTTTGGGGGGAATTATTGTCTACTCTAGGAAGTCTATTATAGATTTGATTTATGTTTGTGAATCCTTATTAATTTACCAAGCATGAAAATGAGTTTTTCCTTTAGACCTTGCAATCAATGATTGATACGTAGGGGATTTAGAGAATCATTTATATGTATTTGAGGTTATTCATCAATAGAGAATCATCCATATGAATCAGTGATTCATAGTCAATGGTAACCATCAATACATTATATAGAACTCTCTTGGTCATTATGATGACCATACTAGTTTTAAAGCTTGTCAATGGGGCACTTGATGTTTATTATCATTAAAAAAGATAGGGATTATTTTAGAGTTGAGATCATACCCACATATAGGCTACCTACGTATCCTTATTCGAAAAGGAATTAGAACCCACGTAGTTTGAGTGAAGAAGTATAAGGTTTATGCATGATTAATGGCTCAAAGAGAGATTTCATAATTACTTTTACACTCTAAGATCACGTGAGTCATGCTCGGTGTGAGAAACATGAGGTATTAGTAAAACCTGACCATTGTTCAACGAAAGATGCAATCATAATAAATGATGTGGGGCAGTATGTATGTATGACCACCCATGTAAATTAAGACAAATAAAACTAGTAAAGAATCCTAAGATCAGGGTCCATAAAGGTGTTTTTACTTTATGGAGATTTGGGGTTTTAACCCGGGACTTACTCCTAAAAAGGAATTCATAATTTTATGATGGGATTATGATTGGGTTTTATTCCTGAAAAGGAAGCCCAAATAAAATGAAATTAAGACATGGGGATTACTCTTGAAGAGGATACCCATATTAAGGGGACTTGTAATTTTGGGATTACTCCTGAGAAGGAGGCCCAAATCAAAATATCTTCTCAGAATTCCTTTCAGATAAGAAAGACAAAAAAATAACCATTATACAGATGGATATGAAGAGGGTATGGAAGGCTATATTTGAATATAAAAGGTGTATTTGAGGAAAGGAGGTGACTAGGAAGGAGGCACACAAGTTTTGTTCTGTCGCGCTAGTCCTGGTTGCGCAAGTATACTTGTGCGACATGAGTCAACTTGGGCGACAAAGAATCCATGAAGAGATACATGGGAATATTTGAATTGGATCCCTTAGTATCATCCCTATAGGCTTTTAGATGGGTGGCGTGCAAGTTTACTTGAGAGGGAAAGGTGCAGAACAAGTATCATCACTTCCCTTAAGGGCTAGACACTTAGGCGCACATGTATTGAAGAGTTCTAATACTTAAGCCATATTATTCCTCTTTAGAGATTCCATTCTAGGTAAATAAATACAGTAGAAGTGTTCAGAAGACATTCGGAAAAGACTTGGGAAACCAGAGTTTGAATCTATGTTTCGGAAAACTTGTCGTCGAAATGGGGTGCCCACATGGGCTATTTATAGGCCACCTGAGTTTGGGAGAAAAACCACTTTGGGTGCGCAACTGACCTTTGCACCCATGACTAGAGTTCAAGTGACTTGCACGCCAAAGGTTGGCGCATAGGTATACTTTCGCGCCTTAATGCCTTTGTGAAATTCTTGATGTAATTCCCTCTTTTTTTCTTGACGTATGTCCCTTAGTCAATCTTTGGACTCTATGATGGAACGAGGCTTCAAAAAAAGTCCCCCCTCAGAGTTGGATCCAAAAAAGGAAAAAGGATTTGACTCTATGGAAATTGAGAAACCAAGATCCAGTGGCGCACAGGTTTCAGCGCGCATGTTTCTGAATCATCTATAAATATAGAAATCACTTTGGGCAAAGCATCCAGCTTTTGAATGCTTTTCGCTCTCATCACGCAATTGATCTCTCGTCGCTTACTCTATGATGGAATGGAGCTTCAACAAAAGTCCCCCCTCAGAGTTGGATCCAAAAAAGGAAAAAGGATTTGAATCTAAGGAAATAGAGAAACCAAGATCCAGTGGCGCCCAAGTTTCAGCGTGCAAGTTTCTAGATCTCCTATAAATATAGAAATCACTTTTCTAAAATCATCCACCTTTCGAATTCTTTTCGCTCTCGTCACACAATTGAGCTCTCGTCGTGTGTGTGTCTTGGCTTTTCGCTTGTCTGTTCATCTTTTTGTTGCGTCATGCTTCCTCATACTATTTTTGAATTACACGCCAGTACTAGCGCGGTACAACTTGCATGGCCGACTTAGACTTGTGCGCCAAGATTAGACTTGCACGCCTTAATTCCATAACAATTTTTTCAATTTCTTCACAATTTTTTTGAAAATCACAACTTACTTAAAAGTTAATTATTCAATCGTTGTGTTGATTCAATGGATCCAAGGAAGATTGGATCGAATGATGAGCTGGCTAGAAAGTTGATTAATGACAAGATGAACATCATTGGCCATGATTACTATGATATCTGTGAATGCACTCTCCCAGATTTATCCAATTACATGAAGAAATATCATGTCAATTTCCCACAAAGTATTTACCTGCCTCTGTATGGGAATGGTCATCTGCATTGAGTCAACATTCCAGATGCAAAGAATTATATACCCGAGATGCACCTGCATTTCTACCTCTCTATTTTTGTTATGTTGTGCATTAAGAGCGGCAATAATGGTGTGAAATTTCAAAATTTTCCTCCATTCCATTTCCTTGCAGATATGAAAATGGAAAACCCATGGGCTGATATGTTTTCCACTGCCAGTTGGTGGAGAGAAGACTATCATGACATTATAACAATATCTAAAAATAGTATTCTTTCCAAATGGCTATTTACATCCAATGATCCATTCTCAAATCTGTGTATCCATCTTCCAAGTCTCTTAGACAAAAACAGAATCGCTAATTGATCAGCAAAAAATTTTCTCTAACTGCACTCAAGAACATTCTTTTACAATTGTTCCAAGAAGAGCTAGTATCATTGCTTCTCTTATTGTATCTAGTTGAATGAATTAATTCGAGGTGGATGGTGATGAATCTTGGGATGTTGTAAATCAAATGAAGAGTTATGTTGAAAGCCACTTGTAATTTCTTGAAAAAATAGAAGATGATAAAATTTGTGGATGTTCTTCTAATTTAGTGCATCAATGAAAAAAAGACATTTCACCTTCAACCAATCGTACCTGCATCCTATTGGTAATTACTTATATATATTTTTTACATAATCCAATGGGAATAGTAAGCATAGTTTTATTGTTTCTAGTATTATAAAAATAACCCTACAAACATTGAATATTTTTATTTCTCAATATTTCCTAAATCATACAAAATGTATGTTTAGCGAGGTGGGACTCAAATTTTGTTCAGAGATCCTTTTACTGGTTCCCAATTTAATGTGTACCCTATATCTTGTTTGCAGTTTAAAGCCATGTATTTTGTACATAAAAATGATACTGTTTAAGGTCGAATAGCATTGACTGAATGGATTAAAATTGACTTAGTTCCTTGATAATTTATCTCAAAACATATTACCATATTCAAGTATGAGAGAAAACATGTAAACTATGACTTAAGAAATTTCTAATCTGAGGAATGATATGAAAAAATGGGAAAAAAGGCATAAGAGGAAGTATTTCCTAAGAGTGAATTATACAGGGCCACTTAAGGGCATTGGATGCATAGTCAAATAATAGAATCTTTTGGATGACAGGTCTGTTATGTTGAATACTTAAGCAAGGACACCTAGGGGCACATGCTTCATAGTCAGGAAAAAGAACTATAATAAATTTTACAATTCTATTGCTAAATCCAATGAAAGTTTATGGAGATTTAAATTTTCCAAAGCATAGAGTCTACTGTATGGAAGGTGGTACTTGAATATGGAGATGATATTTCAAATCAATATTGGAAAAGAATTGGATGAATGTCACTCCTGCGAAGGTTTGACCCAAACAAAGGGAAGGGAAAAATAAACTATAGACTTAAATACTTTGAGATCATGAAAAAGAGTATGTGAAAAATATGTTAAGGATGGCTATTTTTGCGGATCCCCACATATTTTCGTTAAGAATAATAAGGAAAAAAGGTGGTTTTTCTCACAATAATGAAGTAACCACTATTTGAAAAACCAATTAGGGGGTTGAATTATGTAGGTCCATTTAAGGCCATTGGCTGCATAGTAAAATAATAGTATCTTTTGGATGACAGGTCTGTTATGTAGACTACTTATGCAAGGCCACCTAGGGGAAAGTTCTACATAGTCAGGAAAAATAATCATTGAGTATTAGACATTTTTTGACCAGAAGTCAAGAAAATGGTTATGGAGATCTAGAAGTATTTATGGTTAGGAGTATGACACATAAAAATGGGCATTGCTCAATGCATGAAGGAGATACACAGACCAATTCTAACCATAATCATGTTGTGTCTAGGTCCTGAATTGAGATGTTGGAATTCATTACATATCCCATAAGGATGGGAATCAAGCCATACGTAGTTCTTAAAATACAGTTTAACGTCATGTGGGATGAGAGTGTAGGAGATCGTAGTTTAGGGCCATAGATCTTGGACCATAATGAGGAATACACATTGTGTGTTTTATAAACCAGATGTGAATGAAAACTTGGGTTTTCATACCACATTCAAGTTTTCATAGGGTGGATTTTCAGCTGAGGGACTGAAAGTGGAATTTGGGGTTAGACCCGAAAACTTGGGGGTGGATTTGAGGGATACATGAATGCACCTATATATCCCATAATGATGGGAATCAAGACATACGTAGTTCTTGAAATACCCTCTTTACAGATTTTGTTCGTACAAGTGAAGGGTGAAAGGGGACATTAGTGCAATGATGGTTTGACCCTAGAATAATGGTTTTGGCATTTATATGTATGCACGTAGTCCTCGGAATTTGACATGGTTAGAGATCAACATCAATAATGATTCCCGCTCTATTGAGGGTGTCAACTATTGTGTTAGTTTATTGTAATACAAGACAAAGGTATGAATAGTTTAGGGTCATATGCATGGACCGGTGCTGCATAGTTTAGCGTCATGTAGCTAAGACGTATTGCTATGAAGTTTAATGTTTAGTAGTGAGGATAATGGGGGACTATATAGTTTAACGTCATATAGTAAGGATAATGGTGAACCAATGTGAAGATGATGGTTTTGGGCTTAAACCTCATGAGGTTTCCTACGTACCCAGCCTAGAAGGAATGTATCAAATTCCACATAGTTCAATTGAAAATGAATTGGTGATCGAGTTTTACTTGAGGACAATGACCTAATAATGGTGTTGGGGATTACCCATGGTTAGCATCCTAGAGACGGTATTATGGTTGAAGTTTACTCTAGGATCAATGTTGCCAACGAGCCTGTACCCTAGTGGTGAAGGCTCCTACTTGGCATCCAAAATACCCAATATCAAATCCGAGCAGGGAAGAATTCCCGAGTACTATAGCAGGGTACTGTAGCAGGACTGTAGCACCACTGTCGCAGCGGCGGACTGTAGCGGCGGCAGGAGTGTAGCAGCGGAGGGACTGTAGCAGGGTACTGTAGCGGCGACGGTACTATAGCAGGTGTTGTAGCTGCGTGGGTACTATAGTAGTAATGTTCATCGAGGGGTCCTTTGGGCAATAAAAATGGGCTTTCTAGCCCCATATGCAGGCTAGCTGGCCTTGGGCCTTCGGGCTATGTAATGGGTCACCCTCTACCGATTCTAAAGAGGACTTTGCTTTAATAATAAATTGAGGCTTCAACCCCAACCATTAAAAAAATACTTAGTGTGAGAAACAAGATTTAACAACAAACCTAATGATGCACAGTTTAATGTCATGTAAGACATAAGGGTGTTGTACAGTTTAGTGTCATGTAGCTAGGACGTATTGTAGTTTAACATCTTTCAAGACATGTGCACATTTTAACGTCATGTAGGACAAAAGGGAAACAATTTAACGTCATGTTGGACAATAGGGACATAGTTTAATGTCATGTTGGACGATAGTGAGACAGTTTAACGTCATGTTGGATGATAGGGACACAGTTTAACTTCATGTAGGATGATAGGGAAACAGTTTAATGTCATGTTGGATGATAGGGAAAAAGTTTAACGTCATGTTGGATGATAGAGGGACCAAGTAGTTTAAAGTCTTGTTGTGAGGGCTATAAGGTGTATTTGTATTAAAAAAAATAATTTTTCAAGAATCTTTCATTGGTTGGAGTTTTAATGAGTTCTCCATTCACTGAGATTAAAGAATAAGCACCATTAGAGTATACATTATGTATTGAATATGGTCCTTCCAACTTTGGCTCAAGCTTGGGAGATTTGTTTCCGGGTATCATTGGAGTTCCAAGGACCAATACTAACTCTCCTTTAATGAAGGAATGAAGATGAAATTTTTTGTTGAAATCTCATGCTATTCGATTCTGATAGACTTCCAAGTGGTGCAGGGTGCACAATCTTTTAACATCTAATCATTCCAATTAATCCAATAGCTTTTTAGATTGTTCATCTATTGATGGTTGATCACAAATGGTTACTTTATGCGAAGGTAATTGAACCTAAATGGGCAATAAAACTTCTGTTCCATATACCAATGAATATGGAGTTGACCGTGTAGTAGTGCGGGTGCTGGTCCGATAATCCCATAAATCATGAAATTTTTTATTAGTCCATGATTTCTTATCTTTATCCACCTTATTTTTCAGTATGTTAGAATGTGTATTATTGAAGGCTTCTATTTTTCCATTGGATTCTGCATGATACTGAGATGAATTGTTATATTTGATGTTGTTTTCTTGATACAACTTCCTTTCCTCGGATGAACAGAAGTTGGTGCCATTTTCCATCAATATGGTATGAGGGACACCAAATCTGGTAATGATGTTAGACTTTATGAATCTAACAATGATTTTAGAATGAAATTCTTTGAGAGGTATTGCCTCTGCCCATTTAGAAAAGAATTCATTAGTAGTAAGAATATACTTAAACTGCTTTGATGTAGTCGAAGGGTAAGGTCCTACTACATCCATTCCCCATGTGGAAAATGGCCATGAGTATTTAGTTGTATGGAGATAATATTGGGGTTGATGAATGAAATTGGCATATACATAGAGAGAATGACACTTTTTAGTGCAACCAACACAATATTGTATTATTGAAGGCTAGAAGTATCCAATCCTTCGAATTTGATCAGACAGTCTATGTCCAAACTGGTGGGCACCAGAGACGCCTGCATGTAATTCTTTCATGACAGCCATTGTCTCTTCCCCATCAATACATCTGAAAAGAATTCAATCAAAACATCACTTGTAGATATTTTTTTCTAGGTGATATGGGATATCATAAAGGGTAAAATTGACCACTCATCGCCAAACTTGTTCTTTCTCGACTCTATTAGGTGGGAGTGTTCCATTTTGAAGGTATTCTCTGATAGCTGTCATCCATCCTGTAGTATGACCATATGGTTCATAAATGGGACTAATTTCATTGATTTCCACTATTCTAATTTGAATATAAGGATAAATTGTACGACAGTGGCCAATATTGATGATTGTTTCATCCCAATTTGGATCTTCCAGAACTTTGGCAACATTTTCCAGTTCATCAGCTTGAGCATTTTTTGATCGCGGGACATAATAAAATGTTGGTTCTGAAAGAAAATTATGTCTTTAACTCTCTGACGTAATCATACAAAGAGATTAACTCTTCTTTTCGGATGGCATATTCCACATTAACATGTTTGATTAGCAGGTCTGAATCACCTTTAACCTTTAAGTGATTCACCTATTCTTAAAGGGACAACTCCAATCCTACAATGAGAGCTTGATATTCTACTTCATTGTTTATACTGACTTCCAACAATAAGAAGGAATATGGTAGAACTTCATTTTCTGCGGAAATAAGTATAATTCCCAACCCAACTATGTTGAATTTAAGATCTTCCATTTTCTTCCCTGTTGGACTTCTGGAAGCACCATCAAAGTACAATTCCCATGTTTGAAGATTATCATTAATATAGAATAATTCCTCATTAGGAAGTTCAATATCTAAATATTTATCTTCTACTGAAGGGTTTTTAGCAAGGAAATCAACCAGATCATGGCCATTTATTGCCTTTTGAGACACATACTGGATATCAAAATGCTGCAAAATAACTGTGCACCTTGTCAGACGTCCTGTAAGCATTGGACGATTGAGGATAAATTTGAGCGGGTTATTTAGAGATACCAAATGTACCTCATGATTTTGTAGGTAGTGTCTCAATTTCTGAACTGCAAAGATTAACGCTAGGCAGCACTTCTCAATACTTTAATATCATGTTTCTACCTCAATCATAGTCCGATTGAGATAATAAAGGTTGTTTTCATTCCCAACATCAATCTTTTGGGAAAGGAAGGCACATAATGAATCACTCTAAAGATGTTACATAAAGAATAAGTGGTCTTCCTTCAACAGGTGGAATTAATAATAGTGGAATCAAGAGATATTTATTGAGAATATTGAATGCTTCTTGACATTATTTAGCACCCTGGTAAGTGACTCCCTTCTTCGTTAATTTGGTGAAGGGTAAACATTTTCTTGGAAAAATGATGATGAAACGCTGAATATATGCAAAATTTCCTTGAATTCCACTCAATTCCATTAAATTTCAATGAGGTGACATAACAAGGATTGATTTTGTCTTCTCATGATCAACTTTGATATCATGATGGCATACAACAAAGCCAAGAAATTTTCTTGAGGTTACCCCAAAAACACATTTAAAGGGGGTCATCATCAAATTGTGTTGTTGATGTTTATGGAATATGATTTCCATATCAGCCAAGTGATTAAAAAATTTTCTGGATTTAACCACCAAATCGTCCACGTAACATTAAACAAATTTCCCTAAAAAGGGTTTGAAGATATGGTGCATGCCACATTGATATGTTGCACCGGCATTCTTCTATCCAAAGGTCAGTACCCGATATCAAAACACACCATGAGGGGATCTAAAGGCTGTAGATTCTTCATCTTCTGGAGCCATTTGGATTTGATTATAACCATAATATCCATCCATGAATGAATGTGCTTTATAGCTAGCTGTTCCATCAATTAAGAGTTCTCTGATTGGAACTGGAAAATCATCCATGGGACAATGCCGATTTAGATATCTGAAATCAATGAAAACTCTAATTTTTCCATACTTATTTTTCACTGGGAAAATATTAGCCATCAATTTGGGATATTGAACTTATCTGACGATGATATCCTTGACAATCTTATTCCACTTCAGCTTCAATTTTGGAGGCATAAGTTGGGTGTGTTATTTTTGCAGCTTTCATGAATCCTCGATGTTCTTCTCTCAAACACAAATGATGAGTAGAAACATCAAGATCAAGACATAGATCTTTTGTATAATTCCAATCAAATATATCTCTATTTGTTAAAAAATTTTAATATACATGTCTTGTACTTTCTGATTCATGGTCGCACTAATTAAAGTGGGGCGTGGATATTCTTTTGTACCCAGATTTATTTCTCTATGTTCATCCACAGTGGTAGAGATACCTTCATGAAATGATGGAGGAGCATCCCTGAGGTCTTCCTCTTCATCTTCAATATGTGGTACTTCATTTGTTTCTACTTTCATAGTAGATGATGAAGCAGAATTTCCATAATCATGAGAGAAGTTAAAATTTGAACATCTTAAAAAAAATCTACCATTTCTGACCTTATTAATGATGAAGGGTTTTCCTTGGGTAATAAATAGGGGATGATGGATTGAGAATCAATATCATCGTTCACCTCTAAAATTTCTATAACTTCTTCTACCCTGGTTGATGATGTATAGAATTTCTGGATTTCAGTGGATGAAATGAAGACATCTCTATTTGAGATTTCATCATTTCCTGGTGAATCAAAAATTTCTACCATTCTGTCTCGCTTGGTTTTCATAATTGACATTTTGGAATTTTTTATAAGAGTGTTTGGATTTGGGTCTATCCTGTCAACTTGACTGATAAGAAACACATAATCTATACTCACATGTATGAATGGGTTTACTATAATCATTTCCAAACCATATGGAGCATTAATTTTGGTAACCTCCTTTGTCATGGAAATCTCATTTCCCTCCATGTGATAGAATCATACGTCAATTTATTAAGATTCACATGTTTTTAATGGGGATTTATCACCATAAAATGTCTCAATTTGACCATTGCAACAATATTTGAGACATTGATGGTATGATGAAGGTATAGCCACATGTTGATGTAGCCATGGTCTTCCAAGCAAAATGTCGAAGGTTGTTTCATGATGAACAACCATGAAATATGAATTGGATACATGGTCTCCAAACTGATTTATGAGTGTAATATCACCCATAGGTTCTTGTTCATTTTTATCATATCCATGCAACATAAAAGTAGAAGAAGATAAATCAGATTCGGTGACGCCCAATCGACAAAGTGTACAAATAGGGATGAGGTTCACTCCAGAACAATTATCAATGAAAGCTCATAGGATGTATAAATCATTTACCTTACTAGATAAATACAGAGTTGTAATATATCCATGCACAACATCATCTTCATCTTCATCTTCATTTGTAAAATATATCAATGCATGACATTCTACATGATCATTCTCTATATTGTAGACTTCAGCCACATCAATTTCAGTTTTGAATTCTTGAGGACTTGACAAAGCCTTAATGAGTGCGTCCCGAAGATCCTTTGATAGATTCAAGGCATCCAGAACTGATAAGTTGGCCGGTACATTGTCCAAATGTTTCAAGACATCATACATTTGGTCCAAAGGTCAGTGTTTCCCAACAAGAACATGTTGTATCACAGGTTCCTTAAAAGTTGATGCTTTGGGAGTAGATGCATCTTATAATGGGGTAGGACTTGGAAATAGTCCTGGGTTTGGCAGATTAGACCAACTAGGTCTATTTATTTGCTGAGAGGAAGAAGGTGTAACCTCTAACCGATAATCCAAAATAATTGCGTCAGGACTGAATCTTTCATGTGTGGAAGAACTTTCTTTTTCTTGTTGATACCGCTGAAGGGATTTACCACGAGTTTCTATTGCATATACAGTTCTAGCAGGGGTAGGATTATAATAGTGGATTTTGAAATATCCACTTCTTCCCCTGTATCCTAGACCAATTGAAATGCCTCTAATTCCCTTGTTTGATACAGGGAACTTAGGCTCATCAAGGTGAAAACTGTATCTAGCATACGGATATGTTACATGAATCATGTTAATAGAACCAAATATCAACTCTTCATCTGATGGAGACTCTTCCTGATGAACCATTTCTGGTTGTACCATTTGGTGGGGCGGTGCCCGTGCTTTTGAAGTAGATGACATAAAACCTATCAGAGTCAATGACAACTTAGGCTGCGTCACGAGCTCATATTCTTCTGACTACTAATCTTTCTTCGAATTATATCGCATCTTTCAGGGTTTTCCTTCTTATGAAATGAGTTTTGTTGTGGAAGAAATAGCATAAGTCACCATTAGTTTCTTCAATTTCATTCGTAAAATTGCATGATTTCATTTGACCATTTTCCATACTATCCAATAATCATATTTCTACACATTTTTTTATTTTGACTTTATGCCACTCACCTTCTTCCTCTGGATCTGTAACAGTAACACATGCGATCAGAGCTGAAGAACCTTTCAGTTTTACTTGTCCCGAGTCCACCATCATTTGGAGAAGGTCTTTGAATACAAAACACTCCAGAATGGGATTCCCCAACATCTGATGAAATGGGAAATAGTTGTGAAGGTCTTCATATCCTTCCTTGTTCGGCCTTTTAGTCCTTGTCAACTGAACCAAATTATTTTCCAGAGCCAAAATGAATTAACCAAGAACTTGTTCATTTCGTAAAGAATAAAATTTTTTCAGTAACTCCTCAAATTGTTTTCGTCTTTGATCTCTTTGATCATATTGACAAGATGACCTCTGTTGTTGATTCTAAAGAGGTGGATCCCTTCGATAAGATGAAGGTTTTGAAGTGGAAGAAGGTACATATTCTTGTTTAAGTGTAATTGTAGCAGTCTCTACTCTCCCCATACTCCTTCCTATAGATGATGTGATTACATGAGTTTTAGCCTTAGTCCATATAAGAGAATCTTAGATCTATTCAGAGATTTAAGTAAGGTCTAGAAACCCTCATGTGTATTTCACAAGAATCAACATGGTGTGTAATTCATCACGCAAATTTTCCACATAGATTGGAAACAACTCATCTTGAGGGAGTGCTAAGCTTATGGAATATGTTATTCCCTTCTATCGAGCAATGAAATTTGAAACTCTTTCATTTTCCCTTTAAGTTAAATATTTTAATATATAAAAATGTCATCTTTTCTAAGGTTGAGCTAAATTGAAGAAGGAATCATTGACATAGATCTTCCCACCCAGTAATTGACCAAGACTGCAAACTTGTATACCAGAAAAAAGAACGCCCTTGTAATGACTATACAAAACATTTGAGCTTAACTGCTTCTTGTTATTGAAGAGATCTCATCATAGGATCACAAAGAGAGACAAAATGTGTTAAGTGTTGTTTTAGGTCTCCTGAACCATTAAATATTTGGAATGTGTTATTTGTAATATTTGATGGGGGAGGAATTTCATCAACCCATTCTGGGTAAGATTTCATTTCTTGTTGAACTTGTGCATGTTTACCCTCTATATCTTCCAAACAAGCTATTAATGACTCAATGATAGTTATTAACTTTTGAGAAATATCTAGTTGATCTTGGACCTGAGTAGGTGCAATAACTTGAATTTGGACAGGTGTGGTGACTGGTACTGCAACTGATGGTAGCACTACCTGTTGTTGTTGCGCATGACCCATAAGATTAGACCTACGATGGTGTACTTTTAAATGAGGATATTCTTGATCTATCCTAGTAACTTCAATCAATTACCTTGACTGACTTACTCCAGCACGGTGAGGAGGAAGACTACCTTGAACTAGTTCTACATTCAACCTCCTTAACTCCTTCATTTCTTCCTCTTGTTGTGCGAACCTTTCCTCTAATTAGAGTGATTGGCCTTCTCCAGAGGTAGGGTGGGACTTAACTTTCCTTCTACCCTTTTCCTTGGCATGTGCCTTTCTGGAGTATAGAAGGGAATTTCCCGAAGGAATATCTTGCCTCTAGGAAGCCCTCTGGCTTCTGGTATGCACACCTTCTTCATTTATTTCTGTGTGTACAGCTTCTTGAATAAGAACTTCTTCATCTGATTCCATTGAGTGAACCTCATGTTCTGGGGGATTAGTAATAATGGCATTGATGGCATTTATCGATGCATAATGCATTTCATTCCTTCTATCGGAATTTCTCTGATACTGTCTTCATCCATGTCCTTTATGAGACATTTCCTTTTGTTGAGATGATCCCTCAAGAAATTCATGATGAACCATAATTTGGAGGGAATCTTCTAACAATTTGGCTCTGCATTCTTCTTGTGGATTCTTCCCTAACCGAGAGAAAACTGACTTTTTCTGAGGAAGAGATTGACGATTTGAAGAAGTCTCAAGTCCGGTGAACTGGATCTATTCTTGATTTCCCGGCTCTACTCCTTGAATCCCATATGTTGATCCCAATGGTTGAGCTAAAATATTCCCCAGTCTTTCATGCTGAGGTGGTTCTTGAGCTGCAATATATGAGACTTTATTAAAAGATATCTTAATTTTTCAGATTTTAGTCAGAAAATTAGCTGGATGCGTCATCTGAAATCCACTCAAATCACCTGGCTCAAATGACTGTTGGATGATTTCTGATACCTCTATTACCTGATGAAGCACATTCTCTAAATGAGAAGCCTGTTTAATATTCTAATTTCCTTGATTCAAGGGTAATTAGACAACTTGTTCATTGTATGCCTATCTTTGGGAAGAACTAGTTGAGGCTTATTTCTAAGAATGACTTTGATTACAGACAAAACAAATTGGTTGTGGCCGTCCATGGGCAATAACATTGCATGAGACCACTTTTGGTTGGATTTTTTAGTGGAGAGTACAATGAAATGCAGTGCTCCATGAACACCCCATCCCCTGATATGAATACTAGATGGGGAATTTGTAATTAACTGGAACAACCTTTTTAGTCCACCAATGCTTGCACGCTGAAAGGCTCTCTTCTGCTTTACAACCTTTGGATATTGGGAAACTGAAAGATATTCCAAATCAATTTGGTGTTGTAACCCTTCTATTATCTTAACATGATTTTCATATACATCATAAGAGAATATTTTCTTTTTTAAGTGAAAAAGAGTTTTCCACATGTTGAGACGAATATCGTGGATACAATCTTCTATCAACATTTCTCGAATATCATATTGAGAGTCATCCAAAGTCCAAAACATGACTGGTACTTCACCATTCGCCAATTGTTTTCTCATATTCGGAACTTCCTCTTTATCATTCGATGAAGATTCATCTACCTTATTAGACAAAAGCTAGTGCTTCTTTGTTGCTTCATCAGATTCAGAAATATTGGTAAAGTATTCATTTATCAAATTAGAAGATGAATGGTCGAGGGGTGGCTTGGAGAATGACCTACACCCCAGGCTATCTTCTGATTGAGAAAGTATTTCACCTGCTAGCGGTAAAGCATCAAACATGACTGGAATCACATTTTCAAGTGCCTCAAGATAACATGGCTTTCTCTTTACTTCATTTTCCTTTGAATAATTTTCAATTAAATGCGGATTACTACTGCGAAGAGGACTCTCGAAACTAAATTCATCATCATGGGGAGGACCACCATGATGGGTTACAACAAAAGATGAAACATTTTTCTCCTTGACCATCTGGCTACGCAGAGGGTTATCGTGGCTCTCATCTGAAGACGACACTTTGAGATCGACCGAACTGTCATGAAGCAATCCTTCGTGAGGAAGTGTCTGATGAAGAAATTCTGAATTATTGTTGTTATATTCAGAATTTGAAAATGAAATAGTAGAATCTTGAGTTGCAATAGATAATTGTCTGAGGGTTTCAATAACTCCAGCATCGAGAAAGGCCTTATTACAGATTGGATCTCGATTTAATTACTATGATGGACGTGTCTTTTTCATAGATGCCTTCTTAATCACTTTGAAAACCACTTGTTGACGAAATTTGTTATTATGGGAAGGTGTATGTTCCTTCTCAATAGAAATGTCCAGGTTAGGCTGATTATCTCCATTCAAATCGGGTGTATGTGCCTGACTTGATTGTCTGTATGACATGGGAGAGTATGCCCCACAACCCTCCTGGACTGGGACAGAGGTGTGTATCTATCCCGGAGTGATATGTTGATGATTCACTACACTGATAGTGATAGGTTTATGATTCCTTCCATGTGATGCTGGTGAAGTTATTATAATATTCTAACAGGCATCCAGAATATGAGAACGGTTTTTCTTCTACTCTTTCACCATTTTTAGAATGTGCATGGTCACTTCAGCTATCAGAACAAGAATATACGTCCATTCCATGCCTGGAGTAGGTGTGTATTCATTCTCATGTCCTCCTTTTCCTGATAGTGAATTCTGACAGTACTCATGTGTGGGGGCCAAAAATTGTGTCTGCCTTCTACATGTCATTGGAGCTTTCTAATTGACATCTCCGGGTGCTACCAAACAAGACTGTTGGTTAGCCTGATTAATTGTAGGTGTATGTGCCTGATGATTATTCCCCAATACATTTGACTGGCGAGTTTATTTGGTTGTAGTTAGAGGAGCCTACTGATTAGATGATGAATTATAAACAGGTGTATATGCATGCCTATAATACTCCGACAGAATTGCATGGTGGGATTGGCATGTGACTACCAGATGAGTCTGCTGGGTAGTATTATCTTGACAGACATGTGTATATGACTACTCGTTGTTTTCCATAAAGTTGGCTTGATGGACTTCTCCGGAGGGGGAAGAAGTAAGAACCTTCTCCCTGTTGACCAGATTTCACCTCTGACGGTACGTCTTGTGTTCTCGGGTCTGTGGAACCTGAGCCAAACCCCTAAATGTGATACCCTCATCATGTTGAGGGTGCACTACCACACGAGTCTAGCGGCGATTGTTGATGGGAGACCATGGGAATGGCTCTTGTCTTCTTGAATTAAGGCCTTGAGTGACCTTCTCATTCAACACCCCATAATATGGGAGAGACAGTTGATTGCATTCCGGGGATAAAGACCCGAAATGGTTGGAGACGGTGGTTGGCACACCTGCTTCTTGACCACTAATCATTATTGTCTGGACAACCAGGGTGAATTGTTAAAATAGTGTGCTTGTCGAGTGGCCTCCAGAGTTGTAATGGTACTGTGTTGAAGTTATTCCTTAACCAATGCAATTGAGATCCAGCGTTGAAGACTTTGAGTATGTGATGTCGTCCTCAGAGCAGACGAGGATCCAGCATGAGTAGCAGTCGAAGAATTCACAGGTTTGTACTTTAAAGAAGCCATTTTTGTAATGTAGAGAGATTTGAAAGGAGTTCCTTTTTTATATAACATAAATAATAAGATAATTTTGGCCAGACTACATCTTTTGGATGAGCACATATGTAATTTATTTCTTTTTTGTCCCTCACACTAAGTTAAATAGGGGGCTAAAAAATATGTAAAACATCATTTAACTTGGTTAAGGATTCACGTTGGGTTGCCCATTTTTGTTTCTTCTGGAAATGGGGAGGACCTTGTTTGTTTAAGGTTAGAACATTCCCATCAGTTTCTAACGGGTTTATTCGTATAACCAGAAACATCCAATGATTCTATATCCATTTGGACATACTTTCCTAAGGTAGGTGACCATTAGTTGTGGACTGATGAGGCTTAAGAATTTTCATTGGTCGAGAGGATGGGAGGTCAGACTAATCACACCTTTTGGGGGGGAATTATTTTCTACTCGGGGAATCTCTTATAGATTTGAGTCATTTCCATGAATCCTTATTAATTTACCAAGCATGAAAATGAGTTTTTCCTTTACACATTGCAGTCAATGATTTATATGTAGGGGATTTAGAAAATCTTTTATATGTTTTTGAGGTTCTTCATCAATATAGAATCATCCATATGAATTTGTGATTCTAATTCAATGGTATATTTCAATACATTATATAGAACTCTCTTGGTCATTATGATGACTATACTGGTTTTAAATCCACACAATGGGGCACTTGAAATTTATTTTCATTAAAAAAGACAGGGATTATTTTAGAGTTGGGATCGTACCCGTAGATGGGCTACCTACATATCCTTGTTATAAAATGTATCAGAACCCACATAGTTTGAGTGAAGAAGTAGGAGGTTTATTCATGATTAATGGCTCGAAGAGAGATGTCATAATTACTTTTACACTCTTAGATCACGTGAGTCTTGCTCGGTGCAAGAAACAAGAGGTATTATTAAAACCTGACGATTGTGGAATGAAATATGAAATCATAAGAAATTATGTGGGGCTTACGTATTTATGACCGCCCAAGTAAATTAATACATAGAGTTTTAGGAATGAATCCTAAGATAAGGGTCCATAAAGGTGTTTGTACTTTATGGAGATTTTGGGTTTTAACCCGAGACTTACTCTTGAAAAAGAAGCCATAATTTAAGAGGGACTTATGATTGGGTTTTATTCATGAGAAGGAAGGCCAAATCAATAGAAATTAAGACATTGGGATTACTACTGAGGAGGATGCACATAATAAGGGGACTTGTAAGTTGGGGATTACTTCTAGGAAGGAGGCCCAAATAAAAAGAACTTCTTAGAATTATTTTCAGATAAGGAAGAAAACAAAGTAACCATGCCACAAATTGATTTGAATAGGGTTTTGAAGGATATCTTTGAAGAGTAAAGGTGAATATGAGGAAAGGAGGTGACTAGGAAGGAGGCACAAAAGTTTTGTTCTATAACGCAAGTCCTGGTAGTGCAAGTATACTTGTTCAACATGAGTCAACTTGGGAGATGAAGAATCCATGAAGTGATACTTGGGAGACATTGAATTGGATCCCTTAGTATCATCCCTAGAGGCTTTCAGATGGGTGGAACGAAAGTTTCCTTGAGAGGGAAAGGCGGCGCGCAAGTATCATCACTTCCCTTAAGGGCTCGACACTTAGGCGTGCAAGTATTGATGAGTTATAATACATAGGAATTATTATTCGTCTTTATATATTCCATTCTAGGTAAGGAATTACCTTAGATGTGTTCGGAAGACGTCAGGAAAAGACTCGGGTGACCAGAGCTTGTATCTGAGTTTTGGAAAATTTGCCCCTGAAATGGGGGGCCCACAGGGTATATTTATAGGCCACCTGAGTTTGGAAAAAAAAACCCACATTGGGCATGCAAGTGACCTGTGTGCCCATGACTAGCGTGTAAGTGACTTGCGCGCCCAAGGCTGGAGCACTGGTATACATGCGCACCTTAATGCCTTGGTGAAATTCTTGATGTTCTTCACTCTTTTTTGCTTGAGTTACTTCCCTTAGTCAATCATTGGGCTCTGTGACGGAACACATCTATAACAATGGATTCTCCCCAATATTAAATAGTTTGTTCATACTCATTAAGAATAGTTATTGCAATTTCTTTAAGGGTTCTATTCCTTCTTTCAACTACACTATTCTTGTTGAGGTGTCATAGGGGCATAAAAATTATGATTATAGCAATTATGTGAGCAATAGGTTTCAAAATCCCAATTTTCAAACTCACGACCATGATCACTTCTTAGGGTTTTAATCTTAAGTCCACTAAAGTTATCTAAAGACTTGGAGTATATAATAAAATAAAATCAAGCTTCACATTTGTGAGCTAGAAAATATACCCAGGTATATCTAGAAAAGTCATCTACTAAGATATAAACATAGTGATTCCCATTTAACCGAGAAATTCTAGAAGGCCCAAACAAATCCATGTGAACTAACTCGAGAGGTTGAGTAGTTGAAACTTCATTCTTTGATTTAAAAGAAACATTATATTTCTTTCTCTATTGACAGGGGGTACAAACATTGCCTAATGGGAATTTTAGTTGTGGTAGGTCTATAACTAAATTTTTCATAGTCAGTTTCTTATGTGAATGAACATTGTAGTGTCCTAATCTCTTATAACATAGAAAAAACTCTTTATAAAATGAATTTATACAAATAACCTTTTGTTGGGATAAATAATTTAAATCTACAGCATATAAATTTTCATTTCTCAAGGTAGTAAATACCAAATCATTTTTATAATCAAATATATTTCAAGAATCATTTTCAAATTTAACATCGAAACCATCATCACACAACTGAGAAATTCTTAACAGGTTGTATTTCTATACATCAACAAATAATACTTTAGAAATTAAAATTAAATGAGTGTTACCAATTTGGCCTAAGTCGATGATTTTTCCTTTTGAATTATCAACAAAGGTGACATGCCCTCCATCAACATTGATTAAACTTTTGAAGCATGAGTAATATCTAGTCCTATGCCTTGGACATCCATTGTCCAAGTACCATATCTTCTTATAGGAACTCTTCAAGAAAGTCACCTCAAAAATAGTTTTAAACTGAAAATGATTTTGGTACCCAAATTTTCATGTGTCCAGACAGGATAGTAACCAATACCTTAGGCATCCATATTTGTCTAATCTGTTTACCATAACTATAAGGTTCAAAATATTTTGAATAATGTATTCTGTATGGTCTAGTATAATATAAAAATATAGATAAAGCAACAGGATTTCCAAAACTGGAACTAGCACCAAATTATCCAGTTTATGGAATAAATTTATTCTTAACAAGCTGTCTCTGTCTAGGTTGGTATCCAAAACATGTAGTGTACTTTGGTGCAACTTGTTTTCCAAGCATTTGAGTTAGTGTACTCTTTCCATTTTTGAACATCTTTAAGTATATTCTCAGTTTCTCATTGTAAAATTTAAGTTGATTATTCTCTTTTAACAGTTGAGAATTCTTTTTATTTTCTATACTAAGATCAGATTTAACATTACTAGTCAAGGAATACTGTTTCTTTAATGACTTGTACTTATCTTTCAACTCATTACAAGTATCTTCGAGCATATTAAAGTATTCAATTATTTCAGATTTAGAAATATTGTTATCACTATTTAAATCACTTTCATTCCCAAAATAATCATCATTCAGTAGAGGGGAGACAGGTACCAAAGAAGTTTTAGTCATAAAACACTTGTTGGCATGATTCTTTTCAGAATCAGAAGCCTCGGACTCAGCCGTCCTTTCCTCTAAAGCACTCCATGTTTCCTTCATAGATATCTTATTTTTTATATCCTTATTGTCATATTTCTTCTTGAAATTCAATTTTGGGCAGTCATCCTTTATATGAACTTTCCTTTTTCATTCATAACTGACTATCTCATTATCTTTATCAGCTTTCTTCCAATATTTCTTCCAATCAGCTTATTGGTCATACTTACCCTTATAGTTTCGTTTTCTAAAAAATTTCTTCTTCCTGTATAATTTCATGAATCTCCTTGCTATTTGAGTGATCTCTTCATCAATATCTAAATCTGAACCTCCACTTTGTGAGCTTTCAGTAGGTATGTGAACTTTCTTCTTGTCTTTGATCTTTGAGGTAGTGGACTTAAATGTCACCGATCTCCTCTTAGGTTCATTATCTTTCTCTTTGTTTACAATTAGTTCAATTTCATACATAATCAACGTACCAATTAAATCCTTAATAGTTAGTGAACTTATATCACATGAATCTCTTATTGAAACTGATGTTCCTCTCCATCTTTATGGAAGACATTTGAGTATTCTCATGATTTTCTCCTTTTCTGGAACATCTTTTCCCAGTGAGATTGTAGTATTAAAAATATCATTGAACCTGAGATACATGTCATAAATAGGTTCATCAGGCCTCATTTTAAAATTTTCATATTTAATAGTGTAAGTGTTTAATGTCATTTCTTTCTCATTGGTTGTTCCTTCATGAGAAATAACCAAAGTATCCCTGATTTCATGTGCTCTTTTACAAGCATAAATTTTTTTAAACTCTTCATCTCCTAGAGATAAGTAAATGGAATTCATGGATTTATAATTATTATTGTAATCAGATTTTGTATCATCATCACGAGTAGCTCTTGCAGCTTTTGGAATCTCATACTCAGATTCTATAGTATTCAAAATATCAAATACTATACTTTCTAAATGAATTTTCATTTTGATTATCCATTGGGAATAATTGACACCATTAATGAAAGGTGGCATGTTGGTAGCAACACCTTCTAATATATTATCAATAATTAGATATTATAAAATATATTTAAAGGGATAAAATTTAGAACTAACAGAAATTTATGATCTTTAAGACACAACTAAAATCACAGTTGGAAAACAGAGTGTTTGGAAATCCTTTATTAATACAAACCGTTTGATTCGAAATGTTGGTCGGAGTGGATACTCAAGAGGGGGGTGAACTGAGTTCCAATTAAATAATTCTATTTAAATGAATTGTATTTAAAATCCCCCAAATTGAATAACATGCTAAACTGTAGTGAATTTGTAATACAGTAAAGGAAGAGTTAGGTTCTCAAGAGATTGATTAGTTCTCAGTTAATCTAATCAGAATATTAGATTAATTTTTGAAACTAACCTACTGGGTTAAAATAAATACAAACACTTTCTAGTTTAACCATCATAGTAACTTTAAAATAGATTTTTATTTAAAGTACTTAGAATCAGAATATTCATTATAGTTTTAACCAAAATAAACAAGCACCGATGTTTTAACCAAGAGGTTTAGTCTCAAGATGAGACTTAGTCCTCTCAAATATTTTTATATAAACTATGATTCACACCATGGATCGGGGTTTACAACAGTACTCAGACTTTCTATGTCCTCAAACCTCTACCACAGTTCTACATGGGAAAGCAACAATAACAACAGCTCACAGGCTGTCCAGGCCCTCAGACTTCTACCACTATCCACAGTGGGATACAAGAGTGTAAGGGAAAGATTTAGTGAGGATTTAGAAATCCTCAAGTTCAGCACATGAGACAGTATGTGCCTAAAAATACAGAGCACACACACTACTCAAAATGTAAATAAATGAAACACAATAGATCTAAACTAATAGAAATGAGTTTAGAATGCTCTATGTGTATGTAGGGAAGCTCTGTAATTCTTGGATTGATGAAGATGAAGCTTTGAGTCCCACTATTGTTTTAGTCAAGAGAAACAGAGTGTCATTTTTGTATTTGACTTCTAGATCCTAGTTGATCAGCTTGATCAGCTTGAGTGTGGGTGAAATCGTTGAAGCTCCTTACTCCTTGAATGTTCAGGCTCTACAGATTCAGTATATATTCTTCCTTCTTATTCTATGCATGTAAGTCCTTGTGTATCTTTAGAAGATTGTCTCGTATATTCATTGAAAGAATGACTGGCCAACCTGCCTTTAGTAGTTCAAGGTTCCATTATATTCCTTCAACTCCGGCACTGGGAATGATTACCTTTTTACAGGTACGAGGTATAGTTCCCTGACATTCAATAGACATTAATTAATTAATACCAGTAGCACTAAAAGAAACAAATATGACCATTTTTAATAAGAAAATATATGTAGGGTTTAGAGATATAGTGACCGGTTTCCAATGGTATCTTTTAGTATCAGTGAGCTTGTATCTATGGACATGAGTCAGTAGGTCTGTATCGGTAGCTGTTACTCTTTATAACAGTAGACTATATATCAGTGATAGTGATGCTGTATCAGTAGCTCCTCTTATATGTAGCTCCTCTTATTGGTAGCTCTTCTTGTATCGGTGGATCTCTCCATCGGTAACTTGCCTATATTGGTAGCTACCTGTATCAGTGGCTCTGTCTGTTTCGGTAGACTTAATATAAGTAGATGTCTGTTTGTATCGGTAGACTTGTATCGGTAGGTCTGTATGTCTGTATCGGTAGAACTTGATATAACAGTAGACTCTATCTATTAGTGATATTTTCTTATCGGTAGACTATGTCTGGATAAGTGACTATGTGCATACCCATGTACTTACTCTATCAGTAGGTCTGTATTAGGGACTCAAAAACATAATACTTATATGTTCTATGAAAATCATATCCAGATTGAGTTAGTATTATTTCAAAATATGTATAAACATAGATAAATATTGACTAACATATTCCGATGATTATTTTGATATTTTTGTCAACTCAATAGTATGATGACATAATTTAACATATAGATAGTATTTTCTAAACATATTAAAACATAATTGAGATTATCAAAACAGGTTAGGTCAACAGATACAAGAAAAAAAACCAACCCATGATCTTGAGTTGGAAGCCATAATCATTTCTTTAAATATATAAATACATTGTCGCTATGGTGAAATATGTGAGATATACACTGATCTTAATTGTTTTAAATACGTTTTTTATAAAAAGGTATCAATGTAAAGAAAACTACATAGTTGGTGATTCCCAAGGATTTTTATTTCATTTTACAATACCACCCTAGAAAGGATAACTATGTGTATGATGCATTAAGTATGAAATATCATGGAGTTCTGACTAAGATGATGATTTACAATGATTATTTATTTAGGGGCCTAGTAAAGTAGGATATGGGAATTCTTAGGGAAGGGGATACATCACTACTTTTTCAAATGATTTCCAAAACATAATTATAAGAAAATATTAATATTTCTAAGACAGAATATACTAATTTTCAAAAGAAAATTAACTCTGTTAATGATGTGATGTTAGAAGAATTCATTTACGAAAATGGTGTTCTTAAATTTCAAAATAGTTCATGTGTTCCATATATACCTAATTTTAAAAATAAATTATTATCTAATTCTCATAGCTAAATTTTCTATATACACCATGGTATAACTAATATGTATAGGTATTTGAAGGAATGTTTCATTGGGGATAATATGACGTGGAAATTTTTTATTTTTTTATCAATATAATTGGTTTTTAAACAAGTTAAGCATGTGAGAGAAAATCCTATACGAGTCATGTAACTTATACCTATTCTTATATGGATGTGGAATGACATTGCTATGGACTTTTTCACTAGATTAACAATCATTTCTATAATAAATGGTACAATACGGTTTATTATTGATCATCTAACCAAATTTTCACATTTCCTTACTATAGGATAATAATTAGATCTTGATCACCTTGAATGACTTTATATTAATGAATTTTTAAGACACCATGGTGTAACTATTTCAATTTATTTTTTATAGGACCCACATTTTACATAACTTTTTTTGAAAATTCATAAAAATGATCTTGATACTCAACTTCATTTGAGCATCACATATCATCCTCAGACTGATGGGTAGTCTGAAGGACTATTCAAACATTAGAATACTTGTTAATATTGTGATCACTTTACTTTCAAGGTATGTGGAATAATTATTTAACATTGTTATATTTTATTATAAAAATATCTTCCATTGAAGTATTTAAATTGTGGTATATTAAGAATTATATAGAAAGACGTGTCATACTCCAACTTTTCCTTGACTGTCTTTGAATCTTTTTCGGTTTCCCACTTTTCCATAGAAGTGTTATCTTAATAAAAATAAATATTTTGAGCAGTGGCATACTCCAACTTGTTGGGATGAAGTTAGTGAAAGGAATCTTGTAGGACTAAAACTTGTAGATGATACAATGGTGAATGTAAACACTATCCAGCACAATATTAAAGCAGCTCAAAGCATCCAAAATAGTTATCGTGATAACTAAAGAAGTGATTTTGAATTTAAAATGGGAGAACATATTTTCATGAAAGTATCTATGTGGAAGGGTGTTATAATATTTGGTGAGAAATGAAAACTAAGATCGAAGTACATAATATAATTTCAAATTCAAGAAGGAATTTTAGTTTTTTCATTCCATTTTGAAATGCCACCTAGCCTCTCAAATCTACATGTTGTGTTCCATATATCTTTATTTAGGAACTGTATTCTAGATCCAACATATGGTTTCACCTCTGATAAAATTAAATTGGAAATATATTTAACTTATTGAGGAGAGCCTATCAGAATTTTGGACTCTAGAGACCAAGTGATGATAAATTGGAGGACTCATATGGTAAATTTAATATAGATAATTCATAAGATAAAATAGTCATTGTGGGAACCTAAAAAAGTTATATTGAAGAACTACTCAAATCTGTTCATTAATATAAATTCTATAAATTTAGAGGAAAAATATTTTTGAGAGAAGGAATAATGTAACACCTAGGCTTATGTTATAGTGATTTTTTCCTTCTAAAAAAATAGAACAATAAAAACAATTTAATTAAAAAATGTGATTAAAACATAAAATATAATATTTTATAAAATAAATATTCTGAAATTAAAATCTTTTTTAAATAAACATATCAAAATTAACTTAGGTTGAAATTTTTGGATTTTTCTGAAATGATTGATTTTTTAGTGAATAGTAAAAAATACTGATTTTTCAAATATTGTCATTTTGTTAAATTAAATAATGTAATTTAAAAGTTTGATTTTATTTTGTTATATTGTATTAAATTTAAATATTAACTATTTTATTTACAATAATAGGATTAATTCCATTTGAATCAGTAATATTCATGATTTTTATTTTTATGATTAATTGTTTTCATCTAAAACCTAATTTTCATTGTTTTTTACACATTTATATTAAAGTTAATTTATTACACTTATATAAATTTAATCATGAAAAAGTGATACCATATTTTGAATCATGAGGATCAAATTTGTTAAATAAGTCCCCTATGATTTTTTCTCATTATGAATAGTAACAGTGGAAAGTACTTATCACCTCGGTAAGGGTAAAATGGGAAAAATAGGGTTAAACCATAAAATAATTTATTAAAGTAAAAAACATTCCATTGGTCGGAGTAGAGTACTCAAGAAGGGGTGAACTGAGTATCTGTAAAAAAATTATTTGAAAAGTTTTCTTAAAAGGCTCTCCAATAAAAATAAATACAGCCTAAATAATCAAGGTAATATGGTTTTGAAAGTTTGACTGTTTAAATAACATCTTAGAAGATTGATTAATTCTCAGTAATCTCAATGTGAGTTATTGATATTACATTTAAAGTTATTATAACAATACAAAACAAGTGTAACTTCTGTCCAAGATTAATTATCAAAGTAAATCTATTGATTTTTGAATTATACTATAAAACATAGAAAACTAAATTAAACAACACAAAGGATATAAAACAAGTGGTTCAGTCTCAAGTTAAGACGTAATCCACTAAACTTTGTGATCACCTACCACAAAGTAGTTTATATTAATAAACATGATCCACACCCTGGATTGGGGTAAACAACATTGCATAGGGTCTTCAATGTCACATGACATCTTCCTCAGTTCTTTGTGGGTTTAAACTACTAGGTAACATAGGTACCACTTCTACACTTCTCAGTGGGAGAAGAAAATGTAAAAAGATATGAGAGGAAGAATATCTTGTATAATTCAGTTTAGTGAAGGAGATAGTTTGTGTTTTAATATAGACACACACACAAAACTCGAAATCTAAAAAAATAAAAAATAGAGAAAAATTGATAATATAAGATTATATGAACTCTGAGTGTTAATCTATGCGACTATAGACTTCTAGGATGCAGCAGATGCATGTATCGAGTCCTCTTGCGAGAAACAGAGTGTCACAAGTCTGGTGCTCTAGTTTCTAGTTAGATCAGGCTCATGTTCTTCATGGAGTTTGTATTTCGAAGATGTTATTGACTTTGATCTATGGTACCCTAGATTTTGGATTCATGAATTCGTTGTGAGTTCTTCAGATGTATCTTGTTGCATGTGTAAGTTATTTTCTCAATAATTATTGCGCTTCTACTGCTCTACCACCTTTTGTTTCAGGGCCACACAATTATTTTTATTCTTACTGTATATATATTGTTGCCGAAATGACGCATGTATTCTGCACCTCGTACCTCATACTGTCAGGTGACATGTCTACAAAAAATATTAATTTAGTCATTTCATTTAAAAGACTCAACTATGGCCGTTAGAAATTAAATTGAAAATGAAAAAACATATTAAAGAACGGTGTCACAGTCTGTCTTAAAATGGTGTCACTTAAAAGTGGTATCACCATGAAATGGTGTCTTGTTCATTTCCTTTGAGCGGTGAGACAGTTATAATGGCATTGTTTTATAGAGATCAGGAACCGGTAGCCTTGATGCGGTGTTAGGATTACAGTGTCTGGTCCTTTTCCAAACATCGAATGCTGTCTTAGCAAGGAACTGTTGTCACCGAATTCAACAGATCTAAAACTGGTTATGGTGCTTTTTCACGGTGTATCGGTTACAGTATCTGGTAATTGTGTATGGTCACAGTGTCTGGGTCACAGTTTCTGGGTCACGGTGTCTGGTCACGGTGTTTTGTCACAGTGTCTGGGTAACAGTATATAGGTCACAGTGTCTGGTGATGGTGTCTGTTCATGGTGTCTCTGTCACGGTGTTTGGTCCTTTTCCAGAAAACCAGAACTAGTGGTAGACTCATAGTTTCTAAATCATAGCCAAATATTTGTATATAAACTTAAGCAGGAATATTCACATAATGAATTAGACTTAATTATTCATAAAATAATGTCATTATAAAACAAATTAAATATAGCTTAAAAAAATCAGTCATGATTTATAGGAATCATGATCATGAGAAATTTTATTTAAATCATAAATAAATAAACCATCTTTACACATGACTAGAAATATATTAAATAGGATTAACAAGATTTTCCGGATGTATAGGATTTTTGATCATTAAAACATGATTAAAATAGGAGGAGTCCAAAAATCTCCCCCTTTTTGATGATCACAAATCATATGAGGGAGATATATGTTCTTAGTGCATGTGTCTCTCCCTCATTTGGGATTATCAAAAATAGGCCAAGGGGAAATAATAGAATAGTCAATACTAGGTCACAATACACTAGAAGGAGAAAGATGTGTCATTACAAAAGTAGGCAACAAAAATAAAAAAATATGCCAATCAAAAGATAATGTTCATTGTGCTTCATCACTAGTTGTCTTCTCTTGGCCTTTGGCAGCAGCATCAAGAGAAGCCATAGGAGAAGAGGTAGAAGTTGAAGAGGGGAGTGAACCAACTGTCAAATAAGTAAGTGTGAGTCCCTCAAAACTAGAAGGGGTCAAGGTAGGTTTGGTGGAAGACCGAGGAAATTGTTGTTCAAGTATAAGAGGTCTGATCTGACTTAGATCCTGAGAGACAGACATAGAGGTAGAGGCAAAGTCAGTGAATGAGGAAGGTGACAAAAAAGGATGAAAGGATGTAGCTGCAGGATTCACAACAGTAGTGCTCTGCACATGATGATATGGCCTTAATAACTTGATGAAGTCAGTAATGATCTCACCACCATACTGCATCACTTTCTCAAAGTCATCTTTGTTCTACATGAACATTTCCAAAAAAGGAGTGAAATATTTTATCTTTTGAACTTTAGTTTTGAATGATTGAGTGAGATGAGGGATTTTCATATTCTCTACAAGGTACTGGAAATGGTTTGTCATATCAGGCATGGATAAAATCATCTTTAAGTAGAATTCCATCTTCTTAGTAATTTCTTCCTGAGCATCATTTGTAATCATGGAATGAATTCTTACCAAATCAAGATCTCGATCACTATTCTTGACAATCATAGATAGGGACTCCTTGTCAAAGACACTCAGCACTGATTAAAGTTCTTCCTTAACAACAATTTTGAGTCGATCACTCTAAAAGGAGGGATAAGATGACTGTCCAGAGGTACTGGAAACTGTAACAGTTGAATTAAGGGACTTTAGTTGATCCATAAATTTTTGTAGACATCCCTTACACTCATCAGTAAATTTGTTGAGACCAATAACAAAATCATGCATTTTTTGAACTATTTTCTTGTTTCTTTCAGCCACCTTGTTAGCGAAGGAAGTTAGGTTATGTTGAATTAGAGAGACAAATTCCTTTGTAATATGACCACTAACATCCTCAATATGATGATAAAAAAGATCTGGTCTTGATTTCAACACTCTCTTAGTATCTTCAACTATAGCTCTGAGGGACTTCACTTCATCACTCAACTTTTTGTTCTCAATTCTCACCTCTTGAATTTAATGAATAATTTTTGGTTGAATATAACAAATGATATTTTCTAACAATTCGGTAGCATCTCTTTCACATTGGTTTTGTATAGGAGTAGGTTGAGTGTTCATGAGATTTTCAACTCCAACCATTAAAGTAGCTCCAAATGTTTTCAAATCATCATACTCACTAAGGTAGAAGGATATTGTCAAGGTTTAATAATAGGAGCTGAGAAAGTCTTATGTTCTTTGTAGAGATAACTTCAAGAGCATATATCAGTTTCAATTGAAACACAGTAGATAGATCTATACATTTAATTGAGGCTTCTTGTGAATCATTCACATCAAAGTATCTAAGGAATTTATACCATGTATTCATAGTGCTTTGATAAACTAGATTAGGAATTTCAACACTTTATAGATTAGGATGCTGCTCCCCATCAAAAAGTGCATCTCTCATAGGACTAAGATATTTAGTTCCTTGATCTATTTCCAAAATTTCATCCCCAATAGCTTCACCCATGTCTTTTCTATCCAACTTAAAGGCTTTATCCATTATTTCCTAAATAGATGGTATAATCTCAAGAATAGATTGTTTCTCTATGTGTTCCTCAAAATAATCTTCTTTTCCAATAGAAAGATCTTCGTTCTCTTGAACTAGGTTATTCTTCCAAAAAAATAGTTCTTCTAAGAACACGTACTTCCTTATCAACTATGACTTGAGGATCAGGTCCATTGTCTTCCTTATCTAGGATAGTTTCCACTGTAGGAGAAAAAAACTCTTCTTCTTCCTCATCAATAGGAAATTCAACAATTTCATGTGGTTCTAGACCAGGATCAGAAATGTTCTTAGGTCATGAAGAATGCTCAACTGGGTTGAACATTTCATAAAACCTGTCATTATCCTCCACCCATTATTTTCTCCATGGATTCCAACTGATTTTCATTCTTTTGATAGTAACCTTTCAGATGAAAAATTCATATTCCTTAATGAATTCTACATCTATTCCAACAAAACATTTATCATGAATCATAGAAGAGATTAACCTTGATTAGAATAGGGTGGTTGACATTGAGGTTGTCTTTATCAACTCACACATATGAATTATAACATACTTACAAAGGTTAATCATGTATACATTATTCATAAGATGAATCAAAAATACATCCTAATATATGAGTGTAGAAATATCTCATTTCTTTAGACTAATAAAATTCTGAACAAACCTAAACAATAATCTGGTTTCACCATCTAGCTCAACAACAATAGCTCTTCTCTCTATTTTATTTCCAATAATGTTTCCCAAGGCTTCTTCTGAAAAAATATATAACTTAGAGGTGGAGGAATTCTATGATAGTCCTAAAAATTCACAAATAAGGTATCCTTAGGAAAGAAGCCCATAACCTCGAAGAATAGGTACATCTTTGGACATTGATTGAGCTTCTCACAACAAAACCATCTTCTGTATCAAATGAGAATTGAACAAACTAATAACACTAAGAAAATAGATTTGGGTAAATCTTTCTTGCATCCTTTGTAAACCAATCCATCCATCCCTGCTCTTTCATTACATTCAGCACTAGAGACTCACTTGATAGTAGCCACTTAGGAAAAATTTCCATTTCTGGTACCATTATTTTGTCAACAAGGTTCGGATTCAAAGGACCTTCGGGTGGTATATTCAATTCTCTTTTCATTTTCTTCTGATATCTATGCTTAGCCGGTGTCAATGAAGATGTGTGCTTCATCCTTGGAATTCGACGAAGGTTTGAGAGAGAGAGAGAGAGAGAGAGAGAGATAACTGAGGGATTGAAGGAGGGCATATTGTTTGAGAGAAGAGAGTCCGGGTGAAGAAAAGTGTGAAACTTCTTTTGTTTTTATCATTTAGGGATATCGAGAATCACAAATTAAAAGGCACAGAAAGACAAATAAGAAAAATTATTAACTACAACGATACAAGTTATAAGTTTTTAAATAAAATGAAAAAGTGTCTTTACAGTGAGATAGTAACAAACTTTCACAGTGAGACTGTAAAAGGTTTTCACGGTGATACCATAATAGGTTTTCACAGTTTCATTTTTACAGCGGGACTTTAAATTGGTGTGATCGTATTGTTTTAAATAGTATGTGTGAAACCGTAGCCGAGAGAAATTAACCATGAGACTGTAAACCTGAGACAACAACCTTAAGATAGTAAACTATAGAATTGTAAGAGTTAAACTATAATCTAAAGACATTTACTTTTTTAACCGTAAACTATGAAACAATAAGTTATAAAATAGTACACTTACTACTTAGGATTTATCATTCCCAATTCATGTATGAGGTAATCTATTCTTTCAGATTTTAATGGTTTGGTGAATATATTAGTGAGCATATATTTAGTTCCAATGAATTCCAAAGTGATATCACCTTTTTTATAATAGTCTCTATAAAAGAGATATCTTACACAAATATGTTTTGTCCTATAGTTTTAAACATGATTTTTTGAGATGTTAAGAGAACTTTTATGGTCACAATTTATTGGTACATGCCTTATTTGATATCCATAATCTACTAATGTGTGTTTCATCTAAAAAAACTTATACACAGTAACTACTAACAGCTATGTATTTAGCATTAGTATTAGATAATGCAATAGGGTTTTGTTTCTTACTACACCATGATACCAATTACATGCCTAAAAAGTGACATGTTCTAGAGGTTCTCATTCTATCTTACTTACAACCACTGAAATTAGCATTAGAATAGCTAACTAAATCAAATGATTGTCTTCTAGGATTGAATAGTCCTAGATTGAGTGTATACTTGAGGTATTTGAAAATTATCTTAACAACATTTAAATTAGATTCCTTAGGGTTTTCTTGAAAAGGAGCACACATACATACATTAAACATAATGTCAGGTCGGCTAGTAGTTAAGTAGAGTAAGCTTTCATTATTCCTCTCTAAGTGGTTTGACCAACAGATTTTCCGTCTTCATCAAGATCCAACTTATAGTTAGTGCTCTTTGGATTGTCACAACATTTAGTTCTATCCAACAAAAAAAGATTTAGAATATCTCTAGTATATTTTCCTTGATTTAAAATATTACCATCATTATTTGGAATGACATTAAATCCAAGAAACAATTTTACTTTACCCATTAAACTCATTTCAAATTATTTTTTCATCATTTTAGAAAATTAAATACATAAATAATTTAGTGAATACCCATAAAAAATATCATCTATATAAATTTGAAATACTAAAACATCATTGTAAATTCATTTTATAAAAAGAGTAGAATCAGCTATAACTTTTTTAAAACTATCGAAAATAAGAAAGTACTTAATCTATCATACCAAGATGTTGGAGATTGTTTCAAACCATATAATTCTTTTTAAAATTTAAAAACATGGTTTAGAAAGTTAGGATTTCTAAAACCATGGGGTTTCTCAAAATAGGCATCCTCAGCTGTATACCCATTTAGGAATTCACTCCTAACATCCATTTTATATAGTTGGAAATTTAGATGTGCAGCATAAGAAAGCCAGATTCTAATGGCTTCAAGTCTATCTACTGGTGAGAAGGATATTCAATTCCCTCTTCTTGACTATATACTTTTGCAACTACTATAGCCTAGTTTCTAACTATGTTAACATATTTATCTAAATTATTTCTAAACACCAACTTAGTGCCTATGGTAAATGTGTCTTTGGGTCTGTCAAAAAGATTCCAATCTTTGTTCCATTCAAATATATTAATTTCTTCATGCATATCCATCACCCAAATTTCATCATTGATAGAATCATTGATGTTTTTAGGTTCATGTTGTGTCATGAAAACTTGATGTTCAACCTGATTTCTAAGAGAAGCTCTAGTTTGAGTTACTTTATCTAAATCTCTTACAATAGCATCTAAAGGATGGTTCTTAAGGGTTCTAACATCTCTAGAAAAAGAAGGACTAGTGATTTCATGTTCATTAATAGGTTTGGCATCATTATGACTTGAATATGAAGAATTTCCAGAACATGAGGCTTTCACATTTTCCTTTATTGGATGGTTAAAAGATTTTGAATTGATGTCCATCTTTGACACATCATCCTCTAGGTTCTCTAGAGTGGTCTTAGGCTCATGTGGATCTGCCTCATCAAACTTGTCAGGGATAGATTCTTCCAAACAATTAGTTCTTTTGTTAAACACTCTATAGGCTTTACTAGAGATTTAATATTCTTGAAATATTCCTTCGGCTCTATTGGATTAAAATTTTCATGATTGTCCTTATTATTAAGGATATATATTTGCAACCAAAAACATTGAAGTGGCTTACTTTGGGTTTTCTATTGTTCCATAACTCATATGGAGATCTTATAAGATTTGGTCTAATCAATACTCTAATAATAATATAACATGTTTTATTTACTGCTTCAGCCCAAAAATAAATAGCTAAGTCATATTCACTCAGCATGGTTCTAGAAATCTCTTACAATGTTCTATTTACTCTTTCTACAACTCCATTTTATCGAGGTTTTATAGGGCCAAAGTAATTATGAATATATCTATTTTGTGAACAGAAGGATTCAAACTCTTGATTTTCAAACTCATGACCATGATCACTTATTATGGATTTAATTCTATGTCCACTAGGATTTTCTACAGTTTTAGCATATTTGGTGAAATGAGACCAGTCTTCGCTTTTGTGAGCCAAAAATAAAGTCCATGTATATCTAGAAAATTCATCTACAATAACATAAACATAGTGCTTCCCATTTAAACTAGAAACTCTATATGGTCCAAACAAATCCATGTGAACAAGTTCGGGAGGTTAAAAATTTGACACTTCTTTCATTAGTTTGAATGAAATTTTGTATTACATTCCATTTTGACAAGGAATACACACTTTATCATTTTGTTAACCCATGTTTGGGTTTGGTCTTTGACTAAGCATTTTCTAGTTAGCTATCTAAAGGAGTGAATATTACAGTGTCCTAGTCTCTTATTCCAAATCTAAGACTCATTGTGAAGTACACATAAAAATGATTTATTTTGAGAAATTAAGGTCTCTATTTTAACGAAGTATACATTTTCATTTATTAATTAAAAAACACTAATTCACTATTAGAATTAAGTACACTACAAGCATCATTTTCAAATTTAACATGAAATCAATCATCACATAGTTGTGAAATACTATGTATATTATATTTAAATCCATCGACAAAAAGTAATTTTGAAATTAAAACTGAGTTAGAGTAAATGATTTGTCCAAGGCCAATGGTTTTTACTTTGGCATTATCACCAAAGGTTACATGTCCACCATCAATTTTTATTGGGTTCATGAAGCATGAATATTCTCTTGTCATGTGTCTTGAACACCCACTGTTCAATTACCATAATCTTTTACAGGAGATATTTAAGAAACTTTCTTACAAAATAATCAAATAAAAACATACCTTGGTACCCATATTTGTTTGGGACCAGAAATATTAAGTGACTAGTGATTTAGGAACCCACATCTGACTCATAAGTTTCCTATAATCATTATGTCAAGTGCTTGAAAAATAAACTATATTTGGATCAGAAAATATTGAAACAATAGAGAGTGTATCATATTTTTAACTTTCTGAATGTTTTCCAAAACTTGGAGTAAAGTTATATGTCCTAGACTTAGAAACAAAATTGGTTTTTTCAAAATTTCTTTTACATGGTTGATAGCCAAAACCAGTAGTATATTTAGTGGAAATCTATTTTCCTAGAATTTGTACCAATGTATATTTACCATTAGTAAACCTTTCAAGGTCCTTTTTTAATTTATCATTATATAGATTTAGTTCATTGTTTTCTTTGAGTAATTGATCATTTTATCCCTATCTATAGTAAGTTCATATTTTGCATTTGAGGTAAGAGCATATTGTTTATTTAAAGACATGTATTTATATTTTAGTTAATTACATGTCTCTTCAAGCATATTACAATACCCAAAAATTTATTCTTTAGATATATTCTTTTAATCAGTTTCATCTCTAGAATAATAGGAATTGTGTATAAAAGATTCCAGTGTTACCTCAGCTGTGTTTTTCATAAAACACATATTGTCTTTATTATCATGTTCACCATTTCAAGATTCTGAGTCACTAGAACTGTCCTCATAAGAAATACACATTTCTTTTATTTCCTTTTTATACTTTATATATTTGTCATCATATTTCTTTTTGTACATCATCTTGGTAATGTCATCCTTTACATGTACCTTTTTCTTACATTCATAGCATACTATATCATCAGACTTGTCACTTCTTTTCCAATTTTTCTTCCAGCTTCCCTTTTGATCATATCATTTTTTGAAGATAGGCTTTTTGAGAAACAATCATCTTGTAAAATCTATTTAACCTTTTGGAAAATCGATCCATCTTCTCATAACTATTAGTTGATGATTTTTCACAACTGGAACATTCTACAGAGACTTCAGATTTCTATTTTTCTCTGTGTTAGGAGGTGGTGGTCTTAAATGAAACAAATTTTCTTTTGGTTTCATCTTCCTCTTACTTGTTGTCTTCCAGCTCCTCTTTATACATCATTAGTTTCCCAATTAGTTATTTTACAAGTAACATTCTGATGTCGCATCACTCTCTAATAGAGACAGAGGTTCCTCTCCATGAATTAGGTAGGCATATGAGAATCCTTGTGATTTGTTCTTTGGCAGTAACTTGTCTTCCAAGAAAAATCATTGTGTTAAAAATTTCGTTGAACCTGAGATGCATGTCAGAAATAGGATCATCATGTTTCATATTAAAGTTATCATATTTAATAGTGTAATTATTAAGTCTCATTTCATTTACATTATAAGTTCCTTTATGTTGAACAAAGTATCCCAAATTTCATGGGCAGTTTTACATGCATAAATTATATTAAATTCCTCATCTTCTAAAGAGAAATATAAACAATTCATGGATTTGCAATTTTTATTATAGGAAGTCTTGTATGGATGATCCTAAGCGATTATATCAGTATAAAAAAGCTTATACACATCTATCATTGAAGACTAAATTTCAAAACCCATACTTTCTAAATGAATTTTCATTTTAATTTTCCATTGGGAATAATTGGTTCCTTTAAATAATGGTGGTCTGTTTGTTGTATAACCTTATAGTTTATTATCCACAATTAAAAAATACATTGAAAGAGATATACATTTAGAAATAATAGAAATTTATAGATCTTTAAATTATAACTAAAATCAAATTTGAATAGTTTAAAAAAAAGATTCTTAACAGGAATAAAAAACTCCTCAGATATGAAATGTTGGTCAGAGTAGAGTACTCAAAAGGTGGGGTGAATTGAGTATCGATAGAAAATTATGTTGGAAAAGTTTTCTTAAAAGGTTCCCCAATAAAAATAAATACATCCCTGTTATTCCAGGTAATAAGGTTATGATAGTTTGACTTTTCAAATAACTTCTCAGAAGATTCATAAATTCTTAGTAATCTCAATATCTGTTATTGATGTTAATTTTGAATATATTCTAATAAAGAAAATCAATTATAAATTCTGTCCAAGATTAACAATCAATGTAAATCTAGTGATTTCTGAATTATACAATAAAATAGAGAAAACTAAATTAAACAACACAGTGGATATAAAATAGGTGGATAAATCTCAAGCCAAGTCCTAATCCAATCCACTTAGTTATAACCTACCACCAAGAATTTTATATTAATAAACTTGATCCACACCCTGGATCAGGGAAAACAACAGTACACATGACTGTCCAGCTCAAATGACCTCTTCCACAATTCTCCATGGTTTTTAACTACCCGGTCACACAGGTACCTCTGTCACACTTATCTGTGGGATTAAACAAGTGTAAATTGATATGAGATGATGTATATCTTGTATCCTTCAGTTTAGTGCAAGTGTCTATGTGTGTTTTAATACAGACACACACACTCATTTCTCGAAATCTAAAAACAATACACAATAGAGAAAAGATGATGAGATAAGGTTATAAGTGATATGAGTATTATTCTATGTATATCTAGACTTATAGGATGAAGAAGATGCAAGAATAGAGTCCTCTTGCGAGGAAAAAAGTATCGAATGTCTGGTGCTATGGTTTCTAGTTAGATCTGGCTCGTGTTCCTTATGGAGTTTGTATTGTAAGGTAATTCATGACTCTGATCTATGGTATCCCAACTTTTCGATTATTGAATCATTCATGTGTTCTTTATATGTATATAGTTGCATGTGTCGGTTCTTTTATACGGAATTCCCGCGCTTCTACTTCTCTACCACCTTTTGTTTTAGGGTTGTGCTTTTCTTTTTATTCTTGGAGTGCATGTGTTGGAGCCGACAGGATGCATGTATTCTTCACCTCATACCTCGTACTATCATGGGACATGTCTAAAAAGAAATATTAATTATTTCATGGAATTTAAAAGACTCAAATATGACCGTTAAATATTAAAATAAAAACGATAAAATAGATTAAAGAACGATTTCACAGTCTGTCTAGAAATAGTGTCACTTGGAAATGGTGTGACCACGAAACAATGACTTCTTTTTTTCCTCTGCGCGGTGAGATAGCTGTGATGGAATTGTTTTATAGAGATTAGGAACTGGTGGCACTGATGCAGCGTTAAGATCATGGTGTGTGGTCCTTTTCCAAACATTGAATGATGTATTGGCAATAAACCGGTGTCACAGACTTCAACAGATCTGAAACTGGTTACGGCATCTGGTGACGGTGTCTGGGTCATAGTGCTTGGTCACGGTGTCTAGTCATAGTGTCTAGGTCACTGTGTCTTGGTTACGATGTATGGGTCACGATGTCTGGTTACGAATTATGGTCAGTGTGTCTGGGTCATGGTGTATGGTTCTTTTCCAGAAAACCAGAACTAGTAGAAGACTCGCGGTTTCTCAGACTTAGACAAATATCTGTATATACACATAATTAGTAACATTCATAGAATAAATTATAATTAATTATTCATAAAATAAATTCATTATAAAACTAATTAAATATAGTTTATAAAAATCAGTCATGATTTATAGGAATCAAGATCATGAGAAAATTTATTTAAATCATAAAGAAACCAACAATATTTACACATGATTGGAAAGAGATTAAATAAGATTAATACGATTTGCAGGAAGTATAGGATTTTTGATCATTTAAAACATGATTAAAACATGAGGAGTCCAACTCATTTATTAATTACATTTGATGGGAAAAATTTGGACATAAATGTCCCAAATTCTAGTATATAGAATTTTTTTCCATTTTACCTTAATAATGACATCTATATTATTTTAACTAATGAAAATTCCTAAGTGCCACTTTCTTGAAAAAAATATCTTAAAAAATTTCCAAATGGATAAAAAAGGATATTTTGAGTTCCGAATATTTATTTTAAATATTAAAAAAAATTATATCATGGTATTTTTTTAAATTTTTTGTACTGAGATAATACCATAAATTATCACACAACACTGACATAATTATTATGAAAGTAGTATAAATATCATGTAAATAATTTTATAAAATATAAATGTTATATTTCATTTTTTATTTATAGTTCCCCAATAATTTTATAGATTACTATAACATATTAGGTATGTTTTAATGATTTATGTTCTAATTTAAAAAATTATATTGATGTCTTTAAACTCAAATTAAATGAATAGTTATAGAAAATAACATTAATAATATTTTATGAAAAATATTATTTTATTATGTTATTTTAAAAATAATAAATAAAATTAAAGTTTAAATGTATAATTATATGTGGTATAAAAATTCATCTCCTATCAAATTTTAGAAATTTTTTACCTTATATGTCAAATTATAACCCTTTAAGATTGAAATGGTTACTACTATAGTTAAGATTAAAAACGGTTAATAATGGGGATAACCAAAAGATATGGAATTAAATGACCTAAAAATTTTATTAATCCAGATTTTCTTAATAATATTTTAAAACTTTGAAAAATTACATGTGTGCCACTTACCTCAATTATAAAAGTGCACTTCCTCCCCTAACTTTTTTACACCTTTTGATCCATTTATTTCAACCAAACCATACCAAAATATATCCCTAACATCCTTATACATGTTATATATGTGATGGTATTCCCATAATATCAAATCTACGGTCAATAAGAAGAGATTCAAAGGAGGTTTCTCTGAAAGTAGGTAATCCCCTTAAACAATCTCTTTATTTTTTACTTATTCTTTTAGAAACTTCACTCATGTCTTAAAAATTCCAATAAGACAACACTATTATATGAAATATATTGATATTTTATTATTTTTATTAAATAATATTTATCCATCTATTTCTCCATCAAATTTTATGTGATGGTATCACTCATGTGTATATGTGGACTACAAACCCCACGTAGCGACATAATTCATTTTCCGTGACCATTTTTAAAGTATGGTAATTAGGATGGGTATAAAAAATGTAAACTATATTTATGATGTAATTATTCTTATGTAATTATAATATCATATAAATATTCTTAGCTTCTAATTTTTTGGAAAATGATAACGTTTCTTGTACGTTTGTGTGGACCCCCACCTCCACGTAGAGATGTGATTAATTTTTCATTTATTATTTACATGGATGGAAATAAGGATGTATTTAATTAATATATATAATAAAATAATGATTCAATAAATTTTAATTATTATTTATCTTTCTTTTTTCATTTTTTTAATAGTAAAAATTATGTTCATGCTTATGTACGACCAAAAGTATCCATGAACGATGTAATTAATTTCTCAATATATACCTTTAAAGGATGATTCAAAATATTTTTATAAGGAACATGTATGATTTTTATATAATTATTAAAATCCTATAGATTTTGGAACCATTTTCAATATGCAAGGAGATAAACTATTATAATGATATTGACATGATAAATAAAGCAATTATCACTCAGTAATTATGATTTAAATAAATAATTATTAATAAATAAGAATCAAAATTTTATGATTTTATAATATATGAAATTTTCAGTATGTATTGGGTTTTTATATATAATTTTATTAAATTATATATATTATAAATGAGGCTAAAAGTACCTACAAAGAAAGTTAGACCTTAAGAAAGGGTTTATTTCACAATCCCATCATTATTCGTTTTTATTTATGTTTAAGTTTTTGTAAGAATAATTATATGATATTTATATATTAAACACCATTAATTTTATTATCCAATTTTTATATCTTAAAAGTATATGTTTTTCTTTTATTTTCCCCTCTTTATGTACTTAAGAGTTCAAACGGATTTAAAGAAAACCAACGTTTTTCTATTTAATCAAGAATATTTTCTTCCATGGAAATATTTTCATTAAAAAAATTTCAATACCAATTTTAATTTTATCTAATTATTTATTAAATAAATTGTTACCCATGTTTTACTTTATATAAAAATGTTTTAAATGAATCTTTTTATCATTTTCAGAATGAGTTACATTTTAATTTTTATTGATAATGTAAAAGGAAACATTATTTTAAAACACATGAAATGAACGAAATTTTCCACCACTATAAACACTCAATTTTTTGAAGATTATTTTACAGGTTTATAAGTTCATTTTCAATGAGAAATATTTCAATAATAATTTGGAAATATGTATATATTTATATTTGATATTTCAAAATTAAAAGGGTACTTTTATCAATAAATATTCTATTGATTTTAAACGCATTTTCACATATGTGAATATTATTTAGTAAATAATCTAATTTACTAATGATATAATCTTTTCATAGGATACAATTTATTATGATAGATGGCTTATGATTATGGTATATTTATTGATGGAGTAAAATATTATCATTCCATATGGTAGTTTTTTAATAAAAAATTTACATCAATTATATTTTACCCCTTTTATATGATGAATGCATTAGAATTAGTAGGTGATGTGTGGGGGCCATTATAGCCCCTTAATGCATGGGTAGTTATCATGATACAAACTAGTTTAGGAATTTTTCATATCCCTTACCTGTTTAGGTATGTTAACTTTGAATAAAGCCTTGAATTTAATATTATAATGTACGATATTATACATTCTATCATTATCAAACTATTTATTATTATCTATGATATTATTTATATTTTTTATCCATGTAGTTATTTCTATTTTATGGTATTGGTTATATGGAATATTAGATTATTTTTTATATTCTATATAATATTCCCTTTTTGTTTATTTTATGTTAGCTTCTATTATGAGTTCATTTTCATTCATGACTTTTTATTAAAACACGCTCATCATGAATATGCCTCATATTCTTTGTTTTTTATTTTTTAATAAAAAACTTAATCTAATTCATTTAAAAATCCATAAAATTATATTATTTGATATTGGTTATTAAATTGGGAAATCCATGAAAACACATACCCTAACAATTAGTATCTGATCCCTCTAAACTAAAACAATGGGATCTATGAAATTAAAAATAGTTATGTTCAATGAGAATAATGATTATAATTTTTGGTAGATAAAAATGTGGTCCCTAATAGATCATAATGAACTCTATGATACCCTTTCTGATCCTAAGAATAAGGTAGAAACGATGTTCACCAAATGTACAACCTCTTACCATGGAATTAGATGTGTCTATGTTTATCTATATAAAATATTATAGTCTCATGTTTTTTACATTGGGAGATATGGTTATTTGTAGAGTTACATTTGAATCATCCACAACAACAAAATTCTATGATTTGGGACATGTTTATGAAAAAAAAATGTTAGTATGAAGACTACATAAGAAAATGTGATTGTTCGATTTTCAAATTCTTTATAGAACTGTAGTGAGGAACAATATTGATTACTTTAATAAAATCATGTTGGATTTTTCTAGTATTGATGTCAAGCTAGGTGATAAAAAATTTCCTATTATCTCATTAGCATAATTACATTATTCATAAAATTCATTTAGATATTTAATGATGCGTGATAGAGACTCTATAGAAATAGAATATGATAATTATACCATGTTATCAAAAGTACATAAAAATAAGGTATTTATGAAAAAAATATTGTGATATGAATAATCTAAGTAGAATATCTGAGCAGATAGTTAATAAGATAGAAAATATTAAGTATAAAAGTTGGTCAAGGTCTAGGTGAAGGCTGATTAAATGTTTTATTTATAAAAAATTGGGCCATATTAGGTGTGATTGTATATAAAAGAACAACTATATGAAGAACAATGAAAATTTATTGTTTGTGAAATTTTTTTTTGATACTTATGATTTTTTATTTTTGTGTTTCCATGAAATTAGTGATGAGTAGGTCTTAGATTCTCAATTTTCAATTCACAAGCTACCAAAGAGAGAATACTTTAATGATTTAAGTGAAGTTGAAAGTGGTGATGTTTACCTTCTAAATAATTTGTTTTTTTTTGTATCATAGGTAAAGGTTTTATTTCCCTAGTGCTACATAATGGGCCATTGTGAACTATTGAATTGGTGATCTGGGTACCCAATTTAAATAGAACCCTCATTTCCCTATGTGTGTTAGTCTAGATGGGTTTTATTATTAAGTGTGATTCTAACATAATTATAATTGTTGTGGGTACCTTACTATAATGAAGATAACTACTGTGAATTGGTTAAAAATATTGGATGGTAGGATGAAAATGAAGTAGTTTAATTCCACCCATAATCATATGCCTAATAGTATTATACTTTGTTATAGAAGACACGGGGATGATAGTGCCAATGCAATGAATGTACTATGTATACAAGGGAGGTTGAGATATGTAACCCTGTATGATCTTCTTTTATGTTAGAACTATTTTTTTAATTCCAAATGTGTCACCTTTAATATGTATATTTATAGAACCTAGAACCCCCCCCCCTTAATATGTCCATTATAGATTATTGGGACATCTACAGTCCCCCCACCCTAAAAAAGGGAATTAATTCATGACCTTAATAGATGACTATTAATTCAAACCATTTATATTTATAATGAAAATAATTATGAAACTTTTAAAATAATCAAGAAAAGGAAATATAGTTTTGAGAGTCACATATGGAATAAGATAAAATCCCATAGAATAGGTAATGGTCTTCTATATTTAATGAATGAATTCATTTCCTTTTGTAATTCAAATGGTGTCCTAAGAAATAAAACTATTATGGAGACCTCAAAACAAAATAGTCTAGCTGAGAGGATGAATAGTACATTATTGGAGGGAGTGATAATCATGTTCTTGGACAAAATTTTATCTTGGTACTTCTGGGATGAACCTGCTTCTATAGTATTTTAGCCGATTAATCATTTCCAATTTAGTGACATTAGTTACAAAAATCCTTATGAGATATTGATTAGTTCGGCCCCTAGTATAGTAAATCTTATATTTTTTAGTATTATATATTATGATTATAGAAGTACTAATATTCTAGACATTAGGGTGGTTAAATTTATTTTTGTGGGTTATCCTAATGGATTTAAGAGATGAAGTATTAGGATTGATAATCTTGATTTTTTCAAAGTATCATAAGCAGAGACATTTAATTCTATGAGGCCATTTTAGTGAAGTAGAAGCCTAGAGAGTTTTATGGTGTTGGTGTGCCTAATCTTATGTGTGTTGATATTCCTTTAGACCCTGAAATGTTTTTGGATCCCAAAACTACATCTATAAATCAACCCCATCCCCCCAAACTAATCACATTGAAACTAGTCTATTTTTTTGTATGAGTCTATAAATGCCTTGAACCAAATATCCCAGAGTTTGTGGTTACTTAATTACAGTGGAAAAAGATTCAATGGATTATATATAGAAGGAATAAATAGTTTAGTATTATTTGAAAACTAGAAACATACATGAATCTCATATTACATTTGGAAACATAACATGGAAAACATATTTAAATTAAATATTATGCATCATTAAACTCATTCATAGTTTCCTTGTTTATATCCAAGGGAAACAAAAAAAATATGGGTGACATAGGATGAATAATAAGGTACATGTACATGAGAATCTGTAATGAGTAAAATGAAAAATTAATATGGCTAGGTAACTAACCGGAAACACATGGTATTTAATCAAAAACTAGAGCATGAATAATAATATGATAGGAGTAAATGATGATCAAATGATTCCATAAATATAATTACATGATCATGAAACATATGACTGGATATTATTTATAAATAATCTTATGAAATTTAATGACCAATTTCATAATGATTTTATCCATAATTCTAGACATTAGAAACATATGGTTAAGGCCTTGTACTAAGAAATATAAAAATACCCTTAAGGCCTCATGCTAAGACATCTACATAAATGGGTAAGGCCTCAGATAAATTCATAATCTAGTTTGTCTCATGAGATATACTAATGAATCAAGGAGATGTGTAATTATGGTCCCAACCCATCACCTAATAAGTCCAATTCATTATTCATATTAATAAATAATATAACATAATCACAATTCATTAAAAATTAAAAATTGATTGTATTGTAAGAACTAAAATAAATAATTCTAGAACATTACATAGTTAAAATAATAATTAACCCCCAATACAGAGGATATGGAAGGTGTGACTACAATAAATCCCTATTGTATAATACATAAATTCAAGGTTTGATTTTTTTGATTAATTGAAAGACCATAAAAAGAACATTAAAAACATTCTCAAAGAAATTACTATTTCCAATTTGAAAATAACTTATAAAAATTACTAATTTCTATAATATTAGGAAAATTATTTAAATTTAAAATAAATATGGAATCTTTTAATGTAATTTCTAAGGAATTGAGTTGTCATGATAGCTGAAAATTTTGTTCATGTTGCATAAGTTAAAAAAAATTCCTTTCATAATTTTATAAGAAAAGTAAAAAATACCATATTTATAAAATGATAAGTATATTCCATTTAAAATATTTATGACAAATTCTAAAATGTGTAAAAATTTATTTAATAATTAATATAGTAATTTCAAAAATAATATTAAAAAATATTTTAAAAAAATATATGCATGGAAGAAAAATATTCCCGTCTGAGTAGAAAAACAAATTCAATTTTCCTAAAAAATATTTATTCAGTATCTTGAGTAATTGAAGAGAGGAAATGAAAAAAAAATTGATTTATATAAATAACCATATAGAAATAACCTATATTGTTTATATGTTTTAAATATCAAATAATTCACCCAAAAGAGACTTAGACATAAATTTTCCTGAATAGTGATGAAATTGTGAAATAAACCCTTACCCCAACGATAATTTTTGAATCATAACCCCCATGAAATAAATAAATTAAAATAAAAAATATAAAACCATGAATAAAAATATATTCATTATGTTACATGTCAAATATTAATTGGATACTACTTATAAAATAATATAAGTGTATAACAGAATATATGTCCCAAAGAAGACAATTTGATATGAAGAACCCTTACAATGATCATAATGTTGATGTGAGAATTAATTAATAATTTTATTATGTGTACTGAATTAAAATTCAAAAAAATAAATGTTTAAGTATAAAAAAATAAAAATAAGTTCATTTAATACATAATTTTTTTATAATATAGTTAATGAAGAAGTGATTTAACCCAATGAAAGGAGATTGAGTTAAGAAACCCCTTACCTCGGGTCCAAATTCCTTTTATGTCGTCAAACATACTTTTTAATAAATATATATTTATTATAGATATATTATACAACCAACTATGTTATATAATAAAATATATTATTAATTTATAACATTTTATCACACATTTATTAATAATTCTTAATTAAAATCATTGTTCCACTTGAAATGGATTCATTTTTCATATATGTTTTGGTTCAGTAGTTTTGGGACTTTTATTTTGATCATAGTTCCATTATCTAAATTTTTTTAATCATGATATAAATATAAAATATATTCATTTTATACATATTTATAATCAACCCTAAAATGTAAAAAATTAAAAATGAATCAGACCATTCATGGGTATGATAGGCAGTATGTACACATGAATGATGTTTTCACTTTTCGATAAAAGAAAGGTAAATAATAATTCAAATTTATTGGATCATTGATAATATATATATATATATATTATTCATTTAATATATCATTATTAAAACCTATATAAAATGGAAATAAAAATAGATCACATCGCTTCATGGACGTGGTAGTCCACTGTAGACACGAGTGATGCTATAGTTTTCCAACTAATTGGAAGGTAAGAATATAAATATGATTTTATAATTAAATAATATATTTATGTCAAAAATATCATATATATCCATTATTTTTATTTTTATAACCATCTAAGTAAATTAGTGATGAAAAATGAATTACACCACTATGTAAAGATGGTAAGTCATACGTATGCCCGGGCGAAATTTTTTATTTTCATAGGATGGAATAGAGATGGAAAATATTTGAACCATAATCATAAGAAAATATAATTATATTTATCATATTGTATTTATTATTATATAATTTTTATAATTGATTTTGATTATGTTTTAAAAGAAATAAATTTTGAAGTGTTGATAATGACTATTATCTCTTCTATGAAAGAGATCCTTTAGATATTATATGAATGGATCTAGTGTTGGTATTTTTTAAAGAATAAAACCTCGAGAACTTACATAAGTATGTTTATAATAGTTTTATTTATGTCTTAGTCGAGATAAGTGGCTCTAGGTGGTGTATTGAATATATGAGATGTGGCGCCTTTTATAGTGGGAAAAAGACACCCATGGAATTAATAAAAGAAATTATTATAATAAATTCATTTTCATATGAAAGTGTAATAATGTGGATTTCATTATAAATATAAGATATTATATGGTTGAAACCTCATCAACCAATAAAATTTTGATAGGTTTATGTGGTATTTTAAGCCTTATCATTTGGTTTAACCCCTTAACCTATATTAGCCTTAATCACGGTAACAACTTTCTCAATCTTAAGGGGTTTGGCCCCTATGGATATGGGATTACATTTTCAACCATATCATATACCATCTTTCTCTTACAATATTTTTATTATTTTAAATAATTTAAAAAAATTTATTTATCATAAAATATCAACAATGTCATTTTGGACACTATTCATTTAATTTGACATCGAATACATCCAGAAAAATATCGAATTCAAATATATACTTTTTTAATATCTATAATATGTTATATATGTGTCTATAAAATTTATGGTTCACTTTAACTCAATCAGAAGAATAATACTTTCATATTTTTTTAATTAATTTATTTTATTTTCTATTAAATGAATAAATGCTAAATCGACATTGTATAAGAATTTAATGTAATTATTTAATCAGAAAAAAATTATAGATAAATTACCATGATAAATAAATTAGTTTATATTTTAAATAACCATTTATAACAAAACTTTTCCAATTTTTATCCACAAAAAAAATATACTTATTAAAGTCAAGTGAGTGACATTTTGTACTGCTTATTTTCTTTAATTAATATAAAGGTCCTAATCAGATAAAGATGGCACCAAGTTTCCATATATTATAAAAATGGATTTAAATGGTTGAAATTAAATCATACAATCACATAAATATTAGTTTAAAGGACGTTTTTAGTCCTTATAATCTTGTTTTTAACCTTAATTACCTGATTTACCCTTACTATGGTGACCATTATTTACTATGGTTACTATACATAATGACCAAAAATAAAAGGGTACTATTTCTAAAATTAGGACTTCCAAATTCCAAATATGGAATCCATTTTCAATATTTAATCTCTATAAGTGGCCAACATTAATTTAACCCAATGAAAGGAGACTAAATTAAAAAAGCTCTTACTTTAGCTCCTACATACTTCATATTTGTTATGACCTCTTATATAGTAAATATAAATTTATTATAAATATATTCAAAAACCATAATCATATATATAATATCATATATGATTTAAATACAATATTTTATCACCCATTTATTAAAAATTCCTTATTAAAATTACTTTTCGGGGTGATAACTACTTTATTTTCATGTGTGTTTTGGTTCGGTAGATTTGGTCCTTTTACATTGTTCAGGAATATATTATCGCCATAATTTCAATAATGATATCAATATATTCTATATTCACTATATATATATATATATTTATTTATTTATAATAACCCTAAAATGGTAGATATATAAAAATAAACTACGTTTTTCGTGGTGACGGTAGGTCGTATGTACACATAAACTTTATTTTCACTTTTTGATTAAAGGTAAAAAATAAGTAATATTTACATGATCCTTTTTATATAATATATATTATATTAATTAAATACATCCTTATTACTATCCATGTAAAAAATGAAAAACGAGTCACATCAATTTGTGGAGGTGGTAGTCCACGCGTACGCATGAGCGATGTTATTGTTTCCCAACGACTTAGAAGTTAAGAAGGTATATATGATATTAGAATTAAAGAAAAATATTTATGTCATAAATATAATATATATTAATTAGTTACATATTTATAACCACATAAGTAAACCAGTGATGGAAAACAAATTACACTACTACTTGGAGACGGTAAGTTGTATGCACGCATGAGTGATGTTTTCACTTTTTGTAGGATCTAAGAGAGATAAAAAATGGTTGTGATATAATCAAAATAAATTTTAATATATTTATTATAAAGGGTATATTATTATGGTATGGATATGATATATTTATAAGATGTTTAAGAAGAAATAAATTTCTATGAGTTGGAAAATATGATTACCTCTTCTTCGAAAGATCTCCTTAAGATCTTTTGTTTTGTGACCTAGGGTTGGTATTTTGGTAAGAAAAACCTCAATATAACTTTTATAGTGATATTTAGAATAGTTTTTTTAATTTTTTTTAGTCTAATAGGATATAGTTATTATATATAGGAGATGAAATGTGGTTACTTTAAATAGTGGGAGAAAGGATACACATGAATGTAATAAAAATATTTAAGTACATTAAATTTATTTTCATGTGAAAGTGGAACAATGTGTCCATAATTACAAATATAACATATTATATCATTGAAATATTATAAAAAAATAAGTTTTTAACTTGATTAATTGGTATTTTAAACCATATCTTTTGATTGTACACCTTATTTAATCTATTTTAACCTTAATCGTGATGACATCTTTTTCACTCTTAAAGGGTTATAATTTTACTTATAAGGTAATAATTGTCTTATAAATTGGAAATTTATGACATTTTAAACAATATATTATCCTCATTTTTCATTTTACAAGTTTTTTATGATTTTAAATAATTTAATAAAATATATTTTTTCATAAAATATCAATAATTTCATTTTTGACATTATTCATTTATTTTGAATTTAAATAAATAAAGAAAATATGGAATTAGAATCAATCCTTTTAACACATATATAATATATACTTATAAAATTCTAGGGTAACTGTAACTCACTCAAAATGTATTACTTTTTTTTGTTTTTAAAATAATTTATTTTATGTTTCGACTATTTTAATAAATGCTTAATCGATGTTGCATAAGAATTTAATGTAATTATATAATATCTAAAAATTATAAAAAAAATTATCGTGATAAAATGAGTTGTATTATATTTAAAATAAATTTTTTTTATAAAACATTTATTATTTTTATATTTTTAACAAAAATTTTAATTTATTAAAGTCAAGAGAGTGGCGATTTGTATTTATTTGTTTCTTAAATTAATGTAAATTCCCTAATCAAATAAATATGGCACCAAGTGGCCATATATTAGAGACTTGGATTACAATTCACAAACAAAACTCAACCAATATGATAATGATAAGTGTTAGGTTCATTTTTTATTCCTTGTCATATTATTTTTAACCTTTATTACCTAATTTACCCATATTGTGGTGACAATTATTTTCTATGGTTAATATTTATAATGACCAAAAATAAAAGGGAACTATTTACCAAATTTATAACTCGTGATTATAAAAATGGAATCATTTTTTAAGATTCATTTTTTATTATTGGAATAAATTAATTTATGATTGAAATAGAAACTGATACAAAAATGTGGTTTTCATAAAATTTTCTTTTTAAGTGTAAATTTTTAATACAAATTTAAATAGTAAAATTGATTCTAATGAACTTAAGTGGATTATACATAGTATAATATAACCAATTTTACTTTGAAAATGTATTAATATAAAATTAAACATTGTAAGTTCTTGAAACAAAAATATAGTTTTCAATGAAAATTAATATTTTTCAATATTTATAAGAAATTGATCTTTTTTGAAAAATCAAAAAACATCACCATTATTTAATTTATATATATTTATTCTTGAAAAAAAATTCATTTTATAAAATAAAATTCATAAGGTTTTAAGAAATTAATTATAATTTCAACACATATAATGCAATAAAACCAATTTTTAATGAAAGATTTTTTTGAAATATGAATTGGTTTTAATGAAAATTGAGTTATTATTTATTATTAATAAACAAATTGTAAAACAAACATTATAGATATTTTTTTAATGTGGTTAACTCTATTAATTCCCTCCAATACAATGGTTTGGTGATAATAATATTTTAAACGTATATCATAGTTCGCTTAATGATCGATGTTGTATGTTGAGTACGCTATTAAACAAAGTGTTAATTTAAAATCATTGGGTGTTACAGTGTTTTTGTCCAAGGATGAGGGATAGATAGATCTCTAGGACAACTATTTAACATTGGATAAATATCGTAGGACTGTAGGACCCCCTACCCAATTTATTTATGCTAATGTAGCTTATTTCATGTTTAATATTATTGTTGAAATCAATGATGATGCTCCAAAAATCATTAAAAATAAATAAATCTAAGGAATCAATTTAGGGGATATATTTTTTGAAAAAATTTATTCCATTATAAAAATAAAACCAAGATAGTTGTAAATAAAATTTAAAGGTAGATAATTATAGATTATAAATGAATTTTGAAAAAGAATGAGGAAACATTAGGAAATTAAAATTAAATTCAAATCAAGGCTTCTAGCTAAAATTTTCCTTCAGTACGATGACATTGATTATAATGAATTTGTTTCTCCTATTGTTAGACATTAATATATTTTAATATTGTTTTCTACTATTTCCTTAAATGAATTTGACATTGAATAATTAGACGTGAAAAAATCTTTTTTATATGGGAAATCATATGAAAATACTTACATGAAACTGCCTGAAAGATATTGAATAAATTTTAAACTAGTCTAAGTTTGAATTTTGTGAAAGTAATTATATGGTTTTAAACATTAATTAAGGAAATGATATAAATAATTTGACTCTTTTGTGCTTTAAAATTGTTTTATCATAGTAAATATGATGCTTTTGATCACTTTAAATATATTAAGAATGGTTTTATTTAATTACTATTATATACTGATGATATTCATATCATGTGAAAATATATGAGGTGGATTAATTTTGTAAATTCCCAATTGAAATTTGTTTTTTAAATTAAATATTTAGATATTAATAAGAAAATATTAGGCATGTAAATTATAAAGAATAGACTAACTAGGGTTTTGTATCTATCCCAATCTGCCTCTATTAATGAGTTAAAAAGGTATTTATTTACAAACATAAAACTTTTGAATGTTCATTTGTCTGAACACTTGAAATTATCCCTATCGTATCCCATAGTTATTATTATAATGTATTATTCATGAAAAAATACCTTATTCTAATTTAGTGGGAAGCCTTACGTATTCTGTGATATTTTTTAGAATATACATTACATTTTTTTCTGTAGCTTGAGTAAGATTATGAGAAATACTTGGAATCCCCATTCTCATATATTAAATTGTCTATTGAAGTATTGTTCTATTCATTCTAATATTTGTATTTATTTGGAAATAAAATTTGTTATCATCAATAATTTTTTTACATTCTTATTATGGTACAAATATTGATACATAGATGTTTGTTACTAGTTATGTATTACTTTTTAATAGTGTCTATGTTTCCTACAAATGAAATATGTGTCCTCTTTTATCTTTATCCAGCAATGAGTATGGATATATAACTTTAATTGAATATAATAATGAGTAAATTTGGTTAAAGGGGAATATAAATGAACTTTCTTTAACTTATGATAATTTACAATTATTCTTTAATAGTCAATCTACATTGCATTTTTTCAAAAATCAAGTTTGCCATAGTAGATAAAAACACATATATATATTATTATGGATTTTATTGGAAAATCCTTTGAAACTAGGGTAGTTTTTTTAATAATATACACACTTCTGATAACATAGCTGATATATTGGATAGATTTGTTATGTTATCAAAATTTAGGAACTATTTAGAGTTGATGAATATAGTCCCAGTTCTACGACATAGGTTGTGAGAGAAGCCTCGATAATTAATATTTTTTTTATGTTTGGGATTAGTGAATTTTAATGTTTTTTTCTTTCATGTCATATTATTCATTTAAAATTAAATTGAGTTCCCATTTTGTTTTTTGTATTCGGTTTTCTTATTGTTGATTGATTTGTGGCCTCTACATGTGTGTATTTTCGTATGTAATATTATGGTCAAATTTATTTAAAATATTTATTTAGTTATTTGGGGTTTTTTGACCATGTTGCTTGATCACAAAATTTATGTTGAGGTGAATTTAGTTTCATTAATTTTTTTAACACACAGCTCCTGATTACTTGATTGATGCTTTCATGGGTGGGTTTTTTTCCTTCTCTCAATGTATGGTGACCCATGTACTTTCTTGTCTTCCAAAAAAATGCTTTATTTGTTACTTACTAATAATTTCATGGTAGTTAATATGAATGTAAATCGTTCAAATATTTTTCATACCTCATATTTCTCCACCACACAATTATTATGTCATCTAAAATGTGATCTCACCCTCTCAAGGGGTTTTTTCTTTTATATTTCATTTTATTTTAACATTCTAAGAGGGAGAGATAGAGCTCATGAACTAATGGATCAATTTTTAAATAGATTTCTTGAGAACAACCAAATAAGATATTATTCGAGTATTTTCTATGGTCTAATAAAAGTGGATGATCCATACTATATTGCTGGTATTAGTGTATAATTATAGTGTATAGTGGCGGTGATCCTCAAATCCTTTGGATCTGAATATCTAAACATGAAATTGTATAAAGATTAAAAATTATTTTTTTTCCTTCTATCTAGATCTTGGTATAGGGATTTGAAACATTAAGTATTTAATTCCTTTGTTTATTAGTTTTTTCATCAATGAATTAAATGAATCCTTCAATACATCATGTGTGTAGCTTAAGTCCTTCCTATAAGAAATGTGGCTAGTGCCTTGTGATGATTTTTATCACCTCTATTTATTTTAACAAGGATCATTCCATTGATAGTTTCTCTAGTCTTGTTATCTTATTTTGAGTCTTTATATCTTACTAATATTTCTTTTAGTAATAATGATCATTGGGATGTGGTTCTCCTCATTCAAATAGTTCAACAATGAACTAAATAACGATATATATATATATATGTTTCCTTTCATTTTTTCTTGATTGCAGTAGGCTCATATTGAATCTACCTCATCACCTTTTTTTCTATTTTTAAATAAAAAAATTATACTTCATTACATAAGGAATTATAACTGTTTAGTGGATCTTCAATATTGCATATAGACTACCAAGACAACCCAACCCCTAACACTAGAGAATTATCTCAATAATGAATATCATATAGGTTCCTCTCAAGATTAATATAGTTGTTCCACCACCTCTTATACTCTCAACATTGAGATAATGAGAATAAATCATTCATGCATGGAAGGATTATGTTTTGATCTATGGGAAGTGATGCAAGATGATTGGTACCACCGCACTAGCACTCTGAGTACCATCGATGATGCTTTGAGATCATGGAGTGTGTGTGGATCACCACTAGAGGATTTTATCATCAAAATGATGATGAAACCTAGATGAGGTTTAATTGTTTTTCATTTTGTTTTAATAAATTAATCAATATTGAGTAAACATTATGCAATTAAATTAATTATAAATTTAATATGAAAGATCTACTGTCACAATTTAAAGGTTTCTTCATCTAGTTTCATTGGATATAATCTTTAGGCATGTCGATCTTCAATATGTTCATATGGTGTATTCTCCATATTCTAAAAAACATCATTGGGAATTGAACCATCTATCTTTTGATGATCATAGAACATGCATATATTTTCACATATATACATACATACATTTGTGTATATATATTTTTCAAAAAAATGTGTGTCTATATTTATATTTTTTGTTTCAAAATATGTATATATATATTCTAATATGTGTATATATAATTGTGTACATTTATGCGTAAATATTTGTGGTATATATTTTTATATTTACATATTTGATGTAAAAATGATTATATTTATTCATGTGTATGTATATTTATTAAAAAATGCGTGTTTGGGATGGGAGAATATATATTAATATATATTTGAATATTTTATTATATATATATATTTATTATTATATATTTATATTTGTATATTTAATTGTAGATATATATATATATTTGTATATATATATGTATGTATATTTATAATTGTATACATTTTTATATATTTGTCTATGTGTTTATATATATTTGTGTGTGTGTGTGTGTTTATATATTTTTATATTTGTATTTATTTTTATCTTTACCTTTATTTTATTCCAAAATTTGTGTGTATATATTTTAATATATTTTTAATATTACTTCTATTTTGTATATTTATATTATATGTTTATATATCTCTATTTCTATATATATAATATATATTTATTTTGTATTTTTATATTTATAAATTTTATATATTTATGTATTTATACATGTATGTATTTGTATATTTATATATTTGTATATTCATTTAAAATGTATTCAAATAATTTATTTTAATATTTATATGTTTATATATAATTATTTAAATAAATTTACTATAAATTATATGTATATATACATCTCTATAATGTATTTTACTACATTATTAAATATTTTTATTTCATAATATAAATTTAAAATTTTTATATTACTTGAATCATGAAAATAAAATTGATAATAAATTTTTATTCTTATATAATTTTTTATTTTTAAACAAGGATAACCTTTACCGATGCTAAAGTGGTATTAATAAATGGAATCATTTATTACCACTTAAAAAATTACTGATAAACATAACCATTATCAGTGCCAAGAAAGTGATGAAAAAGAAACTATTTATCAGTTCTAAAATATCATTATTAATGGGAATACTTTATGAGTGCTAAAAACACTTATAAAGGTCACCCTTTATCAATTCTAAAACACTCAGGAAAATGGGACCTTAATTTGAAACATATGTGAAGCACCATTTTGATCAGAGGTTGGAGCACATTAATGTGACATGCCTTCTTGATATCAGGTAAGATCACATTCATATGTGTCACATATTTTTTATTAGGGTATGGATGTATCGAATATTAAATTGAATCTAAATGTTTGTTCCCTTATTACTTATTTTTTATCTATGTTACTTATGAGGTTAATTTATGTTATAAATGAATCATCATGAATTGATATACCATACAAATATTAATAATTAATAATATTGATTAGATCCACCACCCCGAAACACAGTGTAAGGACACATATTTTAATTAACGTGCAGTTTAAGTGTTATGAAGTCAAGACCCTTAGTTTCCTTGTGTTATGAATAATGTGTCATTTTTAAGTCTAAAATATGACACATTATTCATATATCATTCGAGATGCTTCCATATATCTTTTTGACTACATTCCTTTGTTTTTGAGATAAACCGTTCCTGATGTTGTATTCCACTTGAGATAAAACCTTCACATTCTATTTTCATGTGATTCTTTACCTGGATTACAAAACCACTCTTCATGTAACAATATTGAGAAATTTATGTCCAAGAAGGTTGTTTGTGTATGAATTTTATGTGTGTGATCCTTATGCATGGATGATATTGCAAGACTGGTGATGGTTGTGTTGTGGTGTTTATGTATTTCTAGATATAATATGGTTATGCATGAATCTAGATCAATAACAAGTTCCCTATGTGTATGTTTAAATATAGATAAGAATCCCTGGAGTATAATGGGAGAAAAAATGTGGATTGAGAGATTACATCAAGATCGAGCCTTCTGCACAGAACAACGCTATGCACAGAAGATTTCCTGGGCTAATAGTGTGAATGTGCTTATTTTATAACTAGTGCACTGAATACTACTAGAAGAAGGTAACTTTTCCATGTGTTTATGTTTTTCTCTTTTTATTTTATTTCTTCTCAATTTATCATTGAAGAAGTCATGTGCTCCTATTATTGATCTTCCTCTATTTGGTTTATCTCTTATATATTGTAAATTTGTTTTCTTTTGAGAATAATAAAATAACATGAGTTAGGTTGTATTCTTTCCATGCATATAAGACCACATAGGGTCTGAAGCACATCAATTTCCTATTTTATTAATTTCTTCTTTTTAATGTTTAATTGGACATATAAATTTCTAAATGATCACTAATTTTGATATTTATTCAATATCATTCATTCCTGGTATGAGGGGATTCAAGTGGCGGACTATCTGGCTTCGATTGAGTTTCCTAGAAATGCTCCATTTTGGTTGCATGATATCACTTCTCTGAATGTCTATGGGTTTAATCTGATCAGAGGGGATTCCCTCAGCCTTCATCATTTCTCGCCTCCCTAGGTTTGTATTTTCTGTTGTTAGTTGTTGTTTTGGGGTTCTCGTATCTTTATTTTTAATAAAAAAGTATCTTTGGTTGGATGAATAAAAACACCAAAAAATATCCTCACGATGGGCCATTGACTACCTTAGGAAACACACCTCTACACAAAAAATTGTTATCATAGGGTAATTAGGTTTAATTTTTCATCATAAAAATTTGAATTCTTTTGTTAATTTCATTAAAATTATTTTCCAGTGGACTTTACCAATTATAATATACATTTATTGCATTTTTTATCTTGGTAAGGTTCTATCTTGAGATATAATATCAATACAATAATGACTGTTTTTCCTTTCTATCTTATGATTTTATTCGTATATATGAGCTTTAAATATTCCCTTAGGTAGATGTTATATGTGTGTGCCTATGGTTTTGTGGTAGGAATGGGTTCTATGTAAGGATGGCCTATGTTTAATAGCTATTTAGTAGTGAGGTGTGTTTGTAGGAGCATGTGTATTTATTGTTTTTCATTTTACTATGAGTAGAGATTATGTTATTCATAGTGTGTTACTCTACACCATTTAGGACCATTGTCTCCATGTATAAACCTAAAGTCAGTTCAGTGTTTAGGATTATGTAGTTTATGGATGTAGTGAAGTTGTTTCTTATTGGGATGATCACCAAGGATCATGGATTTAATTTTTAACCCCTTTTTTGAAGATTTTCCTTATTATTTTTCTATTTTTATTAATCATGTTCCATTATCATGACTAGAATAGTATGTGTGAACCTTTAGTGTCTTGTTGTTTCTAGGTATTTAGCTGGATGCACACCTTTGTTCTTGTGTCTGTGAGCTATCCTATGATATTGGGACTACTTAGATGCGGTCTTGTCGTTTCCATTTTCATGAGAATCTCTCCTTTTGATTTTTTTAGGAATTCATCTTCTTATGTGGATGTCATGAATCCATATTTTATGGATCTCATGAGGCCTTTCATCTAGAGGCTTCCTATTAGGTTTTCTGGTAACATGTACTGGGATAAAGCTAACAGTACTAGGTGATTTAGTCCTCTTATATTTTTTTTGGATCAGGTCGAGAACCTTCTCTTTTGTGATTCCCCTATCGACGTTTCCCCTTTTCTTATTTTTGTCTCTAACTTATTTTAGATTCTGAGTTTTAGTCTTTGTGAATTTATGATAGTTTTTGTTCTGTCATGTTTTTCTTAAAGATAGTATTGCTCTATTTATTTTTGTTTTGTATGAAAAGATGATCTATTTTGGGGACCTTTAATATAATGTATTTTAATTTTCAAGACATTATCAATGAAATATTTTTAGAGGGTGACTCAGGTAAGTATAGGTGTGTTCTCTATTTAGATTTAGAGTTTTAAATTTTTTTTGAATGTTTTAAAGTTGTTTAGATACCATTAAATTTGGGCACCATGTGTCACTATGATACATACTAGGAGGTAGTTTTCTATAGCTCCCTATATTGTTTTTATATTTAGTATTTGATTCCCAGATTGATCGTATTAGGTGTAAAAATATCACTAATTTTATATAAAAATGGTGGATATTTTTATTTTTTTATTTCCATATAATGATTTATTTCTTTTTATCATACTTAATTAGTTTCTCAAATGTGTTTGATGGGAATGTGACCTTGGAACCACTATTTTATTTCCCATTTTAACCTTGTGTATGGTTAATTTAACTTTCTTACCTAGATATCATTGTATCTATTTTACCTTCACCATGTCATGATCATTTATAGTAGTCCATGCGTCCTATTTTTTTTACATCTTCCATCATTTTTTATGCCTTTATAGGAGCTTTAGAACATTATAGATCATAATTTAGGTAGGAGAGCACATATCTTGACATACCTATATACCTCATTCACCATTGATAAAATTTATATTGAGATTATCAAAGTAGACCTCCTTCTAAGCTACTGTCACAATTCTTTTCAACTCTACTTCATCATTTCTGTGATAAGCCATTCTAAATGGCGTATTCCAATGGATATTTAGAATTCATGTGATATTATTTCATAATTTTTTAAATTGAGTCTAGAAGCCATCTCTATGGACCAATATTGGTTTATTTTAGTCTTAGAATGTTCTTTGCATGCACTTTCTGTGCACAAGCCTTGCATTTATACAATCTTGGAAGACCCAGGGAGTCAATGCAGCTGTGTGTTCATGTTTCCAAAAACGATCTTGTTATCCATTATTAAAAATCTGATCAATATCCATTTTTGATTGTTTCAAGATCGAGAGGAATCTATGCTAGAGATTTGGAGTATGCGTATAGACCCAGTGATTGCATCTAGGTTGAGCCATCAGCGCTAACCAGTGCTATGCGTTCAATATCTCTAGGGCTAGTCGTGTGCATGTGAACGATTCAGAACCAATGAACCGATGATCATCAGATAGTGGTAAATTTTCCGACTTTTTGTATTTTCTTATTCTTCTTTTCCTTTATTGAATTTATCTTCAACGTATTCATGTTCTCCTATTATTGATCTTAAACTATTTGGTTTATCTCTTGAAACATGTAAATTTGATTTCTTTTAAGGATAATAAAATATCTTGAGTTGGGTGGTGTGCTTTCATGCTTGTAGGAACCTAAAAGATTTGAATAAAATTAATTCCCTATGGTTTCTTTCATTTATCATTTTTTATTGACCTTTTAAATTGGTGAACAATCATTGGTTCTGGTATTTATTCAATGCTTTTTTGAATTATCTTGTTGATATAGAAACTATCTTGGGACTATTTTTTTCATAAACCACCCCCTCCAAAGATTCTACAATGAAGAAAGAGAGTTAACGACCCCCTAAGTCCCACCTCCAATAGTCCCCGGTTTAGCGACTATCATCGAGGGTATAAAAATCTCACATATTGGAGGTATTATCCATTATGAATAAAACATGATTGGGAGATAAGATAAATAACAACTAAGACACTCCTTTAGAAAATATACAATTAAGTCCAAAATCATCCCAATGTTCATAAAAAAAATTACAAACCAATATAATATAAAGTCTCCAATATATACAAAAAGAGAAGTCTTGTAGAAACGACTCAACAACCGCTCCAATCCCCAAGCCAGAAATGCCCATCTTGGTCCCCAAAGTCCTCCTAGAAACCTTGAAAATAGTTCATATATATAGGGTGAGAATAATATGTATACTCAGTAGGTACATAACCATGGTCTCAAGTGAACATTTTGAAAGATAATGCTACAGATCCAGTGAAAAAATATTAAAACCAACAAGCACGTAAACAGGAAAACTAACCAATCCCATCCTTACCATGGCTCACTCACTAAATCACACATCCAGTATAATAATATTGTATCAATATTATAACAAATTATGGTTCTCTTATACCTATTCCCCACAAATTTTCCACTATCACACACCAATGTTTAATTTATTATGATCTCATCCCTTCCATACGTATAAAATCACAGCACATTACAACCATCCATCACAATGTAATTCAGGATGCATCCTTATATACCCCTCCCTCACAAGGTCTATCATCTGGTGTTGGCATCATGAATCATCTCATATCATCTCTCCAGAAGACACTTGGTCCATCATAACACATCTTTCTTATAGACAATTTGGTAATCAAACCACATCTCATAACATGCCCATATAATTATGGTATCATAAACTTAAAGGACATAAACCTCATTCCCTATTGCTACCAAACATGACCCCCACCATATATCACATCGCATAACTATCTCATCACACCTCATATTTTGATAAAACATTTGGTCCTTAACATTACATCTCATCTCTCTAAAAAAACACTTGGTCCATCATGTCACCTCATTCCAGAAGACACATGGTCCATTATTGCTGATGGAAAGGTGGGGAAGAGGTGGTAGTCATCCATCCATATCACCGACATATATGTTGGGGAAAAGTCCCAGATCCCAGAACCTCTGAGTATCGGTATGATTATCCATCTCATTTGGGGTGTGCATATAATTAACATAAAATAAATGATATATAATTATAACACAATACCCAAGCTATGAGTTCACAACAAATTAACTAGCGTATACTTCCATCACCACTACAACACACATTAACCATCACAACCGGTTTCACTACTATATCCAACACACCAAACCACCACCACAAAATGGACATAAAATTATACACTTCCATTTATAGGTCCACCACTTATAGATATAACAATCCCCACTTAATTTCATTACTATGTCACTTAAATCAAACTTAAATAGCTCATTTATTTAATGTTCAATTCATTTAATCCATTTACCAAACAACCATTTCCAATCAAACTCATTTATTTACCATCCTATTTTGTTTGGTTTTATTATCTCAACTTATTCAATAGGTAACAAGGAAAATAACACAACCTATTAAAAACAACTCATCTATCTCACATCAACCATCATAATTGTGACACACCATCCAAACTATCTTACCATGATGATCACACATCACAAAATCCAACCACATCTCACAACACAGCTTCCTCAAAAAACAACTACACATAACTACCACACATTATCTCCACTGTACAACTCAAACACTATGAACCATAACCACAGTGTGCCACCATTTCTTGACATAACCACTACGTACTACTAATACCACACACTATAACGCAAAACATTCAACATTGCATCCATTTTAATCAACCACCGCATCACAACCCCATGTATCTCATAACCCATCTAGTCACCACTGTCACACAAAAAAAATACTGAACCACACATGGAAACACAAAAACACGCATCCCGACTTCCATATTTGTTCAATGGATTTCATTTATTAATTTAATTATCTATCTTGGGTATTATCACTCAACCACGATTCAATCAGTAACTAGTTCGTTAACCCTATATACCTTCTTCATCCATTTATTAAGGTTTTGATCACACAATAACACTAAAAGGGTATCATCACATATCATCAACTGTAAAATCAAGACTCTCAACAATAATTATTTTCAACAAGGAAAAAATGCAAAATTAATATATATATATATATATATAGATATATTTGAAAAATCATGATACATATCCCCATACAAATCAATTTAAATTATGAAAAATAATTATCTTATTATGTCAACCCTTACTATCCAACCAAAGGAATGAAAATCCAGGAAATCCACAAACAAAACATGAAAATAGGTAGAGAAAAAGGATCCCCTACCTGAAATATGATTTTAGATATGGTTTTACCCCACAGTGTGAAGAAATAACATCTCGAAAATCACCACTGCACAAGAAAAACCCTGATAAATCTAAACCACACGAAAGGTTTATAAAAACATAGCCCAAAATCACTCTAAACCAAAGTAACACCACCAAAAAAACTCTTTGGAAGAAGAATGACAGGTTGTATGAGTTTAAAGAAAAAGTAACTCATCACCAATCACCAACTAAAAGCCATTGGCACACAAGGATCAAGGCATGGGAAGATGTTCTAAAAAGTATCCCAAAATCACTTTGGGTTTTCCCATAATGAGAGAGAGATGACCTACTGAATTAGAGGATAATATTCTGATCTAATTTTATAAATAAACTATAACTCACCTGATTTACAATATAAATTATAATTTTATTCCATAAATTCAATTTCCTCACAAAATGTATTCTATAAAACCATCCTTTAGGCTATAAACTCGTTTTTCACTAAAAAACATGTTTCTTCGGATTGGAATAAACTAATACTGAAAGTACCTATTTTATAGTGTAAAAACATTTCAAAGCCACCCCTCTACCACATAAAAGAAGTAAACTGTATGTACATACAATTTCAAAATAAAAACATATTGAGTAAACCCCTTTTTTACATTATAAACCTCCCTACTACTGTAAAACTGCATCTCCAACTCCACATTACCCATTGAGACCTCCTAGAAGCTCTTTATAACCACAAAAATTGTAAATTAATTGATCGATAAGGCATATAACATTACATTAGATACCTCTCATGTGATTCTCATCCTTAAGAATCAAAATCAAAACTAGAAAAAAGGAAAGGGGTCTGAACAACCACCCCATGAGATACCTATGAAGAACCTAGTTACACCTCAATGCTACCACCAGTCAAAACATCCAAACCAAAATGCCCATGAAACATCTCACATACCCATATCACCAAAAAAACCATATTAAAACCACTCAATGAGAACAAAACCACTCATCCAGTACCACCCAAAAGCCACTGTATTCCACATAGTTATCCACATCAACATATCAACCTCCATATAGCCCAAACCAAACACTTACACAAACAACACACAGTACTACCCTAAACCCAAAACTCATGGAATTCCATGTACTATATATGATATTATTCTCTTTGGTCATTACCGACTCACACACATGGTTTTAATTGCATCAATGTATAACACTGTTCATTAGAAATCTGGTCTTCCCCTCTTTCATATATCGGAATCTTTATCACATATCACAACACTAAGGAAACATCGCATGTCATAATATAAGAAGATCTAAACATCAAATTTCAAGAAAAAAAAAAGTAGAAAGTAACAGAAAAGACTCTACGTACTAGGAACTCATATGTTCCCCCCACACTCATGTACTCTTTTTCCTGCCATTATGCCACCACAACATTAGAAAAAAGGGAATTTTTCATCCATGAAACACCTTCTCCTGATGATCATGGATCTCTATCAGCCACTCCATGAATGTCATGTCAACCTCGATATCTAACTCTTCCTAGTCAATGATGTTAGAGACATCATGGAGACACTGATAAAGTTGAGACAAATGGAATATTTCATGGATCCTCTATAATCATGGTAGAAATTACAAATGATATTCTACCTCACCAACATACCAAAACTCCTCAAAGTCCCCAACAAACCTGAGAGAAATCTTACTCCCACTTCAAATCCTCTGATGCCCACATCGAAGGGAGGAAATCAAGAACAGATAGTCTCCAACCATGAACTATAGGGGCCTCCATATATTATTTAAATACGCATTGCCCCAATCCCGCACCAACCGCATAATCTTTCAAACCAATCGGATCATCACAGTCATGATCTACACCACGTCATGAAAAAGAACAACCAACTCACCAACCTACATTTAGCACAATAGAGAAAGACATGATCATGTGTCAAATGTCTAAAATGGGGCCATTAAAATGGATGAGTGATAGATGTGTTTTATAAACACTGAACAAGAGGTAAGTACCTTACCCTTGATCCACAATGTCCAGGATGAAATCTCACAACATATCTTATATCATCTGAATGATCTTCTCCATCCACCCATTTTTATGAGGCTATAAAGAAGTTCTATGGTGAAACTAGGATCAAAAAAATGTTTAAATCCTTAATAGACCTATAAGGTAAAATGAATATACCGATTAGATATGATATATCTCAATGACATGTTAATCCTAACTACATCATTCGCATACTTCCTTTCCAAAACACCCACAAAACTCAACTTAGAGATCGCTAGAAAGTCATATATCTTCATCAACTGGTCCACTACCACCCCAATAGAATCAAATAATCCCTATGATTGAGGTAAAACATTGATTAAATACATCAATATGTCATAAAATTTCTACTCGATAACATCTGAATACATAAAAAAAACTTCCAAGAACATAATGTTATGCTTTCATATACTAACAAATAATACACCTCACCACAAAATCTTCCAACAAACTTTTCATCCCTAGAAACTAAATCTGTCTCATCAAACCTTGATCTTTTTTTATTACACCAGAATGTTCCACTAAATGTGATTATGAAATTTATGAGGAACTCTCTCTCAAATCACATGTTGAATGAACAACCTACCCTGAAATAACATCATGTTTTTACCATCCTCCAACCATACCTCTAGAGAATCACCATGACAAAAACGGTGACACATCACCTCTGACATTGAGTCTCCACACTAAGGCTCCTCCACCTTACACATCAAGGATGATACAACAGTCATATAGTAAAGAAAACCAAAACCACATCTATCTCCCATGTGAATATTCATTACTACAATCTCCTCTATACCATTCGAAACATATTCATACTCTCAATACACATCTCATTCTAACTTATGACTCAATGCATCGACAACAAAATTTCATTTTCTAGGTGTTTAAGATATCTAAAAATTGTAATCCTGAAGGAACATTATTCACATCTACTAGCGTAGATTTATATCTCATGAAGATAAAACAAGTTTCCGACTCTTGTGTGCAGTGGAAACAACAAAGAGCTCTCAGATAAGTTAGTACCACCCTAACCTCATTATAAACACAACTACCACCAAAGACATATCATGGGTGACATAGTTACGCTCATGGGGACATAAACTCCAAGACCCATAATATATCATTTATCTCTACTACATAAACATGAATGTTAATTCTAGAAGTGATGCATCATATAATACCTCGAACAACACTCCCTCCTAATGAAACTAAAGCATTAGAGCATTGAAAAACCTATCCTTCAGGTAAACAAATGCTTCCTGGAACTAACTAGTTCACATAAAAGTCTAGTCCTTCCTACTAAAATCTATTAGTGAGGATAATACTTAGGAGAAATAAGGCACAAAACCTTGATAGTCGCCCACAAGACCAAAGTAACTATAAAAATATCCATGTTCTAGGGTGATTATCTAGAAACAACTTCGTTGACCTCTGATGGGTATAATTCCACACCCAATTGAGACAACAATTTTCCATTAAAACATGCTTATCAGGTCCAAAACTCACACTTGGACAATATTTCATATAGATAGTGTTGTCGAAGAACCTACAAGTCAGCTAGGGGATTATCGACATGCTCCTCCACTAACTTTGACTGGTTCATTAAATATTCGATGAAAATAATGATGAAATGGATTATTAAATCTTGTAACACATAGTTAATGAGCACCAAGAACATAGTTGGTGCATTCCTGAGACCAAACGACATCACCACAATCTCAATGTACCTATACCAACACCTGAAGGAGGACTTTGAGATATCCTCATCTTTCAAAATCAAATAGTGATATTTAGACCATAGATTGATCTTTAAAAATCAACTAGATCCTCTCAATTGGTAGAATAGATCATCGATCCTCAGATGATGGTAATGGTTCTTGAACAATAACATATTCAACCATTGGTATTCTATAAAAAACTTGAGTCAAATTTTCTCCATTGCTGAAAAAATGGAGCACCCAAAGAAGACACACTAGGTTAGATAAAACCCATATACATCAGGTCATCCACTTGTAACCTCAACTCACCTAACTTTATAAGAACCATTCCATAGGGAACCTTCAAAATTAATGACACACCTGATCATAACTCTATCCCAAACTCAATGTCATGTCATGGGTTCAATACTATAAATTTATCCAAGAAAACATTTAGGAACTCCCTAACAACTCTAAGTGCATCCATTTATTAATATTCAACTATAGTTTCTACCAATTGAGAAAAAAGAGTCCCCACTTTCCTATCAGCCATATGATAAACTCAATCTCTAATGAACGCTGCTCAATGTCCCTACATACCAAAAAAGAAACTCTCCTATGAAAATAGTTGATCATTGTGTGTATGGAATGAACTCAATACATATCAAGGATAAATTTTTTTGTTTTTATCTATAAAATGAGGAAATATTTCCTAGAATTGTGCTTCTACATCATCAGTTTACACCCCTGGAACACATCAAACAACAAATTCTGAACTCAAACTATCATATATAACACTGTGGGAACTGGATGTATCTCCACATATAGTCCCATTGAATAGACCAAAGTTTGGATAAACAAAGTATTTTGAGGCTTTTGAATGAAAAAGGGTACAAATAATGGTAGTTGATATATTTATCTTAACTCAAACAACTTGAGGCTCCATAGATACTTCCACCTCTAACAAATGCATCTAACCGAAATCTACTCGTCTACCTTTCTACTTTTTTCCTTCTTGTCCAAGATCTAGATGGGGTCATAATGGATGGGAACAATTACTATTATTACCTTTTCTAACACCATCTACAATCAGGTAGTGAAAAGGCGTCAACTATTCTTTCAAATTAAACTACCTTGGAGGAAACTGTTGCAGGTGATAAAAAGGGGCTTGAACACGTACCTAATACCAGCAATTCAAAGTGATCAATCACTGATCTTGGAGGATACCTTTTACTCATAAAACATAGCATGAAAATGGAAAGCCTCTATAAGGTTATTAAGAGCCACATTACCCTAAATATCATAAAGGTATTTGTTTTTTTCAGCTCATCACTTGTCCAAACCATGGATTCATGAACATTTGTGAAACATTTTATAAATACTTTCTCCTTAAGGAAACCTACCATCAACCCTCTAAAGAATCAACCCCCAAGGAAATAGTCAAATCAATAACATATCCTTTATTATACACCTCTATGTATGGAGGGATTATAAATAGGGTGACCACATATCTAATCAATAGCTGAAAACCCTCAACCAGATTTCATGCTATGAACTCCTCATCTAGAAAAACATATAGAAGAAATGTGGTAGGTAGTTGAACCTTATCCACAGATCCCACACAATCAAGATCCCATATTGAAGATAAATAAACACTTAAAACTTTTTCAACATTCATCATCAATTGAAGGAACTACTAATGGATATCCCTATAAAATAAGATCTCTACCACATATGTATCCTTAAATTCACTGAGAAACAAAATCCACCAATGAATCATAGCTATTCGAAACTATCTAACTTCAAAAATTACCCACAACTCATCCATTTATCAGATAATACTAAAAGTGATCTCAAGCTCCTCTAGACAGTGCTCTGGCTCCAGTTTTGAGATTCCCAACACATACTTTCTCAGACACTACTACTAAAAGGAAAATAGATACCTATGTGAAGCCTAATTCTCCTATATTAGGTCAACCCTTTGATGATCAACCAAATTATCTTAATGAACTTCAACTCTCTATGACAGTCACAAATAATGGCTAATATCTATTCATGAAAATAATAGTGAACATCCTATGTCCAATAGCCTATAATTTCATAAAATAATGACTAATTAATTCATTTTAACTTTCCCAAGATCACCCAAATCTACACAAACACATTGAGTCATGTTAAATCTACCTCTCCTAGGGATATACACTACAAAAAGGTCCAACTCACTTCGCCATTTGATAAGATCATAGTTTCAGGAATGAATCATGTTGGACATAAAATCCCATTTCCTAATAGGTCTCCCTGGTATATTTCATGCACTAATGTCAAATGGAAATGTTTCTCTAACAACTCATGAAATCCTCGCTATACCTAACAACAAAATCTATCACATATATCAACATAATCCTATGATACCACTCTATCATGACCCCCTCCCTCTAAATATTCTCTAATAATGGAAGAGAAATAATTACCCTTGAGTCTCACCTCTAGTAGGCCTCGAGATGGTGATTAACACTAATGGTATACAAATCTCACAAATGGGATGCATTAACCTCTATGATGAAAATAGGATCATGAGATATGATAAAAAACATAGAGCTACTCCAATAGAAAATATAAAAGTAAACCCAAAATCATCCCACAATGCATGAACAAAAGTATAAACCAATAAAATAAAAATTCACTAATATATACCAAACTAAAATTCCAAAAAACATTGATTTAGTGGAATCTCAAAACCCCAAGATATCAATTTCTATCTTGGTCCTCTACGTCCTCTTAACACTTGAAAAATAATTTATATACATCGGGTGAGAATGACATGTATACTCATTAGATAGATAAAAATGGTCCCATGTGTACATGTGAAAAGTGCATGCTAAAGCACCAGAAAAAAAACAACAGAACTAACAAGAACCTAAACTGGTCAACTCCCCAATATTAGCCTCACCATATATCACTCACCAAATCATGCATCCTGTAGTGTAATATAGCATTGAGATCGTAACAGATAAAGGAATATCATTATCGCATCCAACTAATTTTCCACTCTTACACACAAAAATCAAATGTCACATTCTTTCATCCCTTCCATATGTATCACATCACATCAATTCAAAACCATCCATCGTTGATGTTGTTAGAGACAAATTCCTACCTACCTAAACCTTGAAAGGTCAAACATCTAATTCCTGTATCAAAAATCATCACAAATACTCTCACTTGAAGGCTCCTAGGATGTCAAAACATGTGTCTCCCAAATACACTTGGGTTGTCACACCACATTTCATCACATATATAGAGCAATATGGTATCATGAACATGAAGGATATCAACCTCATTCCTTCATCCTACCATGAAGGGACCATGCCATATATCACATTGCATCACTAACTCATCACATATCATCACACCTGAAATTACTTGGGCCATAAAATAATATATCATCTCACCCAGAAACACCTCATCCATCACATCACATATCACCTGAAGATACATGGTTAATATTTGCTGAATAGAGAGTGGCGAAGAGGGGGTATTCGTCCATCTTTGACACCACCATCCAAGATACTAGAAAATACCATGAACCTTGAACCTTTAATCATTGGTAAGGTTATTAAACTATGGTGGGGAAAATATATAAATTAAATAAAATACATGATATATAGATAGCACATAATAACCAACCCATGGGTTCATAAAAACCACACCAGTTTATATCACCACCACCACTACTTTACACATGAACAATAAAAAATGCTGAAACTATTATATTCGAAAAATGAAACCAAAACAACACAATCCACATAACATTTTCCACTTTTATATATGGGTTCACCACTTCTAGTTATAATAATTCCAATAAAATTAATTACTAAGATACTTTATTCACATTTAATCAACCCATTTTTTAACATTCAATCCATTTAATACATTTACCACACAAACATTTCCTACCCATATTATTCATTTACTAACCTATTTACTTTTATTTTATCATCTCAATTTATTCCAAAGTTGACTAGGAAACTATCAGAACCACCATACAAAAACTTTCCCATCTCACATCAACCTTCATCACCACACTACACCAGCTAGAAGATCTTACCATAGTAAACACACATCGCACAACCCATCCACATCTCGCAACACAGATAATGTAAAAAAAACTACACATCACCAACACATATCATCTCAACTATGAAAATCAACCACTATGCACCACAACTATAATATTCCACAACCACTACATGCTACAACCACTGCACGCCACTACCAATACTTTACACAACCATCACACAACACATTGTACAACTTCCCACATCACAAACATGCTAAATAACCACCATATCATATCTCCATGAATCATAAATTCTATTTGGCCACCTCTATCACTCCACCACTGCCTTAGGCACAATTGGAAACACAATAAGAACAGGTACAAAAAATAGAACACATATCATATTACATTTTTATTCAAGGTCTTTTATTTAATTATTTCTTTAATTAACATGAATATTATCACACATCCTTAATTCCATGGGGAACCAATTAATTAGCCTTATTTACCTTCTTTAACCTTTTATTCATGGTCTGATCACACAAAAGTAGAGTAAGGGTCTCAAAACATATCATCTACTACAGACCAAAGGATCCCAATATTTCTTTTTCATCGTGATAACAACATGGAATAATTATAACAACAATATATATATATATTGAAACAAAAAATCATGTTATATCTCCCAATACATAAAATTTTAAATTATAATAATTAGTTATACTATTATGTAAACCCTTAATATCCACCAAAAGGTAATAAAAACTATTCAATCCCTACACATGTCACATAAATAGGGAGAGAATGATAATCCCTACCTTAAAGGCCAAAATTGGAACTATCCGGAAACTTTCACAGCATGAAAATTGTATCACTCTAAGAAATGTAAAATCTCTCTTTTTTCACTTTATAATATGACTTTGGATCACATCCTTTATTGTTATTATAATGTGTAGTTACATTTTCCAGCTCCAAAATCTCCCTCTTTCCATGGTTCTTTACTTTCGATGCCCAAAAGTGTTCCATGATCACCCGTTATCATGGGAAGCCATATTTTAGTATAAATCATGGTATATTTTGGATTATTTGTCTTATTTAAAAAAAATCATCATTACCAATTTATAAAATATATTAAGCATATATTTTTGTATAAAAAATAAAATTACCAAAATCAATTAATTTTAATACAAAAAATAAGAAATGTATAAAATTGACGTATCAATATTTGATCACTAGTTTAATGGAACTATGTTCTAGATTTAACCAAACAATATTTTATTGGTGTTTTCTTACATAGAAACCAGTCATTATAAAATTTAGTTTCATTTATGAAGTTTAATCTTATTATGGTCGATGTATTTCATTTGTTCTCCTTATGGTTTTTTTAATCCTTCTTGGGATATCCTTTATTCTGGACTTCAAAAAGGTAGGACCAAGAAAAACTGAATTTCGCCATCTCTTCTCTTATTTCCTTTCTTTATATTTATATTTTGATTGATTATTTTGGTAAACAGACTTCTTATGGTGTGACTTATACCTCTCATTGGCATTATGCACACTACCAGATGGTCATGAACTTCCCTTCCCAAAAATTATTCATTGATTATTTGATTCCTGATATCAGTAAACACCAAGTCATATTTTATGCAAGATTTACATTAGTAACAATTACATACTAGGTATTAAGAAGTAAAGATAAAATAAATATCACTCATTCATCATCAACAAAATATACCTTTACTGATTTACGCTTCTGACAAATCATGGTGAAGTCATTCACATGATTTATTACTATTCTTCCATTTAAAAACCTTAAAATGAAAAATATTAACAACATAAAATCCTTGGTCAAGGAATTTTTTTTTCAATTCATGTATTCTAATACCTTCAAAACATCCAATGTATTATTCTTTTCCATAATATATAACACAACATTATTCATAACATACATTCTCAACAACATTAGAATTTTACTACCCAAGCACTCACATTCATATTTCTCCTTCAACACTGGCTTAATTTCAAACAAGGGAACCTCCAAGTATTTCTAAATAAAATAATATTCAACCTTTATTTAATAGATAAAAAATATATTCAATATTATTTATCAATATAATATTTCTTTCTTCTGGTTCCATTCCTAATTCACTACTAGTATGCTAAATCATAGGGTTCAGAACCATTCCTATGATACCACTTGTTGGTACTAACTGATATGTGAACTATATTGTGTAAAACTGAGATAACTAGAAATATTATGGTTCCTAAGAGAGTAGAGAGTGAAAAAAGTGTAGTATTAGGCTAGATACTTCCATACTTTACAAATTACTTGAATATTCTTTATAATGTACAGGAGAATCTATGTGAGGATCACCATGATGATTTCACAAGGTAATGATGGGTGATTTTGTTCCTAATCCTTGTAATCTAACAGGGACGAATCATATAATAAATCATCAGAGATTTGATATATATTTTTGATGTGGAATTATGGGATGATGCACAGATCAGGGAGTGGTAGTTTTAAATTCCAAGATAGGTTTGAGGAGGAAAACCTATAGGTCCCAATTATATCTTAACCCCTCCTTTTATATCTTATCTTGCATATATTCATTGTTAATAAACCTAGAGAGATCCCAGTTTTAAATAATTTTATAAATTTTATTAATTATTTAATTTCATTCAATAAACTATTAAAAGAATCATTTAATATATATTTCCCAAAATACAAAAACACTTTTAATATTTAATTCACATCCTTCTCAATAATTTTAAATTCTAACTTTTAAATATTTACATTTTTAAATACATCATTAAGAATTCAAATTTTTCAAATTCATATACAAAGTCAATCGAGATAGAATTAAAAATAAATATTTTAAAAAAAAGTAATTAGTTAATTTATAATATCAATGAACTAAAAATAATTTTCAAGTTATCCAAATAAAACTCATATGAACTAGACTGAATCCCAAATGAATTTTTAATATAGTGCCTTAAACCATCTTAATAATGATGTATATTTTGTATAGGATTAGTTGGGTATTTTTTTATCCCATTTTCACAATCTCCATGGTTAAATAATTATTTAAATTAATCAAGATTTTCCAATTCATTTAATAAAAATTAATAATAATAATAAACATCTATTAATTGTTTATAATTTATGTCATAATTGTTTCGTTAATTTTGAAAAAAATTCTTCTATAACTAGAAAGTAAACCCATCTATACTTTATCATCTCCTATCCATGGACCATTTGGTCCATTTTTTTAAATCAGGTTCCACATTAACTTTCACACCAACAGAATTCGTAACCCATGTTCAACTAGAATAGTCAAAGATCCATTGTTCTGGTGGAACCAGAACTAAAAAAATAGAATCGAGTTCCCACTCTCAGACAAGTAGTCATAGGTTGCCTGGAATTAGAGTTTTCGGTTGACGGTACGATAACCACCACCTCCAATGAAAAAAGAAAATAATAATAATAATAATTGAAGTGGCACTCCGATTGTTGTTTGAATAGAAACATATTTAAATATCAAACCCTTTCATTTTAAATAGTTGGTCTATAATGTACTCTCTCCCAACCTCTAAACCATTTTTAGAAACAACTTTAAAATTTTTAATAAGAACTTTTAATACTGAACATCAACAATCCATAAAATATAATTATATATTTTATATAAGCATTATTTTTTTAATATTTTTTATTTTAAATTGTTTATATTTATACTTTGATACATAAATATATAAAAATTAGTATAAATATTTCTATATAGGTTACTCATATACTTAATTATATAAACATGATTTGTATATGTACTTTTTTGTATATTATTTTTATAAATATTTAATTTAAATAGATTTTATATACAGAAGGAATATTTTCATGTATGTTTACATACATGTATAATGTTTTAAATTTATTATATTTTCAAGTATTGTTATATACATGAAGAATAATTACATATTGATATATATATATATATATATATATATTGTTTTAATGTTTTAAAATAAAATTGTATATTGTAAATTTTTTATCCTAATCCATATTTTTTTATAATAAGGATTAATATTTCAATAAAATTTTATTTCTTTCAAAACTATATATTTTTTATATTGTTTTAAAATAAAAAATATATAATGTCTACTATTTGTTTTATAAGTAAATATATATATACACTTTTCAATTTTTTTTAAAAAATATAATTTGAAATTTTTTCTTTAATGAAACGGTATATTAATATATTATATTAAAAAAAATATTATTCATAAATAAATAAAAATAAAAATTGAAACTACATATGTATGCATGCATGTATTCATGCACATAAAATTTAAGAAGAAAATTTTAGACATGAAAAAATAAATTTATATTCATAGTAGTATATATATATATACAAATACATTTATGCATGGATTTAGGTATGTATATATACACTAATTTTAAAACATATGTATATGCACCCTAAAAAAATTAACTATGAATTTTCACTAAAAAATAAACTATATATTTATAAAATTCCAATGAAAATTTAAAATTTATATATCTATTTATGAATTTACTTATATTAATATATAGTTATATTCCTATATTTAATTTTGAATATGAATTTACATTGACATATATTAATTTTCACTATAATTTTTACTTATAAATTTTTATTGGAATTGTTAGAGTTTACATTGAAATATAAATTTCAAGTATAAATTTATACTAATAAAGAAAAATTCTCAATATGAATTTTCATTGAAAATTTTCATGTTAGTATTAATTTACGCAATGAAAATTTCTAGTAGAAGTTTTCACTATAAAATATATAAGAAATATTCATTAGTAATTTGAACTAGAAATATTTAGTGTAAATTTACATGTATGTATGCATGCGCTGAAAATTTACAATGTAAATTTACAATAGGAAATTATATTGTAAATCTATAATTATACTATTTTTTGTATTTATATGTACACCTTGAGGCCTCTCCTTCCACACTATAACTCCAAAAAAAATATCACATATCCCAATTGTTCCTCCCTCCCGTTCCACCTCCCGAATCTCTCCCAACACATATCCTCCCCCAACAAAAAATTCTCTCATCCAATCGGTATCCTCATCTCTCAGAGCTCCACCAAATCCCCACCTCCAAGACCATCACACTCTATATACTAGACCTCAACTCCCTATTTTCTATACTCCACTTACCAAACCCTAACTCCTCATCTACTAGATTCCATATCACCATTTATCAACCTTTGACTCTTACCTCTACATTATCTTGTCCACCTCTATGTCATCTTCTCCACCTCCAAATCCTCATCTTCCCATATATCAGCTTTCAATCCCTGCCAATCTTGTTGGGAGTGATTTTTAAACATTCAATATCTATATTTTTTTGAATGATTTTTATGAAAATTCAGATGGTGTTTAATGATATATGGAATATAAAACACGATGAATAATTTTAGCAGAATCGATATGATCCATTAAACATTATTGATCCAATGACCATGTGTGATTATACTTATTGTGATTAAAATATTGTATCAAATCATTTTCAATGGGGTAACTACATGCATCTCCTCTAACTGCACTGCTCATGGTTACTCAAATCATCATTTTGGTCTCATTCGTCTATGTGTCACCGTCATTGTGCCTTTTCTTCACTACCTGATGCCTCACTAGGGGTTATTCATTTATCTTTACCTTCTCCTTTTGTATTCTGATTTTCATTTATTCAGTTCATCTGGGGTGAACTCTGAGAGCTCTAGGAGGAGAAAACCCTTAGTTTTAGCAATATATTGAACAAGAATAAAGGGAGTTTTGGTCCCAAAATTTTCTCCTTGTTCCCTATCATCCAAATTATTAATTTCCTATGACTAAAAAACTCAGCTGGTATAGATTCAGCAGTGAATTCAACTAGGAAAAAGATCTTTTTGGTCTTGAAAGAATCATGGTAGCTATGGATTTACATATTCAATTGTGAACATATTTTGATATTGAAATTTGGAACTGTAAGAGACTTATTTTTGGGTTTCAACTACTGTATACTTCATATTGGGTGCATATATGAGTCTATCTAGGAGGGGACAATGCTAACTCCACTTGATGTAGTTCATCACTACCATATGGTTTATCAAGGATAGCCTTCTCAGATACCTTCTCTAGAATTTTACTTCATTGGATTTTTATTCTATATTTTCATGTTTCCACATATTTATTATAATTATTGTATAGGTAGTGTTCTCATCGTACATGTAGAATCATATTAATCTAAATCATGTTATATCTTGGTTTTATTTCTTATTTTTCTTTTCTATTCTAACATGATCATTTATCTTCAATCTAAATAATGATTTTCAATAAAAACTTTTTTTTAAATTATATGTAATCATATAAAATGCCTATATAGATCTTGGATATTATTATGGACACCCACATCAGTGTTTCCTTCAAAAATTGGTATAAGAGACAATCTAAAGCATTTATAATCAGTTCCAAGATGTTCAAAAAAGAAAAATATTATTGGGAAAATGATTTTAATCTATGGAAAATTAAAATTAATTTTATGTTTATTAACAATGATTCAATTGACGCTGTCAGTTGTTCCAACAGAAATCTTACCACTATTTCCTATGATAGATAGACCACTACTATATATGTTGATGTCTCTTATGATGCTCTTAGAAAATGTTGTTGCCTTATTTTTTCTTCTATAGGTTATAATATTATTAGGTATGTTTCTTTTTATTATTTTTGATGCGAGTATTTGGTATAAATTATAATCCCTATACATGAATAAATAATTAGTTAGAATTTTTATACAAAAATGTGACTTTATACTTTTAAAATTCACCCTGAAACTAAATTCAGGAAACATCTTCCTGATTTTGATATAATTATATTATAACTTTCCAATATAGATATTGAAATAGGAGATGAGGATATATAAATAATACTTTTAACTTCATTGTGTGAGTATTTTATTCTTGTTAAGGGCTTGATGATGTATGGTAGGTATTATTTAACTCTTGAGGAGGTTAAGTCCACTTTTCGATCCAAATACATTCAAAATAAAGGAATTGTTAAGAATGAGGTTGAAGGTATTAACATAATAATAAGAAATTAACATTGTTATAAGTGGATAAAGATGAGAAAATCTAGAAAACAGAGGTCTAATTCCAATAATATTGAACCAACGAATATGGTGTTTAAATATTATCATTGTAAATGACCTGCATATATGAAACTAAACTATTCCAATAGAAATAATGACTATAATGAGAATATTTTTTATCATTATTTATTAATTGAATATGGATTTGACATAGCTAATGTGTTGAATGTTAGTAATCAACCCACATATGAGGAATGAATCCTGGCTTCAGGATGTTCATTTTTTATGGGTCCAAAGAGTGAAACATTCACTAAATCAAGAGAGATTGAATTGGGTAATTATTACATAGGTAATAATAATAGTTTTTTCATTATGGGTAGATGTTTTGAATCTTTATAACTTATTTATGGGATGTTTAAAAATCTTTAAGAGTTTATATGGGTACCCGAAATAAAAATAAACATTTTTACCTTAGGAATTCAAGAACAAAAGGGTTATTCATTTAAATATGTATCTGGTTGTCTCAGAATTTCCCATGAATCTCTCACTGTTATGAAATGAACCCTTAGGAATGGGTTGTGTGTTTTATATGATAGAACTCACGTGATAAAATTAAATGTTTTTGATGTTCTAGTGTTATACAATACTGGTTTAAATAACATAAGACTAGGGTATATTAGTGCAAAGGTACTTGATGAACATATAATATAAGGTCTATTAATGGGTGTTATGCATATAATTTTACCTTTTTATGAGGATTGTTAGTAAGGTATGTCTATGTAGGTAAGTTGTAGTAATCTATCCTACAAAGCTAGAAACCCTTTAAAATGTGTTCACTCTAATATTTTGGGTTCTTTGTGGACTGCCACCCATGATGTAGGAAATTAATTTGTGACTTTTATATATTATTACTCATAGAAATTTTGGTTTTATATACTTAAACCCAAATATGATAAATTTTAAATATTTAAGATTTTGAAGGATAGTGTAGAAACTGAATCTGGTAAGAAACTGAAGGCTTTAATAATTGATAATGGTTTAGAATATCTATCCACTAAATGTATTGAAATTTATAGCTCTAAGGGAGTACATAGGTATATGACTATTGTGGAAACCCTAAAAAATGATGGGTTAGTTGACAGAATGAATAGGACCATCCTATAAAGAGTTAGGTGGGTGTTGTCATGTTCCACCCTTCACAAGACATTTTGGGATGAGGTTTTTACTAAAAAAATATATTGAATCAGTTGATTCCCATACTTTTCTTATTCATTTAAGCACTAGTAGAACTATGGACAAAAAATCCACCTACTATTGGTCATCTTATAATTATGGTTCCATATATTATGAAAATTCTAGGAAGGATAAGGTGGAATCTAGGGTTACCAGTGTATCTTTATTGGTTATCCATAGGTTGTTAAGTAGTAAAAATTGTGGGTAAAAAAATAGGATGTCAAAGATTCATCATCATTCATGATGTTGTGTTATGAGAGTCATGTATTCCTAGTAGGAAGACTGTTGAGTTTGTAGAGGCTATTACACCCCAACCCTTGGGAGTTGAAGTTATTCTTGACCCTTAGGTCCCTTTGGAACCCATGTTGACTCATTTTGTTCACCCCCAACAACCTGAAGGTGAATCGGAATCAGATTTTGGTTCAAAACTAGAATTATAGGAGGGTGAAATTATGGGATATTGAGTAACTCAAGATAAGCTTGAAGGATTATTAGACCCCCTGTTTAGTTTAACCAGGTTTATATGGGTTTTTATACCTTCAATTTTTCTCAATACATGTATAATGATAAACTAAAAACATTTAATCATGACCAAAAGTCTAAAGAATACCGACACTGGTTGGATTCCTTGAATTCTAAGATGAATTCCCTTATTTTGAATAAAACCTAGACTATGATAACCAAACCCTTAAATGGAAAATTCATAGTCTATATAGGGTTATTTAATAATAAATTAATATTATAACACCATTGTATTAAACAAACAAATAAAAATACATGATAGTCAATAAGGGGTACCTTCATCATTAAGGATTCGAATATGTTGAGATCTTTACCCTATTACTAACCATTCATATATTCATGTTGTGCTATATTTTAATGCAAATAATTATTTTCATATATATCATTTGAATGTTTAAACATCCTTTTTCATGGAAAATTGGAAGAAACCATTTGTATGAGACCACCCAAAGGTTTCTCAAATAATTTCAAAATGTATCAAGGTTTATTCTTACAAAATTATTTTTATGGTTTGAAACAATCTTTATGAAAGTGGTAAAATCATTTTGATTATTTTATGATTGAAAATTATTTTATTAAAATAAAAATTTATACATTTTTTATTAAATGTATTTTAAGCATGATATGATTTTCTTGCTTTTCTATATTGATCACATGCTATTTATTTTAAAAAACATTGGTTAATTTTACATATGAAAATCCAATTGATTTCTTCTTTTGAGATGAATGCTTTTTGAAATGAAAAAATGATATTAAGAATGGAAATAATTAGAAATATAAGAGGGAGAACCCTATTTTTCCCTAATCATGAGTATGTTAAAAAAATATTTAAAGTGGTATTTTATTGAGCACATTAAACCAGTAGGTAAACCCCTAAGAAAACACTTTAAGTATTCCCTAAACTAGTCCCCTTTTAGTTACAATAATATTGATTCCATGAGAAATATATCTTTAACTAACATAGTTGGGGGTATTGGGTATTCAATGATTTATTCTAGACCAAATATTTCATTTTCATTTTGAACTCTGAGAAGGTTTATAGGGAAACATGGGCAATCACACGAGAATTATCTGAAATGCATTCTCTGGTACATTTCAATTTCATCTATTTAATGCATTTTTTTGGTAAAAATGATACTTATGATTATGAAAATATAGGATTTTTATATTTTTATTGTGCTGCTAATGTTGAAACCCATATATAAATTATTTTTTTCTTTTCCTTACTTATGGTGGATCCATTTCTGGGAAATGCAATATGAAATTGGTAGTCACTCTGTCTACAATAGAGAATGAATAGATTGCCTTAACCGAATGCATTAAAGAATCTATTTGGTTAAAAGGCCTTATTTTCCAGCTATCTTTATTTTCTTGAAGTTTAGTTTTACACTGTGATATTCAATCTACGTTAAATATTTCAAAAAACTATGTTTTCATGGTAGATCAAAGAATATAGATATTATACTTTAATATTCTAGGGATATAATTGAATCTAGTATTATGTGTTTCAATGAGATATACACATAGGATAATATAATTTATTGTTTGACTAAATATATACTAATTTATATATTTTCACATTATTTCATATTATAAATATTATACTTATTCAATGATAGAGGTTGCAAGAACACCATCAGTAAATTGAACCATCAAAATTGCAAGGTCGAGATTTATTAAATTTCTATCTCCATTGATATATTTCAATTCAAATTTTATTTTTTTCATGGCTTTCAAGGATATGCATACGTATTTATTGTAATTTTAATTACCTTTTATATACTTTCAGTATATTTGTATTTGAGAATGATTTTACTTACTAGAATAATCAATATGGTCATTTATCATGCTTAATCCAATGACTATGGGTTCTTATTTGAGGTGTGCTTGATTCATGTTCCCGCCACATTACCAATGGGCTCCCTCTGCATTCCCCTATCATATATGATTCTCACAATTACGTGAATAAAATAATTGATATTGGTCATCCAATTATCTCCCTCATTGTGCCTTGCCCATACCACCTGAAACCTCTCATAGGGTTCATAATTACTCATCGCCTTCTCTTTTGGTATTATTAGTTTTTTTCATTCATTTTTTCTAGTGTGTTCTATGAGAGATCTGGTACAAGAAAACCCTAGTTTTTAAAATATACTGAAGAGGATGAATATGAGTTTTGGTTCTTGTCCTTCCTCTTTATTCATTGGTACCTGGAGTACAACTTTCATAAAATAGGTCATCATTACTGGTGGAGACATGGTAGTGACTTTGATTGGGAACTAGTTTTCGTCAACCCCGTATGAAACATGGTCACTGTGTATTTACATATTCAATCATACCTAGATTTTGGTATAGAAATATGGCACTCTAATCTATTTTTTCCTCTATTGTATCCTTTATACTGCGTAGGTGTGTGAGTCATTACAAGAGTGGATGGTACAAACTCCACCTGACAGAGTTCATCAATACCATCTGGTTTAGCAGGGATCACCTCCTTAGATAGCTTCTCTATTATTTTACATACTTTTTTTCAAGTTAATATTTTATTTTTTCCACTTCATTAATATGAATCTTCCCTAGGTGGTGATCTCACTCTTCATGTAGGATCACATCAATCTGATGCACGTTATATATTTGCGTTATTTCTAGTTTTTTTTCTTTTCCAATGCAAGCTTTCATCCTTTATATAAATCATAATACTAAAAAGAAATAATTTTTTTATGTTCTTAGTAACTAAATAAAATTCCTTAATCGATCTTGGAAATTATTAAGGACCACAACATCAATACCGAGTTTAAGATAAATATTGAAAATAAAACAACAAACAAAAATTATATTGTGCCTCATACTATGTCCTACATTCATGGGGTAAAAAAAATTACTAATTTATTTTTTAATACCTATAATATTGAAGGTGAAAATAGACTAAAAAGGTAATTAATCCTCATCAACTTATCATCTTTCCAATATTTTCCTTGTTGAACCACTATTTTCACCTTGTTCCTCATTATGTTAATTCACACCTTCTACGAAAGGTTTCATGTACTAAAATACTAATCATAACTGGTCAAAAAAGTTAAACCATCTATCTTGAAATCCAAGGTAAAGAGACATTACCACTTGGGAAAGTTTCCAACCTAGTAACCCATCAACTTTGTTGAACTTCCAAAACTCTTGGTGCTCCATCATAGAACCATCAGTATATGAAAACATTTAATAGACCTATTACAATTATAGAATATCCTTTTTCAATTCCATCACATCATCCCCAACCACTAGAAGGTGGCCTAAATTTTGGTGAATGTAATTTTGATGTTCAACTTTTCGATTCTATGAACTTCTAATTATCTAAACTCTTTATGTGAAAAACAAGGATTCACAACCCAATAATCTTTCACTTGAACATTTATTCTAGGTAAAACCTAAAAATACCTCTAACACTTAGTAGTCATCAACATTCTTCCTCTCCTTCCTTCCTCAAACCATGTCCCAATGAGGCTCTAGATGCCTTATGATTTTTTAAACTACTACATTGGTAAATATTTTCTCTATATCTGATATCCCTTCTATCTTTGATTGATCCAAATCCTTTTCCACCATTTCTAATGAAATGATAAATCAATTCAAAAGTAGTAAAAATATATTTTCTTGTATTTTTTAACCTTAGTTACCCTATGATGTTACTGCATGCGACATTGTAAATAAGTTTTTCATATCTCTTAATTATAACCAACATTATAAATACATGCATGGAGGAGGTTTTTCATGTAATTTATGAAAATTTTAATGAAAATTTATTTATATTGGAGGATAATAAATGATGTTATTAATAATCTATCACAAAAGTTTTTTATAACGCATGTGATAAAATTTATTATAGAGGGTTTTAATGTCATTTTTTATGAAAAAAGACGTTAAATACCAAAAAATCATAATTTGGATGTGATTTTACACATCTATTTTTATATAAATGATGGGGAAAACAACTCATCATGTTGGTTTTTCATACTTTTCATTGAAAATATCCTAAAAATTCACATTTCTAGGTGGTTTTCCATGTCAGTTATTTAAAAATTGATATGTAAAAGCATTTATCTTGTTATTTTTAAAAAATAGATATGATAAATCTTATTTTTAAATGTATCAAATCCGTTATGAAATAACCAATGTGATTTTTTTTAATATGAATAAATAAATTCAACCCTCCTAGTAGTACAATAGAATAACAGAAATAGAATAACAATAGAAGAACAAACATTTAAAATTGGAACTTTAAATTTTACAATATATATTATAAATAATCTAAAACTCAATCAGACCTATGAATTAATTCTCCCATTCAATTTGTATGTGATTTATCTATTTTTCATAAAAATTCTAAGGGTATTCAAAAAAATAAAAATTATTAATAAATAATTTAACATATACTGTAGATAAAATGAATATAAAATAAAAGGATGGGTTTATAAAAAACTTTATCCTTCAAGATATTTATAATTGTTCAGTTCATAAGGTTTCCTTCTGAGTTTTCTATTCCTATATGTTTTGAAAATCACAAACACTTTTTAGTATGGAAAATTATCTTTCTCTAAGAATTATTTTCTTAAGGAAACTTTTCCCTGTCTAAAAATTGTATCCTTACCCTGATTCATAATGCCTTACTCAATGTATTCTCAAAACTAATTCTAACATTTTTTTTCTAATTCAGGAATTTGGATACTTATCAAAATCCTTAGAATATTATATTTTATTGGATATTGAGTCTTTTTGTTTTCATACTCTGAATTCCCTGAAATTCGGACTTCGAAATCTCTAAAATTCAGACTCTGAATTCTCTGAAATTCAGACTCTGAAATATTTGAAATTCATATTATAAATTATCTGAAATTCAGACTTCAAATTCTATGAACATAAGAATCTATATTCTATAAAATTTGGACTCTGAATTATCAGAAATTCATACTTAGATTTCTCTAAAATTTAGACTCCAAATTCTCTAAAATTCAGACTCTAAATTCTCTGAAATTCATACTCTAAATTTTCTAAATTTCAGACTCCGAATTCTCTAAAATTCAGTCTCTGAATTCCTCATGAATCAATCCCCAAATTCCTCTGAATTCTAACTCTGAATTTCTCTGAATATTGACTCTGAATTCCCCAGAATTCAAACTCTAAATTTATCAGAATTCAGACTCCGAATTTCTCAAAATTCAGACTCTGAATTCCTCAGAATTCAGACTCCCAATTCCTCATTATTCATACTCTGAATTCCTCAAAATTTAGACACTGAATTCTTTATTATTTATACTCTTAATTCAAGAGAATTTAGACTCCAATTTTTTTTTAAAAACTGAATCCGAATATCCATGTTTCTAGAATTTGATTTTTTATATGTTTATACTCCAAATTTTATTTTTCCTTAGACTCCAATTATTTATATTTTTTTAATCTACATCATTTTACTTACACATGTTTTTGTTACAATAAAATGATATCATACAATTTTTTTCTAACTAACCATTGATTGAGTGACACATGTACAATCACCTCCGAGATTCAAGTAAAAATATGATCTTCATAGGGGGAGTCAGCTGTTGAAGTTTTACCTATAAATAGGATCTCATTAGAACAAGATCATTATGTATGAAATTTATTCAAGATCCTAGAGATAACAAGTTGTGAAGTGATTTCTATAGCGAGAAAATCTATCGTTCCTTATGCATTTCATGAACATCTTGTTCACCCTTGAACATCTTGTTCACCATGCTTCATGGGACTCCAATTATTGCTGAGTACAATCGATGGCTTCTAGGGATAGGAATACAGAGGTGTCGACGAACTTAATGTTCAAGGACTTTCGAGAACAGAAATATGTACTCCGATATTCTTACTGAGGGATTACCCAAGTGTCGTTAAGATTGAATTTATTGAAAGTATAAATAAAGGGAACATTATAAAAGGTTTTTGGATACCCTAATCTTTGAGTTGAAATATTTCCTAATTTTTTACATGATTGTTGTTTCAAGTATTATTTATATTGTATTTTGTTATATAAATAATGTATAACTTTATTATTTTTTTTTTAATTTTACATACTCTGATAAACAAGATTTTACACACTTTAAGGTAGAATCAAATGAACATAAGTATATTTTTCAAATCCATATTTCCAAACCCTAAGAATGTTTGTTTCATAATTAATAACTAAAGAGGGTTTTTGAATTTAACTAGTTTGTAAGAACCATTTTTTGGCTACAAAGGACTTTGGAATATTCTGGATGATATTCCAGAGCAGTGCCTTCATACGGCGTGCGATTCCGAGCCTCAGAGTGGCCAGAAATAAATTTTCATTGCGTTCACACTAGAAACGCCAAATAAATGGGATAACTCCTAAACGATGCTTCATATCAGAGTTCCGAGTGTACGGATGGGTCTGGAATAAGGTGTTTACCCTAGGAATGACATAAAACATGTCGGCGCGGGATGTTTGGACCCCTCGATCTCTTTCAGAACATAAAACAGATAAATTATATAATTAATTTATCAATTTAATGGTTAAACTTAGTATCTCTTAAACGGTGGCTCAGATTGGAAACTGAGGGTGCCGTTGAGTTTGGAACATGTCGTTTACCCTAGGAGGGGTGTAAGTTTTGCGGGCGCGGTCCGTTAGTGAAAATTGGTTCCAGGGGCTTTTTCGTAATTTGGAGGCCTCGAGCATTCAGATTTATAACTTTTTAAGGGGTCTCGGATTAAAATTTTGAGACCTCTGTTGTGCTCGGGAGGTGGTTTTTACCATAGGGGAGGCTTAAGCTCGACCCCGTCGAGAGTTTTGGGTGCAGGATAAATTGGGGGATAAATTAATTTAACTTCTTCATTATTTAATCCCTAACCCCACCCCTCTCCTTAAACATTTCCCTTCCCCCTGCTGGACGAGCTCAACCAAGGAGGATCCCTTCTCATCTCCTCTCCTCTCCAAGGTGTGGCGGCCGGCGGATCACTGAGAAGCTTCGGACTGCGCCCTGCAAGGTAGGATCTTGTTTCCATTTTAGTTTTCTGTACCATGTTCGTCCTAAATTTACATTATATAATTGATGTAGAATCTGAACATGAATCTGATGATCGTGTACTACATTTTATGAGCATTCCATCGCTCTTTTCGGTTTGTAAATCAGAGTTCGGGGGAGGCCGCGGTCGTCCGACCAAAGTTGCGGGTTTTTGGGTTTTCCGGCCGAATTTGAGGGCTTCTGGCGGTCCGAGGGCGGTGGCAGGCGATGGCGCGCGGGCTTACTTCAAGAGGGTGTCGTGGCGCGTGGGAAACCTCAGGCGGGTGTCGCTGTATGAGGTGGGGGCTGGCCGAGGTGAGGTGGAAGCTTCCGGAGGACGCCAGGGCTCAAGCGGAGCGCCACGGCACGGCGACGGGTCGCCAGGGAGCGGCGATCGCGGGGTTGTGGCGCGCGACCCCCGTGCGGCGACAAAGACCTGCGCTGCACTGGTCTTCACAAGGCGGTCATGTGCAGCCATCGTGGCCGGTTTGTGTGCAGACCATGAGTCTACAGCTGGCCCGCACGGCTAAGCGGCGGGCCGGCCGAGGCTGGGCGGACCGGCCGGTCCAGGCCGGTCCAGCCCAAGGGGCCTTGCCCCCTCAGTTTTCGGACGCCCGTATATTCCGCTACGGGTGTCCATTTTGAGTGCCATCTGCGGCAGTGGAAATGTATCGATGATATGGACCTTTTGAGGTTGTTTGGGGAATTTTAAATTCACAGAACGAGGATCCCTAGAGGTGCGACGCGTCTTTAATTATTTTGACATTTTTCCGGGGGATCTTGTTTTGGACGGCGCTGACGCGTCTGACGTCCGTTTATAACGCCGTCAGTAGTGTTGGGACCCCGGCACCGGAATGATGCTTTCCAGGGTGGTTTTAGGCATTGAGGCCGAAGTTGAGGGGTGGGCCCCACGCCCCATCTTTTGAGCTGCTGCATTGTTTCATGACTTTTTCATCGGACGTCCATTCGGGGCATGCGAGCAGTCATTTTTGGGAGTTTTTATGAGGGCATCGCATTGGCACAGTCTTCCCACTGTAATTCCGCATGATGGTTCGGGTCTAGTGAGGGTCATTTGGGCGTTGACGGTGATTTTCCATCCTTATCACCGGGTGTCAATTTTGGACAAGTGATTAGTCCATCTCGTGTGCTTTTTTGAGAGGATCGCATTGGTGGAATCCATCCGTTGAGTTTTGGGACCGGGATACGGGTCCCACGATGCGCCGCTCGTGTACGGTGCACCGGAATGCATATTTTTTTCCCTGGATATCTGTTGCACTCAAGTGAGCAGTCTTTTTGACGTGTTCTCCTGAGGGGATCTAAATGGTGCGATGCACCCGAATGTTTTCGGGGCCGAGGCTCGGGACCACGGGATGTCGATCGGGCGTAAGGCAGTATTGGAGACTTTTACGTCGGAAAGCCATTAGTGGCGAGTAAATAGTAGATCTCGCATGTTTTCCCACAAGGATTACAATGGTGTAATCTGTTCAGGCGAGCGGAACCTCATACACGATCTAATTAAATGTGAAAATGTGAAAGGTGCCCCGGTGGTGGTTCTTCTACCGTGTTTGTAGTGGACCTTTAGCATGTGATCGTGTGCACTCTGGGGAGAGTGAGGTTGGTGTCTAAAGAGATGTGGTTGGTCGTGTCTAGACCTTTGAGGTGGAGTTGTTACGTTCACGCATTCGCGTTGACGTTTGGTGTTGTGTGCACGATAGCCATAGGGATGGAGACATGGTATACTCTGGGAGTATACGAGAGTTATTGGAGGTTCATGTGGTTTGTACCTGAGAAAGTTTGTGCGCTTGGTTGAGGTTGAGATGGGTCCACAGGTTTTGTGGGCCCCACGTGCGTGTCATGTTCTTCTTTACAAACTTTGACCTCTCACGATGTATAGGGTCCCTCTGTGCATGTTTTTTCGACCAGTAGGGTGGAGTTTCCCCTGGCCTGGTGCTCTTTTGTTGACCAGTAGGGTTGAGTTTTCCCCTCGTCATCTTCTCGATGGTTTTGACCAGGAGGGTTGAGTGGTCTCCCTTGGTCTTGTTCTCGATGGTTTGGACGGAAGAGTTGATTTGGTTCCTCTGTTTCTTCAGCTGTGAGGGGTTTCAGTACCATGCCCCTTTCACAGGACTGCAGCACCGTTTGAGACTACGGGTGTTCGTATAGTGTGGGTGTTTTCCCCACTTTCTGGGATGAGTTTTCTCAGTCTGCTTCGATAACAACTCAGTGGATTGGAGTGGTATCACCTTGTGAGTCCTGGGGAGTTTCCTCCTGTTACTCCGTGTTCCATAGTAGATTTCATGTGGATTCAGTGTGACCAACACTTTACATGGGCACTGATCCTCTACCCAGGCGGTTGTTTCCAGTAGGGCTGAGGTGGTGTCCAACGGGGCTGAGGTGGTTTCCAGCAGGGCTGAGGTTGTTTCCAGCAGGGATGAGGTTGTTTCCAGTAAGGCTAAGGTTGTTACCAGCAGGGTTGAGGTTTTTTTGAGCAGAGCTCTCCAGTGTACCATCAAGTAGGGATGGACAGTACAGTGGTGTTCACCGAGCAGTACCATCCAGCAGGGATGGGCAGAGTAGTTCCGGGCTTACCTCCAGCTGGGGTGGGCAGTGGTCCCTGATGTCGGGCTTACCTCTAGCTGGGCTGGGTAGTGGTCCCTGATGTCGGGCTTGCCTCTAGTAGGGCTAGGAAGTGGTCCCCGATGCCGGGCATACCTCCAGCTAGGTTGGGCAGTGGTCCCTGATGCTGGGTTACCTCCAGCTGGGCTGGGAAGTGGTCCCGTCGGTGGCTTTAGTTGGGTCACCCTCTAGTAGACTACCCAGTTACGGGACTGGGCAGTGTGGCACCCGTCGACTCTTGTCGAGTCTCCCTGTAGTGGGAACTTGTTGAATTCCAGGGACCCTCAAACGGTGCTGGGCAGGGGGTCACCTATCGAATTTGAGCAGACCTCTCGACTGTGGGGCAGTGACGAGTTGTGGTTTGACGTTCCCCTAGGACTCTCATGTACGAGGAGCGCATTACCCACCGAGACTCATCCTTGCGATGCAACTTAAAACTGTGTGGGTGAGTTAGTGCCGCCCAAAGCGGATGGTGTCGAGGTGCGGTGATTGAGCCCTTGACTTGTAGTTTGGGGCAGACGTGCAGTATGCTGGGCATCGATGGTGTTACTTCTGGGACTATTGGATACTCTTTTCTTGGGCTGAGCTATGCGATGGAGATCCCCTTACGACCTTGTTAGGGCTTCTTGTTGAGCATATATATTTTTTATATACCTTTTTTCTGGTACCCACTTCATGGGTTTCGTTACTCTCCATCCAGGTGAGGGGAAGACGTGCGGGGTATGCCACATGCTTTCCGTGTATAGCTTCTCGTGGTTGGACGAGTATACTATCCTACTATAGGTAGAGAAGACTCGACAAGAAGTTCATCTTCTCACCATTTCCAGCTCCTTCGGTCTGGACTAGTCTACCTCCTTTCTCTCATTGGGTTGAGCTGGACTCTCTACTGTAATCTTTATTGTACATTCGGTTGTAATCCTTTACTTTTCCCTGTTCGCTCTACTTCTCACCCTTCATTACCTCCTTTGTTGCTCCCTCGAACTTTTGGGGTATCACACTGAGTATTTTTATACTCACCCCTACTTGGGCTTTTCCCGCACTAGGTGTGCCCTTGCAGATGATAGACAGGTTGGTCGTGACTTCAGTAGAGTTAGGAGTTCATGAGCATGGACCACGTGCGGTGGTCAGAGTCAGGTTCTAGGTGGGGGACCCTTACAACTATTTTCCTTTCTATTTACCTGTTCCCGGGTTGTGGAACTTTTTGGTTGGGCGCGTGTTTTTCCCCTTTTCTTTTCAGTTTACCTTCATCTTGTATTTTGTACTGTTTAGAGGTCGATGCACATATTTGGTTTATATATAGTAGTTGCCTTTTTTTTCTTCACATGTCTTCTCTTTTACTGTGCACTTTCTCATTGAGTGTGCTGTGTGTGTGTGTACGTGTACTTAGGAGATGGCCTCCTCGAGTTGTTTAGCATTCGACGCTTGTTTCCAGCCCCTAGCCTATGGAGGAGGGCTTGGGGTAGTTGCGTCCTGGGCCTGGGTAGGGTCGGGTCATGAAAAAGACGTATCAGAGGTGGTTGGTTCCTTGGGACGTTGTACGGATGTCCCTAAAATAAAAGGAATTGGGTGGGATTTAGGGAAATAGTGTTAACGTGTCTTGAGAGCAGCTCTCAGGCTAGTGAGTCTAGTGATGGTGCGGCTGCTGACGTATCCATTCACCAGGACCTTGATAACCTACTTGTCGACTCGGCATGCTGAGACACTCGTTGAAGGGAAAATTGGTTTATGCATCACATAGGATTGAGTCTTTGAGTGTCCTTATTAAGTCAGCTCCATATCCTTGTTATTGGTATATACATATATGCTCATCTGACTATTTCACTCCTTCATAATATTCAGGATGTCTCCGCGAAGACAGCCAGCCATGATACCAGCTTTGGTTCGTGACGACGACCATTTGAGCTATGAGGCCACAGTTCAGGACCCATCATGTGAGCCCCTTTCTTCGGGTTGGCTGGTAGCATCTCCCCCACCTTTTGAGAAGCTGACAGCTTTAAGAGACCTGGCGGGGCTTGAGCGCAGGTTGAGCGTGCTCCGTGAGTTCCAGCAGCAGAGACTGCTGAGGTTCAGCGGTGAGCCAGACCCTCAGGCAGCAGAGGCCTGGCTAGAGGTAGTGGTTTGCCTTTTCAGGCTTGTGCAGACGCTGGTAGATCAAAGAGTGTCTTTGGCAGCTAACCTTTTTCGTGGAGTAGCTTGGCGTTGGTGGAGTCTGGTGACTCCGTTTCTTGATGAGGCGTCACATTCATGGGGCGACTTCCAGTTGTCGTTATGTGATGAGTTTTGCCCCTCCTGCTTGCAATCCATTCTGATTCATGAACTTCAGCTGTTTCAGCAGGGAGGGATGATGGTGGTCGCGTACACAGCTAGTTTCGCAGACCGTGCATGCTTTTACCTGAACTTGGTCTGTGATAACAACATCCGAGCGCGGAAGTTTGAGCAGGGTATCCACCGAGAGATTCATGTTGTCATAGTACCCTTGGTCATTTCCACATATTTCAGGGTCTTAGAGCAGGCACTGGTGACAGAGGGATTCCTGTCGCATTTTGGATTTGGTGGTGGCAGTAGGCACATTGGAGCTGAGACGTATGCCGCAACTAGCGAGCACCGGCAAGCAGAACCTCGACGCAGGTGGCTTTTTTACAACTGGACTGAGGGGCATGGTCGTACACCACAGTGGCGCCGGAGGGCACCAGTGCAGCCCGAAGGGAGTCTGTGCTATGATTGCGATGGGTGAGGTCACATGGCACGATATTTCCCGACTAGGAATGCGGAGAGCTTCAGAGAGGTAGCAGGTGCGCCACCATGACAGAGGCAGCACCGTGATCGGTGTAGTACCCAGGGAGGTGGTGCTAGCAGAGGAGAGGGATGAGCTGGTAGTGGTTGATGGCTTTATGAGGTATTCCCATCACCACTAGGCGTTCAACGTCAGGCTCCGGGTGCTGACAGTTGGGACCACGGACAACCGCGAGCTTTGGATGTCTACGATCCTGCAGAGCATGAGGTGGTAAGAGGTACACCATACAGATCTTCTACATTATTTAGTAGAATTTCTAGACTGTGTGTGTCGAATGATCTCCTCCCTGGTCCTTTCTTGAGTTGTTACAAGGGTGACGCAGGGCGTCTGGTGTAACCCTGTGTTAGTAATGTAGAAGGTGTGAGACCCTTCTCTTTCGTCGATGGTGGTGACTCCTTTGCCATTCGAGCGTGTAAGAGAGTATTGATCGTGGGAGATCGACTGTGAATCTTTCTTTACCAGATATCCTTGGGCGATTCACCATATGGATATTTTGAAGGAGGGAATCACCAGGCCTTGTCCTATGTCCGATCAGTGATTCTGGTCGTGGCGTGCGACGTCGAGGTTTGACCGGGGAGGTGAGCTACCCCCGATGTCCATCGGACCATTTCAGACCGTGTAGAGGGATGGCGATGTTCCCTACCACATTTCCCTAAACCCCAAAGTCTCGAGTGGGTTCATGGTGTCTTCCGCGTGGTTTACGTAAAGAGAAGTGTGCGTGATCCTATGCACGATGTCAGAAAGGGATGACCTCGCATGAACGGATCAATCCTTTGGTCTGTGTGCGGTGGCGCAGAGCTGTGCAAGAGTTATTCTGGGTACGGGAGAGCCAGGTGTGGGCTTAGTACCCTGTGTTTCTCCCTAGTTTTTCATTTCAAGGATGAAAATCTTGAAGGTGGGAATTATGTAAGAACCATGTTTTTGGATACAAAGGATTTTGGAATATTCTTGATGTTATTCCAGAGCAGCGCCTTTAGACGGCGTGAGATTCTGAGCCCCAGAGTGGCCGGATTTAAATTTTCAGTGTGTTCACACTGGAAACGCCAGATAAATTGGATAACTCATAAACAGTGCTTCAGATTAGAGATCTGAGTGTACAGATGGGTCTGGAATGGGGTGTTTACTCTATGAACGACATAAAACATGTCAGTGATGGATGTTTGGACCACTCGATCGCATTCGGAACGTGAAACAGATAAATTAAATAATTAATTTATTCTTTTAATGGTTAAACTAAGAATATCTTAAACGGTGGCTCGGATTGGAAAACTGAGGGCGTCGTTGAGTTCGGAGCATGTCGTTTACCATAGGAGGGGTGTAAGTTTTGCGGGCGCGGGCCGTCAGTAAAAAATGGCCCTTTGGGCATTTTCATAATTTAGAGGCCTCGGGCATTGAGCTTTATAACACTTTAACGGGTACTTGGATTAAACTTCCTAGACCTTTGTTGTGCTCGGTAGGTGGTGTTTACCCTAGGGGAGGCTTAACCTCGACCTCGTTGAGTGTTTTGGGCGCGAGATAAATTGGGGGTGAAATTAATTTAATTTCTTCTTTATTTAATCCATAACCCCACCCCTCTCCTTCGCCATTTCAATTCCCCCTGGTGGACGAGCTCAACCAAAGAGGATCCCTTCTCCTCTCCTCTCCTCTCCAAGGCATGGCGGCCGGTGGATCACCGAGAAGCTTCGGGCTGCGCCCTGCATGGTAGGATCTCGTTTCCATTTTTTGTTCCTGCCCCATTTTCATCCTAAATTTACCTTATTGAATTGATGTCGAATCTTCACATGAAGCCCAAGATCATGTAGTACATTTTATGAGCTTTCCATAGCTCTTTTTGGTTTGTAAATAGGAGTTTGGGGGAGGCCGCGGTCGTCCGGTGGAAGTTGCGGGTTTTTGGGTTTTGCGGCCGGAATTGAGGGCTTCTGGCGGTCCGAGTGTAGTGGCAGGAGTTGGTGCGCAGGCAGCTTCAAGAAGGTGTCGCAGAGCGTAGGAGGCCTCAGGCGGGCGGCGCGGCATGAGGCGTTGGCTGGTCAGGGTGAGGGGGTGGCTTCAGGAGGAGGTCGGGGCTCAGGAGGAGCGCCTCGGCGCGGCGACGGGTCGCCAGGGAGCGGCGGCCGTGGGGTCGCGGCGCATGACCCCCGTGCGGCGACAAAGACCAGCGCTGCGCGGGTCTTCACACGGCAATCGTGACCGACCCTCATGGATATTCTGTGCCTGGATGGTGTGTCCGCGGCCGATCCAGGTCGGTCCAGCCCAAGGGGCCTTTCCCCCTCGGTTTTCGGATGCCCGTATTTTCTACTACGGGTGTCCGTTTTGAGTGCCGTCTGCGGTAGTGGAATTGTATCGATGAGACAGACCATTTGAGATGGTTTTGGGAATTTTTAATTCCTGAAACATGTATCCTTGGATGTGCGACGCATATTTAAGTGTTTTGACATTTTTTCGAGGGATCTTTTTTTGGATAGCGCAAACACGTCTGACGTCCGTTTTGAAGGTCGTCAGTGGCGTTGGGACCCTGGCGCTGGGTCAAAGCTTTCCAGGGTGGTTTCCAGCATTGAGACCGAAGTTTAGGCATGGTCCCCATGGCCCGTCTTTTGAGCTGTGTGCAGCGTTTCACGACTTTTCTTCGGACGTCCGTTCGGGGGGTGCGAGCCGTCGTTTTTTGGTGTTTTTCTGAGGGCATCGCGTTGGCGTAGTCTACCCGCTGTAGTTCTGCACGATGGTATGGGCCCTGTGAGGTTCGTTTGGGCGTTGACAGTGATTTTCCATCTTTATCACCAGGTGTCCGTTTTGGACATGTTATTAGTCCATCTCGTGTGCTTTCTCGAGAGGATCGCAATGGTTCGATCCATCAGTTGAGTTTCGGGACAGGGATGCGGGTCCCACGAAGCGCCGCTTGTGTGCGGTGCACCGGAATGCATCTCTTTTTCCCCGGATATCTGTTGCACTCAAGTGAGCAGTCTTTTTGATGTGTTCTCTTGAGGGGATCGAAATGGTGCGATGCGCCCGACTGTTTTCGGGGGCGAGGCTCGGGGCCACGTGACACCATTTGGGCGTAAGGCGGTATTGGTGGCTTTTACGTCGGATACCCATTTGGGGTGAGTAAATAGTCGATCTCACATGTTTCTTCTCGAGGATTACAACGGTGTAATCTGTTCATGCAAGTGGAGCCTCATACACAATCTTATTAAATCTAGAAATGTGAAAGGTGCCCCGGTGGCGGTTCTTCTACCGTGTTTGTAGCGGAACATTGGCGTTTGATCGCATGCACTCCGGGGAGAGTGAGGTTGGTGTCTAAAGAGATATTTTTGGCCATACCTGGGCCTTAGAGGTGGAGTTGTTACGTTCAGGCCTTTGTGTTGACGTTGGGTGTCGTGTGCATGATAGCCTTAGGGCTGGAGACGTGGTATACTCTGGATGTATACGAGAGAGCTTGGAGGTACGTGTAGTTTGTACCTGAGAATGTTTGTGTGGTTGGTTGGGGTTGAGATGGGGCCACACGTTGTGTGGGCCCCACGTGCGTGTCATGTTCTGCTTTACATACTTTGACCTCTTGCGACGTAGAGGGTCCCTCTGTGCTCGTTTGTTCGACCAGTAGGGTGGAGTTTCCCCGGGCCTGGTGCTCCTTTGTTGACCAGCAGGGTTGAGTTTTCCTCTGGTCCTCTTCTCGATGGTTTTGACCAGCAGGGTTGAGTGGTCTCCCCTGGTTTTGTTCTCGAAGGCATGGCCAGCTGAGATGGTTTGGTTCCCTTATTTCTTTAGCCGTGAGGGGTTTCAGAACCATGCCCCTTTCACCGGACTACGGCACCATTTGCGACTACGGGTGTTCGTACAGTGTGGGTGTTGTCCCCACTTTCTCGGATGAGTTGTCTTGGTCCGCTTCGACATTGACTTAGCGGATTGGAGCGGGATCACATTGTGAGGCATGGGTAGTTTCCTCCCATTACTTCATGTTCCCTGGTAGAGTTCTTGTGGATCTGGTTTGACCAACACTTTACACGTGAATCGATCCCTTACATAGGAGGTTGTTTCCAGCATGGCTGAGGTGGTTTCAAACAGGGTTGAGGTGTTTTCCAGCAGGGCTGAGGTTGTTTCAAGCAGGGCTGAGGTTGTTTACAGCAGGGCTGAGGTTGTTACCAGCAGGGCTGAGTTTGTTTCGAGTAGAGCTCGCCAGTGTACCATCTAGCAGGGATGGCCAGTACATCGGTGTTCATCAAGCAGTACCATCCAGCAGGGATGGCCAGAGCAGTTCCGGGCTTACCTCTAGCTGGGCTGGGCAGTGGTCCCCGATGTCGGGCTTACCTCAAGTTGGGTTGAACAGTGGTCCCCGATGTCGGGCTTACCTCCAGTGGGGCTGGGTAGTGGTCCCTGATGCCGGGCTTACCTCCAGCTGGGCTGGGAAGTGGTCCCCGATGCTGGGTTACCTACAGCTGGGCTGGGCAGTGGTCTCGTCACCGACTTTATCCAGGTCTCCCTCCAGTGGATTACCCTATTATGGGGATGGGCATTGTGGCACCCGTCGACTCTTACTGGGTCTCCCTGTAGTGGGAACCCATTGACTTCCTGGGACCCTCCAGCGGGACTGGGCAGGGTGTCGCCCGTCGACTTTGAGCAGAACTCTCGACTGCGGGGCAGTGACGAGTTATGGTTTGACGTTCCCCCAGGACTCTCAAGTACGAGGAGTGCTTTCCCCACCGAGATGCATCCTTGTGACGCAACCTAAAACTGTGAGGGCGAGTCAGTGTTTCCCAATGTGGATAGTGTCGAGGTGCGGTGATTGAGCCCTTGAATTGTAGTTCAGGGAAGGCGTGCGGGATGCTGGGCATCTATGGTGTTACTTCTGGGACTGTTGGATACTCTTTTCTTGGTCTCAGCTATGGGATAGAGATCCCCTTATGACCTTGTTTGGGATTCTTGTTGAGCGTATGTATTTTGTATATACCTTGTTCTGGTACCCACTTCTTGGTTTAGGTTACTCTTCTTCCAGGTGAGGCGAAGACGCACGTGGTATGCCACATTCTTTCTATGTCAAGCTTCTCATGGTTGGACGAGTCGACTCTCCTGCTATAGGTATCAAAGACTCGACGAGAAGTTCATCTTCTCACTGTTTCCAGCACCTTGTGTCCAGATGAGTCTACATCCTTTCTCTTGTTTGGTTGAGCTGGACTCTCTACTATACTCTTTACTACACTTTCAGTTATACTCCTTTACTTTTCCCTATTCGCTCTACTGCTCACCATTCGGTACCTAATTTGTTGCTCCCTCGAGCCTTCAGGATATCGTACTAAGTATTTTTATACTCACCCCGGCTTGGGCTTTGCCCGCACTTGGTGTTCCCTTAGAGACGACAGACAGGTTGGTCGTGACTTCTGTGGAGCTTAGGAGTTCAGGAGTGTGGACCACATGCGGTGGTCAAAGTCAGGTTCCAGGTGGGGGACCCTTCCAACTGTTTTCCTTTATGTTTACCTGTTGCTGGGTTGTGGCACTTTTTGGTTGGGCACATGTTTTTTCCCTTTTCTTTTCAGTTTTCCTTAAGCTTGTACTTTTACTATTTAGAGGTCAATGCACATTTGTGGTTAATATATAACAGTTGACTTTTTCTTCTTTACTTGTCTTCTATTTTACTCTGCACTTTTGCATTGAGTGTGATGCATGTGTGTGTGTACAGGTACTCAGGCGAAGGCCTCCCCGAGTTGTTTAGCCTTCGGCGCTTGTCTCCAGCCCCTGGCCTATGGAGGTGGGCTTGGGGTAGTTGCTTCCCAGGCCTGGGTAGGGTCGGGTCATGACATTGTTTAACTTTGTTAAAAATATTTTTTCCCTTACAGTTAAAAATGAATGATTTAAAACTTACAATTAACCACCATCTTTTAATTGAGCATTTACATATACTATTTTGATCCTAAAGTTTTTATCAAAAGAAGGTATCTGAAATAATTATACTCACATATAATTTTTCTTGATTAGGTTTATCTTTCTTAACTTTTCTTATTAATGTTTAGATTTAGGATTTATATCTTTATTTTTAATTTTTTTACTATTAACATGTCTTGTGGAAACTTATTTTCTTATAGAATGTCTGGTATAAATGCTGGTTCCATAAAAAAATTGAATCCTACCAGACCACAAATTGTTTATAGTAATTATTATGTTTACTGGAAAGATATGATGAATACTTTAGTCATTAACACTGGAGTATAAAATTTTGTAATCCTCATTAGGGATTAAAAAATTCTAGACAAAGAAGTCAAATCCTTCACCAATCAAGATAAATTAGAACATAAATTAAATTGCAAGGTATGCAATACATTGTTGTGTTCTATGACCATGAATATGTATAGTCAGATATCTTCCTGTAAAGGGGCCAACTACATTTGGAATAAACATGATGTAACACATTTTGGGACTTCCAAAGTGATAGAAAATAGAAGAGATATGTTAAGAGATGAATATCATGGATTTTCATTTCTTAATAGAGAAACTATTTCAAAAGTACAACAAAGATTTATGACCATTTTCAATAGTATTTAATCTCTGGGGGAGAAAGTTCTTGATTGTGAATTTATTATGGATAAGATAATGGACATAATTTCCAATGAGTGGGAATCTAAAAGGGAAACTATCGGTGACAACAAAAAAGTATCCAACATTACTCTTAATGAGTTATTTCGAAATCTGCTTTTGAATTAAACAAGAATGAATAGAGATGCTGATTTCAAAAAAAAAAGAATGGTAATGGAAGTTTAGCTTTCACTACTACATCTAAATCCAAGATTCCAGAAAGGGTAACTAGATCTAAAGATTTGAAATCTATTTTTTATAATATAATCCAGTGATAGTGAGCTTTCAAAAAATTAATTAGACAATATTTATCTAGGGATGAATAAGATTGTGGGAAAGAAATACTTTTAGTACATATATTATAAGAAAGATATAAAGGACAATAATGATTTTTAATTAACCTCTTGTGAATGTAAAAGGGTTTGAAATATCAGACCTGATTGTCCTTTTCCTAAAAGAAAATACAGAAAGGAAAATAATTTTGAATGAAAAAGAAAGAAGTATTAAAAATCTAAGGGTAAGAAAGTATTGACGGAAAATGACAGTTGGAGTGCCGGTGGTGGTCACGCTTCAGATGAATCTTCAGAATATGAATCTTCTGGTTAGAAGAATATTGGTCTTATAACTAGATTACCTATTCAGAAACATTGTCTTATGGCTAAGGTACACATTTCTGATTCCTTAACCTATATTTGATTAAATGATAATTTTCGTAATGATGAATATTATGAACATTCGGATGATGAATCTTCCTCATCAAAATATAATACCATACCTTCATTTGAATTAGTTTCTAGATTTTCGAAACTACTTGAAAATGAAAATTTTAAGATAAATAAGAAGTTAGAGAATGAAAATTCTAGAATATCTGTTTTAACAAAAGAAGTATCAGATCTTTCTAAGGATCGTGATCTGAAAAATCATGATTTTGAAATTGATTCTAAAAACATTAAGGATGTTAATTCTGAGAAGGATAAACATTCTAACGATCTTGAAAATGATATTTCTAAGAAAAACATTTTAGTGAATAGCCAAAGTAATAAAAATAATGAATTTCAGGATAAGAATTTATTCATCAGACTAAAATTATATATTTTTTCCTTAAAGAAACATTTGTCAAATTTTACTTCAGGAAGGAATTAATTTGATAAAATTTAATCACAAATTCATCATCAATAGAATAATTCAGGAATTGGTTTTCTTCACTCAAAACCAGCTTTTAGTAATAATTATTTTGTTCCCCACAGTTCTGTATTTTGTACTAAATGTCTATGTGGTAGAAATTGGGAATTACATTTTTTTAAATAAAATCCATTCATTAGTTTTTCATAAATCTTACGTTTCTAAGAAAAAGTGGATTCCTAGGATTTTACTTATGGACCCAAGAATGTTTGGATCCCAAACGTCTAACTCTTTTATTTTTAAGGAAAAATATAGTACCAACAACAATACATGTCACACGGATAGTGGATTTTTTCATCATATGACTGGTAACAAAAACTTATTTGAAAAGTATATCAAGATGAAAGGAGGAAAAGTAACTTTAAAAGATAATTCTTAGGGAGAAATTATTTGTATAAGTAAAATTTTTCTTCTTGTAAAACCTATAATTTCAAATGTTTTATTTGATAAAGGACTTAAGCACAACCTAATTAGAATGAGAAAATTATGTGAGTAAGGTTACCTTGTGAATTTTAGGAATGATAAATACTTAGTACATAATTCCAATTAAGAGTTTATTCTTTTTACCAATAGGCATGAGAATGTTTATAAACTAAACATAGAAGACCTTAGTATCCAAGATCTACCTTGACATAGTAAAATGGAAGATCAATCTTGGTTATGGCATAGAATAGTAGGACATTTTAACCTTAAGAACCTATGAAAACTCTCAAAGAATAGACTTTTTAAGGATCTACTGTAGATTATATTTTATTCTTCAAAGGTTTATGATCCTTGTCAATTTGGCAAGCAACATTAGTCAAGATTTAGATCAATTGGTGAAGCCTCAACATCTGATGCATTACAGTTAGTACATATGGATCTTTTTTTTCCAACACAAACTAGAAATATTGGAGGCAAATATTATGAATTTGTTCTAGTTGAATATTTCATAATATTTACATGGGTCTATTTTCCTGCAAAGAAATATGAAGTATTTTATTATTTTAAAATTTTTAGAGCCCAAGTCAAAAATAAGAAAAACCATCCATTAATAACCATTTTTAGTGATCATGTAAGAGAATTTCAAAATTCAGATTTTGACAAATTTTATAGTAAAAAAGGAATTAATCATAAGTTCTCAGACCCAAAAACTCCTCAACATAATGGTGTTATTGAAAGAATAAATCAAATCCTTCAATAGATAACTAGAACCATTTTGATTTAATATTCTATTTCTAAACACTCTAGGTTTGATGCTGTTAGAACAGCTTGTCGTACAATAAATCGAGTTTTAATCAAAACTTTTCTTAACAAAACACCTTATGAATTGTGGACTGGTTGAAAACCTAGAATTTTTTACTTAAAATTATTTTGATTCAAATTATTCATTCTGAATACTAAATATAAATTTAATAAATTTTCTCCCAAATCTGATGAAGGGATTTTCTTAGGCTATTCCACTACTTCTAAGGATTATAGAGTCTTTAATAAAAATAAATGTACTTTTGAAGAAATAGTGCATGTTAAATTTGATGAAACTGATCCTTTTGTTTTAAAACAACCCCAATCTACATTCTCGAATGTGTTTTCACAAACTAATTATTATCTTTTTATAGAAGATTATTTTAATAAGTAAAATACTCAAGAAAATGTTTCTGAAGTATTTACCATAGAAAATTTTCTACCGTATGTTGATGAATAGGTTTTACAAAACCCAAATCATTTGTTTGTTAAGAATCATCCCAGTGTTAGTATCATTGGTGATGTAAATAAAACAGTAAGGACTATAAGTTCTTTTAGAAATGACGTATAAAATTTATCATTCCTTTTATAATTAGAACCAAAAAGCACTGATGAAGCTTTAGGTGATGATGATTGGATTAAATCCATGCAAGATGATATAAATGAATTCAAAAGAAACAAAGTTTGGACCTTGGATGAAAGACCTAAGTAATCTTCAGTAATTGAAGTAAAATGGGTTTTCAGAAATAAATTTGATGAAAATGGAATCATAGTAAGAAATAAATCTAGATTAATTTGCAGAGTCCATAATCAACAAGAAGGAATAGATTATGAAGAAACCTATAATTCAGTTTCAAGACATGAATCTATTCATATTTTACTTTCCTTTGAATCATTCATTAGTTTCAAACTTTTTCAAATGGACTTGAAGTGTGCTTTCATTAACCGATATGTTCAAGAGGATTTTTATGTTGAACAAACTCATGGATTTGAAGACACAAAACATCTTGAAAATGTTTTCAAACATACCAAAGCATTATATGGACTTAAACAACCCCCTAGATCCTGGTATGATAGACTTACATGATTTTTTTTACAAAACGATTATGTTAAGGGAACTGCTGATCAAACAATTTTTATAAATAATGATAAGAAAAATGTTTTGATTGTTAAGATATATGTTGATGAAATTATATTCATATCAACTCAGTAATCTTTAACTATTTCATTTGAGAATCTCATGAAATCTTATTTTGAGATGAGTATGATGGGTGAGTTAACATTTTTCCTAGGTTTTCAAATATCTAAAAAACCACAATGAACATATATATCTCAATATAAGTATATTAATGATCATATTAAAAAGTGTGGATATTACACCACAAATAGTATAAACACTCCAATCGGTACCTCAAATTCTCTTGATCATGATGAAGATGGGAAACCAATACATCAAACATATTTTAGAGGCATGATAGGAAGTTTATTATACATAAAAAATATTCATCCAAACATAATGTTTTCAGGATTCTTATGTGCAAGATATCAATATATTCCAAATGAATATCATTTAAATGTAGTGAAAATAATTTTTCTCTATTTAATGGAAACAATGGATTTATGACCTTTCTAGTCTTCTAGAAATTATTTTATTTTAAAAAGTTTTTCAGATTCTAATTTTGATGGATGTATAATGGACAAAAAAAATTACATTCAGAACTTGTCATTTCTTAGGAGATTAATTAGTTTATTGGTCATGCAAGAAGCAACACTCTGTAGCACTTTCCATTACTGAAGCTGAATATGTAGCAGATGGATGTTGTTTTGCTCAAGTGTTGTGGATAAGACACACACTTACAGACTATGGAACAATTCAAGATCCTCGATTAAAGAGGTTCTCAGGGATGGCGAGTTCAGCGGGTGGGGAAAGTTCAGCGGGTGGGGCGAGTTCATAAGTTGGGTTGGTCGAAGTGGGTGGTCCTGTGATTTGGGATGGATTTCGATCTAGAAAGGTAGTAAATGACAAGGACAACAAATCCAGGGTGCATTCCTTTAAGGAGGTGATCTGTGGGGGAGACTCGATAGGTGCAATGTTTTGTATTATTCTGATCCAGTTTGAGCAGTGCCAACTGACGTTTCTTGATGGGATCCCAGTGGTGGTGATCTCCAAAAAGGAAATGGAAAGTGTTGTGAATGTTCATAACCATACCATGGTGGCTAGGTTTGGTCCAGTAAAACAATTGTTGGAGGAGTTCAGGGTATTTGTAAAATCTTGGGGTCTTCAGCACAAGACATTTGTATCGTATTTATAAAAGTTCACCTTCTTTGTTCATCTCTGCAATAGGGATGACTTCGTGTGTTCCTAGTAGAGGCAGGAATGGCGGTGTGGTCTTCATCTCTTCACCCTATCATGGTGGTCTTGGTAGTTCTATTATGGAAAATAATCACATATAGGTGCGGTGTTGATCATGATTTCGAGTCTTCCCATACCTTTCCATAACCCTTTGATTTTGACTATGGTGGGAGATTCCCTAGGGAAATTCCCGTGTATTTATGTGATGAAGTAGATTTTGATGGACACGGCTAACCCATGGGTATATGTGGAGATGAACTTGTCAGTGATGTTCCCATCATTTATTCTGATCCTTTTTCTGGAAGGTTTTATGTGGCGGTAGTGTTTGGTGTTTCTTTCTCCCCTCGGGTTTTGCACAACTTACAGCTTTCAAAGCCATGTGGTGGAGTTCTATAGGAAAGGGAAAAAGAGAGTGTGAATTTGGGGGGAATCAATCCCTAAGAGAGACCATCAGACAAAACCATCACTCATCCCAGTGTACGAATTATGTGGTAAAATGGGTGATCATGGTGGAACTATTGTGGAGGCGACGTCGGGTGGTCGTGCTTCATCTTACTCACCGGGGATGGAAAATTTTAATTTTTCAAAAACAGTTTTTTAATTTTAAAACATTTTTGGACCCGGAGCCCATAATCGGGATGCATTTTCTGAAAAGGCACTTTCAGGATGCTTTTTGGCTAAGGGTTATGATTATACCTCTATTCTACCATTGGGGTCAGGCCTACCATCCCAGAAGGATTCCAATTGATTTTCATTGGAGATGGTTGCTCTGTTGGATTCCTTTATTCACCCCGAAGGGAAATCCAAGGATTTCTCTTTATTGTTTCCAGACATTCCGATACGGTTGGAACCCCTAGTTGGTGAGGTATAGATATCCTCTTTTTTTTCTTCAGGTTCAGTGAAACATTCTATTCTGGCCTCAATAGGATGTTCAATCGATTCTCATCTGAATGTTTTGAAGAATGGCTTCCCAGAGGGAGTGGAAAAGGAATTAGCTTCAGCCCATAACATACAACCTCGGTTGATGCTGAACTCCTTGATCTAGGAAGAGGTTTCCCCAAAGTCCTCTATAGTTTTGGTGGGGATCAAGTTTTCTATATTGGAGGAATCAGATAGTCTCTTGAAGAAGAAGGTGCTCATTCCGAAGAAGGTTTGTTCTACTGAAGGATCATTAAGACTGGTGACTCGTTCGATGGCCTAGAAGGAGTGTTGCAAGGAATTATTCTTTCCAAGATCAGGTAGCATTTTCCAGAAGGCTAATCCCTCACTTTTTTATGGTCTTCCTTGATAATTTTGAATGATCTAGGTCTCAGGGGATAGGAAACATGTGCCTTCTTGACTTCTAAGTGTAAGAGATATGTGTCTTCTTTGGCGGTTATTCTTGAGCCTAAACAGGACCCATGTAGAATAATCTACATTGTTAGAAATTTGAGGTTCAGAAACAACATGCATGGAAGTATGGTTAATAAGAATATATGGATTTTTTTTGGATGATTTTTATTCAGGTTGAGTTAGTGCAGGTTACAGATCAATGTATTTCAGTTAATCTCATGTTCATAGGTTCTATAATCTTATTATCCTTCATTAGGCGAGCACTTATGTTTTGGTTATGGGGAACCTATGGGATTTTCCTGGATCCTTTTATGCAGAGGGATTACACGGGTTTGTTGGTGGTGATTTTAACACAATTGTTGACATACCTAATAAGAGAGGAGGCTCAGTGTTATACAATAATGGTATGCTTGATTTTAATAGTTTCATTTCAAGTAAGGGTCTCTTGGACTTGGTATTTAATGGGGAGAAATTCACAAGGTGTAATAGCCATCATGGGAATAATAGCATCTGGTGTTGGTTGGATAAAATCCAATCTAACTTGCAGGGCCTTGAGTCCTTTTTCAGGGCCTTGGTCTCTCACCTATCACATGCTCTTTCAGACCATGTGCTACTGCTCATTGACCTTAAGAAGGGAAATCATGAGGGTAGGGAGTTTTTGTATTCAGAATATTGTCATTTCATGGAGGGATTCGTGCAAATGATGATGGATTTCTAGGGACAGGAGGTGGATGGATGGGCCTGGGTTGCATTGTTTAGACGTATCAAACGGCTCAAGTTTGATATTTACAGGTGTTTTTCTGGTAAGAAAACTGCGGGGGACTTGGTGGAGTCACTTGAAAAGGATATCGACCACCTGGAAGATTTACTTCAATATAGGTGGGATGATCCCTCCTTCATTTTGTTATGTGATAAGTGATCATTGCCAGATCAAAGGCTATTGGAGGTGGAGAGAGGTTTAATGTAGGGATCGAGGGCCAGGTTGATTAAAGAAGGAGATAGAAACAATTTTTTGTTACACACATTCTTGAAGGAGCGCAAAAGTTCAAAAGGTAACATTAGGCTGGAGGATAGGTTCTTTTCTTCTAATGTTAATGTTGCTCGAAGGCTGGATTTGGAACACTTCAAGAAGCTACTTTTCTATGAAAGTATAGAGTCATCGGGGGAGGATAATTTATCTCTGGATCAATATATATTAATGGGGAGTATACCAAATAGGATTGGTTTGATGGAGAATGATTCCTTAATGTATCTATTGTTGGGGGATGAGATTTAGGAGGATGTTAGCTCAATGTAGCTGGAGAGTGCGACCGGGCCAGATGGTTTTCCAGGAGTCTTATGTGGCACCGTGGGATTTTGTGAGGCCACGTGTCATTGAGGCTGTGTGGGATTTTTTTAGGGGGGTGCCCTCAATAGGGGATCGTGTGCCTCCAGGGTGGTTCTAGTACCAAAAGTGAAATATCCTTCCACAGTTAGTCATTATAGACTTATTTGTATTTGTAATGTATCATACAAGATCTAGGAAAGTTTTCTGGCTTGGATGCTCAATAAGGTGATTTTGAGGATCATTCATCAAGAAAAAGACATATTTATCCATGGTAGACGCATCCAAGGGGAAGTGGAAGTATCCCATGAACTGATAGAGGATTTAAATAAGAAGGTGGTTGGTTCCAACATGATTATTCATGATTATATGGATAGTGCATATGACAAACTGGAATGGATTTTTTTAATTTGGTTGATGAGAAGAATGGGTTTTCATGACTGGGTTTGTGAATTATGCTTCCAGTGCTTCTCCTCTCCATGGATAACTATATCTCTGTTGGGGAAGGGATTCAGTTTTTTCAAGAGTGTTCATGGGGTGCGAGAAGGGGAAACCCTATCACCTTCTCTATTTCTCATTGTGTAGGAGGATCTTTCTCAAAACATTCTTAGATGCTTGAGGGACCTAAAGATATGTCCATACTGTCCTCATGATTCAGACGGTTCTTTCTCCCATATTATGTTTCCTGACTATATTCTCATCCTTGTGAATGGAAGGAGGTCATCATTGCGTAATTTTATGTGGATTATATTGATCTAGGGAAGACTAAGAAACCAACAGGTTAATGCTAATAAGAGCTGTGTTTTTGTTTCAAATAAATTTTCAAGAAGGAGGGTCCAGGTCATTCAAGACATATTGGGAATTCAAAGGAATCAGTTTCTTATGGTCTATCATGGGGAACCAATTTCGAACAGTAGGGTGAAAAATTTCTTCTTGTAGTACATCCTTAACACAATGATCAGGTGGGTGCTCAATTGGAAAAACATGTTCCTATCCTTCAGGGGAAGGGTTACATTGATTAAACATGTGGTCTCCTCAATACCGATTTGCGTCTTGTCTATTATCACTCCACCTAAGGGGATTATTGCTACTATGGAGAAGTTGATGAATAAGTTCTTTAGGGATGCCAATCAGTCCAGAATAACTCACTAGGCTACCTGATCTTGGGTGAAAAAAACTAGTGGAGGAAGGTGGAGTCGGTCTTAGGGATATTTTTTTTCATTGAAATCCATGCATGCTCGGTTAGCATGGGATTTTTTGGAGGGAAATTCGATGTTATCCAAAACTCTTATGATTAAGTATGGAAGGAACTGGGAGGATTGGGAGTCCAGGAAGATGTCCAGACTGGGGAAATGGTTAGATTTCACCTGGAAATCTAGTATAAGGCTTCTTGGTGGGGTTTGGGATGTGGGGATATCCACTTGTGGAGAGACAATCAGGATGGGGAGAATATCTTCTTCCCTTATTGCCCAGTTCTGGATATTTCTTTCAAAGAGGCCAGCAGGCATCACAAGTTTCTTGAAGAAATACATAGATTGGATAATATGGATGTTTTCAAACAATTGGTGTTTGCAGAGGAGGTTGACAGACTCCATTTCATAAAGAAAAGTATTGGGCACTTCAATGGACATGATTATCATCATTTGATTCGTCAGGGGGGAATACACGATGAGTGGGGATCATGATTGTGGTGTATATAATTTACAAAAAGATGACCTGTATGGTTTGTAGAGCAATAAACCAAGCCCTGATGATAGATACAAATATTAAGAAGAAGTTAATTCATCCATCTTCAATATATCTTTGTTGATCTAATCTGAAGGCTGAGTCAATGATACACTTATTTCTTAAGAGCAACTGTGTTGTTTTTCTCTGGTCCAGTTTAGATTTATGGGCTAGCATCAACGTTACATGCTCTTCCATGGAGAAGTTTGTCGTTAGTTAGTTCTCAAGCATGGTTCAGAATGATATTGAGTTCAAAATCCATAGCTTAGCTTAGACAACACTTTTCTAGACGATCTGGGAGGTGCAAAGTAAGGCTCAGTTAGAGGCTCAATGGTCTTGTTTTTTACAATTAGTGAAAATTAAAGGGTTGGTGCATGACTTAGGGTTACTTCATAAGGGAGGACAACATTCTCCAACCATCTGTAGTTTCTTGAACATGGCAATGACATGTACCAGATCTCAGGGATGGTGGGTAAGGTGGCACCCTCTGGGAATGGAATTCAAGCATAACATTTATGGATCGTTCATGGAAGGGCTGATGCGCGGGGGTGTTTTGGTGCATGGTGGTAATGATTTAGTCATTATGTCATTTAGCAGCTTTCATGGTCCAGGAAATTTGTTGGGTGCGAAAGTTATTGTGTTTCACATGAGCGTTGATCATTGTAATAAGTTATCATTGGTGTTTACTTAATTGGAATTGGACTCTAAGATATTGATTCTAGATTTACATGGGAAAGTATAGGTGTTGTGGTCCTTAACGTACATTGTTCGTAGATGTTCCTTTATGATCCCAAATTATTTCTATATCCGCTATATTCCAAGAGAATCTAACATTGCAGTGGATTTTCTTTCTAGAGAGATTTTCCCATAGGAACATTGAAGGGTGTTCTCATATGTGGGGTCTCTACCCTAGGTATGTAAGAATTTTGTCCAAGTGGATGTCTTGGGGCCTTGTCACTTTAGACAACTATGATCCCTTTAAGGAGGGGTGTTGTTACATATTTAAATAATAATAATAAATACATTTTTTGATCTATGGCACGAGTTTTACCAAAACATAGATATTTTGTGATAATAAAAGTTCTATTAACATAAAAAAACCCTTCACATAACTCTCATATAAAACATATAGACATTAGGCATCACTTTATTAAGGATCACACACTCAAATAAGATATCATTCTTCAATTTATTAGAACATAAGATCAACATTCTGATATTTTTACAAAATATATACCCTCCAATAGATTTGAATTCATTAAAAAATGTAAGAATGATAACCGTAAGGTAATCTTCCATATATTTTTTTTGAAACCCATATCATTACATTAAGAAACTCCTTTTTATAGGGGGAGTACATTTTTCCCATAAATTTTATTCTTCATCAAATTTTTTGGAACCTATTATTTATTATTAATAAATTTTTCAGAATCAAAAATTCCGAATTCAAATATTTCCTTTCCTTAACAAAAAATTCTAGAATCTAATAAGAACCTTTTCATATCTCACAATTCTTTCTAAGAAGTCTGGAAGTTATGTTTCCTTACTTTAATATTCCTATTTGTATTTTTTACTTGATGGTATTTTTATCCTTTTTAAGAAAAATATCTCGAATTCACTTTCCTAAAATCTTTTTTCCATAAAACCTAAAAAGATCAGAACCTACAAATCCTTCATTACAATTCATCTCAACTGTTAGATCAAATCATGCTTATTTCAACTATTAGATCAAATTAGGAATTCCAATCGTCGCCTCAAAGCCTATATAAAGGACCCCTTATTCCATGTCCCAAATTGTTTTTTCAAGTATTTTTGCACCTAAACTCTACCTTTCATAAAATAGGCCGTTCATTTTTTCATGTTTTATTACACTCTGGATTTTTCTTAAAGATTCCCCGTAGAATCAGATGACTTCAACCAAGGAAATAAAGGATTGGAAATTTTATAGGGAATGATTGGATGACAAAAATAATTGTAAGTGTAATTTATTGATTATGAATAATGTCAAGATGAATGGATAAGAGGGTCTATGTGTAGGTAAGACGAAGAGTCAGGATCTCGTTTATCCTGACATGATTTTAGAACTCTATGATATAGTTAGTTTTTTTAGGAAGGGGGAAGGGATAATTTTTCATTTAAGAGCTATGGGAAAACCTATTCTCTATCATTCAATATAGAAGAAAATATTCTTGTAATTTCGTATGAAGGTGAGGAAATTTTATCTCTCACAAGTTTCTAGATAAGTCAAAACCCTTTGAGAAGGATAATGCAATTGAGTGGCTTGGACTCAAGGGAGTGAAATTACAAAATATCAACCATCTGTCAACAAATTTTAGGATGTATGCATTTTGGGGATAGGTTTATATGATTCTGGGAAAAGGAGACAAGGACTCTCTAATGAAAAATGATATTTTTATATATTATACTTTTTCATTAATCTGAGAAAGGTAAATATTGTGAAGTACGTCCTGCTGGAAATCACTAGCATTAAGAATGGAACTCTAAAGTCTCATATAATCATGTATCTTGTGATATTTTCAAAGATCATATTTCTTTTATTAGAATATTTTAAATTTACATGTAGTTTTAATCCCATAACCATCAAAATCATGTTGTTGAGTGATGAGACTTTGAGAAGAATGAAAGTCAGCTTCAGTGCCAAATCATGATAATTTTATCATCTTTCTGAAAGTGGAGTAAAATATTTAGTCAATAAATGGTAAGTAGGAGAAACATCCAATAAATCCCAAAATAAGAGAAAATGGAAGGAACTTGAAACCAAAGAAAAAACTACAGTACTAGAAATCTAGTCAGTTCCACCAAATCCAAAAAAAACATTCTGTGATGAAGTGGTTGTGAAATTGAGGGAGAAATAGAATGAGGAGGAGGGAGATCCAAGATTTGGGTTAGACCCTAAAAAGGAAAAAAGCCTTGAAAATACAAACATATGAATAACATGAAAGGAATGAAAAGTAGAATAAGATAAAGAAGAAAATTTCAAAAGATGAAATTATCCAAGCCTTACTCCATGAACCAGAAAAGTCCTCTGAACAAATTCATGTATCGGAATCCTTTCTCTAAGAATCAGTTCCTTTAGAATATCTAGGAAATAAAATTTAAATTCTGGAACCTATTGTGGAATTATAGATAGATCAAGAAGAAGAAGTAGAATTAGAACAAGAGGAAAAAGAAGGTGAAATTTATTATGTGATTTAGAAAGTGGAAGAATACCATGAGAAGGAAAGTCCTTAAGACAATCTTTCAATCCAAACTTCCAAGGATGAGTCAACCAAAAACGTTTCTCAAGGAAAAGAGGATGAAGGATAGGATGGTGTCGATAAACCTACTGATAATGAGTGTACAAACCATGATTTTATCCAACCTAATTATGTTAAGGAAGATGTTGAGACAAAATTGGTTGATAAAGATAAGGTAGTGCAACATTTTGATAGTGAGCATCAGTCTCCAAAGTATGAGAAGGTTATTTCCAAATTGGATAAAGGAAAACATGTGGTTGTTGATATTCCTAAGAAATCGGTGATTTTAAAAGAAAATAAGTATGTTTGTGGATTATCCATGAGAAAATATGAAGAGATAGAACAATTATCCTCTCCTACAAGGGAATCATACTATTAATATTTGTCTTCGATGGGTCAGGATATTTCCAATCAGGAAATGAAGAAGTTAGTGAACACAATAACTTTGATCCCTAGTATTGATTCGATATTTTAGTTACTTCAACGTTATTTCAATCAGAATACCGATTTTTTAATCATGCTCATGGAAAAGATTATCAAGATCGCGGTAGATTTCAAAACATTTCATATTGGTTGTGATGCTCATAAGAGATCATGTAAGGAAATAAAAAATGGTCTAAAATAATTATTGAAGACATGAGAATCTTTTATGAATTTCAAGATTCAGTAAAATATGATTTTGATATGTCAGATTATAGAATCAAAAACCCTTCAATAAGTTTTTCAAAAAACATTACTCCTGAGCAAGTAGCCTGGAAGCAAAAGGATAATGAACTGAATGGGAAGTTAAATTCAGTTACCTTAAATTTAAAGAGATAAATGGAGATTAGGGAATAGTTTGAAGAAAAGTTCAATCAACAAGATGAGGTATTAAAGTATGATGTATACATATTGATGTCTAAAAAAGAAAAGATCAAATCTCTTGAAAAGAAGAATCCGGATCAAGACCAGTTTATCAAGAGGTTTCAGGAACATCACAAATATCTCAAGAAGATAAAGGCTACCCTACAAAATATCATGCTGAAATAAAAGAAGAATGAATGATTTTTCATATCAATCCAATATTTTTTTTGTATTTTTACCATGTAACAAATTTTTTCCATACATAATGAAAATTTTGATATACTTAAATTGTTTTGTCTTGTGTATCACTAACCTTTCATGTACAATTTTTTTTTTCATTCCCATCATTTCCTTTTGAAAATCATAAATGGGGAGAAAATAATGATCATAAGAATACTATGTATAAAGAATAGAATTACTTTTGTTAAGGGGAGATTGAGTAAGGTGGAGTCTACTTAAAGAAGAAAAAGTAACATCTCAAAGAAAGACCATAATATGATCCTTAGGGATTTTAAAAACTAGGGGGGGTTATTTTTATTCATAATGATTCATAAGTAAAGGGAGGTACGATTTTTATTTCATAGTTCAAAATGAAAAATCATTATTCCTTATATCCTTTTTTGAAAGGTTTTTTATGATTTCCAAAGTGAGGGGTATTGTTGAGTCAATAAGGTTTCCTTATGACTTTTCCATTCTTATATGTTTTGAAAATTAAAAAAAAATTTCTTATGGAATATTATCTTTTTTATATGAATTATTTTTTTAAGGAAATTTTTTCCACTCTAAAAAAATTATCTTTACCATGATTTTTAATACCTTATTAAACGACTTCTCAAAACCAAGTCTAACCATTTTTTTACTAAGTCAAAAATTCAGATCCTTGTTAAAATCCTAGAAATATTTTATTTTCTTGGATATCGAGTCTTTCTATTTTTAGACTCCAAATTATTTTAAATTTAGACTCTGAATTCTCTAATATTTATACTCCTAATTATCTGAAATTCAGACTCCAAATTTTCTGAAATTTAGACTCAAAATTATCCGAAATTCAGAATCCAAATTCTCTAAAATTCAGACTCCAAATTCTCAGAAATTCAGATTCCCAATTCTCTAAAATTCAGACTCTAAATTCACTGAATTTTAGAGTCCAAATTCCTTGATATTTAAACGCTAAATTCTCTAAAATTTAGACTCCAAATTATCTGAAATTCAAACTCCTAATTATCTAAAATTAAAACTCAAAATTCCTTAGAATTCCAATGATGAATATCATAGAATTAAGATTCTGAATTCCTCTGAATTCAGACTCCAAATTACTTAGAATTATGAATCCAAATTCCTCATAATTCGTACTCCAAATTCCTCATAATTCATACTCTGAATTTTGAATCTGAATTCTTCATAATTCAGACTCTGAATTCATCTGAATTCAGACTCCGAATTCCCTAGAATTCAGACACTGAATTCCTCTAAATTCAGACTCAAAATTCATCATAATTTAGACTCTGAATTCTTTGAAAAACAAAATATGAATATCCATGTCTCTAGAATCTAATTTTTTATATGCTTAGACTCCAAATTTTATCTTTGGGATGCCAACTCCATGGGAAAGGCTCATTGGTCTTCATGGAATCATCTGGCTAATCCAATCGAGGAGGGTGGAGTTTGTCTCAGGGACATATCCCTAACTATTTAGTCCATGCAGGCCCACAAGGCATGCGATTTTATGGTTGGCGATTCGCTGTGGGACAATGTTCTCAGAAAAAAATATGGACTGAATTGGGAGACGTGGGACAAGCAGAAATTGTCCAGTCTGGTGAAGAATGTTTTGCAGCACCTGGAGATTCTTTAGGACAACTCACGTTGGGTGGTTGGGAGAGGGCAGATCAGTTTATGCCATGACAATTGGGTTGTGGAGAAGCTCTTTATTCCGGGATGTCCATTTCCAGATATAACTATCAAAGAGGCTCTTCACTTTCCAGGACTCTTGGATTCTATTCTTAGCATGGAGCAGAGGGCCCTAAACTGGGAGATAATGTTTAATGAGGAGGATGACCGGGTCTGTTTTACACCATCTGGTTCTGGTTTTTTCAGCAGACATGAATTCAAAACTATAATTCATCAGGTAGGGGCTCACGATGAGTGCACGGATCAGATATGGTGCAAAGAGGCTCCAACGAAGTTTAATTTTCTGGTATGGAGAGTCTGGAATAATGCCTTGCCAATGGAGGATAATTTCCAGCGGAGAGGGATTTCCATGGCCTCGCGCTGCTATTGTTGTACTAAGCCGCAGGCTGAATCAGCCTACCATTTATTCATGAAAAGTGAATGGCCCAACTATCTATGGCTTCATATGGGTAACTGGGGCTGTCAAAATTCTTCTTTCTCTTCCCTGTAGGATTTGTTGTGGCTGGTTTATGGGTGCATGGAGTCAAGATATAGAATTCAAGAGCCGCAACATTATTGTTCTCGCCATCTTCTGGACGCTATGGGAGGCTCGGAACAAGGAGATAACTGAGTTGAGGCCTTCCAATACTTTCCTGAATGTTAGATTGAAGGGGCTGGTTCATGAGTTGGCTGCTATGGTAAAAGGCGGACAACAATCGTCTCTGATTTTCAGGTTGCTGAACTGGACTCCTTACTCGACTAGTACACAGGGCAGTTGGATCCGATGGGATCAACTGAGGCTCAGATACAAGCTTAATTTGGATGGATCATGTTTAAATGGTCAAATGTGTGGGGGCGGTTTACTGCGAGACGAGTACGGTTCTGTGTTGTTCATCTTTAGCAGCTTCTATGGGCTGGTCATTTCGCTGGGTTCGGAACTCAAGGCTATCCAAACAGGTATCAAGCTTTGAAAAGACATCAATTTGATGTATTGTGAGGTGGAGTCAGATTCTGAAATCGTGGTAAGAGCAATCAATGTACAAGTGGATCCTCCTTGGCATCTAATTTATTTAGTCCGTAATTGCATATTGGAGGTCGGACAGGTTTTCTTGGTTCGACATGTGAAAAGGGAGGCTAACTTCGTGGCGGATTCACTTTCTCGGGGAGGGAATCCAGAGGTCCCGTTAATTGTTTTTTCTAGTTTGGGAACTTTTACCCAGGAGTTTAATAATTTTGTGTGGGGGGATGCACTCGGGCTGCATCACTTTCGACCCCCGTGACAAGATTTGCATTATAGGCAGTTGCCCAGTTTTCTAATAATAAAATAAAAAGACAATTACCGATCGGTTAAGCTACTTCTTTTTCTTTACACATGTTTTTGTTATAATGAAATGATGTCGTACAATTTATTTCTAACTAACCATTGGTTGAGTGACATTTATATAGGTCCCTATAAGATTCAAGGAAAAATATGACTGTTGGAGGAGGGAACCGACCGTTAAAGTTTTTCCTGTAAATAGGAGCTCATTTGAATGAGCTCATTATCTATGAAATTGATCCAAGATCCTTGGGACTACATGCTATGAATTTATTTCTAGAGAGATAAAGACTCTTGTGCCTTGTGCATTTCATGAACATCTAGTTCAACCATGAACATCTTGTTCAGCTTGCTTCATGTGACTCTGATTGTTACTGAGTACAATCGAGGGGTTCCAGGGATAGGAAGACAGAGGTGCCGACTACCTTAAAGTTAATGGGTTTGTAGGGATAACAAGATATACTCCGATATTCTTATCAAGGAATTACCCTTGTGTGGTTAAGCTATACTTTCTTGAAAGTATAAATCAAGGGACCTTTATCCCTGGTTGTTGGATACCCAACTATTTGGGTTAAAATATTTCCTACTTGTTTACATGATTGTTGTTTTATGTATTATTTACGCTGTATTTTTTTAATGAAAGAAAGTATAACATTCTTATATTTTCTTGCACTTTTACGTAATCTGATAAACAATATTCTATAAGCTTTAAGGTTAAATCAATTGATCTTAATTTTCTTTTTCGAATCCAAATTTCCAGACCCTAAGAAATTTTGTTTCATAGTTGATAACTAAAGAGGGTTTTGAATTTACATTGTTTATCTTTTTCAAAAATATTTTTCCCATTAAAGTTAAAAAATTAGGTTTTCAAACATAGAATTCACCCCCCTTGTAATTGAGCATCTACATATACTATTTTGATCCTATAATTAGTGTTCTAGTTGAAATTATTTCATAAATAAATATTTGAAAATTATATCCATATTCCATTACACCTTTTTTATGAGAAATATGTTTAAAAATAATTTTTCAATTCAAAATAATTTTTTAAGTACTTACAACCAAATTTTTGTAATTATAAATGAAAAGACACATTTTCTTTTTCATTTTTTATCATTACACTATACTTTATTATTTCTCTCTAAAGTAATTCCATGCCCTATTTGAAAATAACATGTATGAAATAAATTTAATTTTCCTTTTAATATATACAATTATTCAAATATTCAAACTTATGTGTTCGATACATTTTTAAAATTATCTCACGCTTCACCATAGATAGATCATTGTCAGTATAGGGTATCCTTTATTGAAAAAAAGACCAATCATCCAATAGAGACTAATATAAAATAAAATATAATGTTATTTGTTATTATATTATGAGATATAACACTTTTTGATATATATGTTTCATAGACTTGAAGATAAGGTATCATCCAATGCTAAATAATTTCATTTTTTTGATGTATTTCAGTAATATAATTTTTTATGCATCAGTCATTATCATATCTATATGTGAGATAAATCTTGGGTATATAAATCATATATCGATGTCATATCATGTTGTATAAAAAATTTATAAAGAAAAATAATACAAAACAAACATAAGTATAGATTTTAAATAAATTAAATTAACTAAAAGATATATGATAATCAACTTACAGTGAAAATACTTGCATCATGTTGATTCCAAACTCATCTCCAATTTCAAGTTCCATGATAAATTTTTTAAAATTTCTACATTTATTACACGGACAAAAATATCATCTTCCATTGGAATATCAATATTTTATATCAACAAAATAGAATATATTGATAAACTATCATGACCATAAGAAGTGTTATCTGAAGTTATAATAGCCTTTATTTGTTTTTGTTTATATAGTATATATTTAACTTTAAATTATCCCTATAAAAAATAGATAAATATTTAAACATTAAAATTTTCAAACAAATTTAACACCAACATGAAATAAAGGATATAATCTAGAAATACCTCAATGTTAATTTTTCAAACAATTATTGATGACCAAAATAAAAAATAATTGATACTTTATTCAACTGTACTGGCCTGATCTATAGTAATTGGTATCCTTACTGATATATATCTATAATATCCTACACATTGGCCCTAAGATTATATGTCTCTATCTATTAATGATAAATGGAATCACCGATATTATATATAATCACATATGAAACAATATGATGTTGGGGATCCTCAATATATAATTGAAAATAAATGGGATGTCATGGAGGAGCATATGTAAAAGTTTGAAATGTATGAGGATATAAAGGAGTGGGATCTTCGGGATGAGCTGGAGCGGGATCAGAAGCCTAAAAATATCTTTTTAGATTTATAAATATCAGTTATACCAGTGCTTCTAATGATTATTTTTTTATAAAAATCATTCATTAATGAAGTTTCAGAATGAACACTTTTTTTACTGATACACCTGTTGGGTATCCACATGCATGACTTGGTTCTTTAGGATTTCCAAATTTTGTAATCAAAATAACCCTTTGACCTTCATCCATGAAGGGCCCATATGCACCCTTCTCTTCAAGGGGATATTTTTATGAAATATTTGAAAATTTTAGTACTGAATCATAGTATATAACTACTTGATTTAACGTAAGAAACATAAATAAATTAAATAAGTTCTTACAATTCTCTCATATATAGCCATTGAATGTTCTATAAGATATTGTACCTTCTTTATCATTTGGGCCAATTTTCATTTTCCATGTCTAGCTAGGGGGAAAGATGTTCAACCAATATAGAGTCTGAAGACTCCTCTCTCAGTTTTTGAAATTTTTCAGTTGTCGTTTTTTCTTTCAATAACATATTCCCTCCATGAGATAAAGTATGAAGGTATACATTTTTTTATTACATATCCAAATGGAATCGCCCCATTTTCTAGAAATTAAGAATAAGAATATCAATTATGTGATCATTGATATAAAAAAATCAAATAATAGAAAATAACTTACTAAAAATGATTCTTTTCATCTACTTTCAATAGACTAATTCCATGTACCTTCATAAAGAAATAGATATAAATCACATGGATTTTCAATTTTTTATCCTAAAAAATTAATTCTATTATGATGGTTGATTTAAAATACCTCTATCTCCTATTAGTAAAAGCTAAATATTTCTTCTTGACTCCTCCAATATCAGGTATATAATATGTCATCTGACAAGAAGGGGAAAACCCTATATTAGTAATAAAATAATGATAAGTAAAATAATAACAACTGATCATACCAAATTGTTCTCTAATAATTAAGATATATTTACGTTTTCAAAACTTCTCCAATCAAAAATCAAAATACTAACTTTCCCTCATGCATGAACTAGAATAAAGGTATTAAATTATTTTATATTTGGACCCATGAGAGTATCATTATCATTAAAATCAATCGGTATCCCCTGATTTTGACTAAGGGAAGCTTCTAATTTTAGTAAATTTGTACATCCAAATTTTACAACTCTCGAACTATTTTTCCCCCTATATAAGTAGATGACTCATGTGTAGAAATAAGAGGAGGCTCCTAAATAGTAGTATGTTTATGGTCCTCCATGAACGTACGTGTATGGTACTCCCAAGAAGTATGTAGCAAATTAAATGTTTGATCTTCCATTAACCTACATATAAAAGTAACAAAAAATTAGTACACACATATAAAAATCAAAAAATTACATATAAAAGAAAATAAAAAATGAAAAATGATCAAACAAAAACTAAACTACACTAAACACCTTTTTATTCATATATTTCAAAATAGTTTACTAAAATTCCAATAACATTAATTAGAGATGAAATGACATAAATGAAGGAAAATAAATCCAAAAATAGTGAAGTTTTTCTAATATACATTTTTTAAAAATATATATATAATTAATACTATATTGAAAATATTTTTCAAATTAATTGGAAAAGGCAGAATGACCCTCGCTGCCTTTGAACTATTTTCCACCAAGTCAAATGTGGTAACGGTCATTCCACCTTTGTATGGAATCTAGGGAAAAGGTGGCAAGTCCCTTACCGCCTTAACTCAAATGAAAAAACCATAATTATTTTAAATATACCTATTTTACATTTAAAATTATTATTATTATTACAATTTATATATATATATGTCAAATAAAATTCGATGAATTTATCTGTTATTTAATATCTATTATTACTGCAAATAAGGCAGCTTGAAATTCTGATAGAAAACCTCTGTCATGACATCCATTTATTAGGGGGTTTGCGCAGGAAATCATTTTGGATTTACAATGTGGGATTCAGGTCCTCCATTTCCTATGTAGAATTAATAATATATTTCTATTAACAATTATTAAATAAATAATAATAAATACAAACTACTGATATATAATAATAATAATTAATTAGCAATTAGTAACTCATTAATTAAAAAATATGATTTAAAATTTAATAGTACTAATTTATAATAAAAATTAATTAATAATATATATTTAAAATTATTATTTTAGTTGTTAAAAATAATAATATAATTATTAGATAATAATTAATTACTAATTAATCGATATTTAATTACTTACTAAAAAGTACATACTAACTATCTGATTAAATATTAATTTATTAATAATTGTTAATAATTATTATTAACCAATTGCTAATAAATATTTAAAATTAATATATAGTTACTATGTATTAAAAATATTTTATATATATATATATACTCACAAAACAAAACAAAACAAAAATAAAATAAAAAAAATTTAAATATACAAACATGTATAATTAAAATATGAAAAAAAACTGAAAGTTGATATCCATGATTCCGCCAATCTACATGACATTTCAAAAAAAGATAATATTATTTAAATAAATATTATTTCCCATAAAATCAAAAAATTCATATGTTAAGTAAGGGTAAACATGGTAAACTAAAAAATGAAACTAATAGAAAACAACTATATTAACTTATTAGTTATATTATGTGTTTTAATAAAGATTATAAAACTAGTATGTCAAAAAATTTATGAAATTTTTAAAATTAATCAAGAAATAAATATATTTAACTTATATTATTAAGAAATTATTGAAGGTTTTTTATCTCAAATTTCTTCAGCATGATCATTCTTTATGTCACAAATCATGTCTACGATATGCTTGTCAATATTATCTATTCAAAATTCCATGGAAGTAGGGATCATACATAAATCAACATCATTGTCATGTTTTTCATCACCAATATTCTATTTTTCCTTTTTAAAATGATAGACCACAACATATTGGATGAATTAGGAAGATAAAAAAATCATGTATTACCTTGATAAAAGGATCAGTTTCGTATTCCAATCTATTTAGATTATCTATTTTCATTTCAAATTCATAATGTCTGGCACTTTTTTTTATTGATAACCTATTTTTTGTAAAAATATAGAAGTCGAAATTTAATGTAATAAACCTCCCCTGTTTTTTAAATGGATTATTAATATGCAGTTTGTATAAATATGGGGTTTTTGTCTTTGGTACTCAAAAAATCCATTACTTTCATGAACACTAATACAATACTATTCCGAGTTTCACTTCTATTGTCCTAATATTTCTTATGAAATTTTTATCCATTAATGTCACACTTGGACCATTTTATCAAGTTTAAACATGGTTCTCCCTCAAACCAAATCAATGTTTTGGATGCATTTGATCTACCCTTCATGGTCACATTAATCAGTGGAAAAAATGTTTTGTTATGCTCATTCAAAATAGAAATATCTTTCTTCTTTGGAAATCATTGTTTTAACACATTAATATCAAATGTAATATATTTTTGAGCATAATCTATGTTATTCAACGTGTATAAATGTATCTTCTTTATTTTTTCAACTATTAATGATGTAACTTTCAAGACATAGATCCCCTTTCCCGTATAATAGACATGTTCATTATGAGATATATGTATAATGATGTCCTCCATTATAGGAAAACATCATGTATAAAAACATTGGAACCTCATAAGAAATATATTTCTCAAAAATGGAGGCTCCTGGTCGATATGGATTCTTAAAATATCCCAACAATATCATCATATATCTTTCAAAATGATACATCCAACATATATATTCAAATTTTTAAATCATTATTTCTCACACCAAATGAAACATTAGATGCCCCATGATATCAAAAAAGGATTCATGGAAAAAAAATTAATAGTCAAAAAATTATAGAAACACACCATTCTTATAATTTTTCAATGAATTCAAATCAATCACTATGTTACAAATAAAATTCAAAAAATAATACATATTCTTGATAGTCATTCCGACACAAATGGGAAATATTCTATGCAATGAAACTGGTAGAAGATATTGCATCATGTTGTGAAAATCATGAGATTTTATGCCTATCATCTTTAAATATTTTAGTTACAAAATTGTTTTTCATTTGAAGAATAACCCTACCAAACATTGATATCATTGAGACACTAACAAAAAATAATTATCTATATCTTTGATAGTGTATGATATTACAAAGGTATGTATGTTCACCTTTCATCGGGAGTGGGAGCTAACTCCAAACATATTCCCTTTGAGAGTAAGGTCAATATTGCATTCAGTGCATATTCAGTCATTCCTTTGATATGTAATAATGTTATAATCAAACTGTCATAGATATTATTCTTCACATGGATGACATCATTATTGTTTTACCTCATGATATCTCTAATGTGGTAGATCAAAAATAATTGATCATTTATTCCAAATATTTCCATCATTACCATATTTTGTGAATTTCAAAATGCGACATCAATGTTTTTCTCCCTCTCAAAATATTGATTAGTGGAAAAAGGTTTTCGAGAAATACCAAAATATTTTGAACATATGAAGGGATTTATTAATATTATATAATAGTGAACCATAGACAAAAACCTCGAATGAAATTAGTATAATATTTTATATACCATATTGAAGTTGATAATATGAAGTTTATTGTTCACAAATTTGACATGCTTTATTCCCCTTAACATTATATCACGACAAATGTCTATATGTTGGGAAGTAATTTAAAGTGAACATAATCATTACCAGTAGTTGAAAATGTTTGTTTTTTTAATAATCAAACATCCTAATACCTTGTAGTTGGAGTTTGTCTTAGTGGTAAGAACCCCGTAATCCTACATGAAAAATGGGGGTTCAAAACCCATTGGGCGTAGGAACTGTAGCAGTACTGTAGCTACTGTAGTAGATGCGACACTATAGCACCGGTGGTATTGTAGCGGTGGTAAGGTACTGTAGCAGCGGGGGTACTGTGTGGTACTGTAGAAGGTGAGTACTGTAGCAGTACTATTCACAGAATGGGATTTGGACAAAAAATTGGGCATACGGGCCATGTAATGGAATAAATTACCACTAGGCCTTCGGGCTATGTAATGGGTCTGCCTATACATAGTTAAAAGAGGTATTTGCTTTGATTTAATAATAAATGAAAAAAAATACACCCTAATACCTTCCTCCCATAAATTTTTCAAATCATCAATTAATGGTGACATGAAAACATAAATATCATTTTCAGGTTGTTTTAATCCATAGATCATTAAAATAAACATGAAATATTTTCAATTCATACAAAATTTAGGAGATAATTTGTAAATTACCAATAAAACAGTCCATGAACTATTTTTTCTACTAATGATTTGATATGGATTCATTCTATTCATGGATAGTATAAGTATGAGATTCTAAACATTATTTCTAAATGTACGAATCTATTGATCAATTTTCTTCCACTATGGACAACCCACTAGATGAAATAGTTTTCCATCATATATCTACTCATCCGCATGCTATCATAAACTTTTGGAATCATTTGAATTTGAAAATAAACATTTCAAATGTGGAATTATAGGAAGATACCAAATTTCCTTGGTACGAGTCTTTGTGGCTACTAACAGAGACTGTGATATTTTTTTAACTTATACCACGACATCCCACATTTAAGACATTCTAATAGAAATTCATTTTCCTTTCTATATAGAACATAATCATTCAAGAAGATGTGTATTTTCTTGTACCCCAAACCCATTAGGAATAATACTTGTTTTGATTTATAATGTGAATATGGAAGATCATTGTCCTTCATAATTATATCTTTCAAAAGCCATAATAAATCTATAAAACTCTTTTCAATCCATCCATTATCACATTAATGTTAATCAATCTTAACAATGTTGATAAAAATTTAAATTCAATAGGACCCAAATACAATGGTTTTTCAGCATCACCATATAGACACTCAATTTTTAGTTATTTCAAAATTTCATATACTTCAATATCACAAATAATTTCTTCAGTTTTACCATTCTTATAATTTTTCAAATCATAATCATCAATATATATTGAATTATACCAAGTTTCACCATACAATATACAAGGTTCATAACTCATATTAAAACAATGAAAAATTAAATTGTCATTGATCTCTCATATTTTTCAACTTCTTCATATTTAAACATTTCAGTTATGGATAGAAAAACATGTCATTTTTTAGAAATTTTTATTTAGAAAATTTCAAAAAGGCGTCAACACCATCCTCATATTTATCATTTATTCACAGTGAAAAAATCCAAATTTGAATCATTATTATCTATAATAAATATCAATAACCTAAAATGAGTTCTTATATTTTCATATTTAATTTGAAATTTAATTTTACAAATAAAAATAAAAATAACATAAAATATTTCACAAAAAATTAATACAACATATTTGATAAAAAAAATATAAATTTAAACATAATCAATTATAACTATTTAATAAAAAATCACAAACCTTATTCTAAAAATAATCATTTATCAATTAAAATATACCTAATATATGAAAATAATTGGAACTACATACACAAATAGAAAGATAATGATACATCAACAGAAAATTGGAACCGAAAAAAAAATTAAAAACCATTAATGCATATAAAATCCAAACAATAGATAACGATAAATTTATATCGAAATTAGGATGATTGAGAATGTTAAAAAAATGGGAAGAAGGATCAAATGGAGATCGAAGATGGGTGACAGTGGATGACGGTGGTGGATGGAAACTAAATGATAATGTGACATCAATGGAAAATTGGAACTGAAAATATTAAAGAAAATATCAAGGATGCATAGAAAATAAAAACAATAAACAAAACCCATAAATTGATATCACAACCAAAAAAACTGAGAATGTGACACAAATAGGAAGAAGGTGCATGTGCCAGCCAATGATTGGTGATGATGGACCATGGTGGTGGATTCCAACTCAAAGATAAATTGACATCAATGAAAAAATAGAACCATAAATATAAATAAAAATAACTTGGATTCATGAAAAAATGAAACAATAAACAGAAACCATAAATTCAAATTAGAACCAAAATGATTGAGTAGGTGACACCAATGGGAATAAGGTGAAAGAGGTGGCTGACAATGGGAGGTAGTGGATGGTGATGGAATAATCCAAATGACATAAATTTAAGGAAATGGATCATGGAATTAATATATTTGAGGCCAAAAATTGAATAATGAAATTATTTGAGGCTATGGATCAAGGATGGATGGGTTAGGGTTTTCATTGTGAGAGAAATCTGAAGGTTATCACACAAATGAATTAAACAAAAATTTCTCCTCTCGATCCCTGGTTAAATTTATAAATACTTCCAGATCAGTTATTTAAAAAATGATGTTAAAAGGTTGATTTTTCATGTCATTTATTGATGAAAAATCATGAAATATGTCAACATTTTATTTTCCATGTAGGTTATTTAATAAATGATGTGAAAAATCTCAATTTTTACATCAGTTATTGAATAAATAACATGTAAAATATTCTTGTTTTATTTACCACATCAATTATTGAATAAAAAAAATTAAATCATTATTCATGTTGATTATGGATAACTGACATAAAAATCGTGTCAGGATAAATAATTTTTTTACTAGTGCGATATGTTTTTTTAACATAGATCACCAAATTTTCTGGAAAGTGGATTGTACTTTGGAAGTCCCAATAAAGTATATCTTTTGATTGAATACATCCTATATCCTATATAAATATTTTCTACCATACCATTTATTTCCCAATTTCAACATCAACTAAAAACTATACTTCCATTATACTCAATGTAATAATCGGTTGATGTTGTGACATCCCACTTACTCTAACTCCTCTATATGTAAACACAAAACCTAGTATACTCGTAAATTCATCAAAATATTTAATGAAGTAAAAGTCCACAAGACCTTGTTACAGATATTCCTCTCTAAAGAAAAGTACATGATCTTCTGATCCTCTTAAATTCTAAACAATCCAATTCACAACCTCCCTATGAACAGTCCTTGGGTTTTCCATATACAAAATCCCAAGTACCATTTCATGTGAAATGTATTATTGAGTTAAAACCATTTCATAAAAAAAATCTTATGACCACTAATTCAAATTTTATATTCTACATGAACATAGCCTCAACATCAATTTTGGCACTTAAAATTGGAAAACATGATGTGATCTATAAGAGGGGTTTATACAAGGTTACTTATAGTCACCCCAATCCTTTTCATGATCTTCCAAGTATAATCTTTTTAAGATATAACCAAAGTCCAAGTTTTCATATCTCCCTATTTATCCCCAAAAAATTTCTTCCATTTCCATGATTGTTCATCTCCAATATTGTGGACAAATAACACTTCAACATTCAAATTTTCTGAATATTTTACCTAGCAATCAGTATGTCATATAAATAAAAAAAATAAATATGATGAATATATCATATTCTCATTTATTTTAATAAAAACAATGATATGTATCTCACCTAATAAATATTTCCTTTTACATAAATGAATCTAATTTTCAATTCCACTATTTTTAGGATCGATTCAACCTATAGAGGTTTTTCATCAATTTATAGACCAAATTTGGATGCCGGTATTCTAGTACCCCTATTGGTTTTATCATGTACATCAAACCCTCTAAATCACCATGAATTAATGTTGTCTTAACATAAATTTTCTATAAATATATAAATTCTAATGATACTATGATTAATTCTATTATTATGTTAGAATCTATAAATACTAGTGAGATGATTTTTTTTAATCAATTCCTCCCTTCTACTGAAAAAACATCACTACCAATCATGCTTTTTATCTTTTCTTGAAATAATCCTATTCCTTGATCTGTAAATCCTACTTGTTCTCAAGTATTTTATACCCTCTATCAATTCATCAATATCCTATGTTTCATAAATTTCAATGAATTCATCTCCTCATTCATAGTGTAATCCCACTTCTTAGAATCTCTAAGTGAAGCTACTTCCTCTTTAATTTCATGTTATCCTACATCCATCAACATTATAAAGTTTATTCCATCCTCATACCACTGAACTAGTCTCTTGATTTTAGTTGATATCATCAACTAAAGTGGTTACTCTAAGATTTTTCATTCTTCTCTTTCTAAAATCAACTGAATATATGGTACTCATACTTATATGGAATGGTCATCAACTATTACCACTTTAAATTTAATTACCCAAGAACATTCTAGTCTTTATGATCATCTTAAATCTGGATTTATGATCCCTTCAACACTTATATCTGAGTTATTTAGGTTTTGGGGAACTACTAGTAATTTGACAAACATGGAATTTTATAGTTTATTTTCTATCAACATCCTACCCCCACCAATTTTTAGTCCTTTCATAGGACCTTCTTATTAGAAACAATTTCCCTAATATTGATGATCAGTTTTCCTTCACCAACAATCAAATGATATCCAAAATCTTCATCTCTATAAACGTGGAAAAACATATTTTGGATTTTGATTAATGCTTTTTATAGTTCTTAGAAATTACATGTACATATTCTAAATGACTAAATTCCCTAAGATGATGAGCATATGAATGTTTTCCAAACCATAGATAATTCAGATGTTCCTTCCCAACTATTAATGCTGGACTTCTATTGGTGATAGAAGCCCTCATGTTGAGTTCATCTTCTCAAATCACCTTAGGAATTGCCAAGTGCAACTACATACTTAAGGATTTCTCTTTAAAAGTATGATTCATCCACTAATCTAATCCATTATGTTATGTAGATCTGATCACAATATTCTTATTCCTTATCAATTACTCATTACCAAAATTCCAGAAGCCTCATTTGGTGTACTCAACACTATCGTATATTCATATGAATTTATTCAACCACATTCTCTTTTTGACAACAAATTACATTAAATAAAAACCCTAAAATACATAAAATTTGGGATTTAATAATAAATATATTCTGTCTTTATAGATCCATGAATGAAATTTCAAATGTAATGGAATCCACCATATGATTGAACAAGGGAATGTTCCCAAATATTTTAGTGTACAAGATTAAACCGAAGGCCTCTAGAATTTGGACCATCTAAGATTAAAGACACTCCATTCCATTTTACCTATAAAAAAACATTCACACCTTTCTATTTATGTGTGATTGTGGTTAATTATTCCATTGTCCTCTAGATATTAAATTTATTCTCACTTAGGTGACCAGACCTACAATTACCAATTCTGAATCATCAGAAGTTGTACTTCTAGAAACTGAGATCCCTTCCTAATTTCTAGTTATGTAAAATGTCTCATCCTTTGCACATTTTTTAATCACCATAGATCCTTAGGAAAAATTCCATACCCATTTCTAAAATATGGTATTGTATCTTGCATCATCCAACTACCCAATGGAAAAATATTTATCCTAAGGCTAGAGATATTATGAACTTATGACGGATTCTAGAGTCCTTTTTTATTTCAAATTTATCATATCATTCTCTAATAACATCAAGTTCTTCAAAATCATCCAGATTTACTTTTCCAAACTTCCTAGAAAAAAATTCTAACATGCATCTTTAATCCCCAGTTGAATGGAAATATTCCCTATAGTCAACCACCCATAATTCTATCAGTGTGTTCTAACATAAAAAAATAGTTATTAGGAACATCAATTAAACTGATAAAGTATTAACTTCCAGTGGTTGATTTATTTATAGTATTATCCTTGTTAATTTTTTAATCCTTATTGATATGTCCTTTCTTATCATATTTGTAGCGGGTTAGACCAAGATTGGATGAATAGCCAATTATGTTCTCCCATTACCTTTCTTGATTCTTATCTACCAATGTATTATTCTCGTAAACCTGATTTTGATGGTTTGTCCTACCCTTATTATTGGTATTAAGTTCACTACTGGATGGTGGCTTAACTTCACTTCACTAAATCCCTTACTTGAGTATTACATTCCTGATATCCTCAAACACTAGATCGAATTTTCTACTAGAGTTATTGACAAAAAAACCAATGCATTCCACCTCTTCAGTAGAAAATATAAAATCATAAATTCTCATACATCTTCAGAAAAGATATCTTTTGCGATTGGATATTCCTACAAATCATGTTTAATTCATTCACATTAACTACCACTAGTTTTCCTTCAAAAAATAATAATCCAAAAAACCATCTCAAAATGAAAAACTTATCCAGGGCTCTCAATAATTAATAAAAGTCTATCAATTCCTTCACAAGTCCCATTATAGCCATCTTCTCCCAAATATATAATGCAACATTCCATACAAGATTCATTATTACTGGTAAAAAATTTTTCCTACCCAGGCACTCCCATTCATATTTCTCCATCAACACTGGCTTCACTCCTAAAAAGTGAACCTTCAAATATTTATGAATCATATGGTATTCAATATGGATTCACTAGTATCCAAAATCTGTTCCACCAAATTTCTCAATACATATCTTTCCTTTATCTTATGATATTATTAAACTATTATAATTTTATTGAACTGTGAGATTAAAAACCAAAACTCTATTACCACTTTTTGAGAATTTCTAGTTTTTAAACTACAATATAAAAACCCCATCATTTTTAAAATGGATAAACCATCATAATTATGATAGATAGATGCACAAGAAATTCGTACAGTGTAATAGTATAGTGAAAAAATGAATCTTGGAAAGTTTTCTTCCCCCTAATATTTGAATTGGTTCCCAAGAAACATTTTTTTAGTACCTGATAATAAAATTTCATTTAAAAAAAATACATACTCAAATTATGATTATTCTTATATATAATATATGTATGTAATAAGTCTCTCATAATATATGTCTCATGGAAAGGCAATAACAATTCTCCTCTCTAATGAAAACATAGTGGTTCCATGATATTATTTTTGAATTTTGTTCTATATAAAAATGACATTATATGATGGGAAACAAGAAATATAGAATATTTGGGGTAGGATTATCACAATACATTGAGAAACCTTCTCATGGTGACCCCCCTTTGTTATCTCCAAGATAAGATGTTATGAGAATAGACTGGTTAATAGGAAATCGACATTTCCATGTGTTATTGGAGGTTCATATATGTGGACATGTGTATTGATCCTTATACATTAATATTATCAATAATGTATATCAGGAATCATGTAATTTGATGTATTTATGGAAACTGTTATGACAAATGTTCATGATGAAGTAGGATACATTGTGTGCATCACGAATGATATGGAATTTATGGATAATGTAAGAAAGAATATATCCCTTTTATCTCTTGATGAAATTTAGTATCTTATTCCCTTTGATGGGAATTTAATCACCTAAATAAATAAAAGGTCATAATTTTTAGTTGGAATGTTCATTTTTTGAGTGTCAAAGAAAGATACATCTAGTATATAAGTTTATGGCATCGACATGAAAGCATGTTGATTTTAGAAATTTTGAAGAAATTATTATATTACATGGTAAATGTTCATAGGGGGTTGGATTTAATTGTGATGTAAACTTCTTTCTCCATGTATGTCTTTCCATGTTGTTAGATGCAAACCTTTTACTTTTGGAAGTTTTGTCTGATGCCATTGAGAAAGAGGCCTAGAGGGCCACAAAATTCGTGTATCTGTAATCTTAGTTAAATTATAGTATTAAATTTAACATGTTGGAGTAAATAATATTGATTTAGGTATGGTTGATCTCCATAATTTAATGACAAGTTATTAAAAAATATGTGATTTTAATAATAATGAGAAATATATGTTTGTAAGTTCATTGAATAAAATATTTATTATATTGATTAATGAATAATGCAGTGATATTTATTTATTAAATATATATTCCGTATTCAAGGATCGATAAATGTGGATAAATAAAAGAGTACCGAGTTTCTTGGTTCGATTAGAAATGAAGAAAATGAAATTTATTTATATTCTTTATGTGTTTCTCATGTCTAATATTTAATAATTATAATTATATTATTACTATTATTGGACATGGAGTCAAATTATAATTGTGTAATTTGGAAAAGGTGTAGTGTGAAATTTTTCAACCCTAAACCTTCCATAACAAATATAAAATTATATCTCTTTCTTAAAACAAAATTGGTACAGAAAATGGATAGAGTGTGAGTCTCTAAATCCATAGAGAGAGATTAATGGATTTATAGAACTGTCCACCTCTCCTCTCTCAAGACAATGTGATATCATCAAGAGTTCTTCCTCTCAAGAGAAATTTTATTTCGGTCATCCAAAAACAACGAATGTGATCAGGACCTGTCATGATAGCACCCATTGATTCAATGATGTTGTTTAGAGATTATGGTGCATGTGTGGATCACCAATATAGGGATTCCTTACATTGATTTTGTAGTACAGTGATTATGGGATTAAATCTATTACACTGATCAACAATGATGATATATTTTCAAGTTAAGTAAATTTTATATATGCTTATAAATTAATTATAAATTTCATATGAAGACACTTCACCCATTGTTCTATGGTTTTAATATAATTAAGTAATATTATTTTTACATTTTACGTGACATTTTGATCATATAAACTAATAATTACATCTTATTTATGGATAAATTATGTGTTTTTCATACCAACACATGACACTTTTTCTACTCTTGTAACTTTAAAGTTTTATCAGAGTGGTCAGGTGTTTAATTTATAATTATTTATTATTCTGTGATTTCTTATAGGAATTTTCATTTAATTTTACTAAAACTATTTCATTTTAATATCTAACATTACCACATCTTATATTTCTTCATTCTTGATTACATAACCTGTAATCAGATAGTGATTAATAAAAAATAGGCATTCAATTCACTCTATATGGAGGTGAAAAATGATCTTCCAAAAAAAAGAATACACAAAATTTCTTTCTATGTGAAAATCATGTACTTTTATTTTCTCACCTTTATCTCTTTATATTGGGTCAAATATGAAAAAGATAAGGTCAAATATATGAATATATTGGAACAACATGTATATCCATACATATTGGAACACTACATGATGAACTACAGATTAACCATTGTACATGACATATATCCCTTATTCTCTCACAACTACTTACATCAGTTTTCCCAAGTGTTCTAAGTATTGGAGACATGGAATGGTGAATTACATGCCATGAAATCCAAGGTTACACATTGTGTATTCCCATTAAATGTAGTATACCTTGATCAGGTCCATATTTGGAAACATGGGAAGACCCAATACATGTTTTATGGACACAGGCAGAAGACAATTACACACCATGTAGTCTGTTTCGAGCAGTGTTATTAAATTTTCATGTAAATAATAATTAACTATATAATTAGACCTATTTATTATGTGTTCTATGTGTCATTAATTTGAAAATAAATTCCATTTCATAATATTTATAATTATATATTAAATTAATTTCCATGTTTAAATTTTCACGAACACGTGAGGTTTCCTCCAAGTACACTTGTGTACTATATTATTTTTAAATAAAATTAATTTTTTATAAATTATATATGATGGTGAGTTAAGGATGGTTGGATGGAATTAAGATAAATTTAATTGATTGGATTAATTCATTATTCATTATCTTAATTAAATGATGAATCAAAGTAATTGATAACAATATTAAAAATTTATTCTTGTTTCATGATGTGTGGATGATCATGAGATTAGAATAGCCATTGTGTACGATTGGTTTCTTTTAATTTATTTTGGGAAAATGTATATTGATGGTATTCAAGTCATCCCCTTCTCCTAATAATGTATGGTCCTAAGTGCCATTAGTTTCCTTTATATATACCCCCTTTATCCAATCCTTTGGAACCCTACAACTGCATGTGAGTACAAGGTTATGTAATGATAGAGATCCCATGCGAGTGGAGGCGGTCCATGTCAGGGAAACATGGAGAAAATAATCAAGGAGATACAAACGAGCTAATCTATAATACTACAATATGAACCATGCTATGGTTCAATGTGTTTTCCCCTAGGTCCAAGGGTTAGTTTATCATTTACTGGATAAACTAAAAATTATAGAATCTCATGATCAGGACACTTATATTTTATTTCAATTAGTTTCATGGATAATTATTTATGTTTGTGAATATTATGTAATAACCTAATAATGAAATTTAATAAAAATTAAAAATGGAATAAAATATTATAAAATGATGTATAAATGTTTTATCATACATGGTTAATCACTTAAGTAAAATCCACTTAATAATAACTAGAAAAAGTAAAAGGATAAATGGGAATTATCATAAGGATAAAAATAATTCAATTAAAATATTATGTCAGTGTAGCCATATACTACTTAAGTGAGAATCGACCCTATAGTTCAATGTACTTGACCAGGGTGCTTTTAATTATCATGAAAATTTAGGCTTGATGTTTTTTGTAAACATATATTAGCTTATATTAAGGGTTTAATTCCCAAGTAAAACATAGTGAAACTAATTGGTAGAGGTTGATAAAACCTTAAAACATGATTTTAGGATTGGGGAGTCCACATAATAGATCAAGGAACTGTGAGTTAATGTACATGGAATGTTACACCTACCTAAAACCCTTCAGATAACATTTCAAGCCCATGTATGGGTTATAAGAAAGGGAATATAGATCATTTTCACTATAATATCTAAGTGAAATATATATTCTAAAACTAACAGTGAGGGATATTGAGTTCTGAGAAATATTGTGAGTTTAATAATAATTTAATTAATCTTAAATTTATTAAATAATTTTTGTAATACAATAAAGTTCAAATTTTATTCTCTTAATTTGTGGGAAAAGTAAAATCAAACAACTTCGATAATATATCTATGATCCATTTTATAAAAGGAATTTTTTTTTCACTAAAGTGGATTTCTAATAATAGTATTGGAGCTTTCCCATTATCCTACTCCATGAAAAGGAGTCATAAGTTTTGGATACCCCATATCAAAAGTCTCTTTCCAAAGTGGATAGTGAGGAAGAAGTATCTCTCTATATAAAGAATTTGGATGATACAATGGATGTGAAATTTTTTATGTTTTTATCCATGTATAATGATATTTTAAATATATATGAGGATATGGATGTGTAAAACATAGTTTATCACCTTTGTTATCTCTATCCAGATAAGGCTAGATCTGATATATATGAGATCTCTAATGCACTTTTCTCATGGAATCTTAGAGAGTCAGTGATAGATTTCTCACATGAACCTAAGATGATTTTCTACATTGAGTTACTAAAAATATTTGGTTTTAATATGTTTTATTAGCTACACAAAAATATCATTCTTTCTTCAATACCCAAAAACAAATCTAATTTTGTTGATAATTATAATATGAATTTTAAGAAGACACTATTATAACTTTTTACCTTTATCCACCAAATGATAAAGACTTTGGGAATGACAAACATGCTGTCCTTATGGTGAATAATAAGAATAGGAAAAAGGAAAATGGGAATAATTCTCATTCAAATTCTAAGGCTTCATATCATCATACCTCAAAGAAGAATAATATCTAGAGGAATGGAATGGACGAGGACATGGTATGTTTTGAATGTGGCATCCAGGTGCATTGGAAGAGGAATTACACCCATCCAATGAATCAAGGGGAATATTTAGATGAATTCGTTATGGAGTGTAATATTTCCATATCGATAAGTTGGGTATTAGATATTGTATATGGTTCTCACATTTGTATCCAGATATAGGAACCAAGTATATTTTGTAATATTTTTAGGGATGAGGCTGATCTACAGGCTACTGATCATAGTGTCGTTTTTAGTGCACCAGTCAAAATAAAATTTATATTTATTACTCTTTAGAACAGTGGTTATCAGGGTCAAAACAGAGTGAAGGAGTACAAGCTGTTCTATGGGATTTATTATTAATCTAAACTATTGGAAACATAGAAAATAATATTGAAGGATATGTCTGAATAGAGTGAATGAAATAAAGATTTGATGAAGATAAAGAGAGATATAAGGTCAAGATAGGTGTTAGTTCTAACTGATGTTCACAAAAATTATCATAAATAAATAGATAATGAGGTAAATTCAATAGATGATACTCAATGTAATGATGAATTTCTTGAAAATGTGGATTTAACATAACATGAAAACAGTGAAGTAAATCACAAAATAACTTTCATTAATCAGTGATAACACATTATACTTTTCAAATGATTCAATCTCTCAATTATAACTAATAGAAAACAATTCAAATAGATTTATTATTAATTTTATTCTTATGGTTCATCAAGAGAAAACAAGAACTGAATTGAAATAATGAAATCGAAGATGAATGTGTATGAGTTCAATAGATCAAGAAACTTGAACATGGATTGATTACCAATCAAGATGAATAAAATTCCCTCAAGAAATTATATATAGTGTATGTAATCATAAATTAATTGTAAATCACAAAAAAAAACTACAAAATATTAAAAATAAAATAAATAATAAATTAAAAAATATTCTCTCTTGAGTTGAATTTTAGATCCTCCAACTCTATATCCAATTTACACAAATACTAAAGCTTTTACTCAGGCTCTATAAGAAATATCATTCCCTTAACATCATATTGATGGTGTTATTTATGATACTAGATGTTTGATGGAGTCAAAAATTTATCCCCCAACAATAAGTGTCTTTTCTCATGTGTCATCTATGAATTTTTTTCAGTTATTTCCAGGAATGTCAGCAACATTTTTCTCCAATTTAAATCTGCTACTAATTTTTCATTAGACACATGTGGTCATTGATTTTCCTCCGTAACCTTCATGATACTTAAGTTGTGCCCATGAGTTTCCCTCTGGAATTGGGGATGACCTCATTGATTGAAGGTTCAAACATTTTAATCAGTTTCTAACGGGTTTGTTCGTAGATCCGAAAACATCCAATGATTCCATATCCATTTGGACCTACATTCCAAAGGTGGGAGCTCATTAGTTATGGACTGATGAAGCTTAGGAATTTTCATTGGTGATGAGGATGGGAGGTCAGACTCGTCACACCTTTTGAGGGGAATTAATGTCTAATCTGGGACTCTCTTTATAGATTTAAGTAATCTTTATAATTTTAAGGGAGTGTGTATCCACTTTTACCCATAGAGATCCTTCTATTTGCCCATGGGTTTTTAACACTTTTATTTTGGGGATTTTTACACATTACATATATTTTCATTTATTGTTTTATTTTCACAATATTTTATCTCTTTATTATCACTGAAATACAGCTCCAATCATTTATGATCCCAACAAGTGGTATTAGTGGAAATTTCTAGCCCGTTTCTGTTTATTTTTTTGGGTATTAATAACTCCCATATATTTGATTATGCTATTGGATTGTGACTCCAATTGATCTCTAATGTCATAAAAAAATTATTGAGATTGATAAACACAAAATTGTGAAAATAAGAGGTTATGGACTAGCAGAATGTCCATACGGAGGTAAAATTTTAGATCATAAAATCTAATGGGAATAATTTTTCATTTTGGAAAATGAAGAAGCAGGTAGTTTTATGGATGGATAATTTCCTAAAAATAGTTAGAAAAGGACCAAAATATGTATTGATGGAGCACTGTTCTAGTGGGAGATAGAATCATGACATTGACATAAATTTGGTGATTAATTATGGGAATGAATATATAATACTCAGTGAAGCACAAAAAACTTCTTGATGTAGACATCATATCAACGATGCCTAGATAATTGACTCGGGTGAAATATGGAACAAGACATATTGACAAGAATGGTTTGATCAGTATGAACCTATCCTAGAAAGACCTATGTACATGGGGAATGATTAAACCATAAAGATCATAGTAGTTAGTACCATAAAACAAAATTTGCTTGATGGGATATTATGAACCATCCAAGGAGGACTCCATGTGATGGGCCTAAATAAGAACATTTTATCTTTGGGAAATTTTGATGATATCAGATGCAAGAATTTCATTGAGAATAGGTTGATGAGAACTGTGAAGGGATAACTTGTAGTGACGAAGGTGGAGAATATCTCAAATAAACTATACTGGTTTATGGGTGAAACATATAAGAAGGTAGAGATAGTTGTCACATCAACTACCTTGATGGAAGTGCTGAAAAATTTATGTCATAAGAAGCATGTCCATATGTAAGGAATAGTTTCTTCTAAGGAATTACCAGAGCATGATGATCAAGTATTAGTTTTTTATGTACCGAAATTGTTAACTCTAAAGAAAATATCACCATTATGTCACTCAAAGTATGTCACTGAGAGCAATACTACATAATTCTTATTGATGGAGGATGTATTCATCTTATTTTGTAGAGGCAACCAATAGTCCAGATGTATCATACTAGATGGTGGAAATGTAGGTGGAACTTGAATCTCTATACAACAATAATACTTGGGATATTTTTTAAGGTATTGAGGCTGTAAGAACCCAGGTGTTTAGCCTGTAATACTTTGAGATTTTCTTGATGTTATTCCGGAGCAGGGCGTTCAGACGATGTGTGATTTCGAGCCTTGGTGCGGTTGGAATTAAATTTTAAGTGCGTTCACACTCGAAATTCCAAATAATCATAATAACTCCTAAACAGTTGCTCGGATGGTAAAATTGAGAGCACCGTTGAGTTCGAAACGTACCGTTTACCCTAGGAGGGGTGTAACATTTTCAGGCATGACCCTTCTATGGAAAACGCCACAAGGGGCGTTTTCATAATTTCACGGCCCCAAGCGTGTACTCTGCAACTTCTGAACTAAGGCTCGGATTAAAATTCTAAGACCTATGTTGCACTCAGAAGGTGGATTTTACCCTAGGGGTGGCTTAACCCTGACCCCACTAAAAGTTTGGGTATGGGTCCAATGGCGTGGGGGGATTAAGTGTTTTCTATTTAAACACACCACACCCACCCTCTTCTCCCCCTTGTTCTTCCCCTTGGTGCAGGTACGTCCCAAGAAGGTAGAACCTCCTTCAATCCTCCCTCTCCCTCTCTAAGGTGGGTGGCGGCTCCGGTGGATCGTTAGTGACGCATCAGGCAACTCCCAGGGAGGTAGGCTCGTTCATTTTCAATTTTAATTCCCACAACCCCTTAAAATGCTATTATTTGCATCGAAATGTTGTATTATCATCGAGAGAATCCCATAATTGCATATAGATCAATTTTATCTTCCCAAAGATCCTTTAGGATAAAATTATAGATTCTCGGGGTGTTCGGGGTGACCCCACGATGTTTTCCTGCCGTTTTCTCCTTTTTCTGACAGTTATAGGGGTGTTCCGGTGGTCGGTGTGGCAGTCTGGCGAGCTTCCAGTGGCGGTGGCAATTTTTGGGATGGCGTCGGGCTCCTCAGTGCAGCGGTGGGCTCCTCAGCAGTGGCGGATTCACATGGCACAACGAGCTTCAGGAGGCGGGCGTGGTCTTCGGTGAGGGTAGATCGGGTGTCATGGCATGAGACCCCGTGAGGGAACCGTGACCTTCCTTTGGCGGGTCTCCGCCCAGACCAGCGACCGGCCAAGAGGTTTGGTCGGTGTAGTTGATCGTGGGTCCGAAGCCGGGTCACTCGGTTGAGCTGCGGGCCAGCGCTACGAGCCGGGCCGGCCGGTCCAACCCAAGGGGGTTCGTCCCCTGACTTCGGACACCTGTAACTTCCACTATGGGTGTCTGTTTTGCATTTCGTCTTTGGAAGTTAAATCCTTGGCTCGAGACGAAGCTTTTGAGATGGTCTCGGGAAATTTAAATTCTTAATACAGGGGGATCGTGGGCGCGTCACGCTCATTAAGTACTACAACGTGATTCTTGCATCAGACAGCGCGAACACATCCGAAATCCGTTTAAGGTGATGTCAGCGACATTGTGAACCTAGCGTCGAGACGAAGTGGTCTAGGTGGTTTTAGGCACTGAATTTGGAGTTGATTGATGGTCCACACAGGTCGTCTTTTAAGTTGTGAGAAGCATTTTGCGACTTTTTCATTAGACGTCCGTTCAGGGTGAATGAGTAGTCGTTTTGTCTTGTTTTTTCGAGAGCATCATGATGGCCCAGTTCACCCGACCTCTTTCGGGACTGAGGTGTGGGCCCCATGAGACGTCGTATGGGCATAAAGTAATTTTGAATAACTTTTTCATCGAGAGTCTGTTTCCAACGAGTAAGTAGTCTATCTCATGTGTGTTTTCACGAGGATTGCAGTGGTGTAATCGGTATGGGCATGCAGAGCCTCATTCGAGATCTCATTAAATGTGGAAACATTAAAGGACGTTGGTCGGAGGTTTATTTGACGCACTCCAACCCAACACACGGTCACGATGTTAGCGACACCCAGTGATGGCGCGGGCAGTGCAGAGTTATCGGAATAGTTCAGGGTTTACCCTCCGACAGGGTTTGGCAGTGGGTTACCCATTGTCCGTAGGATTTACCCTCCAGCGGGGCTGGGCAGTGGGTTACCCATTGAATTTAGGTTTTACCCTCCAGCACGGATGAGAAGTTGGAAATTTATAGAATCTTTTATATGTATTGGAGGTTCTTTATCGATAGAGAATCATCTATATTTTTTAGATATTCTTAGTCAATGGTATCCTTCAATATATAAATTTCTCTTGGTCATTATAATGACCATACTAGTTTTTAATCCACTTAGTGGGGCACATGAAATTTATTGTCATTCAGAAGGACAAGGATTATTTCAGAGTTGGGATCATACCCACATATGGGCTACCTACATATCCATTATTTAGAAAAGTAATCAGAACCCATGTTGTTCGAGTAAGGGAGTATGATGTTTATGAATAATTGATGGCTCAAAGAAATATGTCATGATTACTTTTACACTCTAAGTTCACGTGTGTCATGATTTGTGTGAGACACAAGAGGTATTGGTGAAACTAGACAATTGTTCCACAAAAGATGCAATGATGTGGGGTTTATGTATGTATGACTGCCCAAAATAGATGAATATTGGGTTTTAATTTAGGGAAGAAACCTAGGAACAAGATACATAAAGGTATATGTACTTCATGGAGATTTGGGTACTCTAACCGGGGGCTTAATCTTGAGGAAGATTCCCAAATTAGGAGGGGACTTATGATTGGGTTTTATTCCTGAGAAAGAAGCCCCGATCCAATGTAAATTAAGACTGGTTAAGGGAAATTAATTCTGGGGATTACTCCTGAGATGAAGGCCCAGGTTAAAGAGATTTAAAAAAATTAAGGGAATTGGGACTTACTCTTAAAGAGGACACCCATATATGAGACTGTGGCTTAATCCTGAAAAGGAATCCCATGTTAAGAGAATAATGGTTTGGGCTTACTCCTAAAGAGGATGCACATATTTTTGGGAACATTCAGACTGGGGATTACTTCTGAAAAGGAAGCCCAGGTTAGGGGCATTATGACTGGGGCTTACTCTTAAGGAGGATACCCAAATTAGGGGACTTGGGGATTATTCCTGAAAAGAAGGCCCAAATTAATGAGTAACTGGGGCTTACTCCTAAGGAGGATGCCCAAATTAATGAAAATTTGGACTGGGAATTACTCCTAAAACGGAGGCCCAGATTAAGGATTCTCTCACCTAAAGGATGAGGTTGAATGAATGAATTCTCAAACTTTATTGATGGAAATATGTGTAAATCACTAGGTTTTGAGAGATGTTCCATATAATTCCTTTCAGATAATGAATTTAACAAGGAAAATCATGCCATAAATGGATTTGGAGATAGTTCTGAAGGCTTTATCCAGAACAGGAGAGGTGAAATGGAATAAGAGGGGTGAAATGGGCAAGAAGGGCACCCAAAAATAGAAGGGCGTGCAAGTCCTGGGCGGTCGCGCAAGTACTGCATGGGTGTCCAAGTCTTGTTCACAGAAGTATACTTGCGTGACACCTATATACATGGGAGATGGTTATCCAGTAGGGTAATACTTGGGCGATCCTTGACCAAAGACTTTAGAATTATCCTGAGGTACTTCTATAAGAGTGGCACCCAAGTTTCAATTAGTAGGTAAGGAGGCGCGCAAGTGTGTCCATTTCCCTTAAGGTTAAAACACTAATGCGTGCAAGTGTTAGTTAATTATAACACTTAGAACTTATTCCTCTTGTTTATACCATCTATTCTAGGTAAAAAATTACCTTAGAAGTGTTCGGAAGACATGAAGAAGAGACTTGGGCGTTCAGAGCATTGTATCTGTATTATGGAAAAAATTCTCCCCAAATGCGGGGCCCACCGGGGTTATTTATAGGCTGAAGAAGACCCTGGGTGATTTTCAAAGAGGGCGTGCATGTCACCTGCGCGACCATTTGGGAGGCTTGCAAGTATACGTGCGCGACCATGCTGGAACTTGCACGACCTATGGGAAATGTTTTCCTTGTTCATCCCTTTCTCTTTTTTTGATGTTTATTCAAAGGATGAATCTTCTTTGTTTTAGGTATTTCCCTTTTCATTTAGTTTCGAATCTGGGATGAAAAAGGAGAATCAAAAAAAGTCCCCCCCTCAGAGTTGGATCCAAAAAAGGAATGAAAATTTGACTCTGAGGAAAAAGAGAAAGAAAATGAAATTATGGCGCACAAGGTATGGTGCGCAAATGGTCTTCAGGCATGAAGGGTCTGGCGCGTAGGGGTACAACCTCTTCTATAAATAGATTGCCTCACTTTGCGCAAAGCACCAACCTCTTGCTTGTTTTTTTCTCTCGACGTGCAAGTGGACTCCCAAATTTCGCTCGTTTTTTTCTCTCGACGTGCAAGTCGAGTCCGGACTTTTTCTCGTCCGTGATTCTTGTTTCTTATGTCGTGCTTCTATTAAAGTATTTGGACTTGCGCGGTGATACATTCCCACCCAATACTTTTGAGATCAAAGGAGAATTGCGCGCCAACTATGGGAATTGCGCGCCTAAATTCCTTAGCCAATTTTTCAAATTCCTTCACAAATTTTATGAAAAATTAACTTACTTTAAGAGTTAATTATTCAAATTCTGTGAAGATCCAATTAATCCCAAGAGAATCGGAACGACTCATGAACAGGAAAGAAAAATACTTGATGATATGATGGACATCATTGACCATGATTACTCTTCCATCTGCGACAATACTCTCCCAGAATTAGCCAAGTACTTGAAGAAGCATCATATTAATTTCCCGCACAGCATCTATCTGCCTCTGTATGGCCATGGTCATCTGTAAGATGTCAATATTCCAGAGGCAAAGAACTATTTCCCACATTCCTGGTTTCAGTCATATACCAAATTTTCTTCAACAAATGACTCAATCGCAGGAACATTTTCTAATGCTGGAACAGTAAAGAAATCCTATATAATGCATCATAGCTCGTGTGTAACAGATCTGAAATCTCATAAACCCGAGCTGCAACCACATTGTTATCCATCAATCATTCTAAATTCTCAGATGGATCAATCCAAAGGCTGGAAAGGGAAATGGGAATTCCATTCTGGAGGAGGGGTGAAGCCAACATGGATGTGGGATTATTGGGTGCGACAATCATGTGAAGAGTTTGTCAAGGATCTGAAGGGATCTGCAATTTTTTATTCCTTCTGGGATGAGAAATCGTATGTTTATAGGAATGATAATTTTTCGCAAGAGTTTCTTAGCCGCTACAGCCCAGAAACTAACTCTTTCCATCTGACCCATGTAGAAGTATGAATTAATTTGTGGGATGTGTAGAAGATCTCAGGGGTTCCAATTTTGGTTCATATGTATGATGAATTCATCCCTCCAAAGGCAGATTTGAATGATCCGGAGAAGACTCCGGATTTGGTTCGAGAGTTATTGAAGATTTATCATAAGATCAAAATATCAAGGACTTTAAATACTCGTTCTAGAATGGATATTCATCCAAAGGAATGGATGGATGTGTTTCTCAAGAAGAAGAGTGAAAAGGGGTCCACCTGTACTCGTCCTACTAGCTGTCATAGAGAAGATAAAAGCGGTTCTCCTGGCACATTCTGGATGACACTGGAAGTACGAGTGTTTGAGAAATGGGGGTATGAAGTGAATCATAAAATTCCAGAGAAGACACGTCTGGCATTCTTTTTAGCCTTATGGATCAGTGTCTATCATTTTCCTTTCAGAGATTCAAAGAGAGGCATCAGGCCAAGGACCTTCATTATTGAGACCAAGTTGGCTGGGAGGAAGATGGTGGGGTTGGCTACCCCATTTTTGGCAAAGATTCACAGGATATTACTCTTTGTCTATATGGGTAAGTATCCTTTGAGATTAGTGGGACCATTCTATGTTTTATGGGGATGGATCGCCACTCAGTTACAAACATATGTTGTACAGAACGGAATACGGATTGTTGGAAGTTCTTTCAGGCCGTCTGTTCAAGCCTTATCTGGAGTTTGTCCTTTGTCCCTCAATGCCTATGTTATTAGGCAAAGTATAGGTATGAACAAGGAATTCCACTTATTTCTTCTATGGAAATCCGCTGACAGGGTGATTTGTTGAAGATGGATCAGCTAGCTTAGAATAGAGGTCTTACATGCTGGCCTGCAGATATGGTGTACTGGCCACCAGAATTGGTGGGGAAATTATATGTGAGGCCTATGCTCTATATCGATTTGCATGCCAATAGAAGTGTCTGTAGACAACTGTTGTATCTACTCCAGTGCACGTCAGGTTAGAGTAGCATCTAATAGTTGCCCGACAACTATGGTTGTTAATGGATATGGAAAGGACTGGGGTAGTTTTTGACTTACCAGATGCTGAAGCGGTAAGCAATTTGGCCATATGGTATGCAGAAAACTGGATAGAATCATATCCTAAAGCAATATTGAATAAACATGTTTATTAGGTGGGGAAGAATAAGAGAACCATTGAGAAAGAAACAATTCAGGTGGAAGGTGATTCTTCCACTCCTGAAGCTTGTTCACTGAGTTCTTCAACTGAGGATGATTTATCAGATTCTCAGGAGATACAACATGTGTCAAAGCAGCCACATACTGTATATAATCCTCCTGTCCGAATCAATAGATCCACCCCATCAACTCCTGGTGAGTTACATTGTTGAGGCAATTTAATTGCCTGTAACTTTATAGAGTAACAAGTTTTCAGTCTCTTTTTATAGTCACAGGAGCTAGAAAGAAATTAAAAACCAAGGTTGTATGACCCTATTTGCAGCCTTCTAGTACACCTATATATCTATGGCCAGAGGCCATCCAGACAAGGCAGGATGTATACTGCGATACTGAAACTATCTGGCTGGAGCTATGTGAAGGGATACATCTTCCTGGAATAGGGACTCTTCAGGCTCCTGTATATATTCTTTTCAAGATAACCCTGATGAAAGTAACTGCCAATGTCAAATATTTGTGGGACTATATACATGCCATCGATGATTCTATCCCTATCACTAAGCGGGTGAAGAAAATGATGGATCACGGTGACACTGAAGATGAATGGCATGAGTACGTGCCTCCTGAAGATGTATGTTTTCTTTCCTTCTTTACTTTGCAACTCGATTTCAGTCAAAGCTTTGTTACTAAATGAAATTACTTTACTTATCCTACAACTTGCAAGGAAATGAACTATTGAAGTTCCTTCACCACAATATAGCCCTGGTGGTACTGCCATCGGGGCTGCTGCTGAATCTCCTCGTGAGTCTGGCGAGGTATCTCTAAGAAAGAAGGCCATGAATGAGGAGTTGGACATGGACTTCCATTCTACAATTCAAGTGCCTATACTAAAGACTGCCGACACTCCCAGAAATCCAAAGGGAAAAAGGCGGTGGAGGAAGAATTCCAAAGCTAAACTCGTCATTAGTAGTGGCAAGTCCTTTGGATAATCATGAGTCTTAAACCATGAAAAGATTTCTCATATTCCTTGGGATTGCAAGGGATTCTTCATTTTCCCCCTCTGAGGGAGAGGACTGATCCTCCATTGAGGACAACAGAGGGTTCGGTGGAAAAATAACAAATTCAGGAAAACTTGGATGCTTCTGAAAAAGATCCATAATATATTCCCAGTACTGCTCCTACAGCTGCTACAAGTAGAGAAGAACCTGCTTATGATAATTTAACAATGCTTCATACAATGCTTCATTAAATTTTGAATGAAAACATCAACTAACTTCCAATCTGTGATATTTTAGGTATAACACCTGCAATAGAATAATAGGCAGCCATGGACACTGAATCTTCCATCATTCCTGAAGAATCTGTCCAGGGTGAGGGGCCGCAAAATGAGGGTTTCCAAGAAGACACATAAAATGCTCCCACAGGTGAGACAAACCAGGATTCTAAAACATCATTGGATGAAATGATGAATCTTGGCATGTATTTCGAAGAATTTTTTGATCATTCTATGTTATCATGTGATTTAGATGATCTTGGGCGTGACGATTATCCTTCGTCCGATAAAGTTTCTTATAATTTACACTTTTAATCATGACTAAAAATAATATTCAGTTCCATTCAAAGAAGCTGCTGAACTACCAATTCGTGAAGAGGGTGTTGACATTGATGTCAACCCTACCATTGCAGAAACATTTTCTAACGTGGTGCTAAACCCAGTAAACCCTCCTGAGACACTTCTTGAAGATCCTGTTGAAACTGGGAATGATGGGGAGGAGTATTCTCAAGCTGTTGATCTATAGTTAGGTAATAATTGTACTGAGTTTTCAAGATAGACAACCAAATTTCATTGTTCTATGAAACTAACCATATTTTTAATTGATCAAACAAGGCTGTCAACTTCAATGGCTAGATCTAGAGGTGACGTCTCAACTTAAGCCCAAACAGTAGTAGAAGGAGAAGTAACTAGAGTCAGGGGGAAGGAGCAGAACAGGGCACTTCCTTAAGGGAATTAATCCCAGATTACATGCCCCCTGTGATGATGATGTAGAATCAGACCTGGAGGTGCTTAAGGCGCTCATCTTTTCATGACTCAAGGCATAAAACAACATATGGAAAATCATATCTGACGTTTCCCTTGAAGAGTTTTCATCAATGATTTCCCGATTTTCGTCCATGTTCTTCATGCTAGGACTTGGTGGATTTGGATATGAAAAGATCCATGCCACGGTGAAACAGGTTATTCTAAGAAAGGAATATGATAAAAAGTGTCATGAAGATCTGGCCAGGGTGAAGCTATCAACCAACATCAGTGAATTTGAGGCTGCGGTATCCTGAGCTGAGGGTGACTATGCTGCCAAAATGAAAGAGCTGAAGAATAAGATCAAAGTTAAATTCGTCCAGCAGATGGATCTCCGACAATAGTTAGATTCTTTTACTGGGGAACATGACCAACTAAATAATTCATTTGAGGGAGGTCAAACAAATGGGATGAAAGCCATCACGGATGCTAATAATTCTCTCCACCAGGATGAAAAGAGTGAATTTAGTCGAGTGCATGAGCTTCAAGTGGCTGCTGATGAAGCTCGGGATGATGTACATCAAATGAATACTTATGTTGATAGCCACTTGTAATTTTCTGGAAATGATAAGAGACTCTAATATGTGGATGTCCTTCTAATCTCTTGTGCATCAATGAAAAATATTTTCAGCTTCAATCATTTATGCATGCATTTCCTTTGCTACCTACATTAGCTTTTACCTAAGCCAATGGGCCTAGTAATCATAGTTCTATTTTTTACTAGGATTTTTATAAATAACCCTACAGACATTGAATCTATTAATTGGTCAATATTTACTAAATCAAAAAAAATGTATGTCTAGTGAGCTAGAACATGACTTTTATTCAGAGATTCCTTGCCTTTTTTGGGAAGTTTAAATTCATGCACATCAGACATAAAGAGGCTAATGTTTAAGGTCAAAATAGCTTTGATCGAAATAGATTAAAATTGACTCAATTCCATGACAATTTATCTGAAAAAATATTACCACACTCATGTATGAGGGAAAATATGTAAACTACCACTTAAGAAAATTTGAATATGATGAATGATATGAAAAAGATCTAAAAGTCATTAGAAGAAGTAGTTACCAAAAAAGAAGTTACCATTATTTAACAAACCCATTAGGGGGTTCAATTATGAAGGGACACCAAAGGTAATTGACTATATAGTCAAATAAATATCATCTTTTGGCTGACATGTCCATTATGTAGACTACTTATGCAAGGCCGCCTAAGGGCACGTACTGCATAGTCAGGCAAAAGAACTCTTGGAAATTTACTTTTCTGTTTCTAAGAAGCCAGTGAATGTTTATGGGGATTCAAATTTTCCAAAGTATAGAGTTTGCTGTATAGAAAGAGGTACATGAATATGGAGAAGATATTTTTAGTCAAGATTGTCTAAGAATTGGATGAATGTTACTCCTACGAAGGTCTATCCCAAACATAGGGAAGGAAAATATAAACGATAGAATTGAATATTTTCAGATCATGCAAAAGAGTATGAGACAAATATGTAAAGAATTTCTATTTTTGCAGATCCCTACATATCGTCATTAAGACAACTAAGGACAAAAAGAGGTCTTCTTCCTAAGAATGAAGTTACCATTATTTAAAAAACCTGTTAGGGGGTTTTTATTATGCAGGGCCGCCTAAGGGCATTTTCCGCATTGTCAAATAATAACATCTTTTGGCTGACAAGTCTGTTATGTAGACTGTTTATGTTAGGCGGCCTAAGGGAATGTGTTGCATGGTCTGGAAAAATAATTATCTGAATTTGGACATTTTGTGATTTGAAGTCAGGAAAAAGGGTTATAAATATATGAAAATAGTTATGTTTAGGATTATGACACATAAAAAATTGGTATTGTTCAATGTATGTAAAGATACATAGATCAATTCTAACCATAATCACGTTGTGGATGGGTCTTGAATTGAAATATTAGACTTCACTATGTATCCCATAAGGATGGGAATCAAGCCGTATGTAGTTCATGAAATACAATTTAAATTCATGTGGGACTAAAGTATGGAAGATCTTAGTTTAAGGTCATAGAGCTCTGACCATTATAATAAATATGCAGTGTGTGTTTTCATGGGGACTTTTCATTCAAAGGATTGAAAGTGGAATTTGGGGTTAGGCCCAAAAGGCTTGGGGCTGGATTCGAGGGACACTCGAATGTTCCTATGTATCCCATAAGGATGGGAATCAATCCCATGTATTTCTAGAAGTAACCTCTATACAGATTTAGTTTTTACAAGTGAAGGGTGAAAGGGGACTTTAGTGAAATGATGGTTTGACCCAAAATAAATGGTTCAGGCATTGCAATTCATGCACGTAGTATTTGGAATAAATCATCATAGGAGATCAATGTAAAAAATGATTTCCTCTCAGGTGAGGGTATCAATGAATGTTGAAGTTTATTGTCATACAGGACAAAAAATGTTTTACATTTTAACGTCAAATAGCTAGGACGAAGTTGAACCATTGTAAAGATATTGATTAAAGGGGCAGTTTCACAAATCAACATCGTATGAGATGAAGGTGAACTGATGTGAAGAGATTGGTTTAGGGTTTGAACCTCGGGAGGTTACATATGTACCCAGCCTGTAAGGCATGGATCAAAGTCCACATAGTTCAATTAAATAATGAATTAGTTATCAAGTTGTTTTTTGGGGACAACGACCTAAAAAATAATGTTGGGACTTATGCGTGGTTAGCAACCCAAAGAGGGTGTTATGGTTGAAATTTTCTCTAAGATCACGTGAGTCATACTCAGTGTGAGAAACAAGAGGTAACACCAACATTAATGATGCATAGCTTAATATCATGTAGGACATATGAAGGGACTGTTCATTTTAAAGTCTTGTAGTTAAGACTATTAGTGCTGCACAGTTTAGTGTCATGTAGTTGGGACAAAAATACAGTTTAGCGTCATCTATTTAGGAAGATGGGGAAAATATAGTTTAATGTTACGTTGAAAAGAAAGGACTGTGCAGATTAATGTCATACATTAAGGACAAAAGAGAACACATTTTAACGTTATCTTGGATGTGTTAGGGACTTTTTCACAGTTTAGCGTCATGTTGGATGAATGTGCGAATAGTTTAAGGTCATATGCATGGACCGTTGGTTATGCAGTTTAATGCCTTGCTGGACGTAAGGGACTTCTTTAAAGTTTAGCATTATGTAGTCTAGACGACACAGTTTAACATCATGTTGGACGTAAGTCCCAATAGTTTAATGTCATCTACATGGACCCTGGATGGTGAAGTTTAACATCCTGTTGGACGTAAGGGACATGCAAATAGTTTAAGGTCATATTCTTGGACTGAAACAATGTATTTTGTGTTTATAAAAAATAATTCTTTAGAAATCTGGCATTGGTTGGAGTAGTGATGAGTTCTCCATCCATTGAGATTAATGAATATGCTCCATTAGAGTAGACCTTATGTATTGAATAAGGTCCTTCCCATTTTAGTTCATTCTTTGGTGGTTTCATTCCTGGTATCATTGGAGTTATGAGAACCAATACCAGTTCTCCCTGAACAAATGAACAGAGACAATCTTTTTTGTTGAAAGCTCGTGCTATTCGATTCTGATAAACTTCCAAGTGGTGCAGCGTGCACAATCTTTTCTCATCTAATCGTTCCAATTCATCCAATCGCTTTTGAGATTGTTCATCTATAGATGATTGATCAAAAATAGCTACTCTGAGAGAGGGTAGTTGAACTTCAATAGGCAAGACTACTTCCGTTCCATATACCAATGAATATGGAGTTGACCGCATTGCAGTGCGGGTGGTGGTCCGATAAGCCCAAAAAGCATGAAAGAGTTTATCGGTCCATGACTTCTTATCTTTATCGACCATATTTTGTAGTATGTTTGAAATAGTCTTGTTGAAGGCTTCTATCTGGCCATTGGCCGTTCCATGATACCGAGATGAATGATTGGATTTGATGTTGTATTCTTGATACAACTTTTTCACCTCAGATGAACTGATGTTGGTGCCATTGTCTGTCAATATGGTATGAGGGACACCATATCTAGTAATGATGTTATTCTTAATGAAGCTAACAATGCTTTTTGATCTACCAGAGATGTGGCTATATTAGCCAGTGCATCCGCTTGAGCATTTTGTGATCACGGGACATAATAAAATGTCGGTTCCGTAGGAAATTCCACCATTAACTCTCTGACGTAATCATACAAAGGGGTCAATTCTTATTTTCTTATTGCATAATCCCCATTGAATTTTTTTATTACCAGGTATGAATCACCTTCACCCTTATGTGATTAACTTGTGCGTGAAGAGCCAACTCTAATCCTGTGATGATGGCCTAGTATTCTACTTCATTATTGGTACCACCTTCCCACAATAAGAAGGAATAAGGTAACACTACCTTTTTGGTGGAAATAAGATTTACTCCTAGTCCAACCTTGTTGAATTTAGGATCTTCCATTTTGTTCCCTGTTGGACTTCTAGAAGCACCATCAAAATACATTTCCCATACTTGAGGACTGTCCTGAATAGAGAAGACTTCCACATTAGGGAGTTCAATATCTAAATATGTATCTCCCAATGAAGTTTGTTCAGCAAGGAAATCTGCCAGATATTGGCCCTTTATTTCCTTTTGAGACACATATTGAATGTCGAATTGCTGCAAAATAACTTCCCACCTTTCCAGACGTCCTGTAAGCATTGGACGACTAATGATGAATTTGAGAGGGTTATTGAGAGATACCAATTGGACCTCGTGATGTTGTAGGTAGTGTCACAACATCTGAAATACAATGATTAATTCTAGGCAGCACTACTCAATATTTGAATACCAGGTTTCTGCTTCAAGCATAGTCTGACTGTGATAGTAGAGGCTGTTTTCATTCCCAGCATCATTCTTCTGAGAAATAAAGGCACCCAATGATCACTCTAAGGTTGTCACGTAGAGGATAAGTGGCCTTCCTTCAATAGGTGGCATATGTACCGGTGGAATTAAGAGGTATTTCTTGAGAATATCAAATGATTCTTGCTATTCTTCAGTCCACTGGTAAGTGACTCCCTTCTTCATCAATTTGGTGAAGGGTAAACTATTGTCTGCCAAATTGGCGATGAAACGCTGAATATAGGCTAAGTTTCCTTGATGTCCTCTTAATTATTTCAAATTTTGAGGAGGTGAAATAAAAAGGATTGAATTGGTCTTCTCAGGATCGACATCAATACCACGATGGCACACAACAAAGCCGAGAAATTTTCCTGAGGTTACCCCAAAAGCACATTTCAAGGGGTTCATCTTCAAATTATGTTGTCGAAGCATGCGGAATATGACTTCCAAATAAGCCAAGTGATTAGAATTTTTTTTGGATTTGACCACCAAATCATCCACATAACATTCAACAGACTTACCTAAAAGGGATTGTCGATATGATGCATGGAACACTGATATGTTGCTCCTGCATTCTTTAAGGCAAAGGGATTTACCAGATAGAAAAACATGCCCAGAGGGGCTCTAAAGGATGTGGATTCCACATATTCCGGAGCCATTCAGATTTGATTATATCCGGAATATCCATCCATAAAGGAAAGTGCTTCATAGCCAGATTTTTCATCGATTAAAAATTCTGTAATCATAACTGGAAAACCATCCTTTGGACAATGCCGATTAAGATCTCTGAAATCGATGAAAACTTTAATTTTTCTGTTCTTCTTCTTCACAAAGATAATATTAGCCAACCACTTGGGATATTGAACTTCTCTGATGAATTTATCTTCGATAATCTTATCCACTTCAGCTTCAATTTTGGAAGCATAAGTTTGGTGTGTTCTTCTTGTGGCTTGCATAAATCCTTGATGTTCTTATGGCAAACCCAAATGATGAGTAGCGACTTCGGGATCAAGCCCGAGAACCTCTGTATAGTTCCAAGAAAATATATCTAGATTTTTCTTTAAAAAGTAAATATACATCTCTTTTTCTTCAAGATTCATGGCCGCACTGATTAAAATGGGGCATGGATCTTCTTTTGTACCCAGATTTATTTCTCTAAGTTCATCCACGGTGGTAGAGATACCCTCTTCAAATGCAGGAGGAGCAACTTTTAGATCTTCCTCTTCTTATTCAACACGTGTTATTTCTTATGTTTCTACATGCATAGTAGATGATGAAGTAGAATGTCCATGATCAGAAGAGATATTAAACTTTGAACATCTTGAAGAAGAAGCTTCCATTTTTGACCTAATTGATGATGAAGGGACTTCCATGGGTAATAAATAGGAGATGATGAATTTAGAATCAACATCATTGTTCACCTCTAACATTTCTATCAATTCTTATGGACTTATTGGCGAAGTACATAATTTCTACATTTCAGTAGATGAAATGAAGACATCCCCATTTGAGATTTCATCATTTTCTGGTGAATCACTGATTTCTCCCATGATGTCTGGATCGATTGACGTATTTGAAATTATGGATCTTTCCATAAGAGTATTTTGATTTGGTTATATCCTGTCAATTTCACTGATAGAAAACATATAATCTGTACTCACATGTCGAAATTGATTTACTGGAATATTTTCCAAACCATATAGAGAATTAACATTTGTAATCTCCCTTGTTGTGGATTTCTCCTCTCCCTTCATGTGATTGAATTCTGCCTCAATGTATTGAGATTCACATGTCTTGAATGGGGCCTTATCACCATACAGTGTCACAACTTGACCCTTGAAACAATATTTGAGACATTGATAGTATGATGAAGGGATAGCCACATGTTGATGTAGCTAGGGTCTTCCAAGAAAGATGGTGAAGGCTGAGTCTGGATCAACAACCATGAAATCTGAATTGGATACAAGATCTCTAAACAAAGTTCTGAGTGTAACTTCGCCCAGTGGTTCTTTTTCATTTTTATCATATCCTTGTAACATCATAGTAGAAGGAGATAAATCATATTATGTGAGGCCCAATAGACGAAGTGTACAAATGGGCATGAGGTTGACTCTTGAACCATTATCAATGAATGCTCTTCGGATGTCTATACCATTGACCTTCCCAGATAAGTACAAAGGTATAATATGCCCATGTATGACATAATCTTCATCTTTATCTATGAAATATATCAATTCATGGCATTACACAAGATTATTATCTACGTGATAGACTTAAGCTACAACAATTTCAGTTTCAAACTCCTGAGGACTTGACAAAGCCTCGATGAGTACCTCCCGATGATCTTTTGACGGATTCAAAGCATCCATAATTGAAAAGTTGGCCAGTACTTGGGCCAGGTTTTAAATGCATCATACTTTTGATCCAGAGGTCTGCATTTCCCAACATGAACATGTGGTTTAGCAGGTGCCTTGGAAGTTGATGCTTTGGAAATTGATGCATCTTGTATCGAGATAGGAGTTTGCAATATCCCTGGATTTGGAAGATTATACCGATTAGATCCATTTACTTGTTAAGAGGATGAATATGGAACCCCCAACCGATCCTACAGAATAACTGTGCCAGGACTGAATTTGCAGTTGGTGGAAGAACATTCTTGTTCTTGTTGAGCTTGCGGAAGGGCTCTGCCACGAGTTTCTGCTGCATACACAGTTCTAGCAGGGGTAGAATTGGAATAGTGGCTTCTAAGATATCCACGTCTTCCTCTGTATCCTTGACCTCTGGAACTCCCTTTTATTCATTTATTTGATACAGTGAACCCAGGTTTATCGAGATCGAAACTGTGACTGGCATAAGGATCTGTTAAGTGAATCATGTTAATAGAACCAAAGATTAACTCTTTAGTCGATGAAGACTCTTCCAGATTTTCCAATTTAGGTTTTGTCATTTGGTGGGGAAGTGCCCGTGGCTTCAAAGTATATGGCATGAAATCAGCCTGAGTTAAAGAAAACATAGGCTTTGACAAAATTTCATCTTCCTCTGATTGCTTTTATTTCTTCGAACTATTCCACCCTTTTGAGTATTTTCCCTCTGAAGAGGATTTTGTTGTGGCATCCATAGCAGAAGAACCAATTGGTTTGTTCAATTTCATTCACAAAATGGAATGAGTTCGGTTGATCATTTTCCTAATCATCCAATCATCATATTTCTGTGCATTTTTTATTTTGACTTCTTGACATTCTCCTTTTTCCTCGAGAACCGTAGCTGTAACACATGCTACCTGGGATGAAGAGCCTTTTAGTTTTACTTGTCACAAGTCGTCCATCTTTTGCAGGAGGTCTTTGAAGAAAAAACATTCCTGTATGGTATGGCCCAACATTTTATGAAAGGGGAAATAATTGGGATGGTCTTCATCTCCTTCCTTGTTTGGCCTTTCGGGCCTTAGTAACTGAACCAAATTATTTTCCAAAGTCGAAATGAAGTAGCCAGGAAGTTGTTCATTTCGGAAAGAGTAAACTTTTATCTTCAGATCCTAAAATTGTTTTTGTCTTTGATCTCTTTGATCATCTTGACAAAATGGCCTTTGTTGTTATCTCTCAAGAAGTGGAGCCCTTTGAGAAGATGAAGGTTTTGAAGTCGAAGCAGGTGCATGTGTTTGTTTAAGCATAACTGTAGCAGTCTCTGCTTTACCCATTCTCCTTCCTGGAGCTGATGGAATTATAAAAGCTCTATCTTTAGTCTTTATAAAATAATATTCAATCTATTGAGAGATTGAAGTAAGGTCTCAAAACCCTCTTGTGTATTTTATAGGGATTAGTTGTTTGTGCAACTCATGACGTAAATTCTCCACATAGATTGGCAACAGTTCTTCTTGAGGGAGTGCTAAGCTTAGGGAATATGTTAAATATAAAGTTTAAAGATTGTTTTATCTTTATAATTTTAAGGGTGTGTGTATCCACTTTTACCCATAGAGATCCTTCTATTTGCCCATGGTTTTTTAACACTTTTATTTTGGGGGTTTTTACACATTACATATAGTTTCATTTATTTTTTTATTTTCACAATATTTTATCTCTTTATTATCACTGAAATACAGCTCCAATCATTTATGATCCCAACAAGTGGTATTAGAGGAAATTTCTAGCCCGTTTCTGTTTATTTTTTTGGGTATTAATAACTGTCATATATTTGATTATGCTCTTGGATTGTGACTCTAATTGATCTCTAATGTCATAAAAAAATTATTGAGATTGATAAACACAAAATTGTGAAAATAAGAGGTTATAGACTAGCAGAATGTCCATATGAAGGTAAAATTTTTGATCATAAAATCTAATGGGAATAATTTTTCATTTTGGAAAATGAAGAAGCAGGTAGTTTTATGGATGGATAATTTCCTAAAAATAGTTAGAAAAGGACCAAAATATGTATTGATGGAGCACTGTTCTAGTGGGAGATAGAATCATGACATTGACATAAATTTGGTGAGTAATTATGGGAATGAATATATACTACTCAGTGAAGCACAAACAACTTCTTGAAGTAGAAATCATATCAACGATGCATGGATAATTGACTCGGGTGAAATATGGAACAAGACATATTGACAAGAATGGTTTGATCAGTATGAACCTATCCTAGAAAGACCTATGTACATGGGGAATGATTAAACCATAAAGATCATAGTAGTTAGTACCATAGAACAAAATTTTCTTGATGGGATATTATGAACCATCCAAGGAGCACTCCATGTGATGGGCCTAAATAAGAACATTTTGTCTTTGGGAAATTTTGATGATATCAGATGCAAGAATTTCATTGAGAATAGGTTGATGAGAACTGTGAAGGGATAACTTGTAGTGACGAAGGTGGAGAATATCACAAATAAACTATACTGGTTTATGGGTGAAACATATAAGAAGGTAGAGATAGTTGTCACATCAACTACCTTGATGGAAGTGCTGAAAAATTTATGTCATAAGAAGCATGTCCATATGTAAGGAATATTTTCTTCTAAGGAATTACCAGAGCATGATGATCCAGTATTAGTTTTTTATGTACCAAAATTGTCAACTCTAAAGAAAATATCACCATTATGTCACTCAAAGTATGTCACTGAGAGCAATACTACATAATTCTTATTGATGGAGGATGTATTTATCTTATTTTGTAGAGGCAGCCAATAGTCTAGATGTATCATACTGGATGGTGGAAATGTATGTGGAACTTGAATCTCTATACAACAATAATACTTGGGATCTTTTTTAAGGTATCGAGGCTGTAAGAACCCAGGTGTTTAGCCTGTAATACTTTGAGATTTTCTTGATGTTATTCCAGAGCAGGGCGTTCAGACGATGTGTGATTTCGAGCCTTGGTGCGGTTGGAATTAAATTTTAAGTGCGTTCACACTCGACATTCCAAATAATCAGAATAACTCCTAAACAGTTGCTCGGATGGTAAAATTGAGAGCACCGTTGAGTTCGAAACGTACCGTTTACCCTAGGAGGGGAGTAACATTTTCAGGCACGACCATTCTATGGAAAACGCCACAAGGGGCGTTTTCATAATTTCACGGCCCCAAGCGTGTAATCTGCAAGTTCTGAACTAAGGCTCGGATTAAAATTCTAAGAACTGTGTTGCACTCAGAAGGTGGATTTTACCCTAGGGGTGGCTTAACCCTGACCCCACTACAAGATCGGGTATGGGGCCAATGGGGGGGGGGATTAAGTGTTTTCTATTTAAACACACTACACCCACCCTCTTCTCCCCCTTGTTCTTCCCCTTGGTGCAAGTTCATCCCAAGAAGGTAGATCCTCCTTCAAGCCTCCCTCTCCCTCTCTAAGGTGGATGGCGGCTCCGGCGGATCGTTAGTGATGAATCAGGAAACTCCCAGGGAGGTAGGCTCGTTCATTTTCAATTTTAATTCCAACAACCCCTTAAAATGCTATTATTTGCATCGAAATATTGTATTATCATCGAGAGAATCCCATAGTTGCGTATAGATCAATTTTATCTTCCCAAAGATCCTTTAGGATCAAATTATAGATTGTCGGGGTGTTTGGGGTGACCCCGGGATGTTTTCCTGCCGTTTTCTCCTTTTTCTGACAGTTCTAGGGGCGTTCCGGTGGTCAGCGTGGCAGTCTGGAGAGCTTCCAGTGGCGGTGGCAATTTTTGGGATGGCGTCGGGCTCCTCAGTGCAGCGGTAGGCTCCTCAGCAGCGGCGGCTTCACATGGCGCAGCGAGCTTCAGGAGGCGGGCGTGGTCGTCGGTGAGGGTAGATCGGGTGTCATGGCGTGCGACCCCGTGAGGGAACCTTGACCTTCCTTTGGTGGGTCTCCGCCCGGACCAGCGACCGGCCAAGAGGTTCGGTCGGTGTAGTTGATCGTGGGTCCGAAGCCGGGTCACTCGGTTGAGCTGCGGGCCAGCACTACGAGACGGGCCGGCTGGTCCAACCCAAGGAGCTTCGTCCCCTGACTTCGGACACCTGTAACTTCCACTATGGGTTTTAGTTTTTCATTCCGTCATTGGAAGTTAAATCCTCGCCTCGAGACGAAGCTTTTGAGATAGTCTCGGGAAATTTTAATTCTTAATACAGGGGGATCGTTGGCGCGCCACACTCATTAAGTACTACAACGTGATTCTTCCATCAGACAGCGCGAACACATCCGAAATCCGTTTAAGGTGATGTCAGCGACATTGTGACCCTAGCGTCGAGACGAAGTGGTCTAGGTGGTTTCAGGCACTGAATTTGGAGTTGATTGATGGGCCACACAGGCCGACTTTTAAGCTCTGAGAAGCATTTTGCGACTTTTTCATCAGACGTCCGTTCAGGGTGAATGAGTAGTCGTTTTGGCTTGTTTTTTCGAGAGTATCACGATGGCCCAGTTCACCCAACCGCTTTCGGGACTGAGGTGTGGGCCCCATGAGACGTCGTATGAGCAAAAAGTAATTTTGAATAACTTTTTCATCGAGAGTCAGTTTCCAACGAGTAAGTAGTCTATCTCATGTGTGTTTTCACGAGGATTGCAATGGTTTAATCGGTATGGGCATGCAGAGCCTCATTAGAGATCTCATTAAATGTGGAAACATGAAAGGACATTGGTCGGAGGTTTATTTGATGCACTCCAACCCAACACACAGTCGCGATGTTAGCGACACCCAGTGATGGCGCGAGCAGTGCAGAGTTATCGGACTAGTTCTGGGTTTACCCTCCGACAGGGTTGGGCAGTGGGTTACCCATTGTCCTTAGGCTTTACCCTCTAGCGGGGTTAGGCATTGGGTTACCCATTGAATTTAGGTTTTACCCTCCAGCATGGCTTAGATGTGGGTTACCCGATGATCTTTTTATGGTTTAACCTCAATCAGTGTTGGGCAGTGGGTCACCCGATGACCTTTTGGGGTTTACCCTTTAGTTGGGCTGGGCAGTAGGTTACCTGATGTCTTCTTTCAGACTCTGCCCCTTTCGACGAGGCTAGTCAGCGTTTTTTATTTCTCTGTGGTTGCCAGAGCAGGACCGTTTGGTGGTACAGTTTTGCGATGTGGTAGCTTTGATGTGCGGGACTGTTGGGCATCAGTGATGGCTACCCTTAGAACTGTTGGTGAATTATCCTGGGATGGGCAAGGAGATGGAGATCCCCTTATGCACTCGTTTGGGTTTCTTATTGAGCTTATATATATACATCCAACTTTTGTTCCACTCCTTTGGTCAAGTTACTCTCTTTCTAAGAGGGGCGAAGACACGTGGGGTATGCCACGTTATTTCCATGTCTAGCTCCTCTTGGTTGGGACGAGTCTACTTCCTTTCTTTTTTTGGGTTGAGCTACACTCTCTATAGTGTAATCTTACTTTGTTCTGTCTATCGTTTACTGTTCAGTACCTCCTTTGTTGCTCCCTTGAGATTTTGGGTCATCCTACTGAGTATCCTTATACTCACCCCTTCTTGGGCTTTGCCCGCACTTGGTGTGACCTTACAGACGACGGACAGGTTGATCGAGACTATGAAGGAGCGTAGAGGATATATGATCTTGGTCTATGTTTAGCAGACATAGTAGAACTTACATGTGAGAGACTCACCAGTTGTTTACATTTGTTTACGTGTTTCCAGGTTATGGCACCTTTCTATTTGGGCGCGTGTATTGCCCTTTTTCTTTTCAGTATCTCTCAGTACTTTTTAGCACTTTACATTTTCCTATATAGAGGTTGATTCATGACTTTGGTTGGGTTATAGTTGTTTTTTCCTTTTGTTTCCTTTATTACTCTGCACTTCTGCATTGAGTGTGTTTTGTGTGTGTGTACAGGTACTTAAGAAAAGTCCTCCCTATGATTGTTATGCATTCAGCGCTTGTCGCCATCCCCTAGCCTATGGAGGCGGGCTTGAGGTAGTTGCGGCTCAAGACCAGTAGGGTCGGGTCATGACATGGGCACAGGGAGGAAGTCAGTGGGTTTGATATTTAAAAAATATATCACCAGAATGATGTAACTTCATTTTCACTGGAAATCTGAGCCCCAGTATAGATCCTAGGATCTCATGTGAGTTAAATAAGTACAAAATAAAAAATAAACATGTACATTATTTTATTCGTGGTTTATTGGAATTCATCTTGTCATCGATGATAGTTTCATGATGGATATGAAGTTGATCCTGTCTAGATAATCCAATCATGCTTCAAGAATCTTCATGATCACCAACTGTCGAATTCCGAGGGCTAATGTGGATCCCTGATGACTGCTTCGATGTCACAATAATTACCTCGACTCTATTCCTATAATCCATGAATACATCATTGGATCAATTTATTGGATAGTGTCTTTATCTCTCAAGGATTCAAGGACCGAGAGGATCTCTCATGTTTTTGAATTTTGTTAATATCTTTCACCCTCTAAATGTGCTCCTCATCCACTTATATAGAGGACTTGAAAAATACCTGGTTAGGGTTCACAAACCCCGTATATCTATTTCCACTAAATAAGTAATAAATATAATTATGATGAACTAAATGCATCAAAAAATTATTTATATTTCATCACTTTTAATATTTATATATTAAATGTATTAAATGATAAACCCATGAAATTAACTCAACTCGTAATTCCAGTTGAGATTAAATGATCCATGAATATTAATATAATATTCATTCATATAATATTATTCCATGTATTACTTAAAACACTTGTAAATAATTTTAATAAATAAATTCAACCAAATTATTCTATACTTGAATAATATTGGATTTATTTATTTTTTAATGATCAAAATAGCATGGATAACTCTCTGACCCCATGGTGAGTCCCATCATGTCCTATATACCTATACTATAGAATAAGAAAGAATAATGAATGTGTTGTTCTGTGTGACCCTCTAGGCCCTTATCTAATTAGAAGTGAATAATTTTCATAGACCAAGAGCAGAATCTAGAAACCCATCATGGCTCCTAAAGATATAATATGTAGTCATAGCAATGAAAACCAACCTATGTACACACACTATGTAAAATAATCTATTTTTCATAAAATATATTATAAAAAGGAAGCACACTTGTGTCATCATCCTTTTCATTATTCATTATCATTTTTATCTAACTAGACAAACATACCTTCTTACCATGGCCACATATTAAATTACGTCACTACCATATTGATCAACTAGTCTAGAGATATCATTTCCTCAACTCAGAAGAAACAAATTATATCTTGATCATTTAACCAATTCAATACCACCAATGACACACCCAACACAAACAACCTCACCATGAATTTATTTTCATGGTTTTCACCTTGCCTAAAAGTATTCAATAAAATATAACACATTAATAATGATCTCAAGTCAGGAGATCAAAACATATTTTTGTAGACATAAACAAATAATGAAAACCAAAACGAGTGGTTTTCCTATTGGAGGGTCTTTCCTCATGCTCGCAACTACTATATATCACTATGTTTGAAATTCATGAGAATATCTATCAATGCTTATGATCACCCAACACCTGATAGTTTCACATAATATATGTCTTCTTGGTAATATAAATATCGACCATGGTAAAATACATTAATATTATTGTCATGGTATCTCTAGGTTCTTATTATAGTCTGGGATCTTCTATACCCCTTTATATGACATGTAATCTTGGGAAATTTCAATAAATATAATTGAAATATAAGTATCAACACTATTATGGTAAAATAAATATGAGTTTATATTTATCAAACTATATACACATAGTGGTGATAAAATTACATAAAAATTTGGGGCTAGGGAACTAACATTAAAAACTCCCACTTGCACTGGATCCAAATTCTAAAAAATATCAATCCTCTAGCTATCACATGATAATTATGCTTCTATTGATATTTGGCTTTACTCAAGGTGTATTCCACATTGTCCAATATAGAGACTCTGATAAATGTGACTCCACCTCTCTGGGTAAAATCCCTCTAGAGATAAAACTTCTAAAGTATATTCTTTGTCCTTCGGTGTGAAATGCACACCTTGTCAAGCACCACTATTGTAGTATTATCATAATACACTAGAATAAATTCTATACAACTAGGACAACATCAATGCCTGAGAAAAAGATTCATGTCCAAACTACTTCCCTTGATGCACCAGAAGCCTCTATATGATCATATTCAACTATAGAATTGGCTACCACATGTTGCTTTGAGATACTCCATCTCACTGCACCACCATTCAAGAAAATGATATAGACGTACTATGACTTCAGATCATCATGATATGTTGAAAACTAGCTTCAATATACCCTCTCACAACTAGTTAATATTCTCCTCCACACAACAGGAATATATTCTTTTTATGCCTCATGTATTTTAGGATAGTTTTGACAACCACCCAATGTAGCTCTCTTGAATTATCTTGATATATGTACACCAAGATTAATTAAATGGAAAATTTAAATCTATTACATAGAATTACATTTATGATAGAAACCATTTTCGATGAATAAGGTATTCCATTCATTTGTTCTATCTCCTCCTATGCTTGTGGGAACATTTTCTTGGACATATTGATACCATGTGACATGGGTAACAACCCTCTATTATATTATTCCATGTTTTACCTTTAGAGTACATTGTCAATATATATACTTTGACTTATCCCAAACAGCCTTAGTGATCTATCTCAATAGAGAATGATCCATATAATTTAGGCTACTTCACCAATTTCTTTCATAGATAAAGATTCATCTAATAAAGTCTTAAATGACTGTAAGACTTTCAATTTTTTACATAATTAATACTTAATCAACATATAATACTAGGAAAACTATTCCATCACCATTAATATTCTTATATACCCAAGGATATATGTCATTTTTTTAAAAAAAAAATCTCTTATGGTCTCATAAAAATATTCTATGATTGTGATGCCTTCTTCAATCTATAAATGGATCTCTGCAGCTTGAACACATTTTTAGTATTCTATGACCTAATAACCCCTTTGGGTTTAGTCATATAAATGTCTTCAATTAACTTCCCATTAAGAAGATAAGTTTTTACATCCATTTTCCAAATAATATAATCATGTAAGGATTATATTGCATGAAATATTCTAATATATTTCAACATTTCTACAAGTGATACGTTTTCAAAATAGTCTTTACCATAACATTGTATGAAACCCTTCGCTACTAGTCTTTCATTATAGATAATTACCTTAACATATGTGTCTTTTTTTTAATACTCATTTTTACCGAATAGGATTTATATCATCTAGAGTGTATACCAAAATCCAAACATGATTTTGGTACCTGGACTCCATCTCTAAATGCATGGCATCTTTCCCTTTAGAAGCCTACTTTATTTCAACTGGTTCCTTGTAATTCTTAGGTTCATCGTCCTCAAAGAATAATGTGTCATCTGAATTGGTGACAAGATAACCATAACACTCTAGTTCACTAACCCCACGAGTTAACCTGGATAGTACTTGTGTCTCGGGAACTTCTTCATCCCTCGCTGTCTCTTATAAGGATTTATGCTATATCAACTCTTAGGCATTTAGAGTATCAAATTCATCGAAGTATATATTTATCCAAATATTTCCATTGTAAATGTGTCCCCTTTCTAGAAATATGGAATGTCTTACGACAATCAATTTTCTATCTAAAGGGTTATATAGGTAATATCCTTTGGTTTCATTAGGATAAACTATAAATTTGAACTTCATGCTTTTGGGTGTTATTTTTTCACTAGGTATAGTATTGAAAAAAACCACACATCCCTAAACATATAAGTTTGAAATATTGGGTTTCTATGCACACCACATCTCATATAACATCCCATATATAGCTTAATTTGGTACTTGGTTAAGTGTATATTTCGTTGTCTGCAAGTCATTTCCAAAAAAGGATAATCAAAGAGTTGTATGACTCATTATTGATATAAAACAAGTCAAGAAAGGTTGTATTCCTCTATCCACTAACATCATTACACTATATTGTATAAGGAGGGGTGAGTTGGGATACAGTCCCATACTTCTTTAAGTGATCAATGAGATCCTCTTTAAGATAATATCAGCCTTGGTCTGATGGAAGTTCCATAATCTTCTTTCCATGCTTGTTTTCTACTTCATGTTGGTATTCCTTAAACATCTGAAAGGAATCTGAATTTTTCCTCATTAAGTATATATATACATACCTACTATAGTCATAAATAAAATAATTTTTTATGAGCACCCACCAATTTCTTCTACTGGATATGGACCACATACGTCAGTATGAATTAATTACAATAATTTTTTGTCTCTTTCTCCCTTTCCATAAATGGGTGATTTTCTCATTTTCCATTGTAAGAAAGTGTGACATACATATAGAGATTTTTACTATGATGATTCAAAATACATTATTTAATTTCTAAACAATCATCTCATTTACATGTAATGCATGAAGTTTGATAGGAAGGGGTTATATGAGTCATGTTAACTAGTTTTATCATTGAATCCATTACAAGTTTTTCATGTACAAGAATATATAATCCATTGTTAAGACGAAACATACCATAACATATGATATCCTTATAAAAGTGAAAAAAAAATTATTTCAAAACATGAAATTAAATCCCATTTTATCCAAACATGATACTAAGATTATGTTTCTAGTTACTCATGGTAACTAATAACAATTTTTTAATACAAGACGTAAACCACTAGGTAAGGTTAGTTGATAATATACCACTATAGAGGCTGCTAGACTAGCACCATTTGAATCCCAGAGATCCACCTCACCTTTTTCATTCTTTTTTAATCTAGATGTTTTTTTATTTGAATAAAAATATGAAATCTACATGTTTTATCCAATACCAAACTTGTAGATGAAGATAGATTACATTAAATGAAAAAAATACATGATGCAGAATCTTCACCTTGCTTCCTCTTCCCAGATCTGCTGTTCTTCTTCCAGTGGTATTTCATGCCACATGAAAAATAGATAACCTCCATCTCATTATATTTCCTCTGTATCTTTAGCTTTTTGTATTGACAATGCTTAGGTTTCTTTGACTAAGATTTATCCATAGACACTTTATCCTTTATCTTCCTCCTCTTGTTCACCATAAGGACTAAAGAATTCGTATTATTCATATCTTTATCATCGTGGAAAACTAGATCCAAAATATCTAGATGTGAATTTTTCATGTTATTAATATTTTAAAAAAAAAATTCGAGAAGCTTGGTGGTAAAGAGGAATGAAATAGATTGGTCGTTAGTCCATGGTTTAGTTTGAACCCATGAGATTCATGTCTCTCATTGTACCCTATCATCTTGAGTACATGAGGTTCTTATTGATTCCCTTCTACTATCTTACATCTATATAGTATAGTGGATATCTCATACCATTATTGTATTTCATTCTCTTGATATAGTTCTTGGAGATGAGTTAATATCTTGTAGGCATATTCATCCTCATAAATTTTCTACAATTGACTGGACATATATGATAACATGATACACTATACGTCCAGTGCATCATCTTCATGATTTTTATACTTTTCTTAATACTTCTTACTATCTCTGTAGGAACTCAATAGGAAATGAGGATTCCAGCACATAAATATCCATTTCTTGGAGTAGTACTATATGCAAGCGCCTTTACCACTCCGAGAAGTTATGGCTAGTCAGGATATTTTCATTATCCAATATTGATCTCAGGGAAAAGGTTCTGATGATGTTGGTGATTTACTTGATTCATCTACAAAAAATAAAATTTTATCAGTCATTACATCATCTTGATTATCTTTTAAACATTATTCAATATTTATTTATTAAATTATTAAATGTCTCCCACTATTTTTGCAAACTCTAGAAACCCTATGTACTAGAATGGGAATAATATATTTCTTTCAGTATTCTAATGTCAATTATCATTAAACCTCCCATTATAGGCTATATTCTATGGCTACACCACTACTTGGAGAGTTAAAGGTAGGGGTTTGATTTCCCAACCACATTTACTCATGGATCCTTGTACATTCATTGAAGTCCCAGAATCTAAAATCATAAATATTATTTCCTCAAATCATGAATCTAAAGTTGTAGCAAGCTGATTTGGATACTTATTTACTACCAAATTTAGTTATGTGGACCCATAAATCTCATATGAACACCCCTGTAGTAGGTGGAACCCACGAATTTTGATGACGAGCACCCCGTACACCTGTTTTGTTCAAAGTCAAATGATGGAAAGAATTTGTTGACTTGATATTTCTTTGAGTGTTTTATTATTTTTTGATGAATGTAATCATTTTCTATTAAATATGTTTATTTAATGATATCACACTCACAAATGAACATATATTTAATAGAATTCATTCATCACTTCTTCATGCACTTTACCTTTTTATTATTTTATATGTTTTCACAGTAAATAATCCCATGTATGAAATGATAAAAAAATCATAAAGGAAATAAGTTATCTAACTGGTTCTGATCATCTAATTGTGATTTATCTATTTTAAAATGACAAATCAATCTTGAAATATGGGGTTTCATACCTGATTCTAGTCTAGACTCCTCATGCAACTCATCACTGATGTGATTTATCTACTACTTGTTTGGATTAGCATCTCATCTTGGTGGGGTCTTCACCTTACTGAATCATCATCAAATATACAACTATACTCACATGCAGGTGAGGGAGTCTGGGGAGCACAATATATAACTGATAAATTTGACACACAGACCCCTCATACATATTGAATTAAAAAATCGCGATGTAAAAAACATCTTAAATTAACTACTTATTATAATCATGGAACACATTAAATAATTAAATAAAGCAGCAATACATGCAAAGGCTCGGTAAATTTTCTCAAGAACAATCGATATATTAAATTAAAGCATGATAAAACTAAAATTCATTAAATATAGTCCTGAGCGATTAAATATAAATTTTATGAATTATAAAATTCAAATAATTTATTTAATTTTAATCTAAATATTAATTTAATTTATATTCTACAATTTAAATTAATCAAAAAATTTAATTTAATACGGAAATAAAAACATTTATAATTTTAAACAAATAAATTAATATTTCATTAATTTAATTTAATACAAAAAATAAATTAGTTTTCTAAATTAATTTACAGTTGAATTAAAATTTCTCCCAAGCCAAAAATTCCCACCCACACCCATTGTGGTCAGACCGTACCCATGTTGGTCCATGCAAGGAAGAACCCAGCGAAGGGATTTTCAGGTCATGCAAACCCCATACAGGGTTGTTCTAGGTTAGAGAAAACCCTCTTTAATCCATTCTTGTTCAGGAAGATCCGCCCAAACCCGTTGTGGGGTGGGTTACGTCTAAATGGATATGAGGTGTCTAAGGTAGAGTTTTTTTAAATAAGTTTTTAAATTTTTTTTTTTAAAATAGGCTATGTTAAAAAAAATTAAAAATACGCAACAAAGGAGGCATCCTAGTTGCCGCCTTTTCCCTAAAACAGAAAAAAAATTAACAAAAATTTATTTTTTATTTTTATTATTTAGTTGTGTTTATATATATATATATAAAAAAAACAAAACAAAAAACAAAAATAATTTATTCAGCATAATTTATTCGCTATTTAAAATCCAGCAGTACTGCCATTACAGCAGTCTAGATTCTGACAGAAACTCTCACCCAGAACTCCCTTTTATAAGAGATCTTACCCAGGAAATCATTCTGCATTTCCGATGTGGGATTCTGGTTCTCCATTTCCTGCACAGAATATTCTGCATTTCTGATGTGGGATTCTATTTCAAGTACATGACTATGAAAGAATATAAAATATAAAGTACAAGGACAATATAAATTAAACATAAAACATGTATTAAACATATATAAATTAGTTTAAAACATTAACAATTTCATAAAAAATGATGATAAAAAATAATTTATAAGCTTTCAAAACCACTTACTTAAAACTTAAAAAGTTTCAAGTATATGAATTTGAAAGCTTATAAAATATAAATTACAAGATCAATAAAAATTAAACATAATTCATTGATTAAAAATATAACAAAATGTTTAAAATAAAAATAATTTTGGAAAAAATATCGATGCAAAATAATTTATAAGCTTTCAAAACCACCAACATGAAACTTAAAAATATTTCAAGAACGTGACTTTGAAAGCCTATAAAATATAAACTATAAGACCAATATAAATTAAAATTAAAACACTGATTTAACATATAACAAATAGTCTAAAATAAAAAGGATTTCATAAAAAAATGTTCATGAAAAATAATTTATAAGCATTCAAAACCACCAACTTGAAACATAAAAATGATTAAGGTATATGGCTTTGAAATACTATAAAATATAAACTACAAGACTGATATAATTTAATGTTAAAACATGGATTAAACATAGAATAATTTATTTAAATATTAAATTAATATTATTAATAATTAATTATAAAATAATTAATTAGTAAATTATAAATTGTTAATAATTAATTATATAATAATTAACCAATTAATTAGTAATATAATTATTCAATATATAATTGTTAATTAGTTAATTATAAATATAATTAAAATTTATATTTATCCATAATAATTAATAATTAGTAATTATTCAAAATTATTATATAATAATTAATTGATTAATTGGTAATATAATTATTAATTATATAATAGTTAATTACTTAATTAGTAATATAATTATAAATTAAAATTATTCATTATATTTATTAATTATAATTATTCATTATAATTATTAATTATAATTATTCAATATAATTACTAATTATAATTATTCATTAAAATTACTAATTATAATTATTAATTATTAATTTTTAATTATTAATTTGTTAATTAATAATATAATTATGAATTATATAACTATTAATTGTATTATAATTAGTTATTTAATTAGTAATTATTAATAATAAACTATATAATAAATAGTTAGTTAGTTATTACTATAATTAGTAAATTAGTAATATAATTATTAATTATTTAATAATTAATTAGTTACTTAGAAATATAAATATTAATTATATAATAATTAATTAGTTAATTAGTAATATAATTATTAAATATATAATTCTAATTAGTTAATTTTTTCATATTAATCATTAATTATATAAAAACTAATTAGTTAATTAGTAATATAATTATTAATTATATAATAGTTAATTAGTTAATTTTTTGAGAATGATAATGTCGAGCCCCTTTTAATAATTATTTGATTAGTAATATAATTATAAATTATAATTTTTCATTATAATTTTTTTTAGTATTTAATAAAAATTATTATATAATAATTAACTAGTTAATTGGTAATATAATTATTAATTATATAATAGTTAATTAGTTACTTAGTAATATAATTATTCATTTTAATTATTAATTAGTAATTATATAAAATTATTATATAATAATTAAGTTGTTAATTAGTAATATAAATATTCATTATAATTATTCATTATAAGTATTAATTTTTAATTATTTATTATAAAATAGATAATTAATAATATAACTATCAAATATATAACTATTAATTGTATAATAATTAGTTAGTTAATTAGTAATTATTAATAATTAATTATATACTAATTAAATAGTTAATTAGCAATATAATTAGTTATTTACTAATATAATTATTAATTATTTTAAAATTAATTAGTTACATAGTAATATATTTATTGACTATAAAATAATTAATTAGTTAATAATTAATATAATAATTAATTATATAATTTGAAGTTAGCTAATTAGTAATTATTGATCGTTAATTGTATTATAAATAATTAGTTAATTAGTATTATAATTATTAAATATATAATAGATAATTTGTTAATTTTTTGAGATAGATAGAGTTGAGGCTGTTTTTATAATTATTTAATTAGTAATATAATTATAAATTATAATTATTCATTATGATTATTAATTAGTATTTATTAAAAATTATTATATAGCAATTAGTTAGTTAATTGGTAATAAAATTATTAATTATATAATAGTTAATTTTTTAATTAAAAATATAATTATAAATTATAATTTATCATTATAATTATTAAATTTTAATAATTAAAAGTCATTAAATTACTAATTAATTGGTTAATTATTATATAATTAATTATTAATAATTTCTAATTGACTAATTAATTATTAACTAATTAATTATTAATAATATTAACATAATAAATAAGAAAATTATTATATGTTTAATCCATGTTTTAACTTCAAATTATCTCCGTCTTATAATTTGTATTTTATAGTTTTTCAAAGCCAAATACTTTAATCATATTTATGTTTCAAGTAATTGGTTTTGAAAGCTTATAAATTATTTTTCATGAACTTTTTTGAGAAAATTCTTTTTATTTTCGACTATTTGTTATATTTTTAATTTGTGTTTTACGTTTCATTTATATCGGTCTTATAGTTTATATTTTATAGGCTTTCAAAGTCGCGTGCTTGAATCATTTTTAAGTTTCAAGTTGGTGGTTTTGAAAGCTTATAAATTATTTTTCATCAAATTTTTTACGAAATTCTTTTTATTTTCAACTATTTATTATATTTTTAATCCATGTATTACGTTTTATATATATTGGTATTAGAGTTTATATTTTATAAGCATTCAAAGTCACGTACTTGAAACTTCTTAAGTTTCAAGTAAGTGGTTTTGAATGATTCTAAATTATTTTTTTTCATCATTGTTTATTAAGTTATTTTTGTTTTCAAATATTTTTTTATATTTAATCCATGTTTTAAGTTTTAGTTATATTGGACTTATAGTTTATATTTTATAGTCTTTCAAAGTCATGTACATCAAACAGAATCCCACATCGGAAATGCAGAATGTTCTGTGCAAGAAATGGAGGACTAGAATCCCCCATTGGAAATGCAGAATAATTTTCAGGGTAAGCTCTCTTATAAAAGGGAGCCCTGGGTGGGAGCTTCTGTAAGAATCTAGACTACTATAATGGCAGTACTGGTGGATTTTAAATAGTAGATAAATTCTTCTATTATTTTTATTTTTGGTTTTGTTTTGTTTATATATATATATATACAAAACAAAAAAAAATTAATTTTTTTTAAGAAATAGTATTTTTTTAGTAGAAAGGTTGCAACTTATAAGCCGCCTTTCGTGTTAACCCGAAAGGCGGCAGTGCCGATGCCTCCTTTCACCTGAAGCCTAAGGGCGGTACCTGCCCGGCTGCCTTTAGAGCATATTTTTAAACAAACAAATTAACCTAGACATTTTTTATAAAATAATTTAAAAAAACATATTTAAAAAAATCTTCTATGCTCTGAAAAATACCAAATGGATTTAGCGTTGACGTGACATGTGAAGAGGGTGAGGTAGCCGGAAATCAGCTAGAGGGCGGTCCGCCCGAATTTGGGAAACATTTGGTGGTGGTGCAAACTAGATAATGGCGGTCTGGGCAAGCAGCCACGGTAGCACGGGTGCGAGACCGGCTCAAGTGGTGGAACTAACGGCTAGTGGCACTAGGGTCTGGTGGAACTAGAGGCTGGTGGTAGGAGTTAGCACGGTGGTGGGACTAGATTCATTAGTCTGTTCAGTGAGACACGACCGGGGGAGAGGGTGACTCGGCCGTGACTACCCGATCTGGCCAGCGGTGATCTGTGTTTTTGGAGTATGGATGACGCTCATCCTTGGTTGAAAGAGTGGGGGCACTTGTTCCAATCTAGGTGAGGATAGGGAGGAAGGGTTTTGTAGTGCAAAATCCTTGCACTAGGAGTATTAGACGGAGTGTGGTCTCTTCAACGGATGGTGCACGAGAGAAGGAGAGGGAGAGGAGGATCATTGTAGGGTCTCTCGATCCCGCACGAGAAAGGGAACTCCCATGCAGGGAGTGGGGAATGTGGGTAGGCGTCTCACCTGGGATTAAAACTTCTCTTAAAAGCTTTTGTTTTTTCATTTGTGTTTTTTAAATTTTTAATGCTTTATGGGGATAGAATGAATATTTTCCACACCTTTCCCCATTTTTTTCAAAAGCATGTAGAGTACTTTATAAGTAAAAGGTGTAGCCCTTCCTTTTATTATTAATTACAATATTCCAAGAGATGATTGAAGACCTCCTAATTTTTCTGATAAAAATTATACATTATAGTGTTCATTAAAAATAATGTATTCTTATTATTTTTGTTCAAGGTTTCAAGGGAATAAAGCCCTAATCAGGGAAAAAATGTTCCAATCAGTGTGGTATTGGTAATCGGATTCTAACAAGAAGATGGTCAAAAATTAAATGTCCATTGTTACATGCCTCAACATTATAAGATGAAAAAATATATAAAATATTACTCTTTAATTTAAAACTACAACATCCGCATTTCGATCCATACCAAAAAATTTATATGAACATAACTTGGTCATCTGGAATCAAATTGAGGCATGATTTGTTCATTTGGAACAAATTTAAATCTCGCTTCTTAATTTAATGTAAATTAATTTTTTCCTAGATTAGAAAAGTCACATGATCCCTTTATTACAAATTTAAGGTACTGTGGCATGCAATAGATTTTGTTGAACTCTTAATTTTTAAGAAAATTATCACAAGAAAGATATAACCTAACCATATCTGGTTATTAGAGTCCTGATAGAGTTCTGAGGGTCTCATTTGAATTAAATAAAAAATAAATAAATAAACATATGTGTGCCTTGTTTGATTAATGGCATGTTCAAATGCATATTTTTTCATCAGTGATCATTGATTGAAGGATCCTAAGATGAACCTCTCAAGATCATTTACACATGCTCCAAAAATATGCACGAACATTGATCCTTGAATTATGAGTTCTAGCATCGAGCTCCTATGAGTCATCTGACGTCATGATGACCACCTTGACTACGATCCTACAATCCGTGAATGCGTCCTTTAATCGATTTCTTGGATGATTTGTTTCTCTCTCAATGGTGTGGGAAGAGTGAGGAGCTCTCAATTCATTCGAATGAGTTTCTTAACTTGCACCCCAAAAATGCACCCATCATCCACTTATATAGTAGATGTGAAAAATAACTTAATAGGGTTCATGACCCCCATATATCTGTTGTCCACTAAATATGTAATAAATAAATAAATATTATAAAATAACAGTGTCATAAATATTAGTTTTATTTAATCACACACTTATAACATAAATTAAATATATTATTTGATAAACTGAGTCATTAACTCGACTCATGATTCCCACTAATATTAAACAAAGAATGAATATTAAAACAATATTTTTTCATCCAATATTATTCCATGTATTTATTTAAACACATGTAAATATTTTTAATTAATTGATTCAACGAAATTATTTTTTACTAAAATATTTTTTAAATTATTTATTTTTCAATGATCAAAAAAAACATGGACAACTCTCGAACCCCATAGTGGGTCCCACCATGTCCTATATACATATTCCACAAAATTGGACACTATTCTGAATGGGTTATTGTGTGTGGCTCTCCAGGCCCTTATCTCAATAGCATTGAGTAATATTAAAAGACTAAAAGTGAAATATAGCAACCTATCATGACCCTTTAAGATATAAGGAGTTGTCATAGCAACGCGAACAAATATACATACATGTTCTGTGTAATATAATCTCATTGTCATATGATATCTCATAAAGCAGGACGCACGCATGTGTCACCATACATTGCTTGCATTATTTTTGTAAGAACCCAGATCTTCTTTTTAGGTATGTTTTCTTTTTTCTGGTGTTTTTTAGAAAAAGGAGATTTTCTGGAAATTTCTTAAGTACACACTTTGTACTTTATGAGTACAGGGCCTGTACTTTATGATTATACGTCATGTACTTTATGAGTGCATGTCGTGTACTCGGTTACCACAGGTAGCCATGTGTTGGTCGTGTAACGGCTATGCACACGACCGTGGGTGGTGTCCTGGAGGGCACCGAAAGTGGGTCTTGGTAAGTGAAAGTACACGTCGTGTACCACAAAATTACACACCGTGTACTTTCTTTTTAAATTAAACGCACCAGGGCCACGTCTGACGGACATAACCATCTCCTTATAGGTCTGGTTCGACCGAGAGAGATCGTACGACCGTGGAACTTCTCTGAGCCCCCATCCAAGCATCCATTCTCTAAATCCACCATATTTTATTGCATTGGGATCGCCTCGGTAAGCTCTTCCTTCTTCTAGAGCTTCGTTTCTTGATTCCTATTCATTCAATAGATATCATTGGTTGAGCGTTTTTATAATTTTTGTAGATCTATGGTATTTTTGGAGATTCAAGTCTTTAGGTTCACGTATGGTGATCCTATAACACTATGGTCGGTTGTTTGTGCCTTTCTGTAGAATGTCTTTGAGTTATATGTGCAGAATTTCCCAATACCCTTGAACGGGGTATTGGGTGTTTACTGTTTTAGCCTTGTTAATTTCCTGATATGCTTCTATGTTGGAATAGAAGTTAATTCAATGTGAATAGGGTTAATTTATATACTTTGGATGTGTTTTTTCTTGCATGTTTTGTTTATGACCGTTTGGTCATGCTTAGCCTGTTAGGCTGACTTGTTTTTCACCATGACTAGTACTGTAGGATGAAGTATTTGTTTATCTAACATGTTGTTATGTTGTAGACTTTTATCCAAGTAGTTCTTGAGGTTGACACTGGTCAAATTAGCATTTTCATTCTTTTTTTACTTACACAGGGTCATGAGAACCTTGTGTAGTAGACCATAGAGGGAATCGATATAAGGGCTTCTCCAGAGTGTCTGTTTTTACTATTATGAAGCGAGACCACAGGAGTAATTGACGTATGTGCTTCCTCAGAGTGTTTTTAGTTCCTCCAAGCAGGCCACAAGAGTAATGTGATGTAAGTGCTTCCCAAAAATTCCTTTTAGTTACCAATATGAGACTATAAGGGGAATTGACGGTGAATGCTTCCCCAAATAGTCTATACTAAAGCTGAATCAGAGGGGTTAGACTTTGTGTACTTCCCAGAGGGTTTCTTGTGTTTTCTAGGTAGGATCATAGGTGATTAGGTTGTGAGTACATCCCAGAGGGTTACCTGTTTATGATTATCTTTTTACATTCTATGTGGAACTGATTGCTTTGAAATGTGGAATTGTTTACTGCTGAGTACTTCCTTGTTTAACTCTTCTTTGTTCATTGCCTTCCATATATATTTACTGACTATTTGGCACAGATCACTTTGTGGTTGCCTTCTGGGATTTAGTCTCACACCCTGTTTGGGTCATGCTTTTGATTACAAACCGATTATATTGTTGCAGGTATAGATAGGGAAAGCGCCCTTCTACTTCAGGTACTTGACTGCTTTGGTGATGGAGAGCATGAGACGAAGCTAAGGCTTGTGATTCTGGGCAGTTGATTCTTTTTTTCTTTTTTAATTGGTTTAGTACTATATTCCAGCATTGCGACTTTTTTGGATGTTTCCCTAGACATATATATCATGCATCCTTTATATATGTTCTCCATTTGTTATTACTTTTAGTCTTCCGCTGTTTACTTTTGAATTGTATTATTACTACTTCCGCTATTGTATATCTGTTTTTACTTCCAGTGTTTCACTCTACCAATGAGGTCATAGTCTCCCCACTATCACACTCAAGGCCCTTACTGCTAGTCAGCGGCCTCTGGCATTTGGTGAAATGCTGTTGAGGCCATGTGACCAACCGTCTACGAGCACAACCACAAAACAGGGCAAGGGAAGCACTACCCTTTATCTGCGCTAAACAGAAAGCGCTAATAAAGGGGTATTCATTTATCAACGCTAGTTAAAAGCTCAGATAAATATACCCCTTATCAGCAATTTTTTTAGCACTAATAAATGTTATTATTCTTAATTTATATAAAATTATAATATTTATAATCGAATATATTGTTTTTTATATATATTGAAAATTATATACCAATATTTATAAATATATACTCTTTATTGTTATAATTATTAATAAATAGATATATATTTGTCTTATATTCCATTTTAAATAAATATATAAGAATATAAATAAATTATTAAATAAAAACCGTTGGAACCATTATTAGCACATATTAAAAGCAATGATAAAGGTTCTAGTGGTTTTTATTTAATAACCCTAATAGGCCATCCTCTCACGCATGCGGTCAAGATTTCACGGAAGCTGAACCAAACCCCTCTCCCACCGCGACCTCTCCTCCTCCTCCTCCTCCACCTTCTCCTCCTCCGCCGCTGCGTTTTCCTCCTATGTCGTGACCGTCATCTTCCTCCGTCTTCGCTGCCTCCGGCACCGTAGCCTCCTCCATTACTGCCTCCGCCATAGCTTCTTTATCTCCAAGGTCAATTTGATTTGATTTTACCCCATGCACCTTTCTTATAGGAAGTCCTAGTAACTAGGGTAAAATATTATTATTTTCTTGTTTGAGATATTATTTTTGATATGTTTACTAAATACTAGGTATTTACCTTAGATGTAATTATTTCAAATTTCTCATTCTCCATTGGAAATGGGCCCATCTACATGTATCATGGTTATAATTTTGGACTCACATGACATGTTCTTACATGTTTCTAAATGTTTTTTGATGTGATGTTCAACTATTTAGAGTTTCATCAATAACTTATATATAGTTTTTCAATGTAAAAGTTTGGTGGAATTATTGACAACTAAATTATAATGGTATGTCAATTCGATCCTAGTATATAATGATCCGTAGTTGTGTATGTTTAGGCTCTATATTAAATGGATGCATAGACATCCCTACTGTGTTGAAAATGGAATTTCATTCTTGAAGTTGTCCAAAAATGGTCATAAATTTCCATATGGATAAGGATTTTAGTTGAAGAAGAGCACCACAAAGAATCAAGAGAGGGTGAATTGAGTTCATGAATTCATGATCACATAAAGCACCCTTTATTTAGTCCATATAGTTTTTAATCCATTGTTTTCACTAGTAAAATACAAAAAAGTAAAATATAATGAGAAAGATATCACACATAATTCGTTAGTGGGTTCTTGGGATTTGTGGGATGTGGTAAATGGTGTACATGGTTTTAGATTTTTTTTCTCATGGGTTTTTGCTATTTTATGTTTTCTTTTCAGTTAAATATCTCCTTTACTGTGCGCCTCTCCTCTTCCTGGAACGCACTTTTTCCGTGTGCTTAACGACACCTTCATGGTGAGTTTTCTCCTGTTACTCATTGGTTTCCTCTTGTTCGCATGTTATTACTATTTAATATTGATCGATATAAAGTTAAATGTACGGGCTAAACGCCCTACTGAAAATCGTAGCTGTTGGTGTTCCTTGTTTGCACACTAAATGAATTGCATGTTGGTTGGTTCCGAATGAACATTTGAAAATAAAATTTTTTAATTTGCATATACTTGACTTATGAATGAACGCCCAGGATGATAAAACTTCTTTGATAACCCCTGAATTAACAAACAAAATTGAATAAGGGATGATTTGTAAAATCTGAAATCGTGATTGTTTGGTTTGTATGGTGTTGCGATTGTGAGAACACTTGTGTTTTTGTATGGTTTTTCGGTTATTGGCATGATTTTTATGCCATTTTTTCCATGTTGTAGTTCTTCCACCAATGAATATCAATCCAAACATTACCCATTTCAATGGCACCAACACTTTGTTACTGGTGCAATTCCACTGAACCCTAGAAAACCACTTCTAGAGGACTCTATGAGACACTTTATGGTGTGAGGTAGATGGTTTTCAGATTTTATATATTTTTTAAATACATGGTATTTAGTATTGTTAAATGGAACATGCTTCACCATACATGGATTTCATATAGATTTTAATTCCACAGAATATTTATCTCCAAAATTTACACCACATGAATCATCTTCTGACTCAAACTTGGAATAAGTTTCATTTTAAATGTTACATGACATGTGAACCTAGGTCAAACACAATGTATCTCCAAGACATATAATTTAGCATGAAACCATGTACATTCCATGAAATAATTCTATAACCACATGATATGTGTTTCACTTCACTCACACCATGTATAGATACCATGGAAACATGATGTATGTAGACTATACACCCCTAGTGGTCATGTAAGGACTACACACTCTGTATTCCATAAAAATGTAATGCATAGCCTGTGAGTTGATATAGTATGTATCTAAAGTACATGCCTTTAGCTCAAGTTGTTCTATATGTCATGTATTTTTAAATTCATCATGCAGTCTTTATAAGACTAACATGGAATTAATTTGATATATGTCAGATTAAATCAGGTATCTTATCCATACAGGATGTTCACCCTACTGGAAACACCATGTATATGAATTTCACATGTGTTTAGAAGTGGTAGTATACAACCAACCTTGATTAAGAACCCTACACATTGTTTATCAATTGAACAAATGGTGTGCTATGTTATTTTCATCATTATTATTTATTTTTCACTTAGATGATAGTATTTCATGTATGAGTAGCCCATTATAAATATCTTCTCATGTAGATCACAATAGTATGATTCACTCAATCATTGGAAATTTTACATGATGTGGTTTGTATATTTTAATTATCTTCACCTATATGTCCTTTATAACCATGTGTGATGTGTTTATTTTTATATTTTATAGTTTGGAGATGAAATTTTTGGACATAGTGTTAGTGAGGTTAGAGTAACAGTTAAATTGTATCCAATGATGGTTCATTGTAATGGAATTTGTACCATGATTGTTTTTTTATAAAACCCAAACTATGCCACTTGATTAAATAAAACATAATATTAGGCATGTTTGAGACCGAAACCATAAAGATGAAGAATATGAATAAAGAATGGATGAATGCCAATCGGTTGACAAAAGAGTATGAAGATGGTGTGAATGAGTTTATCAAGTTTGTAGAAGATCATGCATGTGACCCTTCTAAAATGCTTTGTCTGTTTTTCCGATGTTGTAATTCAAGAAAAATTAGTCTAGAGGAGTTGTAAGAACACCTGATCTATCACAGAATATATCGAAGTTATACATGTTGAAATAAACACAGGGAAAAAATGAATGTAGTTAGTGGCATGGAAAACACAACATTTTATGGATCATCTGATATGATTACAAGCATAAATAGTGAAGACGATCGTACGGAGGACGTGATTACAGTTGTGAATGATGAAAGTGATCGTATTGAGGAAATTACAAGGAAAATTGAAGTTGAACTTCGTGATTTCCTAAAATTGTTTGATAAGTTAAAGAGTTGTGAAAAACGCCATTCTATGCTGGTTGCACTAAATATACAGCATTGTAAGCCATACTGAAGCTGTATAATTTGAAAGCAGGCTACAGGTGGAGTGACGCCAGTTTTACAGAACTACTTTCTATCCTGAATGACATGCTCCCAGAACATAATGAGCTCCCACACAACAACATAAACTACATTTAGCGGCGGTTTTGTGGCGGAAGTTCACAAAACCACCCCTAATCATTTTTCTAAAATGGTTTCATAGAGGTTTTTAATAAACTGATCCAAAAACCATATTTTTTTAAAACTCCCGACCCATCCCTACCCCAACCCTCATTCTTCCCCCAACCCCCTACGACCCCGCATCCCTCCCTTCTTCCCCCAGCCCCCGGTGACCCCGCAACCCGCGTCTTCGGTGACCCCGCGACCTGCATCTCTAGCAGACCCCACGAGTGGTGACCCCGGTGACCCCACGACCCGCGACCCCAGCGACCCGTGACCCCCTTCTCCCGGCGACCCCTTCTCATGGCGACCCGAGCTTCTTCCCCCACGACACTAACTTCTCCCCCGACCCCAGCTTTTTCCCCAGAATACGGCGAGCTAGTACCCAAGATCTGGCTCCCCACCCATTATGTTAGTTACTAGTTTCATTGTTGGTTCTTATTTGCGGAAGTAGTCACTTGAATTGATTGATTTTTTTTGAATTCACTAGCATTTTTTATGTTGTTAAATGGGAGACCCATAGCATAGGGGTGTAGCATAATCATGGCTCACATTGTTACCTAAGTATCATTTTTTGAACTATCTCCCTATGTTTTTAAATTTTTTTTGCATATCTAGTTTCACACCTCCTTGAATTAAAAGAATTTTGCGTTATTTCCACTTCTATTGGAAAAGCATAAATACAATTGGAATTTTTAGAGTTTTAATTTACTATAATGTGGTTCAATTTATTAAAGGCCATCCCATGTACTAAATAAATAAAGGGAATTTTTTTTGAATGTATTTGTGGAAAATGGAATATCACATCCATTTATAGTTTTAAATTACATTAATATTTTAATTAAAAATTATATAATGTTATACGGTGATTTGAAATTTTTGTTCCATGTTTTGATAAGGAATTAGTGGACTGAAATGGTAAATCCCATATATAGTTTCAATGAACCAAGTAAAATGTTAATTTTCCTTATGTGAATTCAAATAATTTCTTTGTTAATTTTAATTCATTATGAATCCTTTATATAATGGGATGGGGGTTTTATAATGACTTTGGTATAATCTAAAATGGAAATGTGTTGTTATAAAATGGTTGTTGAATGTTTCTAAGATAGTCGTCACTTGGGAATTGAAATGATATATTAAATTTGGTGTTTTTGAATAGAGTTATAGTAAGAAAAAATAAGTAATTGTATATTATGGAATATTAATTTAATCCTATTTATCTATAATTGGGAAAATTATATGTAACATATTAAAGGACCACTAAAATTTATTATTTTAATGAGATTTAATAAGGATATTTCATGATAGGAAATTTATTCATTATTAATAATGAATGGATTTTGACATTTTCTTTTATTAACGACTACTATGGGTGTACTTACTTGGGTGTTATACATTTATTCTAGTTATGGATATGAAATTGGTGGGACTACTAGAATGATTGTGGATTCTATTATGGAAGTCACTTGAATGACATAGGAGCATTCCTTATTGGGATTAAGGATATCCAAAGTGAAATAATTCCATGAGCTGCCTTGGATTCCTTACTAATTCGTTATTATGAATTCCTTACGGTGTTTTCCCCTTATATTTTAGTGATTTATTGTCTTTTGAATGAAAAAACTGATTTTCAGGGATTACCTTGTGTTTACCATATGAATTTAATGACATAACCACCCCATTTTTGTAATATATATACGAGAAATAATGTTAGGGGTGTTGTCTTGGATTCGGGTCATGCGTCGTACTATAAATTCCTTGGACACATGGTACAATAGTTTTAATTTATAGAACGATAATGTTTAATCCCTTTAATTCACATTATTTATTAGTGAATAATTCAATCGATGGATTCCATGGTTTTTAGATTAATAGTTTATAAGGGAATGTCTGGTCGATCCTCTATGGATTCCATTATGTTTTCATGGACACAGTAACCTTGGTTACACACCCCAAAAATAAACTAAGATAATGATAGTGATTTTCCTATTTAGAGCGATCCAATATGGGACTATGAAGGTAGGTATGACTTTGGTTGTCACTATAGAGCCTAAGATCAAAAATTTTGTTTATATATAGACATGCAATGAAATGGTCAGGTGGGAATCTATTATTAGTATAACATCTTCAAGAACATGTTATATTGGAAGGATATTTTAAGGATTTCAATGGTGGTATCCTAATTAAATTTTATCTCTCTGATTGGGTTTCCATGGAATTTTGGTTCCTTGTAACATGTCACTTGTTTTTTCATCTTACATTTTTATTGATAGGGCCTATCTTATGAGGTTTACATAGCCTTCTAGAGTAGAGTAGGGGTGGAGGTACCAGACTGTATACTAAATTAATTTGATATGGGATAATGGTCAATTGTTTTATTCTATTATTTTGATATCCTGTACATATGATCCACCAATCGGGAATATGTTTATTCATATATTTGATATATTATTTTTCACAGCATATGATTTTTTACAAAAAAAACAACTTTCATTCATTCATTGTGATATTAATTTGAACTAAATAATGTGATTGATTATTATCATTGAAGTTGCGGATAATCATATAAGGAGGGAATAGTATCCATAAAGTAACCTCGATTTCCCACATTTCTAGTCAGCATCTTCTGGTTTAAGGGGATGCACGCTTTAGTCCATGTGGTGTATGGCCAAATGGAAATAATTTTAGTGTTTTTCAAGGTTGGTTATTACACATATATTCAAGACATAGGCACCCTAGAATACCCTGGTAACTCCAAAATCAACCTCAATATGTTCGGATCAAGAACCAACTCATAACCAACCAATTGAATCCTTAAAATACTACTACCATGTTACAGACGTTCCAAAAATGTTATGGGGACTCTAAGACATAAGTATTCTCAAGAACTGTGGATCACATACACTTTTGTCATAAACCAACCCGGGTCTCCCCCTTTCCGGGACACCCGAGTTATCCCATAAAATGGTTGAGAGGAAATATGGATCCTCCAAGGCTAGAGAAAAGTTATAAGAGAATAAACAGGGTACCAATGTGAACTATTTAGCTATAGAATGAAATATATTCCAATGGGATTCCATCTAGAAACCCAATGTCTCTATTCTAAAAATTATATGGTCATATCACGAGATAGTAAATTATGAAATAAGGAAAAAACAAATAAACACTACAACATAAACTGCATTTAGAGGTAGTTTTGTGCTGACAGTTCACAAAACCGCCGCTAAACGAATTTCTAAAATAGTTTCGCAGCTCTTTTTAATAAACCACCGTGAAAAAAATATATTTTTTTAAAAATACCTACCCTTACCTGCCCCAAAACCCATTATTCTCCTACCCCCCCCCCCCCCCCCGCGTCCCCGCGCCCCTCCCTTATTCCCCTAAACCCCCGGCGACCCCACGACCCGCGTCTCCGATGACCCCATGAACTACTTCTCCAGCAGACCCCGCGACCGGCGACCCCGCGACCCGCAACCCCGGCAACCCGCAACCCTCTTTCTCCCAGTGACCCCTTCTCATGGAGACCTAAGGTTCTTCCCCTGTGACCCTAACTTCTCCCCTGACCCCCACGATGCCAGCTTCTACACCACACTTCAGTGAGCCAGAACCCTAGATCTGGCTCCCCACTCGTGCTGTCGGCGACTAGTTTCATTGTTGGTGTTTATTTCCAGAGGTAGTCACTTCAATTGATTGATTATTTTTGAATTCACTTTAATTTTTTGTTTATGTTGTAAAATTGGAGTCCCATAGCATAGGGGTGTAGCATAATAATGGTTCACATTGTTACCTAGGAATCATTTTGTGAACTATCTCCCTATATTTTTTAATTTTTGAGCATATCCAGTTTCACTACTCCCTGAATTAGAAGATTTTATTGTTCCTTCCACTTCCATTTGAATCACATGTCCAAACTATTGGATATCTTAATCATAAATCCTCTTTTCCTTCCTTTGCTTCCAAGTTCCCCTCTTTCAGTTTTCATGTGGTTTGGATGGCTGATTTTCTCATTATCTCTTCTTTCTCCACTCCCTATACCATCCCCTAAATTTTCACTTTTCTCTTGAAACCAAACTCCATTGATGAAAAACATTAGTGTTTGGTTAGGTTATAATCTTTTTGTTACGATGTCTATGTATTTTAGATCTTTTTCTTTTCTGGGTTCATTATTTTTCTTTCGAAGATGATTGGCGGTGAATTTTTTTCATAATTGATGTTCGTGTTTTTTTGTGATTCATTAATTTTACATATCACGAAAAGCTTAATTTTTCTAATTGATTTTATTATTATTTAAAAAATATAAATAATACTAATTTGGGGATATAAATTTTATTCAATCACCTCTATACATGGAATAAAAGTTATTTCTATAATTTATTAGTTCTTGTTTTCTTAAGTAAAGTTTTATACATTCCATGTAATTTAATCAATTACTAAGAGGCTCTTCTAAATTAATTTAACTATTAAGAGAGGTGTGTGATAATGATTATGTCCTAAAATTTGTATTCTATGTTATCATGAACTATAGAAACATAAATTTTATAGTTATATTTCATTATTGGGGTAGAATATGAGACTTACTACATGATCAAACTTGTTAGTTGTCTTGGAAGACTAGATAAATAAATAAATAACATTTTAAAATGAAAGATAAAAAATGAACACATTTCAATAAATTTATTATATCTTACTTTATATCCTTTCAAATTATATATTGTTCTCCTGTAGATATAATAGGGAATGGAAAAAAGGTAATGTTGATCTCAGATTCCTAGTAACATTTAGCATACATTGGATGTTTTCAAAAAATAAGAATAGCATAAGTGATATAGTTGGAATAAATGAAAATTATGAATTCATAATCAACTAAAATTAGGGTAATTATATATCATTGGAAATGAATCTATTTCTCTATTTAGTAGTAACTATGTGTTTTAATTTTTTTTATTATTGTGTAGTCACAGTGTGATATACATGGATAAAAGCTAGATCACATTACCGAGGACCACACCTCAATATGTTAAGGGTTTGAATGTGTTTTTAGATTCTTCAATTTTTAATAGATCTGTTGAAGGGAGAATAATATGTCCATGTACTAAATGTAAATTTAGAACATGGTTGAAGAGAGATGAAGTTTATGAACATTTAATACTGAAATAATTCCATGTTCAATATTTTAGTTGGATTTGGCATGGAGAATCGAACAATACAGAAATATTGAGCACTGATGTTAATCCATATAATGAGGTCCCAAGTTCATCGACAATGGAAAATGTAATGCAAAACCTCATAAATGATGCATTCGGCACTACAAGACACCATTTTCAGCATCAAAACATATCAGAACAACCAGAAGAGGATGCCCCAAAATGCAACGTGACAAGTGATGTTTTTGAGATTGTAACACAAGAATATCATGATTGTAACATATCATTGGATCCTCCTATTGATTCTATGGAACCAAATTTTAGAGAAAACTTCACTGAGGAAAATATGTTTCATGATTTAGTTGACGATGGAAATAAAGAGTTCTATAGTGGGTGTTAGAAATATTCAAAGCATTCATTTCTGCTGAAGTTGTACAATATCAAATGTCTATGTGGAATTATAAATAAGGAAATGTCCATGATATTGGAATTTATTCGTGATGTATTTCCTGAATCAAAAATTCAAGAATATTTTTATGATATGAAAAAAGTTGTTAACAATCGTGTTCTGAATTATACAAAAATACATGCATGTCTCAATGACTGTATGCTTTATTGGTGAGAGGATTCAAGTATACATAATTGCAATAAATGTTCTTCCTCTAGATGATAGTCAAAGGGTGATGTTGGAAGTCTAAATGCACATAATTTCATGGAGAAGAATAAAAGGAACACACCAACAATATTTTTTCATTATTTTCCTTTGAAGCCTCGATTGCAAAGATTATTCATGTCATCGAAAACCACCGAACACATGACGTTGAATTCTATAGATAATAACAATGATGGGTTAATGAGACATCCACGAGATTTCCAATAATGGAAGACATTTGATTCATTACATCCATATTTCTCAGATTATCCAAGTAATTTTGATTGGGATTGGCTGTCAATGGATTCAACCCATTTCGGACATTGAGTACCAGTTATAGAATTTGGACAGTTGTTTTGATCCCTTATATTCTTCCTCCATGGATGTGTATGTGAAAAACATCTTTTATCATTTTGATGATTATTCCTGAAAAAAATGCCTGGAAATGATATTGATGTATACTTGAAGCCTTTGATTGATGAATTACAGGAGTTATGGAGCAACGATGTTGAGACATTTGATGCTTCTTCTAAAACAATGTTCAAAATGCATGCGTTAATGTGGACCATTAGTTACTTCCCTGGGATTGGGAATTTATCTGGTTGGAACACTTACAAAGGTTTGGCTTGTCCCATTTGTAACTTTGATTTTGTGCCCAAATGGCTTCCTCATAGTAGAAAACGGTGCTTCTTGTTCCATTGATGATTTCTCGATGCATCTCATAGATTTCAGATGAACATATCAAAAGTTAATGGTTCCACTGATTGTAGACCACCTCCAAAGTTTTTAAGTAGTTCTGAAATATTGATGCAGCTTGAAAATGCTGGAACAGAATTTGGGAAGGTTCATCATTTGAATGATAACAGAAAACAGGTCGGAAGTACATTTTCATGTGAAATCAGAATGCAACAATGGAAGTAAAAAAGTTTATTCTTCAAACTGCAATATTGGGAATTTAATTTTTTTTCGTAACAAACTTAATGTGATGCATATAGAGAATAATGTCAGTGATAATTTGATTTTCACATTACTTAATGAGAATGGAAAGTCGAAGGATCATCTCAGTGCTCTCAAAGACTTACAAGTAATGAACATAAAACGTGATCTCTAGCCAGATGAGAATGAAAAGTATCCCCTGAAAATTTTTGCAATGAAAAATAGGGATAAAGATACATTCCTTCAAATTTTAAAGAATGTGAAGGTATCTAATAGATATTCGAGTAACATCTCGATGTGTGTTGACTTGATGAATCGTAAGTTACATGGATTGAAAAGTCACGATTCACATATTTTTTACAACATTTACTTCCATTGTCATTGCGTACATTATTACCTAAAAAAGTTAATGCTGTTGTACTCCAATTCTAAAAAAAATTTAGGCAATTATGTGAGAAAGATATACATCCTTTTCAGCTTGACAACCTCCAGAAGTTTTTTTTATTGACCCTTTGTGCAATGGATATGATCTTTCCTCCATCATTTTTACTGTCATGATGCATTTAACTGCGGATTTGGTTGAGGAAGCTAAATTTGGTGGCCCCGTTCATTATTAATGGTTGTATCTAATTGATATGTATTTTATTTATATATTTTTTAGTTATGTAAACAATTTTTGGAATTTAAATAAATGTGTATTATTATTATCTTATTTCATAGATATCATAGGCATTTGAATGCATACATGAGAAATTAAGCTCAACCATAAGGCTCTATTGCTGAAGGCTATTTGGATGAGGAGTGTCTTACCTTTTGTTCAGGATATTTGGATGATTTTTAGATAAGATTTAACCGACTTGGATGTGTTGATAACACATCAACTCAATATCAAATGTATAAGAAATCAAAAATATTTCTTGCTATTTTCCGATCAGTTGGGAGAACCTCAAATGTGACACTAACAGAATTGATATTATTACAGGCACATAGATATGTGTTGATGGATAATGAGATTTCAGATCCATTTATTGAAGAGTTCAGGATACAAACAAAGAGACTAATTAGAGGCCGAACCCCAAATGAGAAATATATAACAAAATATGTGAATAAAGATCTTGTAGAATGGTTTGCACGACGTGTAAGTTCATAAATATTTCAATAAATATGAATATTAGTTTGACACATAAATTTTGTAAATCTATTAAATTATATTTCTTTTTTCAGATCATGAATACTGATACTCGAGCAGACTTTTCAGAAGATTTGAAGTTTCTTGCTAGAGGTCCTATAAAACAAGTTAGGAAGTTCGACGCTTATATTGTGAATGGATTTAGATTTCATACAGTTGATCGAGAAGTGTGTTTGAAAACATAGAATACTGGTATATTTACATTTTCTGAAGTGGGATACTATGGAAATATTCATGATATTATTCAATTAAACTACCATAGAAATTTTTATGTTGTTTTATTCAAATGAAAATGGGTCGATATTATCAAGGGTGTTAAAAGAGATTCCTTGCAATTTACTTCTGTGAATTTCTCTCGCTCGATGGATATAGGTGATCATGAACTGCATGATCCATATATCATATCATCAGAAGAAAAAAATGGTATATTATGTGAATGATGTAGTGGATGAAGGATTGAGTGTATTTTCTCACGTAAATCAAAGAGATTTGTATGATATGGGTGATGAAGTGGAATATTTGACCTCTTAAATTTAATTTCTTCAACAACAGGAAGCATAATTATTTGTCCATCATGATATTGAAAATATTAGTCTAGAAAGGATGAATGAAGTGGATGAAGCTATGGAGCAGGAAACCAACATGATTTAAGGGGAAAATGATTGTCTGTAAAATGAGTTATTCATTCAGAAACCACTTATTTCATTTCTGAAATCATTCATTATCATTGTTATATATATTTTGTCTATTAGTACTGGGAATCTATTATATATTTTAATTTTTTTCTACATAATTTTTTTTTAATATATATTCTACACTTAATTTGATTTGATTAAATGACAGTAATGTCGAGGAGGAAGCGGTACACTATTTCATCTAGTTCTGCGACAGATGATGATCCATCTGGCTCCCTCCCTACGACATCTGAGGCACTAGCTGCCTACACCCCTGCAATATCTCCCCCCGCACCATCTCTTACACTATCTGTGGGTGTCCCATTAAAGGCTGAGTCATTGACTCCCCCTTCAGGAGCCTCAACAGTGGGGCGGCGACACGCCCCTTGTAGTTCAACATGGACATACTGGAGTTTCACTGTCATATGTACAATTTTTAATTAAATAAATTTATTGCATTATGTTTATACTAATTGTTTGCTCATTGAAGATGAAAAAATGCAACCATGGAGAAAAACATAAAAAGTTCAGATGTTTGGAATATGAATGGAGAGAAGATATTCATTCCATTTGATTCTTATGAGGTCCCTACGGATGACGTCACGGGGTTACTTGGCCAGATTCTAGGCCAAATGGCAGCGGAGGCCATTTTACTTCCTATTTATTATGATTATTGGAGACATATGACTCCAAGATTAAAAAATAAATTTTTTTATTACCCAAAAAAGGTATTTTTATTACATTATCGTTTAATTGAATGTCATGTTACTGATATGTTCAAAATGAATTTCTGTATACAGATGTTCTTCCACTTTATAGTTGCGGATGTGATAGCACAGAAGTGGATGTCGAAAAATCTTGGTCAGAAATGGAAAGATTTCAAATGGATATTGTGGTGTGATGTCAATGATACTTCATTGACCGTGCAACAGATGTATGAGAATCTACCCAGTGGGGTAGCGAATGAATAGTGGAATGTTTTTGTTGAAAGACATCGTGATGATACGCGAATGGTATTGAAATTTATATTATTATATTATCCTAATTTTACATTTATAAATTTATATGAAGAGGAAATGGAATTGAATAAATTAGTGTTAAATTTAATTTTATTTATTTCAGGATCTCTCAAGATAGAATGTATCAAACAGGGCTAAGAAAGTCATCCCTCACACTGCAGGCTCAAAAAGCTTTTCTAGAAGCTGAACAACATAGGTAATCTTTTAATTAGTTTAAATATTTATAATAAAATATTATCTGTTTAATATATTGAATTGTTGATTTTTCTTTTCTTAATACATTCACAGAGTTTAGGGCACAAAGCATCCTGAACTGAACTGTGGTTGGATGTTCACAAAAAAACAGATGGAATTTTTGTTAATGAAACTACCAAAGAAGTTGGGGTATGGAGTAAATGTTTTATTATAATGACTTATTATCAATTTTTAATGTGTTAATATATATTTATATTTGATTTATATGTAAAAATTAAAGAAATATGGGATGCCAATCCTGGCCAGTCCTACTCAGTCTCCTAGGATGACCCGGTTTCTAAAGTCATTTGGAAGGAGCATCCTGGTAGAGTGCATGGGATGGGTTTGGGACCCGTACCATCTGAGGTCTTTGGAAGGCCACCAGGGATTCTAGCTACATATACTCCTGGTTATTGTCAGTCCATACCAAAAGATTCTCAGAGGGAGATTGCTTCTCTACAAACCACATTTTAAGACCAGGGGGATCAGATATCCTCTATGCAGAGTTCGTTGACTAATATATACCAACAGATGAGCAGATATGCCCCTAGTGGTAGTGCATCGATTGGTGGTGAGTAGGTAAATCCCAAAATATCAAAATCATTTAGTTTGAAAACTTTTATTGGTTTTAATTTTAATTATAAATATGAAACAATATTTCATTTTCAATATAATTTTCCTATAGATGGCAGTAGGAAGTGGAGATAGAGGTGGAGAGGGTGAAGATGCATCATCAGACTGTGATTAGTTTTATTTTTGATGTGTTGAACAAATATGGGAACAATTGGTTTTTATATGTAATATGTGTGGAACATAGTTGCCACAAAACATTTTCATGTCCTATTTTCTTTATTTCTCATGTTTCCTTTTATAAATTTTATTGATTTCTGATGTTTCCTATTATGTCTTGATTTCTCGAGTGTGGTATACATCATTCCATTTAGGCATGTGTTTGAATTGGTAGTCATGATTTTGAATGACTAGGAGTTAAACCCATTTTTGATGTGTTGAACAAATTGGGTCATTTCATACGGATCAAGGGAATAGTGTTGTGGACACTTTGGTGAGGAAGAATGTGTAGATAGTGAATATTCATGTGTTGTTAATGGTTATCAAATTCTGTTCATGATGATAAAATGTGGTCATACCCCATATAAAACATAGGTTCCTTTTAATGGGAGATTGTATTAAACCGTATAAAATCAGGATTCATTGGACGATGTGTATTGGATGATCAAAAATTATTACACTATATAAAATTTGGTTTCCACTTATGATAATTATGATATGTTCAAAAAAATTACCACACATATAACATGGAAGCATCACATTATGTGAGATGAAAAAAATCATTTTCTTCAAGTCATGACATTAAACATTATCCTTATCTCATTCCTTCGAAATGTGATGACACATGATAATCATTATATTCCAAAATTACCTCTATATATAGGATTACCCCTACTTCAAATGTTGTTCTTATACTATACCATATTCTAGAACAATATGTGTCTTGATTCACACTCTCATGGGATAAATAATGATTCTTAGACATCCTTTTTTCGGTCTAGATGTAAATTTATTAAGCCTTTGGCCCCATTACTCCATTTACGGTCCACGGATTATAACCTTAAATAATGTTAAGTTCATATCAAAATGTTCATGTGGTACCTGGGACTACATTAACCCCTTATACATTGGATTTTACCCATACCATGACACATAGATACCATGTAGAGATTCATCATCCTAGTCCATGAATCATGACGTTAAATTTTTCATCATGGTCTTGGTTGTATGATGTTACATGATGTGCAGTCATTTTCAGGATTTCATCATGGGTTAAAGGGAATGTTTTTTCCTATAACCCCAGGTTTTATTCACCACAAAAACATTATTGACTACCCCACCTTACCAATATATACTATAATATTTTATATCAAGAGATCCCTAGTCCAAGCATCATGACAAAAAATATGCTCATACATCCATCACATGGGTTTATTCATCCTTGGAGTTTCTTCAAACATCTATTTCAACAACATTCTAGAACTATGGGTGGGTTGATTCCCATTTCCATGGGATACTTATTGATGCATATATCTTCTATCATTGAGACTAGATGATGGTTCACCATATAATAATCCATTACATAAGTTGTCATTTCCCCAAAACACTCACATGAGCCTCTTTTTTAGCAATAATATCCTTTCAGTTATGTTGACACATCAATGGGCCAAGATGCTCTCATATCCTTATTTGAGGAAGTAAATAATGGGTATGTATATGCAAAAGACCTTCTAAAATCCTACTAAGATGAATTTAAAATATATCATTACCCTGTGTAAAATATATATACCTATTAATGACAGATAATTTAACCCCATTAAAAATTGATATGTCTCCTAAATAGAGATAGTTTCACCTATTATAAATTCTCGATGAATAATATTATAATATTTAATTATTCAATATCATCATCCATGAAGGTAAACCCTTCTGGCGTTGGTATCCTATAACACCGTGAATCATAAAAATATGTGTATTGATTCCAATAATCACGATATAAGTTGTTGCATATAAATATTTAATTCAGGGAACAACCCTATCACCGACTCATTATAGGTTTCTCCCTTTCCTATCTACTTTGTACAAATCATAGAGACCTTTAACTCAAACATATTCCTATATTTGGAGCTCTGGGAATTTAAACTACTTGTAGTCATAGTCCATGTTGTATGATTTTAAACATCAAAGCCCAATTTCCTCAGCAAACAATGTTAATTATCAACCATACCCTATTAAATGAAATAAGGATGCCTCATCCGATAAGTGTGGGATGATTATAAAACTAATTACCACATATAAAACTGAGATTCATCGTATGATAAGTATGAAATGAACCACACATTACCCGTATAAAACTTGTATTTCTACGAATATGAGATGATATGATATCCTTGCCAGAGATGAAATCACTCCAATGAAAATAGTCTCTTACCTTGCCACGCATCAAAACTATGTTTGTCTTGATTCCCATTATGAGGAGACACATATATATGCATGTATATTTCATCTCAGTCCCATCCCGACTAGCAACTCATCATGGTAACATTTCCCTCTAGGCCAGTCTTGAATCTTGTCAACCCACATGTTTAAATAGAACATTTGAGCACTTGAGGAAATATCTCCCATGGAACCTAATATTATATATGGTACATACCCACATACACTTGTGAGGTTCAAACATTCTACTATTTGGATAATCCTCAACCTACCAATCTGAAAAGGATATCTAATGAAATGATTCATGGACATAGTGTATTACATACCATCTTAGGCTTATTCAATGCAGTACATTTACTGATAAAAAGTGTATCTCATGCTTTGATCTCCATGAATATTAGATCATGATATTTTTCATCCTATCCTCACCCAGATAAGGTATCCAATGTTTTAAACATGGTTAATAATAATTCTATTTCTGTCGATTACTCCCATTTCACTTCCCAGTTCTCATAAGTTGAACTTTTCATCGTGATATTTTTCAGGTCACTTCTTCCCTCATTGGGTTCACCCCTATAATCAACTATAACTATATAAATATCCTTGATTATTGAATCAATGATGGCTCAGTAGGGATTAGGGATTGGGAGGAAGTCCACCTCAAGCATGGTTGAGTTTCATGATCAACACATGGTCCTAAATATATAAACTTAAATGAGTATTCCATGTCCATGAATCACTAATCTAGACTAATTTTAAATCAACCTTAGAATGTGTTGTGTGGTTTTTTACCCATTACTTATCAATTCAGGTCATGTTTTTTTACTCCCCCTCACTACACATATCCATTTATGATGTTCCACTATATTTTCCAAGCATCACGACCATAATTTTTTTACTAGTTGTCTCCATTCTTGTTTAAATTTTTTGTGCACTAATCTGTTAGGATATTGGTATTTCCGGTTTCATTTGTTTTTCAGGGAAGTGGTGCAGTGGAAGCAAAATTTCTAGTTTTTGGGTCAGCTTTTCGCCGTGGTTTTAACCGCTACTAAAGTATACTGGTAAGACATTAGTGTCTATTAAAACCGCTGCTAAACGTATGTATTTTTTACTTAGCGGTGGTTATAACCGCCACTATGGGCTAAAATTTAGCGGCGTCTTCAACCGCCGCTACAGAGTCACATCACCCATTTGCATTCCACAAGAGTTTTCAGGACTTTATTGGCCGTTTTAAAGATTTTATTCACAGAAGTTATAACCACCTCGGATAAAATAAAATCCAGGTCCTGTAAAACACGCCGCTATAGTCACAAAAACTGCCGCGAAATGAGGCAGCTACGATGCTTACCTTAAACCACCACAAAATGGAAATAACTGCCAATAATAGATTTTTGACGCCCATTTTAGTGGAGGTTTCTATAAAACTCCACCAAATCATATAGAGGCGGTTTAAACCACCGCCAATAGGTGGTTTTCTTGTAGTACCAAGCCGAACATACGACACCAAACTAATACTACAATCGATGGGATTGATCTTTGAATGATTACACACCTGCCCGAATGACTGTATATTGTTTAGCATGGACCACAAATCACTTAAAGAATGCCCAAAGTGTGGTGCTTCTCATTACAAGAAAGTTTTTTGTAGTCTTACGAAAGTTGCATGGTACTTTCCAATCATTCCAAGTTTCAGGCACCTATATGGAAGTGAGGAGACTGCAGGACAATTGACATGGCATGCAGATACAAGAATTAAAGATGGGAAACTATGTCACCCGATATAATCTCCTCAGTGGAAGATAATTGATCAAGAGTATCCTAAATTTGGAAACGAGCTGAGAAACCTTCTTCTAGAGTTATCTACGGATGGGGTGAATCCTTTTGGATTTCAAAGCAGAAGTCACAGTACATGACCAGTTATGTTGGTAAATTATATCATACCATCGTGGTTATGCATGAAATGAAAATAAATCATGTTATCTATGATTATATTAGGACCAAAACAACCCGGTAATGATATTGATATTTATTTGGATCCATTATTCGATGATTTGAAAATATTGTGGGATTCAGGTGTTACGTTGTATGATGCATAAAAAAATGATGATTTCACTATGAAAGACATGTTATACGGGACGATAAATGACTTTACTGCTTATGAAAATTTTTCAGGATATAGAATTAAAGGAACTCAATGGTGTCCCATTTGCGAACAAGGTACACAATCAATTAGGTTGAAACATTAATCGAAAACCGTGTTTCTAGGACATCACAAATTTCTACCCCGACAACATAAGTACCGATCATGGACGACATCATTGAATGGATGTTCAGAAGAACATACATCACTGTCTCCACTAACAGGTGATCAATTGTTTGAGAAATTAAAATATTTGGACACTACTTTTGGTAAACTGTTTTAAAAAAACCTTATGATAACTCGTTGGAAAAAGAGATCAGATTTTTTTGAATTACCATACTGGAATTTCTTGTATGTCAGACATTTTCCTGATGTTATGCATGTTGAAAAAAATGAATGTGATAGTGTCATCGGCATGTTACTAAATGAACCCAGAAAAACCAAGGATGGAATTAAGGCAATATTGGACATGGTTGAGATGGGAATATGAGAATAGTTGGCACCAGTGAAGGGTGAAAACGATCATTTATTCCTCCTGCTGCTTACACTCTTTCCTGGTAGGAGTGATATTAGTTTTGAAACCTCTTGAATGACGTAAAGGTTCCAGTGGGGTATTCATTAAATATCAAGAACATCGTGTCAAAAGGAGTTTTAAAATTTAAGAGTCTGAAATCACATGACTTCCATGTTTTGATGCAAGATCTAATTCCTATAGCATTACGTTTCATTTTTCCCAAGAATTTCTCCATACATTAATGAGGATCTATTTCTTCTTCAAAGCTCTATGAAACTATGTTATAAACCCGGGGAAATTTTCAACTATGGAAAGTGAAATCTCCATCATATTGTGTGAATTGGAAATGTTCTTCCCAAAGACATTTTTTGTTATGATGGTTCATTTGATAGTTCATTTGGTGAGAGAGAATCGATTATGTGGTTCTGTACACTATAGATGGATGTACCCCATTGAACGGTATATGACGAATTTGAATGGTTATGTCATTCAATCCACTCACGAGAATCTTAAAAGATTGATGGGAACCAATATTGTGGATTTTCAATTTTCCAATTTTAGTTTCCCTTATATGTGGGTGGGGGATGTCCAGGAGGGAGGAGGGTGTCCAGAAGTGGGGGGGGGGTGTCTAGGAGGGGGTGTGTCCATGAGGGAGGGGGTTTCCTGGTGTGAGGGTGGGTGGGTGTGTCCAGGAGGCGAGGGGGGATGTCCAGGGGTGTCTAAGAATGGGGGGAGTCCAAAAGGGAGGGGGTGTCCAGGTGGTGTCCATGAGTTTGGTGTCCAGGAGAGGAGGGAGGGGTGTGTCTAGAAGGGAGGGGGTGTCCATACAAAGATCCATTCAATTCCATTCAATACTGATAATATAAAATGGGTAGATCACTTATAGAGTAGCCTAAAGTGGGTCTGTAGTGAGACATCAAAAGTTCCAACCAACCAAACCAATTCCAAGCCCATGTAAAGGCCCAAGAATTATATTCTAGTAAAATTTGAGGCCCAATATATATTATTTAATTTTATAAAGACCCAAAATATGCATCATTTACCTTTACCACATTATATTTATGTGAAATTTCATTCCTATTCCTCCAATATATTTTTTGTATGGTCTTTTTCCTTGATTTGTTGAACAGTATCTCTTAAACATATATATTATTTTATAATTAATATTGTTGAATGATGGTGTATGAATAATATTTATTCCACTATCAAATAGAATATGAAAATATAGTTAGATAAAGAAGGTTATTAATGGGTATACACTAAAGAACTAGGAGGGAGGGGGTGTCCAGGAACTAGGGGTGTCTGGGAGTGGAGGGGGTGTCTAGGGGGAGGGAGGGGGTTGTAGGTGGAGTGGAGGGAGGGAGGGGGCTGCAAGGGGAGTGGGTGGATGCAAGGGGAGGGGGTATGTCCAGGGGTAGAGAGGGGGCTGTCTAGCGGGGCTGTCTTAGGGAAGAGAGGGAGGGGGTTGTCTAAGAGGGGAGGGGGCTGTCCGGGAGAAGAGGGAGGGTGTCCAAGAGGTGGGAAGGGGGTTGTCCAGGGAAAGGGAGTGGGGATGTAAGGGGAGGTAGGGGGTTCAATCCAGGGGTAGGGAGGGGGGCATTGATGTTAACCAGAGTGTCGAGGTAGATCAGAAAACATGATAAAAGACTATTTTGAGCCTCTAAAAAGATAACCATGTTGCCTTTAAATGGACTTTAATACCTTCATTTATTCCATCAAAGACATGACTAAAATCCAAAAATATAAGACTGAAATTCACTCAAATGTAAGCTATAGAAGCCAATCATTCTGTTCCAGGTTTTTTCTAAAAGTTTACCCTTGGTGCTTAAAATAAGAAGTTTCTACAGGTCACTGTCTCAAGAGTGATGGTGTGGTTCCATCAATGGGGTTTTTGCCTCCGAACAAGAATGTCAGATGATACCACTCTATTAAATGGTACTAATTCATAATCAGTCGCGGTCTGAATGGCAGTGAAAACATCTTTTTATGGCTAAGTTATCGCATGTTTCCACTCATGTGTCCCATCTCCTCAGTTCCCTTCTATAGAAGAAAGGTCTTCATTTCCTTTTGCAACTTGGTTCCCATCATATGCGACTGGGATCATGTTCTCCATGTTGTTCTCACCTCTGTGCTATATCCTCCATGATCACTTTTGACCGAGCATTGTCTGCCGCAGTTTCTTCGAGTCCAGATGTGTGCTTTTCCAGTTTCTCCATACTTTCTGACTGCCGCACATGGTCCCATGGAAAAAAAGTGTAGACGGATCCTCTTGTGAGTTTTAGTCACATATACTGCAAAAGATGTTACTGGCACCCCGATCGCATCTCTCCAATTCATCTCCTTGTTTCTGCATCCTTCAGAACGTGCCAATCTCCTCCATAGCCATCATCAACTGATATTCTTCCATTGCCTACGTCTTAGTCATTCTCATCGCCAATGTAAGTCACTTCCCCTCTTGTTGTGGAACTTTCCTCATGCTACACAGCATGTTAGTGGTGTGTTTTCTGTATTCACCTTGCTCTGTCAACTCATGTTCCCACATGCGCTGCTCTTGAACCCACCGCTGTTGGTGCAACGTGAGAGCTTCCATTTTGGACACAATGTCTTAATTCTGAAATTTACAAGGGTTTCATCCAATTATTGTAACAAGATTTTTTTATGACAATATATTAATTTCGTCATACCCACTAAAATATATTATTATTATTGTTACTACTATAATTGATATATTTTCAGTTTATTTTCATTCCTTGTCCAAAGATATCATTTGTTTTTTCCTGGTTCAAGTTCACTATAGATTTGCGGAACAATATGATTTTTCTGTCCAGGGGGGTTGTCTCGGGGAGGGGAGGGAGGGGGTTGTCCAGGAAGGAGGGGGTGTCCGGGAGTAGAGGGGTTGTCCAAGAGGGGAGTAGGCTATGTAGGGGGTGGGAAGGGGGTTGTCCAGGAAAGGGAGGGTGATGTAAGGGGGGGAGGGGGTTGTCCAGGAGGAGGGAGGGGCGTTGCAGGTGGAGTGGTGGGAGAGAGGGGCCTGCAGGGGGGTTGTCCAGGGGTAGTGAGGGGGTTGTCTAGGGGGATGTCTCGGGGAGTTGAGGGAGGGGGTTTTCCAATAAGGAGGGGGTGTTAGGGAGAGGAGGTGGGGCTGTCCAGGGGGGGTGTTCAATAGGTGGGAAGGGGGCTGTCCAGGGAAAGGGAGGGGGCTGCAAGGGGAGGGAGGGGGTTGTAGGTGGAGTGGTGGGAGTGAGGGGGATGTATGTGGGGGGGGGGGGTGGGGGTTGTCCAGAGGTAGAGAGGGGGATGTCTAGAGGAGGGGAGGGAGTGGGTTTCTAGGAGGGGATGGGGTGTCCAAGAGAGGGGGGGGTGTCCAGGAAGTGGGAAGGGGGTTGTACAAGGAAAGGGATGGGGCTACAAGGGGAGGGAGGGGTGTCCAGGAGGAGGGAGGGGGGCTGTAGGTGGAGTGGTGGGAGAAGGGGGCTATCTAGGGGTAGGCAGGGAGCTGCAGGGATGGTTGTCCAAGACGGGGGATGGGGGCTGTAGGTGGAGTGGTGGGAGGGGGGGTTGTCTAGCGGTGGGGAGGGGGTTGTCCAGGGGGCTTTCTTGGGGAGGGGAGGGAGGGGGGTTTGCCTAATCACACTAAAGAACTAGGAGATCAAAATAGATGTGAACCAGTATGATCATTGCCTATCTAATTGTGTAGTTTCTCATCATTCCCTCTCTAAAACTGAGAAATACAGAACAATATTTATAAGTCAATGAAACATGTTGAGCCTCTTCTAAAATATTAATTCAATCCAAGGAAATATGGACATGTAAAAGTTGTAACATGTAACAATTGACATTTTATTAATGTATTATTTCATATTAATGTTTAATTTATTTCATTGTTGTATTACTAAAATTATATTTGTTTTCTTATATAGGTGAAAATTTTTTCAGGAGTTCGAATGCTTTGTTCAGCAACTAATACCATGTACGACAATTTTTTAGAGCAGATCAGGATGCAGAGAGGATGAAACATAAATTTTTTTAACTGTTTTTTGGGTAATTGCAATTGTAACCATATTAAACATTGTTTGAAATGTATATAGAAGTGTGTTGTTTTGTATTCATGATTTCAAGTAAATGTATATAGCATTTTTGTTCTGTGCTTTGTGGTAGGTGTTGTTTGTGCTGTGTGTGAAGGTCATGTCTCATGTGTGTAGGTGTTGTGTAGGTTGTGGGTTTTCATAGGCAATTTGTCCTTTATTATTGCTAATTAAGTGATGATAAATGGATAATATACCAGTGCTATAAATAGCGCCAATAAAGGTAGTAATTATCAGCGCTATTTTTAGCACTGATATATTATGCATTTATCAGCGCTATTTTTAGCACTGATAATGGTCCCCCTTTATCTGCGCTATGTTTAGCACTGATAAAGGGGACTCTTCAATTTTCTCTGAAATTTAACATCACTTTTTAGCTTTGTTAAAGGAGGTTTTTAGTGCTATTTGAAGCCCTATTTGTAGTAGTGGTAGCGCCTCTAGGCGGCTTCTGCAACCGAGAAATTACAATTTTTTTATCTAACTGGACAGACTTACCTTCAACTGCCATGCCCATGGATTTAATGAAGGTACTGCCATCTTGATCAACCAGAACATATATATCATTTCCTCAACTCGGAAGTGAAATTTTTTATATTGATGATTCAATCAATTTCATACCACCAATGAAGATCCCAAGAAAAACTACTTTGCCACGACTTCATTGTCATGGTTTTATCTTAACATCAAAGTACACGATCAAATGGAACACATTGATAATGGTCTCATGTCAGGAGACCAATACACATGTTCATCGATATGAACAACCATGGACACCCAAAATACGTGTTGTTCCTATTGGTGTGTCATTCATCATGAGTATAGATCACCAAGTGAAAACTCAGGGGAAGAAGTCTCAATGCTTATGAGCCTCCAACACCTAATAGTCACAGATCATCTGTGATGTATCTAAACCATAGGAAATCACTTTAAGATTAGTGTCTTGGAATCTCTAGGCTCTTATTGTAGTAAGGGGTCTACTACAACCATTCGATACTACACGTAATCTAAAGACATTACCATAAATATAATGAACACAGTAGTATCGACACTATTATGGTAATATAAACACACACATATATATATATATATATATCAAACTATATACGTGTAGCCGTAATCAATGTACATCAAAATTTGGGTCTAGGGAACCCACTTTCAACACTTCTTCCATAACCTCATGGAAGGAATGCTTTAACAAAAATGGTTCTTTATGATCACGCGGGATGGAATGTACCAAGTGGAAAGATATCATGCAAGACCGTTGGTCAATAGATATTCCCAAAAGGAAGGTATTGATTTCAATGAAATATTTTATCCTATTGTTAGACTAAGGACTGGTTGGATTGTTTTAGCAATGTGTGTTATAAATAATTTACATCTAGAGATGCAAGATATGACGGTTGGTTTTACCCATTGTGATCTTGATAAAGAAATATATATGCTCTAATTAGAAGTTTTTGCGAAAGAAGGTAAAGAGAACTTGATTTGAATGTTGTAAAAATCTATGTACGGTCTCAAACAAGCGTCAAGGTGTTGGTACAAGAGATTTTATTCCTATATCACAAGAATTGGATACAACATACTTCATTCATATCTTTATTAATATTTCAAGAGCTCAGATGGTAATAATTTCATCATTGTTCTATATTATATGGATGACATGTTGGTTACATTCCCAAAAATGATCATGTCTAGGAGACAAAGACACAATTTTCTTGGTAGTATGATATGAAGTACTTGGGACCATCAAAAAAGATTCTTTCGATGCAAGTTTTCTAGATTGAAATAATGGTGTGATTTTTCTATCATAGGAGATATATTTAAGGAAAGCCTTGATATGATTCAACCTGCAAGACTATATGCCAAGATCCACCCCACTTCACATTAATTTAAATTTATCCTCTACGACGAGTCATAACAGTGAAATAAAGAGGATGAAGATATTTTGAGTACCGTGGGCATCAATAGTGGGGAGTCTAGTGTTCGTTATGATTTGTACTACATTGGAAATTACATATTCATTGAGAGAAGATTCCATTGTTTTGTGACAGTCAGAGTGTTGTGCACATTTCTAGAAATCTATCTTTTCATTTCAGAATGAAGCCAATTAGGGTACGATGTCACTTTGTTTGAGATGTGGGGGGAGGAAGAAAGTGTGAAAATGTATAAAATTCACAGTAGAAAAATTTAGTAGATTTATTAATGAAGGATGTTGAATGTGATAAGTTAAAATGACATAGATCCTTGAGAGGCCGTATATAAACATGAGCAGCATGGTGTGGTAAATATAATGGATTTGTGAAGATTTTATTGGTTCTCAATCAATCATTAAGTGGGAGATGTATCATCATTTTTTTCTCCAATGGACGGTCACACCACCCACTTTGTCATAGGGGGCGGGTTGGGTAGGTGGTTGGTGGCTAGCTTCGCCAAACCAAACAACCATTGAGACAATAATATGACGGTCCAACAAATGCCTATAAAAGGAGGCTCTCCCCTATGATAGATCTCACCACCTACTTCGACAATCTGAATCACATATTCAAGAGATAGATTTATGGGAGTTTTCTTTTTATAATAGGGAGGAGGTGTACCCACTTTTACTCACATTGATTATTTTATTTGCCCATGTTTTTTAACGTTTTCTTTTTGAGGGGGTGTTCCACGTTACATCCTAACTGATTTATTTCAGATTTTTTATCACTTAATTTTATCTCACAATTAAGGGTGCACCAATGTCCTAATCATTTAAGGTCTCACTATAATTAGGCTCTGATGATTTTTTCATGAATCAACCAGCACATTGCGAGTCATCTTCAACATTCTTAGCGGGTTCGCAAATCTCAGTTGGGGGTGAGGTTCTTCACCGCTGGGTGAGATCTAATGGTTGTCACTCAGCATCGATTTCAATGGATCCGAGATCAGATGTATCAATTTGATAATGGGGTATGGACTTGATTGGAGATAATTTCCTCATTCATAGTATCATGTTTTCCCCATCTTCTGTCTCAATACAAAATCAACTTTGATGACACGAAAAAAGGGGGTGGTCGAGCTCTATCAGATCAAACTCACCCGATCTCAGTCTCTCTGGATACCCACAAATCATAAAATCGGTATATGTATTTAGATATTCTACGCATCTTCTTCAATTTTTGGAATCATAAATCTCAGTTCGGGGTGTGCTTACTTTAAGGCCAGAACTTCATCAACAATAGCGGCTTAAGTTGGAGTGGTTCTTCAGTGCAACCCCAAGGTTATTTTTAAATTAAAACATTATTAAAATAATCTAATATTAAAAACCAAATATTAAAAATAAATACACATCACATCAGTTAATTAATTAACTAAAAACAGAAATAATGAAATAAAAAATTAAATTAACAAAAAAGAACAATTAATTCAAAACACCAGGAAAAATTAAAAAGAAACATCAAAATTAAGTTACAATGCTAAAATTCCACATATTCAATAATTTAAACATAAAAATATTGGATTAAACATAAAAATAATCATTTTGACATTTAATTGGAAATTATTTTCAACATAATAATTTACTACTTAATTAACATTAAAAACATGATTAAACTACAAAAGTGATGCGGAAAATAATATGTTTTAAATGCCCACCAAATTCATCCACACTGAATCAATTACACCCCCAGGAAACTCAATTCATTTTATTTTATTACAAAGAATCATAAAATGAAAGTAGTTATCCCAGTTAGGTTCTGTTGGAGTTGGTGACCTAAAACCAACTACATTGTACTTTACATCACATGAATATTCAAAGGAGTGAATATTAATATAAATATCTTATCACATATATATTGTTCTTCTACATAAAATTGATGTGATAATGTCAGAGAATATTCGTCGCATTGATATGGTCATAGTTGTTTCCCGCAATGATGAGAACCTTGAAATTTCATGATGATATTCTTAAAAATAGTTACACGGTCACATAACAAAATATGGTAGGACACACAATATATAGATCATTAGGCACAAAAAATCATAAGAAAATGAAGCTTCTTCTCATAAATTTTTCACTTGGTAATCTCCATGATAGGAGATTATAAGACCAGACCCACCATAAAAAATTCCACATGTTTTGGTGTCATTAGATATTCCTATCTACGAGTGTGTGTAATGGTCCTTAGACTTTAAGATTATTATTAATGCATGTTATGACTCACAAACATTGATTTATTTCATAACCAATGACGATAACAGTTCATTGAGAAGTTGGATATGTTTGCTGCGTCACAGATGACAGGTTGTTAATTAATATATATGTGAATGATTTTTCCACTACATCTTTATGGAAGTTGTTATTTCGGCCTTTTGATTAAAATATAATTTCCATATTAAATTCCATGGCCATGGTGTTACAACAATTATTTCATATAGTCAAATAAAGACGTATCAAACATATAGGTTGATGAAACATATGTGAAACCTTCTAGATGAGATATTGAAACATATGCATTATATTACACATTGAATGTTCATATTTGGTTGTCATCATTGTGACATTAAGTTCATTCTCTTGGGTGTCTTGAACCGTTGATAGACAATAATATTATACTTTAGTCAATCCTAGCTAATGGTAACAAGAAATAATTATACAGGGCCTCACACTATAGGTTTCCATTAACCTCGATTAAATTTTAATTTAATTTAATTAATAGAATACATATTATTCTCAAGTCCAAGGAATAATTTTATTCAAATTTTATCGATCATATGAATTAAATAAATATCTATTTTCCCAACTATTAGTAATATTTATATTATTGAATATTTAATAAACATTTTTCTTCTGGTTTATGGTTAAAATATTTATTTATAAATAAAGTATTTAATCTGGTATTCAATAAATGATGAGGAGTTTCAATTGATGAAGACAACATTCAGGGAAAAATATTAATTTAAAATCCAGATAAAAAATATTTGTTATTGTGCAAGTTAGCGTGTGTGCCATTAAATAATACAAATAATATTTTTATTTTGGAATTAGGTATAATAAATATTCTTATATTATTTAAGGGCTGACATGCAATTAAATATTATTTTAACCTAAACCCTAGCTCTATAAATTGTTGGTTAAGTCTATTGTGTGGGGTTGGTCAAATATCGAGAATAGTGAATCATTGTGTACAATAGGCTTCTATCTATCTCTCCCCCCTCTCTCAATTTTCTCCTCCCTTCCTCTAAAAAATGAGAAGAACTCTTTCAACCCCGAATGATCTTGTAATGATCATGACAAACAAAAAAATACATTTGATTCTGCACTCTATCACTCGAAAATCAATTTGGCATTGCTTGAAGATCAAAGGAGTGTGTGTGGATCACCACTAGAGGGATTCAACATGTGAATCCTTATATATCAACGAAGGTAATCTGAATGCATTTTTTAATATAAACAATGTCATCAAAGAAAGGATCCAAAGATGATGTAATCATTTCTTCCTGATTTTAATAAAATAATTATAAATTTAACATGAAATATCCTCTCTTAGGTATTACATCAACTCTAAAATAAAATAAATTTTAATTTAACACCCACACCATGTGCTTCTGTTGTGCATAGAACATACATGTTCTTAATCACACCAAAATCAAGGGAAAACACAATTTCTTCCAAAGATTGAAATAATCATGCCTCCTATGTTAATTTCACAAGATTCCTCAATTCAATTTGAATTTGAGTTACAATTCTAGGAGTAAAATAGGTTAGATAGAAGTGGAATTAAATGCCTTAACAAGAAACACATTCTATTATTACTCTTCCCAAGGTTCAAAAAATTGAATGATTCATTTTTCAATTCATTGATTCAACTGAAATGATTATTTTATAAGCTAATTATTTTCTTCTAATTTTTGGTTTAATATTACCCCCAAATTAATGAACTCATTTTTTACTATTAGACACTTATTTTATTATTTTCAATTTTTTCCCTGCCATTTACGTGCATTGCACTATATAAAGTCACTAATTGGAAATGTATAGAGGTATTACCAACACACCTAGTTCCATAAGTCTCGAAGAATCACAGTAGGATCCTAATTCCCCATTTTACACTAGTTTTGAAGGAATTATACTATTATTTTTTTATTTGATTTCGCGAGATGATTGTAAAATAGGAGAGTCCCCTAGGTTCCAGTTCAAATATCTAGTTTTCTCAAGTTAAGACTATAATTCCATAAATATCTATCCTATATCACTCCCTTATTTAGTTACTAAATAGAAAATCCATAAAAATTGTAAGAAATCACTCAACAATCACATTATTCAAGAAATTTCAGAATTACTAAAACCCCTAAATTAAGATTGTAATTTCACTTAGCTTGGAAACAATGAAGTTTTGGTTCCTAAATCAATGATTCAATTTAAAAACACTGAATTGATGTTTGATAGTGAGGAATTTTAAAAAACCTTATGGATTTTAGATGTGTTAACATTAAAGAACATTTTATCTAATTTAAGACCCCTTACACACACCTAAAACTTAACATTGTCTCTAATGTTGAATTCAAAGGCAAAAAGAATGCAATAAGACTTTTTGGTTCAGAAAATATTTTCAATTTAATAGTATAAAGACATGTTCATGGTTCACAATGAAATTCAAAAATCATTTTCCAAAAGTTCCAGCACTTTTCTAAAATAGGTTTTAAAAATTTACATGTTGTTTCTCATATGAATAGATAAATTGACTTTCAAATCACATTAAATAACTATCATTTTAATCACTAACTTCTAAAACAAGAAAAATGATAGAGGGTGGTAAATAAGGTTTTGTTAATAAGATCAAAATTATTTTAAACATCAAGGATTCAAGGAATAATAACACCCTAATAAGATAAAGTGGATTAAATTGAATAAAATCAACAAGGAGTATCGTCCAGCACAATTATATTTCATGCACATGCAGATTTAAAAAAATAGAATAAAAATTTTAATTTTAGGGAAGCATGCAATGATATTAACAAGTATATATACATTAAGAATAAAAGCTAAACCCCCCTAAAAGTTGTTTCACTCTTTACTAATTGATTGGAAAAAAAATCAGCCTCTATAATCATTTATAATGAAATTTATTCTCCCCATGAAATTACCATCATAGGTCAAATAGAAACACCATTAAGTGCATACATTTAGAATAAAAAAGATATAACCAAGAAAAAAATCAGTGTGTGACCGTAAGAACTAATTAAAATGACTAGGGACAAGGATTGATATGCACATAAGGATATGGGTTATTTTTATTAAAAAAATTAAACACACACTAGAAATAATTTTTTTATTGAACCATAAGTTTCCTCTCATGCACACCTAGATTTATAGTCCCCAACTGGACACTCCTAGAAAAAAACTGTAGTTACAATGAGATGTGGTTTCTAAATTAGGGACCACCAAATATGTTTATCACATTTATTTTTAATTGGAAATTTTAAAATGTGTGCACCAAAACCACTATGGGAACACTTGACTCCCTTTATAACATCAATATACCCCATAAAACACCTCCTTCTATTCTAGAATATCATGCTATAATGTTCTAGCAAAAAATTATAATTGAATAATTTAAAATTTTTATAATGGGAAAGCAGAGTTAATGATATTATCAAGGGTGTAACATGGCACACAAATCTATCCTCAACATTAGCAACCTAAATTTTGTCAAAAAAGGTGATCAAAGCTGTGTTTTCAAAAATAGTTTTAGGAAGAGGTATTTCAACAATGAATAGAGAAGTTTGTAAAGCATCTAACATAAAATATAACTCATATTTTAATTGATTCCCATATTTATCATGAATTTCATAACATCTTGACTCGGAATCCACTAATTCGGTTCTTTGAGCCTATTCACTATAGGGCCTCAAGCGCACCTCTCAAAATTCCAAAGGATTCCGACCAATTGTGAGGGCCTATGGTGTGCACGTAGATAGGCTATTCCATCATATCATTGTGAAAATTTGAATAAATAACTTGATATCATCTATAATATTAAATAATTAGAGTGCATAAGTAATTAACAAACTGAAGGAGGACAATGCTTTAATAATAAATGGAATGCATTAAAGGCCCAAATGGTTATGTCATACATGCAACACCGATCTACCACACAACTGATCATATATATAGGAGTAAAAAAATAAACAAAAAATGTATAAGGATCTACTACAAACACCAATTTAGACCACTCACCAGATCCACAGATATACATATATGCCATCTTGCTCGATTAGTCACCGTCCTTAGTCCATCTTATTCCTATAACTAAGTGAATGCATGCCTGAGTATCCCAGTGCAATGGAAGTCCATGTTGGGTGTGAGTAAAAAACATAATAGGGAACCACCAACATGGTCCCATACATAGCTAGTAATATACAATGTAAGTATATTTGAGATACTCATCAAGATAACAATAAAAAATAGTAACTAAAATATGAGGATAACTAAAAAATTAAAGTTGACAAATAATTCTTATAAAATGTGCTCAATCTAGCCAAGACAACACTAGAATGATGTTTCATCATATATATATATATACATATGTATATGCATATCCCCATTAATATATATATGTAAATATTTATATACATATGAGTAAAGAGTCAGAAAATATAAATACAACAAGATCACCGTCTATCCTTGGGTCCATGATACCGATTGTCTATACATCTTGTGAATAAGGGATTGAGATGGATGTATTTCCACTAATAACTTGTTTAATTCAAGTCGATCCTTAGGTTCACAATCCTAATCGGAATTACATACATTGTCCAGTGTTGGAAATGTGTCATAGAAAGCTACGACTACATAGGGGGATACATTTCATATCCATGGGTTCAACTGTAATCACCTCCAATCACCGAAATAAAGGATTCCATATAATCTTTATTTATCCTATAAATCAGGAACTAAGTTGGATGAAAAACCACTCATTACAAATGTAATCCAATATAATGTCATATTCTAACGTCATGGCCCATAGGAAATCCCGACATTGTGAATCATATGATATCTTAGGGGGGAGACACTTAGTTGATATGAATACTCTCTATTACTAGATAGATCTGGGTAATGAATTGATGGTGTATCCACCTAATCTATTGAAGTATCATAGGCATCACTAGTGTAGATCAACTTCAATCCTCAATGATTTCAACAACACCCACAACTTGAGAGAAGTGCACCCACTCAAAAGCCTCTGGTAATGACAAAAATCCTAGAGGATAGGAATCCATAGTTTAATAATAGGTAGAGGGTTTATTTGAGAAACATGGCACCCACATCTAATAAAAATCCCTATACAGGGAGGAGTTATTGGAAAAAATGGGAATTTCTGAAATGGTAACCTCTGACCAAGTAATGATCATAAGATAGATCATAGGAAGTAAATTTGGGTATCCCAATAATCAACTAGGATCAATATCTAGATCCTAGGAAATGCGTCTAGAAATCCAAAATAAAATGACATTAAAACATAGAGGATTGGAAGACATATCCTAGGAAGCACCTTTTTCCCATCCTTGTCACATAACACATCTCATTAGGCTCATCATCCAAGAACTACTAACTACCTATGGAAATATTAGATGCATCAATATTAACTATGTGAATGCATAACATGAAGAGTTAGGGTGGCCAAACACCTAACCCACAAATTCCTCCATAGCCTTGTGATCTTATATGTTCGATATGGGTTCTAAGTGAGACCTGCTAACATCTCTTCCCAACTCATGTCGTACTAGCTTAGGGTCAGCCAAATAATGGAGAATCCACTAGATCCACAAGGTCAGTGATAAAGAAAGTAATCATACTATGGATCCTTGAGTTTTTATTGCAAATGGAGGCATCCCACTTAGGGTTCTCTATGTCAAATGTAAGTAAAGGCATTCCTCTTAGGATCCTCACAAGGGGTCGGCAAGTTGAGGAATCCTATATGGGATTCTCTAGGTCTGATAACAAGTAGTGGAATCCTTCAGGGGATCCTCGATCTCAGTGATAGTCTCAAGTTGAAGTATGAAGCCAGTGCATAGGGGTTGCTAGTGACCCTTGGAATTCATACGCCTAATCTACAAGATTTATTTAAATTAAATAGATCATTTGAATGAGTCTAAATGGGGGGTTTTCCCCCAGAATAAATAAAAAAAATTCACATATTATGATAAAAATTCATTAATACTTTAGGTAAGGTACAATAGACCTCTTACCTTTAGAAATCTTTATAATTTTTTTTCCAAAGGCCAACAGTAGCTACTAAGGCCTTTCCAAGATCAACTAACTCGTGTTGGGTCCTGTATCACAAAAAATTGTCCATAAAAAATTAATTATAAAAAGATTATAATTAATTAATCAAAACCCATCAATTTAACTAAGTTCTTAAATATATATAAATTCACCGTGATGATGTACCTTAAAAAAATGACATGTAGAAATGTATAGAGAACCTCTCATGTTATCCTCTTCCTTAGATGAGTGAAAACCCTAACTATCATGAACCAGCCCAGATACCCTAGTAACACAATAACTAAGCTGGCCCTGACATAGCTCGATGGGAGTTCTCGATCCCCACAGGTCAACAACTAGCACCAGACATCATACAACTGAATGTGGGAATGATTTTCCACTAGAAATGTGGAAGAAAAAGATGAAAGACAATATGTGGATCAAATTAAAATACATTAGGATTTATGTACTAGAATTAAACATAGAATAAAAATGTCCAAATTACTATAAACCAAGTACCAAAATAGAGGAAACAACCCAATTCGCTAATAAAATACTCACCAAAACCATGGTTCAACAGTTGGATCCACCTTCAAGAGATCCTTTCCCCTTGCTTGAACCTAGATGGAGATAATCCAAAAACACCTGAAGGAACAAGTATAGAGTTATCTAAAAATCCCACTAGGGTCTCACAAAATATTCCATAACAGATTCCAATAATATATTAACTAAATGAATTCAGTAAATTTTAAAAATAACATGTTTGGTATTTTAATGAAAATTTAAAAAAATCATGCTATACTATTAAAATTATGGAAAAGACTTTAAAAAATCATTCAAAGTGATTTAATGATTATAAAATATTTTCTTAAACAAATAAATTTATGTAAAACAATTTATATAAATTTAGAAGGCAAGTAAATCAGTTTAACAACATTGGACTACATTTATGTCTCAAATATAAACAAGTAAGAAACATGGTCATCTTCCAAATAGGTAGAAAAGTTCCATGCTACTGGACTCCACACTCTCTAAGTGATCATGACAATATGTATACACACACTTCCTTTATACACTGGTCAGAGAGGAATCATCACTATCTCCTAAGGGATGTGACATACTGCATTTATGTTTTAGAACGTTGTATAATCATAGAGGGTTCCCAAATAACTCAATATCTAACTAATAATATCACATGATATTTCATAATAAATTATGTGAAATTTATTTTCAGACTGATTAAAATACAATTAAATCCCATCCCCCATTTCAAATGCCAATTTTCCATTTAAAAATAAAACAAGTTTTAATAAAAATATGCCTTTTTAACAAGATAAACCACTGGGTTTCTATCAAAACATTTTAATACATTTTCACAATTTAACAAATTCCATCAATTTCGTTTCAATAATTAAATTTAACAATTCAATTAAAACCATTTTCATCCATTTTCAAACACACCCCAATTCAATAAAATTGGAGTGTTTTTACAAATTTCTTGCCAAAAACATTTCAAACCTCCTAATTCATTGGAATTGGGTTTTAATAAAAAACCAATTGAAATAAATTTCAAAAAATTGAATTTAAATCATAAAATGAATTAAATAAATAAATTTAAGGATAATCAATTTGAAAAAAACTACCTCGGGATTAATAGAGCTTGAATCACTAAACCCTAGAAAGAATTCATCAATGAAAAATAAAGATCAAGTAATCTGGGAAACAAACGTAAAACCTAAGTTTATTAAACCAAAAATATTGTATTAGATCCATAAATCAACACAAGTATCTATAGAACCTCATTGATGGAAGAGAGAAATAGATGAATAGATAGATAGGCACGAATAACTCGTGCCTAGCGAGACCCACCATGATTACACAATGATCAAATTCCGAACAAAACCAATAGGAAGTGCTTGAGGGAAACAAAGATTCATGGGAAAGCCTATAGGGCTGAGAGAATGAGATCCAGAAAGATGGCCAAAAGAAATTTTATTCGAATTTCTAGTTTAGAAATAGGTCTCAGGATATTATACAATGTGCAACCCATTTACATGTTGTTAAAATGAATCTTTTCCATGTCCAGTGAAAAACACACCTCCTATTTCTTAAAAAAACTATTTTCAATTTATGAGTTACATGTTTTGTAACCGTATTATATGATGTATAAACATAATTCACACTGTATAACCCACCTACTGGCTGTAAAAATGGTCATTTTCATCCTGGGAATCCAAAAAATATGTAACTTCACCATTATAGGTATCATCTCGATTACTTATTGAACCTAACCACGAAATTAAAATTGAAAACCATGACAAGGTTTATACTGTACATTATATAATGGTAATGGGATGTTACAACCTCCCCACCCTAGAAATGTTCAGTCCCCAGAAAGCCTATGAAGATGTTTCCATGATAAAAATATGAGGCCATTGTTCTCTCATCACTGCCTCGTGTTCCCACATCGCATGAATATCATAACCACTATTCCAAAGCACACAAAAAATGGTATCATACTCCCATGAATTATATTGTTTTCAGAATAAACTATTCATACTAGCCATTCATTCATAGATAAATAAGGTTCAACTTCAAGATCACTCTAGCTCATGATATGAGATGAATCATAAAGATAATTTCAGAGATGAGATACATGAAACACATTATGTATCAATGTTATTTGTGGTGGAAGTACTAAATTATATGAAAGTCTCCTCACCTACTAAACAACCTTGAATGGTCCCATAAAACTAGGAGCAAGCTTCCCTTTCCTCCCAAGTTGTCGATGACCCAACCAGGGTGAAACATTGAAGAACACCTAGTCACTAAGTGAAAACTAAAAGGTTCTATGATGATGATTAACAGAATACTTATATCGTCTCCATGATGTCAAAATTTGACAAATAATCAATTGAATCTTTATTTTTTTCTCTTAAACTAAACTTGGTCACACCAATGATGATTCACCAATCTCCCACCAACACAATAGATATTTACAAGGCTGACCATATAAGGCCTCAAAAGGAACCATTCTGATCTCTAACTAGTAACTATTGTTATAAAAAAACTCAATGAGCCCTAAATTATCATCCCAAGCCCCACTAAAGTCAAGAACACAAGAATAAAGAATATACTCAAGAATTTGTATAGCTCTTTCTGTATGGTCATCCAATTGTGGATGATATACCATACTCTAACATACATGAGATCTCAGTGACTCTTAAAGATCTATCCAAAAAAATAAGTGATCCAAGGATCCCTATCAAAGACTATAGAAGAGTGAACTCTGTGAAAAAAAAAACAATATCTTTCACATAGAGATTTTCAAACTCTTCAACTTTGGATGTATCGAAAATGGGTAAAAAGTGTACCGATTTATTCAACCTATCGATCGCAAACCATATCACATTACCTATTATCTTGGTACATAGAAATCTATGATTAAAGTCCATTGGGATCGCATCCCACTTCCAATTATTTACTGGAAGTGGTAGTGAAAAACTCATAGGATTCTAGTCATCAACCTTCACATCTTGGAATGTATAACAATAAGAAAAAAACTCAGCAATGTCTCACCTCATACCTATCCACCAAAACTATTGTTGCATGTTATAGAACATCTTAGTGGTTTCTTGGGTGCAATTACAATTGGGAACTATGAAAATATCCCATCATAGATTTCCTTACCCCTAACGGAACAACATAGAGATTATGATAACAACGAATACACTCTTTGAAGAACGACCACTTAGAAAATATCTCTCGACCATAACGAGAGTCTCTAATGCTATGAAATTCTTCATCAAGCTGCTGATCATAAAGAATCATCTCAAGAAGAGTAGATTCCACCTAGATACTAGTGAATGAAACATCATCCCAAAATTTATAGAATCTAATATGATACTTTTCAATGAGAGAAATAAAATTCCACTCTTCTGAAGATTCATTCACTACATAGGTCAAAGGTTTCCTACTCAAATCATATTCAATGAAATTCCCCTTCCTCGAGGTATAAGTGATGTCAATATAAAAATAATGTGGTTATTCCACCCAATGCCTCTAGTGTAGATTCAAATATTTTTTAGAGAAGATAGAACTCAAGATCTGGTGGTATGAATAATTGGTAATCATTTTTCTGTAAAGGTAATGCCACCAAATCTTAAGCATATGCATCAAAACTACATGATCAAGGTCATGGGTAGGATTATTCTTTTCATGTCGTCTAATATGAAGATACCCATAAATAATGATATGTTTAGCATGCATAAGAACACATCCCAATCATAAAACCGATGCCTCAAAAAATACCACAAAGCCCTGCTCAGCCTCTGGAATATTTAACACCAATGCAGTAGTCAGAAGATGATTCAACTAAATAAAAGAACTCTGACATTTTACATCCCAATAAAACATCACTCCCTTCCATTTTTGAGAAGTCATCAGAGAATCCAACTTCGAGAAGTACTTAACAAACCGACAATAATATCCTATAAAACCCAAGAATATCTGAATCTCAAAAACATTTCGTGCTTGTTCCCATGTCATAAAAAATTTCAACTTTTCAGGTTCAACTAAAATACCATGTTCTGACACCACGTGTTCCAAGAATTTCACTTCATGAATCTATAATTTTTAATTTAAATTCTTTTCATAGAGTCTGTGATTTCATAGCAGACTTAGAACTATTCTTAGATGATGTACCTGATCCTCATCTGGCTTATAGTAAATAAGGATGTCATCCACAAAAAAAATGAAAGTATCTAGATAATTATGGAAAATATTATTCATTAAATCCATGGAAACCACAAGATTATTTTTTAGACCAAATAGATTAACAAGGTACTCATACTGACTGTGCCTTATCTGAAAAGTGGATTTATGATTGTTAGATTCTTTTATCCTCAACTGATGGTAACCATATCAATGGTTGATCTTTGAGAACCACTATTACCCCTTTAACTGATCAAAGAGATCATCAGTCTGTGGAAACAGATAATTATTCTTTACCATTACTCGATTGAGATTTGGATAATCAACACATTAGGTAGAGAGAACGATCAAATTTATTGGAAAAGAGAACTGGTTCCACCCATGAGGAAATACTTGGGTGTATAAATAATTTCTTCAGGAGATCATCTAACTGATACTTAAACTCTTTTAGTTCATCTAGTGCCATGAGTTAAGAGATAATAGAAACTGGTTGAGTATGAAGAATTAAAGCAATGGAAAACTCAACCTCCCTAACCGGTGGGAAACCAGAGAAGTTAAAAGAAAAAATGTTGGGACACTATACAATAACTAGAGGGAGATCACCACTCAAATATTACTACTCAAGATCAAAGGAAAACATTAATATTACTTTTCCCAACTCTAGATAAGAAGTTTTATCCCTTCTCGACCATGGGTTTCATTATCTTTGGAAGACATAGATCACACCACATGGTGTAGTAAAAGAGACCGGTTGAAGATAATAGTCAATCTATGATTTATTGGTAATGAGCCAATCCATCATGAAAATGACATCAAGATGATTCCTTTCAAGAAAAAGAAATCTCTATGAAATATATACATCAAATAGAGAGAAAACATAAGAAGGACTACATAGACCCTTAACTAACTTTGTACCAATGGGTGTAGTAATATCCATTGCAGATGATAAAATATATATAATAAGATTAAGTAGATTCACAATATGTGTTTAAATTAACGTGTGAGATGAAATAGTATCATTTAGAGTAGTCACTATTGACTAAGATATAGTAATGGCACCTCTCACAGTTGTTGGATCCATATCCACTTCCTCTAGAGTCTCTTTCACTGTGTGAAGAATATTCTTTTTGGATGCCTATGGATGGAACCCATTTGTACGTGATGTATCTAATTGACCCATATTTTAATGAGGTTGTGATGATCTTGTGTCCCTACATAGAGTGTAAAAGTTTCAACATAACTTCTATAAGTTCCATGAACATCTCCATGAACCACAATTCTTGGGTGCCTCTATGAAAACCCTCTCTGAATGCATTGGCTGACCACACTGGTATAATATCAAAGGGCTTCTGGTAGGCACTACAAGAGGTCTAGAATGACAGAGCCATCAGAAACCTCCATGAATATCATTACCCTTACTTTTTCTATTGGAAAAGATTATGCTTCCACTAGGAGAAAAAGGAACTCCTGTCAACCCGGACTTAGCATCTAGGTCCATCTCACCCATTATCTCCATGTCTAACACATTAGTATAACTAGGTAGCTTAAAAAAGAAAAAATGAGAACAAATATCTGATCATAGTACAAACTCAAACTATAAAGCCTTTATTCTTTCATTAAATACAATCTTATGTGAAAACTGAACAGGACCAACATAGAAATTTGAGTACTCAGTCACGATTCTATTGGCTTGTTCAAGCTTGAAAAAATCCACATCCTTATCCAACACCATGGAATCTAGATAGAACTGGTCCATGAAAATAAAATTAATGTATTTCAACTCTAAGAACTCATGTTTCTTCGCCATCAACATAATTTGCCACCATCTCCTTCTAGGTCCCTCTATCATGAAGGTGGAATACTTAACCATGATCTTGTTTGCTGTCTCCAAGAACTCAAACAGATATTATATCCTACCAACCATTCATCAACATGTTGAGGATCAATGTATCCTTTGAAAACTGGTGGCTTCTTGTGAAGGAACTATTGAGAATGATTTGGAAGAACATGCCTATGAGTTTCCACAGTTGGATCCTGAACAGGTACTGGAGGTGATGTCTGTCCCAAAATTTTGGACAACACACATGATAAACTCAACTAGATTTAGATCTACTACAGGATTCGGTCACTGAGGTTCAGCAGAAGCCTCTTCTTGTATCTGATTCGCATGTCTTCTCAGAGGAATGATACTACAAAACATCAGTAGATAACAAGGAAGGAAATAGATAATTCTCAAGAAGATAAACGAGGGAAACATAATATCGGCTGAAAGAACAACCACGATTTGGATTTCATTCTATCCAAACCAAAATAGGGAAATGACTAGAACCAATCCACAATACGTCTTTTCCCAACCACCCATGGAGACTTAAGGTTCATTGGAGTGATTGATGGCCAGACAATTAATCAAAAACTCTTCCTAAGTCCTAATAAGATTTCACAAGTGCATAATGACACAAGAAAAAATCTCAAACTAGAGCTATGATACCACTTTATCAAAGACCATCTCGGATACCCAGGTAACCCAAAAACCAATCTATCCCTAAAATATCCCAAAGGGACTTTCTGATCCCCACGAGTCAGTGAATATAACCTAGCATCATACAAAATGAAAGTGGGAATGATTATACCACTAATAATGTGGACATAAGGGAAGAAATAAAGTATGAAAATAAAATGATAATCCATTAAGAGTGATGGACCAAAATTCAATAAGGCATAAACAATCCCAAAGTACTAAAACACAAGTAGCAAAACATAGAAGACAACACAATTCCCTAAGTACAAAACTCACCAAAAGCATGGTTCAATATCTAGATCCACCTCCAGGTTGTCCTTTCCCCTTTCATGAACCTAGAAGGATATAATCAACAAATATCTGAAGGCACAAGTAGGTTGTGAGCTAAAATTCTTAGTCAGGTATGACCAAGGATTCCATAACAGATGATAATAATTGATTAACCAAAGGAATACATTAAATTATAAAACAAATAGGTGTGGTATTTTGAATAATATTTTAAAAAATCATTCTATACTATTAAAATTATGGAAAATAAATTAAGAAAATGATTTACCAGTGATGGAATATTTATACAACAATAGATTAAACATATTTTTTTATATAAAATAGTTTTTATAAATTTAGAAGGCATGTAAAGAAATTTTACAACATTGGCATACATTTATATATCAAATATAAACAAGCGAGGAACATGTTCGTCTGCGAAATAGGTACTAATATTCTAGGCTTTAGTACTCCACACTCTCTAAGTGATCACGACAACATGTGTACAGACACATCCTCTTGACACTAGTCAAAGAGGAATCGTCACCATTTACCAAGGAATCTAACCTACTGTATTTATGTTTTGGAATGTTGTATAATCATAAAGTGTGTCCAAATAACTCACAATATACCTAAGGATTTCATGTACTCTTACAAAATCAATGATGTTCGATTTATATTAAGACCACTTAAAATAAAATTAAATCCCATCCACCCATTTCAAATTCCAATTTTCCATTTTAAAAAATAGGTTTTAATAAAAAACATGACTTTTAACATGGTAAAACCCCTGGGTTTCTATCAAAACATTTTAATACATTTTCAAAATTAAACAAATTACATCAATTTTATTTCAATAATTAAATTCAGTAATTCAATTGAAACGATTTCCATCTATTTACAAACACACCCCAATTCAATAGAATTGGATTTTTCCCCAATTGCTTTCCATAACCATTTAAAACCTCCTAATTCATTGGAATATTGTTTTAATAAAAAAAATTAAAATAAATTTCAAACAATTTAATTTAAATCATAACCTAAAATAAATCAAGAAATTTATGGTTAATAAATTAGGCCAAATAGGACAGAATCACCTAACTCATGACTAATGGATCACAAATCCCCAAACCCTTGCAGATATTCATCAACAATGATTAAAGATCATGGAATCCTGAAAAAAGGATCAAAACTAGGTTTATTGAACTGAGAAAGATGGTATTAGATCCATAAATAAACAATAGAATCCATGGAACCCCAAAGAGGAATGGAGAAATATGCCAAGATATGGAGAGGTATAAGGAACTCTTACCCTGAGAGATACACCATGATCTCACAATGATCAAATGCTGAAAAAACCACCCAAAAGGGCTTGAGGGTGCCAAAGTTACTTGGGAAAGCCTCTAGGGATAAGATCATGAGATCTGAAAAGAAGTCCAAAAGAAATGTCAGCTGGAATACCTATTTAAAAACTAGGCTTGACGTATTACATTATGTGTAACTCATTTACAAAATGTGAAAATGTTAATTTTTCATATCCTCTGAAAAACCCATCACCTATTTCTTAAAAATGAAATATTTTCATTTAATTAGTTAAACGTCTTGTAGCCTCATTACATGGAATGTAATTTTTTATTTTAGGATATACAGGATGAAAACATATTTCTTGTTGTGTAACTCTCTAGGAAGCAGCTGAAATGATTATTTTTAAGCTGAGAAAGCAAAAAAACAATGAATTCACCATTATAGGTATCCTCTCGATTCCTTCTCAACACTACCCATACAATTAAAAACGAAAACCTTGATAAGTATTATATCATACCTAATATAAAGGTAAAATGATGTTACACTAAAACTGGTATCTAGTTCCACCATGAACTGGTGGGATTAGGAACATAATACCAAATTGGTAGAACCAAAGTTAGAGGAAGAAGATAAATAATACAACGATGTCTAAAAGAGTTGAAGGGTTTCCTCATGGTTTTCAATGAACTTGAGAATGCCCGATTCAAACTATTAATGGGGAAGAAATACTATGAAGGAAGGGAGAAGAAGCGTAGAATGTGTGGGGGATATCCTGGGAAAATGGAGGGAGAAAAAGGTGTAAAAAACCTTAAAGGATTGGTGGGATAAAACTATAATTTCCCATTTTTAATGAGACACATGGTTCGACTGTACAATTTTAAAAACTATGCACCAACTGTATATTTGGCACTACCCCCCTCTATCCCACACTATTGTAGTTCATGGTTTAACAGACCATACAACAACCATGTGACATGTCTATAAAATATTACAGTCCCCTCACATGACCACCCTTATCCTACCACATGGTTTCTCAAACTATTCTCCAATTAAAAATGGTTCGCACGGTTAGAACTAACATTTTTCAAACCATTCACCATGAGCTACACCATTCCAAAAATCTAGTTTTGAGCCGTGAACCCCATGGATGATCCTAAAACCACTAATCCATCTTCAAAGACTCAAACTGCATCTAAAAAAATTATTTAGAGGCATTCCAACCTTTTAATTCTTATTTTTAATGTTTGATCTTGATTTGACATGTCTAGTAGATTAAAAAATAAAATTTGTTATGAAATTTCCAACACAAAAAAGAAGGACCTTACAATATCCCCAACTTAATTATGCTCTTAACCAAGAAATTTTGGTGGTAGTCAAAGTGAATAACCAAAAATAGGTGTGTCATACACTCCATTAATGTAGCCATATTGTGTTCTTGAACACCCAACTTACCTCTAATGCCATTTTAAGCATACGATGCTAAACCACAAAAACTGATACAATTCTCATAACCAAAGATGAAAAATCAAGACAATTCTTATCTAATCATGTATAACCTAAGATATGATCACATCATCATCTATACCAACAAGAAACCTATGGTTCTCCCATCTATAGGTTATTTATTTGAATGACCAATTTTAAACCATGGTACCACCATCATTGTAATTTCCTAAAAAAACATGACCCTAGTGTTCTAAAGACCCCCCAACATGTTTCTCATATCCCTAAACCCAATTACAAAGATGAATACAACCCCTAGTCGTTGATGTGATTTCAATAGTCGAACCCTAATCGACCAAGTTCAACCAGGTTGCACCAAATTTTCCTTGAAAATTATTTGTTTACGTTAGAACTACACCTATCATATCCCAGTGGTGTGCCTGATTTTGTTCCATGCTAATCGCATCCAACTATATAAATTAATGAAATTTATTCTGCCATCGTTTGACTATTCTTGAAAAACCTTGGATCTAGTAGACTAAAAGTCAACAAAACATGAATCTATTCTATTATATAAAGGCATACTAATATCTTTTTGAACATTCTCCCTGAATCCCATAACCAATTTCTAGTGACATCACATGGAATAACCACCGCCATTCCATATTTTTTATTTTTCCACCTCATGGAAACTGATACATTTCTAATCCAATACCCATGGATTGTTATAAGCTATCTCTCGACCAATGTTTTCACTCATAATATACCCAATTATGAATACAAACCTATTTTTGGTATTAATTGAGGAATCCAACAATACATAGTTCTATTTATTCAATGATATGAAAAATCCAAATGACCATCCAACAACTGTTCTCATCATCCCACGACCATTCTCATCTGAGGGTTGAAAGCTGGTGACCAATATGTCACTCTCCACCTAAAGAGAATCCTTATCATTTCACTATAAAAATGAGCTCCCATAAAACATAGATAAATACCTTCAAATTTCTAGACATAACCAAAGGTAGGGATATAAACTCACTCACTCATGAGTATCAACTCTCAACATTTCATACTCCCGCGCTTTCAGAATTGTTTCCACAGAAAATGCTGAATCTCATCTAAAAATAACAGTCACAGACCTCAAAAGGCCAATGGTGCACTCCCAACATATGGATTAATTCATACCTCTCATCAAGGTAAATATAAATAGGTTTATTGTTAAATCAATCAATACATTTATATATATATCAGTGTATAGACAATGTTATCTCAGCATACTAAAGACAATGTCAAGATAAATGGAATGATCATCTCTAATGAAGAGTATGATAAGAGTATATCAATAGGCATATATTTCTCTCTCATTATTCACACCGTCATCAAATAGGGTTCACTTTCCATTAATCAAATCATACCATTATGTCTCTCAACAATGTGTTTCTAGGTCCAACAATGGGTCAAACACCCCACAACAACAGATCCGTTTTCATTGTATCCTCTACCAATGAGGGAAATTATTCACTTTATCACCACCCGCAAGAAACCATACCCACCACACTTATTATAAACCATCAATCCTCAAATCAAACATGGATACTCACAAATTTACAATTTAAATGGTACCATCATAACTGATTCATACTATTATCACCCAAATCATACTCCCACAAGTTGTCCATTTAAGACCAAGGAGACTGTGCTACTCAGCATGAATGTCTCATTAATCTATAATCTCCATAGGTACTCATATTCAATGTCAATAAAATCTCCCATGACATGATTATTCCCATGGCCGCCCATCACACAATGTTTGATTAAGAGATCTGAGTGTCAAATGTGTAACTACTAGTTAATTGGTCTTGGTACCCAAAAAGTCCTTCTTGTCAAAACTAACCTCAGTACACAAGAACCCTATGAAATTTATCAAAAACCAATGTCATCTAACGATATATTTCATAAAACCTAAGAAACTACCATTCATTGGTCTATGAATTAGAATAAAACCAATCTCACATCTAGAAAAGGAGTCCACAAACCCGTGATAACCCTATTAACATGTTTTCCTTGATCCAACTGAATGGTGAACTAAAAGTTCCTCAGTTATAACTTAGGGACTCTAGGTATTCAACATATAACTACTGATAATATCTCATTTGAGGGTCATTAGGTCTCACCACTTATCCCAAAGTTCAAACCTCTCAATGAGGTCATATCTCACGGAGTGTCATTCGTGCTCCTATCTCATCACAAGGCATAAAACGAACCTACCAACCCACTTTAATGGAGGTATGAATAAAAATAATATATGAGGGTCATAAATATCTTGAATCTTTCTACATAGGACATGAATCTATCTAATAATCATCATAAATATTGAACCCATAGTTCATGATGAAACCATGAGAAGAATAATGAAATGGCACTCACTGAGAATATGTATATGGAAAACCCTCTTGAGGTTCCAATTAACTATAAACATTATGTGTCCATCAATATCATACAAAGATACCCAACTAGATTACATAAAATGACGGTACCTAATTTCAACGTTGACCTACAATGGTCAATAGTATGCTCAAAACATTGCCTCAATGATATTTGTCACATCATAATCACACTGTTCAGCTAAATAGAATTTCCTTCCAAGATATGTTTGAGAACACCTTATAATGTGTTACTAACTATTTAAATAACCAAAAATAAGAAAAAACACCCTAAAATTGGTCCAAAAAATGGATATAATGTTCCCAATTGACCATATAGGGTCAATTCACCTCCTATGCATGACGACTGAGTCATTAGCCTTACTGTAAAATGTCTCACCATAGATCCAAAAAACCATCCTTCATAAGGAAATATATATAACTCAACTCAAATCAGTATAATACCTTCAAGAACATATATGAGAAAACACCATTTGGGTTATTATATCCACATTAAAAAATTTTCCTCTATCTTCAGTAAAATCACACACTAGAGGGACTATAACAAATGGACCCTATGTGGAAGATATGATGCATGAGGAGACACATTCCATTGTCATCCAATATTCAAAATCCATCACTAGCTAATAACCAGTGGTTCAAGATCTAGGAATAAATAAACGGAATCTTTATAATTGGATAAGAGCCATAAACCCATAATAAATAATAAAATCCACACAACATGAGTGTTTCTTGAAGGAAAAATTATATAAAACTGTAACATCGCATATCAACAACACCACTTCCATATCCTTCTAAACTATGACATCTTATCAGAATATGTGTTCTCAATGCACCGGTCCAATATCCATCACATGTTATGAAACATTACTAACACTCTTGTCTACCATATCCCAAATATTAAAGAAACTAGAAAATAATGGCTACGACCACTTGGTAACATCAAGACATATAAGCCACTATTCTGGTGCCTTGATTCGGTTTTCCACAAGCTATCAAGCATAGCCCACCTAACACCAGAGGCTATTGAATAGTAGTGAGGGCTTAAGGTGTGTTAGTAGAGAGAATATTTCCTCATACTAGAGTAAGAATCAATAGAAATAACAAGATATCATTCGTAGTAGTAAATAATCAGAGTGTGTAAGAAACAAATAAACTTAAGAATAAGCATGATGTAATAATAAATAGAATGTACTCAAGGCCTGAATGTCCATGTCATACATGAAACACTGATCACCCACAGGTCTGACAACATATACAAGAGTAAATAAAAGAAAAAATGGATGTATAAGTATCTACTACAAACACCAAGTTGAACCACATACCCGATATCCACATACAAATATGATCCATCCTTCTTGATCAGTCTTGGTACTCATCCCATCCTGTGCTTGCATCAAGTGAATGTCGCTCAGGTACCCCTGTGCAAAGGAATCTTGAGAAGGGTGTGAGTACAAAACTATGTAGTGCCCAACCAATGTGGTATTATATATAGCTAGTAATATGAAGTGAAAGTATATATGAGATACTCATTAGGATAAAATCAGTAAAATAACAACTAAGGATAAATAAGAAACAAAATTTGACAATACTTGAGCATAAAATGTGCTCAGTCTTCCCTATAAACCATTGTAATATGGTTTCATCATTTATATATACATATGTATATATATCCCCATAAATGTATATATATACATTTGTATATATATATGGTTAATGTTTTAGCATATATGAATAAAACAATTCCACAACTGATTCGTGGGTTTAGATCCTGATTGTATGGACATCCTGTGAATAAGTAATTGAGATAGATTTATTGCCACTCAACCCATGTATAATTCAAGATTTTCCTCATGTTTGTAATCTATACAAATAATACCTACTCTATCCAGAATTGGAAGTGTGTCTGGGTAAGCTATGTCAGCACAAGGGGGACACATGTCATATCCTTGGGTTCACCCATACTCACCTATAATCATTATAAATGAAGGATTACATGTAATATATGGATATACTATAAAAGGCACAATGTTGGATGTGAAACAACTTATGCCACATGTAATCGAGTCTAATTTCGGATTCCTAGGTCTCAATATATATGAAATCTTAACATTACAGCTTAGATAATCCCTTAGGGGGATGTCTATTAGGTTATATGAATACTCTCAATAATCAAGACAACACTAGGAATTATTTTAATAAATGAACCATTATCCCCCTTCCTAGATAGAACTAGGAAATTAGTGGTGGTGTATCTACCTGATCATAGAGAGTATAATAGGAATCACTAGAAGTGATCAATGTCAATACTCAAGGATTTCAACCACATCCACAAATTTAGGTAAGTATGACCATGTGGAAACATCTGGTAATCCCTAATATCCTAATGGATTGGAATCCATAGGCTACCCATGTAGAGGGGTTCGCTGAGAAGCTTGTTATCCACCTCAAAAAATTCCCTATATTGGGATGAGTCCTAGTGAAAAATTATAATTCTTGAAATGGTAACCTCTGACCATGTAAGGATCATAAGACCAATCCTATGAAGCACGTATTGGAATCATAATTATCAAGTGGTATCAATAGCTAGATCCTAAGAAATACATATGGGAATCTCTTTAAGATAATAGACAAACATAGAGGCTCAGAAGTTGGAACCCTAGAAGTACCTCTAGGAATCCTGGTCACATACCTCTTTCCATCTGGCTCATCCTCCAAAAACTAAGAAGAACCTTTGGTAATCTTTGATGCATCAATAGAAACCATGTGAATGCATAAATAAAAGATTTAGGGTGGCTGAATTCGCAAACCACCATTACTGCCACAACCCCATGAGATTACATGTTTGGTACGAGTTCTAGATGACACCCGCTACTATTTATACTCAACTCATGTCATAGTATCTTAGGGTTTACTAAGCATTGGGTAACCCACTAGGTCCCCAATGTTAGTGCATAAGAATGTCACCCTTCTTGGAATCCTTCAGTCTTTAATGAAAATAGTGGAATCTCTCTCAGGGTTCTCTAAGTCAACACGTATGTAAAGTAATTCTTCATGGGATCCTCACAAGGGGTAGGATAGTTATTATATCCTATATGGGACCTACTAGGATAGATAAAAATAAGAGGCATCTCTCATGGGATCCTCGTTCTTAGTGATAGACTCATTTTTAAGTATAAAGAAACCTTATAGGGGTTGTTAGTGTCTCCTAACATTCATCCACTTATCATCCATATTTATTTATTTTAAATATCCCATCACAATGAGCCTAAAAAGTGAAATTTCCTGTAATGTAAATACTAATCATACACATAATACCATAAATAAGAATAAATACTTTAGTAAAGGTTTGAAAGACCACCTATCTTTACAAATCATTACATTTATATTACAAATGCTGCTAGTAGATACCAAGGCCAATCTATGATCAACCAAGTGATGTTGGGTCCAATCTCGCAACAAAACCAACATAAAAATTTTATAATAATAATAATATATTTAATTAATTAAAACAAAATAATTTAATTAAGTAATTAAATTATTTTAAATTCACTGAATCAACATACCTCGATGAAACAACACATGGAGAAGTGAAGATAGCCTCTTGGGTTATCCTCGTCCTAGGAAGAGTGAAAACCCTAACATTGGTATCTGATTCCACCATGATATGGTGGAGTTGGGACCAAAATCACATACCATTGTAACAAAAGTTAGATGAAAATGGAAGGTAACTCAATCGAGGTAAAAATTTTACAAGGCTTACCTCAAGGTTTCCAACGTACCTTGTGACATTTTACTAAAAAATTAAGGAATTAATCCCATGGAGGAATATCAGAGGGAAGCATGTATGGGGGAAAATTGGGTGAATTGAGTAATAAAATGGGGTTAGAAACTATTAATGGTTGGAGGGAAAAAATGGATTTCACCCTTTTAATAAGATGTACAGTTTGGCCACACGGTTTTCCAAACCCTTCACCAACCATGTAGTATGTGTGCAAAAAATTGAAGACCACTCATAGGGTCTCCCTTATTTAAACACATGATTTATTAAACCATGCTATTATACTAAATGTCACACATGGTTTGGCCATAGGGTTAACACTAACCATGCACCCTGATCTACACCTTTAGAAAACTCTATTTTTGAGCCTTGAACCCATGCTATGATCTTGAAACCTCTAATACATATTCTAAGAATAAAACCGCACATATAAAAAATTATTTAGAGGCTCTCCAACCATTTAATTATCATTATAAAACTATGATCAATATTTGACCCATCTAGTAGATTTAAAATTCAAATTCCATCTAAAATAAATAACATGAAAAACATAGGATTCTAAAAATTTAAGAACCCAAAATAGTTTATGTAAATTTTCCAATTCAAGGAAGGTATAAATAAAACCCATAAAAAAGTAATTCAAGGGCAGTTTTTATAAAATTGTGACTTCCTTCAATTGATTTATAATTTATAATATCACAATAAAGAGTTATTACTTGTGAAAAATAATATCTACTAAGTTCTATTAATGTGTGTTCAAGAAACATTTCAGGTTAAAATTAAAAAATCCCATTCCCATAGACAAAAACAGTGAATTTTGGAATTTCTATGCCAGCCTTAGATAATGTGAACTTCTTTTCAGTCCTATTGAAAAGAAAAAAAGGAAAATTCCATATTAATGTCAGTCATCTGAGGCTGGTAAACATGTGATTCACATTTATCATTTAATTCTAGGATAAACTCATTATCATTAATGTGCTTGATGGATAAAGGTTATTTAGTGATTTTTAATCAAATTCCACTCACTCTATCTCTTCATCAGAAACAAGTTCAATTGTATTAGGGTTTTTAGCTATAAAATAAGTAAGACCACATTAAAAATACATTTAAAAAAAACCAAAATCATAGATTTTTAGTTTAATGTACTCTTCCAACATATCCCCAAATACATGTTCAAGGTTTTTTCATATTATTTTAGAAAAATGGGGTAATGATTTCTCAAATGATAAATTATTATTTTCCAGTTTCTCCATAACCCAAGTTTCCATAGGTTAAAAAATTATAAATTCAATAGTCTTTGGTTGAATTATAAAAATTCTTTGATTCTTTTTAATACCTCCTTTTTAAGCAATTTGTTGTATTGTCACAATTTTTTCGAAACAAAATACTCATAATTGACTTATTGTCCAATTTTTATTTCCTATTATTCATTAAATTCCTCTAAAAATACCAAAATACGGTACCAAAAATTAATTTTGTATACTCTCCATTTCAATTTTCATTTGATATTTTGTTTTGTTACCTAATTACAGTGTATCAAATTTTAATTTATTCACCCTGTCATTATGTGATTCTTCATGATCATCAAATTTATCTAGAATTTTCTATATAATTTCATTCAAAACCAATTAATCATCAGGTTTAAGTTTATAATAGCCTTGGTTTGATTCCAAATGACAAGGTTTTTGAGGAAAATTAAAGAAACACTAACAATATATTCTCCCATATTAGTGACAAAAAACAAAATAAATTTCATTTTATTCACCCTATCCCCTTTTATATTTCATTTTAAAGAAACAAAAAAAATCATAGAATTTTCAACATAATTAAACAACAAGTTCCAATAAATATTTAATTCTCATCACACAAAGAATGATCCAGAATTTGCTATTCAACACCTAATAGTGAGGCATGCAGCCAAATATATTTTTTAATAAATTATTTTTAAATAGTTTATGTTTATTTGATTTTTTAAAATTTTTAAAGCCCTATAAACTCACCACACCATCCATGAAAACGATTCCAAAATTTGAAAAGTTCAGGGAGTGGTTGTTGACACACGAATCAAATTTAAATTTAAATTTCCTATACATTAGCATAGTGGAGAGAAGGGTCGAACCATATGAATGAAAGTCGAGATGTTATAGGGGATTAATATAAACTACTAGAAATAGGGAAAATTCTAGTGAATTATGTATGTAAATTATGTTAATGAAATAAATATGAGATAAAAATGAATAGATAAAGAGGTGTAGGAGAGGTGTTTGGTTGAACCTTTATTAATAAGTGAGATCATGAAGAAAGAGATAATGTGAGAAATTAATTTGATGATACTCTTCATAATGATGATGAACATAAAAATATGGATTCAATATAATAATAAAACCATGAAATAGTTCAAATAGAACTATCACCAATCATTGAGATCTCATTTAACTTGTTCTATAATTAAACCTCTTGATTAAAACAATAGTAGAACAATTCAAACATTATTTTACTTAATTTTATTCCTTTTATTTATCAAGAAAAAACTAGAATTGAATTGAGATAATGAAATAAAAGAAGAATGAGTTTGAAATATTTAGATTATGAAATATGATCATGAATAGATTATGAAGAAGGGTCAAAATAATTCCCCCAAGTAATTATACCCAGTGCTTGTATACATAAATTAAGCATAAATCCTGAACACAAATAATTCATGATTAAAAATAATATAAAGAGGAAATACAGAAAATAGTCTCTATCATGTTCAAGTTCATCTCTTCCGACTATATCTCTAATTTACTCTTAGGTTTAATCTTCTACCCATGTTATAAAAGGAATCTTCATCCCCTAGATTTAGAGCGATGATGTTATTCACAACCATGGATATGTGTCAGAGTCAAAAATTGATCCCCCATAGGGAAGTGTCTCTTATCAGGTGATGGCTCTGAATTTATTTTTAGTTATTTTATGGAAAAACATCGAAATTTTTCACTAACATAAATAAGTTACCACTTTTTCACTGAACATGTGTGGTTGATGATATTTCTATATTGCCAACACGTGACATGAATTGTTCCCTTATAACAAACATGATATACCCACATGCAGTATGTTTGAAATGCAACTGTAAATAATTCTTGACTTGATTCATCATTATTTGATCTCAATGCATTAGTGATGGATTATTTTTCTACATTCCTTGGTTGGTGGATGGTGCAAAAACTCTTCCCACCAAGGAAAAATTCTATCATGGATACTACACATTATTCATATGTAGATCCTATTCCTTTGGTATCCTTGAGATAAGTCCATGGTAGGTGGGTATTTGAGGGGGTTGGTGATGGAGTTCTCTCAAACGTCACACCTCACATAATTATTATAAAATGAGCTCAATGGGGAGAATAAAATACTCATAATTTGATCTAGGTGAGCTACGTTGTATTTGACAGCCAAAAGAGCTCCATGTTTGTGAGAGAGAGAGAGATAGGTATATAGAGGATTTATTTTATAACCATTATCCATGCTAAAATAATGGCTAGTCCTCCCACCATTCTTTTGTCTTAGTGTCAAAAAAATCACAATAAGTTGTATTAGTAACATTTTTTGAAAAATAGTGGTGAGTAGTAAGAATTTTCTATTGATAAAAAAATTCATGTTTCTTAGAATCATGTTTTGGTGTAATATTCTGATATTTTATGTTGAGGAGACTCCAATGGTAAAAAAATGATCGAAAATAGATCAAAAATTACCCTTAGGCCTAATAAATGTTATCTCAAAGTTCAAATGATGTAGTACCCCATTTTCAGAGAAGAAGGTATTGTATTGTCACTATAACAATTTGTAGCAAGATTATGATAGCTACTTTTATGTGCTACATCAGCACCATGTCATCACAACATCATTGGTCGATCTCAGCCATTACCACATATTATTTCATATCTTGACCAATCATCATCTGATTTAATGACCTAGGATTCGATTCCACCATTTTTGACCATTCTAAATACAATGGTGAGATTCAATTTTCCACATTATACACCATTTTTTAAAAAAAAATTAATTAAATGGGAGGGCCATCCTTAGGAGGTGGTCGATGGTCCATAAATAAATGCCAAAACCAAAGTAGCGGAAGTTATACATATGGAAGGAGATGACCATAAAAATGATTCCATTATGGAAAGGGGAGACACATAAAGAAGAAAATCTAAATGTTTATATAAGAATAGAGATAAATTAGAAATTGAAAAATGATAATTCGAGTTGCACATGTGATATTATCTGGAGAAATCATTCATTTCTCCAAATATGAAGAAGAAACAAGATTTCGTACATCAAGTTATGGAAAAATGGGTGGTTTATACTACAACATCCATATCACTCTCATTTATGAGTATTTAACTGTTTTTAATTTTCACATGTATCAAAGGATCATAAGAAGAAGTTATATGAGAGATGTAATCCATGAATCTTTATCGAAAATCAAGATGAGGAGTTTGGATACATGCTTTGGGAACGGAAGGACATGAAGTTGATCTAAAAAAAAATTTCATGTTCCACAATTACAAAATGATTTAGGATATTACAAATAAAATAATGTCTTGAATAGAAAGTGTATTGAAATAAATTCATGATCCATCACCTATAACATCACCACCTATCACTAAAGAGGAGAATGTACTAGAATATTCAACAACGGTGGGCAAGGAGTTAGTGTAAGAGGATATTAAGTAAGGGGATACTCAATTCTATCCAGAATAAGTTGTAGAATCATCATTGGAGCTAGGTGATGTTGTGTCTCTTGAACCTAACATTTAATAGATTCTAAGATATTTACATTAACGGATTCTATAAAAAAAAATTCAAATATGGAGTACCTATTACTGACTAATGAGGGGGATCTAGAAGGATACCAAGAAATGATGTATCATCCTAATATACTAAAGTGGTTACATGGAATAGTTGATGATATAGAGTCTTTAATGGAGAAATAAACATGCAATATCGTGGAACAAACTAAAGGTAAGAAGGAACTAATGAACAAATGGGTGTTCAGGTGAAAGAAGGATGATATGAAAAAGGAGGTCAAGAAAAATCTCAGTTAGTAGTTAGGGGATTCCTTCAGAAGAATGAAGATTAATTTGAGTACATTATTTCATCTATGGTAAAGATTTCTTCAATCCGACTCATTTTCTATTTGGTGGTTATTTAGACATGGATATTGAAAAATGAAACATGAAGATAAATTTTCATTATAATGACCTTTCCTAGAAGTTCTATATTAATTATTATGAAGGTTTCAAGGTTTCTGGATATGAAAACCTCATTTTTATATTAAATTAGAGCTTTTATAGAATGAAAGAAACTCCTAGATAGTGGTATAATATGTTTGAATCATTAATAGTGAGTCATGGATACTAGTGGACGTAGGATGGATGGTGTGTTTAGTTCAATATATCCCAAGATGGTAAATATTTTTATTTTACAATATTATTAAGGACAAGTTCATCATTGGAGAGGATGAAGTGAAGGTCAACCAGTTGAAGGAGTTTTTAAAGTCGTTTCATATGAAGGACTAGGGAGAGTCTCAATATATGTTGGGGATGTAGATCATTTGTGACTGAAAGATGAGGTTTTTATAGATATCTCAGGAGAAGTATGTTGAACAAGTTCTCAAACATTTCAACATGGACAATGAAAAACTAGTGAAAATTACACTTCCCAACCATTTTATGTTGAGAAAGAGTTGATACATATTGTCAAAGGAATAAATAGAGGTGATAGAGATGGTACCTCACTCTTCAGAAGTAAGAATATTGATGTAAAATCTGATGAGTATGAGACCAGACATTTCCCACACATTGGTGATCATGATCTGATTTGTATCCAATCATAGTAAGAAGCATTGCGATGTTGTTAAATGGTTTATGAGGTATCTTAAAGTCACTTAAAAGATATTTTTATTCTAAAGGGGATATGATCCTCTATTGGAGGGATATATAAATGAATATATGTCTGAATATCTTGATAGTTGGAAGTACAAATTAAGAAACATATATAATTGTGCAGGAGGAGATATATCACGGTATTCAAGGTTGAAAAATTGCATCACATTATCCACAATAGAAGAAGAGTACATTATAACTTCAGTAGCTGTAATAGAGATTATGTGGATAAATAAATTTCACAAGGAACAATGATTTATAAAAAATAGTACAGAGTTCATTATGATAGTAAAAGTTCTTTGGACTTGATTAGGAAGACCATTTACCATTCTTGGACAAAGCACATCATCATTAACTATAATTGGATATGTGAGGTGATAAATAAATAGCTCTTGAGATTTTGGAAGATGCACAAATATAAGAACCCATTGGATATGTTGACAAAGGTGGTTTCTTAGGATAAGATAGAACATTTCATTTTCTCTAGTGGATTGTAGATTTTCCCAAAATAGAATACTTACAACATGACATATGCATGTTCTTCATGTGAAACTCCTATTTTTTTGGAATCCAAGGATAATTCCATGGTAGGTTGGGATTGGTGTGGGTTGGTGGGGGAGTTGCGTCAAACTTGAAACCTCGGAAGATGCATATAAAATGAGGACATTGTAGAGCTTCCATTATTCATCATCCAAGATAGGTGTGCTCTATTATATTTGAGGTATTAAAGAGATCTATGAGAGAGATAAAGGTGTAGATAGAATTTATTTTGAAACCTTTATTCATGATGAAATAAAGGATTAATATCACTATATTATTATCACCTCATGTTCAATGAATAAATAAATCAACATAACACATGACTATAAATTCATAACATAATTTTAATCTATATCATTATTTTGGTTAAGATTCCTCAAATAAATAGGGATACTTAATTATCATCATTCCCACGATTGATTTTCCACTTTGCATCATGCCTTTAAATTAATAAGGCTCAGCTTCTTCTTCAGTTATTCAACAAGTGGAGTGCAAGTCGTCTTAAAAATATCATAAAAATGACAAATCATGGTTCATCTGTGCGGTTCTTCATGGCTTAGTGAGATCTTGTAGCCATAAATAGGTGAAAAATTCAAAAAATATAAGCTCATATTGATTAATATGAGAACGGTTTCTCATATTTCTTGGAACCGATCTCATTGTGCATAACATCACCTTTTCATTATCTAAATTTCAATAAAAAATTATCTTCGATTACTCAGCAAAGGAGCGTGGTCGATCTCCATCAAAAGAGATTCACCAGATCTTGATCTCTCAAGATTGCACAATTCCTAGAATCATCATTAATATTTTGATCTTCTATGTTTCATCTTCAATTTAGGTAATATATTCAACCAGAATAATAAAACCCAGTTCGGGGGTGCTCTCACATTATGTTCAAAAATTATCCAACAATGGAGGCTCAATTATGAGTGGTTCTTCAGTGAAACCCCATTGTTATTATATATGTCTCCATGTTCAAGACTCAACTCTATATTTTATGAATTTGATATGTTATTTTCATCAATTTATACTCCATTTTAAGCTAGACTCACCTACAAGATTTGTATTCAATCTTCATTTGGTTCTAAACATATAGAATTTCGAAGCATGACTCAGTAATCCCAGAGATCTTAAGATTTGGTGGGAAACTATGACCGACCATATATTCTTCCATGATGATGGTTCGATCTACATTGATTCAACACTGAAATCTAATGGGAACTCAGATTATTCATCCTTGAATTGCATCCCAGTTATCCACTCAATCAATGTTTAGAATATGATTCACTGTATAGGTGCAGTCGGTTGACGACAATGACATGTGGTTGATCTCCACAAACCCTGGATGATTAATTCTTTACTTTTCCTTATATTATCTTGTTTGATGGATAATTTAAAATTATATAATTAAAAAAATGATTTCTTAACATAAATTTGAAATGAAATTTAAAAATCAAATAACAAAGTAGAAAAATTGAAATTTTAAATAAATAATTAAAATAAAAAAACCATTAATAAATTATTAATTGATTGAAAAGAAATAATGATAAAAATTTCAAAATAATAAAACTATAATTTAATGAAATTAATTATTAAATTATCTAAAACATGGTATAATTAATAAAATTTAACCACTATTAAAATAATAAAATATTTTAAAAAAATATAAAAAATATATACAAATTATATAAGATAATTAATTAATTTAAATAGAAATAGTTGAATAAAAATTAAATTAATAGAAAAAAATTTAATTCAAAACACTTAAAAAATCACAGAAAAATTAAATTCAAAATTATGTAACAATGGAAAAATTCAACACATTACATAATTTAAACATAAAAAAATTGATTAAACATAAAATTAATTAATTTAACATTTTAATTAGAAATTATCAATAATAGAATAATAAAAATATTTAATGAATAATTAAAATTAAAAAAATTACATTGAAAAGGATATTAATTAAATTACAAATATAATTACACTATAGTTAAATAATTTCACTCTCAGGAAATTCAATTATTTTTATTTAACTATAAATAAACATAAAAGAAATGTATTTATCCTACCTAGGTTTTTAATCACACTAGAATAAAGGGAAATACAAATTTCCTCCATTTCTTGAAATAATCATGCCTTCTATATGAATGTCACTAGCTACCTAATTTCAATTCTAATTTATGTTCCAATTATAGGATTACAATAGGTTAGATTGAAGTGGAATTAATGATTTTAAAAAGTTATAATTTCTATTATCCCTCTCCCATGGGTTCAAAAAATTGAAAGATCAATTTTCACATCATTGATTCAAATAAATTTATTGTTTTACAAGTCAGTTGTTCCCTTATTCATTTTGGATCAATATTCCCCTCACCTAAATGAAGTCATTTTTAACTATTAGGAACATATTTTTTTCTTTTGATTTTTTCATAGAAATTAATGTGAAATGAACTATGAAAAGGATATTATTGAAAATGTATAATGGGATTACACACACACATAGTTCTTAATGTCTCTGAGAATAATTTTTGGATAAAAATTCCCAATTTTATTCTAGTTTCAAATGACTTATACTATTATCATTTGAGTTAAATTCTTGTGATTTTGGTAAAAAATGATATTCCCCTTGGATCCTTTTCAAATATCCAGTTTTCCCATGTTAATAGTATAATTCCATAAAGATCAATCCTATCTTACTCACTTTATTCATTCGTAAACAAAATATCCTTAAAAAAGTATGAAGTCACTTCGAAATCACATTATTCTAGAAATTTCATATTTAGTGAAATCATTAAATTAATATTAAAATTATCACTCAATAAATACATTATGAATTTTTATTTTCCTAAAATAATGATTCATATTACAACATTAGAATTAATGATTGACAAAGATGAATTTTGAAATCTTTTTGATGGTTTTTATGGGTTAAAATTACATCATAGTTTGGAACATTTAATATCTCCCACACAATTAAATCTCATCATTGTCCAAAATTCTATATTCAAATGTGAAAGAATGAATTATACTTTTTAGGTCCAAAAAATATTTTTAATATAGGTGTTCAAAGACATGTTAAAGGGTCACACAGAAATTCCGAAATCATTTCCCATAAGTTATAGAAATTTCAAATTTAGATTTAATTTTTTTTATAATGATTCCCTTATGAAAAAATATATTTTTTTCAAATTAGATCAAGAATGTAGCTCAATAAATATTGAATTCTACAATAAGAAATACAATATAGGTTAATAAACATGATTTTGATATTTTTTTCAAAATGATCTTCAACAAGAAAGACTCAAGTAAGAATAACACCGTGATATGTTAATGTTGAAGTAATTAAACAAAATAAACAAGGGTTATCGTCCCCCCAAACATAATGTTAATCCATCCAAAAATTTTAAAAAAGAATAAAAATTCTAATTTCAATGAATCATTCAATGATCTTAAAAAGTATATACTCATGGATAATGAAAGGGAAAACTCCCCTAAATTTTTATCAGTGTTTCTTTATAGTTTGGAACAAAAATCAAACTCTTAAATCATTTCAAATAATACTTGATCTCTATAATAAAATACCTTCAAGGGTCAAATAAAGCCAAGAATATGTCCATAAATTTAGAATACAAAATATAAAAATAAGAAAAGTGGGACTGTGAATGCATGAATATGGTGAAGTGATTTAAGACAAGGATTGATATGAACAAAATGCTTTAGGGGATTTTTATTCAAAAGAAACATAATCCATTAAAGAAAGAAATATTTTATTGAACCATGGGTTGCCTCTTAAGAAACACTATATTTATAGTCCATGAACAAACTCTCCTAGAAACTAACCATAATCACTAAGAGGATTTGTTTTATAAAGTAAGAAGAACCACTTATGTTTAGCCCATTTATATATAATTGAGAATTGAGTAATGTTGGCACCCAGAATGTTATGGTAACATATAGATCCACTTACAAATTCAAAATACACCTAAAAATACCTCCTTATATAGCATAATATCACGCTGTCTTTTTTTTTTAAATTTTAAAATTGGAAAATTTGAAATTTTCATAATGATAAAGTTCAGATAATTATGTTCTTAGGGGTGTAACATGACCATATGATATTTTTTCTAAATTTAAAAACTTGAAAATCTGAAAAACCTAGTTTCTCATGGTCATGTTTGTAAAAATAAAATTATGAAGAGGTAGTTTAACAATGTTGAGAATAATTTTTAACATATTAAATATCATATATAAATCCTCTTGTAATTTATTTTCATATTTAGAATTACATTTAGCACCCTAAATAGTTGAGGTCAACAATGAAATTTAGGGATGGTCAAAATTAAACTCATCTAGAAAACCTTCATGTTTCGGTTTTATAAACTGTCACATCTTTCCTAGTATTACCAAGCTATAATCTTGAAATTAACAATCACTACACGTGAAAATTAACCACTACTATATTCCATTCACGTTTTTTCAATAAAAATTTCATGTAAAAAATAAAAAATCTCATTCCTAATGAAAAATTCAGTTAATTTTGGGTTTTTCATGCCAACTATAGAGAAAGAGAACCCCATTTTAGTATTTTTGAAAATAAAATAAGACAATTTCAGATTAATTTCACTCCTAAAAAATTGTTTGACACATGATTCCATTTATCATTTAATTATATGAGAGAATCATCATTAATATGGGGATCGATTAATAAATGTTCATTAGTGATTTTTAAATTAAATTACACTCCCTCTTCCTCTTCATTAGAAACCAATTCAAAAATTTTAAGGGTTTTATCTTGAAATAATTGTAATATCACATATAAAATCAGTTTCAAAAATTCAAAATCATTGATTTTCAGTTTATTATACCCTTCCAACATATCTCCAAATTCATTTTTAGGTTTGCTTCCTATTATTTCAGAAAAATAGGGGGATTATTTTTGAACATTTAAATTATCTATTTCAAGTTATCTGTAATAAAAAATACCATAGGTTCAAATCTTATGAATTAAATTTTATTTGGATGAATTATAACAATGGTTTTACCCTCTTCTAATTCCATTTTATCAACCTTTTGGTGGTATTGGTACAATGTTTTCCTTAATATTTCATCATAATTGAGTTCTAACTCGCAATTTTTTCAACTTATTATTCATCTTCATCTAAACTACCAAAATCAGTTTAAAAAAAATAATTTTATTCACTCCCCATTTCAATTTTACTTTTATCTATTATTTTATTACAGAATTTCCATGTTTAAACTCTTATGTTGTTCACTATGTCATTGTGTGATTCTTAATAATAATTAAATTTATCAAGAGTTTCCTGAATCATTTCTTTTAAATATAATTAATAATTATGGTCATGTTCATAATAGATTTGGTTTTCTTCATAGCTACATGGTTTCGAGGCTTGTTATAGACACACAATGAAGTAGTGTGATTATTGTAGTGTCAAGAAACTAAATACATTTCATTTTTTGACACCATCCTTTTTAATATTCCATTTTAAAGAAACAAAAAAATTATAAAATTTGTAACAAAAAAACACAAGAAGTTCCAACAAATATTTAATACTAGAAACATAGAAAATGAATTAAAATTTTAAATTAAACACATAGAAGCGAGACATTTAGTAGAATAAATTTCTTAAAAATAGTTTTTTTTAAAATAGTTTTTGTTTATTTCTTTAAATTTTAATAAACTTATACACTACATTCACCTTCCTCAAAATTGGAACCCAAATTTGAACCGTTCATGGAATAGTATTTGACACACCAGTCATATTACCATTTATATTTCCTACTCATATTCATAGTGTAGAAAAAGTTTGAACCATTTAGAAGGAGATCAAGGTGTTATAAGGGATTTAATTTTAATGAAAACTCTTGAAAATAGGTAAAATAATAGTTCAAAATGTGTGATAATAGTGTGAATGAATGAAATACAAGATGAAAAAGAAGACATAAAGAGGTGAAAGAGAGGTTTTAGGTATAACCAATAGTAATAATATAGAGCATTCATAAAGATATAATGATCGAAATTCAATTTATGATACTTGATATATTGATGATGTTCTTGAATATATGTATTAAAAAAACATGAAAATAGTAAAGTATCTCACAAAATTACCATACTTAATCAGTGAGTACTCATTTAACTAGTACTATGATTTAATCTCTTAATTTAAACCATAGGAAAAAATTAAAACAACCTTTTAATTTATTTTCACCGTTCGATTCATTAAGAAAAAACAATAACTGAAGTGAATGAATGAAATAAAATAATGTTGATTTTGAATTTTATATATTAATAAAAAAACATTAATTGATTAACAATAAAGACCAGAAAAATTCCATCAAGAAATTAATCACAGTGCATGTATGTAGAATTGAAACACAAATCACAGAAATAAATAGTTAATTATTCTAAATAAAATAATAAGGAAAGATATAAAATATTATCAATAAATTATAGGTTCATTTCCTCCAAATTTAACTCTAATTTAATCTTCCACTGAAGCATTATTTCATACTCTATAAGTAATCTTCTACCCTCACATTCAGAGTGATGGTGTTGGGTGGGAGCCGAGTTGTGTGTTGGAACTAAAGAATGATCGACTATCCGGAAGTGTCACTCCTCATGTATCATCTTCAAATTCTTTTAATACTTATTTATAGTAATTTCACTAAAATTGTTAATTGATATATCCAAGTTACCACTTTTTTACCAAACACATGTGGTAAGAGATTATTCTCTATTAACTTTATGAGATTTGGGTAATTCCCTTGTAACAAATCTGAACGACCCACATGTGGTTTGTTTTAAATGTAGCTAGATATATTTGGGACTGCGTTCATTTTTCTTTATCCTCATCATCTCTTCTTAACATGTAACACCCCAGGTTTTTAAAAGAGAATATTATGTTCAATAGCGTATGCGATACACAACACCGAACCCAAAGAAACAATGATTATTTATGTATGGCTGTTTTAACCTAGTCATTAAATATTCACTTATGAATAATATTAACTAATTTATGATATATATATATATATATATTTTCTACTCAACATAAATTTATTGATAAATTATTAGTAAATAATCTCCTTTTTTTTGTAATTTCTTTTATACTTCAAAGTATATTTTTAAAATGATTTTTTATTTTTTTTTGTGAAAAATATTATAATTATTTTCTAGAAAATTTAGAGTATTTATTTTATAAAATTAAAATAAATTTTAGATATCATTATAAAATGAATAAATTTGGGTGAAATTTATGGACTTTTTAGAGAATGTTGATTTTTCAGTGAATAGTGAAAAATACCAATTTGTTTTACAAAACTATCATTTCTTTTGATAAATTATGTATTTTGAAAATATAGATATTCTTTAATTTAAATTAAAATTAAAATAATTATTTATTAGTTATATTTAATTCTATTTTAATCCTCTTTATACTAGATTTTAATATATGAATTTTTAGTTTTGAAAAGACATTTTTTTGAAAACATTATGAAAAAGAAAAAAAAAATTCTCATTTTTGAATTAATTAAAATAAACCATAATAGGAAATGATTTAAATGTAATTTATAGATTAAATATGAATCATTATAAATTGAAATTAATTAAATGAAAATTACTAGTAATAGAGTTAAAGTAAAAAAATCTTTTCCTTGAATTTGTATTTGGAAAAATACTTTCCATTGCGCTTGTGAGTTTTATTTTAAAGTAAATTATTACAGTTCTCTGAATTTATTTTGATGGATCCCATATTTAAAATAATTAAAATTAGTATTTTGTAATAAATTAAACTTAATTTTTGTTGATGTTTATATTAATAGTAGTAAACATTTATTACCATGGTAAAAGGGAAATAAGTTAATTAATGGTAAAAATAATTTAATAAATAATAGAAACAATGTAACCATATTAGTATGAATATGTATATTTCTTTTTAAATTAAATAAATATTATATTCACTCCTTAGGGTTTTATTACTTTTTAAATGATTATGTAATAAGTTTTGATAAAAATTAGATTTTTAATACAATAAACCACATATTATATTTTTGTGTAATATGAAATTTCAATTAAGAAATTAATTTTTTTGAATTCATGAATTTTCAAAATAAATTATATTTCCAAAAAATAATTCCATTAACTAATTCTTATAAATTATAAATGATAATATAATTTTTACAAAGTCAAATGTAATTTTTATAAGGGTTTAAAAAAACATAATTTTCAAATGACCAATATTTTTCAATAAATGTTGATTTCTATTTTAAAAGTGAAAATTCACATATTTCTAGATTTATTTTTGATAAAATAAATATAATTTTTTGAATAATCACGTCAAAATTATCCAATGGTTAATTTTTTCAAATTTAAAGTTATGTAAAAAATTATATTAACGGTATCCACTACCAAATAAATGTTTCCCTTTTAAAATAATGTAATTTTTAGTTTAATTGGTTTATTTTATAAAGATTTTATGAATCATCCAATATATATATTATATTTTATGGGTTCAATATCATTTTTGTTTAAACATCACTCACTTCCACATTATCAACTGTAATATTTTAATCAGTTTGGCCCTTATCCTTATAAAATAATGAAAACCACCCCTCTATGGTATAAACAAATAGAAAAAACCGTGGGACAATTTGTGGCTTTGATTACATTATTTTATATATTCCAAAACTTATCTTTGACAAATAATGAAGAACTCCCCTATTTTTTCCTATATAAACCCACCAAAGAACCCATTTCTATTTACTCAAAACCATGGAACATTTCCTTACCATACCTTTTCTCTCTAGAGTCCTCCCAATTTCCCCATAATATCTCAAGAATCTCCTCCCATGATTTTGGAATCACCCCCTAAAGTTAAGAGATCCCCCTATCTTTTTTTATTTTAGCACCGCTCTGTTGTTATGCCTCTTAATTTCCATTTTTTCTTTTTGGGTATGTTTTTACACATCCCAATTTTTCCCATTTTATGTCTATGTGTTGAATAATACCCTCTCATTTTTTCCTTTACCTATGTTTTTATCATACTGAAATTTAGTAACAAGATTTCCCCCTCATCTGTTCCATTCAAGAACATTCTTGGTAATTAGTCTTGTGAATCTCTGATGGTTATGTTTTGATGAATTTATAAAGATCCATAAACATTAAAAATTATTTCCCAACAATGAGAGATCATTTATTCCCTCTCATTATAGTAATTACCTAACACATTACTATAATTAAATTTAGTATGGGATCAACTCCTTCACCTCTTATTTCAAGAATCTTTTTATTTTTACAGATCTTATTTCCAATCACTAATTATGGGAAATGTTTTTATGCATCCCTCTAACTATCCCTTTGATTTAAAATGATTATAGACCCATTTTAACTTTCATTAAACCATTCTATGAACCTTTATGTATGATCATTATACTTCCAAAATTTCACTATCACTTTTCTATGAAAACCTTTGTATTGTGAATACCATTGTTGTTTCCAATCAATGGTATTCACATAGTTACACCAATAATTCATTAACAGGGTAATTAAATGTATGTATTACATAATACATGATTGTGTAATTAAATTTAATTAAATATGATTCTATTTTGAATGATCTATGTGGCTCACAAATGCATATATTTGATATGAAAGTGACAGGTGCGCCTGGAATTATATAATGCTCCAAAGAGTGCATAATATTTTAGTCCCATGATATTTTGTTCAATGGATTAGGGAGTGAACAAAATTAATAATGGGACTTTTTCCACCATTTTAAGATGACTTGGAGGTCTTTCTTGACCTATGTTTTTGATTTCATGTTAAATTTGTTTCCAAATTCCCATGTTGCATTTACGTTACAATACTATATCATGACTTATTTTTCATTTTTATTATCTTCACCCCTTTTATGTTCCATTTTAATTCATATTTTTTATCATGTAATTATTTCTTCATTTTATGATAATTTTTTATTCCCTTTCTAGGATTTATAGCTCACCCATTTCTTATGTATGTGCCCAGGTTATCCCACGTAGTTTTAGAAAATCAATGATTTCTAAGAACATATTAAAATAAATTTTGAAATTTTTTTTTGTATCCCATGTTCAAGATGCTATACAATGTACCTAATTCCATAAGTAACTAGATTTATAAATTTCTGGGTTATATTATTTATAATCATATATAATAAAACATGAATTAATGTGTAATAAAGACACGAGTTGTCATAGTTGGTATCAAATGAAAATGTATTTATTTTTGTGATTAGGATTAGAAAACTATATATAAATCCTTAGGGATAATAATAAACATATGAAACCATCCCTATATTCTGTTAAAGTATTCATAATGTGGTTTCCAAGAAAATATATCCCTGTATGGATACTAAAAGTTGATGTGGATTTAGGCACAGATGTAACTATGTGTTACACCTAGAAAACACCGTATTGAGAATGACTAAATTATAATCTAATACATGATTATAGTCCTTGATGTACACCTGGTTTTACACTCTTAAGGTGTATGATTCGAATAGTTCACTAGCTCATTATGAACTGTTATTAAGTGAATAAAAAAGACCATAAGATTTTAAATTAGAAACAGATAATGGACAACATATATTGAACCTTATAAAATCATAATTTAAGGAATATATATCATTTATGAGTTATCTATTTAAGGTATAGTTCCCCATTCATGTGTTTAATAGTTTAAAATTAATCATCACTAATAATTTTTTTTATTATAGTTAGTTTCTAGAAATATAAAGAATATAGTCAACAACCAATGTGACGGTAATTGTGATGACTTCCCAAATGAGATACCTTACATGAAGGGATATCAAGTAATAAATATAATGGCTATTCCACAATAGATATCAAACATGACAATTAAAAACTAGAAAATAGTTGAATGTCTAAAGCAATCAAAGAAGTGGAAGAAAAAGGCTCAAGGAAATTCCACGAAAAAATATGATAAAGGAAAGAAGATTCAATTTCCATCGTGTATAAAATATGGAAAGAGGCACCAAGTATAATTCCACAAAGGAACTCAATGGTTGTTCTTGTGTGAAAAATAGGGCATAAAGTAGCTAGTTTCCATAAAAAAATGTAGCGTATTATATAAGGGAACAAATTACATCATATGGAACCCTTTTTTGTTTGATATCTTACGTGTGGATAATTTTAGAATTATAAGAGTCAATTTCCAAATCCAAGGGTTAAATCCTAGACTAAGGAAGGTCATATGCTATGTAAATCATTGAACTATAAATATTGAAGTGTTAATGTATTTGTATTTGAGAATTATGTTTTAGAAGTAGTATATCAATGATTTAATGGATATATGAATCACGAAATATATAAGGATTTTTCCACATTAAATTTTTAACAAGTTTTTGAAACATATGTGAAATAATACCGATAACCTATAAACATGATTAAGTGATAATGTGATATTTTATAAAACATACGATTGAGGGATTAATAACCCTTAATATGTGTTTGATGATGGGATAAATCTAAAGAGTCTTTTGATGATATTTGTAATTCTAATATTTAAAAGAATTAATACCAATTTTTGAGACTTTCATGATGGATGTTTAGTATTTTTTTGGGACCAAAATGGGGATAGATACCCTGAGAGGGGGGGGGGCATGATATGTATATTCATTTTAAAATTATCCCTACCCCACTGGATCTTGACCTATTTATTATAAGGATCACTTTTTTAGAATTTAGGTTTTACTATTGATCTTATTATTTCCTCCATTATCTGGTGATGATGCTTTGAATGAAATGGAGAGAAACATACAGGTAGACACAATGATTTTTACTTGGTTCACCTTCACTGGGATATGTCCAAGGAGCATATAACGACGAATTGTGGATGTACCAAATCCACTAAATCTCAATACCAATTTAAATTGTTCAATATAGACCACTTATACACCCATTCTCACAACCTTTACAACGTTTTGGGCCATCTTACTGCTTTCCCAAGGGCCACTCCCTATGTCTCCCTCTAGCTCACTACTGGTGGAGAGGATGACCTTCTTCCTCTTCCTTTTCTCACTGTTCTAGAAAGGATCCACTTACAGTTAAAAGACTTGTAGGTCCCTTCCTTATAATGAATGATTGAATATTTTACTATATATAGATGGTCTGTTGAAGTTCCACTTTCATCCAATGATGAATATAACTTTACTATATATGTACCGAGTAGTATTCCATATTTTGCACATCCCCAGAATGTCCAGTGTGCTTCTCCAAGCCTAGAACACTTCTCTATGCCTGGCATGCTTCTCCAAGCCTGGTGTACATGTTTCACCAAACTAATTTCATGATACTCTCTTCGCCAACTTAGAACATGGGAAAATCACACCATTTTCCACCCAAACCAATATTGGTGCGCAACTATCAATTCGCACACAACTTCGGAATATCTTCATAATTGCGCGACCAAACCACCACTTGTATGCCCAATCTTACTTACACGACTGGAGCTTTAATTTTCTCTAAGTGATGATCGTTCCCTTTGTGAGGAGGGGTAACCCTCTATTTATAGGAATTTTGGTTACTCTGAGCATCCCGTGAAAGTATCCTCCCAGCGCGCATGTCCAGCTGCCTTAGCCACTGTCACCCTAGTCACCTTGTACGCCCAAACCAAAACATGGGTGACCCTCTTTCCTTTTCTATATTTTGAAAGTTTGATCTTGAAAAAAAAATGGCGCGCAACTTTACAATCCTCAAAGACACTGTGGTGAAAGTTCCTTTTCCAAAAACACCTTTCTCCATTTTTCTATTTTGATGCCTAAAAATTGGAAAACACTAGAAAATGACACCACATTGATCATCTATTCCTTTTCTGAGGTTCTTCTATTAGTCATGTATTGTTGACTACATCTCTTGAACTCGATAACTCACCATGAAAACCGTCATTTTTCATCAAATTGAAAATCATGGTCTTCTTTGTTAACAAACACAACAAGGAGGCATGCTTTATCAACAAACACAATCACCTCAAAAATGATTCAATGATACCTTGAGAGATTTTATACCAAAAATCTAGCCCTTTGTGTTTATTGACAACTCATCTCATAAAAGGATACCTCGTTAATGCTTCAACCATCATTCACCTCTTTTTTTCCAATAGCAATCAAGGAATCACTCAACACATACTTTAAGCCCACATGAGAAATTCCTGGTGTGAGAAACAAGAGTAAATGAAAAGTGCATTAATGACTCATTTCATTTATGAAAATAATTGTTGATAACAAACTGATACCAATTTACGATCACTGAAAGCCTTATAACACCATTCCTATGCCACTCTTTTTATTTTATCACAATCCTCAACTGTCAAGATATATATTCTTTGATCGATCACTTCTATCATTGTCAGATTAAAAAATTCTCCTTCTACACTTCATGGGTTCTTGTGTTGTCCAAGCTAAGATCTTGATTATCACTTCAAACACCACATACTCTCAACTTGGTGCTCCCCCTATCATCTTCTTCACCTATCTTGATAAACTCCACCTATCATGCTGTACCACCTGTCAGCTTCTCCCCATGTAATTGAGAAAGACATTGTTTCCCTTCTTTAGCCACAATTTCTCCCCCTTTAGGAGTCACTCATTCTCCCATTTTTTCCAGTAACCCAAAGGTCACTTTTTTGTGGTCTGCAACACAGTTGATAGGATATATTAATACAGTAAGGAAAACACAGCATACCTCAGGGATAGGGGACCCACATCAACACTCTTTCAATTGAGAAGAGTCGAATTGACTCCTAGAGCTAACTGATTCTTCTCAAATGCGTCCTTGGGTGAGTCCTTTATCAGAATTTCAGCAACATGTAGCTCCATAGGCACATACTCCAACTTCAATATCCCTTGCTCCACCTTCTACTTGATAAAGTGATATTTTATTTTAATGTTATTTGTCCCTAAGTGATAGAATAGATTTTTTCAATGACTGATATAACTTGAGTTATCACAGTAGATTCTGATTGGAGACTTCACTTCAACTCCCATATCATTAATATAATGCTTCAACATCAGGGATTTTTACTATTAGTTATAATAAAATTTCAATACCCTGCATGTATTCTATCTCATTAACTGCCTTTCCATTATTAAATTTTGATAATTTCATATGGGTTTGCACTGGAGTCTTCATATACTTTAAGTTTTCCATTCCAAATCCTTATCAACACCTCCCTAGAATATTTTGATTTAGAAATCAATGTTCCATTCTTTCCTGGTGATCTCCCAATATCTGATTCTTCTCAACTTTTTCATGTTCTTCATTCATATGTAGAACCCAATTTTTAAATTCATCTCTTTATTCAAAACATCTGAGCTCTACCTGTCATCAGTATCATGCTTGTTATAGAGTTAAAATTTTCTTCTTCTGGATTAGCACCATCTGACCACTGATGAAACTTTGCCCATCAATTTTAGCTTAACTCTTTGGAATATTTGGAGATATAGACATGAATTCCTAAGGGTCAATATTTTAATTTTCTTTAGAATCATCAATTTACCTGTTTTTTTGAGTCTCTTACCACTTAATCACTTTCAAAAATCATCTTTCAACTATTTCATTTCATTTAATTAAACTTATTTTTTACACTTCTTGTTAAATGATTGATTATATTCTCTCATATCTTCTTAGTATCCTGAAAAAATTTAGCTGATTCCAAATTGTTAGAACAAAATATATAATCATGAAATTCATGATTGTAACCACTTCAACGTAATCCATCTTTTCTCATCAGATAACTAACACTTGATCTCAGACATCCTATTATTGATTTGATAGATATTTCATCTTATTATGATTTTGAATGCCCCCGTATGTTGTGAAACACTTTCTATTGTAAGGCCCACTATTAGATGCACAGACAGTCTTCTCCTCCTACATTATTTCATCCCATGTGTTTGCAGGTTTGAGAAACATCTCCAGCTCAATTAAATCAATGAGATATTAATTGGCTGAATTTTCCACTTATTAATGAGCCACCAACAAAACCTATAAGCCTACTGAGTTGAAACAAGGTTTACGGAACAAGAGATAACATTAATAACACAATCACTATCTATTTCTATTAGTTTATCCATTTATTTTTCAACTCTATGTTCTAATTTGAATCAATTGAAACTCTGAAGCATATTAATTTATCACTCTGCATATTTTGATGCCACTTCTCCATGAATCATATCTTCCTAAAACCTAAAACACATGATACACTAGTTAACAACATTTATATACATAGGGAGGGGGATTTTATGGAATCCTCAAGAAGATGACTGTGGTTGATGCTGATGGGTAAACACTTTGATTATTTCTTGCATGGAATCAAAATCATTCTTTTCAGGCTCCAATTTCCTAGCCAAATTCATATATTCTGTCCATATGACTAGGCATTCATTGAGCACATGCTGAGTTTTTTTCTAATATGCAGATTCTTCAGGCTTGTAATTTCTCACACTTTAGGGTTTAAACACACTAGTATACATTTCCTTATTTTATGTTCCACCAATATACAAATTCCCTCGATTCCTTCTTTGAGTAGGAATCCATCCACTTGTCTTCACTTCTCAGTATGTGGCATGAGATATGGATTTTCTAAGATATTCTTTACTAATTTTTCTTTTAGCAGTTGTTTGATTAATTCTACCCTTTCTTGTTGGGGTTTATTTTTCCAATGATTTTATATTCTTCTTACTCAAAACTAAATTGGATCTCCCCTTAATCTTCCAGGGTTGTTCATATTCTCTCCAAGAGAGCTGTTGTGAGAGTGACAGAGAAGGTGATTGATACACCTTATTTTGAGCTCCTTGTGATTCCCATGAGGTAGTAAACCTTTTTTTCAACATACCAATTTGAATTCCAATGTAAGACTTCCCGTTATACATCACTGGAGTCAAGAATCTCTTTTTGGATTTGTTTTACTTTCTCTCTTTATTCTCACTGCAATATCATTCCAAATTCCCATGATCAGGATATATAAAACATATTCCATAAAAATCATACCTCATTTCATCATTTCTCAACCAAGATGGTGATTCCACATGAGTTATTATTCTAATATTGAACTCTTGAGCTTCCTAAAAAATTCTCTTAGTGAGTCCCATTCTTCCATAGTAATAGCATCTGATGAATTCTTTCTTCTGTGAGGAGTTCCTTTCATAATTTTCATGATGCTTCATCTTATTCTCATATTTAGTAAAATTTCTATCTTCATAGTATAAAATGTATTCCTGATACTCCGAAAAAAGCTTGATGTATGACCATGAATCACATATAAATAACACATTATACCATTAATTCCTTAAACAGGATTTTTAGGTCAATCTCCAGCACCTACAATGTTTTTCTTATCTCTGGAAATCTTCACTTCTCTCTTCCTATCATGCATAGGAGGGGGATCATCATATCCAATTCTAGACTTTACCATACTATGTGGTCTTTGAGATAATAAAATATGATCTTGATTCCTCACAGAAATAACATACTCTATTTTCATTTTATTATCACATGTAGAAGTACAATCGAATAGTAAGGGCAGTTCATCCTTCAGCTTAGGGTTTCCTTATCATTTGATTTCTCCATTTCTTGCTTGACTGATTCTATATCTTCATCTAGTTTATGAATCTTCTTTTATCTTTATTTAAGGTGATCATTGAGTTATATTCTGATATTCCTCCTGCTACTCATCTCATCTACTAGTTCTTGTGTGAGATTGTCTATCATATCACTTTGCTCCTTTATTTTAAATTTTTCAAGAGAAATAGAATCAGATAAGTATGAATTATCAAGTTGTAGCATTTGATTCTTATGAAATAGTTCATATAAATATGTAGCAAGATAATAATTTATGGATTTTAGATTCTGAATTTCATTTGAATTTAGATTCATTCTCTTAACATCATCTTTGATATTTTATCTCTTTTTATACAATTTTTTCAGTTCTTCATCTTGAGAACAATTCTTCTAACTTAGTTCAGTAGCCACATCAATAAGACTTTGATTTAAGCCTCTTATCTTGTTGACATAAATTTCTAGTACTTCGATCTGTATAACTTTAGATTTATCATTTTCATCAAATTTCTGATTCAATTCCTTTTTCCTGTCAACAACATCTACTGGTGGCCTCCATGAAATTTCTTCATTATCAATAGTTTTTTCATAACTTTGAATTTAAAGTACTTCGCTCGTTCCAAAAAAATTATTGAGTAAATATATCTTTTACCTATCTAATTCATCCAAAAAATAATTCATTAAGATGTTTGATTTATTTAGTTGAATCACACATTTTCTATAAACAATTCCACACTAAGGAATACCATCTGACTACAGATTCTTCTTTGATGTTTTTACCTTTTCCATGGCACACCAAGATAAGAGTAGACTGAATCTTTAACTTGAGAAATAAACTAAACCAAGTAAGATAAAAACATCTAATAAAAGAAAACATCATTTGATACCAATTGTTAGGGACAAAAGGGGCTTAGATACCCTGAGAGGGGGGGGGGGGTGGTGAATCAGGGTATGGATATTCTTTTTAAAATTATCCCTTCCCCACTAGATCATGACCTATTTATTATAAGGGTCAATTTGTTTGTATTTATGTTTTACAGTTGATCTTATTATTTCATTCTTTATATGATGATGGTTATTTCAATGAAATTTAGAGAATCAAGCAGGCAGACACAATTATTTTTACATGGTTCACCATCACTAGGCTATGTCCAAGGAGCATACAACGACGATCTGCCGATGTACCAAATCCACGAAATCTCATATCTAATTTACAATGTTAACGCTAGATCACATTTATGCCCAGGCTCACTTCAATTAAAAAGTATAGGGTTAGCTTGCAGATTTCCCAAGGGGCACTCACTATGTCTCTCTCTGGATCACTCTTGGTGGATATGATCACCTTATTCCTCATTCTGTGTACACTTATTTGGAATGGATCCACTCATTGCTTAGAGACTTATAGGTCCCTTCATTATAACGAATGATTGCATCCTCCTATGTATGCAGAAGCTCTATTGAATTTGAACTTTCATCCACTGATGAATAAAACTTTACCACATATGTACAGGGAAATATTCCAACTTTCACGCATCCCTAGAATGACTAACATGCTTCTACATGCCTGGCGTGCTTCTCTTTGACGACACACTTCTCTATGATCGGCACACTTCTCCAAGCTTAGTACACAAGTGTCACCAAACTACTTACGTGACAATATCTTCACCAAATCAGATCATGGGATACTCACAACCGTTTATGCCCAAACCAATATTGGTTCGCAACAATCAATTGGTGCACAACATCTTAATATCTTTATACTTGTGCGACCAAACCACTACTTGCTCTCCCAACCCTACTTGCATGACGGTAGCTAGAATTTTCTTTAAGAAATGATCTTTCTCTTAATGAGTAAATATAGCCCTATATTTATAGGCATTTTGGGTATCCTGAGTGCCACGTGAAAGTCTCCTCCCAGAGCGTAAGTCCAGCATCCTTAGCCTCTATTTCCCTAGTCACCTTGTGCACCCAGAGAAAAACTTGGGCTCCCCTATTTCCATTGACATATTTTTATGTTGTGATATTTAAAAACATATGGCACAAACATTTACATGCATCAAAGTCATTTTAGCATATGTCCCATTTCCAAAAATACTTTTCTTCATTTGTCAATTTTGCGGCCCAAAAATTTTACAAACACTGGAAAACGATGCCACCATGTATCTGCTCTTTTTGTACCACCTCTATATCATTCATTAATTTTACGAGGTTCTTCTATCAATTATGGATTGTTGAAAACATCTCTTGAACTTGAAAAATCACCATGGAAACCCGCCCTTGTCATCAAATTGAACATCGTGGTCTGGTTTATTAACAAGAACAACATGGAGGCCCGCATTGTCAACAAACACAATCACCTCAAAAATGATACAATGATAACTTGAGGGGTTTTTTCAAACAATTATATTCTGGGAAACATATTACATGATTAAATATTTATTATTTTTAGGTGATTAATAATATTTAAGGTCATGTTTTATTTGGGTTAAAGAAAATATACCGATTAGTATTATTTGAGAAGGATGATATTATGTTTTTTGGAGGCTTAATATGGAATGTATGAAAAAAATATTTTGTGCTAAAAAACTCATTTATGTGAGTTTATTTGTGTTATTTTTGATATAATTGTATTTATTTAAAGAATGATCTATGATAAACCTTAGGGAATTTTTGAGATTAATGTATTATGGAATATTAATTTTCAGTATTATATTATGTTTTTCTTACCATTGTGGAATTAGTAAATACCTATCAAATATATTTTTATTCATTGGTGGATTATGCGATTCATTATAAAATAATTCTAGTGCTTCTGGTATAAAAAATGACTCATCATTTAGAAAAATTATTGTAGTAAAAAAACTTGATTAAATGATTAAATTATACTTTTCATGAATATATATATACTTATTTAAATAGTCTAAATGATGAAGTAATTCCTTAAATCATGGAAAACAATCTTGAAATAAAAATTTCATCATTGTAAAATCATTTAATATGAATGGATAATATTTTCACCAATAAAAAATTTATTGTTTTGTAGTCATTGAATTTATCTTAACCATGTTCTATATCAAACACTATTAGTTATTTTGTGTTAATTTTCTCTTCCATGACTATGTTTTCACATCCCACTATGTTTATCCTACATAGAATCCTAGTTATGTGATGACATTCATATTTTACTTTCTCTCTTTTCAAATTTATTTTCTATTAACCTTTTTTATGATGTGGGTTTTCAATAAAGATATCTTCAATTGAACAAACATTTCATACCGAGATCAAGTTCAAATTTATCATAAAACATTTATTAAAGTGTGTGTGTGGTGGGTGATATGTAATGCACTATGTTTTTAATAGAAAAAACTATGTTCTATAGGGTATGAGATATGCAGCACTGAACCCAAAAAAAACAATTATTTTTTAAATACGATCGTTATAACCTAGTCATTAAATTTGATTGTATGAATAATATTGAATAATTTGTGAAATATTTATATATTTCCTACTCATCGAAAATTTATTAATAAATAATTAGTATATAATCACTCAATTTTTTGTAATGTATTTTGTTATTTAATTTTTTTAAAATGGTTTTTATCTTCTTATAGGAAAAAATATTATAATTATTTTATAGATAATTTATAAAATGTATTTGATAAAATTAAAATTAATTTTTTATATCATAATATCAATATTTACTAATGGTTATTATTTTTTGTTTTTTTGGAAAATATTGATTTTTCAGTGAATAGTTAAAAATACATATTTCATTGTAAAACAATAATTTATTTTGATAAATTAAGCAATTGAAATGTTTGATTATTATTTAATTTGATTTAAATGTATCTTAAGTATCCCATAGTAATATTTATTTAAATTTAAATCATCTTTATACCAGATTTTAATATAAAGTTTTTAGGATTGAAAACACATTTTTCTGAAAATTATTTTAAATTGCATAATGATTATCAATTTTTAATTAATTATAATGAATCATAATGGGAAATTATTTAAATTAAATATATGTATAATATATCTTTCATTGTTAATTTAATTTAATAAAGTGAAAATTACTAGTTAGAGAGTTAAACTAAAATAATCTTTTCTGAGAAAAATAATGTTTATAAAAAACCGCTTTCCATCACACTTATGGGTTTTATTTTAAATTAGACCCTTCAAAAAATGTGTATTTATATTTATGGATACCAAATTTTGAATAATCAAAATTAATATTAGTTAATAGGTTAAACTTAAATTTCTAAAAATATGAGTAGTAACTACAATAAACATTTATTACCATGGGGAAATGAAAATAGGTTAATTAAGGGTAAAAATAGTTTAATAATTACTAGTAACAAAGTAACCCTAGATGTATGAATATTTATATTTAATTTTAAATGAAATAGTTATTATATTTATTCTTTATTTTATTTACTTTATAAATGATCACATAATTAGTTTGGTAAAAATTATTTTTTTATTACGGCAAAACTCCAATTGTATTTTTGTGTAATATGAAATTTCAATTAAGAAATTCCTTATAATGAATTGATGAACTATAAAAATAAATTATATTTTAATAAAATAATACTATTATGTAATTTTTATAAATTATAAATGATAATATAATTTTTATGAATCCAAATGTAATTGTTATAAGGGTTAGAAAAATATAAATTGTAAATATAACAATATTTCTCAATAAATGTAGATTTATATTTAAAAAGTGAAAATTGAAATATTTATATAATTATTTTGATAAAATAATCATTTTTTGGAATCATATTGTTTAAATTATCCAATGGTGTTTTTTTCATAAACATATAAGGCAATCAAAATTTCAAGCAATAAATAAATACGGTAAAAATATTCGGTGTTATGCATCTTCCTTTTCATTAAGGTATCTCCCTCTCATATTTTTATTTAAGAACCTATATCATGTTATGCCTCTTAATTTCCATTTTTACATGTTTGGGTATGTTTTTATACATCCAAATTTCTGAAATCTTTATGTACGTGTGATTATAGATCATTGTACCATCTAATTTCAATCTTTAAATAAGCCATTACCATGTCAAAATTTAGTATGAATATTTCCCTCTCTTATTTTCCATTAAAACAACTTCTTTGTAATGGGATTTTAGAATATCATTTAGATTTTTTATATTTTATAAAGATAAATATACTATACAATTTATTTAAAAACAATTAGAGAATATTTATTTCCTCTAATTATATCATTTACCTAAGTTGTTACTATTCCAAAATTTAGTAAGGGATACCCTCCTTCCCCTCTTTATTCGGGAATATTCATTTTTTATATATTTTATTTCCAATTCATAATTATATGATATGTTTTTCCACATTTCAATTACTATTCATTTTAGGACCAAATGTTTATATAACCATTTTCTCTTTCATTGAACAATTTTATAAACCTTTAATTACCATCGTTATGCTGCCAAAATATAACTATGATCTTTCCATTCCAAACCATTGAATTATGAATACAATCACAATTTCAGATCAAGGGTAATAACATAGTGGTGCCCATAATTCATTGATTGTTGAATTGCATGTATATATTCCACAGTTCTTGATTGTGGAGTTACATTTAATGAAATATGATACTATGATGAATGATATATGTGGAATAATAATGCATGTACATGATATGAATGTGATTGGTGAGCCCATAATTATATATCACTCCAATGCATTGGGTAATATTTTAATCTCATTATACGTTCCTCAAAGGATTTGGGAGTAAACTCAATAAATGATGAGAATTTTTCAACCATGTTATGATGTATTGGTGGTTTTCCTTGACCTATGTTAATGATTTCATATTAAATTTGTTTCCACATTCTCATGTTTCCTTTTAATTACCATACTATATCATACATTATGGTTCATGTTTCTGATAATCACCATTTTAATGATCAATTTAAATTCCAATTGTCAAACATATAAAAATTTCATCATGTTATTCTTATTTTCTATTTTCTTGCTTCAATTTTTAGCACACCTCTATCTTACGTACTCCCCTAGATTATTGCATATAGTTTTATAATATCAATGATTTCTAAGAGGATATTATGAAATCTTTCAATGATGATGTTTTATACCATGTTCAATATGTTATGTTAGGTACCTAATTTCAAAATAGACTATAATTATCAATATTACAGGTTGTAAAATGTGTAATAATTGGTAATAAATCACGAAATAATGTGTAATAAAGACACGAGTTGTCATATAACACATTACTTCATATTAGTAATGTGATTTTAAAATACCTCTTTAATTCAATATGGATTCATAAAAAAATTGGGATATCAGCTTATCATCATTCTATATAGTGATGTTCAGACTCACATCATTCCTTAAAATTAATTGGGCTTAGGCGATTCTATAGTGAATCAACATGCATAGTGTGATTCATTTACAACAAGATTAGTGGAATCAAAAACCTATATTCGAGGTTGTAGTTCTTCACAGCTCGGTGAGATCTATTAATCAACACTCGACATATACTTTATTAGATATGATCATAGATATATTAATCTAAAAAATGGTTCTTGGCTTAGTTGGTACATATTTTCTTATGCATAGAATCAAGTTTTCATCATATTCAATCTCAATGAAAAATCATCTTTGATTACTCCTCAAAAGGGGATGGTTGATGTCCATCAGATCAAACTCACCAAATCTCAGCCTCTCTATCTCATTTAATTCCTAGAATCTATGTGTAAATTAGGATCTTCTATAAATAATTTTAGGTTAAATTTATCAATTTGATTGTAAAAAAAAAGCATTTTGGGGGTGCACTTGCTTTATGATTGGAACTTCATCAACAATGGTAGCACAAGTTTTAGTGGTTATTCAATTCAACTCCATGTTTATTCTGTCTCTCTTTTTGTTTGAGACTCATCTCTATTACATATTAATTATTTAATTTATTTCCATTTATTTTTAATAAATTTTAAACTGGCCTCCCTATCATGCTTTATTTGGAAGCTTCTGTCAGTTCTAAACTTATGGAATGTCGAAGTATGATTCATCGATCACAGAGATCTTCAATAATGGTTTGAAACTGCAAACAACCTCAGATTTATCAGCGATGAATGTTTGATAGATATTTATTCAAAACTAGAATCATATTGGAACTCATATTTTTAACCCTTGAATTTCATTTCAGTCATGCGGTCGATAACTGTTTAGCAAAGGATTGATTGTCCTGGCACAATCGATTGCATGAAATATTGAGTGGCCAATATCCACAACGCGTGAAGGATTATATTTTTAATTTTTCATATATTTTGGTTATCCAATGATGAATTACTTCAAGTGAATATGTTTAGGATTTTCCATGTGTGGCTGACTTCTTGAGCCATTCGGTCACTTGCCTTTTCATATTTTAAACCAATAAATCAATGGAAAAAAGGACATTTTCAAATTAAATTAATAAAAAAATAATTGAAAAAATTAAAATATATAATTAAGACTAAATTAACCACATAAAATAAATATAAAATAATTTTTTTAAATAAAATAACAATGTAAAAACCTTGAAATTATAAAAAATCCATTAAAAATTCATTGACTATTTAATTAATTGATTAAAAAAAGAATGGTTAAAATTTATAAATAATTAAACTATAAGTAAATGAAATGAATTATTAAATTATTAATAATATGTGATAATTAATTAATTTAAAACAATAGTAAAATAAAAAAATATTAAAAAAGAAATATTAAAAAAATATAAATTAAATCAATTTATTAATTAATTAAAAACAAAAATAATAAAATCAACATTTAAATTAACTAAAAACAAAAATTAATTCAAAAAACCTAAATAATTAAAATGAAACTGAAAAATTAAGTTATAATGGAAAAATTCAACACATTAAGAAATTTAAACAAAAAAACAATGATTAAACATAAAACAAATTAATTTAACAGTTTATTTATAATTTATCCATTACACAATAATTAAATAAATTATTGAATAATTAACATAAAAAAGTTTAAAATATAAAAATGATGAGGAAAAGGATATATTCTAAAGGCCACATCAATTTCCAATGGATCAAGGGTAGTTTCTCTAGTCATTTGCGACTACCATCTCACATTATTTAAAATATTGATTTTGGTTTTAAAGAATTGTTATTATGTGCCTATTGTTACCAATAACATTATTTCCATTTCTTATTTAGATATGGATTAAATTATTTTATTGTTTGTAAATAAAGGATTCTACTTTTATAAAGATAGAATATCTTATGTTATGGAACAACAGAAAAATGGAATTTATGTATTAAATTTTGAAAAAAATATTATATATTTTTAACTAAACTAATAAACATGAATAATATGAAACTTAATTTTGGAATCACTATCTTGATTATTTAAACAAGAATCATTTGATTTTATAAAGATGGTTATTTAGAATATTTTGAGCTAAATCCTCTTGAAAGATGGAATGCTTGTTTATAAGGTAAGATGATGAACCCACCATTTGGTGGTAAATGTGAAAGGGCCATAGAGATTCTATATTTGGTACACAATAATGTGTGTGTACTTTTCCATATAGAGGATAGTAGTGGATACTCATACATTATTACTTTTTATGATGACTTGAGTCTGTATGGTTATATGTTCTTCACGTGGTAAAAGTCTAAATCCTCTGAAAAGTTATAGGATTTCAAGAATGAGGATGAGAATTAGAATGGTAAGAATATAAAGAAACTTCCATCGAATAGAGGTGGTGAATATCTTAACCAAGTCATTGTCTATATTCTATAGAAGTATGTGATTTTATCTCAACTCACTCTACCTTATACACCATGGTGTAATGGTGTTCGTGCAAGGAGGAATTGTACCTTGTTAGATAAGGTAAGGTCAATGATGAGACACACAACTATTAAATTATCATATAGTGGATATGCAATATAGATGAAATCGTACTTACTAAACCAAGAATTCACTAATATGGAAAATGCGATTCCCTTCAATTCATGGTGTGGAATGAAACCCATTTTATCACATATTCATGCATGGGGTTGTGAGGAATTTTTTAGGCTACATCAAGGAAAAATTTTCCACCTCAGGGCACATAGTGTATCAATATAGGGTATCTTAAAGAATCAAAGGGATATTATCTATAAAACCCTTTAGAAAAGAAATTAATTATTGTAAGGAATGTTTTTATGAATAGTGAGCACATCCTTAGAGAGTATAGTGGGATAGTGATTTAATTCAATGAAGATAATGCTCAAGATAAAAATGAGATGGTACAATAATTGATTCTATAGGTCCCTAGGAAGATATTGTTTCTGAAACTCAATTAATGAAAAAGTGTTCTAGAGAGGTAAGAAAAAAAGAGATAAATGGTTTTCTAGTTATTGATGATGGTGACTCATTATTTCTGATATTGATGATCCTATCTCTTATATGGAGGAATTAATGAACCCATAAGATGGAATGTGGTATGGAACCATGAATTCTAGGATGGATTCCTTGTATGAAAACCATGTTTGGGTTCTGATCAATCCGTAAGTTGATATAAAACCAATTCTGTGTAAATTAATATTCAAGAGAAATATATACATGGAATATATTGTAAATAAAAATAAATAAGGGCCAGTGTATAAAGGGTTTATTATACATCATAGAATTTAATATGACAAATTTTTTCTCTAAATTCCATGTTTATGTCCATCAGAATTTTACATAAAAAAGTATCTTACCATGACTATAAAATCTACCAATTGGATGTCAAAACAGAATTCCTTAATGTTAACCATTTAGAGGATTTGTATATGACACAACCAGAAGGGATTGTAGCTCTCTGAAATTACAAAATGTTATGAGTTTCAAAGATTCATTTATGCATTATTGAAATCATAAAAGTCATGAAAAATTCGATTTAATAAATCCATAATATATTTTTTTCATAAGGAATTAATTTTATTCACATTTTTACTAGAGATTTAGTGTGCGTACAATTATTTTCATATTATTATATGTTGATAACATATTAATAAATGTAAATGATATTCAAACCTTAAAATAGGTTAAAACATGGTTGTGAAAGTGCTTCTTCGTTATGAACTTTGTTGAAGAAGCCTATATTCCAGGGATCAAGATCATACGTGACAGCTCCCATAGGTTGATTGGACTAAGTCAATGTAAATATACTTATTAGATAATGAAGAGGCTCAATATGGAATAATACAAGAATGTATTGGTTCTAATGTCACATGGAATACATCTTTCCAAGAAAATATGTCCTTAAACACAATATGAAATAGAGAGAATGAGTAAGATCCCATAATCTTCTGTGATAGGATCCATCATGTTTTTCATACTATGTATAAGGATTCATGTTGCCTATAATTAGATAATAATATGTATGTCACGACCCGTCCTTGGGTCCCGTGCTGTAACTACCCCAAGCTCGCCTTCCATAGGCCAGGGGTTGGCAACTAGCACCAAAGGCGTAAATCCCTATGATGGAAATGCATTTCCTTTATAAAAGTAAAAAATCACAATATAGTATACAACAAGGAGTAAACACTAGTAATACTGAATACAAAGAGTGTAGTGGAAAAGTAAAAGGTCCAGTATACAAACCCAACAGAACAACATGTACAAGTAAAAAGGGAAAAACATCTGAACGTAAGAGTAGCTCATGGATTGTCCTCCGACGTTTCCTACATGAAGGGTAGGTAAAAATGGCCACCTAAGTACTCACATCCATTAGTCTCCTCTGTGTGCCAACTCGTCCCAAGGTCCACCTCCAGGTACCATCCTGTCATGGCGCTCTCAGCCTCGGTCAGTACTATCCGTTGTCTACATCCAACGCAATGAAGTTCGGTCATAGCCCATGCAAGGGTGAGTATAACGATACTCAGTAGGGACCCTGAGACCTGCAAGGTCTGACAATATCGAATAAGGATAAACAAAAGAAGAATGATACAATCACGAAGTTTCAACCAACCCTACTTAGGCATATACCCATATATATACCTAAGTTACCAATCTCAGTCCGACTCCAACTCTCGAGCCCAAGCACAAACCAATTCCACAACGGAAGTAAAGTAAATAGGCATGATGATAATGGTTGAAATAAATAACTCAGATCACACATGTATGCCATAATAGTAGAGAGATATAATTGATCAGATGTAGACACTAGATCATCTAAGTTGTCGGACCCACATAGGATACAGGACCAGCTAAGCCGTCAGACCCACATAGGATACAGGACCAGCTATCTAATCTATGATATCAGACCCATATAGGATAAAGAACTAGCTAAGACATCAGAACCACATAGGATACAGGATCGGCTATTCCATCTAAGCTGACGGACCCACACATGATACATGACCAGCTAAGCCATCAGACCCACACAGGATACATGACCGGCTATGACTCGTCTGAGCTATCAGACCCACAGAGGATACAAAACCAGCTATTCTATTGGACCCACACAGGATATAGGAATAGAAATCAGAACATTCAATCCCACACAGGATTCCAGTACAACAGTCGTTGTCATTGAACTCGCGGCGGATTCTAGTATAGAAGTCGTCATAGCCAATTCTAGGGTTCCCACACGCAGAACGCTCATTTCCGAGAGGGTCTGCTCCTTGAGAAAAGGGGAAGATACATCAAATATCACGAATTCCTATGTTTATGTATCTTGAAGTTCTGTCTCATCAAATGAAACCCAACTTCATAGAAGACATGTCAATCGGACGCCCGGTCTGAGAGTTATTGGCTTTTCCGTTCTAGGGGCCTGGTTGGATTTACACTTGAGCCAAACCTGGACGTCTTCCAAAATCTTCCAAAACTCACTTATAGTATTGAAAAAGGACCAGCTCATCGCGAGGATCCCAATGCCGTAGACAACGCGTCATTCAGACGCATGGTCTTAAAGATATTTGCATTTAAGCGAAGTCGGGCCCGACCTGTCAAGCCCAGTGGGCTGGCGGGTCGGCCCGTCCTGGTTCGGTGAGTCCGATCCAGCTGGGGTCAGCCCGACCCGGTTTGGCAGGTCTGAAACTGCTGGGGGTCGGCCCGGACCGGTAGAGAATGGCCCACCCGCAGACCAGGACCGCGGAGTGGGCCGGTCCAGTTCGCCCGGTGGCGCCGCCTCTCCCTGCCCGGCCTGCCGAAGCAGGCCGGTTCTGTCTAGCGTGAGTATCCTCCAGTTGTGGTCCATGGTTCCTCTGCACACAACACTATGTGGAGCCATGGTTTCCTTAGCCAGACCGGCAGGTGGCCATCTGGTTCACCCGCCGAGCGGCCAGTGTTGCGGGCCGCAGTCTTCTCCGCAGCACTATGTCAAGTAGTGAGGCGGTACTCCAGCTCGACCAGCTACGGCCGGCTAGTTCGGTTCGTCTAAGAAGCCCATGGATGTGGGCAGTGGTTTCCTCCACGCGGCCGGCATGACGGTGCCGGTCCACCACCGCCGCGACCCAGCCTGGCTGCGGCCTTCGGTCACCGCCGCCTTCACACGTTGCCTCCTCTTCTGACCACCGCAGCCTATGTGGTCATGTCCTCCGTCCTCCGGCGTTGTGCGACGGAACTGTTCCCTTCCGGCATTACCTCCGTCGCCAACAAAACCAACAAATATTTGGGAGATTCGGGGCATGTTCGTGTGACCCGATCCCTCCTCATTAATAGTTGGCAATTCACATTCCGAGATAAGAATGACGAAGTTCATAAATAAAAAAGACAAAATACAACCCCTACCTCGTAAACGTTTCTCGCTCGGAGAAGTCGTGGAAAAGAGGGCGGACCTCGATTTTGTTAACATTAGAAAAAGTTCTAGGATGGAGTGTTGTCGACATTCATTGCAGGAGGCATCTACTCCTTTAACGCAGAAGGAGGTCAAGGAAGGAAGAAGACACATCGTTGTCCGTCGGAGGAAATGGTGTTCTTCATCGACAGGACTTCGTTCCACATTGGAGATGTTCTTCATGTTCTTCGTGGGAAAAACGCATTACCTAATCTCCAAGGCTCCCCAAAACAATATGTGCCAACCCAAAATAATTGCTTGGATATTATTTTATCCTTGACATAAATTTCAAAATAATTCAAAATTTAGAGGATCCAATTAATGAATTGTTCATTAATTGAGAGCGTGTTGGCATCTTTATGAGGGATTGTGGAATGTGGAAAGACAAAATTTAAAGAGGAGAGGTGGAGAGTTTAGAAGTTAAAAGGTGGTTTTTACGGGGAGTTGAAGAGTTTAAACTCATGAGGGCCCCACCCCTAGATATATCCTCCCCAGGGAGGTTAGGGTGTGGTGGGACCCACCCCTATCCTCCACCTAGAGACTTTAACAACCTCACATGTTTTTTAAAAAATATCTAACACATATTTTTTTTATTAAATTTAGAAATCCCCCCCAAATATAACATACGCTCTCAACCAAACCCAACTGTGGTAAAAGTATTCTTAAGGAAATACTGGTACTGCGAGTTCATTGGTGTCCATAGATTTAAATTCCGAGCACCAGTATAAAAGATAGGAAAACCCACACGTACATTTACTGAACATACCCAAACAAAACATCAGAAAATTATTCTGAGCACACTGGGCCTTGGAATCGGATGCCGTCAGAAACTACAGACACAAAAAATTTCAATGAATTTATGAAAAACATTTCCTTGAAATTTCTGGGTCTCTACATTACCCCCACCTCAAGGATTTACGTCCTTGTAAAGATACAACATGTACTAGGGAAACAAATGAGGGTACTGAGCATGCATTTGAGCCTCCCTCTCCCATGTGCTCTACTGGAGGTTCCTGTGCTACCAGCAAATGAGAACTAGAGGAATCTACCATCCACGCAGGACCCACTGCTTTTGATCCTTGATCTCTATTGGGAACTCCATGAATGTCACCCCTTCATCAATGTACATCTCCCTATAGTCGATGATTTGGGATGGGTCGTGCACGTATCTCGATAGCTGAGATACATGGAAGACGTCATGCACTCGGTGCAACTTAGGTGGAAGGGTTAGGCGGTAAGCCACCTCACATACTCTAATAAGGACCTGGAACTGCCCAATAAATCATGGATACAATTTTCCACCTCTACCAAATCTTCATAGACCACGTCAAGGTGAGACTTGTAGGAAGATGTGGTCGCCATCCTCGAACTCCAGTTGTCTCCATCTCCTATCAGCATAAGACTTTTTCATACTCTGTGCTGTCTTTAACTGCTCCTGGATGATCTGCACCTTCTCCGTCGTAGCATGCACGATCTCTAGTCCTACAAGTGCTAACTCTCCTGGGTCAGTCCATCACATAGGTGATCTGGAAGGATGGCCATACAGTGCCTCATAAGGGTATATCCCGATGGTGGAGTGGTAGTGGTTGTTGTACGCAAAATCCACCAAGGGTAAGTGAGCCTCCCAACTACGAAAAAAGTCCAAGAAACCTGAACAGAGAATTTCCTCGAGAGTCTGAATGGTTCTCTAAGTCTGACCATACGTCTAAGGATAGAAGGCGGTTCTCAAGAGAAGCTGCATCCCAAAATCCTCCTGTAACCCCTTCTATAGCAGGGAAGTGAAATGAGAATCATGACTGAAGATGATAGTCGATGGCACACCATGAAGCCATACAATATCCTAAATCTAGAGGCATCCCAAGCTCTCTACTGATCCTTTCTCTCTCATCGGAAGAAAGTGGGCCGACATGGTGAGTCGGTCTATGATCACCCAGATAGAGTCGCGTCCTCTTGATGTACGTGGATGTGCCATCACAAAATCCATGGATATCTCATCCCACATCCACTATGGAACCTCTAATGGATGAACCAATACTGTTGGATCCTAATGCTTCACCTTCACTTGCTGACAAGTGAGGCATTGAGAGACAAACTCTGCTAATGCTTTATTCATACCCGGCCACCAGTGCAATTGTCTGAAGTCCTGATACATCTTCTCTACTCATGGAAGTACCGCTAGTGGGGAATTGTGGAACTCCCTCAACACCTCCTCTTGTATTGCAACGGGTACCATGGTACATCCTCTGAAGAGGATGATGTGCTCCCCACCTTCAAAAAACCAACCAGTTGTCCCCTGAGGGTATCTTAGCACATCTCGTCTCATAGTCAATGTCCCAATGATGTGCCTCCCTAACTCACTGAAGAAGTAGGGGAGTGAATGTAAGAGACTGAAGAAAGGCTTCTCCATCTCTATCCACAATGGATATTTGCAACACGATCAACTACTCTGTCGCCTCTCCTAACAGCTGAATTCCTGATCTCCTGCTGAGAGCATCTTCCACAACGTTCCCATTCTAAAGAGTATAGACTATCTCAAAGTCATAGTCTTGGAGGAACTCGAGCCATCCCTGCTACACGGATGGGTGGTTGTAACATGTCGAAATGTTTACCACCTCATGCTACTCTCCTAGCTCTGTTTCCACATCTGCTGCCCTGCGGATTAATCTGTCCTTAACACTTCCACTTCTCAAATCATTCTACAAACTCAAGTCTTTATGACTGGCGCCACTTGCATGCTCTCCAACTGATAACATTCCCTGGATATATTTTCCAAGAAAATGAACATTCAACCAATAAGGTACTCTCTTTCACCCTAACATAAGTAGGAATGCATAGAGGAAAACGTGCGGGCTCAGATATCCTTAAACACACCTCGCACAGAGGTCTGAGCTCTAAATAACTGATCGTATCATATTCATTGAGTACCAGGAATGATCGGTATGCCTTGATGAATACTCATCTACCGACACGTCGTCTTACCAGAGCTGTATAAGCTCTAGAAAACTCTTAGCCACCTCCCCATACCAGTCCTCAGCCACCAGTGGGTCGCGATCACCTCAGAACATGAGGGATATCTGGTGATGAAACACATGTAAGTCACTAATACTACAAGTGTCCACTACCGATACCGCCAGTAGTGTCTGCTGACCAACGTGCAGTGATATATTTGGTACACACCCTGAATGTACCATCTCAAAAAACGGTCCAAGTACCGAACCTCATCACTATGCAGACTATCCTCATGGTCACTCACTAAAAATGATTAGTATCTAAGATCAAAATCTACTCTACTAGTATCTCAACTAGGTAGAAAACTCTAGTAATCGCCTCTATCCAATCATCTGCTGCCTAGGAATCTGTCTCGCCTCGAAACCTTGGAGGCCTCTTCCACTAGAACTCATGAAATGCGCTCAGTCTGCATGACCCATTCTCCAATGCAGCTGGTGTCATCTACTGCCCAACGGGTGGTGGTGCTGCTGGTACACCACCCGAAGATGCCAACATAGTTAGAGGGCTCTACACTAGAGCCTCATCGCTCTGTGGGCTATGATCGTGTACGCTCTTGGGAACCCTAGCTGGCTGTCTTCATAGCGGTATCCTGATAAGGAACAGGTGATCCATGATCAAAATGTTATACCTGGTGAGCTGACTCAATGAGACCATAATAGAAACTCTTGAAACACACATGTAATCAGTGTTTTCGTACACTGAGTTGGAAATCAGAGGTCAGAGCCCTAGTGTATGGATACGTCGGACACCACACCAACATTTGTTTCCATAAACTGATAACCACACCCAAAACACTTAAATCAACATCCATTAAAAGAATTAGAGTCTAAGTTCTGCGGTATAACCGAATCCTCTAAAACCAATTTGTCACGACCCGTCCTTAGGGCTCGTGCCGTGACTACCCCAAGACCGCCTTCCATAGGCCAGGGGCTGGAGACTAGAATCAAAGGTGTAAATTCCTAAGCTAGGAAGGAATTTACTTTATAAAATTAAAAAAACACAATAGAGTATGCAACATGGAGTAAAAACTAGTAATAATGAATACAAAGAGTGTGCTGGAAAAGTAAAAGGGATAGTATACAATCCCAACTGAACAACAAGTTCAAGTAAAAAAGGATAAATAGATGAAAGTAAGAGAAACTCCTGGATCATCCTCAGGGTTTTCCTAATTGAAGGGTTGGTATATATGGACACCTCAGTACTCACGTTTGGTAGTCTCCTCCGTGTGCCGACTCGTCTCAAGGTCTACCTCTGGGTACCGTCCAGTCGTAGCACTCTCAGCCTCCGCCAGCACTGTCCGTCATCTGTATCAGACACAATGAGGTGCGGGCATAGCCCATGTAGGGGTGAGTATAACAATACACAGTAGGGGCCCCGAGAACCAAAAGGTCTCACAATATCCACTATGGATAAAAAAATAAGAAAGATACAATCACAATGATTCAACAACCCTACTTAGGTATATGCCCATATATATACCTAACTTACCAATAGCAGTCCGGATCCATCTCTCAAGACCAAGTTTAAACCAATTCCACAAAGGAAGTAAAGTCAATCACCATGATGATAATGGTTGAAATACATAAAGCAACTCACACAGGTATGCTACAATAGTAGAGAGATATAGATGATCAGATATATCCACTGGATTGTCTAAGCTGTCAGACCGACACAGGATACAAGACCAGCTAAGTCGTCGGACCCACACATGATACAAGACCAGCTATCTCATCTATGCTGTCAGACCCACAGAGGATACAGGACCAGGTAATCCCTCAGAACCAAAGAGGATACAGGACCAGCTATCTCATCTATCCTGTCAGACCCACATGGGATACAAGACCAGCTAAGCCGTCAGACCCACACAGGATACATGCCCGTTTATGATTCGTATGATATGTCAGACCCACACAGGATTCATGAAGAGATATTCTATCAGACTCACATAGGATAAAAAAACAGAAATCATAAATCTCGAACCCACACAAGATTCTAGTACAGTAATCGTCATCGTCGAACTCACAAAGGATTCCAGTATAGAAGTCTTCGCAGCCAGCTCTAGGGTTCCCGTACACAGCACGCTCGATTCTGGGACGGTCAACTCCTCAAGAAAAGGGGGTGATACATCAACTATCATGAAGTCTTGAGTTGATGTATCATGAAGTTATGCCTCGTCAAATAAAACCCAACGTGACAGACGACGCGTCAATCAGATGCCCAGTCTGAAAGTTATTGGCTTTTCCATTCGAGGGGCCCGGTTGGATTTATTCTTGATCCAAACCCGGCCGTTTTTCAAATTCATTCAATACTCACATAGAGTATCACAAACAGATCTCCTCGATGCGAGGATCCCAGTGCCACAGATGTCATTTCGTTTGGATGCACGATCTTAATGATATTCACATTTAAGCGATGTCGGGCTAGGCTCGTCAAGCCCAGTGGGTTGGCATGTCGGCCCGACCTGGTTTGGCGGGTCCGACCCGGATGGGGTCTACCTGGACCATTTTGGAGGGTCCGACCCAGCTGGGGGGTCGGCTCGGCCCAGTGGGGCGCAACCCACCTGCGGACCTGGCCCATGGAGCAGGCCGGTCTGGTTCGCCCGGCGGCGCTATTCGACGCCGCATCCCCCTACTCTGCCGACCGAAGCTATCCGGTTCTTTCCGGCATGAGTGGCCTGTGTTTGTGGGATGCAGTTCCTCCGCACACGACGCCAAGAAGTGCCACGGTTTCCTCAGCCCGGATGGCAGGCGGCCGACCGGTTTGCCCGCCGAGCGGCCCGCTTTGCAGGCCATGGTCTTCTCTACTGCACGGCGCCAAGCAGCACCGCGGTCCTCCAGCCCAGCCGGCTATAACCGGCCAGTTTGGTTCGTCCAAGCGGCCAGCGGATGCGGGCCGTGGTTTCTTCTACGCTGCCGACATGACGGCGGTGGCCCACCACCACCGTTGTCCGGCCTGGCTACGGCCTTCAGTCAACACCGCCTTCTAACACCGCTGCCTCTTTTGACCGTCATAGCCTACATGGCCATGGCCTCCTTCCTCCGGTGTGGTGCGACGGCACCGAACCCTTCAGGCTCCGCCTCCGTCACCAATAAAACCAAAAAATATGGGTGAGGTTCGGGCCGTCTTCATGCAGCCCGAACCCTCATTGTTAACAGTTGGAAATTCACATTCTGTGATTAGAACGATGATGTTTCGGAAATATAAACAACTCAAAACAACCCCCTATCTCATAAATGGTGCTCGCTCGGTGAAGTCACGGAAAAGAGGGTAGACGTCGATTTTGTGGACGTCAGAAAACGTTTGAGGTTGGAGTGTCATTGACGTTCGTTCCAGGCGGCGTCTACTCTTTTAAGATGGAAGGAGGTAAAGGAAGGAAGAAGAAATGTCATCAACCTTTAGTGGAAACAACGTTCTTCATCAAGATGACATCATTCCATGTTGGAGATGTTCTTCGTGTTCTTCGTGGAATGAATGCTTTCTCTATTCTCCAAGGCTCCCCAAAATATTATGTACCAACCCAAAATAATAGATTGGCTATTATTTTATCGTTGACATAAAATTCAAAAAAATTATAAATTTGGAGGAGCCAATTAATTAATTGTTCATTAATTGAGAGCATGTTGGCATCTTTATGAGGGAGGGTGGAATGTAGAGAGTTTAAATTTAAAGATGACATGTGGAGAGTTTAAGAGTTAAAAGGGGGGTTTCAAGGGGATTTGAAGAGTTTAAACTTGTGTGGGCCCCACCCATAGTTATATCCTCCCAAGGGAGATTAGGGTGTGGTGGTCTCCACCCCTAACCTCCTCCTATAGACTTTAACCACCTCAAGTTTTTTTAAAAAAATATGCTACACATATTTTTTTATTAAATTTAGAAATCCCCCCAAAAAATAACTTCTGCTCTCGACTAAACAAAACTACGGTAAAGGTATCCTTAAGGGAATATCGGTTCTACGAGTTCATCAGTGTCCTTAGATTTCAATTCCAAGCACCGGTTAAAAAGATAAGAAAACCCGCATGTACGATTACTAAATGTACCCGAACAAAACTTCAGAAAATTATTCCGGGCACACCGTGCCTCAGAATCAGATTCCCCCAGAAATTAAGGTCTCGTAAAATTACAAAGAATTTATGAAAAAAAAATTATTGATATTTTGGTGTCTTTAAAATGTAGATATTATGAAAATATAGGTGAAAAGGTATAAAAATATTGCAAATTTCATCCATAAGTACATAAGGAATACTAAGGATATATTCTTGGCGTGTAGAGAAGATGAAGAACTACTCATCAGGGGTCTTATATATTTTAGTTTTAAATAAAATTATAATGATATGAATTCATCGCATCGATACCTATTTTTCCTAAATGGAGGATTTGTGATCTGGAAGAGATCAAAGTAACCATTTTCACAAATTCTATAGTGTATTTTAATTATATTGTGGCTTAAGATGTAATAAAGAAAGGGGCATAGATTCAAAAAAAATCTATGATCATAATGTGGTACATAGAAGCTAATATCATATCACAGTTTATTGTGATAAGACTACAATAGTGGATCTCTCCATGAGCCAAGGTCCACCAACTGACAAAGAACATACTAAATAAGTTTCCTATCTTAATATATGTTTCTAATTGAGTTGAGGATATGGTGATAATATTATACATGGAGAAAAACACATTGGACCCATTAATGAAGTACTTATCTCAACAGAAGCATGAGTGTCTCGTGAGAGCTATTGGACTAAAAGCTATTCTTAGATGGCTCCAATGAACGTGTGAGGCTATTTGAGTTGGTTCCCTAGATCAAACTTTTTTTTATACATGAGTGCACATTTTTATTATTAAAAAAGTGATCCTATCACATCATGATTGGTTTTTGGCATAATATTTTACTGTGATAATGTCCTTTGTATATTTGTCATGTAGAAAGTTCATAACAGTTCCCTGCAATGATCAGAACCTATATATTCAAGGACATTATTCTTGAACATTATTTTATGGTTGGATGATATTTTCTGATAAGACACATGAATTATAGACTATTAGGGGTAAACGTCTCATAAAGAATTGAGACACATTCTCATAGAGTTTTCCCTTAGTAATCTCTATGATTGGAGTTTATGACAACATTCCCATCTATAAGAAATCAACATTTCCATGTGTCATTGGATTTAACTATACTCAGAAATGCATATTGATTATTATAATAAAGATTATCATTAATGGATATCATGACTCATGAACATTGATGTGTAGATGATAAATGTGATGACATATGTTCATAATGAAGTAGGATATGTTTGGTGTGTCACAAATGATATAACATTAATGGATAATGTGATAATGGATTTATCCCCTTTTCCTCTGGATGAAATTTAATATCTTAGTCGTTTTGTGGGAATAGAACCACCAGAATAAATCCTATTAGATAGTGTTTTTCTGCTGAGTTCAATTTTGGAAAGTCAATAAAAGAGACATCGAGCATATATGTTGGTGGCTCCAACATTCAACCTACTTGATTTGAGATATTATAATGATAAGATTATATTACATGGTAAAAATACATAGTAGGTTGGATGTAATTGTGATGTTAATTTCATTCTCTATGGATTACATGGCATGTTGCTTTATGTTATCCCTGGAATTCAGGTGGTTATGCCTGATAGAATTGAGAAAGAGGCCTATGTTGGAGTTGGTTCTCAAGAACCAATTACTGTGTACATTCGATTGCATTAATATTAAAAGGTTTGAATATTAATTTAAATAGTATTATCACATATTTATTTTTATTCTGCATAAGATTGATGATATAATAACCTAGAGTATTTGTAACATTGATAAGGTCATAGCAGTTCACCAGTATGATGAGAACCTTGAAATTCAATGAAAATATTCTAAAAAATAGTTATGTGGTTGGATAACATTTTATGGCAAGGAACATAGTAAATAGATTATTTGGTGGACGTACTCATAAGAAAATGAGTATTCTTATCATGTAGCTCACACATGATAATCTCCAAGACAATAGATTATGAGAATATATCCACCAGTAGGAATTATGCATGTTTTTTTGTCATCTTATATTCTAATCTACAAGCATGTGTATTGGTCCTCAGCCTTTAGTATTATTATTAATTTGTTTTATGACTCGTTTACTTAGATATGTATTTCGTAAACCATGATAACAATAGTTCATGAAGAAGTTGGATATGTGGGGCGCATTATAAATGAAATTTTGTAAATTAATATGTCACGGAAGGATTTAACGCCTATATCTTTATGAAAGTTAAAATCATGGAACATTGATTGAAATATAATCATCGAATTAATTTCTGTGGTTGTGGTGTCACAATGTTTATTTCGAATAGTCAAAGAAATACATATCAATCATATAGGTTCATGATATATATGTGCAACCTACTTTATGAGATATTGAGAAAAATGGCTTATATTACACAATTATTTATTTTATATGGTTTTCATTATTGGGAAATTAAGTTCAATATCATGGTTACCTTGACCCATTTCTAGATAATAATCTTAGACTTTAGGCAATCAAACCTAATTCCAATGAGAAAGAATCCTATAGGGCCACACAGTAAGTGTTTCTATTCATCTAGATAAAATTATATTTTAATTTAATTAATGTAATAAATATTATTATAATGATTGAGGAATAAATTTATTTAAGTTTTATTGATTGAAAACATTAAATAAATATTTATTTCCCATATAGTGAATTAAATATTTTTATTTATTTTATTTAATAATTAATAAAAATTTCTTCACCGGTATTTGGATTAAATATTTATTTATGAATAAAGTGTTTATATAGGTAGTAAATAAATGCTAATGATTTCAGACAGAGCACAACCATGCTCGATGAAAATATTAATTTATAATTCAGTATAATATTTGTATTGCATAAGTTAGCTCATGAGCTATAAAATAATATTATTATTATTATTTTGACATGTGGTTTGATAAATATTATTATATTATTTATTTACCTTCATGGATTTAAATAAAATTTTAACCAAAACCATATCTCTATAAATAGGTGGTTATGTCAAATGTGTAGGGTTGGTCCAAAATTGAGAATAGAAAATCATTGTCCACAATAGAATTTTCCCAATCTCTTGAACTTATCCTATCTTCTTCTCAATATTGAGAAGAAGTCCTAGAAGGCTAAAGTCTCTTAGAGTTATCCTAATTAATAACTCGAGATGAATGATTGACCATGCTAACACCTTAAAATCAATATGTGTTTCTTAGAGATCAAAGGACTATGTGTGGATCACCACTAGAGGGATTCTACACTTGAATCCATGAAGAACAATGAAGGTAACCTCAAAGGTGTTTGTAAGATCAAAAATATTATCAAAGAATAGATTCTGAGATGAGGTAATCATTTATTCCAGTCATAAATAAATTAATTATAAATTTAACATGAATGATTCTATATTAGGGTTTCAAGAAAAACTAAATTACATGAAATTTTAATGCAACACCCACCAATAGAACTTTTGGAATGCCTAGAACCATCAAGTGGTATCAAAGGGGTCGGGTTTTAAACTTATAAATATTTATTTTATTTTTGATCAATATGCACAATATTGGATGAATTTTTAGTTTATATAATTCATTCTTTAATGTGATTTGAAATAACATGTTTTCGACATTTTAATTTCTTTATTCATGATTAAAAAATTATTATGTTTTAGAATTTATGAAGAACATTCAATGATTATATCAAGAATTTTCAAGGAATGTGGCTAGGTAGCTTGGGGTTACATAGTGTGTAGCATGATCACACACCATGTACCCAAGTGTACTACACCTTCCCTTGTCAGGGGATCCACGACGTGCTGACCAATAATTACATAGGGTTCATTTATTACACACTGTATATAGATCGATCCGACCTGGTACAAAAAATTTCTAATTAAATGGTGTGTAGCTGAAACACACACCATGTAGTCTACAAGGGTTAGTGGTGAAATTCATGCAATCTGTGTGGTCATTATACATAGTCAAATTTTGTGAGACTGACATACAAGATCATTAATGATATACATGATGTGTAGATAGTGTACACAACATGTAGTTCATCATTTCATGCATCCAAAATACACACCAAGCCATTTAATCAGTTATTCAGACACAAGACATGAGTGATACATGGCATGTAGTTTTTCTGTACACGTCGTGTAGTCACGATCGATGAATAGAACAAGTTCATTGGTTGGTTGTGGAGAAACATGATATGAGTGATAGAAATCATGTTCCTAGCTTGTACAAGTCATTTAGTCTATCCATGGTACATGGCCAAAGCATGAGGCATGTAACCTGGGTGCATGACAACTGAGGTACACAATGTATAGCTCGTAAGTACATGTTGTGCAGTATCCTAATAAATTATATAATTAAATTACATCAATTTGAAAAGTGCCTCATTAAAATATTATTTTATTGATTGGAATACCTGGTGTGTTTTAAAATTTAATAACGGTTTTAAATAATTTTAAATGGTCAATTAGTTTATTTTAATAAATCTTTAAATATTAGTTCTCCTTTTTGTTTTCCATGAATTTCATTAATGATAGATATCTCCAAATAAATTAGGTTGGTCATTAAGATGAATGATAATTAATTAATTAATTCAAGAAAAAATATCTTAATAATAATGAAAAATTAAGAATTGAATGTTAATCAGTTTTACTTTTACATATTCATTGCATGTGTATGACTGTTCATGACCTTGAACAAGAATTATGTATATTTTGGTATTATTTAATTTAATTTATTGAATGGGATTGTAATTATTTAATATTAAATTAAAATTGATGGCCTATGTGTCATCCCTACCTCCATTGTTATGTCGGATCTATATATCCATGTTTATTTATGTAATCCCCATTAACCTATACATTGGTTCCACTTACCACTATATGAGTTATAAATACTTGTAGGTAATCATGTTTCCCAAGGAACATGGTTGTGGTTCAAGAAATAACCATAGTGATGGAAACTCAGGTGATTAAATAGTGTACATGTGGAATACTGTAACTTTTCCCAAGTCTAGCACAAGAAATTTTCCCCCTTTTCAAAGGTTGATTTCGTTCCCACTCCATAAATCAATTGTTATATAAGCTCATGATTGGTTAATTAATTAGTTAATTAATTAATTAATCCTATCTTATAATTTATTTATTTTATGGATTCAAGACCACTATCACATATATAAATGAATTAATTTTCAAAGATGGAGTTTAAATAAATGGATCATGCATAAATGTTTTATCCAACACATTTAATTAATAATGTAAAATCAAATTAATATTAATAAGTTATGTAAAGGATAAAACAAAATATAATTAATTCATAACAAATAAAAATACCTCAAATTAATATTATTTCATTAATCCTTACATCATTTGAATTAATATGAACTTATAGTTAAAGTGTCAGTTCAGCCTCAGTCGGGGGTACTTTTAATTACCAATATGTCTCAACTAAAATTGTGGGATGAATTATCTGAATCTATATTGGGTTTAATGGCCCACTTCTATCAAATAATATTTTGAGTTATGTTTTGAGGAAATCCGAGTCAGGATTTTTTGATTGGGGAGTTCACTCACAGGATCAAAGAGCCTCAAGCTCGTGGCTAACAAGACCATCTGCCTAAATAATTTTAAGTAATTTTCATGGCATATTTATGGATTATAAGAAAGTAAATATGGATCCTTATATTGGAATTATTGTTTCATTTTTTTTCAATTATGTGACAATATGTATTTGGTGATTTTGGATTTATTTGTGATTCATGGAGAATTGGGATAGATTCATCTAATGGAATTGGATGTCATGCTTGGACAATTATCCTTGGAAAACTCTAATTATTGTTTGTATTGATGTTAAATTTCCATGACATGTTTCAATAAGTACACATTTCTTAAAAAAATGTTTTTTAGATTAAATAAGACAGTGTAATATGAATTTTACATTGCATGATGTAAATATGAGAATAAAAGGTGCCCATGATAAACACACATTCAATTTTAATAAAGTTTCATGAAGAAGACATTTGAGAAGGAAAGAATAAAGGAATTAGTTAGAATATTTGAGTAAGGATTTATATTATTTTCTATAATTGGAATTTTTATATGTATTTATTAAGGTATTATTTAAAAATATGGACCAACCCCAAGGGGCTTCCCAGTCCATATTGACCATGGGTTCATGTGGGATCTCGATTTCAACCATTACCATAAGAACCATACCGAGAAAGCTATAAGGTAGCGTGGGTGTGCTCAAGAGCTTGCCTACATGATGTGACCATGTATAAGGCCCACAATGAGCATTAATATGTGGATAAAGACCACTAGGACAAAGCCTGGTGGTGGTGTGTGTGGGTGTATCTGGTGATGATTCTCAGAAGCTACACCGAAAAAGATGAATTCATCACTTTATTGATAAACTATGGGAAATCCACTATGGAGAGTTTATGTGGGATATAAATGAGTGGGGTACTGTTATCGTTCCATTAAAATGATAGTTAAAATGATGATCACTCGAAGCATCTGATCTGAGCCGTCCATTAAACACTATATGATTGTCTTCTGCCTCAGCTCTCCTTGAGAATTTCGAGTATGCCATAATATATACCGAACCACCATTGATTGTAACCGAAAAACATCTATGATGATTTCAATAGGATTGGTTTCTTTCAATCATCATGGTTTCATCTATGGAGCTACATTTTGAAATGATGAAAATAAATCAATGAACTCACTTACACTGAATGCAAATGTTAGTTGTAGAGGCTATTGCATATGTGATATGTTTGATCTTTAAAGTTAATCAAGCATGGGATCCTTCGGGTATGCATTTGAGTACTGAGTTAGGAGAAACATGAAGAATACATGAATTATGGAGAACATTTGAATCACCTCGAATGACTTGTGTGTTGAATAAAGAGATGCTATATGACATAAAAAGTGGGGATTAAAAAAATATTATTCTTAGAGGTAGAGGTAGTGGATTCTGTCAATAAAAGGAGATATTTTTATGCTAAGAGAAGAATATAAATACATTTAGAGAGATATTTACTTTGATGAAATATAGAAACTGTGAACTCCTGTGGTTGGCGAAGGGCGTGTACATCAATGTAGCATTCTTCTTACTCAAATAAAGAAATATCCCACATCCATCTTAACATGAGAATCACACACACACACACACACACAAGTGTCCCACAAATAAACAGTTCTATAATGATATCAAGATAAATATATACATATATTTATATATGTTATGGTGATTTCATGAACTTTTTTGAGTAATAGTGAGATAGTGTCACCTACCCTGTGATATGTGAAGTAAAATAAAAATAAATTAGAGACTTATTTGTGAAGGAGAAAGTATAGAGGTCATGTGTGCAAGAGACAATAGGATATACCTATATGAATGGTAGTTTAGATACCTCATAATCAATCTCGTGTGAATAAAATTAATGCTTAAGTTACACCTTGCATTAATAGAATGTGGAATCATCCATACTGCATAATGGTTTTGAGAAAATTTCAAGGAATTGTGTAGATACAATGTGTCTCTTAAATAATTCCTTGAGTGCATCAATAGATTACACCAATTTGGGTTTAGACACTAGAAACATATGAGAAATTCCTGCATAAATTCATTCTCATGTACACATGAAATGAAAAGTAAAGGAAAAATATTTTCCTGTAAAAAAATAAAGAAGTGGATAATTAGGTGTGTGAAGAAGCTAATACATGAATAAATGCAACCTCAACCCATTGAGATACCAAAACTGTTATTCACTATAATGAAATGTGGTTATTGAAATTAAATAGTGAATAATAAGACATAAAATAATATATAATAAACAAAATTTTCTAGGGTTTTAGATTCCGTTAAATATATATGTGTGAAGTAAAAATGATCTCAGATTCTAAATGTATTAATCTTTCATAAAATAATCAATGAGAACTTGTGTGCACTTCTTGAACATATCTTTATTAACGTTGGGAATTTAGTTAGAGGAAGAATTCAGTCCCAATCATTTTTTTCACTGAGGCAACTGATCAGTTATAGGTGATCAAATAATTAATCACGGCTAATAGACCATACTAGTGGTTGATGAAGGTACTTTAAGAATACATGATCAAGTCAGATCTTACAAGCTCAAGGAAGAATATTACAAAATAATCCTATAGTGAATCAATCTTTTTAACATAAAAGAAAAATCTTGGTTGGTTTTGGTAGTAGGTGAAGTCTTTTGGCGGGATCCCGGAAAGAATGAAGCCTCTTGTTTGGAGAAGGGGAAAGAAGTATTTTGGTTAGAGCCAAAATAAAATTATGTCTCTATGTTGATGATAAATAAATATTATTCACTTATTTGATAGTGAATAATTTGTATCCTGGGGTAATAAATGGTTGTAGAAAAGAGTATGACCTCTACCGAACCTTGTAAATTATGTGTGATACTCTTTCTCCATTACAACAACTACACAAGAGGTGAGACTAAGAAATAATATTGAGTAAATAAATAAACATAGAAATTTCAAGAAGATGAATTTAAAATAAAATAAATTCATAAAAATAAAATACTAATTCACCCCTTCCCTCTCAGTGGTCAATCCATACCGGAGTACTAAAAGTGAAATTAGAGGGTTAAGTTTCTTATAAATATCCAATAAGCATTCTAACAGATGGAAAATCTTAATTGTATCAATATCTAAGGTGTTCCACCATTTTATGGGAATAATAATCACAGTTGTAAAAATAAGATGCTACTATATCTTATATCACTCAGTCTGGAAGTGATAGATGCCGCAATAATGGGTTTTCCACCCATTACTGATGATACTTCTTTGAAAAAAGATCACAAGATAAGTATTGAGTTAGATGAAAAGGATCAAAATTACATATTTATTTATCTAAAATAAAAGGTCTATACAATGTTGATGGGTCCTCATACTACCATAGATATCTAGGATAAACATGAAAGCATATATGAAGGAAATATTAAAGTTAAGGATGCTAAAATAATAGTTTGGAGGGGTAATTTTAAAGACATTAAAATGAATAACGAAGAAATTAATAATGACTACTTCACCAGAGTGAATGATATAGTTTGTAACACTTGAGGACATGGTGATAAAAGAGTAATCTATCATTTTCAAAAAAATTGATAGGTAATGTTTTAGATCAGTTTGATTCAAATTCATCTACTCTAGAATAAAGAGATGGATTATCTCTTGATGAACTACACCAAATTATCATAGTTTATGGAATGATTAAAATTATATCTTTCAATAAAAATGAAAATTTTGAAATGGAATTTGAAGCCATGAGAAAGGGATAAGTTAGAGAAGAAGAAGCTAAATAATTATTGGAAAAAATAGTGACGATGATGATGATGAATTCAATCACATAGTTTACCTTAAATAAATAGGTTTCTTGAATTGAATATTTAAGGTAAAGTATATGATACCACACAAATGCTTAAACTATGGCGTCTCTAGTCATTTTTCCAAGAAGTGTCCAAATAATAAGGTTGATGAATGTGAATTAGAATTACAATCAATATTAGATGATGAAAGATCTCATAAAAACAAATGGGATAATAAAAAGAAGAAACACTATAACAAATAAGAATATAAATTTTATGAGAAATCAAAATAAAGATTCATCATAAAGATTTTCTTCAGATAATGACGTTGGTTTCCTGGCTCATTCTAAGAGAAGAACCAATTAATCAAGTTGTAAAGATGATGAATAAAGAAAAACATAAATTTAGTGGAAGATAAAAGATAAATTTGAATTATGTAGAGATAAAATCAAATATCTCAATAAAAAAATGAATAATCTAGAGAAAGAAAACAAGAAATTAACTTCTCAAAAGAATAAGTAGGAAATAGTTCATGTTAATTAAGTAAAGGATGAGAGGATAAATAAATAAGTAAATTTTATTAGTGATATCAAAATGCACAAATTAAAATTTGATAAACAAGATAATGTAATATGTGATCTTGAAGAGAATTTGAATTCTAGAGAATAAGAGTTATTTTTGGAACAAGCCATATGTGTCATAGTTCAAAATTATTTTAATAAATACATAGAATATTTCAATAAATCTATTGATTTGAAGGGAGAAACCTCTAAATTTGGATAAAATAAAGGTAAAAGTTCACTTAATCGTATTTATGGATATATTACCTCTAATAGTGCATGTATTAAATCTAAAAATGGGGATATGAGGGATAAAAATAATGAGAGAAAATACTCCACATCCAAGGAAGATAATATTTTTTCAAGGAGGATATAATACTCTATGAAAAAAGTGGTTTAGTTTGAAACAATAAAACAAAAACCCATATCTACATTCATTTGGAACCAATCTAGGTGAATGATGTTTCAAGTAATTTGTTGGTATTGTGGTAAGCCTGTTTACAATAAATATTCTTTATAGTTTAACATGTATTTACTTAGAACAAGGTAAGAATCAAGGGGGAGTTTCAATGATTATACATGGATGAGAAATCATATCAAAAAACAAGTGAATATATTTTCACCACAACTATCAACATAAAAAAATTTAATATCCTGGAATAATGATTGTGATAGATGTAGATTATAAGGTCACATGGATGAGGTATTGATAAAAATAATGAAAAGATAAGTTCTCTATTCCATATAAGGGTATAGGTTCCAATATTAAACCAATGACCATTCATGTAAAGATTTTGATAAGATAGATAATTTCAATAATGAATTCTTATTTGTTTGACCACCCATGTTGAAACTGGATAAACAATTAAAGGAAGATGATAAACTTTCTAAATCTTAGGGAAATAAATTAGTATAATATAATGAGGTAGAAATTGATGAGAATTTATCAATAAGTGAAAACATAATGATCTAGATCTTTATTGTTTGAAAACTTATTCAATAAAAATAAGAAGGGAACACTGAATATACTTAAATCAACCAGTCTAAAAAACAGTTAAAATGAATCATCCAATAGAGTTATTGGTATAAATTATTTTCATAGATTGAGAATAAGGTCTCAATATGAATTTTACTTATGATAAATCAAGTGGCCACATTTTATTCTTTATCGTTTTTCTGTTTTTTAAACTAACAATATAGGTAACTAAAGGATATTTTTGAGGTTTTCACTTTTGGATAACATGATGATATTGTACTTCATGGAGTCTATTGAAATACATGAAATGGAATAAATTTTTTCATCCCTTAAGGGGAAGAAACCTTGATAATTAATATGAAATCCTTTGGACATATTGAATATTAAAGGTCATGGAATATAAAAGAGGATATTTATCTTTTTCACCTAAACATTCCGATATGTCTATTAATATATATGAAATATTTAGAATTTAACTAATAAATATGATTATTTACCACAACTTGAATGAGAATTGAGACATTATAAGCTTTGTATCACATGTGTGTATCCTTTATGGACAAATTAGATAACCTTGGTTGTATCTCTCATCTTTTCTATACTAGTTTAGCCTATTTAGACATATAATTGATTGACAAAAGTTTTTTTTCTAAGTAAATCATATGAGATCAACTCTCTTATATAATTAATAAAGAATATTTCATAAAAGGTAGAATAGAATTTTTTTGAGAAAAATATGAGATGTGATTACCCCAAAATTATCCATTACATTTTATTGTCAAAATGGGAGAATGTTTTGAGCACACATATTGGATTTTTAAAATGTGAGAAATATATGAAAAATAAAATGAAAAGTGCGAGAGTTTTTGGACCAGTGTATCATTTTTTCAATGATTTTTCAATATTTGTTTTGTGTGTTTGGATGCAGTGGAAAAGCCTAGATAATTTTTATGTATTTATATAATGCCATTGGATTCCACTCTTGGAAAATTATCCTTTGAAAAATGAAATAATTGTTTGTTTTGATCTTATATTTACAAGATATTTTATATTATGGAAAAATTTTCTATAACATTGTTTGAAATATTAAAGAAGTAAATGAAATATAAATTTTTTATTTCACGAAATAATTGAGGGATTAAAAGTTGTCCATGAAAAATACCCTTAAATTTTTCATGATGTTTCATGAAGATGAAATTTCAGAAGAGAAGTAGTAAATATTTGGTTTTTAGTTTTCAATTAGGATTTATATCATTTTCTATAATTACAATTCATATATGTATTTATTATGGGATTATTTAAAAATATTGTCCAAAATTAACTGATTGTCTAGGATAGCTTGAAAATGTGCATATGTTGGACCCTGATGTCAACCATGCCCATATAAACAACCATAGGAATGATAAAATGATGCATGGGTGGGTTTAGGAGTATGCCCACATGTCAAGACTATGTATAAGGCCAAAAAAATGTTTATTGGCCTAAATCCTGTTTAGGCAAAGTCCGTTGGTGGTGTCTTTGGGTATATTCAGTGCTGATACATGGAAGCTAAATCAAACGAGTAGTAGTCACCAGATGATTGAAAAATAATGGGAATGTATATATGTGGATTTTATGTGGGATTTGTATGAGAAAGTTATTGATCATATGAAATTAAAATGATGGATGAAATTTAGGCCACTCAATGCAGTTAATTTGAGAAGTCTGTTCCCCATAAAACAAGATCATATTATTCCTTGAATCTCCTTGATGATTTATAATATTTCAAAAATCAGGATAGACCACCATCGATCACAACAGTCCATCTTATATTATTATTCCAATAGGATGAGGTTCATTTGGTCATCCAGATATCATTCATGAAACTATATTTTTCATGCATTTGGATAAATTCAAAGAACTGACTTCGATCGAATATAGATTTTAGTAGAAGAGGCCTTTTAATATGTGATATGTTTGGTCAAAAAATATAAAGGGATATGGGAACATCCTCTAATTTACACGAGGACTCAGTGGGGAGAAGTGTGAAGATTACATGAAACAAGGTATTCATTCGAATCACTACGAATGACTCAAGTTGATTAAGAATGGATGTAAGAAGGCATAACAAGTACCGATTCAACATGGAATTATTTTTAGTGGGAGAGGTAGTGGGATATTTATATAAATTTAGACCTTCAAAGTATGAGATAAGTCTTTTTATATTTTGATTGAACTCTTGTTTTTCAATGAAATAGAGAAATCATGAACCCATCTGGTCCCTGAATGGAAGATTGATCCATGAAGTATTCTTATTGTGAGAATAACGGAATATCCTATGAACCTATTTACATTATAATCAGGAACTCAAGAGCTCCATGAGGAAATGTTTATATGAAACAACTAAGATAATTTGATACCCCTACGTGTATATCGTCTGGTGTTTTCATGAACCTTTTTGAATAACTTGAAGATAGTGTCACCTATATTGTGATGCAGAAAGAAGACGAGAAATAAATTGAATACAACATTGTGGGGGAAGAAGAATTGATATACCATTTGTAAAATACAATGGTATATACCTACACACATGGTTGTTTATATACCACATACTCAACCTTTCATGAAGAACATTAAATCATGATTTTCACTATGCATTAATAGAAAGTGGAATCATCACTATTTTGTGAAGGGTTTGAGATAATCGAAATACAATGTATACAAATACTATGTCACAAAAGAAATTTACTGTATGCATAAAGATCTTACACCCATTCTATTTAGTGTTAAAGAAAAAGATGATAACTGCATGTATCATGTCATGCTCATTCACACATGAAAGGAAAAATTATGGAAGACCATGTGTGTGTTATGAAATAAAGAAGAGGGTAGTGGGTTGTGTGAAGAATACAATGAATGCATATATGAACTCGTAACCCATTGAGATATCCAAATCATTATTCACTATAATTTAGCACGTTGCTTGAAATAAAATTGTGAGTAATAGAACATAAAATAATAAATCATAAACAAAATCTTCTAGGGTTTCAGATTCCATTAAACTCAGACATGATGTAAATGTTATTTGAGATTGTGATAGTATAAATATTTTTTGAAATAGTTTATAATAATTTGTTGTGTTTTTTTTCACACATCATTATTGAAGTTGTAAATTCAGTTATAAGGAAAAATTGAAACTTGAAAATTTGTATCACTTATGAAATTGATAAGTTACAGGTGATTGGAAAATTGAGAAAGGCTAATAGACCAGACCATTAGTTGTTGAATTTAAATAAATAATTCATGAAAATGTCCTAAATGATAATTTAGAAATATCATAGAACCATCCTATAGTGGATCAACCATTTAATACAGGTGAATCCTTTATTTTGTGCTGAGATTAGGTGAAGTCTTCTAGTAGGATCTAAGAGAAAAATTGAGTATCGTTATTGGAGACAGAGGAAAAAGTATTTTGGTTGAACCAAAAGAAAATGGAGTCTATCAGTTGGAGCCAAAGAAATTCATTTTACTAGTTTGATAGTGAATAATCCATAACCATGGGGAACAACTACCTATAGTAAGGAATTGGATTTCTACCTAACCTTGTAAATCCTATGAGATTTTCTATCTACATAATTACAATTTCACGTAAAGTGAAATTAAGAGATAATACTGAGTGGATAAAGAACCTAAACAAGTTGAAGACATTGAAATGAAAAAAATGAATTTTGTAAAAATAAACCATTGATTCACCCCTCCCATCTAAGTCGTCATTCCAACTTTGGCCACTACACCTTACAACTAGAATGTCATTAAAAAAAGATATTCCAACATCAATAGTGTGGGATTTTGATAAATGATAAAATAGTGAGAGAATTGATAAAATTAATTATTATTTATTCTCAAATATTTTTTACTTATGTAATTTATTACTCATACTCTTCAATTATTGTGGAAAATGGAAAGAAAACCCATTAAAATAGTGTAATAATTAATTAAATCATTGTATTCCATTACAAATAGAAATTTATGGATATGGAAATTTTTTTATGTGATTCATTATTATATGAATGTTTTTTTGTGTGTTGGAAAACCCTATTCCTCTTCTACCACCCCAAAATGTGAATGAATTTGAAAATGATGACTACCTGAAATATTTTAAGGATGCTTCCTAGGTCCACTGTATTTTATTATCAACTATGATCAGAGAGATGATGATTGAAAATAAATACATGAAATTATACATGATAATATAACATATCTTTTCTCTTGATAAAAAGATTAAAAATCTAGAAATAAATCATATTATTAATGTAATATATCCGTGTAAATGGGAAGAAGGAAAAATATCTATTTATGATTATTTAAAAATGTTGGGTTTATTAATTAGTTAACGAAATTTATATTTCACTTGAATTATAAAATATCAATTAATATTATATTATTATACATACATCGAGGTTATCATTATTTTTTCAATACCAGATAAAGAAATGTATAAATCCCAAATGAATGTTTTTTCCATACTTCATAGAGAAGGTAAGGGTTGGTTGAAACCTCTTTCTCCACACATTATTGTGAAAATATTGAAATAAAAGGCTGAATATTCAATGGATAATTTAAAGTCAAAGTTCCATTGGGGAATCCTTTATAGAGAAAAATCATTCAAATGAAGAAGAATGAAAATGGGGCTATTTTCTTCTTATGTTGAAGTAATGGACACTGGAAATAAATTGAAATGAATTTAAGAAGAAAGAAAATGAATCTACTTATGGTATATTCATCGAGATTCAATTTATTTATTATGTATGAAATAAAATATTATTATAATATACATATATTAAATACAATAAATTAGAAAGAATATAAAGGTTATATAGTTAACTAAAAATTATATGAGAAACTTTGATTTCTATTTCAACCAAGGGGAAATCAATATTTATAATTTTAATATTATATTTATTCAAGTTTGTAATTAGTGTGATCAAAAAATTTATATCAGTGTCTGAATTGAAATAATGATACATTATTTAATTTTCATAATAAATGTTTTTAGGTTACTTAAATATGAAACTAATGGCTCAGTAACTCTTGAATCACTTATATCCGTTACAATGAATGATTAATATAAAAGTATAACACTTTTAACTGATTATGGAATGATAGTTATTTGGAAAATAAAATTGAAACTAGTTGATGTGTCTATTCCCATAAAAGTTTTTTATAGTCAATTTAGCTACGACACTAGTAATACGAACTTACTACTTATCTTGTTTTTGATATAAAATTCATTTAAAATAATGGTATGTAAAAAAAATTTAGAGTTAGTTCAACAAATACATGTGAACTATTATAAATCGAAATGAAACATAATATACTTAATTTATATTTATTCAAGAAATTTGATAAATTATCAGTGTAGTAAATGAGTTCACTTGGTAACATTCAAAGAATTCCCAAGTTGTATTATCATAAATAATCTTATCAATGTAATCATCGATCATACATATAGAGTAAAGGTTATCCATAACTAACATTTCCTTATATACATCAATGTCATGATTGTAGTAAAAGTAAGATCAACTATGAGTCTTATATATATATATTTCAAATCTTCCATATTTCCTCCAATGACATGTTTTTCAAATAGAAGTGAATAAATTACCATATGCCCACCATATTGTCAAATGGATATCATATCAATCATGATACGATAAGTATCTATTAGTACACTAACATGACTCTTTTAGAACATTATTTCTAAATATATCCTTTGATAAAAATATATATTAACACACTAAGGTTCATCTGATTCAATGATCCTTTAGTAAGGACGTATATTAAACTTTAGTAAATATTAACTATATTTATATAAAGGAATCCTATCACTTTTAAGATAGTGGGAGTCGAAATTAAATCTATGGGTTATGTTTTTGGATGTAGATGGTTTGAAATATGAAAATATAAATATCCTAAGATCAGTGGGAGGAGTAGTTCCAAATACACATACTATTTTGGAATATATATAAACAATGAGGTAGTTTATTTTCAATATGATAGGTGATACATATATTATTATTTCAGAGTAAATATTCAAAAAAATAAGTATTAAATTGTAAAATTATAAGGTTAGAAAGTATGTATAAATTCTAATAATAGATTCCCTCTAAAAAGATTCAGGGACTCCATATTTTCAATGTTTCAAATACGTGATACTACCAGTGAGTATTCAAGAGAAACTGGACATGGATAGTGAAATATGCTACCAACATAGCATGATATATTATTGAAAGGATTAGTCTATGAAAAAAACGTATTCACCAATCATCATATTTAAAATCCTTTATATTTTACTTATCAGGCCATATATCTGTGATCATTATATTGAGATATTGATTGTAAATTCCACCTTAGTTAGAGGAATCATTATAATAGATGTCCATATGACATGAAAAAAATTAAACCCTATTGTTTGTTTTGAAGATAAATAATTAAAAGGGTCAGTGAAATCAGTAAATTCCAATAATATATATAGATTACATAAATTTATTTATGAATAAATCATTCATGTTAATCATAATATATTCATTTGGAATCATAAAATTTATATTAGTATCTAATTGGTTAGTGAGAGTGATACAAGTTTTCGTGATAAATATATTGATAACCTATGATAACAATAATTATGTCTTTCCAATTTGTTAAGACTAATGAATAAAATTTATCTAAGTTTGAATTCAAAGAGAAACTGTTTGTTGGGGAAGAAGATCAACATGATAGATCTATTAGTTTTCAAAATCTATTATATATATATATATATAAATTTTATTGAAAAATAGAAATTTAAAAAATTCAAGCTTAAATTATTGTTGTCGTAAAATCATTTTAATGTAACATCAATGGGTATTGGATGGGATTAGAGAGATTAAAATAATTTCAGAAGATTTAGTGCTAGGAATTAATATCATATTCTATGATATGTACTAGTATTTTATATTACAAATTCATTAATCATAACATGTGAATATAAAAGATTTATATCATAATTTCATATAATTTCCTGTATAAATATCCTAACAAACTTGGAAAAGAAAAAATAGATGCGTTATTTGTGTTTAGAGAAGTGAGAATACTAGTAATCAAGATAATTGAACACCTATCTACACATAGTTCCATTTGATCTAGTATTATACAAAAATATAATTTAATATTCAATAAAAAATTATTTCAAACACTGTTTTACATATAAACAATATTTGAGTATGTCACGACTACTAATTTATATTAAAAATTTGTTTTAGTAAAACTCTGTTACAATTTTGGGTTATAAAAAAATAGAGATATAGCATTTTATGATAATATCTAACTATGTATTTCTTCTAGATGGTAGGATTCTTACATGGAATGTATTAGGCCCAATGTGCTTTTTAGTTTCATTTGTTGTTAATATATCAACAGGTGTTTGTTGTGAAAGTTGATGGAGAATGTCGGAATATATTGTTATAAGAGAAAGTTCCTTATAAAAGAGGAAAAAAAAGTTTCATAATAATGAAATTTTTCCAAAGACACGTTATAGAAAAATAATTTGTAAGAAATTTTCTTATAAAGCAATGTAAGAATGTTCCTTAATCAAATAATATGATTATCTATTTTTTGACAAATGTTTCCAAAATCATGAAGGCATCCATGATACAATATATGTTTTATAAAGAAATATATGTCCATAATTCCTGTCATAAAAAGTTTAATCTTCATGTTTTTTTAGAAGAGTTAGTTTTCTAGAAGAAAAATATAAGTCAAATGTTACAAAAGATGACCATGAATCTGGAATTGTTGATTTGGAAGAAGAGAATCGAAAATGGTTTCCGAGCACAAATTTCTTGATAAAATTTTACCACACATATAATTATACAAATAATCTTATATAGTATCCATAGGAAAACTGGCGATGCAAAAAACTGTTAACATTGTGTACTCTAAAGAACAAGGGGAGAAAAGAACAATGTATGAATGCTTCAAAATGGATAATAAAATGAAAGTTTATGTATTCCAATGTCACCTTTCTAGAAGAATAGTTTCAATCAAATATTTTGTATGAATTTTGAGTTATAATGTATGATGATTGAAATTATAGATGAACATGACTATAGTTTTCTGGATGATGCTTTTGTAAGAAAAATTCTGTACAATGATTTTTGGGAATGAGTATCTGAATCATATGAGGTTATTATAAGAAGAATCTGAAGTTCATATAGTGGGAAGATTAGTGAAACTAACATTCCATGTGAAATTTCTATAAGAATGTTTCTATATTACCATTAGATGTACCAAATATATAACATTTGATGAGCCTTGTTGGATGATCCTAATGGCATGTGATTCTGAAATATGATATGTCCATGGAAGAAGAAGTTAAACATAGTATCTTGGAAAATAAAAACGGTGAGAAATATGTGATAAAAGTACAAAGGTGAGAATTTTTTTTGAGAATCTGACATACAATATCTAGTGTAGAGGAAGAGTAATTAGAAAAACAAATCTGTATAGATATTTTTTTTATGAACTGAAAAAACTAACAGTGGGTTTTCCAGAAGATGAAAAAGTAGAGAAGTGAATCTTAGTGTTTTTACAAACAAACACCAGAAATATAAACTCTCACAAACCTTTCAAAAACCTTTTGAAATAATTAAATGTGACGTTGTAGGAGCATATCCTTCAAAGTTCACTATTATTATAAGGTTAATAATTTTTTCTAAAATTACATAACATTGAGTTTTAGGAAATTTGAAGAAGATGATAGATGCTTGAGTTTACTGAAAGAATCAAGAAATTTCTATAATCGTTCAGAAGAATTTCAATAAAATTAAAATGAATGAAAAATTTTGAATTAAAATTTGGGTGAGTAGGAAATAAATTTGAGGACTCAACCAAATTCAAGTGGGACACACCTATATAAAGGGTTTAAAGTAAACATTCAATTAACACTATTTAAATATACAAAATTCTATTGCTATGATATTTTTTTGGAAGGATGAATTTTTGACCAATGTTTTTTTTAGGTTGATGTTGAGATACCAGATGTTGGTTTGAATAGACAAAAACTTGATGGAGCCTCATATAGGGGACATTGGGATGGAGTTTCACATGGAGGAAAACCAAATGGAGGATCATATAAAGGAAAGCTATATAGAGGATCGAAATATTAAAATAATAAAGAGATATCATATGTCCAATTGCTAAGATATTTTTTAGTAATATTTAGAAAATATATGATTGAGAAGATCCAGGTCTACCAACGCCTAAGGAATAGTTTCATTGCCAATAGAATCATTATTTATTTTTTAATGATATTAAGGTTGTACACATGTAATTTTGATCTAATTTTCTTATGGGCGGATTAAATAAATTTATAAGGTGGATTATAAAAGAAGAATTACTAGATAGAGAATTTTTAAGAAAACTGGCGATACGAGGAAGTGTTGAATTTGTGTACTCGAAAGCATTAGGGGAAGTAAAAATTAAAAAAAGTACAAGTTAGAGAAAAAAAAGGAGAGTTTGAGTTTTTTTAAAACTCATTAATGGAGGAACAATTTTAGAAAGATATTATGTATAAAGTATTATTTCTGATGTATATAGGTTGAAATTATAGATGAATAAGAATTTAGTTTTCTAGATGATGTTTTTGTAATATATATTCTAGATAGACATTTCTGAAAAGTAGGAACCTGATCAGATGAATTCTTATAAGGAAAAGGTAATGTTCATTTAAGGGGAAGAGTAGTGAAACTAACATTATGGATGATTGTTTTTTGTAAATTTTGTACATTACAATGAAATGTAACAAACATTGAACATCAGATGAACCTTGTTGGATGATCTTATATTTGTGTGATTGTGAAATATGGGAATTCAAAGGAATCATAATTAAGGGTTAATATCATTGAAAATTTTAATGGTGAGAACTCTTTGGGAAATATACCAATTGAAGAATTTGTAATCCAATTGAGGATACAAAGTGCTAACCAAAAATCTAAAGGAATGTGTTATGAAATTCATAGAAGTTACCCTAAAATGATTTAGTTACAAACTTCTAGTGAAGAATGACCAGGAAGAGAATTTTAGAAAAACAAGATCAAAAAAATAAATCAATGAGAAGTCCATGTTGGCTACATAAGGTTGATTTTTTTTGAAAAGAGGTATTGATGGAAATAAATTGGTGGAACTTTTCTTAAGGAAATATATCAGATAAACATTTATGAGAATCTGACATGAATATTCTAGATTTTAGGAAGTGTGATTGAAAAAAAATAAAAAAGATATTTTTTATGAATTTATATAAGAAGTCTAAAAAATACAAGTGTCAGAAATTCAAGGAAACAATTCCATAAAAAAAGAAAATTTTCTTAAGTAGAATAAAAAGGATGATTTCTCATCCAATGATGAATATAATAATTTGTTCAACTTATTTACTCAAGTTAGAAAAGAAGTTTCTTCATTAGGTAGTGATAATGACAGTGAAGAAATTATTGAAATTAATATGATTCTAAAATAAAATATGAACGTATCACTTAAGGAGTGTTCTCAACTCAAGATGAAAAGAAAGCCTTAAAAGAAATAAGCATTAATAATAGTGATAAAATAAAAAAAATATGAGATAAGAATCAATGTTTTTAGTTCTTAAAATATTGAAGTTTAACATTTGTAAATAAATATTAAGATTTATGAATAATAAGCAGTTGGTGATGATAATCTCGACATGTTAGAAAAAAAAGGATTAAAAATGATGAATATAGTTGAACATGAGATGTTTGTACATATTCTCAAAAAAATTCTATAAAAAATGAATAAGAGTTACTAGAAACACAATCATTGTTTCTTTAAACACAAAATTAGTTAAGAAAAATGAAATAATACTTCACCAAAGAAGTTTAGTTTAAAGGTGAAACCGCTAAAGATGGTGAAAATAAGTGTTCATATAAGTTGGTTGTTCTTATTCCAAAACAGTCTCACTGTACATATGATTCCACTAACATGGTAGGTTCAAAAGTCAAGATTTGTTTGAAATCATTGTCTACTAACAAAGAGTGGAATTCATCAAGAAATTATCATGCTAAAAAAAGTGGACCAAATTTTATAAACATACCGAAATAAAAAATTTATGATTAGTTTTACTATTAGTAAGGAAGATCATGATTTACAGGTAACTTCTTATGATGTATAGTTTTTAGGAATAAATATTTTTCATGTTCGTACAACATGTATCAACTAGAAAACATGTATCAATCAATAGGTGGGAGGGGGGATATAATGATATGATAATTAAAATCCTTCTAAATAGTAATTCTTACAAAGATTATAGTTTCCCAAAATTAATCAATGAAATGCTTAAGAAAATTGATCCAGTTTTAAAATTATAATAAGACAATAGGTTTAAGAATTTTTTTTAGAGAAATAAAGATTACCTTATTATTTGGATAGAATAATTATCCATGGATATATAGTTGGAGGAAGTAAAAAATTCCTCTAAATAAAAAGTTAAGAAGCATATTTCTTAAGATGATAAAAGTTTGAAAAAAATATAAACAGATGGTGATTTTAAAATTCAAAAATATTGAAAGTGATTTGGGAAATATGGGAATGTTACAAAGAACTGTATGGCTATTTGACCACCCCAAGAAGAAATCAGTATTATAATGTAACATAATAAAGGTAACACCAAGGTTTCTAAACATTAATAAATGTTTACATATTCATCTAAAGATTCTATTGATGGGAATTTCTTTTACAAAATCTAATAAGGTTGAAAAAGGAAAAAATTACATATAGTTAAATATCTAATAAGGAGAAGAATAATAAGTCAAGACTGACAGAAAAATCATAGTCTAAATGTTAATTCTAGGAAACAAAAAAGGTTCCTCCTTATTCCAAATATTTTTTACTAACTTATAGGTAATTTAAGGAGAATAAGATTGTAATATGTGATATTTTTGTAGTAGTTTATAAAAAAAATAATTCATATCCTAGAATGATTTCCTACCATGATTCGAATTAATGTAATCCCCTTTATAGGGAGAAAAAACTAAAGGTTATGTGTGAGTATCTTATATAACATAAATAAAAAATAAATGACATTATAAAAAATGGGGTTTTGGGAAAATTTTGAATTTACCCTTGAAATATATAGATATATTTGTTAAAATTGGTGATATATTTTCCTTAATATTTTTTTCAAATTACCCATAATTCATAGGTTTTGGATGAAACATGAGAAAATTATATATTTAAAGGTTTATTATAGATTATATTAACCAATTTTATTATTCACTCTTATTTTCAACATTGGGGTTTCCCATATAGACTTAGATTTTTTTAGTTAAAGTCTCTTTGTAATAAACTCAATTGATAGTACTTTTCTCTTGAAGATAATTATTTTAGATTTGGAGAAAATGAAAGATGAGAGGAAATGTATCCTATTAATTTAATTTTTCAGTAAGGTGGATAAAGAAAGTGCTGGGGAAGAAATAAAATGTAACGATATTATGGGGATAAAAATTTGATTACACATAATAATGATGAACTTTCATGTTTTTTACAGTTATGGAAAATAAATTCATAGGGGGATATTGTTAAGACTAAAGAGATATTTGGTTTCAATTTATTTCATTATATCAACATTGTTGGATTTAAATGTTATTGGAGAATATTGGTAAGTTTTTTGAGAATAGAAAAATACTTAATGAAAGTGTCATTAAAAAGTTTCTTAAGATACAAAGTTTTTAGGATATAGAATATATTGTATCTTTTCTTATGGAAGAATGAATGAAATTTATTTAATCAAATCAGATAATATTTTTATTTCCACTAAAATTATTTAAAATCATGTATGTATTCTTGATAAAAGTTGGGACTTTAAATGGAAATATAATTCTAAATTTCTATTCATACTATGTTTAGTTTCTAAGATTTTTTTTAGAGGAGTTAATTTTTCAGAAGAATAAAATCAGATTACATTATATAATATTACTACAGATCTATAATTACAGATTTGGTAAAAGATAATAGAAAATGAAGTTCATACACACATTAATGGTTCACCTTTTACCATATTTATAAAAATTAAGTTGAGTATAAATGTCATGTTTAGTTTTTAGATGTACAAATACCCGAGAGAGAAATTAAAAATAAATTTACAAACACATTATAAAGTCTATAAAAATGATGTTACTGGAGCTGATTATTTAAATTTAAATATATTTATGAGGATTAAAATGTTTACAAAATTTCGAAAAATCAACTTTAAGGAAACTCTATGAATATAGAAGATGCTTTAGTTTTCTAGAGGATTCAATAATGTTCTATAAGAGTATAAAAAGCATTTAAATGATATTAAAATGAATGAGAAATTCATAATTAGAATTTAGGGGAGAAGGAAATTCCTTTTATTTTATACCTAATTTCGTGAGATCCACACCAATAAAAGGGGTGAATGTAGACACACACTTAACACTTTTCATCCATATGAAAATATGACACACTTATTTATTTGGGACAAGATTAATTTCAAACCATTTTTTCAGGTTGAAGTTGAGATATTTAATGGAGGATTAAATAGAGGCAATAAAGATTAAGGTTAGGATGGAGAAAAACTAGTCATAGGATTGAATGGAGGTAAAAATATTTGAGGATCAGATGGTGTAAATCAATGTGGAGTATCTAATAGATGAAAATCAGATAGATCCATCAAGAATACAATTATTGAGGGAGTTTTTTAGTAATGAAAAAATAATATTAAATTGACCATATACAGGTCTACCAAATATCATGGGGATATTTTGAGACCAACATACTCTTAAGAAGGTTTCTAAAGATCTTGTATTTTTTACACAGGTAAATATAATCCATAATTCTTATAGAGTAAGAGAATAAATATCTCAAGTTGATTAGAAAAGAAGAAATAAAACAAACTTTTAACTGGGGAATATTATCAGTTATTGAAAAGTATTGTTGGATGGGGAGCATAACCATTTGTAACTTCTGTTTATATGAAAAAAATAGTCGTTAGGTATAACCAACTATAGTAAGAAAAATGATGATTGGGTTGTATAACTGTTCACTACCGGTGCCTTTTTATTTTGGAAATAATTTAGTAAAGCAATACACATTGGTGGGGATATCCAACATAGAATAGAGTATGTAGTTGTACCAAACCTTGTATATATAATGTTATTATATTTTTTTATATTTTTTTCATATGAAAGGTGAGTTTGAGATATATATTTGATTTGATCGTAACATTAACACATTTTAATAGGATAATAATAGTTCTTTATGAAATGAGAAACATTATTATAGGAGAAAAGGAGATCACTAGTTCACTCCACCTCTCAGTGATCCTACATTGATCTTAAGGGAACATTAATTTCTATCATAGGTAGGTTCCCTCTAAAATATCCAAAAACTAAGGATGGATAATTTTAATTCAATAAACAATAGGGGGGTTTCTATTTTTTATAGAAGAAACAATCATAGTTGAAAAAATAGGAAATTTACCAATATTCCATAACTTGGTTTCAATGTTTTATATGTTTCAAAAAGGGGATTTCCTCCTGTTGAAGGATTATGATAGCGAATAAATTTTTTTTTTGAAAATGATGAAAAAGATATGAATTCCATTTATATGGTTCTTAGTAAAAAAACATTCATGAAGAATATGAGATTTCCAATGACTAATAAACTGTCTGATAAGTTGACAAGTAGCTACAAAAAAGTTCAAAATATAAGGTAGCATTCTTAAAACTTTGGAGAAGAAAATTTGAAAACATTAAATGAAAAATGATGAATGTATTTGTTTTTTAAAAATCCATCAAGGTAACATTGTAGTATTTTTGGGTTGATTATGTTTTTTGAAAAATAAGGTTTCCAAGGTTTGTTGTGGGTTCCAGAGATATTATTGACATGGTATGTTGAAAAAGATCCAAGATGAAGGAATGGATTCCCTATAAGCAATACAGAAAATTGTGTACACAAGGTGATGCTATTTCCCAGTGTTTCTCCAATCATTGGGGTCTAAAATTTGGAGTTTGGATTTCATTACAAAAAATATATTTTATTTAAGGCTATATTAGAACATTTAAAAGGCATGAATTTGGAAAATATGAGTTTCATGAAGAGTTTTCTGCAAAGGATCCAAAAATGTTGTTGGTGATCTATGCGAATATCGATGAGTGTCACAAATGGAGATGGTGAGGAGCATCATGAGTGGAGCACCGCAACGGTGTGAAGTGTTGATGGACAGCTCTACAATTATGATAAGTATTTTGAAAGGGAAATATCCATGGAGCATTGTAAATAAAGGAGCATAGTGGTGGAAAACTGGGAGCTCCAAGAAATGGTGATGATGTAGCATGAATGTTTTTGGAATTAGTGGAAATGCCTGTAAATAGTGTCGCCCATAGGAGACTTTTGGACATCCTCTCTACTATTAATGGTTTTAATAATAAAAAATCATATCAGTTCCTAATAATCATGTATAAAAATTTCATTCATGTTTAATTAAGTTTCAACACGTGAATTTATGTTTATCTATGATCACATATACATTTGATACATTTTGATAATATTTATGTTTTAGGACAATTCAAGTAAAAATATTCTCCAAGTATAAAAAAATGACACTGATAGAAAGAATGAGACACGGATAGTTCAAATGACTCACCAATATCTCAATTGACCTATCGATGTATGGTGCTTCCGACACATGGAGATACCGATAGTTTAACTGAGTCACTGATAGATGAACTAATGGCAGCCCAATTGACTCACCGATGTAGATAAGCTACTGATGAAAATGATTTACCAATGCAAGGACTCACCATTAGTTAAAATGAGTCACTGATGCATGTCTCTACTGACACAAGGACTCACCAACAATTAAAATGTGTCACAAACACATAGAAAGACCAACAATATGACATACCAATGGAATGAGTCACCCAAAGAAGGAGATACCAAGGGATGACTCACCAATAGACTGTTTAAAAATTCCTTTATTTAAAATTATTTCTAATGGTCATATTTTGTGTTTTTTAATGCACCTAATTAATTTAATGCTTTTCTATAGGCATCTTAAATAATACCGTCAGAAATATGAGGTATTGTATCTACATCAAAAAGGAACAATTTTGGGCTACAATAATATATATATATATATACAATGAAGTCTTCTTGAAAGAATATTCACACACAATCCCATATACAGAAGAAACTATGAGCAGACCCCCATGATAGTCATAGAAAAACATGAACACCTGAGGAATTCTTCATTCTTGATTATAGTGAACTATCAAACTGTAGTTCATCATAGTTCTATCATCTTTGTAGCATCCAACTAAACTGAAGGAGAAGAACATATCATTTTCCATGAAGACAAGACATAGTGATTCTCGACACTCTATTTTTAGTGTCTATTTCCATAAGGGGACGCTGGCATCATTTATGATACATCAGAGAGTCGAGAGATCAATTGCATAACACTCAGAGCATTTCTAATCAGTTCAATTTTATTCTGCTTTGTTCTATACTACTTTGCTAAAATATCGAGCAGTGTGTGTGTGTCTATACTTGAAAAATATTGTCTCACGCGTTGAAATGGAATATACTAGATATCCTCAAAAAACTGTGATTTTACAATTGTTTATCCCAAAAATAATTGTGTAAGAGGTCATGTTTGACCTAGTTTTTTTTATTCCCATGTAGAACTGTGGTAGAGGTATTGTGAACTTGAGGGTCTGGTGTACTTTTGTTAACCCCGATCCAGGTTATGGTTCAAAATCATTATATTTTTAGATTTCGTGGTGGAAGGTGGCCACTAAGTGGATAAGACGAAGTCTCTTCTTGATACTGAACCTCTTGTTTTATATCTATTGCATTTTTCAATTTAGTCTTTCCATATCTTAACTTATATTTAAGAAAACTAAAATTTACATTGATAGTTAGTCTTGGATATTAGTTATAACTATAATTCCTTTTAAGAGTAGTTTCAAATGTTGTATCAATATTTCATGTTGTTATAACTGAGAACTAACCAATATTCTATGAAAATATTTGAAAAGCCAAACTATTATATTTTTACTACCTTAATTAACTGGACTGTTTTATTTTAAACTGGTGTAATCTCTTAACTAAACATTTTAACAGAAATTTTTATAGGAACTCAATTCATCCCCCATTTTGTGTATCCTACTCCAACCATCATTTGGTATCAGACATTGTTTGCACGTTGTTTTTTGCAAAATTTAAAATTTGTTTTAACAGCCTTTTCAACTGTGATTTTAAATTATTTTTATTAAAAAAAAATTAGGTCTAAATTTATAGTTATTTAATATCCTATTTAATTATCATGGATAATATATTAGAAGGTGTGGCTACCAATAGACATCTATGCTTTAATGGAACAAATTTTGCATAATAGAAAAATTAAAATGATAATTCACATAGAAATTATAGGTTTTGTGATTTGGTCTTAAATTATAGATGAATATAATATTCTCTATACTACTATAAATAGTTGTGATATCCCAACAAAGTATACCTATAAAAATAATTGGAAGGCCGTGAATGCCTATACTATTCTTTAGGTGATGAAGAGTTTAATAGAATTTTTGCATATAAAATAACTCATGAAATTTGGGACACTATATCTGTTTCATAGGAAGGAACTGTCACGACCCGTCCCCAAGGCCCATGCCGTGACTACCCCGTGCCCGCCTTCCATATGACATGGGCTGGCGACTAGCACCGAAGTCATAATCCCAACAACTAAGAAGGCATTGCATTTATATCCTGTAAAGTACGCACAACCAATCACACAACAAGATACAAACTCAAGTAAACTGAACAATAATCAGAGTGAGTGGAGTGTGTAAAAGACGCCAAAATACAAGCCCAACTGGAATATACAAGTACAACTGAAATACAATTCAACTGGAGAACGATAAAGACAACTGTAGGGTCATCCTCCGAGGTTCCTACCTGAAGGGCAGGTACAGATTGCCTCCTCATCACTCCACATCCTCCTATCTCCTCTGCGTACCGATAAAACATAGGGTCCACCTACGGGCACCAGCCAGTCCTGGTACCCTCATCCTTAGTCAGCGCTGTCCATCGTCTGCACCAAACACAATATAGTGTAGGCATAGCCTGTGTAGGGGTGAGTATAATGATACTCAGTAGGGACCTCGAGGCCCTCAAGGTCTCTGAAAACCCACAAAAGAAAACCCACCATGAAAGGAAACAACTGATAACCATACTTAGTTATATTCCCATACATATACCTAAGTTATCATGTAAACCATCTCAATCATGAGGAAAACACAGAGTCCAACTCCAAAGCCCTAGGATCAACTATTCCACAAAGGAAGTAACAACACGAAGGAAAGTACCACACAGGTATGCTACACATAATAATACCACCAAGTTATTACGACAAAGGAAAGTACTACACCGGTACAGACCCAGCTTACACCAGGTATAACCTATGAAAAATATTAGATATGATTAGATTTAACAACTGAATCATCTTACTTTGTAAAGAAGCTGACCCACACAGGATCTCTAAGAGATTACCCACATAGGATCGCTAGGAGATGACCCACACATGATCTCTAGGATTTGAACCACGCAGTATCACTAAGATCTGACCCACACAAGATCGCTAGAGGCTGACCCACACATGATCTCTCTTCATTCGTCTTGTCACAGCCAGCTACTGGGTTCCCACACTAAGCCTGATCATCTCTGAGAGGATCCACTCCACAAGGCACTGGTCAATAATCCAACTACTATGAAGTACCACGAAGAATTATCTCAAAGGTCCACCAAGTTATAGGGGTCTCAACGCAACACACGGTGTGTCAATTGGACACATGGTATGTGAGTTCTTAGCCTTTTAGTCCCGGGCACCCGGTTGGATTCATACTCGATACACCCCGAACATACCTCAACATTACCCAAAACTATAGTGAGGTATATTCAAAGGGATCATCTCTCTCCAAGATTTCTAGAGACGCTGACGGTTCATCAAACGGACATCTGGTGGAAAAGTTGTGGTCCAAGAAAAGTATAGGTTCATAGTAGGTCTGGGTCTGGTCCGACCCGACCCGACCTGACCTAGGTCAACCCGGTTTGGGATTACCCAACCTGACCCCCTGGATCATGCCCGTCCCATGATGCAACCCGGCCCGATGGGTGGCCCGACCTGCTGGGTGGTCCGATAGGCCGCGACGGCCACGATGGGCTGCAGAGGCCACAGGTGCCGTGGGGCAGTGGAGGCCGCATGTTGGCTCGACCGCGGATGGCGGCTCTGCCATTGGGGTTCTGCCAGGGTGCAGGGCGGCTCGGCCCAGCCCAAGGTGTCTCATCTTGGAGGGCGGAGGCTGTGGGGTGGCTCGGCCGGAGGGTGCCATGAGGGTGTGGGGCAGCTCGGCCAGGAGGGCAGAGGCCGCGGGACGACCCGACTGGGGCAGCTCGACCGGGAGGAAGGAGGTGGCGATACGGCTCGGCAAGGCCGCATGCACTACGGTGGGGCCACGGATAGCGGAGCTGGGGGCGGCGGCTCCCCCGTGTGGTGGTTTGGCCATGAACGGTGGCACGGCCGCAGGGCGGCGGCTCAGCCACGAGATTTGGACATGGACAGAGGCTCGGCCGCGGAGGGTGGATGCTCGGTCGTGGGGCGGCGACTTGGCCATAGACGGCGTGGGGACGGAGGGTGGTGGTGCCGCGGGGCGTGGACGCCACAGGGTGGTGGTGGCCGCGGGGTGGTGTCGTCACGCCGTCGCCTTAGTCGCAGCTGGCGGTGGTGCCGACCGCCGTTCTCGTGCCCCATTGTGGTTCATAGCCATTCATCAATAGTGATCAAAAATCAATCACATGGTTTGCGGAGAGTATTGGCCATGTTTGTTTGGCCCACACTCTCCGCGTTAGAGCGGGAGGAAGAGGCTATAATTTCATCTTGAATTACGAAGAATTATCAAGAATTGGAAGAGAGAATAATATCAAACAACCAAACTACATCATATTGTTCATTGACGTTGGCGTGAGAAGGAAGTCGATGAAGGCGAAGAGAGTGCCAATGATCGTCACTTCCGAAAACATGCTTCGATGTCGGGCTCATTCATCGTCCTCTTCATTGATTTCTGAAGAATTTTCTTTGATGGCGTTCTTCATCGGAGGATGTTTTGAAGAAGAAGTCAAAGTCGTGCATCGAAATTCTTCATTGGAAGAAGTGTAAGCCTCCAAGATCTCTCCCTTTTGACAATAAATTCCCCCAAAATGAAAAATAGCCAACTCTTGTGTTTCCCTAATTTTTAATTGTTGGCACAATTTAAAATTTGGTTAATTAATTACATAGGTTGGAATAATATATTAAATGGGGGTGGAACCATTTAAGTGGTGGAAGATTAAGAGGCATCCCCACAATTATGAGGGAGTTCAAGGGGTTTTAAGACTCGGGTGGTCCCCACCACCAGAACCTCTCATGGGAGGTTAGGCTTAGTGGTCCCCACCTCTATAACCTCTCATGGGAGGTTTTAGTTCAGGTTGTCCCCACCTATGAAATATTTACATGGGTGGGTTCAAAATTAAATAATAATAAAATGTTACACCATTTTATTTTATTTTATTCCTTTATGAAAACCCCAAATTCTATCTTTCACTCTCGACCCACTAAAATCTAGGTGATGGTCTCCTTAAGAGAATACTGGCGCTGCGAGTTAAATAGTGTACTCAGATTATAATTCTGATCACCAGTTCAAAAATTAGAAAAACCCACTCACATGTTTACTGAACGTACCCAGAAAAATGTTCATAAATTCATTCTGAGCACTCTAAGTCTTGAAATCATGCGCCGTCAATTTTCACAGACTCGTAAAATTACCATTTAATTAAAAAAATTCAATGGAAATTCTACGTCTTTATAGAAACTTCTTGTGTTTAGGAAATGAGGCTTAACACATGTTCTATTAAATATTATAACATCGAAATGAAGCCTAATGAGAATATTTATGACATGTATCAAAAGATTAATGAAATTTTGAATACTATTATCTCTCTAGGAAGGGATGTTACAACCATGGATAAAATCATGACAATACTTAGATGTTTATTCTATAGATGGAGAGGAACTTCTATATCAATTAGAGAATATTGTGGCATTAGAAAGTTTCTATTAGACGAGATGATAGAAAATTTTATAATGTATGATTAATAACTAAAAGTAAACACATAATAGGATGATAAATCCAAAATAAAATCTATTGATTTTAAATCTACTGCCTACAAGAAGATGGATAAAGGTCAAGATGAAACTGAGAGTTTAAGTGATGGACAATTATCAACAGACAAAGATAAAGAGAAGGATCAAATATCCATAACGATTAAGAAATTTAATAAAAAGAAGAAATTATTTATAAAGAAAACCTATAAAGGATAGTATGATCACAAGGGTCATTGGAAAATGGATTGGAATAAATATGATAATTCTAGTGAAATATTCTATTTTGAATATAAGAGAAAGAGATATATAAAGTATGACTATCCCAAGATAAAGTACAACAATAAATATGACGATAAGGATAAAAAGTATAAAAAGTCCATGAAGGAAACATGGAGTGTATATGAGGATAGATCAAGTGACTCAGAATCCTATCATGATGAAATGTCTAATAAAACAAATATGTGTTTTATGAAAAACACATCTGAGGTAACAATAAATTCCACTGAACATAATTCCTATTATACTAGTGATGAAAGTGATTCAGAAAATATGAAAAATGAATAAATTTTTGAATATTTTAAAATTCTATAATAGACTTGTAATTAATTAAAATAAAAATAAAAATATTTAAATAAACAAGATGTTTTCACTACCACTATTAAATCTAAACTCTGTGTATAAAATGAGAAAAATTATCAACTTCTTAAGGAGAATGATGAACTTAAATTAGAAAATGAGAAATTGAAAAGGATCAAGATATATTTTACAATGGAAAAGATATATTATTTCTAATGATTGGTAAAAATGTATCTCCTATGTATACTACAAGAATAGGATACCAACCAGGAAAGGGGAATAAGAAAAAAAACTCATTTTGTATCAATATTTTGAAAATCAAGTTTTGTGTACAGTTTTGAAAAATTTTCTGCAAGTTCCTCCTATGAAATATATTCCACTATTTCATGTTTTTCTAGACCAAATGAAGTTTATTTTATCAATAACTTTACATACTACTTATAGGGAACCCATACAAAAAATTTGGGCACCAAAAGCTCTTATTACTAATGTTACTGGACCAAAACAAAGCTAGGTACCAAAATATTTTCTTGTTTAATCTGTTTAGTAGGAAAACTATTTGAAAATATCCTCTAAAAGATTATGTTACCTAGGTAGTGGATGTTCAATTTACATGGCATGAGATTAATCATGCTTCAAGAACTTGATAAATATTGATGGTGGGAATGTCACCTTTGGTGACACTACTAAAATAAAAATCATTGGCCTTCGCCGAATTGGTTACTCTAACTCAGTTCTAATTTTTAAACTACTTTTTTTGACGGATTAAAATAAAATCTACTTATTATATCTCAGTTATGTGATCATGGTCTTACTGTTAAATTTTAAAATGATTCATGCAATGTTTTCAAGTCTATATATAAGTTAGTATTTTCTACTATTAGAAATAAAAATATTTATCTTGTTAATATAGATTCATTAATTTATCAAAATGTTTCTATCTCAAGTACTTTTTATTAAGAATCTTGGCTTTGGAATATGATATTAGGAAACAGAAATGTATACTCACTTAGAATGAATAATAGTAAAGGCTTAGAAAAGGATCTACCTAAAATTGAATTTCCAAATTACAAAGTCTGTAGTACTTGTAAAAAATGTAAACAACACAAAATGTATTTCAAACCAAGTAAAGAAGTTTCACATTATCAGCCTCTGGAGTTGGTCCACACATATTTTCTTGGATCTTCTAGAGTTTCAAGTATATGTATGAAGAACATTGTCTATATTCTTGTAGACGACTTATCTAGATACACTTGGAAGTTCTTCTTGGATAAAAAAAGTAAATCTTGCTCTCATACACCTAGTATGCTAGGAATGTAGAAAATTTTAGTGGTGTTATAATTAAAACCCTATGAAGTGACCATGGATGTGTGTTTGAAAACCAAGAGTTTAAATACATTTTTCTCAAAAAATGGCTATAGTCATAAATTCTCTGCTCTTAGGACAACCCACAAAAATGGAGTTAAAGAAAGAAGAAATGGAACCCTGTAAGAAATTTCTGGAACCATTCTTATTGAGTATGTCATACTTATATACTTTTGGGCAGAATCTATTAATAAAAAATTCTCTATAATCATTAAAGACTTTATTAGACCTATCAAAAAAATAAATCCCAATGATTTTTGGATCAATAGAAAATCCAAGGTTAACTACTTGGAAGTTTTTGGTTACAAAGTTTATATTCATAATACTAAATATAATCTCGAAAAATTTTCCTCCAAGAGTGATGATGTAATTTTCCTAGGTTATTCAATTACTAGTAAAGCCTATTGAGTCTTAAATAAGAGAACCAAATGTGTGGAATATTCTGTACATGTCAATATTGATGAGACATATCTACATGAGCTAAACAACTCTATATAAAATCAAGAGGATTATATGTCAAACCTAGACATCAATACTAAATATTCAGACCATCCTATGAAGAAATCTGTTAAAAATTCTAGTTCCATAATTTCTCTAGATTCTAGTCATGATGAATCTGAACATGTTTATGATCCTAAAGTTACCATCCCTTCATTTTCTAGACCAGTCAAAACATTCAAGGACCATCCATTAGATACTATAGTTGGATATTTTAAAAAAAGGAACTCATACACGAGATTAACTAAGAAATCATGTTTTACATCAACTTTTTCTATCGTATCTTGAACCTAATAACATTAATGATGATATTAATGATGAATTTTCGGTGATGGATATGTGAGAATAGTTAATCTAGTTTGAAAGAAACAAAGTCTATAAGCTTGTAGATAGACAAAAAAACACATTGAAGATATGAACTAAGTGGGTGTTTCGTAATAATGTATATGAATATGATAACATAGTTATAAACAAATATATATTGGTTTCACAAGGTTATAGTCAAGAAGAATGAATTTACTACGAGGAAACCTTTGCAACGGTAGCTAGATGTGAGGCCATAAGAATCCTGCTTGCCTATGTAGAACATATTGATTTCAAAAATTATCAAATGGATGTCAAGAGTGCATTCCTAAATCGGTATATAGTTGAAGATGTTTTTATTGAACAACCCCCTGGTTTTATAAACCCTCATTTTACCAATAAATTTTTTAAATTTACAAAAGATTTATATGGTTTAAAGAAGGCTCCAAGAGCTTGGTATGATAGGCTCAAAACATTTCTTATTTCTAATGGTTTGAAAAAATGTATATCTCATCATAACCTCTTTAAAAAATGATTTAAAAAGATGTTTTAGCAGTAAAACTTTATTTAGATGATATTATATTTGGATCATCTAAAGATTCTTTATGTGTTGATTTTTCAAAGATCATGCAAAGTTAATTTGAAATATGTTTAATGGGTGAACTGAAATTCTTTCTTGGATTTTAAATATTTCAAAATAAAGAAGGTATTTTTTGAAATAAATTAAATATACTAAGGATCTCTTAAAAATATTTGTCTTTGAAGGAACTAAGAGTAGTGACATTCCAATGAGTACCACATTTATGTTGGACATTGATGAAGATGGTAAATCTGATGATCAAACCACCTACAGAGGAATGATTGGAAGTTTACTCTATTTCACTACTAGTTGGATAGATATTATGCTTAGTGTGTGCATGTGTGAATATTTTTCAGAAAACACAAATTAATCTCATCATCTTTCTATTAAAATGATTTTCAAATACCTCAAAAATAATACCAACCTAGGACTGTTCTATCATAGAACAAAACCTTTTGATTTGGTGAGTTATTCAAATGGTGATTTTAGTGCCTATAAGTTAGATATAAAAATAACCTTTGGAACATGTCACTATTTTGGAAAGTCTCTAGTTTCATGGTATAGTAAGAAACAAAATTTTGTTGCATTATCTACTACTAAAGTTGAATACATTGCAGCTGGTAGATGTTGTGCACAAATTTTGTGGACGAAACACACATTACTAGATTATGGATATCAATTCAGACATGTCCTTATAATTTTTGATAACACAAGTGCTATTAATATTTCAAAGAACCCTGTTTCACATTCTAGGAGGAAACAAATTGATGTAAGGAATCACTTTTTGAGAGACCATTATCAAAAAGGTGATATAAATTTAGAGTTCATTGGCATTGAACATCAGTTTGATGGCATTTTTACTAAGCCATTGAACACTGAGAGAATGAACTGAATCAGACATTAGTTAGGAATGATCAATCTATAGAACCTTAAATTACTATTCCATTGAAAGTATTAAGTGAAGTTGTCAAAAAAACACTAGAAAAGTCAACAAAATAGTGTCATGTCGACACTGACCGTATAATGCTGACACTGTCATTCCGATATCGATAACTTTGTTATACAAACATAGTTGTCATGCTGACACCGACACTATGTCATTCCAACACAATTTTCATGCCGACACTGTTTTCATGGAGACACTGTTAGTGTTATGAAAAATCTATCATGCCGACACCGATGAATCCCTATTGTCATCCATTTTGTATTCTTACAAAAATGAAATAGTTTCATTGATTTTGTTGAACCTGGTTCACGTTTTCATAATTTTGAGATTTTAAAATCCCCAAATAATATAAATTTGAATGGATATACTCTACTCATTTACTTGTACACTCACTCGACCATTTATCTCTCTCTACCCCCCATATTTCACCTTCTGACCTAAAAACCAAAATGTTGTAATTGTTCTTCTGATGTCATCTCTTGATATTGGTGAGTCTCGTGAATCTAAGAGACAAAAAGTTTAATCGATAAAATCTTATAGACTGGTGAATCCTACTCTGGAAAACCATGTAGTAACTCCAGAAAAATAATTTCTTATAGAATGGCTATTAAAAAGAATGTCATGGCTGCTCAAGGTACTACATGATCAGGGATGGCTTGAGTGGTTCTCAGATAATGAAATACCCTTTTACCCAAAGCCAATTTATGAATTTTACATTAATATAGAGTTCTTACTGGAAGGAAGTGATGTCTCCTGGATCAAGTCCATAGTAAAAGGGAAGAGAATCTATTTCTATTCATAGAAATGGGATAAATGTCCTAAAGTCCCTCATGAAGGTGTACTTTATGATTTTCAAGGTACCTCTCCACCTAAGAGTGAAATTTTATAATTTGAGATAGCTCTAAAGGATCTTACTAATAATTATGAGCACAAGAGACCCATTTCTACAAATTTAAGTAGAGAATGTAGAATTTTGTTTATGATTATTCAGCATCAGACCTATCCCAGGAAAGGGGAATTTTCATCTCTGAAGTATCAAGATGTTTATTAGGTCTATCTATCGAGAAAAGGGATTAAGGTAAATCTATGTAGATACCGTTCTATGCACATAAATTAAATGATAAAAAATTATTTTAAAAACAGTTCCCTATTTTATCCATGGATAATCTCATCTATGTTAATAGTGAAAGGATGTGTTAATGAGGGATAAAATGTTTTTCCAGAGTGTTGTGGGATCTTCCTCAATAAAGAGATCTATAATGGGATGAAAATCAATTGGAACCCATGGAAGTGAAAATGAGTTTGATATGAAGATAAGATTTAGGATAAGATCAATCCAATGGATTACCCAACTAGGCCTAAGAATATGGATTATCCTAATATGGGACCAGATGAGGAAGTTATTTTCTCCTCAGAATAATAATAAGAAGAGACAAATACTCTTATTAGAGATCAAGGGTCACCAATTGATTATATGACTGACCCTGACACCATTGAACCTAACAATGTTTTTTATTTTCGACCTCCTAGTCCTACACATTCCACCCCCTTTGATGATACCACACTTTAATACAATGGAGATAAAGAGATATAAGTTCCAAGAAGTATGAAATATATAAGTAGATACAGTGGCTATGAAGAAGCTGATGAAGAAGGCAGTGAAGATGATGAAAGTGGAAGTGGTAGTGAAGAGGAAGAAATTGAATTAAATGTTGATAGAAATTGAAATGAAGAGAATGTATCTGGACATGAAGATGATTAAAATAATGAAATTGATGATGGATATCATAAGAATGATGAAGGTGGAGATTTTGAAATTGTTAAAGTAGCGAATCAGTCACGATTGGAATAACCTCCTAATGTTTTTTTGAAGTGAGAGAAATTATGATGTTCATGATGATATATGTTCAACTATAAGTATATCTATTAAATAAGGCTGTCATAAATATGATGTATTGTGCGTAAGTAAAAAATGTACATTTTCAGGATACAAGATGATATATACAAAGAAGAGAACATGAAAGAAGAGACACATGAAAGCACATATACACAAGAATATATGAGAAGACCCCCACAAGAAACATAAAAACATAAGAACACATCAAGAATTCAATATTCCTTCCTGCTATGAAACAGTGAAATACTGTTCATTATAGATCCATAATCTCTACAACATACATCTAAAATGAAGGAGAAAAACGTCTTATCTTCTAGGAATATAGAACAAAGTGCTTATCGAAACTCTATTATCAGTGTCTGTTTCCAGAAGAGGACTTCAGCTTTATCTATGATACATCAAAGAGTCTAGAGTTGAATTTCACAAAACATAGAGCCTTTCTAGTCCCTTACTATTTTATTTTTCTCTGGTGTGTACTATTTTTTGAATATTTTGAGCAGTGTGTGTGTCTGTACTATAAACACACACCGTCTCCAACAATGTCTTAAAGGATGCTAGAATCCTCAAAAAACTATCTTTTTACACTTGTTTATCCAATGAAGAACTGTGGAATTTGTCCAGTGTAACCTGATTGTTTTTGTTCCCACATAGAACTATGGTAACGGTTTTGTAACCTAAGCAGTCTATCATACTATTTTTAACCCTAATCCATGGTGTGGATCAAAATCATTATCTTTATTGATTTCTTGGTGTTATGTGATCACCAAGTGGAGACGTCTAATTCTATGATTGAGACCAAACCTCTTGTTTTATATTAATAATGTTTTTCAATTTAGTCTTTCTCTATTTTTAATCAAATTTAAGAAAACTAAATTTTACTTTGATAGTTAGTCTTGGATATTATTTATAACTATCATTCCTTAGTAGAGTAGTTTCAAAAGATTTATCAATATTTCATATTATTAAATTGAGAAGTAATCAATCTTATGAAAAACTATTTTAACACCAAAAATATTATAATTTTACAACCTTGATTAACTGGCCATTTTTATTTTAAATTGGTGGAATATCATAAATAAAATATTTAATAGAATTTATTATAGGCACTCAATTCACCCCATCATGAATGTCATACCTCGACCAATAAATAGGCCTCTACCCCCTTCATAAGAGTAGTGAGACATAACGAAAATATTAAGGCCCAAAATTGTATAGGTGGTTCTTGAAGGGTTGATTGTGAAGTGTGGTTTATAGAGGTGATATGAGAATAAGTTTGCAATGGTTATAAAATACAACCAAATGTTATGAGCATCGTGAATGTAAGGAAATTCAAGAACGCTATGTATACTTCATGAAAGGAAGGAGCTTCGTGATGTCTAGTTGAGCATTAACAAAGAGCTGTGCTTTATGAAGGCTACGTGAGATTCACAAAAGGAAGGAGTGCCATGAAAGGCTACTTGAGATTTGTGCAAGAGGAGATTCGTGATATGAGTGAGTTTTAAAAAAGTTTTTTAGAAGGCATTTCCCATTAAATATTTGGTAATGTGGTATTCATATATTAGATGAATGTGGGAATTCAACAGAGCATCCATATAAAACTGAGGTTGTATTTATTAGATCTAATTAATGGACCTAAAATTCCATAAACTATGTTTTAATCCCTTCCATGAGAAGTGAGAAAAGGAAGAGGAAGACTGTGATCCTTGCCACTGGGATTGTTCCAGAGAAAGATACACATGGAGTGACACCTGAGAATTTAGTGGGAAGTCCCTAAAACTTGTAAAGGTAGTGATCTTAGGTATAAATGAGATATATCTGGAACCATCATTATTGTATGTGAGCCTTAGTGAATATGGTATACGCTTCACATCACCATTTTATACTCCTTGGATGTAGTCCAGTGAGGGTGAACCAAGTAAAAATCACCGCAACCTTCTATTTTCATTCCATCATTACATTCAAATGAATTATCATTAGATAAATAAGTAAATAATAAGATTAGCATTAACACTTATGTATAAAAAAGTGACCCTTATAATAAAGAGGAAAATATCCAGTGGGGTAAGAATAATTTTTAATAGAATATCCATAATCTGATTCACCCCCTATAGGTTTTTAGATACCTTTTGGACCTAAATATTGGTATATTTGGGTAGTTTTATTTTATTAGATTTGTTTTTTGTGTCTTGGTTCATTCCATTTTTGAAGTTAAATATTAATTATTCTCTTATCTCAGTGTGACATGGACAAGGGATGAACTTCAATGAATAAGCACAAGCTTGGTGATATTCCTCAATGTGGAAGTGTTTATAGAAAATGTGTGATTTAGTTTATGTAATCCAACAGTTTAGTAAAGAGAGTATTGGATGAATCAGACAAAGAAAAGATAGAATGACTCAATGATGCAGAAAGAATAAGTGAAGAACATGACATTCCAAGTGATGATGAAACTAATGATGATGAATAAATTCAAAGAAGGACAAAAGTGGAATCTATCCATAAAAAAGAAATTTGATTAGAAATTCGATGTAGAAATTAAATATAAAGATATCCAGATAGAAGCACTGAGAATTGATCCCAATATATTTATAGGTTTATATCAAAGTATTATTGATGTGGATATTTATATGAGGGAGAAGTATTATTCTCAAGATGATGAACTACAAAAAATTTATATAATGATATAAAAAACAAAAGCTGATGAAAATTAAGTGAACCAGAAGTTTTATAAAATTAAGAATCTAAAAGAAAAAAATTGATAATCCTTGTGTAACACCCCAGGTAAATAAAGAATATTACATTTTCATATTTATCCATATTTGTGAATAAAATATTAATATTACTTTAAAGGGGACACTATTCTCGATGGCGTACCCAATACGCATCAATGAGTTTCTTGGGAATCTTGGGTTGCACTCTAATAATAATATAATATTATTTTAAATGGTAGTTAACGCCTAGCCATTGTAATGGTGGGAATGAATAAAACTATCTACAAAATGATTATATATCTTTGTCAAATATTTTTACTTTTATCCAATACATGTTAGAGGCTTAAAATGTGAATGAATCCAATGTTAAGCATAAATATTCTAATATTATTTAAAAGGTTGATTAACCACCTTTTGATGGCGAATGCTTTTTTAAATCCGCTTTTTGACATTTTCATATGTTATATTGGACGAGATAAAATTTTTCTTTAGAATCAGGACATAAAAATTTACATTGTGTAAATTTTTGGTATTTTTCCAATAAAGTTCATTTTTTAATGAATAGTGAAAAATGTTGTATTTTAATTCAATACCTCTATTTAATCTAATTTATTTATATGATTAGATTATCTTTTGAATTGGTTTTAAAGTAAAATTATAATATATTTTTAACATTTAATCCAATAGTGTCCATTGGAATTAATTTCACATTGAAATTGGACTTAAACTAGTATCAATCTTTTAATAGATATTGTTTCTTAAAAACACGCTATTAGTTTTGACAGTGGGATTTAATTATTAAATTAATTAATGCAACTTATATGTTTTGAATTTTTTAAAATATATATAATTTTTGAATTCGTAATATCAAATATAGCTTAGGGTGATTTTTTGGTATTTTTCTGAAAAACTTCAATTTTTGATGAATAGTGAAACGACTAAGTGGTAGTTCATGAAACTGATTTTTCTTTTAAATGAAACTTTGCCACTTCTGTGATTTTATTTTTAAAAATCCAACATACAAGGTTGTCATTAGGAAGTAAAATGTTGTTCAATTGGATTAAAATAATTTTTTGGTGAATAGTAACTTTTAAGTTTTAATCGCAAATAGAGGTAATTAGTGTAGTTTAAGGTAAAAATAATGTTTTAATAATATTAAATAACCTAGAAACATGTCCTACCCTCATTGGATGTGTCATTTCCGACCATGAAAATCCATGGGTCAACTTAGGGACCCTATGGAGCCACTTTGGTAGGAAAATGACATAAATAACTTTTTATTTAATGATAAAATTAAAATGTCACAAACATGCGTTGTTTTACTAAAAAAAAATTAAATGGGGTTATACAAGTAATATTTTTGACTATTAATATTCATTACAAATATAAAAAAAGATTTCCTACATCATGATATTTTTTTATAATTTTTAGACACTAAATAAATTAAATTATTTATGACACCACAATGATGCATCGATTACCTCATTATTTAATGGTTTAAATAAAATGAAACGATAATGTCAAATCTAAGGCCTAAACTTGTCACAAAACTATTTTATGGGTGTATTTCGAATCCTTATTACCTTACCCTAGAACTATATCCTTTTGGGACCATTAAAATCCGAAAATTATTATATAATAAAGTAATATTTTATAACTTTCCAAGAGTGGCCCTCCACTCCTCTAATAAAAGGCCCCCACCTCTACCACCTTTCCCACACCTCTCAAGGATTTGGATCGGCCAAACCATGCCCATTTAATCTCTAAACATCCCTATATTCATAATTGAAGCATCACTTTGAGTAGAATCCTTTCCAAGGAAGTCTTTGAGCTCAAATCAAAGAGAGTTACCCGATTTAATGGTAGTGTCCTCTCTTGTGTTCTTAAGTTTTATTTATCTTCTCCAACCATCTAAAATCTTTTTATTACATAATTTTGTAACAACAACATTATATAAAAAATACTAGGATGTTGTTTTGTGAAGGATTCGATCTACACATACACACACCTTCATCTAATGGTTAAAGAACATACTGTGTCTGTGGATGGCGAATTACTGCCTCACGAAACGATGATTGTTCAATATTCTTTTAACACCTTCAAAGGTGGCCATTAAGATGTCACTATATTTATATATGATATATGATATGTTTATGTTTTCCTTATGCTTCTATATTTTTCATTTATGGAATACCTTTATGATTCCATTATGGGTAAATGCGATATCTTTATTTTAGGAAATGCGGACTACCGCCCCCTCAAAGTGATTGGATTCTTTAATGCCATACATGGGATGTATAAAGGATGGAATTAATGGTATTAAATATGATATCCTACAGGAATTATAATACAAATTTATATAATTATTGTTCCATTCCATTGAATACAAAAAAAAAGAAATGAATGTATCATTCATGCGTACGTACAGCTTACTGTCTCCATGAATTGTTCATTTCATTTCTTATCTCTAAATGTTATGTACTGTTATAAGTACATATATATAATGGATATATATGTAATATATTACATGTAAATGATGGATATCTTTATGGAATTATAATATATATATCTCCTATTTTTTTAATTCTATTAATATGACAAAAAAAAGAAAGTAGCATTCATGCATACGTACGACCTACCATCTCCATGAATGGTGCTTTTAATTTTATATCTCCAAATGTTATGGAATAGTATAAAATGAATATATATGGGATATATATGATATTAAAAACATAAATACTATTATGGATATTATGTACCTATATATTCTTGGAAAATTGTTTTCCAACAAGTTCAATTTTTACACATGTACCGAACATCGACAAAAACGTCTGATATGAACTCAGTTTATTAACCAATTATTATAACATTATAATATGTGATATTAACTGAATAATAATATTTATAGGATTTCCTTATGAAATTATAAATTGACCAAATTTTATTATTTAGGGGATTGAAGAACGATCGAGTCATATCAGACACGAGGTAAGGGAACCTACCCCTCTCTTTCTTTTTAAGTACACCCTTTTATGTCATTCCTATTAAGATCATATTTCTTATGATTGGGATGTTATTTTATATTACTATTACTGTAATTTTTATGTTCATCTGATGATATACCCTATTTTCTCTCATCAATTCATTTTGGATGTTTTTACTGGCGTCGTTAGGCTGCCGAATTTTCGTAAGAGATCTTACCCCTCCCTTTCTTTTTAAGTACTCTCCTTTAGGTAACTTCTTTTAAGCACCTATTTGTTATGATGGGGGATGTTATTTTATATTCCACTTTCTTTAAATTTTATTTTAATATGATGAGAGACCCTATTTAATCTCATCAATCCATTTTTATGTTTTAAGTGGTTCCATTAGGCTGCAGAGTTTTCGTAATGGATTTTTCATCTCACTTTTATTCTCATGAGATTTATGATACATTTGCCACCATTTCCTTTGAGAGGGTTTTTGAACTTCCCATTATTATTATCCTTTTGTAATATAATTACATTTATGGGTATTTACATATTCATTGTATGACATTTCTTCAATGGGGTGTACGTTTCGAAAGTTACCCAAGTCGGTAAGGGAACCTTTCACCCTCCACTTTTTCAAAGACTTCTTTTGTTATGTCTTTTAACTCAAATACTATTATGTTGGGATATGTTCTTCTATATACTTATTAATTTAAATTATATGTCAAAGTGATGAGATACCCTTTTTATCTCTCATCAACTCATTTTCGGAATTTTGATGTGATGCCGTTAGGCTGTCGAATTTTACAAAGGGAACTTTTTAAGCCAATTTCGATTTCATTGGTTTCAACTTGTAGTTATTGAATATCTCATCCATTGAATATGTTTGAATTACTTTTTATTGTTTTACAAATGATATCCAATTATATTGGGTGTGTTTATATTTGTCACACAAAATTTTGAGATTTATTTATCCTTAATTTAAGGATACCTTCTTTATAAGGGATTTCATCACATTTTGCATTTCTTTTGAGACTTCGTTGTTGTTATGGACAAATTCACTCTTATATAGTGAATATACTGTCATTTTGAATATTATATCATGAATCCATTTATTCTCATGATATTATAAAGTTATGATTAAATGTTATTCCTCAATTGTTGTATTATAGTGTTTCTAATTTTGGTAAAAACCCTTTAACCAAAATATCGCTTTAAATGTTTTAATGATTTGTTCTTATTAATATTCATGTTTTAAAAATGGTATTAAGGATTTATTCATATGGATATTAATGGTTTAAAATTTTAATTCTTCATGGTTTTATAGGACACTTTGATTCCAAAATCTCTTTATTAAATGTTTTAAATGGTTTTGAAAATGGTTTTTTGAATGGATTCATTATATAAATGTACTAAAATTTTATATTGTGATTGGAATGTGGAAATGTTATGTTTCCTTTATGCATGTTTTATGTGATACGTTTATGTTATGGTTCTTTGGCATTGTTATGAAAACGAGTGGTTCCGTGATAAACTAAGGGCGGGTGAGCCTGATATAGATCTCCAATTCATTGGGTAATGCAAAGGGGTTAAACGTTAAGGTTTCTCCGAAGAGATTTAGCGAATATACTATGATGGGTATTCCAAACGTAACCAAGAGGGTTACTCCATACGTAAGAATGTTATGAATTCCCCAAGTTACCTTTATGCCTTATGATTTCTATTATTTATTCATGATTTGATTAGGTATATTAAAGTGCTTATGTTTTATGAGTAAAGTATGATTACATTGATTCTTATGTATACATGTAATCATGTTTCCTTTCCATATTTTTATATCCCATACTTATATTTTTATGCTCATCCAAAGTTTCTGAAATATTTTACACAAGACTTAAAGATGAATAGGGTCAAGGATGGGATCAAGGAAAGACATGCTATCTAAAACGTGGAAGTAGACATGTTTCTTTTAAGAGTTTTTTTTTGGAAACTTAGTAGAAGTATATACTTTTTAATCTTTTGAGATGTAATAGTTATGTTTTAATTCTCTAAAACTATAACCCTGAGAAGATCCTCAATGTGAATTATTCATTTAATTCAATATTAAGTATGTTTTAAGGCTGGGGCCTTATAGTTGGTATCAGAGGTCGGTTTAGATAACATTAGAGGTTAGTGTATTCTCTAAGAATAAGTGACATTAACATAATGGATAGGATATCAGAAAGCGTCCTAGTTTTAGATAAAGTGAATGAGTAGTTATATCTTAGTGTTTATCATCATCATTAGAACATGATGGGTTTGTTGATATACTCACACTGATATTTCTTTTTTTAGTAAATGGATGGATCTAGCAGGAACCAAAGTGACAATGGGTTTGATGGAAACTATGGTGGTTCTCTGATTTGGATACTGGATGAAATGGGGGATTTAATGAGGAATCTCGTGGTTGTTCTAAACCAACTATCAAGTAGTCATGATCAACCACTTGAACCTTGGTATGTCCTGTAATGCATCATGTATGAGATGACCAATCGATGTGGATGTTTAGGTAATAATTATGAAGGTAACCATTAGGGTTTATATGATCCTTACTTTTTAAGAAATTATAGGGTTACTCTATGATATGATTGAAAGTGAAAGGCATGAGATAAACTTGAGGTTAAAATATGTTATGATTATTTTTGAATATTTTATCTCGTTTTGGGGAATGTTTTATGAATTATATAATTTTGGAAAAAGGACAACACGCAGACCGTGGGACAACCTGTCGCGTCGGACAAAACTGTGGGAATCGAACCCACAACCAATGTGAAACTGTTATTTATTGCCTACCACTGGACTATGTGAAGTCCCTGGTTAGTATAACTTATTCATTTTAGTTATATGATGTTATGAATAATGAGTAAGTTGATTTTGGGTTATCTATGGGAATTATTAACCTATCATGGATAAAATGTGATTAAGTTAATTACTTTTCAATAAGAGACTTTAAGAGAGGCTAATATTTTTTTGAGATAAATTTTAATTTGTACCTTGGAAGACTATGTGATTAAATCCATCAAATATTTGGGTTTCAATCTTAGATTGGTTTAATTTGAATAATTTTATGGACAAATTATTTATTGAATGGTCTTCGTTGAACTTTGGGTATTGTTGGAAATGTTTTGGAGATTAAGAATAGATTTTTATTAAAGGATTGTCCATTTGTGGATTATCTGATCTTGTTCTAACAATTTTGGTTTAGGTTATGGTCTAAAGACATGGGAAATATATAGTTCTCTTTTGTGGATTAGGTGATTCTATAGAAGTTGATTATAGGTCTCTTAATATTATTAAGTCATCTTAAATACTCGTCTTTTGGAGAAAATATGAGTTTGTGTAAGAAATCTAGTCGGAGATGAGAGTATATACGACAAGTAAGTATGTTTCCTTAAGATCAAAAATAAATTCCTCAATGAAAAGTAACGTAAAACAAAAATGTTTTCTATTAACTTTTCCTACTGGGGAATCAAATACCATTTAACCCACCACATGTTTGTGATTTTCTTATGGTTAACTTTCTCCTAGACAAGTTTACTATCACTCTCCCTCAGAACATGACCCTTTGTTTTTTCTTCCATGTCCATAATTTCCTACATGGAATCCTAGTATGGGTTAACTTAGGTGTCCTTTGTAATTATCTTTCTTTATTTTAAAGTGATAGTTTTACTGACTATTGTTCCGATGTGGGATTTTCAGTGAAGTTTCCAAGCCCAATTTTAAAAATTGCGAGGTCGCAATTTCCAAAAGGGTGGAAGGATGTAAAACCCCAAGTAAATAAAGAATATGAAATTTTCATATTTATCCATATTTGTGAATAAAATATGAATATTACTTTAAAGGAGATTCTATGCTCGATGGCGTACCCAATACGCATCAACGAGTTTCTTGGGAATCTTGTGTTGCACTCTAATAATAATATAATATTATTTTAAATGGTAGTTAACGCCTAGCCGTTGTAATGGCGGGAATGAACGGAACTATCTACAAAATGATTATATATGTTTGTCAAATATTTTTACTTTTATCCAATAAATGTTAGAGGCATAAAATGTGAATGAATCCAATTTTAAGTATAAATATTCTAATATTCTTTAAAAGGTCGATTAACCACCATTTGATGGAGAACGCTTTTTAAATCCACTTTTTGACATTTTCATATGTTATATTGGAACAAATATAATTCTTCTTTATAATTGAGACATCAAAATTTACATTGTGTAAATTTTTGGTATATTTCCGATAAAGTACATTTTTTAATGAATAGTGAAAAATGATGTATTTTAATTCAAAACCACTTTTTAATATAATTAATTTATATGATTAGATTATCTTTTTAATTTGTTTTAATGTTGAATTATCATATATTTTTACCATTTAATCCAATATTGTTCCTTGGAATTAATTTCACTCTAAAACTGGACATAAACTAGTGTAAATCATTTAATAGATATTGTTTCTTAAAAACACTCTATTTGTTTTGACAGCGGGAATGAATTATTAAATTAATTAAATAAAATTATATGTTTTGAATTTTGTAAAATAGACATCATTTTTGAATTCGGAATATCAAATATAGCTTAGGGTAAATTTTTGGTATTTTCTAAAAAACATCAATTTTTGATGAATAGTGAAACCACTAAGTGGTAGTTAATGAAACTGAATTTTTATTTGAATGAAACTTTTCCACTTCTCTGATTTGATTTTCAAAAATCCAACATACATGGTATTCATTAGTAATTAAAATGTGGTTCAATGGTATTAAAATAATTTTTTGATGAATATTGACTTTTAAGTTTTAATCGCGATTAGAGGTTATTAGTGTAGTTTAAGGTAAAAATAATGTTTTAATAATATTAAATTATGTAGACACATGTCATACCCTCATTTAATGTGTCATGGGCGACAAAGAAAATACATGGGTCAACATGGGGACCCCATGGAGCCACTTTTGTAAGAAAATGACATAAATAACTTTTTATTTAAAGTTAAAATTAAAAGGTCACAAACATGAGTTGTTTTACTAAAACAAATTTTACATGGGGATATACAAGTCATATTTTTGAAGATAAATATTCATTATAAATTTAAAAATATTTCATACATCATGATATTTTTTTTATAATTTTTAGAAACTAAATAAATTAAATTATTTATGACACTATGATGATGCGGCGATTACATCATTATTTAACGATTTAAACAAAATGAAAAGATAATGTAAAATATAAGACCTAAACTTGTCACAATACTATTGGATGTGTGGATTTTGAAACCATATCACCTTACCCAAGAAGTATATCCTTTTTGGACGTTTAAAATCCGAAAATCATTATATAATAAAGTAATATTTTATAACATTCCAAGAGTTCCCCTCCTCTCCTCTTATAAAAGGACCCCACCTCGACCACCTTACCCACATCTCTCAAGCATTTGGCTCGGACAAACCCTTAACATTTCATCTCTCCACAATTCTCTATTCATAATTGAAGTGTCACTTTGGGAAGAATCTTTTCCATGGAAGCCTTTGAGCTCAAATCAAAGAGAGTTACCCGATTTAAAGGTATTGTCCTCTCTTGTGTTCTTATGTTTTATTTTGCTTCTCCAACCCTCTAAACTCTTTTTATTCATTTATTTTTTAACTACACCAGTATCTTAAATATACTAGAAAGTTTTTATGTGAAGGATTCGAGCTATGCTTACACACACCTTCATCTAATGGTTAAAGAACATACTGTTTCTGTGGATGGCGAATTACTGCCTCACGAAACGATGATTGTTCAATATTCTTTTAACACCTTCAAAGGTGTCCATTAATATGTCACTATATTTATATATGATATATAATATGTTTATGTTTTCTTTATGCTTCTGTATTTTATATTTATGTCATACCATTATGTTTTCCATTATGGTTAATGCGATATCTTCATTTTAGGAAGTGCAGACTACTGCCCCCTCAAAGTGATTTGATTCGTTAATGCCATATGTGGGATGTATAAATGATGGAATTAATAGTATTACATATGATATCCTACTGGAATTATAATATACCTTTATATCATTATTATTTAATTCCATTTAATACAAAAAAATGAAAGTAGCGTTCATGCGTACGTACGGCTTACCGTCTCCATGAATGGTACATTTTATTTCTTATCTCCAAATGTTATGTACTATTATAAGTACATATATATAATTCATATATATGTAATATATTACATCTAAATTATGGATATCATTCTGATATTATAATATATATATCTATCATTTTTTAAATTCCATTAATATGACAAAAAAACAAAAGTAGCGTTCATGCATACGTACGGCCTACCGTCTCCATGAATGGTGCTTTTAATTTTTTATCTCAAAATGTTATGGAATAGTATAAAATGAATATATACGGGATATATATGATATTTAAAACATCAATACTTTTCTGGATATGATGTACCTATATATTCATGGAAAATTCTTTTCCAACAAGTTCAATTTTTACTCATGTACCGAACATCGACAAAAACGTCTGATATGAACTCACTTTATTAACAAATTATTTTAGAATTATAATATGTGATATGAACAAAAATAATAATCATTAAATAATTTCCTAAAGAAATTATAAATTGACCAAATTTTATTATTCCGGAGATTAAAGAACGATCGATTCATGTCAGACATGAGGTAAGGGAACCTACATCTCTCTTTCTTTTTAAGTACACCCTTTAATGTCATTCCGTTTAAGATCATCTTTCTTATGATTGGGATTTTATTTTATATTAATATTACTATATTTTTTATTTTCATATGATGAGAGACCCTATTTTCTCTCATCAATTAATTTTGGATGTTTTGATTGGTGCCATTAGGCTACCGAATTTTCATAAGAGATCTTACCCCTCCCTTTCTTTTTAAGTACTCTCCTTTATGTTATTTCTTATAAGAACCTATTTTTATGTTGGGGGATGTTATTTTATATTACTATTTCTGTAAATTTTATTTTAATATGATTAGAGACCCTATTTAATGTCATCAATCCATTTTTTATGTTTTATGTGGCGCCATTAGGCTGCCGAGTTTTCGTAAGGTATTTTTCATCTCACTTTTATTCCCGTGAGATTTATGATACATTTGCCACCATTTACATTGAGTGGTTTATGTACTTCCCATTATTATTATACTTTAGTAATATAATTCCATTTATGGGTATTTACATATTCATTCTATGACACTTCTTCAATGGGGTGTACGTTTCGAAAATTACCCAAGTCGGTAAGGGATCCATTCACCCTCCTCTTTTTAAAAGACTTATTTTGTTATGTCTTTTAATTCAAATACTATTATGTTGGGATATGTTCTTATATATCCTTATTGATGTAAATTATATTTACAAGTGATGATATTCCCTTTTTATCTCTCATCAACTCATTTTCTGAATTTTGAAGTGACGCCGTTAGGCTGTCGAATTTTACCAAGGGAACTTTTTAACCCAATTTCTATTTCTTTGGGTTCAACATGTAGTTATTGAATATTTCATCCATTGAATATATGTGAATGAAATTTTATTGTTTTACACTTAATATCCACTTATAGTGGGTGTATTTATATTTGTCACGCAAAATTTTGAGATTGATTTATCCTTAATTTAAGGATACCTTTTTTATAAGGGATTTCATCACATTTTACATTTCTATTGAGACTTCATTGTTGTTATGAACAAATTCACTCTTATATGGTGAATATAATTTCCTTTGGAATATTATATAATGAATCCATTTATTCTCATGATATTAAAATTTTCTAATTAAATATTATTCCTCAATTTTTGTATTCAAGTGACTCTAATTTTGGTAAAAACCTTTTAACCAAAATATTGCTTTATATGTTTTAATGATTTGTTCTTATTAATATCCATGTTTTCAAAAAGGTTTTAAGGATTTATTTATGTGGATATTAATTGTTTAAAATGTTAAAAGCTTAATGGTGTTATGGGACACTTTGATTCAAAAATCTCTTTATTAAATGTTTTAAATTGTTTTGAAAATGGTTTTTTTGAATGGATTCATTATTTCAATATCCTAAAATGTTATATTGTGATTGAAATGTGGAAATGCTATTTTTCCTTTATGCATGTTTTATGTGATACATTTATGTTATGGTTCTTGGGAATTGTTATGAAAACGGTTGGTTCCGTGATAAACTAAAGGCGGGTGAGCCCTATATAGCTCTCCAATGAATTGGGTAACGCGAAGGGGTTAAACGTTATGGTTTCCCCAAATAGATTTAGGGAATATACTGTGATGGGTATTCCAAACGTAACCAAGAGGGTTAATACCTACGTAAGAATGTTATGAATGCCTTGAGTTACCTTTAATCCTTATGATTTCTATGTTTTATTCATGATTTGATGAGGTATGTTAAAGTGCTTATGTTTAATGAGTAAAGTATGATTTCATTGATTCTTATGCATAGATGTACTCATGTTTCCTTTCCATATTTTTATATCCATTACTGAGCTTTTTATGCCCATCAAATGTTTTTGAAATGTTTTACACAGGACTTAAAGATGAATTGGGTCAAGGATGGGATCAAGGAAAGACATGTTATCGAAAACATGGAACTAGACATGTTTCTTTTAAGTGTTTTTTGGAATCTTAGTATGAGTGTCTACATTGTAATATTTTGAGATGTAATAGTTATATCCAAATTCTCTAAAACTCTAAACATGAAAAGATCCTCAATGTGAATTATTAATTTAATTCAATATTAAGTGAGGTTTAAGGTCGGGGCCTTATACCTTGTGGATAACAGTCTGAACTAGTTCAGAAGAATCAAAGGCAATAATAAAAGAATACATGTTGCTTTAATTTTTTTGCTCCAAAAAAATTTAAAATAAAGGATAAATGTGGCATAGTGGATAATCTCACAAATGAATTTGAAGTTGATATGATTAGACGGAAGAATATCAAGAGATAAATTAATTCTCAACTTGATTAAAGTTATATGATGATTAAAAAATTGAGAGAATAGATAGAATTAGTGAAGAAAGAAGTGGAGAAATCCAATTCTAAAGGAAAGACTAAAATTAAGGATTCCTTGAAATTACTATTTGATTATCCTTCAATAGTTGATGATTAAATGAAAAGAAAATATACTATTTATGAAGACACACAAGAAAAAAAAATTCATCTCAAAGGCCATACAATTTTGAAATTCAAGTATTGGATATGATGACCCCTCCCATGCATGATAGGAAGAGAGATATGAAAAGTTCCAAAGATAGGAAAATTTATGTAGGTTTTAGTGGTAGACCTAGAACAGATTTTATAGGATGTAATTACATCATGTTATATTTATGTAGAATGCATGGTCATACCTCAAGCTTTTTTTGAGTCGTTGGAATATATTTCATGCCGTGAAGACAAAAATATTCCTAAATATGAGAATAAGAATAATAATTATGATAAATATGAAGTAAGAGCCTCTTATATGAAATTATCCATGAAATACTTCTATTTTGGAAGAATTGGAAACCCCATGAGTACTTTTTAGGAAGACGAGGAGCTCAATGTCAGAAGAAATACTCAAGTATCAATATCTCAAAAAAGAAATTTTTATACTAGGTATGTTTTTAATGGGAGATGTTTATATGTTCTAATCATTGTAATTTGGAAAGATATTATAGTAGGAAGAAAGCAGGAAATAAAAAGGAACATTAAAGGAGATCCTCAACTCTAGTGGTGTATAACAAGATATCCTACACTAGAAGAAAAATTTGTAAATTGAAAAATAGGTTTAAAGCCTTAGGGGAAGCACAAGTAACTCAATTAATGGATTTTCAATCATCTCCTTTTCTACACTCACAATTGATCTTTTGGAAAGATGGTGAATGAACCATAAAAAAAAGGGAGGAGTAACTCTAGTTGTGAGTAAAAAGAATGTATGTTCAGTGGAGGACCCAACACCTGAATGAAATAATGTGGATACTCAGTTCACTAATAAAATAAAAATGAATAAAGAACGTCTCCACAAATTCACATGTCATGAAACAAGGAGAGAAGTTAAGGCTAAGGAAATACGCACCCAATAAAGAATTAATAAATAGAATATGACTAATGGAGAGATTCCAACTTAGATAAGTAATATTAAGAAATGGAATTTTAGTCAAACATTAAAGAAGAAAATGCGTACAGGTGGGTTTAAACCCCAAATTGTGAAAGAGTCAAGCATAGAAAATATAAATATATGAAGAAGACTAGGAATGTGGGAAAATAATTATTATTTATATGGAAAAAACAATTAATATTTTCTAGGAAATTAGAACAAGAACAAAAATAGTACAATGCTTTTCAAGAAAGTATCAAAGGGTTGATCAATCAGGATCATCCACAATTCTATTCTTGAGGATTCCAGAGAATCCCCTATACCTGTGTGTATACACTATAATAACTAGTGTTAAACTGTTTTAGGTTCAATGGGAGATACAACCCAAGGGGAAGTGGCATCAAAAGTTGAAAAATGGTTATGTGATGTGCTCTAGAATTTCAATTAATTGAAAACAATCACAAGAGATAAAGAATTAATCTCGAATAATTCTATGAAAGTACTTAATTATTTTTAGATGTAAGTAATCAAGTTTAAATGATAGTGATTACGTTATTAATTTTTCTCTTATTTCTTAGACTGAATTCTTACTCAGTATGAATAGAGGTTTTGTTTATGGCTCATTGAAAAGTGCCTCATGAGAATAAATGATACAGGAGAAGAAGAATGACTGTGGGTCTAAAAAATGGACCCAACAATAGGAAGAGCTACGAATCATAGAGGGAGAATTCACTCTCCTAATTAGGTTCAATAGATAAATAAGATATAAACGATGATTTCTTATGTTATCTGACATCTATAAGATAAATTATAGAAGAAGCAGCAAAACTCATGCATTTCATAATTATCTATTTTCTCCAACACTATGGTATCAGCTGACTATTTTTAGGATACCAAGATGCTGTGAGAAAATGTCAAAAATGTTTAAATATGTGGCTGAAAAAGTATTTGAAAGAAATGATTCTACTATAGTATAGAATAAACATAATATTTAATAGGACAATGAACAGTTTCCTTATGGAAGTAATGAATTGGTAAGAAACTCGGGGTGAGTAATAGTGTAAAATGATGATTCATATTAAGATAACGATGATGATCGTGGAAAAGTAAAATTAGAATTTATGAATGGGGTTCTAGAATAATATGTTTATATTGATAAAACTGATGATTTTATCATTCATTAAGATGTTAATAGAGTGTTTCGGCTAAAGAAGGTACTGTATGGGTTGAAGAAAGCACAAAAAATGTGGTATTCAAGACTAGATTAGTTTTGGGGGAATCATAGTTTTCAATATGGTGGAGTTGATTACAATCAATATGTCAATCATGATAGTAATTGAAGGATGATGGTGTTGGTATATTTTGATGACATAATATTTGGAGGATTAGATGAGGCATAGTGCGGATAGTTTTCTCAATTCATGAAAAGTGAGTTTGAAATGTCAATGATTCGTGAACTGAAATTTTCCTTGGTTTATAGGTAACACAATAAAATAATGGCACATTAATTTCTCAATCTAAATATACCAAGGATGTTTTTTAGAGTATTTATAATGTTTAATTCCAAAGATATTATGACTTCAGTGGCAAATTGGATGAAACTATCATGGGATGATGAAAGTAACACTATTAATATTATAGAATATATGAAAATAATTGGTAGTCCACTATACTTGACAATGAAAATACATGATGTTGTTTTTTTCACTTGACAAGCATCACAATATCAAAGTAATCCCAAATAAATACACATTATTACAATGAAAAGAATAATTTACTATATCAAGGGAAACGTTGATTTTGGTTTGATTTACAATGACATATATCAGCATGAGTTAATGTGATTTATATATGTATATTGGGATAGTTCAACAAATGATAGAAAATCAATATCAGGTGGTGCATTTTATATTGAAGTTATTTTTATTTGTTTCCGTAGAATGAAATAAGATTGCATCTCATTGAGCACCACAGAAGCTGAGTATATTATGGAAACTCAAGTGTGCATGAAGTTATTGTGGATGAAGCAGTAGCTTGAGGACATGGGAGTTGATGTGAGTTCTCTGATCGGAATACATTGTGATAATTCAAGTTCTATAAATCTTTTAAAAAATATAGTCAATAAATCAAGGAAAAAATACATTTAAATAAAGTATCATTTTATCAATGAGAAGGTACATCAAGGTATTTTGAAGTTAGAGTATGTGTGTACTTAACTATAGGTTACCGACATTTTGAAAAAGGCCCTTCCCAAAGAAATGTTTGAGAGGCATCGACTGGCTCTGGGAGTCCAATCGACTCCCTGAACATGAAAAGTATAGATGTGGGACCTCCTCTACTTGAGGTACGGTGTGGTTTTATCTAATGTGATTATATGAGTTCTTTTCCCAATTTTAAACCTAAAAGGAATGGCCTTCGTGTTTGTTGAAAAAGGGGGAGAATTTGTGCTATTAAATGGGGTAAAATACTTAGTCATGATACGGGGATAAGATGTGACATGTGGAGTAGTGAGATTTTGGGAGCAACAAGATAAGCGGTGTTTTAAATATAATGATTCTTGGGATAATCAATCAAAGATTATATATCATGATATATGAAGTTTATGATGAATGTAGTTGAGAGGTTTTTGAATGAAGTTATTCATTGATGAAATTTTCACAATACTCTTGTTTCTCATGACAAGCATGAATTATGTGGGATTAGAGTATGTGTGTATTACATAATTTACCAATATATAAATTTCATGAAGGAAATATTGATATGACATTGAAAAATCATCGATGAGGTATAAAATTATGATAGAGTTGTTAACAAACCCAAACAGGGAGGTTGTTGGGAAACAATTCCCGAAGGTTACATTGTAGTATTTTTGGGATGATTGTGTATGTTGAAAATGTGGGTTTCCAAGGTAATTTGTGGATTCTAGAGATATTTTTAACTTGATATTCTGACAATATCCAAGATGATGGAACAGATTCCCTAGAAGCAATATAGAAAATTGCAAACACACGGTGTCGTTGTTTCCCAGTGTTTGCCAATTTTATGGGGTCCAAAATTTGGAGTTTGTATTTTAATGAGAAAATTATATTTTCTTGAAGGCCATATGAAAATATGTTAAAGGTATAAATTTTTTGAATACATGCTTCATGAAGAGTGTTTCATGAAGTATCAAATAATGTTTACAGTGATCTATGAGAACAGTGACGAGCATCGTGAGCGGTGAAGGTGAGGAGCATTGCAAGTGGAGCACCGCGACATCATAATGTTTTTATGGAAGGATCCACGATAATTAAAATAATTGGAAAGGGAAATATCCATGGAAATTTGATAAAAAGGTATCATTGAATTGGAAAAGTGGGAGCTCTATGAAATAGTGATTACATGGATTTCAAGGATATGGAATTGGTAGAAACGCCTATAAACAGGCCTATACCCCCTTCAAAAGAGTAGTGTGACTTAACGAAAATACAAAGGCTCCAAAACCACAAAGGTTTTTTGTGAATGGTGGTTTATTATGGGTGGTTCACGAAGATGATATGGGATGAAGTTCACAATGGGTGTAAAATCCAACTGAATTTTCTAAGCATCGCGAATTTAAGGAAATTTGCGAAGGCTAAGTAAGTATCACAAAAGGATGGAACATCAGAAAGGCTAGTTGATCTTTGTAAAATAGGTGTGATTCATGAAGGTTAAGTGATATTCATAAAAGGTAGGATCTTCACGAAATGCTTTTTGAGCTTTGGAAAAGATGAGCTTCGTGAAGGTAGTGAGCGTCGCGAAAATTATTCAGAAGGCATTTCCTAGAACATCTGTGGTAAAGTGGTATTCATCTATTGGCTGAAAGTAGAACATAAATATATTATCTATATACAACTGAGGAAGTATTAATTATATCTAATTAAGATACCTACAAGTCCATAAACTATGTTTGAATCCCTTCCAAGAGAAGTGAGCAAAGGAAGAGGAAGAAAGTGATCCTTCCACCTGTAGTGAGCCAGAGAAAGAGTCGTAGGGAGTGACCCTTGGGAATGAAGTGAGTAGACCCTAAACCTTATAAATGAAATTATCTTGGGTATATAAAAGATCAATTTGGAATGATCCTTATTGGCAGCGAGCCTTAGTGAATTTTATACAATCTACACATCGTCTTTATATGTTCCATAGATGTAGCCTAGCGAGAGTGAACCAAGTAAAAATCATTGTGTAATTGTGCTTGATTTCCTAAATTACATTCAAAGAAACATCATCAGATAAAGAAGGAATAAATAATATTAGAATTAACACTTAAGTGAAAACAATGTGACCCTTATAATAATGAGGTTATGATCCAGTGGAGTATAATGAATTTTGAAAAGAATATATATATACCCTGTTTCACCCACACTCTTAGAGTATCTTGGACCATTTTGGACCTAAAAATATTGATACATAATTTAAAATATTTAATTATATTCTCTGTAATATCAAGGATTTTGGTTAGAAGTTATAATATTCTACTATTTTTAAAAATTTGATGATAAAATTTCATGAAATATTTAATTCTATACTATAAAATTTAGATGATTGTGAATATTTATCTTTAGATGACATTCATAATAATCTCATGGAATATGAGATGAGGGAAAAAAGTTTTCTAGAAATATGTGGGGAAAGATGATGACAATGAGTGATAAGGATAATATTATAAGTTTTTCAACTAGATGTGGAATAAAGATAAGAAAATATTTCCTTAAAAAAAGAAATGTTTCTTGTGAAGATGAAAGAATGATGATTCCTCAACCAATGACGATTCTAATCATGAGGTCAAATTCCCTGCTAAAGGTAAAAAAGAATGTGATTCATCATACATTGATGATGAAAATGGTGAAATTACATAAATTTATCTGATTCAAAAATAAAATATCACCGTAAAAATTGAGGAAAATACAAAAATAATGGAAGAAAGAAAGAAGTTGAAGAAAGAAGTTATGGAAATAAAATTTGAAAATGGTGTTTGAATCATAATTGAGGAGATAAACCTAAATATTATTAGATATTAGAAAATAATAGTTGGTGGACTGGAATGTAATATGAAAATTTATGTATAAAAATATTCTATTGATGATAATCTCAATGTGAAAGAAACAAAACTTTTCAAAAAAAAAGGTTGAAGATAGATAAAATAAAATAGATTTTAAATATTCTAAAATAGTGTCTGGTTGAGAAGGAATAATATTTGTTAGAAACACAATCAATTTTCCATACAAAACAAATTGTGTTAATAAATATGGGAGAAGGCTTCCCCAAATCTGTTGAGGTTAATGGTTAAACCTCTAAAGATAGTGAAAATAAAGTATCATAGAAGTATATTGTGTTTATTCCCAAATTATATCAATGTATATACGATTCTACTAACAATAGATGTTGAAAAATAAAGATTCAGGAGAAATTATATCCCAATTATAAATATTGGAAGTCATCAAGAAATAGTATCCTAGAACAATCCAACCATTATTTTTAAAAAAGGACAACACCAAAAGAGTTAAGAATATTTTTAAATTCAGTCTAAAATATCTAGATTTATAGGTCACTATTGGTTTTTTGATGTTTTTAAGAAAATTACTCATTTATTTTGGCACAACATATCTTTAACATGAAAAATGTATGAATATAAGGTGAATTATAATAAAATAAGTAGAATTGTTTTTCCAAAAAATTAATGTTAAGGATGAATATAAAGTCTCAATAGTGATAAAGAATTGTTTAGGAATGTTGTGAATGAGAAAAATATTAATAAAGATGAGCAGGGGAAAAAATATCAATTATTTATCTGGAATTTTTTTATGGATAGATATATGGAGGATGAAAAATTTTCTATTGAATAAAACTAACATATTTATGAATATAAGAACAATGATGATAAAAACTATCAACTCATGGTGATTTGAAAATTCAGAAAAATTGAAGATATGAGGGAAATATTGGAATTATCATAAATTGTGTAATACTATCTTACCATCCTAATAAGAAAGCATGACGTTGATATTACAAACTTAAGGTAACAAAAATTTTTCTAATTCTGAATAAAATTTGACAGCTTCTATTTATGATTCTACATATGAGAAGAAATGTTTTATAGAATCTAATAAGGACGAAAATAATGAAGAAATAAAATCTAATATAAAAGCCAAGAAGGGTAATTATAAGAATTCAATACTATGAGAAGAATCTCAATCCGAACATTTCTTATAAAGAACAAATTAGGTTCCTACTTTTTTATAATATAATGTTTTCACTAACTTTCATGGAATTAACGGAGTAGAATAAAGGAATATAGGAGGGGGTTATAGATGGTTATACAAGAAGAATAATTTTATATCATTGTATTATTTTATACAATGTTGAAAAATAGAGTACTACCCTTGAGGTGGATAGGAACTAAAGATGAGATATTATTATATTATTTATTATAAAGAATAAAATTTTATTGTAAAAAAATTCTATGTTAGTGAAATAGTGATTATACACATAAAATATTTTGATATTTTTTTATGATGTGTTATGTATTTTCCTTATCAGGTCTTTTCCATTTTACCACTAATTCAATGAAGTTGGAAGAACCATAAATAATTTATTACATGATGGTTTTTTATAGAAAACATCGAATGCCAGGATTATTCAATCATGTTTTCTACATAGGGTTCTCGTACATAGACTTAGACTTTGTTAGTTAAAGGATCATTTTTAACAACCTCATGTGATACTAATTTCCTCCTGATGAAAATTTTCATGATTCTAAGATAAATAAGCATGAGTAGAAATAGACCCTTTTAATTTTATTATCAATAAGGTACATAGAATAAAATTAGGGGGTTAATGAAAATTTAAACATATTATGGTGATAAATAGTTGTATACACATATTGATGAATTTGATTCTTGTTTTTTATGGGTATTGAAAATAAATACAAATTTATGTGTTTGGAATCACAAAGTGAGTTTTTGTTTCATTTGTTTTCAATATACCAATAGATGTTGGTCGGGGAATTTATAGAGAAATTTGGAAATTTTTGTGGGAATAGAAATTTCCTTAAGAAAGAGGCATATAAATGGTTCATAAGAAAGACAGTTTTCCACAAACACTTTTCCAAAAGAGAAGTTGTAGGAACATTTATTATGAAGGAATGTATAAATGATACATAATCAAATAAGATGGTCATTTATTAATAGATAAAAGTTTCTAACATCATGGAGGAAATAATGATACAATTATAGTTTTTTTGTAATGTAATAGAAGTCCAAATTTTATGTCATATAAAACATAGTTATACAAAAAAAATATTTTTCCAAAATTGCTGCTTTTATAGAAGATAAATGATAGAAAACTTTATATAATACTTCCACAGAATTAGAGTTTCAAATTTTATACAGGAGAAGCGAAACTAATGTTTAGACACACACTTTTGGATAAAATTTTCCTAGATGTAAAAAGATATATCTTAATGGACATAAAATTTATAAGAAAACTGGATATATGTGAAAATATTTATTATTTGTACTTGAAATCATAGGGGGAGAAATGCAAAATATTAAGAAAAATCCAAGTTGGAGAACAAAAGGACAGTTAGTGTTTTTTGAAAGAAAAATCAGAAACACATTTTAGGAAATATATTTTTTGTGATGTTTCAATTCTAATGTTTGATGGTTAAAATTATGGATAAAAAAGAATGAAATTTTTAGGGATTTTTTTTAATTTATGAAATCCCATAATATTTTTTGAAGAAAGGACCTAAATATATGAATTTCGTATAAGAATAATGTGTAGTTCATATATAGAGAAGTGTAGTGAAACTAATATTATGAATTAACTTTATGTTAGATAATTTGTACATTATTGTCAGATGTACCAGAAATAGAACATCTTACGAGACTTTTCGAATGAGTTTGGGTGTGTGTGATTGTGAAATATGAGAAGTCCAAGGAATGAGAAGTCAGATACAATATTTATTTAATTCTGAAGTGAAATAAATCATTGAGAAAAGTAATAAGGCGATAAGATTTAATCTAATTGGGGATATTAAATAATATCTAAGGATATATTAGTTTGAGTTATGGAATTTATAGAAGTGACCAAATAGAGACTGAGTTACAAAGGTGTAGCGAAGAAAAACCAGATAGAAAATTTTTAGAAAATATGATTATATGGAGAAATAACTAAAAATTTCTTGACGAATACATATATTTGAGAAGTAATGAAAAGAGATAATGAGGAAATTCCATTAGATGAACTATTCATAAGGAAATCCATTAGATGAAATTTTTTGGGAATCTAATGTACATAGTCTATAGTTGAGGAAGAGTGATCAAAGAAAAAAACTTCAGATCGATATTTGGTTAAGAATTTATCATTAAAACAAAGACTGGTGGGATTAAAAAATATTAGATATATTTAGATCCATATTTGGAAATAAAATCATCAAGTAGATAAATTCTAGGGAACTTTACTAAAAACCTTATAATGTCCATAAATGTGTTATTAATGGAGCAGAACGTTCAAATTTAACTATCTTGGTGATTTTAATAAAGTTTTCCAAAATTCATTAACATTTATTTTAATGATACTTGAAGAATATGGGTATTTATTGAGTTTATTGTAAGATTCAAGAATCTTCTAGAAGAGTGTAGAAGAATCTCAATGAAATTCAAATGAGGGAGAAATTCAGAATTGGAATTTGGGTGAGTGATAAATTCATTTGAGTTCCTACCAAAACTTCTAAGATCCACACATATATAAAGGGGTGAAAGTACACATGTTTTTAACACTGTTCAAGTGTATTCAAAGATTACACAATGAATATATTGTTAAAGGATTATATTCTGGACAAGACTGTTTTAATGATGATGCTTAACTACAAGACAAAGTTTTGGATGGAGGAAAACTGGATTGAGGATTTAATGACAGAAAAATCGATGGAGGTTTGGATGAAGGAAAACTAGAAAGATGATTATATGGAGAAATATTAGATAGATGATTTGATATATTAAAATTAAATGGATCCATAAGATATAAAATTACTAATGGAGTTTTCAGTAACACACCGAAAAACATAGATTGAGACGATCAAGTTATACTAGAGATGAGGATGATCTTTCATGACTAACATACTCTTACTAGTTTTGTGGATGATCAGGAATTTTTTATAAAGTTAAATATGATCCATATTTCTTGTGGATTAAGTTATGTACTTTCTAAAGTATAACAGAAGATACTAAATAAAAGAATCTTTTTATTGGGGGTTATAAGTAGTTGCTGAAAAGGATTGTCAGATGAGTGAATAACATGATATGACATCAATGGATATGAAAAGGATATTTGGTGGGTATATAAAACTATAGTATGAAAGGTGAAAAATGGGTTATAGAACATGTCACCACAAGTGCCATTGTATTCTGGAAAAAAAGTTGTAAAAGAATTCATGTTTGTGGGGATATCAAACTTTGAAAGAAGCATGTCATTATACCGAAACTTTAAAATATCATGTTATTCTCTCTGTTTATATTTTTTCTATATTAAAGGTGATTTGGAGATTTATATTTGAGTGGATTTTTACTTTAATAATTATTCATAATATAAGAGTGTTTTTAATGAAGTTATAAACATTCTTATAAAGAAAAAAATGTTCACCAATTCATCGCCCAATTAGTGATCCTACATTGATCATAAGGGAGTTTTAGGAAAAAGATATGGATACTTGGTTATGTCACTTTATGAGTTATTTTTCCTAGACAATAATTAATTAGTGAACAGATTCACTGCACAAACATGTAGAATTACCAACCCTAGCCATAGAAACGTGGAAGGCATATCAGTTATAACCATACTCAGAAGAATATTTTTTTTCTTGTAAGGACTAAATTATATTAAGCACATGGATCTAGGGAAAGTAGGATTTTTTTGGAGTTAGTTCCCTATATGCAACTTCTTTTTAGTTTAGGTAATGTGAATATTAAAAGAAGTGAATATTTATATAAATATATTATCACATAATGATTTCTCTTCTTCATAACATTGATGTGATAATATCATAGAGTATCTTTCATATTTATAAGTTCATAGAAATTCCCCACTATGATGAGAACCTTGAAAATATATGATATATTTATTAAAAATATTTCTATAATCGGATAACATACTTTGATATTGAATATTATATATAGATCAATAAGTACAAGTAATCGTAAGCAGAAAATCCTTCTTCTAATGAAGTTCCCACTTGGAAATATTCAATATGGGAGATTATGAGAACACAACCGTTAGTAGGAAGTAATCATATCTTGTATTCATAGGATATTTCTATCACTCAGTGTCTGTAATGGTACTTAGACATTATTATTATTATTAAACTATTTTTTGACTCACACAAATGATGTATTTCATAAAGCACGACGATAATAGTTCGTGGAGAATTTGGATACAATGGGTGTGTCATGAATGAAATATTGTAAATTAATAATCTAAGGAAGGATTCCACCCCAATTTTATGGAAGTTTATATCTTGAAACATTAATTGTAATATAACTATTGAATTAAATTCCATGGCCATGTTGTAACAATGTTTATTTTAGACAGTCAAAGAAAGATATATATAGATTCAAGGTTGATGAAATATATGTTGAACATTCTTGATGAGATATTGAGATAAACACATTATATTAAACTATGATTATTAATATGTAGTTTTCACTATTGAAACATTAACTTATTTATCTTTTCTACCTTGACCAATTTCTAGACCATAATATTAGACATTAGCTGATCCTTCCTAATTCCAACACGAAATAATCCTAGAGGATCATACAATAACTATTTTCATTGATCTTGATTAAATTATATTTCAGTTTAATCAATGGAATAAATATTGTTCTCAAGACTATGAAATAATTTTATTAAATTATTTTCGATCACATAAATTAACTAAATATGTTTCACCAAATTGTGAATAAAATTTATTTATATACTTTATTGAATAATTAACATATTTACATGTATTGGATTATTGATAAAATATTTATTAATGAATAAAGTGTTCACTCAAGTATTAAGTACATTCCAAAGAATTAAAATAGAAAAATACTGCGTATAATGACAAATATCATTTTACAAACCTGTTAAATACTATTTATTATTGCACATGTCAACACACGTGGAAAAAATAAGAAAATTAAAATTATTATTTTGGAATGACGTTTAATTAATATTATTACATTATTTAAGGGATGTAACGAAATTAAATAATTTTTTTATTCTAAACCCTAGATCTATAAATATACCCTTATTTATACTGTGTAGGGTTAGTTAAAAATTGAAAATAGAGAATTGTTCTACATGATACACTTCTCTATCTCTCTCCCGAACATCTCCTCTCTTCATCTCTAGAACGTGAGGAAGTCCATCAAGCCTGAAGGGTAATGGGAGAATCAAGATGAAAAATTCCAGATGATTAATTTTCTATGATATCACCTAAAAATCAATATACATTGATCAAATTGAATGGATCACATGTGGATCACATCTATATGGATTATACAATTGGATCCTTAAAGTGGAATGGAGGTAATACAAAAGGGGTATCATAATGTTAAAATGTCATAGTAGAAAGGATCATAAGTCAAGGTAATCACTTATTCTAATCATAAATAAATTAGTTATAAATTTAAAATACATGATCCTCTATTACACTTTTGGGAAACTCTAAAGTAAAATTAATTTTAATTTAATGCCCACTGAAGGTGCTTCTTTTATACCCAAAAAATTCATCATATAGAGTCACACACTTAGTGTATCTACAATATTAGTAAAATTCTAGTATCGAATTTAACATGTTAGAATAAATAATATTTATTAATATTTTTATTATATTCACAATTTAATAATAAGTTATTAAAAATAATAATTTAGTTAAATAATAATAAATATCTATTTTCAGGTTTGGGAAAAATAATTATTATATCTATCAATGAATAATGTTGTAATATTTATTTTTTAATGTAACAATCATTGTTAAATGATTGATAAATATAGATGAGGGAAATTAAACTAAGGTTTATGGTATGATTAGAAATGATATAAAAGATATTTATTTATATTCATTATACATTTTACATGTCTAAATTTTAATAATAATATTTATATTATTATTATTGGGCATGCAGTCAACTAAGAATTATAGAATTTGGAAAGGGTTTAGTGTGAAACTTTCCAACCATAAATATAGCCTAATAAATATATAATAGTATCTCTTCCCTAAACAAAATTAGCGTACACAAAAAATTGAGTGAGAATATCTCAAGACCTATAGAGAGATTAAGATATCTAGAGTTTTATCCTCTCCCCATATATGAAGATAACAAGAGATCATCAAGAGTTATTCCTCTGTGAAGAATAATTCTACTATGGTAAAACTCAACTAACAGTAATGACTAGGATCCTCCATGCTAGAACTCAATGATTCTATGATGTGTTTCAAAGGTTGTTGTGCATGTGTGGATCATTTGTAGAGGGATATGCACTTGGAGCATATAGTGAAATGATGGTGTGATGAGATTTATTCTTCCAATCATCTATGATGAGAGAATTTCAAGGTAAGGCAATTCTATATCTACTTGTAAATTAATTTTAAATTACATATGAGGATCCTTTTTCTATGTTTCCAATGTTTTAATGTCGGCAAGTAATATATTTTTTCATTTGGAATGATGTTTTGGTCATGTAAAGAAATGATCACACCTGATTTAAGACTAAAATTTGAGATGGTTATACCCTCAATGGATTCTTCCAATGCACCTAGAACCTACACCTTTGACTGTGTGTACTAGAAGTAGGAGGTAAAATAAACATACATACTATAAAAAGTTCACCTCATATCCAGACCACAATAAAACTAATAGATATACCAAAAATAAATTTAATGGTGGAACATGCCATAACAGTACTAGAAATTAGATAAATAAAAAAAATTAATGTTCTTCCGACTGTGTCCTACATGTATGGGTGAAACCAAACTACCACTTTCTTTTATTTTAAATAGAATATTACATTTCAAAAATATATTATAAAAGACATAAATCCCAAAAAACATATAAAATATAAAATAAACACATATTTGAAACAATTTTAGAACCATGTTCCCCACTATGTTAATATACACTTTTCATTGATGGTATCATGTACTTAAATACTAATAAAAACATATCAAAAAGGTAAAAATTATTTTATGAAAAATTATAGAAAGAGACATGACAACCTGAGTAAGTTTACCATCATAATGACCCATTAGCTTTGTTAAAGTTCTGGACCAATTAGTGCTCCACCATATTATCATTGGTGGATATAAACTTCCAATAGACCTACTGACCTTGGAGAAGATCTAATTTTTACCCCTTGACATCAAACCCAAAAACCTTCCACTACCTAAAATTCAGGTGAACTTAATTTCGATTCCTGAAATTCTTTTCATCTGAACATCTGATGATCAAAACATATGATTCTCAGAAAAAGTCTACACATATCAAAAGAATATTGATTCTTAATTATATAAAAAATATTTATTATATATAATATCATACTAATATTGTGATAGCAGTACACACTAGTTAGTTTTGTGAAAGAAACTTAAATACATGAGATAATTTATGTGGTGTTGATAATCAATATTACAAAATATTCAGTTTTTTTAATATGGTATTTATTTCCATTTTTTATGATTAATTTTTTTGTATTCATGATATAATATTTAAAATATGACACAAAATAATTTCAATTCCCAAGATTCTACCATGGAAGTAATACTTTTTAGATGATTAACATGGTTTCAAAAAATATCCTCCACTTATACAAATTGTTTTATTATAGTTCAATGATAGAATTAAAATATTTACAATTTCATGATGGAATAACTATTGTTAAAAATATTTCTGGTTTTTTTATCTTAAAATTATTCTAGGTACATTTTACAGCACATAAATCTCCCATCCATTTATATTATAGAACATTAATACCTTCATGTTTTTCATTTTCTCTTTTTTAGTATTCAAAGATTTCCGTTTTTGGATTCCCAACAAACCTCTTATCATCATACCACTTATATTACAATTAAATTTTTTATTTATAATGAATTATTTTTATCTAATTTCCCCCTTCTCATAAATATTATCTATCTTTTCAATTAATTTTTAACTAATTTTGTGAAATATAGAACCTTTGTGTATCATTATCATTGTCACATACATATAAAAACTGTATTTTTATCATAATTTTTTTATTACTGTTCAATGATATAATTTAGTAAATATGAACTAAAATATTGAAAGAATAATATTAAAATTATTTTTTCTTTAATTCATTCCTAATATTATATTAGGTACATTCTACATAATTCATTCTCCCAGCCTAATATATTTTGGATTTTTAACATCTTATTTTTTTCACGTTCTCTTTGTTTACTATTTTAAGATTTTGGTTTTTCAATGCCTATTTAACATACTATTATTTATAATATCTTATATTGTAGTTACATGTAAAATTTATATGTGATAATTATTTATAAACTATTCATCTCCTTATACATATCATATATATATATATAACATCATGTCACCAAGTTTGAGTCACTTTATATTAGAAAACACATTGTAAAATTGTATGTTTACTATAAGTTGTTATTTTAAAAAGTTATTCTTTATTTCAAAAATATTTTATTTAATCTTGAATAAATTAATTTCAATAAAATTTCATTAGATATTAATCATCTTTGATATATACCCAAAATAGATTTTCTCATAACATCTATGGGAATGAAAAAAAATAAATAACTCAAGATACTATAATGGTCCATCTAAATGTATGTTATTTTTTTCAATAATGGTTTCAAAATATATTCAATTATTATATATTAAAATTTATATATAGTATCAATATCAATTTTTTCAAAATAAACTTTTGTGAAAATTACTCCATACTATAATGCTGGAATACCTATATCATTTTGTACCTACCAAAGCATATCTTACATAATGTCATATGTCATGGATATATTTTGGGATGTACAATTATTATCATTCCTTATTACTTGAGGGTGTTAATATAACTATCATGAAGTGCTTTATAATTTTATACCCTACTTATGTAAGTCACCTTATAAACTTATCTAATCATTAGTGGTTGGGTATATTGTTGATCATGTCGTTGGTTGGATTGAAACCTATATGGGATTTGTCCACAATTATGACAAGAAAATATATCTGGGAATTAATTGTATTAGAATGAGGAAATGCATGTACATGATTATTTGGTTAACAAATGATGTGTTCATCCACTTAGATAAGTGACATGTTATGTGCTTATCAGATTGAATATTGACATGTGATTTACTCATCCACTTTGTATATTTTTTTTGATGAATTAATAAAATTATGAGGGGAATATACTATTGACATGGTCCATGTATAGTGGTTAGTAAATGTCATCGATAAAGGGTTTTAAAAAGTTATATATGGTGTATAAATTAAATCTTGTGGAGTACATGCTCATATAGGGATATGAGTATGTTTGATGTAGATCACACTAGAACACTTAGTAGTTTGAGTAGAAATGAATTTTTTATAGAGGAAGCTCTTGTATTAAATTTATGAAATTGAGATATCATAGTTTTTTCAATGTTGTTATGTCTAGTAGGGTCACATATTTAGAGCACTAGATAATGATAAAATTTCAGACAATGTTTCTGTTCAAAATAAAGTGAGTTTTATCAAAAAACTATATCCAAAAGAGTTTGGATGGATTCACAAAGAGTTTTTAGGTTATGAATAAAGTTTTAATGGGATTTTAAAGAATGTGGGATATTGTAGGATGCACTCTAATATATATATATATATAATATTATATATATATAGGTTTATAATTAATACGTTCATGTGATGCATTTATTTTTATGCATGTATTAAATATTCATGTGACGATAAATATGTATATGAAATATATTTAATTTTCACAAACGGTTTTATTATCAGTTACAAACCCTTGTGAATGATTTAATGGATTTATATTAATTCAGTGATTTTTTAATGAAATAACGTAACATTATTAAGTATATATGATGCGAGGAACCTCATGACTTGCCTATATGAGGATGGTGTCTTCTTCTATATCGGGTGGCGAATTATATCTTTTTATCAAGCTGTTGTTCATCATCTAAGATGAAGGAACTAGCACCCATTCATCATTATGGTTTTCTCATGATATGATCACAGGTCAATTGGATTGTGATCCCCCTTTGGAGTTAGGGTGATTTTATTCACCAATTCATGATATATATTAAGAATTACCATTATCCAAATAAAAAGAATATTATTGGTGGTGGTGTTTTATATGTACTATATTTTATTATCTTATTTACATGTTAACTATTGATGACAGATATACCTATGTTTCGGTTGTCTTTCACTACATATGGGCATATTATTATCATTGAAATACCATCACAGAGCACCATCAACAAATCTTTATAATAAAGGCATATGTGTTGATCACCTCTAGAGGGATTATTCATTGGATTATCTCTGTGCAATGAGGATGCATCCAAGATGAGGTTTATTTGATCAAAATATGCTTTAATGAAAGTATGCATGATAGAGGTACTTTGTTTCTATTAAATTAATTTTAAATATAATGTCAGAGATCCATTATCATAGTTTTGGGGGAAATTCATCTAGTTTCTTTGGATACGATCTTATGGAATATCAATCTTCAACATTATACTGTAATGTATTCATGATATTATAAAAAAACCCCATAATTGGACTTGGACCCAACAAGATTTTGGTGTTCCCAAAACCTACATGTATTCGTTATATATATATATATGTATTTGTATATATATATTTTTTTAAAATGTGTGTGTATATTTATATTTTTTGTGTCAATATGTGTATATATATATATTACTATATATGGTCTGAAATATATATATTTATAATATAGTATATTTATGTGTTTATATTTATTATATATATTTATTTATTTACATATTTAGTGCAATACATGATTATTTGTGCATGTGTATATATATTTCCAAAACAATCCAATTTTACCATCTTAACACATTAAAACCAATTATCCCCCATTCTAATCTATTTAACAATGATTTAATCCCCATTAACCGATTATCCCTTTGATCCATTTACATACCATAACTCATTTAACTCTTAATGTTAATCTAAACACCTCTTCATGTTATGTTATCATGTTAATCACATTTATAATTGTTTTAATACCATAAAACCTTAAATTTATCTTTTAACATCCCAATATTTCATGTTCAAGGGACTGGACCACCCCATGGTTGTCTATATGACTGATTTTTTCATCCTCATCAAATTCCATGGGGACCGTGAGGGGTCCATTAAAGCATTTGGATACCCAATTTATAATTTACTACTAGGGAAAAAAATGTACAAAAGAACAAAAATAAGATCACGTCCACATACAAATAACTAAAATCAATAATATGTTATATATGTTGAAACCACTATACTACAGTTTCTAGATGAATTATTTCTTAATTTTCTCCCTTGATTTAAAATCCAAAAAATACCACAGTCGAAATGTAGAATCTGCTAGAAAAACTAGGATTTAGTGCTTCATATATAGAGGATCAATGAAAAAATGACTTTTCTATAAAATAGAAGGAATAAGAGTGGTAGATTCATTTCTATATTCATTTCACACCCAAAGGCAGTGAAAATGGACATGAAATGGACGAGATTAATCCCTATAGATCTTGGGGGAGAAAGGTTACTCACCTAGGATTCTAGTGGAAGAAATGGGGGAAAATGGTATAGAGACCTCAAATACCAAGGGGGAAATGTGAAATTACCCCTTCTGATTAGGTGAGCGGTTTGGACACATGTTTGGAAAAACCATGCATCAACCGTGTGCACCCTCTATCCAAGAGGAGGCATGGGGACATTGTCTGCTGGGGAGTTCAAAATTTTTGAAAAACCAAACAGTGTCCATGGGTTTCACTCTGTCTATGGTTGCATGGTTTAGAGGCTCCCCCTTGCATGGTTTGTTAATCTTAAACCCCCCCTACATCCCGAACATTTTGTACTAATTGTTCACCAATTGTACAAATTGACCAATATAAGCTTGTTTCTTACTTTTTAATGTCCTAAACCCCTGTGACACCATCGAGTCTCCTCATATTCTAATGTAACATTTCGTTATCCAAAAAATGAGTTCAACCAAAACATAAATAGAACTTACCTCATTAAATGTTCATGATCGTACACATGATCTATCATTGGTTCACATCATGTAATATTTTAATGATATGTAATGAAATTTTATAGCTTTAAAAGATCTATTTTTCCCTGATTCTTCACTTTCAACCCACATAAGTGTTCCATGATCATCTGTTATCATGAGAAGCCATATTTTACTGTAAATCATGGTTTTTTCACACAATTCCCACAAAAAAAACATATTCCAAATACGAGAAATATATTAAGTGTACATGAATGTATGAAATTTATAATTACCAACATCAATTAATTTTAATACATAAAAAGTATGCATGAAACTAAGGTATAAATAACTGATCAATGATTGAATGTAATGTTATTATATATTCAACCACTGAATCTTTTACTGGTGTGTTCTTACTTAAAAACAAGTCATTATGAACTTTTTTTGCATTGATGAAGTCATAGACTCTTATAGTTTATCTATTTACATTATTCTTTTTGTGTCTAGTTCAATCCTTGTTCATATGTTCTTTCATCCTTCACTTCTATAATGTCAGACCAAGACTATACGTCTTTACTCATCTCTTATATATTTGGATTTCTTGAGAGTTATCTATTGATATATTATTTTGATTATCCTACTTCTGTTTGGGTGGCCTACCCCTCTCATTGGTGTTAAGTGCACCACAAGATGGTTGCTAAACATCCCTTCATCAAAAACTATTCACTGAGTATTAGATTCCTGATATCATTAAACACTATATAATATTTTCCACTATAATTACTGTAATAGACATTACATCCTATATCATCAGAAGCATATATATTCCTTTCAAAAAACATTCTCAGTAGTGCAATACTTTTCCTACCCAAACAATCCAATTCATATTTCTCCATCACACTGGCTTCATTACTGAAAATGAAACCTCCAAGTATCTCTAAATCAAATAGTATTATATCTGTATTCAGCATAAGATAATATATGTTCCTTCAAATTTCTCGATTCAGATAATTCCCTCATCTGATTCAATGCATGAATTTCTACTAGTGTTCCCAACTACAAGGTTAAAACTAGTGCTCTGATTATACTTTTTGGGAATAAATGATATGTGAATTACAGTATGAAAAACTAAGATAACTGAAAAGAGTATAGTTTGTGAGAGTGTAGAGAGTAGTGAAAGTGGAGTGTTATGTCTGAAGATTCTCGTCCTTTCACACCAGCCAGAGTCTTTAGTAGGTGCAGGGGTTTCCATGTTTGGATATCCCGGTTGATTTCATAAGGAGATAGTGGTTGATGTTGTGCTTGCTCCATGCGATACACCATGGAAATATCTAGGAAATAATCACTAGGGTAGAGATATATGGTTTTATATAGAAGGTTGGGTCAAGCATTATTCATGGGGTGCTATTTTTAACTTCCAGGACTGGCCTAAGGATGGAAACCTGAAGGTCCTAATTTTATCTTTACCCCACCTCATATCTTTGATCTCGTGTATCTTTACAGTTTCAAAACATAGAGAGATCACAATTTTAAGGAATTTTATAAATTTTACCAATTATTTACTATATTTAATTAAACTTTTAAATTAATAATTTGATCTTTTTTTCCCAAAAAATAAAAAACTATTATTTTATTTTATTTACATCCTCACCCATAATTTGAAAAACCAATTTTTCTATATTATCATCTTTAAATTCACGATTTAAAATTCACAATCTTGAAATTCATATAATGATCCAATCTTATCTAAATGAAGAATAAATAAATTTTTATTTTATTTTATTTTTTTATTATGTAAATGAATTAATAATAATTATAATGGTATCCGAATATAACTCATATACACTAAACACAATCTCAAATGAATTTTTAATTTAACACCTCATCCAAACTTAATAATTGATGTGGCAACATAACTAATTATTTGGATTAAAAGAATATTTAAAAATCAAACCCCTTCATTTTAAATAGTTGGATCAGAATGCCCTCTCACTCAACCCACGAACCATTTTGAAAAGCAATGTTAAAATGTTAAACAAACCTGGAATTATTAAACCATACGATCGGGAAAAAATATAATAACAATAATGTTTATATAAAAATAGTAAATAAAATTACATGTATGGTAATAAATAATAATTACTATATATATATACGTATATATTATTTTTATACTTATATAAATATGGATATTTATTATATATATATATATGCATATATTATATATTTATATTATATATATATATATGAATTTATATGACATTATCTATATTTGTACACTGTTATATAAATATATAATAATTATTATAAATATTTAAATATTGTCTATTTAGATAATTAATTATATATTCATGCTATATACAAGTATTTTTATGTTTTGTAAATAATTTTTATAAATATTTATTTTAAATAGAATATATATATATATAATATTTTAATGTATATTTATATAAATACATACTATTTTAAATGTATTATGTTTTCACATATTGTTATATACATGCATAATAACTAAAGTTATATATATGTATGTTTATGTATTTTTTAAATGTTTAAAATAAAATTAAATTATTTCAATTTTTTAATCTAGTCCATATATTTATATTTTAATAAGTATTAATATTATAATAAAATTTTAGGATATTCAAAACTATATTTTTTTATAATGTTTTTAAATAAATAATTATAATGTACCCAATTTGTAATATATATATATAATTTCATAATGCTTTAAAAAATTATCACTTCCATTTTTTTCATTGAAAAAAAATATATCAATATAAGATATTAAAAAACACATTAATAATAATGATAAATAAAAATATAAACCACATATATATGCTTGTACCCATGCATGCATCGAAAATTTACAGTGTAAATTTTACACATGAAAAATTCCCACTATATTCATAACATGGTATATATATATATATACACACATATACATGTATTCATGGATGCATGCATGTATATATAAATTAAAATAAAAAACAATGTGTATGCAAAAAAATTTCACAATGAATATTTCCTAAAAAATAATATTTATATTTATAAAACTGTAATAGAAATTTAAAATTTATGTATGTATGTAGGCATTTAATTATATTAACATAAGTATATATATGATTATATTGAATTGGGATTATGAATTTAGATTAATAATTATACATTTTCACTATAAATTTTCACTGGAAATTTTCATTGGAATTGTTGTATTTTTATTGAAAATAAAATTTAAAGTATTAATTTACACTGATAATGGAAAATTTTCACTATGAATTTTCATTGAAATTTTCAATAGAAATTTTTGAAATATCTATTATAAATGTTCACCATGAATTTTTGTTTAAACTTTTCATGTATTTTTGCATTGAAAATTTTGAGTGTAAACTTTCAACTGAAAATTTATAAATTATTTACATTAAAAATATGTACTAAAAATTTTTAGGTTAAATTTACGTTTATGTATATATCCACTAAAAATATACAATGAAATTTTTCATTATAAAATAAAATTTAAAATCTATAATTATTTTAATTTTTGTATTTCCATGTGAACCTTTCTGCCTCTCCTACCACACTTTCCATCCAAAAAGATGACCTATCCCAATTATTCTTCCCACCCGTTCCACCTTCCTCTTCTCTCCCAACACATCACCTCCCTTGAAAATCGATTCTGCATCTTGGTAACCTCATTTCTCATAGCTATACCAACTCCCCAAATCCATTACCATCGAACTCGACATCCTCCTTGGCTCCCTATATACTAAACAACTCTTACCAAACCCTAACTCCTCATTTTTGAACATCAGCTCACTATTTAACTAATTTTTCAACCTACATCCACTATAGATTCCCTACCACTAAATCATCTTCTTCACCTCCCCATATACGTCTCCAAATCTATTGGCCTCTAATCCATGTCACCCCCACCCATTGTATTGGAACCCAGAAGCATGCCAAATTTAATTTCATTGCATAAGTTTGATTTCAAAGAAGATAGTGTTTGGACTGAAAATGATTGGACCACTGGTACAACAATAATAATTAAATGCAATAAAGTTAAAATTGTGGAAATAAATGGAAACCAGATGAAATGTTAAAACCACAAAAATTAAAGGGGTTAAAAACATGGGAAAAATATAATGATCACTATCAGTGAACGTGGGTAAATAACCCCCACCATTACATGAAAAACACAAAAAACATATATTTGTTGAATAAGTAGGAAATAAAAGCTCCCAAATACTAGTAAAACTAATTACTAATTGGTGATGATATTTCCCTTAAAGATGATGTGGAAATCACTGGGGAACCTCCATATTTATAGGTGACTACTATCCCCGCCCATCACCTCTCCAACTGCCTTCTGAATGGATGGTGGGTTTGGTAGAGCTAAACACAAACCATCTACCACTCCTTCCCCCATTAACAAATTGGAGGGTAGAACCATCCATGTAAAATAACTACTGACACATCTCCAATTTGTAGACTTGATTGAGAACCAGTCATATCTCAACACATCCTTTCTATATGAAAAATCATGCTGGTCATGTCTCTTCAGGGACACTAAATGATACGAACCATAAAAACATATTATAGTCAACTAACTTCATCAGGAAACATACCTGATTTTTTTTAGTGTGAATAATCTACAGTTACACACATCCTACTTCCACTAAATCTCACAAAAAGTGATATTGTACCCCAATGTTCTTTATCCATGAATGAATAAAAGGATTCTTTGAAATTTGAAAGGCACTCTGACTATCAAAAAACAATGGAATCTACCCCTATATATGAAAGAGTTCCTCCTACAACCTTATCATCCAATCAAAATCTATACAAGCCTACGATGATTACATGTACTGCTTTTTTATCATGTATCAATCCAAAACATACTGAAAATTATAAATCTAACTCGCATCTCCTCATTCATAAGTAAACACTGAAAAATTATTGGATTTCATTCAGTAATAATCACCTAGAAAATCCAAATTAACATGGCCTCTAATAGTTAAATATGATATTCTATAATATAATGCAACATATTATGTCTCATTGATGTATCTAAGGATCCTCTTTACTATGATCCAATGCTTCTGTCCTAGATTCTCCATGTATTAACTAACTCCACCCACTACGTGTGAAATGTCTATTCTAGTTCAAACCATATCAAACATAAAACATCCAAATTATGATTCATATGATACTTGAGACATCTACATCCTATCTACTTCATTACTAGGACTCATCATAGAGGATAACTATTGGTGAATTTTCATTCTTTTTTGTTTGATGACTTGTTTGTTTACATGTGATTTTAAATTTAAAAACATTTCTATATTTTGATTATTTCATAAACTATAGTGCATGTATTTCTATGAATATTATCACGTTTTATATATAAGATATTTATCTACATTTCATTAGTTTATGAGGATGTATAAAATTTCATTTTTATTACTTTAAAAATTCAATCGATTTTCTAATACACTTTTAGAAACTCTACAGAAAACATTTTTTAAAATATTTTGGATTTATTTTTATAAAAAATCTAAAGACATCATATTTTCATGAAACTTTATTTTATATAAATACAACATGTTTATCATTATTTCATTAATATACATTAAAATATTAAATGGTTTTTTGAATGGTTATTAAATTGATTTAAAATATGATTTAATTTTTTAGTTTTCTAGAATGTTATTAGTTCTATTTTTTGATGATATTTTGAATATTAGATGTCATATTTGTTTGATTATTGATTTTTAGAAAGATAATAAGTGTTTCTACAAATATGTATTTTTGAAAAATATCTAAATATTTTATTTAGTGCCCTTAAAAATTCAATGATGTTTTTAAAGTATATTGTCTAGTTTTTTATAAAGTATGGGAAACCCTACATTCACAATAGTGCAAAATATGGTTCATCAATCCTACGTTACTATTTATCATCCATACATTACATTACTATTCATGAATTGTTGAATGTATGGCTCATCAACCCTATGTTACTGTTCATCATCTATACACTACATTACTGTTAATGAATAGTATAATGTATGGTTCATCAACCCTATGTTACTATTCATCATCTATACTCTATGTTACTGTTCATGAATAGTAAAAATTGTGGTTCATCAACCCTACTTTACTGTTAATAAATAGTGAAAATTATGGTTTATACCCTACATTATAGTTCATTCCATAAATTATGGTTCAAAGCGTACCTTAAAATTCATAAATAGTGAAAAGCATGGTTCACCAACCCTACATTATAGTCCATTTCGATGTTACTATTCATTATGTTCATTTATTTAAAATTTATTTTCTGCATATATATATATATATTTAAAGTTTGTTTTTGGAAAATTCTCATTGAAAATAAGGATTATAATCGAATAATTTTTAACATTTTTTGTGTAATATTTAATGTGTAAAATTAATAAATTTTCAAAATATTTTCCCATTAATTTGGAGGTTTCAAAATTGGTTAAATTAATATTTTTTTAATTATCTTCATATTGGGTTGCTAGTTTTCAAGAGTTGTTGTGTCTAAATTTAAATAATTTTGAATGTATTTAAATTTTTTTTTAAATCATTCAATGATAATATATTTATAAAGTTATTTTTGGAAGACTAATCCAAATTATTTTGAATGATTTTATTTTTGATTTATTCTTAGGGAATAACGAGGCAACAATGCTATGATTTTTATGAATATATTTATGATAGCTATTGATTCAATTTATTTTTAATTTCTTAAGGAATATGTGATTATGTAACTGCTTCATATTTATTATCTCTATATATACCATTCTCTCTTTCAAGAAACATACACAGAATAGTGAGATAAAAAATTGGAGGACACATGGGCTAATATATTTGATACTATGTTTTCAAAAAAGATAAGTGTTGTGAACCTTGAATCGGTTGTGCAATCTGAAATGTCCTATGACACCCATTTTTATCAACTGGAAGATAACTCAAGGGATGAATCAATTATTCATTGACTACAATTTCCATGATGAGACGAGACGATCTAATCCTCACAAACCAGTACCATTTCTTTAATATTTTATCTTCTCATTCTTCTTGTTGTGAGTTTGTAACATGATTTCCTATCTCTAATAAGAAATCCATTTTTGTGTTTATGATTTTAAACATAAAGAATTATTTGTTATCCTGTTTTCTGGGGCTATGACTCTTGTATTCGAATGTTATGATCTATGGGTTGTGACTCAGTGTATCTAAAGTTAGGAATTTTTGGGTTGTGACTCCCAGAGTCTAAAGTAAAGTTGTAAGGGTTGTGTCTTCCCATAAAAATTTCAGTTTTATGGTTTCCCTCCACTAGAAAAGTATTTTTTAAATGTGTTATGATTCCCCCCTAAATATCATTTTTAGTGAACATGTATCACTCACTGAGTATAGATGTATAACAGTATAAGTAGGCCCACTTTGGACCAAACTAATATAAAAAATACATATATTATTTACGTTTTCCATTGTTAATTAACCTCCATAATTAAATTTGATTATTATTTTAATTAATCAATTTACTTGATTAATTTTTTTAATCTGGTCTATTCACCCCCTTTAGACAATCTTCTATTACCCATTCCGACCAAACAATTGGTATCAAAGGTTGACTTTCTTACGAATAGTTTGTCCCTGTGATTATCCTCTTATGATACCTAATAATTGGATTTAGCAGGAAATCCTTTTTATATTTGATTAGCTCTATTATTCTATTTATGATACCTTTCTATTTTTATCAAAATATTATTCCTTTTGTAATTATCTAATCTCTCTCTAGAGTCTTCTTTGATTTTATTTATGCTAATATTTTCTTAGACCCTGTAGTCTAAGGAAAATCATATAAGATGGAAGTATTACACTTGAATGAATCTTGGATAACTCAAAATCTAAATCACTTTGATGGAAATGATTATGGATATTGGAGATCCTAAATGGAGGCTTACCTCAAACAGTTGAGCAATGAGCACTGGTCTATCATGTCAAAAAAGTATAAACTGCCTGAAGCTGACCTAGATAATATTATCGCAATTGATGGTACTAGATATGTTTTAAATTTAAAACTATTAATATTTTATATTTATTATTAACATAACTGTTTTTAGTCAGGTGTATTATTTTAATACATATCATGAAATATGGAAGATTATATAAGTTACTCACATTGGCTCTGACAAATTAATTTGTACCTAACATGGAATTCTTCATCCTGAGTACCAAGACTTCATGATGGGTGAAGATGAAACAGTTAACCAAATGTTCCCTAGATTCACAAGCATTGTGAATGGAATGAATTCACTTAGATAATATTTGGAAAAACTAGTACAAGTGGAATGAGTTCTATGAGTATTTCCAAAAAAATGGAAATCCAAGAAGGTTTCCATTTATGAATGAAATATTTTTAATGAATACACCCAGGATAAATTTTTTGGATCACTACTGTAATTAAAATATTAAATTAATAACATAGCTGATAAAGAGAAAACAATAAAAGGTGTGGATTTTAAATCCATGAATATTGTTTCTACTGAATCTGTTGATTCTCATATACAGGATTGTGAAAAAGAAGATATAGCTCAGATTGTGATTGGAGTTTACAAAAGAATAAACAAATAATGTATTCAAAAAATGGTATAGAAGAAACCCTCAACAAAATATAAGGGAGATAAGAAAGGTGATATAAATTATAATTCTCTAGATTTATGTTCTTATGAGTGCAGGAAGAAAGGGAATATCAAATCGATTGTCCCAAACTAAAGAATGTATATAAATAATGAAAGAAGGAAAGAAATGATTTGGAAACTATTTGGAGTTGTATAAAAGAATATGATTCTAGTGAACAATATAGAAATGAAAAATAATGTTCTAAATTGTTCTTTATGTCATCACTGGATAAGGTTAGTAATTTTTTTTATGAATATTCTAATTTTTAATGTGATTATGAAAACCAAAATGTTTTTGAATTACAAAATTAAATTGAAAGATTAATAAAAGATATTTTCAACAATTATTATTTATATAATAATCTCAAATTAAAAAATGAGATTTTTTTTGAAAATAAAATAACTTTTCAATAGAATGAAAAACTGAATAACAACAATTCTTCTTCTTCTCATTAAAAAGATTATGAAAATATGAAATCTGCTCAAGATTTGAATGATAATTTAAAAAAAGAAGTTGAATGTATTAAAGATGGTTTCTATTATTTTATTCAAGGTTGTGAAAAATATCATGAGATGATGTATTTTAATGAATCTGATAAAAAAAATATTGTTTTGGTTGTATTAGGTTATTAACCCAAATGTATAAAACTCATTTAGCTAAAATTTTAAATTGTTGTACTTTAACTGTTACTTATTTTAAATGTGGCCTGAATGGTCATTATCCAAATGAATGTTTTATTAGATTTAAAAAATCATTGGAATTTTAAAAAACTATTATTTCCAAATCCTTATTATCTATTGTACCTTACAATAAATGTTTAAATTCTATATGAGTACCTGAAAATTGTATAACTAATCTTATTGGACCCAAAGTAGCTTAGGTACCTAAATTTTCATGTAATTGATTTTTGATGGAGAAATACATTTGACATATCAAGAAAAATATATGGTACATGGATATTGGATACTCTAGGCGTATGACTAGAGACCCATCAATTTTTACCACTTACAACACATGTGATGGAGACACTATTACATTTAGGGACAATTACAAATGAAAAGTAAAAGGTTTTGGAAATGTTGGTATTTCAAATTATGGTTATATTTATAAAGACTTAATTTTTAATGGATTATAAAATAATTTAACTAGTATGTCACAAATATGTTAAAATGGAATAGAAGATAAATATAAAATTGATACATGTTTAGTTTTTAAATATAATTCATTATTATTTTATGCTAATAAAAAAGATAATAAGTTTACAATTGATTTTTCTGAAGTAACTATTCAACGTGTAATGTGATTGAAGGACGTATAGAATAAAAATATACTTTGGCATCGAAGCTTAGGTCATATTAATTAAATATTTCTATATAAGCTCTCCAATCATGATAATGTGTTATAACTTCCTTCCTTAAAGAATTAGCATCTTCATGTCTGTGATGTATTCATAAAAGGGAAGAAACATAGAATTTTATTTGGACCCATCAATCAGATAAGTACTAATTGTCCTTTACTCTTAATAAATCATGATTTATTTGGCCTCATTCAAATTTTCATCCTTGGTGGAAAGAAATACACCTTACTTATTATTGATGATTATAGTAGATTTACTAGTGTATAATTTCTTACCCCTAAAAATGATAAAATTTTAAGATTTACTTTATTTTTTAAATTAGTTCAAAATTAAAAAGGCTATAAGATTATTTTTATCTGTAATTATAAAGGAGGTTAATTTTATAATTTAGAATTTTATTTTTTTTTCTAAAAAGAATTTTTATTTCCATAATTTTTTTGCTCTTTGAACACTACAAAAAAATGGTGTTGTAGAATGGAAAAATATAAATCTTATTGAAATAGATCAAACTATGTTATGTGAATATATTTTTCCTAGATATAATTGGGATAAGTATATATTTTCTTCAAGTTATATTTGATATAGAATTATTATTAAATATTATTTAAAGAAAACTCTTTATAAATTATTGTAAAATAAAAAGCCTAAAGTTGGTTACATTAGAGTTTTTGGCTCTAATGTTTTTATTTTAAACTCAAAGGATAATTAAGATAAATTTAATTATAAGAGTGAATAAGGTATTTTTGTTGGTTATTATAATAATAATAATGTTTATAGAGTTTATAATAAAATTACTTTGATTATTGGAGAATATGTTCATGTTATGTTTGATGAAAATAATGATAAAATAAATTAGAATTATAATACTATTGATGATGAGTTAAAAAAATTTAATTTTGGTGAAGAACATCCACAAGATGAGAATGAATCAATTGAGGAGGAGCATAATATTTATAAAACATATCCAAAATCATGGAAGATTCACAAAGATCATTCTGTTGAAATTTTAATCGGTAATGTTGATTATGGTTTTAAAATTAGAAAATCTATTTTAAAATTTAATGCCAATTTTGATTTTATTTATGATTTTGTACCGTTTAATATTAAGTTTTCTTTGAAATATGCAAACTAGAATGTTCTTATTTTAGTTGAATTAAATAAATTTGTTCAAAAGAATATTTGGACTTTAGTATAATTGACTAAGGATAAACCGGGGATTAGAATAATGTGGATATTTAGCAACAAGTTAGATGAATATGGAAATATTGTCAAAAAAATCTAGGCTTGTTGGTCAAGGATACTCTCAAGAAGAAGGAATAGACATTGAATATTCTTTTTCACCTGTTACTATGTTAGATTCAAATAGATTGGTTTTGGATTTTTCTTATTTTCACGATTTTAAATTATATCAAATGGATTGAAAAAGTGATTATATAAATGGTTTTATAACGAACGAAGTTTATGTTTATCAATCCCCAGGTTTTGAATGTGAAAAATTTCCTAACCATGTTTTTAAAATTTCTAAAGCATTTTATGGTCTCAAACAAGTACCTCATGCTTGGGCAGAAATAATTTCATTGTTTTCATTAAATATTTCATTCATGGAAGGAAACATTGATTTAGATATTTTTTATTAAAAGATAATATGATGATACTTTAGTTATTTAAAATTTTGTTAAAGTTATAGTTTTTGGATCATCTAGTGAAATAATCTTTAATGAATTTTCTTCTTCGATGTCTTTTGAATTTGACATGAGTTTAATGTGAGAATTAAAATTATTTATTAGACTCAATTTTTTCAAAGAAATGAAATAATTTTTCTTAATCAATCTAAGTATTTTAAAGAGTTAGTTAAAAGATTTGGTCTTGATTCTCCTAATCTATGAAAAATCATATGGGTACTAATAGTGAATTAGATATTGTGCTTTTGATAAATATTTTGATTTTAAATTTTATAGAGGCAAGATAGGTGGCTTTCTATATTTAACTAAATCTAGACCAGATATCGTTTTTAGTGTTTCTTTATGTGATATATTTCAAAAGGATTATAAAGAAATCCATATTAAATCATTAAAAATAATAATTAGATATGTTAAAGGAACTGTTGATTCAGGTTTATTTTATCCAAAATATAACGGTTTTGATTTAACAACTTATTTTGATTCTGATTTTAGATGATGCAAAATTGATAGAGAAAGTACATCAGTAATATGGAATTTTATAGGAAAATGTTTAATTTCTTAGTCTTCTATGAAATAACTATTGGTTGCTTTATCTACTATGGAAGCCGAGTTTATCTCTTCTTCTAGTAATTGTTCTCAATGCTTATAGATTAATAAAAGATTATTAGATTTTATTTTTTATATTTTTTTTGATATTTTATAATAATACTTATGTAATTTATATTTCTAAGAACCCCTTACAACATTCTAGATCACCAAATATTGATCTTTGATATCATATTACTAATGATCATGCGAAAAAGGGTGATATTGTTTTATAATTTATACCTTTTTAAAATTATCTTGCATATATTTTTACAAATCCATTAGACTCTAATCAGTTTGAAAATAATTACATTTCAACTTGGTATGTTGGAATTTTAATTTTTTTAACGCATTTGATTAGGAGGAGTTTGTTTTCACTTTTTTTTATTTAAAAAAAGGGGAGAAATAAAAAGGTTTTTGTTGTTTGAAACATTGATTTTTGGATAGATTTTGGGAGAGAGATTCTGAGTGAAATAAATTGGTTATAAATGCTTTGAAAAATTGGTGATAGTTATTTCAAATTTTTTGGTTTTTTAATCAAACTAAAAGGGGGAGATTGTTTCTGCATGTGAATTATTTTTGGTTTGATCACTTGTTTGTTTACATGTGAGTTTTACATTTAAATACATTTTTTATATTGATCATTTTTTAATCTAGAGTTTATATATTTCTGTGATTCTTATAATTTTGGATAGATAAGAGAATTATCCACTTTTCACTAGTTTATGAGGATGTCTGAAAATGCATTTTTATTACACTAAAAATTCAATTGATTTTCTAATATATTTTTAAGAAATATATAGAACAATGTTTTAAAAACATTCAATATTTATTTTAATAAAACATATACAAATATCATATTTTCATGAAACTTAATTTTATAGAAATCCAACATGTTTATCTTGATTCCATTACTTCATATAGAAGTTTAAAAAGGTCATTTGAATGGTGATTGATTTGGTTGAAGTTATACATTTATTTTTCCGAGCTATAATTTTCCAGAATGTTATTGGTTCTATTTTTTATGATATTTAGGAAAATATATATCGAATTTATTTTATTTTTGATTGTTTGAAAAGATTACAAGTGATTCTACAAATAATTGTTTTTTATCATATTCCGAATCTTTTTTTAGAGGCCTTAGAAATTATTTGATTTTTGTTAAAGTATAGTGTCTAATTTTTCACAAAGTATGGGAAACCCTAATTTTGAAATAGTTCAAAGTATGGTTCATCGACCCTACACTACTATTCATCATCCATACATCATGTTACTTTACATGAATAGTGGAAATTATGGTTTATCATTCCTAAATTATTTTTCATCATCCATATGCTAAGTTACTATTAATAAATAGTAAAAAGTATGGTTTATCAACCCTACATTACATTTAATCATCTATACGTTACGTTATTGTTCATGAATAGTTCATAGTTTTGTTCATCAACCCTACGTTACTGTTCCTGAATAGTGAGAAGTATGGTTCTTACCCTAATTTGTTGTTCATTCCACAATTTATGGCTCATAGCCTATATTACTGTTCATGAATAGTGTAATGTATTGTCAATCAACTATACATTACTATTATTTTGGAAGTTACTAATCATTCCGTGCATTTTTTTAAATTTTATTTTCTATATTTGTATAGATTTTTAAAAGTTTTTATATTAGAAAAATTCTCATTAAATATAATGATTATAATCAAAGAGTTTTTAATATTTTTGGTGGAATAATTAAAGTGGAAAATTTATAATTTATAAATTTCATTTTCCCATTAATTTACAGGTTCAAAAATTGTTTAAAATAAAATTCATTAATTTACTTACAGATTGTGCTACTTGTTTTCAGGAACTGTTTTTTCTAAATATAAAAAAGTTAGAATGGATTTAAATCAATATTTTAAATCATTCATTGCTGCTATATATATAGAGATAATTTTGGAAGAGTTATTCAAATTATTTTGAATAATTTTATTTGATATTTATTCTATATAAATAATGTGGAAATGATGCTTTGATTTTTATATAGGTATTTAGGATATCACTTGATTAAATTTATTTTGAATTTCTTAAGGAAGTGGAGCTACTAATATTGCTACATATTTATTCTTTCTCTCTATATATCTTTCTCTCTTGTTGGAAACATATATAAAATAGAAATTTACCAAATTGAATGACACACAAGATAACATATTTGATACACTATTTTCCAAAATAAAAAGTGCTATGAACTTTGATCCTACTATGCAATCTGCAATGTCCTATGACACTGTATTTCATCAACGGTAAGATATATCAAGGGATAAATTAATTATGCTTTGAATCTAATTTCCTTGAAGAGATGAGATAAAATAATCCTCTACTACCAGTACCATTTATTTAATATTTAATCTTCTCATTTGTCTAGTTGTGAGTTTATAACACCATTTCCTCTATCTCATACAAACTCTATTTTTCTATTTATAATATTAAACATAAAAGAATTATTTATTATCCTATTTTATCAGATTGTGACTCCTAGATTCTAATGTTTGAATCAAAGGGTTGTGACTCCCTATATCTAATGTCAGGACTATTCAGGTTGTGACCCACAATGTCTAAAGTAAGGTTGTAAGGGTTGTAAATCTCCATAAAAAATTCAATGACATAGTTATCTCACCACCAGAAAAGGATTTTGTAATTGGATTATCATTACAACATAAAAACAATTCTTTAATACACACATATCTCTTACTGAGTAGAGAGGTATAAGAGTAGAAATATGCCCACTTTGGATAAAAATAACTATAAAAACATCCATGTTTTATTTACTTTTATCATTTCTAATTAACCTCAATAATTAACTTTAATAATTTTTTAATTAATCAATTTATTTGATAAAATTATTAATATTATCAATTAACCCCCCCCCCTAGACCATCTACCATTATCCATTGTGACCTAAAAATAACACGAAATTAATAAGAATTTGGGTGGAAATTTTCTTACAATATTGCATGTTGAAGAATTTCAAGACCCTCTATAAGTAATTAATATATGAGAGAAAAATCTTCCCCTTATTCCTGTCGTGGAAAATATACATCCAAATAATCTTGTTTCCGGGTCCCAAGTCCATCATATCAAACAACCTATACAATTATTCTTTTGTATCCATGATTTTAGCATTTTTTGGACTTACAACGAACATTTCATCCACATACAATATATTAATGATGAAGTCATTAACATCTAAACCCCTAAAATTAGAATAATGATTTTAATGAAGTCTTTTGTATATAGGAATTATGATATAGAAATAAAATCTATTTTAGCAACATTTTGGCACCTGCTTGAGACCATAAAAATATATTTTCAACCTCTAAGCCACGTTCTATTTTCCTTATTCTAAAAAACCATCTGATCAGAGAATATATTTATCTTCATCAAGATCACCATAGAGAAAAATAGTCTTCACATCCAACTATTCAAGATTTAAACTGTATATTGCACATATCACCAAAAAAATATAAATATTTTTAAGTTTAACAATATGAGAAAATAATTCATCAAAATCAATACATCCATTATGAGAATATCCTTTGACTATTATTCTTGAAAGATATCTTTCCACACGATCCTTTCTATCTTTCCTGATCTTAAAGACCCATTTGTGTCTGATAGCATTCATTCCATGATGTAGTGGAATAATATCCCATTTGTTGTTCTTTCATAGGGAGTAAAGTTCCTCTTCAATCACCACCATCCACGAGGATAAATATGGACTGTATGTTTTCTCAACAAAAGATTATGGCACTGTATCCTCTATCAATAATAATTACAAAATATTTCTCTCAATCCCAAATTTTGAGTTCCGTACTAGTTCTATTTTCTACTAAGTTGACCATCGTAGTCCAAAATCAATTGGATCATGATGTTCATAAACTAGAAATGCAATAGAGGAAATTAGTTTTTCTTTATATTTTTTATCTACTTTTACTGTTGTTGTTTCTCTATTCGTATTCTCTATATCTTGATCATTTATCATTTTCACATTTTCTTCTGAAAAAACGTCATCTCTACTGATGATAAATTTTCAGGTAGTGGAGTATCAAAAAGAATACCCTTTAACACCATCAACAAACCCCAAGAAGATACAATTCATAGATCTCGAATCCAACTTTGACCTTTCTTTATCATTAAAATGAGAATATAATGGACATCAAAAAGTATGTAACTAATAAAATATAGTGACTTTACTAGTCCCCATCTCCATCGATGTCTTTTGATCAATCAACATTGAATGGGATCAGTTGATGAGAAAACATGCGATATTCATTACTTCTTCCCATTTTTTGGCAATTACTAAAGTCTTCAACACTACCCTTTGTCTATCAAATCGGGTTATATTCATCCACTATTCCACTCCATTCAATTGAAGAGTGTATGCCACCGTGAACTATATCTTGATTTATTATTATTGAAAAAAGTATAATACTCATCACTTGTATATTCTCCAACACTTTCATTTCTGAGACACTTGATGTTCTTTCCAAATTCAAGCTACGTCCTCGCATTGGATGTTTTAAATAATTAAAAAACACATTATTTACTCTTGATTGGATACACCCAACATCTCTAGGAATAATCATCAATGAAGTATAAATAGTACTTTTCTCCTCCCAGGGATATAACTAGTGCTTTACAAACATTATAATGGATCAAATCTTAGATATTTCTCTCCTTGTTTCTAACATTCAAATAATTAACCCATGTTTCTTTATCAAAACATAATTATCAATAAATGGAAATGATACCTTTATAATCCCAAGAATAAAATTCTAATATGGAAGAATATTTAGGCCTTGTTCTGACATATGAACAATCTTCCAATTCCATATCATCGTCCATGCTTTCGTTTTGGTAGTTTATGAGACAACTATATACACCTCCTTGTACATTTCACCCATAAGCACATACAGGTTCTAGGAGATATTCTCTCCCTTAATCACCATAAACATTCCCTTCACAATTCTCATCACTCCATTCTTGGTCCACTTATTTCATCTGATGTGATAAAATTTTCCTAAAGACTATATATCCATCTTTAATACATTCACATGGCACACTAAAAGGATTGTTCAAACACAAATACTACGAATATTCAGTTTTATGGTACCGACTCTAATGATCTTTAGGGTGTCATCATTCCTCATATAAAAAAGTACTTCTGGGATAGTTTCATACTAATCAAACTATTCCCGTCAAGACTTCATGTTCCATGTTTCTCCTGATTCTATTATCCATGTGTATTTAAGATATTTTCTTCTTCTAGAAGTCATCTCTACTTTACTAAATAGTATACCTTCATTTCCATAAATACACTCCACATTTTCCTAAGATCACCTTTTTCTACTCTTCTAATTCCAAAAAACCATCTTGAAATTACCCTTATAGAAACAATATTAATATATGACTTTGTTTAACTTACTCCATGATTTGGACCTACCATGATTTAGGATCCCATCAGAAGCATGCTCTATTTTCCTTCCTCTCTCTATTGATAGATCCTCTACTAGATGAGAAGTTTCTGGTGTATCATCTTTATTCTTATGTGGAATTTCTTCTTTATGAACCATGGCTACATCATCATTGAAAAGAATAATATCCATCATGATATTGTTGGGGAGGATGATGATGTGTTTCCATACGAATATAAAAATTTATGAAGCACAATCTACACGCGTTCAATAACAAAAAAATTATAGCCGAACATCATGAGCAAAGAAAATAGGGTATTGAGGCTGTTGTTGTGGTCGATCACTGATTATTAATATTCTATTTTAATAGGGTATAGATTTCTCTTAAGTAAAGTATTTTTGTGTAGTGACTTGACCTCACATTTCATCATTAGAGTGTCTGGTATTTCCTTTGCTGAATATTTCTCTAAAATGATTGATAAGACCCTGTATTCCAAAGTGTAATGGATGCTGGTAATAAATTTCCCATCCATGTCATTCTTCTTCTCATCCTTCACACCCTTTAGTCTGTCACCAATTTTCAGTATGAAATTTCTATTTCACAATACTTACTGTATCTTTTTTTTCCAGAATGGTAAATTATTCCCATTTATGTTTTCAATCAGGTATTTTTCTAACATCTAGATATGCTATCAGTCTATAACATACACTATTTAACAATGGTGTATTTAATAATATTTTTTTTCTAAAGGGAATGATCAACTGTATTTTCAATCACATAGCATACTTAAATATATGAGAATTATTAATACTCAAAAAGTTAATAAAATTTGACCATAACATTTCTCTAAAAAAACTTTTAGGGAAAAAATGATTTGTCCATTGTTGAATCAATAATTATGAGGTAAAATAACATGAAAAAAAATTAGACATAAATAGACACAAGATTTAACGTGGAAAACCCCCAAAATGAATGGGGTAAAAAATCATTGGAAAAGAGAAGGATCACTATGGATAAAAGTGGGTATACACTCTCTCACTATTACAAGGAGAAAATTATAAAAATATTTCTCTGGAAAAAGTTTGGAAATAAACCTCAAAAATATCTCCCATACTAATGAATAGAAAATTATGAGATTTTGGATGAAGATAACGAGAATATGAATGGGGTAGCTCTCTATTTATAGGCTTGTTCTAGCTCTTCCCAATAAATCTCCCACTAAATTCTCAATGGTTTTTGGGTTTGGAGGATCTGGAAACCGACCATCTACCATGACTTTCTTCATTGAAAACTGTGGGGGTGACATAATCCAAGGAAAACAACTACTAAAACATAGCCCTAACTTCCACACTAATCTTTTGATTATTGGATTCATACTCTTCAGCTATAAGATCCTAAATCATGACATTATTCATCTTTGGCTATAATCACTTCCTCACCCTAGTGGTTATGAGTTCCATCTTTCTAATTTTTTACATCAATGTCCAGAATCCCTAATATTCATGGGTTTTTAATCTTCTTCACCATTGTAGGTTTGATTTCTATTCCATTCTTTTTTACATTCATTTCATAAAACCATAATATTTGTGGTTATTTGAATTTCCTCACCCTAACAAGTTACAATTTTACATGAATAATTATTACATGAATCAATTTCCCAAATGAAAATTATATTGTCCATCTAGCATATTGTGGTAAGTCTTGTTCCATTACTAAACTATGTACTATCCACATGAATAATGTATCTTTTAAAATTTCAAATACGTTTTTTGAAAATGATATTCACTTTCATATTCCAATTCTCTCCCAATATGTATATTCTATTTTAGAAAAACCATGTCTCATATAAAAACTAATGTGTTTCTTTGAAAGTGTTTCAGAAATTCATTATTTCTTGTTGAAAACTTAATCAATAAATGTGGTTTGTTTCAATATTCATCTTGGTACTTATTTTCATTTCATTTCAATATCATATATTACATATACTCTAATTTCTATTATAATAAAAGAACCACATTATTTATATATATTCTGTAAAATCTAATTTCAAATACAACCTTTTACTATAAAACTATATTTTTATATAATTTTTTTATATCATTGTATATTTTCTCATTAATGTTGCAACATCCCTAAATCCTAAAGTAAGAACATTATATTTGAGAGAATGTATAACATGCATCACCAAAAACATGAGGGTATATTATTGCCTTAGAATTTGAAATATATTTACTATTAAATATATTATATTCCTTGTAAGTTAGGTGATACTAAGTTATCATGCGATATACGAAATGATGAGTTTCTTCAAACAGCTTGCGTTACATGCAAGACCGATTTTTATTGAGTAATGATATATTATTAAAATAAATTTAATATAATAAGTAATGAACTAGCTGTTAAATTAGTAGTTATGAAAAGGTTTAACTAACTTATGAAAATATATGGTTTACACAAATATAATATTATTTCATTGGTTACAAATTAATTATAAATGAATATGAAACTAATTGAATATAAAAGAAATCATTATAATTTTTATGATCAGAAAGATATTTTCCAATAATAAATTAAATTAATTACAATTAGTGAGTGATATTTCTGTGAAATATATAATTTATATTGAATAAAATATTGTTTATATTCATGCAATATATTTTATAAGCTTAATATAAAAACAAGACAAATTTTATGCATAAAATACAATATTTTTATTACGGCATTTTCACCGCCTTTTAGTGGTGAACCCATTTTAAATCCAATTTTTGACCCTTTATTAAATTTAATATATCAAAATAAATTCAATATTTTGAAGATAAACATAAGAATTAGGTTAGCGTGAGTTTTTGATATTTTTCTAAGAAGATTCATTTTTAATTAATACTGAAAAATACTGAATTTTAACTCAAAACTACCTTTTCATCGAATTTATTTTTAAGGATAAATTATATTTTCAATAGTTTATAATTTTTAATTATATCAATTTTTTATCAAATAATCCAATTTAGTACATTGGAACCAATTTCACATTGAAATTGACAATGAAAACATAAGAAATATTTGAAAATTATTTACTTTAAAAACCTGCATTGTCGTACTGTTTATGAGATTAAATTTAAATTATTTTATACCACTTATATGAATTGAATTTGGAAAAATGGATTCCATATTTAGAATCATAATAATTATAACTTCTAAAAAGTAAAACATAGTTTTTTACCAAAAATATTTATGAATGTAATTAAAATCAATTACAATGATTAAGGATAAATTAAGGTTAAAAACAGACTAAAACATAAACTTAAGGCCCAAAAGGACCTATAAAATTGTAAAAAATCTATTGGATGGATATATAATGACCCTATAATCTCCTTTATTGAATTAGATCCATTATTGGAGCTAATTAAAATGTAAAAAACGTACATGGAATTCCATTGTAAAAATATTACCAGAGTGCCACTCCTTACCCGAATGTCCCGAAGGCCTTCATTTTTTTATTGATTTTTGATAACCCCACTTTCAAGGGATGAGGGTGAAAACATACAAGACCGATAGACTTATATATTACATGGCTCGTAGGCTTAATAGATTAAATGACCCGAAGGTCTTAGGGAATTCAACCAGACTATAACTACAATGAATTTCCCCTCCCAAACATTTTCATTATGCTGGTAGATCTCCAATTTATCATTTCCATCTAGATAGGCTTACTATTCAAGAAAAGAATGGTCCTGATGGCGTATACATACCCTCTAATTCTTTCAAATCCATTTGGTTCTTCTCTGGTGAGTGCAATTGCTCTGAATCCTCCTCTAGGGATACTCTTTTTTTGTAGAGTTTGTTTGGGGAAATTGTACTGGTCATATATCATCAACATACCTACCCTCATCCAATAAACCTCTCATTTAGAAGTAAGAAATCCAAGGAAGTATTTTGGTTCAAACCAAAATTAGTTACCTGATTAAGAAGTAACCAATTACCTCATGTTTTTTAGTTTTATTTCCATTATCCACTCCTTAAACTCTTATTATTTTAAGATTACATAAAAAAATTATTATAAATATACTATTTTGTTGTTATGTTAATATTTCTACCTACACATACACATAAATTCATCTAATGAGTAATGAACATACTATTTCTGTGTACAGAGAAATACTGAGTCACCAAATGATGATTGTTCATTTTTCCGTTACCACCTCTCCTGGTGGACATTATTATGGAAAATATATTTATAAATATGATATATATTATATTTATAATGTCTTTATACTTTAATAATTTTTATTTGTAACATAACATTATTCTTTTCATCTTGTGTAAATATGTTAATTTCGTTTGAGGAAGTGTGGACTACCGCCCCCTCAAAGTGATGTGACTCATTAATGCCATACATGGAATATATAATGGACAGTCTTAACAAACCCATGTAATATATATATCATAGATATTATAATTTAATTATAATATACATATATCAATTACATTTAATTATTTTAATAGAACAAATAAATGAAAGTATCGTTCATGCGTATGTATGGCCTACTGTCTCCATGAACTGTGCATTTCATTTCGTATATCCAATCATTATAGATTATTCTAATTAAATTTGTACTGAAAATATATTATAATTATATAATGGGTTACAATATTTAGATATTGAAAACAATATCTAATTAAACATAACAACAAATAATAAGTCAAAACAAACTTGAGAGAACTATAAAATTGACACCCAAAATAGTCAAAATAATGAAATATTGTTCACAAACAGGTAATAAGATATTATAAGAAGTTAATATATGATATTAGGATTATGAGTATGATTTTGGTATAAGTTTTTAACATATTTTAAACCCCTATATTGTATGATAAATTCCACACGACAAAAGTGTGGTTAAGGTAATGGATTCTAGTCTTACTTTTCTTTCTATGAGGTATACAGTTTATACACCACTTTCTTATTTTTTGTAGTGAATCTTCTTCACCTTTAGATACATTTTATAATGAATCATTTTTCTTCATGGTATAAAAAAACTTTAATCATGGGAATTATTATTTTATTGTTTCATGTGGTATGTGATAATTTGAGATGCTTAATGATTAGTTTCCTAAAAAATATCCATAATGATTATATTTGAAATCTCACCTGATTTTGTGATTGATAACATTATATTGAAACAATATCTTTGTTGAAATAATTTTTCATTGTAAATTATCTTAAATATATATATTCTCACACAATGGATATTTTTATTTCCTAAAATTTGTATCATTTTAAAAACATCTTTCACTTTGACAGTTATTTGATTGATAGGTAAAATATTGATAAATCCTTATCTTCCATTCAATACAGATAAATTTTTGATAAGGAACATTATTTATTAAATATATGAGGAATTATTTGGACATTAAATAAATTGGTTGGATACTATTTAAGGAAATACCTATGGGTTAAGGATACATTAATGAAATATCCTCGATGCATCGGTATCCTCATGAGACGAATTTGTTGGAAAAATCCAGATATTTTCAAATGTCTCTTTACGGTAAAGGTATCATGTGTCTGGGAAGCATGACATAAAATAATAATGAATTTAACACATTTATTTTTATTTATTATTCATCAACGAGATTTTTTATCTATATATGTATGGATTCATTACATTTTTCTTCAATTGATTAAATGGAATTAATTTTCAATTTCTTAAATTACCATATAGATATTACCATATCTAATTATTTGAATGGAATTTTGTTATCAGTTTTTTAACTGGTGATGTTAATTTATTCTCATTGATTAATTATTTATTCTATTTTATTTACTCTCAATGAAAATTTGAGCTCAACGTTATTATGTTTCTTTCCCTAGGTTATGAATAAGAATTATTTGAATAAGTATTCAAGTGAATAATTTATTTCATTTTATATGTACCATTTTTGTATTTTCTATTTACCAATCTATTATGTGTATCATGTATGTAATCTGGATTTCCAATACTGCTAAACTGATTGGTCCTTTAGGATTTTATTACTTATAATAATTCCAATGTAATAAAGTAATGCATCGGCTCTGGGCTTCTGGGTTCTGGGCATTCCAGTTGCTGTCAAAGGATGTTTCACAGTAACCTAGGAAACTAGATTTATAAAAAATATATTAGGGAGCACAAAAATAATTTATAAATTCAGGATAAGTATAAAAGAACATCCTGGAAATTTGGTAGGTTAGAGATTATATGCGTATTCCAATCAATACATCATAGTCTAGATACTATAAGTGGATGTGGTTTGGGCATAAATGTATATATGAGTAACAACTCTAAAAAGGTGTCCCCGGCCTGACCCGGGGTAACTTGGTATATGAAAATGGTCCTTACTTCACATGTGGGTTGAGACTCCGATGGGATATGATTAAGATAATTTACATTTTTTTAAAACCATTATAATGTATTGAGAAGTAAAGATGTCAAAAATGAATCCATGTTTATGATTCTGAGATTTATTATGCCTAAAATTTTCAATTTATATTATGGGTTTCCCTAGTTATTGGGTTATAAATTATTTTATGAAATATTGTATTATATTCCATTCTTTATAAATGGTACCTAGTATAGGTAACAAGAACTCAACCAATACAGTTGATCCAAAGAGTAAGAAGGATCATATCATTCATGGTCTAAAGACAATATATCGTAGGGAAATAGTATCCCATGTATTCTCGTCATATGGGGAAATAATATCATATGTTAACAAGATAAGTAAATAATTATCCAATTCCTATGTATTTTAAGGGAAGAAATAGAAGAAGAGGATAACTAAGGAAAATATGGAAAAAAGGAATAAGGGAAAGAATGAATTTCCGAGACGTGACAATAGTTGAAAGAGTCACTCTGTTAAATGCCTAAAGGGAATGGTAGTTTGTTATAAGTGTGGAGAAAAGGGTCACAAGGATATTGAATGAATTGGTAAAAATAAATAGGATATTATTCTTTGTTACAAACGAATATAAATGAGACACTATAAAAATTATTGTCTCAATTGTCAAAGGAATATACCCCAAATGATACTATTGAATAATGATCAAGTTATGATACTACCAAAGATAATAAAGAATGATTAATATGCCTATTCAATAATTATTTCATTTGAATATTTTTTCATCAATGTAATTTTTATAAGCATTATTTAATATTTGAGGAATGCTCTCTAGTGATTTTTTATTAACTATTTGAGATCATATGCTTAATGGTACCTAGACAAGTGATTCAGTAGAAATTTAATCATTTCAAAAAACTCATGGTTGATGGAAATACAACCCTAAATATGATCTTGTTGTTGAGATAATGATGAATAGATGATTTATTTGGATAAGTTATTATTAAATTGGAACTGATTAATGACTTGTCAAGTAGTGGTCTATACTATCGTTGATGGAGTTTACAACAATTTTGTATTTAATTGATATATTTAATAACATGTTTCATACGTATTTAATAAGTTAGAATTCAACCTTATAATAAGGCTTATTAGTGATTCGAGTTATTAACATATTTCAAGAGGATACATGATAATGTTATTCACAATTTTAAAATGTGTAAATTTAATAGTTCATTATATTGATTAAAGGATAATGGTAAGAATTTCAGTGAACTCCTTTTAAATGTGTTTTATCATAATATTGTGAAGTGTTTAACCATTTATATAATGTTATAAGTTGATCTTTGGATTTGGTTTTAGAGATTGATATATTAAAAAACTATATGATTAATGTTGTTCCATGAGATAAGGTGGAAATAGTTTAAGGCACAAGCAATGGATAAGATTGTTCTTATATAAACGTACTATGTAAGTATATTTAATTATATTCATATAGAGTGAAATAATTCCTAAACTCTAGGAAAAAATTTCTTCAATCCAAATTGTTTTCCTAGTACTTTAATTTTAGATGAATCAAATGGACCCTTAGATCATCAAGTATTTAACGATTTTTGATTTTTATCATTCTCATAACCATGTTCTATTATACACTCCATCAGAACATGACTTTTATATTTTTCTTATGCATCTAATTTTCTGTTTCTAACCTATATTCTTCTACTAGGGAAACTATTTACGTTACCACTGTACATTCATCTCTCTTTTATTAAGAAGATGTGTTATTAACCCTATTCAATATGTGTATTTTTCAACAATATTTATATTCAAATATCAATAAATTTATTACTAAGATCAATTTTAAATTTTTAGGATTCAATATAATTAACTTTTGGAGAATGTAACAACCTGAAATCCTAACATATGAACAATGTATTTGAAAGCGTGTATCAGATGCTTCACCAAGTGAATAATGGTATATAATACCCTAATAATTGATAATATATTTAATATTATATATATTCTATACCTTTCAATTCATGTGATATTAAGTTATCATGTGACATATGAAAAATGACATTCTTAAAATGGCTTACGTTACAAGAAAGACCGAGTTTTATCAAATAATGATATATTATTGAAATATAATTTAATATAACAAGATATAACCAAGAAATTTAATTATTAGTTCTAAAAATGGTTAACTAACTTATGAAAATCTATGTTTTACATAAATATAAAATTATATAATTGGTTATAAATTAATTACAAATGAATATGAATCCTAATTGAATATAAAAGAAAATATTATTATTTTTTTGATAAGAAAGATGATTTACCCTAATAAATTAAATTAATTACAATTAGTGAGTGATATTAATGTGAAATATATATTTTATATTCAATGAAATATTTTTGATATTAATCCAATATACTTTATAGGCTCATTATAAAAACAAACCCAATTTTATGCATAAAATACTATATTTTTATTAATGCATTTTTACCGCCTTTCAGTGGTGAACCCATTTTAAATCCAATATTGGAACCTTTTATAAATTTACAATGTTAAAAAAAATTTCATATATTTTAAGATAAAGATAATAATTAGTTTAGGGTTATTTTGTTTTATTTTCCTATGAAGTTTCAATTTTTAATGAATTGTGAAATATACTAAATTTTGACTCCAAACTAATTTTTCATATAATTTATTCATATGGTTAGTTATATATTAAATGGTTTTTAAAGTTTAATTATATAAATGTTTTATCCATTAATCCAATTTAGGTAATTGGAATAAATTTTACTTTAAAAATGACTTTGAAAACCTAAAATGTTTTTGGACATTTTTACATTAGAAACCAGCATTATTATCCTACCCGTGAGATTAAATTTAAAATAATTTCTACCACTTAGGTGATTGGAATTTGGAAATATGTATTTCATATTCTGAAAAATCATAATTTCTAATTTCTAATAATAATAAAATTGTTTTTTACAAAAAATTTTATTGAATGTAATTAAAATTAATTACAACAGTTAATATTAAATTAAACTTAATATGGGACTAAACCTTATCCTTAAGGACTAAAAATAACTATAAAATTGTAAAAATTCTATTTTATGGACATATATAGATCCCATACACTCATGTATTTAATTTGTTTCATTATTTTTGACACTTTCAATGAGAAAAACGTGTATGGAATTCCTTTGTGAAAATATTACAAGAGTGCCACTTCTCCTCCACTTTAAAAAGGAATCATATCATCCCACTTCTTCACACCTATGAATCCACATTGGATCAACCAAGCTGACAAATAATAGCTCATAAACATACCTAAACTCATAATATAAGCATATTCTTGGGTATAAATCAATCCAAGGAATCCATTTGGTAAGAACCAAAAGTAGTTACTTAATTAAGAGGTAACAAGCTTCCTCAAGATATTTAGTTTTATTTCCATTTTCCTCTCCCTATAATATTTTTATAATAAGAGTAAATAAAAACCTATATCCTAAATATATTATGGTGTTTTATGTTAATATTTGTACATAAACTTACACACACATTCATCTAAAGGGTAACAAACATACTATCTCTTTGTATGGTGAACTACTACCTCACGAAACGATGATTGTTCATTTTTCCTATAAACCCTATCATAGTGGCCATTATAATGAAAAATATATTCATATAATATATATATGAAATTTATAATGTATTTATCTTCTAAAATTTTAATTTATAATATACCTTTATTCTTTCCATCTTGTGTAAATTCAAAAATTGCAGTTGAGGAAGTGTGGACTACTGCCCCATCAAAGCGATGTGACTCATTCCTTCCATACATAGAATGCATAATGTTTAGTATTAATAAATATTTATAACATATATAAAATATATATTATATTGGAATTATAATATACATATATCATTTACCTTTAATTATTTTAATACAACAATGAAATGAATGTAGCATTCATGAGTCTGTATGGTCTACCGTCTCTATGAATGGTGCATTTCATATCTTGTATCCAAAAATTATATATTGTTTTAAATAAATATATATTTAAAATATATGATAATTAAATATTGTTTTAAATTATATGAATAATTAATCCATTATATAATTAACAAGAAAAATAAATAACATGTAAAAACATTCTTGAGGAAAGTAGGCAACTAACAACCAAAATAATCAAAATAATGAAAGATTGTTAACAAACATGTAACAAGATATTATAAGAAGATAATATTTTTTATTATGAAAATGAGTATGGTTCGGGTATAAGTTATTAATATATTTTAAACCACTATAATTGAGGATTAACACCACACAACAAAAGGAAGGTTAAGGTCAGGGATTTGTGTCTTACTTTTCTTTCAGTGAGGCATACGACATACACACCACTTACTTATTTTGTGTAGTGTATCTAATACCAATTTTGATACATTATATCATGAATAATTTTTAATAATGTTATTTAAAAAATTCATTCATGGGACTTATGATCTAAATTTTTCAAGTGGTATGGGACACTTTGGGAAGTTTAATGATAATTTTCTTAAAAATTGTTCTTAATGATTATATTTGAAATCTCAATTAATTTTATTATTTTGAACATTATCTTAATTAAATAACTTTATTTTAAATATTTTTAATTTGTAATTACCCTGAATATCCATATTCTCACAAAGTATATATTATTATTTCCCGAACTGTATATCATTTTACATATGGTGTTCACTTTGACAGTTATTTAATTAAATAAGTAATTAATGATAAATCCGCATCATCTTTCAATAAGGATACATTTTGCTTAGTAAAATTGTTTATTAGAAATAAGATTAATGATTTGGACATGAAGAAAAAAGGTTGGGACTATTTAAGTCATTCTCTCTGGGTTAGTGACCAGTTAATTCAAGCCCCTCGATGAATCGGTAACCTCAAGAGAAGAATTACATGGACAAATGAGGATAGTCCAAAATATATATTGATGGTAAATGTATCATGTGCCTGGGAAACATGACGTAAAATAATTAACATAATACCTCATTTAGTTTCAGTTATTATTCATCCATGATATTTTTTATCAACATATCTATGGATGCATTATATTTTCAATTCATTGATATACTGAAATGTGTTTTCAGTTTCTTAACATTTCATATTGAAATTACTTTATAAATTTATTTAAATGGAATTGTGTTATCCATTATTTACCTTGCGATGTTAATTTATTATCATTTATCAATTATTTTTTTCAATTTTTTATCCTTATTGATTATTTGAGATCACCCTTATTATGTTTTTCCCTAGGTCATATATATCATGTTTTTATTTCTTATTTAAAAATATATTATGGGTATCATATATGAAATTTGTATTTCCAAGGCTGTAGAACTAATCGGTCCATTAGGATTTGATTCCTTGTAATCATTCCAATGTTATAAAACAATGCACCGAATCTAGGCTTTTGGGATCAGGGCATTACTTAAATTTCTCTAATATTTTTTTTGAATATGTCGGGTGTGACTGATTTATAAAATAAATATTGAAAAATTTATTATATTTACTACCAATAGACCATGGAATGTATGATCAACAGATCCACTGAAAATTAACACATTGTGACAACGTTGTAGAGAAAGGAATCAATAGAAGTTTTCTTCCCCATGTCGACTGTGTGTACCAAAATTAAGTAGACAAGAAAACATACTCTCCAAAAAAATTCATCCTCACACCCACACTATAGTACAAACAAGAAAATTATTAGAAAAAATTTCAATAATAAAACATGAAATGTAAATATATGAAATTTAATAATGAAAACAACGTTAATCATTCTTTTGGTTATGTCCTATATTGATGGGGGAAGCCACACTACTAGATACATTTATTATAAATAGAAGATTATAAGTTACCTTCTCCCTTGAAAACCTGGGTCAGGATACATGAATGCTGGAGAATGTTTACCAACCCAATGACCTATCAACTTTATGGAACATCCAATCCTTTCAATGATACACTGTATAACCATTAGTACTTGAGAAATTATGATTGATATAATTATATTAAATAATATATATTATCACTTCCATCGCATCAAGCCTATCCACATACTACTAATCTAAATTTCGGTGAAAGTAATTATGATGCTTGAACTTTTGATGCTCTAAACATATGATGATCCAAACTTCTGATGCTCAGAAAAATACATCACTTTATGAAAATCTCCCACTTTAATAATTACTCTAGGTATAACCTCAACAACCCTAAAAAACATACAACTCTTCAACATCACCCCTTTATTTAATTCCTTGATACATGTACCAATAATTCTCGATGTTTCCCTAGGATTTTCTAAACTACTACCATGGAAAAAAAAATCTTTTTTTGGCTCTCAGCTATATTTGGTAGCTCAAACTCCTTTTCCTCTATCATGTTTGTAATGAAATTATACTTCAAGTCAGCACTAGTGAAAAAATAGTATTTATGTTGTTTTTCATTTTTTACATTGGTTACCCCATGATTTTATTTGAGGAGAAATTGTAAATAATATTTTTCACATCAGTTAATAATAACCAATGTAATGAGACATTTTTTGGAACAACTATATCACAATAGTTATGAAAAACTGACGTGAAAAAATATTTATAATGATATTTTGTAAAAAATAGCATTATTAATAATTTAGAAAATATAATTGTTTATAGATGACATGAAAAAATCAATTATATGGGGTTTTAATGTAGGTTTTTTATAAAAAATGATGTAAAAAACGAGACTAACGAAATCATATTTTGGATGTGATTTCCCACGTCAGATATATATATTTTTTTTAAACAACATGATAAATATTTTCTTAAATATTATTACATTTTATACGAAATAATGAACATTAAAATTATTTTTATTTAATAAAAATGAAAAAATTCATCCATCATATAAGTACAAAAACATTCTAGAAATGGAAAAAAACAAATGCAAAGACAATTTAAGATTTAGAATTAAACTTTTCAATGTGTATTTAAAATAAACTAATACCCAATAAAACCTATGAAATAATTATCCCTTTCACTTTTTAAGTGTCTTATCTCTAGTCTATTATAAATCCATGGTCTATAAAAAAGAATAAAAAAATAAAAAACAAACCATTTAACATGTATTTTGAATAAAACTAATGAAAAATCAATGGAATGGTTTATAATAAAATACAAACCTTTTATAATTTTGTAATTATCGCATTTGGGATTATTTTATTCATAAATATTAAAAATATTTATCCACATTACTCTACTCCATCTTGTTGATTATTTTTTGAAATAAATTTATATTCAAAATATCATTTTAAGTACTTATAACAAAAATGTTTTACCTTTCAATGAGAATCTAGATTTAATTTTTGATTTTTGTTCTTTTTTTCTCTACTTTATTATTGAATATTGAATGTAATAAGTATATATATTTTTAAAATAATATGTATTAAAAAAATTTAAATGTCATTATAATACATTAATGTATTAAAATATTCACACTTATGCTTTCAATACATTCTTAAAATTATCCCACAGATCACCACTCATTGAGCATTTCTAGTAATGTGTTTTCTCTCTTGAAAAAACCTAAAACATATAATGTATAATAATATACAAAATAATATAATTTGATTTATTTTTTTAATTTAGAGATATAAAACATAATTATATATATGTTTCATGATCTGGAAGATAAGGTATTATCCAACACTAAATAATTTCAATTTTTTGATGGCTTTTAGTAATATAAATTGTTCTTTATACATCAGTCATTTTCATCCCTATAGGTGAAATAAATTTCATTTCCGTTAATCCATATACTGATGTCATTTCAGGTCGTATAAATATTCTATAAATATTCCTAATAAAAAACAAGAATAATAATAAATTTTCAATAAATTAAAATAAATATAATATATTTGCTGGTCGACTTATATGGAAAGGACTTGCATCGTGTTGATATAGAACTCATCCCCAATTGCAATCTCAATGATATATTTTTTAAACCATTATAGTAATTTCATTACCACAAATTTGTTCTTACATTATAATGTTATAATCTTCCAAAAAAGTATTTGATTATATCGATAATGTATTCAGACCGTAAGAAGTTTTATTTGTAGTTATAACAACCTATATTTTTTATATATAAAGTATGGATTTACCTTTAAATTATTCTTATAAAAATATAGATAAAGTTATAAAATAAAAAAATTTATTTTTTTTACAGCAATATGAAGGGGTGGTTATAATCTACACATACACATATGATAATTATTCAAACAAGTCTAGCTGGACAAAATAAAAAAGACCGATAAATTTTCAAAATATACTGACCTCATCTGAATCTTTGATTCTATCCTCCATCATATCACCCATATCCTGATCTTTAGTTTCAAAATATTCTATTTTATATTTATAAAAATACTCCATTGAAGATGTTTCAGAATAACCGAACAATTTTTTTTTAATATATACCTACAACATATCCACATACAGAACCCGGGTGTTTGGGATTTCCAAATATCTAGTTACAAATTTTATTATCACCCTCATCCATGAAGATCCACAGTGTGCTCTTCCCCCTAAGGGAATCTTGTATAAAATATTTGAATAATTTAGTAGCGAATCAGAATATATACAAATTTTATTTAACTTAAATACAATATACCAATTAAATAACTTCTTGTAATCCTATAAGCTATGAAACTTGACTATTACATATGATATTTTACCTTATTTCAAATTCAAAAAATCTTCCATTTTTCATGTTTATCTGGGGCAGGGGGAAGGTAGTTCAACCCCTATGGATCCTAAAGGATCAGCTATAAGTTTTTTAAATTTTTCAGTTACCATTTATTCGTCTAATAATTTATACCCTCCACAAGATAAATATGAGGGTCTATGTTTTTGGATTAGATCTCTTGATGAAAACTCCTCATTTGTTGGAAATTTAGAATAAATAAATCATTAATATAATTAGTAATCTAAAAAACCTCTAAAACCTAACATTGAATATTTCCAAATTACCTCTTTTCATTTATTTTAAATAGAATTCTTCTATGTATTATTATAGAAAAATAGATATATGTTACATCTATTTTTTTTATTTCCCAAAAATTTAATAATGGATTAATGGTTGATTTAAAAACCATCCATCTTTAAAAAAAAGAGAAATATTTCTTTATTACTCCTCCATTATCAATAATATAATATTTTATATGATAATAAGGGTAAAATCCTATATTAAGGAAACAATTTATGGTAAGTAAAATAATAACAAATGATATTTACATAACTATCTATCATAATTGAGATATAGTCACTATTTAAATAATTATCTAATAAAAAATCAATCCACTAACATTTCCTTGATCACGTACTATAATAAAATTAGTATATTATTTTTCAGTTAAACATCTTGGAATCTAATTATCTTAAAAATCAACGAGTGTCCTTTAATGTTAGTTATGAGAAACTGTTAATTTTTGTTAAAAAAATCAGCCATATTTATCAACCTTCCAACTATTTCTTTCCCCTATATATGTATATGTATCATGTACAAAAGGATGAGGAGGTTCCGCAATAATAGTATGTGTATGATCCAACATATAATTCTGTGTACAGTCCTCACCAAAAGTATGTGGTGGATCAGATTTTTTATCTTCCATTATCCTTCAAATCAAATTAACAAAAAACTGGTACACAAATATAAAAATCCAACTATTATATATAAATGTTTAAATATATTGAACAATGATCAAACAAAAACTGAAATAAAATAAATTTATTTATTCATGTATATTAAAATAGTTAAAAAATTCCAATAATAATAATGGGAGATGAAATGACATAAATTAATGAAAAAAATCTAAAAATGGTTTATGAATAACAAAAAATTATTACAAAAATATAAAATTATAACTATTACATATGAAAGTAAATAAAAAATAAAAAAATGATCCTACAAAAATTAAACCTAACTAAACACATTTTTATTCATATTTTACAGTGTAGTAAAATAAAATGATAACAACATTAACGATAGGAGAATTTACATCATAAACTAAAACTAATAAAAAAATTCATATGGATAAAAAAAATTCTCCAAATTATTGCGCCATTTTTTACAGTAAAAATATTATTCTTTGAATATACTCTTTGATATATTTATTTTTTTTATTTAACATGTTAGGTTAAAATTAATGGTTCCGGATAAAATAAACAAATACATATGTTTTGTAATATTAAAGATGGAAATATAAAAAAATAAACTAATATAAACAAATAAATTAACATATTAGTGATAATATAAATTTTAATATATAAAATAAATATAATATATCTAACATTTTTTGAAATTTTAATGAGTAAACAAGAAATAAATTTTTTTTCCTGTAAAATTATGAAATTAATAAAGGATTTATTTTAAAACTTATTCCACACTATCATTTCATAGGGAAAAACCATTTCTAGTATATTTTAATCTATATTTTAATTTAATATTTCCTTGGGAGTATGGATCTAACATAAATCACCAACATCATCAAGTTTTTCATCACCAACATACCATTTTTTCCATATAAAATGATAGACCACTACATATTTTATGGATTAGGAATATAAGAAATTTTCTTTTCACATGTTTCCATGATAAAAGGATCATCTTTTTATTTGAATATCTTAAGATTAATTAGGGTTATACTAAATAAAACATGTTTGAAACTGTTTTTATTGATAAACACTTCGCAATGAAACACTGGAACTTGAAATTTAATGTAATTAACCTCCCATATTTATTCCCTGAATCTATAATATACAATTTATGTTGAGATTGTGTTTTTATCTTTAGTAGTAAAAAAATACATTGCATCTGTAAACAAAAATACACTACTATTATGATCCGCACCTTTGTTATCCCAATATTTCGTATCAAATGTGTTTCCATTAATATCATCCAAGGACCATTTTATAAAATTTAAAAATTTACCACCCAATAACCAAATAAATGCTTATGAGGCATCAAATCTACCATGAACGGTGTCATTAAACCAAGGAATGAATTATTTTTTATGATCATTAAAATTCCATATAACTTTATTCTTTGAATAATATTATTTTGTAACATTATTAATAAATGTTATACATGGCTGAGTATCATCTATTCTATTAATATTGTAAAAATTTATCTTTTTTATCCATTTAGTTTTCAATGATTTTTCCTTAAAGCCATATATCTAATTTCCCCCATACATGAATCATTCATGGAGATATATAAGATAATGGATGTAATCTATTTTAAAAAAATTACTTGTAGACAACTCTAAAACCTCCTCAAATATATATTTCTAAAAAATGAAGGCTTTGGGTCGATATGTATTCTTAACATATCCATTAAATATATTCATATATATTTCTATAGGATATATCCAATGTAGATTTACAGGTACCCAATTCTTCACTTCTCACAAAAAATGAACCATTAGATGAAACATGATATCAATAAAGATGGAGGGAAATTCATTTCTATTTGATAATGTATAAAAACCACATCATTCTATAAATTGTACAATGAATTCAAATAAATCACTTAATTACACTGAAAAAAAAAATTAATCACCTTCATGATAGTTATTCCGACACAGATGGGAAATATTCAATGCAATGAAACATTTAGGATCGCTTTCATCAGGATTTGATAATCATGAGATTTTTTTCCTTTCAACATCAAATATTTTTGTGACCCAAATTTTTTACATTTGAAGAATAAACCTACAATAAATTGATACCATGGTGAATTTTTTTTCTCCCACTTAGATAATGTATGATAATTTAAAGGTAGGTATGATCACATTTGATCAAGATTGGGAGCTAACTCTAAATATATAACCATAAAGAGTAAGTTAAATCTTTCAATCAACCCTTTTGTAGTATTCCATTAGTATCTAATAGTGTACTAAAAAAACTATCCTAGATATTTTTCTACAAATGCATGAAATTAATGTTATGTTTGAAATCATGATATATCTACTATGATAGCTCAAAATATATTGATAATTTCTTATAAATATTTCAATCATTAACATTTTTTTTGATATTTTGAATGTGAGATCAATTTTTCTCAAAATCTTGATATAAGGATCTACAAAAAAATGTTTTTGAGAAAAATAATTTTTTTAGCCATTGGATTCCTTTTTAATCTTATGTAAGAGTGATCCATAAGAAAAAAACCTCTAATAACCCATGTATATGGTTTTATCCCATTTAACTGTTGATATTATGAATTTGTATGTTTAAAAATTGAATACAGTTTATTCCCTTTTACACTATATCCATAAATATTTCCATATGATGGGATATCATTTATAGTGAACATAAAAATTACATGTAGTTTAAAATTTTAAATTATATAAAATTTGAAACACCCTAATACCATTCTCCCATAAAGGATTGAAATCATCAGTTAATGGTGACGAGAATACATCAATATAATTTTCCAAACTATTTTGGTCAAAAGATCATTTAACTCAACACGATAAATTCTTACTTCATAAGAAATTCAACAGAGATGTTTTCAATTATCAATAAAACATTCAAAGAAATATTGGTGATACTACAATTTCTATGTGGATTCATTCCATTCGTGCGCAGTCATAGTCTCATATTTCTATCTCTATTTGTTAATGTTGGAAACTATTGATCATTTTTCAACCACTATGGACTATCATCTAGATGATATAATTTTCCAACACATATATTCTCATCTTCATTACATATTAGTATTTTTATATCATTTTTATTTTCAAATAATCATTTAAAATGATGAATTATATCCATATTCTAAATTTCACTACCAAGAGTCTCAGTAACTACTAAATACTCTCTTAATTTTTATTTCATATTATACAGTAGATCCCACATTTTGGAATCTTTTGCAAACATTCATATTCATTCTTATATAAAATGACCTCATTTGGCTATACATGTATTTTATTTTACCCCAAACCCATGTGGAATAATAATTTTTTTTATAATATGAATATGAAAGATTGTTTTCTTTCATATGTATACCTTTCAATGACTATTGAAACTCTTTCAAAAGTATTTTTACTCCATCCATTTTCCTAATAAAGTTAGTAAATATTAACACAATTTATAAATTGTTAAATTTTGTAAAACCTATATTCAATGGTTTTTTCGTATCACGATATATATGCTAATTTTTTGGTTCCATATCAATTTATTATACTTCAATATCACAAATAGTTTCGTTAATTTGACCAAACTTATCATCATAGAAATCATCATTATAAATAGAGATATAATTATTACCAGTTTCACCATACCATATCCAAGGCCTATAACATGGATAAAAATCATGAAAATTTAAATTATATTTGATCTCTCTGGTTTTTATATTTTTTATATTTAATAATATTAGGAATATAAAGAAAAACATGTCATTGTTTGGAGCATTTCATTTAGAAAATTCCAAAAAAGATACAATGTCTACCTTATATTTATCACCTATTTATAGATCTGTATTCTAACATTGAATCATTATTATCTGTAACAAATATCAATAATTCAAAATTAGTTATTATATTTTAAAATTTAATTTCAAATTTAATTTTACAAATAACAATATCAAAATACCATAAAATGTTTCACAAAATAAATAAATTAGACACACTTGATAAACAAAAATATATCATTTATCATTTTATATTATCATTTTTTACAAAACAAATTACAAAACATAATACACAAAAAATTATTCATCAATTAAAAGTTACTTAATATGTGTGAATAATTCGAACTACAAATAAGAATTGTGAAGATAAAGAAAAATTAGTAGAAAATTGGAACCGAAAATAAAAATTTAAATAACTTGGACTAATAGAAAATAAAATCAATAAATGAATACCATATATTGGTATAGATATTTTGATGATTGATAAGGTGACAAAAATTGGAAGAATGTGCATGCGGTGGATGATAGATGGTGATGGTGGATGACGGTGGTGGATTCTAACTAAAATATAAAGAGTGGACAATAGAAAATTAAAAGAGAAAATATAAATGTAAATACGTTGGAAGCATGAAAAATTTAAAAAATAATAAATAGTAAATTGATATTGAAACCTCGACAATTGGGATGAATACCCCAATTGGATGAAGGCATATGTTGTGGACAGTGATGGGTGATGGAGGATGGTGATGACAGATAAAAACTCAATGATAAAGTGACATCAGTGGAAAATTTAAAATGTAAAAAAAATTAAAATACCTACGATGCATAGAAAAATGAAACAATAACCATAAGTCATAAATTAAATCTGAAACTAGAGTGATTGTGAAGGAGAATCCAACAAGAAGAAGGAGCAAGAAGAGACCAATTATGGGTGATGGTGGATGATAGTGATAGATGAAAAATGAGAGATATTCATGGATAAGAATTAAATAATGAAGATATTTGAGGCAATAAATCAATGAATTAATATATTTGAGGGGGCAAATAAAAGTTGAAAGGATTAATATTTTATATGTGAGAGAAAATAGAAGGCTATCATGTGAATGAATGAAACATAAATGAACCCCCCCCCCCCCCCCTCAACCCCCATTTAAAATTATAATGCTTTTCAAATCTGTTATTTAATAACTGAGGTGTAAATGGTGATTATTCATGCCGTTTATTAAATAACAGATATGAAAATATCAATGTTTTATTTTCCATGTTAGTTATTTTATTAAAAAATGGAACATCATTATTTTCACTTCAATTATTGAATAACTGGTGTAAAAAATATACCCATTCTATTTACCATATCATTTATTGAATAAAAAAATGGTAAATAATTTTTCATGTTGATTATTTATGACTGACTTGAAAAACATGTCAAGATAAATCAATTTTGTAATAGTGAAATGTGATTATATTGAACAAATAATAATGGATTATTAGCCAAGTAGATTTCAATTTGGTAGTCATAATAAATTATTACTTCCAATTTAATAATTACTATATCCTGTAGAAATATTTTCTACCATACCATTTCTTTCCCAATTTCATTTGCAACTACATACTATAATTCTAGTGTAGTCAATGTAACAATATATTAGAGTCATGGAATATAAACTTCTATAAATCATATATATGTAATCACAAAACAAATTACACTCTTCCAAGAATATGAATCTCCAATAATGTCTGTTTCCACTAGACCTTACAATAAATACTACTCTCCAAAGCAATGAACATGATATTACTATCCTTAAAAATTAAAAACGATTCACTTCAAAACCTCCCTCAAAACATTACCTAGGGTTTCCATATACTAACTAACAACACTAACTACATGGTAAATGACTAGTCGAGTGAAATACATGGAATAATTAAAACAGTTTACCACTGATTCATATTGTATTTTCTCCATGCACTTAGCCTCAAATTAAATTATTGGTTCTTATAGATTGGAAAACATGATTTTATCCTCATGTGGGGTTGATACTGGTTTACTTATGGTGACCCCAAACAATTCCATAATATTCTAGATATAATATTTTTCAGATAGAACCAAAGTACAAATTTTAATATCTTCATATTTATAATTATAATTATACTTGAATGTACAAGATCATTCTTCTAGAATATTCCAGATAGATCACACTCCAACTTTCTGGTTTTCCAGAAAAATCACAATTCAACTTTTCCAATTCATTCATTAAAAACAAGGATATGCATTATACCTAAAGAATCGTTCCTTTTTCATGAATAAATTTATTTTTCAATTCCAATATCATTTGGATTTCTTCAACCTCTAGATTATTTTCTTCAGTTTACTAACTAAATCATATTTCCCATCTCTTGGTATACCTATTGGTTGTCTCATATAAATATTATCCTCTAAATCATAACAAAGGAGAGTGGTCTTGAAAACTATATTCTTAAGATATTGAGAATATTATAAAACCATTGATAAATTTATTCTGAGGGTAGAATGTATATATATCGGTGAGAAGATTTTTTAGAAATCAAATCATTACATATATTGAAACCCTACACTACCATTTGGGATTTGTATCTTTTTCTCAAATGATTTCTTACCCTCTAGAAGATCATCCATAGCCCATGTTTCTTCAAAATTCAATGAGTTCACCTTCTATTTCATAGTAAATTAACACATTTTATAATCAATAATTTAAGATGATTCCTCACTATTTTTAGTTACCCCTGCATCCATTAGAAATATAAAGTTCATGTCAACATCATAAAGCTGAACTAGTCTCTTGATTTTGATTGATGTCCTCAATTGAATCAGTTACTCGGAGTAACTTGGTTCAACTCTCTCTATCATCACTAGATCTTATGGTACTCATACTTATGGGGAATTAACTTAGAATTCAAATAATTGAGCAATAACTACTCTTAAACTTTTCAGTATTTTAGATGGTCTTAAATTTTTATATCAAATTCTTTCATCACCTATATATGATTTTTTTTTGATTTTTAGGAATCAATAGTACTTTGAATAACCTATAATTTTACAATTGATTTTTCTTGAACATCCCAATCCACTATGTTTCAGTTCTTCCATTGTAACTTCTTATGAAAAATAATTTCTTTACTATGGATGATCAGTTTTCTTTCACTGACCCAGAAATGATATTTAAAATATCTATCTCAATAACCAAGAAAAACATATTTTGTATTTCGATTCATTTTTTTCAGAGTAATTATCATTTACATTTACATATTATATACTAATAAATACCCTAATATGAGGAACTTATTTATTTTTTATAGATTATATATCCCCCCAAATTTTCTTCCAAACTAATGATGTTGGAATCCTATTGGTGATATAATAAATCATGTTTACTTCCTCTTCAAAAATTAACTAATTTATTCCCAATTTTAACTTCATACTTAGGTATTTCTCTGTTAATGTTCGATTAATTCTTTCAACTAAATTATTATTCTTTGGAGTCCCTAGAACCAACGTCTAATGATATATCTCTTCCTCCATGCAGAAATTATATAATCCATATCTAGTTTACTCACCACTATTGTTTATTAATATGCTCTTCTCCAACCACATTCTATTTCTGCTAACACTTACACATAATAAACTCCTAAAATACATTATATTTTGGCATAAAAAATAAATATATTCTTTCTTTATTTCTCAATTAATGAAAATATTAAATTAGAGAAAACTACCATAGGATTGAATAGGGGTAGGTCCACAAACATTTGAGTGTACAAGATCCATCTTCAAGTCTTTCATCGTATAACCATATAATTTGAAACACAATCTATTAAATGTTTCTAGTACAAAAATTTCACATTTTACTATTTCCATGTGATCATGACTCAGTATTCCATTGGAATTCAGAACAATAATGTTCTTCTCACTGAGGTGACTATACTTGCAATTCCATAATTTTGGATCATTAGATGTTGAACTTCCAACAATAGAGATACCATTACAGTTTATGGTTATGTAAAATGTCTTATCCCTTAAAACATTATTTATCACCATTTATCCTAGAGTAACCTTTGAGACCCAATTTATAGAGATGGTTCCATAGCTAACATCATTAAATTTTCCAATGGATATAAGATTACTGCTAAGGCCAGAGATATTATGAACTTCTAATAGTTTCAAGAATCATTCATTTTTAATTTAGATGATGGAATATCCATTTCAAAAAATATTGATGTATTAACTATATTCTATATTTTCTTTCCCAAACAACCAAAAAACATTGTTTTACGTGCATATTTGATCATCAGTTGAATGGAATGTTGCTCAATTTCAACCCCCAAATATTCTATCAGTGTGTTATCATATAAAAATAAGTCATTAAGAAAATAAATTACATTGATAAAGTCTCAACTCCCAATGGTTGATGTATTTCCGGTGTTCTACTTGTGAATTTTTTAATCATTCTTCAGATGTTATTTCTTCTCAAACTAATAGCAGGTTGGACCAAGACTTGTCTAATTGCCTTACATCTTCTCATGTTTCATATCCTGAGTCTTTTATATTGTTATATTAAAATATTTAACCTTGTTATTATGGGGTAACATTCCCCTATCTTCAGTATTTAACACACAACAATATGGTTCTTTTTCATCCCTTTGATGAAGTTATTCATTGAGTATTAAATTCCTAAAATCATCAGATTCTAGATAAAATTTATACAAGATTTAATAAATATATAAACCATTTCATCCCACATCTTCAAAAGAAATGATAAAAGCACCAAAACACATACATCATCATAAAAAGTTGACCTTACCAATTCGATCTTCCCACAAATCATTTTGAAGACATTCACATGATCTGTTACTGATATTCCAAAAAACAATCATAATATAAAAAACCATCACAACATGAAAACCATATCCAAGGGCTTAAATATTTCATAAATGTCTTCCAAGTCCTTCAAATCACCTGATGTAGTTTTATGCTCCCAAATGTTGAGTCAAAAATTCCTTAAAAGAGAAATTATCACTAGCATATGTGATTCCCTACCCAAGAACTCCCATTAATCTTTATTCATCAACATTGTATTTCGTCTTGACAAGGGAGCCTCTAGGTATTTTTGTTTTAGATAGTATTAAATATGAAATCAATATAAACCAAAATCCATCCATCATATTTTTCAATATAAACATTCATTATCTAATATTTTTTCTAAACTTCTATGAGTGTATTGAACCATGATATTTAGAACCAAAACTCTGATACCACTTTTCAAGAATTCCTGATCTGTTAACTAAGGTTTGAAAAATGAGTCATCTATATAATAGATAAACTACCAGAATTATGATCGACATGTCCACCAAAAAATTTCATGCTGTAATAGTGTAGTGGGAATCCAAATCACAAGAATTTTTATTCCCCCTTATATTAGAGTTTATGATTTAAAAATAAAATTTTTATTACATGATTAAATGTTTTTATTATTAATTAGTTTTTCTCATCACAACATGATTGTTATTTTGTATAATATTTTTATGTGATAACATCCTTAGAATATATATCTTATTAAATGGTCATAACAATTCCCCACTATGATGAGAACCAAGAGGTTCCATGACATTATTTTTTAGCCTTATTTTATGAAAAGAAGATATTATGTGTCAGGAAAAAATAAATACATAATATCAAGGTTATGATCACATGATAAATTAGGATACCTTATATTTGTTCTCAACCTTGGTAATCTTTATGTTAATTGGTTTTTTAATCATGTTAATTGATAGGAAATATACATTTCCATGTTTTATTAGATTATTCTGTATACAAAAGTGTGTATTGATCATTATACATTATTATTATTAGTAACAAATATCAGGATTCATGTACTTTAATGATTTAATGGAAAAAAGATAACACATGTAGTAGAAGTTGGTTATTTTGGGAGTGTCATGAATGATATATAATTTATGGATAATGTGAAATAATATTTACCCTTTTTTCTCTTGATAAAAGTTAATATCTCAAGATCTTCAATGGGAATTAAACTACCTAAATAAATCCATGCCCATGATTTTTAGTTGGTGAGTTATTGTTTTTAATGAAAAACATAAATACATCGACCATATAGGCTGATGGGTTTGGAATGTAACCTTCTTGGTGTGAGATAATATGATTAAAGGATTATATTACATTGTAAAAGTTTGTAGGAGGTTGGTAATCATTGAGATCTTATCTTATATATCTATGGCTGACTTGTCATGTTGCTCGAAGATAACCTTGGACTTTAGGTGGTTACGTCTAATTCCACTGTGAAGGGGTCCTAGATGGTCACACACATAGTATATCCACAATTATTGTTAAATTCTATTATTTAATTTAAAAAATTAAAATAAATAATATTTCATCAATTTTGGTTGATTGTCATAATTCAATCAAATGTTCTTCAGAATAATAATCGAGTGAAATAATAATAATAAATATTTATTTCAAGGTTGTGAGTGCAATATTTATTATATTTATCGATTAATAACGACGTGATAGTTTTTATTAAATAAATTTTCATTATTCATGGATTGGTAAATTTGGATGATGGAATGTAGATCGAGTTTTATATATCTGATTAAAAAGTGTAAAAATGATATTTATTTAAATTTTTTATGAGTTACACATATCTAGAATTTTAAAATAATATTTATATTATTATTTTTAGTGGTCCCGATGTTAACTATGAATTATAAAATTTGGAAAGTGTTTAGTGTGAGTTTTTCCAACCCTAAACCTACCATAATAAATATCTAATAATATATCTTTACTAAAATATAATTGAAGGGCATACTAGATTAAGTGAAACTCTATCAATCCCTAGAGAGAGATTATGATATATAGAGAGATCTCATATCCTCCTATATCAAGAAAATGAAAAATCATAACGTTATTATTTTCTTGAGAGGAATTCTATTGTTGTCAACCATAGACAACACATATAACCAGGATCAGCTAACTAGAACCTAGTTATTCAACGACATCATTTATAGATTTCTTGTCCACATGTGGTTCACAACTAAATGGATTATTCACTTGGATCCTAATGAAGCATTATGGTGTGAGGAGATTTATTCCACCAATCATCAATGAATATTGAATTATAATTTAAGGTGACTCTTTTTTTATTACATTTTAATTATAAATTACTTGTCAAGATAGTTCACCCATGGTTTTGACATTTTAATCAACTCAAGTAATCTACAATTTTAATTGGACGTGACATTTTGATAATGTAATACAATGATTACATGTAATTTATAAATAAATTCTGAGTTGGACATAACAACATATGATTCTTCCGTTGTACTCAAAACCTACAAGTGGTATCAGAGAAGTCACATTTTTTATATACAATTATTTATTATTAATTCACTTATTTTATGTGTTTTAATTTTTATTTACTTAAAATAATTCATTTTAATTTCTTAAATCATCATCTCCAATATTTCATCGTTATCAAAAACATAACCTATAATCAAATAATGATTAATAACGAATAAGAATTCAATTCACACCATTTGGAGGTTCCAAAGGCTCTGTATGGAAAAAACCAGAGTACACAGTGTGTAATCTATCATTACATGACATTCACTTTTTTTATCACCTTTACCTTCTTATATCAGATCAAATCTGAAAAATTATATCTATAATCATAATTTATTGGGAGAACGTGTAGATTGGTAAAGACATGCACACCACCTGAATAACTACACATTGTGTAACCACTGTATTTGATGTGTAGTCCCCAATATCTAACAGTTGAGTATAGAGTTTTTGAAATCATAATATATATTGAATACATGGCATAAGAAATAAAATTCCATGAAATATAAGGTTACATGACATTTATTCTCTGTACATTACATTTACCTCAAACACTTCCATAAAAAGAAACCAAACCAAACCCAAGGAATGTTCTCTAGGCACAGGTAGAAGACATGTACACAATGTGAAGTCTACTATTGGTAGTGTACTTAAATTTTCATTGGATAAATAATTTAATGTATAATTAAACCTAATGATCATATGTTTCTTGTTCCTTTCATTTAAAACAATCACCATGTCCTATGAATAACAACTATATATAAAATTAATTTACATGTTAAAATTTTAATAAACACACGAGGTTTCTTCCAAGTACACTTTTGTACTATATTTCTTTTAAATGAAAATAAGATTGTTTAAAATCATAGAAGATGGTGCCCTAAGGATAGTTGGATGGAGTTAATATAAATTTAAATAGTTATATTAATTCATGGTGCATTTTATTAATTAAAGAAAGAATCGAAGTAACTGATAATATGATTGAAAATGTATTCTCATTTATTGTTGTATGGATGACCATGAGATTAGAATAACCGTTTTATTTGGTTTTTTGATTTTTATTTATTGCGGTTAATGTTTTATTGATTATATATGAATTTTTTGTTAATTAGTATTATGTAAGGGCCCACATGCTCATGATTTATTTTATATAAAACCCTATCATCCAATCCTTTGGAGGGTCTCATATGTGTGATTAAAAACATATATAAGGATGGAGAACATATGTGAGTGGAGGTGGTCTGAGTCATATAGTCTATGAAAAACCTCTCCAGGAATTACATAGGATACAAGGTGAAATAATGAAACAATTACCAAGTTAAAATTCAGAATTTCCCCTATGGTCGAGGGTTAGTTTATCAACTTTTAGACAAATTAAATGTTTGAGAATATAATGATCATTCCACATATATTTTATTTCTATCTATTTAATTGTTAATTATTTATATTTTTAATGCTTCATTTTCACCTAATAAATGAATTAAGAAACATGAAAATTAGAAAAAATATAATTAGATTATGCATAAATGTTTTATCAGAGATGGTTAATGACAAAAGTAAAATTCATTTAATATTAATAAGGCATGTAAAATGATCATATGGGATTTATGTATTAAAATACAAATCCCTCAATTAAAATTTTAAGTCAACTAATCCTTCCACAACTTAAGTTAGAATCAAACTCATAATTAAAATTACACGACTGACTCAAGTTGGGGTGCTTTCAATTACCCATGAAATTTTATCTTGATGTTTTGGGTTAGAAAAACTTATATTACATCAAGGGTTGTATTCCCAAGTAGTAAATAGTGTAACTAAGATGCAAAGGTTGTGGAAATCTTAAAACAATATTTTAGTATTGTGGATTCAACTTAAAAGATCATATAACTTTGAGTTAATGAAGTTGCAATGTTATGCCTAATTAAAACCCTTAAAATATACTTTCAAGCACATGTTAGGTTATAATAAGGGGAATATGGATCCTTTACACTAGAATATATAAGTGAAAAGATATTCCTAAATTGATGGGGTGGGTTATTGGGTTTTTAAAAAATGTGGGAGATTACTAAGAATTTAATAAAATTAAAATTTATTATTATGTTTTTTTAATCAAAACAAGTACTAATTATCTTGTCCTAATTTTTATAAAATAGAATATAAAATAAGTTTGATAATATTACCATGATCTATAATTGATAATGATTACCTTCTCACTGGAATGAATTTTCAAGAATGACCTGTGAACTTTTTCATTATACTACACCATAATAGAAAACAATACATGTTCTAAACCCCATTACCTATGTTTATTTCCAAAGAGGCTAATGGAGAAGAATTATGTCTCAACATAAATCACGTGGATGATGCGTTGGATATCTAATTTTTTATTTTTTCATCCATATAAAATTAAATTTTAAGTTAATATGTGGATAGGGATATGTATAACATAGTTTCACACTTTCAGGATATCCACAAGAGAAAATGATATTAGAGAGAAATAAGATATCCAATATACTTTTCACGTGAATGATTTAACAGTTGGTGCCATCTAGGGAACATGTAGTGATGAGGATTAGATAAATTATGTTCCTGGAAATCTCTAGTTTTAAGATCCCCAATGAAATGTGCATAAATCTCATTCATCCTTCACTACCAAAAATTATCTCCAATTTTATTATGAATTTTAATATGATAATAAATGAGAAGACGTTGCTATAACTTCTTACTCTTACCTATGAAGATGATAAATATATGGGGATTAAAAAATAAACTATTTTTATGGTAAATAAGATATAGAGGAACATGGTAAAGGGAATGAGGAGTCATTCGATGTCTAAGGATTTGGATTACCAACCCTCCAAGAAGATGAAGTTCCATAGGAAATGAAAATAACATGATGTGGTATTTGTTGTATGTGGAAAGTAGGGCCACAGGAAGAGGAATTTCACAAAGCCAAAGAAGTAAGGTTAAGGTTTAGGTTTATACATTATTTAGTGTAATATTTCCATAGATTTAATCATGGTATTATATAATACATATGGTTCTCAAAATTTCACCCAAATATTGGATCCAAGTAGATAATAAGATTATAAGGGATGAGGTGGATATATGAGATACTAATCACAGAACTATTGTTAATTCTCCAATAAAATTATAATTTATGTTAAATAATCATTAGCATAGTGGTGATCAGGGTCGAGACATAAGGATGTTGGTCGAGATGTTATAAGGGGTTTTTTTAATCTAAACTACTAGAAACTATGGAGTGAATAGTAAAGGATCTATCCAAAAAGTGTTAATTAAATAAAGATGAGATGAAATTGAAGAGTGAATGTGGTGAAAGATATGTGTTAGATCTGACCTATATTAACAATAAATATCATGTAGAATGAGGAAATGTTGGAAATTTAATTTATGATAATCGACATAATAATGATGTTATGGAAAATATAGATTGAATAGAACATGAAATCAGGGAATTCACTCACAAAAGAACATCCATTAATCAATGTGTTATCATTAAATTATCCATATGATTCAATATCTTGATTAAAAAAACTCTAAATCAATTCATACAACCTTTTAATTATTTTTCTTCATTCAATTAATTATGAAAAATAAAAAATGAATTGAATGAATTAAATCTAGGAAGAATGAGTTTGGGTTATATAGTTTATGAAACCTGAAGAAGAATTTATTATCAATCATGATCAAGTTAATTCCATCAAGAAATTATACGTATGGTATATATGATGAAATTAATAAAAAATAAAAAACACATAAAATTATATAATTTAAACCAAATAAATAGGAATGATTGAAAATATTATATCTCGTGTTGTAATTCATCACCTTCTGCTCTATCTCTAATTTCCTATTGTATTTATTTTTCTGATCACATTCTATAAGTAATGTATTACCCTCAGCAACAATTTGTCGGTGTTAGTTAGGATTCTAGATATGATTTGGAATAAAATATTAATCCCCTGTGAGAGGAGTCTCTCCTTAGTTTTCATCTATGAATTTATTTTTAGCTATTTTCAGGAACGTCACCAATATTTTTTTCCAACTTAACTTAATTACCAATTTTTCACTGGACATGTGTGGTTAGTGATTTTTCTCTATTCCATATACTTGACTTGAGCTATTCCACCATAAAAGCTTGATAAACCCACAAGTTGTCTAATTGAATTGAACCTGGATTTATTAATGACAGGATTCATATCTCTTTGATATCAACGCCTCTATCTAAATAGTTATCTAAAAAATCCATGTGCTTTTAAAATATCTCCTCTTTTTGGTTCAAATTCAAAAAAATAAGGATATCAGCTTATCATCATTCTCAAAACTGATTTTTATCCTCACATCATTCCTTCAAATGAATCAGTATTAGGTGCTTCTTTTGGGCCACAACAAGCGTAGTGAGAGTCGTCTTCAACAAGCATAATGGAATCAGTAATATTGGTTAATGGTGTGGTTCTTCATATCTCATTGAGCTCTGTTGGTCTCCTATATACATCAACATTAACAAATTCAATCGTAGAAACATTAATCCAAGACCATTTTGTTGAATTTCTTGGAACTAATTTCATCCTGAATAGAATCCTGATTTCCCCATCTTTAATCTCATTATTAAATCACCTCTGATGACTCAACAAAAGGGGGTGGTCAAGATATATTATATTGAACACACCCAATCTCAGTCTCTCTATATTACATAGTTCCTAGAATAATAATTTTCATTTGGATATTCTACACATTATCTTCGGTTTAGGTCTTCTATGTAATCAGAATCACAAATATCACTTCAAGGGTGAAATTATTTTAATCTCAAAACCTATTCATTAATAGTAGTGCAAGTTTGAGTGATTCTTAAGTGCAATCCCACAGGTTTTCTATATTCCTTCATGTTCAACCCTCATCTAAATTTCTTATGAATTCAGTATGTTCTTTCCATAGGTATTTAATATATTTTAAATTGTCCTCACCTTAAATATTCACCCAAGATATTTAGTTGGTTTTAAACTTATTTAAATCCTATACATCTTCAACTTTAGTTGTTAATAGAGATTATATTCGAATTCATCCACAGCAGAGGTTTAAATAACATTAATTCAACAGTTAAATCATATTAGAACTCATATTATTCATCCTTGATTTTAATCTCATCCATGTGGATGATTGGAAGTTACCATGGTATTGATTATCCAAGCATGGTAGATTGCATAAAATTTTATGTTTCCATGAATAGATGAATAATTGTTTATAATTTCCAATATTCAGGTTTTGTAGGGATGATTGAATTCAAGTGATAATGTTTAGATTTCTCTACGTGCTATCGATTTCTTATGAATTGAATTCAATTTCATTTACTGATTTTTCAACCTATAAATCTACTACACAAAGGAAATTGACAAATTAAATAAATAAGAAAACAATAAAAAAATAAAAACTATATAATTTTAACCCAAATTGATAGCTTAACAAAAAAATAAAAATATATTTATAATTTAATGATAATGTAACATTAATTGATGTTAAATAAAATAAATAAAATAATTAATAATGAAATAAATTATTAATTAATTAGAAAAATAATGATAACAATTTAAAAAAAGTAAAACTTTATTTCATTGAGATTATTTATTAAATTATCTAGAATACGTGTTAATGATTTAAAATAAATTATTTTAAAAACAATTAAATTCTTTAAAAAAATATTCAAAATATATAAAAATTACATTTTCTAATTAATTAATAAATAATTGAAATAATGAAAAAAACTAATAGAAAATAACAACTAATTCTAAATAAAAAACAAAATATTAAAATAGATCTTCAAAATTATGTAACAAAAGAAAAATTAGACACATTAAATAATTTTACCATAAAAAACAATGATTAAAAATAATATTCAATAATTTTACATTTTATTTAGATATTTGACATAACAAAATAACTAACTACTTTACGAAACAATTAATAATAAAAATAAGACTAAACAACAAAAAGTTTGGTGGAAAAGAATATGTTTTAATGGCCACTTCAAATTCACCCACACTTTATCAATTTCACTCCCAGAAAACTAAAAAATTTTCATTTAATTAAAATGAATATTAAAAGAAATGTAGTTATGTAACATAGGTTCTGTTGTAGTTGGTTCCCATTAACTAACTAATTTTTACATTAGATTACATGGATATTCAAAAGATTGAATATTTATAAAAAAATATTATCACATATTGATTTTTCATCTGAATAACATTAATGTAATAATTATCTAATGTATATGTAGAATTGATAAATTCATAAAAGTTACCCACTATGATGATAAAATTGAAATGTCATGATAAAATCCATAAAAATAGATCTTTGATCAGATAACACACTATGATATGGAACATATTATAGAGATCATTGTTTTTGATTACTTGAAAATATATAAGGCTTCATCTCATGATGTTCACACTTAATAATCTATAGTACTAGATAAAAGGAGAACAAACCCGCTATTAAGAATTCCATATGTCTGGGTTTCATCAAATATTTCTATCTTCAATTATGTGTAATGGCCCTTAGATTTTATAATTATTATTAATTCATGTTATCACTTCCAAAAATAGATTTTTTTCATAACCCATGATGATAAATGATTATGGAAAAGTTACATATGTTGGGTTCATCATGAATGACATGATGTCAATTAATACTTCGAGGAAATATCCCCCCCCCATATTTTTTTATGTTGATATCTCATTCTGTTGATTGAAATATAAATGTCACATTATATTTCATGGACATGGTGTAATAAAATTCGTTTTAGATAGTCAATTAATGATGTATCAATATATAAGATTATGAAACATATGTGAACCCTTCTTGATGAAATATTGCGATGAAATGATTGTGTTACATAATGAGTGTTCTTATGTGTTTTTTTGTTATGAAATTAAGTTGTTTCTCATGGGTTCATTGAAACATTGGTAGATAGTAATATTTGAAATTATGTCATCCCACCTAATGCCAACAAGAAAGAATCCTGGAGGTTCACAAACTATGTGTTTTCATTAATATCAATTAAATTCTATTTAAATTTAATTAATTGAAGGAATATTATTCTCTAGATCGAGAAATAATTTTATACATGTTATATCAATCAAATATATTTAATAAATATTTAATTATTTTATTTAATATTTAAAAAATATTTGTCCACTAGTTTTGAGATAAAATATCTATTTATGAATAAAGTTTGTATTCGAGCATCTATTGAATTTCAAGAAGTCCTAGTAGAAATTAACTTCACCCGATGAAAAATATTAATTTATAATCTTGTTAAATAATATTTGTTATTATGAAATTTAGTGCATGAATTAGAAAAAATATATTCTAATATTAGTAAAGGGGTTAATAAGTATTATTATATTATTTAATGGATGGAATGAAATTAAATAATATTTTATCCTAAACCTAGATCTATAAATTTATGGTTATGTATATTGTGCCTCGTAGGTTGAAAATTGAGACTAGAGATTCATTGTGCACAACGAACATGTCTCTATATCTCTCTCTCAAACATCTCCTATCTTCCTATAAAAAATGAAAATAACTCATTCATGCCTGAAGGATCTTGGAAATATCAATAAAAATAATTCATAACATTTGATTCACCATGTTATATTTCAAAAATCAATTGACTTTTCTCGAAGATCAAATTTGTTTGTGTGGATCACCACAAGAAGGATTCTATACATCAATCCTTATAGTGAAATGAAGCTAATCTAAAAGGTTATTTTAAATATTAATGAAATAATTAAAGAAATTATCCTAATAAGAGGTAATCATTTATTCCCTTATAAAAAAAATAATTATATATTTAACATGAATGATACTCTCTCGAGCTTTCTGAAAACGTAAAATTAAATGAAATTTTAATTTAACGTACACAACGGCTGCTTCCATTTTACTCGGAACCAACAGGTTATTAATCACACGAAAATCAAGGGAAATCACAATTTCCTCCAAATCTAAAAATAAGCATGCCTCCTATGTGAATGTCACTATACACCTCATTTAAATTATAATTTGAGTTTCAATTCTAAGAGAAAAACATGTTAGATAAAAATGGAATTAATTACTTTAACAAGTGATGATTTATATGATCACACACCCCTAGGTTCCAAAAATTGATAGATTCATTTTTCACATCATTGATTCTGCTCAAAAGATTATTTTATAAGTCAAATTTTCCTTCTTTATATGTGTTAAATATTCCCCTCACATAATGAACTCGTTTTTGACTATGATGAACTTATTTTGTTTTTTTTTGTTTTGAATTTTTCCACGCCATATATATGAAATTAACAATGAAAATTAATATATAGGAAATGTACATAGGTATTACACACCCACTCAATATCTAAAGCCTTAGAGAACCACTGTGGGATCCTAATTCACCATTTAAATATGGGTTCAAAGGAATTATAATAATATTTATAAGTTCAATCCCTAAAAGGTTTGTCCAAAAAGGTGAATCCCCTAGGTTCGAGTTCAAATATCTTTTTACTCAACTTATGATTAGAATTCAACGAAGATTTAACCTCTCTCACTCCCTTTGTTAGTTCCTAAATCAAACATCCATAAAAACAATATTAAATCACTCATCAATAAAATAATTCTATCAATTTTAGAATTATTGAAACCCAAAAATTAGGACTCTAATTAACACTTTGGTAGGACGTAGTGAATTATTATTTTTATAATACAATAATCCAATTTAAACACATAGAATTGATTCTTGATAGGGTGGAATCTTGAAAATTTTTATGGAGTTTTGATGGGTTGAAATTAAAGTAAAAGTTAGCTCATTTATGACTCCTTTACCACATTTATAACATACAATTTTCCACATTTCTGTATTCAAAGGTTAAAGAAAAAAATGAGCATTTTTGTGTTCAAAAAGTATTTTCAATTTAAGAGATCAAAGACTTGTTAAATGGTAACAATGAAATTCAAAAATAATTTAACACAACTTCAATCACTTTTCTAAAATATATTATAAAGATTTACATTTTGTTTCCTCTATGAAAAATAAATTTATTTTAAAATCATATCAATCAATTAGTATATTAAACAGTGACTTTAAAAATAAGAAATATGATATAGTGTGCTAAATAAGGTTTTGCGAATGAGATAAAAATAATTTTCAATAGAAAATAATCAAGAAATTATAACACCTTAATAAGATAAATTGGATGAAATTAAATAAAATAAATAGGGGGCATCATCCCCCCAAAGATAATTTTCATGCATGAGATGATTAAAAAATATAAGAAAAATTTTGATTTATGCGAGAAAGAGATGATTTTAACAAGTATACATTCATGTTAAATAAAATAGAAAACTCCACTAAAATGTGATTTAATTATTTGCTCACTATAAGGAACAAAAATCACCCAAAAAAATCCTTTCAAATAAAACTTGATATCTCGAATAAAGTACCTTAAATATTAAAATAAAAATCAGATTATGTCCATACATTTAGAATAAAAAGGATAGAGACAATAAAAAAATCAGAGATTGAATAAAAGCAATGGTTCAAGTGAGATAGGAAAAGGATTTATATTCACAAAAGGATTTGAGGGTTTTTTATTCAAGATAATAGAATGACACAAAATAAATTAATATTTTATTGAACCATGGGTTTCCCCATGTAGTGCATGATTTATAGTCACTAGTCGAACTCTCCTTGAAACAAACTAGAGTCAATAAGAGATGTGGTTTCTGAATTAGGAACCCCAACATGTGTTTTTTCCGATTTCTTTTAAATTTAAAATTGAATAATATGGGATCCTACACCGTTAATGGAACACAGGAATCCATTTATAGATTCAATATACCACTGAAAATACCTCCTTAAGAACCATAATATCATGTTGTCCAATTCAATAAAAAATTTAAAATTGAATACATTAAAATTTCAATGAATGGAATGCATAGTTAATGTAGTTGTAATGGGTGTATCATTACCCTAAATTCACTCATATATATTAAAATGCTCTATATTCGAAAAAAATGTTTAAAAAGGATGCGTTTTCAGAAACAGATTTAGGAAGACATTGATAAATAATGCATATAGTAGTTTTTGAAGGATTAGACGTCAAATATAAAACCTCTTCCAATTTATCCCCATATTTTTCTTGAATTTTATAACATCTTGACCCAAATGAAACAAATATAGTTCCCTGATCTTGATTTCCAAAATACATTAAGAGAAACTATCCAAAAAAAGAGGCTTTAACTAGGAGTGAGGGCATACGGTGTGTCCATGGAGAGATAGTCCCCTTTTATTAGAGTAAGCAGCAAAACCAAATAACCCAATATCATCTATAGTAGTATAAAATCAGATTGTGAAATAAATTAATAAACAGAAGAATATTCATATTGTAATAGTAAATGGAAAACAATAATTTCCCAAATGACCATGTCATACCTGAAACACTGATCACCCTCTAGGATGATCACATATATAGGAGTAAACAAAAGAAACAAAAATAAAAGTATATTGATTTAAAAAACACTGAGCCAAACCACATACCTAATCCCACCATAGAAATTAGATCCATCCTGCTATATCTGTCTTGGTCCTTATTCATCCTATCCTTGAAACTATGTGAATCTATGCTTGGGTACCCCAGTACAATAGATTCCCAAGCATGGTGTGAGTACAAAAAAGAAGGTAACCAACAATGTGGACCCATACATAGACATCAATACATAGTGTATGTATATGTGGACTAATCATCAAGATAATAATACTAAAATAGTAACTAATAGCTGAGGATAACTAAAAAACAATATTTGACAGGGTAGCCTTATAAAATGTGGTTATCCTAGCTAAGAAATAACTAGAATAAGGTTTTATCATATATATATATATATATGAATCTTTATATATATATATATCCCTATATATATGTATATATATATAAATATATGAGTAAAGCTTCAAATAATAAAAATAGAACATGTCTACAAATAATACATGGGTCTGTGATCCCAAATGACTAGACATCATGTTAAAAAGGTATTGATCTCGATGTATTTTCACTCACGAAATGCATAATTTAATTCAGATCATGGGACTATTATCATGATTTAAAAAAATTTCATTGACTAGAACATGAAATGTGGTCGAGCAAGAAATATCACCACATGGGTTTATATGTCCTAGCCCTAGGTTCAACCTTAATCACACCCAATAACTATAATTAAGGTTTCTATGTCATTTTTGGAAATCTAATAAATAAAGTAGTGTTCTGAATGCCAAAAAAATCATACCACATATAATCCAATTTGATGTATGATTCATAGCCTCCAGCCTATAGTCAATCTGTACATCGTGACCTGAATGATCCCTAAAGTCGATAGCCATTAGGTGATAAGAATATTCTTTCGATCAATGACAACACTCAGAATCCATTAAATGAATATCTCCACATTCCCACTCTCATATTGCTCTCGGAAATGCATTGATGGGGTGCCCAAATTATCATATAGAGTATCTTAGGTATCTCTATAAAAGATCAATGTCAATCCTCATGAATTTCAATGACATCCATTGCTCGGGGGGAAGTGTTCCCTCCTAAAAACCTATGAAAATCACTTAGATCCTAGTAGATATGCATCCAAAGGGAGACACTATGTAGAGGGGTTCTCTGAGAAACATTCCGTCCACATATAGAAAAATAATATATAGGGACGATTCATATTGACAAATAGTCCTTCCGAAAATTGTATCCTCTAACCATACTTAAATCATAATCCCAATCCCAGTAAATACGTCTCAAAATTAGAATAAAAAGAGTATATAAATATCTAGATCCTACGAAATATGTTTGGGTATCCTAATAACAATATAGTGAAAGAAGAGGCTCAGAAACTAGATCCCAAGAAGTACCTCTAGTGTCATTATCACACAATGCACCACATTAGTCTCAATGGTCAAAACAAGTAAGTACCTATTTAAATCTTATCTATATCAATATTAACCATGTGAATGCATAAATAAAAGAGTTAGGGTGTATGAAATCATAAAACACCCCTACTACAATAGCCTCATTAGAATATATGTTCAGTATGAGTTTTAGGTTACACTTACTACCATCTCTACCCAACCCATATAGTACTAGATTAGTTTCATCCAAACATTGGGACACCCACTAGGTCCCCTAGGTTAGTGCTCGGGAAATGAAACTTTCTTGGGATCCTTGAGGTTTTTATGAAAACAACGACACCCCTCTTGGGGTTTTCTCAGTCGAAATAGATGTAAATTATCCCATCTTTTGATCCTCACAAGTGGGGGAAAAGTGGAGGAATCATATATGGGATCTAATATGTCAGATAATAAGCTGTGACATCCCTAAGGGGATTATTGTTCTCAATTAAATTTTCAAATCAATGTATGAATCCATTGCGCTTTGGTTCTTAGTGAACCATGGTGTTTATCTATTTAATCTACCATATTTATTGAATATAAATAGTTCATTAGAAAGAGTTTGAAAAGGGGGTGTTTCCTTTAAAGGAAATCCTAACCATACACATAATACCTTAAACACGAATAAATACTTTATTAATGTTTTCTAGACCACCTACCTTTATGAAGCATAACATTAATTTTACAATGACTGATAGTAGCTTCCTAGGAGTGTCCAAGCTAAACCGAGTCATTTTGGGTATTGTATTGTAACAAAACAAAAATAAATAATTAATTATAAAAAAATTATAATTAATTAATTAAAATCCCACTAATTTTTTTAATTACTTAAATATATAAAAACTCAACATGGTGATGTACCTTGACAAAAGGAAATGTGGAAAAGTGAAGATGACCATTTAGGCTAAACTATTCATACTTAGAGTGAAAAAACCAAAATCGGTATCAGATTCCACCATGCTTCAGTCGAATTAAGACCGAAATCTCTAATTGGTGGAACCAAATTTAGAGAATTAAGTAAAATAATACAACCAATGCTGACAAAGTCAAAGTCTTACCTCTATTTTTTCAAGGCACCTAAAGGTGTTCAATTCCAACCATGAATGGGAAAGAATAGCCTTGGAGGAAGGGAGTAGAAGGGTTGAAAACAGGGGGTTAATAATAAGAAAAAAGAGGAAGAAAAGGGTTTTAAACCATTTAAGGTTAGGCAAGAAAAAAATAGTAATTTACCCCTTTTATTTAGACACTCAGTTTGGCCACACAGTTTTCCAAATTGTTCTCTTATAGGTAGGTTGGCACTATCAATGAACTTACATATCACATGGTTAAACCACAAGGTTTAATATACCATTTTCCAACCAAGTGACAAGTATATAACAAATTATAAAACCCTAAAATGGTCTCCCATAGACTACGACCATGTTCTCAAACACTGCTCCTATAAAAAATGGCCCACATAGTTAGGTCCCATGGTTAGATATATCTTTGAACCATGAGATTAACCTTTATAAAACACTAATTTTGAGCCTATAACCCCTAGTAATATTTCAAAACCTCTAATCTATCTTCTAATCCTCAAAAAAAGTATATAAAAATTATTTTGAGGCATTATAAACAGTGAATTATCATTTAAAAACTCTGATCATTATTTAAACTATATAATAAATTCAAATTTCAAATTCTTTCTAAAATTTAAAACATGAAAAAATAGGACCTTTAAATATCCCAACCACAATTATTATCATGACTGAGAAGTCTATGTGGAAATAAAAATGAACAAACTAAACTACTTACGTCATGGACTCCACTCAAACAGAAACCCTTTGTTCCTAAACACCCAACATTCCACTAATGCTACTTTATGAAAATGACACTTAACTATAAAAACTGAGTAAATTATCACAACTAAAGTTGAAAACCCAAGATGGAACTTATAAAAACCTCTCTAACGAATGAAATGATAATATCATTCAATCTTCCAATAAGAAACCTATTATGCTCCCAACTATAATCTCTTGCTTTTAACCACCAATTTTTTACCATTGTAACTCCACCATTGGAATTTACTAAGAAAACACACTCCTAGCATTATTATGATACACCTAAAATATTTATTAACCATCTACAACCAATTACACACAATAAAACAACCCTTGGTCTTAGGTTGGATTTAAATAGTCGAAAACCAATCAATAAAGCTCTACCTAGTCACACGAGAATTTACATAAAAATATCCATATGAACCTTGAAATACACCCATCTCATACTAATGGTTCTTCTGATTTGGTTCCATAATATCATCCTAGAACTATATGAAAATATTCAATTCAAACTAACTATGGTAAACTACCCTTGGAAAATATCAGCTTCTACTACTTATGATTCTGTAAATTGTTTTCTGAGGCCTTTATCCGAAGGAATACTGATATCTTTTTTAGCATGCTCCACAAATCCCATTACCAAATTCTTGTGAGATCTCTTTAAATAACCATACCCTTTACATAATCATTATTGTTCCACTTTCCAAAAACTGATTCATTTTATATCCAACACACATGGATCATTATAATCTATGAAGAGATCAATGTTCGCACTCAAAATCTAACCGAATCTACATCCAAATCCATTTATGTAATTCACCGAGGAACCCAACAATAAAAAGATCCATTTATGCAATGACCTGACAAAGCTAAATGGGCATCGAATGAATAGTGTCATCATCCCATGAACCTTCTCATGTGGGGGTCCAAAGATGGTGTTCAACATGCCACTCCCCACATTTGGATCATCCTTGTCATCACACCATAATAATGAGATCCAATAAACATAGATAAATTCCATAACATTTTTGGAAATAAATGTAGGAAGGTATAGTAACTCTCTCACTCCTGATTGTTAACTCTCAACATCTACCACTCTCGATCCTAAAGAATGTATAAGATGCAAAACCTGAATATCAACTAAAAATGAGGGTCACGAGCCTCAAATGGCCAATGGTTCACTCCTACCATATGGGTTAATTTATACCACTCCTTGAGTGAAGCCTTAGAATTTTTTCTTTAAATATGTTAATACATTTAGATATTTCTTGATATATAGGTGATGCTCTCTCAGCACAATTTAGAAAATATAATGACAATGGTCAAGATCGTCTTTGAAAATGATTATGTTTTGAGTCCCTCGATAGGTGAGTATTTATCTCTATCAATAGATAATTGATTAAAAATAGGCTTTAATTGCCTTTAAATAACACTAGACACCACATATCATGATAATGTGTGTCCAGGTCCAGCCACAAGTCAACTTCTCAAAAACCCATGATCCATTATCGATGTATCCTCTACTATGGAGGTACATTTTTTAATGTATCACCACTCCTAAGAAACCATTACCAAGATATTTATTTCAATCCACTAGTTATTCGATCACATACATCCACTCACCAATTTACAATTGAAATGGTACCATGCATAACTATTGTGTAGTATCATCACCTAACTGATTCTCCTATGAGTTTTACATTAAAAATCCAAGCATACCACAATACTCAATATACTGGTCTCATTAATCTAAATTATCCCTTGGATCTCCAATTCCAAATTGAGCACCTCTTCCAAGACATGATTATTTTGACGACCACATGTCATACTATTTTTGGATGTTCTTGCATTGTTTTTTAATTGATTACAACTCCTACCATGAATTAATAATATTAAAATACATTTAATTGTTTAATTATATTTAATTACATGTTATCAACTTATTGTATTTCTTATATATTTTAATTGTAAATTGATTAAATTATACCTAATATTGATCATTTCATAATATTTTTATACTTAAAAGTTAATTATATTTAATATTTTAATAGCTTTTGTCAGGTTTTACATGTTTTATTACGAGTTTGTACGATACTTAATTCATTTTGGACCTTAATATATCATATATATTTGTTTTATAATTTTTATATTGAATAAAATTTCAATAAACGACATCAAAAATACCTTAAACATGTATCTAATTGGTTACCACATAGATTATTTTCAATCCATGTAGCCGATTTTCCAGTTTTCTTCCTTCTATATTTCATCTATAAGATGATCTACAAAACTCAAAATTCAGTTATTGTTTGGAAATATATATATAGTTTGTACATTTCATTAGAAGAAATAAACTTATTAATTGATGTATATCACGTATTGAATTAGTTCTGAACTTACTTCATATTTTTTTTTATGATTTCTATTTTTTAGAACTATTTTACTAATATTTATTTTTTATAACTTGATTTATATATATATATATATATATCCAATTATGGTGGTAATTGATTATTTTGAAATATAATGAAATATTTATAAACATACTAAAAAAGAGTGAAAGGCAATTCTTCATTTATCAAGGTACCTTTTATCTCTAAAATTTTAAAAGAAAATCTATTTTTAGTTTGTATGAATTCCCTTAAATGAATTGCCTACATGAGAAATTTGGATACATGTGAAAATTGCGTAAGCGATGAATCACACGCATAAATCACCTATATAAAATTTCCTATGTGAATCTGACACATGATTCTCTTATATTGAATCCCTTACACAGTAAATTTTAGTTCTATTTACAAATTTATTTTTAGTTACGTGTCTACTTGTAATAAAACTCAACTTATTTTAAGATTATATAAGTAACACAACTTGTATTAAAAAAATTAATCTAAACTATGATCAGAGTTATTTCATTTGACTACCAATATTTAAATATAGTTGAAGACAAATTAATAAATCAAAATTTCAACTTATTCAAAGTTATTGCTAATAGAACGAGTTCCCATGGTAAAGTTGTATAGAATCCCAATATTATTTAATAAGTCCTTTAATCAATACTGAATAAATGAAATGCAATGAATATCCCCAGTGATGAAATAAATAAATTCAAATATTAAACTGAAAATGAACTTATTGGATCACTTCCTTGATATGAAATGGAAGTAAATAACATAGAAGAAGAAGATAAAATAAGAAAGAAAAGTTTTATCTTTTAAATATATTAATATTTATTAAACTAAATATTCTAATTCCGATCTATAGATTAATGAAAAATAATAAATCGCTCAAGTTTTTCTGGAGTTTATTAACATTTGGAAAAGAAATGATTTAATAATCGATTTAGAATAAATATCAAAAAGTAAAAACACAAGGGAGATAAAAAATTTATTATTAAATATAATAATTTAGATGTTAGTTATTTTGAGTATTGGAAGAAAGTATATATCAAGGATAACTTCTTGAAACTAAATAATAAATAAAAATACATAAATATTTACAAAATGGAATTTAAAAATAGTTGGAGTTTTACTGAAGAATATAATTATAGTGAATAATCTGAAAAATAATCATTAAATTTGTGGTTGATGGTTCCAATGGATAAGGTTTGTGATTTTTGATTTTATTTGGGATGTTCTAGTTTTGATTATGATTTGAATAATCTGAATTTTTGTAAATTAAATGAATAAATTAAAATATTAATAAAATATATCTTAAAAGATTATAATTTATATATTAATATTAAAGAAAATAATGGAAATATTATTCCTAATAATAATATACTTATAAAGGAGAAGGAAAAATAAATAAATACTACTTCTGCTTCTTATTCTATAGTTTTTTATAAATTGAAATTTGATATATATTTTAATGAATAATAAAAAACTAAATCTAGTGTATTAATAAAAGTCTGTTTAATTTATTGAAGGTTATGGAAAATAACATAAGGTTCTATATTTGAATAAAAAAATTAAAAAATGATAGTATTGGATATTATAGGATGATACATAAAATGTATAGAAATCATTTTGTGAAAAGTAAAAATGGTTGTACATATATTGTTACTTATTTTAAATGTGGCATGAAAGGTCAATATCAAAATGATTTTCCTATTAAATTAAATGAGTATTTGAGATTTATAGAGACTCATATTTCTAAATAATTATTATTTAGGGTACTATATAATACTTGTTTAAATTATATATGGCTACGTAAAAATTTTATTACTAATCCTATTAGACCCAAAGTTACTTGGGAACTATAATTTTCAGGTAATTTATTTTTGCTGGAGAAATGACTTGGATGTCTAAAAAACAATATATTGTATAATAAACATTTATTTCCTAGGCATGTGATTGGATATACATAAAATTTAACTACTTAAAATACTTTTTATGGAAGAAATATTATATTGTGAGATAATTACGAAGGCAAAATAAAAGGTTTTGGTAAATTTTTATTTAAAATTATACTTTTGTTTCTAATGTTTTATATATTGATGGTTTAAAACACAATTTAATAAATATATCATAATTATTTTATAATCTAAGGGAAGTAAAATTTCAAAACAATAAGTGTTCATTTTTTAGATGATTCTTTATTATTTTACGCCATCAAATGTAAATTTTTTATATTATTTATTTTTATTAACTAAATTTTCAACATGTTTTGTTTCTGGATGCTTTGTAGAGTCACATAATAATTTGGAACTGAAAATTATGTCATTTTAATTTTATAATGTTACATAATCTCTCTAAATATGATAATATTCTATAGTTACATAATTTGAAGAGTTAATAACTACTTTTTCATGAAACTTGGATGAAATTGAAAAAAACATAAAGTTTCATTGAAACATATCAATGAGATAAGTAATAATAGACCATTAAATTTAGTATATATTGATCTTTATAGGCCTACTGAAATATTTATCCTTATAGGCCATACCTATTATTTAATCATTGTTGATGATTATATTAGATTTACATGGGTTTCTTTTCTTCCTCATAAAAATGAAACTTTATCCTGAATTATTACCATTGGTAATTTAGTAAAAAATAAAAATATTGTATGATTGTTTCTATTCATACTGATAAGGGAGAAGAATTATATAATTTAAAATTTTATTTTTTTTTCTTGAAAATAAAGGTTAATTTCAAAATTTTTCTACTCTTATAACAGCATTTAAAAATAGTATTATAGAACAAAAAGTTGAACTCTTATTCAAATGGACATAACTAAATTAGCTGAATATTATTTTCCTAGATATTTTCGGAATAAATCTGTTTTTTATTATTTTATTTAAAATAAAATTATTTTCAGCCGTTTTTAAATAAAACTTTTTATGAATTGTAAAAAAATCCTAAAGATGGGTACTTTGGAGTTTTTGGTTTTAATGATATTATTTTAAATTTAATGGATAATTTAGAAAAATTTGATTCAAAAAGTGATAAAGGTATTCATCTAAATTATTATAATAATAGTAAATCTTATAGAGTTTATAATAAAATAACTATGGTTATTTAATAATTTTTTTAGGTTATGTTTGATATAAAAAATATAAACTCAAATTCTTATTCTATTATTTTTGTGGATTAGTTTATTGAATATAATTTTTCTGAAGAAAATCAACAAGATAAGGATGAATCAATTGATTTCAAGGGTATTACTTATCAACTAGATCCTAAATCCTTGAATACATATAGTAATAATACTATTTAATATTTAACTGTCAATACTAATTTTGTTATTAAAATGAGAAATTATATTTTGAAAGTTTATGCCTATTTGTCTTTTATTTATGATTTTATTCCTATTAATTTATATAATGAATTAAATGATACTAATTGGGTTGTTTATATAGAAATGAGATTAAAATATTTTAATAAATATTTTTTGGTCCTTAGTATAATTTTCTAATGACAAGAAGTTAATTGAATCAAAATGAATCTTTTAAAAACAATATAGATGAATCTGGATATATTATTAACATCTATGCATGACATGTATCCCAAGGATACTCTCAAGAAGACGTTTTATACCTCAAATATTATCTTACATCTATTTCCATTTTAGGTGATATTAAAATATTTTTTTTTATTATTTTAATGGTTTTAAATTACACCAAATGGATGTTACAAGTGATTTCATAATTTGTTTTTATAATTAATGTTTTTACATTTCTTAACCCCATGGTTTTGAAAATGAAAAATTTCTTATTAATGTTTTTAAATTATATTAATATTTGTATGGTCTTAAATAGAAACCTTAGGCTAAGAACAAAATTATTTCTTTTTTATATAAAATAATAGTTTCAAGAATTGTAATTTTGATTCTATTATTTTTATTAAAATAATTTAAAATTATATTTTAATTACTAAAATATATGTTGATGATATAGTTTTTTGGTTATTATATTAAATTTATTTTATTGAATTTTCTAATTATATGTCATATGAGTTTTACATGAGATTAATGGGATAATTAATTTAATTTAATGAACTTAAAAATTATTAATTGAATGTTGATAATTTTCATAGTCAATATATGTATGCTAAAATTTTGGTTAAAATATTTGGTTGTGATTCCACTAAATTTATGAAAACATTTATGAGTACTAGTTGTAAATTATATGTTGATGCATCTGGAAAACATGTTAATATTAAATTTTATATATGAATGATTGGTATATTAAATTATTTAACAGCATCTAGCCTAGATAGGATGTTTTGTGTCTTTAAATGTGAATGAATTCAAGATGATACTAAAGAAAGTAATTATAATTTTTTTAGAATGATTAATTATATATGTAAAAGAAATAATTAATTCGAGTTTGTTTTATTCTAATCATAATATTTTTATTTAATATCAAACTCTGAAATTGATTTTGAGGGATACAAAATTTATTGAAAAATAACATTGGGTATGTTTAATTTTCATTAAAAATTATTAATTTCTTGGCCTTTTAAAAATAAATTTTTTTTGCTCTATCATAATAAATTACGTATTTGTTGTGATAATACATCTGTAATATGTAATTCTAAGAATACTTTAAATAATTATAGAAAATAACATATCATTATTTGATTTAATTTTATTAGAGATCATGTGAATATGAGAGATATTTTTTTTTGGATTTCATCTCTAACAAATATCAACTTCAAAATATCTTCACTAAGGATTTAGACTTTTTTTAGTTTAAAAAACTGAAATTTTATCTTAGCATGTTGGAATATTAATGGTTTTATCCATACATGTGTTTATGGGGAGTTTTAGTATATTTTTGTGCCGAGAAATCATAATTATAAGAAATCTATAAAATCTAAAATATGTTTTTAAGATTATTTTTTTTTAATTTTTATACATATTTTTTCATTATATTAAAATTTTTAAATTTCTAATTTTTTATAAAATATACTTTTAGAAATTCATCTCACTGAATTTAATTCTATATTTTAATAAGTTGATGAAATTATCATGCCTCTTTTTAACTTTTTTATAATAATGATTTAATTTTTTTTGTTTATTTACAAATGGGGGGATTATTTTAGTTATTTATGTTTTTTATTATAATCCGACTAAAAGTGAGAGATTTTTTTTCTTGAAATTGCATGTTTTTTGATTGATTACAACTCCTCTATTTCTAGATTAATATTATAATACTTTTAAATGTTGATTTATGTTCAATTACATGTTATAATATATTTATATTTCTTATATTTGTTACTTGTATGTTTATTAATGTATACTTAATTCATAATCATAAAATAATATTTCTATACTAAAAAGTTATTTATATTTTATTTTTTGAAACCTCATAACATGTTCTAGAAGTTTTATTTTGAGTTCCTAGAATAGATAAGTAATTTGGGAACATAATATATCATTTATATATGTTTTTATAAACTTCCCATTCATAAAAATTAACATACACAATGTAGAAAATTCATGAAGCATGTTGCTAATTGGTTAACCACGTAGCGGATTTTCCAGTTTTGGATTCCCTCTATATTTCAACTATAATATAATCTACATAACTCCAAATTGACTGATTATTATTTTTGAAATATGAAAATATTTCCTAAATTTAATTAGATAATGTAAAATTATTAATCAATGCATATCATGTATCAATTTAGGTTCAATGTCACTACATATTTTCCTTTTGATTTCAACAGTTATCCAGAACTACTTTTCTATAGTTTTTTATGATAAATTTACTTATATATATATATATATCCTATTAAAGAGATTATTAATTCTAAATAAATATAATTAAATTTTCTAAAAATAATTTAAAATGAACTAAAGATGACTCTTCCTTTATCATGGCCATTCTTAGCTATGAAATTTTAAAAGGATATAAGTTTTCATTTATAAGAAATTCCCTTACGTGAATTACTTACGTGAGAAATTTGGATATGTGAGAAATATAGTTACATGATGAATAACTTACTTAAATATACTCTATAGTATTTCCTACATAAATCCCATGTCTGATATGAGTACATTTATTACCTTATGTAGTAAATCAATTATGTGAGGAATTCAGATATCTGAATCACCTTAATGGTAAATTTAGTTACATGAATCAATTACATAAATCACATACATTAATTTATTTTGAGAATCACCTATGTCGATTAACATATTCAGATAATTCAAATAAATATAAAAAAGAACTTATATTTGAAAATATCCTACAATACTCTTATATAATGTAATGATATATTTTACATTTTTCTTAATTATTTAACATTCTATATATTTATATCATATATTTAATTTAGTATAATTAATTTATAAATTCAAATTATTTATTTAGTACCTATGAGAAGTGATTTTTAATTTTTTTAAACATGTTTTTATAAATATCAAATAACTTTTTATAACAAGTATAAAACATCCATCTTGCAACTCAAAATATCATTTCTTTATATTCAGTTGTTTTCATCCATTGTATTGTTTGTAATATAATCGTATATGATATTATATATTTTTTATAAATGTATGTAGGAAGCCCGCATTTTTAATTAAACTAGATAATTTTTTATTTTTATGGGCATAGAGGGATAACATTACATGGACCTGCAAGGAAGAGAGGTGAGAACAATTAATTTTCAGATAATTTAAAATTAGTTTGAATTAAAAATTATTGTTTTAATTTTTTCTTATTTGTTGAGTGATTTCCATTAAATGAAAATATATTTTTCTATATCTCAATGATAATCTAGTTTTATCAATTTTATAATTTTTAATTTTTCTAGTAGTTTGTTTGAATGTGTGGTTGATATAGATTTGTATTTAAATATATCAAGTATACCTGGAACAAATTCACATACATATACATTTACAACATGATGAGTGAATTCATCTTAAATATATAAAACTTGTTCGTACTCTGGGAACCTTAAATTGATCATGTACATTGTTTTCAATACTATATAATGATCTCCCAAGGGCTGAACAAAAAATATTTGAATTTAATTTCCCTGATGACATAATCAAGCTGATCAAAAATATAAGAATCAGTACCCACATTATATTCTTATTCGATCTATTCTTCTTGTTTTATTGATTCTATGATACTTTTTCCCATATATCACATATAATTTATTTTTTTATTTATGATTTTATATAAAAAATAATTTATTATTCTCTTCATTGGGTTAGGAATCCTATATTCTAAAGTTAGGAATGCTTAGGATGTGACTCTCATTTTCTAAATTCATGTTTGAAATCAGGCTGTGACTCTTCATACAAAACTAACTTTTTTATTTTTATCCCTCTACTATAAAATTACATTGTAATGGAGTTATGGTTCTCCATCATAAATCAGTTTAGTTTCCTTGTATCTCCAATTGAATTTAAATTTATAAGACTGGAAAAGGACCAATTTATACTGGACTAGTATTAAAATCATTTTGTTCTCTCTTTTATTTCTTATACTAATTTACTATAACAATTAGCCCAATAATTAATTGAAATAATAAATTTATTTCACTAATTTTTTAATCTGGTATGTTTATCCCTCTCTAGACCATATTCCATTACATATTATAACATAACACACATGCCAACATTTTAAAATATCTAAGTGTCAAACATGACTACCTGTTAACATGGTTGGACACCAGAATAGTCATATCTGTTAAAACTAGACTTAGTAAATGATAACCATCTATGCTCCATCTGAAACCAATGGATTAAAACTATATATATTGTAAAACCCAAAAAATTCAATTCAATAGTCTCAGAATGAGTATAGAACCAAGATCACTACCTTTAAAGGTATCCATAAACATGGTCTATCCATACTTTTTGGTTTGACTTGATCAAATCGAACATCGACCTATAAGGGTCTACGTCAAAACTAAGGGCCTGTATGTATTCCCCCATGACCTACTAATCATTTATCGTTTGAGGGTTATAAGGTCTAACTACCTATCCCAATGGTCAAACCTCTCAATAAGGCCACATCTCATGGGGCATAATTCATGAATCCATCACAAAGTATGACATCCAACACACAGATCAACCCTCACTAATGGAGGTAAAGAAAAGACCACCCTATGCGGGTCATAACTATCTTATATCGGCCTACCTGGGCCATGATCGTCTCCAAAAATCAACATAATGGATTACACTATAGTTAATAATGTAAACATAGGAAGAAAGGATTAACTAAAACTTATTGGGAATCCATATACGTCAATACACCCTTGAGGTTCAAGTGTACTATAAATGTTAGGTGTCTATTAGAAACATACAATGAAACCAAACTGGATAACTTAAAAAAAGTTAACATCTATTGATGCCAAACTATAAGGGTAAAAAATGTACTCAAAACATCATCTCAATGATATGTTTCACATCATAATAACATGGTTCGGTTATGTAGAATTTCATTCCAATCTATGTGGGAAAACACATTATAGGTATTTATTGAAACAAAAAATAAGAAACAACATCCTACAAGGGGTCCAACACATGGGAATCATGTGCCTTACTGACCAACAAGGGTTATTACCCCTCAAGTGCATGATGAAAAATTCATCAACCTCATTGTCAAATGTCTCATTGTAGATCCACATGACCTTCCAGTAGAAGGTAAAATCTATAAATTGGATTAATTGAGTAGAATGAATCTAAAACCATATATGGGATACACCTATTTAGGTTGTTGTAGACAGACTACACAATTTTCCTATATCATCAATAAAATCCAAAAATAGAAGGCATATAACATATGAAAAATAATTTCCAAATATTATGCATGGAATTTGTGTTACGTTTTCAGACCAAGAGTCAAAAATCCTTCAATGGACTCTCCTTAATGGGATGATAGTTATAAAACAGTAATAAATTATAAAATTAACACAACATGTGTGTCGTTCAAAGTGAAATTCATATAAAACTATAACATAGTAAATAAACAAAAACAATCCTATATTCTAGAAAACCATTAATTCTTATAAGAGAAAGTGTTATTTATTCCCTATTCTAATATCCATCAGAGGTTATAAAAATGTACTAACACTTCTACCTACAATATACCGGATAATAAATAAATGAGAAATGAATTACACCGATACTACTTTATAATGTCAAGACTTGGAGGCACTAATCTAGTGCCCCGATTTGGTTCACTACACGGCCTCAAGAACACATATCCCAATTCCAGAGGGTTATAACTAGAATTGATGGCCTATAGTGTGTCTCAGAGAGACTATTACCAGATATTAGAGTAATAAATAATAGAAATAACCAGATATCATTTATATTTGTAAATTATTAGAGTGAAAATGTAATAATTAAACTAAAACAAACGCACATTGTAATAATAAATGGAATGGGAAAAAGGATCAAGAGTGTATTTCATGCAAGTAACATTGATCGATAACTAGTCCAATCACATATATAAGAGTAAATGAAAAATAAAAATAAATGTAAAAGTTGCTACAGAAAATAATGACCCAAACCACATACCCAATATCCTCATACAAATCTAATCCATCTTGTTGAATTAGTACTGGGGCTCAACCCATCATGTACCTATAACCAGGAGATTGTCTACTCATGTACACTAGTGGAATAATGACCTACATGTGGTGTGAGAAAAGAACATAGAACGGAACCACCATCATTGTCATATACATAGCCAGTAATATACTGTGTAAGTATATGTGAGGTTCACTTTAGGATAACATTAATAAAATAATAAATAAAATATGTGGATAGCTGAATAATAGAAGTCAAAATGTCTTTCCCATAAAATGTGCTCAGTCTAACTAACACATAAATGGAATATGGCATCACCATATACATACATACATACATACGCGCACACACACACACACACATATATATATATACATATAAACATATATATCTATATATATGAGTAAGGAGTCAAATAATTTAAATAAAACAAGTCCACAACTTATCCTTGGGTCTTTGATCCGGATCGTTTGGAAATCCTTTGAACAAGGGATTGAGTTGGATGTCCTTCCAATAAATCTATGTATAATTCAAGACCATCCTTAGGTCTGTAATCCCAACCTACAACACCTACTTCATCCAGCTCTAAAAAAGTGTCTGCGCAAGCTGCATCACCATAGGGGGATATATATCATAGCCTTGATTTCACCCGTAATAACCTCCAATCACTATAATAAATGATTATGGGTATTATCTAGACATATTGTAAGTAAGGGAAATAGATATATTTCAATCCACTAAAGCCACATGTAATATAATCTTCCATTGAATTTCTATGTATTCCATCGAATGCATTCTTAAAATTACAACTCAAATAATATCTAAATAGGAAGACCCTTACATGATAAGAATACATTCCAAATCCAAGAAAAAACTAGGAATCCATTCAATAAATGGATAAAAAACCCCATTCTCAGATACATTTGGGCAATGTAGTGATGGTTCATCCACATAACCATATGGAATATCAAAGAAATCACTAGTAGAGATCAATTTAAATCATCATTGATGTCAATAAAATCCTACACTCATGGGAATTTTTCCCACTCAAAAACCTCTGGTAATCCCCTCGATCCTAGTAGATATGAATTTATATGGAACCACTAAGTAGAAGGGTTATCTACGAAACTCTACATCCATCTCCAAAAAATTCCTTATACAGGGGAGTCTCATTGTAAATGGGATGTCCTGAAATGGTAACCCATGAACATGTAAATCACATAAGATGGATCCTTATAAGTATGTATTGACATCCAAATAATCAATCAATCTCACCATTTTAATGCTAAGAACTACGTCTAGGAATCCCAATAAGATAATAATCAAACATAGAGGATCAAAATTCATATCATAGGATGTAACTTTGGGTATCCCTATCACATACTGCATCATGTGTGGCACATTTTCCAAAAACCAGGAAGTACCCTTTGCAATCGTAGTTACATCAATAGAAACCTTGTGAATTCATAAATAAATGAGTAAGGGTGGTTAAACGCCTATCCCACCACTATATCCATAGCCCAGTGAGATTAGATATTGGTTATGGTTTCTAGGTTACACCCACTACCATCTTTACCCATCAAATGTCATAACAGCCATTGGTAAAACAATCAATGAGGAACCCACTAGGTCCCTTATGGTCAGTTCTTAGGAGATGTATCCTTTTCAAAATCCTTGAGGTTTTCAAGAAAATAGAGGAATCTCACATGGTGTTATCTAAGTTAATACATAAGTAAAGACATCTCTCTTAGGATCATCACAAGGGTTTACAAAGTAGAGGCATCGTATATGCCATTAGGTCATATCATAAGAAGTGACATCTCTAAGGGGATCTTCAGTATCAAGGATAGTCTCAAGTTAATGTATGAATCCAATGTGCATGGGTTTTTAGTGACCCCCGACATTCATACTCTTAATCCAACAAAATTATTTAATTTAAATATCTCATTAGAATGAGTCTAAAAAGGGGTCGTTTCCCTCAGAGGAATATCCAATCAAACAAGTAATACCATAAACATGAAAAAATACTTTACGGAAGGTATACCAAACAAAAAAACATCAATAATATTTAAATTAATTTTCCTAAGGATGATAGTAGCTGGAAATGAATTTCTATGCTCAACCAAGTCATTTTGGGTCCTATATCGCAACAAAACCATCATAATAAATTTATTATAAAAAATTATGATTAATCAATTACAAACAACAATTAATTTAAGTCCATAAATCTTTATAAATTCACCATGGTGACATATATCATCAATACAACATGGGGTGAAGTGAAGATGACATCTCAAGTTATCCCCCTCTTTAATAGAGTGAGAAAAAATCATCTGTATCCAATTACAACGCACTTCAATGGAATTTGGACCAAAATCCGTAATTGGTGGAACCAAATTAAGAAAAATCAGGAAATGAATACAACCAAGGATGACATAGTCAAATGCTCACCTCAAGGTATCAAATTCACATTAAGGTGTCTGATTCCAACTAAGAATGAGGAATAACTCCCATAGAGGAATGGATAACATGGTTTCACACATGGGGGAGATCCGAGAAAAAAAGAGGGAGAAAAGGGGGTTAAAACCCTTTAAGGTTCATATAGGGAAACAAATATTTTTCCCCTTTCATGGCTCCACTAGTTTGGCCACATAATTTTCGAAACTATGCTCAAACAAGGTCATTGGTTCTTTTGTAGCCCCTCCACCCTGTATAGCTGTAGAACATAGTTTAATATTCCTACACCAGCCAAGAAACCTATCTGTAAAAAATTCTAAACCCCACATATTGACTACCTTATCCTACCACATAGTTTTTAAATAATACTCCTGTATATAATGTCTTACATGGTTAGGTAACAAAGTTAGCACTAACTATACACCATGAGGCGCACCATTCCAAAACATTGATTTTGATCCTATAACCCCCATAACTCTTTTAAAATCACTAATTCATATTCAAAACCTCATATCACATATAAAAAAATTATTTACATCCATCCCAACCATTCAATTATAATTACAAAAATCCAATCAATATTTTACCCGTATCATAAATTGAAAATTTATATTCCTTCTAAAATTTTATACTTGAAAAAATAAGATCGTAGAATCAACAAGACTTAATGGTTGTCATCCCTAATAAGTATTAGAGGGAATAAAAATGAACACCAAAAACTACTTGTGTTATGATCTCCATTCAAATGGAGGCACAATGTTCTTGAACACACAAAATTCAACCAACTCTACTTTATGAGAATGGTGCTTAATGTAAAAATTGATCCAATGATCACACAAAAGATGAAATTCCAAGATTATGATTATATGAATATGTCTAAACCAATACATGATTGTATCATTGTATCTTACAACATGAAACCATTGGTTATTCTAAATATAAGCAATTTCATTCAACATCCAGTTCTAAACCACAAAAAATACACTATTTGAATTTACGTACAAAATATTCCCCTGGTGTTCTAACAATGAAACTGAAACATTTCACATATCACTAGAAATTATTTGAAATGATAACACTACCCTTGGTCCTCAATAAAATTTAAATGGTCAAGCTCCAATCATCCAAACTCAACCTGGTCTCAGAAGATTTTCCTTGACAATCTTCATATGATCCTGGAACTACACTAATCTCATATCAATGGTGTTCTTGATGTGGTTACATAATAATAACTTCCAACCATAGGAATGAATGAATATATAACTACATATGGTTGAATATTCTTTAAAGAGATCAACTTCAGTAGATGAAGATTCAAAATAACTTTATTTGAGGCCTTCCTCTCGAGATATACTGATATCATTTTGAACATGCTGACTCAATAACATAAATAACTTCTGGTGACATATCATGGAAGAACCATCCCCTTTATATATCTATTATCTTGCCAATTAATATACCCTGATACATATTTTATGCAATACACATGGATTATCATAAGTTATCTCAAGATCAATATCTACACTTAGACTCTACCCAAGATCACATCTGAACCCATTTCTGGAATTCAATGAGGAATCCAGCAATACATAGTTCTATTATTCCAATGGAATGAAAAAACAAAATGATCATATAATGTCTTCTATCAACATCCCACGAACCATATCACATGAGGTTCAAAATCTAGTAGGCAACATTCCACTCTCCATCATTATAGCATCCTTGTCGATGCACCATAAAAACAAGTTCTTGATAAACATTGATAAATCAATGCTTATTTCTAGACAAAACCATATGAAGGGATAGAAAATTGCTCACTCCCAAGCATCAACTCTAAACATCATCTATTTATTATCCTTGATAATGGTTTCCATTAAAAAAATTAAACATCAACTAAAAACTAGGGTCACCACCCTAAAATGGCCAATGGTGTACTCTCACCATATGTATTACTTTATACATCTCCTTGAGTGAAACCTTGATTTTTTATATAAGGAAATACATTTAGATATAGATCAATATATAGTTGATTCTCTATCAACATAAAAAATTCAATTCCAAGATAAATGGAATGATCATATCTAATGAGGATTACATTAAGACTCCAAAGATCGGTGTATATTTCTCTCTCTCAAGGCACAATCTTGTCAAAAGTATGTACTTTCCTTTAACCAACTTCAGACACCATGTCTCAGGAAACTGTGTGTTCAGGTCTCACCACAAGTCAACTACCCCACAAAACATAATCCATTATCTACAACTCTTCTTATATTGATAGACATTGGTCACTTTATCACCACTCCCATGAAACCATTCCCAATACATTTATTTAAAACCATTAGTCATCAACTCAAACATGGCCACTAATTGATTAATAATTAAAATGGTACCATGCATAACCGATGTGTAAAATTATAACCTAAATTGGGCTCTCATGAGTCATACATTAAAAGTCCAAGATGAGCGTTCAACTGAGCATTCTTGTCAAATTAATATGAAATCCCCTTGAAACTCCTCTAAAAAATTGAGCACCTCCCCCAGGTCATTATTTTTTCCTTGACCGCATGTCACATTATTTTCTCATGGTATAACTTATCCTTCCACATGTTTTCTCAATCCATTCCTCAATACAAAATGGCCTCCATAGTTAGGTCCCACAGTTACCTCAACAAATGCACCAACCGTGTGCCATTATATACACCTTTTAAAACTCTAGTTTCGAGCCTCGAACACCTGGGACACTCTAAAAAACTCTAATCCATATTCCAAGCCTCAAACCAGATATTAAATTATTATTTATAGGTGTTGAAACCATCTAATTATTATTCAGATACTCCAATCATGATTTGACCCATCCAGTTGATTGAAAATTTAATGTCCATTTGAAATTTCCAACTTTAGAGATATGGGACCTTATAAATTACTACACCTATAATATATGATGTCAATAATGAAATACAGGGAAGTTAAAAATTAAACTCATCCATATATATTTTATTTTCATGTATTATAAAATTGTTACTTCCTTTGATTTCCCAAACTATAATCTCATAATTAATAGTCATTATTTGTTAAAATTATTAATTACTATGTTTCATTTTTATGTGTTCAAGAAATATTTTAGGATAAAATTTTAAAATAACATAACCAAAGAAAAATAAAGTTAATTTTGAGATTTCCATACCAAAAATTGGAAAAAAGAACACCATTTTCACCCTGTTGAAAAATAAAATAAGAAAATTCATGAATTGTTTCAATCCTCTCAAATTTCACAACACACTAATTCCCATTTATCATTTTATTATAGGATAAAATCATCATAATTAAGGTGAAAGATTATAACAACCCTTCTTTTTTTCATAATTAAACATGAATTATTACATAAAGTTAAACTTAATAAAACACAAAAGATCAAGAGGTCTAGTTACTTTGGGCTTAGGATGTAACATCCCAAGTATTTATAGAAAAATAAATTTTCATATATATTAATATTTGTGAATAAAATATTAATTTTACATTAAGGGGAAGCTTATTTTTTGATAGCTTACTCGACACACAACAATGAGTTTCTCTTTAATCCTACGATGCACACATCATTGAGTTATACAAAAAATAATACAATAATAATATTATTATTTTAATTGATAGTTAACTCATTGTTATTATTTATGTGGGAATGAAAAAATTACTATAATATGATTAAACTTGTTTTTTAAGTTTTTTATATTTATCCAATAAATATTAGAGGCTTAAATTGATCATGAATCCAATTTTAAGCAAAAAATATTCTAATATTTTTTAAAATTCCTTTTTACTACATTTTGATAGAGATGAATTTTTAAATGAATTTTTTGACTTTTTTATATGTTCTAATTGAATAAATAAAATACTTATTTTCAATAGAATCATCAGATTTAACTTTTGTTTAAATATTGGTATTTTTCTTATAAAATTATTATTTTAATAAAAAGTAAAAAATATAGAATTTTTATTCAAAAATTCTTTTTCATATAATTTATTTATATAGTTATATTTTACCATTAACTGGTTTTAAAGTGTAATTGAATTATTTTTTTATCATTTAATCAAAGTTTTATGATTGGATGTAATTTTACATGGAAATTTCATATGAACACATGTCAATCTATTGATGAGTTTTACTTAAAAAACCCATTTTCTTGTTTTGACCACGAGAAATATTTTTAAAATAATTTTTTCCAATTATTTGTTTTGAATTTGGAAAAATCGATTTCATATTTTTAATAATATGTTCATAATTATTTAAATCAGTTTCTTTTATTTTTTGAAATTATGAATAATAATTTCAGTAAATATTTTTATTTACTATGGTTAAAGGGTAAATCAGGTAAATAAGGGTAAAAAATAAAATTATAGTAATCTAAAACTACCCTAAAATGTGTATTGAACCTATTGAATGAGATATGGACAACTATGATCATACATGGGTCAAATTCAAGACCCCAAGGAGCCACATGGGTGTGATAATGGCATGTTGTAATAATTAATTTAAAGTGAAGAGAAATATAAAAAACATGTATCTCTTTACTAAAATGATTTTAAGGTTGGTTTATATAACTGGTATATTTTACAATAAATAGTAATTAAAAATAAAAAAATATTTCTAACATAATTTTATTTTAATTATAATTTATAGACATTAAATAAATATATTTACTAATGACACAATTATGATGCATTTACTACCTTTTTAATGAATGATTCGAAGAAATTATATTATTAATATTAAATAAATGTATTTTGAATATTTTGATTCCATCCAATAATTTTATGTATTATTATGAAATTTTATCATTATGTTAATTAGATGTTTCTAATGAATCATGTTTGTATGACTTTAACAAAAATAAATTACTAAATAGTGTCCAAATTGACATAAATGAGTTTCTAAAACAAATATAATTTTATTAAATGATATAATAGTCATCAAAAATATTAGATATGTAAAAATGACTTATATAATGTTAAAAATGTAATTAATAATCCAATGTATGTTCTATTTTCATTTTATAGTAAAAATATAATCAATATGGTGTAAACATACAAGAAGACCTCATAAGAGTTAATTTATTTAACTAATAGTTATATGAAAAAGATAAGGTTAAATTTGTGACCTAAACATGTCTAAAAACTATATTTTGAGAGGATTTATACACATAACCATAATATCCTCTAAATATATCACTTCTTAACAAATATAATTTGAAAATAAATTTATAATAAAATAATATTTCAAGACTTTACTAAAGTTCCCTTCTTCCCTCTTATAAAAGGCCACTAACTCTACCCACTTACTCACACCTCTAAAGCCCCATGAGTCATCCAAATTCTGCTCAAATAAGCTCTAAAAATCCCTCCATTAATTTTAGAAGCCTTAAAATAGGCATAGAAAAACTCAGCAATCATTTTGGCTAAAATCAAAAGGATTTACCCGATTTAATGTTAACGTCTTCTCTCATGCTCCTTTCATTTATTTTATTTCCCTGACCCCTAAACTCTATTTACTTCACTATATTATAACAAAAATAGTATCCTCAATATACTATTATGTTTTTATACTAATGGTTATTCCTAAAATTACACACACCGCCATCCAATGGACATAGAACACACTGTTTCTGTGTACGGAGAACTACTACCTCACGAAACGATGATTGTTCAATTTTCACCAAAAACCTATCTTGGTTTCCATTATAATGAAACTATATTTATATATGATATATATTATTTTTATATTGTCTTTATTATCCATTATGTTTTATTTAGAACACATAATTAGGCTTTCCATGTTGTGCAATTATGATAATTTCGTTGGAGGAAGCGTGGACTACCGTCCCCTCAAAGCGATATGACTCGTTACCTATATACATGGAATGTATAAAAGATGGTTTTATTAAACATATGATACATACATGATGTTAATATAATACTGCTATTATAATATTCATTTATATAATTTTATTATTATTCTATTAATATGACAATGAAATGAAAGTAGCACTCATGAGTACATACGACCTAATGTCTCCATGAACCGTGCATTAAATTTATTATCCACAAATATTATTTATATTATAAATAAATATATACTTGATATATATGATATTCTATTTATGAATAATATTATAGAGATGATGGAATTTTGATTATATGAACAATTTACCTCAAAACAAGTTCATTTTCGACTCAAGTACCGAGTACCAACAAAACGTCTGATATGGACTAAAATTATTATGTAATTTGTATCAAATGGTAATAAGTGATATTAAAGGAACAATAACCATGAAAAATATTCTCACGAAATTATAAATTATCCTAAGTTTATTTTTCAGGAACATAATTTTTGTATGCAACGAGTCAGACTCAACTTAAGGGATTTCGTCTCAATCTACTTTTTATGCATATTTTGATGTTATACACCAGATTATTTTATATCATATATAATAAACACCTTTTAATTTTAATTTCAATCAAAGGGAATATTTTTTCTATGAATCACTTACTAAATGAAAAAACAAGAATGTTTTTAATGTATGTGGCGTCAATGAATTGTCCACCGCTGTAACCATTATTTGATATTTGGATTCCCTTATAAGCCACAACATTTTTAAAAAGAAAAGAAATCCCTTATTCCATTTTTGGGTATTCTGGTATTGAAAATGGTTTTGATAGTGGATATAATATTTCAATATCTTGGAATTATTTTTAGTGATTGAAAATGAAATTTAATGAGTGAATTGTTGATAATTGCATTCTATTATTTTTTAGGATTATATTATAGTGCTTGGAAATTTAACGGTTGGTTACATAATAAACCAAATATGGGTGGTTACATGATAATAAATAGATGGATAGATCAGTGATAAACCAAGGATGGGTGGTTATGTTATATCATCCAATGCATTGGGTATGGAAGTCGGCCATATGGCTTTTCCTTATAGTCATATGTGTGGAAGTCGAACGTATGGTTATTTAATTTAAGTATGTTAATATCCCATGTTACCTTTATATGATATATGTTTCGTTCTATAGGTTTATGGTAATATGTTTTTTACAAAAAGGGTAATAAATTATCTTATATTCAGTGAGAAGTTTTTACTACTTTATAAAGGTGAAAAGTGTTACATTATGATAAAGTTTTCATTGTTTTCATGTTTTACCAAGACTAAGAGTTCCCTTCTTTGTGTATCCCTTACTAATCTTTTTATGATCATACCATGTTTTGAAATGATTTCACAACACGTAAAGAGTAATAAATTCAAGGATATGACCAAGGAAAAATTATACAGTTAAAACCTGAAACGATATCATGTTTCTTTTTAAATATATTTATTTTATGAAAAAAATGGATAGTGAGTAGAAGTGTCTACTTGTAATTTTTAAGTTGTTATATATGAGGTATGAACTAATTATCCAAAGCTCTACAACTAAAAATATCCATTATGTGAATTATAGTATAATTATTAAATATTCTCAAGATTAAGTAATGTCTATGGCTGAGGCCTTATAGTTGGCATCAGAGGTTGTTTTAGATAACTTTGGCGGTTAGGAAGTTATCTCAGTGTATGTTAAGAATCCCATATAACCGAGAGGGTTATTATCATATGGTATTTTTTTAGGGTTATGTAAAATTAGGTTTATTGGATAAAAACCTGAAATATTGAGATATAAGTAAGTCGATGGATTAGAGTAATATGATTTTTTTTAAATTATATTTACCCTATAAAGGAATCTTTTTTTAATAATTCATTTCATGTTTATGTGATGATTCTTTTCAGAAGATTAAGAATAAATTTTCAAGATAAAAGGAAATAGATATTTCAAAACATTCTTATCCCTCCCTGATTATTTGATAATCACTATTATGGAAAAATCATTACTTGAATGATTTTGATAGCATCTTGATTATTCAAATCACCTGCAAGAAATTATTTGAGTTATCCATCACCTACTCATATCTAAAATAATTTTATGGTTCAAGGTATATTTTTTAATATGATTTCAAGATCTTAATTTTTCTATCTGTATTTAAAAGTGAAATTATATAAGTGGAGGGAATGTTTTCTTTTTGAATATAAGATAAGATGCTGAAAGAGAATGGGAACATCATAAATATCATGATATCTAGATTCAAGATATGATATATTAAGAAATAATGTAGAAATTCAAGGTTAATGGATTATGAATAACATTTAATTTTTATGAAGTATACATATAATGGATTCAATAGTTATGGTAGATTGAAGGATGATAAAATGTTTAAAATTATTAATTCTCTTTTAATGATGGGATTAATTGGGACGACTTATTTTTAGTATGTGTAACCCTAAAGTTGGATATGTGAAAATTTAATTCAAGGAAGAATTTTATTTTCTTGTGTGGATATAATGGATAAAATTTAGGGTTCATATGATATTTTTATTTTGATTTGATTAATGATTATTTCATTTTGGGATGCAAAATGAAAGTTATTAGATAACCTTTGAGGTTAAAGGAGGTTATGGCTATTTTTGAGGAAATTACCTTATTTTTTAGAATGTAATAAGAATTATATGGTTTTATAATTATATGTTTTTAGAAATAGGACAACCTATAAGATGGGTGACAAATCGTAGTGTCTGGAAAAGCAATAGGATTCGAATCCACAACCGAAGGGAAATAAGGGTGCATCACCAACCACTGGCCTACGTGAAATCCCTAGTTAGTATGAATTATTATTTATAGTTAAATGATATTATAGATCAAGAATAAGTCTATTTTGGAGATATGTATTTTATTTAGTAGATATTCTAAGTATTGGAAAATTATTTAAGGATTACAAGATAAATGCCAATTTAGAAGTCATTCACTATTTTGGAAACATTACATGATTAAAGTAAATAAAATAATATCAAAGCTTATTTGAGGAATAAAGGTTGAATTATTTTGGGAGAAATAAATTATTTGATTGTGGAGTTATGGTAATTATGTTATTTACGGTAGTGATAAACCAATCCTGGAGAAGATGTGATTAGGTTAATTAATTTTTGGATTTAGATTTTATGAGTGGTTGATGCTTATCTGGGAATACAATGTGATCAAATCCTTTTGAGTTTTGGGTTTCCATATTCATTATATTATTTTGAGGACTTTTGAGGAATTTTGTTTGATGATTGGACTATGTGTAACAAGGGTATTATTGATGAATTTTGGAAATTAAAAGTATTCCTTATTCTTATAAAGGATTATTATCTTTTAGGGATTATCTGATCTTGTACTAACCATTTTGGTTTTGGTTAATGTCTAAATATGGGAGAAATATATAGTTCATATTTTTTGGATTATGTGATTCTATATTAGTTGATTCTAGTACATCAGTTGTGACCAAGTAATCTTGAATACTCATCATTTGGAGAAAATATGAGTTTGTGGTATAAATTTATTAAAAGACTAAATTCTACTTGTCAAGTATGTATATTTCCTTATGTTCTTATTCTATGTAGAAAAGAATTACTCAACATTATGAAAATGATCTTAAAACACAAATGTTTTCCATTTACATTTTATACGGTGAAATCAATGACCAATTAACCCATCACATGTTTGTGTTTTTTTTGTTAACTTTGTCCTGATCATGTTTTCTATCACTATCTATCAGAACTTGACAGTTAGGTTTTTTTCATATCAATGTTTTTTAAATGGAATACTAGTAGGAGTTATCTTAGGTGAAATTTGTAATTATCATTTTTATTTCAAATTGGATGTTTTTAATCCTTTTTTGATGTGGGATTGAAAAAAAAGGTATTCTAAAAAGTCATAATTTAGTTACCAACCCCAAATTCAAATTGCGAGGATGCAATTTCCAAAAGTGGGAAGGATGTAATGTCATAAGAATTTATAGAATAATAAATTTTCATATATTAATATTTATGAATAAAATGTTAATTTTACATTAAGGGTAATCTTTTTCTGATAGATTACTTGACATGAAACAATTAGTTTCTCTGAAATCTTATGTTTCACACAACATTGAGGTTTTCTGAGAAATAATACAATAATATTATTATTTTAAATGGTTGTTAAACCCTACCGATGTATTGTAAAAAATGAATATAACTAAATAAAATATTATTAAACATGTTTTTAAATGTTTTTAAATTTATCCAATAAATTTTAGAGGCTCAAAATATGAATGAATCCAATTTTAAGGCTAAAATACTCTAATAGGCTTAAAAGGTCGTTTTACTGCCTTTTGATGGATACACATTTTTAAATATAGTTATCTTAACTTTTATATGTTATAATAGAAAAAATAAAAATATTTTTTGAAATAGGAACATAAAAATTTATTTTGGTTGAATTTTTTTGTATTTTTCTGATAAAATTGATATTTCAATGAATAGTGAAAAATACTGCATTTAATTTCAAAACTACCTTATCATATAATTAGTTTATATAGATTTATTTTAAATTTAATTTGTTTTAAAGTGTAATTAGATTATGTTTTTATCATTTAATCCAATTTTCATCATTGGAAGTAATTTTACATTGAAATTTGATATATAAAAATTTCAATCTTTCGATGGTTTTAAATTTAAAAAACCTGTTTTATCATTTTGACAATGAGAATTAATTTTAAATTATGTTTTTTCTAGTAATGTGTTTTGAATATGAAAAAATGGATTCCATATTTTTAATAATAAGGTATAAATAATTTAAATATTTCCCTTTTATTTTTCGACATCATGAATAGTAACATCAGTAATTATTTTTATTTACCATGGTTGAAGGGTAAATTAGGAAAATAAACGTAAAAAATAATATTATTATAATATAAAACCAATGTAACAAGTTTACTACTCATATATGATGATATATATATGACCATGATCATCCTTGGGTCAATTTGAGGACCCCATGGAGCCACATGGGTTTGATAATGACATGTTACGATAATTAATTTAAAGTAAATAGAAATAAAACATAAACATGTATCTATTTGTTAAAATTATTTTAATGTCAGGTTATATAAACGATTTATTTGAAAATAAATAGTTATTATAAAGATAAAAATATTTTCCAAATCTTTGTATTTTATTTAGAATTATTTGTGATTAAATAAATAAATTTATGTATGACACAATGATGATACAATGATTACGTTATTAATGAAAGATTTAAATAAATGATATTATAAATTTGAAAATAAATTTAATTTTAACATTTGGATAACATACAAGAATTTTATTGATTGTTATGAAATTTTATCTTTTACTTAATGTAGTTTTTTTCTAATGAATCATGTTTTTTTTACTTTATTAAAAATCAATTACCAAGTAGTGTCAAAATTGACATAAATGAGTTTAAAAAAAATATTTTATTAAATGATATAATAGTCATAAAAACATTATATTTGGAAAAATGACATATATAATGTTTCATGTTTAATTAATGAACTAATTTAGTTTCTATTGTAATTTTATAGTAACCATGTTATCCAAATACTGTAAAAATACAAGAAGACATGGGAATAGTTAATTAATTTAACTGAGGGTTAAAACCAAATGATAATATTATATTTGTGACCAAACATTGTCTAAAACCTATTGTCTGAGAAGATTAAGACCCATAATAATATTATATTTAAACCATATCACTTTATAACTACTATTATTCTAAAATATATTTATAATAAAATAATATTTTAAGACATTTCTAAAGGGCCCCTCCACTCTCTTATAAAAGGCCACCACCTCTACCCACTTAATCACATTGTTCAAGCCCCTTGGAGCATCCATATTTTACTTAAAAGAGCTCCAAAAATACCTAAATTACTCATATAAACCTTACCTTTGGTATAAGGAAACTCCAGGATGCCTTTTGGCTAAAATCAAAAGGAGTTACCCAATTTAGAGGAAGCGTCTTCTCTCAAGCTCCTTTATTTTATATTATTTATCCAACTGCATAAACTATATTTATTCCATTATATTATAAAAAAACATTATAATGAATATAATAGGATGTTTTTATTCTATGTTTTTGCCCCAAACTTACACACACCTCTATATAATGGATATAGAACATAATGTTTCTGTGTACGGTGAACTACTGCCTCTTGAAATGATGATTGTTAAATTTTCTACTACCACCTCTCATGGTGGTCATTATAAGGGAACTATATATATATGATATATATTATATTTATATTTTTTTTATTTTTATTTAATTTATATTTATAACATACCTTTATGCTTTCCATGTTCTATAAATATTACAGTTTCGTTTGAGGAAGTTTGGACTACCGCCCACTCAGAGCGACGTGACTCATTCCCGATATACATAGAATGTATAAAGGATGGTTTTAATAAAACATAGGATTCATACATGAAATTTATATAATACTGGTTTTATAATATATATTTATTATAATTTTATTATTATTCTATTAATATGATGAAGAAATCAATGTATCGTTCATGTGTACTTACGACCTACCATCTACATGAATGATGCATTTCATTTCTTATCTCAAAATATTATTGGTATTATCAATAAATATATACTGTATATATATTATATTTAAATTAGGAATAAAATTTTAGATATGATGGAATTTTGACTACATGGAGAATTCACTTCAAAACAAGTTCATTTTTGACTCAAGTACCGAATATTTAAAAATGTCTGATATGAACGAAAATAATTATGTAAGTTTTATAACATGGTAATAATTGATATGAAAGGAATAATAAACATGACAATGGTTCTCAAATAAATATAAATTTAACTATGTTTATTATTCAGGAACCTAAAATTTATATGTGAATTGTCGGAATCAATGTAAGGGACTTCATCTTAAACTCCTTTCGTTGATGAATACTTTGATGTTATACACCACCATATTTTATAAGATATATAATAAACCCCTATGACTTTTAATTTTATTCAAAAGATATATATTTTATATTAATCATTTATAAAATGAAAAAAGGAATGTTTTTAATGTATACAGCGACAACGAATTCTCCACCACCATAACTATTATTTGATATTTGGATTCCACTATAAGTATTAATATTTTTAAATTGAAAATAAATTCCTTATTACATTTTGGGGGTTTATTGGTATTGAAAATGATTTTGAAAGATGATTTTCTATTTCAATATCTTTAATTGGTTTATTGTGATCAAAAATTATATTTTATGAGTGATATTTTAATAATTGAAATATTTTACGTGTTATGATTATTTAATGGTACTTTGAATTTTGACGGGTGGTTACGTGATAAACAAATATTGGTGGTTACATGTTAAAAACGATATGGATTGTTCTTTGATAAACCATGTAAGGGTGGTTATGTTATAACCTCTAATGCATTAGGTATGGATTTCATATGTATGACTATTCCATTTAGTGATATGTTTGGACGTCTACCATATGGTTATTCCATTTAAGTATGTTTACATCCCAAGTTACCTATATATGATATATATTGCATTATATAGATTTATGGTATTCATTTGGTTACAAAAAGTGTTTGAAATGAGCTTATATTCAGTGAAGTGAATTTACTACTTAATAAAGGTGAATATTATTACTTTATGAAAAAGTAGTCACAGTTTTCACATTTTCAAAATAGTAACAATTTCTTTCTTTGCGTATCCATTTCAGAACTTTTTTTTTCTCATCCCATGTATTGAAATGAATTTCACAGGATATAAATAGGAATAGAGTAAAGGTTTGTATCAATGAAAAGTTATTCTGTTAAACCATGAAACGAAGACATGTTTCTTTTTAAAGAGTTTTCATTTTATGAAAAAATGGATTGTGAGTAGAAGTGAATACTTGTAATATTTTTTTTTGTTATGTATGAGTCAAGACCTAATCCTCTGAAATTCTAAAACTAAACAGTTCCTTGATGTGAATTTATTTAAAATTATTTACTTATCTCAAGATTATTTAATGTATAAGTCTAGAGCCTTATATAAAAACATTACATATCAAATTAAAACATGAATTCCACATCTTTATTAAGAAATTATTTTTCATGGACACAACATTAATTTATACTTAGAAATGCACTAGATAACCTTAAAACATACATAAGAAATGGGTGATCTATAAATCCTAGTAAGGGAATATACATGGAATAACACGAGGAGGAAAATACATGTTTTTCAATAGGTATATCAATGTAGAACAGAAGAAATATGAATATAAATGCATGATATATCTTGACATTCATGACACAGAAATGTGGAAATAACATAAATCATGATATTAGCATGATCCAAGGATCATTGCACATGGATTAGCTTGAGTAAACCCTCATTTCATATGAATTATCTTGAATAAACCCACATTAAACATGAATTATCATGAATGAACACTAATTTAACATGAATCAGTATGAGTAAACCCTAATTGAACATATCATATCATGATTCTATACATTACCAAATACCGTGGGTCACTATCAAGGAACACCCTTCATAATGATTTCAATCTCAGGTTTAAGTGATCCATATAAATCATATAACATGGATTCATTCAACACCATAAGTTATACCATGATGAAGGAATGTGTAATACATACTTTTCAGTCCCCAATAAATAAGTATATGTAAATAACGATGAATACCCATGATAGATAAATGTGTATGGTATTCACAACACGATGATTTTGGCATGTATAATTACAATGTAATTTTGGCAGCATAACAATGTAATATAGAAGTTTATAAAAAGGGATAATGAGAGAGAAAAATTCATCTTATAATATAGGAATGAGATGGGTAGTATATGTTATATTTATGAATATATCCCAACATATTAAATTGAATTTATACGAATAATATAAAATAAATGATTGAATTGAAATGAGGAGAGAGAAATCCCTTACATAATTTCAGCATGGTAGCAGGTGTACATGAGAGGGATTAATAAGAGAGAAAAGATATATCATCATTCAAATATAATAAGGGAATTATTGAGGAAGTGAAACAACATACCCAATAAATTGTAATTGTAAATAAAAGGGTGTAACAATGTAATGAAACATGGATAAAAATAAGAAATGGAGGCACCCATATGGAATTTTTGCATAGTACTGGGTGGGATTAATAGATCATAAGGGTGATTAATGGGTATGAAAGGAAGATCCCATCATGAAAAAATAAAATGTATAGTTTGTAGGAATGTAAGAACATATCCCATATCAAGAAAATTTAAATTTAAAGGCATGACATAAAATAGGTTCTTGAAGATAAAGGTGAGAGAGAGATCCTTATTGAGTTTCATCATAGTAATGAGTGTACATAAAGGATCAGAGGGCGTATTGATGAGAGTGAAATGAATATCTCATAATATATAAATAAAATGGATAGTATGAGGATCATGGAACATCATAATCTGATATATAAAAATGGAACTTAAAAATCATGATATAAAAGAGTAGCTTGAATATAAATGGGAAGAGATAAATCCCTTACATAATTTCGGCATAGTAACGGCTTAGGTATGGGTCCAAATGGGGGAGGATAAATGATCCATAATCTAAATAACATCATATGGATAGGAATGAAATTATTATAGAGAAATTAAATTATAACCATTTGATATCACAAGAACTACTTTTAAATAAGATTCTTGAATTTGAAAGGTGGAGAAGAAGGTGAGGATACCTTACATGGATGTGTGATACCAAAGGATTGGAGGAGGATTCTTGGGAGCATGGTGTTGCTTTGGGAGGACATTAGAGAGTAGGGTATAGAGTGTGGTTTAACATCAAAGAGCCTCAGTGAAGACAAATGGATGAATGGTTTGGTTTATATAGGAAATGTGGGAAAATTCTTTATTATTTTAGTTTTGGACACTACACACTTAAATATTGTAAACTAAAAACCATCCCATGATTTTTTCCATGGTTTCTGGAAAAGAGGACGGGACTAAATTTTTTTATAAGGATAAATGTTTAATATTTTAATATATTTCCCCTACTTATCTAGTGGTGAGTCAAATTTTCAAGGAAATGACTTCAAAATCATAAAATATTTTATATGTCTTAGAGGATTAACTAAGGCTTAATAAAATAAATGAAATAAACCTAACATTAATTTTTTTTAAAATTAAAAACATATATCTAGCTGAATATTACTTTTAGATAATTTTATTACATCACTGTTGGGTAATTATGATGTCATAAAACATATTATATATTTATACGGTATTTAATTTTTACCCATACAATTCGAGTGTCTCAGAAAATTATGAAAAATTCACTATTGGATAATTTTTATACCCTAATTCCAAAAAGAATATTCATTTTATCTAAATAATTTTCAAAATATTTGAATCTTTTTTACTTTTAAAATAAAAAACGACATTTATTTATACTTTGCGTGTTATGGAAAAAACAGTTTTCAAACCTTAGTAAAATTGCATTTGAATTCATAAAAATTATATGATAATTTATATTTAATAAAATAAATTTAATAATAATGTTTTATTAAAATATTATTTAATTCAAAAATCCATTAATTCATCAAAATAGACTTCTTAAATGAATATGAATATTAACCAAAAATACTATTTCTTCTTTAAAAATCATTTACAATGTTACAATAATAGAATTAAAGTATATTCATTATTCTATAAAACAGAATATACATAATACTAATGATAGGGTCTTATTACATATCCCTTTATTACACTAGAATATTCCTTAGGAGCATTGTGTGCAATAGTGGTGCTTTAATGGAGTCTTTTAGTGAACATGGTTTGGGTCATGATCCTGATGAGCTTGAACTTCTCCTGTAAATGGTTTATCTCATGCCTAAGTTGTTGGATGTTGACTTGGGAGTGGTCTAGGGAAATGCCAAAAAATGCTATCTCCCTCAAAAGCTCTAATAAATGGGCTTTATAGGGTACGATCCCACTGGTTGAGGCCGTAACATACTTTTTCTATGTCTAAAAGATTTCGTAAAACCCTATATTTATACTAGTCATGTGATCACTATCCAATGAATACATTATCAATAATAATGGTATTTAATAGTCATTTAAATCAAATTGGATATAATAAAACAAAAGGAGTTCATGTGTTTTCTATATCCATAATATATTTAATTAAATGTAATGTAATTTTATTCATAAATTTTCAGGTCTTAACATAGATGAATAAAATTTATTGAATAATTTTTAAATCAAATTCCACTCACATGTATTATTCATCAAAAACTAGTTCAAATGTTTTAAGGGTTTGCATTCTGAAAAAATGGAAGATAAAATTTATAATCTGTTTCAAAAAAATTAAAAATAATTGATTTTTAGTTTATTTTTCTCTTCCATCATACCCCCATCTTCAGGTTTAAGCATGTTTCCTATTATTTCATAAAAATAGGTTTAAAAGTTCTCCTCAATTAAATTTTCATTTTCATGTTTCTCCCCAACCCATGATTCCATATTTTAAAAATATTTAAATAATATAGGCTTAGGTGTAATTATAATAATGGTTAGATCCTCTTCAAATTCCTACTATTGAATATTTTGGTGGTGCTAGTACAAATATTTCCTAAAAATTTCATCGTAACTGATTTCTTATTCACTATTTGTTTCCAATTATTATTTATTTTTTTCTATACTACCAGACTTATGTTCAAACAATTAATTTTTTTGCACTCTGAATTTCAGTTTTCAATTGATAATTTATTTTATTACATAATACACACTTTTCTACATTCATGTTATTATCTTTATCGTTGTGTGATTCTTCATGTTAAAAAAATTTATCAATAATTTTATGTAAAATTTATATCTAAACTGATTAATCATTGGGTTAAGGCTCATCATATCATTAAATTTATTCATAATTACAATGTTATCGAGTCTGGTTATAGAGCAAATGCAAAAAAAATCACACTATAGTTTTGACAAGAAACAGAATATATTTATTTTATTCATCCAAACCCCTTTGATATTCTATTTAAAAAAGACAAAAAATAAAAGAGTTTTCAATAGCATCACATTAGAATTTCCAAAAAAAAAAATTATTTCTCATCATATGAGAAATGAATAATAATTTTTAATTCAACACCTAATATTTAGAATGTCTACATCATATTTTTGACAAAATGTTTTTTAAAAATGTTATCTATGTGAGATTTGTTAAATTTTAAAAACCCTAGACACTTCTCGCACCATCCCCAACAATGACGCCGAAATTAGAATACATCATTCCATAATCATTGAAATTATAATAAAATTATTATTTAAATTTTATACTCGTTAGAATAATGAAATTTGGGTCCGAAACACATGATGTATGGTCGATATGTTCAAAGGGATTTAATTTTAATCTAAACTACTAGAAACATGGACATGAATAGTGATGGCTGTGTGGGAGTAGTGTAAATGATAGAAATATGAGATGAAAATGAATATAGAAAGATGGGATAATGTTGTGTTATGTATTACATATGTTATCAATCAAGATCATGAAGGAAGATATAATAAGGGAAATTCAGTTTACGATACTCGATGAAATGATAATGTTCTTCAAAATATGGATTCAACAGAACATGGAAATAGTGAATTCACTCACAAAAGAGCTTTCACCAATCATTATGCACTCATTTAACATGTATTATCACTAAATATCTCAATTAATACCATATTAAAACAATTTATAGATCCTTTTAATTAAATTTCTTCCTTTGATTAATTAATAAAAAAGAAGATCTAAATTGGACGAATGAAATATGATAAGAATGATTTATATTAATGTAGTTCAAGATACATGAACATGAATTGACTATAAAAAAGATCAATAAAATTAACTCCCAAAATTATGTACCAGTATTGGAGGACATATACTATTATATTTTGGGTTGACTCAAAGATTAGTTTGTTCAAAAAGGTGAGTACCCTATGTTCTAATTCAAATATGTATTTTTGTAATGTTAATTTTATAATTCCATAACCATCAATCCTGTTTCACTCATTTTATTAGTTCATAAACATAATGTACATCAAAAAGTATGCCATCAATCTATAATCAAATTATTCTATAAATTTAAAAATTAGTGAAACCCCCCAATTATGATAGAAATTATAACTCAATTAGAGAAAATTGAATAATTATTTACATAAAAAAATGATGCAATTTAAAAACACGGATTTGAAGCATGATAGAGTGGAATTTTGAAATCAATTATGAGTTCCTTATGGTTTTACAATAAAGAATACTTTATCCCATTCAATACCCCTCCCCCGCATTTAAAACTCATCATTGTCCCAAATTATGTATTCAATGGTGAAAGAAAACAATAAGAATGTATGGTTCATTTTTTTAAATTTTGGAGTTCAAAGACAAGTTAAAGGGTCACAAAGAAATTCAAAAATAAATTCCCACAATTGTTAAAACATAAATAAAATATATTTTAAAAATATCTATCATGTTTCTTATATGAGTAGATAAATTTATTTTCAAATCCGATCAAACAACTATCATGTTAAAAAATGACTTCCAAAGAAACCAATACGATATAAGGTTAAAGAAATGTTTTATTATTTTTTCAAAATTATTTTCCACATAAAATGAAAAAACCTGATAAGTTAATGTAGATTAAATTAAGCAAAATTAATAAGGCCACACAGTAATATAATTAGGTGAAAAATTAAACTTATCCAGAAGATATTAAAGTTCAGGTTTTATAAAGCTGTTACTTCTTTCCATTAAATCATCAATTATAATCACACAATCAATAGTCATTTATTTTAAAAAAAATAATCTTTTATGAGATCTGTTATTGTGCGTTAAAGAATAATTTTAGGTTCAAATGAAAAAAATCATTACCAAAGAAAAACATAGTGAATTTTGGGTTTTCCATGCCATCCTTAAAGAAAGAGAACTCTATTTCAGTCCTATTGAAAATAAAACAAGAAAATTATAGATTAAATTCACTCCACCGAAATTGCTAATCAGTTTATTTCAAATTTTCATTTAATTTTAGGAAATAATAATCATCAAAGTGGAGCTTGATGAATAAATGTTATTCAGTGATTTTTAAATCAAATTCCACTTCATATTATTTTTATCAGAAACTAGTTCAATGATTTTGGGGCATTTCTTGAAATTAATGAATATCATATTTAAAATTGGATTTAATAAATTATGAATAATTTATTTCTAGTTTGTTTTACTCTTGAAACATATCTTCAACTTTGTGCTCAATTTTATTTCCTATTATTTCATAAAAACAGAGTGAAGAGGTCTCAACATTTAAATTCCCATTTTCAAGTTTATCCTCAACCCAGGATTCCATAGGTTCAAAACATCATAATTCAACTAGTTTAAGTGGAATTATATAAATTATTTTATCCTTATACAATTCCTTTATTTAAATCAATCAGTGGTATTAGTACATCTTTTTCCAAAAAAATCATAAGAATGTAGTTCTTATTCACTTTTTGTTTCCTTTTCTTCTTCAATTTATTATAAAATACAAAACTCATGTTTAGAAATTTCATTATCTTCACACCCAATTTCAATTTTCACTTGATCTATTTTTATTACCAAATTTCATTTTTCAAATTGTATGTTTTTCACTATTTTATTGTGTTCTTCATAAGATTCATTAAATTTATCAAGAATTTTTGTATCATTAATTTCAAAACTAATTAATAATTTAGTTCAGGTTAATAATATCCTTATGTGAGGATGAGTGGTTATCCGAACCACGTAATTGAACTAAACAACAAAAAAGATCATACAATATATTTTTAATATGAAATCGAATATTATTGATTTATAAAAAGAATAATAAATAAACTCAAAAATGACAGAACAATGTAATGAACATAGAGGATTAAAATGTTTCTGTACCATGGGGACCTATAAAAATGAAACGAAAATTAAAAACACCCATGCATACCTTTTATTTATTCAAAAAAGAGAAATGCTTAAAAAGTTAACAAGATATGATCAAAGAAATGAAATAGTAACATCAGAGAAGAGTTTACTTATTTCAAAGTAAACGAAAACAATAACTGATATTTACAATACTAGAGTTTAAAGAAAATATAGAGGTCATGTTTTTAGGACACTAGATGGTTGAAGCACAATGCATCTGGATCCGAGAACATTTTCTTATTCTCTTAATCAAAGAACCATTTTCAAGAAGAGTCTAAAATTCTTCATTAAATGTAGGATGTCCCCTTTACCAAAATAAAAACAAAAAGATGTGGTGTCACACCCCATCCTTGGAAATTATTTAATTTTATCCTTTTAATTTATTTTGGATTTTTTTTTTGAGTTTTATGTTGATTTCAGTGTATATATTTTTAAATTTTAGATTTTTTGGGTGAGTGTTTTGTCAGACGCATAGTTTGAGTGCACAATTTTAGGTTTAACCATGCAGCCTATTGAGATAGAGTATCTTTTTAGTTCATTTTATTATTTCATGGTTTTACTTTCACAATTTCATCAAGGCCTGGGGAAAACAATGTGAGGACCAAGAGGAACTGTGAATCTTGTGGGTTGATGTGTGGGGAATGGAATGTGATGTGCACATGGTTCGAGGAAACCATGTATAAATCATGCATGATGTTATGAAATTATTAAATTGGATTTTTTCATTATTGGAACATGTTTTGGGAAAATATGAAACCTATCCCTATGAGGTTACCATCTTCTCCTATAGAGGACATACAGTTGGAACATGGTTTGTAAAACTGTGAGGGAAAACCATGTGAGTTTTCTAGATTCATAAAAATGTGAAATTTAAAGTTTTCCCCTTCATTATTTTAAAACTACATTGGGGGTATCCTCCACATTATTATACTAGGCACCAATGGGGGATCCATGGTACACTTCTCTCTTTATCCCCTTCATCCATTTAATATCCTTTAATGTTCTGAGGTTCGTTTTAAGGTTTTTGGTTGAATTATTCTTGTACTATTCCTTCTCTCTTAATTTATTGGTTTTTCATGTTGTGTTTTCCTTCTTGGTTGAGCCCTATGTTCTAGGGTTGATGTTTGGGTCATTTTTATTGATTTTTAGGATGTTTATATGATCTCTCAGACATGGTTCTTCCTTCTCCCAAATTTTTTTTGCATTCACACGTCATTAAGGTAGGTGTTTCAATGGATTTACTTTAAAAAAAAATCCATTTAATTCTTGAGATTTCTTAAATGGTTAGAAAATGTGTTTCAATTGGTTGCGATATATTAGAATTATTTTTTAGTGGTTAAAATATATAAAATTAGTGATAAATTTATTTTAAAGGGTTTTGTTGATTATACCTTTATGTAATTTCATGTAAGTTGTATGATAAAAAGAAAATTCACCTTATAAAGTAAAAGTGGGGGTTTTATGATTTGTTTTCCATTGGATATGTTTTGGAGATGTAGTTGGGTTTTGATTTTGGTATTGTATATAGATTTGGGTGACATTTTTGGTGTGATGCATAGGTGTGACTTGTCGTGTTGGGTTCAAATTCTAGTGATGTTTCCTTAAAATGTTTTTTCTAAAAGTTATTTTAAGTGAACAAGATTTGGGAGAAGATTCTCTAGATGAATTTGGTGTTGTTTTTCAGGTATTCATATTTTTTTGTTCTTTATAATGTATTCAATGGATTGTGTGAAATGTGAAAAATATGTTTTCAAAGGGATTTAAAGGTGAAAATGTGTTTAAAGATTTTTCTTCAAAATAAATGGCCTTTGTTTCATGTGCAAAAACTTGATGCCATTTTCAAATGTGTATTTAAATTTTGAAAGTGATATGAGGCATGATTTAAAATGGTTTTGGTGTTTGTGTAGAGTTTTTAAGGGGATTTTCCCATGGAAATTGTTGGATAATATATATAGTCATTTATTTTTTTATTTGAAAATGGGTTTCATGAAATTTTCCTGTGTTTTGAAATGTATTTGAAAATGGATTTAGATATGTACTTTAATTTAAAGGTTTTTTCTTTTCAAATGTGTTCTCTAAAGCTTGTTCCATTTGAAATTTCCATATGGGTACTAGTGAATTATTGGTATAAAGGACCATTTGGATCATTATGTAATGTTTTCAGAGAATAGTTGGCATAAGGGACCATTTGGCATAGTGCATGTCAGAGTGGGATTTATATATTGACTTTGGAAATGGTGTTGTAATGGGATTGTAAATGTATTTGTATTGGAAATGTGAATGTCCCAGTTAGAACTTTAAGCATCCTTTATTTTTTTTGATATGATGTGGTTTGAATTCTCAATTGTAACCTTATGGAGTTTTGTAAGTTGGTTTTGGAAATCATGTGATATGAGGGTCCGTTGGGCATCATGGCATGTTTTGAAAAATGGATTGAAATCTTGTGCCGCATGAAGTCCATTTTGGTATTTTAAAATGATTGGGAAATGGTTTTTGTTATAGAAAATAGTGGTTTCTTTGTGGCCTATATTTGTTGAATGAGTTTTCTTGATAAATAAATTGGTTTTCATGTGTTATTTTGATGCTTGGAATATGTTTGGAAACCACATTACCTTGGTAATTGTTTTAATCTAGCGGCTCATGCATTAGAACTTTGTTGGTATTGGGATTATGGTATGGAGACCATTAGACTATGGTATTTGATCCTTTATAATGGATCATGCATGAGTACACTGTTGGTCATGGTTTTTATCCCATGTTTCACCGAGTACTATTATCATTGGATGATTTGGTGTTATCTAGAGGGTTGAGTGACAATTTCTTGTCAACCCCGATTAGACGAGTTTTACACCATGGATTTGATGAGAGGCCAAGTTGGACGTGTCACTGGATTTGATATTTTAGAGTAGGCAATTAGTTATTGACTATGGAGGTTCACCATATGCCTAAAAGTGATATTGAACTATGTACATCTAGGGACTTCCTCTAGTTATATTCAGGAAACACTCATGATCTACCATTTATATGTTCTATTTTTTAATTTAACATTTTAGATATTGGAATTTCTAGTTTTTCCTACTTGTTATATTTTCTTTTTATTCTGCACAACCCCTTTTTGGTTACATGGCATGGAATTGTGTTTGGGATTTGGTTTGGAACCAGGTTATGGAAATTCAAACCATTTTTTAAAAGGAAAGGCACATGTGTTGTTTTTGAAAAAGAATTTTGTGGAATGCTATGTTTACTTGCTGAATATATAGTAAAATCATTTTTCTAAATGTATTCCAATCCTGGGTTTTTGGACCCTTTCTGGAAAAGTTATTTATATACGCTCTGGTGATTACCTACTGAGATTCTTAAGCTCATACCCTAACTGCTCCACATAACATTGGTAGAACCAATCTATTTTATAGGTCCGGGTTTCTAGTTTGTGTGTTCACCTTTGGAGATGGTTGGTCTTGTGGTTGGTGGTGACCAAGAGGTCATTTGAGATTATGGTAGTGTGGTTTAGTTCTAGTTTTTTATTCAATTTATGTTTTGTTTAGAAGATATTTTATCTCAATTATTTTTGTATTTGTTGATATTCAGTTTTTATTAGTTGTGCTACATGATTAGTTTTGTTTATTTCATCCTAGTTTTTTTGGGATAAATCATTCTAATAGTATTATTTTTTATTCCTGACAATATTTTCCAGCCCTTGGGTATCTGCAATGCCCTTCACTGCATGTCTCAAACTAGATCTGAAGTTAGGTGGGATGAAATCCCAATTTAGTTCATGAACCTTGGTCGGGGAGATCGAGAGGCAAGAAACATTGATATAGAATATATGTCCGAGTGATCTAGGTTTATGCTTGTGAGAGTTTTGAGGTAGAGCCAAGATAGAGTTAATCAACAGAATATAAGTGACCGGGGTGAAAGGGTCATCACTTACCTAAAACTGGGACATCCATGAAACGACATGCCCAACCAAAGCATGCCACACACCTATCACCAAAATTGAAACCGAGTAACTCAGTTAACAAGTGGGACACATGAATGGAATATATGGAATGGGTGGTGTGAATGATCAATGTAAATGGAAAATTGCACCAAGATATCCAGTGTGGAATAAGAGCACACAGAGAATTGGCCGACCGAAAGGCCTTGTCCTGGTAAATATGATTCCCCATTGAACAACAGCCCATCAGACCAAATAATCCCAACAGAAAAATTGTAATTCAATTTTTAGAATTTAAATAAATTGAATCATTAGAAATTTTCATGAAAATTTCAATAAATAAATTACATAATAAATAAGGCATGATTCTAATATGAAAAAAAGAACTTAAAATATAGGCTATAATTCGAACCATATTTTTATTCATAATGAAAAGGTTGTTGATGATGGTTATAAACACACTACTAAGTAGTGTTCCAATAGAAGAGACAAATACACAATACATGATTTTTTTTTGAACCCAACCCCTTTTAAATTCCAGTTTAAATCAGTACAGAAAATTACATAATTTTCAAAAACATCGTAATACAACTTCAAACAAATATTTAATGGTCAGCAAATAGAAAATGAATCATAATTTAAAATTCAGTACCTAAATGTGAGACATGAAGTAGCATATTTTCTTTTAAATTGATTTTTTAAAACATATTTTCTTTATTTGATATTTTAAAAAAATTCCAAACTATAGACACATGTCAAAGCTTCCCCGAAAATGATCTAAAAAATTGACCTATTTGTGGAATATGGTTGTTAACATGCCAGTTAAATTAAAATTTATATTTTCTACTCATTATCACAATTGAGAGTAGGTTCGAACCATAATAATGGATGTCAATATGTTCTAAAGGATTTATTTTTAATACAAACTATTAGAAATTGGGACAATAATAGTGTAGGTTGTCCATGAACAATGTGAATGAAAGAAAGATTAGATGAAAATGAAGAAATAAATAGGTGAAAGAGAGGTGTTAGGTAAAGCCTATGTTAACGAACAAGAGCATATACAAATATATAATGAGGAAAATTTAATTGGTGATTCTCTACATAATGATGTTTTTTCAAGAAAAAATGGATTCAACATAACATGACAAGAGTGAAGTCACTCAAAAAAGAATTACCTCAAATAAGTAAGTGCTCATTAAACTAGTCTTATGACTGAATATCTAAATTAAAGCAGTAGGAAACCAATTCAAATTTCTATGAAATTTATTTACTTTATTTGATTCCTCAAGATAAAAATAGAACCAAATTGAAAGAACTAATGAAAGGAATGATGGGTTGGAGTTCTATAGATTTAGAATGATAACCATGAATTCATTATCAATAAGGGTCATGAATATTCCCTCATGATATTATACATAGTTCATGTATGAAACAAATTAAGAACAAGTCAAAAAAACAATTATAGATTCAAAATAAAATATAGTGGAAAGATAAAAAAATTTATCTCTCAAGTTGAAGTTTATCTACCCCTTATTTATCTTTATTTTCCAATTGCATTGAAGCTTCTTCGCATGATCTAGAAGGAATATTCTTCCCACAAAATTAGAGATATTGGGTTTTTTGGGATTATGGATGTGTGCCTGAATAAAAAATTATTCCCTCTTATGGAAGAGTCTCTCCTGAGGTGTCCTCTCAAAATTTATTTTTAGTTATTTACATGAAAATCAATAACATTTTTCATTGACATAACTCAGTTTTCAATTATTCTCTGAACATATGTAGTCATTGATTTTTCTCTATTAGAGGCAAATGAATTTAACTGTTCCCTTATATAAAACTCTATAGACCGACCTATTGTCTATTTTAAATGTACATGGATATATTTTGGGCCATATTATTTCTTATTTTATTTCACTCTCCCAGATTAACATATTACTTTAAATTAGTCATGTTATTTTCAAACATATCCTTGTTTTTGTTCAACTACATCATAAAAATAAGCATATCAACTTTTCATCATTCAAAAAACTGAATTTTGGGCTCACATCATGACTTATAATGAATAATGTTAAGGTTATTCTTTGGTGAATCAACCGGTGTAGTGCGATTCAACTTCAATAATCCTAGTGGAATCATGAAACTCTATATGAGGGTGTAGTTCCTCATGGCTTGGTGACCTGTAGATGTTATAACATGATATTGACTTCAACATATCCAAGCATAGATTGATTATTATGAGAACATGGTATTTTCTTTATTGGAACTGATTTCATAATTCATAACATTAAATTTTCATCATCTTCAATATCAATACCAAATAAGGTTTTTTGACTCCACAGAAGGGGGTCGTTGAGCTCCATCAAATCGATCTCACTCATTCTCAATCTCTCTAGCTCACACAATTCATAGAATTGGCATTTTCATTTGGATCTTCTATGAATCATCTTCAATTTAGGTCTTTTGTTTAGCTAGAATCAAAAATAACATTTTGGGGGTGCGCTTTGTTTTATCTAAGAAATTATTCAACAATAGAAGTACATGTTCAAGTTCTTCTTCACGGATACCCTATAGTTATTTGGTCTCCGTTTGTTTTCAAGCCTTGTCTCCATTTCATATGAATTTAATAAGTTATTGTTGTGTCCATAAATTATTTGTCCTCTGGTGAAGTGATAATCATGAGATAAAATATAGTGAAAAATGAAAAAATTAATGGTCACCCAATGTAACATGAAAAAACCCCCCAAATGAAAGGGGTGAAAACCCACTGCCAAATAGAAGGATAACTATTGGTAAAAGTGAGTTTACACTACCTCACTATTACATGGATAAAACAATCATACAATATCTCTTTAATTATAATGGAAACAACATCATAAATACACATTATATAATGATATGATGATAATCTAGTGATGATAAAATTGTAGGGGGGTGTCACCTTTTAATGGTCTCTCGATGCCCTACCCAACGCCTCTCCCTCTACCTTCTCCCACTAGTTAATTTGGTGGGTTGGCCACTAACCACCTACCACTACCTTCCTTTCTTTGACAATATAGGGTGTCAGTACCATCAAAGTGAAGAAACTTTCGATACATCTCCAACTTGTAGATTTGATTGTGATCCAATAACATCTCCACACATCCTTTCTATCTTCCAAATCATGCTATTCACGTCAGTGTGAGACTGCTCGAGGATTTTTACAATATGAACTTATCAAATTCAATCACCGTCATCATGAAATCTCATAGATTTTCTTTCGTATTAAAATAATTCATATCCACACTTCCTTCCTCTATCACATCTCAGACAAATTGATATTTTACCCCAATTTTATTCCTCTGGGAATAAAAATATGGATACCATACAACATGTAGGACGCTTTGACATTCATAAAAAATGGAATATACACTTTTCTATTCCCAAGATACTCCAACAACCTTCTCATCAAAATTTTCTATTTGAAAGCTTGTGGATCTTCCATGTACTCAACCTCTATCATGGATTGATCCACAACTAACTATATCTTTGAAATCCATCTCACAGTCCCTCCCACAAGAGTAAACACATAACCATTAATGCATTTCCTCTAGTCAGAATCACCTAAAAAATATGGATTAACATTGCATATGATAGTGAAATAGGATCCTCCATAACATAATGCATCATTTGAGGTCTCTTTGATATATCTTAGGATCATCATCACTGTGATCCAATTCACCCATCCAAGATTCTCCATGTACCGAATAACTTATCCCACTGCATGTGTAATGTCTGGTCTTGTAAAAACTATAGTGAACATCAAACTACCCACTATCGATGCATACATTACTTAAGACATTTCCATCCTCTATGATTCAATTCTATGACTCATCGTCGAGGATAACAAGGAATTAATTTGTAGAGGGGTAGATATGGGATTACATTTATTAATGTTGAAGCTTATTAAGTCTTTCCATAAGTATTTATTCTCTGATATCCAAATCATCCAATTATTTCAGTCTTAGAAAATCTACATCCCAAGAATATTGATTTTTGGTCCCACGTCTTTAATATCAAACTCTCTATCTAACTCTGCCTTTGTATCCGGGATCTGATCATTTTTGGGGCATTCAACCAACTTATCATCCCCATAAAATATAAATATGATGAAATAATTACTATATGAACCCCTGAAATATGCACAAGGATATTAATGATATTTGATGTATCCATTTATCATGATATTATAATCAAATCTCTTATATCAACACCGTAACACCTACATGAAACTGTACAGAGATTTGTTCAACCTGAAAACCATGTTCTCTTTTCCTACATCAGAGAGACCTTCTGGTTCAAGAATATAGATCTCCTTATCAAGATCAACATGGATAAATTAATTCTCCACATCTAGATTTTCTAGAGTAAAATATATATAGCACACATCACCACAACTATTTGACCAGTCATTAGTATAACAATAGGAGAAAATATTTCATCAAAATCAGTACCTTCCTTATGAGAATATCCTTTTACCACTAGTCATACATGATACATTTACACATAGTATATTCTATCCATATGGATCATAAATATTTTTTTTATCAATATCCTTCCTTCCATGAGGCAATGAAACAAGATCCCAAGTATTTCCCTAGTGGAGGGATTCAAGTTTATCCAACATCAATGCCATCAATGAGAATATATCTAGACTCTTGGTCTCCTACACAAAATATGACATCTCTACATCCACTATAAATAAGAAGTATTTAATATTAATATTAGTGACATAGTATGAGTGTTATAATGGATCTCTTTTCTCCCAAGTTGACCGTCATGGTCTAGAATCAACTAGTACTTGATCTTCATTCTCTGGTAATTCCTTATAGGAAACTGGAAGCTCGTTGGATTTTACACTACTTATACTATTGTAGTTTATTTAATATCCTTACCAATATCTCCATAAATTTATATTTTCAATTTGAATTCAATAAAAATTACATCTCTTCTAAGGATAAGCTTGCATGTAGTGGGGTCCCAAAAACGTTACCTCTTCACAGCAACAGTATACCCCATGAAGATACAATTCCTAGAACTCGAATACAAATTCGATCTTTCCTGGTCATTAAAAAAATGCATATATATTACATTTAAATTTATATTAATGAGAATATTCAATGGGTTTACTAGTCCCAATCTCTATCAGTGTCTTCAGATCAATGTCTAGTGAAGGAGATATGTTGATCACATAACATGGGGTATTCACTAAATTTTTCCAAAATGTTTTGGAAATTCATACAGTCTTCAACATATTTCATCCTCTATCAAATAGTTTTATGTTCATAAAAATTTCAACTCCATTATATTGAGTAGTGAAAACCACCATGAACAATCTCTTGATTCCATCTCATTGAAAAAAAGTATCAAACTACTCACTATTATATTCAGCATCATTGTTAGTCCTCAAACACTTTATATTCTTTCAAAAGTCATGATTCATTGGTGATTTTTATCTTTTGGGGACCTCATAAATACCTTATTCAACTTTTATTGGTTACCCCCAACATGTCCTGAAAAAATCATCAATTAGTGATAAAAAATACCTTACTCTTCTGAGCGATATAACCAAGCCTTTCCAAATGCCGAAATGGATCAATTATAATATCTATTTTCATTCTCATTTTTAAATCTTGAACTTTATCCTATATTTATTCCTCCAAACACAATGCTCAAAAAATGGTAAGGATAACTTTTTATTCCTAGGTAGAATCTTCTGATCAACAAAAATCTTCAGGCGTCGTTCTGACATATTGCCAAACTTCTAATCCCAAAAAATCGTCAACTCTTCTCTCAAGGTAGTTGATGCAACAATTATCTACTACGCATTGTAATTTTCACCCATAACCGCACACAAGTTCTTAATGATATTATATTACTTAATTTGAAAAAGGAATCCCTTCATAATTCTCATCACTCCATTCTCGATGTGAGTATTGCATCTGATGTCATCAAATTGTCCCAAAGACAATATAATCTTCTTTAGGCCCTTCAAATGGTGAGATCCTTGGATGGTTTGAACAATTACATCATGCATATTCAATTTAATGGTACCGAATCGAATAATATTAAATGTGTTATCATTCCACATGTAAAAAAATACTATGTAGATAGTTTCATACTTGTCAAACCATTCCCTTTGATACATAATGTTCCATGTTTCTCCCAGGTTGATTATCTATGAATCATTGAGAGGATTCTTGTCTAAAACAGTCATCAATACTTCACTTAGAAGAATATATCCATTTTTATAAGTACTCACTATATTTTTTCCATGTCATGATTCTGGATCCCACTAGAAACATGATACATCATCACATATTCTGGTCATTCACTAATTGTATGGAGGAAAATACCCTTCCGCAGTACTTCCTGCATCTTCAGTTTCCACAAAAAAAAATTATTCATATTTAATTTTTCAACCAAAAATTTCACCACTTTCGAGGAACACTAAAATTCCAAAACCTCCTCTATTTCACAATAGTGTATTTAATAATTTGAATACTTTTTTTCTGATGTGAATGATAAACCAGATTCACAATCATAGAGCATAGTCAAATTTATGAAAATTATTAATTCTTGAAAACATGAATAGTTCCAGGACAAAACCTTCCTCTGATACCAATTTTTTGGATCTTAAATTATTAGAATACAATTTTAGAGATAATAACAAGATAAAATAATGTTAAAAAGATAGAAATAAATTGACACGACATATAATGTTGAAAAAAACAAAAATAAAACTGGTAAAAACCCATGGGAATAATAAATGATCACTATGGTTATAATTGGGTACACACTTCCTATCTATTAAAAGGATAAAACCCTAGTAAAATAACTCTGGAATATGGGGAAAAACCTCACAAATACACATAAAATGATGAGATGATGAGAATATATTGATGTTGAAATCATTGGGGAAGATCACCTTTTATAGGGTGTTTCCAGTCTTACCCAGTGCCTCACCCACTGCCTTCTCCTTTTGGTGGATTTTGTGGGTGGGAAACAAAAAACCTAATACCACCTTAGTCTCTTTAAAAATATAGGGTAAGATGCCATAAAAGTGAAAAAAACTATCTACAGTTCAATCTTTTTATTTGTAAAAATTTTTAAACCGGTCTCACCTTCTTCATTCATTGAGAAGATTCAGTTAATTATAAAAAAATGTATTCTAGAAGTACGAATTTTCAATCCTAGAGGTCATAAAAATTGGATGGAAACTATGACTGACCTCAGATTCATCTTTGGTGAATATTCGCTCAACATTGATTCAACACTAGAATCAGATTGGAACTTAGATAATACCTCCATGATTTGCATCTCGGTTATGTGGTTGATCAGTGTTTAGCATATTATTAACTGTCTAGTAATGGTTTAATGCATGAAAGTACATTAATTCAATCTCAAGAATGCATAGAGATTCATTTTCATTTTTATGTTTTTTTATTTTTTTAAATATGTCAAGGTTATAAATTATTTGAAAACAAATGTGGAAAGGCAGAATCCTGGATGCCAACTTTCAATTTTTTTTAAATATACATGTTATTGTATTTTTAAAAAAATATATGTTTTTATATTTTAATGTAGATATATATTATATATTTTATGATGTATGTCAATTAATGTTTTAATGTTCAAAAGATTTTTTTTAGAACTATATTTTATAACATTTAAATTAGCTTTTAGATATTACATTTATGTTTTTTTTATTTTCAATTATTTTTTTAATATTGAATTAGTTTATAAAATATCATATTTATTTTATTTATATTTTATAAGAAATATTATTTCATTTTCACCTAAAAGAAACATAACTATGTTTGATGTTGTTGGATTTAAACGTCTATAAATAACAGAGTTGAAATACAATCTAATTAAAGTTCATCACACTTATTGATTATATAAAAATAATTCAAAATAACAATCTTTTCAAAAAATGATTTAATGAAATGTAATTTTGGTGGAATGATATATTGTTTTTTTTAAATTTTTTATTATAATTCTTTTTTATGTTCCATTCAATTTCAATTGATTATTATATTTATGAAATTTGTTTTCTTTTCCAAAAAAATTAGATGTTGAGGATATTTGTTTTGTTTTATTTACATTGTTTTTATATTTTGTCTGCCTTTAAAGTAACCCATATGAAATGTAATATTATTTTAAATATACGACATTGAATGTTTATAAATATATAATTAAAAATAAAATCTAAATAAAATTTAATAATTTAGTGAACATATACAATATATTTGAAAATAAAAATTATATCATAAGTTTTTATTGAAAACACATTTTAATAGAACAATAAAATGTTGATTTAAAACAATTAATTTAATATATGTTTACAATTTTATTTAGAATGCACTAAACCATCATGTTGTTTTTATGAATTTATTTTATAATTTATAAATATTTTGTTTTTAGTTAATAATATGTGTTTCATGTAAATTAATTTTTTTTGAAACTTTCATGAACTTAATTATATTTGAAATAAATTTTTAGAAATTTATATTTTGTTTATTAATTTTAATTATATACATTTCATATTTTTTATTGTATAAGATTTTAGAGTAACATATTTGAATTTTAATTGGTTATCCTTTGTTTCAAGTTGTAGAAATTTAATGATTATAATAATAAAAATATATGTAAAATTAAAATTAAAATTAAAATACAATTTAATAGAATATATTTTTATTTAAAATCCTTTTAGTCTACAAAATAAATGATAAAAATAACTATCTATGAGGAGGAATAATCCCACAAAATGGTGTGTAAATGAGACACTTTTATCTAGATCTTCAATCTATGTGATGGGGTGATGTATGAGGACTTGGAAAGGGATCTTCTTAGGGTAGTGGAACCATGACTGTTGGATGCTCTGGTTGTAACCAATTAAGAGGAGGTGTTTTCTAATTGTCATCATGGGGACCCAATAATTCTCCCACTATGTGATTTGAAGGACCTCTAATAAGTTTTATAGAATGTTTAAATTCTATGTTTGGAAAATTTATTTAATATAATGAACATTTCACTTACGTTAATCTATTGTGAAATCCGTGAAATTGTGGAATAAAAACAACAACACCTTCTACACTCTACACAAGATGTAGATGGTCGATGTTTCCTTAATACACATAGTGCAAAAAGATTATATTTATAGGGGGTTATACTATTAATAACAAAACACAATTTACTCCATCAATAATGATTATTAATGAATGAAGATTGATTTCCATCAAATAATAAATGAATAATTTAAACTGAATTAAATAAATTAAATAAATATATAATAAGCTACAATATTTATCATAATGTAGCATATTAATATTTAGATGATATAATTTGTTGGAAGATAATTTATTACATTATTAATTAATTGATGGTCCATTTATTACATTCTCCCAATTGGTCCACACAAATTAATGTGAATGAGTTAAATATCCCTCTTAAAAAAGAAAAAAGATACATAGATCATAGTGTTATTTCCTCTAAAAAATGAGTATTAACTTTCATGTATCATAATATATCATTTTTCATTTAATAACTATATAAATAAACCTTTATAAAATGGTTTATTGTCCATATTAACAAACCATAACAGTATGGTTTATTCTGTAGCCCCCAAAATACTCCTCATTTAATAAATGTGTACCCTTAAATTGAAGGGAGAAATACTTAAATTTTAATAGTTTTAAATACAACTAAAAAAAATTATAATGTAAAACATAATCCCATATATATTACATGATTATTAAATTTAAATTAAGTGATGAATTTAGTCAGTGGATTTTCAAACATCAATACTGTGATGATTTGCTGAATGACCACCTTTTTATCTTTAATATGTTCCCTTATGGATAAGTATTTAATTTTGAGGAACATAATTCAAATCCCATTTTTTTATTCTTAGCCATAAATGTAACATTTATTTTTTCACAATATGTAATTAACTTCCTAGAAATAGAATCCATAACATTGTGGCCCAAAATGAAACTCCTTTTCCATACACCAGGGAATGTGGCCTCAAAACTTGAAACGAACTCAACATCCATATTAGAAGTCACTATTAGTGTAATTTTGACACTAATCCATGAAAAAATTCCTCCATAAATCATAAATAAATATCCTGATGTTCATTTGTGTGAATCAAAACAACCAACAAAGTAATCTTGCCCAAATTTACCCAAGTTTTTAGGGTTAAGCGATCAAATGTAGAGTATCTTGTGTTGTCGATTCCTCATAGACCTGAGAAGAATCATATAGACACGCACATTCTATGGATTGATTTTGGATACTAAGTGGACAAATTTTGGTTTTTTAGATAGGTTTAAGTGAACACTACATAACGTAAGTGAAAAAAAATTATGAGAAGGGTTGATCCTAGGTTTCTACAAGGGGTGGATTGGATAAAATACTTTTTTGACAATTTTAATTTCTTATATTCGATATGGGTTTAATCAATAAGAACAAAAAACTTCATTAAATATTGGTTTTATACCAACACAACATAATACTAATCACTTATAAAATTGGAGGATCAAATTCTTGAGCACTTCAATGTAAAGTCTTGTATTAGTAGTTGATGTATGTGGCCTTAAAATTCAACAAGGACGAAGAAGTTTTAAAATCATCAAATAAAAATATCAATTAAATGAAGTGATTATACATTAATGGGGTGATAAATAACATTCAATCCAGACCATTTCTACTCCCATTTATCAATGTATTAGAGGGTTATCCCTCCATTTATTCTATGGTTTCAATGGAAGCAGGAAGTAGACTCATGAGGGAGGAATTGAAGAAGTAAAAAAAACAATAAAAAAACAATTACTCCACCGTTGTGTGAATAATTTCACAAGGTTTTGTATGAATAAATTCAAACCATATTAAACAGTATTACTGTGATAATAAGAAAAACATTCTAAGAGAGGATGAATAATTTTTATTGAAAACTAATGTAATTCTATGAACTTACAAATGAAGATGAACATTATAGAGGAAAAGTGGCAGCATAACACTATAAAGAAAGAAAGCATAAAAAATCCATAAATCCTCTAACACCACTACCATAAATAAGAATTTTTGGAGCCTTGGCTATAACCTATAATAGTTAAAGTTATCCCACTTGAGTATGGTAGTCTTGAGGTGGGGGGAAGCTTGTGGAACTTAGCCATTTCCACTCTTGACCTGAGGTAGTAGCCAGCTTGAATCCACCAAACAGAAGAACCTAAACGAGCTTCAAGATATCATAATTAGGGTGGGACATAGAAGCATAAAATACATATTTGTATGTCTCCTAAACGTATGTAATGTTTCAGTCCAAAAGAGTTTATGGTATAAAAGATATGTGTAAAATGGTGGGCTGTTTTTCTATGTCGGAGGATATGGACCAGAATTTTATCTCCAAATTGAGACACATGATACTCCATTTAAACTCTTAATTATCTCTTTTCACTTTTTGATGAAATGATCCCCTTGATTTCTCCTATCGGAAGATAAATTTTCATAATTACTGATCTTGGATCGTGGTCGCTAGAATCTCTTTATTGGGCTGTTGTCCAGTTTACATGGCCTAGAATGTTGTTGATTCAAGGCCAACATTTTTAGTCTTATAATGAGAATATTAAAGTGATACAAAATCATGAATTGTTCTTTATATCATAGAGGACCTGAAAATAAAATATGTAAATAAAATCAATACCATTTTTTATTTTAGTATATGTTCAAAAAAGTACCATGTTATATTTCATTTTAAGTGGGAATTACAATCATAATGTTAATTAATGTTCAAAGTAAAAAATGCACTAAAATGGTGTTTATAAATAATAATTCACATGAATAATATATATATATATTATCAATTATTAATTCCCTCATTCAGTGTCTAATCACACCCTCAACATGTGTTTTTCTATTCCCGAGCAAAATATATCTAAAAAATATGAAATTCAAATTCATTTTTCCCAAAAAAATTTAATAAACATTGATCACCAAAAACCCTTATACTAGACAATCATTAAACCCATAAAAATATTTTAATACAAAATATTTTAATAATTATATCCCAATCCCATTCCCATTCCTTTGTTCAAATTCATCTCCATATTTCATCCAATATCAATTAAGCATGATGATATGTTGTGCATTGCAATAGACATGAGGGTTCATCTTTATTCAAAGGGGAAATGATAGATGCTCTAGGTGGAATCACATTTAAATATTAAGATGAGTATTAAATTTTTTTTTCTTTCAATTTTTCCTTGGTAATTTAAAATTTCCCTCAATATAGTCAACCCATGTAGCGAGAATTTACTAATGACTCCCAATATCAAATGCCTTTGGGAACCAAATGAAGCCCACATTCTCGGGAATCATCTCAAGTTAACATAGTTGAAAGCAAAGTAAAATTACCATAAATAGAGAAAAAATTACTAACTCTAGGCCAGACAACTATGGAGTTGCGATCTCCAAGTGCTGAAATCCATGCATTGGGTTTTTTCATTGCTCTACGTGAAAATTTATTGTTTTTTTATTTTTTTAATACTCATATTAAAACTAAAATGATAACCAAACCTATGCTATTTATTTGGGGGACCCCATGAACTCAAACTAATACAACACTATCCAAAGGACGTGGTTTGTGAATTTTTTATTTGAATGAAAATATAAACCATGAAATATAACATTAGATAGACACATTTTACAAAATCTATGCTCATGTAATTATAGATGGATTAAAATCAGAATCAGTGCATGATAAATTATTTGATATTTAGTTTCAATGTTTTCAATGCGTATTATCATGTTCACGGTTAAATAAAATTTTCCTTCCACACATTTTTTTAAACCCACAAAAGTAATTTTTCTTCCCTTTATTTTCACCCCCAACATAAAAGAAACTATCATTATGGTTTAAAGTAAATAAAATTTAGAATGGGGTAGACATAGAGGAGAATAGTTTTAAAAGGAATTTGAAATAAGAAACATGGAACAAAGTCAGCTGTTTTTTTTGAAGTTGAATATCATGACAATCTTTATTAATATTATGATCTCCATGCCGCTTGGAGAATCCCTATTAATGATGATAGTTTATGTTTGTACACCAAAAAATTCCACGAACTCTGCATCCCCTATTTATTTAAGCATACCAAAGACAGACACTTGAAAAAAGTAAAAATTAAATTAATATATATACGGATATATAAATTTTAGAATATAATTTTATATGTAAATAATATTGAAGAAGGAAACACTATAAACTTCATCTTAATGGTAGGAGAACTACCTTGTCTCCCTTTGGTCCTGTGTTTGAGTCCCCGTGGCTTCGTTGGTTGTGATGGGGTTTTCCCTATGACCTATGATGTGTCCTTTTATTTTACACTTAATTATTTTTTTTATTTTAACCTAAAAACTCATAAAAATAATATAAAATAAACTGATGATACATTATATTCTGTTTAAATTTATGGGTGAGGTTTTACTCTAGGATCACATCATCTGACACAAATGAATATGGCACTCTCTTTTTATACTGATCCATACTCATAATAGAATAACTAGTCAACCGTCTATTTTTTTTGAAATATCAAAATTATAAATTAATCCTATTTTTTAAAAAAATTGATTAACAATTATTAGAAATATGGAAACCGTGGGTTTCCTACTATGTAGAACTTTTGTTTAACATGTTGTCCTGACATGGATTCTAAATCTATTAATTTTTTCTTGGTTCATAGGCTGGCTTAGTTAACCCAACCTCTATTTCCTGTTTATTGAATGATTCAATGAATTGTTTTAACCTATGACCATTGACCTTGAGAATGTGACCATTTGTGGGATCCTGAATATATACTTCTCTATGTCGGTACACATGATGCACTATGAATAGACCTGACCGTCTAGACATTAGCGTTCCCTGGAGAAAATGAACTTTCGAACTACACAAGAGCACAAATTTTTTCGGTTCAAAGTGTTTAAATTTGAGGTTCCTATATTGGTAGGCTTGAACTCTAGATTTATTTATCCTTGAATTTTTATAAGCCTCCATCCTATGTTCCTCATGTTCATTGTGATCTAATTTCCTCTTTTCATCTTCCAAAGAAATGTCAAAATACATTTTTTATGATTGCCCAAAACACCTTATGCTCAATTTTAATAGCTAAATGGCATGATTTTCCATAAACCAACCTATATGGTGTCATTAATAGGATGGTTTTGAATACTGTATGATATGACCAAAGAGAATCCAATAGTTTCTCAGACCTATCATTCATAGAGGGATTAATAGTTTTTTCAAGAACATTCTTAATCACTTTATTTGCTAACTCTACATGACCATTGGTTTGAAGATGGTACATAGTTGAAGCATTATGAGAAATCCCATATATATACCTGAGTTAATAGAATTTACATTTGAAGAAATGGGTTTCTCGATCACTGATTGTAGCCCTAGGAATTTCAAATCGAGGAAATATGCGCTCTTTCAGAAATCAGATCACAACATGATGGTCGTTGGACTTGGTTTGAATGGAATCTACCCATTTTCAGACATAATCAATAGATAAAATAATATAGAGGTATCCCCAAGATTTTGGGAAGGGTCCCATGAAACCACTTCCCCAAAATTAGTGATCTCAATGGACAGAATGGGAGTGATGGGCATTTGATTCCTTTTGGCAATGGATCCTAATTGTTGACACTGAGGAAAAATTTTGCAGAATTGGAAGGAATATGTAGTGAGGTTGGGACAGTATGAACCACTTTTGAGGACATTTGCAGTGGTTCCATTTTTGGAAAAGTGGCCTCCACATGACTCTCTATGATAAAATCATATAATAGACTCTTACTCATACTCAAGAACACGTTTCCTAATGATTTGACCAGGAAAAAACATGAAGAGGTAAGGATCATAAAAAATATAGTGTTTTACATCATAAAGGAATTTACTCTTATCTTGAGTCCTACGAAATTTTTTAATTTCACCCATAACCATGTGGTTTTCTATGTCAGCATACCATGGGAAATCACTAATAGAATGGAGGTGATCATGAGGAAATAAATTAGATAGAGAAAGATTGTGTGAGTTATCTTTGAATTCCATCTTAGATAGGTGATCAGCCCCATCATTTTCAACACCCATTTATTCCTTAACAGTTAAATCAAACTCTTGATGAATAAGTACCCACCTAATCAATCTATCGTTTAGTTCTTGTTTTATGAAAAGTTATTTCTAGGATGAATGGTCAGTGATGACAATGATGATTGATCCTAAGAGATAAGACCTGAATTTCTCTAAGGAAAATACAACAATAAGAAACTCTTTCTCAGTGATGGTGTAGTTCATATGTGCATCATTTAATGATTTTCTTTCATAAGTAATGACACAAGGAGTTTTCTCACACTTTTTTCCTTAGATTTCTCCTACAAATAAGTAACACGCATCACACATGAGCTCAAAATGAAGTTTACAATTTAGAGCTTTCATGATAGGTTGAAAGATAAGATCTGACTTGAGTGTAGAGAACGATTCCTCACATATTTTTGTCCATAAAAATGGAGCATCATTCACCAATAGAGAACAAAGTGGTCGAAAAATAGAGCTGAAATTCTTAATGAACCTTATATAGAAACCATCATTTTTTAAGAAGGACCTCACTTCCATAATAGTTTTAGGAGAGGGAAGGTGACGAATGAAGTCGACCTAAACATTATCAACTTAAATCCATCTATATGATACCAGATGGCCTAGAACAAGTCCTTCCATTACCATGAAATTGAATTTTTCCCTATTTAGGATTAGATTATTATCCACTCATCTTGAAAACACCCTTTCAATATTTATAAGTAATCCCTAAAAAGTATCCCAAAATATAGATAATTCATCAAAGAAGACCTCTATACAATCTTTACCATGTCCAAGAATATTCCCATCATTCACCGCTGGAATGTACCAGGAGAATTACATAACCCAAAGGGCATGCACTTAAAGGAAAAATTGCTGAATGGACAAGTGACGGTTGTTTTTTCCATGATCCTCTAAGGATACCTCGATTTGATTATACCTTTAGAATCCATCTAGGATTTAATAGATTAGATGACCCACCACTCGCTTAAGGAAATGATATATAATGGGAAAGGGGAATGGTATTTCTTGGTACAAGAGATAAGATTCCTATAGTCAATACAGACTATCCATCCACTACTAACCCTTGTGGGGAGAAGTTCTCCATCCTCAGGGGTGACCACAGTGATTCCTGCTTTCTTTGGGACAACATGAATTGGGATTACCCACTCACTCTCATTTATGGGGTAGATGATACCTGCTTTCAACAACTAAATAAGTTCTTTCCTTACCACATCCATAAGATTTGGATTGAGTCTCCGCTGTGGTTGACGACATGGTTTGAATTCATATTTAAGAACAATCCAACGATTTCCAATTAGTGTTCTATTACCAAGGATATCAGAAAGGGTCCATCCAATTACTTTCTTATTCTTTCATAGGCCATACAGTAGCATCATCTCTTGATTGGTTCAAGAGAATAAGAAATGACAACATGAAGGGCATAGTTTTTCCCTAATAATTCATTCTTGAGGGATGATGGTATGAACATAAATTTGAGATGTGATTGGTCATCACATTCCAAGAAAGGATGAGACTTTGTATTGAACTTAGTTTCTTTGTTCAGGTTTCTTGACAGAATTCGTTCCCTGTAAACAGAATTTTCATCCACTAAATTAGCTAGACCAGTGTCATTAATGGGTATGGACTCAATGATATTGATTTCACCCATGGTATCATTGATTATTGATTCTATAAATCATCAATAGATCTATTTTAAAGGGACTCAAGCCAAGGAGACAAATTTCCCTCATGTGAACAAAGAAAATAAATCTCATCTTGACTTAAACATCCATTAGTAATTCTTTAATGTCCCTCGAGTTCACTATCAACACTACCTATCCAATTTACCTCATGGATCTCTTCATCATCCCCAATTTTATTGTTGGAATTATATATGTTTAGATAATGTATCAGGTTTCCAAAGGTTATTGTCTTGTTCCCATTCCTAACTCGGATGACTGAGTTGATTGTTTCTAAGAATAGATGACCAAGGATTATTGGGGTTTTCTACCTAGAAACAAAACATGATGATTGTAATGAATATTGAAGTCATCTAGGTAAATGAAATATTCATATTTCACTAAAACATCCTTTAATATCCCCTTAGAAACTATAACAATACAATTAGCAAGTTGAAGACTGATAAATTTGGGTTGGAGTTCTATGAGTTCAAACTAAAAATACAAGGCATAAGGAATGAGGTTCACACTAGATTCAAGATCACAAAGGGCTTTGAAAACTTTGTTCTATCCTATCTCAACATTGATGTATGGATATCCTATATCTTCAAACATTGGAGGAATGGTCCCTTGAATGGTGCTACTCACATTAGCTGCCAAAAGGAATTAGTTTTTATGTGAGAATTTCCTTTTAAAAACGAACATGTCCTTAAAGTACATTGAGTAGGAATGAATGGTTTTAAATGAATCTAGATGTGGGTTGTTCAACTTAAACTGAGATAATATTTCCCTCAAATATTCATTCAATTATGTTTTAGATTTTCCTCTCATGCGTTGAGGGAAGGGAGAAGGTTGTTTGATTGTTTAGTGTGGATGTAGTTACTTCATATTATCACAGGGTTTTTTCAGAATCTATGGGTGGTTATTCATCATTTGCATGCGTTTTTGAATCTTTTAATAGTTCTATAATTTCTTGTTAAGGTTTCTCAATGGATTTACCACTTCTTAAAACAATCACAACATTGAGTTGTTCGTGAGAGGTTTGTGTGTAACTGGATTCTCCCCTTAAAATTCAGGATGGTTCCACCTGATTAGGCAAGGAAGCATTCCCGATTTTAATGGTTTTTAGTTAATGTTTAAGGGATGAGACTTCTGAGTTCGTTTTATCTATTTGTTTACACAACTGCTCATGGTTTGGAAGAGGGATAGACTGAGTAGGGGCTTGTGCTGGTTGGTTTACCTCATGAGGATACTTTGGTAGTTGGATTGGTTGTTTCATGTGTTTTTTCATGACTTGTTGGTATTGGATATGAGCATGTGGGTATAATACTAGTTTTGGTTGGAATTGGTTATGGTTTTGGAAATCTATTGTAGGGTAGGGTTTTGGTCCTTGTGGTTGGCTAGGTTTTTATTATCATTCCAGCGGAAGCCTAGGTGGTCATTATACTTTGAGATGAATGTGTTTTGGTATTAGGGATTTTGGTATTTTAGGTAATATACTTCAGTAGGTGGCCCTCCTAGAAGAACATTATTGATGGATGGAATGGGTGGGACGTTTTTATTTTTTTTGTCATGTTTGTCCCAAATTGTGCAAACATGATCTAGAGTTTGGATTTCATATATTTTCCTACAGTCTATCTCTTCAATCTTCCTAGTGAGTGGTGTGAGTTTATCCCAATTGATTTCCTACTCTCTAAGTGTGTGAATTCTACCAGATTTGGGTGGATTTTCATAGTTAGTTGATGTTCCCCATGTTTGATTTTGTTCATCCAGGAATTATAGATACTCATAGGCATCATTTGGGGCATTGTTTTTGAATGTTCCATTATACATCATGTCAATGAATTGTTTGTTCCCTAGAACCAACCCTTCATATAAATGACCCACTTGTTCAGGAATAGAAAAACCATGGTGTGGAACTATATTTAGAGTGTCTTTGATCCTCTCCCATGTTTCTTAAAATGACTCTCCCTCATTTTAAAAAATGTTTTGGAATCTCTTTTTACGTGAAATTATTTTGTGGTGGGTAGAGTATTTTTTGTATAATTCTATTTTTAATTAGTCCGAAGAGTTGATGGATGATGGTATCAAATTGTTTTGTCAAATTTTGACTTCTTAATTTAATGAAAAATAAAATATACTCATCTTAGATGATTCTAGTTGATGTGGGGGACACATGGTTTCTACACTATCATTGAATACTTTGACATGAATGTATGGAATTTCCGACTCCATCCCATGAATGGTTGGAAGGTGGATTTGGACATGAGGTTTGAAAACATGGTGGGATCCTCCTAGGGTATCATTCATAATGAAAGAATGTGCATTGGTCTAGGTAGGCGTGAGGAAGTGCTTCATGGTTTGATCGACTACATTCCCTAAGTTTGGGGCTACCTCATTTGGATTTACATTTTTGTTCCCACCCAGGTTTATGAGTTGGTTTCTTTGAAGATCTTCCATTGAAATGGGCTCAAATTTTGACATTGGAGTATTAGGAATATTATGATCTAATATAAATAGTTCCCCTGGTGTATTTGACTCCCCATCCCTATGACTATCCACCATAACTAGACAGTTTGATTGGTCATGGGTGTAGGTGGACATGCGCCAAATGAAACAAAATGAGATAGGGAAAAGATAAGAGAATTTGTATGAGAATAGAAGGAATGGGGGAGAATAGAATTGTTATTGATATGACTTACTTGGGTCCCTGGAAAAGGCATCAAAATTTTTCCTCTCCCAAATTTAACCAAGTTTTTATGGTTATGCAGTCAAATGTAGAGTATCATGGGTTGTCAATTCCATAGAGACCTAAGAAGAATCCTATAGACACACACATTATATAGACTGATTCTGACTATTAAGTGGCCAAATGTGGATTTATTTTTTATAGGTTTAATAAAAAACTACATTTCTTATGTGGAATAAAATTATGAGAAGGGTTGATCATATGTTATTACAAGGGGTGGGTTGGATGAAATTATTGTTGAACGTTTTTAATTACATATATTCAATATGGGTTTATTAAATAAGAACAAACAACTTCATAGTTTATTGGTCTTATACCAACATACCATAATACTAATCACCTATAATCATGTAGGATCAAATTAATGAGCACTCCAAGGTAAAGGTTTGTATTATCACTTGAAGTTTGTTGCCTTTAAATTCATTAAGAAGGAAGAACTTTTAAAATCATCAAAAAAAATCTCAATTAAATGAAGTTATTATAAATTATTGGGGGTAATAAATAACATCATATCTTGCCCTTTTATACTCCCTTGTATCAACCCATAATAGGGTTATCCATTAATTGATTCTATGGTTTCAATGGAAGTGGGGAGTATACTCATTAGGGAGGAATTGAAGAAGTAAAAAAGGCAATAAAAAGAAAATTGTAACTCCTACTTTGTGTGAATAATTTCACAAGTTTTGGAAGGAATAAATTCACACCATAAAGGAACAATATCGATGTGATAATAATAACAATATAAGAAAATAATATGTAGATTTTTTTTGAAAACTAATTTATTCGAACAACTTACAAATGAAGAAGAACATTGCAAAGGAAAAGTGACAACATAACACTACAATGAAAGAAAGCATCGAATATTCATAAATCCTCCAACAACACTTCCTTAAAGAGAAATTTTGGGGTACTCAGGTTGATCCTCCAATAGTGAAAGTCATCCCACATGAGTATGGTAGTATTAGGGTGGTGGAAATCTTGTTGAACATAGACTTTTCCACCCATTACCAGAGGTGGTAGCCAACTTGCATCCAACAAACAGAAGTGCCTAAATGAGCTTCAAGAAAGCCGAATAAGAGTGGGACACCGACAAATAAAATGAAACACCGAATGGCCCCTAACCTTCTGTAATGTTTCAGCCCAAAATTATTTATGGTTTACGAGATATGGGTAAAATAGGGGGATGTTTTTATGGGATACAGAATCTTGCCCATAATTTTATCTCCAAATTGGGCCACATAGAACTCCATTTAAAAATACGAATTATCTATTTCCACTTCTGGATGAAATGTTCCCCTTGATATCTTCTATGTTATGATCAATTTTTGAAATTATTGGGCTTGGATCATGTCCTCTAGAGTCTCTTTATTGGTCTATTTTCCAGTTTACATGGCCTAGAATGTTGTTGATTCAAGGCCAACTTTGGTGGTCTTATAATGAGAATATTCAAATGGTCCAAAAGCATGAATTTATCCTTATGGCTTGGGGGACCTGAAATTAAATATGAATATAAAATAAATACAATTTATTTTTTATAAGGTGTTCAAAATGAACCATCTAATAGTGCATTTTAAGAGAGAATTACAATCATAATGTGAATTAATGTTCAAAGTATAAAATGCACTAAAATGGTGTTTATAAATAATAAAGCACATGAATAATATATATATTAAAAATGAATGTTATACTCATTAATCAGATAATCTCAAATTCTATATATTAGTATTAAGTGACTTTTAAAATGTGCAGGGTTTATATATAGGCATGTATTATTTAGTCCACTTAAAAATATCTCAATAATTTCTTTATGTCTTTCTGGTGGTCTATACCTGGATCACTCTAAAATCAGACCTATATCCCTACTTCATATGAAATTTCATACCTCATGTGGATGTGAGAATATATTAAACTACCAATGGAAAAAGAAAAAGTCATAGATTTAATTTTTTCTCATACAAAAACATTTTTAGGACTTAGGTTCATGCTGAATTTATCACCCTTAACAATGGGTGATATACTTGGTGCACAATATTTAATACGAAATATCTCTAAGACATCATTAATATTGGTTGCTTGAGACAATCCTAGAACACCTTAAACATATCCCTCTGAATAATTATGCTAATGGAATAGGATGGATGTCGTATATCAATCATGTTTGGAAATTTTTAGATAAACTTTTTTACCACATATAGAAAACCCTTATCATTAGTCTCAAGTAAAATTGCACACATATATATATATAAATAAAACATATTTTCCTCAAACTAACCTATTTTTATATACATTTATCTATAATGTTTACTTTTTAACCCAATGAGGTAATTACATCATGAAATCATAAATACCACTATCAGGATGATTTTCTTAAACCATGGATAGACCTTTTGACGTTGCACACTAATTTAGCACTATTATCAAAGAGGAATCCTTTAGGTTGTTTCATGTAAACCACCTTTTCTAGATTAACATTAATAATTGTAGTTTTCACATACAATTTTAGTAAATAAAAATAAAAATGTGTTACTAATACCAATATAATGAATAAGGAAACATTTTTGATACTTTAGAGAATGCATCAATTTATTTGATCCTTTACTTTTGAGTGATCCTACTTGAAACTATTTAGGCCGTATATTTCTCAATGCATCCTAATGAATTTTTCATTTTTTAAAACCCTATTTATATTCAATAGGGTTTAAACTAAATAGAAACTCAATAAGGTGACAAACATCATTACTCTTTACTGAATACAACTCATCCATTATGAAATCGTACCACATATTTTTCTCTTCATGACTCATGTCATGTGAATATGTTTTGGGATTATTTTGGGCTCTAACGTTGTTGTCAAATTCATGTGTATATACATTATAATCACTATAAATTGATCGCTTTATCATCCTCCTGGACCTTCTAAATGTTTCAGCATTATTTTCTTGAGGAATTTTTGGATCATTTAGTTGTTAAAGGGTTCTTAATTATAGAACTATTTGATCCCAATGATGATTATCATCCATTTTTGAATGATATATATTCGAAAATGAAGTTTCTTATAAAAAATAATCAACGTTTTACTAGAGATAGAGGGTTGATCTTCTGAATAATCATTATCACAGATTTTTTTTGATAATATCACTCCCACTAATTAGGTTATTTTCAATAATTTTATCATTTTTTGATTCCATAATTATATTGTTAAATGATGGACAATAAAAATGATATCCTTTATACCTTATAGAATATCAAATGAAGTAGTAACTAATGGTTCTAGGATCCAACTCACTTTCATTTGGATTATAAAAATGAACTTCTAATGGACATCCCCAAATTGGTACATGCTGAAAACTCAGTCTCCATCCCTTAATCATTTCAAAAGTTGTTTTTGAAATTGCCTTTATTTGAACTAGATTCAAATATTATGATACATATTTAAGTGCATCGTTCCACAAGAAATTAGGTCACATAGAGTTACTATTAATAATTCATACAATGTCTATTGATGTATGATTTCTTCTTTTAGATACAAAATTTTGGTATGGGGAGCCTAGCATAGTCTGCTGTGTAACTATTCCATATTCTTGAAGAAACCTTGAAAATGGGATTGTAAATTTTCCACACTCAATATTTCATCCATAATATTGTCAACCTCGATTTGAACTCATGATCTTAATTTTTTTACCACATTGTTTCTCTTATTCACCTTAATACTGTTAAAATATTCAAGTACTTAATTTTTATTGTTATGAAAATAGGGATACATATATCGTTAATAGTAATCAGTGAATGTAATGAAGAATTTTTTTATTATGTAAATCCATGTCTATGATATATTTGTCTGTATATATGATTTATATATCGATTAAATTCTATTTGAACTATTCTCAAATTAATGGTTTGATTTTCTTTAATGAAATCCACACAAGTTTCAAAATCAATGAAATTAGAATTACTGATCACCCCGTTCTAAACTAATCTTTGATTCCTTTCTTTTGAGATACGACATAATATCCAAGGCGATAAAATAAAATAATTTTCATTTAAAATACTTCTTTTAATACCATTATGAAAATAAATTTTAATATTAACAATCTTAATTTAAAAATAAATAGGGAAAACGACAGCCTTTAATGTATGATATCCAACAATTTCATTTCCATATATCAAGGAAAAATTATATTTAAAAAACTGTATGTAAAACACAATAGTACAAGTTTGTAAAGTGAAATCATGTTTCTGGAGAAAATTGGTAGATAAAAGTTCTCTTCAAAAATAAAATTAAAATTATTGAGTAACAATAGAACAAAATTATACTTTGCTTCCACATATTAGCACATCTTTTTTCTTGAATACAGATCAAGCTCACTATCCACTGGTTTCCATAGTTTTTTCATACACTACAAGGTATTGAAAATATGGATTGTAGAACAAAAATAAATCCTTCAAGTGTTATAAATTTTATCAACCATATTGGATTCATAACAAACCAATGATATTGAAATAAATTTTATTTCAATCCATTCATGAAATTTAGGACAATTTTCCATCTTGTGTCCTATTCCTTTACAAAAGAAACAAATGAGTTCTTACTTTATAGTTGATTGAGGTAGAAATTTATCATTCCCATTACTATTATCATTACATTTTGGACCTTTTTTATGGTTCAATATCATTACATTAGTTTCTACTATTTCTAGTATAATCCTTTCCTCCTCTTGAATATATATAGTCACTAATTCATTAATAGACCATTAATCATTATTTGTGTTCTAATAGATTTTAAATAAACCTTATTTATGATGATGACTTTTGAGAATATAATTGAATAGAAAAAAATTGAATATATAAACCTTAATACTATTTTTTGAGCTGCAATATCCCTTACCTACATGTTGTGGTCACACACACATTTCATAGTGGTGAGTCTCAAATATGAGATCTTCATGAATAATGTTCATTATAATTTTTTAACAAAAGGTATGAACTGGTCATCTAAATGATTTATCGAGTTACAAATATTATTATGCTCATCGACTGAACAATGAATTCTAGCACATAATTTAATTTTTATGAACATCATACTAAAATGGGTTGACTACACCAAATTTTCATAAAATGTTATATCATCGAGAATGTTATCATAGTTAAATAAAATAGTTTTTTATTTCTAAATAGCACAATCAATGTACTACCATCCCAGATGAAGAAGAATTATCCCATTCCAGATTTTATAGTTGTCACCCTTTAATTCAAGAATTTCATAGTGAATATATAAAATATAAATGATATAACTATAAATTAAATACATACTTACCAGTCCAAATTAAATAATTTACATATTAAATTATGTTATGATGATTATAAAAATAAAAAATTACATGTGGGTGAAATTTTAATTTAATATATTCATGAAACCAATAAAAAATTATCAAGTATTATTTTAAATAATTAATTAATTTAATTATAATTTGGTAATTAAACAAACCGTATGAAAAAATATTAAAATTTATATATTCATAATACATATAGGAATATTGTGAAAATGAAATTTTATATTTCAACCAATGAAAATATAATAAAATTTCCCATGGGATAAAATTTATTATATTTTAGAAATATAATTTATAGTGATTTAATGAATATGTTATATTTATTTTATTAGTAATGACGTGGAAAACACTAATTTTTAATAAAATTTACAAAAATAAAAAAATATCAATTTATATTTTAATTAATAAATTAATAAATTCAAAATTGATAATTCATAAAACCATATGACCAAATATAAATTTTTTTAGTGTTTGTAATACCTACGGGAACGTTATGATAATTAAATTTAATATTTTATCTAATGGAAATATAATAAAAATTAACTTGGAATAAAATTTACTATATTTTTCATATATTATATAATGTTATTTATTGAAAATGTAATTTTTATTTAATTAGGAATAATGTGGTAATCTCTAATTTTTTTAAAAATTTACAAAATATCATAAATAAATAATTTTTTCTAGAATGAAAATTATATACATATATATATATATATATATAAGTATCTCTTTTTAATGAAATTGTGACATCATGATGTATTATTTGTTGTGATTTTACTAAGTTTGTAAATTTTATTTAATTAGTAATGTTTTGTTAAATCCTAATTTTAATAAAACATATAATAAAATCATGACTAATGAATTAAGGATGTGTAAAATCATATTTAATAAAAGAATATGAAGAAATGAAGAGGAAGACGGTAGGAAAAAATTGTGTTATTTACAAAACAAAAAATACAAAATAGATTTTACTAAAACAGCGTCTAAGAAGTATTATAACAAGAAAGAGGTATAATCCTTGCTTTGATACCACTTTTAATCAAAATTGTATAATTTTTAAATTCTATGATAGGAAAATATCTATAATAAATAGAACCTCTCACTTACCTCCAACCACTGTAAAATCCTAGAAATGGTGGAATCAGAACCTGGACGCCTTCTACACTCTTCACGAGGATGTAGATGGTGTATGATTCATTAATATACTAAGTATAGGGGGATTATATTTATAAGGGGTTATACCATCACGAACCCACCACAATTTTATCCTTCGACAAGGAGTATTATTGAATAGAGATTGATTTCTTTCAAATAATATATAAATTATTCAGATTTAATTTAATACGTTAAATACATATATAATGAATTATTTTAATTATCACAACATATCACATTAAAATTTATATGATATAATTTATTTGCCTGCAATTTATTAAATTATAAAATAATTGATGAAACAATAATTACAGGATCTTCCATAATCAAATGGGGGAACCATAAAGCCCGTGAAGGCTTGGTTATGAAAGAAAGAGTAAATGTAAATGACCCCTGATGGAGGCTTGGATCAGTTGTGGTTCGAGAAAACTATTGATATCCTGAAAACATAAATGGATCCCACTCCTCCTGATGCACATCTCCATGCAGTTGAGGCTGGACTGTAAGAGGACCGACTTCTTCCTTTTGAACAGTCATGGCCTCACATGGAAAACGATGTGGTCTACTTCATTGTCGTGGCTCCATGACATTAGGAACTTTTAGACGAGTTTCCCAGGATGGAACTGACACTCCCTAGGTAGGAACTTCATCTACCTGGGGTGGATGATTGATGATACTGTCGTGTAAAACATGATATGTTGGAATCATCCCTTCCACTTTATCATGGATCAATGTCAGGATAGAAACCTCCTCCTCCTATGGAATAGACATGCAGATAATCTATTGTAGTCAAGTATGCAATAACAATATTCAAGATGAATTAGAGAATAGTACACGTACTTGAGCTGATATGACTGATCAAATCAAATTGTATACAATACATCAATTTTAAATCACATCTTTCCGTCCCAGAGGTTAAAATAATTGTCCTGTTGTCAATGCATGTCGACATAATGCCTCTCGGTCCTCTTCACAGAATGAAGTACTAGTGACTATCTCAGTGGAAACACAATACATTGAACATAATGAAACTGGCAGTCACATGAGCCTTAGCTTGGGTGGTAAGGACTCCTTAAGTGCATCCATGTGACCAGGGATCAAATCCCAGTGGAGGCATAATTTTCGGGTTACAGTAGAAGTACAATAGAAGGGTATGTAGCAGTACTGTAGTAGGTAATGTAGCAGTACTGTAGCGGGAACTGTGCATTACTATTGTAGTTACTATAATGGGAACTGTAGAAGGCACTGTTTGGAACAGTAGCAGCCGGGAATATTCTCCCATTTGGGCCTTCGGGCAAATGATTTAGTCCCTGAGCCCTTTAAGGCCTTCAGGCCACCTAGCCCTTCGGGTCCGTAAGGCCTTAGGGCCACCTCAAGGCCTTTGGGCCACCTTAAGTGCAGATGTAAACCAGACAACCTACATGGAGAAAGCACTACAAGGAGGATGAGTAATGAGATTTCCGCAAAGCAGAAGCGAAATAGATTAGAAGAATTAGAGGGTATGACACCTTCCATCGGGATAAGCCTGTTCATGCATAGGAATGCCTACCGAATAGCCATGTGAATGTGGAGAGATTCTTTCATGATGAAGATTCTAGGGAGGAGAAGTTCCAAGTAGTTAGTTTGGTTTGTTTGTAATGTTTGAATCCTACATCCAATAAATTCCTCTAAGGCCTACGGGCTATGTAATACTTCTACCAACGATCCTTGTAAGGGTTCCACCTCACCCCTAAAAAGGTGGATTATCAAAATCAATAAAAAATGATGGCCTTTAGTCATTGGAGGTACAATGAAACCAGTAGATGAATCTATCGGCCTCATGCCACTCAATAAAATGAATGTCAGTAATGAAAACTATAACCATCGCATTGTAATGTATAATAGTGTAATATGTAGGTAGCTGGTCCAATAAATCCTAGTATATAATCCATGTAATTTCAAATTACATGTGATATTTTTCAAAAAAATTTGTTAGTAAAAACAATAAATTTTGACATTATGAAATTGGTTGGTCAATAAAAGATTGTATATACTTACATCGGCGGGTGGTAGCTTGTACATCATGAGACTATATGCACCCAAATTGTGTCTTGAATCCCTATTGAAGTAGTGTTCCTGAATCCACCAAAAAAATAAAACATTGAAAGTGATAAATAATAAAAAATTAAATTCAATAACTCCTGCTAGCATCAGAAACCAATATAGATGAATGATCATACCAGCTTCCATGTGGAGCATCACAAAACACATCTATGTGATTCTCTTGACTATAAATAATATGGGAGAGTGTAATGATGTTTTCCCATTCTAACATTTGATAAAGGATGTTTCATCCCTCATGATCAGTGTAATCTAAGTAACATGTTGTTCATAAGGATTTTCTGTGTATTCCATGAATATAGATCCCTAACTGATCTCTTGACCAGATCAAAATCTCCCAGTATTCCCAAATACATCATTTTTACATGTATTCCAGAGTGATCAAGGAAAAATTTACCTCTAATGATTTATAATATATATTCTCATTCATGACACATGATAGTATTCTCATCAAGGTCAATGGCTTACAGTGAAATGTGTATCTCAAGACACCTCATGGATATTGACCCTCCATCTCTAGAATCATCATCAGCCTAAATTTCAAATCCTAGATCCCTCTATACATGCTCTGTCAGGTCACCATGGGTGGGTTAGATAACTGCATCCCACTAGATAGGAAGACTGAGAATAACTACCAAATCCTCAAGGGTTATAGTCACCTCTACATCATCTAAGTGGAGTGTGGGTCTTCGGGCTCCATCTCCCAGTGAGGGTAGAAAGTAGGTGATTTTCAAAAAATGTAAAAATAGATACCCCAATGCCATATAATCCATAATGGTGTAGCTGAAATGTGATGTTGGATGAAGGTGTAATGTAACGATAATGGTGTGTTCGATATACCACGTCCCATCAACCCTCATTACCCACTATCATGTTGCATGTATCATGTCTATAATACTTAGTGAGTTGTCTAGTATCCTCTATATATATATAAAAAAATAAATATGTCTTATGCATAAAATGTAAATATAAAATTATGGTTAGTAGAATGTTACCGCTGGTATAATGTAAGACATAAAATGTATATTCCCATTTTTATGAATCTTTTCATACCACAAGAAAATGATATGACCTCAGATTTCTCAAATATTGTTTCTAGAGACGTTTTAGATATATTTTTATCATTAAAAGGGTATTTTTTAATATATGGTTTAATATTTATATATATATACGTTTTTTCTTCCTTATGTAACAGTTTTTAGAAAATAAGTTAAATAATGTTTTCGAATGTGAATTAAATTGAAAATAGAAAAAATCAACTTCTTTAACCATGATAAAATGATAGTTTTGATTATATAAAGTCAAATGGATAACAACAAACCCAGTAAATAAAAAATCCAATATTTATAATAGACATGGAATACCATATAATTTTTCAACATAATAGTGTTTGGATGAGGTGAGGCTGACTTCGAAAGTGAACTAAAATCCATCTAATTTCCAAGTGGCAGCTCAATATCACCTTCCAAAGGGATGTACATGACTTTTTAATTTTTAAAATATGTTGCCCTTCCAATGTAATCTTCACCATATGGGGTGGCATATCATTAGAAGGCCAAAATATTTTAAAATTTAAAAATTCATGTACATCCCTTTGGAGGGTGTAATTAAGAAACCACTTGAAAATAATTTGTATTTTACTTCAATTATGATTTCATGATCATATCTTCCAAACTCTGTTATATTGAAAACTTTTAATGTATTCCATGTCTATTGTAAAGAATTCTTGTTTTATTTAAGATATTTTTTTTGTATATTTCAATTTATATGATAATTATTTTCATTTTATCAGGAATAAATAAATTTATTTGATTTTTTACATTCTTGATACATCACTTTATAAATGAATATGTGACTTATTTTATAATAATAATTTTGATAATGTAGAAAAAATGATTATTATAACCCAAAAAACCCATAGTTTTACTTTAACTAATAAGTTAGATCTAAAATTGTATGATTTGTAATTTATTTATGCATTCTCACATGATGAAATGTTTCATGATTATTTACTCACATTATTTAGTTATGGTTTATCCATGGATAGTTTGATTATGATTTCATGTCATTGCACATGCACTTTTCATATTCCTTGTAATGTGAATATAAAAGGGATATTTTTATTTGATAGTAACACTATTTATAAATGTCAAAATATTCTATTAAATGAATGATTTTTTATTAACAACATGTAATTAGAAATATGAAAAGACAACATTGGAAAAAATAAATCATTGTGGATACATGTGTGAACTAGATCAAACAATGTTTGAGAATCATTCCCTATTAAGACTTTATATATGAAATATGTTGTATTTTGAAACACCGCCCTTCTTCTTGAGGCTAGTCCAACTCATTCAGCATCTAGCTAAACTTCAGTCTCCCTCATTGAAAAAACCTGTTTGCATCGTGTATCAAAATAGACCGGTCTTTGGGAATTAGTAAATATTGAAACTCTCTATTAATAATCCATTGTGTAACATAACCATTAGCAATGGTGTCTAACCAGTAAAATGGATCATCATATTAATCCAATGATATGTTTAAATAGGCACATTCTATGATGGAGTATGCACATAGAAACTATAATTCCTAGATGTTTCTATATTTACATTTCCACTCTTTGATTAATACCGCCATTTTTTAACTTTGATATTTTTTATGGGGTAGAGACACTCTAAAAGTGAAAATTGAGAGTGTTCTTAGTGTAAAAGGAACACTAAATAAGTATAATATTCTTCAATGTTATTTCCAATCTCTCATTGAATGAATCTTCTATACCTTATCCCCTAATGTGTCTCATTCTTGGATAGTTATTTTCTATCAATGAAGTACATCACACAATGATAAAATGTATCATAAATGAAGGAAGTTATAGGTAAACTGTGAAGCCCCTTAAAGACACAATTGATCCACTCCATAATGGTTGTGGTCATATGTTTGTACCACTTCCCCCAATCATATGATAATGCCTTTTATTTCTTGTATTCCACATAATATAATAATACACTTCATGATTAGGCATGTATATTTTTAGAAACATTTTTAAAAACATTGTTGATCTGACTCGTATGCTACACAGAAGTGGTCACATTTCACAAAAAATTAATTTTATCTTTACATTGTAGAATTAAAAAATTACAAAGACATTGCATACCCAGCCTTGTTATTTCTTTCTTTATTGGTTCATTGTTGATTTTTTTTCTAATCTTATTGGTAATGTGTTTGGTGAAATACCGATGATGTGCATTTGGGGATCTCCATGTATCAGGATCCACATTAATTGCCTCATTGATTGCCGGATGCCGATCAAATATCAAATAGACACCACGAATGCAAGGAAATTATTACATATACATTCCAAAAAAAATCTCCATGATTTTTATCTTTCCTTCTCCAAAATCAAGAATGCAAGGGTAAAGGTGAACAATTACCATATTTGGTTGACACAATCAATAATACACCAAATTATTTTTCATATAGAAATGTTCCTACAATATTTATGAACAGTTTTATAAAATGAAATGTGTAAATACAAGGATTTAATGACCTGAATGATTGATTAAATTGAACCTGATATGGATCAAGTAGTTTATCTTCAGACAAATTTTCATTCATATGAAGATGGAAGACAATTTGGTCATTATGTCTCAGTATGTATAGAAATTGTTGAAACTACTGATATGAGTCATCCCAATCGCCATTGACCTTTATAATTTCCTTGTATTTTTTCATGCATGCCTTATTATATTAAATCTTATAACCATATTTTTGGTGTATCCACTCCCTCGCAAGGGATATAGAAACATCATGGAAGGTTCTAATAATCTCGACAAAAATAGATGAAATAAATTCATTGTCCAATGATGTATGATACTATATTAGTTTTGGATGAATGAAATTATGAGCTGCCTAAATCTTCAATATTCTCCAACCTACAAATGGAATATCATAAATTTCCATAATGATGAACCTATAATCATCCACATATTTATCGAACCATATGTTTCATTTTGTAGGGATTCAATCCTGACCTAAATATCTATAGTGTCTCTCAATATGAAATATTTTCAATATGTTTTTAAGTGAATCAATACATCGAAAATCCTCTTCAATATAATGTATTTTCATGATCAAAAAACCTATCCACTATAAATATAGGAAACTTAGTTATAGGTGTGAGAAATATACAGTCGAATTTTGGAAAATGTGATATTACTTCCAAAAAATATGTGATGAGTGGTGGATGATTAATTGTGGGTTGAGTCTTCTATATAACTACTAAATTTAAAGAAATATCCACCACAAAATCTTATGATCCCTCCACATCAGTACTATTTTCCCCATCTTTTCCATCATTAGAATATTCCACATAGGAAGTTTGATTTATATATATATCTGGGATATCATCCAGGATTTCCCCTTTCACATCATATGGAATAGCCCCAAACTCTTAGGATGAATCAACTTCAACCACTCTTTTATGTCTATGACTTCACACAATTAGATGTTGTTTTTGTATTTTAGAAACATCCTCATATAATTTCATCATGGAAGCATGTGACCACATGGAAAATGAATTCATTTCTTGGTCTCAGTGCTAATTAGTATCCAATGGACAAGAAAAATTCTGCAGTGTAGTTGGGAATTGAAAATATATATAACTAATAGTTTATCAATATTTATTAATTAGGTAATTATTATTTAATTATTAGATAGTCCTTATCTAATCATTCACTAATCATTAGTTTAATATTCTTTAATCATTAGTTAAACAATCTTCAATCATTAGTTAAGTATTCATTAATACTTATTTAATAATTATTTAATCCTTACATTATCATTTATGAATAAATCATTAATCATTATGTAATCATTCATTTAACATTTGTTAATCATTACTTTATCTTTCTTAATCAATATTTAATCATTCTTTAACCATTTATTAATCATTATTTAATAATTACTTAATCACCCTTTAGTCATTGTTTAATCATTACTTAATCATTCATTAATCATTCATCAGTTATTAGTTATTCATTACATAATCATTACTTAATTATTCTTTAATAATTAGTTAACCAACAGTTAACAATTAGCTTATCATTCTTAAATCATTAGTTAATTATTTTTTAATCATTATTAAATAATTATTTAATCATTAGTTAAACATTAGTTAATCATTAGTAAATCAATATTTAATTAATATTTAATCAATATTTAATCAATAGTTAATCATTCGTTAATTATAATTTAATCATTAGTTTATCATTAATTAATAAAAATTTAATCATTAACTACTAACTCATTAATAATTAGTAAATAATTATATATTCATTAGTTAATCAATCATTAATCATTAGTTAATTAATGATTAACCATTAGTAAATTAAAATTTAATCATTTGTTTATCATTCTTTAATCATTAGTTAATTAGTATTTAATCATTGGTTAATCATTATTTAATCAATATTTAATAATTCTTTAAAATTTAATAGTAATTATTTAATCATTAGTTAATAACTTTTTATTAATTACTTAATAAACCTTTAATCATTAGTTCATCATCTTTGAATAATTATTTAATCATATTAATAATTAGTTAATAATTTTTTCAAAATTTGTTAATCATAAGATAATAATAATTTAATAATAATTTAGAATTTAGATAATTATTCTTTAATAATTATTAATTTTTTTTAATCATTGGTTAGTCATTATTTAATCACGAGTTAGTCCTAATATAACCACTATTTAATCATTTTTAATCATTTTTTAATCATTAGTTAATAATTATTTATTCATTATTTAATCATTAGATAATGATTTTTAATTGTTAGTTAATCATTATTTAATCATTAGTTAATCTTTTTTAATCATTTTTTAATATTAATTTAATCATTCATTAATAATTAGTTAATCATTATTTATTCACTAGCTAATTATTTGTTAAACATTACATAATCCTTACTTAATTACAATTTAATCACAACATAATCATATGTCATTCATTAGTAATTTATTATTATATTATAATTGTGTAATCATTTTTTTGATAATATGTTTTTCATTAATTAGTTTGTATTTAATAATTATTGATAATAACTATTTTTTCTTAACTATATCCAACTAAAAAAACTATAAATAAATAACATATTGAAAAATCAATTAAATTAATAAATAAACTAAAAATAAATAAGAATAAATACCCCAAAATGATTTTTTTTGAAAATCAACACTCCATTAGATCATCAAAACAACCATAAACAAAGGAAGAAGACCCACACTTATTGAAGAGAGCGTGAGAGAGTAGGTTAGAGTGATGAAGGTAATTTGGACTGGTAGGGAGGGTTATGTTACCTTTTATAAGATATTCATGTAAAGGTAGAAACACTAATTCCATATTTTTCCACTACTTTAAGTGAATGGAAGATTAGGGAAACCCTCCTTTCTATTTATGTTAAGAAAAATCTGTAATCTCCCCAGCCACCTTTAACATTTAATTAATCCACTTTGATGATAGGCCAAAATGACATTGGGTATCCCACTTTTTAATTTACAACAATGGTGGAAGGGCATTTGCTTCCTTTCCGTGTTTACATTCAAAACATTTATAACGGAGACTGGTTTTTTTAATAAATGTAATAAAATCCCATGCATGGATGATTAATATTTTTTAATTTGAAGATATGAAAGTTCTCCACATATTATTTACATAAAATGATGATATTTAAAAATTTCTATGTGTGGTTGATTTCTTGAGCATTGGGTTTGATTGATTTGAAAAAATTTCAACCTATAAATCAACCACACAATGAAAATTTACAAATTAAATAAATAATATATAATTTAAAAAATTGAAATTAATTAATTAAAACCAAGATGACTACTTAACATGATCTAAAATAAAAATATAAAATTAAATAATAGAGTAAAAAAATTGATATTATAAAAATCAATAATCATTAATTAATTAATTAAATGAGTTAAAATTAACACTATTAAAAAATTCTAAATAATAAACCTATAAGTTAATGAAATTAATTATAAAATTATCAAGAAAATATGATAATTAATTAATTAAAACCACTATTAAAACAATAAATTATTTAAAAATATTACTAATAAATTAAAATTACATTAGTTATTTAATTAAATAAAAACATAAATAAATAAATAAAAACTAAATTAATTGAAATAAATATTTAATTCAAAACACTTATAACAAAAAATTAAAAGGAAATAATAAAATTAATTAAAATGGAAAAAATAAAGAAATTAAATATTTTAAACATAAAAAGCATTGATTAACCATAAAATTGGTTAATTATAAATTCCATTTAGAAATTAGCCGTAACACAATAATTAAGTACTTTAAACCATAATTACCATTAAAAACATGATTGAACACTATAAGTGATGTGGAAAAGAATATATTTTAAAGGACGGATCAACTGAAAATGGAAGAGGTTGGATGCTCTAGCAATTTGAGACTACCATCTCACATTGGTAATAAAATTTACTTTGGTTTTAATGAACTATTATTATGTGCCTAGTGTTACTAAGAACATTATTTATATTTATTAATTATATGTTGATGAATTTATTTTCATATTTGGAAACAAATGTGGATTCTTTTTTAAATATTTAAACTGGTATCATATAAAATAGATAAATAATGGTATTTATATATTTAATTAATAAAAAAAATATTACCATTTGATAACAAAACTAATATGAAAGACTCATAGGATTCTCTAGAAGGACCCAATCATAAACATTACATAATCTAGTTAATACAACTAGATTATAATTCTTTACATTCCCAAATATCTTTTCCATTTAGAGTGTTATAATATTAGGACGTAATTCATACATATCAACCCACAAGCATACAAAGTGGGTACCACTAAAAAAATATTCATTTCATCCAAAATTTAAAACATTAAAAATATATCATGATTTTTTAAAAAATATTCATAACATTTAACATGAATTCCTTGTTTCTATTCACATCCTTATAAACTGTGATTTTTTTAAAAACATGAGATGGGAATAAAAATATCATTAAGGGATATAAACTGTAGATGTGAAACCATTATTCCATGAATACTTATAAACATATGAAATCATTTTCTCAGAGACATACTTCTCACCCATAAAGAATCATATACTTACTTTGTGAAACATGGTATTTCCATAAAACATAAAAAAACCATAAAGGTATATTGGGGAATTATTTATTGAATATTTTAACACTTCTAGATACGTTATGATTTCTAACCCTCATCACTACTTTATATTGTAACCCTCATGTCTACCTTATGGTGTATCCATTATAGCTGCACTTGGAGTAACCATACGACCGATCTCCAACATACACATACCAAATGAATTGGAGGGGGATATAGGTCCCACAATAAATCACAAACAATTAAAAAGAACCATAAAAAATCATAAAATTAAAATACTTGCATTAAAACGACATTTTTTTAATTTGTAAAAATTTAAATTTAAAATAGGATTTGAAGAGAAAAGTCCCTTACAAATATCATATTATTGAAGTGGGAATTAACCAAATGAATGGAATATTTTTATAAACTATAAATCCCTATAATAGAACATAATAAAAAAAATTCATTACACAAAAAATATTAGTACCATATTTTACGAAGTATAAGGTTAACCCAATAAATGGAATTTTGGTTATGAATTCCCTTACCTCAGGTTCATCTTATTTCAAATTCCTTTAAACCTCTTATATAATGTGTAAGATAGTATTATTAATATTTTATAGAAAAATATTCTTGTTATTAACACCTTATATGAACATTTTATAATAACAATCCACCAATTTATTTTTAATATTTTTTAATTTCCGTTGTTCTTGGTGCCTTCATTACATGATTTCTATGGTCGATTCATAATGGATTTTCTTGTCGATTGGAAGTGAAACTCCAATAGTGGAATAAAATGGAATTGATATTTTTCTATAATATTAAATGATAGAAAATAATTATTTTTTTCTGATATTATTATAAATCATTAGATAAAACAATAATGATATTTGTTAGATCATTTCGGCACTTCTTTGATAATCACGAACTAGTTTCATTATATTATTTAATATTATATATACATGTTAATTGTAGAAAATAATATAGGTTATATGATAAAATTTTAAATTTGTTTCACCATTAAAATGGTTTTATGACCATCCCTGAATGAAGTAATGGAAATTAAAAACACGTCGTCCATGACGTGGGTAAAGCGACACATTACCGACAGTGTATTTATTTTAAGAATTTGAGGGAGAGGATAAGAAGAATGATGATGAACTTTTCCATGAACATGATAAAATTACAATATATATATATTATAATTGAGTTTTTATTCCTCTTTGATAATGGGAGGTGAAGAGAGTATAAGAAAATAAATAAAATAAAATAAAATAAAATAAAATGAAAGATGATTTGTACGTATTGATCTCTTATCCTTGCGATGCTCCAAAAGGCCCTAGGTTTGAGCCTTTGGGTGAGACCAGTAGTTATTCGACATGGAGAAGATCCTTTGGAAGATTATAATGTAATATTTGGATAATTATCAATTCTTGATATGTGTGAGGAGAAGAGGGGGAGATGGGTGGTATTTATAGTGGAGGAGTGGGAGGTTTTCAATTATTTTAATCATTATTTTATTATTTATCTCAAGAGAAGTAATAGTGTTGGTGGTTGTGACTAAAAAATTTATATATATAATGTGAGATTGAACCAAGGGTGTTTATATCATTCATGATTTTAGGAATAGTGTATTTAGCATATAATGTATATATACGGTATATTAACATATGTCACTATTCACAAAAAATCATGTATTTTAGAATAATCCCAAAAAATCTCCCTAAACATTTTTTAATGTGTATAATTAATAAATATACTCCATTGTTTTTTGAAAATAATTTTCTAAATATGATAAATTTAATATTTAAATTAAATAATAATTTATTTGAAAAATTACAATTTTAAAACAATAACTGATTTTATAACCCCTTAGAAAATAATAAATGTCCCATAAAATTATCTTATAAGAATAAGAATATTAAATAATAATTTATTATTAAATTTTATGAAAATAATTTTTATTAAAATTATTAAATCAATCATAAAACTATAATTAAATATTTATGACTTACAAAAAACTAGTCACTTATATTATGATCATATTATCACTTATAAGATGCCGAAATATTATTTATAAATTAAATGGTGAAAATACTATTCATTTGGTAATATTAATATTCATAAGAGTCAAAATATTATTAATAAGGGTCAAGATACTATTCATCAAAAATTATGATGATCTTATCAGACCCTAAATATCTTATTGATTGTAATAATGTATGTCTGTTTTTTAAAATTCAAATCATAGAATTGGAAAAATTATGTTTTATGGATTCGTTATAACTATCTCCTTAAAACAAAGTTTTATTTTCAAGATACTCCTTTTTTTCATGCACTTCATTCTATATAAAATTTATTTTTAAATCCTTGTGGTGTTACACTCCCAATTGTGGAATAACCATCCTATTCATATAAACGAGAAGCATTTTAGAAATCAATATCAAGATGTTCATTTAGACTTCTTTGAGATAAATTCACTTGAATTTTATCATGCTGGTTTATAATATATGATGACCAAGGAACCACTCCGTGTTGAATGTGAAAGTACCACAAATCATAGATTTGGTTCACATAAACATGTGCGGACTTTTTCATGTTGTGTCTAGAGGTGGATACTCATACTTTGTTAATTTTACCGATGACTTGAGTATGTATGGTTATATCTACTTAATTTTTTACAAGTCTAAATAATTAGATAATTTCAAAGAGTTCAAGAATGAGGTTGAGAATAATCTTGGTAAAAATACAACGAAACTTCGATTAGATCACGTTAGTGAATATTTTAACCAGGACTTTGTCAAATTTCTATGGGATTATGGAATTTTATATTAACTTACTACACATTATACTCCATAATGGAATGATGTTAGTGAAAGGAGGGACTATAATTTATTAGAAATGGTAAGGTCAATGATGTGCCAAACCAGTCTTACATTATCCTATTGGGGATATACATTATACAAAACATTATAATTAAAAATAGAGTACTGACTAAATTGGAAAATAGTATTCCATTCAAGTTATGGAGTAAAAAAACTATTTTGATAGATAATCATGAATGTTCTTATAGAGAATTTGTTAAGGCCTATTGAGGAAACAAACTAGAAACCTGAGGCATATAGTGAATCTTTATATGGTATTCTAAATAAAATTGAGGATACATTATATAAAACCCTTAAAAAAAGAAATTAACTATTGCTTTGTAGGTCATTTTTCTTGAGAGGGAAAAAACATTAGGTAGTATAGTCAGATAAATATTGAATTTGATAATTTTTTGGCTCACGATGCATAGGTGTTTGTACAAGAATTGACTCTAAAGGATTATAAGGAAGATGTGGTTTCTAAAACACATTTACATTGAAGGAGTGCATGAGAGTCAAGAGAAATAGAGAGATATGGTTTTCGAGTCAATGATGATGGTATATCATTATTATTTGAAAATGAAAATCCTCTCTCTTATAGATATGAAACATAGAGATCAGAAGCTTCAATGTCGAAAGAATCATGGAATTAGGAGATGTATTTCGTGTATTAGAACCAATTTTTGGTTCTGATTGATCGTCCAGTTGATGAAAAAAGTTTGGTAGTAAATTGGTATTTGACAGAAATATAGGAATAAATGGTAGTGTAAACACCTATAAAGAAAGGATAATTGACAAAGGGTTGAGGAAATCTCAAGGAATTTAATACAGTGAACATTTTCTCTAGTTTCCATGTTTAAGTCCATCAGAAGTTTACTTTACATAAATTTTTACCATTAGTATTACATCTCAAAAATGGATTCCAAAACTAAATTCTATAAGGGTAATATTTAAGAGGATGTTTATATGAAACAATTGGAATGGTTTGTGACTATGGGAAATGCATTAAATTTATCAAAGTTTCATAGATCCATTTATAAATAAAAGATATAATCCAAGTCATGAAATATTAAATTATATGAATGTATTAATAAATTTTATTTATTTAAGAATGTTTTTTATCTATTTATTTATAAGATATTTAGTAGGAGTACAATTATATTCATAGTAGTATACATGGATGAAAAATTACTAATTGGAGATGATATACTAGCCTAATAAGAGGTTAAGGAATGATTTCTCAAATGGTTCTCTATGAAAGAATTAGGTGAAGAATACAATATTCTAGTGATTAATATCATACATGATAGACCCAAGAGGATTCTTGGACTATGTCACAACACTTATGTTGAACAGATAATGAAGTGTTTCAATATTGAACAATCAAAGTGGGTATTGGTTCTAGTGTCACATGGAATACGTCTTTCTAGTCAAATGTGTCATCAAACAGAAGAGTAAAGAGAGAGAATGAGTAATACGCCATAAACTTATGTGATAGGATCTACCATGTATTCCTAGTTATGTGTGAGGATTCAGGTTGCCTTTGATTATATCTTTCTAGGAATATATCAATCATATACAGAAGAAATAAATTGGACTACTTTTAAGGTGATTTAAAATTATATAAAAGGAACTAACAATATGTTTGTGGGGTATAAAAGAGAAAAATAAGTAGTCCTCAACAATTATACAGATGAAAGTTTTAGGATATATCAGAATGGTCTAAATTCATAGCATAGATATATATTTTTTCTCAATGGAGGACCATTGAGATTAAAGACCTCAAAGAAGATAGTTGTAACTACTTCTATAGTAGATTCTATGTATATTGTATATTTTTATGCAATGAAGAAAGTAGTTTGGTTTTAGAATTTTTTAAAAGATATTAGTGATGTACTTGGTAGTAAATATCTTAACATAGTATATTGTGACCACACTATAGTGGTGGATCTCTCCAAAGAGCCAAGGTCAGAGTAATAGAAAAAGAACATACCTAAGAACATTCATCTCATGAGATATTTTTCTCAACAAGGTTATGTTTCAGTGAGTAGAGTATTAATGGAGAAAAACATGTCGGACCCCTTAATGATGGATTTATCATAGAATAAGTATGAGTATCGTGTGATATATATTTTACTAAAAGTTTTTGTTAGTTGGGTCTAGTTAAAGTGGGAGTATATTATATTTGGTTCCCTAGAACAAACCGGTTTTGTACTTTATAACATGTATTTCATATTAAAGAAGTTTTTTTATCACATAATGATTGTTCTTATACATTATATTTATATATAAAAATTTCATTAGAATGTATGTCGAATGGTTAGAGAATTTACCCGGTATGATGAGAACCTAGAGGTTGAATGACCATATTCTTGAACCTTATTCTATATCCAGATGATATTGAATGAAAGAACACATGAACTACACAATATAATGATTAGTAAGCTCATAAGACCCCAAAAAACCTTCTCAAATTGTCGACCCTTGGTAATAACCAAGATATGAGGTTATGATAACATGCTCGTTAATAAGAAATCTAAATTTCCATGTTTCATTGGTTTTTCCTATCTAGAGACATGTGTATTTTTCCCTATATATTATGATTATTGATAATGGATATAATGAGTCATGTACATTGATGTATTGATGAAAACCATGATGTCATATGTTCACAGTGATGTTGGATACGATGGGTGAATCCTGAAAGATATAACATTGATAGATAATGTGACAATGGATATTTCAATTTTGTTTTATGAATAGAGTTAATATCTCCGAACCTTTTATTGGAATAAAACTGAAACAATAAATCTATTGCCATGGTTTTAGGTGGGTGAGTTCATTTTTTAAAATTCAAATAAAGATACATAGTGTTTATAAGTGGATATCATCAGCCAGCAACCTTCTTGATTTGAGATATTGTTATGAAAGGATTATATTACATGGAAATCATTCATAGAAGGTTTGATGTCATTTTGATGTTAACTTATTTAATAATGATTTCCTTGCCATGCTTCTAGTTGCTAACATTGAAATTTGGGATGTTATTCTTGATTCCACTAAGAAAGAGGCCTATGTTGGAGTTAGTGACCTAGAACCAACTAAATTTTACTTTAGATTACATAAATAATCAAAAGAGTTAATATTAATATAAATATTTTTTCATATATTGATTTTTCTTATACGTGAAATTGATGAGATAATGTACTTGAGTATCTATGGAATTAATAAGGTTATAGTAGTTTCCCTCTATGATAAGAACCTTGAAATTTATGATGATATTCTTAAAAATATATCTATGGATAGATAATATTGTTTGGTAGGGAATATATTACATATATTTTCAAGTGAAATTAATCATAATAGGATGATGTTTTTCTCATCAAATTCACACGTGATAATCTCCAAGATGAGATATTATGAGCACAAACTCAGCATTAAAAATTATTCATTTTTTGGTGTCATCAAATATTCATATTTTTTAGCATGTTTAATGGTCCTTATACATTTCTATATTTATTAATTCATGATATTACTCACAAAAATAGACGTATTTCATAGACCAGGATGATAATAGATCATGGTGATGATGGATATATTGGTTATATCCTGACTGACATGTTATTAAATAATAATTTAAGGAATTATTTTTCACCTCCATATTTATGGAAGGTGATATCTTATCAAATTTTTAATATAACCATCACATTAAATTCCATATCCATGGTGTAATGATGTTTGTTTCAAATATTCATTGAAATATGTATTTAACATATATTTTGAAGATATAGATTCACAACCTAATTGATGTTACATTGAGACAAATATATCATTCTACACATTGAGTGTTCTTATGTGGTTTTCATATTTTGGACATTATGTTCTATCTCTTGGGTTCCATGACCTTTTTTAGATAGTAATCTTGGACTTTTTGTGATCCTTCATAATTCCAATGAGAAATAATCATAGAGGGTTACACAAAAAGTGATATTGTTGATCTTCATTATATTATGTTTGAATATAGTTAATGGAATAAATATTATTCTCAAGACCATGAAATAATTTTATACATGTTTTAAATATATATTTATTCACCATATTATGAATAAAAAATATATACTTTTATTTAATATTTAAGAAGTATATTTTTTCTTGTCTGTGGTTAAAATATTTATTTATAAACAAAGTGTTTATTTCAGTATTCTTTAAATTCTAGGGAGATCAAACAGACCAAAACCACGTCCGGTGAAAAATATTAATTTACAAGCCAGTGAAATATTATTTTTTATAGTGCAAGTTAGTGAGTGTTTCATAAAATAAAAATAAAAATATTAGTATTTTGTATTGGGGTTTAATAAATATTATGATATAATTTATAGGCCTGTATGAAATTAAATAATGTTTTAACCTAAACGCTCGCTCTATAAATATATTTATATGTCTATTATGTAGTGTTGGGCGAAAATTGAAAATGGAGAATCACAGTGCACAAAATACTTCTCTCTCTCAAAGTTCTACTCTCTTATTCTCAAGAATGAGAACTCCATAATTCTTATAGGTTCATGAAGTGATCATGTCAAATAGCACAAGATAGTTGGGTTTCCACACTAGCACTTAGAAATCAATCAACATAGCTTGAAGATAAAAGGATCATGTATGGATAAAAAAGGTGGCTCTAAATGTGGATCATTAAAGCAAGAAAATTGTAATTTTAAATGGTTTTAAAAAGATCAAAATTGTCATCAAATAAAGGATTGTAGGATGAGATATTCATTTCTTGAAATCATAATTAAATTATTTTTAAATTTACCATGCCAGACCCTCTATTGGGGTTTTGGGAAACTCTAAATTAAAATAAAATTTATTTTATCACCCTCCTTAATCCAATTTTCTAAACTCGGAACCTTCTTGTTGAATCAGATGGGTCATGTCCTAAATTTATAATAATTTATTAATTTATTGATTAATATGTGTAATGGTGGATGAATTTTTTATTTCATATATTTTTTTATTCAATCCTATTTGAATTAACATGTTTTCAAAATATTAATTTCAATTTTTTTGTTTCAAAATTTCTTAAGTTTAGGAACAAATTAATAATGAACATAGATTCTATTAGTAGGTTTCGAGGAAATCTGGCTGAATTGCATGGCATTACACAGTGTGTATCCAAAATACATGTCGTGTACCCATGTGCAATGCATATAGCCATGTCACAAGATACACAATGTGTCAAGAAGTAATTACACATGCTTAACTTATTTCACACCCCTAGTAGATCAGGCCAACCTAGTAATTTATTTTTGAATTACATGTAGTGTAACTAGAATGCACTATGTGAAGTCTATAAAGGATAGAAGAGAAATTCACACAATTGGTGTGGTCATATTACACTATCAAGCTACATGATTCTGAAAACCTATATAATTTATGATATGTATGATGTGTATGAGGTGAAAACGACATGTTGTTCATCATTTCACACATCCATAATACACACCAATCCATTCAACTAGTTATATAGACACACAACATGAGAAACACAAAACATGTAGATGGTTTGTATAAGTCGGGTAGTCACGGCTAGTGAATACTCCAAGGTCTTCAATAGGTTTTGTGGGCACAAAAAATAGTGATACACATTGTTTAGATAGATGATACATATTATGTAGTCTATCCGAGGTACACAACTTAATCCCTAGGTTTGTAACCTAGGTACATGACAACTGAGGTACGTGACATATAGCTCATAAGTACACACTATATAGTCTCCCAATAAAGTATAGAATTAAATTACATTAAATCAATAATTACATCATTAAAACCTTATTTTATTAAAACATATACCTACTATGTTTGGAAATATAATAATGGTTTTAATGAATTTCATATTCTTGATTAAATTATTTTATTAAATCAGTGATTATTGGTTATTCTGTTTATTTTCCATGACTCCCATTGATGATGGATATATCCAAATAAGTTGTGATGGTAATTAAGAAGAAAGAGAATTAATGAAACAATTAATTAAATAATACCTGTCTTAATAATAATGAATGAATATAGAATTAATGTTAACTAATTTTACGTTTTAATATTTTATTATGCATATGACAGTTCATGATCTTGAATAGGAATTATGTATGAGTTAACATTATTTAATTTAATTTATTCCATGAGATTTCAATTATTTAACATGAATCTAAATTCGACGGTCTGTTTTTCATTCCTCATTCTATTTTTATGTAAACAATGTATGTCCATATTCATTTATGAAATCCCTATTGACCAATACATTGATTCCCCTCACCACTGTGTCAGTTATAAATACTTATAATTGATGGAGTATCCCAAGCTTCATGGAGGAAGTCCAAGAGAGAACCACAATGATGTCATCTCTAGTGATAAAAATGTGTATAGGTGTAATATTTTATCATTTTCCAAGAATGACAAAAGGAATTTAATTTTGGTGAATGATTGGTTTATTGTATGCTCTATAAATAAACTCTTACATAAGATCGTTGATAAGGTATGTAATTAATTAATTATTATTATCTTATAAGTTATTTATTTTTTGGGTGCCAGACTACTATTACATAAATAAATAAATTAAAATAAAAATATGGAATTTAAATGAATGGATTATTCAAAAATGTATTATCCAACATGTTTAATTAATTAAGAAAAATCCACATAATATTAACAATTTACATAAAGGATAAGACAAGATAAAAGTTTTGTTTAAAAAATAAAAAACCATCAAGTTAATATTAAGTCATCAAGCCTTTCAACATGCGAATTAAGATGACCTCAAAGGTCAAGTTTCAGTTCATCCTTCATTGGGGGAAAGTTTAATTATCAGGAAATCTTAACTAAGATAGTAGGATAGAATAATTTAATATGTATTGGTATTAATGGCCTCCTTCTGTCTTAAAAAAAATTATAGGCACGTGTCAAGGAAATCCGAGTCACAATTTCTTGATTAGGGATTTCACTCAATGGATCAAGGAGTCATATAATGAATCATATTTTATGTGTGTTATTTTCTCACTGTATATGGAATATTTTTGAGACCATTCACTGAGATGGAATGTGATTCTGAGGATTTGTGAGCCAGGAACTAATGATGGAAATATATTGATCATTTTAATATAAATTATGAAATAATTTCATTAAAATGTGAAATAATTCTCAAATGGTGGAACAAATCATAAATCAAAGGTAACAATTGAGTTCAAAGTATGGATTTTAACATAGTGAAAATATAACCATTTTCGGTGGGTGGTGTTTGTGAATAATATGCATTGATAAAAAACGAATAAAATGAAGAAAATGAAGAAAATGAATAAATGAATAAATAATTTTTTTTTGTGATGAGACAATAAATATTTTTTATAAAAACATGATTATATAAATCTCTCACGGTTGGCCTCTATAACCTAGATACAAAGGGATACCATTGGAGATAATTCGTGGCAGAAGATGTCATATCAGATCATGATCAAGGATAAGTGTGCCAATGAAATGTGTGGATCTCATCAATGAAATTGAAATAGTACTGTTCATCATGAGTGATTAATCCAAAATCCAGATAGGATTTTGATTTTTTTATTTCCATTACGTTCTATAACCCCTTTCAAACATTGAATGATTCCATAAAAGAAAATTTATTCAAAAATCCAAGGTACATTTAAATTGATGGATTTATTTATTGTTCATTATTTATCTAACTTTCTTCATTATTCAATTCTATGAAAACAGATCGAGTCCAAATGAATAAAATCCAACATCAATTACTCACATATTTATATTATGGTTCTCTCCCTCATTTTTTCATGTATTCATCACTGAAATTTTCATTTTCCAGTAGTTCGATGATAACCATGTATTTGATCATTGAACAACTATTATTCAGAACAAATGTCAATATTATGGGTTCAACAAGTGATGGAGGTGTTGATTTTGGGATCAACAATGATGGTTGGTTATTTGAGGATGAATGAGACCAGCTTGGGCCATAGGTTTCATTATTCATGATTTTGATTTGCGTCGATGAAATGTGGCTAAAATGTGGTGTTTGTCGAGCATATATGAACTAGAATCCTAATGATGGGTGATGTAAATGATAGGATGACCTATTATCTATGATTCTATGGAGAGATTGTAGCTCCAGTGTAATAGTGGTTGACATAGAAGAAGAACCTATAGATATGGAAAATACCTCGTTACACAGCATGTAATCCAATGTTACATGCCATGTGGTACATTCAAATAATGCATCTAATATTTTAGATATGCCTATATGTCACTGGTCACTAACCCTGGGACTATTATAGTTGGTCTTGGGGAAATCACTTTTCAGACCTTGGTGGGTCAAGTAATGACAAAGTGGTATCAGAGTAGTCAACTCTAACTTAGGAACAGATTTCAGAAGATTGGTTTGGTGTAATAGTGCTATGTGTTTCATGTTTTTAGGCAAGGAAACACAATATTTGTGTATTGTGCAACATATATGTACACCAGAATATTTATTACATTCCGTTTGACTCAATATATATCGAAATTGGTTTAATGGAAAATATTGGTACATGAATCATATATGAATGGGTTAAGGTTTCTATGTGCTTCTTGAGCTATCTCCCTAGAAATTATCTTTGACCATGGTACATGTTTTTTATTTCACGATGGCTACATTAAGATAGAGATATAAAATTCCACTATTTTTTCATGAATAAGATCCACTGAGTGATGAGGCTTCAGTAAGGTGGAATGTACCACTGATAACACATCCTAATAGTTTACCATCTATACCACCACCCATTGAGAAGCATCCAACATTGGTAGTTCCACCTAATAATGAATGCAGTATGAGTGCACTGGATGAATTCCAAAGGTTGTGACCTCCATGTTTTAGGGTGATCTAGTCCTACAAGTGGGTGTGGACTATATAGAGGTAGTCACATGAGTTTTCCTCCTTGTGAGGACACCAACAAATTAGATAACAGTCCTCACATTGAGTCTTCTTCATTGATCTATTAGGATATAGATGAATTTAGTGACTCAGTCACATGATGAGATTGATATCCCCTTGTCATAATTCAACATTCTCTATAGGGAGGAGTTTTATCCAACCAAATTATAATCAATTTGCATAATATAGATTCTACATCTGCACTAGGAAAGTATGAACATTGATGAGTTTTTTACAAGGTTCATGAATCTATCATGATACTCCATGGATATGGATTGAGATACTTTTTTCTGAGAAAAAAACATTGATCAGTGATTGCACTAGGATAACATGGATTCAATGATGTCCCTCCACATACTGACATATGTTGGATTTATTGAGAGGTACTCAGTGGTAGGGAGCTTCCTGGAAGAGAAAGAACAAATACTGGTTTCTAGAAGTAGGAGTCCAGGAGACGAGACTTCATCAGTAGTTAGACTATGGTAGTTATAAGAATATATGAATGTAAAAATCTTTGGGATGTGATACCAGGACACAATATCTGTTGTGAAGGTCTCTAAGGATGTATTGAATCATCTAAGAGAGATACATTGTTTCTCCTATGATGGTTGGAGACAGATGGCATAAGATTGTCTGACTCAGTGTATAATTGATCGAGAGGCAGTCACGAGACCATTGAGGTAGGGGTAAATGTAGGAGTAGGGTGTCCTGTAAGAACGAGGATTTGGAAGAGGGTTAGATAGTGAATGAAGAGGTTGTTTGATGCTTGAGTTATTACCACCAGAACCCCTAGGTGGTCCACGCGAGGCTCAAGGAGCGGGTGCTCAGGTATATGGCCGAAAAAAAGCTATAAAGGCCTATGAACCCGAGGATCCTGGGATGATATAAATTATGATAATTTTATTTTCTTCCTTATCTATAGTATTGGTATAAATAGGTGAGATTTGTTCCATTATTCCCACTTCTATGATTTATGAAATAGTGATTTCGATCGAGCCTTTGGCTCAACCATTGCAGTTAGAGATTTTGACAGTTAGTGAATCAATTATTTCCCACAACTACCAAAAGTGTGATTTGTTGCATGGAGGAGAGAGATTTTTATTGGATCTATTTGTATTATTTTTTATGCATTATTATTTCATATTATGTTTAGACTGGATATCCAAAGTTCATTACAAAATTTACTATTTTAGGTGGATGATGCAGTAATATCATAGTGATGGGGTGAGTTTTCTACTTTATGGATGGAAATGAAAAAATGGATGAGTTGGATGAACTCAGTCATGGGAGAGTGAAGAATATTAATCAATGTTTTGAAAATATGACTCTAAGAGAAATGAATTCTGTAGGATACCAGTTCTCTTTAGTGGTGGTGGAGTATGAGGACGTTTTTCTGATAGACATTCTAGGCATACCTCCCTACTGTGAGCTAGAATTCTTTATTGAATTACACCATAGTATGACCCTAATATCTACACCAACATTTAAGATGGTTCTCGTAGAGTTTTTGTTTGTATCAGGTTATAGCTGGGGGACTTAAAATATTACGTATTAGTGGGATCTAGTGATTCCCTATTGGAAGCCCTAGAATTGTTCACTAAGAAGACATATGAGATCTAGTGGTTATGCATGGATTACCATCACATGGAATAGGATACCATGAAAAATAATTATCCACTATTGAGGATTGAAAACCACTTTTATTGGTTGATATGGGAATGATGGTGATGCACATCAACATGAACAATTCCTTAGAAGTTTTCATGGAACTAATGAACTAGATATTTAGGCCTTCTTTAGACTATTTCATGGTGGTCTTCATTGATGATAACCTAGTGTACTAGATTAATGAAAAGTATCATGAGAGAAACATGAATATGTTATTGGACACACTCTAATAAAACCAACTAAATGGGAATATCTCAAAACATATTTTTTATATTCTATAGGTCCACTTCATGGGTTATGTCTTCTCAAAAGAAATAGGGTAGTGGACCTGATGAAGGATGATGTAGTGCATGCTTAAGATACACCCCAGAGTGTTTTTGAGGTGTAGAGTATCCTTTGGTTTGTAGGGTAATATCAGAGGAATTTATTTGATTTCTATATATTGGAATCACCCTTGAATACTTTGATCTGAAATGGGAAAGCCTTTCATGGGGACATGATGGTTCTATCTGTGCTTTCATGAGTTGAGGAAGAGGATGAAGAGTGCTTTCATATTAAGATTTCTAGAGGAGGATGTCGAGTATGTAGTATTCTTCAATACATCAAGGACCATGATTGGTTGTGTCATGGAACATATACAAGTGTGTATAGCTTGTAGTTTATGTTAGTTGAGGCTACATGAGAAAATTACATGACCTACAATGCTGAGCTAGTATGAGTTGTTTTTGCACAAAAGATGTGGTGACACTAACTGGTAGGTGAGTGGTTAATCACCTACTCTAAAAAATGAGTCTCAAGTATATCTTCTCATAGAAGGATTATAACTTGAGACAGGGGTTGTGAATATAGTTCATCTAGGGCTATTACTTTTAGATTGTCTATAATAATACGATTGTGAATATCATGGAAAATGATCCTAGTAGGATAACGTTTTCATAGTTTTTGGTCAATGAATCAAAGTAGTTATCCTCATTTCAGTTGTCCTTAGTGGAAAATGATGGTGCTTCATATCACTAGTTAGTGGTTATTACCCCTCCTCAATTATAGAGCGTCTAGGATTTTTAACACGCGGATACATACATTGAGACCAAATGTAAATAGATATCTAATAGGAGTGCTTCTGATGGATATAATGATGGTAGGGAGAACACTATACTATTAGTAGGAGTAATGATGGTACAATTGGTGTTGTGAGAGGAAGTGATGATTTAGTTTCAAACATCCTCTTTGGAGGTGCATTGAGGTGTGGAATTGATGTATTGGGACCATTGATGACATTTTTGGTGGCCATAAATGAATCATTATGTTGTAGAGTTTATCAGTTGATGACACGCATGTTAGAAAGTGAAGGATGATCACCAGGTTCTAAAAGTTTTAGCTCAACCCCTAGAGGTTTGAGAGTGGAAGGGGTATTGGATATCCATGAACTTCATGATAGGGTCACCATGTATGTCAAGGGGATATGATTCCATCTGGGTGATCGTAAACTGAATCACTATGTCAGCTCACATCCTAGCCATTCATGATCCGAGTTCACTAGGGAGAATGGGATGCCAATTCATGCATGAGGTAGTCCAAATGCATGGAGTGAACATGGAAATTATTTCAGGGAGTTATAATAATTTCACACCACTATTTGTGGTGATGATTACAAAATGGATTTGGGAGTTAGTTTCACTTGATCCTGGGGTGTCACCCCTATACTGATAGACAGATTCAGTGGACCCTTCATGTAATGTTGGACAAGCTGTGGGATTTCATGTTAGACATTGGCCATAGTTTGGATGATCATGTATCCTTGATAAGGTTAAAATTCATCAATAGTAATTATTACACCATTGGTGTGGCACAATTCGAGGCCTTGTATAGGAGAACCTATAAGTATCCACTATGTTTGAATTATCTAGGTGGGTTGGAACTAAGGGGCCATGAGTTACTATGAGCTACTTTATAGAAGGTGCAGGTCATCCAGGATTGGATGAAGATTGAAAATAGCTATTAGATGTCTTATGCAGAATAATACTAGAGATTTTTCTGGTTCAAGGAGGGAGACCATGTGTTTCTGACGGTTTCACCTCGATGTGTATTATAGATATTTGGAATAGTTGGCACATTTTCCCCCAGATTCATTACCCATTCCAAAATACTACCTATAGTTTTTGAGGTGGATTACCACCTAGATCGACTACCATATTTGGACCAGGTACATGACCTCTTCCATGTTTCATAGATGCGGAGGTATGTTCATAACCAATCACATGTTATGGACTCGGTTGAGATGGAAATCAATGATGGGACTACCTTTACTGAGTACTCAGTGATGATTGAGGATTCATAGGATAAGATCCTTTATAGGCAATTGATTCCCCAAGTGCATGTATGGTTGAATCATGAGAATATTTAGGAGAGACCCTAGTAGTGGGAGACCAAGATTTGAGGCATGTACCATCATATTTTGAGTAGGTATTAATCATTCCATGAAAAATATACGAAGGCTGGGAATAATTTAATGATTCATATTTTCTATATATATTTTTTGGATATTATATGGAATATTTTTTAGACCAGGCACCGAGATAGTGTGAGATGGAAAGGCCTGTTGAACATGGGAAATTTTTTTGAAATAAATTAAATATCCTAATATCACATGTCAAAATGTTTCCTAAATTTTTTTAATAAATCCTAAATGGATGCCAAGATTAGAAATTCGAGGGAATAGTTGAGTTAATAGGGTAGGTTTTACACTAGGTGAAACATAACTTTATCGAAATGGAGAGTTTTTTAAAAAGATATCACCAATGAAAATTAATAAATTAAACAAAAAAATAAATTTATTTAATTATTTTTGGACATAGAGACTATGATTTTTTAGCAAGACATGGTTATATAAATGTCTCGAGGTTGGGTGCTAAACCCTGTAGACGTAGAGTGACCATTGGAGAGTTTTATTGGAAGAAAATATCCGATCAGATCAGGATCAAGGACCATTGTTCCAATGGAACATGTGGATATCACCCATGATAATATTGCAGGAACATTGTCCATCAATGATCGATCCAAACTCAAGGTAGTATTTTGGATTGTTATTTCCACCCCATTCATTAAACCTAATCGAATTTAGATCAATTTAAGGAACAAGAATTGATTCATGCATGAACAATAGATTTAAATTGATTGACTAATTTATTATTAAATATTTACATATCCCTCTTCAGTCATCGGTTATATGACAACATATTAAGGTAAAAGGAGAAAATGCCATGGTTAATTCCTCAAATCGTTTGGATTATGGTTTTCTCCATCATTTATTCAAGTGTTAATCATGGGTATTTCATTTGGATCCTGGTTTAATGATTAACTGGTATTTGATTGCTATGTGACCATTATTTGGCACAACATATCAATACCATGGGAATGAATTTTGATGGAGGTTACAATTTTAGGAAAAATGATAATGGTGGGTGACACAAGGAGGAGTGAGATTTTATTGGGTTATGGTGTCCTTTCTTCCCGGTTTTGATGTTTTAAAACAAACAACGGCTCGAAGGTGGTGTTTTCTAAGAATATATGAACCCAGCTATGAAGATATAGATGATGGAAATGGTCAAACTACCCCAATATATGATCTATAGTGTGATTTTAGATCCAAAAATGTGGTGGATGACACTTGGGAAGAACTTGTTTATCTAGAAAATCTCACATTAAAAAACATGTAATCTAACGTTACAGACAATGTGGGACCCCAGATAGGCTCTAAAGTTTCTATGGTGAGTTAAACATCACACACTATGTGAATATGTCACACTCCACATGACACATTTTGAGTGGCTCAACATGTATCTTATTGTATTCAATGTAATAGGAAGGACATGTATATGTACATGATCAGAGAACACAATAGGTGTACACAAGATTGACAAGTGGCACAAGATCACATGCAGATGAAATTAGAATGGTTCGTGGCAATCTCAACACACCGTGTTCCATTATTACACAACATGTATATGGAGATTTAAATGTCATGTGGGCAGATCCACATGGTCATATTAGTGGTGGGATAAAAACATTGATTACTCCATAGTACACACCATGTACCCTCTTTGAGTGTGTTTGTAGCACTTTTTTTCTTCATAATGGACAAGTGTTGGATGATTCTGTTCTATTTTTCCATTATCTCAAGAGTACAATGTGTTATTACATACATAATATAGGATTGTTATCCCATCAAGATAATGAGTCTAGAATACAGTTTTGTGGTGTTCCTATGAGATATTGGTGTGTGATCCACTGTCATCTTTCTAACCTATACGGTGTTTATGGAATCAACATGGCCTCCTTGAGAAGGAAATATATCATCCATATAGAAGGATTTATTGGTAGGTTTCATTGTATCATTGGCATACAATCACCTAAATAGCAGGTTGGTCCAGATTGGGTTCATGGTGTCCCCTAGAAGTCTTTGGTTTAAACCCCTATCTGAGTATTTGGGTATTCTAAGACCATTGATATTTCTAGGGTGGGGCCCAATGATCTGGAACTCTTGGATGAGAGCCTTCAACGAAGGAATGGATTGTGGTGTTGATTATCCCAGAACGACCAATACATCGTGATAATTCTTGTAGCTGGAAGTTGGTTTTGACTTCCAAGTGGCATAGAGTCCTTCTAGAGTATATCTAGGTTTATCTTATTATGTATTAATTTCTATATATTTTTTATGAGATGAATTTTCTTGATGATTTTTGTTTAGTGTTTAGGGTTGTTCAACTGGATATTTGTTTACTCACCCCTATATGTGATCATCCTGCATGTGACGTGTCCTGTGTAGACAATTACCCATTTGAAGGTGTCATAATTGGATAATAAGCATGTGTATAATAACATGAGGCTGAATTATTGAGGTATTTTTTATGTGGTTTCATTTGATCATAGTATTCTCCCATAGAGACGGTTGCACTCTCAACAGTTTCTAGTTGTGCTTGAATTTGGCCCGTTTTTCATTTATTGTACTTTATTATCATACTCTTCTTGTGGGATGATAGATATATGCATGCATTAGTTTTATTATTTTAAAATTAAAAATTTTAAGGTCTTGGAAATATCTACATAAATAGAGTTAAATTTTTTTAATGCCTCCCATATGTGGGTTATACTTTCTCGGTGATGGCCAGCAACCCTTTTTCGATTGGAGGTGAGCTCAGGGTAGACATGGTTTGGACCCGAGTTGGTTGGGTCGTGACAAGATGAAAGCCTGTATATGGAAAAACATCCTAGGTAAATACTTCTTAGTAATTTCCATTTCATCCTTCATGTTTATAGGAATGTAGATATGGATATTTTCTTCTATAATTCAAAGAATCTAGACATTACAGGTTCAAATTTTTAGGATTTTGAGACATGATAAAATAATTGGATAATTAATAAAATAAATTTTTATTATTTGTAACATAAATTTTTATCATGTATTGTATTAATAATCTATTTTTATTATTTTAGAAAATGGAAAGGAATGCCATAAAAATAGTGAAATAATATTTTAACATAGGGTATGTCCTTATAAAATCAAATTATTGGAAGTGGTATAATCCTTTATGAAATGAATTATTATCAAAAATATTATATTATGTACTGGAATCCCCTATTCGTTTTATACCACCCCAGTAGGTGAGTGATGGTAAAAGGGATACTAACAAGGGATATGTGATAGATTCTTCCTACGATTGTTGTATTATATTATCAACTATGGATAGAGTGTTGATGATACAACATTAATACATTTATCCAAACACCCTAATATCACATATCTATTTTCTTGATAAGTAAAAGGAAATTATATAAATATATAAGATTATCAATTAACAATATAATTTTAAACTGGAAGAATGAAATCGAGCGATGAATCCTGCTTTCAAAATAATGGGTTATATTGACCAGTTAGAGAAATTATTCATTCACTCAGATGAGGATTTATCAATTAATATTTTCTTATTATTATTACTATCTAGTTTATCCCTATTCATCCAAGTATGGATAAAAGAAATTGATAAGTCACTTGGGAGACTTTTTTCCATACTTCACCCAAAAGACAGGGATTGGTAGATACCAGTTTATCCACCCATTATTGTGAAAAGATCAAAATAAAATGTAGAATATCACCCTGATAATATAAAGAAAAAATATCCTATAAAATATCCTTAAAAATAGAGAAAATATTAAATGGAAGAATAATGAATAGGAGGCTCTTTACTTATTATGTTGAAAGAATGAACGATGAAAAAGAAATAAAAATGAATTGAATAAAAAAGAAGATGAATCTACTTCACATATATTCATAAAGATTATATTATCCTCTTGTGTATTAAGAAAAATATTCATACAACATACATGTATTAAAATAAAATAATAGATAATTAATAGAAACATTATAGAGTGAACTCTAATAATGCTGAGAAACGGTGATTCATATATCATCCCAGGGTAAACCACTATTTATCATTTACAAATTGGATAGATTCATGTTTGTAATAAGTATGATAAAAAAATTTATCTCAATGTTTAAATTGACACAATGATACCTTATTTCATTTGTGGAATAAATTTTATTATTTTACTTAAATACAAAACAAACAGTTTAATAACCCTTGAATAAAAAATATCCATTATAATGAATGATGAATAAAAAAATATAATACTCTTACCAGACGGTGGGGAAATAATTATCTTTCAAATAAAAATAATTAGTTGACCTATTTATACCCATAAAAGTGTTTTAGTCTTAATTGATAAATTTAAGTAGATATACAAACAAAATACTTATCATGTTTTAGATAAATAATCATGTACAAATAAATGTGCGTAATAAAAAATTTAGATTTTGTTCAACATGAACATGTGAACTATTATAATGATACATGTAACTTCATATACCTCTTGAGATATCATTATAAAATTTTATAAATGCTCAGTTAAGTAAATTAGTGTACTTGTTAAAGGCCAAGGAATATCCAAGATGGATTGTTGGAAAACATCTTATCCATGTAATCATAGATCATGCATGTGGAGTAATGGCTATCCCTAACTCACATTTACTCATTCACATCAATGTAATGATGGTAATATTTTTAGATCATTGATGATTATATATATATTGAAAATATTCCATATTTTCTCCTGATACATGTTTTTCAAATAGAAGTGAAAAAAATTACCATATACCAACCATATTTTCAAATGAATATCATATCAACTGAGCTGTGATAAAAATTTATTGGGATACTACCATATTTTTTTCGAGAACCATTTTCAAAATAAGTATTTAACTACAAACGAACATAAAAACACTAAGGTGAAATGGAGTTAATGATCCTATAGTCAATAAAAAAATTATCCTTTAGTAAAGATCGAATATATATACATAAAAGAATCCAATCTCTTTGAAGCTAGTAAGAGCATACTTAAATTCTATTGGTTAAGGTTCTGAATGCATATGTGTTGAAATATCAATAATGAACTCCACTAAGCTCAGTGAGAGGAGTATTTCTAGAGGCACATACTGCATAGGAATATATATGACCAAAAACTCAGTTTATGTTCACTACAATGGGTGATACACAATATTATGTTAGAATAAATATACCTAAAAGAAGTTGTATATGTTAATATGATAAGTTTGAAATGTATTTACTAATTCAAGAAATATAATCAATGTATCAATATTCTATGAATCCATATTTTGATTGTTTAAAATACATGATACTGCTTGTGATTATTAAAGAGAAACAATAAATGGATGGTAAAATATGGTACTGATATAGCTAGATATATTATTGAATGGTTTGTTCTATGAAATACTTATTCATGAATCATCATGACTAAAATCCTTTTTAATTTTATTTGTCAAATAATATATATATGATTATCATATTTGGATTATCGATTGTCATAGAAAACACATTTAGGGGAATCCGTATGAAAGATATACATATGATGTGACCAAAAGGAGACCATGTGGTACGAATCTACTAAGAATAACTATACGGGTTGGTGAAATCAATAAATTAAAATAAGGCATGAAGATTACATAAATTCATTTATGAGTAAATCATGCATTGAGATCATAGTACATTAATATGGATTCAATTGAGTGACATGTGTCTCTAACTGGTTAGTGGTAGTACTATATGTTTTCAAGAAAAATATGCAGATATGATATGAAAACAATTATTGTTTCTTACCAGTTTTGAACGACTAAGGGAAAAAATATCAATAGGTTTGAATTAATGTATAAAATGTGATATGGAGAACAAGATCTAAAAAATATTAATATTATTTTTCAAAATATAGCCATAGTAAACATGTTAACATATTCTTGAAAACTAAATCATGAAAAAAATTCAATACTGAATTATTTTTTTCCTATAAACATTTTAATATAACATGAATGGGAAAAGGAATAGATTAAAGAGATTAAAATAATTCCACAAGATTATGTTATGGGTATTAATTTCATTGTACCATGATATTTACTGAAATTTAGTATTATGGAATCACAAATCATAATATTTTAATTTCAAATAGATCCAACATAATTGAATAGACTTAAATGTTTAAATATCTGATAGTACTTGGAAAATTAAAATTTGATTTTTTCATGGGGTCTAGATAAGTAAAAATACTAGTAATCAAGGGAATTTAATACGTTTCTACATATGGGTCAATTCGATCATATATCATAGAAAATGATAATTTAATATGAATGGAAAAATTATTACCACTAATGGATTCCATATTTACAATAAACTATTACATTATGAATTCTAAGGCATATTAAGAAGATGTTTTAGAAATGTCTAGTTCCAAATTTTTTATACCAAAAGAATGATATTTATCTTTCTATGATAAGCTCTAACTGTGGATGTGGTCATGATTTCAGGATTCTGTTATGGGAATTGTTATGACCAATGTGAGTTTTGGTTTAATTTATTGTCAGCATATAAATATGTGTTTGATTTGATAGTATTTAGATAACGTTGGTTATGTTTTTTATAAGATAAAGTTCATTAAGAAAGAGGCATAACAATGTTTATTAAGAATGAGTTTTTTCTAGACACACTTTATGAATAGTGATGTTGTGAGAAATTTTCATATAGAGGAATGTAACAAATTTATATAATCAAATCAGATGATTATTTATTGTTTGATAAATGTTTACATCATCATGAAGGAAATCATTATTAAAGATGAGTTTATAAAATGAAATTGAATTCTATATTTTCAATCATTAATGTTTAGTTTTCTGGAAAGACATCTTTATGAAGAGTTTATTTTATAGAATAAAAAATAAGAAAACATTATAGAAAAAGACCATGGATATAGAGTTACAAAATTATTTGAAGAGAACAGAAACCGAAGCCCATACAAACATTTTCTGGTGATATTTTACTGGACATACAATGATATAACTCAATATATAGATAATTCCTAAGAAAATTGATGATATAGAAAAGTTTTGAATATTTTTACCGGAAAGTGTAGGGGTATAAAATTTGAATTAAAAAAAGTAAAATATAAAGGTAAAAGGGGTATTTTTAGATTTATAGACACACTTTACTGAATGAATAATTTTAAAATTAGATTATGTATGGAGTTTGATTTCTAATGTATGGTGGATGAAATTTTGGATGAACTAGAAATAATTTTCTTTGGTTGATGTTATTATAAGATAAATTTGGGATAAAATTTTGTAAGAATCATTAACTTGATCCGATGAAGTTCATATAATATAAAGTTGAATATTGTAAAAGGGTACTAGTAGTGCAACTAATATTATAGAAAATAGTTCTATTTGAATTTTTTATCAATATAATTATATGTACCAAAAATAATACATAAGATGAATACTTTCAGATGAGCATGAGTTTGTGAGATTTTGAAATATGATAATTACAAGGAACATGATTTAATGATTAATATCTATGAAAATATGAATGTAGTGTAAATTGTGATAAAAGTAACAAGGGGAGAAATTTTAATATAAGTGGTGATAAAAAGTGCTAATCTGAGATATATAGGTTTGGGTTATGAAATTCATAGATGTAACTCTATATAGATTTTGTTACAACGTCTTAGTTAAGAATGATCAAACATGAAATTTTGGAAAAAACATGATTAGATGGAGAAAATACTTAGAAGTATATTCTAGATATATAAAGATGAGATGTTGTGAAAATTAGTGAAGAAAATGAATCAGATGAACTTTTCATAAGGAATTCCATCAGATGATTGTTTTTGTAGAATTTGATGTGGAAAGTATAGTATTGAGGAATATATGGTCAGCAAAATTATTCCAGATGGACATTTTTTTATGAATTCATCGGACAAACATAGATATGTTAAACGATTTAAAGGTGAAGAAGTGAAGCTTTATATTTAGATAGACAAAAGTTGAATAGATAAAATTTAAGGATCTATATGAACACCATGTAAAGACCATAAATGTGATGTTTCTAGAGATAATCATTCAAATATCATTATCAACTATGGTTAGGAATGTTTTCTAAATTTCTTAACATTGATTATAAGGAAATTTGATGGAGATGAATGATTATTTATTTTTCATAAAGATTCATTAATGATCTAGAATAGTGTAAAATAATTTTAACAAAATTGAATGGTTGAGAGATTTCGAATTAAAATTTGGGTGATTAGGAAATGCACATTAAGACCCACTCAAATTTGAAATACCAACACCTATATAATGGGTTGAAAGTACACATGTATTTAACACCATTCCTCAATATGAAATGATAAAACTCTGAAGTTTTTGTGATATATGGAGTTTCTAAACAACTTTATTTTTATATTGAAGTTGATCAACCGGAAATTGCTTGGAAGAGAGGAAATTTAGATGGAGTTTCAGTTGGATGAATACTGGGTGGAGTTTTGGATGTAGGAAAACATGATTTTGTCTCAAATGGAGGAAAATCAGATGGAGGATCGAAGATATGAAAATCATTTGGTGAAATAATACCTACAAATTAATAGGGAGTTTTTAAGTGATGTTCATAACCACTTAGATTGAGAAGTTCCATGTATACCAGAGATTAGAAGGTTATTTTGAGGCCAAAAAAATATTAAAAGGGTTTTGATGGATTTTAATGTTTTTACGGGGGTAATATTGATCCCGATTCCTTATGAAAAAAGTAAATAACAATATGAAGTTTATTGGAAAATAATAATGAAAAGAAGAATAAGGTTGGGGGTACAACCAGTTGCTGAAGAGGATTTATGGTTTGGTGGTACAATCAGGTTTGAATTCAAAGGATATGAAAATGATAGTAGGTGGGAAATAACTATCAATAGTAGAATATTTTAATATGAGGATGTAGAACTGTTCTGTTCTTCATCCTATGTATTCTAGATAATATGTTATTAAAAAAATCCATGTTGTTGGAGATATCCAACATAGAAATGAGTATTTAATTTTACCAAACCTTTTAAATATCATATTTTACTTTTATTTATAATCTAATCTTATTGAAGTTGATTTTTAGATGTATATTTCAGTGGATTATACATTTAACAGGTCATTAGAAATTAGTAAAATTTCCATAAAAAATTAGAGACATTCTTATAACAGAAAATGTGATCACCAATTCAACCAATTTTAGTGAGCCAACATTATTCTTAAGAGAATTTTAATTGGCATCAGAGGTAGGTTACCTTAAAATGAAATAAAAACTGATGATGGGGAATTTTATTTCCATGAAAAAAGTGTTTTTTCTAGTTTAGATAGTAGAAACTATGAATGTTGTATAAATATAATGTTATCATGTCTTATATCTTTTGTTACTGAATTTCGAGATGGTGAAACTGTGGGATTTCCTCCCATTTAAGTTGTTATGATAGGTTATGATAATAAAAATAGTTAAAATGATGGAAAATATTAGAATACCTTTTTTATGTCTCTTGATAAAAATGTTTTTACAATGATTATGGGATTTCCAATGACTAATCATTTGTTGAACATCCTGATATGTACCTATAATGTAAATGAAAAGGTTATTGAAGATAAGATACAAATTTGGAGAATAAATTTTGATGACATTAAGAGTTATAATAATGAATTTATTTATACATTATTTATATGATTTAATGATATAGTCAGTCACATTAGAGGTTTTGGTGAGAATATAGAAGATTCAAAATTAGAGGAAGTAGAATAATTTTTATAAAAAAATAATTTCCATACATTATATGATATGAAATAATTTTATTTGGAAATGTTAAAATATAAAATATTAGATTGTATCAATAAATGTCATTTTTAGAAAAAGAATCGAAATAAGAATGATTTTGACTATGAGTCAGAAGTTGAAAATAAGAAGGCTCCGAAATAAAACTGGTAGAAAAATAAGGAAAAATATCCTTATAAAAAAAGAAAAGTATCTTAATTAAAATAAAGAATGATGATTCCACATTCAATGTTGAATATATTCATTTGTTAATCAAATTTACCTAAGATAGAAAATAAAATAATTCATCAGATAGGGATGATGATGGTGAAAAAACGATAGAAATTAGGTTAATACTAAAATAAAGTCTGGATGAATAACTTTAGGAAAACACTCAACACAATAAGGAAAGAAAGTGGTTGATCAAATAAGTTATGGAAATAAATTTTGATAATCAGAATAAAATAAAAAAGAGGGGATAAATATCAATGTGTTTAGATCTTAGAAAATGAAATTTGGATACCTCGAAAGTATGCTCTAAATTTATGAAGAAAAATTAGTTTGTGATGATTATCTAATCATTGTAAAATCTAAAATTATTGAATAAAGTAAAAAAATTGGTTGAATATAGATGAAAATGAGATGATTATAAATATTCTCGAATATTTCCTTGATAAAAAAGAATAAGTATTGTTGTAAACACAATCAATGTTGCTTACAACAGAGTGTCGGTTAAGAAAGAGGAGAGAATAATTCCCCAAATTAGTCGAGATTAAAGGTGAAATCACTAGATATGGTGAAAATAAGGGTTAAATGAAGTATGTTGTATTTATTCAAAAAAAATTGAATGTACATGTGTTTCTACTAACAGTGCAGTTGAAAATTAATTTTTTTGAGAAATAATTTTCTGATATGAATGAGTGGATTTTATCAAGATAGTATCTCACTAAAAATGTATCTTATAGTTTGTAAATAGTTTAAAAATATAGTTCATAATACTTTTACTAATAGTCTGGAAGATCGTGATTCAGGGGTAATTGTTGGTGTAGTTGAGTTTTCTATAAGAGATCATATTCATACTGGTTCAACAAGTCTCTAAAATAACATATGTATGAATCAAGGGGAAGCTACAGTGTCTGAACGTTTCATCTATGTAACAACTAAGGTTCCTCTGTATTCCCAATTTAATTATTTACTAACATGATTAGAATTTAAAGTGAAAAAGAAATGAATTTGGGAGAGTCAGGTAGTTGTGTTTTTAGTAATAATAATTCACATCATGGAATTATTTCCTATCATGATAAAGATTAGAGTGCTATCCTTTAGGGTGATCAAAAATGAATATGAGGTTTGAGTAATATACTTATCGTAAATAATAAACAAATGATGTTATCAAAAAAATGAGATTTTGGACAAATTGTTATTATAAAATTGTAATATTTATACAAATTTGTTAATATGGGAGAATTATTTTACATTATTTAAATTTTTTACGATTACCAATAACCTGGAGATATTGGATGAAGCATGAGGAAATTATAATGTGAATGTTTTTTATGGAAAACATTTCCCACCTTGATTATTCACTCTTGTTTTCTACTGTAACGCCCCGACCCTAGTTATCCAGAGTCGGTGCATTATTAGATAACATTGGCATGATAAAAATGAAATCATGTCTCAAAAGATCGATCAGTTTAGTATTATTGGAAACAAGATTCATACATATGTTCATCTTTACATCTTTAAGAGAAATACAAAACAAAACTATTTCATTAGGAACATCCAAGCCTCCTAGATTATGCTTGCAGGTCACTCATACCTAACTTCTTCATATCCTGGGAAAAATAAAACATTGAAAGGGGTAAGCTCAAATGCTCAGTAAGGGTAAGTAACATAGCGGAAAATGATGTAAATATTAAGCATGGTAAATAATTGAAACCACATGCCTTTACCAATAATAAACATGAATACTTTTATGGAAAGAATATGGGATGTGTAAATAATTCCATAATAAAACATAATCATGGGTATTCTACTAGTCGAATGACCAGATGAACCACCAATATTATTTCCATAATGAGGGAATGTATAATGCTGGACATTCCGAAACATTTTTTCAAGGCCTTGTCCAAGACGTATAAAAATGATTAAGGCCTCTTCCAAAACCATAAATCAAATTGGGAAAGTTCCTCGGCCAATTCCACAGCTAGTTGTCTCATGAGACCTACCAATGCATCGAGGAGCTATAGTGGGCTCCAACCGTCACTTACTAAGTCCAATACATTCCTTAAATGAAAAGGTTTAAACATATTATAAACCTTCATATTAAAACTATAATGAAAAATGTCAATACTTTAACCATAAATCATGAATGGTATAAAAATAGAACATCAACCATCAAACATATCACAAAACCTTCAATACATTATGGGAGTTCTGTATAATAATAAATCAACTCCAAATTAATATAAAATCCATCAAAAGATGATGACATAGATGAAATCAAAACCCTTTTTAGAGAAACATCTATTTCTATTTTGAAATAATTTAAGAGTCACATAATTATAAAATAAAACATTTACTTTGAAAATATTCTAATAACCTTGTAAGGGAAGCTTTGACTAATTTATAAGGGTGGAAAATATCCGCACCCGCCATATATGTTAAAAAAGACATTCTTACCTTAATTTTGTCGAAAAGGTTAAAAAGGACCTGGTTTGGAAAATGAAGGAATGATTACTTTATAAACATCTTATAAAAAGTCATACAAGGGTATAAATGACTTTAACCCATATTCAATAAAATATTTAGAATGATTTGAAATACATTTTTAATAAAAATGGATTTGGATGATAAAGAGGTCCCAATAGATAATTGTGTATAAACAACCCTGGATAATGAAGAGATTGTGAAATAAACCCTTACCTTGTAAATTTACTTGGTTGAGGGTAGGTTAAACTTCGTTATAGTGGAAAAATAGTTGTAATTGAATTATACAAGAGTCATATACATTAATATGATATCATATATGATCTTATAACATTTCTTTGTTAATAGTATCTTAGTATTATCGTCGTTTTGGGTGTTAACTTACTCGTTTTCTATTATATGTTTTGTTACATATACCATGTTTGTAATATATAGGTTGTATCTTAATCATATCCAGAATTATATATAGTCATTAAACCTTATTTTTATTCATAAAATTATAATTAGACATGATTGGATACGATGGGGAATAAATCTCATCGCGTTCGTGGAGATGGTAGTCCGTATGTACGTACGAGCAACATTATCACTCATTTGATATTAAAATAAAATATAATCGGATGGTATATCAAATTAAAGAATCATAAACATTTTATATTTTTTATTTACATGAATTACACATCATTTTTATACCCATCCAAATAATAGATTATTGAATAACAATTACACCACGACGTGGAGACAGTAGGCCGTACGTACGCACATATGGTGACATGTCATTCAAAGAATGGATAGAATAATGAATTTTTTTTACCATATTTATAATAATATCACATTATATAGAAGATACTGGATTTATTATTTTATAAAGGAAATAACAAAGGAATAATAAGTTGAAGAAGAATGGAACGTGAAAAAGGGTGGTGAAAACATTACCTCTTCTTAGGGTTCCTCATTTTATTTGATCAAAATGGATCCTTAGGTTGAATTTATGATCAAAATAATGCCTCTAAGTTTAATTGAGTTAATTTGAGAGAATATTTTTTCATGGGTTTTCTGAACCAAAAGGATTTGGAGGTGTGAAGAATTGGTTAGAAGTGGTGTCCTTTTATTAGGGGGAGGAGAGGCTCTTTAGGAATAACTTAAATTTTTAATTTATAATAAATTTATATTCTGTATATAATGTCTCCAAAGTGGATTTTTAAAACTATAATGTAGGAATGGGTCTAAATCCTTTCATCAAATAGATTTTAGATAGTTTTGGGTGATTATATTAACCTTATCTTTTAGTTTTAACTTTTAGTTAATTAGATTGACATTTTCCATGTCCCTTTGTATTTTTATATTATATAGTTAATAAACATACTATATACATCCATGAGTCCCCAAAGTGGTCCATTAATGATACACCTATAATGATATAAGTCATTTTTCTTAACCATAGATTTTTAGGAATAGAAAATAAATTAATAATATAATATTATTTTTAAAAACACATTTATGTCAATTTTGACACTATTTAATAATTGATTTTGGTAAAAGTATTAAAAACATTATTAATTCAGATGAAATACATTAAAATAATCCTATAATTTCATATTAACCAATAAAATTCCTTTATGTCATCCAAACTATCAAATTATATTTATTTTAACATTTATAATACCAATTATTTGATTCTTTCATTAATAATGAAAATACTACATAATTACTGTATCCTAAAGAAATTTGATTATTAAATGTCTAAAAATTATAAATAAAATACCATTATGTATTAAATATTTTTATCTTTCTAAATAATATTTATAGTCGAAAATCCAACATATATAACCCTATGTAAAAATTGTTTTTCTAAAAGATATATGCTTATGTCATTTTTTGTATTTATTTTAACTTAATTAATATAAATTGTCCTTATCACATACAAGTGGCTCCATGGGGTCCCAACATCGACCCAAAGATGACCATGGTCAGATATACATCAATAAATAAGGTTATTACACGTTTTAGGGTAATTTATTATTATTATAATATTATTTTTTACCCTTATTTACCGGATATACCCTTTAACCATGGTAAATAAAATATTTACCGAAGTAATTATTTAAAGTGTGTAAAAATAAAAGTTACCCATTTAAAAAATTTGTAAATCCTTATTCCAAATTTGAAATCCATTTTTCCAAATTCAAAACACAGAAGTGGTAGAAATTAATTTAAAATTAATTCCCGTTGTTAAAACAAAAACAATGTTTTTAAGAGATAATAACTATCAAAAGATTGACACATGTTTATGTCTGATTGAAAGGTAAAATTATGTCCAATTTCCAGCATTGTATTATATGGGAAAAACTATATTAAAAATATAATTTGAAGCCACTAAAATTCATAATGTATCACTATTAATTATTTTGATTAAAAAAGTTGTTTTTAATTAAAATTTAGTAATTTTCACTATTCATAAAAATATAAAAGTTATCTGAAATGTACAAAAATTTCACCCTAGGCTAATTTTGATATTCTGAATCCAAAAATGAAGTCCATTTTGAGAGATAGAATTTAAATAATTTCAAAAAGTGGGTATTACTATTCATAACGGCTACTTTGATTGGTCGCACTGTGTTAGAATCTCGAAGATGCGTACAACACACGCTAATGTATTATTCAAAGAGAATCGTTCCGTGGAATATTGGGGTGTTACATTCTCCCCTCATTTAAATAATTTCATCATAAAAAAATATATAATACTACCACATGAAAAGACTCAGGCGGTTCTTCCTCATAAGTTCCTCGAGTTTCCACATTGCCTCTTCCATCTTATGGTTTCTCCGTAGAACTTTTACAAGATGAGTCATCTGGTTTCTCAGCACTTATTCTATTGTATCAAGAATCATGAAGGGCTCTTTGCAATAAGACAGATCGGGTTGCAATTATAATTCCTCATAAGTGTGTATATGCATTGGGTTAGGCATGTATTTTCTCGATAATGATACATGGAACACATCATGAACTTTGGAGAGACTTGATGGCATTGCCAAATGGTAAGCTACAACACCAATTCGTTCTAGAATTTCGAAAGGTCTTATTTACCTGGGACTCAATTTATCTTTCTTACCGAAAAACCTATAACTCTCTTCCACGGAGATACCTTCAAGAAAACATGATCTTCTACCTGATATTCCAAATCCTTCCTTCTGTTGTCAGCATAGCTCTTCTGCTTACTTTGATATGCTTTGATGTGGTTTTGGATTAGCTTCACCTTATCCATCGTTTCCTCCACCAGTTCTAGGCCTTCAAGTTTTCTTTCACCAATGTCATCCCAACAGGTTGGTGTGCGACATCTATTTCCATATAATGCTTCATATAGAGCCATTTGAATGCTAGAATGGAAGCTATTGTTATAAGAAAATTCTAACAGAGGAAAATATTGATCCCACATACCCTGAAAGTCAAGTGAGAAAGATATCAACTTGTATTATAATGTTTGAATAGTCCGTTCTGATTGTCCATCTGTTTGAGGGTGGTAAACAGTCCTCAAATGAAGTTCAGTATCCAAGGCCTTCTGAAGAATCTTCCAGAATCTCAAAGTAAAACGTGGATCTTGATCCGAAAAGATCTATAGGGGTACTCCATGAAATCTCACAACTTCATTAATATATAGTCTTGCTAGACATTCAAGTGGTAAATCTTCCCTAATAGCATGAAAATATGCTGACTTGGTAAGATGATAAAAAACGACCCATATTGCATCGTTCCTTCTAGGAGTATTGGGTAGTCCCATGAAAATGTCCATAGTGATATTATACACCTTCCACTCAGGTATGGGAAGAGGTTTCATGAATCTGCCAGGCTGTTGCCTTCCATCTTTTTCTTGTTGTTAAACAATACATCTTGACAAAAAATCATCAATCTCCCTCTTCATGTTGTCCAACCAAAAATTTTCTTTTAAATATCTATACATTTTGGTGCTCCGAGGGTGTGTAGTGAAATTGGAACAATGAGCATCTTCCAACAATTCCCTTTTTAAATCTGGTATATCGGGAACACAAAGTCTCCTCCCAAATTTCAAAATTCCATCTTCATACACAATGTCACTCAATATCCCATCATTCACAGCTTTAATCTTCTTTTTAAATGCTTAATCATTGGATTGATAAAACTTTATCCTTTATAGTAATGATAGTTTGGGTACCATTTGAAAAAGTATTGATTTTTCACCTTCCATGGTTATTCCCATATCCATCTTTACTAGATCCATGTATATGGTATCCTTTTCAACTATTATATTGTTATAAGAACCATGATCCTTTCTTCTCAAAGCATCTTCCTCCTTATTTGCCTTCCCCGGGTTGTAGTGTATCGTACAATCATAATCCTTAAGTAGTTCAAGCCATCTTTTTTGCCTCATGTTGAGTTCTTTCTGTGAGAAAATATACTTCAAACTCTTATGCTTAGTATAAATCTCACATTTTTCACTATAGAGATAGTGTCTCCAATTCTTCAGAGAAATTATTATAGTAGCTAACTCAAGATCATGAGTAGGATAGTTTTTATCATGAATTTATAGCTGTCGTGATGCATAGGCAATAACTCTTTCATTTTTCATAAGGACACAACCAAGTCCTTTCTTCGATGCATCACTATAAATAACAAACCCATCATTCCCCGATGGTAGAGTCAATATAGGAGAATTGACTAATATTCTAATTAGTTCTTTGAAACATTCTTCACACTCTTTTTTCCAATAAAATTTATCCCCTTTACGTGTGAGCTTTATTAATGGGTTTGCTTATCGGGAAAAATTATGGACGAAACGTCGATAATGACCTTCTAAACCAATAAAACTACGTAACTAAGTTATAATCATCGGTGCTGGCCATTATTGGATATATCTTGACTTATAATGATCAATAGAGATTCCATCCTTTGAGAAAATATGGCCAAGAAAAGAAATCTATTGAAGCTAGAATTCACACTTGTTAAACATCCCATATAAATTATTTCTTCCCAGAGTCATCAATATAATGCGCAAGTGATTCTCAAGATCTTTGTAGATTTTGGAGTATACCAAGATATCAACAATAAATACCACTATAAAGTCATCAAGATATTTTTTGAAAACACTGTTCATTAGATCCATGAAAATAGAGGGTGCATTAGTCAACCCAAAAGGCATTACTGTAAACTCGTAATGCCCGTACCTGGTTTGAAATATTGTCTTAAGAATGTCTTCCTTATTCACACACAACTGATGGTATCCAGATCAAAGGTCAATCATTGAAAAGTATTGAGCTCCATGTAGTTGGTCAAATAAATCATCAATGAGAGGTAGGGGTTACTTGTTCTTTATTGTTATAGAATTGATCTCCCTGCAGTCAATGCATAACCTCATATATCCATCTTTCTTCTTAACAAAAAGGACAGGGGCTCCCCATGGAGAAACACTAGGGATAATAAATCCCTTATTACTCAATTCCTCCAGTTTTTTCTTTAGTTTAACTAATTACACAGTGGAAATTATATAAGGGTTTTCGATATGGGCCTTGAACCAGGAATTAAATCAATGGAAAACTCAATTTCTTGTTCTGGATGATGTCTAGGTAAACCGTCCAAATGCACATCAACATATTTTCTCACAATAGGTATATACTCTATTTAAACATTTCTTTCCTCACCCACAGTTATTTCATTCTCTTCCTCCCTGATAATTGAATTTAGTTGAGCTAATGGGGGTGGATCTAGATAAGAATTTGGTGGTGACGATTCTGCTTTAATGATAAGGTGTTCCTTATCATCATCATCAAAAATCATAACCTCCTTCTTCTTACAAAAAATCTTCACATCATGTTCTGAAATCCAATCCATACCTAGGATTATATCAAATTTAATCATAGGTATGACAATGATATCAGTAGATAATGAACATTTATAGGCCTTAAAGGTAACTGATTGAAAAAAATTTATAGCAATGATACTTTCCTTAGGGGTTATGATTGACAAAACACTTGTTAAATCATATTGAAAATATCTAATTTTCTAAGAAAACTGGGAATATATGTAACAATGCGACGATTCAGAATCAAATAATGCATTTGATAAACTTGAGGAAACCATTAAATTACATGCAACCACATATTTTGGAGCTTCTACCTCAGCAGTAGTGATAGCCTAAGCTTGGCCTTGATCCCTTGGCTTTTTCTGAGGTAATTTTCATTGATGCTTAGGGAATTCATTCGCATAATGTCCCATCTCCTTAAAATTATAGCATTGAACATCGGTATCATCTTTCTTTCCTTTATAATCACCAACTAGATGGCCCTTCTGTACACATTTGTAGCACACTCCTTTTCCTTTTAGACAGCCACCAGGGTGCTTCCTTCTGCAATAGTCACAGGGTGTAAATTCAATTCTTCCCTTCTTCCCTATTTCTTTATTTCTTTTCCCAGAGTGTTCAACAGATCTATTCTTCTCTTGCTTTGACTTAAAGTCATAAGACATAGAGAATTCCTTTTCTGTCTTGATTGCACACGAGGCAATTTCTTCATATGATGAGAAGGATTGTGATACTAATGCTTGACGGAGAAATGGTTTTAAACCATCAAAGAAACGATCAATCTTACTTCTTGGGTTACGTATATAATCTGCAGCATACCTCACTAACCTTGTAATGTCAGCCTCATACTTCACGACATTCTCATCCTCCATTTGCCTCACACTCAGAAACTACCTTTCATTATCAGCTCGATGGTCACAAGGAAAGTATTTTTTCTAAGAAAATATCATTAAATTCCCTCCATTATATATTTTATACTTCATCATCTTCCTTTTTATTTTGAACCATCGTCCACCATTGGTCAGCATCTCCAGTGAGACGGTAAACTACCATGACAACTTTTTCCCTTTCGCTACTCCCCATAGCATGGAATATTATCTCAAATGAATTTATCCATTTCTCAAATACTAAGGAATTTGTATTTCCACTGAATTTTGGTGGTTTTTTCCTCATGAAGCTATCTAACATTGATCCTCTACACCGCGGATCAGGGTGCTCCATACGCGTAAGGTTATTATTCATAACCTGAGTGAGTTGTCCCAGTATGGTGATTAGCTGATCAGCACTAGTTGAATCACCAGCTCCACTATAATTATTTAGAATAGGAGGGAAATCCCTACATGGAGTGCATGCATTGATATGGTTTCGATTTCTTCCACTAGGCACCATTTCTAAACAATGTCATAAACTAGATTAGTTTATGAATCGAAATATATAATTACAAACATCTAAAACACTTAACATAAATTCAACTGTTTATTGATATAATCCATAATCATAAAAAAATATTTCGTTATGGAAGTATATAATCATAACCCTTTATAATGGTTTGTAAAGAAAATGAGAATTATCCTAATCATATCCCCCAGGAGTGTCGTAACCAATAGTGCAGCAAGGCGTGTTCTCGTGCACCAGTTCCCGTTCGAGCCTAGCTCAAAGCGGTTTTTTCATTTTTTACCCCTAGGAACATATGTGCCAAAGCCGCCTCTACCTTCTCGTATCTATAAAGGGATGTATTTCTCGATAAACTAACAAAATCTCTACAAAACAAAAATTCTAGGATGTTTTTCAATACTAATCCTCAAAGTCTTTCTTAGGGCTATGTTTTCTAATCAGAGTTTATCTAAATCTAGTTTCCAAGGTTTTTACTACACTTACACTGACACCAACATTAACACCTGACCCTAGGTACCCATAGTCAGTGCATTATTACATAACATTGGCATGATCACAAGGAAATCATGTCTCGAAAGACCAATCAGTTTAGTATTATTTGAAACCAAATTCATACATATGTTCAACATTACATCTTGAAGATAAATACAACACAAATATATTTCATCAGGAACATCCAAGCCTCCTAGATTATGCCTGAAGGTCACTCATAACTAACTTCTTCATATCCTAGGAATAATAAAACATTGAAAGGGGTGAGCTCATGTTTTCAGTAAGGGTAAGTAATATAGCAGAAAATGACATAAATATTAAGCATGGTAAATAATTGAAACCACATACCTTTACCAATAATAATCATGAATACTTTTATGGAAAGAATTTTATATGAGTAAATAATTCCATAATAAAACAAAATCATTGGTATTATACTAGTCGAATGGCCACATGAACAACCAATATTATTTACTTAATGAGGGAATGTATAATGCCGGACATTCTGAAACATTTTGTTAAGGCCTCGACCAATTCATATAAAAATGATTAAGGCCTCGGCCAAAACCATAAATCAAATTGGGAAAGGGCCTCGGTCAATTCCACGTCTAGTTGTCTCATGAGACCTACCGATGCATCGAGGAGCTATAGCAGGCACCACCCGTCACTTATTAAGTCCAATACATTCCTCATATGAAAAGGTTTACACATATTATAAACATTCGTATTAAAACTAGCATGTGAAATTTCAATACTTTAACTATAAATCATGAATTTTATAAAAATAGAACATCCATAGTCAAAAATATCACAAAACCTTCAATACATTATGGGAGTTTTGTATCATAATAAATAAACTCCAAATAAACTTAAAATCTGTCAAAGGATGTTGACATAGATGAAATAAGAACCCTTTTTAGAGAAATATCTCTTTCTGTTTTGAAATCATTTAAGAGTCACATAATTATAAAATAAAACATTTAATTTGAAAATATTATCCTAATATTTTATGTGAAGCTTCGAAAAGTTTATAACGACATAAAATAGCCACAGCCGCCATTAAGTTAAAAAAGTCATTCTTACCTTAATTTTGTCGAAAAGGAAAAAAAGGACCTTGTTTGGAAAATGATGAAATGATTACTTTATAATCTTCTTATAAAAATTAAAACAAGGGTACAAATGACTTTGACCCATATTCAGTAAAATAGTAAGAATGATATGAAATACATTTTTAAGAAACATGGATGTGGATGATAAAGAGGTCCCAGTAGATAATTACGTATAAAGAACCTCGGATAATGAAGAGATGGTGAAACAAACACTGACCTTGTACTTTTCCTTGGATGAGGGTAGGTAAACAGTATTTATAGTTATAAAATAATTTTTATTAAATTATAAAAGAATCATATACATTAATATGATACCATATATGATCTTTTAACACTGCTTTGTTAATAATATATTAGTATTATCATCATTTCGGGTGTTAACTTACTCGTTTTCTTTTATATGTTTTGTTACATAAGCCATGCATGTTATATTGAGGTTGTATCTTAATCATATAAATAATTATATCAAGTCCTTAATCATTATTTTTAATCATAAAATGATAATTATACTTGAATGGAGACGATGGTGAATTAATCTCATCGCGTTCGTGGAGACAGTAGTCCGTACAAACGCATGAGTGACAATATCACTGATTTGATATAAAATAATATAAAATTGTATGGTATATCATATATACAGAATAATTATCATGTTATATTTATTATTTACATGAATTACACATCATTATTATACCCATCCAAATAAGAGTATATAGAATAACAATTACACCAAGACGTGGAGACGGTAGGCTGTACGTACGCACGTATGATGACATGTAATTCAAAGGATGAATATAATACTGAATATGGTTGTACCATATTTATAATAATATCACATTATATAGAAGATACTGGAGTTATTATTTTAGAATTTAAATAACAAAGGAAGGGGATGTTGAAGAAGAAAGGAACATGAAAAAGGGTGGTGAAAACATTACCTCTTTATCAGATTCATCCTATTGATTTGAACAAAAGGGATCCTTAGGTTAGATTTATGATTAAACTAAGGCCTCTTGGTTGAATTGATGGATTTTGATAGAATATTTGGTCAGTTTTTGGCTTAACTAAAACGATTTTAATGTGTGGTGAATTGGTTAGATGTGGTGTCCTTTTATAAGGGGGAGGAGGAGATCTTTATTAATAACATAAAGTATTAATTTATATTAAATTATTATTCGGTTTATAATGGATCCAAAGTAGATTATTCAAATTATAATGTAGTTATGGGTCGAAATCCTTTCATCCAATATATTTTAGACACGTTTGGTTTATCATATTAACCTTATCTATTAGTTTTAACTCTTAGTTAATTAGATTGACATTTTCCACGTCACTGTGTATTTTTATATTATATAGTTAATAAACATACTATATACATTAAAGGGACCCACAATTGGTCCATTAATGATACACCTATTATGTTATAAGTCCTTTGGCCGATCCTTATATTTTTAGGAACATAAAATCAATTAATAATATAATATTTTTTTTAAAAACTCATTTATGTCAATTTTGACACAATTTAATAATTGATTTTTTAAAGTGTTAAAAACATTATTAATTAAATCCAAATTCATTTAAGAAATCCTATCATGTCATATTAACCAATAAATTTAGTTTATGTTATCAAAATTATCAAATTATATTTATTTTAACATTTATAATACCAATTATTTGATTTGTTTCATTAATAAGGAAAATAATGCATCATTACTGTGTCCTAAATAAATTTAATTACTAAATGTCTAAAAAGTATTAAAAAAATACCATTATGTAGGAAATATTTTTAGATTTTTAATTAATATTTAATGTATAAAATACAACATATATAACCATATGTAAAAATTGTTTTTCTAAAAGATATATGCTTGTGTAATTTTTGTATTTATTTTAACTTAATTAATATAAAGTGTTCTTATCACCTAGAAGTGGCTCCATGGGGTCTTGAAATCAACCCAAAGATGCCCATAGTTGGACATGTATCAAAAAATAAGGTTATCACACTTTTTAGGGAAATTTATTATTATAATAATATTATTGTTTTACACTTATTTACCGGATTTATCCTTTAACCATGGTAAATAAAATATTTATCGAAGTTTTTATTCAAAATCTCTAAAAATAAAAGTTACCGATTTACACAATTTGGAAATCCTATTTCCATATATGGAATACATTTTTACAAATTCAAAATATATAACTGGAATAAATGAATTTAAAATAAATTCTCTTGTTAAAACAAAAATCTTGTTTTTAAGAGATAATAACTATAAAAAAATTGACACTTGTTTATGTCCGGTTTAAATGTGAAATTATGTACAATTTCAAAAATAGTATTATATGGTAAAAATATATTCAAAATATACTTTAAAACCACTCAAATTCATAATTTTTCACTATTAATTATTTTTATTAAAAAAGGTGGTTTTAATTAAAATTTAGAAATTTTCACTATTCCTCAAAATATAAAAGTTATCTGAAAAGTTCCAAAATGTAACCCTATGATAATTTTGATATTCCTAACCCAAAACTAAATTCTATATTGAGATATAAAATTTATAAAAATTCAAAAAGTGGGTATTACTATTCATAAAAACTACATTGATTGGCCGCAGTGTGTTAGAATCTCGAACCTGCGTACAACACACGCTACTATATTATTCAAATAGAATCGTAATATGGATTCTTGGGGTGTTACATCTACACTAATTTTACACACTAAAATTTAAAAATGTTTAATTATAGGATCTTTGTGAAGTAACTCATGCTATAATAGTATTATCTTGAATAATTTTTTTTTCATGATTCTAAAATAAATATTTATGAGTAGAAAATAACCCTATGAATTTTAATATCAATAAGGGGTAGAGGAGGAAGGTATGGGGAGAATGAAAATGTAAGCGTTATATGGGTATGAATAGTTTTATACACATATTGATGAATATTTTTTATGTTTTGTATTAGTATTGATAAAAAATTAAAGTGGGTTTATTTTTTGGCAGGAAGTGAGTTTTAGTTGAATATTTTGTCAATATATCAATTTTTGTTTTCTTTCAAGGTTTACATAGAATGTTGGTAAAACCTGTGAGAAAATAATGTTCCTTGTGAATGTGGAATGTAAATGTTTATTAAGAAATATAGTTTTCTAGACACACTTTTTGAACATAGAAGTTATATAAACATTGCTTATTGTGAAATATAATAATGTTCTATAATGAAATAATTTGATTTTTTATAATTCAATAAATAATTTTAATATCATGAAGTAATGATACATGTTTATTTTTTATTTTGAAAGAGAATTCAAAATTTATAGTCATACAAAGTTCAGTTTTTTTGGAAATTATGTTTTCAAAATATTTTATTTTATAGAATAAAAAAACCATATAAATTTTTTTAATATGACAAAAAAATTTAAATTATAGAGTTGGTGGAAGCGAAGAGAATATAAATTGAGGACACACATTATTAGATAAAATTTTACCAGATCTATAAAGATGCATTTCCTGAGAAAGATAATTTGATAGAAAACTAGGGATCCAAAAAAGTATTAATCCTTTTTATATATACAGACATATAGAGAAAATTAAAAAGTAATAAGAGTAAAATATGGAGAATAAAATGAGATTCATAGTTATTAGAACACATATAAGTATATTAAAAATTAAAAAAAACAAGACTTTGTGTGAAGTGTGAGTACTTATGTATAAATGTTGAAATTATGGATGTACAGAATGTAGTTTTATAGAAAATGTTTTTGTAAGAAATATTCTAAAAAAATAATTTTAAAAAGTAAGAACATGATCAGAAGTATTTATTTTAATAACAATTTTATATTTATATAAGGGGAAATTAGTGAAACTAATATCCTATATTTAAAATATTTAAGAATTTTTGTACATTACCATCATATCTTTCAAACCTAGAACATCAAACAAACATTATAAGAAGAGCCTGAGTTTGTGTGATTATGAAATATGGGAAGTCCAAATAATACGAAGTCAGACTTGTTATGTATACTAATATGAAGGGTGATAACTCTGTAAGAATATTACAAAGGGAAGAATTTTTAATCTGAGTAGGGATACAAAGTGATAACATAAGATCAAGATGTTTGAGTTATGAAATTAATAAAATTTACCTTACCAAAAATGAGTTACAAAGTTCTAGTGAAGAATAATGAAACATATAATTCTAAAAAAAATGATCGGATGGAGAAAAAAATTATAATTCCATGCTGGAATTATAAACATGAGATTTTATAGAAATATGTGATGAAGTAATTCCATTAGATAAACTCTTTGGAAAGAAATCCATATAATCAAAATTTCTGAGAATCTGACATTTATTGTCTAGAGTTGATAAAGTGTGATTGAAAAATAAAATGTGGATAGATATTTTATTATTAATTCCTCAGAAAAACAAATAATAGTAATGTGAATTATGTTTAGGGAAGAAAATCTTGGTTTTTGGATAGGGAAATCCAAGATAGTGAAATTATAATAATGTTTACAGACACCCCGTAAAGTACCTAATAATGTCATTGTGGGAGAAGATCATTCAATTTTAACAATAATGATAATGTTAATGTGGATTTAAAAATTTTATTAACATCATGTTTGTGGAATTTTGAAAACTTGAAGATTCTTGAGTTTTCTATATGATTCAAGAATGTTACAAAAGAGTATAGAAGAATTTCAATGAAATTAAAATGATTAGGAAATTCATAATTGAATTTTTCTAAGTGGGAAATTCATTTGAGTTCCTTTACATATTCTAGAGTTTGAAACCTATATAATGGAGTAAAAACATACACATAAAAAACAATATTCACACACATGAAAAGTTCATGAGTTGACTGTTTTTGAAAATATGAGTTTCAAAATATGTATGATTTCATATTGAAGTTAAGATACAACACATAAGTTCAAATATGGAAAAAAATAGATGTTTGGATGGAGGAAAAATATATAGAGGGAAACTAGATGGATTATTAGATGGAGGAAAACTATATGGGGTAACAAATAGATAAAATTCATATGGAGACATAATATAGAAAGTTACTGAGGGATTTATACCATGATGTTTATAAATAATCAATATTGATCAGATATAGGTCTACCAAAATCTATAGCAAGATTGAAGACCAATATAATTTTATGAGGGTTATTGAATATCTTTACATTTTTTCACATGCGAGGATGCTATAGATTTATTATGGAGTAAGTGAAGAACATTTAGATGATGATCTAAAAAGATTGAAGAAAAAAAGATTTTAACTAGGGGTATAACGAGTTGTTGAAAAGACCTTTTGACATGAATTTATAATAGACCGTGACATTAGAGGATAAGGAAACAATATTTGGGAGGTATAACCAACTATAGAATGAATATTTACTACTTGTTTGTATATATCTTTACATAAGGTTCCTTTTTATTCTTTATGGAATTTTGTAAAAGAACACACATTGATGGGGATATCCAACAAGGAAAAGAGAATGTATTTGTACCGAACATTGTAAATTTTAACTTTACTCTATTTATATTTTTTCAGGAAAAATGTGAATTTGAGAGTTATATTTAAGTGGATCATAAATTTAAATAGTTTTAAAAGGTTAATAATGTTTGTTTATGTATATAAAAAATCATTATAAATTATATAGTGATAACAAATTCACTTCCTCTATCAGTGACCATACATTGAAACTAAGGTAACATCAATTCTCATTAGAGGTCGATTCCCACTAAAAGATACAATGAATGAGGATGGATAATTTTGATTCAATGAAAAATAGGAATGATCTAATTTTTTATGGAATAAACTATCACAGTTGGGATAATAAGATGTTACCAAATCTTCTATCTCTTAGTCATAAAGTTAGAGATATTGCAACCTTGTTATTTCCTCCCACTAGGGGTTCTATTACACCAGATGATAATAAAAAGGTGAAATTTATGTAAAGTACCAGAATTACCTTTTATGGATCTTACTAAATATGTTTTTTAAAAAATTATGCGATTTCCAATGACTGTGAAAATTCGGGGTAATTTGAGAAGTATCTAAGAATAAAATGTAATGGTTTTTGAATATATACTAAAAATATGGGGAATCAGATATTAATAAATTAGGATATATGATGATGAATGAATTAACAAATAATTTAAAATATATATTGAGATCACAAAAAATGTCATAGGTTTTGGTAATAAGCTTGAAGAATCTACTACTATTAGAAATAGACATTAAATACTTTTTTAAAAGGAAAAACAACGTAATGAAGTTAAAGATGAATCATGTAATTTAGTGTTAGAGAAAGATGTAAATGATTTAAAAATAATAATTTCCCTCCATTATAAGAAATAAAATAAGGTCTGGTGGAATGGTAAAAATATCAAATGCTATAATTTTAATGACAAAGGTCATTTTAAGAAAAACTATTTTGAAGAAAGATGAATAATTTGAGTTATAATAATAATTTAAGAGTCTCTAAAGTAAAATTTGAATATATATAAAGAATAATTTCTTTACAATAAAAATAAAAGTTTTATAAGAAGAATAAGTAAAGATGATTCTAAATCCAATGATGAATCTAATAATCTAGTGAAATTATTTTATAAATTTAGTAAATAAATTACTTCATTAAAAAGTTATGATGGGGGTACTAAAATAGATTTTATTCTAAAATAAAATATATAACCTAAATTGATGGAAATAATCAACTGAAAAAGGAATAAAATTATTTGAAGAAAGAAGTTAAGGAACTAAATTTTGAGAATAGTGGTTGAATAAAAAAAGATAAGATAAACCTCAACTTGATTAAATCTCAGAAAATTATAGTCGGTGAGGTGGAATGTAAGATGAAAATTTTAAAATAAAAATTAGTAGGTGACGATAATTTCAACATGGTTGTAATACACTTGTTGAATAATGTAAAACAATGAGTTGATTATAGATGAATTCTAAAATATTGTCACAATTCTCAAAAAAAGAATGAATTAAAAGTAAGAAGATCTATTAGAAACAAAATAAATGTTTCTTAAAAAACAAAGTTTGTGAAGAAATATATAAGAATACATGACCAAAGTAGTTGAGGTTAAAGGTGAAACCATAAATGTTGGTAAAAATAAGGGTTTATAGATCAATATTGTTTCCATTCTAAAAAAATATCAATGTATATATGTTTGTACTAAAAGACATTTTTAAAAGTGAATATTTTTTTGAGAAAACATATTATAGTAAGAAATATTGGTATTCATTAATGAAGTACATCCCTGAAAAATGTTACACAAATATTTTTAAAAAGGATTCAACAATAGAGTTTATATTAGATTTATTATTAGTCTAAAAGATTAATATTCATATATAACAGCTATTTTTGTGTAGTTTTCATGCATATAACTTACTCATTATTGTAAAAAATGTATCTTCCTAGAAATAACAATGAATTAATGCCGGGATATAAATATATGAGAATAAAAATATTTCCATAAAATAAAATTAATAAAGATAATAAATTCTCAAGAGTGAAAATTCAAAATTTTAATAACGTTTAACATGTTACAAAATTTTATCATGAAAATAATTTTAAAAAAGTTGGGGAGGTAAATAAAGAACACTAAGTTATTTGGGAAAACCAATTATTCATGTCCATAATGTTATATGAGGTATAAAATTCTATAGAAGAAAAAATTAAGAATCATATTTATGAAGATGGGAACAAAGTTGATAAAAAATTATCAATGGATGGTGATTTTAAAATTTATAAAAACTGAAAGTGATGTGAGAAATATGGGAATGTTACAAAGAGTTGTATGACTATATTACCAGCCAATGAAGAAAGAATGAAGAGGATGTTACAAACTCAAGGTAACAAAAATATTTATAAAAATATAGAAAGATTTATAGATTACTCTAATGATTCTATAGATGATAAGAAATATTTTACAAAATCTAAGAAGGTTAAAAAAATAAAAAAACACTCTCAATAAAAAATCCAAGAAGAAGAAGAAGATGAATTCAATACTGAGAGAGGACTCTCAGTCTGAAAATTTCATCAAAATAACAACTTAGGGTCCTGTTTATTCTAAATATATTTATTTTATATAATGTTTTATAGAATTGAAGTCGGAGAAGAAAGGATGTTGGGGTAGAATTGTATTTGTTTTTATATAAATAATAATTTCTATCATGTAATTAATTCCTACCATGATTAAAACTAGGGTTCTACCCTAGATTTAGAGATAAAATGATTTTTAGGTACAACTGTATTACTTATTTTAAAGAAAAATGAGATATTGTTGAATATTTTCATTATTCACTTGAAATATTTTGATATGATTGTTAAGATGGGTGCTTGATTTTCCTTAATAGTTTTTTTCCATTTACCCATATTTCATAGATGATGGCAGTAGAATGTTGAAGGAATGCATGAAATATATGCTATGGAAATCATTGACCACATTTATTATTCACTGTATTTTTCAACCCTAGGTTCACCGATGTTTATATAGAGAATATTAGTTAAAGGCTCTTTGTTAAAAAAATCAAGTTATACAAGTTTGTTCTTGAAGAACGTTTTAGGATTATGAGATAATGAAAGATGAGTACAAATTTATCTTTTAAATTTGATTGATAATAAGGGGGAAAGAAGAAAACTAGCGGTTAATGAAAATTTAAACATCATATGGGGAGAAATTTTTTCATACTCATATTGAAGAAGATGTTTCATATTTTGTATCGGTATTGAAAAAAAATAAAAAGTTAGATATTTTTAAGCCGAATGTAAATTTTGGTTGAATTTTGTTGGACATATAAATATTTATTGGATGTGAATGTTTATTGAGGATGTGGGTAATATTTTTGAGAATAGAATGTTCCTTAAAAAATGCATATTAAATTTTCATAAGAAAGACTATTTTCCAAACACACCTTCGGGATATAGAATTTGTAGGAAAATTTCTAAAAATGGAATGTAAGAAAGTTCCTTAATCAAATCAGATGAATATTTAATGTTCAATTAAAATTTTCAACACCTTGAAGGTATCCAAGAATGAATGTGATTTTTTATGAGGAAAGAGATATCCATATTTGTTATTATACAATGTTTAGGTTTTTGGAAAAATAAATTGTCAAAAGAGTTGGTTTCTCGAAAGAAAAAAAAATTAAAACATTACATAATGTGATCATAGATATGTAATTGAAGAGTTGTTGGAAGAGAAGAGCGCACTACAAAATATTTCTCTTTTTTCATTGAGGACATATGTATTGGTAAAATTGAATTCCCTATTGGTAAAACATTTTACCAACATATATGTCTCTATCACTAAAATATTTGTAAGGACTCTATCTCTAAATGTTTTTCCAATAGATAGAATAGTTTTGTTGTAGTTACAATTATAATAATAGATAAAATATATATTAGTTAATGCTTTTTGAAATAGATTATGGTGAAAAATTTATCTGTTGGTAGTAATATTACCAACATATAATATATATTTTTTATAAATTACATTTAATAAAAAATTAAAATTTTTATTTCTTGTAAAATTTCATATTATATTTATTATTTTATCATATATAATTAATAGAATAAAATTTTACCACATTTTCAAACTATTAAAACATTAATTATATTAATAATGAAATATATTATTCAAAATTCTTTATCCCCCAATCCCCCCACTGAATCCCCCTATAGGATCCACCCCCTCTAGGTGACCCATCCACGCCAATAACACATCCATACCATCTAGTCATCTCCAACTCTCGTACCCCTACAGTTCAAGAAATATAACCATGTCATCTAGTAACCTCAAACTATAACACCCCAACCATACTAGTGACACATCCATGTCATCTAGCCACCTCCAGCTCTAGTGACCAACTCCAGCAACCAACTTCATCCACCAAATCCAGATTAAAGGGGGATTAACATTGACTGAGAACATAGAGGGTTTTTGTTTAGTCACATGCACATCTTGATCCACCACCATTTTGGAAAGGCTAAATAATATTTTCATAGTCCTCTAGAATACATCTATGGTCTTCCAAAATCAACCTATTTCATTAATAATTCTTTAAAAAATCATTAGTTCACCAACTTATAATAAAAAAACATATAAAAAATAGAAACTCAAGAAGTACTATGTACATTTGAAACAATAACTCAACCTATTCAAAAATATATACCCAAGATACATCACATACTCCTCTGGCACCCATACATGATCTTACAACATCGGTTTTCGTTACAGTGATTCACACATGAAATATATTTCTCTCATTCTCCCAATAATGTTACCATCAAAATTTAAAACTATAGACATCAATATACCAATGGGATATCAGTATTCAATCAAAATCCAATTTCATTTAATTTAAATTATTGGTGCTTGCGTGAACGAAGACTTATATTTCTTTAATTGTTGCAATACCTAGAAGTGCAACATTTTCTTCCAATATAAGAACAACCTTTACAATGTAAATTATCTTTGACAATGAAAAATATATTAAAAACCATGATACATATAAAAAATAGGCTATAATTAAAGTATTAAACACTATCTATGGTGAGTGAAGTGTACTGGATCTTGAAACTTTTCAATCTTGGGACACCATAACACAATATTAGAATCATTGAAAACCCCCACAAAGAACAACATACTGGACCGCTAATATCTACCATCCATCCTTATCATCACAATGCATTAAAAAAACTCATCCACCATCTATATGAATATATTTATATCCGCAATAAATTACAGAAACATCGAGAGAAATATTTTCAAAAATACAATCAACATTCAAACAAAGTAACCATGTACATGTCTTAACAGATCAATACTAAGACCACAAACATCCAAGATGATAAAATGGTACTCAGAGCTGGGCATCTTCAAGATTAGTCGATAATATAAACATGATAATATAAAGGTGAATCCTACAAATTATGATAACATTACATGGGGAAGAAAAAGAAGAAAAAATACCACAATAACATGAAAAAATGGGTTCAATGGTGCGTCCAAATGAACGCTTGACCCGAAAAAACACTCCCTTCACCTAGACACCCAATGCATAGAAACTTTCCATATCCATCTCTGGATTACTTATGACAGTGATGATCAAACACCCACAACCTTAAGGTAAAACATATTACTCTCCATTTCTTTTCCCTTATCTCCACATGGATTCATAATTCAAGGAACTAGTTTCCACACTGCACCATAGAAATTAACCCAACATTAAAAAACACTCTAAATAACAATCATACCTCTAGAACCACCCTCCCTTGAATAATGACTATGTATATAGTGTTGGAGTCCCTCCAAAAAAACTTTATCACACCACTAAAAACCATCCATGAAATATAATGTACACCTGAAAAACCATGAAATGAACTATCAATGAAGAAATAGAACCATAAAATCAATGCCAACAGAACCAGTAAAAAACCATAAAGGACACACACATATCTAATAGGTGAATCAATAGAGAGTAACAAATGGAATTCCCTCTATTATTCTCCACAATCAGTAAAAGAAAAGGGAGACCATGAAAACCAATTTTCCTCCAAACTACCAGTCTCATGAGTAAATATCACTTGGTTCATGATCAAGCCTACAACCTAGAGAGGATAAGTGATAATGAAGAACACAAAAAATCTATCTGAACCAAAAAAAACTTGATGAACAATCTCCCTAAATCTAGCTCAAATAGAATTTTTTTTATAAAATATCCGACTTAATGAATCATCCTTAATATTTTCTAGTCATCACCCAATGACCATGTGACAATTATTATATAAATAATTTGATAAATCCCAGAAATATGGATCATCTAAATTATTTATTAAGATCATTTTAAAATTCATTAAATAAATTACTAATAACAAAATTTGATAACATATTCTATTCCATATATGTCGAATTGTAAACAGAGAATACCTAAAAAAAAATTAAAATTTAGTTTTTGTGTCAAATAATAAAAATAGGCAAGATAGATTAGTAGTTTCAAAAACAAAATCCTGTACATAATTTTTAATTCATGACAATATTAACAATATTATCAAAATAGTTATGATTAAATACAAAAAATGAAATTATCTAAACAATGTTGCAGTGTTCAAAACCAAAATATTTGTGTCATAAAACATAATCAACATTGTCACAATTATTATTATAAATAAAAAATTAATATTAACCAGTTCATAGAAAATGAAACAATAGAGATGATAATAAGTGACTAACAATGAAAACTATAAAAGAAATAGTTATTGAAAAAACAGAGGCACACAGTTAATCCAAGCTTTAGATATCAATATCTAAACCCTCCTTATACTAACTCACTCCCACAAATATCTTTACATTCACTCACAAAATATTTTTGATATCGAATGATCTAGTATATGTAATGTAATAACGACCTTTCACAATTAGGAATTCAACTTGAAAAGATTACAGGATTGATAGAGAACATCAAAAGTAAGTATTCAACCTAACCAATTTCTAAGGAAATGGATATAGTGATACTCCCATGCTACTAGAGTTTAGAACACATTCATGAATTGATGCTTAATTTTATTGAGTTTGAGATTGAGTTACTCAAAAAATTCCTCATGTTGAACATAAATAATTGACTATGTCATGAAAAAAATGGTTGAGTTGATATTTTAAGAAATAAATCAATGTTAATACATATTTATTATTTGAAATAATTTTAAGGTCACTATATAATTTTTTATATGTATATCGAATTTTTTATATGTTTATATATTTTATTTACAGAATAAAACTTCATGATGTGAGCTTGACTATCTCGGTTTAAAATTTAAGTGGAGTTTAATCTTAAAAGACATTTTTCATTCTAGGTTTAGATGAATCATTCTTGGGATAATGTATTATCACCAATTTACTTGACTTGACTCAATTTGATGACACCCCCTAATAGGTAACTTGATCTCAATTTGAGATATCAATATATAAACTCTCATTATACTAATTAACTATATATAACATGGAATGTTTATATGTAGTTTACTTGTAACTAAACTAATAATATTATTATTTCATTTAGAAGGGGAAATAATCTAATAGGATCCATCTAAGATCTGATATAGAAGGATAAAAAGATATAAAGATGCATATTTTGCACATTTATGTAACCAAATATTCAGAAAAAAGTGATGTAGGGGTTACCTTTGGTTGAGATAAATTTAGTAACTTGATCTTTGCGAAGTGGTTTGATGAACCGAAATCTACCCCATATGATGTCAGTATAAAAGAATCACCCATAAAATCTAATACTAGTAGAAAAATACCTTGTATAATAGAAGATTTCTAAGAGTTTTTTAAAAAAATATTGCAATTTACAATTTTTTAAAAGATATAAATACTTACGGAAACTAATTTTTTTACCAAATATATAAAAAAATTCAGAAGTATAATGACTATTGGTCATTATTGTAGAAAAAATATCTAGATCACACCAAAAAAGTAAAAGCCACTTCTTGGAAATGAGGATTACAAGTACCCCAGAAATTACAAAAATTTACTAATAAATTGATGTTGTTTATGTATGAGAATAAGTGTTACCCTCCATGTAAGTCATAATAAACCCATATCTAGAAAAAGATATTGATCCTATTGTTCTTTAAAAAATCTTAACATTAGTGACACTTGAAAATCTTCAAGTTGAGTATAACCTGATTAGTTAGAAAGAGTGCAACATTTCTCAAAAATTAATAAAAATTCATAAGTGTGCATTAGAAAAGAAAGTAATGCATGTGGATTCAAAACTGATTTTGTTTCTAAGTGAGATTGAGTGTAATGATTCTCAACAATCAATAAAAAGTTATAGATGAATATTAAAAAAGATAACATTCAAATAAAAAAGTTGATAATTTTTTTAAATGGTAAAATAATGTGTGATTCATTAACATGAAGCACCACTGGTTTATAATCACATAAAATATCATCATTATGTTCAAAATATATATTAAATTCAATATATATATGAACTATTATGAATATTTCAACAAATTAAATCTATGAACATATAAAAAACAATATAATGACGCAAAAAGAATAAACTATCAATATTGAATTAAGAAATACATCAAATTATTAATAAAATGAAATGAATATAATGAAATTACTCATCACAATGAATGGAAATCATAAATTAGTCATGAAAAACCACATCCCTGAGGTATTCAACACTCCAAATAAAAAAAAATTGTAGAAAAATAAAAAATGGGAAAACATTATTCACAATATTATTAATGAATCATCATATAATAAGATCATTGAGGGTGTATTTATATTTAAAAAATTAAATCTCCACCGATTAAAGATGTAAATTTTCTATATGGATAGTATGTTTTACTATGATGTATAGAATGAAAACCTTTTAGTTCAATTAAAATGGAATTAGTACCTACGATGAGTCTTACGAAGGAGTGTGGTAAAATATAAACTTCAATGAAGTACCAATTCATCATCATGGATCCCTAACACCTGTAAAAATTCAAATAAAGTGTGAATTCTGTAATTTTCTTGAGTAAAATGGTGATGTTCTCTTCAATGCGACCACTATATTAGTAGTATCTAGTTCAAAATAACTCTTGAGTAGCTAGTATATAGAATGGGTTCATAAATTTTATGATGGAAATCATTTTTATTTTATATATGAGTGATGAAACTTAAAATAGATTCGTTAGCACAACATTTACATCCCAAAATGGGGAAATCGTGAAAGGAAATTCAAAACATGATCCCAGAAAAAAATATTTGCCACCCACTTGCGAAGAACTTGCAGTTTATGAAAAGAGACACAGCTGGAGTCGAACAGTATGGTGGAGAACCAAAGGGGAATGAATGGTTACCATATTTGGGGGGAGGAAAAGGGGTGAATGGAGAACAGATTTGGGTGATGAATAGTAGGGTGATGATCTGAATGGGTTAAACATGTGGCGATTCACTAAAAAAATCTTAATGTTCTAGAAATGTGCAAACTTTGGGTAAATGGGGTGGAAATGAGAAGAAGACCTATTTAGGAGTTAGTTCAACCATCAATCTTACATAGAGACTTTACCCCTCTTTATTTAAATGTAAAACAATGTCATTCGCTCGACATTCATAAGCATGAATTGAGAAATTGTAATAGATAGTTCACATTTTTTTCACTTTAAATTTGTTTTAAAAAACCTAATTCATTTATTTCTCACAAAAGAGGAGAAGAAGAATGTTGGGATGGGAATGAAAAAAAGAGGGGGGATTTGATATAGATGAACCAAAGGGGAAGTTGATTAAAGGAAACATAGCTCACTAAGAAAAGTGTGAATGAAGCCATCAAGACCAAAAAAACACATCATAAACGTTTTTTCTAGTGCAAACCGAACACCAGAGGGATTATAACAGAAAATACCACTACCAAAAACGATTACAAAATACACATAAATGACAAATCCTATATAGAGAATGGCATGAAAAAAAGAAAATAAATGTTATTCTATAAAGGTGAAACTAGGTTCGTGGGTTGTGGGGGTTTGGTTGTGGGGGTGGGGGTGGGGATGGGGATGGGGATGGACTACCTACAATTAAAATTTTTTAATAAATAAAGCTGATTTTTGGAACAATAGTGAATTAATAATAGAATGAAAATGGTTTATGAAGGATGAATAGAGGTGTTCAAATTACCTGTGAGGCACAATAATGTGAAGAAAGATATGGGAAATAATACACCTGTCCAATGAACCATACAAAGTGACTAGATTAAAGATACGACTAACATGAGTAATGGGAAAAGATAAAAAATGAAACAGTTGTTGAATATAGATAATAAAAACCAAGAAAAAAACATTTTTAGAAAGGAATGTGAGTTTTTACTCCATCTTAAATGAGTATTTTAGAATAAAAGTTTAATGATATTTAGTAAAATAAGAAAAACGTTACGTAATGGAAATTTTAGGACACAAGAGTAGTCACCCATCTTGATGAAATAACCTATGAGGATCCTAGTTTTGTGAAATATCGATCTCTTGTGGAAATAACTCTTGCAAGTGATTAAGTTCATTTAGCAAGATGTAGGATTACGTGGATAAGAACAACATGATTCTCTGACCAAGAAGAAGCTAGAAGGATACAATATATTCTTGGACATGATTTCACAGATCACGATAAATGTCATCTACTCCATTTACCATTTTAAACCATTGTTGGTGAAGTGAGACAAGAAGTAGTTGTGTAAGAATGATAAATCTGGAAATGTAGTGGCGAAGGGAGGGAATCTTGATAAACCAAAGGGGGGTGAATGTTATGGCAATGCATGAAAGGAATGACCACTGTAGCAATGAATTTAATTGAATGTTTTGGCGATGGGGTCTTGATATCCTCTATAACATTAGGGTTATCTCATTAAAAGATTTGGGAATCACCTTACCACATCTTTTAGAATTTGGGTGTGGGTTTTATTTAATAAATATAACCAATATTTATTATAATAAAGACTATATATTTCTAAAATAAATTAATTATTATACATTTATCTCATTCGTTATTTTTATTTATATGTTCATAATTTATTTGGATAGGGTCAATAAAAATTTGAATTATTTAACAATAATTTTAAATTATATATACTAGTTTGATGAAAAATTATTAAATTATCAATATTTAATTCTTTATATAAGAATATATTTTAATTAAAAAATGACTTGTTTGGGAAAAATTAATAATTATATTACAAATTATTAGTAAAGTATTTATTTATATATAATAATTTCTTACAATGTGGATATTAAATGGTAAAATATTTTTCATTAAAAACAAATAATAAAAATATATTCATCTGTTTGAAAGATAATTATTTGATTTGGTATTATATAGCCACAAATTTAATTGATACTATAACATTTTTTTTGGTAAAATAGAGTTAACAATAAAATTTATAAATGTTGGTAAAAAATTTATCCGTACTTATAAAAAATATCAACATAATGATATATATGATTGAATTACTCATTTTTTTCAAAAAATATATTATCTGACAATAAATATCTGTTGGTATAAGTCGTTTTTTTGTAGTGGAAACTGATGTCTGGACACACATTTCTAAAGCACCTTTTATTGAACATACAAAGAAGTAACTCACCAAATATAGAATTCATAAGGAAATTGTTGAAGTAGAAATGTTTTGAATTTTGGAACATAATATCTTAAGGGGAGAAAAAATGTAATAAAATTCCAACCTTGAGAACGAAAAGATATTTTAAATTTTATAGACATGTAATACTAGATTAAAAATATCAGATAGATATTCTATATGATGTTTTAGTTTTAATGTATAATGGTTGAAATTCCAGACGAACAAGAATATTGTTTTCAAGATTAATTTTTTGTAATAAAAATTTCATATATTTTTTTGGTAAGAATGTATTTGATAAGATTATGTTATTATAAAAACATGATAAATTTCATATAAGGGGAAGAGTAGTGAAACTAAAATTCCATATCAACATTATATAAAATAATTTTTTCATTTCAATAAAATATACCAAACATAGAATATCTTAAAAACCATGTTGTATGAGATTGAGATTGTGTGATTGTGAAACATGTGAAGTCCAAGGAACAAGAAGTTTAAATTGATATTGGTTCAAGTAAGAAGGGTGATAACTTTGTGAGAAAAGTACAAATGGAGGAATATGTAATCAATGTGGGGATATAGTGTTATAATCGATGACATAGAGGTTTTAGTTTTGAAATTTTTAGAAGTGACCTTACAAATATTTAGTTACAATGTTAAACTGATGAATGATCAGTGATAGAATTCATAAAAAAAAGATTATATAGAGAAAAGTCAATTAATTCTATGACTGAAATATGAAGATGAGAAGATTTAAAAAATGGTGTTGAATGAAATCCATTGGAAATTTTTTTTATGGAAATCCATTTGATTAAAATATATGAAAATCAGACGTAAAATTTCCAAAGTTGATGAAGAGTGACCAGAAAAAATACCTGGATGAATATTTTTTTAAGAATTCATCAGACAGAAAAACTTTTTACAGATGAAGAAATATTAGAGAAGTAAATATTGGTGATCATACAGAAAAACCATAGAAAAAAAATTCTTATGAACTTTACAAACACCTTATGATGTCCTTAAATGTGTCGTTTCTTGAGATAATTGCTCAAAGTACACTCTATTTATAAGGTTATGAAATATTTCCAAAATTTCTTAATATTTATTGTAATGAAATTTTTAGAATATGGAAGATTCATGGGTTTCCTAAAAGATTCATGAAGAATCTAGAAGTGGGTATAGGCATTTTAACAATACTCAAATGAGCATGAAATTCCAAATTGAAATTTGGGTGGGTAGGAAATGATTTTTTGTTCATAATCAAATTAATATGATCCACACCTACTTAAATGGTTGAACATACACATATACTTACCACTGTCCATGTGTATGAAAATATGACAATATGTAGTTTTTCTTTGATAAGATGAGTTTTTAACCATGTTGGTTTCAGGGTTGATGTGGAGATACCAAATGTAGTTTTAGATTAAAGAAAATTGGACGAATGGTTAGATGGATGAAAACAAGATGGAGGTTTCGATGGATGCAAACTAGATGGAGGATCTAAAAATGGAAAAAAATAGAGGATAAAATAGATTTAAATCATACAGATTCATCCAACATAAAATTTATGTGGGATTTTTTCAATGAATTTCATAAAAAACATATTGAGAGGGTCAAGATCTTCTAGATATTAAGAGGACGTTTCAAGACCCAAAGTCTCTTAATACAGGTGTTGATGGTCATGAAGTTTATACACTTGTAAATTTGGTCATGATTTTTTATAGAGGATGTGAGGAACATTCTAAAGTGAATTATAAAATAATAATGACAATAAGCATGGATTTTGGGTATATATATAGCTGCTGAAAAGCCTTGTTAGATGGGGGTAGAACTAGCTGTGAAGTCAATGGATATGAAAAGGATAGATGGAGGGTATAATAAAATATATTAGGGTAATTGACAATTTGGTTTTAAAATTATTCATTTATTATGACTCTATATTATGGAAAGAAGTTTGTAAAAGAATCCCCGTTGGTTGGGATACCCATCATGGGAAAGAGTAAGTTTTTGTAATGAGGCATTCAAATAACCTGAACTTTTCTCTCTTTTTATTTGTTTTATAAATAAAGATATTTTCATATTTATATCTGATCGAATATTAACTTTAAATGATTTTTATAGTTTATTAATGATTCCTTACGAGGTTATAAACTTTTATATTAAAGAAAGTGTGATAACTAATTAACCCCATATCAGTGATCTTACATTGATAATAATGGAACTTCAGAAACAAGAATTGGGTACTAGGTTATATAACTACTTGAGTGATTCTATCAAGATGTTAATGTTGCATTAAATGGGTTCTCCACATAGAAATGTGGCTTTACCAACCCATGCCATGGAAACACAGTAGGCATAGAATCTACAACCATAATCAGCAAAAGACATTATTTCATGTGAGGACTAACTGGTCGATAGTAGTTGGATCTAGTTCCAATGGGAGTTTTTTACAGTCGGTTCCCTTGATCGAACTACTTTTTAATTTATATTACTAGATTATTTGAAGGAGTGAATATTATAATAACTATATTATCACAAATGGATTTTTCATTTGTATAACATTGATGTGATAATGTCATCGAGTATTTTTTTCATTGATGGGGTCCATGAATGTCCCTAGTATGATGAGAGCCTTGAAATTCCATGAATATATTCCTGAAAATATTTATACTATCAGATACCATACTATGATTAGGAATAATATATATATATATATATTTAATTACATGTAATCCTATGTGTATGATCCTTATTCACTAGAATTTCTCACTCGGTAATATACATGATATGTGATTATGAAAATAGACCCACATGTAGAAATTTTTCATGTTTGGTGTCATAAAGTATTTCTATATGTGTGCATGTTTAATTTTCTTTAAAAATTACGAATATTTTTATGCATGTTATGACTCATCCTCTTAGAGGTATTTTGTAAACGATGACGATAATAGATCATGCTGATGTTAGATACCTTGGGTTCATTATGAATGACATGATTCTAAATAATAATTTGAGGAATGAATTTTCTGCTTATTTATTATGAATGTTGATATCTGATACCATTGATTTAAATATATCTATCATGTTAAATTCCCTAACTATGGTCTAATGATTATTATTTTTGATTGTCCGTGAATGATGTATCAATCTTAAAGGTTGATGAAGAATACACAGAACCAGCTTTATAATATATTGAGAAAAAGCGATCATATCACACAATTACTGTTCATATGGTGTTTTCATCATTGTAAAATTAATTTCTTTCTACTAGTTTAATTGACCCATTTCTAGAATGTAATCATGGACTTTAGGGGATCCTACCTAATGCCGATGAAAAAGAATCTTAGAGGGTATCATATAATAATAATAATAATATTATTATTATTTTTGAATGGGTTAAATAAATATTAATATATTATTTAAGGTTCAACGTGTATTTAAATAATATTTTAACTAAAACCCTAAATCTATAAATATATGGTTATGTCTATTGAGTGGGGTTAGTTAAAAAATGTGAATATAGGGCCATTGCACAAAATGTATTTATTTCCCTCTCTCTAATTCCTTAGAAATTCTCCTATATTCCTATAGATAATTATAAGAACTACTTCTATCCTGAAGGATCTTTTTGTAACCATGGAGAACAATGAAATATGAGTGATTATTTCCTCTAGCACATGAAAACCAGAAATCACCATTTCTTGGAGATAAATGGAGTATTTGTTGATCACTGCTAGAGGTATTCTATAGGTTTATCGTTAAATCCCAATGTAGGTAATCTGAATGTGATACCAAAACTTAAAAAATATCACCAATGAAAGGATTGTAGGATGAACTAGTCATTTATTTTTATCAAAAATAAATTTATTATAAATTTAACATTCAAGATCCTCCTTTGGGGTTTCAAAAAATTAAAAATTAATAGAAATCTTAATTTAATGCCCAACAAAGGTTATTCTAGTATGATGAGATCCTTTATTATAGAGGGTAAAAAACATAGTTTATCCACAATCTCAATTAAATTTAAGTATTGTATTTAAGAAGTCAGAATACATAATAATTATTCAATTTTGGTTGATTGACATTATTTTATCACAAGTTAGTTGAAATAATAAATGATTTAAATAATTATAATTAATATTTGTTGTCATTTTTGATGGAGAAAATATTTATTATATTATTTGATAAATAATGTAAAAATATATATTTTATAAATATATAATTATTATTAGAGGACCAAAAAATGTGGAAGAGGGAAGGAGGACCGAGTTTGATGTCCCAATTGGAAATGGAATAAATGATATTTACTTATATTATATATTTTCTGAACATTTCCCGCATTTAATAATAATATTTTATATTATTATTCTTGAACATGGGGTCATGTATGAATTATATAATTGGGAAAGGGTTTAGGGCGTAATTTTACAACCTTGAAAATTCTATAACAAATATCTAATTATATCAATTCCCTAAAAAACTAATGGTGTTCACAACAGATAATGTGAGTCTCCATAAATACCTAGAGAGAGATCAAGATATATAGTGTTCTCTCCACTCCTCCTCTCTGAAGATAAAGATAGATCATCTAGATTTATTTATCTCTAAAGAAGAATTCTATTGCGGTCAACGACAAACAACACAAGAGACTGAGATTGGCTGTGCTGGCAGCCAATGATTCTAAAACAAATTCATAGATTGTGGTTCATGTGTGTATCACTAGTAAATGTATATTCACTCATATTAAAATGTGAAACAACCGTTTATTGAGATATATTCTATCGATAATCAATAAAGATAGAATTATGATTTAAGGTAATTCTATATCTACTTGAAAAAATAATTAAAAATTACATGGGAAGATCCGTAAGCCAAGATTATGGTGTTTTAATCTAGTAATGTAATCTATTATTTTCATTGGACATGGAGTTTTTATCTTGTGAAATAATGATAAAATGTGATTTAAAACTAAAAGAGGAGTTATTCATGGAAACAAAAGATGCTAATGTTATGCCTAAAACCTACACCTTCGATTGAGTGTACTAGAAGTAGGTTATCAAATTACTCTAATCCATGAAAAAAATTTCTACTCACAACCCCACCTTTGTAAAAACAAAAAAGTTACATTAAATACATTTACTGGTAAAACATACAATGAAAATAACGAAAATAAGAGATAGAACACAAGTTTTAATGTTCTTCAGACTATGTCCTACAAACATGGTGGAAACCACATTACTTATTGATTTTATTATTATTGGAAGATTAAATTTAAAAATAGAATAGAAAAGAAGCTAATAATCATAAAATTTTCATCTCTATAATAATTTCTTCATTGAACCACTATTAGAACCATATTCTTCACTATGTCAGTGTAATAGTTTTACTTAAAGTCTCACATACTTAAATATTAAGAACCACTGGTGAAAATGTAATACAATATCTTCTTAAAAATTAGGTTAAGAGACATGAACACATGATTAATTTTTCCAACATGATAACCATTTTCCATATTTGAAATTATAGACCTCTCAATGATCTACTATAGAACCATAAATGGATGTGAACGTATCATGGACCTACTACCATTGGGGAAGATATACTATTTTTCCCTTCACATTGAGTCCTATAATCTACCGTTGATCAAAATTTATGTGAATGTAATTCTAAAGCCTGAACTTATGGTTATTTGAAATTTTTATGTTTTGAAAATTCCATGATCAGAATAAGGATTCACATATCAGAATAATATTAATTTTTAATTATTAAAAAATTAAATATTTTATATTCCAATTTACTAATGTCCATATATTCATGCACCCAAGGTAGTTTTGTGAAAGAAACATAAATACATGGGATATTGACATTCATGTTCATAATATTTAATATAAAATAATTATATTTTTCATTTCCTCATATGGTATATATTCAAATTTTATAATATCTTAATATTTTGTATTCCTAAAGAAATCTTACAAAATATTCCACACACTAATTTCAATTGCAATGATACTTAATTGGACGTGATATTTCTTAGATGATTAACATGGATGAAAAAAAATTTACAATCATGATTTGTTTATCATAGTTCGTTGATATACTTTAAATATTTGAAATTTCAAAATGTAATAACTATCATAAAAATTACTTATGATATTTTTTTCATATTATACCAAGTATATTCTATACCACTGCATTCTCCTCAACTGAGATATTTGGAATTTTTAGATCTTCATGTTTTTCTTTTTAACTTTTATTTTTATTTGAAGACATTGGTTTTAAGATTCCCAACATACTTCTTATTATTTTTGACCTCTTATTTTAGAATTACATTTATTATTTCTATCTAATGGTTCATTTTGAACTATTCCTCTTATAAAATATTTCATTTACATAATAAATTCATTGTTAACTAATTTAGTGAAATATGTACCACTTTTCTACCATTCCCTCTATCACATAAATATAAAAAAATTATGCTTCTCATTTTAGTTTTTCATTATAGCTCAATGATATACTTTAAGTAAATGTGATCTTCATGATTCAATAAATTAAATTTTAATTATTTTACCTTTAGCTTCATAATCAAAATATATCATGTAAATTATATTTATAAATTCTTCTAACTAATACATTATGGATTGTTAACATCATAGGGTTTGTTAATTTCTCTTTGTTTACTATTTCATAATTATGGTTTTTCAATTTCTATTTAACATCTTATTATTTATAACCTCTTATATTGTAATTACATGGAGTATTTCTATTTGATGACTAATTATATATTATTACTATCCATATACATTTCATTTACATATACTACATGAGGTCACAAAGTTCTAGTCATTTTACATTATCAGCAATATTATAAAATTGTATGTTTCCAATAAATTTATCTTTAAAAAGTTTCTTATTTGTTCCAAAAAAATATTTATTGATTATTTATTTAATTAACATCAATTTTTTCATACTCATATTATTTTAAATGGGTCCAGTTGAATATATGTTCTCAAAACATATAAGGTAAAGGCTCAAATAAATAACTCAAGAAATTATAATGGTCTATCTAAATGTATGCTATTTTTTAAGATTGGTTTCCAATTAAATTCATTCATTATTTGTTATAATTTATATACAGTATCAATATCATGTTTTAATAAATAATTTTTTTCCATAATTAACCCATATATTAATCTTGTAATACCTAAAATAAATTCTTCCTACCAAATTATATCACATGGAATTTAATTGGTCATGGATATACTTTGTTGTGCATTAAAATTATCAGAATTTCTTACATGAGGTTATCAAGATACCTAATATCAGTACATTCATAATTTGATGCCCTATTTAGAAAAGTCAACATATTAACATCACTTATCAGTGGGTGGTATGGTTTTTTCTGATAATGTCTTCAGTTGGAGTTTAACTTAGATGGGATTTTACCAATTGTATGACCAGAAAATACTTATTGACCATGATTGAATTAAATCAAGGAAATGAAAGGCCATCCGTATTTGATTCACATATGATGTGATCCTATACATAGATAATTGACATGTGATGTTCTTATCAGATAGATTAATGATATGTGATGTATTAATCAACTTGGTTAATATTTTTTTAGCGAATTAAAAAGATTAGGAGAGACAATACTATATCGACATGTTCCATGTCTAGTGGTCACTTGATGTCATGTAAAAAGCGCTTATATAAGATACATATATTTTATATGATATAAATTATGGTGTACATGTTTATATAGAAATATGATTGTGTTTGATAGATATCACTATATAGACCATAGTATCATGAGTGAAAATAATGTTTTCTAGAGGTTACTAATTGATTACATCAAAAAAATTGAGATATCATAGTTGTTGTAAATGATGATAAGTATCATATGGATACACAATTTTACCCTTTGATAGAGATAATGTTTTGGACACAATTTTTTTTAAATTGAAGAGACTTTGATGAAAAAAAACAATATATAAATGTTTTGGGATTGATTAACTATGAGTTTTTAGGTTATAAATAATGTCCTTATAGGATTTTATTGGATGTGAGATATTGCTGTATGTGAAATAATATATATATAAATAAACACGTCTATATTTAATTCATTCATGGGATGAATGTATGTTTTTTTCATGTTTTAAATATTCATGTGATAATATATATACATATTATTTATTTCTCCCACATGGTTTTATTATTAGATAAAAACCATTATGAATGTTTTAATGATTTTTTATTAATTATTTTAAAGGTTTCTATGAATTATCATTTCATTATGAAATGCATATATTTCTAAGAGCCTCATGGTATACCTATATAATAGGATTGTTTACTATTTAGTTCATGGTTACAAATTCTCTCTTCCTATCATATTTCTGTTCATCCTCTAAGATGAATGTACTAGCACCCCTTCTACATTATGGTATGCTCGAGATTCGATCATGGATAAATTTTCTAGTGTCCCCCCTCTGATGAAGGGTGATTTTGTTTCACTACATCATGATATTTATTAAGAACTATCCTTTCCTAAAGAAAAAGAAATCTACTATGGTCTGTGTTTTCCATGTACTCTATTTTACAGTTCTATTTACACATTGATTCATGAAGATAGACATTCCGTTTTTTTTTTTGTATTTTGTTGCATATGGTCAAACGATGATCGTTAAAAAATCATAACAGAGTACCATAATCAAATATTTTTAATCAGTGAGTATATTTGTATCATGGATAAAGGGATTATTATTTTGTTTATATCAATGCAATGATAATGAAAAATTTATGAGGATCAATTGATCAACATCTACTTCAAAGAAAGTACACAAAATTGAGAAAATTTCATACTATTAAATTAATTATAAATTAAATGTGAGAGGAACTCTCTCATAGTTTCATGGTTCCATTTTCTAGTTTCATTGGATATAATCTCAAGGAATCTCAATATTGAGTATATTTTTATTCTGTATTCCTGATATTGTAACAAAAAACCATCATTGGGTGTGGTCCTGAATAGCTTTTGGTGTGCCCAAAACCTACAAATATAGGTTATATATATATATGTATATAAATTCTTGTATCTATTATTTCTTCCAAAATGTGTGTGTATATTAATATCTGCTGCTTCATAATGTGTGTGTATATATATTAATATATATATGGTCTAAAATGTGTATATATTATTGAGTATATTTATGTGTATATATTTTTTGTACATAATTATATATTTTCATATTTGTTTCTAAATGGGTATATTTGTGTATGAGTATATATATTTGATGAAAAATTTCTTGGGGTGTTCTTATATTAATTTATATTATTATATTGGAATATATAAATGTATATGTATATAAAAGCAAATTTGCCTAGCCAGAATACAATGCTCTTGGAATTTCATTAATGGTGGAAAAAGGGAACAAGAATGAAAATGAATGGGGAAATATAAAGATACATACCCTCATTATGAAAAGAAATGTATGGATAATAAATTATAAGATCATTTCCATAATAATATTCAGAATCATCACCCACACTAGCAGTTTCCCACTCCGTATGTGAATTATTTTGACTGAGAATCCCATGGATATACTCCTTGTACCCTTCTTACTTTTGGGTGAACTTCACATTTAAATCCTTAGAATAAGATCCAATTGATTCATTCCTTGTCATATTGGAATAATCATAATGTGAAAATTTGAATTTATTTTAATATGTTATGAATATTTTTTATTTTTAAAAATATATTTTATTTTATTTTTCATAAATTATGAAAATAAATTTGATAATAAAGTATTATTCTAATATGAATTAATATTTTCATATTGTGGTAGACATTACTAGTGATAAATTATCCTTGATAAAGGGAATAATTTATGAGAACTTAAAAAATTCATGATAAAGATAACAGTTATTGGTGCTAAAATGTTTTTGTAAATATACCCTTTTAATTGTTATAATAATGCTATTAAATGAAATCCTTTTATAAGCATTAAAAAAACACCGATAAAGGATTCCAATTATCAATGATAAAAAACCCTAAAAATGATCCTTAATATGAAACATCTGTGAAACATCATTTTTATTAGAGGGAGGATCAAAGTTATGTTACAAACCTACTTAATCCGAGGGATGATCACATACATATCTGTGAAAACTTTTTGATTATGGGAATGATTCATCTGATATTAAATTGTAGTTAAATGATTTTTCTTATATTAAATATTATATATTTAATTTTGATATTATTTATTTTTATAAATAACTCATTAGGAATTTATATACCATACAAATATAAAAAATTAATAAGTTCAATGACATCATCCACTACAGGACACAACACAATGTAATAAATTATAGAAAAAAAACCACCACAAAACCCTAACCAACTATTCATAAGTGGTGGGGCATACATATATTACTAAAAATTTTGAATAGTAAATATATCAAAAGAATTAGTATGTCTCCCATTAAAATTCATGAGATTATTCACCACTGTGTTTAGTAAAATAATTTAAAACTAATTAAAATAACATAATATGTTTTTATATTGAAATGAATAGTTATGTGAAACAAAAAAAATGATATTGTTTTGGATACTCACTAAGTAAATCGATAAAATGTGGTAATTTATGAAAGTTTGAAAAATATCAGGAATTTTTTAGCCTTTATCTTGTTTAATATTTTTAGATAGTTATTTCTACTTGAAAGAGTCACTTTATCATAGAATCCAATCCTATAACATTCATTATCAAAATATTTCAATATGATTCTTTATTAAAATGGTCATGTTTAATGATAATTGTAAATATTAATGAGACTAAAATGTATCTTGAATATATATATATTTGAAATATATTACTATTTATATTAGTATAAACATCTATGACATTATCAAAAACCAAACCCACTTGTATCCAATGTTAAAATTACTTAATCCAAAATATACATAGAGAGTGAATGAATCGTTTATAAATGAATCAGTTATAAGAGTTAAAATCATAATAAATATATTTAATGACAAAGATTAAAATATGTATTTTCATAAGATTTCATGATAATTATTTAAAATATATATCGTGACACTAAAGAGATTAAAATAAAATAGATAATGATCAATTTAAGAGACGAGTAATGATTAAAAATATTTATTAATATATATTATGTGGAATATATAATTCATGAAATAGATAATAAAATATTATTATGAGACATTTTATGAAACACAATGGCATATGAAATATTTTCATGAATAAGTAGTTTCATAAATAAGTAGTTTATCACAAAAACACCTATTTATAAACTTTTTTACGAGACACATAATAACAAATATAATGAAAAATGTGAAAATAAGAACTAATGTTTTAGTGGAATATATAATTTCTAAACATATTATATGTAATTAAAAAAATGTTATCAAAATCTCTATCTATAAAAAATTTATCAAGGAATAAAACATTCAATGGGGTTTCTTATATTTTGTGTTGTTTCGTCACAATTACATGTGTGATCATTATTAAAAAAATATTTCATATATGTTATCATTTTTGAATACTATAGGTCTATATTAAAAAACTATTATACTTGATAATTAAGTTATTTATAAGATATGTTAAAATTTATTAGATAATAATAAATGTGTAACTGAATATATGAAGCTAATTTTTGGAAACTCTTCAAGAAATTAAAATAGTAGCTTGATAACCGAGAGATGATGGGAATGATGTCAACACGCGAAAAAAATTAATTGTGAATTTAGGAAAATACATTTTCAAGAAGGAATGTTCGCAAGGATACCACATGAAGGAAAGAGAAATAAATTATTTATAGCCATAAATATTTATAGATAACTAATAGAATCTCTAACAAAATTAGTATTGATATCTCATCTTCATAACATTTGTGTGCAAGAATCAAAAAACCATAAATAAACTAAAATTATATTTTGAGAGGACCTATAAATGAATATATTTTCATTAAATGTTATCATTACCTTACATAAATAGTAGTGGAAAAATTTTCAATATCTTTGATAATCCTAAATAAATTTATGTAAATGTGGGGTAGAGAGAATAATATATAAAAGGATGATGTGTTTCATGTGAGTTTCACATGATACTAATATTTAAGGGATATTTCTGAATAAATTTTGAGTTTAGTATGAAATATATTTTATTATATTATTTTTTTCACTATCAAGTCTTGAATTTTTTACGTTATTCAAAAAAACATTATACATACATGTAAATTGAAATCCATATAACCCAATTTCAGTCTCTATAATTCCATCGATGTTGGAAGTTGAAGTAACTTTTACTAATCTAGACATTCTATTATATAAGAGAACACATTCAATAACAAAACCTGAAACTAGATCATATTTTGGAAATGTGAGCAAGGGTATGAGTTGCTAATTCTAAATAAATCCTGATCCAATCATAAAATGAAACATGAATCATAAATGGTTATTGTTTCAACTCTTGATTTTAAACTCAAAATGATGGTTCTATAATTCTTTGAACTACACCGCATCATAAATGTGTTGTATAATTAAAAATGATTCTTGAAACTCTAATGTAATTTCAATTATAGTTCATTATAATTAGTAAAAGTCAATAGTTATAAGTAATCATATTGAAAGTGTGAAAAATAAAATAAAGGAAGGAAAATTAAAAGACTAATGAATGATCATTTAGGTTTTCTAATAAATTATAATTTGAAATGAGACTAACTTAAAACTATTATGGTGAATAGATGGAAATATTATTTGATCATTATTTTTTTATGTAGAATAATTCTACTGATAATAAAAAATGAAAGTTGGTTAATGACAAATCAATCCATTATTAATGAAACCATTATGGGAGGCTGTTGTCTAACCATTTAAATGTCATAGAATTATGAAATATAAATAATAATCTGACATTTTATATGAGATATCAGAAATAAGTATTCATTAATTGAAATAAATTATACATAGATCATAGAATATAATGAAAAAATTAATCTTGATAATTGAACAATTATAATACAAATATTACAGTAGGAATAAATTAAATAACAAACTACAATGAAAAAATAAAAGAACATTCTTACAAAATTAGGAATAAAAACAAAATTTGAACAACAGATAACAAGAGGTATTGATAATAAAGACTTATTAAATAAATTTTCATGGAAAATAATGGTACTAATTTAAGGGGATAATGAAAATTAAGATGAATTATACAAATAAAATTCATAAAAAATAAATGAAAAATAAAATAAACCCCATCCAAATGAAAATTAAAAACCTCCAAATCCAGAAATATTAAAATTAGATAAGAAATTAACCATGTAATCAAGACATACAACCCCAAAAGGATGGAAATCTTAGGTGGAGTTTAAGGATACAATCTCAAGAAAGCATAAAAGATGAATGAAATCAGTGGGTTATTTGTCATAATTCACACGGTGGAAGATATGACATGAAAATAGGACTCAAAATGATAAAAATAATTGTATGGGTGACAAAATTAAATGATTCAAAAAAATTGTAATGTTAAAGCTATGACATCAGATTATACATAATAATATAGAATATCAGGGGTATTGAAAAATTGAGAAAGGGATGATCATAAAAAGATAAAATCAAAATCAATTACCAAAGAAATACTTCAGTGTAAAGGAACCCCTTAATTTAATATGAGACAGTGACATACACAACGACAGAAGGATAAAAATACCCAAATCTAAGGAGTTCTCTGGTAGGTTTTCAGAAGATGGAGTTGGATGTGGAGGTAGGGGTGGAGAGGGGAGTATGAGAAATAGATTTGAGGAGGGAGGTATATGTTGAGAGGGGAGTTATGGAGTGAGTTAAGGAGAGAGTAATAATGGATTATGGAAGAGGGATAATGAATAAAATATTAACATTTGAGCAGGAAAAGGGGTATGTAGAAACTACATGTGGCTTCAAGATTATATATGTTTAATATATATAAAAAATACAGATATGGGAACATAGAATGACAATGATGAAAACTTCCATTAAAATGAGTGAGAGAAACACTTGAAAAAATGATTGAAAAATATAATTGGATTAATTTTCTAGTGGTTCATCTCAAATCGATCTCCTTTAATTATCAGAATGCTCTCAGTCAAAACAAAATGTAGAGATGTTCCCCCAATTAGGGAGGTCCAAATATACAGCCTAGTCAGGGATAATATTTTTTGACTAGAGGCTCTCAAATGTCCAATGTAGTAAAAAATAGGTGCCCTAGTAGGACACCACAATGAATATTTTGTTGTCACTATTCACCATGCACATGTTCAGCATATTCCACTCCCCATCTCATTCTAAATCCAACTACACATTTTTCTCCCTCATTGTTGTAAATTATTGATGTTAGGTATCATTATTGGATTGTCCTTGAGGATTTGGAAATATAAATACTCCCAAATAGGAATCCACGGTGTAACATAGTAGTTAAGAATGGTGAGTATCAAATATAATGGTTCAAAAGACACTTCCCACAATATTTTCTTAGAGGAACATATTATAATAATGTAAGTGAATGGAAATGAAGATGTCTATATGTTTCCACATTGAAAATTTTTATCTTCCAGTAATACCACTAGGACTAAACATATGAAAAATTGTATGGGTTCAAGAGACTCACACACTTCAATATGAGAGCCTTTTTGGTAGAAAATGTGCACTCTATAAGAAAAATATTATTCAATGTTCTTTTCAATATCTCGTTGAATGTTTTTTCCATACCTTACCATTGTCGAATGTCGTCGGTAGACTATATTTATCATTCAAAAAATTACATGTCACAGTGATAAATTTTCTCCTTAACTAGGATAATTATAAGTAACTTATGAAGACCCATTAAGATTATATTGATTCACTATACTAAGGTTGTGGTCATGTTTCCATACCTATTCCCCTATTATATTCCAATGTTAATTTTTCATTTTGAAACAACATCATATATTTATACACTCCATGATTATCCATTCATATTACTTCTAATCATTGTTCAGATCTATTTTGATTAAGAAAATATGATACTTGAATGCGATCATATTTCAAATAAATTAACCTTATCATTTTGTTGATATCATTTAAAACAAGCAATATATTGTATACCAAGTCTCATCATTTCCTTATTCATAGGATCATCATGGAATGTTTTTTGAAAGTTTATACAAATGTTTCAAATATAGTACTGATGATGTGTATTTAGGGGTCTCTATAAAACATGATTTGTATTGATTGCCTTATCTATTTATCGATGATTATAAAAAATCAAACAGACACCAAATATGTGGAAAAAATTGTTGTAGATACGTACTAAAAACAAACTCCAGGATTTATTTTTTCCTTCTCTATAATGGAAAATGAAAGCAGAAATGGTGAACGATTTCCATATTCAGTATTCAAAGTCAAGAATGCACCGATGTATTTTCCATATAGATACACCCGTCAATTTGTAGGAACTTTATTTAGATACTAAATATACCAATACATGGAAGAAAATCCTAGAAAAATCATTGAAATTTCACATGAGATAAACCAAGTCATTTTTCATGAGACACATATTAATTCATATGAAAATTGAATATAACTTGCATGTTGTGTCTAAATATATAATAAATTGCATAAAAATCTACTAAAAGTCATTCCAACCACCATAGACCTTGAAAAGTTCCTACAGTTTCTCCATCCATGCCTTATTATAGAAAATATTGTAACCAATATTGTAATATATCCTATCATTCATAAGGGATACATGAACACATTTTTTCATCCTAATTATCTAAATGATAATACATGGCATAAATTCAGAATATATTTATGTATGATCCTGTATTAGGTTTAGCTAAATAAAATTATGAGATGCCTCAATCTTAGAAATTATCCATCCACCAAAGTCAATGTTAGGAATCACCCCAAGAAGAATCCATAGTAATCCCTATAGTTTTCATAGCATATGATGTATTTCTCATGGTTTCATTCATAAACTAAATATTTACAGAGTCTCTCAATATAATTTATTTATTTTTTGTACATATTTACTTGGAAAATATCCTACAACATATAATATTTTGTCCATACAACTAAATATATCTTCTAAAATTCTAGGAAACTCAATTTAAGGTGTGATAAAATTTTATTAGAATATAGGGAAATGTTTTGTTTCTTATGAATAAGATTCGAAGAGTGGTAGATGATTTATTATGTATCATCGATTCTGTTCAACAACTAAATCTCTAGGAAAATCCTCCCCATATTCTACTTCTTCCACCTTATCATGACAATATTCTTTGTATATTCCATCATTAGAAATTTCCTCATTTTCAAAATTATGTTGTTGTATATTTAGGATATTATTTATATTTTCTTCTTCTACATCATATAAAATATCCTTATTTTTTTGATGGAATTTATTTAAACACTCGTGTATATATTCATATTCGAAAAATTTAATTTTTCTATTGTTCACTAGAAACCTCAACATATAACTCCATCATGAAACCGAATTTTTTTCATAAAATAATTTCTTTTCTTTTTCTTATTCATCATTAGAACCCAAAAGACAAGCTATGCGAAATAGAAAATATTGGAATTTTAAATTTATACAGCTAATAGACCATATCTCTTGAGCAGGTCTAAAATTTTAATGACTGAATTTTTTTCCGAAATTCATATTAGTATTAAACAATAAAAGTTTTGAACCAATATTTCTTGTTGTGTACTATAAGAAACTACTATCTCATTTTGAATGGCCTCTCCTTAGCAGTAGAAATATATAAACAAGATTCATAACGTGAAATATATTTTTTGATCAATATTTTGATAGTGTTTCATATAATATATTTAAATATTTATATTAGTTTGTATATATGTAATAATTTTTACCATATTTAATATTTATATATGTATTTTTTCAATATCATATAAATACAGTAATAATTTTCTTATATATTAATATAAATTAAATAAAATCGTATTCCCTAAATTTTGATAATTATATTGATAATAATTTTTTTATTCTAATATGTCTTAAAATTATTAAACCAGAGTAACCTTTAACAATTCTAAAGAAGATTTAAAGGGATGCTTTTAAAAAGCATAAGGCAAATGATAAAACAAACCATTATTAAGAAAAAAATGAGTTTATAAAGGTATCATTTAGGAGTGAGAAAATATTGGTGATAAATGGAATTATTAATCAATGAAATGACATAGAATAAGGTCAATCATTATAAATGATAAAAAATTAAGGGAAATATGGTCACATATGTTTTACATCCTTGAAGATCTAGAGTCATGGGAATGACTGTGAATCTCTTGTCAAACCCATCGAAATCTAAAATGTAGCATTGGCTGCTAATCAAAAAGTGGAAGGCCCCCTAATATGCACCTTAGGGTCCCCATTCACAACTATCCCATACATGGAAAAATCAATGTCATATTTCCACCTCTATATCAAGGTTTTGGAATTGAAGGCCTTTCACCTCAGTTTTATATTCAGACCATCTCCAAATCACATTGTTAAGATAAAATATAAATTTAATGTAATATAAGGATATATGAGATAAAAATGGAACCATTATTTAGCAAGGATAGTTGGATGATTGTGTAATACAGAGGGTTGGTGTCAATAATGAGAAGGGACATGTTGTTGGTATGACATGTGGACTGGAGGCTTGGGATGATTTTCCATTTTTTGGTGGTGAGTTTATAGATGTCGAAGTAGGGGAAACTACCAGTCCAATTTAGCTGATCACTAACTGCTAGTTGAAGGATGAACGTATATTGGTAGAAAAGGACATGTACTCCATGGAGAAACAAATTTTCATGGGAATGGGTAATATAAAAATTTAGCTGATGGTGTTTCCCAAGTAAGTGAGTGTATAGAGATAACCGGACAAAGTTCCATTCATGAGAGAGTGTAGAGTGTAGAAAGTGGAGTGGTGGGTAAGTTTATTCTTTTCCTTGGGCAACAGTCGAAGAATATTTGTCATGTTAAGGGGAGTCTATGTATGGAACACTTGGATGGTTTTTATGGAGATAATGGCTGATTTAATTCCTTCTCTATATGATCCACCATAGAAAAAGATCATAGTACAAAAGAAATTTATCAATTATTTACTATATTTAATTATAGTGTTAAATATATCCATTAATCTATTTCCCCCCTAAATAATAAAACACTTTCTATCTTCTATGCAAAACTTAACCTATATTTACATATTTTAATACTTGATGTAAAAACAGAAATCTTAAATTTCAAATATAAATTTTATCAAAACAGAATGCAAAAAATATATATTTTAAAATTTTCATTATTTGAATTTATAATATCAATGGACGCACTATAATATTAACGATATACAAATAGAACTGATATGACCTAAAATCAATCTGAAATTAATTTTTCATCTAATATCTAACCAAGCATAATCAAAATTGATAATATTTAAATAAATATTTGTATATTTTAAAATATATATATATATATATATATATATTTGTTTCAAAATGTGTGTGTGTATATTAATATATGTGAATTTATATTTCTATAATTTTATAATTACAAAATTTTTTGTATATTAATATTATATAATTTAAAAATAATATTTCTATATTTATAATGTATTTATTTTTAATTTCCATATATTAATATTTTTACATTTTATATATTTATGTATCTATATCTGTCGATATTTTTATATGATTATAATAATTTATATTTTATTTATAATATAAATATATATATTTGAATATATTTATCATATAATTTATTTATATATACATTTCTCTTATGTATTTTAATAAATTATTGTATAATTTTATTTATGAATACAATTTTATTAATTTTGTCCTACATAAATTATGAAAATAACATTGATAATATTGTTTTATAATATTATTGAATATTTACAAAATGGGGTAACATTTATCATTTAAAAGGTTGTCTTGATAACTGTAATCCCTTATGAGTTCTTAATAAAGAACTGATAAATCTATCTTTATCACCGCTAAAAAAGTTATTATAAAGGTACCCTTTATAAGTGATAAATAACGCTATCAAAGAGAATCTTTTATTAGTGGTAAAATTTTTTATGTAGGTCATCTGTTATCACGGATATGAAATTTAACAAAAGGGTATTTAATATAAAACACATATACAACATCATTTTTATTAGAGGGAGGAGGACATTTATGTGACACACCTTCTTGATCCTTGGGAAATCACATGAATAGGCGTGAAATGTTTTTTTATTTGGGGAAGGATTTATATGATATTAAATTAAGGCTAACTGTTTGTTCTTTCATTAAATAACTTTTATTTAGTATGATATTTATTATTATAATAATGAAATCATACATGAATTGATTTACCATGAAAATATTAACAATTAATAAGGTTGATTATAACTCCCAAAGTAGAACACAACACAATGAATCAAAATTCTAGTAAACACACACTTCCAAACCCTAACCACCGCACTAAAAATAGTTGATGTTTCAAATATTAATAAAAAACTATATTATTAAAAATTTAGAATGAAATAGTACTTCACACATGAAAATTCATGTGACTATTCCCCAATTCATTTAATAAAATAAAAAAGTTAACAATAATTTCAAATACATAAAGAGTTTTGTAAATTAAAATGAAAGTTAATGTGAAAAAAAAATTAAAGATATTTTTTTGGACAACTACTATGGAAACTGACAATATTAGGTACAGTAAAAATGTTTGAAAAATATCAATAATTTTTTTGATCCTTTATCTTGTTGATAATCATTTTAGATAATTATTTCTCCTTGAAAAAGTCTCTTTTTCATATATTCCAAACCAATAACATTTATCTTTAAAATCATTCAACATGGGTTTTCTCAAATAAATGATCATGTTTAAAGATAATAGTAAATATTCATATAGACTAAAATGTATCTTGAATATGTATGTATTTAAATAATGATGTGTAACTGAATCATAATTATAATTTTTAATCATATAAATTTGATGTCATGTAAAATGAATCTATTAACTAGTAAGTCCAACATAATATTTGCATGTATAAAGAGAAACATGGGATTATTATTACCTCATTTTTTATTTCTCTCATCTAACCAAAACTAATAACCACAATAATAAAAAGACCTGAACTGGTGAGATCAATAGTTTCAAGTAATAGTAAATTTTCTGCAACATCAATTGTGGCTGGAACTTAATGTTCTATTTGTTTGGTAATATTTGATAGATGGTAAACTATAAGAATGTTTGAATGTTTTTTTCACACAATTTCCTCTGAAATGTGGCAGAAACATAACATATATAATTTTAATGAGTGTGATATAAATAATTATAATAAATTTAAATTGGAAATTGAAAATTTATTAAAACACATACTATTTCTACAACCCTCACCAACCCTCTTCTAAGTCACATTGCTAAATAGTTTTCAATACTATAGAAAACGATTCCTTGACAAGAAGAATATTTAAAATTAAATAAATGATAAAAATACTTATGGTTTAATTAGTTAATAAAGTATACATATAAATTCAATTTATTCAAATAAAAATAGGGGTTCCCCAATACATGATACAATTTGGATTTCCGTAAACATATATGGCAGAATTCAGAACTAAATTAAATAGCATCCGATGTTATAATGTCTTGAACTTACATACATATACATATATAGAGTGAATGAATAATTTATAATTAGATCACTTATAATAGTTCAAATGTTAATCAATATATTTAATGATAGAAAATAAATTAGGGGATTTTATTATAATTTCCTGAAATTTATTTATAATATATATTTCAAAAATAAAGTGATTAAAAATAAATAGATTAGGATTAGTGAAAGAGATATAAAATGATTAAAAATAGTAGTATATAAAATTTGGAATATATAATTCATGATTTAGTTAATGATAAGTGATTATGCAATATTTTGTAAAAAACAATGGCATGTATAATAATCTCATGAATAATTATTTTCAGAAATAAGTAATTTATTACAACTAGACCTTTTTATAAATGTTTTTACCGGAAAAATGGAATACATATAGAAAAATGTGATTAGAAGTAGTTATTTTTATTGGAATATATACTTTCAGAGTGTATTGTTAGGAATTAAATAAATCGTATCAAAATATGTATCAATACGATATTTATTAAAAAAATTGACCTATCATGCATATTTCTTATATTTTTTGATTTTTATTACAATTACAGGTGTTTTCATTATTAAAAGGGAATAGTTTCATATATGATATCATTTTTAAAAATTTTGTCTTTTTATTTAAAAACAATTATACATGGAAAATAAGTTATATATTAGATATGTTACAAATTCTTTGATATAAATAAATGTGTAATTTAATATGCAAAGTTCATTCTTGGAAAATGGTTAAGAACTGAAAATAGTAGCTCGATATTTGAGAGGTGGGGGTACATGAGGTAAAAACCTAAATACTAATTAATGGAGAACATGTGAAGCTTCTTGGACAAGGAGGAATATGCATGAGGTGACCTCCCAAAATATTGAAAAACGGACGGTTCATTCTGGATTCTCACTTTTTCCTCAAAAGTTTTTTTGAAATAAAAATTTAATTTTCAGTCAATGAAATGATCTTTATGATATAAAATATTCGAAAAATACTGTCTGGAAGACTCATACAACCATAAAAATGATATTTTAATATGTCATATAAATGACTTTATATTCAATAAATGTTAACATTACCTAACATAAACAACAATGGAAAAAAATTCAATCTCTTTGATATTCCGAAATAAAGTTTTGTGGAACAGGGAAAAATATTCATATATAGAAAGCTGATGTGTATAATTCTAGTTTCACATGATACTGATATTGAATGGTTTTTCTGAAAGGAATTTTGAGATAGGTATGAGACATCTTTTACTATATTATTTTTTTAGTAATCAAGACTTGAAAATGTTATGTTAATAAAATTTTATTTCCAAATATATATGAAAATATAAATCCATCTATCAAAAATTAAGAATTTTTAATGTTGTTGATGTAGGAAGATGAAGAAAGATCATTTAAACTATATATTCCTTCCCTAAAATAAATCATTCAATAATAAAATTTAAAACTAGATCTATTTAAATAAATGTGAATGAGGGGAAATAGTTCATAATTCTAACTAAAAATTGGTAAAATATTGAAATGTAAAATAAAACTATAAAGGTTATTTTTTAGACATTAAATTTCCACTCCAAATGAGGGTTTGATAAATTTTAACATCCATTGCACCGTATATGTGTAGTGTGGTATTCATATTTTCTTGAAAATGAAATGGAATTAAAATTATAGTCCATGTTAATTAGTGAAATTTCATATTTATAAGTTAGATTAAAATTGTGTAAATGAAACTAAAGAGAAAAAAACTAAATGACTAACGATTGATCAGTTATTTTTAAAAATTAATTGTACTATTTTGTGATATTTACATAGAAATATTTCAATAAAGGAATGTAATGATTAAATGAAAATTATTTTTTCAAATAAAATTGAATTCTATTGATCATAGAAAATGACAATATGATACTGATTAATCAATAAACTATTAAAAATAATTATTTATGATTTTTATATTACCATGTTAATGGTATAGAATTATTAAATATGAATAATCATGTCACAATATATATGATATATTAGAAATATATATACAAAAAATTAATATTAATTATATATATATTATAGAATATAATACACAGAAAAACTCAACATGACAATTTACTAATTATAATAAAAAGATTATATATTAAAGAAATAAAACATTATAATCAAATATAAAATCAAACATACATTCTTAAAAAATATAATAAAAATAATAAATGAATGAACAAGAATTAGATTAGTGACCATAATTAATTATGAAATTTATTTTCCAAGAATATGAGGGGAATGGTGAAAGTGGTTAATGAAAATTTGGATAAATCTGGTAATGAAAAAGGACTAAAAATCAATGAAAATTTAAATAAATTATATCCATATAAAAATAAAAAACAACAAAAATTCCAACAGAAGAAAATTAAAGATGTAATGAGACAAGGTATTTAGATAAAAAAACCATAAATAATGGGAATAATAGGTGGAGTTTAGTGATATAAAATCAAGAAAGTATATTAGATGAATTACACTAATGGTATTCTAGGGAATGTGATCCATAGTCCACACAGTTGAAACTGTGACTTGATAATAGAGCTCAAAATGATGAAAATCAAGGGAGGGTGATGGAAATAGATGATCAATTGAAATTATCAATGAAAAATATGCGACTTGAAAATGGTGCTTCAAATATTGAATAGTGATGGAATTAAACAATTGAGATAGGGAAGAACAAAAAATGATCAAATTGATTTCGGTTAACAAGAAACAAATGAGTGTGAAGAAAACCCTTCACAAAAGAGGAGACCAGGACATACATAAATACATGATGTAGAATATACCTAGATTCATGGAGGTTTCAGGGAGGAGGATGGAATATATAGGTGGAGTTAGAAGATTGGGTGGATAATGGAGTTAAGAAGAGGGAGTTGGGGTGGGAAGATGATGTGGATGTTGAAGTCAGGGAGGGAGTTAGGGAGGGTGGAAGAGAGGATTAAAGAAGTGGGAGAGTGATGAGTTCAAGAAACAATGAGTGGAAAACGATGAGACATGGTGAAAACATGTCAAAAATATTTATTCCAGGTGCAATGTAGGTGTGTGGTGGTGGTCAATAAATTAAAATTTACATTAATTATAATTTTAGAAAACAATAAATGAGGATCTTTCATGCCCAATTTATAATTAATTAATTCAATATCTAATGGAATGAATCCTTGGATTTGGAACATTCTTCAGTATTGAATGCTGATCATTAGAAAAGTCCATTTCAAATATCCATTATATCACTTTGAGGATCCAAAAATAAAATCACTATAGAGGTGATCCATATATTCTCTTATGATATCTGATCAATAACACTTAGTCTCTTGGTTCTAGTGTGGTGAATCAGATGCCTTTTATTGTTTATTCATGTTGTATTGTTCTTTGGTTGTAAAAAAACATATCTTTCCTTTATCATTCTTGACATACATAGATAGAGGATTCGAGAGATAATTCGTTGAGTGAAATAATTCTCTCTTTTTCGATTGCATATCGATGATCCACACAAAAGACAAAACCATTTATTTATAGATATAAGATCTAGGATAAAAAATAAATTTAATTGAATGCCACCCATTAAATAAAATTATAAATTTTAATGAAACCCCATTCCTCATAATAATCATCCTATTATAATTTTTTGAGAACACTAACATGAAAAAATTGATAAATAATATTTTTAGAATTGTAAATAAAAATTTATCACCAGAATCGGCCAGGGTTTTATTGAACTCTTTGTTATTTATTGAATACCCAAATAAATATTTTATAAATAAATAAAATTTTTATTCACATTCAAATGAATAAATATTTATTAAATATTCAATAAAATAAATAATATAAATTTATTCACATGTGAGGGAATGAATATTTTTTAAATTTTTGAGATGCATACTAGTTGAATATAATCATTCCTCAGTCTTGAGAATAATAAATTTTCTTAATTTAAATTAAAATATAATTTAATTGATATCAATAGAAACACTTAGTGTGTTACCCTCAACAATTCTTTCTCGTTTGAATTATACGGGCTAACCGAAATTCCCTAATTTCTATCTAGTAATGGGTAATGGCACCCAACATAATGCACATAATGTCACATCATTGACATTTTCATACAAATTATAACTATATAAGAAAATCCATTTTTCAAAATATCTCATCAAGCTGGTTGAATGATTGTGCCATCAACCAGTATGCTCAATACATCTTTATCTGACTATCTGAAATAAACATGTTGTTACACTAATACCACAAAATCTAGGGAGATGGTATTATTCCAATCAAAGGGTTTATATATCATCTTCCACAAAGAAGGAAATGAAAATCCTTCCTAAACTATTCAATTAATGAAATTTCTATCATGATGCTACCAACATTCCATGTTTCCTACCAACATATGGCGTGGCAATTTTAATAAGTAAATCTATTTACGTGAGTCATGATATGCACCAATGATATTATGAATGTATAAGGACCATTACACACACTAACATATAGGAATTTATGATGACCCCAAAACATGTACAATTCCTAAGGGTGGGTATATTCCCATAATCTCATGACTTGAAATTACCATGTGCGAAATTCATGAGATAAAGCCTCATAATCTTTTGGGAACTCACACATGATAGTCTAAATATTATGTTTCAAATCATAGTACGTTATCTAAAAGGATAATAATATTAAGAAAATTCACTATGACAGATCATGATATATACAAAGCCGACTTTTATCAATGATAAATAAAAATCTCTGATAAAAGGTCTATGTTTATTAGTGATAGTTAAAAGAGCGGATAAATATATACCCTTTAACAATTCTTATTTTATCCCTGATAAAGGTGTATCTTTATAATCACTATTCATAGCACTAATAAACACTTTTAATGAAAAATGTTATTTAAATATATAAAATTATAAAATTTATATTAAAAAAATATTTGTTATTTGTATACATTAATTAAAAAATTCATGTTAGTAATTAAAATAAATTTCATATATTAATATATATATTTTTGACAATTCAAATATATATATTGTTTAAAAAAATTTATTAAAATGTAATAAATAAATAAATAAATATTTTTATAATTATAGAATTATAATAAATATATTTAAATTTTTATCATATTTTAAAAAACATATTTAAATAATATTTTTTTATTTATAATTATATATATTAATATACTAATAAATATTAATAAATATATATAATTATATAAATATATATAATTAATAAAATAAATATAATTATATACATATATTTAGTTATATAATTATATATTTTTATATAAATCATATATAATTATAAACATATAATAATATATTTTAAAATATTTATAAAAATATTTATTTGTAACTAGAATTAACTATATTATGTTCTTGGAGTTATAATTACATTAAAGACACACACACCATACACATAGTATAGAAAGAGAGGATATAACCCCACCAAGGGATAACCCACCAATTATGCCTTATTTATTCAGTACTTGGACTGAACGTCCAGTAGGAATGATGCCCATTACATTCCCTAAAAGTCCCAAAAATTGTCCTAAAGGCTCAGTGTAGCGTCATGCCTGCATCATACTATCTGCAATATTAGTTCTGTGTTATTTCTGTATCACCGCTTGCCTGCATCAAGCATGTGCCGTGCTTGTGTCACTGCCTACCAATGGAAATTCGCCCCCACCAGGATTTGAACCCAGGTCTAATGTAGGATTACAGGGAGCCTTTACCACTCAAGCATGCCCCTAACAAGTATTGTTAATTAAAATTAGAATTATAAATATATATGTACATATATTTATAAAAATATAATAAATATATTTAAATAAAAATTATTTACTATATTTATAATTATATATAAATATATATAAATAAATATATTTAATAATATATAAACAATTAGATAAATATATATAATTATATAAATGAATGTTTGTATGTGTCTCTGTGTATAAAAATGTGTGTATGTTTATTTGTGTGTGTAGATGTGTATGTGTACATATTCATGTTTATAATTCACAAAATATTACGAATATAATTTTTTATATTTTAATTATTTATTTAATTTAATTTATATTTTTATTATTATATATTCATTAAAAATGTTAACATTATATTTAATCATTTTGTAATATATATATATATATATATATACTATAAATGAAATATTTTCAATATGTTTGTAATTTATATGAATAATATATATTTATTTTTTTTTATTAAGTTTAATTTTTTTTACATTTATATAATTAATCTAGTTAAATTATTATTAATACTATTTTAATTTAAATATTAAATTATACAACTATAAATACATATATGTTTTTAAAAAAAGTATTCAATATATTATATAGATATATATTTAAATAATTATAAAATTATGATAAATATTTTTAGAATATTTATAATTATATATTAATAAATATATATGTTTAAATAAATATATATACAATTATAAATAAATAAGTTTTAATTATATCTATTTATAATTGTAATTATAAATAAAAAACATATTTGACTATTTATAAAATTATACTAAAAAAGGTTTGAGTATTAGTTGGCAAGCTAACCCACACCGACTAAAATTATTATAAAAATAGTAATGTGTTACAAAGAGAGGAAACTGAAACACAATAACATTAGAAATTTCCCACAAAAAAAAACAAGAGATCAACTCCTACCACTCCCTCTAGATCCCAAGTTCCCAGGATACTGACCTCTGTTCTTTGGGTGTCTCCCTTTCTACCATGACTGATTTAGATGGGGAAGCACAATCATAGCCCTCCATGAGAAGTCTAAGTAGTCCTCTAGAATTATGTTTCTCATGTATTTACATGAGTGATCCTAAATGTCAATCATCAGATTATGCCATAAACCATCCACAATTTTCATTGATATCAATGTTTGTACTATCAAATAATTCCTAAATCCAAAAACATATGGTTCTAATTTTTCAATGGTAACTTTTTGGTGTAAGTAAAACCATTTATTCATTTCATCCATAAAGTGTTGTGGCTTCCTATCACATTCATAATCAACTGGAGGGTCTTTGAAATTTTTCGCTTTAAAATTCAAAATCTATGAGAGAGGCATTTTGAAATGATTCTTAAGTAGGTTTCCTGAGATTGGAAAATTGAGATAGATTAGTCCAATACAGATTTTAATTCAAGAACATCCGCCTACCGCCCCTTTCCTGACATATAACTTCCTTTCTAAAACCCTTTTAATTAGAATATCTTACATTAACAATTGATGGATGTTGTCATACTAACAAATCTCATTGATCATCAACATCATGGGAGGCTATATGAACATGAGACTCACCACATCCTCTAGGATTCATTCCTATAATCACATGGGCATACTACTTTCTATTATTCTAACTAGAATTAGTGGTTGGGAAACCCACCACTGAACCTATCCATAATAAGTTCGTATTCCCATATGCATGAGAAGATTTGGTATTTCTGGGTAGGACCATTTGATAGCCATCATTATCCATAACTTTATTTCATTTTTCCATATTCCTATATGCCTCCATATCAACCATGAGTCCTAAAGGCATATATACTGAGATGAAAGCACCAGATCCTCCCCGACGGAAGCTTTAGATTTCACCAATGCACCAGAGCCTTCAAAATCAGGATCATTAACGTCACTATCCACACCTAGTAGGGAGATATGTACCCTAACCTTTTCTATAATAGGAATTTCTAAGTCGAAAACAATATCAATAGTAGCAGTATATTTAAGTTGATTATTTGATCCATAGGAATGAACATCCGTAAAGGATTTTCACACACTGCACCATCAGGTGTAGTAAGAGAACCAATACTAATTCCATGCCTATGAAACATTCATCCAACATCATTGCTTATATATTTCCTTTCATAAATATTTTCATTAGTTTGGATCTTTGGTTTACAATCCTTAGTCTGATACCCATGCTTAATAGAAGTGGATCACGTAAATACCCTTATATAATTATCTCTAACATAGCCAATTGGCATATATTGAATTTTCACCCCATGCATGCATATTACTATTGAATTTATATACATTCCATCGTGTTTGTATTATTTTCATTATTGGGTTATTCTGTTTATTTCATGGCACTTTGATGAGGGATATATTCTATTTTTCAATTTTACCTATTTTTTCCCAGTTTGATGTTTATGGAACCCAGTTTATATGTTTTCTTACCTATTGGTTTGGACCAATTGTGGGTTGTTGATTACCATCGATCCAACGGCACAGATTACACCCATTTTGTTTCATCCGGATGGATTCGATGCACATTGAGTTTTGCCACTCCATTTGGAACATGAAACATATCCTATGCACTCTACCAGCCTCAGTTACACGAACCATCCTGATGATCTTTGTCGTCCATGAGGCCTCCATCACGCTGATCCTCTGAACCACCTGATGTCTGTCTATTTTGCATTGATTGCCTTTATTTCCTATGAGGGTGAGATGTGCCTCTCTCTATCTCATTATCTCTTGTTCTAAGAGACCTCTAGACGAACTCAGATCTATTCCGACTCCACAAAGAAGAATGAACATTCAAGGAGGCACCCGACACCCGCACTCCCATATGCCGCTACACCTACCACCTCCTGCAACCAGATTACATTTCCGGTGGAGACTCAGTGGGGATCGTCCTGGATTTTGGGATCTTCAAAGGCTACACCTTAAGTGGTAACATTATTTACATTTTTTCAATCGTAACCAATATCTGGTTTATAGATCTTGGATCTATAGCGGTTTATCTTTTCTTTTACATGTATGCTGTTGTACCCTTCTTGTGTGCATGCATGAGTCTGTCCAGGAGTGGACGAGGCAGACTTTAAATGACAGAGTTGGTCACTGCCACCTAGTTCAGCAATCTCGGCCACCTCGAATAATTTCTGTGGTATTTTATTTCTGCAACCGACTATGTAAATTGTGCTTGTGTTCTTTATTATATTCTTAATAAATTGGTTTCCCTAGAAGTGTTCTCTCCAAGCACGTAGGTCCCCTTGGGGCCAAAGCACATTATATCTATTTTCCACATTATATATTCATGCATTGATTGTTTATATTTATCTTGAATATTTTTCTAAATCTGTATCTAGAACTATTAAAACTAGTCCATTAATAACACATTATTATTTTTTCACCATTATATAAAACAGTAGATCTTGTATTTTCATGGGTTAGAGTAATTAACCCCAACAAGTGGTATCAAAGCCTTCTGATTCATTTCTATGTGTTCAAATAAATTTGATATTGATAATTTTGATGGTGAGAATGATTTTAATCTCTAGAGAATTAATATGACTGCCTTGTTAGATCCAAATGTCCTTATTAATTACCTTACTAAAATTAGGAAGAAAATCATCACCACTGCCCCAGATGGGAAGGATTCTACCTCCTTTGTAGATGTCTCGGAGGAGAACCTATGTAAAGCCTGTAGTTTGATCGTTTTATATTTAGAAGACAAAGTATTAAGAGAAGTTGATTATGAGTCTTATGCGGCTGGTATATGGTCTAACTTGGATTCCCTTTATATGACAAAATATCTTATTGGTAGACTATATAAGAAAATGAGATTATACAGATTTAAAATGTGCCATGGGACTACAGTTATGATACAAATTGATGAATTTAATAAGATCTTATTTGACCTATCCAACATTGATATTAAATTTGATGATGATGACCAATCTATTTTATAGTTAACATCATTAGATGATTTATTTAACATTGTTAAAGACTCTATGATGTATGGGAAATACACATTATCTCTTGATGAAGTGAAATTTTATTACCTCTCTAAATACCATTAAGAAAAGGGTAGTGTAAAAACTGAGGCTGTGGTTTTAAATGTGAGGGACAGAGGAGAGTCTAGAGGCCGATGTGAGTCAAGGGGTAGGACAAAAGATAGGGTTCTATCTATGAAACATATAAGTAAGTATAAAGGAAATGCAATCAAATTTTTAAAATGTAAACAACCTGTAAACATAATGTGTAACTCTCCAAATAGGAAGGGTGACTATAAAAATAATAATAATGACTATCCCCTATTAGTTGAACAATATTTTGACACTACTGATGTGTTAAATGTCACTAACACAACCATCTCAGATGACTAGATTCACGATTCAAGATTCTAATTCCATATGTTCCCCAGGAAGAAGTTATTTAATGAGTTAAGGGAATTCAATTTTTGTGAGTTTTTCAAAGGAATAAGAGGAGCTTACACATTATGAGAATATGCTTGATTTTTCTTGAGCGTCATTATGGGACATTCATGTCTCTTGAGGAAGTTAGGTGGGTACCTGAGTTGAAAAGAATCCTAATATCCCTAGGAATTATTGATTGGAGAGGGTATGTCTTTATTTCCGGATCTGGAAGCAATAGATTGTCTCATGGATACCTCACAGTTATGAATGGAACCCTCTGTAATGGCCTGTATGTGTTAGACGGTATACTATATTAGAATCTGCTGAATTCATCTTCTAGTCTAGAAACTAATTCCACTAGTTTGTGGAATAAGATACTAGGGAATTTTAGTTCTAAGGGTCTTAGTAAGCTCCAGAAATAGGGCCTTTTAAGTAACATCACTCCTAGTAGTCTTCCCTTTTGTGAATACTATGTATATGGGAAGTCCAGGTGAGTCAGTTTCAGTAGGTCTTTGTATAAGGCTAAAGAACCTCTAGAATGTGTACATTCTGATCTGTGGGGTCCTTCTAGAGTCACCTCCCATGGTGGAGGATTATAATTTGTGAATTTTATTGATGATTTCCTTACGATATTATGGATTTATATACTCAACCACAAGTCATACACCTTTCAGACTTCTATGAAATGGAAAGATTATGTAGAGAGTGAAAGTAATAAGAAACATAAGGCCTTAAAGAATGATAATGATTTAGAACATATATCCAATGAATTTATTAAATGTTGTGAATCAGAAGGAATTAAAATCTAACAAACTATTGTGGAAACCCCACAATAGAATGGGTTAGCAAAAATAATGAATAGGAAGTTCCTTGAGAGGGTGAGGTGGATGATGTCCCACTCAAAACTCATAGGTCCTTTTGGGCCGATGCTGCTTCAAAAATAGTGTATCTCATTAAATGTTGCCCATATTCTACCAAATTCTTTATGAAACTAGAAGAACTCTGGAAGGGCACACCACTGAATCTTAATCACCTAAGGATTTTTTGATCCACAACTCATACACATTCACATAATGATAAGCTTCTTCATAGGGCTGTTAAGTGTAAATTCATGGGATATCCAACAGCTGTAAAAGGGTATAGTTTATGGGTAGATAAACTGGGTTACTAGAAATACATCATTAGCCGCGATGTTGTCTTCCATGAATCTGGCATGTCCAATGATAAAGATCATGAACCTACAGGATCTTCTGAAGAAGATACAGAACCCACACGGGTTATAACCCAGTTATGTGTGGAAGTCACTTTATGATCTGGTGACCACCACAGTCTTGTGTTGGTCCTGCTCTTATGGTTACCCAAGCCAAACCAGAATCAGATTCCAGTTTGGAATCAGAACCTAAGTGTCAAGAACTAGATGACATGATAAACTACCATCTTACTCATGATAGAGAGAGGAGGGTTGCCTTACCCCTATCCAGTTTCAACCAGGTAGACATTGCTACCTAGGATTTTTATACAGATCAGGGCATGTTCAATGATGAGTCCCAAGATTATAATCATTATATTAAGTCCAATGAAGCCAGTTGTTGGCCGAGAACAATGCAAGAGGAGATGAATTCTCTTCATAAGAACAACACATGGGTTGTTGTTTTGAGACCCTATATTCAGGAAATTATAGGTTGTAGATGGATTTATAAGAAAAAGGAAAACAATGTAGGAGAAAATAAAATCAAATTAAAATCCTGAATGGTAGCTAAAGGTTTTCTATAGCGTGAAGGAATTGATTATAGTGAAATATTTCATCCTGTTGTTAACCATACATCCATTAGAATCCTGCTTTCATTTTCGGCCAAACGTGATATGCATGTGGAAAAAATTGATGTAAGAAATTCTTTTTTACATTGATGCTTTGATGAGACTATTTATATGACCCATCCTGAAGGATTTTTAATATTGTTCAAACCTAAGCATGTTTGGATTCTACAGAAGACCCTGTATGAAATTAAACAATCTTCAAGGCAGTGGTATATTTTTTTAATTCCTTTATGATTGAAAATAACTTTTCTAGAAGTAGATTTGATGTAAATATATATTTTAAGATGACGAAACATGAGTCTTTTTATCTTTTGTTTTATGTTGATGACATGTTGTTAATCTATAAAAACCCAAGGATTATAAATTCTTGTTAAGCACCAGTTGAATTTTAATTTTAAATGAATGACATAGGCCATGAAAATCAAATTCTTGGTATGGTTATAATTTGAGATAAGAAGGCCAGAACCTTATACATATCCCAGTTTTATTATGTTAGGAAGTTATTAATGAGATACTTTTTTGAACATATTAAACCTGTAAATATTCCCTTTTGAAAACATTTTAAATTTTCCCTAAATCAATCTCATAAGAATGAAGATTAAACTTCCTTTATGAATAGGATTACATATGTAAATATTTAAAGAAGTATTTTGTATGCAATTGTATGTTCTAGGACTGATTTTTCCTTTTTTGTTTTTACATTGAGTAGTTTTATGGGGAAACCTAGTAAGGTGCATTGGAATGATTTAAAATGGTTATTAAGGTATGTTTTTATTTTTGATAAACTGTGCATTCGATATTGATTGAATTCTAATTTTAAGGATGACATAGTTGGTTTTGTTTATTCTGACTATGCTGAAAATATTGACACCCAAAATTATATCAATGTATTTGTTTTCCTTGCATATGGAGGACTGGTCTCTTGGAAATGCAACATGAAATCAGTGGTTGCACTTTCTACCACTGAGGCAGAGTATATTTCCTTGACAGAAGCTATTAAGGAAGCCATTTGGCCTAGACGTTTTCATTCTGAGTTATCTTTATCTACTGATAGTATAGTAGTTTACTGTGATATGAAATCTTACTTGAATTAATCTAAAAATTATGTATTCCATGGTAGATCTAAGAAAATCGACATTAGATTGCATTTTATTAGATATATTATAGAATCTGGGAAAATAAGTGTCACCTAGATACCCACTAATGATAACCTGCCCGATAATTTTACTAAGGGTGTTTCATTATCTAAATTCATGAATTGACTTAATCCTCTGAATTTAGTCCCAATTCTATAATGTAGGTTGCAATAACATCATCAATTTATTGTATTTGATTGCATGGTGGAGAATTGTTGAATTTTCACCCAATTCATGCATAATCCTATTGAAATTATATACATTCTATCCTGTTTGTATTATTTGTATAGTTGGTTTATAATGTTTATTGCATGGAACATTTATATAGGAGATATCCCATTTTTCGGTTCGGCCTATATTTTCCCAGTTTGTTGTTTATAGAACCTGGTTTATATGTTTCTTTACTTATTAGGATGGACTTGATGTGGACCGTTGATTACCGTTGATCTGGCAGCTCAGATTACACCCATTGTGTTTCTTCTGGATGGATTCGATCCACTTTGAGTTGTGTCACTCCATTCAGAACATGCCATTTGTCCTATGCATTGTACTGACCCCGGTTATGAAAAACGTCGTTATGATCTTCGCCGTCTACGCGGCCTCCATCCTGCTAATCCTCTGAACCACATGTTTTCTAACTTCTGTGCAATGGTCTCCCTGATTTTTTGTGAGGGTGATATGTGCTTCTATTTGACTCATTCTCTGTAGTTCTGAGGGTCCTCTCAATGAGCTCAGATATGTTCAGAGTCTGTGTAGAAGAAGGACGAACTGTCCAAGAGACTCCCGACACCAGCACTCCCCTTTTCCACTGTAAATACCACCTCCTGCAACCAGATTTCTTTTCTGGTGGAGAATCAGTGGGGATCGTCCCGAATTTTGGTTTCTTCGACAACTTTGTGTCATTTGGTAACAATATTTACATTCTTTTCAATCGTAAGCATGATCTCGTTTGTAGTTCTTGTCTCTGTACTGGTTTATCTTTTCTTCAACATGTATGTAGTTGTATTCTTCTTGTGTGCAAGCGTCAATCCATCCAGGAGTGGATGTGGATGACTCTACATGACAGAGTTCGTCACAGCCATCTAGTTCAACAATCATGGCATCCTCAGATAGTTTCTATGTTCCTTTATTTCTACAATCGATTTTTTAAAATGTGCTTGTGTTATTTCTGGTTTTCTTAATAAATCGGTTGTCCTGGTGGTGTTCTCACCCTGCATGTAGGTCCCATTAGGGCCGAAGCACATTATATCTATTTTCCTCTTTATATATTCTTGTATTTATTTTTTAACATTATCATGAATAAGTTCTTTAATCTGGATCTAGCATGATTAAAACTAGTCCATTAATAACACCATCTTATTTGTTCACTATTATATCAAACATTGCATATTGGATTTTCTAGGGTTAGAGTAATTAAACCCAACAACAAAAATTTGTAAAAAAAATATGAAAATGATTGATACTCATTTACAATTCAAATTTTAACTCACTATAATTCGGATAAAACGTATCAACTATTGTTGAACTATGGTTAAATTCAACAAGAATTCAATCATAATGAACCAATTTATCAAATTTTATGTCATTTTCATGATTGATTAGGGATCCCAAAATAATGCTAATTACCCATAAGATGTAATGATATAAAAAACCATTTAAAACCTTTAATTCTAATCCATGATTGAGCGATGGTGTTCCTACTAAGAGATTGATCAAACTGGGGGTCCTAGTATTGAAAGCACAAAACCCCTGGTTTGAGATTCACAAATCCGCAACTCCAAGAACCCAATTTAAGCTCATGATAGGGAAAGGTGATATGGATAAATCCCATACAAAATGAAACAATTCACCATCCATCAAAACATAAAATCCTCAACAACTGATTTCGAAGATTATCAACCTTCCATGTATCACTCCTTGTGAAAGGGGCGAGTTGTGGAATGATCGAATGCTTACAATCCTCAACTTGGTATTCAATTTTTTGGGATTTTTTCAATGAATTAAATCACAACATTTACCAAAATAATATTTCTCTAAAGAATCAAATCCTATCGAGGACTAGGGAAGAATACGACATTATCAACATACCGTGAAACAATCCAATCATATTGGTTTATAAATTCATGATCATCATAATGGACGTGCCCAACATGATAGTGTCCATCATCCACCTTCGCCAAATCATTTATTGATTCTGTGGCCACAGGATCCACAAAATACTAGAAATAAACAATAGCCTCATATATCTGAGAAGGTGAAAAAATGATGGGTGTAGTATGATGAGATCCAAAGTCCACCAACATCAAATCCCATAACAAAAAAGAACAAAAAACATCATAAACATTAGATATGAAAGTAGAGGTCATAGAGGAGGACTGACTTAATGAAATCTGGATACCTTCTTTTCCACATCCCGCAACAAAATGGCATGCCCGCCATGGTGAAGGATAGATTCCAACTTCTCCACATCCCCCATCACATATGCAAAAACCACATGATGATCATCTTCAGATCTCTTATCTGGAAATAACATGAAATGTCCGACATTATCCTAGAATGTCTGTTCCGATGAGCGACGGACATGAACCATCATCAAAATATGATCTAAATCAGACTACGGAAAATGGGAAATGCCTAAGATAGGATCCAAATATACTCTCGTTGATGGACATACAGGAGAATCTACTAGAATGAAGACGGAATCCATGGTCGAAATCATTACAGTAAAACTCCCTAATCACCATTGGCGTAGAGAGAGAACATATCAATTCCCATTGCTTCATTATAAAATTATTATTATTTATTATGATTTATAAATATATTTATAATATTTAAAATTATATATAAAATATTTTTAAATACATTTATTATAATTATAATTATAAATAATATATATATATATATATATTTATGTAATTATAAAATTACAATGAATATATTTAAAAAATTAATATAGTTATTATATTTATAATTTTTTATATTTATATATTGATATAAATATATATAAATATCTAAAAATACCAGAGAGGTTCGAACCTAGATGTATAAATATATATATTTATATAGTTAGAGAAATATATTTAAATTTATAAAGATACTTTTTTTAAAGGTAGGTACAATGACACATTAAGATAAAACAAGAAAAAGATAAAGATAGAAAGGAGGTCAAACATTGAAATACTACCCACATCAATAATGTAGTCAAAGATTTAATTTTTATGTTGATCTTATAACCAATCCTACGTTTCTCATAATGAATTACAATTTGATCAGTTCATCCTCTCATAAGACTATGTCCATAATATCTAGGATGATGATAACTCCTACAAACATTCACTTACTACAAGTGGCTTTAAACATCATTGTCCTTTGAGTCAGATCAAAAAATATGATTGAACATCCACCAACTCAGACATGTCATCACAAAATGTATCTTGATTATTTTTGTTTGAGGGTGTCAAATCCACATTTATCTATATTCCTCCACATTTGAATTTCTCACCCCCTTTCATCTGATCTGGGGTCCGTGACTACATTTTTAGAGTGACCACTAATACATTTTCATGAAAAGACTCATTTTTACCTTCATTGATCATATAAATCACTCGAAGGAGGTTATAAATTAACATATGCATCTTTATTAGACTTCATATTCCCATTATACTTTTTATAACATGTTCAATTGAATTATATGATAGGACTAAGTCAACCATCCTGCAAGTGGGGAGACTTTATTGATGCTCATCCAATGGGAAGTGTAATCGAGATCAAGGACATGTCACAGGAATTGTAAGAAAAAATTGTTTCCACATTCAGAAGAATGTGGTTTGTATTTCATGAAAGGGTAAAATTAAAATACATCATTATCCACTAAGTTGTCGTTAATTGATGATGTTTTATTCCCTTATGGACCAGTAGCTCTAATAGAGTAATATTTTTAAATTTATTTATTTGTAATTATAATAATAAATCAATCAATATATATTTAAATAATTATAAAATTATAATAATTATATTGAAATATAAAATATATCTATTATAATTTAATAAATATATATATTTAAATATTAAAAAAAATATATAAATACATAAATATATTTATTTATAATGATAATAATTATATATATATGTATTTAAATTACTGTAAAATTATTATAAATTTGTATAAATAATAAATATTGTTATTATATATTTCATTATATATATATATATTGATATAAATATACATAACTATGAAAATATATTAATAAATATATACAAATATTTATAAACATATAGAAATAATTTTAAATATTTTTTTTATATTTATAAATATAAATAAATAAATAAATATTAAGATTATATATTTATTAGTGCTATCATAGAGTTGATAATGATATTTCTTCTTTAGTGATATCAAAACAATGATATCGAGTAGTTTTATCTTCACATTCTATTTTCGCACAAAAAACCACTCTTTACCATTACCGTTGGTTGGAGTGGATACTCAAGAGGGGGGGGGGCATGAATTGAGTTCCAATTTAAATTTTCTGTTAAAAGTAGTATGGTTAAGAAAACCCTCAATTAAAAAACTGCCTAGTTAATTAAGGTAGTATAAATGTAAATGATCAATTGATCAACAAGTTTCTCAAAGACTGATTAATCCTCAGATAAATCAGTGTAGAACACCAATTAAACTTTTGAAACAAGTTTACAAAATTAAACAAATGCACACACTATCCAAAACTAACTATAAAAGTTTAATAAAAAACAAGTTAATGTTTTTGGAAATATATGCAGTGGATAAAATCAAAACAGAGTATATGAGTATTTTCACAACAATGTAAATAAGAGGTTCAGTCTCAAGACAAGACCTAATCATCTCCACTTGGTGATCAATTACCAAAAAAGAGTTTATATTAAAACATTATACACAACCTGTATCAGGATTTACAATAGTTTTCACAAATTATCCATGGAGCACACCCTCTACCACTATTATTCATGGGATAAACAAAAAATATAGACCACACATGGTCTCTTCCACAATTATACGTGGGAAATATAGATAAGATGAATTTTGATGTGAGGATATGAAATATCATCCAGTTCATACACATGAGATAGTGTGTGATATAAAGAGAAAAACACACTTCTCAAAGATGTAAAAGAAAGAAACACAATAGAGAAGTTATGATGAGAAAGATTTTATAAGGCTCTATGTGTTTTCAGATAACCTGTTGACTCCTTGGAATGAGAAACATTGACGTTTTAGTCAATCTCTGGATGTTGTTTCCAAAAAAGAGTGTTGGAACTCAATGTTCTAGCTTCCAGTGTTCTGTTTTTGATGTTGATCAAGATTTGTTGAAGCACATAAGGTGGGAATGAGTTTATCCTAGAATGATCTTTGTGAAGCTTTTGGGTTCAGGATCTAAGTGTTGGATGGTTCCTCTTTTTGATCTAGCGAGTAAGCTTTATCACACTTCTCATGAAACCATTTATTCATGTATGTTTATATCATTTTATATCTTTTTTTCCATTCCATGTATCCAGAAACCTTATTTGTAGGTCTTCCCTTTTTATATTTGAGGAATGAAAATGGGAATCGGTAGATCACGTGCATAATTTCTCATACCTCATACTGTCCATAGTAATGTCTCCTGAAACATTTAAAATCAGTATTAATTAATGTTTGAGCATTTATTTATTTAAAAATGACCGTTAGAATAATATTGAGATATTGAAAAAGTATTAAAGAGTATGTGTTGGTAGACTAGTAATGGTAGCCTTCATATCGGTAGGCTTCAACAGTAGGTGCACATCGGCAAACTCCAACTGTAACATTTAACAGTATGCTCACACCAGTAACCATGTAATGGTGACCTATGTAATAGTGACCTCTGTAACGATGACTTCTGTACTTAGATAAATTCAGCACTGTAAGCTTAACCAATCATGTAGTTAGGTTGAAAGTATATGAATATTACTCTATAGGAACAAGAAACGTTAATGAAACATGATTAGAATATAATGAAGACATGACTCTCACATAAATGAAAACAAGATGTGGGATTATTAATACATGATTTGGGATTATAAAAAATATGATATGGGATTATCTAAATTGGTGAGTCAAACAATATCCCCCTTTTTTATAATAAAAAATATTGCATTGATAAGAGATATGAATCATGGTAAAACAAATTTGACCATGTAATTGAATCAAAAGATTTATGTTTTAAATATTTTCTTCCCTGTGAATGACTTCTCCCTTTTTTATCCCATGTAATATTTTCTCCCCCTTTGTGACTAACAAAAAGCGTAAAGAAAAAAACATAAAAATAGTGAAAACAAATATTATTTATTAATAAAATACGAGTAAAGAATACCAAAATCAATCCCTATCAACTAAGTCCATCCATACACAATCCGCATCAGATATACCCATAGGAACATGGTCCATGGAGGCTGAGGATGAAGGTGCTGAAGGTGGACTGATAGGCCGAGGGATAGCAGTTAGAAAGGTAGGAGGACCTACAATAGAAGAATTAGTAGACTTGTAGTGAGTATATCTCTGTGGAATTGAGGGGGTCAAAATTCTTATGGCCGGGGCGTGATTCATCAAAGGAGCAACACTGGAGAAACTTCAACTAGCTGAAGAAGCGGGAAGAGCAAGAGGAACTATGATTAGAGTTATGTACACATTGAGGAAAGTAAAGGGAATATTCCTTAATTTCATAATGATACTGCCACCTCTGTCCATCGTATAAATAAAATCATCTTTATCCTCCATGAATTTTTCCAAAGAAGGAGTCAATTATCTGAGACTGCTAGCCTGATCCTTAAAGGCTTGAGTGACATGTAGGATCCTTAAGTTTTCCAACAGGAACTTGATGTGACCATTCATATGATTTTTGGGGTACACTCATTTTTAGTAGAAGTCAACTTGATATTTGATGGACTTCGGATCATGAGAAGCTTCCCTTAAATAGTTTCCCACAAGATTATGAATTTCCCCTATGATGGAAATGACCAGAGAGTCTGAGGAACTTCCACTAGAGAACTTTTCAACTTCTTCTCAGAAAATGGTCCAGAAGGCATCGATGCCAATTAGAGGAGAGGATGAAGTGGAAACAGATGCAGCTAGAGGAGTCAGAGAGAAGGTCACTATTTCCTTGAAATATTTGGTGAATCCACTAATCAACCTTTTGACATCATCATCTTTCCATTTCACATGTTCTTCCACATATTTCTGAAAGTCCTAAAACACTATGAGCATTTTATGAACTACACCTTTGATATATGAAAAGTCTCTGTCCACCTGTGTCCTTGAAGACATATAAGAATCTAATTTGGAAATAGGTTGTTTCACTGAAACCATATAATTTTCCAACTCACTGATTTTACTCTGGAATTGCCTTACTTTCTAGAGTATAGTAGATTTAATACTGGAGTGCATTTTGGGTAAGTCAGTTTCTAAATGCACATGAGCTAGAGCAATATCCTTTTCCACCTCTGAAGACATATCCTTCGACATTCTCTTCATGTCGAATTTTTGGGATTCAAGGTCTTCCTTTGTCACGTAGTCTTGAAGGAAAGAGGTTTATAAAGGGAAAAAAGTGAGGTATGGCACTAAGGGTATTCTATTAGGCCTCTCATCTTCTTATTTATTATAGTCTAGACCCAACACCATAAATCCAGGGTCCTCAAACCAACATTTAATCACATGAAAAATAAAAACAATGCATATAAAAACAGGTTCCTCCCCCTCAATTTGATCAATCTTCTTATAGGACACATTAATTTTCTCCAGTCATCCTTGATCAACTACAACATCAGGAACGTTCACTTCCACTTCCTCCCCATAATCTTCAACCACTTTTATAACATGTCCAGCCTCAATGGAATCAGCAGCTTCTTTGTGTTCACCATTTTTTACCCTTTATGTATGTCTTATTAGATGACTAATACATAGAAATTCCTCTACATTTTCAGTAGTAGCTATCTAAAGATCAGCATGACTTGATTCAAAGTCTTCATCCTCATCTGAGGTATCTCTCTCTTCTCTTAAGACAACATTATCCCCTTCTTCTTCACTAGTTTCATATCATTGTCCCTTAGGATATCTTCCCTTATTGGAAATATCTTTGGTGGGATAGGCTCACGAAAGTAAACAATAGTCTCACAAGGATTTTAGGGAAGGTCAGGGTCACTCCTTTCATCTATATGAGAGTCCACTCTTCCTTGAACAACAACAACTTCCCCTTCTATATCTGAGTAGGCAGACTCCGCTTCATCAAGCTTAAGACTAGGGTCTCTCTTATTCATAGGCCTAGTAGGATGAGTCACAAGATTAAACTCTTCATACACCTTAGCCTCATCATTAACCCATATCCTTATCCATGGATTCTAGTTAATCTTCATCAGCTTTAAAATTACTTCGGTGATAAAATGGTTATCTTGTACAACAAAAATTTCTTCCTTATCTTCAGCAACATCTTTGAATTTCAACAAAAGAGATATAAGCTTGGCATGGAATATGGAATTATATTTGGAACTAGGCTTGGTCATGTCTTCAAGTTGAATCATTAATGACCTACACAGTTTGTTGTTATGTCCATTCTTCAGAAAATATAGTATGTATATGTTATGATACTTCAAAACAGTGAAGTCCCCTCTCCTGGGACTTATCACATGCTGAACAAATTTAAAAATTAGCTTATCCACTCCTACCATTTAAACAGAAATGACTTTTCTAGGAATTCCATTCCCTTTCAACTCATCAAAAGCTTCTTCATATCAAAATAACTCACTAGTAGGAGGCACCAATTTTGAGTAATATTCATAAATTCATTCATGAGGAATCATTAAACAATCATCCCATTTAGTATAGGAGAAACCTACATTTACTCCATTTACTCTGGAGGTCATCCAGTGCTCATTCTCAGACTACCCTAACTTCAGATACACATTGAACTCTTTCACCAATTTCATGTAATAGGGCCCATTGTTGTTTGCAAAACATTCAACCCATCCTTGAGCTTCCAGTTCCTTAAGCACAAAAGATCGACCCGAAAGCCGCCACTCTGAACTTAATTCCATCTCAAATACTATTTTTCTTTTGGATAAATGAGGGTTCAGTATCATTTCTACTGTTTCGATTCCACTACTCAACTCAGCCTTGGGTCTCTTAGGATCAGGTTCGTCTCCTTCATCATTTATTAGTGGCCTCTTCAATCTAGCAATTAATCCAGAGTAGTTCGAGGTTTTGGTAAAGGTTTATGTTCTGTGATTTTAGAGCAAGAGTTTCAGATGAGGTTTTTATGTGGATCAATATGTCGTCTGTGTTCTATTTTTATGATTTAGGTATCGAAAAATAAAACAGATAAAATAAATAAATAATAGCAGAAAAACGATTCAGATTCCGGTTGAGAGCACAAAAAATGAAAATTCCCGGACATCGAATGTCTATCGGTAAGGAGGTATCTATAAGGTCTAATGGTGAGGTCCTAGCAGTGAGGTCTGACTGTAATGTTAAAAAAGTATGGTTCTAATAGTGAGGTCTGGTTGTAAGTTTCTAAAGGTAAGGTTCTAACAGTGAGTTCTGACGGTAAGGTTCTAAAGGCAATGTTCTAATAGTGAGGTCTGACGGTAAGGTTCTAAAGGTAAGGTTCTAATATTGAGGTCGGATGGTAAGGTACTAAAGGTAAGGTTCTAACAGTGAGGTCTTACGCTATGGTTCTAAAGGTAATGTTCTAGCAGTGAGTTCTGACGTTAAGGTTCTAAAGTTAAGGTTCCAACAGTGAAATTTTATCTTACCTAACTCATGTATGATGTAATTTAGATTCTCAGAATTCAACGTCTTTGTGAATATATCTGCCAATTGGTATTCAGTAGTAATGAATTCAAGAGTGATATCTCCTTTTTGAAAATGATCTCTCATGAAGTGATGTATTACATAAATATTCTTTGTCCTAGCATGAGATACTGGATTTTTAGAAATGTTAATAGCACTTCTGTTGTTACAGTTTGTAGAGACATGTTGGAATTGATATCCACAGTGAAGTAAATTGTGTTTCATCCAAAGAATTTGGGCACAACAACTACCTGCATCTATATATTCATCCTCTGTAGTAGATCATGCAATGTAATTTTGTTTTTACTACACCATGATACTAGTGAATTGCCTAAAATATGACATGTTCCAGAGGTCCTCATTCTGTATAACTTTCAACAAGTAATGATAGAATTAAAATAACTTATTAAATCAAACAGCTATCCTCTAGGATAAAATATTCCTATGTTTGGAGTATATTTGAGATATTTAAAACTCCTTTTAACAATATTTAAATTAGACTATTTGGGATTAGCTTGAATTCGATCACATATGCATATAGTAAACAAAATATCAGGTCTACTAGATGTAAGATAAAGTAAACTCCCAATCATACCTATGTAATTGGTTTGATCCACTGGTTCTCTAGTTTCATCAGCATCCAATTTTCAAGTGGTACTCATAGTTTTATCCCTACCTTTACTACATTCTGAAGCAATACTTTTAAAAGATATTTAGAATATTTAATTTGATTTAAAATAATACCATATTTGTTTTTAAAATTTTTAAATCTATGAAAATATTTATGTTCTCCCATTAAAATCATTTCAAATTCATCTTGCATCGTCATTGAAAAATCAGTACATAAAGAATGTTTAGAAGATACAAAAATTACATCATCTATATATATATTTACTATTAAAACATCTTTGGAAACCCATTTAATAAAGAGAGTAGGATCTTATATCCCTTTATAAAAAACTTTTTAAATATGAAATGAACTGAGTCTATCATACCACGCTCTTGGAGCATGCCTTAAAACATACAAGGCTTTAGAAAATTTAAAAAAACGATTTGGAAAATGGGGATTTGTAAATCCTAGGGGTTATTCAAAAAATAAATATTAAATTATATATCCATTTAGAAATGCACTTTTTGACATACATTTGATAATGTTTATAATTCAGATGAGCTGCATAAGAAAGTGGTATCCTAATAAAGTATATTCTATCTATAGGAGTAATGGTTTTCTTGTAGTCTATTCCTTCTTCTTGATTATACCCTTGTGCAACTAGTCTATCCTTATTTCTAACCATATTTCCAGTGTCATCAAATTTGTTCCTAAACAACCATTTAGTGCCTTTGATCAAAGTGTACTTAGTTATGTCTACTAATTCCCAATCATTGTTTCTCTCAAGCAGATTCAATTTTTCTAGCATAGTAGTCACCCAAAATTCATCCTTTATTCCATCATTGATATTTTCAGGTTCGAGCTATGAAATAAAAGATTAATGTTTAACCTGGTTTCCCAGATAAGCTCTAATTTTTATTCCCTGATTTAAATAAACTATTAAAACCTATAAAGGATGATTCCTTAGAGTCCGAATACCTCTAGAAAGAGTTGAACTAGACTCTTCATAGTCGTATATTGGTTTAGGCTCAACATGTGCATATTCTGGAAGATTCCCAGAACTGGTTACTTTTACAGGAGGTTCACTATCATTATCATTAAGATCCAGAATTGACATATCTTCCTCAAGATATTCAATTCTGGTTTTTGGTTCATGTTGATCAGTCTCATCAAATTTGACATGAACCGAATCTTCCACACATTTCGGTTTGTTATTGAATACTCTATAGGCATTACTCGAGATTGAGTAACCTAGGAAAATTCAATCATAACTTTTGGAAGAAAATTTGTCAAGATTGAATTTAGTATTAAGAATAAAGACTTTTCAACAAAAAAAATCTAATGTAATTAACCTTAGGCATCCTTTTTTTGAGGCTGAATCCTCAGTTTATTATTAAAGAAAATAAAATACCTCTTTTAACTGGGTAGTGGGAGACCCATTACATAGCCCGAAGGCTCTGTGGGCTTGTAGTCTATTAAATAACTCATAGGCCCAGGTTATTTGCTCAATTGACATTATGTTAATAGTAACCCTGCTGCTATAGTACCCGCACAGAACTGCCACTACTACAGTGTCTTTCCGCCGCTATAGTACCGCCGATCTACAGTACGGCTGCTACAGTACCGCTACTGTTCTGCTATAGTAACTGTGCCCAACTGGTTTTGAACCCCTATTTTTATGTAGGATTATGGGGTGCTTACCACTAATCCAAACCACAACTAGTTAGGCTTCTTATTGTTACAATACTCATAAGGGTTCTTCTTTAGAATCAGTTTAATCAAGAATGTATTGATAATGTAACAAGATGTATTAACAGCTTCAACCCAAAAGTAAATTGGAAAATCATATTCAATGAGAAATGTCCTAGAAATATCTTGATGTGTCCTATTTCTTCTTTTTATGACTCCATTCTGTTGAGGTGTTCTAAGTGAAAAGAACTTGTGATTATAGCAATTGTGTGAGCAATAAGATTCAAACTCTTGATTTTTAAGCTCACAACCTTGATCAATTATCATGGTCTTGACCTTAAGTCCACTATGATTTTATACAGACTTAGAGTATTTGATATAATAAAAAAAAGCTTCACTTTTATGAGCAAGAAAGTATACCCAGGTGTACCTAGAAAATTATCTACAAGAACATAGACATAGTGATTCCCATTTAGACATGAAACTCTTGATGGTCCAAACTAATCCATGTGAACTAACTCACGAAGTTGAGAAGAATAAATATTATTATTTGGTTTGAAAGAAATTTGTGTTGTTTTCCCTTTTGACAAGGATTACACACTTTTTTAAGAGGGAATTCCAATTTAGGTAACTCTCTTACTAATCATTTCCTAGACAGTTTTCTATGTGAGGGCACATTATAGTGTCCTTGTATTCTATTCCACAACCAGGATTCCATATGAAACACAATTAAACACGAAAAATTTTTCTTAGCTAAGGAATTTAAATCAACCACATATACATTTTCCTTTCTCAGGGCAGTAAATATTAAATAATTTTTATAATTAATAAAATTACATGCATCATTTTCAATCTTAACATTAAAACCATCATCAGAAAACTGAGAAATACATAGCAGATTGTATTTTAACCCATCAAAAAAAGTACTTTTGACTGTAACACAATATTAGTGGTTCCGATATGGCATAGGCCGAAAATTTTTCCTTTATAATTATCACATAATTTGACATATTCACCATCAATTTTAATCATACTTTTGAATCATGAATAGTCTTATATCATATGTCTTGAACATCCACTGTTGAAGTTCCATAGAGCTTTACATTATCTATGTAGGCAACATCCCTGCAAAACAGATTATACATGGGGTAACATTAGAACCCATATTTTCCTGGGTCTAGAGAGGTTAGAAAGGAGAAATTTGGGAACCCAAACTTGTCTTATAGATTTATTATAATCAGCATATATATTTTGAGATATAATACTTTGTTCGGTCCTTTAGATAATTGTTTTTAAAGCATTGGTATAGAACTTGTTCTAGCTGTGAATTGTCCAGAGTGTTGAAAAAATTTAGTTTTAATGATCCTTCTCTTTCCTAGAAGATATCCTAGACCAGTTATATATTTTGGGGAAATCTGTTGTCCTAGAAAATGAGTCAAGGTATCTCTACCAGCAGTAAATTTTTCAGGATATCTCCTTAATTGTTCATTTGAAAATTTGTGTTCAGTATTTTGTTTTAATAGCAGAGAACATTTTTCATTCTCAATATCCAGACCAAAATTGTAATTTGAATTTAGAGCATGTTGTATTTTCAATAATTTACATTTATCCTTGAGTTCATCGAATTTATCCTCAAACATGACACAATATTCAAATAGTTCATCCTTAATTAAATTTTTAACATTGTTTGATTCACCTATGTTCTCAGAATAATAATCATTAGGCATAGTGAAATTTGGTGTAACCTCAGATGTTTTGGTAATGAAACATAAGTTTTCATGATTGTTTTTCTCACTATCTGAGGCATTAGATCCACTGGAGGTGTCTTCTAAAGCACCACAGGTAGCTTTTATATCCTTTTAATAATCTTTTCCCTTATCTTCATATTTATTCTTAAATTTCATCTTGGGGAAGTCTACATTCAAATGAAATTTTCATTTTCACTCATAACATATTATTTCATTTGAGTTGTCATTCCATTTTTTGTCTTTCTTCATTTGTCCTTTACTATCATACTTTCCATTTTAGTTTGAATTCTTGAAGAATCTCTCCTTTTAGTGGAATGTTTTGAATTTTCATGAATGATGAGCCAACTCCTCATTAGTGCATGAGTCTTCACTAGTGGAAGTGTCTAAATGAGCTTGAACTTTTTCTTTATCCTTATTCTTTGAGGCAGTATTTTTAAATCCAATATATTTATACCTTGGTTCTTCATCAACTTCATGATTCACCTTAAGTTCTTATTCATAAATCATGAGATTTAAAATTAGATCTTTCACTGGAAGCTTTCTTATGTCACAGTATTCTCAGATAGAAACAGATGTCCCTCTCTATCTGTCTGGTAGGCATCGAAGTAGTCTCATCATCTAGTCCTTGTTTTCCACCTGTCTCCCAAGAAGACTAATAGTTTTCACTATTTCAATGAACCTGAGATACATTTCAGAGACAGGTTCATCAAGCTTCATTTTAAAATTATCATATTTAATAGTGTATGTATTTAGTCTCATTTCTTTATCATTTGTTGTTCCCTCATGAGAAACAACTAAAGTATCAAAAATTTAATATGTAGTTTTACAAGAATATATTCTATTGAATTGATCATCACCTAGAGAACAATAAAAATAATTCATTTCTTTACAGTTATTGTTATATGTGGATTTAGTCAACTAAGACAATGTGTCCCAAGCATTAGTAGGTAATGTGTTTTGTTCGTCAATTATGTCCCAGATTTCAGGTCCCATGATCTCTAGATACATTTTCATTTTTAATTTCCACTGATCATAGTTATTGCCATTAAAGAAAGGTGGGATGTCAGTAGCAGCACCCTCAAATATAGTTTTCATATTTACTTAGAATTTAAATAATTGAAGATTTAGATATGATATAAATTTTAATATCATGATGATACAACTAAAATCACAGTTAAAAAGAATTTTAAAATCTTGGAATTAAATATCCCTCTGATACCAAATGTTAGTCGGAGTGGATACTCAAGAGGGGGGTGAATTGAGTTCCAATTTACAATTTTTTTTAAAAAAATTATGGTTGCGAAAACCCCTAATTAAAAAATGGCCCCTTTAATTAAGGAGGTAGAAATGTAAATGTTCAATTGATCAATAGGTTTCTCAATGGTTGATTAATCCTCAGACGAATCAGTGTAGAAGACAAATTCGTATTTTTAAACAAGTTTAATGAATTAAACAAATGCACACACTAGCCAAAACTATCTATCAATGTGTAAGAAATTTTTTTTTATGTTTTATAACATATAAGTAGCAGATAAAATCAAAATAGAGTTTATGAGGATTTTCACAATAATTTAAACAATAGGTTCAGTCTCAAGCCGAGACCCAATCCTCTCCACTTGGTGATCACCTACAGCAAAGTAGTTTATATTAAAACATGATTCACAGCCTGTATAGGGATTTACAATAGTTTTCACAAAATGTCTCGGGAACACACCCTCTAACACTTCTCTTCGTTGAAAAAACAATCAATACATACCAAAAAGGTCTCTTCCATAGTTATATGTGGGAAATTCAGATAAGGTTAAATTTGATGTGAGGGTATTCAATATCCTCCAGTTCACACACATGAGACAATGTGTGATATAAACAGTGACACACACTTCACAAAGACGTAAATGAAAGAAACACAATAGAGAATTTATGTTGAGAAATAGTTTAGAAGGCTCTATGTGTTTTCAGATCAACTCTTAACTCCTTTGAATGGGAAATGTTGAATTTTGTATCCATCTCTGGAAGTTGTTTCCAACATAGAGTGTCGCAAATCCAGGTTCTATCTTTTAGTGTTCTATTTATAATATTGATCAAGAGTTAATGAATCATAGAAGGCATGAATGATTTTATCCTAGAATGATCGTTGTGAAGCTTGTGGGTTAAGGATTTTAGTGCTGGATGATTCATCTTTTTGATCTGGCGAGTAAAATTTATCACACTTTTCATTCAACCCAGTCTTCGTGTTTGTGTATATATTTTTATATATTATTTTTCCTTCCACATATCCACAACCCTTCATATTTTATGGTCTTCCCTTTTTATATTTGAGTTCCGACAATGGGAATGAGTAGATTATGTTCATGATTTCTCGTACCTTGTACATTCCACGATATTTTCTCCTGAAATGTTTACAATCAGCATTAATTAATGTCAGAGCATTTATTTTATCAAAAATGATTGGTAGAATAATATTGAGAAATTGAAAAATTATGAAAGAGTAAGCATCGGTATATAGGTAACAGTAGCCTTTTTATCAGTTGGCTTCAATAGTAGGTGTACATCAGCAATCTCCAACTGTAACTTTTAACAGTATGCTCACACCAATAACCATGTAATGGTGACCTTGTCACAGTGACCATATAAAGGTGACCTTGTAGCAGTAACCTTGTAATGGTAACCTCTATAACGGTGACCTCTGTAACAGTGACCTCTATAACAGTGACCTCTGTAACGGTGACCTCTCTAACGGTGATCTCTGTAACAATGACCTTTGTACTTAGATAAATTCTCCACTGTAATCTTAACCAATCAAGCAGAGTGATTAAAAGGATATGAATATTACTCTATAGGAACATGAAATTTTAATGAAATATGATTAGCCTATAATGAAGACATGGATCTCAATTAAATGAAAATAATATGTGGGATTATCAGAACGTGATTTGGTATTATAAAAAATTGATTTGGGATTATCAAAATAGGAGATTCCCACATGTAATTTATTTAAAGGACTAATAATTTTTTTATGGGTTCATATAAAGATAACCCTATCACAGTATTATCCTTTACGTTCATTGTCGCACACCGACTTTTTTAATTAATTTTTAATTTATTATTCCTTAGTTTCGAGTTATCGCGCCGAGTTTTGGGTTGAGTCCAGATTTAAATTTTTTTACGTTTAACGTTTTCAGTTTGTTTCGGACCCGTGCGCGACCACTGCACGGTTGGCGGTAGCCACACAACTTGTCCATGTGACGTGCAATTACACATTATTATAAATTTTATTATTCTTATTGTTATTATCTTAATTGTTAATAAATTTTCTTAATATTATTTTATTTATTTATCTATTTAATTATTTTATTATTCATATTATTATTATTGTTATTCTTTATATCTTAATATTTATATCACATATATCATTATTTGTATTACTATTATCATTTTTATTAATATTATATTATTATCATTAATATTGTTAACACTGAGTTTGTCATTATTATTATTGTATTATTATGAAGGAAGTTGAATATTTTTAACGACATTAGTATTATTAATGAATTATTAGTATTTTAATTATTATTACTATCTTAATTATTGTGTTTTATATTATTGTTATTATTTTAGTATATCATTATTATTAATATTTTATTACTATTTTTATTATTTTATTTCAGATTTTATTTCATTTTATTATAATGAAAAAAACCCCCAGCCCTAACCCTAGCGCCGCACGCCCCCCCTCTCTTTCCCTCTTGCGCCGCAAGCCCCCCCCCCTCCTGCTTCCCTTCCCCGACCCCGGTTCCCTGCGCCACCACCCTGCACCAACAACCCCAGGCCAGCCTCCGCGCAGCCCCGACCTTCGCCGGTCTCCTCCCGGCGTCCCGACCGGCGTCCGGCCCTCCCGACGGCTGCACCCCGCCCACCGACACGCTGCGTCCCGCTCGCCGTCCTGCCGCACCATGCCACCGGCCTCCAGGCCCAGCCACCGTCCCGGACCCAGCTTCCCGCCGCCGTGCCCCTGTCACCTCTGCCAGCCCGACCGCCGGCCTCCCCTCCCTCTGGCGGCCCGCACCCTGCCTCCGACCCGACCCTCCAGCCAGCGCCGTCTTTCCGGCCGCCATCTGCACCCCCTGGCCTCCGCCGTTTTCCGGCGAGCCCTGCCGCCAGCCGGCGGTTTCCTGCCCCCTCCAGCGATCTCCGGCCGAGCTCCGGCGAGCTCCTCCTCCTTCCAGCAGAGGCAACCCCCTGGCCACGCGTTCTCCCCCCAGCCGCAACCTTCGGCGATGACCCGCGACCTCCGGCGCATCTCCCCCGGGAAGGTTTCCTTTTATTTTCCTTGACCTTTTTGGTTTCCGACGAGTATAATGTTCTTCTTAGTGATTGTTTTGGGTTAATTTTGGTTCGCATTGTTGTTTTAGGATCTAATTGGGATCCCACAAGGTGCGGTTGTGGTGCGATTGGTGTTTGACACCAATATTCAAGAATTTTCGACACCCGATGTAAGTTGTTCTGTGCATAAACTTTTGTGGTGTTTTAATTTGCTTGTTTGATCAAATTAGTATGTTATTTGACTAGTCTGCTTGGTGAGAATATAGTGTTGTTGGATGTTTAATAGGATTTTGATAGTTTTAGAAACATGTTTATGTGTTATGAATGTTTTGATTTTATGAAAACTTTTGTTGAGCCATTCGTAGTGTTTCCTAAACTGTGCTGTTGTTTTGCATGGTGCGCATGGGCTGAGGAATTATGTTTTGACTTTTGTAGTGTTTTATAAATTGTATTGTTGGTTTATTAAAATGTGCAAGGGTTGTAGTTGGGTTTTGGTATGACATCAATGTGGTGTTGTGTGCGTTTAGTCATGAAAGTGTTTTTTTCAAAGGGGTTGATGTTGGTTCCTTGTGTTTAAAGCGGCCATGTGTTTTCAAAATTGTTTTATAAAAATTTTAAATGATTTTTTAAGTAGTGTGGATGTTCTGAATTTTTTTTAGGAAAACATGTTTAAACGCACATGCTTTTAAAGGTCAATTTCATCATGTCGTGCGCTTTTGTATTATTTCGTACTCTGGTGTTTCTTTGAAATAACCCGATGGCTCTATAAAATAACTAGTGAGTTATTTTGGTGTTATGTGGTTTTTACAAACACTTTGTGGATTTTAATGTGGTTTAATAAATAAGGTTTATGGTGCAAGTTGTGTTTTGACTTTATTTCGAGCTGGTTCCCTTGCGTTGGTTGTTCGTTTGGTTTGTTCTGAGTCAGTGGCTATGTGTTCTTAGTTATCGTGCGTTTGTTTCAGCATGTTGGCAAGGTAACCCTACGGCATCGCAATCATCGGCTTGCGCATGGTTGTGCGCCAGTGCGAGATGTATTGTGTCGTCGCGTCCGAGCTGCGTCTTGAGGTAGGTCCCCCATTGCACTTACCTTTAGATTTAGAATTTATTAATTTCTTGTTGTTTTATTAATTTTTAATTAATTAGAAATAATATTAGATAATAAAACTTTAAATTATTATTTAGTGCGAAAAGTGTTGTTTATTTTATACCGAACACATGTGACATTTTCTTGACGGGCGGACACCCAGTTTTGAAAGAATGCCAGTTTTCCCTTTAAACATAATTCATGGAACTTCAAATGTGCGTCTAGTTTTAAAGATAAATAATTTATTCTGAACTAGTGTTTTGAACTTTTTGAGAAATGAGGTTTTACTTTAAAATTTGTGAAGGCCCGTTTGGCACTTTAATGAAATGGATTATCTCGGAAATCCCACTCGGGGGCGATCTTTGGTGTCCGTCGTTTGCGTGAGCTGTATGTGATGTTTGTGCATCGTGACTGACTTATTTACATTGTAGACGCACCCCCTTTTTATTGCTTGTGATGACATGGGAACCTGGCATATTGAGTGAATTTTCTGAGAACGATTGCTGCACTAGTTTAGACCACGCACTGGCTAGTGGCCCCATAGTAGGGGAATACTGAGTTATTGCTGCTATGGGGATTGGGTCCCTCGGTTAGGCCATGCAGGGCTATGCCGGGTAGTATTATGGGCGTTATGATGTCATCAAGTTATGGCATGCCTCCATGATGAGTCACATGTATAGAACGTTCTGGATTGTTCACGATCTCCTAGGTTCGACCCATGTTTCTTTTAGTGTTTAGTTGTGTGTGGCGGACGATTGAGAGGTCGAGTTCGGTTGCTGACCCTTGTGTGCCACTTTACCATTTCCCTTAGTGTGTGTTGTCTGTGATTTTTCCTTTTTACTAAAGACTAAAGTTTTGATTTCTAAATTGTTCGCAAAAGGATTTAAAATGCAATGTACATGTTTCTTTCAACAATAAACTTGTTCTAAATTTAAAAGGGCAATGGACTGTTACTTGTTTCAGAAATGAAAGTGTGTGGAAACCATATTTTATATATAATTTAGTTCAAACCTGGAATTGGTAAAATCTTTATTTATTGGTATGTGCATTGGGAATAGAATTAGTCGGGCCTACCTACTGAGTTTTAATACTCACGCCTATAGTATTTTCCTGTTTTTAGTTCTGTTGCAGGTTCCAGATTCTGTTGTTCGTCTTGAGCGATGTTGGTTGTGGTATTGGAGAGTGACCCATGGGGTTACCTGGAGTTTGGATCGTGGTCAGGTTAGTAGTGTTGCTTGTTTCTCTTTCTTTATTCACTTTTGATCTATTTTATTTTCCGCTATTTAGTTTATTTTCTTATGGGCCAAATCGTTTTCACCTATTTACTTTTGATGCCCGGCACTAGTTGCCAGCCCGTGGGGATCGGGAACGCCCCTCGGGCCATGTCACGGGCCGGCTCGGGTGACCGGTTCAGGGTCGACCCGGGTTGGTTCGTAACAAAATGGTATCAGAGGGGGCCCTTGTTATTTGGGATGTCTGGTAGAAGGAGATTAGGGTTGTCGGGACTCGAGAGGTAGGTACGGGAAGGACGTCATGAACCCTCGCTCGTTCCGCACCTCGAGTCGCCAGGGGTAGTCCGGGAATTGTGTCTTTGTCTCTTTCTAGTTTGTCTTGGATTGAGAGATGACAACGGAGGCAAGCCGACGTTACATCGTGATTTCACATGGAGTAGTGACCCATGTGGAGTCTGAGTACACTGTTTGAATTCCTCCTAGTGGTCGACGCTCACTTGGGACATGGCCCACTACCATGTCGCCAGGTTGAGCGTGGCTACTAGTCCCTAACTCCAATGGTTGTTGCAAATTTGGGTTCCGTTTTCGTTTTGGATAGTGTAAGTGCATTTTTGGAAATGGAAAAAAGGGGGTTTTGAAAATGAGACTTATTTCATTTAAAGGACTTTAAATTTAAGAAATGGGTTTTAAAAACTAAAAGCATTTGGTTTGGAAAACTGATGTTTGCTTTGAAATTGGTCGAGAATGGTTTGGGGTGAAACCGCAGGTACCCCTTATGAACGTTTTCACATGTGAGAGAATGCATACAATTGCGTGCTGGTGCGTGTATGAATGGAATGTGGATAATGACATGTGCAACAGGTCAAGAGATTACCTGGGTGTTTATTTGAAATTAAAGGCTTGACCTTGTTTTTCTAAATTGGATTTTAAAGAGGAAAATAGTTTTGGAATGTGATTTTGGTTTAAAAAGTGGAGTTGGTATTTGGAAAGTAGCCTTGAATGAAGGTGGTTTTGAAATATAAAGTGAAAAGCGGTTTTGGGTTTGTGTTTGTTTTTGTTTGGTTTTGAGCTTGTTGTTTTTGGACGAGGGTGCTTTATTGACGTTGCTTCGATTGATATCAGTTTTGTCTCGGTGTTATATATGTTTTTCAAAAATGCCACCCAGGAAGGTCCCTAGAGTTTTGATGAGTCATGCCCGGTTTTTGGTCCTTCTTGGACGTCGTCCATACTTCGTGGTGATTGGAGTCTGTTAGAGACAATGCAGTGGATTGAAGAAGTCGAGCGCGTCTTCAGGGTATTGGGAACTCCCGAATCGATCTGAGTGCGTGTTGTTTTGGGTCTGCTTGAAGGTCCAGCTCTGGATGAGTAAGAGTTGTTCGCCCCGCCATTACTGCAGGTTGGGATGATGTGGCATGTCTTTAAAGACGTCTTAGTTTGATGGTTTATACTTGTGGAGGTGAAGACGAAGAAAATGGAAGAGCTCATGCGTGTTCAACATGGCCAGTAGATAGTGAGAGCGTATGTTGACCATTTCAAGGACCTTGTGTCTCTTTATCCGGGGTAGTGTCATAGGACTGGATGAATACATCTCTCTCCATCAGGGGTCTTCGTCCAGAGATCAAGGAGCGGGTCCTCCATTCTAAGGACCATCACTTTGAGAAGCTGATGGATGAGATGCTCTTAGTTGTGTTGGTTTCTGGAGCGCAAACAGTTGACAATCCACCGCATCTAGTTGCTCGTGAAGGTACCCCATCTGATGAGCAGAGTGTGTCAGGTAAATTTGATTCTAAATATTTCTTTGCAGTGGATCTAACCCCCAGTTAGTCGGACCGTCTAATGGTGTACTGTCAGTATGGACGGTTAAGGAATACGAGCCGCTATGTCACCCCCCCCCCCGAAGATGTTCCATCATTGCACGTTTTTGGATCATCTAGAGAAGCTTTGCAGGAAGCGTTGCCTGAGGAAGACACTGTGACTAGAAGATTCTAGTGCCTGGCTGTGAGGCAGAGATGCTTCAACCATCAGATCCCCAACCACAGGACTTGGGGTGAAGCTCGCGCGCAGTCAGGAGTTGACGGGGGTGTGAAGCCTCAGTTCGGGTTTGGGTGTTTAGTGTTTCCAACGAAACATTTAATGTCCTTCTGTTCTCGTTCTTTCACTGTAAAAGTTTTGGCGTTGTTATCGGTTCATTGTGTCGTCGTGAGTTTGGGATGAACGTATTCATTTGAAATCCAAATAATCTCATTTGTCGGATTATGGTGTTGAGGATCGTGCGTTTTTCTTAGAGGGATGTTTGGACCTAGTGTGGGTTAACCTTGGTTTGGTGATGTTCGTTTGGAGATATAAGTGCCTGTGGTGGAGTCCAGGATTTCTGTTATGCTCGGGTTTACTGCTTGGATTAAGATCTGCTTGTAGATTTTTCTATCGTCTTCGGGCTTTCTTTGGTCAGAGTCGAGAGTTCCAAGTTTTAGCCGAGGTGTTGTTTCACTCGTGCTTTAGAGGTTAGCCTAGATCGGTTGGGAGTTCTTGTGTCGCCCCCCCCCCCTCACGGGGTGGTATGTTTGGGTATTAAATTTCCACACTAGTTGAGTTTTGTGGTGGGGAGAACCCTTCAGTGTTCTCTCGTTCTCTTGTATTGTGGTTTCTTTCGGTTCCAACCGAGCATGGTTGTATGTTTGGTTTAGTTTTCGACTATGTGACTTTCTGGGGGCAGAAAGTGTCTGTGGTGGGGAGAATTGTCGCACCCCGACTTTTTTAATTAATTTTTAATTTATTATTCCTTAATTTCGAGTTGTCGCGCCAAGTTTTGGGTTGAGTCCCGAATTAAATTTTTTGACGTTTAACGTGTTCAGTTTGTTTCGGACCCGTGCACGACCACTGCACGGTTGGCGGTAGCCACACAACTTGTCCATGTGACGTGCAATTACACATTATTATAAATTTTATTATTCTTATTGTTATTATCTTAATTGTTAATAAATTTTCTTAATATTATTTTATTTATTTATCTATTTAATTTTTTTATTATTCATATTATTTTTATTTTTATTATTTATATCTTAATATTTATATCACTTATATCATTATTTGTATTACTATTATCATTTTTATTAATATTATATAATTATCATTAATATTGTTAACACTGAGTTTGTCATTATTATTATTGTATTATTATGAAGGAAGTTGAATATTTTTAACGACATTAGTATTATTAATGAATTATTAGTATTTTAATTATTATTACTATCTTAATTATTGTGTTTTATATTATTGTTATTATTTTAGTATATCATTATTATTAATATTTTATTACTATTTTTATTATTTTATTTCAGATTTTATTATCATTTTATTATAATGAAAAAAAAACCCAGCCCTAACCCTAGCGCCGCACGCCCCCCCTCTCTTTCCCTCTTGGGCCGCAAGCCCCCCCCCCCCCCCTCCTACTTCCCTTCCCCGACCCCGGTTCCCTGCGCCACCACCCTGCACCAACAACCCCAGGCCGGCCTCCGCGCGGCCCCGACCTTCGCCGGTCTCCTCCCGGCGTCCCGACCGGCCTCCGGCCCTCCCGACGGCTGCGCCCCGCCCACCGACCCGCTGCGTCCCGCTCACCGTCCTGCCGCGCCAAGCCACCGGCCTCCACGCCCAGCCACCGTCCCGGCCCCGGCTTCCTGCCGCCGTGCCCTTGTCGCCTCTGCCAGCCCGACCGCCGGCCACCCCTCCCTCCGGAGGCCCGCACCCTGCCTCCGACCCGACCCTCAGGCCATCTCCGTTTTTCCGGCCGCCATTTGCACCCCCTGGCCTCTGCCGTTTTCCGGCGAGCCCTGCCGTCAGCCGGCGGTTTCCAGCCCCCTCCAGCGATCTCCGGCCGAGCTCCGGCGAGCTCCACCTCCTTCCAGCAGCGGCAACCCCCTGGCCGCGCGTTCTCCCCTAGCCGCAACCTTCGGCGATGACCCATGACCTCCGGCGCATCTCCCCCGGGAAGGTTTCCTTTTATTTTCCTTGACCTTTTTGGTTTCCGACGAGTATAAGGTTCTACTTAGTGTTTGTTTTGGGTTAATTTTGGTTCGCATTGTTGTTTTAGGATCTAATTGGGATCCCACAAGGTGCGGTTGTGGTGCGATTGGTGTTTGACACCAATATTCGAGAATTTTTGACACCCGATGTAAGTTGTTCTGTGCATAAACTTTTGTGGTGTTTTAATTTGCTTGTTTGATCAAATTAGTATGTTATTTTACTAGTCTTCTTGGTGAGAATATAGTGTTGTTGGATGTTTAATAGGATTTTGATAGTTTTAGAAACATGTTTATGTGTTATGAATGTTTTGATTTTATGAAAACATTTGTTGAGCCATTCGCAATGTTTCCTAAACCGTGCTGTTGTTTTTCATGGTGCGCATGGGCTGAGGAATTCTGTTTTGACTTTTTTATTGTTTTATAAACTTTATTGTTGGTTTATTAAAATGTTCAAGGGTTATAGATGGGTTTTGGTATGACATCAATGTGGTGTTGTGTGCGTTTAGTCATGAAAGTGTTTTTTTAAGGGGTTGATGTTGGTTCCTTGTGTTTAAAGCCGCCATGTGTTTTCAAAATTGTTTTATAAAAATTTTAAATGATTTGTTAAGTAGTGTGGATGTTATGAATTTTTTTTAGGAAAACATGTTTAGACGCACGTGCTTTTAAAGGTCAATTTCATCATGTCGTGCGCTTTTGTATTATTTCGTACTCTGGTGTTTCTTTGAAATAACCCGATGGCTCTATAAAATAATTAGTGAGTTATTTTGGTGTTATGTGGTTTTTACAAACACTTTGTGGATTTAAAAGTGGTTTAATAAATAAGGTTTATGGTGCAAGTTGTGTTTTGAATTTATTTCGAGCTGGTTCCCTTGCGTTGGTTGTTCGTTTGGTTTGTTCTGATTCAGTGGCTATGTATTCTTAGTTATCGTGCGTTTGTTTCAGCATGTTGGCGAGGTAACCCTACGACATCGCAATCATCGGCTTTCGTATGGTTGTGCTCCAGTGCGAGGTGTAACGTGTCGTCGCGTCCGAGCTGCGTCTTGAGGTAGGTCCCCCATTGCACTTACCTTTAGATTTAGAATTTATTAATTTCTTGTTGTTTTAATAATTTTTAATGAATTAGAAATAATATTAGATAATAAAACTTTAAATTATTATTTAGTGCGAAAAGAGCTGTTTATTTTATACCGAACACATGTGACATTTTCTTGACGGGCGGACACCCAGTTTTGAAAGAATGCCAGTTTGGCCTTTAAACATAATTCACGGAACTTCAAATGTGCGTCTAGTTTTAAAGATTAATAATTTCTTCTGAACCAGTGTTTTGAAATTTTTGAGAAATGAGGTTTTACTTTAAAATTTGTGAAGGCCCGTTTGGCACTTTAATGAAATGGATTATCTCAGAAATCCCACTCGGGGGTGATCTTTGGTGTGCGTTGTTTGCGTGAGCTGTATGTGATGTTTTTGCATCGTGACTGACTTATTTACATTGTAGACGCACCCCCTTTTTATTGCTTGTGATGACATGGGAACCTCGCATATTGAGTGAATTTTCTGAGAATGATTGCTGCACTAGTTTAGACCACGCACTGGCTAGTGGCCCCATAGCAGGGGAATACTGAGTTATTGTTGCTATGGGGATTGGGCCCCTCGGTTAGGCCATGCAGGGCTATTCTCGGTAGTATTATGGGCGTTATGACGTCATCGAGTTATGGCATGCCTCCAGGATGAGTCACATGTATAGTACGTTCTGGATTGTTCACGATCTCCTAGGTTCGACCCATGTTTCTTTTAGTGTTTAGTTGTGTGTGGCGGACGATTGAGAGGTCGAGTTCGGTTGCTGACCCTTTTTTGCCAATTTACCATTGCCCTTAGTGTGTGTTGTGTGTGATTTTTCCTTTTTTACTAACAACTATAGTTTTGATTTCTAAATTTTTCGCAAAAGGATTTAAAATGCAATGTACCTGTTTTTTTCAACAATAAACTTGTTCTAAATTAAAAAGGGCAATAGACTGTTACTTGTTTTAGAAATGAAAGTGTGTGGAAACCATATTTTATATATAATTTAGTTCAAACCTGGAATTGGTAAATTCTTTATCTATTGGTATGTGCATTGGGAATAGAATTAGTCGGGCCTACCTACTGAGTTTTAATACTCACGCCTATAGTGTTTTCTTGTTTTTAGTTCTGTTGGAGGTTCCAGATTCTGTTGTTCGCCTTGAGCGATGTTGGTTGTGGTATTGGAGAGTGACCCATGGGGTTACCTGGAGTTTGGATCGTGGTCAGGTTAGTAGTGTTGCTAGTTGCTCTTTCTTTATTCACTTTTGTTCAATTTTATTTTCCACTGTTTAGTTTATTTTCTTTTGGGCCAAATCGTTCCCACCTATTTACTTTTGATGCCCGACACTAGTTGCCAGCCCGTGGGGATCGGGAACACCCCTCAGGCCATGTCGCGGGCCGGCTCGGGTGACCGGTTCAGGGTCGACCCGGGTAGGTTCGTGACATTCATTCAAGCTCTCATTGAAAATAACCCTCAAATAATCAAACCCTCACATAACTAAATCCTCTCTTCTCTTCTTCAACTATTTGATCCTCTCAATATCTAAGGTATGTGATTATTTCTTATCATCTTTAATAACCTCTTCCATATATGTCTTTACCCCATCTGAACTACATAAATGTATTACCAATGATTCCCAAATAACAAAAATACACTTGTCCATTTAATTACCTATATTTTTGTATTAGTATAATTTATGTTTTTTCACCAATATTTTGTTTTCATATTTCTACTTATTCCTGAATTACATTCATTCTAAATCGTCCACTTTTCATTATTAATTGGGTTAGCTCAATGTCTTTCAAACTAGATTCACACTTTTCATTATTAATGGTGAAGTTAGAGGTAATGTGTAACACTCTATGGGTGCTTTCATCGTTACCCTTTTTCTTCTTATCATCTTATTATGTTCATGGATTTTTAGATTTATAAGCAGATATTTTTTTAATAAAACATCTAATTATCATTATTGTTTCTAATAAGGATTCAAAATTTCATTTACAGTGTGATTTTATTTTACAAAAATATAATTTTACAAATAGCATAAAGATTAATGTCTTTAAATAAAGAAGGAATAATTGCAATACACTAATAATTTAAACTCAATTTATTGTTAAAATATTTAATCACCTATAATTTAAATACAGGAAACCTTAACAAATGAATTAATGAATTCAAACTGGATATAATAAAATAGGAAAATATTTCAATTTTTTATAATAGAAAACAGGTAGAAATTGATAGATAGATTCATGTAATAATATTATTGTGCTTGACATCACTTATTCAATCTCTTATTAAGTGTTTCTGTGAGAGTGTTTCCATATTTTTATATGATATTGAAATGATTTTTTGGAATCAGCATTGAAATATTTATATAAGTTATAAGTGGTATAAAATAAATGATATTAAAAAATTCCATGTTTCAATGGCCAATAAAAATGGAATTTATGTATTGAGTGGCATTTAAAACCCCTTAAAAGGGTTCATACCATTAATTACATTTGATGAAGTGATTTTTATAAAAAAAATATTTTTTTCTAGTAAAACACTTTCATTTAATTATTTTTTGTAAAAATAAATTTGTATAAAAATATTATTTTTCAGTAAAAAAATTTAAAATCATTAAAGGGTGAAATTTCATTTAATCAGAATTATAAAATACATATTTATGACTTTCTTCATGCAATTATAAAACATTTATCACTTATAACAGCTATTTTTTTAAAAATAGATTGTTTTTTTGATATATTAAATAATATTTATGATTAAATTCATAAAGATAATAATTCAATGCATACAATTTTTTTATATTTCTTGACATATGTAATTGTTAATTTAGGAAGAAATAAATTATCCAATTGGAGTTAAACAAACATTTTTCATCATTTAAAAGATATTTTATTTTTTCTAAATATTTTTACAACCACTTTGTTTAATAATTTTCATTAATAAAATTGTATTTTATTTAAAAATAACTTATTTGAAATTATTGTTAAATTTTTATTTAAAAAACACATTTTATAAAATGTGATTTTTTCATTTTAATTTTTTTTATTATATTTATTTTTATTATAAATTGTTAAATTAGATTTTTAGAAAATATTTTTTCAATTGAAACTATAGTTTTTTTATAATTTAAATAGAAAATATTAATTTTAATCTTCTCTATAATTTCTTAAACTATCATAAATTTATTTATGTTTTTAAAAGTTATATAAGTGACTTTAATGAATATAATTTTTTATATTAGTAGGTAGAAATTTTGTTTTATTTTATAATAATTCAATCACACTTCCGTGTTTACAAAAATGACGAAGTGATAAAAAAACACAACTGTGATGTCCAATACTCTTAGAACATATTTCATGAATCCTCTTACAACATTAATGTACCAAAGACGATAAAAATTTCCGAAAAATCTATTAAAAACACTCACATAAGACTTTAATAATATTTTAAAATATTTTTCTATGAAACCATGTGACATGAAATATTTTGAAACTATATATATAATGATGAATATGGAGATAAAAAAATCAAGATTAATATAAGGTAAAAAATTTAAACTAAATAGAAAATATATATAAAAACCTATTAAAATAGATAGATCTTAGATAGATACATACCATAATTATTTTAGCAGTATAAAACTATATTTAATAAATAGAGAAAACTATGGAATATCATCTTTTTTAACATACACTTTTCATTACATTATACAAACATTGGATCTTTGAAATGATAGTTTTTTGAGAAAACGTACATAATACATGAAAACGTAAAACATTATTCTAATACACTTGAAAAGATTCTTCATTATTTTAAAAGTATTAATTTTACTACATATCATAAACTAGGTATATACATCAACACAAAGGGTGAGTATAATGCCCAATATGGGAATAATAAAGGGAAACAACTTACATTTGATCTTGAGTAAAATCCAGAAGAACATGGGAAATATCATTATTGAATGAGAATGGGAACATGAGACATATCATAACAATAAGAGCACAAAATTTATATTGAATATTTTGCTAAAACAATTAAATGAGATAGTCATAAGCATATCTCAAAGTATTATCACTGAGATATCATAAAAATTTCTATGGTTATTCACCAATGTATCATAAAATAAGTCATCTCAAGAGATTAAATTATTTCACCAATTAATTAGAGTTATATCAGGATGTTACCATCATATATATTAATTAATTTTATTGAAATAAATCATAACTAAACATTTCATAAATAACATATGGTTAATAAAAGAAACAGTTTTCATATCATTACCATAATAATAAAAAAGTTCTTAAAAAGATTAATATTATTTCATTTACAACCCAAGAAAAAGGAATGTTGGTTTCATGTATGTTAATATAAGACTAAAATAAATAATTTTTTCATTATTTTAATATTATTTGAAAATAAAGAGGCCTGGGTATTAAAAAGAATAAAATTAAATTTTATTTCATGAGGAGAAGAGAGAAATTTTGAGATGCAAATTTGATAGGATAACATGTATAACAACTGGTTTTAGAAAATGATAAAAAGATAGATGAAAGGGTCATACATAGTTAAAAAATAATTTTTAATTAAGGGTAAGATAAAAATGGTAATATAAAGGGAAAAAATAACCTTAAATAACATAAAAGAAATGAGGTTCTTGAATTAAATATAAAAGAAGGATAATTCCCGTAGGTTAATGAGTTACTCCTAAAACATAATGATTTGGACCTTGGGGGATTGAGGAAACATTGGGAGGAATTATTTGGAGGTAAAAATATCAGAGATTAGTGGAGTATGGATTGTTAGTGAAATAAAATGGAGAAATGGGTGGGTATTTGTAGAAAGAAGTGGAGGATTTGTTTATTAAATTCCAAATATAGGGTTTGAAAATCTAGGTGGTGGAAAATAAAATCTCATGGGATTTTTAGGGTTTTTGAAAATGATTTGTGAAACATGGGAAATATTTTATGTTATTTTTATACTAAAGAGTCTATCATAATTTTATATTACTTATTTTTTCATGGAAAAATTTAATTTTTCTCAAAAATAATGTTTTTATTGTTAATGTTTATATTTTAGACTTTGAAAACTTAATTATATGTTTAGAAATTGATTGAAATATATATCAATACTTTATAATAATAATATAAAATATTTTAGGATGTGTATTATGTTTTGGTAAATTTTAAATCATTATGACCAAATTATGATGTCACTAAGCATACTGAAAACCCAAAATGTATTTTTTACTATTCATTTAAAAATTTAATATTTTATAAAATTATCATAAATACACCCAAACCTAATTTAGATATGATGATTTAAAAAATGATTATTATTTTTTATAATAATTATTTGTGTATGTTAATTTATAATTTTAAATAAAAAAATTATTATTTACTTTTGAAAAAGCAGGTTGATAATGCATAGTGAAATTACTGACACTTTAATGTTTTCTAGGACATAATAAAATTACTGTATCATTTATATTTAAATAAGAGTGTTTTTAACATTATATTTCATTGTATCAAATATTTTATCCTTTATATTTTAATTAGATAGTTTTTATCATTATATTTTTTCTATAAAGTACAATTTATGTACGAAAAATTAGTTTATCATATTCATCATATATATTTTGTTAAGAAAAATAATTCCTAAAATGGATATGATGGAATAAAAATCTTATTTTTAAACAGGAATTAGATTTTAACAATCTAGTTATAAGACAAATAAAACCTTAAAGCACCCATGTATGACCTAAGGGTAAGTTGGACATTGGTGATAGATTCATGGGGCGGCTTGACTAACTTAACCCGAGTGGTAATTTCCACTAACTTGAAAAACTATTTTATAGGCGATTTCATGAAATCATTACTTATTTAAGCTCATTTTGGTAATGGTTATGGGAGAACCCAAATGATGATACCTCCCTCCCAAGTTCTGAAAAAATGAGATTTATACAATATGACTCTACTGGTTGAGTCAATCACTTATCCTTTATTCAATAATTTTCCTTTTTCATTTATATTTTAAACAATAATTATAAAGGTAATATTGCTAAAAATATATAGTTACCAATGTTTATATTGTGAATTGGTCACAATTTACCAACAATTATATAACGATCGAATCCCTATGGTCACATTTCCCTTTATAATATATAAATACGAATTCATTATTAAAGAGATATATATATTTTGTGTTTAATATAATATTAAATTCATTTTAGACGGAAAAATTAAAATTTAAAAATGTTTTGTTGTTACAAAAACACGATCTCATTTCAACAATTTTAAAATAAAATTGGAACTTGTGATGATAACCTTTATTTGAAGGTGATGTTAACAACACATAAAATTTAATAATACAAATTATTACAAATCTATTGTCAAATATATTATTTTTTAGTTATTTTGATTAAATGGTCATCCTAGAAATGGAAAAATATTTCAATATAGGATTAAAAATTGTTATCATGAAAAAGATTTATCTAAAGGATAATTTTGAAAAGGTTTTATGGATAATATTGTAAGGATACAGATGAAAGAAAACTATAATATGATATAATAAATAATAAATTGTAAATATATGTAAGATATTATTGTGTAAAATAGGTATAGAAATCATATGAGTGAAAAAGTGGAAGATGAAATCAAGGATTCTTGAGGGTGGGATGGTGGGAGAAATCTAATGATTCTTAGATCTGATACAATATATAACGAATAGAGAAAAAATTTCATCTTTAAAAAGATTGAAATTTTATTTATAAAAATAGATAAATAGATTCACGTCTTGATGTAGATGGGAAATTAAAAAATTAAAAAAATTATATGGTGATAGGTGTACCTATTAAACAATGTCATGGATATATCACTATAATAATTCATTAATAACCCTCATAGATTGGTAATGTCGAATCTTTATGAAATCTAACATAAAGATATCAATTTAGAGTAACCAAGAATAACACAAGTATAATATAAATTTTTTTAGTGAAATAGTTAAACTGACTACCCCCACACTAAAACACAAACCTTCTACCAAGCTAACCACTAAACCTTCACCAATAAAAATACACCACAATCTAATGGTGAATTTATTATTAAACCCATTAAAACTCATAAACCTGCATTACATCCAACACCACTTTCATGTTTTAAATTAGGGGAGTCCTGCATAGCTAAATATTTTTTATGATTTGGTGTTATCTTCTAGTGGTTGATATAAAAGAAAATATAATGAAATATGGGATGAGAAACTATGTTAGTTATTCTGTTTGGGATAAGGTAGAAACCGATTTTTTTAAATATATTGATGAATGTTTGGTTTAGGAATAGTAGATTAAAGACTTAAATATTGATCCAGATCATGGAGAGGATGGAGTGTATCGATTCATATTTTTGAAAAAAGACTATATGAATCAGTAGCAAATGAATGAATACACTATACATAGTGTAACACCTTTTTTAATTACAATTTAAAAAATATATTTTATTATCAAAACTATTGGTATATCATTAATTTATATTTTTAATCACAAAAATGCTTTGGTAGTTTATTTCATTATTACAATCCTTTTAATAATATTGAAGGGGTATTTCAAATTTATTTTAAAAGTTATTAATTATTATAGCATGTATCTATTTGTGTGTGTGTCTAATTGAAAAAAGTTTATTTTAAGTTCATTTATTTTTCAATTATATACATGTATAGTGTTTCTATATGTATTATTATTTAAATAGATTTATTTAAAATGAAATATTTAAAGATTTCATTATTAATAATTTTAATTGTTTTTTCTATGTGGGAATACCATTATTAAATTAATGTGTGATGAATTGTTCAAATTCCTATTAAGGAGGAATAAAAATTATATAGGATCCTATTGAAATAATTTTATTCTTATTTATTATCCTACTATGAAATCTATTAACCCATCCTGGTAAAAAATTATAAGAATTGATAATAGAAGATGATTTCTTTCTTTTTATGGATATTGATTTCAAATTTGATAGGGGGGGTGTTGATGTTGTTTCAAGTGACATCCTTATCCATAACTATATCTGTCCAGATCATCTATAAGGACAAATTAAAAACCTTTTATACTTTTTTTCAAAAACTTGTAAACATATTTAGATCACAAAATTTATGTTTCATAATCAAAATAGACTTAATTTATGTAAATTTATCAGAATTGGAATTGATATACTTATCTAAATGTTTCGAATAATTACTCATTGTCCCAAAATTATATAAATAATTGTTCTTATATTGTTTGGTAGACTATATCCATAAATTATTCTTTGAAGTGATGATGATATTTTCCTTTAGGCATGTTGATAACATCATAATCATTTATCTTTTTAGGGTTGTTTGGTCATAAAAAAACATTCTTAATTGATCATAATTATGTTATTATTAGCTAAGATGATCAATATGTGTATTATATAATTAGATAACTACATTAATCTTCAATCAGACTGAATTCTCCACATCACCCACTTGAATTAGTTTTTTTTACTTTGGTCAATAACCCCTTATCAAAATATATTCAAAAATTTATGGGTTGGTTTTTTATTTGAAATATGAAATGAGAAAAGGGAAAATAATTTGTTATATTGGTTTCATATAAGAAAACCAACCAATCCAAATTAACAAAAGGAACCTTAAATATGTTAGAAAGTAAAAAAAAACAAATTCTTTCTAGTGATTATCTAACTCCAATGTCTGGGAACATTTAGATCTAATGAGACAATTGTCATTCGGGCCATATTAATCTCCTAAACAATTATTATTGAATTTTATCTTGAGACTCATTACCCATATCTTATGAACATGCACATGTATTTCTTTAACTAACCCATGTAATAGTCATCCCATACATGGTACAAGTGATCATTGTGGATAAATTTAATGGATAACACCCATCACTTGTGAAGAAATTATTTTCTAAAATTCAATTAAACATTTCCTTTAAAGTGATTTGAAATTATTTAAAATATTCAAAAAGTAGGTTCCCATTATTTGAAATAACCCTTTTTTATTTATTTTAAAAAATATTAATATTACCAAATCAAATGTGATGGATATGAATCCAAATTGGTTGGATGAAAATCCTTTGACAAAAGTGTATGTAGATAAGGTTATGGAGTTCATCATGTCTACAAAAAATAATTTATATGACCCATATCTAATCATTTTTCTGTGTTTATACTATTTTTAATCAAGAATAATTAGTACAAAGGAGTTGATAGAAATCATGATCTATTATGGAATATTTTGTAGTTATAAATGTTGGACTAAGCATGGGGAAAGAGTGAATGTTACTAGTTACTGGGATAAAACTACAATTTATGTATCTTATAATATGATTGTAACTATGGAAAATAATGAAGACAATATCGAGTATGTGATTACATATGTGAATTACGATAAAGTTAATATTGAGGACATAAAAATGACTATTGAAGATGAACTTCATGTTTTTCCATAAATATTTGATAATTTTTAGAGTTGCGAAATAAACCATTTTATGTTGGTTTTACTAAATATATACTATTTATATCTATACTAAAGCTATATAATTTGACATTTAGAAAAATATGCAGACCATTTTAACTTAACTACACTTTATCTTGAATGATATGCTCTTAGTAGAGAATGAGAGTCCTATGTGAAAATATGATTCCAAAAAAATTCTATGATCACTGGGTATGATCAATAAAAGAATAAATGTCTATCCAAGTGATTATATAATTATTTTCAAGGTACCAAAATCAAATACATAATTCCAAAAGTGTGGTGCTTGTAGATACAAGAAATATAAATCACGGTCTATAAATCTTTTATATAATCGTCCAATCATTCCAGGGTTTAGGTTCCAATATAGAATTAATGAGACTAAAATGAAATTGATGGGTAAAACAAATACATGAAATAAATACGGGAAAAATCCTCCCAAGAAGACTCTCCTCAGTGGAATATAATTTATCACGATTATCCTGAATTTGGAAACAATATAAAGAGCCTATGTCTGGTGATATCTATAGATGGAGTGGATTATTTTGGTTTTCAAAGAAATAATCACAGTATATGGTCAGTTATGATGGTAAATTATAACTAGACACCGTGGTTATGTAATAAATAGTAGGCATTATATTATATATTCATATATGAGGACCAAAAAAACTGAGTAATGATATTGATGTTTATTTGGATCCATTGTTCGATGATTTGAAATTATTGCAGGATTTAGGTGATACGTTGTATAATGCCTGTAGAAATAAAGATATCATATTGAGTAGCATGTTGTAAAAGATAAAAATTGTCTTTCCTTCCAATGGAAAACTTTTAGGATATAACATTAAAGGAACTCAAGGGTGCTCTATTTGTGAATATGGTACATAATCAATTATGTTGAACCATTCATCAAATACCTTGTTTCTAGGATATCATAGATTTATACATTGGTGAAATAACTAAAAATATTGGAATAAATCATTTTATGGGAGTTAAAAATAAATCAAATAACCATATCCACTAATAATAGATCAATTTTTGAGCATATAAAAGTTAAGGAAACTTCTTTTTTAAAACAATTTTTAGAAAACCCTAAGAAATCCAATTGGAAAAAGTGATCAGTTTTTTAATTAATAGAGAAGAATTGTTTTTATGTCACAAATATTCTTGATGATATTCATGTTTAGAAAATTTTCTATGACAATTTCAATTTCACATTACTAAATGAACCAAACAAAAAAGGATGGAATTGAGGCTAGGTTTTAGATGGTTATCATGGGAATATGGGAATATTTGGTGATAGTGATGGGTGGGAAACATTAATTTCTTACTCCAAATTATTACAATCCTTCCTAGAAGGAAAGATATCAGTTTTTAAATTTCTTGTATGATGTAAAAGATTCACAAGAATATTCATTGAATTTTAAATAATATCGTTTCAATAGATAATTTAAAGTTAATGGGTCTGAAATCACATAACTATGATGTTTTGTTGCATGATCTAATACTTATATCTTTCCATCGACCATTTCCCATGAATTTCTGTCATATATATACCTTTATATTTATTCATTTATAATTATATATGGAGAAAATTTATAAACACAGAGAAATTTCCATACTTTGGAAAATGAAATTTCACTAATATTATGTGAATTGTAAATGATATTCTTGTTGACATTATTCTATATGATGGTTCACTTGTTTGTTCACTTAGTCCAAGAGATATGAAAATGAGGTCTTGTACATTATAAATGGTTTAAAACCATAAATTGTTATATGATGATTTTGAAAGGATTTGTCAAATAATTGAAGTCTTCTAGAGGGTTATATTACAGAGTGATATTTTAGTGAAGAAAATATTGAGTTCCGTACGGTCTACCTATCTATTTTGGAAATAATTGGTATACCGAAATCTTGTCACACTTGGTGGCTTATGGTTTAATTGAGTTTTGGTATTGATGTTGTCACATTCACTATTTAATACTTGGAGTATGCCCACCTTTACATTTTTCATAAAATTTAGTGGTTTTCTAATATTCTAAAACCCATAAAAAATTCATAGGCATTTGAATCCTTCAAGGTCTAAAATCATGATATCAAATAAACATTATCAATAATTCATAGGATTTTTTTAGGACCAAATTTTTAAGGATTCATATGAAAATATAGATTAAATTTCAGAATTAGGATGATGGTTATCCATAAGTCCAAGTGTACATGTAATATATTTTAAGGGTCATTTATTTAATATTTGTATGTTCTATTCGAATTAATAGGAAGGAGGAAATACCATGAAAAATAGTGGAGTTTCACTTGTGGCGGAAGTGATACACGTATCTTATACGATGGAATAAAATCTAATTTATTTGAATATCTAATACCTTGGCATCATCAAATATATATGGGAGTTATATTATACAATATTCTATGAATATAATCATTAATTAATGTTGGTTTACAATATGAGTGATGTTAAAATAGATGAATTATGATTTATGAAAATGGATTTTATTAAGAAGTGGTACAAAGATGAACCATGTTTTTGCAAACTGATTTGGAAATAGATTAAGGAAAAATTGTGACATCCTTTATTTATTGTAATAAAAAATAATGAAATTAAAAATTGACTTATTATTAATTATCCCTTGTAGAATTAATTTATAGTAGATGAATCACAAAAGAAAATTCAAATAATTATTTCCTAAGAGGCTCATAGATGGTTTCACATAATTTTAATGATGTTTTGTCTAAGAAATGCTCAAGGGAAAATATACCCTTACCCACTACATGTGGATGCACACCTGATAATCCAAGAAGCATGGGATGCATTCACTGACAATATTGAGGAGACAAATTTTTAGGTGCATTGTGGCCTGTATTATATTATTTGAAAATACATTCATTAATGACTTTGATTAAGAATTATAAAAATTTGAAATAATAACTGAGTACAGAAAACAAAAAATGGGTAGAAAACCAAACTTACTGTTACATTAAAGATGTTTTGGGGTATAATTCACTTGAAAAAAATTGATACATATTTTAAATATATCGTAATAATTATTTTTGTGACATGATGCGACATCATAATTATGTTACTATGATTATATAAATATTGATGAATTCAAATCTAAAGACACTTCTATTAGATGACATATGTTATGGAAGCAGGAATGTGTATATAACTATAGGATTATAATAGAAGAAACTAAACATTAATCTATTAGAATCATGCGTACAAATGACATAATAATTTATTTTAGTATAATACCTATTACATAACAATGATTACATATTTTCCAATATTTTTTACTTGACCTAGACATAGGATTCATCATTAGTTGTACAGGATGAAAAACTACTATTAAAGGGCTTCAAAAGGCTAAATTATTATGGCCACATCAGAGGTGTGACTTTTGGGGTAACACACCAAAAATATTTTTAGAAAATAATAGAACATAGGGACAATGTTAAATATTTACAAGAGATATAAGCATTATTTACAGCACTTGAAGAGAAATTTCATTGCCAGCCAGAGTTTCCTGAAACATTTATAGAGGAGAAAAGATAATAAATTACATAAGAACAACTACTGTTTAAATATCCCCCACCCCCACAAAATTTTGGCATTCCATAACCCTCAAGAGTTCTCTTAGACAAGGAAATAAATATTCTCATAATTTTTTATGTAAAATGTTAACCAAGAAGTCACTGATACCTTTTCTGTACTGATATTCTACATAGTGAAAATGATTGAAATTTATAACTATTAACACCAACCAATAGACTTGTTCTTATGGATACCGTGTATCATATCAATGAAGATACTCTACAATACATATGAATTATAATAGTTTATGTGAGATTATGAATTTTTTTAGATCATGAGACATGCCCTGAGCTACCTGTTCCATTTGATGTCATAGACATTCATATGGATGAGCACGCTATTTGAACATTAGTAGAATTTCCATAAGATCATGTAAAAACTTGTTGAAAAGGAAGTATTCATTTCAAATTTATTTTTTCTATTTTTTTAAAAATTATTGAAAAATGGTCTCAATCGATGAATGTTAATACTGAAAGAAAAAGGGAAATTGGTGAAATGAAAGACTGATTAAAAACATCTAAAGGATCAAAGAAATATATGAAAATATATTTACAAATAACCTTTTCCCCACCTATTCAGTATACAAATTTACTAATATTGATTGTTCATGTGAAAATAAGGTTAAAAATGGTTGTAATGTCATATTTGTTTTTTAAGAACAAATATATGAAGAAGCCATTATAGACTACATTATTTTTGAGAAATTTAGCAAAATAATCATGCATTATTGGAAAGGTGGATAATTTTTCAATTTAAACATGAGGTGTGTTTTCATGATTTTATTTTAAATAATATACTTTGTTAACTATGAATAAATACAATTAATATTTTTTGTAGACATCTATATCAATACTATTTAAATAGAAAACACCCTGAAGACAAATAAGGACTAATAATCCTAAAATCACTTCTATATAACTAAACTCATTGGATATATTTCAAATTGATGAAATAATGTAAAAACTAGCCGTAAAATTTGAATGAAAACTTCTAGAAGACATACTATTCTTTTTACCAATTATGAAGTGGTAATATTCATCATTTTAATTATATCCATTATATTTTCATTTCTTTTTTACTAATTAATTTTTTAGGAAACATAATAATATCATTTATTTCAATTTGGATACACCGAATATATATATTTTTGATTCATTCCATGGATAACCAACAAACTGACCACATGTGATGATGTTTTTCAATTTCTAATATAGTACATAAAATTTTTTAGAACTAAACATTAAGATATTTGTTTTTATTTTGTTTTAATTAGAATTGTATTATGATAGGGTTGTATTTAAATGTTATAGAAATCTAGGCATGAGTAAAGTCCATGTGTAAAAGGCGCTGATCAACTTCTACTGGTGGATAAGTAATTATATATGTATAATAATATGTAATTCTCAAAACTTATATCAAAGAAAATGACTTATTTTTCTCAATGTTTCTAAAATTTAAAAAACAAACTAATAGGAATGATTAGGGTTATTATGATTTAAAATTTATGATGGATATCATATTCCATCAATAATCTAGAATCCTAGGAGTGGTACTTTAAAAGATTAACATTTCATTTATAATATTTTTTAATCCTTTGTGTATTTATATTTTCCCAATACTACTATGAATTTTGAATTTCCTCGTATTCAAAATAACAAATATAATTTTTTAGAAACTACTAGGAAACATACATGGAGTTATAATTTAAACATATATGATGAATATGTGACTTCCTACTTCTTATTATGTTGATTTTCTCATCATATTATCTATATTTATTAGTTAAATTGCCCTTCATTCTTATCATATTTTTAATTTGATAATTTTCATATAGATCATGAAAAAATGGCTTATTCAACAAGGATTATTCACTCATATACTATGATCATGCTCTGTAAGAATAAATAACTCGGTGGAATCAACAATACCATAATACGAGACATGATGTACCCAGTATGACTCAAATTTTATTGTTTCAGTTTAAAATTACCATTTTATTAATTTATTCATTCATATATATGATTTAATTATTTATTTATAGTTTTAATGTCATAAAAATTGTTTTATTATATAGGTTAATTATTTTTAGGAAGTCATATTTTTCATTTTTCTCTCTAAAAAAATCCAACAAAGAGAGAACATGTTGCTTTTAGATGAGGTCATTCATGTAACAATGGTTTTCCTATTCCATCCAAATAGAAAAATTATAAATTTTATAGATTGGTACAGATAGTTGAAATGGAAAAAATCACATCATCAATCATCCACACATCAATCTGATACAAATTTTTCTCGGTATGAATAAAACTGTTGTCTTTTAGTTTAAAATTTTACTTTTATTTTAGAAAACTCATAAAATACTCAAAACTAATAAAACACATTAATCATGATTTTATAATTTAGTAAAAACACACATAAGTAATTTTCGATGTGTAGGAATTAGCTACACCTTCATCACACAATTGGTGTGAATGGTATTACTCCAAGTGCATCGTTTTATTTAAAATTGACATTAATTTTTGTAAAAAAATATACGTGAGATACTCAAATCTATGAAAACTCATTAAAATTGTTTTGATATTTTAGGATAATGATCCATAATTCTTTTGGGATATATAGGAATCATCCAGAACTCAGTCCAATTGATGGAATGATTAGTACAAATCGAAGTGTGTATTTTTATTTAAAATTAGAAATTATTTTAACAAAAAGGAAATTGGAATACTCAACAATGAGAAAACACATTAATATTTGTTTGATACATTAGGACAATGATCCATATGTCATTTTTGTTGGGTAAAATTCAGTTGAACCTCAATCTGAAATACAATGTGATCAGTTTGACACATAGTGTGTCCTTTTATTAACAATTAACATTAATTTTCATAAAAATATAAGATAAAATAAAAACAAATAAATTGAATTCATATTGTTTTGATACTTTTAGAAAATGATCAATAAGTCATTTGTGAGGTGTATAAATTATCTTCACCTCAATCTCATACATGGTTTTCCCATTATATCTCAATGTATGTGTTATCAGTTTAAAATTGACATTTTAGTAAAAAATTTGTGTCACTCACTAGATGGTAACATAGTAAAATGACCCGTAAGTCATTTTTGATGTTTAGGAATCAATCTCACATCAAAATGACTCATGAGGTGGAAAGTATGACTCGTAGTGTGTGTTTACAGTTTGAGATGACATTTTAGTAAAAAAATGAAATGCTAAAAACATTTAAAACACATTCTAATTGTTTTAATAATTTTAAAAAATTATATATATGTCATTTGTGACATATAGGAGTCGACCACACCTCAATACGATGCACAGTGAGAACGACTTTACACCAAGTTTGTCATTTTATTTAATATTGAAATTAATTTTATTAAAGAGGATAAGTGACATACTCACGAATTATAAAATGCATTTATATTATTTTGATAATTTATTACCATGATCCATATGTCATTTTTATGTGTAAGAATCAACCACCACTAAATCTAACACACGTTTTTACATGAATGACACCAAGTGTGACTTTTTTTTTAAAATTGTCATTAATTATAATAAAAAGGACAAGTGATATACTCACGACCAATAAAATGATTCTAGATTGTCTAGATAGATTGAGAAATTGATCTATATGTGATTTGATATGTGTATTAATCATTCTCACCTCAATCTGATGCATAGTGTGAATAGTATGACTCCAAGTGTCGATTTTTTTATTAACATTGATTTTAGAAAAAAGGACAAGTAACATAATTAAAAAATGATAAAATGAGTTTGGATTGTTTATATATTTCATTAAATCTATAAATAAGTTATTTGTGACATGTAATAATGAACCACACTACAATATAACACACAATGTGATCGATATAACTCAATGTGTGCATTTTTATTTAAAATGCACACTATTGTTTTTTAAAAATGACACTTGTCAAACTCAAAACTAATAAATAAAATTTTGGGTTGTGTCTTTCCTTCTTGCCTGTCTTTATCTTCTCATTCCACTTTAAGCTCTGCCCCTTACGATTTCATGGTTCGGTTTTCCATTTCATCTCATTCCTCTTCAAATCATGTTGCTCCCCCCCTGCTTGGTTGTGTGTCTCGTCGTTCATCAACCAGCTTTCTCCTTCCCATTTGGTTACGGATTCAGAGGAAACACTCAGTGGTGGCTTCAGATCGGGGTCTTCTCTGAAGGCATCCTCGGTTGTCCCTTAAGGTTTTGGTGGTGGTCCTTCCTTCCAAAAGATGTGTTGGTCTGTCTCCCTCGACATGACGGTGACCAGGTGTTCCGCGAACACATTTCTCCGGTAGTGGATGGGGAAGCCAGAGTTTGCACAAATCATTCATTCGGCAGCTGGTTTTCTTGTCGGTTATGTTTGGGCTTCTTCCTCACAGCCCCTGGTGAAGGTTTCCTGCATTCATTTCTCTTAAGAGAATTTTCTATTTAGTTTTCTGTTTATTGAGAAGATATGTGTATGGTTTTGTGTGTTCTTTATTACTGGAATCGATGATGGTGGCGTTTTCTTATGGTTGGCTCACGGCTGATGACGCCGGTGCTGTGGTTGATGGTCGGTGGGTTTTAGTCTATGATGTGGTAACAATGATGGGATGATGGTCCGTCAGGGGGTGGGGCTTGAGGAGACTCGCCGTTCGAGGTTTTGTGACTGATGCGTTTTGGGGATGGGTTTGATGCATTACCTATTTGAATTTCAAAATTGGGCTCTATTGTTTTTGTGGACTCTTGAAACATTTTGATGTTTGTAATTTGCGTAGTTGGTATGGTTTTCATTGGACTGTCTGTGAGATTACCACTTATCCATAAAGTGGGTTTTTAAAAATACAAATAAAAATGTATTTGGAAATTAATTTTACTAAAAAATACATGTTACATACTCAAGAATGTGAAAAAATATGATTATTTTGATAATTTAGGAAACTAATCAATAATTAATTTTCGATGTGTTTGATTTAGATTCACCTCAATCTAATACACCATGTTCTGGGTATGAATCAAACTGTCTATTATCTGTTTGAAATTTTCATTTCAGTTAAAAATGTGTGTCACCCACTAAAAACAAAAAAACACGCTCTTATTGACTTTATAATTTTGGTAAAAAATTATTAATCTATTTTTTACATGTAAGAATTAGTCTCACATCAAGACTATGAATGATGAGACCAACATATCCCAACATCCTTGTTCTCAGTTTAAAATGTCATTTATATAAAAAAACAACATACTCAAAACTAATAAAATATGTTAGGATTATTTTTTGAATAAAAAATTTTCATAAGACATTTTTGATGTTTATGAATCCACCGCACCTCAATCCAATACATAGTGTGATTGGTATGACTCAAAGTGACCGTTATCATTTTAAAATTTACATTTTATTTCAAAAATTATGCCACTCACTGAAAACCAATAAAAACACTCCTATTAACAAGATTATTTTTAATAACATACATAACTCATTTTCAATGTGTAGGAATAATACTCATGTCAAACCAACAAATGATGTGATCATGAAGACTCAAAGTTCATGTTTCCTTTTTGAAATGAACTTTTAATAAAAAAAAATAGTGACATACCCAAAAGTAATTAAATGAATTTAGTGTGTCTTCATTTTCTTGGAAAATGATCCATAATTCATTTTTGATGTTTATAAATAAACCACACCTCAATATGATGCATAATGTGACCAATATGACTCCAAGTGTGTTTTTATTTGAAATTGATATTAATTTTAGTTCAAATAAAAAATGACAGACTCAAAATTGATAAAAAATAATATATATCATTTTGATACATTTGGAAAATGAGCTATAAGTCATTTTCAATATGTAGAAATAAACTCACCTCAATATGATGCATGGTTTGACTAGTGTGACTACATGTTTGTCGTTTTTATTTAAAATTGACATTAATTTTAGTGAAAATGACTCGTGACATACTCAAGATAGAGAAAATGAATTTTCCTTATTTTTATACCTTTTGAAAGTTGTCCTTTTTTTATTTTTTACATGTAAAAATCAGTTTCACCTCAATCTGATTCACCAATTACCCGGTGTGGCTTAGTGTATCCTTTATTAGTTTAAAATTGATATTTTAGTTAAAAATGTTTGTTTTTCATGTAAATCCAATAAAAAGAGATTTTATTATCTTGATAATTTAAGAAAATTATTCATATGTAATTTTTGATATTTAAGAACCAGTATCACATTAACCTAATACACCATGTTACTAGTATAACCAAAAGTGTTTTTTATTTTAAAATTAAATTTTAGTAAAAAGAACAGGGGTATACTAAAAATTGAGTAAACACATTTGTATTGTTTTTATACATTACGAAAATGGTTCATACTTTATTTGTGATCTTTATAAATCAAAAACACCTCTATCCAATGCATGATGTGAACAGTATGACACCAAGTGCGTATTTTATTCAAAATAGACATTAAAAAACAAATTGACATACTCAAAACCATAAAAATACATTCACATTATTTTTTCATTAAGAAAAAATCCAGTATTCATTTTTGACATGTAGGAATCAACATCACAACAATCTAATACATGGTGTGCTTGGTGTCACTCAATGTCTCCATTATCATTCTAATATTGAAATTTTAGTTCAAAAAATACAACTCATTGAAAATCAATAAAATTCTCTCTTATTGTCATTATACTTTAGTAAAATTGTTAATATATTATTTTTAACCGGTATGAATCAATCTTACTTCAAACTGACACATAGTAGTATGACTCAAAGTGCTTGTTTGTAGTTTAAAATTCCATTTTAGTTAAAAAGAAAGTGACATGCTCAAAATTGAGAAAATGTGTTCAAATTATTTCGATACATTAGGGAAAGCATCCAAAAGTCATATTTTATGTGTGGGAGTTAACCCAAACTCATTGTGATGAATAATGTGATTGGTATGACACTATTTTTGTCCTTTTATTCAATATTGAAATGTTCTTAATATATTCATTCATATTTATGTTTAATTTATTTCATCATAGCATAACTAGAATAAGGTTTTTTATTATATAGGTTGATTCTTTTTGTTTAGTTGGAGTTGTTTATTTGGATGTTGATGCCACATTTTGGTTATTTTGAGAGGGGGTTGTGGGTGTCGAAGATGAAGAAGAATTGATATTTTTGAATGTTTTTTTAATAGTAATTGAAAATATTAGTACACAATAAATAGTTTGAAATGTATATAATAGTGTTTTTTTGTATTTTTTATGTAAATTATATTTCAATAAAAGTATGAATTTGCATATAAATATATTTTCCTATAGGTGTATTTGTTGTGGTGTGATATTTTCCAAATAACTCACCAGAGTAGTAGGTCATTTATTAGTGACATTTTTAGTTCAAATAAGGGTCACCCTTTATCATCCCATGTGAAATCACTGAAAATGGTTTCCCATTAGCTGGGGTAAAAAAGAACTAAAAAGTGGGTCTGTTATCAGTGCCATAGTAGCACTAATAAATGACTAGATGAATGCGCATATTTTTTATCATTGATAAAGGTTCCCCTTAATCATCCCTTTTTGAGTGCCAATATAGAGGCACCCTTTGAATTTAATTGAGGAAAATTATAGGTTGTTAGTGCTGTTAAAACCCTTTTCCACACTATTAAAGGGTTGAACTATGGTAGTGATTGTCATATCACTTCAATGTTATCATGATAAATGGGAATGGTTATGACATTAAAAATTGGAAAAAGAATCTAGAACATTATTACATTAAATCCATGTATAATAATGAATAATATTGAATAAAATGTTTTTTAATATTTAATACATATAATATACATGTAATCAATGTACAGACAGTTTCTTTTAGGACACTGACTGAAACAACATATGAAGTGCCTATGTTTTAAATATATACAAGAAATTAACAAGGGAACATAATATGCGGACCATTCATACATCCATAAGAATGAGTGGGACAAAGATGGGAAAAAACTAGAGATGGATCATCTTTAATCAATTTCTTATGTAGATCACAAGGTTCCCGGTTTGAGGGAAATGTGGTGATTTTCCCCCAACCATGGTGGGTGAAATTAACATCCATGTCGGTGAAAAGATTATGAAACTAGAGGTTTTCAAGAATCCTACATCCTAAAACATAGGATCCATTATATTCCTTCATGGACCATCCCTCATGGTCACCTTTCATCATGTGCATGTGCCATATATTCCACAACCCCATCATCCTACAACCATGATCTACCAAGGCCAACAATTTGATGATATTGTATTCTCTCATAGACATTATTGTTAATCCCATAAACTCTTCACACTCAAGTATAAAACCATCACTCACCTCTTAGAGCCTTCATTACAGAGCCTACAGTAAGTGGAAGATGGTCCATCTTTCATTAAACCCATCGAAATCCAGGAGGTGACGACAATTATTTCTTATAAACATTATGGATATACATTTTTTTAAAAGGGAGCTGGTGATGGAATATGAGGTTGGTGGACAACCCTAAATAATAGGACATAGTGAGGGAGGAGCATTTGGTGAAGCTTTCCTATAAAAGGAAGCATCTTCCTCTATTTTAATCAATCAAGAAATCACTTCTGGAAATTATTAACATCATCTCCTCTTGGTTTGTGGTATTTTGTGAGGTTTGATTCATATATTATTCAAGAGAGGTTTTGAGGGTTTTATCCTTGTAATCTCTAGGGATATTGTATCGACCTTTACACATTATTAACCTTATATTTCCCATGGGTTTTTAACCCTATTATTTTGGAGGGTTCTTCCATGTTATATATGGACTCATTTATTTCTGTATTTTATGAACATTTTTTTATCATTTTAATATTAGTACACCATGGGATAATCATTTTCCATCCTAACAAGATGTCATGATGTTTTATCATCAACTAGTGGATGGTACCCCTCAACAGCACCCTGGGGTCACCTTTCTCCATCATCTCATACCTTGGGAACTCAATGTTATATTTTAATCTACATATCTATTTTTTGGAATTTAAAACCTTACACCTATGTTTTATATTCGGAAAATCTCCACAACACCCTGTTAAGTTAATTTATCATGTAAATATAAACTAAGGATATTTGAGGTAATATGAGGATCTTACATGATCTAAGAGAGTTAGATGATTTTGTAGTGTAGAGTGTTGGTGTCAATAATGAGCAAGGACATGTTGTTTGTGAGACATGTGGACAATGCCACTCCAATTGCAACAGAACACTAATCCCCAGTTTGAGGATGTTAATATTTTGATATACTAAGACATTAAATCTAAGGAATAAAACTTTTTAAGAACATGTAAAACATAAATCTAGAAAATGGTGTTTCACATATTAGTGATTGTATAGAGATAGATGGACACATCTCATTTCCCACAGGATTGGAGAGTGGAGAATGTGGAGTGGTAGGTGAGACAATTAAAGAACATATACACAAGTTGAAGAATATTTAGCATGTGTATGGGTATCCAGGTCATAATATCCACATAATTCATCCACTATAGAGGAATCTTGGAAACAATACTGGGGAAGAAATATATGGATTTAACATGGAAGGATATAATCAATAATTTATCAAAATGTACCAATTTTAACATCTAGGATTGGTGCGAGGAGGGAAATTAGTATGTCCCTATATTATCATTAACCCCACCTCATATATCTAATCATTAATATCATTGTAGTTAAAAAACTTGTGATCCCTATTTTAAAGAGTTTTATCAATCATTTAATATAATTAATTAAACTATCAAATGAATCCTTTAATCTATTTCTCCCCAAAATACATAAAAAAATTATTTTATATTCACAACCCATCCTATAACATTAAATACATATTTTTCTACATTAACATATTTAAATACCTAATTAAAAATTTGAAATTTTAAATTCATATATAAATCCAATTAGTAGATAATTTGAATTTTTTTAATTTTATTTGATTTTATTTATCGTATCAGTGAATGAATCTAATTTTAAATTTATCCAAATACAAATGATATGATCTTTACTCATTATCAAATAAAATTTTTATTCAATTCCTTAACCAAACTTAATCTAGGTGGATATTATATATATGACTAATTGGGTTCTAATTCCCATCCTTACTAATCATCTACATTGTTTATAAATATTAATTTTTTTTGTAAAATTGGTATAATTCAATTAATAAAATTTATAATTAACAAAAATATATTATTATTTTTACAATTTACGTAATAAAATATTTCATTGATTCTGAAATAATTCTTTTTTTCACCATAATAACCAATAAATCCAAACTATACCTACATTATATTGAGGTTTTAATAGATATTTGTAGTGAATGGAACTTGTAACCTAGCTTTCAATGGAAAAGTAAAAATTCAAAAGTTCTAGTGCAACATGAACAACAATAACAGATATGAGTTCCCCCTCTCAGAAAAATAGTCTCACATAGGTGGGAACTGGAATTTATGGTTCAAGGAAGGATGACCCCGACATGATAAATATATTTGTGTGAACATAAATTTTTTTTATAATTTTTTTAAAACCAAACCGTTTCATTTTAAATACTTGGTCCAGAATGAACTCTCACTCAACATGTAATCCAATTTTGAAAACAACATTAAAATGATTAATAAAAAAATGAATTATTATTATTATTTTGAATAGGTTAGGAATATAGTCAAACATCTCAAAGACCTATATTAATTATATAAACATACAGATGAGATGATGAGGTCAAACATAGAATAACATGAACTCAAAAAAAATAAAGAGAGACAGTAGAAATAATTTTTTCTGTTTCTTTTTAGAGACCTTATTTTTAGGGTATCGATATGTTACTCAAGGATAGAGACATCTACTCCAAAATTTGTAAACCCGAGGAGTATCATGATCATTATATAATTATAATTCAGAACAGTCATTCCAGATGGAACATATATTTTATTAGGTTGAAACTTCTGACATGGAGCCTCAAATATAGACAATGGCGAATTTTAGATTTTGGGATATCTTCCCCTCATTCATAGACTAGAGAGGAGTGAAGTGAAAAGACAATATGAAATTATTAGAGTGAGAAGTCTCTAAAATATCTCTTTGATAATATTCTATAATATCTTAAGAATACTCTGTCATCAGTGTAACCAAGAGTAACTCCTCAATGAAGTGGTCTTTGAAGGTCTCCCAAGTAATAACTTCCAATTTTCCTTCCAGGTTCATAACACCCGAAAACCATTCAATGGATCCACAAATCAGGAAAGAAAATATTCTTACACATTGATTATATGGGGTCTCTTATATATTAAAAGTCCCCTTAATGATGTTAATATAGTTTGTACTATTCTGGGGGATTCTAGTGCCCTTGAATGTTGGGGAATGGGGAAGATGGAAGTCCTGGGAATATTATACCATCATTTTTGAAACTCTTCATTCTTGAATAGGAAGTTTCTAAAATATTTTTGGCCATATATGATCAATCTCCTGAACCACTAGAATTGGTATAAGAGCACGATCAACTGTACCCTCCTATCTATCTAGTTGTGGAAAAGGAGTGTTCTCCATTGTGGGAGCCTTTCGACATGCTTCTTCTAGTGGTCCTATCAAATTTCTTCTAGACAGTATTATCTATAATTTAAAAAAACAATCAGAAATATTATATTTTGTTACATATGACTTCAATTCATGATGTTTATAGGTACATAATAGGGCATTATATAGGAGTCCTATCGTAGGTGGCTTCCCACAATAATCTGACTTATCCCTCCTAGCACTACATAAGGCTCATTCTATGTTCTCTATACCCACAAATGTTTCACAATAATATATAAACAAAAATTATATTATCATGTTCATAAAATCTACTTGTCAACAAAATATATCACATAATAACAAGAAAAATATCAATATATTTATTTAAATGAACTAACATACAATGATAATAACAAGAACATATTAAATGTGATCTTATGTACCCAGTTCTGATGTATCAACCCACCCAAATACCATAACATTTTTAAACATAATAGAGTCATGATTAACACGAATTCATAACGACACAACTATAACAAATTTCCAATCCCTGGTAACTGAGTGGTCCATTGCACATGAGTTGGCTAACAATGCTTGTAACTATGATACCAGAGTCCCATATAGCCTGACTCCTTTCTTCAATTTCCCAAACAATGTAAATAAGATAAGAAAATTTAAAACCATCATTTTAAATATTTTTCTAATTATTTAAAAAAAAATATCATAGTCTTTTCCATTGAACTACATGAGATCATGTGTGACTACAAATATATAAGTGGTTTTTGACTAGCATCGTGGGTGTGAATTCTTGAGGAGAGTGTTTATACCCCAAGTATAAATATTCATAGAACAAAATCATAAAAAAATTATTTTAACCCAAATATATTGTGGTAAATAAATAAAAAAATCATAATTCTATTAAAATTTCATCCCTGTCATACAATATAAAAAAGGCCAATGACACCATGTGTGGAAAGTTCGGCCAAAATATAAGAAAGATAAAGATGAAGAAAAATAAAAACATAGTACTATTAATCTAATGTATATTAAAGTACCACCAATAAACAACATGCTTTATTTCCTCAACTACCTTCCACTGGGACCTTTCCCTTACGAGGATCCATGATCATCATCTATGTAATCACACTGAGATTCCCATATAATGTGTGAGTATAATCCAGTATGGAATCAAAAATGAATACTTAACACAAGTTAACATGTATGTAAATATTCCTACCATGAAAAATTAAGTAAATACACAAAAAAATCAGTCAGGAGTTGGGTTCTATTGAACTAACCAGGCTACCGCTTGAGGTCTATGTTGGAAGATTAACCAAAAAAAGTAGTCACATGACTCAGATCATTCCATGAATATCCATACTGATCAAATTACTAAGATATTATCTTATAGTGTTTGTTCCAACATAAAGGAACAATCCTCTCCCACTTTTTAGTGGTATCCATTCTACAAATTTAAAGAGTAGTCACCCAAATCTTCCAAAAATCCGTAGTTTCATGGTGGTTATCTTCAAATGCTGATATGCACATTAGGAACCATTCGAATCTTACGAAATATCTCTATGCGGTAGGATCAATCCTACATCATCACATAATTTCTAGATTTATCTCTTACCATCGTCATAGCACACATATTTCAAAAAATCACACAATCGGTTTAGTGATCCTCACCCCACAACTTATAGCACAATCTAATTGTGAACCACATTCCAATACAGATATCTCAACCTCTATGCATGTCTTACTGCTGTTTATATTTCATACCATACCCTAAATCCCATTATCCTTCTATTTAAAAGTCATAATTCTATAGTCCTAAACACATTCTCTCCCTCAAAGTATTGAAATCATCTTCTTATGCCAACTGTTATTTTGACACCACCAACAATATTACCACAATCTATGAAACATTTTCAATAAGGCACAACATCGAATGCAAAAGAAAAATGTATAAATTAATTGTTCTCATGAAAAAAACACCCATACATAAATCAATAAAGCATATGTCTCATAGGATATAAATTCATGCACTAAAAAATAATATCAAAAGATAATATTCAATGACGCCATATGGTAAGGACTTCCTTACTCCATCACATTTATTCCGCCTTTAGGATTTTCCAGATCTGATACACAAACTATGATCGTTGTCCAACCAGATCACACATGGACTCCAAGGATCCCTATAACCGATCGTAATTCAATATAAAATTGATTTTATATTAACATTAAAGAAGGATATAGTGAAATTTTATTAGAAATAATTAAAAGTACCTAGTGATATATGACTCCAATGGTAGATCTAGTTCCATTTTGATAAAGGATATAAATTCCATAGATACCACCACATAATCATAAATAAGATGATAATTCATCAATATAATATACTATTATTTATGGATATATCCATGAAATAATAGATCAATAAATCATTTCAAGAAGTGAAAATGAGATCTAAGAAAAAATAATGAATCGAGGAAGAAAAAACCACTTATATAAAATCAGCAAAAGTGAAATCCTCGATATCCATGGGATTTTGTGTTTTGTGGGAGGGTAAATTCAAATATCTACCAATGATTTCCCAAGGTTTAGGATCCCTAGTAATAGGTGGAAGAATAATGGGTTTCGGGTGGGAGATTTCAGTTGAGAAACCCAATTTTTAAATTATTTAAAAATCCACACATTGTTGATATAGCAGTATATTAAACAATGAAACATCCATGAAAGTCTTACAATCACTTCTAATAAACCACAATGCGTTGAAAAATTGTTAGTTAAATCACTATTTTTTTCCTCCATATGATTCAAAAGGAATTTTGAATAATGGTGGATGGTTAGATTATACATCGTGTAAACTATGCGACATGCACTATCCCTCTTAAATAAGCCACATAATATCGTGGGATGATCTTCGTGGTTTCCAGATACCATGATTAAGATTTTTCACCTCAATAAAATATTGAAAAAACATATAAAATCATTTACATATAACGTGGGGCATCAACCAATCAATGAATACCTCAATAGAATACAAAAGAGTTCCAAAAAGCTTAAAGTACCATGATAATTCACACAGTCACATGAAAATTACATAATGGGTTAAGGAACTTCATGTATCATATTCTCCCACAATTTCATTGATCCTAAAACAATTTTTTTAGTATTATTTGAACCATATATTATTTTAATTGGATGAACTCATCTTAGCTATTCACATGCTCAATGTGGATTCCTTATGTATTGCATTGCTCCTCGGATGTTACACTTGGAAGGTCCATTATTACTTCTTATCAGGTAATATTTTTGGTATTTAGTGTGTAAAACATTGGAATTGTATCTTAGTTACCTACTACTTTAGTATGGAGTGAAATCCTAGATATATCAACATTTAAAAATAAATAGTTTCTTCTTTGTAATTTCATGATCGAATCTAGTTGAGGGCTTTTGACTCTATTCTAACAGTTGAGAGAAGATATGCTATTGGTATAGAGTGTTGGTGGATATCCAACTATCACATATCATGGGGAACATTATGTATGTGATTTTTTTGATATATAATTCAGAACATTTTAATATGATTCTTTTAAGAAGGATAACTAGTTAGTGGTATGTTAACCGGTTTGTATGTTTCATATTTTTATTTTTAAAGATTTAGTTATCTATACATTCTACATGTATGTATTTTATTTATCTTCGTCATAATAATCTCTTGTATGATATTTTATTATTATTCATAAAACACTATAAGTGGGTGGTGTGATTATCATGAACGTGGGATAAAACAAGTCCGAAGTACATTAAATAATCAAGTTCTTCTCTTCTTCCATTTTTTTCGTTTTTTTGGATTCTCTTTCATAAAATCACCAAATCATTGGATACACTATATCATTTATTTTTCTATTCACAACAACTTTGTAGAAATCAATCATTTATCCAGTAAATCATCAGATATTACCTAGGGGAATAACAATCAACGTTGACCTTAATAATTACTATAAAAGATCCTAAATAAGGTGAAAAAATCTACAATGTATAAAATAGAAAAATTCAATAGTGATAATGATTTTAATCTTTAAATAATCAAGAAGATAGATAATCATGTCCAGTAGGGGGTCAGTGATTCCCCTCATAAGCCCAAGAATTCCATCATTAGTCAGTATTCTAATGTAATGAACACTATCACCTATTATTATGTGACTAATGATGTTCTTGTTAAGGCGCATAGTTCTATATTAATATCTTTTGGTTATAATATTTTAAGTGATGTTTAATATGAATATTCTAATAATGGTATTTTGTTAAAAATATAGAAATTATATATTTCAGAATCATTAGTTGGTCATATGTATAAAAATCATAGGATTGTTAACCTCAACATGCATCTCAAATCATTTACCAGAGTGTATATTGATGAATTCAACAAAATACTGATTTATTTTTACAAAAATAGTGTTACCATTCTTGATTAAGACCATTTTAAAATTATAATTATTTTTATTATTCATTCATATAACACACTTTTTGAGAAAATTAATTATAAAATGAATCCTTAACAGTTAAATAGTTTAATTCTACCTTACATCCCAAATAACTTCATAATAATCCCAAGGTGAAGACTAAAAAAGAACGCTATAAAACTATTGGTAGATCAGATAATATGGGTAAGAAGAATGATAATTATAACAGTAATGAAAATAAATAGAACCATAACAAATTATGTTATTATCTGTATCTGTCTAGGCCCAGACATCTTACTTGTTATCCTAGTGGTAAAGCTAGTCTCATAAGTCCAGAATGATATAGGCACAAAAAAACCCATATCAACCTAATGATCACTATTTTTTGTAGATGTATGAAATTTTAGTGTTGAAGTTACATTTTTCTTTAAGTGTGATATTTTTGATGAGATGATCTTAGACTTGTGGTAATCCTTACACATGTGACCCAATAAAGAATACTTGTAAAAATTAACTGAGAGATTATATGGAGATGTTATCCTTGGAGATAATAAAAATGTAAGTTAAAAAGAATATGATTTGTTTTGTTAGAGCCTAACAAAAAACCCATTGTAACCATACCACATGTTACAAGGGTCCTCAACCTATATAGAAATATGATCTCTTTATGGGCTACAGATTAGAGTGGTATCCCCTCAAAATATAAACATGGTTTACTTAAAGTTCCCAAATCCTATCATAATGAAATTAGAGGTTCTCTAGATAATTGTATTTCTATGTTGGGTGTGAAAAGCCATTATATGTTGTTTAGAAATATATATTCGTAAACATTGGAAATAATAAATTATAGAATAAGAGGTTTGGGAAATGATAAATATAGGTTTCTTGAAGGATTATGTAAAATGGGGTTTTTAAATGTTATAATACCAAATTATATTCCTCTCTTTGAGGATTTAATATTGGGTAAATCTAAAATAGTGGTTTTTAATATATCATATTTTATAGGAAATTGGCAGATGTTGTACCCTCACTATAATTTGAGGGGTCCCTTAATGATTGTTGAGCACGATGGAGGTTCTTATATTTTTTCCTTAAGAGATGAATTTTGTTAAAAAAAATGGATTTTTAATCTAAAAAACAAATATATCTACTCAAATCATTGAAAACCTATCAAAAATATATTGAAAACCAAACCAAAAGAAAGATAAAAATATTGAGAAATGATAATGTTATAGAATAGATGTCATCTTATTTTATTAAATAATGTGAGTCTCAAAGAATCATTATAAATACTACAATTATAGATATTTTGAAGGAGAATGGTCTAGCTGAGAATATAAACCACACTATTTTGGAGTGTGTCTATAACATTCTAGCATGGTCATAACTATCTAAATATTTTTAATATGAAGGTAAAACCTTAAAAATAAATATTATTAATTTATTTCAATCAATTTCTAATATGTTTAATAATATAAAATAATTGTGATTTAATCATCCTCCTTGTTATAATAATTTGTGACTATTTGGGTACACAACCAACAAAAATATTAATATAAAATTTTTTATACCTAGAGAAATTAATTGAACATTCACAAGGTATCCTTAAATGGGTATTGGATATAAAATTTTGGTCGATAAACTAGGCTTTCAAAAATGTATAATTAGATTTGATATTATATTCCAAGAATCATTTTTGTCCATGTTCAAGTCTCCCACCTAAATCAATAGCAATTTACCTCAATGTGAGGTTTCTAATGCTAAAAAACAACATAATTTGACGACATACCAAGATTAATCAACCTAATCCGTATCATGATTGCTAATATTAGTAAAACATTGAGTTAGAGATAGATAGTGAACCCACCAATCTCTTCTATTAATGGATTCTCATTAGAGATTAGTCTAGGGAGTCATTAGTCCTCTTACAAGGTTTACCCATTTTGATATGGTAAATTTTGCTTTAATTATTTTCTTTTATCTAATAACTGTTGATCCAAAACCTAAAAAATCATTTAATGGAAGTTATTCTAATCATTATATCACTTCCAGGAATGATGAAATGAACTCCTTAGAGAATAACAACACCTACTCCATTGTTAATAAATAAAAAAAATCTAATTTGATCTATTTTATGTTGATTTTCAATAGGTAAAAATAACACTATACACAATAATGTTAAGTATAAGAATATAATAATATCCAATATATTCCATAAACAATATATAAATGATTAATTTAAAAATTTCCCACATGTTATGAAGCATTCATATATTAGTTTACCACATTATGTTTCAATATATCACTGCATTTATATAGTGAATCCTGATGTTAAAAGTACATTTCATAAGAGAGATATTGATAATTTTTTTCTAAAACCTCATAAGAGTACATAAATTAAATTTAAATAAACTAGGAATTTTTCTTGAATAAATTTCTACAAGGTTTGAGTAAATCGTCACAATAGTGGTATCTGAAATTTGATCCATTCAAACTAGATAATCATTTTAATATGAGTAAATACAATGAACATATTTAATAAAAGTTTGTTTAGAACTCTAATATTTAGTTATTTCTATATATTAATGACATATAAAATAGTTGTAAAGACATGCAACTCATCACTTCTGATAAATAAAATTGAATAATATTTTTGAAATGAAGGATCATAGTGTTACTAAGAATATATTTGGAATGGAGATAATTGATGATATAAATATGAAAATCATTTAGTTATACCATCTTGATTATGTTTTAATGGTTCTGAGGAGATAATTTATTGATTCTATCAATCCAATTAGTTTACCATTTGAATATTAATTTAATGTCTTTTTATCCCAGTCATCTGCCAAAAATGATGATTTTTATTATATGTGTAATGTCTAGTGTGACATTATTATGTGTAGCACTAGGTATGTTTTGATATTTATAAGTACAAATGTTTCTTTTTATGGTTTTAACTTAAGTTTGTTCATGGGAAACCCTTGTAAGCCACATTTTCATTCCCTTAAGTGAATGTTTATGTATATATAGTTTAGTTAGAATTGTCTCTTTTCAATGATATAAATGTTAAATCTAATTAAATGCTCACCAGTTTTTTAGATTTTAATTATGCGCATAATATTTACACCCAAAGTTCTTTACATGATATGTTTATACTATATATGGGTATCAATTTTCTTGAAGTGAAATATGCATTCCTTAGTGTCCCTCTAAACCACTAAGGGTGAGTATATTTCACTAACCAAGGCTATTAAATAATCCATACGGATAAAATGTATAATTTACCAACATTATTTATGAAATTTTAATATTATAACTGTTAGTTATATTCAACTTTCCTTACATTTATCTAAAATTACTTTTTCCATGGTACTTCCAAACATAAATATATTAGACTAAATTTTATTATGTAAGCTATTAATGTTAGAATAATGATTGTCAATAAAATACAAATAAAAAATAACCCATTTGATATTATGACTAACGCTTCAATAATATACATTTTCAATCATTGTTTAATTATTTTAAACATAAATCTAATTCAGCAACTCTATGTAAAATAACATCCCCAAATTCAAATTTTATTTCTAAATAGTTGAGATTTTTTAATTATTATTTATTCCTAAAATAATATTTTCTGAATTTTCTATTTATATTATATTTATAATTAATTTTTTATCTTCTTTATAAATTATTTCATTTAAATAGAATCTGTTTTACCCTTATATAAATCCCTGGTTTTCAAGTTTACCAATATGAACATTCTTGTATACCATTATATACACGATGTATTAAGTTTGTTTCCTTGATGCAACTCAATATCATTTACCTTTAAATCATGGTTTTTCAGGTATACATTTACATGTAAGACAAATTAACCTTACATGGTTATGGGATAATTCTTACACTAACGTAAATTGGTTCAAGAAACCTTGATGCTGGTGACCTTTATGTGACATCTTGAGGAACCTCACATAGTAATGTTTCTCACCTTTTGCAAGGATCCGTGTATTTTTCCCTCTAGCTTATTTATGATTTTTATTATTTTCAATACATGGCCTCTTGTAGGATATAAATGTGTATGGTGATTATTCATAAGGTTATAATGACTCTACTTTAATGTTTCACATGGAATGTGCATCATTACTACTTTATAGGATGTATTTTCATAATTCATGTTGGAAATCTATTGGCATTGTTTCTTAGAAGCATACTATTTCAGTATAGAGAGAAACCTTAGATATAAAAGAGTTGAGAAATATTTTATTTCTTCTAATATGTTTCTCTAATGAAGTACTTCAAATAACATTAATTTCCTTCCAACACATTAAATTATATTTTCTCCAATGTAGAGTTTTGGAAGAGATCTAGCTTTAATATCTGAGGAGTAACATTCTTCAATACACTTTTTTCAGATCTAGGTACCCAAATATTTTATTGGAAGCTTACATGAATGCTAAATAGTCCATGGAAATCTGATTGGTATACAATTTTAATTTTTCATTTTTTATTTATTTGATTTTTAATTTTCTATTAATATTTTATTGGTCTGATGTCATCTTGATCAACACATGTAATTTGTTTTTTTAAGATTAAAAACATTATGTTGGTGGGTGGTGTTCTTACCTTACACATAGGACTAAAACATTCTAGTTATTGTAAATAATATTGTTCTTTATTTCATTAATTTATTTTTCGGTTCATGGATTCTCTTTTCTAAACTCTCAAAATATTACTCTGTTCCATATAATTCATTATTTTTATTTATGATAACATAGAAAAAAAAATATTCCTAACTAGTAGATCTTATGTCATTTCATAGGTGTAGAGCACTCAATGTGGTCCCCACCATCACCTTTTAGTTTCACACTTGTATATTGATTTAGTTATATTGATGCATTTACCTAAAGGGATTTAGATTCAAAATAGAAAATCATATATTTTTTAAAAAAGCTTCCAATGAAAATTTTCTTTTTATTTAATGTGTATAAAATAGAAACACTCATCATTGTCAAGTAATTTAGATTAATCGAAACATGTGTAGGTTCTGAAATTAATGGTTATGAATTATGAGTGTGAAGTTGGGAATCAAACATAACAAGACATATCTAATTTTTATGTTCTGTCTTGGAAAAATTGTACTGAGGTTCTATGTTCCCGAGCTTTAGTTACAAACTATTTATTAATAGAAAGTATTAATAATAAAATGACTAATATTTATGATTCGTAGTATGAATATTGAATATCTATCAATCATGAGAATGATTATATAATAAATATAGTTTTACCTCATGTATTACTTGTGCTTTATGGAAGGGAGGTTTCTGTTCCAATTGATCTAAATGAAGGTAATTTAAATTTTTACCTGGATAAGGGTGTTGTAGTGGGTGTTATTAGTAGTTCATCAATGGGGACACATGACCTAGTTTTTATTATAATTATTCCCATTATATTGTATTTAGAGTATATGACTCCAATTGAGTATTCTATGAAACCAAAAAAAATCATTAATGTGAATCATGAGAGGGATATGGATATCTTTGTGGAAGCTCATACTGAATTCACAAATAAATTTGAAGTGTGTTATGTAGATATTTCATTGAATTTGGTTATGATATAAGATACTTCATTGAAATAAGTCATTGACGATGTGGGATTCACCATTGTCTTGACTAAGAAACATAAATGGGGTTGTGATGTTTTCTTATATCAAATAGAAATGGTTACATGATTTACAAGTGATAACTCAAAACATTTATTTATGAATTGGAAAGAACCCATGCCTATTATATATTTCAAACTTACCTTTTTTATTAATGATTAAATTTATAGGTTATAAAATGGAATACTTATCCAAATTTAAATTAATTAAGTGAAATAATTTTGATTTAATAAGTAGGGAACATCATTTTATAAAGACATATTCTCAGGTACAATTCTGGTTCATAAATAATTAAAACTCTTTGAGTAAATTATACTATATTTGATTGATCTGTAATAAATTATCATATTTTTCCCTACTCACTGGTAGGATGAAGGAATATAATGATTCTTATAATGGGTTTTAATTGGATTTTATTTAACTTACTTACAATACTTTGATCCTCGATTATGAAATCTTATTTCCCTTTGACCCTTTTTGGTAAAACAAATAATTTCTGAAATTGTTTTAGTTTTAACATATTATTATAAAATATTTAAAATAATATTAATTATTTAATAATTTTTTAAAATAATTATTATAGGTAATAAAAAAATATGCATAGATATTATCATTTATTTACGCACCATTGTTTCTCCCCAACCATCAAAACCGAGTGGCATAATCTGTTTCCAGTGCTAGAACATTTTAGTTGTCATAGGATACAATAGTTGAATTTATGAGATGAAGTATTTAAATAATAAAAAAATTACTTTAATATTAGGAAAAACTAGTTAAACAAAAATATTATAAAAAATAATAATAAAAATAACAATAAAACATAAGATCAACACAGAGTGATTTTGGGGGAACTATTAGACCCTTGAATAACGCATATTCCATATCCCCAGGTTTAGAATACTAGCTACAATAAAGTTTATGCTCATAATGAAAATAAAATAGTAACTTTGTGTTATAATGAAATTTTAATAATTGTTTGAGTCCCTTCTTCTCAATGAGATTATGATTCAAACTCTAAGTATGACTATGTTGAACTATTAGGGTCCCAACATAATCGAAGAATTAATGTAAATATATCATATTTCCATGAAGATCATACCCTAGATGAATTTTTGGATTTTATTATAGAGGTTGAAATGTAAATATTTTGTATGGAAATATAAAAAATCTATTTTATTAAAATATGTGTCTTATATATATTTTGTGGTAGAGCTTCATTATGGTGATGAAAAATGAAATGAAATCATTGATGAAAATGGAAACATTTCATTTACTTCTGGAAAATAATGGATTATTCCTTGAACCTAATGTTACATTCAATTAATTATGATTATGTTTTATATTAGTTATACCAGAACTTCCAAAAATGCTCCTCAACAATAAATCTGTGGACTCAGCCGTAAAAAAGTGATCACAATGAAATAACATTAAAGAGATGAAGGGTTTATAATTATTGAGGTTTTTTGGAGGCTTCCAAGATACCATTTGTGATTAGAAAAATTAATCACCTCATTTATATTATATATAGAAATTACTCAAGAGTTGTGCGTTAAGGGATAACATTAAGGAGGCCCTCTCTTAGGACATTCCACTACCCAAGATTTATACATAGTAAGGAAATAAAACTCTTTTTTATCCATCATAATGGGAGGTAATAGACCTCGAATGATAGTTAAAAATTTCAAATACAAGTAAGTGAAAGAACTAATAACATCCAAAGTCTGCATTTTCAACATCCTTTTTTTAATAGAATATCAACCCACATGCGTCAATGTTTTGGAACACATCTTTTTGATTCAAACAATTAGGGTACATATTCGTGACCATTATTGTAATCGATACTAAAACCAATGGTATAAAAATATAGCTTTGGTTTTCGATAACCACCATTATTTTTTAAATTATATTTAATACTATTTGACTAGGTTAACGTTTAATTAAAAATGATAATAACTATTTCAAAAACATATCACACAACCCCCTCCCATAAGACCCCTCCCAAAATATGTGTCCCCCCTCCCCATAACATCGACCCCCAAGGATGGAGACCAAGATGATGACTCTTCTACTTGACCTCCACACTTTAGACCACTCACAACCGTCATGAAACCTCTCTCCTCGACATTTCCATTTCTCTAACCCCCAACTATAACATCCCACGACCAAATCCCCGGATGATTTCTCCCAAATACGCTTCCGCTAGAGACACCTATCCTAAATGACCTGACCCCTCAATCTAACAACACCCAGAACCACTTCTCTTCATGACCCATACCATCCATCCTTAATTCCTCCATGCTTTGAATCAAACCCACAAATCCCCAATTCCACTTATAATTCAGAAGTACCTAGAATCACCTCCCTATATCATATATCATCTATTTAATTCTCCTCACTATCGTCACCTCTTAACCCTTAATCCATGATATCCAACTCACTTTGTTGAGAACTATCTTTTTCCCTTAATATTGTATGTGTTATTCATACTATATGATTAATTTTTGGATTGTATAAATATTTTTTCCAATTGTATTTATTTGAAAACAATTTTATACCCTAATCAATTATGAAGCTGGGTGATCCCTACCCCAGGAAAAATCCTAAAACTTTCTCATTAATAATGAATCATTCTAGGATAATAACCTAAAACTTTATTAGAAATTAATGTAAATTCATAACTATACATTAAAATGTGGTTAAATATTAAAAAAATCTTCATTACCATGACTAATTGATATTAGTTATATAATATTTATATATTTGTATTCAACAAATTAGCTTTTACATCTAATATAATTATATTTTAAATTTTATGTATTCAGAATTTTTTAATATTAATCATGTGATAAAATATATTATAATTATATTGGAAACTTATACTATATTTCTTGAATATTAATGAATATTTATTACATAATATTATAATATAAAATTAATTTTAATCGTTATCAATATTATAATAATTTTACATTGTGTTACATACAATTTTATTTTCTATCATATTTGCAATTAAAAAAAGTTTTCATATCAGTGAAATATTATTAATGAAATGTTTTATACACAATGATATTATGAAATGATTGTATTTGTTTAATTAAACAAATTATATTTATTTTTGAATGTACAGGAAGAAGTGTGTTGATCTAATAACTATGGATAAACTTTGGACAAACATACCATGAAAACACACCATAATAAGATAAGTGTTTGGAATAATTTTCAAATTAATCAATTAAAAATTGATCATTGTATTATAGAAAAGATTTATCATTCTCTTATTTTAAATTCAATTAGTGGTTGATAAGAAAAAATTTATAATGGAACATGATATTGAAATAGTTTCCCACTTGATATGTATGTTTCATTTGGCTTGGAAAATCAAGTGTTATGAGATGTCAAAAAAACAACCACCCAGTCAATGAAACACAATTTGACCCACTAGAGGATAATTATATTAAAAACATGATAAATATCTCAATTGGGGTTATAGTATATGATATAAAATATGTTATCAGGTCTACATAACCTTTATTTGATCATGAGAAATTTAATTTTTCTCGATACTTTAGAGAATAAAAAATGAGTATTATGAATTAAATGAATACATAAATCAATAATTTTACTAATGGTGTTCAATGAATTCAAAATTTTCCTTTCTAGTAAATTAATATCATATCAAGTGTCTATTTTTAATTACAAACAAATCTATATCCATGATTTTTAAGTTTCTTCATGATACACTTGGTGAATCTGGGATCCTAAAATAATTATATGAGATGAATAAAACCATAAAAAATAGTAATTTATTAAACAAAAAATGCCTTACATAGTGTTTTCATGATTTATTAGGGAGTAGATTAAGATAAATAAGAATATATAAAATTTCAATCAAGTAGATAGAAATAAATGATTAATAGATGGAGTAAAATTGAATGAAACAACATGAATAAGTAGAATAAGAAAACCCGAAAAGGGTATTGTGTAACTTTCCTCTAAAACTATGGTTAAAAATATTATTCTTGTTTTCTAAGACTATATATGACCTAAAGTATTATTCTTTGGAATGTATCAATGAAAACTCAATGTGACATCCAAAAGACTCAATTTCATGGAAGATATTTGACTAATTATATGTCAAATTTTTATTAGATTAAAGGAATATATTTTAGGTATTGTTTTATGATGGTTTTAACACTTCCCATACATTATGAACTAACTACATAATGTGGAAAATTGTTTTGATGCCATATAATATACCTCCATTTTTTTGTATTATGAAATCTCATATAATTTTATCTATGATTATTCAATGATTGAAATTTCCTAGAATTGACATTGATGCATGCATTCAAACACTAATCAAATAATAGAAATAATAATGGGATAATGTAATGGAAAAATTTGATGCTTAAATGAGTAAAAAATTATTATCGAAATTTCCATTAATTTAGTGACTTATCTATACTAGGAAAATCACCTTCTTGGAAGAATCATATTAATTTGGCTTTTATTGTTTTCAATTTTTATGTGAAACTCAATGATTACATTATAGTAGAAAATTTTTCTTTATATTTCATCATTGATTTCTTAATGAGTCTAATTAATTTTTGTTTAAAAATACACAATATAATAGAGACATTCAATTGAGAAAATTATCAAAGGTGTTATATAATATAGAAATCATGTGAAAATTAGTGAATTTAATTTCTGTAATTGGATAATCTAACCAGTTGAAGGATGGTCTGGAATGGGTAGGAGTTGCAATGTCCAATGCATCATAAACCCAATTGTGGAAAAAATTGAGTATATTTTTTAAACATATTTATCAGGGAGGGGGTGAATTGTAGGTTTTAAAAACATTCATTATCAAATATTAAATAAACTTATTTTAAAATTATTAAATCTACACGAATTCAAAATACCTCTAAATGTGATAAAATTAAGAATTATTGTGGGCCCTCATACCGATGAAAAAGATAATTGTAATATCTTAGGTTATAATAACTATCATAATCAAATTGATTATGATAAGTATATCACATGTTGTATTTAAATAAAAATCAAATCCTAGAGGAATAAGATGATCAAAGTAATCAAAAAAATGATCATAATCATAATGTTTACGATAATAAGAGTATTATAAAAAATAGATGATTCTTCTATACAACATGTAATATTGTAAGCAGAAATACAACATGAAATGTATGTATTGTAATTGAAAAAATTACAATGATATGAAATAAGAATAGAAAGAAAAAAAATATTTATCTTTCTATTATAATTATAGTGGAAAATGTAAATAATAAAATTCATTTAACCCAAAGAGAAGGGTATCCCTTAACCTATGGAAGAGGTCAATTGATTTATACTTTCAAGAATGTCTTTCTTACCTACATTTAGGTAAGTCCTCGATTTAAAGATCGATGGTACTTTGTCTAACAATCCCTAAAAGTCCTCAATTAAGAAGGTAATTAGCACCTCAGTCTTCCTTTCCTCGGAATCCCATCATCATCATAATGAGAAATTTTTATTGAATTAAGGGAAGAGACCCTGAAGGAGGGATAAAGATTCTGGAGATTATAGAGTCCTAAAATAATGAAATCCAAGGGTGTCTCCTCTAACAATAGTCACTCCTTCAGCCGTAATAGAGCCTGTTCAATTAAAACACGTGAATACATCATGAAAAGGACCTTTAGAGGTAGATAATTAGAAGCTCTATTACCTTCATTCCAAATGTGAGAGATATCTAAGACGGCATGAAACAAATTCATGCATCTCTGAACATGATACTCAATAGGAAAAGGGGTATGAAATAGACCAAGATGTGCCTTGTTCAAAAACAAAGAGTCCATTTGCCGGGCAATAAGGGGGATGTTCTTGTAGTAACACAACTCGAGACTAGCAAGGAGAGCATAAGATTCAGCCTGAAGATAGAATCCATTTCCAAAGTAGGTCGAGAAAGAAATGACAATCAAACATTTATTGTCTCTAAAAAAATCGCCTCCCCACATGAATCTAGAGATACATAAACCATCCTTCTTCAGTACCAGTCCGTCTACCTATCCATTGAAGCCCTCTATTGTAAGCACAATTAATCAGTATCAAAAAAATTAAAATTAAAACTCCAAGAAGTTACAGGTTTTTGGAACAAGCAATTCATGAATTATATTCTTCCGAGATTTCACACAAGGAAGTGATTTTGATAGAGTTCTCAAAAAGTATATATAGATTGAAAAAAAGTATATATGATCATAGTTGAATGACCTGGTATTTATATCTTTCATCACAATAGTAATATTCATGCTCCAACAGACATGTTTTTCCTAAAAATTTGGAGGGACATGGACACTTGGCACTTTAATGGTCATATTAAAAGATAATACATGACTTCATTTTAATTGAAATACATAATAGATTACACGGAATTTCTTGAATGAAAATACATAATAGATTATGCAACATCGTTTTTATATAAATGTTTTCCTTTTATAAGAATTATTATTTACTTGATATGGTAAGGTTAAGACTATTTATTTTCATAAATAAAATAAGGGGTGGTTACGATTGAAACCATGACATGTAATTATGATTGATATCATGATTTACAGTTAGGATTATACAACAGTTATGACTTAAAGAAACAGATATGATTAAAATATAATATAATACATGAAGTTATGATTCATATGCAGCTATGAATGTCAATAGAATACAATTACGATTATAATCAAAATATGATGTTATGATTGAAAAAAATACAAGATGTTACGATTGAGAAAAATACTTCTTTTTATGGTTGAAAACAATATATGCAATTACGATTGATAACAATTCATTCAGTTATGATTGAAAATAATACATGTGGTTATGATTGAAAATAATACATTATAAGAAATATTCTTTTTGAATAACAATGGAATGTATTTGGAAAGAGATTGTGATTTAAAAATAATAATTGAAAAGTCAAAATAAAACTTTTTACTCAACTATTAATGTGTATGATGATTTAGAGGAAATCAATATAAAGAATGGTTTGTTGGGAAATGTGAATGGAAACTATCCTTTAACCATTAATATAATAAAAAATAATGACAATGATGTATTCATTTATATTGCATTGTATGTAAAAGTTATAGATGGATATTCAAGTAACATTTCATGGTGTGTTGACTTAAGGCATAGATAGTTACATGGATTGAAAATTCATGACTCACATATTCTGGTAGAGAAATTTATACCCTTGGTAATTTGTAATACATTACATAAAAACTTAAATGGAGTTGTAGTTTAGTTACACACCTTTGTAGGAAACATTATTTTTGAGAAAATATAAATACTAAAAAAATTGAAAAACATCATGAAAGAATTGTGTTGACAATTTGTTATTTGAAAATTTTATTACCCTATTCATTTTTACTATCCCATACATTTAACATTATATTTGATTGAGGAAGCAAAAATTGGATGTCCTATACAATCTCGATTGATTTATCAAGTTGAGGGGTACACTAATTTTATTTTTAATATTCATTTATAAATTCAATTATTTAAATCATTATGTAGTTTTTTTAATTTTTTATTATATTTTATTCATTAGGTACTTAGGTCATTTAAAATTATATGTGGGGAGTAAAGAAAAACATGAAGGCCCAATTACTTATGTTTACATTGAAAAAGAGTGTGTCACATTATATTCTACGTATTTCAAGGGGATTGAGACTATATTCATTCAGGTTTTATGGGTTAATGAAATATGTTATAATTCTCATTCTAATAAACAATCATTGGTATTTCCAACTAGAGGACAACCAGTTGGTAAATGATCAAAATTTACACTAACTAAATTGGATTTATTACAAAGAATAGATATGTTCTACTAGATATTATTATTAAAAACCAATTTTAGGAATTATTGAGATATAAATCAATGATATGGATAAGAATTCAAGATAAAAATGAGAAAAAATTAGCAAAATATTTCTGTATGGTTATTGTTAAATGGTTCCCTTGTTTTTTAAGTATATACTCATATTCATATTATTAACATGTAATCTTTTTTATGTAAAATGTATCACCTTATATATTATTGTCTAGATAATAATTGTTGATAATTGAGCTAACATTTCATATAATTTGATGTATTCAGTTATATGTCATCTAAGGTAGGATATGATATTCAATGTCTATATTATTTAGGGATTTATGTTTCATAAAGTAAATAAAGAAGGCTTGAAATATCAAAATAGTGGTCTATTTACCCTTAAAATGGTGGGATAATTTTGAAATATGGTTTAGTTAATAAAATTAATATATCATGGTAAGTTATTAATTTTTATTATCAAATGTAATGGGTAAAAATTTATAAGTGTATAATGAAGGTTTCATTACATTCTACTTATATTAATATCTATTTCTTGATCCATACTAGTGATCATGAAGGTCACGGTCAATTTATATTGAATTCATAAGAAACCATGTTTTATTATATGGATAATGAAATTCACAATGGTTGAAGTGTTTTTTTCACTAAAAATATATTTACATGAATGAAATAGTTTATGAAGATCAATATTAATTTCGTGATTGGGAAACTCATCAACAAAAAAACAATGAACAATGTTTCTCTAAAAATATTTAAATAATATAACTTACTAGAGTGGGTGAAAACGGTTTACTATTTATCATAGAGTTCGATAAAAATGATGATAATGAATATGATTATAATTGAGTGTATAAATTAGTAATAAAACTATATTACATTTTCACCTATGTAAGTTCTTCAGACACACACACACACACACATATATATATTTCTATTTTATACATTTTGTATAGATTCATTACTTATGTTTTTTTATAATGTATATATTAAATGACAATTTAATTTCAGGAATGCTACGAACAATTATTTTAGATCTTAGTCGATCATCAACTTGGATCACACCACAATTACCTTTACATATAGTGTATTTAAGTCATTCTACTGTACTGGATACGTTTAATGAGCCCTCAACTTCCCAAGATGACGTTTTAATCCCACCATACAATGCACCACTAGTGGAGGGTCATTTTTTTACCCCTTTATCTAGGTGGTAATCATGAGGGACCAATACTAATATGTTTGTAATTTTAGAAAAATATATATATTTATTAATAATTTAATTTATTTGACAAATAGATAAATATAACAACATAAGAGATACAAATATGAATAAAAACTATTTATGTGCTTGAAAATAATTTACAATTATAATTACATTTGATGAGTTTGGGGATCATACTGGGGATGATGCAAAAATCAATGGATAGATTCATAGGAATATTTATTTCCATATGAGGAGAATTCCCATTTTTATAAATTTTAGTTGAATATTCCCATAGCTTATAAGAATGATATTTTTGAAAATCAATTAATGGTATCACTAATTTAGTATCCATTAATGAATAATTTAAAAGGTCTATGTAAATTTATTAATATACTTATAAAATGATATGTTTTTTATTTTTACACGTTTTTTCATTTCTTAAGATCTATTTCAGGACCATAGACCTTTAAATATTATGTCAATTGATAGAGATATTTTATGTGTATGTCATGGTATGGATTTAAGGAAACTACTCTAAGGACTCGTTAAATGTATGATAATTTTTCAGAAAGAATGTTTTGTGAGCAGTAGAAGATAATCATTGATATTATTAGGGTTGCATATCATGATATATTTTCATATTATATATTATATTAACTATATAAAAACAAAAAATTATAATTTTTACTAATGTTTATTTTTCATATATTATCTATAGAAATACAATGAAATATGAAAAACCAATCATTATGAATTTTAATGGGTCAAATATTTTTTTTAAAAGTGAAATATTGGTTTTATTTTAACAATTATTATGTACAATACATTATTATATACCTAAATATTATTTTCTAAGACACAAACACACACACACCCACATATTTATAAAGGGTCATGATTTGGGTCACTCAGTTGGATGAATAGAGAGGTGAATTCATGTTCATCAGAAGCCTAATGCCATTTTCATTAATGAACATATCATTGACCTTGGAATAAGTAATTTTAGTAAACCAATAATGATATTTATTTACAATAAAAATATAAGGATAAAGAAATTATAGAATATTATAAAGTTTATATAATTTTTAAAATCATTGTTAATATTGTTTTATTATGATATCAGAATTAAAGAAGAAAAGGGTGTGAAACTAACTAATCAACATTAATATATTAGAATGTTGATGTTGAAATAATTATAGAGAATGAGAATGATATGAATGTATGATGGATGGGTTATGGGCCCACTCCATTAGCTATTTTTGATGGTCACTATCATTATTTATTAACACACCATCCAATTGTGGTTGAGAAGATCCCATGATCAAGAAATATCACATGAAATCTCAATACTAAAACAAAAAGTGAAAGAACATGACTCTTACAAGAAATTGAAGGATCTATAATGGGCCAAAATGTAAAATGACATAGTTTATATATTTTACTAGATGTTGGAAAAAATCCAGAAGAAAATTTCTATTTGTATTGAACATCTTAAAGATGTATCTTCTAACCTCATTCAATGCCATGTTCAAATGACTATTTTTATTATTAAAATGTTGATATTATATATTCTTGGGGTTTCTTATATGAGTGGGAGTTTGGGTAATGTTATATTAGTATTATCTTTGTATTAAATGGGTTTTGTTTGATATGAGATTATATGATATAATTTTATGAATTACATACGACATGTATTAGACGAATACATGTCAATCCAATGTGTTGAATACTTCGAATGACCCAATAAATATTTTTAATATATAAAATTGTATTTAAAAACATTCCTTAGAGTGTAAAATAAAAAAAAAATCTCAAATTTCAATGTAATATTATGAAAATTTCCATATATTTATTTTTATAGTGTAGGAAATCACTCCACATCATTATGAGAGGTGGTTTTCACAAGATACCAGTAAAAAAATCACTACTGGAAATGGAAAATTTCCCAACGGTTCTGAACCATTGGGAAAGCCTACAGAACCTTTGGTATATCTTATACTAATGGTTCTTCAAACAATTGGTATGTCAGCCATTGGGAACTCTATTCCCAACGGTTTACATAGAACCATTGGAATAGGTTAGAAAAATGAACCTATCCCAACAGTTTGGCAGAACCCTTGGGATAGTTTTTCCCAACAGTTTGGCATGGACCATTGGGAAAACCAACCATATTAAGCCATATGCCAACGGTTTGAGGAAACCGTTGGGATAGGTAAATATATAAATAAGAGTTCCAGCAGAGGTTTGAACCCACAACCTCCATATTATAAATCAATGAATTTACCACTATCCTAGAGTATCCTTTGTGATATTTTTGTATACATATATATATATGTGTGTGTGTGTTATTTACATATTGATTCATTTGACGATATTTGACCAATGTACTCAAAAAAATAATGGTACTTATCCCACCAGATCTCAAAGTGGACTCTTCCCAACAGTTTGGAGAAACCGTTGGGAAAAGTGACCTCAAAGTGGGCTTTCCCAACGATTTTTCCAAACCGTTGGGAAATGGGGCCTATACCAACGTTTTTTACAAACCGTTGGAATAGAATTTTTAGGAAAGGTCAGATTTCCAGAAGTGAATTTTAGTTTTTTAAAACACTAAAAATAGTGTTTAATAGTAGAAATACATTTAAAAGAACCTAATATTAATTTGAAATTGTAGGTAAATATTCACTGAATCATTTTTGGCATGAATGAGTATATGTAACAACAATCTGATATGTAGTGTGTTCAGAATGACTTAATAGAAAATTTTAAATGATATTAATGTCTTTAAAACCATGAATCAACGGGATAAAACCAAGTAAACAACCTATACGAACCATGAAATCAATGTAAAACTACCAAAGACTTATTCTGGGAACATAGAAACTGAATCCAAATCAATCTATGATCCGTTTTTCCCATGATGTTCATAAAATCATTTTTAGTGTTTTGAAATGCTCCAATATTTGTGTAACAGAAAAAATAATAGAAAATGCCCTCATATTGGCATTAAATCATAATAAGACTATTGTCAAGTCATTTATAATTTTTACAATCATATAACATGTTGATCCAATTTAATCGGTGCTCAAAATGACCAAATAACTAGTTTTAATAGATATCTAAATCATAAAAAACACCTCTGAGGCGGTCAAACCCATGAAAATAAGGACTGAGTTCCATAAAATTATTGTAAAATAATAAAATATTTATTTTGCAAATGTAGGATCTAACACTACATCAATCATATTGTAAAATTTTCCATGAAGCTTGTAATTTTTTTTTAAACTATAAAACAACCATTTTATAGTTAGAACCATTTGAAATGACCTCATATTATTATTAAATCACATGAAAAATATATTTGAATCATTATTGTCATATTTGAGTAGATGAAACATCGATTCATTGTGATATGTTATTAGAATGACTCAATTTTTATTTTTAATGGACATCAATGTCATTAAAATTTTGTTATAGGGGTTCAACACTAAGAAAATGAATTTAGAGTTCCATGAAATTATAGGAAAATGAATTTATACTTACTTTGGAAATTTAGGAATAGATTCAACATTTATCCAATTGCATATTTTCATTTGATGCCTGTAAATATGTTTTTATCCTTTTAAAAAACTAAAACATATGTGTAATTGTATAAATAAAAGTAAATGACTTTAGATTTGTTTAGATTCGTAGGAAAACCTTTTTGGAATCTTTTAGGATGTGTATGGGTAGATGGAATGTCAATGTGAGGCGTGTTGTGCTCAAAATTCAACAATAAGGAATATTAATAGATATCAAAGTCATTAAAAATTTGAAGACATGGATCAAAACCATGAAAACATGTTTGGAGTTCCATTGAAACAAAAAAAGTGATCATAGATTTATTTTAGAGATGTATGAACTAACAACACCTCAATACAAGTGGTAGTTTTTCCAAGATTTACATAAAAATATTTTATTGTTTTAAAACTCTTAAACATGAATTAAATAGTCAAAACTAAATAAAATAAACTTAAATTTGTTTGAAATCATAGGTAAACCACTGTTGAACCAGTTTTCACATGTATGAGAAGAAAACATATCATTATGATGTATAGTGTGATCATAATTAAAAAATAATCAATTTTAAAAAATATCAATGTATTTCAAAACATTCCTTAGGGGGTAGAAAACAATAAAATAAGATATGGGTGTGGTGAAATCATATGAAAATAATATAGATTAATTTTGGAAATGTAGGAATTGACTCTAGATCAATCTGAGAAGCAGTTTTCCCAATTTTTTAGTAAACACATTTTTTGTTTTTTTAAACTATAAAAATAGAATGTAACTTTTAATACAATATAAATGACCAATTATTGGTTTTAAATCATAATATAGCTACTGTTGAATTATTTTCACATGAAAAGGAAAAAACACATCAATATGACATGTAGTGTTCTTGGAACGACACAATATCGAGTTTTTATCCATAGATGAGTTTTTAAAAACATACGTTAGGAAGATAAAAAAATTAAAGTCATATCAATGTACCATGAAATCATAGGAAAAGAAAAATTATATTTATTTTATACATTTGTGAATAAACACAATAATTATAAGAGTGATTGTTTTAATGGGATGTGCAGAAATAAATTTTTAGTGATTAATGTTATAATACTATATTGCAACAATAAAAAAAGGAAACATAATCTCATATTGGATTGAAACCATAGGAGAATAATCATAGAATAATTTTTTATGTTTATTTGTAGAAAACATGCCAATCTTACAAGTGGTGTGCTCAGAATAAATCAATGAGTAATTTTAATAGATATCAAAGCCATTAAAAACATCCATCATGGGGTCAAAACCCAAAAAACATCCTTTACGTGATGTGATATTAAAGTAATATTACCATAGATTCATTTTTGTAATGTAATAATTTATTTTAAAATAATCCAAGTGGTAGATCTCCTATAATATATGTAAATTCATATTTATCGTTTCAAATCTCTAAAAAAAATGTCTAACAACAAAAACCATTGTAACCACTATTTGGTTAGAGTGATATCGTTGAAAAACTATTATGAAATTTTTTGAGGTGTACGAGAGGATAAAACTTCAATCCAACATGTGATGTGCATATAACGAATCAATAAATAGTTTTAATAGATTTCAACACCTTTAAATCTCGAGTCAGTGATCGAATCCAATAAACGACCTCCTATTGACTAGAAATCATTTGAAAATTATGGTATATTTTTTTTCCAAATATAGGTACTGATTCCTCATCAATCCAAATGGTTGTTTTCCAAAGATGTCCATAAATGAATTATTAGTATTTTAAAACTCTAAAACATACATTTAATTTTCAAAACAATAGAAAATGACCTCATATTGGTGTGAAATTATAAGAAATCCATTATTGAATCATTTTTGAAATGTTTGAGTTGACATCATGTCGATCAGATTTGTGGTGTTCTTGGAATGACTCAATAGGAAGTCTTAATAGATATCAATGTATTTAAAAATTGCTTAGACATTATGACTATAAGTTTGTTTTAGAGCTACTTATATTGTAATATACTTACCCATTTCGAGTTATAATAGATTATTTATATCAACAATATGAAATTTAATGTTTTCAATTTTTTGACTGATATATTATTTTTTATGATGGAATTTCACATATTTGATTTAAGAAAAAAAATGTTATGTACATAATTATGAATATTTTCTATACCTATTCGGTTTTATATTCATTTCCTTAAATGCTCTTGTTTTTATTATATGTGATAGATGTCTGCAGTATGTTGGAGTTTGATCATTCTAACCTAGGACACAATTGAGAAGGAAGTATCAGAGGCTAATAGTTTTTTCGTAGATTTAAACACTATCAATGATTCTACTGTAATTATTATTTATTATGTTTAGTTTTTTTAATCTATACATTTTTTATATCGGTTGAAATGATGGTGATGTGGTCAGTTTCATGTATTATAAATGTAGATATAGTGGTTGTTAGATGCATTGGAGGAAGAGAGATGGATGTGGCCTTCATGGATTAATGGAATATGTTGTACCCCATATAAATATATATGATTACTGAGATAACAAATGTTGGGTTGAGTGTAGATGTATGACTAATGGTAGTGTATATATGATTGATGGATGTATGATTTATGGTTGTGAATTAATTACTGTGGGATATATGAGTGGGTTTATTTTGAAATTATTTTTTATGTAATTAATATTATTTTTTATGTAATTAATATTATTTTTAAATTTTATTAAAAATATTCTATCTATTTGTTAATTTAAAAAATTTATTTGTGATTACCGAAATCACCACAAAAATCAATCGATACATAAAAATATAGGGAAGTATGTTCTATCAAATTTTATTTTTTATCTATTTTGTGGTGGGTTATATGTGCCACTACATCAAATAACAATAACTAAACAATATAGTGTTAGTGAATTTATTTTTCCATAAATATATTAAGATTATAATTCAATGAATAAAACAACCACTAAAATGAACTAAATGACACTACAAAATGTGAAAAAATGACATATATCTAAGTTATGACTAAATAAAAAAGAACTGATCCAAATTTATTTCTGAATTTAGAATATTTTATGGTTTATATAAAAAATTATAATTGATTTCTAGTTTTTCTAAATGGGAACTCGTATTAAAAACTAACATTAAGCCATAAACTTTTCATAGTACCTCATGTGCCTATCATAGCTTCCCGACCTTCAAATCATCTTCTTATCCTATCCCAAAATCCCCATATGTCAGACTGAACTTCCCATCAACCCCATGATGTTGGAATCCATAAGTAACCCTAATTTTATTTCATATCATAATGATGATTTCCAAGGATAAATCCTTAACTTCATCATTGATCCTTCGATTATCGGCTACCCGCTCTTCAACTACAAGATCCTAAATTTGTATGTGACTCATCATGAACCATCATCTCTTCCTCACCCTTGTATGTTTTACCTCTATCTTTATATTTTTTTACGTCAATTTCTAGAATAACTAATATTCATGGGTTTTATCTTTTTCTCACCATGGTAGGTTTTATTTTGATATCCCCATTTTTTTACATAGATTTAAAAATAAATTAATGTTCATGGGTCATAGATTATCCTCATCCAAATGAGTTCTATTTATATATAGCTACCTATTACATGAATCAATTTCACAAAAATATATATATTTCCAATCTGACCTATTGTGGAAAGTCTTCTTCCACCCCTGAACTGGGTATTGTGCACATGAATAATAAAACTTATAAAATTTAAAAAATAGTCCTGGATAATGGTGTTTTATTCTATATTGTAACTATTTAATAATATTTTTATGATGTTTTAGGAATATCATATATCATAACAAAAAAAACACTTTTCATTAAAACAGTTTAATAATGTCACATATCTTTTTAAATGCTACATCAGTAAATTTGTTTTATTTTGATGTTCATATCATTACTTATATTGATTTCAACTGAGTATCCCCTATTAAATATAACACAAATTCTTTTAGAAAAAAGTATTTTTTTAAATAAATTCTATAAAATCATATTCTCGTATACACTTTTTATTGTACTAATTGTATGTAGATGTATAATTTATATTTTGTTATATCATAATTTATTTTAATATTAAAATTTATCTACTATTATATTATTATTTTTTACTAATTATTTCAAATAAAAATAATATATATATATATATATATACTGGTAATTGGATATTCATAAACCCTAGTTAGTTCTGTAAAAGATATATAAATACATTCTATAATGACTTCAGTGTCCATAATCTATATTAAAAAATAAATTTTTTTATTTTCTAATATGATATTTATTCAGAATTTAGAATATCATAATTGTGTTTTAATATTTATCAAATCTGAAAAATATTCCTTGATCTAATATTAATTCCTAATACAATTCCATAGAAGATAGATTTTTATATGATAACATGGCCTAAAAAACTATTCTTCTCATACAATTTCTGACTATAGTTTAACCATATACATTAAATATTTGTGAGCTTTGTGATGGAATATCTATAATTATAATCATTTATGATATATTTTCTTCTTACAATTATAATATGTACATTCTACCCAACTTCATTATCTCAACCAGATATAATTGGTAATGTCAACATTTTCTTGTTTTTCCTTTTCTCCCTCATTACTACTTTGGGACTTTAGTTTTCAGATTCCTAATGAATATATTATTACTTATGAACTATTATATTTAAAATATATTAACTATTTTCACTATTTTTTTATTATAAACTATTATTTTTCACATATATGCATTTTAAATATGAAATTTATTGTTAACTAATTTAGTAAAATGTTTACCCTCTACCGACCATTCTATTTATCAATTATATATAAAATAAGTATGATAGTTTTAAAAGTTTTTAACAGAATTTCAATGATACACTTGAATTAATTGTTATCTTAAATATGCAATAACTAAAATTAAAATTATTTTATATTTATTTTTGACTCATATTATATTAGGTGCACTTTATATTAGGAAATCACTAAACATGATATATTTTACATTGTAAAAATGATATATTTTTAACTTTCTCATTTTTTAATATTTAAAGATTTTTGTGTTTTTTATTCCCAGTTAATTTCATATTATTTCAAACCACATATATTTCAATTAAATAGTTTGTTTTAATTTTATTATTATTTCTTTATTATTCATATTCTCAAATATGAAATTTTTATAAATAATAGAAGTCTATAGATATCTACTAACATTTAATTTTCAACAATATTCTTAAACTGTATGTTTAATATAAATTTTTCATCTAAATAATTCTACTTTTTAAAAAAAATATTGCTAGAATTTTTTTGTTACATGATTTTAAAAATCAATCTTCACACACACCATATTTTATGTTTATCGAATAGAATAAATGTGATGACAACTATGAAGGGAATGAGTCGAGTAAATAACCTGAGAAACTATGGTTGTCTATCTAAATGAATATTTTTTCCAATATTAGATTTAATATTTATTCATATATTATTTATTAATAATTATGTATAGTATCAAACAAAAGTTCTCTTAAAGAATACTATTTTAAAATTACCTATGATGTTAATTCTGGAACACCATTAACATTTAGTACCTTCCAAATAAACCTATAATTATCAAATCATTGAATTTTTACACTTTTTTAGGATTTGAAAAATGATGAAAAAATATCTTCTTCTATTGAATTGGTAATATTTATTCATAGATTGTCATAAATTAAAAACTATTTGGGTAAAAAAAAAGGGGTAAATTCATGAATGATTATTACTAATTTTTTTGAGATAAATGATTATAAAATATACCAAATGGTTTTCAAGTAATGGGTTTATAAAAATATATCAAGTTCTTTTATAGTGGTTTTTTTTAAATGTATAATCCTTAATTTTTGGGAAATTAATATTTAAAATCTTTTCATTACTCATTATATCATACATTTTGAAAGTAGTTTTCTAAAATGGTTCAAATTTCCTATATATTATTTCATATTTAATGTTATTTTATATGACATGATATTACACATTTAAAATATTATCTCATATTCCCTCAAAACATATTCATTGATATCATGAAACTTTGTTTATTGTATATCACCAATGATTTCTATCAACATAATATTTTGGTTCATCTATTTTTTGATCATTTTTTACCTTATCCAAAAATAGTCACTTCATTAATATTTGGGTACTTATTTCCCAATAATTCATGTTACCTGGCCTATTTCAAATTTTGATTTTATTCACTATCACACATACTATATAGCAAATATTAATTATTCTACTATAAATTAGTAATTTTCTTCGTATATTCTAACTCATGGAAGAAATCAAGCATGATGTATCCCCAAATAATTGTCCTTAACAGAAATATATATCATCAAATTTCACAATCCAATGAATGCACTACATCCACCCGTGGAATCATATTAGTATTTGATTCACATTTATATCATCTCATTGATATAACTGCATTATTTAAAAATAGTAAATATCTATTTTGAAGAAACTATATTCCATAATATAAATATTCATACTTATAAAATATAAAGTGATATTTTCCCCTTCAAAAATTATATCATTAACTCAATCTTCAATAATTAAAAATCCAGAACATTTGTTATACATTTCACCATACATACCCTCTTTTTGAATACCCACATTTTAAATTATTAATAGATATTTTCACCGTATCAATGTTTCTATTTGATAACAACACCCATGTATTTTTTTATTTCACATTATTTATATTTTTTATTAGTTCTAAAATATTCATGAATTCAATTTTTATATCATTTTTGTAGATTGGTATCATTTTAAAAGGTGAATATTTTTATAAAAATAATTAAATATATATATATATATATATATATTTTTTGAAGAACTATTATTGTTCATATTCATCTTTATCAACATATAAAACAATAGTATAATTATAGGTGGATGGTTCAAAATGATTGAAAAAAATGATTTATTAGTTTTTGTTTGATTTATATTTAAATTTCAATTTCAATACCATAGATTTCTAAAACTGAATGACTTATATATTTTTTAAAAAATTATATAGAATTTCTTTAAAATCTACATCATAGTTATATAATGTCTTATTCATGAAACTTGTGATTGGAAAACAATTTACCGATATTTTATCTTCTTAAAAAAATTACAAATATTTTAATGAAAACATTTATTCAATTAATTTCTTCAAAAATATATTTTTCTTTCTATTATTATTAGTACCAGCTATTACACAAAAAAAATATTTTAAATCCCAATATCACAATAGTACGATTCGTCAAAAACATGTAAAATTTAAAAAAATATATTATCAGAATATAACGTTATAATTTCAGTATTCACTATAATTCTATGAAATTATAGTTCATAATGAATATTGATGAAATTTAATTTCGATAATATAAAAGGAATATCATTTTATATAAATACATGATGATTATAAATTATATTACAGTTTACAATCATTATAATCACAATTTCAATTAAAAAATATACTTAATGTTTCTTCATTATCATTAACTACTTATAAAATCATTTTGTATGATATAATCGGGAATATTCATCATTTGGAAGAAATGGATTGTGGCGGGAATTATTGTATGAGGATTCAAGATGTTCTATAAGATAAATGGTTATTCTACATATATTGTTTATATATTCGTATATATATATATATATATATATGTGTGTGTGTGTGTGTGTGTTTGTCTGTGTCTGTGTTTGTGTGTTTGTGTTTCTATTTTGATATATCTATATTTATATTCTTATATAAATACAAAAATATTTATTCTTATTTTTATATTAATTTTAAAAATAAATATCTCTTATATGAAATTAAATTAAACATAGACATGTAGCCAATGATCACATCAAAATTAGTTTTATTCAATGTAAGAGTCTTTGTTTATAAGCCGACAAGGATAAAAAAATTCATACATGATGGTAACAATTAAAAATATATCTAGATGTTTTTGATAAATTAACCATAACCAAATTTTTTCACTCATTTTATTTTTTTCATTCATTAATACATATTCATCATCAATAATTTTATCATTATTTAATTATAGATTATTAGTTTCTAAAACAGGTGATGAATTTTTATTTTATAGGAATGGAAAATTTTACTAAAAATTAATTACATAATTAATATAATTTATAATTACAAAAAACTATCCACTTAGTGAAATTATTCTAATCATTAAATACACACCTCAATGAATTAAAAGAGTAGTATAAATAATAAAATTCCATTAAAAAATATATTTATTTTATATAAATGAAATTATATGTATAATGTGAATTGTGAATACCAAATATTGTTTTTTATTCTTTTCATCACATTGAAAATATTTTTAGAAAAAAAATTTAATTTTTTTCAAAAGATGATTCTTTTTTCATTTTCTCAATCCTTTTAGATTTTTTCCAATATTATCTTAGATATCCTGTTTTTTAATTTATAATATAAATATATATATATATTTTTATATACTATATTTTATATAATATTATTTTTATTTGATTATAAATTTATGAAATTTAATGTTATCGTTACTTTAATATATATATATATATGTCTATACATTTATCTTTTATTACGAAACACATTATTTAGAATTATTTATATATTGACATTAAATTTTTATGTTTATAATTTGAAATTTTTTCATCATTACATATTATTATATTTAATTTCATATTAATCAAACGATACTTATTCTATTGAAACACATGAATTGGAAAAAAATTATACAGTTTTATGAATGAATAAAATTTATTTTTAAAATATGTCAATATTTTTTTTGAAACAAAATTAATTTAAATTTCATATAAAAAACTTTTAGTTTTATTCGTTGTGATTTAGGCCAATTAAGTAAAACTATATTATGTAAATTTTTTGTTCAAAAATATAATTTTTAAATTTTCCAAATTGGAATTATTTCAAACTAAATGGTGTTTCCTCATGTACATTATCATCATCAGATTACTTCTCCACACATGTCACCTCTACTTCCTCGTACTGGAACATCAATTCTCCCTCAGTGTAGGAAAAACCATTCAATTACCTATATATATTCCCAACCTCCTACACCAACCTCCATCTACTACCTTTAAGGTATCTCCTCCCAACATCCCCAAGTCATTTCCTCCCCACCTTCACCCTTACCTCCCCACCATTCACTCTCCCCATTAATATTTTGTATAACTCACCCATTATTCAATTTATTCTTTACTCCAACATATTATTAGTCCTTATGTATCTCTACAACTATACCCCATCTCCGCCACCTCTATTTCCATGCCTCCCTCATTTCAAGTTTCCTCTATGTCTCTTCTTTTCTCTATATCTGATAGTTTTTGATTGTACCTACATGGAGACCTCAATCAAATACATAAAAATTAAAAATCAACGATCTAATATTTTATCCAATTTAAATTTATCTATAATATTTTATTTAGTTTTATATCCCACAAAAATTCATCTATTTATCCCAAAAATCCCCAACCCTACCCCTCGAATCACTAGCCACCTATGGAAACTTCTTACAATTTATTATCCCAGTGTAATAAAAGGTATATATTTATGTGTTTTTCATTCAACTAATTATTTTAAAATTTTAAATCATTTAAAACTTATGAATATTGATTATGTTATTTATTTTTAAATACTTTAATCAATATGATACCCTACTCTCCTACAGTCATCCTCCATATTGTTTCCTCATTACTATACAAAACTATTTTCACTCTAGTCTACCAGTGATATAACTATAGACCAAGAAATTTTTTAACTTTTATATATTTTTATCGCCAATACATCAACATATAAAATTCATTATTTAACCAATCACTTCCTTAAATATTTAATATCTTATTACTTATTGGGAAATAATTTATCATTATTATATAAAAATACTTCTGTATGAGGAATATTTTTTATATATGTTTATATTTGTTAATTATATTTCATATAGTTTCATAATTATTAACAAAATTATTGATTCCACTTATATAAATAGGTTCATATTTGTTTATATTTTCTTATCTAAAAATTCGGATTTAAATTTTTTTTCATATAGGTTCATATTTATTCACACAAATATAATGGTTACTATTTTGTAGGTAGGTTCATATTTGTTAATAAATTTCTCCATATTTAATATTAATGTTTCCTGATATACAGGTTTGTAAATATGTACATTTCATTGATTGTTCATTATTTTTTATCATATATACAGTTTTTAATCTTATCCTTCATTGTATGTTGATTTTAGGTTAATGTACTATAAATTGACTTACCTACAAAGTAACATCCAATATTCTATATGAACTAGTACCACCTTTATATTTCTTTTGACGCTCTGTTTTTAAATTTTTTCAAGAACACAACTCCCATTATTGATTATTTTTTTTAAATATTTTTTGAGAAACTAGAGACCCTTTTTCAGTTTCATTATAGGTATTAGAACTCATGATATTTTATCATTATATAGGAACCCTATTTGAATCAATTGTTTTTTTATAAAACCATAATTTTCATCATATAACATTATTATAATAATTTAAATAACATTTATACTCTATAAAAGAATCTAAAATTGTTACTATTACTATTATTATTTTTTCATATTCTATTACTCCCATGAATACACTAGAAGAAGACACTAGTTTATATTTATACATGTACATATTGGCTTTTTTTGGAATATATTCAGTCAAATATATACTAGAAAAATCCATTAGAAAATTCATATGTAAATATTCAGAGTATATTTCCCATATATATGTATTATAAATACACATAGTTAATGTTTTACAATAAATTTACAATTTAATATTAAAGTGTATATTTATTTTAGTTTATGCGTATTTGTGTAATTTTCTACAAACACTTCTATTGGATATGATATTTAGAATATATATATGATAAAATTACAATCAAAATTTCTATAATTAATATTTATTAGAATTTTTTATTGATATTTTTAATGGAAAATTATCAATGTAAATTTTCATTACAAATTTCAGTATAAATTTATGAATATAAATATGTATTTAGATATATTAATATCTATATATGCATGAATGTATTTATATAGTTATATTAATAAATATATTCATGTGTGTGTTTGTGTCTACAAATAATGTATTTATATATGTTTGTATGCATGCATGTATGTATACACTGAAAATATTAAATATAAATTTCAATTAAAATTACATTTTGTACTTATATTAATATATATAGACATATATATATATATATTCACACACATAGTGCATACAAATACACATTAATAATTGGGACTAGAAATTTAATTTTATGTTTTCACTAAATGTTTCAAATGAAATTTTTTAATAATATTTTCTAGTGAAAATTTACGTTGTAAATTTCCATTAAGAATTTATATTTTTTTATTTTTGAATAAAAAATTTTAATTGTAATTTTAAGTAAAAATATGATCATTTTTTGTGGAAATTTTAAATAGAAATATGTAGCGGAAATTTACACCAAATTATTCTAATGAAAATTTTCATTTTAAAATTGACTATGATTTTTAAAGATTAAATTTTATGTGTAAAAAATGTTTTTAATTGAATTGAAAAACTATTTTCTCTAAAAAATTAAATTGGAATTTATTATATAATATCTATAATCATATTTTCATTTCAATTTTAACAAAAAGTATGTGGAAATTTTTACATGAAATTAAAGCGGAATTTTGGACTAAAATTCTGTTGTGAAAATTTTAATTCAAAGTTTCATGTGAAAATTTTAAATATTTTTTTGAAAAAATTTATATTTATATTTATCTATTAATATATTTTAATTATAATATTAATTGTAAATGTAAACTAAAAATCACCATAGAAATTTTTCCAGTAAAATTTCTGTGGAAAATTTCACTAGAATTTTTCAAGGAAAAATTATATTTTTTATCTATGTGTTAAAAATTTTGAACATAAAATTCAAACATTTATTTATTTCATAATTCTGGAAGTCAAAATTAATGTAAAACTTTTCTTTATAAAATTTCACTAAAAATATTACACGCATATTTCCACGTAAAATAGTAATATTCTTGTAAAATTTGGAACATTTTATTAAATGGATTGATATTGTTATATATGTATGTAGGTATTTTCATTAGTTATTAAAAATTTCCCATGATAATTTATATTGGAAATTTGGTTTTTTTGATGTGTTCATTGGAAATTTTAATTTTGTGTTTAATTTTTTTATCAAATGATAATATTCTGTGTGAATTTTTATTAAAAATTTTGGTTTAACAAGTTGAATTTGTTATTGGAAATTGAATTTCATGTCAAAATCTCCACAGATAATTAGAAATTCTCACCTTGAATGTTTTTCAAAAAGTTTGATAAAATATTTATGTGTATATTATTGTGTGTGTATTTATATATATGCACATATATTGATAAAGTAAATAAATATACATAGATTTAGAAAATATACTTATAAATAAATATTATATATATAATAAATATGTATATATTTTTTTATTTTATCATATATAATTATATAATTACTAAATATCATAAAATACACATAAATAGTCAATATTAAATATAATAAATGAAATATAATATAATTATATATATAATAATATGTAATAAATATTATATGTTTGTATATTGATTTTAAATAAAAAATATATATAATAATTTCATTATAATAAAACTGAAAATATACATAATAATATAAATAGTTTTATTTATATTATTATTTATATTTATATTATTGATAAAATTTATATAATAATGTTATATTATTTATTTTTTATATTATGTATATCATAGTAAATATATATATTATGTATTTTATTTTTTGAAGGGTATACATATATATTATATAAATTTATATAATAAATAATATATATTAAAATATTTTAATGAAATAAATATTTTATATATATATGAAGAATTAAGATGGGGTTAATGTTAAAAAAATAAGAATGTGCATGAAGGAATTTTTTTTCCTAGAAATCAAATTTAAGTGTCTGGATGGACTCCCCAACCCGAGAGGATATTAACACCCCACCTATATGGGATAATATTGTTCTAGATCCATGTGGGAACTATCCTTGATGTTCATAGGTATGATTGATAGACAGAAGAGATTTTTTTTGATTTGGAGGATCTTAATATGAACATATTTTTCATTGTTTTCATTGTTTTTATCCCATTTCAGTTTACACTCATTATGGTTTGTTTATGTATTATATATTTATTTTATGTATATTTATTTTTCACTTATAATAATAATAAATATAATAATAATAATTGTGTTTATATTCATTAGTTTTCATGTGATATTTATGTATTGAAATATAAATAAATAACATTATATTTTCAAAGAAATGTTTGTTTGCAAATATATATTGATATATAATAAATACATATGAATAAAAATGGTAATTAACATTAATTTATATTTATAAATATATAATTTCAATATTATAAAAAAAATCCATGGGTTCGGTCACTTTATTAAAAATAGAAATAAAATTACAGTGGATGGGGACAGACAAAGAAAAACCACCCATATCATTTGGAGAGATGTCACATACCAATCTTTTTGATAATCTCAGCCTAAGACCAAAAGGATCTTGTAGGATTAAGCTACCAATTACTAGAACGAAAAACACATCCTTGACCACTTAGATGACCACCTCTTTTTTACATCATTACATGTTTTAAATCGTTATCAGGGTGTCTTGATTCCTCTTAGTGGCTCCCTATATCATCTTCCAAAACCTCTTCCCTCACTGAGAGGTCATCATGAAAGGAATCATAACTACTTATATCCATTTTCAAGGTGATATAATTCTCATGAAATCATGTATGGGCCTCTTCTACACTAGATTGGTATTCAAGATCACTAATTAATTTGAAAAATCCTATGATATTTTATGTATTCATCATTTCCTTTCTTTAATTTTAATGTTTGAGTACCTAATCACTAGTCATCACCAACATTTCATGGTCACATTTCAATTCATTTAATACCTATACATTTTTTTTGTACTAGAGGCCTAAAGGTCTCCTCCTTTTTATTTGAAACATGGACCAAAGGATATCCAACTCCCGAAGATGATTTTGGAGGGATGCTGGAAATTCATGATATAACCTTCCAAGTCTATTTGTCTAAAGATACCATCATAGATCCATGTTGGAAATGATGTACACTTTTGAGAAAATATAAATAATTAGATGGAATCACCATATTTTTATTTTTATTACACATTGATGTACTCTAATATGAATAATCATTAAAATATGGGTATGATTCATTTCCATCCATGAGATCTTCTGATGCACCTAGAAGAATGGAAGGATATATCAAGGAAGTGCTTTTACTAGATGAAGTCGTAATTATTTGATGACTGGACTATCAAGTTGACTTCATATTTGGAGAACCTAATTTTGAATTCACTTTTCTATAGGATACAGATGCAACTGAATGATATACCAAATCCTTCATCCTCTTAACCTGTAATATATTTTTCCCATCCATCTTATTGTTGGAACACCTGCCTAAAGAAAATAAAATTTTCATATTGCCCTTGTGATCCTTAGAGGTGACCAAATTATGTTGTAGATATAATTATCGATCATCCAGGGTATTCACTACACTCTATCTATCAGATTGACCATCTATAGACTCAACTTGTATTTTATCACCCAATCAATGATCGAGTACATCTATAAAAGAGTTATAACAGTAATCCTCCACTATTGTATCATCCTAGGACCTATTATATTCAGAATGTGAAAATACACTATTTAGTTCATTCTCTTGAGGAGTATGAGGAGTTGAATATCATGAATTAATACTCTTCAAAATTGAGATCTAGGTTAATCTAGGATAGAAGGAACCGATTCATTTTATAAATGATAATTATCAATATTTGAGAGATGATCCCCATTTGAAGAATCATCATAAACATAAGTAATATCCTATGTATGATCTTCCAAATATGTACAAGGCCAACCATGTTATTGACTCCGGAATGAGTCCATTTCATCATAGACCACATAGGACAACCCAAATTTTCTAAACAGAAGTCATGTCCATTATTCCATGCATATGAATATATCCCTTAATAGAACTCTGAAAATCCAAATCCCTAATGTCATACCCTTGAAATTTATATTCCGATCCCAAGATTCATGTACATGAATTAAGTGAGTAAAAACATTTTTGTCCTTAAAAATTTATTTTTTATTACAACCCATGGATAAATGAAACCTCAATCTATGAGAAACATATGATATATTAGTAGAGAAGTTCTCTATCGAGTTCCCAATAGTCTTATAGAAATTAGAAAACTTTGATGATTCTTATAATCAACACGAATGTAAATATCATCATTTTGAATAGAAGGAATAATAGTTTCAATTAGAGTGTTACTAAGATCTACTTAAAATTATTCATGAAAAATTGTAAGACCCTATGATTTTATGATATATTTGTTTCAAAAAAAAATCTCTTTGATATCGTGTGATACATGGAACCTCGTGTCTAAATTAACTATAGTATTGTATAACATTTTGGAATAGCTATTTAATTGGTATGTATGAATATGGGTAACTAAATTATTAAAATTATATGTAATACACATATCTAAAATAAATTCATTTTTTTATCAATTGATTATAAATGAAAATAAAGAAATCGTCTTAATTTAAACGAAATGTTCATTATGAAAAACTTTTTTTTATTATTGGAACTTGTTTTTCATAATAGATTAAATTAATCACTACCAGTGATTTATTTTAATGAAATTTATATATTATATTTTCCATAAAATGAATTATCATTCATTCAATATTTTTATAATAATCATAGGATAAGAATTATTTTAGTTTTATTCATCAAAAATGGATTTCTCAAAATTGAAATTTCATTGTGTTTTCCACTCATAATTTAAAATACATTTTTACCAATATTATAAGACTTGGTTGAATAAATGAACTTAATTTTTAAAATAATCAAATAAAATTTTTCATCGAGTAATATTTTGAGAAATTTATGAAAAGTTTAAATTTTCATTGAATATTGAATAATAATGAATTTTTAATTTTCTTTTCGTTTAAAGAATTTAAAATTTTATATTCAATATAAAATGGTTCTAAAAGTGATATTAGTTCAATAATAATATTATTAATGAAATTTGGGTTATTTTAATCAATTTTATGTTGAATATTTACAAAAATATTTTCTTTTTAATAAAACATTATCTCTGGAAAACCATATTTTTATCATGCTTAGTAGTTTAAATTTAAGTTATATTGTACCACATATATTAATTTAATTTATTAAAATTGATTCCATATTTTTAATAATAAAATTAATTACTATTAGGTAAAAGGTTCAACACATTTTTTGGCCATAATTAATTATAAAAATAGTAAAAATTAATTACCTCAGTTATGGTTAAAATAAGTTTAGTAGGGTTAAAACGAAAAGACAAGGTTATATTCTACAATTAAAGTTGTCTAAATACAATTACATTGATATATTTCTACCCTATCCTTATCCAAAAATCTAATTTATGGTTATATGGAATCATTTGTATTATAAATCAATTTAGGATTTTTTATTCTTTTATGAATTATCCAAGTGATCACCCTCCCACACTTAAGGACATGACATATTATCTCCCCCAACACTTCTCTCATGGCCTGGACTAATGGGGACCAAGAAATAACGTCCCTAAGAATACCTCCAATATTCCAAGTGTTAGATACCATCACCAAGTAGGCATATTACATACATTGGTGGTCTTAATCTAATGTATTGGAACATAAACCAACATATCTAAAAAAATAGAATGATGAAATGTAAAACAAATTATAATCATTCATGAATATATATGTAATCCTGAAATCAAAGTAAGAAAACAAGGTATGGTAAATAAGTTATAAATACAATCACACTAAAAGAAACTGAAATCATGGAAATCCTATAAATAAGGAGACGATAGCTATAAATGAAACTATCAAAACACAACTCGGTATGTCTGTGTCACTAATATATAACTAATCTTGATCTTTCTAGGACTCCATCAAATGGTATTTGTTCTTCACAATACATGATACATGTGGAAAATCCCTTACATGGGTGAATATAAAAATACCTAGTAGGATACACTAAATTAACTGAACACATAGAATCATGAATAGATATCTCATTAAAAGGATATAGTGGTCAATGTATAAAAAATACCCATATATACTCTAGAAGGACACCACGACACTAAGCTGCGATAACTAAATAACTAGCCTCATGAATCTTCTTGAAGAAATGACCAATTTAATAAATCACACTACATGGGCCCTATTATGATAGGAGACACTCATCCAAGAGGTCATGAACATTGGGCCCCACACAAGAAAAATCACTAGTCTCTAAATTACTTGATACTCAGATATTGGATCCCACTCAAGACCTCTAGGGTACTCTATAAACTGAATATTGATCAACCAATTTTTTAGGGGATAATATACACACGATACCATGAACCCTAATAATATGTCCTATTGGATGGAGGATTAACTCCCCATGCATGGAGATCACACTGATTCCATGAACCCCACCTAGTGTATAAAATTGAATGATAGCAGATCACACCCCAATCTCACATAGGCACACAACAAACTCTATTTGAGATTCACCCTCTAATGGGGATCACAATCCAAGTATGTGGACATAATATCATGGTTTATCCTTTATTGGATGGACCCAGGGAAAAAACTCAATTGATATAAGTGCAACCCGATGTAATGATGGTCTCCAAACACCCTCTATGGGGATACACAACATTTATGAGGTAGTACACAAAGTTTCCTTCCAAACCATGGTCTGGCAATGTTTTGCCACCTCACATGACATTTAAATATACATATACCTTATGTGAATTATAAATTTGATGTAAATATCTTTTGTAATACTACTTATGATGTTTCTCTAAACCTGTGTACCATTAGTCATTCCCATGTACCAACTCATGTACAGTTGGTCATGGCCTTGTACACTAGGTAGTGTATGAGTACATGTCTCTGCCAAGGTATTATGTTCGTGTCAACCTATCTTGGTCTTCCAATTCCCATGTATCCTTTCAGATGCACACCAAACCATGATCTCAAGTCACACAATATGTGATAGAAATGACATGGAATGTGATCTTTTTATTATCTATGTAAACACTACCATCGAATAGGGGTCCCACACGATATTTAATTATGGATTAAATGTCGTGTAAATCAATAATTTATTTTTTTGTGGGGTTTCACTCCAAAATATTCCCATACCAAATTCTTTACAAAAACTATTTGTAATCAAGGTTCTGTGGTCAACCTACCTTCCTATCACTGATGATCGGGATCTGGGATTCAAATCAACTAATAAAAAACTACCAAGAATTTACTCATCTAATATGTGTCTGGCATGGAAGAATGGGATACATCAATTCATCTGGCTTATCTTCTATCACCCTTTATCATCATCACACCTCAATCTCACCCTTTATCATCTATCAAACTAATTGTTTGAACCGTTGTTCTAATGAATAGTCACACAACGATCATATACCCATTATTAATCACCCATGATGATCCTGCAATGGAACAAAAGAGAATATAAAACCATAGAATGTGAGGAATGAACCTCAACCATTTTTCATTTTGGCAACAATTTTTGTTGAATAATTTGATGAATGAAGAGGGAAATAATCATCGAAGAATAAATTAACTATAAATAAAATCAAAAATCATTTCACCAATCTATTATTGTTTATAGAATTTATCTAAGTTTGGATGGGATAAATAATGGGATGGAAATTACAAAAATCTAAAGTTTTACCTAGAGTTTGTATTAGTCAATAATGAGTGATGTACTAATAGGACCTTTTTTGGTGATATCCATTAACTCTAATGGTGAAAATATCCCCGATATCAATTCGATTTATTGTCTAACGCCTTCATTTTCCAAGATATCCTGCAAAAAATATCTCCATTAAAAGATTTATGCATGTAACACTTAAAATTGGCCATAAAAACATACATAGGTGAATATTAGGTTAGGTTTTTAATTGAATAATTTATCAAATAAAATTTAATTTATTTAATTATTGAAAATTGAAAATACTCATTCCCAACGACCGACACTAATAATGATTATGTCATTCCTAGGGTAAAACCCATGATGTAAACTCAACAAAGATCTCAAAATCTCAATTAATGACTTTATTAGATAGTTATTCCACTTTTTTAAGAAGTTTACATGCATGTGATTTTAATATTATAAAAAAATTAATTCTGGGCTCAGTTGTCCTATTAAACTAACAATATTTCAATTCCTAGCAATGAAAATAATCCATATAATGTTCTAAATAGATTCATGGGAAAACCATAGTCCAAAATTTACCCCTAAATGAGGGATATTTATCTACTAAAGTGAAAAAATAACTACTAAAAAAGAAGGGGGTACTAGGATCGCATTTGGGTCTCTTTCTCCTAGGATCTCTCCTGAAGATTCACGTGTTGTACTGGAAACAAACTTGGGGAACCAATCACCAATGAGGGATTTTCTTAGGATGATAAATTGTTTCCACTAGGTAATTTGTGATGGTAGAGGAATCCTTGATGTCCATCTGGGCCCAATAGATAACATGGGATGGGTCGTACACATACCTCCTCAGTTTGGAAATGAGGAATACATCATGTACCACATCCAATTTCAGGGGTATAGCTATGGGGTTTTCCACCAAAACAACTTTATGAAGCTTCTAGAAATGGATAATGAATCTCCGTGATATCATTACACCCTGACCTAATATCTATAATCCTTGTCAAGGGGATATCCTTAGAAACACATAGTCCACCTTCATGAACTTGATAGTCCTCCTTCATCAGTCATAATAGGAATTATGATGAACATATGCAGTTCTCATTCACTCCAAGACAATATATACATTATTTTTTATAGATGTCACCAACTATAGGTCAATGAGTGTTGACCCACATGGATCTGACAAAAGACACAGTGACCTGCATAATCACCCATGCAAGGCATCAAATAGTGCCATACTGATAGAGTAATGGGAATTATTGTTGTTTGAAAACTCCCCCAAGGGTAGGCGATCCTCCAAACTATGACCAAAATACAACATGCAAGCCCATAACATGTCCTCCAAACCTGAATGGTCTGCTCAGTATATCCATTGGTATGTGGGTGAAACACAATGCTCAAATGCAACTGAGTTCCAATGGACTCTTATAATACTCTATATAATCACTATGTGAACCACTCATTATGGTATGAAACAATAATTGAGGTATCTCAATAGAGTTGGAATATCTTCTACATGTACAAGCATCCAAGAATCTCAATTGAACTCTTCTATTGAATGGATAGAAGGTGGGATGATTTGGAGTCTGTCCATAACCACCCAGATGCCATCATGTCCCCATGATGTACAAGGTTACCCCATCCTAAATTCCATGTATATCAAATTCCACTAATTCTTTGAAACCTCTTGGGTTTGAGTTAATGTATCTAGAACACAGTGATCACCCTTCAAATACGAGTGAGTGATGAATCAAGAGATAAAAACTCTAACACAACACTTCATTAATAGAAACAAAAACTGACATTTGAGGTCCCAATCCATATTTTCCACACCTAGATGTACCATGAATGGGTATGTATGAAACTCCTTTATGACCTCCTAAAATAATTTTAGTGGCACCACTGTTGTCCATCTAAAAAAGATAATGTTCAAACAACCTTTAAAAAAATATTAGGTGAAAATCAGGTGGGTATCTAAGTATATAGGGTATCCCAATCAGTATCTCCACACAATTCTTCCTTAACATGCTGTAAAAGTTATAGGGTATTAACCAATAATATTGATAAGAAGAACTATTGTTTTACATTAATGAAAAAATATAGTGAGGATAAATTTTATGACCCGTTGGTGAATTGATAATAACAAGATATACTACTAAGAGTATCTTCCACGACGTTCCCCTTTACTGGAGTAATGAAAATATCAAAGACATAGTATGGGGGAAATCGATTCATCAACTCTTTCTCAAGTTAATATCCTTTTGATATAAGATATCTTTTAGACTCTTATGTTTAGAGAATGTGATAAAATGCTCTCCCATATTGTAATATCTCCACACCTTCAAGGTGAAGAATACAAATTTATCTCTATATTATGTGTCTCAATATCCAATGGGAATCATAGAACACAACATATTCAACACACTCCTATGGAATGTTCAATATGGGGTGCTCATCAATCTCTGTATCCACTCCTAAAAACACTACTGGATTCTTTCCTTCCACATGAAAGGATTCCCCTTTAATGTAACATCAGTCCAGGGTGGTGAAACTTTTGAGAAATTGAGTGAAAACCTATGATATTAACCTAACAACATATGAAAACTCCACACCTCGATAACACTGTTTAGAGGCTCCGAAGCTAGCACTGCATCAACCTTCACTAGGTCAACTACCACTCTTTACACTTAGAAGACATGTCCCTAGTAGTAGAACACTTGAATACAAAACTAACTCTTTGAAGAATTCATATAAATATCGTTATCCTGGAGTGTGTCTAGGACCATCTTTATGTTTCTTTCCGGCTTCTCCTCAGTTGATAATTACATTAAGATATCATTGATGAAGACCACCAAAACCCAATCTATGGAAGGAAAAATTATCTGGTTCATTATCCCATGAACACTACTTGGTTTTTCTTCCTATCAAATGAAATCATCTATTAATCATAGTGATCGTAGAGACATTAAATTCCATATTTGGTAGATCCATGTCCAATACGCTTAACTAGTGACATCATGGCCTATGGTCAATCTTTAAGAACCACCATGACACTCTCAACAAATCAAAGAGGCCTTACATTCATAGTAGGGGATACGTATTCATTATTTTCATCTTGTTTGTTAACCAGTAATCCACACATATCCTCAAGATCCATTCCCCCATATAAAATAACATTGGGGTTGGAGAATGGAAAACATTATGCCACATGAATCCCTTCCCCTACAATTCCTTTAATCAAATCCTATGGTTATAAATATTTTCAAGGACCATTCAATATGCTGGTGTAGATATCATTTCCATAAAGTTGTGTAAGTCAATATAGACCACAAGATCTTGGAGAGAAAGCATGACTGATGCATCATCATGAAATTCATTCTTAGACTGCACTTCCATCATAGTGAACAATTACACCCTATCATCCACTGCTCTAAGAGTTGTGCTAGCCAAATTAAAATTAATCAGATATACACTCATATACCCAAGCCTGACCTTCTCTGCTATGTTTTCCTTTTCATCAATAACGGAAAACCTCATCCCATCACCATGGAAACACCAAATCTTCTTCCAAAATAATACCTATAGGAATGAACTGTAGATATACAATAAATACCTAAAATGACATCATAAGGAATCATCTCTGCTATAATGGGAACTAATATGAATCTCTCACCTCTAAACATTAGATCTAACTGTCTGAAAAATTGATAAAACACTGAGTCTCCTCCAGTTTGAGTCTCTATGAATAAGGGATAAGCCAAAAGATGTACCAAAATCAATATGTCCTGAACCAGAGAAGTGGAAATAATGGAATGATGCACCCTTAAATATATCAATAATAATCTATACTAAAAAATGAATTGATCATAACTCATATAATCTCTAGAGCCTAAGGGTTATAGGCCTCCAAATACTGTAGTTATCCTCGTATCTAACCACCAACTCCATTAGCCAGGTGTGAAACACTTGGGGGTGGTGGTGGTAATTGATCAAATATCCTACCAGATAGCGTTGTTATGTTATCCCCCTTCCATGGTCTTCTCCCTATAGACCACCATGATCCTACCTCGACCTCTTCCATAGGGATACCTTTACTATCTCTCAATCAGCTTTACAATGGGGTTGAAGATCCCATTACAGATCTCTCTATCCTTCATAGGAGAAACAACACCTCTCCCTCAGGTGACTTGATCCATACTAAGAACACTTCACCACTAATAATTTGTCTTGAGATCATCTCTTGATGAATATAACATGCTTGGATCACTATGACTGCCAACAGCTACATGATTCCAAGGTCTCAGCTCTTAGGTGCTAACTACTTGTACCCACTATAAGAAACTACTCTACTAGGAATCTCTCAACCACTAAGGCCGACTTCAGTACTCCATCGTAATTGTGAATGCAAAGAGATGTCACAAAATCCCTAATATCACAAAAAAATCATTGATTAAATTTTAATTCATTGAATAAAAAAACCTTGACCCTATCCTTGAAATACTGTGAGAGATCAGCAATTCTTCCTGAATACATTTTCACAATCATTGTTCCCTACTGTAGATGTATAAAGTCATGTATGCAAACTGGTCCAAATATGGATAGATAAATGACCTCCATTAAGTGACCATCAATTTATAAATAGAAGAGATCTATCTTATTATGTGACCATGTCCCCAAACTCAACCATCACCTAATTAAACCCTAAAGTAGACTTATTGTGTGGAATTCCATCTGATATCTAGGAATGTTCATAAGGAATAAAAACCAATTGACTTCCTCTTTCTAGTCCGTATCAACATGGGGTCTGGACCACCTAAAAACATAGGAGTCCCCTTCCTTTGTAACTCTTGCAATACACTTCTTCTCGGTGCATCCTCAGTAAGGAAAAACAATGAAAACTAATTCTCAATTAGTGGTTCTATAGCTATAAATCTAACTAGATGTACTATTTTTGGTATATTCCGATTTAATGATGTCTCATAACTCAGTGGATCGTCCTCATGTCATGCGGCAGAACCATAGCTAGTTTTTTTCATTGAAAAATCCATTAATAAACAAGATGCACAAAAATCAAATAGTATTGTTGGGAGCTAAGCAAGAAGGACATGGAAACCATAAAACCAACCTATAAGATTTATATAATAATGATTTCCTTTCAACCAATATCTACATGAACCGAATCTAAATGTATGTTATCAATGTCCTGGTGTATAGATAATCGGTCGCCACACCGTCACAAGAGCCCCTGGCCTAAATTCCAAAATCAATATATATAAATTTGTTTGCATAAAATCCAAACCAATGTCACAGACTCCAATACTATAGTAGAACTGACTCCTCTTATACCCCTTTATCAGGACATGGACCAACGAGGCTTGAGTTGTGATACAGCAAGCCCACCTCTAATAGTTGAAGGGTGGGAGACCAACACTATGTAATCATTTCACAAACATGATAGGACTAATATTAATTTAAATACACACACACACACAATTCAACAATCCCATTCAATTCATAAATTTTTAAAAAATTGGTGGCCAAGCATGAATATATCTATAATCCCAAAATCATATTAAGATAATAAGGCACGATAATCAATGGAAAAATACAATACAACAAAAACAAATAGAAAACATAACCAACCTATAAATTTGCATAGTACTGATACCAATGAAACCACTTAAACACACCTTTCCTTTTAGTGTTACTAATCTCTACCTGGGCCTGGTCCCTCTAGGACTCCTTCAAATGCCCTGGCATCTTCATAAGACATGACATGAATGGGAATATCCCATGCATCAGTGAGTGTAACAAAACATAGTATGACAAATTAAGAACACTATACTCATAGCTTCAATAATAGTCATCTTATAAAAATTATACTGAATTAAATATATAATCAAAACCATGATATACTCAAGAAGGAAACTGTACCTCAAATCGATCATAAACAAACGTCAAGACACATGATTTTTCTCAAATAAAGACTCATTACAAGAGAACTCACCCCATGATCGATGATAGAATCAGAGGCACTCATCAAAGAGGTCATGATCGATGGATATGACAGATCAAAACTCAATAGTCTTATAATTCCTTGATTCTCACATAGGGGATCACACCCAAGACCTCTAGGGGACACCACAAACCAAATCCGGATCAAAAAACAATGAATTGGATTGTATAACTTCTATACCATGAACCCTACTGAAATAACCTTTTATATTGAGGATAAAATCCTCACACATTTTTGTCATACTAATTCAAAAAACCCTACATAGGGTATATGATATATTTTTTTAGGATCACAGACCGGTATCATAGAGGGACACCACGACCTCTATATGAGCCTCATCCTCTAGAGGAGACCACAATATAGATATAAGGATATAATAATGAACATTATCCTTAAGTAGATAGACCAAGGGTACACAATATAAAAATACTAGTTAAAACTGAAGAGTAAAATGTCTCTAAACACCCTATACTGTGGAACACAACATGTACATGGTATTATATGGTGAGTATAACCAACCCATAGTTAGTTTGGGTGGCGCTTCCTCACATGACATAAACATCTATATATAAGTTATGTGTATGTATGTATACATGACATGTATATATCTATTTCAACACTTCCCATTCCATTTTTCTATGCCCGTGTACCAATGTCCATGCCCGTTTACTTACCCGTGTACACATGGCCATGTATGAGTACACTGATCTTATTGTGTATTGTGGATGTTTTCATGTTTCCTAGACTGCCCATGCCCATGTATAATATATGATACAAGTTGTTCTGATACCATGGTTCACAAAACTAGTGATCTTTTCTTACTTATTGAAATGATAGTGCCATAAATGGGGTCCCACATGATAAGTTAATCCAAATTAGACACCATGTAATATTGGATTTTCTAGATGCTATATGCTCCTCTCCATGATTTCCTCCACACAATAACTATAAAAAATTACATAAAAATCATTGATTTCTGGTTATCCAAACTTCTAATCACTGATGTTTTATATATGATCATTAAATCCATTTAAACAACACCACCATTGATCTACATTCCTTTCACCCATCAAACTAGGAAGATTAAGATCCGTTTAACCATCTGGCCAACCTTAGACTATCCTTGATCTCCTCCCTACCTTGATCACATCCTAATTCATGAAAACACCTTATGTTATTGAACTATTTCACCAAATAACCTTCTCAAAATGATTCTATACCATAATTATTTAAACCACATTCCAAATAAAAAGCATGTGGTGATTGTAAATTGAAACGGAGGAGAAATCCATTAACCATAACATGTGAGGAACAAACCTAAATTTTTTATTTATTTAGAACTATATATTTTTTCCAAAATTTTGATGAAGGAAGAGGGAAATAATAGACAAAAAATAAATCAACTATAAATACAATCAACCATTGAAGAACAAATCAAATCTTGTTTTTGGAATTGGCACACATTTATACTGTATAAAGAATGGGATGGAAAAAATATTAAAACATATTACATATATTTTGGATCAATTGTTGACTAAGAATGGTCATTTGATTCCATTCTTCAAAATATCCATGAATTCTGATGGAATAACGATCCCCGATATCAATCCATTCTAAACTCATTCGGAAAGATCACCTCCAACACTCTCTCTCAATTTCAGGGTTATGTACATAACAGTGAATATTGTCTATAGTATCATATATGTAAAACATTATTATTTTAGTTTTTCAATTGAATAATTAAATTAATGTAATTAAATTTTTTGAATTATTCTCTCTTGAATGTAATTAAGCACAATGCCTGAAGCCAACAATGACTATGTCATGCTTAGGGTAAAACCCTAGCTCTAAATTCAATAGAATCCTCATATTTCTGATTCAAGACTGTATTTGGAAGTTATTAAAATATATCAAGAAATACACATGGGAATTATTTTTAATTATTTAAATAATTAATTCCTAGATCACAAGGCCTCATAATCTCACACCATTTCAACTATTGGATCATAAAATATTCCATTCAATATTCTATTTTGATACATTAAAAAATCTGAGTAATTAAAAATCCAAGAGACATTTAGTTTTGAAAAATCATTGATAAAATATCTTCCTTACATCCTTTTACATGACCTAGAGTCCCTTTTTTAGTCAAAAAATAATCTTAGTAAGGCTTTATGTATAATAACAGACATGTGATCTAATGAACAGTAATAGTTTTTAACTATGTATTTTATTTTATATTTATTATCTTACCTCCTTCAAATATTCTTCAATTATGATGAAATAATAAAAATAATATCTTAATTATATTTTTATTTCATTATGTTAATTTAATATTCTATATCCATATCCTTTTATATTAAATGTGGTACAAAATCACTAATCATGTGTATGGTGGAGTACTATCTCGTGAAACGATGTAATTCGTTTTCTTATGACACCTCTCATAGGTTGATATAATGATGTATTAAATTTATTTATATGATACTGGTGAAATATTCATACTCATGCAATTATAATATAAAATATACGTTCTTAACTTCCAATTTTTTAGAAAATGATAACCTTGCTTGTGCGTATGTGTGGAATACCACCTTTACAAAGTGATCTGTGTTGTATTTCATTTAATTTTTTCATGGATTGTAATAAGAAATTATTAAATAAATATATATTATTTATATGATATATTATAAATTAGATAAAGCTTAATTATTATTTACCTTTCTTTCATTTAATTACTTGATAAAATGGAAACAATGTTCATGCATACGTAGAACCTACCATCTCCATAAATAATGTAATTCATTTTCCTATCTCTAAATTTATCAATCAATATAAATAAATTTAAAGGGAATATGTATGTTATTTATATCATTTTTAATATTATGGATATTATGTATCCATGATTAATTTACAAGTAACTAAACTAACAAACCAAAACATGCATGAAAAGTGAACTTGTTATTAGAAAAAATAGTGATTTTAACAAAAAACTATCATTAAAATGGTGAAAAAAAATAATAGTTAAATAATATATAGTATAATATATATGATTATGGTTAGGAAATATATTAGTAATAAATATAATTTTATAATAATGTAGGCTTGGACACATAAAAAGGAAGTTAAACCCAATGTAATGGTTTTTTTCACTATCTCATCATTATTTGGGATTGTTTATGTTTATGCCACCACTGGGTAATTTATTTTTTCTTCATATCCTTAAAAGAATATATATTATAATAATATTATTTATATAAATTAAAAGTTTTACCTTCAATTTATTATATTTAAGTAGTCAAGATACTAAATAAATGTTTTAATGGAAAATTGACATTTTTTTATACTCGATCAAGAATATTTCACTTCCACAATTGTATATTCCTAAAAACATATAAAAGGTTATTTTTAAAATTATTCAATGATTTATTAATTATAATTTTAATCATTTTTTAGTTTTTAAAAAATGTTTTAAATGATTCTCATTATCATTTTCCCAACAATGAACTTTTGGAACTTTTTTACAAAAGTGGGAATGAATATTTTTTAACTTATAAGACATGAAAAGAAATTAAAACTGTCCTGAAAAAACAACTATTTAAATCTCATTTTAAAATTTTACATGGTTATATTAATAGAAACTTTTATACATAAATTTTATGAAATTTTCTTATTTTAAATAATCGATTTCAAGGTGAAAAACCATATTACCCTCGAGAAATTTTCCAATAGTCATTTCAAAATACTTTTATCTAGGTAATCATTCTTGATTGAAAATTATGATTTATTGATGTTATAAAATTATGATACTATACAACGTATTCTAATATACAGTTTATGACTACCCAGACAATGGAAAATATTGATACAATATTTTCTAATTCATCTAATATATATAGTTATTTATTTTTGATAAATTTTTAGTAATTTGTAATGATTATTTATACATTAACTAAATTTGAATTATTAATTTATTGGAGGGGTATGGAATTTCATACCCCCCCCCCCCTTGATGCATTAGCGGGTCTAATTAGACAATCTAAATTTTAATTTCAAGTGAGGTGTTACCAATTTATGTAATACGTATTGGCATGGGGAATCAATGATAATGTTCAGATATCCTCCATTATGAATTCCATCATTATGAAATCCTTTCCTGATTTAAATGTTATTATTTTAATAGTAATGACTTAATTGGATATGTTTCTAACTCATGTGATTATTTATATTTAATTACATGATGATCATTTATTTTTTCCATATTATTCATGAATTAGTAGCTACCATTATGTACATACCCTTATTAATCATTCAATCTCAGCCTTTTATTATGTTTCCATTCCATAGGATGTTAGGAAATATATCATGTTTTTTATAAAGGGACATTATAATGTTAATAGTGTTGTTCTCATAGAAAACATTATGTTTTATTTTATTTTTCAAATTTAATGTGAAATTCCTGTTTTATCTATTTGTCCAAGACTAATAAACAATTTGTTCCATTCAAACACAATTTATTGAATCTATTATCAATGTAAAAATGTGACCATTAACTCTGGGATTCTATGGTTAGGGTCTCTAGAGTTGGTATTAGAGAATGATTAGTAGAAAACTTTGGATCCAGATTTAGGAAAACCTAGATTATGGAAGATAACCCAATGAATGAAATTAATGATAATTATAATTATATTATAACACCCTAATGTTTGGTTAAGGATGAGAATATATGGTTTTCATAGAAATACAGCCCTGTCATGATTCTAAATGTGGATTTTGTTTTGTAATATATGCATATATGTTTAATAACCCCATCAATAGTTGGTTTGAGTATATCTTATTCCTTATTTTTGTGTGTGGGGAGTTTTCTTATACTAAACACATGGTTTGATTCTCTGAAGGGTTATTATTGGGTTAATTCACATTTTCATTATATACTATTATGAAGTATTTGAATATATGATGACCATAAATAACTTTAATTAAAACTATTGTGTCGTATATTGAATAGAATGTGTCATGATTTTGAAATTATATAAATTATTTTGAATTATTATATGATTTCTCATTAGGATGTTTTATACTCACACTATGTATTTTGGTTTTAGTAAGGAATGAAGAGGGAATGATGAATTTTAGGTTTTGATAGGAATTCTCAAATATTTAATTATATTATTTTATTTTATTCATATGAATAAAACTATATAATGAATCTTTTCTAGGAATGTTAATTACTATATTTGTTGATTATATATAGAGTTTATGGTGAAATAATTTATTAGTTTGATAAATTAATCTCATTTTTATAACTCCTCACTGATAGATGTTTGTGGGAATGATCATCCCACAAATCTTATTATACATATTATAGTTGAATTTTATTATATTTTTGGGTATGGGTTGAATCTCTCTATATAGATACCAAATAATATTTCATGGAAGGGAAGAGTTATTAAATATTATGAATCAATATTGAATACTACGTCAGTGGTAGGATGAACATGAAAACCAAATGGAAAATACTTATAACATATGTGTTTAAAAACATATTCATGAGGGATATTTATCTTAAATGGTTGTAGTGAAAATCAATACTAAAAATGTGCTTATTGTTCATGAATATATATATGTATTTCCTATAGACATTCCTTTTCTTCCAAATAATTATGATGTTCAGTTTTTAATATAAATCATACTTTTTGTTATACCTATATCAATGATTGTATATATAATGGACCTAATTGAATTACAAGAATTAGATAATAAACACCCAAAAGAACTCGATAAGGGATCCATTTATCCTTGTTTTTTCCATGGGGTGTATCTATTATATTTTTTAAGAATAAATAATTTTCAATGCATCATTTCATTTATTACCGGGAACTTAAATAGACAAATATTAAAAATAAGTATCATCTTCCGTATATAGATGATCATTTTGATCAATTATGATGAGAGATAAATTTTTCCAGATTGATCTCAAAACAATGTATCTTCATCTAAGGATCCAGAATTGAGATATAGCCAAGAAAATATTCCATACAAGGTATGGTTTCCAGGAATTTTTTGTAATTACATATGGAGATAATAATTATCCTAAAATCATTATGGTTTTAATGAATTGAGTATTTAGAGATTACATTGACTAGTATTTGGTAGTATTTATAGATAATGTTCTAATATATTCAATGATCATGGAAACGTAACAATAATATTTTAGAATCGTACTGATGAACCAATGGAATGAGATGTTATATGCTAAATTTACCAAGTGTTAATTTTGGAATCAAATGGTAACATTATTAGGTCATATATTTTTAGGTGAGGCTATATCAATAAATCAATCAAATATAGAATATATTGAGAAATAGTTGAGACCAACCATGGTAACCAAAATCCATAGTTTTATTAGGATATCTATATACTACCGTTGATTTTCAAAATATTTCCACCAACAATATAATCTACTCACTATGTTAACATAAAAAGGATTCATGTTCTTCTGGATAAAAGATTGTGAAGATTGTTTTATAGAATTGAAAGGAAGGATGGTTAGCAAGCATATTTATAAATACCCTGCAGCGGATATGCATTTATGATCTTTAGTGATGCATCAATTAATGTATTGAGATTTTTCCTTATGAAAAATGATATGGGGATATCTTATGCATCATGAAAATTGATCGCTCTTGAGAAATAATTCCCAACTCATGATTTAGAGTTGGAAGCAGTAATGTTTTCCTTTAATATATGAAGGAATTAACTAAATAATCAAAGATGAGATATATTTACTTATAATAAAATCTTTATGTATATATTTACACATATGAAGTTGAATATGCAGAAAATAATATGTTAGTATTTTATTAACGATTGCGATTTCTCAATACGTTACCACCCTAAGAAGGATAAAAAGGTGTATATGTTCTAAGTAAAAAGTAATATGCTATTTTATATATGATGAGGATAAAAAAGATCTAATATTTATGTATTTTCAAATAATGGATCTTGAAATTTTGAATGAAGATAAGAAATCATATATTTATAAAATTAGTATTCAACCATCTATATAGGTGAATATTAAAGAGGAAAATAAGGAGGATGTAGAGAAAAAAGGACAGTGGGAAGTGTTCTTATGTTAAAATATAATTGTGATGGAATAATAAGGATTAGGAACTATGTATATCAACCATAAATACCATACCTGAATAAGTATTTGTAGGATATATCATATATTTCAACATTAATTATCCATCTTAGAAGTATGATGATGTAAAGAGATTTGAATGAATATTTGTTGAGGGAAAACATGAAATGAGATAATGTAGAGTGTGTCTCGCAGTTCATGGTATATCAGTATGTTAAGGATGAGATACTAAACTACTAGGGGATGTTACAACACATACCTATAATAGAATGGAAATGGGAATACATCACCATAGATTTTGTTACCAGACTACCCAAAATGGATAATTTCCATAATTCTTTTTGGTTTGTAGTAAATACCATTATAATGTCAACACATATAATTTCTATTTGATAATATTTATCACTTCATGATATTGAAAAATATATATTAATAAAGTGATCTAGTTTTATAAATTACCAAATTCTATTGTATCTAATTTGGAACTGAGGATTAAATCTATGTTCTAAAAAGGTATTATGTATGATTTGTATACAATTTATGCTTCAACACTACTTATCATCCATATATATATTTTAAATCTTATATAACCATATATAACCTAGATGATGTACTAAGACCTTGTTCTTTGGATTTTAAGGTAGTTGTGATCAACACCTTTGACTAATTGAGTTTCCTAACAAGTGTAGCTTTCAATCAAGAATTCAGATGGACCCTTATGAATACCTCTATGTAAAATATTTTATTACTCTAATATATATGGATGAAGTCAGTTAAATGAAGCTATTATGATACGAGTTATTAGAGTAAATGGAAGATAAAACGAAAATAATACAATATCACATAAAGGTAGCTCAGAGTTGATAAAACATTATGATTATAATAATTGTTGTAATTATGATTTCAAAGTTTGTTAGAAGGTGTTTATTGAAATTTATCCATGGATGAAGGTTATAAGATTTAGGAAGAATGTAAAGATAATCCCTAGGTATATTTCCCCCATTGATATTCTGGATCATGTGGGGATGGTTCCAAATCACTTTTCATATTCACAGAACCTCTCTCAAGTTCACGACATGGTCCATGTATCTATCTTGGGTTATTAAATAAAAAATAATTAACATGAAGTAAAATCAGAGGTCATACCATTGGATAATGACATTTACTATTTGGAACAACCGTTATAAGTCTTGGATCATTGCGATAAAGTGTTACTGAACAAGACAACTCATATAGTAAAATGTCTCTTGAGGAATAAAAAATTCAAAGAAATTACATTGGATCATGGGGATGAGATGAGTAAGATGTATCCTCATTTCATTATACCATATTAAGAAAAATTTTATGTTAAAATTCATTTTAAGTGGGTAGAATTTAACACCACTAAATTTTATTATATATTTTATTTTAAATAAATTTAATATCTTTAATAGATTATGATACATGCAACCCCAAGTCTAAATGAACTATTGTATAGTATACCATTATTAAGTAGATATGAAATTCGAATGTATGAACATGAATAACTAAATTATAAAAATATATGGGTTAAACATTTAAAAATAAATTCACTATTTATCAATTAATTAGGAATGAAATTAGTTTTCAATTTAATGTAAAAGAAATGTTTTTTTGAAAAAAGTTTTTATATTCAAAATGTGTTTTTCTTAATAATTTAAATTAATCTATATTTTCTAATGAATTTAAAGAATTTTTATACTACATATTCAATTTAATGAATTATCATTTATCAAATATTTATTCTAGGAATGGGATAAGAATAAATGTATATTTATACTTAAAAAGTAAATTTTACTAAAAAGGTGTTTCGTCATGTTTTCCAATATTATTTTCAAAATAATTATATCTAATTGTAGAAAACATCCTTTAACAAAATAATATAATTTAATTATTAAAATTTTAAATTTAACTTGGAGTAAAGTTTTTAGAATTTACCAAAATGATTAATTATTTCAATGAATAGTGAAAAATAATAATTTTAATTTAAACCAGTATTTTGTTTAATACATTTACATAATAAAAATTTGTTTAAAATTATTTTAAAAATAAAATTATTTAAACTATATTATTATTAATCATGTCTAGTTTATTATAATCAATTTTATGTTGAATTCAGATATAAAATATATTTATACTTAATATATCTTTTAATTTTGAAAACAAGACTTTCATCATGCTTACAGGTTTAATTTTAAATAAAATTATAAAAATTAAATGAATTAAATTTTGTAAAATATATTCCATATTTTAATCCATAATAATTATTATTTGGTAATAAGGTTAAATTTAATTTTGGTTATAATGAATTTTTGAAACAACAAAAATTAATTAACATAGATATGGTTAAAACGGGTTTCCAGGCCATTAAACTAAAATATGTGAGTATTTTTGTGTAATAAAATTATATATGTCCCATTTTATTGATATATTTACACCTTATGAAATAAAAAAAATTATTATATGTCCATTGGATGAATTTTCCTTTAAAATGACATTGTAATTTTGTATTATTTTAAAATAAATCCATGTAGGCCCCTCTACTTATAAAAGAAACCATCTTCTCCTCTCTAATCCACACATTAAATTTCATTTTTTCATTGGAAAATACACAATATAATACATCAAATTAATAAATTACCATGAATGAGGGTCTTTTTTTGATCATATAACCACCCTATGAAGGTTTTAGGTCCAATCCTAAAGCGGTTATATGAAAAGAGGCATAACAATTAACCACACATTTGCATTTTACTTATTCTTCTACCTTCATTAGATATTTTTTGATGATGTTAAAAAAATTTAATTGAATCATTAATATACTGATATATTATTATATTAATGGTATAACCTATATCTATCTCCGCTTCCATCAAACAGGGAACCAAACCATTAATATTGTGTATGGAAGACTACCACCTCATGAACATATGTAATTATTTAAATCACTGCCATCATGGATATATGTTATGATATATTTAATGTGATTATGTATGTTATTTATTACATATTTATACTTCTAGAATGATAATCTAAAATATACCTTCATACATTCAAATCATTTGGAATATGATAATGTCGCTCATGTGTATGTGTGCGTTGCCGCCTTTATGAAGCGATGTAGTTATTTTTTCATTTTTTAATTGTATGGTAATATAGCATGATTTTATCAATAAATATTATTTATATTAAATAATTATTATTATTTAATGGTGTTTTTTTATTTTCCATTCATTTGTTTCGTTCATCAAATAATTGAAATATCATTCATGTATATGTACGGCCTACTATATCTATGAATAATGTAAATAAATTACGTATCTTTTCATTTTTAGATTACTATAAATATATATATATAATGAATATATATGATATTTATCTCTTAATAAATATAATTTAGATAATGTAACAATGATTAAATTATAAGGACTGAAACTATTGAACCAAAACATGCATGAAAAAAAGAAGTAGTTATTACCTGGAACAACAATTGCAACAAAGAATTGTGAATAAATAGGTTATAAATGAATATACATTACTAATATATGGTATGATATGTATGATTATTTTAATTTAATATATTTATAATAAATCTATATTTATTATATATGAGGTATGTGGTCATACGAAGGAAGTCAAACTTGATGAAATGGTTTCTTTCACAATCTCATAATTATTTTGGATTATTTCTATTTATGAATCCACTGGGTAAGTTATTTTTTATTTATATATTAAAAAAATATACTTTATTCTCATATTGTTATTTATTTTAAAAAAATATATTCCATTCAATCTCCCCTCTTTTTTTACACAAGATACCAAAATAATGTATAAGGAAAACCAACCCTGATTTTTCTACATGGAAAGGAATATTTTTCTTCCGTGTATATGTTTTCCTTATTTTTTACACAAGGATGTTTTAAAAATCCAATAATTATTTATTAAATATATTTTTACACATTTTTTACTTTTTACAAAATTGATTAAATGATATATCCTTTTCATTTTCCCAACAAGGTACTTTTTAAGCTATTTATAAAATTATAAAAGGAATATTTTTAACTAATATAGCTTGATGAAAATTAACAACAATCATGCCCACAAATTAATTTTAAAATTACATTATATTTAAGTATGTTTATTTTAAAATAAATATTTTTCCTTAATATTCCTAAAATTTTTATGTTTTAAATTATTCATTTCATAGTAAAAATGGTTTTTTCTTATGAAAACAACAAGTGATCATTTGAAGATATCTTCATTTATATCAACGTAATTTAATGAATCATATGATTTACTGAGGTTATACACTTACGATACCATATACCATATTCCTCTGCATAGCTTATCATTATCTTGATAAGGGAATGTTGTGATATTTTATATTCTTGTTATTCCAATACAGATTGTTATTAATTTTCAAGGTATGATGACTATGTTTTATTATGTATTCATATGATACCTGAATGGGAATTACTAATTAATGGATGGGGTCCAGAATTACATAGCCACATGATGCATTAGTTGGTCTCTTCATAAAAACAACATTGGGGTTTTTTTTCAAGGCCTTACCCATTTATATAATATGTCATGGAACGATGACTTGGTGGTAAGTTTCAGATGCCCTAAATTATAAATTCCATTGTTATGAAAACATTTGTTGATGTATATGTGATTATTTTATCATTTATGACATCTATGTATATGTTTATAGCTCATGTGATTATTTATAAATAATTATTTGATCATAATTTATTATTTCATTCTTATTCACTCCTTATTAGCCTCTAATGTATGTGTACCTTTACTGGGCATATGAGGTCAGTAATTTCTTATTTGTATTTTCCTAGGATTCGTACAAGTGTTTTATGAATGATATAAAGGTATAATTTAATGGTAATAATAGTCTTCTCAAACAAAATGCTATATTGTAATTTAGGTTTCAAAATGTAATGCGAAATTGATGTATGCTTCTAGTTTTCAAAGAGAAATAAAATATTATGTTCAACAGGATAAGATATATTATATATAGTACTTCTATAATAATGTAACTATGAGATATAGGATACTAATTTTGTAGTATTTATGAAAATTACCAAATGAAACTTTCCATGTCCCTCTATATAGGATGATATGCTCTATATTATCCTTGATAATATCATGAAAGAACATAAAATTCAAAAATATCCAATTTAGACAATATAACCGAACCCATACTTAAGAAAAATAAGTCCACGCTTGTGAAAAATTGATGTCTGGGGACTATTCATAAAGGTGGAAAGAGGCAAGAATCAAGAATAGAGTACCTAAAATATATTCCCATAGCTTGGATTTAACTAAAGGAAATATGAAATGGGAAAATCAATGAATAATGAAGATGTTATTCACTAGTTTGGAACTCCTTTATGAATTTCTAGGTAGAAAATAACAAACTATGCATTATAAATATATAAATTTTCAATAAAAATTTCTTGTGTATAATTTTCAAGTAATTATTTATATATTTTTAAAAATTTTATTTATGTATTAGTATATATTAAATGAAATTTTAAGTGAATATTTTAATTGAAAAATAATTGTGGAATTTTTTACTAAAAATTTATTATTGAAACATTCACAGGAAGTTTCCATTTGAATTTTTTCCTAGAAATTTTCAACAAAAATTTTCATCAGAAATTTCAATTGGAAATTTGTACATGAAATTTAAATACAGAATTTACAGATCAAATTTTCCATGAAAAATTACATTATTTATTTATGAATTAATATATTTGAACTAAAAATTTAAATTTAAATTTGTTTTAGAATTTTGGAAAACAGAATTTTTGTATTGTATTAATATATATCAAGTTGAAATTTATATTCAAAATTAATGTTGAAATTCAAAGTAAAATATTCTTCAAGAAATTTGATCTAAAGGTTCCTAGTGAAAATTTTCAATTAGAATATCCCATGGAAATGAATTTTTTTTATTAATGTGATAATATATTAGCATTATAATTTTATGTGTTTGAAATTTAAACAATAAATTTCCAACAAATATTTTTGCGGTATAATTTTAGTAGAAATTTTTATTGATAACATCAATTACAAAATTATAATGTTTATTTATTTATTAATATAGTATTATTAAAAATTAAATGTATTATTTAATCACCATTTATTATAATAATATTTATTTGATAAATTTTCTGTTTAAAATTTCTATTATTACATTTTTTTAGATTTCTTGTGGAATTTTTCATAGGAACTTTGCAGTTGGAATTTACATTAAGAAATTCTAAATGAAAACTTTTTTTGAATTTTACATGTATAATTACATTATTTATTTATTTATTAATATATTTCAACATAAAATATAAATATTAATTTGTTTTATAATTCTAGTATTCAAATTTTCATTATTAATATTATAAATACTATGTGGAAAAGTATCATGTTATTTAATGTAGATGTTTGAAAGAAAAATTTCTTTTGGAAATTTGTACATAAACATTCTAGTTAAAATTTTTAATTAAAATCTCTAATGTAAATTTATATTTTTTATTTTTTTTCAATATATTTGACTTATAATTTTCTATGGCAGATAATTTTAAATTTCATAAAAATAATTTCACAAGATATTTATAGTAGAAATTTTTATGGAAATTTTTCATTGAAAAAATAAATTGGTTGTTTATGTATAAATATATTTGTAAAAAAAATAAAATATTTATTTATTCTTTAATTATTTAACTAAAATTTATTGTATATATTTTTTATATAAAGTTCCAATAAAAATATTGAGTATATATTTTCAATGAAAATTGTAAAATTGCTAGAAAAATAAAAAAATTATGATTATATTTATGCATATACTTATAATAGTATATATTTATATACATATATTAGTTTAGAGATTAATGTTCCCATGATAAATGTAAATTGTCTTTGAAAATTAATAATTTAATTCTGGACCTTTTAAATGGAAAACAATTTCAGGTATAAATTTTTTTTGATAACTTGAAATTTTAATGTGAATTTTCAATTTGAATTTCAATAGAAATTATAAAATTTTATAATAGGCAATTTCACTCTATTTATTTAATATTTTAATCATATTTTAAATGAATTTATCGATGTTTGAATTGAAATTTTTTTATGTATGTATACACTAAAAATTTTATCCTAAAACTTTTAATGAAAATTTTCATTGCAAATTTATTGTTAATTTTTCTATTAAATTAAATTTTCAATGATAATTTCCAATATAAATTTGAAATATAATTTTTTAAATAAATTATATACAATATTTATGGATGTAAGTAATTCCACTAATAATTTAAATTATTCAATGCGATTTTTTGTTAGAATTTCAATTTATTTATGTTTTCGTTGAAAATTAATTTCCGTGTTCAAATTTATAATGAAAATATATAGATTTTTAGTATTATATTTATTGATTATATATATCAGAATTTTAATGGTTATAATTAAAAATATAATTTCATACAAAAATCTCCACTGATAATCATAAATTCTTGTCTTAAAATTTCATTGAAATGTTTGGATAAATATGTGTGTATTTATATATACATGGTAGTAAATATAAAATATAAAAAATTAAAAATTGATATATGTATATATATATAAATTCAAATAAAGGAATTGTTTCTTGGTTTCATGTAAATATTTCATCAATCCAACTGAAATTGGAGGCCTTTCAATCAAGGATCTCACCAGATTTATTGAGGAACTAATCACCAAATTTATATGTAATTTTCTCATATATGGGGATGAAAATTTAGATTTTTCTCAAGGTAGACTAACCATAAGATAAAAAAATGGATACACCTTTTATCTATCATTAACTCTTTGACCATCCCCCAAAAAATAAAACTTGGAATTTTTGGGATTCTCGAAATAGATTATTTGCATATAATTTGACCTCAATTTCTAGCAATCGGCATGTCATGACAAGACATTAATTAAACTGGAGAGTGTTTGAAAAAAAATTCAGTACATGTCAATTACTATGTTTTTTAGGAGAAGTAAAGATCTTCATGGTTTTCTTATAATAAGGATTATTTTTGAGATTCATATGTATATTTTTTATTAAAGACATGCTGATACAGACTCTAACAAGCACTCGATTCCTACTAGCCAAGGATTTTATAGAACCTATTTGGCCAACCTAGTAATTCACCCATATGTGTTAAGAATTTTAGGAGAACTTCTATTTCTCCTTCTAAGTACCTCCTCATATACAAATCATGGGAAAATAGCCTTCCTCTTGTTGATAAGCTCTAATGAAATGCAATGTATGTTGTGTCATCATGTTACATTTTCATGAATGTCTCTTAATACATAAAGGATTGATTTGCAGAATATTAATTTTCTATTTGTTTATGGAATTATCACAAGATGAAATTTTCCATGAAGCAGTATCTTGACAACGGGTCTAATGGATTGATCACTTCTATCATCGATAATGATCTTAATAAGAAACATCATAATATATTCTTCTATGGTACCACTTCTACCATTTCATTCTTCTTAAAGACAAGGAATGTCATGGCCTTTTAAATACATCTTTATTCCATTAATACAAGAATCATTATAAATTCTAGTGATATCTTTAAAACGTCCATGATTCAGACATGTCCAATGAGAAATATAATTTCTGATTTAAATATTTTATATGTATTTGGTGTGCCCAGAAGGTCCATCCATGATACTCTATACAATTACATTCAGTAGATTAATATGATCCACCCTTGGATAAAAATTTATGTCGATGGAACAACGTCAGATTCACCAGGACCAATGGGATGGGGAGGGGTCATCATGAAATACCTTGTATTTGACAAGGGACTCTTCCATCACAGTTTCATAAACAAAGATTCTTATGAAGTGGGGCTATGGGAAATGCTTCGAATTATTAAATATTTGGTTTATTTTGGATTTAAATACCTTTGGGTTGTATATTATTCTAACATTCCATTCCATGATCTGAAATATAGAACAAGACATGTACTATGGAAGATCCTATGAGGCTTGTTGACGTGCCTCAAAGCCGTAGAGGAATTACATCATAATGTGACACATAGATTCAAAGAATCTAATAAGGCTATAGATGCGCTCTCTAAAAGGTTTTTTTTTCTGAAGTTATCTTATTGTGGTCATTTTATCCCCTCCCATTTTTTCCGTTGTACAGTCTAATGCCAGGGGTGATGTGCACACCCAATATTTCAAGACCCCATTGTAGTGAAATCTTTGTCTCCTTTAATCCTTTTAATAATATTATTTAGGTATCGGTCTACATCATTTCTGATTAATAATGTTATTATAATAAATTTAAAATATAATAAATACCACTGTAAATATTTGTATATGTATTCTAAATTTATGTAGAAATTATAAAAAAATATAAAAGACCGTGTGATTTATAAAACAAAAAATACAAATGAGAATGCGAGGTCAGTTTCATCCTATGAATGGTTTGGATGGTATTTTTTTACCCCTAACCTTAGAGGATATTAATCCCCCACCTCACTAGTAATGTTCTAATAGAATAAACATCCCTCTCACTCATGCTAATTCCTAATGTGATGGATTTATAGTTTTTATTTTTAGTTTATTATAAAAATATCATTATTTTCTTGATATTTATATAAGAACGATCATTATTTTTACTTCATATATATATATATATATATATATATTAATGTTTTTAAATTATGAAATCGCTACCATATATAATTTTTAGTTATTCCTTAAGTAAACATCCCATATCTTTATTTCATTTAATGTCTTTATTATTTTTTGTTTGGATTTTATGTTAATTTTAATTTATTGGTAGATCAAATTTTGTGCTTTTACATAACTGAGTTTAAAATATTAGGTTTATATGATAACCATCTGAGATTTTATTTTTCTAATTTTCTCTTTTAGGGTTTTATTTGGTATATAATTTTAAAAAGGTTTTTTTAATTTATATATCTTATATTATTTGGTTGGAGAATAGTGAACCGAAATAATTGAATATTAAAAAAATCAAAATAAACTACATGGAATATGAGATTTTGGTTTTTGAAACAAACCTACTTACTTTAAATATGTAATCATTTTTAAAGAGTTATATTTTTCTAAATTAATATAATGATTATATAAAAACATGTTTAATAATTCTTGTCTTTTTATTACATTATGTATATTTTTTAGGGAAACAAAAACACTTTTAAGATTAATTTTGGACAATTATAAATACCAAGATGTTCCTACATATAACAATCATTAATTTAACATTTATTTTTTATTTTATTAATCATATCTATGGATTGGAACACACATAAGAACGGGCCCACTTTGAATCCATTTTTTGAGCATAATAAAATATCAAAAATCCTTTATCACCAATAGTATGACACCCTATATTAAACACATGAAACGATAACTCCATAATAGAGTGTTTAACTATCTTAAACTCAATTTCACCACATTTTGAGAATGATTATTCTTGTATATGAGCATCACAATTATAACATGTAATATATCATCGTGATTTATATAAAAATTATAAAAGAATCACATAACATTGAAAAAACAATAATCTCATTGGAATGATACTCAATCAACATTATCTATCTGAATTATCTCATAAAAAAATAATTATTATTATTATTAATATAAATAGAATTATAATTATAATAATTAGACATTATTTCCTGGGGTTACAATAAATTAAAAAATAATAAACACACATGAGCTAATCTAATTGAGCTAGACAACCCCCCTATGGGAAAATCAATATCAAATTAAACAATATTTAGAACAGAGTCTAGAAACACATACATAACATAGAAGGTACCTCTCACATGTCTATATTGAAAACTAGTTATTTAATTATTTTAAATTATTTAAAATATCAAAAAATAAAAAATATCTTACAAAACACCATTTATAATATATAAAATATAAAAATAGATTAATTATTAATTTCAAATGTTAATTTATAAAATAATATATAGATACAAATAAAAATACATTAAAAACAAATAATGACTCTTCAATGAGAAAAAATTTATTAAATATATGGGAATGAAAATTCCACCATCAATTCCCTTTCTAATGCTACCACCTAATCAATGATTCCATATAATCATATTAAAACGTTAATAAGACCTTAATGAGATAAAGAATACTCAAATAATTTATCAAAGTGACCTCAATAGTACACAAAGGTGACATTTTCACTCCAATCCACCACAATTTACATTTCAAGAAAGCTATACATGTGGCTTCCAACAATGATGAGATTAGTTCAATGTTGTTTAGTATGGGTTATAATTTAACTGATCACATGAATATTGGACATCCCTCTATGATCTATTATTTAAATGATTTCTCTTCAGTTGGATGACTCAATAGAAATATGAAACAACTTGTAGAATCTATAATTATTTAATTGAATCAAGGATGGAGAATAATTATATAATTATTTAAGAAGGTGGTTTGGAAAATTATATGACTCAGGATAAAAATACCATGATGGTAGATATATTAACATGTTGGGGAAGAACTATTGGTGGTGTTGATTTTTGTTTCATTTGGAATGATAGTAGTCCATCTCATTAAATTCATATTACTCTTCATTACAGAAATATGATCGGGTAAATTTATTAATGTTAATATAACAATAAAATGTTTGATTCTCAAATGAATAATGATTTAATCATTAAATTTTTCCTGTTAAATTTTTAGTTTCTATTCTATTTAGAATGAAATATTGTTCTCATACTCTTGATATTTATAACTATTCAAGTTATCTTTTACCCTTTTGTAAATCCTTAATATTATTTTTTACCCTTACTAATGTTCATGTGTATCCTTAAGTACCGTCATATTCAGTGGGTTAATTAACGAAATATTACTGTATTTTACAATTATGTTATGGTTCAACTTGTGTAATTTAAAGTGTAGTATGTATTACCCAAACATAGTTTTTGGAAGACCCTTATTACATAGCAGGTTTAGTCATGTTTCCTTGATGTAGGTGTCATGTAATGCGCTGACCCGAATATCTTGATTTAGTCTGGTGAGGTACATGACCTCATGTGAGCCTCACCATACAAAAGTGTACCAAATATCATTGAGTTTTATAATGCATTACTTGGGAGACTATACACTCAGTACCAATAGTTATACACCAAAATCATAACAAGAAAATATTATTAACCCAACAACAGAGTGGTAACTAAAACAATATCAAAATTTTATAATAATTTCATCTAGATAATATATATAAATAACTGAGGTCTCCTTATATATAATTTTAGACCATAATATAATTAAAAGAATCAAAAAACAAATTAACAAACAACATCTTATATACAGAGTCTCTTCCAAAAATGGTTCTAAACACCGAGCTATATATTCTCATCTACCTTTAATTCATCCCTTTACATTCATTGGATCCCTGTTCATTGAGATTTCATTTGTATAAAGATACCACGAGTTTAAAAAGATGACATATAATTGGTGTCTTAACACCCCTATTTATAGATAAATTACCATTTTTAAATTATTTTGATGTTAAATACTTATTATAATTTTTTATGGTAGTTTTTGGAATGTTTTGGATTATTTTTGATGGGGTTTTAAGGGTGAATATTTTGACCATGTTTTGGGGAAACCCTAAAAAATATCTAGGAAACCCTGAAAGATGTTCTAGGATTAACATGGTAGGTGAATGATTTAACGCAATCATGTGCGTGATGGGTGAAACTATTTAAGTGGATATACTAGGATAATCACTATTGGTTCGAGGGTTTTCAAACACTGTGACCCAACCATTTGGGGAATGGTTTTGAAAATGTACAATGCACACCGTTTCCAGAATATTATTGAAAATCCTTGTGAAATATATTTATTATTTACAATATTATATTTTATCTTTGTTTTAATCCATGAAACCCTCATTTTTTTCTAATATATCAGACTCACCAACTCCTCTCTTTCCTAAATCATTCTTGTATGATTGAATTATATCTAATGTCAAAATTTTTATGAATAAGTATGTTTTGGATAAATAAAACTGATGGTAAGTACTTATTATTGTTTGTTCTCTTTGTATATACTCATCTTCTCTCTCGTGTAGCCATAGATCAAATATTTTATAAATAAATATATATTCTATGATTTTTTTGTGGTCCTATTGGTATATAATAAAGGGATGATGATTCAAGGAATGATCTAGAGGATTTATTTTTCATTCTTTATTTCATTAACCTTTGTGGTTTTAGTGGCTTATCACCCACAATACTAATTCTAGAATAAGAAGGAATAATGTATAATTAAATCTATGATTCTATGTAAGCTAAAATATATGGTATAAGTACATAAATCATTTGTTTTGAAATTATGTGAATAAAGTTTCTTATTATTTTCATGAAACAAAATGGGGTTGAATAGAAATAGTTTTTGAATAGAGTTAAGCATGTGTGTTTAGCACATATTCATGAGATTTCGTTGTGTCCCCTTATTTCATCAAACTTTTGGTCAGTAACAATGTGTAAACTTTTAGTTTTCATCTGGTGATAAATTGGTGATGGTAAATATCACCACTCATGTGTATAGTGATTTTCATTCTTCATGCATGGTGGTGTGAGTTGTGGAATGATGATGCCATGTTATTGTGGTTTTGGCGACATCCTTAATTACTTTATTACAAAAAATATTTTAAATTACCTCCACAAATTTTTATATAAATCTAAATTTGATCTAACCTCTTTTTATTCTTAGTGTCATGAGATGGGATGGTTTTAGGTATTACCTATTGAATTTGACACTCACCCAATGTTTATGTACATTAGTACTTTTTTAGATGTTGCATATTGTGAACTACGTAAATTCAAGATTTCCTACTTTTGTAATGTTACATCATGATATATTGGGTATGTAACGTGTATTTGGAGCATTTATGTTGGTTGCGATGATGCTTGGTTTGATGTCACATCGGGGTCATTGTGTCTTATTTACTATTAATATATCAGTGTTGTACATTTTTATTCGGTATTCTATTATGATAATGGTTTCTTGATGGAGTTGATTTTTTTTACATTACATGAATCATATAACATTTTTTACATTGTTTCATATTTATAAGATTGTTCGTATATTAGATAAAATCAACCCCATTGATATAGTATTCCCTTGGCACTTCTTTCTAGCCATTGGTATCTGGGGGATGTCACCTAAGGTTTGAAGAAACTCTGCCTCTTCCCGAGACATTGTGTAAGGGGAATGATGTCACAAATGGTTTCCGTATTGGTGGTTATATCGTATTGGGATGGTATAATAGAGATAGTAATGACATAAAATGAACTGAGTAGAATAAAATCACATAGAAAACCTCTTTATTTTGAACATAATGTTACAAGGTTGTTTAGAGTATAAAAAGTAGTATTAGAAATTTCTATGTCTGTTTTCATCTCATCATCATGGTTATAGATGTTGAGTGTATAATATCCAACATTAGTAATGAGACATCTTACTAGGATTGATTTTTTCATATTATGATTGATTATTTTCATCCTTGTGGACAATTCTATAAACATTAGACTATTTGGAATATTATAAGCCAATATTTTCAATAGAGTAATGCCTAAGTAGTGTTTTTTTTGTGTCATTTGAAACAATACCTTGTGCCCAATGACTGGGGATACCACAAGTGGATGAATCTAGTAATTTTTTTTTTCAAACTAAACCACAATATAATTATTAGATATTTGAGGGAACAGTTCAGGAATTTTAATCTATGGATATGGGAAATAATATTCCACAACTACAGCATGACAATTTATACATGGAATATCAAAATATAAATCCAATAATATTTTAGGGATATTAAAGAGTAGAAATAGAAAAGGAATGGCTAGTGATAATAAATCAAAATTTTTATTAATTGGGAACCCTAAAAGAAATGAATTTAAAGCTAACATATTTTATAATTAAGGATCTTGTTTGGATGTGGTGGGGTATTTTTGTCAAGATATAATAGGACTAAGATGTGACATTGTTTGTCTTTCAAGAGTTTCTGAACATAAATAATTTTCCCCAATCCATTATAGTCACATATATGAAATAGTTATGAAATTTTATATTGGAAAACCTTTCTATGATAGATTATATTGATAATTTACTAAGTCTGATTGGTTTTGTTCCTCAATTACCCACCAGTTCATACTTGAAATCAATGATCCTTGACGCAGGGAAACAACAATACATAGAAACCAAGTTGTTTTTATTTTTTTATTGACATCTATACATATATGGTTAATATGGATATATTAGTGATTAATGATATCTTGGAAACCTATGTTGTTGGAAACACTTTTATCTATATTCGATAAATTAATAAATCTAACATGGGGAACAAGTTGAAGATGGGGAATTATTATCAAGAATGAAAATAATTGGGAATATAGTTAGTTGGGTCAGTATTATTTCCATCACACTACTATAATTAAGAAGTGTCTTTTCAGTGTGGATATTATGAGAATATCGAGTGAGAATTCATGATTTCTTTGTGGGAATGCCACAATTTTGGAAATTTGGGATATCATACATTTTATTATATAGACACTATGAGGATGACTGATAGAAATGGATTTAATATGTCCTAAGCTTCTTATACTCATATGGATCAATCAAGATCAAATGTTAAGCAACACTATAACAAAGATACATATGGTGAATCTATCATCAATACTAACACCTCAATACTCATCACAACCATAAAATAGAAATAATGTTTTTTGTCATGCCTAGTAAATATATATATCGTTTCTTCCAGACGATCACATTGGATAAATCTTGCCATTCAATTTGTGAATTAATATTATCTTGTACTGTACCATTATGAAATCATTTTCTGACACTATTTTCTACCACACTTTTATTATTACTCAAATTTTTGATAAATAGGATTTCATGTAGAAATGATACCTCATGTATTGAAATATAAAAAACCTCTCGTACAACAATAAATTAGATAATTTATGTGCGAAACATGTTCTATATCTATTGCTAAGGATTATTTGTTTGGGATTTCTCTATTCCTGATGTTGATATATGTGAACTAATTTTGTGAATGGATCAATTCATGTCTTCTAAGGCCCATATTATCTTTTATGGTCAAAGAGTTAGTTTCACATCTTTGTGTGGTAATGAGAATCCCTTTAATGGATATTTGAATATTAATGAAAGAAGAATATGTCCATTAGTTCTAGTTGTGAGGAAAATATCATAGCATATAAATGTATTTAATATGTAAATAGTTTATTCAATCAAATATAGAGATCTTTCAACCATCATTGACCAATTTCCCATTTTATTCACTAAAAATTTCTAAGAGTTACCACTGAAAAGAGAGGTGGTGTTTATGATTGATCAATATATAGGGACCAATCCAATTTTTTTAACTTATTATAGGATTAAACAAACAAAATTAAGTGGATTGAAGGTTTAGAGAGGAGAGATAGAAAGAAAATGATTCATTTTACCTAGTATATCTCTATGTTTAGCACCAACTCTTTTTTAAAGAAAGTGAATGGAATACTTTGAGTTTGTGCTCATTATAATATGATAAACTAGGTTACTATAAAGAATCAATATATTCTTATGTTAATTAATTATTTGTTTGATAATTTTATTAGATCCAAATTCTTATTTAATGTAGAATTATGACCATGATATCACCAACATTTTGTTAAAAAGGAAGATATTTCGAATACCAATTTATGGAGTTGTTATGGTCAATAAGAATTTGTGGTTATACCCATTTTTAATAACAATACACTAGTGAGGTTTATTATATTGAATAATAAGATATTTCAAAGGTATACTAACTCTATTTTGGTGGTATTACTTGATGATATTATGGTGTATTCTAGGACTAGAGTCGATCATGGCCAATTCTTGGGAATTGTGTTGGGTATCATTTGTGAACATCACATTTATTCTATGCCATAAAATTCAGATATCTAGATTTAAGATGTATTTTTCCTTATCCACTAAACATATAAAATATGAGTCTTAGTATATCTTTTAAATATGAATGATTTTATATCTTGGAACCATATAATAATTATTTTGAGAAATAATGTTTCCTTAACATAGAAGGTTTTAAACAAATTTTTGCTCATGAATTTTGATGACATGACTCTCCACTAAAAGATTAGATGAGGAAAGGATTTATTTTCCAATTGATCATTGAGTTCCAAAAATATTTCCAAGTGATTATGATTCCACTTGCATCTTCACCCATCCTAATGTTTCTATAGTTGGAAGAAGGAAACAAGTTTTATTTTGATTCATTTAGATATGTTTAGGGATGTGTTCTAATACAGTGATATCATATTGTAGATTATGAGCCATGATAGTTTTTGTTACATAAGAAGAATTTCACAATGCATGATTTGGAGTTACATAATTCAGTACATTTTTTTAAAACATGAAATCAATATCTCTTTAGTGATAAGTAGAATGTGTTCACAGGTTATAAAAGTTTGAAAAAAATATTCTCCAAGAGATATCAAAATCTAAGGGAAAAAAGATGGATTTAAATCATTTTTTGACTACATTTTACTTGATGTATACATAGGGTAATGAAAATATAATGTTTAATGAATTATGTTGGAATTCATACAAAAATTTTACTAAAGAGGCTTCTAATTAGTGGTAAATGATGACAGTTATAGATAAAATGAATATAGATTTTGTGGAGAATAATGATGTTGTGGATTTAATTCATCTTTTTCTATTTTTAGATTTGATTTATAGGTTAAGTATTCACATAAATATGAATATGAATGTCTAACAATGAGTTCAAAAACCTATAGTGGGGAGACTATTAAGGGATGTATGATAAATGGGAGATTTATGTTATGTTTTAAATAATGGATCATTGTTCCTATGACTTATCTAGAAAATATTTATTCTAACTAACTCCACACGAGATATATTTTTCATACTTTTACTAAATAAATGTATAAAGTAATTAGAACACAATTCTTATGGTTGGTAATGTAGTGATAAAAGAAAGTGTATGCCCTGCGATTCATCACACATTAGGAGGTCAAGGAAGGGAACCAATAGAAAGCTATTATATTTCAATATTTACCTACAGCCATATTGAAATGGGAATATAAATCTATTTATTTGTTAATTTTCCTACCAAAATTTAATTAAATGGCTATTTTATATGTTTTATTGTCGATCATCTCAAAAAATCATCTCACTGTATCCATATTCATGAATCTAATACAGTATAATACTAGATAAAACTATATATTCAGAAATTTGTAATGTTTAATAACAATCTAATTTCAATTATTTTTAACCTAGAGGCCATTTTTACATCTTTATTTTGGAAATATTTACATAAATACGTCGTAACCAATTTATCCATGAGCATAACATATCATCTTGAAATGGATGGATAATCTAAATAGATGATCCAATCATTTAAATATATGATTAGAGATTTTATGATATATGTTTGATGACTATGGGAGGATCGCATACCATTAGTAGTGTTATCTTATAATAACTATTATTATGCCTTAATATCTATGGCTCCATTCAAATATTTTTATGGTCTTTCATGTAATTCTCCAGTTTGTTCGGTGGAAACAGGTGATACTTCACTTATCGGTCCAAGATTTGAGAATGATATTAAGAATAATATTTAAAATATCAAGAATAATATAATCATTAATCACATAACACAAAAATCCTATGTAGATCATCATTAATGAAAATTCATATTTAATAAGGGCGATCATGTTTTCTTGAGAGTCTCTTTGAGGATAAAGCATCTTTATTTGGGTAATCAAGGAAAACTATCTCCTTATTACATTTTCTATTTCGTAATACTAAAATAAAATTTTTATGTGGCTTATGGGTTGGATTTTCTTCTGTAAATATTCTATATGTACTATGTATTTCATGTATCTCAATTAACAATGTTCCATCCTGATCCTCAATAGGTTATATGATGACACCATGTAGATCTTGAGCATGATGCTACATTTATTCTCATACTAATATTGATTTTGTATGGAAAACAGATTCTCTTTCATGGTAAAAGAATTATTTTGGTATAATCCCTATGAAATCATTGTCAGATTCATGAAAAGACATGTGAATGGGATGAATTTATATTTGAGAAATAATTAAAATCATAATAATGGGTAGAAATTTACACCCTTAGTTTCAAGTACATTACTGTTTAATTATCTATTTTTTCTGTAATATAATATTTGGGTTCAGTTTTGAGATTTTATTGATGCTTTGGGTTTTTCATATGATTTTTAGTGGTTCATCGTTTGAATTTTTTTTTGAGGAAAACCATAAATAATCTACAAGAAACTGTGATAAAGATTCTAGGAGTCACTGGGAAGGCACACCATTAGTGTGTGGTTAATCCAAACTATTTAGTTTATAGGAATAACTTTGTGCGTTGAGACAATATGGAAAACATGATTATATAATAAGTATTGAAACTATATAAGAAATCATGCATTTTTATAGTTTAGATATAGTATCATTACAATAATTAGACTTTAACTCGTTTTTACACGATGAAACCCTCATTTTTATCCTCTTATGTTAGGATCATGAACATATCTCATATCCTAATAATTCTTGTAGGATCCACTAGAACTGCTGTGTGATTTTGAAAAATCAATGTTTTCTGGATCTCCAAAATCGATGGTAAGTCCTCATTATTTTATTTTCATGCTAGATATACTCATTGTTTCTATCACAAATTCATATATCTAATATAGTATATATTGATCTATTCCATATGATTTATATTTTAATGAGATCATGTTTGGTTCTAATAATGGGAATAAGTTTGAAGTTCATATCTATAGGTTTCATGTTTAATTCTTCATTTATTTAATTGTTGTGAGGTGGGTGGATTCAATCCCACACTACTAATTCTAGGAAAAAATTATTTATTATTTATTTCAGTAAACCTTTTTATGATAAAATACTAGGATTTAATACCTAAATTTTTGGTTCGAAATGATTCACATCTGGTTTTTTATTAATTGATGGAATGAAAATGGTATTCAAAAGAAATTATGTTTATTGATAACTTGAAATGTGTGGATATGAGTTCATGAAATTTCATTGTGGTTCCTTATTGGGTCAAACATGGGGATAGTTCCATTGTGTCATATAGAAGATTCAATTAGGTGATGACTTGGTGATGGGATGAGTCACCAATCATGAGTATTGAGAATTTCATTGGGAATGCATGGGTGTGTGAGTTGTGGAATTATTATACCAAGTGGTTATGGTTTTGGAGGGTTGTTTAATTTTTTACATATAGAAATATATAAAATATACCATGAATTTTTTGTATATAAATATAAATGTTACATAACATTTTCTTCATCCCAGTGGGATGTTTTGGGAAGACTTTAGGTATTAACTATTATGATTTTTACACACCCCCTACTTGGGAATTTTCATGAATTTGTAGATATTGTGTTCTAAGATGCATCTAAATTAAATGGTCCATACTTCTAAAGTGATTTACCAGGATAAAGTGGGATTTTAACAAGGATTTGGATCAATGAAATTAGTTTGTGTGATGAATGGGTAAATTCCACATCACTGTAATTGAATCTTATTTACCTTTATTTCTCAATGTTATTTATTTTTATTGTTTCTGGTACACAGATATTGTTTTAGAGTCCGATATGATATGTATTATATTACATAAATCATATAGTTTCTTTTTGTATTTTCATAATCTCCAATACATTGTTCTCACCTTCAAGAAAATTAACCACCAACGATCTAGTATAACCTTGACACTTATTGCAGGCTGTTGGTGTCATGGACAAGTAAACAGATCTCAGTATCACATACACCTCTTCCCAAGACAATGGTTAAGGGTCAATATATTACATATACCCTATTATAAATCATATATCTCACCATGTAAACTTTGGTATTTGACTCCTTCCAAAAGAGGATACGATATTCATAAAAAAAACAGAATAATAGAGGAATAAAAACCTATTACTTTGAATCCTCATGATCCAAATCCACTAGATCCACAGACATTGGAGTTTTAAGGGATATGGTAGACTAAGACTGGCCATTGGAGCCCCTTGGATCAAGAGACTTTGGATTTGGATGATAAATGAATGGTTTCATGGGGGTTTCAAATTTAAAACCAATTTTTTGGACTAATTAAAAATCGATGCAAGGGTTGATTAGAAGAATTACCAAACTATACACTATCCCAATGAGGCTCACAACCAATTGCTGAAACATGCATGGTTTCACTACCGAATTTTTTAAAACATACACTAACTATATTTTCCCATATCTCATTCACATGGTTTACTAATGAATTTTTATATTTTGCTCTGAAACATCATTAATAGTCCACCATTCACTATAAATATTCAAAAAACTACACCATTCATTTTAATGAACCACAAATGTTTTCTAAAATATTCTAAAGCCGAACACCCCCATTAAAACCCTTAATGAACTCGAATATGATCCAATAGTCACCCACGAATTCACTGTAGTAAATAATAATTCAAAAAAACATAAGGAATAATAAAATGAGGTGTAATTTACCAATAATAACTAGAACATTTCATTATCTACCTCTAAGAACTTCTCATCCTTGAGAAGTGTCCCAAGAGTTCATTATCAAACAACTCAGTCCATTAACACCACAGATCATATAGTTATTCCCCTTTCTCCTCATGTATATGATATAAATTACATGTAACTTGAACATGTGGTACCTACTTCCCCTATAATATATCATCACTGCAATAAATGATCCTAATTATATGTTCCATGAATAATGCATCTGGTTACAACTCGATGTATTTAGCTTTTAGCAGAAGCACAATATTGGGTCCATACCTCTAATGTTGTACCAAGTGGAACACATTATTCATATCACAATACTATGGAGGGAGATTTCTTTGGATGGGACTAATCCAACATTTTTAGTGATTTTAAATATCCCCAAATTCCCTTACCTCTACAAATTATAATGCCCCAACTGAGGTGACATCCATAGGAAAACCCTATCTACTGTAGTGAACTTAAATATTATTCATATATAGTTAGAAATTGTTCAATGTCTACTATGAGTGGAAACAAAATAATTCTGAATCAATTGTACCATCTTAGAGGTCTTTTGTATTATACTCGACCCAGCAATAGCTACCTCAACCACTTATTTACAAAACAGAAGTGATCGACACCAATGACTATACATAGTCACAAAATCTATCATGTATATAGAATCCAAGATATTTTTATTATACATGAACACCATGGATTCCACACAATCATCCTATACCCCCAATGAAATCTATAATTCATTCTCATTTTACAACAAAAAATATTGGAATTTTTCACTATGACTATCCATCATTCTACACATGATACATCATACTCATCCTTAATTGATTCTCTATATCCTTCTACAGTATTTTCTAAAAATAGTAGTATAAAATAGGTGTCTTAGTCTTATATGATAAAATAAAAAGCACTAGGAATTCATATAATATCTATAGTGAATTTTTTTCCTAACTCTTATATGGAGTGAGTATCTTGGAGGGAAAATAAATGTTCTACCTTAATCAATGGATCTAAAATCACACACAAAAAATATCAACTTATTGGTGTCCTTTTAATTCCCATAATGAAGTCTATCATCAATTCATCCCAATTTCATATAGGAAATGGAAATGGATGAAGAAAAATCTCTATCCAAAATGCTCCCCTTTAATCCTCTTACATGTCAGGTAATGAGAGATGATGAAATGATGTATCTATTCATTCCATACCACTAGAACAATCACCTTATTTCCCAACAAATCTTATCCAAACCTGGGTTCACTACCCATTTATAATCATGATATTACCACATAAAATCTTCCCTCTTGAAATAATGAGATACTACTCATCCCTAAATAGATATCACATCTCCACTATCGATTAATAACCTAGAATTGGGACACAAACCACTAAACATTCCCACATCACTAAGAATTCATGAAAATTGGTCCACCAATGTCATTGTGATAACCAATGGATTATATTTAATCTTTCCCCTATCATTAGATTCATCAATAAACCATTTATCCAACAAGATAATAAACCTCCATTTCTTCTCAGATGGTCACTCTAAAAACCCCTCTATTTTCCAACTAAACAAATATTCAAAAAATATTATATATTCTTATATCATATTTCAAATCAAAATAAAAGGATTGAAGATACTCCACCGTATTACTTTATAAAATAATTAATTCAAACCAAGGGATGATATAACCCAAGATATTAAGTCACATGTATATGTAAAATCTATCATTTAAGAGATAATGGAAGCGACGATTTGGATAATGGATGACAACCTCCATATCCATGTCATGATTTGATAAATTCCACACACAGTGTCATTAATTAAGAGTCACATTAGATACTAAATCACCCTTCTATATCAGCACATCTACTAAAAAAAATCTAAGAAATTGTGGAAAATTTAATATCCATGTCTATATATTTGTAAATTTTTGGGTTAGAGATGTCGTAAATATCTTCTTTAGTTCTATGATGCGCTCTGAAAAATAATCATTCCACAAAACACCACCCCTTTATTAGTAAACATAATCTCATGCACTACCATAAAGTACATGTTTGAAATGAACCATCTCTACTATTTGGTTAATTATTTAAATATATAGATCACAAAAATATTTATAATTTTTTCATAGGAAAAATTAATTATATCTTTTTTGGGTCCATTGAAATTCCCAGTTTTGATATTACATGCTTGAGAAAACATACATCCTAAAACAGGAAGTGAAAATTAAATATATTTTCATATAGCTAATGAACTCAAAGTATACTCAACTCGATTTCCTGGTGTCTAGTATTCATCTTCTGGGTGTGTGTGTGTATATAAGGATAACATCAGTAAAATAAAAATTGAATGATTTAAGATAAGGATATAAGATTCTATTCGTGGGAACCATGAACACATTTAGTGTATTTTTTAACAAAAAATGAATTAAAAGATTCTTATACACCTGTGAGATCAGGTAGGCCAAGGTGTGTTCCTACGGCTATGGATTGCAGTCCCAGTACCATTCTTTACAGGATGGCGATTGTTGAAGAATTTCTTTTAGTGGGCTTGTAATGTTATCCTAGGGTTTTACATTATTGTACATTACTTTCATGTCGTACTCTATTGGTTGGGATTTTTATTGTATGCATGAATTTCCCTTTTTAATAGTTTTTACTATTAATAATTGTGGGCTTGGAGATGTGTGTGTGTGTGTGTAGTTTTAAAGGAAATTACTCCCATGTTTTTGACATTCCAACTCGGTGCTAGTCACTGGCCTATGGACTATAGGAGGCGGGCTTGGGGAGTTGCGGCACAGGCCCCACTATGATGGTTCGTGACAGAGTGGTATCATAGGTGGTTAGTTCTACATTAGTACTGAGAGTCTATGAGTTGGTTTGGGGAAATAGTGTTAAGTGTTTCGTGTTCGACGTTCAGGCCAGGGACCCCACTATTGGTATGGGCGGCCGACGTATCAATACACCAGGACTCTAATTACGTGTTTTTCGATTTGGAACATGAGAACAATAGTTTCATGGGGAAATAATGGTACAAGCATCATATAATAATGGGTTGTGGTTTCCATGTCATTCTTAAGTCAGCTCTCTAGATATATTTACTGACTGTGATACATCTTATTTCCTTACAGGATTCCTCCACGACACGCACCCGCTAGGATCCAGCAGCTCAATCACGAGGATGACCCCCTTTGTGATGAAGCTTCGATACATGGACCAGATCCCCCCATTTTAAGTTTGGGTGGTGTGTCAGTTATTCCACCACCTGTGGAGTAGTTTTTAGTTCCTATTGTACCAGTAGAAGAGGAGCACAGGCTGAGTGCACTCCATGAGTTTCATAGAGAGAGACCCTTCATGTTTCGAGGCGAGCCTGACCCTCATGCAACAGAGGACTGGCTTGAGGCAGTGGCCAGAGTCTTTTGTTTGGTCAAGACACCAGCAGACCAGATGGTGATATTGGTAGTGATCATTCTCTAGGGCTCAGTATGTCTATGGTGGATTTTGGTTATCCAGATACATAACGAGGTGACTCTTGCATGGTCGGAGTTTGGGCATCTCTTCAGATAGGAGTTTACAATGGTTACCCTAAAAGAAGTATGTATACAGGATCTTATTCATCTCTAGCAGGAAACCATGATGGTGGCTGACTATTCATCTAGGATTACCATCCTCTCACTATACTTGATGGATATGGACAGGGAACAATACTTTTGATCTAAAAATATTGAGCATGGCTTGCGTAGGGACATCCGAGCTGGCATCATCCCTATGAGAATTCCTACTTATGCTGGGGTGCGCGAGTGGGCATTGCTGGTCGAGAGCTTCTTAGAAGAGTAGAGGCAGCTAGCATTTGTTAGTAGTGGGTGAGCTGGAGCAGAGACCTCGGCAGCAAGGAGCTAAAGTCAGCGACCAAGGTGTGGGAGACCTTTTCAGAGGAGATCCCATGACAGAGGATCTGCTGAATAGGGTTCGCAGGGTGCATCCATCTAGCAGTGACAGAGGTGATGCTACTCATGTGATGGCAGGGGACATCTCGCTTGAGATTGTCCGACCTCCTATACTACAGACATGGGAGAATTGGATGGACCACCGAGGCCGAGGAAACGTGGGGAGCATACAGATCCACGGGGCGAAAGACATTGTAGAGGAGATGAGAGAGCAGCTGGAGGTGGTCGGTGTTTTGACCCTTTGACTCAACCACCCATATGGGGTCCACCCCAGGATCAGAAAGCTGGTGGATAGAGGCAGTGACAGCTGCAGGCAGTAAAGGCTTATGACTCGGGTACTCCCGGAATGATTAGAGGTACAATCTGTGTCTTTTCTACTTTGGATATAGTACTGATAGACATAGCTTATAGTCATTCTTTTCTTGTTGCTTATCTTGTTCGAGACCTTGAGAATCTAGCTGAGCCTTTGACTAAACCCTTACGCTTGGAAACACTGACTAGAGAAGATTAAGAGATCACACACCTTTTTAGAAAGTGTGTTCTGACCCACGGAGGCATGATTTTCGGTTAGAACCTCTTGGTGCTAGCGTTGAGGCCTTATGATGTCATTCATGGTACGGATTGGCTATCCACTCTTCATTCCCATATTGACTATTTTAGATGAAGGGCGAAGTGTGTCCACAGTGATGGAACAAGGCTCTCCTTGGTCAGTGAAATGGAGACCCAGGCAGCGCAGGATGGGCTCATGCATATGAAGGTACAACTGATTTCACACCAGTTGGCTAGCCTTTCCCATGACACAATAGATGTTACGAGTTTACGGTTTCCAGCAGTAGTGGCTGAGTACGAGGACGTCATTCCGGAGGATTCCCCCAGACTACCTCCCTATCGGGAAATATATTTCTGCATTGAGTTGCAACCCACGACGACGCTGATATCAGAATCAGCATAACGGATGACTCCTGCAGTGCTTCGTGAGTTTAGAGTGCAGCTATAAGACACGAAAGGGAAGGGCTTCATGAGAACTAATGTTTCACCATGGTAGGCCCCAGTGTTGTTTTCCATGAAGGCAGACGAGAGTTTGAGGCTGTGTGGGGATTACCGGTTCTTGAATCAGGTGACCGTGAAGAACCTGTATCCACTACCATGGATTGATGACATCTTCGACCAGTTAAGAGGGGCACGATGGATCTCTATGACTGATCTACGATCAACCTATCGCCAATTATGAGTACGGGATGAGGATATACATAATATGGCTTTCATATGTCGCTACAGTCACTATTAGTTCTTGGTGATACCATTCGGCGTGACGAACGCCTGGAAAGTGTTTAGAAGTGGACCCAGCCATGGTAGAGGATGTGATAGCATGGGAGCCACCCCGGAGCGTGACAGAGGTGCAGAGTTTCCTTGGGTTGGAAGGATACTATCTGAGGTTTATTCCTGATTTCTCTAGGATTACATCACCCATTATAGCATTTAACAGAAAAGGGAAACCTTTCCTTTGTACCGAGAGATGCCATCATGCTTTTCAGTAGTTGAGATATAGTCTGATGAGCACCCCGATCTTGAGACTACCTGAAGAGGGTGTCAAGTACGTAGTGTTCTGCGACACATTAATAACGGGGATTGGTTGTGTCCTGATGAAGAGGCAAGAGGTGATTGCCTATGGCTCACGTTAGTTGAGACCCCACGAATAGAACTACGTTACCCATGATCTTGAGTTCACAGCGGCAGTCGTCGCATTGAAGATGTGGCGGCACTACCTGATGGGTGAGCGTTTTATCTTCTACTCTGATCACAAGAGTCTCATATATATCTTTTCTAAGAAGGATCTAAATATGAGACAAAGGAGGTGGCATGAGTTCCTTCGGGATTATGAATTTTAGATTGTTTATACTCCTATGAAGGGGAAAGTTGTGGTAGATTCTCTCAATAGGAAATCCAGTTCATAGTTGCTGGGTGAGGTGATTAGGCAGTTGTCCCCTTTTCAGAAATACATCATGGAAGGTGATGAGCGAGCTTACCTCCTTTCGATGGTTGTTACCCCTCCCCTCTTACAACATGTCAGTGAAGCACATCTCATGGAGACTAGCTGTGAGACTCAACGTGCTCAAATATTCACATGTGATGCCGCTGATGGAATTTCAAAAGGTTGGGAGCATGTTGTTCTTTTCAAAGGGCACACGGTAGTACCAGGGACATTTCGGGGGGAGATTATGAGGGAGTTACATACATCAGCTTTGGAGTTGCATCTAGGCATGGAAAATATTTACCAGGACCTTCGACGTCAGTTCTGGTGGCGAGGAATGAAGAAGAGTGTGGTAGAGTTTGTTTCTTGATGCCTTACTTGTTAGCAAGTAAAGGATAAGCACCAGGTTCTAGCAGGTTTGACTCAGCAACTTGATGTTCCAGAGTGGATGTGGTATGGGATATCCATGGGCTTTATGACGGGTTTACCACATGCGTCTAGGGGACACAATGCCATCTGGTTGATCGTTGACCAACTCACCAAGTCAGCCCACTTCCTAGCCATACAGAAGCAGATTTCAGTAGTGAGCTTGGGACACCTCTACATGTAGAAGAAAGTTCGACATCATGGAGTTCCATCAATGATCATCTCATATTGTGACACTCGTTTCACATCCCGTTTATGGAATGGATTGAAAGAAGCTTTTGGGTCTCATTTATGCTTGAGCACAACGATTCATCCTAAGACTGATGGTTATATAGAGCGGACCATCCATGTTCCGGATGATATTATACATGCTTGCATACGTGAATTCATTCTTAGCTGGGAGGATCACCTACCACTGGTGGAATTTTCTTATAACAACAGTTATCATTACACTATTGGTATGACACCATTCAAGGATTTGTACGGGTGACCTTGCAGGTCACCACTTCGCTAGACTGACCAGGGAGAGTCAATAGTCATGGGCCTAGAGATGGTGCAAGATATTACGAAGAAGTTGCGGGTCATCCAGGAGCACATGAAGACTGTACAGAGTTGGGATAATTCTCATGCCAATAGGAGACATAGGCCCTTGGAGTTTGAGTAGGGAGACCATGTGTTCCTTCGGGTTTCACCATGATGGGGATTGTGGAGATTTGGCCGAGGCGACAAGATATATATGAGGTTTGTCGACCCTTTTCAGATTCTGAGTAGAGTTGGAGAGGTGGCATAATACTTGGATCTACCTCCATAGAAGGACTAGGTACACAATGTCTTCCATGTGATGCAGCTATGTAGGTATGTGCATGATCCATCACACGATATAGACTGGAGTGAGCTGGACATCGATGATGGAGTGACCATTGCTGAGTACCCAGTGGAGTTCAAGGATCAGCAGGAGAAGATCCTTCAAGGGTGAGCTATTCCCTTTGTGTGTGTCTGGTGGCAGCTTAAGAATCTCTAGGAGAGAACGTGGGAGTGGGAGGCTCAGATTCGTGTGCATACCAACATCTTTTTTAGTAGCCTTTGCTTTGGCTTTTTGGAGATGTAAATCTCTAAGGTGGGGAGGATGTAATGTCCCAGATTTTTTCCATGTATGATTTTAATATTATGCGGGAATTCGTTCGAGACAATGCTCTGAGATGGCATGCAGTTCCAAGGCCCGCTAATCCCGGAACAAATGTTTGAATTTAATTAAAAAATTAAATAACACGCACGTGTGGTTTTCCTGAAAAAGTGGAATAACTCTTGAACAGGTTCTCAGATCGTAAATCTGAGGGCACCATTGCATTCAAATTAGCGATTTTCCCTTATCTGAGACCTAACATTGGCTGGCGTAGGTCTGTGGTGAAATATTATTTTTGGACATAAAAGTAAAAATATATTTAATAAAAATATTTTATTAAATATTTCTGCAGAAAAATATCTTAATTATTTTAAATTAATGATTTTTCAAGGGATCAGGTTTACAGATCTCATAACTCAGAATTTCCTCAGGAGGCTCTGGAAAGCTCAGTAGGAAACCCCCAATGCGGCGGCGATGTTCTTGATGAGTTTCACAGGAGACGACGACGCGGTGACCTGATCTTCGGCAACAAACACCGCAGATCTAGGTAGGAAGTTTGATTTTAATTTTACCTTTACATTTCTTGATTCCTACGTTGAACGCAGACTAATCCACGAACAGATTAGCCTGTGGATCGATTGTATTTTTGGGAAGGGCTTTTTCGGGGATTTTGGGGAAAATATTAATCATTATGATTTAAATATGTTGATTTGTTTTTGTTTGATCTATCGACGATGAACCCGGATTGTCACTAACAATGATCGAGGTTCATCCTTCTTGTTTATGGCTGTGATTTGTCCCCCATTCTTCATGGAGACTTACCATTATTTCCTGCACTTGACGTTATTTTATGAAATCGATCGTTGCATATTTGTTTGTTGGTGCGATGATTCGAGATTGTAGGTCCAACCTTGGGATGATGCTACAGAGCTGTGATGATGATGGCGGTGAACGATTCGGGAGGGATCATAAGTTATAGCTTCTGAGGTGTTTTCCTTTAGATTAATCAATGCTTGTTTTACGAGCCTATTGAAGGTCTGAAATATATAGATTTGGTGCTACGATGATGAAATGAACAAGTATTGTTAGTTTTGTGGAAAATAGAAAAAAGAAACGAAATCTGGAAGATTGGACAAGGTGAGCTGATGGAGAACAACGTTCTGGAGAAATCCCAACTACACGACGTTTAGAATGGGCTACATGACGTGTGTTAATTGGAAGAACACCTGGTGTGTACTCTGGGAGTACAAAGACATGGGTTGGGTACACGGCCAAGGACACGGTTTGTATAACCTTCCCCAGAACGACCTGACCAGATACATAGGATACCCTGTCAACTGGTACACGAGCAGGGCGACACGGGTTGAGGCTATGTATGGGCACATGGACAGTGTATACATAGTGAACCTTAGACACTCGGACATGGCATGTAATCCCTCTACACATAGTGTAGTTTTTTTATAGGTTATGTTTTCAGACACGGGTCGTGTTACATGGGCAGTACCCAAAGTCAAGGAACACGACGTGTGACCCCACTACATGTCATGTAACTTGTTTTACATGTCTTGAGGCATGTTTTCATATGTGACTTAGACTAGATTCCTTAGGATTTTTCCTCATGTTAATTCTCTTGAAGGTTTCTGGTATCATTTCCTACGTATAGTAGTATGATCCCTTCAGTAGGACTTCCTGAATAGAGTTGTTGGAAACTCCTATGTGAGACTTAGAGCAGAATCCTGTATTCCTTCATGGTACCCTTGGTAGAGTTTCTTGGTATCAACGTGACCTAATTTACCCAGGAACCGATCCTCTTCTTAGAAGGTTTGTTCAGATTGAGTTGTTGGAATCACATCATAGCTACTGGTTGTGATCCTCATCTGACGCATCATGTACCTTTCTTCAGTACTCGTAGAGTGAGTTCTCTTGGAACGATTGCATCGTATCACTCATCGAACATAGAAGTGTGTTCTATCTGTTACATTCATAGTGGGATCTTCATGTTGTATATTAGTGGGGGTTTCACGATAGTCGATCATGTATGAGTATATCTGGATATTCTTATTATATGTTCTATAAACATATACTGTGTAGAGGTGACTATATAATTCCTTTGAGGTATTTACCTTGTTGTATTACTTTGTGGTTTTGGGGTGTCCTTCTGGGTATTGTAATAATCACACATGCATGGGCATTGACCACACATGTCATGTCTTGTGTGGATGAGCGAGCCTTTTATAGGATTCTAGATGGACCAGGACCAAATGATGCTTAGTGAGATCAGGTAGGTTGTGGTGTGTTTCTAGGGCTATGGATTGCAGTCCTCGTACAATCCTTTACAGGTAGGACATTGTTGCAGACTTTATTTTGGTGGGATTGTACTTTTGGCCTATGTTTTTTGATGTTATTAATATTTTAATGACTTATTATATACTCCCTTTACTTATTTTATATTAAATGTGCATAATTTGTGTGAAATATTAATGTTTTAATACTAAGTATAAATTTTGAGGATTTTTTAGAAGAATTCGAATTGATTCAGTTTACTATTTTATTTATAACTCTCACCCAACTGATAAAAATTTTGTGGTTTTTTTTAGGATTTCTAATTCAATATAAAACATTTCGTTAGAAGATATCATGGGATAATTCTTCCATTTTAAGGCCCATATGCACCACACAACTAGGCCAACAGAATCTGTGAAGAAACTGGACCAGCCATGAAGATTTAATTGCTGGGATCAATAAAGAAGCCCAAATTATTTTATTCTCATATATTGTTTGGGGGATAATTAAATGATCATTGGATAAAACATTCAAATACCCACTCTAAAGGCAAGAGGCCCAACTAATTCCTTGAAACTCAGCCCACATTTTTGGATGGGAATTAAAATCAGTATAGTGTTGATAACAAGGATCATTATATAGATCTCATTTTGAGTTGAGATTTTTCAGTTTGAAAGAGGAGATAGAGGCGGCCGACTTTGTTGAATACATAATTTGGTTTTGAAGGCATATTTCTATTCCAAAACCCTTTCACAATTTGGATATAAAAAATATTTGATTGAAATTGACAGATTACATTTGTTTAATCAACCGACCATAACATTGGCTACATAGGTCCAAATGAATCCAACTTTTGAGAGAGGTCGTAAAAATTTATTATCTACAACTTTTAAGAAATATATTTCTCTAGATTCATATTTCGGAATATACAACGTGGTGATGAAACTGGAGGGACAGATTGGGAATGCTAACAGTCCACTTCTTGTGATATAAATACTCTCTCCTTCTCTCCTTTTGAAGGGTTGGCATTTCAGAAGAGAGGAGATCATATTGGAACGACCAAAGTATTTAGAAAGTATTGGGAGGACCTGCCATACTAAAGTTTTCACTTGAGAGACCTTTCCTCCTCTCTTTGTTTTCATTTATTTTTATGTTCTTCATTGTTTTAATTTTGTATGTCCTTTCTTTTGTAATTCTGTTTTAATGAAAATTTCTTCTTCAATATCTCTTATTCACATCCACCATTTGTACTTTAATATTAATGTTCTTAAAATAGTTTATATCTAGTTGAATCCCATTCCCATATTTTTCTTCCACATTCAATCGTAAATTTGTTTTTAATTATCATCATTGTTCGTGTGTGTGTGTTCGACATACCACTCTTTTCTAATCCCTTTATTTTTCTTCAATTCTTAATTTATCACCATAATTATTATAAACAAACTATTAAACAACCAAATGGATTAGTAAATATCTCATTGGGGTGAGTCATAATTTAGGAATGTTATGTGATTGATAGTGTTTGGTCGATGAGTATTCGTTAATTTAACTTTGGGAATGTTGGACTAAATATGTCATGAATTAATGACATCTTTTGTTTATCATGTGGTTTCCATGGATTATTGGAACCTTAAATACACTACCATAAATATATACTGATTGAAATTAGAATCCTAGTTAATTTAATACTTGGATTAAAGCTTTAACACATAGAAATTCTAATCGATGTCAACTTGTGAAGTGGGTGTTAATTTAAATGCAATATAAAGAAAAGCTCAAGGATATCACAAGTTTAAATCCTTAATAATGAAGTAACCCAAATCTATATCTATTTTTTAAATCAATTATAGTCAATAAATCATTTGAATTAATCTCTTCAAACAAACCCCCCTAATCAACATACAATCAACTAATAACAAACGACTATTACAAAGTATCATCGTCGAGGATTCGACCCGAGTGATGCTATACTCATTAGCATAGCACCAGAACTTTGACCAGTCGATAGGCGACAATCAGCCGTGCATTTAAAATTCTGCATTTTCCAGGGATGATGCTTTAAGTATTCATTAGTTTCTGGTTATGGTAATAAAAAAACTAAATTTTAGAGAAATTGAAAAAAAAAACACAAAGAAAAATCCGTATTCTCATAAAAATCATAAACTGAAAAAAAAAATACAAAGTAAAAACTGTCTTCCTCTTTCTTTAAAAATCTCTCTGAATGCCCCGTATCCTCCCAAACAATCCCTCGGATCTTGTGGACCCTAAAATTGAGAAAACACTTTGCCAACTTAGGAGGAACATAAGAGATAATAAAACAACTCAAGAACCAGTCCTTGTCCAACCAGTTGAATTAGAAATGGCCAATCATAGGGACAAAACCCTTAATTAACTTTCTTCCTCAGATATGAATTAATAACCTCTTTGTATTCAATATCCAAATATAGAAGCTGAACTCGAACTCAAATCAGGGTTGATTTATCTTTTTCCTCATTTCCAGGGGCTAGCCTGTGAGGATCCAAATCTCCACCTTAAAGAGTTTCAACTAGAGTACTCTACCATGAATCCTCATGGGGTTTCAGAGGAACAAATAAAACTCCGAGAATTTCCTTTCTCCCTAGATGAAACTACTAATTAATGGATTTAATACCTCCCTCCTGGTTCCATAACCACAAGGAATGACATGAAGTGACTTTTCATAGAAAAATTCTTTCTTGATTCGTGTACTGCTTCTATCCCAAATGAAATAAGTGGTATCCTTCAGTTCCCAAGTGAATCACTCCATGAATACTTGGAGAGGTTCAAAAATCTTGTTTCAACCTACCCACACCACCAAATACCTTACCCAATCTTGATTCAATACTTCTATGAGGGGTTATTGGCAGTAGAGATAACTCTAATTGATGCCACAAGTGGCGGTGCTCTTGTTGATAAAACCCCTTCATCAGGAAGAGATCTCATAAGTAACATGGGTGAAAACACAAAACAATTACATACTCGAGAACATGCTCAAGTCAAACAAGCCCAAGATAATCAATCAATTAATCCAAACAAGAACACCGAGTGGATGTGTGAACTTACAATTCCTGTGCGACAACTAGATGTGGCTACCAAATCCCCAACCTCGTCTTCTCCACAATCAATGTTTCCTGGACCTGTCAAAAACTATGGAATCTGTAAATCCCCATCTCATCCAAGTTACACATGTCCACAAATTCAAGAGGATTAATCCGATTCATCTAGACCAATGGAGTTCAATGCATCATATGCTCAGTGGAACACCAATTATCAACTATCTGGTCAGTTTGTTAGGAAATTAGACCCATGTCACTCTGAGCCCTTTTCTTCTTCCAATAACCAAGGCCTTAGGTATGGTAATCCCATATCTCATCCCCCTCAATTCCTTCCTCAAAACCCAAACAAGTTTCAATATGGTCAAGGTGCTAGTAAATTCCAACAACCTTATCCTTTTCTTCATCAACTTCAAAGGAACAATCCTCATACTGGATTCAATTATCCTAGTGAGACTTACCAATTCCAAAACCAATACAATCGCTTTCCCAAGAACCAAAATCGAGGTATTCCCAATTCGGGACAAGCATCTTATTCCAAGAAACCATGGGAAAGTGCAGTGGAAGATCTTGCCTCCTTCACCCGTTCAAGCCTCAAGAACATTGAAACCCATATTAATCAACTAGCATCCCACCATAGCCAGTAGCAACCATCTAATTCTTCCAACCTTCCGGCTCAACCATTACCTAACCCCAAGGATAATGTAAGTACAATTGGACATAGATTGGGAAAGACAATATCTATTCCTCAAGAAAAGTCTTCCAACCCTCCATTGAATTTTGACCTAGAAAATGAAAATAAAAACAAAATTGAAAAGGAATATGAATCCATTCCATCCCCTCCTTCCATTCCAATTAAGAATCCAATTCCTTTTCCACAAGCTGTTTCTAAGCCAAATAATTCTTTTCAACCCAATCCTGAAATGGTTGACATGTTTAGACGTGATGAAGTCAACATTCCTCTATTATATTCCATCAAAAAAATTCTTATGTATACCAAGTTCCTTAAGGAATTTTACACCCACAAGAAACAACTTAGGACCTTTGAAAATGTTTCTACCCAGCAGTCTATTCCAATAAAGTGCAACGATCCAGGGAACTTTACGGTTCTATGCTAAATTGGATGTTCTAACTTTGATGATGCCCTCATAGACCTAGGAGCCTCAATTAATGTCATGACCAAATCCCTCTTATCCAACCTTGGTCTAGGTCCCTTACATCCAACAGGCGTTGTCATTCAGTTAACCAATCGAATCACTATTAATTCTGATGGAATAATTGAGGATGTCCTTGTTCGTGTGAATGATCTTATCATCCCTACTGATTTCTATGTCCTTGACCTGGAAGGTGAGACGAACTCTTCTCGATCTCCCCCAATTCTAGGAAGACCATTACTCGTGACTGCTATAACCAAGACTGACATCCATTCAGGCATCTTATCCTTGGATTTTGGTGACCAACTGGTCAAGTTCAACATTTTCCAAGACATGATATACCCATATAAAGATCACTCTGCATTCTCAATCCATGCTTCCAAGGACAATTCTAAGAGTCAATTGAACCCCATTCCATATTGTCATTCTTGTTCTACTAATAGAGGTGTTTTTGAATATTTAATCCTTATTAACCAATTCATAAATGGATAAGTTGATGTTGACATTACAAATGAGAACTCCATTAATATAAAGGATCTTGAAAAATATTTAGAATCTCAACATGCCTCTGATATCCACTTCTCTAGCTTAGATGAAAATGAGGAAAATGAACTAGAATTCTCATTTTTTGATTCATATTAGTTTATCCATCATTCATTATTTCCTATCCCTGATTCTAAAAATACTATTATATGTGAGGCTAACACAAAACATATATACTTATCTTGTCCCAATGAGAGTGAAGGTTGTGTGATTTGTTCTATAATTAATAAAGTGATCACTGGGGAGGTTTAAATTGACCATTCATTGGTGAAAATCATAGAAATAAAGGATATTGAAAATTGAATTTAGTCTTACGACTCCAGTGATCCCCATTACTCTATATCTATAAGTGATGAAATAAATGAGTCCAAAACAATTGGGATCTCATACTGTGGTTTTGTGTTATCTGATCCTTAAATAAATGAACCATCAGAATTGAGGAATCTTCCTGAATTTCCAAGCATAGAAAACAAGGACTTTGTGGATAAAATGATTCCTCAGGTTGAAGACCAAAGTGAGGATAGAAATATTCTCTTTCCACCCCAATTTAATTTCAAGCACACCAACAAGGATGGGATGAAATTTTCCAATGAATCATCAGTCCTCCCAAAGAAAAAGTTTTTCTAGAAGTTCACTTTAGTTAAGAAAATACGATGGCCACCGTCAGACTATGGGTAGTCCACTGCAAATTTCTAGCTTTCAACATATAAATGCCGCTCTTTTTGGTAGGCAACCCATGTTTTCGTTTACTTTTATGAAATTTTAATTTCTTTTAATTATTCATTACATGAATAATGGATTTTATTTTTCCGGAAACTTTTGACAGTCCTAGAACTACCTTGATTTCCATTGGATCGCCAACTTCTATAGTCAACCCACCACTAGATGGAGATGGAGACCCGCCAAATCCAAACTAGGGGGCTCCTCTTTCCCTTTAACTCTATATCTCTCTCTTCTACCCTCTACCTCTTTCTTCTTCTTCCTCTGTCTTTCATTTTTTTACCACTTTATTTTTCAAACCCTTTATTTTTCTCTTTCACATTTGTGTGATTGTGTCTTTATTAAAAACTAAAAAATCTAAAAAAAGAGAATAATAAAATATATATATATAAAAATATTAATAGTCATGATTACTCACATTCCAATTTTCAAATTTTGTCTAACCATTTTGTGGAGTCAAAAGACATGTTTTCATCTCAATAATTCTGTATTTTCATCATGATTTTGGATAAACAAATTTGTTTCAAAACCAACAAATTGTTAATTCTCAATTTTTTATTGGGAAAATGGTTTTCCCCAACTGTGAGAACCAAAATTAGATTTCATGTCAAGGCTACCTATGGCCATATTTCCAAAATGAGTGTTTTTTCACCCCCATTTGTGAGTCTTGAGTTTGTGGACCATAGATCTTAATTTCCTACCTTAGTGTGCATTAATATGATAGAGGCATTTTCTAAACCACATGAGAATCACAATATCCAAATAGCCTCCCATTTCGTAAACATTAATACTCATTTTCAATTAACCTTAGAGCCTATGAAAACCTTTTCTTTGATATCCACATTACAAGCCCAATACCTTTTCCCACATAATATCAACATTGATTTTAATTGCAGAATATTTTTGAAAATTTAGTGTGGGGGGGAATGGATTTCATTTTTTGGGTACCCTATTATTGATTTTCAACGAGTCATCATCTACTTGAGGGAAATCATCCATTTAATTATAGAGGAGAGGTTGTCAGTCAGTGTGTTTTGGGGAATGTAATATACTTTCATTTATATAATTTTGTAAATTTTATTGACAAGTGTTCAATAAAAAATAAAAAATAAAAAATCAAAAAATCAAAAAAAAAGAAAAAAAATAGGGTTGTTTCTTGGGTAGGTAAAAAATCATTCTTCATCAACCATTTATCTTGTTATAACTATTAAAATTAGTTTCGTGATGAGATCAATCATGGGTTGGGATATGAGTGTGAGATCTTTCCCAAGTTCAACTTTTGAAAAAAAAAGAAAAAAAGGAAATAGAGACCACATGCATTATATTCTTATGTCATTTAGAGATGTTTTGTGGTTTGTAAATATTTTATCTTCTCATACCCTTAATTTTTTTTTCCTATATTGTGTCTTTTTTCACAAAATTATTCCCTTGTAAATATGTTTTTTCATTTCCTTCCATGTTTTATTTCAAAAAAATGTGCATTTCTTTTTCTATGTTGGCATTTTAACACTCTTCTTCTCTCTCTTGGACATTATATACCTACCTTCCCATAGCCACAGAAAAACCCCTTAAAAACACCTCTTGATTCTTGTGCACTTTGGATAGGGAATGGAAGCTAAGAGAACTTATCAAACTCCAATATCTTCACTTTTTTATGGTGAAAGAGTGATCCTCCACAAATGAATTTTATCATCTTGAGAGTTGTAGGTTTTTAGTGTCCATATTTCCATTTCTAAATTTGGGCATGAAAAATTGATTTATTTTTGGAACATTGTTTCTGTAATAACTTGTAGTGGAATAAAAAATGTATGAGTGATATAGTATAAACCACCCTTGATTAGAGAAAACAAAATTTTAATATTTATTGGTGAGTGAAAATGATTTTGTCATGTTTTTATATTTGTTGCACATGAGGACATGCACATAAATAGTTGTGGGGGATCGATGTTATTAATATTTTCATGACTTATTATATTCTCCCATTATTATTATATATGAAATGTGCATAATTTTTGTGAAATATTAATGTTTTTATACTATGTATAATCTTTGAGTATTTCTTAGAAGTAGTCCAATTGAGTCAGTTTACTATTTTTGGTCGGGAATTAGAATCAGTACAGTGATGATAACATGGATCCTGATCTAGAAATCATTTTGAGTGGAGATTTTTCATTGGGAAAGAGGTTATATAGGCATCCGACTTTGTTGAAGTCATAATTCGGGTTTAAAGGCATCTTCTAATTAAAAAACCATTTCACATTTGGACATCAAAAAGATTGGATTGAAATTGACAGATTAAATATCTTTAATCAACCGGCCATAACGTAGTCTCCATAGGTCCAAATGACTCCATATTTTGAGAGAGGTTATCCAATGTTTTTATCTAATACTTTTAAGGAGGATTTTTTTCGAGATTCGGATGTCTGATTAGCCAACATGGTGATTCAAGTGGAGGGACATTTTGGGAATGAAAACAGTCGACTCCTTGGGCTATAAATACTCTCCCCTACTCTCTATGAGAGGGGTTGGAATTTCAAAAGAGAGGATATCATATTGTAACGACCAAAACCTTTCTAAAGGATTGTGAGGACCTTCCATACTCATGGTATCACTTGATAGACCTTTCCTCCTCACATTGTTTAATTTTACTTTGATGTTCTTCATTGTTTTAATTTTGTATGTCCTTTCTTTTATAATTTTGTTTTAATGGAAATTTCTTCTTCAATATATCTTATTCTCATCCACCTTCTATAGTTTAATATTAATGATCTTAAAATATTTTAAATTCAGTTAAATCCCCTTACCATATTTTTCTTCCTCATTCGATCAAAAATCAGTTTTTAATTATCATCATTGTTCATGTGTGTGTGTGTTCGACGTACCACTCTTTTATAATCCCTTTATTTTTATTCTTTCCTTAATTTATCATCATAATTATTTTAAAAGGATTATTAAACACCCAAATGGATGAGTAAATATCTCATTGGGGTGAGTCAAAATTTAGGTATGTTAAGTGATTGAGTGTATTTGCTCGATGAGTATTCATTAATTTAACACTGTGTATGTTGGACATAATATATCATGGATTATTGACATAATTTTTTTCATGTAGTTTCCATTGATTATTGGAACAATAAACACTCTACCATAAACATGTTCCGATTGAGATTAGAATCCTAGTTAAGTTAAGGCTTGGATTAATGCTTTAACACATTGTAATTCAAATTGACGTCAATGTGTGAAGTGGGTGTTAATTTAAATGCAATATAAAGAAAAGCTCAAGGATATCACAAGCTTAACTCCCTAATAATGAACTAACCCCAATCATTATCAATTTGTTAAATCAATTATATTCAATCAATCATGTCAATTAAGCTCTGCAAACAAACCCCCTAATCAAAATACAATCAACTAAAAACAAATGACTATTACAAATTATCATCGATGAGTATTCGACCAGAGTGTTGGTATAAACATTAGCAAAGCACCAGAACTTTGACCGGTCGATAGGCGAAAATCAGCCGTGTGTTTTAGTTTTACATTATTGTACGTTACTTTCATGTCGTACTCTGTTGGTTGGGTATATTAGTTTATGCATGAATTTCCATTTTTAGTATTTATTACTATTTATCTTTGTGGGCTTGGAGATGTGTGTGTGTGTGTGTGTGTATAGGTTTACAAGAAATTCCTCCCATGTTGGTGACATACCTACTCGGTGCTAGTCACCAGTCCTTGGCCTATTGGAGGCGGCCTTGGTGAGTTGTTGCACGGGCCCCACTATGACGGGTCGTAACAACATTCGTCTTATTTACAACTAGAGTAGGCTCCCATAAAATCCCTAAAGATAATTGTCGTTGATCTAGTGATGAGTGAAAGAAATCATGTATCTTTGTACTCAAATAGAACATTTTCAATTGTTATGAACTCATGTAACACCAGGATATTTCATCAAAAAATTACTCTTAACCTAGGGCATCAACTATAGAAATAGTGAAATTTAAAAAAAAATTATTCTTCCACACCTCAACACCAATAAAAATTTGATTGAAGTGAAACATCTTTGTGAAATGGGTAGAGTAAGAAGACACTAACATCCACACCTTATAAATATCCATAAAAACCTAAGCATAATGCAGCTATAGTTTATATGGGAAAAATAAATTGAAGAATATGTTCTTTATGGGATCCAAATGTTTACCCTAATATCATCTAAGCCGGTTCATAACATCCTACAAACTCTTTATGGGTCGCTGAAGCATGAAAAATGGAATATATACCCATGAATCATATAGGATCTCCACTAGATCAAGGATCCCCTGAATTAAGTTAATCAAATCCTAAAAATCTTATAGGAATTTAGTTCTTTGGATTCCTATAAGATATAGAAGATTAAATTTTTGACTATTATTAACTTTCATCCTTGAAACTCTTCACCCTTGAATAGGATATATGTGGAATAATATTGGTTGTATCAAATCCTTTATTGAACTAGTGGAAGAGGAATAATAACAATAGTAGTTGTATCCTCTTAAATATGTAGTGGTGGAACATGATCTTTCACCCTAGTGTGAGCATTCCTAAATACTTTTACCGGAAGTCATATTAGATTTTCTCTAGGTCACATTAATTGTATTCCCAAACAAATTATTATAAATCCTATAATAGATTACATAAGAAATTGAACAAATAATTTTATAGGCTCAGACAAAATATTTATATGGGAGACCTGTCCTAATGGGTTACCCACAACAACTTTGAATTACACTCATTAAACTACCCAACTCTCAAGCCTAGTTTTCTACAACATTAGGTTAGTCACAATCATATTTAAAACTACATTCATGGAAAAGATAAAAAATTCAAATTTCAACATAGTTTTTCATATAACCACATGGAACAAATCAATACATTTAATTAAATAAACATCCACACAGATTAAGAAATATGTATCAATGCCACGTGATATTATTATCCATGTCATGATGCATGAACGCACCCTAATAATATAAAATATAAAAGCATAAAATACTCTGGATTTTTATATAACTATAAATACATAACTATTATAGTAGTTCCATGAACAACCTAGTCACACAAGTGATGTCCCAAATTCCTATAGCCTAGGGCCAGTGCCTTATATTATGAAATTGGCATAATATAAAAAAATAACAACCCAAAAGACCGATAAATTTAGTAGTATTGGTAAACAAGATACATATTTTAAATTGAAGTAAAATTTTGGAAATAAAATTAAAATAGTATTTTTGTCTGTAACACCAATTTTCCACATAGTATAACCCTTCATATCAATCACAACATAATTATTTTATGCTTTCGGAGAAATAAAACATAATAAGAGTGCTTTCCCAAATTCATGGTTATTTTTAAGTACAACAGAAGTCAACTTGAATCAATAAGAACAATCAATATGGAATGTCAAAAAAATAAGAGCGAATTCCATTTAATTAATAAATTGAGAATTATATTCACCAATAATTCTTTTTCATAGTAAAAACACTGTATATAGTAGTATCTATAATTAAAGAAATTCACAATGTTATACTCTTAAACATCCATGATATATCCTCTAAATAGTTACTCCCAAGATCAATCGTCTTTCTTGTTTAAGTATATGGGTAGAAAGCCATATGATATTTCATAGAAAAAAACATGAAGAGTTTTTAGATAATTAATTTCCTCTCATGATAATCCCAATTTATCGAGGGGATTTCATTAAAATTTTCCCATCCCATGTCTTTAATTTCTAAATCATTCCTCGTATATTAAATAATCAAATTAAAACGATATTTTTAAATCAATGTGTCCCATGACATATTGAAATATTTGAATCAAAATCCTTATGAAGGAATTAAATTTAAAAAAATATTAAATAACACGATAATAAATAAAATAGTGGTATTATATTCAAATAGTCTGTATAAATACCACACAAAATGAATTAGTGGTGATTAAATAATATATATCACAAAATTAAAAATTAGATGAGAAACCCTTACCCTACTCTTCCTTTTGTTCGAAATCTCTTGAACCTTATTTATAAGGTGTTTCACAATGATATTAACTTAAACTAGAACCATGAAATTTTTTATGATATCATATATGATCCCTATATGGAATATTATTACCTATTCATTAATAACCTTCCAATATTTTCATTATTTTGAGTAATAACTGCTTTATTTTTCATGTTTGTTTTGAATTTTTTCTTTTTGTTCCACTTAATCAGATCATGATTTAAAAATATATAGAATCTAAACCATGATATTAATGTCATATATATATTCATTATATACTTATATAGAGTAATCCATATTATTTAGGGATAGTAAATGTGATACACTACTCATCGAGACGGTAGGCCATACATACACATTAATGGTGATTCCATTTTCATATCATTCTAAATTAAATAAAAGGATATTATATATATAATTATCATATTCATGTCATAAATTCGACATATGTTTATTATACCCATCCTTAATACATTCCATTTAAAGCATGACCAAATCACATCACCTTTAGGAGGCGATAGTCCACAATCCATAAACACTTTTTGCGTATTCCCAAAAATTTGAAAGCATGAACGTATAAATTATATAATAATTAAAGAATCATATATATATATATATATATTATAAAATTATTATATATTTTATATAAAATATAAATCCAACGTTATTCCCAACTATAAAATTTCATAATGGAAGAACCAACCACATCGCTTTGTGAGGCGGTAGCCCTCTATACATAGGAATAATGAATGTATATCACATTTGATTTAAGTGTGTCAAGTTGTAGGTCATAGAATTGAAATAAAAAATTTATGTTTACAAATTATACTTATTTTATTATATAATAATTATATAATAAAAATATATAGGGTGGATAAATAAATATAACAAAAGTTCACATTGAATAATGATACCTTTTCTTTGTCTGGCATCCTTTTGATCACTTCTGAAAGGATCTCAGATAGGCTTTTTTAGAATAAAAGGACCTCTCTAACATGTATATGGATCATTAAAAAAAGAAATGGGTCCAGTTTTTTCCTGATAGAAGGATCAATGTGTTTTAAATAAGTGAATGAATTAGTGACCTATAATAATTGAGGTGAGGGGAACTTTTGGTAGCTCTCAAAATTCTAAATTAATATAAATTAATTTTCAATGAAAAATGGATCCAAATGAATTTATTTAAAATATAACATATTTATGAGTATAAATAATATCACAAAATAATCATTATACATGTTTATGTCACATTAATACCCTTAAGTTTTTATTTTAACAATTTTTTAATCATTTTAATTCTTACCAAGACAACATGAATTTTTACTCTGAGGATTATCACAGTTAATATAAAAGAAAAAATCAAATAAATGTATCATTGATGAAATTTTAGACTTTATTTCAACCATCTATTTGGGATTATATATTTTTTTAAAATTTTATTTCATTTAATAAATTATATTTTATTTTAAAATATCATTAATTTCCATTTTAAAAATATTAATTACATTGAATTTTAAAAATATAAAAAACAAGAAATATTTGAACCATGTAATTTAATAGAAGATAAAATTGTCAAATTAATATATAAAATTAATTTATCACATTAATTATATCATATTAAAATTGTTATAATATTTTTGATGACCTTTTTATTATATTTACAATAATAAAAAAATATAGCCTTAATGTTGTGCAAGAATTAGAGTTAATTATTTATTCTCTAAAAATTAAAATTAGATTACATAAAAAATATAAATCATTAAGATATTAAAATATTATTAATAGTTAATATTTCATTTTTATGACCCCACATTAACAAAAGTTTAGTTTGAAAGAATATTATTGTGTCATCTATTTCTTCTCTTCGAATAAAATATTATAAATGTATTAATATCATATAAATGGAATTCAAAGGCCACATATTAGATACTTTAGTTATAATGGATGAAAAGGTCTCACAAAATAAAATTTTTCAAGGCTTATAAATAATTTATAAACCTAGAAAACTATTTTACCCTTTATTACCTGATTTTTACCCAATATACCGACATAACGAGGTCATAAAACAATTACATGGTTACTATTAATATAGTAAAAAATAAAAGGTATACATTAGAAAAAATTATGTTATTATTCCAAATATGGAACCAATTTTTAAAATTCAGTTGACATACGATGCATATATAAATTAAAAATTAGTCAGGTAGATGAGATAAAATAAAAGGTTTTTAGTGTAATCCTATTCAATTTAATATAATATTTCAATTTGAGATTAATTGAAATGATACAAATTTTTTATAATTTTTGTATAGTTGATCTAATATTTCTTTAAATTAAACTTAAAATATAATTTATCATTTTAAATAATTCAGATGAAAATTATATTTTCAATTAAAATGCATTATTTTTAATTATTCATCAAAAATTAATCTTATAAAAAATTAAAAACAATTCACCCAAAACTTCTTTTTACATCAAAATTTAAAATCATATGTTTATTTTTTAAAGTAAACTTAATTGAATTTTCAAAATATTGTTTTAAAAAATGTTCACCATAAAATGCTAACAAAACTGTTTTTTAAAAAATATAGTTTTTTATTTAAAATTGCATTTATTCTCATCATATATCTATCAAATGTATTGGATTAATTTATTTTATTGACTATATAACATATAAATCTCATTAAGATATTTCTATTATGGTTATTAGTTAACATTATTTATGTGAATTGTCATTATGGGCATAACAATAGTTTTTTTATAAAAAACACATCCATTAGGATCAATTGGTTGTTATTTTCATTTATAATTAATTGGTTACAAATGAATTTATTTTATAAACATTTGTATTATATATTTTCATAATTCATTTAATCTCATTCATTCCGTCCATTCCAAAAGATAGTTGATAACTATCATAATTAAATAATAGAATTTAATCATTTTTTAAGCTCTATGTTTTGTGTAACAAAAGCTATAGAAAAGATTAAATATAAAAATATGAATACTATAAAATATGTGGTTTTTCACACATGAAACTTTCATACCCATGTTACACAAAGAATAAATTTATTCTTTCATTCCCTAATCATTGTCCTGAAGAAAGGATAATTGGAGAACCTCAATTGATACCAATTTTATACCTCAACCCGAATCACCAAGTTCAAGCTAGTGAGATACATGAACTTATACACGCTGACATGTACGCAAGAGGTTACTGAATAATAGCAATGGTCCGAATGATATAGTGGGAGGGATTATACCCTCGATATCAACACCCATAATCCAAAATCATAATAATAAAATATTAATAACTCAACTATTTAATAGGAGCTGGAACAATATCATACTGCAATAATAATGTCATATAGGTAATAAAATATAAAAAAACCAAGGACCCCAAGTGTGGTAGTTTAGACTAATGAATAATAAAAATAAACAAAAAATAAACAAAAACACAATGGTTTCTATATTTATAACATCACGGGATTACCTTCATAGACCAAACTCCATCTCCTCAAATACCTTTCATTGGGCCCTTTCTATTCCCTAGATCCATGATTTAGAAAACTAAACATACTATGAGATTCCCATAAAGGGTATGAGAATTACCATATAGGTTAAAATCAATGCATACATATCATAATCAAACATTTATATAAAGGTTTAGTCTTTGATAAATAGGATATATGTGAACACAACAATTAATCAATCATTGGGTCATCGTACACGAACCAAACTATCATGAACGTTGACCATAACTACTTCAAATCAATGCGAAAAAGGTAATCAAAACTACGATACAGATGAACTAGATCATTGTAATACATTACATATATGTAATTTTACTATGTTACTATTCTATTGTCTCTATTTTATCTTAAATGAACAATCCTTACCCGATATTAAGGTTTATCGATGCACCACCATTAAGGAGTAGTCACCATGAATATCCAAAAACCCTAGTCACATGATTTTCATCTTCACATTATGACACATACAATATGCACATTTGGATTCATAATAACCACATATATGAAGTAGGGTCAATCAACTATTGGATCAACCATTTTGTCTATATCATATATCATAAATGCAACATTCATATCACCCAAACTCATACCATTAGTTTTGTTATCTTCACACCCTAAATCACACAACTGGATTGGTGTAAGCCATGTCATGAGTCATTGATCTCAAACATTTTCATGTTTAATTTCAATTTAGAGTTCATTAAATAACCCAAAAGTCACCATTATTCTACTTTAGATCCATCGGTCTACAGTCATATACCTTTGAGCCCTATAATGAATCAACCATTTACCCAGTGTAACATAATTTTTTGACACAAGAATCAATTTTACAACAAGATAATATAGATACACAATATGGAACAATATATAAAGCAAAATAAATATGAATTAAGTAATTGTTCTCAACAAAACACACACGGACATGTACACATCAATAAATAATATGCTCACATATTACACATTTATTCATAATAAAATAATGTTATCGAAATATATAAAATTTCTATATATCATAAGGCATTCCTCCGACAAAATTTTTGGGTCAAAATTAATGATTTTCAAAGAGATTTTACCCAAATAATTCTTTCACATCATCCAGATCGAACACGAACACCTAATATCCATATAACTGATCATAATACACCGTAAAAAGGATTATAGAATAATATTACACATGAATAAAGTGATACAGGCTTAAAAATAGTTTGAATTTTACATTAATATCAACTTCTAATGGTATATCTAGGTTTTTTTGTAAAAAAATATTATAATTCTATAGACTTTCTACCTAGCCATCGATAAAACAGGAATTCCTTATTAGAACATATTGGAATTAATAGATAAGACCATGATATCCTAGATCTATGATTAATTTCAAGAAAAAGAGAGTTGATTTAGAAAAAACATGGAGTGTTTATACATAACAAACTGTTACCTTGAATCCATGTGAGCCATTACCTCTAGATAATACCGATTTTGAGTTTGGAGGGAGATGAAACATAACTAATGGCCACTAGAGTCTCTATGTTCGACAACCCTAGGATTATGAGGAAGTATTAAGGTTGGGGGGGGGGGTAAAAACACAATTTGTGGATTAATTCAAATTATGTGTGTGGTTTAGTTGGATGGATTAACAAATTGTGCAACCAATAGGTGAGGATCATTTTTTTAGAATCCACTTGGTTAAAATGAACATTTTTTAAATATATGTGCTAAATATTATTTTTTCCTCTATTACAGTCTCATGCTTTTCTAGTGAATGTATCATGGTTAGATCTATATATTCACCAGCCATGTTCCACCCACTACCCCTATCCAAAAATCACATAGTTTACTGGGAAGAATCATAATGATTTACCAAACCATGCTATGAATATTCACCAGCAAAAATGTTCCTAATGTATTTTGAAATAATCCAATATGGACTTGAGACTTAACCCAATAAAAATAACAATTCCAAAAAACATAGTCAATGTGAAAATTTGTATTATTACAAGAAAATACCGGCCATTACATGATCATTATAAGGCATCTTGAGGACCCGGATGTGATAATTTCATTATCCAATATATGTATCCACTAATTAGTTTCTCATGATTATTTGAACCATTGATTATTTTCACTGGATATACTCACTAAGTCTATCAACATCCTCATTATTTATTTGTTGGGTGTTACATCACTCTTTAGTAATCTTATATGGATGGAACATCAATACTTATTATAATGTAATATTTTCACCCTCTAGTGGGAAATGCCCAAGGCATTTAAACTTTTCTACCTACTCATTAATTATAGATAGAAAACCTTAATAGATCAATAGATATAATTCTCCAGTTTCTTCATATTTACTTTTTTTACAAAATGGGGGGGGTGTTGATTTCATTCTGGGGCTTTAGATAAGAATCTCTCCATGTTTAGAGATTCAATGGAGATCTAGTGGTAAAATATCATGAGGAACTTCCTCTTTGTGCTATTTTATATATAGACTTCTAAAAACCATCATCTAAAACTACCATGTTGGATAAATCGTTAGGGAGAAGTGGATTATTTTTTATGTTTCCTATTTTCATTATTTTCATCAATTGTCTTATGTTTTTCTGGTTTTAGTTTATTATTAGTTAACTTGATCATGTTTTTTATTCAATTTTCCAGAGAATAATAAAATTTTATTAGTGGGAGTTGTTTCATCATGCATGTAAGGACAAACTAGTATAAAACATGTTAAAGAACCATTTTATTTAATAATTTAAATTTACTTATTTTTATTTGATTTCCATATATTGATTAAAAATTATTATTCTCTTCCATATAATTAATTTTTCTCTTTTAATGATCCTAATCGAAACTATAATCATGTTCCATAAATCCTTCCCCATTTTATTGGATAATACCACTCAACATTGACCCCAATAATTAGTATCATATCTCTTATATGAGGTAATGGAAACTACTAAGTATGAAATATAAAATTTTGATGGTGATAATTATTTAAATATTTGGAGAATCATGATGAATTCTCTACTTTAATAGTAGTGGCTCATTTTTGTCATTTGCAGACCTAAAAAACCTTCATTAGGTAACCTGATGATAGAAAATCCATTAACAAATTCCAAGATGTTTCATTCAATGTTCATGTTTGAGCCTATAATTCTATATTATTGTCTTTAGGAGATAAAGTATAAAAAATGTTTCATTTGAATCTTATGAAACTATTATTTGGTTTTAAAATGGGAAATAATATATCAAAACATCTTTAGTTAGTTATTTCTATAAAAAACATAGAATTTATACCTTCAAGATGCATCATAGATCTAATATAGGATCTCGTAATGTGAATTCAATAATAAAATACTTTTTTCCCAACATTGCTGTTACTATTCATGATGGATATTGAGTTATTATTCTTGTTACTTATCTTGATAATTCACATGCCACAGTTGATGAAACTATGATGTATGGTAATGACTCCTTAAATCATGAAGAGTTAAATTCCACCTTCATTTATAAATAATGTGATAATAAACCCATGTGGAAGACTATTGAATAAATATCTCAAACTATGGGTAGATCCAATAATAAGCGTAATAATAACATTAATCATAAAGGTAATAAAAATAAAGAAACCACAACTAGTCGATATATAGTCAGTACAAGTCCAAGTAAATACATGTTACCTGATGTAATTATATTTATCTTATTCACATAAATATAGAATTCCACAAGACCAAACAATCACAAGAACTATACTAACTTGATGGTCACTTCATGTTTAAAGATTCCAGATATCATAGTGTTGAAGTTCAAAATGTTTATAATCAAAATATGATTGATGAGTAGGTCTTAAAATTAAGTGCCCCCTTCTATATTTGTCCTAATATATAATCCTTTTTAAAATTGATTGAGATACTAGAGGGAGATATTATCTTAGGAAATAATAGGATATGTTAGGTCTAGGGAGGAGGTACTATTTTTTAGATTTCAATGGCCATTCCATTATCACAAACATAACGATAGTTGTGTCCATGACCTATATAGAAATATTATCTCGTAATAATTTCATTATTAGAAAGGGGTTCCCTTTAAATATGAGTACATTTTTATTCAAATTTCATGATTATATGAAAATATCCTTTGACTTTCTCAAGCTACTGGGATTTGTGTTGGATGATAAAACCCATTGTATGCATTTGGGTAATACATATTTCACAAACAATAAAAATAATATATGATGGAATAGGTTGTTAGGTATTGTTATGTCTATGGGTATATAGGAATTAATCAAAATGTTGTTTAAAAATTACATAACACCTAATAATATGCCTTTATCTATGTATTTCATATTGGGTAAATCTAAGAGTGATTTTTATTAAGTCATATATTAAATAAATTTAACCATTAGATTGCATTGACACTGATTTGTGGGGCCCTTCTATGAATTATTACCATATTTTAAGCTCTTATATCGTAACCTTCATAATTAAATCTTCAAAAAAATACTTGGACTATATCATAAAAAATAAATCATATGTGTTCAAAATATTCAAAACCAAGAAAACAAGTATTGCAATGAATATTGAAAGAAAGATTAAAATAAATTGAACAAATAATGGCCTAGAAAACATCTAATATAATTTCTTTTAATTATGCATTTATCAATGAATAGTTATGAATCTTATTATAAGGGAAACATCCCAATATAAAAATATGGTGAGTATATAATCTCCATTATTTTAGAGCGTGTTCGTATCATGGTAGCATGTAATCTGCCTACCCAAATCATGTTGGGCTAAAGATGCAACCATTATAATTTATATTATTAATATATTTCATTATATTTATAAGTAGTTTAAAAATAAAGAATAATTTTGGGGTAATCAACATCCCTCTTACAATCATTTTTGGAAATTTGGGTGAACAACCTATGGAAAATGAAAGTTGATAAGTAAGAACCTAAAACACTTATGTTCATATTAATAGGATATCCTAAATGGTTATGGTCTATAAGCTCTAGGTTTATAAACCATAATATTAAAAATTTATAATTAGTATTGATTTTATATTCCATGACTCAATTTCACCAATTTCCATGTATCCCACTAACAAAATTAGAGTGAAACCTCAAACTGGGGATGTTGAGACTATATAAGCAACCTAGTAGAGGATCCAATTGAGTCATATCCACCTCATTCTCATCATGACCCCTTAAATAATTACCTATATGATTCTATATAATAAAATGAACATTATAAATCATCTCATAACTATAATATATAATATAGATATGAATTATTGGGTCATTAGTCAACCTACATAGTTTGGCCATTATGATATGGTATCATTTTTTTAATATTTCTCATGAACTTATAAATGTGTTTGCCGAAAAATCCAAAAACAAGTAAATGATAGTGAATAAAAATATGGGATCACTACCCTGAATGATGAAATGTAGTTCTTAAGAAAAAACTATACCTATTCCATTGGTAATAGAGTAAAAAATTGTGATTTTATTGGTTGTATATGGATTTTCAAAAGTAAAGAAGAAAACAACAAATTTAATAAAGTGATGTATAAGTCTAGACAAGTATCTAATGTATTCCTTTCACATGATATATTTGTGTACTAATCATTGTTCACTCAATCAATGAATTATTGATCCATTCTTTAATTGGATACTTTTTTATCTCATCAAGACCAACATATTGAGTATCTAGAAGTTAATACTACTTTTATTTATAGTGATATTTATAAGAAATTGTTTATGAAGCACTAGTATGGTTACATAAATGGATTCAAACCAAACTAGGTATGATCATTGAATACATATTTATATGGTTTGAATAAATATTTATAGTATTGGTATAAGAAATTTGATTCATTATTGTAATGTATTCATTTTAACCGGAGTAAATATAATGCATGTGTTTAATAAATGTTTTTTTATATTCCAAGATTATAACCATCTATATATTAATGAGATACTAATTGTTTTTAAAGATATAAAACTCATATCTACTATTAAATCACATTTGAATACTGTTTTTTAAATGATTGATCTTGGTAATTCTATAGAGATATTGAGGACAAAGATAATTAAGTCCAGAAATAAGAAAATACTTTAAAAATCCTATCATGAATAAGTTTTAATGTTTCTAAATAGATACTTACATGATTAACTTAATAATGATAGTGTACCATTAACAAATACATTAAACTCTTCTTACCCTAAACACCTTCTTCAAATACTGATATTAATTACATGAGAAATGTTCCTTATACTAGTATTGTTGGTATCATTAGGTATGTTATGATCTTTACAAGGTTTGATGATTCTTTTTCTATATATACCTTATGCAGGTTCATTAAAATCCTAGGGATTACACATTTTCATTTCAATATGTGCCTTCTTAGGTATATCCATTTGATTTCAACATTGTCTATTTACTATTGTAAAATGTCAACTCTGATGAAAGAATTATTGGGTTCTTAGATTCTAATTAGACAGGTAATATTGAAACATGAAAGGTCATTACAATATATTTTTTTAAAAGGTTTAGGGGACTCATTTTTGGTAAGTGCAACATGAATTAATTAGTTCCCCTCTAAACTACTAAGTCAGAGTTTATCGCACTGACTGAGGTTGTTAAAGAATCCATTTGGCTAAAGGGTTTAATTTTTAATATTTATTTATGGAATATTTTCCTTAATGTTTATAGTGATTTTTAATATGCATTACATTTTTCTAAAAATATATTTTTTTCATTTTATATCCAAAAGTATACATTACAATAAATATTAATAGAGAAGTAACTGAATTGAAATAATTTTTTTAAAAAATTTACACATTGGAAATAATCTAGATGATATGTTTACTAAGATTGTGACATTACCCATGTTCAATAATTGTTTTAATATTTTGAATGATTTTTTAGTTAAATAACTCTAGGTGAAAGATTCTCATTGAATTCAAATTTAATTTGTAAATGATAGTGATTTTTTAATTATTATTTACTATTAAAATAATTATTTTTTTCATTTTCCATTTATATAGTTATTATAATTAATTATTTATCTCTTTCCCAATCTTATTACACTTACCATGATTTCTTATACCCTTAACTAAATCCATGGTATTATTGTTTACCTTTATGAATATGCTTATGTAACCTTAGTTATCACATGTATTTAGTGGGTTACCTTTATTTATTCCAATATATTTTACCCTTACATGAATGTTTGGAATTTGTAACTTTTTGTGTAGTCCTCATTACCCTTACACGGTTTTTGGATGAACCTTAAAATATAATCAATTAATTTAGGTAACCATGACATTAGTAACTTTTAATGATGGATTGAGGACCATCACACAAGGGTTTTTCTCAACATAACATGGATCCACTACATGATTCATCTAGATTATTTGAACCATTTATTATCCTAACTATATGGCCTCATCTAGTCTTTGCACATGCTCACTACAAATTCCTTGGTATGTTATATCTCTCCACAGTAGATGTGCGTGTTAGGAGAATCATTACATCTTAGAAGGTCTTATTTTTTATTTTTCACATTGAAAAATTTTGGAATTGGATATCAGCTTCCCTGTAATTAATTCTAGAGAAAAAACCTCATGAAATCAATGTAGATAAATCTATAGTTTCTTAAGATATGTTTCTTACATGAGTTATATCTAAGACCTTTTATTATGTTCTGATTCTTTATAAAAGATATCATCATAGTGTAATGTTTTGATGGAGAACCATGGATCACATATCAAGAGGAACATAATATGTGAACTTATTCATATCTAGGTTTTATAAACCCTTAATCAAAATATTCCTTTAAGGTTAACAAAATATTGGTATGATAATTGGTATGTATGTTTTATATTTCTATTTTTTTCACTTATTTTTTCATTAGTTTATGTCTGCATATTTTTTATAGTTAATATGTTTGATCGACACTTTTATTATTATTTTTATGATTTATAAAATCATGTGACTCAATGGTTTTATTTCAATAAAAATTAGACAAAACCTATATAAATAGCCTTAAATAATCATTTTATTTACTACATTCAATTTATTTATTATTATTAGAATCTTTAATCTCATCTTGACAAATAATTATATATTTTATATGATTTAGTTTTATATTTATGTAAAATTTGTTTACTATGTATTCATATCTTATTGATCATAGGTTGTTGGGTGGCTGAAGTCCATTAAACATTGTTCCCAATATCACATTTTTGTTTCACAATTTAGGGATTATTTTTTTAGAAATTAAAAAAGTTACATCAATGAATTTGGATTCAAAATATATACTCATAATTTTCTAAAAAAATAATTTTTGTGAATGTTTCCCTTGAATTTAGTGGTATGAGTTTGGAATACTCATAGTCATCATGTTATTTGGATGAATCCAAACAATTTTTGTTTCTAAAATTTAGGATATAAAGTATGATTGTGCTATTGGATATCCAATGTAACAATACATAGTTTATTTTCATGTACCATCATGAATACATGATTGTGATGTAATTTGTTCACGAGAATTTTCTGTTAACTAATCATTTTAAAGATCTATTGATATAAAAATGAATAATGGTTTTATTTCCATGGAAGTATCTCAAATATATATCACTCTTGAATAGTATTAGCACACACACAATATAAAACCTCATTTAAGGTTATATCCTAATTGAAGGGAGGTTTTAAGTCTAAATGATCTTCATGATGATAGGTTAAATATAGATATGGATAAGGTTGTTGAAGTGGGTTTCAATACAGATAGCACAGTAGGGCCACATGAACTGATTATGTCTACAATGCTTTCTGGTATAGTGAATTTTAATGATTTAGTTTCTATGGAGGTTTCCAAACCACCTAACAATATAATTTAAGAGACACGTCAAATGGATGTGGATATCTTATTTGAAACAAATATTTAATAAACAAAAACTATTGATGCCTATTATCTAGATATTTCATTGAATATGGATCTCCACATAGATTGACCCATTTTAAAAGTAAAATATAAGAAATATATCATTTATTAAGAGGGAATCAATATTATCCCAATAAAGAAATATAGACAGAGTATTGATTTATTTTCATACAAAATTGAAATGGATATGATATTTGAACGATATCTCTCAATAAATTTATTTATGGTTAAAAAAGAGGCCATGGTTAACATATATTTTATGGTTTTATATATGTTATAGGATAAAATAGGTAAGTTATATAGTGAAATTATCATTCAAATTTATATAAATGAATCAAACAAATTTATTGAACAATGAGGGTTATCCATTTTTTCATGACATATTATTAGATAGGGTTTTTATTGATATATAAATGAAACAAAATGAGTCAATTAATGTTCCCAAGGAAAATCTATAAAACAATTATCCCCATTTTTCTCTCCTCAAAGGTGGAATACTAAAATATATTATTTCTTCTAGTTTTTTTAAATGGATTGGATTTATAATATGTAATTTCCTTTGAGCCTTGTAATTTAAATCTTATGGATCCCTTGATAATTTTTTATTAATAAAATGAATTATGAAATTGTTTTAATATTTACATATTATTATAAAATTAGTTAAGTAATTTTAATGCTTTGTAAAATATTTTGAATAATTAATAATAGAAATATAAAAATATACACAAGATTTATAATTTATTCACGAAACCCTATTACACCCCAAAAAACATAACTGAGTCACATAATCTACTTCCAACACTGAAGCAGTTATGTTTTCTAAGGAAAAAATAGTTGAATTGTTGAGGCACAATATCTACTTAACAAAAGCATGAATATAATCTAAAAAAATTCAGTTTTAACAAAAAAAATCTTAAGAAACTCCCTATATTGGTAAATGAATCCCAATACTAAAATAGATAAATTTTAGGTGCACTACAAGACCTTTTTGTATCACCTCTATCAAAACCCTGGGAGCCAACTGCTAGTTAAAAGGTTATCATACCTCATAATAGACTTATCATGTCCACAGGGAGATATTATGAAATCATCAGGGTTTTTTGAGATCACACTTCTCAATGGTGTGGTGATTTAAACTCTATGGATTACATTGTCAAACCACTAGGGCTATAAAATATTCATATATTTAAAACGAATCTATCATCTTTTCATGAAAACATGGACCTGGAAGAATTTTTCATTTGGAATATAGTGTTCTAAAAAACATAAATTTGATGTACATATCGGAACATATTATTTTATAATAGGTTTCTTATGTGATGTATAGTTGAGATTCATAATGATGAGTACAAAATAAATGTAATCATCAATAATAAGGAAAAATTTCATCAACTCTCAAAAAATGGATAAAGAAAGCCTTAAACATAAGGTTACATTCAAATGATTAGGATGAGGTTTTATATAAATGTTACTAGTATTTTTAGAAAGTTATATAAACCATAATTTAGTCCTCCCAATTTTACCAATGATTATCTCATTGAAATATCCCTTGAGAGATGATTTCAAAAAATATCATCATTTATTTGAGTCCTACAGGCTACAATTCTGGACCACATAAAACTAATCATAACACTTAGCCTACATTAGTTTACTTTATAAGACTTATGGGTAAAGGACTAAATTTAGAGACACCCTCTCATAGGAACTTCAACTATGTATTCATAAAAAAATCCAATAAAATTATTTGTATTAATTCCCCACCATAATGGGATGGAGTAGACTTCAATGAAATAGTTAAAGATAACAATGAATATCCATGAAAACAAACTATAATAAGTACTAACAACTAAAATAATCCTTTTAAGATCCTATATCCTTTATAGAATAACATCCTATAAGACCAAAATTCTTTCAAAACATTCTTTCGATGATAAAAAATATGGAACATATCAAACAAATTATTAAATTTTTTCTAGGAGAGATTAATATAGTACATTAAATATAAGGGAGAGAAACATCATGAACAATAATTGGAATAAAATTTTATTAATCTAGAAGACATTTTTGAAGAATCAATAGAGGTTTACATTGTCTGATACATATTGATGACCACTGAATTAACATACTTGGACCTACGACATCACTATCTCTTCTAGATAATTTTTTTGAAAAATGGATTTTTACTATATGTTATTACAACAATGGAGGTCAAGAAATTTTAACCACTCAATATATAGTAAAAAATATACAATAAAAAAAGAGATAAGAAATCTTTACTCTATGACATTGGATAGATAATGTTTATAAGAAACATTCATGTTGCAAAACAATACAGTGTGCTATAAAGAAGAATCTGATGTTTTTTGATATCAGTGAGATGGATAATTATAATCTTAAATTAAGATTATAATGATAATTTTATCTCAATTCTCAACCAAATAGATGATAAATCACTATGGAGTTCACTAGGGATAATTATAACTATATCTTCTCTCCTTTTATGTGGTTATAATACAAAAAGGTACAAGGATAGTCATTAATTTCTTTATGTGAAACTTTTTTTTAAGAGGTTGGAGGGAGAGGATAACTACAATTGTATTTGGTTCGCTAGAACAAACAAAATTTTTTACTTTCAATTACCTAGAATATTAATAAATACCTTATCTCTTATTTTTTTTCTTCCGTGTAACCATAATGTGATATTATCCTTAGAGTATTTATCACATTGAAACATTATAGTTGTTCTACACTATAATAAGAATATATATATTCTTTTAAAATATTTTTAGATATATTTCATATAAACTATATAACATCTATATGATGGAAAATATATGGTTTTGAAAAGTTATGTATATGTGGCTCACTGAAAATTCAGACTTCTTCTCATAAATTTCTCAATTATTCCTCTCTAATATGGGAGGTCTGGATTATATTCCCATCAATTGGAATTACACAGTTTTTATGTGTCATTGGATATTCATATATGTGAACACGTTTATTGGTCTATAGACATGATATTGTTATTAATGAGTATCATGAAACATGTACATTGATAAATGGATGGAAACTATCAGGACAAATAAACATATTGAGCTACCAAACACTAGGTGAATCATTAGTGATTTAAAATTAATATAATAACTCAGGAATACATATTTTCTATTCTATATTAATGGAAGAATATATGTATATACCATTGATTGAAATTGAAATGTTCCATTAAATGCATTTCTATACTAATTCATCCATGATTTCATTTCCTAAATTCCAAGAAAGATAAATCAAAGAATATGGGGTGATGTCACAATTATGTATTCTACTTAATGAGATATTAATAGAGAAAGAGATTATATTTCATATTGTCATTCAAAGGAAGGTTGTTATCATTATGATATTAAAAACATTCATTATATGTTCCTTGATGTGTTTTTAGACACTGTTTATGGCCACTTGGTATGTTCACATAATTCAATTGATAAAGAAGACTAGAGGGTTACCCAATAAATGTATTAGTAATCTCATTTAATGTTTTTGAATTTAATATTAAGAATAAATTTTATTCTTCTCTTCTAAATTAATACCATTTCAAATAAATTTGATTGAAAGTATTCTATAATTAGATATTTGATTTTATAATATTCGGGATAAATTTTATCTTTTATTTATCAATCCAAGGAAGAGTATAATTATATATTTATTCCCTAGTTTATTAAGTGGATTAATATATTAATATTATTCCAGTTTAATGAAAATTAAAATAAATTTTTATTCAGAATTTTACAGAATACAATATTTATTTATTTATAGAACAAATAATATGGATTTGATTAAATATTTTATTCTTTTTGGTTTCATAGATTATGTTCAATGATTAATAGGTTGTGTCTATGGCCTGGAAAAAGTAATAAATTTTATTCAACATCAATTTAATAATATTAATTAATTTATTTTGAAATAATATGTAAATAAGATCATCTCATTAGACATAATAATAATAATATTATTATTTTTTACACAGGATATTAATCATATTTAATACATTTATAAGTGTATGTGAGTAATTATAAATTGTTTTAACCCTGAGTGTAAAATCACCATCACATAAGTTAGGTAAAGTGGATAATTATTCTGCATAAAAGAACTCCTTTTTTATAATCCATGATGAATGACATGAAGAATTAGGATCCTTACTTATAGTACTCGGAATACTAGTAACATCATCTGTAGATTTAGGGAACACATGTGGATTAAACTAAAGGAAGTATTTTATAGATTCTATAATATAATCACAACACACCAAGAGTGCCAATAAAAAATTATTGAGAATGATAATTTTGTTCTAGGTAATTGATATTAAATATTATTTATTAATTAAATGTGAATGATCCCCTCTATGGAATTTTTGGGTTACATTTATCCATTTCATTGGATTTATCCTTAGAAACTAATGAAAAATTTAAATCAATCACCTTCCCACCAGTTCTTCTCCCGCTAGAATATTCAAGTTGTATCAAAACAATAACATTCTAATAGATAATTACTTATACATTATTTGAAAAAAATTCAATGTTTGTTAAAATTAATTTTGGAAATTTATTTCTTTATCTAATGGTTGAGATAATCATTCATCTAAATTCATATGTCCATGAACAAGCTATAACATGAAAATATTTATTCTATATTCCATTCAGTGATGTCAAGGTATATTAATACATGACTTTGATATAAAATGTGTAACTATAAATTACATGTCATGTAATCATGGTAAACTCACACAAGGAGGAATCCACATAAATACCAACACACTATGTGGCGTATTATGTGGAATCATTGTATCTCCCATGTGGACTCCAGTGTGGAATCAGGTTAGAAAAGGATTACACAACTTGAAGATAGTGTACATGACCTATAACCAAATATGGTTTCATCACTTATAATTCATGGAAGGCTACGCAGTCAAATATGTTGTATATTTACTTTTAGATAATGACCTTTCCATATGTGGAAGAAATGAATTGTAGATGGAATTTATATATAGTGTAAAAAGTTTCAACCCATGGGTGTTACATAAAATTATTTTATTCATATATTTTATGTCAACAATATTGAAACATAAAAAATTAGATTCCCACTACTAAATAATTTACATAATCATTAACCTAAATATATAAGCCCAATAAATCTAAATATTCCACCTTTTGTGATAAAAATTGCGAAAATTTATATTTCACGATTTCTAACCTATATTGGAGAAGTTTATATTCTGTGAATATGAACAATAATACCCTAAAATTAATTGAAAAATATTTTATAAATAATGATGAGCATATGATAGATCCATACCACCTGAAAGGGAATTGTTTTAAAATATATTTAAAGGCCCATAAAGCAAGGAATCAATGATTATCCATCAAATGAAATGATACGTATCTTGTGCATCAAGTAAAATATAACATAGTGATATATTGACATTATTTTAGGGAATACAACCAGAAATGTTATTTTATACTAAAGTGAAATAGATATTCCATAAATTCATCATATCATATATAAAGATATGTTTGATTTCATATTAAATGATGTGATAAAATTTTATCATTTCATGAAGTATTTTTTTAACATTATGGTTTCATTTATGAGATATGAATTTTTCCATACATTGTAATTGGATTTATGAGATACTAAAAACCTGTATAAGAAATTTCCAACATCACTGTCATTAATTCAAATCACACATCATGTGATGAGGTATTAATTGATTTTATAATTTTTTATTAATAGTTTAAAATTTAAAAAAAAATTAATGTAAAAATAAATAATGATATTATAAATAATAAATGTTTTGACATAAAAAATCATTCCATTATTTATAGTGTACTATTTAAATGGAATGCAAGACTCAATGATGAGAATTTGTTCCTAAGAAAAAACTCAATTTCCAAAATAGATCATTCCATATATTTTCCTTCACTTATTCTGGCATGTGTTAGTGTATAAGAAATATCTAATGGATTTTTATCATTGATTATATAGATTATGGATCACCAAAGAATGCATGATTTTTTAGTTGTTTATTTAATTTCCCATGTATTCTGATGAAATATATTATTTTAGGTTTTACTATATCATGTATGTTTTAGTGTATTTTGACTATCAGTAGTGTTGGAAGATGTCGTGGGTCAGTTCCTAAAGATTTGGACTTGGATTTGAGTCTACCCATTGATAAAAGACTATAACTGGTACGTAGTTCATTGGACCATGTTTTCAGTGGCTCTCGGGAGAGCACAGGGTGAATAGGGACAAATTACCTAATTTTCACTATCTTAGTTTTTTACATTTAATTAATTTTATTAATTAGTTATGATTCTTATTAAATTAGGAACTCCCTATTTAGTCCACCTTAGGAAAAAATCCCATATATACCTACCCCCTATTCACTATTATATCTAAAGTGATCTCTCTCATTTGTGGAATGATTCATGTGTTGTCAGTTCTAGAGGGTTTGTTTGGGTAAATATAGATTTCCTCTACCATATAATCTTATTATATTTCACCATTTCTTCATTCTTCACTCAAAAACCATAATTCCATGTAAAATCATATATTTTAATAAATAATTCTTTTGAATTTGAATCTTTTAGTGATATTCATCTTGAAGGCCTCAATTAAAACATGGTTGGTTTTCCTTATTATTTATCATTAGTTTATATAATTTTTATGAGTGTTGTAATAAAAACATCATACCAATAGTTTTTATGTCCTTCATTTTGAAACCACCTAATGTTTCTTATAATATAATAAATTTAATAATATGTGTTAGGGCCTCAACATTTCTCTCTTGTGTTTTTATTGGCATCATGGTTATTGATAATCATGTTCTCAACTAACGTGTTGTGTAAATTGAGAAAAGGTGCTTATGAGGGGTGTCCCTGATTGTTTTGTAACATAAAATACCTTTATTCGTGTCCTATATTATCTCTTAATCATTTAGAATATATAAATGTAAAAATAATAAGATGGTAGGATTGTACGATTTTGGAATGTCAGGAAATGGTTTCATTGAATGAATCGACATACTATAATGTTTGAAATATAAATGGGAAGGATTCAAACCCTTGACGACTCTTGAAAAATATTTTTGATTAACTAGTAATACTTATTTTATTATATGTATTATATGATATGGTTTATGTGATATAGTTATCAAAGTTAGACCTATTATATGATTATGATATTTTTTGAGGAAAAATAAAAAATTTAATGTGATTAACATGGACCTAGTACATGATCTAGAACATAAGAATCCAAAAACTTCATAGAACTATAATTTTATTTTTTACGAAAAATATGGAAAAAAGAACATATAAATGCTCTAAACGACATAATACCCTGACAAACATAGTATTCAAAACTATGAATACATATTACCCCCAACCACCACAATGATCCCCCTCTATCTAGTTTTGGTTCCCTTGATTTTCATCTATAGATTTCTAAAATAAATTAATGAAAATTTATATTATTGGATTTTGTACAGAATGTTTTGAAAGATGAATCGTTTTAGGTATTCTAATGATGATTTCTATAGGTAATGTAATAAATGGAAATTGATAGCATGGGGAACGATCTGTTGGGATAATTTTTTTGAATTGAAACTACAAGAAGAAATATTTATTGCATTTAAGCACAAGTAATGATGAATATGTGGAAATTAAAAATGAATTAACATATATTATTTTGATGAAGGAAAACAATTTTTTGACAATAAAATTGAAATTGATCACACCAAGATCTAATATAACACAATAGGTCTAAAAATATTGTAATCTGATATAATTGTTTCAAATAGAAGGTTTCAAATATAGATGTTATATTATAATATATTTTTTTAAGGGATCAAATTGTGCATATTTTAACAAAATCCATGCATATTGATTGATTTGAAGTGTTTTGGATCAGTACGCCTAATCAATCATTCACTCTTACATGAAATATTTTTCCTTTCCCCATATTCCATTTTATTTTTTTCTTCTAGGGGGTGGGTAAAGGTACCAAAAACATATTTTTACCTAAATTAAAACCAATTTTTTTTATTGTTTAAAAAATGGGTAAATGAGAGTGTGTTGATTTTGGGATAATTAAATTCAGAAGATCAAGTTAAATTTCACAAAGGGATACAATTATATAATTGTTTTATATTAATGTTTTTTTAGCGTGTTTCTCACAAAAATATGATATTATTTGATGAAATTTTGTGTGAGTTATTGGGATTGAAAAAAATGAGAATGGAAAGATTATAAAATCCAAGAAATTGATCATGTAGTGATGTATTTATTAGTAACCATAGATGAGATTAATTTTATGATGTTGGGAGGAATATTGAGACGATTTTATTGTATTTTATTTAATTTTATAGGTTTGATGGTGTTTGGAATGAAGTGGAAGAAGGATGGAAAATAGGGTCCCTATTATTTGAAAAAATAAAAATGAAAGGATTGAATAGGACTAAATCAATCTACTAGAAACCTACACTATTGTATCCCATGATTAAAAAAATCCTTAAATTTATGAATTGGTATATTTATTCATGACCCAATTTTATAAATTAATAACATAGTAAATCAAAATGAAATATTGGATCACATAAATATGTAAGGACTTTTATAGTTATAGAGACTTTGTAAATTAGAAAAAATCTTTTATATAATAATACTCAGGTATTAAAGTGATAATTTTTCCCACTTACTCTCATAATTTATTCTTTTTAGTCATGTATTTAACATGTCCCATAAAATTCTCCACACATGAATCCTTTATAGAAAACAATCATGTAACAAGTTTCATCAAAACCTATGTAAAAGGAAACATTACAAGGGTGAGACCAAATACTTAGTATGTTTAATGATAAGCATTAAAAAATTAATGTTATCAACATGAATTAGAGGAATATAAGGGAATAAATACACAATCAAACTACACAAGAATAACATAAGGTAAATCAAAACTATCAATACCTAATTAATTAATCATGAATCATGAAATAAATCTTTAAAAAATTCAAGACTCATTATAATTGATAATAATTAACCATATGATGTAAATATTGACCCAATGAATCATTAAAACCCTACATAAATAAAAAATAAATTTTCTGGCATCATGGAACATTTTATTCATATAACCCTTAGATAACCCGAACAAATTAGAATAACCCTATGGTCAACTTCTAATATATTACCAAATAAATTGAAGGGATACCATAGAACCACCCATACATGGTTTATAATGGAACCACCTATCCTTATAAACTATTTCAATGAACCATAACAGGAATAATGTACATGGATGGTAACACTATGAAATTCAAATGTACAACTTTTTTATTAAATTATGTTTGTGACACGCAACACGAAGTGTAAAAAGGGAATATGTTAACCAAATAAATTTCAATATTTAATAAATATATTATATTATATATTTTTTAATGTACACTAAATTATTATAGAATTCAACACACCTAACAGAGACATTCCATGATAGATTTCATTACATATAAGAGTGACCTTCCTCGACAGCATGCGTTACACAAAATAATGAGTATCACCAAATAACAATGTATTATTTTAATATTATTATTTTCATTAATATTATATAAACTATACATTATGTTAGTGGTTATGTATATTTTTAACTAAATAATTAAAATTTAGGGTTAACATAAATATAAAATGAATTCATTGCTTACTGATTAATGAGAAAAGAAAATAAGAACTAATTAGAAATAAAAAAGAAATATTATTATTTTTCCAAAGGATTGTTTCTTCATATAATAATTTAATTAAAATTAGTGACTAAAATTAAATAAAAAAATATTCTATATATATTCATTCAAATATTTTATATATTGATCCATTAGGATTTATAGGCATAAGATAAGGAAAAACCCAATTGCACACATTAAAACTTTTAATTTTTTCAAGAAAAATGTACCATATTTTAATGGTTAACCCATGTTAAATATGAACATTTAAATATTAATTTTTTTAATATTTCAGAATAATCATTTTAATTGAAATTTATTCCTAAAAATTAGGTTAGGGGTAATTTCAGATATTTTTCAGAAACATATATTTTTCTAATCAATAGTTTAAAATACAGATTTTTTTGAAAATTTCTTTTTCATATTATTTACTTATTTGGATAGATTAAACTATTCTTAGGGTTTAATGTTTAATTAGATCATATACTTATCACCTTATACAATTTATGTCATTGGAATAAATTTCACTTTTATATTTGCAATAAAAACATATCTATCTTTTCGATGTTTTGTACTTTAAAACCCCACATTATCATCCTGCCCACGAGAATGAATTTAAATCATCTTTTACCACTTATATTATTGTAATTAGTAAAATGGATTCCATATATTTAATTAAAATATTTTATAATTTATAATATGGCCAATTTTTTTTACAAAAAAGAATACTGAAATTGACTACAATTAATTTCAATAATTAAGGTTAAATTAAGATTAAAAATTGAAAAGACCTTAAAGCTAAGGACCAAAAAACCTATATAATTTTCCACGAGATATTTTATAGAAATATAAGGACCCTATAATATTTTTTTTAATTTAACAATTATTTGATCCAATATCGACATGAAATTTTTTGAAATGATTCCTTCATAAAAATATTATAAGAGTGCCCCTCCTCCTCCACTATAACAACCTCCTTTCCTAACACTTCCTCACACATATCAAGACACATAGGATCAGAAAATAACTCCCCAATAGATTCCAAAAAATACCTCCCATTGACCATGAATCCACCATTTTTCATAAATCCTTCCAAGGAATCTCTTTGGTATAATCCAAAATCAGTTAGCCGGTTAAGAGGTAACATCTTCTCTCATGTTATCCAGTATCATTTTCATTATCCACCCCATCAAATTTCATTATTCTATTATTATATAAAAAACCAATACCCTAAATGTGCTAGGATTTTTATGTAAGGGGTTATACCTAATCATTCACACACTTCCATCCAATAGATAATGAACAAATGTTAAAGTGTAAGATGAACTACAGCCTCACAAAACAATGATTATTTTTTTCTTTTCTATTATCATGATTGACACTATCATGAAAACTCAATTTATTATGATATATATGATATATATTAATTATTTCATCTTATTGAATTCTTTTACAACTCATAAAATTATAATTTTCATTTTGTGTAAATGATAACATCATTTTTGGATTTGTTGACTACTGCCTCCTAAAATCAATGTAATTATTTCACATGATAGGTGGAATGCATATAAGATGATTATATTTAAACAAGTTTTAATTAAAAATAAAATATATTATATTCTATACATAATTAATTTTTTTAAAATATAATATATATCATTTTCAATATTACCCTTTCATACACTTAAAAAGAGATATCATCATTCGTCGACATGTTGATTACCACCTCCTAGATATGATGTGATTTCTTTTACATCAAAAAAATTATATATATAAGTATATATAATTAAATACAATTTTATTTCTGATATAATTATCATTACGTAATGATATTGTGTTACTTAACTACTTTCAATAATGATCACTGAAAAATGGGAATGTTACTCAAGCATACATATGATCTACCATATATATGATTTTAATATTGGTCAATTTTTCAGGACCATATTTAATTATGGGGTTTATAATTATAATTGATGTCTAGATATGAAAATTTTATCATGATTATTATTCTTGAGAAGTTATATAATGATATCTATAAAAATATTTCACTTACCATTGTGGTCCTTAACACATAATCGGAATGTTTTAAAAAATTTCGATGAAATGATAATTGATTAAGTAGCCTTATACATTAGGATAATAAGTGAAATAAAATTAATGATAAACCAAGAAAAATTTTCTGATGAAATTAAAAAATTAAAATAAGTTTTCATTCAGGTATATATAGACACTCGAGAGAAATCTAACGTAAGGAAAGTGATTTCTTCTCAATTTACATTCCATTGAATCTTATTTGTTGTTAAGTACCTTGTTTTTTATATGGTGTATATATTTCTGTTTGACATGTTATATCCATAACCTATTTATTCTGATGATATTATAAAATTCATTTATTGTTATTGTTTCATGGATATTATTATTTAAATGTTTCAAAGTGGCATGGGACAATATGGAATCTTTACAGATTATTCTTATCAAAGGGAATTTTAATGATTAACTATTCAATATCAATTCCTTTTATGATTGTTAAATTTATATTGAAACAAAAATTGTACTTTTGTACACAAAATTTCTAATATATGGTGCACATACTACCAAATTTTCATATAATATCATAATTCAATCATTCTTTATGATATTTTAGTTTCAATTTGAAATATTTCATATAAGGGTTTTTGAAATAAATGTTTCGAAGTGGAAAATAATTTCATAACTCGATTTATTTTTGTTATGTTATATTACGTCCTTATGGTCATTAGTATCCTATGATCATGTGTATAATTTATTTTTCTATATAATTATTTATGTCCTCTTTTATATATATATTTAAAATTAATACACACAATATACTCATTGATTTATTCTCATTAAAATATTATAATCTTTTCCTGAGTTTACATTAAATCTTATTTATTGGGATTGTTTACAAATAAATTTCTATTATAGGAAATTGTTATATCAATGTCTATTTAACCCTTTAATTTTAATCTCCTTTGGTTATTCGTGACATTTATTATGTTATAATATGATTTTCCTAGACATTTGTATTACAAAATCTTTAGAAATTTATTTTCAAAAAGACCGACATTATTTATCTCTTTATTCAAAAAACCTATTTTTTTATAAAAAACATGTTTTATTAAAATATTTTCAAAAATGTTTTTAATTTTATTTGGTAATGATATTGTTAACCTTTTTTATTTAGCAATTTTTTCAATAGAATATTCTTTGTCACTTCTTAGAAAACTCATTTTTATAACCTTTAATCATGTATGATGAATGTTTTTTTACCTCACATGACTTGTACGCATTTACCCAGTATCCTTTATTTTATGATAACATTTCATGTTTAAAAGAATAATTTTTAAAGATAAGTATTTTCAAATTTATTTTTCAATGAGAAGGGTTTTCAAATGTTTTTTATTAATAAAAGGATATTTTCTTGAATATTTATTAAAAATTTCATTTTAATGTTTTTTATCCATTAATGACTACAACCATTATTTTTTACTATAGTTGGGATACGTTTAATTGATACCATCTTAATTCAATATCTATATGGGTTTTGATTTATTTTGAAAAGGGTAGTATTCAAATTCACTTTATTTATTCATTTGTAAGTCCCCTTAAAATATCCAATATCCTATAATCATTAAACAACGAATTTACCCTTAATTATCTATTTTATTTATCATGGATATTACTATATCATAAACCATATAACTCTTTATATAGGGCTTCTACTTTGATAGTTACATGATTATTTGGGGAAATATTTATAAATCTATTTTCATTATTCAATATAGATATTTTATAAGAAATAAAATATATAAATTAAATCGATTACCTAATATGAATATTCCTTTGGACATATAATGATGGGTGGTGCCCAAATTTTATATAGATAATTGATTCAACAATAGGTTCTCATGAGAAAAATAAGGTGTACAAATTAAATTATTTTCGATCTATATTTCTAAACTATGAGGCTGACAGATCTTGAAAGCGTAATTACTCACGTGACTTTGACATGAAGTCCAAAAAATAAGCATTTCCTTTATAGCCATTTAATTATGATTAATTATAAATTATACATGATATTTTCACATGATAAAATACAAGGATATATTTCGTTCTCATTTTATTGATTAAATGGATTTTTTTTAGTTTCATACCTTTCTATATTGATTTTGTTACTTATATAGATATTTTAATGGAAAGTGTTTCCATTTATTACCATTCCATATTTTTAATGCAGATACATCTCAGTTTGTTTAATATATGGTATTTTTGTTCAATTATTTACCATGAATCAATTATTATTATCATCGATTCATTATTTATTTTATTATACATTAATCTTATTGGTCATTTGAGCTCACCCTTATTATATTTCTTTATCCATTATTTTGTTACGTGTACTATGAATGATGTGTAGGGAAATACTAGATGGAATAAAGTTATTATCCAAGAATTTTATTTTGAAAATAATATAATATAATTATTGTATTCATTTGTAAGACATGACTCATGTATGTATCTAGTTTACCAAGACCACTAAACTGACATATCCTTCAAGATTTGATTCATTATAATCATTCCAATATAATTGATACCAGACACTATCTATGGGTTCATTGGGGTTGGGTCGTTACAGTTGGTATTAGAGGAAGTTTAATAAAAATCGTGGAAACTAGATGTAAGAAAACATATATTTGATAACATTTCCTTAAGGTATAATTTTAGGATAACTATAGAATAAAATCCTAAAGCTTCATTTTGATAGAGATTATATAGTTTTCCTAGAAATACATGCATGTTTGGGGACTACAAGTGGATTCGGTTCTGGCACTGATTTATGAAGAAGTATCAAATCCGACAATGTGTGCTAGGACTGACTCGGTGTAACCTAGTACAAGAAAATAGGCCTTACTACACACTTGGTATGCCAATACCAGTGGATACACTAATGAAAATTGATATTTTCATTACAGACCACTATGAATGATTTGGAAAATTAATAATCATGATTAAACATAATGTTTTGGATTTAGAAATCCTATAAATAATATTGTAGATAAACCCAATACCCAGGAAGGACCTATGTGGAAATAAATTGATGATTTATTTTTGTGTTGGGGTTGTATTGAAAACATTTATTAAAAGTATAATTACTGATTAACCTTATTTCATTAATTTCCATCAGATTTATTTTTGGAAACTATATTAATATGGTTTTAGAATAGGAAAACCTATAATCGTGATAGGAAAAAAAATATATAGCATATACATGGGTAATGAACTCATATATGAAGGAAGATGAGGGTTCCATTCCAACCACTGACCTACAAAATGTCTTCGTTAAATTTTTATTGTTTTCTGTTATAAAATTTGAGGAATAAATGTTAATGATGAACTAGTAATATCATCTTTGAGGATGAGAGATTAAACTATTAAACACATTGGTTTTGGAAAATTGTTAGTGAGAAATAGTTAGACATTTCACATTATTTCATGCCTTATGATCTTTTGAAAGTTTCTTTTATTGCTTTAGGCCAAAAAAATCATCATATGTACTTACGTTCCTGGTGTAGAGGGATTATTTATTTTTTATTGAATAAAAAATGAAATGTTGTATTGTTTATATAAAATTAAAATATATTAATAAATAATATATACATATATTATTGGTTTGTAAAATAATTACCCTGCTATAGGAAAATGATAGTGAAATAAAATTTTGTCATAATACATTAATTTAGTTTGAATTGATGGTCTCTTAAATCATCAATGATTTATAAACTTGATTCCCTAAACATTATATTGATAATTCAATTATTTATGATTGATGACCTCATTTAATCCCTATAAATATTTACACTTTTACTCCATGTATGTATTTTCACATGATACTAATGTTCTCATACATAGGGACCTAGTTACATTGTAGTCCATATGACCTTTGTACGTATCATTCTCAATTTTATAGAGGATGTTTTACAAACACTTCTCCTGATGTGTGATTTAAAAGTAGGAAATATAATAAAAATATTATAGAGTTTGAGTTTAAATTGCAAGGACATAATTTAATTATGAAGGGGAGAATGTAACACCCTAATATTCCAAAGTAAATATTTTTATTCAATAGTGCATGACACGCAATGCCATGTGTAAAAAGTGAATATATTAATCAGATGCATTATAATCTTAAATAAATATATTGTATTATATTTATTATAATGAATGAAACACTATGTTACCTTCCATTATACTAAATAGAAACCTTCCTTTATAACTTTCATTACACACAAGAGAAACTCTTCCTCGATAGTTTGCATTACATGAAAGAACGATTTTCACAAATTAACAATCTATTATTAAAATATAATTAATTAATACATTATTATATAACCTAGACATTATCATAGAATTTAGTAATAATATTAACTTCCTTATAGAAATTTATGGTTTATATAAATATAAAATCAATTCATTGGATACCAATTTATGCGAAATAAAAATAAGAACCAATTTGATAAAAAATAAATATTATTAATTTCCAAAGTATTTTTGTCTCAATAATAATTATTAATTACAACCAGTGAATGATTTAATGAAATATATATTTTATATATTCAATAAAATATTCTATATATTGATCCATTATTTTTTATATTCATAAGATAATAACAAACCAAATTTCACAAATAAGTAAACCTATATTCTTCTAAAGGCAATTTTACCGCCTTTCAATAGAGAACTCATTTAAAATATGATTTCGGACACATTAATTTATTTTATATTGAAAAATAATCATTATAATTTAATTAAAAACATAAAATATATGTTACGGTGAATATTTTATGTTTATTTGAAAAATATCAATTTTTAACAAAAAGAGAAGATTATCAAATTTTAGTTCAAAACATTGTGTTCCATATAATTTATTTATAATGATAAATTATAAATTTAATTATGTTAAATTTTTATTTAGATCATATTTTTCTAAATTAATATGATTTATTTCCTTGTAATTAATATTACATGAAAATTAATTATAAAAATAGAGCAACCTTTCAGATGATTTTACTTTAAAAACCCTCATTTTCGTCTTGCCGGTGGGATTCAATTTAAATCAACATTTTCCACTTATATGATTTTAATTTGAAAAATAAATTCCATATTTAGAATATTATTAATTTATAATTTTTAATAATATGTAATAATTTATTTACCAAAAATATTAGTCAATGTGATTAAAATTAATTACAATAATTAATGTAAAATTAAGAATAATAAGGGACTAAATGTTAACCATAAGGCCCAAGAATACTTGTAATATTTTCAAAGAGATATGTTATGGAAATATGTAGACCCTATTCTATATTTTAATGACATTTTAACATTATTTGAACCAATTTAAACATGGAAAAAATTGGAAAAATTTGTCGGTCAAAATATTAGAAGAGTGCCACTCCTCCTCTATTATAAAATGCCTCCTTTCCTCCCACTTACTCAAACCTCTAAGAAAAATTATGTTCAGACAATATATACCAAATTTGCATAAAAAAACCTCTCCAATATTCTTTTATTTTCTGTTTTTGGTTTAAATTATTCCTAGGAAGCCCATTGGGATAAACAAAAATGAGTTACCTGATTGAGAGACAACACCTTTTTTCAATGATACTCATTTAAATTACATTATCCACCCTCAAAAATACATATATTATATGATTATATAAAAAAATTATCATAAATATACTAGTATGTTTTTATGAGAATATTTATGACTAAAATTTCACACACATCCATCTAATGGAAAATGAACATATTGTATATGTGTACGGTGAACTATCACCTCAAGAAATAATGATTGTTTGTTTTTCCTTTACCACACCTCATGATGAATATTATGATGTAAAAAATATTTATATATGATATATATGATATTTATTATATACTTAATATTATTTAATTATTTTAAAACTCATACCAACATGCTTTCTATTTTTTCAAAAAGATAACATCGTTGTGAAAGTGTGGACTGCCGCCTCCTAAAAGAGATGTGATCTATTTAGAAAATATGTGAAATGTATAAAGGATGATTATAATTAATGATTTTATAAATATATATATATTATATTAATGAAAAAATTAACTTTATGAAAATATAATATATATATATATATATCATTTTCTTTATTACACTTCTAATCAATTAAAAAAAGATAATGTCGTTCATGGACAATATGGATTACAACCTCATCAACACAAGGCGATTCCTTTTACATCACATGAACTTAATATAAAATTATATCTGATTAAATAATATGTTATTTTTTATATAATATTAATTCTCTAAATATATGGGTTTACTAACCTTCATTCCATAATGAGCATTGAAATATGGGAACATTACTCATGCGTACATACGACATGTCATCTACATGATTGTAACATTGGTCCATTTTTCAAAACCATATTTAATTATTGGTTTAAAATTATAATTGATATATAAATATGAAAGTTATTTCATGATTATTATTCTATAGATGCTATATAATGACCCATTTCACTATTGTTGTCCTACTAATGTTGTTTTTGACCCATAAACCGAATTTGTTCAAAACACCCGACATAATCTTACTTGAATAATTCGATGTATAAAATATAGTAATATGTGAAATTAATGTAATTATAAATAGGAAAATGTTTCTAAGGAAAGTAAATAATTTTCATAAGTCAATTATTAAAAAATATAAAAACACATGAGACAAATCAGACAAAATGTAAAGGGATTTCATCTCAATTTAAATTCTATTGAGTCTTATTTGTTTTAATTCTCCTAGTTTATTTTATATGTTGTATATATTTACCTTTGACATGTTATTTCCTGACAATATTTATTCTAATGATATTATATGTTTCATTTAATGTTATTACATCATGTATATTATTATTTAAAATATAAAAACTCGAATGTGACACTTTGGATTTCTTAAAGATCATTCTCCCCAATAATGTTTTTAATGATTATATTTTAAATGTCACTTAATTAAATAATTAGTAAATTTAACATGATAAAAACACATTATTTTTGTTCCCCTAATCTTGTATATATGGTTCAAATTCTTACACTTTTTAATATAATATCATTATTTAATCATTATTTATGATATTTTTAGTTTGAATATGAATTATTTAAAATAAGGGGATTTGATTAAAAAGTAACCTAGTGGAAAAAATGTTCATAACACAATTTATTTTTATTGGTTTATATTACCTCAATGCTATTGTCAATATTATACAACCATGTGTATAATAAATTTGACTATATATTTGTGTATTTTATTAATATATGTGAATTTAAGTTTTATATATATAATATACTCAATGGTTGATTATAATTCATACTTTATCATAATATCAATTTTTTACTTTAAAATTACATTGTGTTCGGTATTTTTTAAACATAAATATCCATTCAAGGAAATTATCTTATCAATTTTTACTAAAATTTATAATTTAATTATCCTCTGTCTATTCATGAAATTTTTTTTTGGTGGTACCATTTATACACTCTATGCTACTCAAAATGTTTTAAAAAACGTTTTTCATAAATTCCAAATTTATTTACCTCTTTAGTCGGAGAACCTATTTTATTATATGATCCATGATTTATTAAAAAATTGAATTTTAAAATGGTTTTTATTGATAGCATCCTATTTATTCCTCGAGATGGTTTTTGGATTAATTTGTAAAAGGTTGGTTTTTAAATTCACTTTACCAATTAATTTTTTAGTCCCCTTGAAATATTCAATCTCTGATGATCACTGAACATTGAATTTACCCTAAATTATCCTTTTCATTTATCTTGGATATTACTATTACCTAAAATTTATACCTCATTACGTATAGTGACTACATTAACATATGTTTTTATTATTTGTGGAAATGTTGATAAAATAGTATACTTTATTCAATATTGATATTTGATAAGAAATATTGTTTATAAATAAAATATATTACTCAATATTAGGAATACTTTGTATATTCAAGGACTAGTGGAGCCCGATCTTTATATATCTTATTGATTCATTGATTGGTTCTGCTAAGAAAAATAATTTCTAAAAATTAAATTGGTTTTTATCTGTAGTTTTAAACTGTTTGGTGGATTGATCTTGAGAGTATAGGTACTCCTATTCCATAGAAATGACAACAAATAAATAATAAATTATATCATAGAAAATTCATTTTGATCAATTATTTATTTACCAAGATTTTATAATAGGATAATACCTATGGATGAATTTAACTATCTGTTTATTGATTAAATGGAATACGTTTTTAGTTTCATACCTTACCTTATTGATTTTTTCGATAACTTGTTATTCAAGTGGAATGCGATTCCATTTGTTAGTTTCTATATTATTTATGCTCTTCCTTATTAGTTTTGTGATTATATTGTCTGTGTCTGTAATTATTTACCATTCGATGATTAATATTCTAATTTATTCATTATTTCTTCCATTATACTTTAACCTTATTTTGAATTTGAGGTCACCCTTATTATTTTTCATTCCCCGTGATTAAAATAAGTGTACTAATAATGGTGTGTAGGGAAATACTATATTTTTTAAATGATGGGGATGAAGCCTCAATTTATTATTAAAATAAAAGGCATCTTTTGATTGGGTAGAGGGATACCCATTACATGGCCTGAAGGCCAAATTCATTGTGTCATGTGTAGAAGGCGTGAATTCCCATTATTTGGCCCCAAAGTCCCTTCAGTGAACAGTAATATTACAGTACCTGAGCCACTACAATATCTGCTACAGTGTCACCATCACTACAGTCTTAATGTAATTGATAGAAAACACCTGCTCTAGGATATTTGGGGTTGATTTGTTACATAGATCATCTATATCATTATAAAAATCATAAAAAATTATATTATTACTTTCATAACATGATTAGCATGTGGAAAAGAAATGAGTTCTATGAAAATATGCTTAAAATAATCATAATCCATCCATAGAAGGAAATGAGTATAATATCCCAAAAAATATCCCCAATGGAGCATAAGTAACATCAAGGGTTGTTAAAAATGATGAATGGAAATACCTTTGAAATATCATGAAAAACATTCTTTTGGAAAATACCCATTTCACTCTGAAAATAACACTTAAAACTCAAAAAAAATAAAATATCGGGAAAATCAGTTTCTAAAAAAACATTTGAAATGTATTAATTAATCCTAAAATTAAATAATGGTCATGATGATGGGAAATTCAGTTCATGTTGTAAAATTTAAATATATACATTCTTCTCAAAAAATTAATAAAATGATTTTAAAGTGACCCATTTAGGAAATGATAGGAAATTACCTATTAAAATAATTTTTAAATATGATAAAAGACCATGTGAGATAACATTAGAAATTAAATATTTTGGAAGGAAATTTTTTTAAAACATTTGAGAAAACATAAATGTGGAAGAGAAATATTATTTATCTAGAAGAAGATATAAGATCGATATAACTTAGAAATGATTTTTTGATGTTTTATTAATCAATAAAGAAGGGAATATAAATTAAATAATGAAACACCATCATAACCAAAGTATAATAAATGATATTTTGTTCAAGAAAATAATATCATATGATTTACCTAAATAGATCCTTGAATATAATCAATCTTAAAAATAGATGAAATTTTAACATAAAGCCATTTCCCATAAGGATGCTTTTAAATCGTAATCCCCATGAATGAATTAAATCAAATGAAACTTGAAATATCTAGAAAATAATGATATTGATGAAATATCATGTCACTAGGATATTATATACACCTTATAATGAATAATAGGTGCATATCAAAATCATATGTCACAAAGAAATATAATTTGAGATACATTACGCCTCCAAATATCACACAATTGAACTGATAATTAATTAATTCATATATTTTGTGTAAAAAATATAAATAAATGAAATAAGTGGAAACCATAAGTAATACAATTTACAAATCAATAATATATAAAAGGGGAAACATATACACCATACAAAAGAGATAACATATACACCATACAAAATAAATAAATTTCATAACATTTAAATAATCATCAATGAAGGAAAATCGAGACGAAATGCATCACTTCAACTCTAGACTTTCAATGTTTGTACATTAAGATCTATATAATAATATTATATCATTTATTTTATTTAATAAAAAAATATTCCCTATTTAATAAAGTATATTTAAACTAGTTACATCATTTATCTAAATTATATATTTAATTACTCATTAAGTTAAGTATACATCAGGTTTTTTGAAGATGTCTGGTTCATAAATTTAAAATCCTTTTTAGTCTGTTGACTATGAACCAAGTATTAATGATTCTATCAGCTATAAAATATTAATAATTAAATAATTATAATTTTTGTAATTAAATTATACCTTTTAATTCTACCTTTAATTTCTATTAGGAAAAATAATCTACTTTACAATCATAGAAATGCTATTTTGTATGTACGAATGAATAACATTTCCATTTTTCAACGACCAAGATAAGAATAAGTTAAGTGTTATATTGTCCTTAAATAATTATAATATTATTTTAAATAAAATATTTTATCATTATATTAAATTATATATGTCATCTACATGATATGGTTATTAAAAATGAATCGTATCTCTCCATAGAGGTGGTAGTCCACACGTACACATTAGCGATGTTATCATTTATCAATGAATGTAATAGTAAAGAAATAAATATATTATATTTATAGAATTAAAATAATGTCATTAATGTCATAAATAATCATTAACTCCATTATTATAACCATTCTTGAGAGGTGGGGATGGAAAAATAATTAAATCAGTTCAAGAGGTGGTAGTCCACTATACACATGAATGAAATATTTTTTTAGATTTTGATGGAAGAGGAGATGGATCTTGGTTATGATATTAACATAAACACATGAATGTATATTTATTAATATATAGTTAATATTTTAATTTTTTTAAGAATATTTTAGTGAGGTAAAAGGAGAAATAATACGAGAATTCTTGGCGAGGAACTATACATCTTCTTCCGAAAAACACCTTTTTAAAACCCCAATTCCACAATTTTTGGTATTATTCCAAACATAATACATCATTAAATTGGTTATTGATTTTATTGATTTATTTTCGTATGGATTTTAGTCTCAAAAAAATCTTTTTAGGTGTGAATAAATTTGATGAAAAGATTTCCTTTTAAAAGAAGGTGGTGGGCACTCTTGGAATTTATATCAATATTAAATTAATATAAATTATTTTTTATTTAATAATGGAAAAAATTTATAATATTAAAAAAAAATTAGACAATGAGCCATAAAAGCTCATAAAATAAAATTTATACAATTTTGGATCACATTTTTACCATTATCTCTTTATTTTAATCCTTCCTTAACCTAGTTTACAATTATGGTGATATCAACTTTTTTAATTTTTAATGTTTAATATTTTTACTATAAAAATTATAATGGAACATAAATGAACCATGGTTGATGTTGTAAACTATACTTCATTAAAACTTTAGATTATAAGATTCTTATGAAATTAAAACCATTTAATAAAATATAATTTATAATTAAGTATCATTAATAATTATTTTTAAAACTATTCATTTACATTTAATTTAATATTATCATCAAAAAATTAATTGTAATATAATAAAATAAATATCCATAACATGTATTATTTATCTAAAAAAATGAAAAATAATAAATCAATCAAATCATATTAATTTTAATATTTTAGTATCATTTATTTATTTTTCTATTATTTAAATAATTACTCTGTTTGTGTTGAACAAGTTTTTAGGTTAATTATTTCATAAAAAATAAATAAAAATTTATTAAAATGTTAAAAATTTATTTTTATTTATAATTTAGAACCAATAATTTCCAACATTTACCCCTATTTCTAAAATATTATAGATATTAAAAGCAAAAGTATGAAATTTTTGTCTTCGAATTGCCATAAATATTATAAAGGTAAAAATCATGTCTAAAAGTAGAAAAGGTAAAATAATTGACTTTTGGATTTATATGGATGATATATAATCATTAAATAACATTTTGGTGAGTGTTAGGGTAATTTTTTGTCTTTATTATTTTATTTTTATTCTATAATACCCGATTTACCCTTTAACATTATAACAAAAATCACTATTGCTATAACTCATAATGTCCAAGTATAAATGTGATGTATATTACAAACATGGAACCACTAAATATAAATATGGAATTTATTTTGTATTATTCAATTCATAGATGTTTTAAATCTTATTTAAAAATTAAACGTGAAAATTTAACGAAAAACAGTTTTTTATAAAAAATAAATGTCAATATAAATATATTTTTATTAAAAGATATATATTAAAAATTAAAAAATTGAAATTAATTGATTTAATAATAATATAAATAATATAATTCTACCTTGTGTCCACTTCAAGACAAAATTTAACATAACATGTAGTTGAAATTAAGATACATTTATTCAATGAAAATTTGTATTTTTCAAAATTCATAAGAAAATATTTGTTTTTAGAAAAAAAAAATCAACATAATTTAATATTGTTATGTCGATTTCAAAAACTAATTTAATTTTATAAAAATATATTCTAATTATTATAGAAATTAATTATAATTTATTTTTCACAAAAATCATTAAAAATCAATTTGGAAGAATATATATTTTCAAAGCATAATAGAACATTAATAAAAACTATTTGATTATTTCTTATTATTTTCTAAATATATTAATAGTATTTTAAATTTCATGTATTAAATAAATTATAGAATCCTACTCATAGACACAAATTTATTGGTTATGTTATAATGAAAAAAATATTTTGTATTTTGTTTATGCTCAAATATCTGAAATAACACATAACATCAAAATATTAGAATATTAATGGGAATTAAAAACATAGACATATAAGAAAATAAAAATATCATAATAATTTTAGAGAGTGGAAGATATCATCAATATTAATAAATTTAATTATCAAGAGATAGTCAAGGATAAAAAAACCATAAACCAATGTGGTGTGAAAAAAGACAAAAAATTCATAAAAAATAAATCTAAAAAGGTCACATCTTTTTGTAATATTATTTTCCATAGTGAAGGAATTAATTTACTATCTAAACTAATAAATTAAGAAAATATAATTACTTGAAACGTAGATTTTCATCCATTAAAAAATTTCAACCACAACCTTCCTCATCTTTTTCTCTAAATGATTAGTACTCAAGATGAAATTTAATTGCCTGACGCACAAGAATAAACTTCTAATGTACCACATAATCCTTAAAAGGATAAAGAGTTATTCAAAATTTCCATATGCAATAACAAAAACCAAAATGGTTAACACAAAGTAATACAGGCCTTCATATGATGAAATGTACATTAATCTCTAAAAGTTAATAATAAACCATAGGTTCTATGATAATCATTCCATAAAATATTTAAACCAAATATTGAGAACAATAAAATAGATTTATTTGATAAAATATTCTTCCTAGATATATTTAACATTTTTTTCGAAATAAAAAGAATTCATAATGTTTCATTTAAAAATTTATATTCCCTAATCACATAATCCCAAATATGTGCCATCCAATTCAATAAACAGATGAAATTATATCCTAAATAACCATAATAACCACAAAATTATGGAATGTTTTCTCCTCAAAATAACTCTCATAACTTTATTTATACATACCTATAAGTTTACTGGAATTATTTATAAATAATAATTAAGATTAAACCTAATGGTTACTTATACATCAACCCAACAAAACTTCTCTCGTAATATCATTAGTCACCTTAATATTACATCACATAAAACAATAAAACTTATTTCTGATAATTTTAATTTATTTCTATCATTAATATTATAAAACCATGATCATATCCATCATTCTTAAAATAACCTATCATGAAAAAATACTAATATCTAATGTTATACAAACCCTTCTCTGATAAAAACATTTATACATCAAAACCCGCACTCTAGATCTCGTGTGAAAAACATAATCATTAAATTTCTTCATTGATACTAATAAACATGAACAATTTTATCAATCAAAATATTAAAACGTAAAATTAAAATATTTAATAACATGTATATCCATGGTTGTGTTTTTGGTTTTTAGTTTTAGAAAATTTTAAAAATAACTCATATATAATAATACCCTTGTCTTTATGAAATTATTTTCCTCCTTATACGAAACTTTTATTATTTCAAAATAATTCATTATGGTCCCATATAAAAATTCACATACATGAATCCCCTCTATATAAAAGTCATTTAAATTATTTACTAATATCTTTTTGAAAAGGAAACACTAAAAGGGTAAGTAAAAATGATCAATAAGGGTAAATATAAGAAATAAAAATTTAATATCATTAATAAGAATAATATTATAATATAATTTTTATGAAATAATCAATGTGTGTGATCATTATGTAAGTGAATTCATACCCATCATTACATGGATCAATAATCATGAAATATGGCATAAATATTTAAAATAGTCAATATTCAATGGAATCAATAATCAGAATCCATGTGATGTCAATATTGATCAACGGAATCCATAGAAATCCATAAAAATCATAATGAAATCATGTTGGTATGTTATAATAATATATTAATCATGACCTTATAAAACCCTTATAAAACCCCCAAAAATTGGAAAAACCCTACAGTTGACTTATAATATAATTACCTAATGCATTGGAGGGATATCACGACACACCCCATCCATATATTATTATAGAATCAAACATAATGTTAAATAATTTCTAAGAACCCTAACATGAATAATGTTCTTATATCATTCATCTCATCATAAAACACATAGAAACATACATTATTCCTTTCATTATGTGATTAACCTATGGGAAGGAATCTGGTTACATGAAAATCTATTTGAAACAATTTTAATACATACATAAAAAGAACATAGTACAATATCATTAAAAAATTCTCCTAGTTGTTGCTAATAAACATTTTTTTTGCGAAATTATGAATGAAAATAAAATTTATAGATCAAAGATTATTTTTAATGAAAATAATCTTTCACATTAAAATTTACTTTTAATACAAAAATTTACAAAACATTGTGAAATTAATATTCATTGAAAATAATAATGGATTATTATAAAAATGGACTGAAATAAAATAATGGCTTATATGGTGGGAAAATACATTCATGGTGGAAACATTGAATGTAAACATTCCTTTCAAATAGTTTGCAAAAAAACGTGTAAGGTGAGTCATTTGGTAAATGATAGGAGATTTAAAATTTTAAAAAAATTAATATTATATAAAAAAATTAAATAGATTTAGGAAATTAGTTTTTTTAGATAATAACATTTTTGTAATCATTTTTGAAAACATGGATTTGGAAAAGAAAGATTCTTGATCTAAAATAAGATACAAAATTAGTATCACTAGAAAACTACTTTATTGATTTTTCCATAATATATAATGGATGAAATGTAAATTTAAAATATAAGAAAAATACATAACTAGAGGATAATAAAACAAATGTGGTTCAAGAAAATAATAACATGTGATTTCACCCCATGGAACTATATATATAATCAATCCAAAAAAGAGAGAAGATTGTAACATAAATAACTTTCCACTTCAGTAAATATCAATTGTAATCCCCATGAAACTGTAATGTCAAATTAAACATTTAATATCATTTAATTAATGTGATTCATGATATATCATGTTATAGGGTGTGTATACACACCTTATAAAAGATAATTGGAGAGTATAATAAATATATGTCCCAATGAAATACAATTTGAGATGAATTACACATAAAAAAAATCCAATCAATGATTTTAGATTAAAAAATGGATGAAAATTGTTCAAAAAATATAAATCCAAACAAAAAAGTTTATATAAATCATTAAAACATTTACATATAAATTTACATGTAGTCCTAGAATAACAAAGTCAATGAAGAAGAGTTATAACCCAAGGAAATGAAATTGAGTTAAGAAACCCTTTACCACTTGGTAAATTTCATTTCAAATCCCCTTAGATGAAATAATTAAAATTCAAACATAAAACACCATGAATTTTGATGCTTTAATTATATATATATATTCAAAAGTGGAAACATATGCACCATATAAAGTAAGGTTTTTGGGAACATTAAAATATACCTCAATAAAGAAAAATTGATATGAAATCCCTTACCATGAGTCCAGAGTTTCCATGTATATCATTTATTTCCAATTTAATAAACGTATATAATTTATTTTATTTCTTAATAAAATATTATAGGTTTAATACATTATCCTAAAAAAATTTATGTTTTTTACTATCAGATCTAACCACTATTTTAGTTAAGACCACATCATGTATTGTGAGAATTGTCGGTTCATAATTTTATGAAAATGTTAGTTTGTTGATAATGGGAAAAGGATTAATTATTATATCATATATAGGAAAATAGTAATGAAATAATTTTAGTTTTTATGATTCAATTATATATTTAAACAAAACATTTATAATTATTAGTAAAAATGAACTAAGTTTCAATTATGGCGATGGTAGAGAGAACATACGCATGAGTAAAATTTTCATTTTTCAATGATCATAATAGAAATAGGGTTTGTATAATTTAATCCTTCCAAAATGATAATTTTATTATGAATAAGAAGTTATATATTTATATAACTAACATATATCATCCATGTTATTTGTTGATAATAAACAATTCACATTGCTTTAGGGGGGTAGTCCACATGTATGAACGAATAACATTATGGGTTTTTAAGGAGTTTAATAGTAATTATATATATGATATATGATATTATAATAATGATAAATATGTTATTAATATTATATATAAAAATTAATCCCATCATTATAACTATCCTTGATAGGTGGTGATGGAAAATGAATAACATGAGTTTAGGTAGGCCTACGTACACACGACTGATGATTTCATTACACATTTGATGGAAGAGTAAATGGATCAATTTTATGATATTTAAAATGAAACATACAATTATATTTATTTTATTATTATTTTTTAAATTTTTTTACAAGATTTGAAGGTGGTATAAGAACAAATAAATCTAAAATGCATTATTATGAACTATACCTATAATTCAGAAAAACTCTATTTCGTTCGACATTAAGAATTATAAGGATAGTATTATTCTTAAAATAATTTCACTAGAATATGTTTATTATGGTTATAAAGGGATTATGGTCAGTATTGTATGATTCAAATAGGATTTATAATTGTAATTAAATGAGAATAAGATGATCCCTTTTATAAGAGATGGGAGGGGCACTCTTGGAATTTAAAAAACAAATAAATTAATTTAAATCATTTTGGATGTCTAAATAGATAAAACTAGATATTATTTAAATATAAGATCATTATTAGTCAAAATAATTTCATAAAATAAAATATCAATAAGTGTGGGTCATATTTGTACCCTCATCCATTTATTTTAACTCCTCATTAAAAATTTGACAATTATAGTGATATTAATGTTTTTTACTCTTAAGGGGAAAATATAGTTTGTATAGAAGGAAACAATACTCACAGATTGACCATATTTGATTTTTAAAACAATATTACATCATCTTGGATGAATATAATATTTTTAAAAATTTTAAATCATTTAATGAAATATTATTTATTATAAAATACCATTAATATCAATTTCAGAAAAATACATTTACATTGAGTTTAGTAATGTCAAGTATACAAAGGAACTAATGTATAATCAATTAAAAAATCCCAGAAATATCATAGTTTTCTAATAAATTCATTGAAGGAAATAATACATTAAATTTATATAAAATTTTATATTTATTGATTGATTGATTTTATTTGTTTATTAATTTAATAGTTACAACATCAATATTGTTCATGATTTTAATGTAATATTTTGATTAATAAATAAAAAAAATACCAACAAAAAATAAAATTATTTATGTTTTAAATAAATATTTTTAACTATTAATATCCTCTTTTTATTTCAATGAAAAAAATATTATATTTACTAAAATAAATACAGTGACATTTTTGGTACTATATTCAGTAAAATATTATAATGGTCCAAATCATGTACAAATGGAAACAAAAGGTAATATATTAAATTTTTTGATGTTTATAGATGATATATAACAATCAAATAAAACTAAAGAAATGGTTATGATATTTTTATTGTAATTTTCATTTTGTTATGAACCTTATTACTGGATTTACCATTTAATGTGTTAATACAAATTACTAAGGTTGTTCATAATAATGTAAAAAAGTAAAATGGAACTATTTAAGAATTTTCAACCCATGGATTCAGAATATGGAACTGATTTATCACGCTTCAGTTAATAGAAGTGAAATAATTTATATAAAAATTATATATGCAAAACATTATGGAAAACTGTTTAATAATAAAAATACCCATTTGTATAAAAATATTTTATATAAAATAAATATCAAAATGAAGTACTATTATTTTATTGGAAATAATATTATTATTATATAACTAATTTTAGATTGAATCTATTTGAAGAATTTTTTTAAATTATTTAAAATAGTATAGTTTTTAATGAAAATTAGTGTTTTTCCACTCATCCCTAGAAAGATAATATTGTAATAAAAATACAAACATTTCACCTTAAAAAAAGTTTGATATGATTATTTAAAAAAATGTGTTCAGCTTATGAAATAATGTTTTTAAAAATTCTTGTAATTAAGTATATTATTTTTTCAAAAATTAATTGAAAAACATTTATAAGGAAAATAGATTTTGAAGCAAATATGGATTTAAAAAATTGAGTTCCCCTTTTATAAGAATTAATCAATAAATTTATATTCAGTAGTTCCTTTATATTTATTTTATTAAGTATTTAGAAATATTCAAACCATATAATTTAAAATCAATGTCACAATTATCATAATATTTTTAGGTTCTTTTAATCTTGGTATTTTGTATCTTACACGCTATAGAACCTGGACTTTTTTTAAATATTGATATTTTACATAAACAAATTTATTAATTTTTTATAATAATGTTAACCATTTATAGATAAAAAGGGTTTTAGATTTGAGAATTATGTTTTGGAAACCCACATCATAAAAATGATAAATAACCCATCATCACTAAAAGAGGGAAAGGAAAATATGAAGGTCATCTAAAATAAAACATAACTAGGTTTCCAATAGGAAGAATTTATTGTGAAGTGAAAATATAGAAATTGCAGAAAAAATAATGTCCAAAAACTATAGAGGGTGGAAAATATAATTTATTATAAGAAAATTTATTACCATGAAAATGTCAAAGGAGAAAAAACCATAAACCGAAGAGGTGGGAAACAATTTCAATCAATTAATTAAAAATGAAGGTAATAGGGAAATTTTTCTATTTCATGATTATTTCTTATATTTGAGGAATATATAATATAGGCTAAGATCAAAAGGAAATATAGTTACTGAACAAGTAATGATTCAGACATTAATAAATTTTTACCACAATATCATGTTTTTATCCAAAACCATGACTTTTCAAGGTTCATTTTTAATGCATGAATCACTAGAGTCAACTTCTCATGAATAAAATTACCCAAAAATGATAATAACATGTTATTAGTATATTTAGAATTAAGAAAAACATATGGTTAGAACAATTTAATATAAACTGTCACAATAATAAGAAATACTGTAAGCCCAAAAAATCAGTAATAACCCCAAAGTTTCAATATATATCTTCCCATAGAATACCCTAAAATCATATAAAATTAAAAAAAAAAAAATTTATCACATTTTTTTCAGAGATAAATTTATAATTTTTTACAAAAGTACATCAATCATTATTAAAGTTTCATGCTAAAAATGTGTATACCCTAATCACATAATATCTAATATATAATAATCATTTCCATTAATAAATTTCCACATAACCCAAATAACCATAATAACCTCATCATTAAGGAATATTTTAACCGCATTGTTTATCTTATACCATTAGGTATGAATCTCTATAAGTTTACTAGAATTCATTCTATATAATAGTATTTGTTAAGCCTAAGGGTTACATATACCTCACTGAAATATAAATCACTATAATATATCATTAGTCACCTCATCATTCAATAAAATAAATCCCCAAAAGGGGTGTCTAAGACCATGAACTTATGATCAACCTTAAACTCATAAACACATGATGGTATCCATAACATAAAACAACCTCTAATGAATATATCATAGTCTCCAAATATTTCTAAATACTACTCTGAAACCAACTATAAAACTTTGAAACCCGCAATTCAAGATTCGACAATAAAAAATATAAATATTTCTATAATGATACCAAATAATGTGACGAAATTTATCCACAGAAAATTTATAACACCAAAAGGAAAATTTGGATCACATACAAACCTAAGGTATCTTATTTATTTATAGTATAATATAATTATCAAAAAAACTCTTATATAATTATAACTATGTATTTAATTGATTATATATCCCACTTAAACACATATTTTTTTATTTCACAATATTTATACACCATTTCCAATAAAATTATCCAAAGAGAATAATTTCTAGACATAAATAAGTTAACACTATTCCTCATAACCAAAAGTAAATTAAACATAAGAAGAATGAGCTCAAATACACTGTATGTGTAACCCTAATAACTATCAATTGAATTTCACCATTGATAATAAGATGATAATAAGGGCCTGATGACATAATCATGGTTTATTATAATAACATAACGGAGATCATACCCATCAATAACTCAATTTTCAATCATGAAACATAGCATAAGTCTTTAACAATGCTAAGAGTCTTTGGAATAAATAAACAGGAGCCATGTGATTTCAATCATTATAAAAAGAATCATTAAAATCCATCAACAATGATTAATAAAAAATTCTATTATATTGGAATGTTATCTTAATATGACCCTTATAGATCCCCTAAAAATTTTAATATCCTTACAATTGACATTAATAAAATTACCCAATGCATTGCAGGGAAATCATTGAATGACCATCCTTTGACTATAACAATACCACCTATCATCATAAAAATGTACAAGAATCATAACATTAATAATGTAGAAGGAACATACATCTCAAGATAAAAATAAAAGAAGCATCCATTATTCCATTAATAATATGACTAACCCATTGAAAAAAATGGCTTCTATGAAAATATCTTTGAAAAAATAATAATCCATCCATAAAAAAAATGAGAAGGTTATCATTTCATTATATCTGTAATGGATAATATGTACCATTTTATGTTATTGGAAATGATAAATTTAATTACTATTAAATGATCATGAAGAAAATAATAAAAAAAATCCATTATCCCTTAAATAATCACATTAATAAACTAAAATATTAATTTATTTTAAAAATAATTTTATTTTAAAATAATCATGAACAATTATAAAAAAATTTCAAAGAAAATAATGGTCATCAAAATTTGTTCATGTTGTAAACATTAAATATGGTGATTATTTTCAGAAATTTTTTAAAATGTTATTAAATTGATCCATTTGGAAAATGGTAAAAAAAATTACCATTTCCAAAATTTCATAAAATAAGTTCATATACCATTTGAAATATTAGTAGGAGTAAATTAATTTGAATTTTTTTTTGAAAAGATTTTAGAAAACATGGATATGGAAGAAAGAGATTCTTAATGTAAAAGAAGATACAAGATTGGTATCACTTGAAAATGTATTTGTTGATGTTTATTGAATAAATAAGGGGTGATATTAGAATTAGACATGTAATAAACCATCATAACTAGGGGATAATAAAATATTTTTGGTTTGAGAAAATTATATCATATTATTTCCTCCAAGAATCCTTGAACATAAAAAGTCTTGAAAATATTTTAGATTTTAACAAGAACCCATCCCCACTATGTTGACTTTTCATTGGTAATCCCCATAATATAATAACCACAAATTAAACATTAAATTTATTAAAATTAATAGATTCATGATAGATAATATAAAAGGTAAAATATCTACATTTCATAAAATAATATACATTCGTTTCATAAATGTATGTCCCAATGAATGAAAATATGAGAGGAATTACACATAAAAAGTCATTTCATTAAATTTAGAATCAATCAATGGATATATTATGTCTAAAAAAGATAAATCCAAACTCAAAATGTGTAAATTTTGAATAAAAGATATAGATCTATTCATGCATAATCATTTTATAAAAAGGTCAACGATGAAGACTTATAACCCAATAAATTGAAAATGAGTTAAGAAACCATTTACCACTTGGTAAATTTTATTTCCAATATTATTCGATGAAATAATTGATCTATAAATAAAAAATATGATGAATTATGAATGATTCATTAAATAATATATAAAAGGGAAATATATACAAAATATAAGAGAAATTATGGGCACAATTGTCACACCTGGGTTTTGAAATTCATCTTTAGTTTCGGATCAGGTTTGGTTAAATGTTATTTACATGGGGGCCATGTGTGATGGGTTTGATTTTTTGGTGTGGTCATTCCCTCTATATTTGGACAAGATTTCAGCCTTTTTTTTATATTTAATATTTAGTGAAATTGGGTGTTTTTGGGTGAAAGACTCTAGCACACAGTTAGCAAACAATTAGGCAAAATCAGGACAACTAAATAGCTAACCGCGTGATAGTTGTAGGTAAAATCAATTGCTACAACCCAAATAATGCATGGTTAGTCAAACTGTTCAGGTTGACTGTGGAGTCAGTATGCTTGTTGATAGAGGTGGTCACATGGTCACCACACTGTTTTAAAAAACATGCAGACTAACTGTGCGGCATATCCACGTCATTAAAATAACATTATATCTCCTATCTTTTTATACCCTAGATCCTCATTTCCCCCATTCTACCTCCTATAACCTAGGAACCTCCTAGAAGGATTTTGGAACTTCTAGGACCCTCTATGATGTATTCATGGGTCTTTCATGATGATTATCTATCCAAATCAATATGCTAGGGTTTCTTTCATCCCACTTATTTATTTCTCTCCCTTTTCCTCTTCTTCACTAACCCTAGTGTCCGTGTTGGACAACATTTGGCAATTATATTTTAGTTTTATGGGTTTTAACTTCATAGGGTTTATTTAGGTTGGTCATGACTCCAGGAACCATTGTGGAGTCTTCCGAGCTACGCATTGTTGGATTAGAAGCGGTTTGTGTTATCTTTCCCATCAACATGCCATTTATAGTTTACGATAAACAGGTTTTATTTATTTATCACATAAACTTAATAATAATTAGTCATATATGATCCTTTAAATATTTATTTTATGTTCATATGGGATATTTATTCATTTTTAATTTTTAAATAGAATTATTTTGTTCAATTTTTCACACCAAGTGTTCAATTAATCCCTCATTTGGATTTTTCAGGTGTTTTGTAAAATCATGAGCATGGTTAGGCCTTTCCAATATATTTTGATATGAAAAATAATTATTTGGGTTCCGTTAACAGTATAAAAATTATTTTTTTTTATTTTAAAATAATGTGTATTAGTTTTAAAATGTGGTTTGTCATGTTTTTTCGATTAGTGTCCCATTTAGAATTTTTTTTATAATTATTTTGTTATGAAATTGAAATGTGAGTACATTGAATTCAATTATTTCTAAATGGTTGTGAAATTGAAAAATGATGTTTCCCTTTTTTGATAAAATGTATGTTGTTATTTTAAGTGATGGGTTTTTTAATTGTATAATGGCCTATTTCAGACTTTTGTAAAAATAGTTAACGTTTTTATTATGAAAAGATATATTGGGTGATTCTCATGCCTTAATTATGTTTAATGGATGGTATGTCCTAGCTATGTAATCCATGAAATACACTGTGATAATTTTAGGTTCTTGGTACATAATCCTTCAGTTATATTCTTTTAATGTCATGTGAATCAATCCTTAGGGTGACTCTGGGTGAGGATTGTTGTTGAATTATTATTATATATGCCAGTGATTTGATGCTCGATTAGAATCAGACAGATAACCACAAGATTCATGAGACATGGGAACCTAGCATAGTGAGAGAATTTTATGAGAATGATTACTTCACTATCTAGATAATGCACTTTTAGGTGACACATAGCAGGTGGATATATTAGCTTAATTGTAATCTGATTTTCCACTTTGCAGGTCCTAAGATAGGGTGGATGGGATTATTTTGGGTTATTTGATCATCATTGTGTGAGGCATGCTTCCAAGTATGGTTTTCAAGTATTACTATGTACTATATTATTCATGATACCCGAGGTTCACTGATGTCTATTGGCACTTAACCTCTTACAATGATGGATGAGATACATGGTCACTTGTATGTTTATTTAAATTTCTCTCATTATGTGATAATTTTAGTTCTTTCAAGGGTTTTTATTATCTTGGAATGTGATGTTCAAGATTAAAAATATTTATGAAAAATATTTTTTAGCAAAAGTTTTTTATAATCTATTCTGATATTTGAAACTGAAAGCCTCACTTTCCACTTGAAATTTTAAAGTCTCTCTATTGGAAATAAACATGGCATTGAAATGAAGTAGGGAAATACAACATAGTTTTCTTTACTGTAAATTATGTGAAAAAATATTATTAAATATATTGATTTCAAACTTGATGTTGAATTTTTTTTATTTTAAATGAAATGCATTTGAAATAGATTATTCGGGCTAGCCTACTGAGTTTTAATACTCAAGATTATAATTTTCTTATATTTTTATATTGTTATATAGTTCTCATATTGGTCGTAATTTATATGGGTGATAGGGATTCTTGGTATCATAGATAACCACTTGCGTTAAAATGGAGATATTTTTCCCAGGATTCAGTTTGGGTTTTATTGTAATTTTTTTATTTTACAGCTTGTGTAAAAGATGTCTAGTTTGATATTATTTTAAATATCAGAAAGTTTTTTTATTTATGTTTTCTAGTTTATTTATTATTGGGATAAATTATTCCATTGTTCTAATCTATTTATTCTTGGAAGAAGTTTCCATCCCATGGGGATCTAGAAATCCTTTCAGGCTATGCCGTAGATCAACTCGGGTGGCCAATTTAGGGTTTACCTGAGTTGGTTCATGAAACAATGATATCATGGGAGGTTATTTATTTTGATGACATTTTTTTTGGAGTTCCAATCGTTACTGGGGGATGTCAAGTTATATGTATTAAGATTTTTAGGACTCAAGGGGTAGGTGCGGGAAGAGTTTCATGAACACTTTCTCATTACAATTCACAGGTTACCATAAGATATCTAGGTTTTTTTGTGTCCTTCGGTTCTCATGGATTTTTTAGTGTTGGGAAATTAAATTGGATTTGGGAAAGTTACCTTTGTGAGCTCTCATGGCATGGAAAGCCATCTAAAGCCATGTAAATTACCCTTTAATGCTCTCAATGACAGTGGTGTGACTGGAATATTGTCACCAACCATATATACGGGCCATGCATCGATTGGAGTTTCCCCCATTGAAAGGTGTCACATGTTCCTTTGGGTTTTGAATGTTGTTTTAAAACCCTTATATAGAAATTTATTAAAATGAGATTTTTAATTGAAGAAGTGATTTTATGTTTAAATAGTGGAAAATGTGTTTTCAAGATTATTTTGGATCAATTTTTAGAAAATAATATTTTCATGGAATAGTCATTATGTGAAATGAGAATGTGTTTTCATAGTCAAAACATGATGTTTATAAAAAACTACTATTTTGGAAAATCTATATTTACCATTGAATGTATTTTTCAATTTTGTCTTCAAATGAGGGGAGTTGAGTTATTAATTTAAACAGTTATATATAAAATGCGGATTTTTGTGCTATTTTAAGGGTTTCTAAATGAGTAAAATGTTTTTGAAGGGACGTTTAAGTTTTGGAAATAAGATTTTATTCTAATGGTTGTTTTTTCTAGAATGGTCTTGTGAGATCCAAAATGGGTTTCAAGTTTTGTGGCTTGCGATTTTGAAAAGGGGATTTATGGGATTTTAAAAGGATTTATGAATTGAATATTTTTTCTTGAAAGGATTTTTTTACCTTTGGTGTTCCCATGAGTGAACACATCCATTGATTTTTTTGAGAATATTGTTGGTTTCCTAGTATGGAATGACAATGAGAATGTGTAAGACTCCATAGGACACCATTGGTGGGTGAGTAATCCATAAATCTTGTTTCCATTTAAAAATTTATTTTAAATGAAAGTGTGGGGTTTTAACCACCAGTGGTTGTGCGATATATCCTTTTATATTGTGGGAAGTGCATAGGGAAACCATTGTGGTGGTTTCTTCTATGTGTTGTTGTTCATTTCGGTATGATTTGGTGGATGGACAAATTCAGTTGGGTCTTTGGTTTCTTCTAATTGGCTAGAGTGTGCCCCATAAATAATAGATGTGTGTTAAAAATGTTTCAATGGGTGGCCCCATTGGAAAACCCTCTATTTGATCAATGAATGGATTATTATTTTTGTAATTAGAATTCGTATCTACATCTTTTCATTGTATTTTGGTTATGAAAATCCTCTCGTAGTGGGAGGGAAGACGTGAGAGGGGTTGATGAAATAGTTAGTCTCCTGAGTTATCTGAGTTTTTGATGGTGGAGTCTAGCACCATTGTGTCTGTAATTTACCTCTAAAATTGTGTACGGAGAAATTATAGTTATGAAGTGTTGAAACACGGTCTGATGATGTTGGTGCAAGCTGCTATCCAAGAAATTATCTGTGCACCTTTCCTCAGTTTCACTAAGATGACTTCTTCCTAGGACACTATTGTTGTGAGTCTTGTTGTAATAGGTTTTTATAGAAATTTGTACGAATCATATGATTTTGGGGACCATGGTTGGGATCCATTACTCGATAATTTTACATTCACTTGTAGGGGTCATGCTTGGTGGCATCTACTATTGTCATGTTCTCTTTTAAATCAAGATGTGGATGGTGTGTGGCCTTTTGAAAACTTTTGTTTTTACCAAATCATACCCTTGCTTCCGGAATTTATAACTTCACTGTTTATGATGAAAATGTGTTACCATGTGTTTATTTTGTGTTCTTTGTTCGAGTATAAAGGGATGATTTGTGTTAATCTTCTAAATCCCTATAACACTAAAGTTCCATGTTGAGGTAGAGTGAATCCGAGGGTGTGTTGGGTTATAATGGATCAACATGGGAGGTGGTGTGGTTTATTATTGAACCCAAAATAAAAGTACAATTTTGGGGTTTTTGAATCATGAATGTGAGGTTGAAGACGCTGAAAACATTATATCACTAGCCATCGGCCCTGAAGTACAACTGGAATGTAGTCAAGATAACCTTAGGGGTGTGAAAGGATTTGGTATAACTTATTCCTCTATTGTGGATGGTGGGGGGAATTCAATCCTATGGTGTAGATGTTTTTTTTAATTGGCGCATTTGGTGGAAAGAGGTGTGGGTCCTTGATTCCATGTTATGATCATTTGGGTGTAAGTGTTTTCCCTTGTTTATAAAGAGGTGTAGTGATCTCATTTTCTTAAAATACCTATGGTTGTTTCTCACTAGATGTAGTCCAATATTTAGTGTCCCTTGAGTGTCCTATTACTTTGAATCAAGTGTGGTTTTAGTTTATGTTCATCGGATGGTGTTATTTTATTTGGATGTGTTGGTTTTGGTTTTTATTGTCCATTAGATGATCCCCATCACTCCCCTCCACTTGTGGTGGGGATTTTTGGTCCGTGTGGAAAAATTTTCGAGTTCTATTAATCTAATTAGATCCTATGGTGGGGAGACACACCATGGGTATCATTTGAGATTCCATTCATTCCTCCTAATATATGTATCTCATATTTGTTCTTAGTATTGTTTTGGTGGTGGGTGGTGTTTTGTGGAACCACCTAACTCGATGTTCTTCCATTAGGTAATGGTTGGGATGGAAATGTTCTTGGAGGTTTTGTTGAAGTAAGGTTATAGAGGTATTCATCAGATGTCTATTGAATTAGTTTGTTCATTTTCGGTGAATTTTTTCAATTTCTTTTTGTTATGTCTATGTTGTTTATGTTTTGAGACTAGTTTTTACATTGTGAATGTGCTGTGACTTTTGTATTCATCGACCAGAGGTGTTTAATCAATAAAGGTTGGGTGGCACTTAGATAGGAGTCTATGTTGGTCTCCCAAGTTCATTTATAGCCTCTTATTGCATGTAGTGTCTTTTTTAATCTCTATTTTATGTTTTATTTTTTTGGGAACCTCCTTGATTTTTTATGGAGTGGTGGTTTTTCATTCGTATTATGACTTGTGTTGTCTTTCTGGGATGGATAAAATTATGTTTGATAGAATTGTCACACCGGGGTTTTGAAATTCATCTTTTGTTCCAGTTTGGTGTACAGTTAGTGATAACCTTATGGCCTACCAAAGTAGAATTTCAGCAGATATAGGTGGATGTATTAGCTACCACATGACTATCATTCGGTAATTCACACCATGTGGGTTTCCAATCTATTATGTATGTTTCTCAGTATAGGTGGTCACACAGTCACCGCATGGTTTTATAAACTGTGCGAACTATGTGGGCTATCCAGGTCATTACGATCATGTTCTCTCTATTCAATTTTTATACCCTAAACTCTCATTTTCCAACCATTTTCTTCCTCCAACCAAGGTGCCTCCTATGTGAGATTTTGAAACATCCAAAACCCTACAAGTGGGTTTCATGGGATTTTATTGGAGATTCTACACCCGAATCAAAAGGTTATGATTTATTTCTTCTCCCTTCTAAATTTTTATAACTTTTACTCTAATTCCTAAACCCTAGTGGTTATATTTCACTATTTTCATGGATAAGGTTTTTTTTATTTTGGTATTTTTCCTTTTTAGGGTTCATTGAGGTTGTTCATGCCTCTTGAAACCGTTGTGGTGTCTTCCTAGCTAGGCGTTGCTGGAGAGGAAAATGTTTGAGATAGGATTACAATTCACTTTTAAATCATAATATAGGATCCATTAGTTTCATGTCAATAACACCTCAATTTATTACTAATTATTGATATTTTATCCTTGAAATATTTATTTAGTGTGAGAAGTATATATTTATTCATTTTTAAATGTTAAATAAAATTGTTTATTAATTGTTTCCCATCAAGTGTACGATTAAATTCTATTTTGGATTTTGGATTTGTTTTGTGACATTTAGATCATGGTTAGGCCTTTAAAATATACTTTTTATATGAAAAAATTGATTTTTGTTCCAATAATGGTATTTAAATTTAGTTTTGGATTTATAAATTATGTGTATTGGTTTTAAAATGTGGTGTGTCATGTGTTGTCGATTAGTACCCCATTTTTAATTTTTATTAAAATGGATTTGTAGTGAAATTTAAATATGATTACATTGAAGGAATTATTTTATAAATGGTTGTGAAATGGAAAACATATTTTTTCACTTTTTTGAGTAAATTTACTTAGTTCTTTTGATGTGATGGTTTTCTTGAGAATGTGTAATGTCCAGTTTTGAACTTTTGTGAAAAATAGTGAATTTTTTTATTATGAAAACCTCTATTTGGTGGATCTCATAACTCATTTATGTTTAATGGACAGATTTCCTCATTGTTAAATCCTTGTGATCCATTATGATAATTGGAGTTCCTCTGTATGAAATCATTAAGTTATATTCTTTTTATGGAATGTGAATTGATCCAGGGAGTGACTTGTGGTGAGGAATATTGTTGAATTCTTGTTATATATACATTGGATTTGATACTCAATTGGAATTAGTTGGCTCACACCCTTTATACATTATTCTTAGGAACTTTGCCTAGGGAAAGTGTTTTCTAAAGACAATTGATGCAATTTCTAGATTATTCTATTATCGGTGCCCCATAGTTGGTGGATATATTGGGTTTTTGTTATGGGATTTTTGCATCGTCCAATATTGAGTTAGTGTGGTCAGAAGAATTTAGGGATCTTTGATCTTCAACATGTGATGAATGGTACCAGGTATCGGTCTCATGTATTAGTATGTTCTATATTATTCATGATCTCCTAGGTTCACCATTCCTATTGACACTTAGCATATTGTACCGATGGTTGAGATACACTGTCACTTGTATGCTTATTTGCATTGCCTTAATTATGTGATTATTATAGTTCCCTCATGTGTGTTTCATTTCTTGGAACATGATGTTTTGGATTCTAAATGATTTTATAATTGTTTTTTTAATAAAAGTATTTTATAATATCTTGTTCTATTTGAAAATGAAACCCACAATTTCCCCATGAAAATTTAATGTCTCAATATTGGGAATGAACATGGTTTTGAAATGAAGTAGGGAAATTGAACTTATATTATTTTCAAGTAAAATGTGAGGAATAAGTAATTTTAAGTATTTTATTCATATCATGAGTTCATGTTTCTTTTATTTTAATGAATGTGAGTTGGTAATAGATTATTCCGGCTATCCTACTATGTTTTAATACTCAATCCTATAACTATTTTTCTATTTTGAGTTTGTGGTGAAGGTCTCATCTTTGTCCGGATTGCTATGGGAGATAGTGATTCTTGGTATCAGAGAGTGGCCTTTTGGGTCACAAGGATATGTTGTGTATTTAAGTTTCATTTTGGGTTTTATTATGTTTTAATTTTATTTTCCATCTTGTGAAATAGATACTCAGTTGGATATTGTTGTACATATCAGGATGTTTTTTTTTCATTCCACTGTTTATTTTATTCATTTTTGGGAGAAATCATTCTATTATTGTACTCTGTTGGTTCCCGACAATAGTTTCCAGTCAATGGGGATTGGGAATGCCCTTTAGTACTTGCAATATATTGGCTTGGTTGACTGGTTTAAGTTTAACTTGGTTTGTTCGTGATAATAATATTAACACATTCCTCGATGAAGGAAAATTGAGAGGAAATATCTCACCTCGAGTGTATAATTTTCAGACATATCCTTTAAATTCTTTGTCGTAAACTCGTATAAATTATTTTATTTCTTAAGAACATCAACAAGTTTTAATACATTTTCCTATAATTATTTATTTCAATTATTTTAACGACCTATTTAATTAAAAAATTAATTATGACCACATATAGTATTTAGAGGATGTTCGGTGCTTATTTTTTAGAAAATATTCTTTGTGTTTAATATTGTTGAAGGAGTCATTTTCGCATAATCTCTATAATAAATATCATGAAATAATTATAATTTCTATACATCAAATATATAAAACCATGAATTAATATTAGTAAAACTATACTATGTGACAATCATGGAGATGATTAGTCGTGCATACATATTAGTAATGTTTCCATTTTTTAACGATCTTGATGGAAAGAAGGAATGTACTATTTTATCCATAAAAACATAATTCTATCTCAAATAAAATATTTTATCTTAAGAAAAAATTATATATATATATATTTATATAATCCATATGTTATATTGATGAAAAATGAATCACACCACTTCATGGAGGTGGTATTCCACATGTACGCCCCAATGACATTATGATTTTTCAATTAATGTAATTAAAAAATATATATTATATTTTATATATTTATAATGATAATAATGTAATTAATATTATATATAAACATTAATTCTATCATTATATCTATGTTTTAGAGGCGGGGATGGAAACTAAATAACTTTAGTTTGTGAGGTTGTAGTCTACGGTACACAAAAATGACATTTTTATCAAACATTTGATGGGAAAGGAGATGGATATAAGTTATTATATTAAATTTAAAACATCTTAGTGTATTTAATATACATTTTTTATTATTTTACAATGTTTTGAATAATATTTTATAGAGGTAGACAAATAAATAAAACTAAAACACTCAGTTATGAACTATACAACATTATCAGACAACATCCTTTCCTTTTCACATTAAGACCCCTACGATTGGATGCATGACAAAAATAAGGCCTCTAAAAAGTGGGGATGGATGTTGTGAAGGAATTTGAGAATTGATTTTCTAAAGCACAAATATTATTCATGTGTGAATAAATGATAAGAAAATGTTTCCATTTTCAAGAGAGGGGATGTTCACTCTTAGAATTTCACAAAATATTATGTTAAAATAAATTAATTTTTATATCCAAATGGATACACAAAGATTTAATTATAATAAAACTTTATTATGAGTCAAAATACACTAATAAAATTAAATTTCAACAAGTTTGGATTACATTTTAACCCCTATATTGTTGTTTTAACCATTCTTTAACCCTTTTGACAATTATAGTGATATCAATATAGTTTAATCTTAATGAAAAATTTCACATATATTGACCATTTTTTATTTTATCAACCCCTATCCCATTCCATGAGATGAATAATTTTAAGGAATTTTTAAATAATTTAATATAATATAATTTATTATAAAATATCATTAACATAAATTTTAGTATTATTCATTTACATTGAATTTAATAACATAAATACAATAATGTAATTGTAATATAATCAATTAAAATAACTGTATCATGTCATAGTTATCTAAGTAGTTAGTGGAATCAAATAATTAAATTAACATATTTCAATTTTAATATTTTTAAATCATTTATTTTATTTTTCTAATAATTGAAAAATTAGTGCATTAGAGTTGCTAAGAATTTAAGATAAATATTTTATCCTAAAAAAATTAAAATAAATTATCATGATAAAAAAGTAATATTTCAAATTAATATTTATAACCTATCATATATTATATTTATTCACATGTTAAAAATTATGAATTTATTAAAAGATATTGTGTGATATTTTTGGTTTCGTATTCAGATCAATATTATAAAGGAAAAAATCATAAAAATGGTAAGAAATTTTTACATATTCAACCTCATAATGTTTTTCAATGAGATATTCTCATTAAGTAAATTTTAATTAAGTGTATGGTTCACTTTTTGGTCATTATAATTTTATTTGCAACCTTAATTACCCAATTTACATTTTATAGTGGTAACGATAATTATTAATGTTACGATTAAAAATGTTAGAAAATAGAAAAAAAATTATAAAAATGTTGGACCAACAAATTCCAAATATTTATTAATTTATTGGTGGTTCAATTAACATAATTTAGTTACTTTAATTTAAAATTGAAACCCTCAAACATGGTGAAAATTGTTTTTCATAAAAAGGTTTTTTTGTCAAAAATGTTTTCATACAAAATTCAATAAAAATTGATTCTAATGAACTTAATTGCGTTATAAAAAGAATAATTGAAATAAATATACTTTTAAAATGATCTAAAATTCAGTCACACTTTATAAATTTCTGAAACAAAAATATAGTTTTTAATGAATGTCATTATTTTTTACTATTCACTAGAAAATCTGTCTTTCAAAAAAAATACAAAAATTTCAGGTACGTTAATTTAAATGTGATTATCTAATATAATAAGTAAATTTTATAAAAAAAATTCAAAATTGAATAAAAATTATTTATTATATTTTCGCACAAAATTTATAAAAAACATTTTTGAATAAAACATATTTTTAAAGCCTAAAATTAAATTAAAAAAAACTAATTTCTTATTTCATAAGAATTAATCTATAAATTCACACTGATTAATACCTTTATTTTTATTTCAACAAGTATTTACTCCTATTTATTCCTCCCAATTTAATTGTTATGTTATAATCATCATTATATTCCATGGTATGATTATTCTCGGTGTTGCATATATTTTTCGATATTGAACAAATTATTTCATTTGAAATTTATGGATATTATATTAAATCACTCCTAAATATTATAAATAAAAAATTTATTGAGGTACATATGGTTATATAATGTGACAGAAAATCATAAATACAATTAAACCCAATTTTTTAAACCCTTTGAGGATTAAATCCAAAAAATTTACCTTGAAGAAGATTAAAAGAAAAATCCATGTATGATTGAATCTTAAAATCCTATGAAATTTCATATTATATGGTGGAAAAAATATAAATGTTTTTAAAATGGGAACTTCATGATATCAAATTAAAAATTTTAGGATATAGTTGCTTTAGATTAGATGGGAGTCAAATCAGAAAAATTGGGAGTTTATAAATATTGTGTCAGATGAGACTAAAGCTATAATGAATTAAATGGGAATGTATGAAAGCTTGGTGTGAGTAACCTAAACATTTTAATGGCATAAAGGACTGAAAATTGTGTCATATAATATTTAAAATCGTTCATGAGTGAATCTTAGACCACCAATATGATGTGCCTTTAATATTTTCATTTATAAATCTAAAGAAAAGAGATCATGATACAAAATGATTTCAAAGATGATGAGATATTGACCATGGGGATGGAGTTCAATCCATGAAGTTTATTATATGTCAATAAAATGAATTCTAACTCTAGATTTAGTTTAGGTAATTCAATCACCACATGTCATAGTGATATTATAATGTTTCAATGGTTAATGAAGTAAGATTTTTTTTGTGTGATATTACACAACTCTGGGTTTCCACAAGAAAATCCTGAAACATTATACATGGTAGGTGAATTGGTTTTCATAGAAATTAATGACTCCATGTTTCAAAATAAGTCATTTATACATTTTAAAACATGATCTTGCATTGTTGGGAGGAGGTTGTTTCACAACCATCGGGGCATAATATTATACACCCATAGAGAAAGATAAATATAGCACATTTTATGGAATTAAAAAGAGAAATTATATCCATGTTTTTTAAACAATTATAATTAATATTCTAAATCAGTTAATGCATGTCAAAGGGTAGTAAAATATGGAATTTTAATTTTTACTTCTTTGACTGAGCTGACCACATTTCTAATTTTATAGTATTTCTATATTTCAAATTATGTAATACCATCATGTGAAATTTACAAAGAATAAATAAAAGAAAATGCAACCAATGTTGTTGTTTGTATTTTGAGAAATATAATAATATTATAGAGTATATGATAACAATGATATTTTATTTTTATCATATATTTTTGACATTGAATCTCTTAAATAACAATAAATAAATTCGTACTGAAGATCCTAATGTAATTAAAGAATGATCTAATTTCGATGAAATATAATCCAAGAACATATTTGTGATGTTTTAATCATTAGTTTAGAGTAGTTTTTTTAAATTGGGGGAACCAATATAAATAAATTTTTGGGAAATAATTTTAATTGGGTCATATATTTATATGGGTTATAGATGAGACCTTACCTTCTCATGTAATCACTTTTTGTATTAGTGATGAAATATTTGTATTATGTTTGACCCAAACAATGTAATGATGTAGTCACCCACATTATAGGGAAAACCATGTGAATATATTTTCTTCTATTTGTATGCTTTAATTTCTATATATAAGTGAGTGTGATTTGTTTGAGTGGATCATTTCCTAAATAAGTAACAATTGTTAATTTCCAACTTGGTATATATTTTTAAAATAAATTAATCCTCATTTAACCCCATTCTTATAGTTACACTATTACATAGCTTGTCCATTAATATAGAAATGAGTTACACACCCTTGTATTTTCAATGAAATATTATTTCATTAATTCTTAAGGGTAATATTCTAATTATTACAAATCTATTTTGACCAATAAATTTATTAAATTAAATTGATAAAATATTATCGATGGTTCTTTTAAATCGTCTAATAATTATTTCTCTATATATTATAATGATGTCTTAATGTGTATTTTTTACTATGTTTTTAGATACAAACAATGAAATTTTTGATCATGGGATATTTCATTCAATAAAAAATTTATTAAAGATATAAGAAAATATTGGGGTTAAGAATCTTAATATGGTGAAGTAATTTATAGGTTTGGATATAATTTTATTATCCTTATTTTATAAAAGATTATATTTAATTATGATTGGGTTTTCTACATTTCAATTTTTATTTATTTGTCCTCTTTTCAGATCAAGAATAATGGTGAAGTGTCTAATATTTTCTTCAGAAGTGAATATTACTACAATGAGACATATTATCACTATATTTATTTATTATTTTTGTTTATTTTTTCCAAGTATTAATAATTTCTCTATTTTTCATAGTAATTTTCACAAGGAGATGTCTAGTAACTCTATACTAATTGTTTATAATTATTCTTTTTCCAAGGATTAAATCCTTGTTTCTAGGGATAATCATTAAGAGTACAAGGTTATGGGGGATTTTGTTGGAAAATATAAGATGGAATTAGGAAAAATATTAACTTTTTAATGTTTTAGATGTGATTCATTATTTTAATTATAGATCAAATAGAATATTACCTTTCTTGTATTCCATGTGTTTGATTAGAGGATATATGAAACCAAAATTTTGGAATTATTTCAATCATTGTTATATATAGAAGGCTTTATTTGATTCATAGGTTGATCTAGTTTGGGTAAATTTATGCATTTTCAGGAAAAATTATGTCAAAGGTGGAAAATATATTTTCATTAAATTTATTAATTAGATAATTATTTTTCATTTCATGAAATTAGTTGAACTATAAGACACCCTAGATTATCATATTCAATCATTTTTCTCTATTATTATATGGCTTCATGTTTATGAGATAAAAAAGAAGCATTGGGAATCATACGACTCTATATGTCCTAACAATCATTGCATGGATGGGATTCAAAAACAAAGGTAATTTTAATTTCATTCACCATGAAAATTAATTTTTGAGTTTATTTTCTATTTTTTACTCTTCTTGGGGGAAATGACATTGTCCTTATCCCTAAGGATGAATAAGTAACCACTAACTTGTATAATTGGGTTACTAAGAATTTATAGTATAAAATAAATTTATTTACCCAAGAATGTAAAATGATTTTCTTTTTATCGAACTTTTGGGTTCAAAAGAATTGAAAGTTAAATAAATAAATCTGTAATTTACATCAATATATAATGTTCTTTGGATCAGTGTCAACCTACATGCACGGTGTGAACACTACCTTGATTATTTTTTAATATCTAATAAAAGAAACATATATATATATAGACTCAAATATAAATAATATAAATATAGAATCAATGTGAAGAGGCCGATCAAGTTGAACTGGGTAGTCGTTGTGAAACCCATCACGAGGAGTAAACACCATCTACTCCTAGAAAGACTCACACACCCACCCAAGAATGATATTTTTAAAATAATAAAGGGAAAAAAATAAATTTCCTATGATTCCAAGATTTATAACCTAAACCTTATTTATGAAGAATATATTCCAAAATGTGAAAACCCATATGGTGAAAAGTCATCTTTGACACATGGTCGATTTGTTATCCAGGTGAATCTGCACCTGAACAGAACACTATTTAGAAGGATCAAAAACGGCCAGACATAGGGGAGTGGAGAAATTAAGAAACCCTTGTTTCAGTCATTCTCTCAGATATATTCCCTCTATCGAATGTTGGTATCTCTATTTGATATCTAAGGACAAAATCTAGACAACAGAAAAAAACTATTATTTGAGAATATATCAATTTTATATCAAATCAAAGTGGAAAAAAAGAACTAATCGGGTGATAGAGGATCATTGCAGTCATAACCACAAGATTAAAGTGAAGTGGATTTCAGGGACCACATGAGATGTTATCCTATATAAAGGAGAAAAATTTGTAAGTATCAGTGGTTTCATGAAATTGTCTTCAAGGGTAGAGAATCAGGTCATTGAAAAAATAAAGAAACACACTCTAGAGAAGTGCAATCCCCTGGATCAACAATGATCAATGATCCAGATAAAAATTTATCTTTTTAAGGAAAACATTTATCTAGTGGAAAAAAATAATTAAATAGAGGAGAATAAAGATCCACTTTAACAGTGTCTACACATGATTAATCCAATGAAAATAAGAATCCCATAATTAAAATTATAAATTTAAAATGGAATGTATAAAATTAGTGGAAAACATAAAATAATTTAAATCGAAACATTTATATGAGGCATAAAAAATCCCCAACATTTTAATTAAATTAATTCAATCATGTTCTTCTCACAACCTATTTTATATAATTGGGACCAAGATGATTCATTCTAAATAGTTCTTGAACATAGGCAATGTCATGGCCTTTATCATACCATCATCTTAATTTTACACCATGGGTATCTTAGTGACACTAATTATACTAGATTCTATTATATCCATACCTAAATAAAGTCTAATATCAATGTTATAATATCTACAAATGCATAAATAATTTTTAGACAAGGTCAATGTAAATTGGCTATAATTTTGAACTAAATTCAATCACCAAATAAAATTAACTCACAAATAAAAATGTCCAAAATATATAATATTTAATAGCATCGATCAAGGTTATATTTTCCACCACAGTTGTGTAGAGGACAACCATTGATTGCATGCTTCACTTCTTAGATTCAATTCCTCAATATGAATGGAATAGAAAACTAGTGAGTGATTTTAGTGTTTTAATATTTTCACCGTAATCCAAGTAATAAAATAAGAAAATGACAATTTTAAAACAATCATTTAATCCATATCGAAGGAAAAAATAATAAAAAATAGAAAAATAAAAGTTGTACACTTCAAATAATTCTAGCAAGTCTTGCAAATTTTCCCCCGTAGACCTATACAATTTACACATAGAAAATGATATATTTTGTATAAAAAACATTAGAATAAATAACACTCACGACCACGTTAGCACATGGAATATTAATAATGATGGTAGCCTTATATTCATTTTAAAAGGAATGTACCAAATAAAATTTAAAAAAATCATAATTCATTAATTTATTTAATTTCCTCAAATAGAGAAATTTTAATACTTTTCTTACATAATCATACTATTTCATGTAAATATTTTGGGACTTCCAGTATTTAATTATTTTCATACCCATGATTTTATTAACATGTCTTATGTGTTTTATTTTGATAAAAGAGTATAATTTTATCATGAGAAAATATATAGTCCTCATATTTTTAATTATTAAAAAAAATTATCAACAAGAAATATCATGTAAACTGATTCATGTTTAATATACTTAATGTGTACACATGCATAAAAAATTCTTATGAAAAATTTATTTTCAATCATAACATAGGATTTACTTTTATAATGTTTCCAATAATAAAATTTAATCCCATATAAAGAATTATGAACAAGAAAAACCTGATTTGGTAAAATAAATTATAATATACATTTGGAAGAGTCAAAAAAATTATATCGTCAAGTGTACCATGAAAAAAAGTTGTTTTAATATCCAATTCTTCAATATGAAAATAACACTTGGATGAAAGGAAATAATAATCCTTATAGATAAATATTTTAACAATGTGGCTAATATCTCACTATAATCAATACCATCTCATTGATGAAATCATAGATAAAAATCATCATAAAACATGATTTTATATCTTTATCATTTTTCTCCTTCTACTATTATATCCACTGAGTACCTATAATCACTTGGTTATTGTGTTTGGATAAAAATTTCATGTATAATTATTAAGGAGTGAATTAATAAATTCTTGTATAAAAGAAAAACATTTAGTTTCTTATTTTTACTATAGATCATTCCTTAAATATTGATGTTCATCCTTTCAAAAATTCTATGAAACAATAAAATCACAAGCATCTATATTAGCTAGGATGAAAGGGTATATAAGAAAAATTAATATTCTCTCTCTATCACAGGTGAGATGATAGTATTTGAGATTATAATGATCTTATGTTTTATATATGTAATCCAAATAAAAATTAGATTCACCTTGAGTCTAAGAGATAGAAGTGTTATGATCCATCTAGGATCGGGGCGGGACTTTATATTCCAAAGTAATTTCAACACATCTAGCTGAAGAATTTATGATAGACACTCCATATTAATTTCAAGAAACAACATATTCTATTACTTTTCTTTAGTGATACCATACTTATGAAACACTACATTGTGACTTACTATACAATTTTAATAACCCGGTTTAACTATACATGGAATATACCCCTTAGCACCCTATGGATCACGAAAGCACACTCTACATCCCTATGAGCTAATTTATCAGTTCATGTATATGCATAAGCTATGGATCCAAAAATCCAATGTTGTGAAATAATTTGGAGAAAACCATTCCAGATCTATTATGTTGTTCAAAAGGAATTATAATAATATGGGAAACAATTGATCATGTATACTTCCATAGAGGAAGTATCTACCAAAAAAGACACAGGGACCATAGAATGGGAAAACATTCACCTATCAATTTTTAAGACAGTGCTATCAATTTTTTATACTAATTCATTCGGTTTTTGTTATTCGAAAATATTTTGGAATTTTTTTATCTCCTCATATTAAACTAATTATATGAATTTAGCAAACATACACTCTAATCCATTATAATTTCATATGATTTTTTTACTAGGTGCACTTTATACAGTATAATTATTTTTCATAAAAGTCAAATGATTGTCATAATTATATTTGAGTATATAAATCTATACATTCAAAGAGTATCTATCAATAATGAATATGTAATACAATCCTCCACTATTGGGGTGTCCCACAAATGGACCTAAATATCAAATTGGGCACACTCAAGGGGTTCTATAGCCTTATAAATTGACATACTAATGTCAAATCATTTGGAATTTCCATATACACAATTATCAAAAAATGATAGAATCATAAGAATGATGTTACTCATATGCCATTGATTTTTAGTTTTTCATGACATTTGGAACTAACATACATGGAACGACTTTGGAAAATGGGGGTTCTATCTAATCATGAATCTCATGAAGAATTCAGTTGACTTATATAAACTATAAAATATAACACATAGAGACCATTCTGTTGGTTTCCTTTTATAATAGTGATGAATGCTCCAGAAATTTGAAGACTTCCCGAGTCTAAACTAAGTGTATAGACTTTCTAATTATGTAATCCTTGGTAATTGAAGTTTAGTTTATGATTGGGTACCCACCTTACCTCATAAACAGTTTTAACAGTTTTATCATGAATCTATAAATAAATCGATCTTATTCCCATAATATTTAATTACCTTTTATTCCCTAAAAACACATCTCCAGATTCAATTTCACATTACATAATAAGGTAATACTTCCTTGGACAGATGGAAGTAAAACCATGAATCTAGGATCAATTCATCATAGTTAGAAACATAAAAATAATTCAACAAAACAGTATTGTCAAAAACCTTCTCAATAAATAAATATTAGTCATTAATATTTTTTCTATAATTGCATTTCTTATTAGGGAAGTTCCTCTTTATATGAGAAAGTTTCTTACATTGATATAAAATTGTTCTTTTTCATTTTTATTTAAATATTTGTTTCTAATATTATTTTCTTCCCTTACTCCCCCCTATAGACTCACTTATACCCTTATTGTTCATACCAAATTCCTAAGGAGTAACACTACCCTACTTTAAGAGGCCTTTGGAGAGTAAATCAGTTGGAAATTATTTAAGAGAAATGGTGTATTTTCTATAAACCAAATAATCATTAACATAATTAATGTTATCATCTAATGAAGTTCACTATATTATCGATTGAAGTTCATCTTTAAATTTGATGTCTATGTTGTCCAGATCTAATAAGTAATTATTAATTTCATCAATGTATGACCGAAATATTGTTTTAGGACACATTTTGAATGTATATAATATCATATTTTTATATAATCTACTAACATGATACTTATTCATATTAAGGGGTTATTTTTTGACCATATACCAATAGTAGATAAGTTAGGTGAAACCTCTTATAGAACATTATCTATTAAAGATAAAATTATTAGAATATGGTATTTCCTATGAAACTATACGATAACATCAACATGGGTGATAATATTATACCCATAATTGGAATGGGAAGTCCATTATTTTTAGTTCAATCAATATAATCAATCAATTTATGAAGATCTTTATGTGTTGTCATATTAATCCACTAAAGGCTATATATTTTTTCCATTCAAATGTATCGGTATTGAACATTGTATATCACATTATGTTTGTTTCAGTAGGATATGATATAACTTTTGGGGGGGGGAACATTGATGTATTTTTTAAAAATAAAGGTCAAGGAACCACTAAAATTTATAATAAGGTTGCTAATAAATGATAGGATAAATTTTATTTATTTAAACAAGATAGTGAAATTATTTTATTTGTATCAAACTTCTAGATTCATGTGATAAAAATATAACGAGAATTAAGTTGTAAAAAACCAAGATATATTTTTCTTTAGATCAACATGATACTATATGAATGGTGAGAACAACAACTATGTCAGTTATTTTATTATATGAATAAATATGTAAGAGATATATACTATAATAAAAATAATATAACCATTTAAAATAACTGAGGAGGCTGGCATTGTTGAACTGGGTGTTGGTGGTGAGACCCCACTAAAAAGACTCAACACTGTCCACTCCTAGATAGACTCATGATGACACCCAATAAATATATATTTTCAGTTATTAGAGAATAGATTAATCATTATATGAAGGTAATCATAAACTAAAACCATGTTACAATGTATAGATGTCATGATCTTGACCCCCTCTGATGGGTAGTCATCCTATAACCAATGTCTTTTCGTTATCCACTGAATATCCCACATTATGAAACATGAGTTATAAGGATCATCATGATAATGACATAAGGGAGTTTAGGGGAAGGAAAAATCCAATTTCCATATTTTTTGCAATGATCTTACCTGTGTAGAATGTTTATCCATAAATTTGAGATATAATGATAAAAGCCAGATGAAACTGAAAACACACAATTGAGAAAAAATAATATTCCTCTCAAATCAAAGAAGTAGTGGAGAATTAATGCAGTTTCAGAGGATCATTAAAAACATGGTCAGAATAGTGGAATGATAGATTAATGGATGAAAGGGATCACATGGAATTTTTACCTAACAAAACATGGAATAACAGGAGAAGCAGGTGTACTCACATGATTGGATACAAGCTTAGAGAAGACGATCATGGTAAACAAAAATAAATACAAACAAGAGAAAAAAATCCCTTGAATTAACCATAATCAATGGTATAGGTATAAAATTCTACACTGTATGGAAAACTGTATATCCAGTTGATATAAATAACACAACGAAGGATAATAAAGAGCCAAAGTAATAGTGTCTATAATGGTGTAATACCATTAAAATATAAATCCCATAATAAATCATCAAAATATACAATAGTAAGAAATAATTAATGTAATAAATTTAAATAATAATTTTTTTTATTTATGTGGGGTATAAAACAAAAATTAATTATTTGTGAATGTGTTGAAAGTCATATCTCTTTTAGCCTTTGGTTTTCATGGATCTCATCTTAGATCATATCTTTTACTTGTTTGTGGAGTCTTTAGTGATCTAAACCAATTTTTATAGAATATTGAGAGTTTGTAATGGGAATGGGTATAAATTTAGAATGATCCATGTTTGAGGGGGGTGGGTAATGGGTGTCTTTCATATAATATTGAACATGGACAAGAAGATGATATTTGGGATATTTTTTCAAGATTTTAATAAAAGCTAGAACATTGAGATAGAGAATACTTATTTAATGTTTCAGATAAAGAAACCATTTATCTAATTTCTTATTATTAGGGGCTATGCTGAAATTTACTATTTTTGATATACTATAATACTTTATGCTATTTAGTTAATACATGACTTGTATTTTCGATTGATAATTTTCAAAAACCTATGATATCTTTTTGAAGGATTTTTGGAATTTGAGCCTCCCGCTAAAGGTTTTTATCTTTTATGGAATCGTTGTTATGATATGATACCTGTAAGATATTATATATAATACTGGAATTTAGTGTTAGATTAATCTTTTCTACTCATTAATATACAAGTGGATTCAGTGGTTAATTCGTTGTTTATGTGAAAAAGTATGAGATTTATTGTGGGAGAAATGGGGGATTCTCATCACACTGGTTTCAACTTAGTTAGTGATCGAAATATTGGTTCTTTAAACATGGGTAGCCTCTAAAATTAGAGATGTGTTTTTTGAGGCCTTCTCTATTTCATGGGGGGTTTATATTCATATTAATGAATTAAATTTAAATCAAAAGATGTTACATGGTGAAATTTTCATTAAAATTTAATGTGATTTATTAGAAAATTAGGCTAGTCAATGTAAATATTTTCCCTTTTTAGTGAAACAATTATGGTAATGTATTGTGTAGGATATGTTTTTTCTATCCAATAATTTTATTAAAAACAATAATGATGTATCTTATTAGGGAGGCATATATATAGGCCTAGGTTTTACATCAAATAATATCGTTGGAGAGTAAATTAATCAATAAATAATTTTATTAAGGAAATATCGATTCCCTTAATAATTGAGGATTTTTCAATTTTTTAAGAATTGATGTTTTTTTGATTAAATAGTTACGGTGAGTTGTCATGTAATAGGTTTTCTAATATTTTATTAATTACAAAATTTTTGGTCTTTCGAACATCACCTCAACTAGTCACTTTGTTAATTAAATTTTTGGGATTACTATGATCAACATTTTGTTCCGGTTTTCTTTTATTTGGATAAGTGGGAATAAAAATTCTCATTTTTGGGAGACATTATAACTACATTAAATTTTCATGTTTTTATGGACAATTTTTTTCTTATAGTTAGTTATCCTATACATAGGAATAATTATTATTATTATATTTATGGTTTGATTTCAAATATAATATATTTTTATAATGTATTTTTATCTTTAGAAATTTACTAATATAATGTATTGAAATAAATTTTTCCAATTTATATTTATATACTTTTATTAAATTTATTTATTAATATATTTATAAAAATATATTTATATAATTTATTTACATTAAATAATACATTTATGATATACCGGTACAAGTGAATCATAAATGGTATTATTCTATATGTGAATTAAAATAAAATAAAAAATGTATTAATATTTATTAATAATCTCTTTATTATTTTAATAATAATAATAATATGATTAATAAATTTATAATATTTTCAAATACACTTATATAATATATATATACATATCAGAAAACATATATAAGAATATATATATATATATATATATTTCTGTGGGTGTATTTATTTAATTTATCTAATGTATTTAAATACATTTATATGATGTACTTATATAACATGTATATTATAAAAAAATTTATATAATTTATATTTATATGCATATAAATAAAGTAATGAAAAATATAAATATCACTTCCCCCCTCATGTGCATCCGTGTAGTTGGTTTTTTAAACTACAAAACAACTTTAAAAATGTGGGAGGTTATTAGAATGAACTACGGATTCATTCAATTATTGGTCGATTTCAAGAGGATGGGATTATAGATTATCCCTTTTAGGGTCTTGTTTTAGATTTTTTTACTGCCTTTTAGATTTAACATGCATATATATGAAGTCCTTCTAAGAGAAAATATGGGTTACCCATATTCTAAAAGTGACCGATCAAAAATATGTATAAATATGAACATATATATATGTGAATTTATCCACATGTATATATGATATTTTATCCATATTTTATCTCATTACTTATTTAAATTGTGGTTTAAATTCATGTAACTGGGCACTCTGGAATTTATCATCACCGACGGAGGAAGTAAGTGTTGTTGTTTCTAGATTGGGCCCATGAGAGGGGTGTCCTACATATCAACACAAAGTGAATAGTAGCACACATAGTTTGGATATTTTTAACGGTGCACATAATACCTTTTAATGTTATGGCATAATCACCACTATAGTGAATTTCAATGTCATGCAACTATGACGAAAAAACTACATCTAGATTTTATGTATCCATGATTGATATGTCTTGTAATTGAAAGTCATATGACTAGGACATACATAGAAAACTTTAATGTGATCCGTAATGGAATAAATAAGGAAAGGGGCCTAGAAATATATTCATTTGATATTTACAAGGGAAAATCCATTCTTAATTTGATTTAAAAATGATTTATGTGATGGTAGATTGGATGTATATTAGAAAGGATGTCCATTATTTCTCAAGGATCATTGAATAGACTATGGTGGAAGATCAAAGAGTTCAAAGGAAACATAGTATATATATTTTTTGGTTTATAATAACCAAACCATGTAGTAATGGAGGTTTGTGGTAGCGGGACATCTATCAATCCTCTAAGAGAGATAGAGAGAGTCCTCATTATCAAGGTAAGAAATTATGGACTATATATTATGTCTCTTATCAATTAAGGAGAAAAAATGAGGTAAATATTATATTGGATACGCAAATCTAATTATCAAATTAATACATGATTTAAAGGGATAAAACCAGTGTTCATACATCCAGAATGTATATAAGTGGGTAATGGAGGAGGTTTGGAATCATAAGGCTCAATATAATCTTGGTCTAGTTTAGAGAGTATCATCAAGGTCGTTTGAGAGATTATTTTATATTTAGTTGGGTATTTCAATTAGTAGGGTTCAGGGGTATGTTTAAAGTTATTTGGGAACATAAAACTAGGATTTTTCGGTAGGAGGCACATACGTAATGGAAACAAAATTTGATAAGATCAACAAACATGGTCTTAGTTGGGTGTATTGAGAAAGGGGTTTCTAGTTTGTTAATATGTGAGATAATATAAAGGTGATATCCCAAGATAGATACGGATATAATACTATTAGATGAGGGATATCACATATAGGCACATGTTGGAGTCAGAAAACAGTTGGATGGCCATTGAGAGATGGACAAGGGTCCTTAGGGAGAAGAATGAAACACTCAAACACCACCATTGTTGAATGATTAGGTTGTGAGGTGATTCTAACTATTCAAATAGGAGGACCTCATTATAAGGGTCTTAAATCCTATCCATGGGGATGTTTTACGAAATATGGTCACTTATAATGATCATGTCCTTTTATGTATATAAATACCTTTTATTCCTATTATTTTCCCTTTAGTGTTAATTCTAAATTCACATAAAGATGTATCTTTAAAGGTTTGTTCATCTAATTGGTTTGATAAGATGTTTCCAGGATTCCTATTTCTCTTATATGAGTGGTTGGGTTCTATTATATAGGTAAGAGTATTCGTGTTCCTTGAAAACCATTGATAACTATATCAGGTGCCTAGTTCTCTTAGAAATGGTGCACGATGTAGTCGTTACATGAACTAGGTGTGGGGTGAATCATATATGGACATGGTATAAGGGAAAGGCATTGAATATTAGGGAGTGGCTATGTTTGGAACAAGGTTTTTTTAAAATTATTTTTCATCCTCCTATTTCTTTTAATTATTTTATAGAATTTATAGTGATCTTCTATCAATTAAATTCGAGTGCTAAAAAATTCTTCCATTTTGGATTTGATAGTTATTTGGAGTATCACATTTCATTGAAAATATGATTTGGGATTATAAATTGTATAATTAAAACTCTTAGGTTGAAGAGTTATGTGTGTTAAATTCTAGGTGTAGATGTTCACTGTACTCTATCACGAGATTTGATGTGGTACCCATAGTGTACATGGTGTTCCTCTACAAATAATAGGGACTACATCATTATGGTGAACCAATGAACTGGGATAATCTTATAGATGAAATATCTTTTTTTAGGTATCACAATATGATATCATTATGTTATATATACCTCATCACTTCAAAATTATCCATTAGAGATTAAGATCATAGGTTAGGCATGAATGATAGGTTATAAATGATTTTTCATGATCCACATGTGTTAGAAGTGAATTAAAATTTTAATATTTGAGATATTTTTATAGTGGATTGAGTATTTGGTTTGAGTCTCCAAATAAATATGATATGTTTTAGCTTGAATCTAAAAATGGTATAATGCTATTCAGAGTGTTTGAAAATAAAATAAATGAAATTAATTTTTATTAAAATAGAAATGAAGGATGATAAAGGCCATATGAGGGTTTCTTTTTCACTATAAGGAACTATATATAAAAGTGTGTAGGTACGGGGCATCAAGAATCATGTAAGAGAAATTTCACTAGTGGAGGTGTGTTATTACTACTGTGTGGCTCATATAGTGGTTGTAAATAAGAGAGGGGAAGCCTGGGATCATAGTGGGATTTAATATAAATCACCAAATAAAGATAAATTTCTGTTCTAATTGATGTTTGTGATTTGTGAGACATGTAGTTTTTATTTGATAAAAATCTAGATATTATTTAGTGGAGTAGGATTCCCATGAACTATTGAATTTATTGTTGTGTTATTAATTTATTTTTTCTACAAATAATATTTATTACCCAAATATTTGGCATCAAGTAGGTTATACATTTTTCTTGTTGATTATATAGAGAAGATTCCCAAAGATGGGTTTCTAGCCTTAGAAAACTGTTTAATGGTGAAAATAAATTTACATTATAGAATTAGTGAGTAAAAAAAGGTATGTTTCATGATAAGAGAGTGAATTAAATAATTTAAAAGTAAAATAATTCTAAGAACATGAGAATTGGTGATTATAAGGATATTATAGAATTCGTGGAAAACACTCTTCTGATGTATTTTGATGAAAATACATTCCATATGGTGACGCTTTTTATTGATTTGGAGGATATTTAGGTGAATCATGAAAGAAAGTATAATGAATAATACATCAAAAAATTTATATTTGAAAAAAAATGATATTATAGTTTGTGAATGTCAAAAAAATATATATTTAGGTAAACATCTAGTTGTTTTCTCCAAAATAATGATGGAATAGTTTAATATTAAAATCTAAGCACGAAACTATTTTTTGGAAAACTCAACCTAGAATTAAATGATGTTGTTTAATCATTGTTTATGAATTAATAACGATGAAAAACCCATAATGGTGAATCCTCGGGAAATAATGATATTTTTATAGTGACTAGTCGACGTAACTATGATGTATGGTTGAAAGAATGAAGGAATGGCTCCAGAACCTGCTTGAAAAAATGTCTATCAATATAAATAGGTGATTTTATATATTGGAAGTGTGGAAAATGTTAATATAATAAGGAAATGACATATGTTCATTAAGTGAATGATGAAATATGGAAAAATAGGAAACAAAAAATGAATAGGTTTAGGAGAATACAATGATTCATGATGGGAGGTTTTCAAATTATTTTTTACATACATCAAAGAAATATGTGGATGATTCAAACTAGATTTTAGATTCTAGTATCTATTGTCATAAATGTTCAATAATATATAGCTTTGATAGTTATGTGGAGTGTGACAATGATATTACAAAAAATTGATATGAAGTCATAAATAAGGATTTGTAGCATCAGTATAGTGTGAGTTAGATTTTTTATGGAGTTATTATCACACTTACAAATGATATGTTTTAACCTATTTTGAGATTGATGTTTAGTTATTTGGGTATATTGTATTATAAATGGTTTAACATTTATTATTGTTTTAGAGCTCTCAATGTAACAATATGAGTAATGGCCTTAATCAAAGGGTATCAAATTGGGAATATGTACAAATGGATTTTAAGAAGTGAATATTCATCAATCCTAAAAATTCTATTACCGGTGATGTTTGGATAGATATGTATAAACCTGTTTAATTTAAAAATAATGTGACATTTGATTTATTATTTATTATAATTGAGAAGACACAAATTTGTTTTCATCATATTTGATAATTTCAACAACCATAATGTGTGTAGGGGGTCTGGTATATCATGGGCATGAAATTTAAGCTCAAAAATAAATGATGATGGGGAAGTATTATAATTTTAAAACCAAGATAGAAATAATTTTTAGTTATTTATGAATTTAATATTACAAAATATTTCCCTGGATAGAGAATATATATTGTTTCATCAATTAAGTAGTTGAAATTTTACATTGAATCTAAAAATGGTATATGGGTTTGTGGTGAATTTGAAATGAAAAAGAAACCTAATTTTACTTATAAATTGTAAGGATCATGATATAGTCCATAAATTGGATTTTTTTTTTCTGAAACTCAATATATATGGGAGTTTGTTGGAATGATTCATCAAATATCAAAAATGAGAAACTTTTCTAGTGAAGGAATGTGAATAGTTTATTCCACCACCCATTTGTGATTTGAATAATAAAGGGGAATAATTGGACCATAGTGGTATTATAAATTGATAATTGACTAAATATGATATTATTACACCAATTGAAATGTGTGATTTACCATACATTTAATTTTATTTGACAATAAATGTACAAATTCTCGGGTGGAGTAGAATTTTCCCAAACAATGTTAATTATTGGTGTTATTTTCAATTTATTTATTCTATAACAAATATTTATACACCAATAACCTAGACAAGAAATATAGGTTCCAAAAACTTGGTAACATGTCTTGATTGTGTGCATTAGTGTGCAAGGAACAGGATATTCTGACCTAAGCATTATAACCTAGCTGAAATGAGTTGGGCGAAAATTGACACTTGTTGAAATATTGGGTCGGTTTATTTTCAACGTTTGAATTTTAGTTTTCATATTTTCAAACAAAATATTTTATTATACTATGTATGAATGAAACCCATAAATGCCAAACTCTTTTTAAAAAATGGGCTTGTCTACAAAATTTTTTCTAAAAAAACACTCTACACTTATTGATCATATGGTCGGTGATATCATGTAATGAAAAGTATGAAGGTGTAGGCCACACGTGATATCTATTTTATAGATCATTACTACACATCATCATATATATCTATTTTCATATTTCCCACCAATACTACTAAAGAACTTTGATTTATTTTCATATCCCCTTACCAAATGAAATCATACTAAATTTTTAGTTCACACACTCTATGTAAATGCATGTCATGAATATATCCTCAGGGGGTTAATGCATTAAATATGTATTTTGGGATCCATATTAATCCTTGTAGAAATAAAATGTAGATCTTGACAATCTCCAATTTGATTTGAAAAAATGGATTCATAAATATGATTCAATATATTATAAGTTAGTCATTGAATAAAAGGATTGAATAATTTTTAGTATCCATGCTTTGGGGGTGGTATTAAACTCAAATGGATATGGCCATTCATTTTTTAGTAGACATTGGTTGAATTCATGGGTCAATTGAAAAGAGAAACAATATATGAAGCTATATGGGTGTTATATATATCAGTGTATAATAATTCCTACATTATTTTTAATTTCTTGAGCGATTGGATTCCCCAAATAAAAACCTTCCAATTTTTACGTGGAGAGGTAAGTATAATTTTTTTACCTCTACAATATATCTAGGGCCTCAAAACCTAGGTTAAAGTATGATTATTTTAATCCTTTGAATAATATTTGGACAAAACCATGTGGACACCCCAATTGGTTCAAAAAATATTGAAATAATTCATAATGTATATAGGGAAGGAGTGCCATTGATTAGAGTAAATTAGACATAACTCTTCATTAATATATTTTTGGTAGTCATGATGGGGTTCAACCTCATAATTCCCTATAGTATTCCCTATAATACCGAACAAATTAATTCTAAATAATCCCTAGTCTATACTGGAATATGTTCAATATAAATAGTGGGTCCATATATTTGACATAAACATAGATCCTTAGGATCATATTTTGGAAATAATTACAATGTTTCTCAGTGGGTACATATTACTGGTCTATGACTAAAATATTAGAGTGTGTCCAGGAATGTTCAATATGGAAGCTTGGTTTTTAGAGGTATGGACTCCCATTGGGTATGTGATACTAGATTTGTATTTGATTTACCAATGCTTAATGCACATATATAATGGATACCATACATTCAATATATTGAGGTTGTTCAATGGGTTGTGGTGTTGGGTAGTAGTGCATAATAAGATATACTAACTCCACAGTGAGGTTTGGCTTCCAAGGTATTGATTTAGGACAGCGATCCAAGTAGTATCGATTATATTTTCCCTTTCAATGAATGATGACTTATCCAAAAAGTTGATTTCTGTACACTCAACGATCAATTTCATTCCTTGTGGGGTAATTTAGAAGGAGATAGTTGTAGATTATGGTTATCTTGGGTGTGATGAGAGGTCATAAAACTGGATTTAAAGTATGAATTTTTGTAATAATAGAAATAATATGAATATATTTATAAATATTTTTCACCTTATTGGTTGGCATGTATTTTTTTATATCTACATAAAAAATGGTGAACACTGCCCACATACATGAGGTTGGAACCACAGTCTATGATGGCATGAGAATCGTGTGTAATGATGACCCATGATACCTCCCAATATAAAATAAGATTTCCTTCTTTAATATATTCAATCATACGAGAGTTTTGGTATTTACACACATAGATATATTCAAATCCAAAAATCATTCTAGTCTGAAAGGTACCAATGGTGAGGGAGGAACATGTTGTGGATAAAGGACATTGGGGTTCTAGGGTTTCCTAAAAGACGTGAAATATCACTCAGGTATCCGATATCCAAGATAATGCAATCCCATTGGAATCCTGATGGCTCCCAATTAAATAAATTACACAACATGAGCCTGAGGTGAGGAGATAATGCCATATGTGGTGAGATGAAGCTCTGACTAAAGGACATACACTAAGAAATAATTATATATAATAGAGAATTAATAACTTGAAAATTTGAAGGAGATCTTCCAATTATTTGTCAAAATTATTTATACATTGATTTATTCTTTGTTTAGAGTAGTTGAATGGTTTGTTAAAATAACATGGACCATGACTTACACTACAAGGTGGTGTAAAACAACCACTTATGAGAATATTGTAATATATTATTGAAATTAGAATTGAAAATCATCTATAATGTTTGAGAAGTATATGGGGGATATAAAGATATTAGTTTATTCCATGGATGGTAGGGTCACCATCCCAAGATATTTATGAGAAATGATGGACAATGAATACATTAAAAGAGTTATCAACAAATTGATTGATATAGAGTGGAATGATTTTCTCATACCTAAAGAGGTCTTCTAACAAGTATCTATACATAAAATAACTAATTTTATATTTATTCAAATACACTAAACACTATTTTTATTGTAGAGTAAGGTTGATACCCAAACCCCAATAAGTTATCCTTAGTACAATGTGGGTGGCAATATGATATCAAGTGTGGTATGGTCGGCCACCCTTGTGAAAGGGGAATAATCACTGTGATATAATGTTATAATCATTATTCTATACAAAATATATTGGATTCCCCTTTATTTTTCAAAGGGATGGGATGTGGTAGGTGGTTGGTGGAAAACCCCACCAAACCCCCTATAGAAGAATGCAATTGGGGGTCAGGTTTTCTTATAAAAGGTGGTTGGATCCCTTGGATTGATCACCATGTTCACCATAGTCATATCATATCAGTATATATGGTATTTTTTCAATTTTTTAGACATTATTAATGATATATATTATGTGTTTTTTCTTATAATAATAGTTATAGAGTTTCTACCCCCTTTTACCATAGTGAGATCCTTCAATTTTCTTGTTATTTTTACCCCTTTCATTTGGTGGGTTTTCTATGGTACAAATAGTGTCATTTATTTAAAAAAAATTAACTTTATTTTATCTCATAATTATTACAACACTTTTGGGACAATCACTTAAATCTAACAAGATGTATTAGATATTTTTTTATGGACCTATATTGTCATCGTTTTTGGGGGTATTAACAATTCTTATAAATTTTAGTATGATTTGTCATGATGACTCTGGTTGACCTCTCACATCAGGAAAAATTTATTGAGATTATTTAATACACCTTGGTGAAATATATGAGGTTATAGAATGATGACACATCTACATGATGATGATATTTGTTTCCGAAAAAATCAATGGGAAATTTTTGTTGTTGTTAAAAATAACGATTCAAGTAGTGTTGAGGAAGGATAATTACATAATAGAAAATGGAAAAAGACCAAAAATGTGATGATGGAGCATGGTTCTAGTGGGTGAAAGAATCAAAAAATGGGGGAAATGTGGTGAGTACATTATGAGATATAGTATTAATTGAATTCATAATGACTTGTGTAAGTAGGAAGCATCTCAACAATAAAAAAATAACTAACATTAGAGTAACATTATACATGACATTTTTATGAGAATGGTTTGATCACTATGAATATATCCCAAAAGGATATCCAATGACTGTTAATGATCACACCGTAAATAATTTTGGAGTTAGTATTATCAAATTGAATATTCATAATGACATTGTTCAAACCATCTATGGAGTAAGCCATGTGAAGGTATTGAATAATAAAATATTATATATGGGGAAATTTTATTATATCAGATGAAATAATCACATAGGGAATAGATATATAATAATTGGGAAATGAATTATTATGTTGATGAAGGAATATAAAATATAAAATAACCTATACATGATTATTGGTGAACTGCACATGATGGAAGAGATATTTGTCACATAAACATCCTCAATAGATGAATGGACGATGTAATGGAATCAAAATCCTGAACATATGTTATAATGATGACGCAATATTCTTGATGATTAGAAGTTTCTTCATGGTCTTAAAAAGTATCCTTACCATTTTGTGAGTGTTAGTTTTTTAGCATGTAACATTGTATGATGTTTAGGACATAAAAATTGAGAATCAAATAGATCTTATATTTTATCCATTCTTTAATTTTTAAAAAATCATTTATATCCCTCAAATAATAGAGGTATTGTGAATATTTCAAGGACATTTATTGTAGGATATGTTGGGTGCATCCTATCACGAGGAAATGAGATGTTTTGAGTCATAAATACATTAAAATATGGAAATGATATTGAATCCAGACATAAGATCTTGAGTCTAAGTACTAAAAATGGTGGATAATATACAATTTATTATTTTGATACTTTTTTTCAACATGAAGGAATTAAGTGATAGTTCAGGGTAGCATACACTTCATTACTGAATGGAGTGGTAGAGTGGATGAACATAACCCTTTTGGATAGAACAATGTTGATGATTATGTTTATATGAATTTATATATCATTGTACGTAGAATTGGTGAATACCACATGTTACGTGAACAACCAATATCTTTAAATGGAGATTGATATAAAGAAACTGAAAGAGTTGTGGACTAGTAAACGTGTTAACTATTCTTGGATACATTCTTTTGGAAGTCCTGCATATGCATTTTTTGAGGACCATGAATGATCTATGTTGGATTAAAGTACATGAAAATGTATCTTCATGGGGTATAATGATGGTGTGAAGGGGTATAATTTTTGGGACCCCATTGACGACAGACTTATCATTAATAGAGATTTCATTTTTTAAGAAGAAATGGTGGAAAATAATCATCATGGATTCATGGAAAATGTGACTACGAAAAATAGTTTATAATATGTTGGGAAAAAACCCGTATAAGAAAATGTTTCCTCTACAGAATTATGAGAGAACATTAATCTGGAATACATTAACTCTAGACCATTGTGTTCATATCAGGTGAAAAGAGAAATAGTATGGAACTCAAGAAATGTCAATGAGAATAATGTTCCCTAATAATTATTCAATGACTATGTAGAGCCATTTTCAATTTTGGAATAAAACCAAATTCCATTTGTATCATAAAGGATGGAAATAATGAGAAGAAATTAAATTCTTGTACAATAACTAAACATGGGATGTAGTTCCATTACCTCTGGGAATGAAGGATATCAGCAATTGATGGTTCATTATGATTAAGTGAGATAGAAACGAATATGATTAAATATATCATGTAAGAATATTTTTCAAAGGATATTCTCAGAAGTAAGGTATTGATTTCAATGAAATTTTTCTCTTGTTGTTCGACTAAAACTATTTATATAGTTTTGGAAATATGTGATATATATAGATTACATCAATATAAGATACATGTGAAGTCTTTTTTAAAATTTTTATCTTTTCAAAGATATATATATTTTATAACCATAAATATTTATAAAATTAGGGAAATGGAACTTTTTTATAGGTTAAAAAATATGTGTATGGGTCCAAACAGGAAACACGATATTGGAACCAGAGATTTGATTCACTTGTCATCAGCCTTGGATACAATAGACATCATTCTTATAACTGTTCATATTTAAAGGGCATGGATGTTAATAATTTTGTCATTTTTCTATTATATGTGGATGATACATTTGTCGCAGTCCCTAATAATTATCATATCTAGGAGATAAAGGCATAGTTGGATAGTGAGAGTTGATATGACTAGTCATAGGAAACATAGAGGATTGAGATCTCTCAAGTACCATATTCGTTATTAGTGGGGATTCTAATTTTTACTATGGTTTGTACTAGACCAAAAATTTAAAATGTAATGGGAGAAGTTAGTTAGTACATAGAGATTCTGAGATGGGATCATTGTAACTCAATGGAGTGGATCCTATTATATGTCAAGGTGACCTTAGATATTTCACTATGTTATGGAGGATATGATTTCACTACAAGATGATCTATTGATTTGGTTATTTCATGTGTTTTTTACATGAGGAAATCTAATACATGTTATGTTTTTACACTTACAGGAGGATTTGTTAGTTAGTTTTCAATGTTACATAATGTTTTTGATTTATCCATGATAGTGGTAGAATACATGGAAAATATAAAAGATTTAAATGAGTAAATTTGGATGAGAAGGTTGTTTTTGGAGGTTTGGAATAGAGAGGGGTATATTCCAATATGTTTTGATAGTCAGAGTGCCTTGAATGTTGTGAGGAATATTTCATATAGCTATAGGATGAGGAAAATTGGAGTACAATATCACTTTATCCTAGATGTGGTTGATGAAGGAGGTAGGAATATGAAAAAAATTATTACCACATTAAATTTTCCAGATTTCCAAAGGAAGGCAATTGGAAATGATATGTTCCAATGGTAAGAATTTGTGATCAAACTCATAGATACATGAGAAGAATGTTTTGTTGATATAAAATATGTTTTTTGTGGTTGTTTATCAATTAAATATTTTTGTGGGAGATATTTTGGAAATATTATATTCTAGAGATAGTGGATAACCCTTGATTTTTCAAATGGTGTACGATGTGGTAGGTGATTTCAGGACACGTCATCCAATCCACTAGTAGAGGAAAGATGAAAGGGTGATTTTTTGTATATAAAAGGAAGTGTGATCCCTTATATTGATTATTTTTATCACTATCCTCATCTACGCTCATTTCATGTTTAATTATTTGAGGTTTTGACCCATTTTTAGAGATTGGTATTATGAATTTTTTATCCTCAAATTAGTGAGGGAGTGTGTACTCACTTTTACACATTATTAAATCCTACTATTTTCTTATGGTTTTTAATCCTTTCATTTTAAGGATATTTCACATTACATATAGTGTCATTTATTTCCTCATTTCCACATTATTATATATTTTAATTATTTCTGCACTATAGGGGAACTATTTTTGGAAACAAATATGATTTTTTAGGTATAAATTTGAGACCTGATATTGACCTTGTTGGTTGTTGGATATTCTATCCTAGAAATGGAATTTAAAATTACATCATCTATAATAATTCACTAATAGAGTTCCACCATAATATCCACAAATATTTGTTTTAGTGAGAGATGTTAGCCTCCAAATATTTCACATATACTCACATCAAAAAAGTTATATTAAGTACCCTTCATTAATTTGTGTTATTTTTAGAGAGTGGGAACCTGATTATGAAAGTTCTGATAACAAGGAAACAAACCATGTTCTACTCGATAATGAATACCTCTGATGTAAATTGGAACCCAACCTTATCTATTCTTTTTCTATATTTCTTGTTGGGCTATTAATTGTAGGGATCCTACTCACAAGGGAATACACATGAATTTAAAATAATATATAGGAAAAATATATATATTATGGATGAGTTATGTATCATTCCTAGGTGGATGTTTTTATTTGGTGTGTATCTCTCTCCACTTTTGGGCAGTGAAAATAGGGTTTGGCATCTTTTTTTAAATCTCTGACTGATAAAATTTCTCTCATATTATTAGATTTTATCATCGATCAACTTTAATTTGATGATAGAATATTTATACACATTTAATTTAATAAATTTCATCTTCTAGTCAATGTTATATCTATTTGATTTTCTTTATCACGATGCATTCTTTTTTTCATTCTTATTTAAGGCCGAATCATCATTATACCATTTATCACTTATTTTTTAGAGTAATATTTTGAAGATCCCACTCAGCATAAGTATTCTATTCCACATATGATTAATAATTTGTGGGTTTCAATTTCTATACTAGTCCCCCTGGTTTTCCTATTTTGGTATTTCCATGATAAAAACTCTTGTGCAAAATTTTTTTATTATACACATGTTTTTGGCCATTATGTATCCAGTTTAACTTTTAATGATTGTTTAAATAGGGATAATTTTTTTTCATTTCAAATTATCTTTGGTTTTAATTTTTTCATTTCATTTTTTAAAATCCTTCCTAACATATCGTATCAAAAGCAGATATTTTAATAAAATATATCATGGATCTGAATTATAGTCAGATGATTTTATTTAATGGAAACAATTATTATACGTAGTGATTAAGAAATAAGTATATGGTTTTTAGGATAATTCATCTGTTTGTGTGGGGTACACAAAATATAGAAACAAATTCTGATGAAGAATATAATATTGATGATTATATGGTATGTGACTTCATTTATTAGTGAGTTTAAGAAAAATTGATGAATCTTATTGGCAACATAAATCTTGCCGAAACATTATGTGAGAAGCATCATAACATGTATGCTTCATATAAAATAAATAATAATTTTTTTCTCCAAAAAAATTGATGAATTTGAGGTACAAAAAATGTAAATGTATTTTTTATTATTTGATTGTATTTCATGGATTTTTATCACTTTTTTGGTATGGGTATTAATTTTTAATAGTAGGTTTTAGTGATTTGGATTATTAATACATTACATGATTGATGGGATGATATTTATGTTACCCTAAATTGTTCCACTCCAAATTGTGTCATGATATTCATTTTTTTATGTCTATTGTTTTAAATAAAGACGATAAATATTTACTTTGGATATATCACCATAATAGATTTTTTCCATAGATAATAAGGGTAAAAAAATGAATCAGATACAAAGAATTCTAGGTAAGAGAAAATTCAGAAGAAAAACTAGGTTAAATAAGAAGGAGTTTGAGATTAATAATTATTGTATAAAAGGTTATGTTAAGATATTTTTATATCATCAAGTAAAGGAAAAAATTATGAAGGAAAATTATCTGAAGAAAAATAACGATGAAGATGATCATCTAACCACAAATATAAGGTTGATCTTGTCATTGATTATGAATTTATTAATATTTCTTCTTATTATTTTTTCTATCTATTTGATAGTAGGTGTTTCATTTACATGACATCAAGGAATTAGTTCATTAAATCTTACATCCCTAGTAATTATTGAATTTTAAATATTGTTAATGATGGTCATGTGGATGTTGTAGGTTTCCAAATTGTTTGTTTGATGACCAGAAATCATGTAGGATTCCTTCGTATAACGTTTGAAATTCACTTGAGGTTATTATAAATATTATTTCTACTATTGTTCTTAATGGCGATGTTTTTATCAATACTTTTAGATTATTTCCATTAGAATCTATCAAAGGGTTCCTTTATAATGGATCAAGGAAAGGAATAGTATGGTTTTTAATAGAGTTTAGGTTTTATTTGAGATGATACTACTTTCACTATTGAGTATATTGTCTCTTCAATTTTATTGTATAAGAGTCCTAGAAAAATTAGTGAGAAAGTGATTGTTTTTTTCTTATAGAAACTATCGTCCATTTTTTCATGGTGTTAAACTAGGAATGTGTGACAATTCTATAAAAAATAGAGAATAATATGTTTTGACTATCTTTTTTTGAATAATTAGTCACATGAATTTAATTAGTACATTATGTGGTGTGTTTCCCTTTAAAGTATACGACTTTTAGTGGAGGTATTTTTTTTATTTTAGTTGATGAATACTCATGTGGGATTTCGGTTTTTTTAAATAGAAATATTTAGGTACTCATTGTTTTTTAGCAATATTATATTTTTGTTGACTGGGAATCTGGTAAGAAACTAAAATGTAATCTAATTGACATTAGGGGTGAGTATTGTGTTCCCTTTTTCATTATTGTGGGTTGGAAGGCATTAGAAATTAGAATATTCTTCCTCATAAACCTTTTCTAAATGAGGGATATTAGAAGATTAATTTTACATTATTTGAATGATATTGATGATTAATTTTGAAGGCAATGATTCCTAGAAATTTTTTGAGTGAGACGTTATATTTTATTGTATATATTATCAATTATTAACCCATGGTTCTTTTTAATCTAGAAACTCATAAAAAGTGTTAGAATGGAAATGATATCATGTATGACCACTTACATGTTCTTGGTTGCATGGTTTTTGATTATATACCAATTAATGAGAGTTCTAAGAATTATGGAAAGTCAGAAGAGTGTATTTTTATCTACTATAAACACAATGATTTTGGATATAGGTTCTATATTAATGCTTTAACAAATTTTTTTTTATGTCATAATGAAATATTTATTGAGGATCAAACTATTATAGACATTTATAAGGTAGAAAAATACAATTATACAAAATATGGTTTCTTTTCTAGTATTCACCTAATTTATGAATCACATTATTATATTTTTTTTGACTCTAATGATCATGATGATGTTCAGAATGATGTTCAAGGTGAACCGGTTGGAGTTGATGTTTCAAATGTAATTTTTTTTCTGTTGATCCTCTTCAAGATGTTATTAATGAAACCATAGTTCCACTCTAGATATCATCTCAAAATTGTACCATTTCTACTTGGTATTAATGAGATGGGTATGCACTCTATGCTAAAGTTGGTGAAGAAAACTATTTTTATTTGGTGATGAATAATTATCATAAGGGATGATGGGTTGTGATAATTGATGATGAGATATGATCATTGTATGAAAATCATAGTTCGATCATGTAATGCTACCTTAAGGAAATATAGGTTTTCATAAATTAGTTGATTTATTGGATTAAAAATCAATAATCCAACTGTATTCACTGATATACGTAATGATTAGTTCTTAATGGATTCCATAATAAGATATGTATTGATTTTGACGTGATTTTCTTACATGTTTTAAAGAGTGTATTCCCTTCGGGGTGTTGTTGGTTTTTCTTCTACTTTGGATCTTCAGATTGATTAGATGGATGTGAAGATAGATTTCCTCTTTAGATACTTATTAGAGGATATTTATATAGAACAAGCATAGGGTATTGTTGATATAGGTAAATAGAAATATATATTCTGGATAAAGAAGAGTATTTGTGGTCTTAATCAAGCTATGAGATAGTGGTATAAGAAGTATGCATCATTCATTTTTCATCAGGGTTTCAGGAATACATCATCTGGTCATTGTTTTTTTAAGAGATTTAATTATGATGATTTTGTTATACTATTTATTTATTTTGATGATTTTATCATTATTGGAAATGATTCTTCTAGAATTTAAAGATTAAAGGAGGATATTCATCATCTATTTATGAAGAAATTTTTGGGACTAACACAATAGATTATTAGCATGATGATATCCTGTGAAAGAAAGGAACATAAATTATTGTTATATTAAGATAGGTATATTGCTAGGGTTTTTTAAATATTTTCTATTGATATAGGAAAAGTGGATAATAATCTTATTTAGTTATATTTTAATTTTATTTCAAGTCATAAACCTTATACAAATAGAAAAGAGGATAACAATCTTATTTATTTATATTTTAATATTATTTCTAGTAATAAACCTTCTACAAATGATGAGATAGAGGAGATGCAGTACATAACTTATTCATCTATTGTAGGGTGTTTGATGAATTTTATGGCACTTACTAGACTTGATTATCTCATGATGTTGGTTTGGCCAATCATTTTATATCTAATCAAAGTAGACATTATTAAATATCCTATAAGAATATATTTCCCTATATACATGATACTTTTGATATTAGATTGTTTTTTGGTATCATAGAACCTTTTCTATGTGGATTTAAAGACTTAGATTTGGTAGTAGATATGGATTTTGGGATGTATAGTTTAGTATATTTGATCACTTTTATAGGTGCAGTTGTATCTTTTCCATCAATATTTCAAAGATACATATCATTATCTACTGTCAGGCCTGAGTTTATACCATCTATAGTGTGATGCATTGAATTTTTTAGGATGGAAAATTTTATCCACAAGCTCAATTTTTATTAGGATATGTGTGTTTTATTTTATGAAAGTCATAGTTTTATTTTTTTGAATGAAATATACATTTTATGATAGTTTGAAACATGTTAATTTTTGTTATCATTGGATCCATGACATCATTGATTAAATGATGTTAGATCTCATGAATATTGACAGGGATTAAAATGGTTCATACATGTGGACCAATATTTTATCATGAAGTAAATTTGAGACTTTTTGACTAATTATAGGGTTGGTAATTATCCCCTCTTATGTCAAAGGTGGTTTTTTTGGGTTCTCCTCATGTGGGGACCCATATGTGTTAAAAATAAAATATAAATTACAAATATAGAATTGAGGGATGAGTTTATTATATTTTGTAAGTGGATTTTTTTTTGTGGTACGACTTCCTCATATTCTAGGCAGCAGAGTTAGGGTTGAGAAATGATTTTCAGGTCCTCTACAATGAAAATTACCCAGGTCTAATTCACTTATATCTTTGGTGGTCATTAATATAATGATGATTTTTTTCTATATGTTTATTTGGATGATTATTTACATCACTTCAGAGTCAGATCTATTTATTTTCTTTATTAGACTGTGTTCTGCATTTCAGGTTATATTAAGATGACATCATCTTTCTTCTATGGATTCACTATGTTTTCATAGTACTATTTATGATATCAAATATTCTTCGGGAGTTTTAATTATTTAATATTGATTATTATATTATTTTCTTTTTGAATATGTCCAACCATTTTCTATTTTTTATTTTCCACATTTAAAATTTAGTGTGTCATCAATTAATTTTTTGGATATATTTTTGGATTGTTGTACATCAGTTTTAATATTTAGGCTTTTTTGAAAAGGGAATGAAAATTTATTTCTAAATCTCATATTCATTATATGTCTGTATGTTCATCCCTTTTCATATTTCCAAAAATTATAATTTCCATTTTTTAATGAGAATATGAAGATGAAGGGAATGAGGAAGTTACACCTCAATGTCAATATGGGGGGCTCCTCTTCTAGAAAGCGGACCCAAAAACATGGAGTTAAATTTTCCACTGTGGCTATTGATATCCTAGAACCATGAGTTAATAGTCAATGTATTATGGTGGAAGTTATAGTTGTATAATGTGAGACTCATTTGGGGCCATGGTTTTAATATGTCCAATATTAGTAATGGCCCTGTTGGTACCTCAAACAATCAAGATATATATCTTTTTAGTATGTCATTGAAAGGTAAATATAACACATTTTCTTGATTATAACTATCTTATAATGAAAATATTTAAGGAAAGTTTGTTGCTGGAAGAGATATAAAAACGTGAGAGAGTGCTAATAATGATGACTATCTTGGAACATTCATCTTATCTCTAGAAATTATGTGTCTTTAATGAAGTTGTAGAGGAAATTATGTCCTCTTATAAATTCTTGTTTTTTAACTTGTAATAAAAAATGTAATGTTATGTTTTGAGTTTCTAAATATATATATATATATATCTTATGTATAAGGATCCCTGGAAAATGTAAAGGACTATTACACCTTTAGGGCCTGACCATTTTGTTACTCATGATTCCGGGCATCGGGTAGACCGTTCTGACTATCAAGGATTGGTGGGTGAGGACACATAATGTGGTATACCTATGTAATATAAAAACATAATTTCATCCAATGATATAGTGATAAAAAAATTAAATCTTCTCCCTTTCAAAAAAAAATTATCGGGCTATTGGGGTTGTGAAATTTATAGATAGTATTCATGTTAGACTATCAAACGGAATAATAGAAAGGGTGAAATAGAAACTTATAATAGTGGGGTCGAACACTAAAACTACTCATTTATATTAAGAATATTTTATTTATAATATACATTTTATAATTTTATATTATATATTTTTTATAATTGGTGATGAATTAATTAGATTGTTAAGATACAACCAAAACATCTTTACAATCTAAGGAAAATGAATGAAGTAAAAATATCATGCTCATGTTCACATTAAGTGACTCAGTAACTGTAAAATCCCATGTATTTAATTAATAATATATATTCTTATCTATGTATATATATGAATTAGATAGTATTTTAGAGACTTAAAATGAGAATAATACCAATCTTAAGCAAGAAATATACTAATATTTTAAAATGATTGTTTTACTGCCTTTTGATGGAGAACCATTTTTAAATTTATATTTTGTAAATTTTATAAGCTCTGTTTGTCAAAATAAACTTATTATTTATTATTGTTACATTGAAATTTACTTTGGTTAAATTTTTGTTATTTTTCAGACGATGTTACTTTTTAATGAATAGTGAAAAATACTGCATTTTACATCAAAACTATCTTTTCATCTAATTTAATAATATGGATATATTATCTTTATAATTGGTTTTAAAGATTAATCAGAATATATTTTTACCATTTAATCCAATGGTGTTCATTGGGATTAATTTCACTTTGTAATTGGGAATAAACAATTTCCAAACGTTTCATAGATATTATTTCAGAAAAACCCGCTATTTCTTTTAAAAATGGGAATTATTTTTAAATTAACTATTTCAATTTCAATGTTTGGAATTTAGTAAAATGGATTCCATATTTGCAATCATAAAAACGAAATTATGTAATTAATATTATTTTGTTTTTGGACATTATGGATAGTAATGATGATAATTATCTTTAATTATCATGATTAATTAGTAATCAGGTAGTTAAGGATAATTAAATGATATAATAATAATACAAAATTACCCCAAAATGTTTCCTCATGCTACTGGTTGTGTCATGGCCGACCATGGGTTGCCTTTTTCCAAACTTGGGGACCCCATGGAATCACTTTTGTGTGATAATGGCTTTTTAATTTTTTATTTTTAAAGAAAGTAAATATTAAAAAGAATGTATCACTTGAGTAAAACATTTTTAATTTTGTCTACATAAATGATATCTTAGACTATAAATATTCATTGGAAATGAAAAACTATTTCCTACATCATAGTATTTTTTTTATATACATTAAATAAATTAAATTATTTATGACATCATAATGATGCAATGATTATCTCATTAATGAATGATTTAAATAAAATGAAAAGATAATGTAAAATCTAAGACTTAAACATGTCAAAGTCTTGTTGGGTGAGTATATTTAGAACCCTTATCACATTATACTAGATTTATATCAATTTGGAACCTTTAAAATCCGAAACTCATTTTAAAATAAAGTAACATTTCTTTACTTTCCAAGACTGCTCCTCTTGTCCTCTTATAAAAGGCCCCCACCTCAACCACCTTACACACACCTCTCAAGCCATTGGTTCAGCCAAAATCTTCTCTTTTTATCTCTACAAATCCCTATATTCATAATATAAGCCTTACATTAGGAATGAATCTCTTCATAAAACCCATTTGGTTCCAACCAAGAGGAGTTACCCAATTCCAAGGTAATGTCTTCACTTGTGTTCTTCTGTTTTATTTTTCTTCTCCAACCCCCTAAACTCTTTTTATTCCTTTATTTTGTAACGAAACCTGTATATTAAATACACTAGGATGTTTTAATGTGAATTATTCGAGCTACACTTACACATACCATCATGTAATGGTTAAAGGACATACTGTTTCTGTGGATGGAGAATTTCTGCCTCATGAAATGATGATTGTTCAATGTTCTTTTAGTACCTTTAAAGCTGGCCATTAAGATGTCAATATATTTATATATGATATATAATATGTTTATGTTTTCCTTATGCTTCTGTTTTTTTCATTTATAGCATTCCTCATGGATTGAATTATGGGTAAACGCGATATCTTCATTTTAGGAAGTGCAGACTACCGCCCCCTCAAAGTGATTTGATTCGTTAATGACATATGTTGGACATATAAGGGATGGAGTTAATGATATGATATATGATATTATACTGGAATTATAATATACATTTATATAATTATGATTTCACTACAATAAGTAGTAAATAGAAACCAAAGTAGCATTCATACGTACGAACGGCTTACCATCTCCATGAATGGTGCATTCCATTTCTTACCACTAAATGTTATGTAATATTAAAATGAATGTATATACTGGATATATATGATATATATATATTATCTACATCATGAATATAATTCTGTATATAATGGATATTTTACCACAAGAACAAATTGTAATTCTAAAGAGTTTATTTTTGACTCAAGTTCCAATGATCGACAAAATGACCATTATTAACATAAATAATTACATAGTGTTCATAACATGGTAATAAGTGATATAAAAGGAATAATTAAATTGAAAAGGGTTCTTAAGCAAGTAGAAATTAACTCAAGTTTATTATTCAGGATGTTAAAGAACAATCAAGTCATGTCAGATATGAGGTATGGGACATTGTCTCCATCTCCATTTATGGAGGCATATTTTATTTTATACACAACTTCCTTTTATACGGTGTATAAAACCCTTTTTCATTTAATTTTATTAAAATGGAATCTTTTTATTGGAATTGTTTTACTAAACTACAAAAGGTAATGTTTTTGTCGTATGTATGAGATGACAACGACTTCTCCGCCACCATGACAATTATTTGAGTTTCAGCTTCCTTTACAAGCCATAAATTTTATTTAAATGAAAAATAAATACCATGATTTACATTTATTGTATTTTGGTATTGAAAATGGGTTTTATAATGATTTATTATATCAATGTGTTTTATTGATATCTTGTGATTGAAATGTGGAAATGTTTTGTTTCCTTTATTCATGTTTTATGTGATACAATTATGTTATGGTTCATGGGCATTGTTATGAAGATTGGTGGTTCCATGATAAACTAAGGGTGGGTGAGCCCGATATAGCTCTCCAATACATTGGGTTACGCGAAGGGGTTAAACGTTAAGGTTTCTCTAAAGAGATTTAGGGAATTTACTGTGATGGGTATTCCAAACGTAACAATGAGGGTTACTCTCTATGTAAGAATGTTATTAATCCCTCAAGATACCTTTTTGTCTTATGATTTCTGTGATTTATTCATGATTTTAGGAGGTATGTTAATGTTATTATGTTTTTTGTGTAATTTATGATTTTATTGATTCTAATGTATACATGGACTAATGTTTTCAATTCATACTTTTATATCCCTTACTAAACATTTTATGCTCATCCCATGTTTTTGAAATGTTTTCCACAGGTCAAGGGAAAAGTACATGATGTGATGATAGTGTCACGGAAGTGTAATGAATGAATCCATGTTTTGTTTTAAATATGTTTCCATTGATGTGAAAAAAATGTATACTATCTTTTATGTAACCACTTTGTTTAAATGTGGAACATAATTCATGTTTTATGATCTAATTCTATAAAACTCTAAACCAGAAATGATCCTCAATGTGTATTATTGAAATAACTCCAGATTAAGTAATGTTTTAAGCTGGGGCCTTATAGTTGGTATTAGAGGTCAGTTTAGATAACATTAGGAGTTAGAATTCTATTATATGATTATCTAAAAATATTTTTTTGAAATGATATAGAATTTGAATATTACCATGTTGATTCATATAAGAAATGTTTGTTCAGAATGGTTTTCCGTATAGGAAATAGGGAAGTAGTGCTAGGAAGGAATACAGATGGAAATGACCATCCAAATCAGCATCCTGAGATGGTCCTAATTGGAACTAAACAGTATTTTGCAGTAATGGCATAGTTGAATCAAGAGATAAATGGTGGTGGTATCCACACACGAGATCATCCAGATCAACCGCAGAGAAACACGCCAGTGATGGAACATTTCATGAGGAAAATCCCTTATCAGTTAGAGGATCGTTTGAACCTGTGCTAGATGAAGGTTTGATTAATGCACTAGAAAAGATTTTCGATGTCATGTGGTGTTTATACAATCAATAGGTTAGTCTTGCTGTTTACCGTTTGGAGGGTGAAGCAGATCAGTGGTGGTTGATGTTTAAAAATATCAGGGATGCTGATGAGATTGATGCTCTTGACTGGGATGAATTCAGAGGTATGTTTCTTGATAAGTATTTTCCTAAGGTTGTTCTACTTAGGATGGAAAAAAATTATTGGAATTGAGGAATGAGGATGACACAGTGGCTGCTTATGAAGAATAGTTCACTCGATTGCCAAGGTATGCTCCAATTTTTATCCAATACATTGACAGTAAAATCAATCATTTTTACTCAAGATTAAAGCCAAAATATCAAAGTTCATTAGCTTATCGTGAGTTCCAGAGTTATGAAATTATTCTTGGATGTGCTGAGAAGGTGGAAATGGAATTTTCCGATGATCAGGTGTCCTAAAACATCCAACAGAATAAAAGACCGAGGTGGTAAGAGAAAGGGAATAATTCTTCAAAAAGAACTTATGGTAAGAAAACTAAGTTTCCAGTTTGTGATAAATGTGGTAAAAGGCATGCTGGGGAATGTGTTCTGAATTCTGGAAAGTTCTACCGATGTGGAAAGATGGGACATAAGGCTCGTGATTGCACTGAAAAGAATCAAGGTGATGGTAAGACCCAATTTTATTAACAGTTAGTGAAATGTTTTAATTGCAATGAGATGGGTCACTATGAAAACGAGTGTCCAACAAAGTTATTGAGTGATGGGAAGCACTCAAAATACAAGAAAAAGGGAGTGGTGAAATCCTTTGCAACTACTTCAGCAGATGTTGGGCCATCAAATGAAGTGGTATCATGTACATTGTTTGTTTTTTCAGAATATGCCAGTGTGTTGTTTGATTTAGGGTCTACACATTCCATCATCTCTGAAAAATTTTCTAGTAAAATGGGAATAACATATCAAGAAATGACTCATTAACTTGTGGTAAAAACACATGGGAGAAATGTTGAGGAAAAAATAATTTATAAGAATCTTCTTATCCTTATTAGTGGAAACAAACTACTTGAAAACCGTATTGTTTTACCTATTGTAGAGTTTGATGTTATCCTGGGTATGGATTGGCTCTCTGTATACCATGCTAAGATTGACTGTAGAGCTAAATATGTTTCTTTTTAGAAAGACTTTCAGATTGTGTACAAGAATGAACCCTTACTGTTGATAACATATCAAGAGGATGAGAAACTTGTAAAAGATGGAAATCAATGTTACCTTGCACATATTGTTGAAAACAAAGGAAATGTTCAGATTAATGATGTGCCGGTGATAAATGAGTATCCTGATGTTTTTCCTAATATGTTTTTGGGAATAACACCGGATGGGAAGTTGAATTTACAGTTGGCTCAGTTCTCGATGCTATGCCAATTTCAAAACCCCCTTATCAAATGGGTCAAATTGAACTTTTAGAGTTGAAGGAGAAATTGCAAGATTTATAAGAGGAAGGGTTCATTCGACCTAGAAAATCACCATGGGGTGATCCTTTTTTATTTATTAAAAACATATGTTTCAATGAGACTTTTCATTTATTATATAGCCTTTAATAACATCACTGTTAAGAACAAATATCCTTTGCCTCATTTCGATGATTTGTTTGATCCGCTCTAGGGAGCTCAGTATTTTTCAAAGATTGAACTGAGATTGGGGTACCATCGTTTGAAGTTAACGGAAGAAGGTATTCCGAAGACCGCATTTCGAACAAGATATGGCCATTTTGAGTTTGCAGTTATGCCTTTTGGGCTAACCAATGCACCTGCTATATTAATGGACCTTATGAATAGAATTTTCCATGATTTCTTGGATAAGATTTTGGTTGTTTTCATTGATGATATTTTGGTGTTTTCTAAAATTAAAGAGGATAATTAATGACATTTAAGGGTTATTTTACAAACCATAAAAGAAAAGAAATTGTATGGGAAATTCAGCAAGTGTGAGTTCTGGTTTCAACAAATTTCTTTCCTTGGTCACATTGTTTGTAAATATGGGATAACTATTGATCCTATAACAACAAAGGTTGTGGAAGAATGTCCAAGAGCAACAAATGTAATTGAGATTCGTAGCTTCTTTGGTTTGGAGGCTATTAACAAAGGTTTGTAAGAAATATTTATCGGTTCTCTAGTCCAATGTCTAAGCTAACTCAGAAGGGTGTTAAGTTTATCTGGACAGAAGAATTTGATGATTTTTTTCAGGAAATAAAATGAAGATTGGTGAATGCTCCAATCTCGGCACTACCTACCAAGAATGGTGAGTTTTTTATCTACAGTGATTCTTTATTGAAAGTACATGGTTGCATCCTAATTCAGAATGATCAGGTAATTGCTTATGCTTTATGTCAATGGAAAACTCATGAGGTAAATTACCCTACACATGATTTAGAATTAGTTGTTGTTTTTTTTCTTTGAAAATTTGGAGACATAATTTGTTTGGAGTAAAGTGTGAAATATATACCGATCCGAAATGTTTAAAGTATAAATTCACTAAGAAAGAATTAAACATGAGATAGAGGAGATGGCTAGAATTAATCATGGATTATTATTGTACAATTCAAACCATCCGGGAAAAGAAAATAAAGTGGCGGATGCTTTGATTCAAAAAAGTAATGATTCATTATCAATATTGCATTTAGAACATGATTTTTTGGTTAAGGATTTGATGAACTTTGGCATTGAAGTTTTCTGTGAAGGATGTCCATCTATTTTTTTTCAGGTATCAGTGAAATCTTCTCTATCAGACAGAATTATGCAAGCACAGAAACAAGACAGTGGGTTGCAGAAAAAGGCAGAGCTAGTTCATAAGGGTAAGTTGCCTGAATTAAACATTAATAATGATTGTGTTTTGAGATTTAAGAAGGGATTGTGAGTGCCTTGTGATTCAAAATTGAAGAGATAGTTGTTTTGTGAAGCTCATAAGTCTCTGTTTTTAGTTCATCCAGGCAGTACTAAGATGTATAGAGATCTTCAGGAGTATTACTGGTGGGACGGAATGAAAAGAGATATTGATAATTTTACTGTGAAGTGTTTGACTTGTCAACTGGTTAATGCAGAGTGGAGGATACCGAAAAGGATTCATCAAACTTTACCAGTGATAGAGTGGAAATGGGAGAATATATCAATGGACTTCGTTGTGGTATTGTCGAAGACACCTCAAGGTAATAATGAAATATGGGTTATTGTTGATCGCTTGACTAAATCTGCTCATTTCCTTTCCATACGAGATATTTTTTCCCTATATCAACTTTCTCAATTGTATCATAAAGAGATAGTCAGGTAACATTGAGTTCCTATCTTTATTTTATATAATCGTGATCCCAGGTTTACTTCTAACTTTTGGAAAATCCTTCAGAAGTCATTGGGTACTGAATTAAATTTTAGTACAACTTTTCACCCTTAATCAGATGGACAGTCAGATTGAACGATTCAGAATTTGGAGGATATTCTATGTGCTTGTTTGATGGATTATCAGGGAAGTTGGGACCAACATCTTTCTTTGGTTTAGTTTTCTTATAATAACAGTTTTCATTCTAGTATACAGATGGCACCATTTGAGGAATTATATGGGATGCGGTGTAGAACTCCTGATTTTGGTGATGAAGTGGGTGAAAGGAAGTTGATGAGACCAGAATTGGTAGAATATTTGGTAGAAAAAGTTCAGCTGATACAGAAACACATTATAATAGCTCAGAGCAGGATAAAAAGATATGCTGATAACAAGAGGAAGGATCTCTCTTTGAGGTATGTGATCATGTCAATTTCAACGTTTCACTATGGAAAAGTGTGATGTGATTTGGTAAGAAAGGAAAGCAAATTCCAATATTCATTGGACCATATGAAGTTATTGCGAGAGTTCGATCAGTTTCATATCAAGTGGCTTTACCTCCGAGTTTATCTCAGGTACACAATGTTTTTCATGTTTGAATGTTAATGAAGTATATTCCAGATCCATCTCATGTTTTTAGTCCATAGGTAGCTTAGCTGGAAGAAAACCTGTCTTATGAGAAACAACCTATCCAGATTCTTGACCACATGGAGCAAGTGTTACAGAATAAGGTGATTAATCAATTAAAGGTTTTTTGGAAAAACCACATGATTGAAGAGGCGACATGGGAATATGAAAATGCAATGAGGGATAAATAATCTCACTTATTCGATAAGTAAATAAATTGCAGGGACACAATTTTATAAAGGGGGAAAGGATGTAACATACCAAGTAAGTAATGAATTATATATATTATTATCTATGTCTATTTATGAATTAGATATTATTTTAGAGGCTTAAAATGAGAATAAATCCAATCTTAAGCATGGAATACACTAATAGTTTTAAATGACTGCCTTACTTCCTTTTAATGGAGAACCATTTTTATATCTATATTTTGACAATTTTATAATCTATATTTGTCAAAAAATACTTATTCATTAGGATTGGGACATTGAAATTTTCTTTGGATAATTTTTTTTTATTTTTCTGACAAAGTACATTTTTATTGAATAGTGAAAAATACAGCATTTTACATCAAAAATGCTTTTTCATCTAATTTAATTATATGTTTAGACTATAATTTTAATTTCTTTTAAAGTGTAAATAGAATATATTTTTACATTTAATCAAATGGTGTTCATTGGGATTAATTTCACTTAGGAATTGGGCATAATCAAGTGCCAAAATTTTCATAGATATTGTTTCAAAAAAACCTGCTATTTGTTTTGACAACGGGAATTATTTTTAAATTATCAATTGCAATTTCTATTTTTGGAATTTATTAAAATGGATTCCATATTTGGAATCAGAAGGACCAAATTATGTAATTAAGACACTTTTGTTTTTGGAAATTATTAATAGTAATGACGGTAACTATCTTTAATTATCGTGATTAATTAGTAATCGGGTAGTTCAGAATAATAAAATGATATCATAATAATAACAAATGACCCCAACATGTGTCCTAATTCTACTGGTTGTGTCATGGGCGACCATGGGATGCCTTGTTTTAAACTTGGGGACCCCATGGAATCACTTTTCTGTGATAATGACTTTTTATCTTTTTATTTTTAAAGAAAGTAAATATAACAAAGAATGTATCACCTGAGTAAAACATATTTAATTTTGTCTACATAAATGATCTCTTGGACTATAAAGATTCATTCGAAGGATAAAAACATTTCCTACATCATAGTATTTTTCTATAATTTTTAGACATTAAATAAATTAAATTATTTACGACATCATGATAATGCAACGATTATCTCATTAATTAACGATTTAAATAAAATGAAAATGTAATGTAAAATAAAAGACTTACACATCCGAAACTCATTTTAATATAATGTAACATTTCTTTACCTTCCAAGAGTGCCCCTCCTCTCCTCTTATAAAAGTCCCCCTCCTATACCACCTAAACCACACCTTTCAAGCCATTGGCTCGGCCAAACTCTGCTCATTTCATCTCTACATATCCCTATATTCATCATAAAATCCTTACCTAAAGCAAGAATCTCTTCAATAAACACATTTGGTTCAAACCAAGAGGAGTTACCCAATTCAAAGGTAATGTCTTCACTTGGGTTCTTTTGTTTTATTTTGCTTCTCCAAACCCCTAAAGTATATTTATTCATTTCTTTTGTAACAACACTAGTATCTTCAATATAATTGGATGTTGTTATGTGAATTATTAGAGCTACACTTACACACACCTTCATCTAATGGTTAAAGAACATACTATTTTTCTGGATGGTGAATTTTTGCCTCACAAAACGATGATTGTTCTATCTTCTTTTAACACATTTAATGGTGTCCATTAAGATGTCACTATATTTATATATTTTATATAATATGTTTATGTTTTTATTATGCTTCTGTATTTTTCATTTATGGCATACCTTATGGTTTCCATTATGGGTAAGCGCAATATCATCATTTTAGGAAGTGCGGACTACTGCCCCCTCAAAGTGATTTGATTCGTTATTCCCTTATGTGGGACATATAAGGGGTGGAGTTAAAGATATTATATATGATATTATATTGGAATAATAATATACCTTTATATCATTATGATTTCACTCCATTAAGTAAGAAATAGAAATTAAAGTAGCGTTCATGTGTACGTACGGCTTACCGTCTCAATGAATAGTGCATTTCATTTCATACCTCTAGATGTTATGTAATATTATATATTCATGTATATACTAGATATGTATGATATATATATATAATATCTACATCATGAATATAATTCTGGATATAATGGATTTTTTACGACATGAACAACTTGTAATTATAAAGAGTTTTTTTTTACTCAAGTACCAATGATCGACAAAATGACCATTATTAACTTAAATAATTACACAGTGTTGATAACATGGTAATAAGTGATATAAAAGGAAAAATTAACTTGAAAAAGGTTCTTAAGAAATTCGAAATTCAATCAAGTTTATTATTCATGAGGATAATGAACGATCAAGTCAAGTTGGATACATGGTATGGGACTTCGTCTCTATTTCCTTTCATTGAGGCATATTTTATTTTATACACAACTTCCTTTTAAACAATGTATAAAACTCTTTGAATATTACTTTTATTCAAAATGAATATTTTTATTGGAATAGTTTTACTAAATGACAAAAGGGATTTTTTACATATGTATGCGGGGACAACGACTTCTCCGCCACCGTGACCATTATTAGAGTTTCAGCTTCCTCTAGAAGCCATAACTTTTTTTAAATGAAAAATAAATACCATACTTTACTTTTAATTTATTTTGGTAAAGAAACTGGTTTTCTTAATGTTTTATTATATCAATGTGTTGTATTGATATCTTGTGATTGAAATGTGAAAATGTTAAGTTTATTTTATGCATGTTTTATGTGATACGATTATGTTATGGTTCTTGGGCATTGTTATGAATGAAGGTGGTTTTGTGATAAACTAAGTGTGGGAGAGCCTGATATAGCTCTCCAATGCATTGGGTAACGTGAAGGGGTTAAACGTTAAGGTTTCTCTTAAGATATTTAGGTAATATACTGTGATGGGTATTCCAAACGTAACTATGAGGGTTAATCCCTACGTAAGAATGTTATGAATGCCTCAAGTTACCTTTATGTCTTATGATTTCTATGATTTATTCATGATTTGATAAGGTATGTTATAGTGCTTATATTTTATGGGTAATGTTTGAATTCATTGATTCTTATGTATACATGGACTAATGTTTTCATTTAATACTTTTATATCCTTTACTGAGCTTTTTATGCTCATCCCATGTTTTTGAAATGTTTTCTACAGGTCAAGGAAAAAGTACATGATGTGATGATGGTGTCAAGGAAGTGTCAAGAAAGAATACATGTTTTTTTTTAAATATGTTTCTGTTGATTAAAAAAAGGAATACTATATTTTTTGTAACCACTTTGATTAAATGTGGCATGTAATGCATGATTTATGATCTAATTCTATAAAACTCTAAACCAAAAAAGATCTTCAATGTGTATTCTTGAAATAACTCAAGATTAAGTAATGTTTATGGTTGGGGCCTTACAGTCACTACCGAAAATCCCCCTATGGAAAGCGTTAGAAATTATTTTTATCACCACAAGAAAATAACTAATAATATAATCGAATTTAATATGGGGACCCTTGTAATAGTAAAAAAATCACAAATAAAAGGGGTCTTTTATCATTACTAACAATCACTCAAAAAAGGGAAACAATTAAAATTTCTAATCAAAATATGAAGATTATAAATTCAAAGGGGGATACCATTCCCATTTTAACATCAATAGAATATCCCCCACCCAAAAATTTAGTAGAACTCATCTATTACCACCCCTTTATTAGTGATTATCCCCCTCTAACAATGGTAGGTGATCTGTGTCACATGCTCGTATACCCCTGCCTTCACTAGGTTTCGAACCTGAGACCCCCGTCACGGATCTACACCATTACCACTACTCTATAAGGTTTTTTTATGTATTATATGATATAACTATTTATTTATAAACTTGGATACTTTATTTATGGATATATTTATATATTTATTTATATGATTATTTTTAAATAAATGTCTCAAAAATGTTTTGTGTGTGTGCGTCTAATTATAAATAAATATTTATATATTTTTGTGTGTATGTTTTTTTAAATATAATTATACATATCAATATATATTTTCATATATTATATATTATTATCTACATACATATATTAAAATATATAGGTTATTATATATTTATTTTCAATACACTGTAAAATATATTAACATATATATATATATAAATTGTATATAAATTAATTTCATTGGTATATTAATATTCATAAATTTTTATTTTAAATAAAATGGATATTATTTTTTATTTAGATATAGTTTATGTATATAATTATATTTAATATGTAATTTTGTTTACATATTTATTTATGAAGTTATATTTTTATGTGTTAATATATTGAAATATTTAAATATGTATATATATTTTATATTAAATAACAATAAAATTTAAAATTTGAACACATAATTTCTATATGAGGGTATGTTTTGATAATGAAATGAGTATCTGCTAAATAAATATAATAAAAATCCCATAAAAACGATGAAATTTCCTCGAATGTAAAACAATTGGGGTACCCTACTAAAAAAGTCAGGTTTGGAAGAATTCAAGGAATTTTGTAACCAAAAAAACAATGATTGGGATTCAACTGATTAACATGATGCATATCTTTTCTCATGATTTGAAATGATATGTGTAGGAGTATAAGAAGACCCCTGGATAAAATGTTCAGGATATTTGATGTTCAAGCCAATTTTTCCAATTAATATTTATTGTTTATTAATTTATTTAATTTTTATATCATTAAAATTTCATTAAATGAAAATTAATCAATAATAACATGAATTTTTTAATATATATTGTTTTCAAATTATTTTATAAACCATTTCCCACTGAATATATTATATATTTAGTGTGACTACATGTATCATATTAAATAAATTATATTTTATAAAATATAATTTATTTATACCAATATAAACATATTTATTTAACCATATAGTAATTGTATTGATATATAACTTTTTTAAAAATTAAAACCTATATTCTCACTAAAAAACCATTCTTGTATAGATAAAACCCATTCATTTATTAGTACTAAGAAAAGCACTGATAAAAGTACAATTCAATAGTGCTAACAATAAGCACTGATAAAGGGTAGCACTGGAAAAATAAAAATCTATGGTAGTTTGTGATGGAATATATCCAAGTCTCTCAAATGGGTTCTAGATAAAACCCAAGGGGAGGGGGCTAGTTTGGAATCACATCTAGATATTAATCAATGAGACCCACATGGGAGATCTATGCCATCAAATTCCAAAACATAAACACATGTTTCGTTACCTTATGGTATAATTGAATTTACGATATATACATCCATGTCTATATAAATTAAAAATATTATGATCAGTTCTATGTTGATAACTTCTGACTGGATCTATCAAGAGATGAGGCTATAGGTTTCCTTATAGTGCATTGGGCCTGAACACTTTAAGAGCAACCTTAGAATGTTATAATGATGGCTAATCAGTAACAATTATATAGTGAATTGGTTGTTCTGGAAACCGCCTTTTAGAAACCATTATCTATTATTGTGGAAAATGTAAGTGAATATGATTTTATTTCTCATATTGTATAAAATTTTAAATAAAATTTTGTTATAAGTGCTAGAAAACAACATGATAACGAAGACACCAATGTTGTGAAGATATACAATCTTCATCGATCTATTGAAAACTTTGGCAATCACTGATAGCTGATAGAACTTGCATATAGTATCATTTTTAATATTGAACCTATCTTATTGGTTTTTATAAACAATTATGAAGAGGATCTGGGATTTTCAATAATTATTTCATTTTTTAATCATCTTAAATAAAATAATTTTTTTCACAAAAGTTAATATTTTCCAAAAATTATTAATGTCATTTATATTATCTATAACTAATTTGAAAGAACATTGATGGTAAATAATATCACATAAATTGAGCCCATATAAACATCAAATTTTAATGGATTTGGTAAGTAATCGTCTCAATTGATCCATGTTAATGATGAAACATTTGGATCCATCATTCATCCTTAAGGAATATAATCTCAGGTGGGATATAGAAAAATAGGATACACACCATTTTTATAATATCACCATAATACATATGGATCATATTAGTTAAAATTTAACAAATTTGGGTTTCATATTAGACTTAAAAATTCAACAGGATATGGATGGTTTTGATATGAGATAAATTTACCTTTACTATAAACACATATTAGACTATTCATATATAACTGAGTGAATGATTAAATATACATGAAATAGTGAAAAATATTTTCATTGAAGAATCAATTATAAATAGGGATCAAATACCCTAAAATTAAATATTCATTATTTCTACAAATATTATATAATATAACATGTATATGTGGAATATAAATATGCATTAACATTTTAATGATTCACTGATCTGTTGAGAATGGATTGAATATTTTTCAAGGATAAATAGTAATCCATGTAAGTTGTATTATATTTTTCATTTATCCATAAATTTTTCCAAATCAATAAGAGGGAAAGGGTTACTAGGAATGATCGGGAATTTTTCTCAAGCCACTCATTATGAGTACTAAACCATGAATGATTTATTCCTTTCCTATTTTAATCATTTAAATTATTTCCTTTTCTATAGGGGGTGTAAACCTAGGGATAAGAAACTAAATATTATATAGGAATCCCTTTGAGCTATTTCACTCTAGAGAGTTCTATGTATCTTTCCTTTAGATGTTTAATGTATTTCAATTCACACTAATGCGTTATGATGTTTATTTTTAGACAAGATTCAATGAAATATGGCTAATGCTCATGGTCACACATCATTGACAAAAAGATGAGGTGAACTATACAATAAGAAAGGTGAGGTAAAGATGATAAGAATGGAGGGACCAATACTAGTAAATATAGCCCTAAGTAGGGGTAGATTATATTTATGTTCACAATTCATATACTAATGAATGGTATAGAAATCCAAATGATGGGTTCAAGAGATAGGAGAATTTAGGTGACTTTATATAATGGATAATAAAAATCTAAAACTTAAAATGAAGTATTTAAATCTGGAAATAATGAATTGATATAGGCATGCCAAGGATGACCAGTAACCACATTCAAATTATAGTTTCCACCATAGTATTTTTTAGGGTACATGTGGATAGTGTATCTTCTCGATGGGGTAAAACTGGGATTATGCATGATTAATGATAGGTTTGATACATGATATATTCAACAAAACATAATAGGTGGGTCATTTTTGGAATTAGAAATCCATTCTGAAAATACCTATGAAGGGTTTATATTTATTCAAACACCTAGTGTAGAAATCATGGTATATGGGAATAGAATAGTTCAAATGTTATTTAGGAAACTCCACTCTGGGACCGTATTGAAACCCATACATTACACACATTTATATTACTTCAAAATTGAAGTATATTAATTAAAACATATTACAAAGACTTCACATGACCATATTGGTATAATGTCGTTAGAAACTAGGAAACCTAAACAATTGGTTCATAAAACATCAATATTGTCTCCTGTTTATTTCTTCATAACTATACTCCTTTTTGGAATATCATACTTAATAGCCTTCTTCATGGCGTTGGGTAAATAATCATATGAAAGATGAGCTAAAATTCTCAGTAAGGGTAAACAAAATAAATATCAATCATATCATGTTTATAAACCATATCATTTGAAAATCTTATCCATTATATAAAATATCATAATATTATGTCATGGGATAAATCATAAAAGTGACATATAATCCCAATAGACCTAATATAAGACATTAAATTTTGTGGTATACACACATAATCATAGAAAATCATTTCATATTAGTCAAGGATCATTTCCAAGAACATCATAGTAGAGAAAGTCAATTACTGAACCGAGTTCACTTCTCGTTCTAGGAATGTATTACTAGACCATATTTACTTGTAATTATAGACATGCCTTTCCGATAAGATAAAAAAAATTTCCAAATGAATTTTATGGAGATATAGGTCCCACCCATCTCATAATGAAACGATTCTAACGTTTTCAACAAAAAATCACTCTAGCATAACCCATAAAATAAAATTGGTTTCTCAAACATCATTCCATCATAACATATTACATTAATGGTTTTCATAAAAATAATTCCATCACTTACATAATAAAACCTATGTAATTATAGGGATATAAAAATAAAACTATTTAATCTTAGATGAAAAATAAATTTGGTAAAACACTTGAGCATAATTCTTGCGAAAAATATCCTTTATTCTTCAAAAAACATTTCCATCCTCCAAATACCATAAAATTTTAGATGAAACACTTATATGTGAAAAAAACCTTGTTCAATTTTGTAGAAAGATTTAAGGAAATAAATAATTATGAAAGCATAATAATCCATTCATGCTGTAAAAGTTAAAAAAACATTCTTCTCGTACTTTTGCTGAATTAGTCAAAAAGTACCTCGTACCGAAAATGAAAAACAATTCCATTTATACAATTTAGTAAAAATTTACCTGTGGGTAAAATTGAATCTAAAAAATTATAGATGGATATAATTAATATTTTTTAATACATATTTAGGAAACATGGACATGGATGATAAATAACCCCCAGTAAATACTTACAAATAAACAATCTTGGATAAAAATGAGATTTGAAAATATATCCCTTAACATTGGTCTAATATTATTTGTATGTATTCGAAGAACATTTATAATGATTTATATAACGTTACTAGTTTATTCTAAAATCATAATTATTTTTATGATAACATTTATTATCATATTTTCATTCATTTGTTAGTAAAATTTCATTGTTACTCGTTATTCGGGTATTAACTGCTATATATTCTTAGGCATGTTTTGTCAGATAAGTTATTATTCCTATTTTTTGGGTAAGGTTGTATAATTTAAAACATGTTATTACTATAATATATATCATATTTTTTCATTCAATTCATTTATATAGTCATGAATTAATAAATATTATGTAGAAAGAATCAGATCACACCGTGGCAACGGTAAGCCGTACATACACACTTATGATGATATCGTTCCCATAATAGTTTAATGATATTGAATTGGATGGTGTATATTATCTCAGAATTAGTATCATGTTATAATAATCATATCTTGTTATTATTTCCACCATTTTACACATCCATGTATATTGGTGGTGAAACAAAGATTACACCACAGCGTATATATAGAAAGTTGTATGTATGCATGCACAATGATTTTGTTTTTTGTATGATGGATATAAGGTGAAATAGGTTTGTTTAATATTTATAATAACATTTAAATATATTATTTATACTAATTTTATTACATTATAATTAAACAACTAATGGAGTGTAAGTAGATGATTAATGAAATTTGAAAGAATCGGTAGAAGATATTACCTCTTCCTCAACATGCCTCAATTAAATCTCCTCTTATTGAACTAGTGATGGACTTTGAATAAGAACAGAACCTATAGAATGAAAACATTGAATCTAGGAAGGAAACATCGTAGGGTGTGGTAGAGCATGAAGGCTCAAAATGAAGTGAATCTATGGGGGGGAGGTGTCATTTTATTATTGAGATGATGGAAACTTTTGGAAACCTAAAGAATTATTAATTTATAACAAAATAAAACCCCTCATAAAAACCTAAAAAGTGTCCCAATTTCAAATATGATATGATATAGAGTTTTAATATAATAAACCAATTACTTTTTGACAAGTTTTTATATCAATTTAAGCATCATCAATTTAATTATCACTTTTTTATTCTATTTCATTTTAATTGTGGTAATAAATTTATAAATATTTAATGGTTATAAATATTTACTTATATGGTGTTAATTACAATAAAGGGAACTTTTATGAAATTTTAGAGCTTAAATTTTTCAATTTTTAATTTTTAATATTTTTATGGTTTTTAAATAATTTAATAAAATTTTATTTTTATAAAATTTCAATAGTTCCAATTTTGACACATTTAATTTCTCTTACATTAAATAAAATTCACACCGAAGATAGATTCAGAGAAAAATATTTAATACACTCCTTACATGTCATATTTACGATGAAATTCCTAGTGAACATTAATTAGTTCATATAATATATATTTTAATATTTTTAAATACATTTAGTTTATATTTATATTAATAAAATAAGTTCTACATCACTATTGAGTCATCATTAATGGTAGTTATTTAACCTCTAAAGATTATATATAAATAATATTGTGACATTTTGTCACATTCAATAGTTTTTTATTACATTCATGTCATATTCATTTGTAAGTGGTCGTAAAGTGATTAAATTTAGAAACATATATTATAAGGGTATAATTTAGTCATAAAATAGGATTTTTACATGTTTTAAGGTAATTTTATATTATTATTTTTACCCTTAATCACCCGATTTATCTTTAACCACAATAATAAAAATAATAACCAATTTTACAATTCCTAATCCCCAAAAATATAATTATCCTATTAAGATAATTTGGACCTACTGATTCCAAATATATAATCCATTGTTCATAATTAAAAATATATAATTTTTAGAAATTAATTTAAAATTAATCCTATTGTTGAAATGAGAAAATAGGATTTAAAAGTTAAAACATTGTAAAAGATTAAAATGTCTTTACATATTAATTCCATGTAAATTTAATTCCAATAACCAATATTGTATTGAATGATAAAAATATATTCTATTTATATATAAAAAACAATTCAATATTATAATTTAATAATATAAATTATCTCAAATATATAAGTTATTTTTAATTTAAATTTAGCATATTTTTACTATTAATCAAAACATGAATGTTATCCGAAAAATATCAGAAATTTATCCAAAGTTAATTTTTATATCCCTCATAAAAATAACACATTTTTTTTCATATACCAATTAATAATGTGTCAAAATATTAATTTAAAAGGGGTTCTCCATTAAATAGTGTAAAATTAACCTTTAAAAAATTGGGCTTTATACATCAAATAGGGTTTTATACAAACCCTATGACTAAAACATTTATTGAATAAATTTCTAAAATATTTATTAGGTATATAAAAACCATATACCTCATTAATTTCATTACCAAAATTAATTCAATCAAAAATACAAATATCTAGTCGACTAATATTATTCATTAATAAATGATATCCAATGGATTCATAATGCATTTTCATAACATAGTCATAAATATTCCCACTATCCAAGAGGTTAGGATATAATGGTAATTTTATAATAAGGGAATCTTGTGGTTTGTTTAAACTCATGATTTCATAAAAAGTAAGCAACTGAAGATTAAAAATTATTTAAATACAATATTTTATAAAACATCTGGGTGTTACATTATACCCCCATTAAACTGAATTTCTCCATCGAAATTCGTCTCTTGAAAAAAAATATATGAGGATACCTCTCCCTCATAGTACCCTCAAATTCACATGTTACTCCTTCAAATTGGTGGTTCCTCCATATATCTTTAACCAAGTGTGTGGTCCTGTTTCATAGAACTGTTTCACTACAATCCATATTTTCTATAGGTTGTATCTTATAAGAATGATCTTTCTCCTGCCGTATGACTGTTGAGATTATTACATGTGAAGGAATAGGAATGTAATTTCTCAAAAGAGATACATGGAACACATCATGAACTTGAGAATGAATTGGTGGAATTTCAAATAGGAAAGATACTTTCCCCACATGATCCAAAATTTCAAAAGGAGAGATATACCAAGGGCTCAACTTTCCCTTCGTTCCAAATATCATTACTCCTTTACAATGAGATATTCGTAAAAAAAACTTAACACTCAACTCAAACTCTAGGTCATTTCTTCATATTTCAGCATAACGTTTTTCAAAATTTGAGATGCTCTTATGTGTTGTTGAATAGATCAAACCTTTTCTCCCATTTCACCAACAATATTCGGTCCTAATAGCTTATTTCCCCTAACTTCATCCTATCAAGTTGGATTTCTGCACTTTTTTCTATAGAGGGCTTCAGAAGAAGACATATAAATACTAGAGTGAAATCTATTATTGTAATAAAATTCCACCAATGGTAGGTGTTTATCCCAACCACCTTTGAAATATATAGAGAATTCTCTCAACATGTCTTCCAAAGCTCAACTTGTTCTCTTAGACTAACCATATCTCTGAGAATGATAAGTAGTGCTGAAATATAACTATGTATCTATAGCATGTTGAAGACTTCACTAGAACATCGATATAAACATAGGATCCCAATCAGATATAATGGAAAGTGGTACTCAATGAAATCTTGCCAATTTTTTTACATATATCTTATAAAGATAATCAATTGATAAATCCCCTATAATAGCATTGAAGTGTGACGAATTCATAAGAGGATGAAATATAACGAAAATAGCATTATTTCCTTTGGATGTTTTGGGAAGTATGATGATAAAGTCCATAGTGATGTTTTCCCATTTCCATTCTAGTATGGGTAGTGGTTGTAACATCCCCTTATACTTCTATCTCTCAGCCATAACATACTGGAATAGCAGGAATCGAGAGACATATTCGGAAATATCTCTTTTAATTCGATCCCACCAGATGAACTATTTCAGATCCCTGTACATATTTGTGATTCCAGGGTGAATATCAAATGAAGAACTATCTGGCTCATTAAACATCCCATTCTTTAATTCATGTATTGGATGAATACATATCAAGTTCCAATACCATATTATTTTATCACAATCAAGGTTGGATTCAAGAAAATTTCCCTCCCTTTTTTGTAACTCTACATCCTTTTTATAAACCTCCTTAAACAATACTTGTATAGACAGTTAAACATTCATTTGAGAAATATAAAAAATCTTTCATTCCATTAAAATTTCATGATCAATCCTTTTCAAATCCATAAATGTTTAATCTTTTGTGATTCTCATCATAGATAAGTTATCATGGTCTTTTAGACCCAAATCATCTACCACATTGTGTTCTTTCCTAGGGAGATAATTTACTGAGTAGTAATAATCTTTAATCATCTTCAACCATATTTTTTGGTGAATATTCAACTCCATTTTGTGAAAATATACTTTAAACATTTAGGATCAGAATAAATATCACACTTTTCACCATAAAGATAATTCATCCACATCTTTAATGCAATGATTACACAAGGTAACTCCAAATCATGAGTAGGGTAATTTTTCACATGAATTTTTAACTATGAAGAGGCATAAGATATATATATATATATATATATATATCATTTTCCATCCGAAAACATCCCAACCTTTTCTTGGATGCATCACTGTAGATCACAAACCTTTCTCCACTACATGGCAGCATCAGCACAGGTGCATTGGCTAACCGTATTATATGAGCTTTGTAATTACATTCGCATTCCTCCATCCAAATGAGATTAACTCTTTTCTGAGTCAACCAGCTGAGTGCAATAGATAATCGTGAAAAATAATTCTCAAAACATCAATAATATCGAGCCAAAACACGAAAACTTTGGATCTCAGTTACTATTGTTGGTCCTGGCCATCTTTAAACATCCTCTGTTTTTTATTCAGGATCCATAAATATCTCCTCTCTTTAGATTATTCTACCAAAAAATAAAACTTTCGGTAGCCAAAATTCACACTTTTTAAATTTATCATAAAGATTATCATTTATCAGGGTAATTAGTACAATTATCAATTGATATTCATGTTCATACTTTCTATTTGAATAGAAAAAAATCTAATCTATAAATGAGACAAAAAACAAATCATGATAGTCTCTAAAGACTCTAACTATTAAAACCATGATGATAGATGGGGGACTAGTAAGACTAAAAGGAATCACTATAAATTCATAGGGTCTATACCTTGTATGGAATGCCAGTTTTGGTATATCCTCTTTCTCAACCCTTAATTGAAGATATCCTTAATAAATATCATTCATGGAAAAGTATTTATATTTGTGTAGTTGGCCAAATAAGTTATCATTTCATGAAAGATGATATCTTTTCTTGATATTGATCCTGTTATGTTCTCGATAATCAATGTTGAGTCCAATTGATCCATTTTTCTTGTTAAAAAAGTAAATAGGTTATTTACAAGGTAACACACTAGGGTGTATGAATCCCTTATTAATATTATGATGGATTTTCTTATTCAATTATAGCAACTTAATTGTGTCCTTACTATAAGGTGTATTTGAAATAAGTACAGAATCTGGTATGAGTTCAATTTAAAACTCAACCTCATGATTTTTTGGAGGACCTGAAAATTCTTTTTTAAAGACATCATCAAACTCTCGTAAGATGGGTGTATTATTTATCCTGAGTTTCTACCCAACAATTTGAGATTAATAAACTTCAGTTATTGTAATCAATATGCATAATATGGAAAAAATGTCTACCAGATGGTTATATTGATCCTGCCATCGATATAAGACCATAGATTGATCTAGAATATGAAATATGACTTCCCTTCCATGGGAATAGATATGATATATATATATATATATATATATATAAGGAATGACTTTCCATGCCACAAATCAAATCATATTACACTATATGAAGGATCATAAGATTTTTAGGAAGCACTTTACCACAAACTTTAATCAGAGAGGAATTATAAACTTTTGATGCGACTGTTGTGCCATTAGGAGTTGTCACTACAAACTCAATATCTAATTATTGAGGTAATATGAAGATACCCTTATAAAATTAATATAAATAAAAGAGTGGTTGGATCCAGAATCAAATAAAACATGTTCTACTTTAGAGTGGATGGTAAGTGTTCATTTCACCAATTTATTATCATACTCCACGTCACTGATAGTAATTTCATGTGAAATTCATAGGTATTTGGCCTTAAAGGTTTTCTGACGTTAATAATAATTAATTACCCCTAGATTAGGGAATTTATTGGAATAATGCCCCCATTTACATTCATTTGTAACATTGAAGTGTAAGAGGTTACATATGTGTATCATTTTCTTTGTTCGCATCATTAGACATTATTTCCCATCACTCCGGCATTCAATTGCCTGATGATGCTCTTTTCACACTTAAAAAATATTTACTAATTCCTTTAAGACAATTCCATCCATGTTTCACTCAACAATTTGATAATAATGGAAAACTCAACTTATTTTCACTGTGGTCTTTAGATTTTCCATTGAATTACATTTTTATATTCTTATCAAACCCATATAAAAAGTGGTTTCTAAAATTTCTATCTCAACCTTGAGATTACATCGAACAATTTCCTCAAAGCTATTAAATCCCTTTATAAATATTTCCTTTTAGAGATATGATTTTAACCCAATAAATAATCAATCAATCATACTCTTAGGTTGGATAATAATTCTAGAATCATACCTTGAATGTATTGTAAAATTTTCTTTCACGGTACAAATAGATTCATCATCCTTTTCCTTATATTCAATGAAACTCATTATCCATATTTTTTGAGGAATATGATTATATTACTTAATGAAAAATATGTTCTTGAACACATCTGATTCCATGGACTCAATTTCATCTCTTTGACTCATATTCTTGATAAAATTAAACCATTGACCAGCTCCAATTTCCAAAAGATATAGAGATAAGATGAATTTATCATGTTAAGAACATTGTAGAACTGAGAAAATATTTTTAGTGGTATTGATCCATTATTAATCCACTAAGGGATTATAAGACCTGATGAATGAGGGTGGATGCAACCTCAGGAATGATTCAACAAAATGATTCTCCCTCCATTCCTGTTTTGGAAGTCCAGTATAATTCATATCTATAGGATGTTGTGTGAGAATGGATACAAGATTTTTCATTCTATCTCCCATAACATTTGGTAGCTTAGTGGGGAAATCATTGAATTTCCCGTCAAATTAAGCATTTACATGTTTCCTTCGAGTTCCAACCATTGACTAAAACCAAGAATCATATTGTGGGAAATAATAATCATAATAGGAAACCCACATAATCAAAAATAAAATTTCAATTGAGGACACTAGGATTTATCCTAGGTTATTTATGGTCATTTGTAAAACACTATAATTGAATCTTATACTTAGACATATCCCTAGGGTTCTTACTAGGGCTTTCTCATTCTAGTTTCCGAAGTATAACTATACATTTCCTCTGATAACAACTATACAGACCTGTAATTTACCTACATTGATATTACTCCCCCTTTTAATTATATTAATTACAACATATAACAAATCCATGATAGGAAAATATAGGTATAGTGTCTTTAGAAACTAGGAAACATAAATAATTATTTCCTAAAACATCTACATTGTCTCCCATTTATTTCATCATATCTTATCACCTTATTGGAATATCATACTTAATACCCTTCTTCATGACATGGGGAAAAGAAAAATATGAAAGGGTGGGCTTAGATTCTCAGTAATGGTAATCTAAATAACTATCAATCATATCTTGTTCCTAAAAACATAACATTTGAAAACATTATCCTGTATATAAAAGATAATAATATCATGTCTTGGGGAAAATCATAAAAGTGAAATGTAATCAAATAGTCATAACATAATACATGATATTTAATGTAATTCACAAATAATCATAGAAAATGATTTCATATTATTCAATTATCCTTACCAAGTCTATCATAACAGAAATGTCCACTACTAAACTGTGTTCAATCCTCATTCCAGCCTTCTATTACTTAACCAGATTTACTTTCCATTCCAGTCATGTCTATTTCATGAGATATAAATATTTAACCAATTCATTGTAGGGAGATATAGGTCACACCCATATCAAAATGAAAACATTCTTATGTGTTCCACGAAAACAAAAAAAACATTCACTATAGTATAACCCATGATATAAAATGAGTTTCTTAAATATTATTCCATCATAACATAATCTATAAATGGTTTTAATAAACATAATTAGAACAGAAAAAAAATCAATCCAAAGTAATAACAAGGATATAAACATAAATTAATGTATTCTAATATGGAAAATAATTTTCATAAAACACTTAAGATTCATTCCCTTGGAAAATATCTTTTCTTCAAAAAATTTATCTTTCCTCAAAATACCACACAATTTTAGAAGAAATAATTTTCTGTGAAATTAAACTAGTAAGATAATAGGGTAAGATTAAAGGAAATAAATCATTATAAAGTTATAAAAATCCATTCATGCTTTACATGTTAAAAAACATTCTTCTCTTACTTTTTTTGAAAATGTCAAAAAGTACCTCATTCCGAAAATGAAAAAAGATTCCATTCATACTGTTTAGTAATACTTTACCAGTGGGTAAAATTGTATTTAAACAATTATATATGTATATAATTAATATTTTGAAAATAATATTTAGGAATCAAGGATGTGGATGACAAATATCCCCATGTAAATACTTACGAATAAACAATCTCAGATAAAAGTGATATTAGAGAATTAATCCCTTACATTAGGTCTGATATGCTATGTTTGTATCAGGAAATACAATATAATTATTTAAATAATATTAATGGTTTATTCCAAAATCTTAATCAATTTTATGATTACATTTAGGATCATATTTTCATTCGTTGTTTAGTAACATTTCATTGTTACACGTTATTCAGGTATTAACTGCTTTATGTTCTTATGCATGTTTTGTTATATAAGTTCATATTACTATTTTTAGGGTTTGGTTATATCATTTAAATCATGATATTAGAATAATAATCATCATATGTATTCATTAAATTCATTTATAAAATCATTATTTAATGAAAATTATGTAGAATTAATCACATCGCACCTTAGAGATGGTATGTCGTACGTATGCATGAGTGACGATATGATTCCCATAATTGTCGAGTGATATTGAAGTATAAGGTGTATATTTTTTTAGAATTAGTATAATGCTATAATAATAATAAATATTTATTATTTCCAGAATTATACCCATCCATGTAAGTTGGTGGTAAAAATTATATAACACTACGGCGTGGAGACGGTTAGTCGTACGCACGCACACACGATGATTTCACTTTTCGTAGGATGGATCGAAGGTGGAATAGTGGTGCTTCATATTTATAATAAAATATAATTAAATTATTGATAGTGATGTAATTACTTTATATTGAAAAATCTAATGTAGTGGATGCATAATAAGAATGAAATTTGAAAGAATCAGTAGAAGAGATTACCTCTTTCCCGACGCGCCTTCGTTGAATCTCGACTTATGGTACTAGAGTTTCCCTTTTCAGAAAAAGAGAACCTCTAAAAAAAATATATAAAAGTTATGAGTGAAAACTTGAAGGGGGTGGACAATATTAAAGGCTCAAAATAAATTTAATAGGTTAGGGAGGAGGTGCCCTTTTATAATTGAGGTGAGGGGCACCTTTGGATATCTAAAACAATATTAATTTATTAAAAAATAAAACCCCTCATAAAAACCACCAAAAAGTACATATTTAGATGATTAGATGAGATAGTGTTGTAATAGAATCCACCAATAAATATTAGGCAATTTTTTATGTCCCTTTAAGAATTATCATTTTAATTAAAACTAAGTAATTCTATTTGATTTTAATTATGGTAATTAATTCTAAATATTTTATTGTTATAAATATTTAATTATATGGTGTAAATTGAAAAAAAGGATATTTCATAAAACATTGTACCTTTTAATTATCACATGGTAATTTGTAAATATTTTTATGTTTTTTAAATAATTTAATATAATGTTATTTTTAAAAAATGTCAATAGTGTCAATTTTGACACTATTTGTTTATTTCACATCAAATAAAATTCACACAGAAGATAAATTCAAAAAAAATTATTTTATACACTTATGATATGTCATAAAAACATTGAAAACTCACAGAGAAAATTAATTAGTTCATATTTTATTTCTTTTAATATTTAAAATACATTTATTTGATATTTAAATTAATAAAATAATTTCTACATCACTATCGTGTCGAAATTAATCGTAATTATTTAATCTCTAAAAATTATAAGAAAAATATCTATGATGTAGGTAATTATTTTAAATTTCATTTAACTAAATGTAGTCTATAGTATCTAATATTTATTCATATATTAAAATTAATATACTTTTATAAAAAGAGATTGTAACATTTTTTCACATTCATTAGTTTTTTATATCATTCATGTCATATTCATTGGTAATTGGACATAAAGTGATTACATTTAGAAAAATATAGGATAAGTTTATTATTTAGTCATAAGGTAGTATTTTTACATGTTATATGGTATTTTTATAATATTATCTTTTCCCTTAATCACCCGATTTATCTTTAACCATGAAAATAAAAATAAATACCAATGTCACAATTCATAATGCCCAAAAATAAAATTAGCCTATTAACATAATTTAGACCTACAGATTCAAAATAAGGAATCCATTTTTTGAGATTAAAAAAATAGAAGTTTCATTAATTTTTTTAAAATTAATTTCCTTTTTGAAATGGGAAAATGGGTTTTAAAAGATAAAACATTGAAAAACATTGAAATGTTTTTAAATATGAATTCAATAATATGAATTCAATGTAAAATTATTTACAATGACTTAAATAGAATTTAATAATAAAAATACATTATATTTATATGTTAAAAAAATTTAATATTATCATTTAACCATATAAATTATGTCAATTTTAAAAAATATTATTTAAAATTTAGCATATTTTTGGTATAATCAAAACATGAATGTTATCAAAAGAAATATCAGAAATTAATCCAAAGTTATTTTTCACATTCCACTTAAAAATTAAATGTTTATGTATTCATATAAAAATTATTAATGTGCCAAAATATTAATTTAAATTTGGTTCTCTATTCAATGTTGTATAATTAACCTTTTAGAAAAAATAGGCCTTTATAACTAAAATAGGGTTTTATTCATAATATATAAATAAAATATCCGTTGGATAAATATGAAGAATATTTTATTATGTATGTAACATAGATATATCTCATTAATTTATTTATCAAAATTAATTTACTCAAAAATAATAATATCTAATTGTTTTATATTTTTTCCATAACTGTTTGTTAGCCAATGAATTCATAATGCCTTTTCCTTAGTTATAATTATTCCCACTAACCAAATGGTTAGGTTATAATGTTAATTTTATAATAAGGTCATATCATGGTTTGTTTAAACTGTTGATTGTGTGAAAATCATGTTACTTAAGAATAAAAATTATTTAATAAAGATATTTCATAAAAACAACAGGGTGTTATAGACTGACCATTATTAGATAATTATGAAACATCTGGGGAGATTATATGTGGATGAGGATTTGTGGACATGATTAAGATATGTGATATGAAAATCCCATTATATCCTATGATAATATGAATTAATCCACACATATTTCTCAAAATAAAACTTCAGTTATCTTTTCATAGATTCAAATATAGAAACCCACAACATGAATGAATGAAACCACATATTGAGAGGGTGTTTGAGGAGAATGAAGTTTACAGTTTTTTCTTTGATAATTGTCCAGTACACCACTATGCTACATTTAATAATAAGAATATAGATTCATGTAGTTTAAATGAATTCAATATTCCAATAAAGCTCATATATAGGAAAAATAAATTAAAGGGGTAATCTTGGTGAGAGACCAAAAGAGTTTCAAAATAAATATAAGTGTAAGAGTATTAATTCCAAGATATAAAGGGAAATAAAATTAATGTGTACATTGTAAATGGGCCCCTGAGATTCTAGATTCACTATGTATCCTTTAAATAATAGAAATTAGTCCACCCATTATTCTTGGATGATGTATCTTTATTGATCTAGTATTTGAACAGAGAATGGAAATAAGAGATGGATCTATCAATGTATAGGTTTAATAGAGTAACTAAGTGTGATTTTTAAGAGCTAATATAAGAGAATATAAATGGGAATTTTATTAGATATGATTTATATCTTGACCTAGTTTAAGGCCTCATGATGTCACTATATATCCTAAATGAATTTAAATCAACCCACACATAGTTCGAAAAAATCCTCTTCATTAGTCTGGTGTATGTATATATGAAAATAGTAAAGGAAAGAATGATTTTCTTAGTAGGAAAAGGAGAGAAAAAATATTTTAATGATTTGGGGAATATTCAATAAGATTGAATTATTTGGTATTTGTGGTTAGAATCAAAATGAGAAACTTATATTAAACTACATATCACATGAGGCCAAGAATCAATACAGTTATAGTTTTATAAAGAAGGTGTCATATCATTAATTGAATTAGTATTTTCAATGGAAAAACAAAATGATTTTAATATTAAATAGATATGAATCTTAGGTAATAAGATTAAAATTTTCATGATAGACCAATTCATGTATATTAGTGGACATGTTCGATGGATAATATGTTGTGTAGTTTAATTTCACGTGATAAAGTAATTATGGTCTGTTATTTAAATTGATGTAGTGGGGATATTAGAAAAAACCAAATTTTAAAATCTTTTTAGAAAATGAAAAATTTTATAAAATTTAATGATATAATCTTGGTATTGAATCATTGGAGAAAATTAGACATGGATTGATCAATTCTAATACACTAGAAAAATGTGGTAATTGGATAAAAATGAAATGTTTGACCACGTCTGAGACAAGTGATATAGAGTTCACATAATATCATAAAACAATAACAATTAAGCCACAAAGTTTTCTATGGTATATAAAAAAATTGTTTAGTCCATGTGAATGATTATGGACGGGGAGGATATATTCTATTAACTATTGCCTGGATCATCCTCTTATGAAAGTAATAGAGTCGTAAAAACAATCCACTCAAAGTAGTTTATCGATCATGAGGGGTGATCAATATAAAAATTAATTTAACATCTTGTGACGAGGAATCTGGTGGAATAATATTTAATTTCATATTATAATGACTTATTTTGAGAAATTTTAACTAATTTTAAATGATCTGACATTTAGAATTATGAAAATTATTTCTTGAGAAACCTTGAATTAGATTTCGGCACAATAATATCTCCATCCATTATTATAAGAGATTATGATATGTTAAAGTCTTAATGTTTTCTGTAACAATTTTTAATTCTCATTATAATTTGTATAATCTTCATTTTTATCATTATAATCTTGAAAGAAAATACCATTTATCCTTAGTTTATTGAGTAAAGGAATAACTTTTTATTAAATGATCGAGAGACCTACAACAAATGAAACTCAGTGAGGTTTAATTCATGTAACATATTGTCCTTATGGAATTTATATTATTCAAGTTGAATTTTTGACTATTCATATTCTTACATTGGATCATAAATTGAAATGAAATGTGAGGGAATCTGATATTTGATGGGGTAAAATGGCTTATATCTGAAATGAAAGTGGAAATTGGGTTTTTCATGTAGTAATATGTGTCATAGTGTGATACTACCTTGAAAATTCATGAGTTTAAATAGCTATAAATCATAAATTTATCTACATTATTATGATGAATATTGGATAGAGTCTTATTGATGCCTATGTTTTTTCATTATTTACTATATGGTTGTGGGTTGTGTGGTAGGATTGTATATTATTCTATTTATTACCTGGGAGTTAGAAAATATTGTTTCAGCGCCAATATATATTGTATGACAGACTCTGAATATTTTTACTATATAATACTTCATTAATTTTATTATATCCTTCATCATAAACTCTTTAAGGAGTGTAGCATTGACAATTTAGAGAATAATTCAGTAGTTGTGAGGATGAACAGGAACTACCACATTGTGGCTATAGGGTATAGACCCATGATTTCTCTTCCCCATATATGGAATGGAGATGATTATTTACCATTGAAAATATCTAAGAGGTTTGATAAATGAATTTTGTAGAAATATGAGACACATGAAAATACATTTTGAATTCAATTAGTGTTTCATCATTGATGGTTAGAAGTTTTCAATCCTCTGGGATTTTTTTGGAATAGCTTCAATCTTGACCGATGAGAGCCACATGATCCAAAATGGTCTTACTGTATAACTTTTTTATAACAACCTTCATATAGAACTAATTTGGACCACATAAAAGCTTCTATAATAAAGGATTATATTGGAATTCCCATTTTTATAAAGTAAAAACTTTTCCTCCCATTGATGGTTGTGTTCATTCTTTGCATGATCTTGGGAAAGGACCAAATATTTTAGATTATTCATTATAGAAGGTATAAATCCAAATTTATTTTCAATTGACTAGAATGAAGTCATTCTTTTTTCATTGGTGGAACTGGATTCATTAATTAATTCTAACTAAATATTAAAAATTTAAGATACCACCCTATGTTGGGAAATATAAATTACTATTTAATCTTGACACATTCCTAAAAGGCTATAATTTCATTGGGAAGTAAATATTCTTGATCATTACGAAAATAAAATATTAAAAAATTCTATATCAATGGTAACATCATCCATTAATCATCATACATAATCTAGAAGGGGAATTTATTGTTATGTATTTAAGGAATAGTTTCTGTTAACTTACATGATTAATATATTTGAATCATCCTTGATGTTCAATTTAAAACTAGTAATTGAAAGGAATATTCTAAGAATATGATTATTTTCTACTATTAAACCCCATTAATAGAACATCATTCTGAAAATATGATTGAATATTGAAAATATTCCTTTATCATGGAGACAATCATGTTCCACAAATCGACCATGTTAATTTTAATGCCCCGTATCCTTCTTCCTAATGGTATTATGGAATCGACTTACAATAACTCTCCCATTCCTAGAAGGTTTTGTGGATATAGAAGACTTTTTATTATGAATATTCATGGACTATGAATTATATCTTGAGGTAGGGATTCCTACAATAATATTTCCTATGGTTTGTCCCTTAATCACCTTTTAATTCACAAATTGAATGCCAAACTACTGCCAAATGATTCCTCATAGAGCTAGGCACCTTGTTATAATTACATGACAAGGAGTGTGTTTTATCATGTTTACATGGGAAACGATGTTGAAATAATTATTCTACATATTTTATTCAATATCTTGTATATTTAATAGCAATTCATTTCATTTCTTCTTGATATTATAGTGATGTCTAAGCTTCCAAAATTATCCCATTAATATAACATTGTCTATTTTCCCTACCTATTTCATTTATCAGAGTTATAATAAAGTGAATAAATAACTCCATGTAATTTTCATATATGATGATGGTCCTCTCTTCTTTGGGTGGATTAAATGGTATAGGGTGCATGAGGTATAGCATGAGGTTATCGAAGGCCTTAGGTCAGTTCTCTTCCCACTGGTAGGTGAACCTTTTATTCATCAACCCTGTGATGGATAAACATTTTATATTAATGTTAGTTATGTAATATTTTATGTATGTGAGACTCAAATGTAGTCCTAAAATCCTAAACTCTTAAATAAAGAAGCATATCTATTATCAGTTTATCCTTCTTAGGTTCTACCTTGATACTCTGATTGAGTACCATAATGCCAAAAAAAATTCTTGATGTTATCATAATACCACATTCTAATTTTTCATCTTTAGTATGTGATGACATAACTAGTTTAATATTTATTTAATATCCATGAGGTGGTACCAATATCCATGGGTCTTGAACACAACATCTTATGAATAACATTCTATAAATATACCTACAAAGGATATACAAATGTGGTTCAAGGAACCTTGTGTGTATCACTGACATTTATCAAGCCATTGGGAATTTCTTTATTGTAGTATACAACATAGGGTCAATAAATGTTGCATTATACACATCCTAAAATGTCATTCAGATCAATTTAAACTAGAATTCCCATTCATTAATTATTGGAATTAAAAACTAGATGTTACATTTTTCAACAAATCTATGATTGGTAGGAGTAAATTATCATTGAGGCAATTATGGTTTAGATCCATAACGTCAATAGAGACTCTAATTTTCCCATTATTCTTCTTATAGAGGTCAATATTTAAAATCCACTATGGATATTGAACTCCCCTAATTATTTTATATTAAAAAAACTTGTAAGACTCAGCTTCATGTTTAGTAATATGGGTCGGATAAATATTTTTCTACATGTATGTTTATGAGGTGATTGTCATGAAGACCATACTAATGGGTTGATACTAAGAGATTTAACATATATATTTTTCTATAATCATAGAAGAACACATCATGATATATCCTATAGAAAAATATGTAGTTCTCTTATTCTTCATGGGTTATGTTGGAACAAGCTAACATAAAAAAATGATCATCCTTTATACCCAAAATCACAAGTCTTAACTCATCAATAGTTTTTGAAGCAACCTCCTCAAATACCACTGAATGTTGATTAATGTATAAATATTTTTATGTTTATTATCTTAATTATAAGATGGAATCAACACTAAATATTTAGTAGATAATGATGGGATATTATTACAAACTTTGGGATTAGATTTATCTATGTAACTATAGTGTTTCTATATACAACAGACAACATATGGATTGATGAAAATACCTATAAAATTAATGTTTTACATCAAGAATTGTTTTTTATATAATGGATGATCCATAACTATATCAAATGAATATAATTCATTAATATATTCAATAATTATTCTCAGGGTAAATATTGATATTCATATATTAATGGGGGTTACATCCTTTATTTATAGATGTTTCTAAATGGAAGCATTCACATGACTGCTATAGCAGATAAAATTGATTAGATGGCCTGTGTTATTAAATAACATGACCTGGTGGCTAACTAAATATAGAGTTACGGACTCAATATGATTTATAGGTGAGAAAATATTTATTGATTCCACTATATGGATTTAAAAGACCTATTTCTAAGATGTTATGTGAGTGATTTATGTAAAAATGCATTCCAATGGTTATTTCACCCCCATTTTATAGTATCCCATATTAATTTATTGATATTCTGGAGTCTCAAAAGAGAAGACATCACCACATATTTTCCTATCCTGCCTTTCAATGGAATGATTCATGTATTGGTGATATAAATAGGGATCTCTAACATGAATATGAATCCAAGACCTTCCCACCAAGGAATCGAATATCCGGTCGTAGTGAACCACCATGAAATATTATTAATAAAGGATATCACCAAATTGGGTCCCTAACATGATCCTGCATAATTAAATTATCTCACATATACTATATCCATTAAATTTAACATTTTATGGATACAAATCAGCTTCATTGTATCATAGAAAAATAGGGTTTTAGAATAAGATATAGTTGATTCTAGAGCCAGTATTAACTAAATCATGAGACTATCTATATTATGAAATTTTCCATTAAACATAATGGCTCTATATACCATTTTATGATGGTTTACCAATCATATTTTTTTAATGAAATAACTTTGTAAAATTCAGTGGAACCTATTTTTACACAGCATGTCTTGGCTACACTGACTTCTATCTTAAACTCTTTGTGACTTAAGAGAGCCTTGATGAGAGCTTCCATGAATTATTTATATATATTAAGGGAATATAATTATGAATTCTTTGTATGAATGATATAAATATGAATCAAAATTTATATTTTGAGGGAAAAATCATTCATTCTCTACCTTGATTCTTTTTTTGAGTTTTGATTTGTGGGAATAAATCAAATGATCCCCCAATATATTATTTTTTTGGAATTATGTTGTTTTGGTCGTTCTCTAGGTAAATTGAACTCTCCATTAAATGTCTCACTTTAGACCAGCCAATAATATGTCTATTAATCAGTTTATAAATATGATTATACTGGAGTGAGACTTAGATGATTCATGATTATATTTAATCTCAAAGTAAAGAACATGTTAATCAATAGAAGATTAATTTTTATTGAGTATCTTATTCATATTGAGGTACACTCCAACCTTATAACCATATGATTTAATGACCTCTACAATGAATATAATTATTCATATATAAGTATAAAATTCTATTTTTTAGGGAGGTTCCCATCCAACAAATGATAATATCATGAAATCTAGAATGCTAATGACTGACTCAATTCTTATGAGGGATCGTCATCCAATAATTTTCATCGTAAAAATTATTTTTATTGAAAGTTTTAGTATTTTGGGGATAATGGATTCATCCCAGATACTATAAATTTAATTGGGCTTGTGACTGACTAATTCATTCATGCATAATGGCTGAATGAATTTTTTGAATGAAACTTTGGGAATCTAATCTGAAAATTTATATCCCTTATATATGGGATTTCAATCAACATTAATTAATTTGGTATGGAAGTCGAGACAAAAGTCAAATGAGTTGGGTGGTTTTCCCATATTCACATGTTCAATGTATAATATTCTCGAGTATATCCATAAAGATTCAACATTTTTGGATATTTGTTATGATCATCAGATGATAAGGAAAATAATTATGAAAATCATTGACCTCCCCCACATCTAGCCATTTGATCTCTAAAATCATGTACTAGTTTTCTATCTAGGTTTGTAATGAAAAATCCATTATCCTTCTATATTTTTTACAAATTTTCTATGTTATTAATGTTTAAAAAATTATATAGGGTTATATTATATCATTTGAACATACTTATAGGTCGGATAGGTGATGGAATATGGATTAGAGGGTGGGTGAATAGACAACTTAAAAATTTTAACAAGATAATATTATTCTTAGAGTTTATTAAGAGAGATAAATATCAGGGGAACAAAATAAAATAATGGCCATAGAGAAGTTTTATAGTATATCAATCCCATGTAAGCCAATAATAAACTTGTACATCACTATGTGGTGACATATACATTATGTTGATGTGAAATCATAACCCAATAAAAAACTATTTTTTATCGTAAATTTTTTACTAAATGAAATATTAATTTTATATAAGAGGTTCCAACCAAATAGAAAACAAGATTTATATACTATGAGTCACAACTAAATGGTCGTCACATTAGAATCCATGAGTCCCTACCCAAAGATAGAGAAATTTTTAATATAAAAATTTTTATAGAGAAAATGACGGCCCATGAATATGTGAATAAGTGTTACAACCTCAACAAAACAAGATGAAATAGATTCAAAAAGAAGAATAAAACACTAGTATTAGTTCATGTTTGTTTTATTAGAATGGTTGTCTCATCGAGGATATAGAATAAGTCATTGATTTTTTTAATCCCTTTAGAGATCATACAACTGTTGTGGGAAAAATGATCATCACATTCATAATCTGAATCAAATTAAATTCTAAAAACACTATAATATTCATAGTTTATCACATAAAAATATAAAATAAATCATAGAAAAGTCATGGAAGCTGAATTTGGCCACTATACTACACTGAGAATAAAAGAACAATTATATTTAGAAAAACAACTTAGCACAACTAAGTAAAAGTTATAAAATTTAGAATTCATATAAAATAATTCAATATTATCGAGTAGAGAGTGATGTGGAAGGATATTATCATTTCATAATAATCACACAACTCACATAAATTCTTCAAAACAATAATTATAATTAAAATATGTTTTAAATCATTTGATCGAATAATTTATTATACTTCCATAATGATAGGTCAAATATAAATCTCATGAAAATCGAATGTATCAATTTCAAATTCAAAATTCAAAAACATTCCATTTTTAATATTCAATTAACATGCATAGAATTTCATAAATAAATAACAATTATTTTAAAATATAAAAATGACTTATTTTTTAATATCAATTAACATTAATTTATATTTAATAAAATATAATAAATCATTGTGAATAATAAAATGAAAATAATATTTTGAGTTTAAATGTTTATGTTTCCTATGAGAAAATAGAACACCCTAGGATCTATATTAAAACATGTTTAAGGTAATGAAAACACTTCATATGGGTTCTACAACATTAATATGAATTTATAAATTCATTAAAATAATTTAAATATTTTAAAATAAACTACAAAAAATAGAAACATGAAACATTGTGTAAAACATAGAATAATCATAAGTTGATGTAAAACCTATAATGATTCAAAAAATGACATAATATTTTTCCTTATAAGCGATTTTTTAGGGTTTCAATAATAAAATTTTTGGAAATAATTTTTTTAATATATCCATATTAGTTCGCTTAACAGAATCTATATATAAAATTTATATATCAAAACATTTATAATTTATTCACATAACTAAATTAACATATCTGTATATTTGAAATCAATAAAAATCACGACTTATTAAATTTCAAACCTAAAAATGGCCATGTAAAAGATAGAATTATCCTTCGGGTTAGTAGATTTATATTTATAAAATTTAAATTTATTTCCCAAAAATCAATAATCAACATAATCCGACCACTATATCTCAATTAATTATAAAAAATTATAAAAATATTTTTTAAACAATATCTAATTGGGGCTTAAAACACATTGTGGATTATAACCTAATTTCTAACATGATAGAGATGAATTTCGAATTATTTTTCTTCTAAATAAATGTATATAATTAAAATATATTTAAAAATCAATAATAAGCCCCCAATTTTGTGTTTTTCAGCTCATCTTATTTCAATAATATAGAATATAATTGAATCTTTGATTTTGGAAATGTGGTTCTCAAAACAGCTATGGGGATTATAAATTAGTTAGGTGGTGAATAATCTTTTAGCAATTTGGGAACAATAAAAATTATGTGGAAATGATATTTCAATCTTTTAAATTACTTATTTTTCCTTCTAACACTTTATGATAATTTTATAACATGTTATGGGAAATCAAAACTAGAAATCTTAAGATATTTTAAAAGAAATTAAATTTTGATATAATAAAAGTTAAACATACAAAAATAGAACTTAATACCCTGGAGGTAAAATAAAATTATGTAAAATAATATATAATAATCTATAATTATTATTTAAAAAAAATTATCAGATAAATACTTGTATACAGAAATTATTGTGATGAATTTTATAATATTCAAAACATAAATTATAAATACACCAAAATTATACATAACAACTTCAAAGTTCTATCAAACTCCCCCTTTTTATAAATTACCAAACCTAACAATATTTCTGTACAATTATCATCATTTTTAAATTTATCAAAAATAAATATTGGATTGAGTAAAAAATACACTCTCATTAAAATAAAATGAATTTAAAATAAATTTCCAACATTACATGTATAAGTTTTTTCTCAAATCCATAAAAATACAATGGTTTAGTAAAAATATGCACATGCTAATTATCAATTTGAACGAATTCATAAATAATATATTTTTTATTAAAATAAATGTCAATTAAAATAAATTTAATATTAATATGTTTATTTTGAGGGTATTGTAAATTGTTTTTTGAAATTGAAATAGAATATTAATTATCCCAATAAATTGATATATTTTCATAATTAAAAAAAGATATAAAGTTTTTTAAATATACAATTACTGAGAAACATATGATGCAACATAAATATATTCACTCTTAGTGGTATACAATGTTATAGAATTTGTTTTCTTAAACACCTGGAAACTAAATATTTACCAAAAAAATAAACATACCTGAGGTAATTCTTCTATCAACTCAGCATCCACAAAAATTAGAGTTATATAACTAATTAAATCCCAATTGTTTATCTATTATAAAATAATCCAGTTTTAATATTTCCTTTTACATATCTAATAATAAATTTAACAATATTTCAGGGAGATTTTATAAGACAATATTGAAATATTTCACATTAATGTATACTAAATTTTATACTAGTTCTAAATGTTTTTAAATATAACAATCATCCAACCGTTCTACTAAATAATTTATAATCAATATATTTTCTATGAAAATCAAAACCTAATTTAAAACTAATACTCATATGGTTTTTTATAGTATTATTGTAATGAAGAATTTTTTTAACAAATTCATTAGAATATTTAGATGTAATTAAGAGAATAACATAATTTCTTGGATTAATTTTATGACCTAAAATGAATCTTATTACACCCATAAGAATCATTTCAAATTCACTATCCATGAAATCTGAAAAATATTTATGATGAATTAATTTTAGGAAAAAAATCAATATCATAAGAAAAAATTTAACAATCAAAATATCAATTGAAATTATTTTGAAATTCAATGTATGATATATTTTACTTTTATAAATGTCATGTTTTCAACAAATATAAATTATTTCTATAACCCCATGCATGAGGGTTTTTTAAGACCATATTAATCTTTTTATAATTTAAGTTATTTATTTTAGAAATTTTCATTTTCAAATCTAGGGCGTTGAGAAACATTTAATTCCTAGAAAACCCATTTAAAAATTCACTGTTAGCATCCAATATAAATAAAATAAAATTGTGAAAAGTTAGAAAATGTAATAAAATTATAATATATTTCAGATAAGAAATATGTGAAAAAATATTCATAAAATATATATCTTCTTCTGGAAAATAACATCAAGGAACAATCCTAGAATTATTATTAACAATTTGAGCAGATTTGTAAATTTAATGATAAAAAATCTATTTAGTTCCGTCAACATGGTCATCGATATGGGTTTCAACTAAATATGATAATTATTTCAAGATAATAAATTAATTTCATCTTATATATAAATAATTATATTAGAATCTTTCATACCATATAATATATTATCAGGCACAAAATTAGAATCAAAATAAGGATTAACAAATAATTTTAAAGCAGTGAATTTGGTTTTCATACCAGAATTAACATAAAAACTCACATTTTCAATAGTATTATCATTATTAATCCACTAAGATATAGGATCATATTGAGAATATTTCTTATCCACATCAACATATATATTATAAATAGGCCTTTAATTACCCAAATTTAAATATTTGTAATCATCTTAAAGATTTTCCAAAAAATGATTTCTCAACATCATAAAATTCATCAAAAGATATATATATAAATTCATCAATAGTAAAGGTATTCTTATTATAATCTCTAAAATATTTAAGGATAGAATAATAACCATAAAATATAATATCAACACTTTAACACCAAACTTATCAAGATTTACTTTTGTATTCAAGATAAAAACATTAAAACATAAAGCATTAAAATAACAACCCACTGGTTTCTAAACATTAAAAAACCAATAATGTGTTTTATTAAAGATATGGAATAATATAAACTCTATTCAAGACATAAAAATAATAACTAATAAATTCATCTTAATAAATATTTTGGTAAACTATATTCATTAAGGATAGTTCACGCCATATCATGAATTGTTCTAATTTTTCATTTACAACACCATTTTTAGTGGTGTTCTAGGAGTATACAAAATATTATTATAACCATTTTCTTCACAAAATTTCTCAAAATTAAAAATAAAAAATTTTCATCCATTATCACTTTTAATAAAAAAAATTATAAAACCATTCATATTTTTAACTAGCAAACAAATAGTAATAAAAATAGATAAGGCTTCTTGTAGAAGAGTCACAAAATAAATCCATATAAATCTATGAAAAAAATTAATAAAAATAAGTAATTCCTTCCACCTAAAAAATAGTTTTCAATTAAAAAACAAATAATATTATAATAATTAAAAATCTATTGAAGTGTAAACATGTATGATATATTTGAAATATTCCTTGTGTTTATTACCTTTTAAGCATGAATCACATAAAAAATTTATCTTTCCTTTAATTCAGATAAATCTAGAACATAACCCTGATTGGATAATTTTTATATCATAAAAAAAATGGGCATCACTATTCCTTTTATTCTATATAAAAACATCTATTCATATAACATCAATACACAAAACAATATGATTAGATTGATATGATTAATTAATATAATATACACTATCATTTATATTAGCATAAAAATGATTTTTAAAAACAAAAAAAAAATTATCATTAAATTTACATAATAATTAAGGAATAATAATTATGTCATGTTGGAAAAAATCAACATATAATACTTTAGATATTAAACAAACATTGAAAATATCATCTTCTCCAAATCGCATAACCTATCCTTTAGATTTATGTCCAAAGGTTATAGAGCCTATATAATATTTTTTATAAAATAGAAAATTTTTAGGCCATCAGTAATTCACTGGTAATAGCCATTGTCCATATACCATGTGTCCTTGATATTCTTATGGTGGTTTTTATAAATATATAAATTATGAAAAAAATATGGTTCACATTGTGTTTTGGTTCCATCTTCATTTAAAATTCAATTCATTATTACATCAACATATTCAAAATATTTTTTTGTAATGTACTCTAACTAATAAATAATTTAAATAAAAATATCATGTTCATGAAATAGATTAATGGGATGAAATAGTATATTAATTAGCATAATTTACTTGAATACACAATTTATATAATGTATCCTATGTAACCACTCTATTAATAATTTTTATAAAATTAGTAATTTATAAATTAGGAATTTTTGGATTATTATAAAAACCAGGTTTATATTTAATTGGTTTAATCATATCTACACCATTTCATTTTTTACCTTTCGAATAACACAATTATATTAAATTATTTTTAAGATGAAAATTTCCATTCAAATATTATCATTCTTCATATGACCAGAATCAAAAACATAATAGATATTACCTTTGGAACATAATGAAAAATATATTATTTATTTTTTCATAGAATCATTATCCATATTAACATTCATAGTATCATTGAAAAGCATCTTTTTTCATATTTAAATTTTTTATATATCTCAGTAACTCTTTAACATTTTTTTTCATGAATTACATATTCATCATAAAAATCAAAAAATATATAGCCATCATTATCATTATAATAACTTGAATTAGAATTATTACTAACCTAATTTTTATTTTAATCAATCAATAAAATTAAACTCACACTTTACCTCTTCTAGATTCATCACTTTAATCGTACCCTATCTGAAACTCCATCCAACATGATAAGAATGTTTCAAATATTTCTTCTATTTTTTATCTCTCCCTTCTTACATAAAATTTTTATATTTGGGTTTTATATATTCCTTATTTCAATATCCATAATATGCTACATGTGGTCCATATATATTAAGGTTTTTTTTATTTTGGTCATTATTTTAATATTTACATGATCTCCTGTTGGATATTCTCTTTCAGATCATCAACTTCTAAATACCTTTTCTTAAATTGATGATTTATCATTTTTAACATTTCTTTTCCTTAGATTCAGAAGAGTTTTGAGAAAAACATATATGATATTTTAATGAAATACCATTCTTCTTATAAGTCTTTTCTTTTGTTACATTATTCAAATCATGTTCATGTTGAATAATTTATTGGATGAGTTCATTTAATTTGTATTATATGAAATTATTAGATTCACTGATCATAACCTTATTTCTATGACATTTCATTGGTATTTATACTAGTAATATTTCAACAATTACATGGTTCTTTAATGTTCCTCCAATGGTATTCATTTAATCTTAAATTTCTATGAATCAGTGGAACATTTTATGGATTCATTCATCTTCACTCCTACTAAAATAATGGTATTAATCATGAATCATTCAAAGAATGGTTCTAATCTAATTTTCTAAGACAAGGTGAGAAACATGTAAAATAGTCTAGATATAATTTCATGTCTTACATGTAAATGAACGACTAAACACAATTCATTTAATAGAAAAATATAATATTTTTACTTATTTAAAATTTAAAACATATCCAGATGAATCATTTCTTATAAGTGTATATGGGTCTGCTTCTGGTATCTTTTAATATTTATCAATGATTGAACATTTTTCAATGCTTATTTTTTAAGGTATACAACCATTATGGATATCTAGTATTCAATATCATTTTCATCTATATGAGGTTCCTTATGAAGAATGTAGGTCCATTTTCCCACTATTTATATCTTAAAATTATTTTACATAGGCTGTGAGGTCTATGAAAAGGTTATAATAATTAAATATAAATAATAAACTCTATATGACGATTGGATAATTTCCAAAAATATAAACCTCAAACTCCAATTGTTATGTAAGATAGGTGATGGAAGATGTTCTAGAGGGGTGGGGAAAATTGACTAGATTAATGATTTTTACCTGTTAAAATTATTATTAGAATAATTAAATTATGATAATTTGTAGTTGGAAAATAAAAAAAAGGAACATAAAGAAATTTTTATGGTAGTTTGTTCCTAAGTGGAACTTTTCTACTCTTATACCAATCTACATGGAATGAGAATTGTTTTTATCATATTCCTGATTTTTAAAGGGGAATCATAACCTAGTTACGACTGACCTTTTCTTGTGAAAGTATAACAAGTATAAACGCAACATTTGTGTGGTGAGTCACAAGACAATTAAAGAAGTAACATCACATGCTTTGAGTTGAAACATGAATGTTGATGAATTTGGAATCTGGGATTCATACCCCAAATGTATAGCCTGATTTTGTATGAAAAATCACAATGAGAATATAAAAGCATGAGTGATATTAGAATTAGTGTCATAGACTGAAGAAGGTATAATGAAATAGACAAAATAAGAATAAAACATTGGTACTAGTTCATTAGTGTTTGATCAACATGATTATATTTTAACAGATCTAGAATAAGTTATTGATTTTTTTGTTCACCCCTTTTGATATTTTATAGTAGTTATGAATAATTTTCATTATAGGTATAATGTATAACACTTCATTATATAAATTTCCCAAAACTATCTGCATTGTAACACATTAAAATATGAAATATCTCATTGAAAAATTATATCATAAATCTTTTAGTTTCTCATATACAGTTAAAAATATTGATTCCTCATAAAAAAACTTACCCCAACTATGAAGTACTTTGGGAATTTATAATTAAAATAAAATAATATTTTATTGTAAATGAAAGAGACATAGAAGGATATTAGCGTTGCATAATAATTAATAAACTGAAAATCAATATTCAAAATAATAACGAATAATTCCAAACAATTTTAACTTATTCAATCTAATAGTTTAAAAATATTCAACCAGAAAATGAATAAAAATAAATCCCCAAAAAACTAAAAAATATATTGGAAGTTATAAATTCATAAGAAATCATTTATAATAAGAATATAATGTATGTAAAATTTCAAAAAATAAAAACACCACATTAAAATATTTACACTAGATTTAATGATTTTAATATCAACTAATTTTTATTTAGAAACAATAGAATTGAAGAAAAAATCATAAAATAATAACAATTTTTGAGTTTCAAACATTAACGTTCATATGTGAAACTATAACACCCTTCAATATTAATAAAATCATGTTTAAAATAATGGATGAAATTACAATATGTTCTATATAATTAATCTGAAATTATAAATCCAGTAGAACAATTTGAATGTTTTAAACGAATATGCAATAAATTAAAAAATAAATAATTCTGTAAAACATAGCATAGTTCCATGTCTATGATCAATGCGTATAAATTCACCAGACCACGTAAAATTTATCCATGTAAGTAATTTTTCAAACTTCACATAATAAAAATTTATGAACGATATTTATGAAAATATCCTAATTTTTTCACATAACTAAATCAATAAACATAATTTATATATATGAATCAATATAGGTGATTTATATAATCTAATTCATGTATTTGAATTTCTAAAATATGCAAAATGTTTTAATAATCAACTTTCATGCCAAAAATATATCTTAAAATGGAAATAATAAGCTTTTATTCTTGTTCACATATATTTCAAAAAATCATCTTTTTTATAAAAAAATATCAAATCCCTCTAATCAAACTTATGTACCTAAATTTATCATTAAAAATAATATCAGTGTAGTTCTCAAAAACACCATATTCAAAAAGAAAATATGTAGTGATTTATAATGTCATTTTATACATGATATAGTGTGATTTAGAATTTTATTATATCCAATTAAATGGATATAGATTTCATATATTTCTATATCAACTATAATTACCTAATTTTGATTTTTTTATCTCATGTTATGAAAACAATATAAAAGGTATGTGAATTTAGAATCTTGGCTAAATGGTTCAAAAATCTGCTATATATATTAAATTTTTTCTATGTAGTGAACAATACATATGTAATGTGGGAATAGTAAAAATTTTATAAAATTGATATTTGAAGGTCAAAAATAAGATATTTATCCTATAAAAACATCTCCAATCATTTAAAAAATTTAATGAATGATAAAAAAATGAAATCTAATGATATTTTTATTAATGAAAAATTTCATACATTCAAAGCTAAAAATAATAATGACATCACTTAATAAAATTATATTAAATTCTAATTAAATTAAATAATATATAATAAGATATAATTATAAATAAAACATTGTTTTAAAATAAATTAATATATTAAAATTTTAAATTGATTAATTTTCTAATATTCAAAATGTAAAATAATTACAAACCAAAATTATAAAAACAAACTTCCTAGATTGAACACCTATGTATTTTCAATGTGGAATTCTCATATCTTGTATTCACTTAGAGGAGGTTTGGATTGATAATTGGGGGGTCTAGGGTTGGAGAGATATCCAAATCTGGATTGAGTGTGGTGATTTGAGTTTATACATTGCGAGATATTTTCCCTAGTGTTGATGACACTGGATACGACTAGGATTTAGATAATTGAATGGAATCTTTTAGCCTTTTTCTAAAATTAAGATTTCAAGGAACCAACTAGGTTACATTCTATGAATGAATGATGTTTCAATATCAGCTCTATGATTATCTATATATATTTCTCATATATTCTATTTCATAACAATTAGGTTTATAGAATTGTTCAAACCATTACACCTAGAAATAAAATACTTAATCTTCCCATTTTTACACAATTTATAGTTTGAGAGGTTATGAACATTGGACATCATCAATGTTGAGATAAATGGATATAATAACATTGATTATGATATTAGCAATTAAAAATGGACCCACCAAATTGGTTATTATTCAAGATGAACGTAGGTTCCTATATGGTTTTCACAAAGAAAAATATCTTTTTTTACATTATATTTCTTTAATGTTCCTATCTTGTGGCCACAGTCAGATGCATTGTATGTGAGATTCTTTTCTAGATCTCCCATGGCATTAATTTTTTGGACTATGGTATTTACAATTTTGGGTGGGGGAACAGTCAAATACACCCACTCAAAATATGGTTTTCTTTCTAACTACATTAGTGCATTATATTTACCTTTGGATTTCATATCATAAACGAGGGACTTGATGGATTTATGAGGTCCCGACTACACTATCACCATTGAAGATACTCAAGTGGTGGATGTTAGTAGAACATTATAAGGCCAACATGTATATGCCTAATATTGGTAAATATCTTGTGATGAACATAATTAAATATTTTGAAATGGTGGTGGTTATTATAAAAGTAGAGGAAAATATTAATAATACACCAATTTGGGGTCTTTAAAACTAGTCACATTGAACCAAGGTATGTCAAATGGATTGATTAATATATTGATGGTAAAGAAGTTTCTTCTTTTTTAATAGGATTTTTAAATGGATGGATTTAAACCTTATCTTGATATTTTCACTCAATATATATACTAACTCAGAGTAATTCAGACTTACCTTAACATGTTCAATTATGCTCCATACAAAAAATATCCTCCTCATTAGGGAGAGGTATAAATTTTATTTAATGGTGAGTTGGAAATGGACATAGAAATACCTTCATTTTTTCAAGTGTATTAGTTCACTAAATATGTAGTAATTGGATGGTTGGAGGAGATCCCCTATCATGATCATGCCTTTGATGTTGGGTTCAAACACCCTCTTCATACACATCAGTTTGAACCATGTTCTAAAAAGATGTTTCCTAATCATTTTCAACTACAATTGTTCCACATTCCACAACATCTATGGGGTCAACATCAATGAAATTAACCGACATGAACTATGTAGTGGTTATCAAATACCAATCCTCATTGGAATAGTATAGAGTCTCTTTGGTGTTGGAAAATCCTTCAATGGATAAGTCAAAATCCTCTTCCACTTTTTTATTTATAAAGAAATTCTTTATCTTATGACACCGGTGAAATAATAATTTTTTTTCTTGATGTTACCCTTAAATGTTTTTTATAAATTAATCTTGAGAGAATCTCATATAGAATCTATTAAACATGATATTGAAGATGGTGAAGAGTCATGTAATTTTAGTAGAGTGAATTTTGAAGTAGAATCTTATGAGTACTCTCTTAGTATAGAAATAGTTAACTCCTCTTAGGGGTAAGGTTAAAATGACCTCCGATCAATGAGCTTGGGTGGAACATGCTCAGTCAATTTCATGAATCTACCCTATTATTATTTTGATATATATTTTGATTATAATGGATGTAAAAATGTCTCCAACTATGTGGACTGGGGTCGCTCTAATATAATTTCTTAATCCTTTGATACATCCCTCTTTAATTTTCATGCTCAAACACCAACATGATCTAGGTGTAGTGTTTAATGTAGTTTCACTGGATTAGATCTATCAACCATTACATGTTCTTTATCATTTTAGGGACCTTCTCTACAAATATTGGATTTCGATTCCATATTTCTTGCAGAATGATAAATGGTTCTGTTTATAGATTATTCCCATCACATTCATATTTTCTGAACATTAGGTACATAACATATAAATATACTTACTAATAGGTAGGCATATTTTCAATACATAAAACATGGTCAGATGAAATAACATTACAATATGCCTCGCATAAAAGAAACTGTTGGTCTATTAGTGGAGTGAAATGAAAATATTCACATTCACCCCATATTTAGAATCATATGTTATGTGAAAAAAATTAATCATAAGGTGAAGAGTCATTATGTTTTTGAGGAATTTTTTTGGATACACTCACACTTTTTTTTTCATTTCTGATTTAGAGACATCAAAAGGGTGTTCAGTGCCACATGGTAGAAATGCATATCCGATAAATTATGGAAATAAAGTTATTATTAATTATTTAAGGGCCTGCATTTGTTACTATAAGTTTCAACCCATATGTTTGAAAATATATATGGAATGTACTCATATAAATATATCTGGAATGCCATATTGATAGGAGAAAATGGTATAAAACATGATTGATATTCAATCTTAAACTAGTTCCCTCTTCATGAGAAATGAATTTTCCCCATCCATAGTTAGAGGTTCTTTATCCTGGTATATCCAAAATGGTTATTTCCCAATTTATTTTACAAGGTGAGTGAGATCATTTTGAATATATATAGTTATATCCCTTGGTGGTCAATATATGGGAGTAACTAATAGTGATGATTACATATTGTTTCCCATTAATCGATAAGGGACATTGTTGATCAGTGATGATGTTCACGGTTTATCCGAATTTATCTTTCCAATTTCCTCTCTATATGATTAAAATATTGGAATTATGTCAAGGTGGGGAGTGCCTATGTGGTAAATAGATGTATCAATAAGAAGAGGGGACTCACAAAGAGAGACATGTTAAGGCCCTCCGTGGTTAGTGATATTAAATTAACCAATGTGGGTGAGTGTGGGAGGCCTCCAATTCAGTTAGATTTTCTTCTATAGGGTATAAAATTGTAACATATGCTCAAGGGAGTAACTTAATATTTATATATATGATCATCATAGGAAGTTCCATCACGGGTATTAGTTTTGATATCATCTACAGAGTGAGGTTCTCTATTTCATTTTTTCATTTCATTAACACCATATGGAGGACCTATGTGGCTACTTGACACAAATTTATTGAATAGGGGAAAAACCCCTTACATATTCAACATTGCAATGTGGGGAGGAAAATCATGTCAAGGACATCATGGATGACCTTCAGAGTTATATTATATTTTATTACATTAATGGGTATGGTCGATGTTGACTATTTTCTATTTTACCATGATATATAGCCTCTCCATTGTTGATAGTTTTTTATCGGTTAGAAAGGATAATAACAAATTTATTGTTAATCTTAATTCAACAAAGAGGACCTTCGAAACTAGCATCATAGGGAGGAATTTTCTAGGTGATATTCATTTTACTAGGGGAATGACTTGTGTAAAAAGGGAGATAGGGAGGACCTTAATTGATTCAATATTTTTCTAGACTATGGTCATAAATAATAATTTCATATCTGTTTCCCATAGGAGGACATTATTGAACGATGCTTTCAACAATATAGTGGAGTTTCGTTGTGGGTTATCAGTGGAGGAACTATATATTTATCTATTATTGAACTATGTGTTGTATTTTTGGAGTTATTTTCATCATTAATGGTTAGTGAGGGTTTAACTAAAAAATTAATTTAGTCTTACGGGTTTTTTAGGAGTACATTGAACCATCTATAATAATTTTCTAGATTCACTTATAAGGACTGAACCAGCTTACAATGTTGGGTATGGATATATGATCTGATTATTGTTTGGTTTCCTGTAGTGGAATATCATCGATGATCATTGTGTTACTATTTAGATATTATAAAAGGATTTGGAGAAGTTAGTTCAAGTAAATATGTATAACTACTCCTAGGTTATTGTGATAAATTTTTCATAACCAAATGGGTCAAAATATCTATGGAAACCATTTTAACTAATTATTCCAGATTTGAGTCTGTGAAACAATATGGAATATGGTTGATATAGGTTTAAATCCTTTTAAACTCTCATGTATTAGTATGGATGTACTATATATCTCCATTAGATCCCGTAGGTAGGGAGTATGTGTGTTTCTTCACTCCGAGGAATGAATTCAGAAGAATTTTGAGGTGCTTATTGGGTCACATACATCTTGTTGACCTACCATTGGAAAGTGGAGTCATGTTTTGAGATTCAAATGGATTAAATAATACACATTCACATTTATAATAATTCTATTGTGATCATATTCACAGACCTAAAAATTCACCACATGAATTTGATGGTGTAGGGTAGCAATACAATCCTTTTGGATTCTGGAGTCGCAGTAGTCGAAACATTAATTTTTTATGTCTGGGGAATTAGGAATGGTTTATTGTAGCTTGAGGTTTCATTCTATTACTCCAATCCATTCCAGGAAGACTTATACATGATGTTGTATTCAATAATTCCATTTGAATGTAGTAGGAAGAAATTCAAGAGAAGTCTAAAAAAAAAAATCTCCAGTGTAACACCACACATAAGAAGGTACGATCAATTAGTATTCTTCATAGGAAAAGCCTTTCATGCTCTGTTTACTATCCCCCACATTAGAATTCATGCATCCGTTTTGTTTAGATGAAAACCCCCTTTATGAAGGAAGGAGTTCATTATAATGAATTAAAGATGAATAATATTGTGATCTATAGCCAAGAGGATAAGAGGCCACCTCACACAATGAGGAGTCTTATTACCTTGTCTAAGGATCTCTTCTAAATTTAAGAACTATTTGTGAAATCCTTATTTGTAAAATTACCAATGTACATTATCACGAAAGTGATCAATTGATACTGTTCATCGACATCAACATACTTATGTATTATATTCCTTATATCTATATATATGAGTGTTATATAATATAATATATTGTAATGTTTATTTTGGATAAAATCTTTAAAGGTGGGCACTCTATAATGTTTCTACATCCTAGGTGGTGGATGCTATTGTGGATTTGGGATTGAGACTATGAGAGGGGCTTCCAACATATCCTTCCATATAGAATCAGAACCAACATAGTTTTTGTTGTATTTTTGGGGATATAAGAACTATTTTTAATATAATTATGTAATTAAGAATCCAAAAAACAAAGATCACCAAGCTAGAAAGATGAGATCATTCAAACTAAAAATGAAGAACCATTAAATGTGTACCATATACTATTTTTTGAGTAGTAGTAATTTTCTTCAATGAATGATGAAAATCATAGTTGAGTTAGATGAAAATATTCCCTAAACTAGTAGTATCTACATGCTATATTAATAACCCAATATTTGTGTCAGAATACACTTATCATCATAGTGTGCTAGCACCTCATAATAAAAGAGTGATAGGTGATAGGGAGGTTCATGTTTTTGGGATTCTCATCAAACCATATCATGAGAACATGTTTTTCTAATTTATCTATGAGTTAGTATGTATTAGTGATAAAAGATAAATTTATGAGGATTTAATTCATAGAAAAGGGAATTAGATGTATTTCCTTATAGTAAATCAATGTAATTCTATAATATGGTTCATTTACTACCATTATAGATTATAAATGAACTATGTGAAACTATAACATTAATAACATAAGTGGATAAGTTAAAGAATATTTGGAAAAAGAAAAATGATTTTCACATGGGATCTTTACAACATGGTATTCTAATTATCATTATGCAACCACCTGGAATGTTAGGGCCATCAGTTCCCATCCCAAGCATGCTTCCACCAAGAATTCTACTGCAATAATCTACTATTGAGATGATTCATTAGGTTCTACCATAATGGGAAACTGTCAGGAGTAACACCATGCTATAAAATTTTTGTACTACAATAAGGGGATATAATTGTGGTGAAACCGTGATATTCTTCCATTGGGTTTTACTATGATATGATATCGTTGGGGTGCTACCATGAGATTTAATCATTGTGGTATGACTGTTAGGGTGATACCATGAGATGTGACTGCATGATAAATAAGAAAACAATTATGATTGAGTATGATAATTTTTTTCACACATGAATACAACTTTAGTTTGAATGTATTTTTTTATTGAGAAGAAAAAACACAATATAAATTTGTTTAATGGTGAACGTAAGGGAAAATCGATGCATGATACATGAATTTACTTCTATGAAATATCTACGATATACATTAAATAAATTAATATGATTCTTTTTCATGAATTCTAGTTGAACAATGTGTATTTATGGTGTGTAAAAATAAATACATGAGTTCATGGGGTATTTAATTGGGGAGTTGGTGAATAAAGCAATGAAGATGCAAGTAAGATGTTGTTTAATTAAATAATGTAATCATAAATGACACTAGATTCATGATAAAATAAATGTAATTAATTTTTTAATATTAAACATTTCATAATATCCAGAATTAATTAAGAAATAAATAGGTTACAATGACATATATTAATAGAGAAATAACTGTTTTTATTTATATGCATTTATAATGAATAATCATGGAATATTGTCGAAAATCATAGTAGAATGAAATAATGATAAATAAATATTAGGATTCACAGTCTTAATATTCATTGTTTTTATAGACAATATAATTTATATTTTGTTATATTTTATTGAAGATGATAATAACTTCATATATAGGAGATCTATATATCAATGCATGTGGAGAATAAATTATATGTTCAAGACTTGACAATGTACAAATAATTCTATGTTTTAGACAATTTACATTATCAATGAATGATAATACCTGATTTCAGGAATCGTGGAAGGTGATATACTAGAGTATTCAAATAATCTAAGGAGAATTTTGATCACACCAGATCAAGAGATGAGTTTCAATACCAATAGTAAAAACATTCATATAGAGTTACAAATGTTGACGTTTTGGTCCATATTCTCATAGAGAAATATTATAATTTCAAGTGGTGGAAAAGAGAAAAAGGATAATATTAAGAAATTACTATAATAGAGCCTCATGAAAATATGATAGTTGTATCTTCTTGTTGGGGCTGAATGTAGAGGAACATAGTGGGATTCATTGTTGATCGGACTTGAATTTTCTAAGGTAGTAGTCAATGGAATGAAAATAAAGAATCTATGTTGGGGGTCCATCCAATGAAGTAAGAAGTAGGTTATTTATATATAAACCTCTAAATACAATGTTCTACTTGTAATTATTTTTACGTAGGATGGTCAGACAAATATAAATCATTCAGTGAATAATATATTTAACAATGTTAAGATATGTGATTTCAGAAAAATAAAATTCATAACAAGTTAAAACTGAATCACCCTATCAGTATTGGTCCATTGATCCTAGTACACTGCACCATATACAATAGTCATATAAATAAACCAGCACATAGTTTCAGGACAATAAATTTGTAAATTAATGATTCTCTTTAGATGATATTTCATTTAACCTTGTGTTTTAATGCATGAGTAGATTCTTCATCCATCTCATGAAACCCATGCATGAATGAATCTATCATCCACATGACCATATGAAATATATATTTAATGATATCTAAATTCCTAAGAGATTATTCTAAATATGAACACATAACATTCTTCTCCCATGATTATTGAAATATTGGAATTTATAACATACATTGAAAAATGGGCTGCAATACACGATGAATTTTCTATGTAGCCATCATATGATATCATTATATTATAGGATAACATATTACCAAAAACATATTAAAAAATAATTTACATCTCAATTATTCTATTTATTATATATAATCTCATACCTTACAACATATAATGATTTAGGGAATATTCTATTATATATCCCAATTTTACACAAGTCTATAGACTTCTGTTACAATTCATATTTTATTGTATCATATATACCAACTCATGAAATAATTTTAATAACATCTCTTGAATATATTATATTTTTTGGAGATATATCATTAGCTTCATCATGTATCACATCAATTTAAATACCTTAGAAAAATTATCAAATTTTTTTTTGAATAAAATATGAAACTCATCATCAGAATCACTTTATGTTGAAATCCATCCCCTTTCATTAAATGAAAAATTTTATCCCCAATTTAAAATATTTCATTTATGGTAAATATGAATATATGGATCTATAAATTGATCAAAAGGTCATTATATGGAAAAGAATCAATTCTATCAACACTATAAATGGATCTGGCATGATCTTCATCAAACATATATATTTGTATACCTATGTCTACCTGTTTCATCACTTTGTAGAATGCGTTCTCATACAATTCCATTATCTAAGACATTGAGTTACCATGGGTCATGGAGTATTTCAATCCCATATAGATAACACACAGGTTATTAAATCTTCAAGTATATACTAACCATGTTTATGAATACATGACATGACATACATCTTTATGAATGAGTACATCACATATTCCACACTTGAATAGATATGTACATCATATATGATGTCATGTTGTGACTGCATACTACAAAGACGATCACAATCGCAGGACCTTATTCCATAATGATCATATGAGAGATCAAATTACATATTATATGGGCTCTAACTGACTACATAATCATCAACATACATTACCACGCCCATTTATCAAAGACACATGTATTGTGTATGAAATATATCAACGTATAAAGGATCCCATGCTTGGTATCTTAAAAACCTCAAATAGCATGGACTCCAAATATGATACATATACTCCAAGTACACCAAATACGTAGTTTTTGTCACTCAATTTGGTTAACTAGTGAGTTATACTGTGGAAAAATACACTTTTTCCTTCATGAGTATATTACCTATCTCCATACAATAATCCTCCAGATGATAACCATAAAATTTCATAATAATCAATAATACTCTATGATAAAAATCTTTTAGGGATAACTCAAATTCAAACATTGAAGGGTCAATTAACATTACACATTAGGAGATAAATATAAATATATACAAATTTAAATCCATTGTGACATAATTAGAAATTGTAGATTTCATATTTATATTATACATTTTAAAATCTAAATATATTTAAATAATATTTATTAAATCCATATATAATCACTGATATATATAATATCATATATGAAATAATTATAGATTATATTTGTATTTTCTACACTCTCTAGGGGTTTTAACTCAATTCATATAAATGTAATTCTTAACACCTCACCATGTGACCACATGATAAAAACCTATCAACAAAATAATTAGAAACAAACATATTGTAAGAAAGAAATTTTTAAATTTTTTGAGATTTTGGAAGAATTGTTTTATGCTTAACTCCATCAATACTTTATAACTACATAAATAGAGACCATTTAATGTTATAATGTTATCAAATATTTTTTTAATAATTTAATATTTTACAACTATAACCTCATAATCATTCTTACAACCCATTATATTAATTCTATCTTGAGATCCTATGTTAATTCATATAAATCTTTTCATTATCACATACCAAAACATCCTAATATCATTTAGGATAATGTGGAATTTACTTTTTTATGGAAACTAAATGAAATCTCTTTCATTTCACTTTAAAATGATTCAAAAAAATAATTTTAGAATACAAAGAAAATTATAATTAATATTTTTACTAGTATAATACTTTAAGAAATTATTATATCCCCTTTCTTAAGAAAAGTAATTGAAACTCTTTACATTTCTGTTTACAATCGCTTATCTAAATTTATTTTGGATATTAAGTGAATCTCACTATAATTATTGATTGTTACAATATTTTATATATTAAATTGGAGATTACTAATTTTAAGCATGAACCCATAATCCTCTTAGAAAATATATTCTCCTCATAATATCTTTCTATTATACAAAAAAATTGATTTTGTATAGAAAATAGAACTTATTTTATTTTAGTAAGAATATTTTAAAAATAAATTATTGTTTCAATATCATACATGGTATTCTATGAACATTGATAATATTTTCTCAGAAAATGAGAATTTATTCTTTATAATATACACCACTCATGGAAGGAGGGAAGATCTTCCACCATATTTTAAGAAATATATTGTTAATCCTTTTATCTAGGATAATCCATTTTTAAAATTATCTATTTTTTAAAACATGGTATAGAACATAATGTATCATAAACCACGTGGATTGAATTCATTATCTCATTTTGTTCATAAAACTTCTTGGTTATGAAAATACTCCACATAAAATATAATTTAAATAAAGTAACATTACACATAATCTATTTATATCTATCTAATCTTAGTAAAATCCATCATATTCAAATATTTGATGTACCAACTCCTTGATCCTTCACATGAATGAACATTTCAAACGCTATAAATTCTCCCCTTGATTTTGAAGTCCCATATATTTTCAACACTTGTAAAGTGTTAATATGGTATGATACTCCCTTGAATAATTAAGATTACATTTCTATAACATCGATATATAACAATGATGTTCCAAGAAATCTCAAAAAATCTTCTAGGTATATCATACCACTTAATTTTATAGAATAATTACTCCTTTCACCCTAATTTTACCTTTATGTCATAATGGACTGGACTCTATACATTATGAAACATTGTTGGACACTCCAAGAATATTTTATTCTTACATTTTTAACTTTTACTAACATTTAATATAAACAATTCTCTATAACATGGAAAAAATATTCCCAAATCACATATCCTCAAAACATTGAGAATAATATGGTAAATATTTCATGAAATCTTTCACATTTTTATTATATTAATATTAATTAAAATATTATGAATTCCCTAAATTTTATAATATGTAAGGAAATCTCTAGTATCATGAATTCATTGAAAAATGAAATAATATTAAATATTTGAGTTTGGACTAAAATTCATTTTCTAAATTAATATAATGGTTTTGACACATAAATTGGAGCATTCAATTCATCCATAAGAATTTAGATTCACCAGTTTAATAAAATTAATAATTCCTTACATAGGTGGATGTATTTCTATAATATATATAATTCATAATCATTTAATAACTATTAATAAGTAACCAATCACAAGAGTTTCATACATTATGATTCCCATTCTCAAGGATTTATCTCAATGTTATGTTTTATGGTGATGAATCAATTTTTTTATAACATAATTTTTTTAAAATTTATTACCATTCATAATAACAGTTTACGAGGGAATTTATTAAACGTGCACCCCAAACAATGATGTCTTCTTTTTAAATTCAGAATATCCTAGAGTATTAAATGATCCATAGTTCACCAATAAATTATTATCATACGATTTTTCTATCAAAAAATATCCATTTATGTTGGGAATCATCTCAATCATTTCATATATTTTAACTACATAGTTGAACAGACAACTCTTTATCCAATAAAAAATTTATATAAACCCGAGTTTATTCATATGGTATCTGAACTCTTTTGATGTACTTTAAAATTATAACTGAAATAAAAAAGTAATATATGGTTACCTAACTCTTAGGGATATCCATTTTGACTATTCCTTACACAAGATAATCGATGGGAAACATGTTATCGCAATACCTTCCATGTAAAATGATCAAGGTCTTCAAATTCGATGCTTTGTATGGAATATAAAACATAATATTTTGAATTTGATTTAGTCTAAATATATAAATTAATTATATTCCATTATTATATGTAATATTTTAATGACTTATTTGGGAATCAGGTTCTGTCCACCAAATCAATATATTCCAACCATATCGATGTGAAATTTTTTATAGAACTCATAGTTTATGTTACTCAGCAAAAAATAAAATCCAATCATATTTACATAATTCTAGATGAATCTCATTGTTATGTTACAAAATACTTTCATGAAAAGATTAAAAATTACTTGATGTTATAAATCCACTCATGAGTAAGCTTCAAGATATAGATATCTGATCACCACCTTCTAGAATAAAAAATATGCCTCCATACCTGTGCAAAGTATGAACTAAACTCCCTCAACCCGGGGAAACTTTACTCCAGATAGATTCAAATATTCCATTACTATAATATATAATATTTTTAAACATTATTCAATAAAAAATTCCAGAAAATAATTTTGATTTACAAATGATGTCAAGGAAAATTCAAACTACAACCATTGTCATAACTTACATTAATCTCTTTTTATTCTTTCACCAAAATCTCTACAAGTATTTAAATAATTGTATATAAAATCAAAAATCATTCATAATATAAAAATTTTATATGTTGTAATAATAAAAAAGGCAATTTCTTTAAATAAATAAATAATCTACATATCTAAACATGAGATAAACACTTATGAAAATATATAAATAAAATTTAATAATAAAAAATTTATAAATTTTAATACATTAAAAATGTAATATAATCGTGAATATATGCGCTTTACAATCACTTCATATGATGAATTACTTGGTATTATTCATAAAATAAAATTTTCTTTTTAAATAAGTTATATTATATGCCATATGAAGACTTTATATTTAAATTTATATTATTCAAACCATTTACATAATCTAAATATCAAATATATAACATTATATAAACCTTGATCATATAATTCATGAAAATTTGTTTAATGTGGGTCAGGTAATATCCCAAATAAGGCCCTTAACATGAATAAATCAAATTAACTATTATGAACAATTCATCATATTAAAAATAATTTATATTAATCTTTATTTTGTAATTTGTAAATATTTTACAATTTCCATTATATATTTTAAAAAAACATTTCATTTATTAGTCGTATGTCATGCAGAAATACTTTGAAAAAGATATATTATTATTAACTCCTTATATTATTTAATATTTATTAAAAAATGTTTCATAACAATTTGAATGTTTAATTATAAACCTTTTATAATTAATTAAATTTTAAACTCTATATAAATTCATAAATCTAAAAAAATAATATTTATTTTTATTTATAAAAATATATAAATATTATATTTAAATGTATAATGGAATGTAATGGGAAATATTTTATTCATCAATATTATTTACTAATATAAAATGAATAATTAGATATGGTAAAAATCATATTTAACGATCTGTAGGAAACAATATGACAATATTGATAGACTAATGTCTCATCAATGGTTTAAAACTATCAATTTTATTTTACAACTGGTAGTTTGATTTTCTCTTATGGAATCTCATATCATAATTAATGATTCACAGAGATATCATAAGGTTGATATGGTACTATATTTCTTAAATCATGATATATGATGTTGTAGGATATGATACCAGATATTTATATTCTATGGCTAATGAACAATCCATAGATTTGTACTATATTGCTCGATATGATATCCCATATCATAAGTAGTGACTCAGCCATACAGAGTAAAACTAGAATCATATTTTATAGCTATAATATGATATTCTATTAGAATAAAAAATCTAAATTTCTCAATATGATTTCATAAATTGAACGGCAAGGTATTTCTATAACAACTCTTCTAGGTTTTAAGAGGGAAATAAATCTTATACAACATAATAGTAGTAATTATGAAACAAAATAATCATTTCTGCATGATAGAAAAATGAATATTTGCATACTAAAATAAATAACTAGTATGTGTGAATATTACAGAATTATTTATAGTATCTATAAGGAATATCTGTGATTGTTCAAGACCAAAATAGAGATAGATGAATAAAATATCTTATAGGGGGGTATCCACAGTTTGTTTGAATCACCTACCTTCAGGTGGGATTCCTCTTATCAACATAGTGTGTTAGGAAATCATTGGGAAAATGTGGAATATGAAAGCTAGTATTGGGTATGTGGGTGTTTTAGATAGGAATATATATGAATCACATTCATAAACCATATAATGGTAGTATTCTCCTTTAAATGGTCCTCAAGGATACTCCGATAATGAAATCTCACTTACTCATGCATTATAACACATTAGTAAATTCCTTATATTATTCATACTCCCAATTATGAATGCATTTATCATTTATTCCATCTAATGATATGTCTAGTTAATAATAGTTATAAATGTAGAAAATTATTTTTAATATTAAAACGTCACTTTCATCCGATGATTGTATTGAAGATAGTGGTATACAAATCATGCCTTATGATATATTATGATATATTTATATCACAGGATTAAATATTCCCATAAAATATGAAATAAAACATTTACAAGCATATAATGTATTCCATGATGTACCATATTATACCTTAAAATATATATGGATTTATTTTATATTCTCATATTTTTTGTTCCATTTAATGAGAAATATCATAAATTTTAAGGATATGTGATGAGGACCACTATGGTTCCTTTTATGAAATGTATCAATAAATCAAAAAATAAATTTTATGGTTTTTCTTCCATGATCAAGATTCCTTTTATTTTAATTTCATAGGATTCAAATCTAATATTAGTAGTTTCAATTCATTTATAATAAATATACTATGTGAAATAGACACGGAAATTGTTTTCTGTGAGAATTAATTTTGAGAATACTCTTCTATATTTTGACCAAAAAATGAGTCATGTAGTGGTATTCTAGGGGTTAAATAATTTTGGTGGGCCATTAATTATCATATATCATTGAATGGAATTGATATGTTGATTAAAGTGTTGGTCGAGAACACTATAGTTATAGTTCTATTTCAGAATATCCAAAAATTGTGAATGAATAATGTTAGACTAGAGGGAAATCCATTGATCATCTAAGAGAGAGAGAGAGACCTTGTTATCTAGGGAATTCATGTATGAATTAATCCTTAGGATATTATCGGTTAACGATGAAATTTGAGGAATATTTTTTATATGATTCACAATTCACAATATCCTTGGAATGCAAGATACAAAGGGAGAATGATGGTGTTCATAAACTGATCTACTGAATTCAGGGGCATATAGGATATTTATATAATTAGGGCTCCATATTGTCTTAGTTTGGGATAAATATTGATTTTTGTGAAATTATTATAGCCCCGATAAAAGACCTAAGTGAATAGGGAACCTAAGAAGGTTTGATTATGTTTGAGTATTATAATTTTTCTGTTTTCTATATTGGGGGACCTAGGTGAATGGGCACCCAGTTAGGTGATCGATGTGAATGGGTGCCCAGTTTGGTGGAATGGGCACCCGGTTTGGTGAAATGGGTGTTGCTCCAATGGTGAAAACAAGGGAATCATATTGAAATAATCTCAAAGGTTAAGTGCTATCAAATTTAGAGATCTGAGTGAGTGGAATCTTAGATGCGTAGTCTCTATGAACTGGGTACAGTTCATTTATGGAATGGTTTTCCTCACACCCTTTTACTAAAAAAATACGCATCAGGGTGTCATGCCCGATAGAATTGGAAACACCTACCTTGAATTTTCATTTATCTTAGTCTTGATGATGGTCTTAGTGAAGTCATCACTTATACTAATCCTAACCAATTAAAGGACACAAAAAACAATTTGTCTGATATTTTCCTCATTATTTTTTATTCTAAAATATCCTAATTGGAATGATTTGATTTTTTAAAAATTGTTTTTAGAGCCACATTGATATAGTTAGTTATTGTTAACCGATTTGATTAGATATTTTTTATATTGGAAAAAAATTAACCGATATTAAAACTCATATCGATAAATTTTCTATGTTAGTTATTTCATTAATGATGTGGAAATCCTTTCAAAATATTGTATAGTATATACTCATTTATATATTTTGATCCAAACATTAAATTTAACCCAAAATGAGTATAATCTTCAACTTAAACATCCCTTAGGCATTGATCTCTCTCATTCTTCATTTCCAAACTATTATTATCTCCTACCACACTTCTTACTACCACAATCACCACCATCACCATCAGCTTATCCTTCATCATTGTCCACTACAATTACTTATTTCCAAAAAAATTCTTGGGTTTTTTCATAGTTCTTATTTTTCATTCGTATATAATTTTATTAATTTGATGAATGTGTATTATTTGAAATTTGAATTATTAATGATTGAATGATTATTTTATGAATTATTATATATATATTTTTAATTTGTAGATTAATGGGTTCTCTAATAATATTAATTATGTGATATATTTGATTTAATGTTTATTTTGTGGATGTCGAAACATCAAAGGTATTCTTAATTTTATAGAATTAATAGTCAATGAGTGTTATATTCGATGAATTATGATTTTCTGAATGCAAGTCTCGTAAATATTGAACTGATATTTATAATCATTGAAATTATGTTTAATTTAATATATAATTTGTTTTTTCTAAATTGTACATTTATTTTATAGAATTGGTGTTTTGTATTTCTATGATATGGTGATTTTTTATATGATTAATGGGTGTTTGGTATTTTTGATATAATCAATGAATATGGGTCATATAATTATTTACCTAATAGGCCACTCATTCTATTCCAAAGATCATATATTATATAATTTATTATTTCAATAATTTATTAACTCATTCTATTAATGTCCAAAATCAAACATATTTTTTTCAAATTGTTATTCATTGGGAAAAACATTACTCTACCTCACATGAATTGGTTACATTATATAGAAACATATTATCACACAATGGTAGTATATAGAGAATTACTTCTTTTATGTTATTATATTAATGTGAAAACATCTTACTTAGCTATATTAAATATACCGTAGTATATCCGTTTCTAGAAAACAGTGTTTTATTACCTTTATTATTAAACATTTTCATATTTAAATCCATTATGAAATTTGTAATATCATGATTTCTCAAACTCTTGTGTTAGATATTATGTGTGGAATATTTGTTTTTTCTTTAAATTTAACAATAATATTAGATTTTGTAAAACTTTTTAAATTTGTGATTGGGAGTTTCACTATCATATTATTTATTGTCTTATATTTTTTATTATAAATAAATATTGTGTCATAAAATATAATATTTCCTTTCTAAAATGGATATGTATATTCATATGGTTGTTTCAAAACAATAAAAAAGTCATGGAATTATAAAATAATTTTTCCATATATATTATGATATTTCATTGATTGCATTGTTGTTTATAAAATTAAATTTTATATTCGATTCAAATGTAAATTAATTTATATATAATACCTAAATTTTTTAATAGTTGAAAACGTTTTATACTTAGACTAAAATAAGGAGAACCAGTGATGAATATGGGGATGGAGTTGAAGATTTATTTTGTATTTTTAAAACAAAATGTTCCAAACATTAGCATGTTTTTTGATAAATGTCTAAAATTATTAAATATAAAATAGTTTCCCATTACAAAAAGTAGTGATCATTTAATTATTCATGGTTTTAATCTGATTTGAATTATATGTATTTGGCATAGTGAATGTTTCTGGAATTCACTATCTACAGATGATAAATATTTTCAATATAATATGTTTGATTATATTGATGAAATGATTCAACATATTTGAGTAATGGAAATTTAGAAATTACGAATGATAAATAAACTATATGGTTCTAATGAAAACCCTTTTTTAGGTTTTATAAAATTCAAATTTGTTAACATTGTTATGATTTATTAGCATAAAAAACTGAAAATGAAGATACGATAGAGATTTTTAAAAGATTCTATATCTATTGAAACATGTACTTGTCAAAGAAAAAAATCATTAAGATTAATCTTATAATGAGTGTAAAATATTATGACAGAAGAGTATCAGGTATAAGAAGAGGTATTAATTCATTAATGATTATGTGTTATATAGGAAGTAATATTAATGTATTTCAGGGTTTCATAAATGTGGGGAATCATAGTAAAATTTGAAAGAGAAATGAAATTGTATTTAATAGTTATGAACACTATTGTTAAGGAAATTTTATAATCTCCTATATTTATTATTTTTATATGTTTATTTTCAAATTAAAATTATGTGAAAATGTTATGATGAAATGTAGATGAGGAATGTTCTGATGAAATTTTTATTCATTCATATGATTTCCAATATTGGAATAAAATTAATCAATACTTTACTTTCATTGAAATTTATATTAGAAAACCCTTACAGGAAGTTTACACATATTGAATGAACCCATATCAGTTAATTAGTTAAAAAAGTTGTTCAGGTACAATTTTATTGGTAATTTATGAAATATCCCAAGAATTTTGTATGTAGTAGAAATAAATCATCTTGTGTTAAATAATTTTTTTACTAAAATAGAAATGAAATTAAACTGATATTTTCTATTCACTGCCAATTGATTATTTGAATCATTTTTTGAGGAAGGTATCAAATTTATGATTCTAAAAAATATTATCTTCTCAATTTCATGAAATAATTATTTCAATTTAAATTATATCTCAATATATGGAAAATGTTTTGGATATCGTGTAGAAGGGATTAATTTTTTTCAAATTTTTGATGTAGGGAATTCATATTACCAACTACAAATTTTTAAAAATAATATACATGGTTCATCAATGGTTTTTTATATAGATCAGTCTTATAGAATATTAATAAATCATTCCATGGATTATATGAATTTTATATTTCTCTAAATACATTATCAAGAGATTATTATATTGATAGTATTGATGTTACATTTAGTAAAGAATAGGTATTGGTAATTAAAAAAATATATAAAATAATCGATAAAGGATTTTTGAAAATCAATTTTGGAGATATAATGATTCAAAAAAACATTTATTTCTTAGATTTTGAGAATAATATGTGTGATAATTTCATTGAAAAATTGTATGATAATAATAGAATGACTAAGGATGGGTATAATTCAAGATTATACTTTATATCCATGGGATCACATTTTGAGTTAGCTCCTACTCAATATGGATGATAAACATGCTGAATATGGAAGAAAAACATACTTTCCACTATCTTGTAATATATTATCCAATAGGTAAAATTCAGTGTTTTCTCGTTCCTCCATGGTATCAAAGTGATACATTATAATTATTTATAAGTAAAATATTTTATGTGAAAATGGTAATGAATTTTCATGAATGTCATTTCATGATGTAGAAGTTCGTGCCAATAAAATTATGTTGAATATTAAACATCCATGTTAAAATAACTATCATCAAGGTTTTTTTAATTCCATTGGTAATAATGTAATACATCTAAATTCATTGACCAATTTGTAGAAAGGTGCAGTCTACGTATATGTTAATCTAGAAATGTACCTTCCACCAATTTTTTTTGATATCTTATTATTTTTAATGATTCATTTTGTGTGAGAAATAAATTTGTTTGGTCTTCAAATTGTACAATGGATGCAGCCTTTAGAAATGTATATGAATATATTATAGGTATATTTTAAGAATCCATATTGACTAAAATCATCAATCATTGAGAAATATATTCATATGTGGAAGTCTTTTATAAAAAATAACAGTCATCAATAGGGGAAATTAGTTTTATTACATCTCATTATGGAAGAGTCAATATTGGTGGAAAGTGGATCCCTCAGTTAAATATAATGTAGAAGATATGTCCAAAAATAATATGGGACCATTTATACATATTGAATAATTTAAATGATTCTCATCAATTTAAGACAAATAATATTAATTTTGAATTTGTTTTTTCAAAACATAAATATGGACATTAAATGTTCATAACAAAACATTTTTACAGTGCTTAAAAGAGAATGTTTAGAATAAATAAATTTCATGAGAATCATTGAGATTATTAATTGGTAGATGTGGTATAAATTTAATAATATAATATGTGTGTGACATTAATGGATATAATTTTTATACCAGATATTAAAACAATATAAATGCGGTTCAGAATAATTGTGTATTGGTGATCACTGAAGACATTCAATTTTTTAGTTCATTGAAAAAACCCCAATCCTTTTTTAAAGTTCATATTATAGTGTTAATGAAAAAATATGGGAGATTTAATACATCAAATTTAGAGTTCCATTTTATATATTTAAATATGTTTTCTTTAAAAAAATGGTTCAAAATGATGAAATCAGTATGAAACTTGTATTTACAAATAGGTTTGAATATATTGGTTTCCCTTTTACAATGGAAATGCATATGAAGAATATATTATATGTTTTTGATCCATCAAATATGCATCCATATACTAGTTTAAAAGGGAAGAAATTTTTTATTATTATAAAATTGATGATAAGAACATCCACACTTCCATAAGAATTATTAACATATGATTTTATGAATAAGTCATAAACCCATGTTGTGCCATACAGAATGATCATGGAGAAGGAATATAGAAAATTAGTCCTATAGAAATCTCACAATATTATATGTAACATATAATAATTAATTTTTTATCTTTTAATTTTTTTACAATGTTATATATTCTATTTATAATTGTGTATTTTATTTGTGTAACATATTTTAATAATTAGGTAATAAAAATTGTTTTTTATTTAGTTTATATAATTTTTTAATTATTCAACTTCATAAATGTGGTATATACTATTTGTAATTTTATATAGTATTAATACTTTTTTTTTGATTTTTTGCATCATTTTGTGGTTGATTTTTAACTATGTATATAACATTTGGATTTGTATATTCATGTGTCTTTGTTTTGTTTTTTATAAAACATTTCATGTATCATAGATTTTATTAATAATTTTTTTGGTATTACTATTAAATAAAAGAACTAATATGGACAAAAAAATCCATATTGTTTCAATATGGTTTTATAATTGTTTCTCAATTTTTATTTAATTTCATCTGTAGATGATTTATTGTATAACATTTTATTAATTTGATACAATTTTTTTTCATAAAAATGTTATATCTTACAAACAAGTCTACAAAATATTCTATGTGGGATCCAATAAATACTTATTTTGAGGGTCCTATTCATTATCTATATATAATAAATCTACATATAATGGTAAGGAGAAGGCTTCCCAGGAAGATAAGCTTGGTAATACATGTGTACCAAAATTATCAACTGCAGATTACTATGACTAGAGGTTGTTATTAAGCTTCATGGTAATAGAAGTCACACAGATCAAAATTGAAAACAAATTAGAGATTTTATATCATGGAAAGCTTGAGATAAAGTCAAAATATGGATTCATTATTGGAGAAGTGTTGATAAGATGACACTGTATCACCTGCAAGAAACTATTTCAGTAAGGTTTATTATTATTATTTTATTTATCATGACATGTTTTTACTAATTTAGGTTATTTTTCCTTTCTCTTAGGATTTCATTCGATATTCCCAAATGTAGGGTATTTTGGAGGAAATGTATATCTTTTGGTTCAAGGAGGTGGAGAAATTTTAAATCAATTCATAGTTATGAATTCATTATTGGTGACATGAAATATGAAAAACAATGTAATCTATATAGTTTCTAGATTACAATATAATAAAAATTTTATTTAAATTTAGATAGTAGAAATCATTTTGGGAAAGTGCAATGTCTACCTTTTAAGTGTTTCTTTCCATAATCATAGAAATTGAGAATATTAATGTTTTTTGTCCATCATTAATATGAAAAAATGAGATATCATCTGAAGATCCAATAAAAAATATACTCCAATATCTTAAATCATGGATGGAACATATTGTTGAAAGAAAATTAAATGGAAAAAAAGTTTGAAAAATTGTAAGCTATTTCTTCAGACTCTGTAGAGAAAACCCCCTCCCCTACATCATAGAGATGAATAGTGTAAAACCACATGGATGACGAAAAGTTAATATATCATACATATGATGCGAAATTTGCATCTAAAAAGATTATATGAAATATTTTTAATTATTTTTCAATTAAATATATTAGTTAATTCACTAATACATTATATAAATATCCCATACAGAATTCCCATGAGGGGCAGCTCATGTTGGGAACCATTCTACCTAAAGGTGGGCGTAATATTTTTACTATTATAATATGGATGTCCGAACACCTGATTCATATACATGGTTACGTGGTAGGTGTATCAATTTAAAATGTGTTTGGTCATTTTACATGAATATTCCACTCCTCCACTTCCACTTGGATATCTCATTCCTCCCCCTCGTCCTGCACAACATTCCATCTATTATGAGTTACATGTTGAGGATCCATAATATCCTATTATAGCATATATGATCATATATTATGTTGGGGATACCATATATCTATATTAGATGGATATGTATCAGATATGTGTAACGACACGTGAAATTATAGATTCATTTTTGAGATTATAATTCCATACCGATGTGTTTTCTACATTTGGAAAAATTGTTGAACATTTTTTACTTTGGACATATCAAATTATCTGAAGACATACAACTGGGGTATGCTTTAATTATAACATTTATTTCTTATTTTTTTTAAAATTTTATTCATATTATATATATATATGGAACATGTTGGTGTTATATAAATATTTTATTGAACTAAAAAAAATGTCGAGACCTTGTCATGTTCACTCCTTATTTTTGAAAAACTTTCTATATTATCATCATATTCATTTATGTGGAGAGATATTTAGTATGTTCCATCAACTGTTGAAATTTTGGTCCATGCTTATATACTGATATTTTTTAAGAGATATATAATGGATCTTCTAATTTCAGTTATTTGGGGTCTCTTAGTGATACAGATCATTCCAATGTAAGTGGATGGTCTTATTTATTTCAATTGATTCAACATGATCTAAATTCATAACTATTTTTAATGTATATTTATAAATTTATTTAAAAATGAAACGAAATTTGTGTATGAATTCAGGGACACACAATTTACTTATCTCAAAAGATCGACAATATAGAATAAAAAAAGGAAAAAATATATGTCTAGATGAATTAAGAATGATGAAATAAATTTTTTTATATCTACTTTAATGGTGTAAAGAACATATTTCATATTGTTTTATATTTTTTATTAAATAATAACTCATATTATATTTTTTTATATCAATGTTCATTGGATGTTGGGTGTTTTTTGTCCCTGTGAAAGGAATGTTTATTGGTAATTCTCCATACATGGGGACATGAGAGATATCTATAAAGTATTATGGAAGTAAGTATTATTATTTTAATAATTATATATATTAATGAAATTATATTTCATTTTCTAAATATCATTTTAATTAGGACATTGAATCTCTATAATGAGACAAGAGGAAAGAGGACAACAAATATCAAATATGTATGCACAAGGGTGAATTCATTATTAATTATTATAATTTAGAAAATACTAATTTTTTTAGTTGAATTGATAACTTCTTTTAAAAAAATCAAAAACAACAATGAGTCATGAAATATGGATATTATGTTTTATGATTCATGTATGAAATAATAGCAGGACACACAATTAATATGTTCCAAAATGCTATGTTTTATTACATAATTTCATTTCATTTATTTTGATGCTACATTAAAAAATAATGTGTAACAATTTTTTTAATAATGTTTATATTTTTTGTCCCTAACTTTATGATGAAAACCAGTTGAATAATCTTCATGGATCATGGGAAGATTAATTTTCAACATTAATTCAGTTTTAGTTTATATAGATCATTAAAGATTATTCTTTAATTGTATAATGGTTGTAATCTGAAACAAGTTGTGATGCAATTATTTGTCATAAAATTGAAAACTTCTAGTATTTCTTCTACTTGGATCACCTTTATTAGTAGGACGTAGGTCAGAGAAAGGAATATCATGTCATTTATTTAATTATCTAAGTTGAAAACCCAATAAAATTTTGGCTGTAAGGGAAATTTAAACATTTATTTTCTATTGAATGGGAGTTATATATTTTCTAAATATCAATTTTCTATAATCAGTGTTAAAATGCATTTGTTACACTTCTTGAAATATGATTTATAAGGAACATAAATTACAAACAATAAAATAATAACAACAATGCTTGGAACCATTTTCTTCATAGTTATTGGAATCTTTTGGAACATGTTGTTGCACTCAGATGTTTCAGGTATTTCCTCACATGGATGGGAGGTTTGGGTCCTCATATAGGAAAGGGAATATGGGTTCCCAGATAACAATTGATAACCATATCAGTCACCCAACACACTTTTAAATGTTGTGTGGTGTAGGTCTGAGATGATCTTGGTGTGCGTTGTGATCATGAGAGAAACTAAGCATGTTGTGCAGAATGGATGGACAAGGCGTATGGAAGGGCATCATTAGAACTTGAAAATTAAGGTTACATGTTATCAAGGGGTGCTTGAGTAGGGAGAGAGGTAGTGGTGCCACATTATTTTGCATCTTCCTAAAATCTTGAAGTTCTTCTGTATGCTTTTTGGATTTCTTAAGTCAATCGAATCTGGGCACCAAAAATTATAAAAAAAATTATATAAATATATGAAATATTTTATTTAATGATTTTTATAATTATATATTTATATTTATATACATAAATAAATTTGAATAATTTTTTATTTTTATTCATCATCATCATCATTATTATTTATTTTATAATTACTGACCAATAAATCCATAGCTAGTTGTTGGGGTTTCGATCTAAAATCATATAGACCTTCATCAATTAGTTTTTTAGTGCTGATAAATAATTATTTTTTCCATTTTTTCCCAAACTAATAAAATATTATCCTTAGTAGCGTTTTTTTCACTCATAAAAGATATCTTTATTAGTTCTAAAAAAATTCCTTTGTCCATGATTCCATTGTCCATGTTTTTTACCATTTTTTTCTTTTTCCACTACCCGTGAAAATCATTAAATTTTAAATATATTATAACTAATATATATATATATATATATATATATTATTTTCATATTTATTTATTTCTATATTCTTGGAAATAAAATTATAAATATTTATAATTATAGTTATATATATTAAAATAATTTTTTTTAATACAGTTATAAATATTGAAATATAATTTCATATTTGGAGGTAAAATTTTTCTAATATATTGATATAAAATGTATATTTATTATAAATATGTTTATATACTATATTTATATAACATGTTTAAATAAGTATCTCTGTTTGTTAGAGTGTATCTCCTTAGTTTCTCATAGGGCCCCTTATTTCCATGGGTTTCCGAGGTTTGGTGATATGTTTTACTGGATTCTCTTCAAGCTTGCTATTCTATTTGGAATATTCTCTCTTTAATTCATGTTTGCAATTGAGTATGTGAACTACATCTACATAATGTTTTAATGATTTTAAGGGTTTATAAGAGCAATTTTTGTGATTTTGGTGTTGGTTTTCACTAAAAGGGAATTGTTAGGTGACCTGGCGCTATTAATGGGTTCTCTTTGTGTCGAAATACATCGTTTTTGACATGTTTTTCTAGATAGAATGATTCAGTGAACTGGTTTATGTTAGTGAGGATTAAAGTGATGGTATATCTTTCACATCCACTTAGGAGGGGATCCTTCTTGAAAAATACGGACTCAAAAGGTAGATTTACATTGAATATAAAAAATTACCGGTCTTCTACTTCTTCTATGGATTCCATGGGAATGTATGAAAATTTAATGCAGTAATGTTAGAAGACAAAAATGGAATATTTGGGATGAAATACGATCTACAACTTCTCTAAAAAATTAAATGATAGTAATTCATCCCTGAATATGAAAATAAAGATGTATAGAGGTAGGCTAATTAAGGCCCTTTTTTCACAAGAATCCCCTTTTTATATCAAAGTTATTCTATTAGGACATCTAGTTTTATTTAGGAATACATTGGTAAACTGGAAAATTCAAGTGGCTTGGAAAAGTTATAACTTAATATCCCTTCATTGGAAACAATGAATATTTGTGAACCCCATGTGGGACTATATAAAAAAGATTATGTCCCTAGTTTTCATTATTCCACCCCTAGGGATATATTCATTACCCCTCACCCATCCATAAAAGTAGTTTTTTGGATCCTCAAGACTCTATTAGTAATCCATAGTGCAACCCCCATGCATACCCATCATTTAGGTGAGGCCCCTAAAATATCTACTTTGGCTACACCTAAAATATAATTAATGAAGAGGAGGATAGAGAGATGTGATTATGGGAGTGAAATGGGTATATCAAAAGTCGATCGACACAAAATTATCCTAGAGGAGCCATTGGAAAATAAAATGTACTCAAAATGATGGAATGTATCTGGGGGTGGAACCTTACTTGAATATCTAGAGGAAGAGGCTGGAATAAATTATCCTCCCCCATCAATATGATCATCCTAAGATGGGACTATAATGATTTTGGAAACCGATGAATAGTTTAGATTCCTCAATTATAGTTCACTAATATTCACCCTAATTTGGATTTCCTTTTTGAAATCAAATTATAAAATATGGAAAATTTTGGTATTGGAAACAAATTTTTCATTCAAGGTTGCTTCCATGTTCCGTGCTAAATTCAGCCGAGCGGTCTGTGTTTCTTATGGAAGGAAAAACCAGACATAAGAAAATTATCTACTTCATCAAATCATACAGATACATCTATCACCTAGAAAAAATCTTCACCCCATATATTCATGTTCTTTTACTGATGTCTTGTGGAAAAATAAATGTTGAAATATGGGATTCTTCTTTTCCCTTTGTGAAAAATAATATCAAGACCTATCCTATTTAATGGAGAATACAACGAGATTACTTTCTAGAAAAAAAAGTTGGGGGAGCTAGAAGATCCAATGCCTCGATGGTGAAATTATAGAATGTAGTCTCTAGACACATAATGTATATGCACTACGGAGCACCTAAATATATTTCTAGGATCGAAAAACATCACCAACTCATTTGGGAATTTACATATTAATCACTTGGTGGAATCTTCATCAAACCACTATCCCATGTTCATAGATATATCTATTGTATTCAGAAATCCTATTTACGTGATACCTTTAAAATTTGAATGTTTTTGGGATAAAGATAGTGAATATGAATAAATTTCATGTTGATTTTGGATGTTGGGTAACCCAGACATTGGTAATAACCTTCATCGGGTGGCATCTAATATGATATCCTTGAGAAATCATAAGTCCTGCCAACTTGACAAGCATTGAAACCACATTGAAGGTAATTTAAATTCACTTCATTCCCAGTCTTCTACAGGTACTACTCTTTCCATAATTGGTAACATCAAAGATAACCTGGAATTTTCCCTATAAATGAAGGATATCTTATAAGAAACTAACACACATGAAAAAAAAATTAAATAATGTGATATGAAAACCTACTAATTCTATGGGAAGGTCTCTTCCTGGAGACACAATTAATCTATTTTCATCTATCGAATCATGATGCAAGAACTGAATATAATGTTAAATGAATACATGATAGTATAACTAATTTTTTCAGATGCTCTACACTATAGGGGATTCCACTATTTAGGGTTTTTCCATGAATAAAACCCTTGAATAGTGATGAAATGAATTATATAATTTCAATGGATTTTTATGAAGATGATATCAGGAGTCCACTTAGTCAAATCCATTCTATGAATTCTCTATGACCATATTGATTCCATACCCTATATGTTAGAAGATAATAGAAAATTATTATCCTTGAAGTTTCATCTCTTTCAAAGGATATCTAGGAGGGGAAAATTAAAATTTATCATCGTAATGATACAATTATCACTATTATCTAAAAGATCAAGAAACACATTTTGTCATTGGATTTTAGGATGATTTTATTATGTGATGTCTTTAGAGTTATTTTATCAATGATATTAGTTAATTTCCCACTTATGTGTATGCATTCTATAATATATAAGAATCAAAGTTATTTCATTTCAAAAAGGATCGTCCCTGAAAAAGATATTGTGCCCCATGAAGATTTTCAATCTACCAAAACACTCTCCATTGTGAAAACGCGTACTATGGGATGGAACTGTGATTTGAAAAATGAATATGATAGAGTGGAATGGAATTTTCATCAATTTTACATGAATAAAATGGTATTTTTCTCTTAGTTGGCAGAGATGATCACACATAATGTATGTTGTATTTTTTTAGTATTAATTTAAATAGTGACCTCACCTAAGGCTTGACCCCCAATCAGGGCCTTCTTTAGGGAGACCCCCTTTATCATTTAATTTCCATTTTAGTGGATAATATTTTTTAATCCCATTTCTCGGGTATGTTCTCCTAATACTATTCATGGAGAAAAGGTGTGTAATAATGACCCACATATTTCTAATCTATTTTTTTTGAGTTATAGAATTTTCATCTCAGGATTCACATTTTTATAATTCTATACTATTTTTTATTTCTTTCACCATTATGATAGGGCTCTAGGACAATCAGTTAATTTGGAAAATTTTGATTTTTTTAGTACATGTGTTCTACTGTGGAAGAGACTAGATCATAGACATGTTTGAAGTATTTGAATGATTTATAAGTATAAAAATTACCTCAGGCTCCCCACAATAGTTGGTCATCCAAAAAAGTGATTTTTTAATTCACATTGGATAAAATTAATTTTTTTTTCTCATAATGGACTTTTTAATTAATTTATAATGTTGGAAAATAAACACTTAAAATGGAATCTCTTAAATACATCCCAATCTACTTCATGTTCCTTTTAATGATTCCTTATGTTATTATTATCAAAATTGATTCTTGCTTTTTTAAATTATTATTGGGACATAATAATAGATGAAATAAAATCCACTTTCTTGTGTGTAATTTACACTTCTCCAAATGAGGGTGGGGGAATGGGTTTCCTTGACTATAACAACTCCAATTTTTCTTTTTTTGACATACATGGATAACGTATTCTAGTTTTCCATTCTCCTATATGTGTTCATATTCATAGTGAAAATTATTCCCCCAACATAGACTTACATGGTTCTTCTATAGTCCTTTACACCAACTTCTCCTAGAGAAGTATTTTGGAATCAAATAACTTTTTCTGTAATGGAATTGGAAGGAGGATCATGGGTGAAATAATGTAAAAATAAAGAAATATCCACAGTTGATTAAAATGATGGAATTAGGGAGAATTACCCATAAAACCATTGATCTTATAATTATACTATCCATGGCCTTTTCAATGATTTAGACACTATATAGTGAATGGTTACAATTGATTCTTGGTTCAATGATAGGGATAAAAGGATCATCCTTTGCAGTACTTGTGTAATCAATGTGGGGAAGGATTTTATTTATTATTGTAAATATTTCTCAAAATATTATTCAATGAAATAAGGATATAAGCTCACCCTTGATGTTCATGTATCAGATGGTGAAAGGCACTAGAAAATGGTCTAGAATATAGATGTCACCCAAATGATCTATAACTTCCGGTGGCAGATTTGAATTATTATTCTTCCCACTATAGAATTAAATTATTTCCACCGTATTTTGGATGATTAGTTATACCATTTTTTATGAATAAAGTGGAATCTATCATGAATTCAATTATCCACTATCCAATGGAAAATGTTCTTTGGATTTCATTGGGATATTTTACAGATTATCTACTAGATACAGTGCCAAATCTCCTAAAAATTTCGATGATGTGGTAGTCTACATTTCTTGTAGAGAAGGATTCCTTGTCAGGTTCTGTTTCATAGATCATGTAGTTTTTATTGTATGATCACATATTCAATAACATTTAAAAATATAGTGTTTTTTAACAAATGAGACACTTCTTTAATTGATACATCAAATTGTAAAATTACTCAGAAAGGGTTTTCAGTCTCTTGATTAGTTCAGGTTAGATGGAACCCCCAATAGGGTTCTCTAAGATAAAATTCACCAATTGTTTTTAGTATGGGATTATCATGCTTTGTTTGGTGGTTCCTGGCCATTTTGGTGGGATTGTTACAACTAGATAGTAGTCACGTCACACTAATTGAGAACCCCCTATTGAAAAATCCCACATTATCCTTTCAAGTTAGATCTTCCCTGAACAAAAGGGATAAAATGATATCATTATCGACCCATATTTCATCTGCATCTTTAACAATATCATAACAAATGATAATGGACTCTATTATTTTGGTTTCCTCATTAGTAAGATCCATTATCTCTTCCACTGCATCTCTGTTGGTTCTTTTTCCATCATAAAATTTGAGGAAAATAGGGAAGCCAATCATTTGTCAAGACACATTCATTCTCTTGACTACCACATTTGGTTTAATTTTTTCCTTCATGGATATTCTCGGATGATTCCTATTTTCAAAATGATTAATATATACCCCTTTAGTTTTCAAAAAAAAGATTTATATTTGAATACAACTATCTTATGTTATCAAATGTATGTTTATAAACATTTATATGATATATTTAGTGATAAGTTTATATAATTAAATTTATATGATTTATTAACACAACTCATCAACACACATACATGCACATATTTACACACAAAAACACATGTACAAATATTTACATTTTGTGTGCACACCCAAGCAGGTATTTATATTTATATTTATCTGTACATTTCACGCACACATAGACAAATATATATTTATACTTATATATATATTTATTTATTTATATTTATATTTATATTTATATATATTAATTTTTTTTTGAAATATTTATATATTATTATTTTTTATATATTTATACATTTATATATTTATGTATTTACATATTTATCAATATACAGTTCATATCAGTATATTTTCGAATATAAAATTTTAGTTATTATTATATATATTAATAAATAAGTATAAAATTATACATGAAATTTTAAATGATTGAATATATTAATATTGTATTTATATAAATATAAATTTATTTACAACTACAAAATTAGGATTATTCAGCGATATATTTTATTAGTTCTAGTGAAAAGAAAAAAATAAAGATTTCCTCTATAAGCACTGAAAAACACTAATATAGGGTTCTGTTTATTATTTATAATATATTATAACTTTTAACATTTCTTTTTTTGGCATTGATAAAGGATTTATGTTATCAATACATTTTCTAGAACTAATAAATTACACCATTATCTGTGCTAATAAATTTGGCACATGAGTCCCACATTGAACTAGAAGATAGTTGGATGGTACTTTTTATATCATACTATGGAATGAACATACCGGATGGCTTTTGTGGGGTTCAGATCCCACACACACTCTTAACACACTTATATGGGCTCATTAATACTCACATGGGCCCACATGGATCCAAAGGGCATTAGCCCACCTTTTTCTCATCGTGGTCCACACTCAGTAGGGCTAGATACATTAAAAATTGCTTTATAATATATATATATATATATATATGAAAATAATGAGGAACAAAGGAATGTTTAAAAAATAAAATCAATGAGAGAGGATGTACATACAACACATGAAATTTAGAAAAACAAAACCACAATAAAACATATAGGAATAGATCATGTAACATGAGATATAACACTAAAAATGTGGTGATAAATTAATCCACCCCAACCATGAGGATGTCATCACATTTTCCTTATCTTGAAATGACACCATGATCCACCTCTATCACCTGAGAGGCCATAGACGATAACAGTCAACATCTATTTTCAATTTAGCAAACAATCATTGTTGTTTCCATACTCTTCACTACTACAAGAGTCAATAAAATATAATTTATTTTGTGCATTCACCTTTGAGAGAAATTTTTTCATAGGTTGAACAAAAATATTTCCAGTATAAGAAGATCCATTAAATTTCGTAATAGAATTCACCACACATCCTGCCCCTTTTGAATGGCAATCCAAAGGGAGGGAAGTAGTAGTAGTGGAGACCTCCTACCCCTAACCAGGTATAAAAAAACACATGTATCATGAAGAGAATTAAAATTAGGGGACCTCTGTCCACCATCCACATACATCATATCAATATCAATGGAAGTCCTTATCTCTTAAATATGTCAATCCATATGGCCAAGGTTTGAACATCATCTGAATTTGAAACATCCCTTCCATGCTCGATTTCAAAAGCTAATTGAGGTCCCTAAATAACTATTAGAATAATACACGTAGGCATCGCTAGTGTATGTGCACCACAACCCATATCAATTGGAAAATCAAAAAATAGAGAGTCCCGTTAAGTAAGTTTTTAATTTTTTTTTAATTATAAAAAATATATTAATTATATATATATATATATTAACATCTCCCATTTTTTACATGCATTAATTTAATATAATTTATTCATTGATAATGTTGATCGTGTGCTTACGTTTTTTATAATTTACTGATTTTCTATATTTTTTAATTTAATATTCTTATAATATATTCAATTTTAATGTTTTTATACTTAATTATTCATTTATATTTTAAATATTTTTGTAATTTATTTTTTTTCATTTTTTCATTGTTCTTTTTTTTAAAAAAATTATCCATTTCATAATATTTATTTATAAATTTTTGTTCATTAACATTTAATGTGTTCAATTTAGTTGTAATTTATATATATAATATGTTATCATTCCCATTTTAACATACATAATTATTCCATATTAATTTTTTAAAATTACTTATATAATTAATAATAGTAATTCATTTTTTAGATTAACTTATTCGTCTTATTATTTTTTCATTAAGAGATGTTATATATTATATAATTTAATTCTTAAATTTAACATATATATTAAATTTGTATATATTTATATACATTTTTTTCACACACACACTCACGCTAATATTTATGAAATTAATGAAATTTAATATAAAACCAAACAGACCAAATATTTATTCAGTTTATTCAAATATAACAATCATTTTTTATTTTGAATAAGGTACATAATATATTTAATATATTATGTTTTTAATAAGAAAATATTATTTATTTATTTTTAATATTATTTCATATTGTTTTATTTATTTATTTTTAATATTATTTATTTTTTTAATTTTTTTTATAATTTAAGTATTTTTTATATTTTTTTATACGAATTTATTTATTAATTTTTAATATTTTAAATATTCAATCATCTTTATTTCAATATATATCCATATTTTATTTTTTAAATAATTTATATAATTATCAAAACTTATGTATTTTATTAATATTTTTAAAGTCTAATCATTTTTAATTATTTAATTTCTTGCATTCTTAACATTTATGAATTTAAGATTATAATTTTTTTAATAATGCTATGAATATATTTTTAAATAAAAATTTAAAGATAAGTTTATTTATAAATGTGTAGATACTATATTTATAAAATTATATATTAATGTTTATAAATATATAATTTTAATTTTTTTAAAAATTCTTCATTTAATTATAAATAAGTATTTATATATTTAAATAAAAATAATATTATATATTTTAAAATAATAAAAATATTTACAATACTTATTTTTATTTATATATGTGCTTATGAAATGAATATATATTTATATCTATTTATTAATAATTATTTAAAAATATATATAATATAATTATAAATACATGTTTATAATTATAGATAAAAATATATATCCGTAAATATGTTTATAAAAATAATTATTGACAATTATTTTAATATAAATAAAATAATATACAATTATATTTCTCAATTTATTTAAAATCAAATACATTAATTTTCTCAGTAATAATAATTATATTTTTAAAATTAATCATATAGGTATTTAATAGCGCTAAAAAGAACTGATAAAGATATATGTTATCATCTCTAAAAATGTACTGTTAAATAGGTATATTTTCAGCACTTATTGTTTTAGTACCTATAAAAACCATCTTTATCAGTGTTATTTTTCAAGCAGTGATACAACCCTTAAAATCATTTAAATTGACCCCTAACCGAATCGATTTCCCTCATGTCATTCAACCTCAAGAAGAATTTCACCACTACCTCCACTCCCACTCGACCTTCTCATTGAAGAACCAGATCTCTAAAATGTTTTGTTTTTTGTTCTTTCTCATCCACTATCATTTATCAATGTCATAGATCTAGTATCGTTCACATACCTAGTTCAAACCATGTTTCATTCTTAGTTTCTTCTCCATTGATTCCTCTCCAATGTAATTCTCTACCCAAGTCGGCCAACTATCACGACCCGTCACTCGGGTCCTATGTCGTGACAACCCCAAGCCCACCACCCGAAGCCTAGGGGCTGGCAACTAGTGCCAAAGGAAATGACCTAAAAGTGGGAAGAATTTTCTGACATCTTATAGACACAAACACTCACAACCCCATCCCACAAAGCTAAAAGGTAAAACATGTATGACAATAAGATAGAAACTGAGTGTAAAATATTACAAGATGATAGAAAATGGGGTCAACAATACAAACCCAAAAAAGAAAATCTAAAAACTAGAAAGTACATAGGACTCTATAGATCCATATACAGAAAAACCTACCTAAAGGGTAGGTATAGAGTAGCTTACCGAAGTCGTACGCGTACGCCTAACCAGCCGGATCTCACCAGGCATCGCCTGGTACTGGACCACCAAGGTCTCCATCACAGCATTGATCATCTGTACAAGATATGACACGTGTATGAAAAGGACACATAGGGGTGAGTAACACAATGCACACTAAGGACCCCAAACAACAATGAAATACCACAAAAGAAATGTGCACACGAAGAAATTGACAACTCACATAGGTATAACCCAAAGCATAGAAACCTGTGATAACAGTTATAAAGATGAAAAAAATTACTACTGAGGGAATAATTCCGGATTAGTTTCTAAATTCTGTCAGGATACTGAGGTCCGCTCGTTTGCAGGGCCACTAAGGTCCGCTCGAATACTCATCGGTCAAGCCACACAAATTTTCAGGAATTCTCGTCTACAAGGCCACATAGGTCAGCAAAGATTCTTGTCTGTTGGGCCACATAGGTTCACACGCCTCCTCGTCTTCCAAGCCATTAAGGTTCTCAATGCTTCTCATCCTCTAGAAAACACAGGCCCACACGAATTCTCATCTTCTAGGCCAATGTGGTTCACTCGACACATCCTTCTCATCGCAACAAGTCACATGATTCTCACTTGTAGCCTGCTTGATTGCAAGATAATTTTCACCTTAAACCATTAGTTGTATCTCACACTTCCTTGAAACACACTTGGTATTTTTCAAAAGGACCGACTCATCACAAGGGTCACAAAACCACAAATGGCTCATCATTAGATGTATAGTTTTCGGGTAATGACCATTTTACTAAGAAGGGGATAGTGGGGAATGGGTCATTTCCTACTCAGTCAGTCCAACACGACCACACCGGACCTGGCCTAGGCTCCACCAAACCATGTTGGGTCTGACCCGACCTGAATCTAACTCTGTTTGGGTCCGGCCCACTGGGCTATCATGGGTCTCGACCACTGGGGCGGCCTGGAACTCTTTGCTAGCAGCCTACATCCCGACCTAATTTGAGAGGGTCGGCCTTCTTGAAAGAGATGAAACCATTGTGACGTGCCCCCCCCCCCCCTCCACCCTGCGGGTCGCATCAAGGTCGCATGAAGCGGCATGGTCTCTGTGTCTGCATGAACAGGTAGCGGTGGCCTGCACCACCACCCGCAATCAATTCCACATGCCCCTTCTTTCCACAGCGGTGCACTACCTGCGTGCTGTATCTACACCCCCATGACCCCCTTCCACTTGTAACGACTCCTCAACCGTGTTGTGATCACACACCTTTGTGGCCTGCTGGCCACAATTTCTTCCATTGTGGCACGACTCCAGTGCACACCACCTCCCGCATGTGGCCATGACCGCATGCCGCCCCCCCGTACGCTGCCTCTTCCGCATGTCACTGGCACTACGATCCACGTTTTGGGCTCATTTCACAGATAAATAAGCACACAATGATCCTTTTTTCAGAACCCCACATCGAATACAAAGAATACGGGTTAAGAGGAAAGTGAAATCATAATACAATGTTGATGAAAAAACCTCTTCCATTGTTCATTATGAAACCGATCTACTCCAGATAGAAATACAAAACTAAGAAAATAATGATCATGAATTAAACCCACGTATTCAAACTCAATAAAGGCCCTCCTTCATGAACGACGATATGCGAGTCAACCATTTTGTGGTTTGACCCACCTTCATTGTTTTGTCTATGAATGATGATAAACAAAATCAATAAAAACCCCTACATTATTGGTGGACCATTCGTTGGAGATTATCCACATAACTTCATTCGTCATTCCTAAATTTTTCATTGGTGTTCGTTCACCAGTATTCATTCACTAAATCCAAATTTCCATGGGTTTAGAGAATTTCTCCAATGTGCCAATGATTGATCATATTCAACCCAACTAAGATATAAACCTTTTATGTTTCAATTCATTGTATTTTCATTAAACCTTTTCATTTATGGAAAAGTGTTTCGGTTACATTGCGTTGCAATGCCGTTATGTTGCATTTCAGTTCTGTTAGATTGCAAGGAATTAAAAATTCAAAATCAAATAAACTTCATGATTATGTTATTTTCTATTAATAATTTATCTTATTAAATTCACTTAAAAATAACAAAAATTACATTTTCCCCTCGACATGCACCAGTAGATCTTAGGTACATTCTTCTGAAATGTCATTGTTCCGAATGGAACGATGCCCTAAAAATTTTAATTTGGGCACCCTTTTAGAAGTATCCAAAACCTCTCATGTGCCCAATTTTAGATAAACATAATAAAAGTTTGAAAAAATGTTTTTGTTCTCACCGGGCCATGGAATCATGTTCGGTCTAATCCCCCAGTCTTGGAATAATCCAATATAATTTTAAAAAAATATAAATGAAATTATGATACATTACATTACCCTCAACATTAGGGATTTATGCCCTCATAATCCAAAAAAAATGATAAAAAATAAAATGGGGGAACTGAGAATGGATCTAAGCCTCCCACTCTCAAGTTCTCTCCTCAAGATTCACGTGCTACCATCGAACATGCACCAGAGGAATAGACCATCAAAAAAGGACCCACTCCCTTCGATTATCAATCTCTACCAGGAACTCCACAAACATCACCCCATCATCGTTTAACAACTCAGACCACTCAATGATGTGTGATGGATCATTCATGTACATCCTCAATTGTGATTCATGGAACACATTATGCATATTGTGCATGTGTGGGGGAGATCTAGGCAGTACACCACCTCTCCGAATATTCTTAGATTTTGAAACGGGATGATGAATCTCAGAGACAACATTCCACCTCGACCAAATATATTCCATCCCCATCAACGTGAGACTATGAAGAACACATGATATCCATCATTGAACTCTAAAGGCCTCTCTCTCCTATCATCATAATATTTTTACTATCTATGTGCATTTTTCATCTGTTAGTTTATGACCTACACCTTCTCGGTGGTGGCTCATCCCAAATCTGGACCCATGAGTGCTAACTCCCATAGGTTTTTCCATTATAACAGTGATCTTAATGGTCCCCTATAATGTACCTATAATGGTGCCATGCTAATGGAAGATTGGTAGCAATTGTTTTACACAAACTCCACCAGTGATAGGTGATTCTCCCAACTAAGACCGAAGTCTAATATGCAAGAATAAATCATGTCCTCTAAAAGCTAGATAGTCTTCTCCATGTCACCATCTGCCAGGGGGTGGATATCCATGCTCAAATAAAGATAATTCCAAAACGACTCTTCGAATCCCTACCACAACTGAGATGTAATGCATGTCTTTACATCCGAGGATATCATCAATGGGACTCTGTAGAGTCTAACTATCACCTGCACATAGAGGTGTCCCAAACACTCTACTGAACCCTACTCCTGGATGGGTAGGAATTGGTCGAACTTGGTGAGTTAGTCAATGATAAATCAGATGGTATCAGGCCCTTTGGATTTTAGGGGTGAAATTGTCTTGAATTACATCATGATATCATCCAAATTCCACTCCGGAACCTCATGTTGCTATGTCAATCCAACTGGAACCTAATGCCCAGCCTTTACTTTTTAATAATTGAGGAATTGATAAAAAAACACCACCACTACTTCTTTTATCCAAGGACACCTGTATTGTTGTCAGTGGTCCGGTTATATCTTCACTACTCTCGGATATACCACAAAAGGGGTGGTGTGGAACTCCCTTAGAACCTCCCCACATGATACCATTGGAAGAACGGTGTGTCCCCTAAAGAGGAAAAAATTATCCCTACCTACCAAATATCCATAAGGAGATTGTCCTATGTCTAAAAGAACATGCTCAGCCTCATAGTTACATCCACAAGTTGCGCCTTTGTAACATTCCATGGGAGTGGGGGAGTGACTATCAATGAATGATTATAAGCGGAACTAGAATCATCTATATAGGATATCAGCATCACGACTAAATACTCTGATGCCTCACTCAGCAACTACAAACCAGACCACCAGCTGAGTGCATCCACTACCACTTTCCCCTTTTATGCAGTGTAGAATATCACGAAGTCATAGTATTGGAATGTCTTTATCCATCACAACTACATCGTCTTCAGTTCCTTCTATTAGAAGATATACCTACGAATATATTGATTATAGTATATGGTAAAACACTCACTCATGAAGTAGTGCTTCCACATATTCAAAGAAAATGCCACTACTACTAGCTCAATTTCAAGGGTTGTGTATTTCTTCTCATTCTTCCAAAACTACTATGAACCGTAGGTGATCACTGCTTACTCATACATTAGGACACAACCCATTCTGGTCCATGATCTGTTTCCAAATACTATATAACCAACACCTTCCTCTGGTAGTCTCACGATGGGGTCACTCGTCAGTCTCTGCCTCAGCTCCAAGAAACTCTGCTGGAACATATCCATCCCCATGAATAGTTATCCTATCGATTTCAAAGATAATAAGGGTGATGACACATAAGAGAATTTGAGCAAGGATATCATATAGTAACAATCCATACCCAAGAATCTTCGTACGTCAGTCATTATTCAGGGTGTCTCCCAAGTAAGAACTTCTTCTATCATTGTTGGATCCACTACAACTCCAGCCTCCAAAATGATGTGTCCCTGCAAGTGGACCTCCAGAATCCAGAAATGAATGTTTTAGAGCTTCCCATAAATCTAGTGCTCCCGAAGTGTATCCGAGACTATCCTCTATCATGTAGAGTTCTCCACCTCAGACGCCGAGTACACCTAGATGCAATCAATTAAGACCATGATGAACCGATTCAGGTATGGATAGAAGTTCCAGTTCATGAGTCCCATTGAAACTGAGTGTGAATTGGTCATGCCTAATGGAATCACCATGAACTCAGAGTGTCCATACTGATATCTAATGTATTTCATCAGTACATCCTCATCTAGCACGATAGGTTGATGATAGCCAATCTTGAGGTTGGTCTTCAAGAACCATCTCTCCCCCTTCATCTAATCGAAGAGTTCATTAATCCTCAGAAGTGGATAAATGTTCTTCATGGTGTCCCAGTTCAGCCACCGAAAGTCCACGCACTACATCAAAATCTCATCTTCTTTTTAGGAAAACAAAATTGGGGATGCCCACAGTGAAACACTGGGTCACATGAATCCATTCTACTGAAAATCCTTCAGTTTTACCCTCAACTCATGAAGCTTAGTGGGAGACAACTGATATACTCGTGTGGATATCAATGCAGTACCAGGCTATAGATCAAGGCATTATGAAACCTCTAATTGAGGTGGTAATCCCAAAAAATCTACAAGAAATACATCATTGTACTCGTCCTTCATTAAAAAAAGGTGATGACACTTCTCATCCACCACACCAACTATGAGGCGATCCATCTTGTGAGTGGTCGGCTGTATCTTCCTTTGAGATTGTTTAACCTGATCTGAAAGTGCTCCCTTCACACTAGTGAAGGAAAACCCAGTCATGTCTCAGCGGAAACACTAAACTATGCATCTAATGTTTTCAATATGTGCATGAACTGTGAATAATGAGTCCATACCTTGGATGATGTCATAATTCCTAGATTCCACTACTAGGAGATCCCATCCGATGTTTTTCTCTCCCAGAGTAATCTCACACAATAAAAACATGTGTGTAATCCTCAAATCACCACCCGTAGGAGTATCTAATCAGAAGGATTGAGCCAAGAACTCCAATAGAATCTCTGAGTCCCGAAAAAACTCCGAGAAATGGAAGGTGTTATTGGAACCTGTGACTATAAGAACATAAAATAAGGTATAGAATACACAAATAATAATTATAATCATCTCTAGAGAACCATGGTATTTTTCCTCCACCACTTGTAGTTTCCCTCGCCCATATCCACCATTTTTGGAAGACCGCAGTCGACCACATAAGGGTGTTGGTGGTAGAACAACAAATCTATGTACACCACCTTTTAGCCTATTAAGTCCCCTTCCATGGCCGCTACCCTATGGACTACCTCGCTCGAACATCTCTCACTTCTTCAGTGGTCCCCAATCGTCTTTCCGTTTTCTATGTGGTGGGTTGGGCAATCATGATCCATGTGCCCCTGCCCACCGCATATGTAGCACATCCTTCCTCGTTGATGGATCCCTACTTCTTGGGGGATTGTACCACTAATCCTACACCCCGGGATCCTCCCTGAAACACATGGCCCACTTGGTCCCCCTTGTCTTCTTCCTACTACAAGAAGCTTAAGACTTTGCTAACTAGGTTCTACAGGTATCTCCTTCTATTGGTGCCTTATCTTCTAGGAAGCACTCCACGGGTAGGGCTTTCTCCAGCACCCCAGCCAGAGTAGGGATGCTAATTGATACTGTGGAATCTGTGATCTCCTAGCATAGTCCCTGCTCAATATATCGAGCCCTGAAGAATGAGCCTTGTAACATGTCCGTGGAATAGTGAGAAAACTCAGTAAATCTTGTTGAGTACTCTCCCACTGTCATGCCATCATGCTATAGGAGAAGAAGGTCCGATATGTGCACTGAGCATACCATCGATGGGAAGAAATCCTCTCTAAAGAGGCCCTAAATGAATTTATAGGTTAGGTTTGCCTCACTATGCATATGGATCTTCAAACTCCACCATCTCCCCAATGATCCCTAAAGAAGGATCACGACTATGATCGACATCTAGTCGAAAGGCTTCCTCACCAGTCGAAAGACTCATGTAACTACCTCAATCAAATCCTCTTCCAATTGGGGGTCAGTCTCACCCCTATACCTAGAAGTTATCTACTATTAGAACTTTTGTATGTCATTAAGCATATGTGCGTCCTCTACCGATATCACCGATAGAAACTACTAACTAATGGGAGGGGGAAGTATTAGTTCACCTCCTGGTAGGACCATCTCCACTACCATTCCCTGTAATGATTCCTCATCGTTGGGCGTACCATCCTCATGGTCTCACAATAGAATCATCAGTGGTTGTCTGCATAGATGCCTCCTAAAACAAATCAAGATGAACCACGATCAATAGGTTATACCCGAGGAGCTGACTCAAGGACAGAAGGAAACAATCAAAATACTATATGATTCTTTCAACCATTGGTTTCATGTACCGATTCAAAAAGAAGAATTCATGGTCATGGTGTATGGATTCATCTGCCACCACACCAACAATGGACTCCTCAAGCCTGAAATTCTAACTCGAAACATTTAATACTGTTTCCCCAATAAAAAAACATATACAATCGGTATTTAAGGCAGGACCAACCACATATGATACAAATTTGTCCCGACCCATAACCCAGGGCCTATGTCGTGACTACCCTAAGCCCACCTCATAAAGGAAAAAGGCAGGCAACTAGTACCAAGGCATTAAACATCATGTGGGAGGCATTTTCCAAGTACCTTTAAAGACACATATTCACAACCCTAACACACAAAGTTGAAATGTAAAACATTTAGGCCACCAAGATGACCACAATTAATAAAATAAAACAAGGTAAAAGAAAAAGGGGGCCAGAATACAAGCCCAAAAAAGGAAAGATGAAAATAAGAATGCACAATGGCCTATTTAGATCGTTCGACCAAAAACCATACATGAATGGTAGGTGTGGAGTAGCTTCCGGAAGTCGTAGGAGTATGCCTCACCTGTATGATCTCACTGGGAACCACCTTGTCCTGGACAACCAAGGTATCAATCTAACCATTGATCGTCTATACAAGACACGACACAAGAGGAATAAGCTTGTGCATGAGTGAGTAACAAAATACTTATTAGGTACTCTAATGCACAAAGAAACACCACAAAGGAAAGGTTAACATGAAAAAATGGAATTCTTACATAGGAATAACCAAAAGCATAGAAAAAAGTATTATCAGTTGAAAAAATAAAGTTTTTTCCTATTTAGGGACTAATCCTGGTGGAGACAATGATGTCTGTCAGGTTGCTGAGGTCCGCTCATTTACCGGAAAACTGGGGTATAAAAAGGTACTCATCTGTCAGGCCACACAAGTCCACACAGCTTCTCATCTTCTAGGAAACAAAGGTCTGCATGTCTTCCCACCTAACGATCCACACAGTTCTACATGGCTCCTTATCTACCAGGACACTATGGTATGCATGAATGATCATCTTTTAGGCCACACAGGTCCCCACAGCTACTCATTTTCTAGTCCACTAAAGTATTCTCTGCGCTTTAATCTCGTCACAACCAGTAACAGGATTCCCACTCATAGAACTCTTGTTTCCGAGAGATTATTCTCATTAATCCATTATTCATATCTCAACCTCCACATAAACTCACATAGAGTATTTCAAAAGGACCATATAGTTGTAAGGGTCACAACTATTCAAACAGCTCATCAATCAGACGTACAATTTGCAGGTTATGACCGTTTGACTGAGAAGGGGTCGGTGGGGTACAGGTTTGGTCCGACCCAAACCGAACCAGCTCGTGGTCCAACGTCCCAAAATAGGTTTGGTATAACTAGGTTTGGGTCTGACCCGGATAGGTTTGGATGTGGGTATGGCCCGTTGGTGCTGCCTGGCTTGCTAGGGCAGCCTGCATGGCCGAGACACGACCAGTGTGCCACATCCCCCCTCCACCCCGTGGGTCACCTTAGGGTCACCACCACCATGGTCCTGAGGGACTGAATCCTTCCATCCACATCCACATGGGATACCGCTGACCCACTATTGACGACCTTCTCCACCTACCGCAGCCGATGCTGCGGGCACCTTTCTTGTCACCGTGGCGCGCCGACTCAGCATCCCCCACTTCCCTCTTCCACCTGTCATGACACACAATTGGTGTTGTTATTCTGCACTTATATGGCCTGCTATCCATAGCCTCCTCTGCTATGGTGCACCGCCAGCATGTGCAACCTGCCACATACCGCTGTATGTTCATGCCACCGCCCTCTTGATCCATGTTTTGGGATAATTGGACCTAGAAACGTGTGTGCAATAATCCGTTCTTCATAACCCCTAAAAGAACGCAAAAAATTGGAAAAATGAAGGATAAATCATAGAACATATTTGTGGAAGGACCCACCTCCATTGTCTGTTACAACATTAATCCAATCTCATTAGAAGTATCAAATGAATCAAATCAAGAACATGAATTAATTCCCCAAAAACAAACCCAATAAAGACCCTCCTACAAAAATGGAGATCTACAGGTCATCCTACTCCTGGGTTGACATGCGTTCATCATTATTCTATAAATAGGGAAGAATTAAATTAATAACCACCTCTTCCTTGTTGGTGTATCACTCATTGGCAATGATCGGGATCAATAAATTTGTTCTTTCTCAATCCATCATTGGCGGTCATTCGTCTGTCACTGTTCAACTTTTCAAAATCTCCAAGAATTCATAGAATTTCTCTAATGTGCCAATGATTGATATTGGTCAATCCATTAATGATAGAAACACATTTTGCTATGTTTCATTGTAGGATAATTATGTTGTTTCATTTATGAAATTGTGTTTCAATTATGTTGTGTTGCAATTATATTACGTTGCAATGAATTTAAAATTAAAAAAAAAATAAACTTGTTGTTTATTTTAATTTCCCCATAAGAAATACTTTTCTTATCTTCTCTTAAAAATTCAGAAAATAAAATTTTCCCTTCACCTAAACTCATCAAGAGTTGTTCCTATTTTGGGTAATTCCTTTATTCCGGACGCTACAGTGCGCTCAGATTTTTAATTTGGGAACCATTATAGATGATTCTAAAACTACTCACATGTGCTATATTAGATAAACATAAAAAAGTGTGAATAATTGTTCCAGGCTCACCGGGCCACAAAATCAAGTTCCCCCAAAGGCCCTAGTCTTGAAATAATCCCATAAAATTTTAAAATTTATTACATTGACTATTGGGACACAACACTAACCACCTACACGATATCTCTATCAGGTGAAAAACCATTATCCATCATCCACTCCCATGGCTAACTGAGGTAGAAATCCTTACCCCACTCCTTTCCTATCCTCCTCTCCATAATAGTGGTCTCAAATGTTTGTTGAATGGATTATTTTGTATACCAGGATAGTGGGAAGGGGGTAATATTTATTTCTCCATCCAGATAAATTATAATTTATTAATTTTTTCATTTTCAATTTATATAGTTCTTTTCGTATTTTTTTCAATACAAATTTTGATAATTTTAATTATTTCTAGGTTATTCTACTAGGTCTATTAAAAGATAATTATATTCTAATTTAATTATATGATTTCCTATGAGAGAAGGAATATTGTTTATGGATTTCTATTGGAATGAATATTAAGATTGTTTTAGGAATATTGATGTGATTCCATTAAATATAATTTACGTTTTACTTCAGGATTCGTTTATATTAAGAATAATAATTTTATATATTTTCAATTTCATAAAATATAATAGTAACATGGTAGATCACCGATTCGTATTTTCCCCTTAATTACACATATTATGTTGTGGTAAATTATGATTCTAATTGTGAATTTCTAAAAAAATGATAATGCGATATGAGTACAATTGATATATAGAATATGGAATTATAAAGGATAATGAGGAAGTATGGACATTTTTTTCAAATCACCTATTTTCTAAAACCTAATGATTAAATGTGGAATATTATTTTCCACATTATGTCTTAATATATATAGGAAAAATTATTTAAGGATTATATTTAAATGATAGTTAAAAAAACAATGACATTTAATGTTGATAATTCATTTAGTAAAATTTTGGATGATTAATTCATCTTGAGAAATTATGGTTAGTGTTATCTTATGAATATTATGGGAGTGGATGTAATATAATGTTATGTCATAGATAAATGTTGTTGTGTTTAACTGATTATGTGATATTAAAAATAAATTAACAATCATATATTTAATTAGAGAATTATCTGATGGTAAAATATTAGAGTAATATTTTGTAGTGATGTATTGTATGGTATTGTGATGTATATTAGATCAAAATTTGATAGAAATTATTTGTCAATTATTTATTTATTTATTTTTATGTATGATAACCCACTATTAGTATTCAATTAGTATTATTTTATGTGATTTTTTAATTTAATGATAGTATGTGTGATTAGTTTCTTTCTTAATAGAACTATTAATTTCCTGGGAGATTTCAAGGTGTTTTAGAGTGCTTTATTTCATTTTTTTATTAGAATATGACTGCTAATATTATAGGTGATGTGAGTTTTATTTGTAAATATAATTGTTTAGAAAAGGTTTTTTAGATTCATTTTCTTTTTTTAGTACCTTTAATATGAGGGGTGGATGATGACAATTTTTTTCATGGTTTGAGGTGTGTGGGTAAGTATATTATTTATTATTTATTATATTATTTATTATTATTAATAAATGTACATATTATTATTATAATTATCTATTTTTTATCATTAGAAACCCTAAAATATCTAATTTAAAACACATATATCTTGAAATTACAGTTATAAAAGATAGCTGAAGAAATTTATAAATTTTATTACAATATTATGTAACCATAAATGTGGTAGTGATTTTATTATGAATGAGAACACACTTTTGTGTATACCTGTGAATGTTTTGACTACTAGATATGGGAGACAACCTATAGTGATTTGTGTCACTGTTAGAGGTGGAATAAAAAATTATTTGGATCTCAATGACGAGGAATCCACGTTAACTGAATTATTTGGAATGTTTAATAATGGAATTTATTTTTAGTGTTTTTATGGAAATTTAATAGAGGTTATGGATATCGTAAAACCTATGAAATGTACTTAATAATAAAAACACTACTTATTTTGAAATATTTTTTCATCATTATGATATAGTAAAATATTTATTTTTGTATTCCTATAATATATGGTTTAAAATAATTTATGGAAAAAGGGAGTTACATGGAAACCTATTTCACTTTCATCATCAATAATTGTCTCATCCATTCATTTCATGAAATTTTTTGATCTATCAACCTGTGTGAAAATCTTGTGATTACACAAACTAGTATGTTATGAGGAATGATATTTTTAAACAAATTTATAAAAAAAGGTAATAGTTAAATGAAAATTAAAAATATTTATTTCCAAGAGAAGTCTACCATCCAGTTATTTTGACTAAATAGAGACAATTGGGGAAATCCTCACAAAGGAAGGTTCGATCGGGAATGATGGCTGACTATGGGGGGTTTGATATCCTTCATAATCATTAATATTATTCAATTTTAATTTATAGTAGAAACTACCAATGGTTCTCTCATCCACAAATTGATATAAAGCTTATTTTTAAATATAGGTGTCCACATAGTGTTTTACACCCAATGATGATTAGGGACTCACATTTATCGAGGGGATACGAGGTTGAGATCAAGACACCCTTATGGGTGGAATTTTTTCCTAGATTTGGACTATCTTATAAAATTAGTACATGTTCGTGAATCTCTTCCTAATCATGATATGTGATCAGTTACCCGATGAAAATGAGTATAAGTTAAATATAATTATTTTAAAAATAAACCCAATATCAAAGATGAACAAATGAGGGGGATCTTATTAGTGAATAGATATGTATGTATAAGCGGTTCTTTATTCATTCCTAGGAAATGGGTAGCTTCTTATGTGATAATGCCATATAATTATGTACATAAAAATTTATAGCCACATAGGGTGGTGTTTAAAAATCTAATGAGGGGTCGATCCATTATGATGCATCGTACATATCATGTTGATTGTAGGAACCAAAACCCATGTAGTTCATTATACCCTTTCATTTTAACTTCATAAAGAGTTTACATTTATGTGGGCACTCATTCACCTAATATTTGAGATAAGATAATGAAATGATTATGGATTTTTCTTGATGGTTTGAAATGTCAGAGACATTGTGCTTACATATAAAAGGATTTTTATTTGAGATTGACCATTAGGAAGTATTTCAACATATCCATAATATTACAAGAATCAATTTTCTCAGAGTTTACTAGGTTCTCTATACACTAGTAGATAAGGAATGTGGATTATCCAATGGAATGATTGGGTCCCAATGGTTAAAATTTTTGAGACATGGTGGGACATTGGATTACATATATTACTATCATTTTTCAGGATTTATACATAGGAATGAATCCTACATATCTTGATTACTTCCGAAATTAGATTCCTCATAGTTCCCTTGATTGGTGCTTACACATTGAGGATTCCCTTGTTTGTGGGGCATGACATTTTATGCTACTGGTTGGGGATTACACATTGAATATTCACTTATATAAGGGGAATGTCATATCATACCACTGATTGGGGATTTCAAATTGATGTATTCTTCTTTAATTATAGATTTTTTTGGTGGAGTTTATATAATCATTACAGATCTATAAGCCCACATGAAATATGTTTTTTGTGGGAAAAAAAGGATGAAATGGAATAATGTCATTTCTTGTAGATATGGGACTTATGTTTAGGGACATCCCCTCGAATAGTTGATATAGATTTTGGGAATCAAGTTTGTGTACTTTGTATATATGTTATTGTAGGAAATAGAGTCCTCATATATAAATGGTAGAGGCTTAAACTCTAAGGATTCCCATGTATTAGGGGCATACAAACTGAGGCATACCCTATAATCAGGGCATTCACACAGATTTTTCCCTCATATTTATGGAATACACACTAAGGATGGACAAGTTTATAAAATCCTAGGATTCCCTGGTTACTTAGACCACCTCTCTTCTATACATGTATGAATTATTATATTGACATTAATTTATTGCATTCCTACAATGTTAAACAATGTCTTCCGGACATGTTAAAATTATATCATGTGATATAGTTGATTTTTTCATGGTACGTCGCATATATTGGATGGAATGTCTAAAGGGTTTTCACAATATCATTGATGGATTATCTGGAAGAAATCGGGAGACCTGAGCGGTTTATCTTGGAATCCATCACATGACCTGGTTGGCTTGTCTATAGGGCATTGCATGATCACGAAGACTTTACCTTTTGTCATCACGAGAGATGGATGACACATATGGATGGCCTCACAAGAGAATGTGTGACATGTCTAGAAGGGTTTCACATGTATTTGATGACATATTTGAAGGATATCACAAGACATGGATGGATTGCATGTAGGGTTTTTCCAGAGGTAGTTGACATTCCTCAGTGCTACCGTGAGTTTCCACTATCCTAAACCAGTGTTGTTATTTGATTCAGAAAACATGTCTTGAAGGAAATATCATGTCTTGGGTGTAGATCTAAAAGGGATTCATGTGAATATGTCTATATACCAAAAAGGTTCTATATGACTCAATTTGAAATTTCTAGATGACTTCACATGATCTAAACACCCGGACTATGGGGGGTTGCGAGTCCAGGGTGAAAAACCATGGTTTCGTTACATGACTTGTGTGATTCATATAGAGCACATGAGAATTATTTCATTTTCCTTAAATTGAGCCTACCTATTTTTTTTCTTAGTTCAACACATTATGTTCATAATGCCATGGATTTGTTCGGTGTTAGATTTTTAAGTCTAGTGGGATCAAAGAGGTGTGTATGATTTCCTTTTCATGATATACAAGAGATCGTTATTTTTATCAATGACGATCATGTGAAGTGTTTCTACATGTTTCATGATTAATCTAGTAGTTCTCTATACCTTTACCTAAAGAGGTTCTTTTTGGTCATGAGATCCACCACTCCGAGAAATCCACTCTTCCTCTAGTTCAAGGTCCCTAGAGTTCATCTATCCACCATGAGTAATTGACATCATTGAATGTAATGATTCATTTTTCATGATGGGGTGTGGTATTTATAGGCCACTCCAACCTAGTTCGATAATTTTTTTATGTGTTTTTTGTGAATACATGATGGAGTTAGTAAAGGGATCTCACACTGTTGTTCATCACAAGTCTCTATTATCAGTCCCTCTGAGAGAGTCTCTTGATTTTCAGGGAACACGAGTCCCTCACATTGATGCCTCTATTACTGGATTATTTAAAATCAATGGGGGTATTTTTTAATCTTTAATGAATGCCAATGGATTTCCATATTGTCATATTAACATGCTCAATGGAATTCATAAGATTAGGAATACTTTTTAAATGCTTTAATATGATCCATGGTGAATTTTTTGATAATTTCAATGAGACAAGAATAACTTTACAAGGGTCCTTTGTGGAATCAGGCCGACATTTCCATGAACCTTGAAAAACTATGATGACTAGATTTTTAGAATGTATCATGTGTTTTATGACCCTGAGAGGATTCAGTATACTCCATATTTTATTTCCTTTGATTTATTTTACCATGGTATATGGGTTCACAAGGTTTCATGAGTACTATCAAAGAATATAATATATCCCTCATTGATAAGTCACATGACCCAAAATGATCTTATGGGGGTGCATGAGAATTTCATAGAAACATCCATCTGTCTTTCCTTAGGTAACCAAACGTAGAGTTCAAGGTATACAACATATACCTGAGGCCCTTAATGTGATGGGGATGAAATGGAAGAGGAATTTCTTAAGATGAGGAATACATGTCACTAGGCACATACTATGTCTTGGAGTCTAGAAGGGATGAGTCACATGATATATTACAACATTGAGTAGGTCATTCCTCCTCCATTTTTAATTTCATTTTAATTTTACAAAGGTTGTGGGGGTTTATTAGTCTTCTTGAATGTTATGAAGGAAAATAATCCTTCCCATCATTGATGTGTCACATTTTCTTTACAACCACAAGAATCCTCCACCTTATGAACATTTTTGTCGTATTATTAAAGTATTTTTGGATGGATTTTTAGGTTTATGTCGATGATAAACCGCATGTCTAGGGGGAGCTTATCTGGATGCTATTGAGTGACCACGGGATGCCTGAACCATCATCATTAGAGCTAGTCGAATTACTAAAAGGTGTCATGTTGGATCTGGTACTAGTTATGCATTGCAATTTGAATCTGTAAATGATGTCATAGTGGTCATGCGATCATGTATCCAATGAAGTCTCATGATATTCTTATTTCTCAACCAACGTTTGTTTCTATTAATTTTTTGAAGTGAATAATACCCATTTTCAAGAATTTCATTCCATGTGAATTTTCCTATTCTTGTTTGGAGGGTGTCATCACCAATAATAAATAAAAAAATTTGAACAAATTAAAAAAAAAATATTTCCCAAAAAAAGAGTGAATTGTTTCCAACATCCACATGTTTAACCCATGTTGTCTCTTTTCATGTCACCCTTCTGTTAAATGATAACTTATGAGGAATCATCACTGAAAATATTAAAAATTTGGGTTACCCTTATTATAATTATCTATAAATTTCTCCCATAAATATGTATATCTTATGTGTGTTGATTTAATTATGAGAAAATGAATATTTTTTGAACCTAGTAGGATGAATATGAAATGAAAATAGATGAATGAAAATCCTATAAAAAATGAGTCTGAAGATGGAGTTAATGATTTATCAATTTTACAATAGAGCATACATACAACCCCTTTAAAATCATTTATATATGTTTACATTGTTTTTATTCAATAAAAATATGGTTTGAATATTTGTAAGAACAATTAATTTTTCAGAAAATAGATCAAAACTATAAATGTTAATCTAAACATGGGGAATAATTGAACATGGAAACCAATTGTGATGATACTATGGTTTATGGATCATTTCATACGAATACTAGTTTTAATTATGATTGAGATCATATGGTATAAATAAAAATGTAATTTAAAGTAGAACTTCATGATTGCCTAATTTATTTAAGATGATAACTATGTTTTACAAGATATCATTTTAATCCAATTGTACAAAATACTTATCATTGTCACCTGTATTAATGCTATATAATTTGAAATCTAGCAGCAGATGGAGAAACACCTGCTTTACAGAACTACCTTGTCTCTTAAATGATATGTTATCAATATTAAATGAACATCCATATCAAATTTATGATTCTAAACAAGTCTTCTATTAAATATTAATGATCTCAAAAAAATATGTGATTTTCCACAGGATTTCAAATTGTTATGAAAGGACCATGAATCACTCATAATGTTTCCATATGTTTGGAAAAATTTTTTACAATAAAGATGAATCAAGTCCTTCAAAATTTATATGGTACATTCATATCATTCCATGATTTAGATGACTATATGAAAATCATGAAACCATGAGACATATGACATTGTATGGATGTAATTGAATTAAATTTGGGAAACTATTCCATCCCACAGACACCAATATGTAAGACAATTGACTATGCGTGTCCTAAATTTTGAAATGAGTCGAGAAACATCGATCGTTCATTTTATAATGAAAGTAATCATTTTTCTGTATAGATTAGTACTCATAAAACATAGCCCATTATATTTGTAAATTATTAATTCCCCCCATGGTTATGCATGATGTTAACATATATTATTTTGTCTATGCATATATTTATAGAAAAACAACCCGGTAATGATATTGATGTCTATTTGTATTCATTAACCGAAGATCTGAAATTGGTTTGGGATAGAGGTGTTACATAGTATGGTCCTCATAAAAGTGAATAAATAAAATTTAATCCCATTTTATATGAGATGAAAAATTAATTTACATCTTATATAAATATTTTTCTCTATAACATTAAAATAATGATGGGGTGTCCCATTTTTGAATAATTCCCACAGATATTTCAATTGAAACAATCCGTGAAGTCTATTTTTAGACCATTTTAAATTTTTACCTTAATGACCTAAATACCGATCCAAAAGGAATGAATGTTTTGAAAATGATAAATGATGTATAACACTATCAATAATTACAGGTGATCAACTGTTTTAAAAAGAAAAATATGTTGAAACTATTTTTTTAAAATAATTTCAAAAAACCTTATGAAACCATGTTGAAAAAGAGATCTATTTTCTTTGAATTACTGAACTAAAATTGATTGTATGTCAAACATTTTCTTGATGTTATGAATGTAGAAAAAAATGTATTTTATAGTGTAATTTTCATGTTACTAATTTTTTCTAGATAAACATGGAATCAAGGCTTCGTTTGACATGATTAACATGGGAAGGGAGAATAGTTGGGCCTGATGAAGGCTAAAAATTGGAAATTCCTTCCAGCAAAAGATTAAAATATCTCCATAAAATAAAAATTTAAATTATTTAATTTTTATTACTGTAAATATTCTAGAGGGGTACTCATTAAATTTCATTAATTTCATCTAAATTCTTAATTTGAGGTTATATAAACTAATATCACCCATGTTTTAGGTTTTGAGGGAAGATTTGATGTCTGACGATGTACCTTTCATTATTAATAAAAATTTATGACAAAAATTATCTTGTCTCAAATTCTTTTTCAAATACATAGGTAGTAAAATTATAGGATTGAAAAATATTCTAGTTATGAAAAAGGACAATACCATCATATTATGTGAATTTGAGATATTTTCACACCATCATTCTTTAATATAATGGAACACATGATGGTTCACTTGGATAGAGATTTTTAACATTTAGTTCACATCCAGTATAGATAGATATACCCCATTTGTAGATATATGATGATTTTGATAGGGTACATCAAGAATCCATATAATGTATAATGTTGTATTGTATAATGAAATATTTTTGTATAAGTTATTGTATTCTTCACCGACTATCAATCAGATGTTGATATAATAGCCCCCAAACGACTCATCATAGAGGGTACCATATGGGTTAAGGGCTTTTTAGAAGATATGTTTTTAGAATTTCCATAAAAAAAGAAAGAGATATATCACCTTTACATTTTACATAATATGGAAGTTTTTCGTATATATTTTGAATCCCATAAGGAAATTCATAGAAATTTAAATCCATAAATGGGTGAAGGATGGATATAGAATATACACAATCAATAATTAATAGGATAGATATGAGATAATATTTTTAAGGAGTTATCATTAAATGGGTGTTCAATTATTCAATGAATTTGATGGATACCTTGATGACCAAAATTAAATGTTATATCTTTTACTAGATTTTTAATTAATGGTTAAATGTTATATAAAAAAGAGCATGATAATCATAGTATGATGAAAATAGTGTAGTAACGTTTGTAGTGGATGTGATACACATACTTGGTTCCAAAGATATAAATATAATTTATAATACTATTTCATATTTTGGTATCATTGATTATATATAGGTGTTAAATTATACAACATCTCTAGTGCCTATTTTCCATTGAAAAGAGGTTAAAACATTAGTGTAGTTAAATTTGGTGAATCAGGCTTCCTAAAAGTTAATTTCATTATGGAATGGTATAAGTATGAGTCGTTAATAGTGGAATCACAAGAATTAAAGGTATTTTATGACTCATATCAGGAATTTTTTTTTCTTGCTTAACATGACTTTAAAACAACTGTAAGGTTAGATGAAAATTAAATTGAGAATGATCCTTTCATTGACAGATCACAATAATTTCCTAGTGGTCCAAATGAAGAAAATATCATGTACTATATAGGGGACAAAAAATAGGGTATTAGAATGATTGATAGAGGAGTTAAATGCCTAAAACCTTTAAATAAAATAAAGGGATTTGAATGAGTAAGCTAAATTGTTTTTTAATATTCAATTATTTTCCTCATAACATTTTTTGTTAAATACAATATAAATATAATCTAAATTAAATATTTGACTGCACATGTAGTCAATGGATTCTACACATGATGACGATACTAATATATGGTACGAACATATAGTTAATGTTGAAACTATAGAATTATTAGGGGATCAAAAACTTGTTTCTGAAAAAAAAACATGAATGAAAATGAATAATTGTGTTAACTAAAATTATCAAGGATAGAAGAATGTATATAAAATTTGATGTGGGATTTATTCAATGTGTCCAAGATGTTGTCCCAACAAGTAAATGTTCATTAGATATGTTGGGTATATAACAATAATGGGTGTTCCAATTGATACAGACTCATTGATCCTCATATATCCTATAAAAAATAAAACCCTTTGGGAATATATCAAAGAAATTTATTGATAAAAATCATCTCATTTATTTAATAATTATATAATTAAACATTGATTTACTTATCATTATTCCTCTTAGTGATAATTTATTTTAATAGATATTCAAAAAAAATTCATAATGGATAAAGGAATGTCCCATAGAGTCTTTTGGACAGTTCCTAGTAAGATTCATCTTATGGATTCTTAGGGTAAAGAAAAATCTCACCCACTGGTTACTTATGAAACAATTATAAAGAAAGAAACATGGAATTAATTCATCATTCATCATGATTAAAAATCATTTTAGGTGAACTATATGTGATAGGATATCACATTAAATTTTTTTTTCAATTTGATTAATTTTTTTTGTATTGATGATATAGAAAAGGAGTTGTAAAAACTAAACAACATGCATCAAAACCAATTTCCCCTATCCCAAAGTAAGGATGGTGTGAAAATCAAAAGGGAATAAAGTTTAATGTATTTTAAATCTAAAAAATGTTAAATGAGATAATGAAAATCATATGCTCCTTTGTTCATATAAATATTTACAAGTCAAAATTTGAAGCCACTTATCGTACACATCATGTAATATTGAAGGACTCCCATGTACATAAAGTGGGAAAACTAGCTGAAGAAAAAAGAAAAACTATTATCTGAATCATGTGTATTTTTGATAAAATATTATGGTGTTATGATTTAAAATAGTATTACATAAAAATAGATATTTATATTAATATTTTTTCAAGGTTTAAAAATAATAATCTTTAATAAATATACCTAAAGAAAAACTAATTTCAGTATATTTAATATGGCTGGAATAAAATTGTTATGATAGAGGTTTAGGATTTTTAATGCCACCATGTAAATATTTATAAAGTAAAAAATAATAATAAGGTACATATCATATGATGAAAGGATTTAAAGAATTATTAAATGATTTTCTAAAAATTATTTCCCAGTATGGTTTTGTATAACAATATATATGAAACTATCATAGTGAACTTATAGTGTAACAAGGATCAGCACATGAAGAGCCAAATGAACCATATTTATTTAAGGCCATTCATTCCCCTCATCCACATGTCTTACTCAATGTAATATATATATTTTCATTACTCTCTCTATTTAATATATATCAAACAACATCAAATTATTATATATTATTAAAATTATACTAGGTACAGTTATATGTGATTTCTATCTATCAATACCCATGCCCTTCATTGTTGTATGGGTGACAGTTCATAATATCTCGAGAGACACGATAACAATAAAGAACACCAAAAATATCACATGAGGTTAGGGATTGGAGTAGATCAAGTGTTGAGCGTTGAGTTTCCAATAGCAGTTGATGATCCATATATTACAATAGTCATGGATTTTGTTTGAAATCTTATAACTTGGTCATATAATCATACAATGATTAATTAGGTATGTCCACAAAAATATTTTCAAATGAAATAGATATAATAGTTGATTAAAATAAGTATGAATTGAGTTATGGTATTAATGTTGGAAAAAATATGGGGAAATGAATGTTCGGAACATGATAATCTAGTAAATCAACTAATAAAACAAACAGAACTTCTAGGAGTACCTTCTCCTCACCCGTACCACTACAACACATTTTAACATTACAAATTCATTAAAAAAAACATTGAAAATAGTTATATATACTATATTAACTATGAAATGAAAATATTTGGAAATTTTATTATCAGCATGGTTAGACTCGAGAGTATAAATGTGATTCTGATGTTTTAATGGTAGGGAGTATCAATTGTGATACATACATGAGGTACATTTTCATAATACATTATCAAAAAAATGAACTAATATGTCATTTAAATTCAATAAATATTTATATTTTCTATAATTATTTATATTACTACAATATATAAGGAAAAACCTAAAATTCATTAATTTGAATCTTTAATCCATGTATCATTTACACAAAAGAAAATGTCATTGTAGCTAAAAGAAATTGATAAGAAAAAATGATGACCTTATAGAAGAATTTGAGAAGAAAATAAAATTTGACAGACACTTATTGATGCATGTAATATGTGCGTAAATAATTGAAATCTAATCATATAAGATATATTTTTCATTTTTCATTAATTATTTGATTTTGTTTTCTGGGAGGCACTGGATGCAGATCATGATCAAATTTGGATATCCCAAATATTTATTTTTTGGATCCAATACATGGATTTCCATCAAACCAAACACACATTATGTGTATTGTGTTTTTTAATGCACTTTAATCAATATTTTATAATTAAATTTTGAATTATATGTTTCCATTTTTCTTTCAATGATAATTTGTATAAGATAAGGCAATCAATAAATATAGAATAAATCGATGAATGAGGTACTAAAATGAACATAATAATTCTATGGATTGATTGAAATAGGAATAGAGAAAAAGGTATATATATATATAAATAATTAATTATCATATCTTATTTAAAAACAATTTTCATATTTTGATCAAAATTTTTATAATGTCTGAAGAAAAATAATGAAAAAAATTGTGGATATTAAATTTTCAAATTTATGAAAGATATCATATAAAATTAAAATACTAGATTTCCCCAACATGTAATTTTAGAAGGTAATTAAAATTTCATTAAAAATCCATGTTAATCATTTGTTTGTCTTTATTTTCTCATTACTATAAATACTAAGTAATTTTTTTGAGATGAGTGGGAAGAGTACATAGTTATAGAATGTTTTCCAACATAAAATTTATGTGAAAACCTATTAATTTTATCTTATATTATGGGATATACCTCATAGATTCAACTGGGATGTGAATAATTAATATCAAAATGTTTATATATTATTTTTGATCTTCTTTTCAAGGAGAATTATAATAGAGGAAATATATATTTATAGAAAAATAATCGGTAGAATAAATCATGTTAGAATGTATGAAGACTTAATTAATTGGTGTCTTCCAAGAGTGTATTTAGTTATTTTTCTTATAATTTTCCCTAATTTGTTTGTTAATAGTAATATCATATTTATCTGAAACATATTTAGTAATCTTTTCACATTATTTCATAACATATGTCACATTCTCACATCAATGAAAATAAATTCATATTGTTTTGATACATTTGGATATTGATTGAGAAGTCATTTTTGACATTTAGAAATTTACTACACATCAATACGACACATGATGTGGTATTTATGTCTTTAATTGCATGCATTTATTATTACAGAGAAATTTTATTTTGAAGGATGTGTCACATATCTACAATAGAAAAAACTAGATTTGATTATTTGCAAACTTTTGTAAAATAATTCTTAATTCATTTTTTACGTTTTTGAATTGATAAAATGTCAACCGGACACTGGATGTAATTTTTTTGAATATAACTAGTTATTTACAACCAAAAAGTTTCAATTTATTTTAAAATTAATTCAATGTAGACAATACTATGAAAACGATCTCAGATTGTATTCAATATTTTAGAACAAAATCCAGAATTCATTTTTCATGTGTATGAGTTGACCACATGCTAATCTAGAATATGATGTGGTTAGAATGACTTGAAATTAGTTTTTTAAATATAAATGTTTCCTTATATATTAAAAACATGTCACATATCCAAAACTAAAAAAACGAGCTTCATTTTTTTAATCATTAAGAAAATTGTCGATAATTATTTTAAAAAATTTAATAATAAATGACACATCAACAAAACACCCAATGTGTTTATATGAAAAAAGTGCATGTATTTAATATAAAAGAGTTACTATAGTTTAAAATGTGTTTCACAATGCTAATGTCTAGAAAACGATCTCATATTATACTCTAAAGTTTGGAAAAAGATGAATAGTTTACATTTTAGGTGTTGGAATTAAATGTGTGACAATCCATCACATGATATCTTTGGTATGACTCCATGTATCTATACTATATTTAAATGAATCATTTTAGATTTAAACACATCTCATTTCAAAAACCATGAAAACACGATATGATTGTTTTCAAACATTAAGAAAATGATCCATAAATCATTTGTTCTATTTTTGAATCGACCACATGTGAGTATAAAACCAGATGTGGTTGGTAGTTGTTTATGTGAATGTTTTCAATAAAAATTATACATTTTTTATTCAAACATGCATAAAATATCCAAAACTAAGAAATAAGCATATATTGTTTTAAAATATTAATAAAATAACCTATAATTTGTTCATCGCGTGTAGGATTCAATTGCACATCAATACGAAACATGATGTGGTCGGGATGACTTGAAGTTATTGTACTCAATATAAATGTTTCTTTTTAGTTTAAAAAACATGTCACATCACCAAAATCCATAAAATTGTCTTTAATTAGTTTCAAACATTAGGAAAATTATCAACAATTCTATTTTCATGTTCAATAATTAATTAAAAACTAATCCAACATACATTGTGGTCAGTATGAATCGAAGAGCATTTTTTCAATTTAAAATATATGTTCTAGGTTAAAATACATCACATGGAAAATACCATGAAAATGAACATATATTGTTTTATAATATTAAATAAATGTTGACAATTAATTTATATTTTGGAATCAACCACATGTCAATCTGATACCCTATGTGCCTGGTATGGTTCAAAGTGCATGTTCTTCATAAGAAAGTTTCATTTTCGTCTAAAATATCATGAATAAGAAAAAATAATAAAATAAGCTCAAATTTTTTTAGATGAAATTAAAATGAATGACATTTCATTCTGGATATTATGGAATTTATCAAATTCCAATATGACTCCCGATGTCATTAGGGTGGCTCGAATTACTTGTTTTCAATCTAAAAGAGCCATTTTAGTTTAAAATATGTGTCCCATGAGAAAAATTGAGTTAACAGCCTCATATTGTTATCAAATATTACTAAAATGATCCATAATTCATTTTTTCACATGTAGGAATCTATCATACTCCATCCCAAAAAAAGATCTGGATGGTATGGATTAGATTACATGTTTTCAATTTAAACATTTCATTATATTTTAAAATGTATCAATTAAAAAAACCAAGAATAAAATATTATATTATTTTCAATTTTTTTAAAATGATCAATATTTCATTTTTTAAACGTATAAATTTACAAAACATAAATATGACACCCATTGTGGTTTGTACAACTCGAAGTGCATGATTTCATTAAGAAAGTGTCATTTTATTTTAAAACACACATCAAATATAATAAAAATGATAAAATGAGATCATATTATTTTCAAAATCTATTAAAAAGATATATAATTCAATTTTGACATGTAGGAATATACCTCATATGAAAATGACAACATATGTGGTTAAGATGACTCGGTGTGCCTATATTCATTATAAAAGTGCCATCTTAGTTTAGAACACATGTAATATTTCCCAAACAAAGAAAAAAGTTCGTATTATTTTCAAAATTTATTAAAATGATCCATAATTCATATTTTAAATGTAGGAATTCCCCATATTACTTCTGAACAATTATGTTGTTGGTATGACTTGAAGTATGTGTTTTTAATATAAGAGTGCCATTTTACCATAAAATGGATCACATCACCAAAACTGAAAAAAAAATCATAGATTAATTTAATTTTCTTTAAATTGATCCATAATTCATTTTTTAACTATAAGAATCAATTGAACATTTATGTGATAGTTGATGTGGATGGTATGACTCGAAATACATATTTTTCAATATAAAAGTTCCATTTTAGTTGAAAACACACACTGAATATCTCAAACAAATAAAATGATATTGGAATGTTTCCAAACATTATAAAAAATATAAATAATCCATTTTTGATGTATTAGATTCGAATTCACATCAATATGACACTCGATGTGTTCTGAATGACTCAAAGTCTGTGTTTTCGAGACAAATGTTCCACTTTAGTTTAAAACGTTTTTCACATAGCCAAAGAATATAAAAAAGATCTGATTATTTGAAATATTTGATAAATTAACCATAATTAATTATTGATGTGAGTTTAATGACCACATGCCAACCTGATACTTGATGTGTTAGTATGACTTAAAGAAGTTTTTTTAATAAAAAAGTGTCATTTTAGTTTAAAACACACATCAAATAACCCAAAATGAACAAACATGCTTGGATTATTTTCAATATTTTGGAAAACTATAAATAATTTATTTTTGGAATATAAACTTTGATCACATATTAATCCATCACATTATGGGACTGATATTAATCAATATGTGTGTATTCAATATAATGGATTCATTATATTTTAACATGAATTTCAGTAGCAAAAACCAAAAAAAATAGTGTAATGTTTACCAAAATCATGATAAATATATATAATGCTTTTTCAATGGGTATAAATTAACCTCTTGTCAATCCAACAAAAAAAAGTGGTTAGTATGACTTTTATTGTGTGTTTTCAATAATAAGTTCCATTTTTGTTTAAATTACGCATCACATTGGAAAAACTGACAAAATGATCTTAGATTTTTTACACATCACTTTATATTCACTTATTTAAATAGTTTCCTTATCATTAGTATTTGAAACTTATTTAGTTAAATTTCATTGAGATAGTGAATTTATATGTAAAAGAATTGCCTGAAATTTGAATACTTGTTCTTAAAAAAAGTTCTCTTGAATTGGTTCAAAACTGGGGGAGAGTATTTTATCACCATAGAAGTGATCACATTCAGTAGCACATTCCTTTTAGAACAAAAATAAATTTTGTGACTTGTAAGAATAAACTGAATCTCAATCTGATACATTGTTTTCCTAGAAAGACACAAAGTATATGTTTGTAGTTTAAAATTGTTTTTTTGTTTAATTTTTATTTATATTATTAATAAAATACTAATTATTTTCTTATATATAATCATTCTTTTTCTTTAGTTGGGGTAGTTTTGTCAATGACTAATAAAATGACTAAGGTTCATTGGGGGATATTAATGAAAATTGATGATTTTTACTATTAATGATAAATTGAACTTAATCATGTAATTTTAAAAACTACTGATTGAAAAATCTATAACAAATGTTTTTTTATTTGTGTTGTAAATTTTATTTTAATTAAATTATGTATTCTCTCCCTCTTTTTGATCAATTTTTTGTCTGCTATAGTGTGCAATAATTTTAAAGCCACACTATAGCAGTATCACCCTTTATGATTTATAGTAAAAGTGATAACAAATGGAAACATTATTAGAACTATAGAAAGAACTGATAAAGGGATCCTTTTTTAGTTGAAGACAAACCAATGATAAAGGGATCTGTTATCAGTGTTAGTAAAATTACTGATAAAGGTCTATATATTTTAAGGGGGATATGAATTTAATCACTTTTTTGGGCAAAATGATATATTATAGTGTCGTTAAAGGCCTTATTTGTAGTAGTGATTTTTATATAACTCATATTTGAGAATATATAAATCTGTATATATATATAATGTATGTGAAATGTAACCTTTATGTGTGTGTTTGTGATTTTTCATATATTTTCTAGAATATATCCATTAATATATAATTTTTTATTGTCACGTGTATATATAAATATTCATATAATACATTATTAAAGGTATACATATATTCATAAATTTTTATAAGGTAATTTTAATGGATAAATTTTTATTTAAAATAAAATGGATATGAAATTTTTATTATCATATGGTTCATATAATTCAAAAATGAATTTTAATGTAATGTGTTTAAATATTTATTTATAAAATTAAATTATTATATGTAAATATATGAAAATATGTATATAAATATTTAATTTAGTTTCCAAATGGAATTTTTCTATAAAAAATGTTAAAATCTCAACACAAAAACATCCCATGGAGTTTTTTTTGGGTAATTAATTCAATATCTATAGAAAGAAGACATGAGTACCCTGCAAAAAAATGTATATATTTCCTTGAATGTTTAAAAATAAGAATATCTAAACTAAAAAACATACTTTTAGAGGCATTATAGTCCATTCAACTATGAAAATGAATCTTTTAGGATTCCTCAGTTCCAAAACATCTTGATCTCCTCACAAAAATCAATTTAATACCCCATAGAGCCCAATTATAAAACTGAATTAAAATTTATGATCCTTTAATGTTCAAAACATTTTTTTAACAAATCTAATTATATTAATTAATTAATTAATTTTTTATTTCCACAAATGTTTTTAAATGTATGTTAATCTATACTAATTAATAAATTTTTAATTATATTTGTTTCCCTCTGGAATTGGGGATGACCTCATTGATTCAAGGTTAAAACCTTCCAATCGGTTTCTAATGGGTTTGTTCATAGAAATGGAAACATCCAATGATAGCATATCCATGTGAACCTACTTTCCAAAGGTATGAGCTCATCAGTTGTGGACTGATGAGGCTTGGGAATTTTCACTGGTCGAGAGGATGGGAGGTCGGTCTCATCACACCTTTTTGAGAGGAATTATTGTCTATTCCGGGACTCTCTTTATAGATTTAAGTTGTGTTCGTCAATCCTTATTACATTACCAAGTATAAACCAAGCTTTACTTTAGATTTGACAATCAATGTTTAAATATTTAGTAAATTTAGAGAATACTTTATATGTATTTGAGGTTCTTCATCGATAGAGAATCATCTGTATTTTGTTAGAGATTTCTTAGTCAATGTTATACTTCAATACATAAAATTCTCTTGGTCATTATGATGACCAAACTTGTTTTAAAGTCACTCAGTGGGGCACTTGAAGATTATTGTCATTCAGAAGGACATTTATTATTTCAGAGTTGGGATCATACCCGCAGATGGGCTACCTACATATCCTTTGTTTAGAAAAGGAATCAGAACCCATGTAGTTCATGTAAGGGAGTATGATGTTTTATGGATAATTGATGGCTCAAAGAATGATTTCATAATTACTTTTACACTCTAAGCTCATGTGAGTCATGCTCGATGTGGGAAACAAGAGGTATTGGAAAAACCAGACAATTGTGCTATGAAAGATGCGATCATGAGAAATAATGTGGGGCTTATGTATGTGTGACTGCCCAGATAAATGAAGATTAGGATTTACATCAGGGAAGAAACCTGGAAACAGGGTCCATAAAGGTATATGTACTTTATGGAGATTTGGATACTCTAATCGTGGGGCTTGCTCCTAAGGAAGATTCCCATGTTAGGATGGGACATGTGATTGGGTTTTACTCCTGAGAAGGAAGCCCAGATCAAAAGTAAATTAACACTGTTTAAGAGAAATTGAGACTGGGGCTTACTCTTGAGAAGGAGGCCCAGGTTAAGAAAACCTTGTTTGGGGCGTACTCCTGAGGAGGATGCCCATATTTGGCAACATAGAGACTGGGACTTATTCTTGAAAAGTAAGCCTAGGTTAAAGCAATTATGACTGGGGCTTACTCTTGAATAGGAAGCCCAAATTAATGAAGACTTGGGTCATACTCCTGAGGAGGATGCCCATATTTGTGAATTTGGACTAGGGCATACTCCTGAAAATGAGGCATATATTTGTGAATTTGGACTGCGGCTTACACCTGAATAGGTGGCCCATATTTGTGAATTTTTACTGGGGCCTATTCTTGAAAAGGAGGCCCAGGTTTAAGATTCTCTCATCATTAAAGGATGAGGTTGAATGAATGAACTCTCTAAATTTAATGATGTAAAGATGTGTAAATCACTAGGTTTTGAGAGATGTTCTACGGAATTCCATTCAGATAAGGAAGTCAATCAAGACGACATTCCATAAATGACTTTGATGAATGTCTTGAAGACTGAATCTTGAATAAGAGAAGTGTAATGGCATAAGAGAGGTGAAATAGGCAAGAGAGGCACCCAAAAATATAGGGGCACGCAAGTCCTGGTGGGCACGCTGATACTGCGTGGTTTCACAAGTCTTGGTCATGCAAGTATACTTGCACGACACCTATGTACTTGGGCGATGGTTAACCAGTAGGGTAATACTTGGGAGATCCTTGACCAATGCCTCTAGAATTATCCCGAGGTACTTTTAGAAGAGTGGCACGCAAGTTTCAATGAATACGTAAAGAGGCGCGCAAGTGTTTCCATTTCCCTTAAGGTTAAGAACACTTAGGCACGCAATTGTATAGTGAATTCTAACAGTTAGACCTTATTTCCCTTTTTTAGACCTTCCATTATAGGTAAATAATTACCTTAGAAGTGTTCGAAACACTTGAAGAAGAGACTTGGGCGTTCAGAGCTACGTATCTCGATTCTGGAAAAAATATTCTCAAAATGGGGGGCCCACTGGGGGTATTTATAGGCTGGAGAAGACCCTAGGCATTTTTCAAAGACGGAATGCAAGTCACTTGCGCGACCATTAGTTGGCGCGCAAGTGTACATGCACGATAGTGAGGGAACTTGCGCAACCCAAGGGAATTTGACTCCTTGTTCATGCCTTTGTCGATTTTTGTTGTTTTCTTCAAAGGAGGAATCAATTTGTGCTAAGACATTTGCCTTTCAATTCTTTTAGACAATGTGAAGAAAAGGAGCGTCAAAAAAAGTCCCCCCCTCATAGTTGGATCCGAAAGAATAAGGATGTGACTCTGAGGAAAAGAAGAAAAACAAAGGGAAAGAGGCGCGTAGGTGTTCAGCGTGAAACACTCATCACGCAGGTACGAGTCACGCAGGGCTTGAGCGTGCAGGATTTAGGCGCGCAGGCAGGCAGTCTGGCCTATAAAAATGCGACCATTTGTCGCGCATAGCCCCGACTTCCAGATTTTCGAGCTCTCGTCATGCAGGTCACCTTCACCGCACAAGTTTTACTATTTTTAATTTTTCTTCGGTGTCGCGCTGCTGTCAAGGTATCTGGACTTGTGTGGTGATACCAGCACACCAAAAACATGCGCGGAACATTAACACATGTGTGACACATCCACACTTGCGCGCCAAGATTAGACTTGCACGCCTTAATTCTTTTGCCATTTTTTTTCAAAATCCATTACAAATTTTATGAAAAATCAATTTACTTAAGTGTTACTTATTCAACATTTGTGTAGAATCAATGGCTCCCAAGAGAATCAGAATAGCTGATGAACTAGAAAGCAAGTGACTTGATGATATGATGAGTATCATTGGCCATGATTATTATACCATCTGCGACAACACTCTCCCAGATTTGGATAAGTATTTGAAGAAGTATCATCACGACTTACCCAAAGCATTTATTTTCCATTGTATGGAAATGGTCATCTCAGAGAAGTTAATATTCCAGAAGTAAAAAACTATCTCCCATTTTCATGGTTTCAGAATTACACCAACTTTTATTCAGAAAATATCTCATGTGGATGAGGATTTATAAATGCTGGAATAGTGGAAAAGGCCCACATGATGCATCATAGCCCTTTTACACCAGATCTGAAACCACATAAGCTTGAGCTACAACCACATTTTCATCCTTAAATCTTCGAAAATGGTCATATGGATCAATACAAAGGTTGAAAGAAATGTTTGTACTTCTGTCCTGGAGGAGGTGTGAAGCCAACTTGGTTGTGGGAATACTGGGTGCAACAAACCTGTGCAGATTTTGTCTAGGATTTGAAAGGAGTGGTGATATACAAAGCTGTTTGGGATTGGAAAACATATGTTTACAGAAATGAAAACTTCGTGCTAGAGATACTCAGCCACTGTAGCCCAGAATCCAATTCATTCCATCTGACTCATGAAGAAGTAGAAATCAGATTGTGGGATGTCCACAAGATCTCTAGGGCTCCAATTTTGTGTGACATGTATGAGGAATTCATTCCTCCCAAGGTGACTTGGAATGATTCAGAGAAGACTCCTGCTTTGGCTCGGGAATTATTTAAAATCTTCCATAGGTTCAAGAGTTAAAAGTCCACCTTAACTCATTCTAGAAAGGATATTCATCTGGAAGAGTGGATGAAGGTACTTCTTATTGATAAGAAAGAGAAGGAGACAAAGGAGAAGCAGTCTAAGGAGAAAGGATCCATGAAAAAGAAATCCAAGGATAAGAGGCCCACCCGTCCCACCACCTGCCCAAAAACCGAGAAGAGGGGTGCTCCTGGCACATTTTGGCCAACTCTAGAAGTAGGAAAGTTTGAGAAATGGGGATATGAGGTGAATCAAAGTATCCAAAAGAAGACTTGTCTGGCGGGATTCTTGGCTTTGTGGCTCAGCGTTTATCTCTTTCCAGTCAGGGACTCGATGGGTGGCGTTAGGCCACAGACCTTCGTTATTGTGGCAAATATGGCTGAGGGAAAAATGGATAGGTTGGCAACACCCATTTTAGAAATGATTTAGATGAGTTTACTTCATGTATTCATTGGTAAATCTCCTTTGTGAATAGTGGGACTATTCCATGTTTTATCGGGGCGGATCGCCACTCACTTCAAGACTTATAATTGACAGTATGCAGTAAAAATTCCTGGAAGTTCATTCTGGACATCAGTGCAAGAATTATCTGGAATTTCTCAATTAGATCTTAATGATTATGACATTAAAGTGAGGTTGAGCATGTTTAAGGAATTCAAGTTTTTTCCCTATGGAAATCCACCAACTAGGTGGTTTGTTGATGATGGAACATCCCACATGGGTTTGAGGGCATACATGTTGGCATGCAGAGATGGTGTGCTAGTCTCCAGGATTGACAAAGAGATTATATTGAAGTCCTATGATCCATATAGATTTTCATGCCAATTCAAGTGTTTGTAACAGATTTCTGTATCTCCCCTTGTACATGTCAGGTTAGAGCATCATCTGATGGTTGCTCGGCAACTGTGGTTGGTGACATCTAGGGAGAGGACTGGGGTGGTGTTTGATCTACCGGGTGAAAGAGTGTCGCATAACATGACTACATGGTATGCCGAGCACTGGTTATAATCATACCATAAAGGGGTGATGAATCACCAAGTTTATCAGGTGGGGAAAAGGACGAGGACTGTAGAGAAATAAACCCTCCCTCATGAAGGTGGTGCTTCCCCACCTGAAGCTAATTTTCCAGATTCCTCCTCTAGGACTGGTTCACTGGATTCCCATGATGGGGATGATGAGGCACAACAAGTGGCGAAGCAGCCTCGCGCCCGATATAATACTCCGGTCAGAATCAAAATACCTACTCCATCAACTCCTGGTGAGTTACTTCATTGTGGTAATTTAATCACCATCACCTTATAAAGAAATAAGTCATATTTTATTATTATATATCTGTAGTTGTAGGAGCTGGGAAGAATTTAAAGTTGAAAATTATAGGACCTTCCTCACAGCCTTCTGGTACACGCACTGAATATCAACGACAAGAGGCTGTCCAGACATGGCAGAGTTTATACTGTGGTATTGAAACTGCCTGGATGGACTTATGCGAGGGGCTGAAACTCCCTAGAGTAGGGACTCTTCTGGCTTCTACCGATATTAATTACAATGATATCCCCAAGAAAGTGCGAGATTATATTAGAGAGCTAGAAATTCTCATATATTCCACAGATTATTCCATTCCTGTCACCAAGAGGGTGAAGGAAATGATAGATCGTGGCACTGCTAAGGGGACCGATGAGGAGTGGCATGATTACGTGGCCCCTGAAGATGTAAGTTTTCTTTCCATATTTTCATTGCAACGTGGTTTCAGGTCAAATATTTCTTACTCAAGGAAGTTATTTTCTTCATCTTGTAGCTTGAAAATAAAGGAACTAATGATGTTCCTTCGCCACAGTATGGCCCTGGTGGTACTATCATCGGGGCTTCTGCTGAATCTCCTTGTGAGTCAGGCGCGATATCTCCAAGACAACAGGCTATGAATGAGGATATGGAAATGACTTTCCATTCTCCAATTCAAGTACCCATAATGGAGATTGTTGATACTCCAAAAAAGCCAAAAAAGAAAAATCAATGAAGGTGGAAGTCCACATGTAAACTCTATATCAGTAGTGGTAAGTCCTTCGTATAATCATGAATTTTAAATCATGAAAAAGATTGCTCATTTTCCATGGAATTGAAGGGGCTTCATCAATTTCCCATCTGAGGGAAAGGATTGATCCTCCTATGAGGACAACAATGGGTGCTATGGAAAAATCTCAAATTCAGGCTGACTTGGCAGCTCATGGAAAAGTGACAGCATCTGTTCCCAGTGTCCCTCCTACTACTATTGCAAGAAAAGAAGAACCCACTTCCGGTAAGTTAACAATGCTTCATAAAATGTTTAATGAAACATCTAATGACTTCCATTTTATGATGATTTAGGTTCAACCCCTGAATTTTATATTTTGGTGGCTACTGAAAATGATGTCGTGATGTTATCCGAAGATGCAATCCAGGGTTAGGGACCGTAGGATGAGGGTCTCCAAGAAGACACATCAAATTCTCCCATTGGTGAGACTAAGAAGAATTCTGAGATGAAATTGGATGAAATGATGGAACATGGTGTATCTTTCGAAGATTTTATAAATCATGTTAAATTACCATGTAATTTAGAATATTATGGACGTGAGTGTTATCCTTATTCCTATTAAGAATAATTTCATATTACATGTCTAATCATGATTGGATCAAAAGTGCAGTTTTGTCTGAGAAAGCTACTAAACTACCCATGCCAGAAGGGGGTACAGAAAACCCTACCATTGTAAAGACATTAGGACAAGTGGAGATGAACCCAGTAGATCTTCCTCAAACACATCCTGAAAATCCTGTCGAAGCTATGAAAGAAGGGTAGGAGCCTTATTAGGTTGTTGATCTATCGTTGGGTAAGGAATAACAATATTTGTGATTGTACTTAATTTTCAAGACTATCGATTATTTTGTTATTATTTAAAACTAACCAATGATTTCAATTAATTATGTAGGTCCATCAATTGCAGTTTCTAGATCTAAAGGTGAGGCCTTAGCCTCTGCTCCAATAGGAATTGAAAGTGAATAAGCTTAGGTCAGGGGGGAAGGAGCAGAACATGGAACTTCCCTGAGTGTGTTAATCCTAGATTATACTCCCCCCTGTGACAGTGTCACTGAATCGGACCCAGAAGTTCAAAAGGCTTTCCAATTTTCACGACGCAAGGCATGGTAGAACATATGGAAAATCTTATATGAAGTGCCTCTAGTGGAACTACCGTCGATGATTCCGCGGTTGTCATCCCTATTTGTCATGCTGGGACTTGGCGGTTTTGGATATGAAAAGATCCATGCCCAGTGAAACTGGTCATTTTCAGGATGTAGCAGGAGCAAAAGTGTCATGAAGATATGACCAGGGTGAAACTATCAGCCAATATTAGTGAATTTGAGGCTGTGGTGTCCTGAGATGAGTCTAACTATGCTGCCAAGATGAAAGTGCTGAAGCATAATATCAAAGATAAATTCGTCCAAAATATGCACCTTCAGCAATAGTTAGATGCTGTTACTGGGGAACTTGACCAACTCAACAATTCATTGGAGGGAGCTCAAACGAATTGTATGAAAGCCATTTCAGATGCCAAGAAAGCACTCCATCAAGCTGAAAAGAGTGAAGTTGGTCAGGTGAATGAGCATCAAGTAGCTGTTGATGATGCTCGGGATGTTGTCCATCAAGTGAAGACTTATGTTGACAACCTCTTGTAATTTCTTAGAAAAGAGAAGAGACTCCAGTTTGTGGATGTTCTTCTAATTCTTGTGCATCAAATGGAAAGAATTCTTTCATGTTCAATCACATGGCCATGTATTTTCCTACTAACTAATTTAGATTTTACCTAAGCCAATTGGCCTAGTAAGAGTAGTTTGATTTTCAGTTGGATTATTATAAATAACCCTACAAACATTGATTCTTTTAATTGCTCAATATTACCTAAATCATAAAAAATGTACGTTTAGTGAGCTGGAACATGAATTTTATTCATAGTTCCTTAGTCTGTTGTGGGAAGTTCAAAGTCATGCACATCGGACATAAAAATGGATAATGTTTTATGTCGAAATAGCTTTGACCGAATAAAATAGAATTGACTTAATTCCTTGACAATTTATCTGAAAAAATATTACCACACTCAAGTACGAGGGAAAATATGTAAACTAAGAATTATGAAATTTTGAATATGAGGAATGATAAGAAAAAGTGCTAAAAGGAATTAGAAGAAGTATTTCCCAGGAATTAAGTTACCATTATTTAAAAAACCCATCAGGGGGTTGAATTATGCAGGGCCATCTAAGGGCATTGTCTGTATAGTCAAATAATATCATCTTTTGGCTAACAGGTCTATTATGTAGAATACTTATGCAAGGCCGCCTAAGGGCACATTCTGCATAGTCAGGAAAAAGACTTCTTATAAATTTACATTTCTACTGCTAAAAATCCAGTGAAAGTTTATGGAGATTCAACTTTTCCAAAGTATAGAGTTTGTTGTATGGAAATAGGTACTTGAATATGGAGAAGATATTTCCAAACAAGATTTTTTAAGAACTATATAAATGTCACTCTTATGAAGGTCTGACCCAAATATAGGGAAGGGAAAATATAAACCATAGACATAAATATTTTCAGATCATGAAAAAGATTATATGAAAAATATGTAAAGAATGGATATTTTTGCGGATACCTACATATCATTGTTAAGACAACTAATGAAAAAAAGAGGTTTTCGTCCTAAGAATGAAGTTACCACAATTTAACTAACCCATTAGGGGGTTGAATTATGTAGGGCCGCCTAAGGGCATGGGCTGCATAGTCAAATAATATAATCCTTTGACTGATAGGTCCTTTCTTTAGACTTGTTTATGCAAGGCCGGCTAAGGGTACATGCTGCATGGTCAGGAAAAATAATTCTCTTAATTTGGACATTTTGGGGACTAGAAGTCAAGAAAAGGGGTTAAGATGGTCCGAAAATATTTATGTTTAGGATTATGACCCATAAAAATGGGTATTGTTCAATGTATGTAAAGATACATACATCAATGCTAACTATAATCAAGTTGTGGCTGGGTCCTGAATTGAAATGTTGAACTTCACTACGTATCCTATAAGGATGGGAATCAAGCCATACGTAGTTTTGGAAAAATAGCTTAACATCGTGTGGGACAAATGGATTGGAGATCTTAGTTTAGGGTCATAGATCTCAGACCATTATAAGAAATACTCAGTGTGTGTTTTCATGGGGACTTTTCAATCAACGGACTGAAAGTGGAATTTGGGGTTATGCCCAAAAGACTTGGGGCTGGATTCGAGGGACACTCAAACGTTCCAATGTATCCAATAAGGATGGGAATCAAGCCCACATTGTTCTAGAAATACCCTTTGTAACGATTTGGTTCGTACATGTGAATGGTGAAAGGGGACTTTAGTGCAATGATGGTTTGAACCAAAATAAAAGGTTCGGGCATTTCCATGTATGCACATAGTCTTTGGAATAATAAAAGATTGAAACTCAATGTAAATAATGATTCCCTCTCAGGTGAGGGTATCAAAGAATATTGTAGTTTATTATCGTACGGGACAAAAGTATTGTACAGTTTAACATCGTATAACAAGGACGAAGGTGAACCAATGTAAAGATATTGATTCTGGGGATGGTTTCATGAATCATCATCATATGAGATGGAGGTGAACTGATGTGAAGGGATTGGTTTTGGGCTTGAACATTGGGAGGATGCCTACGTACCCAACCTAGAAGGAAAGGATCAAAGTCCACGTAGTTCAATTAAAGAATGAATTAGTGATCAAGTTGTTCTTGGGGACAATGACCTAAAAATTGATGTTGGGAATTACGCATGGTTAGAGGCCCAGATAGGGTGTTATGGTTGAAGTATGATCTAAGCTCACGTGAATGATAATCTGTGTGAGAAATAAGAGGTTGCAACAACCTTAACGATCACATTTTAATGTCATGTAGGACATATGAAAGGACTATGTTGTTTAATGTCTTTCAGTTAGGACTATTGGTGGTCCACAGTTTAGTGACATGTAGCATTGAAAAAATCCAGTTTAACGTCATGTAGGATGTATTAAGGGATTTATGTACAGTTTAGCGTCAGGTAGTTTGGAAGATGGGGAAAATACAGTTTAACGTCATGTTGGACAAAAAAAGGACTATGCAGTTTAATGTCATGCAGTAAGGACAAAAGAGAACACATTTTAACGTCATGTTGGATGTATTAGGGAATGTATTATAGTTTAATGTCCTACTGGAAGTAAGGGACATGAAAATAGTTTAAGGTCATATGCTTTGATTGAAGATGGTTCAGTTTAACATCTTGTTGAACATAAGAGACTTCTGTACAGTTTAACGTCATGTAGTTAGGACGTCATAGTTTAACGTCGTGTGGGACGAAGGAAATGAAAATAGTTTAAAGTCATATTCATGGAATGTAATAATGTATTTTGGGTTTATACAAAATACTTCTTCAGAAAGCTGTCATTGGTTGGAGTAGTGATGAGTTCTCCATCCAATGAGATTATTGAATATGCTCCATTGGAGTAGACCTTATGTATTGAGTAAGGTCTTTCCCATCTTGGTTCAAGCATGGTAGGATTCTTTCCTGGTATCATTGGAGTTATGAGAACCAATAGAAGTTCTCCCAGAACGAATGAAAGAAAATGAACTTTTTTGTTGAAAGCTTGTGCTATTCAATTCTGATAAACTTCCAAATGGTGCAGTGTGCACAATCTTTTCTCATATAACCATTCCAATTCATCCAATCTCTTTTGAGATTGTTCATCAATAGATGACTAATCAAAAAATAGAAACTCTAAGATAGGGTGGTTGATCTTTAATGGGCAATACATCTTCCGTTCCATATACAAATGAATATGGAGTTGACCGCGTTGTAGTGCGGATAGTGGTCCGATAAGCCCATAAAGCATGAAAGATTTTATCAAGCTATGAATTCTTTTCTTTATCCACCATATTTTGCAGAATGTTTGAATGAATCTTGTTGAAGGCTTCTTTTTGGCCATTGGCCACTGCATGATACCTAGATGAATGATGGGATTTGATTTTATATTGTTGATACAACTTCTTTACCATGGATGAACAGAATTTGGTGCCACTGTCCTTCAATATGGTATGAGGGACACCAAATCTGGTAAAAATGATAGACTTGATGATGCTAAAAATGCATTTAGAACAAACTTTGTTGAGAGGTATTGCCTCTTCCCATTTGGAAAATAAATCAGTAGCAGTAAGAATATACTTAAATTTCCAGGCCGTAGCTGAAGGGTACGATCCCACCACATCTATTCCCCATGTGGAAAATGGCCACGAGTATTTAGCTATGTGAAGAAACTCATGAGGTTGATGAATGAAGTTGGTATGTACATGGAATGAATTACATTTCATTGTGAAATAAACAAAATCTTGTATCATTGAAGGACAAAAGTAACCAAACCTTCGAATCTGATCAGATAGTCTATGTCCAGACTGGTGGGAACCATAGATTCCTGCATGAACTTCTTTCATGACAGCCATTATCTCTTCACTGTCAATGCATCTGAAGATAACTCCATAAAAACCACGCTTGTAGAGAATTATCTCTAGGTGATCTGGGCTATCATAGTGAGTAAAATTGACCACACATCCCCAGATTTGGTCTTTCCCAACTCTATCAAGTGGAAGTGTTCCATTTTGAAGGTATTCCCTGATAGGTGTCATCCATCCCTTAGTATGACCATATGGTTCAGGAATGGGACTAATTTCATTGATTTCATCTGTTCTGGTTCGAACATAAGGTGAAATTGTACGAAGGTGGGCAATACTGATGGTTGTTCTGTCCCGATTTGGAATTGCCAGAGTTGTGGCTATATTAGCATGTGCTTCAGCTTCAGCATTTTGTGATCGCGAGACATAAGAAAATGTCGATTCCATAGGAAAATATTCCATTAACTCTCTGATGTAATCATTCTGAGGGATCAATTCTTCTTTACTGATTGTATAATCCCCATTGACATGTTTTATTACCAGGTCTGAATCACCTTTCACCTTTAATGGATTCACTTGTTCTTGAAGCGCCAACTCTAATCCTGCAATGAGAGCTTGGTATTCTGCTTTATTATTTGTACCACCTTCCTACAATAAGAAGAAATAAGGTAACATTGCCTTTTTCGGAGAGATAAAAATAACTCCTAATCCAACCTTGATGAATTTAGGATCTTCCATTTTCTACCATGTTGGACTTCTGAATGCACCATAAAAATACATTTCCCATGCCTGAGGACTATCCTGAATAGAGAAGAATTCCTCATCAGGGAGTTCAATATATGAAGACGTGTCTTCCATTGAAGGGTGTTTAGCCAGTAAATCAGCCAGAGCTTGGAACTTTATTACCTTTTGAGACACATACTGAATGCCAAATTGCTGCAAAATTACTACCCACCTTGTCAGACGTCCTTTAAGCATTGGACGACTAAGGATGAATTTGAGCGGGTTATTGCAAGATACCAATTGGACCTCGTGATGTTGCAGGTAGTGACTCAACTTCTGAACTATAATGATTAATGCCAGGTAGCACTTCCCAATATTTTAATACCGAGTTTTTGCTTCAATTATAGTTCAACTGAGATAGTAGAGGCTGTTTTCATTCCAAGCATCATTCTTCTGAGCAAGAAAGGCACCCAATGATCGCTATAAGGCTGTCATGTAGAGGATAAGTGGCCTTCCTTCAACAGGTGGAATAAGTACCGGTGGGCTCAAGAGGTATTTCTTGAAAAAATCGAATGATTATTGACATTCATCAGTCCACTGGTAAGTGACTCCCTTCTTCATCAATTTGGTGAAGGGTAAACTTTTTCCTGCCAAATTAGCGATGAAACACCGAATATAGGATAAATTTCTTTGAAGTCCTCTTAATTATTTAAAATTTCGAGGAGGTGACATACCATGTATTGACTTGGTCTTATGAGGATCAACATCGATACCACGATGGCGTAAAACAAAGATGAGGAATTTTTTTGAGGTTACCCCAAATGCACATTTTAAGGGTTTCATATTCAAATTATGATTCCAAAGTTTGTGGAATATGATTTGCACATCAGCCAAGTGATTAGAAAGTTTTTTGTATTTGATTAACCAATCATCCACATAACATTCAACAAAAATCCCTAAAAAGGGTTTGAAGATATGATGTATGGCGCGTTGATATGTTGTGCCTGCATTTTTTAAGCCAAAGGGAATTACCTAATAGAAAAACACACCCTGAGGGGCTATGAAAGATATAGATTACTCATATTCTAGAGCCATTTAGATTTTATTATATAAGGAATTTCCATCCATTAAGGAATGTTCTTCATAGCCAGCTGTTGCATCGATTAAAAGTTCTGTAATCGGAACTGGAAAATCATCCTTAGGACAATGCCAATTATGATCTATAAAATCAATGAAAAATCTAATTTTCCCATTCTTTTTTTTCAATAGGACAATATTATCCTACCACTTGGGATATTTAACTTCTATGACGATGTTATCTTTGATAAGCTTATCCACTTCAGCTACAATTTTGGAAGCATAAGTTGGGTGTGTTCTTCTTGCCGCATGCTTAAATCCTCGATGTTCTTCGGGTAAACCCAAATGATGAGTAGCAACATCAGGATCAAACCCAAGAATATCTATATAGTTACAAGAAAATATATCATGATTTTTCTTTAGAAAGGAAATATAAATCTAATTATCATTAAGAGTCATGGGCACACTGATTAAAGTGGTGCGTGGATCTTCTTTGTACCCAGATTTATTTCTCTAAGTTCATCCATGGTGGTAGAGATACCCTCTTCAAACGCTGAAGAAGCATCCCAGATATCTTCCTATTTTTCTTTAACATGTGTTACTTCTTCTGTTTCTTCTTTCATAGTAGATGATGAAGTATAATTTTTGTGATTAAGAGAGATGTTAAAATTTGGGCATCTTGAAGAAGAGGCTTCCATTTATGACCCAATTGACAATGAAGGGTCTTCTATGGAAAATAAAGAGAAGATGATGGATTGATAATCAACATCATCATTCACCTCTGGTATTTCAATAACTTCTTCTGTGATGGTTGTTGATGTATAGACTTGGTGGATTTCACCAGATGAAATGAATACATCTTTGTTTGAGCATTCATCATTGTCGGGTGGATCACAAATTTCTCCCATGTTGCCTGGATCAATTGGCATAATTAACATTATGGATCTTTACATAAGAGTATATTGATTTGGGTTTATCCTATCAATTTGACTTATAGGAAACACATATTATGTACTCACATGCGCAAATGGATTTGCTGTAATATTTTCCAAACCATACGGAGCATTAACATTGGTAATCTCTTTTGTTGTGGATTCCCCCTTCCCCTCATGTGATAGAATTCCGCCTCAATGTATTGAGATTCCCATGTCTTGAATGGGGCCTTATCAGCATTCAATTTCTCAGCATGACCATCGAAACAATACTTGAGACATTGATTGTATGATGGAGGGATAACCACATGTTGATGTAGCCAGGGTCTTCCAAGAAATATGTTGAAGGATGAGTCATGATCAAAAACCATGAAATCTGAATTGGATATAAGATCTCCAAACTGAGTTTTGAGTGTAACGTCACCCAATTGTTCTTGTTAATTTTTATCATACCCTTGTAACAACATAGTAGAAGTAGATAAATCAGATTCTGTGAGGCCCAATCGACGAAGTGTACGAATGGGCATGAGGTTGACTCCTAAACCATTATCAACGAATGATATTCATATATCTACACCATTGATCTTTCTAGATAAGTACAAAGGTCTAATATGCCCCTATATGATATAATCATCATCTTCATCTGTGAAATATATCACTGCATGGAATTCCGCAGGATTATTCTCTACGTGATAGACTTCAGCTGCAGCAATATCAATTTCAAACTCTTAAGGACTTGATAAACCCTCAATGAGTTCCTACCGAAGATATTTTAACAGATTCAAAGCATCCAGAATTAATAACATGGCTGGTACTTGGGCCAGGTGTTTCAATATATCATACTTTTGATTCAGAGGTTTGTGTTTCCCAACATGAACATGTGGTTTAGCAGGTGCCTTTGAAGTTGATGCTTTGGAAGACGATTCATCATGTATTGGGCTAGGAGTTGGCAATATTCCTAGATTTAGAATATTAGACCAATTATATCCATTTACTTATTGAGAGGATGAAGGTGGAATCCCCAACCAATCCTCCAGAAAAACCGTGCAAGGACTGAATTTGCTATCGGTGGAATAACTTTCTTGTTCTTGTTAAGCTCGCTGAAGGGATCTGCCAAGAGTTTCTACTGCATACACAGTTCAATTAGGGGTAGAATTGGAATAGTGGCTTCTGGGATATCCACATCTTCCTCTGTATCCCATACCCCTGGAACTCCCTCCAATTTTTCTATTTGATATAGGTAATTCAGTCTCATCGAAATTGAAACTACGACTGGCATAAGGGTCTGTTAAATAAATCATATTAACAGAACCAAATATCAGTTCATCATCTGATGAAGAATCCTCCTGACTAGCCAATTTAGAATATTTTGTTTGGTGGGACGGTGCTCATTGCTTTGAAGTAGATGGCATGGAATTTTCCAGAGTCAAAGACACCTTAGGCTTTGACAAATACTCATCTTCTTCTGATTGCTTTTCATTCTTCGAACTATGCCGTCATTTTGAGGATTTTCCCTCTAAAGAGGATTTTGTTGTGGCATCCATAGTAGAAGAAACAATTGGTTTCTTGAATTTCGTTCGCAAAATGGCATGAGTTTGGTTGATCATTTTCCTGACCATCCAATCATCATATTTCTGTGCATTTTTTCTTTTGACTTCTTTCCATTAACCTTTTTCCTCTAGAACTGTAGTAGTAACGCATGATACCTGGGATGAAGAGCCTTTTAGTTTGACTTGTCCTGATTGGTCATCATTTGTAGGAGGTCTTTGAAAAAGAAACAAACTTGGATGGGATGCCCCAACATTTGATGAAAGGGGAAATAATTGGGATGATCTTCATCTCCTTCATTGTTTGGCCTTTTGGGCCTTGGCAACTGAACCAAATTATTTTCTAGTGTTGTAATTAAGTAACATAAAACATTTTCATTTCGAAAAGAATAAACTTTACTCTTCAACTCATTAAACTATTTTCATCTTTGATCTCTTTGATCGTATTTATGAAATGTCATCTGTTGTTGATGCTCAAGAGGTAGAGCCCTTCGGGAAGATCATGGTTTTGAAGTAGAAGTAGGAACAGGTGCTTGCTTAAGCATAACTGTAACAGTCTCTACTTTACCCATTCTTCTTCCTAGAACTAATGGAATTACATGAGATGTAGCCTTAGCCTGTATAAGGTAATCTTCAATCTTCTAAGTGATTGAAGTAAGGTCTCGAAACCCTCCTGTGTATTTCATAGGGATCAATGGCATGCATAATTTGTCCCACATATTTGCCACACAAATTGGAAACATTTCATCCTGAGGGAGTGCTAAGCATAGGGAATATGTTAGTCCTTTCCAGAAAGCAATGAAATCTGGGAACCTATCATTCTCCCTTTGTTTATAGTTTGTAAGATCAAAAACTATTGTCTTTGGAAAATTTTAGCTGAATTGAAGAAGAAATCGTTGACGGAGATTATCCCAACCGGTAATTGACTGGGACTGCAAGCTTGTATAACAAACAAAAGCTGGTCCTTGCAAGGTTCACACAAAGAAGATGAGTTTCACTACTTCTTTTTGTTCTGGAGTTCCCATCATAGGATCACAACAATACCTGTAATGAATCAAATGCTGTTCAGGATCACCTGATCCATTGAAAATATGGAATAAAAGGATCCCAAAACATGATGGGGGAGGGATTGAATCTAACCATTCAGGGTAAACTCTATTTTCTGGCTGAACCTGCCACATTTCCCTTCCATAGTCTCTAACCGAGCTGTTAATGACTCAATGGTAGTTATTAGCTTTTGAGAAACATCTGGTTGAACTTGGACTTGGGAAGGTACAATAATTGGAGTCTGGATAGGTATGGTGGCTGGTACTGCATCGGATGGTAGCACCATAGATTTTTGTTGCACTTGATCTGTATGATTATACATATGATGGTGTACTGATAAATGAGGATATTCTTGATCCATCTCAGTAACTACAAAAAATTCCCTTGGATGACTTGCTCCAGCACATTTAGGTGGAAGACTACCCTGAAGTAGTTCTGCATTCATCCTTCTCAATTCCTTCATTTCTTCCTCTTGTTGCAGAAATCTTTGCTCTACTAAGAGATATTGTCCTTCTCCAGAGTAAGGGTATGTAACTTGATTCTTTCTTATCCCCTTGTTTGATCCTTTTCAGAGAGTTGTAAGTGGGTTATTTGAAGGAACACCCAAATCCTGGGTAAACCGTTGATTTCGTGTACGCACACATTCTTCATTTGTGTCTGTGCGTAAAACTTCTTGAGCAGGAACCTCTTCATCTGAGTCCCCGGAGTGAGCCTTATGTTTTGGAGGATCAACAAAAATGGAATTAATGACATTAATTGATGCATAACGCATCACATCTCTTCTATCATCATTTCTATGATATTGTCTTCTTCTATGACCATGAAGATACATTTCCTTTTGTTGTTTTGATCCCTCGGGAACTTCTTGGAGAATTGTAATTTGGAAAGAATCTCCAGATAATTTGGATTTTTATTCCTTTTGTGGATTTTTCCTCAATCGAGAGAAGACTGACTTTCGCTGAGGAGGGGATTGATGTTTTGAAAAAGTCACCAGTCTAGTTGACTGGGGATGTTCCTGCTCTTCCCGCTCAACTCCTCGAATCCTATTTGATGATTCCGAGGGTTGGTTTAAAATAGTCCCCAGTCTGGCGAGCTGGGGCGGCTCTTTACATGATATGTCTGAGACTTTCTTAAAATCTCTCCTGATCTTACTGAACTTGGTCCGGAAATTAGCTAGATGCATCAATCGACATCCACTTTTATCACCGGGTTCAAAAGACCGTTGTATTATTTCTGATACTTCTGTCACTTGATGATGTGCTTGCTCCATACGAGAGGCCAATTCAATATTCTCTTTCACATCATGCAGGAGTAATTAAACCACTTTTTCTATGTATTCTTGACTTTGAGAAGAACAAGTTGGGGCATGTTCATGGGAAAGCCTTTCATTTTGCACAAAAACAACCAGATGTGGCCAATTATGGGAGATTACATTTCATGAAACCACCTTTGGTGGTATTTCTTGATTGGAGAGTATAGTGAAATTTAGTGCTCCATGGACAACCCATCCCCTGATATTTATACTATATGGGGCATTGGCAATTAACTAACTCAATATTCTTAGTGCGACAAGGCATGAACGCTGAAGGGATCTCCGCTACATTTCATCCTTCAGATATCTAGGGACTGAGAGAGATGCCAAATCAATCTGGCATTGCAACCCTTATATTATCTTAACATGATTTTAATATTAATCATAACATAATATTTTCTATTTCAACTAACAATGAGTTTTCCATATGTTGGGATGAATATCTTGAATACAATCCTCCGTCAACACTTTCGGAATGTCATACTGAGAGTCATCCAAAGTCCAAAACATGACTGGAACTTCACCTTTTTCAAGTTGTTTTCTCATATTCAGCACATCCTCTTTATCATTCAATGATGATTCTTCTACCAGATTTGACAAGAGATGGTGTTTTCTTATGGATTCATTGGACTCAACATGACTGGTAGAGAATCCACTGATCAAATTAGAAGATAAATGACCCATGGGTGGTTCAGAGAATGACCTACAACCCGGGCTATCTTCTGATTGAGAAATTATTTCACCTGCTAGTGATGAATAATCATACATGACTGGTTTCGAATTTTCAAGTGCCTCAAGATAAAAGGGATTTCTCGGAACTACATTATCCACTGGATCATTTTTCGGGAAATGTGCATCACTACTATGGAGAGAACTTTCGCAGATAAATTCGTCATCATGGGGAGGTCCACCATGGTGGGTTACCACAAAAGACGAGATCTCTTTCTCGTTGGTCTTATGGCCATAGAGAGGGTTATTGTAGCTCTCATCTGAAGATGAAACTTCAAGATCAACCGAACTGTCATGAAGAAGCCTTCATGATGATGTTTCTATTGAAGACCTTCATAATTAATGTTCCCACTATTGGGAAATTAGGGAGTAGAATCTTGGATTCCAATAGATAACTACATGAGGGATTTAAGAAATTTAGCATCCAGCAAGGCCTTGTTACAAATTGGCTTTTGATTTCTTAACTGTGTTGGGCGGGAATTCATCTTAGAATCTTTCTTACTCACCTTGGAAACCACTTGTTGATGAATGTTTCTACTTTGAGCAGGTGTATGTGACTGATTAGGAGAGATGTCTAGGTTTGGGTGATGATCTCCACTCAAATCAGGTGTGTTTTCATGACTTGGTTGTCCGTATGATATGGAGGTGTACGCCCCACAACCCTCTTGTACTGGAACATAGGTGTGTATCTGCTTCGGAGTGATCTATTAATGAGTCACTCCACTGGTAGGGATTGATTTTCACTTCTTTCCCTGTGATGTAGCTGAAGCAGTTATAATATCTTGGAAGACATCCAAAATATGAGCAGGTATTTTCTTCTTCTCTTTCACCACTAATAGAATATGCTTGGTAACATCAGCTACCAGAATGAGGATACACGTCCATTCCGTGCTTGAAGTATGTGTGTGTTCGTGATATTGTCCTCCATTTAATATCAGTGAATCCTGACAGTACTCAAGTGTTGGGGCAGAGAGTTGGGTCTGCCTCTTGTTTGTCATCAGAGCTTTCTGAATGACTTATCCTGGTACTACCAAGCAAGACTGTTGGTAGGCTTGATCAATACTAGCAAGTGTATGTGCCTGCTGATTTTACTCCGCCAAACATGGTTGATGAGATCCATCATTTGTAGTCCGACAAGCCTGCTGACTAGCTGATGACGTATAAACAGGTGTAGGTTCTTTCCTATAGTATTCTTTCATAATTTCATGGCGGGATTGGCGTGATGCTTCCAGATGAGTCTACTGGACAACATGATTAAAATGGATGGGTGTATGTGCCCACTCGTTGCTTGCCACCAAGTTAGGTTGGTGGACTTCTCCGGAGATGGAAGAGATGAGAACCTGCTCACTGTTGACTGGATTTTTCCTCTGGTGATTCGTCTTGCCTACTTGGGTTCGAGGAACCGGAGTTGAATGCCAGGAGATGATACCCTCATCATGTTGAGGGTGCACTTCCACACGAGTCTGGCGGCGATTGTTGATGGGAGCCCTTGGGAAGGAATCCTGCCTCCTTGAATTAAGGCCCTGAGGGGCCTACTCATTCACCTCCCTGGAATATTGGAGTGAGTGGTGATTGAATTCCGGGGATAACAACCCGAAATGGTTGGAGACGATGGTTGGAACCACCTTCTTCTTAATCACTGGTCATCGTTGTCCGAACGGCCGGTGTGAGTTGTTCACTTGGAGGGCTTGTCAATCAGCCTCTAGAGTTGGAATGGTACTGTGTTGACAGTACTCCTTAACCAGTGCATTTGATACCTAGTGTTGAAGGCGATGAGTAGGTGATATTGTCCTCAGAGCGAACGATGATCCAGCAGGAGTAGCAGCGGTGGCATTTGCAGGAGAAGTTTTCATAGGAGATGTATTCACGGGTGTGAATTTAAGAGAAGTCTTTTTGGAAATGCAGAAGATCTTGGAAAAGAGTGCCTATTTGATATAAAAGACGTAATCTAGATAAGCCCGGCCACTACATCCTATGGATAAGCACATATGTTATTGATTGTTTTGTTGGCCCGCTCATTGTGTTTTAAATAGGTTCCTAACAAATAAGTAAAACATCATTTTCACTTGGTTAAGGATTCACGTTGGTTTCACCATTTTTTGTTTCCCTCTAAAATTGTGGATGACCTCATTTATTCAAGGTTAAAACATTCCAATCAGTTTCTAATGGGTTTGTTCGTAGAACTGGAAACATCCAATGATTCCATATCCATTTGAACCTACTTTCCAATGGTAGGTACTCATTAGTTGTCGACTGATGAGGCATAAGAAATTTCATTGGTCGAGAGGATGGGAGGTCAGACTCATCAAACCTTTTTGAGGGGAATTATTGTCTAATCCATGGCTTCTTTATATATTTACGTAATGTTCGTGAATCCTTATTAAAATACAAAGTATAAAGCGAACATTCCTTTAGATCTGACAATCAATGTTTAAATATGTATGAAATATAGAGAATCTTATATATGTATTCAAGGTTATTCATCAATAAAGATTCATCTGTATTTTGTTAGGGATTTATTAGTCAATGGTATCCTTCAATACATAAAAGTCTCTTGTACATTATAATGACCATACTAGTTTTAAAGCCACTTAGTGGGGAACATGATGTTTATTGTCATTCATAAGGACATGGATTATTTCAGAGTTGGGATCGTATCCGCAGATGGGCTACCTACGTATCCTTTGTTTATATAAGAAATCAGAACCCACATAGTTCATGTAACAGAGTATGATGTTTTATGCATAATTGATGGCTCAAAGAAATATGTCATAATTAATTATACACTCTATGCTCAAGTGAGTCATGCTCGTTGTGAGAAACAAGAGGTATTGGTCAAACCAGAACATTGTGCCATAAAAGATGCGATCATGAGAAATAATTTCGGGCTTATGTATGTATGACTTCCCAGATAAATGAAGATTAGGATTTACTTCAGGGAAGAAACCTGAAAACAGGGACCATAAATGTATATGTACTTTATGAAGATTTGGATACTCTAATCCTGGGGTTTACTCCTAAGAAAGATTCCCATGATATGAGGGGACTTGTGATTGGGTTTTACTCTTGAGAAGGATGCCCAGATCAAAATTAAATTAAGACTGGTTAAGAGAAATTGAGTCCGGGGCTTACTCTTGAGAAGGAGGCCCAAGTTAAGAGAAACATGGTTGGGGCTTACTCTTGAGGAGAATGCCCATATTTGGGAACATGGAGACTGGTGCATATTCCTAAAAAGGAATCCCATGTTAAAGGAATTATGACTGGGGATTACCCGTGAAAAGGAAGCCCAAATTAATAAGGTCTTGGGGATTAATCTTGAGGAGGATGCCCTTATTTGTGAATTTGGATTAGGGCTTACTCCTGAAAAGGAGGCCCATATTTGTGAATTTGGACTGGGGCTTACTCCTGAAAAGGAGGACCATGTATGTGAATTTCGACTGGGGCTTACTCCTGAAAAGGAGGCCCAGGTTAAAGATTCTCTCATCAATAAAGTATGAGGTTGAATGAATGAACTATCTAACTTTAGTGATGTAAAGATTTGTAAATCACTTGGTTTTGAGAGATGTTCAATAGAATTCCTTTTAGATAAAGAAGTAAATCAATAAAACATGCCACAAATGGCTTTGAAGAGTGTCTTGAAGACTGAATCTTGAATAAGAGGAGTGGAATGGCATAAGAGAGGTGAAATAGGCATGAGAGGTACCCAAAAAGATAGGGGCGTGCAAGTCCTATTGGGCGCACATATACTGTGTGGTCGCGCAAGTCTTGGTTGCGCAGGTATACTTGTGCAACACGTATATACTTGGGCGATGGTTAACCAGTAGAGTAATACTTGGTCGATCCTTGACCATAGCCTTTAGAATTATCTTGAGGTACTTCTAGAAGAGTGGCACACAAGTTTCAATGAATAAGTAAGGAGGCGCGCAAGAGTTTCCATTTCCCTTAAGCGTTAAAACACTTTGGCGCACAAGTGTTAGTGAATTATAACACTTATAAATTATTCAACTTGTTTAGACCTTCCATTCTAGGTAAATAATTACCTTATAAGTGTTCAAAATACATGAAGAATAGATTTGGGCGTTCAGAGCTCTGTATCTTGAATTTGGAAAAAATCCTCTCGAAATGGGGGGCCCACTGGGGGTATTTATAGGCCGGAGAAGACCCTGGGTAGTTTTCAACGAGGTTGCACAAGTCACTTACGCGACCATTAGTCGGCGCGGAAGTGTACTTGTGAGAAATTGAGGGAACTTGTGTGACCCAAGCGTATTTGACTCCGTGTTCATGCCTTTGTCGATTTTTGTTGTTTTCTTCAAAAGATTAATCAATTTGTGATAAGGAATTTTCCTTTCCATTCTTTTAGACAGTGTGACGAAAAAGAGCATCAACAATATTATAAACCATCTTTCACCAAATCTATTATATATTCAGATAAAATAAATAATTAGTGTTATATAAATCATATTTATTAAATTATATTATATATATATCAATATAAATGTTTCTATATACTAAAATATTATTTTTAATAGAACGTAATATTTTTTATGTAATGTGACTTTTATTAGTGAGAAGAAAAATTTTAGAAAAATGATTCTTTTATTAGTGATAAAAGGAAATAAAAAGGGTTTCTTTTAACAATGTAAAAATTTACAAAAAAAGGTTTCTCTTATAAGTGTTTTTATTTTACAAATATACGGAACACTTTTTTTATTTTTTTTTACTACTGAAGATGGTATGGATTTATAAATAAGTTTATTTAGTGATATTAATAGGATAATGTAATTAAAATGATAGAAATAATGTCTCATGTTTTATGGGTTGGTAAAAAAATTACATAGTTAGAAGGAAGATAAAAAATATTGGATTTTAAGGAGTATCTAAAATATTTAAAAAATTTGGTTTTTAATCATTTTAAATGGGGAATAAATTTAGTAATCCTACATTGGAATGTGGGTTTGAGTGGTGTCTCCTTAATCTGAGGAGATGATTTATCAATATATGATATTATAAATTGATGGAATAATCCTTTGGGGGATGGCGTACCATACCATCTATATATGATCACAGAATCAAATAATGTTCCATTGTGATGAAACACATTTCACTTTGTATGTTACAACTATGTGAGGTGTTTAGTGGTGCCTTTATATTTTTTAAATAACAGTTGGGTCAACTTGTTCTCTATAGGGTTAAAATGATATTTCTGTCTGGTCAACCAATTTCAAAGAAAAGGTGTAATATGGAAAATTCAACACAACATAAATGATCTAATTGAGATGTACATTCCCAAATGGGTGAAATATGGGCCACTTATTTGATTGGGTAGGATCAAATAGATATTATTAATCCAAAATTAAATAATCTGTATCTACCTAATTCAAGGAGGTAGGATGAATTATATCAATTGATTCTTAGTTGCCTATAAATTGGTGTCTCCATGGAATTGGAAAATTATCATTTCAAATAAATTACAACCACTACGATCTCTCTAAATGATTTAGATTTCTCTAATTTCTTCTACATGTATCAAACGGTTATTTGTTGGTTCAAAACAACAAAACCCTTTCATAAAATCATGTTTCTAAAGACTCTTCAAGGTTTAATCTCCACCTAATACATGTGTAGAGTATTGAACTGTCATTTTATCATAAATAAAATTAACAGACCACCAATTGTACAACCAATTTAAATGGGGATATATAATCTTATCTGAAGTAAAATTTCAATTGTCTTCGATGAACTTTATGTAATACCATCTAAAGAAAAGTTCATACCATTAGAAATTTATTTACCTAAAATTATTAATATATATTACATCAGCATGGATATTGTGATTCTTAAGAGTGTGATGGAGGTAGATAAACATGATGGAAATAATTTCACAAGTTGGAAAAAAAATGTACTTGTATCCTACTACACTTATAGTGGTGTATGTATTTTCAACCCCAATTTCATCCACATCTAAAGACATGATGATTAAAGATTCCATAAGAAGGAAAAATGGTATAATCACAAAAACATATGTTGATGACACATAGGCAATGCATTCATTGATGATCACATTGACACTTATCTACATTTCCAGAAAGAAAAAGAATGTGGAATTCATTGGAATAAAAATACATCACTGAGGATGTGAAATGAAGGTAATTCCTTTTAAAAAAAATTATTTCATGAAAATATATAAATAATTTATCTATATACATTAAATCAATGAAATAAAATAAATCTTAAAATATCTAAAGAAACATATGATGAAAATTGATGATGATATCCACATCACATCCATCATAGATAAATTCCAATCATCTTGGAAGAATTTTAAATATTATATACATCATAGCTAGAAAGATATATATATCAATGTATTACTAAACTACCTATAAATTAATCATTAATATAATAATCATGTAGAGGAAATGACGATAACAAATCCATTGTACTAATATATGTGGGAGTTGGTCCATCTTCATCTTAAATACAGAAATAATTCCCAAACCATCCTTTATAATGGAAAAATAAATTCCATGAATAATAATGGTGTGTGATACTTCTATAGAATGATGTTACAAATAAATTTACACTATCATTTTCTTAAGAGTAAGGAAGAAAAAAAACTCCAATGCAAATGTTTATATCCATAATCATTAAAGTGAATGTTTGTGAAGATAACAATTATAATTGGATAAATTCTAGTTTAACCTGACACTTGTGGAATAGAAAATCTATCTTCAAGAGGATTGAATCAATAATTATGGGTAAGTCACTCTACATGGGGAACTCTATAAGTATAGTTATATAATAGAAGGGTGTTATTGATCATGAGTTTACCTTAAGAAATATCTTCATTTTAAATGATATCTTGTTCTTTCAAAAGATAATAGGAACATATTTAGGGGTATTTTGTTAAAAAGTAATTACTTTATACTTTATTTATAGAAAATAACATTATTTTTACTTAGGGACAAATATTTATAAAAAATGGCCACTTTTATAAAGTACTTTTCAAATAAAATAAAAATGTTATTTCAGATTACTTAATAGATTTTCATTAATTATGATAAAATAATTTAGGTCACATTATTTTTAAGAAAATAAATTATATGAAAAATGTAGAATTATTAGATAGGATGGATTAAAATTATAATAAATTCGTGAATAAGATGAAAACAAAATTGATAAGAAATAATTTAAAAATATAAAATGGAAATGGAATGTTTTATAATTAATACATAGAAATGTATGGTATTTTCATGTTATACCCAGCGTAGGTAAAAAAGTAACTTTATAATTTATTTTGAAGATTATGATATATTTTTTCATGCCTATATTTTTTGTGATATTGATTTTGTTTTATATAGATTTATCATTGATACAAATGAGTTTTAAAACCAATGTGGTAAAATAATAAATTGCCTCAAATAAGAAAATGGATTTCATTTTTACATAGATTCATTGTTTGAATATATTAGGATTATACATGATGTGAAATATCCCTATACACCATAAAAAATAGTGTATCTATGAAAAAAAGTAGAACAATAATGGAAATTTTTATTTCCTTTATATCTACATGTGGTATATCCAAATGATTTTGAGAAAATTAATTATTTAGTTCATGTCCCATCAAAAATAGGGTTCCAATAATATTTATTTCTATGAATCGATATATATTATGGAATACTATAAAACCAAACATCAATTATATTATAGTTTAGGGTTGTCGAAAAATTATAAGAGTACCTGAATATGAAAGTGAAAAGTTTAGTAATATTGATTTTGAAATCATATTTCAATGATATAAAGATCATTTAAATTCATATATATTCTGGGTTATCAGATCAATTTATATGTTAGATATTAATATAGTCTTTGTGTCATGAAATTATATATTTGATAAATATTTGGTAAATTATTTAGCTTATGAAAGTCCAAATAGGGATATTTGGATTAAATAAAATAGTATATAAAGAAAATACAAATGGTGATGTTATTATATGTAAATGACCTCATATAATTGGTAAATATGGATTTAATTTACATATTTAATTTTTTAAAGTAACTCATTATAGAAATGATACACAAAATATGGTTTTTTCAATATATGGTGTCGTAATAAAACATTCCAATATGTAATGACATCTTTCAAATCCTTTATATAAAATTGAACCAATTATTATGAAATGTATGTTTGATAAAATCCTAATAACATTTCGATTTCTATAAGGAATGGTGGTATTCATAAAATCATGGATTGGATACTCCCCCTAATAGTAATTAATTTTAAGATGGACATAGATTAGGGCATATGTGTTGGTCCTATAAGGTTGGTCTATATGAATTGGTTCTTAAAAGTGGTATTAGAAACATGGTTTTTCATTCTGGTGATGTGGGTGGAAAATCCCAAAAATAGTTTGATAAAGGTAAAAATTCCTTAAATAGAGCATGTGGATCCACAGTGCACTATGTTGAACATCATCCGGATAAGAAGTGGTAAGGTTATGAGTTCTAATGATAAGAAAATGGAGGTATATTATGTTTATATTTGATATATTATCATTTATGTGGAGGTATATATGATCTTTTTTTGTTTTAGGTGTGGAATGTTTGGTTAAAACTCAATCCCACATCAATTTTCTTAAGGAATGGTTGATGGATTATAAGTTTATATGAGCGAATCCTACTATCAATAATTTGTTTCATAATGGTACTCTAGATGTGCTTCTATATTGGGAATTCAATGACGGTCTAGTGGAATTGAATCCTTTAAATAGGCTTTATAATCAAGAATAATAATTGGATATAAGTTTATCTACCACAAGGTTCATAGTCAATTCTCTTTAAGTGGGTAATTAGAAAAAAACTGAAAATTTGATTGTAGAATCAAAAAATATAAAGCCATTTTGGTATCCATGTGTTTTACAAAAAAATTAGGACTATATTATCTTGATACGTAAGATATGGTGGTCATTACAACTTCTATTACAATTATTCTCTCTTTATCTTTATATATATAATTTTTAAATGCATAAAATGGATATTAAAAAAAATCAGAAATTTTGAATTGGATGAAGAAGTTTTTATGGAATTAGAATAATGATTCATTGTAACTAAAAATTAAAAGAAGGATAAAAAATTGGTACGAGGCATATATTGTTCAAAATAATCTCTAAAAAATTTCATGTGAAATTTAATGAAGTAATTTTATCAAATGGGTTTTTAGTTAACCAATATGATAAATTTTTATTTAGTTGGTTATATAATTATAATATTTCTGTTATTATTTTATATGTTGGTGAAATATTTATATTTAGATCTCATATGAATCAGGTCATTGAGGCTAAGTATATTTTATGTGGAAATTTTATATTATGGAAATTGTTTTTTATTATGTCATATTTAGAGTCAAAAATTTTAGGAATAAGAAATTTATTTTTTTCTCAATCTCAATATATTGAAAATTTATTAAATAGGATTGAACAAAAACATATTTCATGATTTCTACCCGATATTATTTTGGGAATATGATATCTCCATATAATAGTGTGTTAGTTTCTAAAATTGAATTTGAAAGGGTTACCATGTGTCTCATGTATACTATAATAAGTATAAGACCTATTATTTAATATTAGATTGGAAATTTAAGTAGTCATAAAATTAAGCATGGTTATAAACAATGGGACATATTTAATGGAGTACTTAAAAATAAAAATGGTACTATGGATTACGTTAGTGGAAAAAAATGTAATTGGATTGATTTTTAAATCAAAAATCAATTATTAATCACGAGTATCAATTTTTTATAATTTTTTTTGGTTTTAAACAAAAATATATAGTGATCCATAATAGATCAAAGAAAAAACCCTATATAACAGATTCCCTTACTTATAAGATCTACCATTTTGGCATATTATATTAGTTACAGATTCTATACTTTTTTATATTAACAAAATTGTGAATTTGGAATACATGTAATACTTATAAATCATAATTGAGACCCATTAGCCTCAGATATTGATATGTAATGCAATTGATATAGGATGACATCATAATTATGGACTTTGTTAGATCATGCCAATTTTATTATCCACTAAACTAAACCAATTTCAAGGGATTTAGTGTAAAAACATAATTAGGGATTGGTTTTATGTATTTTAAAATAACTCACTAAGTATGGGACACCAACATAACATGTGGTAAGTACACATGTGTATATTTAATATAAGAAATTATAGAATTTTTGTAATGAAAATAACAAAATAATGTTGTATCCCAATAAAAAATGTTTGTTTCCAATGATAAAAGGATTGTAGTTTAAACTCCTAACCTAACAGGGATATCAATCATGTATTGAACCATAGAAAAAATATTTGATAACCTATATGAATGTATAAGTTGGTATTCTCCAAATATTTTTTTACTTTAGCTCTGAAATAGTTCAATTAGTATAAGTGAAACAAGGTTTTATTGGTGTCTTGGAGTAAATGATGAACTAATGAAATTTATTTAACAAGTATATGAAAAATTTTGCAAATAATAGGTGTAACAAATTAAATGATGTTTACATCATGTTAAGGATAAAAATGATTCTCTATTCAACTAAACAATAATATTAGATAAAAATATAGAGAAAAATGTAGAAATAAATAGGCTCTAGATAAAGCATGGGAGAACACCTAAATGATAAAGGGTAAAAAAATGAGAATTTTTAATGATAATTATTGGTAAACATTTATATAGATTCACTGTAAAATTTATTAGGAGAAAACATTCAAAACAATATCTCTTGAATAAATATAGAAACACATCACAAATACCATTCTTCTTGAAATATATTAAAGAGATGGTGTAGGTAAAAGATGTTGATTTATAAAAATGGTGGAGGCTCCTATTATTGGGAATATTTAACCCATTTCCACACTCCTTGAAAATATTATCTATGTCTAATTAAATATATATATGTTTCCTTTTCTCCAAATTAAGGGGGGTGGAGATTAAAAGTAGTGGGCCTCCCCTTGATTGAAAAATAATGTTGATGTCAAAACAGAACAGAAAAAATGAGTAACGATCATGAAAATGATAGTAAATTAATTAAAATTTAAAACGTATAAGTATAATAATTACAAAGGATACAATTATTTATTTTTTTCAGGAATAATTCATATTTCTCAGGAGGGGTAGAATCACTTAAACTAATTTCTTGTTCAGAAATTTAAGGGTACAATATAAGTATAAAATCCAATCTTGAAATGAGTTCATAAATAATATGGTGAAATCCTTCCACAAATCACACTTTAATTCCACTATTCTATAATAACTAGTGGTATGAAGTCTATTGTTATATAGTACCACTGAAAAAAAAATTCCATGCAATTACAGTTCCATGTTGACCAAGTATTCCCTATTATAGTGACATGCTAGTGTCATAGGTAAGCTATGTTGATGATTAGATTTGATTAAAAATTGTTTTATATTGGTGTTTCTAGTTATCTATAAATTTCATTGTTAGTGTTGTACCTTTGGAGTTTTGACTAGGTGTACAGTATTGTTTTCCAGTATTTGGCCCATCAACATACAAGGATCATGCTACACTAGTGCAACAAAATGTGGTGATTTTGTTTTGATTCTAAATTTATCCCATAATATAATGTATCATAACAAGTTTTATGATTTATCCATAATTAAATACGTCTATTTTCACTTATATATTTCATTACATGAAGCAACATGTTTAAACAAACCATGATATACTAATAAAATATAAATATTTAATGTGATATTTGTCACATATCCATTGGATTGGAAAAAATGAATTGGACTTTCTAAATAATGAAAAATTATCCTTTATATATTCATATTATAATTTAAATATATTAAAATTGGTTATAAATTAAAATTTATGTATTTTAAGGCATAAAATATATTTTTCTAAAAACTAGTTTTATGCACAAAATATGTTCTTATTTTAATAAATTAAATTAATCTCTATTGATTAATTTTTTAATTTTAATTTTTACATAATATATTAAAGGAAATATTTAATCATTATAAAATAGCTTTTACATGGAAAATAAATAAGGTAATCTCAATTTTCTGCATAAAAATGCATTTTGCAAAAAATGGTTTTGTCGAGTTTTATACCCAAACGTTATAAGATATGAATTTGAGACCCAACCCATATCCTTCCAAAAATTTATTAAAAAAAATTAAATGTCAGTGATTACATGAGGTGTGTTCAACTAAAAACAAATACTAAATTAAACTAAGGAAAAAATATGATCAAAAATTAGCATACACTATTCAAACCACTACAACACCTTCAGAAACAACATGCCAAAATGATTGTGAACCATGGATATAGCCTCAAAGAAACTTCTAGATAGTTCATCAAAGAGGTATCACTATATCAAAAACCATGTGTGAAAAATAGTATAATTATTATAAATAATATTATTTGATAATTTATACATGATTATAGGTCATAATGAAAAGTAAAAATAGTAAACAAATTCCATGGTTATGATTAAAAGAAGTTATTAAGGGGTTAAACTAATAGATAAGGCTAAAATATAACAATAACATTAATTTAATTTAATTTTATGATTTAATTTATTAACTATAATTATTATATTCTGATAAATTTCGTTTTGAAAAAAACTATATTTTGTAAGACATTAAAATATTTTTTCATTGAAAAACTCTAATTGTTTCCTCTCCATCCTTTATAAGACGATACTACATGTCATCACTTCCTCACACATTATAATCCTTCTATATAATAAAATTTATACCCTAATACATCATTAACATAACTTCACATCTCATATAGGTCCTTGTTTTATCATATTAGCTTTATTTCAAGGCTTAAGGCGTGTGACGAAGGATGTTTCTCAATGAATAGGTATAACTCTTAACCAAGTACATTAAATTTTATTTCTCCTTATTCCCCCTATGAATATATGGTATGCATTATATTATAGTTTATTTAATATATTCATTATAATTAATATTTATTATGATTATACATAAACAATTTTCCACCTTCCATCCGTTGAATAAGAACTGAATGTATCGTGCCTGCAAAGGTGTAGACCACTGCCTCCACGTAGCGATATGATTTTTTTCCTTCTCCATATTTCTTGTTTTATTATTATGATGTATTTAATATTATATATGATATTTATTATATATTTATGCTTATATAATTATCATTTATTATTTATTATCTTACAATTCTATCATTTGGACAATGATAATATCGCTCACACGTATGTGTGGATTACCAACTCCACGAAGTGATGAGATTCATTTATCATTTATGCTATATATAGATTCACATAAGGATTTATTTAATGAATATATATTTTATGTATGATATAATAATTATTATATAGTGGTGAATTATTATTTTCTATTCTTTGGTTCCCACAACAAAAAAGTAGAAACATCACTTGTGGGTATGTACAGACTACCATCTCCAGGAAGTGATGTAATTCATTTATTTTCAAAAAAATTATGAATTATTAAAAAAAACTTATATAATTTATAAATATGGTTAATATTTCAGTATTAATAATATTTATATGTTGAAACCAAGACCAAGGTTCATGTCATAGAACCATCGAACTGAAAAATGAATGGAAAACATGACATTTTCACAAGAATGATCATTCTAATAATGAAATTATTATTAGAAATAAAATTGGAAATTATAAAGGAATTATACATAATATTTAATTTATTAATATATTCCTACAATATATATATAATAAATATATATTTATTATTCAAAATATATTAATTCATAACCGAAAAATATGATTTTTTGTTAGGGGTTTATGTTACAATCACACTTCATTTCATGATTTTATATAATAAATTTATAATGAGGAAAATTATATGGATATTATCTTTTAATACCCACATATTGTCTTATTAATTTTTATTCCTATAAGTTTTATGTATTAGAATCATTATCCTCTCTTTGGTACTTAAATTGATATATAAAATCATTTCAATGAAAATTTGACCTCATATCCATTTTGGGTGATTAACTTTTTCTTCCATACCAATGATATTATAAAAATTTAATGAATTTTATTACATATACATGAAATGTTTTAATTTTTATTTTTCAAAAACTTGGATGTTATTTACAATTTTTTAAAAATGAATAAATTTAATGATTTTTTTCTAATCAACTCATTTTTGAATATTTACATATGCATGAAAAAAAATATCTATTTTATCTTATATGACATGAACCGATTTTTCTGAAATCATGATCATAATTTTAATTTATTATTTATTAATAATATTTCCTTATTATTTAAAATTAAATGGATTTTCACAATATTCTATAAATTTTTAGTCAAATTGTTTTCTTAAAAAATGATATTTTATCATATTTTCAAAGAAGTGCCCATAAGACCATTTAATGTTATTATAATCTATTTCAACATAATTTTAGGATTGTTATGATTCTATTGGGATATGATCTATTTAAAACCATCAAAATTAATTCTCTATATGGTTTAGGATGTTTATTATTTAAAGATGAACCTCGGAAATTTTTTCATTACCATGGGAAATTTATGTTATTATGAACCTTTGTGAAAACTATTTCTCTCCTACATGTTATTCAATAATGGTATAATTAAATATTTATCATGATGGTTTAATTTCAATGAGTTATGATATAATGGTGTATTGAATTTTTTATGATGTTGTTGAAAATGATTATAAGGATTTCATTGTGTAATGGCTGGGTGCAGAGTAATATATCCCACTAATGAATTGGTTAATGATAACTGAGTTGAGATTCTCCCTTTAGATAAAAAATTAAATTAGATGGAATTTACTCAAAATAAAATGTTTTAAATAACCAGGTATGTATTTCCTCTATAGGTATTTTTCCACAATTATATTCTTGGAAGTGAACCATGACTAAGGAAATAATATAGTCGAGAGTGAACTGAATCCCCAATAATAGTCTTTCTAATGAACCCTTACTAATAAAATGGTTTTATATGCTTATATGATTTATAAAAACTTATGTTTTATGATAATGATATTTTCTCATGGAGAATTATTGATTATTAATTTTTACACATACATAAATTATTTATTTTCTTATGAAAAACCCATATACCTTAATTTATGATTAATGACCTTAGACTATTTTTCATATGATTATCTTATGTTATGCCCATATTCTCACATACTAATTCTTATAAAATTCTCACAATAATAATTGATTGTTATCACTTATGATTAACCTTTCTGAGTATCTGAGCTCACCTATTCGTAATATTCATTTTCACATGTTATGTAGAAATTTTTTAACTATGAAATACTTAAGATCTGTAATTTCTGTAATGAAATTTGACCAAGATATTGAAGATATTTCATGAATAAGATAGCCATGTATCTAGTATCAAAAAAATAATCATTTCTGGTTCTATGGAATTAATTTTTATGATATGTATTTAATATTCATCTATAATGATATACTATACATTTATGAAATTACCATGTCACAACATACCACCCAATTGATGAATGGATCGAGAACCAATCAAATATCTAGAAATCCTTACTATATACCAAACAATGATTTTTATGGAATTGGTGTTCTATAAGCAACTATTTTTAATTTTGATTATATATCTATTAAATTATTTGAATATTAATAAAAAAATAATTACATATCTTTTATTATTTAAAATTGTTTTAACATAATAAAATAATAGAGTTTATATTCCACCGATTAAACCATAATAGTTTCCCTATCTGATGAGAACCCTAAAATTACATGAAAATATTCTTATATATAGTTATATAGTTGGGTAAAATACTATGATATTACACATATAATTTTAAATCTATTTTCTCAATATATGAAATATGATGACATATCTTCTGTTGAGGTTTTTACATAGTAATCTCTATGATTGGAGACTATGAGGACATAACCACCTATAAGAAATATATATGAATATGTTTCATCATATATTACTATATTTAATCATGTGTAATGTTCCATAAACATTAATATTATTATTAAATCATGTTATTAATCATTCAATTAAATTTATTATGTAAACCTTGATGATACAATCCATGGAGATGTCAGATACATCGGGTGTGTCATGAGTGTTATTTTATTAATTAATAAGTTAGGTAAGGATATGTCTCTTCTACCCTTATAGAAGATGATATGTTATCAATTTTATTGAAATGAATCCATTACATTACATGGTAGGGACAAGGTGTGATGATTAGTTTATTTCAGATAGTCAAAGAATAATGTATCAAGCCTATGGGTTGAAGACACATTTCTGAAATATTATTTATAAGATATTTCAAAAAATACATAATATTATAGAGTAAGAGCTCATTTTTAGTTGTTAACTTTGCTATATTATCTTATTTTTCATGGATGTGTTGACCCGTTCATTGAGATTAATATTGGAAATTTTGAATGATTTCCTAATTCTAATGATATTGAATCCTATAGAGTCACAAACTAAGTGTTTCCATTGATCTTGATTTATTTATATTAAAATTTAATTATGGGGATATATATACTATTCTGAAGACAATGTATAATTTCATTAATGTTTTATTAATATCATAAAATTAATAAATATTTATTCACCAAATTGTGAATTAATTGTTTATTATATTTACCAAATAGATAATAAATATAATTCATCCAAGGTATGGATATAATATTTAATAAATATGTATTTGGGTATTGGAATAATAATTTAGAGGATTAGTTGATAAATATTTAGTCCGGTGATAAATTATAATTTAAATGTTGGTAAAATAATATTTTTTGTTACTCTTATTATCAGAATCCATAAAATATATATAATATTTTTATTGTATGTAATGCCATAACATAAATATTATTAAATTATTTGACTGTATTATTAAAATTAAATAATATTTTTAACTTATAACAAAACTCTATAAATAGGTTACCATGTCTAATATACAGGGTTAATTTAGAATTGAGTTCCATTGCATACAAAATATTTCTCCTTGGATTACTCCCTCTCTCATCCTCTCAAGAAAATGAATTATAAGAGATAATCCTTCAAGCTTAACAGATATTAAATGGATAAAAATGAATAAAATATGATGATCCATCTGACACACTATTACAATTAATTCCATATGTGTTTTTCATATATCTAAGGACCACATGTGGATCACTACTAGAGGGGATATACATTGGGTCTCCCCTACACAACAATGGTAATTCGAAAAGTGTTTCATAAAATAAACATATTTAAAAATAAAATATCCTAGGATGAGGTAATAAGTCATTATAAAAAATCAATATTTTTTTATAAATTTAATATAGAAATGATCCTATCTATGTTCATGGATTTCTAATTAAATATTCAACTGAAAAAATTCTTTGGTTATAATGTTAATGTCACGCACAGTTGAAAATTGATCCCTTGAATTAATTAATAATCTTTATTCCTATCCTCCCACCTGAAATTTTAAATTTTCCTATAACATTCAAGTGCTTATAGTGTGGTCATGTTTTAATTTTATAATTATATATTTTATATATGATCAATAATGAAAAACAGTGGTTATATCATTCATTTTAGAATATTTTGTGTTTAATATGAAGTTTAAATAGCATAATTTAGACATTATAATTATCCTTATTGTGGATTTAGAATTTCTGAAATTCTTCGAATTTATCCAAAGTGATCGAAGATTCCATCAGATAGTGACAAGAATTCCGGCCAACAGACAAGATTACATGGGGTGTAGTAGGAGTACACACTAAGTACCGAAGTTCACTACCCCTTGACATGTCACGGGACACATGGTGTAGTAGGTAGTAACAAAACAGCATGAATTTATATTACACTATAGGTTTACTAGGTTGGTATTGAAAATATATTATTGGATTAAACGACATGTTGCTATTGTAAATGTGATGTATCCTACATTGTATAATAGATAAATTCATGCTCATAATGTGGAGAAATACATGGTTTCAAACCCCAAATGGGTGTAAACCTATAAAAATAATGAGATACATGGTGTGTATCTATATTATACTACATGTAACTCAATATTAATCACTTCTGAAGAACATGAGGAGTCGATTGGTGGGTTGTGAAAACACACAAGTAGCTGAACACACGATGTGTTTCCAAAGTATACACCACGTGGTCCTGCATCTGAGGAACATGATGGGTTCCCCTATGGGTTGCACAAACACATGGTATATTGAAAAAACAATTACTGGATTTAGTATTCCGTATAGTCTAGTTGTGGTATATGCTGAAGGTCAAGTCATTTAGCCCAGAAACATAATAATAAATGAACATTTTGAGTAACTCTTTTTTGGGGCCAAGGCCACATTTTAGTATTTATAGAAAATGAATCTTTAGATTGGTTAGAGGGAGGACCATTACATAGCGTGAAGTCCAAATTCCAAGTGGATTGAATAATAGGCTTGAAAGCCCATTTTTTGGCCCAATGGGACCCTCGGTGAATAGTACTACTATGGTACCTGTTCTTCTGCATTGCCTGCTACAGTACCACCGCCGCTACAGTTCCTGCTACAATGCCTTCGCAGCTATAGTGTCTCTTCCACTATAGCTCCGCCACTACTATAGTACAGCTACAGTGCCATGCTATAGAGCTTCTACAGTACTAGAATATTATTCCCTACCCGGATTTTATCCTGGGTCATTTGGATTCCAAGCAGAAGACTATACCACTAGTGTACAAGCTTGTTGGCAACATTTTGAGAAACTCATTGGTAAATATCTTATTATCTCCCAACATAACATAGAATTAAATTAGATAAAAAATCATTAATTTCATAATTAAAAACAAATTACTCTGGTGTAACCATATGTCTTCGACTAATGGAATATTTTTTTAAAGGATTAATAATTTACAATTATTTTGTTAGAATTATATATATTTTTTAGTCATTTAATTTTAATTTTCAATAATTCAATAATGATGGTTATATCCAAGAGACATCGAATGGTAATTGAGATGAAGTTGAATTATTTATGTAATAAATTATTTTACACAACCATGTTTATCTTCATAATAAAAAATGAATAGAAATGTACATTATAAACTGTACTATTAGATTTTTCATTCATGTTTATTTTTTGTCATGAGCTTGTCCATGGCATGTGTATGCATTGGTTTTACTTATTTTAATTAAGTTCAATATTTTTCAGATATCTAATATTAAAATAAATATTATGACATGCATGTAATCCCTTCCTTCTTTATCATTTAAGATGTATAATTCTTAGGTGATTTAGGAAATCATCCTTAAATAATATATTGGTTCCCCTCAACAATGTGTGCGTTATAGAAACACAAAATAAATGGTTCATCACATGGTTCATAGAGGTGGCTCTAGATGAATCCAACCTTAGTGATACCCAGGTGGATAGGTGGAATGATAAAACATGTTCCACGACCAACAGAGTGAGTTTTCCCCATGGTCCAAGGTTAATTTATTTCCTACTTAATAAATCAACTGTTAGATAAGCTCATTAACATGTCATTTATTTATTTATTTATCTTTCCATTATGTATTATTTCTTTTATTAAGGAATGAATTTGATCAAAAAATAATGACTAGTATGAAAATATATAATTTATATAATTGAATTATATGTATATATTTTCTGAAAAAATTGTCAATTAGTTATGTATAATCCACATATTATTAACAAGATACAAAAAGGATAGAATAATAAATAATTACACATAATAAAAACCCATCTATATAATATTAATTTGTTAAACCATAAATCATTTTAATTAATATGAACCCATAGTTAAATTATAAGTTCAACCTATATCTAGGGAAATTTTAATTATTAGGAAGTCTACAATATGATACTAAGTCAACATAACCAATTCCATATTGTATTAAATGACCTACATTTTTCTATTACAAATTCAGAGTTATGGTTTGTGGAAATACCAACTAGGATTTTCGGAATCAGGAGTCCACATAATGAATAAAGTATCTTACAATTTTTAGATGGATAGATTGCCTGAGTGAAATTTTTCATGTAATTTCCAAGGCCTATGTATGTATTATAAAAAAATAAATAAGGTTCATTTACACAATAATGTCTTGATTTTTGGGGAATATTGAGTTCAATGGTGAGGATCAATGAGACACTATAAAATAGTGGGAGACTTAACAAAATAAAATTCATTTTTCTCACATAAATTTAATCGAATATAGTTATAATAATCTACACAATTTATATTTTAGAATAATGAAAATTGGATCATCAAAATTATCTATCTAATCAATAATAGAGAAAGACCATACCCTTATTGGATGAAACTTCTAGGAATGGTTCATACACCCATGGGTTTATAGCACTGTGAATATAAATAATACATTCCAGAAACCTCTTCACTCGATCTGTATGCTATGAATGTGAGTGCTGAGGAGTTTGGTGTTTATGATAAAATCAGTAGTCACCCGGTGGCTGTTAAGAATTTATTTGATTCATAAATTTCTACATAGCTCATGATGTCTATTAAAGACATTAATTCTTATAGAATACTCAAACATCATTATAGTCTATATCAAGAGAGTTATAGACATGAAAAATTCGAAATATTGAAGGAACTATTCTAGAGTAATCTTGGAGAATGTGTACCAAATGTGCCTCACGTATTCAAACACATTAGCTATATTGAGAGCATAGTTATCCTGTGGATAAAATATCTTGAAGAACAAAACAATGATCTCATTCATACATCACTCCTTCAAAATAGATCCATATTTTTATTATTTTTAATATTAAAAACATATAGATTTCAATTCTATATCTTCCAACACTATTCTACCATGTGGATAAGGATACAAAGTGAAAAAATACTTCTTCCCTTAATGTGAATAAAATGAAAGACTAGACAAAGAGCTCTCATACAAAATATTCTTCACAATGACCTTTTGAGAAAATAATTGTCAATGTGTAAGTAATTGAGAAGGATATTATATATTTCTCATGTGGCATGAAGGTTCACTTAAAGAAAAACTAAAATGTGGAAAATAATTAAGAGGAATATTTAGGTGTGTTTATTATAAAGTAGAATGTATCCATGTCTAAAAAATGGGTATTAAATGTAACGTATGGGGAGTAAATATTAATTAAATTACATGAATGAATTATATTCTAGAATATTGAATGGGGTTAGGTTGATTTATAAGAATGAAAAAGAGCCGGACATGCTGTCATGTCCATTAGAGACTACAACCTTAAATTTCGGACTAGAAGGATCTTGGCATTATATAATTTTCAATATGTTTCATCTATTAGAAAAATTATTATTTATATATCTAGACGTGATAAAAATGGATTTATATTCTAATTTAGAACAACTTATTTCATGTTTTACAAAGACAACATTTGTTATGTTAAAGAAAATTTAAATAATGGTCTTTATGTGTTATATTACACAAACTGTGAAATGAAAATTGATAACAAAACAATGTCACATGACTCATAGCACAAAAAATTATGGAATGACCAAAAAGGTATGTAAAATATTATTAGACTAAATAAAATTAAGATGGATATTTATATTATTTTGAACTAAAATTACATGGTGTGTATCACACACATTTACAATAGAAAATGTCCAAAGCCCCATTTAGTGGAAAAGGTGATGGGGCCAAAAATATTGTCGATTTATTTCATACTAATGTGTATATACCATTTCCATTTGAAGAAAGTGGTCATTACCCGAACATAATAACATTTACTAATGATTTATTTGGATATGGTTATGTCTACTGTAACATCCCCAATTTTAATAAATAAACAATATGTTTGATATCGTTCACGATACGCTTCATCGATCTTTAACAAAAAATTAAATATTATTATTTAAATGAAACTATTTTAACAAAGTAATTGGAATGGATGGAATGAAAAATATTAACTGAATTATAAATTACGGTTTACACATGTATATAATCAATAATTTTTTGAACAATTAATAGTAAATTAATATGAAACCCTTTGAAAAAAGTAAGTGTCTTTATGAAATACTATTTAAATGAAAATAAGTGAGTTCATAAAAAATTAAAATCACTATTGACATATTTTATTAAGGAAATATATATTTAATATATTCAATATAGTGTTTATAATTTATATTATATGTTATGTGGATATTATATAAGAACAAATTCAATTTTTTGGATAAAAAATGGATTTTTAAAAAAATGCATTTATACTGCCATTTGATAGTGAAAAAATTTTAAATATAGTTTTTGAAACATTGATAAGTAATTATTGAAAATATAAAAATCTTATTTTTATTTATAATATAAAATATTACATTGGAAGTTTTTTTGGAATTTTTCTGATAATATTCATTTTTAATGAATATTGAAAATACCGCATATTAATTCAAATCTTCTTTTCATCTAATAAATTTATATAGAAATATTTTAATTTTATTTCATTTTAAAGATAAATTATACTATTATTGGATCATTTTAATCAATATAGTTCATTGGAATCAATTTCTAATTGAAATTGGATATAAAATCTATGTGAAATTTTAAACGTTTCACTTTAAAAACCACCTTTTCCATTTCTTCCACGGAATTAATTTTAATATATAATTTTATAAATTATATGAATTTAATTATGAAAAATAGATTAAATTTTAATAAAAAGTAGTTAAAAATTATTTTTTAAGGTCAATTTTATTTTTATATATAATAAATACCATGGTAAAAAAATTATTTACCATTGTATAAGTAAAATCCTAAAAAGGGTTAATGTTTAAAGGTAAATGTTTTACATAACTAAAAAATGAAATATTTAATGGTTTTGGTGGGTTTTATAGACCCTAAAAAGACTATAAAACATTAATTACATACCAATTTAGTGGAATTTAATTCCACCTATATATGGTTAATTTGAAAAATAAATAATCGATATTTAATTCTCTTGAACCCACATTTCTTCAAATATTAATACCACACACAAAACTCCCCATTTCAACCAAAAACTACATTAGGATCCTCCATGATATAATAAAAAACCTCATACTCACTGTACCTACGTCCAAGTGCTTCTGGTCTCACCAAATGTCCAAATCCATCATCTTCAGGGGTCGTTCATAGAGGGGATTTTGAAGAGGTAATTTTCTATAATTATCACTCTTAATTTCTATTATTTTATATACTTTCTCATCATCTACTTCACCCATAAATAATGTATTACTACAAAATAATTTATATATTGGAGTTTTATTTTCCCAATTTAACATCTCATGTCTATTTCATTTATCACATCCTATTATTCAAAGAATCAAAATTGGTTTCCAAGTTCTGATGATTGATCTCCTAGGTGAATAATGTTTCTATTCATTCTTTTGTACCAGCTTCATTGATGGTCTTAAGAAAAAATTTATGGTCAGATAATATTTTAATATGTATATTATAAACTATTTATTATTCTTCAAATGTTTTATTAAACATTCCTTCATGCTTTCTATATTGCTGCTATATGATAACATCATTTGGGGAGGTGTGGATTACCACCTCCTCAAAATGACGTGATTCGTTCACACATCACATAGAATGTATTAATTATTTTTCAGTAAAAATTTATGTTATAAATAATATATTAATTACAATGTAATTATACTATATATGTATACATATTTAAATACATTTCATTTAATGTTTGTTTTTTCCATACGACATTAAAAACAAAAATAACATTAATGCGTACGTACGAACTAATGTCTCAAAGAATCTTCTTTGAAGTTTTTATTCAGATATTATTATATATACATTTATAATTAACATATAATATATTTATATAATTTTTTATATTATATATATGATGGAATTATAACCACATGGACTATAAACATCATACCAAGTTCATTTTGGATTTAAGAACTGAATATTGACAAAACATCAGATATGAACATAAATAATTGTGTAATTGTTATAACATATTATTAAGTTATATAATGTAATAATAATAATTAAAAAGGCTATCAATAATGTATAAATTAACCTATATTTATTATTCACGAAGATTATGAACACACATATTGAATCAGACTCGGGGTTAGGGACTTTATCTCAGTCATTTTCATTAACGAATTTCTAGATAATATGAACATTTATTATTCAATAGGTTTATATAAAACCACTATGAAATTTTTAATTCATATTTTATCTATAGTAATTTTAATTATTGATTTGATAAATGTATTAATTAATGGAGATTAAGATTCAAATATTCAATGTTGTATGAGACACATTGAACATTTGAATATTTAATTATCAAATCATTTCATATCAAAAAAATTAACATGTTTATTTATATGGATATAAAAGGATTGTACATGAAATTTTATTTCTATATTTTAATGTTTTTCAAAATTAATATTTTTATATGATGTGTTATACATTATTCATACAAAGAAAAATGTATTTTTTTAATGTATGTGGAGACAAAGCCTCATACGTCGTCGTAACAATTATTTGATATTTGGATTCCTCAATAAGACATAATGTTTTTTTTGAAGTCAAAAGAAGTCCCTTATTCAATTTTTGTGTGTTGGAATGGAAAATGGTTTTGAAAGAATATTGACAATTTCAATATGTAGAAATGATTTCTTGTGATTGGAAATGAAATGTTATGAGTAAAATAATGATAATGAAAATATTTTAGTATTTATTATTATATAACGGTACATGGAAATTTGACATGTGGTTATTCGAAAAAACAATTAAGGGTGGTTATGTGATATACCAATGACATGTGGTTCCATGATAAACTACTTATGAGTGGTTAAGTTATAACCTCCAATGCATTGGGTATGGAAGTCCGCTATGTGGACACTCCATTTGTAATAGTGATATGTGTGGAAGTGGACTGCTTATTTATTTCATTTAAGTAAGATAATGTCTAGAGATACCATTATATGTTATATTTGATTCATGGTTTTATGGGTATATTTTGATTTCAAAATGATAAGTAAAGATCTTATGATCAGTTAAGAGTATTTACTACTTCCTAAAGCTGAAAATTATTACTTTATGATAAAGTATTCATGCTTTACATGATGTGATTATATTCAATAAAGATTATATAATAATTATTAATGGTGAATTGTATTAATTTATAGTAACGTCTACATGGTTGACATGTTTTCATAGTACTAATAGTATTTCTTCTTTGTGTATCCCTTACTATGCCTTTTATGCTCATCCAATGTTTTTAAATGTTTTTACAGGATTTGAAGGTGAATATAGAAAATAATGGGTTCAAGGAAAAGTTACGATGATGAAGCCTGAAGAAAACCATGTTTATTATAATTGTTTTTTTATAAAAATATTGATTGTAAGTAGAAGTGTCTACATTGTACTATTTGAGTTGTTATGTATGAGTTATGGACAAATTCTCTAAATCTCTAAACATTAAACTATCCTAAATGTGAGATAAAGTCAAATTATTTACATAACTCAAGATTATGTAATGTTTAAGTATGGGTCTTTATAGTTGGTATCATAGGTCATTTTAGATATCTTTATAGGTTAGGGTGTTATTTAATCATAAGATACAAGTTGTATATAACTACAATTGTTAGAAAATTATAAAGATTCGTAGTTATTTTAAATAAATTGAATGTGTTTTGAAGAAACTGAATTATTATATATTCGTGTTTTTACTCCTCTTAAGATAGTATATGAATATTGTATTGATATAATCACATCAATGTATTTACTTTTAGTAAATGGATGGATCTGGTAGGTAACAAAATAACAATGGATGTGAAAGAAAATGTGATGGTTCTCTAAATAAAAAACATACTGAAATGAGAGTTATAATGATAACTCTTTTGGTTACTCTAAAACAACTATTAGGAGTAATTATTTACCACTTGAACATTTTTTATTTTTATAATGCATCAGTTATAATAGAAATGAATCCTTGTCGAAGTTCAGGTAATAATGATTATAATGAAAGATATATTCAATGAAATATGTGTCCAGAATGTGGATAAAAACACCAAGGAAATTACCTCCCAGGGATCAGAAGATTTTATATATGTTGTAATAAAGTTCATAAATAAATAACCTATTAAGGAAAAAATGAATAATTTAGTTTAAACCATGAATGATAAAGAAGTTATTTTAAATTTTTCAATTGAATATATTAGATTTGGGGACTATTGTTATTATGGAAATTAATTTCATATGAAGAAGGATAGGGAATGGGATTAGAAATACTGGAATAAAATTTTTTTAGTTATAACTAATTCAATTCCAATTGATGATGAGGAAGCTGAACAAGAAATATAAAATTATGGATTAATTTCTTGACTCATGTTTTGACATTATTGAATCCTAGGACATTATTCATGATTTTTTTGTAGGAATGAATTATTGAGGAATAATATGGGAAAACATGGCTAAGTGATCATGAATAATTTTTAATGACTAGTATGTATAAATTTTGGGAATTCAAGAGTTTTGTTAGATATATAGACAATGAAATTCTTAAATTTATTAGTGCTATTTTGATTATGGAATTACATTGGAAGACTTTTTAAAATTTTTTGTTTAACTGTGAGTTTTTTTATGGGAATATTTTATATGAGGAAGAATTATCTTTTCTATTGTGAACATAATTATTGAGGTATAAATAATCTTTTGGGATTATATGATACTTGATTTTGAGTTAATTGTGGGATATTAGATTTTATAATTTCAAAATGAAAGGAATGACATAAAATCGGTTATTTAAATATGTTATGGTCATTTTTAATACATTATCATATTTTAAAAATTTTATAATAATTATACAGTTTTGGATAAGAAATAACACACAGACCATGTGACAACCCATCACATTGGACAAGGCTATAGGAATCAAAACCAAAATGATGTGCGATATGGTTTATCACCTACAACTAGCCTATGTGGAGTCCTTGGTTAGTAAAAATTTGCCATTTTATTTAAATGAGTTGATATGTTATGATTATTTTTATTTTGAGAACCCATGATTTATCGAATTGATAAACATAGGATTGGAAAAATATTTATTGTTAAAGGGATTTATGTTTTTTTCTGAGGATGTTTACTATATTGTGAACCCTTTTGTTTATGTTAAAATTCATACTATGGGATTTGATTTTATTTGTAAAGGTTGAGTTATATTTTGGAATATTCATTGATTTTACTATGGACTTAGGGTAATTCAGGTTTGTTATAGAAATGGGTATCCAAGCTTAGAGAGTTTTGGATGAAGGTAATTATTTTAAACTTTGTTACATTAGGATTGATTGATATTATTATGAGATAAATGTTAAAATTTATATTTTAATACTATGTTTAAAAATCCTTCTTAGTTTTTTATTTTCAAACTTAGTTTTTATTAAATTTTCGAATTTATGTATGTTTTTTTCAAGTGGTCTGTGTTCTATTTTTGGTATCACTGTTGAATTATGGAGACTAAAGTAGTTTTAATAATATAATGGTTTTCACATTTAAGGGATTTTTTTTGTTTAATACTAACCCTTTTGGTTATGTTTAATGTTATGTGATGTAACAAATAGTTATTCAATCTTTTTTCGATTAAGTGATTATCCAAAAATTGATTCTATTGCTTCAGGTGTGAAACAATTATCTGGATTACTCATCATATGTAGAAAAGAATAATTTTTTGGAAGAAATTAATTAAAGTATTAAATTATAGTTTTCATGTATGCATATTTACTTATGTTAATAATTTACATATTAAATTCCTCATCCTTAAAAAAATTGAAATAAAAACGTTATCCTCTTTAGTTTCATAATAGGAAATCAACATCTTTTTAAATAATCATAAAACTATAGTTTTATGATTGTAAAATTTATCCTGAACATGTTTTTTACTCACTATAAGATATTTATAGTCCATTTTCTCTTTCATATTCATTATTTCCTACATGTAATCCTATAATGTGTTATCAAATGTGATCTTCTTTCTTCCAATTATATGTTCAAATATGGAAGTTATATTTATCCTTTTTATGATGTGGGATTTCTATGAAGGTATTTAGAATCTTCATAACCTAGATACCAACCCCAAATTAAAATTTTGAGAATGAAATTTATTAATGTGAGGGAGGTAGTAACATCTTCACTTTTAAGAACGAAACACCATGTTCGACAGCAGACAAGATACACTACATCGAGTTTAAATTATCAAATAAATAATATTATTTCAATGATGTTGTTATAGCATAGTCATTAGAATGGTAAGAATGAAAAATATTAACTCAGTTATGAAAATATTAATTAAAAATGTATATAATCAACTCTTTTGTGAACAATTAATTATAAATGAAAATAAAACACTTTCCAAATAAAAGGAAATAGTTTTTGAAAACTTATTTAAATGAAAATAAGTGAAGTTATAAAATAATAAAATCAATGTTGATGGATTTTATTATTTAAATATATATTTCATATATTCAATTTAATGTTTAAAATGCATATTATATGTTTTCAAGACATGATATAAGAAAAAAAATTAATTTTCAGGATAAAATGAGTTTTTTTTCAAAAAAAAAGAAATTTTACCTCTATTAGATGGAGAACCCATTTTAAATATAATTTTTGACACATTTATAGTATATTTTTAAAACTTAAAATTATAATTTGGAATTTACACATAAAATTCTTCTTCAGATAATTTTTTGGTATTTTTTGATAATATTCCTTTTTAATGAAAAGTGAGAAATGATGCATTTTAATTCAAAAATGATTTTTCATCAAATTTATTTATATTGATATATTTTAATTTTAAATGGTTTTAAATTATAATTAGATATTTATTTTATAATTTAATTATATATAAGTCATTTTAGTCAATTTTAAATTGAAATTTGATATAAAATCTATGAGCTCTTTCAAACATTTCACATTAAAAACCAGCTTTTATGTTTTGTCTAATAAGTTAATTTTTAAATATAATTTCCCCAAATATATGAATTGAATTAGGTAAAATGGACTCTATATTTGGAATCATAACGTCCAAATTAGGTTTCATGATTAATTTCATAATTTTTATAAAAATGTACCATTTTAAAAAAATTACCCTTGTATAGGTAAAATTGTGACTAGGGATAAAGTTAGAATGTAAAAGCATAACATATATAAATATTGCAAAATTTAATGGTTGTTTTAGGTGTGTATCTACCATAACCAGACTATAATCATTAATTATAGTCGAAATTCGTGTAATTTAATTACACCAATATGTGTTTATCTTTTATATAAAATATAATCAATAAATTATTCACAAGAATCCACCTCTCCCCTATCCTCCCCATTTTGACCCAAAAAAAATTAGGTCCTCAAATCTCTGTCCAATCTTCTCATTCTCACTCTAACCACGTCCATGTGATGATGGACTCACTAAAATACCTAATCCAATGTCTTCCAGGGTCTCTCAAGGAGGAAAATTCAAGATAGAATTTTCTCAAAGTATCTCTCTTAATATTTTTTCATTTTCTACTTTATCATCCCTTCCTTCATCCGTCATTGGGGGATTATTCTAGATTAATTTATATACTATAAATTTATGTTTCTAATTCAATATATCATTTCATTTCATTTCAAACCTCTTATTATTAATGGAATCAATTTTTTTTCTCTAAGTAATGTCGGTTAATCACCTATGTGAATTATATTTTTGTTATTTTTACTTTTCCCGCCATCTTGGATGGGATTAAAAAGAATTTATGGTAAAATAATAATTTATTATTTATATTATAACTTATTTAATACTATTTAATGTTTATATTAAGCATACCATCATTCTTTCTATATTCTGGTTATAAGATAACTACATTTGGGGATGTGGGGAATACCGCCTCCTCAAAATGATGTGATTCGTTCACACATCAGATGGAATGTATTAAGGATTTTTTGGTAAATATATATTATATGGATGCAATATTAATTATACCATAATGATATTAAATATATATACATGTTTACATACATTTCATTTTATGTTATTTCTTTCAATATGATAGGAAAAATAAAATCGACGTTCATATGTATGTATGACCTACCATCTCCATGAATGTTGTTTCTAGTTTTTGTAAAAATATTTTTTTAAATAATTATATACTGAATATAAAATAAATTTATATCTTGTTTTATATTCTGGAGATGATGATCATATGACCACATGGACTACTGACATCATACCAAGTTCATTTTCGAACCGAGAACTGAATATCGACATAACATATGATATAAGCTTCAATAATTATTTAAGTGTTATAAAATGGTATTAGGTGATATAAAAAGAATAATAAACATGAAAAAATGTCTCAATGAAGTATAAATTAACCTATTATTATTATTTAGGATGATAAATAACACACCTGAAAAATCAGACTCGAGGTGTGGGACTTCGTCTCAACTTCATTCATTGAAACATTTAATGATTATATGAACTATATTTCATTTATTAGTTTTATATATAAAACATATGACATTTAATATCCATAATTTATTTTTAATAATGTTAATTAATGTTTTGGAAAATTTATTAACTCATATAGATTAATATTTCAATGTTTGAAGTGGTATGGGTCACCTTAAATGACTAAAGATTTAATTATCAAATATTTTCATCATTAAATTAATTAAAATATTTATTTATATAGATATAAAAGGATTATAACTGACATTTAATTTATACATCTTAATAGTTTTTTCAAAAGTAATCGTTATATACAAAGTGTTTTACTTTCTTTACAAAATGACAAAACGAATGATTTTTACTGTACACCATGAAAAAAACTTATCTATCACAATAAATTTTTTTAATATTTGTATTCCTATATAAGAAATAAATATTATGAAATGGAAAATAAATCCCTTATTCAATTTTTTGGTGTTTTGGTACTGCAAATGGTTTTGAAAGAATATTGAATATTTTACTATCTGAAAATTATTTCTTGTGATTGAAAATGAAATATTATGATTAAAATGTTGATAATTGCAATATTCTATGTGTTATGATTATATAATGGAACATGAAATTTTTTCATGAGTTTACATGATAAACCAAATATGTGTGAATATGTGAAAAACCAAATATGGGTGGTTCTGTGATAAACCAAGGACGAGTGGTTATGTTATAACCGTTAATGCATTGGCTATGGAAGTCAACTATATGGCTATTCCATTTGTAAGAGTGACATGTGTAGAAGTCAGCCACATTGTAATTCCATTTAAATATTATTTTGTCTGAAGTTACCTTTATATGTAATTCTTGTTTTTTTGGGTTTTATGGAAATCCTATGATTACAAAAAGGGTTACCAATGAGCTTATATTCTGCGAACAGTATTTACTACTTCTTAACGGTGAAAATTAATTCATTATCATAAATTTTCCAAGGTTTAAATTATGATATTATATTTAGTTAAGAGTATTTAATACTTCATAATGGTGAAAAGTATTAATTTATGGTAATGTATTCACTTTTTACATGGTTTCACAAGACTAAATTTTTTACTTCTTTCTCTGTCCCTTTACATATATTTTTATTCTCTTCCCATATTTTGAAAATGTTTTACAGGATATAAAGGATAATATAGTCAAGAATAGAATTAAGTAAAATTTATTATTATTAAGTAAGAAACAAAATTGCATTCCTGTTTAAACTTTTTTGTCTTATGAAAAAATTGATAGTTAGTAGAAGTGTCTACATTGTCATATTTGAGTTTTTTTATGAGTTATAGACTACAACTCTATAGCTATAAACTTTTAAATATCCTCAATGGTAGATAATGTAAAATTATTGACATAACACAATATTATGTAATTTTTATGGCTATGGCCTTACATCTACACAATAAGGTGTTAGTTGGATTCCTTTTTTAGAACCAGTGAATATATAAATGAAGTTGAGAACCACCTTGGTAAGAATATTAATAATATCTACTCAGACCATGGTGGATAATATCTTAATAAAAATTTCATTAATTTTTTTTATGTATGGGATTTTATTTCTACTCACTCTTATTTAAACACCACATTGTTATAGTTTAATTAAAACAATGTACTATACCCTATTGGACATGGTTATATAAATCTTGATTCTGGAATTTCTTCCATTATCCTTTGGTGGATATGAATTACAAACATCAATATACATCTTAATTAAGATATAACTAAGGTACTAGAAAATATTCCATACCAATTTTGTGATGTAAAGAAACTTATGTTGTTTAACAAACATTTGTGGATATGTGGATTAATTGTAATGATTCATTCGGTAAAAAGCACATATTTAGAAAAAAGAGTATCTTTATAGAATATCCGGAGAAAATAAGGGGATACTACCTATAAAAACCTTCAAATAAAATTTTTTTCATTGAAATACTTCCAAAAATATGTGAGGATGATCATGACTATAAAATTAGCATATGGAGAAAGATGTACTTCTATGAAGTCTAGGATCACAAAACAGAAGAGTTGGTATAAGAAAAAATTACTCATAGTCCTATGGAAGTTGATGATTCAGAGGAACAAGTACTATATATGAGTATTAGAGACCCTAGAGAACCAAAAAAAATTGATTTTCTAGGCATCAAGGGTAAAGACTCTTTAGTAGTTAATAATAGTGTTCTTTTAACATAAATGGGACACTGTAAGTGGAAAATGGTAAAAAATGGAAAGAAGATATGAATTCTAAAATGGATTCCATATAGAAAAACAATGTATTAAAATTGGTTGATCCTACCATGTTTGTAAACATTATTATTTGTATATGGGTATTCATAAATAAATTATAAATGGATGGACATGTTAAAAATTATATGTCATCACTGGTTGCAAAAGGATTCAAAAAAAATATGTAATATACTAAAATGAATCCATTTCACCAATTACAATGATGAAATCCATAAAAATTATACTTTTCCATTATGGCTAAACATGACTATCAAAATTGTAAAATTCAGTTCAAAAAACATTTCTTATTGGGAACCATTTGGTATATGTTTATATGATACAATTTGAACGAATTATAACACCAAATGATTCCACAAAAGTATAAAATTTTAAAATATTCATTTGTAGATTAAGGATTGTATCGTGGTCATGGAAAACGTTTTTGATGATTATATAATTTAAATTTTCCTAATAATGAATAATTTTGAGACTTGTGTTTATAAGTGTTCAAATATAATTTTATCCATTTTTATAATAAAATATATTGATTAGATTATAAATATTATAAATTAAATACTATTCATTCTATCTATTAAGGCTTGGTTGAATAACTGTTTTTCTATTGAGGACTTTGGTGAAGTAGAATATATTCCTGGGATAAATATCCATTTTGTTAGATCCAATTATATTCTAAGTGTAATTCAAAGTAAATTTATTGATAATTCATTGAGGAGATTAACTATTGAACTATCTAATAAGGGATTGTTTGCAATGTCACATGGAATTAATGATTCTTTGGAATGTGTCCTTGACTCATGAGGAAATTTAAATATTGGAAAGAATTATATATGGATCCTCAATTTGGTTATTTTATATACTAGGATAGATTTTTTATTTATTATGTAGGGTAGAAAAATATCAAGATGACCCTGGTGGGCAAAATTGGATTATAATAATAACTATCTTTATGTTTCACATCCATACTAAGAATATGTTATAATTATATAAAAGAGAAGTGTAACTAGTCACAGAGGATACGTAAATTCTCATTTCAAAATATATCAATATGGTTTAAAATCATAGTTGGGATACATCTTCACTTTTAATAGTGGAACTGTGATATGAACGAGATCAAAACCACAAATTGTTGTAAATTATATATGAGTGTATGAAGTTAATAAATATTTATATGTAGATAATGAAGAAGTTTAGATGGAAAATTTAATCTATGACCTTTATGTTATACTGAGAATAAATGAACTTATCACACTCTATTGTGATAACACTTCAATAGTGGCTCTCACAAAGAAACCAAGGTCACATCAATGCACAAAAACATAATTTTAATGTATAATATATTGATGATTTTTTATCAAAATGTTTAATTCAGATTGAGAATAATATTAATAGATTAAATTATAGAAATACCCTTTATTAAATCCTTAACATATCAAAAATACGATCAGGACATGAATTCTAGAAAATTTAAAGTTGTAGGAAGTTGGATCTAGTCCTTGTGGGAGTCAGAATTCTAAAACAAACTATTTTTACTTTTGATTACAAATAAATTCAATGATATGAATACTAGTAAAAACTCTGATGACAAATTTTTTATTTCACTATATGATTTTAGTGTAATAATGTCATTGGGTATCTTTTGGGTTGATAAGGTTATTTCAGATCCCCACTCTGATGAGAATATAAAAATTCCATTATTATATTATAAAATATAGTTCTATTGAAGATAATATAATATTTTGAGAAACATAGTTGTTTACTATCATTTTTTAGTACTCATAATAAAATGAGACCTCTTCTTGTGATGTTCCCACTTAGTAATCCCTAAGAAGATAGATTGTCATAACAAACATGCCTGTAATAATTCTAAATGTTTATATGCCACTAGATATTCCAATCTATTAGAGTTTGTAATGGTATATAGAGATAAATATTATTATTAGTGCATCATATAACTCATTCACATAGATGAATTTGATAAACATTGATGATGAATTATATAGAGAATTTGAATAAATGGGGTGTGTCATGACAGATTTGATATTAATTAATAAGTTGATGATGGAGTTTTACCTTCTATATTTATAAATGATGATATCTCATGCCTTTTATTTAAATGGAACCCTCAAATTAAATTCCATCCCCATGGTGAAGTGATAGGATTATTTTTGATAGTCAATGAATGATATACCAAACATATAGGTTGATGAAATGTTTGTGAAACCTTAATGATGTGATACTATAATAAAAGAATTATATTACATAGTAAGTATCCATGTGTGGTTATCAACATTTTGAAATTAATATATCTCTTAATGGTTCCATGACTTGTTTCAAGATAGTAATCATGGATATTAAGAAATAATGATTAATGAAAATGATAAATAATCTTCTAGGGTCACACAATACATGTTTATTTTGATCTAAACTGAAATCTATATTAATTTATTTTCACGAATAAATACAAATATCAATACGGATGTATAATTTTATTTATGATTTATTTATTTTTGAAACTAAGTAAATAATTACTCACAAAATAAAATATTTATTTTTTTTATCAAAAATTTATTCACTACGCTGTGAATATAATATTTATTTTTTAATAAATATGTAATAAATACTTATTTTGGTATTCTATAAATGAAATTAATGATGAGAGGAACAATATTAATTAAAGACATGAATGTTAATTTATAAACCAGTAAAATAATATTTATTATCACACCACTTAGAAAAAAAAATATTATTAATATTAGTATATGTCATGGGATAGGATAAAATTTATTATATTATTTAAGACTATTATTAAAAGTAATTAATATTTTAAAATAAACCCACACATTATAAATAAATTTTTATATGAATTATGTAGGTTTAATATATAATTGAGAATCAATGCACCTAAAATATTTCCCTCAATATTCCTCCCTCTATCGCGCTCTCATGAATGAAAAAAAAGAGATAGTTATTCAAGAATAAAGTATATTGAAGTGATGAGGATTAATGAAAAATTAATGTTTATCCACCATTCTAGTAGTCGACACTCCATTAGTGTTATATAGAGATAAGAAGACCATGTTTTGATCATTTCTATAGGGGCTCTGTGTTGGGTCCACCTTATAAACCAAAGGTAATACAGAAAGGATTTCATAAAATAAACATATTCACAAAAGTAAAATCATACGATGAGGTAATCTTTCCCCAGATAAAATATAAATTAATTATAAAATTAACATGAAAAATTCCCTCTCTTAGTTGCATGATTCCAATGGAAATATTCAATGGAAAATTTCTATTAGTCATAAAATGTACATATTGATAAATTACTGAATGAACCATTAAATATAAATATATCCTTTATTGTTATCTTCAATCAAGGACCTTGTATGGTATAAGGACCCATCCTTATAAATTATATATTCTTGAATTAAATGGACAATTCACATTGAGGATTTTTCAGGTTTAGAGTTATAGTTAATTAGGTCATAACATTTACATAACAAAATGAATATTTCATGTAGACAATTCTACTCAGTATCCATTTTTTCTTAAAAATCTATTGAAAAAAAGATTCATGTCTAGTTCCATGTTTTAAACAGGATGTCTTTTCATTGATCACATCCATGACCCTTATTCATTTTTAAGTCTTATGGAAACCATTTGAAAAACATGGTATGAGCATAAAAATCTCAGTAAGCGATATAATATAATCAATGAAAACATTATCCCATACATAAATACAAAACAATGAAACCCTACTTTTCAATCATAATATACCTCATGAAATCATGAGATTTATGAATAAAAAACATAAAACATAAATCATAAAGGTAACATTTGTAATCCATATCAAACGTACATTGTACTTATCACAGCTACATAGGGAGTCAAATTTGAAATACTTATCATATTATATTCTCTAAATCTACCAGGAAAAAAATTCATGTTTACCTCCATCACATTACTCATTGCATTAGAGAGCTATCTCGGGCACACCCACCCTAGGTTTATTACAGAACCACCTGTATGCATAAACAATGCCCAAGAACCATAACACATACATGAAACATAAACAAAAAAAGGAAAGATAACATTTCCACATTTTAATCTTGATATATCATTTCCAAATATTGACAAAGACATAGATTTTATCAAACCATTTTCAAAACCATTTAAAATATAAAATAAAGAGATTTTTGAATCAAAGTTTCCCATACAAATTTTAATATTTTGAAAGAAATTTAAATTCCAAAACATTCATGTCCATATGATTAAATCTTTAAATTGTTTTTAAAAGATGTATATTAATGTAAAAAAATTATAAGAATAATCATTTAAAACATTTAAGGTGATATTTTAGTTAATAATTTTTTAACAATATCAGAGACCCTAGAATACAAATAATTGAGGAATAACATTTAATCATAACATAATAATATCATGAGAATAAAGTTATTCATGATATAATAATCCAGAGGACAATATGTACACCATATAAGAGTGAATTGATTCATATCAATAATGAAGTCTCAATGGAAATGTAAATTGAGACGAAATCCCTTATAAAGATGGTATCCTTAGATCAAAGATATATCAATTACGTAATTATGTGTGAAAAATATAAATACACTAAATTTATGTTTATATTAAGTGTAAAACAATCATATTTTATTCACACAAATTCATAGCTCGAAATAACCAAGAAGATTTTGTTTAACCCAAAAAATTGAAATTGGGTTAAGAAGTTTTCTTATAAAAATTCCACAACCTAACGGCGTGACGATAAAATCCGTAAAAGTTGTTTATGATAAATAAAAGTATATCTCATCACATGGAAATAAAAGTTACATCAATAAGGATATATAATAACATATCCCAACATAATAAGATGTAAATTTAAAGACATAACAAAAATATTCATTTTTAAAAGAGGAGGGTGAAAGGTTCCCTTACCGATTTGGTAACTTACGAAAAATACAACCCATGAAAGAAAGATAACACAATGAATATGTAAATTAAATTAAAATATATTATATTATATTACACAAATAATACAATCATGGGCAGTACATCCACCCTACAAAAGTAAATAGTGTATTATATAGCATGAATCTCAAGTGAATTAAACGTGAGAGGAAAAATCCATACAATGTTGTAATCAATCGAGTTGTATGATAAAAAGTTAATAACCACCCAATGAATCACAAAATCCCATGACTTTAAATATAATCATGACAATATATATCAAATTTAAGTACACAATACACTACATAAAAATAATAAGTGCTGAAAAATGGAAATCTCCCAGAATTAAAGGTGAGATAAGAAATCGCTTACCTCGTGTCGAACTTGACTCATATGTTTATTTTTCTTCCTTAATAATGAAAATAAGTTAATTTCTACTTATGTAATATAATTTTAATGTTTATTATTACTCTTATATCACATATTACCTTTAAATAATAGTTAGTAAATTATTTGAGTTCATATCATTAATTTTTTCGATGTCCGGAATTTGAGTTAAAAAAAGAACTTGTTACAATTTAAATTTGTCCATGTGGTCAAAACTACAATATCACTAGAATGATATTAATGATTTAGATATCATATATATCATATATATCCTGAATATATATATATATATTTATTTATAATAGTACATAACATTTGGATATAAGAAATGTAATGCACTGTTTATGGAGACGGTTAGCCATACATATGCATGAACGCTACTTTAATTTCTATATAATATTTAATGGAATGAATTCTTAATGATACATATGTATAATATAATTATAGTATAATATAATAGGATATATATGTTAAAAAATTTCCATAACTCCGTCTATATACGTTCTATTTATGTCATGAACGAATCATATCACCTTGAGGGGGCGGTAGTCTGCACTTCCTCAAATGAAATTATCTTGTTTAAACATATTGGAATCAATAAAGAAATGTTGGTAAATAATAATTAAAGAATCATATAGAGAAGAAAAAAATAATATATATCATATATAAATACATTTCCATCATAATGGCCACCATGAGAGATAGTAGGAGATAATTGAACAATCATCGCTTCGGGGGGGGGGGCGTTAGTTTTCCATCCACAGAAACAATATACTCTTCACCCATTATATGGAGGTGTGTGTAACTATAGTTTGAATAATACTCTTAACAACATATTATTATATTGAGGATATGTAACGCCCCGACCCCAGCTACCCAGAGTCGGTGCATTACTTCGTAACATTGGCATGATCACAAAAGATCAAGTCTCGAAAGACCGATTAGTTTAGTAGCCTTGGAAACACTAGATACATTCGTAAAAATTACATTACATCATAATGTGAAAAACTACAATAAAAAAGTCTCTATAGTCCACACTCATATCCTCTTCTGACAATCCCTGCAAGTCATTCATAAAATACTTCTTCACATCTTGGAAAATATCAAAACATTGAAAGGGGTGAGCTCAGATGCTCAGTAAGGATAACAATATTGCAGAAGCTTTCATAAATAAACATTAACATTTAAGGCAATGTATAACTAAAGCAAAAGCCTTTTTAAACTTGAACTTCAGCATAATATGGAAAAAATAAAATTCAATAATTCCATTTACTTACTCACATGGATATTCTACTAATCGAATAATCCCATGCAACATCAATAACCACTTTCATAATGATGGAATGCATAATTCCAGACATTCCGAAACATTTTGTCAAGGCCTCGGCCAAGACGTCTAAAATGATTAAGGCCTCGGCCAAAACCATAAATCAAATTGGGAAAGGGCCTCAGACAATTCCACGTCTAGTTGTCTCATGAGACCTACCGATGCATCGAGGAGCTACAGCGGGCTCCACCCGTCACTTATAAAGTCCAATGCATTCCTCATATGAATAGGTTTAAACATATCATAAACCATAACATAATCATATCACATAAAACATGCATAAAGGAAACATAACGTTTCGACATTTCAAGCACAAGATATCAATACAACACATTGATATAATAAAAACGCTTTCAAAGCCATTTTCAATACCAAAATAAAAGAAAGTTAAAACTTTGTATTTATTTTTCATTAAAAAAATGATGGCTTGTAGAGGAATCCGAAACTCAAATAATGGTCACGGCGGCAGAGAAGTCGTTGTCGCCGCATAAGTATGAAAAGAAAAACATTACCTTTTTGTCATTTAGTAAAACGCTTCGTATAAAAAAGATTCCTTTTGAATAAACGTAAAAGTCAAAGGGGTTTATACACCGTATAAAAGAAAGTTGTGTATAAAACCAAATATGCCTCAATGAAAGGAGATTGAGACGAAGTCCTTAAAAAGATAATTTTTAAAATAAAATATATCTATTATGTGTATTCCCTATAGGTACACATAAAGAAAGTAAAAAATACAAAATAATACATAATAATATCATGACATAATTTTAAAGTAGGAGATTAACCCAAAGAATGGAAGTTGGGTTAAGAAGTTCCCTTACCTCGTGTCTGACTTGACTAAACCGTTCTTTAACCTCCTGAATAATAAACTAGAGTTAATATATACATTATTAAGAACCATTTTTAATTTAATTATCCTTATTATATCACTTATTACAATGTTATGAACATTATGTAATTATTTAAGTTAATAACGGTCATTTTGTCGATATTTGGTACTTGAGTCAACAATAAACTTCTTATAATTACAAGTTGTTTATGTGGTAGAATATCCATTATCTCCAGAATTATATTCATGATTTAGATGTCATATATATCATATATATCCAGTATATACATTCATTTATAATATTACGTAACATTTAGAGATAAGAAATGAAATGCACCGTTCATGGAGACGGTAAGCCGTACGTACGCATGAACGCTACTTTCATTTATATTTCTTATTTAATGGAATGAAATCATAATGATATAAATGTATAATATAATTCCAGTATAATATAGTATATAATACCATTTACTCCATCCTTTATGCATCCCACATATGGCATTAACGATTCAAATCACTTTGAGGGGGCGGTAGTCCGCACTTCCTATAATTAAATTATCGCGTTTTACCCTTAATGGAAATCATAAAGTATGCCATAAATGAGAAATACATAAGCATAAGTAAATCATAAACATATTATATATCATATATAAATATAGTGACATCTTAATGGACACCTTTGAAGGTGTTATATGAGTGTTGAACAATCATCGTTTCGTGAGGCAGAAATTCGCCATCCACAGAAACCGTATGTTCTTTAACCATTAGATGTAGGTGTGTGTAAGTGTAGCTCGAATTCTTATTATAACAACATCCTAGTATATTGAGGATACTGGTGTTGTTACAAAATAAATTAATAAAAAGAGTTTAGGGGGTTGGAGAAGAAAAATAAAACAAAACAACATTAGAGAAGACATTACCTCAAAATCGGGTAACTCTTTTTGATTTGAGCCAAAGGCTTCCTTGGGAAGAGTTCTGTCCAAAGTGAGGATTCTAGGAGTAATAGGGGGATGTTTTGAGAGTATTTGGGCAGAGTTTGGCCGAGAAAATGGCTTTAAAGTGTGAATGAGGTGGTAGAGGTGGGAGCCATTTAAAAGAGGAGAGGAGGGGCACTCTTGGAATGTAAGGAAATTTTACATTATTATACAATGCTTTTCGGATTATAAAGTTCCCACACATAGATAATTCGTGGTTAAGGTGATAAGGTTTCTAAATATACTCATCCAATAGTCTTTGGACAAGTGTAAGCGTTGTATTGTACATTATTGTTTCATTTTATTAAAATCGTTAAATAATGAGGTCATCGATGCATCATAATGATGTCGTAAATAATTTAATTTATTTAATGTCTAAAATTTTTAAAAAAAATACTATGATGTAGTAAATCTTTTTATCTTTCCAATGACTATTTATAGTAAAAAATATGACTTTCATAACCCCATGTAAAAAGTTTTTTAGTAAAACATTTCATGTTTGTGTCATTTTTTACTTTAACATTAAATAAATATATATTAATGTCATTTTCCAACCAAAGTGGCTCCATGGGGTCCCCAAGTTGACCCATGGGTTGTCTTGGTCGGCCATGACTCATCCAATAGGAGTAGGCCAAGTTTCAATCTCATCTCATATTATTAAAAAAATATTTTTACCTTAAACTACACTAATTACCTCTAATCGCGATTAAGAACTTAAAAGTTACTATTCACCAAAAAATTATTTTAATCACATTGAACCACATTTTACATATTAATGACAACCATGTATGTTGGATTTTTGAAAATAAAATCACAGAAGTGGTAATATTTCATTTAAACGAAAAATCAGTTATTTAACTACCACTTAGTGGTTTCACTATTCATCAAAAATTGTAGTTTTTCAGAACAATGCAAAAATTTCACCCTAAGCTATAATTGTTATTCCGAATTCAAAAATGATGTCTATTTTAAAATATTCCAAACATATAAGTTGCATTAATTAATTTTATAATTAATTCCCGATGTCACAACAATAGCGTGTTTTTAAGAAACAATTTATATCAAAAGATTGGCAATTGTTTATGTCCAATTTCAATGTTAAATTAATTCTAATGACCACGATTGGATACAATGGTAAAAATATATTCTAATTATACTTTAAAACCACAAAATAGTATAATTTATCACTATAAATTATTTTTATTAAAAAAGTTGTTTTTAAGTAATTTTCACTATTCATAAAAAATTGGAAGTTCTCAGAAAATTACAAAAAATTCAACTTTGGATAATTTCGATATTACGAATACAAAAATGAAGTCCATTTTAAAATATAAAATTTATATAATTTTAAAAAGTGGTTATTACTATTCGTAACGGCTACTTTGATTAGTCGCGGTGTTTTAGAACTCGAAGTTGCGTACAATGCAAGCTATTGCATTATTGAATGAGAAGCGTATCGTGGAAGCTCGAGGTGTTACATTCTCCCCTCCTTAAATAAATTGCGTCCTCACAATTTGAAATTTTTCTTTGAAGATAAAAGGTTGAAAAGAGAAAATACTTTTGAGGAAAACCCACATCAGAAATAATATTAATAAAATTTAGCCTTAATAAGAGGGAAAGGGAAATGAAAAAGTCACCACCCAATTATGATCTCGATTAGGAGAACATTGGTGGAAATTAGAGAGATATAATTGGAGGAAAAACGTAAATATTTGTAGGGAGTGATTGAGGTCATCAATCACAATCAACTGTCAAATTGAGGGCCTCAAAGCCTTCAATCTATGTTGATTTAAAATATCATCAGTTCAACAAGACATAAGGTATTAGGATAACACATTTTTTTGTTTTAATATCCCTTTAATAATGTTTAAGAATTAATTTATTCATTGAATAAGAGATAAGTATATATATATTTATGCTTGACAATTAGAGTTTCAACCTTCAACTCATCTTTCACTCAAAAAGATAATAGAACTCAAAAATATTATACTTATCCTAATTGTATAAGGGTCCAAATGCTAACACATAGCATTTATATTAGTAAAATTATTTTGTAATAACCAGGGACATCTTGTAGGCTTGTGGTAAGAAATAAAGGCTTGTTGCACAATGATTGTGGGTTCGATTCCTGCAGCTTTGTCCGACGCGACGGGTTATCCCCCACCCTGCAGGTTGTCCTTTTCCTAAAACTATAGTATCATAATATTCCAAAAATAATCTTCATAAATTTTTCTAACCATAAAAAAACTATCCAAAGATCAACTTAATCCACTCCAACCTTTATAGTTATCCAAAATACCTCTATCCAGACTTTCTCTAAAAGATCTCTTAATTCCAAAATCAATTTGTCAGATTCCCCAAACAAAGTAATGTTTCCTTTATTGTCACATACTAAAAATATAATTACCTTCATCATATTAAAACCTTACTGAAATCAACAAGTACTGCAGTACAATCCTTATATATATATCACATTATTCTAATAACCAGAATATAATCCATGAGTCCAAAAGCACCAATACATTAGTTATTCTGCTTCAACTGTAGTAACAGCATAAGATTTTCCTTGATCCCTTGTCCTTTTCTGAGGTAATTTTCCATGATGCTTAGGACATTCATTTGCATAATGACCCATTTTTCTACAATTATAGCATTCAACATTGATAGCCTCTTTCTTTCCCTTGCAATCATGAGCCTGGTGACCCTTTTCTCCACATTTATAACAAACTCCCATTCCTTTTAGGCAAGTACCAGGGTGATTCTTCCAACAATTATCACATAATGGAAAATCATTATTTCCCTTTTTCACTTTATCTATCTCTTGTTCCACCGTTCTCTTCATCTCTTTCTTTACTTTGTTGTCATAAGAATTAGAGAATTCCTTTTCTGTCTTGATAGCACACGAGACAATATCTTCGTATGATGATAAGGATTGTGATACTAAAGCTCGACGGAGAAATGGTTTTAACCCATCAAAGAAATGATCAATCTTACTCCTTGGGTTACGTATATAATCGGCAGCATGCCTCGCTAACCTTGTAAAGTTAGCCTCATACTTTGCGACATTCTCATCCTCCTTCTGCCTCGGACTCAGAAATTGCCTTTCCATATCAGCTCGATGGTCACGAGGAAAGTATTTTTCTACGAAAATCTCTTTGAACTCCCTCCATTCCATATTCGATACGTCATCATCTTCCTTTGTGTTTTGAATCAGCAACCACCACTGATCGGCATCTCTAGTGAGGCGTTAAACTGCCATGACATCCTTCTCCCTTTAGCTACTCCCTAAGGCATTAAAAATATTTTTTGTAAGGAGTTTATCCATTGCTCAGCTACTAACGGATTTTTACCCCCATTAAATGTTTGTGGTTTTTGCCTCATGAAGCGGTCTAACATTGATCCTACACGTTGCGGATCAGGGTGCTCCATACGAGTAAGGTTATTATTCATAACCTGAGTGAGTTTTCCCAGTATGGTAAGAAGTTGATCAGCACCAGTTGTATCTCCAGATCCACAATAATTATCTTGAGCAGGAGGGAAATCCCTAAACAGAGTGTGTGCATTGATATGGTTTCCATTCCTTCCACTAGGCGCCATTTCTAAACAATGGCATAAACTAGATTAGTTTATGAATCAAAATACATAATTCCATACTTGTAAAATACTTAACATAAATTAATCTATTTATGGATATAATCCATAAAAATGTTTTCTTTGAGAAAGTATATATTCATAACCCTTCATAGTGGTTTGTAAAGAAAATGAGAATTATCCTAAGCATATCCCCCGGGAGTGTCGTAACCAAGAGTGCAATAAGGCCCATTGTCGTGCACCAGTTCCCGTTCGAGTATAGCTCAAATCGGTATTTTCGGGTTTTACCCATAGTTACATCTGTGCCAGAGCCACCTCTACCTGCTCGTATCCAGACAGGGATGTATTGCTCGGAAACCTCATAACATCTCTACAATACCAAAATTCTAGGAAGTTCTACTATATTAATCCTCAAAGTCTATCTTTGGGATATATTCTCTAATCAGAGTTTGTCTAAATCTAGCTTCCAAAGTTTGTACTAAACATCCTCTAATACCAACTGTAACGCCCCGACCCCAGCTACCCAGAGTTGGTGCATTACTTCGTAACATTGGCATGATCACAAAAGATCAAGTCTCGAAAGACCGATTAGTTTATTAGCCTTGGAAACACTAGATACATTCGTAAACATTACATTACATCATAAAGTGAAAAACTACAATAACAAAGTCTCCATAGTCCACACTCATATCCTCTTCTGACAATCCCTGCAGGTCATTCATAAAATACTTCTTCACATCCTAGAAAATATTAAAACATTGAAAGGGGTGATCTCAGATGCTCAGTAACGATAACAATATTGCGGAAACTTTCATAAATAAACATTAACATTTAAGGAAATGTATAACTAAATCAAAATCCTTTTTACACTTTATCATCAGCATAATATGGCAAAAATAAAATTCAATAATTACATTTACTTACTCACATGGATATTCTACTAATCGAATAATCCCATGCAACATCAATAACCACATTCATATTGATGGAATGCATAATGCCAGACATTCTGAAACATTTTGTCAAGGCCTCGGCCAAGACGTCTAAAATGATTAAGGCCTTGGCCAAAACCATAAATCAAATTGGGAAACGGCCTCGGCCAATTCCACATCTAGTTGTCTCATTAGACCTACCGATGCATCGAGGAGCTATAGCGGGCTCCACCCGTCACTTATTAAGTCCAATGCATTCCTCATATGAATAGGTTTAAACATATCATATAACATAACATAATCATATCACATAAAACATGCATAATGGAAACATAACGTTTCCACATTTCAAGCACAAGATATCAATACAACACATTGATATAATAAAAACGCTTTCAAAACCATTTTCAATACCAAAATAAATGAAAGTTAAAACTTTGTATTTATTTTTCTGTAAAAAAAATGATGGCTTGTAGAGGAAGCCGAAACTCAAATAATGGTCATGGCGGCGGAGAAGTCGTTGTCGCCGCATAAGTATGAAAAGAAAAACATTAGCTTTTTGTCGTTTAGTAAAACGCTTCGTATAAAAAAGATTCCTTTTTAATAAAAGTAAAAGTCAAAGGGGTTTATACACCGTATAAAAGAAAGTTGTGTATAAAACCAAATATGCCTCAATGAAAGGAGATTGAGATGAAGTCCTTAAAAGATCATTTTTAAAATAAAATAGTTCTATTATGTGTATTCACTATAGGTACACATAAAGAAAGTAAAAAATACAAAATAATACATAATAATATCATGACATAATTTGAAAGTAGAAGATTAACCCAAAGAATGGAAGTTGGGTTAAGAAGTTCCCTTACCTCGTGTCTGACTTGACTCAACCGTTATTTAACCTCATGAATAATAAACTAGAGTTAGTATATAACTTATTAAGAACAATTTTTAATTTCATTATCCTTTTTATATCACTTATTACAATGTTATGAACATTATGTAATTATTTAAGTTAATAACGGTCGTTTTGTCGATCTTTGATACTTGAGTCAACAATAAACTTCTTATAATTACAAGTTGTTTATGTGGTAGAATATCCATTATCTCCAGAATTATATTCATGATTTAGATTTCATATATATCATATATATCGAGTATATATATTCATTTATAATATTACGTAACATTTAGAGGTAAGAAATGAGATGCACCGTTCATGGAGACGGTAAGCCGTACGTACGCATGAACGCTACTTTCATTTCTATTTCATATTTAATGGAATGAAATCATAATGATATAAATTTATAATATAATTCCAGTATAATATAGTATATAATACCATTTACTCCATCCTTTATACATCCCACATATGGCATTAACGATTCAAATCACTTTGAGGGGGCGGTAGTCCGCACTTCCTAAAATGAAATTATCGCGTTTTACCCATAATGGAAATCATATAGTATGCCATAAATGAGAAACACATAAGCATAAGTAAATCATAAACATATTATATATCATATATAAATATAGTGAAATCTTAATGGCCACCTTTGAAGGTGATATATGAGTTTTGAACAATCATCGTTTCGTGAGGCAGAAATTCGCCATCCACAGAAACCGTATGTTCTTTAACCATTAGATGTAGGTGTGTGTAAGTGTAGATCGAATAATTCTTATAAAACATCCTAGTATATTGAGGATACTGTTGTTTTTACAAAAGAAATTAATAAAAATAGTTTTGGGGGTTGGAGAAAAAAAATAAAACAAAACAACATTAGAGAAGACATTGCCTCAAAATCGGGTAACTATTTTTGATTTGAGCCAAAGGCTTCCTTGGGAAGAGTTCTACCCAATGTGAGGCTTATAAGAGTAATAGGGGGAAGTTGGAATAGTATTTGGGAAGAGGTTGGCCGAGCCAAATGGCTTGAAAGTGTGAATGAGGTGGTAGAGGTGGGGGCCTTTTAAAAGAGGAGAGGAGGGGCACTCTTGGAAAGTAAGGAAATTTTACATTATTATACAATGCTTTTAGGATTATAAAGGTCCCACACTTAGATAATTCGTGGCTAAGGTGATAAGGGTTCGAAATATACCCATAAAATAGTCTTTGGACAAGTGTAAGCCTTGGATTGTACAATATTGTTTCATTTTATTAAAATCGTTAAATAATGAGGTCATCGCTGCATCATAATGATGTCGTACATAATTATTTTATTTAATGTCTAAAATTTTTAAACAAAATACTATGATGTAGTAAATCTTTTTAGCTTTCCAAGGAATATTTTTAGTCAAAAATATGACATTTATATCTCCATGTAAAAATTGTTTTAGTAAAACATTTCATGTTTGTGTCATTTTTTACTTTAACATTAAATAAATATATATTAATGTCATTTTCCAACCAAAGTGGCTCCATGGGGTCCCCAAGTTGACCCATGGGTTGTCTTGGTCGGACATGACTCATCCAATAGGAGTAGGACAAGTGTCAAGCTCATCTCATATTATTAAAACATTATTTTTACCTTAAACTACACTAATTACCTCTAATCGCGATTAAGAACTTAAAAGTTACTATTCACCAAAAAATTATTCTATTCTCATTGAACCACATTTTACATCTTAATGAAAACCATGTATGTCGAATTTTTTAAAATAAAATCACAGAAGTGGTAATATTTCATTTAAACGAAAAATCAGTTATTTAACTACCACTTAGTGGTTTCACTATTCATCAAAAATTGTAGTTTTTCAGAACAATGCCAAAATTTCACCCTAAGCTATAATTGATATTCCGAATTCAAAAATGATTTCTATTTTACAAAATTCCAAACATATAAGTTGCATTAATTAATCTTATAATTAATTCCCGCTGTCACAACAATAGCGTGTTTTTAAGAAACAATTTATATCAAAAGATTGGCAATTTTTTATGTCCAATTTCAATGTTAAATTAATTCTAATGGCCACCATTGGATAAAATGGTAAAAATATATTCTAATTATACTTTAAAACCACTAAATAGTATAATTTATCACTATAAATTATTTTGATTAAAAAAGTTGTTTTTAAGTAATTTTCACTATTCATAAAAAATTGGAAGTTCTCAGAAAATTACAAAAAATTCAACTTTGGATAATTTCGATATTAAGAATACAAAAATGAAGTCCATTTTGAAATATAAAATTTATATAATTTTAAAAAGTGGTTATTACTATTCATAACGGCTACTTTGATTAGTCGCGGTGTTTTAGAACTCGATGTTGCGTACAATGCAAGCTATTGCATTATTGAATGAGAAGCGTATCGTGGAAGCTCAGGGTGTTACATGATACTAGTTTGTTATAAATGACATGAATAAGAAGATTTTAGGTGTTTGAGAAGTAAAATAAAACAAAATAACTTAAGAGAAGATGTTACCTTTAAATAATGCAACTCCATTTGGTTAGAACCAAAATGGTTTCATGAAGTGCTTTATGCCTAAGGTAAAGATTCTAGGATGAATAGAGGGATCTTGGGAGATTATTAGGGTTGAGGTTTTATGATCCAATGGCTTGAGAAGTGTGAGAAATAGGGGGGAAGTGAGGGATTTTTCTAAGGGAGGGGAGGGGCTCTTTAGTATGGTTTGAAACAATTATTTTATTTTAAAATCATATTCTGTTAAAAAGCTAAAAAAATTGTTAAAGTCAAAGTTAAGATGACTAATGGTCGAAATAAAAGCATCCAATAATAATTGGTCAGTTTTTTGGACATTTTTTTAATATTTATGATTTTATTTACTGAATTCATTTATTAATGAGGTAAATACTGCATCATTATTGTGTCATAAATAATTTAATATATATGATGTCCAAAAATTATAAAACAAATTCCATGATGTTGGAAATAGTTTAATATTTTTAATGAATATTTATTGTTGAAAATTCAACTTATATAACCCTGTGTAAAAATTGATTTACTAAAAGATATTTTTTTGTCATTTTATTCATTTCTTTAAATTAATTAATATAATGTGCCATTATTACTCTCGTATGGCTCCATGGGGTCCCAAATTTGACTTGAGGATGCCTATGGTCGGATAGGTATAATAAAATATGATTAGGACACATGTTAGGGTAATTTAATATTATTATAATATTATATATTACCCTTATTTATTATATTAACCCTTTAATCATGTTAAATAAAATTCTTACTGAAGTAAATATTTGAAATGTCTAAAAATAAAATTTACCTATTTAAAAAATTTGGACCTACTAATTTTAAATATGGAATCCATTTTTCTAAATTCAAAACACAGAAGCGGCAAAAATTAATTTAAATTTAATGATCGTTGTCAAAACAAAAAGCATGTTTTTAAGAAATAATAGCAATCAAAAGATCGACAGTTGTTTTTGTCCAATTTCAAAGTGAAATTAATTCCAATGTCCATTATTGGATAAAATGGAAAAATATATTCTAGTTACACTTTATAACCAATTAAAAATATAATATAACCATATAAATATATTAGATTAAAACGCAGTTTTGAATTAAAATACAGTATTTTTCACTATTCGTTAAAATATGAACATTATCAGAAAAATACCAAAATTTCATCCAATGTTAATTTTTATTTCATGAATCTAAATAATATTTTTAATTTCTTAAATAGAACATATAAAAATTTCCAAATCTATATTTAAATAGGGTTCACCATTAAAAGGAGTAAATGGACCTTTTAATGAATATTAGAGTATTTATGCTTAGATTCATTAACATTTTAAGCCTCTAAATTTTATTGGATAAATGTAAAAAATTCAACAATGATGTATAATAATAATTTAGTTAGTTCTATTCATTCATTTTAATACAAATGTTAGGCATTAACAACTAGTTAAAAGAATAATATTATTTTATTAGTGTGCAATGTAAGATTTCAATGAAACCCATTGTTGCGTATCAAGTACACCATCAAACATAGCATCCCCTTTAAAGAATAATTAATATTTAATTATCAAATATTAAAAATTATGAAAAATTTCATGTTCTTTATTTACCTGGTATGTTAAATCCTTCCCCCCTTTTGGGAATTGCGTACTCATATTAAAACTGGCCTTAGATTATTCATTAAAAGTCTCATATCAGAAAAGAGTCAGTAAAAACTATCACTTTAAAAGAATGAATGAGAAGTAAAATGGTCACCCAAGATAACCCATACTCAGATTCCATGTGGGAAAACATGGATATAGAAAATAGAACAAACGGTCATGTTCTGATAGAGAGTGATAGAAAACCAGATTAGGAGGAAGTTAACTACCAGAAAATCACAAACATATGATGTGTTAAATGGTATTTGATTTCCGAGTAGGAAACGTAAACCAACAACATTTTTGTTTTACATTCCTTTACATAATTTTGAGTAATTCATTTATTACATATAATAAGAAAATAATTTAATATACTTATATTCAAGTATAGTTTCATCCTTTAATAAGTTTTTACCCAAAACTAATCCTTTCTCCAAACAATGAGCATTCAAAAATTCTTCGTCACATAAAATGCACAAGAATAATATTCTATAGAATCACATAATCAAAATAGAAGAACTATATATTATCCTTGTCTTTATACAACATCTAAAACCAAAATGGTTAGTACATGATCATATAATCCCTAAAAATGGTAATTCATTATATCAAAAAGTACACAAAGTTCATGAAAGACCATTCAATACACATTTGTCCTTAATATTACTCCAAATAATCCAAACTGATATTGAAATCCAAAACTCAGAAGGATTTAATCACATAGTCTTCCATTTTAAATCTTATCATTTGACTCCAAAAACATAGACTACTCTTAAAGACTTATACTGAAGCATAAATAACAAAATCATGTATTCTCTATGTAGGTTAATCATTTGTATAAATAAACCAAATCTCTATATATACATAATAAAAACATATATTCTTCTAAAATAAAATTTCAATCATTACTCCACAAATGAAATCCCATGTTATTCTATTTTTCTTAAGAATATAGTGTTCCCAAAAGAGAGAACATCTTCCAAAATAACTTTTATCACTTAATCACCAAATCATTTTATTATACTAAGGACATCCATTTGATAAAAAATAAGATCTCAAATCAACTTATTATTTATCAATAAAATCATTTAACTAAAAACAATAAGTCATACTAACCAGGGACTTCACATAGTCTAGTGGTAGGCAATAAATCCCAATCGCACTTTGGTTGTGGGTTCGATTCCTTCAGATTTGTCTGAAGAGACGGGTTGACATGCGGTCTACGTGTTGTCCTTTTCATAAAACTCAAAAAATAACCCTAACATGTTTTATCCTCAATGGTTTCCTTATACCTCTCATTTTCATCCAAAATAATTATGATATCCACAACTTAATTTGTGAGTTCTTCTATATATTTTCATTTTTTTTAAATTTCACCACCATTTGATAAAACGAAACGATATAGAAAATAAAGAACATTAAAACTTTATCATGGTGTCCATTTGGTTTCATTTTTATCTTGTTCATGTAGGTAGAAGGCCCATTCATTGAAAAAATTATTTAGATATCCTTCAAAATCATTTCCTTCCTTCATCCAAATATACCATGTACAAATTGGGTCATATTTGTGTTCGGAGAAAAATAGTTTCGGAAAATAATAATGCTTGACATATAATTTCAAAAAATCTGATAAAACATGACTTCTATAAAATAGTCAGACATAATTTGAGTAGAAAATTTCAATTAACAGTCTTTTTAAAATACCATTAGTATGTGTTGAGAGATTATATTGTAAAAGAAAATATAAAGAGGTTGCTCAAGGGTCTCTATCTTCATCACCTTTTTCAAAATCATAATATGCTTCAAAATGTTGTGTTAATTTAGAATATTAGTGAATTCCTTTATAATTTTTACCTTTCTTGAAAATATGAGAATATTGTGAAATTTTGAATTTTTTAAATACAATCCATGATCCACAAGGATAACGATGTATAATGGAGGTGTTTGATATTTTTAACAACTACTTTCAAGTGAGTTGTATGCTATAGAAAGTTTCACAATCATCCGAACATGACTTTGCAATAATTATTTCATGCAAGTCATCAGGAAGACATTAGAATGTAGTTTTATATCCTTTTCATTCCATCTGCAACTAACATTCATTGATCTTTAAAAAGTAATAAAACAAGGATTTAACTTAAATAATATACATTGGGACTAACCTAGTGTTTAACAAAAACTCATAACCCCTAAAGTTGTCTAAACCAACCACTGATACCAACTTGAAGGACTCTTCCTTAAACATTAAACAATATTTAATTAAATGGACAATTCACATTGAGTATCTTATCAGGTTTAGAGTTTTAGAGAATTAGGTCATTACATTTACATAACAATATGAATATTACATTTATACAATTTTTCTCTGTATTAATTTTTTTTCATAAAATAAAAAAAACTCTTGAAAAAATGAGTCATATCGAGGTCCATGTTTTAGACAACATGTCTTTTCCATGACACTTACTCATATTTAAGTCATGTGGAAAAGATTTCTAAAACATGGAATTAGCATTTAAATCACAGTAAGTGATATAAAATAAGTAACTAAAACACTATCCCATCATTAAATACAATAAAATGAAACCATTATTTTCCATCATAACATACCTCATGAAATCAGAAGATATATGAATAACACAAAAAATCAAAATTCCTAAAGTTAACTTGTGGACCCCAAATCAATCTTAAATTGTAGTTATCACAGCTACATAGGTAGTAAAATTTGGAATACCCATAAAATTATATTCTCTAAAACTCTTAGTATATTAATTCACGTTTACCTCCGTCGTGTTACCCAATGCATTGGAGAGCTATCTCAGGCTAACCCGCACTAGGTTTATCATGGAACCACCTGTATGTATAAAAAATTCCCATGAACCATAACATATTCATGAGACATAAAACCAAAATAAAGGAAATATAACATTTCCACATTTTAATCACAATACATCACTTCCAAATATTGACAAAATCAATGGTTTTATCAAACCATTTTCAAAACCATTTAAAATATTAAAAAAAGAAATTTTTGAATCAAAGTGTCCAATACCACTTTGAAATTTTTGAAAGACATTTAAATTTAAAAACATTCATGTCCCTATTAATAAATCCTTAAAAACATTTTTAAAACATAGAAATTAATGTGAAATATTTATAAGAATAAACCATTAAAACATTTAAAACGGTATTTTAGTTAAAGAGTTTTTAACAAAATTAGATACCCTAGAATAAAAATAATTGAGGAATAAAATTTAATAAGAACATAATAATATCATGAGAATAAATTTGTTCATGATATAAAATTTCAAATAACAGTATATACACCATATAAGAGTTAATTGGTGCATTTCAACAGTGGAGTCTCCTTGGAAATGCAAATTGAGACGAAATCTCCTATAAAGATGGTATCATTAGATTAAGGATAAATCAATTAAATAATTATGTGTGAAAAATATAAATACACCAAATATAATTGGATATTAAGTGTAAAACAATCATATTTTATTCACATATAATCATAGCATGACATAATCATGAAGTAGATGTTTAACCCAAAAATTGATATTTGGTTAAGAGGTTTTCTTATAGAAATTTGACAGCCAAACGATATCACTATAAAATTTAGAAAATAAGTTTATGAGAGCGAAACTGATACCTCATGACATGGAAATAAAATTTACACCAATAAGTATATATAAGAATATATCACAATATAATAACAAGTAAATTAAAATACATAACAAAAAAGAAGTCTTTTAAAAAGAGGAGGGTGAAAGGTTCTCTTACTCATAAGGTAGCTTACAAAACATAAACCCCATGAAAGAATGATCACACAATGATTATGTAAATGTCCATAAATTACATTATATTAGACAATGAATACAAACAAGAGAAGTAGGTCCACCACACAAAAGGAAATAGTGTCAAATATTTCATGAATCTCACAGGAAGAAAAAGTGAGATGAAAAATCCTTACAACGTTGTAATCAATCGAGTCGTATGAGAAAAAGTTAATAACCAAAAAATGAATCTTCTAACAAAATGAATATAAATATAATCATGATAATATATATCAAATGGCAGTAAACAATACACCACATGAAATAAATAAGTGGTGAATAATTGAGATCTCACGGAATTAAAATCGAGATAAGAAATCCCTTACCTCGTTTCCAACATGACTTGTATGTTCCTTATTCTTCATGAATAAAAAACATAAGTTAATTTATACATTGTTCAGAAACATTTTAATTTTTATTATTACATTTATATCACTTATTACTTTGCAATAAAGTTAGTTAATTATTTGAGTTCATATCAGACATTTTGTCGATGTTTGAAATTTGAGTTAAAAAATCAACATGTTATAATTTCAATTTGTCCATGTGGTAAAAACTCTATTATCTCCAAAATTATATTAATTATTTATATATAATATATATTATATATATCCAGTCTATATATATATATATATATATATATATATATATATAATTGTATATAACATTTGGATATAAGAAATTTAATGCACCGTTGATGGAGACGGTATGCTGTACATATGCCTAAACGATACTTTCATTTTTAATTTATATTTAATGGAATGAAAAAATAATGATACATTGGTAATTATAATTATATTATAATATAATATTATATATGTGTTACATAATTTCATTAACTCCATATTTATATGTTCCGTGTATGTCATGAACGAATCATATATCCTTGATGGGGCAGTAGTCTGCACTTCCTCAAATGAAATTATTGTGTTTACACATTTTGGAAAGCATAAAGTTGTGTTTGTAAAAAAAAAATTAAGAAGCATATAAAAAACAGAAACATAATATATATCATATATAAATACAGTTCCATCATAATGGCCACTATGAGGGGAGGTATGAGATAATTAAACAATCATCGCTTCATGAGGTGTTAGTTTTCCATCCACAGAAATAGTATGTTCTTCACCAATTAGATGGAGGTGTGTGTAAGTATAGTTATAATACTTCTCCTAAAAATATCCTAGTATATTGAGGATACTGTTGTTGTTTTAAAAAAGGGAATAAAAAGTGTTTAGGGGTTGGAGAAGTAAAATAAAACAAAAGAACTTAAGAGAAGACGTTACCTTTACATCGGGTAACTCTCTTTAGTTTGAACCAAAAGGGTTGCATGAAGTGCATTCGGCCAATGGTAAGGCCTCTATAATGAAAATATGGATCCTATAAGCATATTGGAGTAGATTTTGTTTGATCCCAAGGCTTGATAAGTGTGATAAATGGGTAGGAAGTGAGGGATTTTTATAAGGGATAGGTGGGGCTCTTTATGAATGTTTGAAACAATTATTTTATTTTATACTCACCTTTGGATTGAAAAGGTCAAAAAGACATAAAATTAGATTTTAAGATGACTCATAGTTGAAATAAAATTATCCAAAAAGAATTGGATAGGTTTTGGAGATTTTTTTAATATTTATAATCTTATTTATTTAAATCATTTATATATGAGGTAAATACTGAATCATTATTGTGTCATAAATAATTTAATTTATTTGTTGTCCAAAAATTATTAACAAAAAACCATGATGTAGGAAATATTTTTATATTTCCAATGAATATTTATAGTTGAAAATATATCTTATATAACCCCATGTAAAAATTTAATTATAAAAATATATTTGTTTTTGTCATTTTTGTATTTACTTTAAATTGATTAATATAAAGTGTCATTATTAATCTCATGTGGATCCATGGGGTCCCAAATTCGACCCAAGGATTCCCATGGTCGGATATGTATCAACCAATAGGATTTGGATACATGTTATTGTAATTTAATATTATTATAATATTATATTTTACACTTATGTATTATATTTACCATTTAATTGTGGAAAATAAAATATTTACTGAAGTAAATATTTAAAATCTCTAAAAATAAAAGTTACCAATTTACACAATTTGGATCTACTATTTCCAAATACGGTATCAATTTTTCTAAATTAAAAACATAGAAGTGGAAGAAACTCATTTAAAATTAATTCTCGTGTTCAAAAAAAAGCGTGATTTTACGAAATAACAACTATCAAACGATTGACACCTGTTTATGTCCAATTTCAAAGTGAAATTTATTCCAATGTCCAACATTGGATTAAATGGTTAACTTATATTATAATTAAACATTATAACCAATTAAAATGATAATGTAACCATATAAATAAATTACATTAAAACGCAGATTTGAATTAAAATACAGTATTTTTCACTATTCATTAAAAATGAACTTTATCAGAAAAATATCGAAATTTCATCCAAAGTAAATTTTGATGTCTTGAGTCTAACGAATATTTTTATTTTTTCAAATAAAACATAAAATAATGTCCAAAACTTGATTTAAAGAGGGTTCTCCATCAAAATGCGGTAAATCGACCTTTAAAAGAATATTAGAGTATTTATGCTTAGATTCATTAACATTTTAAGCTTCTATCTTGTATTGGATAAATGTAATGATATTCAAAAAACATGTAAAATGATATTGTAGTTATTTTTATTCATTCTCACCAATACAATGGCTATGTGTTAACTACCATTTAAAATTACAATATTATATTATTAGTGTGCAATGTAAGATTTCAAAGAAACCAATTATTGTGTATCGGGTACTCCATCAAACATAGAGTCCCCTTTAAAGAATAATTAATATTTGATTAAAAAAATATTAATAAATACGAAAAATTTCATGTTATTTATTTACCTGGGATGTTACATATTTTGCCCAATTCCATCCGCTACACACGTATCTACAAGGAAACTTGGGGAATAACAACATTTGAACTTATTAGAGTTAATCACTATTTTCAGAAAGTCATTCAAATTTTCTATAGTATAATTTTTTTTCATGATCATTCTTCCTTCATAAACTATATCTAAAAAAAATTATATTATTCCTCATTATGATTTATCTTGGAATTGAATGATGTATTCCTTGAAATTTGTAAGGCTATCTCAGGGTCACAATATATAGGAATATTCTCTTATATAGGCATGAGTTCCTCTAATAAAATTCTAATCCAAATCAATTATCCGCAACCCTATTAAAATTTTATATATTCCACCTCAATCATAGATAAATCAAAAAGTGATTGTAATACTAAAATCCATCTCACCACTCCTCCAGTAATAGTAAACACATAACTAGTAGTGGATTTCCATCTGTTCAAATCACCTATGAAATATGAATCAACAAGTCCACAAATGGTAATTTTTGATCCAACGTATCATATTGTAGGATCTGAAGTCCCCATAATGTACCAAACTATCTACTTAATTATTTTAAAATTATCATATCCTATATTCTCTGAACCCCAAATAATTTCTCCAACCATATGTTCAATATTCATTATAGCACAAACCATAGTGAACATCATGATTCTCAATACTAATTAACATAGTTATCAATACATATCTATCACTTATACTTCAATAAAAAGAATCATCATAGAGGATAAAGTGTAATTAATAGGAATATGGGTACATATTATCTTACAGTATTTCATGATTAATAGCTTCAATATTTTCCTCCAGAAATAATCCTTTTATAACTAACTATTCCCATTATTTATATCACAGTTGATCTACATTCAATGAATTTTTTTTATATTCCCAAGGAATTCATTTCAAACTCTCCAGTCAACTATGACTTTATCATTTGGATCTGATCTTTATTAGCTCATATAAACAACATTCCTTCCACACATAATAAAATAATGATAAAATAATTTCCATTCAAACCCTTGAAATATACAGAAGGATATGAATGAATTATACTGTATCAAATGATCATGATATAAGAATCAAATCCACTTCACCAACACTAGGATACTGGTTGATATTGTACACATATTTTTTAACCTGAAATCCATGTTAACATTTCATTATTCAAAAAATATCATCATGTTGGTGGATTTATATTTCATTATGAAATTCATCATAGAGAAAAATATTTTTTATATCTAGAAACTGTAGATGTAATATTTATACATAAAATATCATTTGAAATACCTGAATAGTCATCAATCTAAAAAATGAAAAAAAATCATTGAAATCAATACCATTCATTTCATAATATGCAGCAACGACAAGTCTCACATATTAAATTTATATAATGAACTTTACATCTTTCTAGATTTTAACGACCCATTAATTATTATAGGACAATCTTTTATAAGGAAATGGAATAATATCCCAAGTATTTTTCTTTTGAAAAGCTTCAATTCCATCACCCATAACCTCCATCCATGAGGATATGTTGGAAATACTATTTAACTACATAAAAGAAGATGCATCTCCATCCAATTTTAATAACTGATAAAATATTTTATTCTAAGTGACATAATTTATGTTCTATATTTGTATTATTTTTTCTTGAGTTGTAAAACATGGTCTATAAATAACCTCTACTTGAAAATCATTCTTAGAAAATATCGCACTGCAAACAATTTCATTCTTTAATTTATCCTCTAACTTCAAAGTCGGTAAGAAGGCCTTCCCTGTGTTAAATTAAGGTAATTAAGAGGTCACAAGTAATTTTTTGAAAACTAGAGTGGATTTTGGCCCCACTCCCACAACATTCGAAATGGAGGTAATCCCTACATTGTCAACAAAATCTATAATGTTCATCCTCGTATCCCAACTAATCAAAGTGGAGGACCTCCCCACACTATCACCCACCAACACAAGGTCCTCCCCTTGTTGAAGAATTACCATGCCATGAAGGATATAATATGGAAGAATAGAGAAACTCAGTAGCCAAGGTTAATATTTTGGGATGTTCCATGTCATTTTGAATTTCATTTTCATCATTGATTATGAGGAATAATGTGAATCAATGATGGACCCTATCATCAGATTCTAGGCTAGGATCCTGATAGTTAATGTTCATTATTCTAAATGGTATGATTCACAGGATCCACAAATACCTCTATAAGTATATGTTGGTGTAGTAATTCTTGGCTCACTTCCAGGATCTCAAGGTTAAGCCTTCTCAATCATCACCAGTTTCCCTCTCAACCTATTCCTAGAATCATGAAGAGCTATTCTAGATTTTGATAGGCAATGACCATCCACAGGATCCAGTAAATATTCCTACATCCCTTGAATATGAGGTAGTGGTTACCATAAAGACCTATATAGTTGTAATTATGTGGTCGGTACATCCCTCCAAATATGACCCAACATATTGAGAACATTTGGGTCATAAATCGACAAAACCACCTAATTTCCAACCACCGTACAGATCTAGATCAGTGCTAGTTACATTCTATGATAATGCACAACCTGATGCTTCAGATAACCTAGAGATATGTTCCACTAATAAGAAAGAGTTACTATGGAAGACTATATATTCTGATCAGTTTTCAGTGGGTTTTCTAGAAAAATGCGACTACCAACCTCGATGTTACAGAGTCCCTCAGCCAGGCTAGGCGTCATACTTCAACCAGAACCTCTGGGAAATAATTCCCCGCCTCTTTGATCATCTGTTGTTTCACCCAAGAAGACATTATAATCTCAATGACATTGATCAAGAGTTCCACATGGTTGACTTGGAACCAACCCTATAGGAACAACACCATAAGTCACCAACTACCACCCAAATCTCCAACAAAGATGAATCAATAACTGCATCATTCATTACAAAATAATTAAAAAAGAATCCCCACATGTGCTGAATTATGGTTGGGGATAGAAAACGTCTCTCTACTTCATCCCTATCATGCGATGGCCTAACCTACCCATTGATATTAGGAATATACCTCTAGGTATCATTATCGTGAACATGGTTTCCCCTGAGTTTTATAATGAAGGTAGATCCGAAACAATGTATAATAAAGACAAGATTCCCAATGAGGTAGCATAGTATTAGGAATACCCTCATACAAGTGTTCGTACCCACCTAGGAAGGAAGCCTCTTAGCCTCATAGATCCCTCTGCATTGTAGAATACTAATCAAAATGGCAGAGATGGGATGGGGACATATAAATCCCTACAATTCTCTTGATGTAACACTAAAGACATAGGTCAATATCACCATCGCTACCTTACTTTAGTAGGTCGCAGATCAGAAGATGATTATTGATGATCTCCTAGCTGAGTGGTGCCAAAATTATAGTTCTCTTTAGTAGTGTCTTGTTACTCCTCCACAGGGTATGTAGGGCTAGCAATAGGTGCTCTTAATCCAGTAGCATCCACTTGATTCTAATGATACTATGCATCATGATAGAGTGGAGGAAAAATATTATGGTATGTAACTGATAAAAGAGTCATTGAATCCACCTGCGCAGTGTGATAACATTCCTAGGAACAGAAATCATACATCTATAGGAGTCGTTGAGCCTACATACCATGTTGATGATCCTCTCAACCCATTGGTGGTTTGGGATTCTAATTAAGATAGGAATACCCACCAGAACATTTTTTAGTCTCTCTCACCACTCACCACTAGCACTTGGAGATGCAATAAGTGGTGATTCCACTTCATAGGAAGTCATATCTGTCATTTTTGGATGATATTCAAGCACCCACAGATGTTTGGAACCCCACATATTCCCCTTTTAATGGGAAAAGCGACCCTTTCCAACATTTGTCCCACTTAATCATGAGGTGTGGGTCTATATTGGGGATTCCAATGTAGAATGAGGTCTCTAATCTCCTATTTTTGGAACAAACATTGGAAGGCCCTACATTTGTTTGGTAAATACAATTTACCTTTTGGTTTATCACTAGATCGGAGAATCCTTGTAGAATGTTCATCTACTAATTCAGCTCTACTATATGAAATTCAATCATTTCCAACCTCTTCATATGAAAACTATTATCTTTTCATCACACCACAAAATTACTCACCTAGTGGAAGGACCTCAATTATCACCTTGAAATGTCACTAACTTAAGATAAGATAATGATGATGTGATTAGGGAACATCATGTCTGATTTGGTCCCTACCCTCATCACTTAAAACATCTCAAATGGGTTCCTATATTTCACTAACAAGGCCCAATGTGTGTATGAGGCCTTATAATAGGTCAAGAAGGAAAGCCCATTACCTATCCCATCTCTTATAAAAAAATCCTTTGTGTCATATACTACCACCCATCCAAAGCCAATTTTTTAATTTTCTAAATAGACGTTTTAAGGGTAACTGGTAACCGTACAAACAAAATGTCCAAATTCAAACCAGAACCACAATGCGGTATCCAAACCTTCAAGATTACAATTCCGATATTCAAATTTCAAACTTTAACCGATATCATGATGAAACCAACCCTGCACACCACATGTCCACCTTGTTTCTTACCCTTGAAATCACATGTCACCATCATCCCATCAGAGTAGGCTGTTGATGAACTGTTCACCAATATCGTCATCGCCTGCCCCGTCGCACCGCTCATCAACGCCGATTGAAAACTGCCATCCTTGTTGCCAATAATCTCCATAGCAGTATGCCAGAGAATTTTTTCCACTGGATAGGAGCGAATTCTCTCCAAAACAGCCATGAAGAAACAAAAAAAATAGGATCCAAAAGAAAAATCACTGAATCAACTATTCCAATCTCGCATAAATATTTATCTTTCCTACATAGTTTCCCCATAAATCGACACCATAGACCCACACGAACATCGCCCTCGTTAACCTCCGGGAAAACTATTGTCAATCCGAATGCCATATCCCAAATCTCATAAGAAACACCACACCAAATCGACCTGGGTAGGGGTGGTGGGACTCGAGGCCATGGCAGAGTTGAGCGGCATACGCCTCCCTTGAGATTCAAGACCTTCGCCTTAGATAAGCCCATTAAATCCATAACCAAACCAAAGCATTTCTAAAAACCATCCATTCGAACAATATCATAAAAAAAGAACATCCAACTCAACATAAACTAAAACCCTTCATCAGAAATCAAAACCGAATAAATAGAGATAAAATATCCATGCCCAGGAGAGAAGGAGGTTGACGCAGAAGAATAACAAGATCGATACTGCATCCATCCCTCCTCCTAAACCATACCAAGATGACCTGATGCCCACATAGAGCCTGTCCAATGACGGGTTGAGTTTGATGGGTAGATCGTCAAGGGAAGAGGAGGAGGAGAAGAGTACCAGACACCACCACCGACGTCGTCCCATGTCGTCTGAAGCTCCATCACATTGACCCAAGTGGTGGTCTGATGAGCATGGGTTAGTCGGCAAGAGGGTTGATGAGAGGCAACCATCATCTTCACTAGATGCTGATCAAATCAAGGAGGGGGAGAGAGATGAGCTTGAGAAAGAAGAAACCCAGGCGAGGAGAACCGTGGAGACGAACTGGGAAACCCAAGAGTGAAGGAAAATAGGATAGGCGGAGAGAGTGTCGCGATCCAAGTCAGAAGGGGGCCATTTCTTCCTACCACCATTGAATTTGTGGATGAAATAGATCTCCTAGAGATGTTGGCCCCACAACTAGAAGAGATTCTCAGAGTGTGGATACTATAGCATGTCCATTCTTTCCCAATGCAGAATCAATACGCTTGCCTCACTAGGAACAACCACCAAGATGGAATAATGTTGCTCTAGACCCCCCATATGGCTCCATCCCTTTTCAGGGATAGGAATAATGAGTTCCCTTCATAGATCAGAGAAACTAGAACTATGTTTTCAATGATGTACATGTTCCTAGCTATTTCTATCATTCCATAGAGAAGGGTATTTTGTTGTTGGAAGAGTGTTGGAAGCCCCCTAAAACTAATAATACTGATCATCCAGAACATTTCCCATAGAGAAGGATCCTTGGGAATTACATCAAATAATACTATTGGTTCAAGGATTAGCTTCTTGACCAATTGGATAAAACATTTTTTTCATGTTTGGAAACAATTTATCATAGGTGTCACACAACATTGTAAATCTAGATTGAGACATTGACGGTGAAGAAAACATATTTCCAAGCATGGGACATAGAAAAATGAGAAATGATAGATTTTCATAGATGTTTCATATGTCCACAGTGTTATCCATTCCTACTTGGGTTGTCTTGAATATCACAGATTTTCAACACCTTTTTTGGATGATGATTATTCCTCTAAGTCACAACCTTCTATGTCTTAAAGTGTAAGAAATTATAATGAAAGGGAATAAAAAGTCCCCCACCAGTGCCAAATATATTTGACAAACATGTTTAATTCATGCATCCAGATACAGGGATTGACCCCAGGGTCCATCCAATATTTGAATATACCTCATTAGATTGACATGAGTATGCCACCATGAAAACCCTCGAGTTAGTGGATCCCTTCATGGTCTCCAATGATGAGGAGTGCAATGCAAACCCCCATAACGCCATTCATAATTGTCATTGAAAATGTTGTTTAGGATTTTTGAAACTCTAGAATGATAAGGATAATGCTTCAAGAAAATATGTGCATGCCACCGAGACTAGGAAATGTTTTTTCATAGAGTTCAGCAAACACATTCTCTAAGCCCAATTCATCATACAAACCTTAATTATTTATCATTTTTACTAAACATGTAGAATATCTTTAGCCACATCAAGATAGAATATGTCATGCTAAATCTTGGCCTCATCTAGATGAATGTATGCTAATATTGGTTCTGAGTGAGTAAGCTGGTGAGAAAAGGCATGTTGTCAACACTAGTCAGAATCCAGTGGTTCATGTGGCCGCACCCATCATTCCCCCAGCCAATGAGCGATTCCTTGTTTGTAGAAATTTCCATATGGTTCGAAATTATGATATATTGAAAATTATTTTTTTGAATATGTGTAGATATCTTGATCCTTGATGCCTACTTATTATTTATTGAAATGTGTGAGGCCCTCGCAGAAGTCTTCAAAACCCCCTCCATTTCAAATTACCACTAGCTATTGTAGTAATATAATATGAAGAAGATGATGAGAATGAATAATTCCATGCTTTAATATTGTTCTACTGAGAATATGGGGGCTCTCTCGTGCATGAGAACATTCATCCACTGTATATCATAAGTCAGTTCAACGACGTGGAAGCCTATCGCTGCCTAGAAGACATAGGTTCCAGGATCAATCGCATCCTTACACAGATGCTACTCGGGATAGGACTATCTAAATAAATCTTGAGTCCCTCTAATGTGAAGATATATGATTATGAAAGGACCAAGAAAAGACAATTATGATGAACCTGGTTGAATACATAGTTCATCAGCTTGGTAGTAAAAGTTGAATTCAGTGTTTCATCATAGGAGACTTCCTAAAACACATTTATGGGTAGGCCCTAGATTCATATTCATGTATAATTACCGTTATAATAAAAAAAATTATTGATTTAATCCCTTAATTTTAATTTAGGCATGCTTCAGGGTGAAGTTTTACCTTTTGAATCCTATGAAGCCAACTAGCTAGATGATGACTTGTAAAAGAGAAAGGACAAGAATGTTCTGACCAATGACGTTGAGAAAAAAATGGTTTAGTAATCCCAATGAATGATTTGGATATGTCATTCATCCAAAAAAATCCCTATTTATAATCAATGATGCTATATTTGGGATTATTTTTCATTTACTAGATTATATGGCATCATGTCCCCAAGAACAAGGAATGTCAGAAGATTACATCATAATCCTACATAAGTATATCCTGAGTGATACTAGAAGCCTCAAAACCTATGTATTATTCATATGTTCAGATAATGAAAACCATTTTACTACATTATCAATTTCTTTATATAGAAAAGGGTTGATTCCATAGAATATGGATCACAACTATTTCTTTGAAATCACGCAGGGACCCCCCATCTGAAGGTCTGATTGGATTAGCTAGATAAACATAATTTCTATAGTTGTAATCGAAATGGATTCCCTTATATAAGATTATGTGTAAACTCAAGTAGGACCTAGTGTTCCCCTAGAATAAATTTTCCTAGATTAATCCCCTACCATTGATTAACATACCTCAGACGATGAATATGATTTAGAAAACACTTCTCTCACATTTGAAGAGGGAATCTCGACCATTTTCAATGAGTGATTTAGTTAATCCTTGGATCTAAGAAAGATCAAAGGCCAATTTTAATCAGTGAAGATATATCCCCATAGGAATAATATTAGTTTGTATCATTCCTAATGAAACGTCATTATGTAATCACCTAGTTCTATTTAAAGATGGTAGGATGAGACCCTCAGGTTTGCCTCCATTGTCATGGTCTCTCAGTTGGCCATCACAGGTTCATGGTGCCTCTTAGAAAAATTTTCCCATATCGTGGTTCCTGAGATGGGGATAATGTTTAAAAAATTATTAAGGAAAGTTTATTACGAGAAGTTAAATACCCCAATTGGCTTGAATACATCATTGAATTCATGAATTAGAGCGGGGATATTAGAGTCTACAATGATTAATAGGATCCGAACATCCACTATAAAAATTATTATTTTCCCCGTCCAGTCATGGAGATATCGATCGATGACAAAACCAAGTTCTAGTCACTCTTCTTCATGGATGGATATTTTTGGTCTCATTAGATCTAGATGGCCCCTGAGGATGAAGATTCAATAACATTTAATTTTCTAAAATGTAATTTTTTCTATCAGTTAATGTGTTTTAGTATGAATAATGCATAAAAAAGTATCTTAAATACATGCACTACATATTTGAAATGAACCTTAAGAGTCTAGTGTGTTTCTACTTGAATGATTTGGTGGTCAAATAAAACTAACCATAATACTATATTAAATATCTTAGTAAATTTTTGGAATTCATATCCTATCTACATTTGAAGATTAACTCCTTGAAGTGAACCTTTAGTGTTACCTCATGGATGTTTCTTATCATTGACATCATATATAGAGGTATAGATATCTAACTAGAGAAGTTAAATTCGGTCATCTAGAATCCTCCAATGAACATCCTATAGGAGATCAGAGGTAGTCAATTCATGTTATCCTACATATGCCGATTCATCAGGAATGTAGAAGGAAAATGTAAGACCTTTTATAGGATCATGAATAATGTAACCAGCAACTAGTTAGATGAAGAGTTCCAGCACACCTTCATGGAAATCAAGAAATATTTGTTGTATCATCCAATTCCGATGACATCTATCTCTGTGAAGCTTTTTGTTCTCTATGTGACATCCTTGGAATTATCTTTTAGTACAATTATCACATATATGAACAATAAGTGTGGAGTGAACAGCTTGTAATAACTCATTCACATGCTCCTTAACAAGGAGTCCAGTTATTTCCCCATTAGGTCGAGCTTATTTTCATAGGTTTTCGTAGTGTAAAAGTTGAAGTATTATAGTGTAGCATCAAGATATAAAACTAGTATCCCATGTGGATTTGCAAATTTATATCATGAACTTCCTAATGCCAATATGTATTAGTGATCCATCAATAGTTTAACATTTGGTTAATTATTTAGAAATCTGTCAAGGGACAGGTGTTGCTAAATTTCTATCCACCCAACCAACTCCAGAAGAGGTGTCTCCAGTAGTTTATTTATAATTTGAATCCATCCTATTAGTTGATCAGGCCATGCCATGATGGCCGATTCATTTTGATGTTTTCTCTGTAATCCTAATAAGTAGAAGCCTTAATGATCCCAATCTCAACAAAGTAGGCATGGGGTTCATCTTTGTCACTCATGTACATGATTTATTTACTTGCACATTCCTTCTTTTAGAAGGTAGTCCAATAATGATGATGAGTATCGGTCTCTAACTTATGGTCCCAATATATACCTAAAGGTCAATTTACCCCTCATGCATATAAAGGTATCCTCCAAGTAAGTCATCAATAAAATCAATGGTGAATAAACAATAATAATGATGAAACTTGTTCTATTATTGGAGAACACTCAACATTTAGTGTCCCAGTTACCTTCCCATCTAGAGGTGACTCATGTTACCTTGTTTCGAAATGGTTGATCTGATAGCTTGTCTTTTCTAGATGCCTCTGTTGTAATTCATGACTAGGAAGATTTTTTAATTAATTAAGCGTACTGGAAGGTCATCAATCAGGTCATTCTTGATGATGATGATGATAGATAGCAGGTGAACCTACTAAAGACCAATGCTTCCAAATCCGGACCCTCAGTTTCACCTTTTTGCAGAGGAAACTATGGATTGGATAACTCATCTTGTTGATTATCTCCATCATGGTATTCTCTTAACATACATATATTAATGGGAGAAAATAGATTTGAATGTAGTATATTTCTCCCCCCAGATTTGGACTATCCTTACAAACACTCACTAGAGATGTGGGTTTGATGGAATTCTTAGCCTTTTAATTTTAGGATTGGATCTCACCCAAGTTATGAAGGTAGTTCATGTAACATTTTCTGGTGCTCATAATGCAGGATTGTAGCTCTCCCACCAGATTTGAATGTTATGATACTTATAGTCCATCATGTTCGATGACTGTATCAATTTCACCATGATGATCCATGTGTGTTAGATATATGCCAGCATTTTTCATCAACCATCAGATCTCCTATATACCACCAAGTATTCATGGCCCATTTTGGTGTGGGGAGTTGATGTTGTTGGCCTATATCCACCAACGACAGTGCACCAGATCAGGCTCATTACGATAGTGAAAAATTTATTATCCAAGTGTATAGATATGATCACTATTAGGGATTTAAATTCCCAATATGTTATTTAATTTTTTATCTCTAACATAATTCACCAATTTTGAGTTCCTCACATTTTCATCACTAACAGCGACACAAAATACCATGCTAGTGAGCTGAAGAAGATGTATATATTGTACAAAATCCATTCCAACCATACTTCCCACTATAATCAATAGGAAGATGGATATATTGATGCATTCAATAAAAAATCTCCAATATTCTATAGAAGATGGTGGGGCATAATAAAAAGATTTCTCATAACATGCTCCACAATTGTCTCTAATATTATCAAATGGAGACTCGAAATTCATCTGAGGTAACTCCATATTCCAGGGTGTATGGAATAGAAGTGATATTCCCCATAGATATTAAATTATTATTTCTCCAAACTACTATCTGTGATCAGTAGATGCTATATATAATGACAAAATTCCTTCTAACAAAGATATAAACCCCTATAGAGAATAAGATACAGTCGTTGTATAATCTAGAGATGATTCTGAATAGTTTAGTAAAAGAATTCAATAAGAATTATCATCATTATTTCTTCCTATAGGGAGACACAAATCTATATCTCAGAATGATAATTATACCTAGTAGGAAGACACCAATTTTAGAGCCCATGTGGGAAGGACCTTAGGTCATTAACGTGGAATATCATGACAATTTATACTCTTTGATAACCATGGAAGGAGAGAACATTACTCCTCGCACTAGCACCATTTTCCAAGAACAATACATTGTGTAAGAAAAAAAAGATGACACATCATTGTTCCATGACGTTAAACTACATAGCACCATTGGTCCTCTAAGAATGAACTTAAAAGAAACATAGAAAATTCATAGTTTCATGAAATTAAATTACATATATGTCATTGTACAAGTTGCATGATGTTAAACATTGTAACAACCAAAATATTTAGAACATGACATTAACCTACATGGATTATTCCTATCACCTGACCTAATGTAGTGATATTTTTGTCCTATCCAAACAATAATAAAATAAGTAACAACCAATGTACTATTTTTGTGTTGTTAAACTACGTAACAGTATTGTCCTAGCTGCATGAAGAGAAACTACACAAAATCATAATGTTATTTCTATAGAGGTAATCACCATTACGGTTGGTTATATACCATTCAATGTTTGAGAACTATGTATAGTTTGATTCTTATCCACATAGGATGAAAAAGAAACATGCATTTTACATACTGGTCCAACAATCCGAAAAGGAAAAAAACATGCATCCTATTTATAGATCATACATATGAATGGATATTTCCAACAAGAAATACATGCATCTTGATTCCGATCCATATGGGATATATAGTGACACCGAATAATATTTCCTTTGGGACCATCCACAAATCAGTCAATTTTGGGATCCTTTTCCTTAGATACAATCCAAACATTATGACTTTAAACTATAGAAAATTCATTTCAAGGTTTATGTGTGTTAAATTAGACTCTATATCTCATTCACATTAGGTTATTCCAATCCCATACCTAATGGAGGACATGCAAATTCATTTATCCTAGTCCATATGTCATTAATTTATACAAATATCCCCTATGGTCCAAATCTTATGACCTTTAACTATGAAAATTTTGTCCTTGGTAGTGTTTTGTGTGATGTGGACCGCCTTGGTCCTCATTCATGATGGCTTATAACTTTTAATCCAAGCATATCCCTTTAAGAATACTTCCCCTAGTATCCCCAATGCATGAAGTTAAACTTCATTCATACCCTATACATTTTTAGGATACCTATCATATAAGAGATAGTGTTTAGATGAATTTAAACTAGTATTAATCATTATATAATAATGAGATGGTTAGTGAATGTTAATCCTAGTTCTGAACATGAGATTCCACACAATAACCATAAGATTCCACCAATTTCAAAATTAGAGAGAATCACCCATGTTGGCATTGGTCTCTTACTGTACCTTGTTCGATAACCACATGGGGATTTATTCCCATCATTATGGTATGGATATTGGTGATCAAGATTATAAACTCTAATCCTAGAGTTAAATTCATAAAATACCTCATCCCCTTGGCCCTATCTTGGTTTGAGATTTATTTCCTTAAACTAATAGCTTCCCTTCATCCCAGAATCACAACTCGAGATTATATTCCAGCCTTCTCAAGAATAAATATGTGTTTTCTGGGGCACCATAGTACTCATTCATGATACGGGTTTTATGATTCCACATTACACATATCAATTTTGGGGTGATCACCCTATGGTCAATGAAACATGACTTTAAAATATTCATAACTGTCCAAACTGAGTGACCATTAACATGGATCAGTAGTAAAAGAATCATGAATTCAAACTATTTATGGGTTTCCTCTGGGATGTGACTACGTATTGTTGGGCCTCCATGGAACTTAGTCACGATGGGTTTGTTATAAAACTTCACTACATATAAACATTAGATGCATCCCCCCATTATGATCCAAACTCTATGAACATGAACTGTAAGTGATCATCCTCAATGCATGACATTAAATTGTGATCCTACCAAGTTCAAATTCAAGATAAATCATGATAATTTTGGGATGCCTATATTCCATCACTAGACATGACTATGGATACTGGTGTTGAAATTTCTCAACTCTCCCATCATGAACTATGTGTGGCTTTATTCCTATCCTCATGGGATAAATAGTGACTCATAGTAATTTCTTCTTTGGGGCCAACCATAAATCCATCATCCATTTGTCCCCATGGCCTCACATATAGTCCAAGAATTATGAATATAAACTATATGTTGTTCATATTAAGGTGTGTATGTTTTACATGAATCTTTTATGCCTCATTCACTTCAAGTTTTATCTCCTATGTACTATATATATATATCACTAGAGAGTTATTTTTCATCATGGTACATGTATCATGACCTTAAACTATTTGTAGAATGTCGATGAATAATTTGATAAAATTTTATGAGAGTCTCCATAGGTATGTTTTGTGTGGTTTTTTGGTTTCCTTGGTCTCTCATTCATGCTGATATTATATAGTCACCACACTACACCTATCCTCTTTGGATAGTCCTCTTTGGTCCGAACACAATGACATTAAACAAAGAACTATGGTCCATGAATTATGAAGTTAAACTATGTGAAAACCTTTTTGGGAATGTGAGGCACAACAACAGACCTTTTAGGTCCTCATTCACATCAGGATACTCCTTTCGTGCCCCACATAACACTTTTTCTTGAGGTACTCCCCATTGCATTGGTTCGAACACCCTGACCATAAACCAAGAGAATATAGTAAAAAAATCAAGACTCTAAAATATATACAGGTCATCTCAAGAATATGTGATGTATAATTGGGCATCTCATCCCCTCAGCCCCAGTAATATATTCACTCCATCATTCTACATATGTCTATTTTAGAATCCATCCCCCATGGTCTGAGCATTATGACCTAAAATTAAGAGCCCATGGTATGATATTTTAGATCTTAAACTGATGAAACTCTCATTGTCTATGAAAAAACATTTATATATTTTCAACATGTCCATGTATTATATCCATTAAACTTTTCGTAGCCCATACAGTTTATGTTTAATGACTTTAAACTGTGTATACTAACATACTAGACACCCAACATTAAACTATGTTTCTACAGCAGAAAAAAAATTATTACTCTTAATAATAGATTATTTTTAACCTATTTAAAACCAAGATTCGCCATATGATATTTTTAGGAGGTAAAAAAAATGTTACCCCATCCTCGTAACAATGGATTCTTCATAATAATAATATGATGCTCAATTTCATCACTAGAGAGGAATAACATCTATAAACATTGATCCTTTATCCTAACTTATTTCTATAATTATACATGGATTGATTCCCATCCCAATGGGATAAATAAAAATTGACATACATTTTTTATTTGTGACCAACCAAAAATTCATAAACCCATTGGCACCGATCATGGTCCACCCAATATGAATTTAAACTATTACCAAAACCAATGATTGAATCCCACATTCTAATACACACCATTCCACAAATTATGTGTATCTAGGATTGGATGTTCATCACAATTAAAATCTATATAGAGCCCTTAAAAGTGATGGTATCATGCTATTTTTGGATCACCACCTGTCATGGGTAATCACCGTAATGGATCTATGCCACCAAATAGTGGATCAGGTGTTTTGAACTTTTTCAGCAGTAGACCACACATTTTCTCACCCCATTCTTAACTGGTGTGATTGAGATTCATATGTTTTCAATATGGTCAAAATATGACACCTACAAATCATTCTCCCTTAATAAAGATCTTGAAAGACTTATATTACCTCATTTCCACATTCTTATATCTTAGTAGAATTCTAATACTAATTGGATCACCCCTATGTTTGTTTCCATATTTCATGAATTAGTGTTCATTCATTTCAGCACTGATCCTGACTCACACAATATTATGATTATTGTAAGGGTGTGTATATATGTTGTCAATCTATAAAAGTGAGACCTTGGTCCAAACTCTAATACCTTAAATTGATAGTCAATGTCTAAGATTCGTGAATTTAAACATCATGCGGGTTATCCCCTTAGAATTTTTCTTTGTGGTGTTGGGTATCTATGGACCTCACTCACATCATGGTTATCACCCTGTTACAAAAAAAATGTCCATTTGGGATATTAAACACATGGTCTAGATAGTATGACCATAAATTACGTTCAACATCCGGGTAAAAATATATTAATCTTTGAGATGAAACTTGATCACATGATGTTAAATCAAACATTTATCTATAATTAGCATATGAAGTTAAACTTCATGTCAAACGTCCTCACCATATGATATAAAAATATCGATCTATCATCCCTTTTTGACAATGTAAAACTATAGGGGTATCTTAGGCCCTCTTCTACGACACATTCCGTCATTGTAGTTCATTTATTGTATCACTCGTGTTCCCTCAACCCCTAACCAAAATTTGATATAGTTCTCCCTTGAAAGATGGGTTTTATCTTTTTCCAAACCAATAATCTTATAGAAATGTAATAAAAGCTTCAATTCCATAATTACATGAGTTTTTGAGTCTATTCGAGTAATCCATCACACCATTCCCATTCATTACATTCCCCTTATTTGGATCCCTATCCTCTACTACTTCTCAATGGACCCTTAATGGTTGGATGTAATTACATTATTTCCTAACCTAAAATCATGGGACATCATTCGAGAAGATATTGGATGAAAATATTTGATTGGTTCCATGTTTCGAACATGATCAAAGTTTAAAAACGTTTTTTATCTATATTATAGGATAAATAGATAGATTTTATTCTTCATCTATGTCCAGATGTTATTCTATACCTCCACGACACTCTCTTTGTGTTCTGAATTTTAGGAATTTTAATTCAAACTTCTCCTTACCCTTTCTACAGGATTAATCCATTTCCCCCGTGTTATATCATTCCTGTATTAGAACATGTTGGAATAAATATTCAACTATTCAAAGAGCCATGTTCTCGAGGCACAAATTCTCTTAACCCAAACACTCTTTGTGGTCATTCAACAATAGTATACCCCTATTGCTTGATGATTATCTGAAAATCATATAAAAATGATCACTCATATGGTAATACATTTTATAGAATTGATAATGACTCATGTGAACTTATTTATTAGTCAGTGGTTGTTTCACCAATATTATTGTAGTGTGATAATTATGTGTGGAAAAAAGATATTCATCTTTGAACATAGAAAATTTTCAAAGGAAAAACAATATAGTAGTAGTAAGGTCCATCAACATGTTGGTTCCTCTAATGATTCTTGTATGAATTTACCATATGACTCTACTGTGATAATTGAGCATTGTGGCTCCATCATCATAAGGCATGTTGTATCCAAGTTTTTATTACTTCTTTTGATCTCTATATCATCTTCCTTAGCTACCAGACAAAGATCATGAGTTATAGTATCTTTATGGTCTCACTCGACCTGGAGTCTAGTGATTTGATCATTAACTTGCTTCATTGGATTCTAGGCCTCCTTCGGCTATGACCCCAGACTAATGATAACCTCTAATTGAGTTTTTATGAAATCAGTATGATCTTACATTTGTTCCTCCAAATAGTGGATCTTCCGTTTTAATTATAGAACATGAGAATGTTATAATCAATATCATAATTCCAGGAAAATTCCACATGATGGATTCCTTCATGCACCCACTCAATTAGAAAATATCGCACTAGTATATGAAGACCATAAGATTCCACCACTATAGAAATTAGTTTTTGCAACCAATATTGAAAAGCTCCCATATGGACCACTATTTTTGGTTCTGAATTTTGATTGATAAAGTGTTATATGAACATCCATGAGATGCACTAGAATATGAAATTCTCTTTGGATGCATCAGTATCAAAGTCTTCCAGCAATTAATGACATTAATTCTCGTACTCATTAAAATCGATAAAAAGGTCAGCAGTAAGAACTTCCTCTAAAATCCTCTCAGATGGGATGGGTTGTATGTTATGAGGCAGGTCATCCTAACTCAACACTTCCTGAAAATCCTTTTTCCTAACATTCTCAATTTTTTCCCCACCAATGGCGTCACCCACGGCTGTTATCGACTATTCATATGAGACAATGGTCAGATTAGATTGGGTGACTGGTTCTTCACGAACTATTCTTGATATTAGATAAGGTCCCATGTCATTCTCTATTTGTAGAGACTTCCATTTCTCAATCACTATTCCGGAAAGGAACATGTCATTAAACTTGATCATAAAATAAAAAGTGAGTTTTTTGAACGAAAAGGATTTACGAGAGATGAACATCAATGGATTGGTCACCTATGTTACCGCATGGCCTTCAACTATCACAGAGGCTTGGGGCCTGGTGGTTATTTTATCAATTTACATTAGATCCTCTTGTGATGGTTGAGTATGAGCTATTTGAAATAAAAGAACACTTTGAAAAAAATTCTTTCTGAAACATTTGTTATGGATGACTGATTCAAAATTTTATCTTACCACGAGGTTGATGAATCTCAATGATGATCTATCAAGAGCCAACCACTTATCCAGTAGTTGTTTCTACTATATGAATATAAGGTAATGGCCACCAGTAGATGTCATGGAGGTATTGATGTTCCAAAGTTGTAGTACTGCTCTTCATCAGCTATCCCCCAGATGCTTCAATCCTAGATACAAGCCTTAGGATGTGCTCCGCCATACCCATTTTTGTGCCTTCACCACATTAGTATGGGACCCATTCATAGGGTTCGGATTCTCATAGAAATAATTAGTTTCAGTAAAAGCATCTGGGTTGTGATAAGAATGGTACACAAATGTTATGTAAGTTAATACAAACATTGAGGAACTCATTCAATTCTTTTGAAGAGGATTCCATTTCACCAATATCAGGGGTAATGCCTTTATGAGTGGATAATCACCAATATCAATCATCCCCAGACTCTTGCACTTATTCTTTAGTTGACACCTAACCACATGAATCATCAACAAGTTGTGTCTCATCAAGAATTGGTTCACCAATAAACATCACCTGAACAAAAGTAAAAGGATGTATGGATTCCCTTCAATGGAATGTGATATAATTCATGGTATCCAGGTGAATGTGCCACTCATTAATGACTCCCCTAACCTTGATCAGTGAAATCCTAATCCTTGGCATCTCGAACAAACATCGGGTCAACTTCCTCTATAGAACCTCTATTGACATCAATGTCCAAAGCATCCTCTAGGGTAACCAGAGAGAAATAAAGACATCATCAGAATTATTTTTTAGTAGATTATATATATTTACCTCCAGAGACTCCATTGATGTCGTTTGAGGTATTTTCCACGATCCTTTCCCTCAAGAATGTTGGGGTAGAGCCATACCTCACTACATTCCAATCATTTTTCCAACTTGAGCGACCCTAGATGGTTTTCTCACAGATCGAGAAGATGTATTCTTACTTCCTCGCTACACTGGGTCCTTTCTATCCATATGTTAAAACACTTAATTAATCATTTTTATGATTTGAACTGTATATGATTCCACCTAGTTGTAAGAAGAGTCCATTGACATGACAACGTCTTCATTGGTTAGTAGCATCATTATGGTTTCACTAGAGTTCACAATTACCATTGTACACCATAGTTGAATAAGGATAATAGTGTTCTTATTTTCACTGACCCCCTTGTAGACATTCTTCATCAGCTTTTGAAGGAACCCAAAAATTATGGTGAAGTGGGATAGTGTTTATGTCTCACAGAAGACATGGACATCGATCTGATCCTCCAACACTTCACCTTTTAAATTATATTAAATTTCACTATATAATCATGATCCTTGTAGGTTACCCACCATTGAGAAACCTGGATTTATGAAGGGATGGAAGATGATGTTTGTGAGATTTTCAATCTGGCCTTTTACCCTAGCATCATCGAGTTTCATTAGCTTGATCCCATTATTGATAACCAGAGATGATCATAAACTGACATTTGGAGGGATTAAAATGTAAAAGAATTAGTAACCACCGAAATGAAATTCAATCCATATATGTAAGAATTAGAAAAACCCACTTATCCTTATGGTATTTCTCCCCCTTAAAATGTGTCCCAGTATGTTTTAGATCCTAGCCATCAGGGGCACCCCAATGATTACTTAATTTCTAGTTGCTAAAATCACGACCATCATCAACCTACCTAGAAATATTCCCACGCATGTGTCTCAAACAAGGAGCTTCTAGATAACCAAAAAGTGGCTAAGCAGACCCGTAAACCCCATAGTCCCACCATATTATACTGCTTAATTTAGAAACCACTCTTTTATCTATGATCAACCAAAACAATATGGACTTCCTCCTCTATGATGACATTGAACAATTTTTTCACCAACTTAGAATCCTCAATCTCGAATCCTACATGATAAAAATTTCCATCATTTCCACCAAATGAATTTTGATATGAAAAATTAGAGAATGACCTAGCTTCTTATTCAATTATTTGATAAGATGTTTCACCGATGTAAGTGTTTTCTACATATAATTCAAAAAATTATCTTATGGAAGGAACATGTCTTATTATTATCCTTTTAATGGGATTATTCTGATATAGTTTTTGTAAAAAATGATGATGCTGACTGTTGGGGAGAATCCGATTCCAGACTGAAAATTTCATTCCAAAAAAATATCGTGAGAATACGGTCGAAATATCGAAGAGATATAAGCAAAATAAAGTAATCAGCACACAATATTTTTTACATGGAATAACACTACCATTCAGAGGATTAAAAAACATGGGGAAAATCCCAAAAATATCTATTATAAATCATAGAATACAAGAATAAAAGTAATTCCTCAATAAGAATTACAAATATGAGTGCATAAAAATCTTGTGTGAAAAACACACCCTTATATGCCACGAACATCTCTCTGATAAACATCCCACTAACGCCATGTATAGTAAGATCAATTTGTGACAAAACCTCACCAATAAATTGAAGAAATTTCAATACCTTTGGGATATTCACAACAACATGTGTTATCCTCGCACTAGCTTGCGACACCAGAATGATATCACCCTCATGATGTATCATTGATCATCAATCGGGACATGTCGCTGGATCACCTCTATCAGGAAGTCTTTTGATACGTGGACTCTATCATTAATTGTGTCACCACTACTCTAATCCTATAAAACACCGACGCGCCACACATGCTACCAATGACGTGAAAACCCCATTTTGGATCTCGGTGGACTACATCATGAATGACATACCAAGAACATCGTCACGCGTGCCATATAATTGAATCATTGTGGTCATGTCACATGGGCCACCACAAACATGGAAACCCCTTCTCGGATCTCGGTTACTGGCTACATCATTCTTGCACACCCTCTTTAAAAATATGTTGTTTCATCGTCTATAAATAGGCACCAAGTCCATAATAACCAATTAATGATGTCAACATCCATTATTCCATCCATTAATATTGGGAATTAAATATCCGTTAATTTAGGGATAAATCCTCAAAAAAATTGATATAAACCTATTCATTAATAGTTTTATTCTCGCATCAATAAATGTGATGAATCTCAACAATCTCCCACTTCATCACATTAATGAATGGAAACACCCAACAAACCCAGTTTGAAAGGAAATTGGACGGTATGACACCAAACATCATCATCTGCAAAAAATATGATGACATTGTTTGGTGCTTTTGATTAAAAAATATCACCAATTCCTTTAAAAAAGAAAACCAAACACTGAAATATTTGTCACATTTGTATCTTCATCGTCTTGATAAACAAAACCAGAACTAGAAACATTTGGCTCGACCATAATAGTGATTACCACATATTCTGGAGCACTTGTAGGAATAAACTGCTTCCCCTACTCAACATCACAAAATTAGACATGTGTATCACTTCTCATAACCTTTTTAAATTTCCAAATCTTATTATTCTTCTATAACACATCAATGATCCTCTCCAAAAAATCCATAATTCTCCTTAAAAATTGCAATTACAAACTAACCTCCTTTGATACCACTTATTGTCGAGAATCCCAATTATAGGCTGAAAATTGCTTTCCAAAAAAATATCATGAGAATCCCAATGAAATATGGAATCAATATAATAAGAATAAATAAATCCTCAAACATTTTTTTAACATTGAAAACCCTTACATGCGAAGGATTAAAACCCATGGGGAAATTTGCAAAAATATCCACTATGAATCAGAGAATACAAGAATCCATGTAATTCTTGAACTTGAATTACAATTGAGAGAGAATGAAAAACATATGTGAGAACCACACCCCGACACACCTTTTGCATCACTTCGATAAATATCCCGCTGACAACATGTATAAGAAGATCAATCTGTGAAAACATTTCACCCTTCAGTCGACAAAACATCAGCATATCACCACCTATGAGATCTTCCCCTGATCATGTGTTATCCTCGCACAAGATTGTGAAACCCAAATGATCTCTCCATTATGATGAACCACAGATATTCAATAGGGGCATGACATATGATCACCGCTTTGAGGAATATTTTTCATACATGGCCCAGATCATCAATTGTGTCACGGCTTCACCACACCTGTAAAACACAGAGGCACTGCACATGCTACTGCTGATGCAACAACCCCTCTCTTACTATTAGTTGATAGAATCTTGGAAACCAATTCAATAATATCTTCACAGAGAAAGGATAATTTCACCATCGTCATCATGTCACATGGGCCACCGCAAACATATAATCCCCTTCATTGGTCTCCCTTTCCGGCTACATCTTGCTGCCACACCCTCTTTCAAAATTTGTTGCTGCATCCTCTTTATACAAACAAAAATTCCATAATCACTAATTAATTCTTCAAAATCTATTATTGAATCCATTAATATATAAAATTAAATATCCATTAATGTTGGGAGAAAATATTAAATTAATGTTGATAAAAATCTCTCCATTAATAGCTTTAGTCTCTCATCAATAAATGTGATGAATCCCAACACTAACTAACCTGTGATGAAAATGTAATGTGTTTTTATTTGGGGACCATCAGCTAAGGAACTATGGAAGCATCTCTTATTTATATTAATGGTGGATAAAACCCAATATGGTACAGCTCTACTATATACTATTATCTGGTGTAGCATACTTAGTGTGCCCAGGACCACTCAATGGTAATGTTTCTGAAAACCATAGTTCCTAATTCTTATTCTAGACTTATCTAATATCCCTCATGCTACTCTCAAATATGGTGGCATAATTGGAGGGAAATATCTCTTCCTATGGTGATTCCCCCAAAACTGGCATGGTCATCCCATTATAAAAATACATGCAAATATCTCCATGCTCTATAGAGGGATGAATATGAACCATGATTTTCTAGTGACTCAGCACATCTTCATGTCTGAACCATGATCTAGGTGAGTCAACCCGAAGGATAGAATGGCCACCTCATCTGAAAACCTAATCATAAATAGAAGAAGATAGCCCCTCACAGGATACGTCTATTTTTGATTAGATAGAATATCAACAATAATATAATTTTATGACAAAAACCTCCATGATCAATGGATCTGAGGATTTATATCCATGTCAGCTCTTCGAGTAGGAGTTGTGAAAAACATATTAATAGGGTTTTATTGATTAGACATATTAGATGCAATAAAATAGGCTAAGGAAGATGAAACCATGAATTGTTTTTAAGATGGTGGTTCATTCAATGAATTTAAAGTAATAAAAAATGATCTTTTTTTGCAAAATAAGTGATCAGCCCTCATTTGTCCACAAAAAATTGGAAAACATCTACCTAAGAGAGTGAAAAATATTATCACATAGAAATTAATGCTACCATACAAGCCCCCCCTCCGCTTATGTATAGTCTGAGACCTGGTCATGCATGTGCACAGAAGTTCCATAGACACCATATCATGATTTTTGTGTGAATATATGATATAACATCACTCATTTTGTAATTTCCCCCACAAACAAAACTTTTATACTAATTTCAGATCTGATTTTGATGTGGGTAATTTGTAGGCACTAAAATTCCATCTGATGGTGGTCACAAATAACTTAGGATAGGTTGAAGACATATTCTGAATGAAAAGGAAAGTCTAGGAACAAAATGGGTGGGGCATGGATGTTTCATGGCATGCACACAGGATTGGGAACCACGTGCAGGATCTATACACACCATGGGAAACAAAATTTCTGTTACCTTCCCTAAAGGCCAATAGAATAACCAAGGGTGCCACACACTGTTGTCCATCTCTACACAAAAGGAACCAAAACCCATGCACAAGCCACTTACACACCAAAGGTGATGTTAAATAGATCCCTTATATGGATGATTTATATGATAAAGGATGAATCACTATGGAATACCTCTTCTGTGACTAAATTTTTGTGCACTCGTTGCCAATGATTATGACTATAAGTATAAATGGCCACCCTTATTTGGAGAAATATTCTAGAAGTTGAAGCATCTATATGATTCACATAACACTAATCTTATGTGACATTATCAAAGCATGAATCCTGTAGGTTAGGAAATTATTTTTTATAGGTTTCCTATGGGTCCGCACTTGGCTGGGCCCACAGATTTTTAATCCTCACCCAACCTTTTTCAAACCATGTTAGGAGAATATAATGTCTCCTCTTACCAACACCATAAACCTTGCACACAACCTCTATTCTTGTGAAAAAATCTTAATTGAAGGAACATGGGTTTTTCTTGTGTCAAAGCACCATATTTGAGCACCCTTTTCATGTAAAACACTGACCTTGCATAAAACTATTGTGTAAAACCCTCCAAACTTTTGACATCAACATCAATGTCCCTAATGAGATGTCCCATATGACTTTAGTGCATGTGTTTCAGACCTCCTACATATATAAATATTTACATCAATTACTAGTGCTTCTCATCATAGTCATGATAACATGGACCTCATGACGTGAAATTCCTACCCACCATTAAATTTTTTATTTAAAAATCCATTCCCCTCATAGAGTTGCATGAGTGAAAATTATTTAACCCCATGGTGTATGAAGTGAGTTCCTCGTGTATGAGATTCATGATGTAATACTTTTGAACACCACATCCTTGTCGTATAATGTTAAACTGCATGAAAACGTCCTCAAAACAAGACGTAAAACTATATTCTTACACAATGAAATGTAAATAATATTCCTCAATTAAGATCATCATATAATTCCACCTTCTGCACACTATTGGTGAAACCACTACACCTGGACAACTCTTAAGGTTAAGGGCCACCCCTTCTCTCCAACTGCGGAATGACTACATGGCCAAAGGGATGTTTCTATGCATAAAGTGTAAGCCCAACATACCATGTTCTAAATAAATAGGATGTTCCATGTATGAATCAAATGGAATTAAATCATACCCACATGGATGAGATCCTCCTCACAAGAAAATACATCCTCCATCAGGTAGATCCAAAGCATGATCCCTGCAGAATCTCCCATCGATGCATCATTCGAAACATGAGTATCATGTCAATTGATTCTTCTTATTTCTTAAAATTTCAAAGAATTTATGTTTAGTGATTATCATAAAAACCTCATGATCATTACAATGAGAATCGTCATGATTGTAATACATAACTACCTCCATCCTATGTGCCACTCCTGTGTGCGAGCACTAACCACTTCTTTCTTTGGGAATCCACCTCTTGTAAAATCCCCAACACATTCTAAACTACATGATATTATATTTCAATCTAATTGGGATAAATTTGAGGCCACTCTATGGTCTAAAAAATAACCAGATCCATCTTGATCTTCAATGGGCCATATCCCCTGTAAGATCATTCACCACACCACCCATCGTGCACCTTAGTGCATAAACACTAGACAAACACCATCCAAGAGAAATCCTCTTCCAATGGGAATATTCCACGAATACTCCCCACACCATCCCAAATCAAATAACCTTTTGTGACACACGCATCCTCACTGCATGTCATTAAATTACAAAGACAGGTCTTGTAACACGACCTTAAATCAAGACACTAAACTACATAGGAATTGATCCTTATCTCCGAAGATGGGAGCATTGGATTCCTCGTCGGAGTTCAATCCCAACCAATGGTAATAATAGGTACTCCCTCCAAGGGATGTACATTAATAATGTGACATCATCCCTTTATGGGACACACCTAATTGATCTTCCTCCACGGGCATTCTGATCCATCATCTTTTATGGTGTAATGTCTTCCATTTATAGAACACACACCTAGATCTTCCTCCACAAGAGTTATGATCCATCAGTCCTCAAGGTTTGACACCTTCCCTTTATGGGACGTAAATACTTAATCCTACTCCAAAGGTATTATGATTCATCTATTGGTAAACCTTCATGGTGATCTCTACCAGGGATGTGCCTCATTAATCTTCCAACATGAGGTATGTTGATCAAGTATCCCCATCCCCACTAGATTCTAATCCCATGGTTTCAAATAGCTACCTCATGATTTGAATGGTATTACTGAGGTTAAATTCATTGTAGATAAGTGCCTTCAGAGTCATCTATCTCATGATAAACATGTTATTCCAAAGGTTAATTATTTGGAAGATACACTCATTCAACATTAGATACCTTTTGATCAAAACAATATGACTTGGCTTCCACATCTTAGATACATCCATTAGATTCCCTCTTATGAGGATGAACACATGTGACTTGTGTTCTGAGTGAACACACATTCCAATAATATCCCACATTGCTAATATCCTGATTGAATGACGTAGCTCCATCATGGGACATTTGAGTGTTTAGTAAGAAGAATCATAATTCATGGGCATCCACAAAGAGATAGAACCATGAATGATTTTCAAAAACATGACTTAAATCTATAGAGGAGACCCGAACCCTGAGGAATGTTCCAAAGTGGAATCCATTGAATGAGAAATTGACATCACATCATCCCATTTTGATCAAGGATATGAACTCTCCATTGAATGTGATGAAAGACACCCAACTTTGGAATGTAGGAGTCTATGGTGATAGAATAATTCCATCGCATAACATGATCTGTGGAAATGTTCCCCAAAGAAAGCATCAAAAACATGAATGAAATAAAAAAATTAAGTTATCTCATAATATATCATAACCAAAATAACCATGAAATTATATTGATGTTTATGTGTCTCAATTGATCAAAAGTTATATATTATTATGGGATTATGTGTCATGTGGTATAATGATATAGAAATAAAGATCTCATATTGAGGGACATGTTTTATAGGATGATAAATGAATATCCTAGTTATTGAAATTTTATAGGATATATTACTAATTGAAATATTGTTTATTCCATTGGAAAAAAAGGTACATATTCATTTTTGGAAACATTCATTCAAAACTACATTTCTAGGACATAAAAAATTTCTACCCCAAACCCATAAGTACTAATCTGGGTAGAAATCATTCAATGGGAGTTAAAAATATTGTAAAGAATAAACTCCCCAAAAAATTGATCAACTAATTTAGAATTTAAATGATATGGAAAATGATATTGGTAATCATTTTTCGAAAAACTTTAAAAATCCTATTTGAAAAAGTGATCAATTTTTTAATTACAATACAAGAATTGTTTGTACATCATGAATTTTCATGATGTTATGCATATGGAAATAAAGTAATTTATTATGTAATAGGAACATTAGTAAATTATCCTATAAAAACATATTTAATTAAGTCTAGGTTGGACATGATTGACATGCGAATACAAGAAGATTTGGTTCTAGTGAAGAGTGAAAAAGAAACATTTCTTCCTCTATCTGCTTACACTCTTTCCAGATTATAGAGATATTAGTTTTAAATATTTCTGAATGATTCAAATCTTCTATAGTTTAATTAATCAAATATCATTAATATCATGTCAATGATTTATTGATATTTAAAGGTGTTGAAACCAATTGAAAATCATGTTTTGATGAAGGATCTAATACTTGTAGATTTATATTTCAGTTTGTCGATGAGTTTCCATTATTCATTAATAATGATATGTTTCTTTTTCAAATCAATATTCAGAAATGTTATAGTCTTAGAGAAAATTTAAATTATTGAAAATAAAATTTTCATCATATTTTTGGAATTGGAAATCTTCTTCCAACTGACATTCTATGATATGATGGTTCAATTTATGATTCACTTGGTAAAAGAGATTCATCTATGTGGTCATTTACATTATTGATGGATGTACCAAGCTGATTGTTATATAATGTGTTTGAAAGGGTATGTATAAAATTGAAGTCATTGAGAATGTTTTATTGTGGAGTGATATATATTTTTGAGAAAGTTGTTTCATTCTATATCATCTACCTATCTGGTGTGGAAAGAATTAGTCTAAAAAATCTCATCACAGTAAGCTGTTGGAGTTGGTGGTCTAGAACCAACTACATTGTACTTTATTCATTAATAAAAGCCTTATAACATCTTGATAGTTATTCTGCGTTATAATTCATGTGATAATGTCCTAAGGACAACTGTTTCAATAAATGGTCATAGCGGATCCCAGCTATGATGAGAACCCATAAGTTCTATAACACTATTCATGAATATATGTTCTATGGCTGGATGATAATATCTAAGAGACAGAAATAATACAGGTCATTAGGGGTGAGGACTCATAAAACATTGAGGCACCTTCTCATGGTGTGAGAACATGGTAATATCCAGGAGGATATTATGAGAATGAGACCCGCTAGTAGGAAATCCACATTTCATAGTGTCATTGGATGTTCCTTTCTACGGACGTGTGTATTGGTCCTTATACTTTAAGATTATTATTAATGTGTATTGCAACTCACACATTTAGATGTATTTACGAAAACTATGATGACACAGTGTTCTCAGCGAGGTAGGATACATTGTGTGAATCATGAGTAATACTGCATTAATAGATAATGTGAGAAAGGATTTTCCCTTCTGTTCCATAACAGATATAGATATCTCAGGCCCTTTGATGGAATTTATATAGCCTAAATAAATCCATGGCCATGGTAAGGTATGGGCGAGTTCAATTCCAGGAAGTCAAAGAAAGAATAATCGAGCACATTGGTTGATGGCACTGGGATGCAACCCACATGATTAAAGATTTCAAGAAAAAAGGATTATATTACACATTAAGTGTTCGTAGGAGGAGACACATCATTGCGGCGTAAAATTCTTTCTCTATGGGTGCCTTGGATGGTTGCAAGATGCTAACCTAGGACTTTAGGCAGGCTCCGCCTAATGCCACTGAGAAAGAGGCCTAGAGGGTCACACACTAAGTGTGTCCATGTATCTCAATTAAATATTAATTTATCATGTTAAATAAATATTATTCACGACAGTGGTTTAATAATTAATTAAGGATGCCTGATCGCATTTATTTCGACAGCTGTTATTCGAGAGAATATATTGTGGACGAAATAATATATTTATTAGCGAGTAATGAAGTTACATTTATTTAAGAAATAAATAGCCATTACTCAAGGTCTAATAAATATGGTGGAGAAAAATGGAAAATAAAAGTACATGCCGTGTATATTAAATATACACACCATGTAGTTTTATGGAAAACAACTTCACACCGTGTATTAATTATTACACACTGTGTAGTTTTCCTGTCGGGATTTTGAGGACATAATATTGTTTTATTAAATTATATTATTTATAATCAGTGCGGGCACATTCCAAGGAATTAATAATTTGAAATGGGGTTTCAATAAGAGTTAATGAAATGAATAAAAAGCGTAACGCGTTTATTTATCGTCATAACTCTATTAACCTCAAACCCGATTATAAATATCCTCACAACCCCAACACTATTCTTGAGCCATTATTGTGAACAAAGGATTTTGAAATACTATCAAGCAAAGAGAGAATTCACATTCCACCAAGAACGCCCTCAAGTTACGAGAGCGAGATCCTCCACCGGATCAAGGCGGTCAAAGGCGGATATCGTAAGCAAAGGTTCTTCCATGCTAGCACCCAGAGATCCCTTCGACAACGTCACGTGGAGCGCGTGTGGATCACTGCTAGAGGAATCCTATACTTGGATTCTTTGATGCTACGACGGATCACATGATCTTGACCGGAGACATCAAATATGAAATAATTCCAAAGAGTTAATTATTTTGAATCCATTAAATTAATTATAAACAACATATAATGATCCTATCTCAATGGTTGCGAGACTCTTCTTTTATTTTTTGTTCTTTGTTCCATTCTGAAGATCCGACATTTTATATCGTGATGGATCCCAGATTGAACGTTGTTTAATGTTAAACATAATGTTGGGAAAACCCACCAATGTGCTTCCATTGCGCCCAGAACCTACAAGTGGTATCAGAGGGGTCATATAGTTGATTATAATTATTTAGTTTTTCATTGGTGATTTATGAATTTAATAATTCAGTTATTTCAATTCATGTTTAATCATTATAGAAATCTGAATTTTGAGATCTGTTCCTCCCCCCACGTTCCTAGTTCACCTCACAGAAACAAATTTTTCTATTAATTTTGATTAAAATAAAATAGAGGAACTCATTCAGAGGAGGCAAACATATTTTTCTGTACAACACCAGAATACACGGTGTGTATTTGGAAGTACACGTCGTGTAGTATGGGTTCAATGCATTGACTAATCCCCCAAATCGGGTCATGTATTGGATTCTTTATAAGAATTTAAGACGCCGTCTGTTTACAAAAAATAGGTGGCACGCGGTTTTCGGATTACACGTTGTGCGGTCCAATGAACATGTTGTGTGGTCCCTTCGGGTAAGGGTTGGTCCGTGTACCTCATACACGGCTTGCCCAGCTGGAAACCGCGTAATGCGGAAACTACACAACATCTGTTCAAAAGAACACATCGTGTACTCTGAAATTTTACGAAGTACATTTACACGCCATGTCCTCAGCTGTGTACTTCGGATGGACGGTTAATAAATTTACACTCCTTGTAGTCGGAACTACACGCCGTGTACTCATCCAAGTTACACAGATTTATTAAAATTAATTATTTATATTATAGAAACCCTTGAGATGTGTACCATAGTGATGGTGTAAAGATGAGGCACAACACGTGATAGTTGTTTTATATATATGTGTTTAATTTAACATCTGTGTAATAAATGGGAATTCACCGGGTTGCTTCCACAGTACAGGATACGTACAAGGATAACTTTAAATGAATTTATTTGTTTAAAATTATGATCTATGAGAATCATAAGAAAGTTCAGAAATGGGTTTAAGATAAAATGATTGATTAATTAAAGATAATTAACTATTTCGAGCGTGATTTATCTTAAACAAGAAAGATTAAAGAATAGAATGCTAGTTTTATTTATTGGTAAATATCATTGAATGTATGGATGATCATGAGCCAGACCAAGACCCTTGTATGTGAATGGTTTTTTTGGGTAATGCCTTGGTCAAAGACCGAAGCACAATTTATTAATTAAAGAAACGACAGTTTACATGAGTCGAAAGGATGGGATTTTATTACAATCTCTTTCAAAGAGGTGAAGTAAATCAGCTGGCAGCACATCTAGCCAAATCATGCTCTGGTGGACACCATTGTTGGCAAGGGCATCAGCAATAGCATTCGCTTCACGGAAGACATGTGTGGCAATGTAGTCAATCTCTTGAAGTGAATTCAAGCAATGAATCCAATGCGTAGTGAGCGGCCATGCGAGATGAATAACACCGTTCCAAATGGCTTGAACAATGGTGGTAGAATCACATTCAATCCACAGTTTTCTTCCTCCACGTTGTAGAGAAAAATCAACAGAATGGATGAATCCTAGCATCTCTGCATCAATGGATGAGGCAATCCCACACCCACTGTAAAATAAACCTTGGCAATGGACAACAAAATCATTAAAAATGGCCCCACAAATGGACGTCCAGGATTGCCTTTTGAGGCACCGTCGACATTCACTTTAATCCAACCTGGCATCGGAGGTTGCGAGAATACATCAAAGGGGTGCTTGGTCTTTGGGAAAATACCCAGGACACAGATACGTCTAGGGATCTCGATGTCTCCAATATAATTTCTCAAACAATATTTTTTAATTGAAGCAGCTTCATGTATCGCAATGAGAATTCTAGCTTTTCCTACATTGAGACTGAAAGAGTGATTATTATGGATAATATCGTTTCTTACATAATATATTTCATGTAGTAGTTCTACCATTGCTGCAAGAAACAAATTTATGACTTGCTGAGAGGCTTCATGTTTAGTAAATTTCTTCAAAAGTAAAGAAATCGGGTCAGATAAGGACCATGAACAATTAAAAAGCTCAATGATGCAGTTCCATATAGCCGAGGCCATAGGAAAAGACAAAAAAAGATGATCATAATCCTCCCTGTGCTGATTACATAAATGACATTTTGAGCAAAGTTGAATGCCAAAGGCTTGAAGTCGAGTTTCAGTGGCAAGTCAATTATGAGAAATACGCCAAATAAGGGTGAACCTAGAGGGTCTGATCGAAGTCTTATTGAAGGTGCTCACCCATTTATAATTAGGTTCATTGCCAGAGAAGTTGTGCATGTAGAATGTTTTTGAGTCAAGTATGCCATTGGGAGAAGCTTCCCAAACAAGGAAGTCCCCAGAAAAGGAGAAGGTATAATTTTCAATGATTTGAGAAATGCTGTTGGGGAGATCATGCCTATGAAGCTGCATAACATCTTTAATAGTATGGCTGGTGTCTACAAGAGTGTTATTAGGAGTAAGCATATAAATTAAAGGATTACCCATCCAGTTGTCACACCAGAATTTAATGTTCGAGTCATCACTGACCATCCATCTAGAGTTAGCCATAATCTTCTGATAAGAGTTTCTAATAGAGGGACATATCGAGGAGTTAATGAAAATAAAATTTCTTTTTAAAAGATTATTTAAGAATCTATGATTTAAAAATTCAGAAGCTTTAGAGTTTCTATTAATGATATGCCAAGTGAATCTCTCTTGCAGGGCATCATTGATCAATTATATGTTTTTGATGCAATGCCTCCATTATCAAGAGGTTTACAACATGTCTTCCATGGGATGGTGACGAGTTTCCATTCAATGATACTTCCCATCCAAATGAAATTTCTTATATAGGTATTTATTTTCTTGAAAGTACCTATGGGCCATTTATAAATCATGAGCTAGTATACCAACTTAGAGAAAATGTTTGATTTGACAAGACAAATTCTACAAGCCATGAAAAGGGATTTCCCCTTCCATGTAGAGAGTTGATTTATGATTTGATCAGTGATATTAGAGAAATAAAATGATTTAGGACGTCCTCAAGAAATATAGATTCCTATATACGTGAAGGGAACGAAACCTTCTTTAATTCCAAGGTTACTGGTGATAGTGGTTTTCATTCTAATAGGGAAATTTTTTCCAAACAAAATATGAGATTTGTTCTAGGAAATAGTTTGGACAGAAATGTTCTCATAATGAGAGATTTCTTTCTTAAAACCTTGAATATTTCTTTGATATACCTTTAAAAACAAAATAATATCATCATCATAGGGGAGGTGAGTGGGGACATTGAGGTTTCTAGCGTCTTGAATGGGTTTAAGTTTATTTTGATCGACCAGATTATGAATGAGTCTGCTAAATTAGCCTTATGCAATAACAAAAAGAATGGCCCAAAGAGGATCTCCCTATCTAACACCTTTATAACATTTGAAAAAACCTCTAGGGTGCCATTTATTAATATGGAAATGATAGAATATTGATATAAGGTCTTGATTATCTAGATAAAAATCTCATGAAAACCAAAGTTTTTCAAGACTCCAAATATAAATCCCCAATCAATGGTATCAAAGAATTTTTTAATATCATGCATGATGGAAACACAACCTCCTATATATTTTCTATTGAGGATGTTGGTACATTCTGAGGCATGAAAAATGCAGTCTTGGATGGATCTGTTTTTGATGAAGCCAAACTGATTCCATGAAACAATGTTGTTGCAAATCAAAACCAATCTGTTGGAAATGATTTTGGTAATGATCTTGTATAAGGTTTTGATAAAAGAAATCGGTCTAAATTGATGAATTTCAGAAGCATTATCAACCTTAGGTATTAAGATGAGTAATTGAGCATTGATACCATGAGGAAGAGATCCGTGAGTGAAAAATGACCTTACCAGTTTACAAACATCTGAACGAAGGGTGTCCCAGTGATTTTTAAAGAAACCGTTGTTAAATCCATCTGGTCCTGGAGCACTATCTGGCTTTAAGCTAAAGAAAATGTCTTTAATCTCATGCTCCAGTTGAATAGATAAGAGTGAGTCATTGTCTTTCCTATCCACCATTAAGGGAATAATATTGGGATCGAGATCAATGTTTATCTCAGGGCCATTGAAAATGTCTTTAAAGTAAGAGACAACATGATCTGATATGGCCTCTTCTGAGTCAATGATCAAGTCATTGTGAATCAGTTTATTAAGTGGATGATTGGATTTTCTGGTTCTTTGGAGAGAGTTATAAATCTTATTATTTCTATCCCCATCAGCCAGCCATCTGGTCTTAAACATTTTCTTCTGAATTTTATCCTTGAAGGTGAGTACAATGTTTAGCTTAAGAGCTATATTGACCTCCAGTTGAGGGTCAAGGGTAAAATCAGAGTTGTAACTAAGAGTTTGTATTTGATTAAGCTCATCCTCAAGAGAGGTGATTTCATTCTCCAATTGTAAGCACTTGGTTTTACACCAAACTTTGAGATCTTGTTTTAAAATTTTCAATTTTATGATACAAGCAAAAGAGTCATGATGATGGGTCATAGAATTACAAGTGTTATTAATCAAAGTGACACAGTCAAGGTCTAGAGACCAAGCATTATTGAATTTAAAAGGAAGGGGAGTTCTGTGTTCATTAGATAGGGAGATGAGTAATATTGGATGATGGTCAAAAGTGAGCCTGGGAAGCGATATACAAGAGACGTTATCCCATATTTCCAGGGACTTCATGTTAACAATGGCCCTGTTAAGCTTACTGGCAATAGTTTTATTATAATTTCTTCTATACCACGTGTATTTATCCCCAGTAAGGTTAACTTCAAAAAGATTACAGTCTTCAATAATTGATCTAAATTCACTTGTGGAAATAGAATGATGTGAGGGTCCAGTTTTTTCAGTGGGACTAAGAATAGCATTGAAGTCACCACTAATCACACACAGATCCAGAATTGAGTTATCAATGTCAAGAAGATCTTGAAAAATAATTCTTCTTTACTGATACCTATTATTGGCATAGACCATTGTGCAATAGATGTGCTGATCATTCCAGATAAAATCTAAAATGAAATTTTGTTCAGTGATTTTTAAAACATTGATGTTTTTAAGGGAGGATTGATAAAAGATCCACATAACATCTGTCAAAGGACCATTTTTTCAGGATAGTTAGAAGTTTTAATGAAGATATCCAAGTCTCGTGAAATTAGGATTGAAATTGACCTTGGGTTCAGAGATGGAAAACAGCTGAGGTTTATGACTGTTTAAGAGCCTCCTAAGAGTTATGGAGGTGTCATAGTTGGAAATTCCGTGGCGGTTCTAAAATAGGAGATTCATTGTTACTTATGTTTTGGGGTAGAACCCCTTTTCTTGGTTGTATGTGAATGTTTTCTTTTAATTTATTTATTTAAATTAAATTTGTTGTCCTACTATCCGTCTCCTCGTTAATATGAAGGGTATGCGCACCCAAGGATTATTTTATATAAAAATCCCTTTTACCCATCACCTCTGTGTGAGATAAATGCATATGTAATGGATGGATATTCCATGATAGTGGTTGCAGCTCAAGTCAAGAGCCAAGGAGAAACCACTCCAAGGAGATACAAAGGTGGACAGGTGAAAAGCTGTAAACATGAACCCGAAAGGTTCAAGGTGTTTCTCCCCAAGGTCTTGGGTTAGTTTATCAACCTCTAGATAAAATAACCAATAGATAAATCTCATGATCATTCCATTTATTTAAATTCTATTAGTTTCATGGTTTATTTATTGTGGGTGTGTTGTCATGATCACACAATTAATGAATCAAACAAGCATGCAAAATGGAACTAAAATAAAACTGGCTTATACGTAAATAATATCATAGACAAGGTTAATCACTAAAGTATATCCCACTAAGTATTAACAAGAATGTAATCAAAGATAATAAAATTGAAATTTACGTATAAGGATAAAATCCCTCAAAAAAATATTAAGTCGGTGTAGCCTTCCATAATCTTGGTTAGAATTGAACCATAGTTAAAAGTGCTTGACCAACCCTAGTTGGGGTGCTTTCAATTATCAGGAAATTCTATTTCAAGGTTTTGGGTTGAATTGACATGGTTCGCATCAAGGGTTGACCTCCATAGCAGGACTTGGTGTGACATAGAGGAAAATCTTGAGGAAATCCAAAATAAAAGGATTTCCGGATTGGGGAGTCCACTCAGCGGATCAAGGAGTTGCGAGTTAATGCGGTTTTCATTTGGAATGCCTCCCTAAAAACCGTCAAGTTTCTTGTCCAACCCTAGTTGGGGTAATGCGAAGGGAAATATGGACCCTTTCTACTCGAATATTCAGGAAACGGAATATTCCAAAATCAATGGTGAGGGTACTGGATTTCGATAATATATAGGGAGACTAATAAGTACTAATTTATTTATTTGTCTCGGTTTTGTAATAATGTACCAAACCATTTCTCGTCTTAATTTGTAGAAATGAAAATAAAATGACTTCAAACATATCATTGAGAACCATACTCGAGAAGGAAATCCTTCTCACCAAAACTAATTTCCAAGAGTGGCAGAGGCGTTTATGCATCATCCTTCGCCACGAAAGGAAATTGTATGTGTTGGAAGAGCCTATTCCAGTTGCGCCTGGAAAAGAGGCCAGTGATGAGGAATTATCTCTCTATATGAAACACAAGTATGATGCACAAATGTCCAATGTTTCATGCTAACATCCATATCCAATGATCTCTTGAAACAACATGAAAATATGGACACGTATAGCATGATGTCTCACCTCCAGGATATCTAACAAGAGATGTCGAGATAGTAGAGGTATGAGATCTGAAATTCTTTGTTTACAACTAATCTTGGAGATTCTATGCCAGTTGGGCCTCATGTAGTCAATCTTATTGGCTACATTGAACACCTGGTCATATTAGGGATTAAATTCCCGGATGAGTTGCGTACAGATCTAATCATATCATCATTGTCCAAGACCATATCTAGCTTCATTTTCAACTATAATATGAGCGACAACGATAAGAGTCTATCGGAACATCTGACCTTGATTATCCAGGTAGATAAAGACATAGGGCGTGACAAACCCGCAGTCATTATGGGGAAGATGAAAATGAAGGACAAGGAAAAGGGGCCAAAGACTTATAAACAGACTGAAGCCCCTGAGCACCATCCCTCCAAGAAGGGGAAGATCCAGAGGCAGGGCAAGGAATGGGAGGTAGTGTGTTTTGCATGTGGCAAGTAGGGCCACTGGAAGAGGAAAAACACCCAGAAGCGTGGGGATGCTAAAGGTGAGTTTTTTATCATGTGATATATTTCTATTTCTACACATTGGTCATTAGATACATCATGTGGGGCTCACATCTGTATTCAAATGAAGGAATGAAGTAGATTTTGAATGATCTCTAAAGGAGAGGTGGATTTTCGAGCTACCAATGGAGAAAGGCTGGATGCATTGGATATTGGCGATTATCCCCTCTCATTGCCAACTGGCATGATTTTGGTTTTACAAAACTTTTATTTTGTGCCTAGTGTTACCAAGAACATTATTTTTTAATCTTGTTTGGATTTGGATGGATTTGTTTTCTTTTTTGGAAATAAGTGTGGTATCTTTTATAAGAACAACATATGTTATGGTATGGAAAATTAAAATATTGGTTTTTATGTATTAAATTAATAAAACCAAGTGTTTTTGTAATCGATAACAAAAAAATCACGTGACTCATACATCACCCAGTCGTGGCATCACCGTCTCAGTCATGTAAACGAGATGCGATTGACAAAGCTCTGCCAAGATAGCTATTTAGACTCTACTGATCTAAAACCACTTGATAGATGTCACTCTTGTTTACAAGGTAAAATGAACAAGCCACATTTCGGTGGACAGGGTGAAAGGGCCACAGATCTTTAAGGTTTGGAACACACGGATGTATGTGGACCATTTCTAGTAGAAGCTAGAGGTGGATATTCTTACTACATTTCATTTACTAATGATTTGAGTAGATATAGATTTGTATAATTAATGAGGAATAAGTCATAAGGCTTAATGAAACATAAAGAATTTAATAATTAAGTATATAATCATCATGGTAAGAAGATAAAGAAACTTTGATTGGATCGAGGTGGAGAATATCTTAACCAAGAAATCATCGATCTTTTACGGGAGTCTGGGATTCTATCTCAACTCACTCCTCCTTATACACCTGAGTGGAACAGTGCTAGTGAAAGGATGAACCACACCTTGTTGGACATGGTGAGGTTGATGATGAGTCATGGGAATCATTCATTATCCTTTTGGGGATATGCATTTCAAACAGCAGCATACACATTAAACCGAGTACCAAATAAGGCGGAAAATGGTATTCCTATCGAGTTATGGTATGGAATGAAACCCATTTTGTCGCATACATGTGTATGGGGATGCAAGGCATTTGTTAAGGCCTTATCAGGAAAAAAAAACTAGAACCTCATGGCATGATGTGTATCTTTATAGGTTATCCTAAGAAAATGAAAGGATATTACCTATATAACCCTCAGGACAAGAAATTTATTGTCAACAGACTAGTCATATTTCATGAGAGGGAGCACATCCTCAAAATGGTTAGTGGGAGAAAGATTGACTTCGACGAAGGTGATGCTCAAGATACACATGAGTTGGTACAGGAATAAGTTCTACAGGTCCTTGTGGATGAGGTTCTAGAAACACAAGTACTGCGTAGGAGCTCAATAGAGGAAAGGGAACCAGAGAGATTTGGTTTCCTAGTCACCGAGGATGGTGAATCCTTATTATTGGACAATGATGAACCTCTATCCTACAAGGAAGCAGTAGAAAGCTCAGAAGCTACAAGATGGATAGAATCTATGAATTCTGAGATGGATTCCATGTATTGGAACCATTTCTGGGTTCTGGTCGATGTGCCAGATGATGTAAAGCCTGTTGGATGCAAATGGGTATTCAAGAGAAAAGTAGACATGGAAGGTCAAGTTAGCACCGATAAAGAAAGGCTATTGGCTAAAGGATTCAGACAACGTCAAGTAATTGACTATGATGAAACCTTCTCATCATTTTCCATGTTTAAATACATAAGAATCATACATTCCATAGCAGCTTACCATGAATATGATATTTGAAAAATGGATGTAAAAACAACATTCCTTAACGGAACCTTCAGGAAGATGTCTATATGAAACAACCAGAACGTTTTGTGACACCAGGTGAAGCCAAACAGGTATTCCCAGTTGTAGAAATCAATTTAATGATTGAAGTAAGCATCCAAGTCATGGAACATTCGATTTGATGAAGCCATAATAGAATTTGGTTCATTATGAATGAATGTGAGCGATGTGTTTATAAGAGGATTAATGGGAATGCGGTCATTATCCTAGTTGTATATGTTGATGACATATTACATATTGGAAATGATGTACTAGTCTTACAGTAATTTAAGGATTGGTTGAAAAATTGTTTCTCCATGAAAGACTTAAGAGAAGCAGCCTACATTCTAGGGATCAATATCATTTGTGATAGATGCAAGAGGCTGCTTGGACTAAGTCAGGGTATATACATTGACCCGATACTATAGAGATTTAGTATGGAACAATCAAAGAGGTTATTGGTTCCAGTGTCACATGACCTACTTGTTTCAATTAAAATGTGTCCTCAGACACAACAAGAGAAAAATAGAATGTCTAAGATCCCATATTCTTCGGTTATAGGATCCATCATGTATGCCATGTAATGTACTAGGCTTGATGTTTCCTATGAACTGAGCATGGTAGAAAGATATCAAGAAGATCTAGGATAACAACATTGGACTGATGTTAAGACTATCCTTAGGTATTTGAGAAGAACTAAGGATATGTTCCTGGTGTATGGACGAGACGAAGAGCTTCTCATTAGAGGGTATGCTGATGCTGGTTTTCAGACAAATCAAAAAAAATTTGAAGTCTCAATCTGGATATGTTTTCTGTCTCATTTAAGGAGTTATGAGCTGGAAGAGTTCAAAGCAGCCAGTTGTCTCTGATTCTACAGTTGAGTCCAAATATATAGTGGCTTCTGATGCAGCAAAAGAAGCTGTCTGGATTCAGAATATTGTCCAGGAGCTTGATGTGATGCCTAGTAGTAAAGATCCTGTTACATTGTATTGTGATAATACTGTAGTGGTGGATCTTGAAAAATAACCAAGGTCTCATAAACGGAAAAAGCACATTCTCTGTAAGTATCACCTCTTGATGGATTTCTATCAGAGAGGTGAAGTTTCTGTGAGAAGAGTGTCCATGGAAGAGAACGTACCAGACCCCATGACTAAAGGTCTATCTCAGCAGTAACATGAATATCATGTGTGAACTAGTAGGTTTAAGGTTGTTAGAAGTTGGCTCTAGTCCAAGTTGGAGTCTGTTGGAGTTGGTGGTCTAGAACCAAATACATTGTACTTTATTCATTAATAAAGGCCTTATCACATATTGATTGTTCTTCTGTGTGACAATGCATGTGATAATGTCCTATGGACAACTGTTGCATTAAAGGGTCATAGCAGATCCCTGATATGATGAGAACCCATAAGTGCCATGAAACTGTTCTTGAATATATGTTCTATGGATGGATGATATTATTTGAGGTACACAAATAATATAGGTCATTAGGGGTGGGGAATAATAATACATTGAGGCACCTTCTCATGGTGTGTTCCCTTGGTAATATCTAGGAGGATATTATGAGAACAATACCCGCCAGTAGGAAATCCACATTTCATAGTGTCATCGGATGTTACTATCTGTGGACGTGTGTATTGGTCATTATACTTTATGATTATTATTAATGGGTATTACAACTTGCGCACTTAGATGTGTTGATAAAAACTATGACGACGCACTGTTCGCAGTGAGGTAGGATACGTTGGGTGCGTCACGAGTAATACTGCATTAATAGATAATGCATGAAAGGATATGACCCTCCTGTTCCACAACAGAAGTAGATATCTCACTCCCTTTGATGGAATTGATATGGCCCAAATAAATCCATGGCCATTGTATGGTATGGCCGAGTTCAATTCCGGGAAGTCAAAGAAACAATAATTGAGCACATGGGTTGATGGAACTAGCATGAAACCCGCTCGATTAGAGATATTGAGACAAAGGTGGTATATCACACGTTAAGCGTTCATAGGAGGTGACACGTCATTGCGCCGTTAAATTCATTCTCTATGGGTTTCTTGGCATGTTGCTAGATGCTAACCTAGGACGTTAGGTAGGCTCCACCTAATGCCATTGAGAAAGAGGTCTAGAGGATCACGCACTAAGTGTTTCCATGTATCTCAGTTAAATATTAATTTAACAAGTTATATAAATATTATTCTCGACTGTGGTTTAAAAATTATTTAAGGATGCATGATAGCATTTATATCGACACTAGTTATTCGAGAGAATATATTATGGGTGAAATAATATATTTATTAGCGAGTTATGCAGTTACATTTATTTATGAAATTAATAGCCATTATGCATGTTCTAATAAATATGGTGGAGAAAAATGGAAAATAAATGTACACGCCGTGTATATTAAATATACATGCCGTGTAGTTTTATTGAAAACAAGTACCCACCGTATATTAATTATTACACACAATGTAGTTTTCCAGTCAGGATTTTGATGATATAATATTGTTTTATTTAATGATATTAATTATTATCAGCGTGGGTGCATGTCAAGGAATTAATAATTCGACATGGGGTTTCAATAACAGTTAATTAAATAAATAAAATGTGTAACGCGTTTATTTATTTTCAAAACTCTATTAACCTCAAACCTGATTATAAATATACTCACAACCTAACCACTTTTCTTGAGCCATTGTTGTGAAAAACAGATTTGGAAATACTCTCAATCCAAGAGAGAATTCCCTTTTCTGTCAAGGACATCCTCATGTTATGAGAGTGAGATCCTCCACCAGATCAAGGCAGTTGAAGGCGGACATCGAAAGCAATGGTTCTTCCGCGCTAGCACCCAGAGATCCCTTCGGCGATGTCTAGTGATATATGGAGCACATGTGGATCACCGCTAGAGGAATCCTATTCTTGGATTCTTCGACGCAATGAAGAATCACATAATTGTGACCAGAGACATCAATGAAGAAATAATTCCACCTAGGTAATTCTTTTGAATCAACTAAATTAATTATAACCTACATATGATGACCCTATTTAAGTGGTTCTGGGACTCTTCTTTTCATTTTTGTTCTTCGTTCCATTCTAATGATCCGGTGTTTTATATCGTTACGGATCTCGGATTGAACATTGCTTAACCTTAAAATTAAAGTTGGAAAACCCCACCAATGCGCTTCGGCTACGCCCGAAACCTACATGAGCACCATGTGGCAGAATGAATTTATATAATATATATTGTCACATACACAATTATAGATATAGAGTAGGACCAAGTTAATTTTTTTCATATTATTTTAGATGTTCCCCATATGTTTAGACCCATAATGAAATTCTAAGGACTTTTAATACATAGACGGTTGAATGGAGAAAATAAAATACACATAATCAAAATTTTATAGGTTGTTTTAGAGGTGAAATTTTAAAAGTGTCATATGAAAATCTAGATTCAATTTCATAATGACTTTGAGGGATAGCCAAAGAACCATGTTTTCATTAATTATCTTATATTGGAAATTTAATAAATGGTTATATATTATATATAAATGGAAATTATGAATAGAGTACTATAAAATTAGTTGAGTTACACTTGTGGATAAATTAATTCATGTATATGGAACCAAGAACAAAAATACAATTTACAGAAATATGTCATTATTTGGATCCATCTAAAAAACATGGGAGTTTCATTACAGAAAATTTCATGTATTGATTTCTCAATGAAACTGGGTAGATAATAGGAGTGTTTTTATAAAAGATTACATGAGATTCATGAAAGTTGATTTGACTAAGATAAGTTACAAATATAAACCATTAATAATGGAATCAAAGGAAGTAAAAATATTTTATGTTCTAGAAACCCTAAACTGAGAGAGGTCAATTATTATATTGTTGAATAAAACCATTGAAGGTTTTGATGAAATTTCAACTTTCTATGTCCCGTTAATTGGGATTCCACAATCATTTCTTAGTAGTCACAATGTATAAAGGGTAGTTTTTGTTAGTGGAGTCTAGAATGAGTGGATTTAGATACTAAATTGAGGGAAATCTCATAAATAGTGTTTAAAAAAGTATTCAATATTTCAGTTAATTTGTTTTGTAATATACCATTCATTACCAAATGTTACTATATGTTCAATATAGTCACTGAAAATTATTTTTTATTAAATAAAGAAAAACCAAAAAAATAAATAAAAATACCACTAAAGGAGGAAGAAAATGGTGGATCCCAAGAGAATCACATTGGATGAAAATCCTACACTCAAGTGGAAGCAAACCAAGTCTATCATAGATAACAAAATACCCCGCTGCATCTCCCATCTGTGAAAGTGAGTCTGCCGCGAAGTTAGCTTCTCTCCAAATGTGGTGAAAATTCTGAAAAAACATTTCCTCCAATGAGAAATGACATACCATATAAATCATTTCCCATAGAACCTCATGACTCCCCATAATAGATTTCACAAGCACTTCTGAGTTTAACTCGATTACATCTGCTTTAAACTGATACGCCCTATACATTTCCAAAACAGATAAAAAGGACTTCACCTCTAAACCAATAGAAGATCCAAACCCATAAAATGAACTAAAACCCAAAAGAACCAAAACCAGATACCCCAAAGATCCCCTACACCTCTCATCACCCCCCCCCCCCATGAGAGAACCATCCACATTCAACTTCAAGCCACCCAGAGGTGGTATCAACTTGATCTATCGACCCTCCTTGTTGTGAGTCAGGTGTGATCTATTGAAAAGATTTTGTCCCATAGCTATGAGGTGAGTCCCATTAATAAGAAATACTATCTCAAAGGTTAGATATTTAAGATGCATCTGGAGGAACAAATAAGATCTCTTGGATCCCAACCAAACCTGGTTGCATGCCTCCCACAACATCTAGATAACTAAAGTGAAAATAATGGATCAGGCATTGTTCTTAGAGGTACTTGATTTAAACCAATGGAACAAAAACTCCAATAATTCCTATTGAGAGTATTTATCATTATCCAAGAGGTGGTTGGGTGAGAACATAGACCAGAGGAACAATAACCTTCTGCACTTGATGAGTCAACCAATCTACAAGAACACCATATTCATAATGATAAACCCACGGAAATTGCATCTGGTGAAAAAATTATGTTTGATAAAAGTAGGATAACTGTATCATGATAGTGTTATAAATAAAATTAAGTTGACAAACAAATTCATCAAATTCTAGATTAGATAGAATTCATGTAGATAGGCTGATAACCCCAACAAGGCCATCTTTAGTAGTTTCAATGCAATCAAAATTCATAATCATGTGATTATCGATATATATTATTGTAAAATAGTTTTTCCCATGATTAATACACATATATCTGATGATAATAGGGTTACATTATAATATAAATTCTTTAATTTACTAAAAATAAGGAGAACATTACTTTCTCTTCATTATCACTTGAAGAGTGTTTTTAAGGAAGATGTCCCCTGAAGGAAATTCTTTTTAATTATTACAAGAAAGGATCAAAGTGGATTTCACACAATTCTTAGGAATTTTCATCTCAAATAAGTTAATTGGAAAATAAACCATTACAAATAAAATATGTATGCAAATGTGATAAGAAAAGAATCATGAGAAGTGTTTACTGGCCTTCGTAAGGAGATATCTTTTCTGGTACATTATGGATGGTTAGAAGTTGATTGAAAATAAATTTATTAATCACCTTGATTAAAAATTAATAATTTATTACACAAAGACTAGATGTGGATAAAATCAAACTTGAAGAAAAGACAACATACCACTACTGTGATGAAAGGATGTGGAATGATTCTCTTGAGAAAAAATTTGTACTTATTTCAAATATATCATAATAATTTTTTGTGACATTAAACTAAAACATAATTGTGTTCCTAAATTTATATTCAGATTCATGAATCCAAATCCAAATCCACTTCCATACCATGTCATGTTATATGGAAGGATGAATGTATAAATAAATATGGAAACTAATAGATTTATTAGTAATAATTGTGTTGGAATCATGAGAAATTATGACATAATAAAAATTTGTTTTACTTTAAATTGGTTTTACATAATAAAGATAAAATATTTTCCAACTCATTTATTTGAAATAGATATAAGAATCATAATTAGGCCTATGAGATTAAGAACTACTATCACTTGAGTTGAAGCAGTATAATAGTATGGCTACATCTGAGGAGCTGGTTTTTTGGTGACACAATGAACATATTTTGAGAAAAGAAATAAATAGGAGGAAAAAGACAAAAATACCATAGTTGTAAGAGTTATTATCTTTTATTGATTAAAATTGTAAATAGTGGTCATTGTAACTAGAAATTTTAATGATAATGATACAAAGAAAATTAAGAACTCAAGAAAAAACACTTAGAGAAGATCCCCAAACCCATTGGATTTGAGGAAAGTCATTCCCATCAAAGAGCTATCTTAGATGAGGCTATCAATATTATGGAAATGTTTTCTATGAAATGTGAATCAATAAGATTTTGATACCTTTAATGTACTGATATTATATTAGGTGAAAGAAAATGATAATTTTATCAGACAACACTGACCCATTACCTTTTTGTGATGGATAACATGTTGAAGTTCAATGAAGATAGTCAAAAAAAATAAAAACATCCAATACGTCATGTGATATTTGGGAATAACCTATACCATGAGATGATCACCGAGCTAACTAATCTACTTGAAAAAAAAATATATTCATAAGATAATTAAATCTATTAGAACATTCATTGTATCAATGATATATCTTGTAATAAATCATGTATATAAAGAGGGATTAATTTCTAATTTATTTATCAACAAAAACATTCTATAATTAAATAAAAGGGTTTGAATTGATTAATTTTATTACATATGAACAACGAGATGGTGGTTGAATGAGTTTTCAAATATAAATTATCTAAAGAATCAACCGACCAATCTAATGGATCTTTAAAATGCACAGTTACCAGGCCCATTTTATATCCATATTTACTAATATTGAAGGTCCATGCAGATAAAAGCATACAAAATGGTAGTAATATCATGGTTAATTTTGACTAACAAATGTATAGATTTGTTATTACAAACTACATTTCAATATATAATGAAAATTAAATCCTAAATTATGACTGGATAGGAGTCTTCATTTTAAATGTATTCACATGGTTCATTTTCATGATTTTTTTTGCAAATAGTTGACTTAAAATTAAATTTATGACTAAATATAATTATTATATTTTGTAGGTTTCTATATCAATAATATTTAAAAGGAAAACCTAATGAGTATTAATATGGACCCATTTGTCCTAATAACACTTCTAAAAAACTAACGTCATTAGATTTAGATCAATTGATTCCATTATGAAAAAAATGGTCATAGTGTTTGAAAGAAATATTTCAGATGAAATATTATTTTTATTACCAATGATATATGGTCAATGAACTAAAATTTAATCATATAAAATATATTATTATTCATTTACATACATAATCGATTTAATCTTTAAACATTATGGGGTAATAATTGTAGTAAATTTGGATAGTCCAAGGATTTATTTTCTACATTCACTACATGGATTCCCAAAAAACAATCAAAAAATGATGACGTTTTTCAATTTTTTGTACATTAATTCAAAAAAATTAATACTATAATTAAAGTTATATATTTTATATTATGTTTTAGATAGAATTATGTTATGATATGGTGGTGTTTAAATATCATCAAAATCATTGCATGAAGACTGTTCCAGCATTCAATAACCCTATCAACATTTACAAGTTGATGAGTATTAGTTTATATGTAATAATATTTCACTATCTAAAGACATATAAAAACATATTACATGTTTTCTCAATGCATCTCCATTGTCTAATACAAACCAATGTAAAATATTGTGGTTATTGTGTTTACAAATTTATGAATGATATCATATATCATCAACAAACTAGTAAACCCAAATTGGAATTTAGGTAGATAATTAAAATTAAATATAGAATATGTATTGATCAATTGTGTATTTTAATTTTTTAGTACTACCAGGACTGTTTATAATATATTTATACACTAGAAAAAAAAATTTGTTTATAAATTATAGGGATGCATACTTCGTGTTAGAATGTACTCAAATAATGAATACATGACATCATACTACTTATTTAGTTGATTTTTATCTCAATTTTATCAAATTTCATTTGTTATTTTCCTTCTTATATTTATTTAATACTTATTTTGTTAAATACCACATATATTCTGACGAAATGACATCATCAACAAGGATAAATCATTTATGTAATATGATCATGCACTAAACACATGTAATGAAATCTTGATGATGGAATATTCATTTTATTAACCAGTTACATAAGAATTTTGGGTTATTAAACATCAATATTGATTGGTAAAATATAGTATTAAAATCACTGTATGATAAAAAGACATGGTGGAATCAACCATAACTGAATCTGATACATGGTGTACCCAGTTTGACAAAAATTTTGATGTTTCAGTTTAAAATTGACATTTTTTTATATATTTGGTTCATATTAATTTACAATATATTCCATTATTGTATTAATAACTTGATAATTTTTTTATTATATAGGTTGAATATTTTTCTCATGTTTGGGAGGTTTGGCTGATGCCGCTTTTTCTCATGATATATTGGGCTTCAATGCTACAACTGATATAATAGAAGCAAGGAAATGGTTAAATCTCCCACTCCTCAATTTGATACATGGTGTGATTAGTATGACCTGAATAGTATATTTTTATTTTATAATTTAAATTTTATTTAAAATACACATCACATGTCAAAAACTAATAAAACACATTCATATTTTTTGAAACATTAGTATAATTATCCATAAGTCCTTTGTGACATATTCCAATCAACTACACCCCATTCTGACTCATTATGTGACTAATATGTCTTCATGTTTGTCTTATTATTTAAATATGAAATTTTAGAAAAATATATTTAAGTGACATACTCAAAATAGATAAAATACATTTCTAATATTTTGAAACAGAAGAAAAATGATCCATATGGAATTTATAATAAGTAGCAATCAAACGTGCCTCAATCCGATGAATGGTGTGCTCGATATTTCTCAATGTGTCCTTTATTAAACTAAAATTGAAATTTTAGTCCAAAATGTGTGTCATTCAATAAAACCCAAGAAAATGAACTCAGATTATCTTCATAATTTATAAAAACTATTCATATTTTATTTGTGACATATAGGAATCTACCTCACATGAAACTGATACATTTTTTTTGACAAAAAAGGACGGATCCATTAATGATGGAGATCAGCAGAAATACAGCAGCATAACCATGATGGAAAATGATTGAACCAAAGCACATACTCGTAAGGAGGGCCAATGCCAGCCATCTTGTGAGCGGCTTCATTCGCTTCCCTTTTAACAAAAGAGAAAAAGCAGGAATTGAAGCCTTGTCTCCGCGATTGAATACACCGGATAATGGGGACGAAAGGTTGAAGCCCACCGTCAGTGAGATTGATGGCATTGATTACCGTGAGACAGTTGGACTCGATGTGAATAGAATCCCAACCGCGATCTTTTGCGAAGTTTAACCCAGCAAGGATGGCGGCGGCCTCCGTGACTGAGGGCTCCCAAAGTGTGTAACGTGCTTCGTATTTGGTGTGACTAATATAATTCAAATAATTTTTTTTCAGCTTAAAAGTAATATGTTATTAAAAAATAAAATTGGCATTCTCAAAACTAAGAAAACACATTAATATTGACTTTATAATTTAGTAAAAAATTATATAAATATTGATTGAAATTTAGGAATCATACAGAACTAAATTCGATGCACGTGCGATTGATATGACCCTATGTGTTTCTTTTTTTAAATTAAATTAATTTCATTAAAAAAGAAAATTAACATAATAAAAATAGAGGAAAAATGTTTTGGAATATTTTTATACATTAAAAAAATCTAGAAGTAATTTTTTACATGTTTGAATCATCAAAACCTCAATCTCATACATGTTGTGTCTGATATGAAAAAGTGGTCGTTATCAGTTTAAAATTGACATTTTAGTTCAAATGAAGTTTTTCTCACAAAAAACTAAGAACAGAATCTATAAAATTATAAAAAATTAAAAAAAATCTTATATTACTTTTGATGTATAAGAATTAACCTAACATAAAAACAACAAAAAAATTGACAACTATGACTCAAAATAAGTGTTTCAATTTTAAAACAATATTTTCATAAATACCAAAATTAACCTACTAAAAACTAATTAAACTCATCCATATTATTTTTATAATTGAGGAAAATGATAAATAAGTCATTTTTGATTTGTAAGAATTAATCACACCTTAATCTAATAGCTAATGTGACTAGTATCACTCGAAGTTAGTAGTTTTATTTAAAATTTACATTATTTCTAGTAAAAAGGAAAAGTGAGATACTCAATACCAAGAAATCATATTCTTATTATATTGATACTTTAAGAAAATGATCGATAATTCATTTAATATGTGTAGGAATCAACCTATGATCAATCTATCACACGATGTAATCTGTGTGAATCCAATTTTGTATTATAATTTTAAATTGAAATTAATTTTAGTAAATGAAAAACATACATACTCAAAATTGATAAAAATAATTTTTATTTTCATAAATATTTAGAAAAATGTTCCATAAGAAATTTGATATTTGTAGAAATTATCATCACCTCAATCTGATACACAGTGATCTCGGTATTACTTAATGGGCATGTTATCAGGATAAAATAGTCATTTCTATTCTAAACACATGCTACTCAGTGAAGAACATGATAAGGTTACCATATTATATTGAAAATATAAGAATAATTTTCATAAGTCATTTCTAAAATGTAAAAATCTGTATCACATTACAGCAAAATAGAATGTGACCATTATGAAATAATCAGTGTTTTTCTATTTTAAAAAGGAATTTTAGTAAAAAAATACAAGTGGCATACTAAAACCTACCAAAATCCATTCAGAATTGTGTATTGTTTTGAAAAATGATCCTTATGTAATTTCTTGATGTGTAGTAATCATTTAGTCCTCAATCCCACAAATTGTGTGACATGTATGATGCCATCTGTGTCTTTTTATTTAATGTTGAAAACAATTTTCAGTAAAAAAGAAATTTAAAACACTGAAAACTAAGAAAAAACATTTGGATTATTTTGATACATTAGGAAAACAATACATAAATCAATTGGGATGTCTATCAATCAACTTCACCTCAATATGATGCGATGTTTCCCCAATTATTCACGAAGTGTTAGTTATCAATTTAAAATTGATATTTTAATTCAAAACATATATCCCTCAATTAAAACAATGATAACATATTTCTGTTTTGTTGATAATTTAGGAAACTAATTCAATAGACATTTTTAATATGTAAGAATAATTCTTTGGTCAAACCAACTCATGATATCACTTGTATTACTCAATGTTTTGTTTTTCAGTTTAAAATGAATATTTAGTAAAAAAAGTGACATGATGAAATATAATAAAATGAATACATATTATTTTGATACATTAGGAAAATTTTCCAATGGTAATATGTGACACTTTGGAATCAACCACGCCTCAATCCATTGTATTATTTGAGCTTCTGAATCAAAGTGTGTATTTTTTATTAAAATGATATTTTAGAAGAAAAAATAAGTGAAATACATAAAAAATGATAAAAAAAATTAATATTGTTTTGATACTATAAGAAAATGATACACAAATTATATCTAACATGTAGGAATAAGATTCACCTCAATCGGACACATGGTGTACCCAGTATGAATCAGGTTCTATGTTATCTATCTAAAAATTATGTTTCAGTTGGAAAAATGATTCAATAAATGAAAATCAAGACAATTTACTCATATTTTATTTATAATTTCATAAATTGATTTTTAATTCATTTCTACCATGTAAGAATCATACTTGTGGAAAACTGACAAAAAATTTGAATGATATGACTCAAATAAAGTGTTTTTTAGTTAAAACGAAATGCGACACACTCAAAATAGATAAATCTTATTCTTATTTTTTCAATACATTAGGAAGATAATCCAGAACTCATTTTTGACGGCTAAGAATCATACCCACATCAATTTAATGTGTTGTGTGATTGATATGACAAAATTTGTCTCCATCAATTTTAAATTGAAATTTTATTAATTTATTATTTCATATTTATGTTTAATTAATTTATCTATAGTATTATCAAAATAATAACTATTTTTTTATACTAGTGTATTCTTCTACTCGGTTTGAAGAGTTTTTTTTATTAATAGATATAATGATCATGTTTTTTTCATGGGGTTTTGGGTTCTAATGAAAATGAAATATTAGTGTTTTTTAAATATTAGTGATCTTAATTGAAAATTAAATTATTCAAAGAAAAAGATTTAAAATATATATAATGTAGTGTTTTTTTGGTATTTTTGATGTATATTTTATTTTTGTTAAATTATGTATTCTCATTTTGGTGTATTTTCTATAGAGTGTTTTAATTTCAATAGAACACAACATTAGTTGGTCCTTTATCAGTTATATTTCAAGAATTGAATATGGTTCCCAATTTTTATCACTAACAAATCGCTAATAAAGGGATCCCACATTTATTATTTATTTGGAAAACATATGTTTTTTTTTTGAACTGTTAATGCTCATTTTGAGCAATATTAATGGGCTAATCGGTGTTAGTTAGATTCAGGTGGTGGTGGTGGGTAAGAAATACATAGAGTGTAAATTAAGGAGGTGTCCTAGTTGGATTCCACATGTGGGATCTATGTTATAATGATTTTAAGGGTGGAGGTGGATTCAGAGAAGGATATGAAGAAAATGGTATGCCAACATTGATTAGGGATGAAGGTAGGTGGATAGGAGGATATGGCGGTAGGGAAACTTGGGTAAAGGAAGTGGGGTAGGGAGGCACCTTCGGTGGTGGAAATAGTTTTTAAATACCACAAAAATAATTTCTTTGTTATTTTTATTATTTTATACATTTAAATAAATAATGAATAAATAAATATCATATTATTTTTAGAATTATTATCATTATTTCCCCCAAGGCATGTGGTATTTGGGAAAACAATTTTGTGGTATTGTAGAGGTCTTGGGTTTGGATTTAGTATTTCACATAGTGTATTTATTATTATTATATTTTTCTTTCCCTAATTGATATATATAATATAGGTATATATATTATAGCGTTTTATAAGACCACATGTGGATAATTATACTGGGTTTTGAATCGCCGTTAAATTTAACAATTCATGATGTTTAAAACTCTTATGATTTTTAATAAATTTTTTGAAAAACATATTTCTCATTTTTGGCAGATTAAAGAATATCAATACTAACCAATATAGGAAACAATTTTCTAAGGTATTTTTTCTGATGATTTCTCTGAGGTGCACCGCCCCAAGTAATAATGCATGCTTTCATCGCATTTATTACCTTGCATTCCCTCTTTCCAAAGGAATATATATTTGATCAATTTCATTGTTGATGTATTTTCCTTGATCTAAATGAGATGATGGGATGTTAGTTATTCCATCCACATATTCCACCTTGGAACTTGTCTCATGTTTCATGTCTACCATATAGATTTCAGTCATGTACGTGGAACTTATTCCATATTGCATCTATTTGTGGACACCGGTTTAGTACACTAATTCTATCTAGAAATTCTAGTGGATATTGTAAGTGATGAAAAAATGGGCCCGGAGTGTAGTTAAATTGGGAATTTCTGGAATATCTAGATTCTTGGAGCACTGGTCAACTCTATTATTCCTTATTGGATGGAATCTCTAGGATGCATCTCATTCACAGAACCTAAATAATATCATTTCTACACATATGTATCTAACAACGAAGGTGTGAATCTTCCAAGGATTTCATGTCAATCATCGCATGTTTAACATGAGTTAGCTGATTCCATATGCGTATATCTTCCAAGGCATTCACCCCAGGCATCCCATGTCTATCATGAGGTAATTAATTAGGACTCCAAGTTTTATGTCATCTAGGTATGCAGTTGAGTTATCAAAACACCACATAGAGGCCGATCAGGGAGGTGTGTCCCTTAGGGAGATCACCTAGATGGTTTTGCAATTGATGGATCAGAATGTTCCATAGAGGAAGATCAGAGAGTTGCGTACTATAAAGGGTAAAATTCAAATTGAAAAGGCATATGGGTTAGAACAATGGTAGGGGTGGATCTGTATGGTGTATCCCATAAATGTATATGTCTCACCTTGGAGGTACATCCCTAGGAGGGAGGAAAAATGTGGTTGATAAGAATACCCATGAAGGTAGATTATGGAGGGACATCTCTGGGAGGTGGAAACCTGAGTTTATCATTTTTCAGGATTGAACAACATACGACCTTCCAACATATACTTCATAGAAGATAACGATCTAAACCCATGTATTTCATTTTCGCTGTTTAAGGTCATGTGAAAGGACTGATTTGTGAAATTTGAAATCATGTAGAATGAAATATCACATTAAAAAATGCACACTAATGAGGGACTGGGTGGGGTTTACACATAAAAGATTTCCATCAAAATAAAATTTCTCTTGGTTTGGATTTTTGTGTGGATTACGCATTGGATATTTCAGATGGATGGTGTGGGGGATGATCATACTTAGGATATACCCCAGAGAAGATTATGATGGATGTGGATGTTGGTTTTGGAAATCAAGAAGGCATACTAAAAATCCATGATAATTGTTATCAAATCCCATGTAGTTTGAAATGGGATGGGGATTATACCTAAATAGGATTCCCAAAGGAGCATGTGGTTGAGGATTGTGTGTGAAATTATCCCATTGGATGAGTCTGGTTTGGGACTAAACTCAGGAGGATTACCAAGGTGGTGATCAGGTGGATTCCATGTTCAGTACTAACCTATAAGGCCACATGAGGCAGGATCTATGTGAGAAACAAGAAGAATGAGTATTCTTGACACTCGTGTTGAAAAATAACAATCACAATGAGATGATGTAAGGATTAGTAATGGAATATAACCATAAATGATTTCATTCCATGTGAGGAGAATCTATTTACATGTGAGGAGGATCTCATTCCATGTGAGTCATACATGAGGCAACGTGTGATTATAGAATAAGGTGAGTGAGGGTTAGAAATACGTGATTTCCTAGTGTGTTGGAAAACTATTGACATCATGCCGAAGGGGACCATTGGACAGGTAACATCCGAGGGAAGGGGAAGGGTGCCATACCCTGATGATAATACATGGGGAATCCCATTCTCATCACATAAGGGAAGACTATAGTTTAATAACATGTGTTGAAGAATTTTTCATGCATTTTAACATTATATGACTAGGACAGAGTGATAGGTAGTTTCATATCGTGCCACATAGATGCAGTGGGATCACTTATTACCCCATTAAATTACATAATAGCTACTCAATACCCTTGGTGGGAGGAAGGATTTCTTATTTCCATGAGATGATGGTGATGTGGATTTGTTAGTCAAGAGGTCTATGTTAGGGCACCTATAATGAGAAGAAAAATGTGATAGTGTACCTATTCTGAGAAGAAAAGGTATGGGGGAAACTCATAACACACATGAAGTGTAGTTGGACATAGGAATAATTATAACAGATCATATATTGACTTAATGTGAAAATGGTCAAGTCCTTGATGGATGTGGGGAATTCAGTCACTCATACTTCAAAAGGAGGTTTCATTAGAATAGAGGAAGCATGGGAATGTCCTAGGATAGTGGTTTCATGAAGTAATGGTCTTTTCAGATAGGTTATTCATGAAGCTCAGATGCTTCTCATAGATCACAAAATGTGTGAATATGGAGACATTGTGAAAAAAGGAGGCCCTACTGTAGGATGAACTATTGGCTTAGAAAAGGCATGCATCAGAAAGGATGAATGCTTTGTAGAGACACAAATTCTCCATAGGCACTTCTTCATTCACGAAGTGTCTGGGTCTCTATAAAATTAATCCTCAAATTCGGGGAAGGTACTAATTAACATATTAAAGGGGGTTTGGAAAATCTAGGATACCTATGATGATACATTTTTGGTCTGGTTCATGATGCACAATGGGTTCACAAATTAGGAGAAATTAAAAAGTTGAAGTGTCATGTAACTATCCCAGAAATATTGAATGAGGGGGTATTTATAGGAAAAGGGTTTCAAGAAAGTCATAGGTGGTTCAAAAAGATATTTTGGGCATAAAATTTAGTTTGAATCTATTAGACTCATAAAGAACACTATCAATCCTTTGTGTGGTCACAAAGTGCTATTAGACTTATGATGGTCACCTTTAAATAATCATACATTAGCTAAGGGTTATTTATTGTAGGGGATGTCTTCATGATCCATCTATTTGTGAATCGATAGGTATTCACGTAGAAGACACTCAAGATGTTTTTTGGACGTTTTGGATTGGATTTACTTTTTATCAACTACTCATTTATAATCAATTCACCTTTCCATGTATTTTGGTGCCAAAAAATTACCCCTATTGAAATGGGTGGTGATAGGAAATGGAGGGTCATATTATGATGTATATTTGGTGAAACTTTACTAATAGATTCATTTAGGAATGATCATTGATGATGAAAAATCATGATACATTCTAGTGATCATTTTCAGTGTGATGAAAATTTTGAGGCCTGAAATAGTTGTACTCCTATAAATCTCATGTTCGGGCCCCTCAAAGGAACATGAATTTTTGAAATGAAGGTATATTTTTTCCCCATTTCATAGTGGTCACGATATCCACAATCTCACTCTATGAACACTACTTAGTGACCCATACATCTGTAATATGTCTCTATGAATGTAGCTGAGTGAATCCAACTCCCCATACCACATATCCATGATGTAAGATCTATGATCCAGTTCTTAGTGAATATTCATTATGAAAAACCTATGCAAACCATACATAGAGGATACATATGTCATGAATCCAATGGATACTCTGGAAGTTACTTCCGAAGTCAATGCAGAGACTGCTCAGAGGGAATATATGGAAGACAACATCATCATAGGGGAGTGTGTCCGAAGCTTCACAGACCATGAGTCATTTCATGGATTTTTATTAGTCACTCATAGTGAATATACATTATAAAATAGGATTCACGTTATGTATTTTTCTTTAGGGATGACGTCCATATTACAAAAATGAGCTGGGATGAGCCAACCTAACTGTTTAGGGTAATACCAGGCATGTACAAGTGGCACATGACTACTTGCGACAACATTTGGAATGATTTTTCATCCATAGAGATATATTTCCAATACGAAAATATAAATTACATAGATGGGGATAAGATGGAAGATAAATATTTCTTGAAAAATTATTACATGATAATTTGGTTAGGTTTGGGGGACCCATATAAGGGATGTAATGATAGTTGGGACATGTGTCGGGGTAGTAATTTAATAGATGAGTAGGCCTGGGCCTACATGGACTGCACATCATAATAATAATTTTAAATAGAAATAATGTGGTTAGGACTCTATGATAGAGCATAAAATTATCACTTATGTGTCTATCGGTTATAGGAGATCATGCATAAGATGCCTCATAGACACTCACTGAGGATAGAATCATTCAATTTTCTTCATGGGATGGTCTGCATAAACCTCTTAGACCTCCATTAGATATCCTGAATCCCAATAGTATGATAATTTAAATTAAATTTCTCCCAATGATGAATGTATGGTAATAAAAAGAGTATATAAAAAATATTTGTAAAGAACTATAAGATTTAGTATAGGGAATCAGTAATGGAAAACCATGGACAATGATCATTTCATTTTCGTAGTAGTTCTTATACTTCTTGAATGGTCCATTAGAGAAGCCATTTGAGGGGTAGGATTAATCACGGATGGTTATGTTGATGCTAGACTCATGTTCTAAGTGACAAGAGTGGGTAAAGAAGGGATCCTACTTGAGAATTCTGTATGTGAGCCAATTGAAGCAATTGGTGTATAATATAAAAAATGAGGGTCAAACCACAGTAAGTCTGGAATGGTTCATCACAGAACAAAAATGTGGATGGATTATCCTGGTGGGGGATTCTCACATGGAGGTATGACTAGGAAAATATAGAATTTTTGTGATGCTAGAGATGATTCATCCTTCAAACCTTGAAATACTAGTGATGACATAACTATAAAAGGTTATTTGATACATTAGTGATTGGAATACATAATTTCCAGTTATTTTTCGTTTTTTCTTTTTGTATAGTGGGGTGATCACACACATTGGAGGATATGAGTATTTGAACCCAATTTATGCACCCTTAACAAATATCCAATTGGTGATTATGAATATCACATGGATTGACCCATTCAATATGGTTCTGATTGTAGTGTAGAATAATGGTGGGATAGTGGATCACTTTATAATCCTTCCATTCTCATTGACAATGAGGCTGGTAATTGATTATGGCTCATGGACTAAGGATAATAGATTGTACCTTATAACCATTCATGGTTGGGTACATGTAGGAAGGTTCATCTACAAGCCGGTCCGTGAGCCGTACAATCCACACTAGTGCACAATATAATACAAGTGTCTTAATATGTTGGACTCAAAGTTATAATAATAGGTTTTTCATGAGTTCCATCCTATAGTGATGAGGAAATTGTGAAACATGTTGACACAGAAAGATGAAAGTATTTGGAATGTGATACTGACACCCACTATCGATTATAGTCGTGTTCATGACTACATCTAGAGTTGGGAGAGAACCTATCCCAGAGTCATGATGAGATAGAGAGAAAACTGGTCCATGTTAGGGGTGATAACGCTATAATGGTGATAGTTATGAACTATGGATGGGGGAATCATGGTGTTAGTGTTGGTCTTATGGGATGGATGGATATAGTAGGTCACATAGTCTGGGGATCAAAAAATTCCCAATGAACAATAAGGGAAGCAGTATTATTCCCAACTCTCTTGGGAAGGGAAACCCACCCTAAAGGGGATACATTTGGGATAGTCTGTTGAAAATTATTCGAATATCCCGTGAAGTGTTTATGTCACGTAGAAATTCCCAGAGATGTCATCTCCCTGTGGCTTTGGACAACTGGGATGCCTTTATGCAATTTTGTAGTATTAATGGAAGGTGCATGTTTCTTAAAAGACATAGGATGTGTCTCATTGGGACTTGTTGTGCAAAGTCTAGTTTCCATGTTTAATTAGATAAAGGGGAGATGCGTATATTGAAGATGGTTGGCAAGGTGAAATCTCGAGTCACCGTGTATTCGCTGACTGACCGATTGAAGGTGTTGTTGGATATGAAATCTCTCCCTCTAGTATAATTAGTTGAACTGGATGTGCGTACTCATTTTTTGGAGGATTTGGACGAGACATGTGGAATAAATTCCCAAATTGGCTCCCCTATAGGAGAAACCATCACTAATGGCCACATAAATTCCAATATATTATATGCCATGGATATAACCCACTCCATAGAACTTCTATCTAACTATTTTTCACTTGAACATTGAAAAGTAGTGGATGTGGGGTGTAACGACCCAAAATTTTATCAAAGAATTTATCCCTTATTATTGTGATTTCATATAGTATAAATCACATAAAATCACTTAGATAACATAATAAAACCATTATAAATAATTCATTAAATGAATAAAAGTCTTTATTAATGTTATGGAAATAATACCGATAAAATAGTAACATAACCTCACGAATAGTAATTTGAACCTTATAAATTGTAAACTAGAAAAATGAATAGTAACCTCTCCCATGAATGTATAGATAAAATCTAAGAATTTTATAAATGAAATTATGTGGAAATTATATCACAGTATAAGTAAAAAATCATTTACAAAAATTACTAATTAAGTATTTGTAATTTTTTATAGGAGATAAATATTTAATTACAATTTTATGATTGATTGAATAATTTAGAAGAAAATTTATTTTCATTAAATTTCATTATAAATAAATACTTTGATGTTTTATTTTTTAATATAATTTTATTTGACCTTAAATAATATTTCAATGTGTTTTAAAATCAGTTATAATTTTAAAATTCTTATTTTTTCAAATAAATTACTATTTTAATTAAATATTCAATTTAACATATTTAGAAAATTATTTCTTATAATGGTGTCAATTTTTTGAAATCATCACATTGAAATTTCCCATGGGTGATTTTTTGTTAATTTTCTGATATATTTCAATATTCATGTGAATAGTAATGACCAGTTTTTTACATAACCAGCATAACATAAATTACATTATTCATGATTTAATGGTGACATAATACTTTAGAGAACAATAGGTTATTTCATTGTTTATTTAATTTCCAAAATGGTTTTTTAAAATACAATCAATACATTTTATAAACCCAAATAGAACATTCCAAAACCTGATGTCAAAAGTGATTCCTCTAAATATCATTTCCTCTTTTTTTCACGTTCCTTTCAATAAATAAACTTATTAGAATTAAAAATACTTTTAAAATTCTAAAAATAATATAATATATTAATATTTTATTTATATTTTCGGAAAACTACAATTAAAAGTCTATCCATTGATATATTTTTTTTATTTAATATTTTATTATAAAAATACCCCCTCCTCAAGTATAAATAACACATCCCCCTCCCCTTGGAAAACAAGTCCTCCCATGAATTACTAAGCCTAATATCTACCACAATATTACTTCTGAAGCCCCTTAGTTTTCCTAGGGACGTTCTGGAGTCATCCAACTGCAGTAACCATGAGATTTAATGATTAATGCAGTAGAAGCTACACTGAGGAGAGAGTAATTTTCTATTTTATCTTCTCTCTTTTCTTCTTCTCATTTATTTTTACCCTCTCTCTTTCAAAACAATATTCTATAAAATTTAATATACAGTATTTTGGAATTATATCAATGATGTTAACCTAATTTAATTATCACATTAATGAGGAATATAAATTTCATATTTCCCTTTCTCTCCCTTTTGATAACGTCACATTAAAGGTCGCCTAACCACCTTGGGAGACATTTCCAATATAATTATAATGACCTTATTCATTCATGGAAAATATAAATTATATATAATATATTAATATAAAAATACTTTTATTCATTTCTTATGCAACAAATTATTCTAATTTATAATTTACATTTAACAAAATAGTGAAATCATTGCAAGACATGAAATTTTTAAGTAAAGTATGTTATAATATACCATCAATTTCAATAACAGAAATTAAAAATATAATAAAATGAATATAATTGATAAATAGATTTATAAAAATACTATTATTTAATTATAGATCATTTTTTAATAAATATAATTGTATTATTCAGGAGGCACAAAAGAGATGAATTTCAGAAGGGATTAAGCTATGGGAAATTCTATAACCCAACTCTTTTTCATTAGGTTTTCCATTTTTTACCCATTTTCAGTATTTATATTCCTTAAAAAACATGACTTCGTCATTATCTTATATTTTTGGGTTATATATTCTTTCTATTAATTTTTATGAATAACGTAATGTTTTCCGAAAAAACTCTTCATTCAAAACACACCATAACTTCTAACTCGAGCTTGTTGATTCTTATATCAAGTATAATATTACACAATTAATTTTGGAATCTAATGTTTATTAATGTATTATTATAATGTGAAATCCATTCCTTTGGATGGGTTATTTATTTGAATGATTGATATATGTTCTATGTGGAATGCATGGTAATTTCAATTATATGATGTGAAGAGAGTGGCTGGAATTATTTAGCGCAATGTTAATGTTATGATGTGATGGGTGTACCCAAACTTATATAGAACTCCAATTCATAGGGTAATGTTAAAAAATCATTATTAAAGTGAAATAATCATTAAAATGATGTTATATTTGTTCAAAACTATGTGTTAATGTGGACCACTAAGTCATGATGTTCCATTATTATGAATTTCCACATTCTAAGTCCTCTCTTAATGCTTCCTCCAATGATTATGATCCTTTTACAATTTTATGGTGATAATGATTATGATTATCACATTTTATATTTTTTAATGTTTTTATCTATCATCCTACATTGATTTTCTTTCAAAACTTTTTGATGTATGTCCTTAAGTGACTACTTGTACTAAGGAGAACACAAGGGAAAATAAGAAGCTAGAGAAAAAATAATTAAATAAATTATTGTGTTTTATGTTTAAAATGTAATTAATTGTTATAATTTTACCAATAAAATAATCCTTAGGATACTCAATGTGTAATTATTTAAATTTTTTATCAATTAAATCATGTAATAGTAATGTGAGAAATGTAGTGTCGTTGTAGTCAGTATCAGAGGATGGTTTAGTTAATTTGGGAATTAGAAATAGATATCCGTAGTGAAAGCCCTTTGTTTGTGACTATGTATATATAAGAACATAAGAAGATTTTATAAACATTGGGATCCCATAAGATATTATTTTAGTGTTAATTTAGAAAAGTAATACATTATTTATTCATAACTTGTTAGCTTATGTTTTGTGCAAGCATTTTCTATTTTGGAAAATGGTTGGAACTGGGATAAACCTGGCCAACAACCCATATGAGGGACAATTCAGTTCTTACTCTAATGACATCCCCAATTATTTGGAAGGTGGTGTTCGATACTTCATGGTTATTCATACCCAAATATCATAGGTAATGAAAAATAACTTGAATAATTTTGAACATCCTCCTTCACATAAGAGGGAGAACATGCTATCGAGTGTTTTATGCGACAAAAAACACTAACATTTAGTTAATATTCCAATACACTACTCGTGTAAAAGTGGGTCAACACAATAGAGAATATACTTTCTGTTTTCATTATATTCTAAGATGGATAAGGTGACTATAATTTGTTATTTTCTAGGTGGAGAGGATGACCAATGGTGGGCGTTGATTCAGAACAATATGTCATGGAAAAACATTGATGATTTGGAGCGGGAATACCTCAACAAAATGTTTCCTAATAAGTATTTCCCTCAAAATCATCTGACTATGATGGAGATAGAATTCATAGATATTAAAAAAAGGAAGGGGAATCTTTAACAACCTATGAATAAAATTTCAGAAGGCTTTGAAGGAATGCCTCAGAATTTATAGTCAATAATGATAGAAAAATTGATAGATTCATTATCGGTTTAAAACCACACATTCTAAAGGATATAGATTCAAGATTTTGGGAGTTATGAATAATTTTCTTGATGTGATCTCAAAGTTGATATGTATTTTAGATAATGGTCCCATGGATATGGGGATAAGAAACTAATCATAGAGTTTTAGTGTAGTGGATCTTATGAGAAAGGTTGAAAGAAAACCCAACAACCCACATGACAAAATTGTAGGAAGAAGAATAATTAGAACTACCTCAAAAGGATGGAAAAGAGATTCATGTATGGGAGAGAATGCCACTAAGCTCATGAATTCCGAAAAGATATGATAAGGTTGGATAATGTGGTGGAGGAAAGGAGAGGACCACCCATGGCCCAATGGTACAACTTTAGGGAGAAAGGAAAAATAAATGCTAGTTATCTAAAACACATTTTTTATTGTAATTTGTGTAATCTCCCCCCAAATTAAAATTATAAAGGGAAGGATTATTCCATCACTACTATGTAAGTGGATTAATAAAATTAATTTTTACAAGTTACAAATCCATTCAATAAATAATGGAAATGTCTTATTTGAATCTTTTTCTATTCATTCTTTTATATCATGCATTTTTTATAGAACTACAGAATCCAATTCCTGAATCCTTGATGTTGTGATATATATAAAAACACCAAGTGGTGAAATAATTTCAACCCAATTGTGGGAATCTGCACATATTGGTATATATGTGAATATTTTTCCTGAAAAAATTATGATACTCCCCTTGGTGGACTTCTATGCTGTATTGAGAATGGATTGGACATCATTATATAGAGAACATATAAACAGCTGTTATGAGGAAATACCTTTTCATATTTTTAACTATCCCATGCTCTTCTACAAACGAAATGAAGATTATGAATCTCTTTTGAAAAATTCGTTAATGGTGAGGGTGTTTATTCCCTGTGATGTAGAATCCCTTGATCAAAAGGTAGAGTCAAATGAATGTGTCAAGCTAGAGGTAATGTCTGTCATGAGGGAATACAATGAAATATTTCCAAAGAGTTACCAAAACATCCTTTTGAACATGACGTAGAGAGCTTAATATATCTCATACCCCGAGCTACTACTATCTCAATGTGTTTCTATAGGAAGGATCATATAGAATCGGAGGAGTTAATGAAGAAGATTCCAGGGCATTTGGACAAAGGGTTCATAGGCCCTACTACATCACCTTAGGGTGCACTATTTTACATTGGCATGAAGAAAAATGCATCAATGAAGATGTGTATAGATTATTGGGAACTCAAAATTATCACCATAAAGTACAAGAGTCATATTCCATGTATTAAGGACTTGTTCGATTAGTTGTGAGGAGATCAATTCTTCTCACAGGTGGATCATTGTTCTGGATATCATAAAGTTAAGTCGATGAAGAAAGATATTCAAATGAATTCCTTTCATAAATGGTATGGAAACTGTGATTTTTGGGTCATGACCTTTAGAATTACTAATTCCCCAACAATCCTCATGGATATAATGAATTAGTATTTAAAAATGACATTGAATAATATGTGGTGGTGTTTATTGATGAAATTGTCATCTACAACGAAAGAAATGAGGAATACAATGAACATCTATGTCTTCTGTTGGATATATATAGGATGGATAATATGTTTTGCAAGTTCAGAATGTGTGACATTTGGATAAAAAAGTCACATTCTTGGGACATGTGATCACAAGTGAGGTAATTTCTGTGGACCCTTCCAAAATAATGGAAAACGAGGAATTCGCAGACACTCTATTGTCACGAAAATCCATAGTTTTCATAGATTAGATGGGTACTACCAACATTTTGGGAGAACTTTATCCTGATTTTCAAACCCAATATCTATATTTACATGGAAACGGGTGAATTAGGTATGGATGGATGAATGTGTGGAACCCTTCAAAGAGATAAAGACAAGGTGAATCACTTCACCTATACTCACATTACCAAAAAGTGGAGAATATTTTGTGAGATATAGTGATTCATAAAAGAAAGGAATGGGTTGTATAATTTGGAAAAATGAATATGTGATAGCCTAAACCTCATGGTATTTGATGATCCATGAGAAGAACTACCTGTCACATGATCTGAAGCCAGCTGTTGTGTCTTTTTCCTTGAAAACCTAGCGGCACTACCCCTATGGGGAGAAGTGTGATATATATACCAATCACAAGTTCCTAATTTATATATTCACACAAAATGATATAAACATGTGTCAAAGTATATTGCTGGAGGTAATAAAATCCTACGATTTCTCTATTCACTATTATCTCGGCATGGAGAACAAGGCATCTGATTCTCTTAGTAGAAAATAACCTGTTACACTTTCCATGTTGTGGATTGAGAAAGACCTCATATTCATGGATATGAAAAGGATGGATTTGGAAATCATAATAGTAAGGAATAAATCCTACCTTCCCTAATGATTTTCCATCCATCTATCCGAGATAATATTAAGCAGGCACAAATGAATGATCTGGATTTAGAAAATAAGGTGAATGTAGTAAAGGAAAGGAAGATACAAAAGTTTCATATCAATGATGATGGTGTTATTTGGTTTCAAATGAGGCATTGTGTGCCTTAATCACCTGGGATATAGAAAGAGATATTGGATAATGTACATATCTTACATTTCTCTATCCTTCTTGGGAGTACGAAGATGTACTATGATCTCCAAGAACACTTCTGGTGTGACAAGATGAAAAAGGAGAATGATGAGTATATCTCATGGTTCTTGATATGTTTGAAAGATTATTAATATTGGAAAATTTCTACAGGGTTGATGAATCCATTTACTATACCCATGTGGATATGGAATATTTTCACTATAGAAATTGTAATAGGAATCCATAATATAGACAAAGAAAATAATTAAATATGAATTTTGGGGGAATGACTCACCAAGAATGAAAACTTTATCACTATTTCAGGAAGTCCTATTTCTTTTGAAACATGCAATGATATATCAGAATGAAGATGTGAGACTGTATGGAGTTCCACTCTCACTTGTCCGTATTCATGATCTATGATTATTTAATATGATTTGAGTACTGAATTAAATTTCAGTAGGGCCTACCACCCCCTTACTAATAGACAATCTAAAAAAACTATTCAGACGCTCGAATACATGGTAAGAGACAACTAATTATAAATGAATGGTCTATGGGATCAACATACACCAATGGTTGTGTTCTCATACAACAACAGCTTCCACATGAGTATTCATATGGATCCATATGAAGCATATCAAATTTTATCAGAGTTAGAAAAAGATTTATGTTAACAATCATCGAAGGGACTTACAAATCGATGTTGGAGATAATTTCATCCATTGAATATGAAAATGTAACAGATTCATGTAGTTTGTATAGAAAGGGAAGCAAATCCCAAGGTTCATTGGCCCTTTTGGGATACTTTACTGCATATGTGCCATCGACTATCATCTTGATCTTAAATTGAATATGTCTCATGATCCCGATGTGTTTCATGTATCACTCCTAATGAAGAATGTAATAGATATTTCACATGTTCTGAACTCATAGGTGGTACAGTTGGAAAATGATCCCTCTTATGGGGAGCAACTGGTAAAAATTATAGACCAGAATGATAAGGTTATACACAACAAGAAAAGCCACATTGTCAAAATATAATGGAGAAACCATTACAACGAAGAAGAAAATTGGGAACTGGTGGAGTTGATGAAGGTGAATTACCCTCAACAATTTTTGTAGAAAAAAATTCGAGAGAGAAATTTAAAAAGTAGGGAAGAATGTAATGACCTAAACTTTTAAAAATCAAATTTCGCCCTTCTTATAGAAATTTCATATAATATAAACACATAAAATCACATAGAGACCATTAAAAAATTATTATAATGTATTTATTATTGAAATAATATGTTTTTCTGGATTTAAAAGAAAACAATACTGATGAAATAGAAACATGAACATAGGAATAGTAATATTACCCTTAGATATAGTAATCAATGAAAATTAAAATTAACCTTATCCAATAATGTGAAAATAAAATTTAGGCATCTTATAAAAGAAATTTTGATATAATTATATCATTGTATAAGTAAATTTGTTTAAAAAATATTAATCAAGTGTTGGTAATTGTTTTGTAAGTAATAAATATTTTATTAAAATTATATTATTAATTGAATAATTTAAAATAAAATTTATTTTCATCAAATTTTTTAATAAATTAATATTTTCATTTCTTCTAATTGTAATATAATTTAATGAGATGTTAAATGATATTTCAAAGTTCTCTAAAATCGGTTTTTAATTTAAAAATATTTATTTTTTCTAATAAATGATAAATTTAAATAAAATATTAAATTATCATATATAGAAAATTATTTTAATAAAATGGTGTCAATTTTTAAAATCACCACATTGAAATTTTCAAAGGAATATTTTTTGTTAATTTTTTGAAATAATTACATTTTCGGGTGAATAGTAAAAATATTTTTTTTCAAATAAGCGGTATACCAAAAATTTAAAGATTCATGTTATAATGGTGAAATAATCATATCTTGAACATTAAATTCCACCATTGTTTAATTAATTTCTTAAATGTTTCCATAAAATACAATAAACCCATTTTATAAACCAAAAAAGTACTTTCTGAAACCTAAACTCAATAATGATTCCTTAACATATCATTTTCTATTTATTTTCACACACCATTTAATAAATTAATGATTTAAAATTAAAAAGATAATATAAAATATAAAAAATTATATTATATTAATATATGATTTATATTGTCAGTAAATTACTTTTACTAGTCAGGCCTTTCACATATTATTTTATTTAATATTTTAATCTAAAAATACCACCTCCTCAAGTATAAAGAAATCCTCCCCATCCCATTGAAAAACCATTACTACCATACTTTTATAAGACTAATATATTCCCAAATACACTCTCTTATGACCCTACGAATTCCAGTGGCCATTCTTAGGTCCTCCAAATCTAATCATCGTGGTAGTTTTAGTTTCATGCAAGAGAAGCTACATTGGCGAGAGAGTAAGTCTCTATAAAATCATTTCAATTTTCTTCTTCTCTTTTATTTTTACCATAAACCATTCAAGCCAGTATGATCTAAAATTTAATATATATATAGTATTTTATTATTTTATTAATGATGTTAACACACTATAAATATCCTATTAATAAATAATATAAATATCATACTTCACTTTCTTGCCATTTTGACAATGTCCTGTTAAAGTTCAGTTGACCTCCAACAGAGATGTCACCGAGACTATTATTATAGATGAAATCATTAAAGGAATTTATAAATTATATAAAATATATATTAATATATAATTCCATGTATTCTATGCTTTTGTAAATAATTATACTAAATTATAAATTACTTTTTCTAAAATAGTGAAATAGTTTCATGAATGGAAATTTTTTTGTAAAATAAGATAGAAAAATGCTTAAATTTTATCATTTCAAATTAAGAAATATAATCCAATTAATATAATTGATAAATAGTTTTATAAAATATCTTTAATTTACTTATTTATCATTATTTTAATAAACATAATTTTACTATTTAGGATGCACCAATGAAATTAAATTTATAGGGAATTAAAGTAAGGGGATTTCTCAAACCCAAGTCTCTTTATATAGATTTTCCCTCATTCAACCAATTTTTAATATGTATATTCCGTAAAATTAATTTCGTCATCATTATATTATCTTTTTTTATACATGTTTTCTATATATATTTTACGAAAAACATAATTTTTTATGAAAGAAATCTTCTTTCAAAACACACATCTTACATCTACCTCAAGGTTGATGATATACCAGTTATATTATTCCCAAATTCATTTGGGAACCCAACGTTTTTGAATGTATTTTTATTTTATTAAACCCATTTTTTCTATGGGTTATTTCTATTCATGGTTGATATATGTTCTATGTGGCATGCATGATTATTTAAATGTTATGATGTGATTGGACCACGCAGAATTATATAGTGCAATGTTAATTTTATGATGTGATGGGTGTGCCCAGAATTATATAGAACTCCAATGTATTGGGTTGTGTGAAGAACCTATTTAATGATGTGAAATATAAACAAACATGATGATTGATTTTTTCACATCATTTTGTGGTAGTGGACCACAAAGATATGAAGTTCCATTTTTTCATTAACACATTCCATGTATTCTCATAATTCTTCATCTCATGATTAGGATTCTCTAATGATGTTATGGTGATAAGGATTATGCTCATCCCATGTTATATTGGTTCATGTTTTTATCAATCCACTTACTAGGATTTTAGCTAACCACTTTTGGATTTATTTCCTCAAGTGACTACTTGTAGTAATGAAATCACCAGGGATAGTATGAAGCTAGAGAAGAAGGAATTAAATAAATTTTTATCTTTTATGTGGAAACAATTATATATAATTCTATATTTCCAATGAAACTAAACCATTGTATCCTCATTGTGTAAGGATTATATGTTGTTTATCATTAAAATTATGTAATAGTAATGTATGAAAAGCAGGGTCCCTACAAGGGGGAGGTACGAAACTGATCCATAAAGTAGGATTTTGGGTCTTTAAACAACAAAGGGGGGGAGTGTGGGGCCCGTCCAGACATGGTAGACATGAAATATGAACCATCAACTACAGAAACATCCAAAAAGTATAATTTTTATTGGGAAATAACCATTGATATATATGAGCATCTAACCCGAGTATAAATATCATGTAAACCCCTCCCCTCCCTATGTCATTGACTCCATGAATTACATTCCTATGTTTGATTGAAATGTTTTGTAATGGTTGTTTTAATTGATCTTATAACCCAACCACTAGAACCAACACTTTTGTTTGCTTCTCATAAGGCCATGGTTGTGATGGAGGAGGATACTAACCCAATGAAAAGGGTCGGAGAGGGAATAGAGGTCCTATTAGACACTAAAGAAGGGTCAGCAGATGGCAGGTAACCTCATGATTAGGATCCCATCCTAACCAAGACGATTCTAGAATAGGACAATTGAATTTTAATTATTCCATATTTCCCTGAATATATTACTGTACCTCATGATGAACAAGAGTATTTTGACCCCAAGGTTGTGGAAGAATTTTTTATCATCGAGTGGATAGAGTGGAAGCATATACAATGTTTCATTACCTCGACTTGGGATATAGACATGTTAAACTTGATGGGTTCCCTCTACCACTAGTTGCATGATGTAAGAATGATAGGGGTGGATGCTTTAGGCCTCTATGTGTTGGTCCACGACCTCCATGCCAAGTGGGTACGTGATGTAGACCATCAAATGGAGGTTTCTTTGCCCAAGTAGATTTCTGAAAACATGCAGATGATCTAAGAAGTCAACTAAGAAAGTTTCTTCCAGGAAGAACCATAAAATGACAGTACTATTTTCTTCAATACCTAATCAAAATTCAACATCTATATGAGGGCTCCGAAGGTGGAGGCCAAGAGGGAGATTTTGTAGGAGACACATTAAGTATCCAATTTCCAAGATGAGTGGAACCATGCATAGATCATTACTAACCAACTTCATCCCATTTCTGGTGATCTGGAAATACAGTTAATGAGGAGTCATTAGGTCTTAGATTCCTCATTCTAGATATTTGTATGAATATGTTGATTGATTTCTAGAGTAGAGAAATATGGGTAATTTTATGTGACTTAAGAGAGGGTCCAATAGGTAGACAACCCATGATAATGTCACAATTTTGTTTTCTTTTTTTGTAACTTTTCATCATCCATGGACATATTTCATTTCCCACATTAATTACTAAAAATAGATCATATCTTTGAGAAAACCAATGACCAATCCCAAAGATCATGTGAGTCATGCTCTGTGTATGAAACAAGGGATGTCCATCTGAATTCTTTTTTTCATATAATAATTATAGAGATGCATTGAGAACTCAAGGTCTTATATTGTTGACTAACCATTGAGAGATTATATGATGTGAGATTTTTTTCTTAGAGAACATTTAAATAAAAAAACCAACATTACATTCAAGAACACTCTAGTGAATGATTGGGATAATAATAGGGGTGTTTAATTTGACATGAACAATGGGAAATGGGAAGTGTGACTCACAATGGAAGAAATATGGAATCTGTGTAGAGTGAAATGAAGATACATGATAACTACTGACAATGTTAGAAACAAAGAATCCATTCCATTAGCCTAGAATGGTGAAAAAAGGGTTAAACAAAGACCTTGTATAAAACATGGTACCTTTCTCTAAATTTCATCCAATGTCTTTTGGGTGGATGTCCCTAGAAGGTAGGTGAGACAAAAATGAAACTAGAACAAACCGTTAGGGGTTCCTTTCAGACATGTAAGAGGATGAGGATCTAAATGAGACGTACATGATGTTGGGGAATGAATTTTTTGGAATGATCTAATGGATTCCAATACTATTTAATTATCCAACCATGTCATTGAAAATAGTAGTGTATGTGTATTGGTGTGGAAAAAAATAAATCCCATCATCTCGTGGGTGCTATCTCAAATGTTGATCAATGGTTAAAAGAACAAGAGTGATGTGGTAGATGACCAACACCAACGACGGGGGTCATAGGAAAAGTATTAGGATACCCCATGGTTTTACATCATAAAAACAATTGTTTAGATGACCAACATTTTGATGTTGTATGATGAAGAAGTATGACATGAAATATAACATCATACAGTTTGGAAAACATTGTTTAGTTATCTTCATGTGATTAAGACACAACATAGTCTTTAGTATCATGTTCTCGGGACATTGCACATAGTTCAGCATCATAATACATGGTGCAAGGGATTAATATCCTAAATGGAAATGTGTAGTGTGAAAAATTAAAAAAACATGATGGGAGTGAGGGCCAAAGGGACTTAACACCACAGAACACTTTCCAATGGAGATAAATCAACTATAGTTTATAGACATGATTCTAAGACAGGAACCCGCAATTTATTGTCAAGGAGTTTGGACCAAGGGCCCCTATGTGTTGCTCGATGATTATAGCATAGAGTTCAGACCAAAGAAGAGTGTCAAAAGTGGACATCTAGAGTGCGGTTTCATGATAAACCCTACATGAATAAGGGACAAATGGGTCCTAAAACCACAAAACACATATATAAGGAGACTCAAATATAGCTTGCATTAATGATTCTTGGACTTTCTACAAACATTTTAAGGACATATTGCTAGGACCATGATGAAAATTAAATCTAATGATATATATATATATGGTTTGTAAGAGGTAAAACATGATGTTAATTAGGCCAAGGAGTCCCACATTACACATACACACAGTAATAAGAAATTACTATATTTTAATTTCATAATTCATGGATTGTATTTCATCCCAAGGGGCTGAAGGAGGGATTAATTTGTGGGCGATCCTGAAGATGAAATTTATGGGTGTCACTTCATATTAAATAATTATTGGAATCAATCCACTAGTATCTCTCGAATTCAGTATGGTGAATGACCATCACTGATGGGTTTATCGTTTTAATTGAGGGAATATATGCACCCCACAATTATAATGAGGAATTTTGAAATTTTTCAAGGTTCGATCATAGATTAATATATTAAATTAAGGACACTAACTATTATATTATGGTCATAGAGTATAGAAAAAAATGGGGGAATGACTCTAATGGGTATGTTAGTGTGGTTTTATGAAAAACCGTACAATAATGTGGGACAAGGAGTCCCAACACCACAAAAAAAATCTTTGAGGAAACCCATACTTAGTTTATAGTCATGATTCTGAACATGGTCTCCAACTTTATGGTCATCAATTTTGGACCATTGAAAATAGATAACAGTCATGTTGCAAGGACCATTGGGTGATCACTCTAAAAAGATTATGTATAATCCCATGTCACAACAAAACGATGTGAATGAGAACCAAGTAGGGTGACACACCACATATGAATTCATAAGGAGGAGTCCATACAATTTAGTGTTGTGGTTCTTGGACGAAGAGATGCTATTAGTTTATGGTCTTAAATATCAGACTATGATGGGGCCAATGAGCTAATAGAGTTGATAAATTTTCTACTGGGAATGAAGATGAGAAGTCTGGGTTTCACTATGTATCCCATAACGATTATAATTAATCCATATATAGAACAAGAACATGGTGTAGTAAGAGACCAATGCAAGTAAGGGTGATTCTACGTAAAGGTGGAATTGGAGGAATCATATTATTTTTATGGGTTATCTCATGTTTAGGTATTGGGATAACATTAATTAACCATCCGATACATAATTTGTGAGGCATACTGGTCCTAATGTGTGGTAAAAACAGTCTCTTACATGAGAGGAAAACTAATTTTTTTGTTGTGTAGAATCATTATTTAAGTTAATGTGTGAGGAATGTTAGGGAAAATATTCTAAAAGGGATGTTCATGGCATGATGGTTATAACCCAGTGTGAATGCCGACCAAGGTGGAAATGTTTCACAACATACTCCAAATGAATACATAAACATAGTTTAAAGTCATATGGTCTCAATCCTATACAAAAAAAAATATATTCAATAGTGTTCAAATGATGCGGGAGTTAAACCCCAATGTGAGTTATTAAATGAGGCTCTGCACAAGGTAATGAAAACTTGATGCATGTTGCAGAGAATTTAAAATCATATGGTCTATACCATAGGGGAAATCAATTTAAATCTATGGAATATAGAATACATAAATTCAATTTTCGTGGCACATTAATGGAATAAGAGAGATGTAAATCGATATGAATGTTCCAAAGAGTATAAAATACCCCTCATGTACCTTGAAATGGACTCCATACAATTTAAGTTCATAATTCATGGACATTACATGAGATAATGCCACAAAATTGTAGATTGATTTACGGTTGTTCCCCTAGAGTAAATATCTATTTGTCACTACATATAACGTAAGGGTGGGATTCAAGCCACACATAGTTATTGATGGAATCCTCCCTGTGTAGTTCAGAACAATGCATAGGGGGCATGTTTTTTCGATGGTTGGACCAAGATGTTAAATTCATGTCTCATTACATATCCTATGTGGAGTGGAATCAAGTCGTATATAGTTCTAGATCATTTCATGGGAGAAAACCAATGAAAAAGGTGACATCCTATAGGGGGAGAACATTATGAAGATGTTTAGTTTTTCATTATGGTGTTAGGATTATATATTAACGCATTTTAACATAAAAAAACCAGAATGAGAAGGGATTTGTTTTTTCATGTCATGCAACTAGGATTTTGGAGCTATGCTGTTTATATTAATGTGTATAGGATGATAATTCCATAGTTTAAGGTTTTGTGATAGGACCAGTCCATGTAGATTAACATCATGCCATGAAGATGGTGGTTTTCATGAAGTTTAATTTCAAGAAAATAGGATTGTGATGGTTGTGTAGTAGAATGTCATGTAACTGGGATGTATGTGTGCAAATTTTAAGATTATTCATAGAGGACCAATGATGATATACATTTTAACATCATGCTACTAAGATATATCCCTTTTTTAGATTATGTAAATTATTGTTTTAGAAAATTTATTTTGGTGTCAGGAGTAATGCGATCTCCATCCATGGTGATCAAAGAGTATGAACCATTGGGATAGAAACTATGTAACACCCCAAGTTTTTCAAAGATAAATAGAAATTCATGGAAAATTTTTTTAAATAGATATTTTAAATTAGCCTTTAAAACATAACTTTTCTAATTCTAAATTCTGAATTTCAAGAAACTGTCGTCTACAATTGTATTCAGTATGTTATTTAGAGTCTGATGAAACAACCTTGTTTTTTTGGTGAATAGTAACATACCCTTATGAATAGTAATTTGAATAGTAATATTAACTCATGAATAGTAAATAATAATAATATTTTATTTTCCCAAGGCAATAGGATAATGGGATCTTAATTAATTTTCCAATGTCACATAAAACTAATTGCACTTCAATATTTTTATTTTTCGAATTAATTGTGACCATATTTAAAAATTAATTTAAAAATATTTAAAATTTTATTTTTGAAAATTGGAGTTCATTTTTGAATTGTACACGTCAAAAAATGGTTGGGGTAATATTTTGGTATTTTTCTAAAACTCTTGAATTTTCAGTGAATTGTGAAATACGATAAAATACCGTATAATCAATTTAATAGTAAAAATGCACTATTTATGACATCATAAGTGATGCAAGGCCAATTTCATCGAACTCAAATGATATTATCACTTTTTAGGGCCACTTTATTTGATATTATTCAAATTATTGATAAAAATATTAGAATATTGATTAAAATAATATAAAATACCTCCCCTCCTCCACTATAAATACCACCCTCACTCCCCTCTTCATCCCACACCTCTCAAGACTTGATCATTATCTAATTTCTTCCAAATTACCTCCCTAATATTCTTCCCCACGTACTAGTGATTCTGGTCTCACCAAAAGACCAAAATCAAAGCCCTAAAGAAGGATCATAAGGAGAAGAGATCAAGAGGTAAACAACCTCTTTTATTTTCATTCTTTTCTTTCATTTTATGTTATTATCTTCCTTTACCATTGTCTTGTGTGGGGATATTTAATTAAATATTCCCCCCTTACAGTCCATATTTTTTATTAATGATGGAATATTCCATTCCTCTCATCAATATTGTTTTTATGAAATTTTAAGAGACGTCGTTAGGCTGCCGAATTTTCGTGAGAAATTTCTCAAGATTTTCTTTTATTTCATGATTCGTTTATCTTCTTTCCCCACTCCCTCTTATCCAAGAGGAATTAAATCTCCAGAATCATGTATATTCATTATTTTCTCATGATTATGGAAAATTCCTCATCAGTATTCTACTCCTATTCCACTTATTTAAAGAATCAAAAGACATTGTCCATTTGTCTCGAATTACAGACATCGTGGATGATGTATTTTAAATTTCCATTAACTCTTTCAATTTTGTTCATGAAACCATTTATATGGTTGAACCAGGTTATAATATATGATTTATGACTCATATAAGGTTCTGGAATTATTTTTTACTCATGGTTCTAATTTAAAAGACAAAATGACGTTGTTATTATCAAAGAACCACTTAAATGATCTAAACGAACATCAGTAATGTTATATCTAATGAATCATCCTCATATAAATAATCAAAGAGTTAAATGGTATAATATATGTACTGTAAATATTTAAATAATAATCCATTCCAATTCTAGAGTTTCACTTGCAATCAACAAGAACGACTCATCATGAACCGATCGTGAAAATCACAAAAGAACTCACCCAAAATAATGCAAGGAACAAAATACTAACAATTAAGGGGTAAAACGAGGTTATGAAATGACCATATAAGATGTTATAAACATGAAAATGATTCTGTAAAATAATAATAATAATCTTTTAACCAATATACAAATGGTTTAAACAAGTTTTAAGTAAGACAATCCTAAGGTAAGGGAATTCTTAACCCGATTTCCATTCTTTGGGTTAACCTTCTTCTTTATTATTTATGTGCTATTTAAATTTATTATGTGATGGGTTCTATTTATATTATTTATAATTATGTGTATATACAGATTATATACATATTCCATCCACTCTATTAAAAATCACTTCAAGTATATTATGTTTACAAGGAAATTTTCTTCTAAAATAACCTTTTAAAATTCTATTTTGCGATAATCAAAAGAAATGTTTTTAAGATATTATATATGTTGTATGATTATGTTTTGGCTATTGGTAATAGTTTATGATGAAGGGTGGGACCCATATTTCCCTCCAATTCATTGGGTATGAGTAAGTTGGAGGTCGGTCGTATGGTTACTCCAAGTGTAACTGCGATGGTTACACAAAGTAAGGTAGTTGTGAGGGTTACAAATTTTAAGGTAGCCAAGATGGTTACATGATTATGTAAGTAATGCCCCAAGATACATCTATGATTATATTTAGTTTTTTGTGCATCTTTTGAAAATCTCACGTTACAAGAAGTAAGTATTTTGGGGTGAAAAGCATGTCTTTTGAAAATGTTTTCACACGTTATGAGTATTCGTGGACTAATGTGATTTTTCCTTCTTTTTCTTACCTTACTGAGCTTTTGTGATCATCCCATGCTTTTAAATGATTTTTCACAGGTTAATGGATGAGTAATACAAGGTAGGAATACATGTTAAATTTTGAAGAATTGTCAAGGAGTCTTGTTTTATGTTTTAATGTTTTATATTCTGAGAAAAATGGAAACTGATTTTATGGTATCCACTATGTAAAAATGTTTAATGTTATGAATGTTTTGTCTTAATTCTCTAAAGATCTAAACTTGAAATGATCCTAAATGTAAATTTTGTTTTATTGAATAAATTCAAGATTATGTATGTAATAAGGTTGGGTCATTATAAACTGTGAATTAAATAATTTCCTTCCCACATGAGATCCAACAATGGTGGCTTCCTTCCATGTATCATTGGAATTCTATGGGACAATATCATGTTACCCTATAAGAAGGACTGGATGAAAACCTTCTTGTTGAATGCTACTTCTAATTTATTCTAATGCCTCTATAGAATATGAGATTCCATAAACTTGTTCTCTTTGAGGAATTATGGATTTTCAAGATTGACATAGAGAATTATTTAGCTCATATTCTAATTAAATATAGCTATTTGGAGTGATGGGAATTAAATATAGAAGTTAATGACTAACTAATTTCCATACACCATGTAATATAGAGTCTTAAAGTTGGAATTTTGATCCATCATCTCATTGGCCCAATGACTGATGGGGTGCTTTAATGGACCACTTTTATTGTTTTGTCCTAGAATCTCCAACATATTTTATATAGGATTATGATTAATGCCTTAATATATCTATTTTCTTATGCATGGTAGCGGGAAGTACGGTTGGAAAAATGTTGTAATTGGCATACAACTTCACTATCTCAATATCAATAATTTTATTGCCGTTATCAATGAGAATGTAGCGAGGAACACCAATTCGGTGGATGATGTGGTAGATCATGAATTCGATCATGGATCAGGCATTGAATTATTAGAAACTAGTTTGTTATACCATCTTGGATATGAAATCCATCATGGTCAGAATGAATTTTCATTGGCGATCTATCTCTTGTGGATTGGGGATTATATCATCGATCCCCCATACAGTAGAGTGAAAATAATACTTGGTAGTATGAATAAGGTCTGACAGTTGATGAGAAAGTTTTTCATTGATTTTATATTAGAAGCTCCTCTAGGGAAAATCAATGACGTCTGGGACCATGGTGGTCCAGAAGTATCAAATCCTTTGAATCTGGTGGAGAGCTTCAACCCTCCATAATGAGTTCCATAATAATCGACATGAAATTCCTAAATAACAAGGGGGATATCATCTCCTTGAATGAAATAGGGTATAATTCAATTCTAGCCATGTCTTTAGATATTCTTCATGGAATTATTATCCCTTTGGAGGTTGAATTTCACTATACGTCGATGGATTCAATCACATTCTTCCCGGTCAAGCATGAGAACTCCATGCTAGTGATACTCGGTGAAAGAATTCATCTACTTGGAGACTATGACTACCATAGGGGAACCTAATGGTCATTATCTGGAAGAATCTGCAGTCTTCTATTCCACATGCTTTCTACCCTCACCATCTGGAATAATAGGAGGGGTAAACCCTTAATTCTCCACATGAATAAAAAGATCATCCTAGTTTGGCTCTACATGATAGAAATCAATAATTGATAGAGCATCGGCCCAACTATTTTTTAACAGGGGAACATGAGACACATTGGTTCAAAAGGGAACAGATCCATCATCTGGGGAGTGAACTCTATTATGGGAATAAAATTCGGCTTCCAAATATTATTGTGACCAAAGAATTGATTGATGAATATCTCTGAGTCCCCCTTCACATTCTAGTGGGGAACATCATTCCTGAGGGAAATATAAAGAATTATAATGAGATCATAAAACTCATCCATGTGGTTGGTGAAACATTCTAACATTATGAGAAATTGGGGGGAAATAATCCAGGTAAGACTGATGATGAAAATTCCACGCTTAATCTGTTAAGCAAGGGATCATTGAGCCTTCTTACGGTTGAGATCCAGGTGGAACCATCAAAATGAATCGGCTAGCTTGGAATAGATTTATCAACTGGAAGGATGGATTCTTTTGGGAAATCATTCTCCCTATCCACCTATTCAGGATAAAATGGGATACATTAAATTATTCCAATCCATGAATATTTAAACCATTCTACATAATAAATTTGATATTTATCTACTGAAGGATCACTATCCACCATGCCAACCATCCATTAAACATCAATAAATTTAGGATATATATTTTTAGATCCACATAGGACACCAACTATATCTTGTGAAAATGCAACTTCTACAATGTAAAATAATTTTTTAAGGAAGCACTTCTTTATGGGTGAATATATGTCCTCAATGTCGATGAGAATACAACTGAGATGACATAAATTTTTTTCTCAACCTTTATTGTTCTTTTGGGCCAGATGGGTGCTATGTGAAAATTATAAGGATGAAACGTAGAGAACTATCGGCTTCCTAGAGATGGGTGGCATTAAAAACAGAGGCTTTAGAATACATTTCTTGATTTCATCAAATGTGGAATGGTGATATTATGCAACTGGTAGATGGTACCCTTCTCCATGATTATGGAAATGGGATTACAACTTTTGTCAAAATTCACAATGAATCGTCCAATGTATGATTTGTGTATTTGAAGGAATCAATGATATCTAAGGTTCCTCGAAGGAGGAATCTAAATGATGGAATTTATCTTCATTGGGATGATATCAATACCATTATGTCTAAAAAATATGCTGAGAAACATTACAGTGGTAACCCAAATAGGGATCTTTAGGGGTTTCATCATTAAATTACATGAGTGCAAGAAGTATAACACACTATCAATATCTCTAATATAGTCCTGACATTTGTGTCATTTGATAACTAAATCACCCATGTATAATTCCACTAGCTTTCAAATGCTTGGATTAGTGATCTATCGCATAGCTCATAGATATGTGGATCTTTTATTCTTCAGACTAAAAGTCATTACCTAAAAGAATAATTTACATTGTAATGATCTGAAGGTGGTAGAATTTTCATCCTTAGGGGCCATAAGGATATAATTGTACTAAAAATATTAATCCATGAAGAATAAAGTCTATAACCTGGATGTTCCATTGAAAAATAGATTTATCACTAGTTGGTAAAAATTACCCTTCAGAAGATGATGGTTGAGGTCTTAAAAATCAACTTGATCTATGATCTTTCAGTTATTCTTCATAACTAGAAAAAAAATTTCTAGAAAACTAGGGTACTAATAATTCATAACGAAGCTGGCCTTCGTTAATTTGGTTTAGATTAGATTACTCAATATGGGGTGAATTGTGAATCCATAAAAAAAATTTATTTGAAAAGTTTTCTTAAAATTTTCCCCAGTAAAAATTAATTTAACCAAGTTAAAAAAATTTTTACGTGTAACACCCTGAGATTTTATGAAAAATATTATTTTTAATTTCATTAATGTCTTCTGTTGTACACTACACCAAAAGGAGCTTCCACAACACGTATCCCTAACCTACCTTGCATTACATGCAATCACGACCTTCCTCAATAGCGTGTGTAGTACGCAATACCGAGTTTCACCAAACGAGATATTATTATAATATTATTATGAATTAGCTGTTATGAATAGTAATAGAAACTTTTTAAAATTTTATAAATTTTATCCTTCAAAATGGACTTTATTTTTGGATTCAGTATATCGAAATTATATTAGGGTGAAATTTTGGTACTTTTCAGATAACTTTCATATTCTGATGAATAGTGAAAATTATTAAATTTTAAATAAAAAAACTCTTTTCCTCGCAATAATTGATAGTGATAAATTATTAATTTGATTTGTTTTAAAGTATATTTAGAATAATTTTTTACAATTTAATACAATGTTGGTCATTGGATGTAATTTCACATTTAAACCAGACATAAACAAGTGTCAATCTTTTAATAGTTATTACCTCTTAAGAACACACTATTTGTTTTGACGACATGAATTAATTTTTAAATTAATTAATGCAACTGATATGTTTTTAATATGTTAAGATAGAAATCATTTTTTGATTTCATAATATCAAATATATCTTAGTCCTAATTTTTGGTATTTTTCTCGAAACTTTCATTTTTAGAGGAATAGTGAAACCACTAAGTGGTAGTTAAAAAACAGAATTTTTCATAAAACATAATTTTACAGCTTCTGTGAGTGGAATTTTTAAAATCCAAGAGACACGGTTAATATCAAGGGCTAAAATGTTGTTCAATGAGATGAAATTAATTTTTGGTGAATAGTAACCTTTTACTTTTTTTACCACGGTTAAAAGTAAATAGGGTATTTAAGGGTAAAAATGATATTATTATTACCCTAAAACATGTCCTAATTATATTTGATAAGTGTAATTCTGAAAAAATCCATCTTAGTAATAAAATATGACCATTTAGGACCACTTGGATTAGATTAGGACATTTATTATTAATTTATTTAAAGAAGGGTTAAAATAGTTAAAATCAATGTTTAATGAGAAAATCATTTTTAATATAGGGTTAAACATAAGACAAATTCGACTATAAATATTAATTAGAAAGATAAAACTATTTCCTACATAATTGTATTTTATTTTTAATTTTTAGACTTTAAATAATTTAATTTATTTATGACACAATGATGATGCAGTAATTATATTATTAATGAAATATTGACATAATGGATGTTATAAATACCCAAATAAATGTTATTTGAGACTTTTTCTGAATTAAAATAATTTTATAAGTTAATATGACATTTTAGTATTGATGTAATTAACTTTTTTCGAACTAATCTTTTTGTTATGATTTTCCTAAAAATCAATTACCAAATAGTGTCAAAATTGACATAAAATAGTTTTTAAAAGAAATATTATATTATTAATTGTTACATTATTCCTAAAAATCAATGTCTCTGCCAAATGACTTAGATAAGGTTATATATATTAATAATAAACAACTTGGGGTTCTTTTGTCTTGTTATAGTGAGTTTATTAACCTTATAGTGTAATAAAACAAGAAGACACAGTAAAAGAAAAATTATTTAACTTAAAGTTAAATCTAAATGATAAGGTTAAAATAGAAACCTAAATATTTCTAAATTCTATTGAATGAGAGTATTTAGACCCATACACACATTAGCTTAGAAATATCTCAATTTTGAGCTATTAAAAACCGAATATGACTTTATAATAAAATAATATATTTAGTTATTCCAAAGGTGCCCCTCTCCTCCCTTATAAAAGGGCACCTCCTCCCTCTCTTCCTCACACCACATTGAGCCTTCATGCTCGGCCAAACCTTGCAAAATTCTCTTCCACAGATCCCTTGAAACATCCTAGAGGTCCTGGTATTCTTCAACGACCAATTTTGGTATCATAAGAGGAGGTCGCAAAAAGGCGCTTCAAAGAAGAGGTAATGTCCATTACCGATTCTTTCAACTTTATTTCTTCTTCCACTTATTCTTCTTTCATTGTTTCATTATGAAGTAATAACAACAGTATCACTAATATACTGATATGTTATTATATGTATGAAACAATCCTATTTCACCATCTATCCATCATACAGAAAACGAAATCACTGTGCGTGCGTACGTACGGAATACTGTCTCCTCGCCGTGGTGTAATCTATTTTCCACCACCACTTTAGTTGGATGGGTATAATGGTGTAAAAAATAACTATATATTATTATCGTAAATTTATTTTGATTTTGAAATAGTATACATACACTCCAATACAATTCCACAATTATGGGAATGATATTATCACTCGTGCGTACGTACAGACTACCATCTCCACGACGCGATGATATTCATTTTCCATGTTAACCATTCATGAATGATTATAAAGTATATATAATAAGTAATCATGAAATATATGACATAATAATTATACTGGATATATGTGTATATATATGTATGACTTCTACTTAATTTCATTCAATTCAATAAGGAAACGAAAATAGCGTTCATGCGTACGTACGACCTACGATCTCCATGAACGGCGTATTTCATTTCATTTAATCGATCTATCATATATATATGTATATACTGAAATATATATTATATTTAAATCATGTGTTTCATTCAGGAATTATATAAATCAGGATATAAGTAATAACATCAAGAACAACAAGTCCAAACACGTACGATAAATAAAACGATTTAACCTAAAATGATGCTTTAACATGGAACTTACAAAAGAATGGGGTATATAAAGTCATAAGTGAACTATATAAGATACCATAACAATGAATATGATTCTTTAATAAGTCAATGACATTATTTAAATCATTATACAGGAGGTTCAGAAATGTACAAAGCATATCGGACCAAAGGTAAGGGATAATTGTGCAAATCTCATTTTTTTCCGAGATTTCTTATTCGTATGTTTTTACTGGGGTTATTGATATAACCCATTTCCATGTTTTATAAAAGTGAATTCATGTATATTTAAAGTCCTTTTTACCCATTTTAACTTTTACCCCATGGTATGGAAGGAATCTTTCTTTTATTTACCCTACAAGGTAATTTTTGACTTTTCCGACAAAAGTACGAGAAGAATGTTTTTTTAATGTATACGGCATTAAAGGATTTTTACGGTTTTATAAAGCCTTATTTTCATGAAGATTCCTACATAATATTTCATGACTATTTTCAAAAAAATCCTTTTCGTTTAAAATTGCATGACATTTTGTTAAAAGAAAATGATTTTGAAGAAAAATGAATATTTTTTTCAACAATTAATTTCAAGTGTTTTATCAAAACCATTTTCATATAAGATAACATTATTTCACATGTGTATGTTTCATGTATCATGTCTCTATGATTTATGTGGTTTCACTTTTTTTAATATTAAATGATATCCATTTCTTTTATATGAATTATGTGATGATATGATGATGTTTATGAAACCCATTTTATTCGTTGGGTTATTATGAATGATGTATGTTTATTTTGTGGCACAAGTAGGAATGATTTCATTATGAGATGGGTGGGACCTATATCTCCCTCCAATGCATTGGGTAAAGATTTATATCTCACGAGATAGACATGGCTGGAATGGTAAGTTAATCTGGATCATTGTTACAGGACTGAAACGAGGAGTGAACTTGATTCAGAAAGGGACTTTGTCCACTAAGATAGTCTTGGTAGAAATGCCTTGGATACTATGGAAATCATAACATGTTCTGAATGGTAGCCACAATTACATGTTTTATTCCCATTATATTTGACCATGGTTGATGTTATATTATGATATATGCCTTATGGACTTCCACAATTTATGTCTTTGCTCAAGATTTTGATGTTTAAATTTCATGTTTTAGTTTTTGCTTCCAAATGTTTATGGATTGTTTTATGTTATCTATGTTTTCCCTTACTGAGCATTTGAGCTCACCCTTTTTATGTTTTATTTTCCCCATGAAATAATGAACGGTTTTAGGTAAGGAAACAAAAAGGGGAAGATCTTTATGGGAGTTGTTGAAGATATTTCAACATGATTAGAAGTTTATATTCCAAGTTTTCAAAGACACAAAACAATTACTGTCCTTATGTGTCTATTTTTGTTATGTATTAACTATTCAGCAAAAGTAATGTAATGTCCATGTACATCAATCATTGGGTCTCTACAGTTGGTATCATAGGAAAGGTTTAGTCAACCTTTGGAAACTAGGATGCGAAAATGTTAGTAAGATCCCTAGAGATATTTCTATGGTATGTCTAGGGATATCCCTAAGTATAAGTATATGTATATGATATAGTCCTAGAACTACGGTAACGATCTTAGAATTTAACCTAAGATGTTAGATATTGAAGGTACTCCCCCTTTATTATGTTGTTTTCCCTACCATGATTTTTGCCTCTCACACTATTCTTTTTGGGTTTTAGACGATGGCTGGAACCCGATGAATCGTGTTGATCAATGAAATGGACAATGCAATGATTTTCCTCCTGAACAAACAAATGTTATGGGAGATAGAGTGAAAAATCTTATTACTATACTTAGACAAGCTATGAATCATTCTGGACTTCCAAATGAGCAGAAAAGGAAACAATATTCTATTGAGTCCTTCATGAGGCAACGTCCACCTTATTTCAGTGGGTCTTGTGATCCACTTGTTGCAGAACAATGGATCAGTACCACTAAAAAAATATTTTCAGTTCTTCAATGTTTTGAACATGATAAAGTCTTCTTATCAGTATATCATTTTGAAGGTGAAGCTGGTCAATGGTGGAATCTTTTCAAGAATATGAGGCCAATAGATGAAATTGAGTCCATGGAATGGGACAAGTTCAAGAAATTATTTTTCAATAAGTACGTCCCTCATATTCTTCGAACAAGGATGGAGAATGAGTTTTTGAACTAAAGAAAAAGGATTATGAATCCGTTGGTATATATGAAACGAATTTTACAAGGCTTGCAAGGTATGCATCTGGAATTATCATCCAACCTGAAAGTAAAATTGATCGATTTTTCAGTGGCTTTAAACCAAATCATCGAAGGGCATTAGGTATAAGAGACTTCATTAGCTATGAAAAAAAATTTCATTGTGCTATCAAGGATGAAATGGAATTTTGTGTTACATATCCATATCACGGTTTTGACAAGAAACGAAAGATGGAGTTCAAGGAGAAATCTCAGAATAACTGTGAAAAGAAGATGAATGTTTCTTTATGATCAATGTGTGGAAAGAAGCATGGTGGAGATTTTCATAAAGGGACTAGAAAATATTTTATTTGTGGAAAAGAAGGTCGTCGATCAGCTGAGTGTCGATGTAAAGGAAAAAGGGTTTCTAATTATGTAAATAAAGAAAAGACTGCATAGAATGCACCACCAACACTTCAATGCTTCAAGTGCAATGATATGGGGCATTATGCTAATCAATGCCCTAATCCAAGGGTTAATGATGATTGACATGAGAAACCTCTTAAGGAAAAGGAAAAAAGGGAAGTCACATGCGATCACTATTGGAGATGTTGAATATGACAACGATGTAGTGGAATTATTAAGTGTTTATGTAATGGTTTTCCAAAATAATGTTATATATAGTATCATGGAATATTGGAATATTTATGTATTGGTCTATTGTGGTTTTCAAGAATTTTATGGTACCGGTAACCATGGAACGTGATAGAGATATTTTTTTTAAAGAAGATGATATGCACATAATGAACGGATAAGGAGAAAATGAAATGTTTGACTGTATTTATGAGCTCATGACTGATATAAGGAAATAGTTATTTCATAGTTTGAGGTTTTGGTATGTGAAAAGAGTTATCCTTTGACAACACTCATGTTTTCACTAATATTCAATGGGTATTAATTTTTTAAGATAATACATGATTAAGGAATTTGAATGTTTGGAATATGACCAACAAGACATATCTTATGATATATGGGGATCAATGATGGTATTAACATGGTTGTTATATGAAATCTCTGGTAATCGTTTTCACTAAATTATGAGAGTGGACTGCAGTATTAGGATAAGCCTAAAGATTTGAATGGATTATGATGGACATAAGTTACTATTGTTTAAGGATAGATGTTGTTTTTGATATTATTGATGGGATGTTATAGTAATGTAGTTTTAGAAAAAGGACATCCTATAGGATGGGCGACGGCCCATCGCGTCGAACATGGCTGTGGGAATCGAACCCACAACCGAAATGGGACTGGACTTTATCGCCTACCACTGGCCTACAATAAGTCCCTAGTTAGTAGAAACTAGTTTTATTTTATTAAGCGGTATGATATATGAAGTATAAGTTTATTTTTGGAACCATATACGATTAATCTAACCATAAGATGGACTTATAACTTTTGCTAACCTTTTGTTTGAAACAGATGGAATGACCCATCATTCACATGATCTGATAATACATCACGAATAACAAATTCAACTTCATTTCTTTAAGGGTTGAAGTGGAAATTGTTCAATTCATGAACAATAGTGAAATTCTAACAAAATCATGTAAGTATTTCTTTTCATTCATCAACTTTAGGGAAATGATCTTGAAAACCAAAAATTTTGTCCTAGTTCCCTTATATCTGATGAATCAGATGGTACCTTAGATCATCACAAATCTATGGCTCTGTGATTGTTGTCTTTTTTATAGCCATGTTCTCTACCACTCTCCATCAGAACATGATGGTTGTATTTTTCTTCCATATCCATATTTTCACCTATGTTCTCCTACGTGGAAACCCAATGATGAGTTAATTTGGGTAACCGTTACGTTTCATACTTTAGTTTTTAAATCCATGTTTTGGTATTCCTTTTTACGATGTGGGATTCTATTAAATAAACATTCGAGTTGTAATCCATTTATAACCCTGACAAATTTCGAGGGAGAAATTCATTTTAAGGGGGGTTGAATGTAACACCCCGAGATTTTATGAAAAATATTCTTTTTAATTTTATTATTGTCTTGTGCTGTAAACTACATCAAAAGGATCTTGCACAAAACGCATCCCTAACCTGCCTTTCATTACACGCAATCACGACCTTCCTCGATAGCGTGTGTAGTACGCAATACCGAGTTTCACTAAACGAGATATTATTATAATATTATTATGAACTAGCCGTTATGAATTTTAATACCCACTTTTTGAAATTTTATATATATTATCATTCAAAATGGACTTCATTTTTCAATTCGGAAAATCGAAATTACCTTAGGGTGATATTTTGGTACTTTTCGTATAACTTTCATATTCTTATGAATAGTGAAAATTACACAATTTTAATTAAATAAAACTTTTTTAATTGAAATAATTAATACTGATAAATTATTAATTTGAGAGGTTTTAAATTATATTTAGAATATATTTTTACAATTTAATACAATTTTTGTCATTGGATGTAATTTCACATTTAAACCAGACATAAACAAGTGGAAATCTTTTGATAGTTATTATCTCTTAAGAACACGTTATTTGTTTTGACGACGAGAATTAATTTTTAAATTAATTAACACAACTGATATGTTTCTAATTTGGTAAAATAGACATCATTAGTGAATTCATAATATCAAATATATCATAGGCATAATTTTTTCTATTTTTCTGGAAACTTTCATTTTTTTATGAATAATGAAACCACTAAGTGGTAGTTAAAAAACTGAATTTTTCATAAAACATAATTTTACCGCTTCTATGAGTGAAATTTAGAAAAACTAAGAAACACGGTTAATATCAAGGACTAAAATGTGGTTCAATAAGATGAAAATAATTTTTGGTGAATAGTAACTTTATACTTTTTTTACCACGGTTAAAAGTAAATAGGGTAATTAAGGGTAAAAATGATATTATTATTATCCTAACACATTTCCTAATTCTATTGGATAAGTTTAATTCAGCCAAAAACTACCTTAGGAATAAAATATGACCATTTAGGCCAACTTGGATTAGATTAGGACATTTATTATTAATTTATTTAAAGAAGGGTTAAAATAGTTAAAATCAATGTTTAATAAGTAAATCATTTTTAATATATGGTTATACATAAGATAAATTAGACTATAAATATTCATTAGAAAGATAAAACTATTTCTTACATAATGGTATTTTATTTGTAATTTTTAGACTTTAAATAATTTAATTTATTTATGACACAATGATGATGCAGGAATTATATTATTAATGACATATTGAAATAATTGATGTTATAAATACCCAAATAAATGTAATATGAGACTTTTTATGAATTACAATATTTTTATATGTTAATATTACATGTTAGTATTGATTTAATTAACTTTTTTCCAACGTATCTTTCTGTTATGATTCTCTAAAAAATTAATTACCAAATAGTGTCAAAATTGACATAAAATAATTTTTTAAATAAATATTATATTAATAATTGTTATTTTATTCTAAAAAATCTAAGTTTCGGAAAAATTACTTATATAGGATTATATATATTAATAATAAACTTGGGGTTCTTTTGGATTTTTATAGTGCATTTATTAACCTTATATGGTATGAAAACAAGAAGACATGGTAAAAGAAAAATTATTTAACTTAAAGTTAAATCTAAATGATAAGGTTAAAATAGAAACCTAAACTTGTATAAATTATATTGGATGAGAGGATTTAGACCCATCCCCACCTTAGATTCGATATATCTCAATTTGGAGCAATTAAAAACCGAAAACGACTTTATAATAAAATAATATATTTAGTTATTCCAAAGGTGCCCCTCTCCTGCCTTATAAAAGGGCACCTCCTCCCTCTCTTCCTCACACCACATTGAGCCTTCATGCTCGGCCAAACCATGAAAAATTATATTATCCACTTCCCTAGAAACATCCTAGATGTCCTGGTCTTCTTCAACGACCACGTTTGGTGCCCTAATAAGAGGTCTCAAAGAGGCGCTTCAAAGAAGAGGTAATGTCCGTTACCGTTTCTTTCAACTTTATTTATTCTTCAACTTATTCTTATTTAGTTGTTTCATTATGAAATAATAACATCAGTATGACACATATACCTATATGTTATTATATGTATGTAACAACTCTAGTTCCCCATCTATCCATACTACTTAAAATGAAATCACCGCTCATGCGTACGTACGGAATACCATCTCCACGCCGTGGTTTAATCTATTTTCCACCACCACCTTACTTGGATGGGTATAATGGTGTAAATAATAACTATATATGATTATTGTAAAGTGATATTGATTTTGAACTAGTATACATGCACTCCAATACAATTCCAAAATCAAGGGAATGATATCATTGCTCGTGCGTACGTACGGACTACCGTCTCCACGACGCGATGAGATCCATTCTCCATGTTAACAATTCATGAATGATTATAATGTATATATAATAAGTAATCATGAAATATATGACATAATAATGATAATGTATTTATTTGAATATATATGTATGTCATCTACTTAATTTCATTCAATTCAATAAGGAAATGAAAACAACGTTCATGCGTACATACGGCCTACCGTCTCCATGAAAGGTGCATTTCATTTAATTTAATCGATCTATCATATATATATGTATATACTGAAATATATATTATATGTAAACCATGATTTTCATTCTGGAATTATGTAAATCAGGATATAAGTATTAATATCAAGAACAACAATTCCAAACACGTACGATAAATAAAACGATTTAACCCAAAACGCTACTTTAACATGGATCTTACAAAAGTACGGGTAATATAAAGTCATAATTGAACCATATATGATATCATAACCATAAATATGATTCTGTAATAAGTCAAGGACGTTTTTTAAATCATTATATAGGAGGTTCGGAAATGTAAGAATCATATCATACCTAATGTAAGGGATAATTTTGCAAATCTCATTTTTATCCGAGATTGCTTATTAGTAAGTATTTACTGGGGATATTGCTATCATCCATGTCCATGTTTTATAAAACTTAATTCATGTATTTTTAATGTCCTTTTTCCTCATTTTGACTTTTACCCCATGGTATGGAAGGAATATTTCTATTATTTAACCTAGAAGGTACTTTTTGACTTTTCCGACAAAAGTATGAGAAGAATGTTTTTTTAATGTATACGGCATGAAAGGATTTTTACGGTTTTATAAAGCCTTATTTTCATGAATCTTCCTACAAAATATTTCATGAATATTTTCAATAAAATCCTTTTCTTTTAAAATTTCATGACATTTTGTTAAAAAAAATGATTTTGTTGAAACAATGATAATTTTCTCAAGATTTCATTTCAAGTGTTTTATCAAAACCAATTTCATATAAGATGACATTATTTCACATGTGTATGTTTCAATTATCATGTCTCTATGATTTACATGGTTTCACTTTTCTTATTATTAAATGATATCCATTTCTTTTATATGAATTATGTGATGATGGGATGATGTTTATGAAAACCATTTTATTCGTTGGGTTATTATGAATGATGTATGTTTATTTTGTGGCACAAGTAAGAATGATTTAATTATGGGATGGGTGGGGCCTATATCTCCCTCCAATGAATTAGGTAAAGATTTATATCTAATGAGATAGATATGGCTGGAATGGTAAGTTAATCTGGTTCAGTGTTACAGGACTGAAACGAGGATTGAACTCGATTCAGAAAGGGACTTTGTCCACTATGATGGTCTTGGAAGCAATGCATTGGCTACTATGGAAATCATAACATTTTATGAATGGTTTCCACATTTACATGTTTTATTCCCATTATATTTTATCATGGTTGATGTTCTATTATGATATATTCCTTAGGTACTTCCAAGATTTGTGCCTTTTCTCAAGATTTTGATGTTTAAATTTCATGTTCCTGTTTTTGCTGCCAAATGTTTATGGATTGTTTTATGTTATCTATGTTTTCCCTTACTGAGTATTTGAGCTCACCCTTTTTATGTTTTATTTTCCCCAAGAAATAAATAAATGTTTTAGGTGAGGAATCAAAAAGGGGAAGATCATTATGGGAGTTGTTGATGTTATTTCAACACGATTAGAAGTTTATATTCCGAGTATCCAAAGACACTAAACTATTACGGTCCTTGTGTGTCTATTTTTGTTATGTATTATGTATTCCACAAAAGTAATGTAATGTCCATGTACGTCAAGATTTGGGTCTCTACATTTCGGTTATGAAAGTTTGACTGTTTAAATAACTTCTCAGAATATTGAATAATTTTAACAATATTAATATCAGTTATTAATATTACTAGCTATTATAATATGGGAAATCAATTATAACTTCTTTCCATGATTAAATATCAAAGTAAATATAGTGATTTCTGAATTATATAGTAAAATATTGAAGACTAAATCAATCTTCACCGCAGGTATAAAACAAGTCTTTCAATCTCAAGTCGAGACCTATTCCACTCTAATTTGTGATCAACTTCCACCAAGAAGTTAATATTAATAATCCTGATCCACACCATGGATTGGGGAAAATAATAGTGCATAGGACTTTCTAGGTCATATGACCTCTTCCATAGTTTTTTGTGGGTATAAAATAAAATTTTATACAGAGACCTATTCCACACTTATCCAATGGAGTAACCAAGTTTAAAAATATATGAGAGGAAGGATATCTTTTATCCTTCAGTTTAGTGCATGAGACAGTGCATGTTTTAATACACACACACACACTAATCGAAAGCCAAAAACAATACACAATAGAAAAAAGATGATGAGATGATGTTATAAGTTCTCTATGTGTTATTCTATTCACATATGGACTTCTCTGATGAAGAAGATGTAAGAATCAAGTTCTCTTACAGGAAACAGAGTATCACATGACTGGTGCTCTTGTTTCCTGTTAGATCTGGCTCGAGTTTTTATTGTAGTCGGTATTGTGATGATGGTATTAAATCTGATCTATGTTATCCCATATTTTGGATTCCTGAATGCTTCAGGGTTTCTTCATATGTTTTGAGTTTCATGTGTAGATTCTTTTCACCATGAATGCTTGTGCTTCTTCGCTATATCGCTTCGTGTTTATGGGCCGCACTTTTCTTTTTATTCATGGAGTGAATGTTTTGGAGCCCACATGACACATGTATCCTTCACCTCATACCACGTACTATTAGGTGACTTTTATAAAATGAAATATTAATTATGTCAGTGCAATTAATGAACTCAAATATGACCGTTACAAATTAAATGGAAAATGACCAAACAAATCAAATAAATGTGTCTCAGTCTGTCTAGAAATGGTGTAACTTAGAAATGATGTCTCCACGAAATTGTGTCTCCATGAAGCAGTGTCTCCATGAAATAGTGTATCCTTATTTGTCTTTGAAAGATGAGATAATAATGATGGCACAGTTGTATTGAGATCTGGAACCGATAGCAAAAATGAGGAGTTAGGATCAAAGTGTCTGATCTTCTGCCAAACATCAAATGTTGTCTTAGTAGAGAAACATCATTACATACTTAAACAGATCTGAAATTGGTTTTGAATTCTAGTTAGGATGTCCAGTTAATGGTGTTTTTGTCACAGTGTCTATTTCACATTGTTTAGGTCAATGTGTCAGGGTCACGGTGTCTGGTCACAGTGTTTGGTTCATGCTGTCTGGTCACGATTTCTGATTCATTTTGTCTAGGTCACTATGACTGGGTCCTTCCCAAAAAATAGAACCGGTGGCTAACTCATGGTTCCTCAAACATATAAAAATATCTATATATATATACATGACCACTTATATTCATAGAATTAATTATAGTTCATCAATCATCAAAGAAATAATTATAGACCAAAGGAAAATATTTTTCACAATAATCAAAAATAATTTTTTGTAATTAAGATCTTGGATTGGTTTATTTAAAGCATATTGAAACCAACAATATGTACACATGATTTGACATAGATTAAACAGTATTAACATGCTTTATAGAATGTAAATTATTTGTGATCATTAAAACATTATTAACACTTGAGGAGTCCATCAATATCCCCCTTTTTATGATAAAAAATCATGTCAGTGAGATATTTTTTCTTAGTCTGAATTTAGAGTGCATCAATGCATGTCTCTCCCCATTTTTGGATTATAAAAAATAGTACAATTGTATATAAGAGAATAGACATAAAGAGTACAAAATTGATTATATGAAGAAAGATGTGTCATTCCAAATAGTAGACATCAAATAATGAAAAAAAATCCATATAAAAAATAATGTTCACTTTTCTTCAGCACTAGTTATCATCTCTTAGCCTTTGGAAGCAACGTTAGTTGAAGCCACTGGAGTGGAAGTAGAAGTTGAAGAAGGAAGTGAACCACCTATCATTGAAGGTTTAGGAAGACCTTAAAAAATTGTGGGGGCCAAGGTAGGTGTAATGGAAGACAGAGGAAATTTATGATCAAGGATAATAGCTCTAATCTAACATAGAGCCTGAGAGACAGACATAGAATTATAGGAAATAGAAGTATATGATAAGGATGGTAAGCCATGTCGCAAGGGTGCAGCTGCAGGAACCACAATAGTAGTACTCTACACATGAAGATAAGGCCTCAAGAGCTTGATGATGTTAGCAATAATATCACCACCATACTGCATCCCTTTCTCAAATTAATCCTTATTTCCCATGAACATTTTTAACAAAGGAGTGAAATCATTTATCTTTTGAACTTGACTTTTGAAATCATGAGTGACATGAGGGATTTTCAAATTCTCTACATGGTACTTGAAATGGTTTGTCATATCATGCTAATAGAAAATCCTATTGAAGTATAAATCAATCTTCTTAGTAATTTCTTCTTGAGAATCATTGGTTATCATAGAATTAATTCATACCAGATCGAGAAATTTTTCACCATTCATGACAAAAACAGATAGTGACTCTTTGTAAAAAAACTGAGCATTGATTGATGTTCTTCTATAAAACTGTTATGAGCATATCATAGTCCATAGAAGGTTGAGACGACTATCCAGAGGCACTAGAATCCATAATAGCTGAAGTAAGAGACATTAGTTGATTCAGAAAATTCTGGAGACAAACCTTATACTTCAAAGTCTTATTTTTAAGTCCAACAATTAGCTCACTCATTTCTCGAACTATTTTATTGTTTCATTCATCCACTTTGTCAGCTATGGAAGTTAGGTTAGGTTGAATCATGGAGTAAAATGCCTATGGAATTTGACAATTAAAATCCTCAATAGGATGAGTAACAGTTTTTGTTCTTGATTTCAGCAATCTCTACATATCTTCAACCATACCTCTGAGATAATTCACTTCATCACTTAACTGTTTATTCACTACTCTAACCTCTTGAATTTCAAAGTGAATATTTTGAAGAATCATCCAAATGATCATCTGTTACAACCGGGAAACATCTCCTTCAATCAAATTTTTTTTTGTAGAAGGTTGAGTGTTCATGAGCATTTTATCTCCAGCCAGCAAATTAGCTTTAAGGGCTTCTAAGTCATCCTTACATACTCTGGTATAAGGATAATGTGAATGTTCATGAATAGAAGCTGAGAAAGGCTCATGATCCTTTGCAGAAATAAGATCAGAGATTTATTTAAATTTAAATATATTAGAAAGATATATACCATTAATTAAGACTTATTGGGAATCATTCACATCAATATAGCTAGGTAATTTATACCATGTATCAACAGATCTTGGATCAACTGGATTAGGAAAATTGACACTTTCTAGATTGGGGTGTTATACCCCCTCAACCGGTATATCTCATATATGACAAATAGATTTAGATCCTTGATCTATTTCCAAGGTTTCATCCCCAATATCCTAACCCATTTCTTCTCTAGCTAATTTAAAGGCTTCCATCATTTTTTCTTCAGTAGATGGGATAATCACAGGAACACCTTTTTCCTTCTGGTTTTACAAAAGATAATATAATTTCTCAAGAGAAAGATCATCTTCTTAATGTTCTTCCAGAATAACCTTTTCCCGTACACTAACACCATACTCTTCTTTAGAAGCATGTTCTTCTTCAAGACCAACAATTTCTTTAGGAACACGTACATCCTTCTCAATTAAGAATTGAGACGGAGGTTCACTTCCTTCCATATCTAGGAATGTTTCCCCAGTAGGTGAAATAGAATCTTATTATTATTCCTCACCAAGAAAGTCAATTATTTCTTATGGATCTAAACCATGAACAAAAATGTACTCTGGTCTTGAATAATGATCAACCGGGTTGAGATTTTCATAGACCCTCTCATTATCCTCTAACCATGATTTTCTCCACCAATTCCAACTAATTTTTATTCTTTTGATATTAAATGTTTAGATACAAAATACCTTGTCTTTAATGACTTCTTCATCTGGTCTAACAAGCCCTTTAGAATGATGCATAACAGAGATTATCCTTGAGTAGAATAGGATGTTTGACCTTGAGTTTGTCTTTATCAACTCCGACATATGATGTATAAAAAATTTTCATAGGATAATATTGTGTCCATTATTCATAAGTTGTATTAGAAATAAATCCTGATACAAGAGTGTAGTAAAATATCATTTTCATGGACTGATCATATTCTAATGAAACTGAAACAAAAGTCTAGTTTCACCATCTAGCTCAGCAGCAATAGCTCTTCCCTTTGAATCATTTACAGTCTAGCTTCTCAAAGCTTCTTATAAAAAAAATATCTCACTTGGAGGAGGATGACCTCTATAGTAGTGCTAAAAAATACCCTCAAGATGTATCCTTGGTCAAGTATCTCATAACCTAGAATAAATGGTACATCTTTGTCCATGGATACAAATTCTCAGAACAAACCCATCTTCTATATCAAAATATAATTGAAAAAACTGACGAAACTGAGCAACTATATTAGGTTATATCAGCCTTTCCTATTTTTTGGACCAATACATTCATCCTTTCTATTTTATCACTTTCAATACTAATGAATTTCTTGGTAGGATCCACTTAGGGGAAGTTTCCTTTTTGAGTACCACTATTATGTTCATCAGGTACGGATTCAGAGGCCCTTAGGGTGCAAATTTCGGTGCTATTTTCAAATTATTCTTTAATCTGTGCTTCTCAGGAGTTTTTGAGGATGTAAAATATATTCTAGGCATTCAACAAAGGTTCGAGAGTGAGAGAAAATATGAATTAAGGGTTACAATTTGAGAGAAGAGAGATCAGGTGAATAAAGGAGTGAAACTTCTTTCATTTTTATCATTTTGGGATTTCTGGCATCGTAAATTCAAAAGCATAGGAATGTAAAACAATAAAGTAATTAATTACAGATATACGAGTAATAATATTTAAATAAAAAAATAATGTTTCTATACGTTGATACCACAACTAACTTTCACATTGAGACCTTAACTGGTTTTCAGGGTGATACCGTAATAGGTTTTCACAATGAGACCGTAATAGGATTTCACAGTGTCATCATTACTATTTTATTTCTAAATAGTGCGACTATAATGTTTGAAATAGTATGTTCCAGACTGTAAACAAGATATAGTAACTCTAATACTGTAAACATGAAATAGTAAGAGTTAATATTTTGAACTATAGAGCTATAAGAGTTAGACAGTAATCTTCATATAATGACTTGTGAAAGTGTAAGCTATGATATAGTAAAACATGAAACAGTACACTTACTATGTAAGATTTATGATTCCCAATTCATGTATAATGACATCTATTCATTCATAATTTAATGGTTTGGTAAATATATCAGCAAGATGATATTCAGTTCCAATGAATTCTAAAGTGATTTCACCTTTTTGAAAATGGTCTCTCAAAAAATGATGCCTTACAATAATATGTTTTGTCCTAGAGTGAGAAACTGCATTTTTTATATGTTAATAGCACTTGTTTTATCAAAATTTATGGGTACATGATTGAATAGATATCCATAATCTAGTACGCTGTGTTTAATCCAAAATATTTGTTCACAACAACTACCCGCAACTAAGTACCCAACTTCAGCAGTAGATAATGAAACATACTTTTCTCTTACTACACCAAGATATTTGTGACTTGCCTATAATGTGACATGTTCTAGAGGTGATTTTTCTATATAACTTACAACTACCAAAGACGGCATCATAATAACTAACTAACTCAAATGATTGTCCTCTAGGATAGAACAGTCCTATATTGGGTGTATTCTTGAGGTATTTGAAAATTATATTAACTAAATTTAAATAAGATTACTTAGGGATTTCTTGAAAACAAGAATACATACATACACTAAATATAATGTCAAGTCATCTAGATGTTAAGTAGAGTAAGATTCCAATCGAACCTCTTTATGTGGTTTGATCAGTATATTTTTTATCTTCATCAAGATTCAACTTACAAGTTGTACTCATTATAGTGTCACTAATTTTATTTTTATCTAGTCAAAAACGTTTTAAAACATCTCTATTATATTTGATTTGATTCAAAATAATACCATAATTATTTTTGAAAGATTTTAAATCCAGTAATGAATTTTATTTCACCCATTAAAATCATTTCAAATTCATTTTGCATCATTTTTTAAAATTAAATACATAATGAATTTCATGAAGATCCAAAGATAATATCACCTATATAAATTCAAACTACTGAAAAATTATTGGAAATTCGTTTTATAAAAATTTTATGATTAGATATTCATTTTTTAAAACCTTTGTAAATATGAAAATTACATAATCTATCATAACATGCACTTGGAGCTTGTTTTAAACCATATAAGTCTTTTTATATTTTAAAGACATGATTTGGAAAATGAGGATTTGTAAAATTAGGGGGTTTCTCAACTCTGATATCCTCAGTTATATACCTATTTAGGGATTTACTTTTAACATCCATTTTATATCATTTTAAATTTATATATTCAAAATATGAAAGATAATTTCTAATGGATTCAAGTATAGTGACTGGTGCAATGGTTTCCTCATAGTCAATTCCTTCTTCGTGACTATAGCCTTGTGAAACCAATATTTCATTATTTCAAAATATGTTACCTGCTTCATCTACTTTGTTTATAAACACCCACATAGTGCCTATGGTAAATTTTTCTTTAGATCTGTCAACAAGTATCTTGCTTTGTTACTTTAAAACTAATTATGTTCTTGTTGCATATCCATCACCCCAGATTCATCATTAATAGCACCATTAATGTTTTTAGGTTCATGTTTTGACTAGATGATTTTATGTTCAACATGATTTCTAATGAAGCACTAGTTTGAGTTCCTTTATCTATATATCCTACAAAAACATATAATGGATGTCTCTGAAGAGTTATAACAGCTCTAGAAAAATAGGGACTGGTGGTTTCATGTTCATCAGTTGGTTCGGGTTCATTATGACCAAAATATGAAGAATTTCCATATTTGGATGTTTTCACATATTAATTTACATGATGGTTAGAGGATTATTAATTTATGTCCAGATTTGACACATCATCCTCTAGGTTCTCTAGAATTGTCTTAGGCTCACGTGGATCTATTTCATCAAATTTGACATAGATATATTCTTCCACACATATTGATCTTTTTATCAACACTCTATAGGCTTTAATAGAGATTGAATATCCTAGAAAGATTATTTAATCATCATGGATGAAAATTTATCACGATTTTACATATTATTAATGATATAGACTTTGCAACTAAAACAATTGAAGTAGCTTACTTTGGGTTTTTTATTGTTCCATAACACATATGGAGTTTTTTTAAGAATGGGTCTAGTAAAAACTCAATTATTAAAATTGCATGTTTTATTTACAGCTTCTTCCCAAAAATAATTAAGTATGTCACATTTACTAAGGATGGTTCTAGCAATCTCTATCATTGTTATATTTCTTCTTTTTACAACTCCATTCTGTTGAGGTGTTGTAGTGCCATAGAAATTAGGACTATATCCATTTTGTGAATAAAAGTAATCAAACTCATGATTTTCAAACTCACGGCCATGATCACTTCTTAAGTATTTAATTCTATGTCCACTAATATTTTCAATATTTTTATCATATTTAGTAATGTGAGATATGGATTCACTTTTGTGTGGAAAAAATAAAGACTAGCTATTTCTAGAAAAGTCACCTACAAGAACATAATCATAGTGCTTACAATATATACATGAAACTTTAGATATTACCAATAATTCCATGTGAACAAGTTCTAGAAGTTGATAAGTCGACACTTCTTTCTTTGGTTTGACAGAAAAGATGTGTTTATTTCCCTTTTTACAAGGACTACACACATTATTATTTGGGAACTCAAGTTTGTGTAGGTCTTTGACTAATCACATTCTAGTATGTTTTCTAAGAGAGTGAATATTACATTGTCCTATTATCCTCTTCCAAAGCCATTATTCCTGGTGAAATAAACATAAACATGAAACATTTTGAGAAACTAAAGACTCTATGTTAATAGAGTACATAATTTCATATCTCAATGTAGGGAAACATTATTCATTTTTAGAATTTAAAACTTTGAAAGAATCATTATTAAATTTTACATGAAATCCATCATCACATAGTTGTTAAATAATAATTAGATTATATTCCAACACATTAATAAAAAGTACTAGGGAAATTAATACTGAGTTAGATTTACCGATTTGGCCAAAGAAAATGATTTTTCATTTGGCATTGTCAACAATGGTGACATGTCCACCATCGATTTTTATAATTTTCTTGATGCATTAATAGTCCCCTATCATGTATCTTCAACACCGACTATCCAAGTAAAAAAATATTTTACATTTTCTCTATAAGAAACATTATGAAAAAATAGAAAAATTAAAATAGACATTGGTAACCATATTTTTTTGGGTCCTGTAATATTAGTGACTAGTGATTTAGGAACCCATATCTACCTCATAAGATTCCTATAATCATTTTGTAATATTCTTGAAAAATAAAATATATTTGGTCAGTAAAATCAAAAAACATTAGAGAGTGTATAACACCTTGAACAAGATGAATATTTTTTACAATTATTGGTAAAGTTATGTTTCCTAGATTTAGAAAAAAAATCAGTTCTACCAATGTTTCTTTTACCAAGTTGACAACCAGTACCATTAGTATATTTAGGATAAAACTATTTACCTAGATTTTGTACCAAATTATCTTTACCATTAGTAAAACTTTCAAGGTCATTTTCAATTTCTCATTAGATTTCTATAGTGAATTGTTTTCTTTGTGTAATTGAACATTTTTCTCCATTTCTTTAGTAATTTATGATTTGATAGTTGAGGTAACAACATGATATTTCTGTAAATAATTTTATTTATATTTTAGTTCATTACATGTCTCTTCTGGAATATTACAATACTCAAACATTTCTAAAGTTTATATATTTTCAAAATCACTTTCATCAATAGAATAATAGAAATTGTATAAAAGAGATTCCAGTGTTACCTCAGATGTTTTTTTCATAAAACACATATTGTCTTTGTTAACCTATTCATCATGTGAAGATTCTGAGTCACATGAACTGTCCTCAAAAGCACTCTATGTTGCTATCATGTCGATTTTATACATTCTATCCTGGTCCTAATATTTAGTTTTATAATTGAGCATGGGACAGTCAACCTATACATGTCCCTTTCGCTTACATTCATAGAATACTATCTCATTAGAGTTGTCACTTTTTTTCCAATCATTCTTCAAACATCATTTTTATCATATCTTCTTTTGATGTTAGGCATTCATAAAATTTTTTTATTCTTGTAAAATCTCTTAATCTATCTGGATAATATATCCATATCCTCATCACTATTAGGTGAAGATTGTTCACAACTGGAACATTCTACAAAGGCTTCCAATTTCTGTTTTTCATTATGTTTAGTGGTTGTGGTATTAAAAGAAAAGAATTTTCTTTTGGTTTTATCATCCTCTTCCTTATTGACTCTGAAATCATCTGCATACATCATTAGATTCCAAATGAGTTCTTTTACATGTAACTTGTTGAGGTCTCATTAATCTCTAATAGATATAGAGGTTCCTCTCCATCTATCAGGTATGCAAATGAGAATCCTTGTGATTTGTTCATTGGCAGTAACTCTCTTATAAGAGAAATCATTGTGTTTATTTTTTTGAACCTGAGATACATGTCATAAATAGGCTCACCAGGATTCAATTTAATGTTATCATATTTAATATTATAAGTATTATGTCCAATTTCTTTCACACTATGTGTTCTTTCAGATGCTACAAACATAGTATCTAAAATTTCATGGGAAGTTTTATATGCAGAAATTCTATTTAATTACTGATCTCCTAAAGGGAAATATAAATAATTCATGGATTTGTAATTATTATTGTAAGAAGTCTTTTTTGGGTCATCCCAAGTGATTCTATTTGTAGAAGGAATCTTATACTCATCTATAATTGAAGACCAAATTTCAAAACCCATATTTTATAAATTCATTTTCATTTTGATTTTAATTTTGGATAAATTGGATCCATTAAAGAATTGAGGTCTTTTTATTATATCTCCATCTAGTCTATTATTCATAAAATGAAAATACATTGAAAGAGTTAGAAAATTAGGATTAACAAAAATTTATATATCTTTAATGTCCAACTAAAATAATAGTTTAATAGTTTCAAAAACATTGGCTCAGTAGGAATAACAAATGTTGGTCAGTGTAGAGTACTTAAGAGGGGGGTGAATTGAGTATCTATAAAAAATCTATTTGAAACGTTTTCTTAAAAGATTCCCCAGTAAAAATAAATACAACCTAGTTAATAAAATTAATATGGTTATGAAAGTTTGAGTGTTTAAATAACATCTTAAAAGATTGGATAATTCTATTTAATATTAATATTAGTTATTAATATTACTTTGGGAGATTTATAATAAGGAAAAATAATTATAAATTCTTTCCAAGATTAACTATCAATGTAAATCTAGTGAGTTCTGAATTATACAGTAAAACAGAGAACACTAAATTAAACAAATAGTGGACATAAAACAGGTTGTTTGGTCTCAAGTCAAGACCTAATCCACTCCACTTGGTGATCACCTTCCACCAAGTAGTTTATATAAATAATATTTATCCACACCCTGGATCAGGGTAAACAAGGGTCCATAGGAATGTCCAGGTCACACGGCCTCTTCCATAGTTCTTCGTGGGTATAATCTAACATGTCATACATGGACCTCTTCTGCACTTATCTGTGGGAGTAAACAAGTGTAAAAAGATATGAGAGGAAGTATATATTAAATCCTTTTGTTTAGTGTTGGAGACAATGTGTGTTTTTATACCAACATAAACACACTATTCGAAATCCAAACATAATACAAAATAGAGAAAAGCGATGAGGTAAGGTTATATGTTCTCTTAGTGTAATTATATTTGTCTCTAGACATATCAACTGAAACAGATGTAAGAATCGAGTCCTCTTGCCAGAAAAATAGTATCGCAAGTATGGAGCTCTGATTTCCAGTTAGATCTACCTCGTGTTCTTTGTGGAGTTAGAATTGCGAAGATATTCTAGACTTGGGTCTATTGTATCCTCTCTTTTGTATTCTTGAATGCTTCGTGTGTTCTTTAGATGTATTGAGTTGAATGTGTTGATTCAATGTTTTCATGAATGATTGTTCTTCATCTATATCTCGCCTCTTGTTTCTGGGTTATGCATTTCCTTTTATTCTTGGAGGGCATGTGTTGGAGTCGATATGATGCATTTATTGTACCCCCCGTACCTCATGCTCTCATGTGACATGCCGACAAATAAATATTAATTATCTCAATGCATTTAAATGACTCAAATATGATAGATAGAAATTAAATTTTAAAACGACAAAACAAATTAAAGAACAATGTCTTAGTCTTTCTGGAACTGTGTCACTTGGAAATAGTGTCTCCAAGAAATGGTCTCTCCATGAAGTAGTGTCTCCATGAAACAATGTCTCTTTCTATGCCTTTGATCGGTGAGACTGTTATGATGGCATTGTTTTATAGAGATTAGGAACGGGTAGAACATATGTGGTGTTAGGATCACAATGTCTGATCTTTTTCCAAACATCAAAAAGTGTCTTTGCAGAGAACCAGTGTAACATACCTCAACAGGTCAAAAACTGGCTATCTTGTCCAGTCATGGTGTCTGGTTTACGGTGTCGGGGTCGCAGTGTCTGGTTCCCAGTGTCTGGGGGTTACAATGTCTATGTCATGGTTTCTAGTCCTAGTTTCTGGTTCACAGTGTCTGGTTATGGTGTCTGGTCATGGTGACGGGTTCATGGTGTCTGGGTCACAATGTCTGGGTCCTTTTACAGAAAAACAGAACTGGTGGCAGACTCATGTTTCTCAGAAATATCCAAATATTTGTAAATAGACTTGAGCAGTGATATTCACATAATTAATGATGCATAATCATTCATCAATGAAATCATTGTACACCAATGTTAAAAATAGTTTATAATAATCAAACATAATTTATAGCAATTGTGATCTTGGATAGGTATATTTAAAGCCTAATGAATCGCATAATCTGTACAAATGATTTGAGAAAGATTAATCCTTATTTAAAATAATTATTGAATGTACATGATTTTTTATCACTACAACATGATTAACAAATTATAAGTCCAACAATACAATAATAAAACATAATTTATACCAATTACGAATGTGTATTGATTTTTTAAAAGCATAAATAAACCAATAATCTCTACACTTGAATTAAGACAGAAAACATATTATTATCAATATTTACATAATTTACATGATTTGTGATCATTATAACATGATTAACACATGAGGAGTCCAACAATAATCTGGTCAGCATCAGCCTCGACCATGACACCATGATAAAGTGGCATTTTCCTAGGAGGCTTCATTATCATAGGATGTCTCACTGGGAGAACAAGACGGTGGATGAAAATTTGGGGTTCTAGTCTTAGTATATCATCATTTCTCCAAGAAAATACATCATAATGTTGCTTTTGGGAGCCCGCATATATCTATTATTCATCTGAGGGAATGATGGTACCGATTAGTGTTGGTACTTGATCTGTCTTAGTGCCAAGGTTCACCTAAATTAGTTCATCAACAATGGTGGTGACCCTCTCATTGAATGAAGGAGGAGCATCATAAAAATCTTACATGGCATCTATGGTAATGGAATCGGTGGTAAAATGTTCATCTGAGCCAACTGATTCTTGGGGAATTCTAGTTCCAACTTAGGAGGGCACATAATCCCCAAAAGAGGACTTATTCTCTTTTGAAACCATAGAGATGGTGGCTATCAAACCAATCTCATCAGGACATTTACAATGGGGTCCATTTCTAATGTCAATTCAATGGTGGTGGGATGGATTCCATAATTTAAACCCTATATAGTGAAATAATAAATAATATCATGAAATGGTTATCATTAGGAAAATGTCCAGATATTTTATTGGGGTGGGAGATTTTAGTTTCACCTAGGCCTGAACTTTGAAAGAGTATAATGTAATCTTCTTATGGTCCTTGTTTTTGGTACCAAGAAATACCTTCATCTTATATATGAAAACTAAACTCCCCATATCACACATTTTTTCTTTCTAACTAGTGAATAGGAAGAACAAATACATAGTCCAAATATATCCAGGAGCTAGATGCAATAGCTATGTGCTCGACTTTTATGGTCAAAACCAGCCATTTTTCATTTCTCATATAATATAAAAAATCTAGATAGTGGGATTCACATTGCTAAAATGGAGATTCATCATCCTAAAGAATTTATAATATGCCACTAAGTAAGTACATGAGGTATTGGTGATACGAGGAGGGGACTGCCTCTTGCAGATAAAGCCTGGGTCTACCCATCAACTTATTGTAGGCTGTGTCATATGAGACAACCATGAACAAAAAAATTTCGATCATGACTTATAATTGGAAATTCAATCAAAATCTATGACATATACTCTGATCAATCATATCATCTCCCTAATTCATCAGACGAGAGGGAATCAAGTCTGTTTCAGTCTGCTTCAGTCTGTCCTAGAACGTCGAGTGTCTGATTTCTGATGTGATTGATCTATGAACCTATGTTGACAAGACTAAATTTGATATTCCTGATGTTGAAATTTCATTCGAAGTTATGTGGGTGGATGTGACCATGCATGAGGGAGCCCCCCATCTTCTCCAGATAATGAGAAGATGGTCTAGAATTTTGTTGGCTCGATCTTCTCTACAAAGTAGTGTTCTGCAATAGCTACTTATACATAGATTTGTAGGGGAATTTTCATGAATTTTATGAGGGCCTCACACAATTAATTGATAATATATGGCAGTTGAGTAATGAGAGACTTGAAGGTATACTAGGGAGGTGATTCAACACATCATTCATTTGTTCTAGATACACATTTCTCCCTGCAAGGGGTCTCTCTTTGATTGGAGGAATAATAGGTGATGCTAGATGATCCAATTGATTCTATTAGGTGTTGGAAGTGTCTTTATTATCATTAGCTAACTCACTCAGAATCAAAACTGTATTACAATTGGATAGTTGATACATGACATCGTCTTCCATTGGATTATCATGATGTGGATGCCACTATTTTTCATTGTCATTTAAAATAGTCTTCTTTGGAAGTGTGTCTAATGGAGAAGGATGGGAGAAATATACCTACGGAGGTTTGTGAAACACCATCAATCTGGTATCTATATCATTCATGGATTGGTTTGAGGAACTCGATTGAGAATTATGGATTTTTTCATTCCCATATCATCATCTTCAATGACATCAATAGGAGGAACACACTTAACAATCATCATCTTCCGGGAGCATAAAGGGATCTTCCAGATTGACAGTGTTCATGAATGTAAGATCATAGACATCTTCGGAGGGATCTTCCAATACTAGACGGACCATGGGGTGTTCCCTATCTCTTGATTCCTGAAATGGATTAGTTTTCTGGATTCATTTGTCATAGGTTGGGGACTTTCCTTTCCCTTTCTCTGTCTACACATACTCATCTGTGCCCTTGATGGATTTTCTGTGGATGCAGAAGCATAAAATAGATAATATGTGGTAACATTTGGAGGTTCAGGTCGGGCCAAGCATGTAGGGTTAACACCATGGGTTAGAGAAATTTCTCATCAAGCCTAATAGTAATCATATATAAAAGTATTATGGTTGGATACCAACCAGAATTCACCATCACTATCACTATCTAGATCAGTATGGATTTGTTCCACCTATTCCTAAACAATTCTATACTTGACCATACCATTATCCAATTGGTTTTGAATATAATCCTTGAACACATATAACTTTTTAATGTTATGACAAATGATCTTGTGGCATGGGATGAGGTCATGGTGATCAGTATGTATGACCTCATGGGGCTTCTTTCACACTGGATTATTCAGAACCCCTTCTGGTTGGGAACTTAAAAATTAACCAAGAACCAATTCATATATGGATGAATTGGACTAGTTTCTAATGCATTGGAAGGGAAATCTTGGAACCTATCACTAATTAGGGATCAAAGCCTAATTAAAGTCCAAATCAACATTTCATCATCAAAGGGGATATTCATGGAAGTGTGGTGCCTATGCATTCTACACTAGTAAATGTTTTACATAATAATGATGTTTCACATGGTGAGGCACTACTAGCATAGAAGCCATAATCTCTAGCATCTCTATTCCCTCAACCATTGATATGATGGTATAATTTGACTTAGTTGTTCTTATTGAAATATACGGAGAGGAAGTGGACATGACTAATTGGCCCACCACAAGGTTTCATCTAGGTTTTGGACTATATTAGAGAAATATGAAAACCCACATGAGAATATTTGTGTGATGAGAGTGGGGGATAACTCAATATTGATGTTCCCTACATACATCATCAGTAGATGATTTTATGTCAGCAGTATATCGAGTGAATATGTGAGGCACTTACAATAGAAGATGAAGTATGAAACATGTTCATCAGGAAGTTACTTGCACTTGAAGAGTTTGGAAATTCTTACCTATTGGATGTTGGAGATGAACAGGTAGATGAACTACATTTTTAGATCCATAAAACATTTGATGTACCGAATTGGAATCCTACTGTACTAGATGAATTAAGACCATTCCAATGTTTTTATGAAACATCGGATCTTGGTGGCCTCCTCTATCTCTGGAGTTCCCAACATGGAACCACAACACGAGATGAATTGGGCCTAATGACAGAGGATGTATCACATCCCATTGAATGTTGCAAAGATGTTGTTTAAAAATTCAAAGGGATCCCACATATCATCCACCCCTCCATGATATGTCTTGATGTTAGGTAGGATCACCACCTATAAAAACTCATTTCATCGAGGTGAGTAGTGAGAGACCCTATAAAATCATCCTTTTCGGGCTTCCCATATCGAAGAGGATCCTTGATCACCAGTGCAATTAAAGTCTTATCAACTCGATATGTAGGATCTGTGGATCATGGAGCAGACTGACGAAGATCTATAGGAGGGTAATTACACGGAATAGGAGGGTCTTGTTACTCATGACGAAGATGATTTTTATACACTTCCACCTCTTCTCAGTTAGGTTGCAATGGATCTATGTGTTCAACTAGGAGAAATTGAATAAAGAGGAATTGTGACTTCCCCAACTACCCCAGTGGAGGAGGAACAAGACTATTTCAAGTACAACAACAATATATGCACCAATCTGAAATGAGATCATTAATGAACCTTTTCTTAACATTGACCTACTAGAGAACGATGGCGATAAAATGATCAGTCGATGAATTTAGTGAGACATCAGATGGATCAGATGGCATGAGATGACCCTAACCCTTTTTGAAATCATAAATAGTGGTGAACAATTCATAGGGATCTCCGAGGCCATGTTCATGCCAATTTTTATGGGTATGAAAATCTATATTATGGTCTCCCAGATAATAAACATCTATAGGGTGGGTTATCCATGACAGATCTTATATCGATGCTCCTATATTAGGATAAATTAGGAAAACCACAATCACCATAATGATACCCCAACGAAGATCCTCATTATCAACAGGAATGTTAAGATCTCATAGAATAAGGATTAATTGGAGAGAATCATGTTATACATATCCCCATATATTCACATGTAGGGATTCCTTTTCTAAGATTATACAAAGAATAATTAGGCACTTAAAACATCCTTGATGGTGGGTATAGTGGTTACTATGTAATGCAGGGTGCTGGGCCGTTGATAGTTCTACCAACTCTACAATTAAAAATTGATTATCAATTTTATAAAAATTCAACCAGATTTCCAAGTTGAAAAAAAATCTGTTCTTTGGGGAATAAAATAATTTTATTGATAATCTGGTGGAAGAACAAATCCAATAACTAGGTGAGGGACTTTAAAATGTCAGTGTTGGAAATCTCAATTGTCCAAAATAAAAAAACTCATTAACCTCTATAGTCACAAACATGTTTTCTTACTCAAAATCAGGACCCTATTTTTAGTTAGCTAAAGCCTCAGTGGATTAATTCTAAGAAATTGATTGTGACACTTTTTGAATTGGTCTGGAAGTTGGCTAGAAATTTTTGGATTCATCATTATTAGATGACCAAATTCAATATTCTGGGTCGCCTCTAGAGGGTAGTACAAACTGCACCATATCATTCCTATCGAATGGGGTGTTCACCACTGCCTCAAGTGAAAGGGAAGTGGAACTATTTGGTAGATATTTTGACTACTAATAATCAATCCCATTCCATAATAACACAATGTGATATAGGTAGTAGTTGAGAGGGATTCTAGTGAGTGTAGATATTTCTTCACTGTGACAACTTGGATGGGAGCCAAGACTTTCTCCACCTACGTATTCTATGGTGGGATTTGGGGATCCATTGAATCACACCCTCCAGGATAATGAACATAACCTACCATGATCGTACAACAGACTATAATAATAGGGCTGAATGATCAATCACTTAATCATATCTGACCCTGTTAAATAAGAAGTAAACGAGTTAGGTAATGACTTGGAGCTTCCCAAAAAAATTTCCTTTGGTGGCGGCAGTTCATCCTTCTAACCATGAAAGTTCATCAAGGTAGGTATGTTCTTTGGAATTGGGAGTAAATTCATCATGGTGGGTGATATAATAGGGAGAACCTCTATATTTATTTGATTGGATATAGGAAGTGACTCTATGTCGATCGAATCAGGGAGGACCTCCTCATTGACTGTTGTAGGTGTAGGGATGACCACCAATCCAAATGTTTATAAATTATGGAGGAAATATTCTTCTGAAAGTGGAAACAGGAGAGGACCTCCATCCGAATCAATAGAGTTGGTATGACCTCCACTTGGGTGGGTTAATGTGATAGGAGGTCATTTTCACTAATTGAAGTGGATACGGGAGAACGTCCAATTTTCAGAGCTAGAATAGAAGGGGGACCTCCATAGTAGTTGTTGAATTCTTGGTGGAGGGCCACCTCCTTAGTAGTTTGAAATATGGGGAGGTCCTCCATTATGACCATTGAAGGAGTGGGGAGGACCTACACACTAGATGGTTTCAACATGGGAAAGACCTCCATCTTCACATGTACTGTATAGGGAGGAGGACTATACTAGTTGTCAATGAAGCAGGGGGGTACATTCACATTGATCGATACAGGATTGGAAGAACTTTGGTAGATCTAGGAATGACGGGAGGAGGAACTTTATGTGTACTGGATGTGTCATGTGGAGGACATCCATCCTGGATGGTGGTGGGGGAATTGAGAGAACAGTTTTATTGGTAGTGATGGCATGGAGGACTCTTAATGGGGTTGGTGATAGAAGGGGGAGGAACTTAGCACTTAAACTGATTACCAGGAGTTTACATTCCATTGATACTCGTTTAACCAGTGATTGATATAGGCAAAATATCCTACATGTTGGGAAATTGAGTTCTCGATCACAATTTGGAAGAGACAGATACAAGAACATCTGTTTGAAGGATCATGTGGAAGAAACATGTGGTGTTAGGTTCCACCAAATCTATGGATGATGATGCCTCTTAAAGGGAATTCTCCTAGACTTGTGCTTGACGTTCACATTGGGTGGTCCATACCAGGGCATATAGATTAGGTTTATAATATATATATTCTTTATATTGAAGGAATGATCGTTTTTGGTGCTAACTAGGCATGGTGGGAGCTCTCCTTTGAGGCTCATGAGCAATAGTCCGGGAAAAAATGGCTCATGAATCTTAAACCTCCTTGACAAATTGGAGTGATTCATAGGATCTCTCTATGCGGAGGCTCATGAAATGATTTTCTATTGGAGTGGGGAGTAGAGACTCCCTACATGGCCCATGGGGGAGGTAATGTCGATGAGGGCCTAAAGCCTCCATATCCTGGTTTGCCATATCCATGGTTTGAATGACCCCATCCTACTCATACTGTTGATTTAGAGATTCCATCACTTTTCACTAAATGATCTCATAGGGTGATACAATGCATGGGAGACCTGAAAATTATGGAATAGAGGTAATCATAGTGGGTGTTGAGTAATGCAGATTTTCCACCATTTACATTTTTCCTTCCCCATCATCGACGAGGATAGAGTTTATGGTTTTTCAAGGATATAATTATTTAATGTATGTGGATTTGGCCATCAATAATTGTGTAAGGAAATTGATTCCCAATTCCACAACATCATACATCCTTGCATATATAGATACTGATATCCATGTTGATTGTGCTTCCCTCTAATTTTCTAAATGTAAAAATTCCCCAATTTCTAGGCAGATCCATGTCAGGACAACCAATATCATAGTGAGACCTATCATAAAATAGCTAGATCTGGTGACATTATAATTTTATGATGTATCAAATTCATCTATTACACATTATGAGGAGTATTTATTTACATTGGGTTCACAATTACTTTTTATAACCCTTTATCTCAGGTGTACTGCCTCACATGTTGCTGCAGGATGGAGTAGATTTTGTTACCCCAAATTCATTCCTTCCATAGGTAGGGTATTTCCTCAATCTCAAATAATATTCATGCTCCATAATGAAAATAATATGATGGGATGCCAGTTCCTCTTTCCCTGGATTACTCTTTAGAACTTGTCAACATGTTTGGGTATCCCTCATAGATTTTATTAATGCTTATCAAACTCCTTCCTTGTGCATTATATTTTTAATGAACGATTAATTACAATCCCTATGTTCGTACATTCTTGTGGGTCTAGACATAGAATCAACCTTCATTCAAGATATTAGTCACGTTGGGCAATGCTGGAAATTATGGATGATTGGAACGTTGGTCACATGTATTTTTCCTTATATGAGGGAATATCATGGAGGAATCTTAGATTCAGAACCAAAGGAATCCTTTTTCAATCACAAGGTATCTAACAGTGATGGAATGTATCATAAAAGGGTTTAACCATAGGAATCCCAGGTTTAACATTATTTAACTGATCTTATAGGTTCATGTATTCCATGGATTTCAAATTAGGAATCCCATGTTTATAATGAGGTGAATAATTAAATGCATGGGTTTAACATCCTAAGTGGATTGATGATGTTGATCCATAAAAACAATAAATATTGACTAGGGAGGTGTTTCCCTAGGAGAGATCACCATGATCGTTTACCGATGGATGGATTTGAATCCCCCAGAGAGGAGGATGTGGGAAATGTGTTCAATAATAGAAAGATGTGACATTGCGAAGTATGATAGATCAGAATGCTAGTAGAAGAGTATCCTAGTGGCATGTATTTTAAAGGGAATTTTTCACACGATGAAGGTAAATCTATAAGAGGGAGAACAAAAAATTTTGATCATAACTCCCATTTAAGTGAATAAGGGAGGTTAATTATTAAGAGGGGGAGACTAGGTTTACCATTTGTTGGGATCGAACCTCATAGAGGCTTCTTATATACCCTATTTAGAAGGTAGGGATTCAATCACACATATTTCATTACCATAATTTAAGGACATATTACAGGACAGGTCAATGCAGTTTAACATCTTGTTTTATGAATTCCCACATCACTAATGGTGCACCGAGGTGGGATGGTGTGGGCCTTACACAAGAATGTTTCCCTTCACAAGTGGATTGATATGGGTTGGAATTTCTTTTTGGATTACGCATGGTACATACCCGATTGATGGTGTGTGGTATGATCATGTTAGGGATTTACCCCAGATAATTTCGAAAAGGATCTGGATGTTGGGATTGGACCACAGGGAGGCCTCCTATATATTGTAGTTAAATGGGACCTAATCCCGCATAGTTCTGAATAGGCTGGGGAATATACGTAAATTGGAGTCCTAAAGGATTCTATGGTTGGGTATTACATGTGATGTTGGAACATTAGGTTAGTAGGATTGGTGCTTACAATAAGGATGATTCCCATGATGGAGATCTAGAGGATGTCTTGATATCTACTATCCTCTAAACCCACATGAGTAATGATCAGTGTGGGAAATAGGATGAATTTTTAGACCTGACACTCGTGTCACGAAAGAAGTGTCAATAATAAATGATGAGGTTTTTATGCATTAAATATTACCAAAGAGGGTTTCATTCCACATGAGGAAGTTCTCAATCCATTTGATTTTTATATGGATCATCTGGTGCTTGTGTAACATGGTGAGTGCTGCTTACGAATAAGTGATTCCATGCTGTGCTGAAAGAAGAGTGAAATCCCATAGAACGGGACTATAAGAATAGTGACATACCATGAAAGGGGAATAGTGGAATCTGATGATGATCATACATGGGGAATTCCGTTATCATCACATGAGGTAACACAATATTTCAACATCATGTGATGAGGATTGTATCATATAGTTTAACATCATATGACTAGAAAATGGTGTTAAGAAGTTATAGGTCATGTAAATAAGATGTGGTGGACTCAATTCCTACCCTTGGTCTAAAATAATTATTTATCATATACCTTTGGGAGTGGAAGGTATTTTTCAATTCCAAGCCATGATGGCATGGTGTAGTTGTTGATCATGAAGGCCATGTCATTATTCATTTCATGAGAAGCAACATGTGTTTGCATGCATATGAATAGGAGAAAAATTTATGTGGGAATATCAGGTGACACTTGATGTGAATTGATCCACACGATTATGTTGGACATGTCACATAGGGACTTATGGTGAAACTGGACCGGTGTTCAATGGTTGTGGGTGTTTCATGCACTCAACCCAAACATATAGGTGGCAGCGTAAGATAATCATCATGTGAAGGCCTAAAAAAGTGGTTTTTTGAACCATATATCCTATTAGAGAGGTTTTTTATGAAGCTACGGTTCTTCGTGGAAGGAAAGGGATCCGCGAAAGTGGAGGATTCATTAATAGTGTGACCCTATCTCAAGATGATGAATTTTCTCAAGAAATGATTTCATCACATTGGATGAATGAATTCTAGATCCTCAAATTCACTGTAAATACTTATTCCTTCATGAAGGGAGTAGTGATCCGTGAATGGAATCCGCAACATAGGTATAGGTACCCAATAAAATACTAAATGGTATTAGAAAATGAAAAGATACATAAAATGATGAATTTTGGGTTTGGATCTTAATGATCAAGAGGTTCCTGAATTGGGAGAAATTTAGACGATGAATGGTCGGGTAACCATCCTTGAATTTCCGGAATGAGGGGGTATTTAGAAGAAAATGTTTTTTCTAATCTAGTAGGAGCATCATGATGAAATTTTGGGATTTTTAATTACTGTGGCTCCTTAATAATCATTAAGAACACCATAAATCTTTGTTGTGGACAAGAAGCACCATCAAACTCATGGAGGCCACCATAAAAGGACCACATGTTCACAAATGGAGATTCTTCACAATCGATCTCTATGAGCTCTGACTATTTTTGAAGTGGTATGGATTCACGAAACAGAATCTCAAGAATTTGTTAGCCATTTTGGCATGAATTTTTTCTAAAACAGATGAATCTTTCCCTATTATTCTTATTGGAAATATTGTTTTATAATAGTACTATTCTTAACCCCAATAAAAAACACAAAAAAAAATTCTTGTATTGCTATGATTTTAGGCTTATATAACTTCAGTAATGATGGATTGTTATGTATTTAGTCATTATTGTGTGAATAAAATGTTTATCCAAATTAAATGTTAGGAGAAATATTGAATTAAGATTTAAATAATACAACAGAGAAATAGAGAAATTAAAAAATAAATGATGTTAGTATAATGGCTTATACTAGATCAATAATTTAATTTTTGAACCTATATTTGAAAATGATTTCTTGAAGGAATTGTTTATGGATATATTAAAGTACAAAATTGATGATTGGGATGATAATGTTGTAATTTTAGTCATGATATGTTGTAATTGATAGGTTGAAATAATGTTCTGGATAGCATTAAATGATATAGTGTAATAAGTTTTATTGAATCATCCACTTAGTGATATACCATTGAACATTATCTGCAATGCTGGTTTGGAAATAAAATTGTTATCTTGAGTGTTGAATTTTATTTCGATTTGTTGTTTCAAATTATAATGTATATGTTTTTACTTTTTAATGACATGAATAACCTAAAATTTCATCTTTCCTACCATTATTATTATTTTATTATGCTTATGTTTTATTTGGTAATATTATTTTTATTTTGTGTTACCATTTAGTTGGGGTAGGTAACCTTTACCTGAGTTATTGGTTACCCTTATGTAAAGTATATATACCCTTATGTAAGTTGGTCTCTCCGTTATGTGTGATTTTTTTGGAGAAACCTTAAGTAGTTGTGTAACATTATGTATGCTTTGAATTTATATGTTACCATTTTTAGGGGTCATTATACCCTTACATAGAATAGTTAATACAGATGTTAAATTGATATAAGGTCTGATGTACCACTATGTGGTAGTTGGAGCAGATTAAACTTACATAACCAATGGATTTGTGCAGAAACCTTCATCTATTTCGAAGATAACAGATACATGTGTAGTGTGATAGAGGAATATTCCTTAATGTGATGGTCACAATACCCTAATATAGTACATTTGTGAACCATAAATAGTAGGTTTTAGTTCTCACTAGATTTACATAGAATCTAATGTTACCCTTATGTGGGTTGAGACCATTAGTAGTTGTGAGGCCCCATACATAGAATGCATAAGAGAAGATTATTTTGATTAGTTACTGTTGACCCATACACGGACGTATCCATTTCATATTTTGTTTCAATTGATTTTCAAAAATATCTGTTTTTATTAACATATCTGAGTTTTATTATAGGTCATTCATGGGATTGCATATTCAAATTTCAAGTGCCCAAGATCCATAATTACGATGAGAGTGAGAGAATTGAAATCCTAGTGAGGTGAATACATGATAAATAAAATAGGGGGGGTGATGATGTAGAGATGGATAGCTCATTTTTTGGCATTGATTAGTGATGTTGTACGTAATTTTTTACATGAGGATTTTTATAGTGTAGAGCTCATATTTTTTGAGTTCTTTTGTAAGATCAAATGCTTATGAAATTTTTTAGAGATCTTTATACAATTGAGTATGACCATGATAATGGGGTTCATTATTGGTTTCACATATTCTAGTTGATTTTTTTCCTAGATAATTCATTATTTCTTGATTATTGTTTTTTTTGTAGGTTTATGGTTCCTTTGGTTTTCTAATTTTTATTATTTTTTATTATGTGATTTTTTGAATAGAATTATTTAAGGATTTTATTTTATGAATAAATATAATAAACATGGATTGTGGGTTATATTATTTATATATAGTTGGGAAAGGGGTATGAACCATGTAAATTTATTATGTTATTTTTCTTTTTAGTATTATTTATTCATCTCATTGTTTTATTATTGAGTGTTACTATAACAATCAATGTTTTCCTCTATTTTGTGTATCTATTTTCGTTTATGAATAAATATTTAACTTAGATCCTATTAATTTCTTATTCCTGATGGGATGTGATATATTGCCTCCAAGCATTGAGTTATGTATTGCCATTTCTACCCTCCCATAAAAAGTGGTATCATAGCTAAAGTAACATAGTCAAAAAAATTCATCAAATTGATTTCATGTTGAGAAGTTAATTGAAGAGAATTCATTTAAATCATAGAGAGTTAAGATGGTTTTTATTTTTGTCCACAATGAACATGATTAGGATTTTTGAATAAATAAAAAATAGCATCACTATTTTAATTATAGTAGACTAAATCACATCTTTTGATAATATCAATGTTAATATTTTAAAGATATAATATTACCTATTTTTTTACCATAGGTTACAAGGTTATATAATAGGTGGCCTAAGAGAATTTTACTAGTACTATATGGTCGGATCTTGAGTATATTTATATTACTAGATCCCAGTAAGTATGGATACAAATGAATATTCAACATTATATTTGAAAAATGGTCCCTAGGACCTCTGTGAATAATCATTTATATTGTTTCAAAAAGCTTTTCATTAACATATTTATTATATATGTGGATATTTCTAGTGTAGACCATGTCTGGTTGTTAATTAATTGTTTAGATGAATGTTTTAATAAAAAAAGGATTTTATTTTTCATCAAGGAGATTCTATTATATTAGAGGTAGTGAAGTCAATTGTCATGTCTAGGGATCTTAAAATTCATTTTTTGAAGGTGAAGGAAAGTGTGATGAGGTATGGTTTAATGTTTTTATGTGTGAAGGTTCAACCAAAAGGTAAAAAAATTAATAATTTGTTTTTTAGTTTAATAATTATAAGAACTATCTGTATGAAAAATCCAATAACATTTAGAGATATTTTTTTTGGACCATTATAGGGATATTTTACTCTTAAACAGTAAAATATTCATCAATTTTTATAGTATTTATGTTATCTATGTCCCTCATTAACAAATATAATATATTAGGTGATGCTCGAGGTTTCCCTTATTATATATTCATAGTATTTTATCTACATGTGATTGGTAGGTACCCATAATTAGAAGATATGGCTCAAATATGGCTAGTGTTATGAGTTGTTTGGTAATAGGTGGAGACTTGTGTTGAATAATATTTTTTTATTGATGTGTTCATCTGAAATTAATGCTTCAGTTAAAAAATATTTTTTTTAATCTTTTATACTTAGAATTGTTTTTTATTTATGATTCTGTATATTTTAGGAATTTTGTATTTCTCTAGTTTCTTTGGGTCTCATCTAGGAACATGAGGCCTGACTGAGACCTTAGAAGGAATGTGTGATTCTATCTGTATGTATGTGTTGTATATGTTTAGGCATGTGAAGGTATGTGTTTTCTTTATGGATTCATTTTTTATTTCTTTTTCAAAATCACATTTCATTATTTTTTATTAGTAGAAATGTTAGTACGGACATACATATTCCAATGTGGAACATGTTAAGGGATTCGAATATAGGGATGATTATAGTTTCTCTTAAGGTATTTTGATAGTAAAGACTCTTAGAACTATATGATTTGTTAGGCTTGTTCAGGTATAAAATAAAATCAAAACTACTTTTATTTTATTTTATTTGGTAATATAAATATTTGTTAAATTTTTCATTACTTGATATTACAAATTAAAATATATTGTTTTTACTTCTTGATGTCATTACATATCTCAAATTAAATGTTATTCCCATTTCAATTTTTATAAGGTAGGATTTTTTTGGAAGAATGTTAATTATTTTTTTAACCTTACACGAGGGATCATTAACTTTATGTTAAATATTGGTTACCCTTTTGTTATGTTTTTACCCTTATTTATGTGAATCTTCCATTTATGTGCACTGTGTCTTTTAGTTAGCTAACACTTACACAAGTAGTTTTGTAACCTTATGTAATTTTTTATTCAAAATTTACCATTATGTAGAAGTTTTTATACCACTATGAGGCCTTAGTACTACTGAAGATACAAATATATAAGTTCTGAAGTACCATTACATGTAAGTGGGAGTGAATTGCGCTTATGTCGAAACTAAATTGGTGTATAACCATTTATACAAGTCAGTGGTTACTCTTATGTAAGTAGCAAACTGGAGTGGGATATCTTAATTTATGGTCATTATACCCTTATGTAGAAATTTGTATACAATTATATAGTGGGTTTATGTTCTGGATAAAATCACATAGCACACATGGGTGACCATTACATGGAGCAGCTAATAAAGTCCCTTATTTAGAGGTAGCCTTTCAGGATTTTTTAGGAACAACTTCTTCCCAAATCTCCTCAGTCATCCATGTGAACCAAAATTATTGGAGGTTGATTGAGGGTATTTATTAAATGTTTTTTAGATTATAATCATTCTCATTAAATGAGAGAAAGAATTGAAATCTCATAGAAAAGGTGAATTCCTAACAAATTAAAGAGGAATGTGACTATCCTGAAAGGAAGAGATTGTTGGTGGATCTGATTAGAAACGCCTTACGTGGTTGGATCCAAGATCTATATTTCATTGAATATATCAATTTTTTCATGTTCATATAGTGTTTCAAAAGGATATTACATTTTTTGGATGCTTTCTTTAGAGGTGTGGTCAAACCATGTAAGGGGGTTCATTCATGGTCCCTCATTGTCATGTGGATGTTTTACTTTGGTTTATTCCTTGTCAATTTCTTGTTGTTTTCTAACATAGTTGTCTATTTCTTGTTGTTTTCTCTATTATTTTTATTTTTTATACATCAATTTTATGGCCATAATATTCAATGGTATTTTACCTTTTAAGAAGAATAAAATGGAGGTGTGTGTGGTGTTCTAGCCATAGAGTATGAAAAAGGGGATAAAATCTTGTTAAATTGTAACACCCCGATCTTCCACGATACGCTTCTCTTTCAATAATGCAATAGCTTGCATTATACACAAGTTCGAGATTCTAACACACAGCGACCAATCAAAATAGCCATTATGAATATTAATACCCAATTTTTGAAATTATATATATTTTATATTTCGAAATGGACTTCATTTTTGGATTCTGAATATCGAAATTCGCCTATGTTGATTTTTTTGTATTTTTCTGAGAACTTCCAATTTTTTATGAAAAGTGAAAAATACTTAAAAACAACTTTTTTAATCAAAATAAATTATAGTGATAAATTATACTATTAATTGGTTTTAAAGTTTCATTAGAATATATTTTTACCATTTTATCCAATCGTGGTCATTAAGATTAATTTCACTTTGAAATTGGACATAAACAATTGTCAATCTGTTGATATATATTGTTTCATAAAAACACGCTATTTATTGTGATATCTGGAATTAATTATAAAAGTAATTAATTCAACATATATGAATGAATTTTTTTAAAATAGGCATCATTTTTGAATTCATAATATCAAATATAGCTTAGGGTGAACTTTTGGCATTGTTCTGAAAAACATCAATTTTTGATGAATAGTGAAACAACTAAGTGGTAGTTAAAAAACTGATTTTTCATTTAAATGAAACATTACCACTTTTGTGATTTGATTATCAAAAATCCAACATACATGGTTGTCATTAAGATTTAAAATGTGGTTCAATGAGATTAAAATAATTTTTTTGTGAATAGTAACTTTTACGTTTTATTAATCACGATTAAAGGTAATTAGTGTAATTTAAGGTAAAGATAATGTTTTAATAATATGAAATGACTTTGAAACATGTCCTACACCTATTGGATGAGTCATGGAAGACCAAGAAAATCCATGGGTCATCTTCGGGACCCCATGGAGCCACTATGTTAGAAAAATGACATTAAAAACTTTTTATTTAATGTAAAAATAAAAATGTCACAAACATGAGTTGTTTTACTAAAAAAAATTAAATGGGGTTATAGAAGTCATATTTTTTAATATAAATATTAATTATAAATATAAAATGATTTCCTACATCATGAAATTTTTTTAGAATTTTTAAACATTAAATAAATTAAATTTTTTATGACACCATGATGATGCAGCGATTACCTCATTAATTAACGATTTAAATAAACTGAAATGATAATGTAATATCTAAGACTTACAGTTTTCAAAAACATATTGTATGAGTATATTTATAAACTTTATCCCCTTATAGTCTAAATATATAACTTTGGGACCTTTAAAATCCGAAACTCATTATATAATAAATTGACATTTCATGACATTCCAAGAGTGTCCCTCCTCTCCTCTTATAAATGGCCCCCACCTCTACCACCTTACCCACACCTCTCAAGCCATTGGATCGGCCAACCCCTGACCATTTTATCTCTCCACATCTCAATATTACTCCTAGAAGACTCACATTTGGCAGAAGACTTCCCAAGGAAGCCTTTGAGCTCAAATCAAAATGAGTTACCCGTTTTAAAGGTAGTGTTTTCTCTTGTGTTCTTATGTTTTATTTTGCTTCTCCAACCCCCTAAAATCATTTTATTCATTTATTTTGTAACAAAAACAATATCCTAAATATATTAGAATATTTTTATAATAAAGATTCTATCTACACTTACACACACCTTCATCTAATGGTTAAAGAACATACTGTTTTTGTGGATGACGAATTTCTACCTCACGAAACGAGGATTGATCAACACTGATATAACACCTTTAAAGGTGTCCATTAAGATACCAATATATTAATATATTATATTTAATATGTTTATGTTTTACTTAAGCTTCTGTATTTTCCATTTCTGTCATACCTTTATGGTTTCCATTATGGGTAAACGCGATATATTCATTTTAGAAAGTGCGGACTACTGCCCCCTCAAAGTGATTTGAATCATTAATGCCATATGTGGGATGTATAATGGATGGAGTAAATGATATTATATATGATATTATACTGGAATTATAATATACCTATATATCATTATGATTTCATTCCATTAAATATGAAATAGAAATGAAAGTAGCGTTCATGCGTACATACGGCTTACCGTCTCCATGAACGGTGCATTTAATTTCTTACCACAAAATGTTATGTAATATTATGAATGAATGCATATACTGGATATATATGATATATATGATATCTAAATCATGAATATAATTCTGGATATAATGTATATTTCACCACATGAACAACTTGTAATTATAAGAAGTTTATTTTTGACTCAAGTACCAAAGATCGACAAAATGACCGTTATTAACTTAAATAATTACATAATGTTCATAACATGGTAATAAGTGATATAAAAGAAATAATGAACATTAAATAGGATATTAAGCATGTATAAATTAACTATAGTTTATTATTCAGAAGATTAAAGAACAATTGAGTAAAGTCGGACAAGAGGTAAAGGAACTTCTTAACCCAATTTCTATTCTTTGGGTTAATCTCCTACATTCAAATTATGTCATAATATTATTATGTCCAATCTTGTATTTTTACATTTATTATGAGTACTTATTGTGAATACACATAATAGATCTATTTTATTTAAAAAATTGATCTTTGTAAGGGACTTCGTCGCAATCTCCTTTCATTGAGGCATATTTTGTTTTATACCCAACTTTCCTTTATACGGTGTATAAAACCCTTTTACTTTTACTTTTATTCAAAAAGGAATCTTTTTATACAAAGCGTTTGTACTAAATGACAAAAGGAATGTTTTGTCTTTTGTATGCGAAGACAACGACTTCTCCACCACCGTGAACATTATTTGAGTTTCGGCTTCCTCTAAAAGCCACAACATTTTTTAAAATGAAAAATAAATACAAAGATTTAACTTTCTTTTATTTTGGTATTGAAAATAGTTTTGAAAGTGTTTTTATTATATCAATGTGTTATATTTATATCTTGTGATTGAAATTTGGAAATTTTATGTTTCCTTTATTCATGATTTATGTGATATGATTAAGTTATGGTTTATGATATGTTTAAACATGTTCATATGAGGAATTCATTGGACTTAATATGTGATGGGTGGAGCCCGAAATAGCTCCTCGATGCATCGACAGGTCTAATTAGACAAACTAGTGTCTCTCCATAAGGCCATGAAAAAATTTTATTTGTAGTCATGGAACGAGGCCTTGGCTATGTGGTTATGATAGTCTGGCATTATGCATTCAATCATTATGAAAGTGGTTATTGATATTGCATGTGATTATTTGACCAGTATAATATCCATGTGAATAAGTAAATGGAATTATTTCATTTTACTTTTTTCATATTATGCTCATTTTCATGTTTAAAAGGCTTTTGTTTTACTTATACATTGCCTTAAATGATTATGTTTATTTATGAATGCTTCCGCAATATTGTTATCCTTACTAAGCATCTGGGATCACCCCATTCAATGTTTATTTTTTCTAGGATGTGAAGAAGTATTTTATGAATTACCTGAAGGGATAATATGAGGGGATATGAAGAGAAGATGTTGTTGTAGTTTTGTATTAATTTATGATGTAATGTAAAACTTATGAATGTATCTAGTGTTTCAAGGCTACTAAATTAATCGGTCTTTTGAGACTTAATCTTTGTGATCATTCCAATGTTATGCAATAATGCACCGACTCTGGGTAACTGGTGATGGAGCATTATAGTTGGTATCAGAGACAGTTTAGTACTAACCTTGGAAGCTATATTTAGATAAACTCTCATTAGAGCACATATCCCAAAGATAGACATTGGGGATTAGTATAGAATAACTTCCTAAAATTTTTGTATTATAGAAATTTTGTGAGTTTTCCGAGAAATACATCCCTGTCTGGATACGAGCAGGTAGAGGCGGCTCTGACAATGATGTACCTAGGGGTAAAACCAGAAAATACCACTTTGATCTAGACTCAAATGGCAATTGGTGCACGACAACAGGCCTTTCTGCACTCTTGGTTACGACACTCTCGAGAAATATGCTTAGGATAATTCTCATTTTTTTACAAACCATTATAAAGGGTTTTTGAGTATATACTTCCTCAAAGAAAACATTTATGATGATTATGGATTAAATCTATAAACATTTCAACTTACAATAAGTATTTTACTAGTTTTGAATTATTCATTTCAATTCATAACCTATCCTAGTTTATGCCATTGTATAGAAATGGCGCCTAGTAGAAGGAATGCGAACTCCATCAATAAGTATGATCCAAAGAGTAAGAAGGATCATATCTTTCACAGTGTTAAGCAAACATTTAGAAGGTAAATATTCTCCCATGTGTTCTCAACATATAATGAAATAGTATCATGTGTTAATAAGATAAGAAAAGCATTATTTGAGTCTTATGGATTTGAACGGAAGAAAGAGATGAAAAGGATGGAAGAGAGAATGATGGATAAAGGGATGAGGGAAAAGAATAATTTTATAATATGTGATAACTGGGGGAAGAAACACCTTGGGACTTTCTTGAAGGGAATGGGAGTTTATTATATGTGTGGAGAAAAAGGCCACCAATTGCATGACATCAAGGGTATGAAAAAGGTTTCAAATGTACAATTCTTCATCTGCAGGGAGTGGGGACACTACGCAAACCAATGTCCAAATCATCAGAGTATGTCCCAAATGATGTTATTGGATAATAATCAAGTTATGATATTACCACAGATAAGGATGAATAATTAGGGTACTTATGTTGTTATTAAATAATTTTGTCATTTAGTGTTGTATCAATGATGTACTGGTTATAAAAATTATGGAGTATATAAGGATTGTACTGTAGTACTATTTCATCAAGGACTTGAGATTGTGTGGAACCAAGAAAAGTTACTCCAAAGCAAGTTAAATTGTTGGAAAATATATGGTTGGGAGAATGATAAACCATAATATGGTTCTGATACCGAGATAGTGATTTTGGAATTATATATGATTGATTCGGATAAATTATATTTGATATTCATAACTTCCTTGAAACTGAATAATGATTTGTATACATTTTTGGATAGAAGGAGTATATCTAGTATTCTATAAGGAATAAGGGATCATGAATGTAATCAATAAGGATTTATAGTAATTCAGGATGTTTCGGTGTTTTAAAATAATAAATGATGATGGTGTTCCCATGTTGTTACGCGGAAAAAACGATCTTAATTATGTTTACCTTCCTTATAAAATTTTTATTGTGAGTTGGACAGAAGTATTTTGGATAACTATAAAGGTTTGAATGGATTATGTTGAACTTTGGAAAGTATTGATTAAGGTTAAAACATTTCTGAATATTATTTGTGGAATATTATAATACTATAGATTTAGGAAATGGACAACCTGTAAGTATGGGGATAACCTGTCGTGTCGGACAAAGCTATAGGAATCGAACCCACAACCATAGTGAGAAATGCCTTTATTACCTACCAATAGCCTACAGGATGTCCCTGGTTATTAGAAAATGGTTTTCTTAATCTAAATTGTATGTGTTAATATTTTTAACCTTGTACTATTATGATAAATATTATATTTTTTAGTTCTATTATCTTCTTGAGTGAATGATGAGTTTGTGGTAGAAATTATTTGAAGGTTGAAACTCTACTTGTCAAGCATAAATATATATATACCATTCTCTTATTATATGAATAAATTAATTCTTAAAATTTTGTAACAGGATATTTAAAAAAATTGTTATCCTAATACCTTATGTTTTGTTGGGCTGATAATATTTTAAATCAACATAGATTGAAGGCATTGAGGCCCTCAATTTTACACTTGTTTGTGATTGATGACTTCAATCAATCCCTACAAATATTGACTATTTTCCTCAAATTATATGTCTCTAATTTCCACAAATGTTCTCCTTATCGAGATCATAATTTGGTGGTGACTTTTTCATTTCCCTTTCCCTCTTATTAAGGCTAAATTCTATTAACCTTATTTTTGATGTGGGTTTTCCACAATGGTATTTTATAGTTTCAACATTTTATTTTCAAATAAAAATTTCAAATTGCAAAGATGCAATTTATTGAAGGAGTGGAGAATCTAACACCCCGAGCATCAATGATACGCTTCTCTTTCAATAATGCAATAGCTTGCATTGTACGCAAGTTCGAGATTCTAACACACTGCGACCAATCAAAATAGCCATTATGAATAGTAATACACACTTTTTGAAAATATATATATTTTATATTTCAAAATGGACTTCATTTTTGGATTTGGAATATAGAAATTAGCCTATGTTGAATTTTTGGTATTTTTCTGAGAACTTTTAATTTTTTATGAATAGTGAAAAATACTTAAAAAAACATTTTTATGATAATAATTTATAGTGATAAATTATACTATTTAGTGGTTTAAAAGTGTAATTAGAAAATAATTTTACCATTTTATCCAATTGTGGTAATTAGAATTAATTTCACATTGAAATTGGACATAAACAATTGTTAATCTTTTGATATATATTGTTTCTTAAAAACAGGCTATTTCTTGTGACAGTGGGAATTAATTATAAAATTAATTAATGAAACATATATGTTTGTAATTTTGTAAAATAGGAATAATTTTTTAATTCAAAATATCAATTATATCATATGGTGAAATTTTCGCATTTTTCTGAAAATCTTCAATTTTTGATGAATAGTGAAACCACTAAGTGGTAGTTAAAAAACTGATTTTTCATTTAAATGAAACATTTCTACTTCTGTGATTTGATTTTAAAAAATCCGACATACATGTTTGTCATTAGGATTTAAAATGTGGTTCAATGGGATTAAAATAATTTTTTGGTGAAGAGTAACTTTTAAATTTTATTAATCGTGATTAAAGGTAATTAGTGTAATTTAAGGTAATGATAATGTTATAATAATATGAAATGACCATTAAAAATGTCCTACCCATATTTGATGATTCATGGATGACCAAGACAATCTATGGGTCCACTTGGGGACACCATGGGGCCACTTTGGTAAGAAAATGACATTAAAATCGTTTTATTTAATGTTAAAACAAAAATGTCACAAACATGAGTTGTTTTACTAAAAAAATTTAAATGGGGTTATACAAGTCATATTTTTTACTATAAATATTAATTAGAAATCTAAAAAGATTTCCTACATCATGATTTTTTTTATAATTTTTAGACATTAAATACATTAAATGTTTTATGACACCATGTTGATGCAGCGATTACCTCATTAATTAATGATATAAATAAAATTAAATGATAATGTAAAATATAAGTCTTAAAATTCTAAAAATCCTATTGGATGAGTATATTTATAACCTTTATCACCTTATATTCGAAATATATTACTTTGGGACCTTTAATATCCGAAACTCATTATATAATAAATTGGCATTTCATGACTTTCCAAGAGTGCACCTCCTCTCCTCTTATAGAAGCCCCCCTCCTCTACCACATTACCCACAACTCTAAAGCCTTTGGCTCAGCCAAACCCTGACCATTTTGTCTCTCCACATCCCAATATTACTCCTAGAAGACTAATTTTGGGCAGAAGTCTTCCCAAGGAATCCTTTGAGATCAAATCAAAAAGAATTACCCTTTTTAAAGGTAGTGTTTTCAATTGGGTTCTTATGTTTTATTTTCCTTCTCCAACCCCCGATACTTTTTTTATTCATTTCTTTTGTAACAACACCAGTATCCTCAATATACTAGGATTTTTTTTATAAGAAGGATTCTAGCTACATTTACACACACCAACATCTAATGGTTAAAGGGCATACTGTTTCTGTGGATGGCAAATTTCTACCTCACGAAACGAGGATTGTTCAACACTCATATAACACCTTAAAAGGTGTCCATTATGAAGCCAATATATTTATATATGATATATAAAATGTTTATGTTTTACTTAATCTTATTTATTTTTCATTTATGGCATACCTTTATGGTTTCCATTATGGGTAAACGCAATATCTTTATTTTAGGAAGTGCGAACTATCACCCCCTCAAAGTGATTTGAATCATTAATGCCATATGTGGGATGTATAAATGATGGAATAAATGATATTATATATGATATTATACTGTAATTATGATATAAATTGAAATAATTATGATTTCATTACATTAAATATGAAATAGAAATGAAAGTAGCCTTCATGCGTATGTACGGCTTACCGTCTCCATGAATGGTGCATTTCATTTCTTACCACTAAATGTTACGTAATATTATGAATGAATTTATATACTGGATATATATGATATATATGATATCTAAATCATGAATATAATTCTGGATATAATAGATATTACACCACATGAACAACTTGTAATTATAGGAAGATTATTTTTGACTCAAGTACCAAAGATCGACAAAATTACCATTATTAACTTAAATAATTACACAATGTTCATATCTTGGTAATAAGTGATATAAATGGAATAATGAACATGAAAAAGTTTCTTAATCTAGTATAACTTAACTCTAGTTTATTATTCATGAGATTAAATCACGATCTAGTAAAGTCGGACACAAGGTATGGGAACTTCATAACCCAATTTCTATTCTTTGGGTTAATCTCCTACTTTCAAATTATGTCATGATATTATTATGTCCAATCTTGTATTTGTACTTTATTTATGTTTAATTATAGTGAATACACACAAAAGATCTATTTTATATAAAAAATGATCTTTTTAAGGGACTTAGACTCAATCTCCTTTCATTTAGGCATATTTTTTTATACCCAACTTTCCTTTATACGATGTATAAAACCCTTTGACTTTTACTTTTGTTAAAAAAGGAATATTTTTATACGAATAATTTTTACTAAATGAGAAAAGAAATCTTTTTTCTTACGTATGCGATGACAATGAATTCTCCAACATCGTTAGCATTATTTGAGTTTCGGAATCCTTTACAAGCCATTACATTTTTAAAAATTAAAAATAAATACAAAGTTTTAATTTTCTTTTATTTTGGTATTGAAAATTTGTTTGAATGTTTTTTTTATTATATCAATGTGTTGTATTGATATCTTGTGATTGAAAGGTGGAAATTTCATGTTTCCTTTATTCATGTTTTATGTGATATGACTATGTTATGGTTTATGATATGTTTAAACATGTTCATATGAGGAATGCATTGGACTTATTAAGTGACAGGTGGAGCCTGCTATAGCTCCTCGATGCATCGACCGGTCACATGAGACAAACTAGTGTCTTGGCATGAGGGCTTGAAAAAATCTTATTTGTAGTCTTGGCACGAGGCCTTGTCAACGTGGTTATGATAGTCTGGCATTATGCATTCCATCATTATGAAAGTGGTTATTGATATTGTATGTGATTATTCGACCAGTAGAATATCCATGTGAAAACGTAAATGGAATTATTTCATTTTACTTTTTCCATATTATGATCAGGATCTTCTTTAAAAGGCTTTTGTTTTAGTTATACATTGCCTTAAATGTTTATGTCTATTTATGAATGCTTCCAAAATATTGTTATCCTTACTAAGCATCTGAGCTCACCCCTTTCATTGTTTTAATTTTTCCAGGATGTGAGGAAGTATTTTATGAATTATCTGAATGGATAATATGAGGGGATATGAAGACACAATGTTGTTGTAGTTTTGTATTACTTTATGATGTAATGTAAAACATATGAATGTATCTAGGGTTTCAAGGCTACCTAAATTATCGGTCTTTCAAGACTTGATCTTTGTGATCATGCCAATGTTACACAATAATGCACCGACTCTGGGTAAATTTGGTCGGGGCATTACCTAAATTCTCATGTTCATTTCTTATAGTGCTTTCCTAATTCATGTTGTGGTGTTTGTTGATTCTATTTTGACTATATATATTTTGATCTATTTTATGTATCACTTTTTTTGAAAAATTCATTAACTGATATCTTTTTTTTATTTTTATTGTGGTTGGGTGGTGAGAATATTTCCTCCCACATAGTAGTTTTGTATCTATTGTGATTCCCTCTGAAATCATTGATGTTTCACCTAATAATGTGATATTATTGTGAAATATCTATAATCATATTATACAAACTGTGTATTTTATTCCCTATGAATTTAAAAAATTAAACAGAATTTTTAATGCAATTAATTTTTTTTAATAGTTAATATGATATTAATTGAAATTATAATTTGAAATAGATGATAGTTTTTTATTGTGTATATTTTTCCTAACATACCTCAATATTATGTTTTGGATGGCATTAGTCTTATGTGAGGGTTGTGATGTCCCTTACAAAGAGTACACTATTACCCTTAGGAAGGGACGTTGGGCACCTTTTTGTGATAGTATTTGTAACCTTGATGCATGGTATTATGAGACCCTTACAAAGGGAATGATATTTTGGCCTCCCTTTTTACCTAGAGCTATCGTGTGTCCCTATTTTCTATTATGAAAGTTTTTATGAGATTAATTACATCCATCGATATGTAGGTGTGATCTTGAGTAATTGCAATAGATTTGATATGCTATTATTACCCCTCTATTGGTCTTCTGGATTCTGGTGTTGCATCGCTTTGGGGGTGATTCTATTAGTGAGGAGATATATATTATTAGTGAAATTTTAGGTAAGAATGAGTATTATGTACTAACCTCAAAGAATATGTTATATCATGAGCCTCCCTATATCATTATAGTAGAACAATGTGGTGGAGGGGAAGAAGATATCATCCTCGGTTCATGGTGAGAATATCCTACAAGATCATGATGTTTTATAAAATTACTTATGTATGGAGAATTATTACATCGACATAGGAGGGTTTTGTTAATATTTATGAACAACATTGATTATATGGAGTCTTCATATCATCTAATTGATGGTGATACTAAGCCCTAATAATTTTTTATCTGTCATTTGTTTACCTTTATTATTTCTTATTGAGGCATGGTTGTTATTTTCCTTTCTGTGATTCGTAGTTTTGTTTCTTGATTTTGTTCATGTTGTGTAGTATAGGATTTTAATTTATTATAGTTCTCCCACATGTCATGGGGATTCAATAACCGTGCATTTGAATTATTTCCCTGCTTTTCTTTTGATTTTCTAGTTTATGTTCGTTTTTGGTTGAATTTGTTGTACTCCTAGTTATTATTGTGTATTTGAATATGATTTTCCTACCATATGAATGTAGGCCAATTGACCAAAGGAAAGAAAAATACTTGTGTCTATTTTTATTATTTTCATTTCCACTTTCTGATGTGTTGATACTATATTATTCTCCAATAGACTTTGTCTTATAAACTGGTTTATAGGTAATCTATTGGGTTAGTGGATTATTTTTTTTATCACTACTCAAAATGGATTATACATTGAGGTAGTTTTTTCTCATATTCATTAATTATAGTAATATAGAATTATTATTTTGTATATTACACATATGATAATTTATAGAATTTTATGTGTATTCATGTATTTTTTATATCAATCCAATTTTTACATATTTACTAAACATGTTTGAAAAAATTATTTTGAAATTATTTTATCCAAAATTATATTCCATGAATCTCATAGGGTTGCTGAATGGTGTATTCAAAAAAATAATACCCCCACATAAAATGGATTTTTTATTTACAAGAAAATATCATTTCTAATCAAAAATTCCCTTTCCATTTTGATTATATCATGAAAATGGACCATGAACATCCTAAATTTCCATGTGTGAATAATATATTGGCATAGCTAATAAGTTCTATAAAACTTTTGTGTGATCATTTCTCAGTTATTCCATAACATTTTTAATAATAAAATTCATAGTATGTATTGAATAATATCTAAGAAGATTATATATTGACAGGGTTATTGTTTAAGTGGATAAATGAAGCTTCATTTCACAACAGACACATACAGTTGAGGTTTGAATCAATATTGTTATTAGTATTGTGGAAGCACTACTATAGAATCATGATTATTCATCATTACCCATTATTAGGGATAAAAAACAATATATAAAGTGGGTTTTATTAGTTATAAATAAAAGTAATAATATATACAACCTTCATCAATTCTATAAATTTTACTAATAATAGAACCCCCTTTATTAGCACTAATTCTTATCACTGATAAAGGGGGACAATATAAGTTATATTTATAATGATTATAAATGGATCCCTTCATTTATATATATTTATAATATTAAAAATTATATTTTTATGATTATATTTATTTATATTTATATATATATAATATATTATCATAAATATTATTAATAAAATAAAAAATAAGTATATAAAATTAATATATTTTGTATTTATTAAAAATGTTTTAAAAAATAAATAATCATTGATATTAAAAAACAATTTTCATATTAGAATTGAGAAATATAATTTTTATAATAAGTATTTGATAGGAAAAAATTAATAACTAATTAATATATTAAGATAAGTAGAAAATATATCACAAACTTCAATATATCATAACTTTTGATTCATATAACTATCTAGGCTCTATGGTATCTTAAATCAATGAATGAAAATCTATTTAAACCATTTTTATACAAGGGAGACTTTGTATGTCATTTTTTAATGTTCATAAAGTCTTATAAAGCCTCTAAAAATTATTGTTTAGTTTGGATAATGAAATATATTAATATTCGATGGGATTTTTCCTTCTTTTATGAGGTTTTCATTTATTTTTTGATCGATATTGAATTTATTCCTAGAGTTGACTATCATATGGAAATATGGAGTTGATTTTTTTATTTTCATATTTTATTTTTTAATTAAATATATTCATTTATACACACATATATTTATATAACCTCAACCTCGATGGTTCTTTAACATATGGTCTTGGATAGTTGACTAATGGGCCTTAGGGGTGCCTCTCCATAAGCCAAAGGATGATGACTTGCAGTGAGGGTGTAACGATATGACAATGGGGAGACTATTACCTAATATAAGGTTGTTAATAAGAGTCAGTATATAAATTTATAAATAGAAGAAGATTCATAATCATTGGATGAATAAAAACCCATCAAATACTGTGGAAGAAATAAAAAATAGAAGCAGTGTAATAATATATAAATAATCACAAGGAAAAATAAAATTTGTAGAAAACATGTTATAAGAGGTCATTCATAAAAATAAAAAGGGTTTCTAATGGCCAACCATTAGTACATTTTTATAAATCATAAAAATCCAAAAACGTAACTCCAAATGTTGTATAAACATCCAAGGTACCTTTCCATCCATCCCACATAAAAGGTCCAATATTACTACAATGGTCTAGCTCCTAAGTTGTGTCTCTTACATGAACCTTGAGTCATAAAGTCTACACATGTCCCGAGCTGACCCTGTGTGGTGTGAGAATAAATATTACTATGTCACCATCAATGTGTATGTATCATACTACATTGGAAATAAAGGTTTATAAAAAGTATAAATGAAAAAAATTACATGAAGATTAAATTAATAAACATATTTTATTGTCATCAACATCCCTAAGGAAGGAATCACATGATTCAACCATCACCGTTAATCTCTGAATACATTCCCCATGATACACATATAGCATATTTAAACTACCTATGTATAACTGTAGTGGTGAGGATTGATGGAATAAATCCCAAACAATCCACTAAAAAGTATCCGACTAGGAGAGCCCTCTAGGATCACCTCTAGTCATGTCAATTGAACTAATGTCTATTAATCATGTCAATGGAATCCCAAAAACATGTTTAAGAAAGTACTTGTTCCCTCAAAAACCATTCACGGATAATAACACCACCTGGTCAAAACCTAACATCATGAGGCACAATGATACATTTTAACAAAATGATGACAGCATTCATCTCAATAGATTACATCCCCAGGAACTATGAAATCCATCCCATCAATACCTAGATCAATGTCCTCATGTATCCCGGTGAGCCTAATAACCTAACTGATGGTCTCATCACCATAAAATGATTTTACATCAGTAGATACGTGTATTTATACAATGATAACTCTCCACCAACACATCTGATAGTCAATACCATCACTTAACATATATAGTGTATAAGGGAATCCACTTACATGGGTAATCAACAACACCTTGATATGTGTCCTATCTATGTTCAGATGATTCCAAAAGAATATATGACAACAAAATGTTAGGTAGCCCATCTGTGGGTATGATCCCAACTCTGAAATAATCAATGACCTTCTAAATGACAATAAACTCAAAGTTCCCCACTGAGTGGCTTTAAAACTAGTATTGTCATCATAATGACCAAGATATTTTTATGTATCAAAGGATACCATTGACTAAGAATCTCTATCAAATATAGATGATTCTTTATCGATGAAGAATCTCGAATACAAATAAAAGATTCTATAAATTTTATACATATCAATCATTGATTGTCATATCTAAAGGAAAGTTTATTTTATACTTCATAATGTAATAAGGATTCACGATCATAACTTAAATATATAATGAGATCCCAGAGTAGACAATAATTCCACTAAAAAATGTGTGATGAGTCCGACCTCCCATCCTCTCGACCAATGCAAATTCCTAAGCCTCATCAATCCACTAATAATGGGTGCCTACCTTTGGAAAGTATGTTCAAATGGATATGGAATCATTGGATGTTTCTGGTTCTATGAACAAACCCATTATAAACCTCTTGGAATGTTTGAACCCTAAATCAATGAGGTCATCCCCAATTCTAGAGGGGAAACAAAAAATGGTGAACCCGACATGAATCCTTAACCAAGTCAAAATGATGTTTTTCTTATTTTTTAGGCCCCTATTTAAAACTAAATGAGAGGGCCAATAAAAACAATCATTGAAATATGTGCTCATCCAAAATATGTAGTTACTGAATTTATCTTAATTACGTCTGTTATATCAAACATGCACTCTTTTCTAAGATCTTATGCATTCTAATAAATGGCTGCTCTCAAGATCACACCTGTGAATATCGTTGCTGCGAATGACACTGTTGCAACTCCGTCTGGATCATCGTCCTTTCTGAGGAGGAAATCACCTACTCAGCATCTTCAACACTGGGTATCAAATGCGCTAGTTAAGGAGTACCATCAACACGGTACCATTCCAACTATGGAGGCTGCCCGACAAGCCCCCCAAGTGAATAACTCACCCTGTTCGTCTGTACAGCGACGACCAGTTATCAAGAAGCAGGCGGTGCTAACCACAGTCTCCAACCGTTCCAGGTCGTTATCCCCGGAACGCAATCACCATTATCTCCCTTATTCTAGGGAGGTGAATGAGCAGGTCCCTCAAGGCCTTAATTCAAGCAGACAGGGGTCCTTCCCGAGGGCTTCGACCAACAATCACCACAAGACTCATGTGGCAGTGTGCCCTCAACATGATGAGGTTACCAAATCCAGGCATTGGGCTCATGTTCCACAAACCCGATCAAGCAAGACGAATCGCCAGAGGCGATGTCCGGTTAACAGTGAGCAGGTTCTCATCTCTGCCATATCCGGAGAAGTCCACCAAACTAACTTGGTGGCACGCAACGAGCAGGCACACAAGCCTGCCCGTTTTAATTCTGTTGTCCAGCAGAATCGTCTGGCAGCATCTCACCAATCCCGCCAGGAAATTCTGGCAGAGTACTATAGGCAGGAACATACACATGTTTATACATCACCAGCTAGTCATCATTCTCGTCTGAATACATATGATATATCTTGTCAACCAATTTCGGTGAAGTGCAATCAGCAGGAACATACACCTGCTAGTATTGATCAAGACTACCAATAGTCTCACTTGGTAGCATTCCGAGGAGTCAGTCGGAAATCTCTGGTGACAAACAGGATGTAGACTCAATTCTCTGCCCCTAAACATGAGTACTGTTAGGATTCACTAACAGGAAAAGGAGGACATGATCTGGCACATACACCTACTCCAAGCCCGGAATGGATTTATATCCCGGTTCCAGCAGCTGAAGTCACCATGCATATTTTATCAATGGTGAAAGAGCAGATGAAATTTCCTTCTCATATCCAGGATTCCTTTCAGGATATTATAATAGCTTCAGCGGCATCTCAGGGAATGTCACATATATCTATCCCTACCAGTGGAGCGACACATCAACAGTTCACTCCGGAACAGACACACACATCTGTTCCAGTTCAAGAGGGTTGTGGGGCATGCTCCCCCATATCATACGGACAACCAAGTCAGGAACATACACCTGATTTGAGTGGAGATCATCAGCCTAACCTTGAAATCTCTTTTAATCAGGCACATACACCTGCTCAGAGCCGCCACCTTCCTCAAAAAGTGGTTTACAAGGTGAGTAAAAATGTGTCTAAGAAAAATACCCACCAAGCACAGTCAAGAGATCAAGTGCCAATCTGTAACAAGGCCTTCCTTGATGCTGGAGTTCGTGAAGCCTTCAGACAGTTATCTATTGGAATTCAAGATTCTACTCCCTTATTTCCCAACTGTGGGAACATTAATTCTGAAGGTCTTCAACAGACACTTCCTCCTGAAGGCTTACTTCATGACAATTTGGTCGATCTTGAAGTTTCATCTTCAGATGTGATCCACATGAACCCTCTGTGTAGTCAGAAGACCAAGGAGAAAGAGATCTCATATTTTTCTATAACCCACCATGGTGGTCCGCCCCATGATTATGAATTTCTCTACTAATGTCCTCTCCGCAAATGTGATGCACATTGCCCAGAAAATGCTCCAGTGGACAATGTATTGCAAAGAAATCCCTCTTATCTTGAGGCACTTGCAAATGAAAAACCAGTGATATCTGATGTTTCATCGCTGGATGGTGAAATACTTTCTCAATCGAATGATAACCCACATTGTAGGTCATTCTCCGAACCACCCCTATGTCAAGCATCTTCTAGTTTAATCAGTGATTTCTCTACCAATCCTGTTGAATCCAATGAAGCAACAAGGAAGCACCAGCTCTGGTCAAAATAGGTAGAAGAATCTTAATCAAATGATAAAGAGGAAATGATAAACATAATAAAACAACTGGAAAAAGGTGATGTGCCAGTCATGTTTTGGCCTTTGGCTAACACTCAGTATGACATTCTAGAAATGTTGACAGAATATGGAATTCAGGATATTTGTCTCAACATATGGAAAAATCCTTTTCATTTTAAAAAGAAAGTATTATAGTATGATGAATATGAAAATCATGTTAAGATAATATAAGGATTACAACGCCAAATTGACTTGTCATCTCTATCAGTCTCTCGATATCCAAAGGCTAAAAAGCAGCAGAGAGCCCTTCAGCGTTCATGCCTTGGGGAACTAAGAATGTTGCGCCAGTTAATTTTCAATGCCCCATCTGGTATTCATGTTAGAGGATGGGGTGTTCATGGAGAACTTCATTTCACAGTGCTCTCTAGTCATCAAAGCCCTCCGAAAATGGTCTCATGCAATGTTATTTCCCATGGCCTTCCACAAATACCTGGATTTGTTCTTAATCAAAATCTTTCCCAAGAACAGGCTTCAACTAGTTCCTATCAAAATCATGAATACAGAGAACAAATTGTTGAATTACTCCTTCCTCAAGAAAACAAGAATAGTGAACAAGCCTATCATTTGGAGCAAGCACATCCCCATGTGACAAAAGTGTCAGAATTCCTCCAACGGTTTTTTGAACCGGGTGATAAAAGTGGATGTCAATTGATGCATCTAGCTAATTTTCGGAACAAGGTCCAAAAGATCAGGAGATATTTTAAGAAAGTCTCAGACATAGCATGTCAAGAGCCACCCTAGCTCGCCAGACTGGGAACTCTTTTAACCCAACCCTCAGAATTAACAAATAGGATTTGAGGAGTTGAGCAAAGATAGCAGGAACAACCCCAGTCCACCGGACTGGGGAATTTTTCAAATCATCAATCCTCTCCTCAAAGAAAGTCGGTATTCTCTCGATTATGGAAGAAGCCACAAGAGGAATGAAGATCCAAATTATTAGGATATTCTATCCAAATTACGATTCGTTAAGAAGTTCTTGAGGGATCAAATCAAAAAAAGGCAATGTCTCATCAAAGACATGGAATGAGACAACATCACAAAAATGCTGATAGAAGGGATGTGATGCATTAGGAATCAATAAATGTCATCAATTCCATTGTTACTGATCCACCGTATGAGGCTCACTCAGAGGGATCAGATGAAGAGGTTCATGTTCATGAAGTTGTACACACAGACAAAAATTAAGAAGGTGTGCGTACACAAAATCAATGGTTTACCCAAAATCTAGGTGTTCTTTCAAATAACCCACTACCCCTCTCAAAAAGGGATCAAACCAGGTAAATGGTAAGAATCAGGTTACATATCCTCCCACTGGAGAAGGCCAATCACTCTTACTAGAGCAAATATTTTCACAACAAGAGGAAGAAATAATGGAATTGAGGAAGATGAACGTAGAACTACTTCAGGGTAGTCATCCTCCTAAGCATGCTGCAGTCAGTCAGCCAAGGAATTTTGTAGCATCTACTGATATTGATCATGAATATACTCCATTATCATTACACCCTCACAGGTCTAATCCTATGGGTCATGTGAAACAACAATTGGCATTGCTGCCATGAGTTGCAGTACTAGCTGCTATACCTGTCCAACCTCTAGTCAGTGCACCTGTTCAGAATCAAAATCAAACGGATGTTTCTCAAAATATATAAGACACTATTGATTCATTAACAGTTCATTTGGAAGCTATTGAAGTAAAGCGTGTGTAGGTTCAATCGGAAAAGAAATCTTACCCCAAATGGGTAGATTCAAGATCTCCCCCATCAAATTTTGGGAACCTTGTATTCCCTTTTTTCAATGGATCAGGTGATCCTGAACAACATTTGACGCATTATGTGTTTTGTTGTGATCCTATGATGGGAACTCCGGAGTATCAAGAAGCGATGAAACTCAGATGCTTCGTGTGAACCTTTCATGGACCAAATTTTTTATGGTATACAAGCTTGAAATCCAAGTCAATTACTATATGGAAAGATCTCTATCAACGATTTCTTCTTCAATTCAGCTCATCTTTTCCAAAGACTACATTTTTCGATCTTACAAACAATAAGCAAAGAGAGAATGAAAGAGTCTCTGATTTCATTGCTCTCTGAAAGGTGTTAACATATTCCCTAAGCTTATCACTCCCTCAAGTTGAACTGTTGCCAATCTTTGTGGCAAATCTATGTGACGAATTACGCACCCCGTTGATCCCTGTGAAATACACAAGAGGGTTTCGAGACCTTACTTCAATTGCTCAACATATTGAAGATTCTCTTATACAGACTAAGGCTAAATCTTGTGTAATTCCATCAGATCCAGGAAGGAGAATTAGTAATATAGAGTCTACTATAGTTGTGCTTAAGAAAGCACATGTACTAGCTTCTACTTCAAAACCTTCATCTTCTCGAAGGGATCCACCTCTTGAGCGCCAACAGCAGAGGTCATTTCGTCAAGAAGATCAAAGAGAACGAAGAAGAAAACAATTTGAGTATCTGAAGAGAAAAACATACTCTTTCCATAATGAACAAGTTCCTGGTTATTTAATTTCGGATCTGGAAAATAATTTGGTTCAATTACCAATGCCCAAGAGGCCAAACAAGGAATGAGATAAAGACCGTCCCAATTATTTCCCATTTCATCAGATGTTATGTAACACCCCAGGTAAATAAAGAGTATGAAATTTTCACATTTATCCATATTTGTGAATATAATATTAATATGACATTAAGGGGGGCGCTATGCTCGATGGTGTACCCAACAAGAAACAACGAGTTTCTTGGGAATTTTACGTTGCACTCTAATAATAAAATAATATTATTTTAAATGGTAGTTAACGCATAGCCGTTGTAATGGAAGGAATGAACAGAACAAAAAAACGATTATATATGTTTTTCAAATATTTTTACTCCATACAATAAATATTAGAGGATTAAAAATGCGAATGAATCCAATTTTAAAGCATAAACATTATAATATTCATTAAAAAGACGATTAACCACCTTTGGATGGTGTACCTCTTCTAAATACACTTTTTAAAAAAATTATGTGTTATATTAGAAAAAATAAAATTCTTCTATAGAATCGGGACATCAAAAATTACTTTGTGTAAATTTTTGGTATTTTTCAGAAAAAGTTCAATTTTTAATGAATAGTGAGAAAAGTTGTATTTTAATTCAAAACAACTTTTTAATATAATTTATTTATATGATTAGATTATCTTTTGAATTGATTTTAAAGGGAAATTAGAATATATTTTTACCATTTAATCCAATAATGTTCGTTGGAATTAATTTCACTTTGAAATCGGACTTAAACTAGTGTCAATCTTTTGATACTTATTGTTTAATAAAAACACCATACATTCTCTGACAACGGGAATTAATTATTAAATTAACTAATGAAACTTATAAGTTCTGAATTTTTTAAAATAGACTTCAATTTTTAATTCGGAATATCAAATATATCTTAGGGTGATGTTTTGGTAATTTTTTGAAAAACTTCAATTTCTGATTAATAGTGAAACGAGTAAGTGGTACTAATAAATAACTGATTTTCCGTTTAAATGAAATTTTTCCATATTTTTGTTTTGAATTTAAAAAATCAGACATTAATGGTTGTCATTGAGAAGTAAAATTTGGTTCAATGTGATTAAAATAATTTTTTGGTGAATAGTAACTTATTATGTTTTTAATCACGATTAGAGGTAATTAGTGTAGTTTAAGGTAAAAATAATGTTTTAATAAAATGGAATGACCTAGACACATGTGCTACCTGCATTGTATGTGTCATGGCCGACCAAGACAATCCATGGGTCAACTTGGGGACCCCATGGAGCCAAGTTGGTTGGAAAATGAGATAAATACCTTTTTATTTAATGTTAAAGTAAAAATGACACAAACATGAAATGTTTTACTAAAAAAATTTTTACATGGGGTTATACAAGTCAGATTTTTGTTTATAAATAGTAATTGGAAATATAAAAAGATTTAATACATCATAGTATTTTTTTTTAATTTTTATACATTAAATAAATTAAATTATTTATGACATAATGATGATGCAGTGATGACCTCAATATTTAACGATTTAAATAAAATGGAAAGATAATGTACAATCTAAGACCTAAAAATGTCCAAATCCTATTTTATGTGGGGATTTAGAACCCATATCACCATATACTCTAAAAAAATCAATGTGGGACCATTTAAATCTGAAACTCATTCTAAAATAAAGTAACATTTCTTTACATTCCAAGAGTGTCCCTCCTCTCCTCTTATAAAAGGCCCCCACCTCTACCTCCTTACCCACACTTCCAAATCCTTTGGCTCGGCCAACCCCTGCCCATTTTGTCTCTCCACATCACTATATAACTCCTTGAAGCCTCACATTGGGAATAACTCTTCCCAAGGAAGCCTTTTAGCTCCAACCAAAGGAAGTTACCCGATTTTAGGGTAATGTCTTCACTTGAGTCCTTTTGTTTTATTTTTCTTCTCCAACCCCCTAAACTATTTCTATTCATTTATCTTGTAAAAAATCCAGTATATTAAATATAATAGGATTTTGTTATAAGATTTATTCGAGCTACACTTACACACACCTTCGTCTAATTGTTAAAGAACATATTGTTTCTGTGGTTGGTGATTTTCTGCCTCACAAAATGATGATTGTTCAACATTCTTCTATCACCTTCAATGGTGGCCATTAAGATGAAACTATATTAATATATGATATATATATGTTTATTTTTTACTTAAGCTTCAGTATTTTTCATTTATGTCATACCTTTATGGTTTCCATTATGGGTAAACGTGATATCTTCATTTAAGGAAGTGCGGACTACCGCCCCCTCAAAGTGATTTGATTCATTAATACCATATGTTGTACATATAAAGGATATATTTAATGTTATTATATATGATACCATACTGGAATTAAAATACTATTATGTATCATTATGTTTTAATTCCATTAAATATGAAATAGAAATGGAAGTAGCGTTCATGCGTACGTACGACTTACCGTCTCCATGAACGGTACATTTCATTTCTTATCTCAAAATGTTATGTAATATTATAAGTACATATATATAATGGATATATATGTAATATATTACAACTAAATTATGGATATAATTCTGGAATTATAACATATATATATATATATATATATCATTTTGTTTTAATTCGTTTAATATGACAAAGAAATGAAAGTAGTGTTCATGCGTACGTATGGCCTACCGTCTCCATGAACGATGCTTTTAATTTTTTAACTCCAAATGCTATTGAATAGTATAAAATTAATATGTACTATATATATATGATATATAAATCATGATTATAACCCTGGATATAATGGATACATGAACAACATGTAATTATAAAGAGCATATTTTCACTCAAGTACCAATGATCGTTTAAACGACAGTTATTAACTAAAATAATTACATAGTATTCATGACATGGTAATAAGTGATATAAAAGGAATAATGATATTTAAAAAGGTTCTTATTTATGTAGAAATTAACTCAAGTTTATTATGCAGGAGATTAAAAACGATCGAGTCAAATCGGACCCGAGGTAAGGGATCCTACTCCTCTCTTTCTTTTTAAGTACACTCTTTTATGTCATTCCATTTAAGATCATATTTATTATGATTGGGGTATTCTATTATTATAATCATACTGTAATTTTTTAGGTTCATATGGTGAGAGACCCTATTTTCTCTCATCAATCCATTTTTGGAAGTTTTATTTGGCGTTGTTAGGCTACAGATTTTTCGTAAGGGATTTTTCATCTCACATTTATTCCCATGAGATTTATGCTACATTTGCCACCATTTCCATTGAGAGGTGTATGTACTTCCCATTATTATTCTATTTGTTTAATATATTTTCATTTATGGGTCCTTACATATTCATTGTATGACCCTTCTTCAATGGGGTCTACGTTTTGAAAGTTACCCTAGTCGATAAGGGAACCTTTCACCCTCATCTTTTTAAAAGACTTCTTTTGTTATCTCTTTTAATTCACATACTATTATGTTGAGATATGTTCTTATATATCCTTATTAATGTAAATTTTTTGTCCTAGTGATGAGATACCCTTTTTATCTCTCATCAACTCATTTTATGAGTTTTGAAGTGACGACGTTAGGCTGTCGAATTTCAGTAAGGGGACATCTTAACCCAATTTCAATTCTTTGGGTTAAACCTATAATTCGTGATTTTATTATGCCAATATTATGTGTGTAATCTCTATTTTGTAGTTTCCACAATCCTTTTTGTGGATATACTATTTCTACACATAATCATCTCATTGATTAATTCTTATGTCATTTAGACGGACTTGTATCATAAATCATAACTCAATCCCATTTCATTGAGTTAAATATCGATGTCATTGGTTTTGTTTTTCCATGATTATGTGTGAATGACCATTTATTGTTTTACACTTCATATCCACTTATATTTTGTGTATTCCTATTTGTCACACATAATCATGTAATTGATTTATCCTTAATCTATGGATACCGACATTGTAAGGGACTTTGTCTCAATCTCCTTTCATTGAGGCATATTTCATTTTATACACAACTTTCATTTATATGGTGTATAAACCCCATTGACTTTTACTTTTATACAAATGGAATCTTTTTCTACGAAACGTTTTACAAAACGACAAAAAGGAATGTTTCTTTTAACGTACGTGGTGACAACTACCTTTTCCGCCGCCGCGTGTATTATTTGGTCTTTGGCTTCCTCAATAAGCCGTAATGTTTTTAAAATGAAATAAATACCATATACTATTTTATGTATTTTGGTATTGAAAATGGTTTTTTATAATGGATTTGTTATGTCAATATATTTATGTGATATATTGTGATCAATGTGTGGAGATGTTTTCTTTCCATTATATTTGTTTTATGTTTTATGATTTTATATTGGTACTTGGACATTTGACGGGTGGTCATGTGATAAACCATATGACAGGTGGTGTCGTGAATACTAGGACGGGTGGTTATGTTATAACCTCTAATGCATTGGGTATGGAATTTGGCCGTATTTCTATTCCATTATGTATGTGTGGAAGTCGGACATATGGCTATTCCATTAAGTATGTGTGGAAGTCGACCGTATGGTTATTCCATTTAATTATGTTTATGTCCCAAGTTACCTTTTTATGTTATGTGTTCTTTATATGGGATTTATGGTAATCTTTTGGTTACAAAAGGGTAAGTAATGATCTTTTATTCATTGAAGAGTTTTTTTACTACATCTAAAAGGTGAAATGTATCACTTTGATAAAGTATACATGGATTACTTGTTGTTTTGAAAAAAACTAACAGTTTTCATTCTTTGTGTATCCCTTACTGAGCTTTTTATTCTCATCCCAAGTTTTTGAAATGTTTTTCACAGGACATAACACGGAATAGGGTCAAGGATGGGATCAAGGATAAGTCATGCTACCTAAAACATGGAACTAGACATGTTTCTTTTTAAGAGTTTTTATTTTATGGAAACTTATTAGAAGTTTCTACTTTGTAATCTTTTGAGATGTAATAGTCATGTCCTAATTCTCTAAAACTCTAAACCTGAAAAGATACTCAATGTGAATTAATCATTTAATTCAATAATTAAGTAAGGTTTAAGGTCGAGGCCTTATAGTTGGTATCAAAGGTCGGTTTAGATAACTTTAGAGGTTAGGGTATCCTCTAAGCATAAGTGACATTACCATAATGGTTAGGATTTCAGAAAAAGTCCTGATTTTAGATAAAGTGAATGAGTAATGATATCTTAGTGTTTACCTTCCTCATTAGTACATGATGGTTTTTTTGATATACTCACACTGACATTTCTATTTTTAGTATATTGATGGATCTAGAAGGCAGCAAAGAGACAATGGGTTTGAAGGAAAATGTGGTGGTTCTCTGGGTATGTTACTAGATAAAATGGGGGATTCAATGTGGAATCACGTGTTTGTTCTAAACCAACTATCAAGGAGTCATGATCAACCAATTGAACCTTGGTGTGATCTGTAATGCATCCTGTACAAGATGACCAATCGATGTGGAAGTTCAGGTAATAATTATAAAGGTAACCATTAGAGTTTATATGATCCTTACTTTTGAGGTAATTATGGGTTATTATATGTTATGATGGAAAATGAAAGGCATGAGATAAACATGAGGATAAAATATGTTGTGATTATTTTTGAAGATTTTATCTCGTTTTGGGGAATGTTTTAAGAATTATTTAGTTTTGGAAAAAGGACAACACACAGACTGTGTGACAACCCGTCGTGTCGAACAAAGATGTGGGAATCAAACCCATAACCAAAGTGCGACTAGTATTTATCACCTACCACTGGACTACGTGATGTCCCTGGTTAGTTTGAATGATTCTTTTTAGTTAGATGATTTTAGGAATCAAGAGTAAGTTTATTTTGGGTTATCTATGGAAATGATTAACCTATCATCGAGGATATGTGATTAGGTTAATTACTTTTCAATATGAGAATTTAAGAGTAACTGATGTTATTTTGAGATAAAAGTTAATTTGTACCTTGGAAGAATATGTGACAAAGTCCTTAAAATATTTGGGTTTCAATCTTAGTTTGGTTTACTTTGAATAATTTTATAGACAAATTTTTTATCAAATGGTGCTCGTTGAACTTTGGGTTTTGTTGGACAAATTTTGGAGATTAAGAATAGATTTTCTTTTTATAAAGGGTTATCCTTTTCTGGATTATCTGATCTTGTACTAACCTTTTTGGTTTTGGTTTTGGTTAATGTCTAAAGATATGGGAAGTATATAGTTCTCTTTTGTGGATTAGGTGATTCTCTAGATGTTGATTATAGTACTCTTAATGTGAACAAGTCTTCCTAAATACTCATCTTTTGGAGAAAATATGAGTTTGTGTAAGGAATCTAATAAAAGTTGAAAGTCAACATGATAAGTGATTATGTTTACTTATGAATAAATTCCTCAATAAAAAGTAACTTAAAACAAAAATTTTGTCTATTAACTTTTCCTACTGGGGAATCGAATACCGTTTAACCCATCACAAGTTTGTGATTTTATTATGGTTAACTTTCTCCTAGACATGTTTACTATCACCCTCCATCAGAACATTACCCATTTTTTTCCTCCATGTCCATATTTTTATACTTGGAATCCTAGTATGGAATAACTCGGGTGGCCTCTGTACTTCACTTTATTTATTTTAAAGTGATTGTTTTACCGACTCTTGTTCCGATGTGGGACTTTCAATGATGCTTCCAAGCCGAATTTTAAAATTGCGAGGACGCAATTTCCAAAAGGGGGAAGGATGTAACACCCCAGGTAAATAAAGAGTATGAAATTTTAACATTTATCAAAATTTGTGAATAAAATATTAATATGACTTAAATGGGATGCTATGCTCGATGGCGTACCCAACACGCAACAACGAGTTTCATGGGAATCTTACGTTGCACTCTAATAATAAAATAATATTATTCTAAATGGTAGTTAACGCCTAGCCGTTGTAATGGCGGGAATGAACAGAACTAAAAAAAATTATGATATATGTTTTTCAAATATTTTTAATCCATACAACAAATGATAGAGGATTAAAAATGCGAATGAATCCAATTTTTAAGCATAAACATTATAATATTCAATAAAAGGTCGATTAACCGCCATTGGATGGAGAACCTCTTTTAAATCCACTTTTTAAAAATTTTATGTGTTATATTTGACAAAATAAAATTCTTCTTATAGAATCGAGACATCAAAAATTACTTTGTGTAAATTTTTGGTATTTTTCCGAAAAAGATCAATTTTTAATGAATAGTGAAAATGATGTATTTTAATTCAAAACCTCTTTTTAATCTAATTTATTAATATGATTATATTATCTTTTGAATTGATTTTATAGTGAAATTAGAATATATTTTTACCATTTAATCCAATAGTGTTCGTTGGAATTAATTTCACTTTGAAATCGGACTTATACTAGTGTCAATCTTCTGATACTTATTGTTTCATAAAAACACGCTATTTGCTCTGACAGCGGGAATTAAATATTAAATTAATTGATGCAAATTATATGTTTTGAATTTTTTAAAATAGGCTTCAATTTTGAATTTGGAATATCAAATATAGCTTACGGTGATGTTTTGGTATTTTTATGAAAAACATCAATTTTGGATGAATAGTGAAACCATTAAGTGGTACTTATAAAAAACTGATTTTCAGTTTAAATGAAATTTTTCCATCTTTTTGTTTTGAATTTAAAAAATCCGACATACATGGTTGTCATTAAGAAGTAAAATGTGGTTCAATGGGATTCAAATAATTTTATGATGAATAGTAACTTATTAAGTTTTTAATCACGATTAAAGGTAATTAGTGTAGTTTAAGGTAAAAAGAATGTTTTAATAAAATGAAATGACCTAGAAACAAGAGATACCCTCATTGGATGTGTCATGGCCGACCAAGACAATCCATGGGTCAACTTTGGGACCCCATGGAGCCACTTTGGATGGAAAATGACATAAATACCTTTTTATTTAATGTTAAAGTAAAAATGACACAAACATGAAATGTTTTACTAAACCAATTTTTACATGGGGTTATTAAAGTCATATTTTTGTCAATAAATAGTAATTGGAAATATTAAAATATTTCCTACATCATAGTATTTTTTTATAATTTTTAAACATTAAATAAATTAAATTATTTATGACATCATGTTGATGCAGCGATGACCTCATTATTTAACGATTTAAATAAAATGGAAAGATAATGTAAAATCTAAGACCTACACATTCCAAAACCTATTGTATGGGGGGATTTAGAACCATTATCAACTTATCCTTGAAAAACATCAATGTGGGACCATTAAAATCCGAAACACATTCTAAAATAAAATAACATTTCTTTACTTTCCAAAAGTGCCCCTCTCTCCTCTTATAAAAGGCCCCCACCTCTACCTCCTTACCCACACATACAAAGACTTTGGCACGGCCAAACCCTATCCATTTTGTCTCTCCACATCCCTCTATAACTCTGTGGAGCCTCACATTGGGCAGAAGTCTTCCCAAGGTAGCCTTTTAGCTCAAACCAAAGGGAGTTACCCGATTTTAAGGTAATGTATTCACTTGAGTCCTTTTGTTTTAATTTTGCTTCTCCAACCCCATAAACTCTTTTTGATCATTTCTTTTGTAACAACTCCAGTATCTTAAATATACTAGGATTTCGTTCTAAGATGGATTCGAGATACACTTACACACACCTTCGTCTAATGGTTAAAGAACATACTGTTTCTGTGGTTGGCAATTTTCTGTCACACGAAACGGTGATTGTTCAACATTCTTCTAACACCTTCAAAGGTGGCCATTAAGATGACACTATATTTATATATGATATATAATATGTTTATTTTTTACTTAATCTTCTGTATTTTTCATTTATGGAATACCTTTATGGTTTCCATTATGGGTAAACGCGATATCTTCATTTAAGGAAGTGCGGACTACCGCCCCCTCAAAGTTATTCGATTCGTTAATACCATATGTGGTATGTATAAAGGATATATTTAATGATATTATATATGATAACATACAGGAATTAAAATATTATTATGTATCATTATGTTTTAATTCCATTAAATATGAAATAGAAATGGAAGTAGCGTTCATGCGTACGTACGACTTACCGTCTCCATGAACGGTACATTTCATTTCTTATCTCAAAATGTTATGTACTACTATAAGTACATATATATAATGGATATATATTTAATATATTACATCTAAATTATGGATATCATTCTGTAATTATAACATATATATATATATATCATTTTGTTTTAATTCCTTTAATATGACAATGAAATAAAAGTAGCGTTCATGCATACGTACGGCCTACTGTCTCCATGAACAGTGCTTTCAATTTTTTAACTCCAAATTCTATTGAATAGTATAAAATGAATATGTACTGGATATATATGATATATTTTATATATACATCATGTTTATAACCCAGTATATAATGGATACATGAACAACTTGTAATTATAAAGTGCATATTTTGACTCAAGTACTAATGATCGTTCAAATGACCGTTATTAACTAAAATAATTACATAGTGTTCATGACATGGTAATAAGTGATATAAAAGGAATAATGAAATTGAAAAAGGTTCTTAAGGAAGTAGAAATTAACTCAAGTTTATTATTCAGGAGATTAAAGAACGATCGAGTCAAATCGGACCCGAGGTAAGGGATCATACTCCTCTCTTTCTTTTTATGTACACTCTTTTATGTCATTCCATTTAAGATAATCTTTATTATGATTGTGATGTTTTATTATATTACTCCTACTGTAATTTTTATGTTCATATGGGGAGAGACCCTATTTTCTCTCATCAATCCATTTTTGGACGTTTTAAGTGGCGCCGTTAGGCTGCTGAGTTTTCGTAAGGGATTTTTCATCTCACTTGTATTCCCGTGAGATTTATGATACATTTGCCACCATTTCTTTTGAGTGGTGTATTTACATCCCATTATTATACTCTATGTTTAATATAATTTCATTTATGGGTACTCACATATTCATTGTATGACCCTTCTTCAATGGGTTGTACGTTTTGAAAGTTACCCAAGTCGATAAGGGAACCTTTCACCCTCATCTTTTTAAAAGACTTCTTTTGTTATGCCTTTTAATTCACATATTATTATGTTGGGATATGTTCTTATATATCCTTATTAATGTAAATTTTTTGTCCAAGTGATGAGATACCCTTTTTATCTCTCATCAACTCATTTTATGATTTTTGAAGTGATGTCGTTAGGCTGTCGAATTTCTGTAAGGGAACTTCTTAACCCACATTCGATTCATTGGGTTAAACCTCTAATTCTTGATTTTATTATGCCATAATTATGTGTGGAATCTCTATTTTTTAGTTTCCACAAACCTTTTTTGGATATACTATTTCTACACATAATCATCTCATTGATAAATTCTTTTGTCATTTAGACGGACTTGTATCGGAAATCATAACTCAATCTCATTTCATTGAGTTAAATATCTATGTCATCGGTTTTGTTTTTCCATGATTATGTGTGAATGGCATCTGATTGTTTTACACTTAATATCCACTTATATTTTGTGTATTCCTATTTTTCACACATAATCATGTAATTCATTTATCCTTAATTTAAGGATACCGACTTCGTAAGGGACTTCGTCTCAATATCCTTTCATTGAGGCCTATTTCGTTTTATACAAAACTTTCTTTTATACGGTGTATAAACCCCTTTGACTTTTACTTTTATAAAAAAGGAATCTTTTTCTACGAAGCATTTTACAAAACTACAAAAAGGAATGTTTCTTTTAATGTACACGGTGACAACGACCTTTTCCGCCGCCGCGAGTATTATTTGGTCTTTGGCTTCCTCAACAAGCCGTAATGTTTTTAAAATGAAATAAATACCATATACTATTATATGTATTTTGGTATTGAAAATGTTTTTTTATAATGGATTTGTTATGTCAATATATTTATGTGATATATTGTGATCAAAGTGTGGAGATGTTTTCTTTCCATTATATTTTTTTTATGTTTTATGATTTTATATTGGTACATGGACATTTGACGAGTGGTTATGTGATAAACCATATGACGGGTGGTTCCATGAATACCAGGATGTGTGGTTACGTTATAACCTACAATGCATTGGCTATGGAAGTTGGCTGTATGGCTATTCCATTAAGTATGTGTGGAAGTCGGCCGTATGGCTATTCCATTAAGTATGTGTAGAAGTCGACTGTATGGTTATTCCATTTAAGTATTTTTATGTCCCAAGTTACCTTTTTATGTTATGTGTTCTTTATATGGGATTTATGGTAATCTTTTGGTTACAAAAGGGTAAGTAATGATCTTTTATTCATTGAATAGTTTTTTTACTACTTCTAAAAGGTGAAAGGTATTACTTTGATAAAGTATACATGGTTTACTTGATGTTTTGAAAAAAAACTAACAGTTTTCATTCTTTGTGTATCACTTACTAATTTTTTTATGCTCATCCCAAGTTTTTGAAATGTTTTTCACAGTACTTAATGCAGAATTGGGTCAAAGATGGGATCGTCGGAAAGTCATGCTGCCTAAAACATAGAACACGACATGATTCTTTTTAAGTGTTTTTATTTTATGGAACCTTAGTATTAGTTTCTACTTCGTAATCTTTTGAGATGTAATAGTCATGTCCTAATTCTCTAAAAATCTAAACATAAAAAGATCCTCAATGTGAATTATTCATTTAATTCAATAATGATGTAAGGTTTAAGGCCATGGCCTTATATGCTGGGACATCCCACCTAGGAGTGTTTTGTCTTCAAAGACCTCCTGCAAAAGATGGTCGACTTGGGATAAGTCAAACTGAAAGGTTCTTCAGCTCAGGTAGCATATGTAACTGCTACAGTTTCAGAGGAGGAAGGAGAATGGTAAGAAGTTAAGAACAAAAATGAAAAAAAAATATGATGAGTGGATGGTCAGAAAGACGACCAACTAAACTCATGATATTTTTTGAAGGTAATTGAAGAAATAAATTGTGCATTCTACCATGAAATCCGCATCAAAACCCTCTTCATTAGAGAGAAAATTCTCGAAGAAACGTTATGATTCAAAGAATGAGAAAGAATCAGAAGAAGATGAGTACGTGTCAAAGCCTATGTTGTCTTTGACCCTAGCAGATTTCATGCCATATAAATCGAAGCAATGGGCACCGCCCCATCAAATGGAATAGCCTAAATTGGCTAGTCAAGAAGAGTCCTCATCAGATGAAGAATTGATTTTCGGTTCTGTTAATATGATTCAATTAACAGATCTGTATGCCAGTTTCAGTATCGATTATGATGAGCCTGAATTCCCTATATCAAATAGAGGAATCAGAGGAAGTTCCAAAGGATCCGGATATAGGGGAGGACATGGATCTTTGAGAAGCCACTATTCCAATTGTACCCATTCTAGAACTGTGTACGCAACAGAAACTCATGGAAGAGCCCTTCAGCGATCTCAACAAGACCAAGTAAGTTATTCCAAAAATAGTAAATTCAGTCCTGGAATATTTATTCTGGAAGACTGGTTGAAGGTTCCATCTTCTTCCTCTCAGCAAGTAAATGGATCTAATCGGTCTAATATTCCAAAAGCAAGAATATTTCCAACTCCAATATCGATACAAGATGCATCAACTTCCATAGAAAATGCTTCCAAGGCACCTGCTAAACCACATGTTCTTATTGGGAAGTGCAGAACTATGGATCAAAAGTATGATGTATTGAAACACCTGGACAAATTACCATCCAAGTAATCAATTCTTGATGCTTTTAATCTGTCAAATGATCTTCAGGAGGCACTCATCGAGGCTTTGTAAAGTCCTCATAAGTTTGAAACTGAAATTGCGACAGCTGAAGTCTATCATGTAGACAATAATCTCGTGGAATGCCATGCAGTGATATCATTCACTAATGAAGGTGAAGATGATGTCGTGCATGGACATATTAGACCTTTGTACTTATCTGGCAAGGTCAATGGTGTAGACATCCAAAGAGCTTTCATTGATAATAGTTCCGGATTCAACCTCATGCCCATTCGTACACATCATCGATTGGGCCACACAGAATCTCCTTCTACAATGATGTTACAAGGATATGATAAAAATGAACAAGAACCACTAGGAGATGTTACACTCAGAACTCAGTTTGGAGATCTTGTATCCAATTTAGATTTCATGGTTTCTGATCAATACTAAGCTTTCAACATCTTTCTTGGAAGACCCTGGTTACATCAACATGCGGCTATCCCATCATCAAACCATCAATGCCTCAAATATTTTTTTGATGGTCATGTTGGGACATTGTATGGTGATAAGGCCTCATTCAAGACCTGTGAGTCTCAATAAATTGAGGCGGAATTCTTTCACACGAAGGGAAGAGATAAATCCAAAAACAGGGAGATTACCAAAGTTAATTCTCCATATGGTTTGGAAAAGATTCCAGTAAATCCATTTTCGCATGTGAGTATAGATTATGTGTTTCCTATTAGTCAAATTGATAGGGTAGACCCAAGTCAAAATACTATTATAGAAAGATCCATAATGTCAATTACGGCAATCGAGCCAGACAACATGGGACAAACTGGTAACCCACCAGGAAATGATGAAAGCTCAAATGGAGATGTCCTCATTTCGTCTGCCGAAATCCAGCAAGTCTATACTTCTCCAACCAGGCCAGAAGAAGTGATAGCGACATCAGACGTGAACAGTGATATCGATTCTCAATCCGTTATCTCCTCTTTATTTCCCAAGGATGACCCTTCATCATCAATTGGTTCAGAAATGGAATCCTCTTCTTCAAGATGTTCAAATTTTAACATCTCTTCTGCTCATGAAAATTTTGTGTTATCATCTGTTATGAAAGTAGAAAGGGAAGAAATAAAACATGATGAAGAAGAAGAGGAAGATCTCAGAGATTCTCCTCCAGAATTTGAAGAGGGTATCTCTACCATCGTCGATGAACTAAGAGAAATAAATCTTGGTACAAAAGAAGATACACGCCCCACTTTAATCAGTGCGGCCTGGACTCTTGAAGAACAAGAGACGTATACTTCCTTTATAAAGAAGAATAGAGATTTTTTCTCTTGGAACTATACAGAAATTCCCGGGATTGATCCTGATGTGGCTACTCATCATTTGGGTTTACCAGAAGAACATCGAGGATTTAAACAAGTCGAGAGAAGAACACACCCAACTTATGCATCCAAAATTGAAGCTGAAGTGGATAATATTATAAAAGGTAACATCTTCAGATAAGTTCAATATCCCAATTGGTTGGCTAATATTGTCCCTGTGAAAACGAAGAACTGACAAATTGGATTTTTCATCGATTTCAGAGATCTTAATCGGTATTGTACTAAGGATGATTTCCCAGTTCAAATTACAGAACTTTTAATTGATGCAACAACTGGTTATGAAGCACTTTCCATCATGGATGGATATTCTGGATATAATCCAATCCGAATGGCCCTATAAGACGGGGAATCCACAGCCTTCAAAGCCCCTCAGGGTGTGTTTTTCTACCGGGTAATGCCCTCTGGCTTAAAGAATGCAGGTGCAACATATCAGCGTTCCATGCATCGTATCTTCAAACCATTTTAGGGAAGTTTGTTTAATGCTATGTGGATGATTTTGTGGTCAAATACAAACAACATTCTAATAAAATGGCTGATTTTGAAGTCATATTCTACAAGCTTCGAAAACATAATTTGAAGATGAACCCCTTAAAATGTTCTTTTGGGGTATCCTCAGTGAAATTTCACGGCTTTTTTGTATGCCATCTTGGTATTGATGTCGATCCTGAGAAGGAAAATTCAATCTTTGGTATGTCACCTCCTCCAAATTTGAATGAATTAAGAAGAATTCAAGGAAACTTATCCTATATTGAACATTTCATCACCAATTTAGTAGGTAAACGTTTACCCTTCACCAAATTGATGCAGTAGGGAGTCACTTACTAGTGGACTGAAGAATGTCAAGAAGCATTCGATATTCTCACGAAGTATCTCTTAAGTCCACCAGTACTTATGTCACCTGTTGAAGGAAGGATACTTATCCTTTACATGACATCCTTAGAGAAATAATTGGGTTCATTTATTGCTCTGAAGAATGATGCTGGGAATGAAAACAGCCGCTACTACCTCATTCGGACTATGCTTGAAGCAGAAACCTGGTATTCAAGTATTGAGAAGTGCTGCCTAGTATTAATCTTTACATTTCAAAAACTGAGACACTACCTGAAACATCACGAGGTCCAATTGGTATCTCACAATAACCCGCTCAAAATAATCCATAGACGTCTAATGCTTACAGGATGTCTTGCATGGTGGGAAGTTATTTTGCTGCAATTCGACATTCAGTATGTGTCTCAGAAGGAAATAAAGGGCCAATCTCTGGCCAATTTCCTGGCTGAACACCCTTCAGTGGAAGACACATCTTCAGATATTGAACTCCATAATGAGAAAGTCATCTCCATTCAGGATAGTCCTCAGACATGGTAAACGTACTTTGATGGGGCTTCCAGAAGTCCAACAGGTAGGAAAATGGAAAATTCTAAATTCAAAAAAAATTGGTTAGGAATTGTGCTCATTTCTCCAGAAAAGGCAGTGCTACTTTATTCGTTCTTATTATGGGAAGGTGGTACCAATAATGAAGCAGAATACCAAGAACTCATCACAGGAATGTAATTGGCGCTTCATGCACATGTGGATCACTTAAAGGTGAAAGGTGATTCAGACATGGTAATCAAACAAGTAAATGTGGATTATGCCATCAGAAAATAAGAATTAATCCCATTGTATGATTACGTCAGAGAGTTAATGGAAGAATTATCTTCAGAACCGAAATTTTCATATGTTCCGTGATCACAAAATGATCAAGCTGATGCACTGGCTAATATAGCCACAGCTCTGGAAGATCCAAATCGAGACGATACAACCATCAGTATTTCCCACCGTTGTGCAATTTCACCATATTCTCGAATCAGAACATAGGATATTAATGAAATTAGTTCCATTCCTAAACCGTATGGTCATACTACAGGATGGATGTCACCTATCAGGGAATACTATCAAAATGGAACAATTCCACCTGATAGATCCAAGAAAGAAAAAATCTGGCGACATGTGGTCAATTTTACTCTTTATGATATCCCATATCACTTAGAGAAAATTCTCTAAAAACGTGGTTCTGATGGAGTTCTTTTCAGATGCATTGATGGTGATGAAATAATGGATGTCAAGAAATAAGTGCATGCATGAATCTATGGTGCCCACCAGTCTTGACATAGACTGTCTGATTAGATTCGAAGGCTTGGATACTTTTGGAATTCAATGATAGATGATTGTGTTAATTTAACAAAGAAGTGTCATTAATGCAAAGTACATTCCATCTTCATTCCTAAACCTCCAGAGTTGCATCATACAACTAAATACTCGTGGCCATTTTCCACACGGGGAATGGATGTGGTGGGACCATACCCTTCAGCTATGGCCAAGCCGTTTAAGTATATTCTTACTACTACAGATTTCTTTTCCAAATGGGCAGTGGCAGTACCTCTCAAGGAAGTCAGTTCTAAATTCATTGATAGCTTCATCAAGTCTAACATCATTACCAGATTTGGTGTCCTTCATACCATATTGACAGACAATGACACAAACTTCTGTTCATCTGAGGTGAAGAATTTGTATCAAGAATACAACATCAAATCCAACTATTCATCTTAGTATCATGCAGCGTCCAATGGCCAGATAGAATCCTTCAACAAGACTCTGTCAAATATACTGAAAACTTTTATGGATAAATATAAGAAGGTAGGGCCTGATAAACTCTTTCATGCTTTATGGGATTATCGGAACACCACCAGCACTGCAACGCGGTCAACTCCATATTCACTAGTATATGGAATGGAAGCCGTCTTTCCTATTGAAGTTTAAATACACTCGATCAGAGTATCCATTTTTGATCAGTCATTTACATATGGGAAATATCAAAAGCGATTGAATGAATTGGAACAGTTAGATGAGAAAAGATTGTGCACTTTGCACCACTTGAAAGTCTATCAGAATCAAATAGAACTATCTTTCAACAAAAATGTTCATCATAGTTCATTCACTCAGGGAGAATTGGTATTAGTTCTCAGAACTCCAATGATACCAGGAACGAAACCTCCCATGCTTGAGCCAAAATGGGAAGGAACTTACTCAATACATAAGGACTACTCCAATGGAGCTTATTCATTAATCACAATGGATAGAAAAATCATCACTACTCTAACAATTGCCAGATTCCTGAAGAAATATTTTGTATGAACACAAAATTCAACACAGTAGGACCCTAAACGGCACCTTGGTCTAGTATGACCTTAAACTACGCCACAGTTCAACATATGACCCTAAACTATTTTCAAGTCCCTTACATCCAGCAAGACATTAATCTGCACCATCCACAGTCCATACATATTACTTTAAACTGTTTGTATCCTTTCGTCCCACACGACGTTAAACTGTGACATCCTAACTACACGACGCTAAACTGTACAGAAGTCTCTTAGGTCCAGCAAGATATTAAACTACATCATCCATGGTCTATACATATGACCTTAAACTATTTGTTCTTTCATTCAACATGAAACAAAACTGTATCATCCCTTTTTTTAAAAAGTCCCTAATACGTCCAACGTGACGTTAAGTGGTGTACTCTTTTGTCCTCCCTTCATGACATTAAACTGAACAGTACCCCTTTCATACAACATGAAATTAAATTGTATTTCCCCTATCATCCTAATAACATGACGCTAAACTGTATAGAAAGTCCTTAATACGTCCTACATGACATTAAATTGTACTTTTTCCTTGCTACATGACACTAAATTGTGCAACACTTATAGTCTTAACTGCATGACATTAAACTGCATAGTTCCTTCATATGTCTAACATGACATTAAACTGTACATTGTAAAGGTTGTTGTTACCTATTGTTTCTCACACCGAGTATGACTCACCTGATCTTAGAGAAAACTTCAACCATAACGCCCTCTCTGGGCTACTAACCATGTGTAAGTCCCGACACCATCATTGTTTAGGTCGTTTTCCCCAAGAACAATGTGATCACTAATTCATTCATTAATTGAACTACACGGATTGTGATACTTGACTTCTAGGCTGGGTATGTAGGCAAACACCCATGGTTCAAGCCCAAAACCAATCTCTTCACATCGGTTCACCTTCGTCTCATACGATATTGATTTGTGAAACCACCCCTAGAATCAATACCTTTACATTGGTTCGCTTTCGTCCTTTCCATACGACGTTAAACTATACAACACTTTTGTCTAGTATGACAATAAAATACAATATTATTTTATACCCTCACCTGAGAGGGAATCATTATTTACATTGATTTTATATCATGTTTCATTTCAAAGACTACGTGAATACATGACAATACCTGATCCTTTTATCTTGGTTTAAATCATCATTGCACTAAAAGTCCCCTTTCACCCTTCACATTTACGAACCAAATTTGTACAGAGGGTAGTTCTAGAACTACATGGGCTTGATTCCCATCCTTATGGGATATGTAGGAACATTTGAGTGTATCTCGAATCCAGCCCCAATTATTTTGGGCGTAACCCAAAATTCCACTTTTAGTCCCATGACTGAAAAGTCCCCATGAAAACACACACTGTGTATTTCATATAATGGTCCAAGATCTATGACCATAAACAAAGATCTCCAATCCTTTTGTCCCTCACCATGTTAAACTGTAGTTTAAGAACTACATATGGCTTGATTCCCATCCTTATGGGATACGTAGTGAAGTCCAACTCAGGTCCCAGCGACAATATGATTATGGTTAGCATTGATCTATGTATCTTTTTATACATTGGAAAATACCCATCATTATGTGTCATAATCCTAACCTTAAATATTTTTAGATCTTCATAATCCTTTTCTTGACTTGTAGTCACAAAAATTTCAAACTTTTGAGAGTTCTTTTTCCTGACTATGTTGTACGTGCCCTTAGGCGGCCTTGCATAAACAATCTCCATAACAGATTTTTCAGCCAAAAGATGTTATTATTTGACTATGCAGCCAATTCCCTTAGGTGGCCCTATATAATTCAACCCCCTAATGAGTTTTTCAGATACTGGTAACTTCATTCTTGGGAATAAATCCTCTTTTGTCCTTATTTTTCTTAAATGACAATATGTAGGGATCCGCAAAAATATCCATCATTAACATATTTGTCCCTTATCCTTTTTCATGATCTGATAGTATTCAATTCTATGGTTTATATTCTCCTTCCCTAAGATTGGGTCAGACCTTTGTATTAGTGATATCCATTTAGTTCTTTGATAATATTGTTTGGAAATATCTTCTCCATATTCAATTACCTCTTTCCATACAACAAACTCTATACTTTGGAAAATTTGAATCTCCATAAACATTCACCGTCTTTTTAGCACTAGGAAAGTAAATTTCTGAGAGTTTTTTGCCTGACTATGTAGCACGTTCACTTAGGTGGCCTTGTATAAGTAGTCTACATAAAGGACATGTCATCCAAAAGATGCTATTTATTTGACTATGCAGCCAATGCCCTTAGGTGTCCCTGCATAATTCAACCCCCTAATGGGTTTGTTAAATAATGGAAACTTCATTCTTGGGAACTACTTCTTCTAATTCGTTTTTATCTCTTTTTCATATCATTCATCATATTCAAATATTCTTAAGTCATAGTTTACATATTTTCACTCATACATGAGTATGGTAATATGTTTCCAGATAAATTGCCAAGAAATTGAGTCAATTTTAACCCATTCGGTCAAAGCTATTTTGACCTTAAACATTAGCATTTTTAGTCCAACATGCATGACTTTAAACTGCTAGATTTCTTATTTCATCTCACCTCAGAGTCAAATCCTCTTTTCTCCCCAGATCCAACTCTGAGGGTGGAATTTTGTTGATGCTATTTTCCATCACATATTCTAAATGAATGAAACGGGAATACCATGAACCCAAATTGATTCATTCTTTGATGAAACATAAAAAAATCGACAAAGGATTGAAAAAGGAGTCAAAGGACCCGGGGTCGCGCAAGTTCCCTCATTGTCACACAAGTATACTTGTGAATCGCCTAATGGTTGTGCAACTGACTTGGGCGCCCTAAGTGATAACTGCCCGGGGTCTTCTCCAACCTATAAATAGACCCTGTGGGCCTCCCATTTCAGAGAAGAATTTTTCCAGAATTCATATTTAGAGTTATGAATGCCCAAGTCTCTTCTTCAGGTCTTCCGAACACATCTAAGGTAATTTTTTACCTATAATGGAAGGTCTAAACAAGAGGAGTAAGGTATAAGTGTTAGAATTCACTAACACTTGCGCACCTAAGGTGTTTTATCCTTAAGGTAAATGAACATACTTGAGCACCACTCTACTTCCTCACCAAAACATGTGCACCTCTCTTCTGTAAGTACCTCGGGATTATTTTAAAGGCATTGGTCAAGGATCGCCCAAGTATTACCATACTGGTTTAGAAACGCGCAAGTACCCATGTGTCACGCAGGTATACCTGCGCGTCCAGGACTTGTGCGCCCACGCAGTACATGCGCGCCTTCAAGGACTTGCGCGCCCACGTAGTAATTGCGCCCCTGCTAGGACTTGCATACCCCTGCATTTTTGGGTGCCTTTCTTGCCCATTTAACACCTCTTATTCCAATCCACCTCTCCTATTCAAGATTCAGTCTTCAAGACACTCTTAAAAGACCTTTATGGAATGATTTCTTGATTTGGATTCCTTATCTGAAATGAACTCAGTGGAACATTTCTCAAAACCTAATTATTTACACATACTTTTGTCACTAAATATTGATATTTCATTCATTAAACCTCACCCTTTAATGATGAGAGAACCCCTTAAACTGGGCCTCCTTTTCAAGAATATCCCCAGTATAAATTCTCAATTCTGGGCATCCTCCTTAAGAGTAATCCACAAATTCCCAAATCTGGGCATCCTTTTCAGGACTAAGCCAATCATAAAATTCCCAAAACCAGGCATCCTCCTTAAGAGTAAGCCCCAAGTCCTCATTTACCTTGGCCTCCTTTTTAGGAGTAAACCCCAGTCTCAAATATGGGCATCTCCTTAAGAGTATGCCCCAAGTCCCTTAATTTTCTCTTGACCAGTCCTAATTTACTTTTTATCGGGATCTCCTTCTTAGGTGTAAAACCCAATCATAAGTCCCCTCCTAATTTGGTCCTCCATTTCAGGAGTAATCCACAAATTAGAGTATCCAAATATCCATAATGTACATATACCATTATAGATCATTTTCCTAGATTTATAGCCTGTAGTAATCCTAATCTTCATTTATTTGGGCAGTCATACATACATAAGCCCCACATCATTTCTTATGATTGCATCTTTCATGGCACAAATTTCAGGTTTTACCAATACCTCTTGTTTCTCACACTGAGCATGACTCACGTCATCTTAGAGTGTAAAAGTAATTATGACATATTTCTTTAAGCCATCAATCATAAACATCATATTACCTTACTAGAACTACGTGGGTTCTGATTCCTTTTCCAAAACAAAAGTATACGTAGGTATCCCATCTACGGGTACGATCCCAACTCTGAAATAATCAATGTCCTTCTGAATGACAATAAGCTTCAAGTGCCCCACTGAGTGGATTTAAAACCAATATTGTCATCATAATGACCAAGAGACTTTTATGTATCAAAATATACCATTGACTAATAATCTCTTACAAATACAGATTATTCTCTATCGATGAAGAATTTCGAATAGATATAAATGAATCTCGAAATTTCTTACATATAAATCATTTATTGTTCGATCTAAAGGAAAGCTCATTTTATACTTGGTATTGTAATAAGGATTCACGAACATAACATAAATCTATAAAGAGAGTCCCAGAGTAGACAATAATTCCCCTCTAAAAGGTGAGATGAGTCTGACCTCCCATCCTCTCGACCAATGCAAATTCGTAAGCCACATCAGTCCACCTCTAATGAGCACCTACCATTGGAAAGTATGTCCAAATGGATATGGGATCATTGTATGTTTCCAGTTATACGAACAAACCCGTTAGAAACCGCTTGGAATGTTTGAACCTTAAATCAATGAGGTCATCCCCAATTCCATAGGGGAAACAATCATATAGGGTGCACCACCAAAACACCAAAAAACATAGAGAAATACATGAATCAATTACCTAGTATTAGTAGTAAAATTCTCATATAATATTTTTAAATCAACACTATTTTGAAGGATATGATGATTTAGTTGAACACCATAAAAATAGGGAAAATTTTCACCAATGGATTTAGCATTCAATATTGTATGAAAAAAGAAGAAAAGATGATTGTGGATCGAAGGACTTGATGAGATGAATCCATAGCCATAGAAAGATAAAATATCAACGACTTGATAGAGAATACGTCTTAATGACTATGAAATCAGGAAAAAGTAAAAACCATCCTATGCATCTATTGGAATTAGAATGTAAGGATGAGGAAAATATACAAGGAGGGATGTAAAGTTTCATAATTTCATATTTTTAATGAGGTTCATTTTTAGTTTTCCTTTTTAGGATAACCATGGTTCAAAAAATTATCAATCAATATCTACAAGGGATCACCCCACTCATGGATTGGTGCGTAGTTCTCTAAATCGTGCACATCCCGTGAAGATTCCACCAGCTAAGGCACCACCCCGGATAGTCAGGAGAATGGTTTTCAAAACCAGGAGTAGATCATTCAAATGACATCTAATAAAAATTGAATATGTATGACATGGACATTCCCCATCCTACATAATTTGAAAAACGTTTTTCAATTAATCTATTTGGGTACATGGTTTCACCTGGGTGTCTACACAGTTTGTCGAAATTGTCTGCCCAATTATGTGATTTCCCATAACTACGTTTTTTGGAATCTAACGCACCCAAAAATCATAGGAAGCCATGATATATTTTCCAATCCTTAAATCTTGTCTAAAATAAAATTCATGGGTCAATAAAACCCTCATAATTAGGCTTCTGGGATCAGAAAAAATTATGAATGCTCACCAAAGTCAAAAATGCATATTTAACTGAAAAAAACCCATTGAAAATAACTAGGATGTTATACCCTACACAACATAACATAGATCATCACCGATATATCACTCCTTACATTTATATGAATAAAAACACACCCATATTATTTTTATCAATCCCTTATATAACATTCAATCACAGGTCAATTCCCCTCAAGGAAATCCCCACGTTACAAATCACTTACCTAGTCAGTTCTTGAACCTAGGAAAACATCTGATGGATCACCAAAAATCCCCATAATCTTATTACACCCACGATACATATTTATTCCTAAAAATCATAAGGTTCTCAATAGTTTCACATTTCATATCAAAACCCATCATTTCCATCATGTCATCACATACCCATAAATACCTCTTCCCTACACAAAACTCAACAAAACCCACTCATCATCAAGTTTTATCGTGTATCTCTAAAGATTCCCAAATAAATTTTAATCATATATATAAATATTCGTGCTCAACCAAATCTCAATGTATAAACACATCATATAGAAATATCCTGAACCGCACGGATGTCAACAAGAAGTCTCGGTGTAATCACCCCTTATATATATATATATTACACGTCATAGTAGATTCCAACCAACTAACTAGAACCATGATAGTAAAAACAAAGACATGAAATATGTACATTAAAACTGTAAAATCCCAAAAAAAAAGGAATACACTGGTCATACCCTTCATCAAATCATACCTCTGACTATGGTCATCTCCTTAGCCTTTTTTTCACTAGGATGGTCCACTGAGTGCACCTGATCTAATTCCAGAATACCAAAGGCATCACCTCTTGATAGGATTTCACTAGTTACAAAACATTTACCCCAATGGTGTGCCCCACTATATCCTTCATGGAATCCACGTGTAGTTGAGTACTAAATACCATCACATGGTTCTGCTCTTGGTTTAACGTAAGATCCTTGAGTCAACCCTAGTTCTTGGCTTACTATTGATCAAGAATTATTCCTTTAGAACCTCTCAAGATTCCTCCAGTGGACACATACCTGACACTAATATGATGGATGCTCAAATTGAGTCCATACATGTCGTGGATACCCACACTAGAAGACCAATGATGTATACCCACTCTTTGGTGGTCTTTTTGAGGCGCTAGCCTAACAGCAATATTGAGACACCTCATGACCCTACTTCTTTCCACATGAAGAATTACCACTAAATTCCCCTTACATAGTATCCCCTATCAAAGAAGACCAATCCTTTATATTCCTCTTATATATCAATCGATGGATTAATTACTCTATAATGTAAATCAACAATAATATGTCTAACTGAACATTAATGGAATACCACAATCAATCCCCTAATTGCCACAACTGTGCAGTTTTGTTGCCCAAAATAGTATTTGGAAATTTTGATAAGTCTATATAATTTTCATCATAATCTATGAATGATTAATTCCCATACTAGAAGTTCATGGACTCATGATATCTACAAAATCGTTGTATCTCTCGAATGATGGTATTGAAGAACCTAGCCACAAAATCCTTCTTGGACAATCCCTATTGTCTTCCCTCATATACCTATAAATCCCAGCAGAACATTCTATATCCTCTGAGAATGTATATATGAAACATAACTATCCACTATAGGGGGTTCTTGAGCTGGTTAATGATCGTATGTACCATTGCTATACAATTATCAGCTACCTATGGTCCATCATCACCTTGGAATAGTGGCAGGTGTTGCAACTGGAACTCACGGTTTATATATTCCGTAGATAGCTCAACCCCCTGAGATACCATGTTTAAACTAAGGATAACCCAAAACAAAATCACCAAGATATAATAATCTTTTCATCCCACAAAATCTTTAATATCTTGCGGATACCCTACCTATACCAGAGCATGCACCTATTCCAATTCATATGGCTCATGATCAACCTGACCCTCTAGGCTTCATCCTGTCCCTCAGAGGCCTTATCCCATGAATGATGAGGAGGCACTAGATCACCACTATCCTTATGCTCCACTAGATCCCATCTATGTGAAATAAATTTTAATACTAACTCATTGGTCAAGAAACCATAACAATATATATCATATATTGGGAAAGCTGTACCTTGCAGCATGTCTCACCTTCCCAAAAGTCCAATATCATAACCTATCATTACACATCCAACCTGAAGGTCCCTTACCCACCCTTATCAATGTCAGGTATTAGATATAACTATACCTAAAGGCCACCTAAATAACCCCATCAAAGTCTAGAATCAAATTTAATCGACTCATTTCCCATTACCTCCCCATAATAGGGTAATACATCACATATCTCTTATCTGTAGTGGCTGGGTATAATTCCACCCAAGTGCTTATACAATAGTAAATTATTAATTTTATTTATTTAATATTTTAATAAAATGACCCCAATCATCATCTCTACCTACACTAATTAGATTCATGCACATATATCACATCTATATTATGTCACATACATATATCAATGAAACCACATGCCTAGGATGGATGAGAAGAATTCTACCAAAAAAGTGTAAGAAAAAAAAAATTATTTATCTTCTTTTTATGGAAATTTAAATAGTATAACCCCTATTATAAAAATTTTGGTTCCCAATAAAAATATCAAGACAAAACACATCATATGAGCATAAGTTTACATAATAATGTGTAATCAAATCTCTTTTCTATACCGGTTCAAGGTTCAAAATCCATATAATAGATAAGCATCACATATAAGTGTGACACTAGAGGGGGAATGAAAATCAACTATAAAATAAAACTACAAGACATCAATTTAGCACTACAATAAAAATTATCTAACCTTGATTCATGGGTATTTAGGAACCCATATAAGATCTTTGTACCACGTCCAAACTATATCCTAATATTCAGTCTACCAGAAACCAAATATTGAATCCAACATAATATTATCCACTTGGTATTGTTTTTATCACCCTGAATAAGGTTACTATTTAATGGTGGGATAATGGGATGATATAGGAGAACAAAAACTAGAACCCTTTCTCAGACCATTTGTAGCACCCCAACCTAGATGCTACTTTATCCTCTGATATAGGCTAGTTGACCACTTAGCCTTAGACACATCTCCCCAAAAGCCAAAGAATGTCAACCAGTAGTGAGGCTATAAATAGGTGATAGTGGGAATAATATAACCTCATGTGTTAATGAAAAAAAGTTAATATATATGTATAGAATTTGAGGAGGAATCATACTTATAAGAAGAAAAATAAACCTGTAAACTCAGATGAAGTAAAATGAAATAGTATTAGTTGAATAATAAATGAATAAGCCCATGTCCCGAAACCTTTGGTATAAAAAATGCTAAGTAGGTCTTACATAAAAATAAAAAAAAATATTGACCAAGGATGCCCATCAGTATGTACAAATATATAGAATTAAAAACTCAAATATAACAATAATAGATTCAAGAACCTACAAGGTCCCATTGAATCCATCCAATGAAAAAGGATGAACTTTAACACTAATTTGTAGCTCCTAAGATTGATCCCTTACCCAATCATAGATAATGAAAGTATACACCCATCCCAAGGGGCTCATGTAGGGTGTGAGAATAAATATATGTATACCATCAACAATGTGTGTATGTCATAAATCCATGGTAATTTATTTTTAAATAAAATAAAAATGAAAAAGAAGAGTATGTACATTCAACAAACAAACTTCATTCCATGTTTTCATCAACTAAAAGGAATAAATCAAAATCATCATCCATTTAAGGTAATCTATAATAAAATTTACCAAAGTATATATATATATATAATAGAGCACCTATGTTGTTATGTATACTATAGTGGTGAGTATTAATGGAACAAATCCAAATGAATCCTTGAAATATTATCATACTAGGTGAAACCTCAGGTTTCACCTCTAGTCATGTCACTAAAACCTCATTCCATCAATAATGGAACTATAATCCAAACGACACACATTATAAAGTACCTTCTATATTATAACTATACCTAGAAAATTATACTATTGGTTCATTGTCAAATTTTTTGAGGCCTAGTGACACCTATCCTCTAATAAATAACCTCCATTGGCTCAACAACCAATATCTTTAGGCATGATGGTATCCATCCACTCAATATCTTGGACCAATACCCTCATGTATCTTGATGAGCCATAGCCCCCAAATGATGTTCCCATCACTATTAACTGCTCTTAAATCACCATCCATGTGTCCTTATATAGGGATCACTTCTTATACAACCAATGGTCAACACCATCACTTAAGTAAAATATTCTATGGGGGGATCCACCCGTGCGAGTGGTCAACAACACCTTGATCTTAGTCATATATAAGTGATAATGATTAAAATGGTGCTTCGACCAATATATTGTGATATGAAATAACCAATTAAAATATTCCACATCATATGATACCACATGCACCTATGACTTTATGTCTCCATTACGACGATCAATACCACATCATGTCACAAGAGCCATTCTATCAAACTCAAAACCTCGTCATCTCAATTTGATGACCTTGTAAAGACCCGTAAAATTCAAGGAATTTTATTTTCTTAATTTTGTTGGAAATTTTACAAGAACACAGTTTATGACGGCACCTAATTCTGAGGCCCGGTGTGCCCAGAATCTTTTTATGAAGTTTAGCTCGGGTACTTTCAGTGAATGAACGAGCGGGTTTTTCTAACTTTTGAACCGGAGCTCGGAATCAAATTCCGAGGGCACCGATGGAATCGCAGCGCCACTATTTTCTTAAAAACATCTTTTCCGGAGTTTTGTTTTCTCGGGTGTGGTTTTTAATTTTTGGGGTTAACTTAAGAAATAAAATAAAAGTGGTACAACCGATTTTTATTTTATTTTAACTTATGTTAAGTGGATGATGTGGGACCCACAATATCCAACCCACTTGGTAGCATATTTGTGAGGTGGGTCCCACACGTGGCCCACTGTTTCTTTTCTTCTATGTATCGCACTTTCACCCCCCTTTTTAATGAAGTCAACTGATGCATTTATTCTGGTTAAGAAACGCCTCATTAATTGGGCGGCATTAAACTCCTCAATTAATTTTCTGTTTCGTTTCTTTTTAATTTCAAATGTTGGCATGTGCGTTAATAAAATAAGACAACTCTTATTTTATTTCTGTTGGAACTTGTTGCGTGAAGAGGATATTGAGAAAAGCCTTCTTCTTCGACGAAGAACGCGAAGAACGCACCGACCTCTGACGAAGAACGCCAAATCCTTGGAGATCTACTATGCGACGTCGTGTGACGCGATGCCAGAAATGCTTCATCCACGACGCTTCTTCTACGGCGCTTCTCCGCGATACGACAATCCTCCCTCCGCGATGACATTTTCCGCGACAGTTGTTTCCGCGACGAATCATCGCTCATCAATGTCGACGAGGTAGGGGTTTATTTTGTGATTACTTCCATCGCCATCTTCCTTTATTTTTTAGCCGCCTGATATCACAATAACTGGAGGAGGTCGAACCGCACAAAAATGGCCGATCCTCCTTCCCCTTGTTTGTTTGATTTTGATTGCGGAACGAGCATGGAAACTTGGTGCCGAAGCACCACGCAGAAAATATTAAAGAAAGCGAAGAAGTGTCGCGCCGTCACGCCGCGCCATTAAAAACGAACCAAAGATGTGGCCCCATCACACTGCACCAGAGAACTAAGAAAATATTGCGGTCGGAGATGGGCCGCGGCGGAGGGGCGTCGCGCTGCGCGGGATAGATCAAGGCCGCAGCTTGGGCCGCGGCCGAGCGAGGAGATCGGCAGCCGATTCTGGGCCGCCGGCGTCGGAGCAAGGGGACCGGCCCTTAACGGTACCGTGGTGGCAGCAGTCGGACGGCCGGAGCGGTCCGGCCGGTCAGGGGGAATCTGCGGGTCCGTAAACCCCAGTTGGCCTGCATAGCGGCCCCCACGTGGGGCCGCGGTTACAAAGGAAAGCGGGGGGCAGTGCCCTCCCCCCGTGTGTCGCTTCGCTCGGCCGAAAAGGCCGAGCCATCCGCTGGCCGCTGGCCGCGCCAGCGCGCCCCTGCCGGCCGGGCCAGAACTGGACCAGGTTCAGGTCAACTCAGTTCGGGCCGACCCTGGGGGTATCGGGCGGGGTCAGACTAGGCCCGAACCCCCTAATACCGAACCTCCTTCGGTCTGTTGCCCAAAACATGAATTATGGTCCTTCGATCGACACACCATCAGTTGTGTAGCGATCCTTGGATCGAGACGGTCATTTCTGAATATTACACTCAAGGATTTTGAGTATGTTGGGTTCGGATAGGTTGGTTCGTACACGAAACTAACTGGGCCCTTGGAGAAAAAACACTTATAGTGTGAGCTCCGGACATCCGATTGACGTGGCATTGACTTTGATGGATTCCTCTAAGTGATACGGACCTTTTGGCTTGCTCCGCTCAAGGTTTGGACGCAGTTGGAGTATGGTCGGGTTGTTTTTGTCTTAAAAACCAACCGGGCCCCTGGGACGAATAAGCCAATAACTTTCGGACCAGGTGTCTGATTGACGCTCCGTCTGTGACGTTGTGTTCCTGCTGACGATACGGATGTTTTGGATACATCAACTTCAGACTTTGTGTCAGCTGATGTATCAGACCTTCGGCTCGTGGAGCGGACCCTCCCGAAGGAGCTTGTTGTGTGCGGGAACCCTAGAGCTAGTTGCGACTGCGACGTCGATGACGACTGTGCAGAAATCCTCCGTGGATTCGATGGCGACGACTAAAACACTCTGCGATCCTACGTGGATCAGTGATTCTGATCCTGTGTGGGTCAGATTTTATATGGGTCAGTGCTCAGCAGTCCTGTGTGGGCCAACGCCTACAGATCCTGTGTGGGTCCGATCTTGTGTGGGTCATTACGGGAGTTAGTTACCTATCGATCATGTGTGGGTGAGATCCTTTGTGGGTCATTGCGGGGGTTAGTACATATCGATCCTTTGTGGGTCCGACAGCTTAGATGAATCAGTGGCTATATCTGATCATGTCTATCGTCATATGAAGAAGTATACCTGTGTGAGCTGAATCTTAACTTTCTTTACTATGTGGATTGTGTTGTGCTATCCTGTGTGGATGTGATCGAACTTGGGATCGGACTTTGGAGCAAACTGGAATTGATGACTTAGGTATATGTATGGTCATATACCTAAGTAGTGTCATATGTTGCTTCGTGATTGTATCTTCCGTTGTGGATTATCCTTAGTGGATTCTGGGAGACCTTCATGGGTCTCGGGGTCCCTACAGATTAGCTTATACTCACCCCAGCACGGGCTATGCCTGCACTACGTTGTGTTGGTTACAGACGACGGACAACGCTGATCGTGGTTGAGGCTTGCGGAGTAGGTTGGTACCTGGAGGTGGACCACTGGGCGGGACGTACTCGGAGTGGACGGCTGGACCCGAGGAGCTGTGGAGGTTATCTATACCCACCCTTCAGGTGGGAGTTACAGTGGATGGCTTGAGGCTGCACCTTTTCTTTCAGTTGTTGTTTTCCCTTTCCAGTTGTACATTACATTAGGTTTGGGTTTGTATTCTAGCCCACTTACTTTTCTGCACTTACTATTGTACCCAGTTTTTACTTAGTGTTTATTTCTACTGCTTGCTTGCTCTGTGGTGTTTGTTTACTTTTACAAGGAAATTCCTTCCCTTTTTCTAGGAATTACGCCTTGCTGCTAGTCGCCAGCCCCTGGCCTATGGAAGGTGGGCTTGGCCTAGTCACGACACGGGCCCCGAGAATGGGTCGTGACAAATTTGTATCAAAGGAGTTCGGTTCTACCACAGAACATTGGACTCTAATATTTCTTCTATGTTAAACAATAGTGTTAAAGGTATTGAGTGTAGTTATCAGTCCAGGGAGTACAGTGTTGGTGCGGTGGCCGACGTAACCATACACCAGTACCTTAATTTCTGATTTCGGACTTAATACACGAAAACATTGATTTCATGTGTGTTTTATGTTTTATTTGTGATTACTTTGTGTCAGCTCACTAGGGATACTGTTTAACTATGGCACACCTCTTTCCTTTTCAGGATGGCCCCATGACGACAGCCAGCTAGGGTTCCGAGTGTTGTACATAACGACAGCCCACCGAACGACGAGGCCTCGGTAAAGGGCCCTTTGACAGTAGAGGCACCGACGGTACCTCTACCCGCAGAGCCACCGATGATACCAAGCCCAGCCGCTGACGATGCATGTCACCTTAGTGCACTTCACGAGTTTCAGTGCCAGAGACCTCCCAGGTTCCACAGAGAGATGGACCCTCAGGCAGCCGAGGATTGGATGGAGGCAGTTGTACGGGTTTTCAGGTTATTGAGGACACCAGCAGACCTCATGGTCATCCTCGCAGCGAGCCTCTTACACACGGAAACAGGCAGACGGTGGAGCTTGATGCTCTAGGTGCACGATGAGGCATCTCTCCTCTGGACGGACTTTGAGAGACTCTTCTGCTCGGAGTTCGTCCCAGCCACCCTCCGTGCGGTGCGCATCCAGGATCTTCTACAGCTGCGGCAGGGAAGCATGATGGTCGCCCAGTACTCGGCGAGATTTAAAGATCCTTCGCGCTACTCGATAGACAGGGTACGAGACCCATTCTTCCGGGCCCGGACCTTTGAGCAGGGATTGAGGAATGAGATCAGGGCATCGCTGATTTCCCTCGGCATTCCGACTCAGGAAGGGGTACTGGAGAGAGCCCTTTTGATCGAGAGCTTCCTTGTTGAGCCTTCGTCAGCAGCGTGACCTACCGCAGTGCGACACGTAGTAGTGTCTTCTGTAGCTGGCAGTCGACGGATGACTCATGGGTCCAGGTAGACCAGACCCTCAGGTAGATGACCTCATGACACTATCTCAGTGGTGCGGGGAATATAGTGTGGAGCCAGTCTTTCGAGAGGTAGACAGTGCTACGCATGCGGCGGGTAGGGCCGCATGGCTCATGACTGCCCGACCCGCCGTGCTGAGGAGCAGCAGACGGTTGAGGGGCCACCCAGGCAGAGGTAGAGGGTCGACCATGGTGGTACGTAGGGAGCATGAGGACGAGGAAGAGGAGCTGGCCAAGCAGCAGGTGGTGGGCGACGCTTTCAGGCTCTACCAACACCACCACCAGGAGGTCCACCCCAACCACAGGGATTTGGCGGGCAGAGACAGGAACAACTCCAGACAACAGAGGCCTATGACCACAGCGCGCCCGAGATGATTGGAGGTACTACTTGTGTCTATTCCAACCTTTCTGCAGTTCTTATAGACACAGGAGAGAGTCATTCGTTCATAGCTGCTGCCCTTGTTCGGGGCTTGGAGATTCCGACAGAGCTGTTGGCTTGATCCTTACATCTAGAGACTCATATGGGAGTAGACTCGACGATTACGCACTGGTGCCGGCAGTGTGAGCTTACTCTAGGATGCGAGAGCTTCAGCTGGGATCTTCTTTTAGTGGCGTTGAGGCCTTACGACGTCATCTTGGGCATGGATTGGTCAACTACAGTCCATGCGCAGATTGACTGTATTAGGTGCAAGGTGCGATGTGTACGCACCGACGGGAGCATGTTCACCTTCACCGGTGATAAAGGAGCCTTCGCAGAACAGGGTGCACTCCCGTAGAGGAGAGGACACCCCATCACTCATCAGTTGGATAGCCTCAACCTAGGATCAGTTGGCGTGCGAAGTCCTAGTTTTCCTACTGTGGTGGATCTGTATGCAGACGTTTTCCCCGACGACGTTCCAGGACTACCTCCTCAAAGAGAGGTAGAGTTTTATATTGATATGTACCCTAGGACAACCCCGATATCCACCCCAGCAGATCGGATGGCTCCCACAGAGCTTCAAGAGCTATGGGTACAGTTGGAGGACTTGCAGGACAAGGGATTCATCTGACCCAGTGTTTCACCCTGGGCTTCCCCGATATTGTTCACCAATAAGGCGGATGGGAGCTTGCGACATTGTGTCGACTATCATCGCCTGAACTAGGTGACAGTGAGGAACAAGTACCCTCTACCAAGGATTGATGATCTCATCGATGTGCTCAAGGGAGTACGGTGGTTCTCAAAGATAGACCTCAGGTCAGGCTATCATCAGCTCAGAGTTCGGGATGAGGACGTGCAGAAGATGACCTTCAGATGTCGGTATGGCCACTATGAGTTCTTGGTTATGCCATTCAGTGTAACCAATTCTTCAGTAGTGTTTATGGGCCTCATGAACAGGATCATTCAGCCATACATCGATCTATTTTTCATAGTCTTTATTGATGACATTTTGATATACTCGACCAATGAGGAGGAGCACGCCTACCACTTACGGGTTGTACTAGAAACACTCTGAGAGCACCAGCTTTATAGAAATCTCTCGAAGTGTCAGTTCTGGATACGTGAGGTCCACTTTTTGGTACACATCATCTCTGAGGCGGGAGTTGTGGTGGATCCTGCGAAGATCGAGCCAGTGCTTGCTTTGGAGCCACCAGGAGCATGACAGAGGAGTGGAGTTTCTTGGGACTAGTTGGGTACTACCAGAGATTTGTGTCAGACTTCTCAAGAGTTGCAGCACCACTCTCAGCTTTGACGAAGACGGGAAAACCCTTAGTGTGGTACGAAAAATGTCAGCAAAGCTTTCAGGAGATGAGACAGAGATTGACCAGCACCCCTATATTGAGGCTACCGAAGGAGGGGATATTTTACATAGTCTACTGCGATGCAACAGGGACTGGACTCGGATGTGTCCTGATGTAGGAGCGGGCCGTGATTGCCTATGGATCATTCCAGTTAAAGCCACATGAGAAGAACTACACTACTCATGACCTGTAGTTAGTAGCATTGGTCTTCACTCTGATGATGTGGCGAAACTATCTGATGGAAGAGCACTTTACGGTCTATTCTGACCATCAGAGTCTCAGGTACATCTTTTCACAGAAGGACCCGAACCTGAGACAGCGACGATGGCTCGAGTTCCTCTAGGACTGTGACATTGAGATAGTCTATACTCCTTGGAAGGGGAACACAGTATCTGATGCTCTCAGCAGGATGACGAGCATCTAGCTACATGGGGAGGCTACCGAGCAGCTAGATGCTTTCAAGATATCCTTTGTGGATAGAGATGGAGCATCCTTCCTTCAGTCACTCACAATCACTCCTCTACTGTTGCAGTGGGTTAGAGAGGCACGACATGGGGACGCTGACTATGGGACACGACGTGCACAGATATCCTCAGGATAGGCACCTGATGGGTTCTCAGGGGGAGGAGAGCATGATGTCCTTTTCAAAGGATGTAACTTTGTACCATTTTCTTTGTGAGAGGAGGTGCTAAGAGAGTTTCACAGTTCCCCTTTGGCGGTACATCCTAAAGTGGAGAATATGTACTAGGATCTCAGACGACAACACTAGTGTCCAGGCATAAAGAAGGTTGTGGAAGAGTTCGTTTCTCGATGCCTCACCTGCCAGCAGGTGAAGGCAGAGCACCAGGTACCAGAAGGCTTGGTACAACCCTTGGTGGTCCCAGAGTGGAAGTGGGAGGGAATAACTATGGACTTCGTGACTGGACTTCCACGCACTTCCAGGGTTCACGACTCCATTTGGGTGATTGTCGACCGACTCACCAAATCGGCTCACTTCTTACCCATCAGAGAGCAGGGCACAGTGGAGATCTTGTGACGTCTCTATATTCAGGAGATTGTACGACTTCACGGTGTGCCATCATTTATCGTCTCCGATCGAGATGCTCGCTTTACTTCCTGGCTTTGGAAGGGGTTGCAGGAGGCATTCGGGACGCATCTACGTCTGAGTACCACCTTTCACTCTCAGACATATGGGTAGATGGAAGGGAACATTCAGACACTCGAGGACATGCTCTGTGCATGTGTCCTCGACTTTGGTCATATCTGGGGGGACCACATACCCTTGGTGGAGTTTGTGTACAACAATATCTACCACTCCATCATCAGGATGACACCATACGAGGCATTGTACGACCTACCCTGAAGATCTCCTATGTGCGGGACAAACCCTGGGGAGTCAGCACTTGTGGGACCAGAGATGGTCCAGGCCATGATTGAGATGGTCCAGGTCATCCAGGAGCGGATGAGGACAGCTCAGAGCCTGCATAAGTCTTATGCTGATTGGAGGCGGAGGCCACTGGAGTTTGAGGATGGTGACCACCTATTCTTGCGGGTCTCACCTCGACGTGGATTATGGAGATTTGGACGAGGTGGAATGTTATCTCCGCACTTCATTGGACCTTTCTAGGTCCTCAGTAGGGTTGGTGAGGTGGCTTATCGCTTGGATCTACCACCTCAGATGCACCGGGTGCACGATGTCTTCCATGTATCCCAGCTGAGGAGATACGTGCACGACCCAACACATATCATTGACCATGGGGAGCTGGACGATGATGATGAGGAGACTTTTGCAGAGGTCCCAGTGGAGATTGAGGATCGACAAGAGCGGGTCCTATATGGATGGTTGATTCCTCTAGTGCACATCAGATGGCAGCACGGGAACCTCCAGGAGAGCACTTGGGGGAAGGAGCCTCAGATGCATGCTCAGTACCCACTTTTGTTACCCTGGTTTATGATGTATCTTTACGGGGATATAAATCCATGAGGTGGAAGTAATTTAATGGCTCATAAAATTCAAGGAAAATTTTTTTTCTTAATTTTCATGGAAGTTTTACAAGAACACATTTTCTGACGACAACTAATTCCGAGGCCCGGTGTACCCGGAATCTTTTTCCGAAGATTAGCTCGGGTACATTCAGTGGACGAATGAGCGGGTTTTTCTAAATTTTGAACCGGTGCTCGAAATCAAATTCTGAGGGCACCAATGGAATAGCATCGCTGGTATTTTCTTAGAATCATATTTTCCAGAGTTGTGTTTTCTTGGGTGTGGTTTTTAATTTTTTGGGTTAAGATAAAAAATAAAATAAAAGTGGTACAACTGATTTTTATTTTATTTTAACTTATGTTAAGTGGATGATGTGGGACCCACAATATCTTACCCAATTTGTAGGATATTTGGAAGGTGGGGCCCATACGGGCCCCACCGTTTCTTTTCTTCTAAGTAACGCACCCACACACCCCTTTTTAATGAAGTCTACTGATGCGTTTATTCTGGTTATGAAATGCCTCATTAATTGGGCGATTTTAAACTCCTCAATTAATTTTTTGTTTTGTTTCTTTTGAACTTCAAATGTTGGCATTTGCGTTAATAAAATAAGAAAACTATTATTTTATTTCTATTGGAACTGGTTGTGTGAAGAGGATTTGGAGAAAATCCTTTTTATTTGGCGAAGAACGTGAAGAACGCGAAGAACGCACCGACCTCCGATGAAGAACGCCAAATCATCAAAGATCGACTATGCGATGCCGTGTACCGCAACGCCAGAAACACTTCTTCCGTGAAGCTTCATCCGTGGCTCTTCTCCACGACGTGATGATCCTCCCTCCGCGATGCCTTCTTCCACGATGGTTGTTTCCGCGACGAATCCTCACTCATTAAATTCGATGAGGTAGGGGTTTATTTTTTGATTACATATGTCGCCATATTCCTATATTTTTTAGCCACATGATATCGCAATAACGGGAGGAGGTCGGACTACACGAACATGGCCGAACCACCACCCCCATTTTGTGTTGATTTTGATTGCGGCACGAGCAAGGCAACGTGGTGCCGAAGCACCGTGCTGAAAATATTAAAGAAAGGGAAGAAGCTTAGCGCCGTCATGTCACGCCATTGTAAACGAACAAAAGATTTGGCATCTTCGCACCGCACCGGAGAACTACTAAAGCACCGTGGCCGGAGTTTGGGCCACGGTGGAGGGGGGAGACATGTGGCTGGTTCCGGGCCACCGGCGTCAGAGCAAGGGGACCGACCATTGCCGGTCCCGTGGTGGCAACAGTCGGGCGGCCGGTGCGGGCCAGCTGGTCCGAGGGAATCTAGGGGTCTCTAACCACCGGTTGGCCTGCAAAGAAGCCTCCAAGTGGGGCTGCGGTTACAAAGGATAGCGAGGGGCAGTGCCCCCCCCCCTGCGTCGCTTCCCTCGGCCGAAACGGTCGAGCCACCAGCTGGCCGCTGGCCAGGCCAGCACACCCAGGCAGGGCCATGCCACACTGGCGGGGCCGGGAAGAACCCAAGCGGGCTGGACCCGGACCCGTTTCGGGTCGACCTAGTTCGGGCCGACCCTGGGGGTATCGGGCCGGGTCAGACCGGGCCCGAACCCCCTAATACTGAACCTCCTTTGGTCCGTTGCCCATGACATGGGCTACGGGCCTCCGATCGATGCACCGTCCGTTGCGTAGCGATCCTTGGATCGACACAGTCGTTTAGATATATTACACTCAAGGTTTAGGAGTACTTTGTGTTCGTGCGGGTTGGTTCGTACACGAAACCAACCGGGCCCTCAGAGCGGGGACGCTTATAACTTGAGCTCCGGACGTCCGATTAATGTGCCGTCGACGTTGATGAATTCCTCTAAGTGAGATGAACCTTTTGGCTTGATCTGATCGAGGTTTGGATGCAGTTGGTGTATGGTCGGGTTGGTTTTGACTTAAAAACCAACCGGGACCCTGGGACGAAAAATCCAATAACTTTTAGACCTGGTGTCCGATTGACGCGCCGTCTGTGACGTTGAGTTCCTGTTGAAGATACAGAAATTTTGGATACATAAACTCCGGACATTGTGTCAGTTGATGTATCAGACCTTTGGCTCGTGGAGCAGACCCCCCCGAATGAGCTTGCTATGTGCGGGAACCCTAGAGTTGGCTGCGACTACGACGACGATGAAGAATGTGCAGAAATCCTCCATGGATTCGACAGCGATGACTACAACACTCAGCGATCCTACATGGATCAGTGCTACCGATCCTGTGTGTGTCAGATCCTGTGTCAGTCAACGCTCAACTATCCTGTGTGGTCCAGCACCTACAAATCCTGTGTGGGTTCGATCCTGTGTGGGTCATTGCGGGGGTTAGTTACCTATCGATCATGTGTGGGTCAGATCCTTTGTGGGTCATTGTAGGGGTTAGTACCTATCGATCCTTTGTGGGTCTGACGGCTTAGATAAATTAGTGGCTATATCTGATCATATCTATCTTCATACGAAGAAGTATACCTGTCTGAGCTGAATCTTGACTTGCTTTCCTATGTGAATTGTGTTGTGCTATCCTGTGTGGATGTGATCAAACTTGGGCTCAGATATTGGACCAAACTGGTATTGATGACTTAGGTATATGTATGGGCATCTACCTATGTAGTGTCAGATGTATCTTTGTGATTGTATCTTCCTTTGTGGATTATCTTTTGTAGATTATAGGAGACCTTCGGGGGTCTCAGGGTCCCTATTGAGTAGCTTATACTCACCCTTTCACGAGCTATGCCCGCACTACATTGTGTTGGTTGCAGACGATGGACATCGCTGATCGTGGTTGAGGCTTGCGAAGCAGGTCGGTACTTGGAGGTGGACAACTGAGCGGGACGTACTCGGAGTGGACGCCTGGAACCGAGGAGCTATGGAGACTATCTGTACCCACCCATCAGGTGGGAGTTCCAATGGACGGCTCGAGGCGGTGACTTTTCATTCAGTTGTTGTTTTCCCTTTCAAGTTGTACTTTACTTTCTCTTTGGGTTTGTATTCTGGCACACTTACTTTTCTGCACTTACTATTGTACCCAGTTTTTTACTTAGTTTTTATTTCTACTGCTTGATAGCTCTGTGGCGTTTTTTTACTTTTACAATTCAATGCCTTCCCTTTTTACCGTGAATTATGCCTTGATGCTAGTCGCCAGCCCCTGGCCTATGGAAGGCGGGCTTGGGGTAGTCATGGGACAGGCCCCGAGGACGGGTCGTGACAGACCCCATCACCCATATTAGTGACCAAAATCACCTCATATATCATGGTCAAAGACAATGCCTATGAATCAAATAAACTATATCCTATGAGACAATATCACCTCCTTCCTCAAGTCTTTCCCATCACATTCATAGGGTAGCAGACACTTCAATATAATAATAAAAATTAAATCAAAATGAAAACCTGGACTAATATACCCTTGTTATCACAATACCATATATTTGATTAGAATGTATAAAATTTATATGGAATAACCAAAGAAATCTCATGAAGTCAATTCATTAATTAAAAGAATAACATTTAATATATTTGGATCACCTTCGGTCGAATCCCATGGCCCATATAGAGCCGCCCCCAAAACAGCTGTAGAAAAATGGAGAAACCCAGGAGCCACCAAACTCTTATAAGTATGTTATTGTTCATATAATACACCCCCATCAAAATTTATCCATATTGGGTGAAAATTGTGTTTTAGAAAAATTCCTTAAAAATAGGGTAATAGGGATCACATGGTTTTATCATTCTGTATGGCATGAAAAATAATGTAAAGATGATACTGGTTTTAGAGAATTACAAAAAAAGTTCCATAGACACCAACAAATAAAATATCTGTTTCTAGATGGAGAATATGACTCAAAGCCTATGCATAGTGGGAAATAGAGAGACCCTTATATGAAGGTGGTGGAATGATAATGAAATGATTAAGATATGATAAAGGGAGGAGCGATAGTTTCATAATTTCACACATTTAAAATAGGAACATCGTTATCTCACATGGTGTGGATAACTATGAGAAAACATTAACACTCACATTCCAAATGGGATCACCCGATATATTTATAGGTTGAAACTTTACTGAATCGTGCACTACATGTGCCGATTTCACTGCCCATGTCACCAACATGTATAGTCAGGTGCACATTTTTTTCAATCGCTATAAAGACCATGTGAATCACAACTAATAAAAACTATAGAGGTATTTCATGGCTATTCACCACCTCATTATTTTTTTAAAACCCATGTTCTGTTCAACTGGAGGTCCATATGTCTTTTCTGGGGAGGCTACATGGTTTTTTCAAGCAATGTTCCCTAATCTCCAGTTGTCCTGAAACATTGTTTTTGGGGTCTACCACACCTGAAACTCACCCAAATCCCCAAGGAACCTATTGAGCCTTAATGAATATAAAAACCAGGACACTAATAAATAAAAATCTCTGAATTAGGTTTTCAGTATAAAAAAATAATTTTGGCACACTCACTATAGTTAAAAAGTCGAATTTACCTGGAAAACATCGCTTTCAAAAAAACCTAGGAGTTCACAACTATTTTACCTATTTTTATATAAATATTAAATTGTATAAATATGTATCTAAATATATTTAAATATATAATATATTTTCTCAATATATAAAACATATTGAAATAAATATCTATTATCCATTTTATAGAAACTCTAAATTTATAAATGCATAAATAACAATAAAAATGTATATATAGTGTTTATATATAAATATGTGTGTCAGAATTTATTAATAAAAAAATATTTATTTCTCTGTATATTATAATTTATATAAATCAATATTAATATATAATTAATGTACATAAATATAAATATATATTTATATTTTTATATACAATCACATATGTATAAATTTATGTGTTTATATACACATATAAAAAACACTCAAAAATTTAAACAAAAAAATATTTTATAAATTTATTTAAAAATATTTTTATAAATAAGTATAAATACATATAAATATATGAAAATATTATTGAAATATATATATATATATACAAATAAATAAACATATCATAAAATATAGAAGAAAATAACATGGAGTAGTGGTAATGGAACATACACGTGGATGTGGAAATCCCACGTTCCAATCTATACAGGCACATGTAGGTTGAAGGGTTGGTGTAAGCATTGGAAATGGGAATGGGAAGTTGGTGGGTTAGGGAAGAACTAATAAACGGACTGTCTGAGTGATAATAAAGGAGGTTACATATGATGGGGATTAAAATAACTAATAAAAGGTGTATACAAACACTAATAAATATTATGGGGAGGGTGGGGAGAAATGAAAAAAAATATAACTCACAAACCCATCATTTCTAGCACATTTTATAGCACTATTAGAAGGGATAGTTTTATAAACAATAAATTTATTACTTATAAAACCAATGATAAAAATGTAACCCTTTATCAACAAAAAACACTAATAAAGGGTTCCTTTATTATCACTTTTTTTATCATTTTTAATCACAGTAGTCTATCAAGAATCTTACAATATCAATATGTCATGTTGATAATGGGTAGAACTTTTGTGTCAAGGTCTGGTGGATGATATATATCTTTTATTCATTTTATGATGGTTTTAATTTTATAACATTTTATCATCCACTAGAAGTTAGTATTCTTTATATAAACATCATTATTGTGATTCTTGTTGGCCATTACATTGGTATTGGGATTGTTTGTTAAGAATATGGTTGTTGGGTCCTTCCTTAGGTTAAAAAACAATTAAAGATAACTAGACACCTCTTATTGTAGAGGCTAAAGGGATTGATTAAGAAGTTATGTTTTCTCTTTCTAGTAGTTGTAGATATATTTTATATAGCCTTTTTATCTATTCTCATTCGTATCATTCTGAGAATCTCTCATCCTTCTGGTTGATTATTGATCATATTATAGATATTATGACATTTTTTTTGAGTATTTATGCTTATCACCTAAAAAATGGTATAGAAATCACGTTTTAGAACTTCTTATGTATCTTTTCAATGATTGTGATTTTAATATTTTGTGTTAGGTGTGACCCTCTGGGGGTTGGATGAATTTAATTTCAAGATGTATTCTTTTAATGATTTTTTTCTATATTGGACTCGGAAATATATTTTCTATAATCATGTATCAAAACATTTAAAATAAATAATTTAATATATAAATTAATGTTTAATTGATTTATCCCAGAATAAATTGTGTATGTATCAATTATGTGGTGTATTATTACACAATTTCATTAGGTAAATACTGAATATGGGAAACAATTTCTTGAATTCTACGGTATTTTAATTTTAATCCCCAAATGAAAACTCTTTTCCTACAAAATCTCAACTTTTACGTTGATTGATAGTGATATATTATTGTTGTTCCTCTTTTTTTAATACTTAACACATTTAATCCTCTATTTTAATAATAGATTTCAATATATGTATGAGGGGAGGATTCTAGTCTATTGGATGATGTGTACCCAATTTCTAGTTGCCCTTACTGAACACTAGTCCAACAACTATGGGGATTCAACATCCACCGTGATGTTGTTATGGATATCAAGTGTGTAATGAATCCAAATCGAAGGGCCAAGGATCAAATGGACATACAAAAATAATGGATATTTTATTATATAGAAGGCTAAATATAGATGATCCAACTAGTGACACAAAAAAAGTACTATAATAGTTTGGAATTTACTTACATGAGTACTTTTGTATTAATGAAGTTTTTGAAAAAGGTAGTGAATAATTGTGGGAAAATATATATAATTGGGTACTATAGAAATAATTGTTACTATATCACCATGTTTCTTTATGACCTCATTTCAATTTATGGTTTCATGATAGCTTTCATGTGCCATGTAATGTTAATCCCATAAATATTGGAACAATTCATCCTCTATGTGAATGGTGGGATATATCCAGAACCATGTAAATTGAAGCGTGTTACTCTTATTCTACATTATTTTTTCACTAATATACTTTTATTTTCTAAAATAAGTTGTTGTTTCTCCTAGATTTTTCTTAAAAACATATACTCATAAATTCATTTTTAAAAGAGTTCATGCACATGTTAGATCGATTTTTTTAGTGATGGATGATATTATATAGTGAATATAAATATTAATGAATTTTTTTTAATTTTTTAGTATTTTAACAACTTGGTTAGTTATAATAATACATATAAATTTTTTATTACCCATTAATTGTTGGTGAAGTAATTTTAATTCCAGTAAAAATAAATTGAAACAAAATAAGTAGTGTAGTTCGGTGAAATCCTACTCCCTCAAATAATTTGAATTTTTTTCAAAATTATAATCTATTATCCTATCCATAATTCATCAAAAACTGAACAACATATATTCTAATTCACAAAATAATCAATTTCATCCTTTTAACTACTTACTACACTCTTTCAACTGATCTAATGATCTCAGGTTACCATGCTCCATACCCTACTTTTAGTGAAATAATTATTGGCTTCCCACTCTTTCAATGCACTCATTCCAATATTTTATTTCCACTATTTATGAATTAATAAACTACTCATTCTTATATAAACATTGAATACATCATTTAATATGGATGATCTTCTGACTGAAGTTCCATTAGACTATTTTTTATTTCCAATTATACATAAATCCCAAAAAATCAACAATAATGTAAAATTTTAAAACTCCTCCATCATCATAATTTTGATAATTGATATCATTTCTAAGGTCGACATGACCCATCACACCAATTATGGGTGACATTACTTCTCAAATATATGAAAAATTTCTAGGGTCTACGATAGTATAAAATACTAATGTCAATGTTATATTATTATTCATATAACATGTGGATATAATATCTATTTGAGCAACACCTATAATAGAACTCTATGACATTGGAAAAACATCACCTATGTGAATCAACTTGTATAAGTTCACAATAAACTCTGATTTGATTGGGCCCATTACTCTTCTCATTACACTGAGAATTATTCTACACGTATAAATAATAAAATATTTTGAATCCAATGTTCCGAAATAAAAAATTTCATTCAGAAACTAGTTACATACCTTACAATGGTATGTGTGAGAATGACTCCATAAAACCTAGAAACATGCGGTGTACCAATTTGAACAATTATTCTCTTTTATTTGTTATCCATTATCACAATATCATCGTCATGTTATTGTTGGAGTTCTAGAATAAAATACATGGAATTTTTGAATATTAAATGAGTGGGATATTAATAAAACGTCATATTATATATTTTTCAATATTTTTAATTATTTTAATGAAAAAATTCTCTATAGTATATATCACATTGATAAGGACATAAATGTTCCCCATTATGACGAGAACCTTTTAATTCACTAGAAATATTCTTGAATATAGTTAAATGTTCAGATATCATACTATGATCGGACACATATAAGGTTTAATTTCATGTACGAGTACTCAATAACATATGAGACTTCTTCTCATGATTTTAACATTTGGAAATCTCCAAAATGGGGGAATATGATAACAAAACCACATAAGAATATTCTGAATATTTATGTTCCATGTGATATTACTATATGTGATCATGTATAATATTCCATAGACTTTATTATTATTTTTATTTATTTTCATGACTCATGTACATTGATTTACTAACCATAAAAATGATTATATATGTTTGTGAGATGTATGGTATGTTGAGTTCATCATGAATGAAAAGTTATTAATGAATAAGTCATGTAATTATTTTTTACTTTTTTATTTGTAGGGGATGATATCTACTTAATTTTATTAAAAGGAAACCATCATATTAAATTCCATTTCAATGCTATTATTATGAATTTATTTTAGATAGTCAATCGATTACATACCAACAATAAAGGATTATGATGCATATGTGAGACCTTTTTAATGAGATATTATGATAAAGGGATTGTATTAAATTATAAGATTTCATGTGTGGTTGTTGATAATAAGACATTAACTTTGTTCCCTTGATTTCCAGGACTCATTTATAGATAGTAATATTGGACTTTAGGAAATAATTCCAAATGGAAATGAGAAAGAATCCCAAAGGGTCACACACTTTGTGATTCCATTGATCCCGATTAAATACTATTTTAATTTAACTATTCGAATAAATATTATTCTCAATACCAAAGAATAATTTTATTATGGATTTATTAATCACAAAAAAATTCAAGGTACTAGATATTTATTTATTCATTTCCAAATAATGAATATAATTTTTTATATATTTAAAAACTATTTATTCCATAAATAATTAATAGAATATTTTAATTATATATTTAATATTTAAAATGTATTTCTTTTTGGGACATTGAAAATAATATTAATTTCTATATTAAATATTTAAATAAATATTTATTATAGTACATGAAAAATTTAGAGGAGGGTGAAGGGACAAAGATAGTGTTCGACTATAGAAATTATTTTACACGATGGTAAAAAAACATATCATTGGGCTAGTGAGCGCATGACATAAAAATAATAGTAGTAATATTATTGTAAATCATGTAATAAAATAAGTTATATTATATTATCATTTTTTTAGTAATTATATATTATTTTAAACCATAAACTTATATTTTTTATTAGATCGATAAGTCTATTATGTAGGTTTAATCAAGAATAGTGAATCATTATACACAAAATATTTCCCTCCAGATTCCTCCATATTTCATCCACTTAATGACAAGAATAACAAGAGAGAATCCTCTAGGCCTAATGGAACTAAATATGATCATGTCAAAAAAAAAGATGACCAATCAACCACACTATCACCCGACGCTCCATTAGTGTTGTTTTGTGAAAAAATTAAAATATGTGGACCCCCACTATAGGGGATATACATTGGTTCCACCCTATACAATGATGATAACTCGAATATAGTTTCAACCAATCAATAACATCGTCCATGAAATATCATAGGATGATGTATTCATTCTTGTAATTTCATTTGATAATAAATTTAATATGAGAAGATTCACATTTGGTTCTAGGATATCTTTGCCAATATTTGATGGAAAATTATCACTATTAATGAAGTTTACATCTTACACAATAAGTGAATGATCCATCAAATATGATAAAAATAAATGGTTAATCACTTGGAAAGGCGTTTCCACTATTTATTGATCCTTCTAGTGGTATCATAGCAGTCCTATTTAAATCTATTATTTTTTATTTTACTATAGATCATATATACCCAATAGTGGTTTCTTTTCATTTTCAGATTATTTATTCTTTCAAATGACGTTTAAATAACATGTTTTTGAAATTTTAATATTCTTCATTCAGGATTCATATTGTCTTATGTCCCAGGAAGCGATAAATAATGATAATAGATTCTATCAATATTTTCCAATATTTTTGGTTGGTAGTTTGGGTTATACAACATGCAGCTAAAGTACACACTATGTACCTATGTTCACTTCATCTGGATGTGTTGTGGGATACATGATGCACTGAGTATTTATTATAGATGGTGAATTTATTTTCAATGACATATTTATCGAACCAAACATGAACAAGGTTTTTTGGATTCCATGGAATATAAATGGTGTACAAATCAGGTAGTCAACATGGTATAACTACAAAATATGTGATTACCATGTTTTCAAAAACAAATTTTTACACACTTTGAGAATGATAACCTAGAATACAAATGAAACGTAGGACATGTATCCAATATAAACATCATCTAAATAATTTATAAATGTATCAGAATATTATGATGAGTTAATTAGTATGTTAAATGGAAATAGGGAAATAGGACCACATCACATGTATCTTGTTAGTACAAGTTGTGTAATCTGGTCAAGGTACACAATGAAGCCCAATGAACTTATTGCAGATACATGGAAAATAAAGAACATGACGGGTTTCATAATTGTACATGGTGTTTAATATCCCAATAAATAGTAGAAAATAATTAAATTAAATTTCTTATTTGAATCACTAAAACCCAATTACACAATTTTCACAAGATGTGTTTCATTATGAAATAATAGTTTTATGAATTCATAAATTCGATATAATTATATAAAATAACATGTCTTTAAATTTTATCATCCATGAATGATTTTATGATGGGTATATCCACAAGACATCATATGATCATATAGATCAGGGTAAATAATTTATTGTTTAATTAATTAATTAATTAATTAATTAATTAATTAACATTTATCTTAATTATAAAGAACAAATTAACATGAATACTAATCAAGTGTACTTTTTTGTGTCCATTTTATGTAAATGACTGATCAATCGATTTTACCATCCCCATGTATGTGTTGATTTTATTATATTTAATTTATTTCATGGGTTGTAAAATTATTTATTATTTTATCAAATATGATGGTCTATGTGTCATCCATACCTCTATTATTATGAGGACATGCATGCCAAAGGTTGTCTATGTAATTCCTCTTAACAAATCCTATAGATCCCCTAACCTGTGTCAGAGTTATAAGATTATATAATAAAATGATGATCCCAAGGAATCTATATGCATTTTAAGAGATAAAATAGATGAATCCAACTTAGCTGAAATATAGTTGGATAAGTGGAATGATGAAACTCATGCCATGATCAGAACAAGGAGGTTTTAGATAGGTTCATTTTTGGATTTATTGTCATTTAAATAAATAAACGACTATATAATCACATTATTGGGTCATATATAAAATTATATATATATTTATTATGGATGATTATTTTATGGATGTATCATCGTGAATATATAAATTAATGTACTAATATTAAATTATAGATTTCAAATAAATTGATTGTGATACTTTTCTTATGAAAACATGTTTAATAGCTTATATAAAATCCAATTAAGTTTAACCAGGAATGTAAATGATTAAAAAACTAAAATTTATGTATGAAAAGTAAAAATACATCAATTAAATATTTAGACTGACTAAGACTTCCATTACATTATTAAAAAAAAATCAATTGAACTATGTATTTGAAAAACCCTCATTCATAAACATAATTTTGTTACTGATATCTTATAAAATTTTTGGGTTTACATAAATAATGTACATGAAGATAAGTATCCTTAAATGGACTAGACATAACCAGGGGAATGTATTGAGAAAATTCATTCTAGATTCGGGATCCACTTTGTAGATCAATGAGCTCCATGCCCGTAGATGGAAAAAATACCTACCTACCTAAATACATTCATGTAATTTATTGCTCCCTCCCTTGGGTTATGAGAAGTGAAAATGAATAATTTCTAGTAGATTTTATTATTTTAAGGGACATTACTTATTTATTGGTGATGGATATTGAGAATTTATAAAATAGTGGTTGATTTAAGAAAATTAAAATAATTATTATATCTCACATAATTTGTAATCGATAAAAGTAATGATAATCATCTCTTTTAAAATTTTATAATAATATAATGTTCATTTAAAAAATTATCCCAATGATAAATTATAGATAAATATGATCTACTAATGCGATGCAAATTTTAGGAATGGTAATTATTCCTATAGATTGTGTTGGATCGTGAAGAAAATATTATGTACTAGAATACTCACCGGCGGATGTTCTCACAAAAGAGGTGAGTAATGAATATTTTTTTGTCAATGATAAAGAATTGGATGTTAAAATTGACATTCTGTGTCAATTTATTTAATCAATATCTAGTGAATTGAATAATTAACATTAATTCATGGATTCATATATTATGCTCTATCATCTTTGTGATATTTACATAGAGATAGTAATATTGGAATGATTTGTGATATACAACATTCTCTTTTTGAGAAAACTACAACATGGATCATCAGCTAGTTTTTACATTGTTTAGAACTGTAACGCCCCGACCCCAGCTACCCAGAGCCGGTGCGTTACTTCATAACATTGGCATGATCAAAAAAGATCAAGTCTCGAAAGACCGATTAGTTTAGTAGCCTTGGAAACACTAGATACATTCATAAATGTTACATTACAACATAAGGTGAAAAACTAAAATAACAAAGTCTTCATAGTCCAAACTCATATCCTCTTCTGACTATCCCTACAGGTCATTCCTTAAATACTTCATCACATCCTGGAAAATATTAAAACATTGAAAGGGGTGAGCTCAGATGCTCAGTAAGGATAACAATATTGCAGAAGCTTTCATAAATAAACATAAACATTTAAGGCAAAGTATCACTAAAACAAAAGCCTTTTTACTTGAACATAAAAATAATATGGAAAAAGTAAAATGAGATAATGCCATTTACTTTTTCACATGGATATTCTACTGGTCGAGTAATCACATGAAATATCATTAACCACTTTCATAATGAGGGAATGTATAATGCCATACATTCTGAAACATTTTGTCAAGGCCTCGGCCAACACGTCTAAAATGATTAAGGCCTCGGCCGAAACCATAAATCATATTGGGAAAGGGTCTCGGCCAATTCCACGTCTAGTTATCTCATGAGACCTACCGATGCATCGAGGAGCTATAGCGGGCTCTACCAGTCACTTATTAAGTCCAATACATTCCTCATATGAATAGGTTTAATCATATCATAAACCATAACATAATCGTATCACATAAAACATGCATAAAGGAAACATAACATTTCCACATTTCAATCACAAGATATCAATACAACACATTGATATAATAAAAACGCTTTCAAAAACATTTTCAATACCAAAATAAAAGAATGTTAAAACTTTGTATTTATTTTTCATTAAAAAAATGATGGCTTGTAGAGGAACCCGAAACTCAAATAATGGTCACGGCGGTGGAGAAGTCGTTGTCGCCGCATAAGAACGGAAATAAAAACATTCCCTTTTGTCTTTTAGGAAAACTCATCGTATAAAAAAGATTCCTTTTGAATAAATGTAAAAGTCAAAGGGGTTTATACACCGTATAAAAGAAAGTTGTGTATAAAACCAAATATGCCTCAATTAAAGGGGATTGAGACGAAGTCCATAAAAAGATCCTTTTTTTTATAAAGTACATATATAATGTGTATTCACTATAAGTACACATAAATAATGTAAAAATACAATATAGGACATAATAATATCATGACATAATTTGAAAGTAGGAGATTAACCCAAAGAATAGAAATTGGGTTAAGAAGTTCCCTTACCTTGTGTCTGACTTGACTCAACCTTTATTTAACCTACGGAATAATAAACTAGAGTTAATATATACCTTATTAAGAACAATTTTCAATTTCATTATACTTTTTATATCACTTATTACAATGATATGAACATTATGTAATTATTTAAGCTAATAACGGTCGTTTTGTCGATCTTTGGTACTTGAGTCAACAATAAACTTCTTATAATTACAAGTTGTTCATGTGGTGAAATATCCATTATATCAAGAATTATATTCATGATTTAATTATCATATATAACATATATATTCCTTATATACATGCATTTATAATATTATATAACATTTAGAGGTAAGAAATGAAATGCACCGTTCATGGAGACGGTAAGCCGTACGTACGCATGAACGCTACTTTCATTTATATTTCGTATTTAATGGAATGATGTTATAACTGTATAATGTTATAATATAATTCCAGTATAATATAATGTATAATAACATTTACACCATCCTTTATACGTCCCACATATGGCATTAACGATTCAAATCACTTTTAGGGGGCGGTAGTCCGCATTTCCTAAAATGAAATTATCGAGTTTACCCATAATGGAAATCATAAATTATGCCATAAATGAAAAATACAGAAGCATAAGTAAAACATAAACATATTATATATCATATATAAATTTAGTTACATCTTAATGGCCACCATTGAAGGTGTTATATGAGTGTTGAACAATCATCGTTTCGTGAGGCAGAAATTCGCCATCCACAGAAACCGTATGTTCTTTAACCATTAGATGTAGGTGTGTGTATGTTCATCTCGAATCCTTCTTATAAAAATATCCTAGTATATTGAGGATACTGGTTTTGTTACAAAAGAAATTAATAAAAAGATTTTATGGGGTTGGAGAAGAAAAATAAAACAAAATAACATTAGAGAAGAGATTACCTAAAAATCGGGTAACTCTTTTTGATTTGAGCCAAAGGCTTCCTTGGGAAGAATTCTGCCCAAAGTGAGGCTTCTATGAGTAAGGGAGGGAATTTGGGAGGGTATTTTGGAAGAGGTTGGCCAAGCCAAATGGCTTGAAAGTGTGAATGAGGTGGTAGAGGTGGGGGCCTTTTATAAGTGGAGAGGAGGGGCACTCTTGGAACGTAAAGAAACGTCACTTTATTATAAAATGAGTTTCGGATTTTAGAGGTCCCACACATATATAATTCGAGTTTAAGGTGATAAGGTTTCGAAATATCCTCATCCAATATGTTTTTGACAAGTGTAAGACTTAGATTTTACATTATCCTTCCATTTTATTTAAATCGTTAAATAATGAGGTCATTGTTGCATCATCATGATGTCATACATAATTTAATTTATTTAATGTCTAAAAATTATAAAAAAACTTCTATGATGTAGGAAATATTTTTATCTTTCCAATGACTATTTATAGTCAAAAATATGACTTGTATAACACCATGTAAATTTTTTTAAGTAAAACATTTCATGTTTGTGTAAATTTTTACTTTAACATTAAATAAAAGGTATTTATGTCATTTTCCAACTAAAGTGGCTCCATGGGGTCCCCAAGTTGACCCATGGATTGTACTGGTCGTCCACGGCACATCCAATGAGGGTAGGACATGTGTAAATCTCATATCATATTATTAAAACATTATTTTTATCTTAAACTACACTAATTACCTCTAATCGCGGTTAAGAACATAAAAGTTACTATTCACCAAAAAATTATTTTAATCTCATTGAACCACATTTTACTTCTTAATGAAAACCATGTATGTCGCATTTTTGGAATTCAAAACACAGAAGTGGTAAAATTTCATTTAAACGAAAAATCAGTTTTTATAAATACCACTTAGTGGTTTCACTATTCATCAAAAATCGAAGTTTTTCAGAAAAATCCCAAAAATTCCCCCTAAGCTATATTTGATATTCCGATTTCAAAAATGATGTATATTTTAAAAAATTCCAAACATATATGTTTCATTAATTAATTTTATAATTAATTTCCACTGTCACAACAAATAGCGTGTTTTTAAGAGACAATTTATATCAAAAGATTGACAATTGTTCATGCACAATTTCAATGTTAAATTAATTCTAATGACCACCATTGGATAAAGTGGTAAAAATATATTCTAATTATACTTTAAAACCACTAAATAGTATAATTTATCACTATAAATTATTTTGATTAAAAAAGTTGTTTTTAAGTATTTTTCACAATTCATAAAAAATTAGAAGTTCTCAGAAAAATACCAAAAATTCAACATAGGCTAATTTCGATATTCAGAATCCAAAAATAAAGTCCATTTTGAAATATAAAATTTCTATAATTTTAAAAAGTGGTTATTACTATTCATAACGGCTATTATGATTAGTCATAGTGTTTTAGAACTCGAAGTTGCGTACAATGCAAGATATTGCATTATTGAATGGGAAGCGTATTGTGGAAGCTCGGGGTGTTACATTCTCCCCTCCTTCAATAAATTGTGTCCTCGCAATTTTAAATTTTTCTTGGAAAATAAAAGGTTGAAAATAGAAAATACCTTTGTGGAAAACCCACATCGGAAATAAGGTTAATAAAAATATAACATTTAAAAGAATGAAAGATAAGTACAAAGGTCACCCGAGATAGCCCATTCTAGGATTATATGAAAATATGGATATGGAGGAGAAACAAACCATCAAGGTCTGGTGGAGAGTTATAGAAAACAGGATTAGGAGAAAGTTTAACTACAAGAAAATCACAAACTTGTGATTTGTTAAACGATCATTGATTCCCCAGTAGGAAAAGTTAACCGACAGCATTTTTTTTTGATTTACCTTTTATAAAGTTTAGGAATTTATTTAGGTGATTTACTAAGAACGTAAGGGAATATACATACTTGTCATTTAGACTTTCATTCTTTAATAAATTTTTACCACAAACCCATCTTTCACTCTAAAATGTAATACAACTCAAAAATATTCTATTTATCATAATTGTATAAGGTTCCAAATATTAACACATACCATTTAGATTAGTAAAACTATTTTGTAATAACCAGGGACTTCCTGTAGGCTAGTGGTAGGAAATAAAGGCCTGTCGCACTATGGTTGTGGGTTCGATTCCTATAGCTTTGTCCGAAGCGACGGGTTATGCCCCACCCTGCAGGTTGTCCTTTTCCTAAAACAATAGTATTATAATATTCCAAAAATAATCTTTAGAAATGTTTTAACATTTAAACAATACTATACATGGTTCAACTTAATCCATTCCAAACTTAATAGTTATCCAAAATACCTCCGTCCAGACTTTCTCTAAAAGGTCTCTAAATTCCAAAATCAATTGTAACATCAGATTCCCCATACAAAGAAAATTTTATCTTATTGTCACATACTAAAGATATGATTACCTTAATCATATTAAAACCATACTGAAATCAAAAAGTACTGCAGTACAATCTTTATATATATCACATTATTCTAATAACCAAAATATAATCCATGTGTCCAAAATCACCAAAACATTAGTTATTCTACTTCAACTGTAGTAACAGCATAAGATTGTCTTTGATCCCTTGGCCTTTTCTGAGGTAAGTTTCCCTGACGCTTAGGACATTCATTTTCATAATTCCCCATTTCCCTAAAATTGTAGCATTCAACATTGATAGCCTCTTTCTTTCCCATACAATCACGCACCTGGTGACCTTTTTCCCCACATTTATAACAAACTCCCATTCCTTTTAGGCAAGTACCAGGGTGATTCTTTCCACAATTATCACATAATGGAAAATCCTTCTTTCCCTTTTTCCATTTATCTATCTCTTGTTCCACCGTTCTCTTCTTCTCTTGCTTTACATTGTTGTCATAAGACTTAGAGAATTCCTTTTATGTCTTCATAGAACACGAGACAATATCTTCGTATGTTGAGAACGATTGTGATACTAAAGCTCGATGGAGAAATGGTTTTAACCCATCAATGAAATGATCAATCTTACCTCTTGGGTTATGTATATAATATGAAGCATACCTCGCTAACCTTGTAAAGTTGGCCTCATACTTTGTGACATTCTCATCCTCCTTTTGTTTCAGACTCAGAAATTGCCTTTCCATATCTGCTCTATGGTCATGAGGAAAGTATTTTTCTAAGAAAAGATCTTTGAACTCCCTCCATTCCATATTCGATATGTCATCATCTTCCTTTGTGTTTTGAATCAATGACCACCATTGATCAGCATCTCCAGTGAGGCGGTAAACTGCCATGATAACCTTTTCCCTTTCACTACTCCCCAAGGCGTGATATATTTTCTATAAGGAGTTTATCCATTGCTCAGCTACTAATGTATTTTTACCCCCATTAAATGTTGGTGGTTGTTGCCTCATGAAGAGGTCTAACATTGATCCTCCACGTTGCAGATCAGGGTGCTCCATACGAGTAAGGTTATTATTCATAACCTGAGTGAGTTGTCCCAGTATGGTAATAAGTTGATCAGCACAAGTTGTATCTCCAGATCCACAATAATTATCTTGAGCAGGAGGGCAATCCCTACATGGAGTGCGTGCATTGATACGGTTTACATTCCTTCCACTAAGCGCCATTTCTAAACAATGGCATAAACTATATTAGTTTATGAATCAAAATTCAAAATTCCATACTTGTAAGATACTTAACATAAATTGAACTATTTATGGATATAATCCATAAAAATGTTTTCTTTGAGGAAGTATATACTCATAACCCTTCAGAGTGGTTTGTAAAGAAAATGAGAATTATCCTAAGAATATCCCCCGGGAGTGTCGTAACCAAGAGTGCAGCAAGGCCCGTTGTCATGCACCAGTTCCCGTTCGAGTCTAGCACAAAGCGGGGTTTTCGGGTTTTACCCCTAGGTACATTTGTGCCAGAGCCGCCTCTACCTGCTCGTATACAGACAGGGATGTATTTCTCGGAAAACTCACAACATCTCTACAATACCAAAATTCTAGGAAGTTCTTCTATACTAATCCTCAAAGTCTATCTTCGGTCTACGTTCTCTAATCAGAATTTGTCTAAATCTGGCTTCCAAGGTTTGTACTAAACTTCCTCTAATACCAACTATAACACCCAGACCCCAGCAACCCAGAGCCGGTGCGTTACTTCGTAACATTGGCATGATCACAAAAGATCAAGTCTCGAAAGACCGATTAGTTTAGTATCGTTGGAAACACTAGATACATTCATAAATGATACATTACAACATAAGGTGAAAAACTACAATAACAAAGTCTTCATAGTCCACACTCATATCCTCTTCTGACTATCCCTATAGGTCATTGCTTAAATACTTCTTCACATCCTGGAAAATATTAAAACATTGAAATGGGTGAGCTCAGATGCTCAGTAAGGATAACAATATTGTGGATGCTTTCATAAATAAACATAAACATTTAAGGCAAAGTATAACTAAAACAAAAGCCTTTTTTACTTGAACATAAACATAATATGGAAAAAGAAAAATGAGATAATGCTATTTAAATTTTCACATGGATATTCTACAGGTCGAATAATCACATGAAATATCATTAACCACTTTCATAATGAAGGAATGTATAATGCCATACATTCTGAAACATTTTGTCAAGGCCTCGTCCAAGACGTCTAAAATGATTAAGGCCTCGGCCAAAACCATAAATCAAATTGGGAAAGGGACTCGGCCAATTCCACGTCTAGTTGTCTCATGAGACCTACCGATGCATCGAGGAGCTATAGCGGGCTGCACCCATCACTTATTAAGTCCAATACATTCCTCATATGAATAGGATTAAACATATCATAAACCATGACATAATCGTATCACATAAAACATGCATAAAGGAAACATAAAATTTCCACATTTCAATCACAAGATATCAATACAACACATTGATATAATAAAAACGCTTTCAAAACCATTTTCAATACCAAAATAAAAGAAAGTTAAAACATTGTATTTATTTTTCATTAAAAAAAATGATGGCTTGTAGAGGAAGCCGAAACTCAAATAATGGTCACGGCGGCGGAGAAGTCGTTTTCACCGCATAAGTACGGAAAGAAAAACATTCCCTTTTGTCGTTTAGCAAAATGCTTCATATAAAAAATATTCCTTTTGAATAAACGTAAAAGTCAAAGGGGTTTATACACCGTATAAAAGAAAGTTGTGTATAAAACCAAATATGCCTCAGTGAAAGGGGATTGAGACGAAGTCCTTAAAAAGATCATTTTTTTATAAAGTACATCTATAATGTGTATTCACTATAAGTACACATAAATAATGTAAAAATACAATATAGGTCATAATAATATCATGACATAATTTGAAAGTAGGAGATTAACCCAAAGAATAGAAATTGGGTTAAGAAGTTCCCTTACCTCGTGTCTCACATGACTCAACCGTTCTTTAAGCTCCTGAATAATAAACTAGAGTTAATATATACCTTATTAAGAACAATTTTAAATTTCATTATCCTTTTTATATCACTTATTACAATGATATGAACATTATGTAATTATTTAAGCTAATAACGGTCGTTTTGTCGATCTTTGGTACTTGAGTCAACAATAAACTTCTTATAATTACAAGTTGTTCATGTGGTGAAATATCCATTATATCCAGAATTATATTCATGATGTAATTATCATATATAACATATATATTCCGTATATACATGCATTTATAATATTACAGAACATTTAGAGATAAGAAATGAAATGCACCGTTCATGGAGACGGTATGCCGTACGTACGCATGAACGCTACTTTCATTTCTATTTAGTATTTAATGGAATGATGTTATAATTGTATAAAGTTATAATATAATTCCAGTATAATATAATGTATAATAACATTTAATCCATCCTTTATACATCCCACATATGGAATTAATGATTCAAATCACTTTTAGGGGGCGGTAGTCCGCACTTCCTAAAATGAAATTATCGCGTTTACCCATAATGGAAATCATAAAGTATGCCATAAATGAGAAATACAGAAGCATAAGTAAAACATAAACATATTATATATCATATATAAATTTAGTGACATCTTAATGGCCATCTTTGAAGGTGTTATATGAGTGTTGAACAATCATCATTTCGTGAGGCAGAAATTCGCCATCCACAGAAACCGTATGTTCTTTAACCATTAGATGTAGGTGTGTGTAAGTGTATCTCGAATCCTTCTTATAAAAACATCCTAGTGTATTGCGGATACTGTTGTTGTTACAAAAGAAATTAATAAAAAGAGTTTATGGGGTTGGAGAATAAAAATAAAACAAAATAACATTAGAGAAGAGATTACCTAAAAATCGGGTAACTCTTTTTTATTTGAGCCAAAGGCTTCCTTTGGAAACATTCTGCCCAAAGTGAGGCTTCTAGGAGTAAGGGAGGGAAGTTGGGAGGGTATTTGGGTAGAGGTTGGCCGAGTCAAATGGCTTTAAAGTGTGAATGAGGTGGTAGAGGTGGGGGCCTTTTATAAGTGGAGAGGAGGGGCACTCTTGGAAAGTAAAGAAAAGTCACTTTATTATAAAATGATTTTCGGATTTTAGAGGTACCACACTTATATAATTCTTGGATAAGGTGATAAGGGTTCTAAATATAGTCATCCAATAGGTTTTTGTCAAGTTTAAGACTTAGATTTTACATTATCCTTCCATTTTATTTAAATCGTTAAATAATGAGGTCATCGTTGCATCATCATGATGTCATAAATAATTTAATTTATTTAATGTCTAAAAATTATAAAAAAAATACTATGATGTAGGAAATCTTTTTATATTTCCAATTACTTTTTATAGTCAAATATATGACTTGTATAACCCCATGTAAAATTTTTTTTAGTATAACATTTCATGTTTGTGTCAATTTTTACTTTAACATTAAATAAAAGGTATTTATGTCATTTTCCAACTAAAGTGGATCCATGGGGTCCCCAAGATGACCCATGGATTGTCTTGGTCGGCCATGGCACATCCAATGTGGGTAGGACATGTGTCAATATCATCTCATATTATTAAAACATTATTTTTACCTTAAACAACACTAATTACCTCTAATCGCGGTTAAGAACATAAAAGTTACTATTTACCAAAAAATTATTTTAATCTCATTGAACCAAATTTTACTTCTTAATGAAAACCATGTATGTCGGATTTTGGAAATTCAAAACACAGAAGTGGTAAAATTTCATTTAAACGAAAAATCAGTTTTTATAAATACCACTTAGTGGTTTCACTATTCATCAAAAATCGAAGTTTTTCAGAAAAATCACAAAAATTCCCCCTAAGCTATATTTGATATTCAGATTTCAAAAATGATGTCTATTTTACAAAATTCCAAACATATAAGTTTCATTAATTAATTTTATAATTAATTCCCACTGTCACAACAAATACCGTGTTTTTAAGAAACAATTTATATCAAAAGATTGAAAATTGTTCATGCCCAATTTCAAAGTTAAATTAATTCTAATGACCACCATTGGATAAAGTGGTAAAAATATATTCTAATTATACATTAAAACCACTAAATAGTATAATTTATCACTATAAATTATTATGATTAAAAAAGTTGTTTCTAATTATTTTTAACTATTCATAAAAAATAAGAAGTTCTCAGAAAAATACAAAAAATTCAACATAGGCTAATTTCGATATTCTGAATCCAAAAATAAAGTCCATTTTGAAATATAAAATTTCTATAATTTTAAAAATTGGTTATTACTATTCATAACAGCTACTATGATTAGTAGCGATGTTTTAGAACTCGAAGTTGCGTACAATGCAAGCTATTGCATTATTGAATGAGAAGCGTATTGTGGAAGCTCGGGGTGTTACAAGCACATTTACTACATTATCATCACCGGGGTTCTAGGGATTATATTTCATTATTCATTATAATCTGATCTCATTATTCCATCACTTCCTTATGGATTCTATATTTTTTTCAATTATAATATTGAAAACATAGATATATTTCTTCAAAAACATTTCACACTACTTCTCCAAGTCAATAAGGAATAAATAATGAAAAATATTTTATCATTAATAGGAATGAAATGATATGTTAGGAAAATAGATCTAAATATTTAACTAATTCTCAATGCTCACCCAGGATGATAAATATCCCAGGACAAGAAGCGTATCATGATGTTTTCTCCTTCAAATTTGGAATAACTTATCATAGGAAGAGATGTTTCATGTAAGATAAGAAATAAGGGGAACATTCATGTCATTTATTATCGAGTAGAAATTTTCTATTTCACCAAATTGGCTATTAGATACAACATGTGTTTCTAACATATGCATTTAATTATCGGAGAAAAATTGATTTTAGAATATTTTATATGCTAAGCCAGATCTACGCATATAAAACCGAGAAATACTTGTTATTGTGGCTATTTAGGACTACCACCTATAGTTTTAGATGGGAATGATGTTGGTTTAATAATGTTTTTAATTATATTAATTTTTTGCAGAAAAATTTATTTATGTACCTCGACTTGATACATACAGATTAATTTTTAAATTTGGGAATAAATGATTCTTTTTTTATAATGATAAAATTTTTAGTGTAAGGATAATTTAAATAAGAATATTTGTGTGTTATATTAAACAAACAATCTATCAAAAATCAATGATGAAATTTTTTGACATGAATCAAACCACACCAAAATATTGAAACAACATCTAGGCCATGTAAAAGAAAAGTGTTTTTCAAAATTACAGGAATATTGATATATGGAGTCATTTTAATAAAAACAATATGGTGTATTTTATGTATGATTACAAGGATTATTGAAAAAATACCCTGTTACTAGAAAAGAATGCGGGTCCAATAATCTTCGAAAATTATTTTATAATAGTGTGCATGGGATATTTTCTGTTCGAGAAATGGTTGGGTACTCATACTTCATAAATTATTTTGATTATTTAAATAGATATGGGTATATATAAATGATGTGGTATAAGTCAGAATATTTTGATAAATAGAAATAATATAATAATGACATTGAGAACCATCTTAGTAGTACGATTAATAAACTATTCTTTCACTATACTGGATAATATCATAATCAAGACTTCATTGATCTCTTAAATTTTTTTGAATTATATCCAAACTCAATCCACCATATATCGCAAAATTGACTGATCTGAGTGAATTTTGGAACAAAAAAAGTTAGAAATTGTGAGATATATATTGATTCAAATTAGTATTCTGTTATAATTTTTGTTGTATTGTTTATGGACATGTGAAAAAGTACATAACTAAGTATCATATAAACTGGTAGAAGGTAGTCTATAAAAATTGTTAATTTGAAAGAAAATCATGTTGTTGTACTTACATATGTGGGTGTATAAAGCATTTTTTTGGCATATTTATGAAATCAATCATTCACCTCAATTCAAAAAGTATTCCTTTATTGGAATACCTAAGAAAACATTGGAATATTACCTATATATCCCCTACGAAAAAATTGTAATATTGGAAATATACACCATATTACATAAGATGGATCACATATCTAATATAGATAATGGGATATCGACAAAATTTAATGAATTCCTAGATCATAGTGAAAATGTGTTTCTATAAGAAAATATTCCACAAAGGTTCATGGTATAAGTTGTTTTGGATATATGAGTATTACGTATAAGTGCTATAGAGGGGAGAGAATCTAAATGATTTGGTTTTATAGTCACTATATATGGGGACACATTATTAGTTGATAGTAATTATCATGTAATATATAAGGAAGCGTTAACGTGCATAGATACTTCAAAATAGTATGAATCTATCAAATTAAATTGGATTCCATTTACCAAAACTAGGTCAATATTTTGGTAGATCCTCATGTTAATGTAGATACTAGTGCTGGTAAATGGGTATCCTTGAATAAATTGGAAATGGATGGAAAATTCAATTCTTCATAGGATTGACTGGTTGCAAAAGGTTTAAAATAGTGTAAAGGTGTAGACTATAATGAATCATTTTTTAAGAAACTATATTTAAATACATCAGAATTATACATTCCATTTTATCTTACTGTGACAGTGAGATATTAAAAATGGATGTCAAGTTTTTCTTCCTTAATGGGAACCTTTGGGGATGTCTATATGACACAAACTGAAGGGTTTGTGACTCTAAAGGATGATAACATGTTTTAAAAATTAAAATTATCCATTAATGGATTAAAATAATCTTCTAGACCATGGACCATTCTATTTGATGATGCTATAGAGAATCATTGTTTCATAAAGAATGAATACCATATTTGTGTCTATAAAGGGTTAAGGGGAGGAAGGTTTTTTTTCTTAATATTTTCTTTCAATGGCATAATACTTATTGGAAATGAAATACCAGTCTTATAGTATGATAAGTTTTAGTTAAAAATAAGATTATCAAGGACAAAACTTGATAATGTTGTATATAATAATGTGATCAAGATCCATAGTGATATATCCAAGAGGTTTCTTAGACTATGTTTAAGTACTTATATTTTCAAGATACATAATAGATTCAATATGGAACAACCCAGTACGTTATTGTACTAGTGACACATATAATTCATATTATGAGAAAAACATTTACTCAAACACATGATGAAATATAGAGGATAAAATGGAATCCATTAACATCATCCATTAGTTCTATCAGATATGTTATTATATGTACTATGTTAGATGTCACATATTACTTATGTGTGGTAGGTAGACATAAATATAACCTAGGTGAACTCCATTGGATGGAAATATAGGCCATCTAATGTATTTGGGGCACACAAATGATTTGTTCTTCATATATATATTTTATTAGGTTCTATTATCTATAGGATATGAATATCCTAGTTTCCAAATAGCTAAATGTGACATCAAACCATAGTCCATATACATCTTTACAATTAATGGAGATGTTGTGACTTGTTATAGCTCAATGAATGACATGTTCAGTGATTATACATTTTATCATGAGTATATTATGTCTAATAAAGTATCTAAATAAGTAGTTTAGATACTAGACATCATCCATGATCATTAAGTTGAACCTACAAATAATGACCCTAATACAATTTATTGTTTTATTACTGTGGTTGTACCTCTTCGAAAGGCTCCAAGGTCACACGAAAAGATGAACCACATACATCAATAGTATTATATTTTGAGGTATTTTTCTCATAGTTCTATTGTCATATTAATCAAAATATCCTCTAAATAATAATTGGATGATCCCTTGTCTAAGGACTTAATTCATTAGAAAAAAAATAATCATTTGATGTATAGAAGGATGGGATTTATTGGTCCTTGGATCTAGTTAAAGTGGGAGTATATAAGACTTGTTGTTATATAAAAAACTATTTATTTGATGGATTGAATGTATATTTGAGGAAATCAATATTAATAAAACATTTTATTATAATATGATCAAAATAATATAGGAATTTATTATTTTAATTTTTCTAGAGTATCCATTTCGTTGATATAGTTATAGTAGATCCACAATATGATGACAAACCTAAAATGTGCTGATTTTTTTATTAAATATAGTTATATGATTAGATAAAATGATATGAAATGAAACATAAAATGATGTCTATCAAATGAATGTAATATAAAGAAGATATTACTTATTCTCATAATGTTCACAGTTAGTAATCTCCAAGTTGGGAGATTGTAAGAATAATCCCACATAATAGAAGTTTTTCATATTTACTTATCATCAGATATTCCTATCTACAAGAATGTAAAATTTTTCCTATACATTAATATTATAATTATTGATTTTCATGACTTGGAAACATTGATATACTAAAAAAACCATGATACTATATGTTCTTAGGATATAGGTTACAGTTGGTGTATCACAAATGACATCTTACTAATGAATAAGTCATGGAAGTATTTGAACCTTTTATATTTATTGGTGTTGATGTCTCTACCCATTGATTGAAATGGAACTAGTGCATTAAATAACATATACATGGTGTAATAATGAGTTTATATTAGTTATTAAATGAATAATGTGTCATGAACATAGGTTGATAATACATATTTTCTACCTCCATGACTTGATATTATATCACATTGATTATAATACATGGTAAGGGTTCATGTGTGGTTGTTGAAATTTCAACATTAACATATTTATCCTATCATCCATATCGTGTTGCAAGATCAAAAACATTGGATTTAGGAAATCCTACCTAATATTTATGGAAAATAATCCTAGAAGATGTTATGCTATGTTTTTCCACTCATCTCAATTAAAATATATTTGTATTTAATTTTTGTAATAAATATTATTCTCAATGGTACAATATTGTTTTCTTTAAGTGTTGTTGATAAAAAAACTAAAAGTAATAAAATTATTATTTATTCATTGATAAATAAATTATTTAATCATATTCATTTTCAATAAAAATTTATTCACCAGACCATGAATATGATATTTATTTAATAAATATATTTTAACCAGACTGTGAGTATATTATTTATTAATTAGTAAATTATTTAACTAAAAATCTATTTGGGTATTTGATATATGTAAATGAGGTAGGGTAGACCAAGGTAGTGTCTTACTATAAATATTAATGTACATGATTGTAAATTAATATTTATCCTTGCAGTTGTCGGTAAACACCGGAAGAAAAATAATTATTATATGAAATGGGGTATGATAAATTTTAATAAATTATAAAAGGGCCATTGTAAAATTATATAATTTTTTTTCCTTAACCATTTTTCTATAAATATATTAATATGCATTTTTTTTGGCTAATAGAGAATAGTTAATCATTGTGCATAATATATTTATCCTTAGATTCTTCTTTCTCGCATCCTCTCATGAATGATAGGAAAAATAGAGAATCTTTTAAGCCCAACAGAAACATGAAGTGATCAAGAAAAAAAAGACCATTGATCCACTGCACTAGAACCAATAATTCCATTAGTGTTAGTAAAATAAAAAAGGACCACATGCGGATAACCACTAGAGGGTTTTTACTTTGGTTCCACCATACAGAATTACAAAAATCTAAAAAGGATTTTGGCATAGCAACACAATCATTTAAGAATAATCCTAATATGTGGTACTAATTCATCCAACATAGTTAATATGATTATAATTGTAATGTAAAAAAGATCCTCTTTAGGTTTTAGTCTTTCTATGTCAATATTTGTTGGAAAATTTTCATTGGTCATGATGAATAAATTTTTCACAATTGGTGAATGATCCATCAAGTCTAACTAAAACCAAAAATTTTATTCCCAAGAAAGTATATTCTTATACATCTAGAACCATCACATCACACTTGTAAAGACCCATAAAATTCAAGGGAAATTTTTTTTCTTAATTTTCTTTGGAATTTTACAAGAGCGCGGTTTCTAACGGCACCTGATTCCGAGGCCCGGTGTGCCCGAAATCAATTTCCGAAGTTTGGCTCGGGTACGTTCAGTGAACGAACGAGCGGGATTTTCTAACTTTTTAACCGGTGCCCGGAATCGAATTCCGAGGGCACCGTTGGAACCGTAGCACCGGTAAACGCTTAGGAACTCCTGTTCTGGAGTTGCGTTCATGCGAGTGTTGATAATAAAAATTGTGGATGTTACTTTGTAATTACACTACAATTTTTATTATTTTACGCTAAGTGTTATCTCTTGTTGGATGTTGGGTAACCACCCAACCTCCCTTGGGAGGTTATGAGGGTGGTGGGGCCCACACGAACCCCACCTCTTCATATCCTCTAAAACCCCTCAACTCCCTCATAAGTTATGATATCTTAAGTTATAACTTTAGACTTAAATACGGTGAGTTGTGTGTGTGTTTTGAATTTCAAACTCTTGAAATTCTAGTGTGTTGTTGTGTTAATAAAATAAGATAGAGTCTTATTTTATAGTTTTAGTCTCCTTGAGAGAGTTGGGAAGGTTCTTCTTGTTTCTTCATCTTCATCAACCTCGACGAAGAACACGAAGAACGCCGTTCTTCAACGAAGAACTTCTTCGCCGAAGAACACGGTTCTTCCGCGACGCCATATCCGCGATGTGACGTTCTTCTTCCGCATCATCTCTTCCGCGACGGTTTTCCACGACGAACGCCATCGACAACGACTTTTCCTCCGACGTCAAAGGAATCGACACCGATATTCCACGACTACGTCAACGTGCGACTATCGAGGTAGGGGTTGTTGATTCTTGTTTAATTATTTTATTCTTGATCGTGGATCTAGCATGTCTAACGTGAGGCTTTTGAATATTATTTAAGTTGTGTTTTAATGTGAGGGGGCCGGACCGCATGAACATGGCCGAACCCCCTCCTTCGTTCTTGGTGTTTATTTTGCGGATGAATCAAGGTGGCGTGGTGTCGTCGCACCACGCGGATATTCACCGAATCTTTTTACGCGACGCCGTCGCGCCGCGCCATGGAAGGATCATCAAGAACGCGATGCCGTCGCGCCGCGTTGAAGGAAATCAAAGTGCGGCGGAGGGGCGCGGTGTCGTCGCACCGCGCCGGACGACGAACACTGCGGCCGGTTCCGGGCCGCGGCGGAATGAGGAGACCGGCGGCCGGGCCGCCGGCGTCGGAAGACGAAAAGGGGACCGGATTTTTCCGGTCCCGTTGGAGAAAACCGGCCGGCCAGCTGGCCGGCCGGATGGTAATAAAACGGGGGAAATTAATCCCCCGGCCAACTCTAAAACCCCCCCCCTCATTTAAGAGGGTGGCGGTTCCTTTGAGGGGCGGCAGGCGGCCCCCCGTTTCCTGCCAATCAAGCCCCCCACGTAGGGGGGGCGGTTTTGCAAACAGGCGCGGCTAAATAGCCGCGCCGCCCTTCAATCAGCGGGGGATTGATTCCCCCCGCGTGCCACCTCCGTGCGGCGCCAAGCCGCCGCGCTGCCGTGCCGCCGCGCCGCCGGCCGGCCGGCCGGCCGGGCCGGGTCGGACTCGGGTCGACCCGGTTCGGGCCGACCCAGGGGGGGTCAGGCCGGGTCGGCCCGGACCCGGACCCCCCTGTTTCGAATCATATTCGGTCTTTTGGACATATCTTGAGCCACGGACCTCCGATTGACGAACCGTCTGCGGCAACGCGATCTTTGGATCGAGACGGTCGTTTCGGTATATCGCACTCAAGGTTTCGGATTACTTTGAGTTCGGCCGGGTTGGTTCGTTCACGAAACCAACCGGACCTTCGGAGCGGAAACACTCATATCTTGAGCTACGGACGTCCGATTGACGTGCCGTCAGCCGTGTTGTGTTCCTCTTAGTGAGAAGGATATTTTGGCATACTCTGCCCGAGGTTTGGAAGCAGGTGGAGTACAGTCGGGTTGGTTTTGCCTTAAAAACCAACCGGGCCCCGGGGACGAAAATGCCAATAACTCTCAGACCGGGCATCCGATCGACGCGCCGTCTGTTGCGTTGAGTTCCTGTTGTCGATACGGAACTTTAGGATACATCAACTCTGGACTTTGTGACAGTTGATGTATCAGCCTCTCGGCTCGTGGAGCGGACCCTCCGAACAAGCTTGCTGTGTGCGGGAACCCTAGTGCTGGCTGCGACTGTTACTGTTACAACTACTACTGCTACTGCTACTGTGACTGCGACGACGACAGTACAGAGATCCTGTGTGGATTCGACGACGACGACTACAGCACTCAGCGATCCTACGTGGATCAGTGCTACAGGTCCTGTGTGGGCCCGATCCTGTGTTTGTCCGATCCTGTGTGGGTCTTTGCGCTAAGCGGTCCTGTGTGAACCAGCGCCTACAGGTCCTGTGTGGGCCCGATCCTGTGTGGGTCTTTGCGGTGATTATCTATAGGTCCTACGTGGGCCCGATCCTATGTGGGTCTTTTGCGGGGGTTAGTTACCTATCGATCCTTCGTGGGTCCGACGACTTAGATGGATCAGAGATCATCTTTATCGTCCTTTGAAGAAGTATACCTGTGTGAGCTGAATCCTATTGCTTCCTGTGTGGATTGTGTTGTGCAATCCTGTGTGGATTACGTTTTTCTTTCCTGTGTGGAATACGTTTACTTTCCTGTGTGGACTGAGTTGTACTTGGGCTCGGAGGTTGGAGTGTATTTGAAATTGATGACTTAGGTATATGTATGGGCATATAACTAAGCAATGTCGGTTATTACTTCGTGATTGTTCCTTTCTTCGTGGTTTATCCTTTGTGGATTTGAGGGACCTTTAGGGGTCTCGGGGTCCCTACTGAGTAGCTTATACTCACCCCAGCATGGGCTTTGCCCGCACTACGTTGTGTTGGTTGCAGACGACGGACAGCGTTGATCTTAGCTGAGGCTTGCAGAGCGGGACGGTACCCGGAGGTGGACCACTGGGCGGGACATGCATGGAGCGGACGACGGGACCCGTGGAGCAGTGGAGCTATCTGTACCCACCCTTCAGGTGGGATTTTCAGTGGACAGCTCGGTGTAGCGGCTTTTACTTTTCTGTTGTTGTTTTCCCCATTGGAGTTGTACTTTACTTACAGTTTGGGTTTGTATACTGGCCCATTTACTTTTCCGCACTTCTAGTTGTACTCTGCTTTTGCATAGTGTTTACTTTCTTCTTGCTTACTCTGTGGTGTTTGTTTAATTTACAAAGGCAATGCCTTCCCTTTTTACCAGGATTTACGCCTTGGTGCTAGTCGCCAGCCCCTGGCCTATGGAAGGCGGGCTTGGGGTAGTCACGGCACGGACCCCGAGGGCGGGTCGTGACAAATTGGTATCAGAGGAGTTCGGTTCTACCGCGAACTCTGATCTTTTCTATGTGAAGCAATAATGTTTAGCGTATTGAGTGTGGTTATCAGTCCATGGAGTCCAGTGTTGGTGCGGCGGCCGACGTATCCGTACACCAGGACCCTGACTTCTGATTTCCGACTTAATGCACGAAAACATTGATTGCGTGTGTGTTTCAAAGTTTTCTTTCTGATTTCCTTGTGTCAGCTCACCAGGTATACTGTTGACCGTGGCGCACCTGTTTCCTTTTCAGGATGTCCCCACGACGGCAGCCAGCTAGGGTTCCGAGAGTTGAGCGTGACGAAAGCCCACCGAGCGACGAGGCCTCGGTGCCGGGCCCTCTTGCAGTTGAGGCACCAACGGAGGCACCATCGATACTACCATACGTTGGGCCATCGATGCCACCAGCCTCAGCAGTAGGCGATGCACGCCACTTGAGTGCGCTACACGAGTTCCAGCGCCAGAGGCCACCCAGGTTCCGGGGAGAGATGGACCCGCAGGCGGCTGAGGATTGGCTGGAGGCTGTGGTGGGAGTCTTCAGGCTAGTGGGGACGCTGGCAGACTTCATGGTGATCTTTGCTGCCAGCCTCCTTCAGGCAGCAGCAGGAAGGTGGTGGAGCCACTTGTTTCAGTTTTGCGATGGAATGAACTTCGCATGGGAAGACTTCGAGACCTTCTTCAGGGTGGAGTTTTTTGCCAGTAGCTCTACACCCCGAGTGTGTACAGGAGATTCTGCCTTTGCCGCGTGTTTTTCGATTAGTAGCCGAGTCATCTGTGGGCAGTAGACAGATGATGCAGAGGTCCAGGAGGACCAGACTAGCAGTTGGAAGATCTCGGGTTTTAGGACCGGTGGTGTGGGGCACCCTAGGTGGGGTCAGAGCCAGGCATGCCAGAAACGGACAATGTTACTCCTGCGGCGGGAAGGGTCACCTGGCACGTGACTGTCCGACTCCTCGTACGATTGATCAGCGGGTGTTAGAGGAGCCACTGAGACAGAAGCAGCGGCGAGTGCTTGAGCAACAACCGAGTAGTGGACAAGGAAGTAGAGCTCCGAGAGCTGGTGGACAAGAGAGGAACTAGTGGATACGTCCCTTGTACTTCTAGTTCCATTTTGCTTTTGTATTCGTGTCTTGTACTATGAGCTGCAATAATAAAAAGACACTTATCTTTGTTTTCTTTACTGTCCTTTTGTTTGATTGATACTGAGTGGTCCCGGTTAAACTGTTGACTTGACCCTCACTTTTGAGATTTCAACTGGAGGGGACCCAGTAACCTCACACTGATGCCGACAGTGTGACTCGACCCTTAGAGGCGAGAGTAACGGTTGGACCTCTTGGTAGCAGCGTCGAGGCCTTACGACGTCATCCGTGCAATAAATTAACTAATCATGACGGAATTGACTGTATTAGGCAAGGAACGTGGTTCATCCAGGGGATGAGACCGAATTTCAATTTTCGGAAAAGGAGAAATCTTTGCAGCTAGAATCTTTGCAGATATCCTTCATGGATAGAGATGGAGCAGCCTTCCTTCAATCTCTCACAGTCACTCCTCCACTACTGCAGCGAGTCAGGGAGGCACAGCGTGGGGACGCTGACTGTGAGACACAGCGTGCACAGATATCCTCGGGACATGCACCTGATGGCTTCTCCCTTAGAGCAGAACTCGAAAACCTTTTCAGGGGACGTACCATGGTACCAGTCGCTTCGTGAGAGGAAGTGCTGAGAGAGTTTCACACTTCTCCATTGGCGGTACATCCTGGAGTTGCGAAAATGTACCAGGACCTCAGACGACAGTACTGGTGGCCGGGCATGAAGAAGGCAGTAGCAGAGTTCGTTTCTCGATGCCTCACCTGCCAGCAGGTGAAGGCAGAGCATCAGGTACCAGCGGGCTTGGTACAGCCCTTGGAGGTTCCGGAGTGGAAGTGGGACGACATATCTATGGACTTCATGACTGGACTTCCACGCACTTCCAGAGGTCACGACTCCATCTGGGTGATTGTTGACCGACTCACCAAGTCGGCACACTTCTTACCCATTAGAGAGCAGGGCTCAGTGGAGAGCTTGGGACGTCTCTACGTTCAAGAGATTGTGCGGCTCCACGGCGTGCCATCATTTATCGTATCCGATCGAGATGCCCGCTTTACTTCCCGGCATTGGAAGGGGTTACATGAGGCGTTCGGGACGCAGCTACGTCTGAGCACTGCCTTTCACCCTCAGACGGATGGTCAGACGGAGAGGACCATTCAGACTCTTGAGGACATGCTCCGCGCATGTGTCCTCGACTTTGGTCGTAGCTGGGAGGACCACCTACCCTTAGTGGAGTTCGCGTACAACAACAGCTACCACTCCACTATCGGGATGGCACCGTACGAGGCGTTGTACGACCGAACTTGTAGATCTCCTTTGTGCTGGACAGACCCTGGAGAGTCAGCACTGGTGGGACCAGAGATGGTCCAGGCCACGACAGAGAAGGTCCAGGTCATCCAGGAGCGGATGAGGACAGCTCAGAGCCGGCAGAAGTCATATGCTGACAGGAGGCGGAGGCCACTAGAGTTCGAGGATGGTGACCACGTCTTCTTTCAGGTCTCACCTCGACGTGGTATTCAGAGATTTGGCCGAGGCGGCAAGTTATCTCCGCGCTTCATCGGACCCTTCCAGGTCCTCATCAGGGTTGGCGAGGTGGTTTATCGCCTGGCTCTACCACCTCAGTTGCACCGGGTGCACGACGTCTTCCACGTATCCCAGCTGAGGAGATACGTGCACGACCCGACGCACATCATTGAGCATGGGGAGCTTGACGTTGACGATGGGGCGACTTTTACGGAGGTCCCGGTGGAGATCGAGGATCGACAGGAGCGGGTCCTGCGTGGGCGATCGATTCCTCTTGTGCACATCAGATGGCAGCACGGGAATCTCCAGGAGAGCACATGGGAGCGGGAGGCTCAGATGCGTGCTCAGTACCCTCATTTGTTTCCCTAGTTCTTGATATATCATTACGGGGACGTAAAGACCTGAGGTGGGAGTAATGTAAAGACCCGTAAGATTCAAGGGAAATTTTTTTTCTTAATTTTCATTGGAATTTTACAAGAGCGCGGTTTCTAACGGCACCTGATTCTGAGGCCCGGTGTGCCCGGAATCAATTTCCGAAGTTTGGCCCGGGTACGTTCAGTGAACGAACGAGCGGGATTTTCTAACTTTTGAACCGGTGCCCGGAATCGAATTCCGAGGGCACCGATGGAACCGTAGCGCCGGTAAATGCTTAGGAACTCCTGTTCTGGAGTTGCGTTCATGCGAGTGTTGATAATAAAAATTGTGGATGTTACTTTGTAATTACACTACAATTTTTATTATTTTACTCTAAGTGTTATCTCTTGTTGGAAGTTGGGTAACCACCCAACCTCCATTGGGAGGTTATGAGGGTGGTGGGGCCCACACGAACCCCACCTCTTCATATCCTCTAAAACCCCTCAACTCCCTCATAAGTTATGATATCTTAAGTTATAACTTTAGACTTAAATAAGGTGAGTTGTGTGTGTGTTTTGAATTTCAAACTCTTGAAATTATAGTGTGTTGTTGTGTTAATAAAATAAGATAGAGTCTTATTTTATAGTTTTAGTCTCCTTGAGAGAGTTGGGAAGGTTCTTCTTGTTTCTTCATCTTCTTCAACCTCGACGAAGAACACGAAGAACGCCATTCTTCAACGAAGAACTTCTTCGCCGAAGAACACGGTTCTTCCGCGACGCCATATCCGCGACGTGACGTTCTTCTTCCGCATCATCTCTTCCGCGACGGTTTTCCGCGACGAACGCCATCGACAACGACTTTTCCTCCGACGTCAAAGGAATCGACACCGATATTCCATGACTACGTCAACGTGCGACTATCGAGGTAGGGGTCGTTGATTCTTGTTTAATTATTTTATTCTTGATCGTGGATCTAGCATGTCTAACGTGAGGCTTTTGAATATTATTTAAGTTGTGTTTTAATGTGAGGGGGCCGGACCGCATGAACACGGCCGAACCCCCTCCTTCGTTCTTGGTGTTTATTTTGCGGATGAATCAAGGTGGCGTGGTGCCGTCGCACCACGAGGATATTCGCCGAATCTTTTTACGCGACGCCGTCGCGCCGCGCCATGGAAGGATCATCAAGAACGCGACGCCGTCGCGCCGCGTTGAAGGAAATCAAAGTGCGGCGGAGGGGCGCGGTGCCGTCGCACCGCGCCGGACGACGAACACCGCAGCCGGTTCTGGGCCGCGGCGGAATGAGGAGACCAGCGGTCGGGCCGCCGGCGTCGGAAGCCGAAAAGGGGACCAGATTTTTCCGGTCCCGTTGGAGAAAATCGGCCGGCCAGCTGGCCGGCCGGATGGTAATAAACCGGGGGAAATTAATCCCCCGGCCAGCTCTAAAAACCCCCCCTCATTTAAGAGGGGGGCGGTTCCTTTGAGGGGGGGCAGGCGGCCCCCCGTTTCCTGCCAATCAAGCCCCCCACGTAGGGGGGCGGTTTTGCAAACAGGCGCGGCGAAATAGCCGTGCCGCCCTTCAATCAGCGGGGGATTGATTCCCCCCGCGTGCCGCCTCCGTGCGGCGCCAAGCCGCCGTGCTGCCGCGCCGCCGCGCCGGCCGCGCCGGGTCGGACCCGGGTCGGGTAGACCCGGTTCGGGTCGACACGGTTCGGGCCGACCCAGGGGGGTCGGCCCGGACCCGGACCCCCCCGTTTCGAATCAGATTCGGTCTTTTGGCCATATCTTGAGCCACGGACCTCCGATTGACGAACCGTCTGCGGCAACGCGATCCTTGGATCGAGACGGTCGTTTCGATATATCGCACTCAAGGTTTCAGATTACTTTGAGTTCGGCCGGGTTGGTTCGTTCACGAAACCAACCGGGCCTTCGGAGCGGAAACGCTCATATCTTGAGTTACGGACGTCCGATTGACGTGCCGTCAGCCGTGTTGTGTTCCTCTTAGTGAGACGGATCTTTTGGCATACTCCGCCCGACGTTTGGACGCATGTGGAGTACGGTCGGGTTGGTTTTGCCTTAAAAACCAACCGGGCCCCGGGGACGAAAATGCCAATAACTCTCAGACCGGGCGTCCGATCGACGCGCCGTCTGTTGCGTGGAGTTCCTGTTGTCGATACATAACTTTAAGATACATCAACTTTGGACTTTGTGACAGTTGATGTATCAGACTCTCGGCTCGTGGAGCGGACCCTCCGAACAAGCTTGCTGTGTGCGGGAACCCTAGTGCTGGCTGCGACTGTTACTGTGACTACTACTGCTACTACTGCTATTGTGACTGCGACGACGACAGTACAGAGATCCTGTGTGGATTCGACGACGACGACTACAGCACTCAGCGATCCTACGTGGATCAGTGCTACATGTCCTGTGTGGGCCCGATCCTGTGTGGGTCCGATCCTGTGTGGGTCTTTGCGCTCAGCGGTCCTGTGTGAACCAGCGCCTATAGGTCCTGTGTGGGCCCGATCATGTGTGGGTCTTTGAGGTGATTATCTACAGGTCCTACGTGGGCCCGATCCTGTGTGGGTATTTTGCGGGGGTTAGTTATCTATCGATCCTTCGTGGGTCCGACGACTTAGATGGATCAGAGATCATCTTTATTGTCCTTTGAAGAAGTATACCTGTGTGAGCTGAATCCTGTTGCTTCCTGTGTGGATTGTGTTTTGCAATCCTGTGTGGATTACGTTTTTCTTTCCTGTGTGGAATACGTTTACTTTCCTGTGTGGACTGAGTTGTACTTGGTCTCGGAGGTTGGAGCGTATTTGAAATTGATGACTTAGGTATATGTATGGGCATATACCTAAGCAATGTCGGTTATTACTTCGTGATTGTTCCTTTATTCGTGGTTTATCCTTTGTGGATTTGAGAGACCTTCAGGGGTCTCGGGGTCCCTACTGAGTAGCTTATACTCACCCCTGCACGGGCTTTGCCCGCACTACGTTGTGTTGGTTGCAGACGACGGAAAACGTTGACCTTAGCTGAGGCTTGCAGAACGGGACGGTACCCGGAGGTGGACCACTGGGCGGGACGTGCACGGAGCGGACGACGGGACCCGTGGAGCAGTGGAGCTATCTGTACCCACCCTTCAGGTGGGATTTCCAGTGGACAGCTCGGTGTAGCGGCTTTTTCTTTTCAGTTGCTGTTTTCCCCTTTCGAGTTGTTCTTTACTTACAGTTTGGGTTTGTATACTGGCCCATTTACTTTTCCGCACTTCCAGTTGTACTCTGCTTTTGCTTAGTGTTTACTTTCTGCTTGCTTACTCTGTGGTGTTTGTTTACTTTACAAAGGCAATGCCTTCCCTTTTTACCGGGATTTACGCCTTGGTGCTAGTCGCCAGCCCCTGGCCTATGGAAGGCGGGCTTGGGGTAGTCACAGCACGGACCCCGAGGGCAGGTCGTGACAACACTTCTCATATATTTAAATGTATTAAATTGTGACACACAAATGAAAAAAGAATATAGAATGTAAAATACTGTCTTAATCAACTACATCGTCCACTATCATAAGCGATAAATCACATTCATACTGCTCATTTTTAGCAACAGTATTCACCTAAACCGATTCATAATCTCTTTAGAATTATTATTTTTTATTTCTTGTTTAACTGAATGAAATTTTACCAGTTTTATATCAGAATTCATTTTTTTGGAAAAATCCAAATATTCAAAGTCACTGCTTGATATCGATTGGGTTCTCTATACCCTAGTCCTCGATCCATATCATCACTCCATCAACCATTAAATATAGTTACCTCTAATTATTAGTATAAAGATATCGTTATTACCTATACACTCACTATTGTTAGTATTTATTTAGGCTTCATTCAAAAAAATGATGAAATCAAATCATCCAAAATCAATGTGTATTTTATAATTAGTATTTGGGTGATGATATTATCATTATAATTTGTAAAAGAACCAAATAAAAGAAAGGTTTTTTATTTAATTTATAGATCCACCCCATTGCCTTTATCCCAAGTATTTTAATCTAATATAGATATTTCAGTTACACGTTTGGCGAACTCATCCTATTTTTATCCCATATATCCATTTTAAAACATTCATAATTTATACAATCTCTTTTAAAATGCAAATAATTTTAAAATATTTAATTATATACATTATTTACTATATCATCCATATTTATTATGGTTCTATCATATCCATCACCTACCAAAATTGTTTATCCACAAAATAAAAATAATGTTGTTGATAACCAAATATCACATATAATTTTGATCATCATGTATAATTTTTAAAATGTTCTTTAATTTTTTCTTCAATTCCTTAACTATCTCTTTATAAGATAAAATTCATCTATCCATTTTTTATATAGGGTGAAATAATTTTTTCCATTAAAAAAAATGGAAGAAAATATTATATTGTAAATAGACCATATTTAATTAGAATTAAAATTTATAACCTTTATTTGATAGTAGATGTTTCATAATAAATAATAATTTCATTATAAATAAATTGAAACAAAACCAAAAAAATGTCATGTTTTGGTGAAAGAATACCCGACCATAGAATTATTAATTTTATTATTAAATAAATAATTCGAAACATATAAGGATTAAATTGAAAAAACATGTATTATAGTCTAATTAGTTATGTAATATCTTGTGGCCCTTTAATTGGTTATTATTCACTATCAATCAGAGAAGTGATCTAAAGTTCCCACACTTTCACCCTTTCCCCCTTATTGTTTGTTTAATAATCATATGATCACCCTCTCTGTATTCCCCGAGAGAATTTGTTCACGCTTTTTTACCTGAAGGAATAAACCAACCCTTCTCATATCAATTTGGAATCCCCCACTATATATTTCATGACTTCCAAATGAAATTCCCTTAAAATACTTTCACATCAGAATATTAAGCTAATCACAACATTAACAAATAGAAATTGTATATGGAAATTACTTTCTCTTTTTATTTTCATTATATAAGTCATTTTATGAATAATATCAAAAGAATGTTAAGATAAATATTTATTCATAATTAAAATCTTTTTTAGTTATTTTAAATACAGAAATGATTAGTGTTACTAACAGATGGTCTTGATTGATGGTTGATACAACTTGTTATTTATTTTATTATTAATTATATGTAACCATCAGACATCACATAGTGGAATATATTATGGGAAACTCATTCTACATGGTACCATAAGAGGTTCCTCAAATTTACATAGAAACATATAAATTTCTACCCAAATGGGACCAATAGGGTGTTAGACAAAGGGTATTTTAATAGTGCTTCATTCCATACAACATGACTTTTTAATACCATGATTGATGTTATCCTCACCCTCACTACATTATGTATATAATAAATTGTGCTTTTTTCTTGTCAATTAGATCACCCTATATCCAATCTACTACATCCTGAATCATTTTTGAACCTCTTTATTTCATCAAAACCACTATTGTTGAATGGATTCAATAATCATGTTATCCCAAATTAATTTTGGGATACCCAGATTACTGTTGTGATCCTTCATCACCATCTCCTGGATTACTATTAGGCTTTACAAATCACTACCAGTCTCCTTCATCATAACATGGATCAACATCAATCTTCTTCATCATTGTTTTATTTACCCCAAACCTTCTTGGATTACTATAGGTTCATTCTGTGTATAATGTTCCAGCATCATGTCACTCATTCATTAAGTCCATTATATGGAAGTCATTTTACACATATTTAGGGTTCTCATTATGCGCACCATATCACATAGACATTTGGGTCCGGAAAATAATTACACCTTTCACCAATTTATTTAGGTCTAAAAACCATGCACTATTTACCCAACCATTTTGAGGCCAATTATCCATCACCATTTCATATGGTATATTTGAGAGCTACTAATCGTCATCATAAGAATTCATTATATTCTTTAGTGGATTGGGAGTTATGTTGTGCATGATCTAACTTCAAATAATCAGAAGTTATCATCTAGAATTTGAATAGTAGAAATAAAGAACCATAATAATCCCATTCAAATGGTTTAAAAAAATTAGAATACTAGTTTATCCTATGTCACTATGGAGTAATGAAAACTCCAAAAAACCCTGATAAGAACTTCTGAAAGAATACGACTGAATGTAAAGAAATGAAAATATTAATAAAAAATTTTCTCCCGTTCAAAATTTATTCTTGATCTATTAGGAAAATGGAACAATTTCATCTATTAAATTAATAAATGATGATTAAGATGTGAATCAAACATAATAAAAAAATTATCACACCCTACTATTTGTAGATGAATTTAGTGAATGAAAAATGTTCCAACTTTTTTTGATCTTCATGGTGAGATTGTACATATAGATATGTTATTTTCATAAACACATTCACATTTTTCAAATTAATCCACATCCTTAACTCCTCGTTCTAGGGAACAATACATGTCTCAAAAAAATCCTTAATATTAAACTTACATATATTTCAATATACCCAAATGTGTTGTTAGTGCATCATTAATTGTTTTTCACCATTACACATTCCTCTATATACTTATCAAGGAATGTTTTGATTTCTTACATCTAACTACATGATTTTAGTCACCCCCCATCCTAACATCCAATTTTGTTTCCAATCTACTGCATCATTAGAGGTTTTACGTATAAGACTTCAATAACCTATACATTTATTAGTTGTAGTTAATTTGCGAGAAATTTGTTTTCCCATTTATAACTTAACAATATACCACATGAGAATTACCTTTAAGAATCCACAAAAAATTCTCTACTGGTCTCTGAAAACCACTTCCACTCTCAATATTCCAATAAAAATGTTAATTCATACAATATAATTCTAAGAATCATATCATGATTATATTTTATAAATTCCCCATCATATCCCAACGTGCTATCTTTTTAAGTGTGTCAATCAGATTCTAAACTCTATACACATTCTTTTAATATAAAGACTTGGATTCCAACAAAATACCAACAATATGATATTTAAACTAAATTTTCATTATCAAAGAATAAAACATTATATTTTTTACAAGTGGATTTCACTTTTTAAATCCCAAAACAACACTCTATTCTATGAACATCTTATAGGATCTTCTAAAAACTCCACTAACTATATACACTCCTTCCCAACCTGTTTTAATATAATGTACTCAACATTAATTACTAAAATTTAAACTATATGTGAACTTTTATACACCCAAATCATAGTTATGCCTCCGTATGTTAACACATATCCTAGGGTGATCCTATGAGTGTATAGATCTACACAAAAGTATAAAATTGGAAATCATTACAATGATTCTTCAACTGCAAATATAAGATAAAAAATCAATGAACCATTATGATACCATATGATCCACTTCACTTCTTCCTAGTGCTCGATTTTAGGATTCTCTATGAAATTATAACTACCACCACTTTCTATGAAATACACATATGAGTACAAGTCTAGGAATACATCAATATTTTTTCAAATAATTAAAAACAATTCCATGTACGTAGACTCTTTTTCTATACATGACTCCCCCACTTTGCTGAAATTGAAATTACTTCCCATGGGAATGGTAATAATTTTTCATCACACATATCAAAGTGTTCTGCCAACTTCTATATGTATTTAAGATAATTCCAGAATAATGTTCCCTAGAAAAAATCTCATATAATACGCATCCCCAAGATTTATATTTCTAGACCAATATCCTTTATCACTAAAATTTTGGAGAAAATGGATTTCATATCACCAATCCTTTATATTATCAAATCAGTAAGAATAATTTCATAGATAAAGAGAAGTATGGTGATGAAGATCCCATCATCATACACATTCTAGTAATAAAAAATATACAAATTTATTTGGATGATTTTTTTCATTATAAAGGAATTAAACCACTAGTTCCACTACCAGGGATCCCGCTTCAACCTAGAAGTGATCCTTTGTATATTGTACATGAAATTATAATTTAATTTATCCATAAAAACTTATTGATAGTCCATGAACATTTTGTCATCTAAATATCTATTATGAAATTTTTTTCCCCTGTATAATCCTTAGAAATGTAATCCTTTCATGTAATCCATATTGAGAACCATATTAATTGACATGTTTTTAAAAACTAGTGAAATAGTTTGTAAAAATAAATACCTTAACTTTATTTAAAAAATTTCATGAAAGGTATATCATTATTACTCTATCTACCATCCACTTCGTCCTTTAGTTTATAATACAATTTATTCTAATGTAAAATCCACTGATTAGGTATTTCTGTTATCTATCATATTTTATACCCGTGTATGGAATCAATTTTTTCTCTAATCAACGACTCAAACTAATCTGAGTCTCTAAGACCGACAACATATTATGGTCTCTTAGGCTATCTATTGTGCAATAGAAGAAAATAGTGCAATTCATTTACAAATTTTTGAACATGTAATCTAATCCTAGTATATCTTTTCAATTAACAAGAATCTCTGGTCTATAAAATACCTCTAATTTTAGAATATCACCTTCAAATGCCCTTACATGATCTTCAGTATTCCATGATCTCTCTAGTACATCAATCCGTTGATACACTGTCAAATTATTACATCATTCCAAAATATATTTTAAAAATGTTGGGGTATCCAAAAATGACATACTATATGTATTTTATAGATAATATATGAATTTCGCGCATGTATTCCATCAAAGATCCACCTATGATGATACTTTTAACTCACTATTGACCTCCATGTTTATAAAATTTCCAAAATATCCCTTTATTGAAGAATAATTTATGTCTTAAACAATATTATAAGAGTTAATTTTTATATAAAAATTTATAGTCTTCATTTTTATACAATATAATGTGACATGGTTAGGAAGTAGCATCTAGATTATCCATTACCTTGGAATCAATGTGGATATAAGTGAGAAAACTGATTAATTTGGGAATATATTTTTCATTATTTCATTTAGACTAACAATATTCTATATGATCCTACCCACATGGATACGAAGGACATATATTCCCCATGTAAGATCTAGAATTCATAATTTTTCTTCAAAATACTTTAGTAACTTAATTTAAAATAATATTATCTTTAACATATTAACTAATTTTTGATACATTAACTTTGAAACAATGTTTTTTTTAAATTTCATTGTAAGGTCTTCTAAAATTTTATCCCCTTTCTCCAAAAGAGCCTCTAGAACACTCTACCTCTATATTCACCACTATGATAGTCCTTAAACACTATATTTTTCATTAAGTCTTTTTTTCCACCATAGATTTACATTTATGAATGTTCTGATTAAATCAAAATTATGCATAATAAAAACACAAAAAACTTTGGTGTCACATCATTGATGAAGGTAACATAGTATTGTGGGATATTTTGAGAAGAAACTTGATAATGGCACCATAGATCAATATAAAACATCTCTACCATTAATTTTGTTTTTATATTACCATCCACTCGGAGCGAAACCATCTTCTACATCCCAAGATTGAAATATTCACATGTTTTATACTTCATGATTTTGATCTATAAAATTATCATAGAATATAATATTTTTATCCTTTCCTCAATTATGTAACCATGATTTTTTTTCTATAAAAATTCATATGTTAATTTCATATAAAACCTTTCATCTTATAAAACATTTATTAGTTGCAATGATCCATCTTTTAAAACATTTTCCACCACTATGGAACAACATGTAAATTGAAATAATCTATCCTAATAAATTTCATATACAACAATGTCATCCAAATTCCCTACCAAAATTATAGTGACCTGTGGTTTTCCGTCAAAAACATGACTCCATTATAGATTTAAAGTATCTTATGTCCTTTATAGCGGTATACTAGTAAATTTACTATAGTAGAAGACCTTCGATATTTTATTGATGGTCTAATTAATCATATGATGTGGTGTTTATGAATTTTAAAAAATTGATCATGTAGTGACAATGACTATAACCATGGAAAAAACAATGGATTAAAGTGACTAAGGCTCATCAAGGTATGGATTGTTTCTTGAATTCCATCCTCATTATTTATGATTAATTTTTTTATAAAATACATCCATTATATATTTCTCTGTTTATATTATTATTGATGGATTATCAGCATTGGATTTTTGTGGGAATTCTTCCTAAATGAATTCAACTATATTTGTGGTTTGTTTGGGAAATGATTCTTATGGAATTACTTCTCAGTCCTTTATATTTTACCCCTTATTGATTATCCCTTGTATAGAATTTTTTTTGTTTATTTTGAGTTATTTATCTGTTGGTTGATATTCTCATAGACTAAAAATCATTACATACCCTAATTTTCATGGGGAATAAATTTTTTATCCATCGATTGGAAAGGTGGATAGATATTAGGGATATCATATTTTCAATGAGGAAATGTGTTTTGGTGATTATCAAATTTCTAATATTATAACAGTAATAAGATGAACTCTAATGGAATGATGGGGAAATCAAGACAGATCAATTTACCAAATTCTAAAAGATATGTAGAAAATGATAGATTGATAAAAGAGTAAAAAACCTCCATGATATTCGATTGAATGGTCGTATAGTTGAGAGATAATATGGGAAGTGTTAGAGAAATAATGGGGGATTTTTAAAAATTAGCGGAGAACATTATTACTTTATAAGTCGTTTCTAAGAACTGAAATTTTGTACCACCCTAACATCTGTTATAGGTTATAAAAAAATTATACATATCATGCATCATTAAATATGAATTCTTACACCATTTATGGTTAATGAGTACATTTCTAGTCACATGGAATGAATCATAGATACACACGATATAAGGCCCCAACATTAAACATCTCTTAATATTGAATTAAATGAATAATTCACATTGAGGATCTTTTCAGGTTTATAGTTTTAGATAATTAGGACATAACTGTTACATCTCAAAAGATTACAAAGTACACTATGTTTCAATAAGAATAAAACTCTTAAAAAGAAACATTTCTAGTTCCATGCTTTTGATAGCATGACTTTCCCTTGATCCCATCCTTGACCCTATTCGACATTACGTTCCATGAAAAACATTTCAAAAAAACATGGGGTGAGTATAAGAAGCTCAGTAAGGGATACACAAATAATGGAAACTGTTAGTTTTTCAAACATCAATTAAGCCATGTATACATTATCAAAGTAATACCTTCATCTTTATGATGTAGTAAAAACTCTTCACTGAATAAAATATCATTACTTACCCTTTTGTAACCAAAGTATTACCATAAAACCCATATAAAGAACACATGAAATATAAAGGTAACTTGGGACATAAACATACTTAAGTTGAATAACCATACGGTCGACTTCCACACATATCACTTAATGGAATAGCCATACGGCCGACTTCCATACCCAATGCATTTGAGGTTATTACATAACCACCCATCCTAGTATTCACGACACCACCCGTCATATGGTTTATCACGTAACCACCGTTCAAATGTCCAAGTACCATTATAAAATCATAAGACATAAAACAAACATAATGGAAAGAATACATTTCCACATATTGATCACAATATATCACTCAAACATATTGACAAAAAAATCCATTATAAAAACCATTTTCAGTACCAAAATATATAAAAGATTATATTGTATTTATTTCATTTCAAAAAACATCACAACTTGTTGAGGAAGCCAAAGACCAAATAATACTCAGAGTGGCGGAAAAGGTCGTTGTCACCGCGTACGTTAAAAGAAACATTCCTTTTTGTAATTTAGTAAAATGATTCGTAGAGAAAGATTACTTTTATATAAAAGTAAAATTCAAAGGGTTTTATACACTGTATAAAAGATAGTTGTGTATAAAACGAAATATGACTCAATAAAAGGAGATTGAGATGAAGTCCATTACCTCAGGTACGACTTGACTAGATCGTTCTTTAACGTCCTGAATAATAAACGTGAGATAATTTCTAATTGCTTAGGAAACATTTTCAAGTTCATTATTCCTTTTATTTCATTTATTACCATGTCATGAACACTATGTAATTATTTAAGTTATTAACGGTCATTTTAAAGATCATTGGTACTTGAGTCAAAAATATGCTCTTTATAATTACAAGTTGTTCATGTATCCATTATATCCAGATTTATAATCATGATGTAGATATCATATATATACATTATATAAATTCATTTATAATATTACATAATCATTTAGAGGTATGAAATGAAATGCACCGTTCATGGAGACGGTAAGCCGTACGTACGCATGAACGCTACTTTCATTTCTATGTCATATTAATGGAATTAAAACTAAATGATAGGTATGTATATTTTAATTCAATAATTATATTAATCATTTAGATGTAACATAAATCATATATATCCCTTATATATATGTACTTATAATAGTACATTACATTTGGGGATAATAAATGAAATGCACTGTTCATGGAGACGGTAAGCCATACGTACGCATGAACACTACTTTCATTTCTATCTCAAACTTTAATGGGAAGAAATAATAATGATATAGAGGTATATTATAATTCCAGTATAACATCATATATAATAACTTTAAATCCATTTTTATACGTCCCACCTATGGCACTAACGAATGAAATCACTTTGAGGGGGCGGTAGTCTGCACTTCCTAAAATAAAATTATCGTGTTTACCCATAATGGAAGCCATAATGGTATGATCAAAATGAAAAATACAGAAGTTTAAGGAAAACATAAACATATTATATTTCATATATAAATATATTTTCATCTTAATTTCCACCTTTGAAGGTGTTAAATGAATGTTGAACAATCATCGTTTCAGGAGGCAAAAATTCGCCGTCCACGGAAACAATATGTTCTTTAACCATTAGATGTAGGGGTGTGTAAGTGTAGCTCGAATAATTATTATAAAAACATCCTAGTATTTTTATTATACTGCAGTTGTTACAAATGAAAAGAATAAAAAGAGTTTAGGGGGTGGGAGAATCAAAATAAAACAAAAGGACTCAAAAGAGGACATTACCTTAAAATCGGGTAACTCTCTTTGGTTTGAGCACAAAGGCTTCCTTGGGAAGACTTCTGCCCAATGTTAGGCCACACAGAGTAACAGAGGGATTTGGAGAGACACAATGGGCAGGGGTTGGCCGATCCAAAGGCTTTGGATGTGTGGGTAAGGAGGTAGAGGTGGGGACCTTTTATAAGAGGAGAGGAGGGCCACTCTTGGAAAGGTATAAAATGTAACTTTATTTTCAAATGAGTTTCGGATTTTAATTGGTCCCACATTGATGTGTTTCGAGGATAAGGTGATAAGGGTTTGAAATAGACCCATCCATTATGTTTAGTCCATGTTTAGGTCTTAGATTTTACATTATCTTTCCATTTTATTTAAATCGTTACATAATGAGGTCATCGCTTCATCATCATGATGTCATAAATAATTTAAATTATTTAATGTATAAAAATTATAATAAAATAATATTATGTAGGAAATATTTTTAGATTTCCAATGAATATTTATAGTCCAAATGATCATTTATGTATACAAAATTAAAAATATTTTACATAGGAGAGACATTCATTGTTACATTTAACATTCTTTAAAAATAAAAAGATAAAAAGTCACTTTCTCACAAAAGTGATTCCATGGGGCCCCCAAGATTGGAACAAGACATATCCTGGTCGGCCATGAGACAACCATTAGCCTTAGGACACATTTTGTTGTCATTTTATATTATTATGATACTATTTTATTATCCTTAACTACCCGATTACTCATTAATCGAGATAATTAAAGATAATTACCGTCGTCACTATTCAGAATGTCCAAAAACAAAAGAGTCATGATTAAATAATTTGTACCTTCTGATTCTAAATATGTCATCCATTTTACCAAATTACAAACACAGAAATTGCAATAATTGGTTTAAAGATAATTCTCGTTGTCAAAACAAATAGCGGGTTTTTTAGAAACAATATTTATGAAAAGTTTGGCACTTGTTTGTGCCTAATTCCAAAGTGAAATTAATCCCAATGACCATAATTGAATTAAATGGTAAAATTATATTCTAATTACACCTTTAAACAATTTAAAAATATAATATAACCATATAATTAAATTATATGAAAAAGCAGTTTGATGTAAAATTCAGTATTTTTCACTATTCATTGAAAAATGAACATTTTCAGAAAAATACCAAAAATTAACCCAAGGTAAATTTCAATGTCCCAATCATAAATAATATGTTTATTTTGATAAATAGAGATTATAAAATTTTCAAAAAGTGGATTTAAAAATGGTTCTCCATCAAAAGGCGGTTAATCGACCTTTTAAAGAATATTAGAATTTTATGCTTAAAAACCGGATTCATTTGCATTTGTAATCCTCTAAAAATTATTGTAAAGAGTAAAAATATTTGAAAAACATATATAATAATATTTTAGTTATTTCTATCCTTTCCCGCCAATACAACATTTATTTGTTAACTACCATTTAAAATAATATTATTTTATTACTAGTGTACAACGTAAGACTTCAATGAAACTCTTTATTGCGTATCAGGTACGCTATCGAACATAGCAACCCCTTTAAAGTAAAATTAATATTTAATTAGTAAATATTAATAAATATGAAAATGTTTTGTTCATTATTTTCCTGGGATGTTACATCCCCCCCCCTTTAGGAACTGCGTTCTCTCAATTTTATTCACTTATCAAAATAAGTGGGGGTATTTATCCCTCAGAGCATTTTCAGATTCCCACATTGCCTCTTCCACCATATGGTTTTTCCACAAAACCTTTATCTGGTGAATTACCTTATTTTTCAACACTTTCTCTCTTCGGTCAAGAATATGGATAAGTTGTTCTTCATAAGATAGGTTCTCTTCCAGCTGAACTACATCTGGACTCAAAACATGGGATGGATCTGGCATATACTTCCTCAACATCGAAACATGAAAAACATTGTGTACCTGAGATAAACTCGGAGGTAAAGCAACTCTATATGCAACTGATCCAACTCTCTGTAGAATTTCATATGGTCCAATGAACCTTGGACTCAGCTGTCCTTTCTTACCAAATTGCATCACACTTTTCCATAGAGAAACCTTGAGAAAAACATGATCACCTACCTCGAAAGATAGATCCTTCCTCCGGTAATCTTCATAACTCTTCTGCCTGCTCTGAGCTATTCTCATGTGTTTCTGAATCAACTGGAAATTATCCGCCATCTCTTCTACCAATTATGGTCCCATCAGCTTCCTTTCACCCACTTCATCCCAAAATGCTGGAGTTCGACACCGCTTCCCATATAATGCCTCAAATGGTTCCATCTGTATACTGGAATGAAAACTGTTATTATAAGAAAACTCAACCAAGGAAGTATGTTGGGCCCAACTTCCCTGATAATCCATCGAACTAGCTCGTAGCATATCCTCCAAGGTCTGAATTGTTCGTTCTGACTGCCCATGTGATTGCAGATGAAAAGCTGTACTAAAATTTAATTCAGTACCCAACGACTTCTGAAGGCCTTTCCAAAAGTTAGAAGTAAACCTGGGATCATGATCAGACAAAATGGAGAGAGTAACTCCATGTAACCTGACTAACTCTTTAAGCTCCAAAGGGGAAAGTTGATCTAGTGAAAAAGTATCTCGTATATCAAGGGAATGAGCAGATTTAGTCAAGAGATCAACAATAACACATATTGCATTGTTACTTCTAGACGTCTTCGGTAATCCCATGAAAAAATCCATGGATATGTTTTCCCATTTCCACTCTGGCACTGGTAAAGGCTGAAGCATCCCTTTTGGCAACTGCTGCTCTGCCTTAACCTGGTGACAAGTCAAACACTTCACAGTAAAATCAGAAATATCCCGTTTCATTCCATCCCATCAGAAATACTCCCGCAGATCTCTGTACATCTTAGTACTGCTAGGATGAACTGAAAATGGGGAACTATGAGCCTCACATAACAACTCATTCTTCAGATTTGAATCACAAGTCACACATAACCTCTTCCCAAACCTCAAAACACAATCATTATCAATGTTGAATTCAAGAAGCTTACCCTTCTGAACCAGCTCTACCTTTTTCTTTAACTCACTATTTTGCTTCTGTGCTTGCTTGATTCTGTCTGATAGGGATGATCTTATTGATACCTGAAACAAAACAGAAGAACTTCATGCACCAACAACTTCTATGCCAAAGATCATCAAATCAAAAACCAATGGATCTCTTTCCAAAAGTAGCATGGTTAATGAAGCATTACTTTTTTGAATCAAAGCATCAACCATATTATTTGATTTTCCGGATGGTAATGAATTGTACAATAATATTCCTTGATTAATTCCATCCATCTATTCTGTCTCATGTTCAATTATTTCTGAGTGAATATATACATCAAACATTTTTGATCAGTATATATTTCACACTTTACTCTATACAAATGATGCCTCCAAATTTTTAAATTGAAAACAACAGCAGGTAATTCTAAATCATGCGTAGGGTAATTTACCTCATGAGTTTTTAACTGACGTGAAGCCTAAGCAATTACCTGACCGTTCTGCATAAGGACACAACCAAGTCCTTTCAACGAAGCATCAATGTATATAACAAACTCACCATTCCTGGAAGGAAGTTCCAAAATTGGGGAATTCACCAATCTTATTTTCAACTCCTGAAAACAATCATCACATTCTTTTGTCCAGATAAAATTAACACCCTTCCGAGTTAGCTTAGTCACTGGACTAGATAACCGTGAAAAATTTTCAACAAACCTTCAGTAGTAACCTTCCAAACGAAGAAAACTACGGATCTCGGTTACATTTGTTGGTCTTGGCCATTCTTCAACAACTTTAGTTTTAGCAGGATCAACAGTTATGCCATATTTTGAAACAATGTAACCCAGGAAAGAAATTTGTTGCAACCAAAACTCACACTTTCTAAATTTCCCATACAATTTATTTTCTTTTAAGGTTTGTAAAATAACCCTTAAATGTCTTTCATGATCCTCTTTACTTCTAGAAAACACCAAAATATCATCAATAAACACAACAAAAAACTTATCACCCGAGTCAACTGAGCCATCACTACAACAAACTCTGCAATTCTGATTCTGACAATCTCAGGTTGCTGATTTAGAAGGTCATTTCCCTATATATGACTTCCTAACATAGCTGACATGTTTCCTCTATGGAAAAACATTCATAACATATAAATACCTTAGGAGAAGCAACATGGTAATCCTTAAAATCTATATCATTTCAGTCATAACATAAATTAACTTATAATTTAACAATTTTATAACTCTAAAGTTGTTTAAACCTCCCTCTGATACCAACTATAAGGCCTAATCCATATCTTAATATTGAATTAAATGAATAATTCACATTGAGGATCTTTTCAGGTTTAGAGTTTTAGAGAATTAGGACATAATTGTTACATCTCAAAATATTACAAAGTAGTCTAAGTTTCTATAAAATAAAAACTCTTAAAAAGAAACATGTCTACTTCCATGTTTTAGATAGCATGACTTTACCTTGATCCCATCCATGACCCTATTCCACATTAAGTCCTATGAAAAACATTTCAAAAAAACATGGGGTGAGCATAAAAACCTCAGTAAGGGATACACAAATAATGAAAACTGTTAGTTTTTCAAACATCAAGAAAACCATGTATACATTATCAAAGTAATACCTTTACCTTTATGAAGTAGTAAAAACTCTTCACTAAATAAAATATCAATACATACACTTTTGTATCCAATGGATTACGATAAAACCCATATAAAGAACACATAATATATAAAGGTAACTTGGGACATAAACATACTTAAGTGTAATAACCATACAGTCGACTTCCACACATATCACTTAATGGAATAGCCATACGGCCGACTTCCATACCCAATGCATTGGAGGTTATAACGTAACCACATGTCCTGGTATTCACGACACCACTCATCATATGTTTTATCACATAACCACACGTCAAATGTCCAAGTACCATTATAAAATCATAAGACATAAAACAAACATAATTGAAAGAAAACATTTCCACACTTTGATCACAATATATCACTCAAACATGTTGACATAACAAATCCATTATAAAACCCATTTTCAGTACCAAAATACATAAAAGAGTATATGGTATTTATTCTATTTTAAAAAACATCACGACTTGTTGAGGAAGCTAAAGACCAAATAATACTCGCGGCGGCGTAAAAGGTCGTTGTCACCACGTACGTTAAAAGAAATATTCCTTTTTGTCGTTTAGTAAAACGCTTCGTAGAAAAAGATTCCTTTTGTATAAAAGTAAAATTCAAAGGGGGTTATACACCATATAATAGATAGTTGTGTATAAAATGAAATATTCCTCAATGAAAGGAGATTGAGACGAAGTCCTTTACCTCAGTTCCGACTTGACTCGATCGTTCTTTAACATCCTGAATAATAAACTTGAGTTAATTTCTTCTTGATTAAGAAACTTTTTCAATTTCATTATTCCTTTTATATCACTTATTACCATGTCATGAACACTATTTAATTATTTACATAATTAACGGTCGTTTTAACGATCATTGGTACTTGAGTCAAAAATATGCTCTTTATAATTACAAGTTGTTCATGTATCCATTATATCCATAGTTATAATCATGATGTAGATATAATATATATCATATATATACATTATATAAATGCATATATAATATTATATAATCATTTAGAGGTAAGAAATGAAATGCACCGTTCATGGAGACGGTAAGCCGTACGTACACATGAACGCTACTTTCATTTCAATATCATATTAATGGAATTAAAACTAAATGAGATTTATGTATATTTTAATTAAAGAATTATATTAATCATTTAGATGTAACATACATCATATATATCCATTATATATATGTACTTATAATAGTACATTACATTTGGGGATAAGAAATGAAATGCACCGTTCATGGAGACAGTAAGCCGTACGTACGCATGAACGCTACTTTCATTTCTATCTCATACTTTAATGGGAAGAAATAGTAATTATATAGAGGTATATTATAATTCCAGTATAACATCATATATAATAAATTTAAATCCATCCTTTATATGTCCCACATATGTCATTAACGAATCAAATCACTTTGAGGGGGCAGTAGTCCGCACTTCCTAAAATGAAATTATCGTGTCTACCCATAATGGAAGCCATAAAGGTATGATCAAAATGGAAAATACAGAAGCTTAAGGAAAACATAAAAATATTACATATCATATATAAATATATTGTCATCTTAATGTCCACCATTGAATGTGTTAAATGAATGTTGAACAATCATCGTTTTAGGAGGCAGAAATTCACCATCCACGGAAACAGTATGTTCTTTAACCAGTAGATGTAGTGGTGTGTAATTGTAGCTCGAATACTTCTTATAAGAAAATCCTAGAATAATGAATATACTAGAGTGGTTACAAAATAAAAGAATAAAAATAGTTTATGGGGTTGGAGAAGCAAAATAAAACAAAAGGACTCAAAAGAAGACATTACCATAAAATCGGGTAACTCCCTTTGGTTTGAGCTCAAAGGCTTCCTTAGGAAGACTTCTGTCCAAATTGAGGATTCAAGGAGTAAGAGAGGGATGTGGAGAGACAAAATGGGCAGGGTTTGGCCGAGACAAAGGCTTTGGAAGTGTGGGTAAGGAGGTAGAGTTGGGGGCCTTTTATAAGAGGAGAGGAGGGGCACTCTTGGAAAGGTATAAAATGTAACTTTATTTTCATATGCGTTTCGAATTTTAATGGTCCCACATTGATTTGTTTCAAGGATAAGGTGATAAAGGTTAGAAATACATCCATACAATAGGTTTTGGAAATGTTTAGGTCTTATATTTTACATTATCTTTCCATTTTATTTAAATCGTTAAATAATGAGGTCATCGCTTCATCATCATGATGTCATAAATAATTTAATTTATTTAATGTATAAAAATTATAAAAAAATACTATTATTTAGTAAATATTTTTATCTTTCCAATGAATATTTATATTCCAAAGGATCATATTTGTAGACAAAATTAAAAATATTTTACTTAGGTGATACATTCTTTGTTACAATTAACATTCTTTGAAAATAAAAAGATAAAAAGTCACTTTCTCACAAAAGTGATTCCATAGGGCCCCCAAGTTTGGCACAAGGCATGCCATGGACGTACATGAGTCAACCCGTTTCCCTAGGACACATTTTGTGGACATTTTTTATTATTATGATACTATTTTATTATCCTTAACTACCCAATTACTCATTAATCAAGATAATTAAAGATAATTACCGTCGTTACTATTCATAATGTCAAAAAACAAAAGAGTCTTGATTACATAATTCGGTCCTTCTGATTCCAAATATTTCATCAATTTTACCAAATTCCAATCACAGAAATTGCAATAATTGATTTAAAAATAATTTTTGTTGTCAAAACAATTAGCGTGTTTTTTAGAAATAATATTTATTAAAAGCTTGGCACTAGTTTATGCCTAATTCCAAAGTGAAATTAATCCCAATGACCATCATTGAATTACATGGTAAAATTATATTCTAGTTCTAATTTAAAACAAATTAAAGAGATACTATAGCCATATAATTAAATTATTTGAAAAAGCAGTTTGATGTAAAATGCAGTATTTTTCACTATTCATTGAAAAATTAACATTGTCAGAAAAATACTAAAAATTAATCCAAGGTAAATTTCAATGTCCCAATCATAAATAATATGTTTATTTTGAAAAATAGAGCTTATAAAATTTTCAAAAAGTGTATTTAAAAAGGGTTCGCCATCAATAGGCGGTTAATCGACCTTCTAAAGAATATTAGAATATTTATGCTTAAAAAATGGATTCATTTGCATTTGTAATCCTCTTACATTTATTGTAAAGAGTAAAAATATTTGATAAACATATATAATCATATTTTAGATATTTCTATCTTTTCCCGCCAATACAATGGCTATGTGTTAACTACCATTTAAAATAATATAATTTTATTACTAGTGTGCAACGTAAGACTTCAATGAAACTCGTTGTTGCGTATCGGGTACGCTATCAAACATAGCAATCCCTTTAAAGTAAAATTAATATTTAATTCGTAAATATTAATAAATATGAAAATGTTTTATTCATTATTTACCTGGGATGTTAGACACAATATATGGATTAAATGACACTAAAAGGGAAATAGTACATTCCAGATGTGAAATTTGTGGACTACATATCATGAAACCATGGAGAAAATTTTTATATTAATGGATTAGATGACATATTCTAGTAGTGGGACACATAAACTATGTTTAATGGGTTTACATCCCATTTACATTAATTTACATGATTTTTTAGTATATTTAATATTCCATGTTGGGGGAAGTACTTGACTAGATGACCACTAAGGGGATATATTCCATCTTCCATCGGGTATATTAGAGGACCATTTCTAGTATTCGTAGTTTTCATATATCGTAAATTTGGACACTAGTTTGGGAACATAGGTCCTCAATAATGAGTTTTATTCAATATATAAAATAATATTATTTTTCTTAATGATATTGGATGTGATAAATAAGGTGATATGTATAGATTCATCTCATTTTCAGTGTAGGGCCAACGATGGGGATCGTTTATGATGTTCAATGAATTATTACGGTTGACAGTCCACTAACAGTGAGTTTCTACCAATGAATGGGTCCCCAAAATATTATACATATGTTATATATTCTCTCAACCTACCTTTTTAATTGTATCTTTTATCCATGAAGTTGGTTACAAAAAATCTAATAGGTAATGTAGAGTGAGGATCCTTTACCCCATAATAGGTAGGGTCAGTATTCCACCTATGTACCTTCGGTGGGTGATCCTCTAATTAAAATGCAAGATCTCCCTTTATTTTATACACACTATTCATTGAGTTTAGGGTCCTCTATTTTTCATATGAATGATGATCAACAATTTCTCATTATTTTCTCATTCACTTTGATGCCTACAAACACCCACATTTGTTTTACTAATAATGTCACATCCGGTGGATTTTAGGTTTACATTTATTTATTTTATTTTTCATAGAATCTGAAAAGGATGAGTTCTATAATAAAAAATTTTATAATGAAAAATTATTCTGTAATGTACTCTAGATATTCTAATTTTTTTGGAATTGGTGTTAAAAAAGTGACAATGAAACATTAAATTGGAATCCAACCATACATTTTGAAGCTCAAGTTTAAGATAATTATTATTTAAGGGAACTAAACATTGGACAAAAAATATTATGTTTGAGTAACTTTTTCCAATTTTATAACCTCACTTTTCTATTCACCATTATCTTCAAGAACATAAATTTTGTCAAGGAACCTCATGATTGAGTATGTATTGTTTGGTATACCAATAATGAAAGGATCGTGATATGGGTATCTTAATTTACATTCTATAATTAAAAATAGGGATGAAAACGTATAAATTAAACCATAATTATTGATTTATCCTCGCAAAGAGAAAACCCATGTCGAATAAGTCATATAAGAGTTTTGAATTTTAAATATTTTCTAGATTTCGACTACATTTTTTCTTGATTAAATATCACATTAAAGTGTTTCATGGGCCACATAATAAGATATTAATAAATAGTATAATCCATTATCTTTTTTAAGGAGGTTATGTTTTTTAGTGTATGATTGAATTGAAATTTCAAATACTCTATGAATGATCAAGATCCATATATTATTGTGTTTTTTCAAATCTATTTCAGCAAAAAAATTTCATTTTACTTTTTTATTCTTAATGGATAATTTTTTGTTGAATATGTGATATAAATGATTAGATATTATATTGTGATAACTTTTAGCTGAATATTAATAGAAGATACATATATATTTCAATTAAATTATGTCATAATTGCCTATATTCAAATTATGTATTTCTTCATATAAAACAGTTTTTTTCATATATATGACATAAAATATGTGGTTTTTTGAGTCCTTTGAAGACTAAAATTTGGAAACATACATGTTATAACATAATTTATTTCATTCCTCAATTAAAGAGTTGTTTTCTTTTATTATTGTATATAAAAATTCTATCAAAAAATTCAAATATTCTAACTGAGGAAATGGTATAATGACATTGTTTTCATCCTCTAAATATTTCATCATTTTTCAATTAGAACATCTGTATCTAAATTATTTCTAAAATAATTTTTCCAACCAATGAAAATAACATTTGATTGAGAAAACATGGTTAATTGAGTGTTTCTAGGGATATTGGTGGTACTATTTTCAATGCTTGTAAATGATTTAGTTTCATGTTGTAGTTATCATAAATAAACTATCATGATCCATTAGAAAAGGATCTATGATTAAAAATCACCATGATCATTCAGAAATTGTTGGTGGAGTGGAATAGTGGATCCTCATTCCCAGAACAACTATAAAAATTATTGTGTTTTATTCTCTTATATTAGACATTAAAATAAATTTAATGGAAAGGGGGCATCACTAGTATCCATGTTTCATTGCGGCGTTAGTTGTAAATATTAAATGTTATTTTAAGATGATGTAATTCCACCCCTGTTATACCATCATCATTATTCTGATAGAAAAAATTAGAAACAAGGTTGTGCTATATTGAAAATTTCTCTTAAACACTAGAATGAATGAGTTAATAACATAGAAAAATAATGGATTCAATGGATGAACTAATATAAGATATTTTAATGACTAGGGGTCCATATTTTAGTAGCCAAATTTATAGAATCTAGAAATTCCAATTTTTTATATAATTTAATAATCTTGATCTAGATGATTATTTATATACTTAGAGCCTTGTAAAATCCACAAAGATGAAATATAATAATTAAATTATACCATGTAAGGTGAATATAATCTAAATTAAATATATATAAATCCCATCATTTGTGGAATTTTTTTCCAGATTAGTTTAATCAACTCTCTCAATGTGCTACCAGATATGAAATGTTGGGTTTAATCATTGTTTTTTTGAGGGATATAAAAATGTTAGTAAATTTATATATAATAATTTTAATTTAATATCTTATACCTTTGGAATGTTTGAATTTGAATGTATCACGAAAATGAATAGAAGATTGATAGTTATAATAAATGTTGTTGTTTCTCCTAAAACATTTCTGCGTAATCCAAAAAGATCATTAAATGTTCGTAGAGTTTTAATATCTGTGTGGAATTTAATATCAACCATTGTCATAAAATCTACTCTTGTATAACATTTAGTGTTGATGTCACTTATTGGAATCGTAATGATATATGAAGCAGGGGTTCAATCCAAGGTTAAGGATCATAGTATTATCTAAAAGTAAAATATAGATATTTATTTTTCTATTCTGAATATTGAAATAGAGTATAAGCATGATTCCATATTATCATATTATTCATTTTTGAAAAATAATGGATAGAAACATTCTTACTTATCAATAATATTAAACATGTTCTATAAGAGTAATAAAGGCATCAAGAATACATTCAATGATTATAATAAGAATTAAAATTATCAGAATGATTTCAGATTCGATGAATGCATGCAGTTGGGGAAAATCAAACCTAGTTTCCTATTTTTGATGGATATAAGAAATATGGAGAAGATGGAAAATAAGTTACAGATAAACAATGAATATGAGTGAAAAGGAATGAATGAAGAAGGATATATTGAGTTTATATAAATTTTAAAATGAATATTCATTTTTCAATCAAAATAAGAGACATTAAATTAGAAGGATACTATTTTTATTATGTATAAAGAATATGAATAATATTCTTACTACTCATTTGTTTCTAATTCTGATTCTGATAGACGATCAAATGATGAACTAGTTTAATATTTTACTAAGATATATCAAAAATATAAATACCCTATGAAAAAAATTAAAGATATGAATAAAATTGAATATTTTTTATTATGTGAGATGGATAATATAATAAAGAAATAGGTGTAATTAAAAAAGAAATTAAATAAATCTACTTCGGGTTGTACTAAGAATAAAAATAAAAATAAATTGTTAGTTTCTAATGTATATTTGTTTAAATGTTTTTTAGTGTATTTAATAAGCTAAAATAGTTATGGATAATATTCTTGGAATGAATTTTAATAATAATGAAATTCATAGAATTTTTATTATTGGTGAAAACCTAACTCTATATAGAAAATATTCTATTCCTAGTTCAATGAATCAGAATATGTCAAGAGTTTCCAATTTGTGTTATGGAATTAAAAAAATATAATGAAACTAATTATTTCAAATATAATTATCACATAAGTGGTGATAATAACTCTTATATTTCCAATGATTTATTAAATTTTAGTGCATTCATCGATAAATTGGTCCATTTTATCATATCATTTTTCAAAATCACTACATGAACCTAGAGAATTTAGGTATCAGAAAACGTTTTTGATTGTTATTTTATAATTTCTAATATATAATTATAGGAAAATTAAATATGGTTTATGGAAAGTAGTATCTGAGCAAACATTAGTCGAGACTTATCTGATTTACTTACACTATAAAAATATGATTGAGGTTTGGTTACGTATGTTAAAATTTTTAAAGGAATGATAATTGGGGTTGGAATAGTTAGATATAAAAAATATTTTCTAATAAACATATTTCTCTATTTTCAGGGGTTGAATCATAAGGTGATAAGTATCTCTCAACATGATGGAGATTTATTTATTGTTTATTTTTCTATTAATTATTTTTTCTTTATTTAGTGATAAACGAAATACGTTAAGATCACCTATAACTAAAGATATTTACAAATTTGTCTGTAGTTACTCATGTGGAAGAATAGAACTATTTGTGTACTAATATTTGTGAATCAGGGATATGGGATAGTATAATTTGTCATTATAATATATTTTATTTACATAAATTTTCTAATAAGAATTTAGTTGGTGATTTTTATCATATTAAGTTTAATGATAAAAGACATTGTGATGCATTCCAAATTGGAAAGAAACAAAATATGTCAATCAAATCAAATAAACAATTTTCTAAATATAAACATTTATAAATTCTAATCATGGATCTATTTGTAACCTATAGATTATAAATATTTCCTATAAAATAATTTTCATTTATTTTAGTTGATGATTTTTTTAGATTTCCCTGTGTTTACATTTAGATGATTTAAAATGACGATTTTTTTTGGTTTTGTGTGTTTTTTCAATTTTGTTTCTGGTGAAAATGATTGAAAACTAATTTCATTGAGAAGTGATCATGGTATTGAATTTGAGAATATATAATTTATTTATTATTTCTCCAACTTGGTAATTCAAAATACCTTTTCTAATTTAATACCATCTCTATATAATAGAATGATAAAATAGATAAATAAAAAATTTCAATAATTGATTAAAACATTGTTCAATTAATATAGCTAGAAATAAGTTGTTAATACAACATTATATATTATTAATATAAGTATTACATAGGATACTTCAAAAAAATAAATTTTATTAGTGTTGGATTTTATAAAACATAATGTTGTATAATTTAATGTTTTTGGGTGAAATTTTTATATCATGAATACTAATTAAAATATTATTAAATTTTATGCAAATTTTGATGAATAAATATTTCTTGGTTATTTTGGTACCTTTATTTATTATAGAATAATTTCAAAAAATTCACGGATATATGGAGAATCTGTTCGTGATAAGATTGATATATGTTATCATTTTGATCACGAGAAGAAAAAAATAAAGTTATTGATTATTCGAATAAAATGATTCCTAACACTCTTAATGACTAGAATTAATATAAAATAAAATATGATCAATAGTATTCTAGTTATAATGAATTTTAAATTTTATATCCTAAAATTGGTTTCCCATGAAAAACTAGAACATTTAAGGATCACCCTTAGAGAATGTTATATGATATCTAAATAAGGGATTTAGGACTAATAAGAATGTTAGAGATAGAGTTGAGTCCGCCATTTTATATCATTGTTTGAACCTACTGTGATTGCAGAATCCCAAGGTAATTAGTGTTAGATATTGTCAATGCAGGAATAATTAGACCATTTTACATGAAACATAGTTTGGGAATTAATCTATGAACCCTAAAACCATCTGTAATAGAAACTAAATGGGTTATTAAAAATAAAAAAGATGATAAAAGTAAAAATACATGGTACAAGGATATAATACTATCTAAGGGTTACAATCAGTGGGAAGGAATATATAATGAAGAAACCATTTACCCTATTTATAGTCTTGAATAAATCAAAATAATTTTAACATATGCATATTATATTAATTTTAAATTATAATATATGAATGTAAAATTATGATTTTTAATGTAAATTTAATACACGATATATTTTTGAAACATATAAGGTTTTGAATATACTTATTTACTAAATTGTGCCTTCAAACATACATAATGTTTCTATGGTCTTCAAAAAGAAACATGGGACTCGTATGATTGGCTGAACACTATTATTCTATAAAATGGATTTTCTTTAGAATTATAAGATTGTACATAATTTTATAAAATATTTCTATAAGATATATTACTGGTTAAAATTAATTTAAATGATTTTATTTTCTGTTCAACTCATCAAATTAATTAAAATATTATTTATAAACCTAATGAGATAAGTGTTGGAAATGATTCTTATGAGATAATTAAATTCTATTATTGGATTACAAATCAATGATAATTGTATTGTAAATGTTTTTAATCTATGTACATATATTGATTATTTATTAAATAAATTAGGTCTTGAAAACTATAGTACACATACAACACAATCATATACAAAAAGAAAAAATTATTTGAATAATGATGGAAAACTGGTGAAAACACGTTATATAGAGGCAAGATTGTTAGTTTTATGGTACATTACTAATAACCGAATGGAAATATTTTTTCATTACATTCCTTTGTGAAGGATTTAAATCAAATCCAAAAGGGAAAAATTTAATTTCTATTAAAATGATTTTGTGATATTTAAATGGAATTGTTTTTCTATCAATTCTCTACCAAAAACCTCTAGTTCTTATTTAATTGCATATTTAAATTCTTATTTTTTCTATGATAGATTAGATAAAATATTTTCATCCAGAATCTAAAATTGTTTTAGAAAATACCTATTTTCTTGGACTATTTAAAAGAAATATTCTGTTTCATTGTCATCTAATGAAGCATAATATTTAGTTTTTAGTATTTTTTGTGCCTAAGTGTTGTGGATTAAATAAAAACATCGAGGATTTGCAATTAATTTTGGTTATGTATCTATTTTATTTGATGGTACTAGTGATATAATAATTTCCTAAAATCTAGTGAGTCATTCTAGGACTAAGAATATTGATTTTTTATATCACTTTCTAACAGTCTATGAGTAGAAAAAAAGGATATTTATTTTCTATCTTTAATACTAAATATCATCTTGTTAATGCTTTCACAGAAGAAATTCCCACTAGTAGTTTATATATTATTAAAGGGGGAGTTATGACCATTTAATTCCATTTAATGTTATTATATTTTGTTAAAATACATTTAGATTTGTTTTTTTGTCATATTTTAATTCACTTGAATATAAATATTTATTTTCTTTGTATTTAATTTTTTTTACAATAGTAGTTTTTTATTTTAATTCTCTAAACCTATATTTTTTTTAAAAAAATTGATTTCACTGAATTATTATCACAAGTAATTGATTTTTCATATAGAACAATCATATTTATTCTTTCTCACTCTCTTACCATCAAACATGTAACCTTTTGATCTCCCATACCCTATTATTTTTATGAAACATAAACATTCTAAAACATATTATGATATTGAAGACTAAAAAATGAATGACTCTAGTCCTAGTGTTGAGAAGTGGTAAATATATTCATGTTAAAATTAGATGAAACTATAGGTAAAATCAAGGGTATTTAAATGTTATTTTGAAAAAATTTAATTCGAAATAAATCATTAATCAATCAAGGAATGGAATTCATGTTTAATGGAGTAAATTTTGAGGATGTTTTTAAAATAGATGTAATTATTTTTATTGAAAAGGACTAGTATATTTTTAGTGAATATAGATAATTTATCTCTTAAAAAGTTAATGATAATGATTTTTCATTTCTCATCAAAGTAAAATAATTGGTTTTTTATGTTTCCTCTTGAATTGAATTTATATTTATGACATATATCAGTTAGAGATGGGGTTCAAAAAACTAAGAAAATTATGCCCTTTATTTTTGGGAAATCTCAATTCATGATAATATTTGTTGTGGATCTACAATCTATAAATATGGTGTTGTTCATGTTTATTCCTAAAATATTATTCTTACGTATTTTTTAGTATAAGAATTTTTTTGGACATGTATAACATGTTTCTATTGATTATTAAAATAATGGTCAATATTAGTTACTACATGTAAGGTATATTTACCATTATTTTCAAAAAGATACTTAGATGTATTTTTATCCCAATAGAATATTGGGTTATATAATTATTTATAAGAGGTGGATTATTACTAAAATTATGATTCTTTTTTTATTTCATCATAGTATTATTTTATCCACTAGTTTATTATGATAATTTGGATTCTTATGGAGTATGATAAGAGGAATCATAATTCACGTTGTTGTTAAAGAAGATGGTCCATGTAGTGCTCGTAATAAAGGGAAGTACTAGAGTTTAAATTCCACAGGATCATTAATGATTGGTGTAGATGATATGAGATTATATTTAGTCTAGGTAGTAGTTGTTATGACACAATTGGATAAATTTTAAGAGGGTTATTATTTTTATAAATAAACTTCTGAGTACTAAATAAATAAATCTATGGAAGAAAATATTCCTTCTAGAGTTGGGGGAGTTCTTCAGTTTCCTATATCTTTCATGAAACCTATAATGTGTAATATATTGGTGTTATTCTTGTCCATGTACCTAGATGAATATAGTTATGTACACCAATAGAGAAATTTCTTAACTCTAATACTAGGTAGGATGTGAATTCGAATATTATAGTTGAAGAAGTTGATGATAAATTTTTCCAAGGTGTAAAATTACTAGTAGTGGAAGAAACAAATACTGAATGATCTAAAAGATTAAAAACAATTTATAATGATATTTACCAACTTATTAATGAATTTTTTATTTCCTCATCATTATAATGACATGGGTAGATAATTTTACAGAGTAGTTTGGTACTCTTTTTACTACAAAAAATGAATTTATTTTCAATTAATAAGATTATTTCATTGGGATGTCCCTGGATAGAATTATACAAGATGTTTCTGAGGCCACATAAGTTCTAAGAGACATATCATCTCTATATAGTGAAGATGTGTAAATTCAATGACTTCAATTAATTGAATGCATAGAACCCACTATAAGAGTTGAAGAAGTACCCTTACAATCTAAGGATGATTCTGGTTCTGAAGACCATGTTCAAACTTTTACGGAATGCATCTTATAAGGTTTTTATAAATTAACATATGATTTCATTACTCTTATAATAGGACATATGATTTAAAGTAACATTATTGAATATATCATAAGTTCATTTTTTCCAAAATAGTAAATGAATCAATCTCAATTTAGTGTCATATTTTTTAATGAAAATTAATATCTTTATAATATTTTAGTTCTTTTAGAATGTATATATCTTAATATTTTGTAACTATTAAATTTAAATTATGGAAAAATTAGATATAAATAATATTTATTTTTAGTTATCATATCAATTTGAATATGTAAGAGTCTCCAGTTCAAGTTAGGGTATAGTATCCACATATGGTGGAGAATTTTCTGATGATGTTTTTAGAAGGGTAGAAAATTTATCTACTTTATTTCATCTATGAATGAAAGGATTCAAATTTTATAGTGTGATAATGTACACATACATAGCCTATTATTATATTAGAAGGATTTGGTTGAAATATTGAATTTTATTGAACTAAGAGTCATATTTTGTCTCAAATAGTTTAGATAGATGATTAAAAAATATGTTTAGTGTCATGATATTATTAATAATTTTATAATATTGAATATATCATGCATTTTGATTATGATTAAATAATTAGTGTATTTGATGAAGGAGTTGGAAGGCTTGGTGAAATTTGATTTCATGGATTTAACTGTGTCATTATAGTTATTACACAAAACTCTCAAATATTCCTTAACCTATAAGTCCTCTTCCCTAGAAGAACCATTAGCTTGTTCCTCGACTCACCATGTACCTTAATCGAGTTTATCTTGAACCAATTTATCTTCTATTCTAGGAAGATATATAAAATGTTTTTTTCTAATATATCTTTTATGTACTATTGTTTTATGTTTCAAAGCAAATCTATTTTTAGTATAATCGTCACTTTGGATTAAATAATAGTCCCTTATCCATCCAACATCATATATTTTATTATGGAAACAAAAAAGTCAACAAGGATTAAGGGGGTGTAAAATAATAGAGAACCAAAGAATCTCCTCTAATTAATCTATCCCCCTATGCCTTGAAAATGTGAGTATTGGGGAAAATAGTTTTCCCTAAGTCCGCCATGGAATCAAGGTGATCCGCATATTTGTTCCCGTATCTCCATGTGTGAGCCACCTGGGTGATGTTGTTAAATAGTTTTTTTTCTTTTTATGACTGTATAAGAAATGGACCAAGTCGTGACACGTCTTCCATGAAATGTGTCATGGAGGATCAAAGACTATATTTCCACTTGGTATAACTCCATGTTTTCATGCCTGCCTATGGATAAGCCTGTCAGCATGGCTCTTGCCTCAGCTTTAAGGGGATCACTGGTGCCATAATTTTCCTCAAAGGCCAGCATGATGTTCCCCTGGGTGTCCTGAACTAGTCCCCCACCTTTCATTATTCCCAGAATCGAGGACCCTTCAATATTAAGCATATATCCCTATTGCGGCGGGTGCCAGCGAACCCATTGGCCCTATGGTTTGTCGAAGAAGACCTGGTTTGGCAGAATTTGTGCTTTGAGCATGTTCTACAGGGGAGAATCAGTGGTGTCCTCGAGGAGGGAAGACATGTCAGTCAGTAGGTTCATCATATGTACCACAGTAATCCTTGAAGTAGGGTTGAGCCCCTCATAACTAGCCTGGTTCCTTATAATATTGTGCTCAAATAAGTGTGTTTGAATCAATTTTTATAAATTATAATAGTTTTTTTAAAAAGAGAGATATTGATAAAGGGAGAATTTTTATATCTTATTAATAATTAATATCTATCAAAAACAATATTTATTTTTCTGTTTTGTGTTTTTATGAGTTTCCTAATAATCAATCGGGGTAGAATCATGGGTATATAGATGTTGATCCAATAATTTATCATTTTTTAATGGATTTTTTTTGTATACAACCTCATTTGTTTTATAGATAATTTTAAATTGAGTGGTTTTCATTTATATATTTTTTTATTTTATTTTTCATTTAATAATTGAAGTTTGAATCTCAGAATATTAATTATTCGAAAAAAAGTTAATTTTTAATTTATTTTAAATGTTTTGAAAAATTATGGAATCAATGTTCAAAAATAAAGTTTTTAAACTAACATTTTTATCCAACCAATTATTTTGAACCCCATGTAAATGAATGATCATTTTTTGAGCATTTACATATTAAAAAATTACATTAATTTGTCTCAAAAACACCCTCATTGATTTTATTAATGATGATTCTATATGTTAATTATGATATGTTATTTATTATAATAAATATTTTTATTCTAGAAGCATAAAAAATACATTACATTCATAAGAGGGTATTTTACTATGTATTCTTAATTGGTTTGTTTGTAATCTAGAAAAACTATTTATACTCTAAATTTTTATGTGGAATATATGGTTTGGGAAGACTACATTTATAATAAAACATATGTATCGTGTACTCAATACTACTAGAAAGGTATTGATCAAGAACCCTAGCTTTGAAATCATCCCCAAATTTGAGAGAAATGTATCATTCATTAACCCCACATTTGAGATCAACTATGTGTTTTCGAATATACTATTTTAGTTTCTCACCATGCATTGAAAACCTATGTATGACTTGGGTAATGAAAGTTTTTTAAAGTAATGATATTATCAATATTTTATACACAGGATTAGATGAACATAAATTACTCTTGAAAGCTATTTATAGACTAATTTAAAGGATTATTTCCAATGGAATAAATATATCATACTTCAAAGGTTTGTTATGAATCATTTTTAATTATTTTAACTGAAATATTTTTAATTTATTATATATTATTTATAGAATTTTTGAACTAATGTAATTTGACCTTCAAGAAATATATCAAGATATTCATCTTCTAAATATACAGTTATTCTTCTAAATAAAGTGTTCTGGGATGAAAATAATAATGTGTCATTTATTTCGTATCTCTAATTTTTGGATATAAAAGGTTTTTTTATTGATCAGATCAATTTTTACATTATTTATCATTGTTAAATCGTCTTCTGTACTTCAAAAACTGTTTTTTATAGTAACAGTTTAAAGGATTGCTTGTTTATTCTTATTTCCAGTCTTTTCCTATCACTATTTTAAGGAATCCTCTAATACACTAGTGAATTGTTTTGATACTGATATTTTTACTAAATATATTGTAAAACAATCATTTACTACTAAAAATATAAGAGAAATCTATTTTCTCAATCCAATAAATTAATATTGATTCACTGAACTATCAGATTCTAAAACTTGTGAACTTTCCACTTTATGGACTTATATATGAATATTTCAGTACCACAAAAAATAAATATAAGTCCCTGTAATAGAATTTATTAATAGTATCTACTAAATATAATCAGTTCTATAAGCCTACCAAAAAGTACAAACTAATGAAAATTAAAAATATCACTAAGAAAGAATTATTGGATTGGACTAGGGGATCTTTGTTCCTTAAACAACAATACATTTCTATGTTCATTAAATTATTTATTTCAACTACTCATATATATTTAATATATAAGGAAATAATCACTGAATATTTATAGATACATTTTGAATATTTTAATTTTATTAATGGAACACAATCCACCCCATGTGTTTTAATAATCCCAAATATAACCTAACAATTAGTTTTAAAGGATGAGTATAATTGTAAGTAATATATTTCTGAAATATTTGAATATTATGTGGTTTATAGATGATACAAAAAATTATTATAAAATGGGGAAAATATATTCATAAGAGAGGCTATTCTGGAATATTCAATATTTTTCCCTCTAACAGGACTAAGATGAGTATCTAGAAAAAAATAACAAAAATATTACCTTAAAGATTGATTGTTGATAATCAATTATAATTTTTCTTATGGTGATAATTATGGACATTCTAATGATAAAATGATTATTTACTTGAAAATTAATTTAATATGATTTTAATATAATTTTTTGAATCCCTATGATATTCCTAAAGAACATATAAAATATTTTTATGGTTCTCAAGAGAATTAATGTTATGTTAATTGAAGAGAAATGATTTCCACTACCTTTGTTTTATAAAGATATGATTTTAGTTGAATTTATTATTGTAAGACTGTATTTGGGATGGAGAATACTATTTTCATTACCTAAGATGAATAATATAATACTAAAAATCTGAGGTAAAATTATAAAAATTTTATGTTTTATATTTTCAAAATGCTTGATGAAGTGAACATCAATAAGATGAATGTGATATTGAATGAAAATTTCAACTGTCTTTAGAACATGGTATATCCAATTAATAAATAGGATCATTTGTTAAAAGTAAATATAGTGTTAAATTTGGATTTTAATGGAATATCTATTGATATGCATCAATACACACTTGTTAAAAAATAGGAAATGAGAGAATTAAATGTAACTTTGATATCCTATAATGCCATGATGATTTATTAAATTTAAATTCATATTTATTTCCGAAAATAGGATGAACCTATTGATTCTACCAGGGGAGAACCATATTATTACTTTTATCAGTATTGTAATAGATAATTATTATATCTTCAAAGAATATTTGAAAATACATATAATAAATTAATGAAAAGGAACAAAGAATATATATTCTATGAATACAAGGAGAGTATTCACAAAAATATTAAATGATATGAGATTAATTCTCAAAGGAAATCATATTATAAGAAATTTGAATAATGTATGAAAGGATAATAAAAGTGATTATTCTAGTTAAAATGATGAATCTTCTATAAACTCTAAGACTGAGCATAAAAATCAAATAGTAAATCTTTGACTTATGGATAATATAAATGAGGTAAAATCTTCTTACTCTCCAAAATCTCTTATGAAAAACATTTTTTAATGAAATAAATAAGTATTTTTTTATTATTGAAGATACAAATAAATCCCAAAATAGAGAACAAAAAATTTAAAATCTTATGAATGTATTTCAATTTATAAAGAATGTTTTTCAAAATAAATGGTATATTTAAGGTCTTATATTATAGAAATGTCTAATTATTATGTTGAAAATAAAAATAAAGAATTATTGAATTAAAATGGAACATTATAAAAAATACTATTATTCTTATCAAATGAGATAATTATTTAAATAAAAATCTTGGTAAAACTAAAATTAACTAATGAAAAGTTAGAATTTGTAGTATTGGGGAAAAATAAAAAGTATTTTGGAATTAGTTTATTCCTGGTTCATAAGGAAACATTATATCTACTGATAAATGTTTTAATATGTAAAATGGAAATTATTCAGTAGAATGTTATTTTATCAATCATAAAATTTATAGTTTTAAAAATGTATATTATATAAAACATATTTCTAAATTTTATAATGTAATTCCTACTCAAAAAAATTTATTTTGTTACATATGTTTTATTTTCTAACACTGTAGGACCCAAAAGCATATGGATACCAAAATAATCCTGAATATGAATTTTTATTGGGAATACACTAACGTACTATATCATAAAATCCTTACATGGTTTCATAAAAATTTCTTGGAAACTATTATTCAATAATTTTAATAAGGACTGACCAACTATCTGGTTTTTAATTATTAGAACAATCCTTATAAATTTATTTTATATTGAATTAAGTGTTTAATTTCCCTCTATATGTATTTTTTAGTGGTTTAAATGTTTTATATACTGGGAGAGAAACCTTTTACAAATAATTGATACATATTTTCACAATCATTTAATAATGTTTAAAAAAAATTACAATTAACATTTAAAAATTTATGTAATTTCATATTGAAATATTTAATAAAATAGCTAAAATATTCAAATTTCCATAAAATTTGATTTATATATATCTCTACCTGGAAAATGATCTTTGTAAAGTCTAGTGCTTTCTTGTGTGAATAAATATAAAATAAGAATACTGTAATTTTGATTAAATGTGTTTCTTCATATATTTTTGGAAATTTATGAGAAGTTTTATTCTTATACATAATGATTTCATTAACAAAATTGATATTTTTTTCATATTAAAACACAAAACGATTAATATTTTTTTAGCTAGAGAATCTGAAGCATCATCTATAATATGTTAGAATAAAAAATAAGCACCTGACCTTATTACATTACATAATACATAATTATTGTCAATTACACACTTCATTTTATATTGAGGATATTTTAAAGTTTATATTTTCATTGAATTAGGATATAATACAAACACGAAATTATAGATTCATATAGAGAAGATACCACATAAACAATATCAATTTCATCCAAAATATATTAATTTTAAAATAAAAGGTTATTTACATGAAAAATAATCATAACAATTAACATAGATTCATTTTTTTCTTACACAACCTCATAACATGTGAAAATTATTTAAAGACATGGGATGGGCAAAAAAATCTCAATAGGGGAAATAAAAAGATGAAAATTAAACATTATACCATGAATACTTGAAAACACATGAAATAATATAAAAATAATAATTATCACCCATATATATTTACATTGTGAGAAAAGATATTCCCACCAAATATAATGAAAATAAATAAAACCATAATGGTATATTGGTACATATATCTTACATAATTTCTTAACCCTCTCGGCTACCGTATAATTTGTAACCCGCGCGACTACCTTACAATTTGTGTAACCACCGCAGTTACACTTGGAGTAACCATGTGGCCGAACTCCAAAATACAATACCCAAATCATTGGAGGGTGATATAGGTCACACCATTCATCGTAAACAATATCCATCAACTAGAACATAATCATAAAACACTAATAATTTCATAAAACATTTCTTTTGAAATTTGTAAAATAGAAATTTGAAAGATGATTTTAAAAGAAAATCTTCATACAAATACCTTATAATTGATGTTAGACATAAGAGAGTTGATGAAATATTTATATAAACTATAAATAAATTTAATTCAACATTATATAAACAATATTTACCAACCAATCAATATTAATACCACATAAATAATGAATTAGAAGGTTAACCAAAAGAATGCAAACCGGGTTATGAATTCCCTTACCTCAGGATCATCTTACTTCAATTGTGTTTAAATATCCTATATAATGGTTAAAAGAGGGTTATTAATATCATATATATACATATTCATTTTAACAACACCTTTAATGATCATTTAATTACATCATTCCACCAATTCATTAATAATATTTTGTTAATTCCTATATTTTTAGTTTCGTTCTTCACATGGTTTCCATGATCATTTCATGATGGATATTCTGATCGATTGGAAGTGAAACTACATAATTTGAATGGATTGGTAATTAAATAATTTAAGAACCATAAAATATATCATTTATAATTTTGAATTTTCATATTTAGATGATTCAAATTTTAAAACATTATTGATATTTGTTCGGGCCACTTTGGCAATTCGTTGATAATAATAAACTCATTTTGATTAATAAATTACAGAAATGTGTACGAAATGAATACATTACATAAATAAAGATATAAAAAGTAAAATATAATCAGGTGAAACCATAAAAATCGGTACGTGATTAGTCTTGAAGGATGTGAAATAAATTGTTATCACATCGTCCACGGTATCGCTAAATTGAAACATCACAGATGGTGGTTTAATTTATTGAATAAGTGGGGGAGGAGAAGAAGTACAATGTTGAATAATCCATAGACATTGTGAAATAGTAAATATGTAGGATACGGTATCATTCATTCCTCTTGGTAAGGGTAGGTGTGGAAATAAGAATAATAGAAAATAATATGAAAAGAAAACAAATAAAACAAAGGGGGATGTTTACCTCCTTGTCTCTTCTCCTTGATATCTTTCTTAAGGCCCTTGGTTTTGGACTTTTCGGGAGACCATTATGTCTTGGTTGGGGGAATGGTATATGGAGTTGTATTGGGTAGAACATACTCTAGGATCAAGGCTTGAGATGTGTTAGAAGAAGAGGGGAATGAGGGTGTTATTTATAGTCGAGGAGAGGAGGAATTTTACATTCTTCTAATAATTAAATTAATATTTGTTTCTCAAGAATATTAATATTATTGATTAATGCGACCCAAAATAGAAAATATTTAATGTGAGGTCGAAACAAGTGGTCTTAAATCCGATGTGTATCACATATGAAACAGTAAAACAAGTATTTAGCATTTATCGTAATTTATTTTATTTTTCTATTCATCAAAATTTCATTAATTCTAGAAAAATCTCTAAAATTCACCATAAAAATTTTAGATTGTTTATATATATAATATGAAATCCATTTTTCGAAAATAATTTTCAAAATATTATTAATTTTATTTGAAATTAAAATCATAATTTATTAATAAATGAAAATATTAATTCTATAAGTCATTTTCAACACCTTGAAAAATTAATTAACATATCATTATATTATATCCATAAGAAAATAAAAAAATAATAAACCTCTCAATTAATCACGGTCATATTACTATTCATATGGGTAAGATACTAATCACCAAAAATAATTTTGGTTCAATTAGACTCCAAATAACATACCAACCACATCTATAGATGACGATCATTTGAAAATCAAATCATAGAAGTGGAAAAATTATATTTAAAGAATATTTGTAAATGTTTACATAAAACAATGTATCATGAAATTTAATTTATATTTAAAAACATGGGGTGTTACATTATCCCCACCTTCTATAAATTGTGTCTACAAAATTTTATTTATATATTAACCAAGTGATGGTACCTTTCCCATGTAGAATTTTCAGACTCCCATGTTGCTTATTCAACCATTTTGTTTCTCCACAATACCTTTACCCTGTGGTTTACTTATTCCACAATGAATGTTTCTTTAAATCATGAATCTGAACGAGTTTCTGTTCATAAGAAATGTTTTCTTCTAGTTGAACTACTTTTAGGCTCAAAACATGAGGTGAATCTGGCACATACTTTTGCAGCATCTAAACATGAAAATCATTATGTACCTGAGATAAAGAGGGAGGAAAATCTACTCAGTCGGCGACTGGTCCTACCTTCTCCTTTATTTCATAACATCCAATGAACTATGGACATAACATTTATTTCTTACAAAAATGCATAACACTCTTCTATGGTGAGATTCTAAGGAAAACATGATCACATACCTTGAAAAAAAAGTTTTCCCTCATGTTTTCTACCTAAATTTCTTCTACTTTGAGCTATCCTCGTGTGTTTCTGGATTATATTCACATTCATCGCCACTTCATATACTATTTCAAGTACAATCACCTTATTTTCCTTGAATTCTTCCCAAAAAGATGGAGTTTGACACCACTTACCATAAAATTCCTCAAAAGGTTCCATATATATACTGGAATGAAAAAAATTATTAAAAGAAAACTCAACTAAAAAAATATGATGATCCCAAATTCCATAGTAGTCCATTGAACAATATCAAATCATATCCACCAATTTCTGAATATTTCTTACTAACTTCACATCTGATTGAGGATGAAATGAAATAATGAAATTTAATTCTATTCCCAACAACTTCGGAAGGCCCCAGCAAAATTTTGATGTGAACTTGGGATCATAGTAATATACAAATAGAAATAAGAAATCATTGTAACCTGACAATCTCTTTGAGGTATAGTTGAGGTATATGATCTTAATACATTGTATCTCAAATAGAAATAAAATGTGCATATTTCTCAACTGATCAACCACAACCCAAATCATATTGTTTCCTCGAGATGTCATAGGTAGTCAAAACACTAAGTCCTTGAATAAATTATCAAATTCCCACTCATGCACTTGAAAAGGTTTAAGCATACCCTTCAGTAGCTGCTCCTCTACTTTAACCTTTTGACATGTCAATCTTTTCATGGTAAAATCTACAATATCTCTTTTCTTTCCATCCCACTAATAATACTTCCTATGATCTCTATACGTATTAGTACATCCAGGATGAACTAAAAATAAAGAAGTTTGAGATTAAAAAAAAGATATTTCATTAATTTGGAATCACAAGGCTCACACAACCTTTTACCAAATCTGAAAACACAATTTTTATCAAGGATAAATTATAGATAGTTAAAAATTCTAAAAAATTCAATCTTTCTTTATAGATCATGATATATCTTTCGTGCTTTTTTAATTCGATCTAATAAATATTAATACACTTGAACCTAAAAAAACAAATTATAGGTATTTCATCTACCAAAAACATATATGACAAAATTCATCAAATAATCAATCAAGGGATCTTATTCCAAACGTAACTTAGTTAATGATGCATGATATTTTCAACTAAATGAATCCTCCACTTTGTTTTCTTTTCCCAGATGGTAACTCGTAATGTAATCATAGTCCTTTATTAGTAGAATCCATATTATTTGCCTCATGTATAATTAATTTTGAATGAATATATACTTCAAACATTTATGGTCAGTATATAATTGACATTTGGCTCCGAATAAATGGCGCCTCTAAATTTTCAATGCAAAAACCACAGATTCTATTTTCAAAAAATGTATGGGATAATTTAACTCATGATGTTTTAGTTGTCTTGAAGCATACGAAATTACCAAATTTTTATACATTATATCACAACCAAGTCCCTTCAATGAAGCATCATTATAGACAAAAAACTCACCATTTTGGGAAGGCAATGCCAAAACATGAGCATTAACCAATCTCTTATTTAGTTCTTGAAAACAAAAATCACATTCTTTGGTCCAAATTTTTTTAACCCATATTCATATTAACATAGTTAGCAGGCTAGATAACCAAGCAATTTTTTTTAAATCTGTCTGTAATAACATACTAATCCAATAAAACTATGAATCTCTTTAACAATTGTATGTATTTTCATTCATCAACCTCTTTTGTTTTAGAATGATCAATCATTATTCCATCCTTATTTACAATGATCCCATGAAAATAAATCTGTTGTAACCAAAATATAAAATTTATTATTTTTACATATAGTTTTTTTCCTTAAATGTTTGAAAATAACCCTTATATGTTTTTCATGTTCCTCTATATTTTTATAAACTAACATAATTCCATCAATAAACACATCTAAAAACATATACATGAACTCATAAAATATTATATTTAATGTACCATGAATACAAAACGTGAATTAGATTACACAAATAGGAAGAAACTCATAATTCCCATGTTTAGTGTGAAAAGATATTTTTTCAGATGTCATCCTCCTTCACCATCAGCTGATTGAATCCAGATATCAATTCAATATTGGAAACATTTTTTGCTTCAAGGAGCTGATCAAACAATTCATATATATGAGGAAAAGGATACATGTTTTTTACATTGATGTTATTTAAATCTCTATAATCAATGTAAAGTCTCATGGAACCAACGTTCTTTTTAACAAACAAAACAAGAGTACTACATGGTTAAGAACTATAACCAATGAATCCTTTATCAAGAAAATACTAAAACTAATTTTTCAATTCAATAAGTCCCATTTGAGACAAATTATATGGGTTTTTGAAATCGGAATAGAATCAGGAACTAAGTCAATTGGGAAGTTGATTTCCCGATCTGGTATGACCCTAGGTAACTCATCAGAAAAAACATAATGGTATTCATTTACCACTGGAATATCATAAATCTGGCCAGTTCCCTTATTATCAACATTATGAGAAAGATAAAATTAATTTCCATATTTAAATAGTTTCTAAACATTCATATATGTTATCAATTGTATGGGTTTGTTATTGTAAATAAACTGAAACTCTTTCTGAAAAACAACTTCTTTGTCTCTACAATTAATATTATCATGATAAATAGAAATCCAATACATTATCAGAATATCATGAAACACTACTAATGTAAATACATCAAGGATTGAATGAAAATTCGTCTAATAGATCATAATAGAAATATTATTATAATTCTCTTTTCTGTAATATTTCGCCTGGTGTTTTAAAAACATGTTTTGGTCCCATTTATTGAGGTGATATTTTATATTTACATTAAATTACTCAGAAATAATGGAATGTGTAGACCCCATATCGAACCAAACATTATCAATATATGAGTAAAAAAAGGGTACCTGATAAAACTTAATAGGATGGTCCAACATCTACTGATGTAGTCACAAAGGATATCACAACACCTTTTTTCTAGTAGTCTGGCATCTTTGCATACTTTGGATCCCCCTTTGGGAAGAAATTTTAATAATGAAACATTTCTACAAATTTAAACCACCTTATATTTTTCTTATCAGGAATAGTATTATGATCATTTTCATTACTATCTCGGTCCATAAACCGAAACATTCCACATTGAAAACACTTCCCCATTTTGGTAAGGCATTCCCTAGGGTTCTTTTTGCCACACTTGTCACAAAATGTAAATTGTAATTTATTATCATTAGATATCTTTGGTTGATTCTTACCCATTTCTTTACATCTCTTAAAATTATTATTATTGGTTTCAAATTTCATATGATCATTACAAAACTCCATCTCTACCCTCTCATCACATACGACAATTTTCTTATAAAATCTAAATTAATTGTAGTCAAATTCCCTTTGATACATTGTCGTTAATATGGAGTAAAATATATTGATTTTTCTATCAAGATCCCAAATAAGATTTGGAGCATACCTCACCAGTTGGGTGAAGTATCATTCATGTACAACCACTATATTGTCCCCCTTTTTCTTCAATTAATGTAATTTCTTCTCCATCCTAAGTCACTCCATCATAGGAAAATATTTTTCAAGGAATGGACTTTTATATTCATCCCACTTTATGGAATCAATATCATCTATATCCCTAATACATTTGACCATTGGAAACCACTGATAATTATCACCATCAAAATGATAAATGGAAATACATACCTTTTTATTATCTGAAGAGACCATATCATTGAATATATTTCCAAGGTCCTTAATACAACATTCAACAACCACTGGGTTAGATGACCCCTTAAAATAAGGAGGGTGTTTTCCCATAAAATGTTCCATTATCATAATGTTATTTATTGAATCCTTTTGTTTTTCTATTTTAGGGACACCACAATAATTTATCCCAGGAGTTAGCTGATCCATTACTATCAAAAACATTTTAGTTCCAATCCCTACAATTTTGGGCTTGATATTTGAAAGGATATCATTTTGTTGGTGCCTCTCATCTTCAGCTTCTATGTTTCTTATGTGGAAAAAAATTATGATCAAACTTATCTCAGTCAATGAAACATTTTAATATATAAAATATATATCATATTGAATTAACAATTAATAAAAACCATTGATTTTATTCTATTAACATTATCCTAACTCCAAATGTTACCTAAACCATCCATTGATACCAACTATAAGGACCTGACCTTATCACAATACATAATCTTGAATTTTAGTCAATAACACACATCCTTTCATATTTAGGATCGTTTATTATTTATATTTTTATAGAATATGGTTATAATACCTACATAACATTACTCTTTCTTATGAATGGGATACCACAAAAACAACATCCATTTTTTCAATAATATAATAATTTTTAAATAATACATGATTCAATTGGAAAATATTCATAAAATATAACATGGTTTCCTCTATTGTCATACAAATCCTTATAATCTTTTAAAATCTTTTAAAAACATGGTATGAGAACTAAAATCATAGTAAGATTTATAAAAAAAGAAAAGAAATCATTAGTCCATGAATACATGCAAACACCTGAAATATTTTTAAAAAATCATACTGATCACCCATATATACTAACATTTTGAAACATGTGTCGGATTGAAATAAGAATGTCGATGCTCAAAATACAAGAGGGGGGGCTGGGTGAATTGTATAATTTAAAAATTCCTTTGGAACCTTTAATTTTAAGTTTAAAAAGGTTAAACAATCATTCACAAGACCTCTTAAGGAAACCTTTTCACTTTTTCTTAAAATAATGATTCTACCTTAAAGAGTATCGAATTTGTAATATAATCTGAGTGACATAATTAAAAAGTATAAGAAAGTTATACTTTCTAGCTTTTACAATGATATGATAAAACAGTGGAATTAAAACAACTTTTAAAAGAAAACAAGTAACAATACGATTATTTTAAACCAAAGAGAAGGGTATCCAACAACCTTGGATAAAGGTTCCTTGATTTACACATTCAATAAAGTATGTCTTACCCAAATCCAGGTAAGCCCTCAATCCAAAAATACGTATATGTCTTACTATCCCCACAAGCCCTCAATTTAGATGGAAATTGGAACCTCTGTCTTCCAAACCTGGAAGCCCACGATCAGCATGATCAGAGTCTACACGAAGCAAGTCTGAATAAGTTGTTCACACCCAATCAATTTTTTCACATGATCTTCACGAAGAACTTAGAGTATTAAGAGACTCTATCCCTCTAAATCACTTCAAAGCACTTTCACATGCATCAAGTTCATCCACTCTCTACATGGTTTGTTTCTCATTCAAATGATCTTGTATTTATAGGAAAACAATCCCAATGGTTGGTTTTTCTCCAACGATCATATTTTCCTTAAATTTCGGAGGGACCAGGACATGTGGAAAACATACAATGGTTAGGTTGTAACAAATAATTTGACATAATTTCATGTAACAGAAAGGATTTTATGTTAAAGATAAATGTTAAGTATAAGAGAAAATGGAATTTGATATCATTGGAATGATACATTATGAAATTCTAACATTATTAGGAAAAACATAATATTCAGAAATCATGAAAACATATTGTTAGAAATAACATTCTCAAGAAAAACGAAATCATATAATAAGTGTCCCTAATACACCAAATTTTGTGTCATGAATCTTGGCATCATATATACACCAGATTCGGTACTGAAAATCAGCATCATTTATAAACCAGAATCGGTATTTAAAAATGGCATCACATATAAAATGGAATCAGAATTGTCAATCGACATCACATATATACCGGAATCGCAAATGAAAATCGGAATCATATATACCCTAGAATTGGAATTGAAAATCTACATCATATATACCCCGGAATCAGAATCATAAAAACTGAATGGAAAAATGGAATGACAGATCTGTATGTCTAACATAATGGAAAAACATTATGATATATCTGTAAGCCTAATGGAATGAAAATTCTAGATCTTAAAAAAATACATAACATAAAAAAATACATAAAATAAGAAAAAAGTGTTTGTGATTTTCAGAACATACAACCATAAGGAATGGAGAAGTCATAAGATATCCTTATTGACTCAAAAATATCCCCCTTTATGGAAGGAACAAACAAATTTTCTTAAGGAGGAATACAATATATTGGATAAACAAGTAAGAAAAAAACTTATCTTCCCCTATGAATGATATTATAAAAGAATAAGACTAACTCCCCCTTAGGTCTTGTTTCCCATGGATTGTATTCTTGATCTATAATGACTGGGTTTTCTTAAATAGGTATCTCCCCCTTAGATAAACATATCTTTTCAAAAGAAAACTCCCTCTTACTAGATTCTCCCACTCAGGGATTAAATTCTTCCATTAAATAAAATATCCCCTTTGTGAATTACGAAAATTGGTAATGGAATAGAGAAGTATAAGATGTAACTGAAAGGATAAGCACAAAACATTCGAAAACAAGATAAAGATATGCACGGAATTTCATAAGACGAAATTTTATTAATAAGATTCACATTACAAAAAAATATCAGAATGTAAAATAAAATAATCCAACATGCTTCTAATCAGAAAATATTTTCTTTATCAAGGATTTGAGCTTCTTTACTTACTTATTATCATCTTGAAACTTCATCAGCATGAAATCATAATCCTGGTTCTTCCTTTCTAAATCTAATATTCTTTCTTTTTGAGCAGCAACCTTCTTCAATAATTTATCTCTACCTTCCTTTTCAATTCTAATAGATCGGGAAACAGAATTGATTTGACTACCCTTGTCAGATATTGAATCCTTGACCTTGTTGAGATAAGATTCATAGGTATTAAAATATCCTTTTGTTGAATCCATGAAATCAAAAAACTGCCTAATCTCTTCATTGATGTTTTTGGTGCGGTTAATTAATTTCTTACAAGTCACATTCTGTACATTGTAATCAATCAAAATATTAATGAAGTATACTTCTTACTTGACTACCATGTCCATAAGAATATTGGTCGATTTTGTATTTTGGTTCATGTTTTATTGCATAATTTGACTCTGGGAATCTATGTTTTCAAGAGCTAAAATGGTACTGCCCAACTTCCTCAAAGATAGCTCAACAAAATCATATTCAACAGATGAAGAGGACTCGGTTCTTGAAGCAACTTTCCTTTATTAACTCTTCTTGGAGTTAAGTAAAAATGTCTCTCTATTCTCCTAGAAGACATCTGAGGCGTTTCCTTATCAGGTGAGGCAACCAAAACCCTTTTTCCATTATTAGGATTTCGGATTGGGGTTTTTTCATCAGATAATTAGATCACATTAAGATCATTCAATTCATATTCTTTCTCTTTAAACTCTTATTCTACACCTTGATGTTCAAATTCTTCTTCATCTTCAACATCAACTTATTCCTCTACTTCTACCTCCTGTTCAAATTCATCGTCTTCTTCAACTTATACCACTTCTTCAATTTTTACCTCTTCTTCATCTTGTTCTTCTGAAAAAGATTTAGAAACTGAACTCGAAGGAGTCCGAAAATAATCTTCCACTTCCCTTATAACATCATCATCTTCTTCTTGGACTATATGATCTTATACTTATCGAAAATGTTCTGATAAAGCTAGAACATTCTTATATTTATGGATTTCTGGTGTGGCCACTGGTTTCATATTAGGTTTCAGAACATGATGAGATTTCTAATCTCTATATTTTAGTAGAGACTGACATAATATAACTTCAACGGATTTATTCTTCGGGATCTAATCCTTTGTTTCTTTCTCAATAATTTCAGCATGATTTTTTTCAAGGCCTTATCCTCCACTAGAATCAAACCAAAAGAAGGATATCATTCCTTTCTGGTGGCTGAAATTTCTCTGCACTTTGAAATTATTTCATCTGAATAAGCTTTCAATTTCTTTGCAAGAGGAGGTGCTAATACCGGGACATTATGAACTGGTACTGGTAATCATGGTGATTTAGGTATTCTCTTCTTAGAGACTAGCTTTGAAGATTCTGGAAGATCACCCTTGTTTTGGACATCCATTTCTTCAATGTTTTTTGATTCTGGAACAAACTCTACTTTTATCCTCCTAAGAGTGTCTTTGTTGAGCAACAAAACCCTAAAGGGCTTCGAGACTGATCGGCATGGAACATTTATTTCTTGAAGAAACCTAATTACTATCCTTGAGATAGTTTCCAGATAAATAAGGATATGAGATCTGATGGTTCCACTTTTAATTGCTTGGATGGTGAGAAAGATGTACTTCACCAAGTTGATCTTCCTTAGGTTGACAAGGAAGTCTAAGAGAAAGATATCACATATCATAAAGGAATCATTATATCCCTTTTTTGGAATAATAAATCCTTGCATCTAGAGATGTACAATTTTTTGATTTGTTGAGTGATTCGTGATCTTCGGATTCATAAAAAATTTGAGACCAAGAAAATCCAGAGACGTGGATTTTTCAAAAAAACCTTCTTTCTTGAGAAGTTTTTGAGAGCAATGAATATCCTCCGCTTCATAAGGTATACTAAGAACATTTCATACCTTCTTGTAAGGAATTGTATATGACTTATCATAACATTTAAACTTAAATAGATCCTTACCGTCCTTTTGAATGAAAGTAATAGATTCATAGAATTGAATAAGGAGATCATGATAAACTGGATCCTCTGATTTCTCCTTAGCTACACAGACGGTTTCCCATCCATTACCTATTTTCACCTTAGAGATAAGGGAGTCATATTTTTCAATGAACATAGGACAAACCAACCTTTCTCTAAAGACTGAACAATCCTTTATCTCTTTACACGATGGCATCTTATTTTCTAAGGATTCAAGATTCATTCAGTGAATGAGAACTTCGGAATGAAAGATTTGATGGTAGCAGAACTTCGGCACTGAGATTAGTAGGATGGTGGGATACATGATAATGAGATTCTACTTATATAGACATAGATATGCCTTTTCAACATCCATACGCTAATCAAATGGGTGAGGATAATCTGATCTCATCTGATAGTCGATAATGGATGTTTGAAAAATTAATTCTGATCATTTTGAAGTAAGGTAAACCAGAATTTAAGACATTTTGAAATACAAAAAACTAAAAAAAGGATAAGAAAATAAAGGGTAAGAAGGACTCCCTTTTGGAATACTCTAAGAAATTTATCAGTATTATGATTTTTCTTAGAAATTTTAAATTCCAATCATTTTAAATATGAACTTTTCAAATATAAACTTTTCAAATCCGATCATTTCAAATCCGAAATTTTATAATCTGAAATTTTGATATACTAAATTTTCAGTTCCGAAATTTTCAAATCTGAAATTTTCAAATCCAAAATTTTCAATTCCGAAACATTCAAATCCTAAATTTTCATATCCAAAATTTTCAAATCTGAAATTTTCAAATCCAAAATTTTCAAATCCAAAATTTTCAAATCCGAAATTTTCACATCCGAAATTTTCAAATACGTAATTTTTAAATCCAAAATTTTCTAAAAGGAAATAGTGATTAAAGAAAGAAAATAAACAAACATATGTACTCCCCCTAAAGTAAGGCATAGTATAATATTTGGAAATAATTTAAACAAAATGTATATATTAATGAGTACCTTACAAAAATAATTCATATCTTTTGTTTAATATATTCAAATATATCAGAAGGTAGTGTTTTTTTAAAAATATCCTCAAGTTGCTCTTGTGTTCCGATGAATTGTATAATAATATCTCTGTTAATTGTGTGATCCCTAAGAATGTAATGTCTAATATCTATTTTCTTTGCATGAGAGTGATGTGTAGGTTTTTTACATAGGGCAATGGCACGTGTGTTATCACACATAATTCGAGCCTTAGTAAAAATCATACCATATCTTTGAGTGTTTGTTGCATCCACAACACTTGATCACATCAACTTATAGCTGCTATATATTAATTTTCAGTAGTAGAAAGTGCCATAGAGTGTTTTTTCTTGAAAGAACAAGAAACTAAGGAATCTACTCGAAAATGAAAACATCCATATGTACTTTTTCTATCCATTTTACAACCACCAAAGTCAGCATCTGAAAAACCTTTATGTTCAAAAACGTTTCTAGAGGAATAAAATGGTACCAAATCTAAAGTTCCCTTTAAATACCAGAAAATTCTATTCAATTATTTTAATTTGGATTCTTTAGTATTTTCTTGAAATCTATCACATATGTATACAGAAAAAATTAAGTCAGGTCGACTAGCTGTTAAGTATAGTAAACTTCTTATCATACCTATTTAATTTGTTTGATCTATAGGTTTCCCTGATTCTTCAAGATCAAGAGTATTAGAAGTTCCAATCGCTGTTCTTATACTCTTAGTGTTGTCATACCTGAACTTCTTTAGAAGATCTCTGATATACTTATGTTGAGATATATATGTTCCCTTTGGTTTTTGAGAAATTTGAAAACCATGAATAAATGATAACTCACCCATCATACTCATCTCAAACTCAGATTTCAAAAGATTCGTGAAAGAATCAGTTATGGATTTCTATGTTTGTCCGAAGATGATGTCATCAAAATAAATTTTAACAATAAAAACATATTTATTAATTTTTTTTATTAAAATAGTTGGATTAGCCGTTCCCTTAACATTGTTATTTTAAAGAAAAAATCATAAAAGTCTTTCATACCAAGATCTAGGGGCTTGTTTGAGTCCATACAAAGAATTGATAAATTTATAAAAATGATTAGGATATTTTGTATCTTTAAAGACTGGGGGTTGATCTACATAGACTTCCTCCTATACATAACCATTTAGAAAATCACACTTCACATCCATTTGATAAAGTTTATAATTAATGAATACTACAAAGGATAGAAGAATACGAATAGATTCAAGTCTTGCTACAATAGCATAAGTTTCTTAATAGTCTATTCCTTCTTGTTGATTATAGAATTTTGCAATAAATATTGCTTTATTTCTATCAATGACTCCATTTCCATCGCATTTGTTCCTAAAAACCCATTTTACTCCAATTACAGATGTTTCCATAGGTTTTTCAACAAAGGTCCAAACATGATTCTATATAAATTTATTGAGTTCATCTTGCATGTCCTTTATCCAATCTTCATCACCCAAGTCTTTTTATGTAGTCTTTGGTTCAAATTGGGAATGAAATGAAACATGTTCAACTTAATTCCTTAAAGAACTTCTAGTTCTTACTTGTTGATTAACATTTACAATGATATTATCACTGGGTTGATTGCTATGTAACAATTGAATTGTATTTTGAAATACATGTTCACCAACATAAGGTAGAAAATCTCTATGAGTAAATGTTTTAGAACCATTTTATTCAACATTAACCCAGTATGAAAAATCTTCAATCAAAGGTTGGTGATCTGTTTTAGAAATATATCAGAAAAAGATTCAGGGTGTTTGAAAACGAAAGGATCATTTTAATCAAAATTAACATGCACCGTTTCTTCCACAGTGCAAGTATTTTTATTAAAAACTCTATATGCCTTATAGTTAGTAGAATAACCTATGAAAATTCCTTCATCAGATTTGGGTGAAGATTTATGTAAGTTATCCTTGGTATTCAAGATAAATTCTTTGCATCCAAAAACTTTGAAGTAAGAAACTTTTTGTTTTCGGCCAGTCAACAACTCATAAGGTGTTTTATTAAGAAATTGTCTTATTAAAACTCGATTTATAGTATAACAAGATGTACTTACAGCTTTAACCCAAAAATGTTTAGCTATAGAATATTAACTAAACATGGTTCATGTAATCTCTTGAAGAATGCGATTTCTTCTTCTGAAAACACCATTTTGTTAAGGAGTTCATGGAGCTGAGAAGTTGTGAGTAATACATTTTTTATTACAAAATGTTTCAAAATCAGAATTTTCAAATTCTCCACCATGATCACTATGAATAGTTATCAACTGCAGGTTTCTCTCATTTTTAACGTTAGATGTAACGCCCCAACCCTATTTACCCAGAGCCGGTGCATTATTTCATAACATTGGCATGATCACAAGAAAGATCAAATCTCGAAAGACCGATTGGTTTAGTAGCCTTGGAAACACTAGATATATTAATAAGTCTTACATTACATCATAAAATGAAAAACTACTACAACAACACATTGTCTCCATAATCCACACTCATATCCCCACATAATATCCCTGCAGGTCATTCATAATTTACTTCTTCACTTCCTGGTAAAAATAAAACATAGAAAAGGGGTGAGCTCAAATGCCCAGTAAGGATAAAAATATAGCGGAAACTTTCATAAATAAGAATAAACATTTAAGGAAATTTATAACTAAAACAAAAGCCTTTCAAACTTGAACTTTCAACATAGTATGGCATAAATAAAATGAAATAATTCCATTTAATTATTCACATGGATATTCTACTAATTGAATAATCACATGAAAAATCAATAACCACTTTCATAATGATGGAATGCATAATGCCAGACTATCATAACCACATAGCCAAGGCCTCATTCCAAGACTACAAATAAGATTTTGCCAAGGCCTTGTGCGAAGACACTAGTTTGTCTCACGAGACCTACCGATGCATCGAGGGCTATAGCGGGCTCCACCCGTCACTTACTAAGTCCAATGCATTCCCATATGAAAAGGTTTAAACATAACATAAACATTCGTATTAAAACTAGCATACGAAATGTCAATACTTTCCACATAAACCATTAATGGTATAAAAATAACACATCCACAGTCAAACATATCACAAAACCCTCAATACATTATGGATGTTTTGTATCATAATAAATCAACTTCATATAATCATAAAATCCATCAAAAGATGTTGACATAGATGAAATCAAAACTATTTGAGAGAAATATCTCCTTTTTTGAAATCATTTAAAAGTCACACATTTATAAAGGAAGTAATTAAAAAGTGATTTTTGAATCAAAGTGTCCCATACCACTTTGAAACTTTTGAAAGGAATTAACATTTTAAAAAACATTCATGTCCATATAAATAAATCTTTAAAACCCATTTTTAAAACATGGACATTAATTAAAAAGATTTAGAAAGATAAATCATTGAAACATTTAAAAAGCTGATTTTGATAAAGTGTACCTTTCTGAAATTCTTAAAATATTCATTTTGAAGTCATTTAAAAGTCACATAATTATTAAATAAAACATTTACCTTGAAAATGTCCTAGAAATAATGTAAGGTAAGCTTTAAAAATTTTATAACGGTGGTAAATAGCCGCACCCGCCGTATAAGTTAAAAAAACATTCTTACCTTAATTTTTTCGAAAAGGTTAAAAAGCACCTTGTTTAGAAAACAACGGAAGGATTCCTTTATAAACCTCTTATAAAAAGTCAAAAAAGGTATAAATGACTTTAACCCATATTCTATAAAATAGTAAAAATGTTTTGAAATTCACTTTTAAGAAACATGGATGTGGATGATAAAGAGATCCCAATATATTATTACGTATAAACAACCTTGGATAATGAAGAGATTGTGAAATAAACCCTTACCTTGTACTTTTCCTTGGTTGGGGTAGGTTAACCTCCGGTATAATAATAGTGAAATAATTGTTATTAAATTATACAAGAATCATATACATTAATATGATATCATATATGATCTTTTAACATTGATTTGTTAATAATATCTTAGTATTATCATTGTTTCGGGTGTTAACTTACTCGGTTTCTTTTATATGTTTTGTTATGTAATACATGCTTGTAAGGGATAGGTTGTATATTATTAATATCCAGAGTTATATCAAGTCCATAAACATCATTTCTAAATCATCAAATGATAATTATACTTTAATTGATATGATGGAGAATGAATCTTATCGCATTCGTAGAGACGGTAGTCCGTACGTACGCACGAGCGATAATATCATTATTTTGATATTAAAATAATATATAATTGGATGGTATATCATATATACAGAATTATTATCATGTTATATTTATTATTTACATGAGTTACACATCAATATTATACCCATCCAAATAATAATATAACAATTACACCACCACGTGGAGACAGTAAGTTGTACGTACGCACGTATGGTGACATGTTATTAAAAGGGTGGATAGAATACTGAATATGGTTGTACCATATTTATAATAACATCACATTATATATAAGATACTGGAGTTATTATTTTATAATGGTAATAAAACAGAAAGAAGATAAGGAAGAAGAATGGAACTTGAAATGGGGTGGTGAAAACATTACCTCTTCTTCAAGTTTTTCCTTTTTATTTGATCAAAAGGGATCCTTAGGTCGGCTTTCTGATCAAAATAAGGCCTCTAGGTTGTAGTGAGGGAACATGGGAGAGTATTTGGGCATAGTTTGGTCGAACAAAAATGCTTTTAAGGTGTGAAGAAAAGAGAAGGAGGAGTGCCCTTTTATAAGAGGGGTGAGGGGCACCTTTGTAAAAGCTAGAAATATTAGTTTATAATAAATTCATATTTGGTTTCTAATGGCTCCAATGTTGATTATTAAAAGGTTAAGGTGGGGAAAGGTCTAAAAAAATTCAACCAATAGAATTTAGACTTGTTTGTGTACTTATATTAAACTTATCTTTAAGTATTAACTCTAAGTTAATTAGTATCACTTTTACAATGTCTCTTTGTATTTTTATATTATATGGGTAATAAACATACCATATACATCCATGAGACCCCCAAGTGGTCTATTAATTATACAACTATCAAGATATAAGTCTCTTTGATGAACCTTAGATTTTTAGGATTTTAATATCAATTAATAATATAATATTTTCTTTAAAAACCCTTTTATGTCAATTTTGACACTATTCAGTAGTTGATTTTTGTAAAACTCATAAAAGATTTATTACTTCTAAAAAAGTCAATTACATCAATAATAATATATCATATTATCCTATAAAATTAGTTTAATTCATTAAAAGTTTCATATTATATTTATTTGGGTATTTATAATATCAATTATTTTAATTTTTCACTATTATAGTAATTACGGCATCATCATTGTGTCATAAATATATTAAATTATTTAACGTCTAAAAATTATAAATAAAATATAATTATGTAATAAATCTTATTATATTTCTAATGAATATTTAAAATCGAATTTATCTTATGTATAACCCTATATTAAAAATGTTTTAGTAAATAAACATTGATTTTAACTCTTTTAACTCTTCTTTGAATTAAATAATAATAAATGTCCTAATCTAATCCAAGTGGACCTAAATGGAAATATTTTATTCCTAAGGTTTTTTTTGGTCGAGATACACTTGTAAATAGAATTAGGACATGTGTTAGGGTAATATTAATATCATTTTTACCCTTAATCACCCTATTTTACTTTTAACCACGGTAAATAAAAGTAAAAAGTTACTATTCACCAAAATTTATTTTCATCTCATTGAACCACATTTTACTTCTTTATATTAACCGTGTCTCTTGGATTTTCGAAATTCCATTCACATAGGTGGTAAAATTATGTTTTATGAAAAATTCAGTTTTTTAACTACCACTAAGTTGTTTCACTATTCATCAAATAATTGAAGTTTTTCAGAACAATGCCAAAATTTTACCCTAAGCTATAATTGATATTCCGAACTCAAAAATGATGTCTATTTTACAAAATTCCAAACATATAAGTTGCATTAATTAATTTTATAATTAATTCCCGTTGTCACAACAAATAACGTATTTTTAAGAAACAATATATATCAAAAGATTGATAATTGTTTATGTCCAATTTCAAAGTGAAATTAATTCTAATGAACACCATTGGATAAAATGGTAAAAATATATTCTAATTATTCTTTAAAACCACTCGAATTCATTATTTATCCCTTTTATTTATTTTGATTAAAAAAGCTGTTTTTAATTAAAATTTAGTAATTTTCACTATTCATCAAAATATTAAAGTTATCCGAAAAGTGCCAAAATTTCACCTTAAGCTAAATTAGATATTCTGAATCCAAAAATGAAGTCCATTTTGAGAGATAAAAAATCAAAAAGTATGTATTACTATTCATAACAGCTAGTTGATCGGTTGTGGTGTGTGTTAAAACTCGAAGTTGCGTACAACACACGCTACTGTATTATTCAAAGGAAAGGGTACCGTGGAAGCTTGGGATGTTTCATTTTAACTTTTTGATGTCCCCATTTAGTCAAAAAGATTAAAATACTGTATTTAAAAAGGGTTCACTATTAAAATTTGATAAAAGTGCAATACTGAAAATGAATTTGTTCTTGCATTATATCTAAGAAACTCATAATATGGATTCTAAAATTATAAGGATTATATAAAGTATAAAATTTAGTTAATACTATTCATAACCTCTTTTGAATGTATTTTTTTTGGTAAGTCATGGTGCGATTGAACTCGTTGATCCGTGTAGTGCAAGTTATTGAATTATTTTGAAGAAATAACACACTATGAAATCTTGGGGTGTTACATTCTCCCCTCCTTCAATAAATTGCGTCCACGCAATTTGAAATTGTTTTTCAAAAATAAAAGGTTGAAAACAGAAAATATATTTGTGGGAAAACCCACATTGGAAATTGAGTTACTAAAATTTAGTCTTAATATGAGGAAAATAGAAATGAAAGGGTCACCACAAAATTATGATCTCAATTAGGAGAAAATTGGTGGCAATTAGAGACATATAATTGGAGGAAAACGTAAATATTTATAGGTAGTGATTGAAGTCATCAATCACAAACAAGTGTAAAATTGAGGTCCTTAAATTCATCAATCTATGAAAATTTGAAATACCATCGGTTCAACAAAACATAGGGTATTAGGATAACACATTTTTGACGTTTCAAAATATCTTAGTTGAAATCCCACATCGAAAAATGAATTAATGAGGCATCTATTTAAAATAAAAATATGAAAGTATGAAGATTACCGAAAATAACACATACCAGGGTTATATGTAGGAAAATATGCATATGGAAGAGAAATCTAACCATCAATTATATGATGGAGAGTGGTAGAGAACATGGCTATGAAAAGGCCAACAATCCCAAAGCCATAAATTAGTGACGATATAAGGTACCATTTAGGACAACATTTTTGTTCAAAGTTCCTTTTCTTAATGTTGAGGAATTTATTTATGAGATTTCCTGAGATCATAAGGAGGTATACTTACTTTATAATTAGAGTTTCATCCCTTAATAAATTTCTACCACAAAATCATCTTTCACTCTAAAAGATAATAGAATGAAAAAAAAATTATATTTATACTATTCGTACAGGGTTCCAAAATAAATGAATTTATAATTCATCTACCAGATCTTATAAAAAAACTAAATTATATAATCCAGGACATCTCATGGGCCAGTGGTAATTGATACACCCTTATCGCCCTTCGGTTTCAGGTTCAAGTCTTGCGGCCTTGCCGGTCGCGATGGGTTGGTGCCCGACCTCCGGGTTTTCCTTTTATGGAAATCCAAAATTAATCTCAAACTAGAATTTATCCAAAATACTGCTGTCTAAACTCACAGTCCAACATTTATAAGGAATGAAAACATAATGTATATCCTTTTTACCCCGTAATATCATATTAATACCTTCATCATGTATTCATTTAAAACAATGAAACATACGGAATTACCATAATCCTTATTGATTACATTCATGCTCCCTTATTCCATATAGAATGCTGGATATACTTCATCAATCCAAAAATGTTTTAAACCCCAACAATGATGGAATATACAAATCATTAATCAGCTTTGAGGTAGTCAATAATATCCAATATAATATATCCAAATTAATCATATATTTTTCTAAAATCACTACCTCGGTATTAGAACCATATTATGGTTTATCTTTCTCTCAACCATATATTTTCAAAAAATTTAACCTGCTATTGACTCACATTTCTTTATTCCACAAAATCTCAAGTCCTTAATGAAATAGTACTACAGTGCAATCCTTATATACTCCATATTTATTATAACAATCAGATTGTTGATACAACACTCAAATGACATAATCAACATAAGAACTCTAATCATTCCTCTTCATCTGTGGTAGTATCATAACTTGATTATTATCCAATAGCATCATTTGCGGCATAGTCTGATGACTGAGACATAGGTTTGCGTAGTGTCCAAACTCCTTGAAAATGAAGCATTGTACATTTGAAACCTATTTCTTACCCTTGCAGTCACGGACTTTGTGACCTTTTCCTCCACACTTATAACAAACTCCCATTCCATTCAGGCAAGTTCCAGGGTGTTTCTTTCCACAGTTATCACATATGGGAAAATTCTTCTTTTCCCTCTTCCCATTATCCATCATTCTCTCTTCCATCATTTTCTTCACTTGCTTCCCTTCAAAGCCATAGGACTCAGTAAACTCTTTACTAATCTTATCAACACATGATATTATTTCTTCATATGATGATAATACATGTGAGACTATTTCTCTTATAAATTCTAGCTTAAGACCATGAAATATATGATCCTTCTTTCTCTTTGTATCATTTGCATTTCAAGAGTTCTCATTCCTTCTACTGGGCGCCATTTCTAAACAATGGCATACATTAGATTAGTTTATAAATAACAATACCTAATCCCAAACTTGTAAAACACATAACATAAATTATATAGTTTATGGATATAATCCATAATCATAAAAATGTTTTCTTTGAGTAAGTATATACTCATAAACCCTTCATAATTATTTGTAAAGAAAATTAGAGTTATCCTAAGCATATCCCCTGGGAGTGTCGTAACCAAGAGTGCAGCAAGACCCATTGTCGTGACCCAGTTCCCGTTCGAGTCTAGCTCAAAGCGGTTTTTTCGGGTTTTACCCCTAGGTACATCTGTGCCAGAGCTGCCTCTACTTGCTCGTATCCAGACAGAGATATATTGCTCTGAAAACTCACAAAATCTCTACAATACCAAAATTCTAGGATGTTCTCCAATACTAATCCTCAAAGTCCATCTTAAATCTATGTTCTCTAATCAGATTTTATCTAAAACTATGTTCCAAGGTTTGTACTAAAATTCATCTGATACCAACTGTAATGCCCCGACCCTAGTTACCCAGAGTCGATGCGTAATTACATAACATTGGCATGATCACAAGAAAGATCAAAACTCGAAATACTGATTGGTTTAGTAGCCTTGGAAACACTAGATATATTCATAAGTCTTACATTACATCATAAAATGAAAAACTACTACAAAATCATATTGTCTCCATAATCCACACTCATATCCCCACATAATATCCCTGCAGGTCATTCATAATTTACTTCTTCACTTCCTGGGAAAAATAAAACATAGAAAAGGGGTGAGCTCAAATGCCTAGTAAGGATAACAATATAAAGGAAACTTTCATAAATAATAAAAACCATTTAAGGCAATGTATAACTAAAACTAAAGCCTTTCAAACTTGAACTTTCAACATAGTATGGCATAAATAAAATGAAATAATTCCATTTACTTATTCACATGGATATTCTACTAATCGAATAATCACATGCAAAATCAATAACTACTTTCATAATGATGGAATGCATAATGCCAGACTATCATAACCACATAGCCAAGGCCTCATGCCAAGAATATAAATAAGATTTTGCCAAGGCCTTCTGCCAAGACACTAGTTTGTCTCATGAGATATACCGGTGCATCGAGGAGCTATAGCGGGCTCCACCCGTCACTTACAAAGTCCAATGCATTCCCATATGAAAAAGTTTAAACCTAACATAAACATTCGTATTAAAACTAGCATACAAAATGTCAATATTTTTTTCATAAACCCTGAATGGTATAAAAATAACACATCCACAGTCAAACATATCACAAAACCTTCAATACATTATGGATGTTTTGTATCATAATAAATCAACTTCATATAATCATAAAATCCATCAAAGGATGTTGACATAGATGAAATCAAAACTATTTGAGAGAAATATCTCCTTTTTTGAAATCATTTAAAAGTCACATAATTATAAAATAAAACATTTACTTTGAAAATTTCCTTGAAATCTTGTAAGGGAAGATTTGAAAATTTTATAACGGCAGTAAATAGCCGCACCCGCCATATAAGTTAAAAAAACATTCATACCTTAATTTTGTCGAAAATGTTAAAAAAGCACCTTGTTTGGAAAATGACGGAATGATTCCTTAATAAACGTATTATAAAAAGTCAAAAAGGGTAGAAATGACTTTAACCCATATTCTAGTAAATAGTAAAAATGTTTTGAAATTCACTTTTTGGAAACATGGATGTGGATGATAAAGAGATCCCAGTAGATTATTACGTATAAACAACCTCGGATAATGAAGAGATTGTGAAATAAAACCTTACCATGTACTTTTCCTTGGTTGGGGTAATTTAACCTCCTATATAATGTTGAAATAATTGTTATTAAATTATACAAGAATTATATACATTAATATGATATCATATATGATCTTTTAACATTTCTTTGTTAATAATATCTTAGTATTATCGTTGTTTCAGGTGTTAACTTACTCGTTTTCTTTTATATTTTTTGTTATGTAAGACATGTTTGTAAAGGATAGGTTGTATATTATTAATATCCATAATGTTATCAAGTCTATAAACATAATTTTTAAATCATCAAATGATCATTATACTTGAATGGATATGATGGACAATGAATCTTATCGCGTTCGTGGAGACGGTAGTCCGTACGTATGAACGAGCGATAATATCATTATTTTGATATTAAAATAATATATAATTGGATTGTATATCATATATACAGAATCATTATCATGTTATATTTATAATTTTCATGAGTTACATATCATTATTATAACCATCCAAATAATAATATAACAATTACACCACGACATGGAGACAGTAAGCCGTACGTACACACGTATAGTGACATGTTATTAAAAAGGTGGATAGAATACTGAATATGGTTGTACCATATTTATAAAAACATCAATGTATATATAAGATACTGGAGTTATTATTTTATAATGGTAATAACAAAGAAAGAAGAATTTTAAGAAGAAAGGAACTTGAAAAGGGGTGGTGAAAACATTACCTCTTCTTCGGGTTCTTCCTTTTGATTTGATCAAAAGGGATCCTTAGGTTGGCTTTCTGATCAAACTATGGCCTCTAGGTTGTAGTGAGGGAAGTTTGGAGAGTATTTGGGCAGAGTTTGTCCGAACCAAAAGGCTTTGACGGTGTTATGAAAAGAGAAGGAGGAGTTCCCTTTTATAAGAGGGGTGAGGGGAACCTTTGGAAAAGCTAGAAATATTAGTTTATAAAAAATTCATATTAGGTTTCTAATGGCTCCAATTTTTATTATTCAAAGTTTTATGTGGGGATAAGTCGAAAACCATTCAAACAGTAGAATTTAGATAGGTTTGGGTACCTATATTAACCTTATATTTATGTATTAACTCTAAGTTAATTAGTTTCACTTTTACAATGTCTCTTTGTATTTTTATATTATATGGTTAATAAACATACCATATACATCCAAGATACCCCCAAGTGGTCCATTAATGATACAAATATCATGATATAAGTCTTTTGGAAGAACCTTAGATTTTTAGGAATTTAATATCAATTAATAATATAATAGTTTCTTTAAAAACGCTTTTATGTAAATTTTGACACTATTCAATAGTTGATTTTTCTGAAACTCATAACAGATTGATTACTTAGAAAAAAGTCAATTACATCAATCCTAATATATCATATTATCCTAAAAAATTAGTTTAATTCATTAAAAGTTTCATATTATATTTATTTGGGTATTTATAATATCAATTATTTTAATTTTTCACTATTATACTAATTACAGCATCATCATTGTGTCAAAAATAAAATAAATTATTTAAAGTCTAAAAATTATAAATAAAATATCATTATGTAAGAAATATTATTATATTCTTAATGAATATTTACAATCAAATTTATCTTATGTATAACCCAATATTAAAAATGTTTTAGTAAATAAACTTTGATTTTAACTCTTTTAACTCTTCTTTGAATTAAATAATAAAAATGTCCTAATATAATCCAAGTGGACCTAAATGATAATATTTTATTCCTAAGGTTTTTTTGGTCTAGATACACTTTTCCAATATAATTAGGACATGTGTTAGGGTAATATTAATATCTTTTTTACCCTTAATTACCCTATTTTACTTTTAATCGTGGTAAATAAAAGTAAAAAGTTACTATTCACCAAAAATTATTTTCATCTCATTGAACCAAATTTTACTTCTTGATATTAACCGTGTCTCTCGGATTTTAAAAATTCCATTCACAGAAGCGGTAAAATTATGTTTTATGAAAAAATCAGTTTTTTAACTACCACTTAGTAGTTTCACTATTCATCAAAAATTGAAGTTTTTCAGAACAATGCCAAAATTTTACCCTAATCTATAATTGATATTCTGAACTCAAAATTGGTGCCTATTTTAAAAAATTCCAAACATAAAAGTTTCATTAATTAATTTTATAATTAATTCCTGTTGTCACAACAAATAGCGTGTTTTTATGAAACAATATATATCAAAAGATTGATAATTGGTTATGTCCAATTTCAAAGTGAAATTAATTTTAATGAACACCATTGAATAAAATGGTAAAAATATATTCTAATTATGCTTTAAAACCACTCTAAATCATTATTTATCACTTTTAATTATTTTTATTAAAAAAGTTGTTTTTAATTAAAATTTAGTAATTTTCACTATTCATCAAAATATTAAAGTTATCCGAAAAGTGCCAAAATTTCACCTTAGGCTATATTCGATATTCTGAATTCAAATATGAAGTCAATTTTGAGAGATAAAATTTCAAAAAGTATGTATTAATATTCATAACAACTAGTTGATCAGTTGTGGTGTGTGTTAAAACTCGACGTTGCGTACAACACACACTGATGTATTATTCAAAGGAAAGCGTACCGTGGAAGCCTGGGATGTTTCATTTTAAATTTTTGATGTCCCCATTTAGTCATAAAGTTTAAAATACTGTATTTAAAAAGGGTTCACTATTAAAAGTTGATAAAAGTGAAATACTGAAAATGAATTTGTTCTTGCATTATATCTAAGAAACTAATAATATGGATTCTAAAATTATAAGGATTATATAAAGATTAAAATTTATTTAATACTATTCATATCCTCTTTTGAATGGATTTTTTTTGGTAAGTCATGGTGCAATTGAACTCGGTGTTGCGTGTACTGCAATTTATTGAATTATTTTGAAGAAATAACACACTATGAAATCTTGGGGTGTTACATTAGATCTAAATATTTTGAAATAAGATAAAGATTCAGATTTAATTGCGAGAAAATAGACCCAAGTAAATCTAGTATAGTTATCAACTAGAACAAACACATAGTATTTTCCTCTAGTACCACCAGTTTGATTTGGACAAAATGAATCCATGTGCACTAACTGTAAGACATTACAAGTCGTAACTTCACTTATAAATTTATAGATAGATTTATGATGCTTTCCATATTGAAAAAGATCAAAGAATTTTGAAGAATCAAACATATGTTCTGGTAGATCCTGAACAAGTTCGTTCTTAGAAAGATTACTAATATTTTTTTAAGGTACAGTGTCTTAGTCTCCTATGTCAAAGCCATGATTCGTTTTCAAATGAACCAAGGTATGGTAGAACTTGAATCCTATGGTCTTCTAGGTTTAAGTTGTACACATTCTCATGCCGAAGGGCTGAGAGAATATAATCATCCTTGGAATTGTGAACTAAACATATATCATTTCTAAAATTCACATGGTAACCTTCATCAAATAATTGTCTTATGCTAATGAGGTTGTGCCTAACAACTTTTAAAAAAATAATATTTGAAATATTAGCATTTCCAAGAAGAATAATGTTATATATACTGAAAATTTCTCCGTGAGAGTTATCACAAAAATTTACCTTTCCACCTTTAGTATTTAGAATATTTTTGAAATACTCTTTTTTACTAGTCATGTTCTGGGAACATCCACTATCCATGTACCATATGTTGTTGGTACTTCCTTTATTTACCTGCGAAAGAAAGAGTCAGGTCTTCGGAATCGAAACATGCTTGGATCCTGAATTGGTAAATAATAAGAGCTTGGGTAACCTGATTTTTTTTTGAAACAATATGCTTTTGAAACCCAAGAGATTAAACTCTATTTAATGAAAAGTATTTCTTCAAATGATCACCACATTGATATTTAGTACAAAAAGGGGATATTGAAGGAACAAAATAATTATTTCTAAAAATAAATTTTTCATGAGAATAACCTAAACATAGATTTTTACCATGAGGTCGGATCTGAGAATACATCTTGACAAAATTTTCCTTAACAGAAGTGGATTTTTAAGTCAATTGCATTAATGAAAATATTTCTGATTTTAGTCTCAGTACTAAATCCTTATCCTTAAGAATAATTGGTTTTGATTTAAGTTTATCCACTAAAACACGTTTATCTATAAACAGATTTTTAAGATCCTCATAATGTTTATTCATCTCAGAATTAACTTCCTTATGTCTTTTATAATGATTTTCTAAAAAAAATTCTCATCATGATATTTGGAAAGATCTAAAATTTATTTTGTTAAAAAAGTTTCTATATAAGTTTCATTATCAAGTTTCATAGAAAATTTACAATTTCTTTTCTCTAGAAACATAGAAAATCAAGAAACTTCCTCATATGAAGGAAAATAATTATCATTATTTGATGAATAATATCCTTCCTCTGAAGAAAAACATCTATCTGGAAAATTTTCATTTAAAGACATATTGGTTAAGTATTCAGTAGTTCATAAATTATCCATAAGACAGTGATTTTGAAATTGAGCTCTGGCTATTAGACCAATATTCTTTTTACCAAAAGATTCACATTAAGAAAAATCATCAGAAGAATCTCCACCACTAGTACTCCAAGAGTAATTGGCATTCAAGATTTCTAATGCTTTGATCTGTACAACTTCTTCTTGTTTCTTTCAAAATTCCTTTCTTTCTTGTCTCTTTTCTTGAGTAAGGGATAATCAGGTCTGATATGACTAGTTGTTATAAAACCATAGAATGTAACTTCTCCATGTTTCTTATATTTTTTATATTTCCTCATGTATCTATATTGAAAGTTCTTCTTCCCAACAATCTTGTTCATCGTACGATAAATATTTTCCAACTCATTTTCTGAGGTTTCACTTTCCCTGGAATCTGATTGAATAATGACCTTCTTATATTTTGATCATGTAATTATCTCAGGAGTCTTAGATTTAATTTGATTTGAAGTAGTTGTAAAAGAAACTCCTCCATTCTCATTCTTCTTCTTAATATTATCATCATCTCCCTTCATTCTGGATTCTTGTTGAAGAAGGGTTCGAAACAGTTCATCAAGAGTAATCTGTGTAACTTTCCTATTCTCATCAATCGCAATTCTCTTTGATTCCCATTCATTAGGCATGATGTCAATAATATTGTATACAATAGATTCATCATCTAAACCTTTCTCACCCATGGATTTTAGGTTGTTGAAAATAGTTATAAATCATTGTTGTACCTTACATACAGGTCCTCCATAAGGAAATATGAAACCATGATACTCAGATCTGATCATTGCTCTTCTAGTTTCAGTAACATTGGATGTTCAAAAGTGAGTTACTTCAAGCATATTATAGATACTATTTGCAGCTTCACGAGATGAAATTAGGCTATATATTATTCTATTCATGGAATATATCAAAGTATTTAGTACCTTAACGTTCTGCTGATATTCTACCTTTTCTTGATTAGTAGAGGTTCTATGTTCCTTGTCAGGAATCTTGTAATATCTAGTTAACATAATGTTGTTTCCAACACCAGTGTTGATCAAAAAAGTATTCATTCTACCTCTCCAGTACTCATATTCATTCCCATCAAATATTGGTGGTCTAGTAGGATTTATATTATCTAAAGATCCAACATTAATTCCTGCCATAATAAAAAGATATTTCTTCCCACAAAACTAATTAGTAGAAATAGTTTAAGAACAAATATGAAGAACATAAGAAGAGGAAGACATGAGAATGAAAATATATATGTGGATATAAGTATTTCAGAGACATTACACTGATACCAATTTTAGGATCGAAATAAGAATGTAGATGCTAAAAATACAAGAGGGGGTGAATTGTATACTTTAAAATTTCCTTTGGATCCTTTAAAGTTAAGCACAACAAGGTTAAAAAAATCACAAAACCTCTTAAAAAACCTTTTCTATTTTTCTTAAAAGAAATATTCTACCATAAAGCATATAGAATCTGTAATATAATCAGAGTGATAGAATTAAAAATTATAAGAAACTTATACATTCTAAATTTAACAACGTTAAGATACAGAAGTGGAATTTAAACAACTTGTAAAATAAAATAAGTTACAATAGAAATTTTTTAACCCAAAGATAAGGGTATCCAACAACCTTGGATTAATTTTTCTTGATTAATACTTTCTAGAAAGTCTGTCTTACCCAAATCATGGTAATCCCTCAATCCAAAGATTGGTATCTGTCTTGCTATTCCCGCAAGCCCTTGATTTAGAAGGAAATAGGAAACTTTGTCTTCCAAACCCGAAATCCCATGATTTAGAAGGAAATCGAAACCTCTGACTTCCAAACCCGGAAGACCATGATCAGCACGATCAAAGTCGGAACAATGAAAGTCTGAACATATTGTTCACACCTAAACAAGTTGTTCACAAAATCTACATGAATCACTGATATTTGTAATAGCATCTCTCAATATAAATCACTTTACATCTTTTTCACATGCATCAATTTCATCCACTCTCTACATTGTATGTTTCTCATTCAAATGAGATTGTATTTATAGGAAATATTTCCCAATGGTTGGATCCACTCCAACGGTCATATATTCCTAAACATTAAGAGGGACTTGGACTCGTGCCAAACATACAACGGTTTGGTTGAAAAAACTTGTACGACATCATTTGAAGTAACAAAATGATGTTAAGTTAATGATTAATGTTAAGTATAAGAAAACATGGAATCCGATATAATTGGAATGATATATTAGGAGATTATGAAATTATCAGGAAAAACACAATCTTACGAAATTTGGAAAACATATTCATAGAAATAGCATTCTCAAGAAAAAGAGAATCATTAAATCAGAGTCACAAATACATTGGATTTGGTATCACGAATATCGACATCATATATACACCAGATTCGGTATTGAATATCGACATCATATATACAACATAATCAGTATTGAAAAATGGAATCACATATACACCAGAATCGGAATTACCAATCGACATCCTATATAAACAAAATTCGGAATTGACAATCGGCATCATATATACCCCCAAAATCGGAACTGACAATCGGCATTATATATACCCTAGAATTGGAATCATAAAAACTGAATGGAAATTCTAAACAACAAATATGTAAGTCTAATAGAATGGAAAAATGGTATAATATATCTGTACGTATAATAGAAATAAAATTATGGATCTTAAGAAAAATACAGAACTTAAAAAAATCAGAACTTAAGAAAAAAGTGTTTGTGATTTTCAAAACATAAAACCATAAGAAATGGAGAAGTAAGAAGATAACCTTATTGACTCAACAAAATGAGATTACCAAAAATCATAATGAAATAAAATAGAACCAAAAAGGCATATTGAGGCTTTACTTATATAATTTTGTAACTCTATTGTATTACTTATAATTTGTAACGATGACAACTATATTAAAAATTGTGTAACCATCACAGTTGTACTTGGAGTAACCATGCAGCGGACCTCCTACAGACACATACCAAATTAATGGGAGGTGGATATAAATTCCATAATTCATCATAAAAAATTCCAAAAAACTATAACATAATCATACAACATGAATAATTTCACAACAACTTTGCTTTTGAATTTTGATAAATAGAATTTCAAAAGAGGATTTTATAAGAATAATCACTTAAAAATTTTATATAATTGAAGTGATACATAATAGAGTGTATAGAATATATATATAAACTATAAAACACATAAATAAACATAATATAAAAAAGAATCATCACAAAACAAATTTTTAATACCACATAAATAATGAAGTATTATGTTTACCCAAATAATGGAAATCCGGTTAAGAATTCCCTTACCTCATGTGTGTCTTACATAAAATGTGTTTAAAACACCTGTATAATGGTTAATAGTGTGTTATTAATATCTTAAAGAAATATATTAATGTTTTTAACACATTTTATGATAATTTTATAACATCATTGAACCAATTCCTTAATAATATTTTGTTAATTCCATTGTCTTCAGGTGAGTTCTTCACATGGTTCCATGATCAGTTCATGATGGATATTATTTTCGATTGGAGGTGAAACATAAAAACATTATTGAAATGGTATTAATGTATTTATAGATACATAAAATATTCAATTTATCATTTTTAATTCTTACATGATTAGGATTAATATGTTAAAACATTATTGACATTTTTTTAAGTCTTTTTAGTGATTCTACTATCATAATGAAATCATTTTGTTTTAATAAATTATTAACATGGGTAAAAAATGATTCCATAACCTTATGTAAGATATAATATATAAATTATAATATGGTTTATCCATAAAATGGTTTCATTACAGGTCTTTATGGAAGCAATCAAAACATAAATCACATCGTCCACAATTTCGGTAAATTGACACGTCCATGATAGCGTTTTAATTTATTGAATATGTAGGAGAGGAGAATAAGAATAAGGGTAATCTTCCATAAACATGATGAAATATATAATATTTATGATACATGATTATTCATTCCTCTTGGATAATAGTAGATGATGAAATAAGAATAATAGAAATGAAATTTAAAATAAAAGGATGAAAAAAGAGGATATTTACCTCTTGATCTCTTCTCATTGAGATCCTTCTCAAGGACCATGGTTTTTGGATTTTTCTAGACCAGTAGGTCTTGGATGTGGGTCAGGATCTTGGTGGGTGTATTGGGCAGAACATAGGTAAGTCCAAGGGATTGATTGGTTTGTTAGAAATAGGGGAAAGTGGGTGGTATTAATAGTAGATAAGAAAAGGGATTTTAGATTGTTTTAATCATTATTTTAACATTCTTTTTTCAAGGATATAAATAGTCTTGATTAATGTGATCCATAATAGTAAAATATTCATGTCAGTACAAAAAATTGGGTTTAAATCAGCCATGCATCACCTATTATCCATTAAAAAATATTTATCTTTTATCGTAAATTATAGTATTTTACTATTCATAAAAAAATTGAAGAATTTTATAAAAATAACAAAAAATAACCCTAACCATATTTTGAGGTGTAATATTAAAAAATGAACCCTATTTTTGAAAATATCTTCATAAATATTATTAATTTAGTTTTTAAATAAAATCATAATTTATTCAAAAATAAGAATTTTAAATCTATAACTCATTTTTTAACACCTTGAATAATTAATCAACATCTTATAATCTTCTAACTTTATGGAAAAAATACAATTTACTCTTAATTCTGGTCATATTACTATTCCTAAGGGTAATATACTATTCCCTAACAATGAAGTTGGTTCTATAAAACACCAAATGACTTACTAATCACAACCGTAGATAACCATTTTTTAAAATTCAAATCATAGAAGTGGAAACATTATGTTTAATGGATATTTATAAATATCTACATAAAATAGTTCCATTAATTTAAATTTTTTTAAAATCCTTATTGTGTTAAATAAAATGATTCATTTTCCTCTATAGAACCCTAAAATCTCATTCTCAAAACCTATTAAATATTTTAAATTCCTTCATTGAAATAACTTAATAAAAAACTTTTGAAGAAGCCAGTTTGAGCGACCTGAAGAGATCCAAACCCTCAAGCATGGAGAAATTTTTTTCTTAAAAGAAAAAGAGATTTATTTTTTTTACATATGATTGAGGATAATAATCATTTTACGTAGTCAAGGATTCCATTGGAAAAATATTGTAGAATATATATAACAAATCATTATTTTTAAGAACCTGATGTAAAATCATTTTAAAAAGAAAAAAATCGAATACATTCTTTAGATTTTTTGTCAATATTTAATATGTCGAATGAAGAAGATTTAATGTCTAATCAAGATATATAATGGTATTGAAATTTCCATTAATATAATGAAAATTTTTCATTTTTAATGTATTTTTTCAAGACATTTCAATGGAAGTTAAATTATTATATAAATGGTCAATTTCTATAGGAGACATATATATTTTTAAAATTGAGAAGATATGAGGAATTGGGAAAATTAGACAAGAAGTTATTACTATAATAGATCTTGATGATCTAAAATCGCTTCCAGTTATATATTCCATACATTTTTCATTGGAAAAAATGACCTACAAATGTTAAAAGAATTATAGAACAACTATTATGAGTTATAACTGTCTTATATGAAGGTGTTCAAAGTTTGTAAAGTAAGTATAATCAATTTTAAACAATCAAAAATCCCGAATCTTTATATTTTCCTCTATAATCTACTTTATTCAATAAGAAAACGATTTTTTAAAATCGATTTTTTTAAATTTCTATTTAATTCATAGAGTTATTTTAGTTTATATATATGTTTATTATAAAAAATTTATAGTAATTATTTTATATTTTTTTTGATGTATAAAATGTGGAGATATACCAGGGGAGAAAATATGGGAGAAATATTTGTGAAATATATAGGAATAGATAAATAATTATTTTGTGGATAAATAGTAATGAAATAATTATGAGGAAATATTTTAAACCCAGTAATAATAATTTTTTTTACATAATGAACATACATATGTTGAAAATATATTTACTCTTATTTCATTTTTGTTTTTATTAATATTTTTATTGGTTTAGTGGTCTTCAAAATGTGGATATTTTTTTGAATTATTCTATTCAGTTTTTTAATGTCTTTTTTGTTTTGTGGCACACAAATTCCCAGATTTATGTTACTAATAAATTTTCATTATGTAAATTTAAAGATAATATATATTTGAAAAATAATTTTTTTTCTAGAGGAATTTAAATGACATTGAATCTCCGGGAGGATATATGAATAACTATTGTGGATGTGTTTGAATGTAATCAGGAATCACATATCATACCCTATGTTTGTATGTGGAACATATGGTTGGGAAACCTATATTTGGAATAAAACATAAGAATTATGAAGCATCTGTTGTTTTGATTGTTTGGATCAAGAACTATTCATTTGTAATCAACCCTAAAACTTAATAAAAATATATGTTTCATTAAAACTATTTTTTTTCAAATATACGTTGTCAACTATACTTTTGGTGTTTATTATTATGCATATAATCCCTATGTTTGACATGGCCAATGATTCTATTTTCAAATCAACATATTATCCACGTTTTCTATAAATGTTTCATCAAAAAACAATTTTATATTTAATTTTATTTCAATAATGATTCAATAGATCATTCTAAATGGATTAATTCATTCTTAATTCTATCTCATATTATGACACTCCTTGAATGATTTGAATTGAAATATTCACAATTTATTATTCTTTATTTCTAGAGTAGTTTGACATAAATATTTTCTACTATTCAAATAAATAATAAGATTTTCACATACTAAATATATAAATATTCTTCTCAAGAAAGACTTGTGTTCTTGTAAATAATAATTCTTTTTATCTGATAGATATAATTTTAGAAAATACATGTTCTCTTTTTATTTATCAACTCAATGTATATGTTGTTGTATCACATTGGTAAATATTTATCTATAGTTTGACAAATATTTTTTCAGAGTTACACATTGGAGACATATATTTTTAATCAAATTCCTTCTATTTTATCTTTAACTATTTATAGGAATCCTATTCTAGAATAAATAATAGTTTTATTCTACTATTTTTACTAAAGGGCATTTACAGTTGTTAGTTTTTACTGCAACTATAAGAGAAATCTATTTTCACAATAAAATAAAAGAATATTATTTTTTGGAGTATCAGATAGTTGGAATAAATCTACGTGGAGTGCCATTTTCTCTAACTAATATGTGTATATATCAATTCCCTAAAAAATAATTAAAAGGCATTGTAAAATCATTATTGTAAGGTATCAACAACCATCAGTTTATTTTATAATTCCATAGTAAAAGGAATTAATAGTGTAAGTCCCCAAGATAATGAAGAGAGTGTTTGTGGCATGGACTAGGGGACAATGTTTCCCTATTCCACTATACGTCAATGACTTCTTTCCATTCTTAGTTCAACTACTCATCCATATTTAATAAATACGGAATGAATCATTACATATCAAGTGGGAATTTCAAATCATGTAATATTTTTAAAGAAACACAATGAATTACCTCTTGTGTCTTCTTTATATTCAATATAAACTAAACCTATTTAGGAACACAACATTGGATAATGAATTTCATGTTCTAGTACCTAAAATTTATTTTTGAACCTCAAATTCATGTTGATTGTTATGTTCAGGGAAGTAACATTAGAGAAGGAACCTCAAATTCAAGTACGTAAAATTTGGTATGTACAAAACATTGGAATCATACTTCACATTGGATAATTATATTTTTGGAATAAACTATATGACTTTATCCATATATTGTGAGTTTTACACATGTAGAGAATCCCCGTTTTGAATCAATCATCTACATGTTTTGAATTTTGGTATTTCATGTGATTTCGTCTATGATTTACTTGATTAAAATTATATTAATGTTTTTTATATTCTATTTTATATGATATTCATCAATGGATTAATTTGTTCCATTTTATGAAGTAATTTATTATTTTATTAGCTGATGAAATTAATATTTCAAATATGCTGAGCATTTTTAATTTAAATAATTTATATGAACATTTTTTGAATTGGTTTGACCAAGATTAAATAAGGTTGATTATTTATTCTCAAATTATTCTTTAAAAAAAGAGATACTAAATATATGTTATATTATTGTGTCGTCTTGATGGGTCTCTTTATAAAAATCAACATATGATTTTTCTATTTACATGGGATGTTTTATTATTCGTTATGAGTGTTATTTTTCTTATCTTTGACTTTTCTACTGCAATTAATTGATACATTTTAGAACCAAACTTATTTGACATACATGATATAATATAATTTTTTGTTATTCTCCTATTGTTCAAATATCATTTTTATACTATTTTATCATCTGAATATTATTTACAGAAATTGAGATACTCTTCATAAAGATAATTATTTTAAGGATTTTTTATTCCCCTAATTATCTATTCATCTTCATGATGAAACATATGTATATAAACACATTAAAAGTTTATTTTGTTAGACCAAGTATAATTTATTTTGGTTTTGAACACATTGGTATTTTAGTGTATCCAGGTAAGTTACTTTTCCTATTTTTAGAACAATGTAAAATAATTTTTAAAAAGTATCATTTTAGTACATTAATCTTTTGAGATCTTGTCGAAGGAGATTTTATTGTGAAAGTCACTAAGATTATAGAGGGAGTGATGGTGGGGGGAACATGATATCATTATTTTATGAACCACAATAAAAATTGTTAGTCATATTACTCTTTTTTTCCCCGGAATATTCTATTTAATGAAATGGAAACAACATTACTTTCAATGTTTTAATCGGGGGTCAGTGTTATATTATTCATGTTTTTTAAACGAAAACTTTCGCACCCCCTTGTATCTTAATAATTATTCAAGAAAAAAATCATCCACAACTGTTGTGTTTTTTTAATTATCCCCTCAAATGATGATTATTATTAGTCATGGAGAGGTTTTCCAATACAATTATAAATATTTTTTAAACATTATTTAGTCTGGGAAGATAATATTTGTTGTGATGCATAATGGTTCTATTGTGGACAGTCAATTAAAAATTTGGAAACTCTTATGTTTTCTCTCCCACAATATGTCTTCTAGAGTAGATTCATGATTGTTGTGGATACAATGGAATGTTAACCCATAATACTAATGTTAAAAACTAAATGACGATTAGGCCCTCTCTAAGGATTTTTTGTGGTAGTGTGAATGGGAAGATAACATGCAGTTCTGAAACTTTAAGACATGTAACTCAAAAAAAACGCCATTTTTTTCTTTCAAAGTGTTAATATTTTCTATTAGTCGACATAAATATTTTTGAGACCTCTTATTATATGACAATACTCACTTACTTATGTGTTTTTACCGTCATTTATTAGAGCATAGATATCACAGACTTATCTTTGTAGATAGCTCTTTAAGAGGGTATGTATATCTTGATGATTTCCTATAATCTACATTTTTAAACACATAAAATGGGGGATTTGAGATAAGTGATATGTTTTCCATTACCTATGGGTTTTAGGGTTTCATACTGTGTATGATTATACTCAACCCTACGCAGGATCCATGCCCACATATGTTGTTTATATTTAGATGACACATTGTTAATTGATTGTCTTCGTGAACATGTTGTTGGTGTGGCCTGATCATAAATGAAATCAACTGATTCCTGGAAACACATTATAGATAATGGTGGATATTTATGGTGGTAGTGACTATTTCTACAAGATATTGATACATGGGTACATGTAGAATTGAGCAACAATCTATATTCTTTTTTCAATCAATCTAATATGTGTTACACATTTATATTTTCTTCGGTATTTTCTTATGTTTCATTCTTCTTGTATTTTTTGTTTCAAGCATACATTTTATGTATTATGTATATATATACTATTTTTTTGTTAGTTATTTTTATACATTATAGATATGTGTCTATTATAGGATTATACATTTTATGTCCTCCCATATTATGTGACACCTCTACTTTGTTCTATTCACCAACCAAAAGATTATTTGGGTTTCATGGTGTGACACACATGGATTATCACTATCCTAGGTGGTATCTTAGTGGGCCTGGACATGCAGAGTGTAATCAGAGCAGTTGAGTACTAGGGATGGTGTTTGGATTTCGAAATCACGTGAGGACTATTTTTTGAATTTTGGGTAATTGTGTTACGTGTTTCTGGATTTCGTTTATTTTAAAAGGCAAGCTTGCACAGGTTTGATGTGAAAATTTACATTTCTACTTGTACATGATGACATTTAAGTCAACTAAGTGATATATGGAATCATTTATGATTATAAAATTTTTTGTACATGTATCATATAGTGGTGAGTTAGGATCGTTCATGTACTTCCTATTTTATTTAGTCCAGATATGATCCATCACATACGAGTTTATCAGATAAAAGATGGGATGTTACATTATAATATACAGATCATGTGATGAGGTAGTGTTGTGATTAGAATGTCCCTATACATGGACTTATGACCAGTCATTTCTGAGAAATAATAATTTATTTTGCTACTAGTTTTAGATATTTCCTTACCCAGTGACCCGATACTATTTGTATCCCATTATCAAATAGTGTATATCCTTCCGGTATATTCGATAGTAGTTGCCACTAATTTGGATGAAACTACCCATTGGGTGGTTATAATGGATGGTTCTGATGACAATGGGAAAAATAGGTTTGTTAAAAGAGGAAAATCCACATGCGATAGTGGTCTGGGTAGAGTCAGTGTTTCACATTTCCATATGGTTCATACCCTCACTAATAAGATAAAAAAAATTATTTTGATCCCCTATACATCGTTGTGAGCCATTTTTGTGGTTATTTTTCTTGAATTCATGACATGACCTCCCAACCATTGTTGGAGTTTGAGGCGTTGTCTAAACTGGAGTTTCGCCCATGGTTGTTGGAACCTTTATAGCGCAACAACACCATATATGGGTACATGTGAGAGCCTAATGACCTCACAGTATATTCCTTATATATTATTCATAGTGTAATTTTTTATGGTCAGTTATTAGGTAAGTGACTCAAAATAAAAATGATTTTATATTTGGTTTTGTTTTCATGTAACAACCCAAATATTAGAGCCCATAAGTGAGAACTAAATGATCATATTTTGTTGGAAGAAATGCACCCTCGCAATAGGGGTAGGTTATATATTCTCCAGAATTCTTTTAGAGAAGTGTTATGGAAAACCAATCTACTGGAGATAATTTTGAGAACACATATCCTCAAACTGTATTCCTATTTTCCCATCAGGATGTTTTTTGGTGGAAGAGACAATGGTTAAATAGAAGTTAGAGATAAAATATGTTTCGGTCCACCCCAATAATCACCAACCTTTTTTAGTTCTTTTCTCCTGTGCGGTTCTCACATTTATTGATGTGCGAAGAGACATGCAATACAAGGATATGTTCTGATATCTACTAATTTTGTTCAAATTGTGATTTGTTTCATCTATTCATAGACATTTTTATTGGATAAGGAAATAATTATTTTGTTTTCCATCATCATATCTATATGAGTATGATATTTCAATAGAACCACCAGCTGTACATTATTAAATAGAGTTTTTGACTTAGGGTATATGAAATTCACAAACCCATTTTTGTAATGTGAGTTATATTTTGTGAGGAAATCTATTTTTCATGTGATTTTATCAATCTATAGAAGATACTCACCAGTTAATAAATTAGAATGGATAGGTTACTAGTTATAGTATAGTGTGGTGATATAAATTTGAGTTTGTGAGGTGAGGTATACCACCATTAGTTTGTATAATCCCCTTAAGTATAGAAACTGGTACCCTCCCTCTTTATGATAATAATGGATTCCCATCATAAAATAATTATGAAATTATGTTCTATGTTCATGGATGATATTTCATATCCTATGGATGTAGAGGAAATAATTAATGTTTCTAAAGGGTGACCCATATATTTAACTTAATGTGAGACCGATGCTAGAATCAAATTTCATTTGGTGAAGGATTTTGTAATTTTTCGAGTATAATGATGCAAAACTATTTTGAATTTCTGTGTTATGTAGTTTGAACCATTTCTAGTTTCCATGAATCGACAATCCAATGTTTCATTTGAGGAAATTTCATGGTCACACTATTATATTATTATATATATAGTTACATATACTAGATTCTGTTATGTAATCATTGGGTACTAGTTATTCGTTGTGTTGTTGAAACCATAGAGGTTGATGAGATCATAATGTCATGGTAGTGGTTTGGTGGTTAGCTTTTCTAGTAGGGAATCTATCTCAATAATGTATGAGATACAATAGAACCTAGCTTCAGTGTAGTTGATTCACATGTTGAGAGGGATATGTTTACCACATTCGATCGATAGTGAGGGCCACACCCTCATCCAATGTCTGAGAGGGGCACATGGTTCTAGTGTAAACAAAGTTGACTAATATTACTATTCATTCATAGATGATAGAACTATAGGGTTCTCCGAAAATTTTGGATTGTGTTATCCACATCCCCATGTAGATCATTTTATTTGGAATTTATCAATACTAAATATCATCTTGTTGGTATTTTCAGTAAATAAATTCCTAATGGTAGTTTTAATTTTATTATGGGTGAGTTAGAATAATGTAATCTTATGTAACATTTTTATATTTTTTAATATATATTTAGTTTAGTGTTTTGGGTATATTTTATTGAACATTTATATAAATATTTATCTTCTATGTATTTAATTTGTTTTACAATATTTGTTGGGAATTTTAACTCTATTGACCTATAGTTTCATTCTTTTCAAACTGATATAAATTCAATAAATTATTAACTCATGAAACTGAATTTTCACCTAAAACCAACAGATTTAATATTTCCTACTCTCATACAATCAAACCTGAAACCTTTTTATCCATCAGACCCTAGTATTTTTATGAACCATAATAATTATTTTACTTCATAAAATATTAAATACTAAGAGGATAGATGAGGTTGGTCCTAGTGGAGTGATGAGGTATAAATATTCTAGTTTAGATTAAAATATACTACTGGGAAATTTCTTGGTATTCGACCGGTTGTTTGAAATAGATTTATTACTGAAGAAATAATTAATATTTCAAGGATTTAAATTCTTGTTTAGTGGATTGAATTCTAATTATGTATTTGAAATAATGTTAATGAAACATTGTGGAATGCATAGTATATATTTGGTGAGTATAGAGAATTCATCTTGTAATAATTGAATTAAAAATAGTATTCAATCTCTTCCATGGAAATGACTCTGTTAAATATGTTTCTTCATGAAGGGAATTTACATTATATAATTAGATCAATTTAAGATGGAGTTGAAAAGACTAAGTAAATTATGTCCTTTATTATTTTTTCTTCTCAAGTCAATATGATATTGCTTAAGGATCTATAAGATTGAAAGAAGGTGTTAATTATTGTTATTTAGGTAGCTATATTCTCAAGAACTTTTGAGTCTAAGAAAATCATTTTTTGGACTTTTATGTCATGTTCCCTTTTCTAATTAAAATAATGTTCAATATTGATCAGTATATTTTATGGTACATGAACCGTTATAGTCAAAATGAAACTTGGATGTATTTTTACACCATTAGTGGATTGGTTTCTCTTATTAATTAAAAGAATGGGATGATTTTTGACACAAGGTAATGTTTTTGATTTCATCGTAGTAATTTTATTTCGATTAAAACATTATGAAAATTTTGTTTCCTCTAGAGTGTGACAAGAGGAATCATAATTACAGTTGGTGTTAAAGATGATGATTCATCTTGTACTCACAACAAAGTGGAGCAATGGAGTTTTTATTTAGCAGGATCTACAAGGATTGGTGTAGAGGATATTAAATGATCTTCTATTGAGGGAGTAGCTAGTATAGAACAATTGCATAAAATTTTAGAGGGTGCTTATATATGTTCTATAAATGTACTTATGAGTACTAAATAAGGAAGTAATTGGGAGAAAATATTCATGCTAGAGTTGTGGGAGTTCATAAATTTACTATATCATTTCATGAACATTATAATGATGAAGGTAGTGTTGTTATTCTTGTCCATGGACTACGGAGAAGATATGTATATACATAAATAGAGAAATTTGTTGACTCTATTGCAAGTGAGGTTGTGATTTCAAAACCAATAGTTAAATAATGAGCTGACTAAATTTCCCATGGTGAAGAATAACTAGTAGAGGAATACACTCATCATTAAGGATATAAAAGAACCTAAGAATTTGATCATGATATTGAAAAAACCAAAAAGGATGTTTTTATTTCCTAGTATTGTAAATAATGTGGGTAGATCATTTTATAGAGTAGATGGGTACTCCTATTACTACATAGAATTGATTGATTGAGAATTAATAAACATATTTGGTTGAGAAGTCCCTAGATAGAACTACAGATTATGTTTCTGAGGGAACACAAGTTTTTAGAGACATATAATCTTTAGATGGTGAATATGTAGAGCTCAATAACAAAAATTAATATAATTTAGTGAACCCACTACAAGGGATGAGGGTGTACCCTTACAATCTAGGGATGATTATAATTTTGGAGACAATGTCCAAATTTTCACAGAAGGAATCTTATAATGGATTAATCTATTAAAACATGTGTTAATAAAAATTCAAATACATCATATTTTTTCAAGGTAGGTTATTGAACATTTGAGAAGTTATTTTTTCCAAAATATAATATGAAGATATCAAGATTCAGTTCATATTTTTTAGGAAAATTTAATATCTATAAAATATATTAATTAATTTAGAATTGATATATCTGACTATTTTGGAACTCTAATAGGTGAAATGATGTTATAATTAAATCTAAATAATATTAATAATTTTTTCATATCAGATTGAATATTTTCAACTACCCAGTTCTTTTTAGGGTAGAGCATCCACATCCTGTGGAAAATTTTATGATAATGTTATGTGAAGGGTAGAGATTTTATATTCTAATATTTCATATATTGATGAATGGATTCAATGTTTTCCATGTGATAATTTACTCTTACACACTAAACTAGAAAACTAGAATAATTTTGTTAAATTGTAGAATTTTATAGAACCATGAGTCACATTTTTGGTCAAATAGTTTAGATAAATGATTGATAAATATGTTTACTCTTCTAAAATAATTCATGATTTTATTAAGTGGAATCTAATATAGTTTTTGATGATGAGTCAAGAATTAGCGTATTTTATAATGGTGTGTGAAGACCCAATGAATTATATTTTCAAGGATTTAATGGTTTATAAGAAGTTATTTCCCAAAACACTCATAGATTCCTTATCCAATAAATCTAATTCCACAGAAGAACTCACAGCTTGTAATTGCACTAACCCTAAACCATAATCAGTTCTTCCTTGACCCAATGTTTACTATAATCTAGTGTCATATATAAAAATATTTTCTATTTTTATTTTCTAATATCCTTTTATGGAATATTTTTTTAGGTTTCCAAGGTTATCCATTTTCAGTATAATCATCAGATTGGATTAAATAACATTAACTTCTAGTATTGTGCTCAAATAATTGTGTTTTAATCAATTTTTGTAATTTATTTTAGATTTTTAAAAAGGGGTTTAGATCTTGATAATGTAATCATTGTGATATTTTATTACTAAATATTTCATTTCCAAACCTATATGTCTTTTTATGATTTATGTTTTTCTTAATATGGGTTTTATAATAATCAAAAGGGTTAGATTCTTTGGCATATAGATGTTGATCCAACTATGTCACTTTGTTTTTAAATTTATTTTTATACTCATAAACACCATTATTTTTTTATAAATATTGTTACATTGATTGGTTTTAATGTTTATGTTTACTTATTTTATTTTACCTAAACAAATGTAAGTTTAAGTATCCAAATATTAATTGGTTGAAAGAAATACTATTATATAATTTATTCTTTATGTTTTGAAAAATTATGCAGTCTTTGTTCAAAAGTGATGATGAAAACTAATGTTTTCATCCAACCAAATATTTAGAACTCCATGTTTATGAAGAACATTATTTTTGCTGATAATGTGGTGATTCAAAAATTTAGTTAATTTATTTTGTATATTGATACTCACAAACACCCGAATTGATGTTAATAATGATGTTCCCTTATATAAATTTTAGGATGTTATTTATTAAAATTATTATGTTTTCTATAATCATTGATAAGATATTAAATTAATAGGAGGGTATATTAGAAATATTTCCATACAATTTTGTATGTAATCTGGATAAACTATTCACAATTTATATTTTTAGGTGGAACATATGGTGTGGGAACCCTACATTTGGATTAAAACCAATGGGTCACAAACACTACTAATGAAAAATTATGGATCCAGAACCCTACTTTTTGTAGTAACCCTACGTTTGAGAAAAAACACATGGTTCATTAACCCTAATTTTGTGATCAACCATTCATTTTAAAATATACAATTGGAGTTTATTGATATGAAGAGAAACCATATGATTGACTTTGTTAATGATAGAGTTTTAAATTTATGATATTATGTACATTCCCTTAAACAGTATCAATGAATATAAATATTTCTTTAAATCTATTAGGAGACTGAATTGAAGGCTCATTCTCAAGGAATTAAATTATTCCTACTAACAATGTAAGTCATGAATCACTTGTAATTATTTCAATTCAAATATTCATGAATTTGTATAATGTATTAATATAGTTTTTTAACCTAATATTTTTTGACAGTCTGGGTAAATACTGAGATATTCATCTTCTAAAGCTATAGATATTCTTCTCAAGAATGATTTTTGTTCTGGAAAATAATAATGTGTCATTTAATTCAGTTCTACACATGGGGGTGGGGGTGTCACCAACCAAGCCAAGATTCCATCTTACCCGACACCCGACCCGATCCGCGACCTGATCTGAAGGTCATTCCTGATCCCCATAGACTATTAACTAGTGTTAGACATCTTATATAATAAACCAGGGAATGATTTGGCCCAATAATAAATAGGATAAAAATATACAACATTGAAAAAGAAGCTGAGCTAACCATAGCTGGATCTCAAAAAATGACCAATCTGGTCCAACACATATACAACTAAATAAAACTAACACCGAATGAACCAGAAGATACAAAAAACAACCATCTACTAACATGATCTCCACATGACCTCCTGGTCATCTACAATCACAAGAACGCCCTGCTCCAAGAGATAACTCGAACTAGAAAACCATTATCCAAACTTGAACCTGCAAAACAGCTCGGGTCTACCAACAATGATTGGTATATGTAGGGTGTGAGCTAACAACTCGTTAGGGAATCACCACAGATTCCAAGTGTTTCCTTTCCCAAAATATTACATTAACACTAGTTTGAAATAAAATTATAAAAATAGATTTTTCATTTTTTATTTAACAACCACTACATTAACATTTTAAAATCCAACACACGCCACCTTCCATTTTTCATGAAAACTACCATTTTATAACAAAAACCAAAATTAAAAAATACTAGAAACAATTTTCAATAGAAAAAAATTAAATAGAAAATAGTTTCAATGAATGGAACATTAACAAAAAATCACTTTCTTTTAGAACAACCAACTCAACCAACTATATGCCGATCGGTGGTGCTATATTATATTTGAGCACAAGTCATGGGAACACCCCTAGGCACTAGCTAGATATGGGAACCAGGTAACTAATATCTCGGTGAAAAGTAATCATAATAATATCCTGTCTCGTGCACGAGCCACTAGTAGTGAACATAACCATAACATAGTGGTCCCCAACATCATCATCATCATAGTTTAGTTAGTGTTGTCATCGTAAAACATTCTCCGTGAAACAAGGGCCGATAACTAGCATACTAGTTCAAGTTCTCCAACATAGATACCCATGTTTCCCATTTATGCTCAAACAATTTCTACATCACATGATGCCACATAAAAAATTAATCAACCAAACCAAGCATCACATTTCATAAGATAACACATTCACATCACCAAACCATTCATGAAAACAAATGCAAATAGAGACATTTTCAAGTCACTTGTAAAACCATGAGGAACAACACTTCCCCGAGAACTTTTTAACAATGCTTTCCATATTTTAGTAAAAACATGAAACTCTAGAAACATGCCAAACGGGCCATTATGTTTACACACACAAATACATTTTACAAAACATTTCCAACACATTTCTAAAACCATCGTCAAGTGTCAAATGACAAAGAACCCCTCAAGATAACCATTTTACAAAACACACTCACTAAAATCCAAATAAGGATAACCCCATGAGATTCCATTTTAAACCACATTTATAGACCACACAGAAGACACAATGTAATTTAGAAAACAAGAACCATGTAGGACACCAATATTTTATGGAAGACTTATTTAATGCACCATATTCATTTGAGGGCACAATCGTGTGTTCACCTAGTGCACCCGTGGATGTAGAAACACCAGATGGAACACCAAAAAATCCCATATGACACCCAATAACCTTTTCCAGAAAACCTACCATCTTATTTAAAACCACACACCACTATCCACATTATTTAGGGAACATAGAACAATCTCCTTATAACCACAAAACCCGTTTCAAAACATTTTAACACATTTCACATGATAAATTTCTACCAAACCATACACACAAAATGATGAAAACAAACAATAAATAGCCATACTAGAAAAATTAAGGCTAAAAATTACATAAAAAAACCCCCAATTTTACTTTAATGAACAATGACATTTTAAACAATAATCCTAGGTGAAATAAACCTAGGTATTTCACACAAATCCAATTGAAAACCTTTTTTTAGTAATTTATACCAACATGTAATCATGATTATCACCAATCCATAGATATATTAGAGGAACGACGGACATTTTAAAATTAAATTAAAACACACAAGTACTTGTGGAGTGTTCTATAATGGAAAAAGTAGGAAATTCCTACCTCAACCACGTGCGAATGCGATGAAACATTAAGGGAGGAGATATGTAATCCCAATGGACCATTCTCACACCCTATATCCAAATAAAAACGAACCATTCATAAACCCTAGACATGAGGGTTTGGCCATGGAAGAAAAACACCAAAGAAAAGCCTAGAACAATGAGGGAAAGAGCAGGAGAGAAGATTTATTGAAGAAAGCGTGAAGAATCACCAAACTTTATTGATTGGTCACCCCAAAATTGCCCCAAAGAGAAGCAGGAATGAGGGGTAGTCTCCCTAGGTTGATGCCCAATAAATAGGGCTTCAGTTTGGAGGTTGAATCACTGAAATCAGTGCTCCATGACAAACGTTATAAATTATGCAAGTGGTCTCACAGTTTTTCTGCACGGTTTTTCAAACCATATGAAAACCGTGCGAGGGATAATAGAAACTCTTCAAACATCACATGGTTAGGTTGAAATTTTTTTTCTAGGCTGTGATCAATCTGCGTGACCCAAAAAATTGGCCGAAAACACCCAAATTACTCCCCAAACACAGGTGAATTTCACTAAAATATTCTTGAACGTTTTAAACACAAAGTAGTGACACTTTTGGTGTCACAAACTCCCTAACCTAAAACTTTATCATAATCCTAACAAGAATAATTAATAATAGGTATAAAAGGAAACCCATAACCACAAAAACACAAGGAATTTTGTTGGAAACATGACCTGAACCTCAACCAAATGATCGAACATCGAGGAAAGAATAAAATAAAAAAGTATCTATGATCGGGGTGTGACAATTCTCCCCACCATAGACACTTTCTACCCCCAAAATGTCACGTATCCAAAAGTAGACCAAACATCAAGTCCATACATGAAAAAAACCAAGGGGAAACCATTATCCCTGGGATAACTATTCACACCATAAGTCACACCCGACCGATCATGAATAAACCATAATTCATGAATGAGGATGATGGGAGAATACAAGAGGGTTCTCTCCACCAAAAGAACTCAACTAATAAGAATAACATTTAAACCACAAAAAACTCTCAAACTGCAACTAGGAACAATAGATTTCAATATTTAAAATTTTTATATGACTCACAAGGTTTGGCTGCACGGTTTACCAAACTGTACAGGAATTACTAGAAGGAAGGTGTACCCCAGATCACTTGGGCACAAAGTTTCAAAATTGTCTGTCAACCGTTCCAATACCTCTGCCCAAAAATCACACCAACCCACATGGTTATGAGACCAACTGAACATTCATGCACTAGATGTTCAGTAGGTTCTATCCACCTAGCTGGGGCCACATAGTTTTGACTAACCGTGCGATAACTGTGCTTCACCTAGAAAAATTTCCCGAAACTCCAGAAACCAAAAACCTCGACCGGGGTCAAACCTAAATTTCTATATACAAGTTGGACACTACCAACACTAGAACTAGGACCCTAGAAAATAATCCAAAACCACAAAATTCTAATTCTAAAAAAACTCATGCATCCCCAAATTAGCACTGCCAAAATTTAAAACAGAAACTAGCCAACGTCAAGACAAGACACACTCAAAGGATAATGAAAACATCCAAAGGACACATTCAGATAGACTCAAATTTTTGAGTTACAATATATCTAGTTAACCACACCATTACCGTAAAATATTTACTTACAAAATAAAGTTAATAAGAATAAGGAAATGTTTAACATTTCCATCCCTACAGAGAAAAAAATAGGTTGGGTTTCACACACCCTCTCTTTCAATCCTGACTGTGCGCGAGCTTTACCCCATGACCTATGGTTGGGGCTCTGATGGCTGAAGCATCTCCTACCTCACAGTCAAGAAACACATCCTCTGATCAAGACTTCCTTCTCAGAAAACACCCCCTACATAACATCTTCAAATGACCCCAATGGCCACAGTGGTAGAAATTATATGGAGGAATACGACAAGACGACTTTGGGTTACCAAACCAGCTGCTCTGCAAATATACAAGTGAACAGTCCAACAAACTGATATTCAGAGCTGACATAGAATGTTTTTCAGAAATAGGTTCCCCTGGTACACCCTACTAACCAGATGGGGAACCTTCATGAGAAGCAAAAACCATTTATTGAACCCCAAAAACCTGCTCAGCTATGAATTCCTCCTCCACCAACTTCTCGAAACAGGTTTCACCGGATATGGGTAATTTCTATGCAATCTTAATATGAAGACCCTAGAAAAAAAGATGGGTTTTTTTCTTCAGTTACTGGAACTGCGTCCAACGAATAAGGAACCAACTCCATTAAATGGTCAATGTAAGACTTTATTGACCGCTGGTGTCACATCCTTAATTTTTAGTTTATTTTTATTTTATTAATTTTTTGCATTAGGTTCTCAGACCAAAGTCCGGGCTAGGTCCCGGATAAAAATTTTTGTCGTTTAATATTTTTAGCGGGTTTCGGGCCCGTGCGCGGTCACCACACGGTGGGTGGTCACCGCGTGATCCCACCAGGTGTCGTGCAATTGTTCTTTATTCTTTTATTATTGTATTATTAATATGATTTTTTTTGTTGTCATTAATTTTTTGACACTATTATAATTATTATTATTATATTAATTGTATTTTAATAATTGTCATAAATTATTATTGTTAATTTTTATAATTATTATTCTTGTTATTAAAAAGTAATATTATTATTGAGATAATCATTGTTAGAAATTATATTTTTATTATTTTTTTGTATATTATGTTTAATGTAATTATAACTATTATTATCTTATTATTATTATAGTTTTATTATTATTATTATTATTATTATTATGATAATAAAATGAAAAAATAAATAAAATCCCTAACCCTACCAGGATAGCCTCCCCCCACCCCTTCCCCTTTCCCGGTCCCCCGCACGCACAACCCCTCCCCACCCAAGTTCTCCCTTCGGTCGCACCCCGTCGGCACACCCCCCTTCCCATTGCCTCTCTCACCTCCGGCCTCATCCGAGCTCCCTCGCGTCATCCACGCCACTCCGGCCCCCACCGTCTGGGCCGCTCCGACACACCTTTGTCACCTCGCCGATGCGCACCCCCGCCAACTCGCGCCCCGCATCCCCGTCGCCTCGCCACATCGGCCATCGGCCGCCTCCTCCGTCCGGCCGCGGCCACCTCCGGTGGGTATCCTCTGGACCGACCCCCCCCCCCTCGGTGTGTTCTCACTTTGGTTTGTGCTTTTTTTCAAATTCATTAAACCCTAGTTTCTGGGTTGAGCGTCAAGCGTTTTTTGAGTTGCTTTAGGTGTGCAGTTGATTCACGGGAATTTTCCTTCCTTCTGCTGAAGCGCCATCGCATCCGCTCTTTGTTTGAGGTAGGTGAATTCTATTAATTCGTTTCCTATCCACTCTATTAATACTTGTGTTCTTTCATTTAATTTTTAATCTTGATTCACTGCTTCGTTACACTCTTAATTAGTCATGTATAGTGTTCTTAAATTTTTATGAGTTTCTGAAAAATATGTCTTCAGTCAATTCCTAGTTCAGGTCTACATGTGTCTATGATAATGTTTGTTATTATGTGCCAGATCTTGTTTTGTTAATTTTTAAAATATAATTTGGACCTTTAAAAGACACTTGGTTATCTTATTTTGATGTTCTAACATTGGTAAAATTGGCTAAAATGGGTCTTTGGTGTAGTTATTCAATTATATCTATGTGTTTATGCACTTGGGTTGTTGATAAATTGTGATGTGAGATTTTAAAGAAAAATGATGTGATTTTGGGGCTGTTTATCATTGTTTCATTTTATGAAAATGGTGAAAACGTGATTTGGGTTTTACATGTGAACTTGATGATTTTAGAGTCTGGTTTGAATTTTTTTTTTGGATGCTTCTCTTGTGTCATAAATGTTGGTTTGCAATTTGGAAATTAGGTGGAGTGTTGGGTATGGTTTGAAAATAGAAAGTGGTGTTTCAAAAATAGTTTTCTAAATGTTTCTTGGATGTTATGTGTTCCATTAGATGTTGGCACATCCATGGGTGCACTATGTGCACACGTGGATGCGTTCTCAAATGAAGATGACACTTTAAATATAGTTTTCATAAAACCTTATTTTATTAAATGGATCTTTGGTCCCCAAATGATTTTGGATCCCTTGTGCGACTTATATAAATGGGATATAATTAAATCCCAATGGGTATGCCCGTTAGTCTCTTGGTGTGTGATTTGGTGAGTGTTTGGATTAAGCGGTCATTTAGAACTATTTTCAAGTTTCATGTTTTTCCTAAAATGTGAAAAGTATTGTTTAGTGAGTTCTTGGGAATGCGGTGTTACACATGGTTGTCAAAATTAATTAGTAATGATTTTCGTTAAATGTATCTACGGTGTGTAATGCTTAAAGGAATGTTTGACATTGTTTATTTAAAAGAGGTGTTTTGTGATGAATGTGTAAAGGAATGTGGTTTGAAAAAAGTTTATGTCTGGTTGGAAACATAAGGTGGTTTGTGAATTGTTATAAGAAATGTTTTATGGTATTATCTGTTTGAAGGCGCAGTTGGCCCTTTGTTAATGTAAAATGTTTGACATGTACTTGAGTGGGATCTTGTCTAGGGTAACCCTTTATGGGTGAACGCATAGGAAGCATCCATGTTTGGGGTAGGCAAGTGCAATGAAATGAGTCACGCGTGCGAGGGATTTCCTACTTAGACAGTATTATTATAACCACCATGGGTTCCTGGGCGTCTTTTAGATGATCGAGTGATGGTTTCTGATCAACCCCGATTAGACCGGTTGGTACCCCCTGGATTTGTTGTTAGGCTAGGCGGGCTTCTCCACTGGATTGGTCAGTAGGGCGGCCAGTTGGTTATAGACATAGGAGCTTCACCATATTCCGGTAGGTGGTTCCGAAACCGAGTACGTCCAGGGGTTGTCTTGGGATGTTTAGGATCACCCATGGTTACTGGATTATTCACATTGCTTGTTTACTTTTGGCAATACTTGTTTCTAACATACACTGTTGTCGGTTTTTTTATCACATCCTTGGTGTACCTTGTTTGAGTTATATTTATAAAATGGAAAATGTTTCGGAAATGTTATGTAGTGTGAACTGGATTTTCAATTAGAAAAAGTATGTAGCTTGTTTTTAAAATGTGAATAACCGACTTCTATATTTGTATTTTCAAAACCAGTGTTAATGCTTTATCTTGGGAAAGGAGATTTGGATTATGTGGTTTACCTTGGCAACCATACTGAGCATTTTTAATTCTCACACCTATTTTATCATTTTAGTTGTATGTTCCCTTTGCACAGGTTTTCATGGCTGAGTTTCTGATTATTGGATCAAGGTTGGCCTTTGGTCAGGAGGTGACCTGAGAGGTCACATAGATGTATGTTTAGCTATTTAGTTTAATGTTCCACTGCTAGTATTTTTTATTGTCTGTATTTGGATAGTTTCTTGTGTTTATTTTATCTTTTGGGTCCAAATAATTCCCATCAATTAAATTTTGATGCCCGACACTAGTTTCTATCCCGGGGGGATCGGGAACGCCCCTGGGGACTTGCCGCGGACCGGCTCGGGTGAACGGTTAAGGGTTGGCATCAGGCTGGTTCATGACAAAATGGTATCAGATGAGGCTTGTGTTATTTTGGGAGTCCGGTAGATGGATATTAGGACCGTTGGGACTCGGGAGGTTGGTATGGGAAAGGCGTCATGAACCCTCGCTCGTTCCGACCCTCGAGTCGCCAGGGGTAGTCCAGGAATTGAATCTTGTGTTTTTGTTTTGGATTGAGGGATGACAACGGAGGCAATCCGGTGTCACGTCGTGACCTCAAATGGAGTGGTGACCCACGTGGAGTCCGATTTCACGGTTTATGTTCCTCCAAGTTGTTGACGCTTACATGGGGAGTGGTTCACTACCATGTCGTCAGATTAAGCGTAACTGATAGTTCCTCATTCCGCCGAATCATTGTAAGTTTCAATCTATTTGATTCTGGTTGGAGAAAGAATGGTTTCGGAAGTGAAAGTGAGTTTTTAATTGAAATTTTTTTCTATAAAATAATTTTAAATTTGTAAAACGGGTTTTAATATTGAAGCGTTTTGGGTTGGAAATATTGTAAGTGCATGGGTTTCGATGAGGAGAGGACGTTACCTTTGGTACTCTTTATGGAAGATCACAAGTTTGTTGGTATGTATAGGAAGTGTGTGGGGAAACATGTTTATGGATGATGTGTATGGAAATGGGTGGACACATGTGAGGATTCATAGTATGCCTTGGGTACTTTTTTAAATATAATGTTTTTAAAAATTTGGTTTTTCCTTGAGGTGTGGATTTTTGGCATGGATTTTTGGCTTAAAAAAAGTGGTTTTGGTATTTGGAATGTGGCCTTGAATGACAGAATTTTTTTAAATCTAATATGAAAAAGGGATTTTTGAGATATTTTTGTATCAGCATGTTTCTTTTGATCTAGTTGTTTTGGATGAAGTCACATTCTTTGATGTCTCTTCGACTTGACTTTTGTTTTCGCTCTATGTTTTATATGTTCTTCAGAAAATGCCACTCAGAAATATTACCAAGTTTTATGATAATTCATGCCCATATTTTGGTCCTTCTCGGACGTTGCATTTCCTTCATGGTGATCGAGGTCCGTTAGAGGCCGTAGAGTGTCTTGAATAGGTCGAGCGTGTCTTCATGGTATTAGGAACACCCAAAGGTGTCAGAGTGCGTGCTATTTTGGGTCTGTATGAAGGTCCAGCTCTGGACTAATGAGAGTTATTTTCCCCACCATCAATGTACGTTGGGATGATGTGGTATGTCTTTATGACCGTATTTGTCTGATGGTTTATACCCGAAGAGGTGAAAACGAAGAAAAGGGAAGAGCTTATGCGCATTCAACAAAGCCAACAGACAGTGAAGACATATGTTGACCATTTCAAGGAACTTATGTCCTTTTTATAGAGGCAAAGTCACAGGATTTTATAAAGACTTCTCTCTTCATCGAAGTTCTTCTCCCATAAATCAAGGAGCATGTCCTCTCTTCCATGGACCATCATTTCGATAAGTTGATGGATGAGGAATTCCTAGCTATGTTTGTGTCTGGAGTGCTGACGGTCGAAAATCCAGCATATCCAATTACTCGTAATGGTTCCCCATCTGGCGAGCATGGTGTGGATGAGGGACCAGTTATTAAGGTGTTCCCTGCAGTGGTTATGGGTTCATGTCCATCAGATCGTTCAGTGGTTTGCCACCAATGTGGCCGGTATAGGCACATGAAGCCATCATGTCGCACCCCTCTAATGTCATGTCATCGTTTCGGTTTCTTGCTTCACCTGGAGATGTTTTGCAGGAAGCATCACATGTAGATGATGCGGTGACAAGAGGATTCCAGTGCCTGACTGTCCGGAAGAAGATTCTTCAGCCATCAGAGAACCAGGCACAGGTCTCAGGGTGAAGCTTGCATGCAGTCAGGAGTTGTTTGGGGTGTGAATCCTCAGTTCGGGTTTTGTGTTCTGTGTTGGTGGTGGAACATTTAAAGTATTTTCGTTCCTTTTTTTCTACTGGTTAATGTTTTGGCGTTGTTGTGAGTTCATTGTTTCATCTTGGAGTTATGAAGGACTTGTCCTATTATAATCTAAGTAGTTCTGTTTGTGTGGACGTGATTTTCTGAATCGTGCGCTTTTCATAAAAGTGTTTTTGGACCTTGTGTGGGTTAATCTCAGTTTAGTGGTGTTTGTTTGGAGATGTAAATGCAGTTGGAAGAGTTGATGTTGGTAGATATGTTAGGGATCACTATTTCATATAGGTTCTGCTTAAGGGGTTTTCTCTAGTGTTGGGAGTTCTCAAGTCACCCCCCCTTCCCGGGGTGCTATGTTTGGATGTTAAATTTATTCTCTAGTTGAGTTCTTGTGGTGGGGAGAACTCTCTCTTGTTCTACCATTCTCTTGTTTTGGGGTTTCATTCAGTTTCAGTCGGGCATGGTTTCTTGTTTTGTTTATTGTTCGGCTGGGTGAATTTCTTGGGGCAGAAAGTGTCTGTGGTGGGTATTATTGTCACACCCTTACTTTCTAGTTTATTTTTATTTTATTAATTTTTGGCTTCGGGTTCTCATTCCAAGATCCGAGCTGGGTCCCGGATTAAAATTTTTATCGTTTAATATTTTTAGCAGGTTTTGGACCCGTGCTCGGTCACCGCATGGTGGGCGGTGGTCGCGCGATCCCCCCAGCTGTCGTGCAATTTCTCTATATTATTTTATTGTTGTATTATTAATATTATTTTGTTTGTTGTTGTCAATAATGTTTTGATATTATTATTATTATTATTATTATTATTGTATTTTTATTATTGTCATAAATTATTATTGTTAATTTTTATAATTATTATTCATGTTATTAAAAAAGTAATATTATTATTGATTTAATCATTGTTAGAAATTTTATTTTATTTATTTTTAAGTATATTATGTTTATTGTAATTATAACAATTATTATCTTGTTTTTATTATAGTTTTATTATTATATTTAATATTATTATAATAAAATGAAAAAATCACTAACCCTACCCGCACAACCGCACAGCCGCCCCCCCACCCCTTCCCCTATCCCTATCCCGCACGCGCACAACCCCTCCCCACCCTGGTTCTCCCATCACCCACTCCCCGTATGCACCCCCACGTCACCTCCCTCATCTTCGGCCTCCTCTGAGATCCCACGCGCCATACAGGCCGCTCCATACCCTGCCGTCTAGGCTGCTCCGGCGCACCACTATCGCCTCACCGACCCGCACCCCCGCCGCCTCGCACCCCACATCCCCGTCGTCTCGCCGATCCAGTCGTCGACCGCCTCCTCTGGCCGGCCGAGGCCTCCTCCAGAGGCTCTCCTCCCCGCCCCCCGTTGGTGTTTTCTCACTTGGGCTTGTGTTCTTTTTTCAGATTCATTAATCCCTAGTGTCCAGGTTGAGCGTTATGCGTTTTTTGCGTTGCTTTAGGTTTGTGGTTGATTCGCGGGCGCTATCCTTCCTTCCACTGAAGCAGCATCGCATCGGCGCTTTGTTTGAGGTATGTGAATTCAATTGATTCATTTCCTAAGAACTATATCAATACTTGTGTTCTTTCATTTAATATTTAATCTTGATTTGAAGCTTCGTTACACTCTTAATTAGTCCTGTATAGTGTTCTTAAATTTTTTTGAGTTTCTGAAAAATATGTCTTCAGTCAATTCCTGGTTTAGGTCTACATGTGTCTATGGTAATATTTATGATTATGTTTTAGATCTTGTTTTGATAATTTTAAAATATAATTCCCACATTTAAAACACACTTGGTTAACTTATTTTGATGTTCCAATATTGGTAAAATTGGCTAAAATGGGTCTTTGGTGTGGTTCTTCAATTATATATATGTGTTTATGCGCATGGGTTGTGGATAAAATGTGATGTGATATTTTAATGAAAAATGATGTGATTTTGGGGGTGTTTATCATTCTTTCATTTTATTAAAATTGTGAAAACGTGATTTGGGTTTTACATGCGAACTTGATGATTTTATAGTATGGTTTGAATTTTTTGGAAGGTTCTCTTATGTCATAAATGTTGGTGTGCAATTTTTCAATTAGGTGGAGAGTTGGGTATGGTTTGAAAATAGAATTTGGTGTTTCTAAAATAGGTTTCTAAATGTTTCTTGGATGTTATGTGCTCCATTAGATGTTGGCACATCCATGGGTGCACTAGGTACAAACGTGGATGCCTTCTCAAATGAAGATGAAACTTTAAATATATTATTCTTAAAACCATGTTTTCTTAAATGGATATTTGGTCCCCAAATAATTTTGGATCCCTTGTGTGACTTCTATAAATGGGTTAAAATTAAATCCCAATGGGTATGCCGGTTTGGCTCTTGGTGTGTGATTTGGTTAGTGTGTGGATTAAGGGGTCGTTTGGAACTATTTTCAGGTTGCATGTTTTCTTTAAATGTGAAACGTATTGTTTAGTGAGTTCTTGGGAAAGTGGTGTTCAACATGGTTGTCGAAATTAATTAGAAATGATTTTGGTAAATGGTATCTGGGGGTTGTAAAGCTTAAAGGCCTCTTTGACATTGTTCATTTAAAAGAGATGTTTTGTGATGAATGTGGAAAGGAATGTGGTTTGAAAAATGTGTATGTCTGGTTGGAAATGTAAGGTATTTTGTGAAATTTTATGGTATTATATGTGTGACAGCCCGTTTGGAACTTTGTTAATGTAAATTTTTTTAGGTGTACTTGAGGGTGCTCTTGTCTAGGGTAACCCTTTATGGGTGAATGCATAGGAAGCGTCAGTGTTTGGCGTAGGAAAGTGCGGTGAGATGAGTCATGTGTGCGAGGGCCTTCCTACATACACAGTATTATTATAACCACCATTGGTTCTTTGGCGTCTTTTAGATGATCGAGTGACGGTTGCTGATCAACCCCAATTAGACGGGTTGTTACCCCTGGATTCGTTGTTAGGCCAGGACGGCTTTGCCACTAGATTGGTCAGTAGGGCGACCAGTTGGTTATAGACTTAAGAGCTTCACTATACGCCAGCAGGTGGTTTCAAAACCGAGTATGTCCATGGGTTGTTTAGGGATATTTAGGTTTGCCCATGGTTACTGGATTATTGACATTGCTTGTTTACTTTCGGCCGTACTTGTTTCCAAATTACACTGTTGTCTGTTTCTTTTTAACACATCCTTGGTGTACATTGTTTGAGTTTTGTTAATAAAATGGAAAATGTTTCAGAAATGTTATGTAGTTTGCACTGGATTTTCAAATAGAAAAAAAGTATGTTTCTTGTTTTTAAAATGTAAAAAACCTACTTTTATATTTGTATTTTTCAAAGATGTGTTATGGTTTGTGTTGAGATAGGAGACTTGGATTCTGTGGTTTACCTTGGAAACCCTACTGAGCATTTTCAATGATCATGACTATTTTATCATTTCAGTTGCAGGTTCCATTTTCATAGGTTTTCTTGGCTTAGTTTCTCATTATTGGAGCAAGGACGGACTTTGGTCGGGAAGTGACTTGAGAGGTCACATAGAGGTATGTTTAGGTATTTAGTTTTTTTATCTTCTGCCATTCTTTTTTTATTGTTATTCATTGTTTATTTTCTAGTGTTTATTTTATCTTTATGGGCCAAAACGTTCCCAACAATTAAATATTGATGCCTGACACTAGTTTCCATCCCGGGGGGATCGGGAACGCCCCTCGGGACTTGCTGCGGACCGGCTCTGGTGACAGGTTCAGGGTTGACCCTGGGCTGGTTCTTGATAGCTGGCCTTATCGAACGTCCCGCATCTCTGCCACTTTCCTCAACTTCACCTCCTCTGGTATGAACTATTGAATGTAACTGAACTTAAAAACATTTTATTTCATCACAACATCCTAGTATGATGGGATAACCATCTTCCACTGGTCTAAGGCTGGACCCTCAAAGTAACCCCAAGACAACATGTGCTTTAACAACCTCTGGATTTCCCAACAACTTGAAGGCTTGCTCTACCACTTCAATCCACTCCACCGATGATAAAAATACTTTGAAAACCATGAAACATAGGTTACACTCATGATTATTTAAAAACAATCACGACTCATTATGAACAATGAGGAACTTTCTAGGCTGCATTTCCTGAACAACCAAAAAATCACAGACCAAATCCAATATCTAACCGAGGAACCAACAGAGAGGAACACCTCAAACCAAAACCATCTGAATCAAAATCCATGTAAAAACAATCACCACCAGAATATCCTCTTTGAAAAACCATTATTTTCCTTTTAAAACTCAAAACTACCTTCTTCCATGGCTAATTCCTAAGTACCAATAATCCAATTTTCAAGATTTTTTTTTACAAATTCATTTTTCATTAAAATACACTTCAAGAAAACTATTATATGCCTTTAATTTCAAAACACATCCCATGGTATTGCATGAACCATTACACATGTTTCTGTCCGTTCCCGTATTCACGTGCCAACACACACTTCTCACACATACCCACACACATGTCAACTTCTATAAGAAATACCAACGGACACATTCCATTAACATTCTCAAACCCAAAAAACCCTCAATGTTTGAATACCCACATTATTAATTTAAAAAATATTCATGGAAAACACATCTATTTTTAAATCCATTTTTGTTTCAAAATCCACTTTCATTTTCAACATACACTTACACCAACTGAAACCAAAATGAAACCCAACCAATAATGGAACATCAAAATGTGGGACTGGTGCCTATGCCTAGCCCGACAACGTGGTAGTGATCCATGCCCCAAGTAATGAATAACACTAGGAGGGTCTTGAACTGGGCACTTAGACATCACATGGGTCACCACCCCATGTAAGGGCACAACATAACCCGACTCAGCTCCATTGTCATCCCTCAATTCCAAAACAACAAAAAACACAATAATAAATTCCAGACTACCCTTGGTGACTCATGTATCAGAATGAGAAATGGTTCATGATGCCCTTCCCGCACCTACCTCACGAGTCTCGAAAACCATAGTCTACATATACCGGTCACCCAAAATATTCAGAACCTTCTCTGATGCAATTTTGTCATGAACCATGCCGATATTCCATCTAACTCAAAACTCAACCCTCTTTGCGACATGATTCGAAGGGAATTACCGATTGTAACACCCTGACCCCTCTAGGAAGGAGCTGGTGCATTACATGTGATATTAGCATGGTTAGAAGGAATTAAAATCCTGAAGGAATGATCAGTTTAGTATTCTTGAAGAAAATATATACATATATGTAACTCAAATTACAATGGAATAGGTTACAAAATACAATACATAACAAAAAAACTCAAAATTGCATCTAGAGGACCTCAAAAGAAGTCATTCTCTTCATCACCTTTTGATGGTATAAAATGAAAGGGGTGAGCTCAAACGCTCATTAAGGGTTACAAATAGCAGAATAATGAGTAAAATAATAAGTGAATAACAATCAATCTGACATAATCAATATGGCATAGTGAATAAATGAACAACTAATGCCATTAATAAAGTGAAAATGAAACTACATCCATTTCTTTTTTCATAGTGAAAACCTCATGGACAATAATAATCACTAATAATGAATAAAGAGAATGTATATTAATTGGAATTCGTTTATCTAGCACATGAAACCATAATAATGTAAAAAAGGTTTAGTTCTGTGGGTAGAAACCTGTCTAATTTTTGGAAACAAACTCGAAAGGTCAGTCGGCAAACTGTTTTGTCTCATGAGGCCTACCGATGCATCGAGGGGATATAGAGGGCCCCACCCTCCACTGCATGTCTAAAGAATTCTTTATACATTTATTAAATAGAAGAGAAATATTCCTTATCAAAATCCTTATAGAGTAGAGTATACAGATTTATCAATAATTCCATAATTAAAATATCATTCCAAATAAACACCGTATGTAAAATGGTATACGGTTTAGACAATAAAAATATCAATGATATGAGATTAAGGATAATTAATATAAACATAATTTCAAATAAAAAGAGAATTAAATGGGAAGTAGGTATGTAGAGACCCAAATCATGACGTACATGGACAATACATTACTTTTGTGGAATACTTAATACATAACAAAAACCAAAACTCGAGGACCATAATAGTTTAGTGTCTTTGGAAACATGGAACGAAATCTTCTAATCATGTTGAAATATCTTCAACATCTCCCATAAAATTCTTCCACTTTTTGTTTCCTTACCTAGAACCTTTCTTTAAATCCTGGGGCAAAATAAAACATAAAAAGGGTGAGCTCAAATGCTCAGTAAGGGTATGTATGGATAAAATAAAACATACCATACACATTTGAACCTAAAAACATGAACATAATATTTAAACATCAAAATCTTGAGCAACAACTTAAAACATGGAAGTACATAAGGCATAGATCACAATGGAACATAAATAATGATAACATATAATGTGAATAAAACATGTAATTGTGGCATCCATTAAGTACATGTAATGATTTCCATAGTAGCCAAGGCATTGCTGCCAAGACCATCTTAGTGGACAAAGTCCCTTTCTGAATCGAGTTCACTCCTTGTTTCTGTCCTGTAACACAGAACCGGATTAAAATACCGTTCCAGTATTGTCTATCTCGTGAGATATAAATCTTTACCAAATGCATTTGAGGGAGATATAGGTCCCACCCATCTCATAATGAAATCATTCTTACTTGTTCCACAAAATAAACATACATCATTCATAATAACCCAATAAATAAAATGGGTTTCATAAACATCATACCATCATCACATAATCCATATAAAAGAAATGGATATCATTTCATAATAAGAAAAGTGAAACCATTTAATTCATAGAGACATGATACTTGAAACATACACATATGAAATAATGTTATCTTATATGGAAAATAGTTTTGATAAAACATTTGGAATGAATTCTTGAGAAAAATATCCTTTCTTTTTCATAATCAATTTCTTTTCAAAAAACGTCATGTAATTTTAAAAGAAAGAGATTTTGTTGAAAATATTCATGAAATATTTTAGAGGATTCTTCATGAAAATAAGGCATTATAAAACCGTAAAAATCTGATCGTGCCATATAAGTTAAAAATACATTCTTCTCGTACTTCTTCCAGAAAAGTCAAAAAGTACCTCGTAACGTAAACAAAAGAAAGATTCCTTACATACCATGTAGTAAAAGTCAGGAATGGGTAAAAAGGACTCTAAACATACATCAAAACACTTTTATAAAACATTGACATGGATGATAGAAATAACCCTAGTAAAAACTTACGAATAATCAATCTCGGATAAAAATGAGATTTACAAAATTATCCCTTAACTTAGGTCTGATATGCTTCGTACGTATCCGAACCTCCTGTATAATGATTTAAATAATTTCATTGACTTATTACAGAATCATATTCATTTTTTATGATATCATATATGGTTCACTTATGACTTTATATTACCCGTTTTTTTGTAAATTCCATGTTAAAGAGCGTTTTGGGTAAAATCGTTTCATTTGTCGTCCGTGTTTTGACTTGTAATTATTCATTTGATTAATTAGATCATGATTACATAATTCCAGAATATAAAACCTGATTTATATATAATATATATTCAGAATATACATATATATAATAGATCTTTAAATGGAAATAAATACATCATTCATGGAGACGGTAGGTTGTACGTACACATGAACGTTCTTTTCGTTTCCTCATTGAATTGAATGGAATTAATTGGATGACATACATATATATATACATAAATACAGTATCATTATTATGTCAATATATTTCATGATTACTTATTATATATACTTTATAATCATTTATGAATTGTTAATCATTGAGAATGAATGTCATCGCGTCGTGGAGACGGTATTCTGTACATACGCACGAGCGATGATATCGTTCCCATGATCGTGGAATTTTATTGGAGTGTATGTATACTATTACAGAATCAATATTACTTTACAATAATCATATATAGTTATTATTTACACCATTATACCCATCCATGTAAGGTGGTGGTGGAAAATAGATTACACCACGGCGTGGAGACGGTATTCCATACGTACGCATGCACGGTGATTTTGTTTTCCGTAGGATGGATAGATGGTGAAATAGGGTTGTTTAATACTTATAATAACATATCAGTATATGAGTGATACTGATTTTAGTATTTCATTATGAAACAACCTATGAAAAAGAATTTGAAGAAGAAATAAAAGTGAAAGAATCGGTAACGGACATTACCTCTTCTTTGAAGCGCCTCTTTGATACATCCTCTTAGGGAACTAAAATTGGTCTTTGAAGAAGACCAGGACCTCTAGGATGATTCTAGGGAAGTGGATAAGATAATTGGGTATGGTTTGGCCGAGTTTGAAGTCTCAAAGTGGTGTGAGTAAGAGAGGGAGGAGGTTCCCTTTTATAAGGGAGGAGAGGGGCACCTTTGGAATAACCAAAAATATTATTTTATTATAAAGTCATATTTGGTTTTTAGTAGCTCCAAATTGATATATTTAGAAGATAAGGTTGGGATGGGCTTAAATACTCTCATCCAATATAATTTAGACAAGTTTAGGTCATTATATTAACCTTATCTATTTTTTTAACTCTTAGTTAATTAGATTGACATTTACCATGTCACTTTGAATTTTTATATTATATAGTTAATAAACATACCATATACATTCAAGAGACCCCCATGTGGTCCATTAATGATAAAAATATCATGATATAATTATCTTGGCAGAACATTATATTTTTAGTAATTTAATAACAATTAATAATATAATATTTGTTTTAAAAACTATTTTATATCAATTTTGACACTATTTGGTAATTGATTTTTCTGAAAATCATAACAGAATTATTAGTTCGGAAAAGGTTAATTAAATAAATACTAACATGTCATATTAACATATAAAATTATTTTAATTCATAAAAAGTCTCAAATTACATTTATATGGGTATTAATAACATCAATTTTGTAAATATATCATTAATTAGATAATTACTGCATCATCATTGTGTCATAAATAAATTAAATTATTTTAAATCTAAAAATTACCAAAAAAAAATTCCCTTATTCAGGAAAGCATTTTATCATTCTAATGAATATTTATAGTCGAATTTATCTTATGTATAACCCTATATTAAAAATGATTTATTTATTAAACTTTGATTTTAACTATTTTAACCCTTCTTTAAATAAATTAATAATAAATGACCTAATCTAATCCAAGTGGGATTAAATGGTCATATTTTATTCCTATGGTTTTTTTGGCTGAATTAAACTTATCCAATAGAATTAGGACATTTGTTAGTGTAATAATAATATCATTTTTTACCTTTAATTACCCTATTTACTTTTAACCGTGGTAAAAAAAGTAAAAGGTTACTATTCACCCAAAATTATTTTCATCTCATTGAACCACATTTTAGTCCTTGATATTAACTGTGTCTCTAGGATTTTCTCAATTCCACTCACAGAAGCGGTAAAATTATGTTTAATGAAAAATTTAGTTTTTTTAACTACCACTGAGTGGTTTCACTATTCATCAAAAAATGAAAGTTTCCAGAAAATTACCAAAAATTAGGCCTAAGCTATATTTGATATTATGAATTAAAAAATGATGTCTATTTTACCAAATTCAAAACATATTAGTTGAATTAATTAATTTAAAAATTAATTCCCGTTGTCAAAACAAATAGCGTGTTCTTAAGAGATAATAACTATCAAAAGATTGACACTTGTTTATATCTGGTTTAAATGTGAAATTACATCCAATGACCAACATTGTATTAAATTGTAAAAATATATTCTAAATATACTTTAAAACCACTCAAATTAATAATTTATCACTATTAATTATTTCTAATAAAAAAGTTGTTTTTAATTAATATTTAGTAGTTTTCACTATTCATCAGAATATGAAAGTCATCCGAAAAGTACCAAAATTTCACCCTAAGCTAATTTCGATATTCCGAATCCAAAAATAAAGTCTATTTTGAACGATGAAATTTATAAAATTTCAAAAAGTGGGTATTACTATTCATAATGGCTAGTTCATAATAATATTATAATAATATCTCGTTTGTGAAACTCGGTATTGCGTACTACACACGCTATCGAGGAAGGTCGCAATTTCGTGTAATGCAAGGAAAGTTAGGGATGCGTGTTGTGAATGCTCCTTTTGGTGTATATTACAACACAAGACATTAATTAAAATGATTACTTTTCATAAAATCTCGGGGTGTTACATTCTACCCCCCTTAAAATGAATTTCTCCCTCGAAATTCGTTGGGGTTATAAATGGTTTACTACTCGAAAGTTTCTTTAATAGAAACCATCATCGTAAAAAGGAATACCAATACTTGTCTTGAAAAACAAATTTTTGTAATCTAACGGTTACCCAAATTAACTAATCACTGGGTTTCCTTATAGGAGAACATAGGTGAAAATATGGATATGGAAGAAAAATCTAACCATCAAGTTCTGATGGAGTGTGGTAGAGAACATGGCTATGAAAAATCCATCAATCCCAAAGCCATAAATTTGTGATGATATAAGGTACCATCTGATTCATCGGATATAAGAGCTGTAGGACAACATTTTTGGTTTTCAAGATCATTTCCCTAAAGTTGATGAAATTGGAATTAGAAGAAATACTTACGTGATTTTGGTACAGTCTCACTGTTGGTCGTTCTTTAGACAATTTCCACTTCATCTCTTAAATAAATGAAGCTGAATTTGTCATTCGTGATGTGTTAGCAGATCATGTGATAGAATGATGGGTCATTCCATCTGTCTCAAACAAAAGGTTAGAAAATTTATCAAAAAATACATAAGTCCATCTATAGTGATATTAATCATATATGGTTCCTAAAATGGACTTATACTTAATATATAATACTTCTTAATATAATAAAACTAGTTTCTACTAAACAGGGACTTCCTGTAGGCCAGTGGTAGGCGATAAAGGCCAGTCGCACTTCAGTTGTGGGTTCGATTCCCACAGCCTTGCCTGACGCGATGGGCTGTCGCCCGTCCTGCAGGTTATCCTTTTTCTAAAACTACATTACTATAACATCCCATCAATAATATCAAAAAATGTTTTGTCCATAAACAATACTAACTTATGTCCAACATAATCCATTCCAATCATTATCTAAAATTCTTCGGTCCAAGCTCATAGTATAAAGAAAATGATTACTTGAAAACTCATCAACCAACCATCATTTATCCCCCATATATCTTATTGGTCACATTCCAATAATGCGAATACCATAATCATGTATTCTCTTGAAAAATGAATACCCATTAAACCTTAGTGAAAACATGATTGCTATCAAAAGTTAACTCTTTTCACATACAAAAACCTCAAACCATGATATAACTATTTCCTTATATCAGTCATGAGATCATAAATACTGTCAAACATTTTATTTTCTCCTTTTTAATTCATTATGCACATATCATCCTTTTTTCCAAAAATATCTTAATCACTTTCCATGGTTACCGATACCATAAAATTATTGAAAACCACAATAGACCAACACATAAATATTCCAATATTCCGTGATACTATATACAACATTATTTTGGAATCCCATTACATAAAAACTTAATCATTCCCCCACATCATTATCATATTCAACATCGCCAATAGTGATCGTATGTTACTTTCCTTTGTCCTTTTCCTTAAGTGGTTGCTCATGTCGATCATCACTAACCTGTGGATTAGGTCATTTATTAGCATAATGACCCATTTCATTACACATGAAGCATTGAAGTGTTGGTGGAGAGTTCTCTGTAGTATTTTCTCTACTCATATCATTAGCAACCATTTTCCTATTACTTCGACAATCAACTGCTCTATGACCTTCTTTTCCAAACATAATACATTTTCTAGTCCCTTTGAGACAATCTCCACCGTGCATTTTTCCACACATTGAGCATAAGGAAACATTCATCTTCTTTTCACTATTGTTATGAGATTTCTCCTTGAACTCCATCTCCTGTTTCTTGCCAAAACCATGAGATGGATATGTATCACCAAATTCCATTTCTACCTTGATATCACAACGCAGACTTTCTTTATTGCTACTGAAGTCTCTTATAGCTAATTCCCATCGACGATTTGGTTTTAATCCACTGAAAAATCGATCAACTTTACTTTCAGGTTGGACGATAAATCCAGTTGCATACCTTGCTAGTCTTGTAAAATTCGCTCCATATATACCAACAGATTCATCATCCTTCTGCATATGCTCAAGAAAGTTCTTTTCCATCTTTGTTCGAAGAATACGAGGGAAGTACATACTGGAAAACAAGTTCTTGAACTCATCCCATTCCATGGACTCAATTTCATCTCTTTGACTCGTATTCTTGATAATATTACACCATTGATCAGCATCACCATCCAAATGATATACTGATAAGATGAATTTATCATGCTCAAAACATTGTATAACTGAAAATACATTTTTAGTAGTACTGGTCCATTGTTCAGCCACCAAGGGATCAGAAGACCCGCTGAATGAAGGTGGACGCTGCCTCATGAAGGATTCAACTGAATGTTGCTACTTTCTCTGCTCAATTTGAAATCCGGAATAATTCATAGCATGTGTAAGTATAGAAATAAGATTGTGCACTCCATCTCCCATGACATTGGTTCGGTCAGGAGGAAAATCATTGCATTGTCCATTACATTGATCAACACGGTTCCTTCGGGTTCCATCCATCGTCTAAAACCCAAAAATAATATTGTGAGAGGAAAATACCATTCTAGAGAAAACAACATAATAAATGTGGAGTACCTTAAATATCTATCATCATAGGTTTAATTCAATTATCGTTAGTGCAATATTAGGACTATAAACTATATGAATACTTATCCTTAGGGACATCCCTAAACATACATTAGAAATATATCTAGGGATCTCACTAAAGTTCTCGCATCCTAGTTTCCATTGTTTGACTAAACCTTTTCTATGATACCAACTATAGAGACCCAAAGATTGACTTGCATGGACAATACATTACTTTTGTGGAATACTTAATACATAACAAAACCAAAACACAAGGACCGTAATAGTTTAGTGTCTTTGGAAACTTGGAACGTAATCTTCTAATCATGTTGAAAGATCTTCAACATCTCCTATAAAGATATTCCACTTTTTGTTTCCTTAACTAACTCATTTCTTTTAATCGTGGGGGAAATAAAACAAAAACAAAGTGAGATCAAATGCTCAGTAAGGGTAAGCATGGATAAAATAAAACACACCATACACATTTGAACCTAAAAACATGAACCTAATGTTTAAACATCAAAATCATGAGCAACGACTTAAAACATGGAAGTACATAAAGCATAGATCAAAATGGAACCTAAATAATGATAACATAGCATGGGAATAAAACATGTAATTGTGGAATCCATTAATCACATGTAATTATTTCCATAGTAGCCAAGGCATTGCTTCCAAGACAATCTTAGTGGACAAAGTCCATTTCTAAATCGAGTTCACTCCTCGTTTCAGTCCTGTAACACTGAACCAGATTAACTTATCATTCCATCCATGTCTATCTCATGAGATATAAATCTTTACCCAATTCATTTAAGGGAGATATAGGTCCTACCCATCTCATAATGAAATCATTATTACTTGTGCCACAAAATAAGCATACATCATTCATAATAACCCAATAAATAAAATGGGTTTCATAAACATCATCACATAATCTATAAGAAAGAAATGGATATCATTTCATAATAAGAAAAGTGAAACCATGTAAATCATAGAGACATGATACTTGAAACATACACATATTAAATAATGTCATCTTATATGGAAAGTAGTTTTGATAAAACATTTGAAATGAATTCTTGAGGAAAATATCCTTTCTTTTTCAAAATCAATTTCTTATTACAAAACGTCATGCAATTTTAAAAGAAATATATTTTTTTGATAATATTCATGAAATCTTTTGGAGGATGCTTCATAAAAATAAGGCTTTATAAAACCGTAAAAATCTGATCATGCGGTATAAGTTAAAAAACATTGTTCTTGTACTTTTCCCGGAAAAGTCAAAAAGTACCTCGTAACGTAAACAAAAGAAAGATTCCTTACATACCATGTAGTAAAATTAAAGAATGGGAAATAAGGACTCTAAATATACATGAAAACAATTTTATAAAACATGGAAATGGATGATAGAAATAACCCCATTAAATACTTACGATTAAGCAATCTCGGATAAAAATGAGATTTGCAAAATTATCCCTTACCTTAGGTCCGATTAGCTTCGTACATATCCGAACCTCCTGTATAATTATTTACATAATGTCATTGACTTATTACAGAATCATATTTATTGTTATGATATCATATATGGTTCACTTATGACCTTATATTACCCGTTCTTTTGTAAATTCCATGTTAAAGGGAGTTTTGGGTAAAATCGTTTCATTTGTCGTCCGTGTTGTGACTTGTAATTATTCATTTGATTACATAGATCATGATTAATTAATTCCAGAATATAAAACATGATGTATATATAATATATATTCAGAATATACATATATATAATAGATCAATAAATGGAAATAAATACACTATTCATGGAGACGGTAGGCCGTATGTACGCATGAACGTTGTTTTCGTTTCCTCATTGAATTGAATAGAATTAATTGGATGAAAAACATATATATATATATATATACCTAAATTAATTATCATTATTATGTCATATATTTCATGATTACTTATTATATATAATTTATAATCATTTATGAATGGTTAATCATTGAGAATGAATCGCATCACGTCGCGGAGACGGTATTTCGTACGTACACACGAGTGATGATATCGTTCCCATGATCGTAGAATTTTATTGGAGTGTATGTATACTATTAAAGAATCAATATCACTTTAAAATAATAATATATAGTTATTATTTACACCATTATACCCATCCGAGTATGGTGGTGGTGGAAAATAGATTACACCACGGCGTGGAGACAGTATTCCGTACGTACGCACGCGCGGTGATTTTCATTTCTATAGGATGGATAGATGGTGAAATAGGGTTGTTTCATACTTATAATAACATATCAGTATATTATTTATACATATGTTATTACTTCATAATGAAACAACCTAAGAAGAAGAAGTTGAAGAAGAAATAAAGGTGAAAGAATCGGTAACGGACATTACCTCTTCTTTGAAGCGGCTCTTTGAGACCTCCACATAGGGAACTACAATTGGTCTTTTAAGATGACCCGGACCTCTATGATGTTTCTAGGGAAGTGGAGAAGATAATTTGGCAGGGTTTGGTCGAGCTTGAAAGCTCAACGAGGTGTGAGGAAGAGAGGGATGAGGTTCCCTTTTATAAGGGAGGAGAGGGTCACCTTTGGAATAACTAAAAATATTATTTTATTATAAATTCATATTCGGTTTTTTAGCTCCAAATTGATATATTTAGAAGCTAAGGTTGGTATGGGTTGACATCCTCTCATCCAAGAGTATTTAGACAGGTTTAGGTCATTATATTAACCTTATCTTTTAGTTTTAACTCTTAGTTAATTAGATTGACATTTACCATATCACTTTTTATTTTTATATTATATAGTTAATAAACTTACCATATACATCCAAGCGACCCCCAAGTGGTCCATTAATGATACACCTATCATGATATAATTTTCTTGGCTGATCCTACGATTTTTAGGAATATAATCACAATTAATAATATAATATTTGTTTTAAAAAACTATTTTATGTCAATTTTGACACTATTTGGTAATTGATTTTTGTGAAAATAATAACAGAATGATTAGTTCGAAAAAAGTTAATTAAATCAATACTATCATGTCTTATTAAAATATAAAATTATTGGAATTCATAAAAAGTCTCAAATTACATTTATTTGGGTATTTATAACATCAATTATGTCAATATTTCATTAATAAGATAATTACTGCATCATCATTGTGTCATAAATAAATTAAATTATATTAAGTCTAAAAATTACAAATAAAATACAATTATTTATGAAATCGTTTTAGTTTTATAATGAATATTTATATTCGAATTTATCTTATGTATAACCCTATATTAAAAATGATTTATTTATTAAACTTTGATTTTACCTATTTTAACCCTTCTTTAAATAAATTAATAATAAATGTCCTAATCTAATCCAAGTGGGACTAAATGGTCATATTTTATTCCTAAGGTTGTTTTTTGCCGAATTTCACTTATCCAATAGAATTTGTACATGTTTTCGGGTAATAATAATTTCATTTTTACCCTTAATTAAGCTATTTACTTTTAACCGTGGTAAAAAAAAGTAAAATGTTACTATTTAGAAAAAAATATTTTCTTCTCATTGAACCACATTTTAGTTCTTTATATTAACCATGTCTCTAGGATTTTTGAAATTCCACTCACAAAAGCGGTAAAATTAAGTTTTATGAAAAATTCAGTTTTTTTAACTACCACTTAGTGGTTTCACTATTCATCAAAAAATGAAAGTTTCCAGAAATATACCAAAAATTATGCCTAAGATATATATGATATTATGAATTAAAAAATGATGTTAATTTTTACAAATTAAAAACATATCAGTTGCATTAATTAATTTAAAATTTAATTCTCGTCGTCAAAACAAATAGCGTGTTCTTAAGAGATAATAATTATCAAAAGATTGACACTTGTTTATGTCTGGTCTAAATGTGAAATTACATCCAATGACCAACATTGTATTAAATTGTAAAAATATATTCTAAATATACTTTAAAACCACTCAAATTAATAATTTAACACTATTAATTATTTCGATTAAAAAATTTGATTCTAACTAAAATTTAGTAATTTTAACTATTCATCAGAATATGAAAGTTATTCAAAAAGTACCAAAATTTCAGCCTAAGATAATTTAGATATTCATAATCAAAAAATAATTTCCATTTTGAATGATAAAATTTATAAAATTTCAAAAAGTGGGTATTAATATTCATAACGGCTAGTTCATAATAATATTATAATAATATCTCATTTAGTGAAACTCAATATTGTGTACTACACACGCTATCGAGGAAAGTCGTGATTGCGTGTAATGAAAGGAAAGTCAGGGATGCGTGTTGTGCAAGCTCCTTCTGGTGTAGCGTACAACACAAGACATTAATTAAAAATAAAACTTTTCATAAAATCTCGTGGTGTTACTAGGTACACCACATACGGATTATTAGGTTCACAATACAAAGTTAGTCAGAACAAAAAAGTAGTTGAGACAAATTCTCTTACTAAAATTTAATCAGTCAAATAATATTACCAGAACATAATTAGCATCAAATGACTCATTGAATATCATTAATATAAAGAGAATCATGTTATTATATATAAAATGGTAGTACACATATACCACATACAAGAAATGTAGAGACCCGAAGCTTGACATACATAGATATTAAATTACTTTTTTAGAATACTTAATACATAAAAAATCAAACACACAAGGACCATAATAGTTTAGTGTCTTTGGAAACATGGAACGTAATCTTCTAATAGTGGTGAAAGAACTTCAACATCTCCCATAAAGATCTTCCCCTTTTTGTTTCCTTACCTAAAACCTCTCTTTTAATACTGGGGGAAAATAAAACATAAAAAGGGTGAGCTCAAATTCTTAGTAAGGGTAAGAATGGATAAAATAAAACATACCATATACACTTGAACTTAAAAACATGAACATAATGTTTAAACATAAAAAGATTGAGAAATGACATAAAACATGGAAGTCCGAAGGCCTAGATCATAAAGAACAATTAAGAATGATAAAATAGCATGGCAATAAAGCATGTAATTGTGGAATCTATTATGTATATGTAATGATTTCCATAGTATCCAAGGCATTGCTGGCATGATCATCTTAGTGAACAATGTCCCTTTCTGAATCGAGTTCACTCCTCATTTCAGTCATGTAATACTGAACCGGATTAACATACCGTTCCAGCCATGTCTATCTCATGAGATATAAATCATTACCCTATGCATTGGAGGGAGATATAGGTCCCACCCATCTCATAATGAAATCATTCTTACTTGTGCCACAAAATAAACATACATCATTCATAATAACCCAATAAATTAAATGGGTTTCATAAACATCATCCCATCATCACATAATCCATATAAAAGAAATGGATATCATTTCATAATAAGAAAAGTGAAACCATGTAAATCATAGAGACATGTTACTTGAAACATACACATATGAAATAATGTCATCTTAGATGAAAAATGGTTTTGATAAATCACTTGAAATGAACTCTTGAGGAAAATATCCTTTCTTCTTCAAAATCATTTACATTTCACAAAATGTCATGAAATTTTAAAAGAAAAGGATTTTGTAGAAAATAGTGGTGAAATATATTGGAGGAAGCTTCCTGAAAATAAGGCTTTATAAAACCGTAAAAAATCTTTTTGTGCCGTATAAGTTAAAAAAATCATTCTTTGCATACTTTTGTCAGAAAAGTCAAACATTACCTCGTATAGTAATCAAAAGAAATATTACTTACATAACATGTATTAAAAGTCAAAAATGGGCAAAAATGACTTCAAACATACATGAATGCACTTTTATAAAACATTTACATGGGTGATAGAAATAACCCTAGTAAATACTTACGAATAAGCAATCTCAGATAAAAATGAGATTTGCAAAATTATCCCTTACCTTAGATCCAATATGCTTCATACATATCCGAACCTCCTGTATAATTAAAAAATGTCAATGAATTATTAAAGAATCATATTCATTGTTATGATATCATATATGGTTCACTTATGACTTTATATTACCCGTTCTTTTGTAAATTCCATGTTAAAGTGCGTGTTGGGTAAAATCATATCATTTGTCGTCCGTGTTTTGACTTGTAATTATTCATATGATTACATAGATCATGATTACTTAATTCCAGAATATAGAACATGATTTATATATAATATATTTTCATAATATACATATATATAATAGATCGATAAATGGAAATAAATACACCGTTCATAAAGACGGTAGGCCGTACGTACGCATGAACATTGTTTTAGTTTTCTCATTGAATTGAATGGAATTAATAGGATGACATACATATATATATACATAAATCTAGTATCATTATTATGTCATATATTTCATGATTACTTATTATATATACTTTATAATCATTTATGAATGGTTAATAATTGAGAATGAATCTCATCGCGTCGTGGAGACGGTATTCCGTACGTACACACGAGCGATGATATCGTTCCCATGATCGTGGAATTTAATTGGAGTGTATGTATACTATTACAGAATCAATATCACTTTACAATGATCATATATAGTTATTATTTACACCATTATACCCATATAAGTAAGGTGGTGGTGGAAAATAGATTACACCACATCGTGGAGACCGTATACCGTACGTACGCACGCGCGGTGATTTCGTTTTCCGTAGGATGGCGAGATGGTGAAATAGGGTTTTTTCATACTTATAATAACATATTAGTATATGAGTAATACTTATGTTATTACTTCAAAATGAAACAACCTAATAAGAAAATGTGGATGAAGAAATAATGTTGAATGAATCAGTAACGGACATTACCTCTTCTTTGAAGTGCCTCTTTGAGACCTCCTCTCAGGGCACTAAACATGGTATTTGAAGAGGAACAGGACCACTAGGATGTTTCTATGGAAGTGGAGAAGAGAATTTTACATGTGTGGGCCGAGCATGAAGGCTCAAAGTGGTGTGAGGAAGAGAGGGAGGAGGTTCTCTTTTATAAGGGAGGAGAGGGGACCCTTTGGAATAACTAAAAATATTATTTTATTATAATGTAAAATTCGGTTCCTAATAGCTCCAAATTTATATATTTAGAAGAAAAGCTGGGTATGGGTCTAAATAATCTCATCCAATAGAATTTAGACAAGTTTAGGTATCAATTTTAACCTTATCATTTAGATTTAACGTTAAGTTATATAATTTAACTTTTACCGTGTCTTCTTGTTTTCATACACTATAAGGTTAATAATCTTACTATATCAAGCCAAAATAACCCCAAGTTGTTTATTATTAATATATATAACCATATCTAAGTCATTTGGACGAACCATAAATTTTTAGGAATAAAATAACAATTAATAATATAGTATTTGTTTTAAAAACAATTTTATGTAAATTTTGACACTATTTGGTAATTGATTTTTATGAAAATCATAACAGAATTCATAGTTCCCAAAAATTTAATTAAATCAATACTAAAATGTCATATTAACATATTAAATTATTTTAATTCATAAAAAGTCTCAAGTTACATTTATTTGTGTATTTTTACATCAATTATGTCAATATTTCCTTAATAAGATAATTAATTCATCATCATTGTGTCGTAAATGAATTAAATTTTTTAATGTCTAAAAATTATAAATAAAATACCATTATGTTGGAAATATTTATAGATTTCAAATGAATATTTATAGTAGAATTTATCTTATGTATAACTCTATATTAAAAATGATTTAGTTATTAAACATTGATTTTATCTATTTTAACCCTTCTTTAAATAAATTAATAATAAATGTCGTAATATAATCCAAGTGGGCCTAAATGGTCATATGTTATTACTAATGTTGTTTTTGGACGAATTACACCTATCCAATAGAATTAGGACATGTGTTAGGGTAATAATATTATCATATTTACCCTTAATTACCCTATTTACTTTTAACCGTGGTAAAAAAAAGTAAAACGTTATTATTCACCAAAAATTATTTTCATCTCATTGAACCAAATTTTAGTCCTTGATATTAGCCATTTATCTCGGATTTTCGAAATTCCACTCACAGAAGCGGTAAAATTACGTTTTATGAAAAATTCAGTTTTTTTAACTACCACTTAGTGGTTTCACTATTCATTAAAAAATGAATGTTTCCAGAAAAATATCATAAATTAGGCCTAAGATATATTTGATATTATGAATTAAAAAATTATGTTTATTTTACAAAATTCAAAACATATCAGTTATAGTAATTATTTTAAAAATTATTTCCCGTTGTCAAAACAAATCGCGTGTTTTTAAGAAACGATAACTATCAAAAGATTGATACTTGTTTATATCCAATTTCAAAGTGAAATTAATTCCAATGACCAACATTGGATTAAATGGTAAAAATATATTCTCATTAGACATTAAAAACAAATTAAAAATATAATCTAACCATATAAATTATTGCGATGAAAAAAGTTGTTTTTGATAAAAATATAGCGTATTTTTACTATTTATTAAAATATGAAAGTTATCAGAATAAAATGAATATTTAATCCAAAGTAAATTTTTATACCCTGATTCCAATGAGGAATTATATTTTGTCAAATTTAACTTACAGACATGTCAAAAACAAGATTAAAGGTGTGTGTGCCATCAAAAGTCGGCAAAAATACATTTTTTGAAAAATGCTTATTTTACTCGAAAAATTTATTTTGTTCTCATACAATGTTCTATAAAATGTGTAAGATGAATAATAATGTCATAAAACTCAAAATGTAGATGATACTATTCATAAAGGCTAGTTCATAATAATATTATAACCATATATCATTGTTTAGTGAAACCTGGTATTGCGTACAACACACGCTATTGAGGAAAGTCTTGATTGCGTGTAATGCAAGGCAAGTCAGGGATGCATGTTGTGCAAGTTCCTTTTTGTGTAGCTTACAACAAAATACATTAATTAAATTAAAAATAATATTTTTCATAAAATCTCGGGGTGTTACATTCTACCCTCCTTAAAATTAATTTCTCCCTCGAAATTCGTCGGAGTTATAAATGGTTTACTACTCAAAAGTCTCATTAATAGAAACCCAAATCGTAAAAAGGAATACCAATACATGGCTTTAAAAACTAAAGTCTGAAATGTAAAGGTTACCAAAAATTAACTCATCACTGGGGTTCCACGTAGGAGAACATAGGTGAAAATATGGATACGGAAGAAAAATCTAACCATCATGTTCTGATGGAGAGTGGTAGAGAACATGGCTATGAAAAATCCATCAATCACAAAGCCATAAATTTGTGATGATCTAAGGTACCATCTGATTAATTAGATATAAGAGCAGTAGGACAACATTTTTAGGTTTCATGATCATTTCCCTAAAGTTTAGGAAATTGGAATTAGAAGAAATATTTTCATGATTTTGGTGCAGTCTCACTGTTGGTCGTTCTTTGGAAAATTTCCTATTCATCACTTAAAGAAATGAAGTTGAATTTGTCATTCGTGATGTGTTAAAAGATTATGTGATAGAATGATGGGTCATTCCTTCTGTCTCAAAAAAAAAGGTTATAAATGTTATCAAAAAATACATAAGTCCATCCATAGTGAGATTAATCATATATGGTTCCTAAAATGGACTTATACTTCATATATCATACTGCTTAATATAATAAAACTAGTTTCTACAAAACAGTGACTTCATGTAGGCCGGTGGTAGGCAATAAAGGCTAGTCGCACTTCGGTTGTGGGTTCAATTCCCACATCCTTGTCCGATGCGATGGTTTGTCACCCATCTTACAGGTTGTCTTTTTTATAAAACTACATTACTATTACATCCCATTAATAATATCGAAAAAAACTTCTATCCTTAAACAATACTAACTTAGGACCAACATAATCCATTCCAATCTTTAGGCTTATCCATAATACTACTGTCAAATCTCATATTATAGTGAAAACGATTACAAAAGAGTTCATATAACAAGAATTTTAATACCAACTTTGATCCCCATATATCATGAGATATGTCTTGTTGGTCACATTCCAAACATTCGAAGGGCTTAATCATGTATTCTCTTGAAAAATGAATACACATTAAATCTTAGTGAAAATATGAGTGCTGTCAAAAGTTATCTCTTTCCACATACCAAAACCCCAAAGTTATATACACTCAAACCATGATATAACTGTTTCCTTATATCAGTCATGAGCTCATGAATATTGTCAAACATTTCATTTTCTCATTTTCCCTTCATTATGCGCATATCATCTTTTTTCCAAAAATATCTCAATCACTTTCCATGGATACCGGCACCATAAAATTATTGAAAACCGCAATAGAACAATACATAAATATTCCAATATTCCACAATACTATATACAACATTATTTTGGAATCCCATTACATAAACACTTAACCATTCCACCACATCGTTGTTATATTCAACATCGCCAATAGTGATCGCATGTGACTTCCCTTTGTCCTTTTCCTTAAGTGGTTGCTCATGTCGATCATCACTAACCCTTGGATTATGGCATTTATTAGCATAATTCCCCATTTCCTTGCACTTGAAGCATTGAAGTGTTGGTGGTGCGTTCTCTGCAGTCTTTTCTTTATTCACATCATTAGAAACCCTTTTTCCATTACTTCGACACTCATCTTCTCGATGACCTTCTTTTCCAAACTTAAAACATTTTCTAGTCCCGTTAAGACAATCTCCACAATTCTTCTTTCCACACTTTGAGCATAAGGAAACATTCATCTTCTTTTCACCATTATTCTGAGATTTCTCTTTGAACTCCATCTTTTGTTTCTTGTCAAAACCATGAGATGGATATGTAACACCAACTTTAATTTCTAAATTAATAGCACAAAACAAAATTTCTAAATAGATAATAAAGTCTCTTATAGCTAATGCCCTTAAAATATTTGTTTTTAAGACACCGAATAATAGATCAACTTTACTTTCAGGTTGGATGATAAATCCAGTTGCATACCTTGCAAGACTTGTATAATTCTCTTCGTATATACCAACATATTCATCATCTTTTTTCTGTAGTTCAAGAAACTCCTTCTCCATCTTTTTTCAAAGAATACGAGGGAAGTACTTATTGAAAAATAAGTTCATGAACTTGTCCCATTCCATGGAATCAATTTCATCTCTTGGCCTCGTATTCTTGATATGATTCCACCATTGATCAGCATCACCTTCCAAAACGATATACTAATAATATGACTTTATCATGTTCATAACATTGAAGAACTGAAAATATCTTTTTAGTGGTACTGATCCACTGTTCAGCAACAAGTGGATCAGAAGACCCACTGAAAGAAGGTGGACGTTTCCTCATGAATGACTCAAAAGAATATTGTTCCTTTCTCTGCTCATTTGGAAGTCCAGAATGATTCATAGCTTGTGTAAGTATAGCAATATAATTTTTCACTCCATCTCCCATAACATTTGTTTGTTCACGAGGACAATCATTGCATTTTCCATTTCATTGATCAACACTGTTCCTTCGGGTTCCAGCCATCGTCTAAAACACAAAAAGAATAGTGTGAGAGAAAAAATCATGCTACGGAAAACAACATAATAAAGGGGGACCACCCTAAATATCTAACATCTTAGGATTAATTCTAATATTATTACTGTAATTCTAAGACTATAACCTATACATATACTAATCCTTAGGGACATACCTAGACATACCTTAGAAATATCTCTATGGATTTCACTAAAGTTTTCGCATCCTAGTTTCCAAAGGATGACTAAACCTTTCCTCTGATACCAAATGTAGAGACCTGAAGCTTTACATACATATATATTACATTACTTTTGCTGAATACTTAATACAAAACAGAAATAGACACACAAGGACTGTAATAGTTTAGTGTCTTTGGAAACGTGGAACATAATCTTCTAATTGTGGTGAAAGATCTTCAACATCTCCCATAAAGATCTTCCCATTTTTTGTTTCCATACCTAAAACCATTCTTTTAATCCTGGGGGAAAATAAAACAGAAAAAGGGTGAGCTCAAATCCTCAGTAAGGGTAAGCATGGATAAAATAAAACATACCATATACATTTGAACTTAAAAACATGAACATAATGTTTAAACATCAAAATCTTGAGAAATGACATAAAACATGGAAGTACGTAAGGCATAGATCATAATGAAACATTAGGATTGATAAAATATAATGGGAATAAAACATGTAATTGTGCCATCCATTAATCACATGTAATGATTTCCATAGTAGCCAAGGCATTGCTGCCATGACCATCTTAGTGGACAAAGTCCCTTTCTGAATCATGTTCACTCCTCATTTCAGTCCTGTAATACTGAACCGGATTAACTTTCCGTTCCAGCCATGTCTATATCATCAGATATAAATCTTTACCCAATTTATTGGATGGAGGTATACGTCCCACCCATCTCATAATGAAATCATTTTTACTTATGCCACAAAATAATCATTCCTCATTCATAATAACCCAATAAATAAAATAGGTTTCATAAACAGAATTCCATCATCACATAATCCATATATAATAAATAGATATCATTTCATAATAAGAAAAGTGAAACCATGTAAATCATAGAGACATGTTACTTGAAACATACACATATTAAATAATGTCATCTTAGATGAAAAATGGTTTTGATAAAACACTTGAAATGAACTCTTGAGGAAAATATCATTTCTTCAGGAAAATCATTTTCTTTTCACAAAATGTCATGAAGTTTTAAAAGAAAATGATTTTGTATAAAATAGTGGGGAAATCCTTTTGAGGAAGCTTCATGAAAATAAGGATTTATAAAACCGTAAAAAATTCGTTCGTTGCGTATAAGTTAAAAAAACATTCTTCGCGTATTTTTCTCGGAAAAGTCTAAAAGTACCTCATATGGTAAAAATAAGAAATATTCCTTACAAACCATGTAGTAAAAGTCAAAAAATGGGTAAAAATGACTTTAAAAATACATGAAAACACTTTTATAAAACATGGACATGGATGATAGAAATAACCCCAGTAAATACTTAAGAATAAGCAATCTCTGATAAAAATGAGATTTGAAAAATTATCCCTTACCTTTGGTCCGATATGATTCGTACATATCCAAACCTCCTGTATAATTAAATAATGTCATTGACATATTACAGAATCATATTCATTGTTATTATATCATATATGGTTCACTTATGACTTTATATTACTCGTTCTTTTGTAAATTCCATGTTAAAGGGCATTTTGGGTAAAACCATTTCATTTGTTGTCCGTGTTTTGACTTGAAATTATTCATATGATTACATAGACCGTGATTACTTAATTCCAGAATATAAAACATGATTTATATATAATATATATTCAGAATATACATATATATAATATATCAATAAATGTAAAGAAATACACCGTTCATGGAGACGGTAGGCTGTACGTACGCATGAACGTTGATTTGGTTTCCTCATTGAATTGAATGGAATTAATTGGATGACATACCTATATATATATAAATCCAGTATCATTATTATGTTATATATTTCATGATTACTTATTATATATATTTTATAATCATTTATGAATGGTTAATCATTGAGAATTAATCTCATCGCGTCTTGGAGACGGTATTCCGTACGTACGCACGAGCGATGATATCGTTCCCATGATCGTGAACTTTTATTGGAGAGTATGTATACTATTGAGGAATCAATATAACTTTACAATAATCATATATAGTTATTAAATACACCATTATACCCATCCAAGTAAGGTGGTGGTGGAAAATAGATTACACCACAGCGTGGAGACGTTCTTCTGTACGTACGCACGCGCAGCGATTTCTTTTTCCATAGGATGGATAGATGGTGAAATAGGGTTGTTTTATACATATAATAACATTTCATTATATGACTGATACTGATGTTATTGCTTCATAATGAAACAACCTAGGAAGAAGAAGTAGATGAAGGAATAACGTTGAAATAATCGGTAACAGACATTACCTCTTCTTTGAAGTGCCTCTTTGAGACCTCCTCTTAGGGAACTAAAATTCGTCATTGAAGAAGTCCAGGACCTCTAGGATGTTTCTAGGGAAGTGGAGATGATTATATTCTAGGGTATGGCCGAACTTGCAGGGTCATAGTGGTGTGAGGAAGAGAGGGAGGATGTGCCCTTTTATAAGGGAGGAGAGGGGCACCTTTGGAATAACAAAAAATATTATTTTATTATAAAGTCAAATTCGGTTTTTAATAGCTCCAAATTGATATATTTAGAAGCTAAGGTTGGGATGGGTCTAAATAATCTCATCCAATAAAATTTAGACAAGTTTACATATCAATTATAACCTTATCATTTAGATATAACTTTAAGTTAGATAATTTATCTTTTACCGTGTCTTCTTGTTTTCTTACACTATAAGGTTAATAATCTTACTATATCATGCCAAACGAACCCCAAGTTGTTTAATATTAATATATATAACCTTATCTAAGTCATTTGGCTGATCTTTAGATTTTTAGGAATAAAATAACAATTAATAATATAGTATTTGTTTTAAAAACAATTTTACCCCAATTTTGACACTATTTGGTAATTGATTTTTGTGAAAATTATAACAGAATGATTAGTTCGAATAAATTTAATTAAATAAATACTAACATGTCATATTAAAATATAAAATTATTGGAATTCATAAAAAGTCCCATATTACATTTATTTGTGTATTTATAACATCAATTATATCAATATTTCATTAAAAAGATAATTACTGCATCATCATTGTGTCATAAATAAATTAAATTATTTAATGTATAAAAATTATAAATAAAATACAATTATGTTATAAATATTTTTATACTTATAATGAATATTTATAGTAGAATTTATCTTTTGTATAACTCTATATTAAAAATGATTTAGTTACTAAACATTTATTTTAACTATTTTGACCCTTCTTTAAAAAAATTAATAATAAATGTCCTAATTTAATCCAAGTGGTCCTAAATGGTAATATGTTATTACTAAGGTTGTTTTTGGCCGAGTTACACTTATCCAATAGAATTAGGATATGTGTTAGGGTAATAATAATATCATATTTACCATTAATTACCCTATTCACGTTTAACCGTGGTAAAAAAAAGTAAACAGTTATAATACACAAAAAATTATTTTCATCTCAATGAACCACATTTTAGTCCTTGATATTAATTGTGTCTCTATTATTTTCGAAATTCCACTCACAGATGTGGTAAAATTATGTTTTATGAAAAATTTTGTTTTTTTAACTACCACATAGTGGTTTCACTATTCATCAAAAAATGAAAGTTTCCAGAAAAATTTCATAAATTAGGCCTAAGATATATTTGATATTATGAATTAAAAAATGATTTCTATTTTACCAAATTCAAAACATATCAGTTTCATTAATTAATTTAAAAATTAATTCCCGTCGTCAAAACAAATCGCGTGTTTTTAAGAAACAATAACTATCAAAAGATTGATACTTGTTTATATCCAATTTCAAAGTGAAATTAATTCCAATGACCAAAATTGGATTAAATGGTAAAAATATATTCTAATTACAGTTTAAAAACATATTAAAAAGATAACCTAACCATATAAATTATTGCGATGAAAAAAGTTGTTTTTGATTAAAATATAGCGTGTTTTTACTATTTATTAAAATATGAAAGTTATCAGAATAATATGAAAAATTTATCCAAAGTAAATTTTCATACCCTGATTCCAAAGAGGAATTTTATTTTGTCAAATTGAACTTATATACATGTCAAAAATAGGATTAGTGGTGGGTGTGCTATCAAAAGGCGGCAAAACTACATTTTTTGAAAAATGCTTATTTTACACGAAAAATTGATTTTGTTCTCATACCATGTTCCAGAAAATGTGTAAGATGAATAATAATGTAATAAAATTCAAAATGTAGTTTATACTATTCATAAAGGATAGTTACTAATAATATTATAACCATATATCATTGTTTAGTGAAACCTGTAATTGCGTACAACACACGCTATCGAGGAAAGTCATGATTGCGTGTAATGCAAGGCAAGTTAGGGATGCATGTTGTGCAATATCCTTTTAGTGTAGCTTACAATAGAAGACATTTATGAAATTAAAAAGAATATATTTCATAAAATCTCGGGGTGTTACATTCTACCCCCATTAAAATGAATTTCGCCCTCGAAATTCGTCGGAGTTATAAATGGTTTACTACTCAAACGTTTCTTTAATAGAAACCCAAATAATAAAAAGGAATACCAATACATGGCTTTAAAAACTAATGTCTAAAATGTAATGGTTACCCAAATTAACTTATCACTGGGTTTCCATGTAGGATAACATAGGTGAAAATATGGATATAGAAGAAAAACATGACCATCAAGTTCTGATGAAGAGTGGTAGAGAACATGGATATGAAAAATCCATCAATCACAAAGCCATAAATTTGTGATGATCTAAGGTACCATATGATTAATTGGATTTAAGAGCACTAGGACAACATTTTTTGTTTTCAAGATCATTTCCCTAATGTTGATGAAATTGGAATTAGAAGAAATACTTTCATGATTTTGGTACAGTCTCACTATTGGTCGTTCTTTGGAAAATTTCATATTCATCACTTAAAGAAATGAAGTTGAATTTGTTATTCGTGATGTTTTAGAAGATTATGTGATAGAATAAAGGGTCATTCCTTCTGTATCAAACAAAAGGTTAGAAATGTTATCAAAAAATACATAAGTCCATCCATAGTCTGATTAATCATATATGGTTCTTAAAATGGACTTCTACATCATATATCATACTACTTAATATATTAAAACCAGTTTCTACTAAATAGTGTATTCCTGTAGGCCATTGGTAGGCAATAAAGGACAGTCGCACTTCGGTTGTGGGTTCGATTCCTACAGCCTTGTCCGATGCGATGGGTTGTCACCCATCCTGCAGGTTGTCCTTTTTATAAAACTACATTACTATAACATCCCATTAATAATATCGAAAAAAACTTCTATCCTTAAACAATACTAACATAGGTCCAACATAATCCATTCCAATCTTTAGGCTTATCCATAATACTACTGTCCAATCTCATATTATAGTGAAAATGATTACCAAAGAGTTCATATAACAAGCATGTTAATACCATCTTTTATCCCCATATATCATGAGATATGTCTTGTTGGTCACATTCCAAACATTCGAAGGCCTTAATCATCTATTCTCATGAAAAATGAATACCCATTAAATCATAGTGAAAACATGAGTGCTGTCAAAAGTTATCTCTTTCCACATACCAAAACCCCAATGTTTTATACACTCAAACCATGATATAACTATTTCCTTATATCAGTCATGAGCTCATGAATACTGTCAAACATTTCATTTTCTCATTTTCCCTTCATTATGTGCATATCATCTTTTTTCCAAAAATATCTCAATCACATTACACGGTCACTGGTACCATAAAATTATTGAAAACCCCAATATAACAATACATAAATATTCCAATATTCCACGATACTATATAAAACATCATTTTGGAATCCCATTACATAAACACATAATCATTCAACCACATCGTTTTCATATTCAACATCGCCAATAGTGATCGTATTTGACTTCCCTTTGTCCTTTTCCTTAAGTGGTTGCTCATTTCGATCATCACTAACCCCTGGATTAGGGCATTTATTATCATAATTCCCCATTTCCATGCAGTTGAAGCATTGAAGTTTTGGTGGTGCGTTCTCTACAGTCTTTTCTTTATTCACATCATTAGAAACCCTTTTTCCATTACTTAGACACTTAGCAGCTCAATGACCTTCTTTTCCACACTTAAAGCATTTTCTAGTCCCTATAAGAAAATCTCCACCATGCTTCTTTCCACACTTTGAGCATAAGGAAACATTCATCTTCTTTTCACCATTATTCTGAGATTTCTCCTTGAACTCCATCTTTTGTTTCTTGTCAAAACCATGAGATGGATTTGTAAAACCAACTTTCATTTCTACCTTAATATCACAACACACAATTTCTTCATAGCTACTAAAGTCTCTTATAGCCAATGCCCTTCGATGATGTGGTTTTAAGCCACTGAAGAATCGATCAACTTTACTTCAAGGATGAATGATAGATCAGATGCATACCTTGAAAGCCTTGAAAAATTCGCTTCGAATACCAACAGATTCATCATCCTTTTTCTTTAGTTCAATAAACTCATTCTCCATCTTTTTTCGAAGAATACGAGGGAAGTACTTATTGAAAAATAAGTTCTTGAACTCATCCCATTCCATGGACTCAATTTCATCTCTTGGCATCGTATTCTTGATAAGATTCCACCATTGATCAGTTTCACCTTCCAAACGATATACTTCTAAGATGAATTTATCATGTTCATAACATTGAAGAACTGAAAATATCTTTTCAGTGGTACTGATCCATTGTTCAGCAACAAGTGGATCAGAAGACCCACTGAAAGAAGGTGGACGTTTCCTCATGAAGGAATCAATAGAATATTGTTCCTTTCTCTGCTCATTTGGAAGTCCAGATTGATTCATATCTTGTGTAAGTATAGCAATAAGATTTTTCACTCCATCTCCCATAACATTTGTTTGTTCATGAGGACAATCATTGCATTGTCCATTTCATTGATCAACACGATTCCTTCGGGTTCCAGCCATCGTCTAAAATCCAAAAAGAATAGTGTGAGAGGAAAAAATCATGCTAGGTAAAACTACATAATAAAGGGGGATCACCCTCAATATCTAACATTTTAGGCTAAATTCAAAGATCTTTACCATAATTCTAGGACTATAACCTATACGTATACTAATCCTTAGGGACGTACCTAGATATACCTTAGAAATATCTCTAGGGATTTCACTAATGTTTTCGCATCCTAGTTTCGATAGGTTGACTAACCCTTTTCTTCTGATACCAACTGTAGATACATGAAGCTTGACGTACAAATATATTACATTACTTTTGCGGAATACTTAATACAAAACAAAAATAGACACACAAGGACCGTAATAGTTTAGTATCTTTGGAAACTTAGAACGTAATCTTCTAATTGTGGTGAAGGATCTTCAAAATCTCTAATAAAGATCTTCCCATTTTTTGTTTCCTTACCTAAAACCGTTCTCTTAATCCTGGGGGATAATAAAACATTAAAAGGGTGAGCTCAAATTCTCAGTAAGGGTAAGCATGGATAAAATAAAACATAACATATATATTTGAACTTAAAAACATGAACATAATGTTTAAACATCAAAACCTTGGGAAATGACATAAAACATGGAAGTACGTATGGAATAGATCAGAAAGAAACATTAAGATTGATAATATAGAATGGGAATAAAACATGTAATTGTGGCATCCATTAAGCACATGTAATGATTTCGATAGTAGCCAAGGCATTTCTCCCATAACCATGTTAGTGGACAAAGTCCCTTTCTGAATCGAGTTCACTCCACGTTTCAGTCCTGTAATACTGAACCTGATTAACTTTCTGTTCCATCCATTTCTATCTCATGAGATATAAATCTTTACCCAATTCATTGGAGTGAGGTATAGGTCCCACCCATCTCATAATGATATCATTATTACTTGTGCCACAAAATAAACATTCATCATTCATAATAACCCAATAAATAAAATGGGTTTCATAAACATAATCCTATCATCACATAATCCATATATAATAAATGGATATCATTTCATAATAAGAAAAGTGAAACCATGTAAATCATAGAGACATGTTACTTGAAACATACACATATGAAATAATGTCATCGTAGATGAAAAATGGTTTTGATAAAACACTTGAAATGAACTCTTGAGGAAAATATCCTTTCTTCTTGAAAATCATTTTCATATCACAAAATGTCATGTAATTTTAAAATAACATGATTTTGTAGAAAATAGTGGTGAAATTATTTTTGAGGATGCTTCATGAAAATAAGGCTTTATAATACAGTAAAAAATTCGTTCGTGCCGCATAAGTTAAAAAAACATTCTTCGTGTATTTTTGTCGGAAAAGTCAAAAAGTACCTCTTATGGTAAAAAAAAGAAAGATTCCTTACATACCATGTAGTAAAAGTCAAAAATGGGTAAAAATGACTTTAAACAAACATGAAAACACTTTTATAAAACATGGACATGGATGATAGAAATAACCCCAGTAAATACTTACGAATAAGCAATCTCAGATAAAAATGAGATTTGAAAAATTATACCTTACCTTTGGTCTGATATGCTTCGTACGTATACGAACCTCCTGTATAATTAAATAAAGTCATTGAATTATTACAGAATCATATTCATTGTTATGATATCATATATGGTTCACTTATGACTTTATATTACCCATTCTTTTGTAAATTCCATTTTAAAAGGCGTTTTGGGTAAAATCATTTCATTTGTCATCCGTGTTTTGACTTGAAATTATTCATATGATTACATAGATCATGATTACTTAATTCCAGAATATAAAAAATGATTTATATATAATATATATTCAGAATATACATATATATAATAGATCGATAAATGTAACGAAATACACCATTCATGGAGACGGTAGGCCGTACGTACGCATGAACGTTGATTTCGTTTCCTCATTGAATTTAATGGAATTAATTGGATTACATACATATATATATAAATAAATCCAGTATCATTATTATGTCATATATTTCATGATTACTTATTATATATACTTTATAATCATTTATGAATGGTTAATCATTGAGAATTAATCTCATCATGTCGTGGAGACGGTATTCCGTACGTACGCACGAGCGATGATATCATTCCCCTGATCATGGAATTTTATTTGAGCATATTTATACTATTAAAGAATCAATATCACATTAAAATAATCATATATAGTTATTATTTACATCATTATACCCATCCAATTAAGTGGTGGTGGAAAATAGATTACACCACGGTGTGGAGACGGTATTCCGTACGTACGCATGCGCAGTGATTTCGTTTTCCGTAGGATGGATAGATTGTGAAATAGGGTTATTTCGTACTTATAATAACATATCATTATATGAGTGATACTGATTTTATTACTTAATAGTGAAACAACCTAGGAAGAAGAAGTGGAAAAAAAATAACGTTGAAAGAATCGGTAACGGACATTACCTCTTCTTTGAAGTGCCTCTTTGAGACCTCCTCTAAGGGCACTAAAATTGGTCATTGAAGAAGACAAAGACCACTAGGTTGTTTCTAGGGAAGTGGATAAGATAGTTATCCAGGGTTTGGCCGAGCATGAAGGCTCAAAGTGGTGTGAGGACGATAGGGAGGATGTGCCCTTTTATAAGGGAGGAGAGGGGCACCTTTGGAATAACTAAAAATATTATTTTATTATAAAGTCAAATTCTGTTTTTAATAGCTCCAAATTGATATATTTAGAATATAAGGTGGGGATGGGTATAAATACTCTCATCCAATATAATTTAGACAAGTTTACATATCAATTATAACCTTATCATTTAGATTTAACTTTATGTTAGATAATTTATCTTTTACTAGGTCTTCTTGTTTTCTTACAATATAAGGTTAATAAACTAACTATATCAAGCCAAAAGAACTCCAAGTTGTTTAATATTAATATATATAACCTTATCTAAGTCATTTGGCCGAACTGTATATTTTTAAGAATAATATAACAATTAATAATATAGTATTTGTTTTAAAAACAATTTTATGTCAATTTTGACTCTATTTGGTAATTGATTTTTGTGAAAATTATAACAGAATGATTAGTTCAATAACATTTAATTAAATCAATACTAACATGTCATATTAACATATAATATTATTGGAATTCATAAAAAGTCTCATATTACATCTATTTGGGTATTTATAACATCAATTATGTCAATATTTCATTAATAAGATAATTAGTTCATCCTCATTGTGTCATAAATAAATTAAATTATTTAATGTCTAAAAATTAAAAATTAAATACCATTATGTTGGATATTTTTTTATCTTTCTAATGAATATTTATAGTCCAATTTATCTTATGTATAACTCTATATTAAAAATGATTTACTTATTAAACATTGATTTTAACTATTTTAACCCTTCTTTAAATAAATTAATAATAAATGTCCTAATCTAATCCAAGTGGGCCTAAATGGTCATATTTTATTCCTAAGATTGTTTTTGGCCGAATTACACTTATCCAATAGAATTAGTACATGTTTTAGGTTAATAATAAAATTGTATTTACCCTTAATTACCTTATTTACTTTTAACCGTGGTAAAAAAAGTAAAAAGTTATTATTCACCAAAAATTATTGTCATCTCATTGAACCACATTTTAGTCCTTGATATTAACCGTGTCTCTCGGATTTTCGAAATTCCACTCACAGAAGCAGTAAAATTATGTTTCATGAAAAATTTAGTTTTTTTAACTACCACTTAGTGGTTTCACTATTCATCAAAAAAATGAATGTTTGCAGAAAAATAAAAAAAATTAGTCCTAATCTATATTTGATATTATGAATTCAAAAATTATGTCTATTTTACCAAATTCAAAACATATCAGTTGCATTAATTAATTTAAAAATTAATTCCCGTCGTCATAACAAATCGCGTGTTTTAAGAAACAATAACTATCAAAAGATTGATACTTGTTTATATCCAATTTCAAAGTGAAATTAATTCCAATGACCAACATTGGACTAAATGGTAAAAATATATTATAATTACACTTTAAAACCAATTAAAAAGATAATCTAACCATATAAATTATTACGAAGAAAAATGTTGTTTTTGATTAAAATATAGCATGTTTTTACTATTCATTAAAATATGAAAGTTATCAGAATAATATGAAATATTTATCCAAAGTAAATTTTTATTACCTGATTTCAAAGAAGAATTTTATTTTGTCAAATTGAACTTATAGACATGTCCAAAACAAGATTAAGGTGGGTGCACCATCAAAAGGCGGAAAAACTACATTTTTTGAAAAATACTTATTTTACTCGAAAAATTGATTTTGTTCTCATACCATGTTCTCAAAAATGTGTAAGTTGAATAATAATGTTATAAAATTCAAAATTTCGTTTATACTATTCATAACGGCTAGTTCATAATAATATTATAACCATATATCGTTGTTTAGTGAAACCTGATATTGCGTACAACACAGGATATCGAGGAAATTCGTGATTGCGTATAATGCAAAGCAAGTCAGAGATACATGTTGTGAAAACTCATTTTGGTGTAGTGTACAACACAAGACATTAATGAAATTAAAAAGAATAGTTTTCATAAAATCTCGGGGTGTTACAAGAAATAAGTGGTGAACAATGAAAATCTCAAAGAAATTAAAGTGATATGAGAAACCCCTTACCTTTTGCTCTAGGGTGTTCATGATTGTTCTTAATGACCTGAATAATAAAATTTTGATTCATTAATTAATAATTAAATAACCTAATAATCCATTAATTTTTATTATACAACCTTATTAATTTCATTAATGGACTCTTTGATTGGTTTATGATATTAAATCTTATTGTTTTGGAAGCATTTTCCTACTTGGTTACGTGATTTTTTTACTTATATTCAGGAATGAAAGTTGGTTTGAAATATGGTTAAACAGATAGAATTGTTAATATAAATTATTAATGACATTAATGAGATATAAATTATCTTATAATTATTCTCTTTATATACCATGAATATGTCTCATTTTATGAGTTAAAAATAAACGCTTGAATATGGCCTGGCAGTTTTGTGCTCAATAAACTTCTTTCGTATTATTATTCCATATTATGTACATGTAAAGATTCCAGAACATTAATCAAGATATAATACATATTTTATGACCTGGTTCAACCATAATTATTGATTAATTACCAGTAATGTATGAACTATTGGAGAAAAAAATGTCATCGTCCATGAAGATCATAAATTGGAACCTCATGGACATTGAATTTGTTTATAAACATAAAAGGGAGGCAGTAAGAATATTGATGATGGTTCATCCATTCACGTGATATAAATCTAGTATAAAGATGATAATGGAGTTATCATGATCATTTGGACAGAATTGGCGAGTAGAGGATAAAAAATAAAGATAAATTCAAATGAAACTAAAATAAAAAGAAAGTTGTTTTACCTCTTGAAATAACTTCATCAAGAACCTCCTTAAGGGAATGGATTTTTGTCATTTTGAAAGACTAAGAGCTTCCTGGTCTTTATGAGCGACTAGGGAAGGGTATTTGGGCATAAATTTGAGGATCTTCGAGGCTTATAAAACTGAAGAGAATAGGGAGTGGTGAGGAGGGTTTAATAGTGGAGAAGAGGGGGTATATTTCATTATTTTAATCATTATTATAACAGTTTTTCCCAAGAATATGAATAGTATTAGTTCATATGACCTCAAATAGTAATAATGTCATGTGAGTTTGAACCATGTGACCTTACATCACTTATGATGTCATAAATATTGTATTTTACTGATAATTTGAATATACTGTATTTTATCGTATTTCACTATTCATCAAAAATTCAACAATTTTAGAAAAATCCCAAAATTTTACCCTAACAATTTTTCAATGTGTATAATTCAAATGTGAAATCCATTTTTCAAAAATACTTTTCTAAATATTATTAATTTAACTTTTAAATAAAGTTATAGTTAATTCACAAAATAATAATCTTAAAGTGCAAGTAGTTTTATTTCTCCATGAAAAACTAATTAAGATCTCATTATCTTGCTTCCTTAAGAAAATTAAATAATATTATTATTTATTATTCATAAGTGTCATATTACTATTCATATTACTATTCATAAGGGTATGTTACTATTCACCAAAAATTAAGTTTTTTCTATCAGACTCCAAATGACTTACTAATCACAACTCAAGATGACCATTTTTCTAAATTCAAAACATAGATGTGGAAAATTTATATTTAATTGCAAGGTTTTGACTATATCATAAATAAAAAAGTGTTGTTTCGAAGAAACACAATTATGAATAGAATATATTAAACTAAAACATACCATAAATTGTTTGGGGTGCTACATTATTCCCTCCTACAAAAATTTCATCCTCGAAATTTTATGAACATAGCCCACCAAAAAGATGTGGGTTGTTCTTCTTCCTGAAATCCTATGGTTCCCATGTTGCTTCCTCCATATTCTGGTTTCTCTAAAGAACCTTTACTAGACGAGTTGTTCTATTTCTCAATACCTTCTCCCTTGTGTCAAGAATCCTGATGGGCTTTTCATAGTAAGAAAAATCCAGTTCCAGTTATATTCCTTCATATGTGAGTACATGCATTGGGCCTGGCTTGTATTTATTTAACAATGATACGTGGAACACATCATGAACTCTAGAGAAATTCGGCAGCATCACTAAACATTATGCTACAGGTCTTATTCTTCCCAAGATTTCAAATGGTCTGATGTAACTTCGGCTCAGTTTCCCTTTCTTACCAAACCTTAAGATGACCTTCCATATATATACTTTCAGAAATACATGATCTCCCACTTGAAATTCCAAGTCATTTCTGCGGTTGTTAGCATAACTCATCTGCGTACTTTGGGCTACTTTAATATGACCCTGTATTTTCTTCACCTTTTTTGAGGACTCTTCTATAAGCTATGGGCCTATATGTTTCCCCTCACCAATTTCATCCCAAAAAGTTTCAGTTCAACATATCATTGCATATAATGCTTCATATGGAGCCATTTGACCACTATAATTGAAATTATTATTGTAGTAAAATTCCACCAATGACTTGTATTGATACCACTTACCTTGGAAGTAAATAGAGCATGATCTCATCATGTCTTCCAGAGTTTGAATAGTCATTTCAGACTATCGGTCAGTTTGAGGGTGATATGCAGTACTCATATAAAGCTCAGTATTCAATGCCTTCTGGAGACTTTTCCAGAACCTTGATGTAAATTGTGGATCGCGATCAGAAACAATGGATAGGGTAACTCCATGAAGTCTCAAAATATCATTAATATATAGTCTTTCTAGACGTTCAAATGGTAGATCTTATCATATAGAAAGAAAACGTGCTGACTTGGTAAGAAGATCAAAAATGACCCATATTGCATTGTTCATTCTAGGAGTTTTTGGTAGTCACATGAAAAAGTACACCATGATATTATCCCATTTCCACTCAGGTATGGGAAGAGGTTCCAATACTCCTCCAGGGTGTTCCCTTCCAGCTTTCACATGTTGAAAAACCATACATCTTGACACAAAATCAGTAATTTCCCTCTTCATGTTGTCCCACCAAAAATATTCCTTCAAATCACTATACATCTTAGTGCTACCAGGTTGTATAGAGAAATTAGAACTATGAGAATCATCCAACAATTCCCTTTTTAGATCATGAATATCGGGATCAAAAATTCTCTTCCCAGATTTGAAAATTCCATCTTCATATACGAAGTCACTCAACCTGCCATCATTCACAGGTTTAATCTTTTTTTGAAACTCGTCATCATCAGTCTAAGAACATTTTATCATTTCTAGTAAAGATGGTTTGGAAACCATTTAAAAAATCATTGATCTTTCACCATCCATGGTTATTCGCATATCTATCTTTACTAGATCCATGAAAATAGGATCCCTTTCAACTCTCATCTTGTTCAAAACTCCATGATACTTTCTGATCAAAGCATCTTCTACCTTATTTTCATTTCCCTGGTGGTATTGTATCTTGCAATAATAATCCTTGAGTAGTTCAAGCCATCTCCTTTGCCTCGTGTTGAGTTCCTTCTATGAGAAAATATACTTCAAACACTTGTGATCAGTATAAATCTCACATTTTTCACCATAGAGATAATGTCTCCATATCTTCAAAGAAAATATTACAGCAGCTAACTCAATATCATGATTAGGATAGTTTTTCTCATGAATTTTTAGCTATCGTGATACATAATCAATAACCCTATCATTTTTCATAAGGACACAACCAAGTAATTTCTTTGAAGCATCTCTATAAATAACAAACCTGTCATTCCCCGATGGTAGAGTCAATATAATAGAATTTACTAATCTTCTCTTCATCTCTTCAAAAAATTCATCAAAATAATTTTTTAAAACAAATTTAACACCTTCTCGTTTGAGCTTCGTCAGCGGGTTAGCCAGTCAGGGAAAATTATGCACGAAACACCGATAATAACATGCTAAGACAATAAAACTACGTACCTCAGTTATGTTTGTTTTAATGGGACAATCATGGATTTCCTTTGTCTCCACAGGATCAACTAGGATTTTATCCTTTGATACAATATGTCCATGAAAAGAAACCGATTGAATCCCGAATTCTCACTTGCTAAACTTCCCATATAATTTATTTCATCTAAGAGTTCCTAGAATAACTTGCAAGTGACCCTCATGATTTTCATAGCCTTTTGAGTATATGAGGATATCATCGACGAATATCAAAAAAACATTATCAATATATACCTTGAAATCTATATTCATTAAATCCATGAAAACAGATGCTGCATTCATTAGCCGAAAAGGCATCACTGTAAACTCGTAATGCCCATACCTAGTTCAAAATGTTGTCTTCAAAATATCTTCCATCATCACACTCAGTTGATGATATCTGTATTGAAGTTCAATCTTTGAAATTTATTGATCTTCTTGAAGTTAGTCAAATAAATAATCAATCCATGGTAGATGATACTTATTATTTATTGTAATAGCATTGATTTCCCTGTAATCAATGCATAACCTCATGGATCCATCTTTCTTCTTTACAAATAAGACATGGGATCCCCATGGTGAAACACTAAGTCGAATAAATCCTTTGTCACTCAACTCTTCTAGTTGTTTCTTTAGCTCCACTAACTCCATAGTGGAAATTCTATATGTGGTCTTTGATATAGGTCTTTCACCATGAATAATGTCAATGGAAATGTCAATTTCCGGGTTAGAAGGATGTCCAGTTAAATCTTCTGGAAACACATCAATGTATTCTTTCACAATATGCACATATTCAATTTGAATATTTTTTTCCTCACCCATAGATATTGGGTTCTCTTCCTCTCTAATAATTGAATTCAATAGATCTATTGGGGGTGGGACCGAATTCGAATCATATGGTGAAGTATCCTTGCTAAAGATAAGATATTCTACACCATTTTCAAAAATTGTAACTTCCTTTTCCATGAAATAAACCCTTGCATCATAATTTGACAGACAATCCATAACAAGAATTATATCCAATTCAGTCATGGGTATGCTGATAAGGTTATCAACTAAATCACGTTTTGGTGTTTGGAGGGGGACTAGTCGACATGCCTTTGTTGTAATGATACATCCCATGAGAGTTTTGACTGACAACTCCTTTCTTAAATCAAAATGGAAATATCTAATTTTATAGGACAAATGATAGGATATAAATGAATGAAATGATCCAGAATCAAATAAATTGTTGTCTAAGTATGAGGAAACAATTAAAGTATTGACCACCACATCACTAGGAAAATCAACCTCCGCGGTTGTAATTGCATAGGCTCTCCCTTGATCTACTGGATTTTTCTGAGGCATGTTTCCATGGTACTTGGGAAACTCATTTTCATAGTGTCTCATCTCTCTGTAGTTGTAGCATTGAACATCATTGAATTTTTTCATCCCCTTGCATTCATCATATCGATAACCCTTTTCTCCGCATTTATAGCAGACTCCCTTTCAATTCAAGAATTTCCCGGGATGATTCTTTCCATAGTTATCGCATAATGGGAAAATATTTGTTACCACTCTTTTCTATGGTGATTCTTTTTTTCCTTTGTTATCATAATAGTTATTCTTATCTTGGTTTCATTTTAAAAAATTAATCTACAAAATTCTTTCACTCTTTTGATGGCACATGATACAATTACATCATATGATGAAAATGAATGAGAGGCAAGTGCCCTTCGATGACTTGACTTAAGACCTTCAAATAAATTATCAATCTTTTCCACTGTGTCATGAACGTAATCCATGGCATAGCTGGCCTGTCTTGTGAAGGTAACCTCATACTCTGAAACACTTTATTCTTCCCTTTGTTTCACGACATGGAATTTCCTCTTCATTTCAGTTCGTTTCTCACGAGGTAAATATTTTTCCAAAAATATTTCCATAAAATTCCTCTATTCCATATCCTCTATATATTCTTCCTCTGTGGTATTTTGAATCAAAGACAACCATTGAACAGCTTCTCCCTCGAGACAATATACTGTAAGTACTACCTTTTCATTTTCATTGCATCTTAACGCCATGAATATCTTTTCAAGGGACTTGATCCATTGCTCAGAAACCACTGTATTAGTAGTCCCGCTTAATAAAGGGGGATTCGGCCCCATGAAACGATCCAACATAGTTTTTGAATGGTTATTTGTTACAACTTGAGTATGTTGCCCCAATATGGTCATGATCTGATCTACTCCAACACTAACAGTGTTGACTTGCTCAGTATGGAGATCCCTACCTTTCCCATGAGTATTGATTAGTCTTCTTCCATTAGATTCCATTTTTAAATAATGGGTTACACTAGATTTGATTATGAATCTCAAATATAAAATCACTCAATATAGATTTAAATTCTATGCATATCTAATCTTTTAAATCTCAAATAGAAAAGCACTCAACAGAGATTGAAATTCAATGCATAGCTAATCTTATAAACAAGGATCCACTGAGGAAAAATTTACATTAACTCCTTCATAAAGGATAGAAAATAAAATAATAATTATTGTAAGAATATCCCTCAGGAGTGTCATAACCAAGAGTACAGCAAGGCCCATTGTCGTGCACCAGTTCATGTTCGAGTCTAGCTCAAAGCGTTGTTTTCATGTTTTACCCCTAGATACATCTGTGCTAGAGCCGCCTCTACCCGCTCCTATCCAGACAGGGATGTATTGCTGAAAATATCAACATAATCTATTCCTTACCATAATATCAAGACGTTATTGTATGTTAATCCTCAGATACTACCTTAGGGCTTTGTTCCCTACTATACATATCCTACTCTAGTTTCCAATTATTCTACTAAACTTCCTCTGATACCAACTGTAACACTCCGACCCCTCTAGGCTGGAGCTAGTGCATTACTTGTGATATTGTCATGGTTAGAAGGAATTAAAATCCCTATGTAATAATCAATTTAGTAGTCTTAATGAATGTAGATACACAAATGTAACTCAAATTACATTGGAAAAGGTTACAAAATACAATACATAACAAAAAACTCAAAACTACACCCACATGAACTCAAAAAAAGACCTTATCTTCATCACCTGTCGAAGGTATACATTAAAAGGGGTGAGATAAAACACTCAGTAAGGGTTAAAAATAGTGGAAGCATGAGTACAACATTAAGTGAATGACAATCAATCTGACATAAATAATATGGCATAGTGAATAAATGATCAATTAATTCCATTAATAAACTGAAAATGAAACTCCATCCATAGATTTTTTTCATAATGAAAAACTCCTGGACAATAACAATAACTGATAATTAATAAATAGAATGATTTTTAATTGGACTTCGTGTATCTGGTACATTAATCCATAATACCGTAAAAACAATTTAGTTCTGTGGGGAGAAACTCGTCTGATTTTTGGACACAAACTCGAAGGGTCTGTAGCCAAACTATTTTGTCTAATGAGACCTACCAATGCATTGTGGAGATATAGAGGGCCCCACCCTCCACTTCAAGTCTAAAGAATTCTTTATACATTGATTCAATATAAGAGAAATATTCCTTATCAATATCCATATAGAGTAGAGTATATATATTTATCCATAATTCCATAATAAAAATAACTTTCCAAATAAACACTGTATGTAAAATGGTATACGGTTTAGACAACAAACATATCAATGATATGAGATTATGGATATTTAATATAAATATAATTTCAAATGAAACATGGTCTCAAATGGGAATTTGGTACACCACATAAGGATTATTAGGTGCACAATACAAAGTTAGTCACAAAGAAAATGTAGTTGAGACAGAGTCCCTTAACACAGTGTACTCAGTCGAATCATATGACCAGAACGTAATGTGAATCAAATGAATCATTGAATAACATTAATATAATTATAATCATGTAATAATATATAAAATTTTAGTACACATATACCCCATACATGAAATATGTGGCGAACAATGAAAATCTTACAGAAATGAAAGTTAGATGAGAAACCCTTTAACTTTTGCTCTAGTCTGTTCTTGTCTATTATTAATGAACTGAATAATCAAATTTAGATTCATTAATTAATAATTACAAAACCTAATAAACATGTTATTTATTTTATATAACCTTATTATGTTCATTAATGGCCTCTCTGTTTGGTTTAAGAGATTAAATCTTATTGTTTTGGAAGCATTTTCTTACTTGGTTTAATGATTTGTTTACTTGTATTCATGAATGTAAGATGGTTTCAAATATGGTTAAACATACATAATTGATAATATAAATTATTAGTGAAATTATGGATATATAAATTATCTTATAATGATTCTGGTTATATACCATGAAGAAGACTAATTTGATGAGTTAAAATAAATGCTGAAATTTGGCTTGGCAGTTTTGAGCTAAATAAACTTGTTTTGTATTATTATTCCATATAATGTACGTGTAAAGATTCCAGGACGTTAATAAAGATAAAATACATATGTTATGAACTGGTTAAACCATAATTATGGTTTCATGACCAGTAATGAATGAACGATTGAAGAGTAAAACTTTATCTTCCATGAAGGTTAGAAATTAGAACCTCACGGAAGTTGATTTCGTTTATAAAAATTAAAGGGAGGGAGTAGGAATATTGAAGATGGTTATTCCATTCACAAGATATAAATCCAGTATGTAGATTATAATTGAGTTATAATGATCATTTTGTTAGAATAGTTGAGGATAGGATAACAAATAAAGATAAATTCAAATGAATCTAAAAGAAAAAGAAAGGTGTTTTACCTCTGGAAATAACTTCTTCGAGAACCTCTTTAAGGGAAGAGAATTTGGTCTTTTGGACAGGCAAAGAGAATCATCGACGTGGGGAGTGACTAGGGATGGTATATGGGTAGAACTCTAAGGATCTTCAATGATTATAAGAGTGAATAGAAGAGGGAGTGGTGAAGGGGTTTTTATAGCGGAGGAGAGGGGGTATTTGTCATTATTTTAATCATTATTATATTATTTTTTCCCATGATTATGAATAGTCTTAGTTAATGTGACCTAAAATAGTAATAATGGAATTTGAGTTCTAAAAAATTTTCCGTTCATCACTTATGATGTCATAAATAGTGTATTTTACTAATAATTTGAATATACAGTATTTTATCGTATTTCACTATTCATTAAAAATATAGAATTTCAGAAAAATCCCAAAAATTTACACTAACCATTTTTCGACGTGTAGAATTAAAAAGTGAAATCCATTTTTCAAAAATAATTTTCTAAAGAATATTAATTTAATTTTTAAATAAAGTCATATTTAATTCTAAAAATAACAATCATAAAGTGCAATTAGTTTTATTTCTCATTGAAAAAATAATTAAGATCACATTATATTGTTTCCATAAGAAAATGAAATAAATTACTATTTACTATACATCAGGGTCATATTACTATTCATATTACTATTCAAAAGGGCATGTTACAATTCACTGAAAATTATGTTTGTTCTATTAGACTCCAAATTACTTACTGATCACAACTATGGATAACCATTTTTCTAAATTCCAAACATAGAAGTGGAAAATTTATATTTAATGGCTAGGTTTTGACTATATCCTAAATAACCTAGTGTTGTTTTGAAGGAACACAGTGATGAATATAATGTATTTAACAAAAACATAGCATAAAATTTTTGGGCTGCTACACCGATCCCCATGGACAGGAAACTAGTGCAGGGAATCATGTATAAAACAAGAGTGAACAATTTCTCCAAATAATAATTATGATAAAAAAATTACAACATTGAAAATGCAGCAGAGCTAACAACAATTGGATCTCAACAAATGAACAGTCTGGTACAACACAAATACAAATAAATAAAACTTACACCGAAAGAACCAGAAGCTACAACAAACAAAAAACATTCAGCTACTAACAAGATCTCCACCTGACATCCTAGTCAACTCTAACCACAAGACCAACCTCCTCCAAGAGATAACTCGAACTAGAAAAACCAGATCCAAACCTAATCCTTTAAAATAGCTCGGGTCAACCGACACCAAGTTTTATATGTAGGGTGTGAGCTGACAACTCATTAAGAAATCACCACATATTCCAAGTGTTTCCTTTTACCAAAATAGTCCATTTACACTTGTTTGAAATATAATTATAAAAATAGAATTTCACATTTTATTAAACAACCACAACTTTTCCGTTTTAAATTCAAACACACACCACCATCCATTTTTCAATAACACTACCATTTTATAATAAAAATCCAAACTAAACAACGCTAGAAACATATTTCAATGGAATAAAAATTAAATAGAAAACAATTTCCACTAATGACACTAAAAAGAAAAACCACATACTTTTAGAACAAACATCACATCCCACCATATTCTGATGACAGGTGCAATATAATAATTGAGCACTAGTCATGGGAACACCCCTAGGCACTAGCTAGCTGTGGGCCCCAGGTAACTCTTATCTCGGGGAAAAGTAACCATAACAATATCATTTCTCTTACACGAGCCACTAGTGTGGAACATACCCATAACCTAGTGGTCCCCCAACAACAACATCATAATCATAGTTTAGTTGGTGTTTTCATTGTCAAACATGCTATGTGAAACAATGGCCAAACCCCACAGGATAACTAGCATGCTAGTACAAGTCTGCCTACCTAGATTCCGAGGTTTCCCGTTTGTGCTAAAAAAAGTTTTGCATCACATGATTCCACTTACAAAATTAATCAACCAAACCAAGCATCACATTTCATAAGATACCACTTTCACACCAAAAACCCATTCTGGAAAACCTATTCACATCGAAATATTTTAAAATCACTTCTAAAACCTCGAGGAACACCACTTCCAGGAGAATTTTCTAAACAAGCCTTTCCACATTTTAGAAAAACATGAAACACTAAAAATATCCCAAACGGGCATTTATGTTTACATAGACAAATACATTTACCAAAACATTTCCAAAAAATTTCTAAATCCATCTTCATGTCTCAAATGCCAAATAGCCCCTCAACACAATTATTTTCCAAAACAAAAAAACAAAAAGAAAAATGAGGATTACCCTATGAGATTCCATTTTAAACCACATGAAAGACACCAAGTTATTTACAAAACAAGAACCATCTAAGAAACCACTATTTTCTAGAAAATTGGCCTAAAGAACCATATTAATTTGAGGGCAGAACCAAGTGTGCACCTAGTGCACCCATGGATGTGTGAAAACACGATGGTATACCAATAATTCTAGTGGAAACCCAAATACCATTTCCACAGAACCTACAGTTTTTTTAAAACCACACTCAACCATCCACACTATTTAGGGAGCATAAAACAATCCTCTTATAACCACAAAAACCTTTTAAAAACATTTTAACACATTTCACTAGATAAATCACTACCAAAACATACACACCAAATCAAGACCACAAACAATAAACAACAAATCCACCATAATTAATTCTAAACATTTCATAAAAACCCCCAATTTAACTTTAATGAACAATGGAATTTTAAAAAATAACCATAGGTGAAATAAACCTAGGTAATTCACACAAATCCCTTTGAAAAACTATTTTTAGTAAATTATACCAACACAAAATCATGATTCGCATCTGTTTCACGACGAATCAGATGGAGTGGACCGACACGCCCGACTGTCGATCTTATGGAGGGCTGAACTACGCTAAATTTCTCGGATCAGGTATATTGATATTCGTTTAGAATCACCCAACGGTTCCATATCCAACGATACGTGAACCAAATTTCCAATGGCAGACGTTTTCTGGGTGATTTGGTCAGTGATTCTTAAGAACTCACATTGGTCGAGAGGATGGGAAGTCGGTCTCATCACACCATTTTATGGGGGGGTTATTTCCTATTCTGGGACTCTCTTATAGATTTAAAACGTATTCATATGTTTGTGGATATTTGGTTTTTACCCAATAATAGTATCCAAAATTAATCCTGGTTGGCAATGGTCAGAAAAACACCGGGATTCAAAATCATTTAGTCCCGAGGGTTACCATCCCTCATTGGATTGATGACTCCATGTAGTTTTGACTCATTGAGACGACACTGGTTTGAAGCCTCATAACTAGGAGCCCTGTAATTTATTGTCATCCATGGGGGAAAGATAATGACTTCAATGTATGGATCGAACCTATGATATGGGCTTCCTATATATTCTCGTGAGAGGAATCGGAATCCAGGTAGTTCGGTAGTGTAGTTTAACGTCATGCTGGATGAAGGATCGGTGCTTGAACTCTGAGGTGGCCCAATGAGATGGTAGACGGGGCTTACACTATGAGGCATCACATAGTGTTAGTAGATGGGGCTTACAATATGAGCAAGCCCATAGAGTTGGAGAACTGGCGTAAAGGGTTGTTGCTTACTCTAAGACCATGTTATTCTGGCTCGACGTGAGATACAAGAGGCACCAGAGACCTGACTATCATGTCATGAAAGGTGAATCAGTGGGATGTGGAGTGGGTCTTACGCATGGAGTGACCCAAAAAAATGGATATTGGGACTTAATCCAGGATGGAGGCCTGATGGTGACAATTCCTAGTGGGAGACAAAAAGGGTAATGAAAACCCCTGTATACATTTACCCTCTTGGTCCTTGGCACTGGAGAAGTACGGAGGTGCATGGGTGGTACCTCCAGTATGAAAGACTATGGTATTACACCAAGGACGCTGCCATGTCACTCTCATAATTGGGGAGAATTACTCACCACTGGAATTGAAAGGAAACACAATCAAGGTCCCCCACACCTGGAAAGTGGAGAGGCAAAAAGGGGACTCCCGGGCTCAGACCCTACACTACCGTGGGTATATGGACCCCCGGAATGTTCTGGAAACCCACTCAATTGCCGGAGAAACCCCTTTTCACTCACCTAAAATGGGTGTGTGAACTCAAATTAGTGCACTGATGCGCCTGGGGATTGCATCATACAGATCTGGTGGCTTCGGTATAGGCCTTGGCTTGGCGCAGATGAATAGACCACTCAAGGGATTGAGAATGATCAGGCCGGAATGGAAGTATTTAATTTGACTCGGGGAATGGGAACATCAATGGAGTTGGAAGGCCACATGGGTGTATTTGGAGTGGCACCCTTCGCGTAGGTGGGTGATACGCGGCTGGAGAAGCCATCCACGTACCAGGGTGGTGCATGGACTGATAGGCATCCCATGTACTAGGCTGGTACGCGGCTTCGGGTTCGGCCCGCCTACCAAGCTGGTATGCGGAAGAGTCTCCACGTGCAACGTAGACATGGGGCGATTCCTGTCGGGGGTTAATCAGTTAGGGATTCTCCCACATAAGAGGGTGATACACGGTGCGTCAGACTGAAAAAGCAGTATATACTCTCAGGTCCATGGGGAGTACATCCGCTATGGGGCCACAGCTCACAGTCATCTTTTTCTATTTATTTTATGATCTCGGTTCACCATTTTGTTATGAATTTTCCGGTTCCTTATTAATAGGTTTCCAGTTTCATACCTATTCTGGTTTGCAAATTGGAACTTTGCTATTTGCGAAATCCTAATCTCCTTGCTTGAAAATCCTTCCACTAGAATCTGATTGATACCTTTCTTCTCCCCCTCAATCTCCTTTTATAGAATGGGAAAATAAATGTATATGTGGTCATGTGGAACTTTTTTCAGAGGCCCATGACCGAAAGCCTAGTTTACGGATGACTTGGTTAATCCTAAACTCACAGGGGGCATTGAATGCACCTTCCCCATGAACCAAATTAGCTCAGGGAGTGCTTCGAGGCATCGCAGGACTCTACCTTGTCCCACGAATGATGGCAGTACACTGTCTGGGACAGTTGACACGGTTCATGGCTAGGGCGGTTCATGAAGGTGTACCAGCCTAGTGCCCATACCGCTTTGTGCCCGCTCAGGGTCCCCGCCTCTATTCCGCGAACGGCAGCAGTCTGCGGAGGGGGAAACTTTCTGAATCGGCTGCATACCATCAATATTGGACTAGTACATAGACTGTTATGTCTTTTTCCAACCTTTGAGCATTCTTCACATTTTTTCCCAATTCTTCGAGGTAAATTTGGTAGAATCGTTTATTGAAATAAGGGGATTCTCATTCTCCTTTGCAGATTTTTCAGGACACTAAAAATGCCCCTATCAGATTGGGGTCCGATCGGAACGAAGATGAGACTATTATAATGTATATTAGTCTTGAAACATGGGTAGTTTGCGGTAGGGGAGTGGACCCCTTACGAGACTAAACCTATAAATAAGGAGGCCCCTACCAATTTTCTTTTGCTGGATTTTTTTTGCAAACACGGAGATCTTGCTTTTCATCATCGCGTTCTTGCTCCTTCGTGCAACTCCTCATTCGCGAACCAGTTTCCATTTCTGTGAACCACTCCTCATTCACACCTGCCTTTACCCACAGACCAATCTCCCACTCACGAACAAAAACATGTAATCCATTAAAAAGTAAGTTACAATGGGCTGCATAGGAACTCGCTATGGGGTTTTGATGGTCCGTGGACCGGAAATCTTCCAGACATTGAAATTTCCAGATGTCTCCAAAACATAAACATTTAAATCTAGGATTGAGATTCCACAGAGCAGCCTAGTTCGCATTTTTCTGGCCAATGATTCGTGGGCCAGTGTACCGTGGACTTCTTCCTTTTTAGTGTTTTTTGCGGGATTCAGCCATCGCGAACAACCTTTTGAGGTCTACTCATGAACCTCGTCATGAAGGCTCCTTGATGGAGTACATTTCAATATACTTGGTTTTTTTTCCATATTTTATTATTCCAGAATAACCATTTTCCTAGTTTTTATAATGTAGAGAGAAAATATGGTTCCTCCTCAACCTGCACTCAGGCTTTCTACCAAGCCTCTTCTAATTGGAGATCAACACTTAAAAGATGTGGCCTGCTCTGTTCAGGATGGAATACACCACTCTCCACTGTACCCCTTCCTTTCCAACATGATCTTCAAGTCACAATGGATATAGCCCTTTTCTAAGAGCCTTCCTTCCTATGGGTTCAGTTTACTATCTGATACACCGATTCTGGTACCATCTCAGGACAATAATCCTTCATCATGGATATTTACTAGTATTATCCCTCGAGTTGTGATATCTGCCAGAGGGTGGTCTATCCCAAGGGATACAACTACTTGGTCTTTGCTAAATCACCTTCCTATGTCCCCGACAGGAGAACGACATCAGCAAGATGGGGCAATTCACTGTTACCGGAGCATTGCCTGCAATTCTATGGTAAACAACCAACATGGTTAGTCAGCGGACTCAGACCTCCAGCCCAGAGGGGAAATTAAGTCATCATATTGGGGGTGGCCCTTATGGGTTCGATAGATATGTGTGGATTTTGAAGAAGAATTGCGAGCAGTAGGCTTATATGAAGTTGCATGGGTGTCGCAGACCTATACACATCGGCCCCACGCCCTTGCCAAGAAGCTTATGAGCTATTGGAGTCCAGATACCAACACATTCTATCTTGTCCATGGGGAGGTATGTATCAGTCTTTGGGACGTCTTCCAGATTTCAGGGGTCCCCATTGTTGGAGGCATGTATGATGATTTGATGCCTCCCCCTTCTGTTTGGGACGGTGTAGAGTGGACTCCTCCCTTAGTGAAGCCGCTTATTGTTCTGGCCTAGGAGCATTCGAAATATTTATATTTGAAAATATTTGTCCCATATCATGAATGGATTAAAGAGTTTTCCAGAGAGAGCATGTCCATGGATCATCTGTGGAGGCCCATGACCTATCATATGATGTAGTCTCGATGGTAGAGGGGAAGTTATTGGCTGATCCTGGAGGAAGGCCAGTTCAACAAATGGGGCTGCAAACTTGTTCAAGGCGTTGATCAGCTGCTCTGTTTGGTGGAATTTCTGGAAATGATCTTGAGTGGATGGCTATTGCCCGTACGTGAGACCGGTGGTTTGCGGGTCTCTACTTTTGTTTTGGTGGCGCAGCTGGCCACCAGCAACCTCATCAACTTGGCCATACCAGTATTGGGTAGGCTTTATTGGTCGCATGGTAATATATCCGAGGGGAGTCGTCCAAACCAGGTATCCTGCCCTTTTCAAATTCTCTGGGAATGGTTGGGAGCGCATATTAAGAACTTCTATCCATTCATCAATCCTTCTCAGATTCCATGTACTGCATTCCGGCCATATTTTCCACTGAAAAGCAGGGTTATGCCCGAGGAGTGGGTGGACCAAGGGAAGGATGGAAAATAGACGGTTCATAATATGCGTTTGCTATCGATCCAGATCTCGAGTTACGATCATTTCAATTTCTGACCAAATCCGTTCCCAACTAGTGAAATCAAGAACACCATATCAGAGGGATTTAGCAAGTAGGGGTACCTATTTTCCCTCTGAGAAGGGATTCTGGTGGCTTGTATCGGTGGGGAACTGATCTTCGAGTGGTATGCGCCCTACCGATTCAGACGTCAATTTGGCTGTGTCCAGGCGTTGTGTCCTCATCCACTAAAGGGTGCTCGCAAGAACCGCCATCTAATGGTGGCCAAAAAATTGTATTTAATGTTCACCCGGGAGGATACTGGCTGCGAGGTTATGACCCCCACACTTTCAGACTCCATGTCTTTCTTATCGAAATGCTATGCCGACTCTTGGGTGCAATCATATCTGAATGGTCAGTTAGGGTTGTGGGTGCCCACTATCTCGAGTCCTAAGCCAACGAAGAGAAAGAGGAAGCGGAAGGGGGATAGTTCCCCAACTAGGCCGGGAAAGGGTCTCCATAACCCTGCTGGTCTCATGCTTCTGAGTAAGGTTTTAATGGATATAGGTGTCTCCTCACATGCCCACGAAGCTTCCCAGAGAGAGTTAGCCATTCCTGATGATGCTGCCTTTCCGATGGCCTAGGGACAATGGGATGAGTTCAAAGTCTAGTCATCCTTTCACCGCCAGTACCCCGGTTCTCCATGACAGCATCTCCAGGAATCAGAAATGGAATTTGACGGACTGAGCTACATATCTGCTCATGTTGACATCCTTTATTATGCGGACCTAGAAAGAGTCAATCGGTATCTTCTGGACCTCGAGTCCTACATTCATACACACAGGGGTTATGTGGGGTTAACTCACTAAGTCAATGCCCTACTACGATTGGTGACTAATGGGGAGGATGAAGAGAGAGATCACATTTCAGGGGGTGATGATTCCACTGGTTCCCCTGCTACGGCTGAGGCATGGGAATTCCCCCATGCCCATGAGTTCCCGCCAATGAGTAGCTCCCGAGAGTTATAGGGTGGCAGTGAGATCCAGAAATTAGACTTGGCTATCAGTGCCCCCACCAGCCCCTTATGCTGCCCGACCCTCTCAGGACGATCCCCCCCCAGCTAGTTGTTCCTATTGAAACATCACTTTTAGATGCGTGGAGGATTTGGGATGACCTGAGGGTAAGTGCCTCATATGAAGAGGTTTGGGTGTTACTCCAAATGAGATCTCTCATGCTTCCGGGAATTGGGACTATCTTCACTCCGCCTCACATGCCGTTGGAAGAGGATCTAGATGAAATAGTCACCTCATTGAAGGAGATGAATGCATACATGAATTCACTCTGAAATCGTCTTTATGGGTCTAATCAGGTGTCTATGATGATAAAACATCTCGAATCGTCCGATCCCGAAGAAAAGGATTCCCTGCTCATCTGTTCCATCTTTCTTCGTACTTTACAATGATGGTTCTAATGTTTCTTCCCTTTATGCGGGGTGCCGAGGAATCCCAGGGGAAATTCATTCCCCAAAGTATACTACACGTGGTACCGCAGCAGGCGAACACGGTCCATCGACTAGGGGGGGGGGGGTCTTCGAGGAGGGGTCTCGGCGCATCTGAGCACATGGAAGCAACCAATGAGGATCCAACTAGGGCCATTCCTCCTCCAGCTCTTCCTAGCATTCCGAGTGGAGAATTGTCCCCTGGGTAAATCCAGAGATGTCTGCAGGCATCCCGATTTTCAGAATAGCTCCGACAGGGGACGTCGCGTAATTATGACTCTCGTTTCCTCGATTACCAACTCATATGTTCTAAATCTTCCATTTATTAACTATTTTAGAGATATGGTGTAGGGATAATCGGAGACGTGACCGTGGCTTTCCATGCGATTGTACCTTCAACCCCTTTATTATCTAAGGGACCACCTGTGACTATACCTGAGCATGATGAGATGGAGGACCCTGCTGAAGGGGATAGTGATATGTATTATTTCCTTATGACTCCATCAATCAGAGATATGTCAGAGGAGGAATGGTTTGAAGATGACACTCATTTTGATCACAAATACTCTATAATTGCAGGGGAGGATGGGGCGCCCATGATTACCGAGGAGGCCGCAGATCCTAAGGGGCCAGCTTCCTTAAACCCGATGGGTCCAATGGCGATGGAGGAAGATCTTGTTATCAATATAGTTATCGAAAACCCAGAGCTGGCCATTATTCTGTTTACCGGGGGAGTAATTTCCCCACGGTTGATATCCATAGAAGACCGCATGGGGACGGCTTTGGGATATGCTGGCCTTGGGTGTTGCCTTAGGTCCTGGAAACCTCTGGGGGTTCCCAGGACACCCTTTCCTCCCGAAGATGTAGTGTCTTCCTCAAGTGGAAGTGACGACATAGAGCTTGAGGGCACCGATGCCTTGATGATCAGGGGTAAGCTTCTCAATCTCTTTACACTGACTACTTTCTCTTTTCCTTTTATAATTAGGGAAACTTATCTATCTTATCGACTTTTGGGATATAGGACCATGAACTTCAACGCTCGCGATTGTTCCTTCGTATCCAATCGTGCCCGTGACCACAACCGTCGGGGGAGAAGTTCCCGTGACCACAGCCGTGGGGGGGTGAAGTGCTAGTGACCGCAACCACCCGGGGTGAAGTTTCCACAGCGTCGGAGCAAGCAGGTGAGGCCGCATCGGGTCCCTCCTTGGTGACATTCATCCCAGAGTATGTATCATAATACGAGAGTGATCTGAGCCTGATCAATGAGTTCTTTCCAGTCTTCGACCTGCTCTCCAAAGGGTATGGGAGAAAATTTGGAAGCTGATTTCTCAGACGCCCCTAGCCGAGATGCTGACTAAATTTCTGAAGCTGTGAAAACTATTTATGCTGATGGGATTTGATGGATTTGAATAGCATGGTATTTATGATATATTCATGAAGGTGGTAACTAAATGGGAGAGGCTTGGTGGTTTTGAATCTCACCTTTCTGCTGCTCAATCTGGAGCCTAACTTTGCATGATCTAGCAGCTTTGCCTAACGGAAGATCATGATCATGTCAGGGTGGTCGCGAGACTTCAGTGAGAAGTCATTAAGTAGCGTTCTCAACTAGCGGAGCTGATGAGTGACATACAGTGGCTGTAGCAGGAGGAGATTAATTTCAAAACCATAATTGAAGAAGGGGAGCGGTATATAGAGGAGGAGATAAGGGCGAGCTCAAAGGCGGCATTGGAGGCGGAAGCTCTACGGGCTAGTTCAGAAGCTGAGATAGCCTTGCTGCAAAATCTCTATCAAGAAATTGAGGATTCTCATCAGTGCCTCATACAACTTTGTGAATCTGCTGAAAATCTCCAGTAATAACCTTTCATGCTAGAGGAGGATCAGGATTTTGGATGCCCTTCTAATCAACTTTTTTATGGTACAAAGAGATGTTTCTCTATAGTGCTCTCATAGTCTTCTCTTATGATAGAAATTATTTTACATGATTGTTGTATATCATAATTAACCGAACATAGAATAATCATAGTTCATGACAATTGATAATATAGAAATGAGCTCTAAATTTTTCCTGGACCATGGGATCCAACGAGCATAGTTGGACTATTGCTAGGGTTTTATAGAAAAACCCCACAAATTTTTTTCTTTTCTGTTAATAACCTAAATTTTCATGGGCCCATTTGGTGTGGACCCAGAAGGTATGGCTCGGAATTTTATAGGTCTCCCTTTTAAGGTTTTCAGCCAAATGGGCTTTCGCCTCTTTTTTATGATCGGTTTAAAGTCCTTCCAACAAGACTATCATTACTGATGTTTTAGGTCAAACATCTTTGACCATATATGGTGGGGTGAGGGCCACAATGAGGGTTGGTTGAGTAAAATAGGTTTCAATACCCTTCAGACGCACGTGGTGGGAACATGTTTAGATTTGAACGACAAGCAGGGTATGTATCAAGGCATTGGAACCGTAACGGCGTGCAGAGGTAGGAAAAGAATCACCTAAGGAAGGATTACCTTTGTTAGACGGGCCAGGGGTGATCAATATGAAGAGCCGCTGAGGGCATGGTATGCATAGACGTGTAAAGGTGTCCTTAAGTTAATAAATGTCCATTTCTGATGGCCTGACGACTTCATGGAAGTCCGGATTATGGAAACCACCACGGGTGGCTTATAGAATATGAAAAACACCAGGGGTGGCTCGGAAGGGTATGTGACTTCTGAAAGGGTTTGGGATCATCTCTATTAATCAGTAGTGTGGAAGGAGGGTCCCTATCCTATAAATTTAGTTAGCGTAGAGGATGATTGGAGCATGGCATAGTTTAAAGTCATGCAACTAGGACATTCGTTAAAAGGGAACGACATCTCCTGGTTCTCGGAAGTCTTGTCAGAGACGTTCTAGCGTATTCATGAATGGTTTTAAAAGAGGTTGGTAAACTATAGCTCAGAGTGTTTCCTAATCCCATGGTGGATATGGGGGCTCAGTGGCCAAGTGGTGTATGGAGAGAAGCATTGCCTAATTAAATCATTTTTTTGGTAGATGGGATATGGGTGATCAATATGATGATTCGCTGAGGGCATGATATGCATAATCATGAAAAGGTGTCCTTAGGTCAATGATTTTATACTGCCGATTTCTAGGCAACTTCAGGGAAGATGAGATTCAGGACCACCAGTGGTGGCTTACAAGGGTTCGGCTCCTTCTAAGTATAGAGTGTGGTTTATGAAAAGAGGGTTCCTGAATATAAGAGAAATATCTAGGCTAAACTTCCCAGGAATGGGTGAAGTCATCCCCTCTCACGCTGGTGTGAGATGGTGGATTGTGCATGTCTAGCCCGTGCATTGATGGATAGAGGAAATACTCCATTCTTGACTGAAACCATGACAGGTTCGACCATGAATTTTAACGTAATACGACAAGGATGAAGGGAATTTTAAATTCCGTGCAGTTTAACATCATGTGGTGAGGACATGGATCATTTTTGAAGATTTTGTGCATTTTAACGACGTGTAGTGTGGAAAAAGATTATGTGTATTTTAACGTCGTGCAGCGAGGACATGGGACATTTTTAAATCTGTTAAAATGATTGTAGTTAGAAGCATTTCACTAGATGTTTAATGCTTGGCCTTTGCAGTTCATGCAACGGGGCCAAGTCATGTTCTGTGTAGTATTAATCATCATACAGTAAGAACGTATTTCTAAAGGCCACTCATACTCAGAATGTAACTGGGCTTGAACATCTAGGCATGTCCAAGACTTGGAGAGGGGTTTATGGTGTAAATCGTTGTTTCAAGGCTTCTGGGATCAAGATAGATGATATGGGGGCTCTGACACCGGTAAGCGTACATGGCTAGGAAGAGTCTCACCTGAGGAAATCATGCCTTTGGTAAATGGGTCAGGGGCTATCAATATTCATAGCCACTGAGGTCATGGTATGAATAGTTATGAAAACGTGTCCACAGGTTGATAAATTTCCACTTCCGATGTCCATGAATGATTATGAGGATCCACGATTGACCATTCCATGAAGAATGTCATTTGTTAAGGAAATATATGGACATGTCGGGGATGTTCTTCCATGATTGTTGTTAAAACTCCAAGAGTTCAAAGTGCTAATTTATCTTGTGCAAGGGGTATACCTTTACTCCATGCTTTTTAACGTCATTCGGTAAGGATTGATTACTCTTAGTTTAACAGTCGTAGAGATCAGACCATTGGGTGACTATTGCTACAATTACCTGGATGGCAACTAAGTTAGGAGGCTCTGGTATACATTGACCAAGTGTGAGGGAATGAGGGTGTAAATCGTAACTCTGGGGTTTCCTGGATCAGGAGGTATGATATGGGGGGTCTAAGGCTGGTAAGCGTACCGGGCTAGGAAGAGTGTCACCCGAGGTAATCGTGCCTTTGGTAGACGGGCTAGGGTTTATCAATATGCAGAGTCACTTGGGGCATGGTATGCATAGTCATGAAAAAGATTCCACGGGTCAATAACATTCCACTTCTGATGGGCATTGATGATTATGAAAATCTGGGATTGCTCACATTACAGAGTTCGACATATGGGGATAATGGTGTCCAAGCATACAAGAAACATCTTCACCAAAATTTCATGTCGAGTCAAAGTATCCTAGCCCTAACATGATGTTTGTAGATTCAGATAGTCATGTTAACCACGGGTGGATACATTGGCCAACCAATCAGGGATACCCCAGCAACATTTGTATGTGAGAGGGGAATGAACTTGTAAACCACTACTCCATAAATTTTTGGATTGGGAGATATGATATTGGGGCCCTAAGGCTGCTATGCGTACGGAGATAGGTAGAGTACTGCCTGAGGAAATATTTCCTTTGGTAGACAGGCCAGGGGCTATCAATATGTAGAGCTACTGAGGGCATGGAAGGAATAGTCGGTCAAAGGTGTCCACGGGTCGATAACTTTCCACTTCCGATGGCCATGAATGATAATGAAGATCCGCAATTATATTTGTCATGGAGTCCGGTGTATGGAGATGATGCATTCAAATAAGAAAGGATTATTCCATTCTCGTTACACCATATATCATTGGTGGGTCATGACGAATTCCTTTCAATTTAACGTCATTCGGTGAGGACGGAGATGAAATGACATGAAAAGGGGATTCCATGCAGTTTAATGTCATTCGGTAAGGACGAGGGGTATATATACCTGTGTTTTCTTTTATCGGCAGCTGGTCTAGGAGGTAAGATCCTGGTGTCGCTACGTATCTTGCGAGGGACGGAATCAAGCCTCATATAGTTCTTTATGGGGAATACACCCTGTGCAGGTCTGGTTCGTATGTTGAAAAGGGGGTATTTGTTAGCTTTATTTGGGGTGGCTAAGCCAGGATGTGGAATTCTGGCATCACTACGTATCCCATGAGGGAAGGAATCAAGCCGTATGTAGTTCTTTAGAATATAAAACACCTCGTGCAGGTCTGGTCGGTACATGGGGGAAAAGGGAATTTTCAATCCTTCTTATTCGTGCAGTTTAATGTCTTTGTGGTAAGGACAATGAATACACCACATGCAGGTATGGTCCTTATGGGGGAAATGGGGTATTTTTTTTACATTAAGATGTGGCTGGCCAGGATGGGGCATCCTTGCGTCACTACATATCCTGCGAGGGTAGGAATAAATCCTTATGTATTTCTCGGAGTGGGATACACCCCATGTAGGGGTGATCTGTACACGAGGGACAAGGGAATGTTTAACTTTATTCGGAGATGTAAGGGCTAGGATGGGGGATCCTGGATTCACTACGTATCTTGCGTGGGCAGGAATAAATCTATATGCATTTTTATGATATCCAAGCAGTTTAACATCATGCGGTGAGGACGAAATACTCTTAGTTTAGGGTCATAGAATGTGGACCATTGGGTCTGGGCAGTTTAATGTCCTTCAGCTCGGATGATAGGTGCTTGGCAATTTAACATCTAGCATATCAGATGATAGGTGCTTGGCAGTTTAATTTCCTTTAGCTAAGATGATATCTGCTTTTGATTATGCGAAATACTTCTTCAGAAATCTCACATTTGTTGGAGTAGTAGTGAATTGCTCGTCCATGGAGATCAGGGCATATTCTCCATTGGAGTAGACCTTGTGTATAACATATGGTCCCTCCCACTTGGGCTCCAACTTTGGAGGCTTCCTTCCGTGTTGGGAAAAAATCCCTCAAGGTATCATTGAAGCATTTTTGAGTTAATTGGGTTTATTGACATAGTTGACATCTATGTGGTGTTTATTGACAAAGCAAAACAATGACATACAATTTTGTTGATAAAGGGGATTTCATGGTGAAATGATGAGTTCAAGAGCTGTGGTCAATGATATGTGTCTGATTCAAGAATGTCGATAAGGTAATGGATTATCTGGAGGCGGTATGAAAAGAGCAGATACAAGGTGGCACTGTTTTCCAGTGTTTTCCAAATTTTTGGGCCAGAAAATCGACAAAAAGAGAAAAGTGATTTTGGCAATGAAACTTGGGTGTCGTGTAATTGAAAGAGAGGAAACTTGCGCGTCTAATGATTTTCAAGATCAAAAGGTCAAAATATGACAATTGAATGAGAGTTGCGTAGGTATTGGTGTTGTTGTGCAAGTGACTTGCATGCCGTAAAGAGACTTGCACACTGAGGGTAGACTTTCGCGCTAGTCATGTAGGCAGACCAAATGCCTATAAATACTGGACCACACCTCCTCATCTTGAATGTAGTTCAAAACTTCTAAAATCAAAGCTCCCGCCACGCTGGTGTGGTGGTCGCGTAGGTGGTGTGTGGTCGCGCAAGTAGGACTTGCGCCCCAGGTGATGGTTGTGCACCAAAGGCAGTTTCAGAGAGGAAGGAAGTGAGTTGCACAAGATTGGAGTTAAAGAAGGTTGTGTCGCATAGGTGGTTGAGGTGGACCTATGCGCCAGTTGTGACCTACACGCCGATGCTCGCGCACCGATTTAGACATGGATGACATGTAAGGTTGATTCATTGTTGTTATTCAGGGCCACGTGAAAGCTGGATGATTACCTGATACCTTCGGTGCAAAGAGAAATTCATCTACGGGAGAAAGTTGGACTTCAATAGAGAATCTATATACAATAGAGGATTCATTAATTAGAGATAATGAAGAGACCTAGAAGTCTATAAACTGTGAGTGGATCCTTTTTGGAGGAGTGATCAATGTAAGAGGAAGAAGGTGATCCTCTCCACCGACAGTGATCCAGAGATAGAAATAGGGAGTGACCCATGGGAAATTAGTGAGCTGACCCTGAACCTTGTAAAGGCAGTGAGCCTAGGACAGAGTGACTATGCCCGAACCATGTAATCCATAGCTAGTGAAGTATAGTAGAGTTTTGTATGACCGAAAACCTGTTGGCATATTCTCCTCGGACGTAGCTCGTAGCGGTGAACCAAGTAAAAATTGATTTGCATTGTACTTTCTTTAATTTCTATTTATATTGAAGAACATGAAAGAGAGAGAAGAGTGTTTTTCTTAACAGCGAATGAGGATATGAACGGGCTTTAAGTTTAAATTATTCATACCTTGATTCAACCCCCCTCTCAGGGTATTAATCCTTATAGAGCAATCATTTCGGATATCATTGGGGTCTAAAGGACCAACACTAATTCTCCTTCCATGAAATACCAAAGACAAACCATTTTATTGAAGGGTCGTGTGATCCGGTTCTGATATCCCTCCAGATGGTGAAAAGTGTGCAACCGCTTATCATCTAGCTGTTCCAATTCACCAAGCCATTTTTCTGATTTCTCACCATTAGATAACTGATCACAAATTGAAACACGGAGCGAGGGAAATTGGAGCTCAAAGGTCAGGACTACTTCTGTTCCGTATAATAATGAGTACGGAGTAGCCCGAGTAGTGGTGCATGTTGTGGTTCGATAAGCCCACAATGCATGAAAAAGTTTATCCGACAATTATTTCTTGTCTTTTTCCACCATTTTATTGAGAATGTCAGACAATGTCTTGTTGAAAGACTCTATCTGTCTGTTGGCTGCTACATGGTAGCAGGATGAGTGGATTTCCTTGATACCATATTTTTTGATACAGTTTCTCCAATTCATATGAGCAGAAGTTGGTGTTGTTATCTGTCAGTATGGTATGAGGGACACGAAATATGGTGATGATATTTGTTTTTACAAAGTTTACAATGTTTTTCACCCCGAATTTTTTGAGGGGTACAACTTCTTCCCATTTGGAAAAGAAGTCGGTTCCTGTGAGGATATACTTCAGTTTTTTGGCCATGGCGGGAGGATATGATCCCACGACGTCCATTGCGCAGATGGAAAATGGGCAGGTGTACTTAGCATGATGAAGTAACTTCAAGGGTTGTTGTATGAAGTTGGAATGAGTTGCATTTTGTGGTAATGTGCTCGCAATCTCATACCATGGTAGGCCAATAGTACGCAAGCTTTCAAACCTGATGGGAAAGCTTAGACCCTAACAGGTGTGCTTCATATAATCCAGCATGCACTTAATTCATGACGACAACAATTTATTCTTCATCAAGGCATCTGAGGAGGAATCCATTGAGGCCTCATTTCTAGATGTCCTCTTGCTAACCCGTGTCACCGAATAGGACAAAGTTAATTTTTTTTCTCCATATTTCCTCTCGTTCAGCCCTGTCTGATGAAAGTTTTCCCCATTGAAGGTAGTTTTCAATGGGGGTCATATAGCCAGTGGTGGGAGCATATGGATCAGGGACATCTCTGATTACATTGTTTTATTTCCATCTCAGTATAAAAAAATGTCAAGACCATTCGATAATGATCAATATTGATAATTGTTTCATCCCACTCTGGGTCAGCTAGGATTGTGGGCGCATTAGCTAATGCATCATCCTAGTCATTCTAAGACCAGGGAATATAGTTAAATATTGATTCTATGGAGAATTCCTCCATTAACGCTCACACATGGTCCAAAAGGGGAATCAACTCCTGATTTTTAATAGAATTCTCACCATTGACTTGCTTGATGACCATTTCCGAGTCACCTTTTACCTTAAGGTGTTGTACTTATGCATGGATTGTGAGCTATAGGACTGCAAGGAGGTCTTGATATTCCACCTCATTGTTCATACATCCTTCTGACAAGAGGAAAGAAGATGGAAAGACTACCTTTTATGGGGACATGATTATTATCCCCAAAAACCACCTTGTTAAATTTTAGATCCTCCATCCTTTTCCCTATCGGGCTTCAGGATGCACCATCGAAGTACATTCCTGATGTTGGGAACTCCTCATGAACCAGGAAGATGACTTCATCAGGTAGCTTGATGTCTGGTGCGATGGTCCCTGTCGAGGGGTGCTCTGCAAGAAAATCTGATAATGTCTGGCCTTTGATGGATTTCTATGGCACAAACCAGATGTCAAACTGTTGTAGGATAACTGCCCATCGGGATAGGTGCCCCGTCAGCATCAGGCGTCTAAGGATGTACAAGAGCAGGTTACTAAGAGAGACCAAATAGACTTTATGATGCTGAAAATTATGTCACAATGTTTGAACTGTGATGACCAAGGCCAAACAACTCTTCTTGATGTTTGAGTATCGAGTTTCATCATCAATCATGGTTTGGCAGAGGTAATGGAGACTGTTTTCACTTCCGGAGTGATTTTTCAGTGCGAGGAAGGCTCCCAGTGACCGCTCTAGGGCCGTTATGTATAGGATAAGAGGTATCCCTTCAACCAAGGGCGTAAACACCTGCGGGTATGGAATGTACTTCTTTAGGCTGTCGAATGCCTCTTAGCACTAATTTGTCCATTGGTATGCAACCCCCTTTTTCATTAACTTGGTGAATGGAAAATATTTTCCCGTCAAGTTGGCTATGAACTGCCTAATGTAGGCAGGTGTCCTTGGAATCCTCTCAACTGAGTGAGATTGCGTGAAGGTGGCAGGCCAAGGATAGCCTTTGTCTTTTCAGGGTTGACTTCAATGCCACGATGGCATATGATGAAGCCAAGGAATTTCCCTGAGGTTACCCCAAAGAAACATTTCAAGGGATTCAACTTCATACAATGTCGTCGATGTTTGTTGGAGACGGTTTCATGGTTTGACAGGTGATCTGGGAACTGTCATGATTTAACAACCAATTCATCAACGTAGCATTCGATGAATCTTCCTAGGAATAGATTAAAGATACGATGCATGGTGCGTTGATATGTGGCTCCTACATTCTTTGAGACCATAGGGCATGACCCTGTAATAGATTATTTCATTGAGGGGATATGAAGGCAGTGGCTTCTTCACCTTCTCAGGCCATCCTAATTTGATTATACCAAGATTAACTATCCATGAAGGAGAGGGCCTCATTCCTGTCCGTTGCGTCGATTAATAACTCGTTAATAGGGATCGGTAAATCATTTTTCGGATAATGCTGATTGAAACCTCTAAAATCAATGCAGACGTGGATTTTTACATTATTTTTCTTGATAGAGAAAATGTTGGCCAACAGGATGGGGTATTGGACATCTCAAAGGAATCCTACTTTAATGAGCTTATTGACTTTAGACTCTTTTTTTTAAGTATGTGAGGGGTGCATCCTTCTAGCCACTTTTTTATAGCCCTGGTGGTCTTATGGCAGACTCAACTAGTGCGTTTCCACTTCGGGATCGAGTCTGCGCATTTCAATGTAATTCTAGGAAAAAAAATCTCGATGTTGCCTCCAAAAAAAGTTATATACCTCATTCTCCTCAGGAAAAATGGTAGTAGTAATGAGAGTGGGCCTCGGGTCTTCCTCGGTACCCTGGTTTATTTCTATGAGCTCATCTACAGTGGTGTATATACCTTCCTCAAATGCGGGAGGTGCATCCCTGATATCTTCCTCCTCTTATTAACTAACATTCTCATCTTCTTGATCTGACAGGGGGAGAGTTCTCGGCACTGGCTCATGGGGGTCTGGAGGTGAGGCATCTTGGGCATCCCTGCTCATGTATTCATCTGCAATTTGAGGGTTAGCAGTTGTTTCCACATTTTCAAACTCGACCGTTAGAGATAAAGTCATGAGGACAGTTGAGATTGTGTCTCGGCTTGAATTCCTGCTTTCAACATGGATGATGTGCAGTATAGTATCTACCGAGATGCTTGAGGGGGTCATCTGGAACCATTTCAAGACCATTTGGAGCAGGGATCTAGTCAATTCCATTGAGTGAAGCCATCTTTTTCTATTTATCATAAAATTCGGCGTCAATATAGTGTGACTCAGAGCCCTCATAAGGGGCCTTGTCAGCATGAAATGTCCCACATTTTCCATTGATAGAAAACATGATACACTGTATGTAGGATGAAGGAATGGCCATGTGCTTATGGATCCATGACCTTCCAGTTAGGGCATTTAATTATGTGTTCTTCCGGACCACTATGAATTCCGAGTAGGCCATAAGGTCTCCAAAATGGGTTTTAGCTTCATTTGTCCCATTGGATTTTGTTCACTCTTATCGTAAACCAAAAATATTGTGGCTGAGGGTACATTGTCAACCTCACTATAGCCCAACTTTCAGAGTGTCCATAGGGGCAGGAGATTAACTCCAGTGCGCATTGTCAATAATGACTTTCCAGATATCAACATCATTTAGTGTGCCAGCCACATATAGTGGTTAGTTGTTTTCTTGTATGATAGCATCTTCATCCTGATCGGTGAAGGAAATCACTGCATTGAATTATGTCGGGCCAGTCTACGTTTGGTAAATCTCGTCCGCAGCTACCTCATCTTGAAACTCTTGGGGGAAGAGAAAGGATTCAATCCGCGCCTCCTTGAGATATTTTAACAATGTCATGGCATCAAGGATTGATAGTTTGGCTGTTACTGACGCCAGCTTCTTAAGAATATCATATTTTTTCTCCAACGGCCTACACTAATCCGCTGGTGGGAGAGTTTTGTCATTCATATCGAGAACTGGAATACATGATGAGGAGGGACCGGTCGTGGGTTTGGATGTCGACGGTGTTACAACGTTCTGGGGGCTCGGCCCGCACGGTATGTTTATGCACACTAGTCGGCTAGACACTTTTTCCTCCTCTGATGGACACCGCTGAATGACGGGGCCAGAGTGGCCGCTTGTGGAGGTGGAGGGATATTCTTTCTTCTGTTGAGTCTGTTGAAAGTCTCTCCCACGAGTTTCTTTGATATTAACAATTTTGGCTGAGGTAAAACCTTAGGGTTGGTTTCATCCACGACTGCATCTCCCTTGGTTTCCCCTGCTTCTGAGATTCCTCCTCCCAACCCCTTGCGTCAGGAACTAGGGTTCGTAACCATACCCTTCATCAGGGAATGATTCCATTGTATTGATGACATTTATGGAACCAAATAGTAACTACTCATCCTATGACATGTCAACATAATCGGTTGTCCTTGATGGTTCCATTTGGTGGGTCGGTGCCCGGGGTGCCATGTTTGGGGGCATAAAATTCGATAATGTCGGGGCTAACAATATCCTCGATATAGACTTCTCCTATTGTGCTTGTCTCCACCCTGCACGATTATTCCTGGATGACCGACTCGTGGAAGTTTGTGAGGCAGATATTGTTGGTTTTGCAGCATTAGGGGCTGTTAGTGGCATCACCGGCTGACGTAGTTGAGCTCGAAGTATACCCTGAGCTAGATTGACAGCCATACGAGTAATCCAATTATCAAATTTATTCCTCTTCTTGCTGGTACTTCTTTCCACCCAACCCCTTTTTCGGAGTCAGTGGTAGAAATATACGTCACATGTGCTAGGGTTGGCCCCAGCTCGACCTTCCTGGATTCTACCATCCATTGCAGGAGGTTTTTGAAGAAGAAGCATTCCTAGATATTGTGCCCTAACATTCTATGGTAGGGATAGTAATCTGTCCTATCATTGCGGCCTATTATTCAGGCATCCTTGGCTACGGGAGGTGGGGAAAGTTGCAATTCATGGGGTCGATGAAGTAGGGGCAGACTTGGTCCTCTGATAATGAGTACATGTTCTGACTCTATTCCTTGAATTTGTTCCTCTTCTATCCTCTCGGATCTTCCTGCTTGGGTTGAGGCAGCCTTTGATATACTAGGGCCCACGACAATTTGGTGGGGGCCTAGGCATTGGAGCAGGCGCATGGGATAACTTGGGCATGACAGAGGATGATTCAGCTCTAACTGTTCTCTTTTCACGAGCCTGTGAGGATATTCAAGACATCAGATTGGACTGCTACATGGAGTCTTCAATTCTCCGAGAAATGGAAGATAGATTGCAAAAGCCAGTGGGGAATTCTACTGGTATTAGCGGTGTTCACATCTCATATTGAATGTTATTGATGCATATGGCCAGCATCTCATCTTGGGGCATTGGCATGTTCAAAGAGTATAGTGGACCCTTCCATATAGGGATATAATATGAGACCCTCTCATTCTATCATTGTTTTCAACTCATGAGGTTGATGACCATTGTTTTAGGCAACGTTGATCTGAAGTGGAACCAGAACTATTGCCAAAAGTCTTCCCTGATCTTTATAGACTGAGCTGGTAGATTCATATACTAGACGAAGGAAAATCCTTGCAAGGTCTGAATGAAGAATCATAGTTTCACTCCTTCGGGTTGTTCCGGTGTTCCCATCACAGGGTCTCAATAAGACGCGTATTGAATCAAATGCTATTCTGGATCACATAATCCCTAAAAAATAGGGAATATAGGCTCCCAAAATTTAGTGGAGGAGGCGTGTTGCTCACCAAATCTAGGTGGGGCTTCTGCTCTGGCAATATCGGAGTGGTTCGTGCTTCCATTACTTCCAATCGAGCTGTCAGTGCCTCGACGGTGTTGGATATTCCCTGATTTATATGATACAGGGCTCGGTCTTGGATAGGAGTATCCCGAGGCATTATTTTAGGATCCGGCTCGACTGGCACCAAGGGTGAATATGCCATTTTTCGCACCTTTGGAGGGTTCAGACGTACTCACATTGGTTTCTTTCTGAGTGGAGGGATGTTTTGGTATTCATCCAAATCCATGTTAAGGTATTTGGACAGACCGGGTGCCTCATTGGGCGGGGAAAACTTGTGTCTTTGAGGTGCACTTAATGGGAGTTCAAGGTGTGGCTCTTCTTGGGAAGCGTTTTCAATAAGAAGATTCATCTGGAGTAGCTTGGCATTATTCAACCTCAATTATTTCATTTCCTCTTCCGGTCGAGCGAACCTCTCTTGGAGCGTAAGGGGCTCGTGTATATCGAGAGGAGGAGGTGGGTTATGGGTAACTAGTCCTTTATTTTTATCTTTGTTGGAAGCTCGCTGGGTTAGAGAAAGAGGGCGAGCTGGACGGTCGACCATATTTAGGGCGTCCCTCTGGTTCCGGGTGTGCACACCTGGTGATTCGTTGTGAGTCATAGACTGACCGGAATCATCGTCTCCTGATCCATCCGGATTTGCATCATCTCTATAGTCACCAGTGTGGTTAGCCTCTATGGCATTGATGGATGCGTATTGCGGGGTAGAAGAGACGTCATATTCCAAATAGGAAGAGGATCTCCCACGCATTTTACTGGTCCTCCCCTTCTTTCCCCAGGATTGCTTTTATACGCCTTGATGTAGGGTGACGCGGAGCGTTCCTTGATGTGACCTCACGGTATGCCTCCCTCTTGAAGGGTATGGTGATTCAAAAGATGGGATAGGGATGGAAAATCCTCTTGTGAATGTCCTCCCTAGATAGGAGAATATTGATTCTCCAAGGGGGGGTTGTTGTTGAGGTGGTAAAAATTCCCCGAGCCCTGAGGGCTCAGGTTGGCTCCGTTCAATGGAAGTTGATTCTTTCCATGTTTTTATTGGTCATACGGGGGAATTTTTTGTTAAAAATTCCCCCCACCCTAGAGGATGAGGTTGACCCTGGATTACAGCAGCGGATACAACTATCGTGTCTTGCCTGATCTTGTGTCCCCCCGTTCGGGGGTGAACAGTATCTGATGCCGATTTCACCTGTGAATCAATCCCCTCTGGGGAGGCAAGCAATGAATACTAATTGGCCTCTCTTGGGCGATAGGCCTATTGTATGCATTTTGTATCCTGATTCTGGAGTTCGTGAATGGATTGCTCCCATCGGGCCAGACGCTTCTGGGACTTACTCAAGGTATGTCTCTACTGGGTGTGTCACCTTTCCGGAACAAGGAGACCACTCGATCGTTTTCATTATGTGATGGAATTGAAAGATATTATGCCAAATGGGTTCTTCTGGGCAGGGAGAGGAGTGAAATGTCGAGCCCCTTGTTCTACCCATCCCCTGATATGGACTCCTCTCAGAGCGTCACCAATGAGGCGGTGCAACTGGTGTAGTGCATGGAGACAGGCTAACTCAATTTTTCCTTTACACCTCTCAGGTCGCAGTTTCCGCGTCGGAGGAAGAGTCTCCAGGTCGATGTGACGCAGGATGTCTCCTATTGTCTTGACATAGTCTACATTCCCATCATAGGGGGGGGGGGCATGATTTCTTCAGGTGGGTGGTTGTCCATATATTGGAGAAGATTTCATGCACACATTCTTCTAACAACTTTCTGGGTATGACAAATTGAGAGGTGGTCCTGGGGAAGAACATAACTGGTATATAATCTCTTGCCAATCGTTTCTTCATGTGCAACATGTCGGCATACTCCTACACTACTGATTCCTCAACCTGGTCAGCCCAACTGAGGCGCTCACCGATAGTGTGGTCGGAGGCAGTGGGGCTGGTAGGTTTGGAATTATCATGTGGGCGATTCTGAGGTGGTTCAGAAGATGAATGTGGCCTCATACTGTCTCTTCATTGCAGAAGGGTGTCGTTGGTGACCAGCTGGGAATCTGACATGCTTGATCCCTTCCTTCTATGTTCCTCAGCATATTAGGGCTTTTCTATGCTTGATTCGGCAGGGGGTGGACCTTTCTATCGATATGATATGTCACTGCGGGGATGACCTTTGCAATAACTACCATCGTGATGAGGATGACCATCATGGTTGGACGTTCGATGTGTATCATGGGGAGGACCTTCAAGACACATTGTGACAAGGGGAGGATATGATTGTTGTTTGGGGACATTGTGGGGAGGGCATTCGCAATGGCGGTCATGGTGGAAAGGACTACCATCACAGCTGCTGCAGGGAGAATGTCTGTGGGGTACACCTTGAGGAGGGCCTTCAGAATGTTCCGAAATGAGGGGAGGGACTTCTCTTTTCTTGACGTCTCTACAGGGAGGACCACTGTTATCAGAGTGGCGAGGACTACCACCGTGATCTAATTCATGGATACATGGAGTGTTGTTGAAACGTAAACCATAGGGAGGACCTTCAGGGATGTCCATGATAAGGGGAGGGCCTTATTGTCATGATGAGACGTCAATGCGGGGAGGGCCTCTGCAGTTGCGACTACGATAGCGAGGACTTCTATCATAATCTGTGGACCCAATACATGAAGATTGTTTATAGTGTATACCCTAGGGAGGACCTTCAGGGTGGACAATAGTGAGTGGATGGCCTTCTTGATACTCGATCTTCTGGTCATGTGGAGGGATTTCGTGACTCGCATCAAAAGAGAAGCTGTCACGATCGATTGTTATATGCCAATGGGAGAGGCCCCTACGGGTGCTCTGGGGAGGACCTTCAGAGCAGCTGGTAGCGATATTGCAGGGAGGTCCATTGCAAATGCTACTGCCTATCCCATAATATGGTAATTGATAGGCAAAGTTCTGAACAATTGATATTTTCTTAGAGGTATTGGGAACCCCAGCTTACAGCAGAGCGGAATCATGAACCCACTCTTTATTTTCCGGCTGCCTTCGGTGCATTCAGGCTGCTCTATTACGGGAAGCGGGGACCATCTACTGTTGATAACGACCTTCACCTTTGGGTCCCTTTCTAATTGGGTCCCGTGATGCTGTCGGGATATGCGGATGAACATCTTTAATTTTATCAGGTTTATATGCCTGCTATGGAGCATCCACCGTGATGGACGGGTGCCCCGAGTTGGAACGAGTGAAGCTTCTCAATCTGGTTTCCCTTGTATCATGGAATATAGTCGAAGACCCTCCTGGGCGGAAATAGGGATGAAGATCTGATCTAAGGTGGCTATCTTGTCTCTTAGATGAGTCGCCTCAATTGGGGAGACAGGATCATGGGCTCGAGTCCTTGTTGTTGCCGCAGATGCAATTACATTCTGGAAAATCTTCAAGATATGATCTGGGATTGATACATACTCATCCATCATTGCCGGGATATGCAGAGAGACATCTTTGGCTGGAATGGGTATGATGACCCATTCCAGTATCGGATTAGGAATATCCTACTCTGGTTCTCCGGTGGTCAGTGGGTACTGACAATTCTCCTGTGTCGGGGCAGATGAACGAGTCTACCCCTGTGCTTGGATATGCTAGATTATCTCTCCGTTTTCCGCCACATCGGGATGGCTGACTTTACTTGCATCTACAGGGAGGTTTCCCTACTTATGTTGGTTCCCCACGGTATTGAGTCGGTGACCTTTGTTGGCAGGGAGACGTGCCTGCATATTAATTACAGCCACATCTGGATGGTGGGCTCTGTTGATCGCCACCACATCAGGATGGTATGCGACAAGAGCATCTTCTAGGAGCTGGTTCGGTAGGCTCTAGGCCGCCACCTCGTCTGGTTGGTGGGATTCATGACCCTAGGTTGGGAAATGTTCATGCCGTTTAGGTGTCGTCCAGTTTGAGTGAAGGGCATGATGGAGCTCAGCCAGAATGTGCGTCTTCTCGTATGATGCCTCCACGTCTGGATGGCAGAACTTGGAGGAAAAAATAACTGTATGTTCCTGTTCATGATACTTCTCTATGACTGGGCAGCGAAACTTCTCCTCAGGTACAAGGGTGATGATCGGTCCCTGGTTGTATGTTTGCCTCCTTCGTCGAGTGGTCCGAGGGGCCGGATCTCAGGAAGTGTGGGCCTGGATCCTCGAGGCGACCATCACCTTAGCGTGAGGATATTGAGACACGACGTAACCGTGATGATGTCTTCTTTAGGGGGATTAGAGTAGAACCCCCGTTCAGCGGGAATGAAGTCCTCAGCATCATCCTCATCCGCATATCTAAGATATGGGAGGCATGTGTTTTCTCGTTCCGAAGATAGACTCCTGGAATTGTTTGAGATGACAACATGAGCCCTCTTGATCTTCTTTTGTGGCCACTGCTAGGTAGGCGACCGGTGGGTCTTGGTGGATTGGAGGGAATCCATGGCCACCTCCATCGTTTGGAGAGTATCGTTTAAGTGGTACTCTCAGATCAACGCATCTGAAACGCAGTGTGGAAGATGCTGAGTTGATGATGGGGTCCTTCATTGGTGGGGAAGTCTGGTCACTGCATAGCTTGCCGTACACATCTGTGAGTTCCTCTGTGATGCCACTGGATCTAAGGGGGTTCTGTGTGGTGCCTGTAATGCATGCATAATTAAAGAACTTGCTTGGAACACCTAGTCAGTATAAGGGGGAATAGAGCGAGATAGGGTTAAATCTATAATACTAGGATAAAGAATCACGTCGGGTTCACCATTTATTTGTTTCATGATGAATCTGATGGAGTGGACAGACGCGCCTGACTATCGATCTTACAGAGGACTGAGCTACACACAATTGCTCGGATCAGGTAAATCGGTCATCGTTTTGAAATTCCCAACATTTCCATATCCAACGATACGTGGACCTGCTTTCCAAAGGCAGGTGTTCGATAGGTGATTTAGCCAGCGATGCTTAAAAACTCACATTGGTCGAGAGGATGGGAAGTTGTGCTCATCGCACCCTTTAGGGGGGAATTTATTGCATGTTTCAGGACTATCTTATAGATTTATGACATATTCATATGTTCAAGAATCTTTGGTTTATACCTAAGAATAGTATCCATGGATTACTCCTGGTTGGTAATGTTCAGCTAAACGGATGGATTCAGAATAATTTAGGCTTGAGGTTTACCATCCCTCATTGGATTAATGACTCCGAGGAGTTTTGACTCATTGAGACGACACCGGTTTAAAGCCTCATAACTGGGCACCCTGGAATTTATTATCATCTAGGGGGGACATATTATGACTTGAGAGTTTGGATCGAACCCATGATATGTGCTTTGTATGTATCCTTGTGAGAGGAATCAGAATCCATGTAGTTCGGTGGTGCAGTTTAACGTCATGCAGGACGATGGATCAGGTCTTACACTCTGAGGTGGCCCAATGAGATGGTGTATGGGGCTTAAAATCTGAGGCCTCGCATAGAGTTTGTGGATGGGGCTTACACTCTAAGGCAACCCATACAGTTTGTGAACCAACATAAAGGGGTTAGAAGGACCGGGTGGTGGGATTGAACCTCGTGGAGGCTTCCTACGTACCATGACTTGACATGGATCAATGTCCTCATAGTTTCCAGGAGGATGGGGTCAGGTTTAGTTCCTACTCTAAGCCCATGTGAGTCATGCTCGTTGTGAAAAACAAGAGGCAGCAGAGACCTGACTATCATGTCATGAAAGTTGTGTCTGTGGGAAACAGAGTGGGGATTACGCATGGAGCAGCCCAGAGAAATGGAGATTGAGACTTACTCTAGGATGGAGTCCCAATGGTGATAATGCCCACCATGATAGGGAAAGGGTAACGAAAACCCCTGTGTACATCTCCCCTATAGGTCCTTGGCATCAGAGAAGTACGTAGGGGAAAGGGTGATACCTCCTACAAGAATGCCCAGGGGCTTACACCAAGGAGGATGCCCTATAACTCTCATAAGAGGGGAGAAGTACTCACCACTAGCATCAAATGGAAACACAAGTGGGGTCTCCCACTCTTGGTATGTGGAGAGGCAGAAAGGGGACTCCCGGGCATGGACCCTGCACTACTGTGGGTATGTGGAACCTTGAATGTTTTGGGAACCCACTCATGGTCTGGAGAAATGCCTTTTCACTCACCTACCATGTGTATGTGAACTCAATGTAGCGTGCTGATGTGCCTGGAGATTGCATCATACGGGTCCAGTGGCTTTAGTATAGGCCTTGTCTCGGGGCCGAGGAATAGACCACTGAAGGGATTGCGAAGGATCAAGTTGGACTGGAAGGATTTTTTCTGACTCAGGGAATGGGAACACCAAAGGAGTTGGCGGGCCACATGGGTGTATAAAGAGTGGCTCCATTCACGTACGATGGTATTACATGGCTGGAGAATTCATCCTCTTACCAGGGTGGTGCACAGACTGATAGGCATCCCACGTACTAGGGTGGTACACGGCTTCGGGTTTGGCCCGCGTACCAGGTTGGTACGCGACGGAGTCCGTGCTAGCAATGGCAGCCAGGGGCGATGTCGGTCGGAGGTTAATCGGTCTGGGATTCTCCCACGTAGGAGGGTTCTATGTGGTACTTCAGATAAAAAAAGGGGAATAGACTCCCTGGTCGGCAAGGAGTAAATCTACAGAGTGGCCACATCTCGTGGTCTTATTTTTCATTTTAGTTTATGTTTGTGGTTCACCAATTTGTTATACATTTTCTAGTTCCTTTTTAATTTGTTCTAGTTTCATAGCTGTTATAAGTTACGAATTGGAAGTTCACTGTTTGTGAAATCCTAGGCTCCTTCCTTCGAAATCCTTCCACCCGAATCTGATCGATCCCTTTTTTCTCCACTTCTATCTCCTTTTATAGAGGGGGGAACGAGATGTATCTGTGGTCCCTGACCGGATAACCGGTTTACAGATGACTTGGTCAATCCAAAACTAGCAGGAGGCATTGAATGCCCCTTCCCCATGAAGCAAACTAGTCTGGGGAGTTCTTTGCGGCCGAGAAGGGCTCTGCCTTGTCCCACGAACGACGGTGGTCCGCGGTCCAGGCTGGTTGATGCGGTTCACGGCTGGGGCGGTTTGTGATGGTGGACCGGCCTATCACCCGTCTTGTATCCTGCCCACGGAGGGTCCCTGCATCTATTCTGTGAACAACAGTGGTCTGCGGACGGGGAAGCTTGCTGAATTGGACACGTACTGTCAATATTGGACCGGTACGCGGACCGGTTTGTCTTTTTTCCATCCTTTGAGTACTCTTCATATTTTTTCCCAATTTCTCGAGGGAAATTGGGTAGAATCCTCTCTTGAATTAAGGGGATTCTCATTCTCCTTTGTGTATTTTTTGGTACCCTATAACATCAATCAATAGATATATTAGTGGTGATAAAGACTTTTAAAAATTAAATGAAAAAACACAAGTGTTATTGGAGTGTTCCGGAAAGGAAGAATTTTGAAACCCAGACCTCAACCATGTGCGGATGCGATGAAACTTCAAGGGAGGAGAGAAAAAATCCCCACAGTCCATTCAAACACCCTATATCCAAATAAAAAAGAACCAAACATAAACCCTAGTCATTAGGGTTTGTCAATGTAAGAAAAATCTCAAAGAAAACCCTAGAACAAAGAGGGAAGAGAAGGAGAGAAGATTTGATGAAGAAATATTAAGAATCACCAAACTTTCTTGAAAAATAGAAAAAAAATCGCCCCAAAGAAAAGTATGAAGGAGAATGAGTATCCTCTGGTAGATTTCCAACAGATAGGTATTCAATTTGGATGAGGAATCACCCAAATCGGAGCTCCACGTCAAATGTTATTAATCCCACATGTGGCTGCATGTTTTGGCTGCACGGTTTTTCAAACTGTGCACAAATGGTGCGAGGGAAACTAAAAACTCCCATAACATTACATGGTTAGGTTTCACGATTTGTCCAGGATGTGGTTGAAACCTGTGACCCAAAAAATTCCAGAGAACCCCCAAATTACACCCCAAACACTAGGAATGTTCACCCAATGATCCTTACAAGTTTTAAACACAAAGTAGTGACACAGTGGTTGTCACAAACTCTCTGACATGAAACTTTATCTTAAACCCAACAAGAATAATTAATAATAGGTATAAATATAAACCCAAACCCACAAAAACACATTGAATTCTTTAGGTAACTCATCCCGAACCTCAACAAAAAGATCCAACATCAAGGAATGAATAAAATTAAGCTGTATCTATGGTCGGGGTGTTACAGGGAAATTAATCTTTTGTTATTATTTATTAAATAATTTTTTTTTCTATTTCTCACTATTAATTCTTTTTATGTAGTAAGAAATGTTTTTCTCAATGTTGGACGTCAGTGAAATTCATATTTATTCAAATTCCTAGTGTTTTCCCTCCCATTGTTTATAGGAATCCTTAACTATGTTGATGAATAGTTTAATTATTCTGTTTTACTAAATATAATTTATAACTGTCATTTACTCCTAAAAATGTAATGTAAATTTATTTTCTCAATTGAATGAATTAATATTTATTAATTGGAGTATCATCTTCTTAGATTCCATCATGGTGTAGTGTCTTCCTTTTGGGCTTAGCTATAGTTATTTCGGTTCCCTTCTAATGATCTAGAAGGGATTGTAAAATAATTATTTTAAAGCTATTTACTAACTATAATTATTTGTATTTGCCTCAAAAAAAAGAATTAGTAACTAAAATTTCGATGATAATATAAAAAGAATCGGTGGAGTGGACTAGTGGACACTTGTGCCTAGAACCAATATACATATCTATGTTATTTTCTTTATTTATATCATTATCTCACTCTTATTTAAGAGATAAGAAAAGAAACAGTAAAAATCAATAGGGTTTATTTTAATCTTAAATTTTTTTACCAGAACACAATTCACCTCCCCTTGTGCCTTAATAATTTATAACCTAACCTAATAATTGTTTTCAAAGGCTAGGATTCGTTTTAAATATTCAATTTTAGATATATTTTATTATTTTGTTGATTATTGTTTGTAAGAAAATTAGTATTAAAACGGAAAAATAGAATCATATGAGAGAACATTTTGGAATATTGAATAAATTTTTTTATTTAAAAAACTTGAGTTAAGTATGAAGAATAAGAAAAATCTCAAAAAAAGTGAAATTATAAAAGGTTTGTTGATGATCAATGCTATTTTTTCTAATTTTTATAATTATGGATATTTTAAAAAACAAATGATTTGCTAAAAGAAAACTATTCAAATGTGGTTTTTTTAAATTTTTAACCCCTAAAAATTACTAAAAAAATAAATAAAAATATGATGCTACTCTAGAGAAAATTGCAATCTTAATCTAGGAGAAATGAATGTTATTTCCTTTTGATTAGAAAGATATAAAGTTAGTCAAATTTATTAGTATAAAACATTATATGAGATGTCTATGAGTATTTTTATTTCCAATGATGAAAATAATAATATCAAATAACTAAGGTGAAATACTAAAAATTTGATGTTTTAAATTTTCAAGATTGATGATGATATAAACATCACTCAAATGAATTTGATAATGACAGAAGTTGTCAGCAATATTTCTATATTGGTAGATCCAATTAAAAAATTGGAAGATGTGTTTAACGTACATAGAGATTTAACTACATATTGGAATGGAATAACTATTAATTTAACTCAATCCACAATAGTTATAAAATTGTTAATGAATTAACTTATTAGATCTATGTTGATGTATGAAGCTAAGATGCAAGACGAAGATGAAAATCATATTTCTATCAATGAACAAGATTATTCTCATAAATCTATTTTGGTAAAATCATGTTATTCATGTTATCCACATTATATCAAATAATTATTATATTTTATATAATATTTTAAAGGCCATCTAATAGATGAACGAAAAGTAAAAAAGAAGACATATGTTATGAATGGATAGAGGAGTTCACATGATGTTTAAATGTCTTCTGATTAATGATCAATTAAATAGTATTTAAAAAATAGATTATGTTTTTAAGGATACATGAAGTGTTTCTCCTTGTTCAAATGATCAATACTATGAAATCTGAGGCTGAGAATAATAATAAAATATAAAATCATTGACTTATGGCTAATGAAAATGAGCTAAAATATTCTTACACTCAAATATATAATTATGAAAAACATTCTTAAAATGAACTAAATAATTATTATTTTATAAATCAAGATACATATGAATCCAAAAATAAAGAAAATAAAAAAATTATAAAAAATTATGAATATATTTCAGTTGATAAATAATGTTTTTTGATATAAATTAAATATTAAATATCTATTTTTGATTAAATTTCCAATGATGAGGTTATAAATAAAATTTAAGAATTATATAATGAAATTAATAGTTTAAAAACAATTCTAGTACGATTGCCAAATGAGAAAATTATTTTAATAAACATCTTGGTAAAAATAGAATCCCCAAATGAAAATTTCGAATTGGTAGTATTAGAAAACAAATATAGGAATAAAATTTTTTCGGAATCATAAAGTAATAAATAATCTACATGTATATTCTTTTACTATTGAAAACATAGAGATTTCTGAAATCTCTATTCTTTTTGAAAAGATCAATTTTTTTTGTTAATAATGTTTATTATTCATAAGATATTTCTAAAAAATAACAGTGTATTAACAATATAAAAAAATAGATTTTGTTAGATATGTCTTCAGTTGCTAAAACTAATGGATCAAAAATCCTATGGGTACCAAAATGCATCTATATATGAATTGTTTTGGGTATACACCATTGTACCACATCATTAAATCATTATGTGGTTTCCTAAAAAATAAATAAATATTTATATTCACTAATTTAATAAAGGAGTGAGTAACTATGATGTAGTTCATTATTAGAAAAATCCTTATAACATGAATTGATTGTATATGAAATTTTTAATTACTGTCTATATATATTTTCAGTTTTATTAAATATTTTATGTATTTGGAGAGAATCCTTTTATCCTTAATTGTTAAATATTTTCTCACTATTTGAATCAATTTGTTAAAACATTTTTTACACTTACTATTTGAAATTTATGAAATTTCATATTGAATTATGTAATAAATTGATAAAATATTCCAATATCTAAAAACATTGTATTATATATCTATATCTCTTAAAAAAGATCTTTGTAGAGTGTCGTATTTTCTGTTGTAAAGAAAAATTTGATTGCGAAAACTATGATTTTGATTAAATATTTTTTTTATAATTTTTGTGGAATTTATCATAAATTTTATTATTCTACGTAATGTTTTCTTTCATATAAGATATCTTACATAAAAAGTTATTTTCAATATTAAAAACTAAAATGGTTAATATATTTTTCATCATGATAATATGAAGCATCGTATGTAAATATTTTGAAAAATTTGTATCTACTTCATTTATAGAACCCTAAATTAATTTTCCCAAACCCTATTAACTATTTTAAGTCCCTTATAGAAAATAATATACCCAATATTTTATGAAGATACCAATTTTATGGGAACAAAGAGATCCAAAAATTCAAGATAAGAGAAATGTATTTCCTAAAAAGAAAATAGTTGTAATTATTATGACGATATATTATGTGAATGACCAGTTTCTTTTATAAAGAATTCCATTTAAAATCTAGTAGGAAATATATAAAAATATATGGTTTGGAAGAACCTAAAGTACAATCATCTAAAAAAGACAATTATGTAATACCTTCTATATATTTTCATTCAATTCCTAATCAATATAATGAAGAAGTTTTAAATTTTCATAAAGATGTAGAATGGTTTTGAAAATCCTATGAAGATTTGGAAAAAATTTCCATTTTCAAAACAGTATGCGAGAAATTTCAATAGATGAATCAAATCATATATGAGTGATAAATTTCTAGATGATACAGAGATTTTTTTAAAAAAAAATTATTTGATAATTAAAAAAGTTAGACTAAATCAAGAAGATATTAATAAGACAGATCTTAGTGATCTTAATGGATTAGAGTTAAATATTTATCAAAGTCTTCATTAGAATAAAGAACTACATATGTTAATAGATGAATACAACAACAATTAGTAGTTCTATATACCACATGTGAAAGTGCTAAATGTTTTGAATGAATGAATAAACAACCTTAAGCCTTCTAAAAATCAAGATTATTCATCTTCTCCTATGTAATCTATTTTTTCTAAACAATAAATTTAAATTTTATAAAATCCAATTATTTTAAAAATACTATTTTATTATTTTAGATATTTTGGTTTATATAATATTTTTATTTTAAAAATATAAAATAATTATTTTATTAATTTCATGTTGATGTAAAAAAGGGGTAGAAATACTAGGGGATAAAAATTAGAAACAAAAATTAGAAAAAAAAGAAATGAATAAATAAATAAATATTTTTGGAATAAAGTATTATTAAATATATATGATTAAATATTAGAGAACTAATAATAATAATTTTTTTGATATATCGAACACACAAATATTGAAAATATATTCACTCTTGTTTATTAATAGTTTTTATTAATATATGTTTATGGGTTTTGTGATCATCAAAAGGGGGGGGGGTGTTTTGGGTGTGTATTGATTCAAAATGTTGATTAATTTAATTTTTGATTATAGGGATCACCAATTACCAAATTTACATTACCAATTAATTTTATTTAAGTAATTTTCCAGATAATATGTATTATAATTATTATTTTTATTTCGGTATAATTGACAAGTCATTAAATCCTTGGGGTAAAATGTGAATGAGTATTGTGATAGTGTTTGAATGTAATAAATATTCAATTTGCATACCCTATGTTGGTAAGAGGAACATATGGTTTGGGAATGAATTATTTAGAACAAAACATACGAATCATGAACCCTACACTGTAGTAAATGTATGGATCAAGAAACCTACTTTTGGAATTAAGCCTACATTTGAGGAATAAATTTATGTTTTATTAAACATATATTTTTAATCAACCATACATTGTAAACCATAGATTTTGTGTTAATTGTTATGAAGAGAAACCATATGTTTGTATTGGTCAAAGATATTGTTTTAAATTTAATATATTGTCCATTTTTTCTATAAATGATTCACCATAATTAAATTTCTCTATAATTTTATTTAAAGACTAATTCAAAGGTCAATTATCAATAGATTAATTCATTCAAATTTCTAGAGGATGTTATGACTATGTTTTAATGATTGGAATTAATATATTCACAATTTAATATGTGTTATTTGTAAATTAGTTTGACCTAAATATATTCAACCATATATATAAATACTAAGGTATTAACCTTCTAAAGATATAAATATTCTTTTCCTGATAAAATTACTTTCTTGTAAGTAATTATTCTTTTTCTTCCTTTAGAGTTACAAACTGGAGTACCTGAATGTTTTCTTTTTGTTGATCCAATCAATTTTAATCCCATTGTATCTCATTGTTAAATATTCTTTTATATCTTGAAAAATATTTTTTCAGAGTAACACATTGGAGATAGAAATGTTTATTAAAATGATTATTGTTTCCTATATCACTATTTATATGAAGTCTATGGTATGTTAAATAATATATTTCATATTCTTTTTTACTGAAGGTCATTTAAACCTATCAATTTATACTACAAATAAAAGAAAAATCTATTTTCTAAGTAAAATGAATTAATATTTATTAATTACATTATCATATACTCATACTTATTCATGGTGGAGTTCCATTTTCTCTAAATTATATGTTGATATTTTATTTCTTTGAAAATTAAATAAAATGTATAGTAAAATCATTATTGCAAATGCATCAACTAGAATTAGTTAGATGTAAAATTACCTATTAAAAATACATACTTGTGAAAAGCACAATGATAACGAGCAGAGAATTGGTATCATGGATTAAGGGATCATTGTCCCATATACCACTATACATAGATGTGTTCTTTTAATTAATTATTTTCACTACTCTGTCATATGTAATAAAGAAGGAATTAATCATTTCATATCATGTGGGGCATTTAAAATTTGTTAATGTTTTTAGAAGAACACAATTAATCCCCTCTTGAATCGTCTTTATCTCCAATATAACCTAAAAATGTTTGAGAACACAGATTTTAATAAGGAATTTCATGTTTTAGTACCTAACATTTATTTTGGAACCTCACATTCTTGTTTAATGTTATGTTTAGGGACCTATCATTAATTAAGGAACCTAACATTAATGTACATGAAAATGTTTTGTGTGCATAACATTGGAATAATACATCACATTCTATAATTATAATTTTGGAATAAACTATATGCTTTCATCCTTATATTTTATGTTATTCTTAAGAGAAAGAACCACACATTGAATCAATAATCTACGTGTTTTGAATTTTGAAATTTAATGATATTCCTTCAATGATTTCAATGGATTAAATATCATGTTAATTTTTTCAAATATTGTTTTATAAGATCATTTTTATTTGATTATTCTGTTCCATTTTTCAAAATAATTTATTATTTTCGTGGATAATTAAATTCAAATTTCACATATTGTGAGCATTTTAATGATAACAAATTTTCAGGAACATCTTTTGAATATATTAGACCTGAATTGAATGAGGTTGAATCTATGTTTGATTTTTATTTATATAAGATGTTATTTTTATCTATTATGACTTTATTATTATTATCTGGGACTTCTTTTACTATGGTTCATTGATACATTTTCGGACCACATGTTGAAGACATATATGTTATAATCTATTTTTTTGTTTTTACAGAATGTTTAGAATCCATCATTCTAATATTGTGTCATATGATGATTCCTATAAAAATTGATAGATTCATCATCATTATAGTTATTTTATGGATTTATTTTATTCATCTAAAAATATATTCATTTTACAGATGCAACAAATGTATCTAAACACATTCAACGTAAATATTTTTGGACCAAATACAATATATTTTAATATTAAACACTTTTGTTTTTTACTATTTATAGGGATGATAATAATAATATTATTAAATTCTTATAAAATCATTTGTAACAAGTTTCATTTTATTTCACCAAATTACCGATATCACATGGAAAATAATTTGATAGTGAAAACCTCTAAGCTCATAGAGAGAGTGATGGTGGGTTGGTGTAGGATATCATTATTCCCTAAACCACATTATAAAATTTTCTTCTTGTTTGACATATTTCCCACTTCATAATTTTTTTAATGAAAAGGGAACAACATCACTTTCCATGTTTTAATGGGGGATCAATTTTAATTTATTCCTGTTGTTTTTAAATTAAAATAAATCACACTTATACTATCTTCTTATTTTTTCTAGTGTAATAGCCTCAACAACTATTGTATTAGTTTCATTATCCCCTCTATTGGTGATTATTATTTGTCAATTCAAGGTTATCAAATACAAATTCAGATATTTTGTTAACATTTTTTTTATTTGGAAGATAATATTTGCGGTGATTAATGATTGTTCTCTTTTAGATAATCTATTGAAAATTGGGGCACTCTCTTCTATTCCATACCTATCTACATTTCTTATATATTAGAAACATGATATATGTAGATGATAGGGAATTTCAACCACCATTAATGATGTGAATACTTCAATGAGGATAAGGTCCTATCATATGGGTTTTTGGGGTATTGAGAAGGTGAAAATATCATGTAGTTCAAATACATTTAGACTTGTAACTCAAAACAAACTCCTCAGTTTTCATTAGGAGTACTAATTTTTTTAGGATATTAACACAACCCATTATTGGCCTTTTTATTTTAAGAGTATCCTCATGTATTCATGAGGTTTTCCCATTGTAGATTATAGATGATATAACTAAAACTTATCTCAATACTTAGGTCTTTAAGTGGTTATGTATATCTTTATCCTATCATATCTTCCCTATTTTTAACTAAAAAATGTGGGATTTGAGATAACTGATTTATTTTCCTGTACGTTTGGATTTGGGGGTGTCCTACTGAGTATGTTTATACTCTCACATACACAAGGTCTATGTGCACATCTATTGTTTCTGTGTAGATGACACATTGGTTAGAGATTGTATTAGTGGACATGGTATTGTTATGGATAGATTAGATATGGAACCATGTTATTCATGGAAACATTTTATATATCATGGAGGTTCTTGATAGTGGTAGTGATCATTGAAGTTGGAGATCTATATAGTGGTACATATTTCAAGGAAGAGATTTCATCATTTTTGGTCAATCAAACTAAGACACTTCTCACATTTAGTATTTATTTGGTATTTCCTTATGTGTTATTGTGCATGTATTTTTTGTTTCATTCATATATTGTATGATATATATATATATATATATATATTTTTTTTTTGTTAAATATTTTTATACATTGGAAATATGTGTTAATTATAGTATTATATAATATATGTCCTCCCATATTATGATACATGCATAATTGGTTCCATTCACCAACCCTCAGCTAATTAGTGATGGATTGGGTTGACACATATGGATTATAACTTTTCATGGTGATTATGTGGTGGGTATGGTCATTTTATAGTGGAATCAAATTAGTTGAGTCCCGAGGATGGAGTTTGGAGTTAGCACTCATGTGAGAACTATTTTTTGAATTTAGGTTAATAAAGTTAAGTGGGTATCGAGATCATTTATCAGACAATTAATAATATAACAGGTTTGATGTTTCATATATCTTTTCTCCTATGATTTGATGATCTAGGTTCATAATGAGCTTTCCCCTATACATGGGCCTATGGACAATGCTTTTTTTTAAATAATTCATTATTTTGAGAATTGTTTGATATATTTCCTTACATAGTGACCTGAGATAGATTATATTTTGTTTTCACGTAATTTATTACTTTCATATATATTGGATCATAGTTATTTATAATTTGGAAGAGACCTCCCATAGGATTGATATGAAAGATGGTTATGATGACAATGGAAATATATGTTTGTGAAAAGAGACTAATTGACATGAGATAGTGGATTGGGTGGATTCTGAGATTCTTATTTTAATATGATTCGAACCATTAATGATTAGAAGTTATTTTACATTGATCTTCCTATAATTAATTTTGATCGATTATTTTTTGTTGATTTTCTTAGAATCATGACATGAATTCTCCACCATTGTTGGAGTTTTATGACTTTCTTAAATTATAGTTTTATTCAAGGACTTTGGACCCTTCACAGCCTAATAAATCCATATCTCCATAATTTTTAGTGCCCATAGACCTCACTAGATATTCCCTAGACATGTTTCGTATAATATTTTTTTATGATCAATGAATCGAGATGCGTCTCCAAAAAAGATGTTTTTATTTTCAGTTGTTTTTCATGCAACACACCAAATATTGGATCCACTATGGGAATGTAAGATGATCAATATTTGTTGGAAGAGATGCACAATGGCTATTTGAGTAGGTTATCTATTCACCAAATGGCATCCATTGCAGTATTATGGAAAACAAATACGTTGAAGATAACATTGAAACCATAGAACCTACTACTTTATTCATATATTCCAACTATGGATTTTTTCTATTAACAATACATGGGTGAAATAGACGTCAAAAACTGATCATGCATCTGTCCACTCCAATAATTTCTACCATTGGTTAGTTCCCATCTCTCATGGGGTGATGAATTTTATAACCATGGGAATATACTTGCAATGCATTGATATGCTCCAACATCGAAACCTTTTATTCAATGTGGGATTTGTTTACCCAATTCATGGACAATACAATAAGATAATGCATGAGTGATTTTGCCTTACTTCATCACATTTTCAAAAGATAGATATTCCCATGGAACCTGCTGCTGAATAATTCTTTGCTAGAGGTTTTCAAATCTGGGTGAATGAGATTCACTCACACCTTTTAGTGAAGTGAGTTATCCTTAGTAAATCAATATGTCTTTCAATGGATTCCATCAAGGTATAGATAATACCAAATTTTTCTATCCTCAGAATGGAGAGTGTACTATTTATAGTATTGTGTAGTGATATACATTTGAGTAAGTGGTTTGAGGTATAAAACCATCACTTTATAGAATTCCTTTACGAATGGAATGTTTTTCCTACCCTCATAACGATAATGGTGGATTCCCACATGACACTAATTATGGATTTTTTTCGATTTTCATGGATGATATTTCATATGCTTTGGATGTGGAGGACAACATGAAAGATTATAATGGGTGACACATGGATGTCCCTTAATGGGAGACCAAATCTTGAACCATCATTCATTAAGGGATGTATTTTGTAATGTTTTTTTGTATAATGATAAAAACACATGTTGAATTCATGAGTTATGTGGGTAGAATAAATTTTGAATTCGATTCAATGAATAAAATATTTTTCATTTTAAGAAACTCTCTCACCACACCATGAGAATATTTTTTATACAGTTACCCATCATAGAGTATGTTATATAACCATTGAGTATTAGACGGCCTCTGCATAGTTTAAACCATAGTTGTTGATGAGATCCTAATGGAATGATAGTGGGGTGTTGGTTAACTATCCTAGTTGGGAATCTATCTAGATGACGAAGGAGATGCATGAGAATCTACCATTAGCGTATTTGATTCACATGTAGAGAGGGGTATGTTTCACACAATCAATCGATGGTGAGGGCCTCACACTATTTTCTAATGTGATAGAGGATCATGGTTGTGGTGTTATCTTAGTTGTCCTATATTACTATTCATTATTTGGTGATGGACCTAGATGGTTCTCTTAATAGTTTGGATCTTGTTATCCATATAACCAAGTATATCATAGTTTTCATGTGATTCTCATATTTAATGTGATAGTAGACATCCTGAGTGAGGACCACCCTATTAGAATTATATTCTTATTATAGTGTGTCTATATGATCTATCGTGGTGTACCAATCATGAGAAAACATCTTATTTTGACTGTCATTGGACTATTTATTAATAGGTTCTATTTGTGGGTATCTTGAGTTGTTTAAGCTGTTATATTGGGGTCTAAAGATGAATGGTAAGGGTCATTTGAATGTAAAAGACCATCAACATATGATTGTGGTGTCTTGGGACACCCAATGGGAAATATTGTGATACTTTGTATTTTGATGTTGATGGTGTTGGTCAAGATGCTCTCATTAGAATATTTAATTAAAAAATAATGAAATCACAATGTTTTTTCCATTGATAGTGGATTTAAACTAGTTATATATTGGTATGTGGATGTAGGATACCCAATGATGTTGATATTGGGGAAGAAATAACCATATCACCTCTATGTCATGAGCAACTGACATTGGTACATGTTATTTATAAGTGGGAAACAATGAAAAAAATGTATTCCCAAAGGAGGATTATTTTATATAATTACGTGGGTTTAATTATAATATATTGGTAATTTGATCAGTGAAGGAGTGTGTTGTGTATGGTTTGTTCACACATTATAACCATGAGGAATACTCATCAAACGTGGGGAGTGAATTTCTACCACTAAAGGTAACCATGGAAATAGACCTTTTTGAGATTCTTTTCAATGTTTTCTGGATATAATTAACCCCATATGGTATGATTAAAATTGGATAAGGTAATGGTTTAGGATGAAGATACATTGAAAGGACTGTATAGTGAGAATATAGGTTTTCAATTAATTTATTAAAAGTGATCTATTTCAGATGACATCAATGATGAGAAAGGATTATTCATATATGTGATGTTGTGTGTTAAGTTTATTTTGTGGTTAGTCCGATAAAGAAAAATGAAGTGTATGATAAGTTATGTTTTTTTCCTCTGGGGTTTATTTTAAAGGATTTTTTATTAGTATCCCCAATTAAATCTTTTCTTGGGATAAAATGGTATAATGTTTTGGAGGATTTAGTGACACAAAGTTTTTTTTTGAAAAATACAAAATTCTATTCTGGAGTTAAATACTACAAAGACCTATATATTATTGAGTTAAAGAGTTCCATACCTCTATAAAGGAAAAATAAAAATGTTATCCTATAATACTACCTATAAAGAATGGTCCAAGGATCCTGTTGATCTCAAGGTGCAGTATTTACCACCAAGATATTTTTTTATGAAATTATAAATGGGATGAAGTGAAACGTATTTTCTTATTTATTAAAAATATATTTTTAAATGTGAAAATATAGAAAAATATTTTAATAAATAGCTCATGTGAATATTATAACACAAATTCTTTATCAAGAATAATGAGTTTACACTAGGGGTGATGTGACCATTCAATCATGTCTTGAGTCATTAGGATGGTTGATGACGGTGTATGATTAAATTATATTAGTTAATTTATGAATATAGATCCCCTAACATACCAATATTTAATCCATGATGAATTCTTCTCTTGGGTTATTTTCTATTTCCATCGATATGACACTAGATTGAGATAGTGTCAGAGGGTCTAGATCATGGTGGAATTGATGGTGAATCAAAGGATCATGAATGAACATACTAACATCAATGAATGTATCAAATTTTAATCAAAATAAGAACCATGGATTCAATATAATATTGAACAGTTGAAAATTCTCTTTTGAGTTATAAGTTCTTTCTATAATTCCTACCTCATAATTATCGATTAAATTTATTATGAAATCTCTATACTATAGATAAATTAATATTTATTAATATTTAATAATTATAGATTCAATTTATGGAAAATATTCGTTAAGAATATAATCTATTAATTTTTTTATTCCATATGCCTTTTCTGGAGGAATATATTGGGGTTTTTGCTAATCATTCTAGCTATTTTTCTAGGTGGTATGTGATTATATACTTCTTAAAGTGCCTATTGAATTTATTTTATTTATTTTAAATATGCTAAGTTTTCAATAAGATAATAATAAATCCATATAAGTTATAGATTTGTGGGATGAATCTATTGTCCATGGAAATTAATCAAGGAAACAATTGGGGCTAATTTATGAAGAACATTTATAGAAAATACAATAAATTCATTTCTACAAAAAACAACACCATTATTCACATTTAAAAATTTACATGATAGAATGGTAATTTATAATTGAAATTTATCTTGTGCATTGATTTCTTTTGAAATAATTCTCAGACTGAATAAAAAAAAGTATTTTATTTGTGATATACAAATCTACAAATATGATAACTAAAATAATGATAGATTTAGTCCCCTTTTATTCATATTTTAATATCTTTGAAATAATCATTTAACTATAATATTAAACATATTTTACACTATGTGGTATTATGTTTTTTTATACATTTTAATTCATAAGAGTAAAATGGATCTTCTAAAGTTCTCAAGGTTACCCTCCAGAAGTCCCTTATTACCTTTTCAATGTTGGGGATGACGCATAAAAATTCAATATTTTCTTTTAAAAATATCCAAATCATTTCTATGAAAATCATATGACCCACCATTGATGTCCCCATTTACTATTATTTATATCTTATTGAATCTTATGATGTCCACCCAGGACTCATTTGATGTCTAGTTTTACTAATTGAATGTTGATATTTACTCAAACGATATAATGAAAACAAATTAAAATATGTATTTTCCTTCAATGAATATTATTCTAATATATTATTATAATCATATTTAATAAAAAATATCATTGTATATTAAAATTAAATGTTACTACAATTATATATCCATTAAATTATTGATTATAAAATGAAATTTCAATATTTATGAAATCTAAAACAAAAGAAAAGGCATCATGGGGAAAAAGTTACACATATGACGCTAATGTATTAAAGAATATAAAGAAAAGTAACATCATTATGGTTTTCCATAGACCAATCCAAATTTGAACCACAACAATAATTTTATGACATAACTCATATGTGAGAGAAATTCTCTGTCATGGAAATTTCTATTAGATCCATGATTACAGAAGCCCCGCCCGCGACTACCACGAGAGCATACCTTATGACTAGATATTACATAGAGATATTATAGAGATATATGACTAAAAATTATAATCATATAAGGAGTTAAATATTAATATTGTAGTTTATTTATCTCATTTATTTTAAACTTTTTACATATGGACTTTTAAACAAGAATAATGAATATTTTTTGAGAATATTTTTTCATTTAATATTTAAAATATTATTTTTAAAATTATATAATTTTATATTTATAAAATTAAATTAAATAAAAAATTATAATAATTATTTTATAATATTGGAAAACATTTAGGTAATCTTTAAATATTTTTTTTGATGGATATTGAAAATTTTTATTTTACAAAAAACTGTAATTTTTTGACGTTATATTAACATGAGAATGACGAAAAAGTTTCTAAAAACTTTTTTATATGAAATATAAATTTTTAATAAATTTATATATTTCACACAAAAGTACTTTTTTGAATTTGTAAAACCCATGTTTGACATTTTGTAAGCTAAGGAGATATTTCCAAATAGAAACTATTTTTAACTGATTATATTAAAAAAATTATTTTATCAATTTCAGTAATTAAATATATAAAATATGTTATATAAGTGAGAATAATATATATATATATATATATATATATTAATTGATAATTTCAATACACATTTAGGTAATAAGATCTAATTACTATGATTAATGTTAATTTCTGGGATAATAGTAAAATTGTTATTTTAAAGGAATTGTTTTATTTACGTCGTGTAATTTTAAACCAAAGAATTACATTAATATATTATAAATAATTACTTCTATATAATATAAAAACAAATTTATAATTATATTATCCCTCAATAAATTGGTAATAAATATGGAATATGATTAATAACACTTAATTTTATATACAACATTTTCCGAAAAAAATAGTTTTTCTATGTAATAAATGATTTAATTTAAAGTTAATTTTTAAATTAGTTATAAATTGATTGTATTAAATAGAGGTTAAATTTAGGTATAGTGAATGTTTTTTTTCCAATGAGTAATTATATATTTTTAGTAAAAAATTAACAACTTAGTTAAAAACTAGTTACCTATGTAAAGTCAAAAATAGTAAAATATAAAACAAATAATGTTTTATGAATTAAAAAATGTGGAAATATTATATATAAATTCATTCATAAACCAATCCCACAACAAGATAAATTTTTTAGTAAATATAGATCTTATGAAAGATGAATATTTTCCTTCAATAATTGAAAAATAATCGATATTCCGAGAAGTACAATATTCTTTACATATAATTGGGGAACACATCCACCTATTCAAAAAAATACATACGTTATAATTTATTCTTAATTTTTTTCAATATTTGCATCAATAAATCCTATATCAATTTCACAGGACTTTGATCTTGATTATATATCCTAATGCCCATAATTTTATGTTATTTCCTAATGAAAAATAAAGTTCTCAACATATATATTTCTCACTCCTTAGAAAATTTATAAAAACATCCACTTACAATGTTCATATAGAAAATAAAATATAATTAAATTAGTAATTCTAATATAATATTTTTTATATTAATGTATTAAAAAATTTCCAGTTATCTCCATTTACTATGGAAAATAAAACAAAATAAATAATGTATACATGTTGACTACGACCACCATGAAATGTTGTAGTTCATTTTTTATCACAAACATTAATTTTTGGAAAAATCGATGTATATTTTATATTAATATAATGAATAATTGAAAATTATAATTCATAAATGATAATTTACCAAATACCATCATTATATACCATTCATTTAGAAATGGAATCATTTTATGTGTGTGGGGAGGACTACCACCTCCATGATAGATGAATTTAATTTCACATAACCATCATTCATGGATGTTTCTAGGAATGAAAACACACCCTTAAATGTCAAATAATTATTAAAAACTCTTATTTAGGATTGTTTTACAACCAATATGAACATTGTTATCATGTATTAAACATGAATTATTAATTACTATTATATAATTTTAATATCATTTATCAATGATTAATATTTTTTAGTAATTCAGTAATGTTTTTATTAATATTTAATATTTTTTAAAATAATTCAACTTTCTACCATTAAAAAAGATGGAACTAGTTCGTAGAAAAACCTTCCACAAACTATATAGATGTCTAATAAATAATGAAATTATCCTTAAATAATAATTACAAAACAATAATTATTCTATGTTGACTAATCAATAAAGGATGAACTATGGCAGAAGAATGATGAATAACAATTCTATTACGAGACTAGATCAGGACGATCTAGATTACCCACATTAGGTATTTAAAATAGATAAAAACTAATAAATATAAAAGTATATAATATTTATAAATATGTTCATAAATATTTATCGATACGAATATGTGTTTGAACTAGGTTATTAGAATGTTTTTATTTATTATATAGACTGATTGAGAGTGTTAGAGTTATTAGGAATACAAGGTATGGTTATAGTTGTCTTATTTTCAAATCCACACAACATGTTTGATGTTTTTTCACTATAAGTTATTTTATATGGTGTGATTACATAAAAATGGATTTATTTTACCATATTCATGTAATTAATTACATTTTAAGAGTGATATTGTCTTCTTTCATTAAATGGAATTAAAATCAAAACAAGCCATAATTGAAAGGGTTTTTGTTAATCAATCACCCCTTTTGAGTTATAATTCTTCATTTTGAACATAATTCATAAAAAAATTTATTATTCTAACACATGATTTTTTTCATGGTAATTTATTATCCTATCTATATAAAATGAAACTTTTGATCAAAATATTTGTCTATTGTAAATTTGATCCCCATAAATTAAATATCATTTCTTTGAATAATTCACATTCCCTTTGATTATGGTTTTTCTTCTTTATCCATTACCTCTATCATTATCCATTATATTTCATACCCCAATGATATATTAACTCATTAAACCTTTATATTTCCCTTGTTATATTTTTTAAATTATTTTTATTGTCTCCTTTTATGATTTGAGTTATCAAAACATCTATTAAAAAATATATGAAGTGGTCTTCGTCCTTTAAAAATAAAATGTTCTATATTCTAATACACATATCATTTTGATAACATTTATGCATTTTGAAGGATATATTACTGATTTTATGTTTTGAAAGTAAATATTTTCCATATTTTGCAGGTCCTATTCATGAAATTGACTAAGTAATGTTGATCATAAATTCTTTTTTATGAAAATTTTAATTTTTTTTAAAAAAACTCTTATGTAATTTCACTTATTTTTTAAACATACTATAATGAATAATTATTTCCTTGAAAATTTCATTCATTAATTAATTTAAAAATAATATTATACTATATTGGGGGATTAAGATTTTGGAAATACATAAATGCAATTGTCATCCCTAGTAGATGATTGGTTTTTATTTTTATCTAAATAAATCTCTTTAATGAACAATATATATTTCCATCAAATTATTAAAGTGTGTTCACATAAGTTCCATATATACATTTTCTACGGAAGGTATTGTATTAGTCATATATCATGATTCTTTATGGGGTAAATAACCTATAATCTACTATCATTATTTAATGGTATTTACCAAGTATGATTTTGAATATAATTGGATTCCTATTTGTTTTCCACAGGTAAATCATGTTACGATTATTTATGCAATTTTAAATATTTTACTTAAATTATTATCTTTGAAAATATTGATAAATAACTTTTATTTAAATGGTTACTTTGTGATATAATAATTAAATTTGTTTTTTAACACATATATACGTTGATGATAAGTGGTGTTATATATAACCATTGAATACATTGGTTAATGACATGTATCTCAGTAGAAAATGTAGTGTTGGACTTCATATAAATTATTCCAAAACTAAATGGTTATCATTCGTGGAAATGATGAAAAACATAGGTTTGGACGATCATAGATATGATCACAATATAGTGCTACAATATTCTTATATTTTTCTAAAAATCATATAACGTTATTATGACTGTGTTATTCTGTTAGGGATTATGATTATTTAATCACTATTCTAGACTCTATTATTTCATTTATTTTGTTTTACCATTTCATATTACATGACTCATGTTTTATTTTTTAATATTTATTGGGTTTTACGGTCATATGTATCTTTATTTTACCCATATCATCATTTTATATACACTTATAATATTTTAGTGTCTTCATAAAGTTTTGAACATTTGAGAATCTGAGTACACAACCAAATTATGTTTCTTGTTCCCCGTGTAATTAGGAAAAGTAATAATTATAATTTTTTCTAGAAGATTATCTTTTGAGGGGGATTTATGGGATATGCTCATGACATGTATTGGATCAGAAAATTTATTATATTGTGAATAAATGACAACCAAATTATAATATATTTGATTTTTAGTAGTTTTTTTATCTTAATTCTATGAAACTTTAAAAATAAAATTTAATAAAAATTTATTATAAGGAAATATTTTCATTAAGTTTTCAGATAGAGATAGTCACTTATGAGTGTCATCCAATCAGGTTTAATTGTTTGGTTTAGTTAACTATATATTTGTTGGATGTTATATGAGGATAATTTTATGTGTAATAAGTTAAGGTTGATCATAATTTCAAGGTTATAAGATACCCTTTAGGTTAGTTTTGGTATTAAAAAATATTTTAAGTATTGTGATAATATAAAATTAGTGAAAACCCTTGGTGTTAGACTAAGGTGTAATGGTGTGTATTGGATAGAAATGTCGTAGTATTGGTAAATTAATTATTTTATAGTTATCCTACTAATTAATTAAATGTTTTAATAATGGGATGTGATTTCAAATAAACAATATATGAACCTATGGATAATCTCCCTAAAATGCTTGGTTGAGTATCAACTCAATGTTCAATTTGGTGCATGAAAAGTGGGAAAAATGATATACAAATAGTAGGACACTCCTTGGGGATATTATTTGGTTAATAAAATTCCATGTACATGCACATATGACGGGTTTAATATGTTAGGGAATTAGGTTATGTAATACGATAGTGCCTAACCTAAAGAATCCCAGATTGAACCATTATGGATTTATGTTTAATTTAACTCTAATGTACTAATTTTGAAGTGTATAAAATGATGAGGTTGAATTTTTCATAAAACTATCTTATAATAAATCTTTTATGGTTTTGATTATTAATCAAAAATTATTAAATCCATTTAGAGTTTTATTCGATGAATCCTGATGGGACCAAGTCCAAAATGGATGTTATGGAAAATGTGGAGATTATTCGAATTATAAAGGTAAATTGATATGAGATGGAATGATGAATGTTTTTATTTTTCATGCCATGTCTCATGAATTTTTATTAACAATGATAACATATTTTAGTACCCAAATATAGTATAATATAAGAATATATTCTAATGTACATCATGGTTAGAAAGATTATAAAGGAAAAGGTTCGATTTCTTATTTTCAAAAAATATTGGAATACGTTCCTACAATAATTACTCAAAGGAACTAGGAAATTGTTTATGTGCAGAAAAGGGGGTAAAAGAGAAAACAATTTACAAGGAAAATTAAAAACCCATTTTACATGGGGAATTTAAAATTATTTCTTCATGATATAATGCTAAATGTTTTAGGTACTAAATATGGAAGACATGGACAGTATCGATGTCAATTTCTTAATCCATATGCTAACAAAGATGATAGTCACAAAATCATCTGAGATAAGCGATATCCTATGAAACCAAAACTATATGAGTGGTTACATATAATTATATAGAACGAGGGACACTAATCATCCACACATGAACTTTGTGTATTGTATTGACATCGTAATCAACATTATCTTTTGTACCAAATATGTTTTCTCATAACCTAAAGATTCCACAATGATGAATAAATGTTGAAGTATTAATAAACAGTTTAGTTTTATGATTATTGTATCCCATGTATATAACTATTCACCATGAGATGTCCTTTTAGTAATGTTATTTTTGTAAAATTATATTCTCTATAATTTAGTCAATGTTTTCATGATTTGTAAATGGGATTATATTTCATTACAAAGAAAAAATTATAATTTCGAAGATAGTAAAATATGATGTAAAAAATTAATATATGGTCACATATTAATATAATGTTGACTATAAAATCCTTATGAAATATTACTCCCATTATATAGGGGTATTTAACAGAAATGGATAACAAATAACTCAACATTAGTTATATTTATTTTATGATAGAGAAGATGATTTTACATTTAAAACTAATGAGACAAGGTTTGAAACATCATTAAAATAAAATAGAGTCATTTATATCTTAGGCACACCCGTTACTATATCATTACTTACGAACAACTAAAATAATAAGGAAACAATTTAATTAATGAGTGAGAATGTAACGACCCAAAATTTTAAAAATTATATGACAGAAATTAATATTATGTTAATAGATTATTCTATGTGAAATAATTTAAAAAGTTGAATTCATGAAATATTAAAATAATATATTTCTATTATCTTATATCCAATAAATTTGAAGGCATAAAAGGAATCAACCATATTATGAAATCTACAAATAATAGAAATTGAACATTGTATTGGAAGCATCCCTTATGAAACTTATTTATTCAAAATTGGAATAGTGGTAGCTTTCATTAGATTTTCCCTTATAATAGGACCATGTTGAATCCAAATAAATATGTCATGATAGAAATAATATGCGATAGAAATTCAATACTGTGAAAATTTCCATGATATGCATGCTAGAAGAAGAACCACCCATGACTACCAATTAAGCATACCTTATGATATGAAATTTTTCACGACCCGTCCCCCAAGGCCTATGCATAACTATACCAATCCTTCCTACCATAGGCCATGGGCTAGTGACTAGCACTGAATGACGTATTACCTAAAACCGGGAAGGCATTGCCATTATAACCTACAAACTCACTAAAACAAGCACACAGTAAGATAAGAACACATGTAAACTGTATAGTAAAAAGTGTGTGTACAGTAAGAAAATGGGGCTAGAATACAAGCCCTACTGAAAAGTATATAAAAACTGGAATGTAAAAGTAAATTGATCAGCTCCTGTGAACACCCACCAAAGATACTACCTGAAGGGTAGGTACAACTCTCTAATGGTCATCTCTGTGGTACACCTTGTCTAGGTCCACCCCCGTGCTACCTCCAGTCCTAGTACCCTCATCCTCAGTTATCATTGTCCGTCATCTACACCAAACACAAAAAGGTGCGGGTGTTTCCCATTCAGGGTTGTGTACAACGATACTCTGTGGGGACCCCGAGACCAAAAAGGTCTCACAAAATCCACAACGGATAAAGCAGAAAGCATGAAAACAATGGACAACCCTACATAGGTATATTACCATAAATATAACAATGTTATCAAGTATAACCATATCATCGATGAGGAAACACAAGGCCCAAACCATAGCCAAAGTACCACTATTACATGATGGAAAGAATACCACGAAGGTAACACCACAAAGCTGAGTACTAAAAAGGTACGCCACAGAGAAGATTACCACAAAGGTAAGTATCTAAAAGGTAATTCAACACAAGATATTACCACAAAGGTATCACTATGATGGAAAGTACCACAAATGTACGCCACACAAAAGATTACCATAACGGTAATGACTTAGCTCACACCAGTTATAAAAAAGGTACGGTAGAAAAGATGATCAGATATAACTATTATATCATTACACTATGTTAAGAGGCATACCCACGATAGAACCTAAATCATCAGACCCACATAGGATCCACAATCATTAGACCCACAAAGGATTCCAAAGAAAATACCCATATAAGATCCTAGTGTATAATACCAACGTAGGATCTTAGAGTAGTCCCAAGTGGATTCCTAGAGTGAATCCATGTGAGAATCTCAAACAAAGACCCACAAAGGATCCCAAAGCATAGAACCACATTTGATCCCTTTCTCATGTCACAACCAGCTATAGGGTTCCCTCACTAAGCTCACCTGATTCTAGGAGGGTCTTCTTTTCAAGAAAATAGTTGATAATCCGACTTCCATGATTTCCCACGAATAATTATCCCAAAGGACCACCACGTGATAGGGGTCTCAATGCAACAGATGGTGTGTCAATCGGATGCCCGGTCTGTATGTTATTAAACATTTAGTCCCGAGGGCCCAGTTAGACTCGTGTATGATCCGACCCATCCACACCTCAAATTTATCCAAAACTCATGTGGGGTATACCAAAAGTGCCTTCTCAATCCATGTTTTCTGGTTCCCCAGACGGTTCGTCAAATGGACGACCGTAGCATAAGATATGGTCAAAAGAGCGAAAAGGGTTGATGTTGGTCTGGATCCGTTCTGACCCAGTCGGAACGACCCAACCTAACCTGGGTCCCACCCTGGGCCCACCCACCCTACTGGGTGGCCTGCTGTGCGGCAGCCCGTAGTTCGGAAACCCGCCTCGACTGTCTAGATTACCATCCCCCTTGTCCGTGTAGCGTGTTCACGCGCCGCGCCTCACATATGGCCGGTAGTGAGCCATAATCGTTCCACTTACCGCCACACCCAAGGTCGCGGCTCTTGCATGCCGGTTGGTGCAGACATGCGCCGCCATCCCCATCATGTGGCTGGCTGGAGTGCCGGCCGCTGCCCTTGCTCTATTGAGGCTGACAGGCCTCAACTCTTCTCCGGCGGCGCGGTTTTGGCTCTTCTTCTTCACGGCCGACCGTGGTGCCGGCCGCCGCTCCTGAGTCCCACCAGTGCCAATTACTAGCACCTTTCACCATCCTCCTCCATCACAAAGAACACTTAAAATATCTCAAAGGATTTTCGAGAGGTTATGCGATGTTTCTTTGGCCCGCACCGTCTGTGTTAGGGCGGTAGCAAGGGGCTCAATAATTCATGAATCACAATGAACAACAAGAATGGGTAAGGGGTGTTCAAAACAACAAACTATAACTTTATGTTCACTAGAATATGTCATGAGAAAAAGTCTAATTCGTTGAATAATTTCGGCGTTCGTTGCCTCTAGAAGGTGCTTCCGATCCAGGCTCGAGTTCGGTTCCTCGTTCTTCCTTGGAGCAAGTTCTTCGTTGGAGAGGCGTTATTCGTTGGAGAGGGAAACATTTCTTTAAATTCTCCAAGGCTTTTCCAAACATTTTCCAAATACTTTTCCCAGAATCCAATAAAAATATTATCCAACTTATTAAAATAATGTCTTCCATTAACTATGATGACATTGTCGTAATTAAAAGCATTACATTTGCACAATTAAATGTCATAATAATTGGAATTTCAATGGCACAATTAATTTAGAGGAACCCCAAAGTCACCTACCTCATTAAAGGAGGAGTTCAAGAGTATGGTGGTCCCCACCATTAAGAATTTAAATTTTGGGGTTTTCAAAGCTTCGGTGGTCCCCACCATGTCACAATCAAATTGGGAGGTTTAAAAATAAAACAAAAAAATTTAGTGTTTATTTTATTTTAATTCCCACAAAAAACATGAAAACAAAATTTCACCCTCGACCATCTGTGGTCGAGGTGAAAGTCGCATTCATTGAATATCGGTGCTCCGAGTTCAATGGTGTTCTTGGATTTCATTTTTGAGCACCAGTTCAAAAGTTACAAAATGTCACTGTTGCATTAACTAAATGTACTTGAAAATAATGTTCAGAAATGCATTCTGGGCACACCACCCCTCAAGAATCTTGTGCCTTCAATATATTCAGACCCATAAAATTCCCATATAAAAAAAGAAACGTACATGTAAAAATTCGGGTCTTCACATTCTCCCCACCTTAGGGTATTGCATACTCGTAAGACACAATTCAAACTAAGGAAACAGTCGGGGGTACTGAGAACAAATCTGAGCCTCTTGTTCCCTTTTCCTATCATGGAGGTTCTTGTGCAGCCAAATGCACATCTGAGGTATCAATTGTCCACAAAGGACCTGCTACTGTCGATCCTCAATCTCAATTGGAACCTCCATAAATCTCTACCCATCATCGATGTCAAGATCACCGTGATGGATGATGTGTAAAGGGTCATGCACGTATCTCATCAGCTGGGATATTTGGAAGACGTCGTTCACCCGGGTGCAACAGAGGTGGAAGAGCTAAGCTGTAAGTCACCTTTCCAACTCTTTTGGGGACCTGAAAGGGTCCTATGAACCTTGAAGATAACTTGCTACCCAGGAAAAATCTCTATAAATATCATCGAGGTAAGACACGAAGAAAGACATGTTCGCCATCCCCGAACTCCAGAGGTCTCTGTCTCTTGTCAGCATAAGACTTATGCCTACTCTGTGCAGTCTTCATCCAGTCCTGGATGATATGCACCTTCTCTGTGGTAACTCGTACCATATCTGGTCCCATGATTGCTTACTCCCCTATGTCAGTCTATCACAAAGGCGATCTTCATGGTCGACTGTAAATTTCCTCGAAATGCATCATCCCAATGGTGAGGTGGTAGTTGTTGTTGTATGCAAACTCAAGCAATGGCAAGTGATCCTCCCAGATGTGACCGAAGTCGGGGATGCAAGCACGCAACATGTCATCAAGGGTTTTAATGGTCTACTTAGTCTGGCCATCAGTCTCAGGATGGACGGTTGTGCTGAAACGAAGCTACGTCCTGAGAGCCTCCTGCAACCCCTTGCATAGCCGGGAAGTAAAACATGTATCATGATATGAGAAAATCCTTGAGGGTACTCTATATAGCAGCATAATATCTAGCACAAAGAGGGATCTCATGCTTTCTACAGAACCCTGCTCTCTGATCGGTAGGAAGTGGGCTGACATGGTGAGTCGGTCGATGATAAACCATATTGAATCATGACCATTAATGTATGTGAATGTACTTTCATGAAGACCAACGATATCTCATCACACTTGTAACACCCCAAGATTTCATAGTGTGTTATTTCTTCAAAATAATTCAATAATTTCCACTACATGAAACACCGAGTTCAATCGCACCATGACTTACCAGAAAAGCCATTCAAAAGAGGTTATGAATAGTATTAACTAAATTTTAAACTAATATATCCTTATAATTTTATAATCCATATTACGAGTTTCTTAGACATAATGTAAGAACCAATTCATTTTCAGTATTACACTTTTATCAACTTTTAATTGTGAAACCTATTTAAATACAATATTTTAAACTTTTTGACTAAATTGGGACATCAAAAATTTAAAATGAAACATCCCAAGCTTCCACGGTACGCTTCTCTTTGAATAATACAGTAGCGTCCGTTGTACGCAACTTCGAGTTCTAACACACACACCATAACCAAATCAAACTAGCCATTATGAATAGTAATACCTACTTTTTGAAATTTTACAAATTTTATCTCTCAAAATGGACTTCATTTTTGGATTCGGAGTATCGAATTTAGCCTAAGGTGAATGTTTGGTACTTTTCAGATAACATTAATATTTTGATGAATAGTGAAATTACTAAATTTTAATTAAAAACAACTTTTTTAATCAGAATAATTTATAGTGATAAATTATATTATTGAGTGGTTTTAATGTATAATTAGAATATATTTTTACCATTTTATCCAATGATGTTCATTAGAATTAATTTCACCTTGAAATTGGACCTAAACAATTGTCAATCTTTTGGTATATATTGTTTCTCAAAAACACGCTATTTGTTGTGACAGTGGGAATTAATTATAAAAATAATTAATGCAACTTATATGTTTGGAATTTTATAAAATAGACATCATTTTTTAATTCGGAATATCAATTATAGCTTTGGGTGAAATATTGGAATTGTTCTGAAAAACTTCAATTTTTTATGAATAGTGAAACTACTATGTGGTAGTTAAAAAAATGAATTTTTCATAAAACATAATTTTACCGCTTCTGTGAATGGAATTTCGAAAATACGAGAGACAAAGTTAATATCAAGAAGTAAAATGTGGTTCAATGAGATGAAAATAATTTTTGGTGAATAGTAACTTTTTACTTTTATTTACCACGGTTAAAAGTTAATAGGGTAATTAAGGGTAAAAAGTATTTTAATATTACCCTAACAATGTCCTAATTCTATTGTACAAGTGTACCTCGACCAAAAACAACCTTAGGAATAAAATATTATCATTTAGGTCCACTTGGATTAGATTAGGACATTTATTATTATTTAATTCAAAGAAGAGTTAAAAGACATAAAATCAAAGTTTATTTTCTAAAACATTTTTAATATAGGGTTATACATATGATAAATTAGATTGTAAATATTCATTAGAAATATAATGATATTTCCTACATAATTATATTTTATTTATAAATTTTAGACATTAAATAATTTAATTTATTTATGACACAATGATGATGCATTAATTACCATAATAGTAAAAAATTAAAATAGTTGATATTATAAATACCCAAATAAATATAATTTGAGACTTTTAATGAATTAAAATAATTTTTAAGGATAATATGACATATTATGATTTATTTAATTGACTTTTTTCGAAGAAATCATTCTGTTATGAGTTTCACAAAAATCAACTATTGAATAGTGTCAAAATTGACATAAAAGGGTTTTTAAAACAAATTTTATATTATTAATTGATATTAAATTATTAAAAATCTAATGTTAGGATAAGAGACTTATATCATGATAGATATATCATTAATGGACCACTTGAGGGTCTCTTGGATATATATAGTAAGTTTATTAACTATATAATATAAAAATACAAAGTGACATGGTGAATGTCAAACTAATTAAGTAAGAGTTAAAAAAATTATAAGGTTAATATAATGACCCAAACATGTATAAATTATATTAGTTGAATGTTTTTCGACGTATCCCCACCATAACCTCTGAATAATCAATTTTGGAGCCATTAAAAACAGAATATGAATTTATTATAAATTAATATTTCTAGCTTTTCCAAGGGTGCCCCTCACCCCTCTTATAAAAGGGCACTTCTCCTTCTCATTTATTCACACCATCAAAGACTTTTGGTTCGGCCAAACTCTGCCAAACTACTCTCCCAACTTCCCTCAATACAACCTAGAGGCATTAGTTTGATCATAAAGCCATCCTAAGGAGCCCTTTTGATCAAATCAAAAGGAAGAACCCGAAGAAGAGGTAATCATTTCACCACCCTTTTCCAAGTTCCTTTCTTCTTCCACTTCTTCTTTATTTGTTATTACCATTCTAAAATAATAACTCCAGTATATTATATATATTGTGATGTTATTATAAATATGGTACAACCATATTCAGTATTCTATCCACCTTTTGAATAACATGTCACCATACGTGCGCACGTATGGCTTACCGTCTCCAAGTCGTGGTGTAATTGTTATTCAATATATTATTATTTTGATGGGTATAATAATGATGTGTAACTCATTTAAATAATAATTATAACATGATAATGATTCTTTATATATGATATACTATCTACTTATATATTATTTTAATATCAAAAGAATGATATTGTCGCTCGTGCGTACGTACGGACTACCGTCTCCACGAACGCGATGAAATTCATTCTCCATCATATCCATTCAAGTATAATTATCATTTTATGATTTAAAAATTATGTTTAAGGACTTGATATAATTATGGATATTAATAATATACAACCTATCCATAACAAACACGGATTATGTAACAATACATATAAAAGAAAACGAGTAAGTTAACACCCGAAACGATGATAATTCAAAGATATTATTAACAAATCAATGTTAAAAGATCATATATGATATCATATTAATATATATTATTCTTGTATAATTTAATAACAATTATTTCACCATTATACAGGAGGTTAACCTACCCTCAACCAAGGAAATGTGCAAGGTAAGGGTTTACTTCACAATCTCTTCATTATCCGAGGTTGTTTATACATAATTATCTACTGGGATCTCTTTATCATCGACATCCATGTTCCTTAAAAATTTATTTAAAAACATTTTTACTATTTACTAGACAATGGGTTAAATTCATTTATACCCTTATGTGTTTTTAAAGGAATCGTTCTGTCATTTTCCAAACAAGGGACTTTTAACCTTTTCGACAAATTTAAGGTATGAATGTTTTTTTAACTTATACGGCGGGTGCGGCTATTTACCGCCGTTATAAAATCATCAAAGCTTCCCTTACATGCTTATAAGGATATTTTCGATGTGAATGTTTTATTTTATAATTATGTGACTTTTAAATGATTTCAAAATGAATATATTAAGATTTATGAAAGGCACTCTTTATCAAAATCATAATTTTTAAATGTTTTATAGATTTATCTTTCTAAATCTTTTTAATTAATATACTTGTTTTCAAAATTATTTTAAGGATTTATTTATATGGACATGAATGTTTTGAAATGACATTTATTTTCAAAAGTTTCAAAGTGGTATGGGACACTTTTATTCAGAAATCTCTTTTAAATTACTTCCTTTATAAATGGGTGACATTTCAATGATTTCGAGAAAAGAGATATTCATCCCAAATGGTTTTGATTTCATCCATGTCAACATCCTTGTTGTATTTTAAGCTTATTTGAAGTTGATTTATTGTGATACAAAACTATTTTATTCTATTGAAGGTTTTGTGATATGTTTTACTGTGGATGTGTTATTTTTATACCATTCATGGTTTATGAAGAAAGTATTGACATTCCGTATGCTAGTTTTAATTCGAATGTTTATGTTATGTTTAAACCATTTCATATGGGAATGCATTGGACTTAGTAAGTGACGGGTGGAGCCCGCTATAGCTCCTCGATGCATCGGTAGGTCTAATGAGACAAACTAGTGTCTTGGCCCAAGGCCTTGGAAAAATCTTATTTGTAGTCTTGGCACGAGGCCTTGGATATGTGGTTATGGTAGTCTGGCATTATGCATTCCATCATTATGAAAGTGGTTATTGATATTGCATGTGATTATTATATTAGTAGAATATCCATGTGAATAAGTAAATGGAATTATTTCATTTTACTTTTTCCATACTATGTTGAAGTTCATGTTTAAAAGGATTTTGTTTTAGTTATGCATTGCCTTAAATGTTTATTCTTATTTATAAAAGTTTCCGCTATATTGTTATCCTTACTGGGCATTTGAGCTCACCCCTTTTCTATGTTTTATTTTTTCTCGGAAGTGAAGAAGTAAATTATGAATGACCTGCAGGGATATTATGAGGGGTTAATAGTGTGGACTATGGAGACAATATGTTGTTGTTGTAGTTTTTCACTTTATGATGTAATGTAAAACATTATGAATATATCTAGTGTTTCCAAGGCTACTAAACCAATCGGTATTTCGAGATTTGATCTTTTCTTGTGATCATGCCAATGTTATGTAATAATGTACCGACTCTAGGTAACTGGGGTCGTGGTGTTATAGTTGGTATCAGAGGATGTTTAGTAAAAACCTTGGATCCTAGATTTAGATAAACTCTGATTAGAGCACATACACGTAAGATGGACTTTGAGGATTAGTATAGAAGAACTTCCTAGAATTTTGGTATTGTACAGATTTTGTGACTTTTCCGAGCAATACATCCCTGTCTGGATACGAGCACGTAGAGGCGGCTTTGGCATAGATGTACCTAGGGGCAAAACCCGAAAACACCACTTTGAGCTAGACTCGAACGGGAACTGGTACACGACAAAGGGCCTTTCTGCACTCTTGGTTACGACACTCCCGTGGGATATGCTTAGGATAACTCTCATTTTCTTTACAAATCATTATGAAGGGTTTATGAGATTATACTTCCCAAAGAAAACATTCTTATGATTATGGATTATATCCATAAACTATTTAATTTATGTTACGTGTCTTACAAGTTTGGGATTAGGTATTGTTATTCATAAACTAATCTAGTGTCTGCCATTGTTTAGAAATGGCACCCAGTAGAAGGAATGAAAACTCCAGCAATGCACAAGATCCAAAGAGAAAGAACGATCATATCATTCATGGTCTTAAGCCAGAATTTATAAGAGAAATAGTCTCGCATGTATTATCATCATATAAATAAATAATATCATGTGTTGATAAGATAATTAAAGAGTTTACTAAGTCCTATGGCATTGAAGGGAAGCAAGAGAAGAAAAGGATGGAAGAGAGAAATATGGATAAAGGGAAGAGGGAAAAGAAGAATTTTCCCATATGTGATAGCTGTGGAAAGAAACACCCTGGAACTTGCATGAAAGTAATGTGAGTATGTTATAAGTGTGGAGAAAAAGGACACAAAGTATGTGACTACAAGGGTAAGAAAATGGTTTCAAATATTCAATTCTTCATTTTCAAGGAGTTTGGACACTACGTGAACCTATGTCCTAGTCATCAGACTATGCCGCAAATGATGATATTGGATAATAATCAAGTTATGATACTACCATAGATGAAGATGAATGGTTAGAGTTCCTATGTTGATTATGTCATTTGAGTGTTGTATCAACAATGTACCTGTTATAATAATTATGGAGTATATAAGGATTGTACTGCAGTACTATTTCATTAAGGAGTTGAGATTGTGTGGATCAAAGAAAAGTGACTCAATAGCAGGATAAATTTTTGGAAAATATATGGTTGAGAGAATGATAAACCATAATATAATTATGATACAGAGGTAGTGATTTTGGAATAATACATGATTGATTTGGATAAATTATATTGGATATTCTTGACTACCTTGAAACTGATTAATGATTTGTATATTCCATCTTTTTTGGGGATTAAATCATTTTTGGATTGAAGGAGTATATCTAGTATTCTTTAAGGAATGAGGGATCATGAATGTAATCAATAAGGTTTTATGGTAATTCAGTATGTTGCATTGTTTTAAAAGAATAGATGATGAAGGCTTTCACATGTTATTACGCAGAAAAAGGGATCTTTATTGTGTTTACCTTCCTTATAAATTTTGGATAGTTATAGTTCGGATTATATTGGATTGCCATAAAAGGACAACCCGAAGGACGGGTGGCAACCCATCGCGTCCGACAAGGCCGCGAGACTTGAACCCACAACCGAAGGGCGACAAGAGTGTATCACCTACCACTGACCCACGTGATGTCCTCGATGAAATAATGTCGTTTTTTATGGTTCTGCAAGATGAATTATAAATTCATTTTTAACCCTATACGAATAGGATAAATAGAATATTATTTTTAAGTTCTATTATATTTTAGAGTGAAAGATGAGTTTGTGGTAGAAATTAGTTAAAGGATGGAAATATACTTGTCAAGAATATATTTTTCTTCTTCTCTTATTCTATGAAGAAATTAATTCTTATAATTTATTTAAGGAATCCTAAAAACAAAAATGTGTTATCCTAATACCCTATGTTTTGTTGAACCGATGGTATTTCAAATCATCATAGATTGATGAATTTAAGGACCTCAATTTTACGCTTGTTTGTGATTGATGACCTCAATCAATACCTATAAATATTTACGTTTTTCCTCCAATTATATGTCTCTAATTGTCACCAATGTTCTCCTAATAGAGATCATAATTTGGTGGCGATCCTTTCATTTCCCTTTTCCTCATATTAAGACAAAATTTTAGTAACCCAATTTCCGATGTGGGTTTTCCCACAAAGATATTTTCTATTTTCAACATTTTATTTTAGAAGAACAATTTCTTGAGCTTGGAGCATCAACCTACACCATCTGAATGTTGCGTCGTATTGAAGTATGGTGACAAGGATCACCATGTGATCATCTGGTGTCTCAACCAGTAGGAAGACTCTCACCATGGCCTCCATCCAATCCTCATTTGCCTGTGGGTAAGTCTCACCCCTAATACTGGGTGGCCTCTAGTGTTGGAACTCTTGCAATGCACTCAATTGGCATGCACCGTATACTTTTGGGGATGGTGGAATCGGTGGACCAATGGGTAATGGTACTGCTGGTGCCTCTGCTGGTGCCCCTACATGTAAAGGGACCTACACCAAGGTCTCATTGCTCGTGGGGATATCATCGCATACTCTTCATGAACCCTTAGTGGGCTATCTATGTTGAGGCATCCTAAAAATAAATAGGTTCGACACGGTCAATAAGATATACCTGGTGAGCTAACTCAAGGAGATTACAAAGAAAACTCTTCTAAACGCACACACAATCAGTGATTTCTTACACATAATAGTAAATCAGAAGTTAGGGTCCTAATGAATGGATACGTCGGTCGCTGCACCAAAATTGAATTCACAAAACTGATAACCACACTCATTACACTTAACATTATTTCCCTTAAAAAGATTAGTGTTCAATGTACTACAATATAACTGACTCCTTTGATACCAATTTGTCATGAGCTGTCTCCCAGGGCATGTGCCGTGACAACCCCAATCCCACCTACCTTAGGCCAGGGGCAGTGAATTTGCACTGAAAGGCTTATTCCCTAACATAGGGAAGGAATTTCCTTTATAACATCAAAACACACACAACCAAGCACATATCAAGATACGAACACAAGTAAATTGTATAGTAAAATGAGTGTCTACAGTATGAAAAAGGGGCCAGAATACATGCCCAACTAGAACTTATTAGAAAACTAGAAGTTATAAGTAAACTTAACACCTCCAGTGAACACTCGCCAAGGATCCAACCTGATCAGCATGTACATCTCTTGAACAGTCATCTCTTTGGTACGCCTCATCTAGGTCTACATCCGAGCTACCTCAAGTCTTCGTACCCTCATCCTTAGTCATCATTATTCGGCGTCTTCACCAAACACAATAAGGTGTGTCTGTAACGTGTGTAGGGGAGAGTATAAAAATACTCATTAGGGACCCCGATACCCTCAAATGTATAAAAAATCCCCATAGGATAAACAGGAATGCATGAAAATAGCTGACAACCCTACCTAGGTATATTCCCACACATATACCTATGTTAACATGTATACCCATCTCATCCATGAAGAAACACAAGGCAGAAACATTATCCAAAGTACCACTTTTCCACGAAGGAAAGCATACCAAGAATGTAACCCCACAAATGCCCGTACCAGAAAGGTATGTCACACAGAATATTACCCAAAAGGTAAGTACAACAAAGGTAACACCATAGAAATGATTTCCATAATGGTATCACCATGAAGCTATGTACCATAAAGGTACTCCACATAGATTACTACCACAAAGCTAATGACTCAGGTCAAAATAAGTATAACTTAGGTACGGTAGCAATGATTATCAGATATAACTACTAAATCATCTTACTTTGTTAAGAGGCAGACCCACGAATGATCCTAAAAAATCAGACCCATGTAGGATCCTAAATCATCAGTCCCACAAAGGTTCCAAAATCACATACAGACATAATATCCTAGTATAGAAGACCCATGTAGGATCCTAGAGTATTCCTACATGGATTACTATAGTGGATCCGTGTTAGACTCTTGAACATAGACTCACAAAGGATCCCAAAGCACAGACCCACATATGATCCCTTTCTAATTAACAACCTGCTACAAGGTTCATGAACTTTGTTCAATTCATTTTGGGAGGTCCCAATCATCAATCCATTGTTCGATAGTCCAACTTCCATGATGTCCCATTCAAAAGTATCCCAAAGTAGTGCCACGTGATAGGTGTATCAATGCAACCGACAATGCGTCAATCAATCACCTGGTATGTAAGTTATTTACCTTTTAGTCTCATTGGCCCTGTTGGATTCTTGTCCAATGAAACCAGGACATACCCCAACATTATCCAAAACTCATGTGGGGTATAAAAAAAGGAGCATCTTGAAACAAGTTTTCTGGTTCCGCAGATGAGTCGCCAAATAAACGCCCGTAGCTCATCATATGGTTGAAATAGCAAAATGGGTTGAAGTTGGTCTGGGTCCGTTCTGACCCAGTCCGATCGACCTAGCCTAGGCCGACATAACTCGGTTCGGGTCGGCTCTGCCTAAATGGGATCTGGACCTGGGTCCGGACCGGCCCGCTATCATGGGCCAGCTCACTGGGCGGCCCGCGGTGCAGCTGCCCACTGGGCTCGTGCTGGGGCGGCCCTCTAGGCTAGTGTTGTGGCAGCCCACGGTACGAGGGAGCCCATGGTGCTGCGGCCCGCCACGGTGACCACGACACACCTTATCCTGCATCCGGTGGTGAGCCTGCTGCCCTCCTCTTACCACGTTGACACAAGGTTGAGGATCTTGCATGTCGGGCGCCGCCGAAACACATCGTCGTCCCCATCATGCGGTTTGCCGGAGTGCTGGCCACCTCCTTTCCTCCGCCACGTCTGATGGGATGTGGATCTTATCCTGTGGTGCGGTTGAGCCATCGTCATCTTTTCCACCATCTGTGGTGATGACCGCCGCTCCCGAGTCCCACCAGTGGCAATCTACGGCACTAGTTGATGTCCTCCTCAATCGTGAAGAACACATCAAAAATATCAAAGGATTGCGGAGAGGTCGCGCCGTATTTATTTGTCCCATACCCTCCACGTTAGGGTGGTAGCAAGCATGTCAATAATTATTGAATCATGAATAACATCATGAATAGTTAAGGGGGTATTGAAAATAAAAAACCCGACTTTGTTGTTAGTTAGAGGATGTCACGAGGAAGATGTTGAAGTCATTGATGAACATCGACGTTCATTTCCGCCACAAGGTGCTTATGTTCCGGGCTCGGGGTCGGTTCCTTGTTCTTCATTTGATAAAGTTCCTCGTTGGAGAGGCATTCTTCATTTGAGAGGTAAAAAGATTTTCTAATGGTCTCCAAGGCGTTTCCAACCCATTGCCAATGATTTTTCCCCCAACGGAATAAAAAGATTGTCCAACTTATTAATATAATGTTGGCCATTAACTATGATGACGTTGGCGTAATAAAAAGCATTACATTGGCATAATATAAATTTGAAATAAATTGAATTGTGTTGGAACAATTAATTTATAGGAAACATAAATTCACCTCCCTCATTAAAGAAGGATTTCAATAGTTGGGTGGTCCCCACCATTAAGAATTCATATTTGGGTGGTTTACTAGCTCTGGTGGTCCCCACCACTACACAGTAAAATCAGGAGGTTTAAAAATAAAATAAACATAGTTGTTATTTATTTTATATTTATTCACATGAAAAACAAAAAAATAAACTTTTATCCTCGACCAACTGTTTTTGAGGTGAAAGTCTCTTTAATTGAATATTGGCATTGTTAGTTCAATTGTGTACTCAGATTTCAATTCCGAGCACCGGTTAAAAAGTTACAAAATGCTGCTATTTTGGTTAATGAATGTACCAGAAAATAATGTTCATAAATTCATTCCAGGCACATTGGGCCTCGGAATCACTCTCCGTCAATTTTCTCAGACTCGTAAAATTACCATATAATTACAAGAAAAATTACATGAAAAAATCGGGGTCTTTACAATATTATAAAACAATCATCGTTGTATATGTAATATAAAATTAGGATGATATAATTAGGAAATTATTATGTTAATAAGTTATTTATCATAACAATTTTATTCATTTTTTAATTGTACATTAAAATAAAATGAAAGGAATATTTTCATTAAAACCAGTGTTTCTTGACATTTCATATTTAATACCTAAGTTGATTTTTTTAATTTTAATTTTATAAAATGATTTTTATTTTATATTTAATCATCATAATATTATAATATTTTGTGCTTTTGATATTTTTTTAAAGTAATTGATTTTTCAATGAATAGTGAAAATCCTATTTTTACTAAAAAATCATTATTTTATGAAATTATATTAAAAAATGAAATACAGAAAATTTAATGATTTTTTTATAAAATGAATATATTAAAAATGGAGTATAAATTCTATATAGATACTGAGTTGAAATTATAAAATAGATGTTTATAATTTTGGAAAGTCATGTAATATTTTACACTAAAAACTATTATTATATGCGTACATGATTTTTTTTTTTATCAATTTAAGAAATAAAATAAAATAAATGGTTTCATGTTTTAGGTAAAAAATAATAAATTAATTAATAAATTAAATTTCATTTTTATGAATATCAATATGATTTCTTGGGATAATGTTAATTATCAAGATAATGGAAGAAATGTTAACTCTCAAAGACCTATTTTGTGGAATTATTTAATTTTTATGTAATAAAATAATTTAGTATCTTTTCAAATAATATTTAAATATAATTTACAATACTATATTTAAATATATTATACGTATTTCAATTATAAATCAAAATTAAAAAATTTAAGTGCACTTAATGGTAAAAAACATTTTTCAATAAAAAAGGTTTTCAATATATTAAATATATTAATAAAAAATTTTCATTTAAATTAGTTATGAATTTAATGGATTTAAATATATATTAAATTTTGTTTCATCACAACAAAATTTTGTTAAAGGGGATATTTTGTATTTTTATTAAATCGGATAATATATAGTTTAAACTAGTTCCTTAGGTAAAAATAAAAATGGTAAAATCTGAAAACCTAATGTTAAATGGCCTGAAACATGTTTAAAAAATGTTTTAAAATTATAGTTATATGATTTTGTAACCATATCCCACCCCAGAATCCATTATCTATCTCCTTTGGAGCTTTCTACCCTTGAATAGTATCAGTCTATTTTTTAAAAAATTTGAGAGTTCACAAAAATTCCATATTCACCACATATAAAAGTGGAACACTTCCATTAATTCAATAAATAACCACTCTATTGTATTACATTTTAAAATTATAAGATTCCCCCTCCTATAATCTTATCCCACATTCAAAATCCTTTGTCAATAATTAGATATCATATGGACTCCATTTTTAAGGATTTTTCCATGAAAACATGTTTGTTCTCAAAGAAAGTATTTCATAGATCATAGTATTTTATTCTAAATACCCAACATAAAAAATTATTCAAGACATAATAATATAAGGATAAATATATTAATAATAAAATATGTTTTTATTATATTAATGGGGAAAATATTATTTAATCATTTCCATCCACTAAGAGAATCATAACAATATCGATCATGTGTACGTACGACCTACTACCAGCATGAAACAATTTGGTTCAATTTTCATCATTTCCAATTATGGTTTCTAACAATATGTATTTTATATAAGAATAAGTTTAATGTTTTCAGATTATAATTCTTAAATGATAATTAATCATTTTCATTAATTTTATTCCTTTAGTTGATAAATATAATCGTTAATCACACAAATACCAAATTATCACCTCCATAAAGGATTATTTTTTTTTCATCTCCAAAATTCATGGAGGGTCAAAAAAATAAATTTAATGAATATATCTGATATTTATTATATTTTTATGAATATATAAATTTTATATTTGAATTATAGGAAAACATATTTTTACTCAAAAAATCATTATAGTAGGCTCTCGTTTTGGTGGATTTTTACCACCTAAATGAATGATTTTACAATGTATAACCTAGTAATTATTATTGAATTTTTTATAATGGTAAAATATTTTTTTAATTATTTATTTTAATTTCCAAAGGATTCTGGATATTTTTTATTCATACTTATTATATGTTGTAATATATGACAATATGATTGTTAAACACACCATAACTAGTTCATCCTAATTTCCTTTTTCAAGAAAAATATTCATTTAATTAACTTAATGAAATAAAACATAGAGAATAATCGAAAATATATGAATATTTTTTATCCTTTATTTTGGATTGATGAGATTTGATAGAATAATTAATAATAACACAACTATTAATTTTTGTTTCTGAAATCAATATTACTCACACATGATATTGAAAATATATAATAACTAACTAATATACATAGAGAAAATAATTATAAATATATTTTGTAAACATAAATATATATATATATATATATGAATATGGTTATGAAATAGGTGATTGATATAGTTATTATTATTATACATTAGTTTAGAGAACTTTTTTGTTGGTTGGAATACAAGGTAATCTTTTCATTGTTTAGTTTTCAAATCCATGAAAAATGTTTAATTCTATGCATAATTATTTAATTTATATAATGTGATTACTGAATAATGTATTCATTTTAGAACATTTATTTAAATAATATGTTTTAAATATCCATACCATGTTCTTTATTTAAATCGATTTTATTAAAAACAAAATTTTATAGTGTTTTTATTACCTCAAATCCCTTCATTGAGATATAAGGCTTCTTGTTAAACTTATTTCTTCTATGATTCATTTATTCCATCCTATGATTTAATTTCATGGTAATTTATTCTACTCACTAGAGGAAATTTATCTTGTCAATAAAATTTTCCCCATTTATTAATTTCCTCCAAACTAAATATATATAATTGTTAAGAATAATTCTCCCTCTCTTAAAAAACGACTTTTACTTATTTACACTATTTAAAATAATTCTAATGTTATCCATTATATTTTTAAATACAGTATTTTATTAACTAATTTGATCTTCCTAATTCCCTACTTCTATTTTTAAATTGAATTTTTATCTATTTTTACATTGTGGTATTTCATTTTTTAAATAGAAACATGTTTTACATCCTTTGAAAATGAAATATTTTTTATTTCACTATAAATTTTTTTGATAAAATTTATGTATTTACAATAATATATTATTAATGATTATATGAAATGAAATTTTTTTCAAATTATTTACATAAACATTTTTATAATGACTTTCAATGGGAATAATAACACATTATTTTTTTGCATTGATAATTAATTTTATTATAATTATTTTATGGTCTCAATTTCATTTTTTACTTTATCTCATAAAGTATTATTTACAATGGATTTTTTAATTCATGAATTACCCTAAAAATTATATTATTATTTTTTAGATTATTAAACTCATGAAAATATATTATTTATTTTTTCATTCCTCTTCATCAAATGTTCTTTATTTTTCTCCAAAAGAAATTCAATAATGAACGATATATGTATACTTTATTTTATTAGTGGTTTTAAACTAGATGTCATATGTAATTTTATTGGTGATATTATTTTCTTATCTATGTATCTGTTATCTATATAAATCATATATAATAATATATATTATATTTTTTGAAGGTTATTAACCTATAATGTTATGTAATATAATTGGATTCCCATTTTTTCTTGGGTAAATAATCTTTTTCTTATTAATGGAGTTATGAATGTTTTACTGAAGTGATTATATATGAAAAGGATATGGAACTAATTTTTTCAATGGGGGTATTTGTGATATATTTAATGAACATATTTTAAGTGGACCTCATATATATGGATGATTATGGTTGTCGTCATATGTCTCCTTCAAATGTATTCATTAATGTTGTATTTTTCATTACGTAAGGTATCATAGTCCAACTGGACGTTTCTCCAAAAAATAATGGGTGATATTTCATTGTTATTATCATAAACTAATGCAGGGTTCTTCTTAGATATGATCATTGCATGATAATACCCAATGATTTTTTCCACACTCTTATTTTTATTCTTATTACTATGTTATACTCTCATGATCATGTTCGTTTACAAGTGTTCCATACTCTATTGATTAATTTATTATGTTATGAAATGCCATATACAATGAGTTATATTTAATGAAATAATAGATATTGGATATTATTTTGTTATCTATCTTGATTATATCAATAGGATCATATTTCTCTCACTTATAATCTCTTATTTTCATTTCTTATGTTTAACACCCATTTATTATGCTTCAATTTTTATAGGTTAAGGTGAATATAAAAAACTATGATGTGTCTGGAAGATTATATTCTATGGATAATTTTTGGAGATTTCAATGACTTTTATGGGTTAGGTAGTTTGTTGTATCCTTGAAACAATGCATGCTAGTTGAAAAAGGAATAAGAATTTTAGTTGATGTTTCATCCCAATTCTATAAAACTATAAACATAAAAGATTATGGGATATTATTATATTAAAATATTTTTTTTATTTCATGTAATAGAAATTGTAAGGTTTATAGGGAATCTTATCTGATGCCCAAGAATTTATCAAATTTTCTACTCCAGAGTCAAATGACTCTCTGGATGTCATGGGATGTGTTTTGAAAAATGGAGGTTTTCTCTTCTGACGTCCGTATATACACATATAAAATTAGTGAGTGCGTATTCAAAATTCATTGATTCTCCAAATTCTATTTTATCTCAAATGACAAAATATCACTCAAATAAATTCACAACAACAGCAATTCAACTACCACCCTTCAATAGTGGTGGAAATCGTCTAATAATTATCTCATGTTTTTCTAAATTTCTTCATCACATAATAAAATTTTATTTACATTCATTATTTTATTTCCCATCTTCAAAGATAGTTATTTATATATATAAAATAGTACATTAATACATATACTTTAGTGGGATTCTTAGGAACACATTCAAAACAATAGATTATAGTGTCCCTTAATTAGAAAAATTCTTAAACATTATGTACACCACATAAATTATATCATTTTCAGGTTCTTGAAAATATCAATAAAATTTATTCAAGAATTATAACTGACCACAATATTTTTTCATGATCCTGCACATTGGAAATCAAATCTGTAATCTACATTACAAATTGAATACTTCTTTCCATACTAGTATCTACACTTATTGAAGTAAAATTTAATCGATTCAATTGAATCATCAATACCCCTTATGGTTTTTAACATTGACTCCATTATTTATAGAAACTAGTATATATATATTTTGATATCTATTACATCTCCCAATTATTAACTATAAATAAAAATGAAATGCATGTGTTGGATGATCTTTTTTCATTAAACATATTCTCTATTTCTATAGGCCTCTGGATACAACATGTTGTAGAAATGTTATGTTAGCATTAATTATACTTGTTCCCATGTATCTAAAAATCCCAAAAGATTACAATGAACCCCCATTATTTTTGTGATGATGTAAACAAACTATATTTATATTCATTTTTATTTTTACTGGTGTCATTACTTTATTAGGATAATATTATAAGAAATTTTTTCTTTTATTCTCCTACATATCAATTTTTTGTATTGGTGGAATTGTTCTCATTTTTATCAAACCAATTTTGCTATTTCTATTTGATAACCTTCAACTACACATGAGATAGCTTTACATGAAAGGAAATTATTAAGCTAATGGGTCATCAGTATCTAATAGATTATTTTAGATTGATCAACGGTTTATTTCAATATCTTATTTCTCATTATGTTAACATAATTCGAGTAATTACTAATAATTGACGTTTTTTTAGTTTATTCACTCTAAAATATTTTAAAATATCAAAATTGTACTGGTTAAAATTCTTCATTCTTATATCATATTGAATAAAACTCGTGTTTATGGAAGTTTTACCTTCTTAAAATGATGTCATCATTCTTTCAAAAACATTCCATAGTTACTCAATATTAATGTCATGAATTTTTGTTTATTAATGTTAATATATTTCAAGCTATCTAACTCAATTTTCATTCACTTCCAATTGAGAATAATTTAAATTGAGAGTGGTTTTTATTTTTTTCAAATGTATAGATAAATTCTTTATTAATATTATCTGATATTTCTTTCTCACAATCATGCAATGGAAAATTTTATATGATTTGGTAATATATTTATTTTTTAAGGAGATATCAATATATCCTTTAATTACACAATGTTTCATAGATAAATGCACCTTTTAAATTTCCTACTCATTGTATTATCCATTTCATCAACTTTTTGTTATTTTTTAGAATTTTAATCTAGGATTTTATTAACAAGACCAAGTATATATAACACTGTATAAATAATGAATTTATATACATAGCCTAAAATCTGATTTTATAAGTCAATAAATGTTTTGATAGAATCATTATATATATACTCTCTATAGTATTCTAAAAAGTCTCACTTTATCTAGATATGATATATAAACTCTTACCACTATAAGATTATTTATGTAGTTGTTAATCCATAAAAGCCAATGAAATCATTATCTAATTATTTTCCTCTCTTTTACTCATATTAGAATGGGCTTTAGTTGTAATTTTCATATTATTATCGATAGAAGTTGTTCATTATTCTCTATCTATGGAAGCTCAAAAATATCTTGAAATATTCACCGTATATAAACTGTTAATTTTTTTTAGAAAAAATATAACTAAGAAGAGTAATATATTTTTATCTCCAATATAACATGTAATGACTAGTGGATCATGTTGGGAAACTAAGAGGTTGGTGAGTCTGTATACCAATTTTATAAAGTTTTTCTTTATTTCTTTATTTTTTATTCACCATTCAAAATCAATCTCATCTATCAGTTATGTTTTATGGACCAATTAATAAAACCTCACCAATTATCTTTACTTCATATATAAAAAATAAAAATAAAATAAAACAACAAATATTTACATGTTTGGACTTGAAATCTGAATTCATGACAACTTTGGGTCATGTTTTAAGACCTTGAGTTATCACTAAGAATGTGAGAGTGATTATAATATGAATTGGGTAGTGTTCATCCATGAATTCTAAAAGGATGGATAAAATATATTAAAAATGTGTCACACAAGATAAGGTAAGTGTTCTTCCTTGAGTCTTGTGGAAGCAATTACCTCCATGTAGTTCTGGATCCTTCCATTGATATGTTGGCATTGTTTATGTTGGTACCAATAGTTCTTCATGGATCCTACCTAAAACAAATTTATAGGCCATAAACCAATATTATATGTTCACAAACTCAACACATATGTTTTCCTTGTTCTTATCACCCACCATAATAACATGAAAAATATTATTTTTTAATATATCAAATTATATCATACGTCATATTGTCTGAAAACTGATGTTTTTCAGCAACATCAGATTTCTCAGTACCTTCTCATCTCAAGATTCTACTAAAATATAAGATTATCATATTTTTTATTTTCCATTTCTTATGAATGATATATTTGATCCAATATTCATTAATGTATTCTCATTTATATTTAAATTATTGTATAGTAAAAATGGAATGTTGTACTCTATTCTCAAGAAACATTACTGAAATATTTTATATTCATAGAATAATATCATGCATATTATTTACATATCAAATTAGGTAATAGAAACTCATTGAAATGTGATAGGATACTTCTCATTAGGATCTCATTCAATATTACCGACATGTGAACCATTTTGAATCTCCCTAAGATGTGACATTTTTCTCGCATGTGATATTAGATAAATCATAGCTTTAATTTATCTAGAAATAATATTCATTTATTATCCTTTTAAAATATCCATGTGTTCATAGTATTATGTTTTGTAACATCAATTTGTGTCTTGCAATTATTCTCAAATCATTATCAAATTGAATCAAAATTATTTTGGGTAAATTTTCACATTTAAATATACTATGATCATATTATCATCAACATTTTTTTATTAATCCTTTTTTAGAATTTTATGTTATGTAAATATTCATATAATTATAATATTCCAAATATTTTCCACTGTTTATGGTTGTCATATTATTAAAAAGATTTTTATTTCACATGATTAAAATTACTCATTCAAATTCTTCTATGCCCCTCTTTTGAAGTCCCTTGTTAACATTCTAATATTGGGGATGAATCGTATGAATTTATTATTTACATTTTCAAACAATCCTATAAAACTATAGAAGTATATAAAATAAAATTATAGAGTCTACATTTACTCTTATAAAATATAGAACAACACATTTTATCGATATCAATTGTGATATGAATAGTGAGACATGTAGCTTAGCTGTGTAGATCTATAGGAATAGTTATGGGGATTTCACATAATGATCAGAGCGTCCTCTATGTCAGCACTCCCTTGAATATGTCATTATTTAATGGTTTGGGTCCCTCACATCATATATATAGGGTCATGATTCCCCATCCTAATTGGGAATCAATATCCTTTATCATTGGGGTCAATTACCAATCCCCTCATCTTCAAACTCAAGTTGGTAAATCCCCCCCCCCCCAACTTTTCACTAGTTGGGATCAAATTATCCCTGCATACCAAGGGTGGGATAATCATCTCATTGTGGATTTATTTACCAAGTCAATAAAAAATTATTCTCCTAATAAGAAAGGTTCTGTTAAATTTTTTTTATTGGGTTTAGTATCCACTCAACCGATACTCATTATTTTCCAAGGAAATGTCCTCTAATTCAGGTATAGAAATTATATGTGGGGTTCATGGTTTGGAAATGTCATAATCATGGTGTTTCTTTCTCGTTATCCCATATTTTTTATGACATAATATTGTAAACTCTCCAATATTCCATTTTCCCATGTATTAATTATATTGATGTAGAAGTGTAGTTGTGGATGATAGGATGCGGGGCACCTCTTTATTAACACATACAGATTATCATGTAGTGGGTCCTCCCTTACGGTCTCTAGTGTCAATGTATAGGTAAAGAGAATATGTATTTCTTATACTATGAGACTGGTATCTCATCATGAACTCCTTGTTTTCCTTCGAGAGGTGACTAATAATCAATATATTAATATTAGGATTTGTGATAATTATTGTTCTTTGAGAATCCTTAGTTACTTGAGAAGTGTTCAATTAGTGTATTATAACATGAATGTTTGAAATATAAATTTTTTAATGATAGTTAATGTAATTGAGAATATCTTGATGTGTTTTCTCTTTTATTATATTTACAGACTAATACTAGTTGTTTGGGTAAAATAATTTCTATTTCTATTCTTTTAGGTTTTTGGTTATTCTATATAGTATATTTATACTCACCCCTTCATGATTTCCAAACCAAGACATGTAGTGTCTACACAAACTATGCATAGTTTAGATATTATCTTCATGGACATAGATCTTATCTGGATTGTTTATATATAATGTATGGTCATGATTTCTAACAAATTATTGAATATGGTGGTTTAGGATTGTATTGGTGACTATTGAGGATGGAGATCAATTATGGGGTACATGAAACCAGGTAGATCTTTTTGGGGTGATTTGACACTAGAATATATGACATATCAAATATATAGTTCCTTTAGTACATGGTTAAGTGATTCTTTTATTTAATATTTCCCCATGCATGTGTTGTATGTATATTAGATGTATATATATAAAATACATGTCTTAGTGGTTATATTTTCTACATTAGATATATTCATAAATATATATAATTGGTTAGATGTTAAACACGGTCCGTATATACCCTATAGACATGGATATGGGATCTATGGTAATAAGTTCATCCATGTGGACCCACTAATATCCATAGGTCCCTTTACAGTGTAATTAGGGTTTTGGGGAAATATATTTACCATATGTGTGTTTCAAACCAATATCTCATTCCTACAATTAAATGATTATACCAATTCACTCAAAAAATTAATAAATATATGAACTCAAGTTTTTGTGTTATTTCAAGAATTTTTTATCATCAAATTAACTATAATAAAAACTTTATATAGAGTATTTCCATACGAATTAAAGAATGTGGCTATAGGGCCTTGGTTTGAATGTTATCCATAGGCATATGTGGTTATGGGTATCTAGTCATGGTTATACAGAAATAGATATTGTTTGGTTAGACCATGGATATAAGGCCTTGGTTATAAGTATATAGCAATGAGAATTTATAGTACATAGCTATATGGTCATGGTTCGATTGCTATAATAATGGGAATTTATGCATGTGCTTATCGGGTCTTGTTTTGCAAACTATATCCATGGAAATTTAGGGCTTCTGGATATAGGGTATTGGTTCGAAGGATACATACCTAGGAATTTAGATACCCTATATTTATTTAATTTGTTTTAATTATATATCCATAACAATTTATTCCCATGTCTATAGGTTCATGGTTTTATTTCTAAAAAATAATAAATTTATATCACATGTCAATAAGTAATTGGTGTAAAGGCTACAATCACATGATTTAATAAATTTTTTTTATTTGCTATCTTCCATTGTATTGTTTCTATTCCCACTCTATTCTTAATTTTTTTTAGTATTCATATTTTATCCTATATCCATAGGTAGGATAGACCCTTTTTATATGTTTCCAGTACCCATTGAAAATTTTACCCTTTAAAAATATTCCACATATGACTAATGGCCATCCTACTCATGTCTATAGGAATATTGTTATAATTTATTTAAGTATTTTATATATTTATATGTCAAATCAGTGATATAATCCATCCCCCATCCCATTAGGGGTAGGCTTAATGTTTTAAAGATGAATTTTCATCCGACCAGAAAGGGAACTAGTAGACCGTGTCGTATCAAAAATCATGTTTTTATTAAAAAAATGTATGATTTCTAGTCCTTTACTCTATAAAAATGTTTTTTATATACATAGATAGAAACATCTCCCTTAACCAAAATATTGAGATATTATCCATTAAAATTATATACATTTTTGTATCTTTTGGAATTATAATTTCTCATACTTTATCCCTTAGTTGTAGAGTTAAATGAAGCTCCATCCACTATAATACAAGACTCTTGTGAACATGTGACACACAATAAAATAACAATCATATGATCTGATGGTGGATTAGTAGAAGTACTTATAGAATCATATATTTTTTAATTTTATATTCATTCACTATAATATTACTCTTTATTTCCTTTGTCCCTAGAATTCTAGTGAAAGGGACTACCGTCCTCTGAGTTACAATGACTCATACTCCTCCATAATTTTCCTTTTTGGTAACCTTTCTCTAAAATAGAACATCCCAAACCATTCAAATTGTATTCATTTTTAAAATATTTTTAGATCCCTTTCCATAAATTACAATAATTTATAATTAGATCTCTTATGATTGAAACCACTTGGCCCATTTTTTCAATTGATTTACTCAATACCTTAACCATCACATCCCATGATTGCAGGTGTGATAAAATTACATCATCTCCCACTGTAGATCCTAAAATTCCACATCAACGAATTCCAATAAGAAATATCTTATTATAAATTCATTGATGTAATTATTCACTATCACTCCTTCCCACATTATCATGTTAAATAAAATCTAAAATATGAAAACATATTTAAATATTATAGGCCTCTGATACATATTTTTTTTGACCTTTACCATGTTATAATTCTTTAATATCCTCACATATATTATAACATACATTATAGGATAGTGTTATCTAGATCACTACATGTGATTTGTTTTGTAGCCTTTAGATTCTTCATTATTCCATGCTTATCACTTAGTAAAAGTTAATGGAATATCAATATCTGCATATTCTAGAATCTAAATTCCTTTATGAAAATATTTGCAACCAAATATTACACACATAAAATTCATTTTCAATCATAATTATTTAACTATAAGTATTATCTAAAATATTTTAGAGGGGTCAGGAAGTACACCAAAATTATCTTACAAGGATAAGGGTATAATGATACTACTAAACTAAGATCGTAATCACATTGGATATTGTGTAGTCATATAAAACCCTATAATTGGTGTTTTTATAGAATGTTATGGGTCTGATAAAAATTCAAAAACATTTTAAGTTGGGTTTTATAACATACACCCAGAAAAAAATCTATAACACACTCATAAAGAAAATGCACCATAATATAGAAGAGAATCCACACCAAATAACACACTAGAACATACACTCTAAAAACCCCAAAAAAAATAACATCCATAAGATAATTATTGAATAAAAAAAGTCAAATAATATTAATAGTATTTTAAATTGTTCATACATGATTATGGATCCATAAGAGGAATATTTAATTCTCTTTTATTAATTTGAACTATTTATTATTATTATTTTTCATCCCCTGCACAGGGGATGGGATATTATTCTCAATATTATTTTAAATTTACCTCATATGAGATAAATCAGTTTTATTAGAGAAACTGAATTTTATTACAATGCTAAACAATCATCATAAAAACAATACAACCCTGTTGTTAATAGTAGAGTCTGATACGAGAAAATGGATCTAATGTCTTTTAATATTTTTAGTGGAAATTTCTACATAGATCTGATATTTTTGGGAATCCCTTTGATTGGTCAAATATATTCACTACCTTAACTCATCCTTTCAGTGAGCTTCCTGTGGTTCTGTAAATTTTATGATTTTACTCTAATGTATCTTTATAAATACACATTCATATTCCCAAAGTTTCTATTGTGAAATAACGTTAGACCTCTACACTTTTTACATCATACTTATAAAAGTAACATTTGGTTTCTAGATTTCGACAAATTAATTTTAGTTTTTTAGATTTTGAAATTTTAGAATTGTTCATTTTTGCTATGTAGTATCTATCTATGTTTTCCTTTGAAATTAGACTTATATAACTTCTCTAGGGGTTGGCTCTCATTAGTTATCCAAAATAATTTACATGGGTAAAACTAATAATTTTATCATTGTTGTTGTTATTTATACTTCAAATAAATCAATTTTATTATCAGGGGAGCTCTTAGAGAGAAAGATAAATCCAATAGGCATGGGATGTTGAAATTTTTTCATATTATGATATTTTTTATTTTATTTCATTTATGTTGTATCTAAAATGATGAAACCTAGTTTAAGGATGTTTATTAAATTGATTTTGAAATTTAAATATGTCTTTTGGTAGATTAATATTTTTACTAATTCAAAAATAAATTATTTTAATTGTATTTATGATCAATGTTCTAATTTTATTTATTCATTTATGAATATTAAAACCAAACATGAATATATTACAGGAATCACATTATATAAGAAACATTCAAATATCTATTGGAATGAGTGGGTTTTATAATGGGAAGTAAATAGTAACAATATTCCATTTGATTAATGTTAAAATGATTTACAATACATTAAATTCTTATAGAGATCACAAAAAACCTTGTTTTTGAAAAAGGAGAAGATGTGACCTCATTTACAATGGATAATGAATTTGGAATAAATATCCTCACCAATGGAAATATTATACAAACCTAGGATCTCACTACTAATGAGAACCAAAACCTAGTATTGGTATCCCATAACAACTAATTTAGTCATGTCGGTTCCATTCATGATTAACCTATGATGCGCCATACCCTAATCTATCTCCCAAGAACAATAATCCATCAACAATGATAATTGGAGAAAATTTCATTCATTATTGCAATAACCCATTCATTCTACAAGAGTAATCTACCCTCTATGAGGGTTCTATGAAGATTATGTAGCAAGGGGAAGATTTTCCAGCTCTCTTTCAACCCATCTAATTCCATGATGTTTAATTATGGAATAGTTTCTTTATTTTAATGCTAGTTTCTTTATATATTTTAAAAATTTGCTAGGAAGTGGAATATGTGGTGGTTTGAGAACCCTGACAACTAACTAGTAGAGGAATAAAATAGACGGTGAGCCTTGCCTATTGAAGATAGTGGATTCACCTATTTTTCATATTGACAACTATCTCCTAAATAAATAATTTATATTAGTTTCTATGATGTATTTTTTGAAGAATATATATTAATTATCTAATGAGAGGTATGTTAGGTTATTCTCCATGTAATAGTGAGAGATTGTATGTACACCTAGTTTTCCATAGGAATCCTTATATTTTACCATGGTTTTAACACCCTTATTTTTGGGGGGTTTTCAATTTTACATACACTACACATTTATTGTCAGTTTTTTCAAGTTTTTTTATCTATCTATAGTCATTAAACTAGTGGTCCAATAATTTTTGGTTTTAAAATGTGGTATCAGATGAAGTTTCTAGCTCAATGTTGTTATCTTTTTATATATTAACTGTTACCATAAATGTATGTATTCTATATGATTGTAAATGTGGTTGATAATTCAAATATGAAAATTATTTAGATAAATAAAATCATCATTCTGAATTATTAATGGTTCTATACTGACAATGTTTTTGATATAAAAATACAAAAAATCAAGAGATTATTATGAAATAATTTTCAAGGATGAAATATAATGATGAAAACATTGTTGTGAGAGGATTATTTGCTACATATGATTGATAAAAGGTCAAAAAAATTTATAATTGTTTATGTTTATAGTGGGATCTGGAATCATGAAATGGATGTTAAATATGGTGATTATATCGAAAAGTGGAAACATACTAGTTAGTTAATCAATGATGACTACATGAACTAGAAAAAATATCAACGATTAATGAATTAGTAGTTTGAGAGATACATAGAATATATGTATCAAGGGGAACCATTTTTTTATACAAATATCCAAAAAATAATTTTATATATGGGAGACAGTCACACATTTAATATTTTTGGAGTCATCTTCATCAAACTAATGATACATGATAGTATTGTTTATACCATCCATGGAGTATTCCTTGTAAATGACCTGAATACGAACATATTTCTTTTGGGAAAATTTGATGATATCAAATGTAATAATCACCCTATGAAAGGATTGATTAGAATTTTTTGTGTAGTTCTAATGGTGATTAAGGAATAGATGTTATCAATGATCCTGTATTTTTTTAATGGGTTAAATGTATAAGGAGTTTGGTATATTTATCGTATATACTACCTCTTTAGATCATTGATGACTTCATGTCATTATTAAAACAGATCATATTGAAGAATGATCCTTGATTATTTTATATATTCAAAAGTTGCATCATGGTCACAGAAGGTTATCGTTTCAATTTTATGAGCAATTTTTGTTTTGAGAAAATAGTATAGATTATTGTTCTGGATGTCATTAGGGAAATCAAAATAGATCATATATTTGATCCATTCTGGAATTTTTCTACCACATGTTGTATCCCTTGGATTATAAGTTTAAATTTTATAAATAATTGATTATTATACCTGGAGATTATGGTTGTTCCCAACAAAGAGGAAGATGAATGTGTCCTAAGCCATGATGAAATTCAATGCATGAAAGGATCTAAAATCTTAAAATAAGATCAAGTGTTTTCGGACTATCAATGGTAGATAAGATATATGAAATGTGTTTCATATTTTTAGTCATTGAATAGGAATTAATATTAAATTATCCATGGTGTAACCTCCACAATATAATTGAGTAGTAAACATGAATAATATGGGCTTGTTGGATTGAATCAGAGAGATTTTGAATATTGTAGGAATTCATAAAACATTTTTTGTAGAAGTGGTGAATTCCACCACCTGTGTAATCCCTCAATCTCCTTCAATAATGATTAGTATAATGGCATAGATTGAGATTTAGACTAATAAAACACTAGAAATTCTCAGTTATATTAATTTCGAGGTCATGTATATGCATTTTTTAATGACTAGTAATGATCATTGTTTTATTCAATATCTAGGAAATCTATCCTATTAGGATAAGATTATTGTGTGATGTGGTAACGTTTTTGCGGCCCCACATGCTAGAACCTTATCAATATCAATGATTTAATTTATATAGAATACAAGGTTCAAAGGAATATTATCAATGAAATAATTAAAAGTAATACAAAAGCTACAAGTGTCTAGGTGGAGGAAATTCAAATGATGAACCATTTTACTATAATGAATTAATAGAGCATGATTATCCAGTACTAATATTTTTTTGACCATGATTCTCAAATCCTGATAAAATAAAATTATTTTGGCAGTTTTATTAGGTCACTATGTGAAATATTGTGTAATTATTTTCTATATAGGATAGAGATTGATCATTATTTTTATATGTGAGTAGATTGTAGAAATATCCTACTAGATGAAAAAGACATAGGATGGACATGAATCTCTACATAACAATAGGGATTGGCTTCCTATCTCATTAACTCAGGTAATGGAGGATACCAATAAAAAATGGGTCCTTAAGAAAAAATCATTTGGAATGTACCAGGTGGAATGAAATCATGTAATACTGGTGTTCAAATAATACTCAAAGAAGGAATGTTTTGATTTTAATGAAATATTTTCTCATATTGTAAGAATGATGACTATATAGGTAGTTTCTATGATCCTTGTTATACAATTCTTTCATCTAGAGTTTATAAATTTGAAAAATACATTCCCCACGATGTTCCTGATGTAGATGCCTCTATTATCCAAATAGGAGGTTTTGCAGAAGAATGATAATATAACATGGTTTTCAGGTTGAAAAATCACTATACGTTATCAAATATAAAATGAGGTGTTGGTTCAAGAGTGTTGATTCATATATCAGGAGTCTTAGAAACATCATACCACATTTAGATCTGTGTGAAAATTTCAAGAGATCATGTGGTATGGATTTAATCATTCCTCTGTCGTATGTGGATATATTTTTGGTTGCAGGCCCAAAAACTGTTCAGATCCATTAAATGACGGCACCGTTGACTAGGGATTTGAGGGGAAGGATATGGGACGAACCAATATGATTAATGGGATGAATATTTACCAAGATATAGATAGTGGTAATATTTTTATATCATATAATCATTACATGAGCAATGAATTTAAATGATTAAATAATATAGTATGTAATCCATTATCTACCCCACTTTTTTTCAATTCGATGTTATCTTCTATTATGAATCCAATTTCTAAAATAGAGATGATGGAGATGTATTCAGTAGTGTATGGATTAGTAGTGAGGAATATGTTGATTTATATGGTTTTTATTAGAATATGCATTTCAATTGTAGTAGGAGTTGTTTATTGGTACATGGAGAATCAAATATGTTATCATCGGATCATAGTGATGAGGTTCTTGAGATACATAAATGATACCTTAGATATTTCATTAGGTTATGGAATATCATATTTCACTATAATATGTTATATTTATTTGTATCTTTCAAGATTTTTTTTCCATATGAAATCTGCCACTAGTTATTTATTTACTCTGAAAAATATATCAGTAAACTGAATTTCAATGTTACAGAGAGTTACTACATTATCCTTGACTGAAGTAGAGTATATTCCAGCAACCTAAGCATAAAATTTTGATATTATTATGATAATTTTATTCGAGGAGATCAATCATAGACATGAGGATATCTATTAATTCATAGATATTATTTCAACCATTCTCCTTGGTGTGAAACCCTTCCCCATTCCTTCCATATTATCCCCTGTTACAAGGTTTGTTTTCTATTCAGAGGATATTTACTAACTAATAGATGTTATATCAACCATATTATATTAGAATTATTAAATTATAATTACTTCTGACATTTGAAACCACCCAACAACATGGTCAAACTATGATCTAACATCTGGTACATCAAATTCATCTCCCTGGTTTGAGGATATGGAGATTTCTTATAATGAGATCCTCTCTTCATTTTTCCTATCATTTTATCTATGTATTCCTAGAGGCTTACATCAGAGAAGAATCATGCACCTATGCTAGAGATCTTCCCGCTCAGCCTCAAATCCCTTGATATTTCTATTCCTACAAGTCGTGCATCCTCAGTTCTTGATGCGAGGATGAAAACATCAATCCTTGATCATCCATGTAGGGGTTTCCTTTGTCTCTATTTACTGTTTATCACGTGGAGTCGGATATGATAATAGTTCCCTCTCGAATTAGGTGAATAAAAACCATAAAGAAGATAATAAATGTGATATTAAATAAAGATGGGATGTGAATGATGAAGATGTTGCTTTATTATTTTATCTTCTTTTTATGTTGTAAATTATATGGGCTTATGGCCAATAAAAATATTGGTATTTATTCATCCTTTCTTGCACATTATTGAACCGCTGTTTTCTGGATAATCCTGTAATTGAATGGAAATAGAATGGGAACTTTTCAATCACGTAAAATCGGTTGAATAAATGGATTGACAAAGAATCATTATTTGATCACCCTAGTTTTCCAAACAAAAAGAAGGAACTTAATGAATGGTGTAATTAAATTTTAATAATTCCATGCTCTGTTATGGTAATATGTGTGGTTTCTATTGTGGAATCATATGGGGTGACATGGTGGTAGATAGGATCTCATATTGTTCAGTTTTTGGTTTGTGGACATGAGACCATGTAGAGCCTGTATTTTCGGGCATGGTTTTGTTCTAGTACTTATAGGGATATCACATTTCTCTTTTATTGTTGTGACCTTACAAGAGAACCAGGTGTGAATGCTTAAATTCATGCATGGTTGTTTATTCAGTAGTGTTTTTGGATTGTGGATGTGCCCGTTGGTAGCCTGGTAGTGGATTAATTTTTTTAAAAGGAATCACTTGAAGATTATTATTAGAATGGGTACAATGGGGGATTTTGTTTTCAGGAATGGGTTGTGTTTTGGTGGTGGTTGTTGAATATTTGGGCATGTATGGATAACAACGTGAGTGGTGGCGTATGGGTTGGCTGTCTATTTCAGAACCCTTAGGTTTGGATGTGTCTTTGATTACCTATATGTACAATGTTTAGTTAGTGTGTTTATTTTATTCCCCCACCCATTTTGAGACCTTTGTGTTGAACAGAACCATTTCACTGGGGAGTGTGTTTTTTCCAACATTTTTATGAGTGAATGGTTATAAGCACATTTCTCTTCCTTCTCCCTGATACCCAAGACATTTTGGGAAGGCTAGGATGGCCTATGGGTATTTATGGCCCCAAACACTATAGAAAAAGTGTGTTGTGGTGATTTTCCCATGTGTGTGCGGGTTGATTATTTTCCCAAGTGTCTTAGGGATGAGGCCCAGGTGTCTTCAGACATGGAAGGGGTTATTGTGGCCAGGTGTCTATGGGCATGGATGTGTGTGGTTTTGGTGGCCCACATGTCAATGAGTAGGATGCGTTGTTGTGATTGCCTGTAAGGTTTTTTTTGGGGTGGAAATGTGAATACAATGGAATTTTTCCGGGATTTATGATACATAGGATGTCCTATATAACTAGTGGGAAAGCCATGTGTGATACAGAAATATTTATTTATTATTACTATTACTTTACCTCACATGTGTTACTTGGAGAGTGTGCCTTATTGAAGCTGGGTTGATTGTTTATTTTCTAGTGTCTTTACTTATCTCTATTTCTCATGGGGATTTTTAATGCCTCCCAACTTATGCACATGAGATTTTTTCCCTAATAGGTATGCCTATGTACTCACCCAATATATATAAAACTTCTTTTTGGTTTCCAGGAGGATGTTGAAGACTGTTCCAGACCATTATTTCTAGGTGTTGGGAGTTGTTGTTTCTAATTTTTGTTTTCATTTGATAATTTACTTTGGACTTTCTTGTACTTTATATTAGCTTATTTTAGACATACATGGGGGAATGGATTTTTGGGATTTCATTTTATTCTCAGCATTTGTATTTATTTGGGATTTACCATCATATCTCATGATCCTATTAAATAAAATGGCAATTCCTTCCTTTTTATGAGATATTTTATTCTGTTGGTGATAGTCACCACTCTGGGCCCATTGAAAGAAGGACTCAGGGGTCATTATCTCTTAATCAACTTGAATAATGAATGGTCCGGAATTTTTTTATTCCTTTCCACATCATGGTGATGGTGGGTCGCGACATTCCCAATGTGTGTTTTGTCTCATTAAAATAAATATGAGTCAACTCCTTTGAATGTTGTATGGTACGTTCCAATCATTAAAAGGATTATAAACTTCTATGTACATGGAATACTAAAAGGATGTTAGTGTAACTCAATGATAATACAAATAAATAAGGGAATCTTCATCATCCCAAAAACTCTCTTCTGTGGGATAAAATTAGTCACGGGTATCCTAAATTTGGAAATGATCCAAGAAACCTTAATCTTATACTATCTATAGTTGGTTTTAAGCCGTATTGTGTAAAAATCAGCACACAAAGTACAAGAAAAGATATGTTGGAAAATTATATCTCCATTGATCAATGATATGAAATTAATGAGATATTTGGGTGTTTAGTTGTTTGGTTCTCATAGAAATAAATATTTCACCAGTGGTGTATGTTGTATAGGATGATAAAGTAATTTCATCCTGATAATTTTTTTCCACAATATAGAAATAATGGAACTCAAGGGTATCCCATTTGTTAACATGTTAAATAGTAATTTATCTTGATACATTACCAAAATAGCGAGTTTCGATAAAATCACAAATTAATACCCCGAGGACATTAAAATGTTCTTATATGCCATCATTTGATTAGAATTTAGAAGAAGGTGAAACACCATATCCACTAAAAGGTGACTAAATATTTCATAATGTAAAGTATATAATCAAAAATTTTAATAAAATTTATTTTAAAAATCTTATGAAAATTTATTGGAAAAAAGAGGTCTCTTTTTATAATTATCATACATCATTTTTTTGTACATTATACATTTTCTTGATTTTATTAATGTAAAAAAATGTGATATTTCATTGGTACATTAATAAATACACTTGAAATACATTTGATAGAATTAAAAGTAGTTTTTACATGATTTTAATGGGGATATGAGATGATGTGGCATATGTGAATGGTTATATACTAACCTTTCTTTCTCCAACTGCATAAACATTTTCTATGTAAGCGAGATACTAGGTATAAATCATCCTAAATGATGTAAATATTATAGAAGGATGTTCATAAAATATCAATAATTTCATAGAAATTAATGATTTAATGTTAAAGGGATTGAAATCAAATGGTTTGCATGTATTTATGAAAGATTTAATGCATGTAGGTTTACGTTATATTTTTCCTCATAAAGGTCATCATACGTTAACAAGGAATTTTTTATTTTCAAATGTTAAATCTTGTGAAGGTATATACATAGCTAAATTTCATACTATGTAAAAGAAAATTATGGTCATGTTATATGAGTGGGTTATGTTCTCTCCGCTTCCATTATTTGATATGATGGTTAATTGATGGTTCACTAAAATAAAGCAATTTTTGATGTGAGCCTATACATTATAGATTGATATACCCCATGTAATAGTATATTATGATTTTGAAAGGGTATATCAAAAATAAAATTCAACCATAAGGTTTTATTGAAGGGAAATAAAGTATTGAGGAATTCAATTTATTTCATACTAAATAATGATCCAATGTGTAGAGAATTGGACTACCAAAAACATATCATAGAAGTTGTCTTGGTGGTGAATGAATTTACATAATAGTTGTTGTCTAAATGAACAGTAAAAAGGGGTAGTAAGATTCCCATTAAATTATATATAAAATTTTAGATGTATTCACAAATTTTGAAACCCATTAATAATTTATTAGAAATTTGAATATATTAGGGATGGAAATATGGATATCAAATAAACATAATCGATAATTTATAGGACGGTTTCAAGACTATATTTTTATGTAGTCCACATCAAATATAAATTCAATTTCTGAATGTATTTTATGGATTTCCATAAGAGTAACTGTGCATGTCGTATCTCATAATAGTTACGTAATTACTATTTATGAGTTCTTTATAATATAACATGATGATTATAATACTATGAAAAATGGAAGAGTTACTATTTTGGTATGATAAATGAATGTATATAGTAATATGGAAAAATAATATTTTTTTTTTGAAAATATGTAAAAATTTTCAACATTTAATAAATATATTAGTTAGATTATACAATATTCCATGTGCCAATTTTTCAATGAATTTGGGATGCTAATCGTAGGGTTGTGAAAATTGATGAATTGGGAATCATGAAAGTGGATTTTAGTAAGAATGGGTTGAATAATAAACAACTTATAATGAAATCCAAAGAAGTAAATGTATTTTATTTCCACTAAATAGAATACAAAAAGTGACAAATTATATTATTATTGACAAAAACCAAATTATGACCATATAAAAAATTAACATAGGATGATCCTTTCATTTGGAAATCACCACTATTTATAATGAAATATTATTAGTGTAAGATCCTTTAGAGGGGGAGGGGCATCAGTGATCACTTTATGTTATGAATTCATCATACAAAAACCATATTTAAAACTTGTTAGAGTTACAATCCACTCAAATATATTTTTGAACCTATTTTTTTATAGTAATATAATTTAAGAGATCAGCACATGATATTTTTAAGGTTTTGTAAAAAGACACACTCCTTTCCATTTATGATACCCCCCAATACAAGGTATATTTTACTGACATCATTTGGGAATAAAAAGTCACATGGAACATCTGGTCCTACACCCCATTAATCATTTCTCCTTCTAACCCCAGTTCTAAATCCCAGAAATAAAATCCTCTTACATAGTTGGTTATAACCCCTACCTTCTAATATCTTATCCACTTCCTCCCCATCTCTTTTTAGAAACCATTTATAATCCATTTCTATAACTTTTTCTAAACCCCACAAAAATGGTGTCCCTTGTTCATTGCTAATCTTCCATAGAAATATCTTATTATTCATATATTCCTTCTCCAAAATAATGTTTTATCAACTTCACCATTTTATAATATAATATATTTTAAAAAATTATATAATATTTTTTTTGTCTTGAATCTTCCTATTGATCCTGGAAGGACCTAGAAAACTTAATATCACCTGTCAAATCATTTTTTAAAAAATTAACATTAGAAAAAGTCTATCTGATCAAGTTTCATCAGGTATGATCTTCCTTAGATGGGTCATAATATACATCCAATAGGTCTCTCTCTAATACTCCTAAAATCAATACACATTAGTTTAGTGAATATTTTTATGTTAAAACACAAACTAATGCTCATTTTCTCATTTGGTTCACTTCCTTCAACTAAGTAAAACCTTATTTGATAGTTGACCCTCATCTAATTCATTGATAGATGATACTTGGTTTGTAACATACTTATACACTCAATGAAACATGGATAATTTTATTCTTCTTTATGCGACTTTATCTAATTCAAATCTTTTAACTAATTAAAACCCTGATTGGATACCCCTGATCCAAATCCTTCAAAACATTTCAACATTGATATACAATTAGTGGTTCGCCCTTATAATATTGAACCATAAATATATATGAATGATTATTTGGTGAATAAGTGGGAACTAAAAATATTTTCTCAAACAACTATAACTCAAGTTTTAGAATTCCCACATATTTGAAATATATGAGATTCCTATTGAACATTAGTGAACACATTTGAAGACTCATTGAAACGTAGTGAAAGAAATTTTGATGGAAATTCATAAAAATAATTATCAAGAAACATATAAAAACATACATAAACATAGAAAAATAAAAAAAATTGGAAAAATAGATCATGGTCCTCATTATTATGGACATTACATTGTTTTTGAAAAACTTCATAAACATTTGTTCTTCTAATGTATATAATTTAATTTAATGGAACTTCCCCATTTGATACTAAATGTTTAGAATTCTTTATCCAATTGTATCATGAGATAAATACATGTATTATATTTCTTCACATGTTTCATCTCTATTTAGAACCTTCTAGTCATTGGGATTGACATATCTTTTTTCAATATTACTCAAATTATTCTCAAACATAACACTCAATTTTCATTCTGGAGTGCATTTGTAAAATGATATCATGAATATCTAAACATTGGTTCTTTATATTTTCCATACAATGTAACTTCCTACAATGTTCCCCTATAGATTTCTCCATACAATGATATTCATTAGATATCTCCATATGCTTCCATTTTCATGCTTTTCTATGTCTGATATATCATTTAGGTCTATCCTATAAAGAAAGCATCCTAATATTCATAAAAAAATATTTGTTATTTTTAACTAATATTTACATTGTTATATCTGATCCCATTATGTAATTCCATATTATGAAACTTCATAACATTTCTTCAAATTATCTGAATATTTCCACCAACATTTCATGAATATCATGTATCTAGAATTTATAACTCATCCTTTGTAACAAATTATCACACTTTTGGAACTCTGTTGATTCATCATTCTTCATTGTCCAATTTGCTTTAATCAGGTATGAATTTATTCATGTTAATCTGAGAAGATTAATATAGCATCCTAACCAATGAAATATATAGTTTTATATTATATCTTAATTATCTTTTCAAATCATGAAATCATTAGCATTCAATATTTTGACAACCATGACATCCTAGGTCAATCTTTGTACCACTGCATCTCTAGAACATGTAACATGGACTATATATATATTCATCCATTCACATTTATTATGAATTTATATTAAATTTTTTTAACTTCAAACAGTCTAAAACTTAATATTTCTATATAAACTCCTTATAACCCTTTTTCAAAACCCAGAAAAAACAATGCTAATTTCTCATTATCTGGTAATATTATTCATGCTCTGTTTGGTAACATCTTCTTGTATTAACATTTGTAATTCATTCCATTTGTATAAATGAATATAAAATTAGTTCACATCATGAGTACGTTCATGATATTCGTAACATTAATATCATTATATAATTATCTAACATTAATAATGTTTCCTAACATAGTAATGTAAATTAAAATACACTCTATAAGTAATGTTCCCCAGAAGACTACAACAATATCTCTACTATAATACTTTTCCAACATTCTTAAGTAAATTTCTCTTAAAAACATATTGATTTATTAAAAAAATTAAAACCACACTCACGTTTTTACAATAATATACTATTTTTATTGATTTCAATATCTATATAAATCTTCAAATATCATGGATGTTTTTATATTCTCTCAATAATTTTTCCCTAATTGATCTTTTCATTTTATTTCCCCTTCTATGTTTTTTATTCCCCATAGTAAATATAAAAGGAAATGGGTAACATAAAGGTCATCTCATCTCATCATCATCAATATTTGAAACTTATAAAACTTTTTCAAGTGAAAATAAGCTCTTAAACATTTCATAACAAAGGTCCTTTTTCGAATCAACTCTAAGAAAACATGTAAACATTTAGTGTAAAAATAATATTGTATAATCGAAGTGAAAAAAATTTTCATTAAAAATATACCATGTAATATATTCCTCACTCTTATTAAAAAATCATTATATTAGGAGTAATATGAGTATGTATTTTATGACTGATCATGCATCCATATCAACAGAAATATCAAAACTTTCCAACGTTAGAAATATAGCTTCCCAAACCTCTTATCTTTCATAACATCATTACTTATTCTTTAAGAAATATATCATACCCATAGAATGGATTCATATTCTATAACTATTATGTGTATCCCTAAAATACTAACCATTGTTGGAAAAAATATCCATAGTGGATTAATATTCTTACTATAATACATATATATCTCTAAGCCATAATATATAAAACTTATCCATTAATTCCTTGTATGTTAGTACAAATAATTAAGTATATTCAAAATTAGAAGGAACACCAAATTTAATTAAAAATGTTGATCTAACTAAGAGTCATCACCCAATATAGTCTTCATAATATTATTCATATATTTATCATGGGATGTACATTCATATTTATGGATACCCATCACAAATTTTATAATAAAATTACTATCATCTTTACAAACATCAAATAAAACTATTTTATTCTTTTTAAATTTTATAACATTATTATTAAATTTAGTTTATAACATCCCCTTTATGATTTCAACTTTTATGGTTATGATATTACTTCAACTTATATAAATTTTCCCATATTTTTACATGCGTTCATTTTTTTGAATCATCAAAACACTATTAGTTTGAAACTTATTTTCAACAATGTTCTAATCATATTTGTTTTTACATTTTCATTAATAGGATTTTCTTCTTCCTTTATATTTATAACAATTTCAATTTGATATGGAAAAATAACTAAAAAAACTTTCTTACATTTCTCAAATATCCATTTAGTCCACAATATTCTAAAACTTATCACTTGTATTTTCATAGTAATTAATATTCTTCACCTCCTCAACATTATTTTCATACTCAACAAACAGTCTATAATTATTTACCTCCTGGTTCATTATTTCTCTCTATTGGTTCATACCAATTTCATAGAAGAGACATATCAATCTAGAATGAATATTATATGAGTCCAAATACCCCGAAACTCTTCAATGAACCATGAAACTCAATATTTCATATTAAATTGAGTAATTATCTATTTTTATTTATTATTTACATTTTAAAAAAATTTGGGGACATTGTTTAGAAAGATAAATTCTTCATGAATAACAGTCATTCTTAGTAGAGGGTGATATCAAGAAAATCATAACATTGGATCCTTTATTTTTTGAATAAAAATATGTACATTTTGATTGTTTGGGAGTAGAAACAACCTGCTTATGTGAACTCATCCTTTCACCATCATGGAAAAATTCTCCTTTAACATCTACTGTATTAGTAAAGAATTATATGATCATTATTAACTCACGTTGTGCTATATAAGAATCATTAATTTTGTTTAGGATAAAATCATCTTCTTTCTTATTAAAAAATTATTTAATAACATTCAGCTTCTTTTAGAATTCAACCAACATCATCTTGTCATACATACATTCATCAACATGTTTTGTTTCTATGATATTGAGGTTCTCGATCTCATTGGTGTCCCTTAAAAAAAATTAGTATCCTTTCCATATTATGTACATTTATTTTTTGATATCAAAATTCATTATGGTTTATTAACACATTTATTATATTCACAACATTCTCAAATGTTATATCTTTAACATCATTATTCAACTATTTCTAGTCCTTCTATTGAGGTCTGATTTTCTAAAGATAATATTCAAGGTTTTATTTTAGAATAAAATAAGGTTCTATTCTATATTCTATATAATCATCTCTATCTGATAAATAAGTTCCCTTTTTAATGGAATCTAATTAGTTAACATGAAATTCAGATTCATTTTTGGATTAAGAATCACCATTCATTTTTCTGCACACAAAGCTTTTATTCTTCTTAATAAGATAAATTAACTTATATTTCATCCACTTAAATTTTCAATATATCTCATATTCTTCTTCTAATATAGAATCATAAATATTCTTCTTAAGATAATTTATTGAAAAATTATTTATCCATAAAATTACAAAATTGAAGTGATAACATAACTTTTTATTTTTATTTTCACTTTTTATTATCTCTTATATAGAAGGTAAATGATTGAATTAAAGTATTATTCATCATCCTTAGCTTCGAAATCAATTGATTATTCTTATACCTTTTTTTCATCATTTTTAATAAATCATAAAAAGATATATCTTCATTATAAATCTTATTAAATAATATTTATTATATCATTTTATAATTCACAAGAATATTATCATGATCATCCAGAGATACACATTGTTGACCTTCTAGAGATGAAACATTGGAATTAAATCTCTTAGGAGTCATTTTCATAAATTTCATAAACATAATAAAATGTTAAATATTTTCATTGAAATAATTGACATTGCTAATAATATCATTGACCATTATAAATTATTTATCAAACCTTTCTTCATTATCCATAATAATATCTTCAAACCATTTCATCTATGTTTTCATCTTAGTTTTGCAGACATTTTCATTTCCTTTATAGTTTCTTCTCATCATATCTAATATTTTACCCATTTTTACCCCATTATCATTGAAAAACATTATCTGAGAGAGATATAAAAAATAAATTTTTTATATTTTCCATCATATTCCCATTTTCTATTATCAATATATATAATAAAAATGCCATTAATGTGAGTAAATCTAATGGTTGTATCATATATATCATTAAGTATATATGATACAATATCGGTTAATATTCTATTTTCTGAACTATTACAGTATATACTATAAAATTTGTGAAAAAACATCTATTCACAACATATAAAAAAATTTATACAGTTATTTATTTCAGAGGGAACCTCCTCTAATTCAAATTGAATATCCCTGACCTATATAGGATAAATGGTAAGGTGATTAGGTGATTAGAAACCATTTTATTTTACTATTTATTCATAAGAAATCAACCTCTATAACATGAAAGATTTATGATCCATTTAAATATGTATATAAACATCACATAATATGTAGTAATATAAATTAATAGATCAAAACATGATATTTACATGGTTCAGTAAAATAATGTTACCTCAACATGTTGGATAGCCAACCAACATGGATTAATTTAGTAACATCTTTTTGGAATTAAAAGGTACAAACATCAACTAGTTATATATTCCATTAATCATTCATCCATTTAACAATTTTTCTCTACCTAAATTATCAATGATTTTTTTTCATTCTTGATTATACCCCCAAATGTTTTTCTATGTCAACTTATTTTCCAACTGGTTATAGACCCCATCCATAATTCTATTCATTAACAATTTCTAAATCCCTCTATAAGATTTTCATTTTTCTTCTTAAAACCTTTGTAGAAAAATATTATTCTTTTGCTTTTTTTATCTGGAACCAAGTTAGATCACCTTTTTATGCTTACAATATTTAACATCATCACAAACTCATTTTAGAGATTGTAGGTCCCCAATAAATTCAAGAATATTGAATATAAATAGAAAACTAAACCTCAATTTATAGAAATATTTATAGAAAATTACCTTATCCAAAGTCTAACTAATCAATACGCATTCAGTATTCCCTCTATATTATGGATCACAATATCCATTCCTTAGATATCCATCTAATACTCCTCAAATCAATGTAATTCAATATGGTGAAACTCATTCCAGTTATCATCATTTTGGGTGTTATTTTTAGTCTAGTTATCTTCCTTCATGTAAATAGAATCTTCTTTGATAATTCATGCTCATCCTTTTCATTGATTGATGATACTCAGTATAATACTTTCTTCTTTTCAAAAAAAAATGAATGATATTATTCCTCTCAAATATGCTTAGTTTGATTCTCATGCATCATCCAATAGACCCTAGGTTGGATAATCATGTCACAAATCATTTTTTTCAATTTGACTCCATAAAATCTGAATAGTGATTCACTCCTATAATATTGCACCACCCTTTTATAAGCGTTCTTCTCTAGTGAATAGTAATGATCTGAAAAATATTTTCCTACTCAACTGATACTCATTTTATAAACATCCCACCAAAATTGAATGTCAATGGAAACCTCTGTAACATTATAGATCATTTTCAATAATCTTACAATCAGGGTGTACGTCAACTTCTATTAACATCCTCAAACACAAAATTGAGGGCCTTCTTCAAAATTAATTTACCTTCACAAGATAGTAACTATTGAATGAATAAATTATCATCATGATTGTTGAAAAAATTAAAAATATATATTTTATGACCCTTTGAAATATGTTTGAAAAAATAAAGTTTGTCATACATTGCATGAATTTTTGTTTCCATTGGTACATCATTATCATTCTTCAACTGATGAAATCACAAGCCAAATATCTATCTAATATATATTCACCATGTTCTAATCTATTGGGAAACATATTATTGTTTGGATTAATATAACTCTATCCAATAAAACACAAATTCATATCATATATTGTATTTAATTTTTTCCCTATAGACCCTTCAACCAAATATAATAAATATATATTTGTTGTATTTTTATAGTATCTTGAGAATGTAACATTATCCATTCTAACCTAATATATTTTAATGACATGAGATATGCACTGGTTATCTCTATCTGATAAATTTTCATGTTATTTTCTATATGATACATCTTTAAACATTGTCTTGTATACACTATATATTGATCATTATACAAATAGATATTTTACATTGTAACTGAAGTTCTTATTGATTTATCAAAACCCATTTTTCATTTCCTTCTATTGAAAATTTACTGTATTTTTTTGACTGATTAGAAATTCTCTAAATTGTTAATCTAATTATCCTATATGAGGGTTTTGCAACGCATCATTTGTAGTAAACATTTTTATTATTTTAACTCCATTGAGTCATCATATCACATGTTATAGTTTCCTTATATTTAGTATGATTTTTTCCATGTTCATCTAGTGAGTTTCATATAGCTCCCTCATTAATTCTCTACACATGTTTTCACATTATGATCATTATTTTTCCAATCATGATAACTTCATCAATAAATCCCTTGAATTTTGAAACATTATATATCAATCTCCATATAGCCACATCGTAAACAATGTAACATAGCGTACATACATATCTATCTGTTCAAATTGGGCTTGTGCATATGAAAACATTGTTCAACAATATACAATCTTAAAATTATTCATTATCCATAATGTAAATTATTATCCATCATATAATATGATTTAATGTTTGTGAAACTCAATTATCTCCAACTGTTAACATCATCCCTATTACATCTAGTAAAAAAATTCATTACCTTTGGTACCATTTTATAATTATAAAAATTCATATAATCTAATAATAGATCATTTTTATTTTTATGCTCTTGGGATCATGAATATTAGAAATACATATTCTTAAATGAAGAATGATTCCTATCATTGTAAATTATACTTCCATACAATCTATAAAGCAAGATCATCTTAATAATCTAGAAATATATCATCTCCCAAACAACTCTAAATTTATAAAGAGACTTTCAATTCAAACTTATTTTGATATAATGAAAAAATATACAACCAAAATCACTATTTATTTTATGGGGTTTTCCCAATATAGATGGGTTAATTATTCTCAAAGGATACTATAATGAGGGTATTTTTATACACGATAGAGGGGTAAGATTACATTAACCTTTAAATAAAAATTGAAATATTTCAAGAATCATATTATTAATTTTTAATATACATTATGTTACCTCATATAATTATATAATAACTACTAATTTTTTAATATAAATAAAATTTTTAAACATAATGTATTATCTATATACCAATGTTCTAAATCTAGAGGAAAAAATTGGTTTATATTCATGATGATACTCCTAATACAGTGGAACTAAATGTTTCTCCATACGAGGATGCTATAAATATTTAGTAAAAATATATTTATAATATTGAAAGTAATGAAATGGTAGAAGGTGAATAACCTTTGTTTGAGAAAACATAAGTGGAATGTAGTGCATCATTCATAAGAAAAATTATAATGCAGAGAAACAATGGATTAAAATTTGAGGTTGGATATAATGAACCTAACTAGCCTATAAACCCTAACATGATCATTTTCAATATTTATATTGGCCTCACAACTCAAATGAAAGTGATGATTGATTTAGATACACAGAACATTGTTGTTCCTACACTGAAGGCACTAATTTGGGATGTGATTAAGGTAAAATAACGATATTATTTTTCTATTTTACTTAAAATGTAATAAAACATTAATTTACTATTTATTTTCGATTGAAAAATACATTTATACTAGATGAATCTCGAATAAAATTTTTATTAATGGTTACAGGAAAGGATCCTATATAATTTAGGAAAATTCATATTTTGTTTCAAATAAAGGATGTTGATGGTAAATTAAACCCAATTACTATATATATATTAAAAATTATGAAGCATGGAATGTTTTTATTGGCCATATTATAGAGGAATATTTTTAGGAATATTTTTATTGGTGAAACATTACATTGACATATGTGCATTAATCCTTTTTTCAGAATTTTTTATTTATTAATGAGAAAATGAGGGCTAAAAATAATAATTTTGAATAAAAAAATATACGCCTACCATAATGTAAGGACTTGGTATGAATCTATTAAAAAATGGAATGTATATTAAATCTAATGTAATAATATTATGTGGCAGAAAACAAAAGAATAATTATTTTACCCTATTTAAATATAGAATGATTAATAAAAATAAAAATCCTCTTTCATCCCACATTATTTCCTATTGAATAGGGCCCATGTAAATAATTTTGGAACCCCAGTAGTTGAAAACACCAAAATAGTGGGGATCATGTGAATATATGACATAATATAAAATATTTTGTTTTAAATCCATATTACAAAACCATGACTACTTATTTTATTTTTTTTATTTGATTTGGACATAAGAATAATAATCGATTATTCTCAATAATATACTAATTTAAGTGTTATTTATGTTTCTAGAATAATATGTTGAATTTGGACGAGTGAATTTTTGAGTTTTACGTCGAACATATTTTGAGAAAATAAATTCAAAAGTGAAAAAGAAGGATTACATTCATGTATGAATATATGTTATAGAAGAAAATATTAATTTATTATATGAGTTATTATATAATTTTATAGGGGGTATCAAATAGAATAAAAAAACATGAAAAATAACATTAAGATCCACCTCCATCCTAGTATGTAGGATGGCGACAACCCTCAAATTTCTTCCTTACTGGAGGTAATAAATGTTTTCACAACTATTTTAGTGAAATCTAAATTAGGAATATATTCAAATGCATGATATATTAATATTGTACATATCAACATTGAGTATGATTTAAACCTATTATCAACATCCCATCATATTGTTTTGATGTGTATAGTGTATAATATCAATGGATATATTCTACATAACACCATCATCAAAAGATCATGTGAGAGTTATGATTGAAATATCTCATTATCTGAGTTCCAAGCTACCTATTATCCTTGATGATTAGGATGATCACAAATTCAAATAATTTATTTGAACATTCATTCGTGGTTTTTATAACATATAAAAATACATGTCGATAAAAAGTTTTATACATTCAAATTTAATTTTTATAAAATCATTTTACAATTAATGAAAAAGGACTAATCTGATGAATTTTTTTATAGATGGATAAAATAAAGACGGAATAGAAGGTTGAATGGAAGTAATATAAATGATATATCATCTAATTGAAAAGGACTTCATGAAGTTATGTAACCCTTCTAGTAAAACTATTACATCCACTTCTATTGAATTTTAATGTGGATAAAATTTTAAATGATGGTAATATGTAAAAAAATGAATGAAAATTTTTATAAAATTTCCATTACATACTATCTTACTAGTGAGAATATAGATTAAATACATAATCATATATGGTTGTGAGTACTAGGTTTAAATGTATACGTTATGTGTGTTTCTATAACCTATTTGGTCAAAAACTGATCTAATATATAAATTACTATTTATTTCTATTAATATTTTTTTAATATATATATATATACATTATTACTATTTAAAGAGAAACCCCTTAAAATGATTATTGGGACTCATTATTCCTTGAATCAATTCTACAAAGTAATATTCATAGGAAAAAATGAAATATTAAAAAATATTGAACCAAATATATGAAAATTTTTAATAGAAACTTACAGATGAATAAATATTCTTAATTCCCATGATGATGGGGGTAAAACTCTATAATCTAATCATTTCGAATATATTTTTATTTTTTCAATTACATATTCAATTTTTTATGGATTATTTTTATATAATTTCATTAGTATGGATAATTGAAGTATTTATTTGGATTCAATTCAGGGACTACCCAAAAATCATCCATACATAATTATTTTTAACAATTTATAATACAACATATTAATCATTTTAAAAATAAATTTCAATTTTTACATTTTATATAAGGGTTGAATGAAAAAACATTACAATATAAAAGTGTTTAATTATCAAAAAAAGAATGGTTTTAGGATGGTCCATGTGTAATAGATGCTAATAAATTAATATAAATAGGCAAATATTTGGGTATATATAATAATATTTCCTAATAAAGACACATTTCAGAAGAATCTAATTACTTTAATCAACATTTATGTTTTGTCTAGAAAAAACTAATCGAAAAACTTTTGGTTATTATGTTTGAATTTATTTGAAACATATGAAATTCCATAAAAAAAGTAGCATCCCCAAAGAGTTATTTCTGATGATAATTACAATTTCATTTATAAAATTTATTATTTGTAATTTTATTTATAGTTTTCTATTACTACTATAAAGATAAAAAGTCAACATATTCAAAATAAGAAATTTTCTTTTTTAAAATGACTGTGATGAATTCCTGGTATTATAATGTATGAAAACATCAAGAATACATGAATTCTTATTACTTGCGTTATCAATTTTCTCATCAATTTAGCAATGTATATATTAGGTAATTTTAGTATAATTGTTATCTATGGACTATCTACATAATTTTCATTGAGATAATACATAAATGATATCATGGAGAATTGATTTTTATCTATGCTTTTTTCCCTTTAAAGAAAAATAAATACATAGACAAAATAAATTCTATAAACATTATAGGATATAAATGACGAAGCCAGGTAGTATTTGTTCTCTTAATTCATCTTTGTGTTCTTTATTTTATCTATTTATGTTTTTAGTGCGTGTTTTGCAGTTTATCATTGACTAAATAATTTTTTCCCACATTTTGATAAGGAATTTCATTTAACAAAACACATCAGTCAATGAAAACATATCTAACATGCTCTAATTTATTTAATACTTAAGGAAAATGACCAATAAGTAATTGGTAATGAGTATAAAACATTCTCACATCAATCAAGAACATATTTTAACCTACATAAGTAAATGTTTATATTCATTATTTTAATTTTATAATTATTTAAATGTAAGAATCTCTCAGTGGAAACTAAAAAAATACACTAAAATTATCTTGATACATTATGTGAATTTAAAAAAAAGTATTTGAGATTGGTTGGATGTAATTAATTGGTCTTGTCCATCCTTCTGATAGATACTTGAACAATCCATCCATATTCCTGAAAGGTGTTCTTGATCCCCACATGATGGAAACAATTATGATAACAAACATGGGAACACTTTTTCCCAATATTTATAGTAAAATAGATTGTATGAATATAATAAAAACACAACATGACTATAATATACATCAGATTACTTGCCAGAAATAATAAAAATAAAGAAATATATTTAAAATAAAAATAAACACACTACATAAACCCTTCACTACCCAAGTCATCCACCCCTAAACAGGAAACTCAAGCTACCAAAAATTCCCTTTTATCTATTTTTATGGTATATATCTAGCCTCCATCTATATAAATAGATAAAATACTAATTATCCAAATATAGTAAAATAATTTTCTTTCCTAAAATTCTATTGAAAATCACTAAAAGGGAAAATAAAATATTAAAGCAAGATCCTAAAACTGAGATGAGAAAATAAATGTGATCTAATTAGAAATCAGTAGTCAACCAAAACCCACCAAAACTATATAGTATTTTTTTAAAAGAAATTAATCCACACTAGATTGAAGTTAAATTAATAAGTTGTTTATTCACATATATGTCATTAGAAACCAAACAAGTACCTAATCTCTTTTGAAATACTTTCCCTTTGTCTTCCAACCTCAAAAGTAAATTTTTTAAAATAATCCCTCAGAAAAAGTGATTCCAGAACGACACAAATATTTACTTTTATAAAAACAAATTTTTTCTATCTAAATGAAAATGGTTTCATTGAAAAATTTAACTATATGAATCTATATTTATATGAAAAATCTCATTTTGAAAATAACTTTAAAGAACCCACATAAGATTCATTAATTTAAAAATTGATTTTGACCATCTTTGAGAACTCATTTAACAAAGAAAAAGAAAAAACACACACATATCAATAATAAAATATCTGGAACCACATATATCTAAAAAATGCATCAAAAATAAGCATCAATTGTTCCATAACCATGATATCACGGGAAATGATACAAACAAACACTAGAACAAACTCCCATAAAATTATTCACTATGAAATAAAGTGTATTATGAGTAATACATAATGTCTCTAACGTGTTAAGTATCTAATCTTATAAGGGAATGGCTATCCATAACTAGATATTGACTCTCACTGTAGTCTACAAACATGCCTTACAATTAGAACACAGAATCATCATTGTGATGAAAAACCCCCATATATCCTATGTTCTTAGTATGACTGGTGGTAAACTAGATTCCTATAAACCAACTAGATAAAAAATCTTGAACATTCACATAGTACCCAATTTACCATGACCGATAAAGGAAGTGAGGCATAATTCAAACATGACGATTCCAATATAGAAGGAATCTCCAAATATTCCCTCACCCCAAACATCTATAGATGAAAATCCCGACATAGAATTTATACCATTTCATAAAAAAAACATTATAACAAAATGGGATAACAAACCCCCACATAGTGATAATGAACCCAGAAAAGGGTTAAATAAGATATAGGAAATCGGGGGGTGGATTTCACTATCACAATTTTATAACAATGTGGCGACCAAAAAATTTAAAATAAGACACATCTGATGATTCATACCATTCACAACTCATAAAAAACATTCTTATACACAATTGTGAAAATTATTTAAATCAACCACATATTCAAAACATTTCAAAAACACCCTTAACAAGATGATTTTTTCCATTTAAATTCAATAAAAGGTCGTAGAACACCCATTTCAGTCAAAAATATTTTCATAAAATCATTCAAGGCACATTATCAATATAAAAGTAACAAAGAAACATTTCATGTCACTAATATAAAAATAAAAAATCTCTTTATAAACCATTTTGAGGTCAAAAAATAACTATCAATGAAAATTCCCCTTTAATAAGAGTTTTCACTCCATGAAAACAAAAAATAGGCCAAAATGAAACAATTTAGATTTATAAATATTATAAATCCAATGATTCATTTCCAAAAATTCTCTGTACAATTATAAATTCAATTTCAGACAAGAAAACAATGACATTATATAATAAACCATTTACTACAACCACCATGTCAAAATGAAATGATTTTAAAATATGAAATATCAATTAAAAATAATAACAATTTTATAAATGAGGAATTTAGAAAGAAAAGAATAAAAGTTTAATTTCAAAATTGAAATAACTGCATAGAAACACCTACCTAAGACATGTCACATATGAAGACAACCACTCGAATCAACCCTTTTAAACAAACAGACATATGCCCCTTCCCATATTTAAAAGAACACCTAGTTCCATCAAATATTTTCACACCACCGTGTGTGAATATATACAAAAGGGTAATTATATATATATGATTATATTTTTATATACATTTAATTCACCAGTAAAGAGACCCACAAACCCATAAATAACAATGATGTGAACTAAAATTCCCAAAAACCTAATTATGATTATTCTAAAAGAAAAGGAAAGCGTAAAACCAACCTCAAACGATGATGGGTGAGATGAAAAGGAAAAACATAGTTATCCTTCATCCATGGATGATGATACACGCATGAATCCAACCCAAGAGACACATCACACTCCCTATGAAGAAGGGAGGCATAAAAATCATGCAACTAAGTGCCATGTACTTCCAAAAATCAAACTGGATGATGAGGATAGCGAAAAACATTAGAATAATTAAAAATGAAGGAGGCAAAGACCTTACAATGCGTTTTTAACCATGAGACAAAAAGGAATCATTGATGAACACTGTGGAGAGGGGAGCTCAGGGGAGGGGTGGAATGTGGTAATAAAGGTGGGGGATAGGGTGTTTCATGAGATAAGGGACAATGTTTTGGGGACAATTAAGAATATGGGTAAAAAGATACAAATATGAGATAATAAAATAAGTTTTATAAATAAATTTTATATGAAACACAATTAAGATAAATAGTTTACCAAAATGAGTGTTATCGATGTCTCCCATACTAGAAAAGCATGGGGAACCCCCACTCTTACCCATTTGTAGTCACATTATTTAGCTAAAGATGTTGAAATTGCATGATGGGGATCTTTCCTGGTTATATACCCCCACATATGGATGGTTCACAGTTACTCCTAACCATACACAAACCATGCGATTGACCAATACCATTATAAAAAATTAAAACAACTCAACAAAAAGATATCAGTACATCAAAAACGATAAAAGTTAATTAAATTAATTAATAAATTAATACCACCTTGATACGATTGGTGTCATATAAGAATTAGAAACAGATCAATCTGACATAAAATGTATCCTACATGACTAAATGTTCGTGGTGTTATATAAAAGTGACATTTTTGTTAAAAACATGAACCACTCATCGAAAATAGAGAAAACATAATCATATTATCTTGATAAATTGGGAAAATAATCCAAAATCCATTTTTGATATATACGAATCATCCACACATCAACTGACACACAACTTGTCTAGTATTATTGAATGTAAATTTTTTATTTAAAAGATAAATTTTAGTCCAAAACACATATCACCCAATAGTAACTATGAAAATATACATGTAGTGTCATAAATATTTAATATTATGTTATATATAAATAACTTTTTATATGTAATAATCAATTACACTTCACTCTATCATAGAGTGTACATAATTTGACTGTAATAGTGTGTTTTCAGTTTAAATGTATAATTTTATTTCCAAACATGAATCATTAACTAATGACTATGAAAATAATGTCATAAGGTCTTGATATATTATAAAAAAAATCCATACATGGTTATTGGCATAGGCTTGAGTCCTTCCAGACTCGGACACTGGGCATATTATGCCTAAGGACATTCAAATCCATTCCCTAACAAGGTAATGTGTGGCTTGCACTAAGCTTAGATCTTCCCCCAGTGGGAGGAAATCATTACCATTACACATGTTTTGTTCTTGGGGGATTACCTATGTTTTAAAGGATCTGTATAATACTTCCTGAGAACCGAGTTCAAATCTGTGTGGGTGAATTTACTAATAAATTAATATTTTGGTTGTGACACATAAAATGATGAAAGAAGATAGTGACACATGTAGGATATATGTAGATGATGACATATGGATGATACATTCCTAGTGATTTAGGAAAGATGATTCATGAATGTCATTTCGCAAGGATTTCAGGCATTGTTTTGTCCTGCAATCCAGCTTGGCCAAAGATCCGTGTAATAAATAAATAATGTATGATGGTTTGGCTATCCTCTTGGGAGGGCTATAGCCTACCTATCTGTCATGTTTGTGTGGTGTGTGTGTCTTTTATTGTAATTATACTCCCAAGAACCTAATATATATATATATATGATACACACATAAATTTTTACATGACGAAATCAATAGAATGTTAATCTAACACACAATGTTCCTGTTGGGACTCGAAGTATATAGTTTGAGTTTAAAAAATAAATTTTATTCAAAATAAAATTTCAGTCATTAAATAAATTAAAACATATTTATATTATCCAGATATTTTAATAAAATTTCAAAATTCATTTTTTTACATTTAAGAATTGAGAACACATTAATCTAACAAATAACACTCAGATTCTCTTGAAAATTTTGGAAAATTATTTGTATGTAATTTGTGTGTTTAATAAAATTTTTTATTTCAATCAAATACACCATGTTCCTTATATGATTGAAACTTGATGTTTTGAATTAAATTTGACATTTTTTAAAAATAATATCACATACTAAAAATTAAGAAAACATTCTCAAATATTCATTATATTTTAGTAGAAGGATATATAAATAATATTTGATATGTAGGAATAAGCCACACAATATTCCAAAACAATGTACTTATTGTGTGAATCAGAGTGCATGTCCTCAGTTTTAAATAAACATTTTGGTTCAAAAAAGTAGTCAATTACTGAAAACATGGAAAATGAACTTGGATTGTCTAAATAATTTATAAAAATGATTCATAATGCCTTTTTATGTATAAAAATCATCCAAAAATAAATCTGATACACAATTTGTGTATTAATACTAAAATTTCATGTTTTTATTTAAAATTAATATTGCATTAGAAAACCCACTTCTCTAAATAAAAATTTATAAAATTTAATTAGATTGTACTAATAGATTACGAAAATTACCTACAAGTTATTTGTGACTTGTATAAGCCATAAAAACATAATTATTATTCATGTTGTGTCACTACCCATTATGGTTAATTTAATTTTTTATATATTTATTTAATTATAATAAATTTATTTCTCAATTTCTTGGTTGCACAATTTAATTATTTTATTTTAGATTTTTGGTATGGGTTAACAGTTAGCGCATGGTCAGTATAAATAGATTGAGTGTTTCTATCACATTTCAAAGAAATAATATTATCTAGAACATGGTTTCATTAAACATGTGATCTTCTCATATATTATACCCAAGGGCGTCCATTAGGGGTGAATTATTGGTGAATAGTTTTGCGGTTTGTTCGTCCAAATAGGTCATGATGCCATATTTTTTTAATTTTGTTTTCTGTTTCCATTTTTCATTTTATTTTATTTTTTTAGTATCTTTTATATATTTTCTATTTATTTCATGTCACACCCTCCCTTTTTCACTTATCTATTATGTGTATAAAGGGATGGATATTCCTCTTCTCCACTTCCTCTCTCATGTAAGTGGAATTTCTAAGGTTTCTCTTCACTATTTCTCATTTGGTTCCTTGTGGTAGGGATTCATCCTCCTTCCCCAAATAATTTCCTCTATTTTATTTTCTTCTTCACTTATCACATTCTATGTACAATCCCTAATTGATTGTGGGGGTTTCTTTTTTTCCATTTCTAGTTCCAAGGGACTGTGGAGTTTAATTAGGGCTCGTTCTAGAAAAAACAACAAAATTTGACGTGTTAACCATCAGAATCAGGTCGTTATTCATCCACACTTCATATTTGGATAAATTTAATTTTTTTTCATTATTCAGTTTCGCAGGATTTTCTATTGAATTTCACACCTTGTAAATTTGAAAAAATACCACTATTTTCAAATCTTGTGAGTTCTAGATTGGTTACCAAATGTCTGACCATTTAAATTGAAAACTATAATTTCATGAATTTTTTAGTGTTTTAATATTATTATAATGATAGTATATTATGTAAATTTATTGCGATGATAAGAATTATTTACATTAACTCTTTTCAAAATTTCCCTCAGTTTCCTCCATGAGTTTTAGTTTAGGAAATCTGGTTTTCAATTTTTTGAAGTATCAATAGTTATATGTTTTTAATTGATTTCTAAAATAGATTTTATAATGGAAATTAGGATTATTTTGGTTTTTTTTCCTCCCTATCTATTTCTAAATTAATATCTCATATTATGATTGGTTTCCAAAGACCACAAAAATAGATATTAAATATTCTTCTTTGTTTTAAATATGTCTTATAAACATATACTAGTATAAATAAAGATATAATCTTTATAAATATTATCATTTGTATGAGTGAATATATGCATTAATACATTGTGTATGTATGTATAAATAATTATATATATGTTTGTATGTGATAAATAATTCCTTGAATAAGATATAGTCGGTTAAAAATGTATTTCCTGAATGAATAGTGTTTCTTTCTAGATGATGATTCCTCTTTGGAATGTTGAGATTCTTCCAATAGAATTAAAACCCCAATTAAGGGAGACCACTTTGTTTTGGAATTAGTATTTGTATTGAATGGGTTGGGGGGTTTTTGTAATGGATGTGTAACATGGAATAGAAGAGGGGTTGTACATATGAAGGGAGTTCGATGTTCAGAAAGTGAATTATACATTTTATTGAAATTAGTGTCATAGACATGTATTTGATAGTTTCATAAAACTATCCTCCATTTATAATTCTTAGGAAGCCCTGGTTAATTAGGAGGGAGCTGTAAGAACACATGGTTCAAATTTTTATTATTTTATTGAAACTAGCATATCTGAGATATACTTGTCCTATTTGTGGGATATACCCCTTGTTTAAACCAATAATGCAGATTCAAGTGTGTCAGTTGTGACATAATTTGTATCTATATACAAAGGAGATTTATTATGTATATTTTATAGGTTTTTCTGAGTCTATATCAACTTGATCCTAAGGTCTCATGATACCCATTTAATATAAAAAAATTTCACTTTATTTTGTGGAATTTTTATGAAATGGTTTCCAATTATATGTTTTCCTAATGAAATTATTATAATATGTATGTTAATTCTTAGAAATTCATTCATCGAATTTGTATCATTTTTCTCAAATGTTTCTAAAAATAAAAATTTGAGGAATTAATTTTTAGATATCATCATGTTTTTTAATAAAAAGGAAACCCCTAATTTTATACATATATTTTTGAACTATCATGAGGTGGTTTACACTATAAAACTGAAGCACATGGTGTGTTTTCTCTTTTGGCATCACTACTATTTTTTTCATTCCTCTATATTTATCATTTTTTAGTTACAGGTTTCATCTTATGTATTCAGGTTCATGGGTAGTTGAGGTTTTGTTACTTAATAGTGGTTGTAAAGTCACTACAAGGAAAGTATTCATTCAATTTAGTTTAATCTCAATCACTTATATTAAATTCATAACATATGGATTTATTTATTTCTATTGATGGTGGAAAGATATAGTTATTTTGTGACAATAAAATCCACTCGATGGGTGTATTTTAAATGTAAGAGAGTTAGATCATCAATGTATGGGAGGTTTTTGTAGCTCGTGTGATTTAATGTAATATTTTATGGGTTTTTATATGTTTTCTCTTTGAGGATTTAATTTTCCAAAATTGTGGATATTTTATGTATGGATTCATTATTTAAGAATTTATATAATTTTTTATGCTCATTTACAAAATTATTTATTGGGTGAAATCATTCCCATGTGGTGATTCATTGATTTCTCGAAACGTATATCGGACTTTGGGGGAAGGGAACACCCTTCAGGCCTTTCCACATGATGGGTTGTGCATCTGATAGAGGGAAACATTGGTTCATTTCAGGACAAAATTTTATTAAAACAGTTTATTGATATTTGGGGTGTTTGGTATATTGGAGATAAGATTTTTAGCAATCATGATGAATTAAAAGGAAGATATTTATGTTTTGTTTATCATAACAAATCTCTAGTTTTCAGAGATTTTTAGGGTTTGAGTCTTTGGATTTTTGGAGATGTTTAATTATTTTTTGGTTTTGAGATTTTAATGTTAGTGAAAAAGTTGAAAATGGTGAGTTCATAAGTCTTATAATGCTTTTTGGATCCCGATTAAATGGATTGGGATGACTCATAGTGTTAGATCTGTAGTTAGTACATAGTCTACCAAGACATGCACCCATGTTGTAGACTAATATTATTCCCCTCTTTAAATTTTAATTTGGAATTTTCTTGGTGTTTTGATAATTTCATGTAGTTTTTTAAAGTTTTTCTGTAAGTATTAATTATTAAGATTATGATTTTAATATCATGATGTTTTGGATTTAAAGACTGAAATAAATGTGTTTTTGTAAATTAATCAGGGGGTTGATGAAGGCACCATTGCTCCTTTCAGAGAAATATATAGGTCCCCTATAATTTCTCATTTGATTTTTGGGAATGATGCCTTCTTTTTTATAAATGGGAACTTTAGGAAACTATCATATTTTAACAAGGTTATGTAGGTTTATGGAAGGTGGAGTGGGAAGTGGGTGAATAAGGAGAAATTCATCATTTTCCTACCCAGACGGTGCACTAGAAGTAGAAGGTGGAGGATAATGGAGAAACCTATATTTCCTATAAAGGAGTTTCCTTCCATGTATCTGGGTGTTCTTTTATGTGACAGCTGGGATCACAAGTAGTTGTTCAATGGTATCATCAATAGTATCACTATGAAAATTCGGAACTGAAAAATCAGGTTACATTCATTCGAAGGAAAGATCACCATTGTTAATAGTGTTTTTACCTCTATACACATTCACATCCTATCCATTGTAAAATGTCCCAAGGGGATGGTTCTCCTAATGTAAAGTGTTTTACCTGTCTTCGTGAGGGATTTCCCCTAGACCAGGAAATGTCACTGGGCTTCCTTGGTTAGGATTGAAAAAACCCATAGAGGAAGGGGAGGGGTAATTTGGTGTTTAAATGACTTATTGCATTCTTTACATGCACGGATTTCCTGGGAAATCATATAAGGAAGGTCCCTTGGGGCCACATTCATGCGAGGTTGATATGGTGACAATTGGAGGAGATGGGGTTCAAACTAAAGGGGGTTATCGAGGATGGAAAGAGGCCTGACTGAGCGCCTAGATATTTTGAAAGTCATGGTCATGTTGTTTTTTTCAGCTATGACATATCTTTATAGAATAATTCTGGGGATTTGGAGGAGTGTCTCTTCTACCTAGGGTTCCATGTTCTTGACATCTTGTTCGTGGATGCAATTGGCCATGAGTGTTTTATTTTGGTTGTTCTCAACACCTTGAAGAATCACATTTTTAGAAAGCATTCTACTAGAGGTGGAAGAGGTCATGTGATAATTTTTGGATCTGTTTCAAGATGTTTTATCAGCAAATCCATTCATGAGGGAATGCAAGAGTTTTCGGGTTCAAATGTTCGCGCCAAAAATATGTGGGTGAATTTATTCCCACAAAACATAATTTCTTGGTTTGGAGGATGAGGAACTGTGTGCAACCAATTAATGATATTATCCAATGTTGGAGTATTATCTTGTGTTCTCAATGACGGTGTTGTGATAATACAGGTAGAATGTCGCCATAGAATCATTTCATTGGGGTGAGTGGGAAGAATTCCTTAGGACTTTTGTAACGCAATTCCTAAGCTTGGTTCGGCGCGGAAATTCTGTGGACAAGTTTTTGGGCTCCTACATTGATGAACTATCTGCGGAAAAAGGGAATGCCAAGGACTATGCTGTTGTTTTCACTACTATCTGCTGGGTTCTCTTGGAGGAACGGAAATCCAAGAGGGGGGTAGTGCATGACTGTAGCGGCTAGGTCCGACAACAGTTCAACATTTTCTTAATACCTCAAAATGCAGTTGGTGCTGAAGTGAGAGGCCTCCATTATAGTATTTCCATGTGTGATTTCAACAGCCCCAAGCTTTAACTGTGTGGAGATAGATTTTTCGATCCTTAGATGCCTCCTTATCAATGACATGGTCCAACCTTGGGACATTACCTACATCCTTAGGGATTAAAGAGAGTGTATCATTGAAGGCTTGAAGATAATGTATAGATTCAGATAAGGAATTCTAGAGACATATGTTTTGACAATTTGTTCAAAGGTAGAGGCTTTCTTCATTCCATTTTATAATATTCAATACCTTCCCACCTATTGTAAGGGATATTTTTGTGGTGATTATTTGGGACACCATCACTTTTATCCCCCTTAATTTTCAATGTGGTCTTGCACCTTATAAATAAAAAAATGGAATTCGATGAAATTTGTTTTATATCGAATAAAATGTTGTTTTATAAAGGTTTTGATGTGTTTTTTTGAATATATATGGATTTTTGAAATGTAATCATGGTTTCAAGAGTAAATGAATTGTTTTAAAAATGGAAATTTATATTAGAAGATATTTTTTAATGGAGGTAATTGTTTTATAGATACTTTGAGAAAGGATTTGGAGAATTTGAAACTAATTTAAAAGTTATGGTTTTGGTCTAAAGATGTGTTTTTTATTTGGAAGGTTTTTACTATTTGGTAAATAGAAATATTGAGTATTAAAGTCTAAAACATGGATTATCAGTAAAAAAGGATATAATAGGGGGAAATATGGTTTTGTATTAGTATTTTAATATAGATAGATTTGATTTAGAATAAGTATTATCTTGTTTTTATTTGACCCCTCTAAAATTTTGGATGAAATTAGTTAGTGTATTCCTTATTATTATTATTATTTATTTGGATAGGTTTTATAGGGATATCTCTTATGGTTTGGTGATGGATACCTAATTTTGGTGACGTTACCTTGTCTAAGATGGTTTGGAGAGAGTCCTTGGACTGGTTATTAATTGTCATGGACTTCAAGTGAATCTTATTTGATATGTTCCTTTAAGTTCATCCTTGAATTATCTCATTTAAATGATGATTTCCATAGATATTTTTGTTGCCTCACTTATTTACATTGTTTTTAGTGTTTGATGGGATTCAATAAATCAAATGTAATTTTCATATGTGGGGATTGAAAAAGGATGAATTTGTTGGATTCATGGATTATTGTAGTGGATGTTACCCCTAGTGTAGATTTCACCCTAGATTGATCTTTGATTGTTTGGAGGGACTCTATGAGACTTCACTATTTTTTACATGACTCCCCATGATACCTTTTATTCCACCTATGTTTTAAAGCTAGAATATGTTGATCATATTTTTTCATGTATCATTTGTGGTGTTTTAGTCATAAATGTTTTCCCTCGTTGGTATTTCTCTATTTCACTTATCTATACAGGTGGGTTGTCTAATAGTGTTTTATTATTGTTGTTATGAATTTTTAGGCGTCTTGTGAATCATGCTACCCTTACCATGTCAATTTTAAGCCTTTCATGACTTATTGAGTTCTATTTTATTCTTATAGTGATATTTATATTTCTTATTTCTTATAGTGGGTGATTTTATAAAAGAGATAGATTTATAGTCAAATTATAATATAGTGGGGAGACTACCATTGTTGGCATGTTTGTTCTTGTCCTTTGTTATTGTGTGAATTTCTACATTTCATGGATGAGGAGTATTATGTGGTTGGGGACCCATTCTATGTGTTTTCCCCAACCACCCACCCTAAATGTCAAATCGTAATGATGTTTATTTAGATTCTCTTATCTGGTCGCATATATCTTTTCTATTTTCATATATTCATTCCTTGAGTTTTTGTGTTGTGTCATGTGGAATAATATTTCCTCTCAATTAGAGTACCATTTTGTATAAATTCGTTCCATTTATTTTAGTCTAAGTAATTGGGAAATTGAGTCATGATCTATTTATGTATTTTAGATGATGTCAACAATCATTGGAGGCAATTTTGATAGATCTTCATGTTTTTTTAATCATGTTATCAGAATTTGGTCATACCTCATTCCTTTTTAAAATGAACAATTTCATCAAAACGATTTATATAGTAAGAAATAACTATGGTGTGGTGAAATTTCAAACACACTCCTAGTTATTTACATTTTTAATTTATTTAATTTATTATAATTAATTATTTTATCGATTATTAGGTTGATCACTTTTAAAATTTTGACATTGTAGAATTTTTTTCATTGGTGCACAATTAGAGAATGGTTAATAAATTCTATATCCAGACTATGAGACTATGTTTGACATTTTATATATCTGAAACACCTACCCACAACATGGTTCAATAATCCCTGTGCACTTCCCATAATGTGTTCCAAAAACATTCTTAGTTGGGGTGCATAGTTTTGCAATCCATGAATCCAAACCATGTATGATCCCTAGTATTTTAAAAAAAATGGTTATGATTATGATTATTTTTTATTTTTATTTTTCTCCATATTTTATTTAGTTCATGATAAGCCCTACTTGTCTCCTCTATATATATCCATTAGCAAGGGAGGGATAAGCCTCCTCCCTTTAATTTATCAACACCCATTAGTGTGGTTTAAAGGACATTTATTCACCATTTATCATATAGATATTCTTGGTAAGGCATATTCAACATTCACCATATTCATTTCTCTTACATTAATCTTGTTTTTTACTACTCGTGTTCCAATTTAAATCCTTAATGTATTTTGGGGTTTTTATTTGTTCATTATATATTTCCTAGGGTTTGAGGGGTTCGAATAAGGCCCATTCTATTAATTACCATTAATATTTATGTGTTCTTTTTAAAATTATTGTATGGTTTCATTTTTTCATCACATTTGGATGAATATTAATTAGTTTTTTTATTATATTGGGGTTTTTATATCTTTTTATGAGCAAGTTTGACGCTGTTTTTGTGTAATTCAGACAACTTTTTCAATGGAATTGAGTTCTAGATAGGTTACACATTATCTTATCCTTTAACATGAAAAATATAATTTCATGGATACATTAATTGATGTTTTCATTTTATTATGAATAATAAATATCATGGAAAATGATTTTTATGTTTGGAATAAGTTACATCCATGTTCTTCATATTTTCAATATGTTTCTACTTTGAGTTTATTTTATAAAATAGTATTTTGGAACATGTTTTTATGTTTCATGCATGATAACTATGTGATTGATTTTACAAATCATTTCTTCCATCTAAATTGGTATTATCCTTGTTTTTATAGTCTATTTTCCAGTTTCTCCATAGGGGCCTTAGGGTATGTTTCTTTTTCAAAGACTTCAAAGATTTTTTTTAAATAAACTTCATTATTTTAAAAATATCTCATACACATTTACGTACGTGAATATATGGGTATATTCATTTTAAATATTCTCACAGTTATGGGAGAATTTGTAAATTAGGAAAAGGTGTGTGTATATATATATATTAATATTTTTTACGTGAAAAATATGTTTTGGAATATTAAATTTGTGTATAATTTTTTTTTTCAAATTAATGTAGTTTCCTTCCAAATGATTAGGTGTGGATATAAGTTTGTGGTTCATCACCAGATATGAAAAACTTCTTATGGAATCCTCTTTGGTACAAGAATATGGATGAAATTTCATAGTTGAAAAATTTGTAGAACATGTTAAATGTATGATCTGTGATATAATACTAGAATGGGGGATCATTTAATACTTCTGTATCATGGAAATGAAAAAGGGAATGTAGTTAAGAATGGGGTTCTGATGTGAGAAGTTTAATGGTTCATTTTAGTGAAAATAATTTGATATGTATTTATATAATATTTAAATAAAATAAACCTATTTTTATAAATAATGGGATACCATAGGATGTTAGTACAGATATCATGGTGCATATGTCATACTGGTTTAGTATTATTATTTGACAACTTTCCCTCAGATTGACATATTTAGCTAGTTAGATTTTCCCTCTAGTTGAATTAGTGGGGTTTTCACTAAGTGTTTGGGCCATGCGATAGTTAGTATCTAGCTCAATAGGATATTTCATATGTGTAATTTATAGTTCGATCATATGGAATATTAACATTCTATAGAGTTCTTGTGACATTTGTTTCTTATAAATACGAATTTATTATGTAATTTGGCATTTTATAAAAAAATAAATGATCATTTCTGATCATGTTCTTTCCCATAAATTGGTCTTCGGAAAGTGTATATTTATTAATAATTTGTTTTCAAAATAATATTTGTTTAATGGTTTTTATGGGATATTATCCTATTACATTTTCTAAAAGTAAATGGAATCCCAACTTTTGTAATTATATTTTCAAACATTAATAAAATGGGTTTCCCTTTAAAATTGAAGCTTATAGGGTGGTTTCATTTTTTGAATACACTAACTAGATTATTTATCAAAAAAATATCTTAATATTTTTTAGTTATTGGTTTAATATTAACTTTTACATACCATGGGGAATTGAGGTTCTCTTTTTGTATGGTGACGTGAAAAGAAAAAGATAGGAAGATTTGTTTTTATTATATTTTCATCAAAACATATTTATTATACTAACAAAATTTTCATCTAAATCTATTTATAGTTAAAGGGTAACTTTAATTTCTATTGCGAGAATAAAATATATGTTTTGTGTGTCTTTTATTTATAAGTGAGTGAGGTAGGGGTAATGGGGGAGGATTTTTTTGTTATTATTTTTTATATATTTCTTTATTTATTTTATTATTAGTTAATTTTATCATCGATTTCATTTTTGGTGTTGATGTTCGATATAAGGATCGATCGTGACACAATTTTATTTAATTTTCACTACTTGTTTTCTTATTTATTTGTTGGGTAATTTAATTCCAATGCAGTGACTCTTTGATTCCTAGGTACTTTTTCCATCCCTTGTGAACCTGGAAGGCTATTTGGCCCGTATCAATGGTTGTTTTGGTAATAAGATGGTGAGATATTTGACGTTGAATTGTGGTACTATGTTTCTAATTTTACTCAAAGTACATTTTTTTGGTAAAATAATAAATTTTTTGTTCCATACACATATCAGTAACTGAAATCCATTAATACTCAATCAGATTGTTTAAATAATTTTTCAAAATTATACATTTCATTTTTTGTTTATAATATTCATCCTAATTTCAATCTGATACATAGTGTGTCCAATATTATTGATTTGTTTAATTTTATTTAAAATAATATTTTTTTAATAAAACATTCTTCCCAAAATACAAACTTTGAAAATGCACATATATATTTTCATATAATTTTTTATAATTATATATAAGTGATTCATAACATATAGGAATAAGTCACACATGAATCTAACACATGGTGTGGATGTTATGACTCAACTAGGGTGTTTTCATTTTAATACTGACATTTTAGTACAAAATAAGCATTACATACTCAAATTTATGAAAAACCACAAGATTGTCCTTATGATTTAGAAACATTATCTAAAATTCATTCTTAATTGGTATGAATTACCTATATCTCAATAAAACAGATGATGTTACTAGTATAAAATGAAGAACATGTTTTTATTTTAAAAGATTCAATTCAGTGAAAAACATGAATCACACAATAATAAATGAGAAAAAACACTCATATTGTTTTTATAATATAAAAAAATGTACTATTTTTTATTTTTTAATATTATAAATTATAAAAACATATATTTGATACACAATTTAACATGTATGCCTCAATAAATGTTTTTTATACTGGAATTCAATTTATTTTAAAACATTTCCCTCAATGAAAACCATGTAAATGAATTCAAATTGTCATCATATTTTAAAAAATGGTCAAGAAGTCATTTTTGATGAGTATAAACCAAATGAAGATAAATTCAATACATGGTGTGACGAGTATGAAAAAATGTGTTTGGTTGTTGTTTAAAAATCAAATTCAAGATAAAATCATCTATCAGCCACTGAAAACTACGAAAACACACTTGGATTTTCATGATTTTTTATGAATACAATTCCTATGTAATTTTTTATGTGTATGATTCAACCACATGTAAAATAGAAACATGGTGCTGTTGCTATTATCAATGTGCATGTTTGTTTTTCAAATTGTCATTTTCAGTCAAAAGATGCATGAAATAATCAAAACCGGCCAAAAAAAATTTATATTTTCCTAATACAATATGAATCAAAATCCATAATACATTCCTAATGTGTAGGATTTATCATGACCTCAATTTGATTCATGGTGTTTCTAGTATGCATTTATGTGAATGGATTCAATATAAAAATGAAATTTTAGTTCAAAAAATCATCCACTAACTGAAAATCATAAAAAAAATATTATTATAGTAATCATTCTATTATTTTATATTAATATAAAATTCAATCATTTATCACTAAAAAACAGATTCTATGTATGACTATTATCGATCATATGTTGTGTTTTTTGTTACAATTTTTTGTTGTAGATAAAAAAAATTCAACTTAAATTAAACTAAGAAAGCACTCATATTATACTAATACACAATAAAAATGATCCAAAAATCATTTATCATCAATAGGAATAATCCACCCATCAATTTCAATTCATGATCCGATAGGTATAACTCAAAGTGTGTGTTTTTAATTTAAACATGAAATTTTATTTAAAAACATTCTATACTCAAGGAAAACCATGAAAAATTCACTAATTATCTTGATACAATGGAAAAACAATCCATGTAATATTTTTATAGGTAGAAATAAACAAAAAATCCATTAAATGCACAATGTGTCAGGTACGACTCAATGTGAATGATTTTATTTAAAATTTAATTTTTAGTCCAAAAGTCATGTGAATCATTCACAACTAGGAAAAAATTAATATTATTTAAATAATTTAGAATAACGATCCATAATTTATTTTTATGAGAAGGATTTAGGTTTACCATAATCAGATACTCTTTATGACATGTGTAAATCAAAATGTGTATTTTTTTAATAGTGACATAGTTAGTTAAAAAAATTAGTTCATAAATATGAAACCAATAAAATATGTTTCTACGTTATTGTTTAATTAGTAAAATAATCCATAGATCATTTTTGAGGTGTAGGATTCATTCACAAATCAATATTCTATGCACTATGAATGGTTTGAATCAAATTTTGTGTTCTTAGTTTTTGAATTATATTTTACTAAAAAATATTCCCCTCATTAAAAATAATTTTTTTATTATATTTACATTTTAGTAAACTTTTTGATTAAAAATTTTTATTTTGTAGTAATCACATACATTTCAATTAGATACATGATGTGACCAAAATGACTGAGTGTGTGTGTTTTCATTTAAAAAGTGAAATATTAGATAAAAACATGTGTCAATACCACAAATCTGAGGAAAACCACTTCAGTTGTCATTATACATTACGAAAATGACCAACATGTACTTTTTTATGAGTAGTAATCAATCAAATATTATTCTGACATATAGTGTTCTTGGTATGATTCAAAATGCGTGATGTTATGTACTGAAGGGTTGGTGCATATGCGAATGTGGGGTGAATAGTTAATCAATTAATAATTAAGTATATATTTTACATTAAGAGAGGAAATAAAAAATCCTAATTTTAATCTATTCAACCACACTATTATTTGAAATGAATGGGAAAGTAAACTAAAAGGAATAAAAATTAAATTATAAAAATAATATTTTAGAATATATTTATATGTCCTAATATGTACTCTTTAGACACTAATCTAGCATATAGAATCCAATTGAGTATCTCATTTTTTTAGAGAGTGAAAATATTTACATTTACCTTTTTCCCTACTAGAGATTAACCAATCCCTTCTCATTCACTCTTTTAGGAAAAACCCCAACCTTTTATAGGAGAACACCCCAGTTGGACATTCTTTTTCCCAATTATACCATCATGAATTTTAGTTTTATAAGAAATCCTATATCTTATATGTGAAAATATATCACATTCTTTTATAGGATGAGACCCAAAGAATAAATTAATTGGCTATGCCCTAAAAAATTATATGATACCGGTTAATTGGAACCATGTTTTCTATGGGAATATACTAAACCTAGACTCAAATAGAAGACGTCATTCTCTATTATTCATTACAAGTTTTGTTGCACCAAATATAAATAGGGGAGAGATTAATTCTATAGGTACATTTATTCGGTTATTATAATATAATTAATGATTTACTATGTGTAATGAAAGAAGACAAATAGTTACCACAAAAAGAAGAAATAATAAAACCTAACCCAGAGAATGATTTTCGATGAATAAATTGCGGATTCAACTAGTTAGTGCTCAGAATCACTAGGATATTGATATTGTGATTATTTGGAAGACATATTTTTTATATTAGTAAGAAGTTGAACAATTGTGTTTTAGGTCTCCAATAATAACTATACAACAATAAGCGTACCTCAATGTCATTCTAATGGATTTTTCACTATGCTCTCTCGTTAGTTTATACGCCCAAATAGGAATGAATATTTTCTACACAATAAATCGAAAGTTAACTTTTAGAAATTTATATAATAAAATCAACAACTGGAATTAACTTTTAATTAGATTCTATATATTATAAAATTGAATACCATGTGATACAAAAAAATCATTAGAAAAATATATAAATAATAAATAAAGGTGTAAATAAATTCATAATTGATGAAAATTAATTCTTTATAGTACATTGCTAACTCATGAAATCATAACCCATAATATTCCCCAAAAATATATATTTTAACATTAATTTTTTCCATATTTTTATATTACTCGCATTTATTTCCTAGAAAAAACATCTTGTGTATTTTTCAAAAGTGAGAGACAATTAATATCCACATGGGTTCTATATCTATAGAAAACAAATGAAAATACATGTTATTAGAATAATTAATAAAGTACCAGAAAATAATAATGATAAAATTTAATGTCTCCTGGAAATATCCAATAAAAATTATTCAATATATATAATTCAAATTCCAATCATATTAGATTCCAAACTAGAATTTTCCCAAGTAACAGTGTGAAACATAAACCCACAGGATAAGAATATAATACAATATGAAATTAACCCAAATAAAATTCCATATTATCATAATTATGAATAAATAATTAATAAATCATTAGGTTTTTGAAAGCATTAAAATGTACATGCAGTAAAACAAAAGAATAAAATACAAGAAGAATAAAAATTGATCATCAAATAAAATAATCCATTTTAGTCATGGTGGGCTGATCATGTTATGTTAATACTTTCATTCCCATGAATTTTTATTTGTTTTCACATGTATTCAACATGTATTCACATAAATCTAATGTGAAATCACATCATTTGGATTTATTCAGTCACTTCATGACTTCTAATCATTTTCACTCGTGGTCAAATCATTTTGGTCATATATTGGCTTCTAAACATTGTTAAAATTTCACTCATAGTAGATCCAAAATAACATGGTTGGTATATATTAGATCATACAGTGGGTTAACCATATTTTCAGATTCTATGGATTCAATTCCATTATTTTTCTCTAGAAGCATTGGAGTGAACATAAGTATCCTAAGGGTAAGAAGCATCCACATAACTAAAACAATCATAAAATAAAAATTTATATAGTCGAATATACCTCATTACTTAATTTTAACACACAAACATATCTGTCTACAGAGATAATGTTCATGTAGCTAATAATACATAGTAGAATTCATGTAAAAAATTGTAATGGAAAAATTCACATAATTCTCATCACATAAGTGAATTGAAATTAGTAAATTCACATTGATAAATTCATTCATGTTAATGGACATAGATAAATTCACATAATTCAATTCACATAGCCAAATTCCCATAAGAAAATTCAAGGTGATGAATTTAGAAAATCGATTTGATCATGTAGTTGATTAATGATATTTGGATATGTGGCAATGAATTTGGAAATGTAGAAAAAGAACTATTGATATGTGGTAATAGTGAAAATCATGTATAAATAAAATATTACTGTCGTAATGGCATATTTTTCCTAGGAACAGGATATTAAAGTTATAGGCCATGTTTGGAAAAAAAACATCAAATCTAAAGATATTTTAAGAAAATAAATATAAATATATAATTATGGAGAATAATACTTTAATATATACATGAATTCATTTATTGATTTATTAGATAATTATTGTAGTTACAAAATTTCATGTATTAGTAATATTAAATGAAATAAATGAAATAAATATTTTTAATTCTCAATACATCTTGTTCAAGAAGCCACTCAACATGTGCTTTTTATTATAATTTATAATTTTTATTCAAAGGAAGTGTGACATAATCAAAACCAATAATACACATTCATATTGTTTTGATAATTAATTTAAATGGTCCATAATGTATTTATGATATGTTGGAATCAGTCAAACCATAATTTGATAGACAGTGCGATTCATACGGCTCAAAATGTGTTTTTTTGGAAAAGTCCCATTTTAGTGAAATATGTGTTTCATTCAATAAAATATTATTAAAATCACCATTATGGTCTAGATACATTAGGAGAATGATCAATAAATAATTTTATACTCATAGGGATTGACTACACATCAATCTGATACACATTGTAACCGATACAACTCAAAATGCATTTTTTCAATTTAAAAATGAAATTTAATTTAGAAATGTACTATTAACTAATAACCAATAAATAAACTTAAATGATATTGATATTCTAGGAAAATAATCCATATAAATTATGATATGTAAGAGTCCACCTCATTTCAATATGATACACGGTGTGATTGATATGACTCCAAGTGTGTGTTTATAGTTTAAAATGATATTTTAGTTAAAAACTTTATCAGTCCCTAAAAATAATAAATAAAAATTATGTATTTTATTAATTTTTTTTATAATTAATTTTTATATTTTTGAATCAACCATGCATTAATCTTACACAGAGCATTATCGGTATCACTCAAACTACATGTTTTATTTATAATTAACAATTTAGTGAAAATGATTTGTGGTATTATATAAGAACACATGTAAATTTAATATCAATAATTTTTATTTCTTATAAATATTCATTAATTTTATTTCATATAGTAATGTTCATTATATAAATATTATAAATTTTTATACTTAAAAGGGGAAAAATTAATTTAAAAAAAATTTGGTTTTCAGGTATGATATGGTTTTATATAATTTTATGATTCCAAAATTATAGAGTTTAATTTTTATATATAATAAATTGAACACTTGTTATCAAAATATATATTTTATTTTTGGTTGAAATTATGATATTTTTCATAAATGTATTTTTTTCAATAAATAGTAAAAAATAATGATTTTTATTAAAAACAATATTTTATTTTCAATTATATAAAACTAAAAATTATAATTTTTATTAGTTTTAAAATTGAATTCATCCATTTTAATTAGACATTATCCAATTATGTTATTTATAATGAATTATTTATTGAATTCTATATAAAAATAATGATATATATAAATCCATTTTTCTAAAGAACTATATTCTATTAGTTTTTCAGTTTAATTATTAAACAAATTTCATCAACATCTAGAAATAGAATCAAAAAAATTTATTCCATATATTGAAACAAGAGTTCCAAATTTTGTAAAATGGTCCCTTTTACTTTTTTAATTATGAATAGTAAACTTATTAAAAATTTTCCACCTCAATATGGTTAAATAATGTAGTAAATGTTTAAAATAATATGATAAGGACTAAAAAATTACCCTAACACATTTCTTTATGTTATTGTATTAGAATACATTTTCTGTAACCATTAAAAATTTAAAAATATAACATTTTTTCATTTAGCCTTGATTTTGACCTTTATAATATTTAATTAATGGATAATATCTAAAATTTTAGTCACTTGATTTTAATATATATATATATATATATATATATTTGTATTACAGGGATTAAAACTGATTATTTTTGGTTATAAATATTTATTTTAAATATAAATTATTTTTTCAATTGATTTTATTATTTTTCATAGTTAAATTGATAACATAATTTTTTATACAACACTGACACAGTGTTTATTCAATTAATAAAAAAATAAAATAATTGATTTTACTGATATAAAAATTAATATAATTTGATTGATTTGTTATGTTACAAAATTTTTTTAAATAAATATAACATATTATAAATATTTGATTGTATTATATTATAATTCCCTCATTGTCATGTTTTTTCACTATCAAATTAAATGAATAGTTCTATAAATGATATTAAATATATTTTATAATAAATATTATGTTATTAAATGATTTAAAATTTAAAAAAATATTATCTTCGGTCATGTTATTAAAATATGGTTTATAATATCTACCATTGAATATTTAAGGTTCACTTATCTTTTTATAGAAACTTATATGACACCTTTACTCTAAAAAACGATGATACAACATTAACTATTAAAAGGATTAATGGTGCGTTAAAACCAGGAGATACGGGTGATAACATATCCATCACTTACACAACATTTATTTCAAGAGAATATTTAGACTCTTCCTCTGATTGACATAAAATTATTTCATTACTATTTAAAATTTCAATGAAAATTAATTTTTATTAATTTAATATATTCGATAAATCAACCAGTGTGCATTCCCCCACATTTAAAAGGGATCCTCATTTCCTCTATCCCTCACACATTTTAATGAAACTATCTTATCAAGTACCTACGCAGATATCATTTTTACATCCATATCAACATTTTATAGGAATTTTTTGATCATAAAACAAACCTTTTAATATTTTTGTGTAAACAATATGAGGTTTTCTGAAGGGGAGGTATTTTTCTTAACCATGTTATTTCGATTTATTTTTTATTCTTCCTCTTTAAAATATTATTTAACAATATTCAAATAATAACATAATTGTGTTAGATATTAGTAATTTTATTATGTTAATGCAATAAACTCTATCAATCACTTTTTCCATCAAATGGGAAACCAAATCATCATTCATGTGTATGAAGGACCACCATATCCTGAACCGATATAATTCATTCTCCATCACTAACACTCATGAATAGTTATAATGATATATTTAATATATATATATAATTGTAATTAAATGTTTATCATTATAGAAATAAAATATCCCATTTTCTTTCTTACCTTTCTATCCATTGAACAATTATAATGTCATTCATTTCTAAGTATGGATTAATACTTCTGCGAAGCAATGTAAATTATTTTTTATAACCAAAGCACATGAATTTTGTATATAAATATTTTTTATTGAAATAATATGGTATGTATATGTATATATATATAATTATAATCCTATAAATATAACACAATACATTCCTTCATTCCATCATTTTTGTATAAAAATGACAATGATTCTCATACGAACAGAAAACCTTCTTTCTCCATGTTTATAACATTGTTCATTTTTCATAACCATCCATAGAATTTGGGTTTAAATTTATAATTAATATATAAAAATGATAATTATTTAAATATTATTATTCTATAGATTTTTTAATATTGACCTCTTTGAACGTAGTAAAACTAGAAAATCCATTAAGGAAAAAGGAGTCGAATATAAGAGAAATATATGATGTGAACTTAATTTATTATATAATTGTATAATAAATGATAATATTTAAATTAAAATGAATAATAATCATTAATAAGGTTATTAAGAAAGTAAATAATTACGAAATGTTTAAAATACTGGAATATATGGATGATACGTGATGTACCTAACTCCCGACAAGGAACACTTTACATAAAACCAACATTTTAAATGTTTTAAAGATTGGTTTCATAAACGTTTTCTGGTAATAAATATTATTAAAATTATTTTATTGATGTATTTATATGGACATAAAATAATTATAAATGAAATTTTATTTTACATATATATTTCATTAAATGGTATATTAAAGGAGACTTTTTTTATATTTTATATTGAACAGTTTTTAAAAACGTTGGAAGGAATATTCTATTTTAACATATAAGATGTCAATAGTTTTTCTATAAATCATAACCATTAGTTGATATTTTCATTAATTTCAACCATTTTGTGTTTTTATCTAAATTAAAAAATTGTTTTCCATAATTCTTGGTATTTTCAAATAGTTTTATAAAAGAAATATATATTTTAATATATTAAAGAGTTTACATATTGGCAAAAATATTGTTCTAATGAGTATAATGAGGAAAAATTAATGTTTTAATGTATTCCTCCAATGGTCGGAATGCCTTTATTTTTTATTTATTTTTGATAATACACCTTTAAAGGGGTGTGGTGGAACCCTTACAAGCCCCGTAGGCATAATTATTACATGGCCCATGGGCCTTAGAAAAATTATTTCCCGTAGGCTTCAATAATTACATACAACCCAGACATACTACTTGGAACTGCTCCTCCCTAGCATCTTCATCATCCAATCAACTCTCCACCTTCGCATGGCTGTTCGGCTAGGCTTTCCCATGCATGCAAAGGCTTGTCCCGATGGAAGGTGACATACCCTATTGTTCTTGCAATCCACTTAGCTTCTAATATATTGGTTATTACACTTTTTATATTTATGAGACAACTATACCCCAAGTTTCATACCTGATTTATCTATGCTATTCATATGTTTTATAGAAATATTATGATATGGTAACGTATTCTATTGAGATTACGTTAGAAGTATACTATATGCTACTTCTTAAGGGTAAAAGGAATTTCATTGTGAAAAAGTTTTATGTCTTTTTAATGATTTCAATGGAGCATTTATATTTTACCCCTCAACATTTATTATGCGATTTGTTATGAAAATCATTGGGCATGGATGTTCATTTTTTAGGTTGAAAATTTTTATTTTTCACTCAAATTTTATTTTGAAATGCCCAAATTTTTTAAATATTCATTGATTAATGAGTTCATTTTTTTCTTTTTTACGTCCCGTAATTATATCCTTGTGCTCATACTATAATATATATGTTTTCTAAAGGTCCTTATGAATGATTAGTGACGAGGATGATGCCAATATGAAAATTTTGAGGTATTATCATCAAAATAAATCCTTTAATTAAGAAAACGTTTTATTTTATGGGAAAATTGATATTAAATTGATTCATTAAATTAGTGATGCTGTAGTAATTTTTGTAAGGTTTAAGGTCTATCTCACAAAAAACACTATATCATAATGATCCTAAAATATAAAATAATTTATTATTTATATGAAACAATTGATTATGTAATTTTTAAAGTTGGTTCCTCATTTTTTCTATTAGAGGAAATGTTCATATAAATTTTTATGGTGGGAAAAAGTATGTATGGTCATATAATATATTATAATTTATAATTACCAAGATATATAAGTTTAATTTTACCATTTTATATAATTTAATATATTTTTAGAATAATTTGTTTTCTATAGAATAAATAATGCGACTAAGGTATCATAGAACAAAGAGGATATTATCATTAAAAATATGCATCCTAGAATAGATGGAATGGTGACATGGTCATTTTTGGATATAATGGATCAATTAATGTATCAAATAAATTGTGGAGACATATATGATAGAGAAATTGTATGACTACCTTTTATGGACATGGATAAAGTTCATAATTTTATGAGATAACACCCTTTGACATTCATGGGATCTTATGACACATATTTCACTTATGGATGGATTATTACCCTTTAATTAATATTTTAATTCATTGGATATTTATAGAATCAAAATAAAAATCACACTTTATTATATTTTGAAGGTTAATTCCACCATTTATGGAAAATTTTTAAGAATATAAAAGAATGATTAGATGTTGATTTCTTGAAATTGGATGAATTTCATAATATTTTCCTTGAGAAATATTTTTTGATGAATTATTGACCTAGAATGTAAAAACAGTTCCAATAACTAGGATAAACAGAGGAAGGATCAGTGGATTAACATGATGAAAAAATCCCCAGATTGGAAAGGTACACACCAAATATTTTCTGGGTTCATGATATTAAAATTTATCAGCTTTACTCATGATTGAATCAAATATATTGAATGAAATTTGATTAAAATTGATTATGAAGTTATTTGTAACTTTTTAGATGTGATGTGAAGGTAAAAAATTTGGTGTATTAATGATCAAATACTCCATGACGACAATATAGAATCATGGTCCATTTGGTCAAAAAGTGAAGAATCAATTGATGAAATCTAGCAGTAAAATAATGATGTCCATAGTTTATGATATATTTTGTAAACAAATCGTCACGGGGAATGTATAATAAAATCTTATATGTTCTAACGATGAGATAAGTTTCAGAAAATGTATCATGCTTGAAAGGAAGTGGATATTTTTAGTAGTGAAACATGTTTTAACAAAGAGGCAGTATGGTTTCTTAAATGAAAAAGAGATTAGTCATTATGAAAATAAGTGTCTCAGGAAAAAATGATTGAATATATCCTGAATATTAGTATAAGGGCTTGTTAAATTCCTTTTCAACTAATTCCAAAAATCATGGGACCTGAAAAATTGTTAACAAGTACATTACTTTTTTTTAGATTATGTTAATTTTCTATTTGATTTAGGTTTTTCAAATTCTCTCATTTCAAATGAAGTACCTTGTAAATTAAATTGTTCACATATAGAAATGAAATATGGATTATTGGTAAATCATGGGGGTGGTATTGGGGAAATAATAATCCTAAAATATCTTCATAATATCATGTTTAGAAATATTTTCTCTAAAAACCATGTCCCCTTTCCCACTTTAGAGTGAGATCTAATTTGGGGTTTGGATTGGATTTCAGTTTATCATGCTAAAAGACATTGCCAATACAAATAAGTTATCTTTTAAATGATTTTCCATTTGTATAAACAAATGAATTCATATCTTAGTTAACATATCTTGAATATGAGAAAGTATTAAGAGATTAAAATTAAAGTCACCATGCTCATATTGTTTAATATAAAGGTACACTTTTGATTAATTGTGTGATAATAATTAATGACTACTTAGTTTATTTTCCTGAAGAGTTTTCCAATGTTATACCTAAGCATGAATTTTTATTTACAATTAAATTAGAGATTGTTGATGATACAATTTCAAAAGCCCCTATAGAATGTTACAAGAATAAAATAATGAATTTAAAAAGGATTTTTAGGATTTTCTTAATAAATGTAAAACTCATCACATACTTCACCTTGTGATGATCATGTTTATTTATTAAAAAAATGTTGATTCCACGAGGGTATTCATTTATTAATGATCATTTAATACCATTAGTATTATGAAAAAATACAAGTTATCTCATTTTGATGACATGTTTGATCAGGTCTAGGGAGCTCAGTATTTTTGAATGATTGATCTCAGGTCTAAGTTCCATTAGCTGAAGGTTACAGAGGAAGAAATCTGTCAAATAGAATTTTTTATTGTTTTTTGGAATTATTAATTTTATTTATTACATTTTTATTGATGAAATCAACAATTTTATTGATTGATCTTATGAATATTATTTTCAATGAATATTTGGATTTGTTTTAGGTTTTATTTTTTAATAATTTGTTTATTAAAAAAATTACTAGGATAATGAAAAAATATACGGATTGCTCTGTAATCCTTAAAATAAAAAAACAATTATATAAAATTTTTATAAAATATGATTTATGGCTGAAGAAGATTTCATTCCTTTATCATGTCATAATTAATGATATTCGAACTATTATTCCTACTAAAAATGATCTGGTATTTGAATGTTTGAGGCCTCAAATTGTGGATGAAATTAATAGATGTTTACGGATGTCTATCTATTATCAGTGGATTATTAAAAACATTGATCATCTATTTATCCCATAAAAATGTTTACATGAAAAGGAGCTAGAATTATCTTGAAAATTAAATGTGATGAATGTTTCTAAAAAATTGAGGTGAATATGAGAGGATTCTCTAGAATAGTCCCTTCAATCTATATGTGGTGATTTTTTTATATTTATGCTTAATTTAAATTATAGAGGTATGTTTTAATGTAGAGTGATTAGGTAATTTTATATGTCTTAATTAATGAACCATAAGTAAAGTTATCATACACAATACCATGAACTGGTTGTTGTATTTTTTCATTAAATATTTGGGGACACTATTTATATAGATTAAATCATGAAATAAATATTAATCATAAAACTCTAAAGTATATATTCAATTATAAATATTTTAACATGTGTCAAAGGTGATAGATAGAATTTATATTAGATTATAAAATCAAAATTAATTACCATCTAGGAAAATCAAACAATGTATTTGAAACACTAAGTCAGAATGATAATAAAAAATTAAATATAATATGCCTATAACATGATCCATTTTAAATATATTTAATGACATTTCCTTATAGGTTTTTATTTTAGGGACTCCCAATAATTTTTAAGGTCTCAGTGTAGAAATCTATTTCTGACAGTATTGTGAAATAATAAATGGAAGATATTATTTTATTAGAAAAGCTATAAATTATTAATAAAGGTAAGTTTCATAAATTTTATATGGATAAAAAATAAGTTTTAGATTAAATAAATGTCAATGTGTTTTATAAAAAAACATTCAAAGAAATAACTACTATGTGAGGATCATACATTTCCATTTAGGATTCATATCAGAACCACTAAAATTTACAGAGACATTTCAGAACATTTCTAGTCGGAATGAATAAAGAAAAAGTTTATTTTTTAACTATTAAATTATTGAGTTTTCAATGAAATAATATTGAATTATAATTACAAAATGGTATCCTTCATTTTATTCCAATTTTAGAAAAAAAATGAGGGAATATATATATGGATTTAATATTTTAATAACCAAACTCATCTAGAGGTAATAATGTTATATGTGTAGATCAATCAAAAAATATATACATTTTTTTCATTCATGATAATATTCCTTTGGATTAACTTTATAAAAATTATTTTAAATAAATAATTAAATTCCAAATAGTCCCTCTCTCCATTTTATTTGACCACAATCCCATGTTTACCTATAATTATGGGAAAATGCATTAGAATTCATCATGTACTGGATTAAAATCGTTTATATCGTTTCACCCTCAATGGGATGAACAATTATAGAGAAATATTAAGAATATGGAGGATACACTTCAATATATATCAATTTATTTTATGTTAATATGTAATTAAAAATAAAATTTAGATGATTTTTTTATAATAGTATTTTTAATCTACTATATAGATGGTTACCTTTGAAGCACTGTATAGAATGTAATGTTAGACTCTAGATTTTTAGATGAATTTAGGGAAATGAATTTGTTGGAAAAATAGTTTTTGAAATAATTTGTTATTAAATAAATTTTATTCAGCCAAAAATGAAGACAACCCAATTTTTTGGAATGGTTATACAAATAACTAGATGAATGATCTATCTTTTCAGATATGTGATCAGGTTTTTAAAAAAATATCTACATGAAAATGTGTTATTTGTTATTGTAAAAAGGGTAAATCTATGTTCATGTCTTTTTGGACAGTATGAAATCATGGAGAAATTTTGATCAGTTTCTAATTGAGCATCCATGCCATTGAGTTTATCTTAGCAATGTGAAATATTTAAGGCTTCATTTATAAGAATGTATGTGCCCAATGCATCTAATGTTTAGAGCCCAAGAGTAGTTTTGTTGGAAGTTAGCCATTCCTATAATGAATAGATTGATTAGATTCATAATAATAGATATCATGTGTAATGGAATAATGTGATTCATTATGTTATAGTTTAGAGTAAGAACCATATTATTTATGAAGAAACATGGTAATAAGATAATTTTGTAGGGATTTGTATACTTAGTTTATTGTGTAATGACTAAAATTGTGAGGTCATAATTTCCAAATAGAGTAACATTATATGAAACCATGTAATTTCAAGATAATCCATCATCATATCTTATAAATATTTATTACTTATATTTTATAGAGTTTATTAATTATAAAAATATAAGGTTTTTTAGTCAAATGGAAAATACATTATATCTGACCAACCATGGATTTCAAGTATTTTATAGTTTTATTTAATATATTTATTTTTAAATTATATAAATGACTACTTATTTTAGATTAATATATCATAAATAACTTACTGTGAACATTTTTAAAATTTTTAAATGATTTAGTTTTTAATAAATATTGAATATAATGATACCAATAGAAAACTATATTTAAATTTCTTGTATTTGGAAAATAAAAATCTCTTTTGGATTAGTTTTAAAAATTAATTAATACACATAGATTAACCATTTACTAGTTATGATCTTTTGAATGAATTTTATAATTTAATTTGGTATAAAAATATTTTTATATTTAAAAAGGACTTTTCTAAAAACTATTTTAAATGCATTTGTAGATTAATTATTAAATTAATTATTGTCACTTCTCGAAATTGAATTGTAAAAAATTTATTCCATATTTTTAATTATGATTTCCCTATTCGGTATATAGAACCCTTTAATTTTTTGTATTTATGAATTGTACCGTTTTGTAAAATTTTATCATCTCTATAATGGTAAATTTGGTAATTCAGGATATAAATAATATGGTAAAGAGAAAAAAATGACGTTATAATTAAATTTTATTTGCTTTTATGATTATATTTCACCCATACCCAATGAAACATTTAAAATATAACAATTCTTCCATTAAACCTTGATTTTGAACATTTTAATGTATAAGTAAATGATAAATTCAACAATTCATCTCCCATTCTTTTTAAAACTATAATTTTTTTAAATGGTTTACAACAACTTAAGTTCATTTATAAATATAAATAATAAATATAATTTATTTTTTATCCTTGTAATTTATTTCTAATATTTATTCATGAAATAATTAAAATACATTCTTATGAAATTGCAACAAAAAATTTCTTCAATTAATAGAAAAATAAAATAAATATTTTTTACAATATTATAAAAAGTATAAGTTGAATGAATTATTGAGTTCCATGAAATTTTTAAAAATATTTAACATGACATCAATGTTTTATTAGTGTTTTATAACAAGTTATTTGTGTTTTATAACATTTTATTAGTCATTTTAAAAATATTATTAGTATTTTTTATTTTAATTCCTTTGATTAAATGATTCTTTCAAAGTCAAATGAAATGAATAGTAATAAATATGAAATTAATTATTTTTTATAAAAAATAATGTTTTACTAAATGATCTAAAATTCTATAAAATCATATCCTCATAAGATAGAATGGGGTACTGTTTAATAGATAAAAAATTGTCCATTTATGGGTCATTTTCCTTTTTATAGTTATATTATGAAATATTTTTTATAAATAACCTTGATACCATATCATGTGTCAAAAGGGATAACATGAGGGTAAAATAAAAATATTAGGGTGGAATTTTTTTTATAATTATCCAATTTTTTAATATGAGATTATTTTTACCCATAGTAATATTATATTAAAATTTTATCAATTTAGTTATATTTTTTACAAAAAAAATTAATTTTTATTAATTAAATTTTTTATATAATTCCAAGAGTGCCCCTCCCCTCAATTATAAAAGGGCACCTCATCTCCTCTATTCCTTACAAATCTTAATAACTCAATAATGGAAAATAGCTACTTAAATATCTTTAATACATTCATCCCAATATAATATAAACCATTTATTGTTACGAAAATCAACCAATTAATGATTATTTTTTAATCTCTAATAGGTTTTCTGAAGAAGAGTTATAGTTCATTACCATGTTATTCTCTTTATTTTTTATTCCTCTTTTTTAAAAAATTATAAAATGATGAATTTATAAAAAAAACTATACCAAATTTTTATATATTATTAGTTTAATGTAATAACCTATATCTATATCCTCTTACACCAAATCGGAAATGAAATCATCGTTCTTGTGTTTGGCGGACTATCACCTCATGAATCTAAGTAATTCATTTTCCATCTCCACCCCTCATGGCAAGTTTTAAGGATATATTATATATATATAAATATATATGATATCCCTGAAATATTTTTCAATATTTAAATATTATATATAATTTAATTTCTTACCATTCCATCAATTGAATAATGATGAATTCATTCCTACATAACTGTGGATTACTACCTCCATGAAGTGATGTGAATCGTTTTTCATAACCACACTGGATGACTACTATATATAAGTGAATTTAAATAAATTATTCAGTATTTATGAAATAATTTTTATTTTTAATCATAAAATAATACTAATCTTTTATCCATAAAGGTTGTTAAAAAATTAGAATGTTACTCATGCATTCATACGACTTACCATCTCCAAGATTGTAACATTTTTTTAAACATCATAGTTAGTTTTACAAGTATAATAGATGTTTATAAAAAATAATTTAGTTATGATTATTATTATAAAGATTACATTAAAATGAAATATTTTACCATATTTAAACTACTAAGTCATTTTGGTAAATTTATCTGAATATAATCAAAACATATGACATGAACTTATGTGATTAGGTAATTGTAAATGACCTAGAAACAGATAAAATAAAAGTAATAATAAACATGAAAAAGGTTATGGAGAACATATTTGATTAATATATTTTTATTATTATTAACATAAGGAAAATAACTGATGAGTCTATATAAAGATAAGGGACACATAACATTAAAAACATCATTTTAAATGCTTTAATGATTTTTTTTCATAATAATTTATTCGATTTCCATTTTAAGAAAATCATTTTATTGATTTATTAATATATTCTAAAAATAATTATAACGGAAATTTTATATCACTTATAAATTTCTATCGATTCTTAATAAAGGGAATCCATTTACATATTTCATCTTCAAGGATTTGATTAAAGGAAAATAGAATTTACAATTTTAACGTATATGGCATCGTTGATTTTTCCCAATTCTTTAACCATTTTTTTATTTGGAAGCCTTTATTAAATTTCATCTTCTATTCAACGAAAAATATTATTTCTTTTTATTTTGTTAATTTTAAAATATTATTTTAAATTTAATGGATATTTAAATATATAGAAACTTTTCTTTATGGGTAAAATTAATATATTAGTGAGTGTAATGACTAAAATGATATTTTTCATGTTTTATGAATATGTTATGGTTATTTTACATTATAAATGATTATGGGTGGTTATGCTATGAACCAATTATGGGTGGTTATATTATAAACAATGGATTTCTAGGTCTATTGTCGTTCTTAAATGTATTGGGAAAAAATATGTTGGAATTCGACCAAATTGGGTTTTCTTTATATAGTATTGATTAGAAGAGTGATGTTAAAATGCTGTCCCAAGTTACCTTAATTTTTATATATAAATGTATTTTTTAGTATAGAAATATTTTTTTTTTGGATTTTAATCTAATGGGCTTACATTTAAAGAAACATTTTGGAAACATTTTAAGATTAAAAATTACAACTTTATGAATAAATATTCAAGAATTTTTCATGAATTAAATGAAACCTTCATATGTTTAAAATTTATTATATTTCTTTTACCATTTTTTTTGTAATGATTCAGTGTGACAATTAATTTATTTGTAAGCGAAATTATTATTTTAATCCCAATGATTATTGTTGAAAAGGAAAATATTTATAATTGTTCATAGAATAACGAGTTCAGTTCTTTTTTTATGGCCTTTACTGATTTTTTTCTCATATTATTCTTTAAAATGTTCTTTCATAGGTTTATAAGGATTATTTGGGATAAGGACGTGGTCAATATGAAAAGAGTTATGTAATTTCATGAAAATTAAAAAATCTATAATAATTGTTTTTTGGTTTGTAACTGAATTATGATTAAGCGCATAGATACGCATATTTGAGTATAATAAATCCATAATTTGACCCATAATATTATCCCAAAAACCCCAATGGAACTACACATATTATTGGAATATTTCATGAAATACTGGAATACATGTGTAAGGCTCTAACACGGCCCATGCGACTTCAACCAGCATGTTCCACAACAGCCTTCTTATCCACTCCTGCTAATAATTTTTCCTATAAATGGAAGAGAACCCCACACTTTTTAGGGTAATTCTCAAAAAGTATATTTGTTAATCTCATGTTGAAAATAAAACATATTATTTGACTTCATGCAAGTCATTAAATCATGGTACATGATTGTGCGTGATAGGTCCCCCGTGGGACCTGTATCGGGTGGGCCCAAAAGGGCATTACCCTTTCCCATTTTCATTTTTTCCTTGCAAGGTAAATGCATAAGATTCCAATTACGGGAAATAATTAAAATTGTTTTGTACATATTCCTCTCATCCCCCATAATTTAGCATGCAAGTCCCTAATATTTTACGTACCCAATCCAATAGTCATTATGGGTGGTATTTTTCCAAAGAACCATGTTCAATCCCTTCTTTTCAAAAAACTCCATATCATACATGCGCCTACTCTATGTGTCCATTCATGCTTATCCATAGTGATTTTGTGGTCCCTCATGCAGTGTCTCATGTTACATTTCTCTACATAATTCCTCTTTTCATATGTATGCTAACAACTATTACTTCATCACAAAGATACACTAAATAAACACTTGAACTGACCACTTCTCTACCCCATTGTATCCAAACATTTATGTTGTTATCCCTTACCCTTGTGTGGGTGGGAATCATTTATGAATGTCTAAGGGGTGAGTAATGAGTAATTATCCTCTTAGCTATAGAATGTTAACCATATAAGAACCATCATCCTCAGAACATGAAATTAAACTTTAGCATATCCTCATACGATGCACATGGGGTTCCATATATAGGGAATTTTCCAATCCCATTAGTATCCACCGGTTTGAGATCTTCCTCACAAAAAATTATATTGTAACATCCTGGACCCGGGATCCATGCAACTGGTGCCCCAAGCCCGGTTCGCGACATGACCTCAAGCGCATTTCCCCAAATTCCAGAGGTAGCCGACTAGCAGCGTGGGCCCATGTCTAATAGTGGCGAAACTATGTTCTCATTTATCAAAGTGTAGCGCAGCGGAATTGAAATCAAACATACAACAAACAGAGGAAGCAGTAAACCATACACAACTGAAATAAAATACAACATTGAATTTAACCAACAATATATAAATGATGATTCTACATGTTTAAAGATCTATGAAAATAGTCAGAACATGTTATACATAAAAACAGTACAAAAAAATACATAGTATATAAAAATAAGCAAAACTGCAGGCAGCGGCATCGCGACCCTAGGCTCGGTCCTATGACCTCCTACTCCTCAGCAACAGTAATGTACATGTATAGGGACTATTTCCCCTATCTACACCTGCAGCCACGTAATTTGTTTGGGCCGAAAAGCATGAACCAAACAGGGTGTGAGAAATATATCTCAGTAGGAACCCACCAAAGGCCCATGCCCAACTGCGTGATAACATGAAACAATAGTGTGCAGTGGTAAAATGAAATAAAGTAAGCAGTACTATAAAGTAACTAACTAAACAGTTAAATTTCCATTTATTCATTTAATCCAATTTATATAAAAAATCACCACAGTGCATTTCTAAGTAAACAACTAGAGTCCTCAGACATGTAAACTCTTACCCTTGAGTAAAGAGTATCCAACACAAGAATATTCCATTAGGAATAACTGAATTTTCCCTCAGGCGTAGGTAGTGTCACCCATAGGCATAGAATCAGCTGCCCACAGGCATAGAAGAAGTTTCCCTCAAGCCAAAATAACTTCTACCCATAGGCTAAATAGTGCAGTTCTCACAGGCTAATCACAACAGCTCCCTTAGGCTAAATAGGTAACCGGGCCATGTCCAACATATCAAAATGCAGTAAACAAGCAATTCCTCTCATGGAAATTCTACAATTACTACATTAAAAGCATACCCTCGGGTATCCTGGCCAAATGGTTAAATAGTGGAACACACCCCTGGGGTGGTTCCGGAGCCAAGCAATGATCCAAAACGTCCTTAGCCACATGGAAATTCAAGGTATTAAATATAGAAATGGCATTAGCCACACGGCACCCCAACATGGGTTCATGGCACGAAAACGCAAAAAAACGCACGACGGTTTTAAATTTACACCAAGCCACCTACCTTATATTCCAACGAACGTTATACCCGAACACCGACTCCATAAATGCCCACGAATGGCATAGATCTAATAAAGAAAAAAACCAAAAAAATGTAAATATCTCATGTTAGGATAAGAATTGGTAAGAACCATCCAATGAGGTGGAATCCCTTACCTGTGCAGTTCCAACAAGATAATCTGAGGCGGAAACCGATTCCAGATTAACACCCAGTGGATCTTCAATGTTCCGGCCTCCTTACCTGTGCAGGTTCCCTTCCAAGGGTGGCGAAGATAAAGCTCAGAACAGATCTGGCCACTGAGCACGTACATCATCCACCCGCTCCCATGTCTTCTCCTACACTCGACCATTCTTCCATAGCACTCGTACGAGAGGAACTGACCATCCTTGGAGAAATTTCATTCTCTTTTCAACGATACGAATTGGATGCTCCTCAAAGGACGCATGGACTTCGAGCTTATCCTCCTCAGGATGAAAGACGTGACACAGGTCTGAATGATAGAGACGCAAATTAGACATGTGGAAGACATCGTGCATGGCTCGGTATCGCTGTCGTAACTACAACCAATAGAAAAATAGCCTGAATCTCTCCAGAATCTAGAATTTCCCCACACACCTAGGTGATAGCTTACACTGTCTCTTGATCTGCTTGTGTCCCAGCCTCGGTGAAACACGTAGAAAAACTTGATCCCCAACCACGAACTACAAAGATCGTCTGCAGAGATCAGCATAAGGCTTCTAACCAGACTGTGTGGTATCCATCTGCTTCCGAATCAACTGGACCTGTTCAGATGTCTCCTGCATGAGTTGTGGCCCCAGTAAAGCTGCCTCACATACCTCTACCCTGCACAAAGGGGATCGACATGTCCTACCATATAAATCCTCGTATGGTTTCATCTCAGTAGTCTCCAGAAAACTATTGTTATAGGTAAACTATAATAAGGGTATATGCTTCTCCCAAGATCCCCCAAAGACTAGGATGCATGCACGCAACATTTCCTCAGACACATGTATTGTACGCTCTGACTGGCCATCGAGCTGAGGGTGGTATGCTATGATTAGAAGTACCTTTTTACCCAACGCCCTCTGAAAACTATACCAGAAAAAAGACGTAAAGTGGGCTTCCCTATCGGAAATGATAGAACGAGGGACCCCATGAAGGTTTACGATCTCTTGGATATACAGCCTTCTGAGATCATCCACACCGATGGTCTCCTTGATCGGAATGAAGTGATCTACCTTCATGAGTCTGTCCACACAACCCACATGGCATCATTGCCTCGAGGTGACCTCGGAAACCCCGTCATGAAATCCATCGCGACATCATCCCATTTCCACTCTGGAATGGGTAACTACTGTAATAGCCCAGCTGGTCTCTGATGCTCTGCCTTCACTTTTTGATAGGTGGAACACCTTGCAACAAAACCATTTATCTCTCTCTTCATACCCGGCCACCAGTACTGACATCTCTAGTCTTGGTACATCTTGGTAACCCCAGGATGAACTGCCCAAGTTGAAGAATGAAAACTCCCACATCAGCTCCTCATGTATATCCACTGATAGCCACAATCGTCCATGGAAACACAAGAACTCATCATTTCCTATAGTCCAACTAGGAGGAGTGTCTTTACTTTCCACCAACTCCCGTAGAACTAGGCCTTCTGAATCAGATAGCTGGCTCATCCTCACTCTATCCAGGATGGTAGAAGTCAAAACTAACGAGGAAAGATAACTTTTTCCCTGACTTTCATGAACCTCTAGATGCATCTTAGAGAACAAGGTCATGAGCTAACACTCACCACCGGCCTCTTGCAATGCCTGTATCTGAGTCTTAATGCTCAGTGCATCAGCTACTGCATTTCCCTTACTAGGTGTATTGGCAAGCTCAAAATTGAAGGGTTGTAGGTACTCAACCCACCTTCTCTGCCCTCAGATTCAAGTCACGATGAGTAAAGATATAATTGAGGATTTTTTGGTCGGTGAAAACCACAAAATTATCTCCCAATAGATAGTGTCTCCAATAGCGCAACACATGAACAACTGCGGCCAACTCAAGATCATGTGTCAGGTAATTCTGCTCATGTGGCCTCAATTGCCAAGACTTGTACGACACAACACAGTCTCCCTGCATCAACACTTCTCCCAGCCCAATTCCTGATGCATGATAGTAAACAGTATAGCTCTTCCCCTTCTCTGGGAGTATCAGGATCGGTGGTGATGTCAGCCTTCTTTTCAGGTCTGAAAAAGATATCTCGCAAGCTTTTGACCAAAAAAACTTCACCCCATTCTTAGTCAGACACATCAATGATGATTCTAATAGGGAGAAGTCCTGTATAAAACATCTGTAGTAACCAGACCGCCCTAAGAAACTCCGTATCTGAAACACTTTCTTAGGATACTCCCATGAAACTACTGCTCCCACCTTCTCTGGGTCTATTACAACTCCTAACTCTGAGATGATATGACCCAGGATGTGAATCTGGTCCATCCAAAAGTGGCACTTTAAGAGCTTAACATATAGCTAATGCTCTATCAGTGTACTCAATATGATCTCAATATGAGTTGCAGGGTCGTGTCGAGTGTGAGAGTAAACCATGATGTCGTCCACGAATACTACCACAAAATAATCAAGATACAGATGGAACAGGCGATTCATCAGAGCCATGAAAACTGTTGGCATGTTTGTGAGTTCGAATGGCATAACCAAGTACTCGTACAGAATATATCTACTCAGAAAATCTATATGTGGTATATCAGATGGTCTCACACACAGATGATGATATCCCGATCTCAAGTCAATATTCGAGAACACTCGTGCTCCACGAAGCTGATAAAAAAGATCATCAATCCTCGGCAAGGGATATCTGTTATTGACCGTCAACTGGTTCAGCTTCCGATAATCCATGCAAAGTCTGATGGTACTCTCCTCCTTTTTCGTAAAAAGGACCATAGAACCCCAAGGAGATGTACTGGGTCAGATAAATCCCTTTTCATGTAACTCCTCTAACTGCCTCTTGAGCTCATGCAGCTCAGGTGTAGCCATCCTATAAGGAGGAATGGACACCGGTGCTGCACCTGGAACATGCTCGATAGAGAATACACCTTACGCACCGGAGGTAGACCTGAAATGTCGTCTGGGAAGACATCCCTAAAATGATCAACAATTGGAGGGAAATCCGTATAACAAGTCCCCTGATCATCTAGATATAATCTCTCAATCTAGGATATGACTCCACCTTGCCCATGATGCTCGGGTCCACCTCGACTCGCCTGAACATCCCGCTCGCCCTTGTATTGAATCTCTTTTCCCTCTGGTGACGTGAAACGCACCCTGCGACGATTGAAGTATACAAAGGCTCGATAGGGAACCAACAAGTCCATCCCAAGAATGACATCATAGCTAGTCATCTCTAATACATAGAGGTACCAAAGGAAGTGACACCCTCCATCCTCAAGGGTGCACTCCTTACTCTGGTTCACACCAAATGTCCTAGTCCCCAACAGATTGTCTAGTGTCATGATATCAGAATAATAATAAACACAGAGCCCAAGGATCACCATAATGGGTGCATATATTAAACTATATGTATCACTCGTATCAAAAAGAACTGAATATATGACAGAAGCTACTACAATAGTAACTCTGACTGTAGAAAGTCCGGGATCCTGCTCCTGCTGGGTCTATTGCACTATATATTCATGTCTAGTGCCGCGGCCCTACGACACAGCCTGGCTACCCTAAGCTATCCCGCCCTTCTACCTCTAAGATCCTAATGTCTGGCTACCACAACCACGACCACCATCTCTACCTGCACGCCCTGACGTACTCCAATTCCCTGACTGGTAAGAAGCCATCGGTCCTTCTCTTGCACGCGGAGTCTACACAGAACCCCTCTCACTAGCCACTAGTGGAAATGCCCTGCAAAAGGTCTGCAGATGACCCATCTTGCCGCAATCTCGGCACTCCACTGGGTCTCGTAGACACTGCGGTCTCTTGTGCCCATCTCTACTACACTGGTAGCACATAACCTGGACACCTGAAGCATTCTTCTGACTGGTACTACTGCCCTGAGAGAATTCCATCCACCTCTTCCTCTTGCCAGCAGAAATAACACCAGTAACTGGTGCTGAACCGCCCTGGACCACACCACTTGACTTCTACAAGTTTCTCTCTGTAATCAACTCATAGTTCAAAATTGTGTGTATAGTAGGCAACCTGAAAACATTCACCAGCACTCAGATGTCATATCGAAGACCATCCTCAAAACACCTGGCTCTCAACGTCTCATCACCCACAAGAACGGGTGCAAAGCGATAAAGCTCCGTAAAACGAGCAAAATTGTTCGTCATCGACATAGCACCCTGCTGCAGATTCATGAACTCTCGTGCTATATCTTCCCACCGTGTCTCAGGAAAGAAGAAATCCTAGAAGTCTGACTGAAAATCTTCCCATACCATGTATCTGTGATGCTCTGACTAGGTGGTAAAATCCCACCACCTCTTGGCGGAATCACATAGCATGTATGTCGCGAGCTTTACCCTCCACCCTGGAGGCGTCTCAAGATGCTCAAAAATAGTCTACATCGATCCTAGACATGACTCCGCAACATGTGGTCCACCATCCTTTGAAAACATAGGCAGATGCTGCTACTGGAAGATATGAGTCAGCTCAGTGATAGATGTTGCATCCTGCGGTGCTCCCTGAAAGGTCTGCTTGAACCGCATAAATCCTTCACGGAACTACGCCTATGATCTTGTGTTCAGTAAAGATGATGGTGCCGCATTTGTCTCCCCTGGAGGATCAACTGGTAGCCCATGGCCCACCATCTCCGAAGTATAATCATCGCCGCTCTCATGGAGAACAACTCGCGGTCATCTAGGCAGCATGGCACTACATGATCAAAAGCACGCCATAGATTCAAGATTATTAATCCTGAAAGAGAAGGAACCACAAAGGAACAAGAGGAAGAAGGAATTTTAAAATTTGTAAAACAAGACCACACAATGTGTACACTGACTACATGGCGTGTACTTTACTTCTCATCCCCTGCCCAGGTCCTTACACACGACATATGTTGAACACAACTAGACAGCGTTTATATTATCTACCCAGCGTGTGCATTGTTAATTTCCAACTACCCGTGTCGTATGAGACATGGCTAACTACTCGCCTTGAACCTACACAGCATGTACATCACCCTGTTTCCCAGCCACACAACTAACACCAGACGGTCTGTCCTCAGACAAGACTACACATCATGTCCCACAGGTACACGGCGTGTTCATGGTGAGGTGAGACCGCCCCGTGTTGTTAGTTACATGGCCGAGTCTCCAGGACACACTACACAGTGTGTTCATCATTGACACAGAATGTTCTCTACAAGAGTTCACCGAACTATGTTTGATAGTTACATGGCCGGACTCTGGGTCACACTACACGGCGTGTCCATTCGGTAGACTCTGTGTTTTACCCAAGCATTTCCCTACATCGTGTTTCTGCCAAAATGGTTTGTGACACTGGAAGAGACTACACGACGTGTACTATGGGTACACAACGTGTACTCAAAAAGATTATTTTTCTTCCTGAACAGAAGAACATTCACGGAATTTATAAAAATACTACATGGATTGTATACTCTGTTTCCGTACAGTATGCCTCAAAAACTTCTCCGAAACCCAGAAAATACTGAAACCAACACCTAAGTGTCAAATTCCAACCCATGGGGCCCATACTCCCCACGAATCAAAGTTTGACATCTTATATGTGTTCTAACCAATAAAAATTCATTGATCCACCAAATTCCAGTCTATGGGGGCCCATACTCCCCAGAAACCAAAGTTTGGTGTCCATTGTATAAACAGGCTCACAACAGGTATTTTTATCAAGCAGTTCTCAAAACAGCATGCTTCTCTAGCACAACAACTATCACAACAACATTCTATTTCTAATACACCTACATGGCATGGAAACTACGCAAGACATGTGATATCTATCATGAGCCTATATGATGCATGTGACAGCATACCCTCATCTTATAATGTTGCTACTAAATAGAACCCATAGATAAATTATAAACTGCACAATCTAAAAGTGCATCACCCAACAGTGAAAACATATCAACTGTAAAATTTTAAAAATCAAAAGAATTTAAAAATATGAGGTAGACTGGCTTTTCCCTGTACACGGGTTAGCTACACCTGGGAACAACTTATTACCAACTACCATTCGTCCTATCCCTGACTATGACTCCAAACAGTAAGTAAAAGAAAAGAACCCCCTTTGATACAACTTTGTAATGTCCCAGACATAGGTGCCACGCAACGGGTGCCCTGAGCCCGGTTCGCCACGTGACCTCAAGCGCATTTCCCCAAACACTAGAGGCTGCCGACTAACATTGTGGTCCCAGGTCTGATAGTGGGGAATCTATGCCCTCATTTATAAAAGTGTAGCACCACTGAATTGAAATCAAACATTCCACAAACAGTGGAAGCACTAAACCATACACAACTGAAATAAATTACAGAATTTGATATAACCAGCAGTATATAAATGATGATTCTACATGCTTCAAGTTCTAAGAAAACAGTCAGAACATGTTATACATCAATACAGTACAAAAAAATACATCGTACAACAAAATAAAAAAACCAGTTGGCAGCGACAACGCGGTCCTAGGCTCGGTCCCATGCCCTCCTACTCCTTAGCAACAGTCAAGTACCTGTATAGGGACTCTTGCCCGTATCTACACCTGCAGCAATGTAATATGTTTTGGCCGAAAAGCGTGACCCAAACAGGGTGTGAGAAATATATCTCAGTAGGAACCCACCAAAGGAATGTTCCCAACTACGTGCTAACATGGAACAATAGTGTGTAGTGGTAAAATGAAATAATGTATGCAGTACTACAAAGTAACTAACTTAACAGTTAAATTTCCATTTAATCATTTAATCCATTTTATAGAAGAAATCACCACAGTGCATTTCCAAGTAATCAGCTAGTGTCCACAGACACGTAAACTCCTACTCTAAGGTAAAGAATATCCAACACAAGAATCTGCCCTCAGGAATAACAGAGTTTTCCCTCAGGCATAGGTAGTGTTTCCCACAGGCATGAATGAAGTTTCCTTCAGGCCGAAATAACTGCTTCCCACATGCAAAATAGTGCAGTGCCCACAAGCTGATCAAAAAAACTCCCTCTATCTAAACAGGTAATCAGGCCATGCCCAACATATCAAAATGCAGGAAACAAGAGATTCCTTCCATGGAAATTCTACAATTACTAAATTAAAGGCATACCGTCGGGTATCCTGGCCAAATGACTAAACAGTGGAACAAACCCCTGCGGTGGTTCCGGATCCAAGCAACGATCCCAACCAGCATTTTATTATCACAATCTAATGACCTATGCAATTATAGGTATTAAATATAGAAGCGACCTCATCCACACGGCACCCTAACCTGGGTTCGTGGCACGAAAACGCACAAAAATCACGATAGGTGGAAATTTAAACCAAGCCACCTAACTTATATGCTAATGAACGTTATACCCAAATGCTGACTCCAGAAATGACCAATAATGGCAGAGATATGATGAAGAACAAAAACCAATCAAACATAAATAACTCTTATTAGGAGAATAATTGGTAAGAACCATCCAAGAAGGTGGAAGCCCTTACCCGTGCGGTTCCAATGGGATCGTCCGAGGCAGAAACTGTTTCTAGACGAACACCTGGTGGATCTTCAAAGGTCCGGCCTCCTCCTTTGGCTCCAAATTGGCTCAAGTGTCTCCTCTACCAAATGAGGAGTCTAATGTATGTTTTAAGCCAAATAAACAAAGTACACAGCGTGTAATTATTTCATCTAATTGTTCCTCTGGAGGCACCGCCACACTGTTCATCCGTCAAAATGAGTACACGACATGTACTCCCGAGTACATGATGTGTACTGTCACCCAGCTGGAGGCTGCTCCACCGCCTTACTATTTAAGATTGCCGACTAACTACACAGCGTGTAAGGTACCACTACACGGATTGTAGTCTGTTCCTACAACCTTCTTCACCGACATGGATACACGCCCCATGTACCCATTCCACATGGCCAAAAGTACACGTCGTGTGGAAAAGTACACGGCGTGTAGTTCCAAAATTTAGCATTTTTCCCAATTTTCCATATTTTCTCAAAAAAACTTAAGCAAAAGGAAAAAGAAGAATCTCATACCTCCAAAAGTAGAACCAGGTTCTTACATATATCCTCTTTTGATATAATAGAATCTACCAGTGGGGATGTGAAACCATCTTGGTTTATGCCTCTCTCCTTTTTTGTAGGAGGTAGCACCATTAATACTTCATGCCTACTCTATATGCAAATAAAAAAGGGCGTATGGACTTAGGGAAATCTCAATACCATAGCCCCCCCCTTTGGGATTTGTATCAATGGGCTGCTAACCATGTACACGCCCAAATCTCCATCTCATTGGGCGATGAACCATATGTATTCCCCACACCATCATTTGATGATTCATCTATAATGACGTGACTATTTGGTCTATTACTAAATCATGTTTTTAACATCAATTATGAATGAAATGGAATTATGGGCTATTAGTGACTATGACACCCTTCCCCTAGCATCCATCAGTTAAATATTCATAGTTTCCACCTTTATGTGATGCTTCCCATGCTTAAGAATCAAACAACCGAACTACATGGGTTTTGATAACTATATGTTAAATAGGGTATGTATAAATCCTCCCCAAGGTTCAATCCCAACTGCAGGAAAATTATAAGTCCCTCCTCCTTAGGGTGTTCCTCCTAGATCTCAGTATCCACCTTCATCCATCCAATCCTAATATTTCCCTCGAGAAACTATATTTTGATAATAGCATGACCCCACATGGAGGATATATCACCATTGGGTCCTCCTGGGTACCTAACCATGTCTAATCTCCCTTTCTCCCCTTCATGACGATGAGAAAATTGATTCTCAACTAGCTATAATACAAAATAAACATCTCCATTGTTAAATCCCAATACCTTAATCATTATATTGGTTCCATTGACCCCAATCAACCAACTTCATTAAAACCTCTATTATCTGATTTGATTATTACATGGGAAACGACATCCCAGAGAGATCAATAAATTCATTTAGGAATCTCCCTTGGGTGACCCCCAACAATCTGCTCTAACGCATCACCCTACTCAAGGTGTGGGTCACATCATCCAAATGGCCTATCTCAATATGTAATACCCATTGATCTCATTGCTTCTCCCTAAGGATCCTTGGAAACCAAATTTGTGTAGCCCCCCAAAATACATTTCATTAATCCAATTTTGATCCTCTTATGATGGGCCACAATCCATGTGTAAGTCCTATACCATGACCCTTCAAACCATGTGGTTTTTGATCCCTATACTCTATAAAGATTACATAAGAATCCTCCCAATTGTTTAATCCCAGGAAATGGTAACCCTTGGTGTTCCCCTCATTAGGGTCCTCCTCCTTTATCCCCTCTTAGTGGTGATTAGCCTTCATGGTGAGGAACCTTCTCTTCAGGAGACACACCACCTCAGGTCCAATACCATTGGCCATTCTGATCCATCAATCAGGTAAGCCTTCTAGGTGAACCCTTCTGGGGAGATATATATATGATCCACCCTTTATAGTGTTTCGATTTTTCAAATCCATCTTCACTATATTCTTAACATGAGGCATACTGCATGTTAAACATGTGATGCAGTGGTAAAACATGGAGACATGCCACCAACATAAGAAACCCAATGAATGTTTTGGGAATCCTCTTGTTTCAATGTCCTTGATAATCCCTAAAAATAATAAGAATATAGGTTTTAAAATGATTTAGCATCATGAAATTCCATCGATGACCACTTTTTCAACTCTCTTCGCCGAAGGGTTCTTCCCCGACTTCACCCACTAGAATTTTTTGGTTGATGAAGCATAATTAATTGGAATCCACAAAGTGATGGAACCAGGGATGTGTTTCACGAACTAGGTTTTAATCATTAAGGAGAAACAGTGTATCCAAAAAATTCATAGGAGGAATCCACGGGAGGAGGGACCAACCTCCTCTCATATCGTTTCAATCATGGTTTAGACATCTATGAAGAAGTGATTAATTTCACTCGCCTTTGGAAATATGTAATGCAAGAAAAAACATGCAATGCCCAATGTAGTGTAAATTCAAAAGGAGAGAACACCTAGGTGGAAAGCATCAGAAACAGAAATGGTGAACCCAACGTTATTCGTTTCCCCTTAAAAAATGGGGAATCTCCATGTAGGTCATTACATCATAGATGGTAATCATATGCCACACTAGGCCACTGACAAAAATGGTGAATCCGGTGTGAACTAGTTCACCTACAATAATGTTGATTATTAGTGTTTGAGACATCTACAGATTATTGGGTCATTAGATATAGTTATCTGGTGCCACATACCACCATGAAAATAGTGGTCCTAGCTTGAAACTCACAATAATTTATGGTACTTAGTTGTCGCTAAATCTGGTCTGTGGAATTGTCAGCATGAATCCTTTTCTCTGATCATTGATGATAGATTGGTGATGTGGAATTTTGTGTACTTTTCCTCATATAATTACTGATGACTGAATATTACTACATTGGAGGACCGAAACTACAATAAAACAGTCACGCCACCCATATATGCATGTGCAGGAGGAACAATAATGTGATAGTCTCACATGGTTCTTCCCCTTCCACAATGCCATCCAACAAAAGAACTACTGTAAACACTCACCCCATCTCCCCATCGAAAATTAATCATAGGAGATTGAAATTTGTTCTTTTTCGATGATATGAGAAGGATGGGGTCATTCCAACATGGGATATGGACCACCATGACCTGGAGGCTATTGTGCCTCTCTATCATTGTTTCCCCCAAGGGTTATTTAGTGAAAAACTACTCCCCACACCATCTTTCAACTATTTTTGGAGCCTCCTCACAAAACCTTCCTATGACCCAATTCCTTATTGCAATGAGGTGAGGTATATCCGAGTCATCCTAGATATGACTACCACATGAGAGATTCCAAAGGGGGATCCCACCAGGATATGTCAGCACCACCAACTACCGGCCCCACATGCCAATGAACATGAGGTTTATTCCCATGCTCTTCCATCCCCGATCAGGATTTACTGACATCGCCACCGGGTTCATGTTCAAGAAGACACCCATTAGGGGGTGTCATAATCTAATAATTTAGTTTCCAATTCCACCCCAATCACACTATTTCAATTGCCTATAACTATAGACCACAAATCCCCTTATGGTTGATTGGTATCGAGACCTCAGCCACCAATGAGTTGGTTGGGTTGACACATTCTGTCAGTAGCATGATTAGAAGAGGGAATGGGACGACCCATTGAGATGATATCTAGAATGGGGGCCATCCCCATACCATCTATAGTCAGAGTAGAGGCCCTCCATGCTCTCTCATTTATCATGGAGTTCCTCCTCATGTTACTAAAATCAGTGCAAGAATAGGCCCTCCATGTATTTTCAACACCTAGCACGGAGGTCCTTACCATGCATATGATTATAGGGTTGTATGACCTCCCCATATCATATTTAATATATATAATTGTTCACATAGAATTATTTTCAGATCAATCAGTGGTCCTCCACACAGTAACACTAACAAGAGTGAACGTCCTCCTCCCCCTGTTACCCACCAGCATGGAGGTCATCCCCATGTTCTCGCTATCTCCAGCATAGTACATACTTGCTACATAAACTATATAGGCGGGGTTCATAACTTAATCATATAATCCCAAAACCAATGTTATCCTATTGTTTAGTTCGATCCTCACAAAGGCCCTCCTATTGATACCACTACCAATCAGCGTGAAGGCTCTCCTTGTTCCACTAAAGATACACATGAAGGTCATCCCCATGTTATCACCAACTCTAGAGGAGGCCCTACCCACTATAGAACACTCCACCATTTAGTTCCTCCACTAATATCAAAAAATAAACATAGAGTTCATCCCCATGTCCCATTTGACATATTCTCAGGCACTCCTTGCAACCTGGCTAACCAATGTAGATGTCATCCCCACTTTAATGAAAGATGATATGAAGGTCCTCCTCAGGTAAAAAATAGTTCATGTGGAGGCCCTCCCAACTCTAGAAAAAGACTCCTTGGAGGTCCACACCATGAATAATATCATGCCTTCCCAAACGAATCATCATAGGTTAGGAGGGTGAACCGTTGACTCCAAATGAAGAACATTGAGAAGTGCCAAATCAATGTCAATCTAGTATGTTTATTATATTATGATAGATAATGATTCTATATGATGTATCCTTCACCTTGGTCATCTGTATCTAAGTCTAGGTATGGAATATGGTGTGTGAAGTTTGTCCTATAGAAATGTGAGATGTAACATATCACTGAAATCCTCCGCAGGTACATGCATGAGGAAAAATATTTTTCTCCCTTTCAAAATTTCATCATGTAGTTTTATCTACTATTTCTAGATTAATTATAGTCCTTGAAAAGATATCCTAGATAGTTATTAAATGGGACTATATATGATGATAATCCTCTATATTTTCCAATAATATTATCTTACCTCATACAAAAATATGGAAGATGGAACCCCGCCTAACAAGGACATGATAATGCGGTCAGTACCACCCCCATGAGATCACCTAGTTAATAGTATCCTATCATCTCATGTGATGTTCTTTTCGTTGACTATTCCACCACCACAAAGTTATACACTGGTGTAGTTGTAAGTGCATCATCTTCACCATTCCAAGAATGGGGAAATCAAGAGATGGATCCTGCCTCGGAATGAAGAAGTGTCTAGGACACCCATGCCGAAGACGAGCCGTCTAAGTTATTCTGGCAGATTGCTACTCCTAATTTTGATATCCCAGAATCACGCACCCTAAATGAAGTCATGTTCTTCTACCAGAGCACCTGAATCACTCATATATTCCTCCCTAATCAATAGTTGACATATAAAATGATTTAGGATAACTTCAACAACATCAGCTAGTAGTGTCACATGGTTGACCGAAATGCACTTCCTATGGATCATCACCCTGAATCACATGGATGTTGCTATAATATTCATCAGAGATGTAATAAATCATTCCTATACTCTACCGAATTATCATGGAGGCATCTCCATAGATGTATGTCTTGGTCAATGGTCATTATGCTAGTCTCCATTTTAGTTATATCTTATGGAATCCAGAACTACCTACTGTTATCTAGGATATGTCTCTAGGAACCGTCACGGTAAATATAGTCGTCCATGATATTTAACCCAAATGAGGTGATAGTGTGGGATTTGAATAAGAAGGACCACCCTTGGAAAACACAATACCCCCCCCCCCCCCCACGTGTTTTCAATCAACATCAATGTCAGATGCATGGCCTTGAAGAGCCCTCTAGGTCATTGTACCTAGGATGAGACCCTAAAAGGGTAAATGAATGAACATGAATTCTATTCCATCTGAATATCCTAGTTCAGTGAATTAAATTGGATGTAAATCACACTATAACCACCTTTATCAAATAAATTGCAGAACAGAAAAGGATCATCAATGAGATTCTTACATACTGCCTTACTGGACGACATATAGAATGTGTTGAACCTTGGTTTGATCTTGTACATCCTTCAATAGGGAAACAAGGGAAGCCACAATTCCTCCTTGGAGAGTTTCCTATAGCTAATATGAGTTATCATGTTCACCCTAATAGGGTAGAGATCAATGATTATTGAAGGATACCATGGTATTTATCCCTTAATCTACTCGAGTTGTGTGGGAATCATTCCTAGAACCTTGATTAGGTTGTTCCTTTAGAAGTTCCTTAGGTTGCTCCAACGGTCCACCAACTATTCCATGAGACACTAAACCTTCTAACCATGTTAAATAACCCACCGATGCATTGGTGTTTTGGAATCATCCCCAAATATAAGAATACCCATCAAGAGGAAATGACATAATCTCTCATGGACCACCTTGAGGTCCTTATGACACAATAAGTAAAGATCCCACTAGATGGAAAGTTGATCGCGAGATGGGTTTATGATATTACGGTACCATTGAATTTCAGTAATCATATCTTATCCCCCTTCAACAGGATGGGTGAACCACTGTTTCATCTGGCCCATACTGTTTCATGGTGTGGACCCATTTTGGGAACTCCATCATAGAAAGAAGCCTCCATGCTCCGGAGATTCTTACAAACGTAGGAAGGTTCAGCATTCTTCTATTACAACATGTTATGCATTGGTTCTATAGAATGTTGGTAGGATCTATTTTGGTATTTTATTTATTATTTCAACTCCACCACTCAAAACACTAGTATTGATGATCTCTTCATCTGAAAACAATAACCAGATGAGTGGGTCAAATATATTTTTTCCATGTGGAAAGGACGCATCTATTCAATAGACATGCCAATAACTCATGATAAACAACTAAAAATGTGCATGGGGAATTTCAAGATTGAATTGGTTCCCTACCAAATCAATAATAATTTCTCGATTGAATTCTAGGATTTCTATGACATGGATCAAAACCTATAGGTAGCCCAATATTAAGTCATGCTTTCACACATGTTGCTTCTTATATCTCCTGCAAGAAGAGCTTCTAATGATTAGATTGTTGTCGTTGTATAGGTAGAGGCCCCTAGGACACTAGAATGGTTACCTAGATAGCCTCATCCACATCATCACTACGGACAATGGATTTAAGACTATCCTCAACTGAAATAATGCCCACTAAAGAATCAACAAGCGCCACCCTGACAAGAACCCCTATTTAGGTAAGGAAATCAAGCTCTATCCCCCAATCAGGCTAAAGCCCCTCATCAGGACCAAGCTCCCAGAGTATCTTCAATTTAATGGAGATACCAAACCTATTTTTTCGATGAGGCTCAGGTCACCAATGTTTTTTGAAGTTCCACTGATCAGGGAATGCAGACATTTCTAGAATGCGGGAGGCCCTAAGAGACTAATCTAACTAATCACCCTATGTACTTCCACTATCACTAATTACATGGGATCATCATCAAGTAGTGATATAAATTTAAGGACTGGCTCAAGGAAAATATTGAAAAAGGTCTCTTTAGATTGGGTTTTGCAAGACACATATTACATGTATCTCTATAAATCCTAAAAGAGAATGAGAAAGTGATTGGTATAAGGTCTCCATCTTTGGGCCTCAAAAGTATGGCAATTTTATTACTCATAGAGAAGTATTTCATTCTCCTGATGTCATATATGAACATTTTAATCATCTTGAGGCTCCTAATGTCGCCATGACTCTTTCAACTACCACTTCTAAATCCACATCTCATCTTTCTACTTCTTTGAGGAGCAATTATTGATGGCATAAGGGGATGAAAATCCCCCACTACAGCCAATCCCATATCGAACTATTGGGAAATTTCATGCCCCCATAAATTGGAGTCACCATCAGAGTTCATTCATTGTTGGAGGATTCTCCAGGTGATGATCAGAAGTATGGCTCACTGAATAACATTAAGATGGTGGACCTCTACATGGTTCCGGGAAATGAGGGGCATCAGGAAGATCCTCTCAATATTCCTAGTCAGTTCCATCATTAATGAGGCTATGGATATGTGAATCATTGGAATGCTCTGTTCAGTTCTCCCAAATATGATTTACATTCTACCATGATCAAAAAATAGGCTCAATATAGGGCTCAATATGTGAAGTCCTTTCATACCATGTTGTTATATCCACCTCCAGTCATGTTTCTTGACCATGAAGATCGTTGGCAACCACATCACTATCAGACTCATCAACATATGGTTGGAATTTAGTCATCTGACAGTGATCCATTATAATTTTTTCTCAGATCATCTACTGTGAAATGGGATTTTCCTAAAACTAGGTAAAATCTACATGTTCAACAAGAAATCCCATCATGGCATCGACTACCAGAAATGTGAATCTACGATGGAAGTATGATGTCCTTAAGAATCATCCCAACATTCCCCAAAATCTATCAATATGTGAGGCCCTTTTCTTGTCTGAGGATATATATGAATCACTTTCAAATGGATTTAAATGTCCCCCTCAAGTTAGAAAAAGAGGTAACTTCTACAGAGGTAATCCATGGTCAGGAAGTTGAGCGAGAAGTATATGAATCCATCATATAATTATCAGGAGAGGACTAAGGATCTCTCATGCAGGGTAATATTCATCTAATTTATATCACTAGACATATCAATGGTGTGGAAGTTCATCATTGTCTCATTGAGACATGTTCTGAAAACAATCTCATCCACACCCCGATTCTCCATAATCTTGGTCTATCTAATGTGGACCCGAGCCCCTATAACATGACGATTATGGGTTATAATAAGACCAAGCAGAGGCTGTGTGGAATGATTTTCTTAAAAACCGAGTTTATCATCCTTAGTTTCCTAAATTAATCCTTTGTGGTCTTTCAAGACACTTCCTACATTGCACTTATGGGTAGAACCTAGCTCCATCTACATGCATCAATTTTCTCCTCTTGTCACCAATTCCTATAATACTCTCTCAGTGGTTAGTGGGTGTGATCCAAGGTGATTCATCTCCCATATCCTATTATGAAGACCTCCATTTAGATTTTCACTATTCAAATAACAAGGGAAAACTAGTTCAGACTATTTAGCATGATCACACCACTACTGTGGCCAGTCCCTAGATGGACTTGGATGAAGCCTTCATTCTCTCAATTCATCATTTGGAGACCACAACCCCAGACATGGGGAATTGCTTCATTGTCACCAAGATGAGGGGAATTAACATTCCCATGTAAAATAAATTCCCTAAGATGACCTCATACTACTCTATAAGACATGATAGAGTGATACTATACTATCTTACAACTATTTGGAACTGAGATGTTCACCCCATGGCTACAGTAGTACAACACACATGCTTGTTTTGTTGGTCTCGCCTTAGTTGACACAAACCATCCCATCACCAATGATTTTATATCATCAATCATGGTTCTCGTGGTCAATTTCTAGGTGGAATTCATTTAACAACTTTTATTTCCATGGTATCAATAGTATAGGATCCCTCGGGTGAAGATTCCACCACTGCTCAAGCTTGAACATGCATTCCTCCAAAGTCAGATAACTCTGATGCTTTTCCTCTTGATCCCGCTATCATAGATGATGATGAAGATCTATAAGATTCTCCTATTTCATTTAAAGAGGTTGTATCCACCATTATAGATGATTTGTTAAAGGTGAATCTTCATACTAGTACAGACCTAATATCTACATTGATCAGTGTAGTTATGCCTATAGAATAGAATAGTAGTATGTGGATTTCTTGAAACATATCTTTGATGTATTTTAGTAGAGTTATGATAAGATTATAGTACTATACCATCAAGAAATTTTTTACCATCTTGTTCTCTTTGAATGTCATCTTAGGTTCAAATGGCTCACAAGAAGATTCACCTATCCCATGGTGCTATGTTGGATGACAAATTTCATGAGCTCAGCAATGTCAAATTCAGGATGGAAGTACACTACACCTATGGAAATCCAAAATTGTCCCTATTAAGAAGAAAAACAGACATATTACAGTGTTTATCGAATTATTGGATCTTAACTGACACTATTCAATGTATGGATTTCCCCTTCATATGATTGATCTGTTGATCGATGTCACCGATGGGTTCCATTATCTATCCTTCATGGACGGATACTCTGGTTATAATCATATATGGATGACCCCTCAAGATGAGGAGTCCAGTCCCTTCAGGTTACCATAGTGTACCATATTCTATCAGGTAATACCATTTTGTTGGAAGAATTCAGGGTCTACATATTAGTGTTCTATGGAACACATATTTATACAAAACATCAGGATTCTCGTGGAATGCTATAATGATGATTTTGTGGTCAAATTCGTCCATTATCAGGACCATCTCAGAGATATAAAATTTTTTTTCTTCTTATCCTCTCCCACCATATATAGGTGAACCCCTTTAAATGTACATTTGGGATCACCATTGGTTATTTATCATCTTCATTGCCTGATGTAGAGGCATAGAGATTAACTCGTAGAAGATCATGGTTATCTTTTAGATGCATCCTCTTAGAATCCTTTGAGAGAATTGAAGAATCCAAAGACATCAATACTATATACACTTATTCCTCGTGAATCTAGAGGGAATGATTAATCCCTCTTCTTAACATAAGATGAAATGTTCCATATTCTAGTTGGATGAAGAGTTCTAGACTTCCTTTTAGGATATTAGGTAGTATTTTCTAAAGGCTCTATTTCTGAAGCCACCCATCTTTGGAAAGCCAATAGTCATTTATGTGACCACCATAGAATGATCCCTTATTTCCATTATCACATAGAAAAATATGCATGGGTCATAGAACAATTTTTATTATCTCAACTGCATGCTCCTCAACATAGAGACTATATATTCTTCTTTCGAGAAGAACAACCTCATGCGGGTTTTGGCAGTGAAGAAGTTTATTCATCATCTATATCAACATGAGATACATCTGGCGTCTCATATGGATCCAATAAAGTTATTATGAGCCTCTTTATGTTTCTAGGGAATCTTGATCACTGGGAATTGATATTTCATCAATTAAACATTAGGTTTTTTTTGTAGAAGGCAGTCAAGGGATTGGGACTGAATGATTTCCTAGCAGCCCATCTGACTCTCAAAGAGAACTCCATAGATCCTGAACATTCAGCTCAAGCCATTCTCTCAGTAGATCAATCTACTCCATGCTGGATGATTCATTTAGATGGTTCTTCTTAAAGTCCCACCTGTAAAAGGCTCAATGATCCACGAATCAACAGAGTAGTCCTAGGGATTTTCTTCATCGCACTTACATGGGCTATCATTCCATATTCTTTCTTGATGTCAGAATTTTAGACCAACAACGAGGAAGAGTATCAAGATCTATGGTCATGAGATAGATCTCAATATTGATTTTTTCCACCTACACGTGAAGTGTAACTCTGAGATAGCTATCATGATGATCAATACTGGCTATATCATCTGGAAGCTAGAGAACATTTATTTTCATAGGATTTATCTCAATCTAGTGTCCCAGTTACCTTTCCAACCATAGGTACATATATTACCCTATCACAAAATGGTGGAGCCAAAGGCATGGTAGGTTTAGCTTTTTTTCTAATAAAGCATGACTAGGAAGATTTATTCATTCATGTGGTTCATTGATGGGTCATCGACCTAGTAATTGTAGACGATAGTGAGAACTAGTTGTTAATCTACCTTACCATAGGTTCTTTAACATTGATTATTCTAAATCTATCTTCCATATAATAATAATCCCTTTATTAGAAAAAAACAACTGTTGAGTGCCTCAAGCATGCTGGTCTCATAATAGACAAAGACATGTGAAAGAGAATTTGTTGATGAGAAGTGAAGATTACTCTCAAGACTGGTCCCATTATTGAGTATATCCACTAAAAATGTGGGTAATATGGAATTATACAATGCTTTATTTAGGGAGGTGATATTCCACAGGCTATGCAGGAAGTTCATGCCTGTTCTTGTAGATCTCATCTGGTTGGGTTGAAAAAAAAATCAACAAATTCAAAAGAAGGGATATGATTGGCCGACCAAGTTCCATGATTGAATTGCTTTTGTCAGGAGGATCCATGTGGGTTAGATCTATTTTATCTTTTTTCATCTACATTTAGAGGTCTTCTCTACTACAATGAGCTATTATCCCTTCACAGTTTGGGGACTAGATGTCATGAGACCTTATCCAGGTCACCAATCTAGGTTCATTATGATGGCAACAGATTTATTTTCCTTGTGGGAAGAGGGGATTCATCTTATTAATGAATTGAAGGAATGTTATATTGGGGACCTAGTAAGCTCTAGTATTATCTATAGATTCGAAGTCCATCACGTTGTTCTATCCTAAAAAGACTGTAGTTTCTATGTAGAAGATTTGATGAAATTTTACTCCATGAATGGAATCTCTTCCAACAAAACTTCTCACCACTATGAAAAGGAAAATTGACATATTTATGAATTAAAAAACACCCACTCTTACACATGACATAATATGGTGGGCCAAAACAAGAAGATTTGGATGAAAAAGATCATCAATTATCTCTAGGATTATCCAACGAAAACTCAATATTCCACCCATGTGACACCATTTTCCATGGTTTATAGAGAACGGGTAATCATACCCGTCATTTTTATTTTGAAATCACTATATTATAGTTGTCTATGATAAAAAATCATCATACAGTGCATTATAAGTTGGTCTTGTTGAGATGTAATCCCTCGATGAGAACATGCTCGGAGACTTGACTAATCTACAGAGGCACTATAAAAAGATAGATAGAGTATTCAAAAAAAAATCATCACTTCTCCCCCTTCAAGGGGATACAATATTGGATCTAAGGATGATGATGATACCTCATAGGGAGATACCAATGTTGGATCTTAAATGGGTAGGGCACTCAATTATTCAAAAGGTTTACCCTAATAGTGAATACTCATTGGTCAAAATTGAGGGTGAGAAAATCTCCCTACCCACAAATGAAATGTTCCTCAAATAGAAATTCTTATGAGTAGGGTTATTGCATCATGCATGATGTTAAACTAATGTCATGTCCTACAAGATGATAAATTGTACCGAGCTCCTTTTTCCTACACGACACTAACCTACACAGAGTTCCTCTATCATGCATGCTGTCAAACAACACCATCCCACATTATGTTGAACTATTGTGTCCAATCTAGAAGACATTATATGGAATATCACACTGATTTCCACATCTGAGAGGGTGTCCCCTTTGGAACTATTCACTCACTATTCCTTATTCAAGAACAACATATGGCTTGGTTCCCATCCTTGTAGGATACATACAAGCGCCAAGAAAATTCATCAATGGTACCGTGAGTAGTTTAACATTTCACCCATATGGAAAATGTGTTTTCTCAACTATGTAAAGTATAGTGTTGAGGCCTTATTTGTTCTCATTAACATCAAATTTCATTATGGCAAAACACTAATCACCCCTAGCTTATAAGATAAACATTATGGTTTTGGTTCTAGGACCTTAAACTAATATTTGTTTCATCCATGAAACAGGACATTAAACATTGATTCCCTATTCCACATGAACAAAAATTCTTTCATCCTATTTTTAATACATTAAACAGCATAAAACCTTATGGTCAGAGTTCTACAACCATAAAATAAGATCGTAGTAATCCATGAAACATATAATTAAATTATGTTTCTACAAAACGCTAGATGTTAAATAGATATTTCTTATCTATGAGATGTTAAACGGTATAAAATTAAATTTCTCTACTTCATACCATTGTACTACATGACATTAAAAGGCCCAATCCCACAAGATGTCTAACCATATCAACCTATCTGAATGAGATTAAACTTCATAGAACCCTGAGGTCCTCATCTAATAGGGAATCACCTTTGGGACTGGTCACTCACCACTCCATCCTTAAGAAATTTGAATGGATTGATTCACATCCTTATGAGATACAATGGGACACCTACATATATTTTCTATGTTATATCCACAAATTCATTCATATTATAGGCCTAGGATCATCTAGGGAGTGTTTGGTGAGGTGATAAGACATGCTTTGTTCTCATTCATGTTAGGTTATAACAACAACACAGTGTACCTCCCTCAGGAATTCCCCTTTTAACATTAACATTACCACATAACGTTAAACATCACATGATTCAATAACTATGTGTGGATTTATTCTTATCCTTATGGGATACGTATGGACTCTTGAATATTTTCCCTTTGGATCCATCCTAGGATCAACATCCCTTTTTCTTGGAATATGCATTATAACAATGCTTCTTCATGGTCCCAATTCATGTCATGATGGACACCACACCAAATTATATTTATCCACTAGAAAGGCCATGCCTTTGGTCCAAGATCCATGATATTAATCTAGAATACCACGTCCATGCATTGTGGACTTATACTATGCATTCCATGGAAATGTATGGTGTGTCCAGTCTTCATGGTCCTTGGATTCTTTGTGTTATAATAGCTTCATCATATTCATTCCTTTGGGATAGCAATCCCCCATGTCATCCTATAACTTGATGTTAAACATCATGAAATTCTATAACAACGTATGGATTGATTCCCATCCGTATAGGATAGGTAGGAATGCCCCAAAATTTTGTGTTCAGATCCTTCCACTTTTATATTAACCATTATTGTTTCCCTTGTCCTATTCATTTGGAATTGGACTGTTACCATGCCATATGAAATAGCCCTCAGGAGGGTTCATCCCTTCCGAAGGGTATTGGATCCCTCTATCTGATATGCCTCAGTAAGGTACTCCGATGTTCTTTGATGTAGGACAAAGAGTGTTGGATTCTACATGGACATTCCCTCATTCCATTTACATGCGTATTTTGTGCCTTTCTATGTGTATCCATAATCATTCACATCTATATGGACCCCCTAATGGAATGTTTCTTGACCATATGGACCACCTACCATCCTAGTCTAACACCCAAAAATATTTCATGTGAAATTTTGAGACATGTCTCACATTTCAAAATTGGTGAGCGGACGGGCCTCCTATGTTTGTTCACATATTAGGATACATGATATAGATTTTTTATTTCAATTATGGTCAGCAAATATCCTCCAAAAGTATGACACCCTCATCAGGTCCCAAATATCCAATTTTATGATTCATGCCACTTCCAACATATTCATCTTTATAATGGAACATCAATACCCTCAGTGGTATCCCTCTATTCATCTTTCCACATTGAGTAGGAAAATCAAGATCACTGGGATGTCCTTAACCCAACTACCATATGTCTATGATGTGTGTTCATATGTTTTGTGATAATCCTCTCCTCTCCTTTATTTCCACACAAATCATCGATCAAATGGGATAGGGGTATTGGTAAGGTTTCTACTCACATGGAAGAATCTCATATGGTCCATTATCTGTTACATTAATCTATGATTTTATGTCCCAATAATATGACATTAAACATAGAATCCATTTCCTAACCTTATTACATGAAACGATGTGCATATTTTCCATATGGAATGTGTATTCTGTAGTGGGTCATATTGGTCATCATTCAGGCCAGGTTACATAATGGTGTCACAATATACATTTCTTCTTTGGAAGCCTCATCATGTGGTCTGATCTCTATGACTATAAACTAAGATCCCCATCATCCTTGTTACATCGGAGAAAACTACATAATAGCATTTGTCCATATCATATTATGTTAAACCATGTATTCTTCATCCGAGTTGTATGATTGTAAAATACACAAAACTATGACTTATTCACCTAAATATATGATTCCCTTTGTAAATGTATATCTTCCATATCATCCGTAAGTGTTATTCCATGCTTGCTTTATACCCTCCTAGTTTATGTAGTGACACCTATACATCTGGTCCTCCGGCCTAGTAGCATAGTCACCCTTTGGGAACCTTGGCCTAGATTTCATATTGGAATGTTTCGTGTGGTGTGGATATCCTTGAACCTCGTACCCATTGAGTTTCATCATGGAACCTAACCACACATATCCCCTCTAGGTGGTCTAATTTTTAAAACCTTAATCTTATAATTCTTGAGTCCTAGTTCATAAGAAATCATACTGCATAACAACTCTGACTTTCTCAATGGAGAGGATATCAGCCCTTTTGGAACTATTCACTTGTCACCCCGTTATTCCCCTCTTTATTGGATACATAATTACACCTAGAAACATTGTAATTGGTTCTAGACACAAACCCTTATGTCTAAAATCTATGAAATTGAACAGGGAGCCTCATTGGGATATGGGGTATGGTAGTTGGTCTCATTGTCCCTAGTTCATATCGGGTTTTGTACCACTCTACATCGCATATGCCTCCCTTCCATATGTTCCTTGGTATTTGTATGGTTTACAAGCCTCCTTTAGCTCATTCACAATTAGATTTTCTCCTCCATCCCGTGAAAGTATTACATGGATAGAAATCATAGTCTATCCAACATAGCTCTATACTCTTCACTAGGGTCCACATTGTATGACCTCAAACTATGTGTGAATTTCCTTATCATATGATGTTACATTGAGGGATGTCTTCGTCACTTGACAATACAACGTACCATGAACCATGCTCACTTTCTTGACATAGAAACAAAATCATATTAGCCCTACATCTAAGAGGTCCCATCCCATGATGTTGGTCATCAACCGCACTGTTCCAATCCTCAGTTGTTGCTAGAGATATGAGATTATGCTCTCCCCAGAGTAGGCTTTACCTTTATAGACCTATTTACCTACACAAACAGTCCCTAATCCATTGTGGAATAATTTTAAGTGTTTTGGAATCGTTTTGAACATTCCACCACTCCTATTTTATTCTTTGTGGTCACCTTTTTTGGATCATAATCATATTTCATGTCTTATGGAACCCCCAAGAGGATTTCTATTCCATTTTGGCTCACCTACCATTCTGGGGCAATTCCATTGATGAAATTTCACAACATATCGAGTTTGGTCCCGTGTCTTGAATACAATCAATGGTCGAACCTCATTTGTTGGTACCCATTTCAATTTAGATATTCAATTATAGGGTCTCGAATATGGTCTTTAGTTATCTTTTTTTATCACTTAGTCATCATACCATTCCAAATTATTTTATTTAAATTCACATTTTTCATTATACATTTTTCTAATTGAATATAAGGCCCCATGAGTTGTCCATATCATGCACTAGAGCACATTGGGAATGAAAATTTCATTACTCTTAGTGCCCTATATTCCCATCACGGCCTCTCTGATCCCTAACACTCTGGGTTTTCCATCAAAATAGTAGAACCTAAGTGTTAGATGACTAGAGGGAACACAAATACATAGTTAATGATCACATTTTCATCCCTTGTTTCTAACACCTGGTATGACCCAGGTGAGCATGGGGGTGATCATTAGTTTCTTCCGAAATACGATTGAGGTGAAAAAATTAAACAAATTATGAAATGTTTACATACATGAAGTTGTATATAGATAAGAAGGAAAGAAAATATTTTTCAAAAGTTCAAAAAAACATGGTCCTTATAGATATACCCCATCAATGGATAACTTCAACACTTTCAAATTCTATCATGTTACTTCCATAGTCTATCTTCATTTCGTGAGCTTCATCTCCTCATCAATAGATGCATAGTGATGCTTTTTTCCCAGATCATAATTTGATCCCATTCATCTTGGATCTTCACAAATTGAAATCTCGCCTCTTCTAGCTTCTCTTAGGCTTCCATCAGTCGGGCCATCAATTGTTCGATGATTTTTAACTGGTCAGTGATGAATGTGTAGAAATCATTCATCTTATCATCAAGGTGCTGGATTTCCTACTCAACCTCATGGAACTTCTGTATGTTCTCATATTTTATTAATCACCAAGATGGATTTTAATGGTGACTTATCTCCTACATCATCCCTATAAGGTTGTCATGGATCCTCACATGAATATATAGGGAATCCACCCCACTGGCACAAATACAATGCAACAAAGTGATGAGTTTCCCCATACGACTCTGCCATTATGACTCTAGGATATCAATAAATAACATCATACACTACCATTCCCTAAATTGTTTCATATGGCTCTCCATATGTACATCAGGATCGATTTTTTCCAACTCTTCAGGGTCATCAGATATGTATATAGTGAAGATAGACAGATGATGAAGAGTATGGTCTCCCCTTACATTATTTATGAAGAGTTGGGATCTATGAAATAGGGGAGACCATATTTTCTCATTTATTCTTTAGAAACCCTGTCTCCTCTAGCTTTTTTTCTCCACCCTAGGAATGACATAACCTATAGCCAAAATTTCTTGCTTACAAGGTTCCACTAATGGGTCAATTTGAGTGGTTGGATGATCATGGATTGGTGTAGCCTTCAAGAGATCCCCTGTAGACATCCTAGACTTTTTGGCATTCCAGGAATGTAGTATTATGATAACTGGATGGAAATAAATCCTTGGACATCCCAGTTCTTATATAATATATTTGGGTCTATGAAAAGTAGATACTTACTAGAGCTAAGTGCAGCTAGGTAAAGTGTGTGAGTCACTATATGAACTTCTTCCACCAGAGATCACTCAGTGATTGTTAGATCGATGACTGGCATGAACTATTTATGAGAAACAGGGGAAGATAGATATATAGAGGTCTTCACATTGACAACGTCAGCTAGATCACCCCTGGCTACTTTGACCATGACTAGTTCACCACCGTGATCAGGTTCATATGTGCATTCTGGGACATTCCTCTCATGTCCATCGACACACACTCACCACTATAGTGGAAACACCTTGTTAATCACCAATGTGTTCCTGGACATGAAACAATTTCATTAGAGAATTTGAATTATAGATAGATAAGTGACCAAGAGAGTTATGGGTTGAGACTTACATCGAGATGTTCAAAATGCTCCTCATCAAACCCTACAATTTCACCACTCTCACTTGGGATCCCTTGATGAGTTGTTGTCTATTGAGGATCCTCACATCCTTTTTCTTCATCATAGAAAAATTCCTTTTCTTCCACTTCCTCATCCTCATCCTCCTCGTCCTCCTCATCCTCCTATTATTCTTCATCACCATCATATTTTGGTCGAAGTTCTTCTGAGTCATGATCATGGAGGCGAATCACATTCCACAAAAGATTTGGTTCCTCATAACTCCTTTTTTGGTGTGAATACACATCCATGGACATTATATATGCGTGTTGATAATGAAAATACACCATGTCTCCTACCCAGATAAGCCGAATTTCTAGTAGTTGGATCCTATCTCATGATAATTGTTTCCACAGTCTTTCTGGTCATACCAATTGTCATAGATTTTTCCAGGATGACCATATTTTGGGAACGATTGTGTCAATGGTGGGATAAATCTGGTATCTCAATTGTTTCCCAAGATCTTCTCTAATTGGTCCACTATCCCGCCTTGTGGACTATACCACCCCAGAAGGTGGAGGTGAAGGTGCACCTTGTGTTTTTCCTGCCACTGTGGTTCTAGCTCATCCTCCTAAAACCCAACATGCCTCTGGTCTTTTTCTCTAGCAGTAGTTCACATGGTCTCTCTCCACTCATAATATACACTTTTCACCTTCATTTAATGAATGTTCTTATTCTGAATTGCTTCTTGATACACGACCACCCAATGGTCAACATATTCTGTTGATAGGCCGACGTCAACAAAAGTGGGGGGAATTGTAATTGTTTCACCAAAGTAGATAGTTGTAATCATGATCCTCCACTAGTGAAGGATACAATGGTATCTCTCATCTTGCACATCTGTATATACATTATTCGACTTCCACTATAAGAACAAACGTTGTCCGGAGAAGAATGATGGAACGTATGGCAATAAAAACATCTTGACGTTGATCTGTGATACTAGAACACTGCCCATTATAATCTAAATATATTCCCACACCTCCAAAGGACGTCAAAGTACATCCACCGTCTAGCTGAAAGGGGTTCAGAATCGGTGGAAATAGATATTTTCCTTTTTACCAATATGGATCATGACTCCCTCCTCATTGAGCACTAGCGGCTGGACCCCAATAATATTTTGAAAATATGGTCGTAGGTCATCACTTAAAGGATATATGGAATTTGGAATGTCATATCCATACAGGTGAGCTATGATCCATCCATGGAGATTCTGGAATTGTCCAAAAAATATCTTAGGCATTCCATCATTTGAGAAGAACCCTATAGTACTGTATATATTGGCCAATTCATGAACTCCAATGTTAAAATTTTTAACAGATTCCATAATCCTTGTAATTACCAACATCCCTAGATGAAACCATATCCTTGTGTCCTTCACCATCATCAACCACTATATTAGGAAGTCAGTGAGGAAAGTGGTGTATTGTACCTACGGGTCCATGCTCTCATCCAAACCGAATCCCCCTGTCTGATATTCACCTACTTCCAGGACCTCCTAGTCCAATCCTTCCTTGACCATCCATGGTTATTATTTACATTACTTCTGTAAGCTAGAAATCCTCACCTTCATGTCCCTCTAGAGGAATAAGATGAACCATGCTAGATAGGATATGTCCTTCAGGATGTAGTCAATCATCAGCCTCTCCTTTACCAAGTCCAGCAGATTCCTTGAGTAAACAGAGGTGTGTGCCCCGTCTCCATAGATGTTATTTATTGGTTGGAACTCATCTTAATGAATTCTCTATAGAGGAATACATTTTATTTAGTGTATTTCAAATATAATAATACCATGCTCCCCATAGTGGAGGTGGTATGTATTTGTGTTGGGAGACCATCAACTAGATTGCTCTGGCACCAAATAATATCTTCTATAAAAACAAAATTATGAGTTCCATAAAGACTCAAATTTTGAGATGTTTTTTAGTTCTTTATGATAATCATAGCATGATTGGCACACCAAAAATTCACATGCCCATTCACTCTTGAAATTCCTTCGAGACCTCAATTCCTTTTCATACTGCCAACCCTTGCAATTGTCAGTGATGTGGCTCTATATTTTTCCCTCATAGTGGGTGGGGAGTTATTCAACCACCAGTTCACTTCCTATGACAATACTAGATGTTATGAATAATACATAGAAAAAATATCATGATTCTCCTTGATGTGGTGTCCATTATTTTTGATGTTTTACTACTGATCAATATATTCTTGCAAGACCCACGACCATGGAGATTGGGTCTCAATGCCTATAATGGACACTTCTTCTGAAATGCTGAAGTCCCATAGTGGGAGTTTATCACTCAGGATGCAATCCTGTTTAGCCTGTGATATCATGCCTTGGAGAATTTTATTTTACAATAGTACCCTTCTCGTATGAATAATTTTGGAGATCCTGATCATCAGGGCACTCTCTTCCATGAACATGGCCTCCCTCTCACCAGCGATATGTTCACCAGTCATTTTGGTTATGCTAAAAAAAGAGAAATATTTTTGGCATGAATGATTTAGTTTGGGCATGAAAAATAGAATATTGCAGAAAAGGTCAGATGGAGTCCACAAAAATTCAGATAAGGCTGAAGAAAGTTAGATTAGGTATTTGTGCATAATGAAGTTACCAATCTTGGGTTATTTCACACAGGAATAAGGATCATACATGAAAGATAGAAAATAACATATTGTATGGATAGTCAGGTAAATATTCCTTGTTCCTCCATTTATTTATAGGCATGTACCAGTACATACACACACATAAATTTTTTTTATGTTCCCAATTTTAAATTTTTCTTGCACAAACGTAAACACAATGTCCCCAATGTCATTTCCCTCAAAAATAAAAAATTTTCTATCTTTTTAGCTCAGCTTTTTAGGGGGGAAATTTTTTGTTTCAAATTCCAGTTTTTCCATATATATGAATATTTGAGCAGTTCATATCCATAAATTGATCCAGGTGACAATCGTGAGAATCCCAAGGGATCCGCGCATAAGTTTGTACGAATACGTGTAAGACTGAAATCCGTGAATAAGCCTCTTACGTGCCCAATGTGATGTAAACCATCCACTCATATTACATCCTTCTTACATTCCCCCAAAACTAATTTTTCATATTAATATATGGTAACCTCGCCCTTTTTAGTGTAATTATTTTGAAGTTGAACTATTGATCCAGTGTGGCCAATACGTATTTTTGTGACCAAGCTCAATTCAAGACTTCAAGGTATAAGAATATTCATGACAAGTCCCCCATGTGACCACTATTGGGTGGGAACACAATGGCTTTCTTCACTTCCTTTTCATTTTTTTTGAAGATATGTGTGTGGAAATGATCCGTATTTCATGCAAGTCTTGACCTTTTGTGGTCCCCATTTCTCTCACCCCCCTTCATTTTGTAGACAAGTCTTAAATATTGAGTGCACCTATTCTAATAGGATCCATGGGTTGTATGATTCCACGAACCATGATCTAGGACCTCTTGCACTCAAAATCCATATCTTGAATGTTAATCTTTTGTGTGTCCCTCCAATAAAGCATGATGTAATTTTTCCCCTCATGAGGTGTCTCATGTTGTAATTCCCTACATGATGATTCTTCTCATAGGTACACTAAAATATATTTCATCTTCGAATAGATTTGATAACAAGGACCCCTTGACTGACCACTCATCCACCACATTTTATATTGACATTGTTGATTCCTTCACTTCCACAAGAGTTGGTGGAAATCAGTTATGTAGGAATAAGGGGTTGAGTAATGAGCCCTCCTCATTCTATCTGTAGGATGTTAATAATACAAGCACAATAATCCTCATCACATAATTTTAAACATTACCCTCATCTAATTAAATTCACATGAGATGCCCCACCTCAGGCATTTTCCACACCCATTAGCATTTATGGGGATGATATCTTCCTCACATGGAATGAGATACTCCTTCCACAGAGTGACATCAATCCTTGGAGAAGGGGAACCATCCAAGTGTAAGAACCTAGAATTTCATGATGAAAGTAGCAACCCTACTCCTCCTTCCTCCTCTAGATGGAAAGAAGAGAAGAGAGATGGGAACCGGAGAATCTGAATACACCACCACTATCCCTATGGGAATAGTCTCAATGGACTGATAACCATTCATAAAGCATAATATCCATCTCCATATTCAACTAACCATGTGTAATCCTCACATCATCACTCATTAATGGGTCTTTCATGATGTGACTATCTACTCTGATCCTTCCTCTTGTCTCTCAAAATGAGCATGACTCATGCGGGAATTGATGTTAGTAGTGACCCTAACACCATTACTTTGGAAATCCATCCATGATTAAGCCACAAATATGACCATCAAGGGACACTAGCCATGTGTAATCCTTGAACCACCAAACTAAATTGGATTTTATCCATTTATTCTATACATGGTATATATAAAACCACTCGAAGGCTCAATCCCAACCACTATTAAACCCTAGTTCCCTCCTTCATGTGGTGAGCCACATGGATATTAGTATCCCACAACATCCATTCCCATAATGTCCATTCCCTTTATCAACTATATCTCTAGAAGATCACTTCCCCACATAGAGGTCACATATTTTATGGGCTCCCTGGGCTACTAAAAATGTGTAAGCCATATCCCCCATTATAACTATGTGGTATTTGATTTCCTACATGTTGGGATATGTAGGAAACCTCCCTGAGGTTCAAGACCAATATAATCATATTCATGTCGATTCCATTCCACATAATATAACACTTAATTATCGATCTTGAATCATACCTAGAATGCCATATCCCATTGACATCATGCTATTCATTTGGGAAGCTCTGTTGTGTGATCCCCATCTATATTATCCATCACCTCAACCTTAATATTGTGGGGGTCACATCATCCAAATGGTGTATCTCAGAATGTAAGCATGATTCATCCCATTGATACTCCTTTCACTACCCAGGAAACAAACCATATTTAAGTCCCATACAATTCATATCATCCATCCAAGAGTAATCTTATTGTGATGGGATGCTAGCCATGTGTATTCCCTAGACAATTTCCCTTAGAACTACAATTTTTTTGATCCCTTACTTCTACACATGGTACATAGGATGCCTCCAAAAGGATCAATCCTAGCCGATAGTAATCCTTGGTGTTCTCATCAGTAGGGTCCACTTCACTAATCGACCCATAGAGGTGATCATGCGCTAAAGTGTGGAAAATTATCAGCATGAAATGCACCACCTTGTGCTTGATCGCATTCAGAATTGTGATTCATCCATTATATAAACCTTCTAGGTTATCCTTTATTGGGATATTGTTATCTAATCCACCCTTATAAGTGATCTAATCAGTCTGATAAATCTCCACTAGATGCTAAACTCAATTCATACATTGTGTTAAACATCAGAAGTAAAGGAAACACTCAAATAAATACTTCAAGAATATGATACATTGTGAATGCTTTAGGAAGCCTCGGGTTTCGATGCCTTTGAGAATCCCTCTGATGAGGAAGAATATATGTGTTCTAGTATTTTGTTGTCTAAACATGTCATCAATGCCCATCATGACTACTCTCCTGATAGAGGGTGGCTACCCTGATTTGACCCTATGTAATTTCCTAACAGATGAACTATAATTAACCTGAATCCATAAATATATGACATTGAGAACGAGATTCAGGAACAACAACTTAATTTATAATGGAGACTCAGTCTAGGTGATGAATTCTGAGTACAAATCCATTTAAGGATGGACTGACATCCCATCATCCTGTTTTGATCAAGGAGAATAAATATTAGAAGAAATGATGAATGTAAAACGACATTGGAGAGAGGGAATATAGAGCAATAAATATGATGCTTAGAATACTGTATACATGTGAAGCGAGAACACCCCTACATAATGCATTATAAATAGTGGTAATGTGGACACAAAGTGGAAGTATCTACATTGTGATGTAATATTTATTTATGAAAGGGGGATGGAATACTCCTCCAAAAATATAAACCATAAATAGCCTCAATGGTAGTATAATTAATTATTAACTAAATTTTTTTGTAACATTTAAGTTCAGCACATTTTACATACCTAAAAACATTAAAACACATATATAATGTCTTGATAAATTAGTAAAAATATCCATAAGTCATTCTATATAGGTAAGAGTAACCGTCAACTAAATCTGTTACATGTTGATAAAGATATGCCTATAAATGTTTTTTTTGCTTAAAATAATCAATTAAGAAAAAAAGGCATGTGACTCATTAAATACCAGTAAAAACCACTCATATATATTTCAAATAAAGTAAACTATTCATAAGTCATTTTTGATGTGTTGGAATTAGCCACCTGTCAATATGATACATGGTGGGACTAGTATGAATCAATGTGTGTGTATTCAGATTAAAAATAATATTTTAGTTTAAAACCGTTTTCACTCATTTATCATAATGAAAAAACACTAGTATTGTAATGATATTTTAGAAAAGTGATCCAAAAAACATTACTGATATAAAGGAATTATCTGCATGTTAATCTCACACAAGGTGTGTCTTATATGACTCAAATTGAACATTTCTATTAAAAATTGAATATTTTGATAAAAACCTATCCCATATACTAAAAAATGTGTAAATATGATTGAATATTATTTAAATTTTATAAAAATGAACCATTAATCATTTTTGATGTGTAAGAAGAAACCACACATTCATTATAAACACGATTTTCCCGATATGACTTGAAATATATAATTTGACTATAAAAGAGAAAATTTATAAATATGTTGTATCATATTTATGTGGAATTTTTTATTAGTACTATTAATAAAATATGAATAATTTTTTAGGTACAATATGTTTTTGAGATGGTTTGTATTTTTAATACCTGGTATCGTAATAAATCTCTTTTGAGAGGGGTCCATAGACAAAATAACAATAATTTTTATAATATATTCTTATTTGCGATAAATTTAAATTAAAAAATTTAATTATTTACAAAAATTATTGAAATGGTTTCAATTATTTTATTATGATATTTTCTTGCACTATTATGTATATGTAATGGAAATTAATATATATATTTAGTGTGTAATATGATATAAATTTCACCAATAAAATTATTTGACATTGTGTTTATCAGTGAAATCTATAACATTGATTTAATATTATTTTATCAATTATAAAAATAGCATTGAATCAATACCCCTTTATTAGTGATATTTTTTTGATAATGGTCACTCATTATTAGTTCTAAAAAATGATAAACGGTCAATTTCATTAGTCAATTTTATCGATGATCATTATAGATTCTACCAACAATATTTATAGTGAAAATAATATTTTTAATGAATAATTTATATTATAAAATTAGTTCCATTTTAACATTGAAGAATGATATTTTATTATTGATAAATCCTTAAATCAATAGTAGTGAATAAATAACACTTGTTAATAGTTGTAAAAGTGGATCCCCAAGACCTAACATGTTCTGTCATTTTTTTATTTACACAACCTGTATAATGAAATTTATATATGATATTTAATTTCAATAATAGTGTTATTAATTCTAAATACACTATTTATATGGTAATGACCTTGTATTATATATTGTATCAAAAAGTAACAATAGTTCTCTTCTATAAATAGAAACATATGATACAACGACAGTAATATTAACAATTTTTATTATGGTTTAGATACATCATGAAAATTTGAAAAATATGACATACAAATATAATGTGATTGGTGTCAAAAAAATATAGAATTTTCCCCTAGATATTCCCATTTGGTGATCACATGTTGAGCATATAATGATTACTAACCCACAAATTAGAACACAAAATGTCATGGGTGATGTTGGATATTACATTATTGGAGAAAGGGTATTCTTCCCTTGTCTTGGGATAAATATAAATGTGTATAATTTGATCACATAAATTTGTGTATGATGAAAACAATAAAAAATTAGGTTTTTGTGAGGTAGCCTTTTTCATGTTTGTCATTAGTAGTATGAAACTCTTTGAATGGTAAAAACCTGATCTGTCACATTTGAATGGAAGAAGATATTATTTACAAATTGAATGAGAAGGATAATCCTTATCTAAATCTATAGACATGGTAAAAAAATTCATGTTCCTCCCATAGAGTTAATAATGAAAAAAATACTTTAACATACTATGAAAGAAGGTATACATCTGTATTTCTAATATACCACGACATAAATTGCTTAAATTACACTATGGGAGGTAGTATGAGGTAGGAATACCTAGTAATTTTCCATGTTTGTTTATGTTCTATGATGTGTCATTTTCTACCACTCTTTTTATGTCAGTATTACTAACTCCAATCAATATTATATGGACCCATGCTTTTTCAGACTCCAGTTTTGAGTAGAAATTTGAATTTTTTTCTTTCACATGCACATGAGTGGTAAATGGTATTTTCCCCCTAGAATATTATCACAATAAATTGTTTATGACCCCTCCATTTTTATTTCAATATGGGGTTTACCATAGGCCAGATGTTTGGTAGAAACCAGAGCTATTAAAATTTGGATTGAATAATTAATATTTTCTGTTCTATAAATTAAATATTAATTCATTCGTGTTGGTTCTACGGTTGTATCATTTGAAAAGAACCATCAGTTTGAGATTCTATCTTTTCCATTGAGTCTTGAATGGGGTGTTTTCCTTGTTGAGGCATAATCACATGTTGGGAACCAGGGTCAGCCCCTGCCCCTTTTTCTTCTTTTTCATTTTCTTTTCTTCCGTTTTTTTTTCACTTTTTCCCTTCTTACTTATCATTAATGCCTTCAAAGGATCCTATTTCAATAAGAACTAAGGTGGAAGAGGTAGAGTTAGAGAAAAAGGTAAAGGTAAGGGATGAAAGGATATGTTGTGAATTCTTTAGCATGCTGGATTGAGGTGCGACATTTGTGGATGGTGAAATAGACCCAATATTCTGTAGTTTCTTTCTGAATGTAGGCCCCTTTATTTTTTATGTAGATACCTATATATTTGAAATTTTTTAATTTAAATCAGGTATATTATTTCTTGTCGTGTCTTGTCCCCAGACCTATGGTTTCGGGGGTGAAAATGTGGATTTGGGTGATCTGAGGATTTCTCATTCGGGGAACCCATGCCAAATGTCCTGTAGTCCAGGGGGACATTCCATCTGTTCATCTTCTTTAGGGAAGAAGAAATTTAAGGGAGTGAATGGTGTTTATGGGGTATAAATTTTATGTACCAGTACATGGTCATGTGGTTGAGTACCCAGACATGTATACCAATTTTGTGGAACATAGTTGTGCAGTATACATGGAAAGACCCCGTGTGGGTAGCATACTATGTAAAAGAACATGACTTGGTGACGTATACAACCATTCTAGTTGATGGATATCTACATGTAACCAATTTTGGGTGCTTGTGATGTTTCTGTGTAACATGACATTTACTTGGGGTGTTTAAACTCTATGGCCAGTGAGGGTACACACCAATGTCTCACGATGGGAGTACACACGGTATACAGAGGTTTCACGCCGTGTATTGAACCTTTCCACCCCTTTGGGGTTTTGTAATGTTTTCTTGAACCGATGTCAGTTTTGGACCAAAGATTAAGTTATTATGAGTATTTTTCCATATAAATAGTGATGGTGGAACCCATGGAATAGTCCATTGTCTTATTATAGGAGTTTTGAGGATTCTATCTAAATGGATTGTTTCTTCCTATGACTTTTGAGTTCTGTTTTCTCCAGAGATTGGGACATGGCGTAGATGATAGGGTGGGTGTTTAGAACAACCTAGTAAATATATTTATCTAAATTGAGATATGATCTATCTAACATAACCTCATATTTTTAGAAACTTCCATTATGAAATTTTCACTTATGGCCTATGAGGTCGTGAGACTATTGTCTTCCATGGATCCATTGAGGGATGCCATTTCTTATATGCTAACCAAAGGAGTTCCTCATTAGATTCCCTTACTTGTGTATCATTATGGGATCCCTTGTAGGATTCCTCTGTTTTCCTGGTGATCTTGAGGATCCCATGTCAGATTCATCCTTTCCCGTTAGAACTATGTATCCCGAGAATGTTTCATTTTCTGGAGAGTTTCCCCTTGAGGATCCCAAGTTGGATCCCACTTAGTGATTGGTTAGAGGGACCTAATGGGTGGCCATTTCCTGACTAAACAAGTTATATGACATTGGGTTTGGGTATTGATGGGGATTAGGCGTCCCCTAGAATTCATGATGAACTTGTAATCCTGGGGGGCTATGGATGGTGTGTTGGGCTTGGCATTCGGGCCACCCTCAATAGTTTGTTTATATATGAATTGTTTTCACTGATGCATTAGTGTTTAATAGAGTTACTTTTTTTGGCTATTCATCCTGAAACAAGGTTTCTTCCATTATTTTGGGATTCCTCATCATTCTTCTTGGGATCCATATTGCTTGTTGGGATGCCTGGTCCTGATTACATAGGATCCCGATTTTGACCCATGTTATTTTTGTAATTTACTTGTATACTTAGAGGTATTACCTAAGACATGGTTGTTGATCCTATATGTATATAAATATATTTTGAAATATATATTTTGTTGGGATGTCCATTGGAGATTCTTGGTATCCGGTTATATATCCTTTTGTGCTAATTTGTGAACCCCGAGTGACACTTGGATCCTGTGGAGGGATGCCTAGGATGGACTTAGTAGAATGTTACATATATCAAACTCCTTGACTGATAATTGGATTCCCATTATTAGAATAACTTATATGGCGTCATATTCTGGATGATATATAATGAGGAATATTACTCTCTCCATGATGGGGGAATGACAACCCATGACTCGGGTAGATTTCACACTCCTATGTGGTGGGGGTCATTACGATATTCTCAGCTTATGATAGAATTGATCAAGATCTTCCAAATCATTTATATGGATAGAGGGTTGTAGCATGGCATCTTGCCGATGAGTTTTATATTTAATTATCACCTAAGGGTATGACCTATAGGGTTCATTCATATTCTGAATGTTGTGACCACCAATGGACCGAGAACTTGTGCTCCTACATTGTTCTAGATTTACATGCATGAGAATCATATAGAATAACATAGTGACCTTTTATAGGATATATAGTTGTACTCTCCAGAATCCTTTTTTATTGGTGGGGATGATCACGTATCCTTAGCCTATGATCGAGATAATTAATCTCTTCTTGTTCAGTTATGATGCCATATGGGATGGTCATACATCTCATTCAGAGTCTCAGTTGGATTAATGGACTGATGCCCTATGTTTTCCAAGTAATATCCTTTTATAGGAATGACCTTTGTTATACATTATCCTTTATATAGGATTGGACATTGGAATGAGGTAGCATTGTTTCAGTGATTGGAGGCTAGTATAGGTGAACCCAGGTGTAGGATATGCAACCCCTTGTGGTGGTGTAGCTTGCTCTGAGATATAATTTTTCGTTTTCCAAAGTAGGTACATGTCAATGAGATTATAGACATAGAGATCGAATTAATGATACATTTCTTTATTTTCATGACTTCCATCTCAATACCCTTGTATAGTTTGTCCATGAAATTGCGATTATGGACCCAAGGATCGACACTTGATGTGGTTTCATGTCAATTGATTCACATACCAATGAATATTCATATCTATGTATATATGTATATCAATGGGATAGATATGTTTACATATATAGTAATGAACATCCATTGTGGCACTATCCTATTTCACGAGGATTACTTCCCCTGGGTTTGACTGTAGTTTCGCGTTGGTTTTACTTTATTTTTAGTTGTGTATTAGGGATGCTGACTAGTTTTATCTTTTATACACTTATAGAATCATAGTTATATGTTTCTTGTCTTGGTTTCCAATTCATAAAATTTCTCACCCTTTCACGTGAAAATTAGTGAATGTGTAGACCTCATGTATGATATTTATGAGGATAATGAGTTTCATGGTGGATAGGGATGAGTCTTAGTGTTTCATGATTGAGTGGAGCTGCTTGAGGGGTTCTACTGATTGTTCTAGTGCAGTTTGAGAGTTTCTAGAGATTGGGTATGTGGTCTATCTCGATGTTTTTTGTAGATCCATGTACTTTACTTTTAGTTTCTTATGTACATGTATTTTTATGGTCGGCCCCATGGGTGACCAGTGTTGTATTGTAATGAATAGTTGTTTAGGATTTTAAAACATTCCATTTATTATTACAGCATGTTCTATTTTAGTTGTTTATATCTTCCTCAGTATATTTACTTTCCACTATTAATGATAATAATATATTTTCTCATTGTTACATACTCTGATATGAGGGAATATTCTCCCCACTATCACACCCAAGGCCCTCGCTGCTAGTCGACAACCTCTATTGTATGGGGAGGCACACTTGAGGCCTTGTAACCCTCCCGCCTGGAGCACCGGTTTAGTGGAATCTAGTTTAAGACATTACAAATTGGTATCATTGGTGTTCTGTTCCTGGTCATTAATATTTTTTATTTAGTTTATATGATTATTAGGAATGTTTCAGAACCTATGATGGTTATCGGACTGGTGCGTCGAGAAGACTTGTTCTAGTAGGATTTCATGGTTTCTGGGGGTAAAGGGATTACAGTTCTGCTTTGAGAGGTTGCTATTTTATAAAATATTACATTGAACAATGAAAATGTTCTATGGATGTTATTATTAACAATGTATCTCTAACACTTAGACATTTTTATGATTCTCGGAACAGTTTTGAACTTTTGGCCGTAAAAGGCAAGAGGCATCTCATGCATCCTACATGGCATGCTGGATTCAAATCATATATGCCTACTAGTGTATGATTTTACTTATTACTGAGGCTTTTGGGAAGGCATAAATTTATATTATACTATGATGGAAAGTTATGTGGATCTACATTGAGGCATTTGGTTTGAGTATAATGACTTAGTCCTCGTGCATAGGTGGTCTAGTGATCCTAGTTGGTCAAAATGTCATGTCATTCCCTTTTTTTGTGAACATTGTGTGTGTTGTTTCTAGGGTTTGTGGTTATCTAATCAGATATCCGGGTATTATATGGATAGATAACAACAATTTTCTTCTGAACTATACATCTAGGCTGTGTTTCCTTGAACATATTCCTAATGAGTGTCAGTCGAGTTTCTCTTATGTGTTGGTTTTATGTGCTCCAAAGAGTTTTTATTTATAAGGATTCTCTGTAAGGATCAGGGCCCTTGTAGGCCTTGTTTTTATCTTTGACCCTCCTTGGTCATTGTGATCTTTACCTACATTTGAGAATTTCAAATATTTTTTGTGAGGTGCTTAGACATTGACACCTAGTAGTTAGGATTTCACTATAGCACTAGTTAGGAGACCTAGAGTCTCTTGTTTTTGACTCGGAATCTTGTAGATCAATGTCTGTTTTGTTCTAGGATATCTTAAATGAGAGTTTGTCCATGTATTCTGATTCTCCTCAAATGTTGATCATTGTTATTTGCTCGTTTTGTGAACGGGTAACTAAAGATGCTAAAATTTTTCATTATAGGCATGTTGATGCCTTCAGATTTTGACAAAGCACCTTTGGTGATTGTTTATCAAGAATGGTGTGACGGGAAGGACAATTAGGGTGCCTCGTTTTGTTGACTAGTGTTTTTCCTCTATTGATAATGTATTCATGACATGGGTAGATTCTCATGACCGGAAAAAATAGTTTTGTTATAGGTCGGGTTATAAATATACATGATTGTTACATGTGGTATCATTTGAATCTAATTTTTTGAGTGGTAAGGTGCGATCTAAGGACTGATGATTGAAGATTTTTGAGGGTTTGGATCTCTAAATTTTTGATGGAATGTCCCTTCGTGGTATAGGTGACATCATGAAATATTGCGGTACCATAAGACGGTTGACTCATGAATCAGTCTTGTCCACGTTTTGATAGGATATGAGTGTAGCTTGGAGAGATATTTACAAACCCTTGGCGGAATCTTAGTTTACTCCTATTATAAACTATCATGTTATATCATATTTTTCCGGAGTATGCTGAGAGGGAATTTTCCCTATACCAAGAATTTTTTTTCATTTTTATTTTTAAATTTTCTTCCATGTTGAGGAAGTGAACCTATTATTTTGCGCTCAAGGAGTAGTGTTAGTTAATCTATGTGGTGGGGAGTGCTCCGTTAGCCATTTGAGGTCAGAGAATCTCATTTTCAATTGAAATTGGGAATTTTCCAAGATCCTTTTGTGCTTGGAATTTTGTTTAAGATGGTGATAAAGGTATTACAATGATGGGATTACTAGATCTATCATAATTAAATGTATTCTACTTAGGATATAATTGTTAACACTGTGAGGCTAGTCATTGGATAGTTGAGATAGCTTCTTTCTACAGAAGTTCAGGTTTAGATCATGGATGTTGGTCATTTCACTAGGTTTCTTGGCAATGGTAAGGTCTATGGTTGAGAGTTTCTAAGGACTCGTGCCTTTCCAAAGTGCACTTTTGAGGAAAACATTCAAATTTTTTCATGCTGATGCTCAAAAAGGATAAATTGGCCTTTTCTCATTGTAGATGATCTATTAAAAGTATTTTATCAACTCTGTTAGTCCCGGAATACAGTGTTTAACCTAGAAAAAATGTTTTGTGGAAATCTGATCCATTCTAATTTTGATGGAATAATTAATTTTTAATGTTTAATAAATTAAATATTATTTTTCTCACACATGTTCATTCAACATTATATTTTTAATGGAGAGTCAGATTGAGATTCTATCTTCTCCATTGAGTCTGTAATGGGGTGTTTTTTCCTAGATTAGTCATAAAATCAAGTCAGACACAAGGGTCCTCCCATACCCCTTTTGCTTCGCGTTCTCTTTCGTTTTATTTTCTTCTTTTCCTTTTCTTTTTCTATTTTACATTATTCCTTCTCGGGGATTCCTCCTCTAGCCCCTCCTTCACCATGACTAAAGGGATAAAATTGAGAGTGAGTGAATGTAGGAGATATAAGGGAAGAAGAGTGCAATGATGAAGCCCTCGATGCGATGTATTGGCGTGCAGTGTATGTGGATGGTGAAATCAACGCAATCTTTGATGGTTTCCACATGATGGGAAGAATATTTATAATTTTCCCATAAATCCCTATAGATTATTTCTTTTTGTAAATTCAAATCCTATTTAGGATTTTTTTGGCCTCTTGTGGCCAGATCTATGGTTTCATGTGGGAAGATGGGGGTTTTGGGCGATCCAAGGGTTTCCCATTCATGGAAACTAGGTCACATGGAATATAGTCTAGGGTTACATGTCGTGTGTTATCCCCGTTCGAGGAAGATAACTTTTTATGGAGTACACATTGTGTATGGGGTATACATGTCGTGTACCAGTACTAGCCCACATGGTCGAGTACCCAGGCATGTCTACCCATGTAGGGGAAAACGACCATATAGTGTACATGTCTAGACCCCGTGTGGGTAGTACACCATGTAAAAGTACATAGATTGCCCATGTAGATGGCCATTCTAGTTGAGGGACACAGGATAGTTCCCCATGTTTGGTACACGCCGTGTGGCCTTGTTACAAAGCATTCACCTGGGGTGTTTACATGCACAGGACGGATAGGGTACACACCCTTGTGTCATTATGAGATTGCACACCATGTACCATGGTTACATGCAGTGTACTGCCCCATTCAAACCCTTTGGGGGATTTTCATGTTTTCTTTCCCGATTTCATTTTTGGGCCTAAGAGTAGTCCATTTTGAGTAGTTTTCCTTGTACATTGTGCCTGTGGTACTTGTGGATTATTTTAGGGACTCCTGATGTGTGTTTTTAGGCTTCAATCGAAACGAATATGAGGTTGTGAGACTAGTATATCCCAAGGATCCCCTAAGGGATTTATTTTCTTTTATGCTGACCTATGAAGTCACTCAAAGGATCCACTTACTAGTGTATCATTTCAAGGATCCTTTATTGGATGCCTCCATTTTCAAATTTCTTTTGAGAATCCCATTTATGATTCATCCTTTGCTGTTAAAACTAAGGATCCCATGTAGGATTCCTTTGCATTTGAGTTTTACCTTGAGGATCCTAAGTAGGGTGTCTCTCAGTTCTTGGTTTGAGGGACCCAATAGGTTCCTATTGCTTGACCGACCCTAATTTGTTATGTAACGGTTGTGTAGAGATGGTGATCTAGTGCCACCTAGAACTCATGAGGAACATGTATGCCCGTGGGGATGTGGATGGAGTTTTGGGTTGTGCATTCGGGCCACACTCACTCATTTGTTTATATCTAAATTGTTGTTAATGATGTAGAAGTGCTTACCAGAGGTGATTTCTAGTTGTTGGCTATTGAGCATGACTCAAGGAATCTTTTATTCTTATAGTATTCCTGAATGTTCTTAGATTGATTTGTATTTCTTGTAGGGATGCCCAAACATGCTTTCCTTGTATATGAATTTTGAGCCATGTTATTTCTAAAGTTTACTTGTACACTCAATGGTACTACCTAGTAATTTCTTATTGAGATTGAATTTATATTCATATATTTTGATATATATATATATATTGGATGTCCTAAGGTACTTCCTGGTATCCGGATGTAAAACATTTCGTGTCGATTTGAGAACCCTAAGTGACACATGGATATTGTTGTGGGATGCCTTGGACGGGATCAGTGGCCTATTAAATTTATCATACACCTCGAGTGATACACGGATTCTCATTTTAGGAATAATTTTTATTGGATTATTGGATGGATGATGTATGATGTGGACTATTACACTATCCATGATGTAGGAATGACATCCTAAAACTCAGGTAGATTGCACACTCTTTAGTGGTGGGGATAATTATTATCTCCTCGGCCTATGATTATAATGAGTACAGACTTCTGGATCAGTTATGAGAATCGATGAGTGGAGTAGGGTTTATCACCAATGAGTTCTCTCTTTATAGATAACATAAGGGTAAGCCAAATAGGGTTCATATGAGTTCCAAATGTCATGACTTCCCACATACCATGTCCTAGGGATTATACATTAGACTATATTTATAGGCTTGTGTTGCATGGAGACTGTCTCTATGACTATTTGAAAGATATCCCGATGTACTCCCTGGTGTTGAATGTGGGTGCACTAGACCCAACTAGTATTGTACTTTGATTACTGTTACATGTATTCAGTTTGTTTTTATACATGTTTTTATCTTTCCATGATAGTGTAGATACTTTAGCATCCAATTTTTTTATAGCAAGGTCCATAGATTACCTGTCACATCAAAGGGTTATAGTAGGTCCCAGACTATAATTAGAACCCTAAGATTCCATGACAGTAATCTTAATGTAACATCCTATTGCCCAGTTATATCATTCTGAAAGGACACAGATGATGTGTGACCATCAGGTGATGGGAGATCATAGGCATTGATTCTTCTTCTCATTATGTTCGCACTATATGATATCTATTAATTTAGACCATGAGGACATACCCGCTTAATAGGAACACCACATGTTTCAGGTTTCATTGGTCGTTCCTATCAACAGACATGTGTAATGTTCTCCTGACTTGAGATCATTATCAATGAATGTCATTTAATTACGTACATTTGATATAAGGTGAAAACCCTGGTGAGATAGTCAGTGTGATGTAGTTTGTATCAGGTACATCATTAATGTCATGGCATTGATTGAATAATCGAGAAAGGATTTTTCACATCCATGTTTAGGAAGATATATCTCGGGCCTGGTTGATTAGGATGGTTTCACCTTCAATAAATCCATGGCCATGGTAGTCGAAGGTAAGATCATCCAGAAAAATCAACATATAAAATAAACCAAAATAAAGAATGATTACACTAGTGTTCATTCAACATTACTGATCTATCAATGACGAAATGATTATATTACACAGACCATGTTCGTATGGAGGCATTCATTGCAATAACTTTTCCTTATCTCTATAGGGGCCTCGATGGGTTGCTAAACCACGCTTTTGTTCGGTGGATATTATCTGCAGCAGTTGAGGTAAGGGCCTAGAGGGTCACACATCATAGCGCATTGAGAATCTTCCCTATTCTAGAAATATGAATATATTACTTGGTGGGCCTTACAAAAGGGTCCGAGCACTATCAAAGTTCTATGGATCACCATAGAATAAATTAATTAATTAATTATTCGAGTTTAGAAAAATTCGTTGGATTTATTTATAACATGTATTTACAAGTTATATATTAAATACAATTATTAATATTATTCGAATGGATTTAATTAACCTAGGTTCGATTAATATTAGCTGGAGGAATGAGTCGAGTTGAAGACTCAAATTTATCATGTAATATATTTATATATTATTAGTAAGTGGTAAATTATATATATTATTTATGGAATAATTTTATTTTTTATAAAAAAATATTTATATCACTTATATAACAGACAGCTATTACACGGGGGCCTGGTATCTATACCGCGTGTTTTAAACACTCCCTATAAAAGTGACAGAGAGTCTCTCCTATGGATACTATTAATGTGTCAAGATTGTCATCATCTCTCTCCTTTGGGAATTTAGAGAGCGAGTCTCTCAAGGAATGGAAGATATTCAAGTTCATCCTTCTCAGATTGAAGCTTCTTCCTTTGTGGTGATCGTCGTTGCACTAAAGTGATCATCGAAGAATCGCGCTAGCACCCGGATCTTGATGAATAGTACATGAGTAGATTTGAGAGGCGTGTGTGGACGATTTAGAGGGCATCGACATCGGAGTCTTTGAGAAACAATCACTGGATTCCTGCGACGGACATGCACAAGAAAATTCTGAATAAGGTTTATGTTTAATTTATTTTTGTGCTCTGCTAAAATCTTGCATGATCCCCGGACTGAACCGGGACATAATCATCGGAGTAGACATGGTGGTGTCACTCCAGCGATGTAGAAAATCATTAATTTCCAGGCCCGCCAGCTTCCGCTGCGTCGTCCGGGTACCCAACAATAGTATCAGAAGGAGCGCAATGTTTTTCTAAGTCATCAAAAATGAAATGCCTTAAATTTTAGTGTGGGGTGTTAAAACGGATCATTTGGATTCTACCGCGCATCATTTCTTTTTCTAATTATCATTTTACGATCATTTTAAAAAATTTAAACGGATCGACACCTCAAGTTTTCTCTTTTTTTCTCATTCATTTGATGTTAATCTCAATTTTAATTAGATAAAATCAAATTTTATTTTTATTATTATAAATTATAATAATTAATTTTATTATAAAATATTATATTGAATACTTGAAGTCAAGTCTTGTTTTAATTTATAAATATTAAAAAAAAGGAGTACAAAGACCCCAATTTAGGAGTCTTCCTTTTTTATTTTTTAAGAAAAATAAAATAAAACTTGACCCCCTTTGGACAAATGAATTAAAAAAATAAAAAAAATTGGGAAGGGAGAAGAACCCCTTTTGGGTCTCCTCTCATGCGGCGCACAGGGGAGGAAAAACCCTAGCCAGCCTTCCCTTTCGTCGGACCGCCTCCATCTAGCCGCCCCGAGCTCGCACTGGACCGCCTCCGTCCACCCGCCCCGAGCCCACGCCGACCTTCCCCTCCATGTCGGACTGCCTCCATCCTGTCGCCCAAAGATCGCGATGGACCGCCTATGTCTGACCACCCCGAGCCCACCTCGGCCTCCCCTCCATGTTGTACTGCCTCCAATGGGCCGCCCTGCGCCCGCACCGGAACCCCGCACTGGACCGCCTCCTGCCGGCCGCCCCAAGCTCGCCAGCCGAGCCCGCACCAGACTGGGCTGTCGGCTCACCGGCTCACCGGAGCAGTGTACTGCCGGCCATGTGGCTGGACAGTTTCTTTTATGGCCTCCTCCCACTCCCCTCGGACCATGCTAGAAGATGCATCCATCACATTATTCGTTTGATGCCGCATTCATTCTGCGGTCCTGTCACTGTCAGGACGTCGTCACTCCGCGGTCATGCTGCGATCAAGCCATAGTAAAGCCGTGATAAGGCCACGATACCCTATTCTAGGATGACATCCAGCAGTGGTACGCAATCCTTCTAGACTCCTGTGCAGCAAGAGGTAACCTTGCATTAAATAAATTTTTACAAATTTAGTTTTTCAAATTAAATTATTTGGAATTAATTTAGGGGTTTAAATTTTATTTTATTCTGAAATATTAATTCAATTTAAGATTAAAATTAAATTAATGAATTTATTTAATTATATAATTAAAATTAAATTAAACAAATGAATCGATTGAATAATTTATATGAATTTAATCAAAATCATTTTATTTATTAGAACACCCTCACATTATTTAAATTCATTGGAATTTAATTTTATTGTGATTTTACACTGACTGGTCTTGATCAAGTGATTAAACTGTGTATGTCAGGAATTTATTTATTTATTTAATTATTTATTCAATGAGTGTGATGATTGTAATATTTAATTACATAAATGATGTATTGTGAATCATCTTTTAATTCAAATTTGTATAAGGGCCCACGCATCCATTGGACTAGTGGTATTTTGTTCCCCAGAACCCCTCACCTACGTGCGAGTATATTTGTAAATATATGGTGATGAACCGAGAGGCAGACCTCGCCATGATGAGGTGATAGTCCAAAAAGGAGGTGGGCACTATGCACTGGGGCATGCAGCGACACGAGTCATGTATCGATTTAGGTATGGATGCCTCTAGGTGATGACTGATCAGTTATCGATCAATCATTAATGAATGTTCTAGACCAGTCAGAATGCATGATTTACTTTTTGTATAGTTTATTATTTTATGTGTGTGCATGATTATTGCATGATAACATATAAGAATGAACAAGATAAAATGTATAATGTTGTGACGAATAATATTATATTTAATATTCAGTTGTGAGCGCGACAACCCAGTTTGAACATAATAAATGAAAAAGGGTTATATTCATAATTAAATATTAAAAATCCCTCAAATATATATTATGTCTAAATACTTTCCATTTCTCACATCTAAACAAAACTGGCTCTTTGGGTGCTCGTCGACCATAGTTGAGAGTGCCTCTTAATACCAGGGCATTTTCATGAAAGAAATGGGTCGACTTAGAAAATGTGAGTAGTCACGAATTATCTTTAACTAACTTGATATCACTTTAGAGGCAAGGGGTTGAGGGAATAAAGTTCAGATTCCAAAATCTGGGACTTTACACAAGAACAAAACGAACCACAAGAACAAGTAGTTGACCATCATAACACCTATCTTGAAACCCTCCAAGTAGTGGCATAGCCCTAGCTTGTAGACTATGAGGGAGGATTCGGGGATCCCTTCTACTAGAATGATCAAGAGATAGTGTATTCCGAATCTAATAGTGGGGGCTATTAAGGTTCTTTAAAATAGTGGGGGACATTAATTTATTTAATAAATTATTAATCATAAAATGTAAAAAGGTAATCAAGGCAAAGTACTAACTGCTAAATGTTTATCTTATGTAGATTCCAAATGGGAATCATCAAAACCACACGTACTTTATCACTGTTACAAATCTTGTATAAAAAAAATATCCTAACCAGCAATAACTTCCATGAGTGGTACAAGCGCTTGCACATAGTACTACGCCATGAAATGATGTTATATGTGCTGGAATCCCCAATTCATGTTGAGCCTCCTTAGGGAGCAAGAAAGATGGAAACATATACGTTGAGAAAGCATGTAGAGAATTCCCTTTATTTACAATGCATCATGATGTCATCCATGTCCAGCCAATTGAAAAAAAAATGCATGAGGAAGAGGACACCTACAAGATGCTTTCACATCGCCATGAAATATACGAGGAGAGGGCTAGGCAAGAAAGCTTTGAGATGTCTGGTGCAATTTATAAATACAGGCTAGCAGAGGGGCACCACGCTGGTCCCCATGTACTCAAGATGATTGGGTATATTGAGAGGCATGAAGTCCTTGGGTGGAAACTGAACCAAGAACTAGCAATAGATCTAATTATTTCCTCTTTACCGTCATGCTTCTCGACTTTCATTGTTAATTATAATATGAGTGATATGACAAATCCACTCCCGGATCTCTTGGATTTAGTTCTCCAAGATGATAATGAAATGAAGAACACTAATTCAACTATCCTTATGGTGAACAAGAAAAACAAGGGCAATGAAATGGGGTCTAAGGCCAAGTCAAGGCCAAAGACACCAATGCATCATCCTGCAATGAAGCAAAAGATTCAGAGGCAAAGTAATGAGCATGAATCCATCTTCTTTGGATGTGGCAGGAAAGGACACATGAAGCATAATTGCAGAGGTTGGAAGAAGAAGCAAGCTGATGATTCTACTTCAGGTGTTTTTTTCATTGAATTTAATCTATCATTATCAACATGTTGGGTATTGGATACAACATGTGGCTCAGAAATTTGTATTCATATACATGAACCATGTAGGTACAAAAAGATTTAAAAAGTTCAAGTGGATCTCCGAGCTACAAATGGTGCAATTCAGGTGGCCTTAGAAGTGGGAGACTATCAATTGACTTTACCAAATTGTTCGGTTCTTGTTTTAAACAATTTCTATTATGTATCATCTCATACCAGGAACATTATCTTTGTGTCATGTTTAGACACTATGGGTTTTTATTCATGTTTGGAAATAAAATTTGTCTCTTTTATTGGGATAACATATGTTATAGTATGGCACATATTAACAATGGATTATATATTCTATAACTAGAAAACATAGTAATGGCAATCAATGACAAAAACAACCAACATGACTCAAATAACACCCGCCTTTGGAACTTCAGGCTTGGTCATGTAAACGAGAATCGATTACGTAGATTACATCATCAAGGGTATCTAGAATCGGTATAGTTAGAACCCTTAGATGTATGTCAAGCTTGTTTACAAGGAAATATGACTAAAGAACCCTTCTCCAGAAAGAGAAAACGTGGTATTGCAGTGCGGGAAATAATACATACTAATGTATGTTGTTCTTTTCCAGTAGAGGCAAGGGGAGGGTTTCTATAATTCATTACTATATCTGTTGATTATAGTAGGTATGGATATATCTTCTTGATGTGGTATAAGTATGATTCCATTAATTTCTTTAAGTAATACTAACATTATGTAGAAAACCAACCTAGTAAGAAGATAAAATCACTTCGCTTAGATAGAGGCGGTGAATATCTTAACCAAGATTTCATTGAAAACATGAAGGATTGTGGGATAGTATCCTAACTCACCACTCCTTATAAACCACAATGTAATGGTGTTATTGAAAGGAGTAATAGGACCTTTCTTGACATGGTCAAATCAATGATGAGTCATAAATCTCTTCCATTATCCTTTTGGGGATACGCCTTGTAGACAGCAACATATACCCTTAATCGAGTACTAACTAAAGCTACATCTATCATTCCATATCAGTTATGGTATGGAATGAAACCCAATCTATCACACATGCATGTGTGGGGGTGGGAGGCATTTGTCCTAACATTACCAAGTGAAAAAATTAGCTTCCAGAAGCACTAAGTGAATCTTTATTGGTTATCCTAAGTAAACTAGAGGATACTACCTATATAACCTGTTAGATAAGAAAGTCATTATGTCAAGATACACCACATTTCTAGAAATGTATCACATTTCTAGAAATGTATCAAATTTCAATTGGAAATAGTGGGATCAAGATTGACTATGATGAAGTTAATGCACCTGATGCACAAGAGTTGGTAGAGGAACAATCTCCACAACAGCAAGTTGAAGAAGAAATTGTTCCTAAGACACAGATATTGCGTAGGTCTACACGAGAGGTTAGAGAACCAGAGTATTATGGTTTTCTTGTCACCGATTTAGGTGGCACAATAGTCCTTGATGATGATGAACCTATAACCTACAAGGAAGCAGTAGAAGGAAAATAAGCTGCTAAATGGCAAGAAGCCATGAATTCTGATATGGATTCGATGTACCAAAATCAATTTTGGATTTTGGTTGACTCTCTAGCTTATGTAAACCCCATTTGATGCAAATGGGTATTCAAGAAGAAGTTGGACATGGATGGAGAGGTTAATAAAAATAATGCAAGACTGGTTGAAAATTGTTTCAGAAAACTTCAAGGCATTGACTATGAGGAAACCTTCTCAGTAGTGGTAATACTTAAATCCATCATAATATTCCTTGAAATAGAAGCCTTTCATGATAATAAAATTTGGAAAATGGATGTCAAAACTTCGTTTCTAAATGGTATGTTGGTTGAAGATGTCTATATGACTCAACCCGAAGGTTTTGATAAGTCAAATAATTCCAATAATGTATGCAAGTTGTAGAGATCCATTTATGGATTGAAGCAGGCATCATGATCAAGGAATGTTCTCTTTGATGAGTCTATAAGAGATTGTGGTATTGTTAAAAATGAAATAAAGCCTTGTGTCTATAAAAAGGTTGAATGGAATGCTATTTCTTTTCTAGTTTTATATGTTGATGACATATTTATCATGGGAAATGAGGTGAAAGTCTTACAGTCAATTAAGATGTGGTTAAATTAATTATTATCCATGAAAGAATTAGGTGAAATAGCCTACATTCTAGGGATCAAGATCTATCGAGATCGATCTCAAAGGCTTCTTGGCCTACGTCAAAGTACTTATAATGACAGGGTACTCAAAAGGTATAGTATGGAACAATCCAAGAGAGGATTGTTAGCTATGTCACATGGTGTAAATCTATCCAAGAGAATGTGCCCACAAACACAGGAGGAGATTGATATAATGAGTAGAGTACCTTAAGCATCGTCAGTGGGTTCTATCATGTATTCCATGCTATGTAATAGGTTTGATGTGGCCTTTTCTTTAATCATGGTGGGTAGATATCAAGACAATCCATTAGAGTTGCACTATATAGCTGTAAAAACAATCCTAAATTACATATGGCATACTAAGGATATGTTCCTGGTGTATGGAGGAGATGAAGAACTTGTTTTGAGGGGATACACTAATGCTAGTTTCTAGACAGATCATGATGATAAGAAATCGCAGTCAAGCTGCATCTTTTTCCTGAATGGTGGTGCAGTGAGCTGGAGATGCTCAAAGCAAGCTGTGGTTGCTGATTCTACAGTAGAGTCTGAATATATTGTAGCTTTCGATGTAGAAAAGGATGAAGTCTGGATACGTAGCTTTATCTCAGACATTGGTGTTGTACCTAGCATTTCAGACCCTATTCCAGTATATTGTGATAATACTTCTACAGTGGTGTTTTCCAAGGATCCCAGGTCTCACCAGAGGAAAAAACATATTCTTTGGAAGTTTCTTCTCTTGAGGGATTTTACTCAATGAGGTGAAGTGAAAGTTAATAGAGTAGCCACATAGGACAACATGGAAGACCCCCTTATTAAATCCATTTCTTAGTAGAAGAAAGATTCCCATGTGAGCGCTAGCAGATTGAAACCTATTAGTAGTTGGATCTAGTGCAGGTGGAGGTAATGAATGTGGGTGCCCTAGACCCAACTGGTATTGTACTTTGATTACTGTTACATGTATTCAGTTTTTTTATAAATGTGTTTATCTTTCCATGATAGTGTAGATACTTCTGCATCCACTTTGTTTATGGAAATGTCCATAGATTACCTATCACATCGAAGGGTTATAGTAGGTCCCAGGCTATAATGAGAAACATGAGATGCCATGATAGTAATATTAATGTAACATCCCATGATCTTGTTACATCATTATGAAAGGACACATATGATGTGTGACCATCAGGTGTTGGGGGATCATAATCATTGAGACTACTTCTCATGAAGTTCACACTTGATGTCCTCTAGTAATTGAGATCGTGATGATAAACCCTCTTAATAGAAACACCACATGTTTCATGTGTCATTGGTTGTTCCTATCTATGGACATGTGTAATGGTCTCCTGACTTGAAATCATTTTCAATTAATGTCATTTAATTACCTAAATTTGATATAAGGTGAAAACCATGGAGACAAAGTCGTGGGGAAGTAGTTTGTATTAGGTACGTCATTAATTTCATTGAATTGATTGAATGATTGAGAAAGGATGTTTCGCTTCAGAGTTTAGGAAGAGATATCTCGGGCCTAGTTGATTAGGATTTATTTACCTTCAATAAATCCATGGCCATGGTAGTTGAAGGTAAGACCGTCCAGACAAATCAACAGATAAAATAATGAAAAATAAAGAATGATGACACTAGTGTGCATTCAGCTTTATTAAGATATCGATGATGAAGATATTATATTACATTAACCATGTTCATAGGGAGGAAATCGTTGCAATGACTTTTCCTTTTCTCTAAAGGGGCCTCGATGGGTTGCAAGACCTCTCTCTTGGTCGGTGGATATTATCCACTACTATTGAGGTAAGGGCCTAGAGGGTCACACATCATAGCACCTTGAGAATCTGCCCTATTCTGGGAATATGAATATAGAACTTGGTGGCCCCAACAAAAGGGTCCGATCACTATCCAAGTTCTATTTATCACCAAAGAATAGATAAATTCATTAATTATTCGAGTTTAGAATAATTAGTTGGATTTATTTAAAACGCGTATTTACAAGTTATATAGTAAATACAAGTATTAATATTATTCGAATGGATTTAAATATCCTAGGATAGATTAATATTAGCTGGAGGAATGACTCAAGTTGAAGACTAAAATTTATCATGTAATATATTTATATATTATAAGTAATTAATAAATTATTAATATTATTTATGGGATAATTTTATTTGTCATAAATAAATATTTATATCACTTATATCGCGGATGTCTATTACAAAGGGGCTGAGTATCTATACCTCGTTTTTTAAACACTCCCTATATAAGTGAGAGAGAGGCTATCCCATGGATACTATTCATGTGTTAAGATTTATAGAATCTCTCTCCTCCTAGAATTTAGAAAGAGATTCTATCAAGAAAAGGAAGATCTTCATGTTCATACTTCTTGGATTAATGGTTCTCCCTTTGCGGTGATCATCGTGGCGCTGAACTGATCGCCGAAGATCTGCACTAGTACCCGGATCTTGACGAACGGTGCACGAGTAGATTCGAGTGGCGTGTGTGGATGATCTAGAGGGCTGCGACATCGGTGTCTTTGAGCAACGATCACTAGCGTCCTGCGGCGGACTTTCACACGCTAATTCTGAACGAGGTACATATTTAATTTATTTTTGTGCTCTGCTTAAATCTTGCGTGATCCTCAGACTGAACTGAGACAAGATCATCGGATTTAACATGGTTATGTTACTTCGGCGATGCAGAAAATTTTTAATATCCCTACCCACCAGCTTCTATTGTGCCATCCCAGTACCCAACACCTGGAACCCTTTTTTATAGGTGGGGATGATCATGCTCTCCTTGTCCAATGATCAAAATTCTTATGCACTTTTATATCAGTTAAGAGAGCGTTGTAGTGATTCAAACATTGAATTCTGAGTCCTGGTTGGATTCATGGATTGATTCTTTGTGTTTTCTAACCAGTGACCTTTTTAAATGATTATCCATCATTATATGATATCCTTATTTATAAGATTGAAAATAGGTATACGGTATCCTTGTTTCAGTGGTTGGAGATGAGTACAAGTGATCCTAGGTATAGGACGTGCTTCCCCCTATGGTGACTATTTCCCTCAGAATTCAGGGATGACCTCCTTGATGGGAGGATCAAACATTCTAATCGGTTTCTAATGGGATTTTTCGTAGAACCGGAAACATCCAATGATTCCACATCCATTTGGACCTACTTTCCAAAGGTAGGAGCTCATTTTTTTGTGGACTGATGAGGCTTAGGAATTTGCATTGGTCGAGAGGATGGGAGGTCGTACTCATCAAACCTTTTTGATTAGAATTATTGTCTAATCCGGGACTCTCATTATAGATTTATATCATGTTCGTAAATCATTATTACATTACCAATTATAAAATGTTCTTTCCTTCAAATATGTTAGTCAATGATTAAATATGTAGGAAATTTAGAGAATCGTTTATATGTATTCGAGGTTCTTTATCGATAGAGAATCATCTTTATTTATTAGATATTCTTGGTCAATGGTATCCTTAGACACATTTATATAGACGTATCTTGTTCATTATGATGACCATGATGGCTTTAAATCCACTTAGTGGGGCACTTGAAATTTATTGTCATTCATAAGGACATAGATTATTTCAGAGTTGGGATCGAACCCGCAGATGGGCTACCTACATATCCATTGTTTTAGAAAATTAATCAGAACCCATGTAGTTTGATTAAGGGAGTATGATGTTTATGATTGATGGATCAAAGAAGGATGTCATAATTACTTTTACATTCTAAGCTCACGTGAGTCATGCTCGGTGTGTGAAACAAGAGGTATTGGTAAAAATAAGACAATTGTGCCATGAAATATGCAATCATAAGAAATAATGTGGGGCTAATGTATGTATGACTGCCCAGATAAATGAAGATTAGGATATACTTCATGGAAGAAATCCAGGAACAGGGTCCATAAAGGTATATGTGCATCATGGAGATTTGAATATTCTAACTTGGGGCTTACTTCTGAAAAGGAGGCCCAAATTAGGAGAGGACTTATGATTGGGTTTTACTCTTGAGAAGGAATCCCTGACCAAATGTAAATTAGGACTGGTTAAGAGATATTAAGACTGGGGCTTACTCTTGAAAAGGAGGCCCAGGTGAAGAGACTTTGAAATTTAAGGGACTTGGGGCTTATTCCTGAAGAGGATGCCCATATTTGAGACTAGGGATTATTCTTGAAAAGGAGGCCCAGGTTAAGGGAATTATGGTTTGGGGATTAATCTTAAGGAGGATGCCCAGATGTGGGAAATTTAAGAATTGGGGCTTACTCCTAAGGAGGATGCCCAAATTAGGGGACTGGGGCTTACACCTAAGGAGGATGCCTAGATTTGAGAATTATGACTGGGAATTACTCCGGAAAAAGAGGCCCAGGTTAAGGATTATGACTGGGGCTTATTCATGAAAAGGAGGCCCAAAAAATTGAGTTCTCTCATCTTAAAGGATGAGGTTGAATTAATGAAATCTCAATCTTTAGTGACATAAAGATGAAAAAATCACTAGATTTTGAGAGATGTTCCATATAATTCCTTTCAGATAAGGATTTCAAATCAAGAAATCATTCCATAAATGGCTTTGAAGAGTGTCTTGAAGACTGAATCTTGAATAGGAGAGGTGGAATGACAGAATAGGGGTGAAATGGGCAAGAAGGGCACCCAAAAAGGAAGGGGCGCACAAGTGTTAGTAGGCGCGCAGGTACTGCATGGGCGCGCAAGTCCTGGTCGCATAGGTATACCTGCGTGACACATGGGTACTTGCGCGATGGTTAGCCAGCAGGGAAATACTTGAGCAAATCTTGGTTAAAGCCTTTACAATACTCTTGAGGTTCTTCCAGAAGAGGGGCACACAAGTTATATTGAAGGAGTAAGGCGGCACATAATTGTGTCCATTTCCCTTAAGGGCTGTACACTCAGGCATGCAAGTGTTGATGAGTTTTAACACTTAGTCCTTCTTCCCCCTCTTTAGAAATTCCGTTCTAGGTAAGAAATTACCATTGAAGTGTTTCAGATGCCTTGAGAAGAGACTAGGGTGCCGGGAGCTTAAATCCGAGATTCTGGAAAAATCCCTCTTCCCCGAATGGGGGGCCCATAGGGTCTATTGAAAGGCTGGAGAAGACCCGAGCGGTTATCACTTAGGGCGCGCAAGTAACTTGCACGACCATTAGGCATCACGCAAGTGTACTTGCGTGACAGTTGTGGAACTTGCGCAACGCATGTGCTTTTGAAGCCTTGTCCATGCCTTTGTCGATTTTTGATGTTTTCTTTAAAGGCTGAATCAATTTGTGCTATGTCATTTCCCATTACATTCATTTGGGATCTGTGACGAAAAAGTAGCGTCAACAAATTCCCCCCCCCCTCAGTTTTGGATCCAAAAAAAATGAGGATTTGACTCTGAAGAAATGAATAAAACTTAGGGAACGGAGGCGCGCAAGTCTTGAGGGCGCAGAGGGTGGCGCGCAAGTGCCGTCGCGCAGGGCCTGAGCGCACTGGGTAAAGGCACGCAGATGGGCCGCCTTACCTATAAATACACGGTCCTTTTCCGCACATAACATCTGATTCTCGATTCTCGAGCTCTCGCTGCGCAAGTCACCTTCCCCACGCAAGTCTCTTCTTTCTGTTGTTTCTTTGTTGTCGCGCTGATGTCAAGGTAGTTGGACTTGCGCAGTGAAACTTGTGTGACAGAAACATGCGCGGCACATTAACACTTTGGGGACACATCCGTACTAACGCGCCATAATGCCTTAGCCATTTTTTCAAATTCTTTCACAAATTTTATGAAAATTCAACTTACTTAAAAGTTAATTTATTCCATTTTTGTGTAGAATCAATGGATCTTAGACCTGGAATAGTTGATGAACTGGCTAGCAAGTGGATTGATGATATTATGAACATAATTGGCCATGATTATTATACTGTCAAAGATAGCACTCTTCCGGATTTGGCTAAGTATCTGATGAAATATCATCATGACTTCCCACAGAGCACTTATCTACCTTTGTATGGCTATGGTCATCTGCGAGAAGTCACCATTCCAGAAGCAAAGAACTATCTTACATTTTCGTGTTTTAATAATTACACCAACATTACTTTAGCAAATATCACAGGTGGAGGAGTATTTCTAAATGAAGGAACAGTAGAGAAGGCCCACATGATGCATCATTTCCCTTGTACACCAGATCTAAAAGATCATACACCTGAGCTGCAACCACAATGTCTTCCTTCAATCTTCCGAAATGCTCAGATGGATCAATCCAAAGCCTGGAAGAAAAGTTGGGAATTCTGTCCTGGGGGAGGCATGAAGCCAACATGGATGTCGGTATACTGGGTGCGACAAACCTGTTCAGAGTTTTTCGAGGATCTGAAAGGAGTGGCGATATATGAAGTTGTCTAGGTTGGGAAAACATATGTTTTGAGACATGATAACATCATGCTAGAGATACTGAGCCACTGGAGTCCATCAACTAATTAATTCCATCTGGCTCATGGAGAAGTAGGCATGAGTCTGTGGGATTTCCACAAGATCTCAAGGGCTCCAATTTTGGGTGACATGTATGAAGAATTAATTCCACCCAAGGTGACTTCGAATGATTCATCTAAGACTCCTGCTTTAGCTCGAAAATTATTTAAGATCTTCCAAAGGCTCAAAAGTTTAGAGACCTCATTAACTCATTCTAGAAAGGATATTCATCTAGTGGAATGGATGAATATATTTCTTATTGACAAGAAAGAGAGGGAGCCAAATGAGGAGAAGCCGAAAGAAAAAGGATCCAAGAAAAATAAATCCAAGGATAAAAGGCCCAAATGTCCTACCACCTACCCAAAACCAGAGAAGAGGGGTGCTCTTGGCACATTCTGGCCAACTCTAGAAGAAGGAGAGTTCGAGAAGTGGGGATATGAGGTGAATCAGAGGATCCCAAAGAAGACTCGTTTGGTGGGCTTCTTAGCAATGTGGATCAACGTTTATGTCTTTCCAGTCAGGGATTCAAAGGGAGGCGTCAGGCCAGGGACGTTCTTCATTGCAGCAAAGTTAGCTGAGGAAAGAATGGTTGGGTTGGCTACCCCCATTTTAGCAATGATTCACAGGAGTTTACTTCATGTCTTCATGGGTAAATTTACATTAAGAATAGTGGGACCATTCAAAGTTTTATAGGGATGGATTTCCACTCACTTCAGATCTTCTAATTTACAGAATGGATTACAAATTCATGGATGTTCTTTCAGGCCGTCGGTGCAGGCATTCTCTAGAGTTGCTCCATTAGAGGTTAATTACTATGACATGAACGTGACGCTGAGCATGTTTATGGAATTCAACTTCTTTCCCTATGGAGGTCCGCCAACTGGGCGGTTTTTTGATGATGGAACAACCCATTTGGATTTGAGGGAATACATGCTAGCTTGCAGGGATGGTGTTGTAGTTTCCAGGATTGACGGGGAAATTATATGTGAGGCCTATGCTTCATATAGATTTTCACGTCAATTCAAATGTCTACAACAGATTGCCGTATCTCGTCCAGTACATGTCTGGTTAGAGCAACATCCGATGGTTTCTCGACAACTATGGTTGCTGATGTCAAGGGAGAAGTCTGGGACAATATTTGATTTACTAGTTGAAAAATAGACACATACATTGACTACATATTATGTCGAACAATGGATAGAATCATACCCCAATGGGATATTGAATCACCCAGTTTATCAGGTGGGGAAAAGGAAGATGACTGTAGAGAAAGAATCCCTTTATCAGGAAGGTGATGCTTCCCCACCTGAAGTTGATTCGATAGACTCCTCCTCTAAAACTGATTCACCGGATTCCCATGATGGGGATGATGAGGCACAACCAACGGTAAAGCGGTTTCGTTCTTGATATAATCCTCAGACCAGAATTAAAAGCACCACTCCATCAACTCCTGGTGAGTTAATTCATTTTAGTAATTCAATAACTACTAAATTATAAAGAAATAAGTCTTATTTTCTTATTCTATATCTGTTTTGCAGGTGCTGGGAAGACCAGAGGTTGTTTAGTAATGGCAGAGTTTATACTATGTTACTGAGACCGCCTGGCTGGATTTGTGTGAGGGCCTACAACTTCCTGGAATAGGGAATATTCTGGCTTCTACAAATCTCCAATATGAGGACAACACCAATGAAGTGTGGGCGTACATCAGAGAGCTGGAAATGCTCATATACGCCATTGATGAGTCCGTTCCTATCACCATGAGGGTGAAGGAAATGATTGATCATGGCGCCACTGTGGGGGATAGTGGTTCTGGAGATGAGGAGTGGAATGAGTATGTGGCTCCTGATGATGTAAGTTTTCTTTCCTTATTTTCCTTGCAAGTTGATTCCAGTAAAATCATTGTTTCTTAAGGAAGTTATTTTCTTCATCTCGCAGCTTGCAAAGAAAGGAACTGAGGTTCCTTCGCCACAGTATATCCCCGATGGTACTGCCATCACGACTGCTGATGATTCTCCTCGCGAACAAGGCAAGATATCTCAAGGCCAGCAGGCCACAGATGAGTCGTTGGACATAGCCTTCGATTCACCAATCCAAGTGCCAATAAGGGAGCCTACCGATAATCCCAAAAAACCAAATAAGAAAAGGCAACGATTGAAGAAGTCAACAGCTAAATGCTTCATTAGTAGTGGTAAGTCCTTCAGGTAGTAATGAGTTTATACCCATGACCACATAGTTACTCATATTTCTGGGGATTGTATGGGATTCTTCAATTTTCCCCCTGGGGGAAAGGACTGATCCTCCTTCAAATACCACAGAGGGTGCTGTGGAACAATCACAGAACCAAGCTGACTTAGCTGCTCCTGGAGAAGATCTAGCATCTATTCCCAGTATCCCTCATGCTGATGTTGCAAGAAGAGTAGAACCTGTCTCTAGTAAGTCAAACATTCTTCATAAAAATGCTGAATGAAACACCGATTGAATTCCATTCTGTGATACATCAGGGTCAACTCCTACATTAAATCTTCTGGTGACATTTTCAACTGATGCTACTGATGCTGTGATTTTACCCAAAGGTTTTTTCCAGTGTCCGGGGTTGCAGGGCGTAAGTCATCAAGAAGACACATTAAAGGCTCCCACTAGTGAGACTAACTAGGATTCTGAAATATCCTTAGATGAAATGATGAATCATGGCATGTCTTTTGAATAATTTTATGATCATGCTATTTTTTCATGTGATTTAGAAGAACTTTGGCGTGAGTGTTATCCTTCTCCCAGTAAATTTTCTTGTAATTTACAGTTCTAATCATGGATGAAAATGATATGCACTTCCATCCATAGAAATTGCTGAACTGCGAATGCCTGAAGAGGGTGTGGACATTGATGTCAACACTACCATTGCAGTGACATTAGCTCAAGTAGAGATAAACCCAGTAAACCCTCCTGAGACCCATCTTGAATATCCTGTTGAGACTAGGAAAAATGGGGAAGAGTCTTCTCAGGTTAGTAATCCACCGTCGGGTAAGGGATAACAATATTTGTGATTGTACATAATTTTCAAGTAAATCGATTATTTTTTTATCCATTGAAGCTAAAAAAAAGCTTTCAATTAATCATGTAGGGCCATCAACTGCAGTGGATAGATCTGGAAGTGAGGCCTCATCCTCTAGCCAAATAGCAGTAGAAGGTGAAGCAACCAGGTTCTGGGAGGAAGAAGTCGAACATGGAACTTCCTTAAGTGCATTAATCCCAGATTACATGCCCCCCTGTGATGATTATGTCGAATCAGACCCAGAGGTTCTTAAGGCGCTCAACTTTTCACGATTTAAGGCATGGAATAATATATGGAAAATCATATCTGAAGTTCCTTTAGAAGAGATATCATCGAAGATCCCTCTATTGTTGTCCCAATTCATCATGCTATGTCTTGGCAGTTTTGGATATCAAGAAATCCATACCGCGGTGAAACAAGTCATCTTCAGGAGAGAGCATGAGAAAAAGTGTCGCGAAGATCTGACTAGGGTGAAACTGTCAGTCAAAATTTTCTAATTTGAGGCTATTATATCCCGATATGAGGCTGACTATACTGACAGGATGAAGGAGTTGAAGCATAAGATCAAAGAAAAAGTCATCCATAAGATGCACCTTCAGCAACAGTTAGATGATGTTACTGGGGAACTTGACCAACTCAATAATTCACAGGAGGGAGTTCAAAGGAATGGTATGAAGACCATTGTAGATTCCAAGAAAGCACCCCATCATGCCGAAAAGAGTGAATTTTGTCGAGTGCACGAGCATCAAGTAGCAGCTGATGAAGCTCGGGATGCAGTTCATCAATTTAAGACTTATGTTGAATGTCTTTTGTAATTTCATTGAAAAGAGAAGAGACTCCAATCTGTGGATGTCCTTTAATTCTTGTTCATCAATGAAAAAAAAATTCACCTTCAATCATTTGTGCACGCATTTTCTTGCTACCTTCTTTAAATTTTACCTATGACAATGGGCCTAGTAATCATAGTTTGATTTTTACTAGGATTAATGTAAATAACCCTACAAACATTGAATCTTCTAATTGCTCAATATTACCTAAATCATACAAAATGTATGTTTAGTGAGATGAAAGTTGACTTTTATTTAGAGTTACCTTGTCTTTTGTGGGAATTTTATGGTCATGCACGTCAGGCATCAAGACGATATTGTTTAAGGTCGAAATAGCTTTGACAGAATGAATTAGAATTGACTTAATTCCTTGACAATTCATCTGAAAACATAGTACCATACTCAAGTATAAGGGGGGGGGGGAACGTAAACTATGACTTTAAGAATATTTCAATCTGAGTAATGATATGATAAAGAGATAAAAGTCATTAGAAGATGTATTTCCCACGGATGAAGTTACTATTATTTAATAAACCCATTAGGGGGTTGAATTATGCAGGGCCACCTAAGGGCATTGGCTTCATAGTTAAATAAAATAGTATCTTTTGACTAACAAGTCTGTTATGTAGACTGTTTATGCAAGGCCGCCTATGGGCACGTGCTGCATAGTCAGGCAAAAGAACTCTCATAAATTTACATTCCTAGTGCTAAAATCCAGTGAAAGTATATGGAGATTCAAAATTTTCAAAGTATAGAGTTTGTTGTATGGAACGATGTACTTGAATATAAAGAGATTTTTCCAAACACGATTTTCGAAGAACTGGATATATATCTCTCTTACGAAGGTCTATCCCAAATTTAGGGAAGGAGAATATAAACCAGAGACATGAATACTTTTCAAATCATGAAAAAGGATATGGGAAAAATATGTTAACGATGGCTATTTTTGCGGATCCCTACATACTTTCATTTAAGAAAAATAAGGAAAAAAGAGGTATTCTTCCCAAGAATGATGTTACCACTATCTGAAAAACCCGTTACGGGGTTGAATTATGCAGGGCAACCTAAGGGCATTGGATGCATAGTCAGATAATAGTATCTTTTGGCTAACAAGTCTATTATGTAGATTTTTTATGCAAGGACACATATGGGAACATGCTGCATAGTTAGGAAAAATAATTCTCAGATGTTTGACATTTTTTTGACCTAGAAGTCATGAAAATAGTTATGAAGATATGAAAATATTTAAGGTTAGGATATGACTCATAAAGATGGGTATTTTCCAATGTATACAGAGATACACAGATCAATACTTACCATAATCATGTTGTGGCTGGGTCCTGGTTTTGAAATGTTGGACTTCACTACGTATCCAATAAGGATGGGAATCAAGCCATACGTAGTTCTTGAACTACAGTTTAATGCCATGTGGGGAAAAGGGATTAGAGATATTAGTTTAGGGTCATAGAGCTTGGACCATTAAATGAAATACATAGTGTGTGCTTTTATGGGGACTATTCAGCCAAGGGACTGAAAGTGGAATTTGGGGTTAGGCCCAAAGACTTGGGGATGGATTTGAGGGACACCCGAACGTTCCTACGTATCCCATAAGGATAGAAATCAAGCCCACGTAGTTCTATAAATACCCTCTGTACAAATTTGGTTCGTACATGTGAAGGGTGAAAGGGGACTTTAGTACAATCCTGGTTTAACCCAAAATAAAAGGTTTAGGTATTGCCATTTATGCATGTAGTCTTTGAAATGAAACGTGATTGAGAAATCAATTTATATAATGGTTCCCTCTCAGGTGAGGGTATCAAAGAATATTGTAGTTTATTGACATACTGGACAAAAGTGTTGTATAGTTTAACATCGTATAACAAGGATGAAAGTGAACCAATGTAAAGATATTGATTCTAGGGGCGGTTTCACGAATCAACATCGTATGAGATGGAGGTGAACCAATGTGAAGAGATTGGTTTTGGGCTTGAACATTGGAAGGTTGCCTACATACCCATCCTTGAAGGCAAGGATCAAAGTCTGCATAGTTCAATTAATGATTGAATTAATGATCAAGTTGTTCTTGGGGACAACGACTTAAAAATGATGTTGTTGGGACTTTCACATGGTTAGTATCCCAGAGAGAGTGTAATGGTTGAGTTTTTCTCTATGCTCACATGAGTCATACATAGTGTGAGAAACAAGAGGTAACAACAACCTTAACGATGCATAGTTTAATGTCATGTAGGAAATATAAAGGGACAATGCAGTTTAATGTCATGTAGTTAGGACTATTGGTCCTGCACAGTTTAGTGTCATGTAGTAGGGACAAAGTATAGTTTAATGTCATGTACGACAATATCAAAGGACTTTCTGTACAGTTTAGTGTCATGTAGTTAGGACGATGGAGAGTTCACCATTTAACATTATGTTGGACATATGGAGGATTTTTTTCACAGTTTAATGTCATGTTGGACGAAAAGGGAACGATACAGTTTAGCGTCATGTTAGATGAAAGTGTGAATAGTTTAAGGTCATATGCATGGAACATTGTTGTATAGTTTAACAACATATGGCAAGGATGTTGAAGAGGACACGGTTTAACGTCATGTTGGACGTATGTGCAAATAGTTTAAGGTCATATGCTTGGACCATTGATGATGCAGTCTAACATCTTGCTAGACTAAGGTGCAGTTTATGGTCATACTGGCCCATTGGTTATGTAGTTTAATGTCATTCCGGACGTAGGGGACTTTTATACAATTTAGCGTCATGTAGTTAGGACGTCACACTTTAATGTCTTGCTTGACGTAAGGGACTTGAAAATAGTTTAGGGTTATATGCATGGTCCGTTGATGATGTAGTTTAAGGTCATACATGGCCAAGTTGCATTATAAGGTCATAATGGACCATTTAGGGAACTTTTTCACTATTTAATGTCGTGTCGGGCGAAAGTACAAATATTTTAAGGTCATATTTGTGGACCATTGGTTATACAGTTTAACGTCTCGCTGGACGGTTGTGCAGTTTAAGGTCATACCGGTCCATGGTGTAGTTTAAGGTCATACCACACCATAGGGGGACTATTCTGTATAATGTCATGCAGTGAGGAAAAATTAGGGATTTTTATTCACAGTTTAACGTTGTGTGGGATGAAATTAATACAAATAGTTTAAGGTCATATGTATGGACCGTTCCTGTATAGTTTAGCGTCATATAATAAGGAAAATAAAGGGGACACAGTTTAACGTCATGTTGGACGTATGTGCAAATAGTTTAGGGTCATATGCTTGGACCTATGATGATGCAGTTTAATGTCTTGCTGGATCATGGTGCAGTTTCGGGTCATACTAAACCATTTATTATGTAGTTTAACGTCTTTCCGTATGTAGGTGACTTTTGTACAGTTTAGCATCATGTAGTTAGGACGTCATAGTTTAACGTCTTGCTAGACATAAGGGACTTGCAAATAGTTTAGGGTCATATGGATGGACCGTTGATCATGTAGTTTAAGATCATACAGGACCTAGTTGCAGTTTAAGGTCATACTGGACCATTTAAGGAACATTTTCATAGTTTAACATCATGTGGGACGAAAGTACAAATAGTTTAAGGTCATATGTATGGACCATTGGTTATGAAATTTAACGTCTTGTTGGACGGTTGTGCAGTTTATGGTCATACCGGACCATAGGGGGACAATGCTGTTTAATGTCATGCTGTGAGGACAAATTAGGGAAATGTTTTTCCCCACAGTTTAACGTCATGTGGGATGAAAGTAATACAAATAGTTTAAGGTCATATGTATGGACCGTTGCTGTATAGTTTGATGTAATATATCAAGGAAAAAGGATCATTTTGTGTTTATACAAAATACATCTTAAAAAATATGGAATTGGTTGGAGTAGTGATGAGTTTTCCATCCATCGAAATTAATGAATAAGCTCCATTGAAGTAGAACTTATGTATTGATTAAGGTCCTTCCCATTTTGGCTCAAGCTTGGGAGGTTTCTTTCTTGGTATCATTAGAGTTCTGAGAACTAATACCAATTCTCACTATGTGAGTGAACGAAGATGAACTTTTTTGTTAAAAGCTCATTCTATTTGATTCTGATAGACTTCCAGGTGGTGCAAAGTGCAAAATCTTTTCTCATCTGACTGTTCCAATTCATTCAATCGATTTTGAGATTGTTCATCTGTAGATGACTGATCACAAATGGCTACTCTGAGCGAGGGAAGTTGAATTTCAATTGGCAAGACTACTTCCGTTCCATATACCAATGAATATGGAGTTGACCGAGTTGTAGTGTGGTTGGTAGTCCGATAAGCCCATAATGCATGAATGAGTTTATCAGGCCATGATTTCGTATCTTTATACACCATCCTTTTCAATATATTTGATGGAGTCTTGTTGAAGGGTTCTATCTGGCCATTGGCCGCTGCATGATATCGAGATGAATCGTTGGATTTGATGTTGTATTCTTGATACATCTTCTTCACCTCGGATGAACAGAAGTTGCTACCATTGTCCATAAATATTGTATGAGAAACACCAAATCTAGTAATTATGTTAGACTTGATGAATATAACAACGCATTTAGAACTAACTTCCTTGAGAGGTATTGCCTCTGCCGATTTGGAAAAGAAGTCAGTTGCAGTAAGAATGTACTTAAATTGCTTGGTCGTAGCCGAAGGGTAAGGTCCCACCACATCCATTCCCCATGTGGCAAATGGTCATGCATATTTAGCTATGTGAAGAAACTCGGGAGGTTGATGAATGAAGTTGGCATGTACATGGCATGAATGAATCTTCTTTGTGAAATCTGCACAATCTTGTATCATTGAAGGCTAAAAGTATCCAAGCCTTCGAATCTGATCAGATAGTCTTTGTCTAGACTGGTGGGCACCACAGAATCCTGCACGCAGTTCTTTCATGACAACCATTGTCTCTTCACCATCAATGCATCTGAAGAGAACTCCATCAAAACCACGTTTTTAGAGAATTTTCTCTAGGTGATCTGGGATATCATAATGAGTAAAATTGACCACACATCACCGGATTTGTTCTTTCTCGGCTCTATCAGGTGGAAGTGTTCCATTTTGAAGGTATTCCCTGATAGGTGACCTCCATCCTGTAGTATGACCATACGGTTCAATAATGGGACTAATTAAACTAATTTCCTCTATTTTTATTCGAACATAAGGTGAAATTCCATGATGGTGGGAAATACTGATGGTTGTCTCGTCACGATTTGGATCTACCAGAGCTGTGGCTATATTAGCCAGTGCATCAGCTTGAGCATTTTGTGATCTTGGGACATAAGAAAATGTCGGTTCCGAAGGGAATTCCTCCATTAACTATCTGACATAATCATACAAAGGGACTAGTTCTTCTTTTCTGATGGCATAATACCCATTGACTTGTTTTATTACAAGGTCTGAATCACCTTTCACCTTTAAGTGATTCACTTGTTCTTGAAGCACTAATTCAAATCCTACAATGAGAGCTTGGTATTATGCTTCATTATTGGTACCAACTTCCCACAATAATAAGGAATAATGTAACACTTCTTTATCTGGAGAAATGAACACAATTCCTAAGCCAACTATGTTTAATTTAGGATTTTCCATTTTCCTCCCTGTTGGACTTCTAGAAGCACTATCAAAATACATTTCCCATGCTTGAGGACTTTCTTGAATAGAGAAGACTTCCTCATCAGTGAGTTGAATATATGAAGATGTGTCTTCCACTGAAGGGTGTTCAGCTAGGAAATCAGCCAGATCATGGCCCTTTATTGCCTTTTGAGACACATATTGAATGCAGAATTTTTGAAAAATAAATGCCCACATTTCCAGACGTCCTGTAAGCATTGGACAATAAAGGATGAATTTGAGCTGGTTATTACGAGATACCAATTGGAAAGCGTGATGTTGCAGGTAGTGTCTCAACTTCTGAACTACAAATATTAATGCCAGGCAACACTTTTCAATACTTGAGTACCAGGTTTCTGCTTCAATCATAGTTTGACTGAGATAACAGAGGCTATTTTCATTCCCAACATCAATTTTTTGAGCAAGAAAGGATCCCAATGATCACTCTAGAGCTGTCACGTAGAGGATAAGTGGTATTTCTTCCTTAGTTGGAATGAGTACTGGTGGACTCAAGAGGTATTTCTTGAGAATATCGAATGCTTCTTGACATTCTTCAGTCCACTGGTAACTGACTCCCTTCTTCATCAATTTGGTGAAGGGTAAAATTTTTCGTGCAAAATTGGAAATGAAATGCCGAATATAGGCTAAGTGTCCTTGAAGTCTTCTTAATTATTTCAAATATCAAGGAGGTGACATACCAAGGATTGACTTGGTCTTCTCAGGATCGACTTCAATACCACAATGGCGTACAACAAAGCCAAGAAATTTTCCTGAGGTTACCTGAAAAGCACATTTTAAGGGGATCATATTCAAATTATGCTGTCAAAGATTGAAGAATATGACTTCCAAATCAGACAATTGATTAGAACTTTGTTTGGATTTAACTACCAAAAAGTCTACATAGAATGCATCAAACTTCCATAATTAGGGTTTGACCATACGATTCATGGCATGATGATATGTTGCACTTGCATTCTTTAAGCCAAGGGGCATTACCCGGTAGCAAAACACACCCTGTGGGGCTCTGAAGGCTGTGGATTCCTCATCTTCTGGGGCCATTTGGATATGATTATATCTGTAATATCCATCCATGAAGGAAAGTTCTTCATAGACAGTTGTTGCATCAATTAAAAGTTATGTAATCGGAACTGGGAAATCATCCTTAGAACAATGCCGATTAAGATCTCTGAAATCGATGCAAACTCTAATTTGTCCGTTCTCCTTCTTTACAGGGACAATATTATCCAACCACTTGGGATAATTAACTTCGCTGACGATGTTAGCTTTGATAATCTTATCCAATTCAGCATCAATTTTGGAAGCATATGATGGGTGTGTTCTTCTTGCGACTTTCATAAATCCTCGATGATCTCTGGTAAACCCAAATGATGAGTAGAAACATCAGTATCAAGCCCAGGAATTTCTATATATTTCCAAGAAAATATATATTTATTTTTCATTAGAAAAAAATATACATCTCTTTCTCTTCACGATTCATGGCCGCACTGATTAAAGTGGGGCATGGATCTTCTTTTGTACCCAGAATTATTTCTCTGAGTTCATACATAGTTGCAGAGATACCCTCTTCAAATGCTGGAGGAACATCTCTGAGATCTTCCTCTTCATCTTCATCATGCATTATTTTTTCCATTTCTACTTGCATAGTAGTTGATAAATCAGATTTTTCATGATCAGAAATGATGTCGAAATTTTAATATCTTGAAGAAGAAGCTTCAATTTCCGACCCAATTAATGATGAAGGGTCTTCATTGTCTAATAAATTGGAGATGATGGATTGAGAATCGACATCATTGTTCACATCCAATGATATTATATCTTCTTCTAGACTAATTGGTGAAGTATAGACTTGTTGGATTTCAGCAGATGAAATGAAGACGTCACCATTTGCGCTTTCATCACTGCTTGGTGGGTTACCAATTTCTCCCATGTTGTCTGACACGATTGTTGTACCTAACATTATGGATCTTTCCATAAGAGTATTTTGATTTGGGTCTATCTTTTCAATTTGAATGATAGGAAACACATAATATGTACTCACATGTGTAAATGGATTTACTGGAATTTTCTCCAAACCATATGGAGCATTAACTTTGGTAATCTACTTTGTTGTGGATTTCTCCCTTCCGTTCATGTGATAGAATTCCGCCTCAATGTATTGAGACTGACATGTCTTGAACGGGGCATTATCACCATAAAATGTCCCAAATTGACTATCTAAACAATATTTGAGACATTAATGGTAGGATGAAGGCATAGATGCATGATGATGTAGACAGGGTCTTCCAAGCAAGATGTTGAAGGCTGAGTCTTGATCAACAACCATAAAATCTAAATTGGATACAAGATCTCCAAACTAAGTTCTGAGTGTAACATCTCCCAATGGTTCTTGTTCATTTTTATCATATCCTTGTAACATCATGGTATAAGCAGATAAATCAGATTCCATGAGGCCCAATCGACGAAGTGTATGAATGAGCAGGAAGTAGACTCCCGAACCATTGTCAATGAAAGCTCTTCAGACGTCTATGCCATTGAACATGCCAGATAAGTACAAAGGTCTAATATTCTCATGCACAACATCATCTTCATCTTCATTAGTACAATATATTATTTCATGGATTCTACAAGATTATTAATTATGTGATAGACTTCAGCTATAGTAATTTCAGTTTCAAACTCCTGAGGACATGAAAAAGCCTCTATGAGTGCTTTCCAAAGATCTTTTGACAGATTCAGAGAATCCAGAATGGATAACTTGGATGGTACATGGGCCAAGTGTTTCAATACATAATATTTTTGATCTAGATGTATGTGTTTCCCAACAGTAATATGTGGTTTAACAGGTACCTTGGAAGCATATGTTTTGGAAGTTGATGCATCTTGTATCCGGATAAGAGTTGGCAATATCCCTGGTTTTGGAAGATTAGACCGATTAAATCCATTTACTTGCTGAGAGGGAGAAGATGGGACCTTCAACCGGTCTTCCAAAATAACTGTTCTAGGACTGAATTTGCTATAGGTAGAAGAACTTTCTTGTTCTTGCTGAGCTCGTTATAGGGCTCTACCACGAGTTTCTGATGCGTACACAGTTCTAGTAGGGGTAGAATTTGAATTGTGTCTTCTGAAAGATCCACGTCTTCCCCTGTATACTGATCCTCTAGAACGTCCTATGATTCCCCTGTTTGATACAGGGAATTTAGGCTCATCAAAATCAAAACTACGACTGGCATATGGATCTGTTAATTGAATCATATTATCCTAACCGAGGATTAATTCTTCATCTGATAAAGACTCTGCCTGATTAGCATGTTTAGGCTATTCCGTTTGGTGGGGCGGTGCTCGTGGCTTTGAAGTATATGGAATGAAGTCTTCCAGAGTCAAAGACAACATAGGCTTTGACACATACTCCTCTTCTTCTGATTCTTTTTCTTTCTTTGAATCATTCTGTTTCTTTGAGGACTTTCCCTCTGATGAAGAGGATTTTTCCACATCATTCATGGAGGAAAACACAATCAGTTTCTTTATTTGTGTTCTCAAAATAGCATAAGTTTAATTGATTGTATTTCTGACCATCCAATCATCATACTTCTATGAATTTTTAGTTTTGACTTCCTTCCATTCGCCTCCCTCATCTGGAACTGTAGTAGTGACACATGCTACCTGGGCTAAAGAGCCTTTCAGTTTGACTTGTCCCGAGTTGACCATCTTTTGCAGGAGGTATTTGAAGACAAAACACTCCTGGATGGGATGCCCCAACATTTCCTAAACGAGGAAATAATTGGGATGATCTTCATCTCATTTCTTATTTGGCCTCTTGGGAATTTTCAACTGAACCAAATTACTCTCTAGGGCCGAAATAAAGTAACCAAGAACATGTTCATTTCGGAAAGAGTAAGTTTTTCTCTTGAGATCCTCAAATTGTTTCCATATTTGATCACTTTGATCATTTGGACGAAATGGTCTTTGTTGTTGGCTCTCAGGTGGTGGTTCCCTTCGTGAAGATTATGGTTTTGAAGTAGAGACAGGTATAGGTGCTTGTTTGAGCATAACTGTAGCAGTTTCTTCTTTACCTGTTCTCCTTCCTGGAGTGGATGGAATTACACGAGATTTATCCTTAGCATGTATAAGGGAATCTTCAATCTTCTGAATGATTAAATTAAGGTCTCGAAACCCTCCTTTGTTTTTCACATGGATCAATGGCGTGCGTAATTCGTCACGGAGATTTTCAACACAGATGGGAAATAGTTCCTCGTGAGGGAGTGCTAGGCTCAGGGAATATGATAACCCAATCCGGTGAGAAATAAAATTAGAGAATCTTTCATTCTGCCTTTTAATACAGTTTGTAAGATCAAAAACTATTGTCGTTTGCAATGTTGAACTGAATTGAAGAAGAAATCATTCACAGAGAGCTTCCCATCCGGTAATTGACCGGGATTTCAAGCATGTATACCAGACAAAAGATGGTCCTTGCAATGTTCACACGAAGCATCTGAGTTTCAATGCTTCTTGTTGTTCTGGAGATCCCATCATAGGATCACAACAAGACACGTAATGCGTCAAATGCTCTTCAGGGTCACCTGATCCATTGAAAATAGGGAATATAGGGTTTCCAAAACTGGATGGGGGAGAGACTGAATCTATCCATTCAGGGTAAGCTCTCTTTTCTGGTTAAACCTGTGCACTTTTCCCTTCCATAGATTCTAACCGAGATGTTAATGACTCAATAGTAGTTATTAACTTTTGAGAAACATCCAATTGAACTTGGACTTGGGTAGGTGCAACGACTGGAGCTTGGACAGATGTAGTAGTTGGTGCTGCAACTGATGGTAGTATGGAAAACTGTTGTTGCACTTGACCCGTAGGATTAGACCTATGAGGGTGTACTGATGAAGGAGGATATTCTTGATCCATCTCAGTAGCTGCAAAAAATTCCATTGGCTGACTGACTCTAGAACGCTTAAGAAGAAGACTACTCTAAAGTAGTTCTGCATTCAACCTTCTTAATTCCTTCATTTCATCCTCCTGTTGTGAAAACCTTTTCTCTAGTGAGAGAGATTGGCCTTCTCTAGAGGAAGGATATGTAACCTGATTTTTTCACCCTTTTTTGGATCCTTTTCAGAGAGGGGGATGTGAGTTACTCGAAGGATTACCTAGGTTCTGAGTAATCCTTTGATTTCGTGTATGCATACCTTCTTCATTTGTTTCTGTACGTATATCTTGTTGAGCAGGAAACCCTTCATCTGAGTCCCCAGAGTGAGCCTCATCTGGTGGATCAGCAGCAATGGAATTGATGAAATTGATTGATGCATAACGCATCACATTCATTCTATCAGCATTTCTGTGATATTTTCTTCCATCATGTCTTTGATGAGACATTGCCTTTTGTTGATTTGATCCCTCAGGAACTTCTTGACGAACAGTAATTTGGAAGGAATCTTCTGATAATTTGGATCTTCGTTCTTCTTGTGGCTTCTTCCCCAATCAAGATAAGACTGACTTTCTCTGAGCAGAGGATTGATGATTTAAAAAAGTCCCCAGTCCGGTGGACTGGGGCTGTTCCTTCTCAACTCCTCGAATCTTATTTTTTGATTCTTAGGGTTATTTTAAAAGAGTCCCCAGTCTGGTGAGCCGGGGTGGCTCTTGACATGATATGTCTGAGACTTTCTTAAAATCTCTCCTGATCTTGCGAACCTTAGTCCGGAAATTAGCTGGATGCATTAACCTGTATCCACATTTATCACCGAGTTCAAAAGACCGTTGGATGATTTCTGACACTTTTGTCACATGGTGATGTGCTTGCTCCAAACGAGAGGCATGTTCAATATTCTCGTTTGCTTGATGAAGGAGTAATTCAACAACTTGTTCATTGTATGAATGATTTTGAGAGGAACTAGTTGAGGCCTGTTCTGGGGAAATCTTTTGATTACAAACAATGCCCATTGACTATGGCCAGCCATGGGCAATAACAATGTATGAGACCATTTTCGACGGGCTTTACTGACTGGAGAGCACCGTGAAATGAAGTGCTCCATGAACACCCCATCCTCTGACATGAATACCAGATGGGGCATTGTAAATTAACTGACACAATTTTCTTAGTGCGCTAAGGAATGAACGTTGAAGGGCACTATGCTGCTTTGTAGCCTTCGGATATCGAGAGACTGGTAGAGATGCCAAATCAATCTAACATTGTAACCGTTCTATTATCATAAGATGATTTTCATATTAATCATAAGATAATACATTCTTCTTCAACTGACAAATATTTTCCCATATGTTGAGACGAATATCATGAATTACATCTTCTGTCAATATTTCTACAATGTCATACTGAGAATCATCTAGAGGCCAAAACATGACTGGCACTTCACCATTCACCAGTTGTTTTCTCTTGTTCAGAATTTTCTCTTTATCATTTGATGAAGATTATTATACCTATTTTGACCAGAGCTGGTGCTTCCTTGTTTCTTCATTGGATTCAACATGATTGGTATATAATCACTGATTAAACTAGAAGATGCATGACTTAGTTGTAGTTCGGAAAATGACCAACACCCTGGTCTATCTTCTGATTAAGAAAGTATTTCTTCTGCTAGTGATGAAGCATCAGACATGATTGGTTTCATATTTACAAGTGCCTCAGGATAAGAGGGCTTTCTCGGCACTACGTTTTCCACTAGAGCATTTTCTAGGAAATGTGAATCACTACTACGAAGGGGAATTTCGCAGATAAATTCATCATTATGTGGAGGACCACCATAATGGGTTACATTAATAGATGAAATCTCTTGATCCTTGGTATCCTGACCACACAGAGGGTTCATGTGGCTCTCATTTGATGGTGAAAATTTGACCTCGACCGAATTTTCATGAAGGAAGCCTTCATGAGAAAGTGTTTGTTGAGGACCTTCGGAATTAATGTTCCCACTATTGGGAAATGAGGGATTAGAATCATGAATTTCAATAGATAATTTCTTGAGGGCTTCAAGAACACCAGCATCGATCATGACCATGTTACAGATTGGATCTTGATCTCCTGATTGTGTTGGGTGGGTCTTTTTCTTAGATGCCTTCTTACTCGCTTTGGAAACCAATTGTTGAAGAATATGGATGCTCTGATCAGGTGTATGTCCCTGATCAAGAAATATGGTCAGGTTAGGCTGACGATCTCCACTGAAATCAGGTGTATGTGCCTGACTTGGTTGTCCTTATGATATAGTGGAGTATTCCCCACAACCCTCTTTGACTGGAACAGATGTGTGTGTCTGTTCCGGAGTGAATTGTTGATGTGTCAATCCACTTGTAGGGATAGATTTTTGTGTCTTTCCCTAAGATGCTGTTGAAGTTGTTATAATATCCTCGCAGGCATCCAAGATATGAGCAGGGATTTGCTTCTGCTCTTTCACCATTTATAGTATATGATTGGTGACTTCAGCTTCTAGAATGGGGATATACGTCCATTCCGGGCTTGGAGTAGGTGTATGTGCCTGGTTCTGTCCTCCTTTTCTTGTCGGTGAATCCGGACAGTACTCAAGTGTGGGGGCAGAGAGTTTAGTCTGCCTCCTATTTGTTGTTGGGGCATTCCGACTAACTTCTCTGAATGCTACCTAGAGAGACTGTTGGTAGGCTTGATTAGTATTAGTAGGTGTACGTGCCTGCTGATTACACTTTGCCGAACGTAGTCGACGAGATCCATCATATGTAGTCAGATGAGTCTACTGACTAGCTGATGATGTATAAACCGGTGTATGTTCCTGCCTATAGTACTCCGCCGGAATTGCCTGGCGAGAATGGCATGATGCTGCCAGACGAGTCTCCTGGACAGCGGAACTAAAACGTGAAGGTTTGTGTTCCTGCTCGTTGCATGCCAAAAAGTTAGGTTGGTGGACTTCTACGGAGGTGGAAGAGATGAGAACCTGCTCACTGTTGACTGGATTCCACCTCTGTATGTTCATCTGGCCTACTCGGGTTCGAGGAACCTATGTCGAACGCATGGAGTCGGTACCCTCATCATGTTGAGGGCGTACTGTCGCACGAGTCTGGCGGTGATTATTGGTGGGATCCCTTAGGAAGGACTTCTGCTTCTTTGAATTAAGGCCCTGAGGGACCTGCTCATTCACCTCCACAGAATATGGGAGTGAATGGTGATTGTGTTCCGGGTATAACGACCCAAAATGGTTGGAGATGGTAGTCATCACCGCCTGCTTCTTGATCACTGGTCATCGTTTTCGAGATGACCGATGTGAATTTTTCACTTGGAGGGCTTGTTGGGAAGCCTCTAGAGTTGGGATGGTACCGTGTTGATAGTACTCCTTAACCAGCACATTAGATACCCAGCGTTGAAGACACTGAGTAGGTGATATTGTCCTCAGAGTGGATGATGATCTAGTAGGAGAAGCAGTAGTGGCATTCACAGTAGTAGTATTCACAGTAGTAGTATTCACAGATGTGGACTTGAGAGAAGCCATTTTGGAAATGCAAAAGATCTTTGGAAAAAGTGCATGTTTGATATAACATACGTGATCAAGATAAATTCAGCCACTACATCTTTTGGTTGAGCACATATGTCAATGATTGTTTTTGTTGGCCCTCTTATTGAGTTTTAAATAGGGGCCTAAAAATAAGTAAAACATCATTTTAACATGGTTAAGGATTCACGTCGGGTTCACCATTTTTGTTTCCCTCAGAATTCGGAGATGACCTCCTTGATGGGAGGTTCAAACAATCCGATCAGTTTCTAACATGTTTGTTCGTAGAACCAGAAACATCCAATGATTCCACATCCATTTGGACCTACTTTCCAAAGGTAGGCGCTCATTAGTTTGTGGACTGATGAGGCTTAGGAATTTGCATTTGTCGAGAGGATGGGAGGTCGGACTCATCACACCTTTTTGAGGGGAGTTATTGTCTACTCCGTGACTCTCCTTATAGATTTAAGTCAGGTTCGTGAATCCTTATTATATTACCAAGTATAAAATGAGCTTTCCTTCATATCTGACAATCAATGATTACATATGTATGAAATTTAGAGAATCTTTTATATGTATTCGAGGTAATTCATCGATAGAGAATCGTCTGTATTTATTATAGATTCTTGTTAAATGGTATCCTTCGACACATTTATATAGAAGTCTCTTGGTCATTACGGTGACCATGCTGGTTTTAAATCCACTCAGTGGAGCACTTGATGTTTATTGTCATTCAGAATGACATAGATTAATTAAGAGTTGGGATCGAACCCGGAAATGGGCTACCTACGTATCCTTTGTTTTAGAAAAGGAATCAGAACCCATGTAGTATGAGTAAGGGAGTATGATGTTTATTATTGATGGCTCAATGAAGGATTTCATAATTACATTTACACTCTAAGCTCACCTGAGTCATGCTAGGTGTGAGAAACAAGAGGTATTGGTAAAAATCAGAGAATTATGCAATGAAAGATGCAATCATAAGAAATAATGTGGGGCTTATTTATGTATGACTTCCCAGATAAATGAAGATTAGGATTTACTTCAGAGAAGAAATCTAGGAACAGGGTCCATAAAGGTATATGTGATTCCTGGAGATTTGAATATTCTATCTTGGGGCTTACTCTTAAAAAGGAGGCCCAAATTAGGAGAGGACTTATGATAGGGTTTTACTCCTGAGAAGGAATCCCTGATCAAAAGTAAATTAAGACTAGTTAAGGGAAATTAAGACTGGGGCTTACTCTTGAAAAGGAGGCCCAGGTTAAGAGACTTGAAAATTTGAGGCACTTGGGGTTTATTCATGAAGAGGATGTCCATATTTGAGACTGGAGATTATTCTTGAAAAGGAGGCCCAGGTTAAGGATTATGACTGGGGCTTATTATTGAAAAGGGGGACCCGGTTAAGGCAATTAAGGTTTGGGGCTTACTCATAAGGAGGATGCCCAGATGTAGGATATTTAAGAATTGGGGATTACTCTTGAGGAGGATGCCCAAATTTCGGGGACTAGGGCTTACTCCTAAGGAGGATGCCCAGATTTGAGAATTATGACTGGGACATACTCCTGAAAAGGAGGCCCAGGTTAAGGATTATGACTAGGGCTTATTCATTAAAAGGAGGCCCAAACAATTGAGATCTCTTATCTTAATGTATGAGGTTGAATGAATTAAATCTCTATCTTTAGTGACATAAAGATGGATAAATGACTAGATTTTGAGAGATGTTCCATAGAATTCCTTTCAGATAATGATGTCAAATCATGAAATAATGCCATAAATGGCTTTGAAGAGTGTCTTGAAGACAGAATCGTGAATAGGAGAGGTAGAATGACATAAGAGGGGTGAAATGGGAAAGAAGGGCACCCATGAAGGCTGGGGCGTGCAAGTCCTGGTCGCGCAGGTATACCTGCGCGACATATGGGAAATTACACGACGATTATCCAGTTAGGAAATAATTGATCGACTCTTGGTTAAAGCCTTTAGAATCCTCTTGAGGTTATTCCAAAATAGGGGTGCACAAGTTATACTGAAGAAGCAAGGCGGCGCGCAAGTGTGTCCATTTCCCTTAAGGGCTGGACACTCAGGCTTGTAATTGTTTATGAGTTTCAACACATAGGCCTTCTTCTCCCTCTTTAGATCTTACGTTCTAGGTATGAAATTACCTTAGAAGTGTTTCAGAAGATTTGATAAGAGACTAGGGCTCCGGGAGCTTAAATCCGAGTTTCTGGAAAAATCCATCTCCCCCAAATGGGGGGCCCATAGGGTCTATTTATAGGCTGGAGAAGACCCAGGCGGTTATCACTTAGGGCGCGCAAGTCACTTGTGCGACTATTAGGTGTCGCGCAAGTGGACTTGCATGAAGGGTTATGGAACTAGCGTGGCGCATGTGCTTTTGAAGCCATGTTCATGCCTTTTTCTATTTTTGATGTTTTCTTCAAAGGCTGAATCAATTTTTGCTAATTCATTTCCCTTTACATTCCGTTGGGCTCTCTGAAGAAAAAGGAGCATCAAAAGTGACGTAGCTTGCCCAAAGATATACCTATGGCATTGGATGAAGAATTTAGATGTCGATTGGAGTAGGGACCCATAGATCAATTTAGTGATACACGGATTGAGTGGAAGGACATCCTACCCATTTTTCAAGCACATGATGTTTGAGAAATCGGTATTACAGACATACGGATGGAAATATGATGTTGTTTCATGTTATTTTATTCACATAATAATGAATATTCATATTTTTTTATAAATGTGTAGGAATGAGACTCTACAGGCATATATATATATTTATTGACATCTATGGTGGACATGCCCAGTTGACAGTGATTATGATCCATAGGTTCGACTGTGGTTTCAGGTTTTGTTTATCTTTTTTAGATGGGTATCCCCAAGTTTGAGTAGTTTCCTTTAAAATATAATTTTATCATCACAATTAATGGTTTCCTGGTAGGGTGTAATTATATGATTCATTCTCACCCATGCACATGCAGCTTGGTGTATGCATACAACTTATACAGGGTTTTCTGGTAGAGATTAAGATTCATGGTGTCCACGGATGAGTCCCATGGTTTCATGATCGAGTGGAACTTCTCTAGTGGTTCTACTGATTGGGATTGTGCACTTAAATTGTGTTTGGAGATCGGGTTCATGGCCTGGCTCATAGTCGGTAGTAGAGCCTTGCACATTACTTTCTATTTCATTTGTACTAGTATATGTATGGTATACCCTATGGATGAATACTATTTTATTGTATATCATGGTTGTTTGGGCTTTTTCAACATTTTATTTATTATTAAGGAATGTTCTATTGGAGTTTTTTAATACTTACACACCATGTTTACATCCCACTATTACTTAATCTGATATGATGGCATAGTCTCCCCACTATCACACTGTAGGACCTTGCTGCTTGTTGGAAGCCTTTGGAATATTGGGTGGCACAAATGATGCCTTGTAACTCACTAGATCAAGGCACTAGTTTAGCAACATATGGGTTGATATGTTACAATGATAAAACAATAGTGGGTCGCACCCAAACATTATCTAGATGTTTTCCCAATTTGAATGAATTATTGTTTCATACAATGTGGCCCCATGTGTGGTGGTCAATGAATGTTTGAGTGTGATCAATAACACGAAAATTTGTTCAATTATATTAGGGAATTTTATAATAACAACAATTTTTTTTAAAAGGCATTAACAATTTATTTAATTATAATATAGAATATGATAAAATATTTTTTGAATGAATTTTAGATGTTCATGGTTTTTTAAATAATTAATAGAGGAATGATCAGAGTTAGTAGCATGTATTTCATCAGGTAAATTTTAATGTTTCTAAAAGACAATGTTTAAATATTTGGGACATTAATGATTCATGTAATTAGTCCTTCACGTATTTTTTGAATAGTTTAATAGGATTACCATGTCCATGGGGTTATTTGAAATGTTTTATGGATAACGTGTATAATGGAAATGTAATGTTATTTCTAAACATTATTATATTAATATTCAATGAATAAGATAAAATATATCCTTGAATATCATATATATGATCTTTCACATTTAATTTATAATTAATTTAAACAAAAAATTACCTCAATCACAACAATTTAATACGATCAATTTCAATTTCATTGTTTTCATGTGATCATTATGGTTGAGAATCCAAACATGGATTCCTCTAGTTGTATCAAAAAATTACCTATGTATACATTTATAATTATCAAAGTATTTAAGTTCTATTAGAATAGAACCAAGTGTTTCATTTCATTCATTGTTGATTTCAATGAGAGGTTTCTCTTCATTTTTCTTATTCTTTTGAGGGAGTGAGGATGTTCTCTCTTCAAAAAAAGAGAGAATCTGTTGAGTCTCGTTATTGTTGAAAACTAATCATACTATTCAAAATAATATAAATTTTTATATATTCCAATGTTTAATGACTATATTTATGCTAAAGTCAATTTTCAAAAATTCCCTATAATATACATCCCATGTATAATATTAGTATTATTATTATATCACTTTTCATTCAAATATATAAAAAATTTGTTAAATAAAAAAATAAATACATATGTATAAGGTATTAAATATAATATAAAAAATATTAGGTCTATTAACTGGACCCACAAATCCTATGTAGTATTTAAAAAATATTGAGTAATATTTATTTAAATTAATATATTTTATTTCAATTAATAAATAAATAAATAAATATTATATTCAATTAACTCCTTATTAAGCATTCCTTAATATTCATATAACTAAATAAATAATTATATTAATATATTCACTAAACATGGGAATAAATAAAAATTACATTATTATATAATGAATGATAAACAATAAATAATATTCAACTCAAATATTCTAAACATGACTAACTAGTTACTGAATTTATGAGATCATTGATAGATAAATAATGTTTATTAAACAAGCGTTGAGTGATATTTAATCTTTTTATTTAAATTTAATATAATTTAATAAGTTTCAGGATTCACTTGGTGTTTTATCATCTATTATTATAGCTTTGTGACATTTGGCGAACATACCAAAAGTTAAATATTGGTCTCGAGACGTAAATTTAAGAAATAATAGAAAAAGAAGAAAATTTTGCAATGAAAACATCCAACGAAATATACTATGTAATATAATCTCATTATCGTAATATATCATCATATAGGATTCATACTTATGTCACCATCCTATATGTTTTTATTTGTTATTCTTTGACCCAGAAAAATAAATTCATCAATGAACATCCATTAACATTGATTTAATCAAATAATAACATTTTAATCAAAGGGGAAAATGTATTTTTTCCATTAAATCGTAAGGAAAAAATATATTTTTGGAAATATTCATTTAATATGATATTACATATGATGCACCCAATCTATGTTACCTTGTTGTGAGCATTTATCATCATGATTATTATCCATACATAAAATTAAAAACATTCATCTTGTACATTAAAACTAATCTCTTATCTATATTCCAAGAGACACGTCCTCATATAAGATTATATAATGAGACATATAACATATATATTTCATATTTTCATGTATGTCCTCACAACCTCAATAACACCCACTTACATGTTTTCAGGTATTTTTTGACCCTTTATTTTTCTTCACTATGTATGGACTTGTATTGGGGTCATTTAATGATATTTTAAAATTATTGGAGGATTTATTATGATTTTCTTTGTTGGGGAATGATTTGACTAAACCATGCACTGCTACTGAAAATCATGAACCTCCTAGATATTGGGGAAATCAACGCTGCTGTATAGTTTCCCAAACATTGTTCCCATCCATGGGAAATGTGCACAATAAACTCTAGGGGCATATGACTGGTGAACATTTACCCCTAAGCATGTACCCCTCCTACTAACCATGTGTGTGGGATTTTTTAATTACAAAAATTAATTTAAAATTCCAAAATACATTATTTTAAGTTAATAGTCACTGGTTTCATATCTTATACATTTTATTCATTATTAGAGGCTAAAAAATTAGAATTTTGGTCCCTCAAGTCCCTTTCTATAGTATATCAAAGCGGCATTGATCGTGATATATATCCTTTGGGTAAGTGGATCTCCTCTCATGTAGTTTCTTTAAACCTCACCTTCTCTACTCCTTAATGTTTTTTTGATCACCACACAAGGAATGGTATAAAAGAACATTTCATGGTGTTGATTCTATATTGTGATCCAAGATCTTCTTCTCCTTCATTTTGCACTAGTGAGTCATGTTGTTTTTGTTGATTTATTGATCATTGATTTAATGGTAGTTGGTTTATATTTATTTTCCCTATATCTAAAACATTTAATTTATTAATTAATATGAAATTATTTTTAATTATTTTAATAATATGGAAATGTGATGATTTAATTTTTGACCTTAAATGGGTATAGAAATTAATAATATCCCTAATTGAATGGAATTGATATTTTAGGGTGGAATTATGAAACATAATGGCTTGGTTTGGAGGAATTTATTTTGAAGTGATTTTATGTATGTTGTTGAGAAAATAGATTAAATTTTAATGTTATTTTGAATCGAATGAAATTATAAAAGCATATGATTTTATTTTTAAATTAAAAATCATGATGAATACTAAAATTGGGTGATTATATTTAAAACTGTTTTAAAATGATTGATTTCATATTTTTTTATTTCTTGTTTGAATAACATGTTGGAAAGGGTAGTCAGTGGTATCAAGGATAATCAGTGTAAGACCTCGATCTCCTAGAAATTTATTTATGGTGACAATTGTTAGGGAAAATAATTTTAAATCACTTCCCATAATGGGATCCCCAATGAGGATATCGACATCCAGTTATGGGTTTCCCTATTGTATTGTATTTGGGTGTATGTAACTAACTAGAGATACAACCATTATGAGATGTATGAGGAACCAATTACATGATAAACTATCATACCATGAATATTTTTTACATGGTTATTTTCTATGATTTTATTTTATTTTATATAAATTCTATTTATTTATTGAACTATTTTATTCATATGAATTTATTTATAAAAAAGTTTATATAAATATTAATTTAAGACTATTTCAGCATTATTTTGATATATCTATCATATATGTGAATACAATCATGTTTGGAATTAAAATATGAAATTTAAATTCCATGCCTTGTTTTATTTAAACTGATATAATAAAAAGTAATTGCTATAGTATTTATTATGGAACACTTGGTGAGACCCGATTTACATTTACAGCTCATAGAAAATGTTTTCCTTCAGTATTTTGTATACTTTCATATTCTATGATCAACAAAACGAAACACCCACATGGAGTTGGTGGATGCCTGGGATCATTTGGACAGTAGAGTTATGATGGATGTAGTTGATGGAGATTTTAACCACCAGTCTTAGGGGTTGTTTGAGTTTTCATTTGTTTCATACCATGTACTTTGATGATGTATTACATTTGTTATTGTTATACCTATTTTTTTGGTACATTATACATTTTAAGTATTAGACATACTATCTTTTAATATTTTATCTTATGGTGCGTTGTATAAAATTCATTCTCTCTATAAACATGTGTGATTCCATGTGATAGTTTCCTATATTAGAGGATCGAGAATACCCATTAGGCCATGTCTTCTCTAGATTAGGTATTAGCATACCGGGGTATCCAATGTGTTTTTTGATTTTTTTTTTCAAAGGTAAGGGTTAATTATCTTTTTTTGATGCTAGTATGTTTTTTATTTCCTTATAGGAATTAGATGGTAGTTAATAGAGAGTTACATTCAAACTATCATCATAACGAGCTTTAAGCCAGCACATGTGTTTTCGAAAGGTTCCCTTGAGGATTTCATTTTGATTTTAGAATTTTCCCTTCTTATATTTTGGTATGTGGAAACCAAAATCCTCAAATCTTATCTTGTAGTATTTATATTCTCACTTGTGATTATTTTCTAATATTATATTGTTTTAACCTATATTATTTCAAATAAGGAAATATTTACTTGATATCTTGATATGGTTCTCTAACATGATATCCCTTCACATTTCCTCTTACTCATAAATAATTAATATGATGATGTAATAGATTGGGTGTTAAAGGTTGAGCATTATATGGATGGTAAGTCAATGTTGACTGTAGTTCTTTTTCTCCCTATGTAAGTGATGAGAGTTCCTTAAAGGGAAATGGGAGGTGTGATTATTCCACGAGAGGTTCTTGAAAATAGGTTTCCTATATACCTCCAACAGTGACTAGAAGAGTCTCATTAACTTTATTGAAATTTGTATAGTTTAGGAATTTGAGATGTTTTTTATAGAGGTTCTAAAAATCTACTATTATATTGGTTTCTATAGACACCTACAAAAATTATACCATTTCATTTCATCTCTACATATTGGTATATGCTAATTATCACAAAAAAATATGGTGATGAAATTATATACTTCATGAAAAGGGGTTCCATTTACATGAGTCGAGAATGAATCTTATTCATGTAGTTGAATAGTCCCTAGAATAATCTATTACATGAATGGTGATTCTGAGAGGTAAAATCACTATAGCATCAAATATACTGACTTCTTTATTTGATGTCGGTTTATCTCACATGTTTATATTGACCTGTATTGTAAACATGATAATTTTTCCTACATAGATTTTGTATTATGTGATAGATATTACTAATCCACTTCGAATGATGAGAGTGAAGGGTCTCTGTTGTCTGGATTGTCCTTTCTCTTTATATAAGATTATGTATACTATTAATTTTATGTTTCTCAACCTGAATCTTCATAATTAGATTTTCGGAATGGATTATCTTATTTGAAATAAGTCCCATGTTTTATGATATATTTGGTGGGTCTCCATTACTAATGTTGATGGGGGGTTTATCATGTCTTTCAGGATGAATGTGAATTGTGGTAGAATAGATACAAACCTTCCTGTCCAGAGTTGGGGAATGTGATATCAGTGTTTTATTCTTTTCTAGCATAGTAATCATTAAGTGATAATCTAACTCGGTTTTTATAGAGTTTCCCAATTCTTTCCTTCAAATTTATGTAGATTTCCATTTGATTGGGTGATTTTTCAAAGAATGGATTTATATTCATGAGTCTGTCACAATGGGAAATGATTATTCTCTTTTAAAAAATATAATGTAAAACATATCATATGTCTTTACTACTAGAAACTGAATCGTGCTATGGTAAATAATAGGTATTTTTTCCTCAGAATGATGGGTTTTTTAGTAGTTTAAATGGGTGAAGTGGTTCCTGAATAATCATCTTTGATCTGGTTATCACCAGATGATAATAGTAGAATATAACATTCAAAATACCACCTTCTAAACAATTTATAGCCATTTTACGTATCTTTTCATGATATTGGGTTTAACCAATGTTCCTGAAGACTATATATCTTTGAGGAATAGGATGTTCCATGAGTACCTCAACATGTCCCTTTTTTCTTTAAGGATTAAATCATGGTTTAATCTAATATTGAGGGGAATAATGTTTTTTATTTCAGAATAGTGTTGGAAATTTTGAGAGATCACCGAATTTATTCCAATGTTTCTAAATGGTGTTTCTAGATTCTAAGGGTGATGTTAATTGGACATTTGGTCACATAACATGGTATTTCAGTTGATCTCGAGATGGTAAATGATTTTTGACATGTAAATAATGAAAAACTATTTTGGATATTCAATGGTTCTTGTGTTTAGTGGGGAATTACATATAGTTTGTCAAGGATTACACAAACATAGATACTCACTCATATCCCTCACTTGTAAATAAGGGATGTTTGATTGGGATGATAACTTTAAGGTTTTTTGATATGAAACATCATTTTATTTCATCAAAGTTTTTGACAATTATAGAGGCTATGTTGGTCTTTGTGGTATTTTGTGATTAATCAAGTTCAGGTTTCTAATGCGTTCCTATACATGGTGATCATGGGGTAGCCTATGGTTCTGGACATCTAAGGCCAAATGATATGTATTTTCCAACCAATGACATGAAATCCTATCCATGATGAATTCAATTAATATAAAGTAGAATCAAATTTTTTAATAACATTTTACTATTTTTATAAACATAACATCCTAACTTATATATTCTCCTAATGATATTTAAACCATCGGTAGAGGTATTTAACATAATACCTATAGACATTTTTGACACTTCCCACACCCTGTGGAAGGGGGATTTCATTAAAAATTTGTTGAGGAGGAAACATATGCCCTAATATATGAAATAATTATTTGAATTTTGGATCTTAATGGTTCTTTTTTGAAATGTTTTATTTAGGATTTTGAGAAGAAGAGAAAAATCCTGACATGGAAATTGCTTAGTTGACTTATGATATTCATGAGATGATTCTTCAGTAAAATCATCTTGATGATGAACTTTTTGGATATTTGGAATCTCTTTAGGGTTAGGATACCATCACTAAGTTCTATTTATCCATTGATGGTATTATTTGATTTTGTAACTTGTTTTTTGTTCCATTTTCTGTGAATTATAATGTGATTGGACAATTTCATAGATCTCAGAGGCTAGTGAACATGGGTACCCTAGATATTTTCAGGAATTTATGTGATGATTTTGTTAGAAAGGAATGATATGTGATATCGTTGATTTTTAATGACCACTACACTTACAAGTTGACCAAGGACAAGATCCAAAAATTGCTAGGTTTAACTCACATACATCCAATTATTACTTTGAAGTGGGATGGCATTTCTGTGGTCTTCATGGTGTCTTTTCCTCTTACCTCTCAGATGAATAACACAATATGTGATTTGATCGACCAAATAACCAAATCATCTCAATTTATACCATTCGATGATATGAACAATGTTAATTAATATTAAGTATTGAAAATTTAATATTTTTTTTATGTTACCTAGGATTTCATCATTGATAAACTTATATAGGGATCCAAGGTTCACATCGTGTTTTAGAGATGCCTCAATGCAGTAGTGGGATATTTGGTGGGATTTATCATGGAATATCATTTAAAAATGAGGGGCCAGATAGAATAGACTATATAGATCACGGAATTCATGCAATGTGACTATGAACTTGAATATAGGGGAGCATTGGATAGCCATGTGGGATTGGTTGAGTTTTCACATTACATCAATTACCAATCCTCAATTTTAATGGCTTAACATAAGGCCTTGTATGGCTAATCATGTAAATTGACATTGTGATTTTCAGATATAAGTTAACCATCCTTTTATATTTTTTTGTAACTATAGGAAAATATGATTTTAGTAATTCAATAAGTAATGTTGATGGAATATTGTTGGTAAAATCATATGATAACCTTCATATGTGACTATTTGAGTTTTTATTTGGTGACTAGGTGTTTTGAGAGTATCACTTTATTTGGGTATTCATCATCTTGGGAGGTATAAGATGCTTGGACCTCACATTATGGTACATTTTGGGGTTACTAAGAAGGTGGATATTGTGTCTTACCATTTTTTACTTATACCATATTTTATGTTAATATAAAATCGGTTCCATGTATTGAAGCTTCAAAAGTATCTTAATAACCCATATTACATCTTCATCTAGGAGTATATTGTCATTATGCTGGATTTATCCATAAATATGCATCTATATAGGATTTATGATTGGAATAAAAGGATAATTTGTGGGAGTATGATACCTTTGGTCTATGTGTTATGAAAGTGTGGTTCTGATTCTCTTGTTACAGGGAAGCGTGAGGCATCGAAGAGATAGGAGTGGCCTCGTCTCTTTGATATGTAAACATCATGATATGGTATCATGTGACATAAATTTTTTATGGTGGGAAGCTGTAATGTATCATTACTTATTTTCAAGTATTCTGTGTCCCTTGTTTTGACCACCTCTATCTCAAGTCTTGTTTTGTGATCATTCCGGCTATTTTTGGAAACTTTATAGGCTTTTTATGCCATGCATAATTTGTTCATAGTGAGATCAATTCATGCACAAGTGAGTGAAAACCATGAAGCCCTAGGATCGTTGGGAATATCATGTCAGTTAATGGTTTCCCAAACCGTGCACCCACATATGAGAAACCATGAAACCTAAACAATAGGGGAACACAAATGGTACACAGCTTCCCTTAAATGTGCACCCTATATTGATAACCATGTGTGTTATTTTCTTAGTTCTTATTTTTTTTATAAATTTCCAAAAACTATTTTTTATGTTCCTAGTCACCCCATCCAGTCCTACAATATTTTATTTACCTTGAAGAATCCCAATAAGTGATTTTACCTACTCTATCCCTTGTGAAAATATTTGGAATTGATCTCGATTGATATCTTCTAGTTTAGTGGATCACCTCTCGTGTGGTTTCTTCAGAAATCCCCTTCAATAATCCATTAATTTTTATAGATCACCATATACTAGATGGATCTATACTCTGTTATTTAAATCATGATTCTATTTTGAGTTCTTAGGACTTATGTGCCTTCGTTTGTTGTTGGAGTGTCCTACTATGATATCTGATTTATATATCATTGATTTAAATATTTGTGGATCCATTATTCAATGACCTAAAATTGAAACCATGAGTTTCGTGATTTAATTAAAATGATATTTTTGAATTATATAATTTATGATGAAACATGATGATTTGAACTTTGAGTTAAAGGGGATTGAAAATTTTGAACTATTCCAATTTCATTATAATTGAAATTATGGGTTATATTTATGTAAAATGACGGATTTATATAGAATTTTTTTTAAAGAAGTGATTTTATTTATGATATTTAGAAAATAAATTAATTTAGAAAAATATTTTATGTGGCATGAAATTATAAATAACCAAGGGTTTGGTTTTAAAATGAAAATACTGTTGAAAACAAAAATTAAGAAAACTATGATTTACAATGTTTTAAAATGAAAGATTTCCAATTTGATAGATTGTTTGTCAGAAGTGACAACCAGAATGGATAGTTAGTGGTATATATTAGTAGAAAACTGGGACCATGAATCCCCTATAAATTCATTACCAATGTAAAATTTTACAAAAACAACTTCTTAAATACATCCTATAATGGGTTCTCCTATTGAGGTGTCACCTACACCTTGTTGGTTTCCCCATTAGGGTGTATTTTGTTCTGTACACGTGACATGGGTTGTGATCATTAAGATATATGTGATGATATGATTACTTAATAAACTAACTTACCATGGGTATTTTGTACATGGATCATTTATATGATTTGTTTGATTTTATATACATTCCATTGATTTGATTTACTATTTAATTCATGCAAAAAGATTTTTATGAACCATTCTATGTAAATTTTTCATTTTATACTATTTGAAATTATATTATATATATATTCCATATACTTTAATAAAATCCTTCATGGATTTAAAAAATGAAAATGTAATTCCATTCAATATTTTATTTAAACAGATAGAATAAATGGTAAATTGTTATTCAATTGATTATCGAACACTTGGGGAGACGCTATTGGAATTCAATAAAAACAAAAAACCTTATCCATTGTGAAATTATTGACTTTCATCGGACAGGTCAAAGAAAATGGAAATCTCCACTTGGTGGTGGGGGACGATATTGATCATTTGGACCATTGGGTGATGGTGCAGGTGACTGATAGAAATGTTATCTTCTTGTTTCATGGGATGTTTATGTTCCATTTTTTTGAATTTTGATTACATGGATAACTTGTTTATTTTGGTATTTTATACTACTATTTTAGTACATTCATCATTGGGAGTGTTGAAACAATTGAATTTAAATCTTTGATCTTCCTCTATTTTATTTGAAATTCATTCTCTCTTTGATCATGTATGATGCTAGGTTCAAGTCACCAACCCAAGGGGATCAGAAAATCCCTTCAAGACATTTTAAAGACAGATGTGTTATTAGGGTACTCGAGTATCTAATATAGTTAATTACAGCCTCTATATCGTGGAGATTATAGAGGGAAATCCAACTGAGTAGCGGTCTAAATTTTTTAAGAGCCTCCAACACCTTCTAGTTAAAACCTCATTTCTGTCCAATCAGACATATGATATCTATACCATATGGTGTATGATTAAAAATATTATCATATCAGTTTTTTATAATTATATTATGTAACTTTTATAACTATTAAATGTGACAAATAATATATGGACATAATAACATTAATGTTACAAATAATAATAATCGTCATGTGATATAATATAAACCAATATTCTATTAATTGGTAGTATAATGTAAATTTGTTTCAGGACACCAAATCCAACTATTTGTGTGAGTCAAAACTAACTATTTAATCACTTTTTAGATCAATACCAATCAGGCTAACACAATTTAGATTCTACATCTCTTTTCTTCCATGTTCTCGATAGGGAAATTAAAGGGAATACAATAAAAATTTCGATTCTTGTTCATGGATCAATCAAGTGATATTTTAGGGACCGAATAAATGTTATAAAGAACTATGATCTTCTATGTTGGTTGCCTGAATTAAATAAAAATGTTTCATGGGATATGGTTTAGGTATGGATTATCTATATGAATAACATATGGGGGACATCAAGATACAATGATCATGTATCTAGCATAGTGGTATGGGATTTCTCCGTCCAACATGATATAAAGACAAAATGTTAAAATGTCGACATGACCTGTTTTTAAAATCTATTTATAAATTATTTTATAATTCATGTTTTGTTATTTGTGGCATTGGAATGTTAAAACATTTATTTAAGTTTATATTTATATATAATATGGTAAAATTTACGAACAAGGTACATAAATTGTCCCAATGATAATAATGTTGTGTTAATTGTAGTTAGAATAACCAAAAAAGTAAATCACATGGATTAATATATGTTTTTTAATAATATATATAAAAATGAAATTTAATGAAAATAATATTTTAAAAAAATAATGGTTGATCATGGAAGGGGTTTCTCATGGATTCATGTATAAGAGTAGTGTCCAATCATGGGGTGTTATTTTTAAAAATTGGTAGCAACTTTTGTGGTGATGAAAAATGTTGAGAAAACACACATTTAATTAGTGAATAATATTCATCACCCGAAAATCATGATAACTTGGATTTTTTTATAATGGTGGTTCCCTTTGGGCACCACTTATATGACATATGTCCCCACCAAAATGGGTATCACATCCATCCATGACTTTGGGGAGGATGGGTAAGTCTATATCATATGTCCACGACCTGACAAGAACTAATAAGGCATAATAACTATCAATGATATTTTTAGGTCAAAATTATAGAAACTGATTCTTATGAAATACAAAAAATTTATTAAAAAAATTCCTCCTGCATGATAAATTTAAATATGTATTAAAACATATATCTATAGAATTTTACTGAATTAGAATTACATAGAATATTGGCATAGTTATTTTTTATCATGAAAAATAAATACTTTTTTACTCTTCATAAGCGAAGTACAACTATTGTATGTTTGAGTGTTTATTAATTTGATACATTTATATCATTTAGTTTTTACGGTTTTATAATTATTTTTTAAATATCATTTTAGATTATCTAAGAATCATCACAATATCATTAAATATGTAATGGCATGTGTGTCTATATTTTTTGTGATAAAATGTTTTATAATATTCCATGTTCCCCTAACCTACGAATGAGTATGAATTATAAATTTGGAATGGGTTTATATTGACAAAATTTGATTTTGAGCGCCTACATGAAAGCAAATGAGTATAGATACAAGTAAAGTTGATAGATGGATCAATTATACATAAATAATGACTTATGTAAATCCCCTAGGATCTCAGTTGATATTTTATCCAATTAATGGAACAACTAGTATATAACTTCTCATGATCTTAGCATTTTTTATTTGTTTTTGAAATTTATGGACAATTATGTTATTATACGAATACATGGATTTTATATAGTAAAATGTAATTTTAACAAGTTTGAAAAGATAAAAATTAAAAAAAAATACAGGATTGATTCTTTCTATTTACTAGTAGTTAGGTTTCGACTGATATGACATAGTAATAGACACGATAAATAGAAATCTAATTTGCTGCTTAGAGTAAATAAATAACATAAAAATATATAAATGTAAATATCAATACATAAAATAATTACACCACTCATGTTTTAATGAAACTATATTTCATGGATATCATTGCTCTTAGGTGAGGGTGAAAACTCTAATAGGTGAGATCTAAAATGAGTTGTGAGTTTATTTAACTAAAATTTTAATAAACTATATATTTATTTCTATCATGGTTTAATTTTAGAGGAAATAATTTAGCAAATACAAGTAAAATATTATTATTAAATGTGAGTCCTCTCAAAATATAGAAGACTCTAATTTAATGTACTTGGATTTCCAAAATTATACCTTATGTCCAAGAGTAGTGGTGATCCCATGGCTTGTGCTATTTAGAGAAGTTTAAGGATCATTTACCAATTTAATACTCAAAAGATTGGTTACTTCAAATAATGTAGTTTATGGATACTATTATTAGAATCAAATAGTTATAGTCATTTATGATTATAATACATATAATTTCTAATATCAATATTTAAGAAAAATTATTAATCTATTTATGTATAATTTTGTAGAAAAAATAGAATGTAATTCAAAAACCTCACTATGACAAAAATTGAAAAATGAAAATATCCTTATCAAAAAAATTATTTTCAAGATCCATACATGTTCTTTTGTATATTATTATGTCATTAATTGAATTTATACATTCTGATGTATCCATTACCTATTGATCCAAATCAATAGGTAAAAATAAATTATATAAGAGAATAATGGATGATGCATTTTATTTTTACATCATAATGTTATGATCAATTTTCAATGATTTGTGAATAAATCCGAATTATATTGATGGTTTCACCATTTTAGGCCATCTAAGTGATTTTTGTGGGGATAAAGTGGCGTAATAAATGAATTGAATTATCCTTAAACTTAATGCGTGTAAAAAGAATAATGGAATAAAGGGTTATTGACTTGTTCTGGAGATGGTTGAGTGAATTGATTGACTAAAAAATGAGGTTAAACATTTATATTAGTCATTAAATACATCTCATTATCTCAACCTTTTCCCCTAGTTAGTCTAGGTTTATTGAGAACATTAAAATTAATTTTATGGACCCATTGATTCATCATATTTTTAGTATGTTTCATTTATATGATAAGAACAAAAATAAATTTTAATATTCTATTCAAATAGTTTTAAATAAGAAATAATTGGAAATAAGTTGTGGTAATTACGTTTCTATATGCAGAAATTCAAATTCATTCTAAAAAAATGTTTAAGAGGGATATAATCGAACTTATAGCTATTCAATTTTCTTTTGGAATGATAGGTCACTCAAAATGGATTTAAAATAATTAATAATGATTAAATTATAGGATTATTATTGAGGTATATTATTCAATGAATGCTATATTTATATTTTATTTATTTTGTAATAGGTATAACTTGTGAGTCACATATTTGAAACCAAATACATTAACCAATGTTATTTATAATGTTTACATGATTTAGATGTATCATCAATTTTCTGATGGATCATGTCTCCAACATTGGTTGTAGAAGATCACTTCCTCTTATTCTAGGTTGAATAATTCAAATATTTGAAAAGTATTAATATGTATATTTTATTTCTAGGGAATTATATCTCTGTCAAGTTTATATATACTGATACTTCCTTGAATCATTAAAGTAAATATTATTATGATATATCATACATTAATAGAAGTATAATTTTACATGAATAAAATAAATCATATGTCCTTAATTAATGTAGAATAATAAATTTAAGTCCAAAATAAATACCTTTTTGTTGAAATATAATGCATAGTCACGTAATTCAACATGAAAATGTCAAGAATATATTAAGTATGGTGTTTATACTCATTTGTGAAAATACACATAGTTATTTTTCTTGTTTTCTTAAAAAGTATATAGACCATATCAACTCTTTGTAATTATGTAATTAATGTCTCAAGGCATCAATAATTATTCCAATAAATATATGTGTGAACTATTTCAAGTAGAATTTACTGGTAAATTAATGTATATCATGATTTTTCATAATGAAATTCAGGGAATGTAAAGTTGAATAATGAAATATGTTTCATTACACGATAATAGATCATTTATATTAGTAACAAATGGAATCTATTAATGAAGATATATTTTGAATTAAATAGGATTGAATTCTAAACTCATATTTCCATATACCCAGTAGCACCATAATGTTAGTAAAAATAAGACTGATGATGAGTCTCAGGAGTATTTCAAGTCTTCCATTAGAACATTTATGAAATTATTTTAAAATTAATGACATTAAAACTTAATGTTATGCCAACTTTATTGATAAATGGATATCATAAAAATTATTATATTATTAAAATAAATTATTTCATAAAATTAATGTGTTTATATTGAATGTGTTATTTATAGTTAATTGAATAAACTATATATAACTTGGAAAAAATAAAAGTGAATCTGAGTTAGTTATTCTAAAGGTTTATGATGACATTAAAAAAATAACTAAGATTGAAATTTTATAGTCAAGTGAGATAATATATTTCTATAATAGGATTCATATATCCATTTAATATAGGTAGATAATTATATAATATGATAACATGATGGCTCGAGACGTATTTTTTTATATGATCACGTTTCACAACATGTCAGTGAAATATAATTATTTACAGATACATACTATATAGGAACGAAAAAACAAAAGATAATTTGTTTTATAATCACTATTAAGGTTATATATTATTCATTGATAATAATAAATTGTTGTCCAATAAGATACCAGTAATTGAGAAATATACTAAAAATTGAAAACAAATATGAATTGAGAAAAATAGATTCCATGATCCAAAATCAGGTCTGAATATTGGTAATTTCTCTACATAACATAAAGAACACTGGATCAGAATGGATATTTATGGGAAATATGTTCGTGGATGGGAAAGTAGAGGCCACTAAAGAATTTTTGGTCTTAACGATTTAAAATCAATTATGCATTTCACATGTCAAAACCGTTTCAATAATAGAGTTATTGTAATCTATTATAATTCAAATTTTATAGAATTTCTAATGATTATTATATTAACACTACATGGATCTATATTTAGACCAATTATGTTATTAAATACATGAATCATTATTTTTCATTCTGTCCATAAGAGGTTAGTGGGAGCACTATGGTTCCCCAGGGAAGAAATATTGATAACATATGGGAGAATGTTAATAGCCTTACATTTTGGTATGGCTTGGTTGCATGAAACACTCTATTTAACGAATTAATGTAGTGACCTATGTTCAAGGTAACATGATTTATTAAAGTATCTCTAAGTGTTGTTTTCATGTCCAATTTACACATACTGACAAGGTATTGAAGAATATAGGTTTAAATAAATCAAGAGGGAATTGATTCCTATATCATATGACATAAATACCTTTATGAAAACATGTATGAATCCTGGTGGATATTAATATAGTGAGTAGAACTCTATATTCTTTGATGATAGATACATAACATATGGCATGATTATTATAAGATAATATATATATTGTGGTGAGAAAATATAAAAAATAGAATGAATGCAAAATTAATTGGAAGAACTGTCCAAAAGTACATGATAAATGAAAAAAAATATATACCATTAGAGAGAAATAAACACTTTCTAACATGGTAATTCAAAATTAGTCTTCATAGTGATTAACTAATCTAATATCACACATCAAATAATGAAATGAGAAAGAAAATATCATCGAATCTAGTGGTACACATATATAAAAATATTTATTACATTGTAGAATTTTACTAAAATAAGTTAGAAGTATAAAATATATAATTATTTGTTAAATTTCAAATAGTTTAATATATATTGTAATGTATTTACCATAATATCAATTAACATAACCGTAAAATAATGGTACTAGCCAATATGTTGTGGTTCTGAAAGAGAAAAATTGTGTATACTCCATGAAATCATTAAAGAAGGGATTTTTTACCCAATGAGGTGATCTCATAGATAATAGATAATCCATGAAGGAAACATGGTTGTCCCAATGAATAATTCCACAACTCAATAGAATCATTATCTTATCATGTGAGAGAAAATATATAGAATTTTTAAATTTTGACGTATTGCAAGTGGGATTGTTGTAAAAGTGGGTTCCCTAGAGCCAACTTGAGTATCATTTTTTGATTAATTTATCATATAATTTTAAAATATTTATATAGGGTGTATACAAAAAATAATATTGAAATTAATTATTCAAACACTATTTAAATTTTAATTTACTTGTATTAAATGTCCTATCAAATGGTCATTGCGATTCTTATCTATAATAGGTTGAATCCCAAATAGTATATGTGTCAACACCTAAAATGGGTGTGGTTGAATCAAGAACATCTTATATTTTACAAAAATACAATATATGTTGGTATTTTTAACACTTAAGAATTCAACCTCAGTTTCCAGTTAGTATATATAGAATTAAATTAATATTCTAGAAACAAATCTTCTACAATGTGAATGAACATAAATAAAATAAAGGAAAAATTTTATTTTTAGAAGGTTTAGTAATAGTAACAACTCCTTGTTTTGTATTATTTTTCACCCCAATGAAGGAATGATAATAGTAATAAATCATAGATTACAATGGTTTTAGTGAATGTCCAACCTATAACTAGTAAAATCCCCCTAGACTTCACTTTCTAGTATCCAACTAGAAATCATACAAAAACTTCCCTCTATAGTCATTGATTCTCACTATGATCTCTCTACATATAATTAATATAAGTCCATGGCCTTAAACCTTACTTAATATTGAATTAAATTAATAATTCACATTGAGGATCTTTTTAGGTTTAGAGTTTTATAGAATTAGGACATAACTATTACATCTCAAAAGATTACAAAGTAGACACTTCTACTAAGTTTCCAAAATAAAATCTCTTAAAAGAAACATGTATAGTTCCATGTTTTAGATAGCATGTCATTCCTTGATCCCATCCTTGACCCTAGTTAGCTTTAAGTCCTGTGTAAAACATTTCAAAAACATGGGATAAGCATAAAAAGCTCAGTAAGGGATATAAATATATTGATAGGAAACATGAGTACATTTATACATAAGAATCAATGATATCATACTTTACTCATAAAACATAAGCACTTTAACATACCTCATCAAATCATTAATAAAACATAGAAATCATAAGTCATAATGGTAACATGAGGCATTCATAACATTCTTACGTAGGGAGTAACCCTCTTGGTTACATTTGGAATACCCATCACAGTATATTCCTTAATTCTCTTCAGAGAAACCTTAACGTTTAACCCCTTCGCGTTACCCAATGCATTGGAGAGCTATATCGGGCTCACCCGCCCTTAGTTTATCACGAGACCACCCATTTTCATAAAAATTCCCAATAACCATAACATAAACGTATCACATAAAAAATGCATAAAGGAAACATAACATTTCCACATTTCAATCACAATATAACATTTTAGGATATTTAAATAATGAATCCATTCAAAAAAACCATTTTCAAAACCATTTAAGACTTTAATGAAGAGATTTTAGAATCAAAGTGTCTCATACCAACATGAAGATTTTAACATTTTAAACCATTAATATCCATCCAAATAAATCCTTAAAACCATTTTGAAAACATGTAAATAATAAGAACAAATCATTAAAAAATTTAAAGCAATATTTTGGTTAACGGGTTTTTACCAACATTAGAGACACTTGAATACAACAATTGTGGAATAACATTTAACCAGAACATGATAATATCATGAGAATAATTGGATTCATGATATAATATTCCAAAGGACAGTATATTCACTATATAAGAGTGAATTTGTGCATAACAACAATGAAGTCTCAATAGAAATTTAAAATGTGATGAAATCCCTTAAAAGAAGGTATCCTTAAATTAAGGATAAATCAATTACAAAATTATGTGGGACAAATATAAATACACCCAATATATGTGTATATTATGTGTAAAACAATAATATGTCATTCAAAAATATTCAATGCATTAAATATTAAATATCTACACGTTGAACCCAAAGAAATCGAAATTGGGTTAAAAAGTTCCCTTGGTAAAATTCGACAGCCTAACGACGTCACTTCTAAATTTGGAAAATGATTTTATGAGAGATAAAAAGGGTATCTCATCACTTGGAAATAGAATTTACATCAATAATGATATATAATAACATATCCCAACATAATAGTACATGAATTAAAAGACATAACAAAAGAAGTCTTTTGAAAAGTGGAGGGTGAAAGGTTCCCTTACCGACTTGTGTATCTTTCGAAACGTACACCCCATTAAATAAGTGTCATACAATGAATATGTAAATACCCATAAATGGAATTATATTAGAAAAGGAGAATAATAATGGGCAGTACATAAACCACTCAAAGGAAATTGTGGAAAATGTAGCACAAATCTCACGGGAATAAAAGTGAGATGAAAAATACCTTACGAAAACTCGGCAGCCTAATGACGCCACTTAAAACATAAAAAATGTATTGATGAGATTAAATAGGGTATCTCATTATATTAAAATAAAATTTACAGCAAGAGGAATATAAAATAACATCCCCCAACATAACAAATAGGTGCTTAAAATAAGTGACATAAAGGAAAGTACTTAAAAAGGAAGGGAGGGGAAAGATCTCTTACGAAAATTCGGCAGCCTAACGGCGCCAATAAAAACATCAAAAATGATTTGATGAGAGAAAATACAGTCTCTCATCATATTAACATAATAATTATAGTAATATTACTATAAAATAACATCCCAATCATAAAAAAGATGAGCTTAAAAGGAATGATATAAAAGGGTGTACTTAAAAAGAAAGAGAGGGGTAGGTTCCCTTACCTCGTGTCCGACATGACTCGATCATTCTTTAATCTCCTGAATAATAAAATTTGGTCAATTTATAATTTCTTAAGGACCTTATTTTAATGATTATTATTCATTTCATATCACATATTATAATGTTGTAATAATTGGTTAATAAAGTGAGTTCATATCAGATGTTTTTGTCGATGTTCGGTACATGAGTAAAAATTGAACTTGTTGGAAAAGAATTTGCCTTTAATATATAAGTACATCATATCCAGAATAGTATTGATGTTTTAAATATCATATATATCCCGTATATATTCATTTTATAATATTCCATAACATTTGGAGATAAAAAATTAAAAGCACCGTTCATGGAGACGGTAGGCCGTACGTACTCATGAACGCTACTTTCTTTTTTTGTCATATTAATGGAATTAAAAAAATGAGTGATATATATATTATAATTCCAGATTAATATCCATCATTTAGATGCAATATATTACATATATATCAAATATATATGTGTACTTATAATAGTACATAACATTTGGAGATAATAAATGAAATGTACCATTCATGGAGACGGTAAGCCGTACGTACGCAAGAACGCTACTTTCATTAATTTTTTTTGTATTAAATGGAATGAAATAATAATGATATAAAGGTATATTATAAATCCAGTATTATATCATATGTAATACCATAAATTCCATCCTTTATACGTCCCACATATGGCATTAACGAATCAAATCACTTTGATGGGGCAGTAGTCCGCACATCCTAAAATGAAGATATCGCATTTACCCATAATGGAAAACATAAAGGTATGCCATAAATGAAAAATAAAGAAGCTTAAGGAACACATAAAAATATTATATATCATATATAAATATAGTGTCATCTTAATGGCCACCTTTGAAGGTGTTAAAAGAATATTGAACAATCATCGTTTCGTGAGGCAGTAATTCGCCATCCACAGAAATAGTATGTTATTTAACCATTAAATGAAGGTGTGTGTAAGTGTAGCTAGAATACTTCACATAACAACATCCTAGTATATTGAAGATACTGGTTTTGTTACAAAAGAATGGAATAAAAAGAGTTTAGAGGGTTGGAGAAGAAAAATAAAACATAAGAACACAAGAGAGGACACTATCTTTAAATCGGGTAACCCTCATTGATTTGAGCTCAAAGGATTACTTGAAAAGGATTATTCCCAAAGTGAGGCTTCAATTATGAATAGAGGGATGTGGAGAGATGAAATGGGTAGGGGTTGGCCGAGCCAAAGGCTTTATAGGTGTTGGTAAGGTGGTAGAGGTGGTGGCCTTTTATAAGAGGAGAGGAGGGGCACTCTTGGAAAGTTGTAACATATTACTTTATTATATAATGATTTCCGGATTTTAAAGGTCCCAAAAGGATATATTTAGAGGGTAAGGTGATAAGGATTCTATATCCACCCATCCAATTGGTTTGTGACAAGTTTAGGTCTTAGATTTTACATTATCTTTTCATTTTATTTAAATCGTTAAATAATGAGGTAATTGCTGCATCATCATGGTGTCATAAATAATTTATTTTATTTAGTGTATAAAAATTATACAAAAATAACATGATGTTGAAAAGATTTTTCAATTTCTAATGAATATTTATAGTCAAAAATATGACTTGTAAAACCCCATGTAAAAATTGTTTTAGTAAAACAACACATGATTGTGACATTTTAATTTTAACTCTAAATAAAAAGTTATTTATATCATTTTTCTACCAAAGTGTCTCCATGGGGTCCCCAAGTTGACCCATGGATTTTCATGGTCAGCCATGACACATCCAATGATGGTAGGACTTGTTTCTAGGTTATTTCATATTATTAAAACATTTTTTACCATAATCTACAATAATTACCTCTAATCGTGATTGAAACTTAAAAGTTACTATTCACCAAAAAATTATTTTAACCGCATTTAACCACATTTTACTTCCTAATGAAATCTATGTATGTCAGATTTTTGAAAATAAAATAATAGAAGTGGAAAAATTTCATTTAAACGAAAAATCAGTTTCTTTAACTACCATTTATTGGTTTCAATATTCATCAAAAATTGATGTTTTTCAAAAAAATACAAAAAATTCACCCTATTCTATATTTGATATTCCGAATTCAAAAATGATGTCTGTTATACAAAATTCAAAACATATAAGTTTCATTAATTAATTTAATAATTAATTTCCACTGTCAAAACAAATAGTGTGTTTTTATGAAACAATATCTATTAAAACATTGACACTAGTTTAAATCCAATTTCAAAGTGAAATTAATTTCAATGACCACTATTGTATTAAATGGTAAAAATATATTATAATTTTACTTTCAATACAATTAAAAATATAATATAATCATATAAATAAATTTGATTAAAACGTGGTTTTGAATTAAAATACAAAATTTTCACTATTCATTACAAACTGAACTTTAACGGAAAAATACCAAAAATTTAGACAATGTAAATTATGATGTCCCGATTCTAAATAATAATTTTATATGGTCCAATATAACATATTAAAATGTCAAAAAGTGGATTTAAAAAGCGTTATCCATCAAAAGGTGGTTAATCGACCTTTTAATGAATATTAGAATATTTACGCTTAAAATTGGATTCATTCATATTTTAAGCCTCTAACATCTATTGGATAAAAGTAAAAATATTTGACAAACATATATAATCATTTTATAGAAAGTTTCGTTCATTCCTGCCATTACAATGGCTAGGCATTAACTACCATTTAAAATAATATTATATTATTATTAGAGTACAACGCAAGATTCCCAAGAAAGTCGTTGATGCGTATTGGGTACGCCTTCAATCATAGCGTCCCCATTAATGTAATAGTAATATTATATTCACAAATATGAATAAATAGGAAAATGTCATATTCTTTATTTACCTGGGGTGTTACATCCTTCCCCCCATTTGGGAATTGCGTCCTCGCAATTTTTAAAATTGGGCTTGGAAACTTCATTGAAAATACCACATCGGAACAAGAGTCAGTAAAACTATCAATTTAAAATAAAGAAAGAGAATTACAAAGGTCACCCGAGATAACCCATAATTGGATTCCCTGTAGAAAAATATGGACATGGAAGAAAAAACAAAGGTTCATGTTCTGAGAGATAGTGATAGTAAACATGTCTAGGAGAATGTTAACCATAAGAAAATAACAAACATGTGGTGGGTTAAACGGTATTTGATTCCCCAGTAAGAAAAGTTAATAGAAAACATTTTGGTTTTAAGTTACTTTTCATTGAGGAATTTATTTTTGATCTTATGGAACTATACTTACTTGTCGTGTAGACTCTCATCTCCTACTAAATTTCTTACACAAAATCATATTTTCTCTAAAAGACGAGTCTTTAGGATGACTTTCTAATATTAATAGAGATATAATCAACTTTTATATAATCACCCAATCCACAAAAGAGAACTACATATTTCCTATGTCTTTAGACCTTAACCAAATACAAAATTGTTAGAACAAGATTAGATAATCCACAAATGCATAATCCTTTATAAAAAATAAAATCTATTCTTAATATCCAAAATTTGTCCAACAAAACCCAAATTTCAACGAAGACCATTCAATAACCAATTATACCTTAAAATTATTCAAAGTAAACCAAACTAATATTGAAACCCAAATATTTGAAGGATTTATCCACATAGTCTTCCAAGGTATAAATTAACATTTATCTCTAAATAACATCAATCGCTCTAAAAGTCTCATCTTGAAATGTAATTAACCTAATCACATATCCTCCATGATAGGTTAATAATTCCCATAGATAGCCCAATATAAACTTACTCATAAGTCATAAAATCATCTAACTAAAAATAATAAGTCATACTAACCAGGGACTTCACATAGTCCAGGGGTAGGAAATAAATACCAGTTGCACATTGGTTGTGGGTTCAATTCCTGCAGCTTTGTCTGACGTGACGGGTTGTCACACGTTCTGCGTGTTGTCCTTTTTCCAAAACTATATAATTCATAAAACAATCCCCAAAACGAGATAAAATCTTCAAAAATAATCATAACATATTTTAACCTCAAGTTTATCTCATGCCTTTCATTTTCCATCATATCATAGAGTAACCGATAATTTCCTAAAAAGTAAGGATCATATAAACCCTAATGGTTACCTTTATAATTATTACCTGAACTTCCACATCGATTGGTCAACTCGTACATGATGCATTACAGAACATACCAAGGTTCAAGTGGTTGATCATGACTCCTTGATAGTTGGTTTAGAACAACCATGAGATTACTCATTGAATCCCCCATTTCATACAGTATCATAATTAGAGAACCACCATAGTTTCCTTCAAACCCATTTTCACATTAGTGCTTTCTAGATCCATACATTTAATAAAAATAGAAATGTCAGTGTGAGTATATCAACAAAACCATCATGTACTAATGAGGAATATAAACACTAAGATATACTTACTCATTTACTTTATCTAAAACTAGGACTCTTTCTGAAATCCTAGCCATTATGGTAATGCCACTTATTCTTAGAGAATACACTAACCTCTAAAGTTATCTAAACTGACCTCTGATACCAACTATAAGGCCCCGACCTTAAACCTTACTTAATATTGAATTAAATGAATAATTCACATTGAGGATCATTTCAGGTTTAGAGTTTTAGAGAATTAGGACATAACAACTACATCTCAAAAGATTAAAAAGTCGACACTTCTACTAAGTTTCCCAAAAAAATCATTAAAGAAACATGTATACTTCCATGTTTTAGATAACATGTCCTTCCATGATCCCATCCTTGACCCTATTCATCTTTATGTCATGTGTAAAACATTTCAAAAACATTTGATTAGCATAAAAAGCTCAGTAAGGGATATAAAAATATGGAAAGGAAACATGAGTACATGTATACATAAGAATCAATGAAATCATACTTTACACATAAAACATAAGCACTTTAATGTACCTCATCAAATACGGAATAAAACATAGAAATCATAAGGTATAAATGTAACTTGAGGCATTCATAACATTCTTTCGTAGGTAGTAACCCTCTTGGTTACATTTGGAACACCCATCACAATATATTCCCTAAATCTCTTCGGAGAAACCTTAACGTTTAACCCCTTTGCGTTACCCAATGCATTAGAGAGCTATATCAGGCTCACCCGCCCTTAGTTTATCACGGAACCACCCATTTTCATATCAATGACCAAGAACCACAACATAAACATATCACATAAAACATGCATAAAGGAAACATAACATTTCCACATCTCAATCAAAATATAAAATTTTAGGATATTGAAATAATGAATCCATCAAAAAAACCATTTTCAAAACCATTTAAAACATTTAATAAAGAGATTTTGGAATCAAAGTGTCCCATAACACCTTGAAGCTTTTAAAATTTTATACCATTAATATCCATATAAATAAATCCTTACAACCATTTTTAAAACATGGATATTAAAAAGAACAAATCATTAAATCATTTAAAGCGATATTCTGGTTAAAGGGTTTTTACCAAAATTAGAGACCCTTGAATACAAAAATTGAGGAATAAAATTTAATCCTAACTTTATAATATCACGAGAATAAATGGATTCATGATATAATATTCCAAAGGACAGTATATTCACCACATAAGAGTGAATTTGTGCATAACAACAATGAAGTATCAATAGAAATGTAAAATGTTATGAAATCCCGTATAAAGAAGGTATCCTTAAATTAAGGATAAATCAATCTCAAAATTATGTGTGAAAAATATAAATACACCTAATATAAGTGGATATTAAGTATAAAAAAATAAAAGGTCATTCACACATATTCAATGGATGAAATATTCAATAACTACATGTTTAACCCAAAGAAATCAAAATTGGGTTAAAAAGTTCCCTTGGTAAAATTCGACAGCCTAACGGCGTCACCTCGAAATTCAAAAAATGAGTTGATGAGAGATAAAAAGGGAATCTCATCACTTGGACATAGAATTTACATCAATAAGTATATAGAATAACATATCCCAACATAATAGTATGTGAATTAAAATACATAACAAAAGAAGTCTTTTAAAAAGAGGAGGGTGAATGGTTCCCTTACCGACATGGGTAACTTTCGAAACGTACACCCCATTGAAGAAGTGTCATACAATGAATATGTAAATACCCATAAATGGAATTATATTAAAAAAGGATAATAATAATGGGAAGTATATAATCCACTCAATGGAAATGGTGTAAAATTTAGCATAAATCTCACAATAATTAAAGTGAGATGAAAAATCCCTTAGGAAAACTCGGCAGCCTAATCGCGCCACTTAAAACATAAAAAATGGATTGATGAGATTAAATAGGGTCTCTCATCATATTAAAATAAAATTTACATCAACTTTAATATAAAATAACATCCCCCAACATAACAAATATGTGATTAAAATAAGTGACATAAAGGAGAGTACTTAAAAAGAAAGGGAGGGGTAAGATCTGTTATGAAAATTCGGTAGCCTAACGATGCCAATCAAATCATCCAAAATGAATTGATAAGAGAAAATATGTACTCTCATCATATGAACATAAAACTTACAGTAAGAGTAATATATAAGACCATCCCAATCATAAGAAACATGAGATTAAAATGAATGACATAAAAGGATGTACTTAAAAAGAAAGAGAGGAGTAGGTTCCCTTACCTTGTGTCCGACATGACTCGATTGTTCTTTAATCTCCTGAATAATAAAATTTGGTCAATTTATAATTTCTTAAGGACCTCCTTTATAGATTATTTTTCTATTCATATCATATATTATAATGTTATAATAATTGGTTAATAAAGTGAGTTCATATCAGATGTTTTTGTGGATGTTCGGTACATGAGTAAAAATTGAACTAATTGGAAATGAATTTTCCAGGAATATATAGGTACATCATATTCATAATAGTATCTATGTTTTAAATATCATATATATCCCCTATATATTCATTTTATACTATTCCATAACATTTGGAGATAAAAAATTAAAAGCATCGTTCCTGGAGACGGTAGGCCGTACATACGCATGAACGCTACTTTTTTTTCATATTAATGGAATTAAAAAAATGAGAGATTTATATATTATAATTCCAGATTTATATCCATAATTTAGATGTAATATATTACACATATATCCATTATATATATGTAATTATAATAGTACATAACATTTGGAGATAAGAAATGAAATGTACCATTCATGGAGACGGTAAGCCATACGTACGCATGAACGCTACTTTCATTTATTTATTTTTGTATTCAATGGAATTAAATAATAATGATATAAAGGAATATTATAATTCCAGTAGGATATCATATGTAATAACATTAATTCCATCCTATATACGTTCCACATATGGCATTAACGAATCAAATCACTTTGGGGGGGTGGTAGTCTGCATTTCCTAAAATGAAGATATCACATTTACCCATAATGGAAAACATAACGGTATGACATAAATGAAAAATAAATAAGATTAAGGAAAAAATAAACATATAATATATCATATACAAATACAGTGACATATTAATGTCCGCATTTGAAGGTGTTAAAATAATATTGAACAATCATCGTTTCGTGAGGCAGTAATTTGACATCCACAGAAACAGCATGTTCGTTAACCATTAGATAAAGGTGTATATAAGTGTAACTCGAATAATTAACATAAAAACATCCTAATATATTGAAGATACTGGTGTTGTTACAAAGTAATAGAATAAAAAGAGTTTAGAGGGTTGGAGAAGCAAAATAAAACATAAGAACACAAGAGAGGACACTACCTCTAAATTGGTTAACTCTGTTTGATTTGAGCTCAAAGGATTCCTTGGAAAGGATTCTGCCCAAAGTGATGCTTCAATGATGAAGAGAGGGATGTTTAGAGATGAAATGGGGAGGGGTTGGCCGAGCCAAATGCTTTAGATGTGTGGGTATGGAGGTAGAGGTGGGGGACTTTTATAAGAGGAGAGGAGGGAAACTATTGGAAAGTTATAAAATATTACTTTATTATATAATTCCTTTTGGATTTTAAAGGTCCCAAAAGGATATATTTAGAGAGTAAGGTGATAAGGTTTCGAAATACACCCATCAAATAGGTTTGTGACAAGTGTTGGTCTTATAATTTACGTTATCTTTTCATTTTATTTAACTTGTTAAATAATGAGGTAATCGCTGCATCATCACGGTTTCATAAATAATTTAATTTATTTAGTGTCTAAAAATTATAAAAAAAATATCATGATGTAGGAAATATTTTTATATTTATAATCAATATTTATAGTCAAAATATGACTTGTATAACCCCATGTAAAAATTGTTTTATTAAAACAACACATGTTTGTGACATTTTAATTTTAACTTTAAATATAAAGTTATTTATATCATTTTCCTACCAAAGTGGCTCCATGGGGCCCCCAAGTTGACCCATGGATTTTCTTGGTCGGAAATGACACATCCAATGAGGTTAGAACATGTGTCTAGGTCATTTAATATTATTAAAACATTATTTATACCTTAAACTACACTAATTACCTCTAATCGCAATTAAAACGTAAAAGTTACTATTCAACAAAAATTTATTTTAATCCCATTGAACCACATTTTACTTATTAATGAAAACCATGTATGTCAGATTTTTGAAAATCAAATCACAGAAGTGACAATGTTTCATTTAAAAAAAAATCAGTTTCTTTAACTACCACTTAGTGGTTTGAGTATTCATAAAAAATTGTTGTTTTTCAGAAAAATACCAAAAATTCACACTATGCTAAATTTGATATTCCAATTTTAAAAATGATGTTTATTTTAAAAAATTAAAAACATATAATTTTCATTAATTAATTTAATAATTAATTCCCGCTGTCAAAACAAATTTCGTGTTTTTAAGAAACATTATCTATTAAAAGATTGACACTAGTTTAAGTCCAATTTCAAAGTGAAATTAATTCCAATGAACAATATTGGATTAAATGGTAAAAATATATTATAATTGTATTTTAATACCAATTAAAAAGATAATATAATCATTTAAATAATATAGATTAAAAAGTGGGTTTGAATTAAAATACACCATTTTTCACTATTCATTAATAAATGAACTTTATCGGAAAAATACCAAAAATTTACACAATGTAAATTTTGATGTCCCGATTCTAAAGAAGAATTTTATTTGGTCCAATATAACATATGAAAACGTCAAAAAGTGGATTTAAAAAGCGTCCTCCATCAAAACATGGTTAATTGACTTTTTAAAGAATATTAGAATATTTACGGTTAAAATTGGATTAATTCACATTTTAAGCCTCTAACTTTTATTGGATAAAAGTGAAAATATTTGACAAACTTATATAATCATTTTGTAGATAGTTTCGTTCATTCCCTCCATTACAACAGCTAGGCGTTAACTACCATTTAAAATAATATTATATTATTATTAGAGTGCAACGCAAGATTCCTAAGGAACTCGTTGATGCGTATTGGGTACGCCATCGAGCATAACGTCACCTTTAAAGTAATATTAATATTTTATTCAAAAATATGGATAAATATGAAAATGTCATATTCTTTATTTACCTGGGGTGTTATAATGAATCATTATGGTTTTATTGAATCCCACCCTATAAATCAAATTGTTTCTTTTAAATCCTCCTTGTAAGTAGATTACTAGGTATGTACACTATGCACTTGTATCATTATTTCTCTTTCACTTCATCTCAACACAAGATAATTCAATGAAAAATACTCTTCATCAATATTTTATTTAATATATTCCCAATTCACCTCATCTTTTCACATCTTCATAGAATCTAATTTCCATGATTTCACACACATAAAATGCATGTCATTATTATAATAGTCAAATTTTATAGAGTAGATAATATTCACACCCAATTTTACAGTAATTTATTTTCACTACTTCATATTAGCAATTTGATCTAAGAATGATAGAAAAAATCTTCTTCTTTATCACCACTGATACCGATATTTTGAAACTACTCAGTACAAACATAGGTCATTTTCATTCAACATTGAATGATTTCTTCAAAATATATGGCATCTTACCATCTCTCAAATCATGCATTGTTTTGTAAATTTTTTTTATTTCATATTATTTACATTAATATATCGGTAACCAAGAAACATGATTTTCTATTTAGGTATATACAATATCCAAACTAATTATGTCAATTACCATTGTCCAATTTATTTTACATAATTGTTTATGATGAGGGATTCCCCTACAATATCATATTCTATTTTATGTCAACTGATGTTTCATGGAAAATACTTGGAGTTCCATATCTTTTTCTCCATATTTTTTATTATCATTATTATAGTTAATGAACATAATATTATAGAGTCTTTGAAATATCTTAGGATATCGTACCATTATTTCTCACCTTCATTTTTTTCCTTCACAATGTAACATCTATTAAAACATAATATTCTCTATCCATAATAAATATTTATAATAATTCATGTATAATTAGTATGTTAATTCCAAGAATACATATTCCTTATCACTTTTTAAATCTTCTCCTGACATACATTCTTCAACTATTAGAAGCATACAGTAGTTCATCGTAGCTCAATATATATTTCATTAACAAATACAGTGATATCTAACTCCTAAAAATTATATTCTTAAATCCAAATAATTTTTATCCATAATTGTACAAATAAATAAAAAAAATTAAATATCCATGCCTTTATTAATTGTTTTAACATTTTGAGCATTTCAAATAATAATAGTTCTTTTATTTTAATTATTTAGATTTTTGGGTAACACAATAACTTGTCTCCTCATATTCTTCAATCCTTATCTTATTTTTTTATCATACATTGATATAACATTCTTCTCTTTAATATTAAGATACATAGTTCATATTCATGTTTTATACTTAGATATTTACTACTTTAGATCTTTTATTTATAAATCTACATATTATAAATCTGACATATAATCATTATCATGAATCTATTCACAAACCTACCAACTCAAACATGAATAAAAAAATATCTATGATATTTAGAACATTTAATTTTAATTTTTTTCAAATTATAATTTAACTTTATTTTCAGTTTTAATATATATACATAATCATGTTAATTTTTAATTTATTTCACTTAAATTAATACTACACTTTGCTTCGCCTCAACATAGCTTGGATCACGTAGTATTGTAATTTTACATCAAATAAGGTCAATATCAATATCATCTAAATTTACTATCATCAAAATTAGAGAATTTGGGAAACTCAATTTAGAATTTTTCTTTCTTCTTTCCTATCCATGTTAAAAATATCATCCTAATCAAATTCCAAGCATGTACCACACATGTATTGTGATGTTTTTATCCTTGATAAACAACCCATGAATCATATCATTCAATTAATAAAAAAGTTATGATATCTCCAATTTTTAATTTATTGTATTTAGAGAGACTATGGAATGGATTGAGTATATGACTATAATGATAATTTCAATGACATTTTTGATTAACCAAATTACCAATTGACTTACAGTAAAGTAGATGGTGGTAATCAACCTAATGGACGGAATTCATATTTAGATGAATGGACATAGAAATTTCGACAATGAGGTGGTGTATCAAATATATTATTAACTAATTAACCTCATGGATTGAACTTGATGTTGTGTATCAACCATATGTACAAACCACTGACCATGAGCATGTGGATCGACCTCATCTAGTGCATATACCATGAACTTCCATACATATCTATTAATAATAATTTATTTAATAAATCATAGGAATTCTTCAAACTACCTCCATTCATACTCAAATAAATTCATTCCTTTATCCATGTGTTTTAGAACATGTATTTCAATAGTAAAATTCAAGAACATGCATGTATGTCTTTGTAAAAATCATGGGTCTTAAAATCCAATAATCAACTAGGCATGATACACTGGTTATAATGATTATATATGTAATTAAATATAGATATACCTTATAATATTATAAAATATTATAGAAAAATCTAAAACACATCAATTAACAATTACCATAGTTATCCATGTATATTAGTTCATGAAAACATCTCATGTACATGGTTCTACTTATATATTTATAGCCAGGTTTTTCTATGTAGTATAATCGTATTTATTTTCCAATATGTGAATTGGATTTTTTTATTTTGAATAGTATTCCAATTTACTATTCTTTGCCATATTTTATGGGTAGAAACTTTAATATCAATGTAATGGGTGGATACATAATCCATCACCCGTGTCTCCATGAAATATATTGATATTCGCATTGCAAAAAAACAAAAACACAATCAAAATGAAACTCTATTATCACACTTAAAAATTCTTTTTAAACATTAAACATCAATAATCATTAAATGAATGAAAATATCCAATATAAGTTTTTTTTATTCTCCCTCATAATGGTAATAAAATAAATAGGGTAAATGTTTCTCCCCCATAAGGTATTGGTCATCTCATCCTCCATAAATAACTAATTATCCTACCCATGATATCACATATCTTTTGAAATGGAAGGAATCATAACATTCATATAAATGAGCAATGATTTTTCCACTCAAAGTCATTGTGTCCTATCATAGTGTAGAAACAAGTCTATGTTTACTAAATAATTAATGATATATATAAATATTTAGAAATGTTGAAACAACTCACAATATCATTTTTATGGGTTTTACAAATTAGTGTTACATACAAATTTGTGAACATGTACCCATCTTCACAAAAAACATCATAAATATCAACTGTAAGTAAACTAATTACAATTTTTGATAGATAATAACTACCTCTTGATAAATACCACCAATGATCCACATTTCAAAGAATAGAGAGTGACTATCACATGTCATACCTTAGTAACTATTATACTATCTAGATTTATGATTAAGGGGAATATATATATATATGATAGATTTCACTTATTATGTAGCTCCCTCAAGGGATTATTCATATGAATCATCAACATGGAAATATTCTTCTAAAGATAATCTCTACGTGCTAATGATACATTTTGTTAACATGAATCCAATCAGAAATAAATACTAATTGAAATTTAATCACTCCGTGACGGATAACATTATAACATATTCATCATTAATTCATTATTCAAGGAAAAATAAAAAATATGAGGGAATAAAGTGGAATTTATTACCTCTATTTTTGTAGCCCATGTTTCAAGGTATCATTATCAAACTGGATTAATTAATTAAAAATCGTGATTTTCAATTCATTTTTACGATTTTATCCCCTTTTGTGTCTAGATTTGTTACTTTTTGGGTACTATGTTTAAATTTTCATTTTCATATTTCTTATAAGATGGAATTAATTTCAATTTTCTGATATAATATAACTATTTCCCTATTTGATTATTATTAAAACATTTTTTTCTAGTTTATTTGGTCATATAATCAATAGATCATTAGAATAACTCATCTTATTAATTACAATCATGGGATACTACTTTATTGAAATATATTCAGAAAAATAATCTACTAGTGCAAGTCATGTAGGTGTAGGAATTTTTCCTACCTTGTTAAACCTTTAACAAATAATTCTATTATTATTGAATTACCCTTATTATAAAAACTCGCATATTCTTTACTAGGGGTGTTAAAAAACAATTTATTCCTTCTATTTATTTCATGTATGGATTCAATTTTTTGTTTCATCTTTCTTAATATAAATATTTCAACATGACATGCATATAATATCCCATATTGTGGATTCCCATAGAATATTAGAAGCATATTCTTCTATCTAGTATAACACTCTTCTCATTCTTCTTCCTAGAATTCTTTGGATGGTTATTCTCCACATATTTATTCACATAATCACTCCTCGTGGTAGAATGGTCTTCAACTCATTGTTTTTTCTATTGGTGTGGACATATAGTGACACTAACATGAGAATGAGGATGGGATGGTATATAACAACTTTCATTATATTTTTGGCCAAAAATGTTTTAATATTTATAGATGTTATAAAATGAAGAATATTTGTTATTCCAAGATAGATCATTCTTCATATATTAATGAAGGTTTTATCAAATAATTTTCCCTTGCATAAATCATTTTCACCTTGTTCTATGAATTTTTGACTTCTATATTTTTAAATTAAATAAAAAATATATGTTATTATGCATAAATAATAAGAAACACTGGATATATCCCACACAATTACTCTTCTTCTTATATGATCAATCTATTGATATTGTTGTGCTTTCAATTTTTCTGTTGTTATGCCTATCTATTATGGCATGGATTAGGGATATATTATTCATAGATTTTCTCAAATATAGTATTGTTTTTATGTTAGGAATCTATGATTTTTTATTCAACCTTATATGTTTATTATTATTTTTCTAGCCCTTATTGACATAAATTATTTTAAATCTACCTCTTTTAGGGCTGTGGGGGATCGTCTTCATGTGCCTGAGGTGGATACATTCGAAAAAAATATTAATACTTGTTTATCTCAAATAAGAGTCCCACTTGGGGAAAAATTATTTTCTCAAATTGGAGTGGTATTACTCTTCTTTTGAGATCATTGATAAAGTTTAACAGGTTCTTATTCCAGATTTGTCTATTTAATTTCATGATCTCAAAATTCAGGTGGAGTCTTCTTTTCATTATCCACTAATATCAACAAAAATTTCACTTATATATTAAACTTTTACTCCTCATCTTCATGAATCTTTTTAACTAATTATTTTAAACTATCATGATAATTAACCTTTTTAGTTTTCAACTCAAGATATAAATCCATAACATTCACAATGAAATTATGATGTTTTTCAAATTTTATGAAATATTAATGTAAAAATAGCCTTGAAAACTCCCATCTCAATAAGAATTTTTTACAATTTTTCAATAATTAGAGACATGTTTTAATTTCATAGTGATCTAATTTCCCCCATAGCATTCACATGTTTCGAGAGGGCATTTCAACTTCCTTCTTATTTATAGGATGCGTTCTCCATGGATTATTTTTCTTCTTATGGTGATGATTTTATATCAAATATCACCCTGATGACCACAAATATATATGAAATAAAATCATCATGAAAAAGATAAAAATATCCACTAATATGGGGTTAAAATTATTACACTATTTTAACCTCTTCTTGTTATTCAAATCTTGAACTAGAATCATTATAAGAATCTATATAATCATATTTGGGAGACGAATAAATAACTCATTTTCCTCCCTCAAATTATGGTTGAACCTCTATCTTCTTTGATATTTTTTGAACCATCGTATCCTCCAATTTTGATCTATTTCTCATATTCTCTAAAGAGACTTATAATTCATTACTAATAAGAATAGAAAATAATTTCTCAATAATGATTTCATCCAAAAACATCACAGATATATACATCATCAAACAAAATGAAATACATTGGGTCTTCTAAATAGATCCAAATATAGGAAAAATTTTCATTAATATGAATTTATGTTCCCTATATGATTGGGGTAGATGACTGAGATGGTGTTGGGGGAGGTATGAATCTAATGTTTCCAATTTATCACTAAATTCTAACCACTGCTGGAAAATTTGACCCCTTTTGTAATTAAACATTTTGTCAATTAGTGAATATATATATATTTTAATATTCTAATATGAAACCATTAACCACATGAATTATAATAAAGAAAATAAAGGGAATATGGTATTTTAACAAGGTTTAGTATGAAAGAATAATACTTTCCATTATAGGATTCTCACCATAATCCTGGATTCTAGACTATAATCATTATAATATTACAACGGGTTTAGTGAATCTCACAATTATAATTTCTTGAATCCCACTATACATCACATGAAATTAGCCCACTGGACTTATTACATCATATTCTAACATTAGTAACAACTTTAATTTATGGTATCCTTTTATAACCCAAATCCGTTATCTTATACGGTATCCCAACATGAATATTAATGTGTCGATTTCAGATCCTCATTTGAATTATATCACTAATTTTTTATAGGATTCTTCTTCATCAATATGTTTGATCTCTTTATCAACAAAATGTGTTATAATTCCATAAAATAGTTAGAAATATGTCATAAATGTGTTCTAGATTCATGTTATACTTTTTAGTATTCACCGAAACAACTCACCTGGATATCTCACTCATACAATGAAATTGTTAACTAAAATTATTAGAATATACGCAATTGATTATTTCTCACTATATTTTCATAAAAAAAATTCAATATGTTAGATCATTCCTATAAAATTGTAATGATTTTTGAAATTTTATTATTCTTCATCTTCAAAAACCAGTTGATCTAATTCTTTGAAACATACACATATCCTTATTTTTTTCTTCAATTTCATCATCTTGGAGAGTTCTTTAAAATATAAAATAGCTTACCAGCTCCCAAATCACACACAATTTTGAACAATTTTACACTATTTGATATTTTTCCTTTTATATGAAGGTCATAAAAAATTTAACATTCCATTTATGAATATATAATTTCCCCTAAAACAAACTTGATCCCCACAATTTTATTTACATTCAACTATATTTTCATATGTGGGATTCCCACAAAATTATAAATTCCAATTTCCCTTAATTATTTTTTCCTTGGAAATACTATGATATTGCTTTAATTATATTAATTCATTTTAATTCTCATTTTTATCCTTGATGAATGTAGTATTTGAGGCACTTTTGTGCATATGACATTTCAATAATTTAAAGTACATTGAAATTTGTTGATTGGATCAAATTTTATGTTTTTACAACCTTATCATGTCATGATAGGTCAGAATTAGTCATCCAAGGAAGGGAATAGTAAACATGGAATGAAACAAGAATTTCATATGGAAATAAAAGGCATTTGGGCCATTCTTCCTAGGTCTATGGTTACTACAAAGTCCAAGAAACCATGAATCCCAACCAACTAACCGTGCACCCCTCGAAGATTCAAAATCGAACTGTTCACACACCTTCCACAAGACTAAAAACCATGTAGATCCTCCAGTAAACTATTTTTGTTGAGGCTAGCATGAGGTGGGGGATATTTTAACAACATTCACATGTTTTAAAAAAAGTATGGTTAATCCCTAATATCATGAACCACAAATTCAGAAGGACAAAACCTTGATCATAGTTGGAAAATAGTTTAACTAACCCTATTTCTAAACCATTTGGATTTTAGTAAACATCCATCCACTAAATATATACCTTATAATATAACATTTGACATGGGATTATTACCCATCACCACCCTATATAATGGGGTCATCCAATTAATGATCTGTGGATAATTTTTATGGAAAGGATCATCTAATAAGGCATCCATCATAGTAAGAGGGTGATTGAAAATCATTATAGTCATTTTTTTGATTATTCTCATGTGGTTTCGTAGAATTATTCACTTATTTTCATAGATGTAATGAACATTTTTGGTATCATAATATTTTTTGGAATCATTGTTTCAATGAGTAGGTAATTTCTTCAATGTTTTGTGGTTGTGAGGAATAAACACTCTTAGGTGATTGATTTTTCTTAGTGGTTATATGTTAGTTTCTTTATATCTCATAAATTATCCTAAGTATCCATTATTTTTATTTCAAGATACTATGTTTCTAATCCTGAATTGATCTCCTAGGGATCTCCAAGGGATTTATGAAAAGTATTCCCATGAACATTTGGTGAAATCATTATCTCTAAGAGATTGATTTCATAGAAGTTTATAAAAATCCATATCTGACCAAAGAAATTTATTTTTGTTAACTTAAATTAAAAATTCTAGAAAATGGGAGTTTCATAACATTTAAAACCATGAGATTTTAGTTATTATGAAAAAATACCAAATAATAAGATAATCAGTTCTTGATATTCTTCATAACTATCCAAAACCCCAAAATAGTTTCTATTTTGATAGTTAACAATAGTTTATGCATGCATTTTTCAACTCAACCTCTAATGAATTTAGGAATTGAATCAATCAAATATCATGAGAAATTATTCTATCCTTATAATATAGACTCTAAATTCAAACAAAATTTTGTTAATTAACCAAAATTGTAATTAGAAAACACTATGATAAACCCTATGGATCAACCCCATACTTACACTATACTAGTTGGGAGTGTCATAAATTCAATTTAGGGAACTGAATGTAATACTTATTCTAAAATGAAACAATATTATGGAACCATTACTGAAGAGTTTTAAATTTTATTTTGACAACATTATTTTGGAGTAGATGTCTGTAAATAAAAATTTTAAATTCAATGACAATTTTATTCATAACCTTATTTCGGACTTCGATTATTTGTGGGGATTCAATTTTATTCTTAGTTTTGGGTTTCATATTGTGTAGGATCATTGGTGGGTGATCAGCTAGAGCACACTTTCCTAGAGTGTTGAGTCAGTAGAAACACTCCCGTTTGACCAGGAAATTGAATGAATAATTTCAGCGAGACCCTTAGCACTTTTGAGAGAGAACATCCCTAACACACTATTGATATTATGGTAGAGGAAGAATTGTGTTCTATCTATGGACTTGGATATATGATTGTGCTTGATGGTTATAAAAACCAATAATGTATTGTTGATGGTGAAGATAATCACCATATGATGGCTAATTTTATGGAGTACGTGCCACATAACCCAAAAACAATACAGGGTCAATTTCATATGGGTTATGGATAATAACTACCAAAGCTATATCTTCCCCAAGATAAAATTTTCTTCATGCCTCCAAATCAACCACCATACATTACAAAGTAGAAGCAATACATTCTTGATCATCCTCCAGAATAGTTGCCTAAAAAACATAGACTAATAGAATGCTGATGACCCTCAATTCATGGATTGTATACAATCTTTTTTCACCCACCATTGCATGCCCATAACAGTGAAATCAAACTTCTATAATGTAGATAATCCATAATGAGGTTCAATTTGATGATTTTCAAAGACAATACAGCAATTCACTTCCTAAATGTTTTTTAGATATGTGCTACATTCTGTTACCATAGAGCATCAAAGAATACTAATAGGATATGTTTGTCACCCCTTTCATTAAGGATGAGGGAAAAATATTAGATCAATGGTTTTCCCCATCCTTACATCCTTACATGGGAGGCATTGGATTAATCCTTTTTGTCTAATGACATCCCCCCTCCATAATGGAGACATTATGGAATAAAATTCATAACATTCATCAATATAATTAAGAATACTTGTATGAATAATTAGATTGATTCAAAGATATATTTAGAAAATATAATCATCATAGACTCCCATTGTAAATGCATGTTCAATAATTCTATAGAGGTCATACAACGAATACTAAATATGTGCTGTATGTGAATACTAGAGGACCAATCATGATGAAATCTCCTGAAGAATTGTTTTAAATTTTGTAGGATATGTAATTGAATATTTTCCAATTAAATTAGGAGTAGGGAACATGCAAATGTGGAATGTATAAAATTTATTCTACCATGATACTATCTTCCCAACATGATTCAATGTTAAAAAACATTGATATGTTGAATTTAAAAATATCTTCACAAGTTCAAGAAGATAATCATTCATCTTGTAGAAAGTGTGGTGACTACCACATCCTGTGTGAATTTTTGGGCACAAGTGATGAACCCTCTACAAGTTAAATGAGTTCTGATTATTAGATCCATAAACTATGTGTGCTCTCTTAATATCAAAACATAACATTGAATGAAAATGAATGTATAGGTTCCACTGAGTATCAAAAAAATAATCATCCCCAATTATAAAAATCGACTAATATATAACTATCTGCAATTTCAAAACATATATTTGAGACAGACATAGAAACCAATACCCAAAGGGTAATATCAATAGCAAGGGAATAAAACCCAATTCAGAATAACCTCAGTGAAAACCACAACAAAAAAATGTATTTCAAAAATAGACATTATAAGAAAACCATCAAATTTATATGATATTGTGTCCAAGTTCCAAACCACATCTAAATAATGATTCTAGAATCAAGAAGAAATTTTTTTAAACCTTGAAAACTATATTGGATATCTAGAAAATTAGCTCTCTGTGAGGAAACCCTATACATTACTGGGTAACACTGAAAGAAACCAATATTTGGAAGCCAATGTAGTGACATTGAAAGGTGGTAAAGAGGTACCTCAATATGTAACTACAAGGAAAGGATAATTTGAGACTTAAAACCATGTATGATCAGCCCAATATTTATAAAAATAATCTAAATTAATTTTCATCGCACATGAAAGGATACCACATAAGTGAATGTGGATATAAAAGATATAGAAAATAGTTTTGTCAAAAAATATGAACTCACCTTTCCCTTTCCGAGGAACATAAATAAAAGTAAACTAGATCAATATTTTTGAAAATTCATAGAAGTATTCCAAAAATTTCAAATCCATATTCCCTTTGTGGAGAAATTACCTCAAATGTCTAGATACATAATATTCATAATGTAAATTCATTCTAACAAAAATATTATGAACAATTTAGGTACCATTACACTAAATGGGTAGTGATCAATGAATATTGTGGTTCAATATTCAATTCCACACTAGATTCAAGATCCTATAATATTTTATATTTCATTTAAAATCGGTTATTGTATCTATGGAATGGCCTTTTTTGACTATGTGGATAGGTTAAATTTTATGAGTTTCTATGATTCCAAGATGATGGGACTCACTGAGCTGAATCCTACTTGGGTGGTAATAATATTAGCTTATCTTTCAGGTCAATATCCATAGGGACTTCATAAAGACATACTAGAGAATTTAGGGAAATTAATTCTTCTGAACAATTTCATAATATGTAGCACAAAAGGGGATTCAAAATTACCATTAATCGTAGAGATACCATTTATGTAATTGGGTAACCTTTTTATTTATGTTCATAATGGAGAATTGATTAATTTAGTGATTGAAGGTAGAGTGTTTTATGATGTCCTCAAAGCCATGAAACAATCATCATTTTTGGAAAGTGAGAAGTATTTCACTGTCGTAATTGTCAAATTTTATATTGACTACACAAAAATTTACAAGGTATGATTTTATTTTAATTATGAGTTTGATTTAGTGGAAATCCAGTCCATGCATTACCAAAAAGGGGTGTAATATAGTTGATTATATGGACTTCATTATTGGTATCCAGAAGTAGTCTTAGATTGTTTGGAAAGTGAATATAATGAACATATTATTCCACTGGTCCTTAAACCCCGACAACATAACATTATGCCTCTCCCATCATCTTTATTATATGGGAATTTGGGTGGAAAATACACATTACCTATTATTTTAAACACATACCTTGTATAAGAGATAGAATAAACACTATTAAAAGTTCTCAGAAAAAGGGAACATGCTATTGGTTGAACAATGGCTAATCTTATAGGAACTAGTCCAACCATTTGAACCCATAATGAAATTTTATGGAAGGAAACAAAACATATAGAAAATCACAACAACAGATAAACTATCCAATGAAGGAGGTTGTTAAAAGGGAAGAAATCATGTTATTATATATTGGAATCATTTACCCAATTTTAGATAGCTCATGGGTATGACCATTGAAAGTGGTACTCAAAAGGGTGATATTATTATGATTTCTAATGAGAATATTGACTAGATCCTGACCTAAATGGTAATGGGATGTAGGGTATGTGTCGATTACTAGAAGCTAAATTAAAACTCATAGAAGGATCACTTACCAATCCCATTTATGGATCAAGTGTTGGAGAATTTTTAGGGGTATGAATTATACTTCTTTGCAGATGGTTATTCTCGATATAAAAAAATATCTATTTCCCCTAAGGATTAGTATTAGTAAACCATCACGTGTCTATATGGAATGATTTCCTACTATCAACAATCCTACGGTATGTGCAATGATCTTATAACCTTCCAGCGTTTTATTTTATCTATTTTCCATGACAAGGTGGAAACAATTATGAATATTTTAATGGATGACTTCTCTATCTATTGGAAATCATTCAATACATTCTTTAGGTATTCACAAATTGTATTTTAAAGGTGTGAGAAGAAAAATTTGGTCTTTAAATGGGAAAAATTATATTTTACAGATTATAATTGTATCTTATTAGGCGACGAAATATCCACTAAATGGATTGGTGTTGATCCCATGAAAATTGATGTTATTTTCAACTTTCTCATTCCTACATCAATCCATGCTACATTTTGTTTTCTTTGGAAAACTATATTTTATCGATTGTTCATGTGATATTTCTCTACAATAGATCAACTATTTACTATTATCAACATGAAGGATTCCAAATTTTAATTTAATGAAGCATGAATCAGGAAATATTAACTCCTTAAATAGTGTTTGGTTGAATCCCTTTTCATGATTTCTTGAAATTGTGATGTACAGTTCGAGCTAATGTGTGATTCTAGCAATAATTTAGTGGGGGTAGTCCTTGCGCGATAGCTTGATCATAACATTTGGATGATTTATTATGAATTACATGACTTAAATTAAGATAAAATCAATTATACCATAACATAGAAAGATATGATTGAATTATTTTTTCTTTTTATATATTTTGATCTTACGTAGTGCTGTAAAATGTTATTTTTTATACCAATCATTGATCACTCACGGATCTGTTAAACAAGAAATATGAAAATTTTCAGTTGATTTATTTCTTTCTTCTTATAATATAATTTTATTGGGAATTTTTTGACAATAATGGGAATAAAAATTAATTTTTTATAATCTCTCCCTCTTGGATTTTCTAAACATTGAAATTGAAGCGGACATAGAGATAAAAAAATAATTTCTAGATTCAGACATATTTTCAGTAGTAGGGATACATCATTCATGGTTTGATAATATTTCTAATTATTATTTCATAGTTGTTCTCCATCATGGCATCTCAAACTAGAATTGGATTATTTTTCTATTATAGTTGAATGAGTATTTTCTAGAAGACCCACCACACCTACATACCTGATGGTGATGTTAATAGAATTATATATTTTTAAACACTTCCACTAGAAGAAATATTCATAAGTAAGAGTAAAAAATTGATAAAATCTATGAATTTGGTTTTTTGGGTAATAATGAATAGGGGTTCTTGAAAATATTTGGAATGATGTGAAAAATGCTATTGGGTAGGGAATATTGGTAGAATATTGGAGATTCCAAAATGTCGCACTCATGTAGTGGATATATTTTATGTGTGGGTATTGATTTCATGGTGTCATTTCCGCCACTATATGGTAACTAATTCCTTCTTGGTTTTTGTTTATTATGATTCCAAATGGGTACAACCTATTGGAAAATCCAAAAAATATGGTGAATGTTTTCATCGCCTTCTATAAGAAGAATATATTCATCATTTTTGTTGTCCCATGGTTCCCCATTTGTGTCAGGGACAATAATTTTTATAATTAAATCACGAGAATCATTCTCATGATAGGAAACCCAAATATTTTACTGATTTTATTTAATTAATTTAATATTTTTATATTTTTCAATTCACACAACATTGAAAATTACTATTCACTAAGTCTTACAATCCATTCACACTAGGCCAACATTTGGTATGTTACATGAAATCCAAACATGGAGTATGTTACACAAAATCCCACCATGTTGAATATTACACTCAATTCCAACTTGGTGTACATATTACGTAACAATATGGTTACTGTACGATACATGCAAGATTTACCTTCCCCAATGGCTTGTGTAACTCACACGACCGAGTGTAACTTAACTATAATATATTTTTAAAAACATTATTATAATTAGATATAACCTATACACTATGTTTAAGGATATGAATAATATTGACTAAATTATTTAAATATGTGGTTTACAAATATACAATAAAAATTCATAGGTTACCAATTAATTATAAATGAATAAGAAAAATGGTTGAATATAAAAGAAAATTTAATTATAGTGACAATGATATTACAGCCTTAAAAATTAAATTAATTACAGTTGTTATGTTATAACCATATAATAAATATGTTATGTTTTCAATTGTTGGGAAAAAATACCTCTAGGTACCATTAAATCATTTTTGAGGTGATTGTGTTTGTTGAAAAAGAGGTCCTCCATGTTGTGTTTGTTGAGAAAGCAGACCACGATGTACTAATTTGTTAAAAAAATGGGTTCACATGGTGAATATTTGGGTTCTTGAAATGGTATTGGTTATCCATTCTTGATTGATGAACCTCGAAAATGTAATGGATGATCTGGAGGTGTGCGGAAAATTTACGTAGTGCATGAAAAATAAAGTGTTGCGAGAAATATCAACGTGGTGCGTGAAAAATAAATTGGTGCACAAAATATCGGCATGGTGTGTGAAAAATGAAATTGTGTGAGAAATATTAATGTGGTGCACCAAATAGAGGATTGGTTTTTTTTCACGCATGAGGTGTTTTGAGATCAGAAACTAAAAAATGGGCCAAGGTATGAGGTGCGTGAAATAACGGAGTAGTGCGCGAAAAAAATGGGGCGTGGATGATGTGTTTTTGTGCTCGGAGTGAATTAAGAGCTCAAAGACGGTTTTTATCATATGGTCGATTTTACCAATAAATATGAAGTGAACCCCCTTCATTCGGTGTAGCTCATGACATAGAGATTATCCAAGCTCTCACATGCAAAATTGGAATATACAAGGGAGTTGCGTGTAAAGGTAAATTTTACGCATAATGTCAGGTGGTTGCATATAAAATAATTGTTTTGAGTGTAAAAGAAAATTTAGCATGTAAAAGAATTATGTTTCATGTAAAAGAGGGTTGTAGTAGGAAAAATAACTGTTTGCGCGTAAAGTGAAGGCTACGCGTAAAAGAGGGTGGTTGTGCATAAAATTAGTTGTGGCAAGAAAAATTAGTGTTGTGCAAAAAGTGGATTTCCTAAAAAGCAGGGGATTACACGCAAGGTGCATTAGTGGTTGCGCATAAAAATTGGGAGTGCCCGATACACCCAGTGAAAAGTTAGATTCATCTATGGGTGAATGTTGGACGTCAATAGAACATCTACATATAGTGGAGGATTCATTCATTAGAGATAATGAAGATACCTATATGTCTAAAAAGTATGAGTGGATCTTCTGAAGAAGTAGTTAGCACACTTTAGTTTAAAGAGCAGTGAGCTTTCATTTTGAGAGTGGTTGTAAAAAAGGAGGGATAATGAGTCCACTCCGAACTTGTAAACAACAGTGCACTGGTAGTAAATTTGGTATATCAGCATATCATTTGTGTATACTCCTTAGACGTAGCCCATTGAGGGTGAACCAAGTAAAAAAAATTTGTCCTGTCCATTCTTTATGATTCATTCATACACTGCAATGGGATGGAGTGGGAGAGAAGATGGTTTTTTCTAACAACAAAACAAGATCAAAAGGTGCAGTTGTTTTAATTTTTCATAGCCTAATAAACCCCCCTCTCTGGTTATTTTTCCTAGTGGACCTAACATCAATAACATATTCTTGAGAGTTATCCAATATATTCGATATACATAAGATAATATCCAATCCAGTTTTATGATTAAAAGCCTAAATTTTTATTAAGGCGTTTTTAACACCTTTTGATGGTGAACCAATTTTGAATAAATTTATTTGAACCATTATAGAATTAATTTTTCAAAATAAAAATTATATTTAGAATCTAAACATAAAAATTAGGTTACGATATTTTTATTATATTTATGTAAATTTTCATCTTTTAATTAATATTAATCAATATTGGATTTTATTTTTTAAGAAATCATCTAATTTATATATAAGGTTATTTTTTAAATGGTTTAATATTTTAGTGAGATATCTTATTACAAATTAATCAAATTTCATTCACTGGAAAAAATTTCAAATTTATGTTGGATATAAAACTTATCAATCTTTTGGACATTTTGTAATTTAAAAAAATACAGGGTCGTCCTTTTAAGGGGATCAATTTTAAATTAATTTCTTCAAATTTTGTGCATAGAATTAAGAAAAATTGATTCCAAATTTTTTATCAAACTAGATTATAATGTCTAATAATTTAAAAAAAATTGACCAATAATATTTGTGAATGTGATTATAATTAATTAAATCGGTTAATAGAAAAACTAGTATAATAAATTTCTAAAAAATAAATATAAGACACAAAATAGCCTATAAACCTATCAAAAACCCATTTTATGTCTATATTTCTGCCATAAACATTCCATTAATGTGTTTATTTGGTTTTTTATTATGTTTTTTAGGAAATAACATGTTCTTACCTAACTTGTTTCAAAAAATTCAGACTCAGTCCTTTTCCTTCCCTATAAAAGGCTTCCACCTAATATCATTCCTCACATCTCTTAAACCCAAAATGTTCATCTAATCCTTTAACAATAAACTTACAAAAAAAGACCTCCTTTTATACATTGTGCCTCTATTTGGTTATAACTCTTTTCATGGGATCCTTTTTGAACCATCCAAAATGAGTTACCTGATTAAGAGATAACGTCTTCTATCAAGCTCATTTCATTTAATTTTCCTCTTCACCCCCTCCAATCTCTTTATTCCATTAATGTATTAAAACAAATTATCCTAAATATACTGTGATGTTTTTATGAATATATTGAGACCTAAACATGAACACACTACCATATAATTGATATCTAATATTCTATTTCTGTGTAAGGTGAACTATTGGCTCACGAAATGATGATTGTTCATATTTCCTTTACCAACATTCATGGTGTCCATTATGATAGAAACAATATTTATATAAGTCATATATTATTTATATTATTTATTAAGGATTATTTATTGATTTTAAAACATACATCTCTTTACTTTCCATTGAATGTTAATATGATAATCTGGTTTGAGGAAGTGTGGACTACCACCCCCTCAAAGTGATGTGATTCATTTACACACAACATGTAATGTATTAAGGATTAGTTTAATGAATGAATTTTATATATATGATATAATTATTCTAATAGAATAATTATTTATTAATATATATATATATACACACATATATACATATGTCATTTAAATAATTGTATTTCATGATACTATAAAAACGGAAACATGGTTCATGTGTATGTAGGGCATACCGTCTCCATGAACGATGTATTCCATTTCATATATATTTTTCATATATAATAAAAATAAAATAGATATACAGGATATATATATATATATAAGATATTTATATTATGTAATATATTCATTAATCATAAAATAATTATATGGATAAATTATTTAACAAATTAAGACGCATGTGATGAACAAAGTGAATATTACCCGAAGTGATACCTTAACATTGGATCATTAATTAGTGGTTAATATAAAGTCATAATCATACCATATATGGTATTATGTATACAAATATTCTTATATACTATATTTATAATAAAATAATATTTATTATACATGTTGTTTTAAGGAGTATGAATGAGAGTCATGGCAAAAGGAATGGGGATTTAATCTCACTTTTAATTTTCATGAGATAAATCTTATATTCACCACTCTTTAATTTTGTTTGGTGTATGTACTGAACATAATTTTATTCTTTGTATCTTATAATTAAATTTATGTGTATTTACATGTACATTTTATGATCCTTATTTCATATTCTTTAACTTTAAAATGATATCATATTGGTAATATATTTTTTTCTTAATTTCATTTCTTTGAGATTCATGTTTTGTTATGCAACTAAATATTTTTCGAGGTTCATATATTTCTATTTTCATGACATATAATGAATTTAAATATTTTATTTATATTATATTCTTCTTTTAATTTAGTTTTTATACATGGAGAGTATATAATCAGGCTACCAAGTTATAAGAGTGTTTTCTGAAAATCTCATTACTTTTAGAGATTGTTTATGTGTATTCATCCTGTGATGAAATATTACAATAAACAACTCAAGAACACTCATGATTTTTCTTATCATATATTATTTCAAGATATTTAAATATTTTTATATCATTTTATACTCTTTAGTACATATTATAATTAAGTACATGTTTTTAATGAAGTTGTACTTCATCTTCTCTTCGGTTGAAAATATATGTTTTCTAAAACGTGTTTCAAAGAATATTATACTATTATGTTATAATATATAGAAGTCATTTTTACCCTTTTTTGTATTTTACCTATATCTTCAAATGAATATTCTTGTCTCTTTTTTAACATGGAACTTTTCTAAACTTTTTTATCATGAAAAATGAATGTTCTTTTGACGTCGTTCGACATTTACAAATTTACCCATCATCATTTTTAGAATCTTCCTTTATATTTTTAAAGGTAAATCATTATTATTTTTTAAAATAGATTTCAAATTATAATTTTTTAAAAAATATTTTTAAGATTAAATTATAAATTTTCAAGAAAAATGGTTTTCAAAACTATTTCAAGATTATTTTATATGTTTTCAAGTACAACATTTTTCAAAAAAATTTCAAGCTTCCATTAAAATTTTTGATACTGTTTTTATAGAATAAAATTTTTGAAGTGTTTTGAAAGTGATATTATATTTTTTCAAGGATAAAGTTTTACTAATTGATTTAGAGTCTTCCTTATTTGTTTTCAAATCTATTTTCAAAGAAAAATGTTTTTAAATTTTTTTTTGTTATGAAAAAAATATTTCAAACAATATATGATATTTTCCCCAAGAAATGTTTTAAATGGTTTTTAAAAATTATTTCCCTACTAAGATATCATACATTTGTGTTACTCATGCCTCTATGTGGAAATTATTCAATGTTTTAATTCATATTATTTCTCTGAATGGATTTTTTAATGATGACATGATGTAATGAACCCCATTTCATATTCACAAGCTATTTACTTTTGAAATCCACTTCTTTTAACAGGTTATGTTTATGATGAAATGTTTATGAAACATGCCTCATTCCATTTCTTATGATATGTTTAGATTTTTATGATAACCATTTCATTTAATGGGTTATGATATTTTTATTTATGATATTGTGAAACATGTATGTATGTATTCATTATTTTATTGGTGGGACCCTTTTCTCTCTCTAATGAAGTGGTTAAATTTTTACATCTCATTAGATAGACTAAGATGGAATGAGGAGTAAACCCATGCTAGGATGATGGTATTGAGAATTAACCTTGACTACTAATATTTCCATAGGAGTGAACCATGACTATTAATATGGTCTTGGCAGTGTTTCCTTGGAAACTATGGAAATCGTTATATACTTATGTGTTTTACAAAATACCATTTCATTTATTCTTATGCTATGATATCATGGATTATTCTCTCTATTTAATTACGAATATTGTCTTACGAACTACTAATATTTATGACATGATAATTTTTATGATATTTGTTATGTTGGGTTTGAACATCTATTTTCATGATCTGGTTCTCATACCCTTATGATCATGTTTATTTTTACATGTCTCCCTGTTTACCCTTATTGAGAATTTGACCTTACTGCTTTGATGTTTCCTTTCCCTCTGGTTATGATGATATGCATTATTTTTGTTATTTCAAAGAATGGTTTGAGTCAAGAAGAACATAGTGGGAGGTAATTTATCTCACATATGTACCAATGTTTATGTTTCCAAATAAACTATAGAAACTATCAACATTGGGAATCTATCTGTATAATGATTATTTATTCAACAGAAGTTATCAAATGTTAATGTTTTTAAAATTGAGGGTCACTATAGTTGGTATCAGAGAAATTTTATATTTACACAATACAAACCTGGATGATAAAAAATTAGCGAGATCCACAGGTATAGTTCAAATTATAATCTAAGGATGTCTTTGAGGATATGTATAATGATGAGTTACCATTTATGAAAATGGATAAGAATTTTTCTAAAGGAAATAGTAAGTAGTATCCAAGAAATAAATCAATGTATTGATACTAAAAAAAGATGTTGCTATGTTAAAAATATACCTAGAGATAAAAATTCCAAAAAGATGATTCGGGCTAGACGTGGGGTAATTTGGTACATGACAAAGGGACTTCATGTGAAACTGTTTTGACACTCTTGAGGGAAATTATTTATGAATTCAAAAACTCTTTATGAACCACCATGACATATTTAGATATAATTTAGGAATTAATAACCTAGGATAAACCTATGTATTCATAGATTATAGAAGGTGTAATGATTTAGGCATTTTATATGTAATTCATTTGATGACTTTGTGGTTTTATTCTATAATAAATAATGATCACACTATGCTTCTTGTTTTAGTAAATGGTTGGAACAAGAAGGATCTGTATTGATGTTGAATATGATGCATGATTTTTTTGAAAAGTCATGTGGGATGTTCACTTAAGTGAAATATTTCATGACAATGCCTAATCAGTTTTGAAAAAACATGGTTACTCATGATTTCTATAACCAAATCTCGAATTCACCATCAAAGTGAATGAACGAGTAAATTTGGAGTTTGGGTAATGGAGACCATGTAGGAAAAAGATATTTTTTTTGTAAATAATGTGTAAAAATTCACTTAATAGAATTCTTTAGAAAAAAATAAACTGTTTGGACTTTAGAAAAGGAGGACACACATAAAGTGACTAAAATGGAAAAATTAAGTGTTTGGTTAACGAAATGGATGGAAATTTTGGCCCCCTACGACATCCTCAATGGTTAACTATTTTAAGTGTGTATAAAATGGTCATTATGTATCCCAATGTCCTAAAAAGAAATTTCATCATTAGAAGAAGGAAGGTAGTGTACATAATTATTACAAAGTGGATGATGATGAGACTACCTATGAAATGTGAAAGGAATGAGGTATTATTTTTAATGAATTAAGGATTATGTTATCAATGTATTTATGTATTTTTATTTAAAAGTTATGATTGATTAAACATATTAGTATTTCTATACTTATGTTTTCACCTATTACTATTTACATGAATATGTTAGACTAGTGAAGTGATTTAATGACAAAATGATATTTTGGCAAAGAGAAAGTAACCCTTAATATGTTCTTTATTATAAGATAATATTGAATATATAACGATAACTGAGATATGAATATATAAATTAGATAGTATTGATTATATTGGAAGTAAGTAAGGACTTTTTTTAAAGGTGTTTTATTCTATCACTACGGAAGTTTACAACATTTTTGGATTTAAGGATTAAATAAAATATAAACTCAAATGAAAAAGAATGAATGTTTCCCAAATGGATTTATGGTAATTAAAGATAAAATTTTACGAGGTTATTCAAATTTTTTAAATGCGAAAACTGAGTTATTCTTTGTTAAATATATGAGAATAACTGATAATATGATTATGTGGATCTCTTTCTATTATTTTGGATTTTTCATCATCGAGAATTGTAATAAGTTTATTAATTAAGAAAAATTTAATGTTAAACATCAAGGGATGTATTTGTGAACTGAGTCTATGTTGAAAACTTTGGATAAAAGGCTAACCAGTTATTAACATTATTTCAAGCATGTCCTTCTAATATATTATATTAGTGTGGTTTCAATAAGGAAAATCAAGTATGTTAGGTGACCAAAAATCTAGTATGGAAAGGCCACATGTCTTGAACCCATTAGAGAAGAATGATTAGTGTTACACACCTACCACCAGCCTACATGATGTCATAGTTAATGCATGATTGTTTTTTTGAATATATATTAATGATGTACCAGTAATTATACATTTTATTTTTATAGATTATTTAATGTTGATTTTTTTAAGAGACAAATAGTTGGAATTTTATTCATTTATGGGTGTTAAGATCTATTAAAAGATTATTTTTGTGCATTATTTTATCAAATTTAATTTCTGGACATTCAATCCACGAGGTAATGGATTTATTATATATTCATCCAAGCAGAACCCAAGAATAAAAATTTGTTTATAAATAATTATCAAGAATTAATCAATGTTATGAATTTGATAAAACATATAGTCCCAATATCTTAATTTTTGTTGACCTGATGGTCTTTTAAATCATCACATATTTATGACTTTGATGCCCTAATCATTCCATGGATCATTCCCTTGTTTATTAATGATGACCTCAATCACTCCGAATAAATATTTATGCTATTCCTCCATGTAAAATCATTATTCAAAACTATTTTCTTCTATGTGGAAAGACAATTATATGTTACTTTTGATAACAATTATAGCACCATGTTTCCATTTTCCAGGGATGTTATAGTATACATTTCTACAATTTCTGTTTCTATGAATGAATCATTCAATAACAAAAACATTTATAACCTAGATGAACTTCAATGAAGATATTCATTTTATCGGTGGGAATGTTAAACCATGATATATTATTTTTTAGAACTAATTTAATATTTTGATATTTTTCACCACCCACAACAGTGAAAATAGATTTTCACTAAGTCAAACATTCCATTCATAGGTAACCAACTTGGCGTATTTTACATGTAATTCCAAATTGGTGTATGTTATATTAAATCCCATATTTTCTTATGTTACATGAAACTAAAACATGGAATACTATACATGGAAAAACAAGTTATTCATACATTACACACATTATTGACCTTCTCTAATGGCTTACATTACCCACTTGACTAATTGTAACCTAACTATAATATATTTATAAAAATATAATTATAAGTAGATATAACCTATAAATTAAGTTGATGGATATGAATAGTATCAAATAAATTGTTAAAAAATATAACTTAAAAATATAAAAGATGAGTTCAAAAGATACTAATTAATTATAAATGAATATAAAATCCAATTGAATATAAATGTAAATATCATTATAGCAAGAAATCTTGTTTAACAAGTCAATTTAAAATTATTTTGATTTCTAAGATATATTCATATAATACATATTTTATATATTTAATTAAATATTTTTTATATATATTCATAAGATTTGATAGATTCAAGATAATAACAATCACAACTTTATGAATAAAATCCTATATTTTTTTAAAACATTTTTAATGCCTTTTAATAGACAACCCATTTTATGTATAATTTTCGAAACATTTATATATTTAATTTTTCATGATAAAAATTATCTTTTGATGAAAAACATTAAATTTTTCTAAGGATAAATTTTAGGTATATTTATGTAAGGTTTTATCTTTTAATGAATAGTTATAAATGTAGGATATTTATTTAAAAACTGCATTTTAATTTAATTTATTTATAAGGGTATATTCAATTTTTAAATGGGTTAATTTTTTATTTAGATGACATTTTTACTAATTAATAAAATTATATTAATTGAAACCATTTTCACATTGAAATTGGATATAAAAACATAAGAAGATTTTGGATATTTTTACCTTAATAACCCATAGTATAGTCTCCTTAGTAAGATTAATTTTAAATTAATTTCATCCCCTTCGTTATTAGAATTGGTAAATTTGGATTTAATATTTAGAATCAGAATAATATATGATATCTAATAATTAAATTTTTTTTTGACATTAAATTCTATTGAAGGTGATTAAAGTTAATTACATTGGTTAAGCGAAAAATTAGTTTAATAAAGTAATATACCATAAATATAAGACAAAAAAAGAAATAGAAACAAGTAAAAAACCCATTTCATATCCCTATTTCATCCTTAAACCATATATTATTGTGTATTGTTGGTTTTTTATTCCTTTTTTATGTAATAACATGTGAAAACCTAACTAGTTTCTAAAAGATCAAAGTGAGTCATTTTCCTTCCCAATAAAAGGCCACCACCTCTACCAACACCTCACACCTCTCAAACAAATTACGTTCGGTCAATAAATGCACAATATACTTCAATAAAATCAGACATTATACCTTGAAGCCTCCCTATAGGAATACATTATCTCAATGAATCCTTTTGGATCAATCCAAAATGAGTCACCTGATTAAGAGGAAAAGTCCTCTCTCAAGCTCCATTCAATTATATTCCTCATTGACCCCTCAAATATCATTGTTCCATTATTGTGTGAGAAAACCATTATCATATATATAATAGGATGTTTTTATGAAAATTTATCAATCTATAATGACACACACCTCTATCTAATAGATATCAAACATAATGTATCTATGTTGAGTGAACTACTGCCTCACGGAATGATGATTGTTCATATTTCCTTTAAAACCAATAATGATTTCCATTATAATAGAAAATATATTTATATATGTAATATATTATATTTTAAATGTCTTAAATATTATTTATTAATTCCACAATAGACAAATAATTGCATTCCATTAGGTGTTAATACAAAAATCTCATTTGAGGATGTATGGATTTCCACCCCCTCAGAGCGATTTGATTCATGCACAGACCACCTAGAATGTATTGAGTATGGGGTCTATGAAATTATATAATATTTATTATATATTAATTATATTCTAATAATTATATATATACATACATATATATAACAATTTCATTTACATACATTCTTTCAATACGATAATATGAACTGAACCATTGTTCAAGCGTGTGTACGGTTTACCGTCTCCATGAACGGTGTATTCCATTTAATAATTATTTAATATATATATTATTATAATGTAAATATAATGGATATACCTGATATTTATATCATATTATACATTTTTTCATCATGGTATAAGTTTATGAATCAAGGATATAAGATATTAACATGCATGCAAAGAACAAAACGAATATTACCAAAAGTGAAACGTTAACATATGATCGTTTATAAAGGGGTAATAAAATTTCAAAAACATATATGGTATTTTTTATACCAAAATTATTCTTTAAAATATTTATAATAATGTTACATTTCTTATTCAAGTGTCTTGAATGGGTTCAAACGAGACTCCGGACACAAGGAAATGATATTTCATCTCACATTTAATTTTGGTGAGAACATTGTTATGTTCCTCAATCCATCCATTGGTGTAGTGTATGTACTGACCATTATTTTATTTTATAAATAATATAAATAAATTTATTGGTATTCGAATCTAGAATTTATTATCCTTCCTTCATGTGGTTTATCTTTCAAAAGTTACCAAATCGTTAAAATGTTTTCTCTCAATTGTCCTTCGTTGACACTCATGTTATGTTATGTACATAATTTTTTTAAAGTGAATTCATGTAACATTTTCATGAAATATCATAAAAATAAATGTATTCATGATATTATATGCTTCATGTAATTTAAGTTTCTTACATGTATGGTATGTACACAAGATACCATGTTATAATATTTTATTGAGACAATCTCCTTGCTTTTCATGATGGTTGATGATTATGAATCCTTTGATAAAATATAAGGATAAATATCTCAATAACACCGCAAAGTTTCCTAATAATCAGTTATTTAATGACAAAATCATGTATTGAACCCATTTTCTACACTTTTTATATAAGATAATTAAGAAAGTGTTTTTATGGAGGCCCGACATTACCCCCTCTTCAGTCGGAAATCAATGTTTAATAAAAAGGGATTCCAAGAATAGTATAACTTTATATTATAAAATCTATAAGAAATTTTTAGCTTTTTTTCTTTTACCAATATCTACAATGGAATATTCTTGTCTCTTTCCAAACATTGAACATTTCTATGATTTTTTACTGTGCAAAAGGGAATTTCTTTTGAACTCGTACGATGTGTTCATATTTAACTCCCATCATTTCTTCGAAGGTATCTATTCATTTATAGATGGTTAATTTTTAAGAAAATGTTTCTAAAATATATTTTCAACGAAAATTATTTTAAATTCTTTTCAGAGCATCTTTAATGATTTAAAAAAAAATCCTTTTTAAATATTTTTCAGGATTATTTTATATGTTTCCATGTACAATGGTTTTTAAATAATTTTAACCTTACATTAGATGATTTCAAAGAGTAATCAAAGAATAAGGTTTTAAAAGTATTTTGAAACATATTTTAGAATTTTTCAACGAAAAAGGTTTTTCAAAATATTGTATGTATTATTTTTATGATTTCAAAGATATTTTTAATCAAAAATTTTTTCAAAAGGATTTATGTTATAAAATACATTTTATAAAGATACAAGTATTTTTTCCTTAATAATGGATTTAAAAAATATTTCAAAATTATTTCCCATATAATATAACATCCATTGGTGTCATTGAGTACTTTATTGGGAAATTATTCAACGTTTCCAATCATATTCATTCATAGAATGGATTATGTTTTGGAAACATGATGTGATGAAACCCATTTATCTTTCATGTATTATAATATTTTGAAACTCTATTCTTCTAACTGGTTGTGTTTATGATGATATTATTATGAAACATATCTATTTTGACATGTTATTATATGTTTACATGTTTATGATACCCATTTAATTTGATTTGTAATGAAATTATTATTCTTGATATTACAGAACATGAATCTATGATTTCATTATGTGATGGGTGGGACCTATTTCTCCCTCCAATTCATTGTGAAAGGTTTTATATATCATGAGATATAATAATACGTCATGAGAAGTTAACTCATTCTACAATTATGGTCTCAAGAATGAGACTTGAGTACTAATATGGCCATGTGATGAAACCATAACTAATGAGATAGTATGAGGAGTGAACTCATGATACTAAGATGGAAATGGGAGTGAACCATGACTACAAAGATGGAATTGGATGAAATTCCTTATCTACTATGAAAATTGTTATATGATTATGTGTTTTAAAAAATTCTATGTCGTATTCCTTTATTATGTTTTCATGTATTATTCCCTCAATTTAATTATGATTCATGTCATATGAACTAGGAATATGTATTCCATGATATCTATTAGGATATTTTATATGTTGTTTATTATAATCTATTTTCCTGATAACATTCATATACCCTTACGATCATGGTTATGCTTACTTGTTTCCCTTGTTTACCATTACTGAGTATTTCAGCTCACCCCTTTTATGTTTCCTTTCCCCACTGTTATGATGATATGTATTATGTTTGATATTTCTAAGAAGGGTTCCAGTAAAGAAGAAACTTGTGGGAGATGAATTATCTAAAATATATACAAGTATTTATGTTTCCACGTTTCCAAACGAACTATACTAACTATGTTCTTTGCGAGTCTATTTTAATAATCTTTTTGTATTTCAAAAAAATTATGTAATGTTTTTTTTTTTGAAAAGAGTTGGTCAATATAAATGAACTACGGGATGATGTACAATACGGTGAAACCATACCATCCTAAATCTAATGGCAAAGTTCATGTTTCTAGTGGTGGGGTTAAAAATATTAGGATACCATATTGGGAGTATCTACGAATGATTGGTATAAAAATCAAGATGACTATTAATAGGATTACTGTACCTCTTTCAAAAATATATTGGATATTTCCCTACTCTAGTTAGTGTACTGGAATACCATCCACATACTTGTGGAGCTCATACGTAAAGCATAATGGGATGTCAGATCACTAAATTAAGAGCTGAAATTCAATGAAGATAAATAGACATTCAAATTATTCAATCTCGATGAAATCTGTAAGGATGAATAGAAATAGAAGACACAGTTGACACAAACTCCACCATGAAATTTCGGTAACCCAATTGCCCAACAATGTTGTGCTTTAGAAATTAAATTTAGTACTGACAGGGAGGTTATATGGAATTTTAAAACATTTTCAAAATAATTGTTTTATTGTGTCATTATTAGGGGTTCAAGTTATTGTATTTTTTTATTTTTTTCATTTTATATAAAGGATTCATACTAACTAATAAATTTTATATTTATTATTTATTATCATCTACTTAGACGTCTTAGGGATTCCTCAAATCATCTATTAGAATTATTGGGGAAAAGGATTTGTATTTTATGTGGTGCATTTCATTCATATGGGGGAAAATAATTTTTTTATAAAAATTTAGTGTCTCATGCATGGTTTGTGTAAGGTTAAACAAACTATTCATATATCCCTTGAATATTTAGAACCTCATTTTGTAGGTAGGATCATGTTATTAATATGGTTAACAAGACCAGGCAATAAAACCATGTGTGAGGGATCCCCATTCGAGCTGCTTATCCGAAAAAGCTGAATAGTTATAAAAACCATGCGAGGTAACCACATGCCACATAAAATATAATTATTTAAAAAAACTAAATGAAAATTCCTCAATATTTGGACAATTAAAATCATATAATACCTCTTACATCTTGCTAATTTTATCCCTTCATCCCTCCCTCTTTGTTAACCCTTCATGTAGTTTTCTTCCTTCTTCTTTATTCGGATCAAAATCTAAGGTAAGATCATTTCACTTCTACTTGTCTTATCCATTTTCTTCTTCGTTTTATCTTTATATCATTCCCTTTATCTTCTTACCCTTTCCTTCAGTTTGGCCCAGTCCACCTTTACTCACATCATCTTCTTCCATTTTTTGATCTTCTTTTAATATTTTATTTTCTCCATCTTTATCTAACAATTTATCCAAACACATACTTTCACAAACAATTTTTTCAAAAATATTAATTTATGTACACTCATTGTCCCGTTTTTTAGGATTCCATGGGTTATTTTTACTTTTAATAACGATAAATCAATTTTATATATATCATTTTTGCAAATGTTCCATCATTGAGATTTTTTTTTCAAATTGCCAACAAAGAAATCAACCAAATCATTATGGACTCTTCTTAATGTTCTCATGATTGTAGATTCGTTAAACTCTTTGGACCCCACCTTAAATTCAGAAACAACGTGGAGCTTATATGATACCAAATTCTACTAACTCAGGAGTTCAACAGATATAGAGTCTTTTATCCAAAACACCTTGAGGCCTTGGAATTTTCTAACGAGTTTCTAGGGATAATTGACTATGGCTAACTCAACAGGGAACTTGTTTTGAAAAATATAATGAATAAAGAACTCCTGTTGGAGTTCATTTACACCTATTAGTGTCATGGTCTATATAAACTTAATGATTGGGATGAGTTAGAATATTGTATAATAACGTCACATTCCACATCTTAAAAAGGCAATACAATTTTTATCTTGAATAGTTGTCAATATTTTACGACCATTATGATTAGGTCATTGTTAATAGAATTTAGTATGATGAGGGGGGCCATGATTGGCACCCTACATCTGGAAATGAAATTTGGGCAACAATTTCCCAGCCTAACCCACTAAATGTTCCCAAATTATCAAGGTTATCCATGATCATGAACCCCAACAATCTTATTCAATATTGTATCATCACCACATGATTCAATCCATTGTCCAAAAAAATGAAAAAAATATCAGAATTTGATATTTTTTTAGATTACATTCAATGATTACTATGAATCGATTCACTATTACCTTCTTCTTCACTAAATAGTTGGGATACAATTTTGTTCCCTTTTTTCAGTCTCCTAGAAGAGTTCTTTAGCATTCAATTTTATGAACCCACTATCATTGGACATCCACCACCACTCCAATTTGATAAAACTATCATATAACGAATGAGGATGATTGAATTTTATGAAAACCACTACTAGGTTATTAGAAAATAAGAGGAATTAAAGGATGAGCCCCAACACACATCCACCCCACCTACTGCTTACAACCATTCCTCCCCACATGCTAAAGAGTATCTACCCACCAGTCCAACCACATCCATGATCGACCAACCCTATTCATCATAATTCACATACCCCAACATCAAGGCCATCTTACAGTGACCCAGAACACCAATCGAAGTGGGACCAAGATGTGTATTCCATGTTTGACTAGAATGTGGAGGCCAATTGATGACAGATGGAATGAATTATCTTATAGGATCTCCCTACCCAAAACCCTTACTAACCCTTTCCTAGATACCATCCTTCCAACTAGTTTCATGGGGATGAATCATAGCACCCAGATCCTTCCCAGATGTCTTATCCTATATAACATCCACTACTATGTCCTTCATCAAATTGGATAGGCATCCACTAACCCACAATAGATTTGTCTTAGTATGATGCCACCATTGACCAGTTCAGGGACCCATTTGGCATTTGTCTTTTCATGATCTAGTAATGATTTTCATTGAAATTATATTTATATTTCACTTTACCCTCTTTGTGATTCTGTTTTAATCTTTACTAATATTTAAGAATATTGTTATATTTTTAATTTGTGGTTCAATTTTTTGATTCTATTTACTTCCACTAGCTACTACTATGATATTACTACTACATATGTTATTTTTTCCATGTCAAGATTGAGTGTGTAATATTAAATTGTCATGAAGACACTCTTCAATAGAATATTCCCCATCTTTTTTCAATGTTATTATTTCTATACAAACTCATTTTCAATTCTATCCAAAATTTCCACCTCCCCTTGTATGCAATATTCTTCCCATCCTTCTCCACTTAACAACATACATAGAAAACCATAATTGGTATTATATGAGGAGGATGGTTCTTACTTGTGGATACCCATTTGGTTATTTCCTTGATATTTCCTAACATGACATGTTTTTCATAGTGGTCATTTATAGGGTGGTTATAGATGTCACACATTAAGCTCAACAATAAAAAATATAAATTGGAGACCTATATTTTTAATTTTTTTCAAAATGGATAATATTATTTCTATGTGAATAAGCATTTGAAATATTTATGAAAACCCATTATATTTTCATTCAATGAAGGGAACATAAGACATGATATGAACCAGGAAATTCAATTTGAAATGGGAGGCATTTGGACCTTTTTCCTAGAGTTTATATTTACTACTAAGTCCATGAAACTGTGTACCCTAGTGAAACCAACCATTCACTGCTAGAAGCCTTAAAATGGAACTAGTCAAACACCCTATGGACATTTAAAAATCCCCTAGAGATCCTAAATAAAACCATGTGGTGTGAGCCTATCATTAAGATGTGGCCATTTTCACGGTATCCTCATGGTTAAAAAATCCATACAGACCAGCCAGAAAACCATGTGACTGAAATTCAGAAGGACACCTTCAGAATTGCGGAATATAGAAAATCTAATTATGTACTTAAACTATTCGGCAATCAAAAGGTAGCCAAATTTTTCTTATCTACCTCATAAACTAACATTTGAATATATAATATGATCCCTAACCACCACAAGATAGTAGGGGTCAGCCAATTAAAGATACATGGACTATTTTGGAGGGAAAAAATCATATGGGGAGGCATACATCATTTGATGATGGAGGTTGAAACTTATTCCACGATCTTTTTTGAGATTATTACATTCCATTTGATTGGAATTTATCATTTATTTTGTCAGATTTAATGATCAACATAGGTAAACATATCTTATATATCATTAGTAATTCCATGATTATTATATTTGTTCAATGTGTTGGTGTTATGGGAATTGAAGACACTTTGGTGATTGATTTTTCTTGTTTTGTTTGTGTTGGTTTCTTTATCTCTCATAAATTAACCTTACTATACATTATTTCACTTAATGGATACTCTATTTCAGATCAAGATTAGAGATTCCAGGGATCTCATTGGGAATTAGGATGAGTGTTCTCATGACTATTGGGTTCACTCCTCATCTTGAAGGGATTCATTTCGTTGATGTTCCTAAATCAGATGTTCAAATGAAAAAAATTATTTCTATTATCCTAAATAGAACATACCAAACGAAGGGAGTTTCATCACATTTGTATCACAAATAAGAGAGTAATTATGAAAAACACCACACAATAAGTCAATCAATTTTTTTCAGTCATTGTAACCATCCACAATGACGACATAGTTTCTTTATTGATTGACTAAAATTAGTTTTGGGTTCATTGATTTAGTTAAACCTCTAAAGAACATATGCAGTGAATAGGTCAAAATTTATGATAAATTATTTGAACCTTAAATCATTAACTCTAAATTGAATAGCAGTTCAGTTAATTAGCAACATCACCAGTTAAAAAACAATCTAAGATTCCCTTTGGATTATCCCAACCTAAAATTATAATTGTTTTGAGAGTCAGAAATTTAAATTGGGTCACAAAAGTTAATAATTCGACTGAAATGAAACAAGTATTCAAGACTCTTATATCCTCCTTGAGATCGCCTAACACTCATTCTCATAATCATTTTTAATCTATTTCTATAATATCTCAATAAAAAATCATTCCAAAATATCCCCCACTATCAATCACTATGAAGAATAATTTAAAAATAGTAAATTTTTTAATTCCATGAATACCCAATTATTTTCCATTTTTAAACTATATAGATCTTTAACTTATTCCATTCATAAAATCTATCATCTTTTCATCACTAATCAACTAATATTTCAGGAACTTCTATAGTGACATTGATCTCGGAAAAATCTTCTACAAAAATTCACATCAGGAATATTCAACAAATTTAAAAATATATAACATGAAAACAATACAAGATTATAGCATATAAAAGATTGTTTTTAGTGGGGGTTATGAAAAAACACCTAAAAAATTCATTTTAGATGGGGTTTTACACACCCATGCTAATAATTTAATTTAGAGGGGTTTTACTACTACCTCTAAAATTTGTATCATTTTTTTGTAATATTTTGGTAGGATTTTAGAGGAATTTGTGCGAAAAACAATGCTAATTTAATAATTAGTTTCCCTAAATGGGAATTGTATTTTAAATGCACTATATATGATGATAATAATAGTTTAAATATTAGTGGATATATATATATATATATTGTATTTTTCTGAAAGGAAATAGTTATGGGTCCTAATCCACTCAAAAATCATTTTCTATACTAATAATAGAGGTTTGTCTACAACCCTGACCAATAATCAAATTTAGAGGCAGTTATGATCCCCCGTAACATTATTTATAGTTAATTTTTTAATATATATGTTCATTTAAGAGGGGGTTCTCAGCCCCCTCTAATTTAAGAACTTAGAGGGGGTTCATAACCTCCGCTAATCAATGAGATTAGTAGTGGTTCATAACCCGCCATCTAAAATCTTAAATTAGTGGGGGCTGAAACCTCCTCTAATTTCTCAAATTAGAGGGTGTTGAAAACCCTCTATAATATCTTTCAATAAAGTGGTTTAAAAAACACCTTTAATGTCATTAAATTAGAGGGGTTTCAAAACCCCCAATAATTTAATTGATTTGAGGGGGTTTCGAACCCCACTGTTTAATTTTTTTAGACATATAAATATATACATAATTAAAACACAATATTCAAACGTATTTAAATACAGTATATGAACATATTATTTAATGTAATTATTCAATTGTATTTAATTCCAATTTCTATTTATACATAACTATAATAGTATAATAGTATGTACATTAATATATATTTATTTGTATAAATTTAATTTCTTATAGTTTTTATTATATTAATATAAAACAATAAACATATCATATAAATATATATATAAATATAATTTAACTAAACAATTATATCATATAAAACCTCAAGATTGTTGTTTTTAAATTTTTTATAATAATAATATTAAAATTTTATATTAATAGATTTATTATTTTATATTATAAATAATTAATAGTATATGAAATAAAATTTATACAAATATATATATATATATATCAATGTACATAATATTAAATAGTTATATTTTTTGGGGGATTTATATATTCATATACATAAAAAACTATTGAAATATATTATATAAATATTAGTATAAATTTCATTTCATATTATATTAATTATATATTTTTAAAAATTGTATATCATTTAATACTGATTTTATATAATGTTCATATTAATTATAAATAACCTAAAATTGAATTTCATATAAAATATTTTTATAAATTGTATTTCATATAATAGAAATTACATATAATATATATATTTGGATAAAGTTTATTTTTTATATATGTCTTACATATAATATTACTTATATTTTATATTTAATGAAATTAAACAAAAATATTTAATTAAATATTTGTACTAATAAACATGTGTATTAAAATATAATATATAAATATATTTATAATGAAATTATAGAAGTATATTATATAATTAATTGTATATATATTATATAAATAAACATGTATATAATATATAAATATTGATTTATCTGTATTAATAACTAAAATAAATATATTTATAAATATATAAATATATGTGTATATAAATGACATAAATATAAATATAAATATATAATATCAAATTTATATTGATATAACTATAAAATATATAGATTATATAAATGTATAAAATGAAAACAATATAAATGTATTATAATATAAATACATAAATACATAATATAAACATGAATATATAAATTTATATAAATATATATAGTTTATAAATTTATTTGTATTTAAATATTTATTAAGATATTATTTATTTGAATAACCTAAAAAATATTTAAATATAAAATAAAGGTTTTTTATAAATACAATAATCTAAAAACATATTAAGAAAATTAAATTTTCATAAGTTGTAATGTCATTAGCGGTGTGTATCGAGGTCTAGGGATCGATTCATGTGAGGATCACATTTTACAAAAATAAACTTCTTACACGGGATGAGGTGTGTTATAAGGACGTAGGTGGGGGAGGTGGTAATGGAGGTCTATCTTGATGATGGGGGGTACTGGACGATGTGCAGTGGGGGCACTGAATGAGAGGGGAATGGAAAGGATAGTATAACAACCCAGATTTTCCCCAGCCTTTCCTTTGTTAAAATTTAGTGGTTATAGTGTTTATAGGGGTCGAAGTGGCTTGCTTCAGGAGTTTGAAAAAATATCAATTCCGCATAATGGTTCCATCGAAACAATGGAACCATTACGATCACACCATCACGTTTTCACCATCACAATCGCACTATTACAGTGGCACCGTTACAGTCACAGGATCACGATCGCACCGTTATAGTGGCACCGCTATGGTGGCACCATTATAGTTGCACCATCAATCTCTCACTGTCATGGTCTCACCATTTACGGGGTCACCATTATGGTGTCCCACCAAATTTGTGTCACACCACTTCTTAGTTTTTAGTTTTTTCCCAATTTCTCCCTTGTTACGTGTTTTCTCCGTTTAAATTTTATCTATCAACTCATAATCGTCCACTGGTCTATCTCCACTATTTTCAAGGGAAATTAGAAAATATCAATTATTTCCTACCTGTGAAACCCCCAAGTTGTGTGATCAAACAACAATCCTACTATTAAGTACATCTAAATGGTATCCTTGGTTTAAGGATATAGTATATTCTTAAGCCAAGATCCTCTTTCCTTCTTCCTTTTTCATTTCACTTGGTCCACCTGGTGACTTCCCCAGGATATGAGTCATGCACTAGTGATGGAGCCCTTCCCGCTCAGCATAGGATTTCTTCATGCAAGCCAAATAATCACATGTTCTTTGTACAAGAAGGAATGATATCATTTATCATCCATGTAGGTATTTTATTTTTCTCTTCTATATCATTTCATCTTGTGGGGTGTGTATATTAATGATTTCTTCTATGGAAAAGATAGATACTCTTCATGAATGAATAATTGTACATGAATTTAATTTGATCAAAAGATAACATGTGTAAATCAAATAATGGCCAGGTTGTGGTTTGATGACTGGTTGCATGTTTTTTTTGTTCTAATTGATTCTTTTATAACTATTCACAAATAGGGGGTGATTGCTTGTGCACTGGTGTTTAGATTCACTGTGATGTTTTTATATACATATATAAAATGAAATTTGATTAATCACGTACATTATGATAAATGAAATGGATATCTCTAGATCAAACATGCTCTGTGATCACCCCGGTTATATTAAATTTGAAATTAATAAACCCTTGTTGGTTAAATTTGAAAAAACTAGTTTTGATGGGTTTGGTTATTTTCTTTCTCTCATGGACTGGGTTCTGTGGGCTTGGAATGTGGGGTGGTACAGGGGGATGTGTTGGTGTCTCACCCCATGAGATTGATTGACTGTGAAATGGATAAAACTATAGGTATTGAGACTTTGATTTCTGTGATGTTTTCTCAGTCCTAGAGATTTATTGATTGTGGAACAGATGAATCTGTAGGTAGCTAAACTTCCTTCACGCTGTGTTGTGGTCGTGAAGTGACGTCGAGCGGTGGGGCTGTCATCTGGTTGCAGACTTGTTATGTAGTGGGACTATATTGAGGATTTTTTTGGGTAGTGGGGATATAGTGTTGGGTTGTGTGAGAAAGAATAAAAAGTATTACTTTGAATAATTACTGTTGATAGTAGTTGAATGAGGATATGCAGTGGGACATCAACTCCAGTTGTATGCTATTGTTTTTTATTGTTGGGAAGGAGAACTATAGTTTGGTTTTGTTTGTTTCTTAGTGTTGTTACGGTTGTTAGTTTCCTGGTAGTGTTTGAATAATTTATGTGATTCCCCTTAAATAAATAAATGTAAATTTAATGAAAAGTAGAATGTGTTATGATTTGGTAGGGGATGTTGTGTGGTTGTGCTTGTAGGAGTAGTTGAAAAAGAGGTGATATTGTGGACTTTTTGTTTGTGTGTGTGTAACACATAGGGTGGGGATTGGTGTTTGATTACTGATATATTTTGTATTTAATTGTGTTTTCAATACACATCCCACCCATGCTGAGAACTATGTGCCGAAAACCTCCATTTTATGGGGGTGGGTTTTTTTCCCAACATCCCAGTAGGAGGATGGATGACTGGTTACTGATTTTCAACCTCACACCCTCTTCCAGATCATGCCTCTTGGCAATATATGGGCATCCTGTAATGTATAGAGGCTTACCAAAGAGTAGGATTATTTCAGAGAGGGTTTGTTTTGTATGAGGGTCTTAGGTGATTTTAGGCCATATTTAATTTCCCAGGTATTTTCTGGATGAGGGCTCAGTGTCTTCGGACATGGAGTGTGGTTGTTGAGGCATATGTGTCTTCAATAGTGGTCTTTGGTTATTCAGGCTAGGTTTCTTCAGGCGTGGTGTTGTTTTTTATGGCCCACATGTCTGAGGTTGTGGTTGTCTGTGGTTTGAGGACTAGGTTTCTGTGGTCATGTTGTGGTAGTGGGACTATGTGTTGGAAGAGTGGTAGCATCATGATGTAAGATCGTTAGGAAAATGCAGTTAACCATTGGGAATGTGGTGTGTGGGGTTCCAAAATATTGATGTTCTTATATTATTATTTTACTTGATTTGTGTAACTTGGGTGAGTGTGCCTGAGTGAGGCTGGGTTGGTTAGTATTCCTTGGTAGGATTCTGAGATTCCACTATTTTCTCAAAAGGTAATTATTATGTCCCTGCACTTTTTCCCGAGTAGCTTTAGTTTCCCTACTGAGTTTACATTTATACTCACCCTACGCATGTAAAACTATTTTTAGGTTTCCATGAGGACTTTAAGGAATGTGTGGGACCTTAATTTCTCAGGTGTTAGTATATTTGTTGTTGTTGTTTAATTTTATTATTTTGGAAACTTATTTGGGAGTAATTCATTACATTGTATCAGTTTTCCATTTGAACATGAATGTGGGAATGAATTTTTGGATATACTTTTAGCCTTAGACATTTGTGTCTCTAGGATTCACCATCATATCTCCCAATGGTGATCTACAAAAAGGGAAATTCTTTTAATTTATGTGAAGTTATATTACCTCGGTGCTAGTCGCCATATCGAGGCCTACTGATGTGGTGAATTAGGGGACATCATCTCTCCTACACCTTGAGGAAGGAAGTGAAGGGCTTCATTTTGTCTCTTTCCTCATCTTGGAGAAGGTGGTTTTTGAAAGAATGTTATTAGTGGTGACAATTGAGAGATAGAATGGAGTTCAGGGTTAGGCATAGTGAGTATTGAATGGGATTGTAGGGGAATAATTCTAGAAAATCATTTTGTGTGAAATAGTCTAGGGATGACCGGCAAGGACATGGGATTTTAGGGCCCCCTGTGATCCGATGCAAGGACACTTGTAAGGACACAAAATTTTGAATTAATATTGTTTCCTTATTTTTTCTGTTATTTTATTATATACTCAACAAAAAAATTTCATTTGAAAACATGAGTATAATTAAAATTTGACCATTGGGTTTCGACTGTTATAGGACCATTGTTCAATATGACTTTTGAAACTAAATTTTGCGATTTTTCTCTCTAAATACAAGTGATCTTGGTTAATTAATATAGAAAGAAGATTCGATGGCCTCATCCAGTAGTCTTAGGCCAATTGAAGGCCATCTAACATAACTTGAGAATGTGGTAGCACCATTGGGCCTTGCTCTGGACCAAACCCAAGCCGAACTTCACCGTGTGAAGCTAGAACAAAATCGCCTTCACGATAAGTTCAAGATGATAGAAATTACTAATCATGCAATGTTATCCGAGCCTCCCTCGGATTCTCTCACCTAAACACACCTTAAACTTAGGTCTTATGATGGGGTTATAAGGGGCTATGTAAGGAGACCGTAATTACATTGTGTAATCCTTTGATAAATAAAAATTGTGATTTCTTCTTATGGTGAAGTTTGTGAATTTTCAAAATGTTCTAATAAATGTAGGATGTATATTATTGATGAATTTTTCAAAAAAAGGATATTTTAATATATTTATATAAAACATAAATAATTCATGATGTGTAATGATTTTCAAAAAATGGTCTTCTCCAAATGTGTTCAGTAAGATATTTAAAGTCTAATAGTATCAACTTAATTTTAGGTGAATAGTGATTTATGAATAGTGATTTTACGCTTAGGATTAGTAATGTGACCTAATGGGTTAGTAAAATCACTAAAAGAATGTATTAGTACAATTTAGCCACCTTGATTTAGTAAAGAGATTCAATAAAATGTGTAAAGAACTGTATAATAAATTATTAGTCGAGTACTAGTTTTTTCAGGTGCATAGTGTTTTTTAATTAACATTTAAATTAAAAATACTTAGAAAATTATATTTATAAAATGGAGTTTATTTTTTAATTCAGAGCATCAATATTATGTGAAGGTAACTTTTGGTAATTTTTTTGAAAAAAATGAATTTTCGGTTAATAGGGTTTTTATTTAAAAATTAAAATAATAACATTTAGAAAATTATTTTTATAAAATTGTGCTTAATTTTTAATTCATAGCATTGATAAATGTTAAGGTAAATTTTTGGGTGGTTTTTGAAAAAGTCGAATTTTCAGTGAATAGTAAAAATATAGTTTTAGGGTTTCAGTAAGATTAATGACATCATAACTGCTTCATGTTGATGTCATGAGATATTTTAAGGGCTTTTAGACTTATGAATAGTATTATAAGGTTATGGGGTGTTCCATGTGGCGAATACCATGAGGAAATACAACTTTGTTTGCTAGTACCACCAATGATGTGTCCCTTGGACATTAATTCCTTGTCCCCTCACTTCCCCTATGAATACCAAGACATTATCTCATCCTTTCCATTCCAAAATTATCTTCAAAGAACTTATGGTCTTCTTAAATCCCTAGGAGTCCTCCCAAGGTGCTCCGAAGACCTTAAGGTCCCATTCATCGTGTATTAAGAGTTACGTTTTAATGTAAGGGATCCTACCTCTCTCTTTCTTTTCAAGTACTCTCGTTTATGTCATTTCTTCAATCCCCATGTTCTTATTTTTGGTATATTCTTTTATATTAATCCTACTATACATTTCATTATCATAATATAAGAGACCCATCTTTCTCACATCTATTCGTTTTAGGAATTTTTATGTGGCGCCGTTAGGCTACCGAATTGTTAAGGGATTCTTTCACCCATCTCATTTTCAAGTTCTATTTTTATCTCAAGTCGTTCAAGTATGTTTTTATTATGTCGGGTATGATCTCAATATGTATCATACTTATCTTTTATGTTAATATGATTAGAGACCCTATTTTATCTCGTCAATTATATTTTTGATGTTTTAAGTGAAGTCATTAGGCTGCTGAATTTTCATAAGAGAAATCTTATTTTTATCTTCCTTCCATGTTTTTCATTTCATATTGTATGTCTTTAAAAGATCATTACCATGTTTTTATATCCTTTATATTATATCCCTACACTATTTTATGGATCATTTTTGAGTGGGTGACCCATCTCCCCTCTCTTTTCAATGTTTTCAAAAACCCTGTAACATAACTGTTATGCTACAGAATATTCACCTCAAAATGTCTCGCTTTTTTTCTCAAATTCATTTATTTTACTAAGTGAATACTAAATTATCATTCTTATACAGGAGTATTAACATATATATCAAAATGTTCTATTTTAATTCTGTGATTTACATACACAAAACCTGTTTTCTTTTTCTGTGGGTTTAAAGTGACATAAAGATCACGTCTTTAAAGCAGTTTTTAAAATGTTATGACTATGAAATGAAACCCATTTCATTTATGCTATATGGGTTGTTTATGAAATTATTGAAGATGATATATGTGTCTCACATTAAAATAAAGTCGTATTTAATGGTGCACCCTGATAGAACTCCAATGCATTGGGTAAAGACTTTATCTCTAGAGATGGCCATTTTTTAACGACACCTTGGTGAATAACCTTGGCAATTTTTAATGACACCTTGGGGATGGACCTTGGTGAAACTGAAATTATTGTCTATGTTAAATGATGTAGCCATATCTTCAAGTTATGAAACACGTTATTTCTATTATGATATGAATCATGATCTCTTTCTCATGAATTAAATTTGTTTTTTATTACTTTTGATGTATCCTAAATTCACGTGTAAAATGTTTCCCTTGTTTGCATTACTTGGATTTCTGCTCACCCTTTCCTTTGATGTATGCTCCCAGGTTATGAGATGTTGTAATGAACATTGGATTAACAAATGAAGAATCCTTTCATGTGTTAAAAAATAATGTTTTATGTTGTCATGTATTAAGTTCCTGGTTTCCAAGATACTAAACCTTAAAGATCCTCAGTTTTGTATAATGAAATGAAAGATTATTTTATAAAAAGTAGGGATTTCATATTTTGTATCAAAGGATGGTTTAGTTATTTGTGGAAATTAGGATATGAAATATTTAGGAAAAACCCTAAAATAAATTTTAAATATAAGAAATATTATTGGTATTTTGGTGAGTATTGAGTAAGTGGGTTCCAAAAAAAATAAATCCATGTCTGGATATGAACAAGTAGAGGTGGATCTAGCACAGATGTTCCTAGGAGTGAAAACTCTGACAAGGTGTTTCGAGCTTGACCATGGGTAACCCGGTTCATGGCAACGGTCCTGGATGCACTCTTGGTTTGACACTCCTGGGGGATATGCTTTGATAAATTCATAAGCTTTGTATGAACCATTATTAAAGGGACAAAGATAAAATAAATAAAGATTCACATAAGAATATATGATCATGGATAATCTAGATTTGAACCAAGGGGGTCACAAGTTATGGTATACTTTTCTTCTACAAGTTTAACCTTTTATGCATTAAGATTTCTTTTCCTGATTATTGGCTAAGTATTTAATCCCCCTAATTATACTTTCTTTTCTTAGTTAATGGTAGGAAATGGAAGAACATGTCCCAACAACCAATGTGATAGGAAATGTGACGATTTCCCTATTAATATGACAGAGATGATGAGATATCATGTTGAACATATTGTGATTATTCCAAAACATCTACCAAAAATCACAATTAATAATTGGTACCTAGTTGAATTCCCAAATTCATCAAGGAAGAGGAAGAAAATGTCACAAGGATGTTCATCTGATAAAGTTGATAAGGGAAATAGTACCCAATATCCTTTGTGAAAAATGTGTGGAGAGAGGAACCAAGGGGAATGTCACAAAGGAACCGGGAGATGTTTTAAGTGTGTGTGATAGGGCATAATGTAGCCAATTTCATTTAAAAAATTGATAACGTGATGAATAGAGATAAGGCTCGATCTAATGTACCTTATACTTTTCAATGTCGTAAATATAGAGAAGTTGGACATAATCAAAGACAATTATCTCTTGGAAGGGATGAGAAGCATGATGAGCATCAACAATCTTCAAGGAGAAGGGAAAAATGAAAGTCCTATGATGAGATGGATCATGATGACTAAAGTACATTTAACTTTTTGGATATAATTTTCTATGTCATGTTGTATTTTAGTTCATTCTCTATGAGCATATCATTAATGTTTTCTAAGAACACAGAGTCACTACCTAAATGGTTTTAAACATTAAGGAAAACATCTATTGTTATGTACCACATGTTGATGTTGTGAATTTGTTCTTCTTAAAAAAACAAGATTTGGGGATTAAAAGCTGATTATTATTTTGGAAGACGTTCACAAATTTGGGAACCCTATATGATCGAGGTAAATAGATTACTATGGTATTTTCATTGAGGAGTAAAGGTTATCTTATATTTTGAAGAATCTATAAATTTAAGTTGAACTTATAGTAATTTAGGTTTCTTATAGAAATGATTAACCTATCTTGGGAAAAATATTTTTAGGTTAGTTACTTTTTTTATAAGATGTTAAGAGTGGTTGATGTTGTTTGGAGATGAACGATAAAGTTAATTTTGGAAGACTAGGTTATCAAATCCTTCTTGTATTTGGGTTTCAATCTTAGTTTGGTTTAGTTTGAGGAATTTTAAGGAAAATTATTTATGAAATGTTCTGTGATGAAATTTGGGTAGTACTGTGGAATTTTGAAGATTTAAAAGTAGATTCCCTTTCTATGGGGTTCTTTATTTTTGAAGAGATGTTTTATCTTACACTTTATGTTTTTAAGATAATGTTTAAATATATAAAAAATAGATAGTTAATCACTTGTGGATTATGTGATTCTCTAGAAGATGATTCTTATGATTTTGATGAGACCATGTGTTTTTGAATGCCCATCATTTAGAGAAAACATTATTTTTGGTATAAACTTTTTAAAGATTGAAACTCTAATTGAAGGTAAGTATATTTCCTTGTGTTGTTATTATATGTAGTAAATTAATTCCTCAAAATTATTAAAAGGAACGTAAAACAAAAATGTTTGGGGTTTAAGTTTCCTACTGGGTAATTAAATACCATTTACACACATCATAACATTGTGATTTTATTCTGGTTAACATTCTCCTAATCATGTTTTCAATCAATCTCCATCAGAACATGACCCTTTGTTTTCTATTCCATATCCTTGTTTCCCTACATGGAATCCATGTATGGGTTAACTTGGGTGACCTTTGTACTTCCCTTTCTTTCTTTTATAGTAATAGTTTTACTGACTCCTTTTCCGATGTGGTAGTTTCAAGGAAATTTCCAAGCCCAATTTTAAAAATTGCAAGGACACAATTTCTTAAGGGGGGAAGAATGTAACGACCCAAAATTTTGAATAAATCTTGTTTCCTAATATTATGTTATATTTTATTTTTATACTCAACAAAAATGTTTCATTTAGAAACATGATAATAATTAAAATGAGACCATTGGGGTTCAACTGTTATATGACCATTGGTCAATATGACCGTTGGAAACTAAATGTCGTTGTTTTTGTCTCTAAATACAAGTGATCTTGGTTAATTAATATAGAAAGAAGATTCGATGGCCTCATCCAGTTGTCTCGGGCCAATCGAAGCCCATCTAACAGAACATTGGAAGGAGGTAGCACCACTGGGCTTTGCTCTGGACCAAACCCAAGACTAACTTCACAATATGAAGATAAAATGGAATCGCCTTTGCAAGAAGTTCACGCTGATAGAAATTACGACTCGTGCAATGTTAGCCGAGCCGCCCTCGGATTCTCCCACCTTAGCACACCTTACACGTAGGTCCTATGCTATGGTTATAAGGGGATATGTATATAGACCGTAACTACTTTGTGTAATACTTTGATAAAAAAAATTTGATTTCTTCTTATGGTGATGTTTGTGAATTTTCGAAATGTCCGAATAAATGTAGGATGTATCTTATTGGAGAATTTCGGAAAAAAGGGATATTTTAAAATATTTATGCAAACCTCAAATAATTCATGATGTCTAATGATTTTCAAAAAATGGTCTTTTGAAAATGTTTTCAGTAATAAATTTACTGTCTAATAAGATCAACATACTTTTTGGTGAATAGTGATTTATAAATAGTTATTTTACGCTTAGGATTAGTAATGTGGCCAAATGGGTTAGTATTCTCACTAAATGAAATTATTAATATAATTTAGGCACCTTGATTAAGTAATGTGATTCAATAAAATGGGTAAATAATTTATTCATAAATTATTAGTCAATATTAGTTTTTTCAGGTGAATAGTGTTTTTTAATAAAAATTTTAATTAAAAATATTTAGAATATTATTTTTATAAAATGGAGTTTATTTTTTAATTTAGATTATTGATATTATGTTAATTTAATTTTTGAGGATTTTTTTTTGAAAAAAAATGTTTTTTTCGGTGAATAGTGATTTTATTTAAATATTAAATTAAAAATATTTAGAAAGTTATTTTTATAAAATGGAGTTTATTTTTGGATTCATAGCATTGATATTATGTTAAGGTAAATTTTAGGGAGTTTTTTAAAAAAGTTAAATTTTCAGTGAATAGTAAAAATACAGTTTTAGGGTTTCGGTACGTTTAATGACATCATAACTTTGACATGATGCTTTCATGAGATATTTTAAGGTATGGTCGACTTATGAATAGTAAGATACGGTATGAGGTGTCCCAAGTGGCCAATACCATGAGGAAATACTAATTGTTTTGCCAATGCCACCAATGAGGTGTCCCTTGGCCATTAATGTCTTGTCCTCTCACTTCCCCTATAAATACAAAGCCATTCTATCATCCTTTCAATTCCAAAATCAAACTAAACGATGTTCTGGTCTCCTTACCTTCCAAGGAGTCCTCCCAAGGTTCCCCCAAGCCCTCAAGGTCCCAACCTTCGAGTTTTAAGAGTTACGTTTCAAGGTAAGGGTTCCTACCTCTCTCTTTCTTTTCAAGTACTCTCATTTATGTAATTTCATTTAAGCCCCATGTTCTTATGTTTGGGATGTTCTTTTATATTCATCCTACTGTACTTTTTATGTTCATATGATGAGATACCATCTCTTGCTTTAATCAATTCATTTTATAAAATTTTAAGTGGCGCTGTTAGGCTGCCGAATTGTTAAGGTATTCTTTCACCCTTCTCATTTTCAAGTCCTATTTTTATGTCAAGTCTTTCAATTTACATTTTATTATGTTGGGGTATGATATCTATATCTATCATACTGATATTTTATTTTCATATTATAAGATAACCTATTTGATCTCGTCAATTCATTTTATGATTTTTTAAGTGACGTCGTTAGGCTGCTGAATTTTCAAAAGATAAATCTTAATTTTGTATTCCTTACATGTTTTTCATTTAATATGTTATGTCTTTCAAATTTCATTTTCATTTTCTTATATCCTTTATATTCTGTGCCTCTACTGTTTTATGGATCATTTGTGAGTGGGTTCCCCATGTCCCCTCTCTTTTCAATGTTTTCTAAAACCCTGTAACATAGCTCTTATGCTGTAGATATTTTGTCTCAAAATGTATCTCTTTTTTTCTCAAATTACTTTATTTTATTAAGTGAAAACTCCAAAAACGTTCTTCTACAGGGGTATTCACATATATATCAAAATTTTCTATTTTAATTCTGGGATTTACATACACGAAACCCGCTTTCCTTTTCCGTGGGATTAAGTGAAATAAAGATCACGTCTTTAAAGAAGTTTTTAAAATGTTTTGACTATGAAATGAAACCCATTTCTTCTGTGCTATATGGGTTATTTATGAAATTATTGATGATTATATATGTGTCTCACATGATTATAAAGGAAAATTTATGGGTGCATCCTGATATCACTGCAAATCATTGGGTAAAGACTTAATCACTAGATTTGACCATTTTTTAACGACAACTTGGTGAATAACCTTGGTAATTTTAATGACCCCTTGGGGATGTACCATGGTGAAAAGGAAATTATTGTCTATGTTAAATTATTTAGAAACATCTTCATGTTATGAAATACGTTATTTTTATTAGGATATGCCTCATGATCTCCTTCTCATGCCTTAATGTTATTTTTCATGACTTTTGATGTATCCCAGGTTCATGTGTAAAATGATTCCCTTGTTTCCCTTACAGGGCCTTCTGCTCTCCCATTCCATTGTTTCATGCTCCCAGGTTATGAGATGTTGTAATAAACATAGGATGAACAAATTAATAAGCCATTCAAGTGTTTAAGAAGAATGTTTTATGTATTCATGTATTATGTTCTTGGTTTACAAGACACTAAACCTTAAAGATAATTGGTTTTGTATAATGTAATGAATGTTTATGTGATAAAAATGTGGGATGTTATAACTTTGGACCTACCGAATGACCAGGTGGGGCTACACTAATTTAAGGGTAGAGACCCTAGGAAATATAAATGCATTATAATAACTTGTGTTCTTGTGTGTTTTGGGTGTTTTGGGAATTAACAATAAAAAAAGAGTTCAAACAAGTTTTAAAAAGGAATTATCCACACTACCTGGGATTAGGAACTTGTTATTTTATTTTCAGCTATGGAACACAGAGGTCCTCGACAAGTAGTGCAGGCAGTTGAGGCCCAACAAGTTTATCATGTTGATCATAGGAGGGATGATCAAGAGGTGGTGGGTGACTAGTGCCAAAATATTCATTATGCTTTATAGAAGAAGAATCTATGAAATTATGAGTGCATAATCTCAAACATGGAGATGGAGATCTAGATTGAGGAGCTGGATATAGCATTTATCATGATCTAGGATCAGATAGAGTACTGGGTTTCTCCAGCTATGATCATGGTGTGAGGAGCTGTGGGTTAGTGGTGGATGGTTTACCTTAGGGAGAAAAAGGAAACTGAGTGTTTGCCAACTACCTTTGAGAAGGAGTTCCGAGAAGAATTACATTCTTTGATAATGAAGGCTGAAAATAGTAAGGTCATATTATTCCTAAAATAATATATTATATCGATAAGGGAGTTTGGGATAATTTTCAAGAATCACCTTTGTTTTTCACCGAACCTCTTACCTGATGGGGAGTTCCATGCAAGACGATTAGCGGAGGAACTCCTGACTTTTCATCAGTATGTTGTTAATCCATTCACTTTACCAACATATGTGGAGGTTCCAAAGAAGGTTAAAGTAGTGGGATGGATTCACATGCTGGGAGGTGTGTCATGAGAGTTGATCCATCCAATTTCGTCAAAGGGGAAGGCCATTAGAAGCACGTCTCCAGCAATAGGGCCTTCCAGGTTTCAACCGATGGGGAGTAGGCCTCAAAAATTCTAGTTTCGATCACCCTATCCTCTCCCTTTATCCATGGTCCTAGGATAAAGATTCATTATATGTTTAAGTCATTGGAATCTTTGGAATTAGTTCCCTATCGGAGTGTAGTATAGTGTGGGTGGAAATTTTTAGCACCCACCTCAGTAGAAGCAGTTTCCAGCGAGGCCTTTCTAGCAGTAGGGGAAGTGAGATCCTGCTCCACAAAGGGTAGAATGTACTGGATGAGGCCAACCTCAAGGTTCTCCTCATGACCATGATCAGGTCATGGTCGGCCGAGGGGAAGAAGAGTTGGGTGTGGGATGTTGCACGTCACAGAGGCAGTAGTCCAAGCAGGGTCATGATTTGTTTAAGTTATGATCAGCCTGTTTAGTAGTCTTTCTTGTGATATGATTGATTCAACATCTTAAAACTCCTTTGATTGAACCATTCAATCCCATGCCATCAGTCTAGAATTATAATTCCTTTCAATTCCCCTAGTGTTGAGTATGCTAGTTATAGGTCAGACCAGTCTGTTTCTTGTTTGTCAAGGATATAGAATAAGGTTGGGGACACATCAGTCCAGTGGGGATCTTCATCTGCTACAAATTCATCAATACGATTTCATCCAATTCATTGGATAGATGTTTTCCATGCACAATGTTATCTAATAATTCTAGGGAAGGTTATTGTTCATAGACATGGGTGTCTAGTGTTTAGCATTCTCTTGAAAGCGGAGTTTCCAGGAGGGCAGCCAGTGTGCAGAGCCCCTTATTTCTTTGTGAGCTGTGATGTTAGTGGAATTGTTAAAAATAGATTTGGTGGATGTCATGGAGATTTTCAGTGGGATCCTGGACATATTCCATGAACAGGATGGGACTTTACCCCCTCGACGCGATGTTGAGTTTGGGATAGACTTACTACATGATGACTGACCGATTTCAATAGATCCCTATCATATGGTGCCTTCTGAGTTGCAGGAAGGTTGATGGAATGATGAAGAATGTTTTTATGTTACCATGTGTGTCACCATGTGGTGCTCCAGTCTTGTTCGTAATGAAGGTATGCGATGGTCTTAGGCTATGCATTTACTACTGGAAACTGAATTGGGAAACAGTCAAGAACCATTACCCCCTCCCACGAATTGATATCCTTTTGGACTAGTTGAAGAAAGTTGGTTGGTTCTCTATGATTGGTTTATGGTATGGATATCACCAATTGAGGGTGAAAGAGGGTGACATCCCAAAGGCTACTTTCTTGTAAAGGTTTGGGAACTATGATTTCATGATTATGTCGTTCGGCATTACAAACACACCATCTGTGTTCAAGGGACACATGAACTCCATTTTTCACAAGTATCTTGACTAGTTCATGGTCATTTTCATCGACGACATTCTGATCTATTTGAAAATAAAGGAGGATTATGCGGAGCATATAGGTATGGTTTTGGAGGACTTCTATCACCACCAACACAATGAGAAGTTGTCGAAGATGAATTTTTGGACATGAGAGGTGCACTTTTTTGGATACATGGTTTCCTAAGAGGTAATAGTAGTGGTCCCATTGATGGTTCAAGCGTTTGTTTCTTGGGAATCACCCAATAACCTGGATGAGGCTTGTAGTTTCCCATGTTTGGAAAGTTAATAACGGCGTATTGTACACAAATTTTCTTATGTTGCGGCCCCATTGACTGCTTTAACCAGAAAAGGATATTCTTTTGTATAGAGTGATTAGTGCCAAATAAATTTCACTTATATAAATAGGAAGCTGGTCAGTGACCTAGTGATAAGGTTTTTAGAAGAATGGGTAACGTTATAAGAGTTTTGTGATGCATCTGGTCTAGGCTTGGGGTGAGTGCTGATGCAGCAGTGGGGAGTGATCTCTTATGGGTATAGGAAGTTACATCCTCACGAACGTAACTATGCCACCCAGAACCTGGAACTTGTTGCAGTCATGATCGCAATAATTTTCTAGAAGAAATTATATTGTCATGGAATTCTTCATGGTCTTCACGGATCACAAAATCATGAGGAATGTCTTCTCTAGCGAGGCTTGAACTTGTTGCAGAAGTGGTGGGGGGAGTTTCTTCTGGAATGTAACTTCAAAATCTCCTACACATCAGGAAAGGGGAACGTGGTGGCTGATTCCTTATGTAGGAAGTCATAAAATTATTTAGTTTGGGATTCCCAAGAGACAATGAAGGTAATGTGGATGTTTGATTCTATACATCTGGGATTAAGAGTGGATGAAAGTAGATGCTCTCTGTTTGAGATGATGGTGTAGTCTTCTTTAGTACTATATGTGGAGAAGTATTAGTGGGGAGACTAAGAGGATGGTGTGATGCATGATCGCCTTTTCTAGGGTGATTATCTAGATGGATGGTCAAAGGATAGTCAGAATTAGATGTGGTTCCATATGAAGCAGTTTTTCCCGATTGCGATGCACGAGTGAGTTCTCAGTGATTTCAATTAATTATCATTTGTGGTATATCCAATAGCCTCCAAAATGTACAACGTCTTGAGTGGACATTTTTGGTGGCCTAAGGTCAACAGGGTAGTGCGGGGGGGGGGGGGGGGGGGGTTGTGGAAAGGTTCCTAGTGATTCAGTATGTGAATACTGAACACTGTGTTCCTAATGGTCAGTTGTAGCCCTTAGATGTTCCCGAGTGGAAGTGGTCTGACATCTTGATGGATTTCATCACATAGATACCTAGGAATGTGGGAGGCTATGATGCCATCTAGGTAGTGGTGGAACGGTTGAAGAAATCATTCAACTTACTAGAAGTTAAGGAGATGAGCGCAATGGATTACTTATCACAAAGGTACGTTGGTGAAGTGGTACTGTTTCATGGAGTTTCAAGATCCATCATTTCGGATTGGGATAAAATCATTAATTAATGAGTCTGGAAGTGATTACAACATTATTTTGGAACCCAGTTATGGAATAACACCTCCTTCCACAATCAGAAAGATGGGAAGACACATAAAAACATCTAGATGTTGGAGGTTACGTTGTGGTCATGTATTAAAGAATCTGGGGGATCGTGGGTATGACACATTCCCCCGGTTTAGTTTTCCTACAATAATATCTATCACCGCACCATTTGGCATGGAACCATTTGTATCCTTGTATGGGAGACTGTTTCATTCATCCATGTACTGGAATGAGGATTGGGAGGTAGGATTTCTTGGCCCATAGGATGTGTAGAGTACAAACGATAAGTTTCATCTTGTTCATGAGAGGATTAAGGCAGACCAGGACATGTAGAAGATGTATACCGGTCATCGGAGGAGACCGGTTGAGTTTGAGGTCAGGGACCTCTTTTTCATAATGGTATCACCACTTCGTGGTCAGAGGAGTCTTGGTATAGGGAGTAATCTTTCACCTAGGTTCATCATAACTTTTGATGTGTTGGGATGAGTCAGCGAGGTGGAATATCAGTTGCAATTTCCACCATAGTTGGAGAGGGTCTATTACTTATATCATGTTTGTCGCCTCAGTTAGTATCTAAACGATGACTCCCACAACCACTACATGGGATAGTTGGAAATTGAGGAAAATGTGACGTTCATGGAGAGACCAATAAAAATCGAGGATCATAAATAGAATGTGATTCGTGGATGGTCGATTCCATTGGTTCATCTGTTGTGGAGGCATGGTAACCTTGAGGATAGTACTTGGGAACGAGAGGCATAGATTCATGCTTAGTACCTAGAGTTGTTTTTAATTTTTCTCTCGTATTTTCTTTGTTTCTTGTTTATGATGTAATGTTTGACCTCACTTGCTATATAATAATTGTTTTCCCTATTCTTGGATTTTTGAAAATATTCCTATCAATGGGAATGGGATAACCTGATCACTAATCAAGACAAATTAATGTGGATGCGTTTAAACCCATGAGGATGAGTCAGTGCCTCCCATAGCAGATAGAATATTGACATGGAGGAAGGAGCTCCCTAATCCAAGTATTTGGATAGTGTGAACTTTGGAGATTGTATGATTACTTGGGACGATGGGTCCTTAGTGTCAACCTAGTTAAACAAAAGATAGATGTCAGAGAGGTGTTCCTATATGTTGAGGATTCCTCTCCAGTTTTCAACAGAGTGTTTTTTAGCCCAAAGATGTATCTTAAGATGTGGTTGTTCATGCTCTATTTCATCTGGGTAAATTTTAAATTCTCGAGCATGAGAATAGTTAGAGAGGCATATTATAAAATAACATGGATTTCCCCTTTCAATTCCTTGGTGAAAATACAGTGTTAGTAGTGTTTATAGGGGCCAATGTCGCTTTATTTTAGATTTTTCAAAAAACACAGTTCCACCACATCGTTCCACCAAAATTGTGACACTGTTACTGTAGCACCATCATAGTCGTGCCATTATAGTGTCACCACTACTGTGTCACCATTATGGTCACACCATTATGGTGGCACTATTATAGTCCCACTTTCATTATAGCACTTTCACTGTCGCACCTGTTATGGTGGAAACATTATCGCGTCTCACCGACCAGTGTCACAACCCCTTCCCATTTTTTATTGTTTTTCTAGGTTCTCCCCTATTATGTGTTTTCTCCATTTAAAGTAAATATATCTCCTCACATCCATCCGCTGGTCTATCTCCACTTTCTCAAATGAAAAATATTTAATCTCAATTATTTCCACCATGTGAAACCTCCATGATACCTGGTCAAGCCATGATCCATCTTTTAAGAACATGGAAATGGTGTCACTGATTTTAGGATCTTACCTCTTCCTATGCCGAGATACTCTCTTACATTATCCTTTTTTGTTTATCATAGTTCATGTGGAGACTTCATCCAAGGACGAGTCATATTCTCATTCTGGATCCCTTCCCACTCATCCATCGAGTTCTTCCAGCTTATTGTTTCATCACATGTACTTTGTGAAAGAAGAAACATCGATCGTTTATCATCCAGGTAGGGATTTTATTTTCCTCCACATTTTCTATGCATCATTCAAGGTGGTTATATAAATGATTCCTTGTAAGTAATAAATGGATACTATTCTTTAAAGGATAATTGAACAAAAATTTATTATAACCAAAATAACACATGTACAAATAAAATAATGTGGAGGGTGTGATATGATGATTGGTCTCCTATTTTATTTTCTAAAAATTGACTATTTAATAAATATTTTGGCTTAAGCATTCTAAAAATCATGACCTTTGATGGTATTTTTTTATAATGTGGTGTTTAGTTTCATTATGATGTTTTGATATAGAGATATAACATGAATTTTGATTAATCATGTATACTCAGTTAAATTTAAAGGATTTTCCATGATCACAATGTTTTGTGATCACACCTATAATATTAAAGTTTAAATTAAAGAACCCTTGTCAGTTAAATTTTAACACACTTTGTTTTATGGATAAGGTTATGTATAATGTGTTATGGTCTAGGTTTTATGGGATTTGTATATGGGGTGGTAGAGGGGGTTCTGTTGGTGTCTCAGCCAGAAAGATTGATCGATTGTAGAAAAGATAATGTTTTAGTCAGTTGGACTGTCCTTTCCGTGTTACTGTCTCAGTCGGAGAGATTTATTGACTTTGGAATGGATGAACTTCTAGGAAGCTAAACGACATTAATGTTTTCTGGTGGTCATGAAGTGACATAGAGCATTGGGGATTCCATGTGGTTATAGACTTGTTATGTAGTGGGACTACATTGGGTATTTTTTAGGGTAGCTGGGCTGTATTGCTGGGTTGTGTGAGAAGGAATTGGCGATTTTACTTTGAAGAATGATAGTTGATAGTATTTGAAAAGGAATGTGCAGTGGTACTAAAATTCCAGTTTTGTTTGGTTGATTTGTGTTGTTGTGTAGTGGGACTACAGTTTGGTCTGGTTCATTTCATAGTTTGTTTATAGTTTTTAGTATCTTGGTATTGTTGGAATACTTTAAGTGAGTCCCGTAAAATTAATAACTATCAATTGAAAAAATATGGGGGGGGGGGGGGTTCATTCATTTTAGTGGTTGTTGTGTGGTTTTTTATGTATGAGTAGTAGAAAAAGCGGTGATGGTTTGGGCTTCTTGTCTATTCTTGGGGAACCCGTATTCTGGGGTTGAGTGCTTGATTACCTATATTTATATATATATATTAGTCAATTCTGTATTTGATACACACTACACCCTTTTTGGGAACTATGTTTTGAATTACTCCATTTCATGGGGGAGGGTGTCTTCCCCAAAATACTAGTAGGAGTATGGATGGATAGTTACTGATTTCATTCATCGCACCCTTTTTCATAACTTTCCACTCAGGCATATCTTGGTAGGTTTTAATAGCTTGAGGCTTATCATAGTCCAAGATTCTTCTGGTGAGGGTTTTTTATATAAGGGGCCTATGTGTTTTTGTGTCATATTTCTTTTCCCAAGTATCTTCAGAATGTGGCTCAGGTGTCTCCGAGAATGTTGTGTGGTTTTTGAGGTTTAGTTCACTTCGAGCATGCTGTGTTGTTGTTGAGGCCCAGGTTTCATTGGGCATGGCAGTGGTTGTTATAGCCCAGGTGGTTGTGGGCGTGGTTGTGTGTGATTTGAAGCCCAGGTGTCTACGGGAAGGTTGCGGTAGTGTGACTACATGTGGGAATAATGGCAACATCAAGGTGTCAGATCGTTAGTAATAAACATTTAACCAATGGGAAATGGTTGTGTAGGGTACCTAAATATTGATGTGATTATATTATTATTTTACTTCACTTTTGTTACTCAGGTGATTGTGCCTAGGTGAGGTCGGGAGGGTTAGTATTCCTTGGTAGGTGCATGAGGTTCTAATATTTTATCACATGGGCATTTGTATATTCACTCACTTGGGCACGATTATATTTAGTTTCCATAATTAGTATACTTATATGCTCAACCTACATATGTAAAAATATTTTCCGGTTTTCAAGAGGACATTGAGGATAGTTTTAGACCATACTGGCTTGAGAATCGGGATAGTTTTTGTTCCCTTTTGGTTTTCTTATTTTGGTACCTTATTTGGGAGTTCTTCCTTACTATGTATCAGTTTTAATTTTGAACATGCATGTGGGAATGGATTCTTGGAATTACTTTTACCATTATAATTTGGTGTTGCTAGTAATTTCCATCCTATCTCATGATTCTGTTTAATAAAAAGGAAAATGACTTCTATTTATGTGTTATTATATACCCTTAGTTCTAGTCGCCACTACAGGGCCTACTTAAGGCCGGAGTCAGGGCTTGTTATATCTTATTCACCTTGAATAAGGAATTGAAGGGAACTTTTTCATCCCTTCCCCCATCATGGAGATGATGGGTCATGAATACAGTGGATATGGGGCACAAAATGGAAACACATAAGACAATACCAAGGAGGGAAACTAAATCAACATTAAACCCCCTCTAATTAAACCAATACTAAATTACCTATTACATTGTCATCGGTTCTTCAAACCCACATCTAACAAAAAATGGTGAGTACATTAGGAGTGGTTATTTATAACTATCTCTAATCCATTTTGAGGCAGTTATAACCACTAAAAATTGATATATAACCCCATTAAACTGATCATTTTTAGAGATATTAAAAATTATAGTTATACTCATTCACATACCACTTGAGTGTCATAAAATATATCAATGTAGACATTTTAACAATCTTTACATTCAGATAACACCTCATCTTGACTTCTTTAATTTCATAATCCTTATATTATAATTTTTTCATAAAATATAGATTATTCTATCACATTGCATCAAGAGATTGACATTCAAATCTATAGATTAGACTTAGTTCGTTAGTGGTTTAGATCTTAGGTGAATAACTATAAATGATCCAACACATACCACTATTTGGGATTAAGAATCTAACAATAAAATCACATACTAAGGCATGATTTCTAGGTGCCTTTATATTTAACACATAAAATATCATCTCATGAACCATCATATTTACCTTCATTTGATGCTTTACTAAATAAATATGAATAACCCACAAATGAATTTACTTCCCATAAACTCATCATGTACATTAATTTTCTTAAAACTACCTTGGATCACATGGTCTTTGATGTTAGATCAATGATAATCATCATTCACATCATTACTTGTTACTTTCATCATAACTAGAGAATTTTGGAAACTCCATTTTTCATATTTTATTAACCTTCTCCATACATGGATTAATATCATCAAAAAAATTCAATTCTAATCATTCATCACACTTATTTTATGTATTTATGATCAATGGTAATGATTTTAACAACATCACATTTAATTATTTTTCATACTATAAAATTTGGAATTATTCCTTTATTAATATTATGATGACTATGGAATTGATTAACTGTGGAAATTTTGATCGACCTTATGTCTATAATGATCAACCACATGACTTATTGAATTGACTATATAACCAATTGACCAGCCATATGAAGAGTTAGGAAATATAATATATGTATGAATAAAATGTTCAAATGAATGATTGTTGAAGGATCAAATGTGAGGTAGTGTATCGACCACATGAATAAATCACTAATTATGCGGATCAACCATGAGGAATTGTATAAACTGAGAGTACCCAACCCTAGTTGCCCATAGTCGGTCCCTTATTTGATTATTTTGGCATAATAAAAGGAATAAAAATCCCTAAGTACCAAGTAGTTTTGTATTATTGGAATCAAGATACATGCATAAGTTCAACTTTACATAAGGAAAGGATAAACAACACTAAATTATTCCACTAGAAACATCATGTCTCCCATATTATGCTTAAATTTCACTCATAATATACTTCATCATGTACTGAGAAAAATGAAACATACGAAAGGGGTGAGCTTAAAATCTCAGTAAGATTAAGCAATATATCATAACATTGAATAAACATAAGACATGGTGAATAATTGAAAACACAAGCCTTTAATAATGAACATTCACACATTATGGATGAAGTATGTGTTAAGTAAATAATGCCATAATAAAAAATAATCATGGGTATTCTAATAGTCTAATAACTACAAGAAATTAAAATAAATGCATCATAATTAGGGATGTTCATATGGTGTACATCATAACCATACCGTACATGCCTCGTTCTCGGATCATAAATAATCATTTTTTCAAGGCCGCGTGCCAAGACCATAGTTTGTTTCATGAGACCTACCGATGCATATAGGGGCTATAGCGTGCCCCACCCATCACATAATAAGTCCAATTCATTCCTAATTTTAGTGGGGTTAAACATAAACAACATATAAATTCATATTAAAACTATCATATGAAATGTAACTATCTTTCCCAAATCATTAAACATAAAACACTAACCATTCCGAGTAATATTGTGAATGGATTCATGATAGTTCATACACAATAGAGTTATTCATAAACCATTAAATAAAATATGTTAGATGACTTCATAAATTTATAAACCCAACAATACATAAGAAACCACGACAGTGTTGAATCAAAGGAAAATACTCTTATAAGATCATTAAGAAATCTTGAGATAAATATTATTTTATATTAAAAAAAAGAGTTCTTTTGAAAAAATAGATTTATAAAACCATAATTGAAGTAAGGTAATATTTTCATAAAATAATTAGTGAATTTATAAATATAATGGTTTCCAAAAACTAATTATATATTTCCCTTGAAAATAGGTATGTAGTTGAGATATTCCCTTAAATCGGGCTTGTATTTTGAAATCAATTTTGAATGTTCCTTTTAAAACATAAAACTATCCATAAAATAAGGAAGGATTATGGTTGGTAATAACATATATAATTCTCACAAAGAATTTATGATGAGTAAATAACAATAAATAATTATTTCTTTGAGTTAATTAGAAAATGAAAGTAAGCCAAATAATAATGGGAATTCGGGTGGAAAACCCCTTACATTAACTCCGAACATCTTCCTCTCTCACAATTAAGCTCTCTAAATATGAAATTATACTTATTAATAAAATATTTAATAACCTATTAGACATTTATTTAGGTTACCATAATTCAGGTTAGTTAATTTATGTCTTTATTGATAAGTTATTGTATTGAGTTCTGTCGTTCCAGACTGTTCAATCTCTTTATTTTCATATTTGGATCACTTGTTTTTATGTATGTGGAATAGATGTAAATATCAAGAATTGAAATTATATATTATTTATGAAAATAAATAGGATTTATTGTTCATTTATATAACTTTTTTACATTTAAATAGGATGAATTATTATATTTAACATTAACGATAATTGTTTGGGTTAATTTGTGGGTTTTGATTACAACGAACTCATTTTTCGTTATAACATAATACCATTTGTATAAAGGGATTAAAGAATCTAAAATAGGTTATATTAAATACATAATAATCTGGTTCAACCACATCAGTAATGTTTTCATGACCATAATTGAGAATGATAACAGAAATTGAAATGCCATCGTTCTTGAATGTGGAAAATTGACACTTCTTGGATGGTGTTCTTGCTAATAGTATAAAAGAGGGTAAAAGGGAGATATGATGATAAATTATTAAACAATCACGAAACAATTATAGTACATATAAGTTATTAGAATCATCACAAATTTTGGATTAGTATAGGAAATAGAAAAAAATAACTTGAAAGGAAAGACAATGAATTGAAAATAGGAAATTACCTGTTGAACCAAACTTCCTTGAGGGCCTCTTTAATGGAGAGGTTTTTGACTCTTTATGAGACATAGACATTATGGACGTGGGAGAGGAGGTTGGAAGGATATTTGAACAGAATTTAGAGTTGTCAAAAGGCTTGAGAGGAGTGAAGAGAAGAGGGAGTGAGAGGGGGTTTTTATAGTGGAGGGGAGAGAGGATTTCATATTATAAAATTCATTAATTTATTATATATCCTCAAGTTAAGTAATATTGAGTATTCCATTACCAATAATAGTAATTTTATCATTTTAGTTCAAACCATGTGGGCTTACATCACTTGTGTTGTCATGAATAGTGGATTTAACAGATAATTTGCATATATGGTATTTTACCATATTTCACTATTCATAAAAATTCATGTATTTCAGAAAAATACCAAAAAATTACCCCAACCATTGTTGAACATGTAGAATCCAAGAATGAAGTCCATTTTTTAATGATAATTTTCTAAATATTATTATTTTTATATTTAATTTTAATTATAATTTATTATCTAAAACCATATTTAAAACATTCAATAACTTATTCTAAAATATAGGTATATCATATTTTTAACATCAATATTATTTAGATATTATCAGAGGATAGGTTACTATTCATTAGGGTATATCACTATTCATAAGGGTATGTTAGAATTAATAAGTTAGGTTACAATTCACAAAAAAATAAGTGTTTCTTATTGGACACCAAATAACTTACTGATCACAACTATGATTGTTGGATTTTTGAAATTCACATCAAAGAAGTGAAAAATTTATTTTTTTAATGGTGACATAGAACATAGTAGTTAAATATGTTGTGATTCAATGTGAGTATGACATATTTAAAAGATAGAAATTTACAGAATAAAAAATATTTGGTTGTTACATAAACCACATGTAAAAACCAATTACTGTGATGTTGTGGACTGAACACATATAATGGAACACCATGAACATCCCGAATTTTCAAGTAAATAGATTTTATTTAATAAATATCAGGGATTCATAAAGAAAATTCATGTCAATATTGAGTCAATTAGAAAATTTATCTAGGTCTTGTAAATATTTATTTCAATATTATTAATAAGAAACACACGTTGATCGTTTCATCTGAATCATGGGTATTAAAAACCTCTAGTCATGTGGCCATTGAACCCTTTTTATAAAAGCTCTCTAGGTTTTTGAATATAGCTAGAACATATAATATTCCAAACTATTGATGCTTGTAATAGAAATATTTAATTATCACTTATCATTTTAACCATTAAATATCAATTCATACAATCATCTATTGTTGGATATTCTACTAAGAATTATCTATCCAGTAATTTTTTAAATAACAACTTCTTTCTTTTCCAATATGTGAATTGGCCTTTGAACTACCAATGGAAGCCAACACGAGTCATAATTTCCCATATATTATGGGAACCATCTTCAATATCTAGGTAAATGGTGGATTCTCAATCAACTGCCCATCTCTCATTGAGAACTATTGACTTGTACATTGAGTAAAAACACAATAAAAATCCAAATAGAACTTTAGAACCTCAAGATAATTTGATAGTAATCTTAAACAAAAGTCTTATGGTCCATATAAATCATACTAATGGTAAAAATTATGTATGGTTATCATGTGTTGTGGTATCATAAGTAATAATACATATTTTTAAGAATTTTTCATTGGTCAATCACAAGTATAGGATATCATTTTGACTCAGTCATTGATTATAACACCTAATGTTTTGGGTGTCACTAAATGTTCCAATAAATGATCATGTGTATTAGTATATCAAATTGAGATAATTATCAACATGTATAATTTGATCAACGATATTGATTCATGTATAAAAACATGAAGGATTGCTTTTTGGTACAGTTTCTTATCTCAATTTAATCATTCTTGGTAAAACATTAATTGGATGATCAATAGAGGATTTTCAACATCTAAATGGGAAAATATATTCATGGCTAGTTGACTAAGGAAATTCTTCAAAGACTAAATATATTTCCATGGTAGGTGACAAAAATTCCATCCAATAAATTAAATAAAAAAACTAAATCATTCAATGATGATGAAAAAATGTATGCATCATATTTATGAGATATCATGAGACAAATATATTATATTAGATAGTGTGTATTAATAGGTGGTTTTCCTAGTTATAACATATCCTTGTTTCTTTTGGGTCCATGGTGTGTTTCTAGATTCCAATCCTGGTTTATGAGTACAAGTCACTTTAGTCAATATAAGGTCCAAGAGGGTCATAGAAAATGTGTATCCACATGTTCTTCAAATTGAGATGAATTGGATATTAAGATGATGTTGGCCCAACACACTATGACAAGTGAGAATTAGAGTGTTAATGATTCAATTAAATATATTCAATTATATTATTAATTATTAGAATAATTATATTTTATTTTAATTATAATGTAATTCACATGTTCTTTATTTATAATAGTTAATGCAACAAAATTTTATTTTTTGAGTAATAATGACATATTGATGGGTTCTTAAATAAATATAAAAAATGAGTGCAGTATGTTACTTTTAATTTCATAACGTGGAATTTAATAATTGAAAAATTAATGGCGTAGTATTCATGCCATTTATGACACATTTAGTTACTCATTCAGTCTGTTTTCTGTCGGTTTAAGGTGATAAACATTTCCTAGGGATTGAGTGAAATTTTATAGAGTCAATCCAACATATTTATCTCTTTTTAGATACTGTGATAGTTCATCTAGTAGAAAGATTTATTTTTGAGTCCCCTCTCTATAGCATCCAGTCTTTTTATAACATAACATTCATTTCATTACATGGAACTGAGGATCTTTAAGGTTTAGTGTCTTGGAATCCAAGAACTTAAAACATGAAAACATAAAATATTCTTCATAAACACTTGAAAGGATTATCCTCACGTCCATCCTAGGTTCATTACTGCATCTCATAACCTGGGGAAATACATCATAAGAAAGGGTGAGTAGAAGGCCCAGTAAGGGAAACATGATAAACATTTTACAAGCGAACATGAGATACTTCAATAATGTCATGAAAAGAATGTTAAGGCATGATAAAAAAATCATGAGGAAAATCATAATAAAAATAACATTTTTCATAACATGAATATGTGGCTTAAACATTTAATATTGAAAATCGTTTCGTTTCACCAAGGTTCATCCCCAAGTTGTCGTTAAAAATTACCATGGTTATTCACCAAGGCGTCGTTAAAAAAATGGTCATATCTAGAGATTAAGCCTTTACCCAATGCATTGGAGCGCTATCAGGGCACACCCTTAAATTTTCCTTTATTATCATGTGAGCCAAATATATCATCATCAAACATTTCATAAATAACCCATATAGCATAAAATAAATGGGTTTCATTTCATAATCATAACGTTTTCAATACTTCTTTAAAGACATGATCTTTATGTCACTTTAAACCCACGGAAAGGGAAAGAGGGTTTCATGTATGCAAATCCCAGAATTTAAAATAGAAAATTTTGATATACATGTGAATACCCCTGTAGAAATAAGAGCTTTGAGTATTCACTTTATAACATAAAATAATATTTAGAAAAGAGAGAGAGGCACTTTGAGACGAAAATTCTGCAGCATAACGGCTATGTTACAAGGTTTTAGAAAACATTGAGAATAGAGGGGACATGGGTCAAACATTCATAAATGACCCATAAAACAGTAGAGGGACAAAATATAAGGTATTTAAGAACATGGTAATGAAATTTATAAATATACTATATGAAATGAAGAACATGAAAGGAAGAAAAAAATAAGATTTCTCTTGTGAGAATTCGGCAGCCTAACTGCGTCACTTAAACATCAACAAAATTGAATTGACAAGGTCAAATAGGGTCTCTCATCATATGAAAATAATAGTCCAGTATGATATATATATAGATCATACCCCAACATAATAGAAAGGAACTTGAATGAATTGAACTGAAAGTAGAACTTCAAAACGAGAAGGGTGAAGAACCACTTAAAAATTTGGTAGCCTAACGGCACCACTTAAAACATCAAAATACTGAATTGAAGAGATCAAATGGGGTCTCTCATGGTATGATTATAAAAGATAAGTATGATAAATTTAGATATCATAACCCAACATAAAAAAAGGAACATGAAATACTTTACATGAAAATAGATCTTGAAAAATGAGAGGGCAGAAAGAATCCGTTACAAAAATTTCGGCAGCCTAACGGCGCCACATAAATCTTCATAAAACGAAATAATGAGAGTAAGAGGGGATCTCTCATTATATTAACATAAAAAGGTCAGTAAGAGGAGTATAAAATAATATCCTCCAACATAAGAACATGGAGCATAAAAGGAATGACATAAAAGAGATCACTTGAAAAGAAAGAGAGGAGTCGGATCCCTTACCTTAAAACATAACTCTTAAAACTCAATGGTTGGGACCATGAGGGCTTGGGGGAACCTTGAGAGGACTCCTTGGGAGGTAATTAGACCAGAACTTCGTTGGGGAAGAGTGGGGAGTCGAATGGATGAGAGGAGGGCTTGGTATTTATAGGGAAAGTGTGGGGACAAGACATTAATGGCAAAGGGACACCTCATTAGTGGTTTTGGCAAAACCATGGGCTTGCCCATGGTATTGGACACTTGGGACACCTCACAAAATAATTCACCCCCTTCATTCTAACATCACTTAAAATATCTCATGACATCATCATGACATAGTTATGATTTCATTAAACATACAGAAACCCTAAAACTGTATTTTTACTATTCACTGAAAATTCAACATTCTCAGAAAGATCCCAAAATTTCACCTTAACCAAATATCAATGCTATGATTTCAAAAATGGACTCCATTTTATAAAAATAATTTTCTAAATATTTTTAATTTAATTTTTGTAAAAATTCACTATTCACAGAAAATTCATTTTTTTTAGAAAAAACTCCAAAAATTACCATAGCATAATATCAGTGCTATGAGTTCAAATATGAAATCTGTTTTATAAAAATAATTTTCTAAATATTTTTAATTAAATTTTTAATTAAAAAACACTATTCACCCGAAAAAAACTAATACTTGAATAATAATTTTATGAAACCGTTATTTCACCATTTTATTGAATCACATTACTTAATCACGGTGCCTAGATTATATTAACACTTTCTTTAAATGAGATTACTAATCCATTTGGACACATTACTAATCCTAAGCGTGAAATCACTATTCATAATTCACTATTCATCAAAAATCATGTTGATCTTATTAGACTCTAAATTTTGTACTGAACATAATTGTAGAAGACAATTTTTTGAAAATCATTACAAATTTTTAATTATTTAAGGTTACCATAATTTTTTTTTAAAATAATCCTTTTTAAAATTTATCAAAAACATGCATACTTTTTTTATCTGGTCATTTAAAAATTCATAAACTTCATCATAAGAAGAAATCCCAATTTTTATTTAAATCAAATGATTACACATGGCATTTATGGTCTCCTTACATATCCCCTTATCACAGCAGCATAGGACCTAAGTGTAAGGTGTGCTAAGGTGAGAGAATCTGAGGGAGGCTCGGCCAACATCGGACGAGTAGTAATTTCTATCAGTTTGAACTTCTCACGAAGGAAATCTCGTTCTAGCTTCACACGATGAAGTTCATCTTGGGTTTGGTCCAGAGAAAATCCTAGTGGTGCTACCTCCTTCCCAAGTTCTGTTAGATGGGCTTCGATTGGTCCAAGACTATTGGGTGAGGCCATCGAATCATCTTTCTATATTAATTAACCAATATTGCTTGTATTTAGAGACAATAATCAAAACATTTAGTTTCCAGTGGTCATATTGACCAATGGTCATATAACAGTCAAAAACCCAATGGTCTCATTTTAATTATAATCATTTTTATCAAATAAAACATTTTTTTGAGTATAAAAATAAAATAAAATAACACATGAAATTAGGAAACAAGATTTATTCAAAATTTCGGGTCGTTACAATCTTCCTCCCTTAAGAAATTGTGTCCTCGCATTTTTTAAAATTGGGTTTTGAAATTTCTTTGAAAGTCCCACATCGGAAAAAGAGTCAGTAACACTATAACTTTAAAAGAAAGAAATGGAAGTACAAAGGCCACCCGAGTTTACTCATACTAGGATTCCATGTTGGAAACATGGACATGGAGGAGAAAACAAAGGGTCACGTTCTAAAGGAGAGTGATAGAAAACATGATTAGGAGGAATTTAACCACCAGAAAATCCCAATATTATGATGTGTGTAAGCGGTCTTTGATTACCTAGTAGGAAACGTAAACCAACAACGTTTTTGTTTTACGTTCCTTTTCATAATTTTGAGGAATTCATTTACAACATATAATAAAAAGAAATAAGGAAATATATCCCCCTTCATGTATAGTTTCATACTTTAATATGTTTCTACCAAAATAATCTTTTCTCCAAACGATGAGCATTCAAAACTACTTGGTCTCATCAAAAGACAAGAATCATCTTCTAGAGAATCATTTAATCCACAAAAGATTAACTATTTATTTCTTATATCTTTAAACATTATCCCAAAAATAGAAAAGGTAAGGTAAAATAACTCTTCAAAAAGAAAGAATCCCATAGGAATGGATACTACTTTTAAATCATCACGGTTCCATGGTACTACCCAAAGTTCATCATAGACCATTCCATAAATAATGGTCCTTAAAATTCCTCAAAATAAACTACACTAATATTGAAATCTAAATACAAGAAGGATTTTATAACATAGTCTTCCAAAGTAAAATTCATTGTTCATCTCCAAAAAACATCAACCACTCCTAACATCTTATAACAAAAGTAGCTAACCTAAACATATTTTACCCAAGATAGGTTAATCATTCCAATAAGTAACCTAAATTACTATAAGTCCACCTTAAATTCATAGATTACTCAAAATATAAGTCAACCTTACTCCTCAATGAAAATACCGTAGTAATCTATTTACCTCGATCATATAGGGTCCCCAAAATAGTGAATGTCTTCTAAAATAATAATCATCCTTTAATCCCCTAACCATCTCTGTCATATTAATACGTCAATCATTGCATTTCCTATCAAATTGGTTATTGGGACATGTTCTTCAATTTCCCTCCATTAACTAAGAATAGAAACTATAAGTAGGGGCTTAAATACATAGCGAATAATCATGAAAAGAAAACCTTAAACATAAAAGGATGAACATGTAGAATAAAAGTATATCCTAACTTTTGATCCCCTAGGTTCCAAACTAGGTTATCCATGATCATATATTCTTATGTGAATCTTTATATTGTTTTATCCTTGTTCCTTTAATAATGGTTCATACTAATCTTATGAATTTACCAAAGCATATCCCCCGGGAGTGTCGTAACCAAGAGTGCAGCAAGGCCCGTTGTCGTGCACCAGTTCCCGTTTGAGTCTAGCTCAAAGCGGTGTTTTCGGGTTTTACCCCTATGTACATCTGTGCCAGAGCCACCTCTACCTGCTCGTATCCAGACAGGGATGTATTTGCTTGGAAACCCATTACTCAATACTCACCAAAATACCAGGATGATTTCCTATATATAAACTTTTCTATAGGCTTCTTCATAAAGTTTTTATATCCTAATTTCCAAAAATAACTAAACCATCCTTTGATACCAACTATAGCATCCCGTCTTTTTATAACATAACTTTCATTTCATTACACGGAACTGAGGATCTTTAAGGTTTAGTGTCTTGGAAACCAAGAACTTAAAACCTGAAAACATAAAACATTCTTCTTAAACACTTGAAAGGCTTCTCCTAACGTCCATCCTAGGTTCATTACTGCATCTCATAACCTGGGGACATACATCATAAGAAAGGGTGAGCAGAAGGCCCAGTAAGGGAAACAAGATAAACATTTTACAAGCGAACTTGAGATACTTCAATAAGGTCATGAAAAGAACTTTAAGGCATGATAAAGAAATCATGAGGAAAATCATATTAAAAATAACATTTTTCATAAGATGAATATGTGGCTTCAACATTTAATATTGACAATCGTTTCGTTTCACCAAGGTCCATCCCCAAGGTGTCGTTAAAAATTACCATGGTTATTCACCAAGGCATCGTTAAAAAAATCGTCATCTCTAGAGATTAAACCTTTACCCAATGCATTGGAGTGCTATCAGGGCGCACCCTTAAATTTGCATTTATTATCATGTGAGACACATATATCATCATAAAACATTCCATAAATAACCCATATAGCATAAAATAAATGGGTTTTATTTCATAATCATAACTTTTTCAAAATTGCTTTAAAGACATGATCTTTATGTCACTTTAAACCCACGGTAAGGGAAAGAGGGTTTCATGTATGTAAATCCCAGGATTTAAAATAGAACATTTTGATATATATGTGAATACCCCTGTAGAAATAAGAGCTTTTAGTATTAACTTTACAACATAAAATAATTTTTAGAAAAGAGAGAGAGGCACTTTGAGACGAAAATTCTGCACCATAACGGCTATGTTACAAGGTTTTAGAAAACATTGAGAAGAGAGGGGACATGGGTCAAACATTCATAAATGACCCATCAAACAGTAGAGGGACAAAATATAAGGGATTTAAGAACATCGTAATGAAATTTGAAAATATACCATATGAAATGAAGAACATGAAAGGAAGAAAAAAAATAAGATTTCTCTTGTGAGAATTCGGCAGCCTAACGGCGTCACATAAACATCAACAAAATTGAATTGACAAGGTCAAATAGGGTCTCTCATAATATGGACATAATAGTATAGTATGATAGATATAGTGATCATACCCCAACATAATAGAAAGGAACTTGAATGAATTGACATGAAAGTAGAACTTCAAAATGAGAAGGGTGAAGAACCACTTAAAAATTCGGCAGCCTAACGGCGCCACTTAAAACATCAAAATACTGAATTGAAGATATCAAATGGGGTCTCTCATCGAATGATCATAAAGGATCAGTATGATAAATTTAGAGATCATAACCCAACATAATAAAAAGTAACATGAAATACTTTACATGAAAATAGATCTTGAAAAATGAGACGGGAGAAAGAATCTGTTACAAAAATTTCGGCAGCCTAACGGTGCCACATAAAACTTCATAAAACGAAATAATGAGAGTAAGATGGGATCTCTCATTATATGAACATAAAAAGGGCAGTAAGATGAGTGTAAAAGAACATCCTCCAACATAAGAACATGGAGCATAAAAGGAATGACATAAAAGAGATCACTTGAAAAGAATGAGAGGAGTCAGATCCCTTACCTTCAAACATAACTCTTAAAAATCAATGGTTGGGAACTTGAGGGCTTGGGGGCACCTTGGGAGGACTCCTTGGGAGGTAATGAGACTAGAACATCGTTGGGGAAGAGTGGGGAGTCGAATGGAAGAGAGGAGGACTTGGTATTTATAGGGAAAGTGAGGGGACAAGGCATTAATGGCCAAGGGACACCTCATTAGTGGTTTTGGCAAAACCATGGGCTTGCCCATGGTATTGGACACTTGGGACACCTCACACAATAATTCATCCCATTTATTCTAACATCCCTTAAAATATCTCACGACATCATCATGACACAGTTATGATGTCATTAAACATACAAAAACCCTAAAACTGTATTTTTACTATTCACTGAAAATTCACCATTCTCAGAAAGATCCCAAAATTCACCTTAACCAAATATCAATGCTCTGATTTCAAAAATGGACTCCATTTTATAAAAAAAATTTCTAAATATTTTTAATTTAATTTTTAAATAAATTCACTATTCACTGAAAATTCAATTTTTTTTCGAAAAAACCCCAAAAATTACCATAGCATAATATCAGTGCTCTGAGTTCAAAAATGAAATCTGTTTTATAAAAATAATTTTCTAAAAATTTTTAATTAAATTTTTAATTAAAAAACTCTATTCACCCGAAAAAAACTAATACTTGAATAATAAATTTATGAAACCGTTATTTAACCATTTTATTGAATCACATTACTTAATCAAGGTGCCTAGATTATATTAACACTTTCTTTAAGTGAGATTGCTAATCCATTTGGACACATTACTAATCCTAAGCGTAAAATCACTATTCATTATTTACTATTCATCAAAAATCAAGTTGATCATATTAGACTCTAAATTTTGTACTTAACATAATTGTAGAAGACAATTTTTTGAAAATCATTACACATTTTTAATTATTTAAGGTTGACATAATCATTTTTTTAAAATATCATTTTTAAAATTCATCAAAAACATGCATACTATTTTTATCCGGTCATTTAAAAATTAATAAACTTCATCATAAGAAGAAATCCCAATTTTTATTTAAAACAAAGGATTACACATGGCAGTTATGGTCTCCTTACCTAACCCCTTATCACACCAGCATAGGACCTAAGTGTAAGGTGTGCTAAGGTGAGAGACACGAGTAGTAATTTCTATCAGTTTGAACTTCTCGCGAAGGTGATCTCGTTCTAGCTTCACACAATGAAGTTCAGCTTGGGTTTGGTCCAGAGCAAAGCCCAGTGGTGCTACCTCCTTCCCAAGTTCTGTTAGATGGGCTTCGATTGGTCCAAGACTACTGGGTGAGGCCATCGAATCTTCTTTCTATATTAATTAACCATGATTGCTTGTATTTAGAGACAATAATCAAAACATTTAGTTTCCAGCGGTCATATTGACCAATGGTCATATAACAGTCAAAAACCCAACCGTCTCATTTTAATTATAATCATGTTTATCAAACAAAACATTTTTGTTGAGTATAAAAATAAAATAAAATAACACTTGAAATTAGGAAACAAGATTTATTCAAAATTTCGGGTCGTTACACTCTCCTTATCTATCATGTTCTATAGAGAGAAAATCAATTGAAGTCCAAGAACACACTAATCCAGGTTTTTGGATTGGTCATGTGGTATTCTGACAATAGAAGGAACAACATAAAGCATTTTTATATTAAAAACTAACACTCAAGAATTGATGATTGGATTTTAAGAAGACATAGAGAATATGCAGCCGATCTAGAGGGATCCTGAATCGATTCATTCTTGTTATATTGATCCGACTTCAGGAAGAATGTATTGGGATTATGTCACCCATCGAGGTATTGTTTATGATTTATTTTATATTTATTTTATTCAAAATTAATTTTTTTGTTGATTCATGGGTGATCCTAGAGATCAATATACTAGATCTAATATTACGTTATATATCATAATGTTGTTTTTTGAAAATATCAGAATCAAATTATTCTTTAAGTCTGATTTTTATAAAAAATATTGGAATTAATAATGATAAATAATGTAATTAATAATACCTAATAATATAATAAATATAAGACATAATATTAAACAATATTTGAATTATTAATAATAATTTCTTTAATTAATTATAATTGATAATAATTTATATAATAGTTCATAATAATAAATATTAGTAATAGTAATAATTACTACTAAAATTAGTAATTATTAATATTTTAATAAATAATAAATTATCATATATTTATTAATATAAATTTTAATATAACTAAAAAAGAAATATTAAAATTATTAGAAATTAATAATTTTTTTTTTCAATTTATAATAATTAATATTCAAATTAATAAAAATTGATATTAAAATTAATAACAAATTAAAATATATGTTATTATAATAAGAATTATTATAAATAATAATTTAAATTTATATAAATGATAAAATTTATTTTAATTATTGATAATTAATAGTATATGAAACTATAATTAATATTTCTAATATTAATTTCGTTTAATTCAATCTTAATTATTAATATTTTCAATAATTATTATTATCGACTAAATATTTATCCATTTATAATTAATATATTAATTTTTATTAATTCTTATAATAATTATTGTTAATTACATAGTCAACTATAAATTAATATTTTTAGAAATTTCATAAGTCCCCCTCAACTCAATTATAAATGGGAACCTTCTTCATCACATATTCAAATCAAGTTGAACCTTAAAGCTTAACAATAGCCTAATAATTTCTCTTATTAACATCTATATCCACATTTTTGTGGTTCTTAGCTTGTCAAAAGACCGAAAATAGTGCCCCTAAGAGGAGATCTAAAGGATGTTCTCCAAAGAAGAGGTAATTGTCTTTACTGATTCATTTATGATAATTTATTCCTCAACATCGTCATCATGTGATGTTTCTTATGTAAATTTATTAATCTTGTATAAAATATATTCTAATATTTTAATATGATTTTTGAACAACCACATTTGATCTTTAATCCGTCTTATAAAAAAAAGATGCAACACATGTGTGTGCGTAGGACTTACTATCATCAAGTTACGGTGTAATATATTTTTCATCACCACTTTTTTGGATAGATATAATGATAGAAAGGATAAATATATATTTATAATATAATTATAACATTGTATTGAATCAGATAATTAATATACTATTCACTTCTTTTCAATTTAATAATTAAGTAAACAACATCGTCGCCCGTGCGTACGAACGACCTGCCATATTCCTGACATGATGCAATACATTTGAAATGTGAAAAATTCAATACTTATTATATGAATTTATATAATGAATATAAATGTTATATATATATATTTTTAGTATCTTTCTATAGCTGATGGAACTAAATACTATTTACGCGAACTAGAACTTATATGACAAAACATGCATTGGAAAATGATGCAGTTAACACATGAGAGAAGGATAATAATGAAATATTAATAAAAATGGGTGATCGCATGGTATTAGAGAATCATATAAAATTTAATAAATTTGAATGTGGTTCTATAATATGTTAATAACATTATTCAAACCATTTTTTAAGAGTTTCCGGTGAGTAGGATGGAAATCAAACTGAAGGTAAGGGTTAAATTCACAATCTCATGATTATACAGGATTTTTATACGTATGTAATTACAAGGAAATATTTATATTAAATAACCATGTTTTTAAATAATTATTTCTAATATATTTCTATTATTCCTATATAATTTTGAAAAATATTTTTTATCTGTATATGTATTTTTACTAACTGATTTTAATGGAATCTTTTGGTTGTTTCCGTAATAAGGTACTTTTGGAATTTTCCAGAAAATGATTGATAAGAATGTTTTTTTTCACTTAAATAACATTTAATGATTTTTATGATTTTATGATATGTTAATTCCATCTAACAACCCTTAAAATCTAACACGGTTGTTTCGAAAGATGTTTTTATTTCAAAATTTGCATCGAATCATTTGAAAATAAAATATTTACAACGTATGAATGATAATTTCCTCAATAATTTATCCAAGTGATTAGTCAAAATTCTTTTTCATCTAAGATAATAATATTTTATGTTACTTATTTTTTATTGGATTTATTATTGAAGGATACTAACGTTATAATTTCTATGGTTGGTTTATTTTTATGATCAAATGATATTTAGGAACCCCATTTATTTTAGTGTGTTATGTTATCATGAAATGTTTATGAAACCCATTTCATTTCATGGTTTATGATACAATAAATGATTTATAATCATGTAGAAGACATATGTATGAGTTTCATTATGTGATGATGGAGACCTATATCTATCTCTAATCAATTTGTTACATAATTATATTTCATGAGATATACGGGAGTGGAATATGTAGTAAACTTGATTTAGTAATAAAAGTATGGAATGGGGAATGAACTCAATTAGTAAGGGAATTTTTTTTCTACGATGATCTTAGAAATGAGCCTCAGCTAATATAGAAATTATTTTTCTATAAATAGTTATTTCACAATTCCATGTTTTTTGATAATACTATTTTATCATGGGTCATGTTCCATTATGATTTATGACTTATGAAATTAAATGATTTATTCAATGTTCCATGATTATGTTATATGTTATACAAGGAATGATTTCAAATAGTTATGTTCATGTTTTTATTTTCTTATGAACACATTTTGACTGAAATCTTCCTTGTTGGCCTTTACTAGACATTTGAGCTCACCCTTTTCATATTTTTTTCGCTATGATATAAAGAAAGGTTTTATGTTTGAATACTAAAGGGGAAGATATTTATGGGATATATCGAATATAATTCAAAGAATTAGAATAATGTGTTCAATGCTTCCAAAGTAATTGGAACAATATGGTCTTTGGTAATGGGTTTTGTTAAGGTTTGAAATATTATGACAGAGATAATTTATTGTATATGTTTATTAATATTGGGTCATTATACGAAAATGTGTATGGTTATTCATGGAGATTTTAAGGCCTTATTAGGAAAAAAATAGCACCTCAGGGTACCAATTTTATAATTATAGACAATACTAATGAAGGAAGTGGATATTAACTATAAAAATACTAAAACAAGAATGTTATTGTCACTATACAATCCATCTTTAATGAGAGGTAGAAAATAATAAATAATTATTTTATGGAAGAGAATTAATTTGATGATGTTGATGCTAACTATACATAGTATTTTGTAGAAGATTTCACTATATTGGTCCCTATTAAAAAATTAGTTCGTGAAAGAAATAAAGTTTAACAAAACTAGATGGGGTAGCCAAACCAAAAAGATATTCTTTTCTATTCATAATAGATAGTGAATAAATATTGGTGTACAATGATATACAGTTCCCCTATAATGTTGTAGTTTATAGATTTGAAGCAGGAATTTTGCAATAATCCATCAACCTTGAAATAGATTCCATTTATCAGAACCATGCTTGGTTTCTGGTCGTTGCGTCATTTATAGTAAATATAGCTAGGTGAAAGGGGTATTTAATAGAAAAATGGACATTAAAGGTAAGGTAAATAAGTATAAATTATGGATAGTTGAAAATGGGTTTAAACAAATTAATTAAATTTAGTTTTATGAGAACTTTTCACTAGTTTCCATATATTAATCCAAAAAAAATCAACATTCTATAGTATCTTACCATGAGTATAAAATTTGGAAGAAGAATATAAAAACGATTTTCCATAAAGGTAAACATTAAAAATATGTGCATATGACACAACCATAGGATTTTATGACTCCATGTGATGTCAATAGGATTTTTTGTTGTAGAGATTTATTTTTGGATTTAAGAAAGCATCTATGTCATGGAATATTCCATTTGATGAAGCTATAAAAGAATTTGGTTTAATTTAGAATGAATACGGTACATAGGTTTAGAATAAGATTAGTGGGAATTATTTTTCATCCTAGAAATATATTTTTATGAAATTTTACTTATTGTAAATGATATACCAATTTTACAATCTATTATGAATTTCTTAACCAAGTGTTTCTCTATGAAGAAAATCGGTGATGAAAACAATTTTTAAGTGAAAAAGTCCATCCATGATAGATCAAAGATACTTACTAGACTAATTCAAAGCATATTAAATGAACATATACTAAAGATATTTTGTGTTGAACAATCTAATAGAGTATTGGATATAGTTTCACATGGTTTATATCATTCTATGAAAGTGTTCTCTCAGAAACAATAGGAGAATGATTTAAGGATTAATATCACAAAAACATCAGTGAGGATAAGTATTGTATGCTGTGATATATAATATACATGATATTTCACATCCATTAAGTAATTTAATATGATAATAAAAATATCCTGAAGAAAAAATTTCTCTTTTTTTAAGTATGTCCTCGGGTTTATAATGATAAATATGTACATGTTCATGGTGTATAGAAGAGAATAGGATCTATTATTCAAGGATTATACTGATTATAGATTTCAAATGGATAAAAATTATATAATGATGCATTAAGAATATGTTTTCTAACTCAATGGGGGAGATTCTATCTTGAAAAGTTGAAATCATATAATTTTCGCTGATTCGAGAGTGGAGTTTCAGTATATAGAGGATTCTACGTAAGATAAGGAATTCAATTGAATATGAAACAATTTCACAGATATTGATATGGTACATAGTATTAAATAACCTATCACATTGTATTACGATAACACAATAGTAGTGGATCATGAAAAATTTCAACTGTCACAAAAACAGACAATGCACACACTCCAAGAGTATCACCTCTAAAAGAATTTTTATCATAGGGGTGATGTAGCAGTAATAATACGTCACTGTGATGAAAAAAAAGTGTATCATAGACTAAATTCATATGTGAATATAATCGTGAGTATCATGAGGGATCTATCATAGTGAATGTTGTTAGTAAATGGATTTAGTGAAAGATATGGTCTCATGAAGTTGGTTACCTAAAAATAAAATCTCTATACCTTATGATAAACTAGACTCGTTGTTAGTAAAATAAATAAAATACTTATCCCATCATGATTATTCTTCTATATGAAACATAATGTGATAATATCATATTAGTTTCTATCTCACTGAATGGTCATTGGAGTTCCCCACTATAATGAGAGTCATATGATTTTTTAGCACCATATCATGGCATATATCTTTGAAATTTTCCAGTGTAGTTTATTATAATAAAGAGGCCCGACAGTAAGAAATCAACACACATCTGTGTCATTGGATGTTCCTATCCGTGAACATTTTTATTGGTACATATACTTTATGATTACTATTAATTAGTATTATACTTTGTGTAGTATGATTTTTTGATTAAAAATGTGACTCAATAAGTTCTCAGTGAGGTATGATATGTCTGTTTCAAGAAGTGTTGTATTTCCTTAAAGAATATTTAGAGAAATAATTTTTTATTCTATTTGTTAATGGAAGTTGATATATAAGGCCCATTAATGGAAATTATATATCCAAATTAAATCCATGTCCAGAATATTCTATTGAATAGTTCAATTTTAAAAAATTAAAAGATAGAGACATTGAGAACATAGGTTAATGGAACCAGTATGAATCCTTTTTGATTAGATATATCATAATAAAATTATTATATAAAATTTTGAGAATATATATGAGTTATTATGTCATTGTGTAAATAACGTATTTCTCTATTTGTGGCCTAGCATTTTCATAGACACTATCCTTGGACTTTTGGATACTTCACCTAATTCCATTGAGAAAAAGTACTATAGGGAAATACATTACGTTTGTATATGATTTGATTTATATAACATAAAATTAATTATTACATAAAATATGAATAAACATTATTCCCCAAATGTGGATTAATAATTATTCATGTTTTCTTGATCACACATATTCAATCCGTATCTATTCAAGAGAATATTATGTGAGTTGAATATTTAATAAATATTTATATTATTTTTAGTGAATATAATATTTATTTATTAGTTAGAGAATAATTAATTTATATTAATTTATTAAATAAATATTCATTATTCTATTCATGATAAATATGATGGGGTAATGGAAGAATGACTTTAACGATCTAGAGTGAAATAGTAAATTTTGAATATTATTTGAATAAATTATATTTAATTTTAATTCATGATTTTAATGAATATTGATAATTAATAAAATTATAATTATAATTATTATGGGCTTCCACATGGATTATATAAATATAAAATGGAAATTTTGTAATTATTTATTTCTAACACTTAGAGTATATACCCAAAATAATAATATTTTTTAGGGGAGACAATTCATTTATTTTGTTGTAAACAATGAATCCATAGAATCTTCTCAATGTGCTAGAGATCTCACTTATCCAAGAATGCTCTTAAGAATGGAGAGATATATTCCTACACACTACATTATAGAGTCTATTGGGCTTATGAATAATAATTTTATAAGATTCTAGAGGTCATCAATAGAGAAAAACACAACCATTACGATCATTTCTAATAGAATCTAATGATTTTTATAGGGACATTTGATTTTTTTGAAACAATTGTGGGATACCACTAGATGATATATACCATCATTTACTAAAACAAAATTATGTTAAGACATATATCCGTTGATAGATCCATCAAAAAATAAATATTTATCACTAGTAATTATTTATTTTCTTAAATTATTTGCTAAAAATATGTTAGAATCATGCACTATGTTTCTAGTGTTTTAATTGTTGTATAAATAATTTTATTCAATTTTGATGATCCTGATGATAATCATCCTGTAAATATCATATTGATCATTGATCATAACATAAATAAATCCTATTAAAGACCCTTCAGATGCTTCCAATATGCACAAAATAATTAGTGAACACATTGAAACATATCGTTTCCTTCATTCAGTTATTCCTTGAGCTTTTTTGATCTCATATTTCTTTTTTCATCTCATGGGGTGTTTCAAGTGAAATTCATAAAATTTTGGAATCCCAATGTCTTCTAAATGTCTAGGGAAACCCATCATTTTATCCTAATAAATCATGTAACCTATTGGGATCCATATAATGGGGCACATAGTTTATCCAAACTATGTAGATAACCCCTCTAAACCATTAAACCTCAGACAGTGATGGTTTTAAAATTTATCACATGGTTTTAAAAATTGTGAACCATATTAGGAGAAATGGTGAACCCTACTACTTGGGAATCATGGTTAGGGTGGACAATTTTTCAAACTGTGTGACCCAATCTAGAAAATCGTGCATATAGGTAAAAATTACTCTTAATTTTTTATTTAATGTATAATCAAAACTCTATTATATTCCTAATCACCCCATCCAATCTTAATATGAATCATTGGCCTCAAAATGTTACCATGAGGTGATCGTGTCCCCTCCAAACACTTTTATCAAATAATCAATCTGTCGGTGAAATATTTAATCATTGAATGGTAAGTACATCACCTCTCTTGTGGTTTCTTTTGGTGTCTATTTTTATCCTAGTTAGAGTTTGATATATCATCACGAAATTGATAAATATATTTGAGCTTTTGTTGGATCTTTATTCTATATTGAGTGTCTCGATCTCCTTCACCTTGTTCTTCATTAGTGATCTTGTTGCGTTTATTTTTGACCATTTGACCCATGGAAGGTGGTACCATAATATATTGAACAATAACTGAAACCATAAATATCCTGATCAAATTAAAATTATTTTTTAATGATTTAAAATTAATGATATAAATTATTTTTTGTAAACATTTAAAAGGCTCAAAAAATTTATGAGAAACCCCTAATTTTAAGGGAATTGCAATGAGCGATTTATTTTTGGAAAATTAGATGGATTGATTTTGAAATTGATTTAGTAGGTGAACCTTTAAAAAAATTCTAATAGATATTATTTCATTAAAATGGAATAAATTGATGAAAATAATGTTTTATGTTTGAAATGATTGTAGAAATTTAAAAAACACAAAATTAGGCTATTGTAATTTGAATAGATTTTAAATTATTCATTTTCACTTATCTTTTTGAATGACTGTTTAAGAGAATGATAACCTTTATATTTAGTGGAACTTGGGAATATAGATCTAAGACTTTATTCTCTAAATTTTCATTGATGATGATTATTATAAATAGAATACTATAGAATGACTTCCCATGATGGGATCCCTTATTCAGTTGTAGATTTTTCACAATGGGTCCCCTTATTGATGTCTACTTTATGTGATCCCAACTAACTAGAGATGAGAACATCATATAGATATGTGAGTGTTGTATTACCCAAAAAATGTTTTACCATGTGGATTTCAAACCGGGTTTGCTTCTATAGTTTTTTAACTTGATTGTTCTTCCCATTTACTATTGATTTATTTTATTCTGTCTATTTTATTTATATAAATTTTTTATATAAAATGATTATTTATTAATGTTTTGATATAACTACCTAATTTTTGGAATATTAATTCAAGATTTGGTTCCAAATATGATAATTTAATTTCATTTAATTTTTTAATTTTATGAAATAAACAAGGGAAAACTATAAGGGTATTGATTTTGTAACATCTGGAGGCACCCTACTTGTATTTATAGCTCACATCCTTCCTTTTAAATTGTTTATATGTAGAAATTCTTATTCCAGTTTCAAGAAAAGGGAAATCACTTATTAGAAGTGGTGGATGTTCATGATCCTTGGGATAGTGGAGTGATAATGGTGATTGGTGGAGTTGTTTCCCACTTTTTACTCATGAGTTTTTTATAAATTTTTATAGATGAAATTATTGTTAGATTTGAGATGTTAATAAATTTATTTTGGTATTTTTTACCAGTTTTTTTAGAACATATCAATTTTTATTTTTGAACATGCTGAATTATATCATTTACCTTCTATGGTTGTGTGTAAAATTAGTTCAGACTTTTATATTTTATAATAATAGGAACAAGTAGGTATCCTATGGGTATTGGGAATTCTCCTTTGAAAATATAAAATATTTCTCGTATAGCTGGGAAGCATGGTATTAGGGTTGGATTGTGACAAAGTATTATTATATGGAGGTTAAGCATCATTCTCGGATGTCGTTATGTATTTTTGTATATATTGATGGTTCTTTTGAGGTATTTGAGTGTGAGCATCTTGATATCTCATAGTATGATTAGCCATAAGTCACCATGTGTGTTTGGGGAAAAAGATTCTTTATGGATTTTTTTGATCTTATTCTAGTCTATTCCCAACCTTTTATCAGAGTATGTTGACATCAGAATCATATCATTCTTCTCTATAAAATTCAGATTCTTGTATCTATTGATTATGTTGTCGATCTATGTATCATTTTTAATGTATTAATTGTTGTTTATTGTTGTCATGTGGAATCATGACTCTATGAAGGCATGTGAATTAGACCAAGGAATATGTTTATGGTAAACAATGGAAAAAAAAATATTTAATTGGAATATAACCTTATTGACTTGGCAGTTTATGCTATCCATGCTTAGGAACGGTCACTGAAACTCATTCCCACTCACCCATCATTTTTAAAACCTAATATGGTTAAATATATAGGTCATTATAAAGATATTTTAACCAAAATATAGCTTCTTTCCAAGACCCTAACATTTTTCAAGAGGATGAGGACTTCTTGAGAAATACAAAACATCTTTTTGAGTTCTTGGAATCATAAGATTTGATTATGGAAAATGTGTTATCATTATAGAAGAAGGTACATGCAAGATATGGTTGTATTTTAAGGTGGTCAAGAAAATATTGATGTTTGGGAATTTAAATACACCCATATTCATTTCACCAATCAGTTCAATCTAGAATTTATGGTCATTGAAAAATACACACAGTTTCTCAAACTCTATCTAGGTGACATGACTATTACATAGTCCGAAAACTGATTTCTATATCTTGTTATATTTTCCCATTTGGTTTTTTATTAATGGGAAACTAAATGAATGGATATTTGAGATGGTTTTCTGACCTGACATCTGATCTCGGTATTTTCTACTTTATATTACCTCTTTTGGAGATTTTATGGATAGGATTGTTATAGATGAGAATGAAAATACTAGTAATTCCGGTTTAATGGGAGTTCAATTTTATCATAGTGGATCCTAGTGGAGTTCCTTTAAAGGAAATATGAATCATTATGTGTCTCAAAGTTATTCAAGATAGTTGGTGTCTTCTATACACCCTTTAGTTTCTAGAAGAGGCTGATAGACTTTTTTCTATGTGGAATGGTTTGAAATTCCAGATGTGTTTGTACTTTGATGCCAATGATTTAGAGTTCCTCTGATATCTCAAGACACAAACAAATGTTATACAATAACTTTTCTTCTCCACATAGTAAAAAATAATAATATACTCCATTGAGTATAATAGTACGATGAATTTCATCATTTTTAATGGGTTTAACCATTGAAATTATATGTGAAGCTTCTTCCTACAGTAAAAGATTCTCTAGAGGAAGCTTATAATGGTACATCAACTATGATTGGTACTATCACTATCACTTAATCATCGGTGATTTATTTATTTGATACTGGCGAGTTTCACCCAATAAAATTTACTCATATGATAAAATTAATAAATAATCCTACGGATATTTTGTCTTATATATTGGATATTAATACAACTATCTGAATGATGAAAGGATAGAGTCACCAATGTCCCATGTGTACTTATCTGTATCATAGATTGAGTTTTCCTAATATTTTATAGTTCTCAACATGAAACCACTTGATGTCATCCTCATGATGGAATGGGTGATTATTAATAAGGCCTAAATTAACTATTATCTTTAATGAGTGTATACTACTATACCGAATGGGTTGTGTTGTGTCTTTGATGATGATTGAGACCTGAGTTTGTAGAGATTAAGACCATTTTTTTATGTATGGTAATGTAATATCAGTGTTTTATTTTTAATTAGACCAAGTATAAAATGGTGATGACATCTCCCTTTTCTTCCTTATCTTTCTTGACTTTATTCAGTCTTATTTATCTAATTTTCCAGTAGTAAGAGAGGTTGTGTTCTATATTTATTAATTACCTGGTAAGCATCTGAAATTTATTTATTATTGATATACATAACTAGAAGTGTTGAAAGTGTTAAGGACTTAATTGGATGATATGTTATTGTAATGATTCATATTCATGAGTTTGTCACCTTGGGTTGAAATTGTTTACCTAGCTGAAAATATTATAGAACACACTACCTCGACATTTATTACCAAAAACTATATAGATTTATAGTAATGAACAAGAATCCATTACAATAAATTTATCATATGTTTCACTGGTTAAAATCAGATAATTTGTTTTTGAATATCAATAATTTATCAGGTTATCACTAGTTGAGAATAAAAATAACGTTACATTCCTATACCATTTTCAGAAGTAGTTATAGACATTATTATTATCGTGTCATTACATTTAGTCTAACTAATTCTACTAATTTTTATTATGGATTTAATTTATAGATTTTCTATTAATACCTTGAATCGAACATTGTTGTATTTTTTAATAAAAACATTGTTGAATCCAAGACTGAGGAAAATCATGCATATTGTATGAGAAAATTATTATAGATCATGATAGATCATACAACCAACGTTAATCTATCAAAGTTTACATTATGGATATGGGAATTGAATTGTTTGTGGAATGATTTCTTCAAACATGAAATAACGTTCAATCTGGAGATGCTGAAGGGTATTATAATATGGGAGAAACCATATAATGTTATTTTCGATTCAGAGAATTTCTTGAAAGTTGGTGCCTTACCAATTGTTTGTAAAATATTTCTTGAATTTGGATTCTACATAGACCCCCCTCAAATGGAATGGAGTGAAGTTCTTATGGAATGAAAAAAATCCAAGTTATTGTGTCAATTTGAATCATATCTTGAGTTTTTCACCATTGATGATTCTTTTAGAGTTTGGTAATGGCTATGTGGCCTTTCATGACACATCAGGTTATACTTTATGTTTTCTTCATATTTTGGGTGATCACACAGTAGACTATGGATACAAAAAACATTAGTTCCTAGGAATAATTATCTGGCCCACATCCTCAAAATATCAATTGTGATGCTTTCTCTTAAGAGTTGGTGGTATATATGTTTTTATGAATGGATTATCATTTATTTAGAGCAGAAAATCGGGAGTTATTCATTATATTAAATCTATCATAAACATCATTAGTAGTGTTGGTTGGAGTACATGTAATATTTTTAATTCGAATTTGCCTAAACCATAGGGAAGGAAAATTTTATTGCTAATGTTTTGAGTTGGAATCCTCATATATAGACTATCAAAAAAACATCATAAGAGTGAAAAATTATGTATTGTTTTCAATATTTCATTTTGGGAGTCCTGGAAGAAGATTATGAGGTTTTACTTCCATGTGTTCTATTGAACTTCTATTCTAAATATGATTCTTCAAAAACAGCATCTGGATATTAAATTCTATTCCATTAGGGACTCTCTTTCTGGTAGTGAGATCTTTAGTTAATGACAGTTCTTTTTTTAGGGAATCTGGTTCTTTAAAAATATGATTATGTATGATTTCCCAAAATAATGTCCATACATGGGGATTTCCATAATTCTTATTGTGATGTGCACCCTGGAACCAGAATGATGTTTTATTATATATAGTGATGATTCAAGTGATCATGTATGAGATGAGACATCAATGAAATTGTTTATCATTGTTATACCGTTCAGTAGGTCAAAGATGAGCACCATAGACTTTTGAGTTTTATTTAGCCACTTCCAGTTCCAAGTTGGATGTTAGAAAATATATCTACGGAAATTGTATTTTGGTTTTTGTGAACCATTAAGAATATGAATGAAATATGGGTATTAATAAACCAGATTACCAAATGGGATCACGTTATAACCATTCATGATACAAATAATGTTGAGGACTTGGAAAATCTCTATGTTCATGAGATTTTCATATAACATTCATTCTCTTGTTCTATAGTATCTGAAAGATATGCCCATTTTACTGATCACTTATATAGATTCCTTAATGAATAAATGTGATCTTGTGTTTTTTTTTTCACAACATATTATTCACAAATGGATGACCATATATAACGAGATGTTTTGATTATTGAGGAAAAGTTCTGTTCTTCCATTCATGGTCTTGGTTTTTTTTTGGGATTTACATTTGGGAATTGTTATGATTTAATCTAATAGAAGTCGCCATTATAAATTTTTGATGGAACCTATTGAGGACTTTTACAATCAACAAGTTATTACTTGTATTTTTGGTCAAATATAGGTGAATTTGTATCGGTTAGAATGAGTTTGGGTATAAGAAATTATGTAAAAGATTTAGTCGTTTTATTGGATAAATTTTAATCCACAGAAATAGTATATATCATATGATGGCCTTATTAGGTGTCTGTTGTAATTTTTTAGATGAAAAATATATGTTTCTAGAGTTTCAGCCCATTTTTGTCATTGACGACATGAGGAATAGGAGAATCCTGCACCATTGTATGTGGGTCATTTTTAATATTTTTTAAAAGGTGGGTAAAGTATATTACAATTTATATCGTTCACCATAGTTAATGTTCATATATAGTGTGTTCAAGTTATCACATATTTATAAGAATCATTATGAACCATCTGATGTATTGACTTGGGTGGAATTTGATGATGAAATAAATGTATCCATGACATAGAATCCAGTCAGAAATTTTTATTCTAATATAATAGTTATTCATGATAGGAAGACACATTTGGTTCATGTTATGTTTATTCATGGTTGCTCATCACATTATACATGGTATCATGAAGAACTGGTGAGAGATAAGTGTAATCATCTCTTTGCTATAAAGATTTTGTGATAGCACTTATGGAGAAAATTTTTTTACGGTAGGGAGGTTTTAATATCCCATTACCTACATTAAGGGATTATAGGAACCATTTTTTGATTTCATTTTCATTGGGTATCTTATCTTGCAGTTTCAGGTATAATTTGTATAATTTTGTTACCATAAAGGGATTTGCATGGTTAGTGCATGATCGGAGATAAATATGAAGTTTATCCCAATAAGAAGTTAACCCTTTTGGGATATATTGGAATTTATAACATGCATTATTTAAAACTCTAATCCAACCCCTCTAATTCATGTAACCTCATACAATGATATTTTTCATGTTTGGTGCACATTTTGGAAAATTTTGGGTCCTCCAAGGAGAAACCATGTACCCTACCAACATGGTCACACGTTTTATCAAACTGTGTGACCTACCTAGAAATCTGTGTGTGTAGTTTTTAATTATATTGAAACTTTTATTAAAAATAATTAACCCTACTTTTATTATTTTTAATCACAACATTCAAATGTGACATGAATCTTTCATCTTTGAAGACTCCCAAGAAGTGATTTTTACCACTCTATTCCCTTCTCATGGTAAATCAATTTTTCATTAGATGATATAATCATTATTCTATTTTGGGATCTCCTATCATATTTTTTCTTATGGTCTCTATTTATATCCACCTTTGAGATTGATATATAATCATGTAATTAATGTATCTAAAATCCATCTATTTTGTTCTTTATTCTAGGTTGTGTTTCTTGATCTCATGAACCTAATTATTCATTAGTTATATTATTGCATAAGTTGTATTTTGAATTGTGAAAAATATATGTAGTTTCATAATTATTTTCCCTATGATTGAAAAGTTAAATGTATTTATTGGAATGAAATTATTATTTAATTTTTTTAAAACCATAATTTGAAATTGTTTGATGAGAAATTTTAAAATGCATAAAAATTTACATGAAAACCCCAATTTTAATGGAATTGTAATGTGGGATGTATTTTTGGAAAAAACCAATGGCATGATATTGAATTTAATTTGGTAAAATTATTTGGTTGTTTAAGGATGTTCCTAGAAGGCCCGATTCATTAATCCATGCATTGATTAGATTAAATATTCATTTTCCCAAACAACACTCAACTGATAAGATGTGTTAATTAGATTTGTTGGGGGAATCCCATAAATAAAAATTCATAGAAAATAACTCTAGTTTTCATATCCAAATGGGGGATTCAGCAAATTTACTCTCATTTCATTGGATTCTATATGAAAAATTATCTTAGCTCTTAAAATAGATCAATGGAAGATTTTAAGGACAATTTTAGTGTAATGGAAAATGATAATTGTAAATAATACATAGAATAGGACTTGGAAATATTCTACAAATAGGTGAAAAGGAAACTAATTGGTCATGGTCCAATCAATTAGATCAACCATAGATGAAAAATATTTGTTGGAAAAAAGTAATTGACAACCAAATTGCTTAAATATTGGTTTTTTTTACACACTGAATTACTAGTTATTTGTTATGCCTATGATATTATAAAAATAGTGTATGGTCATTCAACATGCACCACATATGATCAGTTATAGTATAAGAGAATGATATTTAAATTTTATTTATAATTGGTTACTATAAATAAGTTTATCCAGTTTATAATTATTATATTCATTATGTTCTAGCCACTGTTACACTAAACTCCTAACCGTATGTGGTTTAGTCACGCATGATAGAATTGAATAAAAATAGAAAAATAAATGGAAACGTTATTGGAATAAAAAATAATAGGAATAAATCATATAAATTAAAAATTTATATCATCTTAAAAACTATTAATTACTCACTTGGATGAAGAATAAATGAAGATTTTAGGGAAATCGATGATGTAGGAAAACATGATTTGAAATGGAATTTTAGAATAGTAGTGAAAAACAAACACATCATGGAATTGAAAGGGACAAATAAATAATTTATAGAAATATAAAATAAACCAGTATAGATACGAATAATTTATAATTGAATAGAATTGAAGATGAATGCAACACAATAACAAATGTAATTATGGGTCCGATCGATCATATACACGTTGAGGGCGCTGAAATATTTATTGAGATGAAATAGTTAATGATGTGGGAATGGTTAAATTTTTTTAATTATTTTACTATAATATAATTTAAATTTTACATTCTATGTAACTATTTTTCAATTTATGCACTTTATATCTTCAAAATCCTCTGAATGTTTTGGATATTAGTGTACATTTCAACTTGAATCATCAATATAAACTAGGTTGTGAACTTCTCAAATTATGTAATGAGTTCTAAAATTATAATATTAAAATTTAATCATATAATATTTCATGGTATGTAATTAGGATAATTTTCTTATACATGGTCTAAACCATGTATTTGGGATTCCTTTCTTTTGGTTTTATCTGGCAGGTTGTTTGTTTAAGGAATCACATTATGTACTTCATTTTTACAAAATGTAAAGAAGATTTCTACCATTCATTCAATATTTCCAATTTTACCCATAGATTAATAATTCCAAAAAAAGTCTAAAGTCCTAGTGTACATGAAATAAAATATGTTTAACAATTTTTGAATTTTATATAAAATGTTTATAAAAATTTAACTTATCAAATTTCCCCACACATGAACAGGTTCTTGTCCCCAAGCAAAGGGTATCTCAAGTGGGATTAAAAATTAGAAAATCATTACAAAAGAAAAAATAATTAAATTAAGGAAAATAAAAATAAGGGAAAATGGATAAGGTAGCTCCTCTAAAATCAACCATATAGGGAAAAATATCATTTCCTCATAGTTATGTTCATTATTATTAGTTTTCACCCATCAGTTAATATTTCATTTTTATTCCCCAGAAGTTATGCCAAATTTTCAGTTCAGTTAAAAATAACTTTTCTCCCATCACTAAATGTAAAATATAACTACAATTATTCTCCAACCCTAAATACTTGTTACTAAACAATAACCCCTATATGTTCTCCCATCTCTTTATTATAAATACAAATAAAAAGGTAATCATGCGGGATTCAATAATAAGGGTCAAATGACTCTGAGGATGAGGCCATGTGGGAAATCAATATAAATAATTATCTATGTGGAGGTTAATATGAAAAGAATAATTCATGATAATTTTCAATATTGAAATGAATTATCCCCTCTAGTATAGAATGTGTCTATTCTCTTATAGCTTAATGTGGGTCCAAGAATATGCCATTGCATTATCAAGAATTCATGATATTACTTTGTATTTATTTTTATTTATTTTTTGAATATCATTTATAGGCATGGATTCTCATCCATAACCTATCCACATATGTTACAATATAGGATTAATCATTCTAGAAATAATGTTTTTTTGACATCATAATACACAACCCAAAAAAATCAATTCTTTATATATTTTATTCAAACAAAAAACAAAAAAAGGTATAAATAGACAATTCTAAAATAATAATGTTCTACATAATATAAATCAGGTGAATGTGCCATTATATGTATTATCAATTTCAAAAATACATTTCTATCCGCATGTAAAATAACCCCAAACATGTTCAAATGAAATCACGTGGCATACCAAGAGTTGGGTAGGAAAGGAAAATACTTATGAAACTTGTTTATCCTAACCAGGATAATCAAGGAATCTATGAGCCAACTAAAGAAAGATGAACATTTGGGTCTCAAGAAAAAATGTTGCTCGAAATGATTGACACAATCATTTAAAATAGTATTTGATAAATCATATCCTCAAAAAGATCTCAAATCATGTTATAAAAGGTTTATATGCCCATTGTATCTCGCAATAAATATGACCAGAAAAGAATATGGTAGTGGGTGTATAGAATAATCCATGGAATGGGAGTAATAAAAATAACTATAAATCACTCATCATATTATATTTTTTAATAATTCAATCAATATCAATTTTAAGTGTAATAAATAAGATTTAAAGTACTAAAATAAGCAACCATGAAAAAAATATAAACAAGAAGCCATTTTTCCACAAATGAATCTTAAATTTTTATTTTATTTAAATGCGTCGATTTATATTTCAAGTATAAATCATGATTTTAATGGAAAATGTCTCCTAGACTAGTAAAAATAACAATATAATATACCTATAGAGACAAAAAAGCTTTATAAAGTCTTCCAAACACTTAAAATGAGATATTTTCTTCAATATTACTATATGAATCTATAAAATGAATGAGATTATTGATTATGGAAAATTAAAGTAAAATTATGGCAATTAAAAATAGGAAATAGAGTAATCCGAGTAGTGAATTTCATGAAATTATAAAACATATTGTTTGGTGATTGTAAATTTTTCTACCTTTAAAAAATTTACGAAATACAATTAACTAAACTAGATAAAAAATTATCCCACAAGGATTAATCAAGTTTTTACAAGATAAATATATAGGTGGACAAAAATGATATATGGGGAAAATTATTTTGGTAAATTCTATAATAATAGTACATTTAATTTTGGGATTCCCTATAAAAAATTCTAGTGAAGGGAAAAAATTGGTCCTAATAACTCTATACAGAAAAAATGGGATGCCTCCCATGATGTTCTATAACTGTCATCCATGACTAGATGAATGTAAAAAAGGAACCACTCTTTATATTCCATCAAATAATAGGTCTTTTGTCTCCTACAACAACCGGTGGCAGTTCTATAAACCACACAGGGGCACTTAGTATAATTAAACACTTTAGGAAGGCATTGAAAATGAATCTATTCTGGTTGGAAAAGCTATCATGCTCATAATTTAGGAGGCTCCTACTATGTATGGATTCATATATTGAGCTCCATAAACATTATATATTGTAGAAAAACATATTTAATGATCTCAAGTAGTATTCCATATGATTTTATGGCATGTTTATTAGTGATCATAGGAGATGAAATAGAGCTATACATGTCTATAATAATAAATTAGCGAAATTAAAATAATAATGAAATAAGTTTATCCAAAACAAACAATACCAAATATATTAATATATTAGGAATAATATATCTATGTAAATGGAAATATATGTATTAAAAAATCACAATACTAGATTATGTCATAGGAGGGAGAAAATAAAAATATAAATATATATGGAATTATCTCTAGGGACAGCATCATAAGTCCCCTTTGAAAGAAGAGGGTCTTGAGAAGTTCCACCAAATTGGTCTCATTGATAGAGGAATTTTCCACATGATTGAGTAAAATAATATATTTTATGGTTCCAGTAGCATCCATAGTTGAGGATGGAGGAATATGATCTGGTGGAAGCAGAAGATGCAGATGGAGAGGGGGGATTTAGTGGTGGTTGCCGATGAGAAATATCCTACTGGAAGTGTGGTGGAGTATTGTATCAATATAAATCAAATTTGGTTCCGGCCATAGAAGTGGAAGGGAATTTAATTGGATGAGGTAGTGGAAGTGGTAGAGTTTGGATAAGGGAGGGTGAATGAGGTTATGTGAGGGGTTCCAATGGCTTGATATATTGGAAGAGCGAGCAGTATGAAGGCTCATATGGGAGAGGAGGTGGGGGTTTTCTGTACCGTGAAACTAGGATTAATGTTTTTAAAGGTTATAATTTTTTCAAATTATCTATTCAGTAATCAATGTGAAATTATTTTTTTCTAGACCAATTATTAATTTTATTTTATTCTCAATACATGATGATGAATATATTTTTGTGTGTTTGTGTGTGTGTTACAATTAAATATTATAATGTTTGTATGATAACCATCCCCAAAAAATTGATATTTCCTAATTTTAAATATATTTAATCTGTCTAACTATGGTTTTCTTTCCAGTAAATGATTCATTTATTTTATAGATATTTAAAACATCATATTCGAATGATTTGAAATATTTGGAGACACCCTTTGAAGGACGGTTCCTGAAAAAATAGGGTACAAAAGGAAAAATAACATTTCTTGTCATAGGTGCATTGTAATTAATGTTCCAATGAGCACTGGATCAATTTTAAATTGGATTTAATTTATTTTTTACAACCATACTATTCATATGATCATATTTTTTTATCATTAAGAGTTATGTCTTGACAATTCGTTGACTCCATAATTTTCTTAGCGGACATCAGAAAATATAAATCAATATGTTCTTCAACAACTCTAAATATAAATATATATTCGTTAACATCAATAAGTTTCTACCTAGTGGCATGAAATTGTCTCTATAATATAATGGTAATGTCTCCTTCATCTACCATATCCATGATGGGGAAATTAGTAGGGAAGATGAATTTACCAAAATTTACAATGTTACCCTTGAGTAATCCCAGATAGTGCATGACTACGCCTTTAGTAAGACATAGTTTCACTCTTTTGGATTTCAATTTTAGAAGTCCTCGAACTGTGAATACACGTAGATTCTTCAGATTAAAACATGAAACTAGACTACACAATTCTCTTTCAAAATTTAATTTACTTATTGTTCAAAGAATTGATAAACATCCAGATTCAAAAACATTTAGAGGTATCTTAGGTAGAAAAACAATGGATCATTATTTATCTAGGGAGATGACTCTCAATTTATATAAATTCCATTTAATTGATATTAATCCTTAAATTAATCTTCCATGATAATGGACTTCCAAATTTTCCTCTTCTAATTGAATTTTGATTTTAAATTGTTTAAACATAACATGAAATATTTTGTATTTTCCCTTTTTTTAAATCATTTCATCCATTATTGAAATGGTAGAGTTAGAGTCTATGGTGGTGGTGCATCATATTGATTTCTAGTTTTGAGCTACTCCCTAAATGATTTTTTATTAGTGGGTTTTAATTATTTTGTTTCCTCCAGACTAGATTTATTGTATTATTATGAATTATTTTCCTCAAATAAGAATGTATTCTTAAATTATAAAATCTATAAACTAAAAAAACTATATCATTGGATTCATACCTTAGATTAGGTGTTTTATTATTGAGAACTATACAGAGATATAGATTATATGATGTCTTCAATATCTACCCCACTTGATGCTCAATATTGCTTAGGGAATCCTTGTGGTTTTTAATTTTCGTATATTAGGTCGTTATCCAGTGATATTATTTTTGTTTGAATGTGGTGAATAGGTTTTAAAAATTTAATAAGAGTGGTTGGGAATGTTGAGGGGGTTTTAGTGGAGCTTTTTAATACTACTAAAACATAAATTTTGGAAACTAATGAGTTCTAGGAAAAGGTTTTTGAAAAATTTTCTATAGTTGAAGAGAAATTCCTTGTGGTTGGCACCAGGGTGCTACCAAATTCTTCAGTGGAACATGTCCTATAATTTTATTATAATAAATATTTTTCTATGTATTTTGATCTATTATCTACTGCTAGTTTTTATAATGATATTTTTGGTACTACTAGTACAACTAATTTTGTAAATTTTTGTTGATGTAATTACAATATTAGAATTAGGGATTATCTTTACATCACACATAGTATTTTTATAGCTCCAAGACTCCATACATCATACAAGACTATATCTAAATAAATACAAATGGAAGGGGTGCTGGTGGGGTTGGAAGACAAGAGGGTTCATGTTTCTTTGTTAGAGCCTCGAAATAGGATTCGATGTGCGTAGTCTCCTCCACCAAATGGATTCTACTATTGGGAGGTTCTCTATTAGTTTTCTGTAAGAAGAAATTGTCTATAAAAGAATCTATATTAGATCTACTAACTTCATTTCTCTTTAGGATGGTCCTACATTCAGGAGATTCATCTACAATTATATGGTCTGTAGACTTGAGTCCCTAGTATAATTTCTACAATTGAAGACATACATGTAGTCCATGAAATGGGAACTTGTGGGTAATATCATTAAATATTTCAGATGATTCACATTATAATTATTTATTTAGATGATATAAATTTTCAATATCACATCTCATCATCCGATTTTGGATTTAATGAAAGTATTTATCAATAAATTATTTTGATAGTTCATTCCACTTTATAACGGACTCGGGATATTTGAATTCTATTCAATTATTTTCTGTAATAGCATAACGATACTATGTAAAAATTTAGTTTTTGTTTTTCTATGATCCTCATTTGTTTAAAAATGTATAAAAAACCTTATGTAATTTATATACATGTTTATGGGGGGCTTCGATTTGATACCTAATAATTTTTACCATGTTCACGATCATATAGATGAGTCTAGGTATGGTTTCAAAATTATGTGATAGAATTGGAGGTCACACAATGATTGGCACAACACCACTAATGGATTTCATGACATAATAAATAATGGTGCACTCTTACAAAACAATTTTTATAGCCTAAAGATCAAGTGGTTCATATTGGGGGTTCTATAGAAGTGGTTGCACTAGATCAATTCTCTCATCCTTTTTGAAAATTTTTCTCATTTCTAATGTATTATTGGTCTCAGGATCGAAAAGAATCAGTTATTTATTTTCCAAGATCCTTGATAAATTTATGGGAAATTAGTGCATTAAATAAGTTGAAAAAAAGTAGAAACAATTTCAAATTTGTAAGAGAAAATAATTTAAAATGAAATTTGAAAGGAAAAAAGATAAACAGTGAAAGGGATAAGCAAAATGAGGGTCATTACACCGGTTACATTGCATAAGAAAATTAGCCCCCTATAATGATGCCAGAATTTGATGCTACAGGAAGGGATCATTAATTCCTCTAGAAATTGATCATATTATATACTTATTTTCCCAAACTACACTCAGATACAATGGCGTTATTTTTGGTAGTGTAGTGTCGAACCCATAAAGGCAACTTGTTAGACAAGCCACTGAATGGTCATAACCTATTTGGGGATTCCTAATGATTACTCCCTTTGTCATTGATTTACTAAAAAAGTATCTTGGGTCATAAAATAGATTAATGTAGGGGTTTGGGGGAAATTTTATGGTAATAGAAAAGGGTTATACAAAATATTACATTTGATAGACGTATCACATAGGCTTCAATAAAGTGTAGAGTACACCTATTGAGATTAGTCAAAAAAATTAGATAAATATGAGATGGAAAATACGCATATTTCTTGAGTAATTGATAACATAGAGAGATGAATATTGGATTCTAGGATGAAATATTTATAAGTTATTCTTCCTACCCTGATATCACTAACTAGGTTATATTCATTCAAATTTCACCTTCAACTGTTAATGATAGTGAAAGAGAATGAGATTCAAAATTAACTTATTACTAGTTACTAAACATAGGGTAACCCGGATTTGATTATAGAAATTCATTAATTTTAATCCACATGAATTCATCCCTCCAATCCATAATATTTTTATCCATGCATGAATGAATTGAAATTGTATTGGAAAATTAATTGAAACATTCTAGAAATAAAAAATAATCTTTAGTTTGCAGAGAAATTTAAATTTGAAATCATGAAGATTGAAATTAAATCCAAACAAAGATGTTGAAACATTGAAGAACACTGCAGTAATCAAAGATCCATGGAAAATGGGATTGGAAATGAAACATTAGAACAAAAATGATCAATAAATACATATTTTAATTGAATGTGGAAATAATAGAATTGGTTGAATAATAAAATAAATCACTATAGATATTTAGAAATTAAAACTAAATAAAAATTGTGTTCAATGATGGAATGAAGAAATGTGCTTCTAGGTCCACGGTTTCATAAAAATTTTGAGGGAACCAAACTATTTATAGAGCTATAAAACTACATGATGTGTAAATGGTTCACGTATTTTACAACTTTATATGGATTTTACTTTAATACATACAAGTTGTGTAACTGATTTTCATGTCATGTACATAATATCCACTAAATCATTTGAATATTTTGGAATCCTTTGGATTTTTCAACTTGATTATTTGGAGACAAAAAGGTTTTTAACTTCTCATGTCATGTAATGAATTCACTACTAGCAAGAATCATGTCTCTAAATCATTTTTTTCACGACATGTAATCTGGATACACATCATGTACTTGTTTCAAGATGAGTATTTGCGATACATAGTGTGTAATTTCATCTTAAAAGTGGTCTTCTTTAGGAGTACACATATTCAAATTTAGTATCATCAAATTTAATAAGGGTTTATAAAAATCATTCAATATTTGTCTTTTGATCATCGAAATACAAATATCATTAAAAATGAAAACCTAGTGTATATCAAATAAAAAATGATTAATAATCAAAGAAATGTACCCCAAATGGGTATACACATTCAGATTATCATTGATCCATTAAAATGCCTTCCATTGTAAGATTAATTGAAATTTCATGAATTGATGAAAACCTTTTTTGGTTTTCAAATGAGAAATGAATGTTGAAAATGGAAAATTAGGAAATTGAAATTTGAATTGATTTGACATGTTTGATTTTCCCATGATTAATGGTCTGATTTTTTTATGCACATTCCATCATTAGTAGTTAGTGGTAATTGTACAGTCATGTTAGTATATCGATTCTTTATAAATTTATTGATAAAGACAACTATAACTATGAAACTATATAATGATTACCCATGATGGTTTCCTCTTTTGGGGTGTAGATTGACAATGATGGGTTCTAATATTGCAGATGTGTTTTGCGTGTTCAAAACTGATTATATTTGAGGTTATTATTGAGAGGTGTGGGGATCATATTACTTAAAAAACTGACATATCAAATAGATTTTGTAAATGGTGATTTGATATGATTTGTTGAATTGAATATATATAATAAACTCTTCTGAATTTTTTTATCCATATCCATACATAAAAATAATGTCTTTGTATAAAATGTTTATTTAGGAAATTTTTTATATGCATTCCATATTTTTAAATTATGAAATCATTTTTTTGAATAAAATATGAAAACAAATATCCAAACCCTTTTTTATTATATCCGGTTTCATTTATGGAATTTTTTTTTGTTATTGACTTTGGAAAAAATGATGAGACCTATTTGGGATTTGTACATCACTCCCTACATTTTCCTTCTAGAAATTGATGAATTTCTTATTCCATGTCTATGAAAAGGGAAATAACCACTTGGATGTAGTGTATTTTCATGATCTATGGGATTTTGGAGTGATAATGGTGACTGGTGTAGTTTTTTTCCACATGTTTCATAAGAGTTTCTAATACTTTTTTCTGGATTAAGTTTTTTTCCATAGGAATTGTTAGCTATATATTAGGGTATTATTTTCCCTCTTATTTTTTTAATTCTCTTATTGGAGTGATGAGTATGATAACATATATCTTTTAACATAATATATTTCTATGTCAAATCCATTCCCTCTTTGATATTTTATAATTTGACGTTATAATCACCAACCCATGGAGATTGGGAATGGATTTCAGGCTATGTCAAAGCCAGCTCGGGTATTAGGGTACCTGAGTATATATGATAGCTCATGACACATAATGAAATTATTCTAATATCCCAATGAAAAGGGAATATAAAATTGAATTTTTATTTGACCCTATAGTGGAATTAGTCACCAATATTATAATTGAAAAATTATTGTTTTTTGGATCTGATACATAAAATAACTATATAGGTTGGGATTCTGTTACGAATGACACATCCTTATACCCTACCACATGAAATTCACCTTCAAAAATCTCAATTTATCGAATTTCACTACACTCTTGATTCCAAAATAAATTCAACGGAAAATAATCACTTTAAATGATGAATAATCTAAATTTTATATCTATTTGATAATGCTGATATCTGTTATATTCACATAAATTAGAATTCTATCCGTAGAATTAGATACATTCATCACATCAACCATAGTAATTGTCCCAATATTTTTTCTAGTAATTTTTTCATATTGTTCCATTAAATAAAATGTATAACCATTAATTACAAACTGGTGTAAGATATAACATTTAAATTTTGTCTGTTGTCTCTCCATCGTTGTCGTTCAACAATTGAATTAACATTTTCAGATAAATACTTATAAATATGATGTCAGAAACATCATTAAAATTTTATGTTTTTTGTATTTGATATACATACTTCATCCCTTTATGGATTAAATTTTAATATTTTCTTGAGATTAAACAAATGGAGAAACCCCTAAACTATTATGTATAATAGAAATGTAATCTTCATACAACTCTATGATGGTAATTGAAACAACATAACCTAAAAAAATATGTTTGACCATTCGACATCTTCTAGGATGATACTTTGGGAGACTAATTTGGTAAATATTCTATAGGATATTAGTGTAGAATTCATCTTGTTATTCAAAAATTTCTATTTCTAGATGAAAATGATTCTTGACGCATCCTTTCGAAATTTTTTACGAAAAAAAATTCATTTAAAATATTTCAATGAAAATTTATCTTTTTCTCCATCCATATCTTAGATGGTTTTATTAATTTTTTTTTACCAAATTAGTGTTGATATATTTTACATTCAAAAATAATCACCTACAACGGAAAAAATTAACATTGTTTTTTTATTATTAACATATTTTTTAATTAATTTTAACCGAAGAGATGTTAAAAATGAGTGTTTCATGACCGATGTTTAAGAAAAGTGACATTGGAAATTTCCATATATATATATATATCACCACATCTTTTTTCTAGAAAAATTATCTTCTTATGAGACTTGTAATGTCATTTTTTATAAAAAACGATGTCAAAAGTCATTTTTTATTCTTAAAATGGTTTTCAAGTTAGTTTTCTAAAAAAAATATAAGTAGAAAATTTATTTTTATTTAGGAGTTTTACATAAAACTGACAGTAATACCAATTTTTTATTCATTAATTGGATTTCAAACTCAATTTTTATAGATAAATTTATGTCAATGAAATCTTAATTTTAAATGTGAAATTGTTTATCAATGTCAATTTTTTTATAACTCAACATCAAATGTCCAATATTTTTGGAATTATTGAATCATTATAAACAATCAAAAATTAAAATATATATTTTTCATAAAAACATCTCAAATTACCTTTTCCAAAAATCATGGACACCTATAAAAAAAATAGAATATACAATTTTACTAAAAATAAGAAATTGGTTATATAAAACAAAATATACCAAAAAAAGAATAAAATTTTATTGATAATTAATTAAAAAAGTCATACCTAAACCTTATTAAACTAGTAATAAAAAATATAATATACCATATTTTTTAAAAAAAATCCAAATTACTCATTGTTAAAACATTAATTGAAATATACATACATGATAATTTAATATTTAACCAAACTAATTTTTTTTTCTTACAAGAGTCCTTACAAGAAATAGTTTACCAACATTACAAAAAAATGTGTCCATTTACTCTTTTTTAAAACATTAAATAAAAGAGGCATAAAATATAATTTAAAATTTAACAAACCATAAAAAATATATCTCAACAAAACATTTATGATTGTTAACTTCATCAATTTTATAAGCCTCGACACCATTGAAAATATTCTATACCAATGACTTTTATAAAATATTAAAAAAAATATTCTGATATAAACCCTAAATTAATTAATATAACTGACCTTATCAATTCTATCCGTCATCCCATTCTGTATTCTCTAAAACATGAATCATAAATTATAATAACCAGATGCATCTTTCATTTTTGATGATGACATTGTGGTTATGAGAAAATAACAAGAAAATTAAATCCAATAGACACACATATATATAATAGAAAAAAAAATCTATTCTAATATAAAATATATTTACCATTAATTACAAATAGTTGATTTTATTTTTCTTCTATATCAATATTTGATCATTATTAAACCTTTTGATAACTTGTATTTTAAAATATAAATTATCAAAACATGATTATTAATAATAATTATGATTAAATAACTTATAAAAACTAAATATCCATACTTTAATAACAAATTAAAAAAATATTTACATACTCTACATGATGAACTACCTTAAATAAAAGAGAAAGAATGTAAAATAATCAAAAATATTTAAGGTAAAATTTGAAATCAGTTTTATAAATACTAATTTCATTAACTATTATTAAAAGATAAATACCTAAAACTTTTGAAACCAGTATAAAAAATAGAATATACCTATATTATAAAAATATTTATTGCCTAATTACGCATTTAAAACCAATTAATTAAAATGCGAATACATGAGAATTTAAAATTTACCCATACAAAAAAAGTATTTCACAAACAAGAATTATGTAAAAGAAAACATAATATATCAAATTTATGAAAAATTTAATTTCTATTTTCTATTTTCTTTAAAACATTAATTAATAGATAAAAATATTATCATTTACAATTTAAAAATATATAAAACATAGTTTACAAATATAACAATGAAGATGGGTAAATTATTTATTTGTATATGACAAGACATCAATGAAAATTTATAATAATAATCAATTTTATCTGATTAAAAAATATAATTTTTTAATATAAATACTAAAATCACTAGTTTAACTAACCTTATCAAATTCATCCATTTTCCCAGGTGTGATTATCTCAAACATATATCTCAAAACATAATATCCACATTCCAACATTCTTTTATGATGATAACACTATGGTTATTAAATGATAACCGGAAATTAATAACCAATCCAGAAACACACACAAACACAAATATATATAAATATGTAACGAAACAAATATTTTCCAATATAAAATGTATTTATAAATAATTTCCAATATTTTATTTTTTTAGTATCTATATTTACAATTAATAATTATTATACCATTTCCATGACCTATATTTTGAAATATAAATTATCAAAACATGTATAAACAATAATAATTAATAATTAATAACTTATGAAAATTAATAAAATTTATAATTTTAACAATTTTATAAATGGTTTACATTCTCCATCTAATATAAAAAATCAATTCAAAGGGAAAGAATGTAAAATAAAAAATAATGTAAAAATTAAAAAAGATAAAATCTTTACAAATAGTCATTTATTTAACATTAATTAAAAGAGGCAAACCTGAAACATCTTAAACCTATAAAAATAGACTATAAATTCTTCAATAAAAATTGATTTCCTAAAAAATCATTTTAAAAAATTAACTAAAAGATGTATAAGTGGTAATTTAAAATTTTATCAAACATAAATAACATTTAAAAAAATTAACTCACAACAATAATAGTATATAACATCTTTAAGAAAATAACGATTTTATTATTACTGATTTTTTAAACATTTATTAAAAGACACATGCCCATTAATTTATATTATAAACATACTTAAAAAATATTTTTCAACAATATATGAAGATGGGTAAATTATTCCTATTATATGACACCGAATCATTGTAAATCAATAATATGAAGGAATTTTATATGATAAAAAATAGAATATTTTGATATAAAACCTAAAATAATTTATATAACTAAACATATAAAATTTAATCATTATCCCAATTGTGATTATCTGAAAACCGAATGATAATATTTACTAACAACATTTTACAATTACTTTAGGATGAGGAATCAGTGGTTAAGAAACATCCACATTAAAATAAAAACCCACACATATATATGATATAAAATAAATATCATCTAATATAATGTATATTTAACATAAATATCTTGTAGTTTCTTTTATGTGTCTTCAATATTGAAAAATAATCATTGTTAATACTTTTAGATGACCATAATGTCATATATTAATTATTATAACATTTATAACCATTATTTATAAAGAATAATGTACATATAAAAACACATTCATATTTTATAATTTTTTGAATGATTTTACAACTGTGAAAAATAATGAGAAAAACTAACGTAATGTGCATTCATTTGCGACTAATATAAATTACATGAAATAACCACTATAATGATAAAGAAAATAATTAATTTTATTATATTGAACATTATTTCATAGTTATCTTACCCTTCATACCCATCAAGGAATGGAAAAACATCACCCAATCTACGTCATTACTAATCTTTCAGATATATATGTAACAATAGCTTCATTATTCATATATTTTACTTTCATTGAAACGAAAATATGTATCGATAAGACCATAAATAAAAGTGGTATAATTTTTAAGGAAAATCATATTTATATACCAAATTAAACATTTAATATAGTAAGTCACTTTATGTTATCTTTAGTTAAAGAAAGAAAAGTTGAAACATCAATTTACTTACATGAAAAATATATATAATATAATTTTGATGAGCTCCTAAAAAATTACAAGATCTATGATATCATTTAATATTATTCTCAACTGATATTCTCTTATACATATATCATATTTCATATGAAACTCTTACATATTATCCACGAATGATGAAAAATGGGATAATATTTAGAGACCAACGAAAATCCCAAAAGTATTGAACATTATTTGTTTGAAAAAAAATTATTATTTTGTATTGATGGATTTTGTTTAATACAATCAAATATAAAAAAATAAAACATTAAATGAAATGTTCAATCAAAGGTAAATAGTATTTAAAAACTACATACCTCATATACTAGAAAAAGAATAAGGATAATGAGCTAATGTAAACAATTTCTTACACAGTCTCCAGATATGGAAACCCCCTCTATACGAAATTTTATTAGAATATTTTTATCAGTTATATCACATATGGATACCCTTACATTACACAACATTATAGGAAAAATAATTGACAAATAACCCAAAATATTTATGACACTATATGGTAAAATACATTCATGGGGATCTCCAGAATAAAAGTCACGTTATAAGGTCTAGTCTAAATGAGGATGTGGATGATCTGGGTAGGAAGGCTGTATAGATTGTGCAAGCAGTGATTGTCTCATCATATTTTGAAACACAACATGCACATGTTATTTAATTTGATCAACCATGTATTTTTTAATTCTTTCTTTTCATGTATAAAATAATCTATTTCAGGGTCTCTTAATTTAATTCATCAATGAAAGAAAAATATTCATAATATTAATACCTTCTGTATAACCTCATACATAGTTGGGGTGTTCTTTCGTTCCTAAAGCTCTAGTTAGGACATTCATCTAATCACCAAGGATAAAATTACCTAACATAATTTGATCTTATTGTTCATCCTAAAATTATAAAATAAATTGTATATTCATATTATTATTTTAAAAAATTAAAACATTTATGTGAAATAGAAATTACATTCTTTTAATTCTGTCAGCAACATTATTAAATTTTTTTTAAGAGACATTGATTTTTTTGATGTTTCTCATTAACATTTTTCAAGGTGATTCGGGAGAGATGGAGGACAGAATTTGACCTCTTACGAACCTCTACCTAATTATTCTCTTAATGGATAAATGTTTTCTTTAATAATTTTATCCTTTTATAAATGATACCATACATGTTATAATGTATAAGGGTATACATTCTAACCAGATATCTCTTTGGGAGATATCTTGGAGGCCAATTTCCTAAAAATAAACTAAAAAATAATCACATAATATTCACAGGAATTTATAATATAAATCCAACCAAAAATGATTCATAATGTCGGTTGGTGAAAAATGTATTATGTGTGTCATCATCTAATTACTCCTACTTTTGACAGGGTTTTCTTTCTATAATAGGGGGAAAATATAATTATTTTTCAATTTTTACTTAAACTCACTGCATCTATATTATACTAAAGATATATATATTTTCTTAATTTCATTCATTTTATGAATTTTGAATGTCATTTGAAAGTGAATACATATATTATCAGTCATACAAAATATATAATATTGAATTAATGAGATAACAATAAATCCATTGAAATAATTTAATATTAAAAATATCGTATTTGTGATGATCTATTTTTTAGTGTAATTCCAATGAATATATGAAATTATATTCCTGCAATGGTACATCATAGAGATATACCTCACAAAATAAATTTCATTAGGGCAATTTGAGTTATTATTATATATGTATCATCTGGTGTCCACTATAAGGTTAATTTTTTAATAAAATTTTAAATCCATGTCTTCTAACTTTAGGAATCATTTTCTCTAGAGAAGAATACTCTTCCATAGATTTGACACATGTTTTCCTTCAAATATATTTTTTAAAATAGAGATATGATTTTTGTAAATAATTTTATTATTGTATTTTTAATAATATTTAAAAACCAACACATATAGCTCAGTAACACTCCCTTTGTCTCTATATCTATCAATGAAATAGAACAATTCGTTGAAGTTAAGCATTCCTAAAAATTATTATAAAAGTTAATATTAGAAACAATAATTAAAAAAATATATAAAGATATAAATTGTGTCAAACATATTTTTGTTATTTAAAAAATAATGACTTCATGGTTCTTAACCAAAAAATATTAATTTTAAAATATTATCATTAATTATAAAATTAAGGAGATGTCCAATATTTATAAATTTAAATATAAAAAGTACAAAAAAATATTTTTATATGGGTAAATATAACTAAAAATTAATGTAGGTTGGGTATTTCAATAAAAAATATTTAACCATATCTTTTGAATATAATATTAAACAAAAAATCATATTAATAATCAATATATAAAAAAATGAACATTAAAATTTAATATATAGGTTTTAAAAATGTAAATTTTACAAAAAAAAAATATTTACTGGAATATTTAAGAATGTAATTTAGTGTATTCCCATATCCCATCAGAATCATCATTTCATTTAAAAATGACTATATATGCATTATAGTCACTGCTATTATTTTGAAATCATACAATGGATGAAGAAACATCACATAAGTCTATGTTATCATCCTCATCCTCAACACCCAAATGAATTAATTTCCCTTCAAAAATAGTAATCAACTGATCATGAAATTGATCAATGATAGAAAATATTTACTTTTCTTATGTCTCTATAATAAATGGTTCCCATTTGAAAATAAATATTTTTAAATCATCCGCTACAAATCCATAATTAGAATATTTTAAAAAAAATGATAATATCAACACAATTACTCTTAAACGGTGTTACTCAAAATTTATTGTTATAAATTTCCCATATACCTCGACTCCAAAATATGTCATTGATGCAGCTATTGGGTTTTAATCATTTTCATTTGAAAAATATACTGCTTCAGTGATAACCATTACACAACATCATTTAACAGTAATATTCTCATTCATATTATTATGTCAGCATTGTAAACATTAATATTAAAACTAAACCATGTGACCACATTATGATTGATCCTCCTACCAACCATTTCAATGTTTCTATTATACATATATCATTGTCGAACTTCTCTTAAAAACAAGAATCGAATTCTTTTTTATGCTAATTTATGAAATACTTTTCATTTATTTCTAGATATCATGCCATTACTCTAGAAACATATGATGATATAACGGTTTTACATCATTTTTGTTGTCAAAAATTAATAAATTTTCCTTTTTAACATCATCATGTGGAATGCACATTACCTTTAAGCCATGAATCCCTCTACATTCACTATCAATAGTCAAATGTTATGATATTGTAAATCCAATATTCTCTACATCATATGAATTATACGTACATAACTCTATCAACATTTGGATAAATATTTAATAATAACAAGGGCCTAAATTCGATATGTATTGTTAGAAAATCCATTTTATAGTTTCAAATATCTTTCAATAGGATACAATATCTTCCCCCAATCTGACAGTCTCTCACATGGCCAAATCAGGTTGGTTACGATACCTCAAGGGCATATCCTCATATGACCAAGGATATTGTCTAGTAGTGGGGGTGCAGTAAGTATAATAGGGAAACTATAACACATGTTACATAGTGATAAGATATAGAAAATAATCAATATATGTAAATAAATATTATTGTGGCGAAATAATGTAAACAATTCAATATATCGAAAAACCCAAAAATAAAATTCATCTTAGTAGTTCAATAAATAATAATTATATAATGTAATGATATGATCTAGTGTAAATAAATGTTGATATTGAAGTAATAAAAATGAAATATTATAAGAATCAAATGTCCCCATTCTCTAACCCCCTGTATGTCTTGTCTCCAAGCTCCATCCCATCCAGAAAGTAACGTTCAATAGCAAGGTCCCTTTCGCTTTCCCAAACCAATATCCATGTAATATTCATGGGAACAATATAGTATCCCAAATAGGGTGTGAGTATAACTCATTATGTTGACACCATTATGAACAAAAAAAACCAGTAAAATAAAAAGTGAATTCAATAATTCAAAAAACACGCGTATTAAATAATTAAAAAATTAAATCCGGACCCTAAGAAACGTTTTTAGAACAATGACTCAATGTCCCCAAGAATGTCTCATTACCATTCCAAACACAACTAGAAATCTATGGTAAATCGTAACATACTTTTGAACCAAGCTATACTATCTCTAATCATGTTCCATAGTGGGTATAACCATGACCTTTTACCCAGAGTATGAATCAAAAAAATATGGTTCAAAGCCAAATATATAAAAATTTTAACAATCAATAAGGGTCAAGACCAGAATATAATAATTATAGAATTTATCTGGACAATTATCAGTATATAATCATTTCAACAAGTGTCACTAGGAATAGCCAAATATATAAAATTTTCCATATGAATCAGGGTATTGGTCATTATATAATCATTTTATCATGTTAACTAGTCCAACACCCTATATAAACATAAAGGACTACGTATTGGGTCCGTACTGAATATAAGAATTAAAACATAGAAATAACAACACATGTAATAGAAATAATGATATCTCAACACCACATAATATGGATCAATGTAAAATTATTAAAATACCCATTTATCTTTCAAAAAATATTACATTATTTTTTTGTCTAAAAACCAATAACATGTTCACCACTATAATAGTTACGCAAATCCAAGGTCAATCTATATCAAGAAAACAACCGAATCCCATGTTATTCTTCACACACATTAATCCATCAGTCGGTTCCTTTATAAATATTTTCTCACTCACCCAAACATTATCCATAAGATAGGTCATCATTTAATTAGATCCATGGGACTCCACAGAATAAACCAATTAATAATTTAATTAATTCAAGCACACACAATGTAGGAAAAATTGAACTATTGCACATATATAACGATTATCAAACAATACGATTAATGATTAAAACTATTACCATGATATAATGGTCAAAAAATGATTCCAATGGAAAAATAAATTAACGTAGAAGGTGTCGATGATTTAAATAATGATATATGGATCAGATGCTTGATCGAGTTGTCCAGAATCAAGAGAGGCACTCCAAAATCACAATGATTCATCCATAGGCTTAGGGGGGGGGAGAAAAATACGAGGGAATGATATTAATCTCATGAATAATACCATTTATAAGTATGTTCATAAAATAACATGACATATAAATGCATTACATGTGAAGTATTTATTTTTATGTGGATACTTTGAAAAACATGTCACCTCGTGTGATTTTTAACACAACCCAAATATCAAACGAAGTGTAAGGGATTCAAAATGTGTATTTAATTTACATCATTATCCTAGATCATGGAATGAGTCTTCATGCAATTACATGTTGTTCCACTTAAATAAACATTGTGTAATTACTATGTAGACAAACTTTAGAATATTTCTATGGGTAAGATCTTAAACCACCTCCAAATCCGTAGAATGAAAGGAAAACCATAATAAATCCATTTAACACATTTATAACCAGACTCAATTAATTCAAACATATATCCCGAAATATTATTTTATTTTCACCAATGGAGTCTCTAATTCATTGAAGAAGACTTGACAACAAGGCTTTAATAAATAACTCAAAGCAGGATGTACCTGGAATTAGACGGTATCTTTAATCTTATCCACCATATAACAACTTATCATAGATCTTCTCCAAGAATCAAAATGGGGTATCGAAGACCATGTCTAGAAACTGTGATCTCATATCAGACTCCCTCTCCTTGGTCTTCTAAACACACATATTCTTCCACTGCACTCGATCCAATAGAATCAAACTACCGTAGAGATACTTCTAACTATGGTCCACAATCTATATAACATGATGCTCAAATGATGCATACACAATAAGATCAAAGTATTTAGTATGAATCACATGATAAGGGTATGAATAATATTTTCAATGCAGAAGACTGTGAAACACATTTTGCAGTCAACTATATAGATATGGAAGGGATAATCGATATGACACAAGACTGACCCTATCAGCTTTAACAAATTGCCTAAAAACCTTGGTTCTGGATTCCGAGTTTCTAAATACAGAGTATCACTAACATAGGTGACACCAGAAGGTAAACATGATGACCAACATCAAAAATTAAAGGTATTATTTTATGGACTATATAGGATTTCTTCATTCTCTATGAAGTCAAAAACCATTTTTTGATCTTGTGAATATGCTCAAAATTCTTCGCTATGAGTCTAGTCCAAAAAAATTCTTACTCACCAACCTCCTAGAAAAATGGAATGAATGGAATGACCATCGAATAAAATATTCAAAATTTTCCATATATATTGATATCTATAAGTTGTTTTTACATTCTATCTCCATGGGGATCACATGTTAATCCCATGATCCACCGAAATTAAAAATACATGTTCATAAAATTACTTCCAAAATTGGAATAGTAATCTCAAATTGACCATTACTCTGAGGTTGATTTTTTTCAATCAAATGAACCTAAAATAATAGATACTTTTGAATACCCTTCTATAAATAAAATATCAATTTATGATCTTTGTTTGAAATGATACACCTCAGAACACCATGAAACTGAACTACCTCATACATATAGATAATTAGATGGTTATCAAATGTGAAGGAAGTAAATTATTGGGATGAAGTAGGATACCTTCTTTAGTCGATCCAAAATCACTCATACCTCATCATTATTATGATATTTCCTAGGTAATCATATCACATAAACCTTATTTCAACTAAAGAATTAGAAACGGTGGGAAAACCACAACTGACCTATGATATCTGGATTTGACCTGCTGAAAAGTGAAAAATCATGATAGAAATTATGCTACCCAATTCTTCATTACAGACAACTAGTACTATCTATATCGATCATGATATATTTTTTTCAATCTAGGATGTACCTCCCATGGAGATAGATGAATATCATTCATTATCTCCTCGTGAATGCCCATAATAGCCCATAATTGACAATAAAAAAGATTAGAATTCCCACTACTATGAGACAATTTGAATGGTGTCTCCCCACCATATACATTTTCATTAAAAACTAATCACTCATAATTAGATAATTTATAGTTTATGATCAATTCCCAAATAACAGGTATAACCGACATCATTGTTAGAGATAGTAATTCCTAAGATAGCTAAACATCTAGAAGTGTCTTTAAAAATATGGTCATCATCTGCTAAAGCCACAAAAATATCACAATTCCTATTTCTGCATCTTTTGGATTAATGCATCAAAAATGATGTCATAATTTCCTGGTGTATAATTAAAATACAATTTGAAATACTATAGATAGTCGACCTACCTCCTCTACATAAGGTTCACATCCCATTGAGAAATGATGTACCTAAATTATTTTTTCTCCATTTATATCATAGACCTCTCACACAAGAGATAACTTGTCCAACATCATAAGACATTTACCCTTGCTACTAACTATAAATTGTGAATAGGATAGTTTCTCTCATTTGGCCTCGACTATCTATATCCATATGAATCCACTTGATCCTTCTGAATCTGAACATATTCAAGTCCTTCACTAGATGTGTCTCAATACATGATATATTATTTTCAGGCACAAGTAATGTAAGGATAGAGGATGAGGTCACCATACCTTTCATCTCCTCAAAATATTTATTAGTAGAATCTGATCATACAAACTTCACTCACATTTTGGCATTACTTGTTGTTGGTTCGTCCAAAGAAGAAATGTCCGAGATAAAGCACTAATAATATCGTTAAAAAACTAGAAATATCTGAATATTGCAATCATTTGTGGGAAGATCTGAAGATACCACAGCTGCAACTTCCTCTCAGTCCACTAACACTCGTTCCTATGAGATAAAAGTCCCCAAGAAGGTATATATCTTAATATAGAAACATCATTTTTCGCTATTGGAATAATGTCGATGCTCTATCAATGTACATAAGATGATGTCATGATTTTAGTCATAATTTTATACTAACTGGGATTACACTTGGATATCATCAATGGAAACCACTACACCTGTTCTCCAAGTGGTTTAAAGTTAATATTCATCAAGTCCAAGAGTAAATCCAATGTGTTGGTCAAACTAAATTGAATAATAAAAAATTCATACAATATATTACTGCTACTCAAAGAATACTGAGATATGTTTGATGGAATCTCCCTCAACTAATGGTATTCATATCTTAGGACGATCTTGTACAAGATCATAGCATATCGAAATAGATAAAAAATATCATCAATGCACGAAAGGGGGTAATATTTCTTGAACACCATCTGATTTAATCTCTTGTAAACCACACATAAATTCAATTTCCAATTAAAATTCATAGAGAAGGAAACTAGAGATCTATAAGGAGATATATTGGGCCATATGAAACCATTAGATTCTGGATCTTTCAACTGAACATTCCCATCTTAAATATCTTTTGGTTCCTTTCTATAATGTATCATAAAACCTAGTTCTTCTCCTACAACAAACTCGATCATAAACTTGAACTCTTTATTAGGATATAATCCATAGAACATGTCACTAATTATATCCTTAAAATGTTCTGAAATTTGAGGAATCATGTCTACTTCATCCAACCAACATTAGGAGAAATATAGATATCTCAACTATGAGACAATCTAATTTTCATTGAATATGTTCTGCATGAGTAGCCTGAATATCCCACTAACCTCTGTGAAATCATCTACCTCATTTTGATGATAACAATTTAAATCTACTCTATTAACAATCAATATGATCCTGTTAATGAACTAAAAAATCCATACCCAGAACCCAATCAAAACAATCCATTTCATGTAAATAAGGTTCCTATAATAAATGTCCCCCACCAAAATCTTGAGAATGTTCCTTCAAACATTTGATATTCTCTGAGTTCACTACGAATGCTGCTTCTATGAAGAAAGAAATCATCTAATATTTCCTCCTCCAAGAAAAAAAACATTTTAAAAAAGTTAGATATAAAGGAATGTGACTCTCCTATATCAAACCAAACCCAAGAAAGGGTAGATGATACAAGAATAATACATCTGACCGAAGATGGTCCTATATGCATAATAGCTAGATTAGTCTACATTACATGAAGCTGAATACACATATGTGATGGTATCTATCCTAACTCCCCTGAGCTATTCCATCTTTCCAGTACAGCCATTCCATTAATAGGGTAAGAAATCCCTACCCTGAACAAAAAAACCAATGGAACTCTAGATACCTCCCTACTAATGATTATACTATTCATTTCTATAATATAGTGTCTATCCTGATCACATTCGTTTTTATGCTACTAAATTCCCCCTGAAATCCTTTAGAGGAATCCTATACAAGTACAATCTAGACAATATAATGTGGGGAATGGTCACTATGGAATTTTGTGTCCCATCATTCCATACTAATAGGTTTGAAAAGGAGCATAGTCTGATGATGAATTCCCACTTCCCTGACTTATCTGACCGTTAGTTACTTGGTGGAATATTTCATAAAAATTCATCTTTCCAAAAAAGGCATGTTCAAAATTATCCCTACTGAATTGGTTTGGATATTGTGAGGGGCCTATCTCATATTCCCTTCTATGATGAGTACATAATTCATCACATATAAAAAAGTATTTAGATAGAACACAATCATCTGTGACCTTATCTCATATCAAAAACAGTCCAAAAAACACCTTACCCTAGAGATCACATCATCTTCCAAAGATAGTGCAAATTAATGTAGATTAGTTTAATGTTATGCATAGTCCAGTACAGAAAATCCCCCTTGTTTCTTGTTCATGAACTCAAAATCTTTCTCATACAATAGGGTTATGGGATAGAAATGGCTCTGAAAATACATCTCATTTTCTTTCTATAGTAGCTTACCATGATTCCCATATTTCTCATGAATGTCCCACATTATATTTGCAGTTACATGAAAAATATATGCAACAAAATTCACCCTCTTATCTATGGGTTCCTAAAAATACATAATGGAATCATAGAATGAGTGGATCTATAACTCATCTACCTTGGGACCTCCCTCTTCTTTGAAAATTGGTTTATGTTGTAGCTATAAATCCTTAATCATCCAAGGCATCAAAGGCACAATGAGAACAATCTATCTTTACTTGGACTACATGACACTCTAGGATATATCTTTAAGATGAACATCCATATGATCCTGTGGATCTATAAGAAGATCAATCATAGATGTGTTGGGAACTTATTATTTTCAACTGTTTATATTCATAACTAAATGTTGAAAAGAATTCATTTTACTAAGAAGATAAGCACACTCCTTAGAACACTATCTATAACAAGGTCAACCAGAATATGTGAAAATAACAGAGAACAACTATTACTGGGATATCTAAACATGGCATAAAATTATTTTAGCAAGACATATTAGTTAATTTCATTTCACTTCTCCAGTATTATAGATATGTTATATCAATGATCATACAAAAATGTATATATCCAATGTAATAAATATGTCCCTATCACGAAAAATGCATCTCAATATATCTCCCTATGTTCATATCATGATTTAAGTAAAAAAATATATTTATATACATTACCATGATTATAAATATAAATATTATATAGAATCATGAAATTATAATAGCTCACTTCATTTGAATCAACTACGGTGAAATAAATGAACTGTAATAAGACAAAAACATAAAATGTAATCCAACGCCGAGAACTCAAATGTTCTCCCATACACATGTTTTATACTCCCATTCCAAATATCATTACCTATCCTGACCCATCATATTATCCATTATGCCTCACTTAAATTCTTATTGAAAATAAAAGAAACTTGATGTGCTCCAATACCATATTGTATCATCCCCCAATCTGGCACTCTCGCACGTAGCCAAATCGGGTAGGAAACAAGACTACCATCACACCTCAACTTATACTAAAGGTTTCTGACTAGTATCATGGGTGTGTTTACTATAATCAGTATACTATACATGCTATAATAGACTTAAAACATAGTGTAAATAAAAAATATATAAAATAATTATCAGTGTGAATAAAAAATAGAAAAACTAAAATATAGTGGAAAAGAAAACAATAAAATCCAAATAAATAATCCAATAAATAATAAAGGAATAATGAAGTTTCATGATATAATGTAACTAAAAGACATGTTATAATTAATAGAAATAAAACACTGGGAATCAAAAAATTCATTTTCTCCATACCACATATAAATACCCTATCCAAACTCCATCCAATCTAGCAAGAAACAATCAACAGCAAGGTCTCATACCCTTCTCTAAACCAACATCCATGTAATATACTCAAGTAACAAATGGTCACCCATATTGGGATTCAATATAAATCAATATGTAAAACCCCACAATGCCTAATAATAACCAGTTTGATATAATGTGCATCAAATAATGCTATAAACTTTTTTATTAATTTTTAAAATAATTCAATCAACACCAAAACAATTTTCTTCCGCACCAAGACAGAATATCTCTTACTATGTCTCACAAACATTCCATCTAAAACCAAATATTTATGGTAAATCAAAATTTTCATTAGTACCATGCAAGAATATCGTTGAGCTTGTCTCAGAACCCTTCCAATCCCAACATTATAAATAAGGTGTAAATTAGAAAAATATTTTTCAAAAACCACTATATAATCATTTCAATAATAAATAAGGGTTGAGACAAGCATATAATAATTAGAACATTTATAATGTCCAATCCTGGTATATAATCATTAATAATTCTTCAATTCCATGGCCCAGTATATAATCATTTCATAATGTCACTGGGCATTGTCAAGTATATAGTAATTTCTGAATATCCCACAGAATTTTCTGGTATATAATCATTTTATCATGTGAGGTAGTTTAATTCCTTATATATCAATTAGAACATGTGAACTATTCCAACAGTTTATATAACCATTAAAACATATAAATTAAAAAAAAGCCATAGAAACAATGATATCTCAATATCTCATAATATGTTTATGTGGTTAGTTATGAAATTTACAATTTACCTATCAATTACACTTTTCATGTATCATTAGTTCTTAAAAATATTAACATGATAGTCCCTTAAATAATTATGGAAATTCATCCTGAATCTAAATCAATAAAACATCCAAATCCAATTCCTTACTAAAGATATGTTAACCCAGTAATCAATTAATTTATAAAATAGGGTATTCTCACCCAAACAGCTACCACAAGCCATATAAATATATGTTTTGATCCATAGGGTCTCCAAGGAATAATATAATTATTTAATTAGTTAATTTTAGTGCACACAAATCTGGTGCAATATGAATATTTCTCACACATTACCACAGTCAAACTATAGAGCTATTGTTTAGACCCCCTATCTTTAAGTCATAATCAAACATTTCTTACAACAGAAAAAACTAACTAGAAATGATATTATTATGATATCATGAAGTATCCAGAGATCTTATGCATGACAAGGACATTCAAAATCAAGGGAGGCACTCCAAAAACACATGGAAGGTGCCCTGGGGTAAAGAGGATGGAGCTGTAAAGGAATGAATGAGATTAATCTCATTCAAGGAACCATTAAAAAATATTATTCAGAAATTACATGGTCATTTATTTTGTTACGCAATGTGTATTTATTTTAGAGTGTTACATTAAAAAATGCACCTCCTTATGTGATTTTTTAATACTTGTTGAATTTTAAACAATGTGTAAAGCCTTCACAGCATGTCATCATTTCACATAAAGAACCCACATCATGGATTGTTCTTTGAAATAGTTACACATTGAGTAACTTCATTACATGGTTTGTAATTTCGATGCAGATTACCACTATCTTATTTCACACAGAATGAACCCAAACAACCTCTAAATCCATCCAAAACATGGGATCTCATAATAAAAAAATTAACACATTTATACTAAGACACCATTAATTAAAAAATCATATATCCCCGATCATTAGGTTATTATCCAACAAAAGGAAATAATTATCCAAACATGACTAGACCATTATGGCTCAAATGTAAAACAAATAGAGGGATGTACCTAGAAAAAGACTATATCATAAAGATTCATTAAACATAAATAAACCAGTCCATGAATTATTATGTCATACATTAAATGAATTACTAGAGGGACCATTATATCAAAATAACTGTTGGTGATAATTTCTTTTTTAGATAAAAAATTCTCATCAAACCTTCATTCTCCATCAAATCCAACAAATTAGAAATAAAAAAATTTATACAAATGGATGTTAAAAAATAACATAATCATAGGTTAGTATTTCATACATGTATTGATAGTATACCATGCAATGTGACCAGTAGAAGATGTTGCATCCATACATGGCAGTCATCAAATTTCATAACTATTAATTTAAAATCCTTCAATGACACTAAATTCAAAACATTTGATGAATATCTACTAGGTACTTTAATACCATGAAAACACTATAAAAACCATATTCTAATACATTCTTAATGTGTGAAAATCCAAAGATAAATATATTATATTTCCTAACATAGTGGGAGCTAACTCCAATATTATTCTCATTGATATGAAGTCCAATATTGCATAAATTCCATCTTTTATCTTTCAGTTTATGTTTAAAAATTTTCTAGCAAACTATATATTTTTTATCAACATTAATAACATAAATATAACATCTTCTATCTAAAAATAAATTATAATTTATTTTCAATAAGACATATTTTTTATTACTGATAATTATTTGATGACCGTAACATTCATTCATACACATTGTGAAATAAACATATTTCACCATATTGTAACACTCTCTAGTTAAAAATGAATGTGGGGGGGGGGGGGTTATTGTATTTCAAAAAAACATAAAATTACTTTCACAATATATGATAATGATTATAAATTCTAAAAAACATTTGATATTCTATTTTCATTTTCATTCATCCAATTTCTTAGTCATAATATGAACCATATTTTTCACATATTTTTTATTCCTTATTTCCATTAACATTGTATTCGTATAAGTTTCCCTATGTAGGAATGTCGTTATTTGTGAGAATTTATATAGAACACAAAACTATATTCTCTTTTTTTATATAAAATTGTAACACATTTTTCACATTGAATTTCCAAATATTAAGTCAATGGTGAGTGATAAATATCAATATCGTTTCCTAGATGTTATCGTCAATAAATCATCAAGAAAATCATACCAAATTTTATCTTCATTCATATCTATAGAGAATAATTTTAAACATCCAAAAAATAGTTTATAGACTATTTTGGCTTCTGTGGTTCCAATATGGATTCATTTTATCTAAACAAAGTACCATTTTCATATTTCCAGAATCAATTAAAAAATATAGACTTTTGTTCGTATCTCTTCCACAATGGTAAATCAGTATGATGATTTGAGATGTAATCATAGATTTACTCATATGTATTCCATATTAATATTTTTTAATCACTTGAATTTGAAAATAGATGTTTCAAACCATGAATTTTTGGAATATACCCAATTTATTTATCATGTTTTTTACACATGTACCTAAGAAAGAATCATTTTTTAAATATTAGAATGAAATATTTGAAGGTACAAAATTTCATTAGAAAGTGGATTGAACTATGTACATGAAAATGAATCATAGTAGGCTATTTCATCTATCTTATAGTGTGATTTCCAAAATTTATGACATTTTGTTAAATATTCATATTCCATCCCATAAAACACACAATAAAAAGGTAAATAATGTAAATTTTTATTCCCCTATCCAATTTAACATAATTTTTACATTTCCACAAAATTTGAATTTGAATGATCATTTCCATTTTGAGAGTCTGAGCTAAAAATATTCTAAAATGAATGTGATGCACGCACCTCGGGGTTTTTAATATCTTTTGATAGTTTCCCCTCTGAAATACCTCACAGGGCATGTGGTGGCCTTGCATATACCGATATTCGATCTTGTCCCATTGTCACCTCATCCTCAGGGTTTTCCTTGGAACATGGTGCTGAGATCTTCGGTGGCGCCTTGTCTGGCTCGTTCAAGGATTCCCTCCACCGGCTTCTTTTGGGGGACTGCACAACCTACTTTCTGGATATCACCCAAGACCTGCCATGGTGTTTTCGATGTTGAGGGTCTGTCTCTGTATATCCCACATGCAGCTTTCTCGATTTCCTCTTCTCTTTTCAAGTGGACTTTGGTTGCGCTCTTCGGTGTAGAAAATATATCTCTAGATTCCTTCCACAGCTTCATGGATTCGTGGGGCTTAGAGGTCACGTCCTGTGTCCCTCCTATCAACAGACATTCATTCTGTGTGGTTCATTCTTCGGAGGGTGATTTTTCTAAGATTGGTGCAGGGTCCCTATGTCATTGGGAAGGTGGCGGTTTACTCTATCCCCTTGTTCTATGGATGTATACAATGGGAAAGACTCATATCGGGAGGAGTTTTGGGTGAATCTACCTGGGATTTCCATTCCCTTTAGGAATGGGGCTTTCTTGACAGCCATTGGTAACTCCCTGGGGAGGATTCTTTGTGTGATTGATCGTACTGTCAGCCTCGATGTGTCCTCATTGGTGAGGATCTTTGTCGACATGGACATCTCCATCCCAATTCCTGAAAGGATCTCCCTGATACTATAAGATGATTTTGCCTTGTCCTAGACACTTCTCTTCCCTTTAGCTCCAAGGTTCTGTTTTTTTTTTGTCATCATCAAGGTCACTCCCTACCAGTCTGTAGGAAGAAGTGTGTTGATCAGGTGGCTTAGCTGTCTATGCCTCCCAACATCCCCCACACACCTTTGCAACCTGAACTTCCTCCCCACCCCCTCCTCTGTCATCTCACTGTGCGTCCTCAACACTTCCCTTGCCCCCTCCTTCCCCTGGTGTCATGCCGGACCTTCTTGGACCGCCTCCTCAGTTTGGTACAAACCATCCCTACCTAACCTTGGTCCCTTTCTCGAAGCCTTATTTTGTGTGTACTGTGAGTGCCTCTAGTGACCTATCCAACAAGCATCTCTTAGGTAACGATTTGATTTGGTCGTCATGCCCTGTCTCCCCATGGATTCCCGAACCTTCTAGCCATATGGAGTTTGTCCCCTATGATATTTCTGGCTTTCTTTAGCCTACTACTCTTGGCCTTTTAGCAATGTTTTCTAGCTCCTATGGGAACTTGGTCTTAGAGCCCCCGATTTTGAAGCAGACATTGTCCTCTTTCAGTGTTGGGTTCCCTGATCTTCATGTCCCCTTGGCAGCCTTATCCCCTCTATAGTGCACTGTGTGGTCCCCAGTGAGGCGCCTCCCTCTTCTCCTTCTATGGTGCTTTTGGACCCCCTACTGATCCTGGCCCTGGGAACCCTCTACCCCCCCCATGATGTCCCTAGTTTCATCCCAGTACATTTGTAATCACACAAGGTCCCACTCCAAGCGAAAGGGTCTCAGTCCGTCTCAATAGATATCTAGAGCCATGCTCCCAGGGGAAAAATCTAGGTCCACCTCTTATCATAAATGATATATTTCATCATCGGGAATTCCCGTGGTCTGGGTTCTATGGAAGAAATAGCATTCATGGCCATCAAATCTATATCCCACAAAGCCTCAATTGTGGTGGTCTTGGTGGCCAAGCAGTCACCCACTAAAATCAGTATGTTTGTGAGGAGGATCAAATTTAAGGCTTGCATACATGCATCCCCTACCAACCAACATATTTGGATTTTTTGGAATTCTTCTTCCACTTTTAACATGGTTCAAGCCTTAGACCAGAGTATCATCATTGAAATCATCTTTGGTTTTTACATTTCCTTGTCACTTTTGTGTATGGTAGTACTGATGCCACTAAATGAGAAATTTTGTGGCAAGACCTTAATGATTTTGACCCAGTAAATACTTCATGGATCATATGTGGTGACTTTAACATTATTGAGGACCCAAATGAAAATAAAGGGAGAGGTTTTTTCGCTCTCATAACTAGTGAGGATTTTTTTAGTTTTATGGGCCACATGTGTCTCATGGATTTGGGCTTCACTAGAGATTTGTTCAATTGGTGAAACAACCAATGAAGAGTCTGACACACCTGGTGTCGTCTTGACCATTGTCTTTTGAATGCTCAGGTGGTCTTGGCGTTTCCCATTTCCAAATATAATCATCTTGTCCACAGCCTTTCAGACCATTCACCCATTTTGGTCTCCCTCTTTCCACAGTATGATCGACCACATAGTTGTGTCTTATCCCACAATCGTCCAAGTGTTTCAAGTTTTCACCAGGAAGTTAGGGACTTGTGGTGTAATACGATTCAAGGATTAAGCTAGATTGACTTCCATATAAAATTTTGAAGATTGAAGGGGGATATCGAAGTTTGGATCTTCAATCTCCCCCCTGGTGCAATGATTTAATTACCCATAATAAGGAGATAAAATAATTGGAAACCCACCTGAAATATGTGTTGTGCGATGACCAGTTTGAGGACCTCCCTTTAAATAAGACCATCTTGGAGGTAATTATTCTGTTAGAGAAATGGGTGGCTCGCGAAAAAGCTCGGACCAAGTGGCTATGTGAGGGTGATCAGAATTCGGATCACTTACATGCATGAATCAAGGAAAAACAAAGACTATCCTGGGAATATATTCACCTTGTATATTGTACCTTCACTGATTATCAGGATCTGGTGGGAACATGGAAGAGGCACACTTCAAGGATAGGTTGGCAGCACCTAACCCTCACATGATGGAGGGATATTTTGGCTGCCACAAGGAGTTTTTGAAGGTGTTTCCTATCATCCTCTCCAGCTAGGATAATTCCATTTTGGGAGCTATCCTCAAGGAGAAGAAGATTCACAAGGTGATGATGATCATTATTATGAAGAGTGCCCCTAGGACAGACGGTTTCCTAAGTTCTATCTATAGGGCTCCATGGTTCTTAGTGAAGGATGACCTGATTGAGGAAATATTGGAATTTTTCAAGAGAGTAAGCCTACCCTAAGATGCATGTGCCACCACTATGGTGTTGATTCCGAAGATCACTGATCTTTCTTCCATCCATCATTACAGACCTATGAGTACGTTTAATGACCCCTATAAAATTCATACAATGATCATTAACATGAGACTAGCAGTTCATATTCCAAACCTGTCCTCAGTTGAGAAACATGGATTTGTTAATGGCCGATCCATTCAAGGGGCAATTGCTCTTTCCGAGGAGGTTATTTGCGACCATATCATGATGTTCCAAGGTTCAAATTTCATTGTTACGTTGGACATGGTCAAGGATTACGACCACATAAAGTGTAATTTTTTCATCAAAGTCCTTTATTTCATGGGGGTTTCTACTTTTTCTATTGATTTAATTTTCAGTTTCATTTTCTCAACGAGGATGGTTGTACGCTTCATGGTAATGAATCATGGTTTCATTAACATAGCTTGCGGCTTGATCCGAGGGGACCCCCTTTCACCGAGAAATTTAATCATGGAATAAGCTGTCCTCATCTAGAACACTAAAATGAGCATCATAAATCGACCAATTATCTCTATCAGTGTAGGCAGCGATAGAAATATATATCACATATCATGTTCTACGACGACATACTTATTTTTATAAATGAAAACAAGTGGTCCATCCATGGCTCAAACAATTTCATGGAGGACTACTACCACTGGGGTGGCCAGTGTATTAATGGGAATAAGAGAACCTTATTCATCGTGAGTTGATTACCAGATGCATGTATTGAATCACTTAGCATCCCGTTGATCTTAAAGTACTGATCCCTCCCGATGACTTACCTGGGTGTCCTTGTTTAATCGAAAAGGCCACGTGTACGACATTTCAAATACATTGTTCCTCTCATTAATGGTCGTGTTACAAACTGGAAAAGCATGTTCTTGTTATTTGAAGGTAGGATCATGCTGGAAAAGGTGTCCTCTCTTCAGATCATATCCATGCTCTTTCCACAGTTTATATTCCCAAGGGAATGCTTGGATTCATTGACGTGGTCTTTGTTTCTTTTATCTAGGATGATCATTTGGATGGAAATCATCATTGGGACTCCTGGGAGAGAATCTCCAAGTTGGTTGAGGAGGGAGACATAAAATTGAGGATCATTTTGGGTACCCTTCAAGTCATGCATGCCAAAATTTCCACGGATGTGATCGAGGGCCGCTCACAGTGAGGTAGGTTTACAGACACACTGAAGACTGAGGGGTATCACGCTATCCATTCATCCTCACTCTGTCCCAATATTTCTCCTTTCATTTTATCCCCTATTCCAAATTCTATATATATTGTGGAGATATAGGATATTTATTTCTAGAACCATGACTGGTCTGGTTCACATCATGGCTTCCGAGGTTGTCCCGTAACCAACTTTTTCTTCTGCGAGGCCAGATTGTATGTAGTTTTTTTGTGGCTTTTCTGAAGAGTGAGAAGCGTGATGTCTTAAACCATATTAATATCAAAAATGTGTGGGAAAAATACTTTTTCACTTCTTCTGTCTCAGATGCATTTTCAATGATTGAGTTCTGTAGGGTCTTTACGGCCTCGATCCTAACTAATGCATGGGGAGGAATATTCTGGTGAAAAGAAATCCCGGAAAAATACAGTTTCCTGGTTTAGAGGAATCTGAATAATGAAATTTCCACTGATGAAAATGTGAAGAGGTTGGGAATCCAATTGGATTCATGCTTCTTCTACTGTTGGGAGAACATGGAGGAAACTGTGGATCACCTTTTCTTCTTGGGTTGTAGGGACACAACTATTTGGTCGACCGTTGGGGAGTTTACAGGTGATGCTAAAAGGGAACAGATGCAGACCCCTTTATTGATCGTTGGTTCTGTGGTGTGGATGGCTAGAGCCTTGAGTGTAAGGCCCGCATGTTGGTGGTGGCAGCATGTTACTGGTGAATCTGGATGGCTTGGAACAAGGCTGTTTTTTATAGGCCTACAAATTATCAAAGGGTGGTGGTGGAAATATGGAGAGTTTTGCTGGTGGATCGATTTCAGCTGGATAATGGTTGGCAGGATTCTCCCACCACAAGGATGGTGGTAGTCTAGAATCATTATTTTCTCCCTACTAGCATTATAAGGCATGGGAATTTGGATTGATGGTTCTTCCATCACTCGGGTGGAAAACTGAAAAATTACGGCTCATGAATGTTGGGAAACATGAGGGGGGTGTGATCCATGATGCAAAGGGTGTGGTTATAGTTGTTTTTTTAGCGATCTTCGACTTGTGAGATTCTTTACAAGCTGAAGCCCTTGAGATGCTCTCCGTCCTACAGTTGTTCAGGAGGAGGAACAACTCCCTCGGAGCAGTGGAAACAGACTCCTTAATTATCTATAACTCCCTATCAGGTAAGTGGTCCATCCCATGATCCATTGTATAAATCATGTGGAACTGCCTAAGCCTAATATATCCCCACACTGACACTCTCCATCCATGGAGCAATGGTAATTAGGTTGCAGACTATCTTTCTTCCTTGTCAACCCACTGGAAGAATATCATTTTCTCTACAGATATTGTCTTGATGTTTTCTTATGTGGACATCTAGATAGAGGATATGTTCTTTGGCTGCACCATTTTAGTCCCCTTTAGCGTCTTGTCTCCAAGACTATTGGATATTTGGTTCCCTAGTTTTCTCCAGTTGTTTCTCTTTTTTAACTCTTTTATTTAAATAATGAATTGATGATGATGAAAGGTCATTTTCTTTTAGATGTTTCTATTTTAAAAGATAATTAAGATTAGAGAAACTTTTATCACACCACCCACTTCGTACATTCACATTAATTTATCTTATATCTATTTATAACACTATATTTAGTGATACCTGAGAAAAATGGTTTCTTTGAATTTATATAAAATTATTAAAAATCATCTATTTTTTGATTCTTTTAATAGCTACATCACCAATTAGTTCTTCAATACTATCCTCCATCACATTTAGAATTTGTCATCAAAATTTGATAATTAATTTTCAGTTTTATCACCATATAATATAAAACAATTATAATAATATTTATAACCTTTGAAAATGAGATGATCCCTAATTTCTCTACAAATTTACTTTCTCATATTGAAAAACTTCACGCATAGGTATTAAATATTTTTTTTGAAGATTACATTTATCATATTCCAAGAAATCATCAAATCCTTTTTCCATATTCAGGAGCAATTCATCATAAATTTATCCAATTATGATCCATTAATTACCTATGATCATAACATAGAAGAATAATATATTAAAACATCTAAACATTTATATATTTAGGAAAATATGTTTTATACATAAAAACAAATAATCATATTAGTAATTTATTGATTACTATTTTACTATAACATACTATTATAAATAATGATCACAAAATCATTTAAAATTTATATACAAGTGATTAATAATATACAAAAATATATAATTAAAAAATGTATACCTTTTTAACAAATAATTTTTCTTCAAATAAATTTAAAAATAAAAAAATGTTATAAACCAATTTAAACTAAAGACATCATGTTGGAAAAATACTATAAATGAAAATTTTAATTGAAAAAAATAGATTCCAATTATGAAAAATAAAAAATGATATAAAATTTGTAAACACAACTAATTATAAATACAAACAGTTTCACAATATGACATACTATAGTGAAATAAAAATATTCATAATAATAAATTTATAATGTTAAACAAAAATTAACAAAGCATAAAATTGGATATGAATATACAATTTATCCAAACAAAAATATAAATGACTGAAATTTATAACTAACATATAATTAATTTATATTCAAAAATAAAAAATTCACATACCTGAAAAGTAGTCCCATAATGAAAAATAAATTCATAAATCCAAAAAAGTCACTCAATATCATTAGAAAAAGGAAGAACCCTTCTATATTGAAAAAAAAGATTGAAAAAAGAACAAAAATCTTTTAGGTGTGGTTTCCAATAGACTGGAATAGTGGTTTTATGAAGTAAATAATACTGAGGATTATTGATAATGGATGAAAGATGAATGATCAAAGAAAAAAATATCAAAAGTTGTTGAAAATTTATTTAAATTTTATGATATTTAATCTCAAGAGGTTTTGGGTTTTGTTGGTGATGTCAATGCTCCAGGGAGGATGGAGGATCGGTGGAAAATAAAATGAGGGTTTTGGGTTTTGTAATTTTTAAAAAACATTTAATGTCTTGTTCACATAAAAACATATTGTTGAAGGGTATTTAATGTTTCATATTGGTTTGTTTCAAAATTCACATGAAAATTATATTTATTTCATTTTAACATTGGTTTTATAATTAATAAATGTCAATAAGTACCCCACCCCACTTTTATCAACATTTTCTAAATAACCAATGTTAAATCCTCCACATCGAAGCCCATATTTCTACTAGTTCTCATTATTGGAATAATTGTTTGTAACTTTTTTGTTATTCCCATATAATTATAATGTATAGAATCCTTAATTTATCATCTAGGTAAAAAATTATAATATCATAAATATGATTCTTCAAGGAATGTATCAACCGAACTGAGTGTGTGAATGTTTCACAAATTGGGCACCCCAACATTCCATTAATTAAATTTCCATAAAAATTTCCATAAATTGTAAATTCATTTATTTTTTCATTTAGCATGGCCCTTAATGAAAATTCTTCACTTCTATGTGTATCATATAAAAAAACCTATATCCCAAATCTATTTCAGATCTTTTTTATTGGATATAATTAGATATCAATAACATTACTGGTTTATTTTGGTCTAAATATAAAAAGAGACACCATAATGTATTTTCACACCAGGATGAACCATGGTGGGATGTTATAATTAACCAATATTACAGGCCATGTAATTTGGGTACTAATATTTATATAAAAATTATTTATTCCATCTGTTGATTAGGTAATGTGTAGGTATAATTTTTTAATGTATGATACTCCTACTCAATTTTCATCCATTTATGAGAGTCTATTAAGTGACATAGTTTCATATCATCAATCCCTACATCTGCAGGCCATGTCAATTGTCTTGAATTTTATTGACATCCATACAGTATTCACAACCAGGGATTTTTAGGAATGTACCATAAAACATTCAAAGGAAATCATTAAACATTCTTATATAGATTCACACCCCATATAGAATTTTTTTTGATAGATTCATGGTCCTTGTGAAATAATATGAAATCATTTGGACATGAATGTATTTTTCTTATTCATGGTAATTTATAATTGTATTATTTTAGTATCATTTGTTCAAAAAATTATTTTATTTTATTTGGGTAGAATATCATTTAAGAGACCATGTAAATCTAGAATGTTTTGTGTGTACTATCTACTACTAGATTTCAAATTATATAACTTCAATATAACTCATAATGATTTTTATTTAGTATAACTAGTGTAAAATGGTCCCATTTAAAATCTATAAAACCTCTCAAACATCTTTGGAAAATCATGTAGGTTATCTTGAAATTTCATTTCCATTTTCCCATACTATCCACATTATCATTTACACATGTCTTCATATCAAAGGAACCATAAAATAAGGTATCGTTTTATTCAGCGTGGACATTTAATTTCTCCCTATGTTTAACCAATGATAAATAGACATAATATATTCTGTGACAAATGAAAAGTTATTTCAACTCTCCCCTAATAATTTATCATGAAAAAAACAATATAAACACAATCAAAGTTTTTGAGAATAGATGTATGCATTCTCTATTTCATTCCTCATGATCTATTAATTATGATATTTATTCCCTTTTTTCAAATGATTATCATGAATCCATTTTGAATTAATATCCACCCTATTGGGTTCATAAAATATTCATTTTCTACCATAAATAAATAAATACACATAAGATATCAATATTTAAAAGAGAAATTTAGAGACAATTCAAATAAGGGGAACCCAAAATTATAATGATACTGGTGATGACACATGGAATGGTAAAACATTACACAAGGGTGACATGAAATGAAATAGGCTAAGGAAAACAAGTGATTTTCTTCCTATGATCTTAATTTGATTGTTTTGGGACAAAATAGTTGTAATTTTGGAATTTCTTATATAAAACTACTAGGAGGGAGTCCAAGAGGAAAAAGTATTTGATTTTTATAAATCTCATCACATGGTACATGGTGGTACAGGTTGTGTTTTAATTAAAAGATGCTTAATATCCAAAATTTATCATCTTTTAGATAATGAAAATATTTATAGGACCCAGAAAAATGGTCTCATGAGCCCTAAAATTATGTATACTCTTCAATTTAAATCCAATGAACAAGAATACCTTAGATTGGGTTATTAAGATACTCACAAAACAGAAGAAAAATATAATTGTATTTTCATAAAGGATTGAAATTTAAACATTTCACATAGTTGGGATGATTCCTAAAAGAATAAAAAAATATAATTATATAAGGAATCCATCCTAAACTATTAGAAAAATATTTTAAAGAGTGTTCTAAAAGGAAAAAGAAATTAGTAATATAAAATTCCATTGATGTGATACAAGTGTGAATATATTTTTCATTTCAATTATAGTTTTTAAATTATTATAAAATATTTTAGATAACATGAAATGTGTTGCACAGACTTCTCTACAATTGAAGATGTATTTCGATGTGCTAGGACTCAAAATGACCTCAACCATGCCTGAAATTTTCATAGGGCAACTCTGTATATTTCTTGGGGGGACTGACGATAGCAAAGACTCTGGAATAATGGGTTGGGACCGTAGCTCCACATTGATCCCAAGAATGGGTGCAGGGGCGAAACCCCCATGGTCCAGGACAATTTTGTTTTTTAAGTCCCTAAAGAGGCGGCCAAGGTACCTGCATGCAAATACCTACATGCCACCATGCTAGAGCAGAATGAAACTATTATTTTGGGTAATTACACAAATCGACACACTAGTTAGGTCAAATCACAGATGGCGCACAAGTCTACTTAGCGCCACCCATCATGTGCATAGAAACTTGTGCACCACAATGTTGGAATTCAGCCTACATGTGTGCCCAAACTCCTGTCATCTCGAGTCCTATATTTTCCTATAAATAGACCCTTGGGATCTTCATTTGGATGAACAAATTTCCCTAAATCCTAGTTGATTATCATGTTCCCTAGTGCTTCACCAATATTATCCTAAACATTCCAGGTAGTTTTTCAACACCTTGAGTAGAGACTTTAAAGGAGGATCATTCAACTTATGTTCTATTAGTGTTTTGAAACCGTAACACTTTCACACCTCAATCACCCGACCACTCTAAATCAGAAACACTTGTGCGCCACTTATTCCCTTCATATGAACTTCAGCTCCCCACTTCTGGGACCACCTATGAATAATCATGAAGGATTGAGCCAAGTCTCACCGAAGTATTACCATACAGGTTGTTTGTATCTTAAGTGAATATCAGGTCACCCAAGTCTACTTGCATGCACAAACTTGTGTGACCTTATTTACAAGATTTCCCCTCTTTGATTCACTTACTCTCTTATGTCTAAAAGACATCATGACCTATTCAAATTCATTCATGGTGAGGATTCTTCTTCCTTGTCTCCATTATCTAAAAGGAATTCTGTTGAGACCTCCACTAAAACCTCCCGACATGTTAATCATTTGGGAAACGAACTTTAGTTTGTCTCTTATTAGGGTTTTTATATCCAGAGTCAGAGGATTCTATAATTTTTTTCACAATGCGGTTAGAGTTAAAAGAGTTTCTATGGGTTTGTATATCCATAGTCACATGGACCTTTCACCTAGGAACGTTGTTACGATGTTCTCAGTTTGGAGGAGGGATTGGGTTCTGTCCTCTCCCTTCTCAAAGAGACGACCCAAAACCTCAGATCCTTGGTAGGGAAGGTAAAGTTCACACTTGCTTTTACATATACTAAAAGGAGATGTCTCCCTACCCAACAAGGATAAATTTTAGGGAAACCATAATTTCATATTCCAATATCTTTTCGTGTAGGAGGTAACATAATTTCTCATCCTCTCTTCTTCGGTGTCAAAGCCCAGAGGTGAGATGGGCACATGGAGAATAGTTACCCTTTCCCTCTCTTGTTGTGCAATGTCACCATGGGAAGCCATCCTCGTGTAATACCTTAACCTTAATCCCTTCTTCAATTCATTGGACCCTTGTCTAATTTAATGTGAATTGAGGGAGGGTTTTTCATCTCTCCCTCTTCCACGGTTGTTGCCTTTCCCTCTTCCTAGGTCTCCTTTCCCTTTCCCACCTTGGCCACCGTAGGCTCGCCATCCTCTATCAGCTGAGGAGTAATTGGGTATGTGTCATTCTTGAATATTTCACATTAGATTATTTATAACACCTAGGATGACTCAAGTGGTCTTATATATTTGTGATGATTACAAGATTTTCACAGAAATCCATAGTGAAGGAACTATGAGAACTTTGATTTCAGTTTAGACCAATTTACGTAGGAATCCCTTTCAAGGCCCGAACTCAATAGATATCCTCTTTAAGAATCCAACCCTAATTCCCTAAATCTTGGAATCCTCCTAATGAATAACCCAAAATTTAAAGCCTATGTAATCAAATCTTCCTTTTTATGAATTAATTAAAAAATCAACTCTAGCAATGAACTATACTCTCCTATGACTTATCGAATTATGTTGGCTTTGATTCCCATCCACATGGGGTACACAAGAATCCTCCTTGAGGTTTATAACCAACATTTCAAATCAAACCTATTCTCCTTAGGACATATTCCCAACATGATCTAATCTAACATGGAAACCCATATCCTATCTATGTTTATTGGGTTGTTTCAGCATAACTCCCACACCAAACATTGACTAAGCACGTTTCACTTCGATTTCCATACCACATGAAATTAAACCATATGGTTAGGTCCTCATCACATGACCTTAAAAGCTATTATGTTTCCCATTAAGCAGAACCAATCTACGAGGGTTCTAATTCCTTTCACAAGGATACAAAGGTAACCCATTTCATGACTAAAATCCCAATTTCAAAACAAGCCTTCAACTCCCTCGATGGCAATAAATTCCATAGTGACCCGCTGAGTTGATTGAAATATAGTATCATCTTATTGATGATTAAAAGAATCTTGAAATAGTATATTTGAGGAATACATTGATGGAGAACCTCTAATACATACAGATATCTCTATTAATTCAGAACCTTGAATGCATATTGATGTTTCTAAATTTCACACACGTTAAAAAGTGATTGTAAATTCTAAGGGAATATTATTTTATTCATGGTAAATTAATAAGGATTCATGAAAATATCATAAATTTAAAAATAGAGTCCCAGAGTAGTCGATAATTCCCCCAAATAGGGTGTGATGTTTCTGACCTCCCATCCTCTCGACCAATGTACGTTCCTAAGAATCATAATGTTCAAACATAACAAACACTATCCTTTGGAAGTTAGGTCCCCTTTGTATAAAGAACTATTGGATGTTTTTGGTTCCATGAATTAATACAATGGAAACCCCTAGGAAGTAATGAATATTATAACTAGAACGCATATTTCAAGGAAATATGAAACACAAATGGGGAACCTGACGTAAATCCTTAACCTAGTAAATTATTTTACCCACACGTTAAGCCGATATCAATTGATAATTTCAGAACAAAAAAAGGAATCAATCACACATTTATCCATCTAATAGATGTCAATTTAATGGATTTTATTGTTGTTTCATGTTTTCCACAGAACTCCCTCCAGTCCAAAAATGGATTTCTTCAAGACGGCAACTGTGAACTTCCAGACCTCTCCTCAAGAAGGATCCTCATCAACAGTAAGGACGTTATCACCCACCCAACTTCTTCAATGCTGAGTCACCAATGTGTTTTTAAAGGCGTTTCCTCTGCACTATACAATTCCAGCTTTGGAGGCTTCCTGAAAAGACATCCATTTCAACAATAATCCAAAATCATTCGACCAAAGACGACCGATGATCTAGAACCAAGCAGTGCCAACAATCATTTTCAACAATTTCATGTCCTTATTCTCAGAACCCAAAAACCATTCCCTTCTGTAATAAAGGTATGTGGATCTAGAGGTCACCCAGGGCCTCAATTTTAGAATGCAGGGATCCTTCTTGCTGACTCCCCCATCAATCGCCTCCAGTATAATTACGCGGTAGTGAACCCCCATCATGATGGGGTTGTTGCCTCTGGGCATTCATCCCAGGAATCTCAGACCCGAGCATGCAAGAAAAACAAATGGGGAAATATTCTAGTCAACTGGGAGTAGGTTCATACCTCTACCACTCTGGAGAAGTCTATCAAACTAACTTTATGGGAAAACATTAGCGGGCACATACACCCATCCGTCATAATTTCTCTGTCTAGTAGACTCATCTGGAAGCATCCCACCAATCCTACCAGCTAAATCCTGTGGATTACTATGAACATTAACATACACCTAGTTAAAATTTATCATCCAATGGACATGCTATTATAACTACATTTAATGAAGTATTCCAATCCTATGTGGTGGAAACTAGTAAACAAGAATATACACCTGCTTACAATCACCAATTCTTACAGCATTCTCATCTTCTAGTGTTGATGGAAGTCCATCAACCATAATTGATGGGAAACAGATACCAGGAAAATTCACATTATAGAATTAATCATGCCTACCAATAGTCCCATTTGGCAACACCTGCAGAAGTCATTTGTAAAGCTCTGATGACAAATCTGGGGTAGGCCCAACTCTCTGCCCCCATGCATGAGTACTGCCAATACCACTTGATAGTAAAAGGGGGAAATGAGCAGGAACATACACCTAATCATGATATGGAATGGACGTGTATTCCTATTTCGTCCTATGAACTCACAAAACACATCATATCAATAGTGAAAGTGCCGATGCAAATCACTTCCATATTCTGGAATCATTCCAGGATATTATAACAACTACATCAGTAGTACCAAGGGAACATACACATAAATCTATCCCCACATATGGAATGACACATCATCATTCCGTCATGGAGCCGAAAGACACATCTATTATAATCTAGGAGGGTCATGGGTCATACTCCCCCATATCAAAGGGACAATAAAATCGGGATCAAACATCCTTTCTAATTGGAGGTAATCTGTTCGTTCTGGTAACCAATCCAAGGAAGGTACATACCCATGCCCATGATAACCACTATTCACAGAAAGTGGCCCCATCTATGTATCAGAGATAATCCACGAAAGAAGTATCACTAAGTACTATTTAAAAATCAATAGTCGTGCTACAATTTGGATCCTTCTAATGCAAGAGTAATTGGAGCCCTCATACATTTATCTGTTATAGCTCAAGATCCTATCCTCTCATTTTCAAATTATGGGAGTGGTAGCAGTAATTTAGAAGTTCCTCATAGGAAACTTCATAATGAAGGTATTCTACATGAAAATAAGTTCATTTTAGAGCTCTTATCTCATGATGAGATCCACAAAAACCCTCTGTGTTTCCAGAATACTAACGAGAATGAGGATTCATCCCTTGTTGTAGTCCACCATGGGGTTCCACCCGATTCTATAATTTTTTGGAAAATTCCTCTCCATAATAGTATTACTCATTATCCTGATAATTATATAATTGATAATTTAGTCATGAGAAAGACATCATATCTTGAGGAACTTGCAAACATAATGCCAGTCATGTCTGGTGCCCTTTATGTGACGTGTGAAATAGTTTGTCAACTAGAAGAAATCTTAAATGAATGTTCATTCTTAAAACCACCCTTGTATCATTTTTATTCTAATACAGATCATCCACTATGGTCTAACCAAGTGGATAAGTCTATAGTAAAAGACGATGATGATATTATAAACATGATAAAACAATTGGCTAATGGAGAAATACCAGTCATGTTATGTCAATTGAAAATTTCTCAGTATAAAATTCCAGAATTCATGATAGAAGATTGTATTCATGATATCCACATCAACTTATGGAGGACTCTTCGTCATTTGAAAACCAAAGTATTACCATATGATGAATATAAAAATCAATTAAATTTAATAGAAGGGATACAATGCCAAATTGACTTGGCATCTCTCTCAGTTTCCCAACATCCATGGGTTGAAAAGAATCATAGAGCCCCTCAGTGTTAAAAGCTCAATGCTAAAAATAGGGTATGCTGGTTAATTTCTGAAACCCTATCTGGTGTCTGTATCAGAGGATGGGGTGCACACAGAGCATTTCATTTCACTGACTCCAAAATCAAAAAATTCCACCAAAAGGGGTGTAATCAAATTTTATTACCCACAATCAGCCACAATCAATAGATTTTGTATATAATCGAATGTACACTCAAGGACGTGCCTCAAACAGCTCTCATTAGAGTCAAGCCTAATGAAAATATGTTTTTGAGTTACTTTTACATCAATCATATAGGAATCTTCAACAGGCATCTGACATACAGTATGTATGCTCTTAGAGAATGTAAATGTTTGAAATATCATAGTGATCTTCATAAATAGGTGGTTTGAGTGGTTTAGGGATAATGCACTGAGCTAATGTCTGAACCAAAATTCGCATAATCAGAAGAGTATTTTCACAAATTTCAGTCATAGGAGTTCAAGAATCACCCCAGCATACAAGGATATGGGATCATTTAATTCAACATTTATATTCATTAAACAATGTTCTGATGTTTGAAGAAGAAGAATAGAAATTTCCCCATCCTGCAAGGCTGGTTTCTTTTTCACATAAACAATCCCCTTCTCAAAAGATCTTAGTTTTCTCCCGATTAGGGAAGAATCAACAAAGAGAGTGCACAATTGAACTTTCCAAGGATTTCTTCATGTTACTATCCATCAAAATGCTCTCAAGAATCCATCATATAGGAGAACCAATTTTCATGGATGATACAGAGGGATATGATCTTCAATGATACTTATAGAATGCTATCAATGCACTATGCGTATGTAAATTTCATTAACACCATTAAAAAAGATCCTCTAGTAAATGAGTCTAGTTCAGCGGAGTCAGTTGATGTAGTTTTTATCCATAATATTGAACACACTAAAGCAAATGAAGAAGGTATATGTACCAAAAATCAAAGGCTTACCCATAATCTAGGTATGCCTCCAAATAACCACCGTCCACCCCTCCCAAAGGCATCTAACATGGAGAAAGGAAAAAGTCAGATTACATCTCACTATTCTACTATAGAAGGTCAATCTCTTTCTCTTGAAGAGAGATTTTCATATCTAAAAGTGTTGATGAATGAGTTTTAAAGACTAAATATAGATTTACATCAAAGAAGTATTTCTACTAGAAGTACTCGCCAAGTAGATCCTCAACATGAACATCCTGTAATAGCTCCTCTGCAAATAGGATTCATAGTAACTACAGATACAGATAATTATTTCCCTCCATTCGGTACAAAACCAAGGTAGGATCAAACAAATCCTTATAGGCCTTTTCCTGTGGGCTATCCAAGGAAAATACCAGCATCATCACCAGTGGTTTTGCTGGTTATTGAATCAGCTCAAGCTCTATTTACAGTATCTGCACAGGTTTTAGTTCATCCAGAAATTCCCTAAATTTTTTGAACATAATAAAGCAATTACCGACTTGATTAGATTATATGGAGGATTCACGTGCACTAGTTCAACTAGAAAAGAAAGCATACCCTAAATGGGTGGACCTGATTATTCCCCCACCAAATTTTTTTAATACCATGTTTCCAATATATTAATGCATCGGGAGATCCGAAACAACACATAACACATTTCATTTCTCATTGTTATCCCATGATGGGAACTCTTCAACAACAAGAAGAAGAAAAACATTGGTGTTTTTTTCAGTCACTACTGGGACCAGCGTTTTTCTGGTATACATGTTTACAATCTCGATCAATTACTGGATGAGAATATCTCTACCCGAAATTCCTTCTTCAATTTATCTCAATTCTATGTACGATGGAAATTATATATATGACCAATTTTTATTCAAAGGTAGAATTAATGTGTTTCATATTTCATTATGTGATGGAAAGGATTGGCTTATTCCTTAAGTCTGGCACTCCCTCAAGAAGAGTTGTTGCAAATTTATATGAAAAATTTGTGTGAGGATTTACACACATGACTGATCCCTATGAAATACACAAGCGGTTTTCACACCTTACTTTAATTTCTCAACAGATTAATGATTATATTATTGAAGAAAAGGATGAAACTCATTTAATTCCATCAGATTTGGCAAGGAGAATATAGAACGTAGAGGTTGCTAACATTACATTAAAGAAATCACATGTTCCTATATCTATTTTAAAACCGTCATCGTATCGAAGGGATCCACCTCTTTAGCGTCAGTATAAATGACCACCTCGCCAAAATGATCACGGATATAAAAGGAATAAATAGTTTGAGTAATTGGAAGGCATATATTATTCCTTCTGGAATGAACAAGTTCTCGGTTACTTTATCTTATCTCTCGAAAACAATTTGGTTTAGTTGTGAAGGCCAAAGAAACTAGACAAAGAAAGAGATGAATATCATCATAATTATATTCCATTTCACCAGATGTTAGGGCATCCTATTTCGGAGTATTTTTCCTCAAGGAACTCTTGAAAAAAAAATAGACTTTTGACAAATGAAATTGAAATGTTCATCAGCTCCAGTAGCATGTGTTACTACTACTGATTCTAAGGAAGAAGGCGAATGGTAGGAAGACAATGTTAATAATGTGATCAAATATGATGATTGGGTGATCAGGAAAATGAGAAAAAAAAACATATACAATTTTAAGAACATAGTTGAAACAATTGATTCTGTGTTCCACCACTCAGGACATAATAAAAGAACCTTATTAAAAAGGACTATCCTGACGAAAATGAGATGATCTGAAGGAAAAAGAGAAGACAGAAGAAGAAGAGCTCTTTTTAAGGAACAATTATTCCTTGACCCTGGATGATTTCATGCAATCTTCTTAAAAAGTATGAGAACCTCCTTGCCAAATGGAACAACCAGAACCAACCTATTAGGCACAATCATTATCAGATGAAGATTTGATCTTTGGTTCCATCAACGTTATACACATAACAAATCCTCATGCCAATGATGATTCTGATTATAATGAGCCACAATTCCTTGTTTTTAATTGGGGAACCAGAGGAAGTGGCCAAGGTCCAGGATATATGGGAATACATGGGAAATATAGAAACCATAATTTTAATTAAACGCATTCTTGAACCATTTATGCAGAAGAAACTCGTGTAAGAGCACATCAGCGGGCTCAACAAGAACAAAGAGTTTCTTCCATGAAAAACAAGTTCATTTTTTACATGATTATTTTGGAGGACCGATTATAAGTCGCATCATCTTCCTCTCAGCAAGTAGATAGACCTAGTCAGTCTAATTTAAAATCTCTGGAGTATTTTCACATTCTACTCCAAAATAGAGTACATCTACATTAGAAGAATCAACATGTAAGACACTTGAAAAACTGCATCTCCATGATGGGAAACACAAACCTCTAGATCAAAAGTATGATGTTTTGAAACAACTGGCCCATATAATAGCCAATTTACCAATTCTGGATTCCTTAAATCTATCAAAAGATCTTCAATAAGAACTTATTTAGGATTTTTCAAGGCCTCATGAGTTTGAAACCAAAGATGTTGTTTTTGAGGTTTACCATATAGAGAATGATCCTGTAGAATGTCATGGTCATATATTTTACATATAAAGATGAAGATGATGTTGTACATGGACATACCATAGACTTTTATTTTTCTGGCATGTTCAATGAGCATTCATTGCTAATGGATCTGGAGTCAATATCATTCTTATTCGTACACTTCTTCAATTGGGCCTGACTGAATCTGACATATCTTCTTCCACTTTAATTTTGTATGGATATGACAATAATGAGAAAGATCCTCTGGGAGAGATTACACTCAGAACTCAACTGGGAGAACTTGTGTCTATTTCATATATCATGGTTTTTCTTCAGGACATATCCTTTAACATTCTTCTTGGATGTCCTTGGCTACATCAACATACAACCATACATTCTTCATATAACCATCTTCTTATGTACTTCATCAATGGTAAAATTATGATATTTTATGGTTAAAAAGCTCCATTAAAAATGTGTGAATATCAATACATTGAGGTAGAGTTGTATCACACAAAAGGAATGAGATCCATGAAAAAATAAATAACATGAGTAAATGCAACAAATGGTTTGAAAAGAATTCCAGCAAACCCATTCATACATTTGAGTACAGAATCTGTGCTACCCATCGATCAAATTGAAATGGTAAAACCAAATACAAGAAATTGTCTAGTAACATAAACAATTCCAATTGTGGCAACTGAGTCTCACACCATGTGAGAAATTGTTGATTCACCATGCAGTGGTGGAAGCTTAAATGGATATGTCCTCATATCATCTACTGAACTACAACAATCAACTACTTCAACAATCATGGTATGAGATGTTTTATAAATATTCTAAAAGGACAATGATGTTGATTCCCAATCCATCATCTCCTCTTTATTACCCAAGAAATACCCGTCATTATTAATGGGGTTTGAAATAGTGGCCTCTTCTTCAGGATGTTCAAATATTGACTCCTCCCCTAACATGGAATGTTTTGTTTCATCATATACTATGAATGTTGAAACAGAAGAGGTAACACATAATGATGAAGAAGGGGATGATCCCAGGGATGCTCATACATCATTTGAGGAAGGTGTCTCTACCACTGTGTATGATCAAAGAGAAATAAATCTGGGTACAGAATGTTAGAACCATGGGTTTTCTTTGCTGGAAAAGGAGTTCAGTTTTTGTTTGTTGTTAATCTACTATTGGTTCATCATGGTTTGGGTTTTTCATTTTCAACCATATTTATGGAATATTAGAGATATTACATGGAAAGTGGGCATACATTTGTATTAGGAAGCAATATTAAATTTGGCACCATTCTTCAGTGTTTTCCAAATTTTTGGGGTTGAAAATCGTAAATGGGGAAACATGTTTTTGGCCAAGGAAGGTGCATGAAAGATTTGAAGTGTGCACAAATGATTTAAAGTGTGTGTGAAAGATTGGTATTTGTGCACATGATTGAAGGTGTTTTTGGAACTTGTGTGCAAGACATGTTTCATTAACAGAACGTCAAAAATTGGAAAATTCATGGAGTGCGCGAAATATGATGTTGCGCCAAAGGGTTGTGATGCCCAATGCGATGTTAAAAAGGGTTTTGCATTCTCGGCATTAATGTAACATGCACCAAAATATACAAGTCTCAATATTGCGTGCAAGGTATTCATGGGCCTAAAAATATGAGGCTACCCCCAATGAGCTCTGGAATTTTACATAGAAAATCTAGTATCTCATCCGCGTGACATATTTGGGCATGAAAGATTTAAAGAGATTAAATCATGCACACAGGGTGTTATTTTAGTCTTAAAGGACCATGTTAAACCTTCAATGATGTTGCGCAAAAGATAAGTGTCGTGTAGAAAGTACGTTTTGTGTGAAAGTCATCTTTATCGACAATTATAAAATATTGGGCGCAAGTTGGGGATTTGCACGCAAGTGTGATGTTATGCTTCGAACATGATTCTGATTATCTGGATCTATGGTTCAGTGTTTTCATGTTCATGAATCATGGTCTTTTATGCAGGAATTGCCTCATGCTGAATAAAGACAAAGAATTCAATGCAAATCTATTGAAGAGACCTTCAAGTCAATAAACTGAGATTGGATTCTCTTAAGGTAGTAATAAAGAAGGAGCTGAAGGAAGTTATTTGAGGGATGTGGTGAGCATTTCCCTAAACCTTTGTAAAGGCTGTGTGCCTATAATAGAGTGTCAATGACCAAAACATGTAATCAATAAACTAGAAAAGATTACTGTATTTTGGTATGACGGACACACTGTCGGCGTATGATCCGTGGACATAGCCCATTGCGGTGAACGAAGTAAATGTTATGTGTCATCTCCATACATTCTATTTTTTGATATATTTAGCATGTTTCTACAAATGTGGGACAAGATATAAAACTTTATCAAGAAAAAATTTGACACCCTGATTCACCCCTACCCTCTCAGGGTGTTCTGTGGACATTCATAGAAGAAGATCCACTCCCCCACTCTAATTAGAGCGACCTTGAAATATGAAGAGCAAGCAGTGTTTACTTCATTTCTAAAGAAACACCGAGATGTATTTTCATGGAATTATACAGAAATTACATGTCTTAATACCTATGTAGCCCTTCATTATTTGGGTTTTCCAGAATAACATTGCGGATTCAAGAAAGCAGCAAGAAAAAACACCCAATTCATGCCTCTAAAATAGATGTTGATGTTGATAAGCTTATAAAGGATAAATTTTTCAAAGAGTTTAGATATCCCAAATTTCTAGCCAACATTTTTACAGTGAAAAATTAGAATTTTAAAATTTGAGGTTTCATTTATTTTAGAGATTATAATTGGCATTGTCCTATAGATGATTTTCCAATTTCGATTACAGAGCTTTTATTTGATGTAATAGATGGCTATGAAGCATTTTTCTTCAGGAATGGATACTATGTGTATAATCAAATACTTATGGCCATAGAGGATGAAAAATATTCAGCCTTCAGAGCCCCTCAAGATGTGATTTCTATAGGGTAATGCCCTTTGGTGTAATGAAATCAAGTGAAACAAAACATCGTGCCAAAAACACATCTTCAAACCCTTATTAGGGAATTTTTTGAATGATTTGTGGATGATTTGGTGATCAAATTCATACAATGTTCTAATTAGTTGGATGATCTGGATATCATATTGAATAAACATCGACAACACAGTTTGAAGTTGAACCCCTTGAAATAAGCTTTCAGGATAACCTCTATAAAATTTCATTGCTTATTTGTATGTCGTCATGGTATCGATGTTGATCCTAAGAAAACCAAATCAACCCTTGGTATGTCAAATCATCAAAATTAGAAAGGATTAATATGTCTCCAAGTACCCTTGGCCGATATTCGGTGCATTATTTCCAATTTGCTAGGAAAGTGTTTTCCATTCACCAGATTAATGAAGAAAGGAGTCACCCATCAATTGAATAAAGACCACCAAGAATAATTTTATACCCTCATGAATTATCTCTTTTGTCCACCAGTATTAATTCCACCCATTGAATAAAGACCACTTATTCTCTATGTGACAATTTTATAGTGACCACTAGGTGCCTTCATTGCTCAAAAGAATGATGATAGGAATGAGAAAAGTCTTTACTATTTCAATTAAACCTTACTTGATGTGGAAACACAATATTCCATTATTCAAAGGTGATGTTGAGAATTAATATTTGCAGTTAAAAAATTGAGACATTACCTACATCATCATGAAGTCCAATTGGTATCTCACAATCACCTGCTCAAATTTATCCTTAGTCATCCAATGCTTACAGGGCTTCTCACACAGTGGGAAGTTATTTTGTAACAGTTTGATATCCATTTTGGACCATAGATGGTAATAAAAATCCAAGATCTGGCTGGCTTCCTTGCTGAACATCCATCTATGAACGATACATCATTTAATACTAACCATCCTGATGAAGAGGTCTTCTCTATACAGAATAATTCCCAAACATGGGTGATGTACATTGATGGTGCCTCTAGAATTCCAATATGAGAGAGAATGGAGAAACCTAAACTCAACAATGTTGTTTTAATAATTGTTTTTATTTCCCTCAAAAAGGTTGTGTTTCATTACTCCTTCCTATTTTAAGAATGTAGTACCAACATTGAGGCAGAATATCAAGCTCTCATCACAGATTTCTAATTGGACCATCATGTTAAAGTGAATCACATGATGGTGAAAGGTGATTAAGAATAAGTAATCAAGAAAATATATGGGGAATATTTTATCAGAAAAGAAGATTTAATCCCTTTCTCTGTTTAAGTCATTGGGTTAATGGATGAATTTCCCTCCGAGAGGACATTGTCTTATTTCCCCAATCACAAAATGCCCAAGCTAATGCACTGGATAATACAGCTATAGATTTTATAGATCCAAATAGGGAAGAGATAATCATTAGAATATCCCATCATTATGTCATCTCACCATTCAATCAACCCATAATGGAGAACATTAATGAAATTATACCTATTTATGACCCATATGGTCAAAACCCAGGATGGAGAACAATTATTGTGGAAAAACATCAAAATGGTGTACTTCAACCTGATAGGGATGAAAAACAATAGACCCGATGATGAGCAGGAAATTTTACTCCTTATGATAGTCCATACCACCAGAATATCCTTTACAAAAGTGGCTTCGATGGAATCCTCCTCAAATATATTGATGGAGAAGAAACTAATGCTTTCATGTGACAAGTGCATTGAGGAAATTATAGTTCTCACCAATCGAGGCACATGCTTTCTGATCAAATACGAAGTCTTGGATACTTTTGGCCTTCAATGAAGAAGGATTTCATTGATTTCAATAAGAAATATCATCCCTGCCAAGTGCATGCCAACTTCATTCATCACCCCCAAGAGATACTACATATAGATAAATACTTCTTTCCCTTTCCACATGGGTTATGGATATATTAGGACCAAATTCTCCAGCCATAGCTATGTAGTTCCAATATATTCTTACTGCTATGAACTTCTTCTCTAAATGGGAGGTGGCAATACCTCTCGATGAATTTGGAGGAAAAATCATTTTAGTTTTTTAAAACATGAATCATTGACATATTTGGTTTCCCTAATACTATTTTGATAGATAATGGCTCTAATTATTTCTCTAATGTGGTTAGAAAGTTATATCAAGAACATAATATAAAATCCAACCATTCACCTCGCTATCATCAATGGCCAACAGATAGATAATGTCCTTCAATATGGCCCTATCAAATATACTTCAGAATATGGTGGATCAAGACAAGAAATAATTGCCTGATAAACATTTGAATGATCTATGGGCTTATCAGCCTACTAACCGTACAACCGACGAAGAAACTCCTTATTCATTGGTATATGGAACAGAAGCAATTTTTCTAATTGAAATGAAATTTCCATCACTCAGAATTGTAATATGTGATCAGTTGTGTTAAAATGAGAGGTCTCAGAAATTATTTAATGATATGGAATGGTTAAACAAGAAAATATTTTATACATTGCATCATTTAGAATTCTATCAGAATAGAATTTGATGAACTTTTTATAAAAATTTTCTCCTTCGTTCAATTCATCAAGGAGAGTTGGTTTTGGTCCTCAGGACTCAAATGATACTAGGAAGGAAACCTCCATAGAATGATCCAAAGAGAAAAGGGCATTATTATATACATAAGGTCTACTCAAATGGAGCTTATTCCTTAATATCAATGGATAGAGAGCTCATTACAACTCCATACAATGCGATATTATTGATGAAATACATTGTGTAATTGCACAAACCACTTCTTCTCACTGAAAGACTGAAAACTGCACGGCCCCCACATCCTTACTACAAGACATAGAACTGCACAATACAAATTCCTAGTTGTAAGATGTTAAACTGTGTAACAACTATAAGCATACATGCGGTAGGACATTAAAATTTGTAGCATCTTTGTCCTTATTTCACTACGTTAAACTCCATGAAACATTTTATCTTCATTACATAACATTAAATTGTACATTTAGCATATTCTCTCTTTGACAATAAGAGATTGCATACGAAAGCATGATGGACAACATTTCATCTCCTTATTGTCACATGAGTCCCTACCATCTCTATGTATTAGTCAGATCTACATAAGGACATGGATTCACGAACTATGTGTGGCTTGATTCTCATCTATTTGAGAAACATAGAGATTCCTCGATCTCCAATCTTGTGCCCTGCCGCAATCACACAATTTTTATTACCATTTTTTCTTTATCCATTACATGGTCTATATCTATATATAGTTATCATTTAATATAAATTATTTGATTTTCATATTATCTTGTGTATTAAATTTAATCATTCTTCCAGAATGTGTTAAAGCCCCATGTCTCCCATGTCAAACTCGATTAGTGTGGGAAAATAATTTTTAATGAACTACTTATGGCTTGATTATCATATATATGAGATACATAGAGACACCTAGTTCATCAATCATAGTCCTAACACCAATAAAAAACAACAAAACACTTTTATTCCTTATATATGAATCAAACCTGCATAGAGATCGTTTAAATAACTACATATATCTTGATTATTTCCCAAAAAAATAAATATAATGATATTTGGGGTTTATCCCTTAGTTATACTACAACAATTATTTCTTTTCACATTGGTCCATATTTTTCCTTACTTCAAGACGTTGAACTACATGGAAATAGAACACCCCTATTCATCATTTTTGTCACCTTGGTATTATAAAAGAATTCCTTACCGCTCATTGTTTCTCACACCAAGCATTTCTCATGTGGGATTAGGAATTGGGTAAAAGGATTATTTATATAAATTAGGTGTCCCAATTTCATGTTGGAATATCAATGTCCTCACTCCATGACTTAAAACAGCATAGTATTACGTCCTCACTACATGAATTAAAACTGCATCGTATAATGTCCTTGCTGCATGATATTAAACTGCACATCAGAATGTTAATTCAAGTGGAAACAATTAAAGTATCCATTTTAAATATGAGTCAGATCTATTTAAGGATGTCAAAATCATGTCCAATAATGATTGAAATATTTCATATATACATTGATCATAACCCCCTTCTATGTTTCACATAGTTAATCATGAATGTTTTTTAGATCTTCATAATCTTTGTTAAGGTTTATGATGTCTTAGTTTATAATACATGAGAACTATTTTTCTTGCCCATGTAGCACATTCCCTTAGGTAGCCTTGCATATGTTGCTTACATAATGGGCATGTCAGTTATAAGATGACACTATTTGGCGATGAAGCATATTCACCAACTGGACCTACATAATAAAGCCCCTATAATTGGTTTTTCAAATAATAGTAATTTCATTCTTGGTTATAGGGTCATTGTCCACTTCATACATTGATTACAATATACAAGAATCTGTATTTTAAAAAGTATCATTTGAGTATATTTGTCCAATCATCTTTCTCTCGATCTGAAACTCTTCATGACCATGGATTACAAATTTCCCTCTCCATGTGTTTAAAGAAATTTTCAATTACCTTGGAAATCACTAGGCCACATATTATATATTGTTTCCATTTTTTGATCCTAGGTGTACGACATAAAACTATAGACACCACAACTCCTACATTTGGGTTAGACCATTATAAAAGTCATATTCCTCCGAATCATTGGAAATATTAGTCAGAAATATCCTCTCCATATTTAGGTACCTTTCTCCATAAATCAAACTATGTGTTTTGGAAAATCAGAATCTCCATAAACATTATTCAGCTTTTAGCAAGAGAATGTCAAAATTCTTATGAAATCTTTGACCTGACTATATAGCATGTTCCCATAGGTGGTCTTACTTAAAAGCTTTCTAAATAACAAGCATATCATTCATAAGATTCCATTATTTGTCTATGGAGCATAAGCCCTTGATGGCTTTGCATAATATATCCCCTATAATGGGTTTGTCAAATAATGTTAAGATTGAGCTCGGAAAACACATCTTCTAATGCCTTTATCCCCTTTTCCATGTAATTATTCAGTTCTAGAAATTATCAAACCATATTTTACATATTTCCCTTCCATACCTAAATATGATAGTATGTTTCCAATAAAACATTATCATGAAATAGGAATATTTTCATACCATTGGTAAAATATAAGGACCTTAAATTAAAACCATATAATGTCCTCACTACATGATTTAAAATTGTATAGTATAATGTCCTCACTGCATGACATAAAACAGCATAGTTTTATATCATAAATTCCCCTTTCTGATAAATTTCATCCATTCTATATAGACCAAACATGTATAGATGTGGTTTCCCAATTCATGACATATGTCTTCAAAAAATACCCTTCGTTCTTATATTTCCATTGTGCGGAAAATCCACCCACTGTAGTCTTGAGTCACCCAAATCTTATTTACCCTTGTCTATCAATAGTTAAATGTTAAATTTTTAAGGGCTCTTTTGCCTAACTATGCGGTACATTCCCTTAGGTGGACTTTCATAAGTGGCCTACATAATAGGTATGTTAGTCAATAGATGACACTATTTGTATATCCCATATATTCCCCGGTTGGACCTACATAATGCAAATCTCGTAACGAGTTTTTAAAATGTTGGTAATTTCGTTCTTGGTGGAGTATCCCCTTATGTTGATACTGGTTTTAAATTTGACGACAATAAAAATAATGGTTCAAGATTCCCCTTGGAAATATTTAAAAAATAATGATTCAATTTTTAGTCACTGAGTCTTGATTATGTTCAATTACAAATTTATAGTCAAAGTTGTTCGACCTTAAACAATAGACCTTTATAGCCCAACATGAATGTCTCTAAACTAATAAGAGATATGGTACTCACAAGTTTGAGAACCCGTGAAGGTATCTCCAAACAAAAGTCGAATCCCAACTCACTATACATACATTTTGTACGGTTTCTGTAATATTGATAAATAAAAAGTCACAGGATACAAAGATTGTTGGGTTTTCCGTATAACCCATGAAACATTTAAATTACGGTCTCTAGGCCCCATGGATTTGGAAAAAATTAGAGCATCCATATAAATTTCATGTAGCTCCAAATATAAAAAAATTAAGTTGGAATGTGTCCATGTGCCCAAATTTTACCTTAGAACAAGATTATTTTCACTATAATCAAATAATATTTAGGGGGCGGGGATTTTGTAGACACCATGAAATGTGTTACATGCACTTAACCAAAATTGAAGATACATTTATATGTTATGAAAATCAAAATGACCTCATCCAGGCTCGAAAGTTTTGTGGTGTGACTCTACATTTTTCATGGGGGTAAGTGATGGTAGGGAAGGCACCAACCCAAAGGGTCAAGACTACATGCCAACAGTGATATGAAGCAAGGGTGAATGGGCATAGTCCCCTCAATATAGATCAATTATTTGGTTTTGTACCAAAATAGGCACCCATGTTATCTGCGAACACACACCTTTGCCTCACCATTCTAGAGGAAAATGAAACTATTATTTTGGCTAAGCCACCAAAGCGGCGCTCTAGATAGGTCGAATCACCTACGGCATGCAAGTCTACTTGGGTGGCACCCATCCATCACACAACCACTTGCACGCCACAAAGTTCATGTGTAGCCTACTTGTGCGCCCAAAATCCTTTCATCGATAGTCCTACATTTTCTTATAAATAGACCCTTGGGGTATTCATTTGGAAAGAAAAATTTCCCTGAATCCCAATTGCTGCTTTGGTCGCCAGAGTGCTTCACCCAAGACTTCCTAAACATTCAATGCAGTTTTTCAACAACTTGACTAAATGATCAAATGGAGGATCATTGTACGTATGTCCTTTAACTATTCCAAAACCATTACACTTGCATGACTAAAGCACCCAACATCCGTAAATCATAAACACTTGCGCGGAACTTATTCATTTCATATGAACATGAGTGCCCCACTTCTAGGACCACCTGTGAATACTCTTGAAGGCTTGATCCAAGTCTCAATCATGAATTTCCATATTGTTTTCTCACTATAGGTGTGAATATCAGGACTCCCATGTCTACATGAATGCCAATACTTTCATGCCCTTATTAACTTGAGCCCCCTCTTTGATTCACTTAATCTTTTTAGTTTAAAAACCATCAAGCCCTCTTAAAATCTATTCATGGAAAGGATGAATTTTCTTCGAATCCCTTGTTTGAAATTGATCTAGTTGAGACATCTAATGAAACCTCATGACTTATCAAAACATTGGGAATGGCGCATTAGCGTGTCTCTTATTTGGGTTTGTATATCCATAGTCATAGTATTCCCACATTTATTTCACAATGGGGTCATGGTTCATGATGATTCCATGGGTTTGTATATCCATAGTAACCTGGACCTTTCTGCCAGGAACATATTTCGGAAGTTCCCAGTTTGGAAGAGGATTTGGGACCTAACCTCTCCCTTCTCAAAGAGACGACCTAGAACCTTAGATATCTAGTAGTGAATGTAATGATGAAACTTCATTTTCTATATAAGTAAATGAGAATTATACCTCCCCTACAAAGATCAATTTTAGGGAAACCATCATGGAATAAGACACTATATTTTCTTGTTGAAGGTAGAATCATTTCTCCTTCACTCATATTTGGTTCCAATGACCAGAGGTTAGATGGGAACATTGTGATTGATGACCATTTCCCTCTCCCATTAAGTGTTTTCACCATAGGAAACCATCCTGGTGTAATCCCCTATCCTTCGTCCATTATTCCTTTCATTAGACCCTTGCCCAATGTAATGTGAATAGAGGGAGGGATCTTCATCTCTCCCTCTTCCACGGTCATCTCCTCACCCACTTCTCGGATGCCTTTCCCTCATACACCCTGGCCGTTGTACGCTCGCCCTTATCCACTAGCATAGGAGGAAATGTTTATGTTTAATTTTTGAATATTTCACATCTCTTGTTTCTCAAAACATTCATGACTCACGTGGTCTTAGACATTTTCGATGATTACAACATTTTCACAAACACCCATGATGAAGGATCTACGAGAACTCAGATTCCACTTCAAACCAGGATATGTAGGAAGACCATTTAAGGCATGTGATCACTGGATATCCTCTTCAATATTCCAATCCTAATTCCCTTTATTTGGATATCCATTTTAGGAACAATCACCAAATTAATCCCCCACGTCATCAAGGCATCGGGTTCATTAATTAAGTCCAAAATCATCTCTCTTAAAAGACTATACTCTCTTACGAGACATATCGAACCACTTGGGATTTGATTCCCTTCTACATGATGTAAATAGGAAGCCTCCTTGTAATTCAAACCCAACATATAGAATCATACCTATTCTCCTTGGGTCGTATTCCCAACATGGTCTAATCTAACGTCGAAACCCATATCCTTTCCAGGTTCATTGGGCTGTTTCAGCATAAGTCCCACACCAAACTTTGACTAATCACCTTTTTCATAGATGTCCTTACCACATATTATTAAACTGTATGTTTATGTCCTTATAACATGACCATAAATGGTATGATGTGTCCTATTAAGTGGCAAAAAACTATGAGTGTTCTGATTCCTTTCCCAAGGATACGTAGGTAACCCATTTCATGGGAACAATACCAATATCAAAACAAACCATCGTCTTCCAGGATGACAATAAATTCTAGAGTGCCCCGATAGTGGCTTATAAACTAGTATAATCATAATAACGGTTAAAAGAATATTGAAATAGTGTATTAGAGGTTACCATTGATGGAGATCCTAGAATACATATGGATATCACCATTAATGAAGAACATTGAATGAATAATCATGATTCTAAAGTTTACACATGTTAATAAGTGATTGTAAATTCCAAGGGAAACATATATTATTCTTGGTGAATTAATAACGATTCATGAAAATATCATAAATTTACAAACAGAGTCCCAGAGTAGACAATAATCCCCCCCAAAAGGGTGTGATGATTTTGAACTCCCATCCTACCAACCAATGTACGTTCTTAAGTATCATAAAGTTCTATCATAATGAACATGTGAATTTTGAATGATGGTATCCTATGGATAAACAATTATAGGACATTTCTGGTTCCATGAATAAATCCATTGGAAACGGCCTAGAAGTAGTGATTCTTAAAACTAGAACACATATTTCAAGGATCTACGAAAGAAATATAAATTTAAAATTAATACTATATAACAAGAACATCATGTAACAATAATTATAAATAGTTTAGAAACCAAAATGTTCCATCATAGAGACTGGATATGAATTTATATAAAATCACTTCATATATTTATTATCTAAATTAGATGATGATGAAAGTGAAAATTATGAAAATAATGTTGAAAATTTAACTAGTTATGAGGTGGGGTTATTCAATTAATAAGTTAATTATGATGATTTCCCTAGAGGAAAATGATAATATTGATGAAAATGATGAAAAATATGAAATTGATTTTTTTACTAAATAGTGTGGTGAAGGATTGAGTTTTAAGGGCCTCAATGATGGATAAGGATAAAAATTATGAATTTTTTATCTCAAATAGTGAATAGATAATATTTATTCCTCCCCTTATATAAATGAATCAATGTTATTAAAGGATAATGATGAATTGAATTTTATTATTTTGATGAGATGAAGTTGGGTATATGTAAGAGGAGGTCAGATAGAAGGGATACGAACTATATCATTTTTTAAAAATATTTTTAGAAGTTGTTAATATAATGGACAATTTAAATTTTTACATCGATATGTTTTTGTTAGAAGATAATTATAGGTCAAGGTGAAATTTTATTATTATTGAGGCCTCTATGAATATTTATGAGTGTATAAATTTGATGATACAAACCTTAATGTGTATTAATATTCATATATTTATGAATGGAATGTCTAAGAATAAGTCAATGAAAAATGATGTTTCATCCAATACCTCACTAAAATATTTCCTCAGAATATGAAAGTAGTGGGAATGTTTGGGTGAACACTATTAATTAATGACCAAATGTAAATTACGACCAATATTATGATCCAGAGAAAAGAGAGTATAATTGAAATCATAAGGGACTTTTGACCACTAAAACATAATGATCACCCCATTTTAGCCATTTCCAAATGAAGTGGTCATGGACCCTCTCATTTCCAAAAATGAAAAAAACCTATTATTATATAAGTAAAAAAACATAACCCACAAATATATTAATGAAAATTATCCCCATAACACATTTACCATTATGTAGAAGATTCTAGTACATAAATATGAAAAATTCTTCATAATGAAAATAAAAATCAATCCCTTATATATCAATTTAGAAAATAAGAAGAATCCATTGGGATATAGGTCATGTGAAAAATAATGAAAAGTGATTCATGCATATAGAAGAATATAATATAATTCAAGGAGGTGAAATTAAGAGTTTAGATATATTATGTACGTGTGAGTTGGCTTCGTGCGATGGTGCCATATCATGTATGTCGAGGGTGGTGATTTGCACACATCACAGACACCATAAAGAAACTAATAAATGTGTGAATAATAAAAATAATAAAATACCATAGGATTTGAGTGGGTTGATTATTATTAGGGAAGGATTTAGGGGGAGTAGCATAACAAATGGAATTCCATGAGGGCATGAATGATGTAATAGAAATTGATTCAGTTAGGGTCATATTTATAAGTCTATGAAAGGTATTATAAGCTGTTTTAAAGAATTCACTGCTAAAGAGGGGGTTTATTAGTTTCAAACTAATATTTGATTGTAAAACACATCTTTATCAGAGATAGAAAACATTCATAAAGACCTATATAATTTATATTTTATAATATAATTCATATAATTCATAAATTTAAATGTACATAATTATAAATAAATTTAAATAAATATAATTATAAATAAATAATTAATTATGTAATCATAGATATATCAAATTAATTCTAATATGTATTTATATATATAAATTTAGATATAGATATATTAATAATTATATATATAAATATATAATATCAATCATATTAATCAATTTATTATAATTATAAATATATTTATATAAACATATTCATTATATTTTTATAATTATTTTAATATATATGTATATATTGGTAAACATATAAATACTTTATATATATATACTAGGTGCTTGGGGGTATAATTACATTTAATTGGACCAATTGTATTGAAATATTAAATGTAGACATATATTGAAATGATTATGAACACATATTTGAAAAATTAAAATATAGAAAATGAAAATGTCTAATTAAATAGTGGAAATTAAATAAATCCGACAAACATAAATATTAATAAATATTAAAAAATAATGATTAATTTTAACTGAAATAATAATAAAAAAGAATAGATAAAATATACTAATAAAAAAATAATATATTTTTTTTACTAAATGGAATTCTAAATGAATATTAGAATTTAAATAAATCACATAAATACTAAGCATGTGTGTTTTTATATAAGATTTCATTAATCATATTACTCTTTTGTGATATTTTTCTATTTCTATATATACACACAACCCATGATTGATATATGTTAAATTCAATAATTTAATTAAATAATATTAAATATATATTGATGAAAAAACTATTCGAAGAATGAATAAATTAAAAAAAATTAAAACTTGTTATTAATTATATAGATTATTAAAATGTTTTCAAATGAATATTTATGAGTACATTTTTTAAAATGATAATTCATACATATTAATTATAAAAAATCAAACAATATTAAGGACATGAAATTTAAATGAAAAAACAAGTATAAAAAAATAAAATATGTATATGATTACAAGATTATTGAAGAATGAAAAACTGATACTGAAAAAATTCCAGAAATATTAAAAAAAAACATATTTTTAATGCATAAATAATTTAAAAATGAATAAAGTTGAAAATATATTAAAAAATAATAAATATTCTATTTTTAATAATAATATAAAATATTTATTAAATTTATCAATTATAACCAAAATATATAATTAATAAATTATAGTAATAAATGTGATTCTAAAATGAAAATGAAAATTTTAATAAATTATAGTAATAATTTGTGTGTGTGTGTCTGTCTTCTATATAAAATATTTTAATTACTTATATGTATGTGTGAAATTATTGTAAGTAACCTTTTACATATGTTAATTTAAAAAAAATGAATTTTAATTAAACATACATTACTTAATACAATCAAAAAAAATTAATTATTATAAATTATCTATTATAAACCATTTAAAATAATATTTATCTTATTTTATGTAAACATACATATATGGTATAATATAAATTAAATTTATTCAAGTATTAAATATATGGATATATATATATATATATATATATATATCCATATTAAATATATTGGTGAATAATTATGTATAAATATAATAAAAATTAATAATCCTTAAAAATATTAAAAGAATAAAATTTTAAAATACTAAAATTAAAAAAATAGTAAATAAACACTTAACGATTTCAATGAATAAAAAACTATTAAAAGAATTCATGTTATAAATGAGTGTAATTTAATTAAAAGATGAATTGATTGAAAAAATATTAAAAACGTATAAGAGAATAATATGTTGTATTTAGTACATTTTTTACATTTTAAATATTTATATTTAATATATACTATTTAGAACCATTTTAAATGAATATATATATTTATATATTATATTTACACATTTTTATTATTAATTTTTTTCATATATAAATTTTTTATATTTTTTTAATTTATACAATTTTTATTTTTTAAAAAAATTACTATTTATTCATTTTATTCATTTCATTCATTTCATTTTGTATATAGTAATTATTATTATTTATAATATATATATCTATTAAAATTTTTCATTTTAATTAAAATAATAGTAATAATTTTTTTATATTTCCCCAATTTATTTATTTTTAATTTTTATTAGTTTAATTGTTTTAATTAATTAATATTTTTACTATTAAGATAATTTTGGGGTACATAAAAAATTAGGCCATGTTGGGGGGGGGGTCCTGTATAATCCCACCCATGAGATCTCGCATGTAGATGGGATAACTATGTGATCTAGGTAGGTGTGACAACATGTGGAGGCATTGGCCCAAGTGGTCTGAGTGTGTGATAGAGTACGCGGGTGGCGACCCCCACATCCATGAGATGTTGTGAGTATTGAATTTATTTTCTTATAAAAAGAGGCACATAAAAATGATATTTCTAATGCGAGATGAAGTCATACGGGGACACCATTTTTCTGTGCTAAATACAAGAGCTGATAAAGGTTAACATTCTTCAGTTGTAGATAAAAGTGCTTGTAAAGAGAGGCCAGTATGATTACTGATAATGTGTGTACTTTATGAGAACATAAATATTAAATGTTAATTTTTACCATTTATAATCATTTTTTGAAGCACCTAAATGTGAACCCTTTAGGAAAACATTTTAGTGATTATAAATGGAACCTTTATGAGTTCATTTTTCTTGTGCTGATAAAGGATACTAATATTAATTTTGGGGTTTTTAGTAAAACTTCTTGATATGAATGGTTTTTTAGGAATATTTTCTGGAATGATGATTATGGCCATTCATTTCTTGAAATTCCATTCACCGTGTGAATGGGTTTTTAGGATTATAAATCTTGGGCGACTCGTTTTTTATGTTAGGTGGAATCTATAATATTAATGAAATGAATATATATATCACAATATTATGGATTTCAAGTCCTATCTTTTTATTATTTATAGTTCTTTTTATTCATTATTAGCTTCTCTGTCTTCTCTCTTAAACAGAAGCCAACATTAGGCATTTTTGGAGGTTCTATTCAATCTGGAGGGAATCCTCATTGAGCTATCAAACAACGACCATAGTGAATCAAATGAACAATTAAATGGATTTAATGGGAATACTATATTGGCTAGATTATTTCTTGATTCATGGTCTTGAATGAGATCCGTAGTGAAATTATTGGCTTCTATCTTTTCAAAAAATACTTTAGATATAGATAGATTTGTTTTTCTTTAATGATTTTTCTTTGTTTTCAAGGAATATTTGGTTTATTTATTTTTTAAAACACATTATTTTATGTTTTAGAAATGTATATTATTAATTGTTTTCAATAAAACCCTTATTTATGTTTTGTTTTAAATTTTATTTTTGTTTTAACACATGCAATACGTTATATTAAATATTTTCAAAAGTTTAGTTTATTTATATAAATGAATGGGTGTTATCCCTTGTAATACACGTGGAAATTATGGGGTTTATATTACATTTTATGATTTGTTTTTGGGTTTGGAAAAGTAGTCAGGGTAATCATAGTACCTTTTAATCATGTCCAAGTTATTACTTGCATATGTAAAGTTGGTGGAAATAATTTTTTAGATGATTAAATTAATTATACTTATTTGGTAAAAAAATCAATTTTTTCATATTCCTTACATGTATATTTAACATTGAGATAAAAGTTTCTTATCCAAGTGGTCTGATTTTCAATTTCTAATGGGGATTTTCATACTGGGTATGATTACTCAACCCCTAGATATACACCTTAGTTATTTTGATTTTTTTTCATCATTACATTGGAAAAGGGAAATTATTTTATTTCTCTATTTGTGTATCATGACAATAAATTCTTAGTAGGGAGGTTGGTGATTTTATATTATTCTTATAGAGTGTTTTGAGTGGCGCTACATTAGTGTTTCTATATTAGGAAGCCTATTTGTTTTCGGATGGTCGTATTGATTCCCCTTTTAATGATACTATAATATTTACAGTTATTTTTATTTAAACGTATTATTGTTTATATTTCATGAATAAATTTTTTTTATTGGTAGTTTTTTTATTTTCATAACATATTTTTTATCGGAAAATCATCCCATGATAATTTAGAAAGGCCTTCTCATTTATTTATACCCTTTGTTGTTCAGGGGATGTCACCTCAGTTTCGTGGATCCTTGTATCTATCTAATACACTGTTATGGGTCATGATGTTTCAATATCGTTCAAAATTATTAATGTCTTATAAATTTTCCAGTGGTTGTATGAATTATATAAATATATATATTTTTTATTTTTCTATTTTTGTTTTAATATTTATATAATTTTATAAAAGAATATCCTTTTTATGACTAATATTGAAAAAAAATATCATATGGTCAGAACCTGACCATATACTATGTTTTTTTACAATTCATCTAGATTTTATTATTTATACATTAGGTATTAGATCACATATTATAGAATTCCCTCATTACAACCAACATCTAATCGTAAAAAACATCAGAACTATTATAAACATGACTATCATGATTGACTATCACCATGATACCTAACATTTTTCATAATCCATTAGACCATTAATATCATAATTTCATTACTTTTTATTGAGGACCAACATCTAGATGATACTTACACACAAAACATGGAATCATAAAAGCATTATATGAATATACATCTAATGAAAATGAAAAAAAAAACTAATATCACCATAATCACAATTGATTAGTGTTCTCTTTCTCATTATATCATATAATAATAATTATTATTATACACAATATTATAGAGTTATAGGTAAATAATGAAACAACACACCTGTTAATTAAATTAGACTTCAACACACCCCATGAATAGACCTACATCCAATTAAACCGTAATACAGCTTAATGAATAGAAAAAACATGTAAAACCCAAAGTAAATTTATAATCAATAATCCTGATATTTGGTTATCTAATTAGTTTAATTTTATCAAAATATCATAAATATTAAGATATTATACATGACACTTCATAATAAAATTTAAAATATATTAATTTAAATTATTTATCTAATTTTATTAAAAACAAAATATTAATTTAAAAAATTACATTCACACATAAACACACCAAAAAATATAAAAATTATAAATTAAAATAATTTATTATATATAGGGTATGGAAAATGAATCCACTTATTCTCTCAACCCATCCACCACCAAACCTTGATATCCCTGAAACATTCATTATCATGCATCTGGATCGTAACTCGGTAATGAAAAATTTTTTTTCTCAAAGATGCCTAAAATAATACCACAGATATATATCTTTTATCTCATTGAAGTGGAATTTGTAGGACACAAGTAGTGGTGGATCTAACCATTGGATTTGGGTAGATGGTGTACCCACATCGACAAGCTTGAGAATGTCCTTGCTCTGGGATACCCTTACACTTCAGGACTAACTATATCATTATGTTTAAATAGTGCCAAACTTGAAGATAGTATAGAAACCATCACTAGTACTATATATGGGGTATATCAAATATAATTAACCAATGTCCCCAGCTATATAATACTCTAAATATTCAATATGTTTTAGGGAACCACAAGTAAAGAGATCATGTTAGTTTGGATGCTATGTCCATCATTTCTATGTAGCTCTTATAGAGTCTTATGATAATGTATTTATTCCACTAGGTTAGTTTATGTGAGGAGGAAGTGTGTATACTATAGAAAAACCTATTCCTAATGCTATCATTGGGAATTATTTTGTGAGAGGATCTCTTATTGTATACTTTACTTAATCATGTGATTTATTTGACTTAGTTTTTTATCATTAATTTATTTGAAATCAACTTGTATCAATTTTCGAGCATAATGTGGGTGCTTCATCATATATGAGTATCAGTACCTTCTTTTGAAAGATAATTGAATTGATTTAAAAGTGTTCAGCTTAATCTCTATGAGTGAAATCCTTTGGAAACCTCTTGGATTTGGTATTTCCAAACATGAATTACTTTTTTCAAATTCTTCAAATGAACTAATTAACAGAGTTACATGAATGAATTGAGTTTTGAAATAAAAGTGCTTCCATTTAAATACATTTTTTATCTTAATAAACATTCCACGGATAGTGGGAGTTCCATGAATCCATATAAATCCATAATTTTGGAAAAGAATGAGTTTTCCAAACTGGGAATAATTCCATGTTCTAAGAGTAGTGGTTTCATATAGCAACAAATCTTATATAACATAGTGTATTTATATCCTAATATTTTCTTTAGTGAACTTTTAGGACTCCCACCAAATAGGAAAATAAAATTTAAAGATTTTAAGGTCTTGTATCTTGTGATATAATCCCCATTATACCTCCTATATTATCTAAGTTTGTTTGGTTATTCTGAACCAACAGTATGTCTAATATGTTCCTTTCCCAATCGTTAATTAGCTTCTATAGTCGAATTAATGAGGCATGATAATTAATTGGCCTCCGACCAAGTATAATCCCCTTATACAAAAATATGACTCAATATTTCAAGTAAAATTAGAAATGGATGATCACACATAATTCCAAAAAGTAACTATTTATTTGTTATACTCCATTCATTTGCAAATATGATAAATACATTATAAAAATATAGATTTATTTAAATTAAAATACATATATAATAATAATTCGTAAACTTTAATACAATACAACTTACCAAATTAGAAAGGAAGTACATCCAAACATGAGCATTTTAAGTTGTTCAAAATATTTCCAACGAATGAGAAATTAGTTTGAAATTTATCTAAATAAATGATAACTAGCATAAAATATTAATATATTCAATTTTCAACAACAATGGGTCCAACTTGAGCTAAATATATTCTTCCTTAATATAAAAGAATTAATATTATATTATAAATGTGATCTGGTTATAACTCTCTACAAATCATAACTCATATAAAACATCACAACAGGGAAAATTACAGAATCCTTATAAATTAGTGGATTCTATCATTCGACAAAAGACTTAAGCAATAAAATAGTCACACTCCAAAAAAATTATTTAAAAATAAAAACAAGTCCCACATTTCCAAATATATGATACTAAATTTCAGTATGGATTATAAAAAAATATTGGGTTGAAAACAACAATCATTTCACATATTCATCGAGATCGATGTAGGTTTTTAGACCATCTTGGAATAGTGCTGGAGGAGGACTGGCAGTAGCCTCATGCTTCTTTATCTCAGCATTGGCATCAATTCATAAACTTTTTTCCCTTTTTTAGTTTTGGTCTTTCTTCTCGGTATTTTTTATCTATTTTTTTCCACATTGGGATTCTTCTGGTCAAAGGTTTAAAGCCTATAGAGAGTCCTTTTACCTCTCTTCTCTGCTCTATTTTTTTCCCAAACTCCAATTCGCAAGTTGTTTCAGTGTAGTGGTGTCCTGGAGAATTGGCATTTGGTGATCGAGTGACCAACCGTTTCTAGGAGGTGTGATCCTCGTTTTCCATCTTGGTGTAATAGTGGTACTAATGGAAGGTATTTTTGGATTATAAAGGTGGTTCGTTGTTCATTTAGAGGTCTATTGTTGGTGGGGACATTGGAATCCAGCACATATTCTCCTCCGGTCTGGTGCAATGAAAATTTTTAAATATCAAAAGTGATGATAAATGGTAATGTTGATGTTAGGGTTTCATGATGATGGTGGGGGCATGATTAGACATTGACTATTGTGGCTTCTTGGGGATCGAGGCCTACTCTTGATCGGTAGAATTTTTTTTAATTTTGTATCTCTATGATAGATTCACTGATTTTGGTTCACGCGGTTAGTGTATGGTGTCATGAGTCGGTACGTGGTCTGATACGTTGATGACTTTTATTTTGGAATGGTTTGAAACTTGTAAATTGAAATTTGAAATTGCAGTGAATGTTTTTTTAAGGTTCCAACATTTCCTTAATGTTGTATTTAAATAAAAAATGGAATTTGGATGGATATTCCCCAAAATAGAAAAATCATGACATTAAAGATCCAAAAATTCCACGAAATGATGAACCCATTGAATAAAAATTTCATTATGTAAAATTTTATGTAAAATTTAATTCATGAGAGTGAATATAAAAACTCAATTCCATTGAACAATCCTAAAAAATAACATCCATTTTTTAAGCCCACCAAAATATTATGAATCTATATTTCCATCACTGAATGATCTAAATCGTGTATGATGAGATTCCTCCATTTCACCCATAACGACCTCACAAAAAGGGGTACATAAACAAAGAATACACCACTATATACAGATGTTCTAGGAAGTAATGACATGAATTATAACAATAGACATCACTTAATTGTATAAAATCCCTTCTGGGTATCATATTATTATAAATATTCCATAAAAATAGAAACCTATGGGGGATGTTCAAATTACAAAAAAACACATAATATTTATACCTAGGTGGATGAAAACTAATCATCAGAAACCCTGTATATTATTCAACAAATAAACACCATCATGTGATTACATCCAGAATAATTACTTTCTATACAACCTTTGACAAGTTAGAATTAGTGGAATATTGTTCTGATACCGATCGTTAAATAATTTATTCTCCATCTCTACGTTCCTGACAAAAAATAAAATTGCATTTGATCCCAAATAGTAGAATCCTCTCATACATTATTGATATCATAATATGGAAACACATTACCCATCCCATTAAACAAAGGATCATTAAAAATAATTATCCCAATACCATTATAAAATCACCATCATTCATAATGATTTATTAATTCCAATATAGACTTTGTTAAAGAATTTTAGGATTTTGGATGAGATGATAAATTTGAAAAAAAGATGCTGAAAAATAAATGGACATTAAAATATTTACAAATAATGAGTACAAAATGGAAAATAACCTCCAATATCACATTATAAGAATACCAAAATTAACCATGTTTCTGTTTTTCAATACCATTAATCTTGTGCTCTTTGGATTATAAAGAGATTCCAATAAAGCAAAATTCTACTTTTTTTACCATCAATAATATCACACAATATGTTAGAATAATGAATTAATATGATCATATGAGGTTTCAAATATTTTATATAAATACATTAATTACAATTGAACCAACTGAGATATATATTTTATCTGAATCTATTTTTCTATCTATAAAATATTTTCTCTCTACCACACAAGAATTCTATCCTAAACTCAATCAAAAAATGAACTAAATATATCATTATTTTATATACCAATTATGGTAGGAATAAGAAAATGTTTTTTATATGTATCTACCTATTGAATATCAAGAAGAACACTAATCTCACCTCTCATTTGATAAAAAATTCCTCAAATGAAGAACACCAAAAAGCATTGAAATTTAACTGCATATCCTGACACCAAATTATATTTTCCAAAAATATCCACTATAACAACACACAAATTAATATTATCCTTAAAATATAGGATAATATCATTTGAAAATAAAATATAATATGATTTTGGGCCAGAAATATTATCCCTCAACCCAGGAATACACCTATGAAAAATAGAAAAAGTAATCATCCATGAAAAAACATAAACAACAGTAATGAATAAATAAGGAAATAATGGGTCTATGTACAATATGTCTTTAAATAAATTTTTTTAATTGTCTAAAATTAACCATGATTTATGAAATCTGAATAAATTTACAATAAAATGTAGAAATCACATATTTCATTAATTCCCATATTCCATCAAACATGATACTAAATTTAATTCAAACCACTCACAAGAATTCAATACATAGAGCATTATATAAAAAACATATTTTCTATCATGGATTTATTTATTTTCATTGAATTAAATATATCATGAAAAATTATTTAATTTTTTTAAAAATGTTTTCTGATGAAAAAATACAGATTGAGGATTCTAGATAATAGATTATAAAATCCTACTTTTCATTTTTTCAATAACATTTAAAAATATTTTATATGTATCATTATATAAACTAATTAAATGATATTACTTCACCATAATTGAACAATTAACCATAGGAATAAATGAATTAATAGTTTCATTAAAAAACATTTAGAGTGTAATTCATTATAATTTATCTTGAGTTATAAATCATCGTTTGTGACCTGTAAATAATACAAACCAATAAATAAAAACCACACCATTTAATATACATAATGTAATGTAAAAAAGAATACACAATATTTTTTCTATGTTCACCATAAGGTGGGTGGCTATATCCTTTCTAGGGTCGAGTCGAGTATGATAATGATATTTTATCACTAACTATATAATTTATTAAAAGAGTGGGGAAATTATTATCCTTTACCCTTATAAATATATCTACCCACTATATAAATGCCTCACGAGTTTGTTAATATTGGTTCCCACCAATTTACACAAGGTAATACATACCATAACTGAAAATATCACCGATATATTCTATGATGCATCAAAATTTAATTTTGATCATTACTTAATGCTTTGAAGATATTCCATATTAATTAATGATTCCTTATTCTAGTATTTCAATTTATATAACATAAAACATAAATAAAGGATCATTAATATCTTATACATAACATTCAAAAATTTCATAGATTCTCAACAATCACATTAGTCTCATTTTCATTTATTTTTTCATAGAAAAACATGACAATTTTCAGTAATTTTAAATATTGAATTCCAATAAAACCATCAATGAGAATTCCTAGTTAAAAAGGTATGATATATATTAATCAAGTAAAAATATTTATTTTAATTCTCCAGGAAACATGGATATTAATTATAATTTTAATTCCAATTAATCTCAAAAATTTAATCTTTATTCATGGTGCTGATGAAAACTCATCATGATGAAATATAAAATATTTGAATCCCAAGATTATATGTTTTAGGACTTTTAATCTTTTATTTTTGTGAAAACCAATTCATTATATTATACAAGGGCTTCATGAATTTATTGTGAGTAAATGTATATGTCATAATATCACACCACAAACCATTCTTCATAAAATAATGTTACATGAATATCACACATTGGAATGTAACATCATAAAATAATAGGACTAACACCATACAATTAGTTCCTTTTATTAATCCACAACATACATTATAGAGTCATGTTCTTCTCAACGGTTCACAACTATCCTTCTTCTAAACCATCTTGTATCATGATCGTTCTTTATGAAAACCATATGATTCATCTAAAGGAATTTAAATTTTTAGGTTACTCATACATAGATTCAAAAATTTTACATTAAATACAACACAACATATGTATCATCTGATGTATCCTTCATAAAATTCTAATTATTCTGATGTGATGACTATTGAATCTAACACAACCATGTTGCAACTCAACTTTTAGAATTGATATATCATAGTGTCAGAGTAAATCTCTTGAATCCTGTTTCCACCCATTACTAATCTATTACAGCTCAAGATTTTATAGATTTAATCAAATATAAATCAATATTTAATCACCCACAAGGTCTGTTCTGTAGATTTAATTTCCAATGGGCTCATAATATTTTATTTAATCACAAATTATTGAGGTTTCATTCCACCTATCCTTATGTACCTTCATATGTTAATATGTAACCATAAAATGGAAATACTAAATCCTATAAGGCTCTATATTTTCCAATTTTAAAAAAATTAGGAACAAAACCCTTTTTCATCCATATTAATCATCATTCCAAACACCCAACAAAATAATAAATTAATAGAATAAATTATAAAACCATGAAAAATATTCTCATGAAGTTAAATTTATTCACACACGTAATTGAACACTAATATGTCAATTCATCTAGAATTATATGTGTTATTTAATCCTTTCTTCGTATTTTTATTAAATTCAAAGAACTAGCTCCAACTTTCATCAAATCATAGCCTTTCCCAATATATAGACACTACATTACTATATAATGAAATATTTTATAGAGTATTCTATCATTTTATGACATGTAGTTTTTGAATTATGAATATAATTCCAACCTAATAAACTCAATCATATCTGATCATTACAAATGCTAAAAAATTTAGGTTTAAATTATGCCACGCCAAGAGTTGAGTATCATTATAACACTTTAAAAATTGAAACACAAATAATTTGTTGAATGCCAAAAAATTTCATGTAAAATGGAAATGATGAACATGAATAAACATCCTTAACACATTGAATTTATCTCTTGTCATGGATTTTTAAAAATATGAATACTTTGATCTCATAAAACATTATATATCTATGTCGCATATGTATTTTAAACATTATATTTCATAAAATAATATATAATGAGAATGTTTTTTGATAAATACATTTACACTAGATTCCTTGAGTGATAAATAATAGTTTAAAATCAGATTCAATTCTCAATGGATTCCCAATAATCAGCATTAAGTATTTCAAATATTCATTCAGTCAAATCACCATTGTACATTCTTGTGTAGAAAAAACATAATTAGCATAAATGGTTCATAATGTCACTAAATTTCATTTACCATAATTCTATCTATAATATTCGTATCCCAAAAGGAATATACTAATGATGTTTATTTTTATCATCATAATATATATCCCAATATATATTAGCATACAACAATAAATCTATCTTCTCCCATATACTATGAATCATACATTAATTTAAATTATCATTGATGAATTTAAAAACTCTCTATATTATAATCTAAGGGTATAGAACCATAGGGATACATATTAGCATTATTTCTGGGTAAAGGGGTCTTCCCATTTTTGGAACTGATTCTATAGGGATTTCATGGAATTAAGATATTCGGGTGACCTTCTATGACATTTGATGTCCAAAAATTACATTTCGTTCTAGTTTGTTGGGAAAAACAAATTCATCGGTTCTAGATCTAATATTTGATTTTGGATGGTGGATTCTCTATTCCTCTTCATCCATTAAAATTATATCAAACATATAATATAATGAACAAATATAACCATGTCACATCAACCGAAACATATAATACATTATATATAGTAATGAAAATATCTTAATCAGAGTTATGTTAAAATAATAAATGACATTGGTCATCTTGAACATCCATATATCAAAATTTATATTAGGTTTTTTCACTCTCACACAACCCCTTTCCCACTTTCCAATATCTTAAAATCCTACACTCACACAAGCCACATTTTGATATGTTTCCCATCATAAAAATGATCTGATGAAGTTATCAAGTTCCACAACAATATATCAAAACTAAAGAACCCCAATGTGTTTACATTTTCCAAATTTACATAACACTTTATTTAGGAACATGACTATTGAAGAACACCACTTCAATCACCACAAGTGAAAAAACTTTTATGGCCCTTACTATTATTATTTCATTTATTAGATACCTTGAAACATCATGTGGTTTCATAATTGATCATTCTTACATACTTGGTAAGATGCATATATTAAAAAACTTATAAAATTTATATAATACAATGTGAAAGCCTACAAACATCCTACCTCATCTTAGTAGAGGCCTTCACATTGAATATTAATAAATGATTTATCAGTAATCGAACGATTTATAAAAATATGATATATACCCTTGAATTAAGGGTTTACATTGAATAATGAAGATGTAATTAATTATAATTAGATTAAATGGAGGAATAATACTAGACACAACCACAGTGATCCATTATAACTATTAATATATTGATGTTTCCATAATTGGAGAGATCACTTGGGAGTGGAGTGAAGAGGGGAGCAGGGAGCATTGGATTTTTTGTCCTAGTGAAATCTAAATTTTAAGATCCCCATTTAATAATAATATTAACTAATTAATAAAATGTAATAAAATTATAATAAAAATCAAACAGGGGTCTATCAGATACTCAAATGCCCATCACTAGGTAATCTCTTTGGGGAAACCAGGAACCTACATCCATGAACTAGAAACCCAATTATGTGTATTTATAATGGATAAAATTAGATCTAAGTCTAAATACTCTAGAACCAAACCCCCACCACGTAAAATCTCAACCCATTGTTGAAATCCCTGAAATCACTCTTTATAATGTAAAACATTAAACAATCAGTTGAATTTTCATATACTTTATATTTCACAACCATCCAATAAACTCTTGCCTCTTTGGTGGATCTACCAGTTATGGAATAAAAGATCAAAAAAATTATATTTTTCTTATACTATAAGACATGAAATAATCTAAAAAATAATTTTTGGAGTATTTTTTGTTTGAATCGTGTGGTCTTGGATTAAGAAAAAATGATCATCACAGTGTCATATAATCCCTTTGAATAGTCCTACATAAATAAGTGACTTATTTTTACATTATAACATTTTTAATTTATACCACCATAATTTATTTAGGATTAAATAATTTTTTAACTCTTCCACCACTAATAAATCATGATTAAAGTAAAATAATTCATCATCAAATAAAAGACATGATATTTAATGATAGTGAGGTGGAAAATTCGAGTTACATGTTGGTACTATCTCATAAATCAAATTAAAATGTTTTGAAATCGTAATATCTCATAAATATATCCATAATGTAGAGAAATTATATCCCACAATTATACAACTTTTTCATTTCATGCAGTAGGACATCTAAAAGATCATTGAATGTGATATGATTATTTTTTGGCATATGTCATCCAGTTCAATTTAAATTAATTTTGAAACCAGAATGAACTTGAATAATTTCTAAATATCATTATATTATTTTATATTCACAGGTATTATTTCATTTGAGGGATTATATATGATTACTTTCATGGTTGTCCATTAATGATTTTTTATAGAATATCCCTTTCTAATGGTATGACACCATTATATATTAATAATTATTTAAACTATATTTTTTAATTTATTTAATAGAATTATTATTTATAATAACATGGTGATCAATGATCCCATCATGGGTATTCATTTTGAAATATAATTTTTATTAAATTTTCTGTCAAAAGATTGAATTTTGTTTTTTTGAGTTTTGCATGGTTCAGTTCATGATTATATAAATTGTATATTAGTTGGAATCTAATTTTAAAATTCTATATTTTATTGTCCCAAATGGAATGCCTAAAAAAGTATGTATCTTGTATGATTTTACATGTTACATACTGTGTGAATTCTAGCTCCATGTGATATATTCCATATATGGTTGGGTGTATGGGTTAGAAGTCAATACATTGGGTATTTGACTGCACAACCTACCATAATTTATGTGTGGTCACAAAACTTTTTGTTTACATATTGACTATGAAAACTACATGCTGTGTAATCCTTGTAAAACCACATGATGCAATAGAATTCAATACATAGTGTTTAATGACTCCATTTACTAAGTCACATAGTGAGACATGATTTACGCATGCCACACCTTGTTTTTGTTTATAAATCATACAAAAGATGAAATACACTATTATACATTTTATCCATTTCATGTGTCGAGTAATAAATGATCATATTTTATCTTCTAGAGTTCTTCTTATGACATGGATTGGTCATGGCCATAGGAATTTATATGAACTCATTATCTCATCTATTAGTTATGAATGATAATATCTAAACGAAAGCTAAAAAATTATATGAAATTGGTCAAATAAATTCTAAATAATTATAAATTTGAATGTGACATCTCTAATAAATTTTTATAACTATAGGAATAATATATGTGGTGGGAATGTGATTGTTTTTTGTTTTTCAAAGGTTTTAAAAAAATAAATCGAGAGAATCGGACCAGTGGACCCCTATTTTATAACAGGTAGGATAGTTCTTAGTTAATTTTTATTAATTTAATGAAATAATTTTATAGATCATAATAATGCATCTAAATCCATTTTTGTTGATACTCATGTTTTGTTTTGGTTATGGTGGATAATCTAAGAAATAATTCATTTAGTTGTATCCACATGTGTCCTATGATTCATCAAAAACATTCTAAGTATTTTTTTAATATTAGGAAGGACCCTAGGGCTTCACTTAATTCATCATATATAACCATATGAAGTTATTTTATACATGACAAGTCTCAACTTCACCAAGATGATATAACATATATTTTTAACCAAGGGTTTAAAGAATTGATAGTTGAACATATAACCCTATCAATAAATATAACATGAGTAGTTCAGTGTATCAAATTATAATAACAATATTATTACATATCCTGATGTGAAATTAATAAAATAATATTTCTTGAATATCTAAACATGAAATTCTTTCATTTATATTAAATAAAATATACATATCCATTTAACCATGAACATGACCCACTATCCCCCCATACAATTTATGAAACCATAAACATTAGAACATCTATACAAATAAATATTAATATTTTGATAAATAAATAAATACTATATTAACTAATCTCATGATGTAATATTTATATTAATATTAAAGTAACAAAATAAATATTTATAAATTATTATATTCACTAAAAAGGTAAATAATATATTTATTTGTTACTTTGTTAAGAATGTCCTGGTCTCTTTCTCAATTTCATTAGGTAAACTTTCTGAAGGAATAAGCTCTACATTTTTTCAAACAACAAGAAACCTATAGAGAATTAACATAATTTCACAATGAAAAAACATTCAATTAACTCTATTTTTTATTATAAAGTCTTGGTCTATAAATATATCATAAAAAATGGATGCATGTTTCATCACCCCATATTCTTGATATATCATTCTTTTACATTCCATAATAAACTCATTATTGAAGTACAATGGACATATATTTAATCAGACAGTTACATTTCAATAAATTTCCTAAATATATATTCGTCCCTTAACAAGAATGGATAAATTCATTAAAGACTTATTCAGTGATTTCCATATCATTAAAAAAACAACCAATTTATACTCCTCACCATGAACATATATCTTTATGGTTTCATCTATACATAAAAGTATGTGATTTATGATACATGTTAATAATAATATCAAGTCAAGGGAAAATAAACTTGTTCCCATATATGAATAACCAACAAAACATAAAACATGTTGAATTATTATTTGATAATCTATACTCAGGTTCTCTTTTTTGGAGACCACCTGTTGAAAACATCATAGGAAGAAGATTCAACGTCTTATGAGTCCCCCACACATGATTATATATCATCAGCTATTTCCATTTATATAAATGTTATTCAGATCATTGGGTATATCTTTAATGATATGTTTACATAATATCTAGGTTCTTATTATAGTAGTGAACTAATATATATTTTCATTGTGAAAAACATAGAAAAGAAGTTATCAAATTAATGTTACAGGGAAGGTAAATAGTTAAGTTATATGAATGTATTAATATAAATGAAATATCAAGTATAATGTCATTTGATTCTTGGTCACCAACTCCTACCATAGTTATCTTCTCCTTCCTCCCCCTTGAAATCAGTTATTTCACAAAATTAAATTATTTATTTTTTCTATAACTGAGTGTGTAGGATCCTCATAAAAGGGGCAAATTTATATTACTAATTTTCCTTGATGAACTCTGAAATTTTAAATCAGTGATTTTGGAGAGTACATATATAAAATTTTACTGAACATCTCAGTATAATTTGACATGCATCCATCTCAAACAAGTCACAAACCTCCTGGTCATCATAATTGTGAATGTCATTAATCTATTACATGAATATTTCATAACAATATTACAAATCAGAAAACATGTATTTTTTCATGTTGATGGTTTTTTACTAAGTATCATGTGGTAATATTTCCTAGAATTCCATTCTAATGACCCATGAATGATGTACATGGACACTAAATTTCTTTTGAGAAATAGTTAATACATTACACAAATATACACCGAAATACCATATTAGTTTTTGTTCATTGGATCTCAAAAAATTATCTTTTAACCTAGTGGAAGACCTTCAACATCCCCAATAAATATCTTCCCCTTTTTCCCAGCCTAAAAATTTTCATTATATCATCGGGAAATGAAAAAATAAAAAGGGTGAGATCAAATGCTCAATAATGGTAAACATGGAGAATATAAAACAAACTATAAAAATATGAATTAAAAACCTGAACATTATGTTTAAATATCAAAATATTGAGTCATTAAATAAAACATGGTAGTATTTAAGTCATAAAACATAATGGAATATTAACCATGATAAAATATAATTAGCATAAAACATGGTATTGTGGAAAAAAATAATAACATAAAATGATTTCAATAGTAGCCATGCCATTTCTGGTAAGACCATCACAGAAGGAAAAATTCCATTAATGAACCAGGATTACTTTTTGATCCAGCCATGTATTTCTAAACTAGATTTTATTTCTATTCCATCCCTTTATTATTGAACACGATTTAGTTGTCATTCCAGCATGATATTACTAAACCGGATTTACTTTTCATTCTAACTCCATATTCCTAAACTAGATTTACTAGTTGTTCTAGTAATGTCCATCTCATGAGATATAAATCTTTACCCAATTCATTGGAAGGATATATAGGTCCCACTAATCTCATAATGAAATCATTCTATTATGTGCGACAAAAATTATCATTCGTCATATCATAACCCACAAAATAAAATGGGTTTCTAAAACCTCATTCCATCATAACATAATCCATATAAAGTATCATTAATCATTAACACACTAAAATAATAGTAATAATATGTATAGAAACATAACCCTATTTAATAAGAATAATCTTAGATGTAAGTAGTTTTGATAAAACAAATAAGCTGAATTCTTGATGAAAATATCCTTTCTTCTTCAAACACAATTTCTTTTCTCAATATGTCGTGAAATTTTAAAAGAAAATAATTTAATAGAAAATTAAATTAAAATGTTTTAAAGGAATATTCATTGAAATAAGATGATATGAATGTTAAAAAACCTGTCCACGCTGTATATGTTAAAAAAAATTCTCCTCGTACTTTTGTCGGAGAAGTCAAAAAGATACTCCTATGGTAATAAAAATAATGATTCCTTCCAAAAGAAGTAGTAAAAGTCACAAATGAGTAAAAATTAATTTAAAAATTCAAATATGAATAGAAAAAAATTTCAGAATTTTTTTGGAAATCATGGACTTGGATGATAAATTAACCCCAGTAAATACTTATGTATAAGGAATATCAGATAAATATGAGATTGAAAAATTATCCATTACCTTATATCCAATATAGTTTGTATATATCTGAACCTCCTATACAATTATTCAAATACATTTATTAACTAATTTCAAAATCATAATAATTTTTATGACATCATATATGATCCTCTTATGACATTATATTACCCATTCATCTATCAATTCCATATTAATGCATCGTTTCGGGTAATAAACATTTTATTTATAAAATGTGTCTTGACATGTTATTATTGATATTATTACATAGATCGTGATTAAATTACATCCAAAAAAATAATTTATATATGATATATATTTTGTATAAATACAAATATAATAGATAGATAATTGAAATTGAATACACTGTTCATTGAGATAGTAGGTCGTACGCACGCATGAATGTTGTTTCCGTTTCATAATTAAATTGAATGGGAGAAATTAAATTACATATATGTTTATATAAATAAATATAGTAGCATTATTTTTTCATATAATTTGTTCTTATTTATTATATATATCTTATAATCATTCTTGATTTGTTAACATGGAGAATTAATCTCAATGTTGTCCTGTAGACGGTAGGTTGTACGTATGCTCGAGCAACGATATCATTCACTTAATGATTAAATGGTTTGGAATTGGATGTTATATTAGTTATAAAGAATAATTATCATGTTATCTTCATTATTTAAATCCATTATAATAATTTTTATACCCATACAAATTCTGTATTTTTGAATAACAAATTACACCACAGCGTGGAGATGGTAAATCGTACGTAAGCAGACTTGGTGATATTGTTATTTGTAGGATGGATAAAAGAAGTTATAAAGTTATAACCTAATTATAATAACATAAAAAAATAAAGGCTATACTGTATTTATTACTTTAGTATGAAAACAACAAAAGGATAATAAGTAGAGGAAGAAAATAATTTTGAAAGAGGTGATAAAATAATTACATCGTTTCTAGTATATCTTTTTGAATAGCACAAAAGGACCCCTAGGATAACTTTTGTCCCAAATTGTTGCATCTAAGAGTAAGGGAGGGAAGTTGGGAGCATATTTGAGTAGATTTTAGAAGATTCAATATGCATTAATGGTGTGATTAAGTTGGTAGAGGTGGTGGCATTTTATAAGATAGAGGAGGGGTAATTTAGGAATGTATTAAAATATTATATTATTATAATTTTTACTTGATTAAAATGGTCTTTATCTCATTTATTTAGAAAAAATATTATTATTGGTGGAAATTCTCTCAACCAATAAAATTTAGAAATTTTTTATTTTATTTTAAACATTATCATTTTGATTTATCATTATTTTATCTATTTAATTTTATTACTGGTAATAATATTCTAAATATTAAATGTTTATAAAAATTTACATATGTGTTGAAAATTGTTTATAATTGGTTACTTTATTACATTTTAGACCGTATAATTTTCTCCTTGAAAAATTTAAATATTTTTGTAATTTTTAAATAATTTAATTAAATGTTATTTTTATAAACATCAATATTGTCAATTTTATCACATATCATTTATCTGAATTTAAATAAAATAAACAGAGAAAATAAATTTTAACCAAAATATTTAATACACTCCTATAATGTCATATTCACCTAGAAAATTTTTGGATCACGTTAAATAATTAATATAAAATTCTTTCTAAAAATTTAAAACTATTTATTTGATATTTATATTAATATAATAAATTTTACATCACTATTTTTACATCTTTAATGGTAATTAATTAGTCACTAAAAAATTTAAATAAATTTAAATGATGGAGAAAAATTAATTAAATATCTGTATAATATTTATTTTGTATGTTTTAACATGTTTATAACTATATTAAAATTATTTTACCTATAAGATATATGAGAAGGATATGTTGTCACTTACTTTTGTATAAATTATAATTACACCACGTTCATGAGAAAAAGGTAGTAAAATGAATCAATTCCAAACCTTAGGATATATTGGTTGCATATAATTTATCGAATTGTATTTTGGTTGGTGTTAGGGTAATTTTATTTTCATTATCATATTGTTTGTTACCCTAATTTACATGATTTATCTTTAACTGTGGAAAATAAAACTTACCACAGTTACTATTCATAATATCCAAAAGATAAATTTAAATATTAACCTAGTTTGGACAACTAATTCAAAATATGGAATCTGTTTTTAAAAATTCAAAACAAAAAATTTGTAGTATTTAATTCAAAATTAATTCCCGTTGTCAAATCCAAAAAGCCAGTTTTTATGAAATAAAAACTATTAAATAAATGACATGTGTTTATGTCCAATATAAATGTGAAATTACTTCTAATGACTTAAATTATATTAAATTATAAGAAAATAATATAACTAAACATTAAACCCAATTAAAAACATTACGTAACTATGTAAATAAATTAGATTAAAATGTAGTTTTGAATTAAAAGGCAATATATTTCACTATTCATTAAAAAATAAATTTAATTAGAAAAATACCAAAAATTCGACCAAATAAAATTTTGATTTCCCAATTCATAATATGATGATTAATTTGTCAAATATAACATATAAAAGCGTTAAAAAACTGTTTTTGAAATTGGTGTGCCATCAAAAGGTGGAAAAATGCATTTTTTTGATAAAATATTCTTTTATACAAAAAATTGAATTTGTTCATATATCATGTTCTAGAAAATACATATGTTGAGTGTTAATGTTATATGTTAAATATAAAATATGGTAAATTATATTCTATTTTGTAGTTTAAATCCAATTATATAATAATATTTTAAAAATATATCATTGTTTATTGAAACTCGGTATTGCGTACAATGCATGCTATCGAATAAGGTACCTCTTGTGTATAATTCAGGACAAGTCAGCATTGTGTTTAGTGCAAGCATCCTTTGGTGTTTCATATAAAATAATCATAAAATAATTCTTTTATACATTAAAAAAGGTATATACTTAGTGTTGCATGAAATGAATTATCTTAAATGAACATGAAATTGTGTGTAACATTAGATAGGAATAGTCTTGTGTATACTACAACCTAATAAGGTGTTTCATATAGAACAAGCTAATCTTGATGTAAATTAGAACTCAATACAACAACAAATTTAAAAAGTACCTATCTCACAATATCTGAGGGTGTTACATTATACCCCCTTAAAATGAATTTCACCTACAAAATTCATCAGGGTTATAAAAGGTTTACTACTTGATAAATTATTTTATATAGACCCACATCATAAAAATAAATATTAAAACATAATTTTAATAAAGGAGTCTTATTAAAAGTGTGTTTACCCAAAGTAACTCATCACTGGGATTCCACATAAAAGAGAATAGGTGGGAAGTGAAATCATGCATATGGGAGAAATAACCTAACCATAATGTTCTGATAGATAGTGATAGAGAACAAGGTTAAGAGAATTTTAACGATAAAAAAGTTATAAATCTGTGCTGATTTTATGGACCATATGATTCATTTGATTAGAAGGAACTAGGATTAAATTTTTGGTTTTGAAGAACCATTACATAAAATTAATGAACATGAGAAGAAATGATTACCAGATTTCTGCACAATCTCATTATTGGTCATTCCCGGAACAATTTCAACATTATGTCTTATTCAATGAAATAAAGTTGAATTTCTCATTCCTGAAGTGTTAGTGGATCATGGGATCCATATATAGAATGCTGGGTCATTCCATCTGTCTCAACAAAAGGATAACACATGTTATCAAATATGCATAATCCCATATATGGAGAGATAATAAATTATTATAACTAAAGTTTTCTAATGTATTACTTAGACATTCCATAAATTTATGACCTTAAAATCCTTCTAAATCTGAAAATCCAAGACTATAGATAAATGATCACTTATCAGGCTTAACATTTATTCCCCATATATCATTAAGTAGTTCTTGGTTGTCACATTCCAAACATGTGAATACCTTAATCATGTATTCTCATGAAACATTTTAATAACATGAATTACAATATAACCTTAGTGAAAACATGTATTCTATCTAAATTAACTCATTCTACACTAAACAAATACCAAAAATTTCTATATACTCCAACCATGATATCAATTTTTCCTTATATCAGTCATGAGGTCATATCAGTTTCCTTCCAAAAATATTTTAACCAATTTTCATCATTAGAAAAACCATATACTCATAGAAATCCATAATGGACCAATACATAGATATTAAAATATTCCATAATCCCTTTAAATTACTTATACAACATTAATCCTGATAAACATGCAACCACTCCACTATCTTCTTAAACTGTTGACCAAGATTCAACCACATCTTTCATCTCATATTCCATTCGTAGTCTATTCATCATCAATAATATCAATACTACTCATAACACCATGTTGTTTCCCTTCATGATATTTTCCACTAGGTAATAGATTTGGATAATGGCCATACATTCCACATTTAAAACATTTAACCGTAAATGATGCCTCTAGAATACCGTCAACATTTTCCATTATTCTAGATGAACCATAACCTTCATAATGAATTACTTTGTGTCCTTATTTTCCACATTCTAACACCTTTTAGTTCTTTGGAAGCATTCCCCTTAAGTTCTATACCCAATTGATCTATATGAGGAAAATTGGACTTTTTTTCTTAGTGTTCATCATGAAACTACATCATTCTCTTATTAGGTGGGTAAGTAATCCCACCTTATTTTTTTATTGTTGATCATATTATGATAATGTTTATTCTTCAAAATAATTATGATTTTTCTTTAAACTCCAATTAAATTTGGTGCATCATGAAAAATAACATTCCATTGTCCATTATATTCTCCATCAACATGAATCCTCTTGTTTCTAGTCATTTTCTAAATTCCAAAAAAATTAGAGTAAGAAGAAAACAATTATCTGAAGAAAATAATAAGATCAGGGGGAGTACATTTAATCTCTAATATATGATTCTTAATATATTTATATTCATGATCATTAACATAAATCTAGGACATTAATATTTAGTAAAAATTTCTCCTAGGGATATCTCTAGACATTCTTTAGAAATATCTCTAGTGAAATTACTATAGTTTTTGCATCCTAGTTTCCAAAGGTTGAAAAATAGTTCGCTCTGATACCAAATCTAATGACCCAAGACCTATGTAATTGAAATTACATTTCTTTTGAGAAATAATTAATAGATTACACAAATATACACCCAAATAATGTATTAGTTTAGTTTATTTGGAAACATGGAACATAATATTCTTACATTGTGGAAGACCTTAAACATATCAAATAAATGTATTCCCATTTTTTAATACCTAAAACATTTAATTAAATACAATGGAAATTAATAAACAAAAGGGTGAGATCACATGCTCAGTCAGGTTAAAAATGGAGAACATACAAAACAATAAACATAATAATGTTAAAACATGAAAATAAAGATTAAAAATCAAAATCATGAGACATGAAATAAATATTGGAAGTACCTAAGGAATATATCATAAATGAAAATTAACCATGATAAAATAGAATTTGAAAAAACATGGAATTATAGAAAACCAATAATCAGACAAAATGATTTCCATAGTAGCCAAGGCATTGTTGCGTAGAACATCATAGTGGAATGTGTACATTACTGAACCAGATATAATTTTTGTTCTAGAAATTTATCGAGGAAATATATTTACATGTCGTTCCATCCTTGTATTACTGAACCAGATTTTCTTGTCGTTCGAGCCCTGAATTACTGAATTAGATTAACCCATCCTTCTGGCCCTATATTACTGAACCATATTTACTTGTCATTTCAGTCCTGTATTACTGAAACAGATTAAAGTGTCATTCCAGTCTGGTAAATATCATGATAAATTAAGATTTACCCAATTAATTAGAGGGAGATATAGGTCCCAACTATCTCATAATGAAATCATTCTTACATGTTCCACAAAAACATAAATAATTAATCATTGTATTTCCCAAAAAAATAAAATGGGTTTCATAAACATCATTCTATCATAACATAATACATATAAAGTATAATTCAATCATTAACACACTCAAATCGTACAAAAAATAGGAATATTAACATAAACCTTTTTAATTAGCATCATCATATATAGAAAGAAATTTAGATTAAACACTTGAACTCAATTCTTGGGAAAATGCACTTTTTTTCTTCAAAAATGATTTCATTTCTCAAAATGTTGTGAAATTTCAAAAGAATATAATTTAATTTAAAATAAAAATTAAATATTTTAATTTAATATTCATGAAAATAATGTGTTATTATATCATAAAAATCCATTCATTCCATAGAAGTTAAAAAAACAATCTCCTCATACTTTTGTCAGAGAAGTCAAAAAGTAACTCGTATGGTAAATGAAATAAATATTCCTTAAAAATAATGTAGTAAAAGAAAAGACAGGGTAAATATGAATTTGAAATTATGTAGAATAATAGTAAAAAATTTAGGAATTTTTTTAGAAATCATGGAAAATGATGATAAATATGTCGCCAGTAAATACTTACATATAAACAATCCCGGATAAAAATGAGATTTTAAAATCATCCTCTTATATTATTCCTGGTATGCTTCTTGTGTATAAAAAACATTTGTTTAATTATTTAAATAATGTTATTGACTTATTCTAGAATCATATTAATTTTTTTGATATCATATATTCCTCTTATGGCTTTATATTACTCGTTAATTTATTAATTCCAAGTTAATGCAACATTTTGGGTAATAATCGTTTTATTTATCGTACCTGTATTGACATGTTATCCTTGATCGTATTACATAGATCATGATTCAATTACATAAAGAATGTAATAAATGATATATATATCATATATATTCTGTATATATATATATAATATATATATAAATGAAATGGAATGCATCATTTATGTAGACAGTAGGACGTATTTACACATAAGCGTTGTTTCTGTTTCCTTATTGAATTGAATGGAATAAAGTAAATGAAATAAATATAAAAAAATAAATAAATTATAAATATTATGTAATATATTTAATATTTATTTATTATATATACTTTATAATCATTCTTGAATTGTAAACGTGGAATATGAATCTCAAATCCTGGTGGAGACGGTAGACCGTATGTACATAAGAGCGACGATATCAATCACTGAATGTTTAAATGGAACGAAATTTGATAATAAATTAATAATAAAAAATTATTATCAGGGTATATTAATTATTTTAATCCATTATAATCATCATTATACCCATCCAAATTAAGTATTAATGAATTAAAAATTACACAATGGCGAGGAGATGGTAAGCTGTATATACACATGCATGATGATATTGTTATTCGTATGATGGATACAAAAAGGTATATGGTTGTCCAATAATTATAATAACATCTCAATATGTATAATATATTGTATTTATTTCATTATTAAGAGACCAGCATATTAATATTAAGTAGAAAAAAACAAATTTTGAATGAGGTGATTAAATAATTACATATTTTTTGAGTATTTCTGTTTGATTTGAACAAAAGGTCTCCCTAGGTTGGATTTATTACAAATTTTTGTGCACTATGGGTAAGGGAGGGATGTTGGTATATTATTTGATTATATTTTGGATGAGCTAATGGGTTTTAATGGTGTGATTAAGTGGGTAGAGGTGGTAGCCTTCTATAAGATGGAGGAGGGGCCCTTTAGGAATGTACAAAAATATTAATTTTTTATTAACTTGTTATCATTTTATAATTTTACCAAAATAATTTCTATCTCAAATAAGATGTGTATTTGTATAGATAATAAATTAAAATAAAATTTAAAATTGGTTTGGATTTTATTTTAAACTTTATCATTTTGATTTATCATATTTTATCTATTTAATTTTATTTGTGTGAATAATATTTGAAATACTAAATGGTTATAAATTATTACTTATGTGACCATATAATTTTCTATTTGTACTTTTTAAATATAATTGTGGTTTTTAAATAAATGAATAATATTTTATTTTTATAAAATATCAATATTCCTAATTTTGAAACTATTAATTTATTACACGTTAAATATATTCCACAAACTAGATAAATTATGAAACAATTATTTAATACACTCCTAGTATATCATATCTACCTATAAAATTTATAGTTCACATTATTTAATTCATATGAAATTTCTTTTAATATTATTAAAACCATTTATTTGTTAGTTCTATTAATAAAATAATTTATACATCATTATTCTGTCATCAATAATGGTAATTATTCAGTCATTAAAAATTATAAATAAATTCCCATGATGTAGATAATTTCATTATATTATATTGTAATTTTTTATATGTTTTATAAATATTATCACTATATTAAAATTATTATACTTATAAGATATATGAGAGTGACATGTTGTGATTATTTATGTTTAAATTACAGTTACACCACTTTCATGGAACAAATTCCACTCAATGAATAAATTATGATCCTTCAGTTATATAATTAGACTTTGATTTATCCAATAGGATTTTTTGATTTTGTTTTAGGGTAATTTTATTATCATAATCATATAGGTCGTTCCCCTAATTTACCCGATTTACCTTTAATCGTGCCAAATAAAAATTACTATACATACTAATCATAACATCCAAAAAAATAAAAGCAACCTATTAACATAATTAGGACCCAATGAATCCAAATATTTAAAATTTGTTTCCAAATTAAAAACTCAAAATTTGAATTAATTAATTTAAAATTTATTCCTATTGTCAAAACCAGAATGCAGGTTTTTAAGAAGTAAAATGTATCAGAATGTTGACATGTGTATATGTCAAATATAAATGTGAAATTACATCTAATGATCAAAATTGGATTAAATGGTAAAAAATAATCCAATGGAACATTAAATATAATTAAAAATATAATCTAACAACAGAAATAAATTAGATTAAAAGTCAATATTGAATTAAAATGTAATATTTTCACTATTAATTAAATTATGAATTTTATGATAAAAATCTGAAAAATTAAACCAATGTAAATTATGATTTCCCACTTCCAAATATGTTTTTATTATGAAAAACATAACATTTAAATCTTTCAAAAACTATATTTAAAATTGGTGCACCATCAAAATGAGTAAAAACTGTATTTTTTTTAAAATAATTCTTTATCGGAAAAATTGAATTTGTTATAATATCATGTTCTATAATATAAATAAGATGAATTTTAATGTTATAAAAAATTAAAAATGTGGTTAATACTATTCATAAATATTAGTTTATATCACATTAGATAATTATGTTATAATAATATATAATGTTTTACTAAAACTCTATATACACAGTTTTGCGTGAAATGAATTCTATCAAAACAACTTCAAATAGGGTGCAACACATGCCAGTAATAGTGTTCTGTATAATTCAGGATAATACGTGTTGTGTGTAGTTCTTGATAATCTTAGTATGGCTTTAAACACAATTCATCAAAAAATATTAAACTGAATATATCTCATAAAATCAAAGGATTTTACCTTATACCCACTTAAAATGAATTTATCCAATTAAATTCATCGGGGTTATAAAAGGTTTACTACGTGAAAGATTATTTTATAGAATCACACATCATAGAATGGAATAATAAAAAATAATTTCAAAATATGAAATATTGAAACATAACGGTTACCCAAAGCAACTCATCATTGGGTTTCTAAATAGGATAGAATAGTTGGGAAATTAAAACATGGATATGGAGGGAAAAATATAACCATCATGTTCAGATTGAGAGTGACATAGAAAAAGGGTAGGATAAAGTTAACAATCAGAAAAACATAAATGTGCGATGATTTAAGGGACCATCTGATTCATTGGATAAAAATGTACTAGGATAACAATTTGGGTTTTGAAGACCCTTTTCTAAAGTTGAAGAATGTGAGAAGAAATCCAAACATGATTTCAGTACAATCTAATTGTTGGTCATGCCATGAACAATTTCTACATCATCTCTTATTCAAGGAAATTATGTTTAGTTTTTCATTTCCAAAGTGTTAACGGATCATGCGATCAATAAATAGAATGATAGTTCATTCCCACTATCTCAAAAAAAGAGCACACATAATCCTATATGCATAAGTCCCTATATGGTGACATAATATTTTATTCTATCTAATTTCATCTGATGTTTAACATAAATTTTCCATTAATGTATAGCCTTAAAATCATTCTAAATGTTGAAAATAGAAAAGTTTATAAAATGATTAACTTACTCGGTTTTACATTTATCTCCCATATATCATAAGGTAGTCATTTGTTGTCACATTCCAAACATGTGCATACCTTAATCGTGTATTCTCTTGAAACATGTTAATAACATGGATTTCCATATAATCATAGTTAAAAAATAAATTATGTCAAAATTAACTATTTCGACACACAATAACTTCCAAAATATAACATATACCAAAATGTGATATCACTTTTTCCATATATACATCATGAGGTCATATCACGTACAATCCAAAAATATTTCTATCACTTTTCATGTTTATTGGTACTATATACTTATGGAAAACAATAATGGACCAATACATACACAATCCAATATTCTGTAATACAGTAAAATAACATATACAACATTATTTTGATAAAATTGCAATCATTAAACATTCTTCTTATACAGTGGACCAGACTTCAGTACCTTATTTCATCTCATATGTCATTCAAATTCTCCTCATCATCAACAATATTAATACCACTCATATGACCATGAATATTATCTTCATTAGCCTTTCTCTAACACATCTATTTGCATAATTCTCATACATTCCAGATTCAAAACATTTAATTGTAATTTATTTCTTCAGAATTCCATAATCCTTTTCATTTGTTTAAACCAAAACATTTTCCGTCAAATTAATTACATTTTTTCCTCCTTTTCCATATTCAAAGAATATTCTAGTTACTTTGAAACATTATCCTTGATATATCTTCCCACGTGATTTACTTGAGGGAAATTGTACATTCTTTCCCTTGTGGTTATCACGAATGTCCCTCTTCCACTTATTAGGTGGGTCCGGAAACTTTGTAATGTTGAGATTTTTGATCATATAATGAGATTTCTGATTAGGCATAACAATTATGTTTCTCCTTCCAACTCAAATTTAATTTTCTGTCTCATTATAAACATCATTCCATTGTCCATTGTATTCTCTATTAACATGAATACGATTCATTCAATCCATTTTATAAAATCCAAAATGAATATATTAATATGAAAAAATCATACTTGGAAAACAACATAATCAAAGGGGGGGGTAATTTAAATCTCTAACATCTTAGGTTTAATAAAAGGTTATTCCTAATAGTTACCATAATTCTAGGATTGTATCATATAGTTAGACTTACCCATAGGTACATCTCTTGATGTACCAAAGAAATATCTCTAGGGATCTCAGTAAAGATTATGCATGTTAGTTTCCAATGGTTGACTAAACCTCCACTCTGATACCAACTCTAATGAACCAATATTGATGTACATGGAAATTACATTTCTTTTGAAAGATATTTAATACGTTAAAAAAATATAACCCCAATGACCATATTATTTTAGTTTCTTTGGAGACTAGAAATATATTATTCTTTCTTAGTGGAAGACCATCAACGTGTCAAATAATGATATACCCCTTTTTTCTATAAAAAAGTTTTCATAATATCCAGCGGAAATTAAAACATAAATAGGGTGAGCTCAAATTTTCATTAAGGGTAAATATGCAGAATAGAAAACAACCCATAATCATAAGAATGTAAAAAAATGAACATAAATTAAAACTATGAAAATATTGAGTTGTGAAATAAATCTTGGTAGTATGTAAGGAATAGATCATTATAAAACATTAAACATGATATAATATATATTTTTTAAAACATAGAATTGTGGAAATAAAATAAGAACATAAAATTATTCTCATAGTAGGTAAGGCATTACTACCAGGACCATCATAGTTGGAAAATTCCATTATTGAACCAGGTTTACTAGGTGTTCCATCCATTTATTACTAAACCAGATTTACATGTCGTTCCAAAACTGTATTACTGAACCATATTTACTTGTCGTTCCAGCCAAGTATTACTGAACCCGGATTTACAGGTCATTAAAACACTGTATTACTGAACCTGATTGACTTTACATTTCAGTAATGTCCATATCATGAGATATAAATTTTTAGCAAATGCATTGGGGGGATATATAGGTCTATCCGTCTCATATTGAAATCATTCTTACATGTGCCAAAAAAAACATAAAGCCGCCATCACAGCATAACCAAAGACATAAAATGGGTTTCTTAGACATCATTCAATCATAATGAAATCCATAAAATGTATAATGAAATAATTTACACACTCCAATCGTAGTAATAATATGGATAGAAACATAACCCTATTTAATTAGCATTATCATTGGTGGAAAATTAATTTGATAAAACACTTGGACTTACTTTTTGAGGAAAATATCATTTCTTCTTCAAAAATGTTTTATTTCCTAAAATTTTGTGAAATTTTAAAATAAATTTATTTTATTTAAAATAAACATGAAATCATGTAAAAGAAGCTTCATGGAAATAAGGTGATATGAAATCGTTAAAATCTGTTCATGCCACATAAGTTAAAAAAATCTACTCGTTCTATTGTCGGAGAGGTCAGAATTTAACTCATATAGTAAACAAAATAAATATTCTTTAAAACCATGGTGTAAATTAGAAAATAGGTAAAAAATAATTTAAAAATACATAGATTAAAAGTAAAAAATTTATGAAAACCTTTTTATTAATAATTTTTTTGAATGATAAATATACCCTAAGTAAATACATACGTATAAACAATCTTGGATATAAATGTGATTGAAAAATTATACATTATATTATGTCTAATATGCATAATATGTATCTAAAAATCTTGTATAATTATTTAAATAATGTTATTTACTTATTTAAGAATCAAACTAATATTTATGATATCTTATATGATCCACTTGTTATTTTATATTACCCGTTATTTTATCAATTCCTTGTTAATGCAATGTTTTGGGTAATAATAGTTTTATTTATCGTATAAGTTTTGACATGTTTTTATTGATATTATTACATAGATGATGATTAAATTACCTCCATATTTTTAAATATTATTTATATTTAATATATATTTAGTATATAAATTTATATATAATGGATATATTAATGAACTTCAATACACTATTCATGGTCACGGTTGCCCATACGTATGCCTGAACATTATTTCCAGTTGTTGAATTAAATGGAAGAAAGTAAATGATATATATATATAAATCAAATAGAATTATTATTCTATATGTTTCATTAATATTTATTATAAATCTATTATAATCATTCTTGAATGGTTAACGTTGAGAACGAATCTCATTGCGTTGTGGAGACGATAGGTCGTACGTACGCACGAGCGGTGATATCATTAACTTAATGGTTAAATGGTACTGAATTGGATGTTATATTAATTATAAATAATAATTATCATGAGAAATTCAATATTTAAATCCATTATACTCGTCCTTATACTCATCCAAAATATGCATTGTTGAATAAAAATTTACACAACTGCATAGAGACGGTAAGTTGTACATACGCACACATGGAGATATTGTTATTTTTTGGATTGAAAAAATAATGTATAAGGTTGTACCATAATTATAATAAAATATAATCATGTAAAAGATAATGAATTTTTTACCTAAGTATGTGAAAAAATAAGAATAGGAAGTAGAAGAAGAAAATAATTTTGAAAGAGGTGATAAACTAATTACTTATTTTTAGATTACCTCCTTTTGATTTTCAGAAAAGGCCTACCTAGGTTGTCTTTATACCAAAAGTGTAGCATATAAGAGTAATGTATGGACGTTGGGATCTTATTTAAGTAGAATTTGGATGAGCCAATGGGATTTAATGGTGTGATTAAGTGTGTAGAGCTGGTGGCCTTTTATAAAAGGGCGGGGGTGCAATTTAGGAATGTCTTGAAATATTAATATATTATAAATTTATGATGTGTTTATAATGGTCTCAAACTTATTTATTTCTAAGATAAGATGCCTATGGGTCAAAATACATTCACGGAATAAAATTTAGACCGGTTTTTATATTATTTTATACATTATCATTTTTATTTATCCGTAATAATATACTTAATTTTATTTTTCGTAATAATATTATAAATATTAATTTGTTATAAATATTTACCTATGTGTTGAAAATTTTCTATAATGGGATAAATTGTGCCATTTTCTACCAAAAAAAATTTACTTTTTATTTTATAAATTTTTTTGTGGTTTTTAAATAATTTAATAATATGATATTTTTATAAAATATTAATGTTGTCTATTTTAACATTATTTATTTAATTGACATTAAATATAATCCAAACATTATATAAATTTAATAAATATATTTAATACACTTAAAACATGTCATAGTCAACTATAAAATTATTGGATGTAGTTTATTAGTTCATATTATATTTATTTTAATATTAGTAAAACAATTTATTTGATATTTTTATTAATATAATAATTTCTACATCAATATTATGTCATCAATATTGTAAATAATATTCCATAAAAATTCTAAATAAATTCAAATGAATTAGATAATTTAATTATATTTTTGTAGATAATTTATTTTCTTGGGTTTTTCAATTTTATCCCTTCATTAAAATTATTATTCTTATAATATATATATGAGTTACACGTTGTGACTTTTTTTGTTTAAATTAAAATTACATAACTTTTATAGACCAAAGTCAAATAAATAAATAAATTATGACCTATATGTGATAATAGTTGAATTTAATTCGTCTAATATAATTTTTTGTGGTTGTGGAATTATTTTATTATAATTTAACATATGTTTTGTTACCCTAATTTACCTGATTTACCGCTAACTGTGTTAAATAAAAATTATCATGGTAACTATTCATAATGTCCAAAAAATGAATGTAAAATATTAACATAATATGGACCCACTGATTCCAAATATGAATACATTTATAAAAATTAAAAACAAAAATGTTTAAATAATTAATTTAAAGTTAATTCTTGTTGTCAAAACCCGAAAGAGAGGTTTTAATACGTAAAAACTATCCAAATATTGACATGTGTTTATATATGATAAAATAAAAATTAGTTCAATAGACCATAAATGGATTAAATAAAAAAAATTCAATTACACATTAAAACTAATCAAAAAAAGTAATTTAAATAAATAAATAAATTAGTTGAAAAGTCATTTTTGATTTAAAATGCAATAAATTTTACTATTTATAAAAATGAATTTTTTCATAAAAATACCAAAAATTCAACAAAAGTAAATTTTTGTTTACCTCCTCCAATGATAACATCTATTATTTCAAATCTAATATATAAAAGTGTTCAAAAATATATTTAAAATTTGTATGCCATCAAAAGGCGGAAAAATGCATTTTTTTATAAAAAATCTCTTTTATCCAAAAAATGAATTTTCTCTTATATCAGGTTCTAAAAAACTTATAATATGAATTTTAATGATATATAAAACTAAATATGAAGTTAATACTATTCATAATGGTTAATTTATATCCCATTGAATAATAATATTTTAATAATATATCATTGTTTAGTGAAACTCGGAATTGTGTACAACGCAAGCTATTGAGGAAAGTCGCCTTTACGTGTAATGAAATCCATGTAAGTGTTTTGTTTAATACATGATTTTTTTGGTGTTTCTTATAATATAATTAAACCCTAGTTATTTTATACATTTAAAAAAAATTTACTCAGTGTTTCCTAAAATTAATTCTATCAAAAGAACTATAAATTTTGTGTATCAAAAGCCATGAATAGTGTTGTGTATATGTCAAGCTAGTATGGTGTTTCATATAAAGAAAGAAAATCGTGGTTTATCATACCAGAAAAGACATACTAGAAATTAAAAATAGTCTATCTCATAAAATCTCGTAGTGTTACACCTAACATCAATAATAACTTTAGTCGCACACCCATTCAAGTAAATTCAGGTGCATAAGATATTGTGATGATTTAGATCCTTTTGTTTTAGTTAAAAAGTCACAAAAACCATCACACGACATGGAGATTCTTAAATTAATCGACATTGAATTGTAGATCAATAATTAATTATTTCTCTTCCTTTCATTGTCAGTTTGTCCCTCATTTAGGACATTTTATATTATGTTTACTCATTCATGATTTGAAATTTTTTTGATATGTTACGTAGTTGGTGGAAAAAAATGATTTATCAGCAAACCTTCTAGAATATGGGTTATTATTCTCATGAGGATATGGTTGTTCACAATGAGTATTTTTATTATAATTAGTTATTATATTGTTCTTCCTTGTTCTACCATTTCCTAAAATAATTGTTACTTTATAAGATATACCCTCCCATTATGATGGGGTCTTAATCACATAGTTATATTTCATTGTTTGGTCTTAAGATTGTGTCCTGGAGGCTCCCAAGTGAGGTTGTCCCTAATTAAAGTCCTCTAACATAAAAACAAGGGTAATTTATCTATCTAGTATGAAAAAGATGATCAGTGATTCCTTTTACCCAATTGAATGCATGAGGCCACTAATACACATCGAGATTTTTCGACCCTCCATATGTCGAACGTTATTTCCCTATGAATTTTTTTTGTAATACATAGTCTAACTATTGATTGTTGAGTAATTTGACAACCCCCTACCTCCAATGATACAAAATTTTTGGTATAGATATAATGTACCCCAAGTCCCATCTCTATTACAAAGAATGTTGGGGAATAACACTGATGGTATTAAAATATCATGAAATTGGAGGAATTGTCATCTATAACAAAATAGGATCAGGAGATAAGGTGAATCATCCCAAAGAAACACCATGAAATATTATAAAAGGAAACCAAAACCATCTCGAAATGAGTGTATAAACAATATTGTTACAAAATAATGTATCTAAATTTAAATACCAACAAGAAAAGATAATGTTGTAACATAATAGATATCCATATAACCAATCTAGTAATGTCCAACATGGTCTACATAGTCCCCCCAGTAACATAATAATTTATTTTATATATGTAAAGTGAGTATTAAATTATAATCAATAGGAAAAAAAGTCAATCAGTCAAATGTGGAAGAAGAATACTAATTCACCATTGAGAAAACAAAATAACCAAAACCACCAAAATTAGTATACTATCAATCCCAAAATCACTAACGTATGCTCACCAAATAACATAAACTAGGTAATATAATATATCCAGAGTCACCTCAATAAAGAGTACCTCACACTTTTTCCCCACTATTTTAATTCACTCATGCCCCAACATCATATTTCATGGTGATCCCATTTCATATTAATACCACACCAACCCACATGCGTAGTCACATCACACCACACCTATAGAATCCTTGTATTACCTCCCCATATACACGACCACATTCCATCTTGTCTATAACACATGGACCACAACACATCCACAATCACGACTAATGAAATAGGGTATCATTAATGTAAAGGAAATAAATATCATGTCTTCTTCCTTCCATGAATAAATACTAATATAATCAACCTCATCCCATCTCATCAAACCCACATAAATATAGGATATATCACATATCACATAAATACATCTTGGCTTGCTGCCCCACATGCATCGCCGCATCACAACACTCCCAAGTACACATGGAAATTCACAACCACCATATAATGCACTAAAAGATCACATCCATTCATATAATGTGAAATACCTACCAATCCTGGAAAAGAGAGAATGAATGATTTTGTATTCGGCCATCCATCCTACTCGTCAGAGGTTGGAAAAAACACACCCTTCTAGACTATGTATATGTTGGAAAATAGATCTCGATGTGGGTGGGGGTGGGAATATAAATAACAAAAGTTGTACATGTATATTCATATAGATACACACATTCCCATTATATGGGTTCACAACCAACCACTTACCAAATCATGACACTATCACTATTTATGGAACCCCCAAATGCATAACACCACACAATCCACAAGCTAAATTTCACAATGCAAATCAGTTCCCATTATAAATCCAATTCAATTCATTATTTAAAATCATCAGAATTTTACCCCAAATACAATGATATATATTATTCATTATCGATTTTCATATCTTCAATCAAAACATCCTCCAACTATATCAAACATTATTAACTATTTAATTATTCCACCACTACCCAAGTAGCTATAAAAAAGAAAATAGACATGAAAAAAATCTCACCATCCACATCACACCATCTCCTCATCTGTTGGAAAATATGGAAATACAACCTCTACATCACCACCCTGAATTTATGGACAAACAACTACCATATCAACAATCAAAAGTATGGCCAAGAAACCACCACATCAACATTGAAAAAGAATATCAAAACAACTATCACCGTATAGGTCCAAAATAATTTAGAATATAATAACACATCATCAACAAAAATGAATGGACACATCTCACCCATATAACCCACATCACATCACTATCACACAAAATTATCCAAAAATCATGGCCACACAACAGAACATAGATCGATCCTTTAACATATTCTGAAAATGTGATTTTATAACATTATACTTTATTTTAAGGGTGTTATCACACAAGCAACAATCCTAGCGTAGAAAGTTATAATACAAATATAAGTGGTTATAAAATATACATTTTAGGGTGACATCAGAACTGGAAAAACATTAAAAGCACATATTATCTAGTATAGAAAAATCCCTTAGTGACTATAATTTTATGTGTGGCATCAAGTCTATACAATCTATCATATCACAATAATATCAATTCTAAAAATAATGATCATCATTACCATTTCGACCATTAAATTTCTATTAGAAAATTAGATATCCTTGATTATGCTATAGAAACCATAAACCCTAGATGAAAAAAGAAATCTCATCCAACATGATAGACAACTATGAAAATGATCAATTTCCAACCTCTACAAAGATTCTTTGACTCGCTGTGCATAATATAGAGAAGAAAAAACATCCATGAACCTAAAATGTACATTAGAAACCATGGATCCACAAAATATTCACCAATATATCACAAAATCATAGCCCAAGTCACACCCCAAACAAAAACAACAACGCCATGGTGAATCCCAAGGTGAAAATGGAAATAAAACAACGTTTGACGAATAATAACTCCACATAGATTTCCAATGGGGATCCATCAAAATAATTAATCCAATATAGGAGGAAGGGGATAGAATATATTCTTGGGGTGCCCATGGCTCATCCAAAAGGAGAGATAAGGAGATACGATTGAATGAATGATTTTTTGACTGAGAGAGGTACTTGAAACTAGGAATCCAACTAGTTTCACATCGTATAACCATTACATGGTGTGAAATAATTTGGTTTTCGTAAATTTTCAATTTCACATAAGATAATTTCTCTTAAAACGTTATTTAAAACACATCATGGATTCCACTGAGATGACATGTAATCCATCTCATAGATACCCCTTCCTGGATTTACAAGTCGTTTACCCAATGGTTACACAATCAATGAACCACCATTACATTCCATGTAAATAATATAGGGAATGTATTCCCAACATTGCCTCTGTTGAACCTCTAGTATAAAAAGAAAAATCTAGAAACCTCCCCTTAAACACCCCCACAACAAAAAATTGTAAAACAATAAGATGTGAAGGAATATTCTATTACATCAGATACCTCTCAAATGATTCTATCCCTAAGAAATTCCAAAACCAATTTCTGAAGGAAACAATTCTTAAAAAACACCCCGTGAGATACCTCTAAAGGATTATTCCATAACCGAAATGCTATAACATTCCACTCATTCCTAACTGAGAGGCCAAAAAACACCTCACAGAAATGTTGTGGATATTTTAGGTGTCATAGTGATAGGACAGTTTTTCAAATAAATAAAATAATGAATAAAGCAATGTGAAATGAATGAGAATAAGAACCTATATGAGATAGTAATTTAAATAATTCAGCATTAATCCAAATATCTAGAGATATTTTTAATATCAATATGATTCAAGATCACAAATATAGAGAAAATATCATATTATCATAACTGATAAAACCAATCCATGAACGAGATAATAGTGGAAGTGATTCACTATTCCAATAACTTTATTGTGTTTACACTATTCTATAGTGAAAAATGGAATGATGTATGCACTCCTATAGTATTATGTCCTCCTATGTCAATGTAGCTATAGTGCTTGGTGGAAAGAAGTCTGAGATCTAAAAAATCATTTCCTCCAATGTCTGAGCTCCTAGAATAACAATGAAAATGTTGATAGTACAATAGTTACCTATTCTTGTCATCTTATAAACTCTAATGTAGGTGGTTATAGTCATTATTGATCACCAAAATTTTGTTCAGGGACCTTTAGCCCCTGAACCCTTGACGAATGGGTTTTTCCCCCATCCAACCCCATAGAGTTCACTATAGAGCTTGACCCATGAGAGTTTTAAAATGGTGTTTAGTATATTATAGTATCATTCATACCAACATCATCCATAATGGATCAAGAACCACCTATCCAAAAATATCCTCCAAAACACACAACCATCCGTCCTTATAAAAAATGAAACCCAAAATTATTGCAACCAACTAATATCACTACCCCAAACATAAAAATCACACAATTCCATCAAACCATGTGACGAAACTATCTGTTATTCATGGTAGTGACTCTGCCGCATGGGTTTAAACACATCCTGAATTAATGCATCTCGATTATGAATAAGGACCAAGCATTTTTATATATCGAAAAATTATCTCACACAATATGAAAAAACAACTCATCTCGTAAAAAAACAATCTAAACATCATATCACTTAAAAAAAGAAAGGAAACACAAAAAAAACATCCAGTACTGGGAACACATATTTATATCTCAATCCCATGTATTATCCCCCATGCCTCCATTCCTCCAAAATACATGATCCAATGTAATGGTTTTTCCACACCACACATTCTCTTAGGGATCCTAAATCTCTAATGTTTTCTCCATAAATGTAATATCATCCTTAAAATCCAACTCTCTCATGTTAATGAAATGATATTGCTAGTGAATATATAAATAAATATAAGATATGTGTAATACTTCAAGTATTATATCTATAATGAATATAACTTAACTAATAATCTACATTTCCCACATTACAAAACACCTAAAAGGGCCCAAGTAGCATTTGAAAAAATTCAACACCCCTTCCAAACCTCCACTGAACACATCAAGGTGAAACATCAAGAACACATGATCCCAACGTTGAACTCTAAGAGCCTCCTCCAGTGATAAGTATAATACATATAATTGTCCTAAAATAACTCCATACTCTCTTGAAAAAGAATAACAATTTTGGTTGTTCACAACACCACATCTGGACCAAGAATGGGTTCCTCCCCAACCTCCATCCAACACCAAAGTGAATTACACAGTATCCCTGAAAAATCCTCAAACAGAACCATAAAAATGGAAGAGTGATATATATTTTTATAATAATAATAATAAGGGTACGCTTCCTACCCATGATCAACCAAACTCTATGATAGATGCCCGCAACATATCCTCTAGTGTCTACATAGTCTGATTCATATTCCCATCTCTCTAGGGTAGAAATCAATGTTGTTCCATAACATAGAAAAAAAAGAATTCATAAATATAGTCTAGAAATGTGTGGTAAAACATATTCATTGATCTGTGATAATGGATATAAAAACATAATGCAATGACACCACATCATCAACATACCACTTTCCAAAAGCATTTACTATTTATAGCTCATTGATTTCCAAGTAGTGGACCAATTTCATCAACTGATCCAGGAACACCCAGATAAAATGAAATCCTCCATAATCTCCTGGTAAATCTATGTAAAAATAAATTGATATTTCGTCCCATTTCCACTCGGGAATATCCATTTAATAAAACTAACCTTATGTACCCAGATTATCAAACTTTACGTGATGGATGAACCCAAACATTTCCTTGAACTCCACCACAACCTATACTATCTTGGACCACTAAAACTACATTATCAAAACATTTTAAATCATGATACTCTAGGGTGTACCACCAAAGGTGGTATATTAAACTTCTGGAGGACTCCCCCATGCATCACTATGGGAGAAAAAAAACATTCCATGAAACAAAATCTGATTTCAGGTATCCTCTCACCACCCCACTGAATAATCACAATTCTCAACCCAATCATGCATCACCTCTGCCTGATAGTCCCCAAACTAGGACTCCTCCACCTAAAAATTCCTAGAAGGATTCACCATAATCAAAAATATTTATTCTCAATCATTATCCTCCATTTCATCATAGTGAATGGCTACCATTGCCTCTATTTCTCTCTAAGGATCCCCACACCCCTAAACCATATTCTTCCATTAATTCTAACTCAAAATATAGACCTCATCAATTACTATCTTTGAAGAGTAGAAGATATTGAAAATTTAATCCATACAAAATTTTATCATCCATTGTTAATAAAAATTCATATCACACTGAAAAATGATATACCTCAACATCATGTGGTACATGAATACCACAAACTTCTCCCTAATGAGGTAATACATCATAAACATCAATGAAAACACAATCGATGCTAGATTTAGATCATGGGTGTCTTATTTATAGTCCTGGGGATATAAAATTCAAGACCTATATGAAATCACATCTTGTTGTTGAATCAACCCACATCCCAATCCCAAATGGGAAGTATCACAAAACAACATAAACATCAAAACCATATTAGGAAAATGAAGAACTAGATCATTGAATAAATTTCCCTTTGGGTAACCAAATACTTGTTATAAACAAACATTACAAAAAATCATGGTATTTAATGTTCATAAATATCAATGGGGATGTAAATTGAGATAAACTGGGCCCATCCCATTGATAATAGCATAAAATAACAAGAAAATGACAAAGCACATCAACATTATTTATTTTTCAATAAAAAATTCCATGGTCCTTATATGGTTCCACTTCCACACCTAGATAAGGAACACCATTAGCAATGAAATTCATCTCTTATGTGAAAAACATAAACTTGTACCATCATGCATAGATCTAGTGGAATCGATGAACATGCATGACATATCTGAGACAATCATTATTCTACTCCTAATAATTCAAGTTGATAAAGATATTATAGATGAACATGGCACTGAATCGGTGGAATAACTCATATAGAACAGTGTTCATAGACCCCATGGACATTTCTAGTGAGTTTGTTACATCAAATGGAGTGAATGAAAACCTGACATACCCATAACTACATCTAAAAAATGTCTTCAAGATACATCCTATCATCACCCTAAACTATTGAAATACATATATAATATCGATCATATAAAACCAAATTTCCCCTCTTAACTGGTTGAAAAAATAATCTATCTTTAGAAGAGAGTAATAGTTCTTGGACATCACCTGATTCAACCTATAGTAGTCTATACAAAACCTCAAACTCTAATCAGACTTCTTTCCCAATAACACTGGAGAACCCCACAGAGAAAAACTCGATCTAATAAATACCTTATAAATTGGATCATCAATCTGAATTTTCGGACCCTACAACAAAAAAAAGTTTAATATGATAATGATCTGTTGAAATCGATGAATCCCAAAGATAGATGTCTATCCAGAACCTAACTTCACATTAGAGGGGCAGCGTCACAAAATACTATAGGAAAATATGATGAAACATCCCAATAAACATAGGGACTTCAATTTTCCTAGATCGAACTGATTCCATAAACCACTCATCCATCAAAGAAAGAAAATTCTGCACAAACTAACTTCAAACCTGAAAACCCCGCTCACCATTGAAAACAAAAATGTGGACATTCAACTAGTGAATAAGACTATACTCAAGAATGAGTTGATAAAAGAAGTTATGGAATAAAAAAATCAAATTGGATGTTAAAAATTTATGTCTTAATCGGTAGTGAGAAAAGATCCCCATTGGGTTGATGATGCCCCATCATCAAGCTAAACCTCTTCACACATCAAACAAGATAGTAAGGCCTATGATAATCATTTTCAACACCAGGGAAACAAAAATATTCTATATTTATAGTCCCATCACATAGAACATTTTGGATGAAATAAATTAATGAAAATGACATGAGTCAAACAAATAAAAGACAAGGAAAATGCTAAAACGGATCGTACCTCTGATGATCACTGGACTCTATGGAATTACCAAATCCACTATGTGAAATTTACCATTACCATCACCTCTAACTATATACTAACATCCAATTCTATGAAGACGCTCTGGATTATGTCCACAAATACGAGGAACGTCATGTGGTCAACCTACACCTCATATATATCCTGTCAATGGATAATAATCATGGTGCCCTTACTGTAGGAATGGTCACACGTGAAACTATTTTGAGGCTAGCATTGAACCGGTTCACCCCCTCCAAAATGACTTTAGGGAAACATAGGGGACTATTTATTATGATTTCTAGGAACCCCAAAACCAATAAAACAAGAAAAACGTCCCTTGAAAAGAAGGGGAATCATTATCCATAGAAGTCCGGAAATGAATTTGCTCAGGTCAACTCCTCACTAGTAAAACCCTTGATGGTCCTGGTGCATAAAACTAGACAATAAAAACTCCTCCAAACAAGAAACACTATAGGATAAAATCTCATAGTAAACCTCCCCACAATGGAATCAACTTGATCACCTTTTCCATCTGTTGATCCACTAGAAATGTTGGAATCATTGAAGGAGTAACTACAAATTGTATAGAATTACTGAGTTTTTCCTGATGATATCTCGCATGAGTGTCCTCAATTGGAAATTATTTGGAAAAAATAATATGGTTTTCAAACTATATTCCTAAATCACAAACTATCATACTCCCCTTCTAAAGAGAATGAAACTCTTTCCTCTTCACTACCTTCATGGTCAATGAAAGGAAATATTCTTAGAATACTTTTTGAAATTCATCATATGAAACATAATAATCCTTCCACTCTTCCATGTACAATATACACAACAGACATGAAGGTCCACACATATTACTAGCCACAAAAGGGACCCTGTATCCCACTAGGGCCTAGATGAAACAAAAATTGATCTCATGCTCCTCTAGTTAGATCTTTTTCTCAACATCTGACATGCTACCCTCGTACATCCATAGACACTATCATTGAAAGGTGCAGAAAACCATTTTTGAAGTTACATCCTACTCTACTAGACTATAACTATGGAAATGAACCATCTCTGGTTGTTTAACCTCCACAACAAGATGAATTAGTGGATAATGAATATCAGACCTAGATGAAAATTATATAGAAATTTCATATACCTGGTAATATGGAATTTCATTTAGTTTAATTTTATCTAAATTTATTTATTTTATCCTTAAAACATACTAATTTAAACAAGAACACACGTTATATTTATTTATTTTTCTCTACTAGGTATCTTATCAACATAAAAGTCCCTCTCTCTTGGCCATTATGAATTATCCAAGGTAGTGAAATGGATCATGTGGGGCCAAATGTCATGTTTCCACACCAGTATCCTAGACCTATGTCACACACCAAGTTCAAGTTGCATTGTTTCTATATCAACACATGTAATCCTCTTGGATAAACAAATCCAATCTTCATCTTATATCTCATACATCACATATGATACAACTCTGTCTTGACCATTATCTATAAAGATTTTATAATGATAGGGGTAGATAATGACCCTTGAGTCACACCTCATTTAGTCCCCGAGTTGGAACCTAGGATTTGGGATATAAAAACCTCATGAAATGGTAGGCCTTACCCTATATACCAAATTATAATTAGAATAAAGGCAAATTATCCACCAGAAATACCATGAATTAATTTAAAAAGAACCCAATACTATCTAACAAGGAATGAAAAAATAACATAGGTACATATAAAAGTCTCCAAAAGTAAATACCCAAAAGATATGCTAAAGCAGTAACACAAAGATGACCCTATGATCTGAGATATTAATGTACACCATATTACACACAGGGCTCTTGGAAAACTGAAAAATAAATTTATATATGTATGGTGATCATACAAGTATGATCAATAAGAAAACCAATGTCTCTAGTGAACGTGTGAAAAAAATAGTAATGAACCTGTGACAAAAGAGAAAAACCAAAAACACCTAAATAGGTCAACTATCCATCCCAACCTCCCCATGGTATAGTCAAAAAATAACATCAGACATGTAGTTTTATATTATATTAGTCACATCAGTGAAGGGTAACAAACATCATTTTATTTAATGTACATCTCTCTCAGACCCCAATAGCATACTTTCTTGCCCTCCCATATCCTATAATGACTACACCACCCTACAAGAATGGTCAAAACACATCATACCCACACACACCTAGTATATCCACCCCAATGGACGACCACATCAGATCTCTCCTGAAAACATCTAGACAACAATGCATTCTCAGGCCTATCCAGAGATGTATGGAATTGTGAACATGAAGGATATCAATATCATTCACTCCTCCCACCATGAATGACCACAACATAGGCCATAACACCCAATCTCATCCTACTTATAGACACATGTTCTATGTACCATTTATCCTGAACACACATTGGCTTGCCACCCTACAAGCATGATAATATCACCACTTGTTCAAAGACACCAGAGTTATCACAAAAAATATATCGTGCACTAACACACCTACAAAAAACACATCCTCTACAAAACCAACCTATCCAGGAAAGAGAGTCAAAAAGAGAGGGTAAAAACCATCCTTCACCCTCTCCAAATGTCCGGAAAATGAACCCCCACACAACTATGTTGGTGGTGACATGTATTACTCAACATGGGTGGGGTGTGTATAAAAATATCATGGAATACCTAAGAATATACATATAGCCACAAAAAATTCAAATGTTATTGGTTCACAACCAATCACTATGCAACTCACGATATGATCTCTTTTTCATTCACATATAAATTCATAAGACATCACATGCCACAACCCACATATTACATTACCAACAAAATACCATTATGACTCTAATTCATTTCATTGTTAAATATCATCCACATTTATCCCCATATCCCATCATTTATTTATTCATTATGAATTCTCACACTATTAATAAAAAATACCAATATATTAAAAATATAGTTCACTAATTAATTATTCTGTCACTATCCTAGAATCTTGCAGAAATCAACCACACTTCATAAGAAGCTCATCATCGCCATCAAAACCTCACTTAACTACCCCAAATGCATGGTCAAATAACCAAATATCATCTGAAATACCATGAAAAAACATCCCCCACATCACTTCTATAAATTCAAATCCAAAAAACCATCTCCCAACCACCACAAAAGAACAGGCAAAAAAATACCACCTCACATCCCAAAAATCATCGCCACATCACACCCATCATCTCCACATCAAATCTCAAATACACATTTTCTTACCAAAATAATAGAAACACATCGAACCACACAAAAATGATATTATTTCTTTTGAAAAGTTGATTTTATTACATTCCACTTTATTTTACGATCCTTATAAAATAAACTATAATCCTGGGGAAAAAATTTTATCTTCCAAATATATGCAGTTAGAATATGTTAATTTAAGGATGAGATCAAAAAAAATTAAAACGGGAACTATAGTCACAACCCGAAATATCCCAAAAAAATAAACCCCAACAATAAAAAATTTCAAAGAATCATCAATCCCATATAATCTTTTATGTCACAATTATATCAATTTTGAAAAAACATTTGAATCATCATATTTCCCCCAAAAAAATTAATAAGACAATTATTTATCATATATTAAGCTACCATAAATATAATCCTTAGATAAACAAGAAAACCCCTCCCATATGTTACATAATTAATAGAAAGAGGGATTTCCAAAAATAATTAAGCTTTATCAAGTTTCTACAAACCAATGGGAGAAGAAAAAAGATCCACAATCCACAACTGCAAAAGGGATACCATGAATCAACCATCACTACACCCAAATATCATAATAAATTTTCTTATATCACTTCCTCAAATGATAACATCATCAATGTATTGAATCCACAAGAGAAACACCAATGAAATCCATGTTGAAAGAAGAATAATTCACCATAGATCCCCATGGGGATCCACCAGAAATAACAAACCAAATATGGATGAAGGATGATGGAAGATACTCTTAGAATATAATGAGATAATCCCAAATTATAGATAATGAATTGTGTTTGAATGACTTAAATCTCATACTAGAAATTTAATTAAAACATGGAATCCCATCGGTTTCCTATCATGTAACCATCAAACTGTGTCTAATTCCTAGGCTTTCAAAAATTTCAACATTCACTGAAAAATGAATTGTATCAAACTTTATTTAATATGCATCATGGAATCCAATGACATGAAATGTAATCCATCTCATGGCCTCCCCCACGATCGATTTAAATTCAATGAACCATCCAGTAAAAAAATCCATGAACCCCCATTTCATATAATGTAAAAAATATATGATATTTATTCCGTACAGTATCTCTACTGCATGTTCATCCCCCATATAAAACTCCAGTAACCTCCCCCAAACACCTCAAACCACCAAAACAAGAAAAATTAAATGGATGAGAAATCATGGTCCTTTACAAGTATCATTTCCAACAATATTGATACCATATATATAATACAAGATCATAAAAATTTTAATGGTGTGTTAGGTTTAAGAAATCATTAATTGTTAACACGGAGAAGTTGGATTTTTTTTTCTTGGTATCGTTGATTAGAACAATTTTTTTGATCACCATATAAATTCTCCACCACTAAGTTTATAGGCCACATCTTTGGATTAATGATTTTATTAAATATCGATCAAAAATAATTTTTCTCTATTACAATAAAAGAAATATAGTTTATGGGTTTCATGGGATGTCAATAGACTCACTTCAATTATAAGATTTTAATAAGGAACTTTTGGTTCAATTTAGTAATCTCGTAGAGTCTAAACCATCCTCCCAATGATATGGGGACCATAGATAACCGTCTAACTTTAATGTAACACAAAAATACCAAGGGAAGTTCAGTATGGGGGTCAATATCCTTCTAACGAGAAACCAACACCTAGTGCTATGGGATAAGCTCCATTTGAGGGTCTCAAAGTGCCCCCAAAATGTTTTCAGTTCTAGAATAATAATTGATTAATTTTAATGGTAGATTTATTTCAAACTTTTTTATGGGAACAAAATTTCTTCCAATATTACTATGTTTGTTTCGTTTATCAATGAGAGTGTACCATCGATTAATATATTAATGTCCATGAGAAATAAAATGTTCTACTTCTAGTAGTATATGATGTGACTTGGTTGTTCTGGGAGTGGTGTATCATGGATTCTCAAACAAATGGTGCATCATGGTTATATTTTTATATTAACTTAATAACTTTTTTATGATATTTTGAAAATTATTATTATTTATTTACAATATTAATAATTATATCATAAAAAATTTACAATTTTATAACATAATTTTTATAAAAATGGTTGATACGCCATTAACATTAATGTTAATCATGTTACAGAATCCAAGAACATTATAGGAAATGAAAAATATTACACAAGAAAGGTTCAAAGGCCAATGCAAAAATTAATTCAAAGCCAACAAATGTTTTTGGTAACTAACATAATAATTTAGGATTATAATATCTATGATAGAAAAAATGTGATACTTATTTAATAGATAATCTAATTAGACTATAATTTAGTCATTGAGTTTCATTTATTTATCAATAGGATATATACTTAAGAACATGACTTGATAAACAGGAGAATCCCGACTGTTCAATAACTAATTAATTCACATTTTTATAGAAATTAGAATATGTATTCCATTGTGTTGTTATTGAAAATTATTGTCCCAAAGGGGGGAAAATTACAATCTAAAATAATGTAAAAAAATATAGAAATAAATGACACCACATATAATTTGAAAAACCCCCAAAACTAAAATTGTTAAACCCTGTGGGAAAATATAATAATTGATATGGGTAAAAGTGGGTACAAAATAACCCACTATTATAAATAGATGACCCCCCCCCCCAAATTACACTCTTAGATATGTGGGAAAACAACCTCAAAAATTACCACATAGAAATGATGAACATGTAGTGATGCTGAAGCTGATAAGATATCCACTGGTGGAGATGCCCTTTTATATGACACCTCTCCTACAACATATCTTCTTATACTAAGTGGTTGGTGGGGAATGGATAGACTCTTCAACTAAAACGTGTAATAAATGGGGGTGGAACCACCCCTAATGAAAAAATTACCAATATATATCCAAAATAGATATTTTATTTAGAACCAATAGCATCGTAAGACATGCTTTCTATCCATAAAACCATAATTTTCACATCTTTATGGGGCCACTCAATGATCTACACCATCTAATCATATCAGATTCAATCACATTCATCACAAAATATTCTAGATTTTATTAATTGTGAATTTATTTCATGTCCACACATACGACCTCCACCACATTTACAACAAAGTGAAATTATACCCCAATGTTTTTATTCACTAATAAAACTTTCTATTTCTTTTATTGTTCATGGTGCTCTAAGAGTCATATAATAATGAAATCTGCCCTTGTTTGTAACTGATATCCTCAAATAATCTTTCAATCCAAACCACATATTATCAAGCCTTTGTGGATATTAATTACTATTCCTTTATCTTGAATAAATCCAAAAATGACTATAAAATTGAAATCCATCTCAAAAATCCCACCTACATAAATAAATAGATATCCTATTGAGGATTTTCTCCAGTCAGAATTATCTAAAAAATATGAATCAAAATTGCTTCTGACATTGAAATAAAATCCTAAATAACATAATATATCATTTGAGGAGTCCTTGATGTATCTCAGGATCCCATTTATTGTCATCCAATTCTCACACCCTAGATTCCCCAAATAATGATTGACTTATCCAACTTCATGTGCAATATCATGTCTAGAACAAACTATATAGAACATCATACTCTCCACTATTGATGTACACAGTACATGAGAAATAACAATCATCTATGCTTCCATTTTATATTGACTAATAAAGTATAGAATGAAATTAATAGGAATTGGGGTGTGGATTGGATTATATTATTTCATGTTGAATTATTTCAGGACATTCCATATGTAATTACTCTATTATACTAAAATCGTCTAATTATTTATGTCTCAATAAATTTTCATCATAAAAATATTGTTTAATGATCCAAATTCCTTCTAATGAAACATTCCCACTAAATGTGCCTGTGTCTCATAGATATTATCATTGTTGGGTCCTACCTTTTACATATCTCCCACATAAAATAGAAAAACTAGTAAATCATTACCACAAAAATATATGAAATATGAACAAGGATCTAAATGAATCATGTTGTATCCTGGGATCATTATATAAAAATAAAATCACTAATACCAACACATCAGTTCCTTCTCGAGACCATAGAGTGATTTTTTCAACCTGTAAAATAGGTTCTATTTTCTATATTTGTAAAACCTCATGGATGGAGCATATGGATCTCTAAATTAGGATCACAATGGTAAAAATAAGACTTCAAATCTAACTACTCTTGATCAAAACTATATATTTCACACATTTCTTGAACTACCGGTAAAAACATTCATTTTATGAATAGGATAAAGAATTACATTGAAATTAATACCTTCTATATAAGAATTTACTTTTACCATTGGTCTTGCAATAAATGTTTCCTCATGGACCCTTCCATCCATCTTGATCTTAATGATCAATTTTTTTATTTTAGAGATTTTTACACACTATAATGGAAGAAGATCTCAATTTTGGTTCTTTTGCATGGATTCATGTTCCTCCAGCATCATTTACATACATGACGATACTTCTATTACTAGGTCACATTCAAAAAATAATATTGTTATTCATTCTTTGTCAATAAGCAGTGGAAAATATTTCTCTTAGGGACATAATATGAGGGCCATACTAGTGCTCTTATATCCTGAGTTGATCATCACGTTATAGTATCTATCATTACATGATATTAATTGTATGGTAATACCTTATAGGCGACTAGTTCATCATTTTATTTTACATCCACCATGACTGTGATAATTTTTTATTCATTTTCTCCATGCATCCACCAATTTTCATCATCACCTTTCCTTCTAAAAAATGAAATCTCTACAGATGATAAGTTTTTAGGTAGTGGGTTCCCTAAATGAAACACCTTTACATCATCATCATATCCCATTAATGTAAATTTCTAGGATCTATAGTGTAACTATTATATATCTTCGTCATTAAAAAATTCATATATAGTAATTCCGAAAGTATGTAATTTTGAATAGTCAACAATTTTACCAATCTGCAACACCATCAGTGTTATCAGATCAATCATTAATAATGAGGTGTAGTTGATCACAAGACATGCAGTATGTAGTGCCTCTATCCTATTTTTCAGTAATTCATTTAGTATTCAACATCACCCTTTTTTATCGAACATGGTTGTATTCATAATCTCTTCCACTACAATCTAATATGTAGTTTATTCCTCCATGAACTATATCTTGATTCATTCTCATTGAAAGAAGTTCAAAATTCCTGACATGTATATTCTCCACAATTTTTATTCAATAAAAATGTTATATTCATTCTAGATTCAATCCCCTTATAATCAATAAATTTTATTAATACTTAAAAAACATACACCTTCCTCTCGATTATGTATATCGAATAACACATGGAATTGTCATCAATGAATGATACAGAGTACCATGATTCTCCAAGGGACAGAACTGGGGAATTAATAATGTAAAATAGATAAACTCTAAGAACTATTTGATTCTTAATATTTAAATCCTGAAATTTAACATACATTGCATGCCCAAAACCCAATTCTCCCCAAATGGAAACGATACCATTGAAATGGTAGGAAGTAATTTTTAATCTGTAAGAATCTTCAGACCTCGTTATGAAATGTGTCTATGTTTCTGATACCATAATGTTGTCAATGCACTCATCAGGGTAGTTTATGAAAAAATATCTTGAACTACATTTAAATTAATCCCATAAACACATATAGGTTATTTTAGATCTTCTCTACGATCATAACCATAATAGAGCCCTTCCAAATTATCACCAATCCGTTATTGGGGAAAGTATTGCATCTGATATTATTAAATTATCTCAAAGAGATAAATGATATCCATCAGGATTTTCAAATGGAATACTCCTTGGATGGTTGGACCAATACCCTCATACATCTTTTGTTTGATGGTACTGACTGCAATGGTATTCATGTTGTGATCATCCCCTATAAAAACAAGTCCTTCTAAGATAGTTTCATACTGATCAAACCATCCCCATCAAGAATCAATGTTCACATGGCTCCCAAATATATTATACATGAATCATTGAGATAATGTGTAAATCCATCAGTTGTTTCCACTTCATTGACTATTATATATCCATTCCAAGAATTACTCAACTCATTTATGTCCATGTCATGATTTCGGGTCTCAATCCTACTACTCTGTATCAATTTGGATATTCAGATTGCATCGATTTCGGGTAGGAAATTATCCTTCCACAACACTACATGGATCAACATTTTCCAAAATAGAAATACATGGAAATTGAATTTTAGGAATTTTATATTTTCCTCCACGTAGAGAAACATTAAATACATAACATACTTTATTTAAAAATGAGATATATAATAATCTAAATATATTTTTTTTGATGAGAGAGAAAAAACAGAGTTGGAATTATAGAGAATAATCAATTTTTTTTGAATTATTGATAACATGAAAAGGTGAATACAATAGGAAAGAACCTCACATTGATACCACATGTTGGGATTAAAAATGATTCTCCCACTAATGTGGTGATAATGATGAGAAACCTTAAAGTGAAAATATGGGAAAAAATAACACCAAATATAATGTGGAAAACCACCCAAAATTAATGTGATTAAAATACATGAATAAATAGAAGGATCTATATGTCTAAAATAGGGTACACAATTCCTCACACCTAGAAGGAGAAAAAACTCTAAAATCACTATCATGAATATGTGGGGAAACTGCATCACAAAGAACCACACAAATGATGAAGAGATAGGTGCAACGAATCAAATGAGATAACCATTAGGGGAGATACACTTATATAAGATCCTACACCTACTCTTTATCTTCCTCTAATTGATGGTTGGTGATTTTTGGCCACCAACCTGATCTATCATGCTTACCCCCCCCCCCCCCCTTAAAAACAATGGTGTAATGACCATCCACAATGAAAAAACAGTCGAAAAAGTGTCTGAATAATGTTTTTTATCCACATTAATAAATGTAATAGTAAAAATAAAAATTAATCATAGATTCTTTTCGATTCATAAATAAAAATTTTGACAGCTCAATTTTAGATATAATATCAATTTTTATTTGGTATTCCAAACATTCTCTACTAAATATTTTTTATTTCTCAATACAATGGTGAATCCATATTCTTGAATGAAATGTTTTTAAATTTCCATTAAATAATAGTTGTAACTAATGAGAGAACCAAATTAAATAAATTTTTGAATAATGAGAGTAAATAGTTTTTTTGAATTCAATATTAGTTGCAACTAATATATCCACATCCCTGTCTTCATTATCATCCATGATCTAATCTAGTGGCATAGAAGCCTAACCTTCAAGTGATTCCATCAAAAACATTGTACCTGTATGAACTATTGAAAAAACATTCTAATATGTCCCCATAATAAAATCCCCAGTTGCACCCAATGTAACCCAACAATATAGGTCGGCATGTAACATACACTCATCATGCTTAATCAGAACTAAAAGATCCCTTCATGAAACCATTAACCTACATGCATTCCTACTCATCTTGTGAGACTAACAAAATATATTTTGATATTCAAACAAGTAATACAAACCATTAGTCATTTTCATTGAAAATTTTTCCTAAAATAATAATTACCTAGAAAAATATCATAAACATAGTACCTCATCACTATATTTGTTTGATATAACCTGAAAATCAGCTATTTGTTTTTACATTGTTTGTAAAAATTAAAAAATTGTACTTTATAACCGTGTTTTTTAGAACCTAGAGTGGGTTTGAATCATCCGAATTAGATGATGATGATGAGTTCCCAATATTCAAACCGAAATTAAATAATGGGAAACTTTTATAGAAAATATTTTGATGGAACTATGAATTTTTATTTTTGAATCCAAATCCTTAAAGGTAATTTCATTAATACGTAAAAACCAATGCACATGTGTAAAATAGAAATCTGAATCCATATTTATTTTTTGAATTATATTTAATCAATTTACACATTAATTTTACAACACTGAAAAATGTTATAGATTTAAAGATATAAACGTGGTACCCCTTTAAAGAAATCCATTATGGAACATCTATTGCATCAGCATAAAATTCATAATATATCAACAATCATTTTATTTTCATCTCGAGTCATTTAAATTTTCATTCCGACTTATGACATGATTTTTATGGTCCACAATCAAACATATATTTTGTTAAAACCTAGAAGGTTGTATATTGCTATGTTGGGTCATTTCTTATGTATTGTATTTGTATTGGTTCTCATTAATATCAATAACTTATTAAAAACTATTTTATTATTTTTATAAAATATAAATAGGGGGATGTGAGTGACTTTTTTTATTGTCTGAATGAAAATTAAAATAATGAATGGAAATGAAAATTAAATTAATGAACCAAGAAATCCTATACATGTGTTTCCACTGAAAGGGATCCGTCTATGATTAAAGCGTGTAGTTCAATCACCATCATAACGAATTTAACAATACATGTTTATATATAACTTAATACCATTAATCAATTACCACTCTAAAAATTATTTTTTAGGCTTACTGAGCTTTCAAAAATAACATAGGCACACAATGTCCCAAATCATCCATAGTGTCATGTGATTAAAATTCCACAATAATATAACATCAATGAACCTTACCCAATCATAAAAAATTAATCCCTAGATACATACAACTATACTTATATGATGTGTGGAATGAGAGAAGAGAGAGAAATTTATTTTGTTGAGATTAGAAGGGGGATTTGAGAAATAATAAGAGATAGTGAAAATTTTCTTTCTGACACCTAAGAAAAGACACTTTATTATCAAATAATAACCAAAAACATAATGAATTGAATGAGAAAGACATAAGTGAACCCTAAGACTTCCCCCAAGAAATATTTATCAAGTTATCCCTCATTGACCGTGGGGTTGAGATTTCATGATCACAAAATAGTGGAAGATAAAAAACATCATAAAAAGTTATAAGATGATTGAATTTATCATCTTAAAATATAGAAATAATTATGTTAAATTATTTAAAAATAAGAAATAAATATTTACAAAATTCATCACTTGAAAGGGTACTTTTTTATCACATATCCATGTTACCTTATACACAGTGGTCTATCCCCTTTCAATAGAATACAAAATGAGATCATCCCACACCGGGGTAATCTCCCCATGATTGTAGTCCAAACTCATTTGAGAAGAATCATAAGTGAAATTCTTAACCAAATAATTGTATAGTGGAAGATGAGTTATTCATGAGGAATGATCTAGAGGAATGTTGATATTGGTGTAGGGATGGACTTGAATTCTTCTCTGATCGATGTAAGAAAAATGGTGTATTTTCAGAAAATAATAATATATTCATTGTAATTTGTCATGGATTTATTTTTGGAAATAGAAATTAGATATTAATGTTTTTCATGAGAGGTATTAATTTCATGGTTTTGAGATACAACCTATCTAGTCACAACCAATGGGAAATTTTATCATGTTATTTGAAACAATATCTTCAAGAGGGCATTGAAGATGCTTCAATATTGATGGGATTTGGGGAAGATTTAAGATATAGTTATGGTAGCGCTTCCTAAGGTTGTGATATATTGAGTCTTCATCAGGATTGTGTTGGAAATAGCTGGATGTAGACTTATAATTATACTTGGAGAGATGTTGAGTGTCGACTATGACATGGATCTATTTGTAAAATGAAAATTTCTTGTGTGAAGGATGTGTGGGGGAGATACAACGGTCTCCAAGGTAAAACTCATAATGGTTCAAATGGATTTCTATAATTAGAATGTTTCTACACTTGATTGGGAATTTAGTCAAGCGTCATATATTAATCCTTCTCTATAATAAAAATTGGTGTACTGGTAGACAATGAGGCCCTATATACTTCAAAAAAACCTATGAAGATTATAAACAACTTGGGAAACAACCAGTGACCAAAATCATCACCATTCTAAACAATAATCTTCCATACTCTTCAAATATCTTTCTTTCATTATGTGAATATGATTTTTCAATTTTCATGGATTTTATCGGAAAAATAAAAATATTTTCATTTGATTTTGTTTTTATCCATTTTAGTGTTTGGATACATCATCATCCTCTAGCTAGTATTAGAATATCTTCATGTTTAGAAGGCAAGTTTTAGGTTTTTACACATGAGATACTTGAGTTAGAATATAGTAGATGTATGATGTAAATGGATCTATCATACAATAGGTGATGCACATTATTTTTTCTGCATGTGTGGTCAACTGAGTTGATTGTACAATGGGTGTAAGCTGATACCGATGATTATCATATGGTCATTTATGAGAGGCACAGTTGATGGTGAGCTTGAAGTCACTTATAGGAGAAACTTTTAGTATCATTTTGTAGGTAATTAAATTATGTTTAGAGGGATGGCCCTGACTCCTTATGCAATCTTATAGGTCTAATGTTGGTGAAATGAGGTGAGGGCGTTGAGTTGGTCCTTAATTGGACTAGAGTACATTCAAAATGGTTTCATATAATGAATTCCCAATAAAATTCAAAACCAAATAACAAAATAAAAAAATTGACGAAAAATAAGTTATTAAAAAAATTAATAAAATTTTCATTATAAAATTCCATGTATGTTTCAATTAATGAATTGGAGACACTAGAATTATAAATTAATGAAGACATTTTATCACTAACATACTCGATTTAAGTTCAATTCTAATTATCTATCTAAAATACATGGTGACATGAATATATGAATTTTTTCAAGAGTATTGAATGATTTAAGTGTATTTAAATTGTGAATTACATAATAAAGATTGTGAAATTTCATGTTTCAAAACTCCCCCACAAATGGTTTATTAATTTCGTAATATTTTTTTGAAATTTAAAATTTTTTAATAGTTAAATCCAAATAATCTATATTCAATATATTTACAGAGAATAACTATTTTTTACATTTAGACATATATTTTCAATTATTTATATATTTTAAAAACATTAAATAGATTCTTAAATTTATGTTTCATTATGAAATACAATCATTGTACAAGAAATGATATAATCATTCAGATAATAACTATAAAAAAATGGTGGATATCATTCGACTCATTCCATAGAATTAAAATCATGATTCATACATGAATTTAATCAACATTAATCACTTCAATTCATAAAAAAATTATATTTCTATTAGTGAAATACATATATTTAAATGGAATTAAAAATTATACAAGTGACAGTTTCATCTCTCCCTTTATTATAATTTCCTTAAGACAATGTTCCATTTTTCACTTCCTTGATAAAACTCATGTGTAATAAATATAATTCAATTAACTCATTATATGTTTGGGTTCAATATTCCTCTCACCTAGATCAATTTATTTTTGATAATTAGATGATTTATTGAAATTTACAATCCTTGTATGAGCATGGAACTTATTGAATATAGACAAATGGAATTTATTTAATAACACCCCAAGAGCCTAATGAGTTAGAGGTTTATTATAAGATTGAAATTTCCCATTTTAATATAGTTCAAAGGAATTATATATATCTATTTTAAGAAGTATCCATGGGTTTTTATTTTCGACAAAGAATACTATGCCCTAAATTATGATCAAAACTATATTGTACCCATGTCATAATTTCATTTCCATAATTTTATTTTCACTAATTATCTAATTCATGGATCTGAAAAAAAATCTCCATGAAAATAAAATAAAAATTCAATAAAATACTATTAGATATTTTAGGGATCAATAATATGATCTAGGTCCCCAAAAATTTCTTTGAGATGAAAAATATTTAATGATTCCTTTTATCTAAAAGTATAGTATAAAACACACTAAAACTATACAAATAGAAGTGTACTTGTTCAAAAATAGAGTATTTTTTTATATATAATTTATTATGTCTAAAATTTAACCACAAAAATGGGAATCATAACCAAAGTAAATATATCAAACTAAGAAGAAAATAGGTACCCCATCCACAGAATCAATGTTTACTATATCCTTAATGAAATCTAACAATTTTCAGACAATTTGAAGAAGATTTTCTAAAATATAATAACACGATGAAACAATTATGGAATGGTTTATATTGGATATAGTTTTTAATAGAATTTAAAACCCCTTTTTGGGAAGTTATTAACACATTAATTATAAGTTAATTTTTTTATTAAGGATTGGTAGATGTTTTATTCTTATTTCCTACATAGAATAAAATTAGAGTCAATTAGTTTGTTTAAATTTTCATGTAAAAACTAAATGTAACTTAAAATTTAATGAAATGGAGAGAATCATGGGTACCACTAAAAGGGGTTTTATCTTTTAACATCCTTACCTTGAAAAAATTTAGATATCCCTACATTGTAAAGACATGTAAAATTCATGGGAAATATTTTCTTAATTTTCTTTAGAATTTTACAAGAGCGCGGTTTCAGACGGCACCTGATTCCGAGGCCCGGAGTGCCCGGAATTAATTTCTGAAGTTTGGCTCGGGTACATTCAGTGAACGAATGAGCGGGTTTTCCTAACTTTTGATTCGGTGCTCGGAATTGAAATCCGAGGGCACCGATGAACTCGCAGCACCGATATTCACTTAAAGAGACCTTTTCGGAAGTTGCATTTGTTGCGGGTTGAAATTTAGTTTTGGAGTTTTTAGTTTGAGTTAAATAAAATTTGTGAAGAACAAATTTTATTATAACTTGATAAAACCTACGAAAGGGGGTTGGAAGTCGGACCCACACCCACTTAACCTCCCTTGGGAGGATTAAGTGTGGTGGGGCCCACATGAACCCCTAAACCTTTCATATTCTCTCAACTCCCTTAACGCCTCAATAAATGACTTGAGTTACTTTTTTAATTATGGGAGTTAATCCTTTTGAATTTCAAACATTTGAAATTCTAGTGTGTTATGTGTTAATAAAATAAGATGTTGTCTTATTTTATTTTGGTTAATTGTTTGTCTTCTTGAGAGGTAGAGAGATTTTTCTTCTTCTTCTTCATCTCCGATGTAGATCACGAAGAACGCTCAACTTGACGAAGAACGCTCAAGTCCCGACGAAGAACGCTGCTCCGCTCTTCTTCGTCTTCCGTGTCAACGAGTGGGAACGCCGCTTCCTCCTCGGATTCCCTTCATCGACATAAAAAGTTTCTCCATCGACGTGTCTCTTCGGACGCATCCCTTCGTCATCGGATTTGACGAATGGCTACCGCGACGCCCGACCTCCGCGACGTCGTCTTCCGCGGAACGTTGACAATCTTCGAACCTTATACCCGAGGTAGGGGTTGTTGATTATTGTTTAATTATTCTATTCTTGATCATGAATTTAGCAAGTCTAACGTGTGGCTTTGAAATATTTTAAGTTGCGTTATTGCTTAACGTGAGGGGGCCGGACCGCATGAACACGACCGAACCCCCTCCATCGTTCTTGTTTTGTTGTTTGCAGGTGGATGAATCAAGGTGGCGTGGTGCCGTCGCACCACGCGGATATTCGCCCAATCCTTATTACGCGACGCCGTCGCGCCGCGCCATGTAAGAAACATCAAGAACGCGACACCGTCGCGCCGCGTTGAAGAAATCGAGATGCGGCGGAGGGGCGCGGTGCCGTCGCACCGCGCCGGATGACGAAAACCGCGGCCGGTTCCGGGCCGCGGCGGAAGAGAAGACCGGCGGCCGGGCCGCCGGCGTCGGAAGCCGAAGGGGGGACCGGAATTTCCGGTCCCGTTGGAGAAAACCGGCCGCCCAGCTGGCCGGCCGGAAGGCATTAAACCGGGGGAATTAATCCCCCGGCCAACACTCAAAACCTCCCTCTTTATGAGGGGGGCGGTTCTTTGAAGGGAGGGGGGCAGCCGGCCCCCCCGGTTCCGCTCAATCAGGCCCCCCCACGTGGCGGGGGCGTTTTAAAGAATGGGCGCGGCATATAGCCGCGCCGCCATCTCCAGGAAGCGGGGGCTTAGCCCCCCGCATGCTGCCCCCGTGCGGCGCCAGGCCGCCAGGCTGCCGCGGCCGCCGCGCCGCCGCGCCGCCGCCGGCCGAGCCGCCCAAGGGGGGGTCGGGCCGGGTCGGCCCGGACCCGGACCCCCCCGTTTCGAACCAGTTCCGGTCTTTTGGCCATAACATGAGCCTCGGACCTCCGATTGACGAACCGTCTGCGGCAACGCGATCCTTGGATCAAGACGGTTGTTTTGGTATATCGCACTCAAGGTTTCGGTTTACTTTGAGTTCGGCCGGGTTGGTTCGTTCACGAAACCAACCGGGCCTTCGGAGCGGAAACGCTCATATCTTGAGCTACGGACGTCCGATTGACGTGCCGTCAGCTGTGTTGTGTTCCTCTTAGTGAGACGGATTTTTATCATACTCTGCCCGAGGTTTGGACGCAGGTGGAGTACGGTCGCGTTGGTTTTGCCTTAAAAACCAACCGGGCCCCGGAGACGAAAATGCCAATAACTCTCAGACCGGGCGTCCGATCGACGCGCCGTCTGTTGCGTTGAGTTCCTGTTGACGATACGGAACTTTTGGATACATCAACTCTGGTCTTTGTGACAGTTGATGTATCAGCCTCTCGGCTCGTGGAGCGGACCCTCCGAACGAGCTTGCTGTGTGCGGGAACCCTAGTGCTGGCTGCGACTGTTACTCTGACTACTACTGCTACGACTGCTACTGTGACTGCGACGATGACAGTACAGAGATCCTGTGTGGATTCGACAATGACGACTTCAGCACTCAGCGATCCTACATGGATCAGTGCTACAGGTCCTGTGTGGGCCCGATCCTGTGTGGGTCCGATCCTGTGTGGATCCGCGCTCAGCGGTTCTGTGTGAGCCAGCGCCTACAGGTCCTGTGTGGGCCCGATCCTGTGTGGTCTTTGCGGGGGTTAGTTACCTATCGATCTTTCGTGGGTCCGACGACTTAGATGGATTAGTGATCATCTTTATCGTCCTTTGAAGAAGTATACCTGTGTGAGCTGAATCCTATTGCTTTCCTGTGTGGATTGTGTTGTGCAATCCTGTGTGGATTACGTTTTTCTTTCTGTGTGGAATACGTTTACTTTCCTGTGTGGACTGAGTTGTACTTGGGCTCGGAGGATAGAGCGTATTTGAATTGATGACTTAGGTATATGTATGGGCATATACCTAAGCAGTGTCGGTTATTACTTCATGATTGTTACTTTTCTTCGTGGTTTATCCTTTGTGGATTTGAGAGACCTTCAGGGGTCTCGGGGTCCCTACTGAGTAGCTTATACTCACCCCTGCACGGGCTTTGCCCGCACTAGGTTGTGTTGGTTGCAGACGACGGACAGCGTTGACCTTAGCTGAGGCTTGCAGAGCGGGACGGTACCCGGAGGTGGACCACTGGGCGGGACGTGCTCGGAGCGGACGACGGGACCCGTGGAGCAGAGGAGCTATCTGTACCCACCCTTCAGGTGGGATTTCCAGTGGACAGCTCGGAGTAGCGGCTTTTACATTTCAGTTGCTGTTTTCCCTTTTGAGTTGTACTTTACTTTCAGTTTGGGTTTGTATACTGGCCCATTTACTTTTCCGCACTTTCAGTTGTACTCTGCTTTTGTTTAGTGTTTACTTTCCGCTTGCTTACTCTGTGGTGTTTGTTTACCTTACAAAGGAAATGCCTTCCCTTTTTATCGGGATTTACGCCTTAGTGCTAGTCGCCAGCCCCTGGCCTATGGAAGGCGGGCATGGGGTAGTCACGACACGGACCCCGAGGGCGGGTCGTGACAAATTGGTATCAGAGCAGTTCGGTTCTACCGCGAACTCTGATCTTTCTATGTGAAGCAATAATGTTTAGCGTATTGAGTGTGGTTATCAGTCCAGGGAGTCCAGTGTTGGTGCGGCGGCCGACCTATCCGTACACCAGGACCCTGACTTCTGATTTCCGACTTAATGAACGAAAACATTGATTGCGTGTGTGTTTCAAAGTTTTCTTTGTGATTACTTATATCATATCATCAGGTATACTGTTCTGACCGTGGCGCACCTGTTTCCTTTTCAGGATGGCCCCACGACGACAGCCAGCTAGGGTTCCGAGTGTCGAGCGAGACGACAGCCCACCGAGCGACGAGGCCTCGGTGCAGGGCCCTTTGCCAGTAGTGGCACCGGCGGTAGCTTTATCCGCCGAGCCCCCGATGCTTCCAGCAGCAGCCGCTGACGATGCACGTCGCCTCAGCGCACTGCATGAGTTTCAGCGCCAGCGACCGCCCAGGTTTCGCGGGGAGACGGATCCCCAGGCAGCAGAGGACTGGCTGGAGGCAGTGGTTCGATTGTTTAGGCTAGTGAGGACACCAGCAGACCTCATGGTGATCCTCGCTGCGAGCCTACTTCACGCAGCAGCAGGACGATGGTGGAGCTTGATGCTCCAGGTGCACGATGAGGCATCCCTACTTTTGACGGACTTGGAGAGCCTCTTTCGCTCGGAGTTCGTCCCAGCCACCCTTCGTGCGGTGCGTATCCAGGAGCTTCTACAGCTGCGACAGGGCAGCATGACGGTCGCTCAGTACTCGGCGAGATTTACCGATCTCTCGCGCTACTCGACCGACATGGTACGGGACCCATTCTTCCGGGCCCGGACCTTCGAGCAGGGTTTGAGACACGAGATCAGGGCATCACTGATCTCCCTCAGCATACCGACTCAGACAATAGTACTGGAGCGGGCCCTTCTATTCGAGAGCTTCCTTGCTGAGTCTACACCAGCACAGAGACCCACCGCAGGGCGGCACGTGGCAGAGTCATCGGCAGCAGGCAGTCGACGGATGACTCAGGGGTCCAGACAGACCAGACCTTCGGGCAGACGATCTCAGGGCACTGGCTCAGCAGTGCGGGGCACACAGCGCGGAGCCAGTCTTACGAGAGGCAGACAGTGCTACTCATGCGGCGGGCAGGGCCACATGGCTCGTGACTGCCCGACCCGCCGTGCGAGGAGCAGCAGTCAGTTGATGGACCACCGAGGCAGAGGCATAGGGTCGACCGTGGCGGTCCACAGGGAGGAGGCGGGCGAGGCAGAGGAGCTGGACGAGCAGCCGGTGGTGGGCGACGCTTTGAGGCTCTGCCACCACCACCACCAGGAGGTCCACCCCGACCACAGGGAGCTGGCGGGCAGCGACAGGCACAGCTCCAGGCAGCAGAGGCCTACGGCCACGGCACACCCGAGATGATTCGAGGTACTATCTGTGTCTACTCCACCCTTGCTGCAGTTCTTATAGACACAGGAGCGAGTCACTCTTTCATAGCCGCTGCCCTTGTTCGGAGCTCGTAGATTCCGACAGAGCCGTTGGCTCGATCCTTACGGCTAGAGACTCCTACGGAAGCAGACTCGACGATTACGCACTGGTGCCGGCAGTGTGAGCTTACTCTAGGAGGCGAGATCTTCGGCTGGGATCTTCTTGTAGCAGCGTCGAGGCCTTACGGCGTCATCTTGGGCATGGATTGGCTATCTACGGTCCATGCACAGATTGACTATTTTAGGCGCAAGGTGCGATGTGTACGCACCGACGGGAGCAGGTTCACCTTCACCGGCGAGAAGGGAGCCTTAGCAGCACAAGATGGACTTCCGCAGAGGAGAGGACAGCCCATTACTCATCAGTTGGCTAGCCTCATCCTTGGAGCAGTTGACGTGCGGAGTCCTGGTTTTCCTGCAGTGGTGGATCAGTTTGCGGACGTTTTTCCCGACGATGTTCCAGGGCTACCTCCTCGCAGTGAGGTAGACTTTTATATTGACTTGTACCCCGGGACAACCCTGATATCCACTCCAGCATATCGGATGGCCCCCGCCGAGCTTCGAGAGCTACGGGTACAGTTGGAGGACTTGCAGGGCAAGGGGTTCATCTGACCCAGTGTTTCACCCTGGGCTTCCCTGATTTTGTTCGCCAAGAAGGCGGACGGGAGCTTGCGACTTTGTGTTGACTATCGTCGCCTGAACCAGGTGACAGTGAGGAACAAGTATCCACTACTGAGGATTGATGACCTCTTTGATCAGCTCAAGGGAGCACGGTGGTTCTCGAAGATAGTCCTCAGTTCAGGCTACCATCAGCTCAGAGTCAGAGACGAGGATGTGCAGAAGACAGCCTTCAGATGTCGGTATGGACACTATGAGTTCTTGGTTATGCCTTTTGGTGTAACCAATGCTCCAGCAGTGTTCATGGCTCTCATGAACAGGATCTTTCAGCCATACCTCGATCGGTTTGTCGTGGTCTTCATCGACGACATTCTGATTTACTCTGCGACAGAGGAGGAGCACGCCTATCACTTGCGAGTTGTACTAGACACACTCTGAGATCACCAGCTTTACGGTAAGCTCTCGAAGTGCCAGTTCTGGATACGTGAGGTCCACTTCTTGGGTCACGTTATCTCTGAGGCGGGAGTTGCAGTGGATCCCGCGAAGATTGAGGCTGTGTTAGCATGGGAGCCACCCAGGAGCGTGAATGAGGTTCGGAGTTTCTTGGGACTAGCTGGATACTATCGGAGATTCGTGCCAGACTTCTCTAGAGTTGCGGCATCACTCACAGCTTTGACGAAGAAGGGGAAACCCTTCGTATGGACAGACAGATGTCAGCAGAGCTTCCAGGAGCTGAGACAGAGATTGACCTGCGCACCTATCTTGAGGTTGCCTGAGGAGGGAGTAGGGTACGTAGTCTACTGTGAAGCATCAGGGACCGGACTCAGATGTGTTCTGATGCAAGAGCGGGCAGTGATCGCCTATGGATCACGTCAGTTGAGGCCGCATGAGCAGAACTACGCTACCCATGACCTGGAGTTAGCAGCAGTGGTCTTCGCTCTGAAGACATGGAGACACTACCTGATGGGCGAGCGCTTTACAGTCTTTTCCGATCATCAGAGTCTCAGGTATATCTTCTCTCAGAAGGACCTGAACCTGAGACAGCGGCGATGGCTCGAGTTCCTCTAGGACTATGACTTTGAGATAGTCTATACTCCTGGGAAGGGGAACGTAGTAGCTGATGCCCTCAGCAGGAGGACGGGCATTCAGCTACTTGAAGAGGCGACGGAGCAGCTAGTCTCTTTGCAGATATCCTTCGTGGATAGAGATGGAGCAACCTTCCTCCAGTCTCTCACAGTCACCCCTCCACTACTGCAGCGAGTCAGGGAGGCACAGCGTGAGGACGCTGACTGTGAGACACGGCGTGCACAGATATCCTCGGGACAGGCACCTGATGGTTTCTCCCTTGGAGCAGAACACGACATCCTTTTCAGAGGACGTACCATGGTACCAGTAGCTTTGCGAGAGGAAGTGCTGAGAGAGTTTCACACTTCTCCTTTGGCGGTACATCCTAGAGTGGCGAAGATGTACCAGGACCTCAGACGACAGCACTGGTGGCCGGGCATGAAGAAGGCTGTAGTAGAGTTCATTTCTCGATGCCTCACCTGTCAGCAGGTGAAGGCAGAGCATCAGGTACCAGCAGGCTTGGTACAGCCCTTGGAGGTTCCGGAGTGGAAGTGGGACGGCATATCTATGGACTTCGTGACTGGTCTTCCACGCACTTCCAGAGGTCACGACACCATCTGGGTGATTGTTGACCGACTCACCAAGTCGGCACACTTCTTACCCATCAGAGAGAAGGGCTCAGTGGAGAGCTTGGGACGTCTCTACGTTCAGGAGATTGTGCGGCTCCACGGTGTGACATCATCTATCATATCCGATCGAGATGCCCGCTTTACATCCCGGCTTTGGAAGGGGTTACAGAAGGCGTTCGGGACGCAGCTACGTCTGAGCATAGCCTTTCACCCTCAGACGGATGGTCAGACGGAGAGGACCATTCAGACTCTCGAGGACATGCTCCGCGCATGTTTCCTCGACTTTGGTCGTAGCTGGGAGGACCACCTACCCTTGGTGGAGTTTGCGTACAACAACAGCTACCACTCCACCATCGGGATGGCACCGTACGAGGCGTTGTACGGCCGACCTTGTAGATCTCCTTTGTGCTGGACAGACCCTGGAGAGTCAGCAGTGGTGGGACCGGAGATGGTCCAGGCCACGACAGAGAAGGTCCAGGTCATCCAGGAGCGGATGAGGACATCTCAGAGCCGGAAGAAGTCTTATGCTGACAGGAGGCGGAGGCCACTAGAGTTCGAGGATGGCGACCACGTCTTCTTGCGGGTCTCACCTCGACGTGGTATTCAGAGATTTGGCCGAGGCGGCAAGTTATCTCCGCGCTTCATCGGACCCTTCCAGGTCCTCAGCAGGGTTGGCGAGGTGGCTTATCGTCGGGCTCTACCACCTCAGTTGCACCGGGTGCACGACGTCTTCCACGTATCTCAGCTGAGGAGATACGTGCACGACCCGGCGCACATCATTGATCATGGGGAGCTTGACGTTGACGATGGGGAGACTTTTACGGAGGTCCCGGTGGAGATAGAGGATCGACAATAGCGGGTCTTGCGTGGGCGATCGATACCTCTTGTGCGCATCAGATGGCAGCACGGGAATCTCCAGGAGAGCACATGGGAGCGGGAGGCTCAGATGCGTGCTCAATACCCTCATTTGTTTCCCTAGTTTTGATGTATCTTTACGGGGACGTAAAGCCCTGAGGTGGGAGTAATGTAAAGACCCGTAAAATTCGAGGGAAATTTTTTCTTAATTTTCTTTAGAAATTTTACAAGAGCGCGGTTTCAGACGGCACCTGATTCCGAGGCCCGGAGTGCCCGGAATTAATTTCTGAAGTTTGGCTCGGGTACGTTCAGTGAACGAACGAGCGGGTTTTCTTAACTTTTGATTCGGTGCTCGGAATTGAAATCCGAGGGCACCGATGAACTCACAACACCGATATTCGCTTAAAGAGACCTTTTCGGAAGTTGCGTTTGTTGCGGGTTGAAAGTTAGTTTTGGAGTTTTTAGTTTGAGTTAAATAAAATTTGTGAAGAACAAATTTTATTATAACTTGATAAAACCTACCAAAGGGGGTTGGAAGTGGGACCCACACCCACTTAACCTCCCTTGGGAGGATTAAGTGTGGTGGGGCCCACACGAACCCCTAAACCTTTCATATTCTCTCAACTCCCTTAACGCCTCAATAAATGACTTGAGTTACTTTTTTAATTATGGGAGTTAATCCTTTTGAATTTCAAACATTTGAAATTCTAGTGTGTTATGTGTTAATAAAATAATATGTTGTCTTATTTTATTTTGGTTAATTGTTTGTCTTCTTGAGAGGTGGAGAGCTTTTTCTTCTTCTTCTTCATCTCTGATGAAGATCACGAAGAACGCTCAACTTGACGAAGAACGCTCAAGTCCCGACGAAGAACGCCGCTCCGCTCTTCTTCGTCTTCCGTGTCAACGAGTGGGAACGCCGCTTCCTCCTCGGATTCCCTTCGTCGACATAAGAAGTTTCACCATCGACGTGTCTCTTCAGACGCATCCCTTCGTCATCGGATTTGACGAACGGCTACCGCGACGCCCGACCTCCGCGACGTCGTCTTCCGCGGAACGTTGACAATCTTCGAACCTTATACCTGAGGTAGGGGTTGTTGATTATTGTTTAATTATTCTATTCTTGATCATGAATTTAGCAAGTCTAACGTGTGTCTTTGAAATATTTTAAGTTGCGTTATTGCTTAACGTGAGGGGGCCGGACCGCATGAACACAGCCGAACCCCCTCCATCGTTCTTATTGTGTTGTTTGTGGGTGGATGAATCAAGGTGGCGTGGTGCCGTCGCACCACGCGGATATTCGCCCAATCCTTATTACGCGACGCCGTCGCGCCGCGCCATGTAAGAAACATCAAGAACGCGACGCCGTCGCGCCGCGTTGAAGAAATCGAGATGCGGCGGAGTGGCGCGGTGCCGTCGCACCGCGCCGGATGACGAAAACCGCGGCCGGTTACGGGCCGCGGCGGAAGAGAAGACCGGCGGCCGGGCCGCCGGCGTCGGAAGCCGAAGGGGGGACCGGAATTTCCGGTCCCGTTGGAGAAAACTGGCCGGCCAGCTGGCCGGACGGAAGGCATTAAACCGGGGGAATTAATCCCCCGGCCAACACTCAAAACCCCCCTCTTTATGAGGGGGCGGTTCTTTGAAGGGAGGGGGGCAGCCGGCCCCCCCGGTTCCGCTCAATCAGGCCACCCACGTGGGGGGGGGGGCGTTTTATAGAATGGGCGCGGCATATAGCCGCGCCGCCATCTCCAGGAAGCGGGGGCTTAGCCCCCCGCGTGCCGCCCCCGTGCGGCGCCAGGCCGCCGCGGCCGCCGCGCTGCCGGCCGGCCGGCCGCGCCGCCCCAGGGGGGGGTCGGGCCGGGTCGGCCCGGACCCGGACCCCCCCGTTTCGAACTAGTTCCGGTCTTTTGGCCATAACATGAGCATCGGACCTCCGATTGACGAACCGTCTACGGCAACGCGATCCTTGGATCAAGACGGTCGTTTTGGTATATCGCACTCAAGGTTTCGGTTTACTTTGAGTTCGGCCGGGTTGGTTCGTTCACGAAACCAACCGGGCCTTCGGAGCGGAAACGCTCATATCGTGAGCTACGGACGTCCGATTGACGTGCCGTCAGCTGTGTTGTGTTCCTCTTAGTGAGACGGATCTTTTGGCATACTCCGCCCGAGGTTTGGACGCAGGTGGAGTACGGTCGGGTTGGTTTTGCCTTAAAAACAAACCGGGCCCCGGAGACGAAAATGCCAATAACTCTCAGACCGGGCGTCCGATCGACGCGCCGTCTGTTGCGTTGAGTTCCTGTTGACGATACAGAACTTTTGGATACATCAACTCTGGTCTTTGTGACAGTTGATGTATCAGCCTCTCGGCTCGTGGAGCGGACCCTCCGAACGAGCTTGCTGTGTGCGGGAACCCTAGTGCTGGCTGCGACTGTTACTGTGACTACTACTGCTACGACTGCTACTGTGACTGCGACGACGACAGTACAGAGATCCTGTGTGGATTCGACAATGACGACTTCAGCACTCAGCGATCCTACGTGGATCAGTGCTACAGGTCTTGTGTGGGCCCGATCCTGTGTGGGTCCGATCCTGTGTGGATCAGCGCTCAGCGGTTCTGTGTGAGCCAGCGCCTACAGGTCCTGTGTGGGCCCGATCCTGTGTGGTCTTTGCAGGGGTTAGTTACCTATCGATCCTTCGTGGGTCCGACGACTTAAATGGATTAGTGATCATCTTTATCGTCCTTTGAAGAAGTATACCTGTGTGAGCTGAATCCTATTGCTTTCCTGTGTGGATTGTGTTGTGCAATCCTGTGTGGATTACGTTTTGCTTTCCTGTGTGGAATACGTTTACTTTCCTGTGTGGACTGAGTTGTACTTGGGCTCGGAGGATAGAGCGTATTTGAATTGGTGACTTAGGTATATGTATGGGCATATACCTAAGCAGTGTCGGTTATTACTTCATGATTGTTACTTTTCTTCGTGGTTTATCCTTTGTGGATTTGAGAGACCTTCAGGGGTCTCGGGGTCCCTACTGAGTAGTTTATACTCACCCCTGCACGGGCTTTGCCCGCACTACGTTGTGTTGGTTGCAGACAACGGACAGCGTTGACCTTAGCTGAGGCTTGCAGAGCGGGACGGTACCCGGAGGTGGACCACTGGGCGGGACGTGCTCGGAGCGGACGGCGGGACCCGTGGAGCAGAGGAGCTATCTGTACCCACCCTTCAGGTGGGATTTCCAGTGGACAGCTCGGAGTAGCGGCTTTTACATTTCAGTTGTTGTTTTCCCTTTCGAGTTGTACTTTACTTTCAGTTTGGGTTTGTATACTGGCCCATTTACTTTTCCGCACTTTCAGTTGTACTCTGCTTTTGTTTAGTGTTTACTTTCCGCTTGCTTACTCTGTGGTGTTTGTTTACCTTACAAAGGCAATGCCTTCCCTTTTTATCGGGATTTACGCCTTGGTGCTAGTCGCCAGCCCCTGGCCTATGGAAGGCAGGCTTGGGGTAGTCACGGCACGGACCCCGAGGGCGGGTCATGACATACATTGTTGGTTGGTAGATCTTGTGAGCTAAAAATGGACAAATTTAAATTTTTCCCGTAGATCATTCATTTTTAGGCCATCTTTTTAGATGTTCATGCTATACAAATTAATTTTCACAATAATATTTTTGTCCACGAGAGTTTGGAGAATGTAAAAGGCCTCTTGTATGTAATTTCTATGTCATAGAAGGATTGTTTCCACTTTTAAATATTCTATATAATGTAAATTAATAGTGAAATCCTCTATAACAAAATTAATTAAATCATCTAAATACACATCATTCAACTAATATTACATTGTTTGCTACATCTTTAAGAAACAAAAAATTTAATGTTGTTTCTTTATTTCCATGCACTTATTCAATCATAATATACAATAAGGGTGTTGTATCAGTATTTTAACAACATGGAAAATCTAATTTTGACTATTTTTTAATATTTTATAAATAAAATATTTTTATTAAAGAAGAACCCTCCTCATATACATCATCCTCTAGGTCATTTTACATCAATAGTACCTTAATATCCATTTGAAAAAAATGAATAAGTATTTCGGCCTTCGACATTGATTTTAATTCCCAAAATGTCTAGTGTGGCTGAATACTCAGAATAATATAGAGAAATCAACATCATGGATGCTTCTAAAATATAAATAGAGGGAGAGTAAAAATATAATTTAGATTAATTTAAAATATAAAAAAGTTTGTTTTTAGTATCTTTATCTATGTTTTTTAAATTAGGATTTTTCTTTCTTTACTTGTGAATACACTATGTGAGGTCACATTCTGGGATTAAGTGTGGACACCCTAGTTGACATTCAGTGTCCTTGAAATCTTCATAAAAAATTTTAAGGATGATTTATTCTATTTAAATCTCCCTAATCTCATCCATATCTCCTATTTAAAAATGAAACAATTTTTGAACATCAATATGTTCTTCAACAATTTCTATTAAAAAAATTATTTCCATTTTTTAGCTAATTTATTTAATTATATATTGAAATTTTTTTTCAATAAATTCCTAGAAAATCCACTGATTTCATCGGAAAAATATTCAAATATATCTTTTAAGGTTGAAAAATGATCTATTTTTTTTTGCAATAATTATAATTTGGGGAAATAATTTTTTAAGTAAAATATAAGAATATGTTTTCCAAAATACTCCTATGAAAAACAAAATCACGATCACATGATTTTCATGTGTACTAGTCATGAATAATTTTTATTAAAACATATAAATACATTGCATGGATGACCATGGTTTTTTTAAGGAGTGTTTGGGGGTTAGTTCATCACTAATCTAAATAAATTATTAATATTATTAATTTATTTTTTTATAAAATATAATCATATGTATGTGAGTGTATTTTTGTTTATGGTGTATGTATGAAAATTAATGTATAGATCAAAGTATTTGGAAATTGATATCAGAGAAAGATATTGTTCCATGTTTATGTACATGTGAGCCCTTCACTATTCTAATTATTTCATTAATAAATATTGATAACTCACGCAATACCAATAATGAATCACCACTATAAACATTATTTATAAGGTTTAGTAAACTTTCAAAAATATCCTAGGTACATAACAACTCAACTCCTCTATAGGGTCATGCAGTGAAAATGCAACAATCTCAAAAAATTATATGACAATTAATATGTTCCCTGTCATAATATATCCATCTCCTGATCCTCATGAAATAACTTGTATAATGTTTGTACTGAGATAAGGGATGGAAATTGATTTAGTTGATATTGGAATAGGGATTTGATAATTTTAAGTAGACCATGATTATTTTCATCTCAATAGAAAGTAATACAAAAATTATATAATGGAAGAGGAAACCCACAGGATAATTATGAGACCTCCATATGATGTTTTCTTTAGTTAGTATTATGTGACAATTGATTTGAGGGTCCAAATTTGGAGTATAGAGGATGATAAAAACATATTGAAAAGAGAGAATGTGAAATTATTTTACATCACATACTAAAATAAATTATCTCAATATAAATAAAAAGAAAAATTTTGTTTTAACAATCATCCAATTAATGGGTAATTCCTCTATCACATACAAACCCATTCCTCACATTCAATAATATTCATTTGGTTGGACCATTTATACAGAATAAAAAAAATTAAATAATACCCTAAAACATCTAAATATTTTTTTCAAAGGAAATTCCATTCTTATAAATATATCAAAATCACATAAAATCACATCATAATGAACTATTATGTGTTATGTCACCTTTAAACATAATTTGTCACTTTTGTGGTGTGAATTTCAAAAATCTAACATACATAGTTGCGATGAGTAAGTTATTTGGAGTCTTATAAGGAAACATAATTTTTGGAGAATAGTAACATACCCATATGAATAATAACATTCCCTTAGGAATGATGGTATACTCTAATGAATAGTAACCAAACCTATAATAGTATCTAAATAATATTAAATTGGATGTACCATATACCTATGTTTTGGAATGAGTAAATAAATGTTTTAATACTATTTTTAGAATAAATTATGATTTTAATTTAATATTAAATTAATTATATTTAGAATTATTATTTGAAAATTGGACTTAATTTTTGGAATCTACATGTTGATAAATGGTTGGGGTGAATTTTTGGTATTTTTCTGAAATACTCAAATTTTTGATGAATACTGAAATATGGTAAAATACTGTATGTAAAAAATATCAGTTAAATAAACTATTTATGACATCAGAAGTAATGTAATACCATTAATTTAGAACATTAATTCACTTATTACTCCTCTTGTTCATGGAATCCTCTATATTTCTAGTCTTGAGGGAAATTAATAAACTACTGATTAAAAAATTATGAAATCCCTCATCGCCTCCACTATAACCCCCCGCCCACTCCCTCTTCTCTTCACTCATATAATCCTTGAATATCCTCACATTTATGCAAAATTAACATTTCCTAGTCACTTCCATGTCCAATAATCTAATTTTCATTCCAATATTCCAAAAACCCCTTACCTTAAATAGGTTCTCGAGGAGGTTATTTCAAGAGGTAAAGCACCCTTCTTTTTCATTTAGTTTCATTTCAATTTTTCTTGTACTGTTATCCTATCCTCACATACTATGTACAAATAAAAATTATAACACCACTATCAGATATATACTGGAATTATATTATGTTAATGGAGGAACCCTCATCAATATTATTACTCTCTCCCTTTTTTATAAATGAAAACAACGTCCATGAGGGTCTATTTTTTTACCTTCATGGACGATGAAATTTCGTTATTCAATTTATACTTCATTACTAGTCAGGAAAGAATTTTTATGGTTTTACTAGACTAAAATATTATTATTATAACATAATATTCAAAACCACTATATGTATATATTAATATATCATATGACCAAACTAGTTCAAAATAGTCAAAATACCACTCAAATAATCTATGTGAATGTCATTAATATTTTATAAAAGGATTAATCCTTTTTAGAAGTAAGAAAATTATTGAAATTCAAATTAATACTTCTGTATGTTCATAAATAACATGAAATTTCAATTCTGGATATTTACATACATTCCACTTGTACTCCATTACTTAAAAACAAGTGAACCGATCAGGTAAACGAACACTCCGGAACGACGAAATTCAACATTATAACTTATAAATTAAAACAAAAATAAACTAATAAAAATTATGATAAACCAAAATAATTTACAATAGGTTCCTAAATAAGTTATTAAAAATTCTAATTTCATATTACAAGATATTAAGTTAAAGAGTGGAACACATTCAGACTAGGGTAAGGGTTGTTTTTCCACCCAAACCTCCTTTTTCAGTCGAGTTATTTTTATTTCCTAATTACCTAAATTAAATTATTATGTACTACCCATATATTATGTCTGAGTGTAATATATATGTTTACCAACCAGGATCTTACCTTCATTTAATGTTAGTTACTTGTTCTAAAAGAACCATTCAAAAATCCTTCCCGAAATACAATCATGATTCATGGGAATTTCTAAAATTCTTACCCATTTTCAAGGGCACCCTATAATCTATTTTTGGAAAACATTATCTTTATAAATAACTCATTTTATTATTATATTACTATCTTACTTCACTTATGATTTTATACAAATATTTTTTCAAAATAAATCTTCTTTTCAAAGTAAAAGGTTATTTATCTCAAGAATTACTCGAAGATTTTATAAGAGTTTCTTCATGTATTTCATCACTGATGTTGGTCATTATTTATTATAGGGATTAATATTTAATGTTATCATATTACATATTTAATTTAATGGTTTATGATTATTTGGTCCATGGATGTGCTCTCTTAAAACCATTCACCAATTTACTCAGAATGTATAGTGTTGGTTCATAATGATCATGGAATGTTATTTACATTTCATATATTAGTTTCAATATAAATAAATATGTTGTTTATATATATCCCCATCCAAATGAGGAATGAATTATAAATAGAATTTTTCGGTTGGGGCCCGCTACAACCCCTCAGTGCATCGATAGGTCTCATGAGACAAACTGTGGTCTTGGCACAAGGATTTGACAAAATGATTATTTATGGTCTGGGCATGAGGCCTTGATGGTATGAAGATGATGTTCATCCTCACGCATTAACTTATTATGAAAATATTATTTATGGGTCATGTGGTTATTCATCTAGTAGAATACCCATTATTATGTTTTATTATGGGATTATTTACTCAGATCTTATTCCATACATAATGTGCCCATGTTTTTGTTAATGCCATATGTTTTTAGTTATTCAACATTCTTAATGTTTATTTAACTTACTCTATATTTCTTACCATTGCCAAGCATTTGATTTTACCGATTTCTTTTGAATCATTTTTTCAGTACATGAATAATTTTATTATGAATGACATGCTAAAATAACATAATAGTTATGGATGTTTTCAAAGGAGTTTATATGTTGTATTTCCTTTCATTTTGTAATGTTGAAATTATGTTGGTATCTTGTTTCCAATAATACTAAACTACTAGGTCCTTCGGGATGAATATTATTTTTTATATTCCAATATAATAAATAAGGGACTGGCTTAGGAAAATTGGGGTTGGGTCATTTTTGTTGGTATCAGAGGAAGCTTAATAAAAAACCTGGAATCTAGATTTAGAAAACATAGATTAGGGAACAAATCCCTAAGATAGTCATTGAGGATAAACACACACAAAAATCATTGTATCTCGGAGTGTAATAGATTATGTGTATCTTTCTAGAAAATACATCCCTATATTGATACAAAAAAGGTAAAGCTGGCTCAAGAAAAAATATTCCTTGGAGTGAAAGCTCTGACAAGGAGTATCAGTCATGACTCGAGGTATCCTAGTACATGAAAATAGGCATTGATGGAATCTAGGTATTGAAACTCCCTAGGGATATGCTTAGGATAGTTCAATTTTTTTATTATAACCCATTATCAAGGATTGAAATATAAATGTTTCTTCAAATAATTTTTTTGGTTATGGGGTTAACTATGTGTAGAATTTCAATTTATGCTAAATTTTTTACTATGTTAAGAGTATACATTTTTATTCAAAACTTAATCTAGTGTATGCCATTATCTTGAAATGGTGTCTAGTTGACGAAATGGAAAACAAATGAACATGTGTATCCAATGTAGGGATTCTCCTCCAACTCAAGATAATAATGTTGTATCTTTTGATGTGACTGGTGTAGAGAAACTTATAACTATACTTGGATAACTTTCTCAGGTTATGAACTATAACCTTTCCCGTATTGAGAATCCAGATCCAACATGTGGAGGAGCTTTGTTAGATCTCTTTATGAAATAAAAGCCACTATCATTCAATTGGACTAAAACCCCATTTGTATCTAACCAGTGGATAAGTTCTCTAGAGAATATATTTCTCACTTTGGGATGTAATGAAAGAGAGAATGTCTTCATAGAATATTATCGTCTATTGGGAGATGCAGATCAGTGGTGGTAGTTAATCCAAAACAAAATTTAGGAGTAAGATATATAAGAGATAAAATGGGGGATTGCAAGGAAATATTCCTAGAAAAATATTTCCCCTATGAGTAATGAGCGGATATGGAGAGGAAATTCTAGAATATGAGGAAAATGGTGGATAAAAATGTATCCATGTATGAAGCCAACATTAAAATGATGAAATGGCATGTTGTAGACTATATACATAACAAGAGGAGAAAAATTGATCGATTCTATGATGGTTTAAATCGATTCCTCTAATGGCTCAAGTATCCCAAAGATTCTCTTCAAATGAATGTGTAGTATCATGTGATATCAAGACAAAAAATGAATTTTCTATGTCTTATGACTTTGATGGAAAACAATAGAAGAAGTGGGATGTAGAAAAATCTCTAAAAGGAAAAATGGAAATGGGGAATAAGGGAAGCTTTGAACTTCTATCCTGCATTAATTATGGGAAGAAACACCCTGGAACTTGCCTGAAGGGAATGTGAGTTTGTTATAAGTGAAGAGGAAAAGTCCACCTATCACGAGATTACAATGGGGATAAAGATGCTACCAAGGATCAATAAAAGAATTTTAGGGAGTTGGGGAATTGTGCACATAAATGTCCTAAGCATTAGGAAAACCTTCCACAAAGAAGGCCAGAGGCTCATGGCCATGCTTATGCATTCACAACCAGGGAGGATGTGGTTCTTAATGAAGTGGTTTAAGGTACATTAATAATTTCATTCAACTTAGAAAATTTGTTATTTGATTTTGGATCACCACATTCATTCGTATATTCCAAGTTTTCCAAGAAAATTTGATATTTTCAATTTGATTAAATAATGTATTTTTCAGTCAAAAATCATAAGGGAAGTATCATTTCAACAAAGTTGTGTCAGTTATTCCCCATTATGGCATACAAACGTGATTTATCAATTGATTTTAATATCATACCCTTTATCGACTTTGATATATCCATGGTATGGATTGGATTTTGAACCATGATGCAAATAAATATTGTATGATGAAGGAGGTTAAATTTTCTGAGGATGATGTGGAATCCCAATCATTAGTGTAGAAAAATCACCACATGATTCTAATTTAGATCCACCATAGTAGATCTACCTAATTAATTTATTAGAGAGGAAGAGAACCTAATATTTATGGGTGAGGAAGGAATTAATCAAATTTATTTTCTACCTATTGTTTATGAATATATTGACTTCGTTCTAGAGGATTTACCTACACATCATCTAGAGTGGGAAATTGAATTTTCCGTGGACTTAATTCCTTGTTCAAGGCCCTTATCAAATACCCCTTATAGAATGGCCACTATAGAATTAGTAAAACATAGAAAACAACTAGAATAATTGAGTGATACTGGATTTATTCACCCCAGTGTTTCTCTATGGGGAACCCCTTTTCTATTCGTTAAAAAGAATAATGGGTCCATGAGGTTGTTCATTGACTATAGAGATATCAATGCTGTAACAATAAAGAACAAGTATCTCAATCTATTAAATGATGATTTAGTTGATCAACTTCATAGATCCCAATATTTTTCTAAGATTTATCTTTGATGTAGATATCATTAGTTTCCTATGAGGAAGGAAGAAATTACAAAAACAACATTTTGAACCAGGTAAGACCATTATTTGTTTACAGTAATTCCTTTTGGATTGACTAATGAACCGTCTATTTTCATGGATCTAATTAATAGAGTTTTCATGTAATATCATATTGACATTCTGGTGGTGTTTATTGATGTTATATTTGTATAATAAAAAAGATATGAAGATCATGAAAATTAATTTCGCATTATTCTAAGGAGTCTTTGAATAAATGATTTATATTGCAAGTTCAGAAAGTTTGAGTTATGGATCCAATTTGTTTCAACTATGTGCCACATTGTCTCTAATTATTGAATATATTTTGATCGTACAAATAAAAATGCTATGAATGAATGGCCTACTATGAAAAAGATAACTGAGGTATGTAGTTTTATTGTTTTTGCAGGTTATTATCGGTGTTTTCTTCAGAACATCAGCTATTTAGACAACCCAATGGCCACGCTTACTCGTAAATGGGTTATGTTCGTATGGAAAACAAATAATGTGAGGACTATTTTGAAGAATTAATTATGAGATTAGTGAATTCTACGATCCTAACCCTCTCATCAGGGAATAATGGGTTTGTTATCTACATTGATTCATCCAATAAAGTACATGGTTGTTTCCTTATGCAGGATGATCGAGTTATTTCATATGCATCATGGAACCTAAAAATTCATAAACAAAACTATAAAACTCATGATCTTGAGTTTTCAATGGTAATATTTACTTTGATAATTTGGGGACATTAACTCTATAACGGAAAATGTGAGATATATACAGATCATAAGATTTTGGAATATATATTCTCATAGAAATAACTCAAAATGAGACAAAGGATATTTATTGAGATACTAGAGGATTATTATTTCACAATACACTACCACCCATTTAATGTAAATAATGTGGAAGACACTTTGAGTAGAAAAAACCATGGAATTCTGAACTAGAAGAGAGTTGAAAAGTATACCATGTTCATGGATCTTGTAAAGATGGATATTGGAATTATCATGGAAGGTAACACATCACAAATTTTTCAAATATTTTTCAATCCATATTTACTGGAAAGGGTAAAAAGATTTCTAGCTGATTATGAGGAGTTTCAAGAGAAAATTAATGCTGCAAATGATGGGATGTTGATTGAATTCGTATATGAAGGTTTCATTTTGAAATTCCAAAATAGGATTTGTGTTCCCGCTATTATTGGGAAAAATAGGTTACTATTGGATGTTTCTCATAGCTATAATTTCTCTATACACCATTTCAGTAAAAATATGTATTGAGATGTAATGGAATATTTTTTGTGGGAAAACATGAAGAGGGAGATTGCTGATTATGTGTCGAGATGTTTGGTTTTTCAACAGGTGAAGGCAGGAAGACAACATCCTGGAAGAGCCATGAAACCCCTTCCTATACCTATATGGAAATGGGATGATATTATAATTGACTTTGTCATGGGTCTACCAAACACTCCATGAAATAATGATGTGATAAAGTTCATTTTTTATTATCTTACAAAAAAATAACATTTTCTTTCTATAAGAGAAGATTTTCCAGTTGAACATTTTGAAGAACTATACATTAATGAAGTTGTAAGACATCATGGTATACCCTTAGCAATTGTTTTCGATCATGATCCCCATTTTACATCACAATTAGGTAATTTTTTTTATAAGGCCCTAGATACTGATCTTCATTTGAGCACTTCTTACCACCCACAAACTGAAGGAAAATCAGAACGGGCTATTCAAACATTGGAAGAAATGTTAAGGTCTTCTTCACTTGACATTCAAGGTATATGTGATCTATATTAACCTCTCATTGAATTTTCTTATAACCATATCTTCCATTCATGTATTCCGTTTTCACCATATGAAGCGTTATATAGAAAGATATGTCATAAACTAATTTTCGGGAATTTGATTACTGAAAGAAATATCGTATTCCTATAACTTTTTGAGGAAGCAATGGAAAATGTTAATATTATTCTAACCCATATCAATATAGCTGAATGTAGGAAAGAGAGCTATGCTGATAACTACAGGAAGGATTTGTAATCTCAAGAAGGATATCATGTTTTCTTAATGGCATCTCCAAGGAAGGGTATTATAATATTCGATCACAAGGGAAAATTGTTTGTAGGTACATCAGACCTTTTAAAAATTTAGATCAAATTGAAACTATAGATTACCATTTGTCAATTATTCCATGTCTCTCCAAAGTTCACAATGTGTTCCACATATATATGTTTGGATAATACAAACCATACTCAAATCATGTACTCACATATGAAAAAAATAGAACATGAGACTGATATTTCTTATTGTGAAGAGCCTATCATGATTCTCGATAGCAGATAACAAGTATTGAGAAATCATAAGACTTGTCAGGTAAAGGTTCATTAGAGGAACTATAAGATAGAAGAAGTGACCTGAGAGCCTAAGGAGATTATGTTGAAGACATACCCGAATATTTTTAAGTAACATTTTGTTAATTTCAAGGATTCAATTTTTTTTAAGGAGGGGATAATTTAACGATATAATATTTTTATCAATGAAAATTCATTTCTTATAAATATATGATAATTACATGAAATCCCTACGCCCCTCACTCTGTCTTCTCTTCACTACTCTAAGCCTTTAATCTCCTCAATGTTCTTCCCAAATTACTTTCCCATGTCCCCCCCACATCTATGAATCTCATGGTCTTTCCAAAAGAACAAGCCCTATTCCTTTATGGATTTTTTCAAGGAGGTTGTTTTCAAGAGGTAATGCACCGTTCTTTTTCATTTAGTTTCCTTTCAATTTGTCTTCTCTTATTATAATATCCTCACCTCCTCTATAAAAATTTCAATTACAACTCTTGTATCATCTATATACTAGAATTATATCATGTGAATAGAATAACCACCATCAATATAATTACTCTCTTGTTTTATTATAAACTAAATCTACATTCATGTGGTTCCAATTTATAACCTTCATCGACTATGAAGATTTATTCTTCAATTTAATATTCATTACTGGTAATGAAACCATTGATGGTTTAACCAGAGTATAATATTTGTATTATTACCTAATATTCTTGAACCAGTATACATACATGTTATTAAATCATATGACCAAACTAGTTCCTATGAATCAAAATACAGCTAAAATAATTTAATTCAATGTATTTACTATTTAATTTAATGATTAATAATATCTACATGTAACCAAATGAACTAAATTTCCATTAAAAACTCTAGATGTTCATTTATAATGTGTAATTTAAATTCTGTAGATTTTCATCCATTCGATATGATCTCCATTACATAAAAACAAGTGGACCAATCAAGTAAAGGAACACTACAGAATGATGGAATTCAATATTATAATTTATCAATAAGAACGTAAGAATAATAAATAGAATTTTGATAAAATAATATCTTGTATAATAGATCCTAATATAATTTATTATTAATTAAAATATCATATTTTATGACCTTATGTTCAAGAGAGGAAATCATTCAGACTTAAGGTAAGTGTTTTCCCTCCCAAACCACCTTTTTAATTCTGGTTATTTTTTTTCTCTAATTACCTCAGTGAAATAATTGGGTATTATAATTTACAACTCAAATATTATGTGTGTGTTCTATATATATTTACCAACCAGAATCCTACTTTAATTTAATGGGATTTATATGTTTTCCATGGATCTTTAAAAACTAATTCACGAAGTACATGCCTGTTTCCAGGGAATTTCTCTAATTCATACCCATTTTAAAGGGCACCATATAATATGTTTTTGGAAACCATTATATATATAAATAAATCATTTTATTATTAAAATACTATATTTATTCACTTATAGTTTTATTAAAATATTTTTCCTAAATAACCATTATTTCCAAAGTAAAATTATATTTATTTCAATAATTACTCGAAGATTTTATAAGAGTATCTTCATCTAATTCAGAACCCATGTTGATTATTTTGTACAATTGGTATTAATATTTCATGGTATAATATACAATTTTTAATTTAATGGATTATGTTTATTTTTTGTGAGGATGTTCTATCTTAATACATTTCACTAATTTAATATGAATGGTTAGGGTTTATGTTTAATGATCTGGGAAGGATCTTAAAATTTCATAGATTAGATTCAATATGAATTTATATATTGTTTATATTTTTCCTTGTTCATATGATGAAATCATTGGAAATAGAAAGTGTATATTGGGTCCTACTATATCCCCTCAGTGGATCCATAGGCCTCATCAGGAAAACTACAGTGTTGGCATAATGCTTTGAAAAAATGATTATTTATGGTCTTGGCATGAGGCCTTGACAGTATGGTGATGATGTCCCGAGTTATGAGTTAAATCATTATAAAAGTAGTATAGATTGTTCATTTTTTTATTTGAATATTATTATACACATGAGTATGTTTTATTAGGGAAATATTGACATAGATCTTATTCCTGCCATTACTGTTTTCATGTTTTTGTTAAAGAAAAATGTTTTTATTTATTCAACATGCCTAATGTTTATATATCTTCCGATGTAATGATTACCCTTATTGTGTTTTTTATATCACCCCTCTCTTCTCTTTAAATTTTTCAGGAAATGATGAATTCTATTATGAATGAAATGATAAAATAACTGAGGAGATATGGATGTTGTCAATGGAGTTTCTATTTTGTGTTTGTTTTGAAGTTGTAATGTTGAACTAATGTATGTATCTTGTTTAAAACACTACTAAACTACTTGGTCCTTTGGGATTCATATTCCTTGTCTAAATGATAATATTATCAAATAGGGAATCAAATTTAGGAAACTGTGGTTGGGCTCTTACATACCCAACTAGAGAAATATCCCTACAATAAGACTCCATACTAATTCGAGATGAAAAAAGATGACATCATTCACAAAATCATAGAATGATAGAAAATAAGTAGTAATTGGGGAATTAATTGGAGAAAAAAACGTCCTAATATGTGCTTGGAATTCAATTCGTTATGTGCTAGAATGGAAAAATATGATCACATTTTAAATATTCCCAGTTCATCACTTATCACAGGCACGAAATTGGTTTTGGAACTATAAATTCAATCATAAGGACCATATTCTGATGGCTCAAAGTCTATGTTATCTGATTTGTCCTGTAAAAAATCAATCAATCGATAATTTTAACATGTACATTGAATGAATGTCTTCATAGATATGGTGATGGTTCTTGAATAGTTCACTGAGTTGGTGATTAATAAATTTTCAATCTATGTGGTTCTTGAAGATGTTATGATTTATTAGTGATAGATCATGATCTTGGTTAGCACTGCCTTGATGGAGACATGAAATTAGACTTCATGTGTTTTTGTGTATTATACAACAATGGGATCAATTATTACAAACTATGGCTTGGGTGTAATGGGTTCTAGTTTTAGAGGCACTGATCGTCAATGTGGAACTTATAAAAATTATAATGGATTTAAGAAATGAGAAGGTAGTTCCACTAGTTCAAGAATTTGGTCATGAACCTTGCATACGACCTCATATACACTCAATGATGGTGTATTGGGAGACATTGAGGCCCCATATTCATCAACCAGAACATGTATAGGGAAGAAAAAAAAAGGTTAATCCTCATAAAAATTACTTAATCATATTTAGTACCAGTCTGAAATTATCATGACTTCTCGAGATTCCATGATGTGTAGCAGATTTGTAAATTTACAGGGCTATGGGTTTCATAATTAGTTCATGACTTGTTTAATATCATAATTTTATTTCTATTTTATCTTTTTGTGTATCATTTTTCATTAATATCCTAACAATTGGATCAATTGTCAATTATTTTGTATGAATATTATTTTTTTATCAACACATAGGTTTCATAAGCAATGTATCACCAGGTGCATGTGGGAAGTGAAGCTTCTTAGATTTATAAAAATTTCCATCTGTTTTCAACATTTTTGGTTGACCTAGTTGACCATGAGGTACGTTTATGGTGGTAAAATCAATGGTAATGTTGTCAAAAATGAGATTCATGGTTAATGGGCAGCAAGTTATTTCTTGATGGAGAATTGAGGTAACGTACAACTGTTCATTCATCCCTGCAAAGAGGGATGATCCTATCTTCTTGAGATACAATGTTGGTATCTAGTTTGTGAATGTAGGTCATGGATTTATTTTAGTATGAGTTAGTCTAAGTAAGAGTTATACATGTATTTTTGGAATCAATTTCCTTAAGAATTCATCAGAAAATAAAAATAGTGGAAAATTGGTTGTTGAAAAATAGAAGAAATTTCGAAAAAATAATATTTTCATGACTAAATTACAATTTAATTTGAATTATTTAAATAAATAATATACCATTTTTAATTCAAAACGAGTTTTTTTATGGAAAATAAAAAATGAATTCTCTTTTTAAATTATCCTCCAAAAATAAGGAAACATGAAAATGTGAATATTTTCCCATATTAGATAATGATTTTAGTTGATTTTAGTATAATATTACAGAAACAATGATGGTGAAATTTCATGTTTTATCATCCCATGTTAGAGAATGAGAAAATTATTCGTTAACCTTTAATCGATAAATGAATTATTAGTTCTTTAAATAGTGTAGTTTTGATGTTGAAAAAACAATTTAACATTATATAAATCCAATAAGAGATCATGGAGTGATGGATTCCCATGAAGTGATGATTATGAGTATGAAAAAAATCAAACAACATTGATCCAATCTCATCATCATCAAAAATCACATTTCAAGATTTGTTTATATGGAAATGGGGATGAAATGGAAGGGAGACTCAAACAATGGGGTACTATTTTTGGATTCTTTGATAAATAATTTTTGTCTCCTTTATCGAGTTATGGTATAATTTCACATTCAATATGGTGAAAATGAAACATAAATTAGGTGGTAGTGATGGTGGGGGAGTGAGTTTAGGAATTTTTATTCCCAACCATTTAATAATTTTTTTGATTAATCCTTATATATATTTAGTGTTTTCTTAATGATACATTTTTATTATATGATTGACTAGAATCATAAAACCCCTAACTCCACTTTTCCACCTTACAATCTCTATGAAACCAAACTATGTCCAGTTATCTCTGTCTAGTCACTCACAAGGATAACAGTATCATATTTGTTTTTTGTTTACCTTTACCCATGAAATGTATTTTCCATTCAATTGGTGCCCATATCTCATGATATATTTTATTCCTTAACAACATGACCAAATAAACCAAGGACCATATAGTCCACATAAGGCTAAGTGTCACAATCCAAAATCATTCTTGAATTTAATGGGGGCTTGATAAATGCACTGAGACAACACAAATGAAATGGTATGGATTATCCTACATACATGTATGCACACACACACACACATCCATCTCCATGAAAATGTGAAAGGAAATAAAATAAAGACATAAACATATAAGGAGAAACCATGCACATAAGAAACTCTATGGAATAAATCATATTATTATTGATAAAAAACAATGTAAAAAAGTGGAAAAATTAACACCCAAATTGAAAATGAAGTCCCAACCTAACACCACATGGTATGTGGAAAAATAAAGATATCCCCACTTCTGATCCCCATGTCCGACCACCGAACATGGCCAATACACACATGCATCCTTATGATCCACCGATTTCTACATTGATATATCTTTATTATATATAATACATGAAACATGTGGTAAAACCATACCTAGGGTTGAGTATATACATAACCAGTAAGATTCCCCAAAAACAAAAATGGGAGTAGAAAACATATGTGAAAGAAGTGATCTCAACCCATAAAAATATTGAAATGAAAACACCATGTATATATATATATATTCTCATAATGAAATATTGATCATAGATAAAGGATACATATGACTCATATACAATTAAAAGTCATTGAGTCTTCAAGGAACATGAAAATTTCATCTCTAATGCCTTGAATCATTGTTAAACTTAGAGGAATCTTTGTGGAGGGGATCACCCCTCATCAATATGCTTCACAGCCAAGGGACAAACCAATCTTGTAGAGGACCCAAAACCTAATGGATCTAAAATATGGGGGATTAAAACTCCCTTGATGAAGAACCAGTGTCATGCTATGTGTGGGGGTACTGTCTCTACCAATTTAAAGAGAATGGGGGATCTATGCCGCATTGTGATAGGGAAATACCTATCGTAAAATCACTCTAGTGATGATTCCCTAATCACTAACATCTTCACATGCCACATGAAAAATAATCATTCTCGGAATACCCCAATCATATTATGTATTCCACAATAAAGGCTAACATCACATTATATATAGATAATCATTTAGGATAGGCTAATACTGGTCCAAAATCCAAGTCATGAATAAGGTGATATGAGAGGATGTAGTTCATAATGGTAGTAAATGGTATGTATGGGTCCCACACAATGTGTGAGCTTACCTCAACATTAATGTTTGTTCTCCCCTATACATGGGTTTGGAATCCATGTCACACTAAATTCCATGTACTTGTCATACAAAGCACGTATTAGCCACATGGGCCCAGCCTCTCATTTTCTAGATGTATCTGTGAAAATCGGTCCGTTTATGGTCATGTATAGGTATCATAGTCACGATAGAGTAAATATTGGTGGACATGTAATCAATTTATGACTATGTTTCTAGTCATCTCTATTATTTTGTACTCTTATAGTACACATTGAGCCTCTAGGTAATGTTCTAGGATATGTTCCACAAAAAATGATGCCCGGAGGAAGACTGCCACATTTCCTCAATCACACATCATAATGATTAAATCACATGTTTACACGTAGAACAATAGAGTTTTCATCTAGAATCCACCAAAATAATAAAAAAACATCAACTTTTAATCGTTACAAGTTCTTGAGTATGAAACCCACGGAATATTTTGAAATCGTATCCATCATGGGGACCTCAACTGTAAATGATAGATGATTCACTTCTCACTATACGACTTCACATACACCACTTAATGAGTGTAACCTCAAAGAGGCCCCATATCAAAACAAAGGACTTTTTGGTACCAAGGTATACTACCTGATCTCTATAATCTTATCCAGGATGATTTTTATATAACGGGAATGATCATCCTTAAACTGAGAACACTCTATGGATTCATCGATGAAATCCAATATAACCTATGAATTTATGATGTCACCTATAACTATAAGGATATTTACAACTCATTGGAATGCATCGAGTTTTCCATTCTAAAAGAATAGCATCACACCCACATGTGATCTTAGGAAACTCACGCCTTCCTACATAACTCTACAACCTCGGATGTACGATCATATAATTTCTTATACATAACCAAACAACACATTAAATAACCTCATTCTTATTCCCCAAACATCTCATTAATACATAACCATCATGATCATGAAAAATCCACCCACAGAATCAAATTATATCTCTATTGTGTCTCATTCCATGAGAAATCATCTCACAATCCATATCCATTGGTCATACCTAACAAACATGCTAGACTCACTCAATGATGAGAACTCATGGTGCTTCCCAAAACCCAGAAAAATTCACCCTACTCAAACCATTCACTGTCCACTCAATAATTTTTATCCAAAAATTGTTCCACTAAGATTCCTTATGCCCTCACCACAGTCCAATAAATGAATCAAGAGCAATCTTTTCCTGGAACCAAACTGGATCTGCCCTAAAAATCCAAAAGTTCCACAAAATATCCAACACCCCTAGTGTTTTCCACCCCAAAGAAACCATAAACCTTCAGTTGTCTCTCAATGTAAACTTGTCAAGCCTATCTCACCCATATTATCATCACCCAAATAAAAACTAAACTTCAGGTCTATATCAAATAGACCATTAAGAAAACGATTAATTTTATAGTATGATACATCCTTAAACTGGGCATACTCCTGAGAAGGAGGAAGGTGTGACTTCTCACCGGCCTTATTTTGTCGTTTTATTATCAAATGTTTGATACATCCTTAAACTGGGCCTCCTTTTCAGGTGTATGCCCCAGTCTTAAGTTCTCTTAACCAATCCTAATTTACTTCTGATATGGGCTTCCTTCTCTGGAGTAATACCAAATCGTAAGTCCCATCCTAACTTGGGCATCATCCTTAGGAGTAAGCCCCAAGATTATAATATCCAAATCTCCATAAAGTACATATACCTTTATGGAACCTATTCTTAGATTCCTTACCTGAAGTAAATCTTAATATTCATCTATTTGGGCAATCATATATAAGTCCCACATCATTTCTTATGATTGCATCTTTCATGGAACATTTGTCTAGTTTTACCAATACCTCTTTTTATCACACAGAGCATGACTAAAGTGAGATTGGAGTGTAAAAGTAATTATGATATCTTTATTTTGAGCCATAAATCATACATAAGCATCATACTCCCTTATTCGAACTACGTGGGTTCTGATTCCTTTTCTAAACAAAGGATACATAGGTAGCCCATCTGTGGGTACGATCCCAACTGTGAAATAATCCATGTCCTTCTGAATGAAAATAAACATCAAGTGCCCCACTGAGTGGCCTTAAAACTAGCATGTTTATCAAAATGACCAAGAGACATTTATATAATGTGTCAAAGGATACCATTGACCAAGAATCTATAACAAATACAGATGATTATCTATCAATGAAGAACATCGAATACATATAAAATATTCTATACATTTCATATATATTTAATAATTGATTGTCAGATCTAAAGAAAAGATCATTTTATACTTGGTAATGAAATAAGGAGTCACGAACATAACTTAAATCTAGAAAGAGAGTCTCAGAGTAGACAATAATTCCCCTAAAAAGGTTTGATGAGTCCGACCTCCCATCCTCTCGACCAATGAAAATTCCTAAGCCTCAGTAGTTCACAACTAATGAGAAACTACCTTTGGAATGTATGTCCAAATGGATATGGAATCATTGGATGTTTCTGGTTCTACGAACAAACCCATTAGAAACAGCTTGGAATGTTCGAATATTAAATCAATGAGATCATCCCCAATTCCAGAGTAAACAAAAAATGGTGATCCCGACGTGATGAAAATGGTTTTGGGCTTGAACGATGGAAGGTTGCACATGTACCTAGCCTAGAAGGTGAGGATCCAAGTCCATGTAGTTCAATTAAATAATGAATTAGTGATCAAGTTGTTCTTGGGAACAACCACCTAAAAAATAGTGTTGGGACTCACGCTTGGTTAGTATCCCAAAGAGGGTGTTATGGTTGATATTTTCTCTAAGGTCACGTGAGTCATACTCAGTGTTACAAATAAGAGGTAAAAACTACCTTAACGATGCATAGTTTAATCTCATATAGGACATATGAATGGACTATGCAGTTTAATGTCTTGCAGTTAGGATTATTGGTACTGCATAGTTTAATGTCATGTAGCAGGTGAAAAATACAGTTTAACGTCATGTAGGATGTATTAAGGGATTTCTATACAGTTTAATGTCATGTAGTTAGGACGATGGTAACAATAAATTTTAATGTCATGATGGACAAAAAAGAGGACTATGTAGTTTTATTTCATTCAATAAAGACAAAATAAGACACTTTTTAACGTCATGTTAGAGGTATTAGGGATTTTTTCACAGTTTAATGTCATGTTGGACAAAAAGGGACGATATAGTTTAGAGTCATATTGGATGAAAGTGTTAATAGTTTAAGGTCGTATGCATGGACCCTAAATATATAGTTTAACGTCATATAGGACGATGAAAGGGAAATAGTTTAACATCATGTTGGACGAAAGTGTGAATAGTTTCAAGTCATATTCACGGACCGTTGGTTATGCAGTTTAATGTCTTGCTGGACGTAAGGGACTTCTGTACAGTTTAACATCATGTAGTTAGGACTTCACAGTTTAACGTCATGTTGGATGTAAGTACCAATAGTTTAATGTCATATTCATGGAACATAAATGTATTTTGTGTTCATAAAAAATATTTATTAAGAAATCTGGCATTGGTTGGAGTAGTGATGAGTTCTCCATCCATTGAGATTAAATAATAAGCTTCATTGGAGTATACCCTACGTATTGAATATGGTCCTTCCCATTTTGGCTCATTCTTGGGAGGACACTTTCCTGGAATCATTGGAGTTTTGAGAACCAATACCAATTCTCCTTGAATTAATGAACAAAGATGAACTTTTTTTGTTGAAAGCCATTGATATTCGATTTTGATAGACTTCCAAGTGGTGCAGGGTGCACAATCGTTTCTCATATAACCATTCCATTTCATTTAATCGCTTTTGATATTGTTCATATATAGATGACTGATCACAAATGGATACTCTGAGAGAAGGAAATTGAACCTCAATTGGCAAGACTGCCTCTGTTTTATATACCAGTGAATATGGAGTTGACTGCGTTGCAGTGCGGGTGGTGGTTCGAAAATCCCATAAAGCGTGAAAGAGTTTATCAGGCCATGACCTCTTATCATTATCCACCATATTTTGTATTATATTTTATAGAGTCATGTTTAAGTATTCTATCAGTCTATTGGCCGCTGCATGATACTGAGATGGATGGTTGGATTTGATGTTGTATTCTTGATAAAACTTCTTCACCTCGGATGAACAGAAGTTGGTTCCATTGTCCGTCAATATGGTATTAGGGACACCAAATCTGGTAATGATGTTATACTTGATGAATCTAACAATGATTTTAGAACTAACCTCTTTGAGAGTTATTGCCTCTTCCCATTAGGAAAAGATGTCAGTAGCAGTAAGAATATACTTAAACTGGTTAGTTGTAGCTGAAGGATTAAGTCCAGCCACATCCATTCCCCATGTGGAAAATGGCCACAATTATTTATCTGTATGAAGAAACTCTGGGGTTTGATGAATGAATTTGGAATGTATATGGCTTGAATTAAGCTTCTTTGTGAAATAAACACAATATTCAATAATTGAAGGCCAAAAGTATCCAAGCCTTTGAATTTGATCAGACATTCTGTGTCCAGACTGGTGAGCACCAAAGACTTCTGCATGCACTTCTTTCATGACATCCATTGACTCTTCACCATCAATGAATCTGAAGAGAACTCCATCAAAACCATTCTTGTATAGAATTTTCTCTGGGTGATCAGGGCTATCATAAAGAGTAAAATTTACCACATGTCTCCGGACTTGTTCATTCCCGGCTCTATCAGGTGGAAGTATTCCATTTTGAAGGTATTCCCTAATAGTTTTCATCTATCCTGTAGTATGACCATATGGTTCAGGAATGAGACTAATTTTATTTATTTCCTCTGTTCTGATTTGACTATACGGTGAAATTGTACGACGGTGGGCAATACTGATGGTTGTCACGTCCCGATTTTGATCTTCTAGAGCTGTGGATATATTATCCATTGCATCATCATGGGTATTTTGTGATCTTGGTACATAATAAAATGTTGGTTCTGAAGGGAATTCCATCATTAACTCTCTAACGTAATCATACAAAGGGATTAGTTCTTCTTTTCTGATGGAAAAATCCTCATTGACATGTTTGATTACCAGGTCTGAATCACCTTTCACTTTTCAGTGATTCACTTGTTCTTGAAGCGCGAACTCCAAGCCTACGATGAGAGAATAGTATTCTGCTTCATTATTTTTACCACCTCCCAAAAATGAGATAGAATAAGGTAACAATTCCTTTTCTGGGGAAATGAGCACAATTCCTAATCCAACTTTGTTGAATTTAGTATTTTCCATTTTCCGCCTTGTTAGACTTATGGAAGCACCATCAAAATACATTTACCATGTTTGAAGACATTCTTGAATAATGATGACTTCCTCATCAGGGAGTTCAATATCTGATGATGTGCCTTCCAATGAAGGGTGTTCAGCTAGGAAATCAGCCAGATCTTGTCCATTTATTGCCTTTTGAGACACATATTGAATATCAAATTGTTTCAAGATAACTTCCCACCTTTCCATAAGTCATGTAAGCATTGCACGCCTACGGTTGAATTTGGGATGGTTATTGGAAGATACCAATTGGACCTCATGATGTTGTAGGTAGTGTATCAACTTCTGAGCTGCAATGATTAATGCTAGGCAGCACTTCTCAATACTTGAATATTGGGTTTCTACTTCAAGTGTAGTCTGACATAGATAGTATAGGCTGATTTTATTCACATCATCATTCTTCTAAGCAAGAAAGGCACCCAATGATCGCTCTAGAGCTATCACATTGAGGATAATTGGTCTTCCTTCAACTGGTGGCATTAAAATCGGTGGACTCAAGAGATACTTCTTGAGAATATCGAATGCTTCTTGAAAATCTTCAGTCCACTGGTATGTGACTCCCTTCTTCATCAATTTGGTGAAGGGTAAACTTTTCCCATCCAAATTGGCGATGAAACGCGGAATATAGGATAAGTGGCCTTGATGTCCTCTTAGTTATTTCAAATTTCGAGGAGGTGACATACCAAGGATTGAATTTGTCTTCTCAGTATTGACTTCGATACCACGATGGTGTACAACAAAGCCGAGAAATTATCCCGAGGATACCACAAAAGCAAATTTTATGTGGTTCATTTTTAAATTATGTTGCCGATGTTTGTGGATTATGATTTCCAAATCAACCATGTGACTAGGACATATCCTTGATTTTATCACCAAATCGTCCATGTAACATTCCACAAACATCCCTAAAAATGGATTGAAGATACGATACATGGAACACTGATATGTTTCACCTACATTCTTTAGTCCAATTGGCATTACCCGATAGCAAAACACACCCTCAGGGGCTCTGAAGGCTGTGGATTCCTCATCCTCTAGATCCATTCAGATTTGATTATACCCAGAAAATCCATCCATGAAGGAGATTGCTTCATATCCAGTTGTGTCATCAATTAATAGTTCTATAATAAGAACTGGAAAATCATCCTTATGATAATGCTGATTAAGATCTGTGAAATCAATGAAAACTCTAATTTTCCCATTATTCTTTTTCACTGGGACAATATTGTCCAACCACTTCGGATATTGAACTTCTCTGACGAAGTTATCTTTGATATGATTATCCCCTACAACCTCAATTTTTAAAGCATAGGTTGGGTGTGTTCTTCTAGCAGATTTTTTGAATCCTCGATGTTCTTCTGGAAAAACCAAACGACGAGTGGTTACATCACAATAAAACCCTGTAATCTCGCTATATTTCCAAGAAAATATATCTCAATTTTTCATTAGAAAGGAAATATACAGCACTTTCTCTTCAAGAGTCATAGCCACACTAATTAAAGTGGGGCGTGGATTTTATTTTGTACCCTGATGTATTTCTCTGAGTTCATCCACGGTGGTAGAGATACCCACATCAAATGATGGAGGGGAATCCCTAAGATCTTACTCTTCTTCTTCAACATGTGTTATTTAGTCTATTTCTACATGCATAGTAGATGATGAAGCATAATTTTCATGATCAGAAGAGATTCTAACATTTGCACTCCCTGAAGAAGAAGCTTCCATTTCCGACCTGATTAATGATGAAGGGTCTTCTTTGTGTAATAAAGAGAAGATGATTGATTTAGAATAGACATCATCATTCACCTATAACATTTCTATAACTTCTTCTATCCTAGTTGGTGAAGTATATACTTACTGGATTTCAACAGATGAAATGAATACATAACCATTTGAACATTCATCACTGCTAGGTGGATCACCACCTTCTCTCATGCTGTCTGGCTTGATTTCCGTAATTGACATAATGTAGGTTTCCATAAGAGTATATTTATTTCAGTCTATCCGGTCAATTTGACTGATAGGAAATAGATAATCTATGCTCACATGTTCTAATGGGTTTACTGGAATCTTTTCCAAACCATTTGGATCATTAACTTTGGTAATCTCCTTTGTTGTGGATTCCTCCTTTACCCTCATTTGATAGAATTCCGCCTCAATGTATTGAGATTCACATGTCTTGATTGAGGACTTATCACAATACAATGTCCCAACTTTACCATAGAAATAATATTTGAGATATTGATGATATGATGAAGGGATAGCCACATGGTGATGTCGCCAAGCTCTTGCAATCAAGATGTTGAAGGCTGAGTCTTGATCAACAATCATGAAATATAAATTGGATACAAGATTTTGAAACTGGGTTCTGGGTGTAATCTCGCCCAGTGGTTCTTGTACATTTTTATCATATCCTTGCAACATCATAGTAGAAGGAGATAAATAAGATTTCATGAGGCCCAATCGAATAGTGTACAAATGGGAATGAGGATAACTCATGAACCATTATCAATGAAATCTCCTCATATGTCTACACCATTGACCTTTATAGATAAATAAAAAGGTCTAATATGTCCATGTACGACATCATCGTCACCCTCATCTGTGAAAGGTACCAGTGCATGAAATTGTGCAAGATTATTCTCTATATGGTAGGCTTCCGCTGGAGCAATTTCAGTTTCAAACTCTTGAGGACTTGACAAATCCTCAATGAGTTCCTCCCGAAGATCCTTTGATATATTCAAGGCATACAGAATTGATGCCTTGTCCGGTACTTGGTCCCAGTGTTTCAATATGGTATACATTTGAACCAAAGGTCTGCGTTTCCCAACAGGAACAAGTGGTTTAGCAGGTTCCTTGGAAGTAGATTTGTTGGATGTTGATGCATCTTTTACTAGGATAAGAGTTTGTAATACTCTAGGATTTAGTATATTAGACCGATTAGGTGTATTTACTTGCTGAGAAGAAGAAGGTGGAACCTCCAACTGATCATCCAGAATAACTATTCCAGGACAGAACCTTCCTTGTGTAGAAGAATATGCTTGTTCTTGTTGAGCTCGTTGAAGGGCTCTACCATGAGATTCTGCCACATACAAAGTTCTAGTAGGGGTAGTGTAACGCCCCGACCCCAGCTACCCAGAGTCGGTGCATTATTACATAACATTGGCTTGATCACAAGAAAGATCAAATCCCGAAAGACCGATTGGTTTAGTAGCCTTGGAAACACTAGATATAATCATAAAGTTTTACATTACATTTTAAAGTGAAAAACTACTACAACAACAAAGTCTTCATATCCACACTATTAACCCCTCATAATATCCCTGCAAGTCATTCATAATTTACTTCTTCACTACCTGGGAAAAATAAAACATAGAAAAGGGGTGAGCTCAAATTCCCAGTAAGGATAACAATATAGCGGAACATTCATAATAAGCATAAACATTTAAGGCAATGAATTACTAAAACAAAAGCCTTTTAAAATTGAACTTCAACATAGTATGGCAAAAATAAAAATGAAATAATGCCATTTACTTATTCACATGGATATTCTACTAATCGAATAATCACATGCAATATCAATAACCACTTTCATAATGTTGGAAATGCATAATGCCAGACTATCATAACCACATAGCCAAGGCCTCGTGCCAAGACTACAAATAAGATTTTGTCAAGGCCTTGTGCCAAGACACTAGTTTGTCTCATGAGACCTACCGATGCATCGAGGAGCTATAGCGGGCTCCACCCGTCACTTATTAAGTCCAATGCATTCCCATATGAAAAGGTTTAAACATAACATAAACATTCGTATTAAAACTAGCATACGAAATGTCAATAATTTCACCATAAACTATGAATGGTATAAAAATAACACATCCACAGTCAAACATATCACAAAAACTTCAATACAATATAGAAGTTTTGTATTATAATAAATCAACTTCAAATAATCTTAAAATCCATCAAAGGATGTTGACATAGATGAAATCAAAATTCTTTTTAAAGAAGTATCTCCTTTTATTTTGAAATCATTTAAGATCCATATAAAATAAAACATTTTCTTTGAAAATATTCTTATAATCTTGTATGGAATGCTTTGAAGATTTTATAACGGCGGAAAATAACCGCACCCGCCGTATAAGTTAAAAAGAACATTCTTACCTCAATTCAGTCGAAAAGGTTAAAAAGGACCTTGTTTTGAAAACGACGGAAAGATTCCTTTATAAACCTCTTATAAAAAGTCAAACAAGGGTATAAATGACTTTAACCCATAAAAAATGTTTTGAAATACATTTTTATGAAACATGGATGTGGATGATAAAGATATCCCAGTAGATTATTACGTATAAACAACCTCGGATAATGAAGAGATTGTGAAATAACCCTTACCTTGTACTTTTCCTTGGTTGGGGTAGGTTAACCTCCTGTATAATGGTGAAATAGTTGTTATTAAATTATACAAGAATCATATATATTAATATGATATCATATATGATCTTTTAACATTGATTTGTTAATAATATCTTAGAATTATCGTCGTTTCGGGAGTTAACTTACTCATTTTCTTTTATATGTTTTGTTACATAAGCCATGGTTGTTGTATCTTATTCATATCCAGAATGATATACAGTCCTTAAACATCATTTTTAAATCATCAAATGATAATTATACTTGAATGGATACGATGGAGAATGAATCTCATCGCGTTCGTGGAGACGGTAGTCCGTACGTACGCACGAGCGACAATATCATTCTTTTGATATTAAAATAATATATAAATGGATGGTATATCATATATACAGAATCATTAACATGTTATATTTATTATTTACATGAGTTACACATCATTATTATACCCATCCAAATAATATTATATTGAATAACAATTACACCACGACGTGGAGACGGTAAGCCGTACGTACGCACGTATGGTGACATGTTATTCAAAGGGTGGATAGAATACTGAATATGATTGTACCATATTTATAATAACATCACAGTATATGTGAGATACTGGAGTTATTATTTCATAATGGTAAGAACAAAGGAAGAAGAAGTGGAAGAAGAAATGAACTTAGAAAAGGGTGGTGAAATCATTACCTCTTCTTCGGGTTCTTCCTTTTGATTTGATCAAAAGGGCTCCTTAGGTTGGCTTTCTGATCAAACTAAGGCCTCTAGGTTGTATTGAGGGATGTTGGGAGAGTATTTGGGCAGAGTTTGGCCGAACCAAAAGGCTTTGAAGGTGTGAAGAAATGAGAAGGAGGAGTTCCCTTTTATAAGAGGGGTGAGGGGCACCTTTGGAAAAGTTAGAAATATTAATTTATAATAAATTCATATTCGGTTTACAAAGGCTCCAAAGTTGACTATTCAAAGGATGAGGTGTGGATAGGTCGAAAACAACTCATCCAATAGAATTTAGACAGGTTTGGGTACTTATATTAACCTTATCTTTAAGTATTAACTCTAAGTTAATTAGTTTCACTTTTACAATGTCTCTTTGTATTTTTATATAATATGATTAATAAACTTACTATATACATCCAAGCGACCCCCAAGTGGTCCATTAATGAGGAACCTATCATAATATAAGTCTCTTGGCCGAACCTTAGATTTTTAGGAATTTAATATCAATTAATAATATAATATTTGTTTTAAGAACTCTTTTATGTTAATTTTGACACTATTCAATAGTTGATTTTTGTGAAACTCCTAACAGATTGATTACTTCGAAAAAAGTCAATTAAATCAATCCTAATATATCATATTATCATAGAAAATTAGTTTAATTCATTAATAGTTTCATATTATAATTATTTGGGTATTTATAAGATCAATTATTTTTATTTTTCACTATTTTAGTAATTACTGCATCATCATTGTGTCATAAATAAAATAAATTATATAGTGTCTAAAAATTATAAATAAAATATCATTATGTAGGAAATCTTTTTAGCTTTCTAATGAATATTTATAATCGAAAATCCAACATGTATAACCCTGTGTAAGAATTGTTGTTCTAAAAGATATATGCTTGTGTCATTTTTGTATTCATTTTGACTTAATTAAAATAAAGTGTCATTATCACTTACAAGTGGATCCATGGGGTCCCAAAATAGACCCAAAGATGACCATGGTCGACCATGTATCAACCAATAGGGTTAAGACACGTTTTAGGGTAATTTAGTATTATTATAATATTATTTTTTTTAACCCTTATTTACCGGATTTACCCTTTAACCATGGTAAATAAAATATTTACCGCAGTAATTATTCAAAATGTGTAAAAATAAAAGTTACCTATTTACACAATTTTAATATCCTGATTCCAAATATAGAATCCATTTTCCTAAATTCAAAACACAGAAGTGGCAGAAATTAATTTAAAATTAATTCCCGCTGTTAAAACAAAAAGCGTGTTTTTAAGAGATAATAACTATCAAAAGATTGACACTTGTTTATGTTCGGTTTAATTGTAAAATTATGTCCAATGATAAACATTAAATTTAATGGTAAAAATATATTCTAAATATACTTTAAAACCACTCAAATTCATAATTTATCACTATTAATTATTTTGATTAAAAAAGTTGTTTTTAATTAAAATTTAGAAATTTTCACTATTCATCAAAATATGAAAGTTATCCAAAATGTACCAAAATTTCACCCTAGGCTAATTTTGATATTCCGAATCCAAAAATGAAGTCCATTTTGAAATATAGAATATATATGATTTCAAAAATTAGGTATTACTATTCACAACGGCTAGTTTAATTAGTTGTGGTGTGTGTTAGAACTCGAGGTTGCGTACAACACACGCTATCGCATTATTCAAAGGGAAACGTACCGTAGAAGCTTGGGGTGTTACATTCTCCCCTCCTTCAAATAATTGCGTCCTCGCAATTTCTAGGGTATTACTGCATAAAAAGACTCGGGTGGTTTTTCATCATAAGTTCCTCGGGTTCCCACGTTGCCTCTTCCATCTTATGATTTCTCCACAAAACTTTTACCAGACGCGTCGTCCGGTTTCTCAGTACTTGTTCTCTTGTATCAAGAATCCTGACGGGCTCTTCACAATAGGAAAGATCGGGTTCCAGTTCTAATTCCTCATAGGTGAGTACATGCGTTGGGTCAGGCATGTATTTCCTCAACAGAGATACGTGGAACACATCGTGAACTTTGGAGAGACTTGGCGGCATTGCCAATCGGTAAGCTACAGCCCCAATTCGTTCTAGAATTTCGAAAGGTCCGATGTACCTGGGACTCAATTTACCTTTCTTACCAAAACGTATGACTCCCTTCCATGGAGATACCTTCAGGAAAACATGATCACCGACTTGAAATTCCAAATCCTTCCTTCGATTATCGGCATAGCTCTTCTGCCTACTTTGAGCTGCTTTAATGTGATTTTGGATTACTTTCACCTTTTCCACCGTTTCCTCCACCAGCTCTGGGCCTACAAGTTTTCTTTCACCAACGTCATCCCAACAGGTTGGTGTACGACATCTCTTTCCGTATAACGCTTCATATGGTGCCATCTGTATACTCGAATGGAAGCTATTGTTATAGGAAAATTCTACTAGTGGTAAATATTGATCCCACATACCCTGAAAATCAAGTGAGCAAGATCTCAACATGTCTTCTAAGGTCTGAATAGTCCGTTCTGATTGTCCGTCTGTCTGAGGGTGGTAAGCAGTGCTCAAATGAAGTTCAGTATCCAGGGATTTCTGAAGACATTTCCAAAATCTTGAAGTAAAACGGGGATCACGATCAGAAACAATCGATAGGGGTACTCCATGAAGTCTCACAACTTCATTAATATATAGTCTTGCTAGACGTTCCAGGGGTAGATCTTCTCTTATAGCAAGAAAATGTGCTGACTTGGTAAGACGATCAACAATAACCCATATTGCATCGTTCCTTCTAGGAGTCTTTGGTAGCCCCATGACAAAGTCCATCGTAATATTGTCCCATTTCCACTCCGGTATGGGAAGAGGTTGCATGACTCCTCCAGGCTGTTGCCTTCCAGCTTTCACTTGTTGACAAACCATACATCTTGACACAAAATCAGCAATCTCCCTCTTAATGTTGTCCCACCAAAAATGTTCCTTCAAATCTCTATACATTTTGGTGCTCCCAGGGTGTATAGAGAAATTGGAACTATGAGCATCATCCAGCAATTCCCTTTTTAGATCAGGTATATTGGGAACACAAAGTCTCTTCCCGAATTTCAAAATTCCACCTTCATACGCAAAGTCTCTCAATCTCCCATCATTCACAGCTTTAATCTTCTTCTGAAATTCTTCATCATCGGTCTGAGAACTCTTAATCCTTTCTAGTAAAGATGGTTTGGCAACCATTTGAAAAAGCATTGATGTTTCACCTTCCCTGGTTATTCCCATGTCCATCTTCACTAGATCCATGAAAATTGGATCCCTTTCAATTCTCATCATGTTCAGAACTCCATGGTCTTTTCTGCTCAAAGCATCTGCCACCTTGTTTGCCTTCCCCGGGTGGTAGTGTATCGTACAATCATAATCCTTGAGTAATTCAAGCCATCTCCTTTGCCTCATGTTGAGTTCTTTTTGTGAGAAAATATACTTCAAACTCTTGTGATCAGTATAAATCTCACATTTTTCACCATAGAGGTAGTGCCTCCATATCTTCAAAGCAAAGATCACAGCTGCTAACTCAAGATCATGAGTAGGATAGTTTTGTTCATGAATTTTCAACTGTCGTGATGCATAGGCAATAACTCTATCATTCTGCATAAGGACACAGCCAAGTCCTTTCTTCGATGCATCACTATAAATAACGAACCCATCATTCCCCGATGGTAGAGTCAATATAGGAGCATTGACTAATCTTCTCTTCAGTTCTTCGAAACATTCTTCACACTCTTTTGTCCAAACAAATTTAACCCCTTTACGTGTGAGCTTCGTTAATGGGTTAGCCAATCGGGCAAAATTCTGGACGAAACGTCGATAATAACCTGCCAAACCAATAAAACTACGTACCTCAGTTATATTCGTAGGTGCTGGCCATTCTTGGATTGCCTTGGTCTTAGAAGGATCAACAGAGATTCCATCTTTAGAGACAATATGGCCAAGAAAAGAAATCTCCTGAAGCCAGAATTCACACTTGCTAAACTTTCCATATAATTCATGCCTCCTCAGAGTCTTCAAGTTAATGCGCAAGTGATTTTCATGATCTTTGTAGGTTTTGGAGTATACCAAGATATCATCAATAAATACCACCACAAATTCATCGAGATACTCCTTGAAAACTCTATTCATCAGATCCATGAATACAGAGGGTGCATTAGTCAATCCAAACGGCATTACAGTAAACTCGTAATGCCCGTACCTGGTTCAAAATGCTGTCTTCGGAATGTCTTCCTTCTTCACACACAACTGATGGTATCCAGATCGAAGGTCAATCTTTGAAAAGTATTGAGCTCCATGCAGTTGGTCAAATAAATCATCAATACGAGGTAGGGGATACTTGTTCTTTATCGTTATAGCATTGATCTCCCTGTAGTCGATACATAACCTCATAGATCCATCTTTCTTTTTAACAAAAAGAACAGGGGCTCCCCATGGAGAAACACTAGGGCGAATAAATCCTTTATTACTCAATTCCTCAAGTTGTTTCTTTAGTTCGACTAGCTCTACAGTGACCATTCTATAAGGGGTCTTCGATATAGGCCTTGATCCAGGAATTAAATCAATGGAAAACTCTACTTCTCGTTCTGGAGGATGTCCAGGTAAATCTTCCGGAAATACATCTACAAACTCTTTCACAATAGGTACATCCTCTATTTGAACATTTCTTTCCTCACCGACAGTTATTTCATTCTCTTCCTCCCCGATAATTGAATTAAGTTGAGCTACTGGGGGTGGGTCTAAATAAGAATTAGGTGGTGACGATTCTGCTCTAAAAATAAGGTGTTCCTTATCATTATCATCAAGAATCGTAACCTCTTTCTTCTTACAATAAATCTTCGCATCATAGTCCGAAAGCCAGTCCATACCGAGGATTATATCAAACTCAATCATAGGTATGACGATGAAATCAGCAGATAAAGAAAATTTATGTGCTCTAATGGGGACTGATTCACAAAACTTTGTTGCAACGATACTTCCCTTAGGAGTTTTAACTGACAACTCCCTTATTAAATCAAATTGGAAATATCTAATTTTCTTAGCAAACTGGGAAGATATGAAACAATGCGATGATCCAGAATCAAATAATGCATTTGCTAAACTTGAGGAAACCATTAAATTACCTGCCACCACGTCTTTCGGAGCTTCTACCTCAGCAGTAGTGATAGCATAAGCCTGGCCTTGATCCCTTGGCCTTTTCTGAGGTAAGTTCTCCTGACGCTTAGGACATGCATTTGCATAATGCCCCATCTCCCTGCAATTGTAGCACTGAACGTTGGTAGCTTCCTTCTTCCCCTTGCAATCATGAGCTTGGTGGCCTTTTTCACCACACTTGTAACAGACTCCCATTCCCTTCAGGCAAGCACCGGGGTGTTTCTTCCCGCACTTACCACAAGATGGATATTCAACCATTCCCTTCTTCCCCTTATTTCCATTCCCAGATTGATCAGCAGGTCTCTTCTTCTCTTGCTTTGCTTTAAAGTCATAAGACTTAGAGAATTCCTTTTCGGTCTTGATAGCACATGAGACAATGTCTTCGTACGATGAAAAGGATTGTGAGACTAATGCTCGACGGAGAAATGGTTTTAACCCATCAAAGAAACGATCAATCTTACTTCTTGGGTTGCGAATATAATCACCAGCGTACCTCGCTAACCTTGTAAAGTTAGCCTCATACTTTGTGACATTCTCATCCTCCTTTTGTCTCAGACTCAGAAATTGCCTTTCCATATCTGCTCGATGGTCGCGAGGAAAGTATTTTTCTAAAAACAGATCTTTGAACTCCCTCCATTCCATGTTTGATACTTCATCATCTTCCTTCATGTTTTGAATCAATGACCACCATTGATCAGCATCTCCAGTGAGGCGGTAAACTGCCATGGTAACTTTTTCCCTTTCACTACTCCCCAAAGCCTGAAATATTTTCTCTAGGGAAAATATCCATTGCTCAGCTACTAAGGGATTTGTACTTCCATTGAACGTTGGTGGTTGTTGTCTCATGAATCGATCTAACATTGATCCTCCACGCTGCGGATCAGGGTGCTCCATACGGGTAAGGTTATTATTCATAACCTGAGTAAGTTGTCCCAGTACGGTGATTAGCTGATCAGCACCAGTTGCATCACCAGCCCCACTATAATTATCTTGAGCAGGAGGGCAATCCCTACATGGAGTGCGTGCATTGATACGGTTTCCATTTCTTCCACTAGGCGCCATTTCTAAACAATGGCATAAACTAGATCAGTTTATGAATCAAAATACATAATCCCATACTTATAAAACACTTAACATAAATTGATCTATCTATGGATATAATCCATAATCATAAATATGTTTTCTTTGAGGAAGTATATACTCATAAACCCTTCATAATGATTTGTAATGAAAGTGAGAGTTATCCTAAGCATATCCCCCGGGAGTGTCGTAACCAAGAGTGCAGCAAGGCCCGTTGTCGTGCACCAGTTCCCATTCGAGTCTAGCTCAAAGCGGTGTTTTCGGGTTTTACCCCTAGGTACATCTGTGCCAGAGCCGCCTCTACCTGCTCGTATCCAGACAGGGATGTATTGCTCGGAAAACTCACAAAGTCTCTACAATACCAAAATTCTAGGAAGTTCTTCTATACTAATCCTCAAAGTTCATCTTAGGTCTATGTGCTCTAATCAGAGTTTATCTAAATCTAGCTTCCAAGGTTTGTACTAAACTTCCTCTGATACCAACTGTAACGCCCCGACCCCAGCTACCCAGAGTCGGTGCATTATTACATAACATTGGCTTGATCACAAGAAAGATCAAATCCCGAAAGACCGATTGGTTTAGTAGCCTTGGAAACACTAGATATAATCATAAAGTTTTACATTACATTTTAAAGTGAAAAACTACTACAACAACAAAGTCTTCATATCCACACTATTAACCCCTCATAATATCCCTGAAAGTCATTCATAATTTACTTCTTCACTACCTGGGAAAAATAAAACATAGAAAAGGGGTGAGCTCAAATGCCCAGTAAGGATAACAATATAGCGGAACATTCATAATAAGCATAAACATTTAAGGAAATGAATTACTAAAACAAAAGCCTTTTAAAATTGAACTTCAACATAGTATGGCAAAAATAAAAATGAAATAATGCCATTTGCTTATTCACATGGATATTCTACTAATCGAATAATCACATGAAATATCAATAACCACTTTCATAATGTTGGAAATGCATAATGCCAGACTATCATAACCACATAGCCAAGGCCTCGTGCCAAGACTACAAATAAGATTTTGTCAAGGCCTTGTGCCAAGACACTAGTTTGTCTCATGAGACCTACCGATGCATCGAGGAGCTATAGCGGGCTCCACCCGTCACTTATTAAGTCCAATGCATTCCCATATGAAAAGGTTTAAACATAACATAAACATTCGTATTAAAACTAGCATACGAAATGTCAATAATTTCACCATAAACTATGAATGGTATAAAAATAACACATCCACAGTCAAACATATCACAAAAACTTCAATACAATATAGAAGTTTTGTATTATAATAAATCAACTTCAAATAATCTTAAAATCCATCAAAGGATGTTGACATAGATGAAATCAAAATTCTTTTTAAAGAAGTATCTCCTTTTGTTTTGAAATCATTTAAGATCCATATAAAATAAAACATTTTCTTTGAAAATATTCTTATAATCTTGTATGGAAAGCTTCGAAGATTTTATAACGGCGGAAAATAACCGCACCCGCCGTATAAGTTAAAAAGAACATTCTTACCTCAATTCAGTCGAAAAGGTTAAAAAGGACCTTGTTTTGAAAACGACGGAAAGATTCCTTTACAAACCTCTTATAAAAAGTCAAACAAGGGTATAAATTACTTTAACCCATAAAAAATGTTTTGAAATACATTTTTATGAAACATGGATGTGGATGATAAAGATATCCCAGTAGATTATTACGTATAAACAACCTCGGATAATGAAGAGATTGTGAAATAACCCTTACCTTGTACTTTTCCTTGGTTGGGGTAGGTTAACCTCCTGTATAATGGTGAAATAGTTGTTATTAAATTATACAATAATCATATATATTAATATGATATCATATATGATCTTTTAACATTGATTTGTTAATAATATCTTAGAATTATCGTCGTTTCGGGAGTTAACTTACTCATTTTCTTTTATATGTTTTGTTACATAAGCCATGGTTGTTGTATATTATTCATATCCAGAATGATATACAGTCCTTAAACATCATTTTTAAATCATCAAATGATAATTATACTTGAATGGATACGATGGAGAATGAATCTCATCGCGTTCGTGGAGACGGTAGTCCGTACGTACGCACGAGCGACAATATCATTCTTTTGATATTAAAATAATATATAAATGGATGGTATATCATATATACAGAATCATTAACATGTTATATTTATTATTTACATGATTTACACATCATTATTATACCCATCCAAATAATATTATATTGAATAACAATTACACCACGACGTGGAGACGGTAAGCCGTACGTACGCACGTATGGTGACATGTTATTCAAAGGGTGGATAGAATACTGAATATGATTGTACCATATTTATAATAACATCACAGTATATGTGAGATACTGGAGTTATTATTTCAGAATGGTAAGAACAAAGGAAGAAGAAGTGGAAGAAGAAATGAACTTAGAAAAGGGTGGTGAAATCATTACCTCTTCTTCGGGTTCTTCCTTTTGATTTGATCAAAAGGGCTCCTTAGGTTGGCTTTCTGATCAAACTAAGGCCTCTAGGTTGTATTGAGGGATGTTGGGAGAGTATTTGGGCAGAGTTTGGCCGAACCAAAAGGCTTTGAAGGTGTGAAGAAATGAGAAGGAGGAGTTCCCTTTTATAAGAGGGGTGAGGGGCACCTTTGGAAAAGTTAGAAATATTAATTTATAATAAATTCATATTCGGTTTACAAAGGCTCCAAAGTTGACTATTCAAAGGATGAGGTGTGGATAGGTCGAAAACAACTCATCCAATAGAATTTAGACAGGTTTGGGTACTTATATTAACCTTATCTTTAAGTATTAACTCTAAGTTAATTAGTTTCACTTTTACAATGTCTCTTTGTATTTTTATATAATATGATTAATAAACTTACTATATACATCCAAGCGACCCCCAAGTGGTCCATTAATGAGGAACCTATCATAATATAAGTCTCTTGGCCGAACCTTAGATTTTTAGGAATTTAATATCAATTAATAATATAATATTTGTTTTAAGAACTCTTTTATGTCAATTTTGACACAATTCAATAGTTGATTTTTGTGAAACTCCTAACAGATTGATTACTTCGAACAAAGTCAATTAAATCAATCCTAATATATCATATTATCATAGAAAATTAGTTTAATTCATTAAAAGTTTCATATTATAATTATTTGGGTATTTATAAGATCAATTATTTTTATTTTTCACTATTTTAGTAATTACTGCATCATCATTGTGTCATAAATAAAATACATTATATAATGTCTAAAAATTATAAATAAAATATCATTATGTAGGAAATCTTTTTATCTTTCTAATGAATATTTATAATCGAAAATCCAACATGTATAACCCTGTGTAAAAATTGTTGTTCTAAAAGATATATGCTTGTGTCATTTTTGTATTCATTTTGACTTAATTAAAATAAAGTGTCATTATCACTTACAAGTGGATCCATGGGGTCCCAAAATAGACCCAAAGATGACCATGGTCGACCATGTATCAACCAATAGGGTTAAGACACGTTTTAGGGTAATTTAGTATTATTATAATATTATTTTTTTTAACCCTTATTTACCGGATTTACCCTTTAACCATGGTAAATAAAATATTTACCGCAGTAATTATTCAAAATGTGTAAAAATAAAAGTTACCTATTTACACAATTTGAACATCCTGATTCCAAATATGGAATCCATTTTCCTAAATTCAAAACACAGAAGTGGCAGAAATTAATTTAAAATTAATTCCCGCTGTTAAAACAAAAAGCGTGTTTTTAAGAGATAATAACTATCAAAAGATTGACACTTGTTTATGTTCGGTTTAATTGTAAAATTATGTCCAATGATAAACATTAAATTGAATGGTAAAAATATATTCTAAATATACTTTAAAACCACTCAAATTCATAATTTATCACTATTAATTATTTTGATTTAAAAAGTTGTTTTTAATTAAAATTTAGAAATTTTCACTATTCATCAAAATATGAAAGTTATCCAAAATGTACCAAAATTTCACCCTAGGCTAATTTTGATATTCCGAATCCAAAAATGAAGTCCATTTTGAAATATAGAATATATATGATTTCAAAAATTAGGTATTACTATTCACAACGGCTAGTTTAATTAGTTGTGGTGTGTGTTAGAACTCGAGGTTGCGTACAACACACGCTATCGCATTATTCAAAGGGAAACGTACCGTAGAAGCTTGGGGTGTTACAGGTAGAATTGGAATACTGGATTCTGAAATATCCACGTCTTCACCTATACCATAATCCTCTATAAATTCCTATGATTCGTCTGTTTGATACAGGGAATTCAGGCTCATCGAATTCAAAACTGTGATAGGCCTAAGGATCTGTTATGTGAATCATATTAACAGAAACAAAGATTAACTATTCATACGATGAAGACCCTGACTGAATAGCCAATTTAGGTCGTGCTGTTAGATGGGGCGGTTCCCGTTTCTTCAAAGTAGATGGCATAAAATCATCCAAAGTGAAGGAAACGTGGGCTTTGGCAAATATACAACTTCTTCTGATTTTACTTCTTTCTTTTAATTATGTAGTTTCTTTGAGGATTTTCCCTCTGATGAAGAGGGTTTTTCTATGGCATTCATGGAAGAATAGACCATTGGTTTCTTCAATTGTATTCAAAAAATAACATGAGTTCAGTTGATTGTCTTTCTAACCATCCAATCATCATATTTTTGTGCATTTTTGTTCTTGACTTCTTTCCACTGACCTTCCTCCTCTGGATCTGTAGCAGTAACACATGCTACCTGAGCTGAAGAACCTTTCTGTTTGACTTGTCCCATGTCGACCGTTTTTTGCAGGAGGTCCTTGAAAACAAAACTCTCTTCAATGGGATGCCCCAACATTTGATGAAACATGCAATAGTTGGGATGATCTTCATCTCCTTCCTTGTTTGTCCTCTTGGGCCTTAGAAATTGAACCAAATAATTTTCCAGAGACGAAATTAAGTATCCAAGAACTTGTTCATTTCTGAAAGATTAAACATTCCTTTTCAAATACTCAAATTGTTTCCATATTTGATCTCTTTGATCATCTTGACGAAACAGAGTCTTTTGTTGGTGCCCCGGAGATGGATCCCTTCGAGAATATGACGGTTTTGAAGTAGAATAAGGTACATGTGCTTGTTTAAGCATAACTATAGCAGTCTATGCTTTACCCATTATCCTTCCTGGAGCTGATGGAATGACACAAGATTTATCCTTAGTCATTACAAGATAATAATCAATCTAATGATAAATTGAAGTATGGTCTCGAAACCCTCATGTGAATTTCATAGGGACCAATGGTTTACGCAACACAGCACATAAATTTTCCACACATATTCGCAACAATTCCTCCTGAGGGAGTGATAAGCTTAGGAAATATGTTAATCCCTTCCAGCGAGTAATGAAATCTGAGACCCGTTCATTCTCTCTTTGCTTACAGTTTGTAAGATCAATAACGCTTGTCTGTTGAAATGTTGAGCTAAACTGAAGAATGAATTTTTGGCGAAGATCCTCCCATTCGTTAATTGAACAGGATTGAAAGCGTCTGTAACAAACAAAAGCAGGTCCTTGTAATTACTATACAAAGTACCTAAGATTAACTAATTCTTGTTGCTGAAGGTTTCCCATCATCGGATCGCAATGAGAAACAAAATGTGTTACGTGTTGCTCTGGGTCTCCCGAACCATTAAATATTGGAAATGTGTTACTTGCATAATTTTATGGGGAAGAAATTGCATCAACCCATTCATGTTAAGATCTCTTTTCTCATTGAATTTGAGCACTCTTTCTATACATAGCTTCCAACAGAGATGTTAATGACTCAACAATAGTTATTAACTTTTGAGAATCATCCGGTTGAGCTTGGACCTGAACAGGTTCAATGACTGGAGATGGTACAGATATGGTGGCCGATACTACAAATAATGGTTGCACAACCAATTGGTGCTGCACTTGACCCATAGGATTAGAACTATTAGGGTGTAATGATAAAGGAGGATATTCTTGATCCATCTCAGTAGCCACAACAAATTCCATTGACTGACGGAATCCAGCATGCTTAGGAGGAAAACTACTCTGAAGTAGTTCTGCATTCATCCTCCTCAATTCCTGTGTTTTTTCCTCTTTTTGAGCTAATATTTTCTATAGTGAGAGTGATTTTCCTTCTCCAGAGGAAGGGTATGTAACCTGATTCTTTCCTTTCCCCTTTTTGGATCCCTTTCTAAGAGGGGTAAGTGGGTTGCTTGAAAGAATTACTAGATTCTGGGTAAGCCTTTGATTTTATGTATGCACACCTTCTTCATTTGTGTCTCTGCGTACAACTTCATGAGCAGGAACCTCTTCATCTGATCCCTATGAGTAAACCTCATCTGATGGATCAGAAATAATGGAACTGATTACATTAATTGATGCATAATTCAATGCATCCCTTCAATCGGCATTTTTGCGATATTGAATTCTTCCATGTCTTTGATCAGACATTTCCTTTTCTTGATTCAATCCCTCAAGAACTTATTGATGAACCGTAATTTGGAAGGAATCTCTTGATAATTTGGTTCTTCATTCCTCTTGAGTATTCATCCCTAATCGAGAGAAGACCGACTTTATCTGAGAAAGAGATTGATGATTTGAAATGGTCCCTAGTCTGGTGGACTGTTGTTGTTCCATCCCAACTCCTCAAACCCTATCTATTGATTTCGAGGGTTGAGTTAAAAGAGTCCCCAATATGGAAAGATGGAGTGTCTCTTGAGATGCTATATCTAAAACCTTCTTGAAATATCTCTTGATCTGGAAGACCTTAGTCCTAAAATTACCTGGATGCATCAACGTGCATCCACTTTTATCACCCATCTCAAAAGACCATTGAATGATTTCTGACACTTCTGTGACATTGTTATGTGCTTGCTCCATATGGGAGACCTGTTCAATATTCTAGTTTGCTTGATACAAGAGTAATTCAACACTTGTTCTCTATATGATTGATTTGGAGAGGAAGTAGTTGAAGCCTGCTCTTGGGCAAGCTTTTTATTACAAACAAAACCCATTGACTGTGGCCAGCCATAGGAAATAACATTGCATGAAAACATTTTCAGTGAGCTTTGCTGACTAGAGAGCACAGTGAAATGTAGGGCTCCATGAATACCCCATACCCTGATATGCATACCAGATGGGGAATTGACAATTAACTGGCACAATGTTCTTAGTGCACCATGGTATGAATGATGAAGGGCTCTCTACTGCTTTTTAGCCTTCAGATATCGAGAATCTAAGAGAGATTCCAAGTCAATTGGGAATTGTAACCCTTTTATTATCTTGATATGATTTTAATATTCATCATAAGATAATATTTTATTTTTCAAATGACAATGAATTTTCCATATGTTGAGACAAATATCATGAATTCCATCTTCCGTCAACATCTCTGGAATATCATACTGAGAGTTGGCCGATGGACAAAACATGAATTGCACTTCACCTTTGGCCAGTTGTTTTCTCATATTCAGTACTTACTATTTATCATTCAATGAAGATTATTCTACCTGATTAGACTAGAGCTAGTGCTTCCTTATTTCTTCATCAGATTCAACAAGATTGGTAGAGAATTCACTGATCAAACTAGAAGATGAATTACCAAGGGGTGGTTTGGAGAATGACCTACACCCCGGGCTATCGTCTGATTGAGAAAGAGTTTCACTTGTTAGTGGTAAAGCATCAGACATGACTTTATTCACATTTTCAAGTTCCCCAAGATAAAAGGGCTTTCTTGTCACTGCATTGTCTTCTAAATAATTTTATAGACAATTTGAATCACTACTTCGGAGAGGAATTTTGCAGCTAAATTCATCATCATGGGGAGGACCACTATGGTGGGTTACAAAAAAAGGGAAACATTTTTCCCCTTGGTCTTCTGACCACACAGATGTTTCCTGTGGCTCTCATATGAAGATGAAACTTCAAGATCGACCGAATAGTCATGAAGCAAGCCTTCATGAGGAAGTATCTGATGTGGACCTTCAGAATTAATGTTCCCACTATTGGGAACTGAAAGAGTAGAATCTTGAATTCGAACATATAATTTTCTGAGGGCTTCAAGAACTCTAGCATTGAGTAAGGCCTTGTTACAGATTGGCCCTTGATTTCATGACTGTGTTGGGTGGGTCTTCTTCTTAGATGCCTTCTTACTCAATTTGGACGGTTTATGTGACTGCTCGTAAGAAATGATCATGTTAGGCTGATTATCTCCACTCAATCCAGGTGTATGTGCCGGAATTGGTTGTCCGTATGATATGGGTGTGTACGCCCCAAAACCCTCTTGGACTGGAACAGATGTGTGTGTCTGTTCTGGAGTGAAATGTTGAGGTGTCACTCCACTGGTAGGGATAGATTTATGTGTCATTCCCTGGGATGCTTCTAAAACTGTTATAATAACCTGGAAGGCATCCAGAATATGAGCAGGGATTTGTTTCTGCTCTTTCACCATTGATAGAATATTCTTGGTGACTTTAGATACCAGAACAAGGATATATGTCCATTTTGTGATTGGAATTGGTGTCTGTTCCTGCTCTTTTCCTCCTTTTTCTATCAATGAATCTTGAATATAATCAAGTGTGGGGGTAGAGAGTTGAGCTTGCCTCTTGTTTGTTGCTGGAGCTTTCCGACTGATTTCCCTGAATGCTAAAAAACGAGACTGTTAGTAAGCCTGATCAATACTATCAGGTGTATGTGCCTGCTGATTTCAATCCATTGAACACGGTTGACGAGCCTCCTTCAACACTGACAGATGAGGTTACTCGAAGGATTGATGAGTTCAAGAAGGTGTATGTTCCCGTTTACTAGTTTCCAACACATTGGGTTGGCAGTATTCATCGTATGTAGTCAGATGAGCTTGATGACTAGCTGATGATTTATAAACAGGTGTATGTTCCTGTATATAGTACTCCATCGGAATTGCCTAGAGGGATTGGCATGATGATTCCAGATGAGTCTGCTAGATAGCGGAATTAAAACAGACGGGTGTGTGTGCCTGCTAGTAGCTTGACACCATGTTAGGTTGGTGGACTTCTCCGGAGATGGAAGAGATGAGAACTTTCTCATTGTTGACTAGATTCTGGCTTTGGAAGTTCGTCGTGCCTACTCGGGTTCGAGGAACCTGAGCCAAATTCCAGGAGTTGATACCCTCATCATGTTAAGGGCACACTGCCACACAAGTCTGGTGGTGATTATTGATGGGAGCCCTCGGGAAGTACTCTAATCTTCATGAGTTAAGGCCCTATTGGACCTGCTCATTCACCACCTCAGAATATGGGAGTGAATGGTGACTGTGTTCTAGGGATAACATCCTGAAACGGTTGGAGACAGTGGTTGAAACAACCAGCTTCATGATCACTGGTCATCGCTGTCCAGACGACCAAGGTGATTTGTTCACTTGGAGGGCTTGTCGAGAAGCCTCCAGAGTTGGAATAGTACTGTGTTGACAGTACTCCTTAACCAGTGCATTCGACACCTAGAGTTGAAGACGCTGAGTAGGTGATGTCTTCCTCAGAGCGGATGACGGTCCAGTAGGAGCAGCAGCAGATGCATTCATAGTAAATGTTTTCATAGCAGAGGTATTCACTGACGTGAGCTTATGAAAACCCATTCTTATAATGCAGATGATCGTGGAAAAGAGTGCATATTTGATATAACATATGTAATAAAGAAAATTCCGTCCACTACATTTTTTGGATAAGCACATATGTTATTGACTATTTCGTTGGACCTCTCATTGAGTTTTAAATAAGGGCCTAACAAATATGTAAAACACCATTTTAACATGATTAAGGATTCACATTGGGTTAACCATTTTTTTCCTCTGGAATTGGGGATGATCTATTTGATTTAAGATTCAAACATTCCATGCAGTTTCTAAAGGGTTTGATCTTTGAACCAGAAACATCCAATGATTCTATAACCATTTGGACCTACTTTCCAAAGGTAGGTGCTAATTAGTTGTGAACTGTTGAGACTTAGGAACTTTCATTGGTCGAGAGGATGGGAGGTCAGACTCATCACACCATTTTGAGGGGAATTTTTGTCTACTCCATGACTCTCTGTATAGATTTATGTTATGTTCATTAATCCTAATTACATTACCAAGTATAAAATGAGCTGTTCATTAGATCTGAAAATCAATGATTATTTAATTTAAGAAATTTAGATAATCTTTTATATGTATTCGATATTCTTCATCGATAGATAATAATATGTATTTGTTAGTGATTCTTGGTCAAAATTATCCTTCGACACATTAAATAAAAGTCTCTTGGTTGTTATGATGAACATGCTAGTTTTAAAGCCACTTAGTGGGGAACTTGAAGTTTATTGTCGTTCAGAAAGACATGAATTATTTTAGAGTTGGGATCATACTCGCAGATGGTCTACCTACGTATCATTTTTTTAGAAAAAGAATCAGAACCCACATATTTCGAGTAAGGGATTATGATGTTATATATGATTTATGGCTCAATGAAAGATGTCATAATTACTATTACACTCTAAGCTCATGTGAGTCATGCTCGGTGTGAGAATCAAGAGATATTGGTAAGACCAGACAATTGTTCCATGAAAGATGAAATCATAAGAAATGATGTGGGGATTATGTATATATGAATTCCCCAATAGTTGAAGATTAGGATTTACTTTAGGGATGAAATCCATGAACAAGGTCCATAAAGGTATATGTACTTTATGGAGAGTTGGATACTCTAATCCTTGGCCTTACTCCTAAGGAAGATGCCCAAGTTAGGAGGGGACTTATGATTTGGTTTTACTTTTGAGAAGGAAGCCTAGATCAAAAGTAAATTAGGACTGGTTAAAAGAAATTAGGACTGGGGCATACTCTTGAGAAGGTTTCCCAGGTTAAGGGACTTGGGCTTACTCCTAATGAGGATTCCCATATTTTGGAACTTGAAGACTGGGGATTACTCTTTAAAAGGAAGCCCATGAAAATGGAATTATGTCGGCGGATTAATTCTAAGGAGGATACCTAGTTTAGGGGAATTGGGGCTTACTCTTCAAAAGGAGCCCCAAATTAATGAGGACATAGACTGGTGCTTACTCCTGAAAAGGAGGCACAGATTAAAAGAATTTAGACTGGGGATTACTCCTGAAAAGGAGGCCAGATTAAGAGAATTTGGACTGCGGATTACACTGGAAAAGGAGGCCCACGTTAAGGATCATCTCATCTTAAAGGATGAGGTTGAATTAATGAACTCTCTAATTTTTGTGATGTAAAGATGTGTAAATCACTAGGCTTTGAGAGATGTTACACACAATTCCTTTCAGATAAGGAAGCCAACAAGGAAAACATGCATTAAATGGCTTTGGAGAGTGTTATGAAGGCTTATTCATGAAGAGTAGAGGAGGATAGGTGTAAGAGGGGTGAAATTGGTAGAAAGGGCACCCGAAAAGGGAAGGGTGCGCAAATACTGAGTGGGCGTGCAAGTACTGCGTGGACGCGCAATTACTGTGTGGGTGCACAAGTCCTGGTCGCACATGTGTACCTGCGCGACACATGGGTACTTGCGCACTGGAAAATCCTTAGGTTAAACCTTGGGTGTGTCATGGATCAAACCTTTAATACTACCCCTAAAGACTTCCAGAAGAGAGGCACACAAATTATATGGAAGGGGTAAGGTGGTGCCCAAGTGTGTCCATTTCCCTTAGGGGATTGCCACCTAGGCACGCATATGTTCATGAGTTTCAACACTTATTCCTTCCTCACCCTCTAAAGATCTTCCGTTCAATGTAAGAAATTACCTTAGAAGTGTTCAGATGCATTGAGAAGAGACTAGGATGATAAATTCCAGAACCTCAAATTTGACCTCCCAATGCCCTAGTCGCTTCTCAAAGCTTCCGAAAACTTATAAGGTAATTTCTTACCTAGAACAGAAGATCAAAATAGGGGGAGGAAGGCTTAAGTGCTGAAACTCATCAACACTTTCACACCTAGGTGGCCATCCCTCTAAGGGAAAAATCCACACTTGCGCTCCACCTTACCCCTTCCATATAATTTTCGCGCCCCATTTCTTGAAGTCACTAAGGGTAGTATTAAAGGCTTGATCCAATCCTCGCCTATGTTCTACCTTAAGGATTGTCCGGCGTGCATGTACCCATGTGTCGCACAGGTACACCTGCGCAACCAAGACTTGTGCGCCCACGTAGTACTTCCGCGCTCATGCAGTACTTGCACGCCCCTCTTTTTTTAGGTGCCCCTCCTACCCATTTCACCCCTCTTACACCTATCCACCTATCCTCTTTAGGATTAATCATCCATAACACTCTCCAATGATATTTATGGAATAATATCCTTGTTAGATTCCTTATCTGAAAGGAATTATGTGGAACATATCTCAAAGACTAGTGATTTACACATCTTTACATCACTAAAGTTAGAGAGTTCATTCATTCAACCTCATCCTTTAAGATTAGAGAATCCTTATCCCGAGCCTCCTTTTCAAAATTAATCCCCAGTCCAAATTCTCTTAATCTGGGACTCCTTTTCAGGAGTACTCCCAAGTCTAAATTCTCTTAATCTGGGCCTCCTTCTCAGGACTAAGACCGAGTCCAAATTCTCTTATTATGGGCCTCGTTTTCAGTAGTATTCCCCAGTCCAAGTCCTCATTAATTTGGGCATCCTTTTCAAGGGTCAACCCAAGTCCCCTAAACTAGGTTTCCTCTTTAGGAGTAAGCCCCAGTCATTATTCCCTTAACATGGGCTTCCCTTTTCAGGAGTTAGCCCTAGTATCCATTTCCCAAATATGGGAATCCTCCTTAGAAGTAAGCCCAAGTCTCTTAACCCGGGCATCCTTCTCAGGTGTAAGCCCTAGTCTTAACTTCAATTTACCAATCCTAATTTACTTTTGATCTAGGCTTCCTTCTCAGAAGTAAAACCCAATCATAAGTCACCTCCTAACTTGGGCATCATCCTTAGGAGTAAGCCACAAGATTAGTGTAACCAAATCTCTATGAAGTACATATACCTTTATGGACCCTCTTCCTAGATTTATTCCATGATGTAAATCTTAATATTCATCTATTTCGGTAGTCATACATACATAATCCCCACATCATTTCTTATGATTGCATCTTTCATGGGATAATTGTCTGGTTTTACCAATATCTCTTGTTTCTCACACCGAGCATGACTCACGTGAGCTTAGAGTGTAAAAGTAATTATGAAATATTTTTTTAAGCCATCAGTCATACATACACATCATACAACCTTACTCGAACTACATGGGTTATTAAAACATTTTATAAAAAAGGATATGTAGGTATCCCATCTACGGTTACGATCCGAACTCTCAAATAATCAATATCCTTCTGAATAACAATAAACATCAATTGACCCACTGAGTGGATTTAAAACAAGCATGATCATCATAATGACAAAGAGATTTTATAAAATGTTTCGAATGATACCATTTTCCAAGAATCTCTAACAAATACAGATTATTCTCTAGCGATGAAGAACCTCAAATACATATAAAAGATTCTATAAATTTCATACATATAATAATCATTGATTGTCAGATCAAAAGATATTCTCATTTTATACTTGGAAATGTAATAACTATTAATGAACATAACATAAATCTATAAAGAGAGTCCCAGAGTAGACAATAATTACCCTAAAAAAGGTGTAATGAGTCCGACCTCCCATGTTCTTGAACAATGAAAATTCCTAATTCTCATCAGTTCACAACTAATGTGAACCTACCATTGGAAAGTAGGTGCAAATGGATATGGAATCATTGGATGTTTCCGGTTCTATGAACAAACCATTTAGAAACTGCTTGGATTGTCTGAATAGTAAATGAAAGAGATCATCCCCAATTCCAGAGGAAAAAATCTCACAGAACAGAGCCATAAGCTGCCACTCACTGCTGGCCTCTTGAACTGCATGAATCTAAGTTCTCCTGGTCAACGCATCTACCACTGCGTTTGACTTTCCTGGAATATAGGAAATCTCTAAATCAAAATAATGATGATACTCAACCCACCTACACTATCATAGATTCAAATCACTCTGAATGAAGATGTAATTGAGACTCTTGCGGTCAGTGAAAACCACCATGTGCTCTCCCAGAAGGTAATGTATCCAACATCGCAAGCCATGAACGACAACTGCCAACTCCAGATCTTGCATTGGGTAGTTCCTCAAATGTGGCCTCAAATGCCGAGACCCATACAAACGACTTCGTCTCCCTACATAATCACAGCACCCAGTCTGATACCTGACGCATAAAAATAAACAATATAGTTCATTCCTGGCTCTAGAAAGACTAGTATAGGTGCTGACGTCAACCTTCCCTTCAGCTCCTAAAAGGCTGACTCGCAAGAATCTGACCATAAGAACTTCACCCCCTTCATTGTCCGACATGTCAATGGTGTTACTGGGTTTGAAAAGTCCGGAATGAAGCGTCTTTAGTATCCATCCATCCGTAGGAAACACCGTACCTCAAATACATTCTTTGGATGCTCCCAGGAAACTACAAGCCTCACTTTCAATGGGTCCACAGATAATCCTACCTTTAAGATGTCGTGACCCCAAAAGTGAATCTAGTCTATCCAAAAGTGGCACTTCAAAAGTTTAGCATAAAGCCGATGCTCACTTAGTATACTCAGAACGATCTCTGGATGGATAGCATGGTCGAGTAAAGTGTGATAGTACACCAAGATACCATCCCTGGAGATCACGAAGAAGGAATCTATGTAAGGATGGAACACTCATTTCATCAGTTCTTTGAAAACTGCTGGCGCATTCGTCTGACCGAACGACATAACAATATACTTGTAGACACCATACCTGCACTTGAAGGCTGTTAGAGGTATTTCTGATTGTCTAACACGCAAGTGATGATAATTGTACCTCAAATAGATCTTTTATAACACTCGGGATCCTTGAATATAATCAAATAGGTAATTAATCCTTAGAAAGTGATATCGGTTCTTGACCGTCAACTGGTTTGACTTCCGATAATCCACACAGAGCCAAAGGGTATCGTCTTCCTTCTTCACAAACAAGATATGTGAACCCCAAGTAGAAGTATTGGGTTGGATAAAACCCTTTTCCTTCAACTCCTCCAACTCTTTCTTGAGCTCCTGCAACACAGGTGTAGCCATCATATAAGGATGAATGGACACCGGTGCCTCTCCTGACACGAGCTCAATAGAGAAGTATACCTCTCTCTTCGGAGGTAAACCTGAAAATTCCTCTCGAAAGACATCCTTGAAACGATCCACCACAGTAGGAAATTATAACTATGAAGTCCTATGGTCATCCAAATAAAGACTAGAAATTTGGGCCATCACCCTTCCTAGCCCATGATGCTCGATTCCTGCTCGACTCGCCTGAACATCCCATTCACCTCTATGATGAAAAGATTCACCCTCTGGTGAAATGAAACTCACCTTGTGGGGATAATAGTCAACGACATCCTAGAAGGGAACCAACTAGTTCATCCTGAGAATGAAATCATATCCTGTCATCTATAGGACATAGAGATCCAATAAGAAAAAATACCCTGCAACCTCGAGAGGGAACTCTGTACACTGACGTACACTAGATTTCCTCGTCCCCAAAGGTGTGTCTAGTGCCAACAAGTCAGCAGAAGAGAAGATACAGAGCACAAGGCTCTCCACAACAGTAATAGAGATAATGTTATGTGTAGCACCGATATCGAAAAGGTCTGAAGATATAAATAAGTCTACTAAAATCGTACCTCAAGCTGTAGAAGGTCCAGGATCCTGCTCCTGATAGGTCTGTTCCACCGCAAAAAGTATGGCCTACACCGTGGCCCTGTGACCCTGCCTGAACACTCTGAGTTGATCCTCCATGCTGGCGCTAAAGGATAGGTGACTGACTACCACGACCTCGACCACCATCTCGGCCCGAATAGCCGGATGAACTACAGTCCCTCGACTGGTGAGAAACTGCTGGTGCTGATCTTGAATGAGGACTCATGGGAGTACCCCCGACACTAGCTACTGGTGAGAAAACCTAGAAGAAATGTTGAAGGTTACCCATCTTACCACAATATTAGCACTCCACTGGGTCTCTATAGCACTGCATCCTCGTGTTCCCCACCCTTCCACACTGGTAGCATACTACCTGGATACCGGAAGATGTATCTCGCCTCCTCGGATCAATGTTCATAGACTCCCTAGAGCACTTCATGTTTTCAGCACCTCCCTGGCTCATAGCTCTAGAGTCTCTCAGATTGGGCTCTGTAATCATTGCCTAGTTGATGATAAAAGTGATGAAAGTCAAATGGAAGATATTCATCTACGAGAAGATCTCCCTCCTGAGACCATCCTCAAACATCCATGCCAAGAACACCCCATATCCACCCTAGAGGGGTGTGAAATGCTGCAGATCGGTGAAACGAAAAGAATACTCTATAATAGATAGAGTACACCGATCAAGACTCATGAACTCCCGGGCTCGATCAGCCCTCAGGGACTCAAGGTAGAAGTAGTCGTAAAACACAGGCTGGAACTCCTCCGAAGCCATAACCTTATAATGTCCCGCCTATGAGATCACATAGAACCAACTCTTGGCAGAGTCTCGAAGCATGTAGGTAGCGAGCTTGACCCGCCTTTCTGGAGGCATCTACAGATGCTCAACGATAGTCAGAATGGCCTCTAGCCATGACTCTGGAGCCTATGGTCCTCCTTCGTCCGAGACATTTAGAGGATGCTAATGCTAGAAAACCCGCATCAAGTCTAAAATTGATGAGGCAGGAGGCGGTGCTCCCCGAATGGTCTGCATCATCCTCATAAAGGATTCTTTTAACGGCGCATCAGTGCCTACAACTAGTATGACATACGATTCCAAGGCTGGACTGACCGTAGGATCGACATGAAGTCCCTGATCAGCCATATCTGGTGTCTGATCACCATCTGGATACTGACGTACCACTGGAGGACATCTTAGAGGAATATCTCTGAAGGATCAAAAGCATACCTTAAATAAGGAAAACAGGGACAGAGAACAAAGGATTAAAAACATAAACACGAGAAAGAAACACTCATGTTTTACAAAACGTTACTACACTGCATGTACTAAACTCTTTTCCCATTCCTGTGTCTCCTTGCATGGCTAAACCACACGGTCTTCTTAAACTGAGACTACAAGGCATGTTCTGAACAAAAACATCATATTCTGGATGATTTTCCCGACCCGTGTTGTTGGAGACATGGACACGTACATAGGTGACCCTTAAACTACATGTTCTGAAAAAACACGGCGTGCATATGAGGAGATAACACCGACCTGTGTTGTTCGTGACATGGCCGGGTACCTGGAACAAGACTACACGGCGTGTTCTGAAAAAACACGGTGTGTTCTAATCGAGCTTCATCGGCCCGTGTTATTAGTGACACGGCCGGGTACACAGCTCTATACTACATGTCATGCACGTACCGTACACGGCGTGTTCCTGGAGATTTTCACAACCCGTGTTTCGGCTCACATAGTAAGTGACATGGATTAAAACAAAACGACATGTATATATAATGTACACGCCGTGTATTCTGGGTTTTTCTGGGTAGTAGCTCCGAAACTGCACCGAAGACCAGAAAACACTGAAAAACGAGCATGAAGGTGCGAAATTCCAATTCGTGAGGGCCCATACTCCCCAAGAATCAAAGCTCGACATCCAATACAATCACATATAAGGAAAAAAAGTCAATGATTCACCAATTTCCGATTCAAGAGGGCCCATAATACCTAAAGAACCAAAATTTTGTGTTCATTTAATCAAATTACAATACAAATGTCCAATATCCAATAGCATAGATTCTATCAAAGCATAATTCACAATATCATGAATAATCTACACAAAGTCTATCACAACAACATGAAATCGTTAATGCACACTAGATGGCATGTCAAGAATTCATGGCATGTTATTTCTAAAAAGTGACTATATGATGCATGATATGGAATACCCTCATCTCGTCAGCTTGTGACAAAAATAGATCCACAATATCAACAACAATAACAACACAAGACATGTGAATCACTCTAGGTGAAATCAGATCAAATGTAACACAGAAAAACTAGGTAACTATAATAAGCGAGGTAGATTGGGTTTTCCCGGTAAAAGGGTCAGCTACTACCGAGCATAACTTAATACCAAGTACTGATTCCATCCTATCCCTGGATAACGGCACCAAACAGTAATCAAGAGAAAATAAACCCTCTGATACCACTTTGTAACATCCCAGTTCCGGAAGCCACGCAGAGGCGCCCTATACCCGGTTGGTCACATGGCGTCATGCGCATTTCCTCAAACACCAGAGGCTTCCAATTAGTAGTGGGGTCCGTGGATGTGATAGTGGGGAAACTATTCCCTCATTGGAAGAGTGTACAACGAAAGAAAAAAAAAGATAACAGAAGAAACCATAACCATCCATACAAGAGTAAATGATAAACAGCGAAAGATGAACAATAAACCACTAGAGCACACACACATGTATGTAAAATAATGCATGATACTTATGTCTAGGAAAGCAGCCAAACAAGTCGCAATGATGATTAAAATTTTAAACCAATGTGAAAATGAAAACAGGTAAACTCCTCAGCATCGTATGCCATAGCTTGGTCCCACGCTCTCAAACTCCATAGAAAGTTATGTACCTGATGTAGAAGGACGCTTGCCCTTGTCTGTAGAAGCAACAATATAATCTGTTTGGGCCCAAAAGCATGTCCCAAATAGGGTGTGAGACAAGGTCCTTGTAGTAAACCACCCAAATATCTGTGCCTAATAGTCAGTTAATACATGGAAGAAAAAATATAGGAAGCAGTAAACGGGAAACCACACAATAGCTACAATCCACTGACTGAAAATTATTTTTTATTAAGAAAACACTTTTGCGGGAAAAGTGAGAAAACATAAAGTTCAAAAAACACCAAACAACCCCAAACAAGAAAACAGAAACAACCTCTTCCAAGAATAAGCAGCAACCGTCATCTCCAATGAAGGACCAATCAGCGATCCCATGCATGCATGGTCCTTACCAATGGCAAATCCATCCCTCTCAGTCAACCAAATCCCAAATGACCTACAAAGGAGATAGCAGCGTGCTCAAGCCCATCTGAGTCGATCTGACTCTCATAAATTTCCACACACATCAAGGGAAAAAAATAGGTAACCCCTTGGGTAGTTCTCAGAGCCTAACACTTATGGTTCAACCTATAAGTACTAGAAATCCTCTAGGAAGTACACACAGTCTCGCCCCTCTTGTTCAGCTCATGAATATACACTCTACAAAAGCACTCACTATCAATTACCCATATAGTCTCGTATCATACTAAAGGCTCTCAGGGGAAGCATTCAATGTCTAATTCCCCATGTGGCCTACTTTAAGGAACTATAGACTCTTCGAGGAATCACTCGATGTCAATTCCCCATGTGGTCTCTTATCATAAATTAAAGACACTCTAGAGAAGCCCTTACACCCATTATCCCTATGGTCCACTACACTAGGTTCTATCAGCCCTGTGTAAAAAAAACATGCATCGCGCTTGTATTGCCCCAAGTAAACCTCAAGAACTACTTTGCTACCATTCTATGGCACAACAACAAAACAATATTACAGTTCCACCATCCTACAACTAGGAATGGAAATTGGAAAAACGCCAAATAAGAAAAACAAGTATAGAAAAACATCCATAGTACAGTAAAAACAACCCTATTCACAAGAAATTACCTCTACTCTAGAAATCATGCAATGCAGGCAACAAAAAGGGAAAAACCGGAAACATACAATACCCCGCTCAAGGGTATTGGTGGAATTTGCACAAAATATTTACAAACTCCCTAAAGAAAGGAAAAAACCACCTACCTCAATGCTAGATGAACGTTATATGTGAAACACGATGATTGGTTATCCTTAAAACGTAGAGGATCTACGAATATGTCAAAAATTATCAACCAACTGTATCTTGATAAAGAGGAGGAATTAGAAAACAGGGCTCCAGGAGAAGGAATAACTCACCACTATGGTTCCAACGCAATAGACATCGGTCTATTCGGAGAATAGATGGAGGCACGGGAGCACAGAGAAGATCCGTGATCGTACAACATCTCTTGGATGAACAAAACCTAGACGAAATGTGTTCTGTCCGTCAGGCGCGACCCCAGTGCGTTTTATGAAAAAAAAAATCACGGTGTGTACTTCTTGAGTACACAGCGTGTACTTATTGAGTATATGATATGTACTCCATTTTTTTGTACTATGATTTAAGCGGCCTCCTCTTCACCCCTACACACCATGTGTGTGGCTCGGACACGACCAGCACACAACCTGGCATGGAAATGGAGTACACGATATGTACTCATAATGTACACATAGTGTACATCAAAATTTTCCAGAAACTCCTCTATTCTCAAAAACTCCAGAAAAAGAAAATACATATCCGAAACAAAGATTCGGGTTCTTACAACAAGGATCAACTATCCTATAATCATATAATATATGGTCCATGCCAATCCATAACACATAACCAAGAGAAGATAATAGATATAGCACATCACAAAATATGTTTGGAACAAAATAATCATAGATAATAGGGAAATCTTGCCCCTAATTAATGTGTCTAGCATTCCCAGATAAATGAACAGTCACAGCTCCAAACTCAAGGAACATTGTCCTTCACTATGAAATCTGATATCAGGCCCCAATAAATATCTTTATTGAATAATTTGTTTTATTACATATAGAATTTAAATTTTATTTATTCACATGTTCCAACTATGGGAAACCTATAGAATCAAGTGAGTACAAGCTATCAAAAGCTAATCACGATCTTCACATTAAAACTAGTTTCATCAAATTGTTCGGAGAATTATTCTCCATTAACATGATATTTAATTATAATAAGTGAAAATAAAAAGCGTTCTTCACTTTGATTAATAATTACATTAAGCATATGGAAGAAAATTTAATTATAAATTCCAATTATATCATTGTTATTATTTTCAAATTTTTAGAGGCAGCTGACTCAAAAATTCATCTTACATAATTATATATAAGAATATACATTATAAATTATTTCTATATTTATTATATTTAACTATTTATTGTATGGAAAATATGAATACACATACCCTAAAAAGAAATGTAATAAAAAATAAAATCAATATGAAAACCAGAATAATAGTATAAATCACATCATTATATAATCACTAAACAATTCATTATTAATATGGACAAAAAATATTTGTATTTTTTCATTTCCATACCTAGGGAAAAATCATTATAAATCCATGATTTCATGGAAATAAATCGGAAAACTAATGAGTCCTCTACCTTAAATCTATCAATGTTCTTCAGATGAGAATGGAACAAAACCTTAGACCCCAATAACCAATCTTTCATGAATCCTCATCCCTCCAAGGATAGCATGACTGAACCACACAAATAAAAAACAGTGAAAAAATAAACTATGAACATGGAGATGTTCCACCCACACGATAAAAGGAGAAACAAAAATAAAAAGATCAATGAACAATTAGAGAAATGTAACAACATTCCTCTTATCACCACATACCGATTATGGGATTCCAATAATCTACCCCTCTGAATTAGTAACAAAAATCCTAAAGATAGGGTTGTTGGATATCATTGCAGTTAAGATGGTTTTATGTTATTAAAAAAATTCGAGATGATACAACATTAATTGGTGTGAATCATAATGGAATTACATGAAATTAACCCCTTTAATTTTCTATAAATGACAGGCTTCATATATCGGTTAAAAACACATCACCTCATATCTTTTTATCCATAATATTTACACATCATGAAACACCCGATAAAATGGACTAGAAAAATTCATGTAAAAATTCTAGGCCCTAAATAGGCTCTCACCCAACCTGTGAACTATATATACATGATGTGAAATAATTACACTAAGTGTACCCTCCACAATTCAGGTTTTCAATAGTAGAACCCTTCTAGACTCACTCCATAACATCTTTGATATCCATAAGCATTAGAAATGTGAAAAGGGTTCCACTACACTGATATATCACCATATATTAGATAATTATCAAACTATTTTTCACCTCAAGAATCTAAAACCAAGTTCTCAAAGGAAACACAAAGGAGGTCATCTGAAAAACCATTCATTGAGATAACTCTCATAGATCTTTCCATCATAGGATCTCAATAACCTCATGAGAGGAGAAAGACAAAACCAAAAAAATCCAAAACAAAATCTTTATCATTATCCTAGGTGAGATAATTATAAAATTATAGAAAACATATTACTAGAAAAATAGGAAACAATCTCAGAAATTAAAAATGTCAGCATCCAAAACCAATATTGAGAAAATATAATAGATCGGGGTACTATGTGTGAATCCACAACTCACATCCCCAGGTACTCTCCATCACATGAAAATTATTCCAAAGTAAAGAAATCAAGGGAATATTATGTCCATAAAACACCTTCTCCTTGTAGTGTTGGATCTCCACCGACCAGTCCTCAACGGTCTTATCATCTTCATCATCGATCATGCTCTAATTTATGACATGAGAGTAATTATGAAGATAACATCATAGATAAAACAAGTTAAAAATATAATTTATCCAAATCATTTATGGGGAAGTACTACCTGATATTCCATGGATCCAACATGATCAAACACCTATAAAGGCCCATCAAACATTGAATAATAAATACTCCCATGACCAAAACATCACCTCCCCTATTGAGGAGTCTCCTTTATGAGGATGCAATCTCTATCCACAAAATCAATATGTGTCCTCCTATGACTGAAATAGGTCTTAATGATATTTATTGGACGTTAGAATATCTTGAATCACCTATAAAAGTTCATTTTTATTATACAATAGTTCTATCACAAGGATAAATTCTTCTTTGAACCCACACCAGTACTACATAAAATTTAAATGTAGGCCATACAAAGATTCATAAAGATCCATACCAATGGATGAGTGGAAACTATTATTAAAAAAGCTCAAAATGGAAGGTTCTTTATCCAAAATACTCCAAACTCTAAGACACAAGTAACCAAAACATCCTCAAGTGTCCAAATGGACTGCTCTATATGACCGTACATATATCGTTTAAATGTAGTTTTAAGATATAATTGACATCCAAAATCATGTTGGAGACCTCTCCACACCTTGGAGGTAAAATGAGGATCTTAATTATAGATGATCATCTTTAGGACTATATAGAGTCACACCCCCACCTCAATATATTTCCTTAATAAAATCACCACTGATCTCAACTCCTAGAACTCTATAAATTCAGGTGATTTTTTCAAATGATCCATTGTCACCCATATAACATCATATCCTCCCAAGTATCAATGTAATCCAGTAACAATGTCCATTAATATGTAAGACAGCTTCTACTGCGGAACGTCGAATGTATCTAGTATTCCAGCAAGGACACATTGATAAGTCTTAATCATATGGAAGTCCAAACATCCTGAATTAACTATGATACAACATGATTTAAAATAGAAAATTAAAACTATCCTTTCAAGTCTCAATAAATCATTTTCAAACTAGTATGTACCACAAAATTTGAGCTATGGATCATTTTGTGAACTTTATCATGCATCAATGAAAGAATAAAAATCATTTCCCATAATATCTCCAATTTTTATCCATCCTCATTCAAACCATTAGGCTCGTCACTAAAAAATAACTCTATCCCTCCAAAACATCACCTCAAAACCCCTTAACCCGGAATCATTCTCATAATACACTATTGAAAACATTACATCTATAGGTAAAATGAATAATCTACAACCAATCTATCCCATATATATATGAATTAATTATAGTTCTTCTATAAATTCCCATGAAAATCTAGATTCAGGTACGGAATCACTGTGTGAATCCCTACACCGAGAACCAACTACAAAATTTCCATTTCCACTTCTGTAATATATATTAATGTCATCGTATTTCTGAATTTGATACAATGATATAGACTCAATTTGATGTCACATTTGGAGATGAAATACCTTAGGATCTTATGATTTTTAAAACCCATAGAAAACTCTTCAATGATGTAATGTTTCCTCCAAATCAAGTAAAACACAACTTCTGTCAACTCAAGATCATGAGTTCTATAGATATTCTCATGATGAAATAACATTAATGAATTATATAAAGAAACCAATCTATATATAATTATAAAATATCCTAATCCATGATGTAATGCGTCATAGGAAATATCAAATTGATGTCCATCCACTTGTAAACAAAGGATCGGAGTGTTGAATAAATTTTACTCCTGGTACTCAAAATATTCCTAACACTATTCAATAAAAATAAATTCATAATCCTCTAGATTAAGGAAGTAAAATGAGTCAAAACATGATTTTTATCAACTATTAACAAACTTTAATATACTACAAGTTCATAGAAACACCACAAGTGTTCCAATATCTTAGTGGATACCAATGTCACAACTTCTAATATCATGGAATTATCCATAGATACTCCCTATTAGGACTCAACAAACCCGAATAAACATACTTCAAGATACTTGAAATGACACTATGAAAAATTTGTAAACATATTTTTTTTATAAATAACTCACATAAGAATAAATAAATGGTCAGTATGGTCAACCTCAAATGTGATGTTTATTAGGATTTAATCATGGAAAAGAACCAAGAAATTATCCTAGAACAGTGAGAACACTACTTTCATCATCACCCTAAACATGTCTAGAGAATTCCTCACAAAAATTGGCAATAATATGAAATCATAATTCCCATGATAAAAATTGAACTAAGCCTTCTGAATATCGTCATAAGCCATCCAAATTTAATAATATCCTCATCAAAAATTTCTCTTAAACAACCTAATTTCTCCAATTAATTGATCAACTATACATCGATATGTGGAAAAGGATATTTGTTCTACATTTTTAATTATATCAAGGTATCAATAGTGATAACAATATAATGTCTATAATCATCATTATTTATGAAAAAATTATTACACCCAATGTTGACACACTCGGCCAAATGAAGCATCACTACAATAGATAATAATGATGTAATCATATCTCTCACAGCTCAAAGGGCCCAATATTATATAGAGACATCTATATTGGAGACAATATTAGCTATAACTGAGTCCCAAAATAAATATATCATTGAGGGATTAATGGTATAACCTCTTATAGAATGAATTTTGAGTTCTCTTCCACAAAATTGGGAAACACCAACTACTGAACATCTAATGAGTTTAGAAATAACTTGTCTATGGAGTAAGATAATGAATAAAAATTACTCTAACCCATACAATGGTCTCACACACTAACAAACATAGCTGGATTTCTGTAAACATTAGAAAACATAACCTTCCTCCAGATGAAATCCACCATAGATTTCACTGAATAAAACAAATCCATGTTGATGATGAGGTTATAAGGTGGTATTCATAAAAATAATAAAAAATAAAAAGTGCATTATTCCCACATAAGTAGTGCATAGTCTCGAAATACATCGTACATTCTAGCTTGACCTCAAAATGGTATAGTGAATTTGAAGAGAACTAGAATCCTCTTAACCTCATATCCTAAAGCATAGATAAGTGTAGGTGAAATAAAGGTATGTTTCACTCCAGAATCCAAGAAATACTGAAACAATATAAAAAACAAAAATGGCACGTTGAATGATATCTATCTCAAATTGAGCTAGAAATTTTATTGCATGTAGTAGAACACATCCAGATGCATAACCACTATGACCCTACAGATAAACACCTCCAAAATCAAACTCTACTATCCGAGGATACAGAGCATATAAATGATTTATTAAAAATTTCCATTTCCCTCTTTTTGGTTCCAAGACAACAACACCCTAATATTTCTTCATCCGCTCAAAATGACTGAATAGAGTCACCAGAAGAAGAAATATTGAAAGAAACTGACTACTTAGAAATTGTTGTCACTCTCTCTATTTATGAATTTATCCTCGATAATAAAAACACACATTTGATCCCTTACAATAGGTCTAAGATACACCAAACCTAGATAAATTATATGGTAAGGGATAATACCTACTACTGGATAACAGGAAAATATTTTTTCTATGAACCTGGAAACACTAGAAAATCGCTCTACTTCATGAGATATCCTAATTAATCCCCTATCATGATGATCCAGTTCTAGAAAGTTTCCTCCCAATAATCTATTCTCTTGGATTCATGTCAGATTACATCATTATAGTAATGTGATGACCTTGTGATGTATCAATAGATAAAAATACTCATCATAATGCCTCACCCTAGGCTCATAATTATCTAATAGGTACTAAGAATATTTTTGAAAGGTCCTTAAATGGATCCCAACTCTAACTTGATGGAACTCCCATGTTCAAGGGTAAGAATATCTTAGTGAATATACTCATTTTTGATCTATGAATGAAACTCTACTAAACACTGGTCATGGAACTTCTCCCAGGAAACATCCAACTTTTCATGATCCCCGAGGAACGAGAACAACCACTTCCTCATTGGTCCATTTGCATTAGCACAACCAAAAAAATAGAGTTCTCCTTCTGTGTATAGATCAAACTGAAATCCATACCAACCTACATCAACTAGTTATATATGATTGAATCTGAAATGGGCCCCTCATTAGTTTTTCTTCTAATGCACTAAAGATCTCAGAGTATCCTCTTATGAGTATCATCTTCATAAACCTCTACACTATAGTGATCTTCTATGACATTCGTCTTAACATCGCATGTCTTAAGATGATGAGGTCATTAACCTGTATCCATTCATACAAAAATATAAAACTATTGGAGCTTCAAAATCTAGAATATGAAACAAATTAATAAATTAATGAATAAATTATATTTTATTTTTATTTTTAACCTATCCCAGGTTTTATCCTATTTAAAAATAGGAAGAATGATAAATTACACATGACCATTTATTAAGTATCTCCCTTCAACTAGTATCACTTCATTTAATAGGCATATTAAACATAATGTTCCATCAATTAGATCATAGGGGACCCTAAATAAACATGTCCAAATCAGTCTCTTATATTTACCTCACATACTATATTTAAATAACACCATTATCCTACAAACCTATTTAATCTCACTTTCCCCCAACTCCAATATCAATATTATACCTCAACCTAAACCTGTGATACCACTATGACATGTAAAACTCCCAATAAGAATAGCACTCCTGGTCTGACAACGAGGGTAGGATGATGGTGACTACTAGAGACCCACCTCCACTTGGTATTTGGTAAGAAACATGCACCGAGGGTATAATAAACATGCATGTGGGGGACATCACCCTCTATAAGAACATGAATAAGTGTGATATAATGAATATACACCACGAAAAACCTTCTCATACATATATTTATATATATATATATAAACCCCAAGTTCATCGATACAATTTCATATATTTCTATAAAAATTTAAAGGGAACCTCTAAGTACTAGAATGTAAAGATAACAGTGACCAAGAAGGCCAAAACGCTCATGGAAAACAATGATATAGTAATATCAAGCCAAATAAATTACCTCCTTATGCTAACATGAAAAAAATGTTCATACATACATAGGGTGAGCAATACAGTATACTCAAGAGAATCCATCCTAGATCCACTCATTAAAAGTATAATGAAAAAATTATAAAAAATAATGAAAAATTGTGAACCTAAATCATCACCAAAAAATAATGAAACATCAAAGGTATTCCACTCCTGTGTCCCCAATAATGTCTCACTCTACACCAATGTCACACGTCCTCTTCAGCCTCTCTAAAAAAATAGGACTTATCAAACACACCTGGTCATGTCATCATAACATGCACCTCACGCATCACATCATCACATCATATCATACCACATTAATATATATAGTAACTAAGTAGTTCTAGGAGCCACGGTAACACATATGACATGTATCATACATCACATATTATACCTCAAGCCATCATAACAGATACAATAATTAAGATACATAAGAAAAAACAACCTATACACCTAATATGTAAAATAATCCTTTTTATACAATATCTGTAGCTAAATTTATATCAAATAAAAAATATTCAGGAAATAAATCTATAGAAATATATGGGAAAGATAACTATATTTTATATCACCCCAAGTAAGTGTTAAGAGAATAGAGTGGGATATAGGGGTAGTTAACCATCCAACATCCCATCGAGATGTTAAGGAAAACACTCTCCCAAATCACATTGAGGGTTTGTTTCCCTTACCCAAATGGGTGGGATATTATAAGAAATCACATAGTATAAATGATATAATATATCTCTAAAACACACTATCGTCATTACCAATTTTTGACTATACTATAGCTAATGGAACTTGGAATCCCAGATGCTACTGCAAAGACAATATATACTATAAAAATTCAACAATTTTAAAATTTTTCAATATATTAATATTTTAATTATTTACCATTTTCCTTTAATAGAAATATGATAATACATAGAAAAAATAGACTTGAAATCAAGAATATGATAGACTTAAAACTATATATAAAATTAAGATGTAAAACACTATCACGGTGTAAATCCCTTCAATATGCTATCAATAAATAATTATTTATTAATATGTTTCAATTATTATTAGTTAAATTTAATTTTAATCCTAACAGAAACAATGGGCTAACTACATGATTTCACATAAATAAATAGGTGAATCGTATAATACCCTACCTTAATGGAATCAATGTTCATCACAAGAGAAAAAACCAACTTCTTATATCCTGACCTCCACTCATGTAAGAAGATGCATCCCTCTAAGGATTTCATGAAAAACCCAAATCAACAAAAAAACCAATTGAAGTAACATGAGAACCCTAGTGATTATCTTCCATTATATGGAAATGAGAACTGTGATGAAATATATAAAATAAGAATTTTAGAAGAGGTAAAACCTACCTCATATCACCACTGAAAAAAGACAAGATGTAAAGAATTGATCCCCATTATTGGAACCTCAAAAATAAAAAAGAGGGTGTCATTAGATTTACTAGATGTGGGGATATCCATAGGTTTTGAAGAAAACCCATGCTGATGAAAAATTTATAGGTATTCTTGATATTTTAATTACATGTGGTGAAACACTTCCATGATTTTTAAATTTAATGCTTTAGATCTTCTCGAAATACATATTACCTCAACAAATTTATTCATCAATATTTACACATCATGTAACTCCCCATGACCCGACCCCACAAAAGCCTTAAATAGATTTTAGGTCATCAACAGGCTCTCACCGAAGATGTAAACTATAAATACATGACCTAAAACACATATATTCTATATATTCTCTATGCATATAGGTTTTAGCTTCCGAATCCTTCCAGACTCACTATAGACCTTCTATGATAACGATGAGCATTAAAACATGAGAAATGCTAGAATACATTGACTCAAATAATTACACCATATGTACAGGGGCCAAAGAATGTCTCATGTGAATGGTCATAAGTATGTTAATTTACTATGTTATTCATGTTTATAATAGAAATAATTTAATTTATTTCTCATCTTATCCACAAGAAAGTTTACTATAATAGTGATAGTGGGAAAAATTTTCACGGAAAGTTAAATGTTCCCATTATATTAAATAATTATTTCCGAGAATGTGTATGATTTAGTAAATCATATTTCATAATTTTGAATTTAATAATATAAGAATTTCATGGTGAAATAATCACTGCATTTATGATTCATTTACTAAGTCATTCATCTATCTTTTTCCCATATTATGATATTTAACTTCTCCAAGGACTTCAGTGAAATTTTTGATGGCATAGAGTAGTAGTGGAAGAATCTTGAAATTTCTATCCATTTCATTTTTCACTGGTTTAATTGGATATTATTTAACGAACATGATGAAGGTTACCTCAAAATATCATAGATATAACCTTTCACATTAAATATATTCTTAATTTAAAATAATGAATTATCTCAAACACAAATACTCCTTATGATCAATTATGATGTCAATCATGTCATTTCATTATCATGGTTTAGAATCCAAATATGGATTCCCCTAATTGTATCAACACATTCTCCATGAAGTTAAAAACAATTCTCTTATTATTAATGGTGATGGTGTGGAAGAACCATGTTATTCACATAGTAACCTATTGATTGAAATGAGAGGTTTATATTGTTCTATATTGTTATTGAGGGGGTGGTAGGATGTATTTATAGGCATTAAAATAATCTATTCCGTCTCATCATTGTTTAAAAAATGTTTAATATCTAAAATGACATATATAAGAATATATACTCAAGGATAATCATATATAATTATGCTAAGGCCCTTTTTCAAATATTCCCTCTAATATATTTCACATTTTTAATAATTATACTTTTATTATTGTTATATATCATTAAATATTCATAATTAAACATCATTTGTAAAATATATAATTTAATATTAATGTGATATTAAATATACTATATATTTTTTAGATTGGGACCATTACTTGACTTGTTAATCCAACAAAGTATTTATAATTTTTTGAGAATATTTGTTTAAATAAATAAATATATTATTTTTATAACACATAAATTATAATTATATTCAATAAAATAATGAATAAATATTTATCTAATATTCACATATCTTAAAATATTTATATAAATCTATTCAAAAAACCGATTAATATATATATATATATATATTTCAAGTAAAGGATAAATAAGAGATACTATTAAAATATATAATTGTAACCCCAATATCTGGTGATTCAATTTAGGAGACTGATGATATATAAATAATTATTATTCCACAAAATGACAATAATATCCATTATTATTATTTAAATCCAATATATTTTAATAATATTATGGGTAAGCTTAGTATTTGACACTCTTAGACTATTTCTTAATGAAATTAGTTGAAATTATAAATCTAAGATCTAGATCAGTGTTTGGAAACACATAAAGGAATCCATATATAATAAATATAATATCCAAATTATAATAACCATCCTCTGAATTCTATTGTGTAATATATACCTTTTTTCAGGATACCTCATCAAGCATGGTGCATACTTGTTTCATCATCCTAAATGCTTGATTTGTTTTTCATTGTCTCCCTAAAATGAGTTGCTAAATGAATTACCATGACCATTTATTTAATTAATAAAATTATATTTGAATAAAAGGGATAGAGGTACAAAATTCAATTAACATAGAAGAGAAAAATCCTTTATTGTCTTATTCAATTAGTGTCATATTATTTTTGATGCACCAAATGTATGATCCCTCATCGTGAGAATATAACATCATAGTTTTCATAAATAAATCAATGTACACCAATCATAAAAAAAATTAATATCAAACCCCACACCAGTGCACACATATAATGTTAGAAAAATAAAATGTAACAAAAAATATATGGAATTACTATTGGTGGATATATACTCAAAACCTCTATATATAAACTATGATGAGTTTAAAACTAATGAGAGAAGCTAACAATATTTTATAAGCCTCTACCACCTAACCATAAAAACATCATTTTCCCAGTCAGAGAGGTATTAGCTAGACCTTTTGGTTATATTTGTAAGAATTTTGTAATAGAATTTCTAGGAGCATATTATAGAAGGATAATGTGATAAACTTTAAATGTGACAATTAATATAAGAAAATTATCCCATTAGTAACAAAAAAAATAATATTATTCTATGTGATGTAATGATAATTAAAATTACGGTTATCAAATGTATAAATTTGTAATGGACCGGACCTCTCCGGCCCATTCCTTTGTCAAAAAGAAGGCCACAAAGTGTTCTAGAGGGTAAAATGGACTTTTCCCACACTTTCTAGAATTTTTGAAACTACACGCCGTGTAGTTTTAGTACACGCCATGTACCCCCTTTCTGGGTATACCCCGTGTTGAAGGCCATGTCCTTGTCATGTGGAATAAATGGGTGCACGTTGTGTACCCCAAACTACATGCCGTGTAGTCTCTCCCCGCGTATGCGTAACCGTGTGTGACCAGTCGACGGTCGTGTGCCGTGTTGAAGCCATGTATTTTCCATGTGAAAAAAATTGGTACACGTTGTGTACCCAATACTACATTTCTTGTATTCCCTCCCCGCGTATACGTTACCTTCAAGCCGTGTGTTGACCAGTCAACGGTCGCATTCCCCGTTGAAGGCCGAGTTGGAAGCCGTGTGGTAACAGTGTGAAACGGACGAGTACATGTCGTGTACCATAATGTTCCAGTCATGTAAATTTTCATTTCTTTCCTATAAAAGAAGGGGTCCCCTGCTCTTCCTCAACTCGCCCCTCTCCTCCCCATTCCTCTGAGCAGAGCTCTCCCAAGAGACTCGAAGGCTCCTTTTCTTCCATAACTTTTTTGTCCGAGCTCTGATTTACGAGCTGTCATGGGCCACGGGATCGTAACGACGAGTCAGAACTTCTGAGCGTAGATCTGTTGTCTTTCCTTCATCCTTTCCTTTCCAAAATCCACCCGAGGAGGTTTTTCAGGGACTCGATAGAAGTGACGGACGCCGACGGATGTCTTCTAATGTTGATCCGGGGGAGAGTTGTGATCAGAACCTATTGAGGTATGGATCTTACCTTCATCTCTCTAATTTGTGCATCATACAGGGTGGTTATCCTCTTTTTTTAATGAGAAACAGTTGAACCATTAAATAAAGATAATAACCGGTTAAAGAACGGGGATGGGGAAAGTTGGTATGTTTATCTTTGTTTATACTATTGATATGTTATGAATTGAATAGTCTTATTCCTACTGAAAATCATGGTTTTTGGGGGCCTTTTATTGGACAATTAAATGTTTCCCTATCTTCTAGACCATTTTTGTGAATGTAACCTTGTGGAATATGGAATCTGGTTAATCATGTAAAGTTGGATGATTAAAATCTAGAATCCTTTTGTGATCACCCCGGTTAAACAAAATGGAATAATGAACATGTGGGTTTTGGCTTGGTTGCTGGTGTGTGAATGGGAGGGGTGAATCCTGGGTTGTTACGAATAGAACGGGAAGTAGGGATATGGTAAATGATGTTAAAGGGGCGATGATGTGGCAGAAACCTTGTTTTGTGGGTTGTTGGGGATCGGGTTGGCATAAGGGTTGTGATAAATGGTATCAAGGGATGATGATGTACTATGTGGTTGTGGTTCTGGAAGTTGGCAGTGGGGCTGCAGGGATGGGTTTGAATGTGAACGGGCTGTGGGTTGTGAATAATAAATAAAAATTGGAAGAATTAATGAATGGTGGGGCATGGTAATGGAATGAGATTAATAATAAGTGGGTTGTTTGTTGTTTTCATTCTTCGTAGTAGCAGTTTCGAGAAACGTGCTCAGTTCTCTGATTAGAATCCATTGGTTGGGCTAAGTGTTTTCTATATATATATATATATATATCTGTATCTTTGTGTTTTATCGCACACCACCCATGTTGAGAACGTAGTGTCGAACACTCCCATTTCATGGGAGAGGGTGTTTTCCGATAGTTACTAGCTCCTTCCTGCTCATTCTTCCCTAGGATGTGATGGCTTGAAGTGACATTACACCTAAGACCCTTCAGGTAGGTTTCGATTAGGGTGGATTGGCCCAAGACTCTTCAGGATGGTTTTTTTTCACTAGAATCTTCGGGATGAGGCCCAGGTGTCTTGGGCGAGAGTTCTGTTCCTATTACTGTTCCCAAGAATCTTTGGGATGAGGACCAGGTGTGTTCGGGCAGGGACATGATTGTGGTTGAGGCCCACGTGTGTGCAGGTGAGAGAAGTGGTTGTGAGGCACAGGTGTGTGCGGGCGGGATACATAGTTGTGAGGCCCATGTGTGTGCGTGTGGGATGCGTGGTTGTGAGGCCCATGTGTGTGTGGGAGGGATGTGTGGTTCTTGAGGCCTAGGTGTGTGTGTGCGGGAAGAGTGTGGTAGCGTCAGGACGTTCACCGTTAGGAAGAGAAGCAAACTAGTTGGAAATGGTGCGGGGTACCCAATACTATTGTTCTTGAATACTACTACCTATTGTGATTGTGTTTTGTGAGTGTGGCTGGTGAGGATGTGTGGATAGATTTACATTCTAGGATCCTTCTGTTGTTCTCATGGGACATTAGGATGTCTTCCCACTTGTGCACGAGAGATTTAGGTTTCCATACTGAGTATACTTGTATTCCCACCCTACGTTTACTTTCAGGTTTCCAATAGGACTACCAGGGCCGTGCGGGACCCTACTTGTCGGACAGTTGGAGTTGTTGCAGTTTTTGTACTCTTGTTTTATTTTGGTATTCTACTTTGAGCTTTCTTGTACATTCACCTCGTTATAAGATTGTGTAAACATGCATGTGGGATTGGTTTAGGTATATTTCTATAACCTTTTTCTTTTCCTTTTTGGGTGGTTGACATATCCTATTTCCCGATCTTAAATAAAAAAAGGGTAATGCCTCCCATAGTTGTGAAAACTCATACCCTTGGTGCTAGTCGCCACCCTGGGGCCTATTGGAGGCGGGACTCGAGGGTCATTTTCTCCCTTTCAACATTGGCATCTTAGGAGGGGCTTCTTTGGAGGGAGGGGCTCATGGCAGAATGGTATCAGAGGCGATGGTTGAGAGATATGATGGAGTCTGGAGTTAGGCACAGTGAGGATTACATGGGATGGTATGGAAACTTTGTTTGTTTATATTGGTTTGTGACATAAGCCAGGGAGGACCAGCTAAGAAATGGGATTTTAGGGCCCCTTGATCCGATTCAAGGAATCTGAGCCTATCGAACGACCAAGTGAGACTACATTGATTGTAGGGTAGAGACCACAGAGAAGGTACATTTATCATCATGATTGTGTTTTACTTGATTTGGGTGTTTTGGTAAATAAATTGAAATAAAATGATAAAATGAAACCCTAAGATATTTCCTTAATACATGGGCTTAGGCGATCTTTGTTTACCATACAGCTACGGCACCTGGATGTTGTCCCCGGGTGGCTCGGACAGCCGATGCCCAATAGATTTAGGCAGTCGATCAGTTAAGGATTGACCGAGAGGAGGAAGATAGCCAGTGCAGAAGACTCTCTGTTCTCTCCAGCAGCAGACCATCAAGAAGTATGAGGGTAGTACTTCGGATATGAAGATGAAGGGGTGGATTGAGGAGATATGGATTGCTTTTACATTGATCTCTGCTCTGAGGGAGTACAGGGTTCCCCTAGCAGTCAGTTAGCTGAGAGGTGCGGCACGACAGTGGTGTACGCTCTACCTCAGAGAGAGGATATAGGCAGAGGTTTCATGGGCTGACTTTGAGAAGGAATTCTGAGTGGAATTCCTTTCTTCCATGATCAATGCAGAGAAGCGGCATGAGTTTCTATCCCTTCATCATGAGTGTATGTCAGTACGAGAGTTGCAGATCATGTTCAAGGATCTCTTGCGCTTTTCTCTGGATCACATTCCGGATGAGGAGCCTCGGGGGAGACGTTTGGAGGAGGCACTTCGTCCTTCGCTCCAGTATGATGTCACCCCTTCACTCATCCAACGTACATGGAAGTACAGAAGAAGGAAGAGGTTGTATAGAGGATGAACTCATTGGGAGGTGCACCACGAGATGGGATCTATCCAGGCACATCAAAGGGGAAGGCAGTCAGTAGCAGGTGTCCTGCGATGGGACCGTCCAGGTCCAAGACTGTGGGGAGCAGGCCCTAGCAGTTCTAGTTCAGATATTCGGGTCCTCGTCCATTTTTCATGAGCCGAGGACATAAGTGTTTTTCTTTTTGAGGTTTCGGTCACATTCAGAGTCGGTGCCCGACCAGAGCTTAGTACGGTGGAGGTGGGAAGGTTCAGCACCCACCTCAGCAGCCCCACTTGCCGGTGAGGCCCTTCCAGCACCAGCAAGACGAAGATCTGTCGGGGGAAGACTTTGCGGGAGGAGTCTGACCTCAGGGTTCTCCTCAGGGACCTCGACCAAGGTGTGGTCAGGGAGGTGGAAGACATCAGAGAGGTAGAGGAGTTGGGCGTGGATAGTTTCACGCAGCAGAGTTGGCAGCTCCAGCAGGAGCAGCGAAGGTGCGAGGTATGATTTGTTTGTTCAACACACTTGTTTCTGGTTTCTTCGATTCAGGAGATTTACAATCCTTTGTTGCAACTGGTCTAGATCATGCTTTGGGACTAGATGTAGAGAGTTTTTCTGTACCTCTGGTGCTGAGTACACCAGTTGGAGGCCAGACCAGCGTATCATGTGTTTTCCGGGGTTGTGTGTTGACGTTGGGACCACATTGATCTAGTGGGGACCTTCTTCTATTACAGATGCAGCCATTCGATGTCATCCTAGGCATCGAATGGTTGTTTTAGGTTTGTGCCGTTATCAACTCCTTCCAGATAAGAGTCATGTTCTCCAACGTGGATGGGAAACACATATCTTTTGTTGGAGAGAGGAGCTATCAGGTAGGAAGCCAGCATGTGAAGCCTATCCTTTCCTTGGTATGCAGGTTATCAGTGGTTCTAGCTGATAAAGAGATGATGGATTTCCTGGAGGTTGTTGGGGAGTTCCTTGATGTTTCTCCTGAGGAGGTTGTGACTCTACCCCCCCCCCCCCCCCCCCGACGTGACGTTGAGTTTCTGGATAGACTTACAACCTGGTGCCCGTCCGATTTCGATGTCCCCTTATCTGATGGCACCTTCGGAGTTGCGGGAGTTGCAGATTCAGATTTATGATCTGATGGAGAAGGGTTTTGTTCAACCCAGCGTATTTCCATGGGGTCCTCCAGTTTTGTTTGTGAAGAAGGCAGATGGTGGTCTTAAGCTATGCATAGAATACCGAAGGTTGAACCAGGTAATGGTCAATAACCGTTACTCCATTCCAATGATAGATGATCTCTTCGTCCAACTGAGGGGAACTGGATGGTTTTCTAAGATTGATCCACGATCTGGATATCATCAGCTGTGGGTAAAGGACAATGACATCTCGAAGATGGGTTTTAGGTGCAGGTATGGGCACTTCCAGTTTGTAGTGATGCCGTTTGGAGTTACGAATGCACCAGACGTGTTCATGGGACTTATGAAAATTGTCTTCTGAGAGTTTCAGGACCGGTTCATCATTGTGTTTATAAATGACATCCTGATATTATCAAGATCAGAGGAGGAGCACGTTGAGAATCTCAGGGAATTCTTAGATGTCCTTCGACACCACCAGCTTTGTGGGAAATTGTTGAAGTCTAAGTTCTTGACATAATAAGTAAACTTCCTTGGGCACTTAGTGTCTCGGAATGGAGTGTCAGTGGACTAGTTGAAGGTGGAGGCAGTTGTTTCTTGGGCAGAACCCAAGAGCATGGCATAAATTCGTAATTTTATGGGGTTAGCAGGTTACTAACGGAGGTTCGTTTCGGACTTCTCTCGACTTGCTGCTCCATTGACAGCTTTGACTAGGAAGAATCAGGTCTTCTTATAGATCGAGCAGTGCCATAAGGCTTTCGAATACATTAAGGACAAGTTTTTTAGTGCTCCTGTACTCGGGTTTCCAGAGGAAGGGTTGTTGTATGAGGTGTTTTATGATGTTCTGGGCCATGTTCTGGGGTGCGTGCTGATGTAGAAGAAGGGAGTGATCTGTTATGGGTCTAAGAAGTTATTACCTGATGAGCGTAACTATTCCATCCATGACCTAGATCTTGCAGGAGTAGTGTTCACACTGATGTTGTGGCGATATTACCTCCTTGAGGAGCGCTTTGTTGTCTTCTCAGATCACAAGAGATTGCGTTATATCTTCTCCCAGCATGACCTAAACCTGCGGTAGTAGAGATGGGCCGAGTTTCTCTAAGACAATGACATTGGGATCTATTACACTGAATGTAATTGAAACGTTGTGGTTGATGCCCTAATAAAGAAGTCACATCAGGAAGTGGTTTGGGAATCCGTTGATGCTTGGAAGGTTATGGGAGAGTTGGCTGCATTTCACTTGGATGCAAGGGTAGAAGGAGTTAGAGGATGTTTGTTTCAGATGACGGTGCAGTCCTCCTTGTTGCAGCAGGTGGAAGAGTCTCAGTGGGGGGACTCCGAGGCGGAAGTAATGTAGGATTTTGTCGATCAGGGAAATGCTCCAGAAGGATGGTTAGAGGATATCCGACATCAGATGCTTTTCCATAGAAGGTTGTTTGTTCCAGAGGCGATTCGTGAGTGTGTTCTCCGTGTGTCCCATATCTCAACCTTGGTGGTGCATCCAGGAGTTTCAAAAATGTACCGAGGCCTGAGGGAACAGTTTTGGGGGCCTGGGGTGAAACGGGCAGAGGAAGAGTTTGTGGATAAATGCCTAGTGTGTCAGCAATTGAATGCTGAACATCGTGTTCCCAGTGGTTTGTTGCATCCTTTAGATGTCCACGAGTTAAAGTGGGAAGGCATCTCAATGGACTTCTTCACAGGACTACCCAGTGCTCATGGTGGTTATGATGTTATCTGAGAAGTGGTGGATCGACTGACAAAACCATCTCACTTCATAGCAATTAAGGAGTCAGGCCTGGGGAGTACCTTATCAAAGAGGTACGTAGACGAGGTGGTGTGTTTTCATTGAGTTCCAAAGACTATCATCTCAGATCAGGATACTCGGTTTACCTCACAAGTCTGGAGGGGGTTACAGCATGCTTTTGGAACCCAGCTACACCTTAGCAATGCATTCCACCCTCAGACCGATGGATGGATAGATCAGACTATCCAGACGTTGGAGGACATGCTCCGGGCATGCGTTCTGGATTTCAGAGGATCATGGGTTTGACAATTTCCTTTACTAGAGTTTTCCTACAACAACGGCTTCTACTCTACTATTCTCATGGAACCGTTTGAGGCTCTGTATGGAAGACCATGTCGTTCACCCATTTGCTGGGCAGAGGATGGTGAGACAGGTGCTCTTGGGCTAGAGGTAGTACAAAGCACCATAGAGAAGGTTTAGCTTGTGCGTGAGAGGATGAAAGCGGATCAAGACTGACAAAATTCTTATGCTGATTGTCGAAGGAGGCCTTTGGAGTTAGAGGTGGGAGACCATGTGTTCTTGAATGTTTCCCCTTGATGGGGGTAGTGGAGGTTCGGGAAGGGGTGTAAACTCTCCCCTAGGTTCATCGGACCTTTCGAGGTGCTGAGGCGAGTCGGCGAGGTAGCATATCAGCTATCCATGTCACCTTAGTTGGAGAGGGTTCATGACGTCTTCCACGTCTCCCAGCTACGTCAATACTTACAAAACGACTCTCACATTATCTACTGGGGAGAGTAAGATATGGGAGACGACGCGAACGTCGAGTAACGACCAGTCAGAATCGAGGATCGTAAGGATAAGGTGCTACATGGATGAACCATAGCCTTGGTTCGTGTGTTGTGGAGGCATGGAAGTCTTGAGGAGAGCACTTGGAAGAGGGATGCCTAGATGAACACTCAGTACCCGGAGTTGTTTTGACTTGTGTTTTTTCTTTTTATCTTCCGAGCTTTATGTTGATGGTATACTCTATACCTTTGATATATGGAATGCTTGGCTTGTCGGTTGTGAGACCTTTTGTTTCCTTGTTCTCTGGAAGTGTGTAGCATGTACGGATGTGTGGGAAAAATTGAATAACCCGATCCTTAATCGAGACGCATTAATGCGGATGCCATTAACCCATGCGGGTGAGTCAGTGCCGCCTAAAGCGGATAATATCTCGACATAGGAGAAGGAATTTCCCCAAACAACATGTTCGAGCAGTGTGTTGGTTGTGTGGTGTTTGGGGTAGTGAAAGTTGAAAAATCATAATGTATAAAGGTGGGAAGACCCAATTATTAACCGAGACACATTAATGAGGATGCGATTAAACTCATGCAGGCGAGTTAGTGCCTCCTAAAGTGGATTATATCTTGACATAGGAGAAGGAATTCCTAACACATATGATTAGTGTTGATGGTTGGGTTCCTGTTGTAACGAGAACCCTAAGAGGTATCTTTTTGGGTTTCCTATAGGTTGGTTTTTGAATTCTCGAGGACGAGAATGTTTTAATAGGTATTTGATGTAATGGCCCAGACCTCTCTGGCCCATTCCTTTGTCAAAAAGAAGGCCATGAATTGTTCTAGAGGGTAAAATGGAATTTTCCAACAATTTTTAGAATTTTGAAACTAAACGCCGTGTAGTTTGAGTACACATCATGTACCCCCCTTCCAGGTATACCCCATGTTGATGGAGGTGTATTTTCCGTGTGAAATAAATGGGTGCAGGCCGCGTAACCCAAACTACACACCATTTATTCTCTCCCTGCGTACGTGTAACCGTGTGTTGACCAGTCAAAGCCCATGTGCTGTGTTGGATCAGTGTCCTTGCCGTGTGAAATATATGGGTACACACTTTGTATCCAATACTACACACCGTTTAGTCCCTCCCCGCGTATGCGTTACCTTCAAGCCAGGTGTTGACTTGTCGACGGCCGCGTTCCGCGTTGAAGGTCGTGTTGGAAGCTGCGTGGTGATCGTGTGAAACGGCCGAGTACACGTCGTATACCATAAAGTACATGCCATGTAATTTTTATTTTCTTACCTATAAAAGGATGGGTACCCTCCTCCTTTTCAACTCACACCTCTCCTCCCCATTCCTCTAAGTAGAGCTGTCCAAAGTAAAGAGGGTTCAACGGGGCTCTCGCTAGAGAAGACAGTCCGGGGGTGTGCACTAAAACATTTAAAAAAATAGGTTCCACATGTGGTGGGGTTTCCTTATGTTGAAATAAATCAACATGATTACTAGGGGGACTAAGAAACTGAAATTTATGGGTGATGAGGTATTTTTTTAATAAATGGTGACATTTTATAAGAACCAGTTGTGTGGCCCGAATTCCCTACTGTGAAGGGCACATGACCGACTATTTCCTGGGCTTAGATTGGTTAGGCCAAACCAGATCCAACTAACAGAACTAGACCCAATTATTCTTAGTCACATTCTTGGGGACTTGTTCTGAGACCAATATGACATTGAATATTCCTAAAAATATCTAGAAAATTAATAAAATTTTCAACTCCTTTAGGAGGTATTTGTAAATTTTTAATAATATTTTTAATTAAATTTGAGTGAAATAATATACGTTATGACTTATCCGGAGTAACGATAGATCGTTCTTTGTAGGGTATTTATTTAATTAAAATTATTATTGAATTTAATAATTAAAATGTATTAATTAATATTTATATACCATTTTATATTTTCTACAAGTCATCCATCCATATTTAAATGTATTAGGGGATGTGTGTCAACATTTTAATTTGAAAAAAGTATTATTCTACATATTAGGATCCCCAAACCTATGTGTGTGTATGCATTATAATGGATGAAGGAGATCACAAGTACACAATTCGAGTATGATATCCAATTTGAAACGAAATAATTACCTACATGTGAGATATTTACAAAATAATAAATTTAACATGGAAAATGAGTCAAAGAATTCCCAAGGACTCTCAATTATTCTATAACCCACTTGATGTATCAAATAATAGAAAAATTATAATGATCATATAATTGAATAATTAATTATTTACTCTATCATAAATTCTGTTATTATATGAATATGTGTTTATTATATGATGACATAGAATAGATAATAGGAACACAAAAACTACACTGAATAAATATGTGGTGGGTGTTTTATATTCATGCATGGTTACATTTTGAGTGTGATCACATAGTAACATGCAATATAAATAGAAAAAATATTCCATGCATGATGTATATATAACTTTTGAATATACCTAAAATAAAATATCATGCCAAAAAATCATCAATAATTTGATTTTAAATTATATCATATTTTGGGGGACCTCATAATCTATATTTGATGGTGTGTCTTTCTATTGTAGTGTTTTTAAAATTCTGGTCAATGGTATTGAAGAATATTTTCATCAAATATATAGTAATTGTTATCTTGGTCCAATTTTTATGGAGATCACTGAGTGAATACATGTAATTGATTTATATGATATCTCAATTCACTCATCAGTTCAAATAATTAGAGTTAATATAGAATGATAAAAAATATCTTACCTTAAACTCTAAAATTAGTGGTAATTTCATTGATCTGGCTATAAAGAGAGGTTTAAGGTTACCTTCCCACTAGAATACTCATGTGATTATGAATTAAAAATATTGAATAATAAAGATACTATAATTTGAATAAAATTATGGTAGGAATTTAATAATAATAAATCTATAGTGTTTAATAATTATAATCAATATATAATTACTGATCTTATAATGGTTCATTTTATAGGAAAAAAAATAATGTAAAAAAATCCACTACGATCAATATATGAATCTAAATAGATTTTTATTTGTATTAATTTTAATGTGTATTGTAGAAACATTCAAATAATATAAATATATGAATAGAAAATTTATGTTTTCGAGTTCTTAACACATGATGAGCTACCTCGGGAATCAATTTAATGAGAAGAGGATGTTTATAGGAGATTCTTAGAGGAATCATTTTATTTTTTCTTCATATTTATAACATTAATTTCAAATGAGTTATGAATGAAACATTAATATATGAATGGTTACTCTATGGTGTCTCATCTCTAAGAAGATTGTGATGGTAAATACAAGCATGGAGTTAATGATACTATGATAACATTAAACACAATTATATTTTATGATTCATTTTAGATTAATAAACATGAGATTAGGATAATAGATTTAAATGATCAATTAAAACATTTTGGGATAACATGAATAAAAATCTTTCAATACATCCCATAATCTCTTTTTTTTCACCCAGTTACTCCAGATTCATTGATAATTATAAAATAAAGAGAATGGGGAAAATTATTAAATATTTTTTTTTATTTTATACTAATAAAATAACTTAATGAAAGTAAAATATTTACTTATTATGGTGATAAATAATAAATAAATTTGAAAAAATACAAATGGAATGTACAATCCCAATGAAATCATAACAACTTTTTTATAATAAAACTAAGTTAAAGAAGGAGTTAATTTAATGAGAAGCTAGTTTATTTTTTTGTGGAAAGATAGATAACTGAAAGAGGGATTTAAATTAACGGAAGAAGAAAAAAATTAAAATATTCTAATTCAAGAATATTAATCATTTAATGTAATATTTTATTTTATTTCATTAGTAATATGTTTAACTTATTGCAATTTTTTTTATCAAAATACAGAATCCAATTACATTCTAATGGTTTACAATAGTGAAATTTATCTTCGGGTTTCTGATGGACCTTGTCACTTATGTTGTATATAGAAGATAAAATCCTAACCTAAGAGGTGGAATAATTCATGTATTGTAATATTATTATTATTATTGGTGTGTTACCAAGATAGTAACCTTTTTTAATGTAGATACACTCTTAGAGTTTATAAATTTACTAGTGGAATAATTTTACTAAAATTGCATATATAGAATTTTAGTAATTAATAATGAATATAAAATATAATACTCAAATAAATATGCATTTATACAATTATAATCATAAATAATGTAATAATATAATGAAATGTGAAGAATATACTATGTAGGGTGCATAGAATCATTTGATGTAAATAAATTTATTTATTTTGAAAACTTATTATCTCGTATAAATACCTATACAACTTTGGTTATTAAAGGATATAATTTTTTATACTTTTAATTTTACTCAAAAATGATATGAATGAACAATTTCATGTAGAATATCTCGGTCAATTCTTGTACCTCGTGATATTACTCTAGGAAATATAACTATTGTAGTTGTAAAGAATATAATATACTTGATTAGAATATAAGAGATGCTTTAGGTAAGTAAGACATGGAATATTTTATCCATGTACTAATAAATCATTGAAATATATTGTGTATTATCTTTTAAACTAACTTTTCCTCACATACACAAAATATATGATGTTATAAAAAATAGGATCGATGAAGAGTCGTAGATTTCAATAATGTTTTTCATTATCAATTTTAATAAATTGTACAGAAAATAATGAAACTAACCCTTAAAACATGCCAATTATAATTATAAATTTATATAATATTAGTAATTATATAAAAAAATAAATTAATTCATAAATATAATTTTTATATGTATTAGCGTTTTTAAGGATTAGTTATTAAAAATTCTTGAGTTATGAAAAATAAAAAGTTTAAATTAGATAATTTTCCTAAGGGTTTTTATTGATATTATAAAAACATAAGATAAAATGTTTATATTTATGTCATGGAAAATATATCTACAAGGGGGTTCACATATATTTTTGAGAAAGTGGGATAAATATATATTTTGGTAAATTCAAGGGTCAAGATACATACTTTATTAGCATATGACTATGTTTTGAAAGATCATGTGGAAATATAATGTTCTATAAACACATAATATGTATGAAATATAAAACCAATTATAAGTAGGATTATAATTATTAGTGAGGTGATATATTATTAATTGGTAATAAAAGATAATCATATTATAAAAAATAAGTAACTAATAAATAATATAATAATAGAAAATGAATATAAATTTATACAAATGGTTAATGAATCCCAAAATCATCTTTAAATGTTCAAAAATTCTATAGATTATGTAATTTTTTATGGGTAATATTGTTATTCCTGGGAGAGTTGATCGTGGATGGTAATTTGGTTACCTATATTGAAATATTTGTTTTGAATACTTAATATAATTTATGTGTTTCTTATGTTAATAAATTTTCACCAATAATGACACAAAAATACATTAGAATTTAAATTTTCAAAGTACCTACAATTATTAGTATATTAATGCAATAAGGATATCATTATTGTTATAGATTGTAATTAAATAAAGGATTAATTATTTTTACCTGTTTCTATAATATTATAGTGGTAAAACCATAGTTTTTAATATAAATGATATTTATAACATATATAAAAAAGTTTTTACTCGTATTTATTAAATATTATTTTGAGGTACACTCCCTTTATAATGACTTAAAGTGATGAACTATGGTACAGAGAATAAGATCGTATAAAAATATATAAGGATTTATTTCTAAAATTCAAGGTACGAAGACATAACCAATATTAAAAAAATAATAATGAACAGTTTGTGATGGAATTATTTTCAATGTCTAGTGGTATAAATATATCTATAAAAACATGCATAATACATACAAAAATATTAATATGGTGAATATAACTACATAATATTAAATTCATGATATATCACATATAACATTCTCTGTAATATATAATAAATAAATTATGGTCCTAAAATATAAAATAAATCCATCGAAACTTCATAGGTAACAGTCTATACTATCTAATAGTAAATGAGAATGCTTAATGGATTTGTACCCAGTAATCAAATAAAAAAAGCACTAGTTATCATCAGGATGCGAGACTAGTCATCATGTGTATTAATTGAACTAAATTTATAGTTTGGTTAAGGAAATGATAAAAATAATCTAATTAAATCCATTGATACCCATGTCTATAAATGAAAAGTATGTTATAGATTTTGATGTAGTTTTATAATGTAGTATAAAATACACAAATATTTGTTCATTTTCATAGAATATAAATATAATTTAATTTTTTTATCATAATATAAATTATTATGAACATACAATAATGGAACTAGACATGATTTTAATATTATGATAGAGAAAAATGTGGTGTACTCATGGATATCATCTTATGATTGATTCATTACACTAAGAGGTGAAATCATATATAATAGAGTATACATGAATAAAATTTACAGGATATAGTAAAACAAAGTCATAACTAAGATGATGCATGATCATATCATGCAAAATCTAATATAAAGATTATTAAAAAATTGGATGGAGTGAATCTCTGAGTGTTTTAGAAGTGGGTTTCTCAAACTCAACATGAGAATACATTTAAGTTACTATATCATTCATACATAAATTTATTTATGATTTAAACATAATATAACATTTATATTACATATCCATACAATATTTAAATTTAAATTCCCTTGAATTTCGTGTGGTATTAAAAGGAATTTTCATTTCCATGATTGAATGAGAAACATGAGAAACTACGACAGTAATCTTAAATATATTCCCCAGAATAAACATATATCACACTATTGAGAAAAAAATTATGTCTTTCATTAACCAACTCAGGCTACCCCTATACCTTTAACCCAATCCTACCCAAGATATATTCTAAGGCATGTTTTAAATCTGCAAGGGTTAGAGAAAGTCATCAATTCATTAAATAAAATCATATAAGAATGGTTGACCAAATAAATATAATAATATAGACAATATAAATATATAGAGATTTCAACATAAACCTTCTATATGTCATGTGTTTATTCAGTAAAAATAAATAGTTTCAAAATATGAATCTAAATAATCATGGCACAACCAATCATATAAACATCTATGAATTTGATAACATAAAATAGATGAGATAACCCATAGAAATATCTTGATATATAAGATGGAAAATGTGTCCAATACATACACAATATTGAATAAAGAAATAAGGTCCAAAATCAATATTTTAATTTCGAAATTACCCATGGCCATTATAATGCCTCATCACAAAACCAATGTAGTATAATCTAAATGAAAAGATGATAAAAAATAATCCTCCTTTATAAAATTAGAATAACATAAAATGTATATATTCACAGGAATAAAAATTCCCTATGGTTATCCTCCCCAAAAACCATTAATACTTATTAAACATAAAACCACTTTTATTATAGTATAAAACATACCTTTAAATTATGGACCATTAAATTATTCAATAAAACCAAGGAACCTTCAAAAAACCTAGGATTTAATTTCAAAAATTAAACGTAATTATTTGGAAACATCAATAATTTACAAGAGAAACTACGATAGAATCCTTTTTAATTAAAACATTAAAATTCTATTAAAATCTAAATAATTTCAACAACATTATTTTTAAAACAATATATTAGTAATTTATATTAAAAAATTCTATAGCATGGTTCTCTAATGTTTACAATAATAGTGAGACTAAATGCATGAGATGAGGGAAATCAATAATAATAGCCATAAGTAATATAGAATAAAATATAGTTCCAAAATAGTTCCATAATTCAAAAAATGGAATTAATTAAATTGAAATATATTATAATACATAAATTTAACTGAAATTAGATAACATTATGTGAGTTGATCAAGGAAAAATATTTCTAGGGACCCTATAAAAATGAATTAAAAAATGTGGGAAAATCCCTAAACTAGTTGGATTTAGATAAAAAAACTTCTCTAGTCCAATGGTGGTACTTATTTTAATAATTTTATAGTTAGGTATACACACTAAACTATTATAAGAACCTATTTGGTTATATGTTTCCAAATTTATATTACAATGTTCACATAACAAACTATGCATAAGTGATATTTAAAACACAAGATCAATCTCATGAAACATAAATAACTAATAATAACTCTAGGAACCTCCTATATGTTTTATTGCTTACCAAATAATTAATGATTCATCCATAAATCAAAAACACAAAAAAAATAATTGAGTAATGATCCAAACCACTTATGTAAATTTCTAGTCGAGCCTTGTTGCCTCTGTGAAAGTAAAAAATCACGAAATGGATTTTATAAAACAACATGGTTAAATAAATTTAAATTATAATTTGAAAATAATGGAACTCAATTTCCACAAAAACGCATTTTGAATATTTAATATTAATACAAAAAATAATTCAAAAAACCAAATTATTAAATCTACTATAAAGACCAAATTGTATAAAAATCCAAGAATCACAATGAAAAATTTAATATACCAAAGAACCGTGGTTTTAATGATGTAATATTATTATTAGTTTAAAATACAAGAAAACATCATGGTGTATGAAATTTTTTTACATATATAAATCAGAATCTAAAAACCCCGACATGTGTATAGGAAATTTAAAAAAAATGAAACCATAAATCAAATAATATACCCTCTTGAAATGAATGAGATCAAGTGAAAACTAATTTTTTTAAGATATTAAAATACATTCTAAATGCCAATATCCATTATAATATTATACTTGAAATTTCATGATATCATGATATAAATTATAAAGAGCCATGTATGTGGAAAACTCTCCTCAAACCAATCATAGGTGATACTGGTCATTTAGAAATGAGAAGAGGACCAATAAAACAATTAAATCACCCTAAATTAAAAAACAATGATATATTTATAAAAACCCACCCCTATATTTTTTCCACCATTTAATATATAATTTGATTAAAAGGTATTAGAATTAGTTGAAGAGAAAAGAGAATCCAACCTAGAAAAATAGTCCTTGAACCGATGAAGAACCTAAAAAATCCTTATAGAAGAAAAATCAATCCATAAATAGGGATCCTTTATTAAAAAATTGAACTAATTGATAATATAGAGTATAAAGAAAAAAAAGTTGCGGGGGTGTTTAGATTTTAATAGAACATTAAAATCAAGGAATATCATCATGTTTAGCAACACGAGTTATCATACCATGCCCAAACTGTGTTACCCTTACTTAAAAACCGATGAAGACACATATATTCGTTTCATTGTTCGAAAAAATATGAACCAATCATGAAAATCATCATTGGTAAGGAATTATAGTTTTCTCACAGTTTTTACATAGTAATAACACACCATTCATGAAATGTGCGCCAAGTACTAGACCATTTAAATTTGACGACTTCCAAAATAATAGATCCAAAACACAAGGAAAATAATGAGGACCAACAAATAATTAATATAATATATAATTTTTAGTTTATTGTGTATGAATTCACCATTCCATAACACCTTATTCCCCAATAATGTAATTGGGTTAGAATCAGATATTTTCAGCCATGCATGAAATGGAAGAACATTCAAGCTCAATACTAAAACTATAAATGATAGAATATAAAACATGTATCCAATAGTATAGACACAAAAAATTCTCAATTCATATTTTTAACCAATGCATGAGTTTGAGAATCTTAGTTTCATAGTGGACAATAATTATGATCGAGGCTCATAATATTTCCCCCACAATATAATACTTTCACTAACATGGGTGTGGGGGTTCATGGGGGTTAAGGAAACTAGTGGACACTACAAGAGAAACACTAAAACTATATTGGAAATATAAATAGATAATCTAACCCCAAAATTATATCATGGACACATCCATAATTTCATTGAACCATTCATTTATGTATCGAATAAAAAATTATAAAGAATATTACATATTATAAACCAGTGATCATGAAATGAATAAGGGAATAGTATATAATGAAAATGGAAAGGAATGTAAAAATCTCAAATAACACACAATGATACCATTTTTAGGTTACTCACATGAATATAATAAGGGAAGGGGAGAAAAACGAAAAATGAACAAGGGGTAGAAGATAGATGAATGCCTCAAATATGATCCCATATATTTCTATATATTTCAATAAAATTATTATAAATAAAAATAACAATCATGAACCTAATGAAACACCAATAAAATAACATCTATAAATATATTGAAACGTCCAAATCATGGCTTGAATGAAGGTATCTTTCAAAAACAAAACATTCATCATTACCTAAACTATAAATAAGATAATACTGAATATGTTTAGTGAAATATGAGGGGAAGCTAATAGTGAACTCTCAGATAAAGATCATCCATCAAGAAGGGTTCAACATCACTACTTCACCTATATTAATGTAAAGATCATCAATAAGAATAAACCACTTCCCAGACTAGTAAAAAAACAAAATAAAAAATATCACTAAACAAAAACATCCCATAACCAACTGGAACGTTTATAGAAGGCATTGGGGATAATAATATATTAAAAGAAAAAAATAAAACAAACCACTATTAAACTCATCCAAAAATGATTAATCCCTAGGAAAAATTAAATATATGAAGAATCAAATAATTACATCTATGGAATGTTCTAGAATACAAAATAAAATCAAAAGGCGTATTTTTAAAAATTCCTCTAGAAAAATGAAATTTTCCCATTTTTTTAATTCTCACATTCATCATCAATAATTTTAACACATCCTACTATATATAATTTATTTTTATTAAATTATAAGAAAGATATATATTTTTCAAACCCTAATTCACTAATCTTATCCATTTAATAAATACTTTATTAGATCCATATTGAAAATCCAAAAAATTAAACTAATCTAAAATTATATAGGAAAAATCCATTTCATAATTTCAAAATTGACCAATTATAAAGATAAATGGTATTGTTGCTGGTCACATTCTCTATTCAGACCATAGTAAAAAAGTGTTCTATCATTACATTGATCCTTGAATCCGTGTTGAGGATGATGTTTATAAACATCCTTTGGATGACTCCTGGATTGAAATTGATGGAATTTACCTGTATAAGAAACATACCCTCTATGTCATGGTCTAATTTCTACTTCCCCTACCACCGTTATGTGTTGAGCTTTAGCCCAATAATTTATTATATCACTATATAATTTCTTTAATTTAATATATGTCCCATGGATTATGATGCATATAGTTTTAAAAATGGAAATATGTTTTTATCCCTTTTGATTAAATTTTTTAGATAGTATATTGAGTATTTATTTGGGGGGGGGGGGGGGGTTGAGATCTTATGCTATAAATTGGAGAGGTGAATGATACCATGATCCAAGTGTCATTCCTCAAACCAAAACAGTAAATTGTGGTCACTAAATTTGTAGTGGGAAGTAGTGTGTATGGGGAAGCAGTCAGAAGCAACAAGCATGGCTTTCACACCAACTTATTTGATAGGTTGTAATAATTCTTAATGTTTGTTTTTTATTTTAGAAAGGATAATTATTATGATGGGAGTATTATCAGAGAGATTCCATATGCTTTTCAGAATATGATTTTCACATATGATTTTTATATAGTATCTTGAATTCATTTTTTCCAATTTTACATGGACTCATTTAATCTATAATTCTTAGTGTAGTTTATTAGATATAACTCATGGAATATAAATCCTCTACATTTTAGGGTTTTTCAAAAAAAAATCCCCATTTATTTTCTATTATTTTGTTTTATTCATCATTTCCATTAGAAATTCTAATAAATGTTTATCCAAAATTGTGTTGTTATAATGGGACTGATCTACTTCCAACCCAACATCAAGTATTATAGGAGGATATCCATATTTTATTGATTATTATTTATGGGTGATATTTTCAAATTATTTTTCCATATAGAACTAGTTAATAAGAAAAATTATTTTAACCTATGGTATAAAGGAGTAAAAAATATTTTGATCTAGGGGAATACAATGAATGCGATGAAGAAAAAACTAGAGAAGATGATGATACTGAGAAATAGTGACTACACGGAATGACAGAGTCAGAAAAAATCATGATTCATATATATGTGGATGATAAAAATTTATTCAACGTGATGACTTTCATTTATTCTTATTATATTAGGTTGAATTTTGACAGAATTTATAGATCAAAATCCCTCAGAAAAAGATTATATCTGAAAAAAATGATTATATCATTTCAAAATATTAGAGAATTGAGATTTATGTAACAGTGTGGATGTGTTCACAAAAAATGTAATGAATATATATACAATGGTTTTCAAGATCAAAAATAAAGGTAATGTGGTACTTGTTGAAATAAAATAAGAATAAAAAACATTTATTCTCTTGGGTATGTTACCAAATTTATATGATTATCTAATAAACACACAACTCTTCAGCATAGAAACACTGTATTAGGATGATGTTATTTAATCATTACATATGAATGAGACAAATAAGAAGACTAATTGAGGTTATTATTTATATAATAGTGTTTTTTTGGTTGTGGTAGATGGACGTAGTAATCAAAGAGGTCGATCAAAGACAATAAGAAAGGATGAGTGATTCTTTTGTGATAAGGACGGTAATCTGTAGAAAAAAATATATATTGAAAATGTCTATTGAGGAAAATAAGGCAAAAAATAGTGATTATAATTTTATAATTTTAATTATTATTTATTGTGAGGGAGATTTAATATTTTTTTTTGTTTATTATCATATGATATATCTCTAGAGAAATGGGTGGAGGATTAAATATCATCATTCTATATCACACCAAATAGGGAATAATTTCATCATATGAAGAAGGTGTCATTGGTATATTAAATATTTAAAATGAATATTATACTAAATTATTTATTCTTTCTCATGTTTGTATCACTATGAATGTAGTTTTTTCCCTGATGTTTTGGGTTGTGCGATGTGTTCGAGGTATATTCAATAACATTTTACCTCCTTATACACTGGATAATGATGGATTCAGGGCATTTCTGAAAATGTAATATTAAAATTTTCTAAAGTATTTATTGTATATGTTTGTGTTTTGATGGATTACCTAATTTATAGGATAATTGTAAAGTCATTCGGTGATGTGATTAAGGAAATTATTTATAGGAAATAATTATATTTGTGGAATAGGTGATTTCCACACATGATTTGAATACCATATACTAAGATTAAGATTGGTTGGAAGAAAAATAATGGTAGGATTTGTTTTTGGGACATACACCAATTATTTTATTTTAGTGTGTTCCACTACTGAAGAAATAATGAAAATTAATGATTGAGTTTAGGCTCATTGAATTTCAGAAATATCTAAGGATTTTTAGAAGAGTGAGTAATTAATTTTTATAGGTTCTCAATATTATGCCCCAATAAAAATTATATGATATCAATATATTTTTTATTATGGTATTTATTATGCATATATAGGAATGATGAATACATCGGAATTGGTATTTCTTTTACAATAGATATTTCTGGTTTCCATCCGAGATCCAAAAGGCATATGTCATATTTTTTGAAGAGGATTTCTGTTGGAATGATACCAATCAGATTAAAATCCTAAAAAGATCATTGTAATTTTATATTCTTATTTATTGGGATAAAGGGGGTGATTTTGGAGGTTCAACCTAGTTTTCATAAAATATTTAGATAATGTTTTAAATTTGAAATGATTCCCTTGGATATCAACATTTAATTGTTTTAATATGGTGATAAGTTTTTATCCTTTTTTCTTGAATTTTAAACAAATAAAATGAAGTTTTATTTAGGGGGTTATAATTATAAAATTGGGATAATAGTTTTATTCCAAAATAATAGTTTCAGGAAACAACTCATAACGGGATACTATTACACCGTCTTGGGTGTGGGTTGTAGCATGTTGTGGGAAACGATGAACAGTGAGAATTATGGGTTTCACAGTGACTTATTTTAGGGGTTGAAATCATCCAATATGTTTGGTTTTATTTATAAACGGTTAATTATTTCCATGAGTTTATTGTTATAGGGATGGAAGAGGCATTACTTTTCGTGAACTTGAAATCGGTTTTTACTCTTTATTTTCAATTCAAGCTTTCTGTTTCTAAATGGGTGATTTATATACATTTATTAATTTCATATTTAATCTAAGTTATCCTAGGGTTTTTAATTATATTTAGTGTATTTTTTCCACATAAAAATATATTTCCCCATTTATTTCATGTTTTATGGTTTTTAACATTGTTTTCATTGTAAATTATAAAAAATTATTTCCTAAAACATATTATTGTACTAGGATTGATCACCTTCTGAAAAAATAGTAAGGTCATATCTTGTAGGGTTTCCAATACAAGAGTAGTGCCCACAATATTTGACCTCTTGAACCTATAAACCTATATATAGTCATGGATTTATATGTATTAGATGTTTACATGATAATCACTATATTGTTAAAGGTATCTATGAAGATTGTGGGTAGAGTTCAATTACCTCTAGAAATTGTAACACAATCTGAGGTTATCCAGCCTTCCAATATATGATAAGTGAACCATAATCCTTTCTAAACTATATCAAATTTTATTAAGTCCGATTATATTAGGTATATGGATAATATACCTATCAATGGATCAAGTGTTTCTTATAGTAAGGTGTGAGCATTTGAGGGCAATGAAGGGTTTGGATCATGGGTGATTGATAGGAGGGAGACCAGGAAGCTTGACTAGAATTTCTCCTTTGGTGATGAAAATCATAAATAGTTTGAATAAGATTAAAGTGTTCAAAACCAACTCATGTTATACTATGATCAATGACTATTCTCAATATGAAAAATTCGTTTTATCTAGTTCTATGAAATAGTCGAAATCTATGATGGACTAAGGTTACATCAAGTCCAACACAGGGAAGTGTACATAGATATAATAGGAATATTTATATATATAAGGATCCTATTAATAGATCATATATTATTTTTTTCAATCCATTGTAATGGAAACAATAGTGCACAAGAATAATCCAAGAAGGAAAAATTGAAATCCAACCTGAATGGCACACATTCTTAGTCTATTAATTAGGTTTGAGACAAATATTAGTTTGTGTACATGGACACCGGAAATACTATTTATGAACCTTGAGAGGATTATTGGACTACTAAAATTTTGATTTTTTTTTAAAATTGTAGTTTTAGAATAGGAGGATTGAATTGTGGGGATACTCTAGAAGGAGGATTTAATGGATGAAAATACCAATGATATATGGTATCTGAATTCCCTTTAAATATATCTACAAAAATTATTATATAACATAAAAAATATGGTAGTTCATCTTTGGAGGAATTATATGACACATGGACAATTAAATTGAATTGTTTAACATAAAAAAATATAATGTTCATAATGTGAGTACTCCCTATGGAATCATATGAGATCATCACAAATGGTTTCAAAGAGAACAAAAAAATGATTTTTCTGGTACTTCACCACCACATATGTCTCTTTTGATTAATATTTTCTTATTTTTAACCTAATTTATTCTATATTCATAAAAATAATACATTCATCGTGACATTGATACCAAGGACTTTGATTGGATGTTTTGGTACATTTCTAATGTCCAAGAAATTATTATGTTTTTAGGTGATATCTTGTTGGACCTTCTTGATCCTTCTCTAGGCAATTTCATTTATTTTTACTTATATTTATGTATGAACATGAGTATTATATGATTTATATAATTTGGATGTTATGGTTTGTTGTATGTTGTTTCATTCTCTCATGGGAATATTCTTTGTTTTTCATGGTGATTTTATTTCTACTGTATTATATGACAATACCCACTGAACCATTAATGTGGGTTTTCTTAATAATAAAAATATTAAATTTTTAGTGGAACTTTTTCAGCATAATACATTAAAAAATTCAATCAAATATCCTCTACACACATTAAAAATTATATTTAGTTCACCCTAAATACAATGCTATCTAAAATAAAACCCATCTGGAAGAAAATGTGTCAACAAATTGAAAGAATAGGAACTTTTGAGTGGATGTTCATGATTTTTAGGATAATATACTAGTCATGACATCGATGTAGGATGATAATAATATCCCTGAACAAAAGTTTTATATTGTTTTTATATCATGTGATCTAACCATGTGTCCCTCGTTCCTTATCCATTTTGACGATAAAATATATAAAATGTCAAAAAAACTAGATGTCCTCAATATCAGTCATGATGATATCAATATAAATATAAACGAATTTTAATTAAAGGATCAATGTCAAAATTCATGATTCTAACCCAACCAACATTATAATCATAATTCTTTGAGCAATTATATGCTAGCTAGACTCCACATTCACGTACCTATAGAGTTTTAAAATTCCTCTCTCTAGTCTACCACACAAAAATAATTAAGTGAACTTTGTTTCCAGTATTTATTAAATAGACTAGGTAAAAACCCACAATTATGAAGCCAAGATGACCAATGAAATAACCCATGTCACATTTCATATCGCCCTAGGTTGGAAACAAGAATGATGGGAAAAAATATATGCCTATGGGAATAGTTTAACCCAATCGTCACAATAAAATAAAAAATTGTAATTTTCTTTGAATTCAGCATGACATATCTAGAAAATAATCATCCATGAAAAACAAATAAATAGTTTGGAAAAAATGAAATAAAGAAACTAGAGCCTATAAAACATAAAAATATATGAAATATCCAATATAAAAGAGATGAGATAAACTATTGGAATGCCTCAATATAAAATAAATCCATAATTACTCATATTTGAATAATGTCTAATAAAAAAAGATAAAAATTATGAACTACAAATAACTATGTGACCCATAGACACCAACATGAATCCAAACCAAACATGAAATGAATTTAAAAAACAAATAATATGATCATTTAAATAATAATAATTTTTACTAATTATTTTCAAATAATTAACTACATAGTTCACAAACATGTAAAAAATTAGTGATTGTAAATACATGCGATACAAATTACTAAAAATAAAAAGTATCATAATTAGAGAAAAAATAATAGAATAAAACTAATTGAGGTATTTAATAAATAAATGGACGGTAATAAATTATTTTAAATTATAATACATAAATTGATGATCATAAACTATATAAAATCATTGAAATTTCACATGTCAAACTATGTTATAGGTTCCCTAGTAAAGTAACATCACTAGTTATGGATAAACACTCAACCGATTTGAGAGAGATATAATAATATCACTGGTACAGTGGAGGTGCCACATATATTGTGTCCCTAATCCTGGAGGCACGCTAAACTATTAGAAAATACCATATTCCTTCTAGGACTCCCTACCCGTGTTCTCATGTTCCCCTGAAAAACATTGTATAGGTGGGTATAAAAGTTGTTATATTAATCACATTAAACATCATTAAATTAAAAAACCACACCCACCTCCTATCCATGATATCCCTCAGTAAATCACCCATTTTTAATCCATATGTTAATAAATAAATAGTAATAATAGAGGTATGCATCCAAAATACTACTATAAACTGCCAACTAGTTATTATTAACTCATTGATAGAACAAACAAATAAATCCATTATCCAAACCAAAAATGATCAAAATTTATGAAAAAACTAATTAATATAAAATAAAACTCAATTACCTTATAAAATAATTTTATTATTTTATATTAAACCCAAAAACATTTTAAACTCAATTTATAAAATCTAAATTAAAGTCATAATCAAATTAACACATAATTGTAAAATAAATATATAAATATTTAATTAAACTAATCACACACATTGTTTTATGTAAAAACATTTAGTAATAGTTTAGAAACAAATATACCCATTATGGGATAAGAAATCATTTTCCAAATACAAAAATTTGATTTAATAAAATACTATGTGTGGATTGACTACATTAATTTCAAGAAATTGAAACATAAATCATAAAATAACCCCTCTATCATGTTATCCAAAGTAAAAATTATTCTTCTAAAAATAAATATTAAACATAATATCTTCAGTAAATGTAATAATAAAATATTAAGTTAAATATTTCATGATTCAAGGATTAAAATGTAAAGGGTAATGCATTTAGAAATCCTATGTCAAACTGGGAATAGATGGAACAAATCCCCAGGATATATGTAAAGGAGGAATCGAAGAGACAAATGTACACCCTAACATCTTGAACCACAATGATATTTGTAAAAATCATCATCTAAGGTTCAACCAATATCGATTCAGGAAGAGAAAGAACAATCATGAGGAGGAGTAAAAGATAATGATAAGTGTAAAAAAGAATATAACCCCATGATATCTACATAAAATTAATGATGTTCCAATTGAAATCATGGAGAACAAGTAGTAATCCATGAATATGGATCCTTATATGTTTTATCAAATGAGTGGGGGAAGAGGGTGGAAATGTAGGATAAAAATTGCAGATGGGTTGTTTAAGAATTTTAAGAAATATAAAATTTGGGCAACTCAAATAGTTTAGATTCTTTGTTAGGTAAATCATGCATGAAAAATGAATTTCACCACTTATAATTAATTTATGGATTCACATAGTTTTACTAGGTTTGAACTAACAGTGCACCAACCATAAAAAATTCACTGCACTCTATGAATATAAAATATTTAATGTAACAATGTCAAAAAACATAAGTTCAATGATGAATACCAATTTACATGTCAAGTATTAGGTAATTTGATGTTTGATGAGAGAAAATATTGTATTATATGGTATTGCAGAATATTATACTTATTTCTAGGAAATTTATTAATGATACAGATATATATTCACTTTTCACAAATTATATAACCATAAGAAAGATATTTTGGTAGTGTATTATTACGAAGGCGAAGATGATAAGTTGTGGAATCATATCAAGAAAAAAAAGAAAGTGTAAAGAAAAATTGACTTCATAAAAAGGAAATAATTTTAGAAGTTATTTTTAAAAACTAAATCCTTTGAATATGCAAATTATAGTGGAAAGATTATTTTTATAAATAAAGTATAAGGAAGAAAATATATTTTCCACTATGAGGAAAATTTCACCAGAAAAGAAAGGTATGATTCTGATTTTATCATTGATCCTGAAAAGGATATTCAATTAATTATATTGTATCCTGAGTTAAAATATCAAAATGATATTTTTTATATGTGATTTTGATAGATAGAAATAAATTTCACTCATTCTATAAATGTATATTGGAGAATATCAATGTTCTCAGGGTTTTTTGGAAAAAAGAGAAATATTTATTTATGAGTAATTATAATAATAAAAGACACATATGAAAGAAAATTAATCTCCCTTAATATAAAAAGTATCAAAGGATGAATGAAAAAATTTAATATGGGTTTTGGAAATTTTTTTATATATGGAAATTATGCCCATCGAGTGAAATAATGTCTATGTGATGTGAAGATTCTAGTTCATGAGGTTGATAATGCTTAACTAAATGATTCACCCATACTTTAATGATATAATTACATGTATTATGGATATTATGGAATTTATTTTATGAATCATAGGGATAACAATGCCATTATACATAAAAACCCTATTAATCCAATAGATAAGGGAAAATATCATAATATACAAATTGTTGAAGTGGGTCATGAGAACTATGTGGTTGAAGGTACACATACCTTATACTCAAGAATTAAACATTAATTATTTGATTATGGATATAAACTCTATTTTATATCTGAATAATTTTATAAAGTAGTTATTTCACCTCCTCAATGATTAAATTTTTATTTTGCAGTAAATACACTTAATGCTATAATGATTTCATCTAAAGTCTATATCACTTCCCCAATAGAATATAGTGGTAATATTATTAATTTAAATATTTTTCATCTCTCTCTATTTAAATTTGTTATTATTTATGGGACAGACTTTATCTTTATATATAATTCTCATATCAATTTCTATGTATGGTAATTAATATTTTATATTCTAGTCTACCTATGATCCACATTCTCTGTGAGGAGAAATATGAACATCTAATGGAAATCAATCCCATTTTATGGGCCTTACTATGTATTCGGGAGAGATAATTATTTACAAAGGTTGGGGAGAAAAAAAATTAATTGAATTCCATTTTTCAGGATTATCTAAAGTATTTTATAAAGACTATTCTAGTCTTCCACTTAATAATGAATATTATTTTCCAATAGAATTCACACGTGGTGATAAAAATATACTAATGAAACTATAAATAATGGTTTGGATTAAGTCATTGGAATGGAAGAAATAACTAAAAGATAATGATGATAAGGGATTCATATACATGAGTTCATCACCATGTGATTCTTGTTTTAATTTTGTTAATAGGAATAAGGTGTTAATACATCATTTAATTGGTTTTTCGGGACATAACAAGATTAGTTTCAATAAAAAGTACCCTCGACACCAAATTAATGAATTTGATCAATTTCAAGGAGATAAAAACTTATTCATAAATAAAATTCTTTCTATGTTTCATCTATTGAATAAAAAGAATGAAGATATACCGAAAAAAATATTTTGTTCAAGGCATGTTCATTATGAAATCTAGTGATTCCATTTGGACATACCAACACCCCTTCTATCATCAATGGTTAATTTGATAGATTCATTATAGAATACCTCGATCATTTTTTGATTTCTTTATTGATGATATTATTTTATATTATAATAACATGGAAGATCATGAATATTATATGAGTATTGTATTACAGTTGCTGAAAATGAGGAAATTTCAAAAATCAAGAAGCTTGAATTATGGATTTGTAAATTTCGATATTGGGTTAGATAACCTCAAGTGAGGGTATATTTATAGATCATTAAGGACAAATGATTTTGAGAAATAGACTAGAAAACACAAAAAAAACCAAGAACCACAGTTTTCAACAAATGCAATGATATTATTAATGCATTAAGAAAACATTATCATGTATATAAAACCCCAAATGCATGTTGAAATGGACAGGAACCAAATTCAATTAGAAAATTGAATGTGATGAAAATATTGAAGAACATAAGAGAATGTCATTAAATGCACCTATGATCATGATACCCAAAATGAGATAATGGTTTACGATCTATAGTTGTGCATAAAAAAAGGGATGAGGATGCATTTATACACATAATATGTTGATTTATTATATATCACACAAATTTAATGTTCATGATCAAAATAATGCAACTCAAAATTTGTTGTATGAAGCATTATATATTAAATTGAAATTTTGGAGGAATTATATTTTAGAATAATTATTTGATATATATACTAATAATGAAATATTTAATTATATATTTACATATAAAAATTTTAATATACAACAAAGGGGTTGTATGGGTTTGAAAAAATATTATGACTACTAAATACATTATCATATTGGGAAGTGGAACAATATTGATGATACTATATATTAGAAATAAAATGGTATTTTTTTCTATGATGATGATTGAATGTGATCCAATACTTCTGGATTTGTTGAATACATATCATGAAATTATATGGAAATTGGATACATCTTATCTTTCTCTTAATAATGATCAACAATACATACCCTATGTGGATTATGGTGGTGCATAAGAATGATGTGAAAAAACCTAAGATGGGGTGAAATGTTCTTGAGTCTAACCATTCTTATGAACAAATGAAACTCTCATAAACTTATTATGTTTATATATAATAATATTTTTGAAGATGTATCTATTTGATAAATATCATAGTTCATAATTGTCTATAAATAATGATATTATTATGATTTAAATAGATATAAAAGAGTATTTATGGTCATACAACATGAAAAGTGATATTTAATAGTATATGTATCGATTAATGGTTTAGTAGTAATATATAATTGAGACACATATTTTTATGGGGATGTTACAACCATTACACATACTATATTGGAAATGGTATAACATCACCTAGGATTCCATAATTGGACTCCAAAAATAACTTATAGCCATTATTTTATTTATATAAATTGATATCTATAAAAACGTTGCACATTTTATTTTATTTGATCAATATTTTTATCGTTATTAGCTTGATAGGATATAAAATATGAATGTGGAAAAGATTTATAGTGTTCTACATTCTTTTAAACCTAATTTGGAAATGCGGGTTACCTCAATTTTCAAGATAATTCTTTAGATATATTTGAGTATTGATTTCATAATTAATATTTCATATGGTCCTCATATAGATAGCCAGTTCAAAGAACCATTCAAACCCAGAAAATATATTTTTAGAGCATATTACCTAGATTTCAAATCTAGTTGGTATAAAAAACATTATATGGTCAGATTATTGTACAAAAATTGATTTCATTAAATAATTTATATGGTTACTTATGAAATACACTATAATCAGAAGTGTAGAACTCTAATTTTACGGTATGAAATTTTAGAATGAAAACTATTGAAACATAATCTTGAAGAAAAATCATAAGTGAAGGATAGTACCAAACAGAAATATATCAAGGAATAATAATGTCAACATAATTTGGTTTTTGATGGTCATTTGTGAGATATAATGTTTTATGTTATTAAAAATGTTTTCCGATGAATATATCCATGGAATAAGGTTATGAAAATTTTAATTAATTGAAAGATATAGCCTATATATATTGCTCCATTGGATATTCTTGATCGTGTCTGGATAATTTTATATCATTTTTAAATTACACCAAATTTCTATGATGTTCACAATTTATTTGATGTATCACTTATAATTATCTACAATAATCATCATACTCTTGTATGAAACTCGTATGACATGCCTCTATAGTATTATTTATCCTTTGAGGAACAACTGTCGAAGATTCTGGATAAATGAGAGAAAGTTATTTGAAACAAAACCACTATCCTAATCAATATTTTGCGGTGAAATAAAAAATACATGAAATCTATATTGTAACACAATTGTTTTATAAGGTATAATTATCCTCATTTTTTTATTAGAGTTGTGTAATTTATTATTGAAAAATTATTATATGTTGGTATATTAAAAAACAATGATATTTTATGATAAATTACACTATAATAAATTTGATGTTATTAATAGATTTAGATACACAAAATACTAAAATTATATGAATAATATTACTACATTATAAAATAAATCACATTATATGGTATTCAAATTAAATATAATAAAAAAATAAAAAATTCATTATGGAAATATTGTTGCTCTTAAAGAACTATTTCGAATTTTTTTTTCATAAGAATTGTTGTTATTTTTTATTTTTTATTCGATTTCCATATTATATTACTTAATCATTAATTATAGGATTTGAACATATAAAAATATTTTTGACACATCTATAAAATAAAATCATTGGTTATTAATTGCTTATAAAATAAAATAAAATTATTCTAATTAAAAAAGAGATGTTACAAAAAAACTATTTTAATGAACAAAATGCGTTTTTTAGTTATTTAATTATGTTGATTATCATTGATTAATGATTTTAATAAAATATTTAGATAAAAAATAAAATAAAATATTTTAACATTAATCGAATGGTTTTTACAGGACAATGGATAAGTATACATTCACTTTTATGGTTAAATATGAATTTATCAAAAAAGGGGTTTCATTACATTTTGCGCACTTTTTTTAAAATAAATTATTTATATAATTGAAATTTAACTTCTATAATAAATTCAATATTTTGAATCATTATAATTAATATTATTTCATAATTTGAATTTAATTCATGTCTATAATGAATAGTAAAAATGGTAAAAAAATTACACGGTAAGGGTTTCAAGTGTTAGAAGAGGGGTTAGCTTAAGAAATGAGGTTTAAAATATCAAAAAATTATTTATTTGATTTTATTGATTTTGTAATCTAATAATTATCGACATTTTATTTTATTTTTTTATGTTTTGGATCTACTTGATTAGAATGATAAATATATTATAGGATAAAATTTCATGTATTTATATGGTTTCCACGCACCTCACATTAAAAGGTAAACATCCTTCCCTATCTTATCTACACCACTTGGAACCTTTATCTTGAAAAATATTTTCCCAAATATTTTACAAAAATACTTACTCATAAATTTTACGTATTTTTCTCCCAAAATACTCATCCATGAAGCATTAATGTGCTTCTCAATTCATTATACCTGTGGAAGTTGTATATGTTCTTACATTTCATTTTTAACATTATTTATTCATAAAATGTAATAAAAATGTTCTCAAACCATAATAAAATGATTTAATCATTATATATACAATGTTTAAATATTTTATATTAAATTTTATATCCATTTTTATCTGTTATCTTATTTTTTTTTGGAATGATCATGTTTCTATTGCATTTGTCTGAACTACAACATCTATAAAGATACATGATTTGTTTTTTTATTAAATTTTACATGGATGGTAATAAGTATATATTCATGTAAAATATAGGATATATTTGATATAATAATAATTTTTTATTGTTATGTTATTATTTAACTTTCTTATTCCCCATCCATTGAAATGTGGAAACATTACTAGAGTATAAATTCGGGTTACCACCTCCAAAAAGTGAAGTAAATAATTAATCATAGACACATTATATGAATGGTTATAAAAATGTATATTATTAATTAGTATAATAAGTATGACATGATTAGTATTCTTTAATTGAAGAAAACATGTCCAATGTTCAATGAATGGAACCATCAAATTGTAACATGCATGGATAAAAGAACATTTTTCACTCTAATGATCATTTTAATGATGAAATTGTAAATAATAGGATAATTTGAAATTATAATGGGAGGAAATATAGAAATTTAATTTTTAATATGGTGAACAAATATATTTTTATTAAATTTATAATTATCTTATAAGATGTTTAAACATGTAGAAAAAAATATATGACTTGTTGTAAGGGTTTATGGTGTGAATTCATTTATTTTTGAAATTGCCTTTTCCAAATTTCATTTGGGGGGAATCATATGAATATCATCATATAAAATAAATTAATTTACTTATAATCTAATAATTTTTTTATTTTTTTATATTACTTAAATTTCCCTCTCTTTGGTATGTAAAAATATTTAAAATATGTTTATGTGAAATACATACATTATTTAAACTTCGGTCAAATTTTTTTTCCTCTCATGTCAATGTCCATTAAAATAATATTATCTGTGATATTATTTCTTATAAAAAATATATTTTCTGTAATTCTCAACAATATTTTTCCTTTTCATTCAGTGGTTTTAAAAATAAAATTTTAAAATAGTCTTTGAAGAGGTTATTTACGAATTTTTACATTAAGTTTGAAAAGATTCATTACCATAATTTATAATACAAAAATAGATCATCACACAATAAAGACAATTAATTGATTTGATTACTCTTTTACAAGTTTCCACGGTACGTTCCAAATAAATTTTTTTCCTTAACATTCTTTGAATTCATGTTTTATAAACATCACAAAAAAAAATATTGATTCATTTTCTTGATTATCAAAGTGTAATTTAAATAAATTTATAAATGTGAATCTTTATATATGTTAGAATTATATATGAATTTTTATATTTCTATATGGATATTTTATTTTGATTCCAACCAATTCTTTAAATGAAAAATGATGATGATGATCTTATTATTATTACATGAATTTGATCATGATTGATGATATGATAAAATCATATTAATTTATATAGATGTATTAAGATTATTTGATGATATATATATATATATCTCTTTTATTTTCCAAAAAATAGGGTATGATGATATGAATAATATTCTATGATCCAATGGAATAGATATGTATGATTTTTATTATGTGATGGGTGGGACTGAAATTGTATCGTCATCCAATGAATTTTAGAAATAATTATATTTCCTAATATAATATGGAAAAAAATTGGCATTTAAGCCAATTAATTAAGGGATATTTTCCACTATTATTTTCATAGGAGTTATACATGACCAAGGAAATGGTACCATAGGGAGTGAACCCAATCCACTATGATAGTCCTGTAAGTGATCCTTCACTAAGGATATAGTTTTCCATTATTTTGTTTATCCCATAAAGATTAATCTTATTTTTTTGATATATTCAAAAGGATTATAATTAATTATAGAAAATTATACAAACATATGACTTATATATATTTTTGTGTTAAAAAAATATGCCATGATTCAATATTAATGATCTTTACAGATCGTTTATAACTTTATTAAGTAATTATCATGTTCTAAAACCCTTCAAATTATTCTCGATTTTTCTCATTGATTAATATATGTTATTCTTACACATAGTAACCCTATAAGGCCACCCGTTATTATATATAAATTTCCTCCATGTTATTTGAAATGTCATTTAGTATGAAATGTCTTAGAATGGTACTATGAGAGAAGATTAATGTGGGGGTAAATTTAGTAGATTTCACTCAAGATTTTTGATGCATAATTTTTTAGACAAATAGAATAAGAATTATATTACTATAATTTTTTAGGATGAAGTTGGAAAATGAACTCTATTATGAAATAATCTAGCTAAAGAATTTTGAGGTAAGGTAAGATCCAATCAGGAACCAATCAGGTGATATTTGTGTCGAAAGAACAATATGTTAACAATATTCAAAACGATCTAGTGATTTAAGTTGTTAATAAGGTATTCAGATGACTATATCATTGTAATAATTTTATGATATATTTAAATAATCATAATATGATCCCTTGATATATTGGTCCCTCTAAAATTCATGTTCATATCAATAATTTTTTTAACTATTTGGAACATCCACAGTTTGTCTTTAATGATCGTTATTTTTCCAATGTATATATTTGGAGGTAGTTTATACATTATCCTACAGAATTAATAAACTCACATTCATACCATTAATGTATGAACATTCTTATAGGGAACAATCTATCTAGATTCTAGATCAAAGAATGAAAGTGTTACTGAACAAGACCCCTCACATTGATAATGTTTTTTGGGGAAAGAATAAATATGGGGATTCTCTATGGTAACTCAAGGATTTAATTAGGTGTAATTATAAAAAAATTGTATCTTAGTAATATTTTTTTTAGGTATAAATTCTTCGATGTGGGTAGAATGTAAAACTCAATGACTTTATGATTAATTATTCTTTAATAAATTTTGTGTGTTTGATTAAATTACTCAGAAAACTAAACTTATGAGATAAAAATTTATTCATTATAAACATAAGAACATAATATTGTATTTAAATTATATATAATTATAAAAATTTATTTCTAATTCATTATTGAAAATAATATTGACCGAAAAAAACTATTGTGAATTATTTTGTTTATAAATTTATTTTCAAATATATTCTTTATTCAATCATTACTATCATATATAAAAAATAATAATTAAGTGTATTGAAAATATAAAAATATTTTTTAAACTCTTATGAAATGGATATGTTCATTATCAATCCAATATAAATGATAATAAAATAATTTTAATATATAAAAGTGATTTTTTTCCTAAAAAACTATTTTTATGCATGTAATTTGTTGTTATATTAATAAATCAACCTAATGAAACATGAAAATTATAGGAATTATATTATTAGTTTGAAAATAAAATTAAATTGTTTATCATACATATAATGGTTTTTATGGAGAAAATAATTTTATTAAATTCACATTTATGCTTAAAAATTCAATTATATATAATTTTTTCATTTTATGAACTTAAATTGAAAAGAATTATTGACAAATATATATATTAAATATTGTAAAATGAATTATTATTTTTTGAATATTAATAATTAATACTAGTCAATATGGTCTATTTTTTTTCTATAATTAATTATTTCCCCGATAAAAATATTGCTAACATAGTAAGGGTTTCAATTCTTAAAAAGATGTTATTGAATGATATATGGTTACAAATCTACAAAAATATATTATATTATTTGTTTGATTATGCTAAATATAAATTATCCTTATTATCTCTAATCAATTGAATTTTGGATCCAATTGACCTAATTGATAATTATAATATATTATATAATTTCAAGAATTTACAAGTCTTCCACCCACCTCATTTATGAAAGGGAACATCCTCCCTCCCTTATCCACACAACATGATACTTTATATTTAACATAATATTCCTGAATAATCTCCCAAAATAGTTATGCAGGAACTTGATGTGTTTTTTCATTCCATGATATCAATCTAACAAGCCTTGCATTGTTTTATAATTGATGATAGTTGAGGAAGACATATATGTTCTTATCGACCCTTTTCATGTTTATTTATTCCTAAACCATCTCAAAATGATATTTGAAGATCATAAAATGACTTAATAATTATCATTACCATAGTTAATTTTATTTATCATAATTGTTTTCTATTTTTCTATCTCATTCCATACGGAGACCTGACCTAAAAAATTATATAATTTATTAAATTCAACTAGGTTTCATTTTTATTCACAACCAAAGAACTTTTTCGTTTTTATTTTTACAAAATTAAGTTATAAATCAATCATGAAAACCCATAAGAATACAATCTACAATAGTATCCATTAAATTCATAATAAAAAAACTCTAATTACAGATTAATTCATTTCATGAAAAACGATCACAATATTCATCATGGATTCTTCTTTTAACTCACACATCCTTAAATACATTGAAAAAAATATTCAAACATGGAATGAGAACACAATGAATAGTAATGTACATAAAAATATAGAAAGAAAAAACTATTCCATGAATTATTATAAACATATGAAATTATTATTATAAATGCATACTTATCACCCTTAATGTAACATACACTTACTATGTGAAAACAGTAGATTTTCATAAAAAGTAGAGAACAAAAATAAACCAGTTAGGTAAATTAGGGAATCATTTTGTTTTTTTATAAATGTGAGACATGGGAAGGTTTACCAACCCATATCCCTGAAGAATTTATTCAAAAAATTGAATAGTTAAAAAGTAGTCTCGAGGTGTAATGAAGCTACACCAGCAAGGAACGAAACCAGATACATGGTGATAGGTAAAAATTTAAAACAGGTACCGATTCAAAAAAATAGGAACTGCAGATATTCAAGCTTGTTCACCATTCATCCTTCACCATTCCACCTCCATCATAATCGATGCAGAATGTAAGAATCTAAACCAAGCAGTAAAACCCAAGAAAACATGGAGGGTGCACATTCCTGGTAGCCTTAATCCGATAGAGAAGATGAGAGGACCGTCCAAAAAAACAAAATACAGCATCTCAAATGCAGAACTATCCCAGGTAAGAAGCAAAAGGAGGTGCTGAAAAGATTAGGTACATAGCCAGGGTTGTAGAAACTACTAGGAGTGTGCACTCCGATAGTCGAAATAGTGAATCATCAGCTTCACCCAAAAATAAAACAGCACATCAAAAGAACTGAAACCAAAAAAGTAAAATCTTCCAGAAATTACGATGGTTTGTTACGCATCTTCGTTTTTTGCTCGGCGATGGATCTTTTTATACTAGGGTATTCAGCAGCTGAAATCTTCTTTTCTTGAAATTCTTCAAGTGAAATTTCCTGTTTCCTATCCATATACTGAGTCCACACTTGTATATCTTGTTCATCAAAATCTTGCAAAAAGTAATACAATAGAGTACTAGAGGAGGGAACCTGGGAATTTTATTGAGTTTCCTCTGCAGGTTTAGGTTTTGATGAATCAAAAAGTGGGTTTCCTGAGGGAATTAAAAAGTATCAGACTTGGAAGAATTCACTGATCTAGTCACAATTGTGCGTTCAGTTTTCAAGTAATCCTTGCGTCTTCTAGATTTTCTTGATTATGGGGTGATGAACCCGTCCTCATCAACTAGGGGTTTCTTACCTTTTTTCCATTGAATTTTAAAAAATTTCTTCAATATGTTGTGGTTTATCAATATAATTAGAGGGCTCAGGATCTCTTTCATTTTCATTCTTTTCTAGATCGTGTGTGTCATCTTGATTCGAGAAAAGTCCTTCATCATTACTTGTGGTAGGGATAGTATCACACCCTTTTTCAATGTCCACCTTAATAAGAATATGAAAAGTATCCTGATTAAGATCAATAGTCAGGGATGTATTTTCTAAGACAGCCTTGACAAAAGCTTCAACTTGATTCTCATCAATGTGATTATACTTCAAGCTATCTCCAGACACCATGTTAGAGGTTTTAGAATCAACAGAATAAACCACTACCACCTGAGCATCATTCTTGGAAGAAATAGTTTGATTATTTTGCATACTTGGTTTCTATTTTTCAACCCAAGATTTCTTAGAATGTATTTGAGTGATAAATTTCCCATAGTCTTAATAAGTGTGACCTGCTTTGAATAATTTTTTACAAAAAGGTGGTAGGTTCTCAAAAACCGCATCCTGAACAAAGATTATCTCACCATTTTGGATCCAGAAACAAGAGGGAAAATCATTGGATAGGTCAATTTTAGTGCAAACTCTAGCAACCGAAGGCCGAGTGATAGTCAAAGTTGAATAATCTAATTTAATGGGAGTTCCGAATAGCATGGAAATTTAATATAGGGCCCTATTTTTAAACACGTGAATCGGAAAATCAGGAAAAGCTAACCAGATGGGTGCAATGGGGGACTCAAAGCCCAAAATAAAATCTGAAGACCATTTATGAACTTTCATAGTTTCTCTCCCAAAAGACCACGAGCCATGCATCAAAAAATGGTAAAAATCAGAGTCCAAAGAGAATCTAAACAACACATTCCAAGAGTTTAAGAATCCAATGCTAAAATCAACAAAACCAATCCTTTCTAATGTCTTGCGCAAGAACATAAGCGAGGGAAGATGGTTTGAAAATTCCCTGACCAAGGCAAAATGAAGATCAGAGGCAAGAGAGATTACCTCATCTTTCGAGAAGGAAATTGCAGATAAACCACGATGCTTGAAAACCTTTGGCATGATAATCGCCTACTTCTTCAGAGCATATATCGAATTTTCACCTTCAACCACTTCGGCGAAGGTTCTGTCACCCTTCGTCCAACCTAAATTAGGGTTTTCACCTTGCTTTCCATCGCCCGACAGAGCCCCTGCTTCGGCCATCATCCCTAGAATTGTTTCTTGGGAATCATTTTGTTAACGTAATTATATATTATTGTGACTCTTATGTCTATATTATTTTAAACACTCATAGATACCTTACAATGTTACCCTAATTACTACCTTATGATGTAACTTTTACATTTACACCTTGAATATCCATTATGGTCAACTTCCAACAAACCCAACACATTGGAGGGATATTACGATCCCACCCATATATTGTTTATAAAACAACAAATTGTAACCATAAATAATGACCATTAAAATGAAAATACACAACAAACATGAGATATTTCATCATGAAATCATTCATTTTGAATTTTGTAAAAAATTATTCAGTGGGTTTTAAAAGAAAATCCCCATACCTCAAGTTTGATTTCCATCAGGCATGTTAAAACCTATTATATAATTTTATTAATAGATTTATTAATTTATTATAGAAATAAATTCATAATTTTAATACCTTATATGATCTTTTTATGAAATATCTCCACTCATTAATTAATAATATTTTGTTATTTTCATTGTTTCAGTTGCATTTATTTCACGGTTTCCATAATTGATTCATTATGGATTATCCACTAAAATCGATGAAAAGCTCTAGAAGTGGAATGGAATTTTCATAATATGTTTCTATAATTTTAAATTAAACCATATATCAATTTTTTATTATATGATAATGAATAATTTGATAAAACAACAATGATAAATGTTTGGTTTATTCTTGGTGGGTTTTTCCGACCATAATAAACTAGTATCATTTTACTTAATATATTGTATAAAAATTAGTTCCAAAAAAATAAACAACTTATAATATAAATACTATTTTAGTTTTTTAACCATAATAATTCTTTTATAAACAATATTTAAGTAGGTAATATAAAATTAAAACAAATCATCAATTATAATAGTAAATAGACAAAAAAAGTTGATGTTTTCATTATTTAGATTAAGATGAGATGAGGAGTTTTTTGATGTCGGATATTTAATTAACAGAATAAAAATATAGTTTCTGTATGTTATATGATTTATTATGTCACTTGGATGAGGGGATGTGGCGAGATAAAAAGAGAGGAAATGAAATTTAAAGGAAAAAGAAATATGATTTTACTTCTTCAACTTCTTCTCCATGAGAAACTCTTTAGAAAATTAGATTTAGAATTTTGTTGGGACCAATGGATCCTCAAGGTGGGGTAGAATATAGTAATATTAATGGTCATAATTTAGAAAATATTATTTTATATGGAGGTGTATGGTGAAGAGGTGGTGAGGGGTGGTATTTATAGTGGGAGAGAGGGGTGTTTTTTGATTATTTTATTCATTAGATTATTACTCTGCGTAAAAAATTTGAATAGTATTGATTCCCAATACTAAATATTATTATCAGAGATGAGAGTTAGATCTCATGGTTCTTAAATAATAAATGACTTATGAAATAATTTATTTAAATTCTAATGTATCTATCCCACAAATTAAGGTATTTTTCTATAAACAAGAAAATAAAGTATTTTTAAGGAATCCCAAAAATCCACCCCAACTATTTTTTGATGTGTATAATTTAGAAATGGAATTCCATTTTGTGAAAAAAATTTAAAAAATATGTGAAATTTATTATTTAATGGAAATATTAATTTAATCAAAAAATACAAATTTTAAAATTATAAATAATTTTTTGACACATTGAGAAAATAATTAATGTATCACAGAATTATATTATAATCACAATAAAATTAAATAATAATTTATTAATCTATGTATTGACAATATTTTTTCTTTCAAATAATTATATAAAGTATTAAATTTTAATTAATTATATATGACTTACAGAAATACCAACAATTAATTTATTATTTTTAAAATATATATTTACTTATAGTAGGATATAAATATATCATGTTTTTACTTATAAGATACAAAAATCTTGTTTATAATTTCATTTGTGAGGTTTCTCTTCAATTAGTATAGACTCCTTAATTTTAGTGCACAACAATTCTTTTATTATAGATTTATAATCAATTAAACTATAAAATTATACAACGAAAACAAATTATTTTACATGTTGACGAGTTGTTACATTCTCTCACCCCCATTCTATAAATTTCATCCTGAAAATTTTTATTCACTTATTAAACAAGTGTGGTTAAATTAAGAACAACGAATTTTTATATTCCCATGTTTATTCATTAAACGTGTGGTTTCTATAAAAGCCCACAATATGGAGAATTACCTTATTTAGAAATAATTTTTCTGTACGATCAAAAATAGGAACATGATTTTCCTTATACAATGGTAATCATCTAGATGGAATAATTATGGGATCCAAACATGAGATGAATCTGGTACAAAATTTATCCACAAAAAACATGAAAGAAATTGTGTACATGGGGAAAAATCGAAGGCATAGCCACTCAGTGGGAAAATGGTCATATATTCAATAGGATTTCATATGTTCCAATAAACAATGGACTCTGCTTCCACATCATTCCAAAATATGCCACACTTTTCCATGGATAATAATTAAGAAATACATGGTCACTTACCTCAAAATAAATTTCCTTCCTCTGGTCATCCACATATATTTTCTACCTACATTGAACTTTCCTCATATGTTTTTGGATCATCATTACTTTCTCATCTACTTCCTAAAATATTTCTTATCCCATCAAATTGTAGGACCCCAGGACACCCAGTGAGGGGAGGGGTGAATCGGGGTGACAACATTTTCTTTCAAAGTGTAGGATCTTGTTCCCACGTTGGTAAGAACATGTTAAACCTGTATGATGAAAAGGACAAGAAAGAAAACATTCACATGAATAAGGATGGAAAAACACTTTTTACATGGTTCACCACTATGGGATACGTCCAAGGAGCATACACCAACATGTTGTTGGTCGTACCAAATTCCAATAATCTTCACTAGTTGTTGATTACAATGATTTGGGAACAGTCACTATGTCCCATGCTCACTACCTTTACAAAGGTTCAGGGATAACTCACTGCTTCCCTTGGGTCACTCCTGTTGACTCCCCCAAGCTCACTGCCCTTGGTGAAGTCACACTCAGTTTATAGACATGAAGGTCTCTTCAATAGATTTGCATTGAAGTCTTTTTCTCTTCTTAGCATGAGACTTTGCTTGCATCCAAGTTAGAAATTGATGCACTAGAATGCACTGAACCACTAAAGCAGATAACCAGAACGTGGAGACAAGCATTACTAACAATTTCACGGAACACTAACCCTTTGCGCACAAACATTTTTTTTTCGCGCAGTAAAATATTTCACGCAACAACACCTATTTTTTGTGCAACTGAATATTTTATGCGCAACCCCAATATTTACACGCAACAGTTCCTTTTTCGCGCATCCTGGAATTTTCCACGCAATCCAGAATATTTCGTGCAAGCCCCTTTACATGATCATTTTTCGCGCATCAGACCTCAAATATTCTCTATGTTTTCAACCGTAAAAAATGCCGGGAGTCACCTCTTATTTATAGGAGTCTGAGACCCCCACACGCAAAATCCCCTTTATCGTGAAAACCTCTCATCTGGAGCGTAATTGTTCACATAGGTGTCATTTTTCGTGCACCTCTCTAGATATTTCGCATAGCCCATGCATTTATCATTTTTCGTCTGCTTGAACTGTATGATCACTTTGCTGACACACATTCTGAACTTCCACTGAGGATTGACAACAAACACAAACCAAACTCCAATTATTTCTTAGAACAGGAATGGTTCCAATAATCTCCCCCTTTGGGTTTGTTGGCAATCACCAAATAAATTCAAAAGATCATCATCCCCATGCAATACAAAAATGAAAGGATCCACTCATCCGTCAATCTATGTCTACGTGAGAAATTCTTGGTGTAGAAAACAAGAGAGTAAGCTTGAATTGGGATCCCTTGTTTTGTAATTCTCAATGATGCCAAATAAATTTTCTTACAGTGTCACATAAGCATTACATGTCCATTGAATTCATTCTCATCCTATAACAGACACAAAAGTCTCATCGTGTTATAGAAGCATTACATGTCCACTGAAAATCGTGAAATTATTCCTTTTCTCCCCCATTGTCAGTAATCCCAATGACTAGTAATTTGTTCATTGGTCAGCTCAACCCATACTCCCCCTGGATAGTATCTCCACCAAAAACCTTCATCACATCCATAAACAGATTAAAATAGTTATCATAAATGGGGAGAGGGGAATTTTGGAACCTCCTAATGTAGTAGAAGGTGGTTGAACACTGAGGATCAAACAACGATTTTAAAACACAACTACTGACAGTGGATTCGTCAGGATATCATCTACTTGCTCATCAGTTCCCGCGCGATCCATTCTAATCACCCCTTGCTCAACTTTTTCTTTGATAAAGTGATACCTAATTTTAATATGTTTTGAATGAGAATGCTGAAAAGTATTCTTCATAAGATCAATTGAACTCTTGTTATTACCATAAATAAATATTTGTTGCTTTAACTCATCACCAATATCTATTAATTGTTGCTTCATCCATATAAATTGGGTGCATGCCTTTATGGCAGATATATACTCAGCTTCAACATTACTAAGAGAAGTACTTTGTTTTTTTTCTCTCAACCAGCTGACACAGTTATTACCAATAAAGAATGCTCCCCCACTGGTTGACTTTCTAACCACAACATCTCCAGCCCAATCAGCATCATAAAATGTTGATAATTGACAGTCCCTTCCAACAGAAAAGTATAAGCCATAATTGTGAGTACCTTGAATATACCTCATGATTCTTTTTACTGCTGTAATATGATCCTCCTTTGGATTACTATGAAAGAGTGCTGCAAGACATGTGGCAAAGACAATATCTGGTCGTGTCACTATCAGGAACAGTAGGCTCCCAATCATCCTTCTCTACATGGTAGGATATACAGATTTCCCATCTCCATGCTTTACAAGTTTGGTTCGAACTACAATCGGTGTTGGAATTGGTTTGGAGTCTTGCATATTAAACTTTTTCAGAAGCTCTCATGCATACTTTTCCTAAGAGATAAAAGTGTAGTATTTTTTTTGAGTCACCTATAGTCCCAGGAAATATGTGAGCTCCACAATCATTGAAATTTCTAATTATGATTTCATATTATTGGAAAATTTCTCCACTGATTTATGCCTACTGCCACCAAATATAATTTCATTGACGTAAATGAGAACCATCAACTGATCTTTCGGAGAATTATTCACATAGAGATTTTGATCTACTCCTCCTCTTTTGAATTCCAGCTTCTTGAGATAATAATCTAGTCTAGAGTACCATGCCCATTGTGCCTGTTTCAAGCCATAAAGTGCTTTCTTTACCTTGCTGACCTTTGATTCATCAGCACCAAGAAGAACACCCACTGTTTGTTCAATGTAGACTTCTTCTTCAAGTACACCATTTTATAATGCTTTTTTGACATCCATTTGATATAATTTATATCCTCTCTGGAGAGCCATGGAAAGGAACAACCTAATTTCCTCCAGTCTTGCCACTAGAGAAAAGGTTTATTCAAAATCAACACCTTCAATCTAGGAATACCATTTACATAACAGTCGAGCCTTTTTTCTGATAACACTTCCATGCTCATAAAAATTGTTCTTGAATATCCATTTTTTTCCATTCACATTGTGACCATTGGGTCTCTGGAAAAGATCCCTTGTCTGAATCTTGTCAATCTGATCTAACACTTCTTTCATGGCTTTCACCCAGGATTCAGCCTTTGTGGCTTCTTCAAATGAGGATGGCTCCACAACTGAATGAAATGTATAAGGGGTGTTTTTCATCATCCTCCTTGTCTGTTAGGGTGCATTACTGTCTCAAATTATGTTAGATGGATCAGTCTCTTCTCTTCGATTTCTCCTATGAGGTTCAGTCGCATTCTCATTGTCCAAGATTTCCTCTTATGATTCTTCGTCTGATTCAACATCATGATGTGACCCCTAAGTGTTTTGTACACCTTCCTCTATTTCTGTATTTGTATTCATTCCATGTTCACATTCATTCTCATCTTCTATCTCATTAGAATAGGTACTATTTGAAGCATTTTTGTTTTTTTCCTTCAATGATTTTAACATCGTTTCTTTCCAAAATCCTCCCCAAGTGTTTATTAAAACACTTGTATGATTTTATGTTCATTGGATACCCATGAAAAATTCATTCATCTGCATTGTCACCAAACATTCCTTGGATTCCTTCTTTATTCCGGATGAAACATTTGCTTCCGAAAACACGAAAGTATTTCAAAGAAGGCTTCCTTCCATGCCACAATTTGTATGGTGTCTTCATTTCTCCCATATAGAGACCTGTTCGATTCTGAATGTGAACTGCATCTTCAACATCCTCCTTCCAGTAATGGCGAGAGATACCACTCTCAATCAACACAATCCTAGCCATATTTTTGACCTGTTGATTTCGACGCTCAACAACTCCATTTTTTTGTGGAGTTCTCACAGCAGCTACCTCATGTTGTATTCCATTTTTATATGTAATATTCAATATCAATGTACTTTTATTCCCCTCCATTTTCAGATCGCAGGACATTTATTATCCATCCAGTATCATTCTCAGCAATTCGGTGATATGTTTTCATGCAATTAAGTACTTGTTGCTTCTTGTGAATCACCAATACACAAGTCATTCTGCTATAGTCATCAATGAAAAGGACGAAGTACCTTTCTCCATGGGTTCCATCAACATTTATTTGGCCACATACGTCTGTATGAATGAGATCAAGAAGATGAAATGACCTTTTCTTCTTTGGCCAATAAGAACTGCAGACCAGATTCCCACGAATACAAGCATCAAAATCCTTTTCTTGTCCACATTTTAGAATGTGAATACCCATGAATCACTTCATATTAGATCTCTATTCCATGTCTTGTTGGTGAATGTTCCCCAGCATTCGATGCCACAAATTTTTTTCTTCTTCAATATAAAAAAAGAAGGATTTCCCTTTGCTGTCAACCTGATATAAGTTTCCATATGTTCTATATCCATTCATAAGATAATTCCATGTTTTTCCTTTTATAGTGAAGCCTTTTTGATTGAAGGTTACTAGGAGCCATGGGTCACATAGTTGACCTACACTGAGAAGATTGTGGTGTAGACCATCCAAATAAAGAACTTCAGTCCTCTTCAGCTCTCTATTGGCGATAGCAGTATTCCCAATGCCTTTAATCTTCAAAGTGTAAGATTGGTATAGAGTAAGAGGTTTCCAACCTCTGATACCAATTGTAGGATCGAAATAGTAATGTAGATGGTCAACATACAAGAGAGGGGGGGTGAATTGTATACTTTAAAAAATTCCATTGGATCCTTTAAAGTTAGTTAAGAATAACTATGCTTTCCTTAAGCAAAGAAAAAGGCTAAGTTTAACAAAGTTAAACTATGAAAATTCACAACACCTTTAACACCGAATACAAACATGGAAAGAGATTCCGAAAGTAGGTTCCAGAAATATGGTTCCGGAAATTGAAACATAAAAAAAGGTTACAATATGAGATTCTACCTTAAAGCGTATAAAATCTAAATTAATCAGAGTACAAGTAAGGAAGTATAAGAAAGTTATACTTTCCTTATATTACAAAATGCAGCGGAATAGAAACAAGTAGTAGAACTACTAGTAACATAATATAAGTCTTTTAACCCAAAGAGAAGGGTATCCAACAACCTTGGATAAAGGTCCCTTGATTTATACTTTCAAGAATGTCTGTCTTACCCACACCAGGGTAAGACCTCGATACGAAGATCGGAGTCTCTGTCTTGTTATCCCCGCAAGCCCTCAACTTCAAAGAAGTTGGCAACCTCTGTCTTCCTCAGCAAGAAATCCCTCGAACTTTAAGGTAGTCGGCACCTTTGTCTTCCTATCCCCAGAAGCCCTTGAATGTAATCACCAACATTCAGAGTCGCACGAAGCGTTGAGAGTTAATAAGAGCCTCTCTCTCTAGAAATCACTTCAAGCAAATTTTTCAGCCTTTTAGCACTTTCATCAGCTATCAGCCTCTAGCTCTTTTCAAATGAGATCCTATTTATAGGTAAGGTTGGCTCTTTCTCCAACGGTCATGTTTTCCTTAAAGATCGGAGGGACCTGTACACATGTCACTTAGACAACGGTTAGTTTATAACAAAACAGGCGACATCATTTTATTTCAAAACAAGTATAACAGAATGTACGACATCGTTTTAACTCTAACATTAATGTTCGGAATGAAAACATCGGAGTGAAGGTTAGGAGTGTAAAGAACGATAGTAAAGAGTAGAAAAATTTTAGAAGTGTAAGCAATATAAAAGTTCGGAGTCAAACAAAGATATTTTTCGGAGTCTAAATTAATTCAGAGTGTATAAAACAAAGATACTCAAATTCTGTTTAATAGGTGAATTCAGAATGAGAATTCGGAATAGGAATTCGTCATCAAAAATCGTAATGAGAATTCGTCAACAGAATTCGTAATGAGAATTCTTAATTAGAATTCGTAATGAGAATTCATCAACAAAATTCGTAATGAGAATTCTTCATTAGAATTATTAATGAGAATTCGTCATCAGAATTCGTAACCGGAATTCTTCTTCAGAATTCGTATCCTGAATCTGGAATAGAACTTAGTCAGAGTTCATATCCGGATTTCGGAATGAATCTTCCTTATTTTTCTTATCTAGAATACGAATCCTAAAACTGAATTCTTTATATCAAAGTTTCAATGATCCGAGAAAGTGAATCCGAATCTCATACTTATGAAAAATATGGATGAAAATATGATAAGGATAATCTTTCTTATAAAAGTGATTTTCCTTAAGAAAGCAATTTTACTTATAAAAGCAATTTTCCTTAAGAAAGAAATTTTCCTAAAGATAAGGTGTTTGTGACTTTCAAAACAAGAAGGAATGGAAAAGTCATAAGGAAAACCTTATTGACTCAACAATTTCCCCCTTTTTGGAAAGCACAAACATCCTTACGATAAAAAAATTCTAAGAAGAAAGAAACATATTAATGCTTATCTCCCTTGTTTTAAGGATATAGATGAATACGACTAACTCCTCCTTAGGCTTTGAAACTCTATGGATCATATTCATATTTCCGGAGTGATATTTCATAAGAAGGTCTACTTTAAGAAAAACTCCCCCTTAAACAAACTCTTATTAGAGTTCTTTTTCCTTGGGTATTTTTTCTTTCTCCCCCATTGATAAACTCTTATTAGAGTTACTCTTTTTCTTAAGGATCCTTTCCTTCTCCCCCTTTGTGATTTTCAAAATGAATTGGAGGGAATGGAAAAAAATAACAAAGTACCTGAAAGATTAGTAATGACAACAATGGAAACGAGATACACAATTTTCATTAGATTTGGAATGTCAGTAACAAAAAGAATACAACAAAAAGATCGGATTTGGTTATTTCGGATCTTTCTCCTTCGACCTGAGCCCCTTAAGAATAGTCTTGATCTTTTTCAGGTCTTTATGATCTTCTTCATCTTGCTTTTATAAGACCACTACTCTTGCGGATTGAGCTTAAATCTTTTCTTCCGGGGCTTTCAGATTTTCTTCCTGAGCTTGGATCTTTTCTTCCTGAGCCTTCATCCTTTCTTCAAAATCAATCCGATGATCCCTTTCAAATTTCCAGTTCAGAGAAACAGAATTCATTTTCCCATTCAGATCCCTGACTTCTTGGATCCGGAAGTTCTTTTCTTCATTCAGCTTTTCTTCAAAGGAGGAAGTCAGCTCATTTATCTTCTTGTCCTCGGTCTCAAAGGCATCATTAACATTGTCTTGAAACTCATCAAGAAACCTCATCTCTTCCACTGTCTTCTTCGAACAGCTTGTCATACTTTTGCAAGATCTTTTATGAGCTTCGTAACCAACAAAGAAGGTTTTGAACTGAGCCTCAATCTCAACGCACTTATCCATAACCATAGATACGGAGTCGGTTTTCTGATTCAATGCATGTTGGAGCATCTGGCATCTTGAGTCAATAATAGAGAAGGTCAGAATGGTTCCCACCAACTTTTTAAGGACTGAACAACAAATTCATGCCCCAACGAGGATGACTCTGAATCCGAAACATTGCTAGGAGAAATTTCTTCTTCAACAAGTTGAAGCTTTCTCTTTGAAGAGCTACCAACTTCCTTTCTCTTCCTTACTTCTGAGCTCGGAGTATCAGCATAATTTTTCTTTCCCTTGTCTTTTTCCAGAATTGAATCCTGTTCCGGAGTTCTCTTCTCACAATCAGAAACTTGAACAACATTATCTTCCTCATCAGCAACTTCCTAAATACCATCCTCTACGTTTTTCATCTGAGAAATATCATGTAAAAGTTGTTCTTATTCTCCATGATAGGCAACTTATTCTTCTCCTTTCTCTTCTTCCATTGCTGGAGTCACTAGCTTCGAAGATTCAGCTTCTGAAGTCCGGAGTGATAAGTGTTCCGAAGGTGTCCCTTTGTAATCATCTACTTGTTTCAGCACATCTCCGGTTTCACCACTTCCTTCAGCACCCTCTTCTACTTGTTCCACTTGTTCAACTTGCTCTACCTCCTCAGTATTCTTAGCAATAGCTTCTTCCGGAGCAACAAGATTTCTTCCTGGAGTCTCAGGTAGAGATTCCAAGGAGAAAGATCTCGGAACTGGAATAGTTGCTGAAACCATTTCATTGAATTTCAATAAAGCCTGAGCTACCTTAGCCCCAGACATCTTCTTCTTGAGCTTCTTTTGCTTTGCTTCTCTTTCAAGCTCATCAGCAGTTTTCTCCTTCAAGGCCTTAACCTCCGCAGGGTCCAATCCGAACTGCGGATCCCCTTCTTTCCTTTTCTCTTTATCAGCTCTCCACTTTGTAACAACCTCATCAGGATAGGATTTCTTCTTCTTAGGCTTTGGAGGTGCGGAATGGACTTCCTTAGACTTAGAATTCTCTTATTGTACTTCCACTTGTTTCAGCTTTCTCTTCCTTACTGGCTTAGATGATTCCGGTTCAGCAGCTTTCAGAGCCGTTTCTTCTTGATTTGGAAAATCGAAGAATTCACCAGTTTCCTTGTTGAAAGCCACATTCATCCTTTTCAGAGCACCATCGCTGACCAGAATGATCTTGCAAACTCTTGGCTTAGATTTTCAAGCCTCCTTGAAAGACTCAAGGCACCGAACAATCAACTTGGAGAGGATTGCTGGATACATAATAATTTGAGCTCTCAAATTCCCCTTCTTCAAATTTTCAATAGTAAGAAGAATATGTTTCATCAAATTGAACTTCCTTAGATTTATCAGGAAATCTAAGATTTAGATCTCACTTTTCTTCAAGCTATCTTTATCACCTTTCCTCGGTACGATAAGTCCTTGCACCCATAACTCCAGAATCCGGAAGTTTGTAGATAGACTTGCAATCTTCGGAGCCTTGTCATCATCCAGTCCGAGAGTTTCTAAGGCCTTTTCCTTGTTGAAGCTACCCTTAGAGTCTAGAAACACATGCGAAATAAACTCGGCTTCTCCTTCATAAGACAGCCCTACCAATCTTGTAGCCTTGGTGTGAGAAAGCTTGTAAGTCTTGCCATAAGACTTAAAAGAGAACTTCTCCCTATTATCTTCCTTGAAAAGGAAACTAACTCATAATACTCGACATGTAAGTCTGAATATACTTCATCTTGGTTTTCGGTTTTTGATACCGCAAATCTTCCCAGCCATTCAACTTAATATTCTTTGAAATGATAGAATCGTAGTTGCTGAAGAAAACCGGATGGACTAACCTTTCTCTGTAAACTAACCACTGAGATATAGGCTTAGTGGATGACATTTCTTGAGATTCTAACTCCGCAGACATTCGGATCTGACGTTCTCTGAGAAGTTCGGAACGGAGACAACTATAGTTCGGAACGGCCTTAAAACAGCGGGGCAAAGATTCGGGATGCGAGAGCTTTGAGATCGATGTGGGACGAGTATTTGGGTCCCCTTTATATAGGCAACGAGATGACGGTTCACATTCCATAGTTGATCTAACGGTTGGAATGAGCTGTGATCAGATATGACGGTTGAAAACTTTAATCCGATCTTTTTGAGGTTTTTATTAAAACAAAGAACTAAGAGAACTATAATCCGGAAAATTAGTACAAGGAAATTCCAGCAAGTAAAATATGACTACGAAAACATGAGGAAAGAAATCATACCTTTCGAATTGGCTTAGGGAATTATTCGTAATGGCTGATTTCTCAAAAATTTTACTATGAAAAATAAACATAGTACAAAAAACTCATTACGGAAAACTCAGTACGAAGAACAAACATAAGAAGAAAAAACAGTACGAAGAACATAGTACGAAAAATACATTACGAAAAATACATTATGAGTAAAAATATCGATACAAAAACCTGGTTATGAAACTGCCAGTACGTAAATTTTCATTCCGGAAATTTTCAATAAGAACACTTCCATTCCAGAAGTATTCTATACAAAACTGTCCAATCAAAAAAAATTAGTTCTGGAAGTTCCATTCCAGAAATCTTCGTTCCGAAAAGTTTGAATTTTTTTTTTTGAAAAACTTTGTTACACAACCAATCAAATGTAATCCCCCTATGAAAAGTAGTTTATTACTGTAAGGGGACTTTTTCAACAGAAAGTTAATTAAGAAATATTACCTTCAGGTTATCATTCCTAACATTTGTTTAATATATTCAAATCTATCAGAAGGCAATGATTTTGTGAAAATATCAGCAAGTTGATCTTGTGTTTCGATAAAATGAAGAATAATATCTCCTTTAAGTGTGTTATCCCTAAGAAAGTGATGCCTAATATCTATGTGTTTTGCACGAGAGTGATGTGCAGGGTTTTTACTTAGGGCAATGGCACTTGTGTTATCACACAAAATTTGAGTTTTAGTAAAACTCAAGCCATAATATGTGAGTGTGTGTTGCATCCACAACACTTGTGCATAACAACTTCCAGCTGCTACATATCAGCTTCAGCAGTGGAAAGTGCTACAGAATGTTGCTTCTTGCAGGACCAAGAAACTAGAGAATCTCCTAAAAAATGACAAGTTCCGGATGTACGCTTTCTATCCATTCTTCATCCACCAAAGTCAGCATCAGAAAATCTTTTTAGAACAAAATCATTTCTAGATGTATAAAATAATCCTAGATCCATGGTTCCCTTAAGGTAGCGAAAAATTCTTTTTACTGCCTTTATGCGAGATTCCTTTGGATTGGATTGATATCTTGCACATAAGCATACTGAAAACATTATGTCTGGTCGACTAGCTGTTAAGTAAAGTAGACTTCCAATCATACCTCTAAAAGATGTTTGATCTACTGGTTTCCCAGCTTCATCAAGATCTAAAGAGTTTGAGGTACCAATGGGAGTACTTATACTCTTAGTGTTGTCATAACCATACTTTTTAAGAAGATATTTAATATACTTATGTTGAGATATGTAGGTTCCTTCTGGTTTTTGAGAAATTTGAAAACCAAGGAAAAATATTAACTCACCCATCATACTCATTTCAAACTCAAATTTCATTAGACTAGCAAAAGAGTCAGTCAAAGATTGCTGAGTTGAACCAAATATAATGTCATCAACATAAATTTGAACAATCAAAAAAATTTTCTTATCTTTCTTTATAAAAAGGGTTGGATATGCATTTCCCTTAACATAGTTATTTTGAAGCAAAAATCCAGTGAGTCTATCATAGCATGCTCGTGGGGCTTGTTTAAGGCCATACAATGCTTTGGTAAGTCTAAAAACATGATCAGGAAGTTTTGTATCATCAAAGCCATGAGGTTGTTCAACAAAAACTTCCTCTTGAACATAACCGTTAAGAAAAGCACATTTCACATCCATTTGGAAAAGTTTTAAATTAAAGAAGGCTGAAAAGGCAAGTAGAATACGGATAGATTCAAGTCTAGCTACTGGAGCAAAGGTTTCTTCATAGTCTATTCCTTCTTGCTGATTATAGCCTTTAGCAACAACTCTAGCTTTATTTTTGACAATGACTCCATTTTCATCACATTTATTTATGAAAACACATTTTAATCCAATAACAGAAGTTTCCTTAGGTCTTTCAACCAAGGTCCAGACTTTATTTCTTTCGAATTCATTTATTTCATCTTGCATGGATTTAATCCAATCATCATCACCTAAAGCTTCATCAGTGCTTTTAGGTTATAATTGGGAAAGAAATGCTAGATGTTCTACATCATTTATTAAAGAACTTCTTGTCCTTACAGGTTGGTTTACATCACCAATGATACTATCAATGAGATGATTCTTAAGAAACACCTGATTTGGGTTTTGTAAAACCTGTTCATCAACATATGGTAGAAAGTCTTCTAGGGTAAATGTTTCAGAAGTATCTTCTAGAACAATTTTCTTATCAGAAGGTTCTTCTATCAAAGGTTGATAATCAGTTTTTGAAAACACATCTGGAGATGTATGTTGAGAAGGTTTAAAAACAAAAGGATCTGATTCATCAAATTTTACATGTACTGTTTCCTCAACAGTGCAGGTATTTTTATTAAAAACTCTATAAGCCTTAGAAGTTGTGGAATAACCTAAGAGAATTCCTTCATCAGATTTTGGTGCGAATTTATGTAAGTTATCTTTAGTATTCAAAATAAATACTTTGCAACCAAAAAACTTGAAGTAGGATAGTCTTGGTTTTCTACCATTCCATAACTCATAAGGAGTTTTATTAAGAAAATGTCTAATCAAAACTCGATTTATAGTATAGCAAGAAGTACTTAAAGCTTCAGCCCAGAAATGTCTAGGAAAAGAATATTCACTCAACATGGTTCTAGTTATCTCTTGAAAATTCTATTTCTTATTTCAACTACACCATTCTGTTGAGGAGTTCTAGGTGCTGAAAAATTGTGAGTAATACCTTTCTTACTACAAAAAGTTTCAAAAACAGAATTTTGAAATTCACCTCCACGATCACTATGAATAGTTTTCAATGGAAGGTTTTTCTCATTTTTAACTTGAGCTCTAAAACTTTTGAAATATGAAAAATCTTAAGATTTCTTTGCTAGAAAATAGACCCTAGTAAATCTAGTGTAATCATCAACTAGAACAAACACATAGTATTTGCCTCCAATACTTCCAGTTTGTGTTGGACCAAAAAGATCCATGTGCACTAACTGTAATGCATCAGTTGTTGAGACTTCACTGATTGAATTAAAACTAGATTTATGTTTCATTCCATATTGACAAGGATCACAAACTTTAGAAGAATCAAATCTAAGCTCCGGTAGATCCATAACTAGTTTCTTTTTAGAGAGTTTACATAGGTTCCTAAGGTTACAGTGTCCTAATCTTCTATGCCATAACCAGGAATGATCTTCTTATTGCACTTAGGCAAGGTAGATCTTGGCTTCTTAGGTCTTCTAAGTTTAAGGCGTAAACATTCTCTTGCCTGTTGGCTGAGAGAATAAATTCTTCCTTGGAATTGTGAACTAAAAACTTATCATTCCTAAAATTCACAAGGTAACCTTCATCACATAACGGACTTATGCTAATGAGGTTGTGCTTAAGACCTTTAACAAAAAGAACAGTTGAAATCAAGGTTTTACCAAGAAAAACTATATTACCAATACCAACAATCTCTCCCTTAGCATTGTCTCCGAAAGTTACCTTTCCTCCTTTCGTTTTGATAATCTTTTCAAAAAAGCTTTTGTTACCAGTCATGTGCCGGGAACATCCACTATCCATGTACCATGTATTGTTGCTGGTACTTTCTTTATTATCCTGAAATCAAGAAGAAAATTAGACTTTCGGAATCCAAATTTGTTTGGATCCGAGATTTCCAGACAATAAAATTTAAGGAACCCACATTTTCTTAGAAAAGTAAGCTTTCTGAAATCCTAGAGATTGGGTTTTATTTAAGGAACAACTTTTTGTCCAGTGACCTCCACATTGACATTTAGTACAAAATGGGGCACTTTGAGGAACAAAATAATTGTTACTGAAAATAGGTTTTACATGTGTATAACCAAATCTGGATTTATTTCTTAATGGTCGTATTTGGGAATACATCTTATCAAAATTTTCTTTACCATGGGTAAAGTGTGATAAACACTTCTTTAAGGAAAAAATTTTGGACTTCAGTTTTACAACCTAGTTTTTATCCTCAAAATCATTAGTTTTAGAACTAGAGTTAGGCTCGAAAACATTTTTCTTAGAAATTGCTTTTTCTAATTATTTAGAAAGTTTATTCTTCTCAGAACTCACTTCCTCAAGATTTTTTGAAATACTTTCAAAATAAGCATTTTTCTTATCAAGATCTTTAGAAAGATCTGAAATCTCTTTGGTAAGAATTGAATTCCTTGAGTTTTCTTTATCAAGTTTCTTGTTGAGTTTGGAATTCTCAATCTCACGAAGTTCAGCAAACCTAGAGACTTCTTCATAAGTAGGTAAAGTATTTTCCTCATCAGAAGATGATTCTTCATCAGAAGAGTTATAATACTTACTATCATTAGAATTTAAAGAAACATTGGTCAATGATTCAGCATTTCGTACCTTAGCCATAAGACAATGATTATCAATAGGTAATCTGGCTATAAGACCAAGATTCTTATGTCCTGAAGATTCATAATCAGAAGATTCATCTGAAGAGTCACCACCACTGGCACTCCAGGTGTCATTAGCTTTCAGAACTTTCTTAGCTTTAGCTTTATAATACTTCTTTCTGTTCCTGTCTGAATGTATTTCTTTTCTTTCTTTCTTTCTGAGCAAAGGGCAGTCTTGTCTAATATGTCCATCTCTCTTACATTCATAACAAGTAACTTCTCCATCTTTCTTATCTTTCCTATCCATTTTCTTATACTTAGATTGAAAATGTCTCTGTCCAGCTATCTTGTTCATCCTTCGAGCAAGATTGGCTAATTCATTTTCTTTGACTTCACTCTCAATAGATTCAGATTGGAAAATAACTTTCTTAGACTTGGATCTGGTTACTCTCTCAGGAGTCTTAGATTTCATCTGATTTGAAGTTGTAGTAAAAGCAACTGTACCATTCCCATTCTTCTTCTTGATGTTGTTAGCATCTCTCTTCATTCTGGTTTCATGTTGTAGAAGAGTTCCAAATAATTCATCAAGAGTAATTTGAGTGACCTTCTTGTTTTCATCTATAGCTGTTCTCTTGGATTCCCACTCATTGGGCATAATATCAATTATCTTGTCCACAAGAGCTTCATCATCTAAACCTTTCTCTCCCATGGATTGTAGACTGTTGACAATAGTCATAAATCTTTTTTGAACATTACAGATAGGTTCTCCATAAGGAAAATTGAAGCCATGATATTCATCTCTAAGCATAGCTCTTCTAGTTTCAATCACCTTAGAAGTTCCAAAGTGTGTAACTTCTAACTTCTTCCATATACAGTTAGCTGCTTCACAAGAAGAAATTTGGCAATATATGTTTCTGGTCATTGAACATAGTAAAGTATTGCGTACCTTATAGTTGAGTTGATATTCTTGCTTTTCCTGGTTAGTAAAGGTTCTAACATCCTTGTCAGGAATTTTATAATCACCAGTAAGCATAACAAAGTTGTCTACTCCGGTATTAATAACAAAAGTCTTCATACGATCTCTCTAGTACTCATAGTCATTACCATCAAATATAGGTGGTCTTGTAGGATTCAGATTGTCGATTGATCCAACATTAATTCCTGCCATACTAGATATAACTTTGCACACAAACTTGTTAGTTGCAAAGAATCGTAATAACAATGTTCGGAATGAGAAATGTTCGGAATGGAAATTCGGAAGGATAAAGTGAGCAAGAAAAACTTGTATTTGAGTACAAGTATTTCAGTAACCTGGCTCTGATACCAAATGTATGATTGGTATAGAGTAAGAGGTTTCCAACCTCTGATACCAATTGTAGGATCGAAATAGTAATGTAGATGCTCAATATACAAGAGGGGGGGTGAATTGTATACGTTAAAAAATTCCGTTAAAACCTTTAAAGTTAGTTAAGAATAACTATGCTTTCCTTAAGAAAAGAAAAAGGCTAAGTTTAACAAAGTTAAACTAAGCAAATTTACAACACCGAATACAAACTTGGAAAGAGATTCCGAAAGTAGGTTCCGGAAATATGGTTCTGGAAATTGAAACTTAACAAAAGGTTATAGTATGAGATTCTACCTTAAAGCGTATAGAATCTAAATTAATCAGAGTACAAGTAAGGAAGTATAAGAAAGTTATACTTTCCTTATATTACAAAATGCAGCGGAATAGAAACATGTAGTAGAACTACTAGTAACAAAATATAAGTCTTTTAACCCAAAGAGAAGGGTATCCAACAACCTTGGATACAGGTCCCTTGATTTATACTTTCAAGAAAGCCTGTCTTACCCACACCAGGGTAAGCCCTCGATACGAAGATCGGAGTCTCTGTCTTGCTATCCCTGAAAGTCCTCAACTTCAAGGTAGTTGGCAACCTCTGTCTTCCTCAGCAAGAAGGCCCTCGATCTTTAAGGTAGTCGGCACCTCTGTCTTCCTATCCCCGGAAGCCCTCGAATGTAATCACCAACATTCGGAGTCGCACGAATCTTTGAGAGTTAATAAGAGCCTCTCTCTCTCTAGAAATCACTTCAAGCAAATTTTTCATCCTTTCAGCACTTTCATCAGCTATCAGCCTCTAGCTCTTTTCAAATGAGCTCTTATTTATAGGTATGGTCGGCTCCTTCTCCAACGGTCATATTTTCCTTAAAGATCGGAGGGACCTGTTCACGTGTCACTTAGACAACAGTTAGTTTATAACAAAACAGACGACATCGTTTTATAACAAAACAAGTAGAACAGAATGTACGACATCGTTTTAACTCTAACATAAAAGTTCGGAATGAAAACTTCGGAGTGATGGTTTGGAGTGTAAAGAACAGTAGTAAAGAGTAGAAAAATTTTAGAAGAGTAAGCAATATAAAAGTTAGGAGTCAAACAACGATATATTTCGGAGTCTAAATTAATTCAGAGTGTATAAAAAAAGATACTCAAATTCTGTTTAATAGGTGAATTCAGAATGAAAATTCAGAATAGGAATTCATCATCAGAAATCGTAATGAGAATTCGTCAACTGAATTTGTAATGATAATTCTCCATTAGAATTCGTAATGAGAATTCGTCAACAGAATTCGTAATGAGAATTCTTCATTAGAATTCGTAATGAGAATTCGGCATCAGAATTCGTAACGGGAATTCTTCTTCAGAATTTGTATCCTGAATCTGGAATAGAACTTAGTCACAGTTCATATCCGGATTTCGGAATGAAACGTCATTATAGTTCTTATCTAGAATACGAATCATAAAACAGAATGCTTTATATCAAAGTTTCAATGATTCCGAGAAAATGAAAATGAATCTCATACTTAAGAAAAATATGGATGAAAATATGATAAGGATAATTTTTCTTATAAAAGCGATTTTCCTTAAGAAAGCAATTTTCCTTATAAAATAAATTTTCCTTAAGAAAGCAATTTTCCTAAAGATAAGGTGTTTGTGATTTTCAAAACAAGAAGGAATGGAAAAGTCATAAGAAAAACCTTATTGACTCAACACAAAGAACCATCATTACAAAACCTTACTGTTCCATTATCCTTCATTTCAATGTTCTTCAAGAGGTCAGCATTTACTGTCATATGTGTAGAGCATCCACTATCAAGAATCCAGGTGCTGCTACTCTTTGTGGCTTTGAAGGCAACTTCTGCAACATTGGATTTCTCGATCTTCATTTTTTCTTTCCAAGAGATATTAGATTGAGTGTAAGATATTGACAACCTTTTAATGATTTCTTCCACATAGTCTGAATCGTCATACCCATAATCTTCTTCCAGAGGAGAAAAACTTTTTGTGAGATCAACACCATCAGGAGGATTAATATTGACCCATTTATGAGAGTTGTATGAATCTCTTTTATTGACCCTCTTCTTGCAATACATATCTTTATGGCCCAGTTAGAATAATGAAAACAAAATCCATAGAAATTATTTTTTCTAAAAGATGGAGGATATGAATGTAGTATCCTTTGTTGAAGTCCCAGTTCTTTCACATTCAAGTAGCTCCTTGCATCTTCACAATATGACATGGTATGGCCCAGATAGCCACATAACTGAAACATCATGAGAGGAAATGTCTTCTCACTTGAATTTATTCCCAAACCTTCATCCTTGGGAGAATAGATGAACTGCCTGTCATTTCTGAATGTTTGAGGATAATTGTCAGTTCTCTTTTAATCTTGGATTGAGGGTTTTTTTTCAGCACATCAGACAATGTTTCAACATGTCCAACCATCATTTTGTCTTTCATTTGGCTCTCTTTATTTATAGCTGTTGATGTCTCAACTTCACAGTCAATTCCACTCTTTCCATTGCAAGCGGGTCTTTGATCACTCAAGATTTTTCCAACCCCATCTGAACCACACTAGGCTCTTGCCAGTAATTATGCATATGATAATCTTCCAAAATGTATTTTCTTGGTTAATTCTTTTGAAATTTATTCAGTCTGATGTTTAATCTTAAGAGTAACAACTTCCTCCTCAAGACCCGTTGCAGTCTTGGGCTTTTCTTCCAGTCTGGATGTGAGGTTATTAATGATCATTCCCTACTCTTCAATTCCTAGATTTAGATCTACTACATCATCATTGCTTTCAAGGATTTTATACTGTACTTTCACAAATTCATCCAGTCGTTCAATTTCATATTCATGTTCATCAGCATATTCTGGTGATTCTTCTACCATTTCCTTCCACTTATTACATCTCTTACATTTATTCTCAAGCTTGGAGAAAGCATCCTTAATTTGAATCTTTGGATCACCAATAGCAGTAATTTGATTATCTCTGCCTTAATTGATTGAGGATTATGGTATTTCAGTTGTATTCAACATGGAAGCATGGTTTCCAGTTTCAAATTCTGTTTCTTCTTTCTCACAAAATTCAATATCATCATCCTCTTATTCACAGACAAAACTCTTCCTCTTCATTTTCATTCTAGATTTGAAGTCACCATTTTTGAAAAACCTTTTCCGAGGATTCTTAATGTCTTCACCTTCGCTCTCATTATCATCAATCATTCTTTGGCACTGAGAGGAAATGTGCCCAACTCTTCCACAACGAAAACATGCAAGAGGTATATTACCTCTGAATTTAACTTTTTTCATCATCATCTTATTGGAAATGAGAGAAAGAATTTCTTTTTCCTCACATGAGTCGTGGAATCATCGGGTTTGACTCTCATCTCATATGCCACTAAACTACATAACAGATCATCTAGAGATCATTTATATAGATCGATTTCTTCCAGGGAAGACAACTTTCCATTGTACATGGGAGGAAGTATTCTCAATATTTTCTTTACGATATCAATGACTTTGATTTATTCTCCAATTCCTTGAATTTCCCCCACTACTTCGATAATTCGATTGAAGAATGAATCAACATTCTCATTAGGATACATCTTTAGATCGTCAAACATGTTGTGTAAAACCTGAAGTTTTGCCTCATTTACATTGTTGTCTCCTTCATAAATGTTTTCATGTTTATCCTTTATATAATTTTCTAAGTTGAAACTAATTACAATTAGATAAATCTGATCTGAAAGAGCCGCAGTGATAGCATTCTGAGCATTAGCATCTGCCTCAAGAACATTCCTATCTATATCAATCATAGCAATATCTGTTGGATCAGTAAACTGTATTCCATGGACAGTAGCAAAGAGGACTTCAATTCCAAGGTATCTTAAATGATATTTATTTCTGTTCTTCCAAAGCTAAAAATTACTTCTATCAAAGAGAGGTATTCCACTATCGTTGACTGCATTCTATATGAAGACAAAGGACAAATCTAACACCAGCAACCTCCCTTTGATACCACTTGTAGGACCCCGGGACACCCAAATAGGGGAGGGGTGAATCAGGATGACAAAAGTTTCATTCAAAGTGAAGGATCTTGTTCCCATATTGTTAGGAACATGTTAAAACTGTATAATGAAAAGGATCAGAAAGAAAAAATTCACATGTAGAAAGACGACACACCAATTTTTACTTCGTTCACCACTAAGGACTACGTCCAAGGAGCATACACCGACAAGTTGTCGGTCATACCAAATTATACTAATTTTCACTAGTTGTGGATTACAATGGTTCGGGAACAGTCACTCTGTCCCAGGAACACTGCCATTACAAAGGTTCAGGGATAGCTCACTGCTTCCCTTGGGTCACACCAATTGACTCTCCCAGGCTCACTGTCCATTGTGAAGTCACACTCAGTTTATAGATGTGAAGTTCTCTTCATTAGATTTTCACTAAAGTCTTTGTCTCTTCATATAGTTAGACTCTGCTTGCATCCATGTCTGAAATTGATGCACTGGAATGCACAGAACCACTGAAGCGGATAACCAGAACGTGCAGAAAAGCTTCACTGACAATTGCGCGCAACACCAACCCTTTGCGTTCAAACATTACTTTTTAGCGGGGAAAAATATTTCATGCAACAAAACCCGTTTTTAATGCAACTGAATCTTTTACACGCAACCCCAATATTTACGAGCAATAGTTCCATTTTCGTGCATCCCAGAATTTTCCGCGCAATCCAAAATATTTCGCGCAAGCCCTTTACACGATCCTTTTTCGCATATCAGACCTCGAATATTCTCAAGGACCTCACCCGTACAGAATGAGGGGGGTCACCTCTTATTTATAGGTGTCTGAGACCCCTGCACACAAAATCACCTTTGGCACGGAAACCTCTCATCTGGTGCGTAATTTTCTGTACAGTTATCGTTTTCCGCGCACCTCTCTAGATATTTCACATAGCCCATGCCTTTTCCATTTTTCGTCTTTTTGATTCCGAAACATTATTTATTCGAAAATCCTCGCTCCACTATTTCGCGAAGAATGCTATTTTTCGCACCCAGCTCAAGTATTTTGCGCAAAACTCTTATTTTCTGTGCACCACCTTCAATACTGTTGTCTGCTTGAACTGTATGATAACTTTGCTGACACACATTCTAAACATCCACGGATGATTAACAACAAACACAAACCAAACTACAATTCATGCATAGAACAACCATGGTTCCAACACAAATTTTAGTTCAAAATTCATTGAATCATTAATCAAGGGGGATTGTTCCAAATATAACATGGCTAATTTAGAATCATTTTTTTAAACTCCATAAATCCACAAATTGTATGAATTTTCCTTCATGGTAATTGATCAAGAAATAATAATCCATTATACATTCAAGAAATATCATATAACTCATGTTTAATTCTTTCTAATTGAATATATATTTCATCCTTTTTGGTCAGTATGTATCCAACATCTTTCTCCATATAAATTATGTCTTCACATTTTTAAATAAATGAAGCAACTTCTAATTCCGTATCTTTTGTGAGAAATTTTAACTTGTGAGGTTTCAATTTTCTTGAAGCATATGTAATTACTAGATCATTCTAGATTAGAACACAACTATGTCCCTTCATTGAAGCAATACCGTTGAAGGAAAAATCTCAATTTCTAGAAGGTAGTGCTAAAACTGGAGCGTTGAACAATCATCTTTTCAAAGCCTAAAAGAAAACATCAGAGACTTTTATCAAAATAAATTTAACCCATTTTCAGGTTAACATAGTTATAAGGCTAGATAACCATGAATGTTTTTAGTATACCCTCGATTATAGCTTTTCAATCATAGAAATCTATCAATATAATTTACATTTATATGTATTTACTATTCATCAACCACATTTTTGGATTGATAAACTATTATTCCCTCATTATTTTCAATCTTCCTCTGAAAATAAATCCATTGATCCAAAAATAAAATTCTTTAAATTTCCCATATAAATTATTTTCATATAAGTGTTTCTTGAAAAATACATAGTTTTTTTCATGATACTCATAGTTTATTGAATAAAACAAAATATTATTAATAAAAACAATAATAAATATATCCAAATAATCATATATGATTTTTTTTCATAAGATCTGTAAATAAACATAGGTAAATTTTCAAACCAAAGTTCATGAAAACAAAATCCAAATTACCATATCTAGTGTGTAACACTGTTTTCAGAATGCCAGCATCCTCCACCTTTAGATGATGATAACCGGGTCCCAAGTCAAACATTGAAAAATATTGAGTTCCTTGGACCCAATCAAACAAGTCATCGATAAGAGACATTGAATAATTATTCTTAAAAATAATTTTATTCAATGAAATATAATGTATGAATAGTCTTAGGGAACCTAATTTATTTTCAATGAACAAAACCAGAGAATCCCATGGTGAAGTTATATGATGAATGAAACCATTATCAAGAAACTCTTGGAACTTTTTTTTCAACTCTTCAAGTTATAATTCGGATATTTGGTAAAGGGATTTTGAAATTGTCTTAAAAACATGAAGTAACTCATCTAGATATTAATTTACCAATGGAACATCACTAATAAATGTAGTTCCCTAATTTTCAAAAATATGTTCAAGATAACTTTCATTTATAACTTCATATAGTTTCTAATCTTCCAGGTCTATTATCAATGATATTGGTTCATTCTTGTATAAAACTAAAACTCTTTTTGAATAGAAACTTATTTAGATCTATAATCAATCATACCACGATTAACATAAAGAAAATCCATAACCATAATAATACCACACTCTACTATGGATGAAATAACAAGGTTTGTAGGTAATAAAATTCCACAAATAACAACATGAAGATTATTATAATTCCATTTTCCATAATATTTTCATGCGGTATTTGTTCTATAAGATATCATATCATTTCTTGAGGTGAAATTTCCAATTTACCAAAACAATTATTTCAAATAAAGGAATGTATAGATAATGTATCAAACAATTTATTTGAAAAATATTAGTAAATAAAACAATGTAATTAATACCACTTCATTGGATGGGCCCACATCTGATGAACATGTTTCAAAGGATTTCACTACACCTTTTTTTAAAGTATAACTACTTCCCATCATTCAGATCCTTTTTTGGAAGGAATTTTTATAATGCCCCATGTCACCACATTTAAAATACTTTATTGTATTTTTACTATAATTAAACACATGATCATTATCATTGATATATTGGGTCATATTTATAATGTTTCCCCATTGGAAAGACATCCCATATTTATTAAGGCATTCCCTAGTGTTCTTTATACCTCTCCTTCCACAAAATGAATATGTATTTTCTAACTTTATGAATTCTAAGATTGGTTCTTACCAACTTCATTCAATATGTACAATTTCTATTTATTGTTTTCAAATTGCATATTATCACCAGAAAACTCCATTTATACCATAAAATCACATCAATAATGTTTCTGGTAAATTTTGAATTCACAAGAAGCCAACTACCTTTGATATCTCTGGTTTAATGTTCACTAAAAAGGATTGATTTTACTATCATTATCCCATGTAATATTTAGAGATTACCATTCCAATATAGTAAATATTACTAAATACAGGACCACTAAATCATCTTCTGTTTCATTAAATTAAATTAAACACTTTTCCTTTCAATGGAAAACTTATATAAAAAATATTTTAAGGAATATATTATTAAATTTATCCCATTATGCAACATCAATATCATCCCATTCCCAAGTATTCTTGACCATTGACCACCACTGGTCAACATACACTTTAAAAAAAAATAAGAAAACTACCCTTTTGATTATCTGAACACCCCATGACATAAAACTATCTTTTAAATGGATTTAATCTACCCTTCATCCACCAAAGGGTCATAAGATCAACTGAATGTTGGATGGTATTCCTAATAAAAAGTTCAACTCTCATCATGTTTTTTGTCGAAGAATATTATATTTTCTTGAATGTTTTTCATATCCATTTATGGATTTTGAAAGCTAATTGTTTACTAGAACCAACCCCTTAGTTTCAATTACCACCATTAAAGGCTATGCATTCCGATAGATATCATATTCTCAGAGCATTCATAATTTATCTTCCCTATTTCATCCATGAAAAAACATTTTGAAGAGAAATATATTAAATGATGTAACATTATAATATTTAAATTAAATATCATTTTAACTTAACCATAAGGTAATTTTTTTGATATTCTATTTACATCATCCTAACACCTAATGTTATCTACACTCTTCTCAGATACCACATATAATGATCTGTCCCTAAACATTAATAAATATATCAAATTAACTATATTTAATTTTCTTTTATTCTGAAATATCATTTTGGTTTAGAGTTATATATAATTAGATCATCAAACACACATGAAAAACCATAATAATAAAAAGTAAAAAAATATCCATTTTTTATTATAAAAATATACTTTTAAATGAATTATTTCCATGAAATTTTTTCCCATCATTTAGGTTATCTTTTTCGATTCTCTTTCCCATTCTTAAACCCTATGAAAAAACATTTTAAAACATGGAGTGATCATAAAAAGTTCAGTAAGGGCCTTAAAAAGATGTAAATAAAACATTATTAAATGAAAAAATTTAAACATATGAAATCATTTCCATAGTGATATACATCTCACCCATAAATTAATATATATTTACTCTATGAAAACATGATATTTTCAAAAAACTTTGGAAAAATAAATGAACAATTTAGTTTACATGGGGAATCATTTTAATACAATAATTAATTATTATTATAACCCTAAAAGTGAGAATATGAACTGTATCCATCACAGATATATTATAATGTAACCCTCATAGTTACCTTATGATTTAATTGTCATAGTTACATTTTGAATAACCATTACTGTCAACTTCCAACATACCCAATGCATTCGAAGGATATTACAGATCAACTAATATTTGGTTTATAATAGAACATTATATAATAAAAAACTATTCTCATGAATTAAAACATAGACATAAAACATAAAAAATTGTATCCTAAAAAACTAATTTTGAATTTTATAAAAATATAAAAAAATAAAAGTGGATTTTATATAAAACTCCCTTACCTCAGGTTTGACTTCTGTCATACCTATTCAAACCCCTAGTCTAATGGATCAAAAAGTGATATTAATTTATTATATAACTATATTCATATTTATAAATCTTCATATGTTTTTTTCATAAAATATTTACACCCATTTATTATTGAAATTTTTTTATTTTCATTGTTTCAGGTGCATTTATTTAATGGTTTACATTGCTGGTTCCTTAAGGTTTTTCTTATCAAAATTAAGAAAAATTATACTAGTGGAATAAAATGGTATTATTATGTTTACATATTTTTAAATGATACCATATATCAATTTTTTATATGAGGATGATTCATGACATAAAACATTAATGATAACATCTTGGTCTATTTTTTGCCGGTTTTTTTCGACTATAAAAAACTAGTTTAATTTTATTTAGTGTTTTGTTTACTTCCAAAATAGTAAAAAATTTATAATATAAATATTAAAATATTTAAAACCATAATAAAGGGGTTTTTAATAGCCTTTAATGTGGTAATAAAATATGGAAACACATTATCCACGATGATGGTAAATTGACACATCACAAATGTTGTATTCAATTTTTGAGTAATAAGACAATAGGAGATGTTTGATGATGGATATTCCATTAACATAGTAAAATTATAGTGTATATAAGACAAAAAATAAATAATTTCACTTGGATGATTGGAGGTGAAAATATAATAAAAAATTAATTTTAATTAAAATCTAATTTGAAATAAAATCAAAGAGGATTTTACCTCTAGAACATCTTCTTCTTCAAAAACTCAATAACGAAATTGGATTTGGTATTTTTATGAGACAAAATGATATTATATGTGAGGAATAGAATTGGGAAAATTATTATGGATAATTCATAAATGATTCAACTATTTGAAGGTATCATGAGAACATGTAGTGAGGGGTGATATTTAAATTGGGGAGAGGGGTGTTTTTGATCATTTTATTTATTAGTTTTTTATTATTCCAAAATAATATGCATTGATTTGATTCTAAAGACTAAATAAATTAAATAGATAAGGATAGTTCTAGATTACTGTGTTACACCATCAATGAACCTATAAACATTGTGTTTAACATATAATGTATATATAAATAAATTATTGTATTTTAATATGCACAAAAATTCGGCGGTGTTTGAAAAATCCCAAAAATTCACCAAAAAAGTTTCTCATTGTGTCGATTTTAAAAATGAAATAAATTTGAGGAATTATTTTTATTATTGTAAATTAATTTTTTTTATTTTTATTTATTATTTTTTCCAAAAAAATAAAAACTTGAAAATTATAACTGATTTTTTAACACTTTTAAAATATAAATATTTTCTCTAAAATTTGTCATTACTTCATAAAAAAATAATTTTTTAACCATTTTTATGAATAAGTATGTTATTTTAAATCATTATATTATTTATGAAATTGTAATTATATATTCTTGACATATAAAAATAGAAACACCAAATTTAACATTTTTGATATTATTATTTACTTATACTGTTGTAAGCATGGGCTATCCCTATAGCCGTATACCAATGTTTTTCACTAACCAATGTGACAGGGAATTAAAATGTAGGCTATCATAATGGTTATCTAAAAAGTGTTGGGATATTCATGCCTCCTCTAACAGGTTTTTAAAACCATTGTTATAGGTCGACACACAATTTTCTAAATTGAGCACTTTCCCTCATGCACTCCATCCCCCAAACAAAGTAGTGTAGTGTAGTTCCCCTATTCCAATATCAATCCCTATTATTTCCACTCCCCTACTCCCATCCTAATACATAGTGGCCAGTTCTATCCATGAGATCAATCATCGACCCAACAACAGTGTTTTCCGCTCCCCTCCTCCCATCCAGATCTAATCTCTAGCACCTGTAACATTACTGTTTAATAGTTTTCCCAACCGGTCATGTGATGATTTTATTTATTTCAATTAAAAATTATTCAATATAAAATCATTGAGGCATTATTTAAAAAATAACTTATAATTTTACTTTTTTTTCTAAAAGAAGGCATAGATTCTTGTTTTTTTGGGAATTAAATTTTTTTATATCATGCTTTCTTTTATGGTTTCTTATATCTAGTTCATGTGTGTTTGGGTTAATTAATATTAGTTTTTTTAGATTTGGATTTTTTATATTAAATTTTTTATTAGTTCATTATTTTATTTTTAAATTTATTTTGGGTCCATTTTTTTAGTCCAATCTGTATATTTCAATTTTTTTCATTATGAATGTTTTCTTTGAAGTTAATCTTCACAGTGATAAAAAAAATAATTTATGTTTTCTTTATGTTTTTGAATGTTGTTCATAGTATTGGAATCTTCTTGAGTAGTTTATGTTATAAGTGGATCTTTATACACATGTGCATCATCATATTAATGCAATTGAAGAAAATTATATAAATCGATTAAGTTTTTTTTAAAAAAATGAAGACTCCAGCAGTTGACTTTCTCATAAAGATTTTATTATATGAATTTTTCTATAAGTGATACATATTCCAAGTGTCTTCATGTTATATGTGAATTTATAACTATATAAATATTATATATTTCATAAATAAATATATTAATATTGTAATTTAATATTGATGATAATTATATATCATTATGTATTTAGTAATAAGTCGATATGATGTGTAGGAATACAAGTAAAAATTTTACATGATCATATAATATATTACAATATATACATGATAGTCATTTAATTACTGTTAGAGACATATTTTAAATGTAAATAGAAAAACCTATACCTGTTAGTTATTAATGGAAGTATATGTAATTGAATAAAGATAGAAACATATATATGTCAGTTAACAAAGAATAAAAAAAATATAAATAAATAATTTTGGAAGGAAATTTCCATTTATGTTGAAAATTATGATTAAAGTCAAACTATATAATGTGGGAAAAATAAGACAAAACCATAAATAAATTATCATCAAAATAGAATAATCACAACCATTATTAAATAATTAAATGACAATAAACCACAACCATCATGGGAGCACCTAGGATTTCATGAGACAATCTATGAAATGATAAATATTATATCCATATAATCATTATCTAATGCATTTCAAATACCTAAAAACTCAATTTTAGCCTACCATTCATGAATAAGGTGAAAAATCCACAAATAATAGTGTGGTCCTCACTTGGAAAAACTATCTATAGTGGTATTATCACCAATGAAATAAATTTACCATGATTTATAAATATGATACCCATTGTCTCTCATGACACTAAAGAGAAGTGAGATATAAAAATAAAATTATATATTGAGAGGGATAGAGTTATACATATAAGGAAATAATTATTACACTACCTCACCTATGATCATGATTCACATAATTGTCCACTTATCTTTGAGAATAGATATATAATAATAATGACCCCATAACGGTGATGATTCCATCCACTTTACAAAATTTCAATGTCACATTATCCATTATTCAAAAAAATGAGGGATCCCATATAATTTGTTTAATTTTATCAAGAAAAATGTTTTTATCATGTTCTAACCAGGAATTTAGAACATCTTTATAGAAACCATGTTATAAAACTTTCTTCTGAAAACCCAACCACATAAAAATTATAAAATCACAACTATGTTCATAAAATATAATAATATCATTAAATAATCTAAAATAATCATTAATTACTAATAATTTTTTTTACAATATATAAACTCACCCATATTTTTTAAATAATTACATAAAAATATTAGTAACTCTTTATAAATAGGTTTAGAATCAATTCCAACAAATTCAATCTAAAATGTCATTGAAAATGACTCTTAGAAAATTTCATACACACATGGATTGCATAATAAAAACGATTAGAAATAATGAAATGGGGAAACATGATATACACATTTAATACAAGTTATATCTTTGAGAGAACTATATAAGTTTTTTTTCACCCTAAAACTTCAGAGGGTGTTATATATAATAGCATGTGTTGCAAGCAACACTGAGTTTGAGAGCACAATTATATTCCAAACTAGCCTATTAAAAAGAGGTTATGTATAAATTTAAACACATTATGAAATTTATAAAATATATTTTCTAGAATAAATATAATTTTTTAATTCCTAATATCAAATTTTCTTATGGTGATTTTTTTATTTTTCTGAAAAAGATTAAATTTTTATGAATAGTGAAACATACTATATTGTAGTTCAAACCCGACTTTATAATTTAAATAATTTTTTTATTTACATTGATTTTATAGTCAAAATTGATAAATAATTCATATATTAATAAAATTTAGGTCATTTTAATTATTCTTATAGTATAATTAGATATAAAAAATTATTGCTCTTTTGAACGCCTCTTTTACCCACCATCAATCCTCATTTATGGGATTAGCATTAAAAATAATTGTTTTGATTTAGTGAAATGAATTTTAAAAAATAGATATAAATGTTTTTAATTAGGAATAAATTTGTGATCTAATAGGCTCAAAATAATTTTTTTATGAATAGTAACATTAAAACAGTTTTATTTATTTACTATGGTTAAAGGTAAATCTGGTTATTAAAGGTAATAAATAATATAATATTTTTATAATAATACCCCAAAACATGTCCTAATTTTATTGAATATGTTTTTCTTCTAACAAATTAATACTTAGGTCAAAAACATTATATTTTTAGTCCACTTGTGTCATATTTAGACATTTATTATATTTTATTTAAAGAACTGCTAAAAATGTCATATTAAAATTTTTATAACTATATCATTTTAAATATGATGTTATATAAGTTATATGGTCTACAATAAATAGTATTTAGATTGCTAAAATGTTTATATAAATATTGGAAATTTATTTATAATTTTATGAAATAAATAATAAAAATAAATGGTCACACAATGATGATATAATAATTGATTTATTAAAGGAATAATCTATTAACTGATATTAGTAATATTTAAATACATATAATTTCAAATAATTGATTCCATCCAATGTTCTTTTTGGATTAAAATGACTTATAATGTATTATTTAATGATATTTGTTCAATGGAATCATGTTTCTCTGACTAAAATATTCATCTATTAAATCGTTTCAAAAATGACATAAATAAGACTATAAGATATATTTTATTTCATTAAATGAAACAAAAAAAAATAAAATATAGTGGTTTGAAAACTAATATTTTTTTGTTAAATATTTAATAAATGATCCAATTGGGGTTTTAAGGCATTTAATAGTTACTATATTAATCCAATATTGTAAAAAGTCATATAGACATGGTAAGAGTTAAATTGTTTACTAAAGGATTAATTCAAAAAGGTAATGGTAATTTTGTGACATAAAAATGTCATAAATTAATTGGTTGAGAGACATTACACCCATACCCATCATATCATTGAAATATATCAATTTTTTTATATTTATATCGAAAATATAATTTTAATAAACTACTAGATATAAAGATCCCAAAAGTGTCTCTCCCCTCTCTTATAAATTGGTACACCTCCATCTATTATATTCACAGCCCTAAAGCTCTTTTATTCTGAAAATTTAGCCAAATTAATCTCAAAACTTCCCTCACTTCATCAAAGAATCTATAATTTGTGAATATATCAAATATAGTTAGTCATTTTGTTCAAATCAAAAGGAGACACTCGAATAAGAGGTAATTGTTTTTCCAATTCTTTCAATGTTCTCTTTTTCTTCATCATCGTTCTTTTCCTAATATATTTACAAAATAAAGTAATAAATACAACATCTAATATATTTTTATATGTTTTTAAGATTACGGGACAATCATATTAGTCCTTTTACCCATCCTAAAAAAACAATATCACCTTGTGTGCGTATGTACAACTTACTGTCTACATGTTATGAGGTAAACTATTTTTCATCGATACATTATTTTAATGGGTATAATGTTAAATATAATATAAATAATAACTATGAAATTATATTTATTATTTATAATTAACATACTATCCATTTCATTACCCATTTTCTATTATGTAAATGATATCATCGCTCATACATACGTACAACTTACCGTCTCCATGACACGTTGAGATTCATTTTCCAAGTTAACTTTAATGAATTATTATAAAAATATATATATAATAAATATTTATTAATTATATTATATAATAATTCTTCTATAAATATTATATATATACACATGTATGTTATTTATTTCTTCCATTCAATATGATATGAAAACAAAAACAATGTTCATATGTACATACAACCTATCGTCTCCATGAATGGTGTATCCAATTCCATATATTATATAGATATAATGAAAATATATGATATGTAAAAAAAAATTATATTATTTAAGTAATTAAATCATGCTATAAGTTATATAATCAATAATAACTTTTCAAAACATGTTTGATAAACTATTTAGTTTATACCTGAAATGTTGCATTAACATAGAATTATTAATAAATTGTCAATGTAAAGAAATAAATGAATCATATATGATTTTATAAAAATTATTTTGATTCTATTACAAGTTAATAAATTGTTTAAAACCAGTATATAGGAGTTTTGGACACGTATAGAGGGAATTAGACCTATGATAAGGGCTAAATATGCAGTCTCTTTATTATCTGGGAATGGTTTTACATAAGAATTTATTGGGACATATTTTTTCATCCATGAACATGATTTTGAAAAATGTTTTCAAAATTATTCTTATTATTATTTTAGAAAAAGTAAAATATAAATTTTCCCTTGTTTTATTTTATAGAAGGAATATTTTTTATTTTTCCTTAATAGGTATTTTGTTTGACTTTTTTGAAATTTTTTTAGAAGAATGATTAATAACTTATATGTTGTGAGCCATTGTGGAACCATATAATTTTAATGCTTCTCTCGCAATCATAAAGGGTTATTTTAAAAATAATTTGTTTCTTTTATAAATTTGTGGTTTTTATATGATTTCAAAGTATAAAATTTTAATTTCTCTCAAATAAAATGTAATGTTTTTGTTCAATTATTTTCGAATATGTAAACAATTTTGTTTCCAATTTTATGTTTAATTGTGGTTTATATATTGTGATACAATCTAATATATATTATTGAAGGGTTTATGATTTAGTTTTATTGTGGATATTTAATTTTGACACCATTCATAGTGTATAGATTAATTATTTACATTTATAATTTATATATTGACATTTTGTATGCTAGTTTTAATACATATGATTATATTGGTTATGATTTACCCTCTTATAAAGAGGAATGTATTAGACTTAGTAAGTAATTTTTGCAGCCTTTTATAGCCCCTGATGACCCGGTAGATCTAATAAGAAGAAATTAGTTGGTGAAAACCCCTTTATGTTTATTTTCCATGTAGTTTAATTTTGTCAGGATGATACATCTTGGAAAAAATCAGGTAGGTTTCTACCCAAAAATATTTACTATCATGAGGACAGATCTTGAAAGGTGATATATTAAGGATATATCTTCATTTTTAAAACATCCAACATTATTCATCCCCTTATTATAATATTACTCATGGATATTACATGGGATTATTTTACTAGTAGAATATATGCTTATTTTATTTGGTAATATTTATTATTTTCATATTATTATGAATATTTTGTTTAAAATGATTTTTTTCAGTTATGAATATTTTTTTATGGTTTATGATTATATATTTATACTATCTTCTATTATACCCTTACTGTTTCTACGCAATTTTCGATCACATATTTCTTATATTTTATGTTCCCAGGATTCCAAGAGATGTATTATGATGATATGCAGGGTTAATCTAAGAGAATAAATGCATCGTAAATGGATTATCTATGATGTACTTTTTTAATTATAATGTAAGGTAAATTTATGAAATATATTTTCCAAAAATTCTTAAATGATCGGTTATTTAAGATTTTATTCGTTGTAAACATGAAAATGTATTAAAATAATGCACCTTATCTAGGTTTTTGGGGTTAGGGTGTTATAATTGGTATTAAAGGAACATTAGAAACAAGCTTGGAAATTATATTTACAAAACATAAATTAGACATTATAACCCTAAGATAGAATATGAGGATATGTTTATAAGAAGAACCTAGAAATTTTTTATTTTAGATATTATTTGGGTTTTCCTAAAAAATAAATCCCCACCTAGATACTACAAGTTAATACCGTTCTGGAAAAGATGTACCTAAGAGTAATAACACTGACAAGGTGTTTCATTATTGACTTTGGGTAACCTGTTACATGAAAATAGGCCTTACTATAAACCTACTTTGACACTTCTGGATGATATTCTTAGAATAATTCACATTTTCTCTGAGAATCATTATGACGGATTTAAATGTAAATATGTCCCCAAAGAAAACATGTTTATGATTATGAGAATATATTGGAATAAATATTCAAATTTGTATTATGTATATAGAAAATAGGAATTATGATTAATAACCTTGTATAATTAATGTCATTGTTTAGAAATGACACCTAGTGGATGAAATGTAAATTTTATCAACACATGTAATCTAGGGAGGGATTTACCACTTATAGAAGATAATTATGGTTGAGTAGGAGAGGAAACTAGTGTGGAAGAAGATATAAATCTACTATGATAGTTAAATCATTCTTTGAATAATAACTGTACCCATATAGAGCATTCTAATCCATAATATGAAGTATCAATGTTAGAATTATTCATTATACAACAACCTCCAAACTTCAATGGGACTACAAATCCATTTTTATCGGAGAAATGGATAGTTTCATAGATAATATATTTCTTGCACTACAAAGAAAAAAAATGGAGAATATTATCACGACAGTTTATTATCTCTCTAGAGATTCATATCAATGATGGTCATTAATTCAAAATACAAAGGAGAATGATGAAATAAAAAACCTAAAATTGAAGGATTTTAAGGAAATTTTCATTGAGAAATATTTTCCACATTAATAGAAAGATGATATTGAGAGGAACTGTTAGAGCCTAAGTAAAAATGAAGATGATATTGTTTCATAATAAGATTCCAAAATTACATGGTTTGAATGTGATGCTACAAACATTATAAGAAATCCATGGAGTAAGATTTATCTTTTCTTTAATGGGTTAAATCCATATCTATGAAAGGATATAGTGTCCCAAGAATTCTCATCATACATAGATATAATCTAATGTGATATCATGGTACATAAATAATTCTATATGTCTTATGAATTTAAGGGAATGAAAGATAAGAATAGGGTGATAGAAAAAAACATAAATATAGGGAATAAGAAAAAAATAATTTCCAACATGTGATAATTATGGAAAGAATCCCCATGGGATTTCATTAAATTAAAAGGGATTTACTATATGTGTGGAGAAAATGTTCACCAGGAAGAAAAATTAAAATAGAAGAAATAAAATACTAATATTTAGTGTTTCAACTATAGTGAAATTGGGAAATACACAAATAAATGTTCTAAAGAGTCAAGGAAATATAACTCATAAAAAACCATGGAATAATGGTCAATATTATGTTATTACTAAAATTAATGTTTAATAATTAATGTATTTTTATTTTTGGGATTCAAGAATTATGTAATTTTTATATTTTATTAGCATTTTACTGGTAATTAGAATTATGTAATATATGAGGATTGTACAACAGTACTTATTAATTATGGATTTTGAAGAATGAAAGTTATCATTATGGTTTTAATGTGATCAAAGTATTCATATTTTCTGTATTTTATAATAATATAAACATTGGGTTTGAGTAAAATATGATGTTAATATTGATATTTGAAATTCTGAGACCTTTTTAGACTGTTAATTTGGACAGAAGTATTTTGGAAAAGTCCTCAGGTTTGAATGGTGTATGTCGAACATTTGATATCATTTTTTGAGTTCAATTTTTTAATTATTAGATAATTTTTGATAATTTTTTTTATTTTACTAAACATTTAGATGATCAATTGAATACTTGCGGGACTTATGAATAACCAAAAGTGTTTGAGGCAGAAGAAATTCATTTTGAACTTTATTTTCCCATTGTAAGGGTTCAAATGAAAATATACCAAAACACAACAAAAGGATGAAATTATACTTATGACATGAAACGAAATCAATTTTGTGCATCTATGAATAGTAAATTATTTCCTATACTCTAGGGAAAGTATATTGAAACAAAAACTACTATCCTAGTACTTTTTCCATTAATAAAATGGTCCCTTACATTTATATAGGTTTATAGCTATGTTGGTGTTACCATTACTCTACTGATGTTCTCTATCACTCTACAAAAAACATGATGGTTGGATTATTCATTTGAATCCATGTTAGACTATATGGAACCCTTGTATGGTTTATACTTAGTAACATTCATTATCCCCTTTATTTATTTTAAAATAGAACTTTTATTGACCTTTGTTTCGATGTGGGGTTTCAATAAATGAATTATGATTAGTCAAACAGTATTCTTCGACTAAAATTAAAAAATTTGGAGGACATGATTTATTTAATTTGGGTAAGATGTTACACCCAATGATTCCATGGTTCAATATCTCAGCTAGATTTTGTTGCACACAACACCAAGTTAGAGCGCACTATGCTATATCAAAGGAGCCATTTAAAAATGTGGATATGAATAGTATTAACCACATTGTGAAATGTATAAAATTTATTTTAAAAAATAGAAATGTTTTTTGTTTTCTTAATTTCAAAATTATCTTACGGTGAATTTAGTGTTTTTTTGAAGAGATTAAATTTATGATTAATAGTTAATCACAATGAATTTTAGTTAGAAGATGACTTTTTCATTTAAAAATTATTTTACATTAAATTGATTTTATATTCACAATATATAAAAAATACAAATATTAATCAAATTTAGGTGATTGTAATCATTCTTATAATAAAATTTTATATAAAAATGTTATTAATATTTTGAACGTCTCTTTTACCCGCCATTTGGCCACATTTACAAGATTTGCAATAAATATAATTTTTCTGTTTCTGTGAATTAATTTTTGAAAAATTATACATTCATTGTTTTAATTAGTATTAAATTTTTATATAATATGGTAAAATAGTTTTTAATACAAAATTTAGTAAATTATTATTCATTTAATCGGGATAAGGGTATATCAAGTAATTAATGGTAAAAATTAAGATAATAATTCTTTTTAAAATTAGACTAAAACATGTCCTAATATTGTTTTATAAGTGGTTTAAAAAAACTCATTAGGTATAAAATATGATCCTTTTAAAAAAACTTTTGTAAGATTATGACAATTATAATATTTTATTTAATGAATAGCTAAAAATTAAATATTCAAATTTTAATAAATATAATTTTTAATATAATTCTATATAACTGATATGTCCAACTATAACAAGTATTTAGAAAGAAAAAATGATTTTCTACATCATGGTATGTTATTTATAATATTAATAAATTAAAAATTAATTTAAATTGTTATAGAATGATGATATAATGATTGATTTATTAAATAAATAATCAAATAAATTATATTAATAATATAAAAATTATATAATTTGAAAAATATGAGTCCATACAAAATTACGTTAGAGGATATTTACATGTTAGAGAATATTTCATTCATTTTTTTAGAATTAATAATGTTGTTATTATTTTAAAAAAACATGTTTTAAATAGTTTAAAAATTTACAAAAATAATATTTTCAAATATATATTATTTTATAATTTTATATAAAATGAATTAAAAAATATGTTCTAGAAAAATAAATTTTATAGTATCAAATATTTCATAAATTATCCAATTGGGGTTCTTTGGTCATTTTATAGTAACTATATTAAGCCTTTAGTGTAAAAAGAGAAGTAGAAATCGTAAGAGATAAATTATTTAACTAAGGATTAATGAAAAAATATATAGTTAATTATGTGACATAAACATGTATAAAATTAATTAGTTGAGATTATTTATACCCATACTCATAATATCATTGAAATAAGTAACTTTTCATATATTTTAAATATAAAAGAAATTTAGTTTTTTGGAGATTCCCAAAGTGCCCATCCACTCTCTTGTAAAAGGGTACCTTTCTGTCTATTTTATTCCCAAATATAATGCCCTTTAGATAATCCAAAAAAATATCAATTATACTAAAAATACTTAATTTCTACTTATATTACATATTTTATTTATAAATCTAAACCAAGGAGTCATTTTGTGGAAATCAAAAGGTGACCCAATACGAAGAGGATATTGTTTTACAAATTCATTCATTGTTTTTTCTCCTTCTTATGATTATTTTGTTATGTTAAATCAAAAATAAATTAATAACACCAGTATATAGTATATTATGATACATTTTTATGATTATTATACAACTATAATTTTCCATTTACCCATTCCATAAAAAACAATATCACCACACGTGCGTATGTATGGCTTACTGTCTCTATCTCGTGGTGTAAATTGTAATTCATCTATAATTTGTTTTAATGGGTACAATTATGAATATAATATAAATAATAATTATGAATTGATATTTATTATTTATTATTTACATACCATCCATTTTCTTACTCCTTTACTATTAACTAAATGATATTTTTGCTCGTGCGTACGTACGATTTACCGTCTCCATGACACGATAAGGTTCATATTCCACATTGACAATTCAAGAAATACTATAAAAATAAATATAAATAGTAAGTGTAAAAATATGACATAATAATTATAATTAATATATATATATATATATATATTCTATTTTCATTCTTCCATTCCATACGATATGAAAATGGAAACAACATTTGTGTGTATGTATCCACTACCATCTCCTTGAACGGTGTATTCCATTACATATTATATAAACAGAAATATATATTTATATACTGAATATAGAATATATATAAATCATATATTATTTTTTAAGTAATTAAATCATTATATAATTTATACAATCCAGAATTTCATGTTAAAACATGTACAATAAACAAAGCGTTTATTACCTAAAACATTGTATTAACAGGGAATTATTAATAAACCGGTAATATAAAGTAATAAATGAATCCTATATGATATTATAAAAAGTATTATGATTCTATTAATAGTTGAAAATATGTTTCGAACAACTATATAAGAGTTTCAGACACGTATGGAGGGAATTTGACCTATGGTAAGGTTTAATTTCACAATCTCATTATTATCTGAGATTACTATTACGTAAGAATTTATAGGGACATATTTATCATCCATGTATATGAATGTTACAAAATACTATTCATTAAAAAAAAATTAATAAATTTTTCTCATGATCTATTTTATAAAAGAAATATTTTTTCATTTTCTTTACAAGTTATATTGATTGAATTTTCGACAAAGTACAATAATAATGTTTTTTAACTTATATGGAATGAGCTGAATTTTTCTTCATTGTGATGAAATAACATTTTAAATATTATGTAATAATATTATTTGTTAATTTTCAAAAGAAATATTTTATTTTATAAATATTCATGTTTTAAATGATTTTAATATAAAAAATGAGTTATTTATCTTAAGAAGTATTCAAGGTTTTTTCGATTATTTTCATCAATGTCAACATCCTTTATTGGGTTTTATTTCATAATTGGTTATTTCATATTATGATACAATCTACTATATTTTATTGATTTTTTTATTATTTATTTTGACTTTGGCTGTGCTATTTTAATACCATTTAAAGTGTATGGGTTGAATATACACATTAATGGGTAATGTATTCACATTTCATATGTTATTTTTAATATGAATGTTCATGTAGGTTATGTTTTACCCAATTCATTAATGGACTGAATAAGACTTAGTTAGTGATGTGTGGGTCCCGTTATATTTCCTCGATGCATTGGTACGCCTCATGAGTTGAAATTAGCTAGTGAAAAACCCTTTGCATTTGGTTTCCATGCAATTTTTCAATATCATAAGGGTATATATTGACAAAAATCCTATGGATATCTACCACAATATATAAAATACCATGATTATAGATCTTGATAGTATGAATATCGATGATATATGATGATAGGGCATAGGTTTGACATTATGTATTTCCTCGTTATGTAATTAGTTATAGATATTCTATGCACTTATTCGACTAGTAGAACATCCCTAATTATGCTTATTTTATATGGTAATATTTATTATTTCCATATTATTATAAAAATTATTTTTAATGTTCTTTGGTTTCAATTATACATATTTCCTTATGTTTTATGATTTCATATTCATAATAGTTTCCATATTACTCTTAACCTTACAGAGCATTTGAGCTCAAACCATTCTTAAGTTTTATTGTCCCAGGATTCCATGTAGAGTATTATGATTGATATGTTGGGTTAATCTAAAATAATACATTTGTTCTCAAAGGATTGTTTATAAATAATTTCATGTTTTAAGTTGTAATGTATGGTTCATGTATGTAATTTATTTCCCAATACTACTAAATTGATCATCACTTTAGGATTTAGTTTCATATAATCATGAAAATTTATTAAAATAATGCAATGGCTCTGGGGTTCTCAGGTTAGGTTATAACACCTTTGACAGAGAATCAATATATATTCATAATATATCCTTAAAATCATAAAAATCATGGGATGAAAAACAATTAATCATTAATGGTTTTATGTGTAATGTTCTATTCATAGAAACATCTTTATTCAATCAATGAACTCAGAATCCATAATTTAATTCCACCACATTAGGGATAGTCACCAAGGAACCTATATGAAGTTCCTTTATGTCTCATCAATTTTTTTTCAATTACATCTCATTTATACAACTACCTTTGGTATTTATATTCTATAAGAAACAACTGGATATTTAAAACCAAGACACATTATGGATTTAGTATGTTATTATGAATTGATATAATAATATTCAATATATTGGTTTTATGTTTATATTATTTTATTATATTTATACATTTTTTATATTATGAATCTCATATAGGATATTTTGTCAGTTATGGTTTCCTAAAAATAGAACAATTCAGATTTCTTTACAGATATTTTTGATTACACATCAATATAATTTAATTAATTTTACAAAATGACATATTTTTTTTATATAATGGGAAGATGATGGATACTTGAAACTAATCAAACCTCAATTGACTTTCAAACATGTTGGAGAGATTTTTAGATTTTTCATTTGAAAATGCTTCATATAGTGGTCACACCCATTACCCATGTAATAATTTTGTTTCAATAACTTGGTTGATCCTTGTAGAAGTTATATAACATATAAAAAAATATGGTTTAAAAAAAAACAAATATGTGTTGAATCATAATGAGGAAAAAATTATATCTCAAAATTATAATGATCCAAATGAGAGGACTCGATTGGAGAATGTTCTAGATTTCCATTTTCAATTTTTTCTTTATTATGGGAAGGTAGGGATACCAACCCAAGAATAATGTTATATGAGAACACATGATACATATAAAGAAAATAATAATATTGATTGGGTAAAAAATTGAATGATGATAGTGTGAATCTTGTATATCTACAATGTGGTAAATTTAATAATATGAAAATTGTTATCCGTCTATTTCATGTGAAAGAAATGTATGAAAAATATAATACTTTGACAAATTTCATTATTACCTTTTTTTTAAATTACTTTATTCTAGATTAAGTATATATTCCCTGAAACCACTATTTGAAATTGATTTTATTTGAAGACCACAGATTGTTGAAAAACAAAATTCATGCTTACCTGAAATATCACAGAATATTATAGGATGAAAATCCTAAACATAATGATTGCATAAAATGCAGTACTTCTTCATTGAAGATAAAAGATTATGGAACACCATCACATGTGCCACATAATGTAAACAACCACTTTTATTTGATACCTAGACTTCAAGTTCATTTTATGTTTGATGAAATATCAATAAAATTGAAATTTAATGACACTGAGAGAAAGAATAATAATTATGAGTTCATTAACACTAAAAAATTATTTTCATGGAAAATATTTGATGTTTGATATCCAAATTTTTAAGTGTGAATGGGTAATGTAAGGATTGGAATTTCATGTGATGGTATTTATTTGTTTTGGAATATTCCTACTTCACACAAGACATGGCCAGTTTTGATACAGATTTATAACCATCCTTGATTTTTGTGTATCAAAAAACCTTTCACATTCAACATTATACTCATATTTAGAAATTTTTATATGTTTAATAATATATATTTACACATGAAATCTTTAATAAAATATTTGAAAAATCATTATAATGTGGGTTTGTGTATATAAAATGCATTTTTAAAAGACATGTTTTATATCTGTAAAGCACACATGTGGATGATAAATGATTTTCCTACTTATTCAATGATTTATTGATGGATCATGAATAGAAAACTATCATTTAATATTTTTATGAATAATATATCATCAAGAAGAAATAAACATTACCACAATTTCATTTTTTTAGGACATCAATGATTCTTCTCGACACACAATCCATATAGAAATATTCATAAGGGATTTGAAAATACCATGGAGGCTTAAAATACACCTCAGCATATGTCTGGAACTGATGTTCTTACTGAATTACATGATTTCAATTTTTCATTTTTGAAGGATCAGATGAAATCTACAATGAGGTAGAATGTTTCCACTGAATCCTATTTCAATTGGAAAAAGAAGAGAATCTTCTTGGAATTTCCTTATGGGTCAACCAGATTGATCTGTAATTTCATACACATAATTCACATTGAAAATAATATATGTGAAATGTTGATTTAAATTTATTTAAATGTCAAGGGTGAGGAAAAAGATGATTTACAATCTCTATGGTACTTGGTGGATTGGGGAATCCGATGGGAATTACATCATGTGTGTATCATTGAAAATAAATGAAAATTTATAAGCGCTTCTTATGTGATGTCACCTGAAAAAACAAATAAATATCTATAATTACTAGATAATATTAAGGTATCATATGGCTATTCAAGGAACATATCAAAATGGGTCAACTGGAAAGAGTTTAAGCTGAAATATTTTTAAAGAGTCATGAGTAACTCATCCATTTGAATGAGTTGATTCCAATATAAATCTATCATTCTCTTTCCAATAATGTGAGGGGTGGAAGTTATTTGGTTGAGAAATTTATTTATATATCTTTTATCTATGAATATGTTATGTATTTATTGCAATAAAATGATGTCAGAGGAACCATTAATTTTTTGTAAGGTTGAGAATATATTTTGTCTATCATTTTCAGATTCATGTTTCATATAACATTCCATCTTACAACCGAAATAATTTTTATTCTAAATTTTAATTTTAATTGGATATATCATACTGAAATAAACATGCTCACATTGAATTCTTATGTCCATAACTGAAATAATTCCAAAGGTTCTTTCATCACTAGTTAGTCGACACAAGAATGTATCAATCTCTAATCAATATATTTTTCTCATCAGACAATAAGACATAATAGACCAGTGTGAAATAAAAGAGAGTGATATTATAAAGTACTACCCAATTTTCCATCACATCCCCAACTAGGGGGAATTCCTTGATCATATACATTAATGACACTAATCCTTGAAGAGTGGTAGATGGCACATAACACAATTTTTTTACCTATGAGTTTTTACTGACTACATATTGTTTGTAAATTTAGTATGTATATTTTATTTCATATCAAGTAATTTTACATATATGTTAAAATATTTTTTTGAAAGGGAACATAAAAATGATAAATAGAAATCATAATTAATTATAATTGAGAATGAGAGATTCTTTCCATATTGAATAGTTTTATTCTTGGTTGAAATTTATGGTAGAAAATTGTTGGTAATAAATTAATTAAATCAATATTTAAATAAGCTTGAAATTAATTTATATTTCAGGTATTGATTTTACACGATGATTTATCTCTATGGAAGTAATAGATGTGGATTTTGAACCTAATTTCATGGTATGTGAATGAAAATAAATTGTGGTGAACATTTGTAGATTTATTATAACAAAATGAGAAAAGAATATGGGAACACAATATGATGGTGTTATGGAAACTATAACAACACACTGTTATGAAAGTCAATCAGATAGTACACCTCAATTTTAAAAAGTATATTATTATATAAGCATTGTAAAAATTCTAATATTGGATTATTACACTGATGGTTGAGTCATTGTGATGAAATTCTAGTTGTTTTATTCAATGATGAGGCATGCCATGTTTATTGATAGTTATGGATTTATATTTAATAACATGTCACACACTATTAATAATGATGAACCATGTGTACTAGAATCAATGGTGAAACGCGTTTTTAAGATAAATATCATATTCGACATGAATTTGGTCTCATTATTGATGTAACCCCAAGGGGTATTTTTGATGATTATGATGATGGAATTGACACATCCCTGCTCCTATTTTCCCTAATTCATTTATTACTTACGATGACTGTAATACATTATTTGTTAGAGGTTATTGTGAACTTGAAGTTGTGATAGGAAATATATATAATCAAACATATTTGTTCACATTTATATTAGTTTAGCTCAATTTGGTTTGTTAAGAATGGTTCTATTTAAAATGATTTAATATTGATTTCAAATATTTTTCATCCAACAAGAACATCATGTGAATTTTCAATAATTATTTTTTTTCATCATTAATTTTGATTTACTAATATTGAATTTTATTATATTCATTCTTAAAAAACCAACTAGAACTAGAACAATTAAATTTTTTTAAAAAAATATGATGAATTATATTGGATATATTAAACAATTAGATATGAAAATCAAAACCATTTAAAATAGTGTCTTAACTAATAAATTAAAAAATCACATAAACAAATATATGAACCAAATTCCCGAAGAAAAATAAAAATAGATAAATTACATAATCAATTGAAAAAATTTACCAAATGATGTAATACAAATAATAAATGAAGTATGAACTAATCAATTGAACAAAATTAACCAAATAGCTAACAAAAATTCAATTTCATCATATTTAAAATTGAAGAAAACTATATCATCATCTTGCTAAACATGTAAATTTGATTATATTTTTTTTCTATGAAATCTATTATGTTTTTATATTCTACAAAATAGATACTCATTTTTTATATCACTATGTATATTTTATTTGGTATGAAAATTGGTATTTATTAATTATGTATTGTCAAACAATCATTCTTGTTTCATTTACACATTTTTATTGATTTCTAATTAATTCCATATATGAATTAAATTTAATGAAATGAAAGAAATGGGATATATTATATAAAATTATTGGCATACAACAATCATTGAATGAGTGACTTGGGTGTCCCTCATTTAGAGCCTATTGTGATTATTTTATTTCAATAATATATATCAACAACATATAATGTCATATGACTATTTTTTATCTTTTAAATAGAATCCACCACCAAGGAACCTATTATTCACCAACCAGTCTTGTGGTTATAGTACTCAAGATTTATATTCGAAGGGGTGGTACTACATTTGGAACTTTAGTCATTGTTCTCAATCTCACCCATTTCCTCCCCCCTAACGTACAATGTACCACTCCATCAGATACAAAAATGTTGTTAAAAAAACGCGAGATGTTTAGGGATCACATGTTTTCATCTCTATTTGCATCAGAGCCTCCTCATCTCTCTTTCCCATATTATACGATGACTCATACTCCCCATCCTAATTATATATTTTCATAGCCATCTATGAAATATTTTTTTCCATCCACCTCCTTCCCTATAGGATACTATATTATCGATTCTTTGACTCCTACAACAATAAATTCCATGACTATGGATCATACATTAGGGACCAATCTATATATACAGGTTAGTGGCCCTTCAGTTCTTAGAGATTCAACAATGCCCACTTATCTGACTACATCAGGTACATTCATTGGACCATAGAAATTATTTTTACCATCATTTATTTTCATTATAAGATGTATTGATACATTATGTGTTTTTATTCATTAATAAGATGATCTTAAAATTAGTGGTGTGAGTATACCTGTATGCATGTGGTCTGTAACTTCCACACACAACTGATGGTGGATAACAATAATGATAAACAAATAATTGTAGACACATGACATGATTGTATGAGTATTTTGGCGATTGTTTACAAATACTCCAACATCATTCCCGTCCATAAACTCTCCATGAGACACCATACAAAGGAAGTACAGAATAACTCTTGGGCACAAATATTGGTGAAATAATCATTGTATTTAATGTTATACTATTATTTTATTTAAATAAATTAATATTTCGGTACTAGCATCATTTTAATTTTCTCGTTGGTGAGGCTGTGAGGATAGAATGTCTTATGGAATTAGGTTCGATCATGAAAAGATATAAGAATATTTTCTATAGAGGTTAGTATTCTAGAGATTTCATAGGTTTAAGGGAGCCAACATTCTTGGATGACTTTCTAGTTGAATATTTTTGAGAAATGATTAGTCATTTGATGATTACCATATTGAATGTATCAATCAAATTTTATGTTTTTTAATGAAATTTAACATGATTTTAATTAATAATTACATTTATATTATTGATTATTTTTGGAATCATTAGTGAAAAAATGATCCTATAAAATGAATTTCACTTTGCAGTGGACTGCGATGTTAGACTAATATTCGATGCAGATACAACACTCATTTATAATTTTTTATTTGATCATTCACGTTTTATAGTTTCATTAATATTTCATTCCTCTTAAAATGGTGATACCTAAATGATCATGTATTCTTTTATTCATTATTGACTTATTCTGTAATGAAAATCATTATCCTATATAGACCAACCCATGAAATCATTATACAATATGTACTCACTTTTTCTGGTCTAAAACATTTAAATTAGGATCCCAAAACTTCCATATTGTTTTTCTTATAATTTTATAGAATTTCTATATTAATTATATGTTATAGATTATCTATATCTCAAAAAATATGGGGGTAAGTCAGCTCAACAATTTCATTGTCAAAATAGTAGATAAAGTAATTTATTTGGTTCTTCTTAGAAAATTTACTCATAAATATTTTTCTTTATCCCTTTATGATAGTGATATAATTATTGTACCTAATATTTTATAGTTTACTATTTTAACCTAGACATAGGGAGTTATTCCCACAAGTTTTAGTTTCTAAAAAATGAATATAATTAAAATGATGATAATGATGTAATTGATGATGACCTGATCAAAACCAAACCAAATAGAATCAAATAGAAATAACATAAACCAAACTATCCCTTACTGAATCAAGTGAAAACAAAAAAACATCTTAAATTGATCCAAATAAAAAGAAATAAAAATAAAATAAAATGGAATAAATGAAAATTAACATAAGAAATCTGACATCGTATTTCATGACATAAATCAAACTAATGCAACCCAACTAAGACCACATTTTACTAAATATACGTTATCTATAAAAAACATACTCAATCCAAAATAGACATAAATAATTCAAACAAATCCAAAGTATCTCCTAATAATTCATGTTGAACCATTCCAAATTAAAATAAATTATAGAATATTAATCAATCAAATAAAAACTTTATCTAAAATAAATAAAATTGATTCAAACTAAATTAAACTAAATAGAACTGAATGAATTCGATGCATATAAAATAATGAAAAATAAAACATCACAATCCAAAACTCACCCAACTCAACCCACACCAGACAAAACTAAATTAAATATAAATATAAATAATCAAATCAAACTTAACTAGATGAAATAGATTAGATTCAGATTTATTTTAATTTCACTAAAAACTACTAGATTACACATAAATGACTCAAACCAAGTTAATTATACCAGAATTATATTGAATTGAATCAAACTAAATCAAATAGAACTGATTTAAATTGTACTATACTAGGAATAAAAAAAATACAGGTTAACTAAAAAATAGTTTCTTTACAAATTAACAAAGTGGAAAACCAAATTTAATTTAATATAAAGGAATATATTTGAATTCCGAATTCAAAAATGTACCTAAAAAATTTAACAAATAATATCAAAATAAACCACACGTAACAAAATTATATTGAATTGAATTAAATTTTAAAAAAATAAAAAAATAAAACTGGATTGATTATTAAATAATTGAAACAACACAACTCTTGAAAAATAATAATGGATTGAATTTAATTGAATCAAACTAACTTTGCATAAATAGACTCAATGATATCTGACCGAACATGAACAATCAAAAACCAAACTAAATTGAATAAAAATAAAGTAAACCAATCATTAGAATCCCAAATTGGATTGGGTGAACTTGAATTAACCCATATTTTTCTATAATTAATTAAATTTATTTGAATCTGATAGGTTTGAACAATTCTAATCTGATGGAAAAGAATCTGGATCTAACTAAAAAATATTTATTAAAATAATAAAACTAAATTTAATTTATTAAAACCATGTAGAACTAAAATATAATGAAATAAATCAAACCAAATGTAATAGATCTAAAATAAACAAAATCCAAAGAAAAAAAGTCTTCAATGGTTCAATAATGAGTTGAACTAGCCTACACCATGCACAACCAAACCATTCAAACAGAATAGAACCAAATTAAAAGGAATCAAATTGGACTTAATCAAAAATATTAAAAATGAAGGAATATGTCCTTACTGTAACAACCCAATGTTTTTCAATGGAAAATACCTTCTTTAAATTATGTCAAAAATCACATTAAAACACTACACAATGAACTAATATGTACCGAGTGAAAATTAAACATATTTGTTTTTCTTATGTGTTTGGAATTTTGAAAATCTGACATATACGGTTGTGTTCGGCATGATTTTTGGAGTCTAATACAGCAAACATAATTTTTGTGAATAGTAACCTAAAATTATTAATAGAAACATACCCATATGAATAGTGACATACCCTAATTAGTAGAAACATTACCTATTATTGTACAAAAAAATATTCAAGTGAATGTATGATGTACCTATATTTTAGAATAAGTAAATGAATGTTTTAATACTGGGTTTTCAATAATAAACTATGGTTTTAAATAAATAATAAATTGATCCTATTCAGAAAATTATTTTTGAAAAATGGACTTCATCTTTGGACTCTATACGTCAAAAAATAATTGGAGTGAAATTTTGGGACTTTTCTAAAATACAGGAATTTTTTATTAATATTGAAATGCCATAATTTACAAAAATAAGTTAAATAAAGTAATTATTTAGTCATGTATGATGTTATCCTGATGCCATAATTTATAAATTAATGAATTTTATATTGAGAAAACGCCACTCTCCCACACTATAAAAACCACCCTTCACACCCTCATTCCCTTACACATATCAATCTTCAATAATTCACTAAACTCTACCCAATAATCTTTCTTAGGCCCCTCCCCCACATCAAAGATCTTCCAGTCTCAAAAAAAATCCAAGCCTAGGCCCCTTAAGAAGGATCTCAAGAGGAGATTCAAGAGGTAATTTCTCTCCCGCTTTTCCTTTAATTACCTTTCAATTTCAAGTTCTTTTCTTTTTCAATCCCCACTTATATTTTTTCAAATGGTATGGTAACCCCATTATAATACATATAGTGTAATTTTATAATACTAATGGGATATTATACCATCCAACCCCCTTTCTCCTCTTCTTTTATTTTATTAAACAAAATGTTGTTCGTGAGGTGTTAATACATCACTTTCAAGGATGAAATGTTTTATTTCTCCATATCTACCATCAGATCTAGCCATGAAACCATTTTTATGGTTGAACCAGATTATGTTATATGTATTATGTCATATTTAATGTTCTGTATCTAACATCTGTATATATTACTAAATGATTAATCAAAACAAGTTCATTGTGGTCAAAAAACCGTCCAAATTAACTCAAATAATCATTATTTAATTCTTATATAATGATTCATCCACTTGGTATACAATGTAATTAATTATAAGATATTTTTAACTAATAGAATATTATTAATAACATGGAATATATGTTTTTTATTTTTATCTATTATCTACATGAACTTCAATTCATGAATACATGTGGAACGCTAAAGAAAACCATAAAACAAATTCCCGAACAACGTTTTTAAACCCTATAACTCATTACGAGGCCCATAAAATAACATATTGAAACCAAAATTAACCTTATTCTTCTATTAAAGGTTATTTAATTTCTAATTAATTAATATAATGTAATTATATAGGAAATTAATGCGAAGAAAGCATTTGGATATAAGGTAAGGGGAAATTCTAGCACACAGCTTTTATCCTTCGGGTTCTCCCTCTTTCACTCATTTTTGATATGGTTACTCCTTAAAAATATATTTTTTCATCATTTTCTTTCCTTTTTTGGGATATAAATGTTTTCAATTGGTATTTATGTCAAACAAAATGTTTTCCAAAAGAACTCTTCTTTTAAGAACACACCTTTTACTTCTCATTCATGATTAGCGATTCTTGTAACATCTATGTTATTCCCTCTTTATTTTGGAAACCCAATGTTTATGAATGTGTTCTTATGAGATCAAACCCATTCCTTTTCGTGGGTTAGTTATGTTCATTTTTTTAATATTTTCATTGTGGTATTCATGATAAATGATATTTTTATGATGTGACGGGTGCTCTCGGAATTATATAGCGCAATATGAATTATTTAATGTGACCGGTGCGCCCAGAATTATACAGCACTCCAATGCATTGGGTAAAGTGATGAGTCTCATGAGTAAATGTGAAATTATGTGTGAACATCATTCAATATTTGTTCAAATTTATTTGTGTTAGTTAACCACTAAGACATGATGTTTCATTTTTATGCATTTCCACATTTCATGTCTTATATTTATGCTTCCTCTTATGTTCATGATCCTTTTCCTATGTCATGATTATTCTCGCCCCATACTATATTGTTCTTATCTATCCCCTTACTAGGATTCTAGCTCACCCCTTTCTATGTATATCCTCAGGTGACTACTTGTACAAAAGAGAGGTCAAGTGCGAGTAAGAAGATAGAGAAGATGAAATTGAATAAATGTTAATGCTCAAATGACATCCCCAATGACTTGGGAGTTGGAGTTCAAAACAATATGGCAATGATTACCCAATAATTTCAGGTTATGAACAATAACCATAATAATGGGGAACATCCTCCTTCACCAAATAGAGATCAACTTTCTATCAAATGTTTTATGCATCAACGACCACTGACGATTAGTAGATCTTCTGATCCACTATTTGCACAAAAGTTAGTCAACTCCATCTCTAACTGTTTATCATCTAATAGAGAGGCTGATAAATCATGGGATTTGATTAAGAAGAGAAAGCCAAGGGAGGAAATTGAAGAGATGGAATGGGACGACTTTAAAATAATGATTCATAACAAGTATTTCCCAAGAACTCTTCACCCAAAGTTGGAGAGAGAATCCATAGTGCTCAAGAAATATGAAATAGAATTTTACACACACTACGAAGAGAATTTCACAAGGATTTCAAGGTAGGATTTGGGTATTTTTATCAATAATGATTGAAAAATTGATATATTCATTAGTATATTAAAACCACACCTTCAAATGGATCTTGAAATTTGAGACTTCGGGTGTTATGAAGAAGTTTTTTGGTGTTCTCTAAAAGTGGACATGGAGTTTGGGGAATGGTCCCATGGATATGGTGATATGAAACGAAAGATGGAGTTTCAATCCGGTGGATCTAATGACAAAGGTGGGAGGAAAACTATGAACCCACATGCTAAAAATGTGGGATGCTGCCCCATGGGAACTGCCTTAAAGGGACAGGGAGATGCTTCATGTGTGGGAAAGAAGGACACCATGCCCAAAAGTATCGAAAATACATAAAAAGGATGGAGAATGTGGTGGAAGAAAGGAGAGAACCACCCATGATTCATTGATACTACTGTAGGGATCTAGGGAACTATGAAGGTATGTGCACTAAACCTCGAGTTCTTGAGGTTAATCAGCATCAACATCCACCAAAGCCAAAGGAATAAAGGAAGGATTATGCCATCACTACTATGGAAGTGGATCAAGAGAATGATGTTATACATGGTACACTACCGATTCACTCACGAATGGAAAAATTCTTATTTTATTCTTGTTTTACGCATTCCGTTATATCTTGCATGTTTTCTAGAACTATAGAATCTAAGCTCAGAAAACATAAAATAGGGATATCTGTAAAAACACAAAGTGGTGAAATAATGGAAACCCATGTGTTTTACCCTCCTTCTATTGGCGTATGTGGGAAGATTCTTCTGGAGAATCTCATAATACTTCCCTTGGTGTAATTCTATGTTATAATGGGAATGTATTGGCTCTCATTATATAGAGCACATATCAAGTATCGGGAAAAGAAAATATATTTTCATATTCTGAACCATCCCATGTTCCTCTACAAATGTAAGGAAGATCATGAATCTCCTTTGAAAAATCCTTCATCTGTGTGGGTGTTGATTCCCAATGAAGAAGCATAACTCGCCCAAATCGTCGAGTCAAAGTAAAGTTCCAAACATGCATAAATTCCCATCATGTGGGAATATGATGATGTATTTCCTGAAGAGTTACCAGGAATTCCCCCAGACCGTGAGGTAGAGTTCCCAATAGAACTAATACCCGGAGGTACTCCTATCTCGATGTTTCCCTATAGGATGGATCCTATCAAATTGGAGGAGTTAATGAAGCAACTTCAAGAGTATCTGGGAAAAGGGTTCATATGCCCTATTGCATCACCTTGGCGTGCGATTGTTCTCTTTGTAAAGAAGAAGGATGTAATAATGTGGTTGTGTATAGATTATCAGGAACTCAATATGACCATCATTAATAACAAGAATCTATATACAAGGATTTAGGAATTTTTTGACTAGTTAAGAGGAGTTCAATAAATCTCAAATGTGGATATTTTTTTTGGATAGCATAAGCTAAAGCTGCAGATGGAAGATATTCAGAAGAATTCCTTCTATGCAATGTATGGGAACTATGATTTAATGGTGATACCCTCAGACTTTCTACATCACCTGCATTCTTCAGGTATTTCATGAACATATTATTTAAAAATTATCTCATGAAATTTGTGGTAGTTTTTATCGATTATATTCTCATCTACTCCAAGATCAAGGAGGAACATGATGAAAATCTAACACATGTATTGGAGACGTTGAGAAAGGATAAGTTTTACACCATGTGCAGAAAGTGTGACTTTTGGGTTAAGTATGTCACATTTATGGGACTTGTGATCATTAGTGAATAAATTTATTGTGGGTCCTTCAAAAACAAAAGTGATTGAGGAATGGCCTAGACCCACTAGTATCAAAGAAATCCATAGTTTTCTCAGATTATCTACACACTACCATTGTTTTGTGAGAAACTTCTCACGATTGTCAAGCCTGCTAACTATGTTAACATGGAAATGGGAAATGTATGTCTAGATGGAAGAATGTGAGGGAAGCTTCATGGAGCTAAAGAGAATGCTAATCACTAGACATGTAATCACGCTACCGAAAAGTGGAGAATATTTTGTGATATAAATTAATGCTTAAAAGAAAGGATTGGGTTGTGTACTCATGAAATATGATAATGTGATAGCCTACCACTCACAACATTTGATGGTCCATCAGTAGAACTACCCGACACATGATCTAGAGATGGCAGCATATGATTTTTTCCATGAAAATTTGGAGGCACTACCTTTGTGGTGAGAAGTATGACATATACACTGAACACAAGAGACTAATGTATATATTCACAGAAAAGGACCTCTGCATGTGTCAAAGGAGATAAATAGAGCTAATCAAGGATTACGATTTCCCTATTCACTACCATCCTGGAAAGCTAAACAATATAGGTGAATAACTTGTAGAAAAGAACCTACTACTCTATCCATGTTATGGATTGAGAAAGACCATATCTCAGTGGATATGGAATGAATAGTTTTCAAAATAATAAGGGCAGGGGATACATCCTACATTTCCCAAATGATTGTGCAACCATCCATCCAATAGAAGATTAAGGAAGCTAAATGGGATGATGTTGGGATACAAAAGAGGGTGAATGCAGTAAAAGAAGGGAAACTGCATGAGTTCCATATCGATGATGATGGTGTGATTTGGTTTGGAATGTGACTTTGTCTTCCTTTATCACATGGGATAAAGAAGGAGCTATTGCACAATGCATGTAGCTCAACATTATCCATCCATCTTGGTAGCACTAGGATTTACCATGATCTTCAAGAATAATTCTAGTGGAATAACATGAAGAAAGAGATTATGTAATATATATCATGGTTCATGGTATGTCATCAAGTTAATGAAGAGCCAAAAATTCCATAGGGTCGATGCCACCATTTCCTATACCCATGTTAAAATGGGAGAATGTTACTACGGACTTTGTCATCTGTCTCCTAAAGATGTCATAGGGAAATAATGTGATATGGGTTGTGGTTGACCGACTCACCAAGACAACCCATTTTATTGCTATTCAGGAAGACCTCTCACTTGAACAACTTGAAATTTTATTTGTGAAGGATGTGGTGAGACTGCATGGTGTTACACTCTCAATTGTCTCTGACCTTGATCCCAGGATAACACATAAATTATGGAGGATTCTTGAACATACTTTGAGTAATAAATTAAATTTTAGCACAATTTATCACCCCAAAACCGATGGCCCATCTGAATGGAATATTCAGACACTTGATGATATGATAATAGAAATCTATCTAGAATTCAAAGGTGGATGGGATCAACATCTCCCATTGGTTGAGTTCTCATACAACATTAGCTTCAACTCGAGTTTTAATATGTCTCTATACGAAGTTATTTATGGAAGGAGATGTAGAACTCCAACATGTTGGGATGAAGTTGGAGAAAGAAAACTACTTGGACCCGATCATGTACAAGAGATTACAGATAAGGCTCAAGTCATTCAAAAACACATCAAATCTTGTCTGAGTCGGCAAAAAATCAATGTTGCAACCATCTAAGAGACTTGTATTTTGACGAAGGGGACAATGACTTCCTTCAAATATCAACATGGAAGGGAGTCATGCGATTTGGGAAGAATGGGAATCTATGACCATGGTACGTTGGCCACTTTGAAATCCTTGACCGTATAAGAGATGGGGCCTATTATATTGAACATACACTGAATATGGATTAATTTAATTATATTTTTCATGTATCACTCCTGAGAGGGTATATACCTGATCTCTCACATGTACTGAACTCAGTGGTGGTACAACTGAAAGATGATCTCTCCAATGAGGAGGAGTCAGTAGATATTATGGACCGAGGATATATGTTTATATGCAACCAGAAAACCCACCTTGTCAAAGTGTTGTGGAGGAACCATAAGTTTGAAGAAGATACTTGGGAACCTGGGGAGGCAATGAAGGAGAAGTACCCTCACCTGTACATTCAAAGTGAAATTTCGAGGGCGACATTTCATAAGGGGGGAATAATGTAACAACACAAATATTTTCAATGGAAAAACCCTGCTTATTATTATTTCATAAAATCAAATGAAAACATAAAATAATGAACTACTAAGTACTATGTGACCTTTAATCATATGTTTTCCACTCTTGTGTTTGGAATTTCTAAAATCTGACATACATGGTTGTGTTCAAGAAGATGTTTGGAGTCTAATAGAACAATCATAATTTTTTATTAATAGTAACAAAACCATATGAATAATAACATTCCCTTATGAATTTGGATATATAAAAATGAATATTAACCTTATCTATGATATTATAAAAAATATTCAAGTGAATGTACGATGTACCTATATATTAGAATAAGTAAATAAATGTTCTACAACTAGGTTTTTAATAATATACTTTAATTTTAATTAAATATTAAATTAATCATATTTAGAAAATTATTTTTAAAAAATGGAATTTAATTTTTGATTACACACGTCAAAAAATGGATGGGGTGAAATTTTGGGTCTTTTTTGAAATACTTGATTTTTTTAAGAATAATGAAATGAAATAATTTTTAAAAATAAGTTAAATAAACTAATTATAGAGTCATGTATGTTTTTCTACTAATGTTAGACCTATAGTTTCGGGAACACATTATAAATGTACTATTCATGGTCATGGAAGACTCACTAATCATTGTATTTTGGGGAAATAATTAATTAATAAATTTTATATTGAGAAAACCCCTCTCCCCTCCACTATAAAAACCACCCTTCACACCCTCATTCCCTCACACCTCTCAAACTTCAATCCATGTCTACACTCTGCCAAAAAATCATCCATATCCCCTCCATCACGTCCAAGAGCTTATTGTCTCATCGAAAGACCAAGCCTAGGCCCCATAAGGAGGATCTCAAGGGGAGATTCAAGAGGTAATTTCTCTCCCACTTTTCCTTTAATTCCCTTTCAATTTCAAGTTCTTATATTTTTCCCTCCCCACCTATATTTGTTCAAATGGTATGGTAACTAAATTATCATAAATATACTATAATGTTATGATTCTTATGGGATATTATACCATAAAACCCCTTTCTCCTCTTATATTATTTTATAATAGAAAGTGTTGTTCGTGAGGTGATAATCTGTCACTTTCAAGAATGATATGTTTTGTTTTTCCCATTTCTACCTTCTGATATGGTAATAAAACTATTTTTACAGTTGAAAAAGAATATTTTATTTTTATTATGTCCTATTTAATGTTTTGGAACTATCTTATGTATATATTACTAAATTATTAATCAAAACCAGTATGTTGTGGTCGGAAAAACGTATAAATTAACTCAAACAATAATCATTTAATTCATATATAATGATTCATCCACATGGTATAAAATATAATTTATTATAAGAAAATTTTAGCATTTGTACTTTTATCAATAACATTCAATATATTTTCTATTTGTTTATCCATGTTCTACTCTAAATTCAATTCATGAATACATGGGAAACGCTCAAGAATACCATAAAAACTAACATTCCCAAATAATGTTTTTAAACCCTATCACTCATCAAAAGGAACATAAAATAATATAATGAAACCAAAATTAACCTTATTAATGTATAAAAGGTTATGGAATTTATATTTAATTAATATAATGTCATTATAGAGGACATTAAAGTGATGGAACCATTAAGATATAAGGTAAGGGGAAATTCTCGAATCCAACTTCCATCCTTCGGGTTCTCCCACATTCACTCTTTTTTTATATGGTTACTGCTTAAAAATATTTTTCCATACTTGTATTTCCTTTTTTAGGTTATACATGTTTTTTCCTGGTATTTATGTCAAACCAAATGTTTTCCAAAATAACTCTTTTTTTAAGAACAAGACTTTTACTTATCATTTGAGATTGACGATTCTTTTAACATGTATGTTATTCCCACATTCTTTTGAGAACCCAATGTTTATGAATGTGTTCTTGTGACATGAAACCCATTCCTTGTCATGGGTTATTTTTGTTTATTTTTGATATATGTTCATTTTTTCATGCATGATAAATGATAATGATATGATGTGAGGGGTGCACCCAGAATTATATTGCGCAATATGAATGATTAAATGTGATGGTTACCCTAGGAATTATAAAGTGATCAAATTCATTGGGTAATGTGATTAATATCATGAGTAAATGTGAAATGATGTGAAAACCAGATGCTATATTTTTTCATAAGTATTTGTGGAATTTAACCACTAATACATGATGTTTCATTTATATGGATTCCCACATTTCAAGTCTTATATTTATGCATCCTCTTATGTTCATGATCCTTTGCCTATGTCATGATTATTATCACCCCATGCAATATTGTTCTTATCTATTCCCTTACTAGGCATCAAACTCAAACCTTTTGATATATATCCTATGGTGACTACATGATCAAAGGATAGGTCAAGTGCCAGTAAGAAGCTAGATAATATTAATTTGAATAAAAGTTTATGCTCAATGTTTTAATTGTTAGTGATGGTCCTAGTTTTCCCAAGGCACTAAACTATTGGATCCTTCATATAGAATTCTATTATTTTTTTTATCTTTAAAATTATTTAATAGTAATTTAATAAAAGGATGGGTCGCTATACTGACCAAACATGAATTGAATGGAAAAAAACTATAAAAACCTAAATCAAGTCAAATTAAGATGATATAAATAATGAATATAAAAAACGTTGAATTTTTTTCTTTTCCTTTGATTAATATTTGATATCCCATTCATTGATATTCATATATTTTTTAGTAATAAATGTTCATCTTCTTACTAATTATAGTGATGAAATGAAAACCTTATTATTGACTACTATGATGAACTCATCAATAATATATATGTTATATCTAAGGATAAATTATTCATTGATACTAAATTATAATTATTATACCATTTGTTTTTCTTTTCAGATTCATTGAGAATTAGTATCCACTTTATTTTGTTTAGAAATTAATTTTTATTAATTATGGTTTCTTAGATTTCTTGTAACTGAAGAGGGTTTATTAATATTGAAGGAAAGTTTCCTTGAGAATACTATTTCTATTTAGTAGAAAGAAAAAATATTGAAGCATGATTAATGAACTGACACATTATAAAATTCTATGTGTTACTTTTTTTATTTAAAATTTTAATACCTATTTTTCATAATAATAGTCTATTTTTATTTTTACAAGTATTTTTTGGAGGCTCATGATGCCCAGGAAGATGAACACTTTGGGCTAAATAATCAGTTACATAAATTTTTGAGAGATGAGGACCACGACAGAGTATGATGTCGACCAAGGAAGTGTATTTTATCAACGAAGTATTAGCCCACTTCAGGTGCCGTTTCTTGTAGAAATAATGTGTAGAAAGATATTTATCATACAACACATGATAAGGATAAGGAATAAAAGAATGAAAAAAACATTATAAAAGAGGAAGAACTAAATCCATGTAAAAACATTGAATTTTTGAAAATAAGGGATATTTTATGTCCATCACTTCAAGTATAGGCTTACTCTACTTGTGATACATATATTTCAATTATTTGTGTACTGTATAGTGAACCAAGTAGGAGTTCCAGTGATGGTTGTGATGATGAATGTTTTAATAATAGAGATGGAAAGGATGACGATGAAAAAGTGGCGTGAACCAACCTAGGTCGACCCTAAACCAGTCACCTGAGTCGGAAGGTATGCCTTGTTGTGTATTTTTACGTATGAATTTAAGATTTTTTAAATTAATAAAAGGGGATTTCTAGGGAATTGGTTGGGAAAATGTGTGTACATTAGTTGTAAAATCATATTTTTTATCTTGAAAGGGTTTTTATAAAATGAGTAAATGGATTATTTTATTGATTGAGTTATGTGAAATGCGTTTTTGAAGGGTTTGACATGCTAGTGTATTGGGTTTGTATTTTATATCGAAAATGGTTTATGTTTTATGTGAGTGTCTTGGTGTGGAGTTTCATGAGAATGTTTTTGAGGGTTGTTTGGTGGGCACGATCCCTATTTTAAGGTCACTTACAGTGCAGATGAATTTGGATAGTGTTTTTGAAGGAAAATGAAATATTTGACATGAGAACTTAATTTTTATTTTCAATATCAATTGTAGATGTGCTTGAATGGTGAGTCTTGTTTTCAAATGGTCTCCGTTTATGTAAATATTTACAATGGGGATTGGCCCTATAGCTTTGGTTGACTGCTTCTACTCTTTTTTATATTGATTCAATTTTATTTATATTTTTTTAATCTTCGATTCACTTTGGGGTTAATTAGATTTTTCAGCGTCTTATTGAAGGGTTGTACATGCATACATAGGTATATATACGTATATATATATATATATCAATCATCCTTGCACATAATCTCTCATGGTGCGTGGAATATGTGTATTTGATTAAGGGGTATATATGTAAGGGTTTATGTGTGGACAATTTTGGGGAGGTCTTCGTCAAAGGCATCTGGTGACGAGTTTTTCATCTGGGTCCACTCCCTTTTTGAGGTAGGTTTCATTATTAATCTACCATTAAAATTAAGTATAATTCATTTCTTGATTTTTTGCACTATTTCTAATATAAATTATTGATATAGAATTTTTAATAAATCGACTTCCATGAATTGGAATGGTTTTTTCTTGTAATGTGTTGCAGTAAATGGTTTTATTGTGTTTTCACATTAATTTCTTGATGAAAGTACCATTTAGACATTGTGAACATGTTTTAGATTTAAAATTATTGTTGGGGTTTCATAAATGGGTTTCGAATTGTATTTCTGGTTTTCAAAGCGTAGTGCGTGTGATTATTAAGAAATGGTTTGGCTAGTGAAAATCATGTGTGACCCTATTGGCACTTTTTTAAAACTATGTATCTCAAGAAAAATCTCATAGGATGTGGTCCCATTGCTTTGGTTGAGTTATATGTTATGGGGGTCCGCTTTGTAGTTCTTCCCTGTTATCAATGGTAGAAAGGTTAGAGACATATTCCTTGGGGTGACTCGTTGTGTTGTCTGCTGTGATTTATTATTATATATACTGTGATTTGATGGTCGGATGGAATCAGTAGGCCCATCCCCTTTCTAAATACAAGAGACATGGGAACCTGACATATTGAGAGAATATTCTGATAATGATTGATGCACTAGTAGGTTATGGTGCTGACCAGTGGCCCATAGTATGTAAATATATTTGGATTATTACTATGGTATTTCATCCCTGGCCTACCTAACATATGATGTTTGAGCATATTGGGCATTTTTATTTCATCGTGTGTGACATCTCAATGTGGATGAGGTCTCTTGTATAGGTGTATTCTGGGTTATTCGCGATCTCTTGGGTTCACCTATGTCTAGTCAGAATTTTTTTGCTGTAGTTATTATGATTCTTATATGTGTAGAAACATTAACAATACTGTGTGAATTATTCTATTCATTTTTATATATTGTATTCCATGGAAAGTGGTAAACTAGTTTTTATTAGGTTTCTAATTATGGTTTTCAAATGAATGTTTTTAATACTCTTTCTAAAAATATTAAAAAACAAGCAACACATTCCCTTTGAAAATGCTAATGTCTCACTGAAATATTGATTTGGGTTTTGAGAAATTAATAAGGGAAATGAATCATACATTTCTATTGACTAACATGTAGAAAGACTTAATTTTATATGTTGTAGTTCAAACCAGAAATTGATTATTCCCTTGTTTAAAGGAAATGCATTTGGGAATGGATTACATGGGTGCACCTACTAAGTTTAAATACTCCCACTAATACTTTATTAATTTTCTTATTCTTTGTTGCATGTTTCAGTTTGATCTCGATCTCCGTGGGCGATGTTGAGTCTAGTGATGGTAGAGTGACCCGTTGTGTCACGTGGAGTTCAGTGGTCATCAGGTTCGGTTAGTTTTTCTTTTTAGTTCATTCTTAGTTGTTCTGTTCGGTTTATTTATTTTTGGGCTGATTTTTTATTATTATTATAATTATTATGCTAATTCTGTTTATTTATATTTTTCTAAATCATTCACATCGTCACTCTGTTGATTCCATTGGTGCTTGTCACCATCGCGGGAGGATCAGAAACATCTCTCAGGCCTTGTCGTGGGCCGACTCGGGTGATGGGTTCAGGGTCGAACCGAGATGGTTTGTGACTGGAAGAGGGTGAGGAAAATTTAATGGAAGAGGTCGATGAAGAGGATGAGGGGCAGGATAAGGGTGAGGGTGAGGAAATGGTTATAGACAAGGATGAGACTGTGGATTTTGGTGATGAAAGTTATGGTGATGAGGGGTTGATTGATCCTTTATATTTTTTACTAATATTTATTTCATTCGATGTTTGATGATTTATTCTGAATGAATATATTTCATGTTATGCATCAATTTTGTAGGTTTTATTTGTTCCATTACATGTTCTATTTTTTTTCATGTTATATTTTGAAACATGTTCTATTTTTTGTTGGCTAAAGGGTCTGTTTTTGGATTTTGTGTTGCATGTTATATTTTCTATCGGTAGGGTGGGGCTGTAGATAGATAATGAAATTGGGGGTGGGTCTATACCAATATTTTTATAACCATTGGTAATTTTTTTTATCTAAAGATACATTTTTAAATATTGTATAATTTGAATTTTAGACCACCTTATACCAATGGATCACTATGAACAATTTGTATAGGCTAATTCCAATTGCACTACAACCAACAGTTTGGAGAAAATTTGGTTTAGGCTATAAATATAGTTATCCAAAGTATAAAAATAGTTTTGAACCATTTTTATAGGCTTTTATTATAATGGTTTTATACTATGATATAAATATATGATATTTTCATTCAAAATATACAAATATATATATATATATATATATATATATATATATATATATAATTTCAGAGGTGAGGTTACTATTGTATTAGTATTTATACCTTTATTTCTATAAAAAACACTTATTTCATTATAAATATATTGTTACATTTCCAATTTAATTACATATATATAAATTATTTTGTTTATATGTATCCAGACTATTACATTCCAATAAAATGGGAAATGATAACATCTCTCATGTGTATCTATTGGTTACCATCTCTATGAAAGTAACATTATTAATTTTTCATTTATTATTTTAAGTGTTGGTCATAAGGATATATATAATAAATATATATGATATTTTTAATATAATAAGGATTCAATAATTTTGAAATATGATTTAATTTTTTATCAGGCATCAAAAAGTGGAGACATAACTTGTGCATACATGTTGATTACCACCTCTGCTGGAGTGTGGTAATTCATTTTTTATTACCAGTTTATATGAATGATTATAATAGAGTAAAAAATTAATTAATATGACACATATGAAATGATTAGAATTATGGATTTGATGAAACCATGACTATTGTGAATGGACTAAAAAAACAGAGAAACATCCCTAGAAAACAGTTCAGTTTTCAACCGAAAGTTAATTTAATGAAGACGTTGTTATTGAAAAGGCTAATTTTAAATAATAATGAGATTTTATATAGTTTTTTATGTATTAATATGGTTCTATAATGTATTTATAATAAATTTATGTTTATCAAAAATGAGGATTGAACACATACAATGCAATGCATGAATTGTGGTATGGTTTTATGCTATAATATTATTTCATATCGAGATGGTCTACACAAAAATTCCCTTGAGTTAAATAATGTGAATCGTATCTTTTGAAACCCATTTATTTTCATCTACTATAATTATTAATATATGTCTCATTTATTAATACCATTTTCATCACCTTGGTACCAAAATATATTGGGGATTTATTTTAGAAAAACCGACCTTCTTTACAGTTCTTTGTGCCGAATATTCCTTCCATTATTATGTTTACGAAAAAAAATTATAACTTTTTTTATATGATTAAATGTTTATTTGAATTCACACTATAAAATAATTTTATTTCTTATAAAAAAATAAAAATTTAATTTTTAAACTGCTTTTTTAAGAGATTATTTATGAGTTTTACAAAAAAACAATTATGAAATCTATCTTTAAATTTACGTTTACATCACCAATAGATTTTCCACCATCATGAATATTATTCGATTTTGATCTTTATATAAATTTCTAATTGGTTCTCGGAAAAGAAATTTTTTTTCATTATAATTGTAATTTATGTTTTATAAACACTACCATATGAAATAAGATATTTTATCTTTATTTTTAAAGCGTGTTTTAAATAATTTTATAAAAGAGATTATTTATATATGTCAATATTCTATAAGGGTTATTCTGTTTCACTAGGGATATAGTGTTCTGATTCCCTCCAATTTAATATATTATATATCAAGATAATGTTTTTAGGATGATTAAATAAATGGCCTTTTAATCCCATAGATTAATGAAGCTATGATGAGATAATGAATATTTATATAATACCGTAATCTTCCATTATCTTGATGGATTATGATTATTTGATGATGATATTTTTATGAAAATTATTTATTGATAGAAGACATTCTATGATGATATTATGAATATTTAGTGATCTTATGACAAAAAAATTCATTGTTTCTATTATGTTATGTATAAGCCCAAAACTATATTTCATAGAATTCATTTATTAAATAATGATATCTCATAATAAAAATTTTACTGTAATTTTGTTTGAAGATATTTTATCGATGGACTTTCAAAATCATGATAGTATTGGGAGTGAACCTTGACTAAAAAAATGAAAGAATGTCGTGTGAACCTAATCCTTAATGATAGTCTTGTTTGCAAGCATAAACTAAGAAAATAATTTTATATTTTTATCTGTATTCCACAAACATATGTATTAATTTTATGCTAAATTCTCATGTATTATGATTTATTAGTGATCAGTAAACACTATTATGTATTATTTCTTTTGTTACGCCAAATACTCAATCTACGATTTATGATTAATTATATTTTTATTAGTATACGATTTCCCTATAATAATAAGAATGGTATTTAGTAAGAAATATCTATGAATGTTATTCTTATATATGAAATTTTTCAGATATATACAATATATTTTATAAAATACATTTATTATGTATGTAGGATCCAAAGAAACTAAACCATTATAGACATTATCTGTTAATTATTGTAAAATATATTAAATAATCATAAAAAATGTTTCAATATTTTCTAATGTTATTAATGGGTAATATAATATTCCCATATTACTTTTCTATCAAATAGTGCATTCCCCCACCACTCTCACACATATTAAATACACTAAAACTAGAGCTCCTCCGATCACTACCACATAGTTCCTCATGAAATGGATTTATTTATTTATTTATTTATTATTATAAATTATATCATTATTGTTTTTGATGTCAATATTTTACCCCTACATTATTTTTATTTTCCATAAATAATATATTTCTTTGAAATTCTTCACATTGGGTATTCAGAGATGTGTTATCCTATATATGATTTGTGATATATTTAAATGTAATAATATTCCCATATTCTTATAACATTTAAATTTAAAATTATTTCCTTTTTTTAAATTTATATAAGTTTTTCATGTCGGGTTGATCAAATTTTTTGTATGGAAATAAATATGTTCTAGTTTTTTGTTCTAGTCAATAAGAATTTGATTTTAAAGTATTCTTATTTTTTTGTAAATTTTTTTCTGTTATTTCTAATTAGAATACAAATATTTTTGTGTTATATGTCATGTATCTTTATAATGACAAAAAAATTGTTTATTAATTGATCAGATGAAAATAATATTAATGAAATACATGGTTTTTATATTTTTTAATAGAGAAAATATCTGGCCTCTATCAAGAAATGTTGGTGGTGAGGTACCGTGTTCATTGTTTCTTGATGTTTACAAATCATATTAATTCAATATTTTATATAAAATAAATAATTTTTTTGATTAATTATATCAATCATAAATTTTCCCTTAATACAAAGTGGAGAAGATTACTAATGGAGCTCTTACCAAGGTGGTATAGTTCTTGATTTATGGGAGGTTTGAAAGAAAAAAAATTCATGATAATGATATACAAAATTTAATACAGGAAGATAGTATTTTTTTTGGTGTCATATGGGATATTTAAATGGGTACACTTTGTTTTTAGGGGTGTCCCATAGATTCCAATATTTATCAATTCACTAATTATTTTTTTGAAAATTATTTCATTGATTTTAATAAATTTGGTGCTCCCGTAATTAAAATATTGGTAATAAGAATAATGTAATAATCCTATCATGAATTATGTTTACATTACTATTATTAAAAAAATATACATTTATATTTAAATAAGAACAATGTAAACAAAATAAAAAGGATTATGAGATCAGCAGTTAATTTCATAAAACCATTAGTAATAAATGAAAATAAACCCATTGTTTAATGATAATTATTTATAAAAATTTTGAGTGATCATTTTGATATTTATTGTTTAAAAAAGAAAAATTGCATTCAAATTTCTACAAATAAAATATTAACTTTAATTGAATATGTATCCTTAATTTAATCATGTAATGACCCATGAATACTTTTTATTCGTGAATAAATATTATATTATGAGTGATTTTTTTTTCATTTAAATTTATAATAAATTACATATTAAAAGGGATCAAATAATATATATATATATATATATATATATATCCAAGGGACTATTAAAATTATAGCAATGGGCATGAATTGACACGGTATTCAAAGATACTATATTAAGAAATCATGAGAGGATTGTTTTTTAGGTCACATGACATAATAAATGAGTAGAATTTATTTATATCCAATGATTGTATCTATAAAATATTATATAATATGTACTCACAAATATAGTATAAAAATATTATAAATAAGTTATAATTGGACATGTTATTAGAGGTATACAGATGAAGTTGTCATGTTATATGAATAAAATTTATTACTAATGGTAATGATATTAATAGATTCTAGATTCCAATAATTTTTTTTTCTAATCCAATATTTATATTTTTTTAACTATAATGAAAAATAGTGTCTTTGAGGCTTGTCTCCAGTACTCAACTTGGACTAGCTCTGGAAGGGTATCAGATCATGTATTCTTCACCAGTGGATGTCCATTAGACCATCCATAGGGTATGGCTTCACCATCGGTTCTGTGCCCATGCAATTCTGCACGGGACTGCTTGCTGAATGGACTATGTTTGTGATGGCTTGTCTTCATGGCATGTCTTCTAGGGTGGGTCCAGTACGGTAATTTCTTCTGAATTTTCTTTATCTGCATGTGTTGTAATGTGATTTCCAGATAGTATTTCTGGTTTCTCACATTTCCTTAAATTTGTTATGATAATAAAAAAAGAAATTTCCAGTATGAAAAACAGTGTCTCTATGAATCCCATGGTCTTTGATTACATTAAATACAACTACATTGCATCTTTTAGTGTAGGTAAATAAATAATATTCACAAATTTTTGAAATATCTTATCAGGAGATTGTTTTATCAATGATTTTGAGTCATAGAATAATGTATATTTATAATGATAAATGTTGAACACCTAGTGAATATATCCTTACTAAAATAAATGTTAAAATATATTGTGAGAGTTATTGAGATATGAAGTCTTGGTATATGGCTCTAGTTAAAATTGGATTTGGTAGATTTTGTTCCCTAAAACCAATTCTATCATGTAATTTTAATCACTATTCCATTTATCATATTTATGCATGTCCTATAAATATCACATATTGAATTTACATATATATTATTCATGAAATAATTTAATTACACTTTTATACGTCAATGTTTTATATAATTTATTTTTTATAATGAAAAAATAAATTTTACATGATTTTTGTTTAAATACATGCTGAACAGTTTTTACATGATCCTATGACAATATAGATAATGTTTGAATATTAGGTTGTGGAGTCACGTAAGAATTAGGAATTCATCTCATTAAGACCGCACATTATGATCTCCAAAATGAGAGTCAATGAGGTCAAATCCCCCCCCCCAATATGAACACCACATAATTAATGTTTCATTGTGTATTCTAAAACATGAGATTGTGTATTAGTATTTAGACTCGATGTCATTATCAATGTATATCATGAGTTACACAATTTTATTCTTTTATGATAAACATTATGTATTAAAACATAGATAATTAATTTTTATCTAGTTCATTATGAGTAGTTTGGAAATTATTTAATGATGAAGATATAAATTTTCATTTCAAATTATCGAAGAACATATCATCGGACAATTGATTATGATATAAGTGGTTCACTAATATCCTCATCCAAGGAGAATAATACATAAGTGTTACCTATTAAGTACATGAATGCTAAATCCATGAGATATAATGATGGGACATGTAATAACACTTCATTATAAAATATCAGTTGAAAATGAGAGTATATTTCATAGTACTATTCATATAATGGTTATTGTTGTTATTACCGTAAATTATTCGTTTCTCTATAGGGACATTAAATATTTCTTGTTACCAAACATGTTCTATCACTTGATACTATTTCCACGAAAAATATTCCCTGAGGGATACACACTAAGCACATCTAGAAAATCATATGATTTATTTGAATCTTATTTTAAGAATATGTTCTTGTCTATTTAGTGAATTTATATTTATTCTCATTATATTGATAAAAAATTAAACAATATATTATTGAAGTAAAAAATTTGTGATGGTAATTTTTATTATTATTAATACATAATATAACAATATATTATTTATGTATTCATGAAAGTAGTTAATTTTTTTATAATATAGTTGGTCATATTTATTTTCATTAACTATAACAATTATTTTATGGTTTTAGGTAAGATGTTACCTCACAAGAAAAATTTAATTTATTTACTTGTTACGGAGATCTATTTTTAATATAATTTAAAATAAATAAATATATATTTCTTTAATAAATATTATTAGATATAGATATAAATTAATAGAGTTTTTTTTTTTTTTATTTTTATAAAGTTACATTGGATCGTTAGTTGTATTAAACAATAAATACAGGCCTTATGAAATTCACTTATATTTAACCTAATTATGATATGAAAGATATATAATTTTTTAAATGGAATTAATTTATAAAAATATCCATCTCGATACCTAAAAAATGTTATAGAAGGAATCTTTCCCACATATCTCTAGTTATTAAATAAAAATGTAAGATATTTCTGCATAAAATTAAGAATTTACATCCTCGAGAACATGTTTCATTTTAACTACTAAATGAGTTATCAAGAATGGTGGTCAAAGAATAATAGACGACAGGTGGATTTCACTCTATGAATTATATTTTAGAATATTGATTAATGGAAATTTTTTTGGAAGATTAATGATCAAATTGATAACATCATAAAAAAAGAAAAAAAAATCAACTTGAAAATAACTTACCTTAGGGGATTTTTTTAACCAAATAATTAATTATAGATTAAATTTATTGGTCCTATTAATAGGTTATATGGAAATATAGGCATTTTTAAACATCATCTTAAATAGGAATCACACGATTTTGATTTTTCTATTACAATCTTCTTCCCCCAGAATATAAAAAATATATAATATCTCAAGGCCTAAAAGAAGGTCAATACCAATGCATGAATCTTGTCCTATCATATTATATCATATCGAAACCTAATTCTTCCATAAATATTAACAAGACAATAATGGAAAATGAATAATAATAATGGATATATAATAATATCATAAGAAAAATTTCAAATTCTTCATTATAATAATTTTATAAATGACACCAGAAAATCATCATTTATATATTAAATTCCTTTAGAGGAAAAATAATTTTCAAAATATATCATTATATGTTTTTTCATTTCATTTAACAAAAAACTACTCTTTTAATATATAATCTCATATAGCATTTATTTATTTACAAAATACCCTTCTAGATCCTTAAACAAAAATTTAAAAAGGAATTCTTCCTTTACATTAACATTTAAAATAGATAATTAATTTCCACATTTATTAAACAATGATATGGTACCTTATATTTTTTTACTAACATTTACTCACACAGAATTCAAATTTTAAAATTTTGGTAACAAAAAATATCGTGTATCATCATTTTAAAATTTTGAAAAATAATGATAAATCCACTAATTCACTGTTTTAGATCAATAAATGTATTTTAAACTCTAAATAATATTCATTTCAAATAAAAGACACAAATTGAAACATATTAAATAGATATAAATAATAAATAATTATCAAGTAAGTCTTTACTATCATTAGAAACATATAAACCATCTATTATTTAATTAATAATAAGAATTAATTTATTTGACTCAATCCCATGGATTTAATTTCAAAAAATAAAATTTTGTGTGGAATTTAAACATTATATCAAATATAAATAAATCAAAACAATGAAATGTCCATCGATTTAATACAATATTATCATATAAATTCACAAAACATAAATTTATATTAATTTAATACCATAGAATACTAAATATGTCAATTGGAACAAAAAATATCATTTATAGAGAAAATATATCATTTTTACCATCTTTAATAATGATAACATTGATAACCAAAGTATAATATTCCAATTTCATGAGTATTATGCATTCCTCAGCTGTCAATTAATAATTAAAATAATAAAATTAATGTGAAAGGGAGTCTTAATAGTTAAAAATTTAATTAGTATTATTCCTCTAGGACTGATATCAATATTTAACAAATTTAGCACAAATATTACTTAAAAAATAATATAAAATCACAAATTATTTAAAAGAATAATTAAAGACTAAAAAATGACAGTGGCCACTTTATTTTATTTTAAAAAAATCATCACGAAAAAATTAAATTTTTTTTACAACAATAAGGAATTTGTTATTCCATCAGGCTCATGTGAAATAGGAAAATTATGGGATATAGTTCTAAACCCATGAAACCTTTCATGAATACCATATAGAAAATGTATTAGTTACCTTTATTAATAGATAACTTCTGGTGGGTCAAAATTATAACAAAAAATTGACATGAAATAAATGAATGTTTTTAAGATGATAATGATATATTTTTTATAGATTAATTCATGTATGAAGAAATTTTACAAAAACAAGATGTTGGATTAAATCCAATTATCATGAAAACAATTATTAAACTGCCCTCACTAATAAATTAATTGGAAAAAACAATTAGTAATCTATAGATAACTTTTATCCATTATATGTCCACTGATCACCCAATTAAAGCCCAAAAACTACAAAGTGGCCAGTCTAGGGCGCCATACGTATCTGCCTCAACTAGTATGCACCAAGGTTATATTTATTTGTAACTTTATTAGACACTAATAAACATAATAATATATTAAAATTTAATAAAAATAATAGTACAAACCTAAAAAAATAGATTTTCTACTCCTTTTAATGACAAGGATATTGGTGGTAGAAAAAAAGGCAATGTTGAGTTCCTGTGGGGTCCTACGGAGAAAATGAATACCCAAAATAGTATTATATTGTTATTATAGTTGATTCATGTGTGTGTATACTTAAAACTATTTCCATATGTGTATACATAATTTTTCATTATTGTATTTCAAGGAATTTTGATGGTAACCTACAAATGATTCCCATTTAACAACATTTAACGGTCACTCGGGGGAGTTAAGGTCAATTGTGAAATCCTAATGTTCCATTTAAATTAACCCTACCTATGTATATGTAATTTTATTAAAAAATAATAGTAGTTTATTTCTTATTTTGATGTATTTCAATATTGTTTTAACTCATGTATGTAGGATAATTATTAAGGAATATAGTGTCATATAGGATAATGTATGGGTGGGAGGTTGTATTGATATGGTTGGAGGCCACATATATCATTTTTTATGATTATGTATCATCTAGAGTGATATAATTAATTTATTTTTTGATAATCATATATGATTTATGCAAGTCCAACAAACATGTGTAAATTTATTACTAATTTTTTATTTATTTATGTTTTCCACTGTGGTTATGGGATATCGTGTAGACCCATTCAATTTATTCATATTAGTTTTAGGCCTGTATTTTAAAAAATATGCGTATTGTAATGTTATATTTTAGGAATATTATAATAGTGAACTTTTTTTCTTATTTAAGGGTAAATCGTTCAAAAATTATATCCCTTTTCCCCTTCATAATTATTTTTATCCACCAACAATTAAGGTATGTGTTAGGGTCCAGTGGAAATATAGTTCTGTTTTTTGGATAGTACAGGATAAATCATTAAATATTGAATTAAAGAGATTTATATTTTTTTATATAGTTAATTATAAATTTATAAAATACATCAATAATTTGGAGGAATGATAGAAACAGTATTAGTCAATTGGACTAAGGAAAAAGTCCTTGTTATTGGTGTTGTCCTTTTGTTGTGTATAGGTTCTCTAAGTATTACATAGATGTTGGTTTAGAAATCTAATGTATGACATAGACATAACTTAATTCATAGAGATAGGTAGGGACCAATATTTTTCATTGGATCGAGAATCATAATAGTTCAATGTAAGGTTATAAACAATCTCAGGTTATTTATAAGCTACTTGAGTTACGATTGAAAAATACTCAAATTTGGATCATTTTTTTGATTATATCTCAAGATAAATATATTATTGTTCTAACTAAATCAATTTTTGATTATTAAAGTACATGAAAAAAAATAATTCACTATTTTTTATCAACAATAATGTTTTTAAACCATCGATAAACAGAAAATGATATGTTATTATAAGTTCAACTCACATTATTTAGGGTGGTTAACTATAATCATCACATGATGAAATATAAATGTTTATTTATTAAATAACCTCTACTAATATTTATTAGTTTTTATTATTAAAAATCCACTACTATTTAATCCTTACTAATCAGCAACATTTCTTCTACTCTTCTTTTCCTTGTTGTGATCACCTATGGTCATCCCTCTCTAATGAAACCTTCACATCATGTCATAACCTCTCATACTCCATCCTCCAAAGCACCTCAAATAACTTTTACTTTATTATATTGAAGATCCTATTCTTTTTTCAGATCTCGACTTCTCATCCCTCACAAACACTTCTTTGTATTCAATGTCGGTCCTCTTATATAGTTTATCACATGAACCTATTCCCCTCATATGTTCATTCCTCCTTGGTGCAAGGTAATTTCCCTGATGCTAAATTATAAACAAGATTTTATTATTCTATTATTTCTATTACATCAATGGTATTTCCAAAGGGATTTAGAATTACATAACTATAGATGTATTGTTGTGATATAAAAGAATAATTTGATAATGAATTAGGTATTTAATGACTTATCCTACCGGTCTATATTTATATTTTTTATTTAATTTTATTTTTATTTATTATGAATAATATAGTTAGTTTTCAGTAGATTACTGGGGTATATTTTTTATTAAGGTTTCAATTGTTTCTTTTTTTAGATTAATTCATGAAATGTGTTTTCCTGTTACTTTTTATAGTATTTTATTAATGTGTTATAGAGTAATTATTCTTCGAATATTTAATTTTTATTTTCTTATATGTCATAGGGTATGTTAATATCATAACATTTTAAATCATAATACCAATAGATTATAATTATATTGTATTTCATGATTTTTTCTTATTGAAATTATTAAAATTAGAATATGATTCTCATTGTTCTATTTTATTTTTAATATTATTTAATTCAATTAATGTTAATTATAATTTTCTAAATAATATTTACTAATATGGTGAAAATAAATAAATGTTTGATTACATTACTGTGGAATACCCCTCAAAATTTCTTGGTCTTGGTTCCATTTTGAGATATTTAAATTAAAAAATGATTCATTGATTGAAGAATAAGTTGTCCATATTTTGATTGTTATTTTAGAATATGGTTGGAAAGACATGATTTTGATGAGAACATGATATTTTACTAATTATTATTTTGATACGTGGGATGTATATTTCATGGTGAATTTAATATCATAAAATACTTAATGTGTAACCATTTATATAATAAAAAACTACCTACCGTAAAAGTGGAAAATTAAATTCTGAACATGATCAATGATGCTTTTGGATTTTTAGATCACCATGACACTGATTGTATAATTTAATTGGGTTATCGTTATCATTTCCTTCCTATTAGTTCAAGAGAAAATAAGATTGGTTAATCAAATTTTTTTTTTATGAATTAGTGGATGTTATAAATATGGAGTTGTTTGATATATATAAAAAATATCAAATTTTACATTCTAGTGATGTTTTACCATATCAAGTTCTTATTTAAAATTATCGATAATAAAATTTCGATTATATTAGGGTTTATACATGATCAATTTTTGGATGATGATATTGTTGAATAATTTAATGAGTTGAAAAAAAATCAACAAGATTGGTCGCAATTATATGATGGAGCATGCATATCCAACTGACTGTATTTTGTATCTAGGAGAATATTGAAATTGATATGTTTGTGAAATATGGAATACATCTTGATGGAAATTAGTGAATCATGATGAATCTTATAAAACATTTACAAAGAATAAATATGGAAAATAAAATAATATGATTTATTTAATCCATATTCTTTTAAAACCACGATTCAAAATATTTTCATTTATTTGGAAAAGATATATAATCTTCTTTGGAATGATAGGGAAAATAGAAATATTAATTTATATATAAATCCTAGTGATTCATAATACTGGATATAATTTTATTTATTAAATTAAAATCACTCCTAAAACCCTATTATTACGAATATTGAATGGGATACTAATGTATTTAATTCATTTGGGACAATAGGTACAACAAAAAATGTATGAAAAATTATTTTTATCACCTAAAATATATTGTTCTGGATGTGTATGAAATAAAATAATTCCTTAATTAAATGTTCATTATATGAAAGAAATTGTTTTCTAATAGAATCAAAGTATACATTCAACCACTTATAGAATAATTGTAAGAGGTATAGAACAATATTAAATATATATATATATATATACACATATATATGATGCATCCACAACTGTAATTCAAAATGTGTTCTTATCTAATGTACATTATTACTCATTTCTATTGAATATGAAAAATATCTATATAGAACACTCACATTAGATAGACATATCTTTTTTTAACATTTAAATCAATATTTGAAGAATAATTATAGAAAAATGTTTTGTTTCATGTCCATAATTGATTCTCACATTTTTCTCATTGATACTATTTTAACAATTAATTATTCAATGTATGAAATAATGTTTTCTAATAAATATTTTATCAAGATATAAATCAATTCCATATTATCATGTGTTGATTCGCTATGGGGAAATAGTATCAACTAAATGTTTCAAAAAAGGTCAAATATCATTATATATTTTTCATACACAATGATGGATAAAACATAATATTTTATTAAATTAAATTATCAGAAATTTTTATTATTAAAATATAATGTAAAATTGATTCACATTCAACGATATGCATCTAATAATTTGTTTTCTATAATAATGAATGAGTAGAGAAAATAGAAATATCATCTTAACACTTGAAAGGATATATAAGAAAAAAATATAAAGCATGATCTATGGGGAAATTAAAATATAATGTATTTGAAGAATATATTTTCACATAAAAATAAAAAGAAATTAATTTTTCATCAACGAATAAAAACATTTAATGTATCTTATGGATATTTTTGTAAAATCTAAAAAGATTTTTACTTAAAAAAATAAATTTTATAAGGTATTAAATGTCATGGATCACATATTCTTGATGGATCAATTCCTATATATTGAATTGTGAAAAATGATACATGATAATATAGTAGTGTTTCTAATTATGTTTTTTATTTTATTTATATATATATTTAATTTATAATCTAACCATATTAATATTAAAAAAATCAATGAAAAATTATAATGACACTTTATAATTTTAATATGATATCCCCTCTGATGTTTTTCACAGTGGTAGTTGATCTAACATTTCCATGGACCAAGAAAGAAAAATATGGAGGGCTTTAACATTATCGATGGATGTATCCCAGATAGTGGTGTTTTTTTCATACTTCCTTATCGTTAGTATATTAAACATTTCATACTAATTACATAGTCATATTATATTTCTATAGTACTTTTTTATTATTAATATTCATCACTTGAATAATTTTGTGAGAAATAATTCTCAAATATGAGGTAGCATTTCTGGAACATATATGGATACATTGTAACCACATTTTGCTGAATTAAGTTAAAATTGGAAAACTATTTAATCAGGTTTTACATGTTATTGAAAAAAAAATCAGTTGAATTCCCATAGTAAATATGTAAAATTATTAATGTTGGGGTGTCTTGTTTGAAGAATATCATTTATTTCATTAAGGAAAAATATTGTAAATTAAATTACATATCTATTTATTAAACAATATTGATATTGTTGATATTTTCATAAATTAATTGATGACATGAAAAAAGAGACGATTTAGGAGTCGAACATGACATGGGAAAGTGATTAAAAAATGTTAATAAAGCAATTATTGATTAGTTTTCATATCATGTAAAATCAATATCAATTTCATTTTTATTATATATTATTATAATTATCTTATGTCACTAATAATATATTATATTTCACATCTAGATCATGAATATTGAAAATTGATGTATAGATCTAAATGATTTTAAATATTTGTCAAAAGGGTTTTTTAAATTAGTGTATGGTATTCAATGTTTATAATATAAATGGTTTCAAGTTTCCAATATTTTTTTCCTAAGAATGGTTTAAAAATAATAAATAGTCGCATCTTCAGTAGATTAATTCGAGTTATGATACTACAGAAACAAATTTTAAATTAAAATTTTAAATTACCATGGATAGTATTTCATTATTTTATTCAAATTATAGTGGGTATTTATTTAAAGGGGAATAAGGAACAATTAGTTACAATATTATTACATTAACATTTGTTTGTTGATCAATACTAGTTTCTTTGAAAAACACTATCCATATATTTCTTTTTTACAAGTTATACATAACATTTATATAAATTAAAGTGTCTATGAATTTTGGATTTTCATAGTACATGTCAAAAAAAGTGAATATGATTTTATTGGTGATGAAATTGATGAAATATTTTGGGACTGTAAAACTAATTAACAATATGAGATTGATCTACATTTCTATAATGATTTGGAAATATTCAATCTTACATGGGTGGGTGAAGATGCTAAAATCATGTTAATGGTGGTGGATTATGATAATTTCATTATATTTAAATAATTGATTATATGTAAATTACTCCATTAACCTATATATTATTATTTAATATATATTACATGAATTTAATTAATATATTTACATAAATTTTTTTAAAAATGTTGTATTATACTGAAAATGATGTTATAAATTTTTTAATATTCTATTTAGATGTAGTAATTCCAAAAAATTATTTAATGGTATCATTATGTTTTTCACAACTCGAATATTATCAAACCCATCTGATATGATCCTTAATTTTATAAAAACGATGTTTTAATTTCCATACTGAAATCTAATAAATTTATAAAAAATAACCAAACATACTACCCTTAGAAAAATATCTTTCATAATACCCTAATATTTTATTTTTCTAATTCACTTTACCTTTTGGATTTTTACATTACAAGGAATCACTTATAACACTATGTAGTCTCACTATCATCACCTAAATACTTATTCACATTCATAATACCCCATTAATACTACATCGGCAAAATTATTTAAAATATTTATACATTATTTAAGAAACTCATAGTTATCTATTTATAGAAAATCTGAAGTCTAACTGAAATAATCCTGTTATGTTATTTCTTATAAATTATTACCAGTAACCAAAATTTTAAACTAGTTGGACACTATATAGATTAGTATTTTCATTTATCACATTTGGTTTCTATATATAACATTGGGTAATTTTAGTAAATGTTTCTAAATATGATCTAATCCTAACCAATTTGTAGAGGTTTTTGAAAATACCACTTTATTGATGTATTCTAAATTAGGGATGTTTGGGGGATTATGTAGTGTATCCATGGAGTTATCATTTTATGGGGAATATGGTTTCACAGTTACCATAATTTGTTTATTAGAGGGTGACCATGAATGGAATGAAATAATAAAAGTAAAATAAAAATTTATTTAATTTTATATACTTATTTTTCATTTTTATATTAATGGGTGCCTTATGATGATACTAAAAGATTATTAATAAATGTCATGGTTCAATTAGAATTTTAGTTGATATAGATTTATTTTAAATATAATGATTGTAGGACCACACTTATTACTACAAGAAAGATTATTTTTATAAAAAAGTATAATTAAGTCAATATACATATTCCTAGTTTATTATAATTTGATTTTCCTATGAAATGTAAGTATTTTTTATAAAATAACATTTAATTATTTTCTATGGTCAATAATTTTTACATGTCATCCTTGATATGTGTGGAATTAATATTTTATATTTAATTTAATAGTTTTAAATTAATTATTTAATTTTTATAATTATATTTTTAATGTAAAACATGAAATTAAAAATAATTTACAATAAAAATTACTTTTAATATGGGTTGAAATTTGTTAGACCCTATTAGTAGATAGATACATTAGGAACACAGATCATATGGGGAAATCCATACTCACATAGAGGGATATAGTCGATGTTGAGTCCCTTTGTGTAAGAACCTGGATCTTCGTTTCATGTGTGTCTTTCCTTTTTCTTGTGTTTTCGAGAAAAGAGGATGTTGGACTCCTCATGTATTAATCACGTTTTAATGATCACAAATATTATTAACATTAATTTATCTCATTATTATTTACAAATATTATGCATGATCACAAATATTACTTCTCATATCAAACCTCTATATTTATGCTTCAAGTTCTCATACCTTATAATGGTTAAGCTTATCTCATATTATGCATATTACTGTTTAAGTTTGAGTATAGTATTTTTCCTATGTATCAAGACACCGGGAAGTTTGACACAGTAAGATAGACTGTGTGCAAGACACTGACATCGTGAAGTGTAAGACAAACACAGTAAGCCTGACACCGTGAATTTTAAGTCTCAGACACTGTGACCAGTGAGACACCGGGACCTCAACATACCGTGAGAGTAATCCTGACACCATGAAGAAAAATCTTATGATCAAGGCACCAGAATCCAGAACCCATAAGTCAGACACCGTGACCCAGACACCGTGAAGGACACACCATGAGTCATACACCGTGACACAGAAACCGTGAATCAGACATGAATACATAGAGACACCATGAAGGATACACCATGAAGTAGATACTATTAAGGAGACACCAGTCATGAAGACACCATTTTCATAACTACTATGACACCGTCTCTTAACCATTCTGTCAATATTATTTAAATATTTCTAACAGTCATATTTGATGTTTTTATTGCATTTAATGTTATTTAATGATAGTTGTTGGCATGTTAGGAAACCGTACCTCGTACCTATGGAATGTAAATCATTCCTACTACCCGAGCTTAAGGAATATAAAAAATATTGAGTTGAAGTAGAACATATGATACACAAGAATGTGCCAAAGTGATCGAGAGTGAAAAAGAACAATACATGAAGACAATACATGCAATAACTGTACTGAACAAAAGTGAAACACATTTCAAGATCATCAAAGAACTCTCATGCGTTAAATCTGACACTACTGAAGAACACATGAAATACCAATCATTTTCACTCGAGAAAGACACCAAGATAACCCATGCCACTCTATTTCTAAACAGATAAATCATAGAAGGACTCAGAAGCATTTTTGCTGAATCCAATGAGTCCATAGATGCACTGCCAATCACTAGAGCTTTTCTAAACTCATTCTTACTTACTCGTAGTGATTATTTGGTTTACTTTCGAGAAGTGTGTGTACTATTTTTATTTTACACACACTATCTCTTGTGCTGAACTGGAATATTTCTAAATCCTCACTCAAATATGTTTTATCTCTTGTGTTTACCACTATGGATTGTAGTAGAGGTCATGTGAGACCTGGATAGAATGTGTGCTGATGTCTTTGTTTTCCCACGACTACTGTGGTAGAGGACCCTACATGGCTTGGACATTAAATGAAATGTTTTTAACCACAATCTAGGCTGTGAATCGAATTTATATATAAATTTTAGAGGAATAAGTCTCGTCTTGAGATTGAAACTCTTGGTTATATCTACTATGAACATTAGTTTAAGTTTAAAGTATACAATATATAATTTATATTCCATTGTTGTTACTTTGAAATACACAACTATTTTAAAGTTACTTTGATAGTAAATCTAGCGACTGTTTGTATATTTTTTAATGTATTAGGTTAGCTTAAAAAGTTAATTAATCTTCATATTATATTAATTGGGAAATAATCAATCATTGAGAACCTAACTGACCCTTTACATTAACAAAAATTCACTTCAAATTATCTTGTAATTCAATTATGGTGATATTAATGGAAATATTTTTGAAGAGAAATTTTAATTGGAAATAAATTAACCATCCTCTTGAGTGTCTACTCTGACCAACATTTGGTATCAAAAGATTGTTTTTGTTTTTCAATGTTTTCAAAACATTATTTTTTTTAACTGTGATTTTAGTTTCATCTTTAATGATATTAAATTTCTGTTAGTTCTAAATTTCATCACATTAAATATATTTTCTAAAATCTATATATGGACAATAGACTAGAAGGTGTTGCTACCAACATTCCACATTTCATTAATGGTTCAAAATGTTCCCATTGGAAACATAAAATGACAATTCATTTGGAAAGTATGGGTTTTGATATCTGGACTGCTATAGAGTCCTAATATAAAATTCCAGAAACTGAAAGAACAACTTGGGATGAACCTTTAAGGACTGCTTATAGTAATAATTGTAATGGCATGAATTCTCTGTATTGTGAATTAGGAGATGTGGAACTCAATAGAATATCTTCATGTAAAACATCTTATGAAATATAGGATACTGTGGTTGTTTCTCATGAAGGAACAACCAATGTTAAAGAAATCAGATTAAATACTTATACTATTAAATATGACAATTTTATGATGAGATCTGAAGAACCCATTTCTGACATGTACCTCGGGTTTAATGATATTGTCAACACAATGATCTCATTTGGAAAAGTTGTTCTAGAAAATGAGTAAATCATGAGAATATTGAGATGTCTACCAGACCGATGGAGAGGCACTTCTTTCTCAATCAGAGAATCATGTGACATTGGTGCTCGGCCTGTTAAAGAGCTTATTGGTAAGCTTATGATTTATGATGAAAGAAATCAAGGTGAATAAGGAAGAAGATGGTGAAACTAAAAGGAATTAAGTGGAATTTAAGTCTACTGCTTCAAAGATAAAGCACAAGGAGAAACCACACATACCAACTCAAATCTCAACAAGTGAAAATTCAGAATCTGACAGATATGATGAAATGGCTCTGATGGTCATAATATTTAAAAAATTCCATAGGAAAAAGAAATTCATAAGAAAATAACAAATGTCACTGTATGAAATATTGGAGGAATGATGATAAGAGTGATGATGTTATCTCCTATGAATGTAAAATAAAAGGTCATATTAAAGCAGACTGTCCAAAATTGAAGTTCAAGAAGAAACATGACTACAAGAACAACATGTATAGGAAAGAAATGAAAGAATCTTGGAGTGCTTTAGAATAAAATTCAAGTGATTATGATTCTGCTAATGATGAAGATTCACATAAAGAAAACATGTGTTTTATGGAAAACATCTCTGAGGAAACACTGGACCCTCCTACTTTAAATTCATACTATTCTGGAGGTGATTCTGAATCTAATTCTGAATCTGAAAACTTGTATAGTGAAGAACTGTTTGAAAATTGTAACATGATATAAGAAACATATAATGAACGTAATGAAAAATATAAGTCATTTAAAAACAGCATGCTTTATCTAGTACTATTAAATCTACCCTTGAGATTGAAAAGGAAAAGAATTATCAACTGTTAAAGGAAAATACTGAACTGAAGATATCTAATGTGACAGATCAGTAACTCTTGATTTATTTCTAAATCTGGAAAATATTCTTCAAGTTCTAGTTCTAGAAATTCATATGATTCAGATAGTTACTCACATAGTTATAGATCAAATAAGGTTTATCATTGAATATCTATTTATTCTGTAATTTATATGAGACCCATATACAAATCTGGGCACCTAAAGCTTTGCTTTCTAACCTGTCTGGACCCAAGAGAATTTGGGTAACAAAATCATTCTCGGTTTAAAACTGTTTTATACGATACCTGTTTGAAGAGTTCCCACAAGAAAACATAGTACATGGATAGTGGATGCTCAAGGCACATGTCTTGAGATTATTCATACTTCGAGAGCTTAATAAATGTTTATAGATTCTATATCACCTTTGGTGGTATTTCTTATAGAAAGATCGCCAGTCTAGGCCAAATTGTTAACACTAGGTCAGTTATAATTTATAATGTTTTATTTTTTGATGGAATTAACTATAATATGTTATGTATTTCTCTGTTATGTGATGATAGCTTTAATGTTATGTTTTAAAATGATTCTGGTAATGTTATTAACTCTAAAAATGTTTTAGTATTTTCTGCATTGAGAAATTAAAATTTTTATGCTGTTGATTTAAATTACGTAACTATGAAAAATATTACGTGTTTAAATGCTTTTCATAAAGAGTCTTGGTTATGTCACATGAGATTAGGACACTGTAATATACATTCACTTAGAAAAATGACTAGGAAGAACTTTGTTAGAGACTTACCCAAAATTGAGTTTCCAAATGACAAAGTTTGTAATCCCTCTCAAAAGGGAAAGCAACATAAAATCTCTTTCATCCCAAAAAAAGAAGTGTCAACTTCTCAAACTCTCGAGTTTTTTCACATGGACTTGTTTGGACCTTCTAGAGTTTCTAGTTTAAATTGGAAGCACTATGTCTGTGACTTATAGATGAATTTTCTAGATATACTAGGGTATACTTCTTAGCTCTCAAAAATGAATCTTTTTCAAATTTTATTAAACACTCAAAGTATGTAGAGATCCTTAGTGGACTTAATATTAAGAACCAGAGATGTGATCATGGCCGTGAGTTTGGAAATCAAGAGTTTGAATCTTATTGGTCACACAATGGATATAGTCATAACATTTCTGACCCTAAGACACCTTAGGAGAATGTTTTAGTAGAAAGAATAAATAGAACCGTTCATGAAATGGCTAGAACTATGCTAAATGAGTATGATCTGCCTATTTAGTTTTGGGTTGAAGCTGTAAATACAACTTGTTATATCATCAATAGAGACTTTGTCAGACCTGTTCTCAAAAAGACCCCTTATGAACTGTGGAACAATAGGAATCCTAAAGTCAGCTACTTTAGAGTCTTTGGTTGCAATGCCTTTATTCTTAATACCAAGGATAATCTGGACAAGTATGCATCTAAGAGTGATGAAGGAATATTATTAGGATATTCTATAACTAGGAATGCCTATAGTGTTTTCAATAATAGAGCCATGTGTGTGGAAGAATCTGTTCACATCAAATTTGATGAAACTGATCCACATGAACCTATGTTATCTCTTGAAAATCTTGAGGAAGATTTGTCTATTCTGAACCTTGATGATAAATTCAATGAACCTGCTATAAAGACAACAAGTTATGGAAATATTTCAGAATCTTCTCCTAATGAACTCGAACCTAGAGAATAACAAGAAATTTCTAGTCCTAACTTTACCAGATCAACAAGGATTCTAATGAATCATCCTTTATATGATGTTGTAGGAAATCTTGGATAGAGGGACACAGACTATAGATTCTCTTAGAAATCTTGTTGAACATCAAGCCTTCTTGTTACAGCTTGAACCTAAAAACATTGATGATGCTATTAATAGTGAAGGTTGGGTAATTCCTATTAAATAAGGACTCAATCAGTTTGAAAGAAACAATTTTTGGAAACTTATTGAAAGTCCTATGGACACATTCACCATAGGAACTAAAATGGGTGTTTATAAATAATGTAGATGAAGATCGAAACATAGTTTGAAACAACGCTAGGTTAGATGAACAAGGATATAGTCATGAAAAATGAATTGAATATGAGGAAACTGCTTCTCAGGTAGCCAGACATGAAGCAATTAGAATAATACTTGCTTATACTTCACATATGAATTTTAAACTATATCAAATGGATTTCAAGAGTGCATTCTTTAATGGGTATATATATGAGGATGTTTTTGTTGAACAACCACCTGAATTTACAAACACTCATTTTCCAAATCATATTTTCAAATTATCAAATTCTTTATATGGTTTAAGGTAAGCTCCAAGAGCTTGGTATGGTAGACTAAGTACATTTCTAATTTCTAAAGGTTTTACAAAAGGAATGGCTGATCCTACTCTTTTTATAAAACGAATTTCTAAATATTTTTTAGTCGTTAAAATTTATGTAGATTATATTATTTTTGTATCTTCAAAATATTCAATATGTTTTGATTTTTCTAAAATAACGCAAAACAAATTTGAAAAGAGTTTAATTGGTGAACTAAATTTTTTTCTTGGATTTAAAATATTTTAAAATAATGATGGGATTGTTTTAACTCAAAGTAAATATATTAGAGATATTTTAAAACATTTTGGATTGGATAGAAATAAAATTAGTGTCACTCCCATGAGTACCACTTGTAAGTTCGATCTTGATGAAGATGGTAAATCTGTTGATCAATCCACTTATAGAGGAATGGTTGGAAATCTACTCTACTTAGTAGCTATAAATCATAACATTATGTTTAGTGTATATATGTGTGCTTGTTTTCAAGAAAATCAGAAAGAATCACATTTAAATGCTATAAAGAGAATTTTCAAAAACATCAAGCATAATCCCAATCTATGACTGATCTATCCAAAAGGACAATCATTTGAGCTAGTTAGTTATTCTGATGCTGATTTTACTGGCTGTAAGCTAGATAGAAAAAGCACCTCTTGAACATTCACCTTTCACGAAAGTCACTAGTATGATGGTGTAGTAAGAAACAAAATTTTGTTGCATTATCTACTCTAGAAGATGAATACATAGCTGCTGGAAGTTTTTATGCACAAATTTGGTGGATGAAATATACTTTACTAGACTATGGATCTCAATTCAGACATATCCCAATAAATTGTGACAACAAAAGTGCTATTATCAATTCAAAGAATCCTATTTCACATTCTAGGAAAAAACATATTGCTATAAGACATCACTTTTTGAGGTATCATTATCAAAAAAGTGATATCACTTTGGAATTCATTGGTATTGAATATCAACATGCTGGTATATTCTCTAAAACAATAAATTCTGAGAGATTATATTACATCATATATGATCTTGGCATAATTATTCCTAAATAGTTATCATACAGGTCTTACTATTTAATATTTAATTTTATGATTTCATGATCACGGTTTCTCAGTTACTGTTTCATGCTTACGGTCTCACTGTTAACTCCTTCTGTTCATGGTCTGTTACTTAACTGTCTCATCGTGACTGCATAGAACACTCACTATCGCACTGTGACAACTACTCACTATCTCACCATGAAGACTACGGACTGTGTCACCATGACGACCTCTTATCCTCACACCATAACTCCTACTCACGGTCCCACAGTAAATATTATTTATGAATTTTTTTAATCCATATTGCAATAATTTTTATTTCACCGCTATTTACTTTCCCGCGTTTTTGTTTATATGACTTTTGACATTCCCAAATGATAAATCAAAATGGTTTTCATTTGATTCCTCACCGAATCTCTCTCCTGCTCACTCTCTCGATCCCCATTTACCTTATAATCCTTCTCTCCTTCTCTCTTGCCTGAACCTTCAGTGAATTCCAAAGATGAAGCTTCCATATTCACCCTCATCTGAGAAGCACTAGTCTATGAAACAGAAGAGGAAACCAAAGATAGCACCTGAAAGACACTTGAATCCTAACATAGTACTCTGTATTATTGCTCCCGAGAAGGAAATATTCTCTGAGTGGCTTTTTTCGAACAATTCTGTAGTCCTGAAAGTTTTAAGAGAACAATTATGGATCGAATGGTGCTCTAGTCAAGATAGACCAATTTCCCCAAGTTTGGTTGCACAGTTCTATCAATATGTAATGTTTTCCATTAATGATGGGGAATGCTATATGGAAACAATATGGATCAATGGATGAAATGCTCATTCTCATCGAGACTGTGGGATTCAATCCTGATGATTCCTCATGAATGTATTTGCGATGATTTCCAAAGAGACCCTCCTCCTATAACTGACATATTTTACCTAGAAAATAACTTGGAAATTTTAACTAGAAATGGAAACAAGCAAAGGTCCATAGCTGTTGAGCTAGATGGGGAGACAAGGCTCCTGTTTAAATTTGTTCAAAATTTGATTATCCCAAGGAAGGGTGATTTATCTGTTTTGAAGTATCAGGATGTCTTTATGATTCATCTATTGGAGAATGGCCATAAGATAAATCTATAAAAATATGACTTTCACCACATGTGTGAATTGATTAAGGTCACTTCCAAATCCACTTCCTTGTTTTACTCAAGGATGATTTCGGCTATGTGAGTTTCCAAGTGAGTAGTTAGACCTAATTAAGAAAATCTTGTGGATTTTGAGTACTGCCTATCAAATCCTACCATTAGAAGGATGAAAATCAATTGCAACCCTTGGATGAAGCAGTGGGTTGAGGATAATGATCAACTGTATAAGAAGTATAATCATGTTCATTATCTATGAATAACATAGAATATAACTGAACTTGGTTTGGTACCAGATGAAGTGGTTCAGTATCCAGAAGAGGTAGAAGAAGAGGAAGTGGCAGTTGAAGTACCACCTAGAGAAGAGTCGGAAATACCTCAAGAGGAAGCAACTCCTATTGAGAATGAAAGGAATGATGTTCCTACTGATGTTTAAAGAGAATAGGATGTTGTTGAAAAATAAAGGATTGTTGGTCCTTCTGTTGGGATTGAAGAATAAGAACCTCCGGCCCCAAGAGATGATGTTAATCAGGAATCCCAATATAAAGCTGCAAGAAAGATAGTTATCCCTGAGCATGTGATAGAAAACCTCCCTGGAATGCAAGAAGAAATCTAGAAAATCTCACCTCTATTCTAGAAGCATGTCTGGAAGCACGGCCTAAGGAAAAATCTGTTCCTGAGTACATAACCTCTGCTGAAGAGAGGATGGAAATTGCCTTTAAGTTGGCAATGAAAGAAATGGATGAAGAGATTAGGGATGAACCTGTGGATCTAAACCCTGTTCCGAAGCCTCAAGAATCTGAAATGGAAGAACATTTTGAGGGGGAGGAATATCAAAATATTGAGATTGATGAAGCTGAGCCTAGTGATGCATCTCCACCAACTAAATCATACTCTCTGTATACTCGATTTGAATTAAACAGCTTCTATGATGTGAGTGAATCACATAAAGTGACTGCACTTGTACCTGAAATTTCTTCTTTGTTTTTGATTGAAGTCAGTCGCACACCCTGAACCTCAACATCAACCTAAGCCTTAATCAGAATCTGAAATTGAAAATGACTCGGAACCCCAACAAGACCCTGAACCTACCCATGTACCACCTTCTTCACTTGAATCCTTACATTATTAGTGATCTTTTTTCAGTAAATAATATTTTCAAGTTATTGGAGAGACTATCGTAACTAGAGTTGAGAAGATTGTGTCATCTAAACCTCATCCTGTGACTCAAATAAGTCAGAAATATTCATTGATTCTTTTGGAGAACATTATTTTGCACATTAAACCAAGAATGATCCATAAAATTCAAGAGGTAAGGGTTGAAAATATCTTTCTTGGAGCTGATATTGAAACTTTGAAAGGTTTGGTTGAGAACCTCCAGTAAGAACATTCTTCAAGATCAGAGCCTTCTACTACTCCTGCACCTATTGCTACTTCTCTTGAACTAAATATTTTCAAAATTTCTAGTTATATTGTATCACAGATGAATACCTACCTATTGATTATTGATGATATTATTGGAGAAAGGCACACAAAGATGTTTCAACTCATGAAAGAGCTTGTAGAGAATCTGAATAGGTTTACATATGAGTACACTGAATTCCTTAAAAAGGTTTTTAAATAGCTCAAAACTCTAATTATAGCTATAATGGCTTCTCCTCCATCTGCTCAACCTTGTATTCCTTCTTTGGATGATTCTCTTATGAGATCCATAATAAGGGAAGAAATTCAGAATTCCTTTAGTGGTTTAGATTTGTCTACATTATCTGAAGTTGTGAAGAACAGTGATAGAGAACTTGACTTGGTTCGCATTCATTCTACGATTTCCAATGATTCTCAATAGGAGATCACCAAGAAGATAGATTTGTATCTCAATCATATTTACTCCAAATATAATCTGACCGATTACTTTAAGTGTCTTGTGGAAAATTTGAAGATACCTCCTGTGACTCAGGCTTTCAAAACTCAAGTTCAGAAGCTCACTGAGTTCACTAGATTGTTTGAAAAATTCATGAAGAATAAAGATGACTTTTTAAAGGCAATGAAATTTGTAGGAGAAATTATCACAGGCTTTATCAACCTTCTGAAGCCCTATCTCCATGTCCAAAGTACAACACCAGTTTCTTCAGCGGCATCCCCTCTTAGACCTAGACTACCTGCCTTAGCCTCCACTGCCATGTCAGTTAGCCAAGCTCTATCTCATATCAGGACAGTAATTCTTGATCAACCACAATCTAGATATTCTATAGGTTTTTCTTTGGCTCCATCCATATTTGAAGGTCTACCTTTACCATCTTTGTCTTCTACCTCCATGCCTTCTTCTACATCAACTCCAGCTCCTGCTGCTGATAAAGGCAAAGAGAAATCCTATCCGTGATACCATCCAGTGATTCTTAATTTTTGATGGGATATCGTTGATTTTGTATTTCAATTTTATGATGTATTCTGAACGTTTTTAATGACAAATGCATTGTTTCACTCTATTCTCTCTACTTTTTGAAAATTCCTAAAGGGGGAGAAAAAGTGACAAGAGTTATCTCTTAGTATTTTATTTGTTATTATTTTACATGTTATTTTCTCTAATTTTGTATTTAATTTATACATTAACTATATGTGATTTCTGATCATTAAAAAGGGGGATATGGTTGGAATCATCCTGTATTAATCATTTTTTAATGATGACAAATCTTATTACTAGTAATAAATCTCATTATTATTTACAAATCTTATGCATGATCACAAATCATACATATCATATCAAACTGTTGTATTTATGTTTCATGTTCTCTTACATTATAATGGTTAAGCATAACTCATATTATGCATGTTACTGTTTAGGTTTGAATACAATTATTTTTCTAATAATCAAGACACCGTGAAGTTTGACAAAGTAAAACAGACTGCCAGACACAAACATCGTGAAGTGTAAGACAGACACAATAAGCATTAGACCATGAATTCAATGTCTCAGACACTGTGACCAGTGAGACACCATGACCTCAACACACCGTGAAAGTAAACATGACATCGCGAAGCAAAATACAATGAGCAAGGCACTGAAATCCAGAAACCATAAGTTAGACACCGTGACCCAGACACTGTGAAGGACAGACAGTGAGTTTGACACCGTGACTAATACACCATGACTCGGACACTATGACATAGAGACATAGTGATGGACACACCGTGAAGAACATACCATGAAGGAGACACCGGTTCAAGGAGACACTATTTTCATAACTACTGTGACACCATCTCTTAACCTTTATGTCAATATTATTTAAATATTACTAACAGTCATATTTGATGTTTTTAATGAATTTAATGTTATTTAATGATAGTTTTTGGCATTTAAAGAAATCTTACCTAATATCTATGGAAAGGATATCATTCCTACTACTGGAGCATATGAAATATAAAGAAGATTGAGCTGTAGTAGAACTTATGATACACAAGAGTGCGCCCAAGTGCTCGATAGTGAAAAAGAGCAATATGCGAAGACAATACATGAAAGCATTATACTGAAAAAATGTGAATCACATTGAAAGATCTTCAAATAACTCTCATCTGTGCAATCTAAAACTACTAAAGAAAAAACTAAATCCCAAACATATTCAATCGTGAAAGTCACCAAGCTGAACAACGACACTCTGTTTTTCAACAAGAAAAATCAGATAAAGACTCAGAAGCATTTTTGCTGAATCCAATGAGTCCATAGATACACTACCAATCACTGGAGCTTTTATAAACTCATTCATACTTATTCTTGGTGATTATTTGGTTTAATTTCATGAAGTGTGTGTACTCTGTTTATTTTACACACACTGTCTCATGTGCTGAACTGGAGGACTTCTAAATCCTCACTCACATCCAGCTTGTGTTTCCCACTGTGTATAGTGGTAGAGGTCAAGTGAGACCTGGACAACATGTGTGGTTTTGTCTTTGTTTTCCCACAACTACTGTGGTAGAGGTCTCTGCGTGGCCTGGGAAGTCTATGAACTGTTGTTAACCCCGATCCAGGGTGTGGATAATGTTTATATATAAATTTTTGAGGATTAAGTCTTAGCTCAAGACCGAACCTCTTGGTTATATCTGCTGTTCATTTTAGTTTATGTTTAAATTATACAATATCTAATTTATAGTCCATTGTTGTTAATTTTAAATACACAACTATTTTAAAGGTACATTGATAGTTAATATAGCAAATGTTTGTATGTTTTGTAAATTATTAGGTTAGCTTCAAAAGATAATTAATATTCAGATTATATTAACTTAGAACTAATAAATCTTTGAGAACCAAACTGACCATTTACATTAATACAAATTCACTACAGATTATCTTGTAATTCAATTTGGGGGATTATAATAGAAATATTTTTAAACAAGATTTTTAATTATAAGCCAATTCACCCCCCTCTTGAGTGTCCACTCCAACCAACAGAGGATTTTTTGAAATTTTTGATGTACACACCGTGTACTTTGTGAGTACACACCGTGTACTCCTTTTCCACACGAAGCCATGTCATGTCCATGTCCAGGCCACACACACGGTGTGTAGGAGTGATGCGGAGGCTGCTTAAAGCGGAGTACAGAAAAACCGAGTACACGTCGTGTACCCCATAAGTAGACGCCATGTATTTTTCTTTTTTTCTTTAAATGGACAGCAGTCATGACTAATCACCAGAACAACCTTTTTCAAGGTCTTGTTTGACCAAGATCTCTCCTACGGCCGCGATTCATCTCCGAGCCCCCGATCTTCTATCTGATCTCTGTTTTTGTCGTCATCGATTGCATTGGAACCACATTTGTGAGTTCTTCCTTCTCCTAGAGCCTTGTTGTCCAATTCCTCCTATTTATCAAGATATTGTGGGTTGAGTGTTTTGTAAATTTTCTCATATCATCGACGTTCTAAGTAGAATCAATCATCATGGTTTATGTATATCGATCTCCTAGAATCATGGTAGGTGGTTTGTGTCATTCTATAGGATGTATTTAAATATTTTGTGTAATTCCACCAATTCACTAGAATGGGGTATTGTGTGTGTTTCTTATTTTTCCTTGTTGTTTCATGCTTTTCTTGATTTCATAAGTATAGGTAAATGCTTGTGAATAGGGTAACTTTTTCTATGCTCTAGATGTTCATCCATGTATATTTTGCTTGTTAGGCATTTTTCCAGTTGTCATGCCTAGTTTTAGGATAGTATAACTTTTGTACTGTAATGCTACAATGCCTTAGAATGATAGCCAAGTAGTTATTGAGGATTACTTAGGGTGATATGCGTGCTATGCATTTTTGTTTTACACAGGGCTGAGAGAACAAACTGTAGTGGACCATAGAGATAATGGACATATTTTCTTCTCTAGAGTGTCTTTAAATTACGATGCGAGACCACATGAGGAATTGACGTTGACTACTTCCTTAGTGAGTCTGTAGTTCCTTGACGCGTGCCATAGGGGGGTTGAGACGTTTAGTGCTTCCCCATATAGCCTTTAGTATGATACGAGACTATAGGGGGAATTGACGGTGGGTGCTTTCTCAGAGAGTCTATTCTTTAGCTGAACTAGAGGGGTGAGACTGTGTGTGCCTCCCAGAGGGTTTCTAGTAGTTGTAGGTTGATCCATAAGGGTTAGTCTATGATAACTACCTAGGGGATTACCTATTTTTATTTTTGTTGATTGGTTGTTAATTTTTTACTTTATATTCTTGACACTGTGGATTTTAGCTGTAGTGTGATTTCCTGTTTACTGCTTCCTGTATTTTTACAGCCATGTATTCAATGACTATTTAGAACAGACCTTTGGGTGTTTTCCTACTGAGTCCTTGTATCACACCATGTTTGGGATATTCTTTTCTGCACAAATAGATTATATTGTTGCAGTTATAGATAAAGGAAAGAACCCTTATACTTCACGTATGTGACTTGCTGTGGAGCTGGATATCATGAGACAAAGCTATGGATTGCGATGCTGAGGATTTTACCCATTTTATTTTTCAGATTGGTTTTGTATTTTTTTCATCATTGCGACTTGTTTGGATTCTTTCATAGACATATGTATCATGAATCATTTTATATACATGTGTGTGTGCTCCAGTTGTTTATTGGTAGTCTTCCGCTGTTTATCGTTTACTCTTGTATGGATGGTTACAGTTTCGGCTATTGATTATTTGTGATTCTTCAGCTGTGTACTCTTCCAATGAGGGCATAGTTTCCCCACTATCACACCCAAGGGCCTTGCTGTTATTCGGAAGCATCTGGATTTTGGGGAAATACACTTGAGCCCATGTGACCAACCGGGTATAGGGCGCATCTGGGTGTCTTCTGGAACCGGGACATTACAAAGTGGTATCAAAGTGTTTATTTTCTCTTGATTTACAGTTGGGAGACTTTAACCAAGGATAAGACAGATTAGGTAATATTTTTTTAAGCTATGTTCGGGAGTAGCTTACCCATGTATAGGGAAAAGCCAACCTACCTCTCTTATTATAGTTTTTTGGTTTTTCTATGTTACAGTTGGTATGATTTCACCTAGAGTGGTTCACCTGCTTTGTGATGTTATTGCTGTTGATATCGTGGTTCTATTTCTGTCGCAGCCTTCTAAAATGAGGGTAAGCCATCTCATGCATCATTTAGGAACTTGTTAGAAATCACATGTCAGGCATTCTTGCCAGGACATATAGGGTGCATTAGCAATTTCATGTTGTTGTGATAGACGTTTTGTATATTAAACATGTTGTTGTGATAGATTCTTTGATTGAATCCCTATTGTTTGATAGAGAGGTCGTTTGTATTGTACCTTTCTTAAATGAATGCCAAATTTTGGTTATTGAGGTGTTATGGGCCCCCCTGAATCGGAAATTGGCGAATAATTAACCTGTTTTGACTTAAATATGACTATATTAGATGCCAAAATTTTATTCGTGGGGAGTATGGGCCCTCACGAATCGGAATTTGGCACCTTCATGCTTGTTTTTCAGTTTTTTCTGGGATTTGGTGCAGTTTCAAAGATACTGCCCAGAAAAACCCAGATTACACGGTGTGTACTTTATATATACATGTCGGGTAGTTTTATACCGTGTCACTGACTGTGTGAGGAGAAACATGGCTTTTGAAATATCACCAAGAACACGCCTTGTACAGTAGTCCCACGCCGTGTAGTAGTAAGCTGTGTACCCGGATGTGTCACTAACAAAACGGGTCAGGGAAGCTCGTGTCATACACACTGTGTTGTGTATGAACACACCGTGTATCATTGTTCTCAGTACCCGGCCCTATCAAAGACAACACGGGGCAATTTTATCTCCTCCTATACAGGCCGTGTTTATTCGGAACACGTCGTGCAAGGGATAGCCATGTACCCGACCATGTCACCAACAACACGGGTCGGGAAAAATCTTCAAGTAGACGCTGTGTAGTCTCAGCCATGTAATCGGCCATGTAACTAACAACACGGGTCGTTGAAACCTTGTCTACTACACACCGTGTCCGATGGTAACACGCTGTGTAGTCTCAGTTTAAGAGGACCATGTGGGTTAGCTGTGTAAATAGACATAGGATGGGGAATATAGTTCTAGTATATGTCATGTGTGGGGACAACACGCCGTGTAGTTTGGGGTGTTACACGAACAGGGTTGGAGGAGTACACACCGATGTGTATGGTTTAAGTGAACATGACGTCTAGTTTTTATACAAATCTTGTTGTCTTGTTTTATAAACTTTATGGTATCATTTTCCTATTCTCATTTTGTACATTTGTGTTGTCAGTCTTTGATGTTAGTGATATAATGTATGCTTTTGATCTTCCAGAGTTATGCCTCTGAGACGTCCACCGAATGTACATCAGTTTCCAGAAGGTGATCAAACACCAGATATGGCTATTCACAGACTTCTTGTTGATCCTCCCGTCAGGCCAGCCTTGGCACCGACTGTCATACCAGTTGCAGGCGCTGATGCACATTTAAGGGAAGTCTTTATGAGGATGATGAAGACATTTCAGGGAGCACCACCTCATTCAATGACTACGGCAGACTTGACGTTGGATTTCCAGTAGTATCATCCTCGTACCTTCTCGGTGGAAGGAGGACCACATGCTTCAGAGTCATGGATGGAATCTATGCTGACTATCTTTGAGCATCTGGAAACACCTCTAGAGAGGTGGTTCAAGCTCGCTACCTATATGCTATGAGACTCCTCCTAGAGGTGGTGGGACTTTATCTCATAGGCGGGTCATGAGTAAGTTATGGCTTGGGAGGAGTTCCAGTGTGTGTTTTAAGACTACTTCTACCTAGAGACCCTGAGGTCCGATCGAGCTGGGGAGTTCAAGAGTATATAGTAGGGTACTCTATTTGTTATGGAGTATTCCTCTGGTTTCATCGAGCTACAGCGTTTCACACCCATCCGGGGTGGATATGAGGTGTTCTTAATAAGAAAGTATGAGGATGGTATCAGATGGTAGATCTGCTCGCAGGTGAATATCTTCTAGTTTACATCCATCACTTCCACCGCCTACCAGGCACTGATTGTAGAGCACAATCTGAGAGACTCTGAAGCTGCGATCCAGGGTAGTTCTGCATCCAAAACTAGTCTTCCTCCAGTTGACTGCAACAAGCGCTGTAGGGAGTCTACGTGTGGTGATATGAGGAGGCGATATACATCTATAGGTAGCCAGGTAGTATGCTACCAGTGTGTAAGGGAAGGGCACACGAGGCCGCAGTTCCAGAGAGACCCGGTGAAGTTCTGATCATGTTTCAAGATGGGTCACCTTCATCATTTCTACCAGGTTTTCTCACTAGTAAGTGGTGATGAGGGTTCTTCCATGACTCCTCATTTAGGAGCAGGACCACCATTTTCCCACCACTCGGGGAACTGGAGTTCTTCTGGACTTTCTGGAAGTGGTGGAGGTAGAGGTTGTGGCTGTCAGTCACCAGTCTTTCAGTGTCAGTAGGGAGGATCATCTCAGAGTGGACAGGAAGGGACATAGGGCCGCGGGGTAGGATAGACATTTTTGGTGGAGCAGACCTATCAGGAGAAGGATCACAGACGTTATACAGTTCGATGTTTGATTTTAGTAGCCTCAGTTTTATCTTCCACTCTTTTCGATACTGGTGCTACACATAACATTATCTATGTCGCTGTTGTGGAGAGCCTTGGGCTATTTATCCTTTCTTCTGCTGACTTATTGGCACTGGAAACACCATTGGGGATGGTGGAATATAGTCTAGGTCAGTTCAGAGAGTGCCCTCTCAAGGTTGCAGGGTATCATTTCTTATAGGATCTCTATTTCCTATTGGTAACAGGTTTTGATGTCATTCTCGGGATGAAATGGTTGGTTCCATTCCAGGTAGTCGCCGACTATTATCGCTGTAGGGTGAGTTTCATTTCACCAGAGGGTGAATATGTTCTTCATAGAGTTGAATGGGATGTTCAGGTGAGTCATGCAGGACTCAAACATCATGGGCTAGGAGGGGTTATGGTAGAGATTACTAGACTTTATCTGGATGTCCAAAGGACTTACTAGTTAGACTTTTCTCCTGTGGTGGATCGTTTCAAGGATGTCTTTCTAGAGAACTTTTCATGTTTCCCTTCTAATCGTGAGGTATACTTCCCTTTTGAGCTTGTACCATGAGCGACACCACTGTCCATTCCTCCCAATTGGATGGCTACACCTGAGTTGTCGGATCTCAAGAAGCAGTTGGAGGAGTTACTGGAAAATGTTTTCAACTGACCCAGTATTTCTCCTTGGGTTTAGCATGTCCTGTTTGCGAAGAAGGTAGACGGCACCCTTAGGCTCTGGGTGGATTATCGGAAGTTCAACTAGATGACGATCAAGAACTGATAACCCTTGCCGAGCATTGATGATCACTTCGATTATCTTCGAGGAGACCAAGTGTTCTCGAAGATCGATTTGAGGTCTGGTTATCATTATTTGGGCGTTAGACCATCAGATATACATCTGACATCCTTCAGTAGTAGGTGTGGTCTCTATGAGTATATGATTATGTCATTAGATCTCACGAATGCGCCAACGGTTTTCATGGAACTGGTGAACAGAGTGTTCCATCCATATATGGAATCATTCATCATGTTCATTGTGGGTGATATCTTGGTGTACTCTCACACTCGACATGAACGTTATTACCACCTTGAGATCTTTTTTATTACACCGAGAGAGCATCATAGATATGCTAAACTCTCTAAGTGCCACTTTTGGATGGATCTGATTCACTTCTTCTGTCACGTTATCTCAGAGGCAGGAGTATCTGTGGACCCAGAGAAAGTTATAGCTGTTATTTATTAGGAGCATCCGATGAACGTTGTTGAGGTACGAAGTTTCCTAGGGTTGGATGTATACTAAAGATTTTTCATTCATGAATTTTAATGCCTAGCAGCACCATTGGTAGGTCTGACCGAGAAGGGGGTGAAGTTCTTATGGTCAGTTTCTGGTGAGTCAATCTTTTTGGAGCTGATGAAATGGTTGGAATCAACACCAATAGTAGTCATTACAGAGCCATTCAAGAGCTATATTGTTTATTATGATGATTCAGGTATCAGACAGGGTGATGTGCATATGCAAGGAGATGGAGTCATTATGTATGGGTCTCGACAGTTGAGGCCACATGAGAGGAACTACCCGACACACGATCTGGAGTTGGAACATGTTGTTTATGCCTTATGCTATTGGATACATTACATTCTGGGAGAGAACATTGTGGTTTTCACAGACAATAAGAGTCTCAAGTACATCTTCACCCAGTTTGAATTGAATCTGAGACAGCACATGAGGGTTGAGTATCTTCAGTCTTTTGATTTCGAGCTTTCCTATATAACGGGAAAGGGAATCACAATGGCATAGGCATTGAGTAGGAGAACTCTGCTTCCAGAAGATCATGAGGCCAGTAGTGATTGGAAGCTTATGGCGCTGTTCTATGAGATGCATCTTGTGGTGCATGACATACAGGGACAGACTTACCTATCTTCTGTAATTGTTACCTCTATACTTCTTGATCGGGTATGAATGAGACAGCTTTCAGACTCGGAAGTCCTAGTCATGAATAAGATTTTATCATGAGAGGACCCTCTTCCTGGATGGATAGTGGGTGAGGATGAAATATTGTGTTTCCAAGCATGTGTTTGGGTTCCATAAAACATACACGAGTAGATGATGCAGGATTTTCATTCCTCGGTTTGGGCAGTTCATCTTGGAAACACTAAGATGTTTCATGATCTTCATCGCCAGTACTGGTGGCCAGGAATTGAAATAGATGTTTTTGGTTTTGTCTTGAGGAGTTCTACTTGTCAGCATGTGAAGGTGGAGCATCAGTGACTAGCATGCCTTTTACAGTAGTTACCCATTCAGGAGTGAAAGATGAACGATGTCGCAATGGACTTCATGACCGGATTTTCGAGGTCGCCTCGAGGGAACGATGTTGTTTGTGTTGTCGTAGACAGGCATATGAAGGTTTCTCACATCATTCTAATAAAAGAAACCTTAAGTGTTGATGATCAGGGATGACTATATATCTGAGAGATTGTACATCTTCATGGAGTTCCACACTCCATTGTTTCAGACAGGGATGCGTTCTTTACATCTCGGTTCTAGGAGGGGCTTCAGATGCTTTGGGTACACAGGTACTTTGGAGTACAGTATACCATCCCCAGACAGATGGCCAGTCCGAGCATACGATCTAGGTGCTTGAGGATTTGATCCAAGCTTTCATTCTAGACTTTAGAGGTTCTTGGGAGAAGCATATCCCTCTGGCGGAGTTCGCCAACAACAATAGTTTTTAGGAGACTATTCAGATGGAACCTTACGAGGACTTTTACAGCAGGCCATGCCGATCACCATTATTTTGGCTAGAGGTAGGAGAGGTAGAATTATTGGGACCTAGTCTAGTTCAAGAGACCTTAGATATGATAGAGTTGATTCAGAAGAGGATGGATACAACACAGTCTCGAAAAAAGTCTTATGATGATCAGTGGAGATGACCTCTGTAGTTCGATGTCGGGGATCGAGTTTTCCTGCGTGTCGCTCCGAGATTGGGACACAAGAGGATTTAGGGACAGCGTAATCTTTCACCGTTGTATGACGGGTCATTTGAGGTACTGGAGAGAGTTGGTCCGGTTGCCTATAGGTTGAAGTTACCTCAGAGGTGCCGGGCCATTCATGACATTTTCCACATCTTTCATCTCCAACGTATCTTTTCAGACCCATCTCATGCCTTCCAGCCTAAGGAGGTTGAGCTCCAATCAGATGCATCATTTGAGGAGCATCCTATCCGGATTGTCGATCATTTTACGAAGGTTCTACATGGGTGGTTTATTCCTCTAGTATGGGTGTTATGGCAGCACGGGAAAGTATAGGATGAGACCGATGGGAGGGAGGCCGATGTACGACCGTAGTGGATAGAGCTGTTCGGGGTTTCTTCTTCTCCGCCTTGTTAGGGAAATTTAGGGATGAATTTCATTAAGACGGGAAGTTTGTAAGAACACGGATCTTCATTTCCGGCATGTCTTTCCTTTTTCTGGGAATTTTGAGAAAAGAGGAGTTTCTAGAAATTTTTAATGTACACGACGTGTACTTTAAGAGTACATGCCATGTACTCTTTTTCCATTCGAAGTTGTGTGCTGGTCATGTCCAGGCCACTCACACGGTGTGTAGGGGTGATGGGAAAGCCGTTTAAAGTGGATTACTGAAAAACCGAGTACATGCCGTGTACCCCAGAAATACATGCTATGTATTTTCTTTTTTTATTAAACAGACTTGGGTCGTGTCAAATCACTAGAACGACCTTCTACTAGGTCTCATTCGGCCCAAAGCTCTCGTACGACCGCGATCCTTCTCTGAGCTCCCACTCTTCCGTCCGATCTCCGTTTCATCCACTGTTGATTGCATTGGAACCGCAATGGTGAATTCTTCCTTCTCATAGTTCCATGTTTTCCAATTCCTCATATTTCTCAAGATATTGTGGGTTGAGTGTTTTTAACGTTTTCTCAGATATTCGACGTTCTATGTAGAATAAATCATCATGGTTCAAGTATATCGATCTCCTAGCATCGAGGTAGGTTGTTTGTGCCTTTCTGTAGTATGTCTTTGAATATTTTGTGCAATTCCACCAATTCCTTTGAATGGTGTATTGTGTGTAATTCCTAGTTTTCCCTGATTTTTCCTGCATTGCTAGATTTCGTGAGTAAGGTAAATGCTTGTGAATAGTGCAATTTTTAATGTGCTCTATATTTTTTTCATGTATTTTTTTCTTGTTAGGTGTTTTTCCAAGTGCCATGCCTAGTTGTAGGATAGTGTAACTATTGTACTGTTATGCTGTTGTTCCTTAGAATGATAGCTAAGTTGTTCTTGAGGTTTACATGGGGAGATACGGGCGCTATGCATGTTTGTTTTACACATGGTTGAGACAACATAGTGTAGTGTACCATAGGGAGAATGGACGTAAGGGCTTCTCTAGAGTGTCATTAAATTATGATGCGAGACCACATGAGGAATTGACATTGAGTGCTTCTTCAGAGAGTATGTAGTTCTTCAACGCGGTCTACAAGGGTAATGAGACGATGAGTGCTTCCCCAGAGATCCTTTAGTACAATACGATACTATAGATGGGAAATGACAGTGAGTGCTTTCTCAGAGAGTCTATTCTTTAGCTGAACCGGAGGGGCAAGACTGTATGTTTCTCGCAGAGGGTTGCTAGTACTTGTAGGTTGAACCATAAGGGTTAGGTTGTGAGAACTATCTAGGGGGTTACTTGTTGTTCTTCATGTGGATTGGATGTTACTTGTATACATTATATGATAGAAACTTTGGATTGTAGCTGCTGTGTGATTTCCAGTTTACTGCTTCCTGTATTTTTACTGCCATGTATTCAATGGCGGTTAGGCACAGATCTTTGGGTGGTTGTGGACTGGTAGCTTGTCTAACACCCTGTTTGGGCCATGCTTTTAGGCCCAAACAGATGTTATTGTTGTAGGTATAGATAAGGTAAAGATCCCTTATACTTTAGGTTCTTGACATGTTGTGGAGCTGGAGAGCATTGGACCATGCTATGTGTTGCGATGTTGGGGAGTTTACCCTTTTTTGGAACTTTGGCTTATTATTGTATTCAACATTGTGACTTGTTTGGATTCTTTCCTAGACATATGTATCATGCATCATTTTATTTACATGTGTGTGTACTCCAGTTGTTTACTGTTAGTCTTCCGCTGTTTATCCTTTACTCGTGTATGGATGGGTATGGTTTCAGAAATTACCTATTTGTTTTTCTTCTACTGTTTACTCTACCAATGAGGGAATAGTTTACCCACTACTACACCAAATTCCCTCGCTGCTAGTCAGCAGTATCTAGCGTTTGGGGAAATGTGCTTGAGTCCATGTGACCAACTGGGTATGGGGTGCCTCTTGGTGGCTTCCGGAACTGAGACGTTACACTTTTTTTATGAATTATATATATTTTAGTAAAACAATATTTGTTTCCATTTCATAACATGACTAGAAAAAACATATTTATATTATTAAAATTCCATGTGAAATACTTTTTATATTTGTTTAAGAGTTTGATAATTATTTAATTGTTAAATGAACTAAATTCTTAATATTATGGATATATCTATTTTTTATTGTGGATAGTAGAATATTTAGATAAACCAAATTATCTATAAAATTAATCTAGTGATTAGTGGTATCTTAAACCACAAAAAATAAAAATAAAATCACTACTAATTGAGAACTAACTAAAATATACTATAAATAAATCTAAGCCATGGAAATAATATTTCATCGTGGTCTTATTTTATACAAATGTCATGATTTATATGTATGATATAAAATCAATACAAATATCCTATAGTGGAATTATCCAGAATAAAATTTTATGATATTACTAGAATCTAAAATATTCCATTCATTATATTATCAGGGTCAAAACCCCTTCCGATAATGTATTTTTAGTGTTTATATATAACCAATGATATTAAAAAATAATTCATCTTATTAATAGATAAATTTTCAAACCATAGTAGGATGAGAAAATTCCATAAATCAATTAGCTACAGTTTAATCCACTATGTAAATATAAACAACTGTAGTTATGTTCCATTTTTAATGTAGAGTTATAAGAATATAGTTAGGTATATTTTTATCTATAAAGAGAATTCATTAATTGAATTATTATATACTAGTAATGTGTAGAACCAATTTTTCTATGTAGTGACTTTATAGGCTCCAGGAATTCACTTCTGCAAGATGCAATTCCCATACGGCCACCTACCCTATGAAGAACTCCAATATCACAGATTGTTTCCTATTTCATCTGCCAATTCTGAAAAGGAATTTCCTATAAATTCATGCCTCTCCATTTGAGAAGAGAAAAATTCACCCATTTGGAGATAATATTATCCTTTTGGAAAAGATTCCATCCTTATTTAATTTATTTAACTGTTCATAAACGAATCACTTAGTAATTTCTGAGTAAAAGGTGGAATAAGATAATAAAAAATAAGGTTACCTTTATGAGTTATTACATATAAAGTCTATTAATGAGGTCCTTTATCTCATATCTCTATTTGTGATCCAACTTGTCAAGTCCCATCATGGGGGCCCATATAGATTGTACCTTCAAGGGGGCCGATCCGTGGGGTCCCTATGCAAGGGCTCGTCTATGAGGTTACTTTAGGTGGGCCTGTTCATGAGGGATGGTCCATGTAATTTCATATGTGAGGTTACCATTGTAGGGATCCTATTTAAACTTAATTCACAAGTAATCATTCATGAGTAATCCCATGTGAGGATCCATTTTGATACTCTTATACATGCAACCATTAACATAAGTAATATATATGATATACTTACTTTGTAAAGAATATTAAATATATATGAAATTAGAGTCTCTAAGATTACTTATCTCCCTCATCCAATTTTTCATTTAGGACAAACCCTGTGACCCAAGGGAAATTAGATAATGAAGAAACTATTTTGTGGATAACTAATCCTATATAAATTTTTTATTAATGTCAACATACCTACATATGTTGAGTTTATCAAAATGGATTTTTTGGATTCTCATTTCCATTGTTATATCCATGAATATACAATATTGATACAACCTCCACCATGACCTCTATATTTACATGATCGGTCTATGTTACCAAAGGATGGATACTTATTAGATAAAATAACTTTTGATAAATGGGGTTCCTTAGAATATTTTCTTCTATCCAAATATCCTACATTCTATGAGTTCATACAAATGAAATTCTTGGATTAGTTTAGCTGTATTTAGATCCATAAAAATCCTATACCACTAAGGAATCATACATGGCATTCCCAAAGACATGATCAGACCATGAATATTGGTGTTCACCCATTCTCTCGTCTATTGCTTTGAGAAAAGTCATATCCTTGGTTTTCCTATTAGTATGATAAGACCCGCATGTTAATAATGATCCTTTATATGATGGATAATGAGGGAGACCATTTCAATGACACCATTAATAAATATCATAAATCAATATGATCACCCAAACTACTTATGATATTTGATGGAGAGTTCTAATTTCACTTAATGAGGAAGTGATCTAATGATATAGTCCTCCATATTAGTTGTAAATTCTTAATAGACCATGTTGAAATTTATCTATTTGTAATCCTTGTAATGATTCCCTTAGGTTAGTCACGTACATGGTTAGAAATATCTAGAAAAACGATTAATAGACCCCATGAGAATCATTCAAATTCCCTAGCTAGACTAGGGCCTCCTAATTATTATAAAAGTCAATAATTCAATCATTTCTGATATCATCTCATTGATTTATTATGTTAAAGACACACCAAAATGGGTAACCCATTTGTAAGACCAAATTCATCTGCATAGTCTACATACACCATGAAACCACCCGCAAAGGGGAATATTATACACAATAATTCATGTTATAAATGGACTATATTTACTTATAACAAAAATGTTTCATAATTAGGTTTTATATATTGTATTTGATTTAAATATAATATTTAATTTGAACAATATTTTGATATTTATGGTTTCTTGATTTTATAGAGAGTTATGTATTCGATTGTTTATTGATATGGATTGCATGGTCATTTACACAATGTTGAAAAACATTTTGATTAATAAATAATGTCTACAATGAAATTTTAGTTCATACCTTAGATGTAATGCCAAACTAATATTTTCTAAATTATAATGATTATATATGTAGATATATATAATGTTTAGAATGAAGAAATACCCCATGGAATATGGAGTGAATTTATCATGACACAATAATTTGTTTGGTTGTTATGGATTATGGAATCAATAAAAACCTATAGTTTTTTTAAATGGGAACAGATTTCTACCATAACATAAAAGAAATCATTTTTTATTAAAATAATTCTTATATTAAATGGGGATGTTCAATAATGGGGTATTTAAATCCATTTCATGATTATAAATTACCATTATAAAACATTCAAATGGGATGAACCATGTGGAGGAAAATGTTGTCATGCACATCAGGATTTCTAGTATTGGAGAAGATTTGTTAAGAGATAATGGAGTATGGAAATTTAAATAGTGTCATATTATTGAAAATTTTTTTCCAGTGGTATTTGGTATAAAATCCCATGTCCAGTAAGATGTAGATAATTCTATATGTATTTTGGGAGGGGTCCATGATATGGATTTGGGAAACTGGAGGTTATAACCGATTTTATGACTTTAGAACCAATTTAACAATTTTTAGGGTTCTGAATCGGCATTCAAAGATAATAGTGATACTAAATAGAGGATATATGATCAAAAATTAGAATGATATATTTGTATCTATGAGTGTTATTATGGAATTCTAATTTCAAAAAACTTATATGAAATTATTTGTTATTGTGTAAATAGATGAAATACACAATGAATAGTGGGTACTTAATTCAAGATAATGAGTATGATAATATTTATAGAGGAATATTTTAAATATATGGATTTATTATGTAATATGTGTTTATATTGGACATTATTAGAAATTAGAGTTTAAATAAAAAATTTATAGTGAATATTAATGATGATTTAAAAATATGAAAATTATATCTGTGAAAGATAAATAATTTAAGAGTATAATTTCTTGGAGAATTACATTTGATGTTTTGTGTTGAATACATGATTATAATTATTTTCATTTCATCATGTCTGTCAAAATTATATTTTTTACCCATTGGAATATAGATAGTGGAATATTGGAAGTTATAATTGACTTGGGTCGAGTAGTGATTTCCTCCTAAGGTGTATATTAAAAAACATGTAAATTAATGGTTAATTGTAATATCTAAAAATAATTTATATATTATCATTGGATGTATAATTTTATAGTTCAACCAAATAAAATAAGGTTTTTTATTTATTTTAGTATAATGAAATATGTTATGCTTTTGAAATAGATTCAAAGTGTCATTAATTAGAGAAAGATATGATTCACTTAAATGAATGAAAGGAATAATGTCACTAAACACCCAAATTATCCCCCCAATCCATTAGGAAGCATATTGAAATATATGGTAAATAATTTCTATTAGAGGTATTGTTTATTTTTTGAATCTATTGAAAGGGAGTTATTATTAGGGATAATATTGTGATATCATAGGGAATACTTTTATTTGATTGATTTTACTATTATAATTGTATCAAAAAATGAGATCTAATTTATGATATATTGGTCATGATTTTTACACTAAAAATATTCATAGTTTTAAAAAACTGATCACACTGGATGATCAATGACGAAATCTAATAAGAAGTTCTTAAATGATGATGTTAGGTATCAAAATTCCTAATCTAATGAACTGTTTAATGAGAAAATATATATATGGTATGGATTTCAAGACAAAAAATATAGTATGGGATATGATATATAATATCAATGGAGGGTATTCAAACGTAATATAAGAAATATTTAGGATCTACAAAATATATTTTATGATTATAATATGAATTTTGGAGAAATGTGGATGAATAATTTTACCATATTGCAAAATTTTTTATTTCTATACAAGGATATGATCAAGGGATCAAAAAATTTATTATTGTGAAAATAATTATGTAAAGGGTGCAATAAATTAATAATCTAATGGAATCACCGCATGAATAAATTAATATTAAATATTTAATTGTTGATAACTTAGAAATCATGTAGGTTGTGTAGGGAATACATGTAAATAAACAAAAATATTTGGATCATTTATAGTCGTATATTCCCTTAAAATCAGTTTAGAGGAAATAATTTTATACATTTATAAATTATGATGATGTAATAGATGATTTTCTAGAGATTTTTACAATATTTTTTATCAGCGGAAAATAAATGCATTATGGAAAGTTTCCTTTATCATGTTTTCATTACTGAATAGATAGATTCCACAGTACATGGTGTCCAAAGGGATTTTATAAAAGGTACCATGAGTATTAATTTTAACTAAAAATTGAATAAGTTCCCTCGTATTATAAATTTTATTTATGTTATTGGAAGGGGGAATAAATATCCGAGCAGAATCATGGTAAGTATTAAAGAATAAGTAGTAGAGAGATATCTTCTATAAGGAATAGAGAAAATATTTATATTATATATGGAATATGATATAAAACATTCAGTACAAAAATAAAAATCTATAATTGAATAAAACAGTGATGAACTAGAGGGAGTTATAGACATCAAAGTGGAACTGGAAGGGACTCTTGAGGAGTTTGATTTAGAGAAAACCAAGAACAAAAAAATTATACATTTATTGAATATTTATTCCATTATGTTGGTTAAATTTAATCATATGTTTTTAAACATTAAAAAATAAATGAATAATGAGTGAAAAATCTTGTGAAATCTAAATACATGAATTACATGTTAGTGATTGTAGTAGATTCAATTATCCATATTAATATTAACTTGTTTTTCAAATAAAATGTTATGAAAATAATTATTATTATTCCCATGTGTTTTATTTATATTTTTTCAATAAAATAGGAAGACAGTTGTGTAATGAATTATGAAAATAAGTATCGATATGATATGAATAATGATTTTTGATAAAGGATTAATTGAAGATGATGGTGATTCTTCCTAAGGACCGTGTATTTAAATATTAATGTATCACTTACTTCTGATGATTTATATTTTGATATTCCATGTAATCACATAATTGTATTTATGGATAGCTAAACACTTTCTTTAACATTTTATAAGTCATTTGTGTGTTTTTTAAGAGTTGGTATAACTATTTGTGTGAAATATAAACTTTCTATATTTGAGTCTAAAAAAGGTAATATCCATGGTTCTATGAAATAATAATATTCGTGATGTTTAAGGATCATTTATATCCTATGTATCCATAATCCAATTGATGTGTATAAACTTTCTCAATGATAAAATAGATATATATGGTATGTTTTTTGTTTTGTAAATATTATATGAGAACCATAATGATGGTTTTTTAGGAAATGTATTTTTGTGTAAGCATCGTCATTCTCGCTGTATAAACATCAAATATATAATATTCGATCTCATCCACCAAATGATAATGAAAATAAAAGATGATGTTAGATTAATATTTGACTATCTAAACATCATAAATGTCACCATAAGAATCATATCTATTTTTGTAAACATTATTCCTTATAGAATTTTGATCATGTATGGACTAAAAATTTTAGAACATTAGGATTCAATATTTTAATTGATAATGAAATTAGTTCATGTCAAAAAAAACATTAATCAATATAAATGTCACAAAATAACATCATATACAAGAAACATTGATAATAAAATGTCTGGTTAATCATCATGGACAACAATTTGTTTCTTTAGGTAGAAATTTATTATATTTTATGGAATACATCTAAAAATTGTTCTGATTCATCTATATTTTTTCTCTAATTCTCATAAACACATATCACACATAATTTTTATGTGATTGAATATAATGACCAATAAGGTTTATTTTATGATTGATAAAAATAGGTTTCCTCATTTTTCAAGAATAATGATGTTATCGGATATTATAATATCATACAATTAATTAAATATTATATGTTATGTTTAATTTTATATTATTGTTGAATTATGAAATATTTATTTCTATTCTGAGAAGAGGATGAAAATTTGAGTCATATCATAGGGCTCATGTGATCACATTCATGAAGAAACTATTATTCTATTAGATATTTGAGGTTACATAAATATTTATTATATAAGTTTCTTTTTGAATAAGAAAAAAGTGTTGTATATTTTTTTATTTCTTACTGGATACTCAAATATATATATTTGGGAAGAAAGAAATACATGTTTATGATTGGTTACATTGAATTACGATCTACTCATTATATTATATTTTTTTTGTTTCACACCAAATAAAATGGGAACCAATAGTAGTTAACAAATTGTTTTTCTTTCAATCAGTGGATAAAAATATCACATTGTATTCTACTTTTGGATCAATGATGTCAATGTCAGTTTATAAATTCCCTCAATTAGAGAACTTTTTATATTACTATGACTATTGGTAATTTCATTGAGTGATAAAAATGATGATTAGGAAAGATATAGAAAACTGATATTCATATATAAATGTGTAGAGTGGAAACAATTAGAATAATATTCTGATCCAAAAGAGAAAAGGTAGCTCATTAAAAAAAATAATCAAATCAATATTAATTATTATGAAAATTAAAAATAACATACATATGTAGGGTGTTAAATAAAATGAGAATAGGAATTGAAAAGTGGAGTACTCAATGAAGTCAGTCAAATCAAGATAGTGGATGATCTAGAGAGAGTATTTTTACCAATAGGTCTTATAAAAAATAACTTCTATTGATGTTCTTGAAGGTAGTTAAATAATATGATTAGTGATATAGTTTCTTTAGGGAGTAAAATAATCATTAGGTGTTATAGAATAATCTATAAAATAAAAAAGGTATTTCATGTTTTGTATCCAAACATCAAGTGGTGAACACTAGGAAACGAAATTTTACAGTTTTATATGAGAGATGAAACACCATAAGACTCAGTAATTTTTTGTCAAGCACCGTGTGAATCATTACCAAATACCCACATCCATTTTAAATTTAAAACATGGGTTATAGTGGTTAATACCAATTTTTAGTGGCAAATGAATGATGACAAGGGGTATTTATTTATGATCAAACCTTATAAATTCTATGATACTATGATTGTTTCATATTTTATGGATATGAGGTGAGGAAGATTTATCATAGATTGTGTGTATTGTGTTTCTAACCAACCATTGATTTATATGTTAATTGAAAACATGTAATACAAAAAAGGGATTAATAATTCACCCATCCTCTTCTATGTGATCTCATCGACCTATGGGAGCATTATTTGGTATTCAAGAAAGGTCCCATGAGATTGATATGATATTTAGCTGACTCTGATGAATATATATATATATATATATATTAAAAAGTGTGACTAAATATTTTAAGGTAATATCTATCATATCTTTAAACGAATGATGCTTCCATACCAACCTTATCTTACTCGAAATTAAATATATATAATAATTGAGTGGTTTCCTACAATAAATGAAGAGAATCCAATGATATTCACTAATCAGAGGAATTCAGAATTTGTTGGAAATGAAAAAAATTCGATATTTATTTCCTACTATTAGCAATTATACACAAAAGTGGTGGAACAATAAACTATATAGAAAATTTGGAAAAAAATGAAGTCAACATATGAAATTGAATACTCTCAAGTTTTACGTTTAGTGAGAGTATTTGGAGATATAAAAATGGATAATTCTCTCAATATTATTGATTATGTTGATAGGTCAAATTAGATATTCAATAATATTCACGGGATTGGTGAGATTTTGGGTGATTATATCATCGTAAAATAATATAGGAGAAACATAATGATATATTTGATCCCAAATGTTCATATTTAATTTTTAGAGATGATCTATCATTGGATGAACATCACAACATAATCATTTCATATGTTATGATAAATGATCAATATTTTATATGCAATATTTAGGGTGATATAATATTTTATTCCATCATAAAACAGAAGCATAATGATAAATAACTAGCAGAACCAAGTAATTGTAAAAATTATTTTGAACAAAATAAAATTGGAATTTTTTAGTTCTTATATCAAATAAATTCAATTAGGACAAATTTAATCGAGAAAATTATAAAATAAATAGGTTCTTCAACTGTGATAATATTTTAAATTTCTAAAATGTGTATCTAAAAAATAAGTGAGTTGAATATGGGTTATTAGAGAAGGATAATAAATCTAATAAGAAGTTAACTGGCAAAGGGAATAAGATATATTCTAGTTGTTTGAAGAGGAATATGAAGAGTAAAATAAAACAAGGGGGTTTATTTTCATACATTATATTATAAGATGAATATTAATTTAATCTTCACATTTGGGTGGGAAATGATTCATCATATTAGTTTCCATTCTATAGAAGAAATAATAGAATTGGAGTACATGCAGAAAAAAAAATTGGAGGCTAGTCTTGAATAGAATAAATAGATAAATAATGAGAAAATAAAACTAGTGAATGAAAATAATTTGATTTTAGGTGAAATAAGAGCATCAAATAAAGTAATTTTATTTTATATAATAGATACAGAAGCATATCCTATAAATGGTTATGGGGAAAAATATAAAAATATCTAGCTGAAAATATCACTGTAAGCAATTAATTCCTAGTTTAGATGACATTTACATGTTTTTATAATCATGACTATTTGAGAAAAAACTAAATAATATTTTAGTAAGTCAGTTGAGGTAAGGGATAAATCATCTAATGTTGGAGAGTAGAAGGATCCAACCAAGAAAACAAAAACAAAATCTAATATGTTTTAATTTGAATTATTATTTCCTATATGTTCATGACCTAAAAATAATTAAATGAGTTTTAGACCCGGGAGAATCATGGGAGATAATATTAAATATTAACTGAATTGTTTTTACTGTTAATAAAACCACACCACCTATGAAAGTGATGGGATAAAATGAGGAAAGATAACAACTACCAAAATATAGATAGGTTTAGTGTAAAAATGACATATTCAAGTTTAAAGGATATTGTGGGGTTGTAAAAGGTATATACACAAGTATTATTCTTGATTCAATAATAATTATTAACCATTATGGAGGCATGAAATCATGGGCATACATACAATGTATAAAAGATTAAATTTTCAAAGAATGAAATATTGGACACATAATCTTTTATAATAGAATATAAAAATATATTCGAGTGTTTTAATAAGGCTTTTAAGAGTATTGACAATTAAGGATATAGATATATGGATTGTAAAACCATCGTATTAGATTATAATCCCTATGATTTCAAATGGACGTAAACATAAAATCTGAGAAATTAATCTTTGTATATCAATAAATATTTCTTAGTTAGTTATCATAACAAAATGATGATGGATAAAAAATGTAAAAATCATAAATTATTGTAGTAGTCAATTGAAATAAAATAGTATTTTATGAGATTTATTAATATTTTGGGGGGTTATCAATAAATTAGGACATAAAATTGAAATTAAATCGTAGAGGGAGATGATGGAAGGAATCGAATGGGGTGAATGACTATATGAAAATAAAACCTACCAAAGAAGAAATGATTAGTTTTTTCAATGAAAAAGTTAATAATATTGAATTTGTAATTGAGGTGAAAGAGAAAAACCCACTACACACATGGAAGTATGTAATGATAGGAACATTCATATGAACTCTATGAATGGTAGAAAAGGGTGTATAGATTATTCTTCCCATACTGATATCCAAATGAATAAGATGTATGTATTTAGAGGAAAATATCATCATTTATACTATTTCCTTTTAAAAATATATATATTTATTAGATTATATTCTTGTTTATTGGTGATAACATGTATCAAATTTTAGGGGCATTATAAATATTTCCTAGCTATATCGAAAGAATAGTGTTTTTAATGTGTTATAACAAGATTAAACTAAAATAGTGGAGTGCATCCCTTCAGGGGGATAAACTATTTGATGAATATGTTTTTTACCAGTAATCAGTGAATAAATATTTTATATAAATCGATGTATATTTCTTTAATGAGGTATTTTAATCACACATACAATATATAGATCAAATTTTCTGAATAATATTTTGTAGTGGGAGTAAAAGATTAATTAAAAATAGGATAACATGGAAGTTTTCTGAATTTTATTTGAATATTATTATGTGTTTGTTGAGATTTCTATAGGGTAAGAATTTTTTTTTATAAATATTTATGTATGCTTCACCAAATAATAAATTTGGTTGTTATCAAAAGTCCCTAAAAGTTTGGATAACATAGACAATTATGGTTAAGTTGATTCTTTTTTCTAAACTAGTTTACCCCACATAGATTTTGAGTTGATTAACATAAGGCATGTTGTAGAGAAAAAATTTCTTTATATACCAAATGAATTATTAATAAGAAGAAGATTTTTTTGAGAAGATAATTCTATCACATACCCTTTTTGTTTTTTTAAATAAGGTGTATAATTAAATATGTCTCTTTACAAATATTAACACTTAAAGAGTGTTGATATTGAAAATTAAATGGGTAAATTTTCTAATCATTCATATTATATTTATATATTTTATATAACAGTATATAATGGATTTTTGGTGAAAAATTTCAATAATTGTTTGTGTGATATGAATAATGAGTGAAAACGTTTGATGTGAATAGTATGAAGTGATTACTTAATGATAATGTGTAAATATATTCAAGCATCCCTTAGTTGCGATGATTTTTGTTATGATCGTAAATGGAATAAAGGATATGTGATGATATATGTTGAAACATTATCTCCCATATTATCGATGTTTGTTTTGAGTTGTTAAATTGGGGACGTAATGATTTGTGTGAAATAAAGTAAATCTAGAAGTGAGGAAGATAATGGACATGAATGTGGTATTGTGTACACATCACAAATATAAATCATAAGGATTATTCATTTCAAATATTAAAATAATCTAACCACTATTTGCGCATCATCTCTGTGAAAAAGTCATTCATATAGATAATCTAGTTTTGTATAACCATCATCTAAGAACCAGAAGGATGTTTTTATGGAAATGAATTTTTTATAAGAATCATCTTAATGTTACTGTAAAAATAAACTAGAGATATGTATACATCATGCATTTATTATAAATGGATGAGAGAAACCTATTTAACGTTTAGATATATATGTGTTAACATCACAAATATCACCAAACGCATCGTCTGTCATCATAAACATCATGCCATAGTAAATTTTAAATCATTTAAAGACTAAAGAGTTTGGAATTCTATAATATCATATACCAAATACATCCAAACAAGTTATTTATGATTCAATTTTTTATGTATAATTATGTTAAAAAATAAATTATAATACATTTAAAAATTGGGAGGAAATTTAATGGTGAAACTCTATGAATAGTGTTTGTTTTTGTGAGATGAAATGTGATACTTTTTCAGTAATACATTAAAAAAATTTCAGGATTTCTATTTTTATTATTATATAATATTCATTAACATATAATACATGTATAGTGTACGAGTTTCATGATTATGATCAAGTATGAGAACATTGTGAATGATAACATATACTTTTTTGTGTTTTCAATAATAACATAGATAAGAGATTATTGATGATCAAGCCATTCATCAGAACATATATATCCCAAATTCAATTTTTATTTTCCCCATGTTATGAAATATAGATTTATATTTTCTTAATTTTAAGACTAGTTGATTCAAATGGTGTTGTTATGGTTAGTAAAAATATACAGTTACTTTGTATATGATGGATAGTTTTGTTTATAGAAATAAATATTATTTACAGAGAATTTTGAGAAATATATAATGAGATCTATTTTTTTTGGAGGTACTACAAGAGTTTATATGATGTTTTTTGAAAAATAATGGATACCATTAGACTTCTCATTAACTCGATGTGTAGATATTCCCTATGTGGGGTCTTTTTTAGAAACACACTAAAACATCATGGGGATCAAAAGTGGTTAATTGATATTTTTTACAATTTTTTGTTAAGATTATATATAATATTCCAATTTTAATAAAATCATAATAATGATATTTAATATTTAACCATGATTTAATATATTTTATATTATTTAAATTTTTGAAAAAAAAATTCACAGGGACAAAATATTTTGAATGGTATACAAAAGTATTTCATGTAATGAAATATTTAGAGATAACAGAATAGAAATAAGAGCTTAAGGTGATTGAGAACATGAATATATTGTGAATAATGAATAATTAATATCTCAATACCTATATTTAAAGAAATTAATAAATAATAGATGGAATCTAGGAGTTCATTCCAAGTAAAAGAATACTTGAACAAATGATTACTAAATGTAGTTCAAATGATCAATGTATTTATTGATCTAGATAGTGTTTTAAGGCCTGCATATTTGATCAAGAGTGTAATATATTGTAGTTCCTAATGGAAGGTACACTATGACATCATAGATCTAGTATTTTCATGGAGGAATGTCATCTTTTGTGGCATAGTAGAAACTTGGAGATGGAAATATTTCTTCTTATATTGGATCCAAAATTCATGTGGTGCATAGTGTGAAGCTTTATTGTCTATTGGGACTCTAGATCAAAACATTATGGAACTTATTATTAGTGTATAATGTATCATTGGAATATATAACAAATACTACACACATTGAAAATTTATAATAATATTCTCAATGGACAATATGTGTTTTCTAAGGAATAACAAACCATGATAAGATTAAGGTCTTCATGGTCAAACACAATAAATTTATATTGTTTATTTTTCAACCATAATTTTTATGTATGAGGTGAGGGTGAGTTATAATTTTTTATTTTGTTGATGGTACAAAAAAACCAAAAAGGATATTTTTGAGAGGAGAGATTCTAAAAAGAAATAGGTATAAATGATCCACCCCTCCGCCTCTCATTGATCTCACTAATACGAAGTCACATCATAGATATTGAGGAGGAATCCATTTTCATTGAGGAAGAAAATTAATCTTACTAATCTAAAATATGTTTTTAAGATTTATATTCTATTTTCGGAATTCCCAAATGAATACTTGAAAATGGTATATATGGGTATATGAACTTTTAAAGAGGTAATAGTGCACAATTACCCAATAACATGGGTAGAATGTTTTTTGGCATGATAGGGAACCATAAATGAAAAGGTCTGTTTATTTAAATATAAAAATGAATTAGGTTATTAATAACACTTCTATATCTAATTAAATATTTCTTTTTAAATAATTTTATTCTATTTGATAGTTTGTGCTAGAATTAACCCCACATCATAATAAACTTTTATATATTATACCTTTATAAAAATGTTTTAAACATGGTGGGTATGAATAGGTGTATCTAAATTGTTGAAATTATATTTTTATAAGTATATAAATATAATTAATCTTTTATTTTTTTCTTGTAAATGAAAATAAAAATCATCTCAAGTTAATAGAAATGTTTTTCTAGAAAATATTTTTTATTTTTCTCATATTTTTTATCTAAATAATATAAATTAATAACTATTAGTGAATTATTTAATTTAGAAAATATTATTTTATATTTAGAAAAAAAATTATCATTAATATAATACATTTTCTTGGAATGAGATAATAATAAATCCACTTATATATATAAAGATTGTATTTGTTTTCAAAAAGTCAGGTTCATTGCATTTTGAAATCATATTGTCATATAATTTTTTTAATATTTTTAAAATTTAGTTGAAAAAACTATCTTCATTTTATAAATAATAAAAAATTATCTCCATGTTAATTAATTTTAATGTTCTAAAAAAATTGATGAATATTCAAAAATTCAACATTTTATTAAAATTTATATTTTTGTTTATTGAATTTAAAAACATACATTTTGTTTTTAAATATATTTAAAAGAAAAATTTGTTTAACAATGTTTTTATTAATCTAATTTAATTCAATGGAATAATAGTTATAATTATTTTTTATATTACTAAAATTAAATGTTAAGAAATCATTTTCACTTGAAACCAATATTCATCGTGTTTGGGGCTTTAATTTAAAATTATATTATGTAACCTCTTTGAGTTGAATTTAATAAAACTGATCCCAAATTTAGAATCATAATAATTAATATTAGGTAATAAGATCAAATTTTTTTTGGTACCAATGAATATTAATTACTGTAGATAAACGGTTACCACAGTTGAGGTTAAAACAAGATTACATAGTTTTAACTAAAGATATGATGGTTAAAATATCATAATAAATTATCAAAATTATATTTTATGGAAATATATATACCCAATATAATATTTTATTCATTAATAGTAAATTTTTTATCCATTTTTTTTGAATAATCTGTTAATATATTTTATTCTTTTCAAATATTCCATGTATGTCCTCCCCCTCCCTTGTAGAAGGACTACCCCAATAATCTACTATAAACACATAAATATTATTTTGGATAAATATATACCTACCAAAATAAATTATTTTAAAGTCTTCCCATGACCTAGATTATATTTTTTATCATAAAGCATTAGTTGTAACCCTAATGTTGTTGTCTGAAGAAGAGGTATAGTTCATAATAATGTATTTCCATTTAATATCTTCTTCTACCTCATTAAAATATTCATAAACAATGCTAAAAATAGAACACCACTATAATCCATAAACATATATGTTATTATGAAAATTTAATATCCTATACCCATATTATATTTAATCAAATTGAAAAATAAATTGTAGATCGTGTGTATGGTTGATTAACGCTACACAAACGGGTGTAATTGTTTTTACATCTATTTATATCATTGATGGATATAATGATGGGTTTAATACATATAGATGATATTTATTCCATAAATATACAGTTTTATTATAATATCACTTATTCACTATTACCTTCTTATTTTGGTAAAATGATAACATCTCTTGTTTATATGCATAGACGACCACGTCCACGAAGCGATACGTTACATTTTTTCATTTATTTTGGAATGTATGGTAATAATGATATATTTATTGTATATATATTATATATGTGTTAAACTAATTTTTTATAGTGTTTAATCACAATTTAACGTTCTTTTTTCCCATCCTTTGAAAAACAAAAACAGTGTGAATGCATATGTATGACATATCATCTTTTTGAATGGTGAAATTCATTTGCCTATATATAAATGTTGTAGATGATTATAAATATGTATATAATGATTATATTTAATATTTATATCTTTATTAACATTATTTATTTTATTTTATTATGATTAAAGTTCAAGGACCAAAACTAAAACCACCACTTTAATAAAAAAATCAGTTATCACCAGAAGGGGTAACTTTTATAATGAATTCTTAATAAATATGTCATAAAAAGATATAATTTAATAATATATCAAATTATATGTATGATTATTTCCTAGTATTATATTTAAAATAATTTTAAATTTATTATATAGGATTTTAAAAAATACTTCAAGGATTTGAGACCAGAGGTAAGGGTTTCAATTCTCATTCTCGTTATTTATAATGACTGTTTATGATTATATTTTAGATGGTAAAATTTAATGACATAACACTCAAGAAACAATGTGATTTCCATATCCCCTAGTTTTTTCTGGATAATACATTTTTTCTTTCATTTTCCTCTCATTAAGTAATCAAGCAACTAAAATATTATTTTTAAGAGAACTCAACATTATGTCTCTCTTTAGTCGAAAATCCTTTTTATATCATGTCCATATTCTTTAAAAATTATTTTAATAATGTTTTAAATATTATAAAAAGATTTATTAAATTAATACTTTACCCATTTTTTACATTATAATTTTTTTAAAAGGATTCATAAATTCCTTTCCTAAATAAAGTATATTTTACTTTTTACCAAAAATGTAAATGTTGTATTTTTAATGTATATGGAATGGAAATATTTTCCTTCATCATGACCAATATTTTATTTCAATATCAAATTTAAAATTTAAAACGTTATTTTCAGTGAAAATGATTTCTTTATTAATTTACTAATTTTTTTTATTTTAATTAAGTGATTTTAAATTAAAAAGGGTGTTTTTCTCTAAAATGTTTAAAGTGACATTTTGAATATATTTTCGATCTATGATAAGATAATTTGAAATTTCCTAATATATAATTTAGATATGATATAATTATACAAAACTTAATTATTTTATAGATGGTTTTTTATTATGATTCTATTCCATTTCTAAAACCCATTTTATTTCTATAGTTTAAACTATTAATACATAATTAAATTTTTATGAATATAATTTCCTTAAAATAAGTTATTCTATGATGAAATTTTTAAGAGACACATTTCATATTCATGGGTTATAATATTCTTAATTCTTTATGTTTATGGGGAACCCTTATATATGATTTTTATTATCCGAGTACTGGTAAAAATTATATATCCCTCTAATGAATTGGATAAAATGGATATCTCATGAGATAAATTAAAATGGAATGGGTTTTGAACCCAGATTTTTAAGGCATTGTATCCTCAATGATAATCATGGGAGTGTACCTTGACTACTATGATGGTTTGGGGAGTGAACCCAATCCCCTATGATAGTCTTGGATATAATCCTTTACTAATACGGAAATGATTATTATATTCTTATGTCTATGCCAAAAATATATTATTCATGCCAATATTTTTCTATCACAGCTCAGGTTATTTGATTCTCTATTATTCATGTCTTATTTCATAGCTAGATATATTCTTTGAATCGTGAATATAATCAGTGATATATATTTTATGTTTTTTAAATTATATTCTCTTATTCTCATAAGATTATGCACATGTTATGTTTAAGTTATCATTGATGTCTAACATTGAATTCCCTTGTTATGAATCATAGATAACCCTTTCTATAATTTACATTACCTGAGTTATAAGGAAATGTATTATGAATGTAATGTATAATAATGATTCTATTTGTGAAAACATAGTGTGAAATAATTTAGTTCATTTATGAAATAGTTTTATTTGTATACATGTTTCCAAATATACACAGCTAAAATTATTCTATAATGTATCATAATGTTACTTGTGGAATATATAAAAAATGATGTAATATTAATGTAAGAAAATTATCGAAAACCTTAGTTGGGAATTGAGAAATATTTAGATATAATTTGGAATGTAGGTTGATAAATGTTTTTTGATAACTCATTGGATAATACTATGTATAGGACACTATCCTTTGTTATCATAAATAACGGAGTGCAGTTTTCCTAGAAAAACAACCATGTGCATATTATAAAAGTTGATAGAGTTTTGGAATAGATGTATCTAGAGATTATATCCCTAAAAAGAGTTAGTTGAGTATATCTCGTCCATCATTATCTTCCATGGTGACCGTTCCATTACAATGCATCATTTTTTATACTCCTTGGGGATATGATTGGGATAATGAAAATGATCGATATCAGCATACCCATTTCCCAAGTGACAAAGGGAAATCAAATGTGATCACTATTTTTAGTTAGGGGTATGATAATGATGTTGTGAATGGTAGGATTACCAAATTATATACAACTTCTAATTGCTTATTTCTCTCTAGATCATCTCAGCCATTTATATATAATTAAATTTGAGAGGGTATAAAAAATCCCCACCCATAGTTAAATGATATGTTAGGGGACCTTTACAGTGTGATTTATTCAGAAAAGCACATTACTATTGGGTGAAACAATTCTTTTTTTAGATTAAGGAGGTATCCATGTGACTCTAAATTGATTATTTATGAACTAACAAGATCACTATCAATAATATTTATCATCTACCCTATATTAATGATTTTTATCAACATTTCAAACATCAATACTTTTCCATGATATATCACAATTATGGATATCATAAATTGAATTTTTATAAGATTCATATACCTATGGAAATATTCCATACATGGTATAGACACTTTTAATTTATATTGATGGAATTTGTTCTTACTAAATACCAGGTTATCTTTTTGGATTTAATGTATAGTTTCCTTAAAGATTACCTTGATTTGATTGAAGAAGTATTTATAGATGATATTATAATATAATTAATGATATGTTAATAACATGAAGATCAATGAGGATTGTACTATAGACCCTATGGATGGATAATATTTATGTGAAATTTTAAATTTGGGAATTTCTTACCAAAAGTATTTTTTTGGGACAAATAGTCTCAAGAGGGGGTATATCAGCTACAATTTCAACAGAAAAAGTTATGAAACGTTTATCAAACCAAATATTGAAACTAAGTTATAATGTTTTCCTAATTTTGGATTTATATTATCAATGTTTTTTGAGAATTTCTCTTGATCCTTGAATATACTCATAAGGTTTACTGAGAAAAGATCCAAGTTCCTCTCGAGAGACGATTGTAAGGAAAATTTAAATGATCTATATATATTGTTAGTTAGAATAGATTTTCTTACAACACTATATAGAAGATAATGGATTTTGATATATATTATTGAATTGAATAAGTGATTTGGATACAACCCCATGATGGACGATATGGTGAAAAGTTGTTCTTCACAAAACCTAATGGATTATGTGAAAAAATTACCCATCTCATGATTTGTAGTTAGCTACATTATTTTTGCATTAAATATATTGATTTATTATCTTTATGAAAAAAGGATTGATTTATATACTGGTCAGGAAATTGTTAAGAATATATTTACTCAAAAAAATTTACAATATGCCAAATAAGATGGATTGATATGATTAATGATTATGACTACTCAATACATTACCTCACATGGAAATCTGAAAAGTTTATTGATGCTTTGGGATAAAAGTATCATGATATCATATTTATGATAAGGATAAAAATTATCAAATATTTATGGATTTTAAATAAATGTATTTTTAAATGTTGAAGGAATGAGATAAATCATGTCTTTCACAAATGAATGTTTTACTATATATGATTGTGAGGTTTTAGGCGACATAAAAGGAATATGTGGATCTATGGATGATGGTCCAAAATGTTCTTGAGTTTATCCTTCATTGTGATAGAATAATATGGTTCCAGAATATTTTATGTGTTTCATATATACTAGTTATGAAGAATGATCAATTGGATGAGGCTCAAAGTTCCGAATTTTCTATTTATCGTGGAATTTTTAAGATGTGTACTGATACAAATTAGTTTTTTAGATATAAAAATGAAAATAGATATTAATGAGTATGTATCTTGGTGTCGGGTATGTAATCATATAATGTTTATAAGATGGATTTCTAAATAGAAGTTACAACCATCACCCATACTACAAAAAATAGGAAAATATCTCCATAGAATTTATCATAAAACTCCCTAGAACATGTAAAGGATACAACGTGATTTGGTTTTTAATTTAACACTTTAAAAAGTTAGAACACTCATTAATCTAAGAGATGATTTCTATTTAAAATAGCATTTTAGGATATATGTTAATATATTTGTACGATTGCATGAAGTACCACATTCTATTATGTATGATCATGATCTAATTTTTTCCATATTGTGATGGTGAACAATTTAGTAGGATATTGTTATAGAGACAAGTTTAAAAAATATATATAATCCTTAGATATAATTTAAGTATGAGAGAACCATTCAAATCATTCAAGATATGATGAGATCATGTTATATGGATTTCAAATATAGTTACAATCCGCATAATCCACCTGTCATGTTTTCATAGAAATTAAATCAACTAGTGAATTTGCAAGGATTCTTATAAATCCTATTATGGAATAAAGTGTATAACTCCATCATACTAGGGTGATGTTGGAGAATTGATGTTATTGGGATCTGAAATAGTTGAGGAAATGGAAGACTATGTGAGATCTATTCAATATAACCTCAATGAAGGTAAGAGTCATTTAAATATTTATATTAATAATCATCGATGTGATCTAGAGTTTGATGTTGGTGAGAATGTGTTTCTATAAACATATCATCAGACAGAGGTTATGATATTCTAGACGTAAGGGAAATTGAGACCTAGGTATTTTCCCCATTGAGATTTTACATCGATGGATATAGTTGTTTATGATATGGTGCTTCCCCTGAATGTCTCTCATGCTCAAAATTTCATTCACAAATCATTCGTGAGAATGTTTATTGGTACTACATCACATATACAACATATAAAGGTCTTGAATCAATGATGTTATTTTAAATGAAGTAAGAGAAGTAAAATTCATGGAATATAGTGGTAAATTTATATGTAATTATACTACTCATCTGGTTATAGTTCTATAGAGGAATTAGAAATTCAATAAAGCTATGGGGGCCCTAAGGATGTGATGAGGAAAAGATATCCTCATTTGTTTGTGTCTAAATAATGAAATATCAAAGGATAAAATCATTTTTAGGGGGTTATAATTTAACAGCTTGATATTTTATGATATTTTTAATTTTAAATAATTTTATCTCTTTGATATCTTGGGATAAAAAATACCTACGTCTAAATGAACTGTAATATACTATACCATTATAAAAGGGCCCATTAATTTTCAGAGTATTAATAGGATTACATATTTTATGAAAATTATATTGATTACACATGTATAAAATAAACTCATTTAATATCATTTATTATAAATTAATATAAAAATTATTTGACTTTAAAAGAAATGAATTTCTTTAAAACTATTTTTCGGAATATAATTTATTTTTGGTCTAAACAAATTAAATTATTCATTTTTTGTGAGTTAATATGTTTAAATTTTTAAATAATATATTATATCAAATTTTTTATCATTCAATTAATATTTTTTATCCATGGGATGAGAATAAATCAATTTTAAGCATAAAACCGTATTTGATAAAAAAATAATTTTTTTGAGTCTCTAAACATATTATAAAATTAATTTTTATACATAAATATATTTTATTTTAAAAATTATCTTAATATTTTAAATCAAAATTTAAATGTTATATTTGAGTTATTTTTTATATAATTATAAAAATATGATTTTTTTGATGATTAGTAAAAAATAGAGATTTTTTGAAAAAAGTTATTTTTTATTAATATTTTAAAATGTTATATTTTGATTAAAATATTATTAAAAGTTAAATTTTAATAATCAAATTTATGAAATTAGAATATATTTTATATTGAATTTTTATAAAAATACATGTTATAATTAAGATGAAAAAGTACATTGGAAAATGGGTTTTCATCCAATTCACTTGTTTAATTTTAAATTAAACTATGCAACTTCTAGGAATTTAATTCCATAAAATGGATTATCATTTGGATAAATAGTAATAATAAATATTATTTAATATATAAAACTTTTGTTTTGATCAAATGAATTATTCTAGGAGTAAAAAAAGTTTACCATGGTTATGGTTAAACAACTTTACTGAGGGTTAAACTAAATACATAAGGGTAAGACTAACATAAAAATTTCGTAAATTATATTTCAAAGAAATATTTATTCCCTATATCATCTAATATATATTCATAGTCCATTTTTAGCTATATGGTGTGAATACGATGTTAATATATTACATTCCAAACCATGATTTAGAGTCACTATGTTGATTATAAATCCATCCGAGGAAGTCATTATGTATAAAGATAATGACGTTATATGAAAAATTTCTATAGTTATTAATAATGTTTTTTATTTTATATGTTATTTTACTAGCTTAATATGTTATTATACTATAACTAAATAATAAATACATCAAATTAAATAGAATTTTATGTTATTATTTTAATTTAATAACATATATTATCTCATATTCCATCAAACAAGAAAAAAAATTATTGACCAGGTGTATGATGAACTACCACCTCACGAACCGATATAATTTTTTTTTCCATAACCTCCTCTTATTGATGTATATAATGATGGATTCAATGAATATATATGATGTTTATTTAATTATTATAATTTTGGAATTATAATATAACATATAACTTCTTAGCATCTTACTTTTGTAAAATTATAATGTCACTAGTTTGTATATGTAGACTACCACCTCCACTAATTGATATGATTTGTTATTCACAATATTTTAACAGGGATGTTCATAAAGACAGATTTAATTAAAATTTATGATATAAAAATATATAATATAAAAATTATTTTATAAATGTGAATTTTTATTTACCTGTATTTTTTACATGTGATGATAAATTAAAATGACGTTCACGATTACGTATGGCCTACCCTCTTCAGGAATTGTGGAATTCATTTTTATATCGCTAAAATTGATGGAAGAATATAAATATGTATATTATGAATATATATTATATTAATATAATGAATAAAATATTATAGTTTATGGAATTATGATAAAATCAAAATGATGAAAACAGTAATCCAGAACACACATGAAAACGAAGAGGCGGTCACCAGAAATAGTGATTTTGATAAACAATTGTTAATAAACAGGTGTTAAATGGTTATATGTAAAGAATAAATGAGAGTATATATACTAATGTGATTCATTATAACATATATAATAAATATTTATATTTTTTTTCAAACACATACAAAATAAGATGCACATGAGGTAATGTTTTTATATTTCAATCTCATTATTTATCAGAATTGTTTATTATTAGGTTTAAGATGATCAAATTTCAAGATATATCTCTCAATAATATCATTAGTTTTATTATCCTCTTGTTATTCTTTTATAATACAATATTTACTTCATTTTCTCTCACACTATGTACTCATGATATAAAAAATACTATTTTTTATGATATAAATAAATTCGTTCTTCGATCGAATATCCTTTATCATCCATGTCATTGTGTTCTCAATAAAATTTCAAGATTTTATTCATATTATAAAATTATATTTAATAAAAAATTTACACCAGCATCAATTTTTTATAAGTATTTTTAATGGAATCTTCCTCAAATTTTCTAAATGGGGAACTTTTGACTTTTTATAATCAATTTGAGTGAAATGTTTATTTTAACATATTTATAATGAACTGAATTCCCCACCATCATGACCACTAAATGAGTTGAATCTTCATTTAAATTCTTAAAAGTATATTTTCCAAATTAGTTTTTCACTTATTATTTTATAAATTTATATATTTTTAATTATGTTCTTTCAATGTAAAAAGGGTATTTTCCTCCAAAAAAATTCCAACTGATTCCTAAAAGAATTTTTCCTTTGGGATGGAATATAATTGTGTGTAAAAATATCTATACTGGATATGATCTAATGATACCATACTTAATCATTATATGTATGATTTATTATTATTGTGAAAATGTTTTTATAAACCAAGATTCTTTTCCATATTTAATTTTATGATTAAAAGATGAAATGGTTATGAATCTCATCTCTTTCCCATAGGGTATTCTATGTTCAAATGTTTGTGAAACTGTTTTCCATTTCACTTTTTATTGTATTATTATTTTATAGTTATCTTTTTTCACACACATATATGATTTCGATAATGTGGTGTGTCATACATGAATTATATATCGATTAAATAAATTCATTAAAAATGTATATCTCATGAGATAAGTAGGACTGGAATGGAGAGTGAACCCAATTTTACATGGCACTCTATCCACTATTATAATCATTGGAGTGAACCAAGAATACTATAATGGGTTGAGTAGAGAAAAAAAATCAATTATAATAGTCTTAGAATTAATCCTTTACAAAAATTGAAATTATATTCTATGCTGAGGTATTTTTGAAAAATCCAAATTTTATTAATATATTATGATCTTGTGGATCATGTTCTTTGATTAATTAATGAATCATGTATTCTAATATACACGGATTTATTTCATGACTCGTTTTTTTATCTATGACATGAATGGTATTTTTTCAGATGTTATTCTCATATTCTAATAACATTACGTCTTTGTTATGTTTATGTGATTATTGATGCCTCCCTTGTTTCCCATTACTGAGCATAAAATCTCCCCATTTGATATGATTAATTTTTCCATTTAATAATTCATAATATTATATACGATACATCTACAATGGGTACTCATAATGATGATGTTATTAAAGGATAGTGTAGTTTACTTATAAATGGGTTATTTATATATCTATGCTTCCAAATAAATTAGTCCAATATGATTCTAGTGTGAATTATAATGTTATGTTTTGATTAATCATGTAATAAGTTGTAATATTTCTATATGAAAATATGGGATTCAATATGAATGTTGAAATTTATAATCCATTGAGATGTTATGAAAAATAAAGTAATTTTTTTAAATTTGATTACCTATGGAGAGATGATAGAGGCATGATATTTCTATTGTGATGTGTTAGTTTTTGGGTTCTCATTTTCTATAAACTATCTGATTGTGGTTAAGTTCATAGTTTCTTAATATTTAAAAAATAGAATCTGAAAAAGTGTGTTCGGAACATAATCCTCATAGTGAAAGAATAATTCATTTTATCTTTATCATTTTAATTTCTCAAAATTTGGTCAAAAAATAGAAAATTTCAATCATAGTAGAGGAACATATTCTTTTGGAATACAATTGAATGTGAGTGAAATAAAATATAATTATATTCCATTTATGAATAAGTTTTATCCCTTGGAAGAATAATTTTACATTTTTTAAAAATTTGAATATCATGATAATACACTAATGAAAATATAATTAGATATTGAAATATAATCTAATGAATGAAAGAAGATTAATATTGCAATTTTTTTTAATGTTCTTTAAAATTTTAATGAATTAAAGAACTAATTTTGTAGTCAGTTTGATTCCCTATCATATGATATGTAATATTAATCAAATAATAATTTGCAGGATAGAGCTAATGAAATTTTTTAAACAAGAAATTAAATATATTTAATTTAAAATGAATTGAAAATACTCAAAACACTATTTATAAATTGAACAATTCCAAGGTTATTTTTGATTATTGAATTCCTGATAACAGATTGAGAATTAATCAATTTTTTCTCATGTTTAGAAGTCACATATTTTCTGTAGGGAGAAAACATTATAAGAAAATATTTCACTTCTATAATGAAATGTTGGAGTTATGAAAAAATAAGAAGAGGGCGATCTCTGATGCCCAGTAGGGGATAAATAATGAAAATGGAACATAAAATTGGTAACCCTTAAGACATAATAAAATAATATGGACATATTAACATGAAGATGACTAAACGATGCATAACGAGTTCTTAAATACATGAACTATATTATGTAAATCTTGATATAATATAAACATGATACATTCATAATAATATCACTAAATAAAATAACTAAGGTAACCTAAACAAATGATACCACAATTGTTCACAATGGTATCATAAAAAAGTTTCATGTCATGATTCCAATGTATTATAAAAATATCATCTCTAGAGAATTATTATTTTCACAATTCATTGTAGAGATATTAGGGTTCACCCTTTATATGTGCAAATTATGTTCTTTAAATCTAGGTGTAATACAAAATTCCATAAAAACATAATTAATCTAAGCAGGATATAGGTTTCATGATAATAGAATACATAAAAATTCATATCCCAAGAGGTAATGTGTATGGAATCATAATATCAAGCCATGGGATTAAATAAATTGTCTTTAAATGGATGGAAAATAACCTCTTCTAGAGAATTACGAAAATTTCATTAGAGATAGTAAATATCGTATAAAATTTAAAACATGTATTTATAAAACAAATAGAGAACTAATATAGTTTATTTCCAATGAATTTGTAGAGAGTATGTTTCATAGAAAATAAAAAAAAACTACATAAATTTGTGTCCACATTGATTAAAACATTAATAAGGATTTTAGGAAACATTGTTACCATTTTCATTAATGGAAGATGTTATGGGATACAATCAAATGTTATTTCCAAAAATGTTGAATGATAAATTTTTCAATCCTTTACATTAAAAAACATCATTATTGGAGCCATAAAATTTCTAAATAGTATCCTCTAGAAATGTAAATCGGATGATAATATAATAAATCATAGATTTGTCACAAATTTTTATTTTAAAATGTCTTAGTTAAAATCCCACATATATGAAATTTAATAAGGATTCCAATTAACAATATGATTTAGGAAATGAAATGGTCGCATGTGATAAAAAATAATTAGGTTTCAAAATATTGAGGAGGAAATTGGTGTGAAATAAATTTATAGTTATAGAGGGGAAACATTTGTTAAATAATATTTATATTATTCTCAATAATGATATACTTTTTCATAATGTAATTAATCAAGGTAAAAGATTGGAATTAAAAATTAAATATCCAAATTGGAGAAGATAAAATACCCTGAAATAAAATATTAGGGTGGTTGAAACAAATCATAGAGGAAAGAAGTTCATGAAGAATAATTATAACTCAACGAAGGTATTTGTGTTAATAAAAACTATTTCATCTTATAAAATGAAATCCACTTGTTATGTGAAAATAAAATGTCTCTTTAAACCCCATGAATTACATGAATATTTTAAAATATATAACTTTGGTAGTAATCACACATTATTACAAATAATATTGTTTATAATATGAAAAAATTGTCAAGAAATTAAATTTGAGTCAATGAACCACATACCTTAATTCCCAAAAATTCATTGAAGTGATAAAATATCATATGTACAAAAATAAAAATAATAATCACATATTTTAAAAACATAATAACATTTATAACGTTTTATAAAATTCATTTATAATTATTTTCTACATGTTGTTTTTATTGATATTATATATTTTAAATATTTGGTGTGAGTAATCTTGATTATTTTAAACTAATGTTGTAATAGTTATTTTTATCATCATACATCTCCAAATTTATTTATCACTAGATCATAAAAGATATTCGAATTAGTATTTTATAATTATAGAAAATGTTATATATTTAATTAAAATTATTTATTATAAATACATGAATCAAATATACCATTATTTGTTGTAACTTTATTATAATGGCTTATGTTACAAGAAAAAACACCATAAATGATATAATAGTTTAGTAGTATTAGTAATGTAGATACATGATTGAAAATTAAATTAAATAGGTAACATAAAATCATAATAAAATGAAAAATTATTCATCCACATTGAAATACTCTTTCTTCATAACTTGGGGAAATGAAAAAAATGGGATGACCTCAAATTCTCAGTAAGAGAATGTGAATAATCAAAACTATCATGAAATTAATATGTCATAATCAATATAGAATTTGTATAACTGAAAAAAAACATTCCATTTTACAAATTAAATGATCATGTATAATATTATAGAAATAATAAATCATGATAAAATAATTCCATATACTTAATCACATGATCTTGAATCTTATCCATGGATATCTTAAATCTTTATGTAATGAAATATATTTCAATAACTAATTTCATAAGGATTGAATCATTATTTTTATAATTATTAAGATATATTTAGGACCATACACCATGACATGTTATAGAAATGGGTGAGGTATCTTCCAAATACCCAGAGTCATTTGTCTCATGAGATCTACTAATACATCATTTAGATATTGTGGGATCTTACCTTCACATTATGAGTCTAATGTATTCATCAGATGAAAAGGGAGAAAATAGTCAATATAATAATTCATATTAAAAAACAATAACATGATATGTTATTAATATTACAAATAAATAAATATAATATAATAATAAGCCATCCATATTAATATATTAAATATTATAATAAACTTATATCTTTACTAAATCATAATATTCCACAAATAATTTTGACATAGATTAATTTTCTTAAAAGATAACAACATGATATCATGAGGAAAATGAAATTTTAATTTTGAAAAAAATATTGGAAAATGTAAAAACTCCCAAAATTTTAATTGAAACATTATATTTTAAATTAATCGTCAAATAATTTAAAGTAATATTTAATAATTTTTTTTGATGGTGGAAGTATTCATTCATATAGAATACATGAAAATGTGTATTTTTTACACATTTGGTTAATGTTTCTCTATTGGGAAAACAACATGACTATTTAATTCAAATAATTTTATGAAGAGTAAAAAATGTGTTAAAATGACTTCCAAAAACCCAATACGGATTTTGAAATTTTTTAAAATATGTATTTTGAACATATAAATATGGGTGAAAATGACTTTCGATGGAATAGATAAATAATATATGTTTTCAATAAGAACATTATTTCGATGTATTCGTAACGTAAATTTAGGAAAATGTACGGAAAATATATAATACAATTAAATTAATATATGATAATAATATTTGTTTTATTTTGGTTTTAATGATCAAATAATCACCATATTGGGGACATAAACATAAACGACCCCTAATAATAATGAAATTGTGAAATAAAGTCTTTTTGGTGTGGTAGCATTGGAATCACAACCCCTGTGAAATAAATATATTTGAATGAAAATTTAAAAAAAAATTATATAAATATATTCATTATATATCATATGTAAGGGTTAGAATATACCCATCAAAAAATAAATATGTATTGAATATGAAATATGTATCACAATAGTAAAAGTGGGATTTGAAACATTTATAATGATCGTATCATTAATTTGAGAATTAAAAAATGAATTTATTATGTGTAAGAAATATAAATCCAAAACAAATATAATGATGTTTTACATCACACATTATCTTATCTTAACATAGTTAATTAATTATAAGGATACTCAGTGAATATAAATTTAGTTAACAAATAGGTTACCACTTGGTAATATTCATGTCAAACCCCCTTGGATGAAATAATCTAAATCAATAATTAAAATACCATAAATTATCAATAAGTCATTATATAATATATTAAATTAATGTATATACACTGTAAGAAATAAACTAATGCATAACATTAAAATATGCCTCAGTGAAAGTAAATTAAGATGGATTCTTGTACCTCTGGTCTTACTTGTCATGTATGTATTTTAAATTCATGAATAATAAAATGATATGAATTATTTTTATTTATTAATATCATTTTTCCTATTTTTAAGATAACTTTTATTATATTTAATACCATTTTACATATAAATAATTTATCCATTATATTCACATCAGATGTTCTGATGATATTTGGGTCATATGTCCAATATAACATCAATAGGATGAATATAGTAAAATTGGTCATTGTGACATCATATCAAGAATAATAACAATATTAAATTATAATTTCAATAATCAATTATTCTTTTAAAAAATATTTTTTTAATAAAATGGACTACATTAACATCATGTATATGGTATGTCATTTGTACGCATGAGTAACATTTCTATTTTTCAGTGATACTGGTTGAATAAAGGTAATTTTTTTATCATTTTAGAATAATAATTAGGTCATAAATACCATATTATCAATTAATATATATATATATATATATCGTCTAGTTGATGTTGTTATGGTAAAAAACCACATCACTTTATATATGTTGTAGTCAAAAATTACGCTCGAGTAGGATTATCATTTATCAATGGATGGAAAATCAATAAAATAAATGATATATTGCCTTAAATGAATGAATTTTTTTAATTAATATAATATATAATAAATATTTCCATGTTTATAATCTTTTGTGAAGGACGGTGAAGGAAAAATAGTTACATATGTTTGTGAGGTAGTACTCCAATGTTCACATGAACATATGTTCCATATCCAATTTTATAGAAGGGTAGATGTATATTGTGTATTAAAAAAAATAATTATAATTATAAGTATATTACTAGTTTTTTATTTCATTGTTTGTTAATAATATTTTATTGAGGTAGAAGAATATGTATAACTAAAAAATTCTATTAAAAATAATATATCTTATTTAAAAAACCTCCTTTTCTTTGCAACATATGACCAATAAGGTTGATATTATTTAGAAAAAAAGACCTCTAGATTGTGGGAATGGATTTTAATAAGGTATTATTGATGGTATTTTCTAAATAAAATAATTATAGAACTATTATGATGATAATATGTAGGGTTTCCTATCATAATGATGGGATAGTTATTCTTGATATTTTATGAAGTACTATTTTAATATAAATTAACTTATAAGTTCAAGTGAATCCAAATTTATATAAATACCATTTAAGATGAGTATAAGTAAATATAATCACATATTATAGTGATTCTACATTTATGAGCTATATTTTCACCCATATGTGTCTTCTAACCCTCACTTAGCAATATTGATGATTTCCATAATAATAATGTATTTATCATATTTGGGGTCAATAGAATTAATATAAAATGAAAAGTGACCCATAAATTGAATATGGATGATATTTGTAACCATATCACACTAAAATTGTTGAATATATTATATTTATGAATTTTATATAATTTTAAAAAATAGTATTTATTATTAAATAACAATAATGTCATTTTTTGAAATATATGAAATAATGCAATATAGAATTCCTCTAACTCAGGAAAACATGTTCAAATAATGTAATTGATTATAGGATAATAATTGAATGGTATTAATATAACCACTAAAAAAATTATATAGTTTTAAATATCATTTGGAACATTATCTTTTGGTTTAACACTTTTATTATCCAATATTAACGTTATATGTTTTCATGACTTTTAAATATTAAGGGGGTATTAATTTACATATATGGTGAATGTTGGATAAAAATGGTGAATATGTGTTATTTTTTGACAATTAATAATCTTAATTATCCTCTTTAAAGATCTTTATAATTTTTAATAAATTCACAAAATATTTTCAACATAAAATATCATTTACAAGATTTTTGACATAAGTCAAATAAATTGACATTGCAAAAAACATGAACAAAATGATTTTTAAAATAAAATTTAAAATATATATAACATTTTTTTTATTTTAAATAAATAATAAAAATATTAAATCACCTTAATATTATAAATTTTAGAGTTTTTAAAATCATCTCCATGAATTTTATACTACTTCCAAAAGCAGTATTTTGGTGTTTCATAATAATTAATGTTAATTATTAAATCTGTAAAAATTAAAAATAAATTTCAATGATAAAAAAAACCTATTCATAAATAACAATTTTGAAATGCACAAAAGCTTTTTTCGTCCTTATCAAAAAATAAAATATATATTAAAATCCAGTAATTGACAATTTTGACTTTATATTTTGAAAAAAAATATTATAAAGATAAAATAAAATAAATATGGAACAAGGATTCCAAATTTTTTGAATCCTAGATGTACAACCTATCCAATATGATAATGGAATGTTTTATGGACTTTTACTAGTCCACGTCATAATAATTTTTACAGTAATTGTTTGATTTACCCTTATAGTGGTGATAATTATCTACTACGTTTATTATTTATAATGATAAAAAAAAATGGGGCATTTTTAATAAATTTTTAGGTAATGATTAGAAATATGGATTCCATTTTGCAATATTACAATTCAATATGTGGAAAACATTTATTTAATAATAAATCATAAAATACAGTGAAAAACATTTTTAAGAAAATTCCGATTTTATTATAATTTTTTATACGAAATGGAATCATAAAATTCATTTAAATGATATTAATTTTATAATAAATAATATAATGGGACTTTTTTTCATCGATATTATATAATAATAAAATGAATCTTTCTAAATTTCTAATTCAAAAAAACATTTCCATTAAAAAGCATTATTTGTTACTATTGACTAAGAAATCAATCTTTCCTGAAAAAACCAAATAATTAACCCTAAAATAATTTGGATATTGATTTAAAAAATTGAATTTTTTTTATTAAATGAAATTTTTATTATTTCAATAAATTAATAGTAGTATTCGCTCTTAAGAATAATAAAATACATTTTTTATGAAATTTTATATGTGCGAATAAAATATCATTGCTAAACATTGAGTTTGGATTACATTTGAATTAATCAAAAAAATAGATTAGGTCCTTCATATATATTTCATAAATTGGTAATCCTAGTTATACCCTCCAAATAAAAAAATAGTTTATAATGACCATGCATAAATAATAGTATATGATGGTTCGTTTTAGAAGAGTGTTCTATGTAGTATACACTATAAAACATAGTGTTACTTTAAAATCTAACGGGGTCACATTTTCCTCTGTGTATAAAATTTTATAATCATTTTTTCAACTTTTTCTCATAAATCAAGGTTATTATATTTTAAAAATCCATTTTTGAACACACAAATCATAAAAAGGGTTAATAAAAATTCCTCTTGAAGTAGAGAAAGAAAAGTATCAAGGTTATCAAGAACTAAAAATAACTAGGATTCAGAATATTTTATCATTATTGGGAAGTGAATATATGAACATAGTCGAAAAATAAATGTCCAAATAAGGATAGAAGCTGACATCGAACATTTATCAAAATTAAGTGAATGATCATGATAATGTCAGCGATTAGAGAACTATAAATCCATCAGTTTTGGAAAATACAATTGATTCATCAAGAATGAATGTAATAAGACAAAAAAAATTATTTCAATATCCTTTTCATTTAGATGATTAATTATTTTACCATCTAAGATGAAATAAATAAGGAAATATACATAATTGACAAGTATAATTTCATCCTTTAATAAATTTCAACCACAATATCGTCTTTTTACCTAAAAGATCATAATTCAAGAAGATTTTTTTCATATATATAGAACAAATATAAACATATAAGGGTTAAAATAATCTATAAAAGGATGAAAAATTATTTGTAATTTATTTATATTTTAATTAAAATATTAATTTTTACCACAAGGTATGGTAAAATCCAAAATTTATAAACCATTATATAATGTAAAAAAATTATTCCATAAAAATATAAATAATAACACCAATGGTTCAACATATATTATTCTCTAAATAAATAACCCTACATCCTAATTAAACTATAAAACATCAACATTAATCATTGTTTTAACCTAAAAGGTAATATAATACATTTTAACATAAATCCTGATAAATTTAATTACAATCTTCCAAAATAATCGTTTATGTTTAACTACATTAAAAACTATTGGTTACATATACCTCAATATAAAGAAGCATCCTAAAAAATATCATTAATCAAAATGATTAATATCTATAAAATATTTAAATTTTGGTGAACATCACACTAAAATTTCCTAAATTAAATTTAATTACAAACATGAACGGTAATTAGTAGACTGACTTGAAAATATCTCAATATAAATGATTCAAATTTTAGCCATCAATATAAATTTCATATAAATATAAAATAGACCATTATTTACATAATATCATATAATATTCTATCCTAAAGGGTTATTTAATCCTAAATAGTGGATGCTTCCTAAACCACAATAAAAGTTTCAAATCACATAAAAATACCAACACTTAAATCTGAAAAGGGTGTATATATGTTTTTTGAACTTATGATCAACCTTATAAAAATATTACCATGATAGTACAGAAGAATATTTTTTTATCCCCACATGAAAACATATATTATTACTAAAATTAACACACTCTTTATCCTCATATAATATCACAAACTATTTTTGTAAATAAAAAAATGTAATAAAATTCATCGAAGAAAACCTAAATCACCATTTCATCAAATCAGTAATGAATTTTATAGTCACCAACATAATCACATTTACAGAATAAATTTCCACAATCTATATTTCCTAAATAATGATTATCACATTTCCACTAAATCATTTTTCATATTTATTCATACTTTCAACACATGTTTAAAATTATAAATTATTGTGTAATAATCCTTATAGGTCTCATGATTCTTATATCTATAATACCACTATTATAACACTAATACAAATATATTATAAAATAAAAACACCTAAACACTTTAATCCTTACACATAAATGGTTGTTACAATATATTTTCTTCCATGAACGAGGTGTTAACCATTTTATTTGGCAGTGGCATTGATAATTCCCTTCCCACACATGAGAAATAATGGATCAGACCACTCTGGTTCACTCCTTTATTAAAATATGGTGTTTCAGGTGTTTTAAGAGGTCTATGTGTCTTATTTCTAACAAATTTTCAAATTCCCAGTTCTATTAATAGTTTTTCTATGACAGTAGGTCATCTATATATAGGTAATCAATCAGTATGTGTATAGTGTTAAAGATTTATAAGTGTACATTTTTTTGATCTACATATAGTTTCACCCCTATGACATTATATTTGATGAAATTTGTATTTAATATATTATTTTAATGTATTTAATTCCATTTTAAATCCAATTACTCCTATCTTCATTTTTCTTGATGGTCAGGGTGCCTTTACTCAGTCAAACTGCATAGTCTTGACCAGATCCGCCATTAATGGAAAATACAAATCATATCTAAACCACTGCACCATTTATATTTTCAAAAGGACCATGATACATTACGCACTTATTCTACATTTTTATTTATCCTAGTGTGAGGTTCCCCAAACCACTATTTCCAAGGATTTTTGTGATTGTGACATCCTTTGATCATTTCCTCATAGATCATTTACTCATGCATGTACACCCCCAGTTTTGTTGCAAGAAGAAACTATCAACCTATATTCTATATAATTTATGTTCTACATCCATTATTTTGGGTTATGTGACTAGTTTACTCCCATTTATCCTTTACATGTGATTGAATGTGACCTCCATGATTCTAATGGAGATTTATTAGGTGTTGGTTGATTTAGTTATTTGGTGGCATCCTATGATGGCTGCATTCCTTGCGGGATATGTGACTACGATCCATTGTGTTGGCCTATTCTCAATAAAGGAATGGTATAAAACTTTTGAGGTAGTTTATTTTAGTATTATCTCTTTAATTTATGTTTATTTTTAGATTTATCATTTTTTTCCACAAGATCACAATGTAATTGAAAAAATAAATATTTGAAACAGATCAAAGATTGGGTATTAATTTCCAAGAGATGTTATTGCCTCTTGATTTTTTAGATAGCATGATATCTATTATTTAATTATTTAATATAATTTTATTGATGTAAATTGGTAATGAATGCAAATTTTTGATTGTTTATGAATTACGTTTCTAATGTAAAAGATGCATGTTAATGAATCTAGTTATTGTAGATGTGATATGATGATAATAAAATGGGTGCAGTTATGAATGTTTAATTGAATCAGTTAACCCAAGATGTAAATAACAACCTATTGTGTGTTAAAATATAATACCTTATAAGGATATGATTGACCTTATTTATTGTATAGGAAAATCACTATAGACATTGGAGCTGTGAGTTTTGTTTACTGTGAAGGAAAAATCCCTTGTTTAAGGTCAAGAGCCCAACCACTATTATATTAGTTTCCTACTACATTAATTTATTGTTTCTACCGAAGATTATTGATCCTGGAATTGTTTTGTGTTATGTGGATGTAGTGAAAATAAGTGGTTGTGGCGGTACCACTTGATGCCTGGAGTGTCTATATGCATCGGGTTATGCATGTGACTGTTATGGAGGGAACTGTGGATGATGGAACGATTTCAATCTGGGATTAGCCATCAATGTGAAAGTGGAATTAATTAATCATATTTTTTTTCAATATATTTTACATTCCCCAATTCTAAAGGCATCTGTTCATTCTAACCCTCCTTCAAAAATAGTTGAAGATCTGTAGGGTATGCCACAGGCCTTCCATGTTTAGCTTCTCAAGGAAGTATAGGTCTATCCTACGGAAATAGGTGGAAAATCTTGATGGGTAGTTCATATTCTAGATATATTGATCCCCATAGATTTGGTAGCATTGAATTAATTTTGAGAATGTGTGGAATTATAGAATGTGAAGATTTTATTAATAAATTATTGATAAATGATTTTTATCGTGTGGGGTTGGAGAAGGCTAGGATGTAATGTAGTGGTTATAATTTTGATGAACTATGGACTTGGTTTTCATATTCTTATATGGAATGTATATTGGATGGTATTATAATTTAATATAATTTGGAATTGATAATGGTTATTTAATGTTTAATGATTTAATCCGTGTGTAGTGACACTTATAAAAATGGATAAAGTAACACAATATCGCTATTTAAATGGTTCTGTTATTATATGATATCTAGTACTAGAAGTGGAAGAGTGGAGTGTGAAAAACATTAGATATATTTAATTATAATACTATGTTTTTCTTATAGTGTGGTTGTGATTTATATTATACTGTGAACTTTTTGTGTTTATATACGTTACTCCACCCTATCAGTTCTAGGTGTGTGTGTGTTTTTACCAATATCCCAGTGGTAGGATTGATGGATGAATACCCCATTTCTCCTCGATATATTCCATTGTTAGTTACTTTTTCTGGTATACATAGTGGTTGGTATTCCCCATATTTGATTTTAGAGGGTTTTAATGGATTGTGTCTATTTCACACACATGTATTTTGGATATATTTTTGTATGGACTACTATCGGTATAATATGTATAGGATGTGATGGATTAAGGTTACTTACTCATTGTATGGCCTGTAATTCCTAGAGGTATAATACCTAATGTATGGTACATGTTATAAAGGCATTGGTGGCTCTATAAAACAACCATGTAACTTTTTGATGTGTGGTTGTGGTGGTGAGTCGCACAAGGTTCATGTTGCAGTGTTACACCCTGGTTTTTATGGGCATGCCTTTTTTGAGATGGATACTTAGGATGGGCGATGTTGAGGAAAAGTGAACAACCATTGGGGAAGTGGTATATGGGACCCAATAATATTATTTATTATATTCTATATACTTGTATGCGATAATAAGTGAGAGTAGTCATAGAGTGATTTTGAACGTAGTATACATGTTTAGGTGATGAGTTAGTTTCACATATTGTTCCTTGGGGATTAACATGATTTCATTACTATTGCATGATATGATCTAGATAGTATCCTTATGAGTATAATTTTATACCCACCCTATGAAATCCAAACTTTTTTTAGTTTAATTTGAGCAGGTTGGTTATCAGGGTGGTTATTACAAGATCGAGGCTTCGTAGGAGCTGTTTGGACTTTGTGGTCACTTCGATTTTACTTTATTTTGGTACTTGAAAATTTATTCTAATTTTTTGAATATTTTATGAAATTATATATGTGTTATTTTGTTTTCTTTAATATTGTATTCAGATCAAGATTTCATTGTTTTCTATCTCATAGCTCTATTTCACTAGTGTTCTCTTAGAGGTTAATTCCACCCATCTGTGCTTTTTCTATACCATCAGTGCTAGTCAACAAACTGGGCCCTAATAGAGGTGTGAATTTGGGGGTCATTATCTCTCTTCTCACATAGGTAGCCTTTGAGGGATACAATATTTTCGTAGGGGGGTGTGATAGAGTGGTATTAGTTGTCTGGTTTATGGATAGGATATAGGTTGGAGTTTTTCATATTTGATGTTGCTTGGGTTTATAGGGAAACAATGTTAGTTATTCATATATAGTGATGTAATTAATGGATAATTGTTGAGATGCATGTATTTAGGGCCCCCTATGATTTAATTCATAGACCTTTGGGTTTATAGTTCCTTCTAAATGAGGTCATACTGGTTGTAGGTTATATTCATAGGAAAGGATCATACATCAATCTTCATTTCTCCTATGTTTTCCTAGGTAATACTTAGGATATATTAATGTAAAATAAATAAACTAAAATAAATAATTAATGATAATTTCTTCAATATTCCATGTTTAAGAGCTAAAACTATTTTTTAGGTCTGGATCTAGGTCGATGTCCTCGTCATGTTTGCATATAAAATGTTCAGCATATTGTTCCAGCAGATCGCCGTAGTGTAGAGATTTTTCGATCACAACACATTGAGGAGGAAACTCTGAGAGTTTCAGCATTAGAGTCAGCATAAATAAGAGGGCAATATTTTAGATGTAGTCACAAAATACTGGTTGGGGTGTTTGACATATACTTCAGTTTTATCTGTTCTCAGAAGGAGCACTTGGTATCATTGGTTGTGACAATAAGTGGTGGGAAAGTGAGGAAGTGTTTGTTCTTGTTCCTCATGGATCATGAGTATTCCATAGTCTCTTGGGAGGAGTTTCGATATTAGTTCAGAGTCATGTTTCATTCATTGACTGTGAAGGTGGCTAGTCTCTTTGACCAACTAACCCTTAGACATGCGATATCCATTGTATAAGAGTTTGGAATCTATTTTATAAATCTTTTGGGACATTATTTTGACATTTTTTTATATAAGGAGTCTAGGGAGAGTCGTTTCGAGGAGAATTTGTATCTAGATATCCTGTGAAAGGTCACTTTTTTTATGCTGAAGATGTTTCTTGAGGTGCTATAAAGGGTCGAGTTCATCAACATGTCATTTGAGAGAATCATATCATCTTGATAGGTAAGTCATAAATATTCCTCATTAAGTAGATCTTTTCTTAGGGGTTCCAGGTTTTTTGGGAAAAAGAGTTTTTGTTCTGCTGGGGGTAAGTCCCAACCATCGATGTCGTGATTTTTTGGGGAAAGGGAATACAAATCCTATTCTAAGGGATTGGGTGATTGTTTTTATTGTGGAGGTTAATTATATTAGTGACCATATTGCTCTAAACTTTTTATTAGTCCACATTCATCATGTTTTCAACATCATGTTTTTCTTTTGAGGATGTTTCAGCTGTGGTAGCAACAACAGGCTGCACCAGCTTTGGATCAACAGAGAGTAGAGGGGGTACGAATAGGATATCCTCAAAATGATCCCTGTCCTCATAGAGTAGTGAAAGGATGTGGAGGTGCTCACTTTCGTGGTCATGGAGGCTGTGGAGCTGGTCATTCTGAGCTTCATGCATTAGTGTTTCTAGTTCTAGGTGAGCGAGACATCATTTGAGTTACCCGTTTCATGTTTTCCTCTTGGGTAAATCTTTTGTTTGATTTAGGGGAGATGCACTCCTTCATATCTTGGCCATTTTCCATGCTTTTGGACTTTAGGTAGAGAGGCTTCTCGTTCCCTTAACATTGACTATTCCAATTAGAGGCCAAAATGATTTTTTTGAAGTATATAGATATTATGACCAAGTGCTGGGGAAGCACCGGTCTCAGGGATATTTCCAATTTTTATGAAAACTACCATATTAATCCATCCTCAACATGGATTTTTTGTATTTCATACAGGATATGATGGATTTCTTTAGGTGTTAGGTGGTGTCATTTAATTCTGATGGAGATCCAACCTTGTATTTTTGGAGATCAAGACCCCTTGAAAGGTCATAGGCATGTTCCGTCCTTGTCATAATTAATGGATGAAATTATGTTGACTTCCTCATAGGTTCATTATTTGGTGTTTCCCAGGGTCGTAGAAGAGTACCAAGATGTATTTATATAAGATGTTTCAGTGTTACCCCCTTGATGGGAGATCGAGTTTGAGATCAATCTATAGCCATGCATGTCTCAAGTATCAATATATCCCTATAGGATGGATCCTTTTTAGTAGTGCAAGCTATGTATACAGCTCGATGGTCTATTATAGTGTGGTTTTTTAGCTGAAAATGTCACTGTGGTGTGCACCTGTATTGTTCATGGAGAAGGATACAACAGATTTCCAGTTGTGTGTCAATTATAATCACTTTAACCAAGTGATAGTGAAGAACCAATAACCTATTTCATGGATTGATGATTTATTTGATCAACAGAATGGTCAGATTTAGTACCTGATGATTAGTTTTTAGTCATAATATCATCAGATGCATGTGAATGATGAGGTTATGAAGAATACTTCTTTCCATATTCATCATCGAAATTATGATTTTGTTTAGATAGAATTAGGTGTATTTAATGATCTAATTGTGTACATGGGATTGATGAAAGTTGTATTTCATGAGTTCTTATATATTTTTTTGGTGGTTTTATTGATGAAATCCTTGTGTAATCCACATTTGAGGATGATCAAGTTGGGAATCTATTTTCAGATTTGGGATTTCTTCATTGTCAGTAATTTTTTGGGACATTGTCAATGTACATGTTTTGGGCTCGAGAAGTCTATATGTTGGGGCATGTTGTATTCTAGTAGGGTGTAGTTTTGGATCCATCAATTATAAAAGATGTTTTGTCATTGGTATCGCCCATGAAAGTGGGAGAGGTGATAAGTTTCCTTGGTCTTATGGGCTATTACATGAGGTTTGTAACTAATTTCTCTTTGGTTTTGACTCACATGAAAACATTGAATAGAAAGGATCATGTATTCATATAGACATATAATTAATAGGAATGTATTATGTATCTGAAAGATAATTTGGTCAGTGCTATGGTTCTTTGTCTTCTAGTAGAAGGATTTTGGTTTGAGGTTTTATGTGATGCTTCATGTATGGTGTTAGGTTGTGGTCTGATGCATTATAGAATGGTCGTTTTTATGATTCTCAACAGTTGTGTCCCAACAAACATACATATTCCTCCCATGCTCTCTAATATCCAAAAATGGTGTTTTCCTTGATGTTTTGGAGACATTACCTCATTGGTGAGCATTTTGTGGTCTTCATTGTTCATGAGATCATGATGTTTTTTTTCTCTCATCATAAATTGAACTTGCACCAGTGTCGATTGATAGAGTTCTAATAGGATTTAAATATCAAAATTTCATATAAACTTCTAAACTGTAAATTCATAGTTGATGCAAAAAATCAAAGAAGTTAGGTGGTGATACAGTGTAGGAATCAGGTGATTTTTGGAGAGTGATGGAAGAACATTCAACATTACCTCTCGATTTGGTAGAATTCAGGGGGAGGAGGGTGGGTAGTGGTTATATTTTTTAGATGATAGTGCAGTCATATCTAGAGAAGTAGGTAGAAGTGTCCGAGTTGGGGGATCCTGATGTGGAGGAATATAGAGGCCATGTTGTTTGTGTTAAGTCCCCTGCTGGTTGGTCTGAGGATGAATAAAAGCAGGTCTTGTTTTAAGGAAAGATTTTTTTCCTTTTTTCATTGTGTCAGATGGTTCCCAGAGAGTTCCGAAGTTAACAATAAGTGGTATATCCTAGAATGAAAATGATGTACCAAGAATTGAGAGGTCAATATTGGTGGGATGGGTTGAAGTGTGAAGATTTTGAGTTTGGGTCTTGATGCTTGGTCTCCAAGAAGATGAAGGTTGGTAACTATTTTCTGGGTGTTTTAATATAACCATTAGATGTTCCTCAGTGGAAGTGGGTGTATATCTTGATGGCGTTTGATACTATTTTACCTAGATAATGGAGAAAATATGACACTAAATGGCTGGTTGTGGATTGTTTTATGAAATCATCCTACTTTATACAATTCAAGGAGTCACACTCGTTGGAGGTTTTTTTGTTCTAGTATCTGGATGATGGGTGAGGCTCCAAAGAGCTCCAAGGTTGATCATTTTTATTTGAGGTCCTTGTTTTTTCTCGTGACTGTGGAGATTACTCCAACATTCATTTGGGTTCACATCTATTCCTTATAGTTACTTTTCATCAATAGACGGATAGTCATATAGTGTGGACCATCTGGAATACTGAATACATGTTGCACTCTTTTGTCCTAGATTTTGGTGGGTCATGGATGAAGAAATTACCCTTTGTAGAGTAATCATACAAAAATAGTTTTCACTCTACCATCGACATGATTCTATTTGAAGCCCTAAATATATGGCCTTTTTGTTCCTTGTTAATCATGACTTGGGTCAGAGAGTTAGCAATTCTTGGTCCGAAATTAGTATATAGTATGAAAGACATGGATCAGTTGATTTATAAGATGATGAAGGGTGTGAATGTTCATCATAAATCCTATATAGGTCATAGGAGACCTTTATAGTTTAACGTTGAGGATCACATGTTTTTCAAGGTGAATCCTCGTTGTGGGCCATGACGGTTTGGTTGTGGGGTTGAGCATTCTCCCTAGTTTGTTATACATTTCAGCGTATTGGTTTAGGTGGGAGCCATAGAATATCATGTATAACTTCCCCCGCATATGTGCATGATACATATATTTTTTCATGTGTAATATCTCTTTCATTATCATCATGATGACTCTCACATCATCGATTGGGAAGAGATCGATGTTGATGATGATGTATCCCTCAAGGAGAGCCCTATAGAGACCTATAACAGCACGGATAAGTTTTTATGAAGGTGAGATGTCCCCTTATTATGTGTCATGTACTTGAATGGTGGTGTAGATGAATGTACATGGTAACAAGAGTTGTAGATACGTGTTTAGTACCCCGTGTTTTTTGATGTTTTTCTCTTCTCTAGAAACATTTCATGTTTTGTTATTGTAGTCTGTTTCCATTAATTTGATAGATTTGTCTTGTTTCAGGTTGTGTATTTCTCACTATTTATAGTTATCTCTCCCTAAAGAGTTCAAAGGAGCTTTTTTGGATGTGACTAATCATTTGTGGTGGTGAGAGCCTTGAGAGTTATCTCACGGGGTGGATATTTTGAAGACCCCTCTTCTATTTCCTATCATGGATGGTTTTGGATTCTCGAGAATGATAATGTTTTGAGAGGTAACTAATGTTATGAAATCTAAATCTCAGTCCCATTCCATTGTGAAAATCTAGTGTTTGGTTTGTTCTGGGAGACCAAGGTGACTTATTTCGAGATATTTTCCAAATTTCATGTTTTGTGAAGAGTGTTTCCGGGACGATAGTTCATATATAGATAGGTCATTTATTAGTATGGCATTTATCACTAGGTCAAATATCTGTAGATCATCAATTGGTGGGTCATCGATCCGTTGGTGTACAATGTTTCTATATTGGTACATGTAGTGCATTTCCAACTTCCTACAGTTTCACCCATTTGATTTTATCATTGATTTAAAATTTATTCAAAGCCTTGTTTTATCAAACATATGGTTTTTTGAAAGATTATAACACATATAGTAAATTTTTACAAGGTTTCAGGTGCATTTACTCGATCAAACCACATAGTCTTCACTAGATCCTCCTTTAATTGAAAATCTAAACTGTATCGAAACCGCTTCTCCGTTTCGATTTTCAAAAGGGCAGAGATACTTTTTTACATTGTTCTTTATTAAACTTTATCTTGAGGTAAAAAATCGTGAACCAATTTTTTATGATATGTGTGATTGTTCTATCCTTTGATCATTTCACTTTTTTAGCTTTTCCTAATGCATGTGCACCCCCTGTTTTCGTGCAACCAGGAAGTGTCGATCCAACTTCTATATAAGGTATGTTCTACATCTATTCTTTTGGATTCCTTGATTATTTTTCTCATGTTTCTCATTCCCATGTTATGGAATGTGATATCTGTGTTTCTAATGGATCTTTCTTGTGTTTTGGTTGATGTGGATGTTTCCTATAATCCTCTGGAGGATTCATTCATTACAGTATAGGTGATCATGGCCTATTTTTTTTCCCCATTCTCAAGCAAGGAACGTCGAAAATTCTTCTAAGTGTGGGGATTCATGTATTCTCTATTTTAATTAAGTAAAGTTGTAGAGATATCATGGTTTCTCACCTGGATAATAATGGAATTAACATAATATATATGTGAACCATATTAAATAATTATTATCAATTCCTAAGAGATCAGATTGCCTTATGATTTGATAGATTGTGTGATATCTATGATTTTATTATTTTCCATTTCATGATTGTTGAATATTGATAAATACCATAAAAATGTGATTATTTTTTATTTAATTATCTAATGATAAATTGGAATTTTAATGAAATTGGTTGTTGTTGTTAAGATTTGATGATAATCAAATTGATGTAGTTATGAATGTTTAATTGAATCAGTTAATTCAAGTTGTAATAAAAAACAAGTTGTGTGTCAAAATATAATTCCATGTAGTTTTTAGAGTTACCCAATTTCTTGTAATGTCCATGTTCCATAGGCATTGGAGCTATGTTCACACATTGTGTGTGAATGATAAATTAATTTTTAGGGACTAGAGCCCAATTGATATGTTATTTGATTCCAGTTTCTTGTGTTATGGTATGATCCTGGGATGGAAAATAATGGAAGGCTGATGTGGTATAAGGAGGAAGGCATGCCTTGTGGTCTCTATGGATGTAGTTGACACCTCGTGTGGAGGGATACATCAGTTTAATAATGTGGGTGTCAGGTATGACACTAGGGATGATGGAACATGTTGAAGCTATCCTTCAACGTCAGCATGATAGTGGATATTTTTAAACTTATTTTTTTTTCTATTTTACGTTCCCCATTGATTGAGGATTATGGTATTGATTACCCTCCTTCTAAAAGAGGTGAATACTTGTGTTCTACTCAATTTGCATTCCATGTTTAGCATCTTGAGGATGGATAATCCTACGCTCAAGCTATAGTTGGAAAATACTTGATGGGTTGTTCATATACTCACTGTGTTGTGACCCTAATATTTGGTATCTCAAAATTCTTTTCTAGAATTCCTCCAATTGTAGAAAATGAAAATTTTATTAATAAAATATTGAATAAATGATGTTTAACCTGAGGGTTTGGAGCATGTTAGGATGCAATGATGATGTTATACTTATGTGGAACGATGGCTTTACTTTGGTTATTCTTTAGGGAATGGATCTTGGTTTGAAAGATAATTAAATGTAATGTTGAATTGATAATTGTTAATTATTGTTTACTGATTTAATTAAATTATATTGAATCTGATAAAAAGGGATAATGTAATGTAATATATCTCTTTAAATGGTTATGTGAGTATATGATATCAAGTCTAGCTATGGAAGTTGGGAGATCGAGAGACGTTAGCAGCAGTTGATTCTATTACTTGGTTTTTCCCATAGTGTGGTTGGGATATATATTATACCATATAATTTTTTTGTTTCTATACTTTACTCTAACCTTTTGTTTATGGAAACAAACACCCTAGTGATTCTGAGCCCTTTGGGGTGTTTTTTATACAACATCCCAACAAGGGATGGGTGGTTGACTTCCCCATTTATCCCCACTCTCTTCTCTTTATAGTTACCTGTGATGGAATGCACGCTGGTTAGTTATCATCATATATGTGTGTAGAGGGTAATAATGAATTTTTTCTATTTAACACAAATTTATTCTATATACACTTTCCTACTGTATACTATAGGTATAACTCGTATTGTCTATGATTGATTAAGGATCCTTACACACCATATGTTTTGTACTAAATTCAGTTATAATACCCCATGTATGATAAAGATTATGTAGGCTATGGTGGATCCCTAAAACTTTTGAGTTTCATTTGGTTATGTGGTGGTTCTAGTGAGTTTAATGACGTGCATGTTGTGGTGTTATTCCTAGGTGTCTTTCGGAATTCCTTTTGGGAGATAGATACTCATGACATTCGATTCTAGAGAAAGAGGGAAACCATTGGGGAAGTGGTAGCCATGTACCCTTGATAACCATTATTATATTATATAATCTTTTCTGCGATTCTCGGTGAGAGTATTCCTGGTGATGTTTGGATCTTACTATAACTATTTATGTGACATGTTAGTTTCACTTGGTGTTCACTCTAATTTAGCATGATTTATTTTCTTTTTCACGAGAATATCTGAGGAGGATCGTACTATGTATACTTTTATACTCAGACTACATTATATAAACTATTTTTCATGAAATTTGGTGAATAATGGATATTAGTTTAGTTATTACTAGCTAAGGGTTCTGCTGGAGTTGTTTCGGCTTCATGGTAGCTTCCATTTTACATTTGTTTGGAACTTTTAGTTTCCTTTTTAGTTTAATTAGTTTTTCATGACATTACATATGTATTCTTGGGTTTTATTTTATATTGCAGTCTCACCATGAGTTGGTTGGTTTCTATCTTATCTATCTCTTTCGCATGTGTTCCCTTAAAGGGTAATTCCTCCAATCAGTATTTTTTCTATACCCTTAGTGCTAGTTTGCAACCTGGGACCAACTGGAGGAGGGAATCAGGGGTCATTATCTCTCTTCCCACATTACCAACCTAGGATGGGTACACATTGGGAGGAGGGTTCATGACATAATACCATTCACTATAAATGATACCCTTAGAATTACTTTATTTCCCTCAACAAAAACCATCATTATTCATGGTCAATTCATTGATTGGTTCCCTTATTTTCGAAACATAACAACATTATACCTTTCCTTTGAGATATTCTATCGGTTTTCTCTTTCCACATTACTAACATGAGGGAAATTGATATTTCTTTCCTCTATGGTCTCCGAAACCCATGCTCTAAAAAAATATATTTCTCTTATTTTATGACTCTATGTATTTTTTAATGTGTGAGTTTTTAACCATATATCATGATATATAATTTGAAAGAATCATAATATGATTCACTATAGTTATCAACAAATTTGGATTCTCATAATCACTAAATTTTCAATAAAAATTGTTTTTATCATGAATTTTCTAGGTTCTGGGGATTGAATAAAACCAAAAATAAAATTGTTAGAAATATTATTCTTAGTGATAAATTATATAATGATGGAAAATCATTCTTAGCATATCTAAATCCTGGGACCATGTTTCCAATCTATGTCTCCTATGGATTAACCTATCTCATTATTGGTTATCATCTAACAAAATAATTAATAATGGATCGGAAGGAAAATGTGAGTAACCCAACTATATCCCCCGAGAGTTCCATATTAGGTGCATAGTAAGGGCACACTCATCATTCTCCCAAATTATAGATGAGATATACTGGGAATATTATTTTTAAAACAATTAACCCTTGATGAATTTGTGCCAAAACATGTCTATTTATTATATCTAGCTAGATATTTATGTAACATCCTTCCCAATCATATTGGAATGAGAGGGATGGGGAATGTTATTTAGCCTAAAAGATGTTCCAAAGGATCTAGAGGCGGGAAATAAATGTCGAGGGCTTGGATAAAAAATTGGGGAATGATTTACCCTAGAGATAAAATCAACCAACCGAAAAGTCCATTATCAAAAAACTACATGATTCATTTCAACCAAACAACCCAAAACATACATTACCAAATGATATCCAAATTATTCAAAAAAACCCCAAATTCCAATACAACAAAACAAAAAACCATTATACAAACAGATGACAACACAAATAGATCCCAATGAACTTGTACACCATCCATATCTCCCCACCAATATCTACACTCCATGAAACCAAACATCACCAAAGCATCATGCCAAACTGCTTGTATAATGAGATTACTTACTCTTAACAGTGTCTCGGAATATAGTATTTTAAAAAGAACCCTTGTTCCAATGTAGGGGGAGTAATAATACATAGTAGAAATTCCCCAAATTAATTCCCTAAAAATGACACTAGGAAATAACTGTTAGCACATTTATGTAAAACAGTTTATATAACACATTAAATAGGTCAACAATAATGAGTAATCCCAACACACCCTTAACAAGACACCATAAAAACCATGAAACCCAAAGTAAAGCTAACTAACCTTTCCATAAATGAGTTCACACTTTCATATTAGCCTAAAAAAATCAACCTTTCATAGAATCGCATAATAGGGAAACCAAAAGGGTAGAGCTACCATCCATTTTGTTCACTAAATTTCCATCTAGTGGTGCTTCTCGACCACCATCCATCATGTTGTCCCTTCCATCTACTATCCATAACCTTTTATTATGAGACTTCCCTCCCACATACACAAAATCAAGACACACTATAACCCATAATCAACCAACAAACATAAATCCCCATGTCAACATAATAAGAACACTATCATTTCCAACACATGCCAATTCACTTCAATAAATCTCCAATTAATTGAAAACACCCTTTAACCAACTTCACATGCCCAAAAAAATTTCAATAACAAAAATTATTGTAAACCATATTTTACATTAAAAAATTTTATAATCAACCACTAATGATTTTAAAATCAACAGTTTAAAATCACACAACAATGTCCCTTTTTGAAATAATAACCCATTTTCCCCAAAATCCCCAAATCATCGCTAAATTGGTTGGAAAAAAGATTTGCACATCGTTATCACAATTAATATAATGTAAAATAAATTAATTGACACCAAGGACACAAATTCTAACCATGTGGAGTAGATAAGGAATCCACCTACCTTTAAGGTTATGAAAAAATCGACCCACAAGCAACCAGACCAAAAATTTGGTGAATGCACCACCAAATCAGCTCTAGATCCTCTTCCCTAACATCAATAATCCTTAAAATCATCACTTCAGAAAAAAACCCCTATACATACACACAATGGATGGAGAGCTAGAAAATCAGGAGAGAGGGAAGATTAGACCTAGAGAAAACAAAATAGAACCAAAGAGAAGAGACTTACCTAGAGAAACTACCTTCTAAACACCTTGAAACCCCTTCTAATTACTTCCAAAATTTGTGGGAGAGCCCCTAAAACCCTTCAGAACTAAAAATATTGAGTGAGACTCGAGTTGGAGGCTGTTTAGAGGGAAATTGGTCGAGACCTATTGAACTCGGACAAGAAAATCCCTTCTTTATGTGGGCGCATGGTTAGCAAACATGGTTTGAAAAAACCTGCGCTAACCATGTGCACGCCACTGCTTCAAGAGAAGGGGTCCGACATAGTTTTCTCGCATGGTTTGGAAACTTCTTCACAAACCATGTGAATCCCACTATCTCCCCCTACATGGTTACATATATAAATCACAATGATTTCCCATACCGTGCTCAAACTGTGCACCCTTATAAAAGCCTACGAACATATTAGAAACTATTCTAGTCTCTCCCAAGATCTTCCAAAATCCTCCCAAGAAATTAAACACATAAAAATACATAAAAAATAATACATATGGATTTTAAATTCTCTTCCACCATTTGAAATTCCATCCATAGAATGTAGAGAAGCATCACTTTTCTGAAAGATGTCGGTCCATTAGTCGATATCTCTTTCTCCCACTACCAAGTCTCCTCTTGAATATGACCATGCTACCAAAAAACCTAAAATAAACAGATACTTTTACCATGAAATACTTTCTATTTCCTATCCATAATCTGCACTCACATGTACACCCAAGAAGCATTAGGTTTTAGCTCAACATGATCCCAACAAATTACATAGTAACTATCTGGTTGATTCTTTTCCAACTATGGCACATTAAAGTAATTATTCACCACACTAAACAATGGTGGAAAATACAATAGATAAAACAACTCTCCAATGCGTTCTAGTACCTAAAAATCCCAATATATCATAGAGGTAACATACCCTACCATCGAAATAGATGATGTCCAAACCTAGGAGAGATTCTCAAAAACACCTGATCACCCTCCTTGAACAACAACGATCGATGAGGATGGTATGTATACAATTTCTATTGACTATGAGATATCTCCATCTATTTCTAGATCAACATGATTTTCTATATAGTCTCTTGGAAAAGACTCGGTCCAATCATCAAAATCTCACATGTTTCTACCCAACATAGTAGAGGATGACACAGATGCCCAAATAATACCGCAAACGGGGACATGGGTATTGATTCCCGTTAAATATTATTATAGGAGAACTCAACCAATGATAAGTGATCCTCCTGTGTACTAATACAATCCATGAAACAAGACCTTAACATATCCTCCAATGTCTGTATTTTCCTCTAAGATTTTCCATCTATATGAAGATGATACACAATGTTCATAGTCAACTCTATGTTAAGGGTTGGCTGCACGGATTTCCAGAAATGAGATGTGAACCATGGATCTCTATCTAATATAGTAAAATATAGAACACCATGACTCTTTACAAGCTCTCAAATATAGATTTTCGATAGATCCTCCACCGTAAGGGATTAGAAAATTGGAATAAAATAGATTGACTTTGTGAGTCAATACACAATCACACATATGACACCATTCTTGATGGATGTTCATGGGAGACCCATCACAAAATAAATTTCTATTTTCTCACATTTCTACACCAAAATAGGTAAAGACTAGAACATTCCTTCTATCCAATTAGGCTCTACCTTGACTTGCTGACAATGTCAAGAATCTCGTGACAAACTTGGCCACATAAATTTTCATTGTAGCCCACAAAAACTGCACTTTCAACCACTTATACATCTTCTGAACCCACCTTAAATGACGATATGCTCTGAGAAGTTCCTCCTAACAATCCACAGGTACCGGAGTTTGATTCAAAAAAACACAAAACTAAAGTATCATTTAGTTCCCATCCCTCTATGGTCTCCCCAACACTGAGTTTCGACCCCATCACCACACATTTATTATCAGATGAATGTGCCTTTTTAACCGTACTATAAAATCCATGAACCAAAGAAAATGGAAATAAGACCACTCTGTAAACTATGTCCTCACATTACAACCACACTTCAGCTATGACCAACATCAATTTCCCCCAATATTATAACTATTTCACCACCTGATCATAGGATTTCCAACATAAATCATCCACCACTAAATATCCCTTACTTGGTGTTTACATGACATCGAAATCGAACATCTAGAGATATTCCAACCATCTACTTTGCCAAAAATTCCGGTATCTATTTGGGAAAGTATGCTATAAACTCTTTTGATCGGTAAAAACTGTAAATTTATAACTGAATAGATAATGACACCACATATTTAAGTCATGATTCATTTCTGCGAACTCCAATTAATGTGTTGGGTTATTCTTCTCATGAAAACTCAACTAGAATGACCTATATACAACCACATGACCCCCCCCTAGAATGAGAACACACCCCAACCCCGATCTTGATGCATCACAATACACCACGTACCATTTCTCTAGTTCAGGAAAAACCAATATTGTTGCTAATGTAAGGCTACCCTTTAGCTCTTCAATGCATTTAGGACAGTGCCCATCCCATTTATATTTCATATTCTTCTTTTTCAAATTTGTCATCGGTGAAGCCAATCATGAGAAATTACGTACAAAACATCGGTAATACCAGATAGACCAAGGAATATTTACATATCAAAAAAGTTATTTGATGGTTACCATTGGATAACAACCTATACCTTTTCTAGATCAACGAAATCACCCATCTCAAAAATAACATGGCTACATAAATGACCCACCTATATACAAAAGTCACACTTTGAAAATTTGGAATACAACCGATTGTTCCTCAAGACCCATAACATGATCACAAATTGTTTCTCATGATCTAACATTGTCATCGAATACGCTAGTATTTCATCCACAAATACCACCACAAAATATTATATATATCTTTGAAATATTCGATTCATCAATTCCATGAACACCGATAGTGATTTCGTTAGACAAAAGGGAATAATCACATACTCATAATGGATATATCTAGTTCTGAAATGGTTTTTGGTAATATCCACCTTCCTCACCAGAAATTGATGATATCCTAACCTCAAGTTAATCATGGATAACCTATGTTCTACCATCAACTGGTCGAAAAAATCATTAATATGTGGAGGTTGATATCGGTTATTTCTCATAACCTAATAAAGTCTACGATAATTATAATACCCCAGACTTAAACATTACTTAATCTTGAGTTATTTCAAGAATACATGTTGAGGATCTTTTCAGGTTTAGAGTTTTAGATAATTTGATCATAAATGATGCATTACATTCCATATTTAAAAAAAGTGGTTACATAAATGATAGTATTCATTTTTTCCCATCAACGGAAACATATTTAAAACAAATCATGGATTCTTTAATGAAACTTCCATGACACTATCATCACATCATGTACTTTTCCCTTGACCTATGGAAAACATTTCAAAAACATGGGATGAGAATAAAAAGCTCAGTAAGGGATATAAAAGTACGAAATGAAAACATTATTCCATGTATACATAATAATCAATTAAATCATACTTTACCCATGAAACATAAGCACTTTAACATGCCTCATCAAATCATGAATAAATCATATAAATCATAAGACATAAAGGTATCTTGAGGCATTTATAACATTCTTACTTAGGGAGTAACCCTCATGGTTACGTTTGGAAAACCCATCACAATATATTCCCAAAATCTCTGTAGAGAAACCTTAAAATTTAACCCCTTCGCGTTACCCAATTCATTAGAGAGATATATCGGGCTCACCCGTCGTTAGTTTATATCAGAACCACCCATCTTCATAACAATTCCCAGGAACCATAACATAATTTTATCACATAAAACATACATAAAGGAAACATAACAATTCCACATTTCAGTCCCAAGATATCAATACAAAAAAATTGATATAATAAAACATTATGAAATTCATTTTCAATGCCAAAATAAAATAAAAGTAAAGAATGATATTTATTTTTTATTTTGAAAAGAGTTATGTCTTGTAGAGGAAGCTGAAACTCAAATAATGGTCACGGCAGTGGAGAAGTCGTTGTCGCAACATAGGTACGACAAAAACATTCCATTTTGTCGTTTAGTATAATGATTCATATAAAAATATTCCTTTTTAATAAAAGTAAAAGTCAAAAGGTATTATACACCATATAAAAGCAAGTTGTGTATAAACTAAAAAATCCATCAATAAAAGGAGATTGAGACGAAGTCCTATACCTCATATCCGACTTGACTTGATTGTTCTTTAACCTCCTAAATAATAATCTTGAGTTAATTTCTACTTTCCTAAGAACCTTTTTCAAGTTCATTATTCATTTTATATCACTTATTACCATGTTATGAACACTATGTAATTATTTAAGTTAATAATTGTCGTTTTGTCGATCATTGGTACTTGAGTCAAAAATAAACTCTATACAATTACAATTTGTTCATGTGGTAAAATATCCATTATATACAGAATTATATTCATGATGTAGATATTATATATATATATCATATATATCTAGTATATACTTGCATTTATAATATTACATAACATTTTGAGGTAAGAAATGAAATGCACCGTTCATGGAGACGGTAAGCCGTACGTACGCATGAACGCTACTTTCATTTATATTTCTTACTTAATTGAGTGAAATAATAATGATATAAAGGTATATTATAATTACAGAATAATATCATATATAATATCATTAAATCCATCCCTTATACGTCCCACATATGGAATTAACGAATCAAATCACTTTGAGGGGGCGGTAGTCCGCACTTCCTAAAATGAAGATATCGTGTTTACCCAAAATGGAAAGCATAAAGTATGCCATAAATGAAAAATACACAAGAATAAGGAAAAAATAAACATATAATATATAATATATAAATATAGTGACATATTAATGTCCACCTTTAATGGTGATAAAACAATATTGAACAATCATCGTTTCATGAGGCAAAAATTTTCCATCCACAGAAATAGTTTGTTCTTTAACCATTAGATGAAGTCTTTTGTATGTTTAGCTCAAATAATTCAGATAAAAACAACCTAGTATATTTATGATACTGGGATTTTTAAAAACGAAATGAATAAAAAGAGTTTAGGGGGTTGGAGAACAAAATAAACCAAAATAACACAAGTGAATACATTACATTTGAATTGGGTAACTCCTCTTGGTTTGAACCAAAAGGGTTTATTGAAGAGCTTCCTGCCTATGGAAAGGCTTATATGATGATGATAGGGATGTGTAGAAATGAAATGAGCAATGTTTGGCTGATCCAATGGCTTGAGAGGTGTGGGTAAGGTTGTAGAGGTGGGGGCCTTTTATAAGTGGAGAGGAGGGGCACTCTTGGAATGTAATGAAATGTTACTTTAGTTTAAAATGAGTTTCGGATTTTAAAGGTACCACATGGATATATTTCGACGATAAGTTGATAAGGGTTCGAAATATACTAATCTAATAGGTCTTTGAAATCATTAAGTCATAGATTTTACATAATCTTTTCGTTTTATTTAAATCGTTCATTAATGAGATAATCGTTGCATCATCACGATGTCATAAATAATTAAATTCATTTAATGTATAAAAATTATAAAAAAAACTATGATGTAGGAAATATTTTTATCTTTACAATGACTCTTTATAGTTTAAGATATCATTTATTTAGACAATCTTAAAAAAATTTTACTTGTGTGATACATTCTTTAGTGATATTCTGCTTTCTTTATAAATAAAAAGATAATGTGTCACTTTCACCCAAAAGTAATTCCATGGGGTCGCAAAATTTGGAACAAGAAATACCATGGTCATACATGACACAACCAGTAGCATTATAACACATGTTGGGGTCATTTTTTATTGTTGTGATATTATTTTATTATCTTTAACTTCCCGATTACTAATTAATCAAGATAATTAAAGATAATTACTGTTGTTATTATTCATGATTTCCTAAAAAAAGAGTCTTAATTACATAATTTGTACCCTCTGATTCCAAATATGGAATAAATTTTACCGAATTCAAAACAATGCAATTTCAATAATTAATTTAATAATAATTCATGTTGTCAAAACAAATAGCTGGTTTTTTTAAAACAATATCTATGAAAATATTGACAATTTTTTATGCACAAATTCATGGTTAAATTAGTCCCAATGACCACCATTGGATTAAATTGTATAAATATATTATATTTACCCTTTAAAACCGAAGAAAAAGATAATCTAACAATATAATTAAATTAGATGAAAAAGTAGTTTTGATGTGAAATGCAGTATTCTTCACTATTCATTAAAAATGAACATTGTCAGAAAAATACCTAAAATTTATCCAAAGTAAATTTCGATATCACAATATGAAAGAATAAATTTATTTTGACAAGTAGAGATTATAAAATTGTCAAAAGATAGATTTAAAAATGGTTCGCCATCAAAAGTCGGTAAAACATTGTTTTAAAAATATTTGAGTATTCTATGCCAAATATTGGATTTCTTCTCCTTTTAAGCCTCTAATGTACTATATAATTCATAAATATACATATATAATAATATATATTATTCATTACTTACATGGGATGTTACATCCTTACCCCCATTAGAAAATTGCGCCCCTGCAGTTTATTTACTTATCGAATAAGTGGGGGTATTTATCCCTCATTGCATTTTCAGATTCCCATGTTGCCTCTTCAGTCATGTGGTTTTTCCAAAAAAACATTACATGATGAATCACCTTATTCTGTAACACTTGATCCCTTTGGTCAAGAATCCGGACCGGTTGTTCCTCCAAAGATATGTTCTCTTCGAACTGATCAACCTCTGTACTCAAAACATGAGATGGATCTGGAATGTACTTTCTTAACATTGAAACATGAAAAATATTGTGTACCTAAGATAAACTCGGAGGTAATTCCACTCGGTATGAAACTGATCCAACTATCTCTAGAATTTCATATTGTCTAATGAACCTTGGACACAACTTTCATTTCTTACCAAATCGCATCACACTTTTACATGGAGATACATTGAGAAAAACATGATCACCTACCTCAAAAAAGAGATCCTTCCTCCTGTTCTCCGCATAACTCTTCTTCCTGCTCTGAGCTATTCTCATGTGTCTCTGTATCAGCTAAACTTTTTCTTCCAACTCCTCTACCAATTATGGTCCCATAAACTTCCTTTCACCAACTTCATCCCAGAAAGCTCTAGTTCGACACCGCTTCCCATATAATGCCACAAATGGTGCCATCTGTATACTGGAATGAAAACTGTTATTATAAGAAATCTCAACAAAATAAAGATGTTGGTCACAACATCCCTGATAATCTATAGAACAAGTACATAGCATATCCTCTAAAGTCTGAATCGTTTGTTCTGACTTCCCATTTGATTGAGGATGATAAGATGTACTAAAATTTTATTCATTACCCAATGACTTTTGAAGGCCTCTCCAAAAGTTACAAGTAAACCTTGGATCACGATCAGATACAATGGATAGAGGAACTCCATGTAACCTGACTATCTATTTAAGATAAAGATAGGAAAGTTGATCTAGGTAAAAATTGTCTCGTATATAAAGGAAATGACCAGATTTAGTGATGCGATCAACAATAACTTGGATTGTATTATTACCTTGAGGTGTCTTCGGCAATCCCACAATAAAGTCCATGGATATATTATCCCATTTCCACTCTGAAACAAGTAATGTCTGAAGAATACATTTTTGTTACTACCTCTCTTCTTTAACCTATTAACATGTCAACCACTTCAATGTAAAATCAGCAATATCTCTTTTCATTCAGTCCCACCAGTAATACTCTCGAAAATCTCTATACATCACAGTACTACCTGGATTAAGTGAAAACCGAGAACTATGAGCTTCACATAACAACATTGTCTTCAACTGTGATTCACAAGGAACACACAATCTCTTCCAAAATCTCAAAACACAATCATTATCAGTGTTGAATTCAAACAACTTACCCTTCTGGACCAGCTCTACCTTTTTCGGCAACTCGTTGTCTTCCTTCTATGCTGGCTTAATTCTGTCTGATAGAGAAGATTTCACTGATACCTGAAACAAAACAGAAGGACATCCTGCACCAAAAACATTTATGCCAAATTTCATCAAATCCTTAACCAAAGGATAACTTTCTAAACGCAACATTGTTAATGAAGCATTATTTTTTTGACTCAAACATCAGACACATTATTTTCATTTACCGGATGGTAATGAATTGTACAATCATAATCCTTGATTAATTCTAGCCATCTCTTCTGTCTCATGTTCAATTATTTCTGAGTGAATATATACTTTAATGTTTTTTGATCGGTATATATATCATAATTTACTCCATACAAATGTTGCCTCCATATTTTCAATGAAAAAACAACAACAGCTAATTCCAAATCAGGTGTAGGGTAATTTACCTCATGAGGTTTCAACTGACGTAATGCATAAGAAATTACCTGATCATTCTGCATTAGGACGCAACCAAGTCCTTTCAATGAATAATCATTGTAGATAACAAACTAACCATTCCTAGAAGGTAGTGCCAAAATTGGAGCATTCACCAATCTTCTTTTCAGTTCCTAAAAACAATCATCAAATTTTTTTGTACAGATAAACTTAACACCCTTATGAGTTATCTTAGTCATTGGACAAGATAATCGGGAAAAATTTCTAACAAACCTTCTGTAATATCCTTCCAAACCATGGAAGCTACGAATATCAGTTAAATTTGTGGGTCTTGGCCATTCTTCCACAACCATTGTTTTTGTAGGATCAATAGTTATCCCATATTTAGAAACAATGTGACCACAAGAAAAAAATTTGGTCAAACAAGATCTCACATTTGCTGAATTTCCCATAAAATTTCTTTTCATTTATGGTTTAAAATATAACCCTTAAATGTCTTTAATGCTCCTATTGTTTTTTAGAAAACACTAAAATATCATCAATGAAAACAACCACAAACTTATCTAAAAACTCATGTAAAAGTCTATTCATAAGGTCCATGAATACAGAAGGTGAATTGGTTAGCCCAAAAGGAATAACTACAAATTCATAATGGCTATATCTTGTTCGAAACGCGGCCTTCATAATATCTGCTTCCTTTACCTTCAACTGATAGTACCCCGATCTCAGGTCAATCATTGAAAAATACTGAGCTCCCTGGAGCTGATCAAACAAATCATCGTCATGAGGCAATGGTTATCTGTTCTTAACAGTGATGTTTTTCAAGGCTCTATAATTAGTGCAATGTATCATTTAACCATCATTCTTTTTAACAAATAAAACAAGGGCACCCCATGGTGATGTGCTAGGTCGAATGAAACCTTTCTATAATAAATCATGCAATTTCTCCTTCAACACTAAATGGTCAATTTGATCCATTCGATAAGGGGGTTTCAAAATTGGCTTAGCATCGGGAACTAAGTCAACATTAAATTCAACTTCTCGATCTGGTGTTATTCTAGGAAACTCATCAGGAAAAACATCACGATACTCATTTACCACTGGTACATCATTAATATGAACAGTTATTTTGTTTTCAACAATATGTTCAAGGTAAATTTGATTTCCATCTTTTACAAGTTTCTCATCCTCTTGAAATGTTAACAACATTAAGGGTTAATTCTTGTACACAAACTGAAATTCTTTCTGAAACGAAACATCTTTTTCTCTACATTGAATTTTAGTATGGTAAACAGAGAGGAAATCCATTCCCAGGACAACATCACACTCTCCTAGAGGTAAAACAATAAGGTTTTCAAGTAGGTTCTTTCAACGGATAAGGATAGGAAGATTCTTATAAATTTTTTGGCCTCAAAATTTCTTCCAGGTGTTTTTACCACAACTTTAGGAGTCATTTCCTGAGATGGTCTTCCCATTTTACTAAAAAAAAATTCAGAGATGAAGGAATGTGTAGACCCTGAATCAAACAAAACACTAGAATAATCTTAAAAAACAAACAAAGTACCTGATACCACTTCATTTGATGGACCAACATCTACTGAAATAGTTGCAAAAAATTTTACCACTCCTTTTTGCTTGTAGTCTGACTACTTCCCATCACTCGATCACTTTTTCGGACACTCGTTTTAATAATGACACATCTCACTGCACTTAAAACATTTCACTAACTGTAAATCAAATTTGGTCTTACCATCACCTTGATCCTTGTCAGTGCAATCACGAGCCTTATGTCCCATATTACCACATCGATATCACTTTATAGAATTCAGAAGACATTCCCAACATGCCTTTTACCACATTTATCACAAACAAAAAACATAGTTTTCTTACCATCAGACCTTTTTGAAGAATTATTCCCTTTCTCCTGCCACCTCAGTCTCTTCTTTTGTTGGTTGTTATAGGAAAATCGATCATCATAAAACTCCATTTCCACCATATCAGCACACTGAAAAAGCTTTTAACAACTCTTGAACTTGAAAAAAGCTAAAGCCCTTAGATATTATGGCTTTAATCCTACGTAAAAACGATTTATTTTACTATCAAGGTCTCGGATAAAATTTGGAGCATACATTGCCAATCGAGTGAAACATTCTTCATAAGCAGCCACTGAGTCTTCCTCTTTCATCAATTCCAGGAATTGTTTTTCCATCCTATGTCCAACATCCTTAGGAAAATACTTCTCAAGAAACATACCTTTGAATTCATACCCGTCAAGAGCATCAATCTTATCAGCGTCCATGATATTTTTAACCATCAACCACCACTGATCTGCATCACCCTCCAAACGGAAAATAGAAATACTAACATTTTGATTTTTTGAACACCCCATTACATAGAAAATCTTTTCCAGTGCTTCAATCCACCCTTCAGCTAGCACAATGTTAGATGATGCTCTTAATTATAGGGGTTTTTGCCTCATGAAATGTTCTACCACTAACATGTTCCTCTGCGGTGGATCTGGCAGATCTCGTACATGGATACCACCACAATTTATTGCTTGAGTCAACTGCGCCATTACTGTAACGAAAATTTCAGTTCTAATTCTGACCATATCAGGATGCTGATTTAGAAGGTTATTTCCTTCTGTATGCCTTCCAAGCACATCTTCCCTATTTCCTCTGCAAAAAACCATTCTGAACAATCATGTCTTCGATGAAGCAACATGGTAATCATTAAATGCTATATCATTTAAAAAAAATAGATAATCTTTTAATAGAATTATAACTCTTAAATTTATCTAAACCAACATATGATACCAAATATAAGGCCCCATCCTTAAACATTACTTAATCTTGAGTTATTTCAAAAATACACATTGAGGATCTTTTCAGGATTAGAGAATTAGAGAATTAGATCCTAAATCATGCATTACATTCCACATTTAATCAAAGTGGTTACATAAAATATATTATTCATTTTTCCCCATCAACAGAAACATATTTAAAACAAAACATTCGTTCATTCATGACACTTCATTGACACTATCATCTCATCATGTACTTTTCCATTGACCTATGGAAAACATTTCCAAAACATGGGATGCGCATAAAAAGCTCAGTAAGGGATATAAAAGTACGAAATGAAAACATTATTCTATGTATACATAAGATTCAATGAAATCATACATTACCCATTAAATATAAGCACTTTAAAATACCTCATAAAATCATGAATAAATCATAGAAATCATAATACATAAAGTTAACTTGAGGCATTCATAACATTCCTACGTAGGGTGTAACCCTTATGGTTATGTTTGGAATACCCATCACAGTATATTCCCTAAATCTCATCAGAGAAACCTTCACATTTAACCCCTTCAAGTTACCCAATGCATTAGAGAGCTATATCGGGCTCACCCACCCTTAATTTATAACGGAACCACCTGTCTTCATAACAATTCCTAAGAACCATAACATAATCTTATCACATAAAACATTCATAAAAGAAACATAACATTTCCACATTTCAATCACAAGAAATAAATACAACACATTGATATAATAAAAAATTATGAAAACCATTTCCAATACCAAAATAAAAGAAAATTAAAGCATGATATTTATTTTTCATTTAAAAAAATGTTATGTCGTGTAGAGGAAGCTGAAACTCTAATAATGGTCACGGCGACGGAGAAGTCGTTGTTGCTGCATACATACGACAAAAAAATTCACTTTTGTCATTTAGTAAAATGATTCTTATAAAAATATTCTTTTTGAATAAATGTAAAATTCAAAGTTCTTTATACACTATATAAAATGGAGTTGTGTATAAAATAACATATGCCTCAATGAAAGGAGATTGAGACGAAGTCCCATACCTCGAATCCGACTTGACTTGATCGTTCATTAACCTTCTGAATAATAAACATGAGTTAATTTCTAATTGATTAAGAACATTTTTCAAGTTCATTATTACTTTTATATCACTTATTACCATGTTATTAACACTATGTAATTATTTAAGTTAATAATGGTCGTTTTTCCGATCATTGGTACTTGAGTCAAAAATAAACTCTTTATAAATACAAGTTGTTCATGTGGTAATATATCCATTATATCCAGAATTATAGTCATGATGTATATATTATATATATATCATATATATCTAGTATATACATGCATTTATAATATTACATAACATTTAGAGGTAAGAAATGAAATACACCGTTCGTGGAGACGGTAAGCCATATGTACGCATGAACGCTACTTTCATTTCTATTTCTTACATAATAGAGTGAAATCATAATGATATAAAGGTATATTATAATTCCAGTATAATATCATATATAATATCATTAACTCCATCCCTTATACTTCCCACATATGTAATTAACGAATCCAATAACATTGAGGGGGCGGTAGTCCGCATTTCCTAAAATGAAGATATCGTGTTTCCCCATAATGGAAACCATAAGGTATGCCAAAAATGAAAAATACAGAAGCATAAGGAAAACATAAATATATTATATATCATATATAAATATAGTGACATCTTGATGGACACTATTAAAGGTGTTAAAAGAAGATTGAACAATCATCATTTCGTGAGGCAGACATTCTCCATCCACAGAAACAGTATGTTCATTAACCTTTAAGTGAAGGTGTGTGTAAGTGTAGCTCGAATAATTCACATAAAAAAATCCTAGTATATATTATATACTAGTTTGGTTACAAAATTAAGGAATAAAAAGATTTTAGGTGGTTGGAGAAGAAAAATAAAACAAAAGAACACATGTGAAGACATTACCTTTGAATTGGGTAACTCCTCTTGGATTGAACCCAAAGGGTTTCTTGAAGAGCATCCTGCCTTAGGTAAGGGTTATATGATGAAGAAAGAGATGTGGAGAGATGAAATGAGTAGATTTTTCCTGATCCAATGTCTTGAGAGGTGTGGGTAAGGTGGTATATGTGGGGGCCTTTTATAAGAGGAGAGGAGGGATCCTCTTGGAAAGTAAAGAAATGTTACATTATTTGAAAATGAGTCTCAGATTTTGAAGGTCCCACATTGATATATTTAAAGGATACGGTGATAAGGGTTTGAAATATACTCATACAATAGGTATTTTACAAGTTTATGCTTTACATTTTACATTATCTTTTCATCTTATTTAAATCGTTCATTAATGAGATAATCGTTGAATCATCATGATGTCATAAATAATTTAATTTATTTAATGTCAAAATATTATTAAAAAAAATACTATGATGTAGGACATATTTTTAGCTTTCCAATGAATATTTATATTCCAAGAGACAAATTATTTAGACAAAAGTAAAAATGTTTTACTCAGGTGATACATTCTTATGTGATATTCTCCTTTCTTTAAAAATAAAAAGATAAAGTGTCACATTCACCCAAAAGTGATTCCATGGGGTCCCATAGTTTGGCACAAGGCATACCATGGTCGGTAATGACACAGAAAGTTGTATTAGGACACATGTTGAGGTCATTTTTTTTATTATGATATTATTTTATTATCCTTAACTACCCCATTACTAATTAATCAAGATAATTAAATATAATTACTGTCGTTACTATTCATAATATCCAAAAACAAAAGTGGCTTAATTACATAATTTAGACCTTATTATTAAAAATATGGAATCCATTTTACCAAATTCCAAACATAGAAATTTCAATAATTAATTTAAAAATAATTCTCGTTGTCAATACAAATAGCGGGTTTTTTGAAACAATATCTATGAAACGTTTGGAACTTGTTTATGCCCAAATTCAAAGTTAAATTAGTCCCAATGACCACCATTGGATTAAGTTGTAAAAATATTTTATATTAAAAATTTAAAACCAATTAAAACAATAAACTATCCATATAATTAAATTAGATAAAAAAGCAGTTTTGATGTAAAATGCAGTATTTTTCACTATTCATTAAAAATGAACATTGTTAGAAAAAAAAAATTTATCCAAAGTAAATTTCAAAGTCCCAATACTAAATAATAAGTTTATTTTGACAAATATAGCTTATAAAATTGTAAAAAAATAGATTTAAAAATGGTTCTCCATCAAAAGGCGGTAAAACAATCTTTTAAAAATATTAGAGTATTCTATGACAATGATTGGATTTATTCTCCTTTTAAGTCTCTAAAATAATATCTAATTCATAAATAGACATTGATAAGAATATATATTATTCATTACATATCTGGGATGTTACCATAATCAACATAGAGCCACAGAGTTCCATCCTTCTTTTTAACAAACAAAATCTGTATTGCCCATGAAAATGTTCTAGAAATGATGAACCATGTATTATCAAACTCTATCAAATGCAGTATTAATTTCCTCATTATGAATGTTCCATAAAATAAGATATAAGTGATATATCTCTTGTCCCTAAAAGGATATCAATAGTAAACTCCACTTATCCCACTTGTATAAATCTAGATAATTCATCGGGAAATACATCAATAAACAGATCCACACATTCTAGAAAAACTCTTTTCTCAACTACTTCCACTAATTCAAACAAAAACACCATTAACGGATACAATATCTTTCCCACAGATGGTGCCTACAAATCCATTCCACCAAGGTTTTCATTCTTCTCCCCTATAAATAGTTTTTTAACACCTTCCCCCATCTCAAAACTAAATGTTTGTGCATAGAAATAGTTGTGGGCCTATAATAGTACAAACCAATCCACTCACAATATTATATCATTACCATCTATCTCATGAACTGGAAAATACCACATCAATTCGACGCAATCCACAACTAAAAAATAGCCTATACATAATAAATCATGACACTCTCTTTGACACATGGAGTTTAAAGTTTCAAAATAGAAGGAATAATTTCCACATGTAAACCTAACCAATTAACGATGTGAGAAGTGAAAAAAATGTGAATTACTCATATAAAACAATTCTTGCATCAACGTTTAATTTAAAATAAATATACCTTACACCATTGATGGTCTCAACTGATCTGCCATCACAACCTCTTCATCCACAAAAAACTGCTTTCTTGACACACTCTACTCTTTATTACCTTGATGAGGTGTCGTGGTATTGATGGAATCGCCATGACCAACATTACTCTACTATCGAGGGGTATGTTTATGCCCAGTTCCATTGAGTCATACTACACTTGTGACCACGGATTAGTGTCACTGTCACCTAAAATTGGAGAATGCTAATAATAACGTGGGATATGCCCCTATTTCTTAAAATTATGACATGATCAAGGAACTACTGTAAAATCCCATTTGATGTTCCCCTAAAGAAAAACTGAAAATAACTCAGCTTACTCTGAGGCTTCAGGAGAAGATTCACTGATCATGTTGTCGGATTATGAGTCATACTCCCACCATGGAAATAAGCCTGCATCTTCCTCTTTAACCCTACATTTGATTTCGCACTATTTTGCATCATTGCTGACATTTTTCCCCCACCTGTAGCCCCAAAAAGATACCACACAGCTATTATAGCTATATTCAATATTTATTTATAATTAATTATACACAACACTGCTGTCTTGGAATTAATTTCCTCCCTCAACCCACCTTAAAAATATGTGCCTTCATTAATGTACTACCTGCCACCTCGAGGGAAAACCATCCTATGTTCATAAACATAGACGCGTATTATGTTACCACCATGTTCCCTTTCTTCAAACTGAATAAATCCATTGTATTCTGAATTATAAACGTATGAGGGTAGAATTTTTTATTAAACAACTCCACAAAACCCTCAGATGTCACACTTTGGTCCTTGCATGCTTGGATTGCCTACTCCCCCACCCCACTGAAGGGAATGATCTTCCACCATTTTTGTGGATAACTTCACTTTCTTCTCTACCATTGTTCCCAAGAAGTCAAATATACTATTCATTCTATTCATCCATGCTTAAACCCTTTCTAGCTACAAATCACCCCAAAAAATTGGTGGATTCTTCATTTGAAATTGAACTGCATGATCCACATGCTTTGGTTCTTCAACTTTTCCCCACTTTTTAAAGCATGGAGAGAATTTACTATAATATACACTAGATACTGGTTCACATGGGTCTTAGGTGCAATCAAATTTTCCTGACATACCTCTAGTTGGTCTCTACGATGCCTACACAGTTCCATTTCTATCAATATAAAAACAACCATATGTCCCACTCCTTTAACAAGAAATTGTATAAAATTTTCAAATTCAATACATTACAACAATCACAATCATGATTTACAAAATTTACCATTTCCCTTGTTTCACTATTTTAAAAAATACACCAGGTTTTGAAATTTTACCCATTTCCAAAATACCACAATTTTCAAGGTTTCAAATCCTTCCATTTGGAAACCCAATTTATATTTTTCAAAATCCACACATTAATATCACACCATAAATAATTATACCACAATGAAATATGAATCTAGGTGGGAAGTAATTTATTCAATTCATGTCATGCTCGTCTGATTGGTTTGACACATGAAAATAAGATTTCCATTGCCTACAAGTGTCTCTAAACACTTATGTACCCAACTCCCGGTTAACATGTTGTTCAACATAAAAATGTTGGTTATGTACTGTTATTCTATGCGTTCCAAGTTCCGAAAAATCCTATTCCTTTCTACCATAAATACTAAAGGAATAAAACCATAATGAATATCAACAGCAAAGCACCGAATAACTGCTCTCACATTAATTCCAAGGACTGAACAAACTGATACAAACTGTAACATCCAGCCCCATCCCATTGGATTGAGAGGGAGGATGAATTATACTTGTCCATAAGAGACATTCCTAAGGTGCTAAAGTTTATAAATAAATTTAATGGGATTTGATAATAAACTGGGAAGTGATTTTCCCTTGATATAAAATCAACAAACCAAACATTCATTTTTTAACAAACTACATGATGCATATAAACAAAAAAACCCAACCCATAGACTACCAAAATACAACCAAACTATTCCATAACAATCCCCAAATTCCAATACAACAAAACCAAATATCATAGATCTATGTGGAAGACTACACAATAAGACCCTAATGAACTAATACACCATCCATTGCTCCGCACTAAGCTCCACGCTCTAGACACCCCAACATCACCAAAGAATCACGCCTAACCACTAGAAAAATGAGATGTATTACTCTCACTTGTGTCCTGGAATTTACATCGGCAAAAGCACCCAAATTCCAAAGTAGGTGTGAGTAATGATACTCATTAGGATTTCCCCAATTGACTTCCCTACACATGCCACTACAAAATAACTGTTAAAATATTTATATAAAATATTTTATACAATACACTAAATAGAATAACAATTACTAATAAGTACAACACAACCTTACGAATACACCTTACCCAAACCATAAAACTCAAGGGAATTCCAAAAAACCATTCCATAATTCACATCACTATTTCACATTATCCCAGTAGATTATATCTTGAAAAGAAACACCCAAAAAGACAACCAAAACGGTGGAGCTCCTATCTAACTCGTTCAATACATTTCCAATTGGTGGTGCTTCCCGACCACTGTCCATATTGGTGGCTAATCCTTCCACTATCCATCACATTTTATAGTGAAACATACTTCCCACTTCCACATAGTCCACAAAATCCATAACCCCTAATCAACCAACAAGCACAAAGCAGTAAGGACACAAAATAAGCACAACATATTTTCCAACACATGCCAATTCAATTGTATAAATCTCCCTTTAATGGAAAACACCCTTTAACTGACATTACATGCCCATAAAAATTTCAGTAAACATATTTATTGAAATCCATCATTCACAAGACACTATTAGTAATCAACCACTATGAATTTTAAAATCATTATTTGAAAACCACAAACCAAAGACACTCTTTCTAATAATAATAACACATTTTTACCCAAATCCCCAAATCATCACCAAATGGGTTTCCAACATGTTTATCACATCATTATCACAATTAATTTCAATGAAAAAAGATTAATTGAAACCATGGACGCTAATTCTAACCAAGTGGAGTTGAGAGAGAAGCCAACTACCTTTATGGTTCTAGCGAAATCAACCCACAAGAAACCACACCAAAAATCTGGTGAACGCACCTCAAAAAACCACTCAATTTCATTGTCTATAAAATCAAAATTCCTTAAACTCATCTCATTAGGCTACAACAACCCTATATCTACAGAAAAATTATGTAGATATAGAAAATTGAAAGAGAGGAAACAGTATACCTATAGAAATCCAAAGATAAACCAAGAGAAGAGACTTACCTGAGAGAAACCACCTTCAAACCACCTTGAAACCCCTTCTAATTACTTCCCAATGAGTGGAAGATCCCCTAAATACCATGAGAAATAGAAATCCCAACTCAGGATTGAGTGGGAGAAATTTTGTACTGAAATAGATCATGCCTAATTGAACCCAAATTTAAATATACTTTATTTACGTAGCCCCATGGTTAGCCCACACAGTTTGGAGAATCGTGCCATAACTGTGTGCACGCCACTGAATCAAGAGAAGGGGCCCCACACAGTTGTCTCACATATTTTGGAAAACCATGTGCAGACTGTGAAAAGCTAACTGTCTCCCCTGTATGGTTAACGATAGAGCCCTTACGGTTTTCCCTAACCATGTTGAAACTGTGCGCCACTAGAAAATCCTCCAATCATATTAAAAACCATTTCAAACTCTACAAAAATTTTCCCAACTCCTCCCAAGAACATTAAACACATAAAAATTCTTAAAAAATATATATTCCAAAAACCGGGGGTGATACACATATTTCTAGTAAAACCACATATTATCGACCTTGGAAAAATTTGGAATGTTATCTTATAATGAGATGTATTCTCATTGTCAGTTATAGAGTCATGTTCCCTAATCAATGTTTTTATAAATATTATTCTCAGGGATTGAAATAATATTCCTCTAATACTAACTAAAAATACCATGACTATAGTATCCTATAATGGTTGTTACATTTTTACATTGGAATATGATAAAACCAATCATATCCAAAAAGATTGAATAGTTTAGTAGTCAAGGTATTGTATATACAGACATGAATATTACATTACATTGGTAATATATAAACCTAGTGAAATTTAAAAATTATACATCTGGAAACATATTCCAATATTCCTTCGTTATATCATGGAGAAGGGAAGGAGAATAATGGTGAAATCAGATGCTTAGTAAGGATAGATGAATAGTGAAATATATCATAGAATAAATAAGGCATAACAAATAGATCAATGCTAATAATTGAAGAAGATTTAATTTAATCAATAACATTATCATTAAGACTAATATGGAATGAATAAATGATAATTAAATAATTCTATATGAAAAATGACAGGATATTTGATCACAGTTGAGGATATCACAACTATTCAAAAAATCACATTAACATGAATAACATAGGTCATAATGATGGAATGCATAAATGCCGACATTAAAAACATACAATCAGGCACACATTTCATTTAATCTTACATAAATTGTTAAGGGAATAGAAAAACAATAAAACCAGTTTGTCTCATGAAACCTCCCAAATAATCAAGGGGCTATAGTGGGCTTCACATGTAACTTACTATGTCCAAAGCATTCATCATATGAAAGTGGTGAAATACAATCAACGTAAACAATATTTTTGAAAAACAAGAATAAAAAATTTCAATAATTTCCCATGTTAATAAATATAAAATAATCAAAAATCCATTCATATTAATATATAGAAGAGTATGAAACCAATACATCCCTAATAAATAATAAAATTCACAATGGAATTCTGAAGTAGTTTAGTATTATTTAAATTTCCCATTAAAATATTTAGTGATAAAAATACAATTTTCATTTTGAATAAACATATTTAAAATCTAAAAATTTATAAAATATTAAGGGAAAATTTTTAATTGAAAATACCACTGAAATTTTTTAAAGGATTCTTCAAAGAAAATATTTTTCATGACAGTGGGAAAAGTCATTCGTATGGTGTATTTTAAGAATAATCCATTCAAACCTCTGGTAAAAGGTTCCCCATTTAGAAAAAACATGAAAATTAGGTGAATTTTTTTAAATAAATTTTTCAAATGGTAAAAATTATTTCTAAAAAACCCCATAGAATAGAATGAAAATTCTTGAAAACATTTTGGAGAAAATGTGGACACATTAAAAATGGATATTCAACTAAATAGAGAAATTAAGTCTGTTTGACATTAAAGTATTATTTGGATATCTTATGTAATTAATTAATGGAAAATTAAATCATACTTTTAATTTTTATATAAATATGTAGATAATAAGAAAATATATTAGGTTTATTATTGAAATATCATATATATCCACCAATAGAGACTTTCACAAAAATAATATCAAATAATTAAGAGATTATGAAATAAAATATTACTATTATGGTATATTTCGAATCAAAACCCTAATGTATAAATTTTTTTCAAGGAATATTTAAATAAAATTAATAAAAATATATTTATGATATATAATATAAAATGGTTAGTACAAACACCACATAATTGAAAAAACTGGTTAATATATATTATGTACAATAGAAGTAAAAGTGAAATGGGAATCCCTTAAGAAGGTCCTTTCAGTATTGTGAGAATTAATAGATGAATTGATTATGAATAAAAAAATGAAAATACATAAAATAATTATTGGAAATCTGAAATAATATAATCAAGGGTAAATTCATATAAAATTATATAATAACATAGTTAATGATGTACATGTATAACCTTGTGAATGGAAATTTAGTTAAGAAACCTCGTATATCTTGGTTACATTCAAGTCAAACCCCCTTAGGTGATATAATTTTAATTGAAAGTCAAAATAACATGATTTATAAAATATTAATGATTAAAAATATAAAATTCTAGTTTACACACCATATGAAATAAATTAGGGAATTATATCATAATATTCAAAAATTAATGTAAATTGAGATGAAATCCCTTATCTTGGGTCTGACTCATCATGTATGTTCATAATTTCAAGAATAAAAAAATTAAGAATATCATTTACTTTACTAAGAAACACTTTCATGGTTTTTATTCCTTTTTTTATCAAATAATTTTTTTATTTAATTACTTAGTCAATTAATTCTATGTTGAACGTTTTGATGACATTCAGTTCAGATGTTGAAAATGACTTTGGTAGGATTACTATATTAAATGAAATAATTATACCATCAAATCCATATTTAAAATCATTAAATTATTTTAACTTTTATATAAAATTTATACTTATAAAAAAATACAGTGAACTATGGTTAGGAAAAATGAACTGTGTTGCAATCACAGAGAAGGATTTTCGTACGTACATATGAGTAAAGTTTAATTTTTCAGGGATCCTGATGGAAATAAGTTTAGTATTATTTTATATTTAAATAATGATAATTATATCATAACTACATATTATTTCATTAAATTAACTTATATATTTCTATTATGTGATTTGTTAATGTATGATTAATCATATCACTTCGTAAAGGTTGTAGTTCACACTTATACAGAAATGTTTTAATAAATTTTCTATTAATGGAAATATAAGAAAGAAGATGATTTAAGGAAAATTTAAAAATTTAAATATAAGTCATTAAAATATTATATAATAAATAAATACATCTTAATAACAATAATTTAGAGGTGGTGATAGAAAAAAAAATTCATCATCTTGTGAGGCAGTAGTCCTCTGTACACTCAATTGACAGTTTTGATTCCCATTAGATGGGAGAGTAAACGAATATAGTGTGTTATATTAATATAAACACATATCAATTTATTTAACAAAATAATGATAATATTTTAGATTTTTTGGATAGTATTTGAGTGATATATAATAAGAAATAGAACTGAAACATTCAGTTAAAAGTTATACCACTTCTTTAGATAACCTCTTTTTCTCTGAACCTTAATGTTACAAACAGATGTTTTTATGTAATATTTTCTTTAAATAATATTTATTCCTCATTAGCATAAATTGCACACATTGGTGAGTTCAAATGAACGGTATGATTCCATTATTCTAAAATTACCATTATATCCAAGACATTAGGATATCGAGAATAACTATTACTAACTTATGAAATTTCATTAAAAATTTATTTATTGTCAATTATTTTTGAAAAATCTAAATCAGCTAGATATTCTTATTTCTGAGTGAATTAATTTTTAAAATTAAATTAATGACATATATATGTGTTATATACTAAATAAAATATTTTTGATATTCATCCAAAGGATTTTTTTTCATAGGGTATGAATAAAACTCTATTTGATGTATAATAACCTATTTTTTAAAATGTTATTTTAACACCTTCGAATGGAAAACCCATTATAAATTAATATTTTGACACATTAATTATTTTTATATAAAAAAATAAACATTTTATTCTGATTTAGTATATAAATATTCACATTGGATAAATTTCTAATATTTGTCGGATAGCATTAATGTTTTGATGCATAGTAAAAATAAGCTAAATTTAAATTAAAAACATCTTTTTTCATCGAGGTAATTTATATGGTAAAATTATAATATTAAATGGTTTAAATTTATAAATAGAATATATTTTTATCAATTAATACAATTTATTTCATAGTAATTATTTTAACATTGAATTCATACATAAAAACATTTCAATATTTTGTATTTTTTAACTTTTAAAACTTGTTTTGTCATTTAAAAACGTTATTAATTTTAAATTAATATATATAACTTATTTGTTTTAAATTTTGATAAATTCATTCCATATTTTGAATTAGTATTTCCAAATCATGTTAAAAGGCTAATTTTATTTTGGGGCATTATGAATAGTATATTTGAGAATTATTTTTATCACAATGGTTGATGATAAAACATGTGATTAAGGATAAAAATAAATTTATAAAATTACCTTAACACCTATAAAATTATTATTGGAGGACTAAATTCGCCAATTTTCACCTATTATTCAAATTGGAATCACTTTTCTCCCCTTACCTATTAATATGACATTAATGTTATAAAAACTAATGAATGTGAAAAATTTTCACAATCTCTTTTTATATAAGTATATTAATTTTAATATATTAACAACTACGAACTAATATCGAGCATAAGTAGTCTCTGAAAAAATAAAATAATTATCTAAATCATATCTATTTATTTTTAATTTTTAGTCATTAAATCATTACCATTAATGATGAGAAAATAGTGAGGTAGAAATTAGTTTATTAATTGAAATATCAACTAAATGGATTTAAAAGTATTAACAAGAATATCATATGAACTAATTAATGTGCTACATTAATTTTATAGGTTCCTATGACATGTTAAGAAGTGTATTAAATATTTTTCTTCAAATTTATATTATTTGTGAATTTTATTTAATGTCATATAAGCAAATAGTGTCAAAATTGACACTATTTTAATTTTATAACAATTTCATATTATTAAATTATTTAAAAATCATAAAAATATTTAAAAATCTCAAAGAGATAATTATAAGGTCTAAAATGACATAAAATATCCATATATATACAATTAACATAATATAATGTATATTTATGATCATTAAATATTCACAATCTTATTACAACAGTTATAATTAAATAGTTAAATAAAGTGTTATTTAAAATGATTTTTCTTAAATTGACATAAAATGTCATGACCTAACCCAACGGGGCTTGAGCCATAACTCCCCAAGCCCGAATCTAACAGGCCAGGGCCTGGCGTCTAGTGCTGAGTAGGCTATCACATACATAAAAGGCATTATCATAATGTACATGTACACACGCACCCACATACACATCCATGAAACAGTTCATATAAATATATATATAAAAAACTGAAAAGGAAATGCATGCATATATCTTTACCAAACTAGATTGAATCAGAATTACAAAAGGTAAAAATAGGGCCTACCAATCAAAACCTACAAAAGCATCCAACCTGCTCAAAAGAAGGGAAACACTGCCAAATACACCTACCGGTAATCTCTTCGTCACAGCTCTGGTAAACACCCTGGTTAGTCTCGATCACTATGCTCTAGATGCTCCAGGTCCTCTTGGATCTCTGTCGAAAGGCATGTGGTCTGCACAAGACACAAACATGTTCATGAAAAGCCCGTGTAGGGGTGAGTACATAAAATACTCAGTACGAAACCAAAATACCCCAAAATAAAGGGGAGAAACTGAAAGACAATAGTCAGCTCATCCCAGCCAGAGGGAACCCAATCGAGTGATAAACTCTATCTAAAGACCATCCTAGGATAAGAAGACTACTCATCTTAGCTATGGTGTATGCCCATACATACACCGTAATCATCTTCTCAGGTTTATGCCCATACAAATAACCTGAACAACGAGATATACTCATTTCACGCACCAAGCTCATGAGGTTCTGACCTCATAACCTTTGACAGGTACATAAATCTAAGAACACACTCCACAATCTATGTTATCCTAGATGGAACAAATCCGAGAGGAATACTCCATCGGGTCTCACCTCAACATCCTAGATTCCCATCCGAGAGAACATGCTCATCGAATAACATCAATGACGACATCAGGATGAAACAACGGAATCACCAAAATTCTCGGATAGGGGATCACTCCTAGGGTATTTTAGGGGATACAAGAACCCACTCTCGTATATCAATGATATCACAGATGGGGGATCACTCCCAGGATCCACTAGGGGATACCATAACCTGACATGACATTCTACAGTTCACATCACTCAGATAGAGGATCGTCGCCAGTATGAAGATGGTCACGACGAAGCTGAAAACACTATCTCATATAACTCATGATGTAGGGGATCAAACCAAAGATGCACCAACCCTACAAAAAACCAAGAACTGAGAAGGAGATCATGTAACCAACGATTCTACAACCCAATGGAAACCATGCGCAGAGTAGGGGATCATATACTCGATGATACCAGAACCCTACTATAAACCACATGCTAATTAGGGGATCATATACCCTACAATTCCACAACCCTAAAACGCACAGTCCACTACGTAGGAGATCATATTCATGATTATGCCTCAAACCCTATGGGATTAACCTACTAGATAGGGGATCACTGCCTGTGGATAAGCGGTAACAGCGATACGAAGACCCTGGTCCGGGGAAGCGAAGCTGGATGATATCACTCCAAACACACTAGAGGGATTCCAGAACTCTATTAGAAAAAACATCATATCTAGGGGATCACAAACCAATAATAAGGTTGTAATTCCTCACGAACCCTCATAAGAACGAACCAATGGAGTACACTCAACCACTACGGGTCGAAAACATTTCTAACATGAGTGACCCACTACATTGCCTCACTACTCACCTCTTAGGCCTATACTGAGGCCACCACTGGGATCTACAAGGAAAAAACACATGATAGGATCTTTACTCGCCTAAAATAGACAATCGGAGAAAATTTACTATTCACAGTTGCATGCCTGGGTGGGGCCCCCACATCGATCCTGAAACTCATCAAATGAATCCCACGGTTGTGATCCCCTCGGAAAAACACATGATATCGAGTACTTCTTCATCTAAAATGAACATCTGATGAAAAAGTCCCATTTATCCTTAAATTCCCAAAATTGGCCTCGTGGATCCCACCACAATGTTTCAGTTAAAGAACCAAAATTGGCCATGATATTTTCACCTCAACTCCAGGTTCACAACACCCCTTATGGCACATCAATTGGTTGTCGTATTCATACGTACTGTTTGATACAAGTTTTCCAAAAAAATATAAATTGTATTATTATTACAAATGGACATTTTGTTCCCTAGATAATCAATCCCATTAAAAAATGTCATCAATGTATTCTCAAAAGAACTGCCTCAAAGCCCGGGTTGTGTGTCCATAGACGTAATGTAAATTGCACACTCGATTTGAAATATACATGGGTTTTAATGCCTCCGGACCAGTCGGGCCGGACCGTTTTTGGAGCGCCTATCGGACCCCCACACCCCTGCCGGAAACCGTCGCACTGGACCACTGTCGAAGCCGCCAGAACGCCGCTGGAGTGACGGGAAATCCTCCAGAAAACTTCTGTGGACCATCACGGTAACTCTGGTGGTCTAAAACACAATCTGAGACTAGATATAGAATCCTTGGGACGACACCTTTATAGCGCATGCCTCTGCTATATGATTTGTCGTCGTTGTAGCATCACGAAAAGTAACCGCCACTTTCGCTCACCGGTACACTTCTACCGGTTCCCAAAACTCGAACCCAAGAACATATCGAGACTCCTCAGGTCGAGAGATTCATAAACATATTCCTTGATCCTTGATTAATTAATGATTTGGTGAGGCGAAATTTGATGGACAAAGAACTCGAAGAATGCAAAGAACATGCAATTAGAAAATTAAAAATACGATGTCCATTGTTCATTTGACCATCATTAAAGGATTACTTTATAGAGAGAACAAACAAATATGTTTTTTGACGATGAAATATTCAATCTGAGGCCTACAGAATCTAAAATAGCAATACTACCTTGAATCTGGATCTACTGTTTCATTTTCTACGCCCTGATCTATCAGCGTCTGATGTTTTGTCACGATCCGATAATGTTTTCGCGTCGAATCATCGTTGACCTGACGGTCGCCATCCAAGAGGGGAAAGGAGCTAACCCTGATCATTTCCATAATTCCATATTTTTAGTAAACTATCAGCAGAAAAAAATCTGAATCTCATGTGCCCTCTCAAATGAGGTCACCCAAATGGAAAACACCATGTTACGAATGTAACGAGGGTCTTATGTTTCTTATCTACGATTCTATTCAAGAGTTATTTGAGGTAACACTTGTAAATAAACTCGTCCATTTATTTTTTTAAATGTCCCTGGTGGGTTTTTACATAGCCGACCCACCCATGCAATGTTTACACCCCGCCTTGGGTAAATAGCACTCTTTAGACACAACTGTACCATCAGATTTATGATCTGAGGTACCGTTTAGGAGAAAACACAACCCATCCATGTGCATAGTATAAAAAAACTTAATAAATTTACAAAACTAATTCCAAGCACACCGGCCATCGGAACCACACCCAATCTTCACACCTAGCTCTGGAATTATTCATAGGAATATTCCAAAGTCTAATAGAGACAAAACCCGAGTCTCTATATCTTACCCATCTTAGAACTTTTCATCCTTGAAAACCCTTAAGCATACGGAAACCAACAGATATCTCAACTGGGTATCCCACGCCAGCGAGTTCGCCAACACACACCACTTCCCAAACGCATAAGTTAGAGGGACTCGTCCACCACACCTCAACACTGTCTGCTTTGAGCGACACTGACTCTCCCATAAGGTTTTAATCAAATCACAAAATTAATCTTGATGGGGGATGGATCCCTCTTCATCATCCATTTGAAGCATGCCGATCAACACCCACACAGGGTCTTACCAACACCCTAAATAGAACTCGAGCAAGAAATGGAATGGAAAGTGTACCACTAAACATTGTCTATTAAAACTACTGCATAAAGTAGAAAGAACACAAGGCATACCTCTATCCATCCATGGAACCTCTGGGTCAACAATCTCTATGTCATGTAGTTGTCCTCGCACTCGCCCTCCAGCTCCCTGAGCTCGAGGTTGACCACCTGGGGGTGGGGGTGGTGGAATATGATACCACCCACCCCCTCCCGCTACTAAAGCAGCTATGTCGCCACGTCCTCCACCCTAAGGACCTCTGAACTCAACACATTTCCGCTGCCAAGGCTTCCAATCGATCAACTCCCTCTCAACAGCACAATGGGTCAAACAATCTCTAGCACGTTGTCCCCGACCCTCGCAAGCGTAACCCCACATACCCTACGACAGACCAAAAATCGCATGCAAGCTCTGTTAGCCCTCATCCTATGATCCTCCATCCTTGGGCCTCCTCCTGAAATGTTGGCCATGTCAAGACCTTTAATCCTGTTGCCGACTACCATCTACCAACGTCTCGCCTGCCACGTTCCCAACACTAACGGGATGAATCTTCTCAGCTAGAAAGCTCTCCACAACCAAGGCTTGCTCAAATACTCCTGCATAGGTGGGTAGGCACAAGAAAACCACACCTTCATGGATGTCTCTAAGCAGCCCCTCCTCGAAGGTCCGATACCTAAAGAACATGTCTCGAACCATATCCAAGGAGTAGTGTGATATGCCTGTAAACCTTCCTGAGTACTCCGACACAGTGATGCCCTCTTTTCGAAGCTATAGAAGCCCCTGAATCCGCACTAACCTCAATTTCACTGGATAGAACTCTTCTCGGAAGAGTTGCTCAAACTCTATCCACATGATCATTTCCCCATCAAGGGACTACATCACCAAACTCCATTATCGCCCGACCGAAACACAATGAAGGCTCGCCACTAGGACCAACATCTGTTCTGGAGGTTTCCTCACCAGGCATGAAACATGGGTGACTGCATCGAGCCAATCATAAGCTACTTGAGGGTCGGGATCGCCCATTAACCTCAGAGGTCGCTACCTCTAAAACATGTGAAACGCAATCAGCCTACACGCAACATTTTCCTACACTACCGACTCAACTAGATGATCGACAAGTGGTTTCTCAACTGGCGGACCACCAAGAAGTCCATCCTTAGAAACAGTGTCAGGGCCCACAACCTCTACACGGGGAGGATAGTAACCACAATCCAATTGTGCAACTCTTGTTGGCTGTCGTCATGGATGAATATTGAAATTCAATCAAGACCCACCATGGTCAAAGAGTATATATGGGGAGCTGACTCAAGAATAACAAGGGAAGCCCAAAACCTAGTCCAATATGATGAATGTATAGTTATGTCCCTGGGACTAGTGTCCAAATGTCCTGAGTTGAAAGGCAGTTTATCAGAGTCCGAGTGAATTGATACGCCGATCGTCGTACCAACACTAGAGTCCTTGTCCTCAAATCCAATCTCGAAACATCATAACATTTGTAATATGTTACCCAAACCGAGTTCACAGCTAGACCATATATGCTATGATATCCCCAAGTTAGAACCTCCTCTGATACCACTCTCTCACGACCCGACCCAATGGGGCTCAAGCCGTAACTCCCCAAACCTACATCCAATATGCCAGGGGCTGACGAATAGTGCCGAGTAGGATATCACACACATGGGAGGCATTAGCCTTAGGTACCTATACACACACACACACACACACACACCGACATACACATCCACGAAACATTGAAAATATATATACATTTCAAAAACTGAAAAGGAAATGCATGCATGCATCTATCCCAAACTAGAGTTAAAAAGAAGAACAAAAGGGAAAAATAGGGTCCACCAAAGGAAAACATAAAAATAATCCAACCTTCTTAGAAGGAGTGAAAAAAATGCCAAATAAACTCGCCTGTAAGCTCCCCAGCCAAGCACTAGTAATCACCCTGTTCGGTCTCATTCACTAAGCTCTGCCTGCTCCGGGTCCTCCTCGAACTCCGTCGAAAGGCCTGTGGCCTGCACAAGACACAAACATGTACGGAAAAAGCCCGTGTAGGGGTGAGTATATAAAATACTCTGTAGGCACCCCAAAACCCTTAAAATAAAATGGAGAAACTGAAAGCAACAGTGTGATCATCTCAGCTTGAGGGAACCCAAACGAGAGAGAAACTCTATCTCAAGACCATCCTCGGCTAACACGACTAGTCGTCTCAGCACACGTGTATGACCATACATACACATTGAGCATCCGCTCAGGTATATTCTCATACATATACCCTAAACAACCCAATATACTCATGTCACGCACCATGCCTCATGAGGTTCCGACCTCATAACCTGTGATAGGTATATAACTAGAAGAACACACTCCATGAGCTCTGTCATCCTAGATGGCACTCATCCAAGAGGTATACTCCATAAGATCTCACACCAATATCCCAGACACCCATCCTAGAGATCATGCTCATCGGATATCATCATTGATAACATCATGCTGAAACAGTCGAAGAACTAGACTTCTCAGATAGGGGACCACTCCTATGGTCTGGTAGGGGATACAAGAACCCACTCTGATATATCTATGATCTCACAGATATGGGATCAATCCTAGGATCTGCTGTGGGATACCAGAACATGATCTGATGTTCTATAGTTCACATCACTCAGATAGAGGATCTTCACCCCTGTGAATATGGTCACGACAATGCTGGAAACCCAATCTGGTATAACTCGTGATGTAGGGGATCAAACCGATGATGCACCAACCCTACCAAAAACCACACACTGAGTCTGGGATCATTTAACTAACGATTCAGCAACCCTAAGAAAACCATGCACTGAGTAGGGGATCGTATAACCGGCGATACCACAACCCTACTATAAACCACATGCTATGTAGGGGATCATATAACTGATGATTCCACAAACCTACAATGCACGGTCCACTACGTAGGGAATCATATTCTCGATGATGCCCCAAACCCCACATGATTAACCTACTAGATAGGGGATCACCGCATGTGGATAAGTTGTAACAGTGATATGAACAACCCAATCTGGGGATGCAAAGCTAGAGGATCGCACTCCAGACCCACTGGAGGGATGCCACAACTCTATCAGGAAAAACATCCTATTAGGGGGATCAAAGACCTATAATAAGGTTTTAATGCCTCACGAGCCCTAATAGGCATGAACCAATGGAGTACACTCAACCACTGTTGGACCAAACATTTCTAACAGGAGTTACTCGCTACATCACCACAATGTACACCTCTTAGGCCTATATTTATGCCACCACTGCGATCCATATGGAAAAACATGATGGATATTCCATTTACTCGCACAATATGGACAACCAGTAAAAATGTACTATTCACCATAGCAATCCCGTATGGGGACCACACCTCAATATTTAATCTTATCAAAAGAATCACACCATTGTGACACCCTTGGAAAAATACATGAGATGGACTGCTCATTTATCTAAAACAAACATCAAATGAAAAAATCGCATTCCTCTGTAAACGTCCAAAACCGACGTCAAGGGTCCTACACCAATATTTCAGTTTAAGAACCCAAAATCGGCCTTGAAATTTTCGCCTCATGTCCAGGGTCACAAATCCACTAACGGCACATTAATCAGGCGTCCTATGTAGATGTACGGTTCAATACATGTTTTCCGAAATGTAATAATTATAGTATTATTTTTAAAAACAGACATATTGTTCCCCCGAGAATCGATCCCATAACAAACATTCCTCAATGTATTCTCAATATATCAATCTCGAAGCAAGGGTCACCTGGCTATTGATGGCACATAAATAGGACACCCGATTAGAAAGATACGAGGGTTTAAATGCCTCCGGACCAGTCTGGCCGGACTGTCGTCGGAGTGCCTGCCAGACAGCCGCCACCCTGCCGGAAACCGCTGTGCCGGACAACCACTGGAGCTGTCGGACCCCTTCTAAAGCCACCAAAATCTGCCAAAAAACATCAATGGACCACCATAGTCACTCTAGTAGTCTTAATCATATTCCAAGACTGGATCTGGAATCCTTGGGATGACACCTTTACAGTGCTTGCCTCCGCTCGATGATCCGTCATCGTTGAAGCATAATGAAAATTAACTTCCTCTTCCGCTCGCTGATGTGCATCATATGACACCCAAAAAAAATCCTGAGCACGTATTGGGACTTCTAGGGTCAAGAGCTTTGAAAAGATATTCCTTGCTCCTCGATTCATTGATGATTTGGCGAGGTGAAATGTTTATGGAAGAAGAATGCGAAGTACGCGAAGGACGGGCAATTGGAAAATTAAACAGATGATGACCATTGTTTGTTTGACCTTCATTAAAAGATTTTGTAATAGAGAGAACAAACATTATTGTTTTTTATCGGTGAAATATTCAATTGAGGGGCTACAGAATCCGAAATAGAAATCCATCCCTGAATCTGCATCTGTCATTGCGCTCGCTACACCCTGATCTATCAGCGTCTGAAATTTCATCGTGATATGATATCATTTGGAAGTTTAATCACAGTTGGCTAGACCTTCACCGTGTAACAGGGTAATAGAGCTAACCCTATTCATTTCCATAATTCACTATTTATAGAAAACTGTCAGCAGACGGGAAATCCGAATCTCACGGGACCTCTCAACCGAGGACACCCATAGGGTAAACACCGTTTTACAAACTCAACGGCAATCTCAGATTTCTGATCTAAGATTCTAGTTAGGAGTTATTTTAGCTAACTCTCATAAATAAAAATTTTCATTTATTTAAGAAAATTCCCCTTGTGTCTTTTTTTCAATGTAGGCCCATGCCCGCAAAGTTAACACCCCTCCTAGGGTAAACGAATCACTCTGTATACAACTGTGCCCTCATATTTCTGATCTGAGATACCCAATAGAAGAAAACACAACCCCTCCATGTTCATAGTAAAAAAAATAACTTAATTTTTTATAAAATAAATTCTGGGCACACTGGGCCTCAGAATCACACACCTTCATTGCACCTAGCTCTGGAATTATAAATTAAATTAATATTTTTTAGGATTCAAAAAGTTACCCTCAACTCAATTAGAAAAGAGAACCTCCTTTCTAACTTATACACTTCATTTTGAGCCTTTATGGTCCTAAAAACCTTACATTTTTCTTTCAAAACTTACCTATTTTCATTCTAGAGGTTATGGTCTTATTAAATGACAAACTCTAGTGCCTTAAGATTATATTTAAAGGATGGACATCGAAGATGAGGTAATATCTTCTTCTGATTCTTTCAAATTTCATTATTCTTATGCTTCATATTCAATAGTTGTTTCATTATAAATTAATAAATTAAGTAACATTAACATACTGATATGTTATTATAAATTTGAAACATCCTTTTTTAACCTTCTATCCATCCATCGAAAAATGAAATCACCGTGTGTGCGTTTTTACTCCTTACCATATCTATTTCGTTGTGTAATCTATTTTTCACCACCACCTTACATGGATGGGTACAATTGTGGAAATGATAACTATAAATTATTATTATAACATGATACAAATTATGAGATACTATACACCATTCAATTCAATATCATTAAACAATAATGGGAATGATATCGTTGCTTTTTCATTCATATGGCTTACCATCCCCACATTACAATGTGATTCATTGTAAATAATATTCATTAAAGACTGGTTATATAAATAACATTAATGAATAAATAATATATATATTATACTAATACCATGATTTAAATGATATAACCATTCCCTAAAAATATAAATATGACCTTATCTGACAAAACATGCATAAGAAAATAAACCAATTAATATCGGAATAACGAGTAACAAAGAAATGATACTACCAAAGGATAAAAATATGACCATAATTGTTATCAATAAAATTATTATGTTGCTATAATAAAACACTATCATTATTTAAATAATTATGATAGAGTTTTGGATAAAAACGAATCATATTGGACCTAAGGTAAGGCATAAATTTCCAAATAACATTTTTATCTAGGATTGATTATTCGTAATTATTTATTGGGGATATTTATCATCCACATACATGTTTCCTAAATATATGTTTTTCAAAATATTATTTATATCCTTCTATAATTTTTTAAATTCAATTTTACTGATTAGAAATTTTTTGCACAATGGTATGAATGGAGCCTTTTTTCATTTTCAGTACGAGGAAATTTTTGACATTTTCGTAAAAAATACGAAAATAATGTTATTTAACATGTACAGAATGATTGGATTTTTACTCACTCATAATGATTTTTTCCTGGATGATTACCCTAAACATTTATAAGTTTATTCTCACATTAAACAATTAATTCAAAAATTGTGTGGTATTTTGATGAAGGAAAATATTTTTGAAGAAGAAAGGAAATTCTACTCAGGAATGAAGCTCAAGTGTTGTATCCAAATTATTTTCCACATAAGATTACAGAAGACTATGTTTCAATGCATATAATTAGTTTGTTTTGATTTTTTATGTGATGGAATTATTTTTAAGAAAACCATTTATGGATAATGTTATGATGGGATGATGTTTAAAAAAATCACATTTGGTTTTATCGATTAGGCTATTGTGAATGTTTTTATGTTTTTCTATCACACAGAAGAATTTTTTCATTAGTAGATGGGTGGAACCTATATCTACATCCAATTAATTAGGTAAATATTTATATCTAATGTGATACACCAGACTGGAACGACATCTAAATCTGGTTCAGTAATATAGGGCCGGAATGGGGGGTGAACCCAGTTCATTAATGGACATTGTCTGCTATGATGGTCCTGGGAATGAGCCTTGAATAATATGAAATATTTTTCAATTATTATTTGATTATTCCACAATATTTCATGTCTTATGTTATTACTATTGTGATTATATTTAAATTTTATGATTTATTTCATGACATGATATTATGGTATTTAATATACAGGATAATATTTTCCAAAGATAAGTTCTTATGTACATGATATGATTGATATTACTAGTGATTAACCGTAATGGTCATTTGAGCTCACCCTTTCATATTTTTCTTTTACTCAGGTCACGAATAAGGGTATTAAGTATGTTACACCAAAAAAGAGTCTAGTTATGAAGAAATAAACATGAGATAATGTAAATGTTTTTTGAAACACTTGTTTATGTTTCCCAATTTCAAAAGAAACTATACATATATGGTCCTTTCATGGAATTTTTATATGATTTAATTAATATAATTAAATTATAATGTAATATTAATGTATGTAAATTATGGGTCATTATAGATGGTATCAGAGTAAATGTATAGTTATCCTTTGGAATCTAGGATAATAAATCCTTAGTAATAACCCTATGGATATGTCTATGTATAGGATACAATACCAGTGTTTTAGAAATGACCATGAATAACCTAGGATAATATAGGATGTTTAATAAATTGAAATTTTATTATTGATTATGAGTTTTTTCAATTATGATTAGTGTATCTCAAAAAATGCTTCTTTGTTTTAGAAAATGGCTAGAACCCGAAAGAACCGTGTAAATGATGAATGTGATGGGAAATAAAATGATTGTCCCCCTAAGAAACCAAATATTATGGGAGATGGAATGAAAAATATTGTAGCCATGTTCACACAAATTTTTCAAGCTATGAATCATATCAAACTTCCAAAAAAGAAAAGCAGGGAGAAAAATTCTGTTGAATCCTTCACGAGGCAACGTCCACCATCATCTAGCATGTCTTCTGATCCATTTGTGGATGAAATATTGATCTGTACCACTAAAACAATATTTTTAGTTCTACAATTTTATTGAACATGATAAAGTCCTCTTAGTAGAATATTTTTAGGAAGTTGAAGATGATCGATGGTGGAATCCTATATAGAATATGAGGTAAGTTGATAAAATTGACTCCATGGAATGGGAAGGTTTCAAGAACATATTTTTAATATGTACTTAACTCATATTATTTGAACCAAGTTGGAGGAGGAGTTACTAAAATTAAGAAAAAGGATTATGAATCTGTTGGTACTTACAAAGAATATATTACAACACATGCAAGGTATTATTAAGGAATTATTATCTATCTTGAGAGTATGATTGATCAATTATTTAGTGGATTAATACCATGTCTCCTAAAATAATTAGCCACAATGGATATCAATAGCTATGAGGAAATTTTCTAATGTGATCTAAATGTTGATATGGATATTGAAGTAACCCACCAATCATATGGGTTTTATAAGATGAGAAAAATGGAAGAAAAAAGAAAATATAAGGACCACACTAAAGAGTATATGATTTTTCCCTTAATCTCAATGTGTTGAATGAAACACGAAGGGAATTGCATTAATGGGACTAGTAAATGTTTTATGTGTGGAAAAGTAGGTTATTGTACAATTGAAGTCTAAAATGTTGGAAAAAACTTGTCTAATGATGGGAATAAATAAAATTCTATATATAATGAACCTCCAACACTTCAATTGTACAGGTGAATGTAAATTGGGAATTATAATAATCAATGAACTAATCCAAGTCTTATTGATGATGATCTACATCAATAATATCGTAAGGACAAAGATAATAAAAATTCACATGAAATTACAATTGGAAACTTGGAGTACAATATTGATGTTCTGAGAGGATCAATCATTATTGACTCTAAAGTAGAAATTGTTTTATTTTATTCTATATCCACCAACTATTTTATTTCTGAATAATATTCTAAGGGTATCATCATATTACATCAATAATTAGATGTTGAGTTAGCTGTGAAAACTCCTAATGGCACAACGGTCACATCAAATGTTTATAATTCTTCCCCGATTAAAGTTTGTGGAATGTGCTTCCTGCAAATCCTGTAATAATTCTTATAGTGGAATTTTATTTGATTCATGGCATGGATAGGCCTTCTCTATATGGATCTCATATCAATTTCCATGGAATTAATGTCCCATTTCATATTCCAGTCCAATCTATTAATGTCTATCGATACAAGGATAAATAAAACCTTCCAATAGAAATTAATTCCCTCTTATGGGTCTTGATAGAAATGTCAGATGGTTATTTATCTCAAATGGTTGGGGAGAACCTCATAATTAAGAATTCACCCATTATACGAGAGTTTTATGATGTCTTTCTAGAGGAATTTTCAGGCCTTCCACAAAATCATGATGTTTAGTTTTCAATGTAACTCATACTGGGTGTCATGCCTATTTAAAATACAACATATAGGATGGACCAAATTTATTTGAAAGAATTTACAAATAAACTCCAAAATAATCTTGATAAGGGATTCATTCTCCCTAGTGCATCGCCATGGGGAGATCTTGTTCTACTTGATAAGAAGAAATATGGATTAATGAGACTTTGAATTTATTATCGAGAACATAAAAATATCACTATGAAGAAAAAATATAATCTTACATACATTGTTGATTATTTAACCAAATTAGCAAAGATCAATACTTATTGAAGATTGATCTTCATCCAGGATATCATAAATTTTGGGTCAAAAGGAGGATTACCAAATATTGTATTTCGCACAAGGTATAGGCACTAAGAATTTATAGTGATTCCATTTGGTCTTACAAATTCTCTTGTTATCATTATGGATAAAATTAATAGTGTCTATAAAGACTATCTTGATCAGTTTGTGGTAGTCATTCTATACGATATTCTTGTCTTTTCAAAGAGTAAGGATGAACATGACGATGATATGAGAATTATACTGATGGCCCTGATAAAGGATATGATTTATTCCATATTTTCCATGTCTGAAATTTGGATACATAAAGATTCATTTTTGGGACACATAATATAATGATATGGGAAATTTGCAAATCAAGAAAAAATAGATGTTTTTGATATATTTTCTATACAATCATCAGTAAATGAGATATGATGTTTCATTTTTTTGGTAGGATATAATCGAAGTTTTGTGAAATATTTTTCATGATTATATAATTCAGTCACAAAGATGTATCAAAAAGGAGATCTGTTCATTTCGACGGAGGAATATAGAGAGAATTTCATAGATCTAAAAAGAAGCTTGGCCAGTGAACCTATGCTCACACTACCTTGTAGTGAAGAAAGGTTTGTGATCTATAGTGATGAATCCAAAAGGGTCTGAGATGTATTCTCCTGGAAATTGATACGGTGATATGTTATGCCTCATGGTTGTTGAAAATTCATGAGAAAATTTACCCAACTCATGATTTGGATCTAGCTGTGGTAATCATTTCATAAAGATATATGGGAATTGTATTTGTGGTGAATGTTGTGATATTTATACTTATCATAAAATTTTACAACATATCTTCATACAACATGAACTGAATAGGCACCAATGAACACGGTTGGAGTTGATTACAGATTTTGACTGCTCAATACATTATCACCCTTGGAAAGTCGACAAGGTGGAAGGTGATTTGAATCTAAAATACCATGCTTGCATATCTATGATGAGGATCTCAAATGATCCAACATTTATGGATTTCAAAAGGATGGATTATGAAATTTTAATGTAAGTGGAGAAATCTTATCTTTCTCAAATGAATGTTCAACTATTTATACAAGTGAGGATTAAGGGGGTGTATAAGGAATATGTAGAGATAAAAAAAGGTGAGAAATGTCCCTAAATTCAGCCTTGTTTATGATGGAAAAATAATGTTCATGAACCTGGTTTGTATTCCTCCCATACAAGAAGTAAAAGAGCTATTGGATGAGGCTCAGAGTTCTTCATTCTCCATTCACTCTGGAAGCACTAATATTTACATTGATCTGAAAGAGTACTCTAGTCAGATGGAAGAAAAAGACATATCGCTGATTATGACTCCCAATTCTTGGTTTGAAAGAAAGTTTAGGCTCAGAGATAGAATAATAATTGGATGTTACAAACATTACCCATACGAAAACAGGAACGGGCAAACATCACTATATAATTTGTCGTTGGACATCCCAAAACATCCAAAGACAATAATTCTATCAATGTTATAGTTGACCATCTTACGAATTAGGCACACAACATTTCTATTAGAGAGGATTTCAATCTTGATCATCTTATGAGGATATATGTAAATTATGTTTTAAGATTTCTAGGAGTACGACTATCCATTATATCAAATCAGGATCCGAAGTTTACCTCAATTTTTTGTCTTAGTCTTCATCATGATCTAGATACAGAGTTATGTTTCAGCACTACCTCTCATCCTCAAACAAAAGTTTAGTTTGAGAGGAAAATAAAAACTCTAAACGACATTCTGAGATCTTACTCTATAGATTTCATATATTTTTGGGATAAAAACCTACCATTGGTAGAATTTTCATACAATAATTTCTTTCACCCTAATATGTAGATGGATCTTTATGAATCCCTCTATGGATATATTTTTAGAACTCTAACATGTTAGGATGAATTTGGGGAAATAAATCTATTATAAATTGATCTTATTGATTAAATGGTAAAAAAGGTCAGATCTATTCAACAAAACATAAGAGTAGCTCAAGTTAGAAAAAAAACATCTGGCTGAAAATTGTTGAAATTACCTTGATTTTAAAATTTCTGATAAGTTGTTCTTATGATAATCACAATGAATGACAGTAAATAGAGTTTTAAAGAAGTCATAGCTGAGTCCTGGGTATATTAGTTCTTTTGAAATTCTAGATCGTGTTTGGATTTCATCATATCGATTGGTGCATCCACAAAATATTTGTCCAGTTCATGATGTGTTCCATGTATATCTCCTGATAAATTACATACATGATCTTATAAATGTACTAAGTTTATAACTAATTCTGGAAGAGCATGATCATTCTTAAAAAGAACTCCATATAGAAATTATTGATCATAGAAATAAACTTCTACGCCACAAGACCACTCTCATGGTAAATGTTTTATAGAGGAACCAACAATTTGAAGAAGATATGTGGTAACATGATAATGTGATGTGAGAGATGTATCATACTCTATTTCTTTCCATGTGATGAATTTTGAGGTAGAAATTCAATATAAGGATTGTATAATGTAACACCTAGATGTTTTTATGAAATATTTTTATTAAATAATTTTTTTAGTAACGTTGTTTTCTTATAATTGTGAGTATGAATGAACCATGAGATACCCTTACTATAATACTACCATTATTGTCAACCTTTTAGGGTAGTGGGAATAATTATCATTGACTTACTAATATTCATTATGAATTCATTAACTGCCAATTATTTATGAAAAACTTAAATCAATTATATATTTTTATTTTTGAGTGAATCACTTTTGGTAATTAAATTATTAAGATATATATGTATTATATACTTAATAAAATATTTTTAATATTCATACATTCTATATTTTAGTCAAAGGGAATGAATAAGAGCATATTTGATGTATAAAAAAATTTAAAGGTTATTTTTACACCTTTGAATGGAGAACCTATATTAAATTAATTTTTTGACACATTAATAATATTTATATGAAAAAAACACATTTAATTTTGAATCGGGATAAAAAAATTAATTTTGGATAAATATCGGATATTTTTATGATAACATTCTTGTTTTCATAAATAGTAAAAATAACGTAAATTTTAATTAAAAATATATATTTAAATTTGAGATAATTGATATGGTTAAAATATGAGAATTAATTTTTTTAACGTATAAATAGAATATATATTTATCATTCAACACAATTTAGGTTATTGTAATTAATTTTGCATTGAATTCATAAGTAAATACATTTCAATCTTTTGTAATGTTATAACCTTTAAAACCCATTTTTTATATCAACAATGGGATTAATTATAAATTATTTACTTCAAATTCCATGATTTGAATTTTTATAAATGGATTCCATATTTGAAATCATAAGTTCTAAATTTTTTTTAGTGACTAATTTTTTTTGGGCATTATGAATAGTAACTTTGGTAAAAACAATTATTACTATGGTTAAAGGAAAATGAGGTGATTAAGAGTAAAAACTAATATTTTAAAATTATGTTAACTCATATATAAATCCAATTGAATTACAATATTATACCATTTTCATCTATTATTTTAAATAGAATCACTTTATATCCACTTACATATGAATATGACATGAATGTAACAAAAACTAATGAATGTGACAAAATGTCAAAATCTGATTTAATAAAAGTACATTAAATATTATATATGTTTAACTATGAAATAATATAGACTATAGATAGTCTATGGAAATATATAATAATTACCTACATTATATAAATTTATTTATAATTTTTAGAGACTAAATATTTACTATTAATGATGACACAATAGTGATGTAGAAATTATTTTATTAATATAAATATCCAATAAATGGATTTAAAAATATTAAAATAAATAAAATATGAACTAATTAATTTTATAAACAAATTTTATAGGTGAATTTTAATTTTATGAGTGTTTTAAATACTTTTTTTCTAATTTATATTATGTTTGAATTTTATATAATGTAAAATAAACAAATAGTGTGAAAATTGACGCTACTGACATTTTAAAAATATAAAATTTTATTAAATTATCTAAAAAAATTTAAAATATTTTTACAAATATTAATACTTACAATGTTTAAAAGTGTATAAAATATAGATATATATTTTATTAACACTATATAATTAAATGTTTATAAACACTAAACATAAACAATGTTATTACCACAATTAAAATTAAATTGAATAACTTAGTGTTAATTAAAAATAAAATGATTAAATCGACATAAAAACATGTCTAAATTTTATTTTTTTGATGATATTAAAACCCTATATCATATCATATTCTAAATTGGGACATTTTGGAAGTTTTTTTGGGTTTTATTATATTATAAATTAATATTTTTTGAGGTTTCAAAAGAGCCCATCACCTCAATTATAAAAGGGAACCTCCTCCCTTGCCTTTTCACTTAATTTTTAGCCTTCAAGATCAACCAACGCATGATAGTTTTCCTTATAAACTTCTTTATTCTCAATCTAGTGGTTCTGGTCTTATTCAAAGACCAACTGTAGTTCCCTAAGAGATGATTTAAATGAGGCACATCTAAGAAGGGGTAATATCTTCTATCAATTCTTTTAAATTTAATTCTTTCTTATCATTATTCTTCATTAGTTGTTCCAATATAATGTAATAACATATGTACAACTAATAAAAATATAAGTTATTATAAATTTGAAACAATCCTATTTCACATTCTATCTGTCCTACGAAGAATGAAATCACTGCACGTGTGTACGTACGGCTTAACATCTCCACATCGTGGTGTAATCTTTTTTTCACCACCAACTGACTTTGATGGTTATAATGGTGTAAATAATAATATATTATTATTATTATAACATGATAAAAATTCTGAGATTGTATACACTGTCTACTTCAATATCATTCAACAATTATGTGAATGATATCATTGCTCATGCATAAGTACGACTTACCATCTCCATGGTGCGATGCGATTATTACTAGATAATATTCATTAAAGAATGAAAATATAAATGAATTGAATGAATAAATAAGATATATTTTTTAATTTTACCATTATTTATATTATATAACCATAACCTGAAAATAAGAATAAGAACTTATCATAAAAATATATATTAGAACATATACCATTTAATACACGAATAATAATTAACAATTAAATATTGTTGACAAACATATGAATATATGATCATAAATGTGATAATAAATTTGATTACTATTCTGGAATAAAAGATACATTTTATATCAATCATTATATAGGACGTTAAGATACATACGAAGCATTTCAGGCCAATGGTAAGGGATAAATTTGCAAATCTCATTTTTATCTGAGATTGTTTTTTGGTAAATATTTACAAGGGGTTATTTATCATCCATATGCATGTTTCCTAAATATCAATTTCAAAATATTCATTATATACTTATATAATTTTTTTAATTAAATTTAACTCAGTGGTAATATTATACTAAATTCTATGAATGGAATCTATTTTGTTTTCAGTAAGTGGTGCTTTTTTACTTTTTTAGAAAAAGTATGAGAAGAAAGTTTTTTTTAACTTGTACGACATTAACAGATTCTTACGAATTCATAATGCTTTATTTCCTTCAATAACCCTCTAATATCTTACAATGATATTTTTCAAATAAAATTGTTTCCTCTAAAATTGTGTGGTATTATGAGGAAGGAAATTTTTATGAATATGAAAGGGTATTTTCTTTAGGAATGAAGATCAAGTGTTTAGCAAAATTATTTTCCATCAAAGATTACGTAGTTTTATTTTTTCTATCGATTTCATTACATTGTTTTCATTATTTATGTGATGGAATTATTTTTATGAAACCCATTTATGGATTATTTAATTATTGAATGATTTTTACAAATCCCATTTTATTTAATTGATTTTTCAATATGGAATGTTTTTATGTTTTTGGGGCACACGTATGAGTGGTTTCATTATGAGATGGGTGAGACCTATATGTATTTCAAATTAATTGGGTAAATATTTATGTCTCATGAGATAGAAATGACTGGAATGGAAAGTAAATTTGGTTCAATAATACATGGTTGGAATGAGGAGTGAGCTTTGTTCAGTAATGAACTTTTATCCATTATAATGGTTATTGTAGTGAGCCTTGAATAATATGAAATGAATTTATATGCTTATGTGTGTATGCCACAAATTATCATGTCTTATGATATGACTATTGTTATTACATTGAATTGTTTGGATTTATCCCATGACACGATATTATGTCCATTTATATATAGGATAACATTTCACAATGTTATGTTTTTATAGATATGATATGATTGATATTTCCTTTGTTTACCCTTACTGGGAATTTGAGATCACCGATTCATATGTTTCTTATCCCCAAGTAATGAAGAAGGGTATTAAGTATGATATGCCAAAATAGAGTATAGTGATGAAGAAATAAACAGGACACAATGTATATGTTTTAGGATCTAGTTGTTTATTTTTCCAAGTTTATAATGGAACTATACATATACTGTTCTATCATAGAAATGTTAAATGTTTTAATTAATATACCTAAATTTTATATTAATATCAATGTATGTAATGTATGGGTCACTATACTTAATCCTTATAAGGTTCAAATTCCCCCAAAAAAAGACCTCTATCATTTGATAGTGGGTTATATTACGGTTTTTGGGTAGGTATTTGTGAAATAATATGGTTTTACAACTATGAATATTCAATGAGTGGGAATTCCATTTAATAATGATAGGAGGGGAAGTCATAAATTTTTTTATTGTAAAGAATTAATATATATTAATTTTCATTTAGAATTTCTCAAAATTAATATGATCAAAATATAATATGACGATGAGTTTAAATAGTGACATAATATAACATTTAAATATTTATGTTGCTTTTATTACCCTAGTATGTTTGGTGTAACCCTATGTTAACTTTTTTGACAATTACTCTTATAATAAATATTATTACAATTTAGGATTCAAGACAGATACAACAAAAAAATATTTACTAATAAATTGACCATAATTGATATTTTAAACCATAAAAAATTAACATGGCCCAATATAGGATTTTCGGGAATATTAATTTTTTTATTAACATATTATTTATTATAAAAGATTATTAATTTCATTTTTTAATGGCCTTAAAAAGTAAAATATAATATTTTTCTAAGTCATGTAATATGATTTCAAAACAACATGGACTCAAATATAAGGATTAAATTGTATTAATTTAATCACCCACAAAAATATACAGGTTTATATGAATTTTTACATTTTTTATTTTGGTTTATCCCCTTGGTTAATAAAGTCTATCCTTAACTATGGAGATACATTTTTTTAATAAAAATGTGTTATAATTTTATATATAATGTGTGAATTGGATCACAAATGATCAAGGGGTGAAATTTATGAAAATTAATCGTTATAATTTTATTCATTAAATATTGTTAAACCATTTAAATAATTTTTTAAAAAGAATTTTTTAAAATATTATTTCTGTCATTTTTTTAGTATCTAGATAATTTAAATAAAAAACATCACAACAAAAAATTTAAAAAATTTAATTTTAAAACATATATATTTATCTTAAAAATTAGTGGTACACTTCATATCACTAAAATAATATTAATTTAACAGTTTCCATAATCATTTAATTACTTTTTCTGCTACATTCACAAGTGATGGGTTGTCAATTCATAATATTTAGTGTTAATTATTTCTTCACATAAAATGTAAAGTAAATTAAAAATATTTAAAAATATTATATAATTCAAATTCACATATATTTATGAACATAATAAGTTTTCATCCTTATCAAAAAATAATATATATATTAAAAAAGGGGAAATATTTTACAATATCATTCAATAAAATATTATGATCGAAAAAGTCAAATAAATATTGAACTATTTTCGCATATTTTTTATATTTTTATTGAAAATTATGAAATCTATTCATATAATACTATAAAATTATGTGCCATTTTTATTTCATTATAAATATCATATTATTTATAACATTAATTACCTTATTTTCCCTTACCTTAGGGATAATTATAAACTACATTTTTGATTTGCAATCATGACAAATTAAAACTGGAATATGTACTAATATTAGACATTCAGATTAAAAATATATAATCTATTTTAAAGACTCCATTTCCAAATTTGGATGAAATTAATTTTTCAGTAAATTTAAACATGTAATGAAAATCACTTTTTCATAAAAAATACTTTTTATGTTTGAATCATTTTCATAAATATTCTACCATAAAATTGATTTAAATTATCATAATTGGATTATCAACAATATAATATAACAACTATTAATTTGACAACATTTTACTAGAACATTTTACTATATAAATGATTCAATTTAAAAGAAAACATCCAACAAAGAATATATTTTTCACAATTCATTGAAAAATAATTATTTTTAATAAAATCCAAATAATTAAATTTAACATAATATTAATATAGTGATTCTAATTAATATATTTTTTATATTAAATATAATTTTTAAAATTTTCAAAAGCTAATTTTAATAATTTGTAATAATAATCAATAAAAACTAATTTTGAAGAAAACATATTTTGAAGAGAATGTATATTGAATAATAAAATTTCCTTCTAAAAATTTACTGACTATTTTAAAATAATTAATGAATAAATATTTATTAATCATTTCATTTCTATAAATTCAATAATATAGTTTATCTTATTCTTATATTTCAATTCAACATTTAGGTTATAATAGACTTATTTAAATAATAAAATTTCTTCATTTGTTTATGCTTGGTGTTTTGTGTTGTATATTTTATCGATCATAGTGTTATTTTGAAATCAATAGGTGTCACATTTGAGCTATTACACCAAAAAATTAAGTCAATGATAATCTTGTTTTTGTAATTTATAATGAACAAGCTTTTTTTATAATTATTGATACAAATGTTTATATAACATATCTTAAGCAAAAATTCATTATTCATTTATTAATATTCAATAACATGTTTCCAAATCAATCCTTCATAAAATTATATATCTTTGTTCATGTATGCTGTTAAAATGACCCAAAAAGAATAATGTACAATATTTGTGTGATTATAGAAATATTCAGGGTTCTATTTCTATAATATCACAATCACAAAAGTATAATTTCATTATTATGTAATATAAATATGTTAAAATAAAATATGAACTAAATTTTATAATATTTAACTTCTATAAGTGAAAAAAACTAATTGATAACATATGTGATAAAAAAAATTCATAATAAAAACCTTATCATTTTTTTCGTAATGTAAAACATTTGTTTTATTAATTCAACCTATTATTTTTTTAAGTATTAATTTTACAATATATATATATATATATTAATTTAATGTAGATTTTTTTTACAACATATTAATTCATTCTTATATTGTAAAACCTTTAGTTTCTCTATGAAATCTTTTTGAGAAAAAAATTTCTATGATTTTATGAATTGAATGAATCTCCAAGTAATTTTTCTATATGTTACACCAAGATAGGATTTTGCAACATCTAACATCCACATGGTTTTTATTACATGCAACATTGAGTTTGTTTGAAACATCGTTTTATTATTATAATTATTTAAATGAGGTAGTCATAACATAGTCAATAATAAAAGTAATATTAATAGTAATAACTAATTTTTAAATATTATTTATATTGGATTTATATAAATGAATGATATTGATAATAGAATAAATAATTTTTGGTGAATTCGATATGTGTTTGAAAATAATATTTTCTTAAATAAACAACATTTTATGTCCATCTGTGAACAATTTTAAAATTAATTTTAGACTCTTTTAAAAAAATTATTTTTTTATAAATTTAAATTATTTTTTTAATTCATAATTTCAACATTATATTATGGTTATTTGTAGGTATTTTTCTGAAAACATCAATTTTTTGAAAAATAGTACAAATACTGAAAATTAAATAAAAAATTATTTTTCATCTCATTTTACATTTTTTTAAATTATATATAATTTAATTTTAGCTTTTATATACATTTATCGAATTTAGTTCATTGTAACAAATTTCACATTGAAATTGGAAATAAAAACATTTCAGAAATCTAAATATTTTTGGATAAAAAACTCATTGTCCTGACACGTCAGTGATATTTATTTAAAATGAAATTCATAAACGTATATTATTATAACTTGGAAAAATAGATTCCATATTTTAAATAAAAATAATTTATTTTTAATTTAAATTTTAAATAATTTTTTTATAATACATATTAAAAAAATTTAAAAAAAATGTTAGAGTGATTAAGGTAAAAATAAAATTATATTATAGTTACACATTAATTTAAGAGGACAAATAACTGTGAAAATTGGTCAAAATAAATTGGTTGGACATTTTATGACCAAATACCCTCCTGGATATAATATTTACAATTATTGATCGCCCACTTTGTATGTGATACCTCTCAGTACTGTTTTCATTTTTATATTTACATGAATGAAACTCCTCCAATATAAAAGGAAATTTAAATCTATCCTTCACTTCATCACAACTATCAAGGCCTTATTATGAAAACCCTAAAAAATATAAACCTAAATTACATCATTTAATCCAAGAAGAAATATTTTGGGAAAAAAATCCATCAATGGAAGCTTAGTGATGAAGACCAATAAGAATTACCCAAAGAAGTGGTAAAATCATTCCATAAGATCATTTATTTTATTTCCATTATCCATCCTATAAATTAATCATATTTCATGATTATATAATAAAACAACTGTTATAAATATTCTAAGACGTTTTTATTATAATTTTTATAAATATACTTACATTCTATTCCTTCAAATGGGTAATGAACATACTATTCATGTTTATGGTAAACTATAGCCTCATGAAACGATATCATTCATTTTTTCCCATACCACCTGTGAGGGAAGCGAAATATGATAGAAATTATATTTTTATATGATACTTATAATATTTTTAATTTTATAAGATTCTGTAACAATTATATACAACATAAATTCCAGATTTCAATTTTTTTAATACGATAACTTTATTTGTGGATGTGTGGACTACCGTCTCCTTAATGAGATCTAATTCATTTCTACATTTCATGGAATTTTTTTAATTTGTTGTTTTTAAAGATATAAGATATATATATAACAATAATATTACTTTAATGATAATATAAATACATATAATTCATTTACTTTCTTACTTTCAATAAGATAATAAAATTGAAACATCATTCAGGCTTACTTATGACCTATTGTCTCGATGAACGTTGTATTAATTTTCCGAAAACTGTAACTTATATATTATTGTAAATACATATATACTGAATATTTATTATATTTATTTAATGTTTTATATTCTATGTATCCTAATATATATTTGATGACAAAATATATAAAAAATCAAAACAACTGTAAAAATTAAAGTGGTTATTAACTTAAATGAAACATTGACATTTAATTGTTAATAAATAGTTAATAAAAGGTCATAAGTAAATAATATATGATTTTATATGATTTAATATGGTATTTAAATATATTTTAAATGAACTTATAATTATTATACCATAGGTTATAACTAGTACGAAGAATTAAAAGACACATGGTAAGGGGATTTCATGTCGCACCATTATTTCTGTGAGACTTATGCCTTATCCACTAATCATTTATATTTGGTAGTGTATATACGGAAATAAATGTATTCAATGATTCATATCAATAAATTTATTTGTTTCTAAATTTCAATTTTATTATCTATATTTCATGGTGTTTACAGTTCAAAATTTACCACATCATTAATGTAATTTTGTCTAAATTTTCTTTATTTGACACACATTCGTTGTTATGAACCTATATTCCTCAATAAGGTATATAAAATTCTATTTGACATGTTACATCATGAACATAATTATTTTTATAATTTTTCAAGATTCATGTAATTTCATTTTATTACATAGGAATTATGGTTCAATTTTACCAATTGGTAGGATTTTATTGCAACAATCTCATCATTTTTCTGGATTGTTGATGATTATACTTTAATTGATGAAATATTAAGATCCATATCTCAAATATACTCATGAATTTTATTTTATTATATCTATCCATGATATATTAATTATTAGTTAATATTTTTCTTCTCTTCGGTGCTTATAATAGTTATGAAAATATTTTTTAAGAAAACCTGGACTTATTTCTCTTGTCGGTTGGGAATTTGTGTTCATTCGAAATAATATATTAAAAACTGTTAACAATAAAATTAATAAAATGAGATATTAAGATAATTTTCAATGAAAAGGGATTTTATAAATGTTTTATGGATTTCAAATCATCATTTATAATATTTCAATTATATTTTTAAATAAAAAATTTTTCAAAATAATTTATGTTTAAAGAAGAGTATTTATATGGAAAAAGTATATTTTACTCAAGAAATGATTATAAATTATCTTTCCAAATTACATACCATATAATATGACATCCATTGGTGTAAATAATTATTTTTTTATAAAATTATCCAAATGTTACAATCATATTATTTTTCTGAATTGTTTTATTTTGATTTCATCCTACATATACACCATTTTACTCATTCAATGGTTAAATATTTGTGAAACTTGTTTCTATTCCCTGAGTTATATGCTTATAAAACCCAAATATTTTCTTATGTTATACTTTGATGTAATTATTATTAAAATTTATTCTTTCTATGGGTTACAATATGTTGGTTTGTTTGGGAGACCCATTTCATTTAATGGGTTACATTATGATGTTTATGAATTCCATCTGTTTTATGTGTCATGATATGATGATTTTTTATGATATTTTAGCTCATGTTTTCATGAATCTATTGGGATGTTGGTGGGAGAAAAATATACATAAAATAAATGGGTTAAATATTTATATATCAAGATGTAAATATTTGAACCAAGTCGATGGTCTTTATCGACTATTGAAGATGGGGAAAACCGATAAAATATGGGAAAACGGGGAAACCATACCCACAATGGTAATATGGAGAAACATGATCCATTATGAGAAAATTAAAATGGATTGGGATTGTGGTGTGACCTACCTAGTAGGATTAGTCCACATGAAGTTCCCATATTGTTGTTGGAAATGCACCATGACTTATAGGGAATGGTATTACATGTTTATGTGTCTTCTACAATTCCATGTCTTGTTACTATGTTATTATTTCATGGATTACAATAGTTATTACCTCATTATTCATGTTTTATGAACATAAAATATTTAATCCGGGATTCATGTATTTGGTATTTGGTATGTTTCGTATGATCTTGTAACAAGGATAATGTTCTCATACCCTTGCTCATCTGATTATGAAAAAATATATCCTTTTCCTCTTATTTAGAATTTAGTATCACTCCTTTTTATGATTCCATACTCTAGTTTAAAAAGATTCAAATTATTTATTTTTAATCTAAGAAGGTTTTAAGTCATGAATAATATAGTGGGAGATAATTTTTCTCACTTCTATACCGGTGAAACTGTTTCCATATTTCCAAATCCACAAAAAAATACGGTCTTTGGACATCTATTTGTGTAATGTATTATGTATTATACAAAATTTATATATTGTTAATGAATGGAAAATGATGGTCTCTATTGTTAGTATCAATGAATATATTTTTCATTCATTGGAATATAAGATGTTAAATCATTAGTTAGAACCATAAATCAAAGTCAAAGAATAATTTTATTAATGAGTAAAAGTATTGGAAGTCATCTAGGAGATTTAGTATTGCAATTAGAAAGTGGTTTCCTATTAATACATATATGTATTAATACTAAATATTAACATGGATCTACAAATTATTTATATATGGTTAATAACTATGAAATTTTTATAGTGAGGTAGACTCTATCAGTATCTGATGAATGACAATGAGCCTTGCAACCCACCTCATTTGACACACCGTATAAATATGCTTTGGGAATACACAATCTCTTCAAAAAACATAATGTCATATTTACATATAATATGTATATGAATAAAACATAATAAAACTATGTTTTAATATATTAAATATGATATCATAATTTTGATATCCTTAATGTGGTTTTTCATGATTATGTGGATCCCTTCTATGATAAGTATCTCTTAATCAATGATTTTGGGTTTTAGTAAATAACACAAAACCAAAGGAATAACGTTAATGATTATTAATATGGAAAATGAAATAATTTTACTCCTAGTAAACCAAATGTTATGGGAGCCCGGATACAAAATACCATTCCTACGCTCACCCACATTTATCAAGCAATGAATCACGTTGGACTTCCAAATGGGAAAAACAGGGAACAACATTATATTAACCCTATCATGAGGAAACTCCCACATTATTTCATGGTTGCTACGATCCACTTCTGGATGATCAATAGATTGGTACCGCTAAAAATATATTCTCCACTATCTTATTTCTCTACGTATGATAATGATTTTTTATGAATTTTAGTTATAAGGAAAAGAGGAAAATGGTGTATTCTAATAAAGAATATGATGTAGCATGAAAAAATGAATACATGAATTGGGTTGAGTTCAAGAACATATTATTCAATAATTATTTTTCTATTTTTCATGATATTATAATGGAAAAGACGTTCCATGTGTTAAATCCAAATGATTGTGAAATTTTCAGTTACTATGAGTCTAATTTTACATGACTTGTGAGTTACACTTCTTGTATTATCATCTAACCAGAAAGTAAGTTGGACTAATTAATTAGTGTATTAAATCCATTTATTCTAATAGAGTTATCCATAAGATACTTTATTATCTGTTAATAGAATTTTATTTGGGAGATAATGGTTGAAATTGAGATGGGATTTAAATATATATCTCATGTTTTTAACCAGAAAATAATGATGGAGTACAAAGGAAAATATAAAAACAATTGAGATAACAATCTAATCCTTTATGTATTCTATAAGTGTGTAATTAAGTATAACTAACGATGTAATCTGTGGTTTAATATTTTTTTCTGTGTAATAGAAGGAAATGAGGATGTTTATTCCCAGAATTATGGGAAAAAGTTGGGTAATAATTCAAATAGTGGGAAAGTTACACAAAATGACCCTCCCCCACTTCAGGGATTCATGGGGATGGATAATGGGCATTATAAAAACTAGTTCAAAATCCTTAGGGTAAATGACGATGATTGACATTAGCAGCCTCTAATGTTTAAGGGCAAGGGTAAATATCATAAGTTCAATTTTTCTGATTAGGCGTGGGATATCGATGTGATGAAAGGTACACTTACCATCAACTCTTGAACGATTAATGTCGTATTTGATTCTAGTTATACTCAATCCATCATATCTAAATATTTTTCTATGTGTATTAATATTCCACCCAAATGATTTGATATATAATTAGAAGTGTACACCCCAAGTGGTACTGTAATTTGAAATCATGTTTATGACACCTCTCTGATTAATATTTTTGGGAATGTGCTCCATTAAAATATTTTTATTATTCTCATGATTGATATTGATATCATTCTAGGAATTAATTGTATTTCTCCACATAAATCCTAAAACAATTGTCTAGGAAGGGAAGTTATATTGGATATTTCAAAACAATATATTATTTTCAATCAAAGTGATTATTAATATAAAAATTATTTCGATATTAAATCATGTGTATGGGTTGTAATTCCCATTCAAATGTTTTTTATCCCAAATATTTGGTGAGAATATCAAAAACAATGATATTAAAATTATTTTTGAATTTGGTTATGAGTTTTTGGAAGAGCTTCCTAGACTTCAACAAAAACATGATATTGAGGTCTCGATAAAACATATACCAAATTTGAAAAAAAAATCAAAGGCTCCCTGTAGAATTTCGCCAATTAAGTTCTAGTAATTTATAAAGAAACTAAAAAAATCATGATGAGAGACTAATTCGGCCAAATATGTCACCTTTTGGTGAAACAGTTCTTTTTGTTACAAATAGAGATGGATTATTGTGAATTGGAATTGATTATCGGGAGTTAAACAAGATCGTGATCAAGAACTAGTATCATCTTCTATCTGTTGATGAATTTTTTGATGAACTGTTTGAAGTCAAATACTTTTCAAATATTAACATTCATTCTAGATTTCAAAAATTTGGGGTTAAGAAGCAGGATATACCCATGATGACACTCCATACAAGGTATGGACACAATGAATATATAGTGTTCCATTTATCCTAACTAATACCCCTTCTATCATCATTGTTTTTCTGAATAAAGGATTTTGAGATTACCTCGATGAGATTGTGCAAATCATTATTGATGATATTATTATATATTCAAAGAGAATGTATGATCATTGAGACCACTTTATTATTTTTCTAAATACCCAATAGAATTAGAAATTGTACGAATATTTTAAAAAGTCTAAATCTTGGATACAAATGTTTTCTTTTCTGTGACATATAATATAAAGATATGGTATTAAAGTAGACCCCTCAATGAAAGAGGATATTTAATTTTTTCATAGACTGACCATGGTGGCTAAGATATATAGTTTTCTTTGTTTGGCTAGATATTATCGATGGTTTGTGGAGAATTTATCAAAACTATCTAGTCATCATACCATGTTATATCATAAGTGTTCCAAGCTCTTATGGATAGATGGATGTCAGGATAATTTCAAGGAACTAATGGGATGGATGGATAATTCCCCAGTGCATACATTACCTTGTAGCGGGGTAGGGTTTTTAATCTATTATGATTCATTAATAAAGGGATTTCATGGTTTTATTTTGAAAATAAAATTATTATATCCTATGCCTCAGGAAAAAGAATGATCCATGAGAAGAATTATCCAACTCAGAATTTAGAATCTTGTATAGTAGTTTTTACATTAAATATGTATAGAAATTATCATTATAAAGATAAATGTGATATATATAACGATCATAAAATTTTAAAATATATATCCACATTGAAGGAATGGAACATGTTCCAGAGGATGTTGGTTATATAGGATAAATAATTATAACGTATCAATATATTACCACCCTGAGAAGGTTGACAGGGTAGATATAAGGCCCCAGCCTTAAACCTTACTTAATATTGAATTAAATGAATAATTCACATTGAGGATACTTTCAGGTTTAGAGTTTTAGAGAATTAATAAATAACTATTATATCTCAAAATATTACAATGTAGAAACTTCTACTAAGTTTCCATAAAATAAAAACTCTTATAATGAAACATGACTAGTTATATGTTTTCGGAAGCATGACTTTCCCTTGATCACATCCTTGACACTATTCCACGTTAAGTCCTGTGAAAAACATTTCAAAAACTTGGGATGAGCATAAAAAGCTCAGTAAGGGATACACAAAGAATGAAACATGTTAGTTTTTTAAAACAACAAGTAAACCATGTATACATTATCAAAGTAATACTTTTCAACTTTTCGAAGTAGTAAACACTCTTCACTGAATAAAATATCATTACTTACCCTTTTGTAACCAAAAGATTACCATAAAACCCATTTAAAGAACACATAACATATAAAGGTAACTTGGGACATAAACATACTTAAATGGAATAACCGTACGGTCAAATTCCACACATACTTAATGGAATATCCATATGGCTGACTTCCAAACCCAATGCATTGGATGTTATAATGTATCCAACCATCCTGGTATTCACGGCACCACCCGTCATATGGTTTATCACGTAACCACCCGTAAAATGTCCAAGTACCATCATTACACATAAAATATTTAAAATTTAATCATTTCAATAACAACATTTCATTTTCAATCACAATAAGTAATACAATGATATTGAATTAATCAATCTACTTTCAAAAACCATTTAAAAGAGATTTTTTAATCAAAGTGTCCCATACCACATTGAATCATTTAATGAAATTATAATTTTAAAACATTAATTTAAATATAAATAAATACTAAAAAACCTTTTTAAAACATGGACATTAAAGATAAATATTTAGAATAATGAATCTTTAAAACATTTAAAACGATATTTTTGTTAAAGAGTTTTTAACAAAATGAGAGACTCTTGAATACAAATAGTCGTGGAATAACATTAAATCCGAGCTTTATAATATCATGAGAATAAATGGATTCATGATATAATATGTCAAAGGACAGTATTCACACCAAATAAGAGTGAATTCGTGCATAACAACAATTAAGTCTCAATGAAAATGTAAATTGAGATGAAATCTATTATAAAGAAGGTATCCTCAAATTTAGGATAAATAAATCTCATAATTATGTGTGAAAAATATAAATACACCCAATATAAGTGGATATTAAGTGTAAAAAAATAAAAGGAAATTCACACATATTCAAAAGATGACATATTCAATAACTACATGTTGAATCCAAAGAAATCAAAATTGGGTTAAGAAGTTCCCATGGTAAAATTCGACAACCTAACGGCGTCACATAAAATTTTACAAAAAGGGTTGATGAGAGAGATAAAGGGTATATCATCACTTGGACATAAAATTTACATAAATAAGGATATATAAGAACATATCCCAACATAATAGTATGTGAATTAAAAGACATAACAAAAGAAGTCTCTTAAAAAGAGGAGGGTGAAATGTCCCCTTACCGAGTTGAGTAACTTTCGAAAAGTACACCCAATGGAAGAAGGGTCATACAATGAAGATGTAAATACCCATAAATGAAATTTTACTACACAAAGTGTATAATAATGGTCATTACATACACCACTGAATGAAAATTGTGGCAAATGTTGCATAAATGTCACGAAAATAAAGTGAGATTAAAAATCCCTTACGAAAACGCGGCAGCCTAACGACGCCACTTAAAGCATTCAAAAAAAATGGATTTATGAGATCAAATAGGGTCTCTCATCATATTAACATAAAAATTACAGTAGGAGTAATATAAAAAAACATCCCAATCATAGGAAAGATGAGCATAAAAGGAATGACAAATAAGAGTGTACTTAAAAAGAAAGAGAGGGGTAGGATCTCTTACCTTGGGTCCGACTTGACTCGATCGTTCTTTAACGTCCTGAATAATAAACGTCAGTTAATTTATACTTACTTAAGAACCTTTTTCAATTTCATTATTCCTTTTATATCACTTATTACCATGTCATAGACATTATGTAATCATTTTTGTTAATAATGTTTGTTTTGTCGATACATTGTTCTTAAGTCGAAAGTGGACTTCTTACAATTACATTTTGTTTGTTTGGTCAAAGGTTCATTATATCCAGAATTGTATTCATGATGTATATATATCATATATATCATATATATCCAGTATATTCATGAATTTATAATATTACATAACATTTAGAGTTAAGAAATGAAATTCACCGTTCATGGAGACGGTAAGCCGTACGTACGCATGAACGCTACTTCCATTTATATTTCATATTTAATGGAATTAAAACATAATGATACATAATAGTATTTTAATTACAGTATGGTATCATATATAATATCATTAAATATATCTTTTATATGTACCACCTGTGGTATTAACGAATCAAATCACTTTGAGGGGGCGGTAGTCCGCACTTCCTTAAATAAAGATATCACGTTTACCCATAATGGAAACCATAAAAGTATTCCATAAATGAAGAATACAGAAGCTTAAGTAAAACATAAATATATTATATATCATATATAAATATAGTTTCATCTTAATGGCCACCTTTGAATGTGTTAGAAGAATGTTGAATAATAATCGTTTCGTGATGCATAAATTCGCCATCCACAGAAACAGTATGTTCTTTAACCATTAAATGTAGGTGTGTGTATGTGTAGCTCAAATAATTCATATAAAAAAAACCTATTATATGGAAGATACTGGAGTTTTTACAAAAGAAATGAATAAAAAGTGTTTAGGGGGTTGGAGAAGAAAAATAAAACAAAAGGAATCAAGTGAAGACATTACCTTAAAATCGGGTAACTCCGTTGGGTTTGAGCTCAAAGGCTTCCTTGGGAAGACTTCTGCCCAAAGTGAGGCATCAAGGAGTAATATAGGGATGTGTAGAGACAAAATAGGTAGGGGTTGGCCAAGAAAAAGGCTTTGGAAGTGTGGGTAAGGTGGTGGAGGTGGGGGCCTTTTATAAGATGAGAGGAGGGGCACTCTTGGAAAGTAAGGAAATGATACATTATTTTAGAATGTTTTTCAGATATTAATGGTCCTAAATTTATTTGTTTCAAGGATAAGGTGATAAGGGTTCTAAAGCCACCCATCTAATAGGTTTTGGACATGTGTAGGACTTAGATATATCAATATCATTCCATTTTATTGAAATCGTTAAATAATGAGGTCATCGCAGCATTATAATGATGTCATAAATAATTTAATTTATTTAATGACTAAAATTTATAAAAATAATATCATGATGTAGGAAATATCTTTATATTTCTAATGAATATATATAGTCAAAAATCAGACTAGTATAACCCCATGTAAACATTATTTTAGTAAAACCACTCATGTTTGTGTCATTTTTATTTTAACATTAAAAAAAGGTATTAATGTCATTTTCCAACTAAATTAACTCCATGGGGTCCCCAAGTTGACCCATGGATTGTCTTGGTCGGTCATGACACATCCAATAAGGGTAGTACATGTGTAATGTTCATTTCATATTATTACAACATTATTTTTACCTTAAATTACACTAATTACCTCTAATCGCGATTAAAAACATAATAAGTTACTATTCACCAAAAACTTATTTTAATCTCATTGAACCACATTTTACTTCTTAATGACAACCATGTATGTCGGATTTTTAAAATTAAAAACACAGAGGTGGTAGAATTTCATTTGAACAAAAAATCAGTTTTTAAGTACCACTTAGTGGTTTCACTATTCATCAAAAATTGAAGTTTTTCAGAAAAATACCAAAACTTCACACTAAGATATATTTGATATTCCAAATTCAAAAATGAAGTCCATTTTACAAAATTGACAACATATAAGTTTCATTAATTAATTTAATAATTAATTCTCACTGTCAGAGCAAATAGCGTGTTTTTATGAAACAATAAGTATCAAAATATTGACACTAGTTTAAGTCCGATTTAAAAGTGAAATTAATTCCAACCACCACTATTTTATTTAATGATAAAAATATTTTCTAATTTTACTTTAAAAATAGTTCAAAAGATAAACTAATCATATAAATAAATTTGATTAAAAAGAGGTTTTAATTAAAATACAACATTTTACACTATTCATTAAAAAATGAACTTTATTGGAAAGATACAAAACATTTACACAAAGTAAATTTTGATGTCCCAATTCTAAAGAAAAGTTTTATTTGGTCTAATAGAATTTATTAGAGGGATCAAAACTATATTTACTGAAGGCTCTCCATCAAAAGGTGGTATGTGAACCTTTAGTGAATATTAGGGTGTAAATGCCTAAAATTGAATTCTTTCCGTATTTTAAGCCTTTATATTTTATTTCATAAATAAAAAACATTTAAAAAACATATATAATCATATTTTAGTTATTTCTATCCATTCCCGCCAATACAACGACTACATGTTAACTACCATTTAAAATAATATTATTATATTACTAGTGTGCAACGTAAGTTTTCATAGAAAATCATTGTCGCGTATTGGGTACGCCATCGAGCATATATTTTCATTTAATGTAATATTAATATTTTTTCAACAAATAGGGATAAATATAAAAAATGTCATATTTTTTATTTACCTGGGGTGTTACATCCTTCCCCCTTTTTGGGAATTGCGTCCTCACAATTTCAAAATTGGGCTTGAAGAAATCCATTGTAAGTCCCACATCGTAAAAGGAGTAAATAAAACTATCACTTTAAAATAAAGAATGGGAAGTACAAAGGTCACCCGAGTTAACCCATACTTGGATTCCGTGTAGGAAAACATAAACATGGACGAAAAAGCAAAGGGTCATGTTCTTGAGGGAGAGTGATAGTAAACATTTCTAGGAGAAAGTTAACCATAAGAAAATCACAAACATGTGATGTGTTAAACGGTATTCAATTCCACAGTATGAAAAGTTAACAGACAACATTTTTGTTTTAAGTTACTCTTCATTGAGGAATTTATTTTTGATCATAAGGAAACATACTTACTTATAATGTTGACTTTCAACTTTTACTATATTCCTTAATCAAACTCATATTTTTTCCAAAAGACGAGTATTTAGGAAGAGTTGTCCGCATTAAGAGTACTATAATAAACTTCTAGAGAATCACCTAATCCACAATAAGGAACTATATACTTCCAATTCCTTTAGACTCTAACCAAAACCAAAACTCAAAAGGTTAGTACAAGATCAGATAATCCAGAAAAGGATAACCCTTTATAAAAATAAAATCTATTCTTAATCTTCAAAATATGTCCAACAAAACCCAGAGTTCGACGAGGACAATTCGATAAACAATTTGTCCATAAAATTCTTCAAAGTAATCAAAAATAAGATTGAAACACAAATATTTGAAGGAATTAGTCACATAGTCTTCCAAGGTACAAATTAACTTTTATCTCCAAATAACATCAGTTGCTCTTAAATTCTTATATTGAAAAGTAATTGACCTAATCACATATCCTTGATGATAGGTTAATCATTTCCATAGATAACCCAAAATAAACATACTCTTGATTCCTAAAATCATCTAACTAAAAAGAATTAGTCAAAATAACCAGGGACTTCACGTATTCTAGTGATAGGTGATAAAAACCAGGGGCACATTGGTTGTGGGTTCGATGCCCGCAGCTTTGTCCGACGCGATGGGTTGTCACATGGTCTACGTGTTGTCATTTTTACAAAACTATATAATTCTTAAAACATTCCCCAAATCGAGATAAAATCATCAAAAATAATCACAACATATTTTATACTCAAGTTTATCTCATGACTTTCATTTTCCATTATAACATATAGAAACCCATAATTACCTCAAATGTAAGGATCATATTAACTCTAATGGTTACCTTTATAATTATTACCTGAGCTTCCACATCGATTGGTCATCTCATACATGATGTATTACAAAACATACCAAGGTTCAAGTGGTTGATCATGACTCCTTGATAGTTGGTTTGGAACAACCACGAGGTTCCACATTGAATCCCCCATTTTATCTAGTATCTTAATTAGAGAACCACCATAGTTTCCTTCAAACCTATTGTCTCTTTGGTGCCTGCTAGATCCATCCATTCACTAAAAACAGAAATGTCAGTGTGAGTATATCAACAAAACCATAATGTACTAATGTGGAAGATAAACACTAAGATATACTTACTCATTCACTTTATCTAAAACTAGGACTATTTTTGAAATCCTAACCATTATAGTAATGTCACTTATTCTTAGAGAATACCCTAAACTCTAAAGTTATCTAAACCGACCTTTGATACCAACTATAAGGCCCCAGCCTTAATCCTTACATAATATGGAATTAAATGAATAATTCACATTGAGGATCTTTTCAGGTTTAGAGTTTTAGAGAATTAGTACATAACTATTACATCTCAAAAGATTACAATGTAGAAACTTCTACTAAGTTTCCCTAAAATAAAAACTCTTAAAAAGAAACATTAATTGTTCCATGTTTTAGGTAGCATGACATTCCCTTGATCCCATCCTTGACCCTATTCCACGTTAAGTCCTGTGAAAAACATTTCAAAAACATGGGATGAGCATAAAAAGCTCAGCAAGGGATACACAAAGAATGAAACCTGTTAGTTTTTCAAAACAATAAGTAAACCGTGTATACATTATCAAAGTAATACTTTTCACCTTTTCGAAGTCGTAAAAACTCTTCACTGAATAAAATATCATTACTTACCGTTTTGTAAAAAAAAAATAAACATAAAACCCATTTAAAGAACACATAAAATATAAAGGTAACTTGGTACATAAACATACATAAATTGAATAACCATACGGTCGACTTACACACATACTTAATGGAATATCCATACGGCCGACTTCCATACCCAATGCATTGGAGGTTATAACGTAACCACCCGTCCTGGTATTCACGGCACCACCTGTCATATGGTTTATCACGTAACCACCCATAAAATGTCCAAGTACCATCATTACACATAAAATATTGAAAATATAAACATTTCAATAACAACATTTAATTTTCAATCACAATAAGTAATTCCAAGATATTTAATTAATCAATCTACTTTCAAAAACCATTTAAAAGAGATTTTTTGAATCAAAGTGTCCTATACCACTTTGAAGCTTTTAATGGAATTATAATTTTAAAACATTAATGCCCATATAAATAAATACTGAAAACCATTTTGAAAACATGGACATAAAAGATAATGATTTAGAATAATGAATCTTTAAAAAATTTAAAATTATATTTTTGTTAAAGATCTTTTAACAAAATGAGAGACTCTTGAATACAAATAATCGTGGAATAACATTTAATCCGAGCTTTATAATATCAAGAGAAAAAAGGGACTCATGATATAATATGTCAAAGGACTGTATAAAAACCAAATAGAGTGAATTGGTGCATAACAACAATGAAGTCTCAATAGAAATGTAAATTGAGATGAAATCCATTATAAAGAAGGTATCCTTAAATTAAGGATAAATCAATCTCATAATTCTGTGTGAAAAATATAAATACACCCAATATAAGTGGATATTAAGTGTAAAATAATAAATTTTCATTCACACATATTCAATGGATGACATATTCAATAACTACATGTTGAACCCAAAGAAATCGAAATTGGGTTAAGAAGTTCCCTTGGTAAAATTCGACAGCCTAACGACGTCTCATAAAATTTTACAAAAAGGGTTGATGAGAGAGATAAAGGGTATCTCATCACTTGGACATAAAATTTACATAAATAAGGATATAGAAGAACATATCCCAACATAGTATTATGTGAATTAAAAGACATAACAAAAGAAGTCTTTTAAAAAGAGGTGGGTGAATGGTCCCCTTACCTAGTTGGGTACCTTTCGAAAAATACACACCATGGAAGAAGGGTTATACAATGAAGATGTAAATACCCATAAATGAAATTTTAATAAAAAAAGTGTATAATAATGGGAATTACATACACCACTTAATGGAAATAGTGGCAAATGTTGCATAAATGTCACGAAAATAATGTGATATGAAAAATCCCTTACGAAAACTCGGCAGCCTAACGACGCCACTTAATGCTTTAAAAAAATGGATTTATGAGATCAAATAGGGTATCTCATCATATGAACATAAAAATTACAGTAGGAGTAATATAAAAGAACATCCCAATCATAGTAATGATGAGCTTAAAAGGAATGACATGAAAGAGTGTACTTAAAAAAGAAAGAGAGGGGTAGGATCCCTTACCTTGAGTCCAACTTGACTCGATCGTTCTTTAACGTCCTGAATAATAAACGTGAGTTAATTTCTACTTCCTTAAGAACCTTTTTCAAGTTCATTATTCCTTTTATATCAATTATTACCATGTCATTGACATTATGTAATCATTTATCTGAATAATGTTTTTTTGTCGATACTTGGTTCTTAAGTCCAAAGTGGACTTCTTACAATTACATGTTGTTCGTGTGGTCAATGGTTCATTATATCCAGAATTGTATACATGATTTATATATCATATATATCATATATATCCAGTATATTCATGAATTTATAATATTACATAATATTGAAAGTTAAGAAATGAAATGCACTGTTCATGGAGACGGTAAGCCGTACGTACGCATGAACGCTACTTCCATTTTTATTTCATATTTAATGGAATTAACACATAATGATACATAATAGTATTTTAATTCCAGTATGTTATCATATATACTATCATTAAATATATCCTTTATTCGTACCACATATGGTATTAACGAATCAAATCACTTTGAGGGGGCGGTAGTCCGCACTTCCTTAAATGAAGATATCGCGTTTACCCATAATGGAAACCATAAAGTTATGCCATAAATGAAGAATACAGAATCTTAAGTAAAACATAAACATATTATATATCATATATAAACATAGTGTCATCTTAATGGCCACCTTTGAACGTGTTAGAAGAATGTTGAACAATCATCGTTTCGTGAGGCAGAAATTTTCCATCCACAAAAACAGTATGTTCTTTAACCATTAGATGTGGGTGTGTGTAAGTGTAGCTCGAATCCATTTTATAACAATATACTAGTATATGGAAGATACTGGATTTGTTACAAAATAAATGAATAAAAAGAGTTTAGGGGGATGTAGAAGCAAAATAAAACAAAAGGAATCAAGTGAATACATTACCTTAAAATCGGGTAACTCTGTTTGGTTTGAGCTCAAAGGCTTCCTTGGGAAGACTTCTGCACAAAGTGAGGCATAAAGGAGTAAGAGAAATATGTGGAGAGACAAAATGGGTAGGGTTTGGCCGAGCCAAAGGCATTGGAAGTGTGGGTAAGGTGGTAAAGGTGGGGGCCTTTTATAAGAGGAGAGGAGGGGCACTCTTGGAAGTTAAGGAAATGTTACATTATTTTAGAATGTGTTTCGGATATTAAGGGTCCCAAATTGATGTGTTTCTAGGATAAGGTGATAAGGTTTATAAATCCACCCATAAAATATGTTTTGGACATGTGTAGGTTTTAGATATTACATTATCTTATCATTTTATTTAAATCGTTAAATAATGAGGTCATCACTGCATCATCATGATGATATAAACAATTTAATTTATTTATTGTCTAAAAATTATAAAAAAAAATATCATGATGTAGGAAATCTTTTTATATTTATAATTAATATTTATAGTCAAAAATATGACTATTATAATCCCATGTAAACATTATTTTAGTAAAACAAATCATGTTTGTGTCATTTTTATTTTAACATTAAATAAAAATGTATTAATGTCATTTTCCAACTAAAGTGGATCCATGGGGTCCCCAAGTTGACCCATGGATTTTCTTGGTCGGAAATGGCACATACAATATGGGTAGGACATATGTAAAGTTCATTTCATATTATTACAACATTATTTTTACCTTAACTTACACTAATTACCTATAATCGCGATTAAAAACATAATAAGTTATTACTCAAAAAAATTATTTTAATCTCATTGAACCAAATTTTTATTATTAATTACAACAATGTATGTTGGAATTTTGAAATTAAAAACACAGAGGTGGTAAAATTTCTTTTGAAAGAAAAATCAGTTTTTATGTACAAGTTAGTGGTTTCACTATTCATAAAAAATTGAAGTTTTTCAGAAAAATACCAAAATGTCACACTAAGCTATATTGGATATTCTGAATTCAAAAATGAAGCCCATTTTAAAAAATTCACAACAGATAAGTTTAATTAATTAATTTAATATTTAATACCCGCTGTCAGAGCAAATAGCGTGTTTTTATGAAACAATAAGTATCAAATGATTGACACTAGTTTAAGTCCAATTTCAACGTGAAATTAATTCCAATGACCACTATTGGATTTAATGGTAAAAATATTTTCTAATTTCACATTAAAACCAATTAAAAAGATAATCAAATCATATAAATAAACTATATTAAAAAGAGTTTTTGAATTAAAATACAACATTTACACTATTCATTAAAAATGAACTTTATCGGAAAGATACCAAAAATTTACACAAAGTAAATTTTGATGTCCCAATTCTAATGAAAAGTTTTATTTGGTCCAATAGAATGTATAAGAGTGATAAAAACTATATTTAATGAAGGTTCTCCATGAAAAGGTGATAAGTGAACCTTTAGTGAAAATTAGGGTATAAATGCCTAAAATTGAATTCTTTCCGTATTTTAAGCCTTTATATTTTATTGTATAAATGTAAAAACATTTAAAAAACATATATAATCATATTTTAGTTATTTTTATCCATTCCCGCCAATAAAACGGATACATGTTAACTACCATTTAAGATAATATCATTATATTACTATTGTGCAACGTAAGTTTTCAAAGAAACTCATTGTCGCGTATTGGGTACGCCATCGAGCATTGTGTTCCCTTTAAATTAATATTGATATTTTTTCCACAAATAGGGATAAATATAAAAAATGTCATAGTGTTTATTTACCTGGGGTGTTACAGTAGATGATGCTTTCAGTCAAATAGATTGTTCTATATTATCCGTAATAAGGATGACAAATTATCTAATATTTCTATATTTGAAATGTATGGAGATAGAAATCCTAATTAAAGGGGAAATATTATCATGATCAACGGAATGATAAAACATCAATCAATGTGAATATTAAAAAGGAATAAAGGGGAGGTGTAAATCTATTAAATAATGGTATAAATATTCTTGATTTTAACCTTGATAATGATGGAAAGATAAGGTTTAGGAACCCTATTTGTTTTACTTACATACCAAATTTAAAGAATGATCTATTATAGGATGCTCATAGCTATACACTCTATTTTCATATTAGATGAATAAAAATGAATATAGACGTGAAATAATACTTCGGGAGTGATTTCATAAGGAGTGATATCACCGAGTATATATGTTGGTGCTTTATATTCTAACAACATAATGCTAAAAGACAAAAGATTAAGGGTATGTATAATTCATTACACATACCAAAATTGAAATGGGAGAACATCAATATTTATTTCTTCATTAGATTCCCCTAATACTATAAAGGTTTTAATGTTATATGGGTTGTAGTCAATCTCCATATATTGTTATAATGATTCATTTATATGAGATAAGACTTATTACAATATTAACATTATTGGATATACATTATGGATGATGTAAGATTTCATGGACTTCTATGTTTCATTGAATCATGTGAGGATACTTAGTTTACAAAAAATTTTAGGTGAAGTCATTATCAAGAACATGATATGGAATTGTGTTTCACAATTACTTTTCATCATTATTTGGATTGTCATTCATAAGTAACAATTCAAACACTAGAGGATATGTTGAGATCTTCTTCTTTGGATTTTAAATGTTGTTCTGATAAAAAACATCGTCTAGTTGTGTTTTCTTACCAAAATGGCTTCAAATAAAGATTTCAGATGGCTAAATATGAATCCCCATATTGTAATAAATATAGTATTCTAACTTTATGGGGTAATGATAGAGATTGAATGCTATTGGGACCTGATATCGCTGAAAAGTTGTAGAGATTGCTAGAACCATTCAATAGTATATCAAAGTAAGTAAAAGTTCGTAGAAAATTTATATTTATATTTTTCAGTATTATGTAGAATTTTTATTTGGTGAGAAGTTACTTTTATGAATCACTCTCTAGAAGAAGCTTACTAAACTTGGGAAGAAAAAGAAATTATTCTATAGGTATATTAGTCCCTTTGAAATTCTTGGTAACATCAGGATGTTTTCTTCTCATATAGAAATTCTTCCAGATATATATTAAGTCCATGATTTATTCCATGTTTCTCCACAAATAATGACATTCTTGACCCTTCACATGTATTGAACTCAATGGTCATACTCGTGGAGAAATATATTTATAATTGTGAATAACCAATTTAAATTATAGATCATATATAAAACATTATAAAAAAGCAAGACCACTAACCTAGTCTGTTATTTGTGGATAAATAGCTAGTTATATATAGATATGTAAAAACATGAGGTTATGATGAGGTAGAAGTATCCTAAATTTTGTATCAAAGTAATGTGTTTTTTGGGTGAAATTCATATTAAGTGGGGAAGAATGTAACACGGTGAGTTTTTTATAAACCTTTTCTTCAATAATAATAAATTTTTTATCAATGTGTTACTTTTCACACTAAAAATGTTAGGCTTTTTTAATATGTTACACAAATATAAGCATGTTCTCCATGAAACATCGTTATGGAATGCCTCACATGTAACAATGTGTTTCTCCGAATTATCATTCTATTATTAAGAATATTTAAATGAGGATATTATAAAAGTGTTGATAGTTATAGTAATATCAATAGTAATAAAAACATTTCAAATATTACTTATAAATTTTTATATAAAAAAATTATTGATAGAAAGTAAGTACTAATATTTTTTATTATTTATATATTTGAAAATACAATTTTCTAATTTTTTTTACTTTTTATGTCCTTATATGAAAAATAATAAATAAATTTTAGACAATTATAATAATTTATTTTAATACAATAAGATTCATTTTTATTCATAATATTAAAAATATCATAGGGTCAAATTTTTGGATCATCCTCAAAAATGTTATTTTTTTATGAATAGTGAGAAACACATAATTATAATGAAAACATGATTTTTCATATAATTTATTTATATTTTTAATTTATAAATTAATTTTGTTTGTAAGTTTAATTAGATTAAATATAAATCAATTAATAAATTTTATTTCATTGGAACCAATTTAATATTTAAATTGTATATAAATTTATTTCAAACTGTTTGACATATTCTCTTAGAAATAATTTGTCATGACATATCTGTGGGAGTTATTTTAATTTAATTTCATCTCCTTATATGTTAACAATTTTCAAAAATGGAATCCATAATTGAAATTATCATAATTTATAATGACTAAATGTTTCAAATTATTATTTGAAAAAATGATGACTAAATGTAATTAAAATTAATTACAATGATTAAGGAATGAACCAGATTACATTGTAGTTGGACTTAAATTTATGTGGCCAAACAATCTAAAAACATGCCCGAAATACATTAGATATAATTATTTCATAAATTACTCTCATTTATTAAAAAAATAAAAAAATTTGAAGCACATAATGTAATGGAGACCACTCAATAGCATTTACCTTTTAATATTTTCAAGAATGTGAGTGCTCCAATATAAAAGGGAACTCACCCCCCCCCCCACTTATTCACACCTATCAAGAACTTTGGATGATAAAAACACCACCCATATCTCCTCTCACATTTCATCCCTTCATTTTAGAATCCAACCTTTTGGATTAAATCCATCCATGGAAGCACTTTGGTGTAATACAAGAGGAGTAACAAAAATTAGTGGTTACATACATCCATAAGCTCTTTTATTGTATTTTCATTCATTACAAAATGAATTATTCTTATTACATGATTATTTAATATAATTATTTTCATAAATATACCAATTTTTTTTAATAAGTATTTCACCTACACCTATACACACAAGTATTAAATGGATAACAAACTTATTGTTTATGTGTACGGAGGACTACTGCGTTCCAAAATAACGTCATTTGTTTTTCCATTACCAGATCTGATGGTTGTGTATTATGATGGATATATTTAGTTTGTATGATTTATATGATTATTTAGTTGTTTTTATTCTTCTATAATTTTGATAATAAAAAATCATTATTTACATTTTGGTAAATTGGATAAACTTCATTTGTGGATATGTGGATTGCCCAATCCTCAATGTGATGTGATACGTTCTCATATTATAGGGAATGTCATAAAGATGGTATTAATAAAAATATATGATATATATAAAATATTATTTATAATATAATTATAATAAATACATATATATATATATATGTCCATTAATTTCATTTTTTATTTCCTTTAATACGATAATAAAATTAAAACCATGTTCATGCATACATCTGGCCTACCATCTCCATGAATATAACATTCCATTTCATAGTGATATATTTTAGATACTATTATATATATATCTAATGAATATATTTGATATTTATATCATGGAATACATTTCGAATATCATGATATAATTATAAGGACCAAAAATATAAAAAATCCAAACACATGTGAAAACCAAATATATTATTAGCCGAAAAGTAAATTTAACAATTTAATTTTCAATAAAAGGTTAATAGAAGGTCATAATTAAATAATATATGGTATGATATTATTTAATATGGTTATTTAATATTTGAATAATAAAATTCTATTTATTATTAAGGATACTTTGTTGAGTGTGATGATATTCAAGACATATGGTAAAGTGATTTGTAGTCTCACATTTATTTCTGGGAGACTTGCACATTATTCTCTTTTATTAACCACTCATTTATATTGTGGGGTGTATATACTAACCATAAATTTATTATAATTTTATTATACTTTATATATATGAATTTACATATCCATTTTATGATATCTACTTCATGGGGTTTGTGGATCGAACGTTACTAAATCAATAAAGTAATTTTGGCACAATTTCCCTTTTGTAGACACATGACATGTTATGCACATATATTCATGTATGAGGTGTATAAAAAAACTTTGAAATGTTATAAAATGAATATTTTTATTTTAATGATATTTTGAGATTCATTTATTTTCATTTTATTACATAGATAGAACGATTCTAATATACATAATGGTTAGAGTTTATTGATACAATCTCGTCGTTTATCAAGATCATTTCTGATTATGCTTTCAAGGATGAAATATTATCATCCTTATTGATTGAAAATTCATGAATATATTCTTTTATATATGTCAATGATATATTTTTGTATTAGAACAATTCTTACACTCCTCGATACTTATGATAAATAAGAAATTATTTTTTAAGAAATCCCTACCATATATCTCTCTTCCATAGGGAATCTGTGTTATTTCTAAACAATGTTTTCAAAAATGTTTTTAAAATGATAAGTTAAGATAATTTTTATAGAAACAAGAATTTAAAATTTTTTATGGGTTTTAAATATTCCTTTATATGTCTTCAATTCAATTTAAAAAATATATAATGTTTGAATTATTTTATTTTTTAAAAATGATTTCTTAATTCCTAATGAATATTTTTCTCAAAATATGATTTTAAAAGAAAATTTGACATTTTTTCCATCTAAGATGAAATTAAGTGTTTCCACTCATGGTTCATTCGGGGAATTTTTCAATGGTTCCATTAATTTTATTTCTATGAATGTTTTATATTTTGATGGCATGATGAATATAAAGTACATTTCTCTTATACAGGTTACATATTTGTGAAAACCATTTCAATTCTTAGACTTATCTTCTTATGAAACTTGCTAATTCTCACAATTTATACATTGATGAAATTATTATGAAACTTATATATTTTCACAAGTTTATGACGTGATGGAATATTAATGAAACCCATTTTATTTCATTGATTATGAAATGATGTTTATTAAACCCCTATCTTTCTACAGACCAAGATATGATGATTTTTTGTCATATTTTGGAACAAGTATGTATTATTTTATTATTAGATGGTTGAGATTATATCTATAAAAAATTAAATGGTTACATAATAATATAATTCGCGATATTTATGGGAATCAACTAGATGGGCATGATCCACTCTGGAAGACGAGGAAACTTGATCCACAATTAGAATATTTCGATACTCGATCCACTATTGGAATATGCGAAAACCTGATCACTTAGAAGGAATTCACTATGACATAGGATGGTGGTGTTTCTCACCTAGTAGGTGAAATAAATATTTTTAAAAAATTTCCTTTATCATCACTAGAAATGGGCATTAACCGCGCTAGAAAAGAGGTGTTAATCAAGGTGAAGATAAAGGGGGTCCCTTTTATCTGTGCTTAGAAAAGCGCTGATAAAGTAAACATTTACCAGCAATAAAAAAACTGAATATAAATGGTTTCCTTTATCATTATTTTTAGCACTGTTATTTTACTCCTTCTATCAGTGCATTTTTAAAGTGCCGATAAATGTTAAAAAATTAGAAAATAAGTTAAAAAGAAAATAAAATTCTCAGGGAGCTTTTAACAGTGCTTGACCCCCACTTTTATCATTTCCATGTGGACCCCCTCCCACTCAACCCACACCCAAAACATTCCGCGCAACCCCCCACTAGACCACATGTGTGCCCCTAATTTTACCAGAACTCGAACCTGAGACCTCCCCCTTGCGCGCATGCACCTTTACAACTAAGCTATTTAGTTTTTTATCTATTTAATGATATATATATTTATATATATAGTTATATTTATTCATATATTAATATAGATTCATATGAATATATATATATTTAGTTATATTAACACATGTATATTTATTCATATATTAATATATATATATATATATAGTTATATTTATTCGTATATTTATATAGATTCATATTAATGTAAATATATTTAGTTATATTTATACATATATATTTATTCTTATGTTAATATATATATATATATATATTCATATATAAATTTATATTTATTTCTATTTATATACAGATATAAATATAGTTAAAATTATTTATTTATTAATGTATATTAATATAAATGAAAAAATATTTAGTTATATTAATACATATATATTTATTCATTTATTAGTAAATATATATTTGTTTTTATATTAATATATATAGTTATAATTATTTATTCATGTATTTATTTGTATATTAATATATATTTTTAAGATTAGTTTTAAATAAATTTATCAAAAAAGTTTTCTTATATGTGTTTATAAATAAATAAATATATACATACATATATATATATAACACACACACATATATATATATATATATTTACGAATAAATATATATATATATATATGGGTCTCCAAAAGTCATAGAGTATAAATATGACCATAACTTCTTATCCAGAATTCCGTTTCAACTTCAAAATTAGTAAAATAGAATAAAATGAAATAATATTTGATATGATATGTGGTATAGGCCTTGAGGATATCAAGATCAGATCTTATAGATGTTTTAAGCTTAAAAAAATGGGGTACTCGAATAAAAAACTAGTTTTAAAGGTCTTCCAGGCATATTTGGTCTTCAAAAAATACGAAAAAATCCTCGCTTTGGTCACCAGCGAGTAGATCTCATCAGAAGCATCGATTTGATATGTTGTAGAGCTCAAATGGACACCCAGAACAAAATATATGGTTGTTTTATGTTTGAGTTACATTTTCGACTTATTTTAGATATTTTATAATTGTTTTTGATTTTTTGTGTCTTCAAATTTTTATTAAATGATTGTAAATCAATGAGAATTATAAAATTTTTATTTATCAACATTTTTTAAAATATTTTAAATACTTTTACAAAAATTTAATATATATTAAAACTAATATTCTATTTATACGTATCTAAAACATATTTTAAAAATATATATTATATTTATATCAATATATATATACTTATATAAAAATAATATATTTTTTATTTTTTTTGGAAATATAAAATTTAACAGCACTTGGAAAAAGGGCTGATAATGGGAACTTTCAATAGAACTTTTTTAGTGGTGTTAAAAGTCCCCATTATGAGCGCTTTTTTTACCACTTTTAAAGGCCCCCCTTTAACAGCACATTTTTTAGCACTGATAAAGGGTGGCGCTGCAGAAACCCAGTTTTGTGGTAGTGTAACCATGAAGTTTGCTAATATGTTTTAAAAATGTGCCTTCACTTATTGGAAATGATATTACATGTTTATATGGTTTCCACAATACCATGTCATATTCAAATGTTATGATTTCATGTATTGTTATCATAAATCCCTTATGATTCATTTATTATGAAAAATAACTATTTATTACTTGTCCAATGTTCATTATATTCGATATGAAATGTATTCTCTTGTAATGTTTGGATCATGTTGTCATACCCTTTTGGTCATGATTATGCTGAGATATCTTCCTTGTTTAACATTTCGGAGCATATGAGGTCCCCAATTTTTATGTTTCATTTACACTTGTTATGATGATATTTATTATTTATGATGTTTCAATGAAGGGTTATAGTCATGAATAACGTAGTGGGAAATAAGGTAGCTCACTTATTTAATGGTTTTTATGTTACAATGTTTCCAAATAAACTAAAATATCACAGTCTTTGGGTGTATATTTATGTAATGTATTAACTATTCCAAAAAAATTATATAATGTAAGTTTATGCTGAGATAGTCCCAGTATATTAAATATTATAATGTTATAAAAGATATAGTTTTTAGTAAAATCATTAATATCAATAGTCATATAAAAATAATTTATTTTAAAAAAATATTAAAAAAAATAACCAATGATAATTCTGACATGCGAAAATGATGCTCATTTTAAAAAATAAGAATTAAAAAATTTATAAATTAATCTTTAAACATAAAATAAAATATATAATTAAAAAATATTTTATGAAAATGTTAATTTTTAAAACAAAAATTCACTTAATCATATTTCTAATGAATTTATAATTGATTTATATATTTTTTATATTATATGTTTTATTCAATGTTTAAATTTTAAATTTATTATTATATATATAATTTTACACTATTTTGGAATGTGTATCAATGTATCAATACAATTATAATATATGGGAAAATATATATTTTTAAATCATGGGGTTATATATTACCCCCCTTAAATAAATTTTTTCTTCACAATTTTAATTATAAATAAGTAATAAATAAAAATAATTTTATCTAAAATATTGGAATAATAGAGGATATATATTTAAATGAGGCATCTAATTAAATATATTAGTTATAACCCAGACACACATCATTTCCCTTCATTTTTCTAATTGATTATTTCATTTCCCATAGAATCTTGTTGAAGTACACACAATTTTTGGACACATGAGGTATATTCCAGTTCCATTAGGACATTCCCATCAGTTTCATCTTCATAAATTCCCTATAATAAAATATTTAACACTCATTATTTCATCATCTTTTTCACCTAAACAACCATGATAATCCAACCTTATCTTCTTCAGTTTTTTTGATATGTTCAATGAAGTTCACATTGTTTATCACTATTCATGATGCCTTATTCTGAATAATCATATGTTTTTTCACTTAATTTTTTATATCATTAGGTTTTATGTTGGGTTATTCTCTATAATGTTTTTGGAACCCATCTTTAGGATGAATATAATCGGATTTAAAATTTACTAGAACAAAAAATATGTAATATTTATAATAAGAAACATAATGTAATTATTTTTGAATAACTAGATAAAATATTAAACCACTAAATTTTTTATTTTATTAAATTATTAAAATTTATTTCAGTTAAACCTAAATCACATATAGTTTAATCTAGGTTTCTTTTTTTAGGTTCTCTATCTTCCATAACCTAAAATAATAAATTCTTCATCATGTCTTGTAATGATAATATAACGAACCAAAGAATATCCCATATGTCTGTCTAGTTTAGCATACAGTCTTAGGGTATTTCATCATGAACCTGAGTAAATATTATGTTGATACTAAAAAAACCATTTTCAAGTTTACTACCCCTAGGTTCATATGTTCCACATCATCCACCTATTAAAATACATAAAAGGATGTAATTTATACGAAAACAAAAAAATATCTACATTACAAAAAATGAATGATGTTATCTTAGACATAGTAAAATCCCTTAAGCTTATCCATGTTATTGTTTTATCCTATTCCATAAAATACTCAATATTTACACAATTTTCTTAAATGGTTTTCTATACCTTTAAATATTTTCTCTCAAAAATGTATCATCCATTAAATTATACTCAACAGACATCCAAACTCTAATGTTATCTCAACCCTATTCTGAAAACAATTGTAATGCCTCACAGACATAACTATATCAATTAAATTAATTAATGAAAATATATATTTATAATGCCTTCAAAATACCATTTAAATTTATAGTTTTATATAACTAAGACAAAAAATTAACTATAAACATCCATGAATATATCATCTAATAAAAAAAATCATCTTTATAAACAACTTCTTAATATATTGTAATTATTTAAAATCTACCTATAAATATCCACATGAATCTCACGTATTAACTTTCTTCATAACCCAGGAAATTGAAATCATAAGAATGAGTTGATGTGAGATTCCCATTAAGGGATAAAAATTGAATTCAGAACATAATATGGGTAAGTGTTTGTGTGTTGCAGAATAATACGAACATAATAACATGAAGATAAGTACATGAGTAATTACATAATAATAAGTCCATGAAACATAACTTATAAATATAATTACAACACAATAATTATACATTCATAAGAATCACATAAAAGGCCAATACGATGGTATCATAAAAGTATATTAACAAGGGTTTTCAAAAATGTATCATAAAAAATTTACCAATGCAGGTGGAAAATATATCATAAACATTTTATTTCGGTGGATCAATTCTTTGCCCTATCAATTGGATCTCTCTCAGTTAACACCCTTCATATATATAATATTTGTGTTCCACATAATTAAATCATAAATAATTCCATAAAATAATTATTTACCTATGAAGGGAGATAGTTAAATGATAAAACAATGAGTTATAATATGATATACTTAGAATGATGGTTGAAGAAATAATAATAAAATATATTATGAATGAAAGTGTGTATTGAAATATATAGAAAATACCCTATTCATAGATGCATTAAGAATTTTTTTTGGAAATAACTAATATCCATATCCATTTGAAAACATTTATTTATAATAATCAGAGAGTAGTAATTACATTAAAAACAATGATAGAGTAAAATAAATTTTCATAGAAAAATAAAAAAAATGTAATAGGTGTCCACATGGAAGTAATAAAAAAAGGAATTTACAAAAAAATTACATTTTCATTGAAAATTGTTATGGGTCACTTTAAAAGGTTATTTTCAACACAGTGAATTGAATGATTTTTACAAACATTAATTTTTTCAAAATTAATCCGTTGATAATAAATCCTTCGACATATCTAAAGATTATCTCAAGGAAATTTGAAGAGGAATATAAATCAATCAATCATGGATTGAAATCCATTATATTTTTTTAAAATAACATTATTGGAATCCCACATCCTAAAAAGAGTAATACAACGTTTGTTTTAAAATAATATAGGGGAAATAATATGTCCATATGTGACTAAAATTAATTATGTTTCCAAATATGAAGGAGGAAATTAATTTGATTGGGAAATATATAATAGTAGGGTAATCCATCATTATAGAGGATTAGAATTATTTTCAATAGTGATATGATTTTGGATAATGAATTTTATAACGGTAAATATTTCAATTTAAATGAATAATCCCTATATAGGAAAATAAAATACCATGAAATAAAATATTATAGTGGGAGAAACCAATTTTTTGGAAATTTTCACAATAATAATCATAACAAAATTATAAAGTGGGTTGAGTTAAAAAAATCCCTTTCATCATTTGAATAGAAACCCATTTTAATAGAAAACATGTTATGAATCATTATATACAATGAATTATAAGAATTTATTAAAACAATTATTTAGGTAATAATAACACCATATTATAGATACCATGGTGTATAATATGAAAAATTAATCAAGAAATGCATTTTGAGAAAAAGAACCCCTGAATTTAATTATCGACATTCCATTAAGCCCTTAATTCTCCTATATATCAAAAATAACTCCCACAATAACATATTTTAGATCATTATTAATATATTTAACGATTTATAAAAATTATTTATAATTATTGTTTAAATTTATATTAGTTAGTAATTATCTATTTTAATATTGAGTGGGAGTAGTCATGGATGGTTAGAATTAGTTTCATAATAGTTGTGTTGATCATCGTAATTCTCTAAACTTTCATCACTCATTGATCATGAAGGGTGTTGTAATTAATTTTTTATTATTTTTTACACTTTTATAATTTTATGTCATAATTAATTTAGTTGTTTTCTAAGTAGATGAAGTGGAGGATGAGCTTGTTTTTCTAATTTCTAACCAATGAATATTCTTTTCATAATTAATGAGTTAAATTTTTATACTATTAATACATATAAAATTAGTATTTACTTATTAATATCCAATATAATGTTTTAAAATACATAATTAATGGAAATTATTATCATTTTTTAGATATATAGTAAAATTCACCTGATAAGAACACGCTACAGACTATGTGTGAGTATTACTATAGAGATATTATTTTTATGTAATTTCACTATAATAATAGTGTAATGAAATTATTATATAATATTGAATTTTTTAAATATAATATTAATTCAAATTTTTATATTTAACTTCTATAATTGATGAATAATTATTTTTAAAATAAGTTAATAAAAAAATTAGAGAAAATTATAACAAATTTTCTTAAATTTTAAAAATTAGTTTTATAAATTGAACATAATATATTTAAGTTATCGTTTATTTCTAAATTAATATTTTTATATATATTACTTTTAAAAAAAAATTATTTCATTCTTTTATTTTGATAATTCAATAAATGTGATAATTTTTAGTAGAATCAATAGTATCATTATTCTTCTAAAAATAATTTATTTTATAAAAATTTAATAAGTCCACCCTAATGTAGTTTTAACATTATGAATTCAAAAAATAATTTGATTTCAAAATATTTACGATAAAAAAATTTAAATCTAATTTTGAAATGAAAATGAAATATATAAATTGAAATTGATTTTATTGATAATTACTCATTTAATAGAATAAATCTTGTTAATCTATTTTTTCGGATTAAAAATTGATTACTATATTTTTTCAACAATATTTATTACTATAGTAAAAATATTCTATTATAATATGGTGTATTTTTTTATGGTTTCATGTGAAACAATCTATGAATATAATTTTTATTTAAGGGGAAACATATTATATATTATTAGGGCATTACAAAGATGATTTGGAATTAATATCCTCCAAATAATTATATATCAAATAATTTGTAGAATTTGATTCAGAATTAATTGTGTGGTCTAATTATTCATGTTGTAACCAATAATGAGAACTATGTAATTTTGTTTTTCTATGATTTTGAGAGAATGTTATCTCTATGTTTATGTGATCAAAACTATATGTACTAGAATACATAAATAGATTTTTAAGATGATAAGACAATGATACTTTATGGACGATGAAAATTGTGATATTAGATAATGGAATTGAGTACAAATATTGTGTGACTAAAAATTGACATGAAAAACATGATATTATTCGTAATGTATTATTGATGAGAAGACCCTAATATAATAGGGTTAAATATTGAAGAAACGTCATTTTCAATAAAATGTACAACTTTTTGACAATTGATAGTGGAATATAAAAAACTACTATATAGAAGTAGTCCATGTGTATTTTACACTTAAAATAACGTACTACTAAGATCAAGAGTATAATATTTCCCATATAACATTATCCTCAGACTAAAACCATCTTATAAGAATTTAAAGGTTTTTATAAGAAGGTTATTTGTGGAATAAAAAATTCATGGCACAAATTTGGACACATAATTTATGATATGATCCTCACTCAAACAATATGTATAATGATTTAGTAGAAAAATATCATCTTACAAGAAGGAGAAAAATACTAGATTTCCTTTATCCAAATTACATCTCATATATCGAGGGTTGCGGAATCCATAGAAATGATTCTCGATTTTGGTTTTTAGTGGTGAGAACCTCCTTCACGATTAGGTTATTGATTTCGAAAAATGTAAAAAAATGGTTTTAAATTTGAAAACCAAATTTTAAGGGTATTCAAGGGACATTTTTGAGTGATATTTCATCTTTCTAGTGTGTATACACCATATCAAGTTGTGTATTTAAATTCATAGACATTTATTTGACTGCTCACAGAACCGAAACATCATTTTTGATCAAAATAATAGTAAATTTGAATTTTGGAAAAAAGTTATGTCCCTGTGATCCTTGTCAAATAACCATGGTCTCCTATTATTAATTATCTGTCATTACCTAGGTCTCATATGGCTACGTAGGATACCTTTTCTAGGTTATCTACATGCACCGACTATCATACGTGGCTCCAACATATCCATGTTCTTTAAATATCCCACCCACATTTTTTTCAGGAGATACACTTACATTGATGGATGAAAGAGATAGGCCAAAACTCCCTTTAACTACAAATTTTGGATCCCTCAGTTACGAAATCCATCAAATGGGTGAGATACCACTGGGGAGATTCTCCACCATGGAATGTATCACATAGGAGAACCGACTAGGGGCCCCTCACATGGCCATATTCGCACCATGGGCCTTTATATTGGTGATCCACCATCTTAGTGAGAAGAAACCTAGGAGAGCCACCACCTTGTGGATTTTTATCCTTGGAAAAATACCACCTAGGTGATAATCAATTTGGTGATATGCCACATAAGCATTCTATCACCTGGGGGACTCACATAAAATACTCACTTATGCCACCCCTCACTATGGTGTTCCATCCCCAAGGTCACTTACTGAATTGAACATTCACCAAAATCCCTTTATAAGAGATAAAATCATCCCAAGGACCATTATTATGGATAAATATGTTCTATCTCTCTAATAGAATGAACAAGGTTAAAGAAAACCCATTTCTACTTGTTCTTTATTGGGTAAAAAATGGTCATTCCCCCATCTCTACACTAAGGTAAATTAGGGTGAAAAAGATTTAGTCATTCCTTAAATTGGGCTAATTATCTTTTTTAAAACCTCACAAGGACTGAGCGTCAGTTTATCCCTCGCTAGGGATACACACGCATTCAAAATCCATCACTAGGGATAATAATATTTCCTATACCTCTCCATTAAGAAACAAAAACACAATTATAATTCCAACCAATATACTTACCCTTACTCTATACACCTAGAATTGTGATACTCCTCTTTGATTCCCTTAAGGGAATCAGTATTGGTGTATTCCCCCAAAGCATTCAAGTTTATAAAATCATATTACCCCATATGTCTGATCATCATTTCTCATCCGTTCACAGATGAGTAATGGGCCCACATATTAGCATCCTTCTAGGTGTAATCCCTATTTTTTCCTTCAAATACATTTGGTTGATATTCTCCACTCAAATTAATTGTACTAATTTGATTCATGATTTTTACAAATATCCACCTTATCATATTTTGATGTATCAAAATCTATGTACATAGATTTCCTTATATGATTTAAGTCGAGATTAGTTTTTTCAATTTCATCATACAATCTCATCCCAAGAATGAAACTTGTGGAATCCTCACTATATTCATGAATGTAAATATCACTCAATGTAGGTTTCCATATATAACATTAGTCAAGATGCATACTTTTGGATTCAATTTGATCCCAATTTTTTAGTATGAGATTCCTCCATGTGTCTTGATTATAATATTTCAACATGTCAGGTTCCCTCTATGTGGACTTCATTAAATGTATTAATATGAGATGTGCCTTATTAGTTTCGTCATGCATCATGATTCAAGATCAGATGTTCCACATACATTAATCATAATTGGGTCTCCTACTAGGTTCAGTCTCCATCCTCTCATAAAAGTAGAATACCAAAAAACACAAATATTCAAGAATCTTATCTTTTATAAGTCCCAATCCGTATTACCTTTTCCCATGTCACTAACTAGGATTAGTATCTGGGGGAGGAACCTACGTCTAAGTCATATTCATTTAGAATAATTTTAGATAATCCTTTTGAATTTCATTGTTTTCTTCAAGTAAATGTACCCCTCATAGTTATTATACATGGCCTTCAACATATTTATATTATCTAAGAAAATATTTTCATCAAACTCAAATATTGGGTCAGGTATCTTAGGGAACCTAATGAAAAATCCCCAATTTATCTCCAGTTGTCGCACCTTTTATGGAAGTGAAATCTTTATAGGGTAGTCTCTTTGTATAAAAATATTTTCAGATCAAATCATATTATCTCATGTAATATGGATGATATTTTTACACCTCTTATATCTCACACGAAGAATTACTCATGTGACATTGTAGATATTTGGTGATCGAACCATAAGTATAATGAATGTGCCTCCATTATGGGACTCCTTTTAAGGGTAAACCGAATGATATTTTCTCTGTATAAAAGTGATATACTTCTCTTTTGAGAAATTACTTTATATTTGAATATTTTAATAGAAGTATCTTAGTTCATCAATTTATAAACCTCACTCAATCCCCTTTTGTTTCCCCACCAGTGAAATAAATAACTTTGTCCATTAAAATAAATGTAATATGATTCATATTTTTTGTATGAAATAATGGACAACCCATTGAGTATCAAAACCAATAAAATCATCCCATTATAAATTCATTAAATATACATGGGTTTTTATTCATTTTATTATATGATATGTAGGACTCTTCTTTGAGGTTCAATATGAACTCGATAACATAAACCAAATAATAGAATGTAGATAAACATTATAGTTCCCAATTGTTGTAAATAACCAAAAAATTCGAGATATAATATGATAATAATGGAGAAATGATACACATTTAATCACATCAATGCATGTTTTTTTAATATCTTTAGAAAAGGGTTAAAAAATCCCATACCAAGATTTTGGAAGGATTCATGAATATGATATAAAAATATAAGAGAGTACCAAAGTAGGAATTAATCTATATCAAAATTGTGGGGTAATCCTGATCCCTCATCCCTACATCCAATTATTTTTCTAATATTTAATTTATAAAAATCAAGTGGAAATGTTCCATTGGAATGAAGATCTATACTATCTAAAAAAATTACAATCATGAATTCCATAAAAAAAGTCATTTATCAAAAATAATGAATAAAATTAAGAAAAATAAAGTGATGTAGGAGATGAATGCATATTTTTTGGGATACCCATCAAAGATTAAGTACTACATGTATTTCAATAATATGATTAATATTATTTTATTGATAAACTATGTTAATATTATTGGGAATAAACCTGTATAGAAATATGTATTGTTTTAATATGAATTTGGAAAAAATGAAAAAATAAATACTAATTTCGAAGAATTAAAATGTTTTAGAATGTTGTTAATTATAAGAATAAAATTATATAAAAACAATGTGAATACGTAATACAACCTATTAATCAATGAAAAAGGAGGAAATATTTAATTTATTCTATGAAATGTAATTGGATATAAAAATACTACCACATGGAAATAAATGATGAAGGGAATACATCACACTATATTAAAATCTATGATAGAACCTATTTAATTTAAATAGGAAAAAAGGAGGAATCATGGGTGATATCCATGGATGGATAATTTTATCATATTGATATTAAATAGACTTAGTATCTTCTGGATATATAAAAACACTTAATGTAATAAATAAAAAATGGGTCTTCAACAACATGTTGAACTGAGATAGAAAAGTGATCTAAACTAATGTGTTGTTGGTTTTTAAGGGATATTACCATGATTATTGCATTGATTTAAAGATACATTAACCCCAATGGTAAAAATGAGATACATTATACTCATAAATAAATTGGTTGGTAGAAAAATATTTGGGGAATTCTAAATTAATTTGAAGAAATTATTGTAAAATGGAGTTCTAGATAATGAAAATTATATAGAATAGCTACTTGGATATTTTTAGCAGAGATAATGATTTTTTATTAATATATGTAAAAATGATTTGTATTTACCTAATAAATCACCCAATTCATGGTATTCAAATATAGATTATTTTATATGAAATCCAATGTTCAAGATAGAATTTGTTGATGAAATCCATTATAGAAAATTTCAGAATAACAGTAGTTTATATTTATGTTTTATGTAGAAGAAATAATATAGAGTGGTAGGAAGGATAATTATACTGAAATTTATTCTCAGTTAAGGAGTTAAATATTTTAGATGTCAATTATTAGTGAATTAAACTACTTTATGGGATGTAATAAATTTAAAATAATGTAGTATATTCGTCTCAGGGGTGAAAAATATGAAAGAAGTGTTGAATAAATTAAAATAAAATATTTAAAGAAGGATAAAACTCTAATTAAATTAAAAAATAAATTGATAATCATGATTAAAACAAGCGTTAGACTCTAATTCATATCTATGAATCACGGGATGTTTACTATATCTTAATATAACCTGGACAAATAACTTATATGCAATGTTATTAGTAGAATATTCCATATACTTTCATAATAATGAGTCTCTACAATTTGTGATGAGGAATATAATTTATATTCAAGGGATAATTATTCTTTATGTTTAAATATTGAAAAATGGATTTTATTTCTTATTAAATGCATATTGGGTCGGTAACATTATGGATAAAAAATACCCAAGTATAGAAGATTTTTATATTGTTGGAAATTTCTGTTTTTTTATAAGTATGAAAGAATATTTTGTATCCTTAATTACAATATAATAAGAGTATAAATCAGTCAATAATGCATGAAAATATATTATATTTATGTTTTAGTAGTTGGATGAGATTAGTACATTGGTGAAACATTCTATGACGATTCAATGTGACAAAAACATGTTCTTGGGTTAAATAAAAATATAATAAAACACACTTTCAAAGAGAATATTATGATTCATTATCGTTTAATAAATAAAAAGTTATAAAAAACATTTGAGACCTATTATTTTTTGAAACTCAACATTAGGTGGAAGAGATGTTCATCAAATATTTAGCAGCACATGTGCTTTATAGGCATTGGTCAAAGAATAGAGTTCAGAATTATTCCACAATCTAAGGATATTTAGTTACATCCCCTGTCCCTATTAAAATAGAAAAAGTATTATATTTTTTTTATAATGATATATTTTTATTGGATTAAAAAATATAAGGGAGATATTATCAATGAGGATGTGGATTAAATAAAGGTTTGATCTGTTTTATAGATCAATTTTTTTTCTTTGTATTATTTTTATTATTTCTTATATTGTTCATTAACTCATGTAAGCATATATATTAATTAAATTATCTTTTAAAATATTACGAACCATTTGATGTCATAGTCTTATCTAGAATTTATTGAATCGATTGGCGTGAAACAATTGAATTTTATTTTTTAAAGAGGGAAAATGTTTTTAGAGTAAACTTGTGTGAAAAGAATAACATATAGAAATGAATATGATAATAATTTTAAAGGAAGAATATAGGGGAATATTATAGATTTTATGTTCTAGAAAAAATAAATTTTTATGTGTTAAGTGTATAAATATGTAATGTTAAAAGGAAAATACAATAGGGGATAATGCGGCAGATATAGGTTTTCTTGGTTTTATTTTCTATCAATTTATATTTTTTATTGGCATTCCTATTTATATGGATGGTTTTGGGAATCAATGGATTTTAAAGAAGAATGTCATTGAAGGAATAAGAATATTTAATCAATTAGTCTATAAAAAACCCTTGTATGTATAAAAATAGCCATAGTCCAATTATAGTGGGCCATATGGATTTCAAAACAATCTGGAGGCATTTTTCTTGAAAAATATCATTCTTATGCATGTTTTTTTTTGATGAAATATAAAGTGATAAAATTACTTGTAGAACATAGTGAGAGATTTATACACAATAGAAAATACCTTTGAGGTTATAATCTATGGAATTTTTTAAAACTTGTAGTTTTTAGAAATGAGGATATTATTTTTAACCTGCAACAACATATTTGGTTTTGAATAAATACAATTCCTATTTAAATGGTGAAAATTATCATCAACACAATGGAATCTATTTTGAGAGTATAAAAATCTATCATAGGAAATTCACATGGGAAGAATAATATGTTTAAACATGATATTTTATGATTTAGTTCTCCATAAATAAATATTATTTCATTGATAGTTTCGTTTACACGCAAATCCCTATTGGAAAAATATCTATATAACAATAGAATATTAATGATATATATATATATATATATTATCATGACCAAACCCAATATGGGGCTCAAGTATTAACTATCTCATTCCCACATTTATAGGCCTGGGGGTGGCAATAAGCACTGAACATATGACTAACATGGGGATACCTTTTCTATTATACCTATATGCAAACATATAGACATCCTGATGAAAAATTCCTAATGGAAAGAGTAAAAGATGCAACCCATCTACATAGTCAACCAAGAAAGGATGAACATCAAGACAATCAAATGTGTGGTAGTGTAAAGTGAAAAATTAAGGGTAAAACCACAATCCTAACCAGAAATATGTCACAACTTGAAAAAACTAGATAATTAAATAGTTGAGAAAGCCCAACTCATAAATACCAAGCTATGACCATTATATGTCATCTAAGAACCTTGTATCCCTAATCTTCTCTATAGTTCTGGTAGACCAGTGTGTCATCTGTATAAGACATGAAATTTGCAGGAAAATACAATGTGTGGGTGACTATATATATACCCTGTAGGATACACTAAAAGTAGAAGGGGGAGTTGTAAGATAAAAAAAAATTAATGGAAGACAATAGATACAAGATACAATAAAAAATAATAGCTCATCCGAGAAAGAGGTTGAAAGTCAGATAATATAATCATAAGGGGATAAGCAATCTAAGTAGATGAACTACATGTCGATTCTTCACCATCAATATTAGGAGAGAAAAATCATCCAACCTTGAGATTGTAATCAGGTAATGAATGTTGTGTATCTCATTCATCTTAAGCACTTATATAAATAGAGTAACCCAATCCAATGTATTGATACTGAAGAAGGTATATATATACTTAGTCAAAAGTATCCCAAATGAGTGAGTAAGAGGATCTCCATCTCACAAATAATCCAAGGAAGATGAGTAAAAAATATTCCCAAAATTCGATCAATTATTCCTAGAATATTGCGTATCTTTCTAGAATAAATTGGTTAATTCAATCTACGCCTCATCACAATGCTACAGAGTTGGCGGCGTACAAACTCAGTTTCGAGGACCTTCACCCTAGTATGTCTGGGGTGGCCTTCCACTCTAATTATATACATATTGAAACCTTACCCATGCTAATGGTGGGTACCACACTAGTGTCATGAGGTCCCATGGCCTATGATTATTGGTGATTTCCACTTTGTTCGTAGAGCACCGACACCAATACTGATGGGGGGTTCCACTCTATATGTTGAGGACTCAGGCACAATCAGATAGGGGTTCCTCTCTGAATTCAAGGACCCACTCCCTATTCGATAGGTGGGTTCCACTCGTAATGTATCAATATATAACCACCACCCATGTTGATGGGGTTCCACTGTAGGGTTTGAGGACTGAGGACCTAGTGTGATAGGGGGTTCTACTCTAATAATTTAAAAAATTAACCATATTTGATAGGGGGTTCTACTTGGATGAATCTTATAGTGACCATGACTTTTCACTACCTTCATTGAGTATCGTCTCAGTAAATTCCTTTTTGGGATCATTTTATACCATATCTTGAAATCCACAAAAAATGGAACCACAACATTCTAAATGGGAAAAAATAATGATAGGCTACTCATAGGCCAAAAATCGGAGTTCAAATAACGGAGATACAGAACATTGAAGTTTCCTCAATAGATGTGAAGGGGTACACAACATGTGACCAGATCCACATTGTGTGTGGTCCCTCTCCACCACTTGGTCGTGTCCCTGGCCGGAACATGACCCCTTCCCTTGTAGTAGTACAATTTATGTTGGTAGACTACATGGAATGTCTATGATAACCGGGATCGAGCGATTTCCTAATGCAGTGTCCATGAATAGGACCCCTTGTACATGTACATTGGTAGATGACTTGTTACTTCACATGAAGGGCCACAAATGTGATCTATTCATGGACATATACTAACATAATGTACATCTAATCAATTTCATGGTTGGGTTCCTAGTCGTGAACATCAACACGATTTCCTGCCCATGTGATTAATCACACGAGATACTAGCTGGGGAAGGGGTACATAGCATGTAGGTAAGTTTACATGTCGTTTCAATCATAACATTTCCTAAAACTGAGATGCACTCACTGAGGGGGATACATGAAATTTATTCATCTGTGTACAAGATGTGAAGTTTAGTTTTTATTATTTTTTTATAGATCTTCAATACTCCCTCAATATAATTTGTTTCTTCATATATCATACATCGATTTCTCATTAAATCATTTGATCAAGGTCAGATCTTCCATTTTCATCTGCCTTTCAATGATAATTGGCCTCGTAGGTTCATCATACGTTTGTTGCATGTCACACATGCCATTGCAACATCAACATTCAATCCATTGATCTATAATCACCCAATAAAAGATCTATAACTCACAGTCACTCTAGAAATGTGCTAGTATAGTCAATAATCTCATTGTTGTCAAAACCCCCCCTGAATATGGGGGTCTGATTCTGTATGGTACCAACAAAAAATGTAGAATTGTGACCTTCAGGTCTAATGGATGACAATCAATCAAAAATAATGGGTAAAAGATTTAGAAAAAATGTATAAACCTTATTGGCAAATAATTCTTGGACAACAATCAAAAAAGGTAAAAAAGGGCTACAAAATAATTGAGATAATAAAAAATCATTAATTAGAAGAATCAAGAAGCTACAACATGGCACAGATCAATAGAAGGGGTCAATCTAATCAAAACATTTAATAAAATGTGAGTAAAGAAACCAAATGATGATTCCTACATCGATTACGGATTATTTATTTTTGAATATAGTATCCACCGATGACCTAGTGTGCCTTTTTGTTTGGTGCTCCCTAATATAATTTAATTCGGAGTTTTATCGATGTTTTATGACATCCACCAATAGATGGTAGAATGGAGAAAATATATAGACATATAGGATTATGAGGATAACCATAGAAATGTATCTATGATGACATATTTATCAACATTTGATCTAGGTAAAATATGAATTAAATATCAAATTTATTCATTAATTAATTCACTGAACGTATCGCCAACATGTTAGGAGTCCAAATGCCCAACACCGATCCATTTTATGTCACACCTAGGGAAAAAATGCATTATGGACAATATTTTAGCCTCTGATTTATGATCTAATACTCCATTTAATAGTTTTCCAATTTTATTTATGATGATTCACATGTGCAATATATAATATTTATGTTATTTTTATAAAATTTATTTCGCACACACCAGGCCTCAAAATAACACACTCTCGAAGGTACTAAATAAATAAATATATATATTTTTTGAAGTAGTTAAATGATTCAGAAGGAACATATTAGGTCTCGACATCATTACAACCATAAATATATTTTTTCTCTGAATCCAGAACAAAATAAACAAACTGGGATTCTGATCCCCCACATGACCCTCACATCCCATGAACTATCACACACATTCCTATGATGCCACAACATGCAGACCAAGGGGATGGTCAATAGACACAAATTCCAGTCATTCCAATCCTTGATTTCCATCAGGTTTTTCGTAATGTTAGCTCTATCCCCGATGCCTATATCTATCCATTCAATGATTTTTTGGATTAATGCACATATCACCACATATTTGACATGTATCAGACATCATGCACCCGATCCATCTCTAAGGATAAGGTGAGCTAGTAAGATTCCCCTCCACGCCTCTGTACAATCTCAAATGGCCCGATAAACCTTGTGGATAGATTTCCTCCCATGTCAAACCTCGACAAGTCTCATTGTGGAGAGTCTCTCAAGAAAATGTGGTCTCCCTTTTCAAATACCAATGCCCTATAATAGAGATCTAGAAAAGATTTATGTGTACACTGGGCCATCCTCATCATCTCAGAGATTACTAGGACATTCCCTGTCATAACCTATACCATCTTTGTTCTTGTAATAGGTTACCCTTCAATCTCTATCTAGCACAAGGATGACCTAAAGGGTCTCCCATGAAAGGGACAAAAAAGGTTTTATGTCGATGGTAGAGTGGTAACTATTGTTTTAGTCAAAAACTACCATGGGTAAGTGATCCTACCATCTTCAGATGAAGTCTAAGAAGTAATCTCTCATCATATCCCCTAACACCTGGAGAGTGTGATTGGTTATCCCATTGTTATGGGATTGAACAGTTTTACTCATCTTCATTTTTGGTTCCAAATGCCTCCAACAAGGCTATCCACAATTGTGATTTAAGCACTATATATATATCAGATAAAATAATCAAGGTAACCACAAATAGTTGAACGGTCTGCAGTACGTACTGATTCCCCAAACACTCCTGAGAATTTTGGTCCTTGATTGTAACGAAGTGTGCCAACTTCATGATTTGTTCCACTATAATCCATTTGGTGTTATAGACCATCATTATTCATGGAATACTTTTGACCAATTCCACGTATATGTAATCCCATTTCCACTCCAGGGTCTCAAGGGGATGCAACAAACCAACTGTAACATGGTGTTCTTCTTTCACCGGATGACAGGTGAGGCGCTGATAGAATAATATATTGATGATTTTTCACATTTTGAGCCATCGAAAGATCCAGTAAATATATTTCTACGTATTTCCCACCCTGGGATGTAAAACTAGTCGGTACATGTGGGACTATCACATCACCACATTTTATAATGTGTTAGGTGCCACAATCCGCCCTAGGAAAAAATATGGAGAGACTTTGTCCTTCTTATATTCATCAGTTGAGTCAACTATGGATATGTGAGCACATAATACCACACATTATATGTCTTCCAAATGATACTCTCTCACATGCTCCAGAAGTGATGGAGTCAACACCATTAACTTCCTTAATATTGTACCCTTCATCTCTACCGTGGTCAGCAGTAGGGAGGCTAGCTACTCTGAGGCCTCCTACACAAAGAAAGCAGCAGACTTCCTGATAATGGATTGTATTACAAGATTATACATCACTAATGTTTATACATTATATATTTCATATCCCTGTACGAACTCTAACAAGTTCCTATGTATCATGTTTATATTCATATGCATAAAGATATACCTAAGACACTTATGGTATTAGTAAACCACAAAGTGATCTCCGAATTGACAGTGCCTCCCCATCCGCATGGAAATAACTACCTCTACCATATCTATATTTTTATTTTCAATGTTCTTCTCATTGGGCCCTACCTGGCTTGACCCGTATATAGTAACCACCTATCACATCACCAAAACATAGCTCAACCCAACACTAGAGGAATCACATTACAATATGAACTCCATGACTTCCTCTAGAAGTCTCAACACTATAGAAATAATCAACATGAGTATCAAAACCATAATTTCCATCAAAAAGTTCTAATACTAGGAAAATGGATTCACTGACTACATTAGGGTGATTAAAGCGATATCGATTTTGGATAAATCTTCCACAAACATTCTAATGTATCCAGTCAAACCATGATTGATTTTCACCTATAACATACTCTTAGGTGGATCCCAGTAATGAATTATATCAATATTTTTCGGGTCCATGGCTAAAACATGCTCATCATTATCATTCCCCAAAAATCAGACCTCTAATTTCCAAAATTGAAACATTGAGATATTACTGTAAATCGAATGTTGTCTAAGCTAGTATAGAACCATGCTCAATTTATTGACATTCTTGTCCCCTAATTCATAGTAGAAATTATGACTTTAAAGAAGATAAAAATTACATGAATGTCTAGAATCCTTGTATCTTCATATCCCTAAAAATTGATGTCGAATTTCACACACCAAATGGAATCGCTAGGAATGCATAATGTCGTTGGGAAATCTGAAATCCATATTTAGAATATCAGCCTCACAAACCCTGAACTGGTGGTAGCTAGTTCCGAGATCGATCTTTGAGAACCACATCACCACTTCAAAGTATTCCAAGAGTTCATCAATCCTTAGCAATGGATTTTTTTTCTTCATTGTTCTATGGTTCTAGTGATGATAATATATGTAATTCCACAATCTATTGTCCACTTTTTTCATGAACAACTCTATAGCTTCCTATGGGTACACCCTATTCCTAATGAAACCATTCTTTCAATGGTCTTTGAACATAAATCAAAAAAAATTGATATTGGTAGAGTCCATATGATATGTTGTGTATTATATTAGAGAAATCTCGAGATTCGATTTGAATAAAAAAACCATCTACTACCTCTGAAATATTCCTGAAACTTCCTTATGGAATGCATTCATGTTATCCTCTACAATTGAAGAAATCCAGATGCATGAAGTTCATGATGCACCATGGACTATATTTGAAAACAAATGGGTGATTTGATTCATCTTTCTTTTCACAAGACCCAAATTCCAAATCATGGGATATATATCTCTAGAAATGGATAATCTCATCCTATTAGTGAATTATCATATGACTAGTCTATGGTGACAAAAAATCTAGGATCAAACCTAGTATATAAAATCCATTAAAATGATGATGTCATAGGGTTTCATTGTGATGAAAAAATGCCCCATTTAAACCTCTCACCACCAAGAAGTATCTTACATTTCTTGAAGATAAAAGATAATGAATAATCATTCTATTTATGAATTTGAAGATGATGCAGCTAAGCTAGTGCCTAAAATGGGATATCCAACTCTTGAACATACAATACAGGGAAAAAGGAATGAAAAGAACATGTTTTTATTGATATTGATGAAATAATAGAATAAAAACATATACGCCTTTGGTAATCTCATGTGATGTGGAATAATTAACCATTATATCCTATAAGTATCTGCAAACTGGACCTCCAACTCTATGAGCCTAACATGGGTCATCTAGTGGTGGTGGTGGAAGGACTTAAAAATATCTTCCTCCATCCATAGATCCTCCTTCTTCACTACTAGATTCTCCTTTCTGGTTACCACCCTCTCCCTTCCAGGAATATCCCTAATAAAGGTGTTTCCACTACGATGGTATTCCATCATCTATCATCATGTGATGCTCAGAATGTTTGGTCATGCAGTATGCCACCGTGTGAAATCACTGTTCACTAGAAAACAAAATCACATATACAGGATTCCTTGGATGTTTTCTCTAAATCTAACCACGTGGATTTTTAAAATAGAGGGCCCTTATTCTCCAAGATCATAGTCTCCGGTGTCTTCTAGCTGCTTCTGATGCCTCTGGTCTTAGCATCCACTACAAGATCTGTCTATCTAGAATCCATTTGATAAAAAGACCTCTATCACCAGTGCTTTATCCAACAACCCATTATATGTGGGAATTAAAAAAGGGAAATATGTATGCATGAATCACTATATATAATCCCTTCTCAAACAGTCATGATCAAATGTAGCGGACTCGAATCTTGTCAATGGATTATCATGAATGTTCTAAGGACCACGTTGTATACTCATCTAACATCATCCGTCCCTAATCAACCTCCATAAGATCCTAGAACGATACTGAGCATAAGAAATATGGGTAGTACTACTACCATATCATCTATTGGAAGTGCGGCCATGGGAGTTTCGACTCATCATGAATCTTTGTAACAAGGCACCACTAGTGCCTAGATTCTCTATGGAAAAGTCTAGTTATATGTGAATCCACATGATCCATTGGGATCAGAACAAGCCTAATGATATGGACCACTGAATCTATCCAATCCTCTACTACCTAGAGATTTGGATCACCATGAAACCTCAATGGCCTCATGCACTTGCACATATAGATCATGCTAAGACTACTCTAGTCCTCAGCATACTCTACTAGAATGATATGTTAATCAATAGGTAGATGTGATGCTAGCTACCCATATGTAGGAAGAGGATCAAGGGATGGACCCCGAACTGGGGCATCACCAGTCATCAGATCGTCATCAAGAACCAAAGATGGTATGAGGGATGGATGTCATCATGGAGGCATCTTGATATTTATCATGACATTCCACAAGCAGATGATCATATATATATATATATATATATATGATATTAATGGGGAGATAAATGAAGGATGTTAGTGAATGAATCAATCAAATATAATGCATATACCACTGATCCTAACAATAAATGTCCTTGTTTTCAGAGTCATTAATTATGTTTTCATGGTCCTAGTGAATGGATAGGTTGGTCTCACCACCATCACCTGATTCCCTATCCCAGGAGCTCCACATGATACACTTCGACAATATTTTCTTAAACCTAACAAAATTCTCATAAGGGGATTAATTTGAACAAAGTACAATGAAATGATGTTTATCTAATACAGATCTATCCTAACATAAACATAGATAAGGTTCATGTTACAGCTACCCCATGCGCTCCTCCATAGGCCATGGGTGGAGGCAAGCACTGAGGTCATAAATTACACTAATTTTTTTTTCTGGAATACCTATACCCACACATATAGCGAAATCCATGTTAAAATGTAGCGGGAAATAGTAAAAGATTAAAGACTACTATATAGTAAACCAATCATGGTTGAACCACTATATTATACAATGATAAGGCAGTGTAACTGAAATTTAAAAGGAAAAAACACACGACTTAATGAAAATATATAACAACTAGAAAAAAAACTAGAAAATTAAAAGCTACGAACACCTTATTTGGTCCAAAAACTCAGTATCTCTAACCCCCCTCTATTGACATGGTATCCTTGTTTATCATTTTCATAAGACATGACATGAGCCGGAAAATCCCATGTAGTGGTGAGTATATACATACCGAGTATAATACACTGAATGCTGAATGGGGGGTAGTAAGAGACCCAAAAATTAAATAAATAATTTATATACAAGAGACAACCAAAGAGAACAGCTCAACCAAGAAATCGAGTGATGGTTATATCGTCAATGAATATGGGGATAAATATGATGAGTATAAGAACTACATGTTGAGACTTTTCCACCAATAAAATTAGATTAAAATCATAAAACAACAAGAAGTTATTCATTTATATCACATGAAATATGTCATGTATCTTCACCTCTCAGAGAAAGAGAGTAACCAAATCAATGGTTGGAATACAAATGTGTTGCATCAAGATTATACTAAATATAGACAAGATGGTTGAATTGTGTCTTCAAAAATCATCGCGAGATTGTGTTCTATCCTTTATATTTAATCATATAGATTAATGAAGTCAAAATAAAAAATGAAAGAGCACATGATATATAGTGGTTCGGGGAACATAAGGCTCTTAGTCCACTCCACCAACACTCTACTCCACGAGCTTGGCGATTTTCACTATCTGGTCCTCATCCCAACAGACCATTAAACAACTGAGTGTTGAAAGTTTACACCTTTACAATCAAAGGAAAAACATAGCTGTAGACCTCACCTATTTTGATAATACCAATCATGCTTTAATATGTTTTGATAATCTTGATGTGTGCTTATAATTATATATATATATATATATATATATGTTGAATATCAAAAGAATAATTGGAATTCGTCAATAAATGTTTATCTATGTTTAATCATACTTTGACATAATTATAACTCGATATGGATTTCTTTTTCATAGAAAAGATGTGTTTTATGCTCAAAGCTACTGATACATACCTACCAATACTTAGTCTTCCGATAAACATGGTCATCGATAAGTAAAGGTCACTGATACATAGAGCTACCGCTATGTATAAGTCCATCGGTAAGGACATGTCATTGAGAGATCTAGTCTACTGATACAGATGAGCCACTGGTTTGATGTCCACCGATACAACATTTGCCGATATAGATAGCTACCGATAGAAGCAGAGCTACCGATAGAACAAGTCTACCGATGTGCATAAGTCCACCGGTATGCACTTAATCACTTGTACAGAACGAAGCTACCATAATGCACACACTACCGATACAATTTCTACCGATACAAAGTCTACTGAAATGAGATACCGTTACAACAAAGCTATCATGAGAGTAAGTATACTGGTATAAGAAATCCTACCGCTATGAAGTTCACCTATATAAAGAAGCTCACCGCAACTCAAGTCTACCGGCATAAGTTCACTGATACAATGAGACACTGACTGATACAAGGAGCTACCTTTACAAGGAGTAACAGCTACCGATACAGTGGAGCTATTTCTACAATCTCACTGTGATAAAGAGATGCTGATTGAAAACCATTCACTATTTCTTGAAACTATGTTTCTATTTTTTTTATTTAGAAATGGTCATATTTGATGATTTTAATGAAATTAATGTTTTTAATGATATATTTTTGCAAGTCATGGAACCGTACCTCATACCTATAAAAAGGAAATCATTCCCATTTACCGAAGCTGAATGCTATAAAAGGAAGGAGAAATGTCGGGCATAAGTGTGTGAAAATAACTATTTAAGAGTGCGGAAAAGTGGTGCACACACAGAGTAAAGAAAGGCTACATCCATAGTGGAAGAACATTGGACATACACAAATCCATTCATACAATAAGAGAACACAAGATGAACTTTAGTTAATGATTGAAGAACCACAACTAGATATTCATACACTCAAGCTGATCCAACTGAACTTGAAGAAAACAAACCTCTGTTTTTCAGAAACAAAAACCAGAGAAGGACTCAGAGGAATTCCTAGTTAATAAAAGGAGTCCAGAGCTCCACTTCATATCAGTAAAGAATTATAAAACTCATATCTACTCTCTCAGTGATTCTTTTATATATATTTTGAGCTGTGTGTGTACCTGGTATATTCTAAAAACACACTGTATCTTGTGCTAAATTGGAGGATTTCTAAATCCCCACATAAACGTTCTAAAACTATCTTGTATCCCACTGTGGATAGTGGTAAAGGTCAAGTAGTACATGGTCGGATAGTGTGTTGTTGTTTTTGTTTTCCCATGGAAAACTATGGTAGAGGTATTAGTACCTAGACAGTCTACGTACTATTGGTTACCCCAATCCAGGATGTGGATCAAAAATTATATAAATTGTTTGAAAGGAAAAAGTCTCGTCATGAGACTAATCCTCTTGGTTATATCTGATGTGAACCTCTAAAATATATTTTATATTTTATATTCCACTACTAATTACTTTGAAATATAAAATTGTTTTAAAGTGACTTTGATAGTTAATCTAGCTAGTGTTTGTAACTATTGTAAATCAGTTGGTTAGTTTAAAAAGCTAATTTAATCATCTAATTAATTTTTCTGGGAACTAATAAATCTTTTCAAAACCTAACCAAAACCATATAGTTTTAAAAATTCACTAAAGTTTAACGTAGTTTTTAATTGAAGGATTTTAATAGAAATATTTTTAATAGAAATTTTAATTGGAAATCAATTCACCCCCTCTTGAGTATCCACTTCGACCAACATTTGGTATCAGAAGAAATTTATAAAGGGTGTCCTAATACTCTATTTTTCAACTGTGATTTTAGTTGAATATTAATGATCATAAATTTCTATTAGTTCTAAATTTCTTCTATTTAAATATATTTTCTAAAATATTAATACGGATAATAGACTAGAAGGTGACACTACGAACATGCCACCATTCTTTAATAGTGTTAATTATTCTCAATGGAAACTTAGAATGAAAATTCATTTAGAGATCATGGGATTTGACATATGGAATTCTATAGAGACTCAATATAAGATTCCTAAAACTGAAAGAAATACATGGTATTAACCTACTAAAACATCATACAATAATAATTTTAAAGCAATGAATTCCTTGTATTGTGATTTTGGAGATGAAGAATTTCATCATATATATTCTTGTAAAACTGCTTATATAATTTGGGATACTTTGGGTGTTTCCAATGAGGGAACAACCTATGTTAAGGAAATAAGATTGAATACCTATAATATTAAATATGATAATTTTAAAATTAATCCTGATGAACCTATTTCTGACATGTATTTCATGTTCAATGATATTTTCAACATTATGAGCTCACATTGAAAAGTTGTTCCTGAAAAAGAATAGATCACAAGGATATTAATATGTTTACCATAGAACTGGAGAGTCACATCTTTTTCAATTATTGAATCATGTGATATTAGTGATTTACCTATTAAGGAATTAATTTGTAAGATTGTGAATTATGAGGAAGAATTGATGGAAAATAAGGAAGAAGATGATGAACCAAAAAGAAAGTCAGTGGCATTTAATTCTACTGCCTCATAGAGCAAGGATATAGATAAAGATCACATACCTACTAAAAGCTCAACAATTGAATGTTCAGATTCATACAGTGATGCTGAGATGTCTCAAATAGCTAGGAGATTTAATAAGTTCTATAGGAAGAAGAAATTCTTCAAGAAATAAAATTATAACGGAACTTATGACAATAAAGGTCATTGGAATAAGGATTGGAAAAAGCATGCTAAAAGTGATGCCATTGGCTACTATGAGTGCAATAGGAAAGGACATATAAAATCATACTGTCCAAAATTTCTGATCACTAATATATATGACTACAATAAATATAAGTATAAGAAAGATATGAATGCAACTTGGAGTTCTTCATAAGACAATTCAAGTTATTATGATTCTACTCAGGATGAAAAATCTCAAAAATCTAATATGTGTTTCAAGACAAACACATCCGAGGTAACACTGGATACCCCTACTTTAAATTCCTATTATTCTGGAGTTTATTTTGATTCAAAATATTATAATTTGTCTAGAGAAGAATTATTTTAATACTTTAATGTGATAGAAGAAACATGTAATTAATTGAAGGACAAGTATAAATCTCAAAAGAAATATCTTGCTTTTACTAATTATGTTAAATCCGCCCTTGATATAGAAATGGAAAAGAATGGTCAATTACTGACGGAAAATACTAAACTGAAATTTTTTAATGAGAAATTAATTAAGGACATAGAAATTTTCACAAATTGATAGAATAATATTACTCAAATGTGAAGAAAAAAATTAGCACCAAAATATACCACTGGAGTAGGAAATCATCCTAGAAAGAGAAAGATTACAAAAACTAGATTTATTCCTAAATCTGGACAGAATGCTGTTAGTTCTAGTTCTATAAATTCATATGATTAAACTAGTTATTCATATGGTTAGAGGTCAAATAATGTTTATATTTCAAAATCTATCGATATTTAATATTATTTGAGACTCATAAACAAATCTGTGTACCTAAAGCATTGATTTCTAACCAGTCTCGACACAAGAAAATATGGGTACAAAAATCATTTTCTGTTTAAACCTGTTTTGAAGGATACATTCCTGAAGAGTTCTCATAAAAAGGTATGGTACATTGACAATGGATGTTCAAGGAATATGACTGGATATTAATCATTCTTCAAGAGTTTAATCAAAGTTTATGGAGTCCATGTCACCTTTGGTGATAATTCAAAAGGAAAAATCATCGTCCTAGGAAAGATTAGTAACACTGATTCAGTTTTAACTTAGAATGTAATATTTTTTGATAGACCTAAATATAATCTGTTAAATATTTTTCAGTTTTGTGATGATGGTTTCAATGTTAAATTTGAAAATGAATCTTGTAGTGTTTTTAATTATAAAAATGTTTTAGTATTTTATACTTTGAGAAATGAAAATGTTTATAGAATTTATTTGAATTCTTTGGCTAAACAAAACATTACTTTCTTAAATTCTTTTCATGAAGAGACTTGGTTGTAACACAGAATATTAGGACACTGCAACATTCATTCACTTAGAAAACTGACTAGGAAAAACATAGTTAGAGACCTACCTATACTTGAATTCCCCATAGACAATGTTTGTAATCCTAGTGAAAAGGGAAAACAACATAAAGTTTTTCTTAAATCAAAGAACGAAGTTTCAACTTCTAAACCACTCAAGTTGGTTCACATTGATATGTTTAGACCTTCTAGAGTTTCTATTTTAAATGGGAAGCACTACGTCTATGTCTTAGTAGATGAATTTTCTAGATACACTTGGGTATACTTCTTACCTCACAAGAGTGAAGCTTTTTCTTACATTATTAGATACTCCAAGTCTGTAGAGATCCTCAGTGGTCATAATATTAAGACCCTCAGAAGTGATCATGGTCATGAGTTTGAAAATATCGAGTTTGAATATTAATGCTAACATATTGGCTATAGTCACAACGTTTCTACCCCTAGGACACCTCAATAGAATGGTGTAGAAGAAAGAATAAATAGAACACTATAAGAAATTGCAAGAACCATGATTAATGAGTATGGCATGTCTGTTTACTTTTGGGTTGAAGCTGTAAACACAACTTGTTATATTATAAATAGATTCCTGATTAGACCTGCTCTTAAAATACCCTTTATGAGTTTAGAAACCATTGGAAACCTATGGTTAATTACATTAGAGTTTTTAGATTCAAAGTTTTTATTCTAAATACCAAGGATAATCTTGAAAAGTTTCCGTCTAAAAGTGATGATGGAATTTTTCATGGTTATTCTTTAACTAGAAAATCCTATAGAGTTTTCAATAAAAGAACCAAAAGTGTTGAAGAATATGTTCACATCATGTTTGATGAAATTGATCCACATGAACCTAAGTCTTCTCTTGAAAATCATGAAGAATATTTGTCTATTCTGGACCTTAATGATAAAATCAATGAACCTGTTGTAAATACATTCTGTTCTGGAAACTTTCTATAACCTGTTCCTATTGAACCCGAAACTATAGATGAACCTGATATATATAGTCATACCTTTACTAGATCAACTATGATTTTAAATAATCATCCTTTAGATGCTGTTGTTGATAATCTTTATAGAGGGATACAGACTAGAGCTTCTCTAAGAAACTAGGTTGAACATCAATCCTTTCTTTCACAGATAGAACCTAAAAATGTCAATGATGCAATCAATGATGAATTTTGGGTAATGGCTATGCATGAAAAATTAAATCCATTTTAATGAAACAAATTCTGCGAATTAGTTGAAAGACCTAAGGACACATTGACCATAATCACTAAATGGGTTTTTAGAAACAATGTTCATGAATATAGAAATATAGTTATAACAAAATCTATATTAGTTTACACAATGGTATAGTCAATAAGAAGTATTAGACTATGAGGAATCCTTTTCCCCTGTAGATAGATTAGAATCTATAAGGATCCTACTTGCCTATGATGCTCATCTAAATTTTAAATTATTTAAAATGGATGTTAAAAGTGATTTTCAAAATGGTTTTATAAATGAAGTTGTTTTTGTTGAACATCTACCTAGATTTACTAATCCTCATTTTCCAAATCATGTTTTCGAGCTCTCTAAAGCTTCATATGGTTTAAAACAAGCTCCATGATCATGGTATGATAGACTTAGAAATTTTCTAATTTCAAAAGGTTTTTCTAAAGGGATTTCTAACCCAACTCTTTTTATCAAAATAATTTCTAAATATGTTTTTAAAGTACAAATCTATGTTGGTGATATTATTTTTTGGATCATTTAAACATTCATATGTGCTTATTTTTCAATGTGTATGAAAAATTAATTTGAAATGAGTTTAATGGGAGAAGTCAAATATTTTCTTGATTTAATGTTTTTCAAAATGAAAATGGTATTATTTTGAATCAATGTAAATATACAAAGGACATTTTAAAACATTTTGGTTTGGATAGTATTAAAGAATGTGATACACCTATGAGTACTATTTTTATGTTGAATTCTGATGAAATTGGAAAACCAGTGGATCAAACCAATTACATAGGTATGATTGGAAGCTTAATTTACATTACTTCTAGTCGGACAGATATTATGTTTAGTGTGTGTTTGTGTGAAAGATTTCAAGCTAATCCAAAAATATCACATTTTCATGCTGTTAAAAGGATTTTCAAATATCTTAAACATACTGCTAACATAGGATTTTTTTATTCTAGTGGACAATATTTTGAATTAATGTGTTATTCAGATGCTGAAATTTCTGGTTTTAAGTTGGATAGATAAATTACATCTTGAACATGTCATTTATTGGGAAAATCCTTATAATCATGGTGTAGTAAGAAGCATAATTTCATTTCATTGTCTACTCCTGAAGCAGAGTATATAGCTGCTGGTAGTTTCTATGCACAAATTATTTGGATGAAACACAATATTTTGGACTATGTATATCAATTTAGACATGTATCTATTAACTGTGATAACACTAGTGCAATTAATATTTCAAATAACCGTGTATCTGACTCTAGGACCAACCACATTGTTGTAAGGCACCACTTTTTAAGAGATCATTACCAAAAAGGTGTTATTACTCTTGAATTTATAGGTACTAAAAATCAATTAGATGACATTTTAATCAAACCATTATGTTCGGATAGATTAGGATAGATTATACATGAATTAGGAATGATAGACTCTGGTAAAAAACATCACCATTAGAAACCTCACCATTAGAAACCTCACCATTATAAATCTCACTGGAATGGTCCTCACTGTTATACCTCACTGGTATGGACCTCACTGAACCTCACCGATATGGACCTCACAGTTAGTGGACCTCACTGATAGATAAACCTCACTGTTAGGAATTTTCATCGGTATGTATTACCGACGGGTCGCACTGTTTTCAATGTTTTTAATCTTTAGCCACCAGAATCTGTTTCATTTACATTATGTTTATTATGTTTTATATATTTACATTATGATTCCTAAATGATAAAACAAAAGTCTTAACCTATCTCGATCCACCTCGAGCCCCTTACCATCGAACATTAGCTCTCACACCATTAAACCCTAAGCCTCACGATTCAATGGCATGAGTAAAGAGACCTTCAATCAGTGGAAAGGAAGATGAATAGAATGCTAAGAGACTCAAAGGTGAGTCTAGTAGTGGAAGTGAAGTGAAGAAACCCATAAACTTGCATCTTGTTCAAAGGGACATAGTAGTTGAAAGGGAGCTATGCGCGGAATGGATAATGTCAAGTGAATTGTTTGTTCTAGAAGTTCTTTATGTTCAGAAATGGATAGAATGCTTCTCGAAATACAGTGGCCCCTACAATCCAAAGCTATTAAAATATTTCTATGAGTATGTTCAGTTTGAGAAATTAGAAGTCAAGTATTGGATAGTATCATTTCTGAATGGAAAGGAGATATATGTTTCTTCTATTGAGTGGGATGAAAGCCTGAAGGTTTCACACGAAAACGTTTTTAGATATTTCTCGAAATCAATACCTCATACCAGAAAAATATTTAATTAAGAAACTGCATTGGAAGAGATAAAAGGAGATGGAACTCCTAGAAAAGTAGTGGCTGTAGAAATTAAAGGAGAGAACCTGTTGCTGTTTAATTTCATTCACCGTGATTAAATTCCAAGGAGAGGGGATTTTGAAAATCTCAAATACCATGATATTTACATGATGCATCTGTTGAGACATGGTGTTAAGGTAAACTTGTGTATGCTGTTAGGGGATCAGATTGAGCATATTACCAAGACAAAGTAAAAAACCAATTCCTTATTCTTTGCTATGTTGAATTTGGTTATGATTAAAGTAAAGGGAGTAGCTGAGTCTTAGGATGAGACATTGGTAGTAAATAACAACTTCTGTATCACTATCATAGTATGTAAGTACATGATGTTTAATTGTAATCCATTGAAAAGAGAGTGGGTTACTGATGATAAGAATTTATATGATATGATTAATCATGTGGATCATCCTTCTAGGCCTAAGGATGTGAGGGATCCATGTCTAGGACCTAATGCAGAGGAGCCACAGTATAGAGATAATTTAGAAGGGGAGGATTCCTATTCAGAAGATGGAGGAGATATGGACTTTCCTCCTAGACCAGCTCCTAAAATTTAATCACAAGTAAAGGATTTTTAACAGATATCAGATCAGGAAGAGGCTTCTTGAGAAGATTAAGAATAAGTTCATGAAAGTGAAGCATTTGTTTCTGTCAACTTGAGCTTTATTCCACTAATTAGACACTACATAATGCCTACTGGTGAATTTTATGAAGATGATAGACTTGTTCATATTCATGAGGAACCTCATGCTGTTTCAGAATTGGAGATGGTTGTCGAGGATTCTAATGGAGAAGACCAAGCAGGTGAGGGTTCTATTGTTGTACAGGATATTTCACCAGTTGAGGGAGAGCATCCAACCAGATATGGCAGTGCTTCAGTGGGCAATGATATTGAGGACTGGGCAGAAGACCCAGGTTTTGTGGTCTCTGGATTAGATTATCCTGATTCTGATAATGAGGCATCCCTTCAGAGACCAGAAGTCAATTATGACATTCTGTCTGAGATATCACCTGAAGATGTGGTATGAAAACATGATCTGGATATGTTAATTCTTGATCTTAAAGCCAGTTTTGTGGAAGAAGTAAGGAGAATGGAATCTTCATTAGTGTCATCTATTCAGACTGTTATGGATGACTCTACGACTAGTATAGTTTATGAAAGATCTCCTATTATTTTTCCAGTTAATGTGATCCCCAGGGATGATTTAGAATCATTGTAGGCTGAAATGAGAGGGTTTTTGAATGCTTCTGTGTTAGAGTTAAATAATTGATTTGTTGAAGAGTTAAGCTGCTTGGAATGATCATTTGAACTCTTTCATGGGTGTTGTGTTTCAACCTCTCTGGTTGAGATAGTGGATGATATCACAGCTTTCTAGAATCAGATGTCTATCTTGTGAGAGGATGTTTAATTTCTAAATAAATTAGTTGCCTCTCTGGAATCCTATATGAGTTCTGAATCTCAAGCAGATAATGATTTGGCCTATGTAGAAATTGTTCTGAGCCAGATGGTTTAAGTTTTTGAGGGCTTTATGAAGTTAGTGGAAAATCAAGTCATTACTCAAGATTCTCTTATATAAGAACCTTATCTGTGGCCTAACTAAGAGTTTCAAGTAAACTATGGACTTTTCCATTAGTTCTTTTACTTTCAAACCTTCAATATAATTAGATCAGATTAGAGCTTTGATGAAGGAGGATTATGGTTCATCTTTAACCACTGGCTCTGTGGACTCATCAGCACTATGTCAAGTGGAATCTACCTCTAGGGATATTTCACAAATAGATTAGTGTTTTATGATCGAGGATAATACATCTCAAAAGGATGTCAAGGAAAAATTTGATTATTATTTCCAAAGGTTTTACACCAAGAATCAGCTCAATAATCATTTCAAGCTTATGTTTGAATACATCATGATACCACAATTCAATCGAGCCATTATGGAATAAGTAAAAAAATCAGGGAGCTAACTCCATCCTTGGATAAGTTTTTGGAAAACATCGATGACTTTTTTTCTGCTATGGAGTGGGGAGGAGGAATCATTATGGATTTCAGAAATCTGTTGTTTCCTTTCTTGCATGTTGTTGCTCATCTAGTGATCATACCTCCATCTTTACCTACATCTGCCTCTCTTACACCTTTGGTTCAGATAACTCCAGCACAAGCCATCCGCAACCTTACACATATGATCACTCAATGAGATACACAGTACTGGCTAGGAAAAGTTTCAGTAGCTCGGCATCCTCTGATCATTACTGGTATTCCTAAGCCTCCACCTAACTCCACACAGTCTGAGTCTACCTCGGATCCAAAAGGAACATCCCACATGGAAATTCAGTAGATGGACTGATTTCTAGCTAGTACCATTGATATGAATCATTTTTATTTCATTTGTCATCCTTTTGAATTTCACTTGTACTTTTTTCCCCACAACATCTATCTATGGTCTTGTTCTATTTTCTCTATTTCTCATTTCCTCTACTACATTCTTTTCACCCTTCCTTTTTTCTAAGCACAATGGGGGACAATAAGTATATACAAGGAGTATAATATGTATATAAAAGGGAGAATATAAAAGGGAAAGATATGAACATATAAAGTTCATGCTATAACTATACATTTGATACAGAAGGGTACATCTGTTTTACATAATGGGAAAAATATGAGCTTAATATGTTCCATTGTTATCTTACCTTTTATACATTTATTTTGTATTTTCCTGTGATACTTTTGGTCTGTAACTCTATTACATTTGTTTTTATATTTACCTCTAATACAATTATGTTTTAATGCTATATACTATGATACATTATCAAATTTGTTGGTTTATAATACCATAAGTTGTGATTATCTAAAAGGGGGAGATTGTCTAACTCACATGTTTTGATAACCACAATCATGCATTAATACGTTTTGATAATCTTGATTCGTGCTTATAATTATATATATATATATATATTTATATATTGAACATAAAAATAATCATTGGATTAAATCAATAAATGTTTATTTATGTTTAATCATAAATTGACATAATTATAACTCAATATGGATATGTTTTTCATAGAATAGATTCGTTTAATGCTCAAAGCTACTGATACAGAACTACATGTACTTAGTTGATCGATAGACATGGTCACCGATAAGTAAAATTCACCGATACATAGAAATACCGGTATGTATATGTCCACCGGTAAGCACATTTAACCGATAGATCTAGTCTACCGATATATATGAGCTACTAGTATGAAGTCCATAGATAAAACATCAACTGATACAGACAGCTACCGATAGAATCAGAGCTACTGATAGAACAAGTCTATTGATGTGCATAAGTCCACTGGAATGAATATAATCACTAGTACAGAATAGAGCTATCAGTATACACACGCTACCGATACAAATTCTACTAATACTAGCTACTGTTACAATAGAGATAACGTTAGAGTAAGTCTACCAGTATAATCATGTTTACCGCTATGAACTTAATCGATATAAAAAAGCTCACCGCTACTCATGTATACCAATAGAAGTTCACTGATACGATGATCCACTGACTGATACAAGGAGCTACCATTACATGGAGTAACAACTACTTATAAAGATGAGCTATCGCTACAAGCTCACTGTTATAAGGAGCTACTAATTGAAAACCAGACATTGTTTCCCAAAACTATATTTCTATTTGTTTATTTAGCAACAGTCATATTTGATGATTTTTATTCAATTAATGATGTTTAATGATAGTTTTTTTTGTGTCAGGGAACCTTACCTCATAAATATAAAAAGGTAATTGTTCCCATTGACCAAAGGTGAAAGCTATAAAAGGAAGGACAAAGGATGGGAATAGGGGTGGGAAAATAAGTATTGAAGAGTTAAGAAAAGTGGTGCATACACATAGTAATGAAATTCTACATCCATACTGGAAGAACATTGGACATACATGAAGCCATTAATACATGAAGAAAACACAAGAAGAACATTAGTCAAGGAGTGAAGAAACAAAACGAGCTATTCATACACTCAAACGAATCAAACTGAACATGAAGAAAACGAACCTCTGTTTTTCATACAAAAACCATAGAAGGACTCAGAAGCATTCCTGGATAATAAAAGGAGTCCAGAGGTTCACTTCAAATCACTTGAGCATTATAATACTCATACCTACTCTCTTTGTGATTCTTTTGTTTACATTTTGAGCAGTGTGTGTACCTCGTATATTCAATACACACTAGCTCCTGTGCTAAACTGGAGGATTTTTAAATCCTCACACAAACCATCTATAAATCTCTTGTATCCCACTGTGGATAGTGGTAGTGGTCATGTAAGACCTGTACAACAAGTGTGATTTTGTTTTAGTTTTCCCACGCAAAACTACGGTAGAGGTCTTATTACCTGGACAGTCTAACTGTTGTTTACCCCGATCCAGGGTGTGGATAAATTTTTTTTATAAATTTATTTAGAGGACTATGTATTGGCTTGAGACTGATCCTCTTGGTTATATTTACTGTGCATTTAATATGAAATATGAAATATATTTTATATTTTATATTCAACATCTAATTACTTTGAAATATAAAATTGTATTAAAGTTACTTTGATAGTTAATCTTGAAAGTTTTAGTAACTACTATAAATCATTAGGTTAGTTTCAAAAGCTAATTTAATCTCTTGATTAAATTACTTGAGACCTAATCAATATTTTGAGAACCTAACCGAAGCCCTATAGTTTTACAAAGTCTCTAATGTTTAACTTCGTTTTTAATTGGGGGATTTTAATAGAAATATTTTTAATGGAATTTTTAATCATAACTCAATTCACCCCTCCTTGAGTATCCACTCCAACCAAAAATATCTTTATAGTTCAATCACAGAACCTACATAGCTTAGAACGAGTAGCTGGTCACTCAAAATAGAAAGTGTTTGTTCTTTGAAAATACTCTCCTGATTGTTCTTCACAATCGCAACAGAATGCAATTGAAAGTAAATGGATCATCATCTCTAGAAAGAATGATATTCAATAAAGAGCCATTTTTAGTCTATCCCGTTGTAGTAGATATAGAAATATAAATCGCAACTTCAGCTGTAGCAGATTCACAATTGATCCTCAATGTCGAATAAGTGCACCTTTTGTCATGTATCTTCTTCTTTAACCAATAATGCTTTTATCACTCATCATATTCAACAGAAATGCAGATCATGATTGAATATATTTTTTATTTTCTTCTAAAATATCATACTGCAGATATCTTATTTTTATAGATGTATCTTCTCTTGTGTTCTTGATCACTATATGCAATTTTTACTTACCCACAACTTGAAAGAAAAATATAACGAATACGTCCTGTACAAAAAATCAGATAATCTTCGCCTTTTTACTCTCTTAATTCAAACATTTGAATTTATAGAGACTTCGTATGTCTCCTTATAATTATCCATGAAACAGTCCTTTTATTTTGATCCTTAAAAGGCTCTGAACTCGTCAAAGACGCGCTTTAAAATAAGCTTTTAATCCGGCTTAGAAACAGCCTGATAATTCGCTTGCATATCATTAAAAAATAATATCAACATTAAACTCTCCATTGAAAAATGTAAGGTTGAGTTTTATAGTATTAATCCTATGAAAGAATCGTAGATCATAAATGTAAGGCTGATGATGTATCCTTCAAATGTATGGTTGGCAACATTTGGTTGATCACAAATGTAGGGTTGGTCATCCATACTTTTCTCTTCAACTTTGAAACGTATGATAAATGATCCATTCTTTTATAAGCATCCAAAAAAATGTACATGAACCATTATTTACTAAGAAACATAATGTTTTATAAAAAAGTAAGGTTGATGAACAATACTTTTGAGTAATAAATGTAACATTTAACACCTACGTATGGTTCTCCTTCAATAATTTTCTAATATCGCAAACGTATGGTTCTTTCTTAACATAGGGTTTATTTTAATACTTTTCTGATAAATTATGGTTGATTAACCATACTTATATATTAACGTGTAATGTTAATAACATGTTCCTTTCTTTAAGCTACATTTCCACTTGTAGTGTATGAACAATGATTCCAGAACACGCTTAAGCAATTCCTGAATATATAGTGCATGAATAATGTTTCCAGAACATGCTAATACAAATATATTAACAATTAAATCTTGTTATACAAGAACATTAATATTTATTCTAGAAATAAATAATAAATAATAAATTCATGAAATATATTTAAAAAATTAAATAATTAGAAAAAAATTATGGGTGTTTGTGACAATCAAAATCATCATAAAGGGATAGAGTATTGTTCTCAATAATATCTCTATTTAAATAAATACATTATTCAATATTCAAAACAACAGTTCCTCAACAATCTCCCCCTTTTTGATCATCACAAAACCCATAAAATAATAAATGAAATTAAGTTTCAAAATTAATTACATACATTATGAATTTTGATTTGATAATGAAATATATAATTTTAACAAGATTATATAAAAATAAATAAACATTGTGTTATCTATAATTATAAAAATAAATTTCTACCCCTTTTATAAAAGTGAGAAATAAAAGTAATGAAAAAAATATGCCCTTAAATAAAAAAATTGTATTTTTCCTTTAATAATTTTTTTTTTCTAGAAAACATTTCATCAAATTTCTCTGTAAAATAATATTTAAAAAAATGTAAATGATTTAAAATAAAATGTTCAGTTAATCCAAATATCTCTACCTTTTTTTCATTTAAAAATGAATGACAAAATATGAAATATAACACATATTGATGTAGCAATGAACTTAAGAAAATGTTATAAGTAACTATTTATCAATTAGTGAATTAGGATTACTATCATATCTAATAAAAGATAGTAAAAAACAAACACACAAATATATAATGAGACATGTTTTCATAGAAAATATTTAAATGTACAAAAATGATAATTACTAGAATCAAGGTTAGGTCAGGGTTTATATTGGGTATATCGTTTTTGAACTACTTCCTTGATTTTTGATAGTCTTTCCCTTAGTCTCCTCATCATTCCATCACCAAGCATAACAATAAGATCACTATTCTCTTGAGTCAGATGAATTTATTCCATTAAGATGACTTTGAAAAACTCAAGTAGTCTTTCATCCTTTTCAAAAATAAAGACAACTTCTATGTTAACTTATCCAAGACAGATCTGATTCCTGGTTCATTTGAGGTTAAATGTTCAACTAAAAACTATTTATTTTCCAGCAGCACTGAAATAGGAGCATTATTGCCTTGAAAATCATGAAACATGTCATTCATATAAACTAAGACGGTAGTTATTGCCTTAATTCATTTGATCAAATTAGGTGAAGTATCTGAACAAATGGACTCATTGATCCTGACCGATTCCAAATTTGTCTTCATATATGATTTGAGATCTGACAAATCTGACTTCATATCCATTTCAGACATTTATTTTTCAACCTCATTTAGCATATACTTCTTAAAAATTACAACTACTTGCTCTGTAAATGTACTATTATTTAGCCTCTGTAATTTTAATTTTTTTTTCTTTCCAAAGCTCTCCTCAGAGAATCATTTTCTTACTTCACTGTCTGCAACTCCCTGTATATTTCACCAACATATTCTTTTTTTTATTAAGTGGTACATTGAGCTTGATTCTCCTTTTAATCATGAAAGTGATGTAAAAACACTAGGGGTAAGGATTCAACATCTTCAATCTTTTTATCTTCTCTAACTGATTGGTCCACATATTTTTCCTCTGAGCCTTTTCCAGAATCGTCCATAGAAAAATCCTCATGAAGAACATCTATTTGTACATCACAATGATTTAATGTTGTACATTATCAAAATATTCTCCACTTTGATTATCTGGAATAATTTCATCTTCAGATAATTGAGGACTGGACACATCTACTCCCGGCACTACACCATTTTCAATTTCATCTTTAGGTTCTGGTTCTGTTCTTTCAAATTCAATTCTGTCAGGTTCAACTTCTATAACAGCCACATTTTGTTCTAGAGTCTCTTCTTCAGCTTATACATGAATTCCAGATTGAATCTGAGGTTCATCCACTAGTTCTGACCTCTCAAAAAAACTTTCATTGATTGTTCAGTAGTATCTTCTCTTACAAATCTGTAACTCAACAAATATTGTGAGGGTAAAACATTTGAAATGTTCTATTCATGAGTAGTATAATCTTATCTTATTTTTACTAGAATTACTTCTTGACTTACTTTATTTGGCACAGTCTCATTTTCAAAACTAATTCTTCTAGAAATATATCTAACTCTGGTTATAGATTTATTTTTCTTTGACTTTTCAGGTAGTGATTGTGCTCTCTCATCATATACATCTTCATCAGCCCCTATTGGAAAGATCATTACATTTAAATTACACCAGAAATAAAGAATTTTTCTTAATGTACAAGCATTAAAAACATGGCTATGGTGACAATGACTTCTAGAATCAACCAGTATCATCATGTCATTCTTGAACTTGATCTTTGAGATGAATCTACCAAAAGGGTAGAAATTGTTTCTAGCTTCACTTTGACAGCAATAACTCAGGTACCTCACCATGTACCTAGGAAAATTTAATTTTTCATCACTAATAAGAAGATACATTATGTACATGTTAGGATACAGTATCTTCTCCATCTATGACACTCTGGGTGCTATCCAGTTTAGTACCTATTTCACAAGGATCTTCTGATCTGCTTCCAAATCTTTAATGAACATTTTCCATATATTAGTAGAGAAAAGAAAAAAGTACATAATGTCTTCATATTTTTGCACAAAATCTCCTATAATTTTCAAATCAAAATGAAACACTCCCTTATGTGCGCAGTTCACTAATTGACTAATTTCAACTGAAGAGATTGAAATATCTCTATCCTCTATCTTAAACATCATGGTTTTATAATCATATCCCAATCTAAATTGAACAGATTTAAAGAAATATTGAAGCACTACTACATACAAGAATTCTGTATTCTAACTATTGAATGTATGTTCAAGATTCTGAAATGACAGGGCTTGTTTTAATAACAAGTTTGTCTGAAATAGCCATTCTAAATCAATCACCTTTCCCTGTAGGATTTCTCTTCAATATATGAAAATGTTTCATAGAATTTCATGACTCTGACTCATCACATCTCTTAGTCTTTCCCATTTTTATGAAAATATCTGAAGGTTTTAAGGTTAGGGTTTTAGTGGTTCGAATATTAGGGCTTATAAGCAGTGTTGCGGTTTTGCGGGTTCGAAAGGGTTTTGATGGAAATGAAATGCTTCATGATTCGAAAGGTTCTGACAGCCATGATTCCCGTGTTTTTAATAATCATTACATAGATTTTAATAAAAATAAGAATTCTATATGGCGTATATAAAAATATATTTTAATAACAATAAAAATTCTATTTGAAAAATAAATAACATATTTATATTTAAATAGTAAAATAATGATAAAATTAAAATTTTATTTAACATTAATTATACATAGCTCCCCCTTAATAAAATTAAACCTTTCAGTGGGAAGTGGTTTAGTAATAATATCTTCTAATTGGATTTCAATACATACAAATTCCAAAGATATATCCATTTGCATAACATTATCTCTTAGAAAATAATGTCTGATATCAGTATGTTGAGTCGTAGAATGATTTAAAGGATTTATTGAAATACTTATAGCACTAGTATTATCACATAAAATAGTTATATTATTAAAATTTATTCCAAAATCCATCAGAATATTTTTTATCGAAAACACTTGTGCACAAAAACATCCAGGAGAAACATATTATGCCTTAGCAGTTAACAGGGAAACATAATTTTGTTTCTTACTTGACCATGACACTATGGATTTCCCTAACAAGTGACAAGTAACCGAAGTGATTTTTCTATCCAATCAACAACTCCCAATTTCTGAATCTAAATATAAAATTAAATTAATATCAGAATTTTTTGGATAATGTAGACATTGAAAAATATTTCCTTTTCAATATCTAAAAAAAATTTAACTTCAGTTAAATTAGATTTTTTTGGATTTGATTGAAATATAGAACATAGACATAATGAATCCATTATACATGGCCTACTAGTAGCAAGATATAATAAAATACCAATCATTACTCTATATAACTTTTTCTAAACTTAATTTCCAGTTTCATCCAAATCATGTTTTATATTAGTACACATAGGATTTGTATATGTCTTGTCATTTTCAAATCCAAATTTCATTAGTAAAGAAGTTCTATATTTTCATTGATTAAAAACATTTTCAAAATCTTTTCGATAAATTTGATGTCCAAAAAATATATTTAATTCTCCCATCAAACTCATTTCAAATTATTTTTGAATTATATTTGAAAACTCATGATAAAGGAATTTATTTTTAGATCCAAAAATTACTACATCAACATAAATTTGAACCATTAAAATATTTGAATTTATAGTTTTCATAAATATTGTTGAATCTTCGATTCTAATAGTAAAATAATTTTTCAATAGAAAATAGCTTAATCATTCATACCATGCTCTAGGTTGTTGTTTAAGGCCATAAATAGCTTTAGTATGTTTAAAAAGAAGAATCTGGTTTTTGTGAATTTTCAAATCCATGAGGTTTCTAAATATAAACTTCCTATATTAAATAAAAATTTTAAAATTCAGACTTAAAATCCATCTAAAAATATTTAAAATTCATATGTGATTCATATGCTAAAAGAATTATAATAGCTTCTAACCTTGCTACAGGTGAAAAGGTCTCATCATAGTTTAATCCTTCATCCCGATTATATCCTTTTTATACAAGTATTAATTTATTTCTAGTAATTATTCCTTAGTCATAATATTTATTCCTAAAGACCCATTTTGTTCCTATCACTGGATAATTATATGGTCTTTCAACAAATTCCCACATTTCATTTCTCTTGAACTAGTTTAATTCTTCTTCCATGGCTATCATCTGGAATTGATCATCTAAAGCTCATTCTATAGTCTTAGGTTCTAGTGGGGATTGAAAGGCATAAAATCTACAATATTTTATATATTTATTCTTGTTTGTATTCCTGTGTCTAAGTCACATATTATTGATTCTAAAGGGTGATTCATTAAGGTTCTAGTCAGTATAGGTAATACACTTATAAGTTCTTCAGTATCATGTTCTTCTGAAATGAACTGAATTTCATTTAAATCTTTTTTCAAAATCATTTTTCATGATCTCAAGTCTCATGTTATCATAAGAGTTAGATTCATCCATTTGATCTGTACTTTTATCAATGTGATCAAATTCATAAAATTTAACATGAACTGATTCTTCAAAAATCCTTGACAACCTATTACAGACTCTATAATCTTTGGAGGTAGCTAGATATCCTAAGAAAATCCTTCATCAGACTTTGGATCAAGCTTTCCAAGACCGTACTTGGTGTTTAAGGTGTAAACCTTGTATCCAAAAACATTAATGAAATTTACTGTAGGTTTTCTGTTATTCCAAAGATCATATTGCGTCTTTTTCAAAATTGGTAAAATTAAAACTCTATTCATTATATTGAAGGTTTTTCTTACAGCTTCTACCCAATAATAGGTAGGAAGACTGTATTCATTTAGCATAGTCCTATCCATTTCCGGAATATTACTATTTTTTCCTTCAACGATTCCATTATGTTCATGTGTTTTTGGTACAGAGAAAGTATTTTTAATACCCATGTTTGAGAAAAGGAATTAAATTCCTGATTCTCAAATTCTCCAACATGATCACTTAATAATGAAATTATATTAAAACCTTTTTCATTTTGAGTAGATTTACAAAAAAAATTAAATAAAGTAAAAGCTTCAATTTGAAATTTACAAAAGAAAATCCATGTAAATATAAAATAATCATCAACTAAAACATATACATATAATTTACTATACAAGAATTCAACCAATGAAGGTCCAAACAAATCTATATGAATAAGTTCTAGAGGTTTAGTTGTAGAAAATTTGTTAACAGATTTGAAGGATGATTTGTGTTGCATGCCAAGTTGACATGCATCACAGAATCTGTCACTTTCTAATCAAGGACAAGTAAAATCATAAATTAATTGTTTCTTAGATAATTTATGTAAAACATAAATATTTAAATGTACAAGTCTCATATTCCAGATCCAAGATAAATTTACTTTAGATGTTAAGAAATTTACTTGTTGTTAATATAAGGAATTTAAATATAGGGTGTATACATTATCAGTTCTTGGTGCTCTAAATTTAAGTAGTATATTTTTTAAAATGTTACTAATGTTTTTAGAAAAATAAACTATATAAAAATCATCATAGAGTTGAGAGATAATTATCAGATTATATTTCAATCATTGTATATAAATTACATTGTTTATTTCAATATCTTCTGAATCTCCAATTGTTCCAATACCAATGATTTTCCCTTTCTCATTATCACTAAAAGTGACAATTCGGCCATATTTTTGAGTTATTGTAGATAAATTTTATGAGTTTCCAATCATATGAATTCAGCAGCCATGGTACATATACCATAAGTCCATTTAGATTTTGTGACATACTTCCAGCAAAGAAATTCAAACAAGTTTCTTTGGAACCCATATTCTATTGGGTCCAGTTGTGTTAGCCAGCAATAATCTAGGAATATAGACTCGATTTTTTTTTAAATCAAAATAATCAAATAAATTATTTGTAAAAAATATTTATTAATAAACCATATTTGGGGTTGTCTTAAGAAACAATTTTTAGAAATATGTCCCGTTGTTCGTCAGTAATTACAATTTAATTTTTTTGATCTTAGAACAAAATATTTCTAGTATAGATTAGGTTTTCCACCTTTACTTCCGATTTCAAATATTTCTTTCTTAATAACAGATTTTCCAGAATTTCATTCAAGCAATTTTCTCATTTAGTGAAAATAAGGGCTGAACTTTTATATTTTTCTATTTATGTTTGCATTGTTTTTATTTTAGCTTCATAATCTATATAGTCAATGTAAATTGAATTATACTTATCAGTATACTACTTAAATTTATTTTGAATTTTATCTATTTCATCTAAAACCGCCTTGTAAATTTTATTTAAAGACATATTCTTCTTCAAAAAAGAAACATATTTTCTTCAATAATATTGAAGTAGGATACAAGTTTTTCATTAGAGTAACTATATTCAGAACTAAACTCATAAGAGCAGTAAGATGGTACATCATCTATTTCTGCCATAAAAAACATGTTGGATTTCATAATTACTTCTTTCTTTTCTGATTCTGATTCAAAAGTGCTAAGGGGGTCTTCAGATACACTCCATGTAGCTTTCATTTCTCTATTGTCCTTATGCTCATAATCATTCCTTTTGAATAACTTCTACTTCTTGTCTTCCTTTAACTGTGGACAGTCGGATCTGATGTGCCCAATTTTCTTGCACTCATAACATCTAAATTCTTTATCATCATTTGTGAAGGATTTCTTGAATCCCTTCTTCATTCTATAGAATTTAGTGAATTTTCTAGCTAGCTGATCCAGTTCCACATCAGAATTTGATAAATCAGATCTTTCTGATTTCACTTTTACACTTTTCTTCATCTTTTTTTCTTTGTGATGAAACTTTCAAGGAAGTGTCATCTCTCTTTATAAACACCATATGATCATTTTCTTCACCTTTCATATCAGCTTCATACATCATTAGTGTTTCAATCAGTTCTCTCATGGTTATATCTTTGATAGGTGTTGATGGTTTGATTGTAGCATATATTACATTCCATTTAGTAGGTATTACTCTTAGTACTTTTAAAGCTTGACCATATTGTGGGATTTTATCACCCATAGTTGTTCTATTATAGAAAATATATATCAACATTCCATTCATTTGAGTAAATATTTCACCTCCAAACATTATTAATGCATCAAATATAATCTTAGCAGTAGCATATCTCATTTCCCTGATATTGTTAGTTCCTTCAGAAGAAACAGCAATAGTTTTCCAGATCTCATATGCTGTCAGGAATTGAGATACTCTATTAAATTCAATAGGACCTAGACCACATATAATTGAATTCATTTATTTTGAGTTTATATCATATTCTTCTTCCATACCTGGACTCCATGTCTGAGGATTTTCAGGTTTTTCATATGGAGTTAGTATCTAAGAATATACTATGTATCCAAGGTTTTTTAGATAGATAATCATTGGCGACTTCCAGCATCTATAGTTCTCTCCATTGAAGTACGGATCTCGGACCATAGACATTCCCTCTCTTGTATCAGTCATATTGCGTTGCGTATAATCCTTAATTAATTTTAGATTTCTAGAGCTTTATCAAAATCCCAACCATTGATACCAATTTTTGGATCTAGATTATAATAAATATACACAAGAGGGGTGGGGGGTGAATTGTGTCTTTTTAAAAATCATCGTGAGATTTTGTTCTATATTTTATCATTAATCAAATATATTAATGCAATAGAAATATGAATTGAAGGAACACACAATATATAGTGGTTTAGGGAATAGAAGGCCCCTTGTCCACTCCACCAATGCTCTACTCCACGATCTTGGTGATTTTCACTATCTGGTCCTCATCTCAACAGGCCTTTAAACAACTGAGTTCAGGCAGTTGACACCATTAAAATCTAAGGAAAAAAAATACTTCTGGTTAAATCACATAACCTACACATCATAGAAGGAGAAGTTGGTCACACAAGATAACAAGTATTTGTTCATTGAAAATACTCTCGTAATTGTTCTTCACAATTCCAAATGAATGCAATTGATAGTAAATGGATCATCATCTTCAGGAAGAATGATTTTCAAGAAAGAGTTATTCTGAGTCGATTCCGTTATAGTAGATATATAAATATAAATTGCAACTTGAGCAACAACAGATTCACAAATGATCTTCAATGTCGAATAAGTGAATCTTTTGTCATGTATCTTCTTCTTTAACAAACAGATATTTTATCAATCTTCATAATCAACAGAAATGTAGATTTTCATTAAATCTATTTTTTCTTGTCTTCTAAAATATAGTACATCAGATATTTTTTTATAGATGTATCTGCTCTTGTGTTCTTGATCACTATATGCAATTTTTACTTACACACACATTAAAATAAAAATATAATGAATACTTTCCCTCAAAAATCTGATCAACAATCTTCACCTTTTAATTGCATAATTCAAACATTTGAATTTATAGAGTATTCGTAACACTCATTATAATTCTCCATGAAAATATCCTTTTAATTTGATCCTTAAATCGCTCTGAACGCCTCAATGATTGGCTTTAAAATCGGTTTTTAATACGGCTTATAATCAAAATAATAATTCTCTTGCAGACCGTTGAAAAATAATATCAATTGTAAACTCTCCAATGCTGAACGTAAGGTTGAGTTGTACAGTATGCATCCTCTAGTCGTAACATACATCATGAACTTGTGGTTGATGATGTATCCTTCAAACGTAAGGTTGATAATGTATGGATGATCAAAAACGTAGGTTTGGCCATCTATACTTTTCTATTCAACATTCAAACATATGATTTATGATCCATACATTTATAAGCTTCCAAATGAATGTTACATGATCCATACTATTCTAAGAAACGTAACGTTGTTTAAAAAAGAAAGGTTGATGGACCATAATTTTGAGAAACAAACTTAACGTTTAATAATTACTTTTCTAATATCCCAAACGTATGGTTATTTCCTAATATAGGGTTCTTTTTCATACTTTTTCGATAACGTAAGGTTTATTGACCATACTTTTCTGATAACATGTAAAGTAAACATTGGGTTCCTTTCTTTACTCTACGTTTCCACACATTGGGTATGAACAGTGATTCCAAAACATGCTTAAGCAATTCCTGAATATGTAGAGCATGAATAGTGTTTCCAAAACATGCTAATATGAATACTTTAACCATTAAATCTCATCGTTCAAGAACTTCACTATTTCTTCACGAAATAAAATATAAATAATAAATTACAAAAATATACTTAAAAAATAATATCATTAGAAAACAATTAATGGTATTTGTGAGAATCAAGATCATCATAATGAGATATAGTATTGGTCTCAACAATCTCCCTCTGTAAATAAAAACCTTATGTATTGTTTGAAACAACACATTCTCAATAAAAAGAAGATTTATATATTGCTAGTCAAAAGTAGATAAAACTAGAGAGTAAGTGTATCCTTATATCATAGTTCATCCTAAGAAAATGATTATACAATAGTTCTAAAATTCCACCAATGCTTCCCAGTATCTCATGAATTTTCCCATAAGAAATCATCCGAGTCAAAACACTTGTCATCACTATTCTACATAGTTTAGGGTGAACAAACATGAGGTAAAGAACACATTCCTCAGTACATCAGAGGGTTGGGTGGTAAAAAATGATAGAATATGAAGAGGTCCCACTCCCATGTTGATGTGGGAAAAACTCTTATGACATAAGGACTTATTCCATGTTCTAGTAAGGGGTTCAACTCATTATGTAGAGGATCAATTCCCATTACAATGGTGGGATCCACTCTATAGATCGAGGACTTATTCCTTATCTGATAGGGGTTCCACTAAAATGTTGAAGACACACACCCTATCTGATTGTGGGGTTACACTCAAAAGGAAGTTTTATAGGAACCATGACCTTAATGGTGATGGGTTTGACAATAGTTGTCAATGACCCATGCCCTGGTGTGGGAGGGGGTTCTAATATGATCATTGAGGACCCACTCTTTATCTGATAGGGGGTCCACCTAAGAAGAATCCATTAATGATCATGCCTGATCAATGCCATTGTTAGGTGTTTTATATGTAAGCATCATTCCCATAACATTTCACATCAAATATAATAATAATAAAAATAGAACCATCATTAATACTTATAAAAACAATTAGGATACACTCAACTCAATGTCCATCATACACGTTCAAATAAATGAGATTGGGAACCTTGATGTTTCCTCAGTGGATTCAAGGGATACCCAATATGAAGGGGATCTACACGACGTGTGGTATCGCTCCACCATCTAGAAATATACCTTTATAGAACATAAAACCCATCCCATGTAGTTATACATGTCATGTAGGTGAACTACATGATGTATCCAAGATAACCGGGACAAGTTTGTGTCATGATTACTATGTCCATGTATAGGACCCCTTGCCTATGTACTTTCGTATAGAACATGTTTCTCCATATGGGGTTCCACACAAGAGATGGAGTCGTGTTCGGGTACTAACCATGTGTTAATGTAGTCTAGTACACAGTCGTGTTCCTTGTCATGTACATCCACATGGTTTCATTTCAATGCAATCGATCACACAGGTTCCCACATGAGAAGGGGTACAATGTGTGTAGGTATGTTTACAATTTTTTCCATCCTTAATTTTTTTATAAACCCTATATACCACTCCTAAGGTGTATATACACATTTTCCCTATCCATGTACATGTCTTATAGTTGGGGTTTTTAGTGTTTTCTAGATCCTTGAGCTGTAATTGATCTAGTACATTTCATTATAGTTTCAACCTTAATTTCTCACAAAATCATCAGATCATGGCCAGATCAACTATTTTCATCCACCATTAACTGGAAATTAGACTCATTCATTCGTCATATGTTCCTTTCACATCCCAGAAACCACCATACCATCATACTTTGATTCCTTGATCTCGAATCATAGAAAAAATATGGAAAACTCATAATCACTATATATAATTTCTATAATCATTGATCTTCTCCCCGTTTATGGAACCTCTATTATTTTTATGGTTTGAGCTGGATCCGTACGACCTGATAATTGTCAAACCCAGAATTTGGGGTCTATCTGATGATGAACATAAAGAAAAAAGGTGTGAAAATCACAAGAAAAATGTTTTAAACTCCTTTCTACATGTGTTCATTTCTAATAGTAAAGAATAAGAAACTGGTGTTATATGACATTTGAGATAATCAAATTAATTGGTACCTAAATTCATGAAAATGGTTCATCTTGGCGCATATCAATACAATGTTTGGATATTGTCAAACTAGTAAATCAATAGGGCATAAAGAAACTAATTGATGTGTCCATAATCGATTATAGATCAAAAATTGATGAGGAATATGTCTTCCAATGATTGAGGTAATTTATTGCATTTGTTGCAACTTGATATGATCTGATTCAGAATTTTTTTCATCATCATAAGAGATATACCAGTGGAAGGATAAAGGGACAGCATTATTGGAGATTCTAGAAATATGAGGCTTACCCTTTAAATTTTTCCAAGAAGATATATTTATAAAATATTCATGTAGTTCAATCATGAATTAAATAATTAATTAACAAATAATTATTTAGTTTCACATGCCACCAATGTGTGAGGAGTATGAATGCCCTGTTTCGATACATTTTATGTTTCACATTGGGTAAAAAATATGTTCTAGACACAACTGTACCATCATATTTTCTATCCAAGCCTATGTTTAATATTTATTACATTTTATTTAATATGTTTTCAATGAATAATATAAAATATAATTAATATTTTTTTATAAAATTAATTTCAACCACAAGGGGCCTCAGAGTCAAACGTCATCTCAACAACTAGCTCTAGAAATATATATTGAAATATTTTCATTTTTTAATAATCAAAAAATCAGGTCTCTATATATTACCTAGACATTGAATTTACACTTATAAATATGACTAACCACATATTAAATTGTATATAAATTTCAAACTCAATAAAAATGTATTAATTAATGAATAATAAATATGAACTCAATTTTTATTATAGTCATTTTATTCAAAACAAATATGTGTTCCTTAAAAAAATAGCTTTGATTTCTATTTGTGGGTGAACATTATAATGAATTTCTATAAATTTTATAAAGTAATTTGATAATATTTATATAATTATTTTAATTATGAGTTTTCAAAATAACTTAGGGTAAATTTTTGGAAGTTTTCTAAAAATATTGATTTTATAGTGATTAATGAAAAATAAATATTTTTTTCAAACAGTTTTTCTGTTTCAAGAATTTACATAGTTCAATTTTATCAAAGTGAAATTTATTCTACTAAACTATTAATAATATAATTATTTTAATTGAATCATATTTTATGGATTAATTTGGGGTAAATTCATTTTTAAACATAAAATGATTTTTCTAAAAAAAATTGTTTTTTATGTTTTTATATTAATTTTATTTATGTTTAATATAGAAATCGAATACTAAAAAGTTTATTTAATATTTTGAATTCAGATATCAAATTTTTTATGTATGTCACCTTTATTTTATTCAGAAAGACAACTGACCAAAATAAATTTTTATTAACATTGTAACAATAAAATGGGTTAATTAGGGTCAAAACTAATGTGATAATCCATCAAATTCATTCAAACAGTTGTCTTTTTTTCATTTTATGGTATAATATTATCCAAAGTCATCTAAAAATTTATAATATGACCTTTTATTACCATTTTACATTGATTTTGACTTTTATAATATTTAGGAAAATGATATAGAAAAAAATTTCACTCCCTTGATATTATTTTTTATATTTTTTGAAAGAGTATAAAACAACTTATGTTTTCTAATAAATGATTATTATAAATATGAATGATTTTTCTATAATGGTAATTAATGATTAATTATTATTCATGAAATAATTACCATAAATTCTTTTACTACAAAAAAACAGTTCAAATGATTGTAATAGAAAAATAATGCAACTGATTTCAAAAAACACTAAAAGTAATATTTTTTTAGTCTGTTATATTATCAAAAATATTTATAAATTTTTTTAACATATAAATTATTTTTTTTTAATTTTTTATATTCATATTATATTGATTTATTTATTATTCAATGTAAAATTAAATGGGTTGTGAAAAGTGGACAATATGGATTTTTTATAAGAAATAATATTATATTAATTTATTTAAAAATCAAAGAAATATTTAAAGAGGAAATGTAGGATGTAAAATAGAATAAAATATCGTTACATTTCCATTAATGAGAAATTTTTTACATTATATTTAAAATTACAACCCATTAGTATTAAATCATTATTGTTGTAGTTCTGGTTAAATTTTGTTAATAAAGGGGTTAAACTAAAGGAATAATTTTAAAATAACATGAAAATTAGTCCAAATTTAATTTTGTGGTGATATTTCTACCATATCATATTTTTATACAATTTCAAGGCTATTTTAAATAATTATACTCGAAAATGAGATTATCATTCCAATAATATTTTTAGTAATCCCATGTGAGTCTATTGCCTCCCTTATAAAAGGCCTCCCATTACCTATTTTCCATACACAATTTTGATACGTATATCTCAATAAAATACAGACAAATTCAAATTTATAGATCCATATCAATGAATTATTGTAGTTTATCATTTAAAAAGACCATTCCAAGGGTCATTGAAAAATGATCTATAAGAGAACTACCCAAGAAGAGGTAATTTTCCTACCATAACCCATTGATTCTATTTTTTCTTCAACCACCACTAAAATAATTTTATAAATCAGGAAATAATAAATTCAAAACCATATATATAATTAAATGTAACTATGATAACTTAACAACCATTATCCATCCTCGTTTCTATAAAATGTGTAGTGAATGTATCGTTCGTGTCTACGTGTGGACATCCACCTCCAAGTAGGGTTATAGTTAATTTTCCTTAACTATAATTAATTGATGTCCATTATGATGGTTTTAATGTTTATATATGATATTTATGACATAATTAATGGTTCAATAATTATTATATCAAATATACTATCTTAAATTCCAATTCATTTGAAAATAATAACGTCACTCGCGCATACATGTCGAAAACCTCATGAACGAAGAGATGTGATTCATTTTTAATTTATAAATTACTTGGAAGGTAGAAGGATATATTGAATTAATATATATGATATAATAATCATTAATTAAATTCTATTTTTTATTTTTTTTATTTTTTATATCCATTGAAATGATCAAACATGGTTCATGCACACATATTCCATACCATCTCCATGAATGGTGTAATTCATTTTTCAATCTCTAAATTTTTTTAAGACTATATCTCTATATATATATATACTGATTATAATTATTAATACAATCTAACCACGATCAATGCACATGGATCGGGACATCCGAACAAAATCTTTCATGAAAAATGAAATCGTTATCACCCAGTATAGTGATTTTAATAACCAATTGTTAAAAGATTAGTTATAATTATCTTTAATTAAATCATATATAGTATGATATATAAGGTTATGGTTAAATAAAAAATATATAATATATTTATATTCAATAAAAAATAGGTTCAAACATTAATGATGAGATAAGATAATTGGTGAATGGGATTTATCTCTCAGTCCCATTTTATTTAGGATTGTTTATGGGTTAATTTATATTAAAGAAGTTATCAGATACATATTGGATACATAACTTATATTATTTATATCCTTTATTTGATTATGGGTAATGTAATTTTTTCTTTCATTCTCCACAAATTTGGTACTCATGAGGGAGAAATATTTTGTTTAAGGAATACTGATTATGTTTTACTATTCAATCAGTAATAATTTTCCAACATGTCCACGTTTTTGTTATAATGTTTTAATGAATTATTCATATTATACTTCCATGATTGTTAAAATAAATTTTTGACACTTTTTTTGTTTAAAAAATAAAATGAATAATTTTTTTCATTTTCGGAATAATGTATTTTTTACATTTACTAAAAATGTTAAGGAAATATTTGTCTGAAATTATATGACATGAATAGAATTTCATTCCACCATGACCACTCAAATAATTAAAGAATACTATATACTTTTCCATGATTATCTTAAAATTAAATTATTCCATAATATTTTCTAAATATTTATATTTCAATCAAATAATTTCAAAATGAATAGTTTATTTTCCTTAAGAAATATTACAATGGTAATTGAAAGGAATTTTCATAACTGATAAGAAACATTGATTTTAACTATGATTTGTTTAGGATATAATAGAATTTTTCCATTATTATTTATATTTATCATTTATCGTTATGATAATGATTTTTTTATAAAACCCTATTATTTTTCACCAATTATTATATGAGGTAATGATGAAATGTTTATCAAACCATTTTCTTTTCTATGGGTTATGTTTTTATGATATGATGAGTTTTTATAATCTTGTGGCACACATATGTATGGTATCATTATGATAAGGTTGGTACCATAATTATATATCCCTCAAATTCATGGGTTAAATATTTATATCTCGGTTGACAGTTTTCGGGAAATGAGTTGACGTGGTCAATCATAAATAGGAATCAAATAGGGATTCCAGATACATAATGGGAAATTTTTGGTGATTCCTAATCCACTGGAGAATAGGTAGTGATAAATGATCTATCATGGGAACAAGAAATGATTCAGGATTAATTACGAAATTGGAAACATGAGTTAATTCTTGATCTAATATATTTTGGTGGTCTTGGCGTTTAACTATGACATATAAAACGGTTTCCATACTGATTATTAAGCCAAAACATTATGATATATTTTGGTCAAAATTTAGATGTCATGGCTAATTCATGATATTTTATAACTCATAATATTTTTTTATTTTGGAATAATTCCATTAATTTAGATTTTGATTAATGATTTGATGGGTATGAGAATTATGCTATGATCTGGAAATAATTACCTTCTTCTTGTCTTATACTTGCTTATGACCATAGATTTATATATCCCACGATTCCAATTATTGATAATGTTAGATCACCCATTATTTTTTCCCTGGGTTATAAACAATGTTTTTAAGTAGGTTATCTCGATATTTTAAAAAATGAGACGAACATTATGAATGATGTAAACGAATCCACCAAAATAAGACGTTCATTTATCCAGTCTCCAAAGACTTTATACTTTGATGGATTTGGATTTGATAATAATGTACTGTGGTGAATATTCATCTAAAAATAAGTAATGTATATATATATAATAATTGGGTCACAATATTTTTTATCATAGGAGAGTTTAATTTTTTTTTAATATTACGGTTAGAATATATTTTTGATAACCTACAGGATTAGTCTAATTATTATACATTTATATAATGTTTATATAGTGACCATGGATATCCATCGTAAAACCTAACGTTCTATAGACTCGAAAGATGTTTTAATAATTTAATACATCGCAAGAATTATATTCTTTATCATATGTTCATTTATTTATAAATGGATAAATAAGAACCTCTCATGAAAATAAATTCCAAATTTTGGGTCTTATATCATATCCATTAGTGTTATTTATCATAAATGGTTGTGAAAAAACTCAAAATTTAGGATATTAATATTTTATGAGTGTTTATTGATTTATTTCTTGAATAATTACCAATTTAACATTTAAATTGTGAGGTTGAGTTTTCTATAGAAAATATTCATGGTGATACACTTATATCAATGAATCCTTATTCATAGTCCTTGATTGAGTTTTCAAAATTGATGAATATACCCTTAGAGTGTTTTGATAAGGTATTGGTAAACCCTTGAGCATCAATATGGGTTCCACCTATTCGTTTTATAATGAATAAATATGGTGAAATTTGTATTTTATATTATTTTCATGAAAAGAACTAGATTTATATCATGAAAAGTTCCAGCATCCCCCAATAAAAGTTTATTTGATCAATTATGAGGAGATAAATACTTATAGATGATTGGAATTAATTCTATAAATTATCAATATATGGTTTTTAAGTATGATATACTATATACATCCTTCCATATCATGTATAGAAATTTTTAATTTTTAGTGATTCTACATTGACATAATTATCCCACGTTTATATTCATTAATTAAATGAATATGGTCTTTAAAGATTATATTGATCAAATTTTGGTCGCCTTTATAGATGATATTCTTATACATTAAATATTAAAGAAAGTGCATGATGATTATTTGATAATTTTTTTAATACATTGATGAAGGAAAAGTTGTATGAAAACCCTACCATGTGTAAATTTTAGATTTACAGAGATTCATTGTCGTGACATATAATTTCTTGTGAGGGTATTTCAAGGGATTCTTCAAAGAATGGAGTCATTGATGAATATTGTAGACATATTATGGTTACAAATGTGGTGAATTTTATTAGGATTGGATTGATATTACTGAAAAAGATAACGGATTTATCATCAATATCTAATCCATTCAATATTTTGACATTGAAATGGGATAAGTTCATATGGACAGATGAATGAGAAGAGAATTTCAATGAACTAAATAGAAGGTTTCTCACTGCACCAGTTATCATGGTATATTTTAGGGGGAATGGTTTGTGATATATAGGGATACATAAAATAATGGATTGAGGTGCGCCCTCATATAAAATTACACGATGATACATTATAACTAATATCAAATGATAAAACATGATCAAAATAAAACAAATCATGATTCAGATCTTTAATTAGTAATTTATTACATTGAATACATTGGTTCACTATCTTTATATTGAAATGTCTGACATATAAATAGATAATAAAATATGTAAGTATATATTCACATAGAAATATTAAAATTTCACTGATAGATGATGATAGGAATTGATTAAATATTATAATTTCATAAAAAATTACCACCCTTGTAAGGATAACAAGGAGTATAATTTTATGATTTAGAATGAACATGAATGTTTTCCAATGATCATGATTGAAATGGATACAATACTTATGTATTTCCAGAATATGGGACATGAAATCATGAGAAAATGACATAGATATCATCATTATTATAAGAATGTTCATCCATCCACCAATTTAATGATTAGAGTGGCACATAGGGAATATGAAAAACAACATGATAAGTAAGAATTATTCTTAAGTAGAACCATAATAGTGATTGAATGATAACGTTTAGGAATAGATTATTTATTACTTTAATAATATAATTGGTAAATTTACTGATATATAAAGAATGTAGATAATCATTATCCACATATCATAGAATTAAAAAGATAAACATTTATCAAAATGAATATTTATTATGGGAAGACATAAAAGTTGATATTGATATGTAAATTTTTCAATGCCTAGTATGTGAAGAAGTTAATACTAATAGATTGAATTTTAAGGGGATGTAACAAAAATTACCCATACCTAAATGGGAATGGGAAAAAATTACATTGTATTTAATAATTGAGTCCCAAAAACAAATAAATGAAATGATTCTATATGACATGTAGTTGATCACCATATGATGTAATTACACTTCATGGCCATCAGATAATAATTCTCTCTTGATAAAAATTTTCAGTAAAAATTATATATTTTGTTAAATTTAATGAAGTACCAAATCCTATAACATATAATCTAGATTCTATGTTAAAAATGACTTTATGGAGATGGTAACTAACCGACACCATAATCCCAAAAAAAATTAAAACATTATTACATTGGAATTATTATACGGAACCAAATCCTGAATAACCAACCACGTTATCTATTCTAGAAAAAAAATACAACGTACATGATACCCATTCTACACTATTAATAGAAAATAAAATATAATACATAAAAAATAACAAAAAGATTCATTTTTTAAATATCATTCATATATTATTTTCTTCCAATACTGGGTAAAGGATACAAAATTACGGTGATCTCAAATGATTAGTATGGGTTATATACAGTGGAAGAAATACTAAATCAATGTGAAAAATATATTTTGAGGTATTAATAAGACACACATTTCATATAATCAATTATATTTGAAAGAATTTCATATACAATATGGAATGTAAATAACAAGAAAGACATTCCATATAATCAATAAACTGATAATAAAATGAATCTGTAGATCCTCTCAAAGTGAAAAATTTATTTAATAATAATAGTTGAATATTAATGAAGGATATTCTCAATTATTAGATTTCATTCTTCCAAGATAAATTATACCACTACGATCATGACCATTACCATGACATTTTAAAACATATTGGCTGAAAACCCCCTATCTCTATCCAAATTACTCATCTCATGTGACTATAGATACTAAAAGGGGTATCTATAACCAGGTTCCACCCATGTCGTGCATTTCCAAATCATTCCCCATATATAGAATATTTCATTTAATTCAATAATAGTGTTCATTATAATAAAATGCACCTTGAGTAAAAGAAAGGTATTTTTCAATATTTCATGAGATATTAAATAACATTCAAAGAAAACACTGTAATTTAAAATGGTATATAATTTAGGAAATATTCATGTCCATGATAAAAGATTTTGATATTTGTGGGAAATATAATGTTCAATTATCTATGGAAATTAAATATTTCACAGGGATAAAAAATGAATCAATGAAGTTAATTTCAATACAATCAATGGACATATCATTCAAAAACCATCTAGAGGAATAATAAGTATGATATACATACAACATATCCTAGGTGGAGTAAGAATATAGAGATTTTATCATTGATAAATATAAATACTATAAGAAGTTATTTAAATAAATCATAAAACAAATATAATTTTTTTCAAAAAAAATCATAAAAAATATTTTCTTTGAATCAAACATTTCATTAAAAAGTAACCTTTTAAACTATAAAAGGAGGCTTCAAAGTAATGATGGATGATAACTCCATATGTTCTGTAAAAGGTAAAAGTTAGATTTATTTTGAATTATAAAATGATTATATATGGGCCTTGTTCATAAAAATACAAGCAGACCATTTTGAAAACATTTATTGAAAACATTGTTTTAAAAGTAAAGATATGTCCATCTAAAGAGAGAAATGATGTTGGTTTTTCATAAAATAGTTTCTAAAATATTTTATGTACTAAATAGTGTACAATTATAAATATTAATAGAAATATTTCATGAATAACCACAATATAATAAAACTAAATTGTTTATTAATTAATTATCAAATAATTTTTTCTAATAGAAATTCATTTGTAAAAAATATGTAATAAAATGATATTGTTAAATTAACTTTTTGAATAGGAAATAACACGAGGTGAGATACAACCAATTAATTGATTATGTGTATCAACTATAAATCCAAATAATATATGTTTAAATGAATGAATAGATAGAAAAACTCATTATATACATAATCATTAAATATTAATGATATGGAGGGAGTGATATAACCTAGTGAAAGGGAGTTAAGTAATAATATTTCTTTACCACTTGGTACCTTTATTTTTAAATTCCCTAAGATGAAACAATGAAAATTGAAACACAAAATACCATTAATAATTAATTTAATAGGAAATTATATTTCAATGTGTCATTATTTATACCATATATATTAAATTATATACACAACAATAATGTATGCCACAAAGAAGGGAAATTAAGGCGATGTATGTTACCTTACGCCTCCTTTTGGATTAAAAATACTCAACCTCTACAATAGTTTTATAAAAAATGTTACTAAATTATTGCATAATAATATTAATACCTATGATATCATATATAATCCTTTTATAAATTATTATTACCTTTTTTAATAATCTTTCATTATTTTTATCTTTTAGGGTGTTAATTGCATGGTGTTTTGAGTGTGTTTTGAATTTTCATTTATTTTAATTTTAAATAGATCATGACTTCATCAAATATATATAATGTAAATTATGATGTAAATATCATATATATTCTGAACATCTTAATTTATTAAAATCTATAAAATTTGTATATCGGAAATAGAATGCACAGTTCATATAGATGGTAGGTCGTACATACACATAAATGTTTTTTCCATTTTCTTATATAATTATAAAAAATAAAATTAAACTATATATATGTGTATATTATCGCTAAATTTCATTTATATTTCATATAAATCACATATTTTTATTAAAAAAATACTTCATATATTCTATGTAAATCATGAACAAATAAAATCAATTATGAGGATGTCGTAGTCCACACATTCTTAAATGATGGTATCGTATTACCAAAAAAAGGAAAGCATTAAGATAAGTGTTACATGAAATATAAAAAAGAATAAATACATTATAAATATCATATAAAAAATATATAAAATATTAATGCATCATAATTCTAAAAATTAAAAGGTTGTAATGGAAGAATGATTGACATCAGTTAGCGAGGCAGTAGTCCACCGTACAAATGGACGATGATTACATATAACATTTGATGTCATTGTGTGTATTTATAGGTCATACCGTCAATATTAAAAAAAATGAATATATTTAGGACACTTGTTTTATTATACATGATATATATAATTTAAGTTAAGGAGAAATGAATAAAACAAAACTGATCATCGAAGAATGTTGCCTCTTATTGGGATAACTCATTTTGGATTATGCCAATTTTCGTCCTTGGTTTTTTTTGAAAAAAGTTTCGATTTTTGGATTATGGGAGTTATGTTGGGATAAAATTGGATTAGTGTTTGGATTATTAAAATACCTTGAGATATGTGAATAAGTGGGAGTGGTGAGTGTCATTTTATAGTGGAGAAGGAGTGGAATTATTGTAAATATAAAAAGAAAAAAGTTATTGGGAGGCATTACATACGTCACATACCTCCAATATTGAACAAAATTAGATAAATCAGAGAATATGTTGGAAATATGGTAATAATATTACTTTTTATAAGTTTATATGAAATATTGTCACTCATGTTTAAGGATTAATACGTTATTAAACTAGTATACTCTCAATCATTGTAACTAATTTATTAATTTAAACTAATATTTTCGATATGAAAATAATTTAAACATAATATAAATTTTAAATTATTCTCAATTCAAAAATTATAACCATTTTACCAAATTACAATAACATAATTTGTTGAAATTAATTTAAAATTAATCACACTGAGTGGATGATAATGCAGGTTCTAAAGTGAAAAAGTTCTAAATTTTACTATGTTTTTATATCTAAATTCAATATAAAAATTACGAAACATACATAAATTTTATTTATATATATAAAATTTATCTAAAAATACTTCAAGACCAATTGAAATCATTTTATCACAACAAATGGTATTTACAAAATGTTAGTTTTCAATTAAATGTTTTAATTTTTCAATATTTTTTAAAAAATGAAATATTATAAAAAAATGACCAAAAATAATCCAAATATAATTTTGAAATTTATATATGAAAAAATATTTTTTTTTCTCAAAAAATTTATTAATGTTCCATAATATAATTTTGAAATAGGTGTTCCATTAAAAAATGGAAATATAATTTGAAAAAATATAGATTTTTTGAATAAAATTGGATTTATTCTAATGTTATTCCTTTCAAAAATATTAGATTAATGTAAAATATAAAATATTTAATATAATATATATATAATTCATTACTTTCATTGAGTAAAATAAATTATATTTTATTAATTATTAGAAAACGTCATTGGGTGCGTAAATATAGTTTTTTATAAAAACCTTTATTTTACAGTCCATTGGTTTTTGTTTTAATTTACAATTATTTTATAACCAACAAATTAATTATATATTTTTTAATACATATATTTTTATATGTTATTTAACCCTTTTCATAACTTCTAATTTAACAACAATGAGATAGTTTTCTTTTTAACGAAAAATATTAATACTATTCGGTAATTCTCGATCTTACATTTAATGCAATAAAATCAAAAAATATCATTTTTATATATAATAAAAGATAAATTTTGGGTTAAATATAAAGGAAAATATAATTTATGTTGTGTGTTATTAAATATAAGCTCCTTGATGCATGAAATTTGTTCTGTTGGAATAGCTGAATTTTTCTAAATAGAAATATATCACAATAAACTGAATTGTTGTATTAATTTATATAAATGTACTTGTGTGTAATAAATGTCACTTAAATTATATATTTTAAAGGTAAATTTCATTTAATTTCCATTAATGGTTTGTTTTGGGGGTTTACCAAGCTTTTATGGAGGAATGGATGAGGTTTCATGAATTGGGCCAAACCATGAGCCCAATTCCAGATTTCAAAATAAATTTTGATTTCTTTATAAATCCTTCATTTTTAAAGCTTTTTCATCCATTTAAATTCCTACTTGTCATATCCTGACCTATGAACACTATAAAAATAATTTGGACCATTTAGAAATCTATAATCATGGTTGATTTTAGATTTTATTTAAGGGATTGGGCCTGCCCAAAATCTCATTTCTTGCTTTAAAAATAATGTTTAATTCATTTGTAAATCAATATAATATTTTGTTTATTCTTGATTCTAACTCTTGCCCGAGACCACCTAACAAAGTCGTGCCCCCCATTCTCTCATCCCCCAATTTGAAGCTCAATGTTATCTCGAAATTGGTCGAAACATCTCTAGATTTCAAAAATCTCCAAGATTGGAAGAGGTAAATTGATACTTTCATTACTCCTTCTATTGTTACTAATTTTCACCCATTCCAGTTCATACATGACCTAATAATCCATGTTCGAAACTCCCTTAAATTTTTATCTATTTTAAAATTTAGATTCGGATGGATTGTGGTTTGTTTTCTTCAAGATTGTTTTGGGTATGTGTTTCTATCTTCAATTCCTTCCTTCTCCATAGGGTTTCCTCACACATTCATAAATTTATATTGTTTACATAAGTTAGGTTTCATACCTAGGGTTTTATTTCAGGTATTGTTTGTGAAATTGTGTTGTTTAGGGTTCGTTTTTACTTCCTTGTGGGGCGTTGGAGGTGCGGTTGAGGTTTCAAACCAAGATTCAAGGGTTTTGACACAAAAGGTAAGTGGTTCCTTGTGTAAAACATTATTTATGAGTTATATTACTATATTTACTCATTTTTCATATTATTCATATGTTTGGTCTAGTGTGAAGACTGTTTATGATTGATTTGGTTAAGTGTTAAATTTTATAGTTTCATTTTAACATGAAATTGGGTGTTTTCATGTGTAACTCAGGGGGTATTATTTGGCTATATTATTTAACATATGGAATTGGTTAATTAAATCTTTTTTGGCCCAATAATTATGTTTTGGTAATGTATTAGTTTCATATGGTCCTAAAAAAGGTTTTCGAATAGGTTTGATTTGTAAAACATTGTTATACTTCTTGAGAGCATTTTCTGAAAATGTTTGTTTTCATTTCTATCGTTTGTGGTATTATTCAAGTTTATTTTAAAACACATTAATGTGGTTTTATAAATTTATCTAGGGCTTCCAATACTTTTTTCAATAGGAATTGGTATGGTTTTTGGTCTTAAATGGGGGTTTCAAAATTGGTTTTGTGTGCACGACATAATTACACCCCTTGTGTTTGTTTTATAAAAATTGAGAATGTTTTCTTTGGCTAAAATAAATTGTTACAAGGGTGTATATGTACTGTTTAGTCGGTGAAATCACCTAATATGGGTTTTGAAAAGGTAAGGTGTTTATATAATATATCAAATGTTTTTTAGAATGTTTTATAAAGTGCAGAAATGTTTTAGAAAATGGAAGGAGAGTTGTAAAACATGGTTGTGGGCTGTATTGTGTTAGTGTTTTGTGAAAAATGAATTTTGTTGATGAAAGAGGTATTATATGATATTTTAGTGGGTAGTAATGTGAGTTATAATTTCATGGTATGGTTTATAAAAAAATTTCTTAAATGATTTGTGGAAGTGTTAATGAAATGTGAAAAGTGATGTGGGATATTTTTGTGTGAGTTGGATTTCAAAATCAATTTGAATAAAAAGTGGACTTTTGTAACTTCTATTGTATAAATGTGGGATTTTTGGTGAATCTGTGATATAGAAATGATATTTTCATGTGAAAAGTATATTTATTGACCTGTTTAACTTGTCTGAGCACAAAGGGAAAACTCGGGTATCAAGGTGGGTGGACATGTACTAGTATGCTACTGAATCTGTGGGGTTTGGCCTCTGTTTCACATAGAAATATTGATGCTTAAAACTATAACTAAACAATGATGATGATGATTATTTGGTACCACTAGGTTATGGGAATTATCCCTACTAGTGTCTCATACATGATAACAGATATTGTGATGGTACTCTCACCGAGATACGAGGTACCTAGGACCCACAACGAACTAGTGCCAAGTGGTTATTTCCAATTGTTTTTTCTCATTAGATAATTTATAATTACCATCAGCATACGGTATTTTTGGCTGGAATATTCAGTATGTTTGGAATTTATTTTAAAATGTTTTATTATTTAAATTATCCCACTTCAAAAGTTATGTTTTTAAGTTTCATATTTTAGAAATTGTAAATACAATTACATGTTATTGAAAACATGCATGATTTTGATCTTTGAATGTTTATCACATGGAATATCATACTGGTGGTACCCTATTGAGAATTGTCTCACACCCTACATACACCCTTGGTTGTATGTAGACTTCGGTTTTTTTCGCAAGTTGGGTACAATATTTTTTTGTTCCAGTGGTTCGGGTTTCGTGCAGGTCCTTGGTGGTGATGTCTTTTAGAGATGGCTTGAGGGAGATTCCCTTTTCCATGAGGGTTCTTGGGATGTTTCTTTTTGGTTTTGTAACTTTTTTTACTCTTGTTGTTTTTTTTAAAATGTGTTATTCAGTTCTAATTTTTTGTAAAATATTATTTGGTTTGAAAAATCCAGATTCATTTTATTGGCTTCTTTTGTTGTTTTAAGTTTATAAACTTGGGTAAATCATTCCCAATTATCATTTTGTGATACCTGGTCACTTGTTCCAGACCATGGGGATCGAAAACGCCCTTCAGGACGTGACACAGCCTTGGTTTGTTGTCGGTTTTGGTGGAAACCAGATTCGGTTCGTGTAAAAATATTATCAGATGGGGATCAGGTTAACTCTTTAGGTAATATTATTTGGGGAAGAGTCGAGATAGTCTGGAGTTTGTATTTTCACGACATGGTATTCTGGTTATGGGTAGGGTGATTGATCACCACACCTCATGATAGGATTCATGTCACCAAAATGAATTCAGGACTTATCTAATTCCTTTGGTTTTCTTCGTTTGATAATGATTAAGGGAAATGAAATGAGAGTTGGGTTATTGGTCTCAGTGAGGTCACATGTCCTGGAAAGACATGTGGAGATGGGGATATTTCCTATAACACTATTTGTGATGTTGAAGTGATTGGAATATGGTCTCCAACCAAATTTCCAAGTCACCCACTGAAACTAGTTTCCTCTTGCATTGTCATGTGTTCTTTAGTGTTGAGATCTTGGAACTTTGGTTTTAAATTGACTAGGTTTTTAAAAGTGTGATGTTTTTGTGAAATTATTTTCAAATAAATATGGAATGGTTTTATTAATGAAATGGTTGAACTGATTTTTAAGATTTTTTTAAAAATTATAAATGGTGAGCTTACAACCCTTTTGAAAGCAGAAACTATACTGATATTGGTTTTGAAAAATCATTTCCAATAGACTTTTCTAAATTATCAATGGGAGTTTTAATGGGATGAGATGTTATGAAAATGATGTTAATAACATGAAAATGAGTTCTTATCTAAATGTTTATGTCTTTCTGAAAAGTTTACTAAGATGTGTATGGGGATTTTGATGGCCTGTTTAGCGATTTTGAGAAAAAAGGAGGTATTGGTTGACCATTTCGGTTTTGAAAAGTGGAATGAATATTTATTTTAACCTTTATTATTTAAATGAGAGATCACATTCATGGGGTTATATGGGATGATGAATGGTTGATGGAATGACTGGATGAGTGTCAGGATGGATATGAGTAGGGTGCCCGATGTGGCACAGAAACATACATGTGTAAGGCCCATGGAGGACCATTGGTGAATGCGCAAACTGTTGAACCGTTTGTTTTCAAAGAAATGTTTTTAAAGAAAAACATGATATCTTGATTAATTTTTTGGGATGGTTTATAATATGTGGTTTTTGAAAATACTGATGTTGTGGGATGTTTTGAGTCTTACAACCCCTCTTGTTCGAACTATTTTTTGGGTTTGTGTTTAGTCGGTAAGCTAGGTAGAAGGACCAGTTAATAGTCTGCTCTTAGAGAAGTATTGAGACACCATTATAGTGGTTCCCATCATTTGATTGGATCTAGTTTGTGTCACTTTTTGACCAATGGACCATATAGGTTGGGTCCTTTGGTTCTCTCGTTGGATAAGGTACGCCCCCATTAAGGGTTAATGCGTAACTGAAGTGCAAACCAGATTTTGTCTCCATTGTAAAATCCCCCTATTGATCAATATAAGGAATATTTTTTTCTCGATCTCTATAGTTTATTTCTATACCTATTACATTATTTGTTTTTAGATCCCTTTGTAGTGGGATATTACTCATGGAAGGTTGAAGTAGGCCTTAGATTCATATGTTTCCTTATTTGTTGAATGTGGAAGTGGTCTGGGGTTGTTATTGTGGATGAGTGTCTCAATGGTGTCTAAGAGGGCCTCTGGGTTCTTCACAGTTTCTTTGAAGCATGAGTTCATGTTAAATAGCCGGTATAAGAAATATGGCCACAATTGGATATTGTCGGCACTTTCTAGAATTGTGTGTTGTTTGGGGATGTTGTATAAGGCCCCTCTCCATGAATTTTTTATACCAGTCATAATGGAAATATTCGGTGATGCCTTGTGATGTCATGTGCATGATTGACCGTAAAGGTAAAAGACGTGTAATCATCTGAGAGTATCTGTTATGTTAGAAGAATGCCTCCCTTGAAAAAAACGTATAAATATTCCATTTTAGAGGTAGGTGAGTATTGGTGTTATTAACCTCTACTGTTTCTCAATGGAATAAACAAGGTGTGATGAGCGTGTATCTTTTATGCCATAGTTTCAGTGAAATACCAGGTTTGGGTATTGTGTGTTTGAAATGTGTAATTTCTTGGAAAACTTAACAGGGATTGCGGTGTAGTTGTTGGTTACACCGTAGGAAGAACTATCGTTCATGAGGTTTACAAATCCTAAATGTAAGGCCGAAGATGCTTCAATCATTGATCTCCAGCCATAGGTCTTGGAGAGATGCTTTCTCGTAATCAGGGGAAATCTCAGGGTTGTTTAAAACCTTGTACAAAGTCTTATCCTTAGTATGAGAGATGGGAATAGTTCAAACCATTGGTTTCTTCATGGTTGACCATATATTTTGTGAACAATTAGTAGTCGTCTTGTTCTAGGAAGCTATTAAGAAATAAATTATCCACATGGTTACTGCATGGATTCCCAAACCATGCAAACTAACCATGAGACTGACGCACCATTTTAAATTTTGGGGTCTTTTGGTTCCTGCTGAGGCTAGTTGTTAATATGGTATGCTCTTATGGTGGGGATACCCACTATGAGTCTCACATGTTTTATTTTGAAAATTTCTAATGGGACACTATCCCCTTGTACAAGGATTCTGTTCGGGCCTCCCCCAGCTAGTGTCCTAATTCTGTCTCTTGAAATTTTTGGTTGTCTCTTATGGTGGGAATCCCATTTGTGTCTCCCCATACTAGTAACACAGATTGGTCCATGGTCTTGTACTGGTAGTAGGTAGTATTTTTTTGGATCTACCTATCTACCTACACCATCCATGGGTAAATGTTTGGAGTGGAGAACACCCAATGGTCTGGTTAATGCAAGGTAAGTATAACATTGTTCGTTGTTGTTGTTCGTTTGGGTAAATTGCTGGAATCATGTTGGGATAGTGTTTGAAGAGTTTCCATTCAGGCTTAAATATTAATATACATGATTGTTTCATTAAATTTTTGTATGTTGGGTCTATGAGATAATTCCTTCATTAATTTGTCACTGCAGGTTTTTTGGCCTTTGGGGGTGAAACCTGGAAAGGGAGTACCTCTTGGTTTCTCTGTAGGGTTTGGTTGTTATTTTGGCCTTAAAGTGGATTTATGGGGACGAAAAGTTTCCTTTGTGGAGATAATTTTCACATAAATGAAATATTGTAAAGTTATATTTCATTTAATTTCAATCCATGTTATGTTTTGGGCGTTTCCCAAGCTTTTATGGAGGAATTTATGAGTTTTCATGAATTGGGCCAAACCGTGAGCCCAATACAAGAATTAAAAATAAGTTTGTATTCCTTTATAACTCCTTCATTTTTAAATTTTTTCATCTATTCTAATTCCTACTTGTCATCCACAACCCTATGAACACTAGAAAAGTAATATGGACCATTTAGAAAACTATAATCATCGTTGATTTTAGATTTTATTTAAGGGATTGGGCCTGCCCGAATGCCCATTTCCTATGTTAAAAATAATTTTGAATTAATTAATAACTCATTAAATTTTTATCATTTTTCGTTTATTTATATTTCCCACCCTATCCCACATAAATAAGTACAACCCCCAATCAATCTTCACCAAAATTGGAGCTTAATAGAATAACAAAATTGGTCTAAACTTCTCTGGATTTCACAAATCGCCCAGATTTGAAGAGGTAAATTGATCCTTTCATTACACAATATATTGTTACTATTTTCCCCATTACATTTACTACATGTCTTACTAAAAATTTTTCAAAACTCCCTTAAATTTTTATCGATTTTAAAATTCAAATTTTGGTGGACTGTGGGTCATTTTATTCAATATTGGTTTGGGTAAGTGTTTCTCTCCTCAACTCCTTCTGTATCCTTAGGGTTTTCCCACTCTTTCATAAATATGTAGAGTGTCCAGAAGTTATGTTTCATACCATGGGTTTTATTTGGGGTAGTTTTGGTGAAATTTTATTGCTTAGGGTTTATTTTCACTTCCTTGTGGTGGGGTGGATGTGCGGTTGAGGTTTGGCACCAAGATTCAAGGTTTTTTACCTAAAAGGTAGGTGGTTCCCTGTGTAAAAAATTATTGATTAGTTATATTTCTGTATTTAATCATTTTTTATATTTTTCATATGTTGGGTGTGGTGTAAAAACTATTTATGATTGATTTGGTAAAGTGTTAAATTTTATAGTTGTGCTTTAACTTGAAATTGTGTGTTTTTAATGTGTAACTCAAGGGATATTATTTGGGTGTATTTTATAATTTATGGAATTGGATTATTAAAACATTTTTTTGGCCTGAAAATTATTTTTTGGTAATGTATTAGTGTCATTTCTTCCTAAAAAGAAGGTTTTTGAATAGGTTTGATGTGTAAAACATTGTTATACTTCTTGAGAGCATTTTATGAGAATGTGTGTTTTCATTTCTATCATTTTTTGGTATTGTTCAAGGTTATTTTATAACACATGAATGTGGTTTTATAAATGTTTATAGGTCTTCCAATTATATTTGAGATAGTTATTTTTAGGATTTTGGTCTTAAATGTGGGGTTTGAAATGGGTTTTGTGTGCAAGACATAGTTACACCCCATGAGTTTTTTTTATGAAAATTTTGAATGTTTTTTTGGTAAAAAAATGTAAGTAAAAGGCTGTATATGTACTGTTTGGTGGGTTGTTTAACCTAATATGTGTTATTGAAAGTTTAGTTAGTTATTTAAGATTTATAATATTTTTTTTGAATGTTTTATAAAGTGATGAAATGTTTTAGAAAATGGAAAGAGAGATGCAAAACATGGTTGTGGGCTGTTTTGTGTAAGTGTTTTGTGAAAAATGAATTTTGTTTATGAAAGAAGTATTATATGATATTTGAGTGGGATATTATGTGAGTTATAATGTCTTGGAATGGTTTATAAAAAAAATTAAACGATTTTTGGAAGTGTAAATGAAATGTGAAAAAGTTTTTTAGGCTACTTTGGTGTGAGTCAGATTTCAAAATCAATTTGAATAAAAAGTGGACTTTTGGGACTTGTGTGGTTTAAATGTGGGATTATTTTTGAATTTGTGATATGTAAATGATATTTTCATGTGATAATTATATAGCTTGTCCTTTTTAACTTGTTTTAGCACAAATGGAAATCCCGTGTATCAAGGTGGGTGGATGTGTATTAGGATGCTAGTGAATCCATGCGGTTTGGCCTCAGTTTCACTTAGCAATATTGAAGCTTAAAACACTAAATAATATATGATGTTGATGATTGGAGACCACTAGGTTATGAGTATGTTCCCTACTATTGGCTCGTGCATGATAACAAATAATGTGATGGTTTCTCTCACCGAGATACGAGGTACCTGGGAACCACAATAAACTAGTGCCTAGGGGTTATTTCCTATTTTTTGTGCACATTAGATATTTTATAGATTTCTTCAGTATATGGTGTATTTGGCTGTAAAATTTAGTTTCTTTGTAATTTATTTTGAATGTGTTTATTCTTTAAATTATCACACTTGAAAACTTATTTTTTTTAAGTTGCATCTTTTAGAAATTGCGACTAGAAATTACATGTTTTTGAAAACGTGCATGCTTTTCTTCATTGAATGTTTTCCACATGGAATCTCTTAGTGGTGGTATCCTACTGGGAATTTTCTCACACCCTTATTACACTCTTTTTTTATGTACACTTCGTTATTTTTGTTTTCGTATGTTGGGTACAATTTGTTTTGTTCCAGTGGTTCGGGTTTCTAGCTGGTCCTTGGTGGTGAAGTCTTGTAGAGATGGATTAAGCGTGGTGACCCTTGCCATGAGGGTTCTTGGGATGTTTCATTTTAGCTTTTTAACCTTTGTTATAGTCTTTTTTAGTTTATTTAAAATGTTTAATTCAGTTCTAAATTTTTGTAAATGATTGTTTGGTTTGAAAAATACAGATTCGTTTTATTGGATTTTTTTGTTGTTTTATGTTTATAAAATCGGGTAAATCATTCCCAATTATCATTATATGATACCTGGGAACATTTTATAGGACATGGGGATTGGGAACGCCCTTCAGGCCTTTTCACGGGCTGGGTTTTGTACCGGTTTTGGCGGTGACCAGATTCGGTTCGTGATAATACATGCCATAAAATTAAATAACATTATTCTATAATTTAATCGCATTACATTCTTCCAAAATTAAATAAATCATTTAATATAAATTTAAACATTAAATTGGTAACTGGGAGTTTTTTATTTTATAATACTATCATTGAAATCCAACCTTATTGGAAGGTTTTATAAAATATTCTCTTATTAAGAGAGAAATTGGAGTAATAAGGTCACATGATTGGGTTTCTATGTTTGAGAACATCAACATCAAGTGAATACAAGGAAATTGAGGATAAGGGTTAATAATTATATGGTGTTATTGAAGTCATTGATAACAAATAATTGAATAGTTTGAGAAATATTTAGGGCCTCAAAACCATAAGATATGAAGATTTAAAATTACACCAGTTCAGCAATATTTAAGGTATTGGGATATCATTTTATGTAATGATCATATATCTATTTTTGAGTTATTAATTTAATCCCATAGAATATATGAAAATATAATTAGTTAATATATTTTTGTAAAAATAATTTTAACCATTTTATTTTCTTTGATCAATTTTAAATTTATCCCTTTTCTCCAAGAAATGAATATGAAAGAACTCTTGGTTTGCATAATGTACTGAAATTAACTATTAATGGGACATAAGACACATAAAACAAGCATTAATGTCCTACTAAAAAGAATTTCAAAAACCAATATGGTAAATATATTAATCTATAAATAAAAAATCTGATCGTAATTTCTCTTAATTAAAAAATTTTCATTAATTTGATTATCAAAAAACAATGACATACTAACCATGATATTTTGTAGGAATATGGTCGGTGATAAACATGTACCATCCTTGTATCATGGGTTCAAGCCCCACCACCTTTCCAAAAAACAATGTCTTGTCCCCATACATGTAGATTTCCCTTTTCCTAAACTATATTTTTATAATTCTGATAATGTTCCCATAACATTGATGGAAATACTTTAAATTTAATCATAAAATAGCTGTTTTCTTTAGTTTTCAATACGACCTCTTGTTTTTTACAAATTTAGCTAATCTAATTTGAATATTACTATGATTTCATTACTGATCATATAAAATCGAATGTTTATCAATAACATAAAAACTACTTTTGTAATATGTAAATTAATTATTACATGAATATCTTTTTCAACAAAAACTAATACTTTTCATGAGAATCTACTAAATTTCCTTCGTCATGGTAGTATATCATCAGATGAAACCTAAAAAGTGGGGTTTAAGACTTAGAACATATGATCTACAAGAAACTCATAATCTTTTGACTGTATCCATAACAATTAATGTAATAAATACATAGGTCATTCTATTATAATCCTCAAATTCTATCTTTGGGTTATGATCACTGATCTATGTTTTCCTATGTCATGTTTATATGGTTTCTATTAAATACCTTTTTATAAAAACTATAATGCCTTAACCCCAATATCATGGTGCTAGTGACTTATATCATTACATAGGAAATATTATATGGAATGAAATTCCAATTTACTGATTGTCTTAGTCGTTTTTGGAAAACCATATTACAAGAATGATACCAATTTTAAATTTTGAAAATAAAATAAAACATAATAAATAATACAAAAAAAATCTTCATGAAAAGCTCATTCAAATATTTTTTTCATTATTTCCTGGGTAATGGAAGCAAAGTAATCCTATGATGAAATTCTATTTATGAGTTAATTACATTGTAAAAATAATGAATCAATGATAATAATTAATATGATAAGGTAATAAATGATGACACATTACATATAATAAATAAAATGAGAAGGAAGTGACTACAAAATATGGAAAATAAAATAACAAGAAACACCTTCCATTTATTCAATAAAGTTAAAATTAAATGATTCCACATATTTTATCATACTAAAATATCGTTGTTAATAATTCCTAAATAATAAAACGGAAGTGCTTAATTATTGGATTCTAGGATTACTAGGAATGTGATTGGATTAAATTAAATTCCTTTCAAATGCTAAATTAAAACATACAAGGTCAAAACCCAGTAAATCCAACTTATTGACTCATCAAATTATATTATGGATACATTGATGTGATATCTATTATCGGGACCTACTCATGGTGTACATGTCCAAAAAATCATCATATAATTAATAATATATTTAATTCAAAATTATTTTCCTTATCAAATATTAACATTAAGTAAAAGATATAGATTAATCAATGTTTCCTCAAATATCATATAACACTAAAAGTAAACACAATATGTAAAAAAGGAATTCACATTGGGAAATAATCATAACCATGATAAATGAAATGGATATTGGGAGGAAATTTAAATTTCAATGATAACTGGAAAGTGAATATTTCAGGGGGAATACAAAAAGAGATAAAGGATGTGAGTTTCAATAATATTATTCGAAAAATAAATCATAAACCCTTCAGAGGAAGAATAAGGATGATATAAATATGACATGTCTTAATTAAAGTTAAAATAATGGGCGGGGGGGGGGGGGGGGTTTGATGAATAGAAATACAATGAGAATATCTTTAAAAAAATTCTTGAGTAATAGAACATTTTGTTGAAATTTTTTAAATACTTTTATTTGAAAATAAATTTTAAAAATATTTTCATGACAAATTATACTTTTAAACATTCAAAGGAAGAATTGATGAAGTTAAAGAGGGAAAATTCATACATGACGTACAAGGTAAAAAGGACATTATTTTTTCACTATAATAAGGTTACAATAGTTTTTTTAGAAAACTAAAATAATTATATAATGAAATAATGTTTTTAAGACATGGTTTGAAAAATTATACATGGTTTTAAAAATTAAAAATATTTCTTACCAATGTGTGAAAATAAATAGGGTTTTCATAAAAGTTTTTCTAAAACATTTTAAATACTATGAATTGTAAAAATGGTAATATCAATTGAATAATATCATCAATAACCAGAATAAAAGAAGACTATTGGTTTTATTAATCAATGTTAAAATAGTTTCTCTAATTGAAATTCATGTGTGAAGAATCAAAAATAAAATGATAATGTCAAGTAAACCCTTGAATATACCAGATCATTGATGTGAGACTAAACTAATTAATCAATTATGTGTATAAAATGCAAATACAAAATAATTATAAATATATTAATATATATTCATTTTGATTATAAAAAATAATCATATAATATTATTGAATATGACGATGTAATATTACCTAGTAATAAGTAATTGAGTTATGAAAGTTATTTACCACTTGGAAAATTTATGTTTAAATCCACTTATATAAAATAGATCAGATTGAAATTAAAATAAAAATATATAATGAATGTTATATTATATTAAATTTAATAATTAATGTATGTACACCATATATTATAAATTATGTGTACAATAACAATGTAATCCTTAATGAATAGAAATTTAGATGAAGTCCTTTACCATGCACATCATATTGGTTAAACAATATTTTACCTCATGTATACTAGTTTAAAAAAATTTATAACATATTATATGAAAATATTAACATTTATTATATCATATATGATACTTTTATTAAATATTATTTCCCACCTGTTAATAATATTTCATTATTCTCATCATTTTGGGTGTTAATTTTATTATTTGTTAGTATGTTTAAAATTTAAATTTTTCTTCCTCTTATATATATCATGATTTTATCTTCTAAATAGTGTAATAATTGATGGAAATATCATATATATTATGGAAATAATTATTTATTTTAATCCATTATATTTTTAGATAGGAAATAGAGGGCATCGTTTCTAGAGACGATAGGCCATACATCTGCATGAATATTTTTTTGATTTCTTTATTCTATTAAATGAAATGATTTAAATTAGATATATATATATATATTATCATAAAAATATTATATTTATTCCATAAATATGAGATATTTTTATTAAAACCATCTTTTACACACTCTATGTAATGTTTTATCGAATCACATCTCATTTAGGAGGCGGTAGTACACGCTTCAACAAAGGATATTATCGTATTACGATAAAAGTGATTGAATAATGGTATTCATTAAAAAGGAATTAAATAAGTTTAATTATATAATAAATATACTTAAAATAATATATAATTAAAAATCTATCATTATTATGAAACATGGAGGGGGTAATGGAAGAATGAAATACATAAGTTCCCAAGGTGGAAGTTTGTTTTACAGAGGAATGATGATTTTGTATCCAATATGATGGAATTTTGTGTAGGTGTAGGTATTAGATAGGTGATAATAATATATGTATGTATATATTTATGATTATGATTTAATTATATAAAAATATATATAAATAATTGAGTTGTTTTATATTGAAATGAACCAAAACACATCATTGAAGAATGTTACCTAATATTTGGTTAACTCATTTTGGATTAAATGAAAATCATTCAATGGTTTTATTTCATCCCAAAGTGAGGATTTTAGGATTAGGGTATTCATGTTGGAATATTATTGGTGTAGTTTTTTGGATGGTCCAATGTGTAACACTAAGATATTTTATGAAATATTTCTCTTTTAATTAATTTAATTTCTTCATTAGATTGTGTCGCATGCATCATCGAGCATAAACGATCAAATAAATATGATAATTTAAATTTTAATATTATAAAATATATTTTAAAATTGTATGTATGCATTGGATTTACTGATCGATGAAAATAATGTTTACACAAGTTCCCAATTAATTAGAAATGAAAATAAAATCATTTTGAAAATAACAAGAGATATTATTACGAAAAACTATTTAAATGCACAATAGTGTGTTTTATAATAATTCAAATAATAAAATCATGTCGGATTATTTTAATTATATATATATATAATTTATTCAATTTAATGTTTAAGATTCATTATATGTGTTTTATATACATGATATAAAATTAAACACAATTGTATGCTTAAAAAAGATATATTGTCACCTTTTGATGGAATAGTTCATTTAAAACTAAATTTTGATAATTATATAAATTTTATTTTTAAAAAGAAACATATTTTTTAAAATCATAATTTCAAGATATTCATATGGATATGTTTTGGTATTTTTTCACATGTTCTGCTCTTAATAATGAAAAATGATAATTTTTATTCCAAACTGTATTTTATTTTTATTGTTTTTAAGAGGAAAAAAATCATGTTTTGAATTAGTCTTAAATTTTAATAAAATCAAAGTGATTTAAAATAATCCATGTTTGGTTTCATAAATATATTTAATACAATATTATATTATAAAAGAAATTTATATTTTATAATGATTTTTTCTGGAAAAATTGTACCTTGTTTTATTTTCTACGATTTAAAAATTAATAAAATTAATAATATTTTTTGTTTTGAATAATTATTAATTTAATATTTTTTAATCAGGAGGTCCATTTCTATTAAATACACCCTTTAATTTTTGTTAGTATTAATAGTAACCTTCATAAATTCTATTACCATGGTTAAGGGTTAATCAGGTAATTAAGGGTAAATATTAATATGATAAGGACTACACAATTACCCTAATACATTAAAAAATATTAATGGATGTATAAGATTAGACACATAACACCAAATGAATTTAATTTAATCATTTAATGGAATGTTTTCAGTGATAATATTGTAGATATTATTAAACTCAATGATAGTGACAAAATGTCACACTTTTAAATTTTATATGTATAATTATTTCAATACAGGGTTAACTAGGGGATAAATTAGATAATTATTAAAAACTATAAAAATAATTGATTTATATACTACATGGTTATCTATTTATAATATTTTCAGATAAAAAATTTACCTTTATTTATGACACAACAGTGATGATGAAATTATTTTATTATGGGGAATATCTAATAAATGTTTTTAAAAATACTATATGAAATAAAATTTTAAATAATTATGATGATATGAGAATTCTTATGGATAATATGACATATTATTTGTTTATTATAATATTTTTATCGATGTTATATTTCTATATGTATTTTATTAAAAATTAATGTAATGGATAGTTTTATAATTAATATGAATGACATTTTATGAAAATAATATTTTATTAAATTATATAAATATCATTATAAATACAAAGTGATTATTATAAGGTTTAAAATTTCATAAATGGTCCATATATATACAATATAAACTATATATTTAAAAATTATAATATTTTATGATATAAATATTAGTTAAGAAAATTAAATTTGGTAAATTAATAGTTATTTATAATGATAAGGATTAAAATAAATCCATAAAATATATAAATTATATTATATGATTATATTATAACCTGATATTATCTTCTCATTGAAACAGTAGACATTTTTTGGTATCAAAGTAGAAAATTAATTTGTTATAATTTATTCTTATGATAAATTTCCAAAAACACCCCTCCTCTCCCTAATAAATATTACCCATTTCAACCCATTTTCATCATAAATTCCCATAATTTTAGAGATATAAAATATCTAAAAAATAATATTATCGCAACTATAACCAATTCCACATTAAGTTGGTCCCACCAATATAACAATTTCATGTTCCTCATGTTATCTTGCAATAATGTGATATTCAATAGGTATCTTTTCTCAAACAATCTCTTGTATTTTCATTTCTTCTACTAACTTATTATCAGATAATTTATCTATATAAGAATTATAAATTCAATATCATATATATATAAAATATTTATATCTATAAAGGAATATATTCAATCAACATTCTTTCCCATCTCCTCATATTCATTGAAAGGAAACTATTGCCCCAATTTGGTGGTTTTCCATCTCCATGGATAATGAGTTTTGTATTATATTACCACCTCTTTGGATAGTTATTAAAATATGATTATTGTCAATTAATATTTTAATAATCATATTGTAAATTATTTCTGGTTAGAAACCTATTATATAGACATAATATAAAATGTTAATACAAAACTAGTCAATGATGATCGAAAAACCACCAAAATTGACCAAACATTTATCATTATTGTTTTCTCTAATGAATAATACACATTTGATAATAAAAAATGATATATAAAAACAATAAAAATTATAAAATATAGATTAGTACCATTTTATTTAGCTTTTTGATGTATGTTAAGGGATCTCTCCAATCCTCCATGTTACCTTAGGGTTATGTTTTCTCTCCCTTTACCACAATTTATTTGACAACATATCTTATATAATTATCATATATTATGTATATATATACCACACATATTTATATATCTTTACTAATCTATCTTTTGGGGGAAATTTCATGATTTATATTGTCTTCTTATCAACCTTTATCGATAAGTAATCCTGGTGAAAGGGAAAGTCTCTATTTCTATCCCATTTTAAATTACACTACATAATATATAATTAGAAAAAAATTATTTTCCCAAAATCTCTCATTTTATCTTCAGAAAATCTTTTACATAATTTCCGGTTTTAAGAAAACTATTATTCCCATATCCTTTTTAGAGGTTATTTAAACGTTTCCCTTAAACTGCAATAATGTGGCTCATTTCTAAAGATTCATAAATTCTTATTTTAATGTATTCACTTATATTGGATATTAGTTGGTATTATTTTTATATTATTAATTTATAAAGTATATTAATTCCTTATTTCGTGGATTAATGTTTTATAATCCCTTTGTTTATGCCTTATGACATGATTATGATACCCATTCCATTTCATGGGTAATCCTTATGTTTGTCCTATATTTTTTTATGGTATACATATTAATAAAAATGTTATGATGGATTCAAGTAGATATAAATCCAATTAATTGGTTAATTATTATTCCTATTTGACATGATGGTTGGGATAGGGAGTAGACCAAATTTGATTATAGGACATTGTCCACCATGTGATGTTGTATTGGGAGCTAGCCTTGAATCAGGTTTATGTCATGTCACATGTTACTTCCACTTTCCAATGTTTCCATGAACATAAAATTCCATTATCTATATTTCATGCCACATTTTATTCATTCACGATCATTTAATTTTATTTTTTCATGTTATTATTTATATAAAATGGTTTATGCTTAATTCCAATATTTATTCCCTTACTATGTGTTTTAGCTGATCCTGGTTTTCTATTTATTGCCCATTTTACACTATTAATATGTGGGAGCTCATTACAAAAGATTAATAATTATATTTTTATTATAGTTTCATGTTAGAAATTTTAGTTACCTAGTCCCTTAAATACACTATACATTATGATCCTTGGATTATATATTAATGATAATTACGATAAAAATCATGTAATATAATGTGAAAATGTTTTGGGTCACTATAGTTGGTATCATAGCATGATCTATTTTTTTTATTAAGAATAGAAATATTTATAAATAAACCAAGGGATAATTATATAATAAATTATAACCAAAGATGAAATTTATTGAATGATAAGTTAAGATATAATTTTCATCAATATTTTCATCCTTCTAAGGTCATAATTTCATTTTTTATATACTTATTATCTATGTTTTGAAGCTCCATAATATTATTTTTATTTTCAAGATAATGGATATAATTAGTAGAACCCATACCAACAACCAATGTAAATGTAAATGTGATGATTTTATTAATTTTGTGTCAAAACGGATGGAAATATGAACTCATAACTTTATGGAAATATTTGCACAACATTATCAAGATATGAATAATAGCACGAATTTTGTTGAACATACTACTTCAGTAATGAAATATCATATTGTGATAAAATTCTTTCTGTGAAATTTTGTCCTTTATTTAGTCGATCTCCTAGTCCCCACATTGTTGAAAAATGTATTACATCCATTTATAAAATATTTTCTATCCTCAAATTCTCAAAAGAGGAGAAAGATTTGTTATATGTCTATCTTTTTTAAGGGAAAGCTGATTTGTGGTGGGAACTGATAAATAACACAATAGATGAAGAGAAAATTTATTCCATGGATTGGGAATAATTCAAAAAATATTTTCCAATACATATTTTCTCCAAACATGCCATCTTTATATAGAGAGGGAGTTCCTCACTCTAAATGAAAATGATGTTCATTCAATATGAGTATATGATGAAAAATTTGCAAGACATCCATGAAATGATTTTATATTTATCATAATTACTGAAATTAAGGTGCATCTATTCTTTGTGTGTGGAAAAGAAGTCTTCAAAAATATATATAAATTTAGGCCATCGATAGTTTTGAAGAGATTTTTAATTGTTCCCTTAATGATAACATGGAGAATGGTGATTCGCAGTGGTCATGTGGGACTGATGAAAATAATTGAATGATATAATTATCATCTAGAGGTCTATCATAAAAACATCATGGAGTAATGAAACCTGAACATCCTACTAGTAAATATTGTGGGAAGAATCATTCTGGAAACTGCCAAAGGGGAACCAGAAGGAGCTTCATGTGTGGAAAAGTGGGCCACCATGCTAATAAATGACAATGTGAAATGATGAAAACCACTAATGGGGAAGTTAAAAATAATATTCAGATGAAAACGAATTCAACTATTTAGTTCTTCGTATATAAGAAACATGAACATAATGTCAGAAAATCCCCAAATCTAATGATTATCAATCCCACTAACCAAGATGAGTTAGAAGAGAGTAAATTTTTTTGAGACCAATGAATGTATTGACGGCTTCAAAGAGCTGAAAATGTGGCTTACAACTACAACTATAATCACACTACCAACATGTGGAGAATCATTTCTAGTATATAGTAATACATAAAAGAATCTATGATTCTTTAAACTGATGAAAACAGTAAGGTGATATCCAACCCCTTAAGAAAGATAAATGTACAAGAGAAAAAATATCGCATTCATGATCAGCAATTTATGGTAGTGACCTTCAAATTGATAATATGGTGGTAATATCTCCATTTGGTAATGTATGAAACATATACCGATCACAAGAGACTCACATTTATTTTCACATATAAAGAGCTTCACATATCATGACGCATCCCTAAGGGCCCGTGCCATGATTACCCCAATCCCACCTTCTATAGGCCAGGGGTTGGTGACAATTATTGGAAAGGAATATCCTGGAAAATGAGAAGGTATTTCTTTTAAAACTACAATTACATAGACTAGTAACATGATAAGATGAAAACCACATTGTAAAACGTTAGTAGTAAAAGTGTGTACTAAATGTAAAGGTGTCAGAATAAAATCCCAACAGAAAAGACACAATTAAAATAAGAAATATCTCCTAGGATCGTCCACCAAGAATCATACTTGACGGGTGGGTATAGCTCATCTCCACAAATCTCTACGTCAACCAGTCACTTATGTGTAACCCCTAGTCCAAGCTCCTAATGTCTCAGCCAAGAAGCTCATTTTCCGCACAAGACACAACAATGTGAGGTTGAAGCCCATTTTGGGGTGAGTATAACAATAACCAATACGGACTCTGATACCCCCAAATTTCTTTCAGTATTCCACAAAGGAAAAACTATAAGTCATGGTCTCAATCAAAAAGTACAAATCAAAAGACTCATCTCAAACTAGGTATACTACTCAGAGATCATTAATAAATATAATTAGTCTTATTCTAAATTATTTTATTACATTAGGATGTTTCCACAATTAAACCACAAAGAAGATGTTCCATTTTAGATACAGATATGGCCGTATATCACTGATCTACGATAGGCCTCTCTAAGGTTGTTCCTCATCATGTCGCGCAATACCGATCCACACAGGGTTGCTGGGATACTGATCCACAAAGGGTATATATGATTTTGATCCACACAGGACCACTATGAGTCAAATCCACACAGTTTTTCTATGATGCTGATCCACAAAGGGTCTCTATGATGTCGATCCAAACTAGGTCACTATAATGATGATACGCACACAGTCACTCTTTATTTGATAACCACTCATAGGATTCCCCTAACTCGGTGTGCATGAGTTCCATAAAATCAGCTTTTCAAGATATCATTCATGCCTTAACTACCACTAAGATTACAAAATGTGTAACCCAAAGGACCGTGGTGCCACCCCCTATCAGTGTGACCCATGGTGGTGCAGGTCCCCTCCATCGTGGTTCGATGAAACAACATCCCTCTATGGCGCGTGAAAGTGCTCTACTAATATCCACCAAGGTCGGCCAACCCCAGATGCCCTATCTGCCCACTGCGGCACCTTTGGGTGCCACCTATCCTCCACTTCCAGTGATATTTGGCAGCCACTGTCGCCCGGCGGTGCCGGCGTGGCTTCCACGGGCCACCGGGTGAGCTTCGGTGGTCTGTTTTTCCTTCCGTTTGCACCTACGGGCCTCCTGTTATCTTATCGTCACTGTGTGGTACCCAGATTATAGTTTCTATCAATTTGAAAATCCTCCCCCAAAGAACAGGACAAAAACAAATGCGACGTAGTGTTCGGGCCTTGCTCATTTAGCCTACTCCCATAGTGTTAGAATCATATCAAGTGGGTAGTATTTAAAAATCACAAAGATAAATATTAACCCCATTCAATAATCACCCACACCAACCACCATCCATTTCCTAAAAATCATAGATCAGTTTTTTTGGATGTTCTGCATTCATCATTCTTTTCAAGATTAAATAAATGAAACGAATTATCTTTAATATAAATATAATAAACCCCTACCTTAGATTCAGAGGAGATGTCGCGGTTCTGGAAAGAGAATCTATGTTTTTTGATGCCACCAATGTTCATCAATCCCAGATCAATTCCACTAATAATGTCATTCAATCCTCTATTCTCCATTTGAAGGATGTACGTTCTTCGGTTCTTCGTCACGTTTTCTCACACGTTCTAAAATTCAACCTTTTTGAACAATTTAAAAATAAAAATGGGAAGTCATGAGTTTATCGTTCCTTTAAATTAATGGTTCATTAATTTGTGTATGTAATGAAACGTATTAGTTATTCAAATGGTGGTTACACATCCAATGTGTAACTGGGCATTTAATATCTCTCATTAAATGCCTGACCACCTCTATGGTCCCTTACACCATCGCTGAAGAGGTGGTAGAAAATAAAATAACATTTTTATATTATTTTATTTTTCTTAAAAATGTTCGTAAAACATTATTTTTCTCTTATCCTACTACGGTCTATGTTAATCTTCCCTTAATCAAATCTCGGTACTACGAGGTCAACGATGCCATCATATTTCAATTCTGATAACTTGTTCAAATGATATAAAATCTCGCTCGCACGTTTATTGAACGTACATTAAAAAAAGTTCAAATTTTAGTTCCTAAAACAATGGGCATCGAAATCAAACACAATATATTTTTTCAGACTCACAATAATCCCAAAATAATTATAAAAAAAATTATATTGAATTTCTGGGTCTATTCATTCTCCCCACCTTATGGGTTTTCATCCACGAATGCTACAAATAAACTGTGGGAAATGGGGGTATTCATCACACATCTCATACTCCTACTCACATGTGCTCTCTTGAATATTCCTATGCTTCCAACAAACTCGCACCAGAGGAATCGACCACCCATGAATGACCCGCGCATGTCGGTCCTCTCTCACCATTGGGAACTCTTCAAAATTTACCCCCACCATCAATGTACATCTTTCTCCAGTCGATTACCGATGATGGATCATGAATGTACCTCCTCATCAGTTACACAAGGAAAAAATTATGCACCAAGTGCATCTGTGGGATAAGTGATAGATGGTATGCTACCTCACCTACTCTACTATAGATTTGGAAAGGTCTGATAAACCTTGGAGATAGATTGTTGTCCCAACCAAACCACTGTAATCCTCATCAGGGTGATACCCATAGGAAGAAATGGTATCCCCCCTCAAACTTTAATGGTCTATGTCTCTTATTGGCATAAGACTTATTCCAGCTCTATGTAGTATTCATCCTCTCCTGGATATCTACACCTTCTCTGTGGTATCCTGTACCAACTCTAGTCCCATTAGTGCTGACTCCCCTAGGTCTGTCTAGCATAGTGGTGACCTTCATAGTCATTCATATGAAGCCTCAAATAGGTCCTTGTCGATGGTGGAGTGATAACTTTTATTGTAAGCGAACTCCATCAGTGGATGGTGTTCCTCATAACTGTGGGAAAAAATAAGGACACAACTACGAATCATTTCTCCGAGTGTCTGTATAGTCTTATCCATCTGACAATATGTCTGAGGATGAATTTTAGTGCTCAAATATAGCTGAGTCATGAATGCCCCATGTAATCCCTTCCACAAGAGGGATGTAAAAGGAGCTTTGCGAAATGAGATGATCATCGATGTCACCCCGTGAAGTCGTATAATCTTCTGTACATAGAGATTTCCCAATGTCTCTATTGACCCCTTCTCTTGGATGGGTAGGATGTGGGATGACTTGGTGAGTTGGTCATCGATCACCCAGATGGAATCATAACCCCTGGAAATATGTGGTATCCCTATCACGAAGTCCATAGAGATACCATCTCACTTCCACTCCCGAATATCATGTGGTTGTGCTAAGACTACTGGAACCTGATGCTTGGCCATCACTTTCTGACATGTGTGGCATCATGAAACGAACTCTGCCACTAAATTCATCATCTATGGCCACTAGTACTGACACCAGAGGTCTGGGTACATCTTCGCCACACCAGGATATACCAACAAAGGTGATGTATGGAACTCCCTTAACTCCTCCTCTCATAGAATCATTTTTACCATAGTTTTTCCTCTAAAGAGGATGATGTGCTCTCCACATTCAGAAAATACATCTGGGGAATACCCTAAGGATATCTGGGCACATCGGACCATAGAGTGTACATCCACAAGTTCTACCTACTTGACTCATCGAAGGAGTGGGGGTGTAACTATCATATATTATAGGTAAGCTGCTCCATCACTTTCCACAAAGGATAACTACAATGATGATATCTGTTCTATCACCTCAATCCACAACTACAGACCATACATCCTATGATGTGTGTCTGCTAGTATGTTCCCCTACCTACAATTGTAGACTATCTCAAAGTTGTAGTCCAAGAGAATCTCCATCCATCACCGCTATCTCGGGTTCAGGTCCTTCTATGAGAATATATACCTGAGCCTCTCATGACCAGAGTAAATATTAAACCATTCACCCATCATGTAGTGCCGACACATCTTCATCATAAAGTCCACTACTGCTAACTCCGGTTAATGGGTAGCATAGTTGTACTCATGTTGTCTTAACTTCCATGAGTCATAGGAGATCACCGCTTACTCCTAGATTATGAAACAACCTAGTCTATTGCCTAATGTGTCGTAGTATACTACATACCAAAAACCCTCTTATTGTTGTCTCAAAATGGGGGCACATATCTGTATCCACCTCAGCTCCTAGAAACAATCCCTGCACATCTCCATCCACAAGAAAGGATCCCCCTTCTTAATCAAGGATGAAAAGGGTGACACTACTGTAGATAAGTCAAGTACGAATATCCAGTAGTAACCACCACATATTATGAAACTCTGCACATCAGTAACAATCGTGGGTGGATACCAAGATAGCACTGCCTCTATCTTCACCATATACACTACAAATCCATCCTCTTAGATAACATGCCTATGAAGTGGAAATCATGTATCCAAAACTAGAACATTGAGATCTTTCCATAAAATTTGTTCTCTTGAAGTGTATACAAAACTATCTACATGTGTGTGGTGTGCTCCTCCTCCGATTCCAAGTATATCAGAATGTCATCAATGAAGACCACCAGGATGCGATTGAGGTAAGGCTGGGAGTTCATGTTCATGAGTGCCATGAACACTGGTGGGGTGTTGGTCATGCCAAAAGGCATCACCATGAACACATAGAGGCCATTATTTCATCTAAATGTTGTCTTCATTATGTCCTCATTTCTTACAATGAGCTGATGATAGCCTGATTTGAGGACTATCTTCGAAATCCATTGATCTCCCTTCAACTGGTCAAAGAGATCATCAATCCTGAGAAGAGGATACTTGTTCTTCCCTGTGACCTGGTTCTAGCACCGATAGTCCACCGAAGGCCACGTACTACCATCTTCCTTCTTGGAGAACAAAATTGGGGATGCTCTTGGGGAAACACTGGGCCTTATGTACCCCTTCCTCTGCAAGTCCTCTAGCTGTACCCGCAACTCACGAATATCTGTGGGAGATATCCAATATGCTAGTGTAGATATTGATGTCATCCCAGGATACATGTCGATGTAGAAGTCTACCTATCTGCAAGGAGTAAGTCACATAACATCATTAGGAAAGACATTAGGATAATAGTCCACCACTACAGGATAACTCCTGCTCATCCCCTTAACTTTTCTAATGGCAAGGATAGCCAACCTATGAGTGATCGGTTGAAACCTCCTCCAAGAAATACCATCATGTGATTCAAATGATCCCTTCCCAATGGTGAAGGAAAACATGATCCAATCCCCATGGACACACTACACGTTGTGCCTAAAAACCAATCTAAGCATAGACCATGGATAACTAGTCTTTACCCAAGATGACATCATAAGGCCTCTACGCTTCAACATGCATATCCCAGCCAAATATCTCACCTCCTAGAGTAAGATCACACTGCCGACATGAGTGTGTAATCGTCTAATCTCCTCTCATGGGAGTCTCTAATCATATTTATCGATCTAATGTTTCTACCAGAATCTCTAAGCTCCAAACAAGAGACATGGAAATGGGAGAGTGACTGGAACCTATGTCTATAAGTTTATTATATAGGGTGGAGTAGAAAAATATCGTACTTCGTATCATCTCTAGGGAACTATGGTCATAAGCCTCAGCTACTTGAAAGAGTGCCCATCCCTGTCAGCCTACTCCATGTGGTCGAGGTGGACCACCTGAAGGTGGTGGGGTAGATCCTCATATCGCCTCACATCACCTATTTCATGGCATTATCCTCTTCCATGTCCACCACCTTTTAGACCTCCTTGCTTGAATATCTTCCTATATCTCAGTGGTCCCTTGACCGTCTACTGATCTTCAGTACGACAGGTTGGGCAGTCGAGGGCCATGTGGCCCTGCCTGCTGCACGTGATGCACAATATTCTCCTCTACTTTCCTGCTCAACCTTGTGAGCTTCCCACTCCTGAACCTGTATCCAAGAATCGTCCTCCAGAAGATCTGGCGTACATGGACCATTGCATCAGCTACCTACTTACTTCTACAGATGACTCAACTACCTGTTATTTGGTAGTGGCTCTCACCATTGGTTCCTTCTTAGCTAATAGGATCTCCGAAAATGAAACTCACTCGATTACTCCAACCTATGTCAGGATATTTAGAGATATCATAAAAGATCTGATCTTCGGCTGGAGACCCATCTCAAAGTTCTGGGACCTAAAGAAAGGATCTTGTACCATGTCAGTGGAGTAGCATGATAGTTCAGTGAATCTCACTGAGTACTGGGATACTATCCGGCTACCCTGCTGTAAATGTTGGAGCTCTTGAATACGCACAGAGCATAGTGTCACTGGAAAAAACTCTACCATGAAGAGGCTCTAGATGTCCTTATATGTGAGGGTCTACTCGTCGTGTAACTAGAGTATTAGGCTCCCCCATCTTCCTGTCGTGCCCTAAAAAGAATAGAATCTAGGATCACCATATTCCATGCTGGTGTACCAAATATGTGGAAAACTCTTTCCACATCCTCCAGCCAGTCCTCAGCTACCTAGGGAGTAATCTCTCCTGGAAACATTAGAGGCCTCTTCTGCTAGAAATTGTCCAATGCGCTCAATCGTCATTCATTGTCCGCTAGTGGGGATGGTGGAAAATATTTCCCAACAAGTGGTGGTGATACTGTTGCACCACACGAAGGTTATACCTTTATAAGAGGGCCCTTCACCGAAGCCTCATGGCTCGTTGGGCCGTAATCGTGAACCATATCTGGAACCTTGGTAGGCTGTCTACATGGAGGCATCCTGTAAGAAACAAGTGATCCATGGTCAGTATGTTATACCTTGTGAGATAAAACATAATAGATCAAAAGTAAAACATTTCCAAATCACAAACAATCAGTGTTTTCATGCACCAAGTTGAAAATCAGAATCCAGAGTCCTACTGTATGGATACATTGGCTGTCGCACCAAAACAGGGCTCTACGAATTGAAAACCACACTCAAAACACATAACACAATTACTCCATTGGAAAGATCAGAGTTTTAGATATCCAGTAGAACTGAATCCTCTGATACCACCTTTTCACAACCCGTCCCTTGTAGACCATGTTGTGACTACCCCAATCCCACCTTCCATTGGCCAGGGGATAGAAACTAGAAATGAAAAGGTATATCCATGAAAGTGGAAATGCATTTCCATTAAACCTGCAATCAAAAAGACTAAGACAAGATGGAAACCAAATTGTAAAACTATAGTAGTAAAAGTGTCTACTGATAGTAAAGAGGCCAGAATACTAGCCCAACTGAAAAGATACAACTTTAAAAGAAAAATTCTCTTAAGATCATCCACCAAGGATCCTACATAAAGGGTAGGTATAGATCATCTCTATAGCTCTCGACGTCAACCAGTCACCACCGTGTACCACCTAGTCTTGGTTCATAATGTCTCAACTAAGCTGCTCGTTATCTACACAGGACACAACAAGGTGCGGGCAAAGACCTTGCAGGGGTTAGTATGACAAAACCCAGTAGGGGTCATGAGACCCTCGATGGTCTCTCAAAATTCCTTATGTAAAAACCATAATAAATGATCTCAATCAAAAAGCACCAAGAAAAACAATCAACTAAAACTAGGTATACCACTCAGAGAACAAGAATAAAGATTATTTGTCTTATTTTATATCATTTTATTACATTAGTAAGTTTTCACAATATAAATAAAATGATGATGTTCCATTTTCAATCCACGTAGGGTCGTATGTTGTTGATCCACAACGAGACGCTCAAAGGATGTTCCTTGTCTGGTCGTGCACTACTGATCCTCATATGGCACTAGGATTCAAATCCACATAGAGTCACTATGATACTAATCCACACAGGGTCACTATGATGCGGATCCACACTGATTCATTATGTTGTTGATCCACATAGGGTCGATCTTCCGTTGACAGCCAGCCACAAGATTCTCTGTACTCGGTGCACTTTAGTTTCATAGAATCTTCATCTAAGGAAATATTTCAGGCCTCAACAACCAAAAATTTCCAAAATTCATAACTCAAATGACCTACATGTCATAAGGGTCCCAACGCAATAGAAAGTGCGTTAATCAAACACCTGGTTTGTGATTTATAAGCATTTTAGTACTGGGGGTCCGGTTGGATTCAGGTTCGATCCAACCTTGATGTACTCCAAGTTTCTCAAAAACATAGTTTCTCAATAGGAACACCTCATTCCAAGGATTATATCTCTATAGATGGTTCTTTAAATAGACATCTGGTTTGTGATATACTGGCTTTTAAGCATATATGGGTCGATAATGGACTGAGTCCAGCCCGAGTGGGATGGGACGTGGTGGGCTCAGCCTGTTGGACTGGGAACCGGCCCGGCAGATGGCGCAGTCTGCCAGATACGTGGCCTGACCCCCTTCCCAAATATCTAAACCATTCAGTATTCCTCAGATGGCAGCACTAAATGGTGTTTCCCCCTGTCAGTGGAACCTATAGTGAGCGGGTCCCCTCCACGGTGGCTCGATGCCACGACTTCCCTCTGTGGCGTGCGATGACATGTCACCTGCTTATACCGCAGTCGGCTGGTGATGTCCGCCCCAAATTCCCACCACAACACCTCTTGGTGCTGCCTCTCCTCTGTCTTCATCGCTCTCTGATGCCGGTTGATGGATCTCCCACACTGGTGTCGCACCAGCGAGGCATCTGCGGGCCACCAGGTGAGCTCTACTGGTTAGTTTTTCCTTCCGTTTATGCCTATAGGGCTCCCGAGATACTGTCGTCACTGCGTGGCTCTGGTTTTCTAGATTACATCGAGTTAAAAACCCACCCCCAAAGAATGTGACAAAAACCTATGTGGCAGAGGGTATGGGCCTTGTTTTTTTGTCTCAATCTCTCCATGTTAGAATCATATCAAGTGGGTATTAATTAAATCATCACCTAGAGGAATATTAACCTCATTCAATCTTTTCCCACAACAAGCACCTATAGTTCCATACGAATCACAAATCAACTTTTTTTGGTTGATCCGCATTCTTAATACTTTTCAAGAATGATGAAAAGAAACAAATTCTCTGGTATTTTTACATAAACAACACAAACCAAGGATTCAGAGGAGATATGGCATTGTGGAAGAGGAATTTATGTTCATTGAAGCCGCCAAAATTCATTGATCCCAGATAGATTCATCCAACAACATCATTCAAGCCTCTGTTATCTATTGGAGGGAAGTTCATTCTTCAGTTCTTAGACAAGGATTCTCCCCTAATCCACCAATCCTCCCTTTTTCCTAAATTTGAAAAATTAAAAGGAGAAGTTAAGAGCTTAAATTTCCTCTAAATTAATGGTTCATAATTTTGTGTATTTAATGGATCTTATTAATTATATAAAGGATGGTCACACATGATATGTGTAAATGTGAATTTAATATCACTTAATAAATTCCCGACCGCCTTTGTTGTCCCTGCCACCGTTGCTCAAGAGGTGGTAAAAAATTAAAATAACATTTTTATGTTATTTTATTATTTTTCAAAAAGTTCATAAAACTATCTTTTTCTCTTGACCTACTAAGGTCTAAGTAAATATTCCCAAATGTGAATAATGGAACTACGTGTTCAACAGTTCCCTAGGATTTAAATTCTGAGCACCAGTTAAAAAGAAAGAAAATCTGGCTCGCTCATTTACAGAACGTACCTTAAAATATTCAAAACTCTGTTTCGGGCACACCGGGCCACAGAATCAAACACCGTCAATTTTGGAAAACTCATAATAATCCAGAATAATTTAATGATATATATATATATATATATATATATATGGAATTTTCATGTGTTTAAATAATATAAATTAATTAATTTGTTTAGATCCAATCATTGATTATGATTTCAAAATTTACCACCATCATAGAAAAACTAATAATATAGTTGATTATCTTAGAAGAAAAATAACTACTACTATTTCCATGATGATAATTGAGAAAGAACCTATCAGTATGGATATTCAAAGGACTGATTTGTGATTCATGTTTCCACGGAATACAAGAAGACCTTACCAATTTATATCTCTACCGTATATCAAATAAATGATTAAGGGGGATCCAAGGGATTATCTAGATATACAAAAGAAATTGAAAGTGTTAATGGAAGGGTAGATACATGAGATCCACATCGATGTTGATAGTGTGATTCCATGTTGATCAAGGATTTGCGTGCTTTCAACACTAGATATAAAGAAGGATCTATTAGATAATGAACATAGATCACATTTCCCTATCCATACTAGATGTAAAAAAATTTATCATTATATTTAAGAGAATTATAGGTGGACTAATATTAATAAAGAGGTTGTATAGTATATATAATAGTGTTTAAAAGGAAAAAAATATAACTCAGCGAAATAGAACTCCAATTGGTTGATGCAACCATTCCATATACCAACACTAAAATGGGATAATGTCACTATAGACTTTTTCACTGGTATCCAGTGGAATCTAAAAGAAATAATGATTTATGGATTGTGGTTGATCAACTAACCAAGATTGTCTACATCATTACTATCTAAAAATATTTCTCTCTTGAACAACCTTCCATGATATATGTTGAGTATATAGTGAGTAATTATAGATTTCCACTTTCCATATTCTCTGAACATGGCCCAAGGATCACAAATAAAATATGTAGAAGTTTCTATGATGATTTTAGTATAAAATTGAAATTCAGAATGGCCTATCTCCCAAAAAATGAAGGCCAATCTGAAAGGACTATTCATACACTAAACAACGTGCTATTATCCTAATCAATGGAAGTCAAAAGTGGATGGTATCAATATATTCTATTAGATGAGTCCTCATATAAAAATATCTTTTATACAAGTATTCAAATGGATCCTTATGATTCTCTATATATAAAGCACTCTATAACTCCATCTTGTTGGGATGATGTTTGGGAATGAATGCTATAAGGACCAGATCTTGTAACAAATATGATATAGAAGGTTCAACCCACGCAAAAACATATGAAATATTATTATAGTTGGGAAAAAGGTTGTGTTGACTACCATTGAAGGGAAGTGGAATTTACTATTAGTGATGACACTTTTCTTTAAATGTCACCATTGAAGAGAGTCATGTGGTTTAGAAAGAAAGGGATGTTTAGACCAAGGTATATTTCCCATTTTGGATCCATTATAACATAGGTGAAGTTGCCTATAATCCATCACTTCCAAAATTCATGGATCAAGTTCATGAAGTCTTCTATGTATCACTCCTGAGGAATTACAAACCTGATCCCTCATATGTTTTGAATCTAGTTGTGGTATAAAAAGAAAATGATCCCTCTTATGAATAGATACTACTGAACATCTTGGATGATATAGATAATTTTATATAAAATAGAAACACTCATCTATTTAAAATACTAAGGAGGAACCAAAAGCCTGTAGAGAAGATCGGAAAACCAAAGGAAGAAAAGAAAGGGAAGTACCCTAACATGTTTTTATCATATGATATAAAACCCACTTTCATGGGTGAAATTTAATATGGGGGAATTCAACACCATGATATGTTATATAATATTTCTATTTACATAATTTAACATCTTTTTATCATGTGTTTCACGCAATATTCGGCTAAAAAATAAATATTTTTATTTAAATGATACTATTATAACCTAGTCGTTGTAATGGTGTTTATGAACATGATTAACATAGCTATTAAAGACATGATTTCCATATGTGACCAATTAATTATAAATGAAAATAAAACCCTTTATAAAATAAAAAAATATTTTATTAAGAATATATTTAAATGAAAAAAATTCATTTAAAACAAATTAAATAACCCTTATTGGATTACATAAATAAATTAATTGTATAACATATTCAATTTAATTTTTAATATTATTTATATGTGTTTTCTAGAAATAATACTAATATAAACAAAATTTTGATCTGAAAATTCTATATTATAGACTTTTGTGGGCACAGTTATTTAAAAAATAAATTTTAACACTTTAATAAATTTTATTTAACAAAATAAAATTAATTTTACAAACCAAAATGCCAATATTTTCTAATGGATAATTCTTGGAATTTTTTCGATTAGATCCATTTTTAGTATTGAAAAATAATAATTTATACTGAAAATTTTATTTTTATTTTTAATAATTTTATATTGTAAAATTATGTTTTGAATTATTTTAAAATTTTAATAAGTTCAATTTGATTTAAAATAACACAATTAAATTTTTTATAATGGATTAAATACTTAACTTTTGTACAAATAAATTTTATATTTTAAAATAACGTTTTTCCAAAAAAAGGTTTTTTGTTCAATTTTGTGGATTTTTATTTAATTTATCTACTAAACATTTTGTATTATGAATTTTCAAAAATTTATTCCATATTTGGAATCATAAAGTCCAATATAATTATATTTAACCATTTTAATTTTTTGTTCTATATGAGTAGTAACCTTGATAAATTGTAATACCAAAATTAAGGGTAAATCGGGTAGATATAGTTAAAAAGATTTATATAAGGACTATAATATTACCCTAAAACATGACCGAATATTTATTGTATGAATCAAATTTGACCCTTAAACCCAATATTTGAAATTTAATCATTTAATGGACATTTTTCCTTGGAAATTACATAGATATTATTAAAATCATAAAATGTGAAAAAATGTCATACTCTTATTTTTTATAGGTACAATACATTGAATATAGGGATGACCATGAGCTATCATTGATAATAAATAGTATGTAGTAATAAAAAATAATTCTTTAAATCATGAAGGATTAGTGAAATTTTTTGGTGTTGAAATAATTACATTAAATACAGACACAAGAATGATGCATTAATAATTTTATTTATGGGAATATGAAATAAATGATATTAAAAATGTTAAAAGCAATAAAATTTTAATTAATGAACATGATCTAGGAATTTTCAGGGTGAAGATTACATGTTAGTGGTGTATTAAATAATTTTTTTTGAGAATTTATCTTATTATCATTATTTAATTAAATTTCCAAGTAATAAAGAGTTTCATAATAAGAAACTAATGAAATTTTATGAAGGTAATATTTTAATAAATTATTTAAAAATAATAAAAATAAATAAAAATATTTATTATGAAAATATTTCAAATATCATAAATTTTCCATTTATTGACAATTGACACCATATAAGAAAAAATTATATCCTTTTCTTATTTAAATGATTTGTTACCACAATTTAAATTAAAATAGTATAATTAATGGTTGATAAAAATGAAAAGGATTGAAATAAAATTATAAAATGTATAAATGTAATTTTTTGGTTAGATTAAAACCCTATATTATCCTATCTTCAAATAGATGACCATTTTTTTGTATTTGGATGGAAAAATAATTTATTAAAAATTATTCATTTCATAAATTTCCAAAACACTCTTATCCTCCCATATAAAGACTACCCATAAAAACCCTTATCCTCATACATTCCAAGACTTGATACACTCCCCACTTACTACACAATACTATTATCCCCACCCTCTCAACAAAAAAGATATTTTTGTCCCCCCAAATACCAATTTCATGATCTTGAATTGATCATTCGATGAGGTGATATTCTAGTGGTACAATTCTCAATCCATCTAGTTTAATTTCATTTATTCATCTAGATTCTCCTCACATACTTCATCAATAAGATCATAATTAATTTAGTATAATATATATACTATAATTTTATATTGACAAATAAATATATTTTATATATATGATTTCAAAACTCCTATAACTTAGAGAAATGATACTGTTTTCTGAATTATGGTTATTTTCCATCTCCGTGGATAATGAGTTTTTTTATTATATTACCACATTTAAGTATGGTAATAAAATTATAATTATGGTTACATAAAATTTGAATAAGTATATTATAACTTATTTCAGGATATATTTCTATTTTATAGACATAATATGATTTTATAAAAGAAAACTTGTTTTTGATGAACGAAAAACTGACAAAATAATCAAAACATTTATCATTATTATTTTACCATATGAATAATCTTCCTATAAGAATAAAAAATTATATATAGAAACATTTAAAATATTTTATGTGAATTAATACTATTTAATTTCACTTTTACGTTATATTCCTATAAATCAAGAACATCTGTAATTACACCCAATATAATCAATCACAAAACTGTGAAACGAACTCTCCCGGAACTATGAAATTGATATTTTTAACTCATTAAAATGATCATAAATGAGATTAATTAAATTATAATAAATCAAATAAATTTTGAAGAGGGTTTTAATTAATGAATGTAAATTCATTATCAAGGCCATTAAGAATACGTGAAATTTTTTTCCAAGGTAGTGTAAGGGATCTATTCGAAACACCATATTACCATTGGGTTGAATTTTATCTCAATTGGCCTCAATTTATTCCTTCCCTTCACTTATATAATTTTAAAATTATTTTTATATGCACAACAAATCTTTAATTATCTCAATTCATCTCCATTTAATGGTTAATTAAATGATCAATACGCTTTCCTTCTCAATCAATCTCCATATGTATGCCCGATTAAAATGAAATTCTCTATTTTCATCTATATTTCGAGTACACTCAAAAAAAATATTATTTACCTTAAATTATTTTTTGAAGAAAAAAACTAATTTTTTCATGAAAAACTATTTTAGTTCACTTCTAGATTTACACCAATAATTATTCCTTTGTCTTTGTAAAAGGTGCTTTAAAATTTTCCCTTAAATCACTCTAAAGGTGATCATTTATAAAGTTTACAAAATACTATTTTTCATGTATTCCATTATTTTTTATATCATACATTAATATTTTTATTTTATTATTGTCTAGAATGTATTAAAATCCATTATTTCTGAGATACCATTATTATACACCCATTGGTTATTCCTTATGACATGATTACGATACCCATTTCCTTTCATGGGAAACCCATTTGTTTATGTTTGATTATTTATAAATAACACATAATAATGAACATTTTATGTTGGGTGAATCTAGATACTACTCTAATTCATTGGGTAATTTTTATTCTAATTATATGTCATGATTTGTATGGGGAAAAAACCTAATTCCAATGTGGGACTTTGTCCACAATGTGATATAGTCTTGGTTGTTGGTCTTTACTCAAGTTAATGTCATTAAATATGTTAAATAAACTTTTTTATGTTTCCATGATCATATTATTCAATGTTCTATATGTCATGCTTTGTTATGTTCATTTATGATCCTTACCTTTTATGATTTCATGTTATGTCTTCAAACTCATATTATATTATTTATTCCCATGTTTATTCCCTTACATGCCTTTTTTCTAATGCCTTTTGTCAATGTACTCCAAATGTTATCATATTAAGATATAGGATCATAATGGATATTTGGATCTCATTATGGTTGTTTAATAAAATTATATTTTATTCTAGTTCATGTTTTAAATTTTATTTACCTTATCTCTGAAAGAAGGTATACATTATGATCCATGGATTTTAATTTAAGGATAATTATGATTAAAATAATATAATGATATGTAAACACTTTTTATGTCTCTATACAATGGGATTTATATGTATGAATTATTTTTCAGGGTGAGTTACTTTTATATTGTATGAGGAGTTGCATTTTTTTTTAATATAAAATGAAAAACACTATTATCTGGTCACCCTTACATCACATGCCTCCAATAATGATCCAAAATATATCATATATATTAAAAGTTTAATATATGGATATATAATGTATTAAGTAACAGTTTATAGGTCTTTTTGGCCTTTATGATTATGGTTTAGTCCCTTATTATGGTAGTTTCTCTCTACATCGATACAATTAATTTTAACTACTTTTGTAATCATTTTAGTAAAAAAATATTTCTCACATACTTGAGATTATAAATTATGCTTACTATAAATATGGAATCCATTTAAAAATATTCCAATAATATAATTTATAAAAATTAATTTAAAATATACCCACGGACAGCAAGGGAAAACATTGTTTTAAAGTGAAAATGTTGAAAAGTTAACTTAGTTTTCATATAAAAATTTAGTATAAAATTATCCCAATGGCCTAAATCAATTTAATTGAATAAAATTTATCTTATAATACTTTAAATTTTATTTCTAATAAAATTTAACAAAACAAATTAATTAGTTGAAAATTTTGATTTCAATTAAAAGTCAATATTTTCATTATTCATCAAAAATTAGAACGTCATAGAAAATACAAAAAAAAGATCCTAAGATAATTTTTAAATTAAAAATTCAATAAAGTATTGTAAATTTTCATATATAGTTGAAAAATGTTCTAGAATTAAGTTTTAAAAATGGCACGCCATTAAATGATAGAAGAATTACCTTTCAAAAAATATAGCTTTTATGCATTAAATTGGATTTATTATTTTATTTTTCCTATCAATACTATTGGATGAGTGTTAAAAATAATTTATGTAATCAATTAAATATATATTTAATTAATATAATTCACTAATAAAAAAATATATTAAGAAAAAATTCCTTTGGGTGCATTAAAATTGTTTTTTATTGAAACAATTTTTTTCTATTCAATTTAATTTTTTTCATTTCAAATTTCTTGTTAAAACATTAACTAATTTTATATTTTTTAAAACCTTATATTTTTATAATTTATTTAGTCCTAATCACAACTTCTAATTTACCATCTAGTAGGTAAATATTATTTTAAATTATAATATTAATGGTATTCCTTAAAAATTAGTCTTTCGTGTAGTGCATGACATCAAATAAAGACATTATTGAGTGAAATGAGAGATCACATTAGTGTTACATGTTGAGAAATATTAAAATTATTTTTTCTACAATGTGATATAAGTTCAATGTTTTGTTTAATATATAATATTGTACTTATTTAATTAATATAAATATAAATATATTTTAATGTCTTGGATTGTTATATTCCTTTCTATGCCTGAATTTGTGTGTTATACATGCCATCAAATAGAATAACCATATTTTAGAATTTCAAGGAATTAATGAGATTTATATTTTATGGTATTGATTAATTGTTTTGTGTCATTACCACTAATAACCATAGATAGATATTTAGTATAAGATAACCATTCAATCCTTGTAAGATACAATGATATATTTTCTTCCGAATTTCAATTGTGCTTGAGATCAGAAATATCCTCTTTTCATGATTTATTTAAACAATATATTTTACTAGAGAATTTTTATGGCTACATATGAATCCCTATATGGAATTAAGTGAAAAAATTTAAAATTATAGGATGAAGATAGGGAATAAATATATTGTTACCTAAGCTCACTATGGTGGTGATAGAAAAAATAATCCATTTATAAGTATATAAGGGATTCTTAGAGTTGATAGAAAAGGTATAATGATAATATTCAACCAAATAAGAAGATAAATGTATCTTAAATAGTTATTATGATTAATATCCCATTGGAAAAAGTAAATCACAGTTGAAAATAATATATTTTAAACCCTAGATATGTCAATTCCATTAAAATTAGTGATCATATCGGTATGGTTTCTTATCATCTTGAACATCCACTTAATCTATCTCTTGTTTAGGATGGTTTCCATGTAATTAACCTAAGGAATTACATTCCCAATACATAAAATGTTCTAAACATAGTGGTCATACTACTGGAGAAGTTTCTCACATTTGAGCCACAACCAATGGATATTATTGATCATACATATATAGTTTTACGAAACAAGCCCACTCGCCTTGTAAAATTTTTGTGGTGAAATCATTTATTTAGAAGAAGCTACATGGGAACATATGCATGTGATTAAACATATATAACTATTATTTTTTATAATAGTGGGATGAAATTTAAAAGGAAAATAATATTTTATGTTGATTAGAAAGTAAAATTTTGATATCTAATGATATATTTCATTATTTATAAATTTTATTCCTTTGATAGATTCATTTATATGTAACACTGATTTTATATAAATTTTGATATACTAATAAAATTTAATTATAAACTTATAAACAATAAATTAAATGGGATTATCTGAATAGTATTTTCTATATTATAAAATATATGAAATTTTATTACTCAATACAAATTAATTAATTAATATTTAATAAATAAGAAATAGATTTTTAGTAAAGTCATTTTATTTTTAAAAAATATCACATCTTCCAAAAATTATTTTATATATTTTTTTGATTAAATATTATAATTTATAATTTTATATTTTAGAAATTTTATTTTATAAAAACTATATCAATTTTAAATTAGAATATCAAAATTATCTAGGGGTGATGTTGTGTGATATGTCATAAAAGATTGAATTTCATATAAATAGTGAAGAACATTGATTTTTATTGAAAACTATATTATTATTTGAATAATTTTAAAAAAAATTCATTTGTTTGAAAAATACTATTATTTATATGATATTAAAAATAATATAGTAATGTTCATTGTGATAAAAAAAATATTTTTTAATTTGGTATAAACATATTTTTATACTTCAAAAATAATTTTTACAAAAATGTAATTTTTTTATTAAATTTTCGTTTTTATATAAAATTATTTTCTCCCACTTCATAAAAGTCAATATTAATAAATGGTTTCCATAATTTTTAATCATTACTTCCGTAATTTTTTTATCATTCCCTTCTTTTGATAAATATTAATAGTAAACATAATAAATTTTTATTATCATCATAAAGGTAAATTTTGTCAATATTGTTTAAGTCTAATTTCATAAGGATTAAAAATTGTTAAAAAACATGTGTTTATTTTAATTTATGAGTTTATTTATTCCACAAGAATCTAAAAATTTAAATACATCACTTTTCAATTAAATATTAATTTTGAACATTATAATATATTGTTAAAAAATAAATAAAAAATTTCACATTATTGATTTTAATATCTATAATATTTTCTTATAGGGATTAAGACATAATAGGTTAGGTTATAATAGGTTATTATTAATAATAATGATTTCTTTATCATGCTAATTTTTTTAATGATACAATAATTACCTTAAATTTTTACGTTATACAGACACAATTGTTGGAAAAGGACTAAAAAATCAGTTAAATGATTTAAAAATTTATAATAGTAAATTTGAATTAGTGAGTTATTTTTTTGATGATTTTAATAGATAAATATAACATATTATATATTTTTTATTGGTTTATATTTGAATTAAATTTCTATCATATTTCATTAAATTTCAGTGAGGTTAATAGTGAAAAAATAAGATTACTGATATTTTTTGAAAAGTAATATATGATTAAATTATTTAAAAATAATAAAAATATTGAAATAGGAAATGTATGATGAAAAATGGTATAAAATGTTATCTCTTTTATATTTTAGTTCCAATTATTACCTTATATTTAAATCATTTTATTTATTCCAAATGTGTTTTTTCCCTCCCTTATAAATGGAAACTTATTCTATATTTTCTTTGCACCAGTTTGAGTCATCCTATTCTACCAACCCTACCAAATAATTCATTAAAAATACCTATTCATGGATTAGAGGTTTTTATATTAGTAAATGTTTATTCCATGGGTCCTTAAAAAGGGATCTAATGGTGATACATTATAGAAGAGGTAATCTTTCTAGATGACATATTTAAAATTATTATTCATTTTATCAGTTATAAATATGTTTTATTATTCATAATGAAATAAATTGTGTTTCATGAATATAATAAAATTTTATTCTTATTATCAAAAACCATTTCCCCCCAAATTTTCTATCGAATGGGAAGTGAAATTATTTCTCATGCACACATGTTAAAGACCACATAAACACAGTGATAGAATTTATTTTTTATCACTATCACTCATGGATGGTTATCATGATTTGTTTAATATTCATATATAGACATTATGAAATTATTATTATTATATAATTATAATATAAAATATTATTTCATACATTCCAATAAGATTAAAAATGAAAATGTTTCTCGTGAATATATGTGGAGTACCACCTCTATGGAGCGATGTGATTCATTTTTCATTTTTGATTTACATGCATCCTAAAAATGAAAGATTTATATATCCTACTTATTCTATGAATGATGCAATTAATATTTCTATCACTATCATTTATGGATAACACTATATATAAATATTTAATATATATGATATTTCTATCATGAATATATTTTTATGTATTATTTAATTGTGATTAATGAAAAAGCTCCCAGATTTGAAAATCAAAACATGCATTAAAAATAAAGTAGTTATCACATAAAAATTGTGATTTTAATAATGATTTGTTAATAAGAGTGATAATATGATATAAGTAAATCATGTATGGTATCATATATATGTGTTTGCGATTTTGGATATGCAATACATTTATAATAAATATATACTTTTTATAAAATATCATTGAGCATGTGAAATGAAATATGAGACTTAGGGTAAGGTATTTACTTCTAAATTACTATTTATATTGGATTATTTATGATTCAATTTAAATAGAGGAAATTATATGGTCCATATATAATTAATACATGGGTCTTATCCTTTGGTTATTTATGGGGAATATATATCTTCCATTAATTTTTTACATATTTAGAGATCTTGAGATTGAAATAATATTATTATGTATATCTTGATATTTTTTTCTTTTCCATCAAAAATTATTTTCTAATATATCCATGTTTTCTTTAAAAAATAAAAAATGCTTTTGATTTTTATCGAAAGATTATTAAAATTTCTATTTACACATGTTTTATTTTTTATAAAAAATCAATTGAATCCTCTATTCATTTTCCAAATGTGGTAGATCCGAATTTTAATGAAAATATAAAATGAATGTTTACATTAACATGCAAGACTTGAATAAAATTTTCCACATTTATGACCACTAAAAGAAATTAATATTTCATTACAGATTCCCTATAAATTATTCAACGAAAAAAATTTCTATAATAAAATTTAAAACAAATTATTTTAAATAATTAATTTTGAAAGTGAAAAATGAATTTTCCGTATGAATTATTTTGGTGATATTTAATGTAATTATCATCAATGATAAAATAATTTTTTGTTATTTATGTTTTTAGTGTAATGATCCAATGTTACCATATGTATTATTTCACTAGATGGTTTACAATTATGATGATGATATTATGATGAAAACTTTTTGTTTTCTATGTGGTATAATATAAATAAATGATGAAATGTTTACAAAGATCATTTTCTTTCCACATGTTATGTTATGATGAAAGTTTTAGTGTTTTTTTACCTTATGGAACACATATATAAGGTTTTCATTACATGTTGGGTAGGCTGGGAATTATATATCCCTCTAATGCACCTAGAAAAGATTTATATCTCATGAGATAATTAGGGGAAATGATTTGGTTTGCATAATCCTCTATTAATAAAAGAAAGGGATTCCTGATCCACTATAGAAAACATGTGGTAATTCATTATCCACTATAAAAAATAGGTTGTGATTCCTAATCCACAATGGGATACATGTTATAATTGGTGATCCATTATAATATGGGAAATATTTTTTGGTGATTCATCCACTATGATTTGATTGTCTGGGTGGTTAACATTGTCATATGAAATGGTTTCTATAACTATGATGGAGTCACACATTCAATACATGTTAATGATTTGAAATTTTAGTTCATGGTGGATTTATGATGTTTTCTCATTCCAATGATTCATTAATTTTTAAATGACAATTATTTTTTAAATGACTCATAATTGTTTATCCATGTATCACTTACTATACAAAATTTATGTTTTTATCATGAACTCATGCCCCTATTCTTGCATTATGAATGATTATAATCATCGATTGATATTGTCCATGTTTACCCTTATAAAGAATAAGTGATCACCCTTTCTAATGGTTCTTTTCCCCAGTTTATGAAGATTTATTATTATGTAGGGTATGTTAATAAGGATTCTATATGAGAATAAATTTTTTGGATATGATGACGAATTTAAATGTAGTGCACTAACCCTTAATTCAATTGAACAGTGCTCAGGTCCGGTTGACCATTAGAACATAGGTGCACCTACATGTATGCAAAAAGTTCACCACTAGCATTTAGGTTATGAAAATTTTATAGTGAGGAGACTATACCTTCAAGAGTTAATAATAGTAATAGTCTATATGTTTATAAAATTTTGTAAGAAATACCATAAAACATTGGGTGAGTAACCCTCCATAGTATAAGTACCAAAGAAAAATGCAATAAAAATCAACATGATCAGGCATAACATTTTCTTAATAAAACACACTTTTTATATAATAAATAAATTTATACCTTTTATAGAATCATCAATAAGAATTATGCCATAAAAAAAATAAAGAATAAGGTTTTTCTATATATGATAGCTACTTCATACGTAATATAAGCATGCTTATACAAAAATTAATACCTAATTCTAACTCAAGAGGATGAAAGAACCCATGGTCCTTTCTATCAATCCCATGCTAAGAAATATGAGGAAATCACTATGGTCCTACTCTTGATCTCGGTCCCTTAAATGATGGCTGATTCATAAAATATACACACTTCCCAAAGGGACATGTAGGGTTTGTTAATAATAATACTAGGCCATCAATAACATGTTCCTGGCCTATAACTAGGATTAATAATGTTTATCTAAAATATAATCAAAAAAAATATGCACAACATATAATATAAACTTATTCCATTGCACTCAATACCCATAAGGAAGCAATCAATTGCTCCAGTCATCATAGGTATAATGGTTTTGGAATGTATCCTCATTATATATCCGAAGGAATCCCATGAAGGAATTCATCCCATGTAAACCCTGAGTTTCCACCTCTAAATAATCTCCTAATACCTCATGAACTGTTTTATAAAAAGGAACTCTTGAAAAATAATGACGAAGAACCTCACACCCCTTATCGAATGATCTAGTTAACTTGAAACCCAAATCCATGAGGCAAAATTATGTTTTTATTATAATTAATTATTACCATTGACATAATAACTGAAATCATGAGTAATGAGAATATCCATCCTTCCACATTCTACCTAGGCACCACACTATGCATGGATAGCATGTAAGATAATCCAGACCATAAAAAAACTATGTGTGATCATGTGATGAATGATGCACAGTTTTTGAACAGTAGTGTGACCCCTCTGATACAGTTTTTTAAAGCTTATCATTTTCACCTGGAGACTACATGGTTTCTATGGGGAGGCCTCATGGTTTTTCCAAACTGTGATCCTCTACAAGTATACCCTGAACTGTTTTATTAATCTTACATACACAGACCAGAAAACCACTTGAAACCACATGTCTCATGAAAAAAAAATGACACCGTTCTAAAATATATTCATTTGTTAAATGATACTATTCAGATTTTGTTATGATATAAATAAAAATGGTTTTCCCACTCACCCAACTCATAAAATTTATATGGGTTGAGGATTTTGACTGGCTCCAAAAACCTGGGACATTTCAATCATTCCACCTTAACATAGCTCATACTATACCTATAAATAAAAAACCATATATTTTAACAAATATTCCCATATCATTAAATTCAACAAAGTCTACCCTAATAAAAATTCACGGGTGATCTCTCTCAATGCGCTCCACACCTGTGGTGTTACCTACCATGGTAGCATCCCGACCCAAAATTCAGATAATCTAATGGTCCATCTCTTATTCCCTATCTCAAATCTACTCTAGTGTTGAATCCTTACTCCTAAACATCATCAGGTTTTCAATCCATTACCATGTAACATTTTACACACGTCATGTCCTACATCTCAACAGATTTAATCCTCATGACCATGTCGTGTGATGAACCATTGAGGTCTCACCTCTCAACATTTGCTAAGGAGTACCTCATCCCATATAAGTCCCACAAAAACCTGAATCATGTCTATACCTTTATTCAAACTCACGTCAATGAAATATCAATCACTAAAGTTCCCATATCCATAGAAACCTTATATGAACCCGTATCGTATTAATTGACATAAATAATCCTAGATCCACTAAACAAAAATATATTTATATAAAAAATTTATCTGATGAAAACCTACTAACTGACAACTGGTTAGTCCAAAACCATTAAATCCACATTGTACACACAAGACTAGAAATTTCATAAAAACTATATATGAAAAAATTAAACAAAATTCCGTCAATCCCATGACAAATCTATAACATCATTCAATATGTCATTCTACTCTAAACCTGCTATGTTAGCATCATGCAATTTTCCCAGAGCATGTATACCTAAGGAATGGCCTACCTATAGATCTCCACCATCCATTGGACTCAAACCCCATATTTGGGTCTTAATATCTCTTCTATGACCTCCTTGTTCTACTGAATACTGACTACTAGCTCCTTGTAATACTCCTAGAATAACATCAGATGCCTGAGTCTGCACTAGTCCCCCCATCTTTCTTTCTAAGAAGGATTCCTATAGAAAATCATAGTATTCCAACATAACTTAACTCTCGTGACTCCTTTTGTGCCCAATCAAATTACATCCACACATTTCATGTATGTCCACACTTAAAGTATGTTGTTGATGACCCAATCCCCATTAGTCTAAATCTAGATCACGAACGATATACAGAGATTCCTTACAGGCTTACTTCAATATATATATAGAATCACCACTGCAATCACCTAAGCCCTTCAAATTACTCCAATATAAATGGTACATCAAAATTACCTGGACCATCTGCTACAAATTTTCATCCTCTAGGAATGATTCCCATTGGAATACTTTCACCTTTACCCTGATCACATGTAGTAAACCATCCTCAAATTCTTCTATGCCATGGTCTCATGTCCCACAATACTTGGTCCAAATCTAAACATTTTTGTGAATGAAGTTGAATATAAGTTTACAAACATGCCAACCTACTAAAGGTTTAACAAATCTTGAGCTCTCTCCACCCTTACCATTTCTAGGAATAAGTTCTCAAGGAACATATCCTCAATGTTACAACCAATATTTATATAAATAAAATTTCCACTATGATTTAATTTGATATCTTATTATGTAATATGGTTATAGAAAAATCATAAACTAATTTGTTTTATTATATCATAACATAGATAAAAAACCATTAAGAATCATTTAAATTGATAATATATCCATAAAATAGTTATCACATGATAAGTATAATTATATGGATTACAAATCTAAATGACGAAAACAAAGAGTTGATAGAATTAACTAATAGGAGGATACACTATGAATCCCATTTATTAAGGATTGTGAGGGAGATAACATCATTAGAAATTACCATTGACCAAGCCCATGAGGGGATCCATCAACTTAGGCATTCTAAAACCCATTTATGGGATAATTTCATGATCACTAATATCACGCCCAGAACCATATACGTTGAATTCCCCAGGAAAGAATGACCATCATGTACCATAATCATAGGGTTTATTCTAGTGTATTAATGTTATATATATCCTTACTCTAGAAATATGATTATGTATATAATTTTTATATAATAATTAATATATTTTTATCCTATTATTTTTCACTATATAAATGATTTTTAGTTTAATATATTAAAACAGAAATAATATTTTTGGGTAATATTCAAATTTTATTAATGAATTTATTTTTATGAATAAATGGAATTTTTAATTTAAAAAATATTTTATTAAAATATTATAAATAAATATTTTTTCTTGTATTTAAATGATATTATAATTTTTATTATGTAAAATTAAATTTTTAAAAGGTCTCAAAACTGTTATTTTTTTTAAAAACCCAACATTTCTCAATAAATGTTGATTCTTATTTTAAAAGTGAAAACAAAAATATATTAAAAATTATTATGATATAACTAATATTATTTTTGGAGTAATAATGTCAAAATTTATGAACATTGAATTTTTTAAAATTTTCTGCGACAATCAAATTTTTGGGGAAAAATTAAATACAATATAAATATGCAGTGTGTATTAGGAAATAATAATGACCCAAAAATGTTGAAATAAATACAATAATGTTTATATATGAGAAAATGTGTTTTTTAAATTTAATATAATTTTATTTTATGTTAATTTTATTAATTTTATAATGCCTTTATGAATCCTTTAAAATGATTAATATATTCTAATGATTTAAAATCATTTATTAAAGAGCATGAATAGCTTCAATGAAATCAAGGGTATAATTTTATTACATTTTCCCTTAGACTTATAAAACAATAAAACCCAATACAATTTGAAAAAAAAACCATCAGAAAACCATTTTATGTTTTCAGGTGTTGGTAATTTTTTATATTTAGTCAAAAACCTATATTTGATAATTGATAAATAATTATCCTCTCATTTAATATATAAACCCACCAAATATCCCATTTCTCCTGACTCAAAATGATTTTAGAATATTATTTCTTATCTCTTCACTCTATATATTCCACTTATGGTGCCCCTATTCTCTTAATACACTCCTCCAAAACATTTGGAGCCACACGCTCATGTAAGGGATCCTATAATTATCCCCTTTATACAATAATCTTCATCCTTTAATACCATTTAATTTATAATTTCGAATGTTAGGGTGTTTTTACTCATGAACCATAATTACAATATGGTTTCAAAATGATTATATACACATTTAACTCTCATAAATCCCTCCAATGAACATTTATGTTCCCTTGTTATGCTACTAAAATTTCACCTTTGGATTCCATGCCAAAATATGTGTAATGAATACCCATACCCAATTCCTATAATGGATGTTCACCTTTATGCACTTATACATATTTTTTATAGATTTACATATATTTATTCCAAAATCATTGATTGTGTAGTTAAATGTATTGAAATGTTATTCAATGTTTCATGATCTATGTAGAACACTTAATCATTAGAATGAAATGAATGTTATGAGTATGCTAGTAATTATATTGAGCTCCAACGCATTGGATATTTATTAGTATCATGAGATGTCATGTTGGGGTAGTGGTTAAACCAGTTTGTATTGGGGGAAATTTTCCATCATGATTTCTTGGATGTTATCCTTGACCTACATTTATGATGAATCATTTTAAGTTGATTCCACATTTCCCATGTTTCCTTCATGATTATCATACTATATCATGTATCATTGTTCATGTTTATGATTCTCACTCATTTTAAAACCCACTGATATACCTATCATCAACCTTTATTTTTTCTATATGTTATTTCATGTTTATTACCTTACTAGTCTTTATAAATCACCAATTTTGTATGTATGTCCCCAGTTTATCCCATTGAGTTTTTAGAAAGAAGGAATATTATAAACATGTTAATAAGGATTTCAATGAAGATGTTGTATTATTTGTTTTATAGAGTTTGTAATGTACCTAATTTCAAAATACACTATACAACATCATCATATGGGTTTTATTATGTGAAATATTTTTTAATAAATCATTTATTAAGGTCAAATAAATAGAAGTGTTATTATAGTTAGTATCGAATGAAATGTCCAGTTATTTTTGGAAATAGGATTAGAAAACTCTATATAAATCCTATAGGATATGAATACGTATTATAAAACATCCCAATTTTTTTTGAAGTAAAGATTTTTTTTATTTATAATTAAAATTAATCCCATTATGGATACTACATGTGGATGTAGCTTTATTATAGATTTATATAGGGGTAAAACCCAAAAACACCTTGTTAAACTATACTCGACCGTGTACTGGTCCACAACAATAGGACGTGTTTGACACCTCTTATAACAATTCTAGAGGATACACCTTTTCAAATTCGTAAGCTCATTGAAATCCATTATTAGGGGATCAAAAATTTCCATATTAATATATGATTAAAAATACATAATTGATAACATAGATTGAAAGCTTAAATATACAAAAGTTTCCCTAAATACAATAACTTTATTAGTTATTGGTTTAGTTTAGTTATATTCTCATTTAAATGGTTAATTTTGTAAAAGTAATCATCCATAATGTTTACTTTATTCTTTTTTAAGGGCTAGAAATATGAGCAATATGGTAAAAGCCAATATGAAGGGAAATATTTGGATTTCCCAAAATGTTACAGAAAATATAATGTAAGAGAAATAGATAAAACAATATAATGATACAAACAATTTTATGTGCTATATTATTTTTGTTGTATAGAAGGAGAAGGTGTTAATTGGTGGGACTTTATCAATAATAATAATCTTGAGAAATAACCCAAACTAATGGGTTGGATGAAATTCTAGAAAACACAATCGATAAATATTTTTCATATAGTCTCTAATATAAAGTGGATGAGGATTTCCTGTCCCTCAAGGAACAAGATGAGAAATATATAGATTATTATGAATAAAATCTCACAAGACTTGAATGATATGCCTTATCCATCATAGTTACCACTGAATACAAGGCTGAACACTTCTTTGGTAGGATATAACATAGTCTACAAAAATCACTATTGATATGAGACTTTCTTAGCTTTGTCAAAATTGAATGTTGTTCTATCATGGTCAAAATAGAGATCAGTGAACCACATGAGTACCGTGTGTATAAGAATTAGAAAGTGGAGATTATTTATGCTTGTTTGATGGATAAATTCAATAGTGATAAGAAATTTCAAATTCCCATTATCCAAGGTGCAGAATGATGAACCTAGTAAATTGCTTAAGAGGGTGATGAAATACATTTGGTATGGGAAGGAAGGATGTGAATATTGCTAATAGAGATATGATAAATCCACTAATGAGTTAGAATAGAGTAAATATCTTTCCAACCCTCATCAAATTTTTCATTACTTAAACATCAAAAAACCATTTCACTTTGCAAACCAATTCATTAATATATGAGTTTTTTGAGACAACCAAAAACCTCAGAGGCAGCAAGTGTGAGCTTTTGCCATCACAACTATTAGGGTGAATGCCAATAACAAAGTAGTGATATGTCTTCTAGTTATTAATTAATGAATACAGAATGTAATTTTTGATTTTGGTTCCTTGCATTTCTTCATATGATGAACGTGTATTATAAATATTCATACACCACCACAAATCATGGAATTGGAGCTGTTAGTGAAAATATAAAATGGGGAAATTAGTGTATCCCTTGTTTGTAACTTCACACTTGTAAAAATATGTGGGGTGAAATTCCAAATGAACAATTCCATATTCCATTTCGAATAATTTAATGAATTTATAGGTATAGAATAACCATCCCTATATAGAGAAAACATAAATTACTTTAAGAAGGAAATGACTCTCCGTACTACAAATCATCATTCAATTCTATACAAGTGAAAAGAGGAGGATGAATTTCATTAGAATCTAAATATAAAGTAGGGATATTATTTCCCTATGAGATATAATATTTATCTCAAATGATTGTGTCAATTGGAAATATCATCCTTGAACATTCCCTTTGTTAGGGAATGCACAAATGTGTTTCCCATGGAATCTCTTAGTCGATAGGTTGTATTATAAATGGAGCTTATACTAGTGGATTTTTCATTATCCAAAAATCTATGTTGAATGTATTTTTTGGATCTTGAGGAGATAAGTAAAAAACTAATGTAGAATATTGATAAAGTGTGTATACACCCTTGTACTTCCCAATGGGCTACACTAATCCACTTCATCATGAAGATGGAGTAGTCAATGTAAATTTTCATTGGTTATAGTGAGTTATATAATATCATGATGAGGAAAAAGTATCATCTTCCATGTATTTTTTACTTGTTCGATCTACTATGAGGAGTCAAAAAATACTCTATGGTGGATCTGATGTTAGTGTTTTCCCATTTTAGGGTTAAAAAAATATGATTTCCCAAAGACATATTTTCATACTAGGTATGAGAAATTTTAGTTCTTAATAAATCCATTTTGAATTGTTAATTATCTATAAATTTCCATGGACTAGATTAGAAGATTCTTTATTAATTACCTGAATATATTTTATAGTTTTTAAAGATGATGTTCTAATATTCCCCAAAACCTTGGCAGTCATGAAGATCTTTTCAGAACAGTGCTAAAGATCGTAAAAAAGATGATTCATTATACCATGTAACGAAAGTGTGAATTCTGGTTGAAGGAAGTATCATTTGTAAGGAATATCATCACATGAAATGGGATATATTTGGACCCTTCAAAAATATAAGAAATCAAAAAATGAATATGGCCAAAATCTAGGATAGATATTAGTTTTTTCCTTTATTAACTGGGTATTATTAATAATTTGAGAGAAATTAATAGAAATTATCAAACCCTCTAACCAAGATAACATGAATGAGAATAAAGTTTTATTGGAATGATGTATGTGAAGAGAGATTCTAGGAGCTAAAAAGAGGATTGTCATTTCACTTTTCCGCACACTACCCAGAAGTGAAGAAATTTTCATGGAATTCAATGATACATTGAATAAGGGATTGGGATGTTTGTATATACAGGATGAACAATTCATGTACAATGATTCAAGGAAGTTGGAAATTAATGAACATAACTTCTCAACACATTATCAGGATTTGGATACATTGATTTTCACTTTGTAAATAAGGTAGATTTATCTCATTAGGGAGATGTGTGAAAGAATTATTGATCAAAATATCCTCATTTATATATGAACATAGAAAGGGAAGAATATTCACTGATGAATATGGTTAGAGATGGTCAAGGACTATGACTACTCAATTAAATACCATCCTCGGAATGATAAACAAGTGGTATCCACTATAAGTAGAAAGGATCAAACTATTTTTCATTAATTAGAATTTGGAAGGATCTGATCTTCTTGTATTTGAAAAGGGCGGACATTGGAATCATAAAGAATGGAACATCATCAACCATTTTATAAATTATTCGTCAACCATACCGTCTATATTGGTTAAATAAATCTCAAAGAGATGATGTTGGAATGAAAAAGAATGTGGAATCTATATTAAAATGTAAATCCTCAATTTTCATTGTCAATTAAGAAGGTGTGGTGAGATTTGGGCCATGACTATGTGTACCATCAAATCCTTAGTTAAAGGTGTGGTTGGATGATGCATATATCTAAACATTCTCCATACACACATGAATCACAATGATTTATTGAGATATCCAAGAACACTATTGGTGATAAAATATTATTAAAGAGATAATAGAATATAAATCACGTTGTATGTGTGTCAGCAAGTAAATACAGAAAGGAAAAAACAAAAGGGTATCATATAACTGTTACTCATACCAACATGGGAATAGGAAAACAAGACAATGTAATTTTTCACTGTTTCTCTGAAGATTCTAATAACATATAGTGCTATTTGAGTTTTGATAGCTCATATTACAATGAGTGATCACTTCACTGTGATTTTAGAGGACTTAATACAAGAATAACTCACAAGGATAAACATTAGGGAAGTATTCATGTTATATGGATGACCATAATGGATTGTATTGCACCAAGAATAACGATTTAACTCTATGTTCTGGTAGATTCTCCAAAATCCTCAAAATAAAATGTTATAATTTACAAGGAATTATCACCCTCTAATTGATGGAATGTCTTAGCGGGCTATTAAAACATTTGATGAAATGTGTAGAGCATGATCAATTGACATTAAATGATAATGGGAAAAATATATTCCCCTCAACTAGTACTTATACAAAAATATTTTATAATCAATCATCCAAATTTCCCACTATGAAGTCCATTATGGGAAGATGATCAGGGAACCTACAAGTTGGGATGATGTTGGGGAATGAAATCAACCAGGTCGTGATACGGTTGAGGAAATGGAGGATAAAGGATAAGACCATTCAACAAAACATTTTGTCTCCTCAGGGTTGATAAAAGAGAAATTGTGATAATAGTCGATGATAACTAGAGATTTATGATGAAAAAATGGTATTACTATGCATGTATCCATGGAATAATTTAGTGAGATTTGGGTAGAAATGAAATCATAGTCCAAGATATATCAGTTCCTTTTGTATCCTTGATCACATAAATGTTGTGGCCTATAAACTGACACTATAAATAATGTTATGTCAAATGCATGATGAATTATATATATCCATATTGAGGAAATAAATATTAAACCCCTCACATGTAATCAGTGAAGAGGTGGAACTGTTTAAGAATGATCCCTCATATTGTGAGTTGTCGGTGAAGATATTAGGTCATAGAGACAATGTTTAAAAAAATATTATAATTCACCTGGTCGAAGTGTTTTAGAGAAATAAAAAGCTTGAAGATGTGGTGTGGAACTAGGGGAGGTGATGAAACAGTGCTTCCCAATCTATTATTTTTGTGGGAAATGAAAATTTTGAGGGCAATATTTCTGAAGGTGGAAGATTTCAACAACCAAAAATATTATAAATACAATTCCTCTGTGATTTAATTAAATTTATTATTATGTAATGTTTTCATAGAAAACATATGCACTTAATTGGTTTTATTATATCCTATAAGATTTAAATGACTGTTAAGAATCATTACAACTTAAAATAACGTCGTTGAAAAGTTATACTATGATTAGTATAAATATATGTTTTTAACAATTCCAATTGACACACAAAAAAAAAGTGATGGCCACAAACATTAGGATCAAACCCTATAAAGCCCATTTATCAAAGTTGCTATGGGATATAATATCACAATGATGCTCTATTGACCAATCCCAATATGGGATCTAATAACTTATGCATGAGTGAAACAGTCAATGGGAAAAGATAAATCTCCTTGAGATCATAGACCAAACCATGTATGCCTAACCACTCTGTGAATGTCTCAATATCAAGAACCATACTCTTAGGGAGCTAGTGGGTGTCCTAAATAGGTATGTATATAGACCCTATAAATATTATTATGTATAGTTTTTATGTATTTTTTAATATATTTTCATCCTCATATAGAAAAATTATAAATTATTTTTATTTTGATATAATAAAACAAAAATAGTATTTTTGGATACTATTAATATTCAATTATGAAATTTAGATGGATGAATTAATGGATTTATGAAGTAAAGCATATTATAATAAAATATTATTAACAATTCATTTTTTATATAATAAATGATCATACAATTTCTATGAAGTAAAATGTAATTTATATAAGTGTTCAAATGATTTTATTGTAAAAAACCCATCATTTATCAGTATATACTAATTCTTATTTTAAAATTTTACGTTCACATATTTAGAATATAATTTTGATAAAATTAATATTATATTTGAAAATATAACACCAAACTTATTTAAAGGTGAATTTTTCATAATTTTCTATGACATACGACTTATCGGGTGAAAATTAAATACCCTTTAAATATACAGAGTCTCTTATGACATCATAAAGACCCAAATGTGATGTAATAAATACTATAACGGGTATCCCTGACAAAATAAATTTTTCACTTCCAAATATTTTGAATTTATGTATATTTAATAAATTTTATAAATTTTTTATAAAACCTCCAAAACTATTAATATATTTTATGTTTTTAATGTCATTTGTTTAAGAGTATGAATCACTAATAAATATGAATGGGTATTATTTTATTATGTTTTTCCCTTGGACAAAAATAATGGAAATCAGTCCCATTTGTACAAAACAATGGAAAAAAATATCGCGACCATACTTTTTCTTACATAACTATTACATCATTTTAATGAAAAACATCTTAATTGTGTTCCTAATCTGGGATCGAACAATATAGTATATTTAGAAAAAATCATAAATTTCATTTTAATAATAAAACATAAATAATATTTACATCTTTATTCTGCAGCTTCATAGTGGCCTTCGCACTGTCTTTAATACAATTAATCACTAGATGATATCCATAAATAATTTGTGATATAAAATCATGATAGGATGATATATAATGTCATGAATCAATAAAAAATGGATGAGAATAATAATCATAATCATAACATAATCTTGGGATTATAATCATAACCATGAGAGTAAGGTGTTGATGCATAAAAATGAAATATCGTGTCTTGGTGGTCAAAAACCACATATAGTTGTAAAAAAATCTAACAACATGTTCTCTCATAACATATCATAATAATCCAAACAACATCATTGTAATCAAATAATGTATCATGTTCAGGAATAATTCACATTATCTCCTGATATACCTAACTTTATACAATTCATTGGAGCACTATATAATTCCTAGTGTACCCAACACATCATAACATATACATAATCATGAATCTTAGATAGAACATATAACAATTTTTGTCATAAAATAACCCATGGAATAGAAATGAGTTACATGAGAATTTAATAAATCATTAATCAATGAATAAACCATTTTGTTCCAAAAATAAATACGGAATATCATATTTTTAAAATAGTCCTCAATATTGATTAAATATGAAGCATTCTCAAGAGAAGTAAAATATGTATTTTTCTAGAAGATTTTTGTTCGAAAAAATCATTTCATTTGTCATAAAACCAATTTGGAGAAATTTATATACTATAAATTAATAGTTATGTATAATTAAATGTCGTTTAAATAACATTAAAATAATATTCATACTAATATTGGAGTGAAGGAGGAAAACCCATGGAAATGGAGTTGTGTTCTAGAATCCCTATGCCTTACATTCAAATTCTTTCATTGCATTAATATTATGGATAATAAAATTAGAATAAAAAATTAATAAATAAATCAATTCTTATACATTAGTAATATTTATTATAGTTTTATTATGTTTTTTAGGTAAATTTTTATGTGTTTTAATGTTCAATTTCATCGTTTGGGAGTGTTCTTTTGCTTGGTTTTCATAAATAGTTCACTTGTATACATGCATGAATGAACCTGTAAAATGGGAATAATTGTAAAAAAATGATATAATATATTAAACTTGTGATCAAATAAGTTTAATTGGTATGATATAATATTTTTTTAGATATTTGTATTATTTATTAGATTACATGTTGATGATATTCATTAGGATTCGTTTATTTGGTTTTTGATCACTAACAAACTCATGTATTTTTATTATGTATATTCGTTAGATCATAACTTAAATATTATTATAAAATAAATCATAATTTTTTAAAGTCATTATTATGGATTTATAAATATCCATGATTGAGGTAATGTTAAATGAAAACTTGTCATCCTAGAAGGTGATCAATTAACAGCTAATGGATGATGTTTTCATTTATTAGAATAAAAGGAGGTGGGGAAGGGTTTTGATGATAGATTATTCCACAAACCAAATTATGTTCCATTATATATGCAATATTAGGGTTATCATTATACTAAGATAATTTTAGTTTTAGAGGGACTAAAAAAACATAATAAAATAAAATAAAATTATATTAAAATGAATGGGGATTTTATCTCTTGAATTATCCTCCTTGATAACCTCCTTTGGAAAATTGGAGTGGGTATTTTTTTAGAAAAAAGGATCCTAGACATAGGGTACCACTTGGGATTAGTATTGAGAATAAATTATACATGCTTCAAGGATTTTTATGTATGGGGAGAAGGGGTGGTCACCTGTGATATTTATAGTGGGAGAAGAAGAGTTTTTTCGATTATTTTATTTATTAGTTTATTATTATTGCTCAAAACAGTCAATATTTTTTATTCCCCTGATTAAATATAGTACATAGTTTTGTAGTTTTCAATATTATCATCCTACTTCATACATACATTAGACATGACTCGTTAATTAATGTATTTGTTAAATACTGTAAATTATTGAATTTCAATATTCATATAAAATTTAACTATTTTAGAAACATTACAAAAAAATCACCCTAACAATTTTCTGATCTATAAAATTAAGAAATAATCTCGATTTTATGAAAATAATTTCCTAAATAGGATAAATTAAATTCAAAATAAAAATCATTATTTATTTGAAAAATACATATTGAAATATTATTACCGATTTTATAACACATTGAATAAATAATTAAGGTATCATAATATTATATTATAATCTCAAGACAAAATAAATATTAATTTAAAAATCTATTTTATGCAATTATAATTTATTTTAAGTGATCATATTAATTACAAAATTATAAATAAATATTTAAGGCCTAAAAAATACAACCAAATTATATATCATTGTTAAAACATGTATTTACTCATTTCAATAAATAAATATATCATGTTTGCATTCATAAGACACCAAAATATTATTTACACATCCATTGTTGAGGATAATATTATTTTTTACAAATTAGTATTCTTAATGTGAACATTCATATTCCAATGGTCACGTTACTATTCAAGTTGTATAAGTACCTTAACATCGATAAATGAACCTTATTCCATCATTATTTATTTATAACGTTTTAATTTTTTCAATATATGATTTTATGTGAGTTATAAAATAATAAATAATTATAAAAAGGGAATTTACATTGGTAAAATTATTCCTTGTTCCATTCTTCCCCCTTATGAAATTTTTCCCTTGAAATTATGTTTCAAATACTGTAGTGACAACAACTGACGGTACTTATATTTCATTTCTTACTCTGGTTCCCATGTTTCCAATTCATACTTATGGTTTCCCCATATTACATTGACCATGTGAGTATACTTTTTACATAGAACTCTATCAATAAATTCCTTGATATTCAACGGATTCTCCTCATTTGTGATCTCATTTTACAACTATAACGCCTCTAAATTCAACTCATGTGAGGGATAAAATATGTACTTCTTCAATATAGATACATGGAATACATAGAGCACTTCAGATATGATATGTAAAAGTTATATTTTATAGGCCACATCTATGATGAACTCAATAATAATGAAGGGAATGATGTACCTAGTTCTTATCCTTCCTTTCTTCCTAAATATCATGATCATATTCTATGAAGACATGTGGAGTTCTACTTTGTCTCCAACCATAAAACTATTAGACTCATAGATGATTATATACATAACTGTAATTTATAATTTTGGATTCCTTGATGTTATTCTGAATGGTTTTCAATTTTTCTACCATTACTTCATTCACTTTCAGTCCTCACATCATATGTTCAATGACAACATCCCATCCTACAAGTGTTCTGAATCTTTACATATAAATAGATTTCTATAGAGCCATTTGGATTATTAATTATAAACTGTTGTTGTAAGAGAACTCAACCATAGTTCGGTGTTGGTCCAATAATACTTTTAATCCAACAAAAAGTCTCTAAACATTTATTCTAGATTCGTAGTAGTCTATTAATATTGGGAATTAGATTGAGGATAATAAGTGGTAATAATCTTCTGATCAGCGTTTAGACCATGATAGAGATTGATAATCCACTTAATGAGGCTAATATTAATTGTTAAAATAAATACTAATCATGTTCTTTATTATTAATAAACACCATTTTAGTGAATTTTACACTTTGAACATCATTTCACATTATGATTGTAATTCCTTCTTAAAATACACAATTTTGTGGTACATTTTTTAACATCATTTAATGTACCCAATGATAATTATTTTATTTTAATATTTAATATTTATGTTTATAATTATATTGGGAACAATTCATACTTGTGTAGTTTTGTAAGATTCACATTGGAAGGCCACCAAAATGGGATTTCAGGCACCCAATTCTTGAGAAGGAAGATTAGACACCAGCCCACTGATGAGAATGTGGGACCATTATATAGTCCCAATGAAGACCATATTTACTGGTATAATAGATAACATATAAAGGAGAAAATCATTTATCGGGTTCCAATGCTAATTCAGCCTCCTTGGTGGTTATTAAGGTGGCCCAATGTGGAGATAAAATTCTGGGCCAGATTCTATAGCCCTTAAAATCAGCTCACAAATTTAATCATATCCCTAAAACCACATATTCATTTGGGGTGAAAATTTATAGATAAATAGGGGCCATCTATAGATTCATTTTTTTCTACTATTTACCACTCCAATTAGTCCATATAGACGGTCTTACAGGCACCTCTATTCGGTGGAAGCAAGCGGGCTGCAACATCGGGTCAAGGGTTGAAAAGTCGCCTCTACCCTACATTCCACAACCCTTGGCCTACCATAATCAAGTGGGATCCATTGTAATATTGGGAGCTCAACCAAATCCTCTTGAAATTCCTATTGTAGGTAGTGTTAGTGGCAGAGTTTATCATCTTTTGAGCTTCCTTTCATTGTAATGTAATGCTGTGATTTTGTTGTCTCAAGTTTGTCTTTCACTACTGTAATTTTACACATTACCAAAGAATGTAAACCATTGGTAAAGGCCTGGAAACTGTTGGTATATAGTATAGCAATGGTACCCTCAACCGTGGGAAAGTAAGGCATGAAAATAGGCCTATACAAATGGTTCTGTGAAAACTTTTTGTATAGGTGTCAAAATAGATTGTATACCAACGGTTTGCTTCAAACCATTGGTATATGTGTGTTAAAGTATAACATATAACAACAGTTTATAAAACGTTGGTATATGTGTGTTACAATTATAACAATAGTTAAACACTATTAGTATAGTGAGAATATGGCCAGCCATAATGTTATATGAACGGTTTTTTTATAACCGTTCATATAAACCTATACCAACGGTTATAACAAAATGTTTGTATAGTTATATTATAGTATCTATACGAATGGTGTTGAAGCCGTTGGTATACAATTACTCAGCTCCACAGTAGTATGCCCCTCTCCCCTCTCCAGACCTGCAACAATACATCAACCCCTCTCCAGACCTGCAATAACACAAATAAAAAATCCCCATCCAAAGTATTAAAAATTTATAATTCTTTCTAGAATTTTGAAATTTATAAATTCAAATTCAATAACACCCATATGAGAAAGGCCAACATGTTATAGGAAATGAAATAACACCCATAAGAGTATTCCACATTTATTATTCATTCCTCACTCAAACCACAACACCAACACACATAAGAGTATTCAAAATTTATAATTCATTCCTCACTCAAACCACAACACCAATACACACAAGACAAACAACCTACATTTTATAGGATGAACATGGGATGTTAAGTCATGGTCATGGGTTGAGTATCATAACACCAAAAGAAAAACTAGGGTAGAGTTTCAAGGTTCATGATACCCATAAGATATACAATGGTAGTGGTCATGTGATTAGACCTAGGATGAGTTATAGGAATCACATGGGATGTTTATAATCCTCAATGATTATGTATCCATGAATAAATGGTTCCTTATGTGTTATTATGAATCATTGGACAATATAAACATATGAAATGGGTTACCAGTATAGCCTACATGTTTTTCATAGGATTTTCAATTAGAATAAATGGGTATGTGGCTAACTGTAATTTTCTCTCCTAGGTGTGATGTGAGATGAATCCCCATTGTGGGTAGTGGGTATAAATATTCCAATAATTCATTGGTATTGGGTTCCCAAAGGGAATTTGGTTTGGTCCTAGAACCCACTGTTTGAGGATGGGATTGAGGTTATACATGGGGCTTTGGTGTCACCATATGTATTCCTCACCATTGGGGTATTTTTATGAGTCTTTGAAAATTATTTTTCAAGAATCTATATATAGCCCTGTTAACAAATTTTTTATATGGTATGCTTGAGTGTTCATATGTTTCATATGAAATCATTATATGATATTTATTTGTTATATGTTATAGTATAGAATGAACGAACCGTGATCATGAATTAGAACATGAGTGTTGGTGCATGTTCAGGATGGGATGTCGAGACTCATTCCTAATATAATTCATGTTTTCTATATATATTATGACCCCTTGTGTTTCAATCTATGACTTGTGAATATTTTTTCTAATAACGTATGACCAATAGACCATATTTAATTTTTCATCCCTCAATTTCAAAAATATATGTGTAGCCTTGTGAATATTTTCCATATGACAGTTGTTAATTTCACTTAAAATATCGTCTTTTTCAAACAAAAGTGAGAAATGTTGAGTGATATCAGTCACACCGTGCCTCAGATTGATGTGGAGTTGACTCGTACCCATTATAAATGATCCATGGATAGTTTGTTGGGGAGGATTTTGGGGGTGGGCGGTGGGCTGTCCAGGTGGGGTGTTCAGTGGGTGGGGGGCTGTCTGGGATGCGGCCAGTCCCGGGGGGGGATATTCGGGGGTGGGGGGGGGGGGGGCTGTCAGGAGTGCGTTTTCAGCCACTGCGGTAACACGACACCTCTAATTGACGTGTCTTCTGAACATCCATTTCACAATTAACCCACTCTTATTTGTCGTCTTATTTCATGGTATTCCGAGGTCGTTTGGCTGGTTTCGACCACACCATGCATGTTTTTTCAAGCGCGCCAAACACCTAAAAAACAAATATTCTACTATTCCGCGCATTCCGCACGTTCTAATGATGTGTCGTCTTTTCTTACACCTCACAAATAATAATTAGGGTGTTTTCGTCTGATTTCAAGTCATTATGATGTCGTTCGTTATGTATTTGACTGTAAAACACATGTTTTGGCCATCTACGACATGCAGAGTGCATTTTCAGCAACCTCAGTCACATGACACCTCCGATTGACGTGTTTTCCAACTGGACATTTCAAAATTTATCCACCCATTGTTTTTGTCCAATTTCAGGGTATTCTGAGGTCGTTCAGCTAGTTTTGACCACCCCATTCACGCTTTTCAAGTGATCTAATCACCAAAAAAACACATATTCAGCCGTTCCACTCAAAACATGCATCCAAATTACATGTTGTCACCGCATACACCTCACAAATTATAATTTAGTGTGTTTTCGTGTGATTTCACGTCATTCCGATATAGATCGGGATGCATTTGATTGTTAAATGCTTGTTTTGGCATTTACGACATGCGAAATGTTTTTTGGCCACCACAGCCACATGACACTTCTGATTGATGTTTCGTCTTGCCGAACATTTCACAATTCACCCAACCTTTGTTGTCGTCTGATTTAATAGAATTCTAAGGTCGGTCGGCTGGTTTCAACCACCCCATGCGTGTTTTTCAAGCACGCCAAACACCTAAAAAACACATATTCGGTTGTGCCATGAAATCCGCGGGTCTGAATGATGTGTTGTCTTTTAATACACCTCACAAATACTAATTACAGTGTTTTCATGTGATTTCAAGTCATTCTGATGTCGTTCGGTAAGCATTTGACCGTAAAACACATGTTTTGGCCATTTACGACACGCATAGTGTGTTTTCAATCACCATGGTCACAAGACACCTCCGATTGAAATACCATCTAGCCAACCATTTCCCAGTTCACCCATCCTTTGTTATATTATGATTTCATGGAATTCTGAGGTCTTTCGCCCGGTTTCGACCATCCCACGAATGCTTTTCAAGTGCACAAAACACCTAAAAAACACATATTCAGCCATGCCACACAAACCGCACATTCGAATGATGTGTCGAATCCTTGTACACCTCACGAATAATAATTAGGGTGTTTTGGGTGATTTTAAGTCACTATAATATCATTTCTTATTCATTTGATTGTTAAATGCATGTTTTGGCCATTTACGACATGCAGAGTGCGTTTTCAGCATGTGCGGTCACACGACACCTCCGATTGATTGGTCGTCTTACCATCCATTAAAAAATTCACCCACCCTTTGTTGTCGTCCGATTTCATGGCATTCTGAGGTTGTTTGGCAGGTTTTGACCACCCAACGCACTCTTTTCAAACGCACCAAACAACTAAAAACACATATTCAGCTGTTTCATGAATACCGCGTGTCCAAATGACATGTCGTCGCCTCGTACAACTCATAAATAATAATTACAGTGCCTTTGTGTGATTTAAAGTCATTATAATGTCGTTCGGCATGCATTTTACCATTAAACGGATGTTTTGGCCATTTACGACACACATAGTGCATTTTCAGCCACCGCGGTCACACAAAAAATCTGATTGACGTGATGTCTGGCTGACCATTTCACAATTCACCCACCCTTTGTTTTCGTCCAATTTCATCGCATTCTGAGATATTTCGTCTAGTTTTGACCACCCCACACACGCTTTTAAAGTGAACCAAACAACCAAAAATAGATATTCAGCCGTGTCACGCAGACCATGTATCTGAATGATGTCCCCTCTCCTTGTACACCTCGAAAATAATAATTACGGTGTTTTCATGTGATTTCAAGTCATTACGATAATGTTCGGTATGCATTTGATCATTAAACGCATGTTTTGGCCATTTACAACACGCAAAGTGCATTTTCGGGCACCGCGGTCGCACAACACCTCTGAATGACGTGTTGTCTGGCCGAACATTTCACAATTCACCCACCCTTTGTTGTCGTTCGATTTCGTTGCATTTTGAGGTCGTTCGGCCGGTTTTGTCCACCCCATGCACTCTTTTCAAGTGCATCAAACACCTAAATACACATATTCAGTTGTGCCATGCAAACTGTGCATCCGAATGATGTACCGTCGGCATGTACACCTCACGGATAATAATCTGGGTGTTTTAATGTGATTTAAAGTCACATTGATGTCGTTCGATATGCATTTTACGTTAAACACATCTTTTGGCCATTTATGTCATCCATAGTGCATTTTCGTCCAACGCGGTCACACAACACCTGCGATTGATGTGATGTCTGGCCGACCATTTCACAATTCACCCACCCTTTGTTGTCTTCTGATTTCATGGCATTCTGAGGTCATTAAGCCAGTTTTGACCACCCCATGCACTCTTTTGAATTGTGCCAAACACCTAAAAAACACATATTCAGCTGTGTCGTACAAACCGCACATCTGAATGATGCGTCGTCTCCTCGTACACCTCATGAATAATAATAAGTGTGTTTTCATGCGATTTCTAGTAATTATGATGTCGTTCGGCATGGATTTGACCGTTATATGCATGTTTTGGCCATTTACGACAGATAGAGTGAATTTTCGGCCAGCATGGTCACACGACACCACCAATTGACATGTTGTCTAGATGACTATTTCACAATTCACCCACCCTTTGTTTTCGTCCGAATTGATGGCATTATGAGGTGGTTCGACAAGTTTGGACCACCCCATGCTCGCTTTTCAAATGTATTAAACACCTAGAAACACATATTCAGTCGTTCTGCGATAACCGCACATAAAAATGACACGTCGTCTCCTCGTACCCAAAAAGAATAAAAATTAGAGTGCTCTCTTGTGATTTCAATCCATTCCGATGTCGTTCGGCATTCATTTGACTATTAAATGCATGTTTTGGCCATTTACAACACGAAGAGTGCATCTTTTGCCACCGTGGTCACACGACAGCTTCGATTGATGTTCCGGCTCGCTGACTATTTCAAAAATTCACCCACCCTTTGGTGTCGTCCAATTTCATGGAATTATGAGGTCATTCGACTAGTTTTTACAACCCCACACACGCTTTTCAAGCACACCAAACACCTAAAAAACACATATTCAGTCGTCCCATGAAAACCGCGTGTCTGAATGACGTAGCGTCTGCTTGTACACCTCAGAAATAATAATTCGGGTGTTTTTGTGTGATTTCATGTCATTCTGATGATGTTTGGCATGCATTTGACTGTTAAACACATGTTATTGATTTTTACGACATATGGAGTGCGTTTTTGGCCCATTCGTACACACTATACCTCGGATTAACGTGACATATGACTAACAATTTCAAAATTCACCCACCCTTTTTTGTCGTCCGGTTTCATGGAATTCTGAGGTCGTTCGGATAGTTTTGACCACCCCACCCACGGTTTTCAAGCACGCCAAACACCTAAAAACCACATATTCTGTCGTGCCGTGCAAAACGCATGTCCAAATTACGTTTCGTCTCCTATTACACCTCACAAATAATAATTACGCTGTTTTCATGTGATTTCAAGTCATTTTGAGGTCGTTCGGCATGCATTTGACCGTTAAATGCATGTTTTGGCCATTAATGACAAGCAGATTGAATTTTCGGCCACCGCTGTCACCCAACACCTCTGTTTGACATGCTTCCTAGCCGACCATTTCAAAATTCACCCACCCTTTGATGTCGTCCTATTTCAAGGAATTTTGAGGTCGTTCGGTTGGTATTGACCACCCCACACATGCTTTATAAGCATGCCAAACACCTAAAAAACAAATATACAGTCATGCCATGAAAACTGCATGTCTGAATGATGTTTCGTCTCCCCATACACCTCAAAAATAATAATTAGGTTGTTTTTGACTGATTTCAAGTCATTTTGATGTCGTTCGGAATGCATTTGACCATTAAATGCATGTTTTAGCCATTCACGACTCGCTGAGTGCGTTTTGGGCCATCGCGGTCACACGAAACCTCTGATTGACCTGCAGTCTGGCCAACCATTTCACAATTAACCCACCCTTTTTTCGTATGATTTCTTGGCATTTCGAGGATGTTCAGATGGTTTTGACAACCCCATGGACGATTTTGAAAAACACATATTCAGTCGTGCCATGCAAACCATGCGTTTGAATGAAATTCTCCCTCCTCGTACACCTCACGAATAATAATTAGGGTTTTTTCATATGATTTATAGTCATTATGACGACGTTCGACATGCATTTGACTGTTAAATTCATTTTTCGGGCATTTATGACACAAGGAGTGCATTCTCATCCATCACGGTCACACAACACCTCTTATTGATGAAGTGTTAACTCTTAACCATCACAAATGACTAATTTAAAATTTTCCTAAAGTATCAACACAATCCGAATGCGTTTGATTATTTTTCTGTATGTCAGTTGTTGTTTTCAAATAAAATCTGGCTCATTTCTAAGAAAATTGAGACACTTTTAGTGGTACCGGCCACACCATTCCTCGGATTGATGTGGGGTTGACTCATACATGTCAAAAATGTCCCATGGATCATTGTGATAAAGTATAAATAGAATATAAATACATTTGGTCCATTTTCCATTTGCCAGTTTTTGTTTTCACTTAAATTGTTGTCCATTTCAAATAAAACAGACACACATTGAGTGGTGCCGACCACATCGTGCCTCAGATTGAGGTAGGGTTGAGTCTTACAGGTAACATATGACCCATGGATCGTTTTTACTAAAGTCTCAACACAATACAAAGACCTTTGACCAGCTTTCCATATGCCAGTTGTTTTTTCTTAAATGGGTGTCATTTTTAAAAAAAAGTAATACACTTTGAGTGATACCAGCCACACCACTGCTCGGATTGATGCGGGGTTGACTTTTATACGTCACATATGACTCATGTATCATTTTACAAAAGTACCAACACAATTAGAATGCGATTTGTTGGTTTTCTGTTTGCCAGTTAGGCAAATCGTGCAACAATAATGATTATATCTTATACGAAAACTATATACATTGTTCATTATGTGCATCCCATGGTTCATGGTTAGGGAAAATCATGAAAATTTCATCTAATATATATCCCTATATGGTTGGTATAGACCTTGTTGGTTGGACTTAAAATTTTCTAATAATCGTGAGGCATAGTGTTTTTTACACCAACCAGGGTTCCGAGATCCAAACAAGCCCCAAAAGCCCCATAAACCATTATAACATCATTAGGATTCCATATTTGGTCAAAAATAAAGAGTTATACTGAATTCAAAAATATCCATACCTGAGTGAAAAAAAGGGATAAAAAATAGAGTTATACAGAATTCAAAAATATAATGGATCAATCTTTCCTGATCACCATTACCATCAACACTATCATCATCAGCCTCATCCTCGCCAACATCTCTTTCCATGTCTTCATCATCGTCATCATCCCCATGCTAATCCCCGATCCCATCCTCTCCCTCGTCCTCATCCTCTTCCTTGCACTCGTCTTCTTCATCATCCTCGTCATCACCAAGAACTCCATCATCTCGGCCGCTACATGAACTGCCGCCTGTTTCATTGGATAATGCACCCATTGATGAAAATATATGTCGGGACAAGCCACACTGGCCTCTGGTGGATATGATGAAGATAATGCTTTGATCATTTTCCCTAATTTCTTTCTACCTCATTTAAACATGTTCTTCCAATGCTATGACACATTTATCAGACTTTCTTGCAAGCTCCTTGACCTGTTTACTACTCGGTGGTACTAGAATAGATACCTGGAGAGGGACCGATACCTTATCGGGGACTATATTCTTTACCAGGTCGGTATCATACTCGACTAGAGTGCTCATCTCCCAAAACCTGATATAAATGAGCTTGTTGCCCTAAATTGTCAGGTTCCTCAGCATCAAGGCCCTCTAAAGAAGCATGTTAAAAATATTATTAGATTATTAAATTTTAAAATACATATTAAACATAGAAATAAACAAATTAGAACATATATTATTTTCTTGTGTCAGTTCATTAACCGCAGTTCCATATTTTTTCCATCTACTTGAGAAAAACAATTTTTTCTCGAGGGAGACATCCTTCAATATTCAAATTTTTCTTTTTTTAATGACATTGGAACAACATAATATGCAAGTATAATCATATATTCAATATTCAATAAATCACATAATTTATGTGGGAATCAATAAAAAGGGAAATCCATAAAGAAAAATTATAAACAACTATATTGTGCCAGCATCCTCTCATGATCTGACATAATAGTGCTCCCAAAGTGTAGAGGTATTGATTTGAATCGATGTTTTTTTTTCAAAAGATTCCTAAATAATATTTAATAATAAATAAGAAAATATTAATTAAAAAATATGAAAATTGTTATTTAAATACCTCAAATGGGACTAATAACTTAAATTTGGTAGTCACCCAATGGGTAATCACTTGGAAATATTTCTCTATCAGGAAATCATCCATGATAGGTATTGTCTCCAACTCCGTGCCCCAGTCTATCACACCATCCAACATACATTTCATGCTTATAACCTATCCAAATCTCTTCTAGCCCCATTAAATGTGTTGGGTGTGAACCTTCTCCGTCAAGGATGTTAAACTGAAGATGAAACCCAATAGATTAATTCATATAAAAATACTACCTTAAATCCAATAGATTTTTTTCCCCAGATTTGTGCCCACACATTATCCTTCACTTCTTATAGCAGATATCTCCAATAGAGAGGGTAGACCGGAATGATTGTAGACGCCGGAAAAGTCGTTGCTCCTCAAACGAAGTTCCGGATGAGGAAAGCGAGGTCATATTTGGAGTCAGAAGCATGTTTCGGAAGGCCCGAAGGCCTTACGCGAAATATCGGAGGCCCGCGTGCAATCTTGGCTAGGCGCGCGCAATCCTTCCGGGATTCGCGCAATGGGGCAAGTCGGTGTGTAATTTTCCCGCGCCCGACGTCCCTGCATGACCGTATTGCGCGCCGGGCCCGTATTTCGCGCCCGGGCCGTATTGCGCGACCGCGAACCGAATAGCGCGCCCAGGGTTGGCAATAAATACAAGGCGACCCCCAACGTTTTGGAGGTTTCCAGAATTCGATGAGTCGCTCGTGCGCGCAATTCCACCTCCTCCGCGTGCAATGCCGATCTTCAGGTAACCTTCTTTATTTTGCACAAGTAAGCCTCGGGGTTCGCCTTCGCGTGCAACCCCTTTGGCTTCTTTCCTTTGACCAACTCTTCACCCGAAGGCCTTCGCGCGCAAAAGAAGCCTCTTGCGCGCAATTGCCCCCCGGGTGCGCGCAATCCAGCCCGATTGCGCGCAACCCCCTTTACCATGTGGTCATTCGTTAAAGAATGGGCCGTTGCCCCCACACGCCATCATAGGCCCAGTGCGCGCAATCTCCACCTTCCGCACGCAATGCGCTGTCCCAATTGCGCGCCAGCCCGCCATATTGCGCGCCGACCCGCGGTATTGCGCGCCAAGCTCCTCTTTTGCGCGCAAACCGCCAGGGTCGCCCCCTTTGACCCCTTGAGGGTACCCGCCTGTGTGGTGCCCGATGATATTCATCTCGGGTGCCCGAACCATGCATTGTCTTCCCGTGCGGCCCTCCAGGCTCGCGCTAAGTGACACGGACCCATCAGCGGCAACTTCATCCCGCACGACGTTAAACTGCATACGTCCGTGCTGCAGGACGGTAAACTGCCAAGCTTCCTCGTCCAACATGACGTTAAACTGTACTACGTCCAAGCTGCATGACGTTAAACTGCCTAGCATATCGTCCGTGCTGCACGACGTTAAACTGCCAAGCATCCATCGTCCTCAACACACGACGTTAAACTGTACTTCGTCCGGCAAGACGTTAAACCGTCCGCTTCATCATCAACACACGACGTTAAACTGTACTTCTTCCGGAAAGACGTTAAACCGTCCGCTTCGTCCTCAACACACGACGTTAAACTGTACTTCGTCCGGAAAGACGTTAAACTGTTCGCTTCACCCGATCCCGTGCCCCGCACGCAGGGTCCCCCCCGGTTTGGATGTGGCCCCCACCTGCTCGTCTCTGCAGGGATTTCGGGATTGCCCCTCTTTAGAGACGATTTATTGAAGTGGCCTTCTCCCACGGGGGCAGGGTATTACAAACCCCTAGTTTCTTGTGGGGGACTGCACATGTGTATCTCTATTGGGCTTCCCCACTGCCGAAGCCAGTGGAGGGCGTGACAGGGATCGAGGTGTCTCTAACCTTCGGCCCAAGTCCCTCTTCAACTGAGCTTTGCCGCACTCGGGTTGCCTGAGTGCGTAAGTCCTGACAGAATGAACTACGTGGACTTTGATCCCTGTCTTCTAAAAAGGGTACGTAGGAAGCCTCCCTGAGGTTCAATCCCACCACCTGGTCGTCCCGGTCGTATTCACGTCGGTTCGTCCATCAGTGGACCCCTCTCGGGTTCACATTCGCGTCGATTCACCTATGAATCCGCCTTTTTGGGAGACTGCACGTGTGTATCTCCATTGTGCTTCCCCACTGCCGAAGCCAGTAGAGGGCATGATAGGGATCGAGGCGTCTCTCACCTTCGGCCCAAGTCCCTCTCCAACTGAGCTTTGCCGCATATGGGCCTCCTTAGAGTGTAAGCCACAAACACCAGCGTCCAGCATGACGTGAAACTGTGATCCACCCGGCCGTTCCATCCCCGTCTGTGCGAGGTGGTTAGGTTCAATCCTCTGCCTGGCATCCTCGACCTCCTTTTGAGTCGGCTTGCCATCGTCCAGCATGACGTTAAACTGCACATCTGAACTACGCTGACTTTGATCCGCGCTAACGCGCGGTATGTAGGAAGCCCCTACGGGGTCCAAGCTCTTCACTGCATCATCCATCCTGATCCTTACCCGGGCCGCCACATCCCGGTGGGGTCATGCCACTTCATTCCACTCCACTTTACTCGGGAAGCCGCCCATGTGCTGGCCCCAGTGTCGGAGGTTCCCCGCAAGGGGTTCTGTCATCTGATCCACTCCTCGTGTTGATCAGTCTGATGCCGTCCCCGCTGGACGTTAAACTCGCGGCATACCCCGTGTTAAACATGGGAAGCTGAGGAAAACCTCAGGTAACGCAGTTCCCCACACCCAGTGCGGGATGCCTCAGGCCATCACGCCTTCGAGAAGCCCTATTAGGGACGGAAGGCAGACATGCAGAGCCGCGATGTTAAGACACGCCCCCAACACCCAGAGCTACCCGGTCTCCTCACCGCAGGTTGCTGCCCCGAACAGACTCCTTGGAGCGTCTGGGTGGAAGCAGCGTAATTAACCGGTGTCCATGAAGATATGGCGCCGGGAACGAGATTCACGAACATTCTTAAATCTATGAGGGAGACCCGGATTAGGCGACGAGTTCCGAGGAGACGTCCACGGAAGGAGGAGCCGACATCCAATCATCCCGGTTTCGATCAAGGAGCAGACATCCCTGAATAAGGGACGGATGCCACCCGCCTTTGGAAAGCGGGACTGCGGGGCCACAAGCCGCGCTCCCATCCCCTCGGGTCGACGGGCGCACGCGTGAACGCGTCCTAGCGGAACAGCGTCCCGACGCACATCCGCACCGAAACAGAAAAAATGGTGAACACGACGTGAATCTCTTCTCCTCAATACAAAGACTGATAGCTTTCAGAGGTGTTGTAAGACTAGCATGTTGCCCAACCAAGCATTCAACATCGGGGCACGGAGCCCGCCAGGGGCTGGGGAAGGGAAATCGGGCACTCCATCTCACGACGTCGATGGCCTGGGTTCCCCCCACGGAAGGCGTCGTGGCACTCATGATTGGTTGTCGATTCCTTTTCCTGTCAGTATTAACAGGTTCTTCTCCCTGCTTTCAGGAATCTGGTCGCCCAATCCAGTGCCCGATCGCTGCCCGCCCACTGGCGTAGGGGTAGGGGAAACACTGACGCGGCTACTCCGCGCGGTCCCGCCCGTTCCACAGCCGTCCCAGCAGCCGCAACTGCGGGACAACCACGCCCTCTCTCCCCCTCGGAGGTCATCCAGAGAAGGGTGATCAACAACTTGGTGCGGAGATATGAGGAAGAGGGAGTCATCCCCACTAGGGACATGGCTCGCCTAGACCTCGAGGAAGCTGCACCTCGCCACCAACGCCACCCCCGAGGGCCGCGCAGGGAGGCACCGCTGCCTACCTCGACGGCCAACCGCTTCGGGAGTTTATCCCCGGAACGCTCCGACAGCTCCTTCCCCTATGCGGATGAGGTGGAGGATGTCTGGGACCACCCTATCCGAGATTCTCTCCAGGGATCCGCGATAAGGGCTCCTTCCAGGTCACGTCGAAACCGCCGCCCGGCTTCTCAGGTCGAAGAACGGGCTCTCCACCTGCCTGCGCCGCTGATCCCAACTCGTCTGTCCCGACGCCAACTTCGGGCATGAGAGGAAGAGGACGCCCATCTTGGGGCCCTAGAAACAGCGGCCGCGTTGGCCCAAGCCACTGCTGGCTCCAGTCACCAGGCCCCTGCGCATCCTGAGCAGGGGCACTTCTTTGCCCGACCTGGATCGAGGCCCCGACCGCCCCAAAGGCAGGTTGGGTTGACTCTCCCGGTTGCTGGTACATGCAATAGCCACCGCGGACCACCGCGCGGTAGCGCTTTCCACCAGCAGGGTCTACTACGTGTGGCCGATCCAAGAGGCATGGGTCATCCCACCTTCCGATCCCGGTCCGGAGGCCTGCCCGGAATCATCTCTCCCCGCGTCCCCATTGATATCTGTCCCGGTGCTCCTCGCACCTTGGTTTCCAGCCTTCTTGGCCCCAGCACCAGTGCGGCCAGAGGACACCAGGACAGAGATCAGCCACGCCCCGAAGAACCACCCAGGGGCAGGAAGGCGAGGCGTCGACGTCGAGGGAGGAATGTTAGGGAATTCCGTACAGAGATCCGACCGGTTCGTTTCTCTGATACAGAGGCGGAGTATGATTCGGCGACAGAGCCCTCCCCCCGATCCCGCCAATCAAGGGTAGGGGTAGGAATGCGGCACGTCAGCCTCGTACTCCCCGAAAGCGAGATCGATGTGATCCTCGCTTCTCTCCGAAGGTATATCCGGAGTAGCGAGGGCCTGGTAGACCCCCAAGGATCAAGCTTGCGGTTGGTACCGGCCCCTCCAGAAGAGCCTTCTGCCTCGATCGGAGAAGCCGGAGACCTTTTCTGGGGACCGATGGTCAAGCCACGATCTAGTTCACCCTCGGCGAGCACCGACGCTACGGCAGGATGTTCGCTCGCCGGTCCTTCCTATCGTGATGTGGTAGCTGGGGCACCGCCACCCTAAGAGGGTGGCCCGAGATATGGAGGCCAATCGGCCTGCTCGCCGTATTCACCGCCGGCCACCCCGCCGGCCCGGCGGCCCGCCTCGGCACCACTGCCGGTTCACCGTCCATTCCCAGTCGCTGAAGGGGACAAAGAAGACCTGGGTCCCGAGTTTGAGTCGTGGAGCTTCAGGACCATCCTTGCAGAGGGCCACTTCCCTGAGAAGTTTTGGCCAGTCGCAGGATCGGACTTTGATGCACCAGAATCGCTCACCCCGGATGAGTTCGAATGCTTCCGCCAAACTCTCCGGGAGACTCACTCCCGTCTTCACCACCTAAAAATGCCATATCCCGGGATTCAAGTTCACCTGGAGGATATTGGTGAGCAGTGCCGTCAAATTGACCTGGCCACGCTCCCCGCGGTTCGGCACCCCGGGTCATTTGGGCACCACAAGGCCCTCCAACAACGATGCGTTGAGTGTTTTCAAGTGCTCCGAAAGGTTATCGAGGAATCCACCCCCCACGTGTATATCCGTGGATGGTGGTAGTACGCTGCCCTACGCTTTAGTGCGTTTCGCCGACAGCCCGATTCGTTGGGTGGCCCTGAGGGTACATCCCCAGGGACGAAAACGGTCAATATGGCTGACCTGTCGGGAGAGGGGAACGACTTGGAACTTCTCGACGGGGGCTCTCCCCCGAAGACAAGCCGTCGTTGGACCCATCAGTGAGAGTTAATCATCACCAGAGGAACCTCCTGGGTCTCCCCACACCCACTGAAGCACTGACGTTGAGCCGAAACGTCTGCAAAGGTAAGGAGCACGGTGGGGCTATAAAGCTCGCCGACCCATCTGCCTCCATGCAGAGGGCAGAGGAGGATCCCAAAAAGGCCACGCTACGTCAACAGCTCTCTGAGAAGAAGAAGCTAGTTGACCAGCTCCTCGCTGAGCGCGCTGCAGAGCGGCGGCTTGACTACGGTGATCCTAGGCCAGGACAGCAGGGACAGGAACAACCGCTCCTCGACGAGACTCTCCCGGGAAACCGTGATTATGCCGTGTTTGCCGACAGGGGAGAGGCCATTGCCTATGTCAAGAGGGCGCGGTATGATTCACCACACCCTCCCGAGCGGCGTGACCACCTGAGAGACCCCGCTCGTATTCCTCCCGCTGCCCCAAGGGCCGCTCCGCCCGCCATCCCACGAGCTGCCGAGTTCGACGACCCGGTCGACGACCCGATTGAAGGGCCATGCAATGCGCTCGTGGTTAGAGATCCTCGCCAGGACTGGAACCCATGTCCGGACGATCCGATGGAGGCACTCATCGCCCGCTTGGAAGCCTTGGAGACTCGGCAAGTGGCGATCCCACCGGACGACAAGCCATACCCAGCATGGGTGGATGACATGCCGACACCTCCGGGATTCGGGAACCCCACTTTCGCCCCCTTCAACGGAACTGGAGATCCGCCACAAAATTTGGCCCATTTCAACTTGAGGTGCGGGCCTATGTTGGGAACTCTGGCGCAGTAGGAGGCCGCTAAGCTTCGCTGCTTTGTCCAGACGCTGGGAGGGCCAGCATTTGTCTGGTACAGCCAGCTCTCCGTCGGGTCGATAACTAGCTGGGAGGACCTTCGTAGACAGTTCCTCTACCAGTTCAGTTCCACGACCCGGAAGACGAGTATCGCAGACCACTTCAAGTGCAAGCAAAGGCCTGATGAGCGAGTTGCGGATTTCGTCGCCCGATGGAAGGGTCTCACGTATTCCCTTGACATGCCATTGACTCAGGAGCAGTTGCTGACAATGTGCGTCGGGAACGTCAAGACCGAGCTGGTCCCTTCCTTGATCACTCAGAATTACCCCGGAGGATTCAGAGACTTCTCAAACAAAGCTCGACATCTTGAGGAATCCCTGCAACAGGCCAGTCAGGCACATCCGCTGCCTCCTATGATCCCTGCAAGGAGAGTCAATAGGGCTGAGCCCGCTGCTATTGCCCAGATAGAGGCCCCCAGGCCATTGGAGTTGCTGCCGGTGAGGCCAGCTCCACAGCCTCACAGGAATCCGCTTCCACGGGCTCAGTTCCCGGCCCAGCAGCGGCAGCCCCAGAACCGGCCGGCCCCTCCGCGTAATGTACCACCACAACCCAGGCGAGATAATCAGGGTCCACCTCCTCGAAAGGCCCCTCCAGCCCCTCGTCAAGACCACGCTCTCAGGGGCCTGTGATACCTGACTTACTCATTTCACGAGGATCAGGTCCCCGGTTATTTCCAGAGCGCCCTGGAGCAGAGGATTGTGCGACTGCCTGAGTGTTGGAGGCCAGAGGAGGCACATCTCACGGATAACCCCCGCTACTGCCCTTACCATCGGGCCCTGGGGAACACCATCCGGCGGTGCTACGTGTTTAAGGACTGGCTCCAAGACCATATTAACAACAATGTAATCAGGTTGGGCCCAGCTCCAGCACAAGTGGCGGGTGTGTTCGTGGGATCAGATGACGATAGTGGCGACGAGGACGAATGGCAGCTGGTCTCCGACCGCGGATCCCAGAAGTATAATAACTGGATGGCCCGCAAGACGATCATTCGCGCCCATGGAATCATCCGTGCGCGCTTGAATCAGCCTGAGCCCCCAGAATCTGCGGGTGCTGCTTCGGCATCGTCGTCCCAGCCTGCCTCTTCCGAGATGAGAAAATGGCGGCGGCGCAAGAAGGAAGAGCGTGCCCCACCAGTTCCGCCACTATCCCGCACTCTCGGCGATTTCAAGCCCCCGGAGATGGGGGTATCTCCTCGGATCCGCCCGGTGATGAGTGATTCGTCCGATGACAGTGTTGGGTACGCTTCAGTTAATACCGTCAAGCTGGTAAATCCCTTTTCGGTTCCCGACGTTGAAGAACACCAGGTAGACCTCCCTAGTGTCCCCGGTCGTCGCCACCGTCGGAGGAACCGCAACAACAGGAGTCGCTGGGGCACGACAGTTGGTATCTCCAGCCAGGCCATGCACGCCACTGAGACTAGGCAGCATGCTCAAAACCGAGCTCAGCGCGCGCATCCCCCCCATCCAGGGATGACGGATTCGCCTCCGCCACTATTTGTGGTGTGGGACCAGGTAGAACCGCCTCAGCCGCGCCACGACCAGCTCCGTCCTGCCACGAGTCCATCCCGGTCTCCTGGCCCCAGTACGGTGACTACTTCCCAGGCTTCAACCAATGAACAGCGAGATGCGCCAAGCACCAGTCGGCCGCCGGTCCAACCGGCAAGGCCCGTCATGCCTCCAACCGCAGAGCAACCTCCTGCAACCAGGGGCTCGCGCTTGGCAAGAAAGTATGATGTCCTGAAGCACTTGGCCGACATCCCAGCAAGGCTCTCCATCCTTGAGCCTCTGCGCCTGTCACCTGAGATGCACGAGGCGCTCGCTGAAGCACTGAAGAGCCCCCTCCAGTTTGAGACGGAGGTTGCGGCTGCAGAGTCCTTTCACGCCGAAACGATTGGGGACGACGAATGTCTGGCAGTTATCTCGTTCTCTGGTGAGGATGAAGACCCCCCTATATAGGGGCACATTCGTCCGTTGTATGTTACTGGCCAGTTCAATGGAATTGAAGTCCGGCGCTGTCTTGTCGACACGAGGTCTGGGATTAATCTGATTCCAACTCGGACGCTCCGGAGATTGGGGTTGTCTGAGGATAACTTGATTCCCTCCGACCTCAGGATCCAGGGGTACGACCGCACCGAGCAAACTCTGGTCGGCAAGATACGTTTGAAGACCCAGTTCGGTGACCTGGTTGCCAACACCGAATTCATGGTAGTCTCTCAAGACACTGCGTACAACGCATTGATGGGCATGCCATGGATCCACCTTCATGCGGCGGTTCCCTCATCATACCACCAATGCCTTAAATACTCCCTTAATGGTCGAGTAGGCGTGCTTCAGGGAGATGCCTCTCCTTTTTCCTCATGTGAAGCCCGCTATCTGGACGCGGACTATTACAAGATCAAGGATAAGTAGATCCTGGCAGGTGAGGTTGAGCCTGTCGCTGTTGGAAGTGATCCCTGGGCAAGTTTGGATGACGCATACGTCCACCCGATCCATCGGTTGGATGTAGCCATGGTCTCGACGGCCTGTGAGTCTCCTGATGAGATGACCACGACCACCCATGCCAGCACCAGCGGCCCAGCAGGATCTGGTAGCCCCAATGCAGTTTCCAACGCAGTCTCTCCCATGGATGATCCCTCCCCGAGTGGAGAGGACGTGGAAGATGCACCCCCAGCTTTTGAGGAGGGCATCTCTGCCACAGTCGATGAGTTAGTACAGGTAAACCTGGGAACCGAGGCAGATCCAAGAACCACATTGGTCAGTGCCACCATGCCCTCTGAGGAGCGACAGCAGTACGTGAACTTCCTCAGACAGCACCGTGATGTGTTCGCTTGGGGCTATGACGAGATGTCGGGGCTAGATCCCCAGGTAGCCGCCCACCGCCTTGGTCTCCCGGCGAACCATCGCGGGTTCAAGAAGCCTCCCAGGAAGATGAACCCATTCCACAGTGCCATGGTTGAGGCCGATGCTGACAAGCTTATCAAAGCCAACTTCGTGAGGGAAGTTCAGTACCCCAAATGGCTGGCCAACATTGTGCTGGTCAGGAAGAAGAACGGGCAGATCAGAGTCTGCATCGACTTCCACGATCTCAACTGCCACTGTCCGAAGGATGATTTTCCCCTTCCGGTGACAGAGCTGTTGATTGACGCCACGGAAGGGTTCCAAGCCCGCTCCTTCATGGATGGATACTCCGGATACAACCAAATCCGGATGGCCCCTGAGGATGAGGAGTTCACTGTCTTCAGGGCCCCCCAAGGCATCTTTTGTTACCAGGTCATGACCATCGGCCTGAAGAATGCAGGTGCCACCTATCAACGGGCGATGCACCGCATATTCAAGCCAATCCTCGACACACTGGTGGAATGCTACGTCGACGACTTGGTGGTCAAATCGCGCCAGCGTCAGGACCATCTCAAAGATCATGAGAAAGTGTTCGGCTTCCTCCGGTCTCGCTGCCTGAAGATGAACCCGTTGAAGTGTGCCTTCGGGGTCACCTCCGGAAAGTTTCTTGGATTTGTGGTAAGATATCGGGGTATTGAGATCGACCCGGAGAAGATCAGGGCGATTAGTCAGATGCCTCCCCCAGGTAATATTCGTGAACTACAAGTGTTCCAAGGCCACTTATCCTATATACGCCGATTCATCGCGAATCTGGCCGGCAAGTGTAAGCCCTTTTCTCGGCTCATGAATAAAGGTGCCACCTATGTATGGGATAAGGAGTGTCAGACCGCTTTCGAGGAAATCAAGCAGTACCTGCTTCAACATCCGGTTCTGATGCCGCCTGTATCTGGGAAGCCACTGGTCCTTTATGTGACCGCCCTGGAACGGTCCCTTGGTGCCCTTCTCGCCCAGAAGAACAATGAGGGAACAGAGAATAGCCTCTATTACATCAGTCGCATGCTCCTCGATGCGGAAGTTAGGTATTCCCCCATCGAGAAGAGCTTCCTGGCGCTCGTATTTGCCGTACAGAAATTACGGTACTACGTGCAGCACCACGAGGTACAATTGGTTTCTCGGGTAGACCCGTTGAAATATATCCTGAGCCGACCTATGTTGACTAGCCGTCTAGCACGGTGGGCTGTGATTCTCCAGCAGTTCGACATTAGGTATTTGTCTCAGAAGGACATCAAAGGGCAAGCATTGGAAGACTTTCTGGCTGCTCACCCAACCTCAACGGATCAGCCGCTGGATCTAGGCTTTCCTGATGAAGCCGTTCTCTCGGTCGATCGTGCCGATCCATGCTGGCAGATGCACTATGACGGTGCCTCCTGGAGCCCCACCGGTAGAAGACTTGATAATCCTATGCTCAACAAAGTGGTCTTGGGTATCGTCTTCATTACCCCGGAGCAAGCCGTGCTGCCATACTCTTTCCTGTTGTCATAGGGCTATACCAACAATGAGGCGGAATACCATGCCCTCATCACTGGCCTCGAGTTAGCTCTCGAGATCGACGTGCCCCACCTGTGTGTGAAAGGGGACTCCGAGCTGGTCATTAAGCAGATCAATGGCGACTATGTTGTCAGGAAGCCGGAACTTGTGCCATTGCTGGAGTGCACCCTCCATCTGATGGCCCAGTTCCCTTCTCAGCCAGAAATTGTCCATATTCCCTGGTCGCAGAACGGTCGAGCAGATGCTTTGGCCAGCCTGGCTGCATCACTCGCGGAGCCTGAACAGGACAACCTGATCATCCGCGTGACGCAGCGCAGGCTCATCGCTCCCGTTATCCCGGTGGGAGATCGCGGCCCGTCGGTAAGTAACCTCACCAAGGTTTCCCCTGTGCCTGGAGCCCCGAGTACCACAGATATGGCAGTTGAATCGGCCCCTGATTGGTGGACGCCCCTGGTTGAGTACCTCTAACATGGCATTCTCCCGTCGGATCGGGTCGAGCGCGAGCGAGTTCGACGCCGCGCATCGCAGTTTGTCCTCCAGAGCAGTCCCGGCCTGGAGCAGATCCTCTATAGACGCGGATTTGATGGTGTTCTCCTCCGTTGCCTTCAGGGAGTTGAGATCCCAAGTGTCATGCAAGAGGTTCATGCTGGTTCATGCGGTTCCCATCAGACTAGGCCGAAGCTGTCCCACCAGATTCGGAGGTTGGGATACTTATGGCCCTCCATGATCCATGACTGCATCGAGTATGCCAGGAAGTGCCATGCGTTCCAGGTTCAAGCGAACTTTGTGCATCGGCCGCCGGAGCCTCTCCATACCACCAGGTATTCTTGGCCCTTTGCAGTCTGGGGGCTGGACATTGTGGGACCTTACCTGCCGGCGACGGCTCGCCAGTGCCGGTTCATTCTGACCGCCACAGACTTCTTCTCCAAATGGGCAGAGGCGATTCCGCTCAGAGAGGTCAAATCCTGTTCTATCACTGACTTCGTGACCTCCAACATCATTTATCAATTTGGAGTGCCTCACGCTATCCTCACGGATAACATAGCCAACTTCCGAGCAGCCGAGTTTATGAATTTGTACGCCAAGTACAACATTCGCTCGAACCATACATCTTGCTATCATGCGCAGGCGAATGGACAGATTGAGGCGTTTAACAAAACCCTCTCTAACATTCTGCAAAAGATGGTTGGTCAGAACAAGAAGAGTTGGCTGGACAAGCTCCCCAACGCCCTCTGGGCTTATCGGACGACGACTCGCAATTCCACCCAGATGACCCCTTATTCCCTGGTGTATGGAGATGAGGCTGTCCTGTCCATCGAGATCTAGTTACCGTCCTTGCGCACTACGGTCTACGACCAGCAAGCACCGGATAGAGCTGCTGAAGCCCGTCTAGTCGAGTTGAAAGAACTGGATGAGAATAGGCTTCGCGCTTTGCACAACTTGGAGAGGCATCAAAGCAGAATTGCTCGAGCATTCAAAAAGAAGGTTCGCCTCCGCTCCTTCCTGCAGGGAGACCTAGTATTGTCCCTAAGAGCACTGATGATCCCCGGCAGGAAGCCGCCCATGTTGGAGCCCAAGTGGGAGGGACATTTTTTCATCCACAAGGTCTATCCCAATGGCGCGTACTCCCTAGAGACTATGGATGGTGAGCGTGTCACTCCTCCCACCAACTCTAGGTTCCTCAAGCAGTACTTTGCCTGAGTGTACTTCGTCCAACATAACGTTAAACTGTACTTCGTCCAACATGACGTTAAACTGTACTTCGTCCAACATGACGTTAAACTGTACTTCGTCCAACATGACGTTAAACTGTACTTCGTCCAAAATGACGTTAAACTGTACTTCGTCCAACATGACGTTAAACTGTACTTCGTCCAACATGACGTTAAACTGTACTTCGTCCAACATGACGTTAAACTGTACTTCGTCCAACATGACGTTAAACTGTACTTCGTCCAACATGACGTTAAACTGTACTTCGTCCAACATGACGTTAAACTGTACTTCGTCCAACATGACGTTAAACTGTACTTCGTCCAACATGACGTTAAACTGTACTTCGTCCAACATGACGTTAAACTGTACTTCGTCCAACATGATGTTAAACTGTACTTCGTCCAACATGACGTTAAACTGTACTTCGTCCAACATGAAGTTAAACTGTACTTCGTCCAACATGACGTTAAACTGTACTTCGTCCAACATGACGTTAAACTGTACTTCGTCCAACATGACGTTAAACTGTACTTCGTCCAACATGACGTTAAACTGTACTTCTTCCAACATGACGTTAAACTGTACTTCGTCCAACATGACGTTAAACTGTACTTCATCCAACATGATGTTAAACTGTACTTAGTCCGACATGACGTTAAACTGTACTTCGTCCTGCATGATGCTAAACTGCACCACGTCCAAGATACAAGACGTTAAACTGTTCAGCATTCGTCCTGCATGACGTTAAACTGCCTCTCAAGAACTATGTGCGGCTTGATTCCCATATTTATGGGATACGTAGGACCGCCTGAACATTCATGTTTCAGGCCCAGCCCCATTTCCCGGGAATCTCTATCCCGCGTTGGGCCTCTGGCCCAAGTTCCCCTCCTTTTTGTGCGAGGCGTATGGCATGATCGGGGGATTGTGTCCTCATTCACGTCGGTCTACTGGCCGCGCCGTACGCCTCCCCCGTGTGTGGGACTACCTCACACCCCTCATCGTCCTGCATGACGTTAAACTGCCTCTCAAAAACTACGTGCGGCTTGATTCCCATCCTTATGGGATACGTAGGACCGCCTGGACGTTTGTGTTTCAGTTATAGCCCCGTCTTTTGGTTTCTCTCAGGGTGATTCCTCCGACCCTTTCCGGTGATCTGTTAACATGTTTTGGGTACTACGGTCTATGACCTGTAGTGTCGGATTCAACCCCGACAAGTCCTGTGTTACTTGTCGGGCTTTGCGCTTCCTCTTGTTTGGGCCTTCCTGGTCCGCAAATCGATATGAATCCTGCGCTTGAGCGGTTGATGCTCGTTTGCTTGCCTCATCCTAGGCTGATGCGATCGGATGTTGTGTTGCGAATATGGTCAGCAACATCCTTGATCTCCATGTCGGCTCTTTCAGGCTCTGAACATTGGTTGCGCAGTCCTCATCACACTCCGCCTCTGTGCGTTGTAGTGGAATCTTGACACTCTCTCTCTTCATACTGACCTTCAGTACACCTCTACACGTTAGGAAGGCCAACCAGGGTAATGGTGTCTTTCGAGGCTCCCACGATCTGAGCACCAATGATATGTGCTAATGTCCTCCCTAAGGGCCATGTGTAGCTAGACCCTCGTCCCCATGAGGAGGAAGGAGTCGCCCGAACAATCGCGTTCTGGGCCCAGCATAGCTGGAGGCTAGCATCCCTGCCCCTCGGTTGATGGACATATGCAGGCCCCTATCCCAGGATCTTTCTCTTGAAATTGTGCATGACCGCAGGGCTGGGATGTGCCCCCACCTCCGCTGTGTCCGCCGTACCGCAAAAAGAGGATTCCACCATTGGTCCGAGCCACACGACCTTAAACTGTGTTGCCTGGTCTTACCACAAGACCGTAAACTGTGATCGTCTTGGCCACCCGATGAGAAACGGCACTGCATCGTGATGTTCTCCTCAGGGGACACTCACGTTGGGCGCTAGTTAATAACCACGCCATTTATCAATGCCTTTCATGGCTTGATTATGGTGGCGACGCCAGGTATTTCTTGATCACAGGCATGTCGCTGCACAAAGAAAAACCATCCACCTTTAAGGACAAACAAGAAATATCAAATACCGCTTCTTTTGGGTGCGAGGGCCAGACCCACACCCCTCCCCGCGCTGGTGCCTGATTGTGTTGTGCCGCGCTTCAAGAACTACGTGTGGCTTGATTCCCATCTTTATGGGATACGTAGGAACGCCCAGATGTTTGAAACTTCGGGTCCATCCCCCCACCTCTTAGAGATTCTCCCTTCTCTGGGGAATCCGCCGCCGTCGGGTCACCCTCAAGGCATGTCCCTCGACCCCTTTCAGTGGTCCACCAGTGTCAAGAGTACTCTGGTTTATTTCCAGGAGGGTCAGGTTCAGCTTGGTCAGGTTCCTTCCACTTTTCAGGCTTCGTGCTACCCTTCATTCGGACCCATCACCTATGCCCTGGGTGGAACCCCCGTGAGTGGTCTGGATACAATGCCTCAGTGCTCTCCCACCGATCCGGGCTAGTTCCACCAAGGGCCTCGGGCAGCAAGTCGATATGAATCCTGCGCTTGAGCGGTTGATGCTCGTTTGCTGCCTCATTCCATCAACGGTCAGTGCGATATTGATGCTGCTTTTCCGCCATGGTCGGCAGTACTCCCATATCGTTACGCCAGTGCCCCCAGTCCTTGAGTGAATGGCCGCATGATTCACATTATGTTTTCCACCCCCCCCCCCCATTCCGACCAGGCAAAACCTCGGCACTCTTGACACTATCCCTCAGTGCATCTTCGCATATCCAGGGGATAGGACCACGATGTGCCGTACTTTGGGGTTTATATGGTCCGAGCTCTAAGACCTTAAACTATGATCTGCCCCTATGGTCCGAGCTCTACGACCTTAAACTAAGATCTCCCTAAACGGGGTTCTACGTCCCGCATGTCATTAAAACTGCACTCTCAGAACTACGTGTGGCTTGATCTCCAGCCTGATAGAGTACGTAGGAACGCCCGAGCATCTCAACTCGGGTCTAGCCTTAGGGATCGCTAAGTCCTGCCCCTCCTCGTCGCCGGCCGTCTGGCCTGGCTTCTGGTAGAGTAGTGCGGTTGCGATATTCTCCCCGATTCAGCTCGGGATGCCCCATTGCAATGATGGGAAGCGACAGTTTCCTCGTCAAAGAGGTTCTGTCTGAGAATTGGGGTGATTCACGGCCAGATTGGTGCATCCGCCTAATACGCTTTCCCCACGGTGGCGCAATTTTGGGAGTGTTAGATTCTGTCCGAACAAATCATCACTTCGCCCCACGCTTCGCATGCTCTTTTGATCCGGATTTCCACCCTTGTGTCTGAAGGAACCCCAAAGCGGTATTGATGATGACATGTGATCCGCCTCCTGCAATATGAATGATGACCTTCGGTACGTCTATTGAAGTAGTATGGTCGATTGATCCATTGTCCGCTTGCCGTCTTGGGCATTTCCTGGAAGACTGACCGTCGTGGATTTCTGAATTCAGGACACGCGATTCACCCTTTTTCATCTCCCTATGTTCGGATAAAATCTCAACGCCCCTAGCGTTGTCCTGCTCGTGTGTTGGAACAAGTTTGGGGGATGGTACATTGATTAGGTCTGAGGTCTCCTTACCTAGGAATGACCTCCCTCTTTTCCTTAGAGATCCAGGCCCAATTGTAGATGCCTGAAGCTTGGTTAACGCTCCCGCGCCGCCCAGGACTTCGGCATTCCGGCGTCTCCCTCGGAACCCGATCGTTGCGACCTCTCACCGATCAGATTCCGAGGGGGGCTTTTGTAGACACCGGAAAAGTCCGTTGCTCCTCAAACGAAGTTCCGGATGTGGAATGCGAGGTCATATTTGGAGTCAGAAGCATGTTTCGGAAGGCCCGAAGTCCTTGCGCGAAATATCGGAGGCCCGCGCACAATCTTGTCTAGGCGCGCGCAATCCTTCCAGGATTCACGCAATGGGGCAAGTCGGGGCATAATTTTCCGCGCCCGACGTCCCTGCGCGACCGTATTGCACGCCGGGCCCGTATTTCGCGCCCGCGCCAAATTGCGCGCCCGCGAACCGAATAGCGCGCCCGGGGTTGCCTATAAATACAAGGAGACCCCCAACGTTTCGGAGGTTTCCAGAATTCGAAGAGTCGCTCGTGCGCGCAATTCCACCTCCTCTACGCGCAATGCCGATCTGCAGGTAACCTTCTTTATTTCGTGCAAGTAAGCCTCGGGGTTCGCCTTCACGCGCAACCCCTTTGGCTTCTATCCTTTGACCAACACCTCACCCGAAGGCCTTCGCGCGCAAAAGAAGCCTCTTGCACGCAATTTCCCCCCGGGTGCGCGCAATCCAGCCCGATTGCGCGCACCCCCCATTACTATGTGGCTATTCGATAAAGAATGGGCCGTTGCCCCCGCGCGCCAACAGAGGCCCTGTGCGTGCAATCTCCACCTTCCGCGCGCAAAGCGCTGGCCCAATTGCGCACCAGCCCACCCAATTGCGCGCCGACCCGCAGTATTGCGCGCCAAGCTCCTCTTTTGCGCGCAAACCGCCAGGGTCGCCCCCTTTGACCCCTTGAGGGTACCCGCCTGCGTGGCGCCCGATGATCTTCATCCCGGGTGACCACACCGTGCGTTGTCTTCCCGTGCGGCCCTCCAGGCTCACGCGAAGTGACACGGACCCATCGGCGGCAACTTCGTCCCGCACGACGTTAAACTGCATACGTCCGTGCTGCAGGACGGTAAACTGCCAAGCATCCTCGTCCAACATGACGTTAAACTGTACTACGTCCAAGCTGCACGACGTTAAACTGCCTAGCATATCGTCCGCGCTGCACGACGTTAAACTGCCAAGCATCCATCGTACTCAACACACGACGTTAAACTGTACTTCGTCCGGCAAGACGTTAAACCATCCGCTTCGTCCTCAACACACGACGTTAAACTGTACTTCGTCCGGCAAGACGTTAAACCGTCCGCTTCGTCCTCAACACACGACGTTAAACTGTACTTCGTCCGGCAAGACGTTGAACCGTCCGCTTCACCCGATCCTGTGCCCCGCACACAGGGTCCCCCCCCCCCGGTTTGGATGTGGCCCCCACCCGCTCGTCTCTATAGGGATGTCGGGATTGCCCCTCTTTAGGGACGATTTATTGGAGTGGCCTTCGCCCACTGGGGCAGGGTATTACAAACCCCTAGTTTCTTGTGGGGGACTGCACATGTGTATCTTCATTGTGCTTCCCCACTGCCGAAGCCAATGGAGGGCGTGACAGGGATCGAGGTGTCTCTAACCTTCGGCCCAAGTCCCTCTTCAACTGAGCTTTGTCGCACTCGGGTTGCCTCAGTGCATAAGTTCTGACAGAATGAACTACGTGGACTTTGATCCCTGTCTTCTAAACAGGGTACGTAGGAAGCCTCCCTGAGGTTCAAGCCCACCACATGGTCGTCCCGGTCGTATTCACGTCGGTTCGTCCATCAGTGGACCCCTCCCGGGTTCACATTCGTGTCGATTCACCTATTAATCTTCCCTTGTGAGAGACTGCACGTGTGTATCTCCATTGTGCTTCCCCACTACCGAAGCCAGTAGAGGGCGTGACAGGGATCGAGGCGTCTCTCACCTTCGGCCCAAGTCCCTCTCCAACTGAGCTTTGCCGCATATGGGCCTCCTTAGAGTGTAATCCCCAAACTCCAGCGTCCAGCATGATGTGAAACTGTGATCCACCCGGCCATTCCATCCCCCTCTGTGCGAGGTGGTTCGGTTCAATCCTCCGCCCGGCAGCCTCGACCTACTTGTGAGTCGGCTTTCCATCGTCCAACATGACGTTAAACTGCACATCCGAACTACGCTGACTTTGATCCGCGCTAACGCGCGGTACGTAGGAAGCCCCTACGGGGTCCAAGCTCTTCACTGCATCATCCATCCTGATCCTTACCTAGGCCGCCACATCCCGGTGGGGTCATGCCACTTCATTCCACTCCACATCACTCGGGAAGCCGCCCATGTGCTGGCCCCAGCATCGGAGGTTCCCCGCAAGGGGTTCTGTCATCTGATCCACTCCTTGTGTTGATCAGTCCGATGCCATCCCCACTGGATGTTAAACTCGCGGCATACCCCGTGTTAAACATGGGAAGCTGAGAAAAACCTCAGGTAACGCAGTTCCCCGCACCCAGCGCGGGATGCCTCAGGCCATCACGCCTTCGAGAAGCCCTATTAGGGACGGAAGGTAGACATGCATGTAGACGCCGGAAAAGTCCGTTGTTCCCAAACGAAGCTCCGGATGTGGAAAGCGAGGTCATATTTGGAGTCAGAAGCATGTTCCGGAGGGCCCGGAGGACTTGCGCGGAATTTTGGAGACCCGCGGGAAATGTTGAAGTCCGGCGCGCAAACCTCCCGGGATGCGCGCAATGCGCTGTGTCGGCGCGCAATTTTGCGCGCCCGATGCCCGCGCGACTCTTCTTGCGCGCCGGGCCCGATTCCGCGCCCGCGACGAGAATTCCGCGCCCGCGACCCGGATTCCGCGCCAGGGGTTGCCTATAAATATAAGGCGACCCCCGACGGTTTGAAGGTTTCCAGAATTTGAAAGGTCTCTCGTGAGCGCAATCCAACCCCTTTCGCGCGCAATGTCGATCTTCAGGTAACCTCCTTTCATTCGCGCAAGAAAGACTTGGGGTTCGCCTTCGCGCGCAATCCCTTTGACTCCTTTCCTTTGAATAAATATTCACCCGAGGGCATTCGCGCGCAAAAGAAGCCTCTTGCGCGCAATTGCCGTCGGGGTGCGCACAATCCAGCCCGATTGCGCGCACCCCCCCCCCCCCCCTTCTTCAAAGTGGCCATTCATTAGAGAATGAGCCATTGCCCCCATGCGCTATCCGAAGCCCGGTGCGCGCAATCTCTATCATTCGCGCGCAAAGTGATGGCCCAATCGCGCGCCAGCCCACCCATTTGCGCGCCGACCCGCGGTATTGCGCGCAAAGCTCCTCTTTTGCGCGAAAACCGCCAGGGTCGCACCCTTTGACCCCCTGAGGGTACCCGCCAGCGTGGCGCCCGACGACCCTCATCCCGGGTGCCCGCACCGTGCGTCGTCCTCCCGTGCGACCCTCCAGGCTCGCGCGAAGTGACACGGACCTATCGGCGGCTTCAACGTCCTGCACGACGTTAAACTGCATTCGTCCCACATGACGTTAAACTGCACACGTCCAAGCTGCACGACGTTAAACTGCCTAGCATATCGTCCGCGCTGCAAGACGTTAAACTGCCAAGCGTCTTCGTCCAACATGACGTTAAACTGTACCTCGTCCAAGCTACAAGATGTTAAACTGTTCAGCATTCGTCCAACATGACATTAAACTGTAATTCGTTCGCGCGGCAAGACGTTAAACTGCCAAGCATCTTCGTCCTCAACACACGACGTTAAACTGTACTTCGTCCGGCAAGACGTTAAACCGTCCTCTTCACCCGATCCCGTGCCTCGCACGCAGGGTCCTCCCGGTTTGGATGTGGCCCCCACCCGCTCGTCTCTGCAGGGATGTCGGGATTGGAGTGGCCTTCGCCCACGGAGGTAGAGTGTTGCAAATAGAACGAACTACGTGGACTTTGATCCCTGTCTTCTAAACAGGGTACGTAGGAAGCCTCTCCGAGGTTCAAGCCCACCACCTGGTCGTCCCGGTCGTATTTACGTCGGTTCGTCCATCAGTGGACCCCTCCCGGGTTCACAATTGTGTTGATTCACCTATGAATCCGCCTCTGTGGGGGACTGCACGTGTGTATCTCCATTGTGCTTCCCCACTGCCTCGATCTCTTCGTGAGTCGGCTTGCCAACGTCCAGCATGACGTAAAACTGTGATCCACCCGGTCGTTCCATCCCCCTCTGTGCGAGGTGGTTCGGTTCAATCCTTCTCCAGGAAGCCTCGATCTCTTCATGAGTCGGCTTGCCAACGTCCAGCATGACGTAAATCTGTGATCCACCCGGCCGTTCCATCCCCCTCTGTGCGAGGTGGTTCGGTTCAATCCTCCGCCTGGCGGCCTTGATCTCTTTGTGAGTCGGCTTACCGACGTCCAACATGACGTTAAACTGTATATCCGAACTACGCTGACTTTGATCCGCGCTAACGCGCGGTACGTAGGAAGCCCCTACGGGGTCCAAGCTCTTCACTCCATCATCCACCCTGATCCTTACCCGGGCCGCCACATCCCGGTGGGGTCATGCCATTTCATCCCACTCCACTTCACTCGGGAAGCCGCCCATGTGCTGGCCCCAGCATCGGAGGTTCCCCGCAAGGGGTTCTGACATCTGATCAACTCCTCGTGTTGATCAGTCTGATGCCGTCCCCGCTGGACGTTAAACTCGCGACATACCCCGTGTTAAACATGGGAAGCTGAGGAAAACCTCAGGTAACACAGTTCCCCGCACCCAGTGCGGGATGCCTCAGGCCATCACGCCTTCGAGAATCCCTATTAGGGACGGAAGGCAGACATGCAGAGGCGCAGTGTTAAGACACGACCCCAACACCCAGAGCCACCCGGTCTCCTCACCGCAGGTTGCTGCCCCGACCAGACTCCTTGGAGCGTCCGGGCGGAAGCAGCGTAATTAACCGGTGTCCATGGAGACATGGCGCCGGGAACGAGATTCACGAACATTCTTAAATCTATGAGGGAGACCCGGATTAGGCGACGAGTTCTGAGGAGACGTCCACGGAAGGAGGAGCCGACGTCCCATCATCCCGGTTTCGATCAAGGAGAAGACACCCCTGAATAAGGGACGGATGCCGCCCGCCATTGGAAAGCGGGACTGCGGGACCACAAGCCGCGCGCGCCCATCCCCTCGGGTCGACGGCTTCACGCGCGAACGCGTCCTGGCGGAACAGCGTAACCCGACGCACATCCGCACCGAAACAGAAAAATGGTGAACCCGATGTGAATCTCTTCTCCTCAATACGAAGACCGATGGCTTTCAGAGGTGTTGGAAGACCAGCATGCTGCTCAACCGAGCATTCAGTTTTACCCGCCAGGGGCTGAGGAAGGGAACTCGGGCACTCCGTCTCGCGACGTCGAGGGCCTGGGTCCCCCCCCCCCCACAGAAGGCGTCGTGGCACTAATGGTTGGTTGTTGATTCATTTTCCTGTCAGTGTTAATGGGTTCTTCTCCCTGCTTTCAGAAATCAGGTCGCCCAATCCATCTCCCGATCGCCACCCGCCCACTGGCGCAGGGGTAGGGGAAACACCGACGTGACTACTCCGCGCGGTCCCGCCCATTCCACAGCCGTGCCAGCAGCCGCAGCTGCGGGGCAACCACGCCCTCTCTCCCCCTCGGAGGTCATCCAAAGAAGGGTGATCAACAACTTGGTGCGGATATATGAGGAAGAGGGAGTCATCCCCACCAGGGACATGGCTCGCCTAGACCTCGAGGGAGCTGCACCTCGCCACCAACGCCGCCCCCGAGGGCCGCGCAGGGAGGCACCGCTGCCTGCCTCGACGTCCAACCGCTTTGGGAGTTTATCCCTGGAGCGCTCCGACAACTCCTTCCCCTATGCGGATGAGGTGGAAGATGCCCGGGCCCATCCTATCCGGGATTCGCCCCAGGGATCCGCGATGAGGGCTCCTGTCAGGCCACGGCGACATCGCCGCCATGCCTCTCAAGTCGAAGAACGGGCTCTCCACCTGCCCGTGCCGCTCATCCCGACACGTCTGTCCCGACGCCAATGTCGGGCGCGAGCGGAAGAGGATGCCCACCTTGGGGCCCTAGCAACAGCGGCCGCATTGGCTCAAGCCACTGCTGGCTCCAGTCGCCAGGCCCCTGCGCATCCTGAGCAGGGGCACTTCTATGCCTGACCCGGATCGAGGCCCCGACTGCCCCAAAGGCAGGTTGGGTTGACTCTCCCGGTTGCTGGTACAGACAATGGCCACCGCGGACCACCTCGCGGTAGTGCTATTCGCCAACAGGGTCTACTCCGTGTGGCCGATCCAAGAGGCATGGGTCACCCCGCCTTCCGATCCCGGCCCGGAGGCCTGCCCGGAATCATCTCTCCCCGCGTCCCCTTTGATATCTTTCCCGGTGCCCCTCGCACCTTGGTTTCTAGTCCTTTTGGCCCCAGCACCAGTGCGGCCGGAGGACGCCAGGATAGAGATCAGCCATGCCCCGAAGAACCACCCAGGGGCAGGAGGGCGAGGCGTCGACGCTGAGGGAAGAATGTTACGGAATTCCGGACAGAGATCCGACCGGTTCGTTTCTCTGATACAGAGGCGGAGTATGATTCGGCGACAGAGCCCTCCCCCCGATCCCACCTGTCAGGGGCAGGGGTAGGAATGCGGCACGTCAGCCCCGTACTTCCCGAGAGCGAGATCGATATGATCCCCGCTTCTCTCCGAAGGTATATCCGGAGTAGCGAAGGCCTGGTAAACCCCCAAGGATCAAGCTTGCGATTGGTACCGGCCCCTCTGGAAGCGCCTTCTGCCTCAATCGGAGAAGCCGGAGACCTTTTCTGGGGACCGACGGTCGAACCACGATCTAGTGCACCCTCGGCGAGCACCGACGCTACGGCAGGATGTTCGCTCGCCGGCCCGTCCTATCTTGATGTGGTAGCCAGGGCACCGCCACCCTCAGAGGGCGGCCCGAGATATGGAGGCCAATCGGCCTGCTCGCCGTATTCACCACCGGCCAGCCCGTCGGCCCGGCGGCCCGCCTCGGCACCACTGCCGGTTCCCCGTCCATTCCCAGTCGTTGAAGAGGACCAAGGAGACCTGGGTCCCGAGTTTGAGTCGTGGAGCTTCTGGACCGTCCTTGCAGAGGGCCACTTCCCTGAGAAGTTTTGGCCAGTCGCAGGACCGGACTTTGATGCACCCGAATCGCTCACCCCGGATGAGTTCGAATGCTTCCGCCGAACTCTCCGGGAGACTCACTCCCGTCTTCACCTCTTACAAATTCCATATCCCGGGAGTCAAGTGCACCTGGAGGATATTGGTGAGCAGTGCCGTCAAATTGACCTGGCCACGCTCCCCGCGGTTCGGCACCCCGGGTCATTTGGGCACCATGAGGCCCTCCAACAACGATGCGTTGAGTGTTTTCAAGTACTCCGCAAGGTTATCGAGGAAGCCAATCCCCACGTGTATATCCGTGGATGGGGGCAGTACGCTTCCCTACGCTTCAGTGCGATTCGCCGACAGCCCGATTCACTGGGTGGCCCTGAGGGTACATCCCCAGGGACGGAAACAGTCAATATGGCTGACCTGTCGAGGGAGGGGAACGGTTTAGAACTTCTCGGTGGGGGCTCTCCCCCCGAAGACAAGCCGTTGTTGGATCCATCAGTGAGAGTTACTCGTCATCAGAGGAGCCTCCTGGGTCTCCCCTCACCCACTGAAGCACTAACGTTGAGCCGAAACGTCAGCAAACGTAAAGAGCACGACGAGGCTATAAAGCCCGCCGACCCATATGCCTCCACGCAGAGGGCGGATGAGGATCCCGAGAAGGCTATGCTACGTCAACAGCTCGCCGAGCAGAAGAAGCTAGTTGACCAGCTCCTCGCCGAGTGCGCTGCAGAGCAGCGGCCTGACTACGGTGATCCTAGGCCAGGACAGCAGGGACAGGAACAACCACCCCTCGATGAGGCTCTCCCGGGCAACCGTGATTATGCCGTGTTCGCCGACAGGAGAGAGGCCATCGCCTATGGCAAGACGGCGCGGTTTGTTTCACCACACCCTCCCGAGCGGCGTGACTACCTGAGAGACCCTGCTCGGATTCCACCCGCTGCCCCAAGGGCCGCTCCGCCCGCCATCCCACGAGCTGCCGAGTTCGACGACCCGGTCGACGACCCGATTGAAGGGCCATGCAATGCGCTCGTGGTTAGAGATCCTCGCCAGGACTGGAACCCATGTCCGGACGATCCGATGGCGGCACTCATCGCCCGCTTGGAAGCCTTGGAAACTCGGCAAGTGGCAATCCCACCGGACGACAAGCCATACCCAGCATGGGTGGAAGACATGCCGGTGCCTCCGGGATTCGGGAATCCCACTTTTGCCCCCTTCAACGGGACTGGAGATCCGCCACAGCATTTGGCCCATTTCAACTCGAGGTGCGGGCCTATGCTGGGGACTCCGGCGCAGCAAGAGGCCTCTAAGCATCGCTGCTTTGTCCAGACACTGGAAGGGCTAGCATTTGTCTGGTACAGCCAGCTCCCCGTCGGGTCGATAACTAGCCGGGAGGACCTTCGTAGACAGTTCCTCTACCAGTTCAGTTCCACTACCCGGAAGACGAGTATCGCAGACCTCTTCAAGTGCAAGCAGAGGCCTGATGAGCGAGTCGCGGACTTCGTCGCCCGATGGAAGGGTCTCACGTATTCCCTTGACATGCCATTGACTCAGGAGCAGTTGCTGACAATGTGCGTCGGGAACGTCAAGACCGAGCTGGACCCTTCCTTGATCACTCAGAATTAACTCAGAGGGTTCAGGGACTTCTCAGACAAAGCTCAAAGTCTTGAGGAAGCCCTGCAACAGGCCAGCCAGGCACACCCGCTGCCTCCTATGATTCCTGCAAGGAGAGCCAGCAGGGCTGAGCCCGCTGCTGTCGCCCAGATAGAGGCTCCCAGGCCGTTGGAGCTGCTGCCGGTGAGACCAGCTCCACAGCCTCACAGGAATCCGCCTCCACGGGCTCAGTTCCCGGCCCAGCAGCGGCAGCCTCAGAACCGGCCGACCCCTCCGCGTAATGTACCGCCACAACCCAGGCGAGATAATCAGGGTCCACCTCCTCGGCAGGCCCCTCCAGCCCCTCGTCAAGACCACGCTCCCAGGGATCCGCGATACCTGACCTACTCATTTCACGAGGATCAGGTCCCCGGTTATTTCCGGAGCGCCCTGGAGCAGAGGATTGTGCGACTGCCCGAGTGTTGGAGGCCGGAGGAGGCACATCTCACGGATAACCCCCGCTACTGCCCCTACCATCGGGCCCTCGGGCACACCATCCAGCGGTGCTATGTGTTTAAGGATTGGCTCCAAGACCAGATTAACAACAATGTAATCAGGTTGGGCCCAGCTCCGGCACAAGTGGCGGGCGTGTTCGTGGGATCAGATGACGATAGCGGCAATGAGGACGAATGGCAGCTGGTCTCCGACCGCGGATCCCAGAAGTATAAAAACTGGATGGCCTGCAAGACGATCATTCGGGCCCATGGAATCATCCGTGCACGCTTGAATCAGCCTGAGCCCCCAGAATCTGCGGGTGCTGCTTCGGCATCGTCGTCCCAGCCTGCCTCTTCCAAGAAGAGCAAACGGCGGCGGCACAAGAAGGAAGAGCGCGCCCCGCCAGTTCCGCCACTATCCCGCACTCTCGGCGTTTTCATGCCCCCGGAGATGGGGATCCCTCCTCGGATTCTCCCAGTGGTGAATGATTCGTCCGATGACAGTATTGGGTACGCTTCGGTTAATACCATGGAGCTGGTAAATCCCTTTTCGGTTCCCGACGTTGAAGAAAACCAGGTGGACCTCCCTAGTGTCCTCGGTCGTCGCCACCTTCGGAGGAGCCGCACCAACAGGAGTCGCCGGGGCACAACAGTTGGTACCTCCAGCCAGGCCGTGCACGCCACTGAGACCAGGCAGCAGGCTCAAAACCGTGCTCAGTGTGCGCAGCCCCCCCATCCGGGGATGACGGATTCGCCTCCGCCACTGTTTGTGGTATGGGATCAGGTAGAACCGCCTCAGCCGCGTCGCGATCAGCTCCGCCCTGCCACGAGTCCATCACGGCCTCCTGGCCCCAGTACGGTGACCACTTCCCGGGCTTCAACCAATGAACAGTGAGATGCGCCAAGCACCAGTCGGCCGCCGGCCCAACCGGCAAGGCCCGTCATGCTTCCAACCGCAGAGCAACCTCCTGCAACCATGGGCTCGCGCTTGGCCAAAAAGTATGATGTCCTGAAGCACTTGGCCGACATCCCAGCGAGACTCTCCATCCTTGAGGCTCTGCGCATGTCATCTGAGATGCGCGAGGCACTCGCTGAAGCCCTGAAGAGCCCCCTCCAGTTTGAGACATAGGTTGCGGCTGTAGAGGCCTTTCACGCCGAAACGATTGAGGACGCCGAATGTCAGGCAGTTATCTCGTTTTCTGGTAAGGATGAAGACCCTCCTATACAGGGGCACATTCGTCTGCTTTATGTTACCGGCCAGTTCAATGGCCTTGAAGTCCGGTGCTGTCTTGTCGACACAGGGTCCAGGATTAACCTGATTCCCTCTCGGACGCTCCGGAGATTGGGGTTGTCTGAGGATGACTTGATTCCCTCCGACCTCAGGATCCAGGGGTACGACCGCACCGAGCAAACCCCGGTCGGCAAGATACGTTTGAAGACCCAGTTCGGTGACTTGGTTGCCAACACCGAATTCATGGTAGTCTCTCAAGATACTGCGTACAACGCATTGATGGGCAGGCCATGGCTTCACCTTCATGCGGCGGTTCCCTCGTCATACCACCAATGCCTCAAATACTCCCTTAATGGTCGAGTAGGCGTGCTTCAGGGAGATGCCTCTCCTTTTGCCTCATGTGAAGCCCGCTATCTGGACGCGGACTATTACAAGAGCAAGGATAAGCAGATCCTGGCAGGTGAGGTCGAGCCGGTCGCTGTTGCAAGTGATCCCTGGGCAAGTTTGGATGACGCTTATGTCCTCCCGATTCAACAGTTGGACGTAGCCATGGTCTCGACGGCTTGTGAGTCTCCTGATGAGATGACCGCGACCGCCCATGCCAGCACCAGCGGCCCAGCAGGATCTGGTAGCCCCAATGCAGTTGTCAACGCAGTCTCTCTCGTGGACGATCCCTCCCCAAGTGGAGAGGACGTGGAAGATGCACCCCCGGCCTTTGAGGAGGGCGTCTCCGCCACGGTCGATGAGTTAGTACAAGTGAACCTTGGAACCGAAGCAGATCCAAGACCCACATTGGTCAGTGCCGCCATGACCTCTGAGGAGCGGCAGCAGTATGTGGACTTTCTCAGGCAGCACCTTGATGTGTTCGCTTGGGACTATGACGAGATGCCGGGGCTAGATCCTCAGGTAGCCGTCCACGGCCTTGGTCTCCCGGCGAACCATCGTGGGTTCAAGCAGCCTCCCAGGAAGATGCACCCATTCCACGGTGCCATGGTTGAGGCCGAAGTTGACAAGCTTATCAAAGCCAACTTCGTGAGGGAAGTTCAGTACCCCAAATGGCTGGCCAACATTGTGCCGGTCAGGAAGAAGAACGGGCAGATCAGAGTCTGCATCAACTTCCGCGATCTCAACCGCCACTGTCCGAAGGATGATTTTCCCCTTCCAGTGACAGAGCTGTTGATTGACGCCACGACAGGGTTCCAAGCCCTCTCCTTCATGGATGGATACTCCGGATATAACCAAATTCGGATGGCCCCTGAGGATGAGGAGTTCACTGCCTTCAGGGCCCCCCAAGGTACCTTTTGTTACCGGGTCATGCCTTTCGGCCTGAAGAATGCAGGTGCCACCTATCAACGGGCGATGCACCGCATATTCAAGCCAATCCTCGGCACACTGGTGGAATGCTACGTCGACGACTTGGTAGTCAAATCGCGCCAGCGTCAGGACCATCTCAAAGATCTTGAGAAAGTGTTCGGCTTCCTCCGGTCTCGCTACCTGAAGATAAACCCGTTGAAGTGTGCCTTCGGGGTCACCTCCGGAAAGTTCCTTGGATTTGTGGTAAGATATCGGGGTATTGAGATCGACCCAGAGAAGATCAGGGCGATTAGCCAGATGCCTCCCCCAGGTAACATCCGGGAACTGCAGGGGTTCCAAGGCCACTTAGCCTATATACGCCGATTCATCGCGAATCTGGCCGGCAAGTGTAAGCCCTTTTCTCGGCTCATGAAGAAAGGTGCCACCTATGTATGGGATAAAGAGTGTCAGACCGCTTTCGAGGAAATCAAGCAGTACCTGCTGCAACCTCTTATTCTGATGCCGCCTGTATCCGGGAAGCCGCTGGTCCTCTATGTGACCGCCCTGGAACGGTCCCTGGGTGCCCTTCTCGCCCAGAAGAACAACGAGGGAACAGAGAATAGCCTCTATTACCTCAGTCGCATGCTCCTCGATGCGGAAGTTAGGTATTCCCCCATCGAGAAGAGCTGCCTGGCGCTCGTATTTGCCGTACAGAAATTACGACACTACATGCAACACCATGAGGTACAGTTGGTTTCTCGGGTAGACCCGTTGAAATATATCCTGAGTCGGCCTATGTTGACTGGCCGTCTAGCGCGGTAGGCTGTGATTCTCCAGCAGTTCGACATCAGGTATGTGTCTCAGAAGGCCATCAAAGGGCAAGCATTGGTAGACTTTCTGGATACTCACCCAACCTCCGCGGATCAGCCGCTGGATCTAGGCTTTCCTGATGAGGCCATTCTCTCGGTTGATCATGTCGGTCCATGCTGGCAGATGCACTTTGACGGTGCCTCCCAGAGCCCCACCGGTAGAAGACTCGATAATCCTAAGCTCAACAGAGTGGGCTTGGGTATCGTCTTCATTACCCCGGAGCAAGCCATACTGCCATACTCTTTCCTGTTGTCAGAGGGCTGTACCAACAATGAGTCGGAATACTATGCCCTCATCACCGGCCTCGAGTTAGCTCTCGAGATCGACGTGCCCCATCTGTGTGTGAAAGGGGACTCCGAGCTGGTTGTTAAGCAGATCAATGGCGACTATGTGGTCAGGACGCCGGAACTTGTGCCATTACTAGAGTGCACCCTCCTTCTGATGGCCCGGTTCCCTTCTCGGCCAGAAATTGTCCATATTCCCCGGTCGCAGAACGGTCGAGAAGAAGCTTTGGCCAGCCTTGTTGCGTCGCTTGCAGAGCCTGAACAGGATAACCTGACCGTCCGTGTGACGCGCCGCAGGCTCATCACTCCCGTTATCCCGGAGGGAGATCGCGGCCCATCGGTATGTAATCTCACCGCGGTTGCCCCTGTGCCCGGAGCCCCGAGTACCTCAGGTATGGCAGTCGAACCAGCCCCTGATTGGAGGACACCTTTGGTTGAGTACCTCCAACATGGCATTCTCCCGCCGGATCGGGCCGAACGCGAGCGAGTTCGACGCCGCGCATCGCAGTTTGCCCTCCAGAGCAGTCCCGGCCTGGAGCAGATCCTCTATAGACGCGGATTTGATGGTGTTCTCCTCCGTTGCCTTCAGGGAGTTGAGATCTCGTGAGTCATGCAAGAGGTTCATGCTGGTTCATGCGGCGCCCATCAGACTGGGCCGAAGCTGTCCCACCAGATTCGGAGGTTGGGATACTTCTGGCCCTCCATGATCCATGACTGCATCGAGTATGCCAGGAGGTTCCATGCGTGCCAAGTTCATGCGAACTTTGTGCATCGGCCGCCGGAGCCTCTCCATACCACCAGGTATTTTTGGCCCTTTGCAGTCTGGGGGATGGACGTTGTGGGACCTTACCCGCCGGCAATGGCTCGCCAGTGCCGGTTCATTCTGACCGCCACGGACTTCTTCTCCAAATGGGCAGAGGCGATTCCGCTCAGAGAGGTCAAATCCTATTCGATCGCTGACTTCGTGACCTCCAACATCATTCATCGATTTGGAGTGCCTCACGCTATCCTCACGGATAACGGAGCCAATTTCCGAGCAGCCGAGTTGAAGAAGTTGTACGCCAAATACAACATTCGCTCGAACCATACATCTCGCTATCATGCGCAGGAAAATGGGCAGATCGAGGCGTTTAACAAAACCCTCTCTAACATTATGCAAAAGATGGTTGGTCAGAACAAGAAGAGTTGGCCGGACAAGCTCCCCAACGCCCTCTGGGCTTATCGGACGACGACTCGCAATTCCAACCAGATGACCCCTTATTCCCTGGTGTATGGAGCTGAGGCCGTCCTGCCCATCGAGATCCAGTTACCGTCCTTGCGCACTGCGGTCTACGACCAGCAAGCGCCGGACAGAGCTGATGAAGCCCGTCTAGTCGAGTTGGAAGCACTGGATGAGAATAGACTTCGCGCCTTGCACAACTTGGAGAGGCATCAAAGCAGAATGGCTCGAGCTTTCAATAAGAAAGTTCGCCTCCGCTCCTTCCTGCAGGGTGACCTAGTGCTAGCCCTAAGAGCGCCAATGATCCCCGGCAGGAAGCCACCCAAGTTGGAGCCCAAGTGGGAGGGACCTCTTGTCGTCCACAAAGTTTATCCCAATGGCGCGTACTCCCTAGCGACTATGGATGGTGAGCGTGTCACTCCTCCCACCAACGCTAGGTTCCTCAAGCAGTACTTCGTCTGAGTGTACTACGTCCTGCACGACGTTAATCTGCATACGTCCAAGCTGCACGACGTTAAACTGCCTAGCATATCGTCCGCGCTGCAAGACGTTAAGCTGCCAAGTGTTTCGTCCAACATGACGTTAAACTGTACCACATCCGAGATACAAGACGTTAAACTGTTCAGCATTCGTCCTGCATGACGTTAAACTGCCTCTCAAGAACTATGTGCGGCTTGATTCCCATCCTTATGGGATACGTAGGACCGCCTGGACGTTCATGTTTCAGGCCCAGCCCCATCCTTCGGGAATTTCCATCCCACCTCATGCCCTTGGCCCAGTTGCCTCTGGGTATGTGGCATATGGTGTGATCGTGGGGCTATGCCCTCATTCACGTCGGTTTGCTCGCCACGCTGTACGCCCCCCATGTTTGGGGATGCCTTCTACTCCCCCCTTTTTCTCTCTTTTCGTCCTGCATGACGTTAAACTGCACTTCAAGAACTGCGTGCGGCTTGATTCCCATCCTTATGGGATACATAGGACCGCCTGGACGCTTGTTTCTCAGGTCCAGCCCCGTCTATTGGTTGATCACGGGGATCTACCGTCTTTTGGTTGCTCTCAGGGTGAGTCCTCCGACCCTTTCCGGTGATCTGTTAACATGTTTTGGGTACTTTGGTCTATGACCCGTAGTGTCGGATGAAATCCCGGCAAGTCCCGTGTTGCTTGTCAGGCCGCGCGCTTCCTCTTGTTCGAGCCTTCACTCAAAGGGATCCTCGTTAGCGGTTTGGGTACGATGCCTCAGTGCTCTCCTACCGCTCCGGGTCGATTTACCGGCGGGTCCTGGGCCGCAAATCGATATGAATCCTGCGATTGATCGGTTGATGCTCGTTTACTTGCCCAGTTCTAGGCTAACGCGATCGGATGTTGTGTTGCGAATATGGTCAGCGACATCCTTGATCGCCATGTCGGCTCTTTTAGGCTCCGAACATTGGTTGCACGGTCCTCATCACACTCCGCCTTTGTGCGTTGTAGTGGAATCTCGACACTCTCTTCATACTGACCTTCAGTACACCTTTACACGTTAGGCAGGCCAACCAGGATAATGGTGTCTGTCGAGGCTCCCACGATCTGAGCACCAAGGATATATGCTGATGTCCTCCCTATGGGCCGTGTATAGCTGGACCCTCGTCCCCATAAGGAGGAAGGAGTCGCTCGAACAATCGCGTTTTGGGCCCAGTATATCTGGAGGCTAGCATCTCTGCCCCTCGGGTGATGGACATACGCAGGCCCCTCTCCCAGGATCCTTCTCCTGGAATCGTGCGTGACCGCAGGGCTGGGTATGTTCCCACCTCCGCTGAGTCCGCCGTATCGTGATAAGAGGATTCCTCCATGGTCCGAACCACACGACCTTAAACTGTGTTGTCTGGTCCTACCACACGACCGTAAACTGTGATCGTCTTGGCCGCCCGATGAGAAACGGCACTGCATCGTGATGTTCTCCTCAGGGGGCACTCACGTTGGGCGCTGGTTAATAACCACGCCATTCATCAATGCCTTTCATGGCTTGATTATTGTGGCGACGCCAGGGATTCCTTAATCACAGGCATGTCGCTGCACGAAAAACCATCCATCTTTAAGGACAAACAAGAAATATCAAATACCGCTTCTTCTGTGTGCGAGGGTCAGACCCGCACCCTTCCCCGCGCTGGTGCCCGATTGTGTTGCGCCGCGCTTCAAGAACTACGTGTGGCTTGATTCCCATCCTCATGGGATACGTAGGAACGCCCGGATGTTTGAAACTTTGGGTCCAGCCCCCCACCTCTTAAAGATTCCCCCCTTCTCTGGGGAGTCCGCCGCCTTCAGGCCACCCTCAAGGCGTGTCCCTCGACCCCTTGCAGTGGTCCACTGGTGTCAAGAGTACTCTGGTTTATTTCCAGGAGGGTCAGGTTTAGCTTGGTTAGGTTCCTTCCATTTTCAGGCTTCGTGCTCCCTTTCATTCGGACCCATCGCCTACGCCCTGGGTGGAGCCCCCGTGAACGGTTTGGACACAATGCCTCAGTGCTCTCCCACCGACTCGGGCTGGTGCCCCCAATGGCCTCGGGCAGCAAATCGATATGAATCCTGTGATTGAGCGGTCGATGCTCGTTTGCTGCCTCATTCCATCAATGGTTAGTGCGATATTGATGCTGCTTTTCCGCCACGGTTGGCAGTACTCCCATATCGTTACGCCGGTGCCCCCAGTCCTTGAGTGAATGGCCGCATGATTCACATCACATTTTCCACCTCCCATTCTGGCCAGGAAAAATCTCGACACTCTTGACACTATCCCCCAGTGCATCTTCGCATATCCAGGGGATAGGACCACGATGCGGCGTACTTTGAGGTTCTTATGGTCCGAGCTTTAAGACCATAAACTAAGATCTACCCTTATGGTCCGAGCTCTAAGACCTTAAACTAAGATCTACCCTTATGGTCCGAGCTCTAAGACCTTAAACTAAGATCTACCCTTATGGTCCGAGCTCTAAGACCTTAAACTAAGATCTATCCTTATGGTCCGAGCTCTAAGACCTTAAACTAAGATATTCCCCTATGGTCCGAGCTCTACGACCCTAAAACTAAGATCTCCCCAAATGGGATTCTACGTCCTGCATGACGTTAAACTGCACTTTCAGAACTACGTGTGGCTTGATCTACAGCCTGATGGAGTACGTAGGAATGCCCGGGCATTTCGACTCGGGTCCAGCCTCAGGGATTGCTAAGTCCCGCCCCTCCTCGTCACCGGCCGTCTGGCCTGACTTCGGGTAGAGTGGTGCAGTTGTGATATTCTCCCCGATTCAGCTCGGGATGCCCCATCGCAATGATGGGAAGCGACGGTTTCCTCGTCAAAGAGGTTCTTTCTGGGAATTGGGGTGATTCACGGCCAGATTAGTGCATCCGCCTAATACGCTTTCCCCATGGTGGCGCAATTTTGAGAGCGTTGGATTCTATCCGAACAAATCGTCACTTCGCCCCATGCTTCGCATGCCCTGTTGATCTGGATTTCCACCCTTGTGCCTGAAGGAACCCCCAAAGCGGCATTGATGATGACATGTGATCCGCCTCCTGCAATATGGATGATGACCTTCGGTCCGTCTATCGCAGTAGTATGGTCGATTGATCCATTGTCCGCTTTCCGTCTTGGGCATTTCCTGGAAGGCCAACCGTTGTGGATTTCTGAATTCGGGACGCGCGATTCACCCTTTCTCATTTCCTTATGTTCGGATAAAATCTCAACGCCCCTAGCATTGTCCCGCTCGTGTGTCGGAACAAGTTGGGGGGATGATACATTGATTAGGCTTGAGGTCTCCTTTCCTAGGAATGACCTCCCTCTTTTCTCTAGAAATCCAGGCCCAATTGCAGATGCCTGAAGCTTGGTTAACGCTCCCGCAGGACAATGAATTGTGGTCGAGCATGTTAAACCAAAAGATGCAGATAAATATGGTGATTCATATAAATGGATCAAAATATTGAGTAGCAGAAGCAAATGTTTTGGGAATGGAAAAACAAAGCCCCTAGGGATTAGCGTGCTGGATAAGTCTTTCTAACGCCGCTACCCTTTGGCTGGCGGCCTCCAGAGCTGCTTCTCGCTCTCTGCATGCCCTCTCCTCGTCGGCGGTCGCAGCACGTAGTTCGTCGATTCTGGCTTGTGCATGCTCCCGCTCGACTTGAATTGTGACCATCTGTTGGCCCGCCTCCGTCAGCTGTACCTGGGCGTCAACCAGCTGGGCTGCTAGTTGCTCCACAAGCTCTGTGCACGTTGCGACGAAGGCCTCCTTCTCTGCCGCCTGCCCTTCGAGACGCCGGACTTCCTGCTCCGCCACGAGGAGCGCCCGCGTGCTCTCCGACATGTCCCGACATTGTGCGACGTCGGCACGCCGGCGGCTCTCGCGCATCTTTTCAGCCATGAAATCACGGACCGTCAGTTGGAGGCCTTGAGCATCAGCTCCCCCGGCACACAGGAAGCGCAGCCAGGTTTGGAGTGACCCCATGCGCCCCAGCCACTTCGATGGGTCTCGCTTGAGGAAGCGCTGGATGCACTTCCACCCCCTTCGGCGCGCTATCCGGCTCTCCTCGACTGCCTCCGCTTCTGAGTCGTCCATCTCCTCGGGGTCGGCAGGCCGGTAGGCAGGGAAGGCAGCCAACAGGTCTGCTGCAGGGTCCGCCCCTGGGATGTCCTCATGGGGGATAGGCTCCCCAACATCTGGGCGACCTTCTTCTCTCTCCCCAGCGGCGTTGACACCCTCCTCAGCCCCCGACCTCTCTCCGATGTCAGCACCGCCGACGTCCGTAGCCCCTTGATCAGCAGTTGGTGGGGCCGGCTCGGTGTGGGAAGTCTGTTCCGGAGCAGGCGGCATGTCTGCCACCGGTCCACTCGTGGATGGCCCGGGTTCGGCAACCCGACGAGCCTCCAGCGTTGAGATCACTGCGCAGGACATGCCGTGGTTAGTCACGGATCGTCAACGGCAAGCACCAGCAGTAAAGTAAGGAGACTTACGGGAGTTCAGAGCGTCATCTTCCGCTATCCCGGCCGCCGCAGGAACAGTTGCAGCAGGGGACCCTTTCGCGCTTGTCAATTCGATAATGGGTGCCTGGCCCCCGCCTTGTCCTGCTGGCGCCTCTCCTACTCCCACTGAGGACGCCTGACCAACATCCGTGTGCTCCTGAGAAAGATGGAGAAATGGGTTAGAAGCTGCATAAGAGAATGGATGAAGCAGGTTGAGTGGGGATAGAAGCGGACCTCGAGGAGCTCAGTGACATCAACATTGTCAGAGCCGGACACCTCGCCGCTCTCCCGCGGCCTCCCCTGATGGGATCTCCTCTCGGAGCCTTCATCCTCCCCCATCTCCTCCTCTTCCTCGGAGTCGTTGCTACTGTCATCTTCCGCCGGCGGCATCTGTTCTGGAGCGGGTTCTAGACCGAGCATCACCTTCACCAGAAGGGATGGCTCCGCACGCTGACCACGTTGGCGCGCGTACTCGTCCATGGCCGTCAGATACGCATACTGCCGGTTGATGTCCACCCTGTCGGCGATATGGAGGCGCCCGACCTCTGACAGATGGATTCCTTCTCTAAGTATCTTTCACCAGATGGCGTCGGTCCCCAGTGACTGCCGCAGGGTCATCCAGGCCGACCACAGCGCCGGGAAGACTGCATCATGGGAGGGTTCGAGCAGACGCCTTACCTGCTTCCCGGGCCGCTCCCTGACCGCCGCATGTGCCCCCTCTCTGGGCGCTGAAGTCGTGGCGGCAGCTTGCGATGTGCCCGCCGCCGAAGTCCCTGCCCGCGCCGGCTCCGCTGCTTGGCGCGCCTCCGTTCTCCCCCGTGTGGCGGCGCCTCTCCTCCTTCCTTGACGCCCGGTCTCCGCAAGGGTGACTTCGAGCCGCCGAAATGGCTTCCGTAAAAGCCCCTCGGGGTACGCGATGGCCCAGTGTTCGGCGTACTCGGTTGCCAAGCCTGCGTCGACCCCAGTAGGAGGGAGAGTGATGACGTCGCCAGAGCCAAAGGCGACGAACATCAGCCACATCTGGCGAAGGACGCCAGGGTTCGTCTCCTCCCGGACAGCAGTGAATACCCTCTTCGGCATTCGTTGAAGGCACCCGAACTGCCTGGCGAACCGGGTTGGCACGTAGGGCTCGCAGATCACCTTCCCGTCGATCCGAGCCACGAGCACCCCGCCCCGCATGTTCAGGAAGTACTCGTGCTGCTCCAGCGGACCCTGCCCGTTGTCGATCATTTGGCCAACGGGAGTGGGGAACGGGCTGAAGTTGAAATTGGCATGATTGCCAATCCGAATCCTCACGCCCTCTTCACTTAGGGTCATCGGAGCGACCCCCGCAATGTTTAGCAGGGAGGGTCGCAGGCCGTTGCCCGGAGGAATGATGGCGTTCGGAAACGTGTACCCACCAAGGTGAGCAGCCACCCAGCCGTGGAAGAATTGGAAGGGCCCACAGATCCTTCGTGGCGAACCCCCTCGTGAGATGCGTCCCAGGATGGCGTACAACTTAGCCAACACTGGGACCCCGAGGTTGTATCTTTTGTTGGCGGCCATAGCGCCCGCCATCGCCAGTGTCGTCGGGCGAACACCCATTCTCGCGTCCCGCACTGGCAGGAGCCACCCACTCAGAAAGGCGGCCAGGAACGCCGCGTACCGGACATTTGGGTCCCGAGCCTCGATGACGCGGTACCCCCATGAGCGGTAGTCGCCCGTCTCTAGGACCCGCCAATACGACCCGTTCCGGCTCCTCTGAGCCGCGGTCGGGCACCGCTTCCCCTGCCTGGCATCTTGACCGCCGGGTCATGCTCCAAGAACTGGCCGAACCACTCCTTGTAGGCTATGTCCTTCTGGACGTCCTTGATCCCGAGCCACTGCGTAGCCAGGTCATGAAGATGCCAGGTCAGAATGGGAGTCCGTGAACTGTCTTCCCAGGTGTTCTTCGGAGGCAGGAACTCATCGTACTGGTAACCCTCCAGCGGGATACCTCCGATGCAGTGGATGTCCCAGAGACCGATTCCGACCTCCCCATGGTGAAGATGGAAGGTGTTGGTATCCGGGGACCAGTGGGTGAACAGCTCCGGCCCGAGCTCGGACTGCTGGTAGAAGTGGAACTGCGACGTCCACACCGCCTCAAACAGGCCGATGTACCGCAGCTCCTCCGCGAAGTGATCGCAAGTGTGGCGTACCCAGAACGCCCAGGCCCACTCACTGGTGATATTGCCCCCATATCGCAAGTCCCAGTCCTTCAGCCAGCCCTTGGTGTCGTCGGTGACACTCTGGCGATATATGCTCGAGTAGAGGGCTGGAGAGTTCTCCGCAGTAGGCTCACTTCCGACGATGGTTCACGTCCTCGGGTTCAGGACATAGACATCTAAGTGTCTGGTCTCCCTGGCAGGATGCCCATTGTTGGTGATGTTATAGCGGGGAAGCTCGTCCTCCTGAGTCACCCAGGTCCGTGGCGCATCAACCTCGAACCCTGGCACCGGAACCTCATCTAGGATGCCGAAGTTCCAGAGCGGCAGGTTGTCTGACAGTGGATATGTCTTCTAGGCCGACATCAGCAAGTCGAACAAGGATTGATTGTTGGAAACAATCTCCTTGGCTCCGTAGACCTCCTCGTTCGTCGCCATATCAGCTCTACGAGTGGCGGCATCCCCCTCATTTCCTTGATTCACGGCCATCTCAGAAGCTTCGGGAGTCGTGCGGGTAAAGGGATGAAGCGTGCGGGAGCGGACGAGGCTGGTAGAGAAGTTTGAGAGTTGGCGCGCAATCCTAGTGGACGGCGCACAATTGGGAAGTCCGTCGCGTAAAACCCCGGGTGTTCGCGCAAAAGGAGGCCGAATTCCGGACAGGTTTGCGCGACGAGTGGGCGAATTCCGCGCCGGAAAAGGCAATTTCGCGCACGAGAACTTAGAGGCTTATCACGCGGAAGGCCAGTGTAAGGTGCGGGGGACCTAGGGCCCCTATTTATAGGCGAGGCCCGGGTCCGCGCTGCGCGGAAAGCGCTTTGCGCGACCGCGACAGCAAATTTCGCGCCCGACGCCCTTTTTTGCACGCCACCGTCCCGCGCCACCCAGGACTTCGGCATTCCGGCGTCTCCCTCGGAACCCGATCGTTGCGACCTCTCGCCGATCAGATTCCGAGGGGGGGCTTTTGTAGACGCCGGAAAAGTCCGTTGTTCCCAAACGAAGCTCCGGATGTGGAAATCGAGGTCATATTTGGAGTCATAAGCATGTTCCGGAGGGCCCGGAGGACTTGCACGGAATTTTGGAGACCCGCGCGAAATGTTGAAGTCCGGCGCGCAAACCTCCCGGGATGCGCGCAATGCGCTGTGTCGGCGCGCAATTTTGCGCGCCCAATGCCCGCACGACTCTTCTTGCGCGCTGGGCCCGATTCCGCACCCGCGACGAGAATTCCACGCTCGCGACCCGGATTCCGCTCCAGGGGTTGCCTATAAATATAAGGCGAACCCCGACGGTTTGAAGGTTTCTAGAATTCGAAAGGTCTCTCGTGCGCGCAATCCAACCCCTTCCGCGCGCAATGCCGATCTTCAGGTAACCTCCTTTCTTTCGCGCAAGAAAGCCTTGGGGTTCGCCTTCGCGCGCAATCCCTTTGGCTCCTTTCCTTTGAATAAATATTCACCTGAGGGCATTCGCGCGCAAAAGAAGCCTCTTGCGCACAATTTCCCCCGGGGTGCGCGCAATCCAGCCCGATTGCGCGCACCCCCCCCCCCCCTTCTTCAAAGTGTCCATTCATTAGAGAATGAGATGTTGCCCCCGTGCGCTATCCGAAGCCCGGTGCGCGCAATCTCTATCATTCGCGCGCAAAGTGCTGGCCCAATCGCGCGCCAGCCTGCCCATTTGCGCGCCGACCCGCGGTATTGCGCGCAAAGCTCCTCTTTTGCGCGCAAACCGCCAGGGTCGCCCCCTTTGACCCCCTGAGGGTACCCGCCTGCGTGGCGCCCGACGACCCTCATCCCGGGTGCCCGCACCGTGAGTCGTCTTCCCGTGCGACCCTCCAGGCTCGCGCGAAGTGACACGGACCTATCGGCGACTTCAACGTCCTGCACGACGTTAAACTGCATTTGTCCCACATGACGTTAAACTGCACACGTCCAAGCTGCACGACGTTAAATGGCCTAGCATATCGTCCGCGCTGCAAGACGTTAAACTACCAAGCGTCTTCGTCCAACATGACGTTAAACTGTACCTCGTCCAAGCTACAAGACGTTAAACTGTTCAGCATTCATCCAACATGACATTAAACTATACTTCGTCCGCGCTGCAAGACGTTAAACTGCCAAGCATCTTCATCCTCAACACACGACGATAAACTGTACTTCGTCCGGCAAGACGTTAAACCGTCCGCTTCACCCGATCCCGTGCCTCGCACGTAGGGTCCTCCCAGTTTGGATGTGGCCCCCACCCGCTCGTCTCTGCAGGGATGTCGGGATTGGAGTGGCCTTCGCCCACGGGGGTAGAGTGTTGCAAACAGAATGAACTACGTGGACTTTGATCCCTGTCTTCTAAATAGGGTACGTAGGAAGCCTCTCCGATGTTCAAGCCCACCACCTGGTCGTCCCGGTCGTATTTACATCGGTTCGTCCATCAGTGGACCCCTCCCGGGTTCACACTTGCGTTGATTCACCTATGAATCCGCCTCTGTGGGGGACTGCACGTGTGTATCTCCATTGTGCTTCCCCACTGCCTCGATCTCTTCGTGAGTCGGCTTGCCAACATCCATCATTACGTAAAATTGTGATCCACCCGGCCGTTCCATCCCCCTCTGTGCGAGGTGGTTCGGTTCAATCCTTCTCCAGGAAGCCTCGATCTCTTCATGAGTCGGCTTGCCAACGTCCAGCGTGACGTAAAACTGTGATCCACCCGGCCGTTCCATCCCCATCTGTGCGAGGTGGTTCGGTTCAATCCTCCGCCCGGCGGCCTTAATCTCTTTGTGAGTCGGCTTGCCGACGTCCAACATGACGTTAAACTGTATATCCGAACTACGCTGACTTTGATCCGCGCTAACGTGCGGTACGTAGGAAGCCCCTACGGGGTCCAAGATCTTCACTCCATCATCCACCCTGATCCTTACTCGGGCTGCCACATCCCGGTGGGGTCATGCCATTTCATCCCACTACACTTCACTCGGGAAGCTGCCCATGTGCTGGCCCCAGCATCGGAGGTTCCCCGCAAGGGGTTCTGACATCTGATCCACTCCTCGTGTTGATCAGTCCGATGACGTCCCCACTGGACGTTAAACTCGCGGCATACCCCGTGTTAAACATGGGAAGCTGAGGAAAACCTCAGGTAACACAGTTCCCCGCACCCAGTGCGGGATGCCTCAGGCCATCACGCCTTCGAGAAGCCCTATTAGGGACGGAAGGCAGACATGCAGAGGCGCAGTGTTAAGACACGCCCCCAACACCCAGAGCCACCCGGTCTCCTCACCGCAGGTTGCTGCCCCGACCAGACTCCTTGGAGCGTCCGGGCGGAAGAGCGTAATTAACCGGTGTCCATGGAGACATGGCGCCGGGAACGAGATTCACGAACATTCTTACATCTATGAGGGAGACCCGGATTAGGCGACGAGTTCCGAGGAGACGTCCACGGAAGGAGGATCCAACGTCCCATCATCCCGGTTTCGATCAAGGAGCAGACGCCCCTGAATAAGGGACAGATGCCGCCCGCCTTTGGAAAGCGGGACTGCGGGACCACAAGCCGCGCGCGCCCATCCCCTCGGGTCGACGGGTGCACGCGCGAACGCGTCCTGGCGGAACAGCGTAACCCGACGCACATCCGCACCGAAACAATGTAGAGTCGCGATGTTAAGACACGCCCCCAACACCCAGAGCTACCCGGTCTCCTCACCGCAGGTTGCTGCCCCGACCAGACTTCTTGGAGCGTCTGGGCGGAAGCAGCGTAATTAACCGGTGTCCATGAAGATATGGCGCCGGGAACGAGATTCACGAACATTCTTAACTCTATGAGGGAGACCCGGATTAGGCGACCAGTTCTGAGAAGACGTCCACGGAAGGAGGAGCCGACATCCCATCATCCCGATTTTGATCAAGGAGCAGACGTCCTTGAATAAGGGACGGATGTCGCCCGCCTTTGGAAAGCGGGACTGCGGGGCCACAAGCCGCGCTCCCATCCCCTCGGGTCGACGGGCGCACGCGCGAACGCGTCCGGGAGGAACAGCGTCCCGACGCAAATCCGCACCGAAACAATGATGTCGGAGTATTTGTCTAGCGTCGCCAAAAAACCCCCACATTCCTACCCAAATTTATCAATCATCTATCCATCATCATTGTATTCAACCATCAATTATGTCTGGCAGTTCTATACATCACACAAGCGAGTACGACCCCTCCCTCACCTCCTATCAGTAGATTAATCTGTTATTAAAGAAAAAAAATATCAGTACAAGTTATAAAAAAAATTTATTAAAATTTGTTACAGTTATATAAATATGCATGTGGTAGTCATATCAATGGGTGTCACTGGATGTGTCGAAGATGAAGGAATATCCTGTACAAGTGGAGTGACCCTTAGTGAATTCCCCTCAGCAACATACTGTGTCGGAGAAGTATTCGAAGAAGGTGGAATATAAAATCTTGTAGATAATGAAACAGAAGAAAAAGATGAGGGCACAGACGTATGTCCATCTGGTAGTGTAAACATCAGAGGACTAAATATCCCATGTGTCCCTAAAGACACACCCGGATCAAAACGGGGCGTAGAAGATACGTCTGTGGTAGGGGCATTTTCCAATCGGGTATGACCTGTGGATCGTCTAACTCTCGCACCGCGATCCATCGTACCACCAGCCTCAGTATGGGGATGACTAGATGATCGTCTAACTCTAAAACTACCCCCCTCCTACCACTAGAATCTGTACTGGGATCAATATTAGGCTCCTCGTCGGATATCTCACCTCTAGGGGGTGGATCCTGAAAAAACATTTAACACAAAAGCAAACACATGATATTATTTGTTATTGAAATATATATAATTGAAATAAAATAATCACAATAAGAATGTGTGGAGGAATGCCCAGCGGTGTCATGCGACGATAATTTTATATCATCTTTTTCCACTGTATCTCTTCAATGGGTGTCATTTCCTGCAATGAAAACAAATATGTAAGTAATTAGAAACAGATAACTAATGTGTAACCCAAAAAAATATATAGAAAAACAATTCTAATAAAAAAACATAAATAAACATCATATTGGTGATTGTTTAATGGTATGTACTAGGATACACACTCTGAATGATGTAAGTGTATTCATTTAATCATGTACCAATTGATTTTGGAGAGGGATCTTCAATAGTTATAGGATTGGATTTGATTAGAAACACCAATAAAATGGATATCCAGTAATTGTGACGTCCCAAACTAGGATACCACTCATTAGTGACCTGAACACAAATGGACACATGGCCTCAAGTACATCTACCAAAATTCCAAATGTTATTGACTAATAGGGAGATCCTTTGTTATGTCGGGGGAGATTTTTCTGTCATTACCTAAGTTGCACAATTTTAATATTATCAGTTAAAAAGTGGAAGAAATATAACAAAGGGAAAACATTGGAAATGGATGAAAATTACCAAATCGGTAATACCAACTAATAAACGAATCATAAACCAAATGATGATAATGTATGTCATGTATCAAGAAGTAAATCATAGTTACTACTAGTACGAAGTAGTACTATATAAAAGGCTCAGTAAATTCTAAAATTCATCCTATATTCTTGAGCAAAAACCCAATCATCTGGTTCATCAGTGGAAAGAGTGCGAGTCATGCCAATAACTCAAAATCCACAATCATCAATAAAGGTGCATTGCCTCGACATTAAATCAAACCATTGGTAAAGGGAAGAGTTTTACCAACGATTGCACACAACCGTTGGTGAAAGAGGATATCAAGGCCCCATTAAAGGAATCCCAAATAGAGGTACACGCCTCAAGTACCATAATGTGTTATATGCATCCCAAATCATTCACTAATGTTCAATAAATCATTCTTGGAACCTCTATGTGCTGACCTTTAATTATCAAATTTTTTCCCCAAGTCAAGCGCACCCCATGGGTTGATAATGTTTATGATTCTACACTAATAGTTTGTTCTTGGTTTGTAAAAAGGTTTAATTTCATAAAATATAGAAAAAAACATTTACTTTTAAATTTGAGATTAATAATAAAGTATTCCATTGATAACAAGATTACTATATTATAATTGTGACTTATCTAACATTTTTATGGATGTATACACATGCCAACATGGCTAGTGAAAAGCACAAAACCATCACAAAAGTTAGTATTGGCCAATAAAGAGACATAATATACAACGTACAGTGAGAACCACATTTTATTGACCTTCATGTTATATTAGTATAGTCATCTTAGGAATTCAATTATCACTCATGACTAACCATGCCACTATAAAAAACCTGTATTGTATGAGTTTTCTCCATGATCTTAACAAAAACTTCAAACATTCTTACCATGATGTGAATCATGTTTAATATGGATGATATTAACACAAAATTCCTAGAAATACCATGCCTTCTAAGAACTGAAAATTTAGGGATGATATTAACACATAGTTCATTATGAATCAAATTTGATTCACTGTCAAACCCAACACACACACCCAAATCATACCGAAAACAAAATTCATACACACCCAAATCAAAACAGAAAACCAAAACAGTAGATGATGAACATTAAAATGAAAGTATCACATACAAATATGAAGTTTAGAACTATAAAATTTTGAAAATGGATCAGAAAATAGGATTTCCCCAGTACTGTAAACATAATACTGCTTCTCCACATCACCCAAATGAAAACACAAAACCAAAATATTAGATGCAATATCAATTATTAAATACATGTGAAGAACTGATAAATTATAAAGATGGACGGATTTCATCCGTAGGGGAATGAAAATCCCAATTCTCCATGTTGTTTAGGGTTGTCGTCATGTGGATTGGGGGAGTCAGAGTTTCTGTGAATTTGGGGAAAAACATTCCCAACGGTTTGGAAAAACGGTTGGGAAAGTAATCATTTACCAAAAGTTTGTAAAAACTGTTGGTAATGGATGATTTAAACCTCTCTATACCAATGGTTTAAGAAAACGGTGGGTATAAAGTATACATTTTCCTTCAATTTTCAAAAACCATTGTTAAAATATTATTTAACTAGCTTTTACTAATGGTTTCCTCAAACCGTTGATAAAAGAACTATACAGGAGTTGGGAAAACCTCCCTTTCCAGTAGTGTTTCACATGTTAGTTGTTCAATTGACTTTATTTTCATAATAAATATTCTTTCTATCATCTTATTATATTTTTTTATTTCATTATTGTACCATTGGTTCATGGTGAGAAATTATTCAAACCAAATTTTTTGAAATTATCACACAATGGTGGAGTGATAGTTATTTCATTGTTTTTTACTTCTCCATTTCCTCCCTCATGAGTCTACTTCTCGGGTCCATTGAAACCATAGAATCAATGGAGGGATAACCCACTTATGGGTTAATACAAAGGAGTAGAAAGGGGATGTAGTGGTTTTTATTTATCACCCTATTAATGTAAAATCATTTCATTTAATTCGGTTTTTTATTTGATGATTTTAAAACTTCAACATCTTTGCTGAATTTTAAGGAATCATTCTTAAAGTTATAATACAATCCATTACCTTGGAGTGCTCAAAAATCTGATCGTCAAAGTTTAAAGGTGATTAGTATTATGGTGGATTGGTAAAAAATCAACAAGTGATGAAGTTCTTTGATCTCCATAAATGAACTCATCTCAAATATATGAAATTGAAATAATTGAAAAGGGAATACATCCAATCAACCCCAAGTGATAACCTAGGATCAACGCATTCTGAATTCACTTTAGTCTCTTAGAGTTCATTTAAAACCATCTTAAATCAACCCATGATGGCCACGTCATGGAAAAAAACAATCCATATAATGTACATGTATGTAGGTTACTTCTTAGGTATCCGAGGATTTGACAACCCAAGCCAGACTTCAAGGACCGTTCTAGATTCTTTTCTTTGTCAATTTTTAGTGTGTATAATAGATTTTCCAGAAGATGGGGGTGAATATCAGATCTCGATCAGATACTATCGGTAGTGGTACTTTATACAACCTTACTGCAAATCTAATATATATACATGCAAGTCTATCCAAACATAATTCCTATTTAATTTTTCTAAAGTGGCCTCAATTTTTTAGACGATCCACAAAAACCCAAATAGAACTATTTCCTTAGGATGTATTTTGAAAATGGTGATAATGGATGTAGTGATTTTCCCATATCATTGTCAGTATGGGTAAAGGATTCAACATTGTATTATACTTTTTTCATTTCAACCATCCCTTGATGAAATATCATACTCATTGATGAATATTCATCCATCTTCATCAGTATATTGTCTGGCCAATATTTTTTTGGAGTTATCAATACATATTTTTCTTCATTGGTGAATAGAGAACGTTGAGCTTTGTGAATCAGTCAGAAGCTTCTTCTTTATGTCTCGATCAGATGGTACACATTGTCATGAACTCAATCATATGACTCCTTCCTCATGAATTTTTAACTATTGGAATTTTCTTTTCTGATCACTTCCACCTTCTCTAAAATTTTAACATCATTACTTTGATAATACATTATTTTATCCACAATGGATGGTTGAGAAATAATTTGATATAGGATTGATGATTTTCCTTCCATGATGATTCCAATTTCTATCCTTATCCAATATACAAATATTGGATCCATTTAAGTTATCATCATCAAAAGTTTTATAGGATACATTCTACGTAAAGAATCTCTAACATTATTGGTCTTACCATTATAGTAGTAGATCGAGTAGTCATAACCCAGGAAGACATATAACCATAATTCATGGTGTTCATTAATTTCCTTCAATGTGAATATATATTTCAAGCTCTTATTATTATTATATATGTCACACTTCTTCCCATACATACAATGCCACCAAATTTTCAACGCGAATATCACAACTTCCAACTCTATATCATGTTTGGGATATTTTTTCTCAATAATTTTCAATAAACATAAGGGATAGTCTATTAATTTATAATTTTTTATTAGTAAATATTAAAATCCTTTGTTTTAAGTATCACATTATACCACAAAGAGTTCCCCACTTGTTGGAAATGTGAGTAGTAGTGTACTGAAAAACTGTATTTCAGCATTCAAAGTAGTCATAACGTTCACATATCAAGAAAAACTATACACCCTTATAACCTAGCTTGGATAAATGGTTTGGAAATCATGAGAAATTATTCACAAATAATCAATAGTACCTAGTAGACCTTAGAAAATATGGATCGGCATTATACAATTTTTCCAAGACCATTATTATATTTCCTTTGTCATGGATGGGTGTACATATATTACTAAATTGGTTATAAAATCCCCAATAATGATAAATCCTCCACATATAACTCAAATTTTCAATAAATTTCCTAGATTTTCTCATTTTACATGTTCATTAGTACAATATTAAAATGTCACTCATGTTCCTCCTTTCACTTGGAGTAAATTATAATATCATCAATTAAGACTACCGAAAATTTTTCAAGAAAATATCTAAAGACTATATTCATTATGTCCATGAATATTGGTTTAGAATTACTAGGTCTAAAGGAAAAAATATGAACTCATATTGTCTATACATCATTAAAAAGGAATTCTTGTTAATATCTTCTTTCCTCACTATTAATTGGTGATATCCTGATCAGCCGCTAATCTTATAGAAACACACGACTCTCAGAATTTGATCAAATAAGGCATATATATATATATGTGGAAGTTGATGCTATTTATTAATCATGACTTTTTTTATGCTCAACATAATCAATGGAAATCTGTATTGATCCATCTATCTTCTAAATGAATTGCACTCATGCAACCCATTATGAAGCACTCGGGCATATAACACACTTATCCTCGTTCTCTTATATGTTCTTCTTCAGTTCTTCCAACTCAATGGAATAAATTATATAAGGGGTATTAGATATAGGTATAGATATAAGAATAATGTCAATTGAGTACTAAACCTCTTATTTAGAAAGATGACTAGACAATTCTTCAGGGAACACATTAGTGTAGTCCCTCATAATAGGCATGTGATTGAATATGATTCTCTATTTTGTCAAAAATAATTTGAGCTAGTTATTCTTTCTCATAAGGTAATAATAGCCACACGTGATATGATAATTATGAAAGAGATTCATCCACCTCCATACTGCTCTAATGAATTGGTGGATGCTTTGAGATGTGAAGAGTGATCAACCCCTCATGATAGTTAATGTTGGAGTTTATTAGGATGGCCAATCCATGACCAGTATATCATCAAAATCCACCATAATAAGTATGAAAATATTTTATAGGAGGTTTAGTCCAAAAAAATTAACTATAGAGGAGTTATATAATTTTGATGTATTTATTTTACCATTTAATATTCTCGTAGATATATCAACCTCTATATGTTGAGGTGGTGTTGGAACAGTTCTACTACTATTGAAGGATATAATAGAATGTGTAGAAACAGAATCATGTTGAACATTAACTATTTTTTTAATAACTAGTGTACCTTTCACAACATCACTATCGGGCTCCACCATAGCAATAGAGATAGAATATGATTTCCACTTCTTCATTGGATTTGGTGGCTTCTTATAATGATAACCCTCAAGGATTCATGGTTTAGTTCACTGGATATCATTGTTACCTTTCTCCCAACAGTTCAACCATTGGACCATTGTTGGTCTTATCCTTTCCTCCTCCACAATTCCCAACTTCATCAGGTCTCTTAAAAATTCATGACCCTGAGAGCATTATATCCCACACTAGAAGAATTTCCACATCCCCTTTAGTCTATTCCCACAATTCTTTTATCCAAATTTTTGACAAGAGAGTTCTTGTGTTTTCATTCATGAATTATTATTATATCCTCCATGTTTCAAATCCATCTTTCATTTATTATCCCCAAATCCATGGGACCTCTCTCAAACCTCTATATCGACACTGGTAGTATATTGAACAAATTATTCATAAATCATACAGTTAAAATTTTTCTTGTTCTTTTATAAGGTACGATATTAAACCACAAATGAATACATCTATTTTTTATCATTTTTATAACAAAATTCATGATGTACATTGAAATCCATGTGAAATATTATTCATAAGTGGTGGAAAATTCACCTTCCTTTTACTTCATCTCTATGAATTATTTCAATATATATTTACAAAGTGTTCGAGGGAAATAATTGTTAAGAATTATTTTCTTAAATTCATCCAACTCGATCACTTGATTTTCATCCTTAGATTTGGTGCTCTTATTCAAATCCCACTATTGATCAATCACTCTATATAAATGATAAATGGATATAGTCAACTTCTCCATCTCAGAATAATGAATCCCAAAAAATATATTATCAATTAAGATTACACACCATTCATAATCAAGTTTATCACAAGATCCACTCAATGTAAATGGTATTTACTACAAAAAGTATTTGATAGTCAGATTCTCCCTCTTTAGTGAAGGATGATATTCCACATTATTCACGTTATTGTTCATAGCCTAATAATGTGTTCTAGGCATCACCATTAAATTTTGAACTCCACATCTCATGAAATTGGGGATGACATTCAAGGATTTTTTTTTGACCCTAACATGGACTTTTGGCTTACTTCCTCTTGGTTCCCACAATTTTTTAAAATAGAAAATATTTGAAAGCATGTCAAAAAATCATGAATAAATAATTTCTTTCATTGAAAAAATAAATCTAAATAAATGTCTTGTGGGAAAAATATGTATAATTTTTTTCTAAAATAGATATTATAGGATGGCTACATATACAAAGTCACACAGTAATTGTTTTCCCAGATTTTATCCAATCCTAATTCACCAAATTTACTAAATCATCTTCTGATACAAAATTTTGCGACCCTATTTTTTATTACATGAGTATTAAATAATTTTAATGATAAAAACAGAATTGTGTTATAGATCTAGTATTGAACTGTTATGTGTCTTGGGAAAATAACTTTCAAAAATAAAATTTACCAAATAAAATAAAAAAAATTATTTAATTCCATATTTTCTAGATTATTATTGTCTTTCGCATTGTCATTTATACAATTAATCACTTAACGATATACATCAAAATGAATATGCTAAAATCCTAGTGAGAGGATAGATAAGGACATGAATCAATATAACATTATTATAATCACAAAATAATCATTTTATCATAATCATAATAATGAGAGGAAATAGAAGTTAATGTTTTGAAATTTTTTAATTCATAAAAATGAAACATCTTTTTATATTGGTCAAATACCACTCAAAACTGTGAAAAAATCTAGCATCATGTTCATCTATAACATATTTGAATCAAAATAATATCATCATTTTGAAACAATGTAGCATTATTTTAATTTATAAATCACATTATCTTATTATATACATCACTATACCCAATGAGATAGAGTGTTGTATAATTTTGGGTTCACCTGTCACATCATAATCTTTACATAATCAAGAATGGTACATAGAACATATAAAAACATTTTTCATAATATATCCCATGGAAATGAAATGGGTTTCATGATAATTTCATAAATAATTCAATCTTGAATAATTATTTGGGATAGAAAAATAAATATTGAGTAGCATACTTGGTATAAGAATCAACAATCTTGATTGAATACAAAACAATAATTGGAGATGTAAAAGATGTGTGTATTTTTAATAAGATTTATTTTAGAAAAGTAAATATTTATTTCTCATAAAACCAATTTGGATACATCTATATCATTGAAATAAATAGTTATGGGTAATTAAATGTCATTTAAAGAACATTAAACGAATATAAATATAGAGATGGTATTGAAGGGGGGAACATAAGGAAATGGAATTGGGTTAGAGAATCCCCTTGCCTAATGTATGAATGATTTCCTCACATAAATCTCCAAGATAAAAAAATTTGATTTATTAATTCATAAATAATGAATATATTATATTTTTATTTTATTCATTACAGTTTTATTTAATTTTATTATGGAAAATTTAACGAGTTATAGATTTCAATTTCACCTTTTAGGAGTGTTCATTTTCATCGTTCCAATGATCGGTTCACTTATATATATATATATATAGATGATCCTGTAAAATGAGAATAAATGTAATGAATTGAAATTAAATGTTAATATTAAGATTCCAAAAGTTTAATTGGTCATATATACTATATTTTTTTGATATGAAGTTGATTCATCATATTGAATGTTAATGATAATTGTTTATATTTATTTTTGGGGTTTTCAATCACAAGAATCTCATTTTTTAATTATGTAATATTATGTATATAGGTTAGTTATAGAAATGAAAAATGATTATAAAATAAACATTACAATATTTTTCAACCATTTTTATATTTTTATGATCAACCTTTAAGGCAGTGAATTGAAATGGTACTTCTCTTCCTCAAAGGTGATAAATTAACACCCCACAACGATATTTTCATTACAATGAATTATAGTTGGATTGGAAGAGGATCAATTATTTACAACACCATCAACAAAATAAAATTTCATTATATATGAGAGAATGTATTTATCATGGCATTTGGATAAGTATATGTGAAATTACATTAAGAAATTAATATAATTTGAAAATAAATTCAATGAATATGAAAGAGGATTTTACATCTAGAATTCTCATCCTTGAAAACATCCTTAGGAAAAAAAATATTTTAGAAGAACCCAAAAAATTCACCCATATCATTTTTTGACATTTTGAATTCAAAAATAAACCTAATTTTATGAAAATAATTATCTAAATAGGATAAATATTATTTTTAATTAAAACCATAATTTTTTATAATTATACATATTTAAGAATTGTTCTGATTTTATGAGACATGAAAAAATTTATTAAGGTCTCTTTAAATTATCCTATAATAATTTTACGTCAAAATAATAAATTTATGAATCTATTTTTTGAAAATAAAATTTCTCTTAAAATTTTATACTGATTATAAAATTGTATTTAATAATTTATGACTTACAAAATACAATCAATTAATTTTATAATTTTTAAAACAATTATTTACTTATTCAATCAAATAAATATATCATATTTTATTTATAAGGTACCTAAAATTTATTAATACTTATATAGTTTAGAATACGTTTCTGTTGGGTGAATTACTATTCATAATGGTCACATTACTATTCAATGATCATGTTTTTATTCTAATTTTATAGGTTCCTTAACTTTTATAATTACCTCTTATTTCATTCATTCTATATTTATAATGTTTTTATTATTTTCAATATGCAGTTTTATTTGATTTATACTATACTAAAATATTATAAGACAAAAATATCAATTTATAAAAGTATATGTTGTTACCAAAACTATGGAAAGGATTTTGGTTTTGTTCATTTTATTATATAGAGTCCAAAACATTAGTTTTAGGAATGATAAGAAATATACCAACAATTTATAATATAATCAAACGAAATATAAAATATATGTTCACTAAAAATCCTTGGAGGATGTCCATACTATGACATACCCTTTCTAGAGTCCTCTAAAGGTTGCCCCAATATCTCAAGAACCTCCTCCCAAGAAACTGGAATAAGACACTCATGTAACGAATCCTCCCTTTATCCCCTTTTATTCGTGAATATATTTCATTTTTCCCATTTAATTAAAATTACTAATATTGGGGTGTATTTATTTCTCATGTACCATACATTCCATATGATTTTAAATTTATGGGAGATCTCTTTCAATTTCATTAATAACTCACATGAACATTTAAATTCCCCTGTCATCCTATCAACAATTTCCCATAGGATTCCATGCAAAAAAATGTGTAGTGAATACCCATAACTAATTCCTATCAATGGTGTTCACCATTATGAAATTGTATATATTTTATCAGGGACATACATGTATTTATTCCACACTCCTTGATCATGAAATTAAATTTAATGTAAAATTACTCTCTAATATATGATATATATGGAAAACATATTCAGGAGAATGAAATAAAATTTATTAGTTCACCCGAAATTATATAGTGATCCAATGACATAGGAAATGTTTAGTCTAGTGAGATGTGATTTTTGGACATGGAGTAATCCTAATTTCCAAAGGGGATATTTTTCATATTTAGTCCATTGTAGTAATACATAACATATGTTTATGATTTATTATCTTATGTTTTTTTCACATTTCCAATTTTTCCTTTATCATTATCATGATATATCATGTATCATTGTTCTTGTTCATGATTATCTCTCATTTTATTCCTTATTTATATACCTATCTTATATAATGTATTATTTTATTAATTTTATTCCATTTTTATTCCCTTACATGGATCTATATCTTACCCATTTCTTTTGTATGTTCCCATGTTAGGCCATGCAGTTTTATGTATGAAGGAATATTATGAAAATGTTAAGGATGTTTTCAATAGAGTTTATGTCTTCCTTGTTTTATGTTATTTTGTAATGTATCAAGTTCCCAAAGAAACTAGACTTATCAATATTTTTTTTTTCAGTTTTAGGATTAATCATATATACTAAATCTTTAAATAATGTGAAACAAATAGTAAGGTTGTTATACTCAATGTCTTTATAATCCATTACCTTATAATTACTCCACTAAACTTTTACATCCGACAATAATTTATCCATTTCTATGAACATGTACATATACAGATTCACCCTTAATCCTAGTGGTGTCTCAACTATCTTGAACATAGTCTAGACCAACACATTATATTACTCTACCACTTTTTGTAGACAATCACCCTAAAATAATGGGGGCTGCTGTAACTAGAACTGATGACTTAGTTATGCAATTGAAGGATCATCTCCCTGACCTCCCATGTCAATCCCTTTGATAACACAAACAGATTTCACAGTGATATTTTCATCATGAAATGGAACCAAATATTTAATATCATTCTATTGGACAACTTTTACTAGTTCTTGTACCTATCCTTGTATCTACAACTAATGATTATCGTAACCATATAAGCCTTCATCCAAACCCCATGGGCCTCAACCAATGTACTATATTATGGAACCAAATCATTGTTCTCCATATGCTCCACAAGAGTATTTCCAGCTATAATCCAAAAAAATACCAATATCATTGTCTAAAATCCAGGATATCATATATATATATATATAACATGGGTAGGGAAAGCTATAACAAGTATACTGATTTCACTATAGTAACACTCCCCTACCATAACCATGAAACACAAAATTCAACCAATTGACCCATTACTTACCCATATCAAAGATATTTATCACATATAAATCATGAATCATCTTCCCTAACATACACATATTAGATTCAAGGATCACATATCAATCTGAGGTAGCTGAGTAAGTTTCCACTGAAAAGGTTCGTACAGAAAATTCTGTTTAGTTTTTCTATTGAGATTTTAAATAGGCCACCCTTACAAAAATATATTCCTCATTCTATCACACCCAAATATACATGTATCACATTTCAAATCACACACATATATAATTGAAAAAACATACCTTGGATGAATAAGTATAACTCCACCAATGTGATGCAATGTAGAAAAACACTATTTAACTCTCTTTTAGAATCAATAAACAACCTATCCCCTCTTAGTACAATTGAGGATACAAATGGAAATCAAAATAAATTTATAATAGAAAAAAACAAACACAAACATATAAATATATTTATATATATAAACTATCTTATGTTCATTTCATGAAATCATAATAAAATTTCCCATTCCATCAAAAACCAAGGGTCCAAAATCTAACCTATTCATTCATGTCCAATGGTATATACAAAAAATGATAATAATAAAACTCATGTTCACCACTCAAAGATGACATCAAATTAAATATTAAAATAGAAAAATATAACATAAAGTTACCATCCTGGAAATCTTGGTAATCCCCCCATGCATGGGGATGCAGGCACCCAAACATGAGCTCTATAACCATTTCTAACAACATACTAATTTCTAGTCTACCATAGCCAAAATAGTAATACCAAATAAAAAAGGAAATAAAATAGATACCACTAGTTTCTACAGAAATGATGAAACTAATTCCCATTCATGAACTACTCTTATACTATTTTTAGCAACATGCCCATTTTGACACTCGAACAGTGCTCAGGTCCATAGACCACTAGGCTTTAGGCACGCCTCCTCGTATGCCAAAGGTTTCCAGCTATGATTGAGGGTATAAAAATAGGAAAGTGTGGTGATGAAAAAATATTTTGGTAATAATAGTAATGTTCTATATTATATATGAAATAGATGAATAATGAACATAAAATATTGGACCAAAAACCAACCATAGTACAATTACGAAAGAGAGCAGTAATAATAATCAATATACTCAAACATACCATTTGCAGAATTAAAAAAAAAACCCACTAAACAAATTGATACCATTTATAAAAGCATGAATAAACATTAGGATAATTATGAAAATAGGGAAGAAGGCTATCCCATGTCCTTCTAGTAGTACAAAAAATATATAAGAATAATGATACTAAAATTATGACACATAAGTAACCTTAGTGGATTCAAGAACCCAAGATCATTTCCATATATACCATGCTCATTAATATGATATGATCACTAAGATACCAATACATAGCATTGTCCTTTACATTATCACAATTGAATAAAGTCTGCATGCATCCTGAAATGACCATTTAGGGTGTGATAATAATTTAAATAGGCCATCAACAACATGTTCTTAACTTATATCTATGTTTATGAAGTTGTATCTAATATATAATCAAAACATAACATGAAAAAAATATAATATAACCTACTTCCTTTTTACACAATAGCCACAATGAAGTAATCACATTATTTTCCCATCGCCTATATGAAAGAATTCGATATGATCCTCATAACAAATATCTAGGAATCCCCTCAAAAAATCATCTCTATTGGTCCCCCAGTTTCCACATCTTAAAGAATCACGGAACACCTCCTCCCCTTAATAATGTACTGAAATTTTAAAACATATTACAAAAAATTAAGTACCCTATCCATTAGAATCCTACATATAATATTTTGTCATATTGAATCCCAATGACCAAGGAATAGTGATTTCTATACTATATATAAAATTTACCATTGGATAAATGGAATAAATCATGAGGAATTGTGGTATCCATCCTCCAGAAAAATTCATTACAAATGACCTCAATATATGGTGAGACTCAACCCTAAACAGATGGACTGAACCACATCAACTGATAAATCATTACCATTGATTTGGATTTCTACATCAAGAACCTCCAAGAATCACTGATTGGTAACAACATCATAAGTTTCATATAACATAGGCCTCTACTAAAACGAGTGGTCAACACCACCTCATTATTGGAGTCTAGTCTATGTCCATGTGACTCTAATAAATGACTACCAATAAATGTGAGTGGAAATAGATAAAAATGTACCTAAGACAGATAATCCCAACACCACATTCCCCTTCAATAATTTCAATGATTTTGATATTCATCACCACCTTGTATTATTCGTGCCATTCCCATAACCCGACGATGATGCCTCCTTAAATAAATGGTTGTGTTACCCAACTGTGATCAAAATCACACTTAGAACCAAGGCCTCACCCATCTAGAAAAAAACAACCTCATAAAGATGGTCAACACCATCTCATTCCTCTAAACGTTCTCTTCGTGTTCCCCTAGAACTATAAAAACAATATAAAAAATTAAATTAAAATATATAAACACCTCATCTTAATCTAACCAATGTCTAATGCCTTTCACTGGATCATTCCATTTTAATTTTTTTCCATGCATGCCTATAGGCTTCACATATGACCAATTAACATATTAAAGGACAAAAATTAATTTATCATGGACCCTGTCATATTATTATATAGAATACTCAATAATTCACCACTAAATCATGAGAAATCCTAACGAGAAACCTATGAACCACCATCCTTGTGTTGGTTGATGCTCATCCACACAGAATAGTCCCCTAACTAATGTCAGACTAGTTGAAAACATTATTTTTATGAATTCCCTTAGAATATGGCAATATGACTCAAAACGATGTAGTGTTTTGTATGGAGAGAGAAAATTTTAAAAGAGACAAGGGGATCAAATCGATTAGCGATGTATTTCCAAAAAGACTTTTGATGTTCAACGTAGAGATTGGATGACAAATTTGTGTCAAATAATAATAGGGAAAGAGAATAGGTCTCTCATCTACTATGTGAATTGGTGGAGGAGGGAAATTAAATGATAAATATAAGTAGAGGTAGGGTAATTTGGTTAAATTCCCCACATTAAGAGGCACACATAGTATAGCCGTGTTGTTTTCCTGATGGAGTGTCATCTATCTGGCACCCAATTCCTACATACCCCACTACACATGGTTGTCGCACATAATTTTTCTAATTGATTATAAATTGTGCATGAGCCACTATTAAAATTATAACAGTTTTTTAGATTGTCTGACCCCTAATAAATGGTTTCTGAAACCATGATTAGTGCCCCTGGAAGGCTGAAAACTTTTTCATAGGAGGATACACATATGTTCTATGTTATGCACCACTACCAGTGCACTCTAAAAATTAGTGATTTATATTGCTTCTAAACTAAAAACCCACTCAATACCTGATTCTCTTTCCCAAAATTGAAACCCATGAACCTAATATGTAGTGGATTAAGAAACACTCAGAATTATTTTCTAAAGATAAAAAATTCATTTTCTCACTAAAAAAACACCAATAATTGAAATGTGTTGAATATTGAATCCACATCAAAAACCCAAGATGTAATAGTACCTTAATAACATATTAATTTATCAAAAATCCATATAAAATAATCCTCTATAGTTATTGAATGGATCTCTATGTTATTTATTGAATATTAATTTAAAAAGATGTAATATTTAAGTTTGAAAGTCTTGTGATTCCATAAAAAGTCATGTTGCAGAGTATGTTATCTTGAATGAGTGTAGAATGGGTGAGAGATCACGTAGGAAGGAATTTGTAATGGTGTTTCAATTTGTAATGTTACTATGATATTGTATTTTGTGAAACATGTTTTGGCCAGAATATGTAAATTTCATCAAATGTGTTTTTTGATAATTACATGCCATGGATATTTAATGACTAGTGGTTGAAACTTGATTTTATACATTGGAACCTATTTTGATTTTTAACGAGATGATACTACTTTTAATGGATCATATTGAAGTCAATGATAGTTATTTGGTAAAATATGATCTAAATACTTTATATAATGTTAAATAATATAGTAGTTAGTAAGAGTTTTATTCTTAAATTTGAAATTTTAAATACATAGATGATATTAGATGTTTCTTCACAAGAGAGTAAATGATCAATGAATACAAGATAATTATTTGAATGTCATGAATAAGATAACACCATCATATGAATATATTGCATATTTGTATGTATTATGTTATGTTTGTTAATATTAGACTTCATTATAGTTCGGGATTTTCATAATGGGTTATATTTTTATATTGTTGTTTATTTAGAAATAAACTAATACAATAAATATCAACAAAATACTCATAAGATAGGAGAAAATAATCATGGATAATAATTTTGAAGCCTCCCAAATAGTCGTCAAAAAGTCTTCACAGGAAAATATACCTGAAACATGGGTTTCTCATGACCTATGGGAGATAACACCGAGCCCCTTTGATAAGCAATAATTTTCGTTCAAATGCATTGGAGACATTCATAGATCATTCAATGACCTCATGATGATTTCATAAGGATTACAAGAATTGATAACTAGTAGGGACCTGAAAAACTATCTAATGAATCCATGAAAATAAGGATAAAAATATGGAAATTGATGAAGCCTCTTGTGGTCTAATTATTCTTGTGATGTTCCCACATGGTTCGCAAGACCAACTGAATAGTTGACCATGATAATGATCTTACATCACCATAGGTCCCTTTGTTGGCCCCGAGACACATAATCGATGGGGAGAGTGATTATATAAAACAGATCTCATACAAATATATGAGATCCACTTACCACATATTATAAATTAGAAAATATTATTGAGAATAAAGGAACTAATTGTGAGGTGGAGATATGATAATTTTATGTGAATGGGTAAATACCCCCTGGGTGATCACCATTGATAATGTGAACCCCAGTCAAAAATCTATCACGGTCCCAAAAGACCCCTATGAATTATAACATGATCTCCAAAGGCCCCCTATAATGCCAAATTTATCTTATGGAACATCCTTGACAATATATCATAGATCACATGATGGTATTTTAACAGGAATCTTGATCTACAAAAGGTCCCCAAAAATTTCAGATTGGACTTATGGAAATATCCTGACATGTCCCAACTTCTAGAAAATTACTTTATTATCTAAAATAAAATAAATTTGGTGCAAAGATGATGGTATTTATATCCCTAAAAATCATGAGATTCACTGGGGGTGACTTGTGATGAGATCATGCGAAAGCGTATAAAAACAAATCCATCCACTAACCTCTGCCTGAATATGTGAGATATAGAAAATGAAAGTAGTCATATAACCAGGGTGGGAAAACCTATAAATCCCACAAAATAGGCTCAAAAAATATCCATCCATGTTCCCTTGCAAATGGGATCCCAAGAGGAGACTACATAGAGAATTTTATCATGTGATTACAAGGTCTTCTACCATTAAAAAATATTTGTACTTCCCTAAGGGGTGAAGTACAATTCATATGGGCTTCATGTGATCACTCATAGTTCATGATAATGAAATATAGCATTTCAGCTAGATTACATGATGGAAATCCCACATATAATCTGGTTCATTGGAATCCTTAATCAAGATAACACTAAAAAAAAGTCATATATGCAATATACACTATAATAAATACTTGTGTCTGATAAAATTATGCGAAGAATATATACATTTTTCATTATTAAATCCAAATTACTCATCTATATCAGTTGATATAATGGGTAATTTTTACCCAATTAATGTGACATCTCCTCTACATACCCTTTGGATCATGCGTTTTCCACGGGACACGTCATGAAAGTCATGTGAGGCCCTCTGGGAATGCCACCTGAATCTATGGAAGAACTCTAGAATCTTCATCTAGATCTTGAAATTCCCTCACAAAATTAAGTAAAATTATATGTTGACACCATTTTATGTCATCTATGACTAATGAAGCCCTTCGAGCTTACAAGCCAAATCTTGTGGGACCCTCCAATCATGGTAGACATGTTTTGTGATGACACAAAGACAACACAGACATGTCTCACAATGGCACTAGGACATTTCAATAATGACCAGACAATACCCTCTAGAAAGGTTATTGTAGATCATCTGGCATACTTCAAAAATATCATTTAAACAAATGGATAAGCCATAGATTCTCTTTTGATACCTTCTAAGCATACCATAAAGATTATGCAATGTCCACAGGAAAAGAAAACTAGATCGTGTGATTGTCTTTATGAAAAGATGGAAGAAAACTAGGATGTATCTAGAAATCAGCAGTAAAATATATAGGCATCCACAAGCATGTTAGGTACACATTTATTCCATGTTAATTAGACGGACTGGGACATGAAAACAATATATATAAGGAATATTAGGGAAAACTCAATGTGTTTTCACCGATCTAATAGAACTATCAGATTTCCAATTCCTTACATATCTAGGATATGTATGACACCTTCATAAGGCCTGTGATACATACCAAACACCCATACTGGGAAAAATGGTGTGTAATCCTAGATTTTTTGATACTATGAGATCATTTATTACTACCATAACCAGGGTACATTCGATTCCTATTTATGGCCTGACCGCCACATGAAACACCTGTAAAGGGAATACTCAGATTGTAATCCTTGATTTGGTAGACCCGTGAGAACACTAATTCCTATTATAACCATTATATATAATATTCTATCATAATTCATGATCTCCATACTAAACACCTATACAGGGTAGCCATCGTGTATATGCCTCGATCAGTGGCATGATATGACTATCCTAATATTAGGGAATCCATAGTGTGTAAGTCCCTTCAAAAATAAACTATAGAAACACTAATTACTATAATAATATGGATATGTATGATTCCATCCTATGTTCTAAGATCAAAGAGGCATCCATTATGGTGATAGTTTCCTTCATGTAAACAAAATATCAACTATTGGGACCCAATGTCTCCAATGTGATTATTGGTATCCCCCATCCACTAGCTGACTAATTGACACACTAAAACATGATGAATCTGATACATTATATAATCTAAATACATAGGATTCAAAATATACAATCATTCATTAGATTAATCATAGAAATTATTGTCCTAAATCATAAGGAATGCATCCATATATAGTGAGACTCATTACTTACTGTCCATTTTTTGTCACACCAGGCATGTCTCATTTGGTCATAGGAATTGGAAATTATTATTTCATTTTAATCATGAGAATATAAAAGTCAAAAAACCCAATTTTTAATCCTTGATCAGTGGAATGACATCACCAATAAAATATTTCGGATACAATAATGTGTAATCCCTAACCTCACCGAACTTCAATAAATCTTATTCTTGATATAACCCGGATATGTAGGAAAACTCCTATAATTCCATTCTCATATACCTTTTTCATATATTCCATAATATATGTCTTTTTTAAATGACATAAAAGTACATAGATTTAAGGAAATACAAGGGTTTTGATTATTTTTGTAAACATGATATTTTGGGCATCTCATAATTTCTCGACCATGACCTAAAGATATCAATCATCTCCAGGGATGAAAACATACTTTGGGATGATCGGATGAATTGATTTAAATAATAATAATACACCCATTAACGGTGTAACATATTAATAATATCGAATCAGTACAGATAAAATCATAAATAAACATCTCTAATAAAATGAACGGATTCAGAACAAGATCATTTATAGAGGGTCATCAGTTCTGTATCAGGATTCGGAATATAATCATGATTAAATCACAACTCTATAAATGAGTTTCAGTGTAGAAAAAATTCTCCCTAAAAAGGTGTCATGATCCAAACCTCCCATCCTCTCAACCAATGTGAGTTACAAAGCATCATTGGGTTTGATACCCCAAAGGATAAACTTCCTTTAGAAAGAATTTATATACTACATTATTGATTTGGGAACCATTAGGAGTGTTTATGGAATTTTGAAATGGAGAACTTGATTTGAATGATTTATTTTAGAAAACAAACAACCAACAGTATCCCATTAGAGAAAATAATCTTTCATATATCCAATGAGAAAAATGGTAAACCAGATATAAACCATGGAAACATAAAATAAAAGTCCTTACCCATAGTGAAACATTTTTTCCCACCTATCCTATATCAAATGGTGATTATGACATTAATATATCAAATAATTGGTGAAACACCTCATCCCTAGAATCCAAGAGAAAATGTATTATTTTATTACATTGGAATTATTAAAATGAATAAAATCCAGAATAACTAAACAATTTATTAGTATTGAAAATATATATTACATACATGATACCCATAATAAGTTGGGAAATATAAAATACAATCAAGGTACATAACAAAGTGAAACAAACAGAATCCTTGAAATCTTATTCCAATATTTCTACTTTATGACTAGGATAAATGAAACATAATAAGTGTGAGCTCTAAATTTCAGTAATGGTATGTAATTCACAATAAATAATGAATAAATGAGAATAAATTAACATTCAAAAGTAAATTACTAATAAAACATTCCATTCCAATAACTAGATAAGTCAAAATCAATACGGCTGAGTATGAAAATGAAACACATTCCATTTAATAAAGGAACATAAAATGAAATGTATCCATAGATATATGAACACAAAATCTCATGGATGAATATCCACTAGAATATATATGAAAGAAATTCTTAATTATAGGACATTATTTCATAGGCACATGAGGACCTACACTATCAAGATCCATCCTATGAATAGATTAAAACAACAGGTAGAATCCTATTTAATTTTTCCAACTTAGTTTTCTCATGAGAACCTATCAATTCATCATATATCTATATAATTTCTAGGATCCACCCATCATTTCATCTCCAATTCATTCCTCATATTTAATAACTAATTTAAAAATAAAAAATACTCCTTAACATTTATCTGTATTTCATAACAGATACATATTTATCAATAATTCCTTAGTTAATCAAATAATTGTCAAAGTATACATCATATGGGAAATGATATACAGTTTAGGAAATAAAAAAATCCATCATATAAAAATATATATATTTAAGAAAAATTACAATTATTTATGATTACAAAAGAAAGTGATTTTGAAAATATTATCATTGAGAACATTCTTGAGAGGAATAATCATTAAACATTCTTAAGTGTGTCATACCATATAGAAAAATTTTAATCATAATTTTCAGAATGTATAAAATTTAATGAAACATATACTGTCATGTGAATAAATTGATTCAAAATATTAAAATAAAAAGGAACATTATACACTATATAAAAGTGAATTTTTTTATAATAAGAAATAAGTATCAATGGAATGTAAATTGATACGAAATTCCATTACATTAACCTTCCTTTTGTTATGTGGTCATTACCCTCTTGTATAGTGGATTAAAATATATTACTAACATATACCAGAACCATAATATTTTTATAATATCACATATTATTTTATTATATTAAATTTTTACCCAATTGTTAACATTCAATCATCAATATAACTAGTTTGGGTATTAATTTCTTAGTTTTAATGAGTGAATATTAACTTGTTATTTGTTGTTATAATTAATTAGATCATAGGTTCGTCATATAAAAAATGTAAAAAATGGATTATTTATCACATATATTCAGTATATATATATATATAGTTCTCTATTATATTTCTAGATTAGAAATAAAGATCACTATTCATGGGGACAGTTGGTCATATGTACAGATAAACACTACTCTCATTTCATTGTTGTTTTAAATGAGTAAAGAGTAAATGATCCATATTTATATTATTATTATAGTGTTATATATATTTTTTATATTTTAAATAGTTTATTAAAACTTGACTTTATTGGTTCCATGTATGGTATGAAGGAGTAATATGGCTTTTAGGTGGTGGTGGTCCCCACTTCCTCAAATGAAACTAGTGTATTTACACAAGATAGAAAGAAAAATGGTATATTATTAATATAAAATAAAGATTCATAAATGAACTATAAATATAATATATAACATATATGAACATATTTCCCATCATACTGGACAACATGATAGGTGGTAATGTAAAAAAATTAACAATCATCATTTCGTCAGGTAGTAGTTTGTCGTACCCAGAAACAATATGTTCATTACCCTTTAGATAGAGGTGTGGGTAAGTGTAGGTAAAATTCATATCATTAAAACATACTAATATATCAAGGATAATATTAATTATTTACTAATTGATAAATATTATCATAGTTAGTGGAAAACATAAATGAAACTAAAAAGTTTTAGAGAATATGTTACCACTTAATCCGGTAACTTCTTTTTGTTTATAGCAAAAGTATTCCGTGGAAAGATTTATTCCCAAAGTGAGGAATAAATAACTAAGAGAGGGATGTTTGGAAGATATTTTGGAATATTATTTCCTATCATAAGAGATTTTATACCATCAAATATGTGGGAGATGTAGTGGCCATTTATATGGAATGGAAATGACTCACTTGAAATGCTTGGAAATAAGGTTGGTGTACACATGTTCTTACCTAAAATTAGTCAGAAAAACACTAAAAACTATATAATATAAGTATTATGGCCATTATATGGCCATAAAAAGTTTTTGGACAAGTTTCTAGATCATTTGTACCCATAAATTAATGTGTAATATTTTTATATGCTTCATTTTTTCATAATAATTGCAATTAAATTTAACTACATTCAGTAATATTTTTGGAAACAAACAAACTTTTTCTGATTATAAATTTCAAATTATGGTGATTCCAAATATAGAATAAATTTTTTGGAATTCCTATCATATAATTGGACGAAATTAATTGAAAATTCATCCCACAGTTTGGAAGACAATACTGGATTTTAAAGTAAAAATGGTCGAATGTTTGGTTTGATTTTATATTAAATATCTATGTGAAATGGATCCCAATAACCAAAATGAGATTAATTTATAAAAATATTATATAATAAAACATTAAAACCAACAAATTTAAAATTAAAACTTATAAATAAAATAAAACAACAGTAATTTTTGAACTAAAATTGAGTACATTTATGTAATCATTAAAAATTGAAATTTTTCAGAAAAATATCATAAATTCAACCCTAACCAAGTTCTTATTTTTTTGTCAAGAATTATTATAATTTTGGAATATTATATTAATTAATGTGTGAATATCAATGTTTAAAATGGGATCTTTATTTAGAAAATACTATTATTTCAGTTATAAAAATATAGGTTTTCATGTGTAATATAGGGTTTGGTCTTATATTACGCATATAAAAAAATGGATGAATATAAAAAATATTTGATAATATATAATATATATAAATGAGATTAATATAATTCACTAATTACTATTAATTTAATAAACTATCATAAAACCACTTTTATAGCATAAAATAATTCTCTAAAAATATTCACTTCATATTAAATTACTTGTTATATTCATTTCTATTTACTTTTTATCCATTTATTCATTATATATATTCATAGACCAAAATTTTCATAAGATAGTTATTATTATTCATAATATATAGTTTATATTTTATAGTATAATATAACAAAATTACAGTAATGATTTATTGTTTGGTAAAACTCATCTTGATTATAATTGAAGCCATCGAAGAAGTCTGCTCCGACGTGTAATTCAAGATAACTTAGTGTTACATTAATTATAATCTCTATAATATATCCTATTTATTTGAGATGGTATATATATTGTAATGTATTGTGTTAATATATTTTAATTTCACACTTGGTGTTATGTCTCAAAATCATTATTGAATATAATGTTGTACTTTATAATTTCATAGATTTACATTATAGGAACCTTAATTAAACTGTTTCCTAACAATTTAAAATTGATCTCAGTAATCAGGGGATTGATATTTGAAAATATCTATTGTCTAATACCCCACATCATTAAATGGGTTAATAAGACATCTTCTTAAAAATTGAGAATGTAAAATGGTCAGATAACTAGGTTCCCTACTAGGATAACATATATGGGAAATACAAACATGGATATTAAAGAAAAATTAAACAATCATGTTTTGATGTGGAGTTCTAATCAACATGTTCAGATGACATTTTTTTACCATAAATCCATAAATTGAAGGTGTGAAAAAAAATTTATTGATATCATAAAAAATGATGGTTGGAGGACAACATTTTTTATTCAAAACAATTTTTCCTTCTATAGTTAATGAATTAATTAAATATAATTGAAAATATAGAATTCCATAACATAATGTTTTTCAATTTATTATTCCATGAAATATTTCCACTATCTCTTATCACATGATGTATAATATGGTGAATTAATAAATTATCCTCTAAAATATTATCCAATGATCAATCAATTTAGAAATGGTAAACTATTCAAAAATATAATAATATAATAATTTGGATGGATGATCTATAAATTTTATCAGATGAACATATCATTATAATTGAATGAACATGATGAATATCTATATATATACATTTTAAACGGGTGAATAAATTCATTATGTATCCTTTGGAATTATTTTAATAACTCAAATTACCATTATACCATATTAGAAACATACATTCTTCCTTATTACTTATTTAAGACACTAGTTATTGGATATACTCAATAAATCTGTATCTGTTGTAAACTCCATCCGTGATAGAATAGACCACTATTTGACAATTATTTAATCAATTCAAAGGTATTCAAGAGTTATCAAAATCAATCATTTATTCATCTATATCTCAACACCATGAACATATTAAGGGGTTTTTTCCTCAATTATGTGTTTTTTATATGTTCAGAATTATACTTAAAAACTTTTTGTTGTACCATTCATCGTATGATATCAAATCCTTAATGAATAATTATTATAGTAAAATCCTAATATATTAAATAATTCATTGGACCATGAAATTTATGATAATATATTCCAGTGAAATAATTCTTTAACATGAATATTATTCATTTCTATTCATCTATAGTAGTATCAAAACTTGATCATTATCTAGTTGCATCAGTTAGGTAATATTTTCTTGATTATTGTTAAATTGATTTACATAGTTTCCTATATCATTACAGTTGATTCATTGTATGTTGGTATCATTTTTATACCCTTTCAATCAAAATAATGCTGTTCTTTAATTCCAAACTTATAGACAACTACCATTCCTGAAAAACATTTACTAGTGTGATTGTTTCCATAGTTATCACATATTGGAAAATCGTGTGTTACCTTTTTCCCTTTATCAATATTTTCCTCTTCCGTCTAACTATCCTCTTTCATCCCTTCAAATAAATTGGAAATGGATAATTATTTAATTAAAATGTTGACACATGATATAATTTTCTCATGTGTTGAGAATACATGGGAGAATATTTCCCATTGAAATGTGGGTTTAATAGCATAAAAATATGATCCTTCTAACTCTTTGGATCATGTGCATTAGTAGAGAATTAATACCATATTTTAGGAACCATTTATAATGAATGAAAAATATTATATTATATTATAATGTTATAAACAGTGTATAACACTAAATATGGTGTAACATAAATTATTAATTTTTTTGCATAGCTTATCTCATAATCATAAAAATTGATTCATTGGGGATATCATTACATACAAATACTTCATAATGGTAGTAAATGAAAATGTGAACTATCTAAAGCATACCCCCTAGGAGTTTCAAACTAGGTGCGTTGTAAGAACAATTTTTTATGCCATATTACTTAGAATTTTGCGAATAACAAATTAAATGATTTATAACTCATTGGTACTTATGTTCTAGACCGAAATCAAATTTTAGTATCCATACATGGATGTATTCCCTAGAATACCCACATTATACCATTCTTAAAAACATTATAGCATGTTATTTTATAATTATCATCAATATCTATATTAGGGTTGTTCTCCCTAATCTATGTTTTCTAAATCTAGTTTACCTAGTTTTTACTAAACTTCCATTAATACCAACGGTAATTCCGCGACCATAGATGCTTATAGCAGGTGCATTATTTTATTTCACTAGAATTATTAAAAAGAATAAATACTAAAGGACTAATCATTTTAGCATTCCTAGAAATCTATATTACATAAATGATACTAATAATACAATTGTAAATATAAAATAAAAAAGGTACATAATAAAATGAAATAAAATGCATCCTCGAAAGCTAATTCAAATATTTCCTCTTAATGGCATAGAGAAATGAAACATAATTAGGGTGACATCATATGCTCAGTAAGGGTAAGTAAATTGGAATAATTATGATTAAATGAGAATAAATTAACATGGGAACGTAAATAACTTATAACACATTCCATTCAATTAACTAGATAATGGAAAAACAATATGGAAAAGTAAGAAACTAAAACTCACGACATTTAATCAATGAATAAAATGAATTGAATCCATAAATTTTCAATTAAAAAATCTCATGGATGAATTCTAATTAGAATATCTAGGAAGGAAATGATTAATTATTGGACTTCATTTATTTTTCACAAGATGAAATATATTATCAAGATCCATTCTTTGGATAGTTTAAAACTATACATATAAACTTATTTAATTTGGCCCACTTAATCATCTCTTCAGAACTTGCCGATGCTTCAAGGATATATATAATTATTTGGATCCACCAATCATTAAATGTCTAAATAATTTCTCATATTTAATATTAAATTTCATCAATACTCAGTATGCCTTATCAAGTATCTTCATTGAATAAAAGATATGGATTTATCAATAATTCCCCACTTAATCAAATAACTGTCAAAGTAGTCATCATATGTGAAATGATATATGGTTTAGAAAATAATAACATCCATGAAATGAAATATTGATATTTAAGGAAATTTAAAATTAAAAATATTTACAAATGGAAATGATATTGAAAATATTATCACTTAGAACATTCTTTGGGAGTATAATCATTAAACATTCCAAAGTGTCTCAAACCACATTACAAATTTGAATCATAATCTCTAGAGTGTATATAATTAAATGAAACATATAATATCATGAAAATAATGGGATTCATGATATAACATACAAAATTCAGTATATAAACCAAATAAAATTTAATTGGCGTATAATAATAAATAAGTCTCAGTAGATTGTAAATTGAGACCTAATTTCATTACCGTAACCTTCATTTTGTTGTGTAATCATTATAATATTTTATAGTGGTTTAAAATATGTTAATAATTTATAATATAATAATTATAATTTTTATAATATCATATATTAAGTTCATATAATATTTTCTTAACCTTTTGTTAGCATATTTCATTCATTTCACTATTTCAGGTGTTATTTCCTAGTTTGCTTGAGATAATATTAATTTGTTATACATGCTTGTCCTTAATCAGATAATGGTTTCATTACCTCAATAATTTTAAAAAATGATTAATTATATTTTATAATCATTAAATATGTATTTATAGTATTCCATTATATTTTATTATTATAAATTAAGTGCGTTGTTCATAGAGACAGTATATCATACATACGTATAAACGCTACATTCATTTCATTGTTGTTTTAAAATAGTGAAAAATAAGTGATACATATGTATATTATAATTCAAGTCTCATATATATATATATATATAAATATAATACATGAGTAATAAATTTATTAAAACCATCCTTTATACATTTCATTTAAGGTATAAATGAGTCATGTCCCTTTGAGGGGGCGGTAGTCCACATTTCCTCAAACAAAATTATCATATTTTCAGAGGATATAAATCATAAAGGTATTTCATAAATGAAAATTAAATAATAATAAAGTAATTTTAATTATAATATAAAACATATATAAATATATTTTACATCATAATGGCCTTTGTGATTAGTGTTAATGGAAAAATGAACAATCATCGTTTCCTGAGGCAACAGTTCACTATACAGGGAAATAGTATATTTGTTACCCATTAGATGGAGGTCTCTATATGGGTAAGTTGAAATATTAACATAAAAACTTATATTATATTTATTATTATGGTGTTCTTATGTAATAATATAATAATAATTTTATAGGTAGTTTCGAATGGAAATTAATCTAAAAAACATGAGAGAAGACATAGCCTCTTAATCGTGTAACTTTTTTTGGTTTACCCCAAAAGGATTCCTCAAAATGATTTAGTCTAAAAGTGAGGCTTCAATATCTAGTTTAAGGATGTATATATGCTATTTTTTAGATATTTTATGATCATAATAGGTTTAATAGGTATGAAAAAGTGGTATAAGTAGTTCCCTTTTACAGGGAAGGAAAAGGAGTCACATGATGTTTTTGGAAACAACATAAGTGTACATATGTTATTCCATAACCAAAGTCATAAAAACCAAGTACAATTAATAATGAAAGGTTTAAGGAAGATATATCTCCAAAAAATAGTTTTTGAATAAGTTTATATGTCGTTTATGGACTTTAATTAAAGATTTAATATAGTATTAAGCTGATCATTACCTTAATAATTCTAATTATCATTAAGTACATTCATTAATAGTTTTTATGAAAAAAATTATTGTCTTATTATTAATTATAAATTATATATATTCCAAATATGGAATCCATTTTTTCAAAATCAAATAATTTGTGTGACAAAAATTAATTTAAAATTCATCTCACATCTAGGATAATAATGTTGGCTTTTAATGTAAAAACATTCAATAAATTACTTTGTTTTTATAATCAATTTCATAGTGAAATTGATCCCAATGAACTAAAATGGTTTAATTGATAAAATTTTTATCTAATAATACATTAAACCAATCTAAAATATTATTTATCCTTCTAAAAAATAGACAATAAATCAGTTTTGAACTAAAATTATGTATTTTTAACTATTCATTAAAAATTAAAATGTTTTAGAAAAATATCAAAATATCACTCTAACATAATTATTATGTTTGTATTTCAAATATAATGTTTATTTTGACATATTATATTAATTTAACTATCGAAATTTAGATTTAAAATGGGTTCACCACTAAAAAGTTGTAAAATTACATTTTTAAATATATTAACTTTTATATGTAAAATCGTGTTTATTATTATATCATGCATGTAAAACATAGTGGATGAATATAAAAAATATTGGATTAAATATATATATATATATATATATATTAAATTAATATAACTCACTAATTGTATTTAATTTAATCTACTACCATAATACAATTTTTTTTTCTTATAAAAATAGTTTTCTATAAAAACATTCACCTTATATTAAATTTACATTATTTTCATATCTCATTAATTTATAACCTATAAATTCATTATATATTTTCATAAACCATAATTTTCATAAGTTAGTTATTACTATTCATGACAACTAGTTTATGTCTTATTATATTTAATAATAATACTATAATAATATATTATTTTCAGTAAAAATTTTCCTTGGGAATAATGCAATCCATCGAAGAAGTTTTATATTGCATGTATCCAAATATATATTGATGTTTCATGGATTACATGCTATATAATATATTATATTTATTTTCCATAGTAAATATATTTTAATATATCAGGTAAAATTATTACTTTTTTCAACTTGTTTTTATGTTTCATACCCATTATTCAATATAATGTTGTATTTTATAAGATTAGGGTGTTAAAATTATAGGACTAGTTTTATAGTTTATTAGGAAATTTATATTGAATATCCATAACAAAATAAACTTGATAGACTAACATGTATCTATTAAATAAATATAGGGTTCATGTAAAATAATTACATATTCACTATGATAGTTCCAAAAAAATCAGGATATTTTGACGAGGGATAAGAAAGGACAATTATGTCACCCTTGCATATTTGATTAATAAAATATAATTACTACGATGAATAATTAATTTGTGAAATTGTTCCTAGTAGTATTTGTGACTACATATACTTCTCACCCAAACCACTCCCTCATTCAATATAATTTATTCATCCAATGACCAATCTGGAAAAATGTCTATTGATGCAATCCCTAATGGTCAAAAAATTACATCATTGGCCTTACATATTATGTATTTAGTGGTGTATGTAACGGTCTATGAATACCATTAACATGGTAAAATCCTGGCCCTTGACATAGTATGTAAGGGTATCCAAAGAATAAAACTAGTGATTCCACCTAGACCAAGGAAATTTGTAACAAAGCCAGTGGGCCTCATCACAACAACTAACCACTTAAAAAGAACACCCCTAGAGAATTACAGTCACCAAATTCATCATCTGAGAAAGGAGGAACAATGAGTAAAATACGGATCCAGTAATGTTCAGGATCCACCAAGATTGATCCTATCAACAACTATTGAATGCATGATCTAACTGATACCCTTAATTCACCAACAATGGGTACCACCCAAAAAATTTCCACCAATGATACCAATGAATAGGAAACAAAGATGACACATCGGGTAACCAATGTTTTTAATAAACATTACTAGCCTCAAATCCCCACTCCCACTAACTATGTCATCAAACATATTTCTACAATAACTAGTGAGAAAGATCATATCCCTTCTCACTCAAGATCACACTCTACTAATGTGTCGGTACATTCTATCAATAGGTTTTGTACATTGCCAACACTTTTTGGCATTTTAACTGATTCTTGAAAAAGAAAATATTCTTATCTCTACTTCTAGGGTATCAATAAACTCTGATCAGCATGAAAAAAAATTTTCTATAGGGAAAGGAAAAATTATTGCTCCTCTCAATGAGTATTATCATCATATTACAGTATATAAAGTGGCACCAGATAGGGAACATATTCTTGTTGCAACTAGGGAACAATAAGTGGTGGAGGCACATTCCTCGAGACAAGCACATATTGGTTTCAAAAAATCCGAGATGCATATTCTAAAGGTCCAGCATCTACATCATATTTTTTTATATTCATATCTCTCCAAGAGATACTGAAACATGCCTCAATATAGACTCATACTCCCATCTAATAACATTATAAGAATACTCCAAATTATTAGCATCAGTAATATATCATTGTTTCGGATGGGGTTCACCTTGTGAGAGTGGTGTATACCTCATGATAGGATCATATTAATATTTATTAAGCTACCTATAATATTTTGTAGCTCATAGAACCCAAGATCATATCACTACATGTTCAAATAAATGAATACATTGGTATCCATATGAGGATATATTAGAGGATTCTGATATTCCATCTCCCATTTCGGAGCTCTGTCAACTTATTCTGGTGGGAATCCATAATCGTACTGGGATCATATTCCAAATATAATTTTAATTCAACAAGTGAGAGTGGCATAATTTTTTTATAGAGGGTCATATCTGTGTTGAAAAAGACCATCCACATATTCCAAATTTTTGGGATTGGGCTCATATCAATATTCTGACTAAGGATCACCATGTTAGAGTGGAACATAACTTGGTGTAGGCGTATATTCCAAAAAAATTATAAATAATATCGTTGGAATACCCCCATCATATTCATAAATCCATATAAAGTTATCAATATATTCAATTATACATCATTTAATAGTCTCATATCCATGCACAACCCCAAATGATAGGTCAACATATTCCGTCTAGGATGCAGTGTGACGTTTATATCCCTAATAAGCTCAATGTTGTTGTTGTTGAGATGCATCAAGAAACATTATGAAATATCCAATGGTATGTATACTCTTCAACTTAAGTAGGTGATTATTACTACTATAGTTCTCTTAATGTTAGTAAAGAGGTGGATTGAATTGAATCTAAACCGGATATCTATCATGGTTAACCTGCCTATGGTGATATCTCACAATAACAAAGAAATATTCCCCATACCTATAAAAATATATAGAGAGAGCTTCAAAAAATTCATGCACCAGTCTATATAGAGGATTTAGAAACATCAAGTTAAACCATATATAATTCCCCATTAACAAACAATGGTACTCTACTCCTATCACCAGGCGACCCTAAGAAGAACATTCTGTGGTAATAACAAATGGTGGATTCTATGTCTGATGAAGAGGACCTGAAATTTATATATTGATAGAGTTCTCATGAAACAACCTCCCCACCATATTGTGGACCCTTTCTACTTCTTAATATGAAATCATAGGTAATATAAAGAATGAGGGAATTCATTATCTACACAAAAATATGATGGAAAGTCATCAGAGATTAATGGATAGACACCTACCTTATATAAAATATTTTGGTCACCTTCAAAACATCATGTTAATATGTTTTAATCTAGGACTATATTTTATATCCATGTATCAATATCCAAAAATTAAATAGCATAGCACAAATCTACACAACGATTTCCCTCATTTCATCACAACTCTTTGGAAATTGATTTCTAAATCCACTCCATGTATCCGTATTTGAGGATGGGAATGTAATCTTTGTTACAATTTACTGCACCAATTGGACAACATATCACCTTGGATATAAAATCCTATAATGTCGTAGCATTAATTGAAATCAGGGGATGTGATACCTCTCAATATAATTTGTCACAACCACAAAATTACTAGGATTCAATGATGACAGTACATCATGAAAAGAGGGAAAATATAGCCAATAAAACTCAGAATTGGGCCCCTTTATTCAATGGGAATTCATTTTATACATAGAATATGATGATTTAACTGACTAGAAAAAATTCTACAGGGAATGAATTTCATCATGGGGTGACATTATTCCTAGCTCTTATATGATAAAGCTACGCCAAATAATTTTTTTTACATTAGTAGCTTCCAAAGTAGTTGTCCATGGATGAGTGTGTTCCACTAGGTTTGGGTAATATGTACCACCACCTCTATCCCTCATACCATCAATACCAGAGAGGATATAGGACATATTGGTAGTTTTACCATCAAACCCCATCCCCATAGGTTGGGGGAATTTCTGTCTCAATCACTATCACCAGGTTCATCATCCTCTGAGAGGTTCTGGGAGAAATCAACTTTTTTCCCAGTCCAACCCCAGACCATTGGGCCATATGAATTATATCTCAATTCCAAAAAAAGAATCATCAAATCCTTGACCACAACTATCATATCCAAAATAAAGGACAAGAAATTATAATTTGGTTCCCGAATAATCCCCGACCTGTAGGGATGGGTGAATTTTCATCATCTTCATGATCGTAGTGAGAATTAATCTTCTCTAGGATGTGGGGTAAATATCGATAGTTTACATTCCATCCATTCCACCAATTATATGAATAACCTATATTGTTCCAAACGTATTCAAAAACCCCAATTGGAAACTCCCTCAATGTCACTCATATCAAAACAAGATGAGAGGTACATAAGGTGATGGGAATCAAGTCCCACTAGGGTCATAATAAAAAATGATCTAATAAGGATAAGGGATTAGGAATCCGTACTAAAATAACTAGTTCATAATTATCTGGTTGCATTGATTATAATGGGACAACTAAAATTTACTAATACACCTCTATGAATGTGATCACTTTCAGCCCAAAAGATAGTGCCAGTCAATATACAGACATAGATGGATGAAATATGTAAAATATACCACATAAGTACCTTATTTTGATACATAAACAGAGGCTATAAGAACCCAAAACTAGTGGAGGATCCAAAACCTATCACCTCCAAATATCTCTGTACCACCTATGTGACAGAACACTACCACAAGAAAATATATTGGTGTGGCTAAATAAAAATCACCACCTAGAAGAACCAAAAATCCTTCAATGGTGGAATAGTTGTCACAATATGATAACACGTTAAAAAATCATAGGCAAATCATTGATGAGTAACATAAGGGAAACATTACCACTAGATATCATCATTAGGATGAGGAGAATATTCCCTATCACAAATATCGGGAAAGAGATAGTCCCCTTTTTAGAGAAAAATATGAGCATCAAACAAGATCTAGATCTAGATTGTCAGTGTGTATAAGTGAGGAGATTGAAAATGATCATGAAATACCTTGTTGCACTGAAAGCCTCTCCCAAACAAGGGAACCCCTTCATTCTTCGCACAGTTTGATAATTAGAGGGGGGTGAAAACAAGGCCCCATCATCCCCTTATAAATAAGAGGGGGCTCATACAGCAGTACTATTAGAATTATTCAATATCGTTGAGTCACGTGATACACATATGGAATCCATGGAAGGGTGAAACAGACCTATTAATCCTAATAACAATCCATATTCAGTGTGGATAGAGAAATGATTCCCCCATCCAATTTCATGAATCATACCCTCTCCATCTTTGATAGTGTGAGAGACCTGGAACAATATGTCACACAATTCATATCCTGATGTGTTTCGATGATGGGACCTAATGATCAATATGAGGTAACTAAGACGGGGTGTTTTATATAGACTCTAATAGGGAAAGAATTTGTTTGGTATAATATTCATCCAATAGTATCAGTCACAGGATGGGAAGACCTTCCTTATCAATTGATTTACCATTTCAGCTTCAAGTCAAGTAAATCCACAATCGTAAACCTGATGAATTGAAGGAAATGAGACATTTATAGGGGTTCTATCTTCTAATCTAGATGGGAAGGTCTAATGTATTCACCCAACATACCTCTATCAGAGGATAAATATTTGGATCTATGTATTAGAAATCTCATGGTTGAGTTGTAGAACCCACTAATCCTGATGAAATATAGAGGTTGATTTTATGAGTTTGTATAATTTTTTCGACACCTAAAATATTCCATTCAGTAAACCTGAGCTATGTCCTAGATCATGCCCTCATAATTGGGTAAAATTATTTGCAAGGCATAGACTGGAACTTTTACCCTCAAACTAATAGTAGTGACATTCCATGCTCCCATGGAGGTCCGAAATTTCTTAATACCTCCTATAGAGTGGAAATAATTTAAAAAAACCCTTGGATGAATGAAAAAAAGATATGGGTCACCAAGTATTTGAGAAACATATGAATTAGGAATATTAGTTCGGAAAAAAATATGACTCCAGTAATTTAATTATAGGTTTTGTAATGCCCCATTCCTAAAAACCAGATCTAGTGCATTACATTATTACATTATCATAGAAAAAGGATCAAATACCAATTGACCGAAAAATATATATGTATTTGAAAATAATGATACATACATGATACCCATAATACATACAAAAAATTCAACAAAAACAATATAAATAATGAAATAAAATCCAGCCTATAATTCATATGAAAATATTAATTATTCAATACCTATGGAAATGAAACATAATATAGGTGAGTTCAATTTCTCAGTAAGGGTAAGTAAAGTAGAGTAAATAGTGAATTAATATGAGTATACTAACATGTTAAGGTATATAATATATAAAAAATTCAATTATAATAACTAGATAAGGTAAAATTGGTACAACATGGTATGAAACAGAAATACATTCCATTTAATCAATGATTTGATAACCATATTCATCCATAGATATGTCGAAAAAAAATCTCATGGTTAAAAATGGAAACTAAAATGAAATAAATTATTTGATATTGGAAGTCATGTGTCTTGAACATTAGCCCCATTACTGTCTAGATATACTCTTAAGATACCTTAACTAGTTAAATTTTGGCCATCTGGTTCATTTAATGAGACTACTGATGTACTATGGGGCTATCTATAATAGGGCCCCACCCATGTCTTCCTGTTAAAAGCATTCCTCATAAAACGAATATCTGATTTAATTAATAAATAGTGTGAATTATCATTAAATATCTGTATTGAATAAAGGATACTAATTTATCACTAATCCCTTAGTGTTATATATGTAACAACATGGGATTTTTTATTTAATTAATGTCATTGCCATTGAAATATTATTAAAATCATTCTTGAGGAAAATAATATTTAACCATTCCAATGTGTCCCAAAACAATTTAAAACATTTCTATTATAATACCCATGCATGATTAAGAATAAATTAATCCTATAATATATTTAGAATAATTACATTCATTATATAACATTTAAAAAGGTATTATAGACACCATTTAGTAGTGTATTGGTGTATAACTATAGATAAGTGTCAATTGAATGTAAATTGAGAAAAAATATCTTACCTTGAGTGTGACTTGTCACGTGTGTACTTATATTACTAAATAACAAAAATATGTAAATTTTTTTACTTTATGAAGAATTTTTATCATATAAACCATTTCATTTATTTCACTTACAAAAATATTTTAACCAAATAATTAATTAAGTTTACATCTAGTGTTTTTTTACCAAATATGGTTCTTGTGTGAAAAATGAATTTGGATGGATGAATATCGTCAAAAATGACATTATATAAAATAATAAATATTAATAATAAATACATAATTACCATATTTAAACAGCAATTAAACATTAAAAACTAGTCATTAATGTTTGATATGAAAAATGAACCGAAGTTACAATCATGGAGGCAGTAGGTCGTACGTAGGCATGAATAACGTTCCCATTTTTCAATAATCATTATGGAAATAATGTAAGTAACATTATTTCCTTAAAATATGATCATTATATAATAAATAAAATATTATTTAATCATATTTCCTCATATGTACAATTATTGTGGTGTAAAAGGAATCACAACATGTCAAGGTGGTGGTGGCCCACACGTCCACCAATGATATTATCACTTTTTAAGTGCGTGAATGGGAAATAAATAAGGTGAAATATTATATTTTAAAAAATAATTTATAACAATAATATAATATATATTTAATATATGTTATATAGGAATAATTAAAATCATCCTTCTTATTTTCCTTGTATAGTGTGAATGAATCTGTTCTCTTCAAGGATACAGTATATCACACTTCCTGAAATGAAGTTATCATATTTATATAAAATTTAATGTATAAAGGTATATGTTATAAAATAATTATATATATATAAATAAATAATAAATATCATATATAATATATAAAAATATATTTTCCAATATAATTCCCATCAAGTGTGGCAGTAAATGAAAAATGAACAACGTTATTTCGTTAGGCGGTAGTTCGCCATTCAAATAAACGGTAATTTCACTACACATTAGATGGAATGGTGTTTAGGTGTAAGTAAAAAAACATAATATAATAGATTCAAAATATATTTAGGATACTTATTATAGTATATAATCATTATATATGATTATTTTTGGGGATAGATAATGAAAATAAAATAAAGGATCTTCATGAAGAATGTCACATCTTCTTAGGGTAACTATTTTTGGTTTGAACAAAAGGGATTCTATGGATGGATTACATAAACAATGGAGGCATATATAATGAATATAAGGAATTTTAGGATATTTTTTATAATAAAATGGTTATCCAATTATTCATGAGAGGTGTGATTATGTGTTAGAGGTGGTGGATTTGTATAAGTGAGGGAGAAGACTGACATTGTATTTTTGGGAAGAAGTTAGGTGAACCAGTATTTTTTCCTACCAACTAGCTTAAAAACAAAAAAAATTGATGCAATTTAGAATACGGTCTTAATATTTATATAAAATGTCTTTCTGAAATTTTTATAGTTTATTTTGGATCTTAATATTATGGTCTAGTCCCTTGTTAAGCTAATTTTCCTCTTTTCCACTATAATTAATTATAAATAATCTCAGTAATATTTTTGGTAAATAAATAAGTTGAACATATTTATATTTTATTAATTATTATGATTTAAAATATAAAATCCATTTATAAGAATTAAAATCACATATTTTTTATAAACTAATTTAAATTTAATCCCACAGGCAAGATGACGTAGTACGTTTTTAAAGAAAAAATGATGTAATGATTGTTAATTTTTTTATATCCAATTTCAATGATAAATTGATACCAATGACCTAAATTGGATTAATGTTTGTAAAATTTATCTCCATAATCTTTTAATCCAATAAAATATATGATTTATCATTATAAATAAATTTTGTGAAATAGTAGTTTTGAATTAAAATTTAGTATTTTCCCTTATTCATCAAAAAATGAAACTTCATAGAAAAAACAAAAAATTTATACTCATATAATTTTAATGTTTTACATTAACATATTTAGTTTATTTTAACATTGAAAATATATTAATTTTCCTAGAAATGGATTTAAAGTATATTCTATATTAAAAGGTGGTAAAAGTTACTTTATAAAAATACTGATTTTTATGTGAAATATTGGGTTTGTTCTTATGTTATGCTTACCAAATTTGTTGGTTGAATATCAAAAATATTTGATTGAATATAATATATATATACATATATATATATATATATATTTCACTAATATCACTCACAAATTGTAGTTAATTTTATTTATTAGTATAAAACATCTTTGGGATCATGAAAATAGTTTCGTATAAAAACATACCTTTTATATTCAATTGGTTCATATATTAAATTATAATCAATTTTAACAATTAATTCATTAAATAATTATATAAAATATTTATTTTCAATAGTTATTTATTACTATTTATAACCTCTAATTTAATGGCTATGTTGAATCTTTATATATTAAATAAAAATATTTTAATAATATATTATTGTTTGGTAAAACAAGGTGTTGCGTGTAACACAAGCTATAAAATAAGGTTGTCCCTTTATGTATTGAAATATAATGAAGTGTTTACATTAATTTATCACTATATAGTGCTTTTAATTTATTTAAAATAGTATTTATATTGTTATATGTCGATATACTATATTACCTTATGTTTTTTGTGTTGTTATGAAATAAAATGTTCATACATTAGAATTATTGGGCATTATATTATCACCAACATAAATAAATTTTACCCTCACAATTCAAAATTTATCACAAAAATCATGGGATTATTATTTGAAAATATGTTTTTGTTGAATACACCAGATCATGAATAGGGTTAGTAAAAAATTTACTTAATAAGGGAGAAATGTAAGTATAATGGTCTTGTAACCAGGTTCCTTTGTAGGAGATAATTGGTGTGAAATGGAAATATGGATACATGATAAAAATATAACAATAAATTTCTGATGAAGAGTGATAGATATCATGTTCATATGAATGTTCATGACCACAAAACCATAAATAATATTTGTGAATAATTTCCATTGATATAAAAAAAATTATATTGTTATGAAAAAAAATTTGTTTCATGACAATTTTCCCCTATAGTTTAGAAATTATTTCCCACTCCATGTATATAAGAGAATATATATATTTTTAGAAAAAAAATATTATTGTAAATATTCCTTGAACAATTCCTACTTCAGTTCTTAGCATATGTTTCTTCATATAGTGAATTAATTCATTAATATATAAAAACACATTCTAATACCAACTTAAACCATTTCATAAGTTGTTAAATTTCCCAAAATATTATGATACAACATTTTAATGGGAAGGTAACTGAATTTACAAAATGAAATTCCCATTATCGTTCAATAAACATTAAGTATCTATTAAATCATCTCAGGATTAACATTTTAACACCTTCATAACGTATTCTCTTGAAATATATTAATAATGCGAATTACCTTACAATTTTTTTTAAAACATGAATTCTTCCTTATTCCTTATGTAAGGCACATGTTATTCCTTAAATTAAAAAGTGTTGTAAACTCCATTAGTTATAGTATAAAAAAAATTGTCAAAGAATATATACTTTTTTCCAAGGTACTGAACACATATCCAAATCAATAATTTCTTTATCAAAACAAAATTTTCTTAACATTATGATCATATTTAGGTTTATCCCAACCTCAAACATTTTTTTTCAAAAATTTAATTGTCATACGAAATCACTTTTCATTGTATAATTCAACATTTGATCTCAAATCCTTGATGAAATATTAATATAGTACAGTCCTTACATATTTCATAAATAATATAATGAGAAAATCATTAATAAAATAATTTTACAACATATTTCATGATTCTATATACATAATCGCATTAGTCATTTCATAAAGGTTGTGTAAATAAAATTAGATTGACCATGATCCCTATGATCTTCTTAGGAATATTCCCTGGTTTTTTGGGTAATTAATTTTAATAGTTCCCAATATTATTGTAGTATTAACACTAAATAGTAGCCTTTTATTTCTCTTTCTGTTATTTATCATGATTGTCCATACTTAGACACTTCAAAAAACACCCAATCCTTTCATGAATTTACCATTGTGACTCTATCAATGATTATCACATGTGAGAAAATCATTATTTTCCTTATTCATTCACTCATTATATATTTCATGGTGTTATAAATACTTGTTATTTTATTGATATCCTTTAAATATGTTTGATCATGATAATATCTTATCTATTTTGATGGAACATAGAAATATTTCTTCATGTGATTAGAAATTCTAGGAAACTAGCAATGTTTGGATAGTTTTCTTAAGATAGGAATAGATGTTCTCAATATTATACTCTGTGTTTCATATTTAATCATTAGAATACATGGGTAACCATGTAAATTTAACTTCACTATCAATAAATCATTATTCATACTTTTTATTTAAGATGTTAGAAATTTTATTCATCTCATTTTTTCGATCATGAGGGAAGTATGTATCAAAGAATTTATCCTTAAAATTTCTCCATTCCATGAGTTCTATTTATTATTCCTCTATAGTATTCTGGATCAAGGAGCACTATTTTTCCACATCACCATTGAGATAATTCACTGAAATTCTAACATTTTCCTTTTCACAACATCCTAATGCCATTATTTTCTTCTCCAAAAATATAATCCACTACTCAGCTTCCATTGGATCAGTATTCCCACTATATTATGGGGGCCTATATCATATAATGTGATCTAGAATATGATATTCTCTTTATGGATTAGATTTCTCCATTCTTGAAGGTAATGTTTCATTAGCTTTTTATGTTTTCCCAATATTTTCATTGCATTCTCAGTTCCAATACCAGTTTTATTGGTTCCCTCTGTAGGGAAATCACTATATTTTCTATGAGTGCTAATATCATTCTGGCTTCCAAGATACATTTTTAAGAAACTTAATATACTAGATTAGATCATAACATTATGTAACGTAATTTATAATCCCAAAACATAGTGAAACAGTAATCATAAATTGAAATTGTTTTAGTGAATAATCTCATAAAAATAAATATGGTTTCATTGGTGATAACATTTCTTTCAATTCCATCACAATAGTTTGTAAATAATATTTGAATTACCATAAATGTATCCCCAAGAAGTGTCAAACGAGGTGCATAGTAAGGCTCATTGTCGAATACTAGGTTACGAATAGTCATTCCTGACACACCATGTAAGATTTTGTTCTACTAGTTATATCTATTCTAGAACTAAATCCATATATAATATCTATACAATATTGTATTTCTTGAGATACACATATAATCTTGACATTATAAAATTTCCTGTATATCTTTTTTTACTTATCATAAAATTTTATCTTATGATTCTTTTCAACTGTTTATGTTTTATAAATCTAGTTTCTAACGTTACATTTAAACCTAGATCTGATAAAAACAATAATTCATTGACCCCATAATCTTGGACACGATTCATTACTTTATTATATTTTTATTGATACATGTTTCATATCCCAAGTGACCAAAAAGTTTATATGTTTTGGAAAACAATATTCAAACATGATACCCAAATTAATTATGAAAATGAAATGAAAAAATATACATAACATAATAAATAGAGTCCTTTAAATATTATTCAAATATTTATTTTTTATAACCTCATGAAATGAAAAAAATATGGGTGGGATCAAAAGATCAGTTAGAGTATGTAAAGTGGATGAAATAATGAATTGTTAAGAATCAATTAACTTGGAATGGTAAATAACAGATAATAGATTCCATTCAAGTAGGTAGATATGAAAATTTTGAAATGGAAAGTTTTGAAATTGAAACACATTCCATTTAATCAATGAACAGATAATGAAATTCATCCATATATATATTGAGTGAAAATATAATGGATAAAAATGATAACTGAAATTAAGGTGTTGCTTTAATATTTGACATCATGTATTTAGAACATGAACCAATATACCATTAAGATATATTCTAAATATAATATAACTATTCAGATGTGGAAAATTTATAAATCTCATGAGACAACCAATGAATTGTTGGGATATCTATAACCAATCCCCACTACTATCTGGAAGTCCAAAACATTCCTCATATATATAGTAATCAATTTAATTAACAAAAAACATTCCTTATCTTAAATTATCCATGTTGAATAAAGGATTCATATTCACCAATAATCCCCTAGTGAATACTAAGTAAAAAAATTAGTTTTTTGACCTCAATGAATGGAAATACCATTGAATTATTATTAAAAACATTCTTTAGGGAAATGATCATTAAACACTCCAAAGAAACCCATACCACTTTGAATCATATGAATAATAATCCCAATGAAGGAATAACATTAAATTAAACATATAATGTCATTAGAATATTGGGATTCATGACATAACATTTCATAAGGTATTATATAAACCATATAAAAGTGAACTGGTGCATACAAACAAATAAACCATAATTGAATATAAATTGAGAATAAAACCATTACATTGAATCTAACATGTCACATGGGTCTTCATATTCTTAAATAATTAAGTTATTTAAATTATTTATGTGATTCATAATATTTTTAATGTTTATAATTACTTTTATTTATCTTATCACAATGTTTTATACAACTACCTCAACAATTGCGTTTATGTCTGGTGTTTTTGACCAAATTTGGTTCATGCTTCAAAAATGACGTTTGTAGGTCCACTATGGTCAATGGGGTAATTAAATAAACAAATAAAAATATTAATCATGAAATAAGTATCATATTTATCACTCAATTTTATTTTTTAAAACATTCATTAAACATGGATATGAAAATTTAACCAATGTTACAATCATAGAGATGGTAGGTCGTATATATACATGAGGAATGTTCTAATTTTTCAATTAGCCGTATGAAAAGAAGGTAAGAAAAAATATATATTTATATAATTATAATACTATCAAAAATAAGATATTATTTAAACATATATACTTCTGTATATAAATTATAATACTATCAAAAATAAGATATTATTTAAACATATATACTTCTGTATATAATTATTATGATGTAAATAGAATCACATCATGTCGAGGTTGCGGTAGTCCACAGGTTGAAGAACGACGTTTTCACTTTTTTTAAAACGGTTTTAAGAAAAATTTCATATTATATTTATCGAAAGATAATTATATTATTTATATCATATATATTTAATTTATGTTACATATTTTTAATTAAAATCATCATTTATACATACTATGTATAGAGTGAACAAATAACATCTCTTTGAGAAGATGGTAGTCCACACATCCAAAAACGATGTTGTCATATTTACACAAAAAGGAATGTATAAAGGTATTTTTTATAACATTATTAAATAAGAGTAAATACCTAATAAATATCATATATAACTTTTTTAAACATAGTTTCTGTCATAACTCACACTATGAGAGGTGGTAATGTAAAAATGAATGACATCATTTTGTGAGGTGGAAGTTCTCCGTAGACATAAATGGTATGTTCTTTACCTATTAGATGGAAGTGTGTTTATGTGTAGTTATAACACATTATATAAAAATATATTATTTTTTTTATTTTATACTTATTCTATTATATAATACAGATATTTTATGATTTGGGGGTGGATAATTAAAATAAATTGAAAGAGCTTGAGGAAGAATGTGACATCATTTTTGGGTAACTTATTTTTCTTTTAACCAAAGGGATTACTGGGATGGATTCATTCCCAAAATTTGTCTTAAAAGATTAGTATAGGGATTTTGTTGAGATATTTTGTAGATATTATTCATGATTTTTTTTTTGAGAGGTGGGATGAAGTGGGAGAGGTGGTGGATTTTTATAAATGAGGGAGAGTTCTCCTTGGAATTTTATAAAGAATTAGGTGAACCCATGTTTTTACCTAACATGTTTCTTATGAAACATAAATAAATATATATATATATATATAATTGGGGTTGTTGCCTAAATATAAACATATAATTGTTTTTTAACATGTTTCTAGGTCATTTTGGCTCTCATGTTTAAGGTTTAGTCCATTATTAAGCTAATTTTTCTCTTCATCACTCCAGTTAATTATAATTACTTTCAAAAATATTTATTGTCAAAAAACTATTTGATCATAATAGAATTATAAATAATTCTCATTAAAAATAAATAATCCATTTTTTCAAATTCTAATCACTAAAGTGGCATAAATTGATTTTAATTTAATACTGCATATGGGATGACATAAAGAGTTTTAAAAGTAAAAATTTTCAAAAGTTTTCTAACTCTTTATATCATATTTCAAAGTAAAATTAATTAATATTAAATATATTAAATAATTTTTTGTAAAATTTATTTATCTAGTCTCTAAAAAAGAGAATTATAATTTATTGTTATAAATTAATTATATTACAAATAATTTATGAATTAAAATTCAATATTTTCATTATTCATCAAAAAAAGAAACATCCTAGAAAAATATCAAAAAAGTATAATATCCTAAATTTTATGTTTATCATTCATATGTGAAGTTTTTTTACATTTAAAATCTATAAAATGTTTAAAAATTGGATTTAAAATATGCTCTCTATTAAATAAGGTAAAAGTACTTTTTTAAAAACATTGATTTTTATTCAAAATATTGGGTTTGTTCTTATCTTATACTAATCAAATATATTGTATGAATATCAAAAATGTTACATTTAATAAATAATATGTTTATTTCTTTAATACACTAACTAATAGAAATTAATGTATTTTTTTAGTATAAAACTATATTATTAGTATAAAAATATTTTTCTATAAAAACATTCCATTTTTATACCATTTTTTCATATATTAATATCTAATAAATTACAACCAATGAATTCATTATTATTTTTAAATATAGATGTTAATATTTTAGTTCATACAATTCATAACATCTAATTTAATGTCTATTTGACTTCTTATTATATTTAAAAATGTTTTTTATAATATATTATAGTTTGGTAAAACATGTTATTTTATGTAATGAAAGCTATATAATAAGGCCATTAATTCGTGCATGAAAATATTACTTAGTGTCTGTGTGCATTTAAAAATATGTGAAAGATTAAATTTATTTAAAATATTAGTTATATTTTAATGTCTCATGATATTATATTTCCTTATGTGACTCATATTTTTATCGAATAAATTTTATTTACATTAGAATTCTATGGCATTAAATCTACGGATAATAACCTGCTAAAGTGGCCACAGCCCAAGAATCTCATTGAGGTCAACCTCACCAACCATATTGATTACATTCAATTTGATGTAAGGTTGGGTCATAACACCCAAGATTAAACCATATTCAAATACCTCCTCCAACTAATTGTAGATTAATTATTGATGAAGTTGGATAGATCTTCAGAAAATGTGAATTTCATAACCATTTCCCATATTGAAGAAGATGCTGATTGGGTAAAATATTTGACTAGGCATGGTAGGATACTAAAAAATTTTATGTCCCAAAATAATGTTGACTGGTCTCATTCCTCCCTAAGAGAACATCTTAGAAGACCCATAATATATCTATTAACCCAGAGTTGACAAAAAAATTTCCTCCTGAAGGTGAATGTGACCATCACACACATGAAAAAATAGAATATGAAGGGTAATTTTTATCCCCAATTGCAAGCTCGAACTCCTACAAATTCCCACTATGTAATATCCAAAATAGAGGAACCTCACCACCAAATGGAAGCCTCATAAGATGAAGAGCTCATATTTGGATCCTTTAATTTAATTTAATTGGAAGACCCCTTCTCAAATGATGAATATGACTCCATGTAGGACATCCTCATACCAGAATGGGGATCTAGAGGTAGAAGGCTTAGAGGCCAATGATACAGGGGATAAAATGTGCATGATTAGACCCAATATTTTGATCATGTCCCTATATAAGACATGTATGTAGGTAAAGACCCTAGGATAACACTTCAATTGGAACAACAGAAATATAGATGTATCACATAACCCTCCAATATTCTTCCATGTCCATTCATCCAACATTATCTTTTTCCAGGGGATAAATTGGTTCGTCATCCTAGAGAATGGTGTAGACCATCACCATATTTTCTATTGGTATAAATTTCTCCCTCTACCTATAAACAATAACTGTGCTCTTCCACCTATAATACATCATCCACTGAACCAAATTCCAAGAAGAAACCTCCCATATGTAAGGTTCTAAATATAGAACAATTTTGCGACATTCTAAAATAGTAGGTGATTTCCCCAGCTCAGATCACAATCTTGGAAGCACTAAATAATTTAAAAACCCTCAGAGAAGAACTCATTGAATTTATCTAGAACCCATAGGAGTTAGAGATAGATGCTTTTATAGTTGTTTTTTATCAAGTGGATCCCATGCCAATAGAGTGAAATTACACAATCTTGTTCACATATCAGGATCATGTTGAGGTCATTCAGGGACACATCATGCCCCTATATATTTTAATTATAATTAATAATTTCCATATACAAAGTTCTTTGATTGAAAATTTTCATGGGATCAACCTCATGTCGATTATAACCCTTCACCATTTGGGATATAGCAAAGGGTACCTATCTCCACCAAATACATCCATTAAAGCGTACAATAAGGGTGAAAAATGACCTTATGTAAAGGTCAATATCAAATATTAGTTTTGTGATATCATGTTTAATAGAAAGTTCATAGTTATAGGTTATGAAACAATGTATATTTTCTTTCATAGAATAACATGGATTCATATCCACATGGTGGTACCTTCAACATTCCATCAGTGCTTGAAAACCCCCATTAATGAAATGGTTTTCATACATTATAGTGATTGTGCTCCATTCAAATCATGAGTGTCCACATGCAATAATGTAAAATTCTATAAAAATGATGTAAAAAACAAATGGTGGATTATAATATATATTTAATCCCCCAATGGCTTGGTGTTATCCTAGGGGAATCCATAGAGTATTCAAAAAAGTGATTATGCGTTACACATAATCAAATTTGTGGTGATAGAATCAATATCATGTGTACATGATTAGTCCACCCTCAATAACATTGTTGAAGAATATCGGATCTTGAATATCACTGCAACGACTTGGGAAATATGGGATGGAAATTTCTACTCCCATGGAATCTCTCAACAAGACCGTGATAGAGTTCCCCCAGATTTCTATCCTCATCCGAAAATGACTAATGGACATAGAGATGAAATAATATAAGGATATCCTTAGAAATTACCCTCATTCATTTTAATATTGAATCTTGAACACCATTTATGAGATCATTCAGGTAAAACATTGTAAAAAAGAAGACGAGTGACCTATATTGATCTGTATCATCAAGCCTCTCAAGGATCAAGTGATAAAAATTGAATTTATAATGAAACAACGATATGGGTTTGGTTTGAATTTTAAAAATATTATCGGACTGAGTCTCAATGTGGCTAATCATCATCTCATCTTACACAATGATCACCAAGGATACATGTTTGTAGCTAATGTGATTCTCTCATATAATCCTACTAATTTTGTGGTGGATGTTGGAAAATTTATCATATCCATTTTTTATGGGATGTGTCATTCTCAATTAGTCTCAAAAACATTGTCCCCCTCATAAAAAAGAAAAAGTATATTTCGGTGTGATTTGATTTTATAGAACATAATGGGCATTACTCAAAAGAGATATTCCCACTATTGGTAATAAAAATCATGATCCATGCAACTACAAGCATTGAAGCCCTTTATTTCATGGAATGGTATTCAATAAAAAAACATATAATGTTGGTCAATGATCATGAGGAATATATTTCTTTCAAGTCCCCCAAGGGTATATTTTTTCTCGTCTATTTACATTTGGATTAAAATTTTTTGGAACTATATATTATGTACCATGTATCAGAACTTAAGGCCTTTCCTAGGATGAAAAGATGAATGTTATATCATTGAAGTAGTGTTCAATTATATAAAATGATTGAAACACTTCATGTACCTTCAAACTCTATTCAAAAAAATTTGGCAGTATCGTCTAAAGATGAATCCTATGAAATGTGAACTCAAGGTAACATTAAAAAAGTTCCTCCGCATTTTGGAATGCCACTATGGAATTGAGTTCATCCCAAAAAATACTAGTTCTATTATTCCTATGATGCCCCGAAGATATCTCAATGAACATAGTGGAATCCAATTTATCATCACATAAATTCTGTGTTTTATATCTAACTAGACCACAAAATCTATCATATTAACCCGTATCATATTGAAGTAAATTTCTTTTCAATGGTATGTTGATTACCAACAATCATTCTAGAGACTCAATTAGTACCTGCCACACCCACCATTCCCGATGAAATCAGTGGAAGGAGAGCCTCTCATCCAATAGTTGGCCAATGTGGAAAGGTCTCTTGGTTCTAAAATCACACAATAAAGAGATTTGTGGAATGAGGATGTTTTTTACAACCTCAGCCAAATAATTATAGGTAAAGAGACCTAATACACGTATGTTTAGTATAACTACCTTTCACTCTTATTTTTAAGGCATAAGCTTTGGAATTACATGCATCTCCATGAATTACAATTGGTCTATCATATTGATATGCTCAGGGACAGTCATGGCCATTCTATGTTTATTGGGTGTTTTGCCTATTGGGCTTTCATTCTACAATAATATGAAATTTAGTTTGTATCATAGTATCTAGTGAAAGGGAATTCCCAGGCTAAACACCTCTGGGAAAATTCATCCCTGAAAAGTACATTAATAGACACCTAACATCCATATGAGGAGGGTTTTTATGACCATGACATTCCTCGATCATAGAAGAGGTATTTTCATAGAACGTTGTAATTATTTATTAGCAGAAGGATGGAAAATAAAAATATTAACCCAGTTAGATTAGGAATTGTAATTACCTCCCAAAAAAAGAAATTCATCCTGACCCTTTCTCACTCTATAAGGGATACACAAATGATGAGGGATAATACCACGAATTTATATCTAGTTTAAAAATATCCCTATAGCTACAAATATCCTACCTAAAAAAGAAATGAGATTCAAATCTAGTTATAATGTAGATCAGTGGTGAGTATTCCATAAAAAAGGAATAATTTTCCCCTCTCACTATATACATCATGGGTGCGATGGAAGAGTTCCCTTTTGATCCCACATTGATTCTTTTTTCCATGTTACAAAATTATCATGCTCACACATTAGTTAAAGTGGCCATTGTCCTGGATGAAAGTGATCAGGAAGATGAAATATTTCTCCTCACACACTAATTATTGATATAACATATTATTGTTTGTGACATGGAAGATATCAATTATGTCAACACCACCAATAACATGATGAAGTGATATCCATCACTGGATGGGTTGATCCCATGATGGTTTATCTCTAAAATGGGACTCTCCCAAAAAACAAATATGAGAGGGAATATATTTGAAATTGAGTTGTGAAAAAAACCATATGTTATAATATAAATGTAAGAAAAGTCTTCTATTAGAGTGGATTCCAATAAATCATCCTCATATATATAGTGGAAATGGATATTCTTTCCATTGTTGAAGATGTCCAAGTACAAACCTGTGATGCTAATCATTCTAGGAATAGGCCCTCCCACAAAATCAAGAAGATGGTTTACTATTGGAAATTCATGATATAGGACTATGTATAATTCTCTATGAAATATAATTCATGAAAAATAAGCACAAAAATCATTCAAGAAGAATCATAATTACTTCATACAACTAAATATTGAAATTCATTATCTGTATGGGGAAATGACGTTGTGGGGCCTTATATACAAGCCACAACTATGATGTTCAAGTATATCATTTCTTATTATCTCTTCTATTGAAAATTAGATGAATAAATGACCCTCTAAGAATTTGGGTTTCATAATTTCATCATCTTAATACATTCCCATATCGTCGCCATATTTGGAGTCACTCACATGATAATGACGGAAAATAATTGAAAATTATATAATATAGAGTTGAATAAATTTTACCAGGAGTAAATCATATTTTTTATTCACTCATCCTTCTATAATAAATTAAAAAATATAAATATTTAATCCATTAACAAGTCTATATCAAATATACTCTACAATATGGTGACTAAAGACATTAATTCCTTGTTGGAAAATCACCTCCGTACTTTATGGGCCTAACGTATAACTACACATATTATAGCATAAGAAACACTGTAATCATTGGTGTGTGAGGATAAGGTAGTTTTTTCTATAGATGTCCATCTTAAATCTCTTTAAATAGTCATCTGCATAAAAATATCAGTTAATTTTAGATCCTAAAAGTGGCTAGATTAGTTGGAGAGGGTTGATGAGAATAGGTTGTCTATATTGAACATACATGAAGTCAATCACAATAGGATATCATGAGAATTTAAAAACATGTTCGACACTACTCATTCTATCATAGAGATCATGAATTGGTTCTATTAACCCCAATGATATCAATATTGAAACCTTCATGGATAGAAACTATAGGGAAGGTCCTTATACCAAACATGAGGTCTATCACAGTGGACCTTACTCATTGGCCACAATGGATACAGAGTGTTTCACCCCCAAACCAATTATAGATTTCTCAAAAAATAATTTTCATATCTACCATAAAGAATTGATAGTATAGGAAACAAGAAATTAAAATACACAGTTTATCTCATATAGATCATTAGAGGTTAAACTGTGTTGACCGCATTCTAGAAAAAATTTGTTAAATTATAGATAATGTCAAATCATGGCCACATTAAATTAAGTAGTGAAATTTTTTGATAACCACGTGATGTTAAACTGAAAGGTATGAATCCACAATATTTTATGTTAAACTACACATCAAACATCACCATACCATTATTTCGTCGTACACAAGATAGATTGGTGCGAATGAATAATGAAGTGTTGCTTCCCTTTTTTTGATTCATATCAAAAAAGGGAATCTCTTCATCCATGAACTATATGTGGAATTATTTTTAATAACATAGGATACATATTGATTAGAAACATCTATTCTTGGTACATATGGTAGAATTACATTCCTTCCATGTAGGGTGATCCCATTTTCTTACCGAATGGAAATAAACTACATGACTGATGTCCTCACTACATGATAATATACTGCATGGTTTCTATGAACTATATATGTCTCTAGTCCATCCATAATATGCCATGTAGTGATGCTCAAATTTTCATTCATGGGTATAAAAGCATTATTCCAATTTCTTCATGTTGAGTGACCCATGTCCTTATTGTAAGATGATAAACATTACAGATGATTTCATTTCTATAGAGAACTTAAAAAAATTGGTTTCTAGAATTAAATATGGCTTGATTCTCATTATAATGATTCATGTTGGGATATATGGTTCTTATATACTATCCCCTCCACTACATGAAAGAATACGACCAATGTACATTCTCTAACTACCTCCATGTTGAGAGAATAACCATTACCACTCTTTGTTTCTCTCACCATACATAGCTCGCATGAGGTAAGGAATTTTAGTAAGGAAACCCCCTGCATAGCAAAGGATTACTATTTATAATATGGTTACCATGGTTTTATATGTAGGAAAATAAAAGGAAAAAGGAATACCATGAGTCCCCACTTTATGGTGTTAATATGCATGGTTTTAAACCCTTAAAACATAGAAAAAATCACATTATTATTGACCTTACCCAAGAAGAGCACTAACCTTATTGTTGGTATCCCACTAAACATCCATCCTAGTGCAATGTAAACCCTAATTATTGGAATAATAGGATACATAGTGACACCAAAACACTTAATCGTGGTCCTAGACAAACAAAATAAACAAAAAAATAATCCCCAACCTGTTGCACGGATTAGACATATATAGGAAATTTCAATCCAATAACTATGTGTGGAATGATTCTTGTCATCACAACATACATAACGATGCCAAAATACCAGTCTCATGTCTAGTATGAATATTCTATTTTTCCATTGAGGATCCTATGTTCATGTTGTGTGATGTTAATCTTCATGGAATCCTGAGTACAATGTGGGGGTTGATTCATACTATCACGGGATACATAATGAGACCCAGATCTCCAATCATATCCCTTGCTACAAAAATAGTAAGAAATATTCTCCATATATGTATATTTTAGACCATTGAAGAGTGTTTCATATTCAAGAACTACATGTGGCTTATTTCAAGTCATCAATGGATATGTAGTGATTCTCATATCTCTGATTCCTGGGTTCAACTATGAAAAAACCAATATACCACCATACATGTTAATGGGTCAACATTCTACAACGAAATTTATACAAGAACAATGTATGGATTGATTATTCACATCACATGATATATAGTGTTACCCATATCTCAATTTATAGGTTCATCCATAGGATATAAAGGATAAAAATTCACCCCTAATAGCATATGGGCTAGGCCTATGTTGGAAACATCAAAACCACGTGATGTCAACTATAATAAAAGGATCATCCATATCTCATTAAGTTAAAATTAATGGAAAATGTCAAGTTCTCATGAAATTGAAGCTGAATGTGATATACATCCCTAACACTTGAATGTATTTGGTAAGGACCACCACCCATCCTAGATTAGTATCAATGGTATATAAAAGACTAACTCTCGTCAACCAAATTATGTGGTGCTTCTTTAAACTTTTAGACCCTCTTCCATTGAGTAACACATCATGTGTTGAACACCTCAACCTATCACAACCATTTCATAGACATTGTAAAGGAAAATTGATCTCTCTTGTTGAAAATTATATTATTTTATAAGGTCTCGTACGTACCAACTAGAGATATATTGGCTCTATATAGAGGGACTTTTAATCCATGTGATTCTGAAATCACCATTGTTGGACTTATCACCCGAGGGTGTTCTTTGTGATCACCACTATGATCATCCCATATCATTACCCATGACTAGATAACCATAGTCAATGATTTAAAACATATTCATCCCATTCTCAGAAGGATGATGTACCACACCAATCCTTTCGTTAACTAATCTAGTGATTCTATAACATTCCGTTTATATTTGGTCAATGTGTGTCAGAAAAATAAACTACATGCACTATGGTCAATGATTTATGACCATAAACTCTATAATTTTATAGAACATATTATTAATATTAAACTACTAGTGACATAGAAATAATATACTTTGGGGTGAAAACCCTCAAAGAGTGGGCTAAGAAAGAATAAAGTATATTCTTGCAAAACTCTTTATCACCAGAGTTTAGGAAAAAATTTGGTCATAATTAAACAAATACATAATTTCCATATGTCTTACATTATAGACCACGTAATAAGTGATTCATTATTTCATGAACCCCTTATTCAATGAAATAGTTATATTAAATATTTTCACTTCTCCTTTTCATGATAACATGTTCACATGTTGAAAAGAAAACTTTTATAGTGGTCAAACAATTTATAAATATTACATTATCCATATATCAGACATCGCTTTTTGAGTTCCCTGGATCTTTACAAATATTCCATAACCCATGAAATTGTATCCCTAGATTTAGGAGACCCATTTTTTAACTATTCATGTATTCATATGGCTCCTTTATATGCACCTATGATCGCCAACAAAATGTGTCAACAAAAAAAGGTATTTCAGGACCTTGTGAGAAAGACATCATTTCAAAAGAAGTCAGCACCTTAGAGTGTTTTGGGACATTATCACCAAGATTTTCCCATAAATCATCATGGCCAATGCTCTTTGGATCATTGTTTACAATACTCATAATGAAACTATTTTAGCGGATTCCCCATTTTTGAAATTATGTCATTGTGTTTTGTACTCTTTCCTAAATAATGGATGTGACAATCAACTCCCAAAACATTTGATGCACTTCACCTCATGATTCAAAACCAGAGGGTATAGGGACTTATAATAAAAATTAATAGAAAAAATTCCCTTAGGTATAAAAACCTCCATAGAAATTTTCCTCTAAACCCAACTTCATCACACATTCATTTGAGTCTTCATAAATCATTCATGATAAATTTAAAATTGTGTGTAAGGCTTTGTTTTACTATGATATTTACACATAAGGGTGTCGATATACTATCTAGATTTTTCCCCTCCTAACTAGAAAGAAACCCCTATCACTGTAAACCTTGGATACATCATGGCATAATCGTGCACCTAAAGATGTTATTGGTCATTCTTGACATGTCGCCCCTGTCACATATTCATTGACTCAAATTTTTGCGATATGAATTACGTTTACCACATTCCAACTATCATGGTGGACTTCTATTCTCTATTATTTCTCAATCAACTTATATTACCCCCCATATATAATTCATGTCCCTTGGAAAATATTAGAGACACCTATATTTTTAAATCTTACAAACACATAAGGGATTTTACCAAGAAACCATATGTGTATCCTTCATATAGAAAAGGAACAAAAACATATTTGAGCCCTAGAAACACTTTTAATGTACTGCAATTCTTAGGGTTTGTTGGATTATCCATTGAATATCATCCAGATATACCATATTCATCAAACAAGTCTTAGTAGCCGGACATTAAAAAATATAGTATATGAATTATTTACAACAATAGGATGTACAAAATAATATTTGATGTCATAATATAATTACAATATGCTATTAAATATCTCAAAGTCCATGATAAAATAAACTAATGTACAATAATAAATGTTTTGAGCTAAACTACCCTAAACTATAGTGATAAAAGTTCTAAACTATATGTCCCTAAACTATAGTGGTTGAATGTCTGAGAAAAATTTCTCTAAACTGTATCCATTAAAAGTCTGGCCTCAGAGAACATAAACAATAACACATCTGTAATTTAGACTACAATAATAGATAATATGCATAAATTATTATTATAAAACCCACAAGATAGTGGGAAAATAAATATATGATCCAAATACCACTTTTTATTCCCCTATATATTTCTTAGTAAAGAAATATGGGGATATAAAAGAAGAGATACAATTTTTATGGGGCTCACCAAATGGAATCACAAAAAAATAAACATATGTTATTCAAGTATATTGACATACAAAATATACAAAAAAATTTCTTTCTAGGACATGTATTCTACCCAAATTATAATTGTTTGAATCGGGTGTCCTCAATAAAGCTGGAGAAGTTTTATCATTAATGAATCTCATAATGGTGGGAATTCATAAGAATATCCTGGTAATGATTGGTTAGAATTTAAGCATTCAAATCAATGCGTTCATGTTTACTTGATATTACTCAAAGGATGGATTTTTTTATTATTTATGAAACATTAGATCAGTGAAATGTCATTAAAATCATGAATGAAACAATTGGACATCCTAAAATGTTCAAACCATCCATTCTTTGATATTATACAAGAGTAATAATATCTATATATCGTTGTCTCTCACATATATATACGATCTGAGGAAAGGAATCATAATTAAAAGTTCATCACAACATTTTCTTGAAGGAGTCCATGAGATCTACAATCCCCTGCCCAAGGGAGGTTATAGATTGTCATAATTTATCAACAAATTCTGTTTCTACCCCCATATTATGATAAAATTACCCTTTCATGGTAACAAAATCAAGCATGGCCTTCTCTACCCTATCAAAGAGTCCTTGTTACTCTAGATTAATTTTCAATATTATAGTAAGTGTATGATAATACTGGGATAATTCTTATTAGATATGAGAAATTACTAACAGGAGTTGGTCAACATAAACCTTCTTGGCACTAACCACATCTCGATGAGTATATACTTCCACTATATACAAGGAATCTTTGTTTAGGTATTCATCCTTGATTTTCTTTAATGAAGAGGAATCCATAGTAGCTACCAAACTCAACTCAATTGTCCTATTCTACTCTCTCATAGAGATCATCTCTTTCACCATAGTGTGAAATGTGGTATAGTCCAAACCCTCAAAACCAATGGTGGTAAACATAATTCTATGGTGACCCAATGGGTTCTTCCTCCATTCAAAATGGATCTCTAAAATTAAGGTCCAGATCTCCCTCCATATTTTTCACTATATCGACTTATAAAACAAGGCACAGATTGAGACTCTCTCTATAAAAATAATTCATTTAAGAATATATTTTTGGACTGGACCACCAAGAGAAGAATCCATGCTCAAGATCATTGATGAAGTATTAAGTGATTCGACTTCTACATTAGTCCATATAGTTAGTTGAATTACCAAGGGAGTAGAAACATAGATCTATGAGATGTGGGGTAATGTTACTAAAACATTGGGTATTAGAATTTATCTATCAGAAGATAAATGAATTTATATAATTATAAAACCAATTGATATGTCCAATGTTAGATACATACCTTTCGTAGTTGCATCACTAGAAGAATATATTTCAATGACCACGTCATTTGATGAAGAGGTGACACCAAATCATGATAAGAGTCTTTTTGGAACAGTAGGTTCATTCCATGAAGATATTATTTTGTTTCCACACTTTATTGATAAAGGAATAAAATATAATGATAGGTGACATGTCATAATGTGATCAACTTTTTTAGTTAATAAAGAATTAATAACCTTTCCTGCAATGTTAATACATTAGGGCTATCTTAGTAGAAATATAGCTACCTATATCAAACTCCTCTAAAATATTATTCACCTATACTAGATCAAATGAAATGACTACTGGGATATCTATAGTAGGAAATGCGAATAATTGTTTCATCCCTACGACCATCCTCATTTCATGATAGGACGAACCCAAAAATTATTATTCTGATAATGTAGTCAAATGGTCCCCAATATCATCTTGAGAAGATACATGTTCCACCAATTGAGCTCTACAGGAGCCTACACGTTTCTGAAAATTAAGGATGTTTTTCAAGAAGAAACCATATAATTGAAATAGTGAAAAGTCACACTTACTTGAGGATACTTTAGAAGAATGGTCTAAAAATTTATAATAATTCAGTTTCACTTTCCCCATTGGGAAATCTCTTCAGAATGTATCAACATAGATAGAGTTAAATAAGTCCCATTATAAAGTGTTGATGTTAATGTCTTTTCTCCAGAAATGGTAATCACCACCCCAATACATGCTGACTAACCTATTTATCCCTCTTTATCTGTCCCCCAATTTTTATCCCATAAAAGTGTCTAATATAAATTTTAAATATATATAATTTTCATCTGATTCATTATTCATAAATACCATTTTTAGTGTATTCATCTAATTGATCATTATTTCAACTATGAATGTACTTCCATCTTAAAATTCAAAATTACATGGTTCATTTTTAACTCCTCCAAAAACACCCAATAGTATTTATTTTATAAGCATATTTCATTTTTTTGGTCTACCAAAATATGAGGAATATTATATCATTTAGTAAATATTGATGAATCAATTCAGAAGATGACTAAAGTATACCTTGGACCAAGAACATTATGGGAGAAGTGAACTAGACCCCAGCTAATCAAAATGACTCTACTAATAAATATCCAATCTCAAATATTGATAATTTTGAACAATAGATATTTGAAATCATGGGTATCATTTCATTAAAATGTTTACATAGGAAATTATGTGGTTTTAAGGGAGTTCATGGTAGGCCAACTTGAAGACAAAATTTTGGGCTATATTCTATGGCCCACACAAATAGTACACAATTTCAATAATATCATGAAAAAAACATCCAAAGGGTATATAATTTATCATATTTCATGTTTAATCTATAGATAATGTTTATTATTTTATGGGTACACCAATAGATATAAATAGAATCCCATTTCAGTGCATTTGTTCATCAAATGAAATCTAGCTCGGATTTTGTTTTCGTGGGTTGAAAAGTCAACTTTTCATTAAAGTTCCTCCCAACAATGACGACCCTCATTAATTGAGATGAAATTGAATATTGGGGGATCCTACAATGGAAAACAATACTATATAAGGATGTTTTGGTGGTGTTTTTTGAGGTATGGTGGGTATCTTTTCATTATAATGCAATTCTTTTATTATGTTGTCTTAGGTTTTTCTTTCACATAAAATTTGTTCTAATTCCCATTGGATTATTAATAAAAATATTATTATTATAAATTTAATTAAGTTTTATTAAAAAATTGTTAACATATAATCAATATGTGTAATTATTCACACATGGAATTGTGATATTCCTCACACAATGGTGGAGTGTTTATTTTTGTCACTTCTACAATTACTCCTTTATAAGACTACTTCCACCTTATATTTAGAGCATTGAATCAATGGAAGACTAACCATTTTGTGGTTTTTTAAAGGATTTTATTTTTTCTATAATGGATGTTAATTTATGTTATTGAAATTTTTAATTAGGTTTATAGTTTGAGATTTCCTTTATTTTAATTATTTTCTTCTTCATCTTAGCCAACATTAAATAATGCACATTTTTAGTGCTATTAAAATACTATATATTGGAGTGATCATGAATGTTGTCCTCTAAGTTTATTTTTTATTATACATTGAATTATCTATGGATTATATTGATAAATTATTTTTGGAAAATATTTCATTGAATTGAAAATTCAATAACTACAGAACTAGAAATTCCTAGGAAAACAATTACAGCTATTCTAGCCCCAAAAAATACTAAGATCAACTAATCATCATTAATTATTTAATTTCAATTAATTTTGTTATTTATTTATTTTTTAAATAAAATAAATCATCATACCTTCAAATAAAATAAACCCCAACGTTGGCCACATAACATCCAATCTTCCAGAGAATGTACATGTCTATAGGTTTCATTTATAGTCTCTATATATTCAACCCATACTTGTACTCCAACAACTGATTCATATTTTTTGGTAAATGTGAGTGAGACCAAGCATTGGTGCCATTAATTGGGACCTATGTATATTATCTTAGTCAATCACATATTATTCTAACCCCAATTCTCGAATGTCTCCCGGATTTCACTCATATGGATAGCCATTTTGAAAATATCCAGTCAAGGGGAACCTCTCCATAAATTGAGTACCACACACCAAGTATTATTTTTAATGACCATCCTGGTTTCTACGTGTTGTAAAATCAATATCCCTAGAAATTACAATGCTTAAACTTTTATTCTCCGCAACACATTCCTACATATAATGTGTATTCATATAAGGCCAATATGAAATTCCTCCTATAAAATTCGAGTAACTACTCCCCATATATACCCATTAGATAAACCCCTTTTCCATCTATATCCCTAACCATTACCTGAGAAATTCTTTCATTAAATAGAGAGAATAAACTCTTAGTTTTCAACATTGAGATTAAAACAAAAAAAAATACATTAATAAATAATTGGGACACATCCATACATTAAATATCCCTTCCTTAACCTTATGTGGATTTTAATGTTTCCTACAGACATCTCAGGAAAATAATGAAGAACTAACATTTTAATTTGAGATATATGAAGAGGATAGAGGAATTATCTTTGGTTTTTAAGTCAAAATGGAAGAGCATTCATTTGTTCATATGAGATAAATTTTCCTTCTAACACCCCAAGATTTTATGAAAAATATTCTTTTTAATTTCATTAATGTCGTGTGTTGTATGATACACAAAAAGGATCTTGCACAACACACATCCCTGACTTGCCTTGAATTACACGCAATCGTGAGTTTCCTCGATAGCGTGTGTTCTATGCAATACCAGGTTTCACTAAACAATGATATACGATTATAATATTATTATGAACTAGCAGTTATGAATAGTATCAATAAAATTTTGAATTTTATAACATTATTATTCATCTTACACATTTTCTAGAACATGGTATGAGAACAAAATCAATTTTTCGAGTAAAATAAGTATTTTTAAATAAATGTAGTTTTTCCGCCTTTTGATGGCGCACCCACCTTAAATCTTGTTTTTGACATGTCTATATGTTCAATTTGACAAAATAAAATTCTTCTTTAGATCCAGGGCATAAAAATTTACTTTGAATAAAATTTTCATATTATTTTGATAACTTTTATATTTTAATGAATAGTAAAAACACGCTATATTTTAATCAAAAACAACTTTTTTCATCACAATAATTTATATGGTTAGATTTTATTTTTAATTGTTTTTCAAGTGTAATTAGAATATATTTTTACCATTTAATACAATTTTGGTCATTGGAATTAATTTCACTTTGAAATTGGATATAAACAAGTATCAATCTTTTGATAGTTATTGTTTCTTAAAAACAAGTGATTTTTTTTGACGACGAGAATTAATTTTTAAATTAATTAATGAAACTGATATGTTTTGAATTTGGTAAAATAGAAATCATTTTTTAATTCATAATATCAAATATATCTTAGGCCTATTTTTTGTATTTTTCTGGAAACATTCATTTTATGATGAATAGTGAAACCACTAAGTGGTAGTTAAAAAAACTGATTTTTTCATAAAACATAATTTCACTGCTTATGTGAGTGGAATTTCGAAAATATGAGAGACACGGTTAATATAAAGGACTAAAATGTGGTTCAATGAGATGAAAATAATTTTTGGTGAATTGTAACTTTTTACTTTTTTCCCACGGTTAAAAATAAATAGGGTAATTCAGGGTAAATATGATTTTATTATTACAGTATCACATGTACTAATTCTATTTGATAAGTCTAATTCGGCCAAAAACAACCTTAGTAATAAAATATGACCATTTAGGCCCACTTGGATTAGATTAGGACATTTATTATTAATTTATTTAAAGAAGGGTTAAAATAGTTAAAATCATTGTTTTATAACTACATAATTTTTAATATAGAGTTATACATAAAATAAATTCGACTATAAATATTAAATAGAAAGCTAAAAATATTTGCAACATAATAGTATTTTATTTATAATTTTTAGACATTAAATAATTTAATTTATTTATGACACAATGATGATGCAGTAATTATCTTATTAATAAAATATTGACATAATTGATGTTATAAATACCAAAAGAAATGTAATTTGAGACTTTTTATGAATTCCAATAATTTTATATGTTAATATGACATGTTATTATTGATTTAATTAAATTTTTTAGAACTAATCATTCTGTTATGATTTTCGTAAAAATCAATTACCAAATAGTGTCAAAATTGACAGAAAATGTTTTTTAAAAGAGATACTATATTATTAATTGTTATTTTATTCATAAATATCTATGGATCGGCCAAATGACTCAGATAAGGTTATATATATTAATAATAAACAACTTGGGGTTCGTTTGGCTAGATATAGTAACTTTATTAACCGTATAGTGTAAGAAAACAAGAAGACATGGTAAAAGTTAAATTATCTAACTTAAAGTTGAATCTAAATGATAAGGTTAAAATTGATTCCTAAACATGTATAAAATATATTGGATGAGAGTATTTAGACCCATACCCACCTTATCTTAGAAATATATCAATTTGGAGCTATTAAAAACGGAATTTGACTTTATAATAAAATAATATTTTTAGTTATTCTAAAGGTGCCCCCTCCTCCCTTATAAAAGGGCACCTCCTCCCTCTCTTACTCACACCACTTTGAGCCTTAAATCTCGGCCAAAACTGGAAAAATTCTCTTCTCCACTTCCTTGGAAATATCCTTGAGGTCCTAGTCTTCTTAAAAGACAAATTTTAGTGCCCTAAGAGGAGGTCTCAAAGAGGCACTTCAAAGAAGAGGTAATGTCTGTTACCGAATAATTCAACATTATTTTTTATTCCACTTCTTCTTCTTAGGTTTTTTCATTATAAAGTAATAAAATCAGTATCACTCATATATGGATATGTTATTATAATTGTTAAACAATCCTATTTCACAATCTATCCATACTATGGAAAACGAAATCACGGCGTGTGCGTACGTACGGAATACCGTCTCCACACCGTGGTGTAATCTATTTTCCACCACCACCTTACTTGGATGGGTATAATGGTGTAAATAATAACTATATATGATTATTGTAAAGTGATATTGATTATATAATAGTATACATACACTCCAATAAAATTCCACGATCATTGGAACAATATCATCCATCGCGCGTACGTACGTAATACCGTCTCCACGACACGATGAGATTCATTCTCAATGATTAACCATTCATAAATGATTATAATATATATATATATAATAAGTAATCATAAAATATAGGACATAATAATGATTCTGGATTTATGTATAAATATATGTATGTCATCCAATTAATTCCATTCAATACAATGAGGAAACGAAAACAATGTTCATGTGTACCTACGGCCTACCGTCTTCATGAACGGTGTATTTCCTTCCATTTATAGATCTATTATATATATGTCTATTCTGAATATATATTATATATAAATCATGTTTTATATTCTGGAATTAATTAATCATTATCTATGTAATCATATGAATAATTACAAGTCAAAACACGGACAACAAATGAAACGATTTTACCCAAAACGCCATTTAACATGGAATTTTCAAAAGAACGGGTAATATAAAGTCATAAGTGAACAATATATGATATCATAACAATGAATATGATTCTGTAATAAGTCAATGACATTATTTAAATCATTATACAGGAGGTTCAGATATGTACGAAGCATATCGGACCTAAGGTAAGGGATAATTTTTAAAATTTCATTTTTATCTGAGATTTCTTATTCATAAGTATTTACTGGGGTTATTTCTATCATCCATGTCCATGTTTTATAAAAGTGTTTTCATGTATTTTTAAAGTCATTTTTACCCATTTTTGACTTTTACTACATGGTATGCAAGGAATCTTACTTTTGTTTACCATACGAGGTACTTTTTGACTTTTCTGACAAAAGTACGCGAAAAATGTTTTTTTAACTTATACGGCACGAACAGATTTTTTACAGTTTTATAAAGCCTTATTTTCATTAAGCTTCCTCCAAAAGATCTCACCACTATTTTCTACAAAATCCTTTCCTTTTTAAATTGCATGACATTTTGTAAAAAGAAAATGATTTTGAAGAAGAAAGAATATTTTCCTCAAGAGTTCATTTCAATTGTTTTATCAAAACCATTTTTCATCTAAGATGACATTATTTCATATGTGTATGTTTCAAGTAACATGTCTCTATTATTTACATGGTTTCAATTTTCTTATTATGAAATGATATCCATTTCTTATATATGGATTATGTGAATATGGAATGATGTTTAAGAGACCCATTTTATATATTGGGTTATTATGAATGATGTATGTTTATTTTGTGGCAAAAGTAAGAATGATTAAATAATGATATGGGTGGGAACTATATCACCCTCCAATGCATTGGGTAAAGTTTTATATCTCATGAGATAGACATGGCTGGAACGGTAAGTTCATCCGATTCAGTATTACAGGACTAAAACGAAGAGTGAACTCGATTCAGAAAGGGACTTTGTCCACTAAGATGGTCATGGCAGCAATGGCTTGGCTACTATGGAAATCATTACATGTGCTTAAAGGATTCCAAAATTACATGTTTTATTCCCATGATATTTTATCATTATTAATGTTTATTTATGATCTATGCCTTATGTACTTCCATGTTTTATGTCATTTCTCAATCTTTTGATGTTTAAACATTAGGTTCATGTCTTTAAGATAAAATGTATATGGTATGTTTTATTTTATCCATGCTTACCCATACTGAGCATTTGAGATCACCCTTTATATGTTTTATTTTCCCCTAGGATTAAAAGAAAGGTTTTAGGTAAGGAAACAAAAAAGGGGAAGATCTTTATGGGAGATGTTGATGATTTTTCAACCCAATTAGAAGATTACATTCCATGTTTCCAAAGACACTAAACTATTACCATCCTTGTGTGTCTATTTTTGTTATGTATTATGTATTCCGCAAAAGTAATTTAATATCTATGTAATCAAGCATTGGGTCTCTATAGTTGGTATCAGAGGAATTGTTTAGTCAACCTTTGGAAACTAGGATGCGAAAACTTTAGTGAAATCCCTAGAGATATTTCTATGGTATGTCTAGGGATGTCCTTAAGGATTAGTATATGTATAGATTATAGTCCTAGAATTACGGTAATGATCTTATAATTAAACCTAAGATGTTAGATATTGAGGGTTCTCCCCCTTTATTATGTTGTTTTCCCTAGCATGATTTTTGCCTCTCACACTATTATATTTGGGTTTTAGACGATGGCTGGAACCCGAAGGAACCATGTTGATCAATGCAATGGACAATGCAATGATTGTCCTCCTGAACAAACAAATGTTATGGGAGATGGAGTGAATAATATTATTGCTATACTTACACAATATATGAATCATTCTGGACTTCCAAATGAGAAGAAAATGGAACAATATTCTATTTATTCCTTCATGAGGCAACATACACCTTCTTTTAGGGGGTCTTCTGATCCACTTGTTGCTGAAAAATGGATCAGTACCCCTAAAAATATATTTTAAGTTCTTCAATGTTATAAACATGATAAAATCATCATAGCAGTGTATCGTTTGGAAGATGAAGCTGATCAATGGTGGAATCTTATCAAGAATACGAGGCCAAGAGATGAAATTGAGTCCATGGAATGGGACGAGGTCATGAACTTATTTTTCAATAAGTACTTCCGTCGTATTCTGTGAACAAAGATAAAGAAGGATTTTCTTGAACTAAATCAAAAGGATGATGATTCTGTTGGTATATACGAAGTGAATTTTACAAGGCTTGCAAGTTATGCATCTGGCTTTATCATCCAACCTGAAAGTAAAGTTGATCGATTCATCAGTGTCTTAAAACCAAATCTTGAAAGGGCATTAGCTATAAGAGACTTCTGTAGCTATGATGAAATTATGCATTGTGTTATTAAGGTAGAAATGGAAGTTGGTGTTATATATCCATCTCATGGTTTTGACAAGAAAAAAAAGATGGAGTTTAAGGAGAAATATCAGAATAATGGTGAAATGAAGATGAATGTTTCCTTATGATCAAAGTGTGGAAAAAAGCATGGTGGAGATTTTCTTAAAGGTACTAGAAAATGTTTTAAGAGTGTAAAAGAAGGTCATCGAGATGCTGAGTGTCGATGTAATGGAAAAAGGGTTTCTATTGATGTGAATAATGAAAAGACTACAGAGAATGAACCACCAACACTTCAATGCTTCAAGTGCAAGGAAATGGGGAATTATGCTAATAAATGCCCTAATCCAATGGTTAGTGATGATCGACATGAGCATCCACTTAAGGCAAAGGACAAAGGGAATTCACATGTGATCACTATTGGCGATGTTGAATATGAAAACGATGTGGTGGAATGATTAAATGTTTATGTAATGGGATTCCAAAATAATGTTGTATATAGTATTGTGGAATATCGGAATATTTATGTATTGTTCTATTGCAGTTTTCAATAAATTTATGGTACAGGTAACCATGGAAAGTGATTTAGATATTTTTGGAAAAAAGATGATATGCGCATAATGAAGGGAAAATAAGAAAATGAAATGTTTGACAGTATTAATGAGCTCATGACTGATATAAGGATATAGTTATATCATGGTTTGAGTATATAGAATAATGGGGTTTTGGTATGTGGAAAGAGTTAACTTTTGACAGCACTCATGTTTTCACTAAGATTCAATGGGTATTCATTTTTCAAGAGATTACAAGATAAAGGCCTTAGAATGTTTAAAATGTGACCAACAAGACATATCTCATGATATATGGGGATCCACGATGGTATTAACATGCTTGTTATATGAACTCTTTGGTAATCATTTTCACTGTAATATGAGATTGGACATCAGTATTATGGATAAGCCTAATGATTGGAATGAATTATGTTGGACATATGTTAGTTTTGTATAAGGATAGATGTTTTTTTCGATATTATTAATTGGATGTTATAGTAATGAAGTTTTATAAAAAGGACAACCTACAGGATGGGCGACAGCCCAACGTATCGGACAAGGCTGTGGGAATCGAACCCACAACCCAAGTGCGACTGGCCTTTATCGCCTACCACTGGCCTACTGGAAGTCACTGTTTAGTATAAACTAGTTTTATTATATTAAGCAGTATGATATATGAAGTATAAGTCCATTTTAGGAACCATATATGATTATTCTCACTATGGATGGACTTATGTATTTTTTGATAACTTTTCAATCCTTTTGTTTGAGACAGATGGAATGTCCAATCATTCTATCACCTGATCTTCTAACACATCATGAATGAAAAATTCAACATCATTTCTTTAAGATATGAAGTGGAAATTTTCCAAAGAACGACCAACAGTGAGACTGTACCAAAATCACCAATGTATTTCTTCCAATTCCAATTTCATCAACTTTAGGGAAATGATCTTGAAAACCAAAAATGTTTTCCTACAGCTCTTATATCCGATGAATCAGATGGTACCTTAGATCATCACAAATTTATGGCTTTGTGATTGATGGCTTTTTCATAGCCATGTTCTCTACCACTCTCCATCAGAACATGATTGTTAGATTTTTCTTCCATATCCATATTTTCACCTATGTTCTCATACGTGGAAACACAATGATGAGTTAATTTGGGTAACCGTTACATTTCATACATTAGTTTTTAAAGCCAAGTATTGGTATTCCTTTTTTACGATGTGGGTTTCTATTAAAAAAACATTCGAGTAGTAAGCCATTTATAACTCCGACGAATTTCAAGGGAGAAATTCATTTTAAGGGGGGTAGAATGTAACACCCCAAGATTTTATGAAAAATATTCTTTTTAATTTCATTAATGTATTGTGTTGTATGCTACACCAAAAGAATCTTACACAACATGCATCCCTGACTTGCCTTGCATTACACGCAATCACGACTTTCCTCGATAGCGTCTGTTGTACGCAATACCAGGTTTCACTAAACAACGATATGTGGTTATAATATTATTATCAACTAGCCGTTATGAATAGTATCAATTAAATTTTTAAATTTATGAAATTATTATTCATCTTACACATTTTCTAGAACATTTTATGAGAACAAAATCAATTTTTTGAGTAAAATAAGATTTTTTCAAAAAATGTAGTTTTGCCGCCTTTTGATGGTGCACCCACCTTAAATCATGTTTTTGACATGTCTATAAGTTCAATTTGACAAAATAAAATTCATCTATGCAATCAGTGTATAAAAATTTACTTTGGATAAATTTTTCATATTATTCTGATAACTTTCATATTTTAATGAATAGTAAAAACACGCTATATTTTAATCAAAAACAACTTTTTTCATTGCAATAATTTATATGGTTAGATTATCTTTTTAACTGGTTTTAAGTGTAATTAGAATATATTTTTACCTTTTAATCAAATGTTTGTCATTGAAATTAATTTCACTTTGAAATTGGATATAACCAAGTATCAGTCTTTTGATAATTATTGTTTCTTAAAAACACGTGATTTGTTTTGATGACAGGAATTAATTATTAAATTAATTAATGAAACTGATATTTTTGAATTTGTTAAAATAGACATAATTTTTGAATTCATAATATAAAATATATCTTAGGCCTAATTTTTGGTATTTTTCTGGAAACATTCATTTTTTAATGAATAGTGAAACCACTAAGTGGTAGTTAAAAAAACTGAATTTTTCATAAAACATAATTTTACCGCTTATGTGAGTGGAATTTCGTAAATCCGAGAGACACGGTTAATATCAAGGACTAAAATGTGGTTCAATGAGATGAAAATAATTTTTGGTGAGTAGTAACTTTTTTACTTTTTCTTACCACAGTTAAAAGTAAATAGGGTAATTAAGGGTAAATATGATATTATTATTACCGTAACACATGTCCTAATTCTATTAGATAAGTTTAATTCGTCCAAAAACAACTTTAATAATAAAATATGTCCATTTATTCCCACTTGGATTATATTAGGACATTTATTTTTAATTAATTTAAAGAATGGTTAGAATAGTTAAAATCAAAGTTTAATAACTAAATCATTTTTAATATAGAGTTATACATAAGATAAACTCGACTATAAATATTCATTAAAAAGAAAAAATGATTTCCATCATAATGGTATTATATTTATAATTTTTAGACATTAAATAATTTAATTTATTTATGACACAATGACGATGCAGTAATTATCTTATTAGTGAAATATTGACATAATTGATGTTATAAATTCCCAAATAAATGTAATTTGAGAGTTTTTATGAATTCCAATAATTTCATATGTTAATATGACATGCTAGTATTGATTTAATTAAATTTTTTAGAACTAATAATTCTGTTATGATTTTCACAAAAATCAATTACCAAATAGTGTCCAAATTGACATAAAATTGTTTTTAAAACAAATACTATATTATTAATTGTTATTTTATTCGTAAAAATCAAATTTCAGGCCAAATGAATTATATAAGGTTATATATATTAATAATAAACAACTTGGGGTTCGTATTGCTTGATATAGTATGTTTATTAACCTTATAGTGTAAGAAAACAAGAAGACATTGTAAAAGTTAAATTATCTAACTTAAAGTTAAATCTAAATGATAAGGTTACATTTTATACCTAAACTTGCCTAAATTATATTTTATGAGAGTATTTAGACCCATTCCCACCTTAGATTCTAAATATATCAATTTGTATCTATTAAAAACCTAATTTTACTTTCTCATAAATCAATATTTTTTGTTATTCCAAAGCTGCCCCTCTGCTCCCTTATAAAAGGGAACCTCCTCCCTCTATTCCTCACACCACATTGAGCCTTCCAGATCGGCCAACCCCTGCCAAATTCTCTTCTCCACTTCCCTAGAAACATCATAGAGGTCCTGGTCTTCTTCAAAGACAAATTTTATTGCCTTAAGAGGAGGTCTCAAAGAGGCCTTTCAAGGAAGAGGTAAAGTCCATTACCGATTCATTCAACTTTATTTCTTCTTCCACTTCTTATTATTATGTTGTATTATTATGAAGTAATAAAATCAGTATTACTCATATACTGATATGTTATTATAAGTATGAAAAAACCCTATTTCACCATCTATCCATCCTACGGAAAACAAAATCACCGCACGTGCGTACGTACAGAATACCGTCTCCAATCTGTGGTGTAATATAGTTTCCACCACCACCTTACTTAGATGGGTATAATGGTGTAAATAATAACTACATATGATTATGTTATACTGATATTGATTCTGTAATAGTATACATACACTTAAATAAAATTCCACGATCATGGGAACGATATCATCGCTCGTGCGTATGTACGGAATACCGTCTCCACGACGCGATGAGATTCATTCTCAATGATTAACCATTCATAAATGATTTTAAATTACATATAATAAGTAATCATGAAATATATGAAATAATAATGACACTGTATTTATGTATATATATATGTATGTCATCTAATTAATTCCATTCAATTCAATGAGGAAACGAAAACAACGTTCATGTGTACGTACGGCCTACCGTCTCCATTAACAGTGTATTTAATTCCATTTATCGATCTATTATATATATGTATATTCTGAATATATATATTATATATAAATCATGTTTTATATTCTGTAATAAATTAATCACGATCTAAGTAATCATATGAATAAATACAAGTCAAAACACAGACAACAAATGAAACGATTTTACTCAACATGCCCTTTAACATGGAATTTACAAAAGAACGGGTAATATAACGACATAAGTGAACCATATATGATATAATAATAATGAATATGATTCTGTAATAAGTAAATGACATTATTTAAGTCATTATACAGGAGTTTCGGATACGTACGAAGAAAATCGGACCTAAGGTAATGGATCATTTTGCAAATCTCATTTTTATATAAGATTGCTTATTCGTATGTATTTACTGGAGTTATTTATATAATCCGTGTCAATGTTTTATAAAAGTGGTTTCATGTATGTTTAAAGTAATTTTTACCCATTTTTGACATTTACTACATGGTATGTAAGGAATCTTTCTTTTGTTTACCATACAAGGCACTTTTTTACTTTTCCGACAAAAGTACGTGAAGAATGTTTTTTTAACTTATACGGCACAAATGGATTTTTTACGGTTTTATAAAGCCTTATTTTCATAAATCTTACTCCAAAATATTTCACCACTATTTTCTACAAAATCTTTTTTTTAAATTGAATGACATTTTGTGAAAAGAAAATGATTTTGAAGAAGAAAGGATATTTTCCTCAAGAGTTCATTTCAAGTGTTTTATCAAAACCATTTTTCATCTAAGATGACATTATTTCATATGTGTGTGTTTCAAGTAACATGTATCTATGATTTACATGGTTTCACTTTTCATATTATGAAATGATATCCATTTCTTTTATATGGATTATGTGATTATGGGATGATGTTTATGAATCCCATTTTATTTATTGGGTTGTTATGAATGATATATGTTTATTTTGTGTCACATGTAAGAATGATTTCATTATGAGATGGGTGGGACCTATATCTCCCTCCAATGCATTGGGTAAAGATTTATATCTCATGATATAGACATGGCTGGAACGTTAAGTTAATCGGGTTCAGTATTACAGGACTGAAACGAGGACTGAACTTGATTTAGAAAGGGACTTTGTCCACTAAGATGGTCATGGAAGCAAATCCTTGGCTACTATGGAAATCATTACATGTGCTTAATGGATTCCACAATTACATGTTTTATTCCCATTCTATTTAATCATTCATAATGTTTCTTCATGATGTATGCCTTACGTACATCCATGTTTTATGTCATTTCTCAAGATTTTGATGTTTAAACATTATGTTCATGTCTTTAAGTTCAAATGTTTATGGTATGTTTTATTTCATCCATGATTACCCTTACTGAGAATTTGAGCCCAACCTTTTTATGTTTTATTTTCCCCCAGGATTAAAAGAAAGGTTTTAGGTAATGAAACTAAAAAGGGGAAGATCTTTAAGGGAGATGTTGAAGATCATTCACCACGATTAGAAGATTACGTTCCATGTTTCCAAAGAAACTAAACTATTATAGTCCTTGTGTGTCTGTTTTTGTTATGTATTAAGTATTCCGAAAAATTAATGTAATATCTATGTACGTCAAGCTTCGGGTCTCTACATTCCTTATTGGATTTAATCCCCAAAATCACTCTCTTTTAATGATCTTCCATAACCACATATCATTGAACCCTTAGAAAAAATCACTAACTATGTATTTTTACCAACCGTAGATAGGGAAAGGGAATATTTTTCATTTGTCACATTTTTTCAAATAGAACAAATGTTTTCTAAAATATTTGTATAAAAAAAATTGGATTCAAATTGCCTATCAGTATTTTGAAATTTCAACCAATCCAAAATCAAACTCAATTTCCACCATTCATCTCTCAAGTATTTAATCTTAAAGGATATTCAACTCTATTAATATGTCATTTAATCCCCTCTCCATGATAATAAATTAAAAATTATCATTGATATATTAATCATGAATATGAAATAAATTTGATTGAAAAATTTCGAAATTCATGGGGTCATTCCATTAAATGGGAATTAAATTTTTTAATGAACCAATTTGGAAGAATTCCAAACAAACCCAATGGTGATAAAATCGCTATATAATGGTAGTGGTGAAGAATATAATAAATAATATGAAGAAATTTTTTATTGGGTAATTTGGGGGGACCCGTTCGCACTGATGACATTAAACAAAGAATTTTATTAGAGAAAAGTATTCTTTTACCCATACATTGTCTTCAGGCATAGTGTTCCAAAATAAACAAGTATATTTTTTAACTTTTCCATTTTTATTTGATTTTTTATTCAAGAGAAACTATAGGGTTTTCTAGGGTTTATAATTTGTTTTTTGTGTTAGAAGTAGGGTTTATTGTGATCGAATTTATTTTTCTAGGAAACCACCTACATTCATAAATTAGACACCATTATACCATCCAATCTTGGAATTCCATGAGTGAAATGGGGATCTATGTATTAATTTTTTATGGAATGACCTTTACCATTATACCAGAAAGTGATATTGTTCCATAAATGATATTCAACTATAAATTTTGGAACTCCTATCATCAACATATTCCACATATAAATTTTTTTATCTTTAAACACTAGGCATAGAGTAATTCTACATTCAGTGTGGTGAAATAAAAAAATTATATTTGTTTGAAGAAAAAACAAATACCCTTACAAAATATTTGAAATGAAAAATATTCCTTAATAGAAAGAAAAATATTATTATCATTAAAACTTGTAATACACATTGAAAAATTTGAAACTAAATGTCAACTAATTTTCCATGACTCTATTCATATTTCAATCCATGTTAAGGTTCATGATCATAGATTTTGGAAGGTGTCCTTATATAATGTGATTTTTCACCATTTATATTTTCATCCAATAAAATTTCACATCACACATCCTTTGTATTTTGAGATACTAGTTTTATTTCTCCGGGAAACATAATAAATGTCATAGGATTGATGATATTATTAATTTTAACAAGAGTATTCAAAAATCAAAAATTAAATAAAATAATTAAATAATAATAAAATTATGTGTAAAGTAATGAATTGACATAATGTGTTGCTTTTGGAACATGGTTGTCTTGAATCCATAGTTTTTAGCCTAAAGTTAGGTATTTTTTCTCAATTTTGGTAATTTGAGTTTTTTTATGTTAACATGGGGTGATTCTTGAGTATTTGCGCTTCACTAGGCTCCCAAAGGACTTTGATCCTGGGAGTCCTCAAAAAAGTCTCACTAAAAGGTTTGAATTTATTGAGTGCAATTTTAATTACCATGTAAAATTTAAAAAAAATTAAATAAAAAAATGATACTCATATTACGGTTAAAATTGAATTCCCCCATAGACATCTAATTTTTCCCTATTGAATAAAAATGAACTCCCATGTCTATTGTGATGAACAACACATAATCATGTCTAACTAAAATTATATGAAATGTGGTGATCAATATTTACAAAATAATGGGATTGGGATTGGGATATGCTTATTAAAATTTTATGAATGAAATTATTTTTAAGTATTTCATAATTTTTTGGTGTGATGTCTTTTCATTAGCATTATATACTAATTTTTTTTGGAAAATCAAATTAGAATTTCATACTTTTTTAGATATAAACATCCTAAGACTAGTAAAACTCAAGTTGGGTGTGATTAGACACTAAAACTAGCTAATATTCATATTTAATATATATATATTTCATGTTATTAATTATTCCTAAACAATAGTTCTAGTTCCTTTTACAATTTGAACACTATTTAACATTTTGATTGTAATTACATCTTAAAATGAAACATTAGGTGGTACATTTTTCCAAACCACAAAAAAAATCCAATGTTATTGGTTTTAATTTGATATTTCATTTACAGTTCCCCATAATATGAGGAAAATTATATCCTTCTTGAGCTACTGAAGAATCAATTGAGATGATGATTGATTTTGGCCTTATCCCAAGATCATTTTGGATGAAGTTAACTAGACCTCAACCCAATAAAATAACTGTAGTTTCAAATATCCAATTCCCCTGATTCTTAAATTTTAACTATTGTTATAGTAATTATTAGGGAACATTTTATTAAACACTGTAAAGAGTTAATTATGATGTTTTATAGGATTTCCATATTTTCCAATTTGAAGATGAAATTATTGTAAATACTCTATAGACCTTAAAAACCACCAACTATTTCAATCATATCATGATAAGAAACACCCATTTGTTCTAAAAGTTTAAAATATTTTCACGTAAATCCAGAGGTAAAATTTCATTCTAAATGTGACACCCTAATTTGGCCATCTAGAAGCACATTTCAGCACATCTGTTCAGTAGATGCAGGCACTATCAGATTTTTTTTCAAGGATTTAAAAGACCACTATCCATTAACTAGAAACCCACCTATGCATACCATCATAAATATTAGTGACATGGACTATTGGTTGATCCAAAAAAGGCTTATAAATTCCTATTTAATGATGTTTTAGTGGTTTTTTGTATAATGGTGGGTATATTTTAATTGTAATGTTATGCTATGATTTTGTTGCATTCTTCTTTTTCTTTTAAATGAATTTTTTTATAATTCTACTATGATTTATAATTAGCCATGTTATTCTTCGAATTTTATTTCATTTTCATTGACACATTGATATCATTGATTTATATTGTAAATTTATTAACAAAATATTTGCGATATTCCTCACACAATGGTGGAGTGTTAATTTATATTGATTTCACTTCTTCAATTATTCCATTAGAAGTCAAATTTCACACTCCATTAAGAGTCGTCCATCAATTAAAGGATTTCTTTTTGTTTTATTATAGGCAGTTTATTGGGGGAATATTTGATGTAATTTGATGTTATTGAATTCTTAAATTGGTTCATTGGTTTGAGAGTTCCTTTCTTTGACTTATTTTCTTCTTTGCCTTCGACGACATTGATAACTACACATTTTATAGTCCTAATATGATTCAAATCCATATAGGGTAATAAAAGGGATCCTCTATGTGAATTAATGATTCAAATTGGAATTCATTATGGATTAAATTAGTGAATGATTTTGGAGAATTGTTGCATTCACTGGATACTTCTTGAACAAATGAACAGAAAATTCATTTTAAAACAATTACAAATATTCTATCCCTTACCACAACCAAGGATTAACCCACCATAATTAATTGTTTTAGTTAATTTCATTATGTAATTTACTGTGATTTAAATTAACTAATTATCCATTAAAATAAAATCAACACCAATTTTAACCTCTTCATATCTAAGCCTCCATAGAATTTACTTTTATGTTTGTTTCATCTTAGGTCTCTATAGATTCAGGCTCTACTTGTACTACATCCACATATTATACCTATAGGGTAACTTTTAGTGAGACCACCCTGTCATTTCCAAATTCATATCCAATAGTCGTACTATGGGGAGATTGAATGAGGGTTATTAGGTTTGGCTGGTCTTCTACATCCTCCTACTATATAAACAAAAACACAGAGGATATCAGCCCAGTTGTAATAACACCATGAAAATTTGATCATAGTAGTAAGATTAGACTTACCAGTACCACGAAAATTGGATTTCCATGTTCATTAATGACATGACCCATAATTCCCATAACAACTATTTGATGTACTAAATCAGAAAAGAAAAATGAATCCTTGATAACTTGCAAAATTACATTAGGTGTCAGAGGGTGGGCCTGAAATTCATAGGCCAGTAATTGAATGTAACACATAAAAGGGAATTGATATGAGAGAAAATATCAAAATTTATTTATTCCTAGAAAATTATTCCATATAGATCAGTCATTTAGATTAGTATTCCCCGTGTTTCCCACATTAAAAATGTGATAGGAAATAATAACACTGACGTAACTTCACACACTAGAACAACACTTGTTGTGGCCTCACTGGTTGGTGCTTCTATTGCAAATGGGAGTAATGGTAGGCTTCATAATAACACATGAGGATTATCTAGGGATGTTGGTACTCTTATAACCAGTTACATTCCATGCCTAGGGTTGGCCTTGAATGATGATGGCATTTGGGTATCCTTGCATACCAGTTTAGATAAATTATCATTGATATATGAGTGGAACAAAATATCCAAATAATTTTGGGATAAAACAATATTTTCATCATGAAGATAAATGTATATATTGTAATCAATTTCCTCCATGGTAAAAATAATTGAAAATTTGAAATCCATGATTGGATGGTCCCATGAACAAACATGGATAAGGGGTGTACGTATTGACTAAAAATACCAAATTTGGTAGCTAAACTAACAAGGTGCATCCCATACATAAGGGAGACTCCCATATATGTTGTTGGAAAGTAAAAAATCAAGAAAATATTACATTTAGGATAGAACCTCAATTATGTCCATACCGTTATCAACCATATTAATTTTACTCAGTGGTTAATATGGTTTGATGGAAAAACACTCATAACGGCCTGTGAAGGCCCTAATATCTCATCTCTTTGGTTTTGTTGGTATTAACAATTCTAATTAACTATAATAATGGTTTGAAACATTTTTTTTTGGAATTGTATGGATTTTTAGATAATCATATACTCCTTGATGATCCACCCACAATTCTACAATTTATATGAACATCTGCAAAAGAACAATGGTCACCATAGAGACCAAAAATCTCTCATGACAGAGATTGATGGAATCCTAAAGACATATGTGGAAAATTAATTTCCTCATAACTAAGTCCATGTCTCTAAGACATCACTCTTAGGGTGTTTGTTGATTCCCACCAAAAGGGATAAAAAATTATATAAGGGAAGAAATAACAGAAACAAGGGAAATATTTTTTCAATAATGTAAATGACGAAGAAGGTTCCCAAGCAATGGGTTTCATATAAATCTCCAGAATAATCATGATCATATGAACCCATGATGATCATTTAAATGGGACATGTTCATTGTATTTTCTATTGTAGTTCATGCGCTTCCCTTTTAACAATCCATTCTACACTTATTAAGTAATCTGAGACAATTACTAATCTTATCAAAGATTTCATATGAGTTCCCTTGGATCTAGTGAATTATTAGCTAGCAGGTGCCTGATAAACCATCCAAAAATATTTTTAAAATAAGGATATAAATATAAAAATTCTGGAAACCTCATGCAGTCATAAATATTCAGGAAATGAACCCATGTGTTTTGAAATTCAAACAGAATGGTTTTCCATGACAATGGTCTCTGATCACCACATGGCCCTTTATTGTTAATTTGATTCACCACTGACTGGGAGAGTGATTTTATTTGAAAACATTATTATATGATTTTTAAATACTTAGAACTTGTAAAAAACAATCAAATAAAAATGATCATAGTGGGATCTTAATGCGAGGGAGAGATACACTGATTTATGATAAGATGATTATATGCCCTGATAATTCTCCATTGATAATATTAAGACACCTCAAAAATACTATATGGTTCCACAAGACCCCTTGTAATGAAAACATGATTTTGTAAATTCCCTTTGTAAATCCACCTTTTCCTCAAGTAATATCCTATTCAAAGCATCTAAGATCATGTGAAATCCCTTCAACATGCATCCTGATCTCATGAAGTTATCTAGTCATGTCAACCTGGCCTTATGGAAATATTAAAATGTCCACACAATTGGGAAAAAACCATTATTAGGTAAAATAAAAAAATGGGGAACTTATAGGTTGGTATTTTGGTCTTTGAAAATTAAGAGAATCCTCTGAGATAACATACTCTGTGATCATGAGAAAGCGTGTAACACATAAACCCTCCACTATCTCGTTCCCAAATCTATTAGATACAAACTCCACAAGGTTATGTATAACATAGTATGTGAGTGTATTAAAAACCCTTCCCCTCCACTAAAAATGTACCCATCCATCATCACTCATGTATGGGAGATTAGGAGTGGACTTCTTGGAGTAAGAAAACATTTGATCCCAAAGGTCCTATGCCAGTTAAAAATATGGGAAATGACATATTGGATCAAGCATATGAATTTTTGGTTCTCATGATCACTCATATATAATGTATTATACTTCTATCATGTTAACTAGAATATGAAAAAGACATATTATATATTATAAAGGTCATAAGAAACCAAAAAAATGATAACACTGAAAAAATATAAATAACACATGCAATAAATACTAGAATAAATGCTAGAGGAAATGAGACTTATGAGATAAAAGTATATATCGATACTTATGAACATATCATGACTCATCCATATCACGAGATATCACTAGGACTTTTTATCCAAGTCATACAATGTCTCCTTGACATAAAATCTAGATCATGCCATGTACATTGGACATGTGAAGCCAATTACGTGACACCCTCCATGTATGCCTCGTGAGTCTAGTGAATCCCTCTACGATCTCCATGTAAATTACTTAATGTCCTTTGAAATGATTCCAAAATTACACAGTAATTTCAATGTATGTTATCTGCATCTCAGACAACCCTCCGGACATACCAGCTAGTTCCTACAACACCCTCCATGTGAGTCAGATAGGTTTCACGATGACATCGTGACATGCCATCTAGTTCTTGTGATTTCACTAGGATATTTCCACACGGATCATGTAATGGAATTAGGAAAATATTAAAATTACCATGAATCATCTTACATACACATTAGGAAGACAAAAAGGACATTCCATCTAAAATCATGTGATCGGTTCTGGAAAAGTCATTCAGGTTAGGCGACATCCTCAATACAGGTCAACTAGATCATGTGATTTTCATTGTGAATCGCATATAGATAATAAAAATGTATCCATATATCAATATGGGCATATAAAAACATCCAAAATCATTTTATGAATACAAATATTCCATGTTATAAAGATGACCTGATACATTATAACATTTCCCAGCATAATTATTTGGGCAACCTCAGTGTCCAAGCCCTGACCCAATAGAACTATGAAAACACTGATCCCTATTATAACCCAGATAAATAGGCTGATTTTATAAATACCAAGATCTAATCCATACAACTAGTGCAGGTATCCTCAGTTTTTAATCCCTGATTTGGAATAACTACTCGATCTCTGATTCCTTCCATAACATGGATATGTAGGATTCCTTCTAAATGACCAAACTCCATTCCAAACACCCATATACGTTAACCCCATTTTTTATACATAATTCGTAATAACAATATAAAATCTAATTCATTCCTTAACTATGATACTTAAGACACAATTATAAGGCCCGAGGTCCATACCAACCACCCATACAGTGCATCCTTAGTGAATAATCCCATATAATTTGATGGATGTAACTAACCCAATATTAGGGAATCGTAACTCTATAAGCCCAAACCAAATGAACTATATTAACTATAATTCCTAAAATAACCATGATATTTGGTATATCGTCCTAAATCTCTAGATTAATGAGGAATCTACTAAGGGTATTGTTACCCCTTATATCTTACATTTCAACAATCGAGACCCAGTCTCCCCCATGGGATGATCATTCCCCCATATCCACCAATGAACTGAGGACCACATTAAACTGGGAAGAATATGATTAATACTATAATCAAGATATTTAGGATCATTTCTCAAGGCCTCAGCATCATGTTAAACATCAAACAGGATTTCCTAGAACATAATACTATCATCATTATACAGTGACACCAACTACTTTTTAACCTCTATTTCTCACAAAAAGAATAGTTCATGTGGTATTAGGTAGTTGAATTAAATATAAAATTCACATCATGAGTCACTACCATCCTAGGAAACCCCAATGTGTAATCCTGATCAACAAAATGATATGAAATCCAAATATTATGATAACCATAGTACATTACCCTCGAACTGACTAAACTAAATAAATATAATTCATGATATTACTAGAATACATATGACACATTCTCAAGTTAAAGGATCAAATACACATTATTTAAGTTACCTCAAATATATCCTTTTTTATGATGTTAAATATCATGGGATTAATGAGAAACATGGGTTTTTATTCTTGTTATAAACAATATACATAGGACTCCTTATAATGGCTCAGTCCCATCCTTGAGATATTAATTTCATCCTTTCATGACAACATAATATTGGTTTTCAGGTTGAATGGAATTAAATATAAGAAGCTACCCATTAATTGGTAAGTGAATAAAAAACCTCATATACTTACAAATAGTCACATCAATAGAACTCTCCCATAAAAATGATGGATTTTGAACATGACCATTTAGGTAGGAATACTGGTTCCATATCAGTACTAGGAAGAGATTTAAAAACATATCATAAATGTATAAGAGAGTCTTGGAGTTGGAAATAATTCTCCCAAAGGGGTTTGATGATCCCAACCTCCCATAATTTTGATAAATTTGAGTTTCAAATCATCATTAGGTATAAAACCATGAATAACCTACTACGTGTAGGGAGTAGGTCAATACTCTTCTATGGATGTGGGAACCGTTCGAAGATTTTATAAAATTTGGAAATAGACAATTTGATTTAAATTATTTTTATAGACATAAAACTCTAAAAAACAAATAACTAGAAAAAATTTTCTATCATATTTTTGAAAAAAAATTCTAAAACTGATTTCATCCTTGCAACCATAATAAGAAATTGGTTTAATCTTGTTTAACAATTTCTTCCCCATTCGGAAAAATAATATTACCTTTTTTTGTTTTGAGTTGAAATACCAATTATTATGGCTTTGAATTTTACTAGTGTGTTGAAATTATATTTTTATCGTTATTGAAGGTAGTTAGTAGAAAATATAAATTTTTATGAACCTTTTTGAGTTCTGAGTTATTCTTGATGATTTTAATTACATTATTATGAAGTATTGGTTAATCAAAATATTATCACATCATTTATATGAACTCAAATGATGTATAATTGTATACGTGAACCGAGTAAAAGTTTTCCCATACACATTATATTCATGTAATTGTTTGTTCTTGTGAAACATATTCATGTTTATTTCTAACTTGTTTAAAGTATCAAGATAATTAAAAAGAATAAAAATATTTGTACATATGAATCAACTCCACATTAGGGTGATCATTGGGACCATAGTGTTGAATAAATATCTTTCCCCAAAGGGCTGCATTCCCTGTAAATCCTACTATACCATTTGAAATTATATTTCCAATAAATAGAATGAATGGGATTGTGATACATATATAGAATTCACAATCATTACTTTGTGTTCATCATTTTAAAGACACATAATTATTTGACCCATGAGTAAGGATATATAAAAACATCCTCCAATAGTGATCTTAAAAACATTGTATTTTCCAATCACAGGAACATAAATTTTCTAAATAGAACCATATAGGATTTGATTAATATTAATCATGATATGTAGATGGGCTCCCCATGGTTGAAACAAAACATCAAAACCCATACCTTAATTGGGCCACAATCACCATCATTTATTTCTCAATGGGCCAAATACCAATGAGAATTCGGTTTTCCAATGGTCCATATTACCTAAAAAATGAACTATAATGGACTTGTCATGAATATGACCCCCAATAACCATTTCATGGAAACTTTTTACCTAATAGTCCCCTCTTCATGACTTTAAATTACATAGAAGTGATAATGGTTTTATAATCTAAAAATGAACCCCAATATTCCCTTATTCAAAAATCTAAAAGGCATAGCCTATCTAATTGACTAGAATAAAATTAATTTTGTTCTCATTCCCTTCATATGTATATTTTGGAAGCCATTCGAATTGGTTTGATCCCAATTCCATAAAACCTATCATGTTAATAGTTGATGATAAATTTCAGAGATCCTATCTAAAATGTTTTAATACATATCATTATAACCATATAAAAAAATATTGATAACCTTGGATATATATATATATGTTACCAAAGTCAAAGAACTAATTATATATATAGATGTTACCATTAATGGAGATTTTTGGATATATGTATATTCTCATGTCGGTGAATATAATTGATCAAATCTCTTGCAAGAGGGTAACATGTACAACACTGGGATTCGAAAATGATAAATAAATGTATATTAAATATATAATAGATTCTTGAAGTATGAAATAATTCATCCTAAATTGTGTGATAATATTGATGTTCCATCATATCAACCAAATCGTACTTAAAGAGACAATAGTGAAAACACCAGAAACCATATTCATTTACAATGAATGATTCTAGTACCCTCAATTTCTAGTAAATAACCCTATATTTGTTTTTTATAGATATAATGATTAAGGGTGAATTTTGGGAGAGTTTGGTGAAATTTCAGTATGTTTTGGGATTAAAGGTGAGGCACATGTGTTGCGCATGGTTTATCCAAACTGTGCGGCTATCCTAGAAGAAACTATGTGAAATGGCATGTTTGAGGGGAGAGAGATTTTTGACAGAGTGTGCATGGTTAGAGAGACTGTGTGAGGTGGCCATGTGAGTTTCTTCATAGGCAGTTGCAAATGCATTGTTAGCGCACAGTTTTTCTAACCATGTAGATGGTTTAAATGAGATCCTAAAAAAGTGGATCTTGTATGTTTTTTCCTCTAAGATGCTCATGTTTTCACTTATGCATCCATAACTCGGAATTTGTCTTCTATGAAGGTATAAGAACCTATAAAAAGTAGTTTGGAGTCAATATGAAGGCCTCCCATGGTGTTTTGAACACAGATTCTTGAGGTATGTGATCATTCATATCGTTTATGATCGATTTCCTAGAATTACTGATATATAATTCTCCTATCCTCATGGATTCTCAGATATACACCCTTAAGTGGTAGATCTATGAGTGAGGATTCCAAATATGTTGATATTTGGTCTTGATCTTTATAGTAGAAGATATCTATGGAGGTTCCTTGAAGATGCAACCTTGTTTCTTAAGCGTTCTTCGTCTGTGACTAGATTCCTCAAAAACTTTTAGGTAGGTGGATTCACTTTCTAATCCACATAATTGAATTGATTGGATTGAATTAAAATTGAATGTATTGTGATGAATTTATTTTGATTTTTCTGTAGAACACTTATTGGAATCCTTCCTGATTGACGGATTTGAAATAAGGAAAATTGGGGATTTCGAATGAGTTCTTTAGTTATTGGTTTTAAAATATGGATTTTTAAAGGGGGTATTTTTTGGATTGTTGGCAGAGGAATTGAATATGATTGTTTCAATGAAATGTTAACTTTTAATGAAATTAAATGATTCATTGAAATTGGTTGTTCTTTCGCTTTCAATTAAATATTAGTTTTATTGAAGTGGCTTATTTTCGTAATGGAAATATTTTTCAAAAATGATGTTGGTGTGAGTTCATGATTAACAAACACTAAATATGATAAAATTACCATTCTGGTACAAGGTACGTGACTTGGGATCGGGGGAGGGTGTCAGTGGGACACAATGTGATTGGAAAAGAAACTGCTCATGAGTATGGATCTATCAAATGAAGCATTCATGTGTGGGTGTTTCGTGAACTATGGAATTGGTATGACAAGAAAATAAATAAGAAATTGGTTATAATATTTGATTATTTAATTTCTGGAAAATAATGTGCTGAAAATTAGTTCCATTTACATTTGTTTAACTTGGTTATAATTGTTTTTCTAACATTTTTATATTTTTTTATAAATTTTTTTGATAAATTGTTTATATAAATTGTTTTATTAAATGTGCTCAGTATTATATCATGGTGGAATGAGTAGGGAAGTCATTAGGGAAAACATAATATGTTCTTACTCATCCCTTCTTTTTCCCTTTGGTCCTTTTGTATATGAATCCTTTTGGGACTTGGGAAATGGTAAAGTATCACATTTCTCTAGCACCATGTCATGAATCTCTGGATGACTTGGTGATGTTGGACCATTGAGCTTGTAGAGTATAGATTCTTTTTGTATTCTTGGAGTATATTTGGTTTGTTTATGCTAATTAGTTTGATGTTGGTTTTTCTTCCACAATAGCATACCATGGTTGGTCGTTTTAAAGAGAATGATTTGAAATGTCATTGTTTAATTAATACATCACATAGTGAGTTGTTTGTGGGTGATTCATCAAGTTGTTATTTTTATACATTAAATGGTAAATCATCACCCACATTCTTTGAAACCTTTTGGATTTTTTCCATCCATTGAGGTTGTTTCTTATATACTATTAGTGACTTGTAGTTATCCCAAGCCAATGAGAATGAATGGGTCATTACAAATGGTTTCAGTCGGGTCCATTGTGTTAAAAATGATACCAACCTGTTTTTTCCTTGCTAAATATGTAGTCATCAATGTTATTGGTCTTGGAGCTAGAATTACTTATTATACATTCCTTGGGATTAAATCATACAAAGGATTAGTTTTTTCATAACATGAAATTTATAGCATAAAAGGATGTAGCTAACCAATTTGTGTTGACCATCAAGTTATTAGGGTGTTGGGTATATAAGTCTGTTGAATACACTTCTAGAATGATGGAAATCTCATTGTCCTCGGTTTAGAAAATGAGACAAACATGGAATGCATTGTTGAAGAATGTATTTTGACTAAGAGTGCATACATAATATCATGTAATTATTCATGTATTGATAAAAGTTTTGATTTGATAAAATTCTAGGAAACTATTTTCAAATGAAAGACTTTTAAAAATCATGGTCGATATATTTTAAAAATGGTTATATTTTCAAAAGAATGAATAGGATTTTCAAAAATGGTGTAAATGGAAAACGTTATATTTGGTAAACAATGTGGTGATATTTTATGTGATAGAATTTGAAATAATAAGACATTATTTTCTAGAGACTGAGATTGATGGAGTTTTTTGTTTGTTTAAAAAATTGCATCCAGTAGGCATCGTCAAAACCAACCCGAAGAAGCTACAGAAAATGTTGTTTCACATGAACCATTGGTGAACCAATATATAGTTTAGAGTATTGTCCATGATTCTCATGATGTGGATACGTGGAAATGGAGGAATAAAACAAGACATGTGGATCATAACATCTAGTTCATGAAGCATTATCCAACTAACTTCTGGGGTGATGCTGATCCTGAAAAAGCAGAGGTATATATGAGTAAGATGAATCGTATCATTGATTTCATATGCACACCATCAGAGATCAAAGTTAATGTAGTGACTTATATACTTGATGATATTTCACGATAGTGGTGGGATTTATTGGTTCATGCTAAACTAGATGAAGTCCTTACATGGGAGGATTTCAAGGAATTGTTCAAAAAACAATTCTATCCTTATACGTTCAAAATCTAGAAAATTAAGGATTTATTAATCCTAAAACAACATAATTTATTTATCACAGAATATGTAGATAAATTCATGAATTTAGTCATATTTGGACCAGAAGATGTGGAAAGTGCATCCTTGAAGGCACACATCTTTGAATCGTGGATAAGGTAGGAGATCCGATCGAAGATTATGTTGCTCTGTATATTCATTATATAGAGATGGTGAACAGATTTACAATGGATGAACATGTTACCTCATGATCTATGGGAGGAGGAAGTATGATGATACCTATGGGAAATGCTCGGAACTCAAATGGTGGGAGAAAGTAGAAAAGGGACACTTATTTACATGGTAGAAGTGGAAATCAGAATTAGACAGTTGGATTAGTGAACATTCCTCCATAACCAAAGAGAAAAGCAGGTTTCTTTCAATGTGGTTCACTTTACCACCTATAGATAGATTGTATGACACAACCAAGATCATTGTTTAACTACTAGATGATGGGTAATCTTCATTGTTATTGTCTCAGTACTACAAGGTCAAGTACTTGAGACACTTCTCATGTGTCGCAAGCATCATATTCTTCAAAAGGGGGAGGAAAACAGAATTAGTCTTGTCAGAAAAGTAGAGCTATCCGTAGTGATTATAAAAATACCATGAGTCCTCAATCGGGGAAATCATATCAAGGAAGGAATGAGAACAGTGACGCAACCAAGAAATTTTATGGAGGTAAGTAGATGATTTTCGATGATCAAGCTAAACCATCAAAAGTGAGAGGAACAATTATTTTGAATTATACCCTTATAAAAGTTCCCTTTGATAGTAGGGAATCAAATTCATTAATTTCATCTCATGCTATTGATTTTCTATGTTTAAATTTTGAAATGATTCATTTTATTTTAAAACTAAAGAACCTCTCAGTGAAAGAGAATGTCAAGCCCTTGTGTGTAGATCATGTGAAATATCTATAGATGGAGCTGAGATAAAATGGGACATCTCGGTTTTGGACATAGATATATAAGATGTAATCCTCGGTATGGATTGGTTGACAACATTCAATGAACACATTCACTTATATGGACGAACTCTTAGTTTTGTCACTTATTATGGTAGTGTGAATCTCTTTATAGGATAAAGGGTTGTAAAGACAGGTGAAATAGGTTGTTGGCACCAATGGTGGGAACGATCATTTTTAAGTTGGAAGAATTGACATTGGAATAAATGAAAGAGATCGAGGAAAATATTTTTCTAGCAGTTATGGGTCAATTTCAAGATGTATTTCCCATGAACATATCAGGGTTACCACCAATAAGGTATGTGGAGTATAATATTAATCTTCTTCTGGGGACTAGTCCTATTTCCCTACCATCTTATACGATGACACCAATAGATTTACGGGATTTGAAACTATAGTTGGAGGAGCTGGAATATAAGGATTTTATTTGGCTTGGTACGTCTCCCTGGGAAACACCAGCCATGTTTGTGATGAAATCATATTGAACTCTTCAGCTCTGTGTTGATTATCATAATCTTAACTATGTTACAATAATCAAAAGATATCCACCTCCATGTATTAATGATTTTTTAAATCATTTAAATTTATTTCAGTGGTCCTCTAAAAATGATTTTTGATTAGGATATCACCAATTGTGAGTTCGGACGGAAGATATTTTATAGACATCCTTCAGAAGACGATATGGACACTAAGAATATGTAGTCATTCCTTTGGGTTTGACGAATTCACCAGTAGTCTTTCTGGATTTGATGAATCAGATATTTTAGAGATATCTATACATGTTTGTTGTGGTGTTTTTGGATTACATCTTGTAGTATTAAAATACACAGTATAACCCTAAAGAACACCTAAAATTGTGTTACAAATTCTTCAAGATCACCATTTGTATGCCAAATTATCAATGTGTCATTTTGGGATATAAGATATACGTCTTCTTGTCCATGTAATTTTAGATAATGGCAATTATATTGATCCTGAAAATATAGAAGTTATTATCTTGTGTAAAGCACCTATGAATTTCATCGAGATATAAAGTTTTCATGGCCTAGCTGGTTACTACCGATGCATTGTGAATGATTTCCCATGAATAGATTCTCCAATGACAACTCTGACAAAGAGTATTTATCTATTCTAATGGATAGATGAATTCCATAAGTCTTTCTTGGAACCAAAATTTGTTCTTACATTGGAACCTATCATGATTTCTTCAGAATCAGGACATGCTAATGTTGTGTATTGTGGTGCATCAGGATCAGGGTTGGGTTGTGTTCTCATGCAAGGAAACCATGTGGTTTCATATTGTTCCAAGAAGTTATGGGTTCATGAAAAAAGTACCCAACACAGAATTTGGGTTTAGCTGCAGTAATCCATACCTTGAAGACATGGTGGCATTATCACTATGGTGATAAATTTATTGTGTTTATAGACCACAATATCTTGAAACCCATTTTCTCATAGTGATATTTGAATCATAGGCAAGGATGATGGATAGAGTATCTCCATATATTTGACTTTTACATGATGTATACACTAGGAATATGGAATTTAGTGGTAGATACATTGAGTATAAATTCATATGAATTGTTGATGAAAGAAGCTTCAGATGAATGGAAGTTAATATCAGTCCTAGACAACAAGCATGTGGAATGTGATGACCAAGGTGGTGTTTTGGTTTTCCTTTCTGCAATTATTGTTCCTAATTTGGAAAATAGGTTCAATGAGGCAAAAAACATTGATGCATAATGTCTGGTTATGAGTTCAAAGATCTATGGTGGGGAGACCATTTCGGTATAGAGACTTGGTGGGAGTTCAGTTTTGTGTATTATAGATTTTATAGTTGTGCCAATGGACTATCAGGAACAACTCCTTTATACATACCACCATTATATATGGGTTTTACATCCAGGAAAACAATATATGTATAAGTTGTTGAAGGAATGGTTTTAGTGGTGCATCATGAAAATAAAGATGGCGGAGTTCATCTCATAATTCTTATCTTGTCAACAGGTTGAAGCCGACCATCAAAGACCAGTGGGTATGTTGCTATATTTACCAATACTTGTGTGTAAATGGGAGAAGACAGCAATGGATTTTGAAATAGGTATCCCAAAATAGGTTGGAAAACACGATTCTATATGGGTGATAATGGATTATCTTACCAAGTCTGCCCATTTCATTCCCACACGTGAAGATAATACGATTGTTGATTTGTCAAAAATCTATATCTCATAATTGGTAAATTGACATGGAATGCCAGTTTTGATCATCTGAAATAGAGATCTGTGGTTCAAATCTCATTCCAAAAATCCGTATAGAAATCCCTTGGGACTCAGTTGACAATGAGCATGACATATCATCATCCAACAAATGGCCAATCTAAGGGGATGATACAAATGTTGGAAGACATGTTCTGGGTTTGTGTAGTAGATTTTGATGGCTGATGGGAGGATCACTAACCCTTAGTGGAGTTCTCAGATAATAACAGCTACCAGGACTCAATACATACAGCTATGTTCGATTCATTGAATGGGCGTCCTTGTCGATCTCCACTATGTTGGGTTGAAATATGTGAAACATTACTAGATGGGTCGGTCCATATCCAAAAAACAATAGAGAAGTTATAGTTGAATAGAAAGATGATGGATATGACTTAGAGTCATCATAAATCATATTCGGATAATTTTCGAAGGTCGTTTTTATTTGACGTAAGTGATCATGTGTTCTTGAGGATCTCTCCATGACTTGAACTTTGTCATTTCAGGAAGATGGAAAATTTATCTCCTCGATACATTGTCCCTTTCGAGATACTAGAATGATTCGGTGATGTGGAATATCAATTGGAATTACCACTATGGTTTAGTTTAAAACATAATGTGTTCCACATATCTTTGTGGAAAAAATATCTGCCTGATCCTGACCATGTGATCATATCGAATCACGTTTACCTTGATATGGTTTCTTTGTTGATACATATCCCTTTATGTATTTTTGAATAGGTAGGATAAAGAATTGTGTGTAAAAAGCATCCTTTTGGTGTTGGTTTTATGGAATAATGGTAATATTAAAGAAGATCCTTGGAAACATTAGAAGGAAATGAATGACCAATGTCCAGAACTCTTTCAGAGCTATAATGGTTTTCTACATCCCATGAACAAAAGGAAATATGGTGTGGAGAATGTAGTACCCCAGGTTACTGGTACATAAAGCATTCTTTATTTATATATATATATAATGTTTAATGGGGGATTTTGGGAGAGTCTGGTGAACATTCAGCATGTTTTGGGTGCTAAAGGAGAGGTGCACGGGCTACACTCAATTTATCCAAACCATGTGGCCATCCTAATAGAAATCATGCGAAATAAAAGGTTTTAAAGAGGGATATTCAAAAAAATTTGAACACGGTTAGGGAGACCACATGAGGAGGCTATGCGAGGTTTTTCCAAGCTAGTAGGTAATGCACGGTCATCGCATGATTTGTCTAACCTTGTGAACTAGCCATGCAGATTGTTTAAGTGAGATCCTTGGTGGATCTCAAATGATTCTTCCTCTAAGTTGCTCGTTATTTCTCTTAAGTCTCCATAATATAGGATTTATCTTCCATGAAGGTATAAGAACCTATCCCATGAAAATTCGGGTCAATCCAAAGGAGTCCCTTTGTGTTTCGAGCCCGAATTCTTTAGGTATGTGATCATTTATCATCGTTCTTTATCAGTTTCATAGATATACATAGATCAACATATCCTCTCTTATTTTTTTTCTCATATCTACACACATAAGTGGTAGATCTATTAGTTTGGATGTCAAATAAGTCATGATTTAGTATTGATCTATCTAGGAGAAGATATCTAAGGAGGTTTTGTGAAGAATCGACTTGGTTTTCTCAAGCATTCTCTTTATGTGTCTAGTTTGGTCAAAACCAATAAGGTGGCTGGATTCAATCTTAACACATATTAATAGAATTCATTGGAATTATTTCAAATTTTATTTATTGTGTTTAATTTATTTTTATTTGGTTGTTGAACACCTTTTATAAACCTTCATGATTGAGGGTTTTGAAATTTGGATGATTTGGGATTTTGGATGAGTGTTTTAGTTCTTAGTTTTAAATATGGATTTTTAAAAGGGGATATTTTGAGATTTTTAGAACATGAATTGGATTAGATTTTATCAATAAAATTTAATGTTTTATTGAAATGAAATTTTTCTTTGAAAATGGTTGTGACTTTTTTTCAATAAAAGATTAGTTTTATTGAATTGGTTTGTTTCTCTAATGGAAATATTTGGAATAAATGCTGTTTATGTGGGTTCATTATTAACGGTCCCTTAACAACAGATGAGTACAATTTGGCTACAAGGAACGTGACACTGGATTGAGGGAGGGTGTTATTTTGATTTAATGTGATTGGAAAAGAAGTCACTCCTTAGTATGGAACTATCAAACGAATCATGCATGTGTGTGTGTATTGTAAACTATGGAATGGGTATGACAAAACAATAAATCGGAATTGGATTATAATATTTGATTATTTGTTTTCTATAAAATTTCATTCTTAAAATTGGTTCTATTTATTTTTTTGCACTTTTTATAATTGGTTATCGAACTTGTTAATATTTGGTTATAAACTGTTGTGGTAAATTGTTTTATATACACTATTTTATATAATGTCCTAACAATTCTATCCTAGTGGCATGAGTAGGGAGGTCATTGGGGAAGACCTACTCAAATATATACTAACCCCTACATTGGAACTTTGGTGAAATAATATATTCTACCTTCTAGGACATGGGAAATGGTAGATTATCACACTTCTATAGGACCATGTCATGATAAATTGGACTAATGGTGATGTAGGAGCATGGAGCTTCGTGGAAGATGAAGTCTTGTTTTTGTCTTGGTGTTTATTTATGGATGTTTGTTTGTCTTCTGCTCTAGTATACCATCCTTGGCTGTTTTAATGAGAATTATTTGAAAAGTATTAGTTTATTTCTTGAATCATATATTGAGATATTTGGGGGTGATTCTTCGAGTTTTTTGTTTTTATACATTAAAGGGTAAATCATCCCCCATATTCTTTGAAACCCTGGGGTATTTATTTTATTCATTTGGTATTTTGGGGATGTCATTTAAGTCCCATTAATGACTTTTTGTGATATCAATCCAATGATAATTAGTGGGTCATTACAATGATTGAACCATCTCAAAATAAGCATAGGTCAGGCAGTGAATTAAAAACAAAATGGTAAATCCAACATGAATCCTTTACTAGGGTTTGTGATAGATTGGGGATTCTCTGACTATTGTTGGAACATTAGTAATTTTTCATTTTTTATTATTTTTGTATCATTTATATGTAACATCCAGAAACATTTCAAGAGCCCCATTCACTCAAAACCCTTGGAATTATCCAGAACATGTTCTTCATTATACATCTTCGGGAAGAAGAATACATATTATAGTGATTCCTAGGTTAATTATTAAAAAAAGAGTCACCCCACATATACCTCAGCTGCTACAAAGGTTGTGGCCCTCAATCCTGGAGGAATCTGTCACTTATAAAATGTCTTCAAAATTATTGGAGAATCTTCTAATGAATTAGTAACATAATATAATAATTTTCTCCCCTCTAGAGGCATCTCAAGAGACACTATAAGAGATCAAACCCCATATATCACCCCTTTAATGAATAACCATGATTATTCCACTAGCACCAATAACTATAGAAACAAGTTTATATAGTATATCAATTGATTTAAACAAATATATCCTCCCACTTCTATGGGAGATAATGATATAAGAAAAACATATCCTCACTGAATTTCATGAGTCACTAAGGAGAGATCAAATGAGTCATCATTTTTTAGCTCCATGTAACCCCTACTCCACATAGATACACTGATTTAGACACCTATGAGATCCTAACATTGGTTACTCAGAACCAGAAACCTAGGTGGAAGTCTCATTGAGAAATAAATAATCCCAAAATATGGGTATTTATCCCACATCCGTATTACTATTTATATGTGGGAAACCACACTATAGTAGCATAAAATGATAAAATATATATTTTTTCTCCTATATATGAATCCCATTGAGAATATCTGATGGAAAACAAAGGATCAGAGTTAACCAATAAACTCATTTAAATTGATGAATATATTTATATCCACATTCCAAAATAATAATACCATTTTCATATCATGGGTGAAATTGAAAGGTAGGATTATACCCCTTATCATATCATGTAGAGATACCATCATATCCCAACAGAGACAATAGTGGAAAACTATCGACATATCACGAAAAATAGTAGGCTCCATACCCATAATTATACCTCATCCATCAGAGGAGTTCACTTATATAATTTTATGTATACGATAAGTTATCTATATTCCCACACCCATATTGGTGGATCATCAACATATCCCAAAGATGAATGAAAGATATGATCATTCCTACATTCATGTTCCAATTAGTGATCACAAATATTCCATTACCATTATGTTAGGTTAATATTATATCCCAAAAAACATTAGTGTCCACCAAAATTATTGGGGAATCACCCTAGAGTTGGATCATAATCGAAATCCTACCTAAGGATCTCAACATCATTTTTTGTAAATGATATTGGAATCAAACCACAGTTTTTCATATTCATACAATTTATACTAGAATATTCTAGGGAAACTCATTAATGAGAAGGAGAATATTATAATACATACCATGTCGGCCTATCATCATATTTCAATAGTGACTAAATATCAACAATAAAACCATATCCTCACACCAGCTCATACCAAAAATGCATCCAAACATATACAAGTAAAAAATAAAATAATATCATTTGAATATACTAAAGATGGGTGGGAGGGTAGCTATGATGGTTCACATTCATGATGTTTCTTTCCTTCATATAAGGAATACAATCATGATCAAGTGTCCAACCTCGATCACCCATCAACAAAAATATATATTGTTTTATCAACTGGAATATAAAAATCAAGATAAATGTCAATTGCATACCCTGATCAGAAATGAAATTATTCAATATCTCTAGTATCTATCAATGTAGGTTCAGAAATTTATAGAATCTTCTTCATTAGGATAAATCATTGAAAATCGTAGAGATCCTCCCCAAGGTGCCATTACTAGTATCTCTATATCTTCTCTTGATATTAATTTTCATCCACTCATTTTAAATATGATGATCTATTAGGAAGTATCTCTACATCATGATAATTCTTTGGGTAATCAATTTAATGTAATAATAATATTACATGAATGTCCTCCACTTTCGTATTTATTAGGTTTTTGTTACCATGAAGTCATTCCCTATAGAAACTATAGTATCCTCCCTAGAGGTCATCCTTAGGGAACATGTTATAATGGGAATCCCATTAAACAGAAATCAATATATAATGTAAGTACTACCTATATAAGATAATATGATGATAATCATGGTTCCACCGATATTTATTTAATGATCCAAATCACGATGGCTAAAAAAATAACCCACAATTTTCAACCACATTGCATTAAGGGAATTCTTAATCCCCACATGATGGAAACTAGCTCAAGGGAATCACAAGGTACATATTTGAGAATAATTTCACACTAAAATTACGGAGAAAAATACAATGATTGATTTAATAATTTCTTACAAGGGCATTCCATACATTGGATAATTATGCATCATCGGTCATATAATAAAAAATATTAATGAACATGCCAAACAATTCATAACCAGAAACAATGATCAAATCCATTTACATAAATATGAAACATTATCAATAAAAAACACAACATAGAATAATTAGATAAAATAAATATCACTAAAATATTCCACTAGATGGTTATCTTATCCAATACTACAATAATGATAAATATATAAAAATAAATTAACTCATGCCAATACTTGATCTACCCCCATGAAAACTATGGTTTCTTGCCACCTCCAAAAACTCTTAACATTGCCCTCAAGAATGAAACCCAAGAGTTGATGAAACAATTATAACCTAAAATATATATTCTTGATCTAAACACACTGGTATGTTTCCAAAAATTGAGACTATGTAATTTATTTCATGAGTTAAATAATAAATTCTGGTTTAATAATATAACTATATATTCTGAATTTCAAATACAGACACATAATAAAAAAAATATTTCCATAATATATTTTAAAAAACATTCTATTTTGTTTTATTTAATTCAAAAAACTGACATTGAAAAACATTTTGTGATACTATGAAAATTATAAAGAAAATACATATTTCAAAAATTCCATTGAGGAACCAGACAACATTATTTAAATTAAAAAATTGGGTTTCTAATAACAATTTAAAACCATTTAAATGAAAATTTCCCCAACTATGGTTGGCCAATAACACCCAAAATGGTGGTAAAAATTCCAATTATATTTTTTGAAGAAAAATAATTATGGTTTCCACAAAAATAAAATAAAGGAATAAATATTGCTATGAAGGATATCCTTAAGTTTAGTTTTTTATTTTTACTCTCAAAACAATTAAGGTTCTTTATTCCATTATAATTTGTTTTAGGGCCCTTATAATTGTGGGGTTAAAATTAAATCTATATTGTTTATCCTTGTAGATGTCTGTTGGTGTTTATGGTAAGAAAGGAATAAATATTTCTTTGAAGGAGTTCAATTTTCATTAATTTCCCTCATCTATATAACCAGGTTCTTGATTTTGGATCTAATCCAACTGTGAATGAATTTTTTTGACACACCATCCCTCAAAATGTTTATGTCTACCAATAGTAATCAATGTTTTGATAAGAATACTTATTAGAGATGATGGATTTTTTAGTAGACACACATTGGCAACCTCCAACACAATAGGGATGGGTCCTTCTATATGGGTGTTAAGTAAGGAGTGGGTATCATGCATGCCTAGATTGGGTAAATCCTCTTCACTTATGTTGCATGTTTTGGTTATAGGGATCCTCTTAAGGCATAGGCTCATCAAATGCACACATGTAAATAACTCTACAATGAAAAATTAATTGGTCTAGAATAAATAGAAATGGATTCCTCAATAATTCATAATGCCCTACTTGGATGGGGAACCATTCCACGGTCAATTATTTATCTGATGCGGACATGTAAAATGCTCATATACAACTGTAATGACGTCCTTGAAACATAGAACATGGGGTATAAAGTCATTGATTTCAATTTTTGTTTTATCTCTAATACTACTAATGATTTCATTTGATTTTTTCTCTTATTGGTTACTTTTCTCTAGAATGTATTATTTAAGTTAGGGGGATTCCCCTAGTCTTCCCTACTTTAATCCTCCATGATTTCATTGTTCTTTTTTCATTTAATTTTAAATTAGGGACTTGTGGTTTCACATTAATTTATTTTTAAAAATAGTTATATATTGTCCAATACATAAGAAATATTGGATTCCCCTCTATAAATCAATAGTCATGTGTTGAATGTTTCCTGGGATCCACCTTAGGAATAAAATAGGAGATGTGTCAAAATAAATTGTTTTAATAAAATCCAACTTCCATCATATGTTAAGTATAATCCTGAATCCATCCAACTAGCCCACAAAAAAACCAATTGAAAATAGATACCCTCCCATAGACCTTTTCCCAAGAATGAATGGAGGGATACTGGCTATATGTGACCTAACTACATTAACATAAGAATAAACCACACACATAGTACCCAATTTCCCATGAATAATAGATAAATGAAGTGAGTGCGCATATAAACCAAGATAAACACACATGAATAAAAAATTACTCTACCACACCTTAACAACCCTCATAAGGAAAAAACAAATGTTTTACATCATAAATTGATTCCGTATTTAAATAAAATTAATTATAATTGTAGAAATATTCATAACATAGATAAAAATACCAACAAAAAATTAATTATGAATCAATGGGAAATCAAAAGGATATTATATATTTTAAACAATTATCTTTATGATGTTCCAACTAGGATATTATCATAGAACATGACATAGAATCCAAAACCATTTAAATTCTATAAAAACTCTCTTTAAACCACCATTCATGATACATTAAAACCAAATACACATTTTAATTTCAAATCCAAAATTAAAAATATGGGTTTCCCCCTTTGAAATAAAAAATATTTATAAGGGACATCCACTTCCATTAAAAACATTTTAATGAGCTATAATATTATTTTTCAAAAAGGGAATAATAAATCACTCATTCAATAAACATTAAATATTCATCAATGAACTCATTTTTTGAATGTTACATTGAAGTAAACACATCATTATAAAAAAGATATCACTAAAACCCTAATTTTCTCCCTCTATAAACGAAAAATGTAATATATTCAAACAAAATGAATTAAAAATATTTAATAAAATCCTCATTAAAAGTTAAACATTCCTTTTTAGAAAAAAAACATTTATATTTAGACACAAAAACATGTGATTCATCGAAAAACCCTTCTTTCCATGTTAAGAATTCATATAAATGATTTAAAAGCATCAAAAGGATAACTTATATATTCATAATTTTAATAAAAAATTTATTTCAACAGCTCAATATAACATTAAATCAAAAAAATTGAATAATTACATAGAAAATCATACTTATAAGAAATGATAAATCAAGAATAAATACGTTTCACTATTTTTCAATCAACCAAACATGTAGGAAGATGATTTTTTTTATACTCTATACACTAGAAACCCCAAAATTTGGTCTAACCCAAATACTAAATCATATATATGGGTCTTCTAGGGTTCATATGTAGAACTAAAATAAGAAGAAAATATGTGATAAAAAACCAAGTAGAAAGAGGTAATATGTTTCTTATATCACATTGTAATCACTATGAAAAGACTTGAATCGAGTATGAAAGATATTTTTATCTATCCATGGGATACTAGGATACATAAAAATCATAATGGGGAAGAAATTAAAGTAAAAATTCTTGATTTGAATAATTATTTGGTAAAAATAAATTTCATGTGATTTTGGGTATGCCACATAGTTTTGATTCATATTATTCCAATTATTAATTTAGTACCATTATAGACACAAAAATAATTTTTTTCATATGAATAATTTTATGGGTTAGAGACTATATCAACACTATGAAAGACCTCCTTATTTACATGATTTTTACCCTTACTTGGGTGAAACATGGTTACCACTCACTATGTGGGAAAATTATTAGACTACCATAAAACCTCCAAAACACAAAAAATCAATAACAAAAATCTTCATAAATCAATGAGACCCATGATAATATTAAATAATTGAAAATCATCACTTCATGAACATGTTTGTGTCAAAATTCAAACAATTCTTCCACTTTATACCACCAGAAAATCTAATGGTTGAAAAATAAAAGGTGACTGACCAAAAAACATCCAATGACTATAAAACTCATGAGGGAATGATAATACAGATGTAACCTTAGAAAAATTATCATGATCCTCATTACAGATCAAACTGATCAACCATAAATCTTTGAAAACTGCATTAAATGGAAATGAGAAACAAAACATAACCACACGTCCTAATTGTTAAGGGATACCTTATATGGTATCCCCTCTATATAGAATCATTTAACATATTTGATCCAGTGAAAACAATAGATAGATTCATTCTTCAAGAACCTACAACCCAAGTCTGAAACTCACCCACATAACATAATCAATTATAAAAAATAATAATGTATAAAAACTATAAGGACTCTCAAAATAATGACATTAGGTCTAAACATAATCCACAACACAGAAATAGAAAAGGTTCACGACATGATTATCCTAACATGGTGAATCCATAAACTCCCAATACAAACACTTTTCATTGAATAATTTAAATGGTTATAACACCGACACTAGTTATCCAATAAAATAATGATGTTTCATCCTCATGTCCAATAAATAGAACCCCAAATCTCTACACAACCAAGAATCACAAACAAAAAATATAAAGGGAGATAGTTTCCAAAAAAATTGTTATAAAAAATCAAATCTCTAAAATATCAAATATATAATAAAGAATTACTTAAAATGGAATTGAAATATATCAACAGTAATAATTCTCTAAATAAAATTCCCCTAGATTCCAATGGAACAAAAGTATATTCCAAATATCATAATTTATTACCCAAAATAAATAAATAGTTCCAAATAGGCCATAAAATATTAGTTATTAAAATTCAGAGTCTTCCAAAAACCCAACATACAAAACATCAAAAGATTAATGTCATGATCATAGTAGAGTAAAAACCATGGATATTTATAATAATAATACATAGTGAATATTGAACCCCAACAATGGATGTATATATTAAACCTCTCCTTACTTTAGGATGTTCAATATATCTTGAATGGATGATCCTTATCTCTATGTATTTGTTACATTATCTTCTCCCTCTACATATCTACACCATTCAAGCTACCCAGATTTAAATCCTATAGAACATAGGCATTTCCCAACACCGGTTTCCTATACAAGTCAAATTCTGTTAGATGGATTCCATTAAGACCTCTTAAATGTATTTAAAGCTAGAATTATGTAAAACTAAGCAAAATCAATTCATATATCTTATTATCATTGATTACTAATCAAAGAGAGAAGCTAATGAACTTTAATAGGTGATCAGTAGGATCCTTAACAGGTTTCTCACTATGAAAATGGATCATAAGATATATTTCTATATATACTTTCACATCGTTAGGATTAAACAAGTAGATATATAAAATTATGATAAAATATCATGTCATTCCTTCATGAAAATTTGTAGGTACGGTATACTCCAACCATGATCTACAATGTCTGAAAATCATTCTCAATCTGTTCCAACCACATTTATCATATGTAAATCATTGATAAGATAAAATGAGGTTAATTATTGAAGAAGTATATGATTGTGTATCCGATAACGGAAGGTTCTAGTCTACAACATTATATTGTTTATGGGTAGATTCAATAGCATAAGAATCTTCTTCTATGATACTAGAGGAATAACATAAATGATTATCCTATAAAATTCCTTATAATTATTATTTTATCCATTATGGGAGGAATACCATAATAATCATAATACATAAAAACATGAATTAATTCCTTAAAACGGAAACCAAAAATCCCATTACAAGCTATATATTAGAAAACAACATAGTCACCAAATGAAAATACATCTAACTAGTAATAATTAAAAAATATATCAAAAACACCAACATTTGTGATGGTATTTTTAAAACATCCACCAATTTAGAAAACACTTTAATAAAATCATATCCCTATTTTGAAAATAAACCAACCATGGACGAACAGAAATGCCCAAAGCATAATATATCACAAAACGCACACTTTCCCATATTCAAATTTTACAATAAAGGGCGATTTTTTTAAAACAAACCACTATCAAAAGTTCACATTGATAATTTTAATATTTGGAAATAACCAAGAGAAAAAATTAAAATATATAATGTTTTCATTATTAAACCATTTTTTAAACGAACATTATGGAAACTAATACATTATAAAAAATCATGGAAATATAATGTATTTAATCTCTTTCTCATCAACCCATGGAAACTAAAATTTAAATTAAGAATTCCATAAAATTTCTTTTTTTCAGAAATAAATTTATTAAAAAATATAATTGATGAAAAAAACTATAAATCAACAATCATCGATACTATATCTAAATAGCATCAAAATTCTCCCTAATCCATCTCTAAAAATAGATAATCAAATTAGTAGAAATTTTAAATCAAGATTAGTAAAAAAATCAACCAGGGAAGAAACATGGTTTTTTGGTGTGACTATATGGGTTGGAAAACAATTCACCAAATTTACCACAGGCTCTATGAAGGTGACATACCCAAATGGAACAAGCATCACACAGTTGGCCAGACAATGTGAGAATGTTTTTCTCCTTATGTTGTCCACTATATTCACCCCAAACCAAAATATAGTACCCTAAAAATACATATGAAAAGGGGATAAAAATATCATTTCAATTAAAATCCATAAATGATAACCACAAAAACTGTATAATTCATTTTTCAACACCCAATTTCCTTTGGAATCATAAGGATTGGGGATCATGAATAGCTTTCTGTTATATCTCGTCCCTTACCACTCAATCCTAAACATACTTATTCTCATTTCTACTTTGATATAACTAAATAAAAATATTTTTACCAAAAAACCAATGATCACAACAAATAATAAACCGGACTATGATACCATTTTGTAATAAAGCATCCCGGGTTGACCTAACATGTCACCTTAATTAGTTTTTCAAGTGACCAAAAGGGAGTTTCCTATCCCCACATTATAGAAACTAGTAACTTGTCACAGTAGAAAAAACCAATAAGAATTATTTCACAATATAATTAGATTAAAAGGAAAAAAAATCTTTTAAAAAGGTCTGATATGGTTCATCGTTACACTTTCAATCCATAGAGAATCAAGAATATAATAATTGAATATAAACAAATATGACAAACAAGTCATAACCATAAATATTAAGGAAAACCATTTACATAAATAATAAAACATCATCAATAAAAAATTTGATAAAAAATGGTATAATTAGATAAAAAATTGATATCTAAAATTCACTATAATAAATCCATATTAATAGATACACTAGAAACACTAACTAAAAAAGACTCATACAACTTGATCTAATATAATAGTCAAATCAATGAATAATTAAGTTCCTCACCACCTCCTAACTCACCCAAAATAGTCCTAAATAACAAAACTAATGTTCATATGAAGAACATGGAACATTTAATATATATTAATGATCAAAATAGAATAATTTGTCTCCAGCCATTAAGTCAATGGAATTTGATTCACAAGTAAATTATTAAATGATAGTTTGAAAATTTAACTAGAATGTAGTATTTTCAAAAATAAACATATATAAAACCAAATAAATAACATAATCACTTTTCAATACATATATAATTTATCTTAATAAAATTATATCAAAATAATAGGAAAAAAATCACTCACCTACTCCACTTCAAATAATAATTTTCATTTTGTTAAAAAATAATAATAACAAAAAAAGTGTGTTTAAATTCAAAATGAGTTTTCTAAAAATATTCTAATCCCATTTACAATAAAACAACCCAAAACATGATAGGTCGATCATACACAAAAAATTTTCAACTCAATCCAATAGATAGACAATAAAGAAAAACAAGATACTAGTTTTATAATAAACCATTAATGGGGAAGATAAAATCAAACTCAAGATTTGAATCCCATATATAAACAACCAATCAGGTGATGAATATTTCAATGGGCATATCATAATAAGATAATTTGATATACATCACACATTATTAATATACTATGGATAAACTAAAAATGTTTGTTATGTCATAACCGTAAGCTATCCAACTTACCCACACATGGATTATCGAAAATGGCACAACAACCCTATCCATAGTGTCTAGAAATGATGGGGGGATGAGGAGAATATGAACTAACTAGGGTAAAATAAGAATATACATATAACTTTGTATCTAGGTTCCCATTATAATTAATGAAGTGATGTGAGTCGACATGCAATCCACGGGAAAGACACAATGAATAAGGAATAATTCTCCCTAAACGCCATCTTCCTCACATAGAGAATACCTATTTCATTCATCATAAATCCATAGAATAAAAAATAGCATTATATAAATATAATAAAAAATGAATACATAGAGATAAACATCCCACATATGGGAAAAAATCATCAAGGATAAATCAAGAGGGTGTCACAGGATTTAAAATATTCTCTCAGTAAAGTTAATACTATGACATTATAATAAATCATGGATTGGTATTCCAAGACCATTATATTTAAAAAATAACCACATTATTCAACCATTAAATATCATTTATATTCATATAAAAAATTTAAATTTCTATTAAACCCTTTAAAATGTGTATTTTAACCTTTCAAATAAAAAATAAGGCCAAATAAAATTTGTTTCAATCAAACACATTATAAATTTCCATAAGGTAATTTTTAACAATAGTCATAATAATGCACTCAATTTAATAAAATTTTTAAATTCTATAAAGAACTGCTTTTAAAAATGATTATGTGTTTATCACCTAATTATTAAAAAATCTCTTATTAAAACATTTTTCTCACACTTTCAATACAATAACAAAATTAAAATAAAACACACACAATAAAAACAAAATAAAAAATTATCATAGAAATTTCAAAATGCATGGAATATTTAAATAGTCCATTTCATATATAAAAACATGGAATTATAAACAAAAATATTAAATTCTATGCTCAAACATTATAGAAGTTTGTTTAAAAACATCATTAGAATATGAAAAATATTCATGATTTTAGTATTATGATCTTTAAAAACCTAAATCACACATATAATTCCAAAATGAATAATTTCAATAGAAACCCATACTTCAATGAAACTAAGTTAAAGTTAAAGCTTTTAACCATCATCATGTACCACATGAACAAATAAGGAGACCACATTTATATAACCTAGACACCATAAAACCAAACATTAGGAAATTATAGAACATTACATAGCAAATGGGACCTATACCAGCCCATGGCCCGAAGGCTTTCAAATTTTTTTATTATATAAAGAAGACCCCCATTTAAGGGAATAAAGGGTGAAACCCTGATAGAAATCATCATCTAAAAACAATGACAACTGAAATGTCAAGTGAGATGAACCAAACTAACAACATGAAGCACCCCTCCCCAGCATTTGATCGTGATAAAGCACAAATGGGGCCTATGGGTTTGTAGTAAGAACCAAAAAATAGAGAAAATTATGGAGAAAGGAAAACATAGGATGAATAGGGGTGATTTACCTTTTAAATAACATGGAAATCGTCAATAACAAGCAATGAAATTAATAACAAATAACTTTGGATATATCTATTGGATTACAGGAATTATGTAACATGTAAAGGGATGGAATGTGGTGAAAAATAACTAATTTAAAAGATAATAGTTTTGTAAAAATAACATTTTATGTGTTCTATATAGGGCACAAAATTTTTATAGACTCTTTTCCAACCATACATAAGTACCCCCACCCAAAAAAATATAATTCATGGTTTCTTGGAGGCACTATGATGTTTAAAAAAATGAGTTGAGATAATGAAAAACCGTATCATGTCCATGAATATACTCATTTCTTGGGTAATATACAGTTATTACTAACCCTATGGTTAAACTTTAGAACACAAAAAACCCATTGATAATCCTAAATTCCGACCCAAAAATCACTAAAACTCATGGAACCAAATGGTTATAAAAAATAACACATTTTTAACCGCTGACATGCTGGAGTCTAATAATTTCATTGTACAGTTCCTACCTATAATGTTCTATCAATATTGAAAAAAATTACTCGATGTGTAAAAATTACATCAATGACACCCTCATATTTGTATGCTCTTGAATAGTTGAGGCTGATCTTCACTAATTCATCGTCTCTAATCTATGGTGTTTGAACCCCATCAATCAGTGATTTAGAGTGATGGTCCACTTCTACACCTCCCCTACAGAGAATTTTCTATGATACAATTGTTAATATTTTTAATAGTCTCGGTTTCTTTTAATGCTATATGACTTATCTAATAAAATCTTATTGATTCTAGATCTTATAAATGGAATAATCAGTGGGTTTGGGCCATTTATAAACTATTGAATAATATTTGTAATAAATTCAAATTCCCCTCCAACATTAGGACAGATAAATATATAATATTGACAAACCCCTAAAGTAAATAATATCATGTTCAAAATGTTTTATATATCCTACACATTCTTAGATTAAATCATGAGATGCCATGAAGCTTATGATAGAAACAACATAAAAATATGAGACCATCCCATAAAAATGTGGTATTTTTTCTATAACCACCACTATAAAGAACATGAAGTCCCAAAAATGTCCTTGTTTAAATAGTGGAATAAAAACATTAGTACCACTCAACATATATAGAGAATTTAGTATCCCTTCCATCATAATATAATTGTTTATTTAGACTGGGAGGATCTTCATTGGAAAACACCATATAGTATATTCCTCTATATGATCCACCCCCATCATTGTGAATGAATTTGGTAAAACATATTAGGTACTCTATAAAATCACAATATTGAAATATATTTAAGGGAATTTAATGGTGTATTGATGAAGTCCCATGGGGGTCTTCAGATAAAATAATTAAATTTGAAGTAAAAGGATGACGATGATTAATATTTTTATCTTGACAGATACCTAGAAGATGAAAAATTCCACTCAACATGTGATGAAGATATGTTTTGTGTGGGATGATATGATTCAATGAATGTTATTTAAATTTAATCTTTAGGTAATTTAGATAATGATACTAATTCAAAAGAATAATATGTGGATAAAATATTGAAATATGTTTTATAATAAGATATTTAATGTAGGTGATTATACTCGACATCCAAGGTAGACATGAAACATAAGAGGCCCTATAAATTATTAAATTCCTTATTCTTAGTGAAATTTATCCAATGAAAATACGAATAGCATGGTCATATCCCACACTACAGATGTGGAAATACATACCCTCACAAATAAATAGTTGGTGTCCTAACATTAAATTGAGTTAGAGGAGTTAAGGAACAACAATGATGATTTACATAGATTCAATAATCCTATATAATATAATTACTAGATAGAGGAAATATTTTCCCCTACATTTCACATCAAACAGGATAGAAATAATAATTATATAGTAGTGGATCCCAGCTATATAGCTAGATCTAGGATCAGGTGACTGATATATCTAATCAATGTTGTTAAATAATATCAAGAGTTTACTCTAATATGGTAGTAGTCATATCCATGTTCAACAAGCTACCCCATGTCATATTGTACAAAATAGTATTACCAATTTCATGCATTTTTTATGATATTTGGATCTTACCACAACCTCAATATGTGGGTCTTACCATCCAATAATCATACTAGATATCCTTATTTCTATTTAGCCTTTATCATCTTTAATGGAATCCATGGATGTTTGTATCAAACCAGTTAATATTGGGAGGACGATATACCTATAGTTGTTGGATGAATCACCTACCTAGTTTTCATTGAGAATCTATAATTTAAAAATATTAAAAACATGAGGTACCTTGAGAACTATTTCATACATTTCATGTTTTTATTTTCCCAGTGATAGAAATACTTTAATAAAAGTAATAAGTAATGATTAGGTGATTTATGAGAAGTATTAAGGGTCCAAAAATTGTATGGTATAATAAGATATTATCTAGATCTATTATTGGATTTGAATAAATTATTAATTAGTTCATATATTTGTTCATAAAAACATTGAGAATGAAATTGATCCAAGATCTCTTGAATTTCAAGAAGCATGAGAATGAAAGGTTATATGATATCATTTCCTAGTGGAATGTCCTAACTTCATATCTAAATATGATACTATAAAATGTGACGCTACTAAATGTCTATATAGAAAATATATATGATGAGTTGAATACATTAATTATAAATTTGAAAATTTTGAATGGTTTCTAGGAGTATTCTACAGATTCAGAGTGGTTAGAGGATGTAATTCAATTCAATAAGTCCAAATATCATCTAACACTAGAAGCTCAAGGGAAAAACATGGTAAATTATAGACCAATATAATCATACTCAGACCAGTTCTTATTCCAGTTCTAAAACCCAAACTTATGAAATATCATGTGGTACATTCCATTTTATTGAATATAAATAACATCCCAAATATCAAGAGGGGAGCATCGGTCAATACCATTTAAGGTTGGAGAAATAGATGAATAAATCTTATTACATCCAAATAGAGAATGTCCATGGGTACAATATAACTTCCATGGAGATCAAATTATTAATTTTATGTAGGAATAAATGATATTAAAATGGTATAAAATGAACTTTAATAACTTTCACCTATATAAAATATTGGAATAGAAACTCCTTGATTTATTTTTATTGAAAAAAATCCTCCAAGAGATGATGGAATATGGGAAAGTAGAATTGGGTTAGATCCAAACACATGTGACTTGCATATATACTATCCCATCTTATGATTTTTGATAATTTATTAAAGTCATAATAATATTATCAACACAATTAATGATTGGGTAACTATTAAATTGGTCAACCAAGCATATAGTGTAGTTATGGATCAACTAGAGAACTAGATGTGACACAATTTCCCTCTAAAAACATTGGGGAAATCATCATCATATCAGTCATCCAAGATTCAATGAAATAAACATAATAAGTATACTAAATGAGTGTAATATCACCAATGGTACTTAGAATGATCCAATCCTTCTTTTACTTGTTACCTACATCGCTAGGAGGAAAATCATCATCCCACCAAATGGGACAACAATCACCTTTGGCCAAACTAGACCCTCATTGCATGTAGGATCCTAATATCATTAAAACAATGTTATTCACTCAATTGAACCGTTGTAAAAAAAAGGAACATGAATATGAATATGATGTCTCTATGTTTCATGGAAGGGGGATGTCTTATAGTCTTATCAAGTCTGGGAGGACAATGTTTACCTTTTAACACCCAGAGATCTTGGTTATTCTATTTTCAAATGAATTTAATCTCTTCATATTTTTTCACTTCACATAACAATGAAAATATTTTTTCAGATATTTAATGGTTCCTTTCACACTAATCAAACTTTTCATATATTTCACGTGACACTGAGTTTTCATACGATACACGTAACACTATGTTTTTACGAAGAACATATTTTTATTTTTTCAACTTATTTAAAAAATATAATTTTAGCCTTTCCATTGAACATAGATATATGAACAATGTTAAGTATTTTTAAAATATTTTTTATAATTTTTTTATATAAATAAAACATATTGATAACAAAACATAGTAGTTTTGTTAAAGTCCTTCTATATCTAAAAATATTGTCTTCATGTCCTTCAAATAAAATTAATTTTATAAAAAAATTGAAATTTAATTATATAATATAAACCTAATTTTTTAATTTTGAATGTTGATATTATCTTATGATTATTTTTTTGGATTTTTCTAACAAACATAAATTTTAGATGAATAGTGAAAAATACTAGGTTTTAATTCAAAACTAATTTTTAATTTAATTTATTTATAAGGATAAGATATATTTTAATTTTATTTATGATTTTAATAAGATAATTGTTTTATCATGAAATCCAATTTTAGTCTTTCAAACCATTTTTAAATTAAAATTGGATTTAAAAACATATCAAATGTTTGAACCTTTTTACTATTAAAAACCATAGTGTTGTCCCGAAAATATGATTAGTTTTAAATCATTAAATGCCACTTCTATAATTATAATTTTTCAAAATGGTTTCCATACCTGAAATTATAATAATTTATAATGTCTAATATGTTTAAATTTATTTTGACAAGAAATATTTATGAAGGTGATTAAAATTAATTACATTAGTTAAAAGAAATGTTTGGTTAATAAAGTATTAAACATTAAATATAAGAACCAAAAAGACCTATAAAAATTTCCAAAAACCATTTTATTTCCATATATCAAAAATAAATGTTCCATTTTTGAGTTTTTAGGTTTCTTATTAATTTATTTTTTCACGAACATTTGCACACCAAACATGTTTCTAAAAACTCGATGTGAGTCTTTTTCCTTCCCTATAAAAGGCCACCACCTCTACCAATTCCTCACACATATAAAACCATTTAAGTAAGCCAATGATCTGACCATGTAGTCTCAAAAAATACTCTTTTCTACATTGAAGCCTAATTTTATCCATAAATCCTCTCCAAGATTCCTTTTGGCATAAACCAAATGGAGTTACCCAATTAAGGGGTAATGTCTTCTCTCACGCTCCTTTTCATTATTTTCCCTCATTACCCCTACACTATCATTATTCCATTATTGTGTGAAAAAACTATTATCCAATATATACTATTATGTTTTCATGATAATTTTTATACATATTGTTACACACACCATCATCTAATGGTTGTTTAACATATTTTTTCTATTTATGGCGAACTACTACATCACAAAACGATGATTATTCATTTATCCTTTGCCTCAAATCATGATGTCCATTACAATGGAAACTATATTAATGTATTTAATATATTATATTAAATTTGTATTTAATCTTATTTATTCCCTTTACCACAATATTATTTTTACTTTTTATTTGGTGTTAATATGATAATCTTCTTTGAGGAAGTGTAGAATGCCGCCCCCTCAAAGCGATGTTATTCATTCACACACCACATGGAAAGTATTAAGGATGGGTTTAATAAAATTATATTATTTATATTATATATTAATGATACTATAATAATTATATATATGTATGTATTTTACATACATTCTTTCAAAATGACAACAATGACATAAACAACTTTCATGTGTACGTACGACTTACCGTCTCCATGAATAGTGTACTCCATTTCATGCTCCTATATTATAGAGAATATTATAATAAAAATATACTGTATATATCATCTATTTATATATTTTTTTAAAATCTAGAATCATGATATAATAATAAGGACCCATGATATAACAAATTAAGACACATGTGAAGAATAAAACGAATATTTCCCAAAGTGAATCCTTAACATATGATCATTAACAAGTGGGTAATATTAGGTCACAATCAAACCCTATATGGTATTATGTATAAGAATATGAATCATGGAAATATTTATAATAATTTTATATTTATTTTAATGGAAAATTTTATGAGTACAGAGAGAGTCAATACACAAGGTAAGGTAATTCCTTCCCACTATAAATTTATGTGAGATACATGTTATGTTCACCACTATTTGATTTTGTGTGGGGAGGTACTGCACATTAATTAAATATATTTATATTTTAAGTATATTAATGGGTATTTACATTTACATTTTATTATCCATATTTCATGGTGATTAACTTTCAAAAGATACCTAATTGGTATAATGTTTTGTCCCAAATTTCCTACTTTCCTAATCATGTTTTGTTACGCACCTAAAATAATTTTCGAGGAGAATACATTTAATTTTTTTATTAAATACCATGAATCTTAATATTATAATGATATTCTAGGATTCATTTAACATAATTTCATTAAATGGAGAGTATTAAACAATGATATCAAGTTAAAATAATATATTGGGACAATCTTATTGATTTTTGAGATTGTTTATTTTTTTTCTTCCATTGATGAAATATTATGATCCATATCTCAATGATATTCATTACATTAATTTTCCTATGTTATTACATTATATACACAGGTATTGTTAAAATATTATTATCTTTGGTATATAAGATATTTAAGAACGTGTTTTTAAGAAATCCACACTTTAACCTTTCTTCGGTCGGAAATCTATGTTTTATAGAAAGGGATTCCAAGAATATTATACCATTATCCTACAAGATTTAATATAAAATTTTACTATTTAGCATTTATAAAACTATTAAAGGGAATATTATTTTGTATTTCTGAACAAAGAAATTTTTTATCCTTTTTATCGTGAAAAAGGAATGTTATTTTGACCTCGTACAACATAGACAGATTTACCCACCATCACTTCTTTGAAGTTCAATATTAATTTTTAAAACTTTAATCATAACGAAAATTTTTCTTGAAAGATATTTTCAAGGAAAATGATTTTTAAAAAGTTCAATATCTATTTATATGTATCAATAGTTTTTATAGAAATGGTTATTGGAACATTTTCAAGCCTTATTTACATGTTTTCATAGTGTTTTCAGTGAAATAGTTTTGAAAAATATTTCAATATTATATTATAAGTTTTCAAGGAAAATTGATTGTAATCCTTTTTCACGCTCAATTAATAACTTTTCAATATATGTTTAATGAAATTGTTTCAAAAATGTTTTCAATTTTTTTTATGATTTTAATGTTACATTAATGGAAAGTTTTTTTAAAATATTTTGAAGCATATCTTATAGGTTTTCTAGGAAGAAGGTTTTAAAAATGATTTCATGTGTTTTAAAAGTATTTTATAATAAAATTATTTTCATTTTAATTTATGTATTAAAAATAATTTTTCAAACCAGAATGTATATTCTCCTCATGAAAATGTTTTTGAATTTATTTCTAAGTTATATTATATCTATGATGACATCTATTGATCTTACTCAGCCTCTATAGTAAATGATATAAAGGTTACATTCATATATTTTCTATTAATGACTTATTATTAATTTCATGGTCATTATAAAACTCATTTCTCATTCATGAATTATACATATATGAAATTTGATTCTCTTTTATGGGTTATATCTTTGATGAAATGATTATAAAACCTGTAACTTTTTCTACAGGTTATGATATTATTATATGTTTATGATACCATTTCATTTCATGTGTTTTGTTAATTTTTTATGATCTTGATGAAAATATATGCCTACTTTAATTATGTGATGTTTGGGACCTATATCTCCCTCCAATGCATTTGGTAATGTTTTATATCTTGTGATAAATAGTAATGTGGTCTTTAGTGTGATCCTTGACTATAATGATGGCCATGGTAGTGAATCGTGACTACTAAGTTGGTATGAGGAGTTAACCTATAATACTATGATGGTTGTGGGAGTGAACAATTAATACTATTATGGTATGGTGAGTGAATCCATACTACTAATATGGTCTTTATAATGAATACATGGCTACTATGGAAATCATTAAATGATTATGTTTTTTCCAAAATTCCATGTTTTATTCCTATATTATGATTACATGTATTATTCTCTCTATTTAATTGTGATTCATGTTTTATTGAATAACAATATTTATTCCATGATCACTGTTATGATATTTGATATGTATGGTGAGATATTCTATTTTCAGGATCACATATCCATACCCTTAGGCTCATGTTTATGCTTACTTGTCCCCCTTGTTTACCTATATAGAGAATATGAGCTCACACATTTTATGTCTCATTTTTTCCTATTTGTGATGATATATACAATTTTTCATATGTCTACGAAGGGTTCTATTCAATAAGAATGTAGTGGGATATTATTTAGCTTAGATATGTACTAGTGTTTATGTTTCCATGATTCCAAAGGAATGATACCAACTATATTCTTTGGGAATCTATTTGTTTAATGTTTTAGTATTCCAAAATAGTTATGTAATGTTAATTTTTTGAAAATATATTTTTTATATAGTTGGTATCATAGAAAACGTATATTTATTATTTAGAAACTAGGATTACAAAACTTTTGTTTGATCCTTAGGTATCCTCATAAGTATATGTATATGGATGTCTCTAAGGATATGCATAAGGATGAGTTATTGTTTCGGAAAAATTCCTAGAATTTGGTTAAAAGACAGGGTAACTGGTTTCCAAGAACAACATCCCTAACATGATACTACATGTGTATGTGGCTCTATCAGATATTTACATAGGGGAAAAACTCTTTCAATATGTTATGGTATTGAATCCGGGTAGTTTGGTACACAACAAAGGTTATGCCTGCAGACCTATTTTGACACTCCTTGGGGAAATACTTTGGGAATTCAAAAACTCATCACAACCCAACATGGATGTTTTATATTTAATTTATCTATGAATAACCTCAGATAAACCCATGGTCTAAAAGATTATGGATGGTGTCTTGATTTTTAAATCCTATATGTAATTATTTTCATGTCAATGTGGTTTTTTGTTATGATAAGTAATTCTCACACTATACTATTGGTTTTAGACAATTGAGGGAACTAGAAAGAACTAGATTAATGATGAATGTGATGTAAGCTTTTCTGATAGGAAGTCATGTGGGATGATCACTAGAGTGAAATATGTCATTATCATGCACAATTAATTTTCACGGAACATGATTCACAATAATTAACAAAACAAAATCTCAAACTCACTATGGAAGAGAATTAAATTCTTCACTGAGATTTCAGGTAATAGAGACCATGTAAAAACAAATTCTTGGTTTCCTTCATGTATAGAATGTGGAAAGAATCACCTACATGAATGTCCTATAGGAATAATAAGATGTTTTGACTATGTAAAATAGATACACAAAGCAAGTGACTACACGGAAAAAAATGAACAGTTTGGTTAACAAAATGGATGTGAATATTTTCATACCTAAGAATTCATTGAAGGTTATGTTTTTTAAGTGTGGATTAAATGGTCATTATTAAAATAAATGTCCCCATAGGAATGTTTCTCCAGAGAATAATCTAGGTGGTTTGAGTAATGGTTAAGTTGCTGTTGTTGATGAGACTACAAATTAAATGTGAAAATAAATAGGATTTATGTAATGGGATTAGGTATCCTTATTAATGGAATAATTATTAATTGGAATAGTCAATGTTTTTATATATTTAGGTTCAATGGTTTTAAATGGTGAAATATACAGTGATTGTTATACATTTTATTTTCGCTCCCTATTTACATGTTTATGTTGAATGTTTCCTATAGACTGGTGAATTGATTTAATTACAAGGTGTAATTTTGACTAAGGTAAAGTGACCCTTAATATGTTATTTATGTTATGATAATATTTCTTGGAGAATGATATGTGGGATATGATTATGTAATATGGATAGTACTTATTACCTTGGATCTATGTAAGGGTTTATTGATTGTTGGTTTATCTTATCCCTTCGAAAGTTTATTGTATTTTTGGATTTATGCAACAGATCAATTACACATTGGAATAAAGAATGATGCATGTTTTCCAAAACAATTTATCGTAATTTAGGTTACTAACACATTTCAATGGAATATATCATGAGGCTATTCACATGTCTAAAATTTGACAACCAATATCTACTTTTTGTTATATAGGGGAATCAATGTAAAGTTAATTTCATGACTCTCTTTATAAATATTTGGATGTTCATCTATGAGGAGAGTTTTAAGGATATCCGCCCATGAAAAGGATTAGTTAAAAATTAGAGGAAATATTTTTTCATTGAGTTTGTGTTGAAACTCATGGTTAAAAGGAAAATAATTGATTAATCGTATTTCTAGGATGTCCATATTATATATTATAATTGTGTGTTTTTTTATAAACAGTATATTTTGTATTCCAGATGACAACCAATCAAATCTAGCATGGTTGTAGGTCTTGAACCCATGGCCAATGGACGATAAGTATTTGACGCCTACCACTAGCCGATGTGATGTCCTAGTTAATGCTTATTTATTTTTATTGAATAATTATTTATGATGAACCAGTACTGATACGTTTATATTTATAAATTAATTCACGTTATATTTTTCAATAGAAAATTAGTTTAAATATTTATTCTTTTATGGACCTTAAGATTTGTTAAAATAATATTTTTCTTCTTTGTTTATCAATGCTAATTTCTATAAATTCATTCCCTGAGCTAATGGTTGTATTGAAAATGGTCCACTACACAACCTAAGAATAAAATTTTGTTCATAAAAATTTATCAATAATTACACAATGTTTTGAAAGTGATAAAAAATTTAGTCCAAATACCATAATTTCCATTGAGCTGATGACCTTTCAAATCATAAAAGATTTATGAATTTGATGCCCTCAACATTACTTTGATAAATTGCTTGATTTTTATTGATTCCATCAATAAATCCCTATAAATATTTACACTTTTTTAACCATGTCCAATCACAACTCCAAACTTATGTTCTCCAATGTGGAAACCCAGTTATATGTTACATTGGGCAATGATTTTCGTTCCAAATTTCACATATTAGGGGTTCTTTTAGTATACAGTTTTACGTTGTAGGATTCTATGAATGAATCTTCCATGTATTGAAATTTTGATAACCTAGACAAATTTTAAGGGAAAATTCATTTTATGGGGGGGTAGAATATTACCCCACAAAATTTAGGTTAATTTTTTTTCTAATGGATTTAATCATGTGATATTTTTTCACTTCATGGAAAATATAAAATATATATTCACTAATTCAATGATACCATTCTTACTAAACCACCTTGACATATGTTGCACGCAACACTGAGTTGGCATACATTACCCCCAACACTGAGTTTCTATGAAACAAATCTTTTTATTTATTTAATTATATAAATAAGATAATTAAAACCAATATGTAAAAAACAATTATATGAATAGTATTAAATATTATTAAAATATTTTTCATAAATTTTTTATACAAATAAAACACATTGATAATAAAATTAGGGTTTTGGTAAAGACATTTTATGATTAAAAACACTATTTTCATGTGCTCCTAATAAAAATAACTTTAGACACATTTAAAAATTTAATTTGATAAAATAAAACCTGATATTTCAATTTTTAATTTCTAAATTAGATTAAGGTGTTTTTTTGGGATTTTTCTAGAAAAATTCATGTTATGATTATTAGTGAAAATACAGGTTTTCAATTCAAAACAATTTTTTAATTTAATTTATTAATAAAAATAAAATATATATTAATTTTATTTAAGAGTTTAATTAGATATTATTTTTATCAAGTAATCCAATTATGTTCATTAGAATCATTTCTCCATTTAATTTGGATGTAAAAACAGAGAATACATATGATCATTTTTACTATAAAACTGCAAAGTGTCATCCCAATAGTGTGATTAGTTTTAAATTAAATTCTTCCACTTATGTGATTATAATACTGAAAGAAGGACATCATACATGGTATCAGAATAATTTATAATATCTAAGAAAGTCAACTTTTTTAAGAAAATATATTAGTGAAGGTGATTAAAATTAATTACATCGGCTAAGAGAAAAGTTTGCTTAATAATGTACTACACCTTAAATATAAGGCCCAAAATCACCTAGAAACATATAAAACACCAATTTTATGTCCATTTTTATTCCATAAACCAAATATTATTTAATTGTTTTTGTTTGGTAGGACTTTTTTAATGTAATGACATGTCCACACCTAACTTGTTTTAAAAAATTCCTTGTGAGTCCTTTTCATTCCCTATAAAAGGGCACCACCTCTACCCATTACTCACACCTCTTAAACCATTTAAGTTCAGAAAATATATTCACATGTATCCTCCTAAAAAAATCCTCCATTATATATGTAATCCGCCCTTTTGTATAAATCCTCTCAATGAATAAGTTTTTTTATAAACCAAAAGGAGTTACCCAATTAAGAGGTAACATCATCTCTCCGGCTCTTTTCCTTCATTTTCCCAAACACCCACTGCACTATTTTTAATCAATTATTATGTGAAAAAACGTATACTAAATACAATAGTATGTTTTTATGGAAATGATTTAACCTAAACATTTACACACCTATATCATATGGATGTTTAATATAATGATTATGTGTGTGACGATCTACTACCTCATACAATAATGATTATTCATTTCACCTTTACCACCAATCATGTAGGACATTATGATGGTAATTACATTTATATGTGTCCTATATTAAAATTATTATGTATTTATTCTTTTTTATTAATTTATTTACACTTTAAAATTCACATTAAATTTGGTTTTAATACGATAATATTGTTTCGGGAAGTGTAGAACACTACCCCTTCAAAGTGATGTGATTCGTTTACACAACACATGGAATATATAAAAGATGTGTTTATTGAAATAATATGATATATATGATATATTAATTATAATTAAATAATGATATAAATTTATACATATATATAAACATATCATTTACATGTTTTCTTTCAATACAATAATAATGATGGAAACAATGCTTTTGTGTACGTACGAATTACCATCTCCATGAACAGTGAATTCAATTCCATACTCCTATATTATATATAATATTATAATAAAAATATTATATATATATATGATATTTAAATAATTTTTTAAATTTTAGAATAAAGATATAATAATAAGAACCAAAGATAAAACAAATTAAGAGACATGTGAAAAACAAAGTGAATATTACCCGAAATGAAACCTTAACATAGGATCGTTAACATGAGGGTAATATAATGTCATAATCAAACCATATAAGGTATTTTATATAAAAATATTCTTTTGTAAAATATTTATAATAAAATTGTATTTATTATACAATATTCTTTTTTGAGTACGGAGAGAGTCAGGACATAAGGTAAGGTGATTTCATCTCACTTCCAATTTCCTTGGGATACATATAATGTTAACCACTAATTTCTTTTCTGTGGTCGATGTAATACCCATTATTTTATTATAAACATATAATAATTCAATTTAAGGGTGTTCAATGTTCCATTTTATGATCCTTCTCTAATGGGGTTTAACTTACAAAAGATACCAAATTGGTAAAATATTTTGTCTCAATTTTCATTCTTTGAGACCCATGTTTTTGTTATGCATCTAAACTCGTTTTTGAGGTTCATACAATTCCATTTTTCATGAAATATCAATAATTAAAATCTTTTCAAGATATTATATGGTTAATTTAATTTACATTCCTTACATGAATAGTATGAACCCATGAAACAATGTTAAAATAGATTATTGATACAATCTAATAACTTTTCAAGATTGTTTATGATTATGATTATTTTGATAAAATATTATGATAAATATATTATGAATATTCATGTGTTTCATTATAATATTTTATTTAATTATATACTCAGGTATTGGTAAAATATTCAACTCTTTAGTACATAAGATTGTCATGAAATGGTTTTTAGATAAGCCCGAATTTACACTTTATTCGATAGAAAATATTTGTTTTCTAATAATTGATTCCAAGAATATTATACCATTATGCTGTAAGATTTAAAATAAATTTTTACCATTTTTTATTTTACTAATAGATTCAAGGTAATATTCGGGTCTATAATTGAATAGGGAACTTTTATATCCTTTTTACCAAGAAAAAGGTGTGTTATTTTGACCTCGTACAACAAGCACATATTTAAATGAAACAATTTATTTAAATATCCCTTTTCTTTTTTAAATGGTTAATATTTATGAAAATGTTTTTTATAATTTATTTCCATGAAAAATGGTTTTAAAAAAAATTAAGAACTATTTATATGTTTTCAATGTGTATTCAAAGAAATGGTTTTCAAAATGTTTTCAAGCATTATTTTCAAATTTTCAAAGTGTTTTCAAAGAAATGGATTTTACAAAAAACAACATTATTTTATAAGTTTACATGGAAAATGGATTTTAAAATGATGTAAATCAAAATTTATAGGTTTTCAAAGTATTTTCAATGAAATTGTTTGGGGAACATTTTCATGATTTATTTATATGGTTTCAAAGTATTTCTGAAGAAAAACGATTTTAATATGTTTTGATTGTAATTTTATAAGTATTCAAGCTAAAAGTTTTTAGAATTGATTTAATATGATTTCAAGGTACTTTTTAAGAAAATGATTTTGAAATGGTATTATGTATTAAAAATCCATTCTATAACAATAAATTATATTTTCCTGAAGAATTTTTTTAGAGGATATTTCAATGTTATTTTCTATTTATGTTGACATTTATTAATGTTAATCATGAATTTATCGTAAATTATCTAAAGGATCCATTAATATATTTTCTATCAATGAGTAGTGATTAATTTCACTGTCTTTATGAAACCCATTTTTCATTCATGGAATATACGTATATGAAATCCATTTCTCTTTTAAGGGTAATGATTTTGATGAATTGATTATGAAAACTATAACATTTTTCGCAGGTTATGATATGTTTACCCATTTCATTTCATGGGTTATGATATATTTATTTTTGTACTTTTTTAACATGTATTTATTTTTTGATTATGTGATTGGTGGGACCCATAACTCTCTCTAATGCATTGGGTAATGTTTTATATCTCAAAATATAATGTAATAAGGTCTTCAGTGTAAATATTGAATACTATGATGGTAATGGGAGTGAATTGTGACTGCTAAGTTGGAATGAGGAGTGAACGCATGCTATATTTATGGACATGAGAGTGAACCATTACTACTATTATAATATGGGGAGTGAACCCATAATAATAATATGGTCTCTACAGTGATACCGTGTCTACCATGGAAATTATTATATGCTTATGTGTTTTTCACAATTCCATATTTTTTCCCTACATTATTCTTTCATGGATTATTCTCTCCATTGAATTATGATTCATGTATTATGAACTGACAATATTTATTCAATTATCTCTATTATGATCTTTGATATGAAGGGAATGATATTTTATTTTCATGATCACATTTTAATATACTTATAATCATGTTTATTCTTACATATTTCCCTTGTTTACCCTTATAGGTAATTTCAGACCCCCCACTTTATGTATCCATTTATCTTGGTTATGATGACATGTACCATGTTTGATATGTATAAGAAGGTTTCTATTAAAGAAGAACCTACTGAGATATTATGTAACTAACATATGTACTTGTGTTTATGTTTCCACTATAATATTCAACATTTTACATTAGGACCCAATATTGGGAGTAAACTCATAATTAGAATTATAGTACCTTTGTTTATATGTACGACATCATGAAATATATAGTAATTTTTCTAGGTAGAATAAAAATTATGGATACACATCACATCTCCTAAGAACCTATAGACTAACTCATTATGGCTCTTTTAATCCATTGAGAGTACAAAACTAAATTCTTTATAGATGAGGAATATTGTGTAGAAACCAATCCTATTGAATGTTATAAAATGAACTCTTTCATAGAAAAATATCATCAATTTTCCATACAAAGAACCATAAAACCCCAGTAAATATATGGAATATCAGATAATATCCATGAATATTGAAATTTAATTAATAATGACTCTATAAATAATCATATATCTTTCCCGGACCTATAATTCTAGGGCTATAGTAAGGGATAATTCCCCCTTAAAACCTGATGTTCTAATGGTTCAAATAGATTGAGGAGTATCCTCTTAACAGAATCACACATCGAAAATAGTTTATATCATACATCATTACCTCAATGATTATTCTCATATCGAAATAAATAGAATTAAATTCAATTATAGAATGCTCATGTAACTATATCCACATTATGGTACTCAAAAATATCATTAGTTCGACAAATAATCATTCAATACACAAGTTTGAGTTTTTTATGGTGGTAACTACAACATTCGGTCTTGGGAATATCAAAACATTATTATACGATTATAAAAAAATTGAGGTTATCAGTAGGTTGTTTTAAATGATATCTAGATCATGAACCCCAATGGATTAGAAAAGAACCTTACAACTCATGAAATGAAATTTAAAAATATTTTATGTTCCCATAAACCATATTGTGGGAAAAAACCTTGATCTAGGAAACCCTTGAGTCATGTGTTCTATACATTCTAGGATAATGAATATAATCACCCACATTTCATAGGTAGGTGAGGATATTGTCCCCATGTAGTAGCCACTATCTATAGAGGAAGGTACCACAACACCATATGTGATGATCAATCTCTATTGTTAGTGCCTCTTATCAAGCTTCATTTATATCAATATTCATACAAATCAAACATATACATTTGACCAAATAGACATGAAATATCATAGAAAGAGATCTGAATAAATATTGGGTACACTAACATCCATCATCATGATATCAGTATCATCCATTGAATCCATGTAGATGGAATCAGGATATAATCATGGCAATGATAGTAACTCATTCGGTAATAATATCCCCACTACATATTATATATCTCATGATATTGACACTAATTCCCCATTATTATAGTCAATTGGAAGAATAAAGTTTCATGAATTCATTCAATATTGATTCCCCTATATCATTATCATTATTATATAAATATTCATACATTCTTGATAAAAGATCTTAAAATGTTCATATATCTTCCACTTCTAATGATGATGAGATAGAAGAAGAGGAAGAAGAATATTTTGGGGATTCCCATGAAATATTTAATGACTTTGTTTTCAAAAATATCAATGGATCTTAGTGGGTGAATATGGGTATATTATAGTTTCTATAACTTATCTAGATCATTTCTTCCATAACCCTTGATTAATAGCTCAAATGCATCAACATTGATAAATATTCACCTGGATCGACAATGATATGACTAGAGTGATTCCAAAAGATTCAACCATCACATAAATCATCCATATGATCATTATGAATATAAGAATATTTCCATGATTTTGTATCAAACCCATTTTATTGAGATAGATTACAATGTTGAAAATATCATCTGGACCAACCTCATTCATGGGGTTCAACACCAAAAATGGATCACCAAAATCATTCATTTCAAGAAAATTAATGGAATGATCTTAGAATTCATTGATTTTAGGTATCTCAATTAGAACTTCCTAAATGTTAATTTCCCAATACCCATTCCATATATATTGATCAATTCAATATATATCTTCTGAGACATATCCTTCTTGGGTGGATACTCAACAAACAATTAGATTTATATTTCCCATGATTATGCAGAGTCCATGAGTTTCATGGCACCCATTGGGGTATAATTATATCAATTAATTCCATTTCAATTGAATAAATATATAAAAACATACCAACAATCTAAGAATTATATTTTCAAGCCCCTTTTAAATAATATCATAGATTAATATGTGGATGATATTGTGGTCATGTCTCAATAGTGTTGTGTTCATCATTTCAATCATGAAACTATTTCCAAAAAACTACAAAAACATGGTCTCGAGATAAATCCCATAAAATTTTCTTTTTGGGTAATATATAGGATTTTCCATAACTCCGGGAAAAGGAATCATGATATCAATATTGATATAGTAAATTCGCAAATGATCCCTCATTAAGTATCATACATAAAATCTCATGTTGTTTAGGGGATTCTAGGGACATCTCAAATATACCAAACTATTCGTAGCTAATCAAAAAATAAAATGATTTCCCATCAAAATTATTGTGAAAATGGGCGTCATATATCTATGGGATGCAAATATCTAGATTGATTGCAACATTACTAATTAGTATTTCTCCCATCAATTGAAATTTATACAATGTAGGGTAAGACTATCATCTTTAACATGGAATCCTTATATTGACCACTTAAAACAATCATTTAAAAAAATAATGATTCTGGAATGTCGAAAAAATCTATACTACCATAGTAGAATAATTTCAGATACTGAGAACATGATACTATGATATCAATTATTATGTCTTAACATTGATTTTCCTGGTGAAAAAATCATGTCATTACCTTCAGCATCATGAGGCCTAATCAGTCTCTAATATCTATCCTCTTAAATATATCATGTATAATCCAATGATAAGTGTATATATAGAAAATTAGGTGGTTATCCAATAGTAATTTTTTACATTATTTGTGTCCTAGGAGGTAGATAAAGGGAAGGATTTGGAAAATATATTCACTATAAAAACTATCCAATAGAAGTCTCAATGAAATACAAAGAAACATGATGATTAATACTTCCATATTTTATGAAACTCCCTAAATATTGAAGTTTTACTTGAGTGATGCCTCAAAAATCATGATGGGATGAATAGCGGAAAACATAAGGACCATCTATCTAGAATAGTGATTTTACTAGGCTCCCCAGCCAATTTAGTTCACCGTATTCTTATTTATAATCAAAGGGTTTCAAGAATAATGATGTTAAATTATATTTCTCAATATATTCATAGAGTATGCCTTATAGAACCTGGTGGCCCACTGGAACGTCATGGGAAACTTTGATTTTGTGATTAAGAAATTTAATGTTTAATATTATATTAGGAAGAATGATTTAATCCATTATCTATATACTGTATAAGAGTTAGTGGTACAATTATAATTTGATCCAAAATTGTCTCATAATACATATTTATAGAACAGTCATGTCAATGTATTTTCTAATGTATAAATAGCCTAGGATGTCCCTAATCGTGATGAGATAGTCATTTTCATTATGAATTTATGGGTGTTCTATCTATTCATAAAAAATGAATTGTATGTAATCAATGAAATAAAAACCAATAAAAATAAAGGAAAGAACATATGCTTATTGACTGATACCACTTTTTAATTGATTTCTCCATAATGGACTACCTCCAATGTTTAATTATTCAACCTGATTTAGATAATAGGGAACATGTTTGATGATGGGTAAAAATAACCTTTTATGATGGCCCATAATTACATTAATGTCATTTTAAATATGGATTTTATGGAGTCCTTTGTAGGAGTATTAAAGGGTGAGAGGCCTTTACTTCCATGACATTTCTCTATGTTCCAATCATTATAGATATAAGATCTTCACTCAAATACTTAGACATTGATCCTTGTAGACATCAAAGATGAAATTTTTCATGAAGTTTTCCCTGATGTCATATATATTCTAACTTCATTCATAAATACCCATAGGTTTTCCATTAAACCAAATACTATTTTTCTCTATCATTACAAGGAATTTATATCATTAGAATATATCCCCTTACTAAAACTAGGTAATTCAAGTACACCCTTATTACCATTGATTAGTTGTTCAAGTGAGTTTTTTCAATATCTAATAAGTACGTGGAAAACAAATATCATCAACATTGAGAAGATTAAAATAATCATCATATTTTTTCACTTGTGAAACATTCATAAAAACAATAATTTATTCTTCTATAAATTTTTAAGAATGAATCTTGAATAAAAAATTCATTCCAACTACTCATCTTGCTATCATGACCATCGAAAGGACATATATTGGATTTCAACTATACCCATTCAAATATACATTAAAAATAGAAGTCAAAGATAATAAATAATTGGATGATAAAGTCATGTATAGGTTTTGGATTTATCACAACACAACAATATAACCACACAAGAACATTATACTTTCTTAAATTTATGAGGCTGAGGTTGTCCATTCAATTTCATTTCTAGTTTAAGTAACTCCACATTTTTTTCTAATGTTGGTTTTCTAAAGAAGATAAGTCTCATATTTCATCACATGATATTGAAATACTATATTATAAAATTCAATGAACTATTCAAAATAACGTGGTTCATCAAAAATTAGTCACATGATAATTTAATAAGAAATATCTTCTTTTATCATTTCTCTAAGGGGAATTGGTAATAGACTTGATAACTCCAATGATACCTAAAAAGAGTCCTGCAAATATATAAAATAATTTGAAAGAACTTATTTCATATATAAGATGAACTACAATAGAACCAATCACTATTCATAATAAATGGATAACATATCTGTTTCGAAGGAATGTGTGGTCTATCTAGATATAATTTTCATAATTTCATAATAAATTTTTTTCTTTCATTCATTACACAAAATTACACAACATTACCTTTTCACATGATATAAATTTTAACAACAATATACTATAGGAATACAATGAAATTAATGTCATCTGGTATAGCCTGATATACCATAACCTTCTCATTGAATCAAATCTTTAATGGACTAACAATGTTTGTAATTTAATCACATGATTTCCATATTGTTATAAGATCATTACCGGTCTGTGTATTTTACAAGAAATAACATTATGGAATAGACATACCATTATTGATTGATCTCATGATTCATGTTAGGTACCTCCTTTAATAGATTGGTACTTGAGTGAAATAATTTAATGACATTCATATATGTGAAAAATATTTTTTGGATCCTTAGAAATTGAGTTCTTTTCTATGAACCATTTAAGATAAAACATTCCCCTATATAAAAAATCTATCCCTATTTTTGATATCTACTTCTTTTTAGATTTCATAACTATGGTCACATTTGAATAGAATAATACCACTATATAATTGAAACATTTTTTACATGAATCTAATTATTTTAGTTTAGGTTTTGATTTTTGGACCATCCATTCTCATACTAGTTACAAATCCTTTGATCTTACTCATACTACAAATGTTCTTCTAAATTTTCATTGGGTTTTTTCAACTTTGTCACATGATGTTAAAATTATCTAAATATGGTATACCATAAATACAATCCTATTTTATTCTGGATATTCTATTGGTAAGACCTATTTTATTTAAATGAGATTAAGATCTAAGTAGTTGTCCCATGTGAGAACAAAGAAAACACCCCTATGTATGATCTCGGTCTACAAAATGGTTTCCATTCCTTGGGGATTTGATGGCCATTTCTACACTGGATGACCCTAGAATCATGGTTTAGATGACATGTTACTGTAACTTCTTTCTTATTGAGAATTATATATGTATCTTGATATCTAATATTTCGGGATTTTTAGTGATGCATAAACATCCTATCTTGGGCCGTCCATAAATTACAATATAAAATTACCTCATCTCAATTTATGAACCTTTATTCATTCAAAAAATGTATTCCATAATTACTTGGAATTAATTAAATGATATCTATGTTTTTCATGAGCCAAATCTACATTAAATATCTCATATTGAGGTCCTCATTGTATAATAATAATATGTAGTTTAACTAATTCAATTTCAGGTAATGTTAAAATACTAGAGTTATTTCATTGGATCCATAACTCCTTATCCATTTATATAATTAAAAACTCAAAAAAATTATTCATTGTTCAATTATGTTTTGTTAATTATAAATTCATTTTTTGATAATAAATTTTTTTATGATATATTATTACAATAATTGTAGAATTTAGTCACGATATTTAGTCTATTTATTATTTATTATTTATATATTAATATTCATTATTTTTTTCTGGTTATATTTTATGTAACAAAAAATTTTAATTATTTTTTAAATTTTTTAAAACACTTTTCCATATAACCATTACAATGAGATGCATTTGATCTTTATAAAGTAGTTTTTTAACAAATTAAATAAACATTAAAAAGTGTAATATCATATTTATATATTTTCAAAAATTATCATTATGATGCTTTCAATATATAACCATATAATTTTTTTAAAACTACATTATAAAAATATTTACTTTAAAAAGTTTTGTTAAGAGTCAAAAGACGGTATCCCTAAAATATATATATTGATCCTTATTAAGGTTGAAACATCCTTACACATATTGAATTTGACCCTTATGAAAAAAAATTATTCCTTAAAAAATCGATCCTTACGAACAAAATTATGCTTATAAATAATAACCACTATGAATAAATATTATCATTACATAGATTATTAATTATTGAAAATAGATAGTTTTTACATAGAATATAATATTTCCATAGAATATGATATATATTGAATCATGATCCTTATATTAAAATTAATCCTTATTTAAGACAGCATCTTTAAAAACCTATACATAGTCATTTTCATCAGTTTTCATTGAATTACTTATTTGAATTATTATATGGTTATATTTTATAATATGAAATTTAATTCAAATTTATAATATTATTTAGTGTATTTTTTTGTAGATACTCATGATCATTTTTCAAAATATTAAGTGGATATTTCAAAAAAATTATTTCAGGTAGATTAATTTGGGGACTTGTTTTTAGGAAATAAAAATTCTATATTAATTATATTTCATGGTATAATATTTATTATCAGGATCTAGGGATTAATAGTATTTTTTTATTATTTGGAATTGATTATTTCATTGGTCATGAAGATTTGATGAAAAATACTTTTCCAAACTCTCAAGTAGCTTATTGATTAATGGAATATTTTTACAAATATAGACTATATAGAACTAAAATTAACAAGTATATATAAGTGATAAACGACATGAAAAGTATAAATAAAATATAAAACACATTTACTATAATTATTTATGTGATTACTACTAATATAATTTTATCTTTTGGACATAGATATTATACACTCTACTACTTAAAATGTGACAAAATATACTTGATCATTTATAATTTTCAACATTTTTTTGGTGTTTTAATTATTTTTTATTTTTTTAATGTTTGGTATATTTTTTTTCAATTGGATATGATTGGTAATGCATCTATTAAAATCTATTTTTATGAGTTATGAGTCAATGATGAAAAAGATAAGTAATAACGAGTTGTGAATTCTGATTTAAAAACATTTCTTTTGTTGGTTAGACCTACACTAGAAAATTAATATTGCAATTGGGATTCGAAACCACTTCAAAAGATATTTATTTAGTGGTACTAATTTCTCTAGGGGATTATGTTAAGTTAACAGTATGTATAATATCATTTTAATCCAAACTACTACAGAAATATTTGATGTTCATATTTTATTCATCTATTTCATTATCACTATTATTAATTTTACCATAATACTATATTTAAAATTATAAAATTTTAGAATCCCTCCACCTTAAATATTTTTACATCTAATATCAAGTAAAATAATTTGTATCTGGGCCTACCCCTTGAAGGATGAATATGACCTATATTAACGGTTTATCTACTCCTATGTGCGTGTGTGTGTGTCTGTGTGTGTGGGTGTGTGTATATATATACCAATATAATTAATTACTATAAATAAAATTCTATTTTAAAAATAATTAGATAAGGACGGTGAAAATTCTAATTATTGTAAAATTCATTAGAGATATCCATTATTTGATGGTAGAAAAATGAATATTTGGAAGCCCTTGATGGAAGCTTACTGTAGCCATTAAATCATAAATCAACGGAATATAATAGTAAACCTCTATAACTTACCTATATCATATCAAGATTCGTTGCGTCATAATAATGATGTTACATATTTTTTAAAAAAAATATAGTGATAAATTTTTTATATTGTGCAATTAGTATAACAATATTTAACTATATATATTTATAGAAAAACACTAATGATATATGGAGAATTTTTCAATATACTCAATATTTAACTGATAATGTAAAAATAAAAAACATTGAATATTAATATAAATTATCATTATTTTATATTTTGGGTATAATGATCTATAAATAACATGTTCCATATATTCAGTCGTATTTTAAATGGTATGAGTGAATTTGAATTGTAATTGGATAATAGTAATATTATCAAATATTTTATTAGATATTAATGAAATAAAAGTAATGAAATAATGTTTAATTTTATTGAATGTAATAATATAATATGATATACCCTTGGTGGAATTACATGTTCATTACTACAATATGAATGAGAAAATAAATTTTTTTTTATAAGATACTATAAAATGTAAATGGTGTTTTTAAGTCAAGTAAAAAGTTTACATTTTACCCTTCTAATTATGAGTTATAAAGAAGTGAAATATATTATTTTAATCATTTTTAAAATGTAATTCACAAATGAAATAAATGATACTCTAGAAGAACATGAAATTAAAATACTAGATATATCAAAAAATATTGTTTGAAATAAAATAATTATATTTTTAATAATGATTTAGATATTATATATTATGAATAATAAAAAAAACTCTATATCAAGAAATATTTTATAATGAAAAAATTTATGAAAAAATGTAATATTGTGTAAATTAGAATGAGAATATATATTTGGATGATGATCGGAGTTTTACCAGTTATTCATTTTCTAGTGATGAATATGTAAAAAAAAGAAACCACCATATTGTATCTCATGGATTAATTAAATCATTTTAGATTATATGATCTTGATTGAAATGTATCTGATTAAAAAAAACATTTTGGTGATGAGTTATCTAATGGTATTATTTATTATTAAATGTTACTATTAAATTTGTGAACTACATAATGAATTTAAAGGAATAAATAATAACAATATTGAAGAAAATAAGAACCTTTCTCAAGAAAACAAGAAAATTAATGATGAAAATGATTAGTATAATGGATTTTTTAATCTAATATAAATAGTTGATTAAAACTTATCTCTGTATTTTGTGATGAATTATATATTTATCAAAAGGAAGATAAAAATATTAGACAAAAAAGTTGATATTTTATGAAAAATATATATATTATTATTCAAGAAAAAAATTAAGATAATGATGAGTATGAAAAAAAATTAAAATAATATTGGGTTTAGATATGAATGATAATTTAATAAAAAGTATAGAAATTTATTTTCATAAATATTTTAATGAATGTGTATATACTATTAGAAGATTTTTCTAGAGTATGAAAGGTTATTATGCTAGTGATTCTTCTTTAGTAATTTAAAAATCACTTTAAAATACTGGAGTCATAATTTATTGGTCATGAACATTAATATTAACTATGAATAAGAGTATGAAATCATTATGAATTTAAAAAATTGTAAAATAATTCCACAGGACCCAATGTAACATGGGTACCGAAACATCATTCTAACTAATAATATTGTAAACCTTCCTAGGATGATTCAACAAATATATCTGGTATATATATATTCGATGAACTAGTAACATAAATAGAGATAGATCTATATTTTTTTCATTCAATTAATCGAATGGAGGATATGAGACATTCGGGGAATCCTCCAAAGGAAAGATTAATGGTTTTTGTCAATTTTTATTTCTAAATATGCTATTATTAATAAATTATTTTATGTTGAAGTATTCAAAAATAATCTGATCAAAATTTAATAAGTATGACATAATGGTAGTTTGTTAAATAAAAATATTATTATTGTATTTCTTAATGATAAATATATTTTGGTTTTTTAATAACTTATATAATACATTTATTAGTCTACTTTTTCTAAACTAATTGATCAGAATTTTTTAATTTGAATGTTTTACAGTTAGATTAATTTTTATAAAATATCAGGATGGGTCATGAAATATTAATACTAGTATACACTATATCTATGTAAAAAAAATTATAGATTCCATGTTAAAAAATAGAAATAATGATTGTGATTCAAACATGAAAGGAAAATATCGTAAAGAAACAATCAGATCTATTGAATATGTTAATATTGTAAATCCTATATAACTTATTTGTCTTTGATTATTTAACCATGATTAAACTAATTTCAAGGATGATATTAAATATGTTTTATTTTATTTTTTTATGGATTTAGCTGATTGACATGGGATTATTTCCTTACACATAAAATTTAAACATCATCTGTATTTTATGCGTATTGTAATTTATTTCAAAATGAGAAAAGAAATTTAATTATATCTACTAGAAGTGATAGGGGAGGAGAACATATCAATTTAGAATTTGAAACCTTTTTTGAAATGAATGGTTATCCTCACAGAGTCTCTTCCCCTATCTCCTTAGAAAATTAGATTTCTGAAAATAAAAAAAATTAAACTTTATATGAAATTGCTAGAACAATGTTAAATTAATATAATTTACCTAAATATTTTTCATCTCAAGATGTTCATAAAAATAATTATTTTAAAATATTAATTCTTATTCGACCTATTTATAAAATAATTATTAATTACTAAAATTAAACAACCTTAATGTTGGTTATTTTAATGTTTTAGATTGTAATTTATTCATCATTAATTGTAAATATAATCTAGATTAAAGTGATTTTAAATCTAATGAAGGAATTTTTTAGGAAATTCTAGTTTTATTAATTATTATAGTGTTTATAATAAAAATATGTGGTTATTGAGTAATCTATTCATTTTAAATTTGATGAAAATATATGAGGAACAAATCAATTGATGAAAATAATGCTGGAGAAGATGTCGATAATTTTATTTTTGATTATGTTTAATATATTGAATTCAATTCACCTATTGAGGGGGAGTAAAAATATCACCAATGATCTTATAAGACTCATATATACCAAAACATTTATTGAAATATTTTTATTTTTTATTCTAATGTTTGAACTAAAAATTATTCTAGAAATATTTATGCACAATCATATATTATTTTTGAAATTATACAAAATGATAACTTTAATGCATTGAATGATATTATATATATTTTTTCAATACAATAATAACATAACTATTTTTCTATAATTTTGATATTGAATTTAGTCTTCCCACCAAAATATTGTTATTTTAACAAAATGGATATTAGGAAACAAACTTGATGAATTTGTTACTATTATTAAAAATAAATCCAAATTATTGTCTAGATGATGGTATTTATTATGATGAAACTTTTAAAAAAACTATAATATTAATATTTTTACAATTTTATCAGAATATTTTCTAATAAAAAATATAAAATTTATCAAATGGATTTTAAAAGTTTTTTAATGAATAAATATATATTTAATTTTATTTCAAATATCCCACTTTTTTTGAACCTGGAAAGAACCTAATTCATGATTTAAAAATATAAAATTCTATATAAAAATGTAGATATGATCCTAAATATTGTTATGTTGATTTATCTTAGTTTATTATATATAATATTTTATTTAAATAAAAATTATAACATCATTAATTTATTAAGAATTATTTTAAAAATATTATAATCATTCAAATTTTTTCACTGATGTTATTCTTATAACATCTAGTGAAATTATTCGAAAATAATTTTAAGATTTAATGAATTTTTAGTTTTCCAAGAGTCTTGGGGGACAATTTAAATTATTTATAGGACTTCATATTTACCAAAGAATATATTGAAATTTTATTAATCAGTAGACGTCTCCAAATAATCAATCAACAATAATTTTTTTTGATTCTAGAAAATTTAATAATACCCCTATGAGTATTTATAGTTTATTAGATAGATTTATGACCAGAAAATATATTGATATTTAAATTTCACCTCGAATGATATGTGGTATAGTATATATTTAATAGATTATAGACATTATTTTATATTTTCAGTATACATATGTTATAGATTTCACATTATCCCTAAAGAGATTCAATTAAAAACTAAAAAAATGGATATTTTCAAGGGATTATAAATATTGTATTATTCTATCTTGGAAGAAATTTTTTTGAATTACAATGATACTCTAAGTTTAATTTTAGAGTATTATAATTTTATAAAAAATTACTAGTGGAATGAATCTTTTTGTATGGACACACTTACTTTCTCAATGTTCAATAAAACAATTATCAATTTCACTGTCTACAGTTTAAGTATAAAAATGTCCCACAAATAGCTATTATGATCAATATTTTTAGATTAAACCATCATTATGTGTTTTTTATATATGGTATAAAGATATAATTATTTTATGAAAAAATCATCATCTTTTTATATTTCTGAAAACCCTTTACTACATTCCAGTACTAGGAATATTGATATAATATATTACTATATAAGTGGTCATATTTTATAATTTTAATTATATTCTAAATATGTATTTACTAATAATAAATTTATAGATATATTTATAAATACTTTGGATGTAGTTTTGTTTTCAAAATTAATATTTAATGTGGTATTATTGAAATATGATTTAATTAAATTATATTCAATGGAGTATGGGATATTTATCCTTACATATAATTATTTTTGTGGATCATTTTTTGTTCTGATTAATCTTTCATTGGATAATTATATTCACTGAATACTATACATATTTTAGGTATTAAACTATTAATTAAATGTGATGTTTATTATAGTTTAATATATCATTAAATTTTTTATCTTTTTAATAGAATTCACTTTTGTGGTAAAATTCCAAGTAGTCTGAATACGTACTCCAAGTGGGGATGAGTGAATAAGTTTAACTCTTTTCTTAATATTTTTATTCTAAATGAACTTCAATGGTAAGAAAGTACTTGAAACACCCAATTAAATTAAACATAGCCTCACCCAAATGATATGAATGTAAAGAAGTGTATGGTTACAGACCATGTTTACAAGGATCATCCACAAAGTCTTAGCTTAGTACATGATTTAGTTAGTATTTTTTTAATGATATAGGTTCTACACTAATATGTTATCATTAATTATAGTGGTTGGTATAATTATTACTATGAGATCCATGCCACCTTATGGCTATAAGGATCTTGTATGTTCCACTATCTCTCAAAATTTATAGTCAAAACAAATGAACAAAACTAGATGTAAGATTGGTCTTATTTTGAATATATGTTTCCACAACAACATATTTGAGAACCTTGTCTTCAGGATAGTAAAATAATATGAAGAAAACACATCTCAATTTCATTAAGAAAACCCACTTTAGAATTTACATATTGAATAATCACTGAATAAAATAATCTTATTAACACATTATTTAAAACACACATTGATGAATTGCTTCTTCTTATCTCCTCAAAAGTGAAATTAAAAGTATGGGTAGAACATGTCTATTCACAAAAACATGATTTAATAACTCATTCTACTCATTCTCTCTACAATGTTTATTATCAAAAACATTTTCTATATTTAATGGAGATATTATATTTGTCCAGTATACTCGACATTACAATAGCCTTTTCTCAGCAGAAATTTCTTAACCAAAGAGGATTAACTTCCTCCCATCATAATTAACATAACCAAAATGGAAAATTATGACAAATCTTTAATCCCCAAACCAAAATCTCCATTAATATATTATTATTCCAAGGTACCCCCAAATATCAATGATATTATAAAACTATTTCAATCATGGATAGAGTCTCCATATAAAGATAAAAAAATACCCTTCATCACTCAATCTTAATAAACTAATAACTTCAAACATCGAAATAAATTCATATAATATTAAACTAATATAGATTTTAAAAATATTAATAGAATATAATTTTATTAATGTACGCATGAGTACACAATAGACCAAAATTGATTTCATAAATAACCTACCCTTCTAAAATATTCTTTGAAAAACTGAAATTCTAATAATGTTCTCAAATTTAATCACTAAAATTACCTCAATATATTATTTAAAAAATGATCAATAATAAAGCATCTCATCAAAACATCTTCATTATTTTTTAAAACCAAATAAGATTTATTTTGACTTATCCACATTTTGGTTTTCTCATGTATGATGTTATTATTCATGATATGAGGATCACAAAAACATAAATTTCCATTAATTGAAAATTATCTATGATATTTTGATCCATGGTGATCTAAATTTTCATCTTCTTGTTTTATTTACCCTTATAAATAGTTATTTAGTAAATCCTATTCATTTAGAATCTTTCAAAATTTTCTCTAACTATTTATGTATTATATAGTTTTTGAAAGTCTTATTCATATTGTACATATATTTATGATTAAATAAATATTATTATATTGTAACATGATATTTCAAAATTATTTAAGGTCATACATTTCACGTTCAAAGTCCCGCTTCAACTACAAAGTATAACATGGATTAGAAGAAAATGTTTTATGCTTAGATATTAGTGTTACGCCAAGATCCTCAAATTTTAACACACATAAAACATGTTATATATGTGAAGTATCATATTTCAATAATGACTCAAATGTTTCCATAAATTTCATACATGTCAGCAAATGTATTTAGAATTATATCAAATATTTTTTTCATATGAAATAACTTTTTTTATAATTCTATACATCCTCATAAACTCATATAATTTATTCAAAACACATTCCAATTGGTCAAAACACATCAAAAACATTCCTATAATATTTAATTTAATCAAGGAATCCTATCAACATAACTCTAAACACTAAAAACAAATAAACCCTTTGATTATTTCAATTGGAACATCATCCCACATTTTGATTGATTTCAACATCTCTTAACTATTAAATAAAACTCAACGAGTTCTATTCAGAATACTAAAATTTCATCAAATCAAATCCATTTATAAAATGTGGAATGTATTTAACCTAACTATGGGTACTGTATTTTTTTATAAAATATCATCTGTCAAAGATTGCATCATTTTTGACAAGCCATTCAAATGATTTGGTCATTGAACTCTTCACAAAACTCCCATGTTTTTCAATCACCATGACAATAGATTACAAATAAGTGAACATCCTATTTTTACAATACTCTGTCAATTTAAAAGTAAACTACTAAAGAGTTGTGAAAATATTCTCCAACTATTGGGAAACAAAATACAAATGATTGTTGGGTGTGTTTCAAACATATTTCCATGAGTAGTTGTTGATGCTCCTTTCGTCACAGAATCTAAAGATCGGAAAAGGGAATATCTGAGCTCAAAGTGATTCATCCTTTGAAGAAAAAACATCAAAAATCGACAAAGGAATGAACAAAGGATCAACAGCAACTGCACCGCGCAAGTTATCTCACTGTCGCGCAAGTCTACTTGCGCGACGCCCTTGGTCGCGCAAGTAACTTGCGCGACCTAAGTGGTAACCGCCCGGTAACCGCCCGGTGTCTTCTCCTACCTATAAATAGACCCTGTGGTCCCCCCATTCGAGAGGATCTTTTTCCAGAAACTCGGATTGAAGCTCCCGACGCCCAAGTCTCTTCTCAAAGCTTCCGGAACACTTCTAAGGTAATTTATTACCTAGAACGGAAGATCTAAAGAGAGGGAGGAAGGCCTAAGTGTTGAAACTCATCAACACTTGCGCGCCTGAATGGCCAGCCCTTAAGGGAACTGGTCACACTTGCGCGCCGCCTTATTCCTTCAATAGAATTTGCGCGTCCCTTATCTGGAAGAACCTCAAGAGGATTCTAAAGGGTTTAAAAAAGAGTCGCTCAAGTATTTCAATACTGGTTGAAAATCACGCAAGTACACCATGTTTCGCGCAGGTATACCTACGCGACCAATACTTGCGCGCCCACGCAAGACTTGCGCGCCTTTCAAGACATGCGTGCCCCTACCTTTTTGGGTGCCCATATTTCCCATTTTACCCCTCTTAAGCCATTTCACCTTTCTTATTCAAGATTCAGGCTTCAAGATACTCTTCAAATCCATTTATGACATGATTTCTTGATTTGACTTCTTTATCTGAAAGGAATTCGGTGGAATATCTCTCAAAACCTAGTGATTTATACATCTTTATGTCTCCAAAGATTGAGTGTTCGTTCATTCAACATTATCCTTTAAGATGAGAGAATCCATAGCCTGGGTCTCCTTTTCAGGAATAATCCCCAGTTATAAATCCTTTAATCTGGTCATCTTCCTCAGGAGTAAGCCCCAAATTCTTAATGTTCCTAAACTTGGGCATCCTCTTCAGGAGTAAGCCCCAATCTCAAATACCAGGCATCCTTCTTATGAGTAACCCCCAATCTCAAATGTGGGCATCCTTCTCAGGAGTAAGCCCCAAACCTTAATCCCTAACATGGGTCTCTTTTTCAGGAACAAGACTCAGTCATAATCATGGGATTCCTTTTCAGGAGTAAGCCTCAAGTCCCCTAACCTGGGTCTCTTTTTCCGGAATAAGACTCAGTCATAATCTTGGGCTTCCATTTCAGGAGTAAGCCCCAAGTCCCCTAACCTGGGCCTCCTTTTCAGGAATAAGTCCCTGTCATAATTTTGGGCATCATTCTTAGGAGTAAAACCCAATCATAAGTCCCCTCCTAATTTGGGAATCTTCCTTAGGAGTAAGCCCTAAGATTAGAGTATTCGAATCTCCATAAAGCACATATACCTTTATGAACCCTGTTCCTGGATTTTCTCTCTAAAAGTAAATCCTAAACCTTCATCTATTTGGGAAGTCATACATACATAATTCCCAAACAATTTCTTATGATTTCATCTTTCATGGCACAATTGTCTAATTTTTACCTATACCTCTTGTTTCTCACACTGAGCATGACTCACGTGAGCTTAGAGTGTAAAAGTAATTATGACATTCTTCTTTGAGCCATCAATCATAAACATCATACTCCATTACTCGAACTACGTGGGTTCTGATTCCTTTTCCAAAACAAAGGATACGTAGGTAGCCCATTTATGGGTTCGATCCCAACTTTGAAATAATCCATGTCCTTCTGAATGACAATAAATTTCAAGTTCCCCACTGAGTGGTTTCAAAACCAGCTTGGTCATCATAATGACCAAGAGACTTTTATATAAATGTTTTGAAGGATACCATTGACCAAGAATCTCTAAACAGGTATAGATGATTCTCTATTGATGAAGAACCTCGAATACATAAAAAATATTCTCTAAATTTCTCATTAATTGTTAAAACTACAGGAAATCTCATTTTATACTTGGCAATATAATAATGATTCACGAACATAACTTAAATCTATAAAGAGAGTACCGGAGTAGACAATAAATTCCCCTCAAAATGGTGTGATGAGTCTGACCTCCCATCCTCTCGACCAATGCAAATTCCTAACCCTCATTAGTCCACAAGCTAATGAGCGCCTGCCATTGGAAAGTAGGTCCAAACGGATGTGGAATCATTGGATGTTTCAGGTTCTACGAACAAACCCGCTAGAAACCGATTTGAACGTTTGAATCTCCCGTCCAGGAGGTCATCCCCGAAATCCGTGCGAAACAAAAAATGGTGAACCCGACGTGAATCCTTAACCAAGTTAAAGTGATGTTCTTCTTATTTGTTAGGCCCCTTGGGCCAACAAATCAATCATTGACATGTGCTCATCCAAAAGATGCAGTGGCCAGATTCATCATGATTATGTCTGTTATATGGAACATGCACTCTTTTCTCAAGATCTTCTGCAAAATGGCTTCTCTTAAATTCACCCCTCTGAATACTGCTGCTGTGAACACCTCTACCGTGAGGTCTGCTGCTGTGAAAACCAATGCTGCTACTCCTGCTAGAATGTCATCCGCTCTGAGGACGACATCACCAACTCAGCGTCTTCAACGCTGGGTTTCTAATGCACTGGTTAAGGAGTACCGTCGCAACGGTACTATCCCAACTCTGGAGGCCGCTCTTCAAGCCCTCCAAGTTAACAACTCTACCTGGTCGTCCGGACAATGGCGGCCAGCGATCAAGAAGCAGGCGGTGCTGACTACCGTCTCCAACCGTTTCGGGTCGTTATCCCCAGAACACAATTTCCATTCACTCCCTTACTCTGAGGAAGTGAATGAGCAGGTCCCGCAGGGCCTTAATTCAAAAAGACAGGAGTCCTTATCAAGGGCTCCCATCAACAATCGTCGCCAGACTCGTGCGGTAGGGCGCCCTCAACATGATGAGGGTACCGACTCCAGGCATTCATCTCAGGTTCCTCGAACCCGAGCAGGCAAGATGAACCGCCAGAGACGGAATCCGGTTACCAATAGGCAGGTTGTCATCCCTGCCATCTCCGGAGAAGTCCACCAACATAACTTTGTGGCAAACAATGAGCAGGCACACACACCTGCCTGTTTTAATTCCGCTGTCCAGCAGACTCGTCTGGCAGCATCAAGCCAATCCCGCCAGGCAAATCCGGCGGAGTACTATAGGTAGGAACATGCACCTGCTTATGCATCATCAGTTAGTCAGCAGGCTCGCCTGACTACATATGATGGATTCCACCAACCTAACATGGTGGAAAACAAAGATCAGGCACACAGACCTACCCGTTTTAATTCCGCTGTCCAGCAGACTTTTCTGGCAGCATCACGCCAATCCCGCCAGGCAATTCCGGCAGAGTACCATAGGCAGGAACATGCACCTACTTATAATTCACTAGTTAGTCAGAAGGCTCGTCTGACTACATATGATGGATCTCGTCAAACACATTTGGATAAGTGTAATCAGCAGGCACATACACCTGCTAATACTAATCAAGCCTACCAACAGTCTCGCTTGGTAGCGCACGGAGAAGTCAGTCGGAAAGCCCCGGCGACAAACAGGAGGCAGACTCAACTCTCTGAATCCACACTTGAGTACTGTCAAGATTCACTGGCAGGAAAAGGAGGACAGGAGCAGGCACATACACCTACTCCAAGCCCGGAATGGACGTATATCCCTGTTCCGGCGGCTGAAGTCACCAAACATATTTTGTCAATGGTGAAAGAGCAGAAGCAAATTCCTACTCATATTCTGGATGCTTGCCAAGATATCATAATAGCTTCAGCATCATCACAGGGACAGACACATAAATCTATCCCTAGCAGTGGAGTGACACATCAACGATTCACTCCGGAATAGACACACACATCTGTTCCAGTCCAAGAGGGTTATGGGGCATACTCCCCCATATCATACGGACAACCAAGTCAGGCACATACACCTGATTTGAGTGGAGATCGTCAGCCTAACCTGACCATCTTTCCTGATCAGGCACATACACCTGCTCAGAGTAACCACTTTCATCAACAAGTGGTTTCTAAAGTGAGTAAGAAGGCATCTAAGAAAAAGATCCGCCTAGCACAGGAAGGAGATCAAAGGTCAATCTGCAACAAGTCCTTTCTCGATGATGGAGTTCTTGAAGCCCTCAGACATTTATCTGTAGGAATTCAAGATTCTACTACCTCAGTTCCCAGTAACGGGAACATTAATTTTGAAAGTCTTCAACAGAGACTTCCTCACAAAGGTTTGCTTCATGAAAGTTCGGTCAATCTTGAATTTTCTTCTTCAGATGAGAGCCACAGGAACCCTCTATGTGGTCATAAGACCAAGGAGCAAGAGATTTAATCTTTTGCTGTAACCCATCATGACGGTCCTCCTTATGGTGATGAACTTCTCTGCGAAAGTCCTCTCCGCAGTAGTGATTCACGTTGTCTCGGAAATTCATCAGAAGGCAATGTAGTGCCGAGAAAGCCCTCTTATCTTGAGGCACATGCAAACTAAAATCCAGTCATGTCTGATGCTTTACTATTGGCAGGTGAAACTCTTTCTCCATCAGAGGATAGCATGGGGTTCAGGTTATTCTCCGAACCATCCCCAGGTCATTCATCTTCCAGCATGAATAACGGACTCTCTACCAATTTTGTTGAATCCGATGAAGCAACAAGGAAACACCAAATCTGGTCAAAACAGGTAGAAGAATCTTCATTTAATGATAAAGAGGAAATGCTGAACATGAGGAAAAAACTACAAAAAGGTGAAGTACCAGTCATGTTTTGTCCTTTGGCTGACTCCCAGTACGACATTCCAAAGATGATGACGGATGATGGAATCCATGATATTCGTCTCAACATATGGAAGACTCTTTGTCAATTGAAGAAGAAGGTATTATCTTATGATGAATATGAAAATCATATTAAGATAATAGAAGGGATACAACGTCAGATTGATTTGGCATCTATATCAGTCTCTCGGTATCCGAAGGCTGAAAAGCAAAAGAGAACCCTTCAACGTTCATGCCTTGGCACACTAAGCAAATTGCGTCAGTTAATTTCCAATGCTCCATTTGATGTTCATATCAGAGGATGGGGTGTTCACGGAGCACTACATTTCACAGTGCTTTCCAGTCAGCAAAGCCCGCCGAAAATGTTCTCATGCAATGTTATTTCCCATGGCCGGCCACAGTCAATGGGCTTTGTTCATAATCAAAAGCTTGCTCAAGAACAGGCTTCAACTAGTTCCTCTCAAAATCAAGTATATAGAGAACAAGTTGTTGAATTTCTCCTACATCAAGCAGGAGAGAATATTGCACAAGCCTCTCGTCTGGAGAAAACACATCATCAAATGACAGAAGTTTTGGAAATCATCCAACGGTCTGTTGAACCAGGTGATAAAAGTGGATACATGTTAATGCATCCAGCTAATTTCCGAACTAAGATTCGCAAGATCAAGAGATATTTTAAGAAGATCTCAGACATAGCATGTCAAGAGACACCCCAGTTTTTCAGACTGGGGACTTCTCTAACCCAAACCTCAGAGTCAACAAATGGGATTCGAGGAGTTGAGCGGAAGCAGCAGGAACATCCCCAGTCCACCGGACTGGGGACCTTTTCAAATCCTCAATCCCTACCTTAGAGAAAGTCAGTATTCTCTCGATTAGGGAATAATCCTCAAGAGTAACAGAGAGCCAAGCTATCAGTAGATTCTCTCCAAGTGACGGTTCTCCAAGAAGTTCTGGAGGGATCAATTCAACGGAATTCCATGTCTCATCATGGACATGGAAGAAGACAATATCACAGAAATTCTGATAGAAAGGATTCCATGAAATATGCATCCATTAATGTCATCAATGCCGTTGCTGCTGATTCACCAGATGAGGCTCAATCAGAGGGATCAGACGAAGAGGTTCCTGCTCAAGAAGTTGCGCACACAGACCTAAATGAAGAAGGTGTGTGCACACGTAATCAATGGCTTACCCAAAATCTGGGTATTCCTTCAAGTAACCCACTTCCCCCTCTCCGAAAAGGATCCAATAAGGGGAAAGGAAAGAATCAAGTTACTTCTCATCCTTCCTCTGAAGGAGGTCAATCGCTCTCATTAGAGCAATGGTTTGCACAACAGGAGGATGAAATGAAAGAATTAAGAAGGATGAATGCAGAACTACTTCAGAGTAGTCTTCTTCTGAAGAATGCTGAAGTCTGACAGCCGAAGGAATTTGTTGTAACTACTGAGATGGATCAGGAATATCCTCCTTTATCAGTACACCCTCAGAGGTCTAATCCTATGGGTCAAACACAAAAACGGTTGGCAGCACTACCATCAGTTGCAGCACCAACCACCACGTCTGTCCAAGCTACATTCATTGCACCTACCCAAAACCAAGTTCAACCAGATGTTTCTCAAAAGTTAATAACTACTATTGAGTCATTAATAGCTCGGTTAGAAACGATGGAAGGGAAACAGGCGCAAGTTCAACCTGAAAAGAAAGTTTACCCTAAATGGGTAGATTCAATTTCTCCTCCATCCAGTTTTGGAAACCCTGTTTTCCCTACTTTAAATGGATCAGGAGACCCTGAAAAACATTTGACACATTACGTGTCTTGTTGTGATCCTATGATGGGAAATCCAGAGCAGCAAGAAGCAGTGAAACTCATATGCTTCGTGCGAACCTTGCAAGGACCAGCTTCTGTCTGGTATACAAGCTTGCAATCCTGGTCAGTCATTGGATTGGAGGATCTTCGTCAAAAATTCCTTCTTCATTTTAGCTCAACTTTTCCAAATACGACAGTTTTCGATCTTACAAACTGCAAGCAGAGGGAGAATGATAGAGTCTCTGATTTCATTGCTCGTTGGAAGGGATTAACTTATTCCCTGAGTTTAGCAATCCCTCAGGAGGAATTGTTGCCAATCTGTGTGGAAAATTTGCGTGACGAATTACGCACGCCATTGATCCCTGTGAAATACACAGGAGGGTTTCGAGACCTTACTTCAATCGCTCAACAGATTGAAGATTCCCTTATACAGGCTAAGGTTAAATCTCGTATAATTCCATCAGCTCCAGAAAGGATAATGGGTAAAGCGGAAACTGCTACAGTTATGCTTAAACAAGCACCTGTACCTATTTCTACTTCAGAACCTTCATCTTCTCGAAGGGCTCCACCTCCTGAACGCCAAAAACAAAGGTTGTTTCGTCCAAATGATCAATGAGATCAACGACGAAAAAAATTTGAGGATTTGAAAAGTAAAACATACTCTTTCCAAAGTGAGAAAGTTCCTGGTTACTTCATTTCAGCTCTGGAAAATAATTTGGTTCAATTAACAGTTCCCAAGAGGCCAAACAAGGAAGGAGATGAAGACCGTCCCAATTATTATCCCTTTCATCACATGATGGGGCATCCCATCCAGGAGTGTTTTGTCTTTAAAGACCTCCTGCAAAAGATGGTCGACTTGGGACAAGTCAAATTGAAGGGTTTTTCAGCTCATGTAGCATGTATTACCGCTACAGATCCAGAGGAAGGAGGCGAGTGGCAGGAAGTCAAAAGCAAAACTGCGAAAAAATATGATGATTGGATGGTCAGAAGGACAATAAATCAGACCCATTCCATTTTGCGAACACAATTGAAGAAGCCAATTGTGTCTCCTACAAAAGCTGCAGTAAAGCCTCCATTAAAAGACAAATCCTCAAAAGGGAAGCGCAATTCAAAGAAGAAAGAGGAATCAGGAGAAGATGAGTATGTATCAAAGCCTAAATTGTCTTTGACTCTGGCAGATTTCATGCCATCTACTTCAAAGCCACGGGCACCGCCCCATCAAACGGCACAGCCTAAACAGGCTAACTAGGAAGGGTCTTTATCTGATGAAGAGTTAATCTTTGGTTCTGTTAATATGATTCAATTAACAGATCCATATTCCAGTCTTGATGAGCCCGAATTCCCTGTATAAAATAAGGGAATCCGAGGAAGTTCTAGAGGTTCAGGATACAGGGGAAGACGTGGATCTTTCCAAAGCCACTACTCTAATTTTACCCCTGCTAGCACTGTATATGCAGCAGAAACTCGTGGTAGAGCCCTTCAGCGAGCTCAAAAAGAATAAGCAAGTTCTTCTGCCAATAGCCAACTCAGTTTTGGCACAGTTATTTTGGAAGACCGATTAAAGGTTCCATCTTCTTTATCTCAGCATGTAAATGGATCTAATCAGTCTAATCTTCCAAAACCAAGGATGTTGCCAACTTCAATACAAGATGCATCAGCTTCCAAAGCATCTGCTTCCAAGGTACCTGCTAAACCGCATATTCCTATTGGGAAACGCAGACCTCTAGAACAAAAGTATGATATATTAAAACACTTGGCCCAAGTACCAGCCATGTTATCAATTTTGGATGCTTTGAATCTGTCAAAAGATCTTCGGGAAGCACTCATCGAAGCTTTGTCAAGTCCTCGGGAGTTTGAAGCTGAAATTTCTGCAGCTGAAATCTATCACATAGAGAATAATCCTGCAGAATGCCATGCAGTGATATCTTTTACTGATAAAGATGAAGATGATGTTGTGCATGGGCACATAAAACTTTTCTACTTATCTGGAAAATTCAATGGTGTAGATGTTCGAAGAGCTTTCATTGACAATGGTTCAGGAGTCAACCTCGTGCACATTCGTACACTTCGTCGATTGGGCCTCACGAAATCTGATTTATCTCCTTCTACCATGATGTTACAAGGATATGATAAAAATTAACAAGAACCACTGGGAGATGTTACACTCAGAACTCAGTTTGGAGATCTTGTATCCAATTCGGATTTCATGATTGTTGATCAAGACTCAGCTTTCAATATCTTGCTTGGAAGACCCTGGCTACATCAGCATGCGGCTATTCCTTCATCATACCATCAATGTCTCAAATACTGTTTCGATGGTCAAGTTGGAACATTGTATGGCGATAAGGCCCCGTTCAAGACATGTGAGTCTCAATACATTGAGGCGGAATTTTATCACATGAAGGGAATAGAAAAATCTAAAAAGAAGGAAATTACCAAAGTTAATGCTCCATATGGTTTGGATAAAATTCCAATAAATCCATTTTCACATGTGAGTACAGATTATGTGTTACCTATCAGTCAAATTGACAAAATAGGCCCGAATCAAAATACTCTTATGGAAAGATCCATAATGTCAATTACGGCGATCGATCCAGACAACATGGGAGAAATTGGTAACCTACCAAGCAGTGATGAAAGCAGAAGTGGTGACGTTTTCATTTCATCTGCTTAAGTCCAACAAGTCAATACTTCGCTAATCAGGCCAGAAGAAGTTATAGCAACATCAGAGGTGAATAATGATGTTGATTCTCAATCCATCATCTCCTCTTTATTTCCCAAAGATGACCTTTTATCATCAATAGGGTCGGAAATGGAAGCTTCTTCTTCAAAATGTGAAAATTTTGAAATATCTTATGATCATGAGAATTTTGTCTTTTTCTTCTACTTTGCAAGTAGAAACGGAAGAAATAACACATAATGAAGAGGAAGAGGAAGATCTTAGAGATGATCCTCCAGCATTTGAAGAGGGTATCTCTACCACTGTGGATGAACTTAGAGAAGTAAATCTGGGTACAGAGAAAGATCCATGCCTCACTTTAATTAGTGCGGCCATGACCCTTGAAGAGAAAGAGATGTATATTTATTTTCTAAAGCAAAATAAAGATATTTTTGCTTGGAATTATACAGAAATTCCTGGGCTTGATCCTGATGTTTCTACTCATCATTTGGGTTTACCAAATGAACATCGAGGTTTTATGCAAGCCGCGAGAAGAACACACCCAACCTTTGCTTCCAAAATTGAAGTTGTAGTGGATAAGCTGATCAAAGCCAAATTCGTCAGAGAAGTCCAATATCCCAAGTGGTTGGCTAATATTGTCCTTGTAAAGAAGAAGAATGGACAAATTAGGGTTTGCATCGATTTCAGAGATCTTAATCGGTATTGTCCTAAAGATGATTTCCCAGATCCGATTACAGAACTCTTAATTGATGCGACGACTGGCTATGAAGTACTTTCTTTCATGGATGGATATTCCAGATATAATCAGATCCGAATGGCCCCAGAATATGAGGAATATATAGCCTTCAGAGCTCCTCAAGGTGTGTTTTGTTACCGGGTGATGCCCTTTGGTTTATAGAATGCAGGTGCAACGTATCAACGCGCCATGCATCGTATCTTAAAACCTCTTTTAGGGAAGTTTTTTGAATTATATGTATATGATTTGGTGGTTAAATCCAAACAACGTTCTAATCACTTGGCTGATTTGGAAGTCATATTCCACAAGCTTCGACAACATAATTTGAAGATGAACCCCTTAAAATGTGCTTTTGGGGTAACCTCAGGAAAATTCCTCGGCTTTGTTGTACGCCATCGTGGTATTGAAGTTGATCCTGAGAAGGCCAAATCAATCCTTGGTGTGTCACCTCCTCAGAATTTGAAAGAATTAAGAGGAATTCAAGGACACTTAGCCTATATTCGGCGTTTCATCGCCAATTTGGCAGGAAAAAGTTTACCCTTTACCAAATTATTGAAGAAAGGAGTCACTTACCAGTGGACTGAAGAATGTCAAGAAGCATTTGATGTTCTCAAGAAATACCTCTTGAGTCCACCAGTACTCATGCCACCTGTTGAGGGTAGACCGCTTATCCTCTATGTGACAGCTTTAGAGCGATCATTGGGTGCCTTTCTCGCTCAAAAGAATGATGCTGGGAATGAAAATAGTCTCTACTATCTCAGTAGAACTATGCTTGAAGCAGAAACCCGGTATTCAAGTATTGAAAAGTGCTGCCTAGCATTAGTATTTGCAGTTCAGAAACTGAGACACTACCTGAAACATCACGAGGTCCAATTGGTATCTCGTAATAATCCGCTCAAATTCATCCTTAGTCGTCCAATGCTTACAGGACGTCTGGCAAGGTGGGAGGTTATTCTACAGCAGTTCGACATTCAGTATGTGTCTCAAAAGGCAATTAAGGGGCATGCTCTGGCTGGTTTCCTGGCTGAACATCCTTCAGTGGAAGACACGTATTCAGATATCGAACTCCCTGATGAGGAAGTTTTCTCTATTCAAGAGAGTCCTCAAACATGGGAAATGTATTTTGATGGTGCTTCTAGAAGTCCAACATGGAAGAAAATGGAAAATCCTAAATTCAACAATGATGGTTTAGGAATTTTGCTCATTTCTCCAGATAAGGCAGTGTTACCTTATTCCTTTTTGTTGTGGGAAGGTGGTACCAATAATAAAGCTGAATACCAAGCTCTCATTACAGGCTTAGAGTTAGCGCTTCAAGCATAAGTGAATCACTTAAAGGTGAAAGGTGATTCAGACCTGGTAATCAAACATGTCAATGGGGATTATTCCATCAGAAAAGAAGAATTAATCCCTTTGTATGATTACGTCAGAGAGTTAATGTCGGAATTCCCTTCAGAACCGACATTTTCTTATGTCACATGATCACAAAATTCTCAAGATGATGCACTGGCTAATATAGCCACAGCATTAGCAGATCCAAATCGGGACGAGACAACCATCTGTATTGCCCACCATCGTGCAATTTCACCTTATGTTCAAGTCATAACAGAGGAAATTAATGAAATTAGTCCCATTCCTGAACCGTATGGTCATACTACAGGATGGATGTCACCTATCAGGGTATACCTTCAAAATGGAACACTTCCACCTGATAGAGCCGAGAAAGAACAAATCTGGCGACGTGTGGTCAATTTTACTTTTTATGATAGCCCAAACCACCTCGAGAAAATTCTCTACAAACGTGGTTTTGATGGAGTTCTCTTCAGATGTATTGATGGTGAAGAGGCAATGGCTGTCATAAAAGAAGTGCATGCAGGAGTCTATGGTGCCCACCTGTCTGGACATAAACTGTCTGATCAAATTCGAAGGCTTGGATACTTTTGGCCTTCAATGATACAAGATTGTGTTAATTTCACAAAGAAGTGTCATTCATGCCAAGTATATGCCAAATTCATTCATAAACCTCCAGAGTTGCTTCATACAGCTAAATACTCATGGCCATTTTCCACATGGGGAATGGATATAGTGGGACCTTACCCTTCATCTACGGCCAAGCAGTTTAAGTATATTTTTAATGCTACTGATTTCTTTTCCAAATGGGCAGAGGCAGTACCTCTCAAAGAAGTCAGTTCTAGATGCATTGTTACCTTCATCAAGTCTCACATCAATACTAGATTTGGTGTCCCTCATACCATATTGACGGACAACGGCACCAACTTATGTTCTTCTGAGGTAAAGAAATTGTATCAAGAATACAACATTAAGTCCAACCATTCATCTCGATATCATTAGGCGGCTAATGGACAGATAGAAGCATTCAACAATACTCTTTCAAATATACTGCAAAAGATGGTGGATAAAGATAAGAGGTCATGGCCTGATAAACCCTTTCATGCTTTATGGGCTTATAGAACTACCACTCGCAATGCAACACGGTCAACTCCATATTCATTGGTATATGGAACAGAAGCAGTCTTGCCAATCGAAGTTCAATTGCCTTCAATCAGAATAGCCATTTGTGATAAGTTATCTACAGATGAGCAATCCCAAAAGCGGTTGAATGAATTGGAACAGTTGGATGAGAAAAGATTGTGCACTTTGCACCACTTGGAAATCTATCAGAATCGAATAGCACGAGCTTTTAACAAAAAAGTTCGTCTTCGTTCATTCATTCAGGGAGAATTGGTATTGGTTCTCAGAGCACCAATGATACCAGTAAAGAAGCCTCCCAAGCTTGAACCAAAATGGGAAGGACCTTATTCAATACATAAGGTCAACTCCAATGGAGCGTATTCTCTAATCTCAATGGATGGAGAACACATCACGACTCTATCTAATGCCATATTTCTGAAGAAGTATTTTGTATAAACACAAAATATTGTTCCCAGATCCAAATCAATCACATTGGTTCATGATATGTCCTACATGACACTAAAATGTATTATGTCCTATCTACATGACGTTAAACTGTACAGAAGTTCCTATATTTTGTCTGAGATGACATTAAACTATATTGTGTCCTAGAAACATGAAATTAAACTATGTGGCACATTCATCGTCCAGCATGACGATAAACTGTAAAAAGTCCCCAGAACTGATATCCTCATATTGGTTCACCTTAGTCCTAGCTACATGACTTTAAACTGTACAGCAATGTTCTATCGTCCAACATGACGTTTAACTGTAACAATTACTTGATTTGTCCTACATGACATTAAACTGTTAAAAATTTTCCTTTTTTTTCGTCCAACATGACATTAAACTGTAGAAAATTAGATGTCCATGGAACATGACACTAAACTGTGCAGCACCAGTTCGTCCTTGCTATATGACGTTAAACTATACAGCAATGGTCCAGTATGACTTTAAACTGCAACTTCGTCCCACACGACATTAAACTGTGAAAAAGTTCCCTAAACCGTCCAGCATGACCTTAAACTGCATCATCCCTGGTCCATGTATATGACTATAAACTATTTGCAAATCCCTTACGTCGAGCAAGACGTTAAACTGTGACGTCCTAACTACATGACGCTAAACTGTATAAAAGTCCCTTACGTCCGGAAAGACGTTAAACTATATAATCTCAAAGGTCCAGTATGAAATTAAACTACACCATTCACGGTCCATGCATATGACCTTAAACTATTCGCACTTTCGTCCGACATGACGTTAAAATGGTACACTCTTTTGTCCTTACTGCATGACAATAAACTGCACAATCCCCCTTTCGTCCAATATGATGTTAAACTGTATTGTCCCCATCGTCCTAACTACATGATGCTAAACTGTACAGAAAGTCCTTGATATGTCCTACATGACTTTAAACAGTTATTTTGTCCCTGATACGTGACACTAAACTATGCAGCACCAATATTCCTAACTGCAAGACTTTAAACTGCATAGTCCATGAATATGTCATACATGACATTAAACTGTGCATCGTTAAGGTTGTTATTACCTCTTGTTTCTCACACCGAGTATGACTCACGTGAGCTTAGAGAGAACATCAACCGTAACACTCTCTTTGGGCCCCTAACCATGTTTAAGTCCCAAAAACATTTTTTATTAGATCATTGTCTCCAAAAACAATCTCTTCACATCGGTTCACCACCATCTCATATGATGTTGATTCATGAAACCGCCCCTGGAATCAATATCATTACATTTATTCAATTTCGTCCTTGTTATATGACGTTAAACTATACAACACTTTTGTCCGGTGCGACAATAAACTACAATATTCTTGGATTTCCTCATTTGATAAGGAACCATTATTGACATTGATTTTTTAAATCATGTTTCATTTTCAAAAGACTATGTGCATACATGGTAATGCCTGAACTTTTTATCTTAGGTTAAACCATCATTTCACTAAAGTCCCCTTTCACCCTTCACATGTACGAACCAAATTTGTACAAAGGGTAATTCTAGAACTACGTAGGCTTGATTCCCATCCTTATGGGATACGTAGGAACATTAGAGTATCCCTCGAATCCAGTCCCAAGTCTTTTGGGCCTAACCCCAAATTTCACTTTCAGTCCCTTGGCTGAAAAGTCCTCATGAAAACACACACTGTGTATTCATTATTATGGTCCGAATTCTATGACCCTAAACTAAGATCACTCATACTTTTGTCCTCCATGACGTTAAACTGCATTTCAAGAACTACGTATGGCTTGATTCTCATTCTTATGAGATACATATTGAAGTCCAAATTTCAATTCAGGACCCAGACACAACATGATTATGGTTTTCATTGACCTATGTATCTCTATATACATTGAACAATAGCCATCATTATGTGTTATAATCCTAACCTTAAATATTTTCAGATCTTCATAACCCTTTTCATGACTTCTAGTCACAAAAATGTCAAAATTCTGAGAATTATTTTGCTTGACTATGCAGCATGTGCCCATAGGTGGCCTTGCATAAACAGTCCACATAACAGACATGTCCGCTAAAAGATGCTATTTATTTGACCATGCAGCCAATGCCCTTAGGTGGCCCTGCATATTTCAACCCCCTAACGGGTTTGTTAAATAATGGTAACTTCATTCTTGGGAATAATGCCTCTTTGGTCGTTATTTGTCTTAAACGACAGTATGTAGGGATCCGCAAAAAATATCCATCCTTAACATATTTGTCCCATATCATTTTTCATGATCTGAAAGTATTCAAGTCTACGGTTTATTCTTCTTCCCTACGTTTGGGTCAGACCTTCGTAGGAGTGATATTCATCCAGTTCTTCGATAATCTTGTCTGAAAATATATTCTCCATATTCATGTACCTATTTCCATATAACAAACTCTATACTTTAGAAAATTTGAATCTCCATAAACATTCACTGGCTTTTATCACTAGGAAAGTAAATTTCTAAGAGTTCTTTCGCCTGACTATGCAGCACGTTCCCATAGGAGGCCTTGCATAAATAGTCCATATAATAGACTCGTCAGCCGAAAGATGATATTTATTTGACCATGCAGCCAATTCCCTTAGGTGGCCCTGCATATTTCAACCCCCTAACGGGTTTTTGTCAAATAATAGTAACTTCATTCTTGGAAACTACTTCTTGTAATGCCTTTTATCTTTTTTTCATATCATTCCTCAGATTCAAATATTCTTAAGCCATAGTTTACATATTTTCCCTCATACTTGAGTATGGTAATATGTTTTCAGATAAATTTTCAAGGAATTGAATCCTTTTTAGTACATTTCGGTCAAAGCTATTTCGACCTTAAACATTAGCCCTTTTATGTACGACGTGCATGACTTTAAACTGCCCACAAAAGACAAAGGAACTCTGAATAAAAGTCAAGTTCCATCTCACTAAACATACATTCTGTATGATTTAGGTAATATTGAGCAATTAAAAGATTCAAAGTTTGTAGGGTTATTTGTAATAATCCTAGAAAAAATCAAACTATGCTTCCTAGGCCCATTGGCTTAAGTAAATTTGAAGCAGGTAATAAAATAATGCAGGTAAAAATGATTGAAGATGAAAGTGTTTTTCATTGATACACAAGAGTTAGAAGGACATACACAGACTGGAGTCTCTTCTCTTTTTCGAGAATTACAAGAGTCTTTCAACATAACACTTCATTTGATTTATGGCATCCCAAGCTTCATCAGCAACCACCTGGAATTCATTCATTCAATTGGATACAAAAAGAGATGCAGTGATACCAGCTCTTCTTGGAACAATTGTAAGAGGATGTTCTTGAGTGCGGTTTGAGAAAATTTTCTGCGGATCAAACAGTGATCTGTTTCTGTCCAAGGGACTTGGAAGATGGATACATGGATTTGAGAATGGATCATTGGAAGTAAAGAGCCATTTGGAGAGAGTACTCTTTTCAGATATTGCTCTAATACCATGTTTCTCTTCTCTCCACCAACTGGTAGTAGAAAACATTTCAGCCCATGGGTTTGCCATTTTCATATCTACATGGAAATGGAATGGAAGGAGAATTTGAATGTTCACACCATTTTTGTTGCTCTTAATGCACAGCAAAACCGAAATGAAGAAGTAGCAGCGCAACTGCATTTTAGGTGTATAGTTGTTTTCATTTGGAACATTGACTCCTTGCAAGTGACCATGACCACATAGAGACAGGTAGATGCTATGTGAGAAATTAAGATGATATTTCTTCAAGTACTTAGCCAAATCTGGGAGAGTGTTGTTGCAGATATCATAGTAATCATGGCCAATGATGTTCATCATGTCATCAATCCGCTTACTATCGAGTTCATCAGCCATTCCAATTCCATTGGAAACCACTGAATCTGCACAAAATATGAATAAACTAACTCTTAAATTGGTTTATTTTTAATATAATTTGTGAAAGAAATTTAAAAAATGGCTAAGGCATTAAGTCGCGCAAGTCTAAAAATGACACGCAAGTATTCGTGTGCCACGCTAGTTTTTGACGCGCAAGTATAAACCGCGCAAGTACAGATACCTTTATAGTAGTGAGACATCAAGGAAAACACTAGAAAACAGAGCAACATGTGCGGCTAAGGTGACCTGCACAACGAGAGCTCGAAGGTATGAAGTCCGGAAATCCGGATACTTGTACGGAGGTGAGGCCATGTATTTATAGGCCAGGAAGGCTATCTGCGCGCCGTACCCAGAGCGTTTAAGGCCTGCGCGACGCAAACTTGCGCGCCACCCTCTATTCAATGAAGACTTGTGCGCCCCCCTTTTCCTTTGGATGGATTCGATTTCCTCAGAGTCAAATCCTCATTTCTCTCCGGATCCAACTCTGAGGGGGGGACTTTTGTTGACGCTCCTTTCATCACAGAATCTAAAGATCGGAAAAGAGAATATCCGAGATCAAAGTGATTCATCCTTTGAAGAAAAAACATCAAAAATCGACAAAGTAATGAACAAAGGATCAACAACAACTACACCGCACAAGTTATCTCACTGTTGTGCAAGTCTACTTGCGCGACGCCCTTGGTCGCGCAAGTAACTTGCGCGACCTAAGTGGTAACTGCCCGGTAACCGCCCAGGGTCTTCTCCTGCCTATAAATAGACCCTGTGGGCCCCCCATTCGAGATGATGTTTTTCTAGAAACTCGGATTGAAGCTCCCGACGCCCAAGTCTCTTCTCAAAGCTAACGGAACACTTCTACGGTAATTTCTTACCTAGAACGGAAGATCTAAAGAGAGGGAGGAAGGCCTAAGTGTTGAAACTCATCAACACTTGCGCGCCTGAATGGCCAGCCCTTAAGGGGACTGGTCACACTTGCGCGCCGCCTTATTCCTTCAATAGAATTTGCACGTCCCTTATCTGGAAGAACCTCATGAGGATTATAAAGGGTTTAAAAAAGAGTCTCTCAAGTATTTCAATGCTGGTTGAAAATCGCGCAAGTACAACATGTGTCGCGCAGGTATACCTGTGCGACCAATACTTGCGCGCCCACGCAAGACTTGCATGCCTTTTAAGACTTGCGCGCCCCTACCTTCTTGGGTGCCCATCTTTCCCATTTTACCCCTCTTAAGCCATTTCACCATTCCTATTCAAGATTCAGTCTTCAAGATACTCTTCAAAGCCATTTATGGCATGATTTCTTGATTTGAATTCCTTATCTGAAAGGAATTCGGTGGAATATCTCTCAAAACCTAGTTATTTATACATCTTTATGTCACCAAAGATTGAGAGTTCGTTCATTCAACCTCATCCTTTAAGATGAGAGAATCCTTAGCCTGGGTCTCCTTTTCAGAAATAATCCCCAGTTATAAATCCTTTAATATGGGCATCTTCCTCAGGAGTAAGCCCCAAATTTTTAATGTTCCTAAACTTGGGAATCCTCTTCAGGATTAAGCCCCAATCTCAAATAACAGGAATCCTTCTTAAGAGTAAGCCCCAATCTCAAATGTGGGCATCCTTCTCAGGAGTAAGCCCCAAACCTTAATCCCTAACCTGGGTCACTTTTTCAGGAATAAGACTCATTCATAATCTTGGGCTTCCTTTTCATGAGTAAGCCCCATGTCCCCTAACCTGGGTCTCTTTTTCAGGAATAAGACTCAGTCATAATCTTGGGCTTCCTTTTCAGAAGTAAGCCCCAAGTCCCCTAACCTGGGACTCCTTTTCAGGAATAAGTCCCAGTCATAATTTTGGGCATCCTTCTTAGGAGTAAAACCCAATCATAAGTCCCCTCCTAATTTGGGCATCCTCTTTAGGAGTAAACCCTAAGATTAGAGTATTCAAATCTCTATAAATCACATATACCTTTATGGACCCAGTTCTTGGATTTTCTCTCTAAAAGTAAATCCTAAACCGTCATCTATTTGGGCAGTAATACATACATAAGTCCCAAACAATTTCTTATGATTGCATCTTTCATGGCACAATTGTCTTATTTTTACCAATACCTCTTGTTTCTCACACCGAGCATGACTCACATGAGCATAGAGTGTAAAAGTAATTATGAAATTCTAATTTGAGCCATCAACCATAAACATCATACTCCATTCCTCGAACTACGTGGGTTCTGATTCCTTTTCCAAAACAAAGGATACGTAGGTAGCCCCTTTATGGGTTCGATCCCAACTTTGAAATAATCCCTGTCCTTCTGAATGACGATAAACATCAAGTGCCCCACTGAGTGGTTTTAAAACCAGCCTGGTCATCATAATGACCAAGAGACTTTTATATAAATGTTTTGAAGGATACCATTGACCAAGAATCTCTAAAAAGTTATAGATGATTCTCTATTTATGAAGAACCTCGAATACATATAAATAATTCTCTAATTTTCTCATTGATAGTTAAAACTAAAGGAAAGTTCATTTTATACTTGGTAATGTAATAATATTCAAGAACATAACTTAAATCTATAAAGAGAGTCCCAGAGTAGACAATAAATTCCCCTCAAAAAGGTGTGATGAGTCCGACCTCCCATCCTCTCGACCAATCCAAATTCCTAAGCCTCATTAGTCCACAAGCTAATGAGTTCCTTCCTTTGGAAAGTAGGTCCAAACGTATGTGGAATCATTGGATGTTTCCGGTTCTACGAACAAACCCTCTAGAAACCGATCAGAACGTTTGAATCTCCCGTCCAGGAGGTCATCCCCGAAATCCGTGCGAAATAGTAGTTTATTCTAAACATTTGTTTTTAGCCTAAATTAAGAGAACCACTCATTCAGAAATTATTTAGTAAAGATATCACCCAATTCATCCAAATTTCCAAAAAACTGATCCTTCAAATCACAATTCACCCCTGAATTTTTAATAAATTGATACACCTTATATCAATTTCTTTGTATCTAAATAATTAAACCATAGCCTTTTATGTATCTATAGCACATTTATTTTTGGAGGAAATGTATATTGGATTTTCAACATGGCCTTTAAAATCAACTTGTTGAACCTCCATCTAAATGACTATGGTAAAATCATGTATAAATGATACGTACTCAGTTTCATCTATGAACAATTCTACTAATTTTTAATTCTCACTCTACCAAGCTACAGAACACTCTCTAAGAAAGAATGTGCAACCAAATGTAAACTTTTTTATCTTCATAATCCAATGACCATTCAATATTTTATGACCCTACAATATAAAAGAAGAAATATTTTGAATAGATCAATGAATATCAATTTTATTTTGATATATCTCTAACTTTTATGATTTATTTTGGGCATGAGGGACGGGTTACATTTTTCATTCTCATTTTTTATCGGGATTGTTTGTAACTATGCATTCTATAATCAAATTTCATGATATACATCTCAAGAAACTCATTAATTTTATTATCCTCTTGTTATTTTGGAAGAATAAATTCCCTACATTCATTTTCATATCATTATGTATATAATATACTAAGATAACGTTTTTTAGAAAATTGACATTGTCTCCAACTTTGGCCGAAAATACTTTCACATTGATGTCCATTTTATCTAAAAATTATTTTATGAATGTTTTTAATATTATGATATTAATTAGTAAATTCATTTTTTACCCATTTTTTAATTATTAAAAATGTATTATAATGATTCTTATTATAATATCCTAAGTGATGTACTTTTGAAATTTTACAAAAAATGTGAAAGGAGTTTTTATTTTAATATATATGGAATGAACATAATTTTCTTCCATATTGACCAATTAATGATTTTATATACATTTATAATTTTACAAGGTTATTTTAAAAGAAAATTATTTTTTTATTATTTGGGAAATATATAGATTTTAAATAAGTGATCAAAAATTAAAAAGGGTATTTTCCCATTAAATGTTTAATGTGATATTTTAAAAATAGTTTCCTTTTATGATAGAATCATTTGAATGTTCTTAATATATAATATTAGTGTGGTCTAATTATTCCATACATAATCCTATTATGTATGGTTAATTATTATGATGCAATGATTTTTATGAAGGCCATTTCATTTCCATGGGTCATGCTATGATTAAATGATTAAATTTTTAGGAATCTCATTTCATTCCCATAGGTTACACTTTGTTAAAATGTTTATGAAAACTATTTACTTTTCATGGGTTATGATATGATAAAGTTTTAAGATCATTTGGCACATATATATATGATTTTTATCATGTGAGGTGTGGAAAAAATTACATATAACCCAAATGAATTTGGTAGAATGGATATCTCATGAGATAAATAGAACTAGAATGGGTTGTAAACCCCATTTAGTAAGGTATAATATCCACTATGTTAGTCTTGGGATTGATCCATGACTACATTGATGTTTTGGAGATTAAAACCAATCATCTATTATTGCCTTTCATGTAATACTTTACTACTAAGGAAATGATTTTATATGCTTATGTGTATGACACAAATATATTTTTTATTCCAATATTTTTTCCTTATACCTCATGCTCATTAATTTCTCAATAATTCATGTAATATTATCTAATATGATTTATTCCATGATTCATGATTTCGATCTATGATATATAGGGTATGGTCTTCAAATTTTATTCTCGTATTCCCATAAACATATGCACATATTATGTTTATGTGAACCTTGATATCTACAATTTTCACCCTTACTTGTCATCTGAGATCACCCTTTTTAGTATTTCCATTACCTAGGTTATGAGTAAATGTATTATGAATGATATTTATAAGAAAAAGTATAGTTTAGAATAACATAATGGGAAATTATGTTGTTAATTTATGAAATTGTTTTTTTATGTTTACATGATTCCAAAAATACTAGACTTATATTATTCTATAATGGATCATAATGTTATTTATTGAATATTAATAGAAAAATATATAATATTAATGAAGGAAAATAATGGGACTCTATAGTTGGTATCAAATCATTATTTAGTTAAAATTATAATTTAGGATGATAAAAAATTAGGGAGATACCTTAGGATAGTCCTATTAATTAGAAAAAGTCTTATATTATCATAAAAAATGAATTTGGTTTTCGTAGAAAAACAACATTGTATGGATACTAAAATTGGATGGAGTTTTGGAATAGATGATTCTAGTGATAATATGTCTAAAAGGAGTTAGTAGATTCTATATTATCCATCATTACGATTCATGGTGAGTGTTCCTATACTATACTTTATTTTTTTCCTCTCAATCGGGATATACTTGGGATAATTAAAAATTTCTATAAAAACCATTTTAATGGATTCGATTAGATGATGACCACAAATGACCAAGGTTAAACATATAGTGTCATGAACTGGAAATAATATTTCATGACTTGTACATATTATAAATGACGTTTCATGATTCAGTGGTTTCCCATTATGTTTATTTGTCCTCACAATATTATTTTCTGGTTTATCCAATGACTAAAACCAGAAGGAAACATGTTAATAGAAAATTTGATTGAAACTAAAATGAGTATACTCTTAATTTATCCAAATTTTATAGGAAATAAAATAAAAAATATCATATCTTTTATTACACAATGCTATCCAGTTATGAATTATTCTTATATAAAAATTGATAAAAGAAGGGAATATCGTTATGTTGAGTCCCTCGAGAGAAAATTTCCACCTTATTCTAGTCGGTATAGTGATAGAATTATTTTTTAGAAATTGATCAGTACCATTGGTAGGATATTTTCCATTCTCTTGTGTTCAGAGAAAGAAACATTAATTTTTGTTATCTATCATTTTGAAAAATATTTATATCAATTATGGCCTCTTATCAATAATAAAAGAATTAATAAAATAAATTGAATTTATGTATTTTAATGTGTTTAAAATCATACATTTCATTAAGTACATTCTTTATATTATTTTTATAAGAATGGATATTTATCATCCTATTATATATAAAAATGAGGATGAATCTATTGGTTCCTATGAAGAAATATTTCAAAAACTTTTGATTTAATATTTTATTTTTGTCATAAAAAATTACTGTATATTTGATCCATTTTTTAGTGTCGTAAAGTCAACTCACCAAAGGGAATTGACCATAATAAAATTAAATAGCGGGGAAGAAATAATTTGATTTGTTATCGAGTTAGATGTTTATATTATAGTTACCAATTAATGTCTTGATTTGGATACTAAATGAAAGATCAAAATTTATGTATACTCTAAAAACCAGGGGGAAAATAAGATGATTCTTATTTTATGCTCTATGTGTTTAAGAAAACATAGAGGATGTTGAATTAATGAGATGGATAAATGTTTAATTGTGGAATGGAATCTCATCAAAAAAGAGAATTTTATAATGACAAGTATATATTTTATAATCATAATTAAAGAGAAATAACAACAAAATAAACCACCAACACTCTATTGTATCAAATGTATGGATTATGTGAATTATGTTAATCTATGATCAAATATAATAAAAAATTACAATTATTGATATTAGAAACCTTTTCTTCCAATAGACGAAGGGAAATATCACATGATCACTATTTCTAGTATGGAATATGATAATGATGTGATGAAACATAGGCTTATTATCCTACATAGAACTAAAAATTTATTTTTTGAATATTGATATTACCATTCATTAAGAGATGTATAATTTTCTATTGGAACCAAAATTCTACACAGATCATTAGATGATAAATTAGCTATGAAAACCTTAAATGGTATTGAAATTTCATATCAATACTATCATTATTCTTAGGTTGAACTTTTTGGGAATGTAGTTCTTGAAAATGCTATAATTATCATATTGTTTAACATTCATATCATCTTATGTATGGTTTGTATTTATATCTATAAATACCACATTACATGAAAATTAAGGGAACTCATATTATATATTTTAATCTATCCTATGAACTTAAACATAGTTAAATTATTAATATAAAATTCTGATGGAAAACGTATCCATTTTATGGGTCCTGATTCTTTTTCAAAAGTGGTGAATATCTTTGATGGATTGAGAGAAATTCAATATCAATGACATACCAATTTTAGAGAATATTTTTGATATATTAATATAATATTATACAAGTATTCCACTAAATTGTGATGTTTTTTTCTCCAAATAACCCATTCATGGTGCTAAAAGTAATTCAAATATTCTTTATAGGTGTCCCTAATTGATTTTTTGGAATTAAATAATAAAATTTATGAGAACCACGAAAACAAATTTATTTATCCATGAACATCTCCAAGGGATGCACCATCTCTTTTTTTATTGAGAGTATATATGTATCAATGTGACTCTATATTGATTACTGAGAACCTGACAAAATCACTATCAAGAACAAGTATCATATACCCCGTATTGATGATATATTTCATCAACAGAGTGAATGAAAATAATTTTCCAAAATTGATCTTCATTATGGATATCATAAATTGTGGGTTGGGAAGGTTTATATACCTATGACAACATTCTATACTAGGTATGGACGCAATTAATTTATATTGATGTAATTTGGTCTTACTAATTCCCATGATATCTTTATAGATTTAATAAATAAAAAACATAAAGATCACCTTGATCAGTATGTGGAGGAATTTATATAAGATATTCATATGTAATAAATGTTTAATAATGATCATGAATATAACATGGGGATTTTACTAATGTTCCTGATGAATGAGAATAGGTATGTGATATTTTATAATATGGAATTTTTTGTACATAAAGTATCAATTTTGGGATATATAATCTCACGGGGGGGGGGGGGGGGGGGGGGTTATCGATAAACACATCAAAGGAAGATTTTTTGGAACATTGTCCCAGAACAAATATTTGATGTTAGAACAATATTTTTCTGGGTTTTTATGGATATTATCTATGTTTTGTGGAGAATTTGTCATGACCCTCAAATCTACTCACCATGATTACTTGAAATAGAGAAAAGATCCTATGGATAGATGATTGTGAGGAAAACTTCAATGAACTAAAGAAAATATTAGTTAAATTTTTTGTCCCATACCATATAGTTGAGAAGTCATTTTATATATAGTGATGAATTAATGAAGTTATTGGGATTCATCCACATGATGAATGATATGGTGATAACTTATTGATCACAAAATTTAATGATTTAAGAGAAAATATACCCAACACTTAATTTATAGTTAGCTATATTTTTATTTTCATTAATGGTATATAGGTATTGTCTTTTCATAGAAATTTTTTATTTATATAACCTTCATAAATGTATAAAGAATATTGTTACACAAAAATAGTTGAATATAATCCAAATAAGATTGTTCAATTTGAATAAAAATTATGATTAATCAATACATTACCACCATGGAAAATCCATCAATGTGGATAATGGTTTGAGTTATACAGATCATGCTAGAATATCATTGATAAGGATAAATGAGATCCAATATATCTGGATTTTAAAATAATAGATGTCTCAATCTTGAAGGAAGGCGGTAATCCTTTCTTTCTAAAAATAATTTTTACCATATATTTGTATGTGGTTTAAAGAGCCATATAAGGATGATGTGTAACTGTAGATGATCGTAAAAAATGGAATTGTTTTCATCATTTATTATAATAAAATAAAATTATTTAGGAACCATGTATGTGGTTCCTATATACTAGTTCTGAAGAATGGTCAATTGAATTAGGTGTGTAGTTCATCATTCTATATTTATCCTGGAAGTATAGAGATGTGTTGATTTCTAAAATATTATTTCCAGTTAAACAACATAAAGAGATATATTATGGATTATAAATATTGGTTCCAGGTATTTTATCAAATAAAGGGTGATAGATAGATATCTAATGGGTTTTTATAGCCATTACCCATTCTATAAAGGAAATAGGAAAACATCACACTGTAATTTATCATCACACTCCCTATAAAATATAAATGTTATAATGAGATTTGGGATGTAGTTGATCACATTAAAAGGTCATCACAAATTATAAATATCAGATAATAATTATAATTGGATCATTATTATAGTAAATATATTAATGAAGTTTTATGGGTTCATGAAGTAAAACATTCTATGGTATATAACAAGGATCCTAGGTTTACCTTAACGTTAGGTTGAATTATTTAGAAGGATTTTGGTACAAAGTTGTGTTTAAACAATACATACCATCCCTAGAGAGAAGTATAGTCTGAGAGAACCATTAAAACAATTTATTATATGATGATATATTTTTATATGTATTTTAAATATAGTTACATTCAACACAATCCTCCAGTAATGTTTTCCTACCACATGAAATTTCAACAGTGAATTCAGATGGATCCTTATGAATCCCTCTAGAGAATAAATTGCAGAACATTAATTTTCAATGATGATGTTGATTAAAAAATAATATTCTAATTCAAGATAGATGAAAAATGGTTGATAATACCATATCTATTCAATAGAATATCATGGAAGTTATGAGTCAACTAGATAATTATACTAATAGTCATCAATGAGATCTATATTTTATTGTTGGTGAGAAAGTGTTTCTATGGATTTATCATAGGATGATGGTTATGAGATTTTGTATTAATTTCCTATTGATCACTATGTATATATCACCCTTCTTTATTCTTGATCGATTGGGGATGGTAGTTTTTTTCTTTGTGATTCCGCTAAACCTCTCTCATGCTCACAATCTATTTCATGTATATCTCACAAGGAATTCAGTTCCTAATACATCACATATAATAAACATAGTAGACATAAAACTATATGATGTGATTTATAATGATGAAAAAAAGTAAAATAATTTTGTTATATAGGTAAAGTGATATTGAACAATACTACTCATCTTGTAAAACTTTGATAGAGAAACAGAAAATTCAATGAAGTTATGTCAGACTTGGAGGATATGATGATGTAGAGAAAAACTCATTTTTTAATTCATACTAATGGGATATAAAATGTGAAGATAATTTTTGGGAGTTTAATTTTACACCGTAATATTTTAAAAATTTTAAAATTTTAAATAATTTTATTCTCTTCGATTTTCTCGGTCCTTCGGTGAAGACGGAGGTGCCTGCACCTTCGATCCCCCCCATGGGGGGGGGGGAGAATCATCGACTTGCGTGAGACCATGGGTTTTCCTCCCCTTTTCAAACCCCGACTTCTTTCTCCTGTTTCCGCGGATCTCGCTGAGTCCCAAATCCCCAGAGCTGTTCGAAGGGTACCCTAATCTTCAACTTTCGACCTCGGAATACTCAGAATCTTCTGTTCTTCTGAATCATACCTTGATTGAATGATTGAGAAACCGACGTCCTTATGTGGATGAATTCGATAGATTTATCTTCTGCTCTTGGGATCTTCAGGAAAGAGTGGTTGTTGGTCTGTTCGAAAAGTGGAACATAATGATTCAGTTCAAGTCAGAAGCAGATCTTATTACAGCTTGGTCGAGAGCTTTGTGTAGCTTCAATGGATGTCGCTTATTACTTTTACAGTGGTCCTTCGAGCTTCATATGCACCATTACTCGCCTTCGATAGCGGTATGGGTAAGCTTCCCTAATCTTCCACTGCTTTTCTAGAATCCTGCTGTTATTCGCATGCTAGGTAACCTTGTATTAAGGTTTTTGTGTTCTGGTTCTCGGACAGATGTTGTGTTCCACCTGGTTAATCCATAGGTTTTTGTGGAGCTGGATGCCTCTCAGACTCCTTTTGATTATGTGTGGAATACAATTGGAGTGGAGTATAGGTATAAAAAATAGGTGGTCTACTAGGACTGGGTGGAGTTTTGTTCTTCTTTTCATCGCTTGGGTCATTCAGTGGCCATTTGCAATAGGTGATGTCCATTGAAGGCTCGTTCTCTGGATAACAGGGTGTCTACTCGAAGGGAGGGTGATGCTTCAGGAAGGGCTTCAGAGGCTGATGTGAGTGCAGGGCCATGGAAGATAGAAATAGACTCTGAGGGTGGAGGTAAAGAACCTCTTCTTCCAGTGGGGGAACGACAATTGGCCGAGGAGTATATGAGGATGGTTGTGGATGGACATGATCATGTACATGCGGAAGTAAATGTTATGGGCAAGGAGATGGAGGTTTCTGAGAGTGAGCTTCATGTTCTATATGAGGGAATACCATAAGGGAGTGGTAGGGAGGTCTAGCCTCCAGTGGCGGGTGATAAAAAGGAGGATTCTAGATGTGAGTTGATTGAGGATAGTGAGGAAGTTGTGGCCTCTTTTTCTATGGTGGATGGATTGGAAGGGTATATGATGGCTGTTGAAGGAGATTGATTTTTGGATCATAGAGAGGGGGAGGTTCCCCCAAAACATGAAGTGGAGGACAAGGGATCTAGATCATTTTTAGAAACGTTTTCCACAGGTGGTGGAGTTATGGATGTCTCGACCTGAAAATTTATCCCTATGAGCAACATGTTTGAAAGCCTCATCAATATTGGTCTTGATTCAAGTTTATGTGCTATATCTGAATGTGTGGGTGTGGGTGTTTGGGTTCCCATGATGGATCCAAGTAGTGGATGTTTGGGACAAGAGGATGTTTCCAGGCCTGTGGAAAATCCTATTGATGGGGTTAGATGCCTTGTTCAGATTGACAAGAACATTTTGAACCAATGAAGGGAGAGGAATAGGGGGGACAATGGTAGTGGCTTTGAAAATATTCTAGGTAAAGGGCAGGAACATAATGGGGATGGTAAATAAAATATGAGTGGACCGGCTAGTCATTCATATAGCGATATAGTTCAAGGTGGGAAAAAGAGGTTGGATGAGCGTGAAGGAATGTTATCTGCAACTCCAACAAGAAGAACTTGGAAAGACTATTCTTATCATCCACGCCCAGCAAGAACCATATCATCTTTTATTAATGGGAGTGGAGTGATTCATGCCTTTAAAAAAGTTATCTTAGTCGAATAGTCCGGTGGAATTCAATTGTCTCATGTTCAGACAAGGATGTGGGAGTCTGGTATTTTTCAGAGGCATCACGTACCGTCCTCTGTTTGGGAATCGGCCACTGCGGATGACAAATCTGGATTGGGATGTGACGACGATTACAGGTACTATGATTTGGAGTGTGGTGCTTTTTCTTTTTATGTGTTTGAACTTCAAGTGTTGGTTTGTGTTGTTGCAGGTCATTTGGAATTGATCTGTTTTTGTTTTGGAGCTATTTTGGGAATCAACAACCCATAATCGGGCTATTATAATGAAAAAAATGTTCTTCTAAATGAATTTTTATATACAATACCATTAAAAACATGAAATTATATTTTATAATGTGAATAGAACTAACAAAATTATGATATATATAAGGTTTATGCATGTATAAAACAAATCTATATTTTATCAATTGATTGAAATTAAAATAAAAATCATCTGTATGTAAAATAAATGAATTTATGAAAAACTGTTTTTATGCATAAAATTTGTTTTCATAGTAATATATTAAATTAATCATTCTTGATGAATTGTTTTAAAATCATTTATAATTAATACATCCAATAAAATTTTTCATCATTCCTCTATTATTTTTATATTCATGGGATATGAATAAATATATTTTTATGGATAAAAACACTAATTTTTTTATAAAAATATAGTTTTTCGAGTTATGAAACATATATTAAAATTATGTTTTGATATTTTTATAATATTTATTTTATTATAATTACTTAATTTTTTTTTAAAAAAAATTCAAAATTATCTAATGCTGAATTCCTAATAAATTTTAGAAAGCATTAAGTGTTCGATTAATATCGAGGAATACATATTTTTATTAAAAAATATATTTTCTATTGAAAATTCAAAATATTGATTTTTTTTAAAATATTTTTTAAATTAGATTTTTATTATTCAAATTTTTGTTATTGGAAAATATATAATTTTTAGTTTTTTATAAAATATATTTATACATAATTAAACATTTTCATTGGAAACCCTATATTCATCCCGTTTGAAAGTTTGATTTAATTAAAATTATACCACTTTAATGAATTTATTTTGATAAAATAGATTAGATATTAAGAAAAATAATGATTTATATTCTTCAATAAATTCATCTAATGTTTTGTTCAAATTTTTTTGAAAAATCATTAGAAAATATGTAACCATGGTTATAGTTAAAATAAACTTATAGAGAGTTAAAATAAATATAAAGGGGTTAATATAACAAAAAAATTAAATAAATTATATTTAAAATAAATTTTTTTATCCTATATAATATTATATATAGTAACGGTTCATTTTGGATCCATACAGAGTGAATACAATGTGAATATATTCAACTCATTGCATAAATTCCCAGTGTGTCCTCTCCCCCAGTTATTAAGGGACACCCCCTTACCTCTCCTCTCCACACATAAAGTGCCATTTAGTTCATAAAATCCCTTAGAAAATAAATTTATTAAATTCCTCCCCAAAATTTTGAATCACTATATTTATTATAAAACCATCTTATGAAGTATTTATGTATAAACTTAAAGACATTTTCCGAAGAATATGTGTAGTTCTTAACCAAGTGTTTTCATTTTTTTTCTTATTAAGCCTCCTTAAAAAAATCATACACTATAATTAAATAATAAAAACATCATATTATATACAATGATATTTTTAAATTTTAATTTATAAAAATATATCTATATCCACTTTCATCAATCTGGGAGTAGAACATTCGATCATGGGTAGAATAAACTTCTACCCCATAAACCGATGCAATTGTTTTCATAACCATCTGTCAAGGATGTATGTAATGAACAATTTAATAAATATATATGTTATTTATGTAATAATTATAATTATTTAATTATAATATAACATATAAATTTTTATGTTCTATCTTTTTTAAAATTATAACGTCACTCATACATACGTGTGAACTACCACCACCACTAAGTGATATGTTTCCTTATACACCTTGTTTTGAATTAGATTTTACAATTCATAGATTTAGTGAATATTTATTATATATATATTATTTATATAATAGTGATTCTATAAAAGTGAATTTCAATTTACCTTTCCTTTTTATGTATGTCAAAAAATCAAAATAACGTTCATGTTTACGTTTGGCCTTTAATCTCCAAGAATGTAGAACTTCAATTTTTATATCTCTAAATTTTATGGATGAATATAAATATGTATGAAATGAATATATATTATATTTATATCACGAATATAATTTTTTATTTTATGAAATCATGGTCAAATATTGAGGACCAGAACTACTAATTGAAAACATACATGCAAGTGATGTCGTGATAACATAAAAAGGTGATTTGAACAAAAATTATTAATAAACGGGTGATAAAAGTTTATAATTAAATAAATATTTTATTATATTTATGAATATTATGCTTTATAATATATATATATATATATATATATATTTAATATTGGTGGTTTAAACACAAACTAATGAAGTTGGACTTCTGGTAAGGGTTTTATGTTACAATATCATTATTTGTCAGATTTGCTTATGATTATGTTTCTAATTAATAAATATCATGATATTGCTCTCAATAAACTCATTATATTTCTACTATTGTTGATATTTCATGATAATAAATGATTTTTCTTCATTTTCCTATATTTATATACTCATGATAAAAAATATATTTTTAAGAAAAATCAAATTTATTTCTCTATTTGATCAAAAATCCTTTCTCATCCATGTATTTGTTTTTAAAAATGTTTTCAAGACTGTTATTTATATTATATAATGATTTATAAATAATTTTTACACATGTTTAAATAATTTTGAAATTTTTTTAAATAATTCTTTTATTCTTTTTATAAATTCTGTACTTGTGACTTTTTACGAGACACTGGAGAGGAATATTTTTTTAACATATTCCTCTTGAATAGAATTTCCAAATATCATGACCAATAATTTATTTGATCCATATTATAAAATTTTTAAATGATATTTTCAAATAAAATTTTTTCTTTAAAATTTCATACAATTATTTATTTCAAATATTCTATTTCAAAATAGAAAAGTGTATTTTCCTACAAAAATGTTCAGGGTGATATTTTAAAGAAATTTACATCTATGATATAATCCTTTGATGTTGAAAAATATTTTCAATGTATATGATCCAATGTTACAATCCTTAATCATTCTCTATATGGTTTAGGATTATTATGAAAACATTTTTATAAAACTGGATTCTTCTTCATGGGTTATCCTATGATTAAATTGTTAATTTTTTATGAAATTAATTTCTTTACCATAGGTTTTCATTTGTTAAAATGTTTATAAAACTTTTTACCTTTTACCTAGTTATGTTATGAGAATATTTTCATTATATTGTCTTAAGAATATGTTTGAATTCCACTATGTGTTGTGTGGTCCAAGAATTATATATCCCTCTAATGCATTGGGTAAAAATATATTTCTCATGAGATATATAGAAATGGAATGGTGTGTTAACCTAGTTTAGTATGGTACTCTATCCACTATTATAATATTTGTATTAGACCATGATTACTATGATTGTTTGAGGAGTGAACACAATCCACTATGATAATCATTGAATCAATCCTTTACTTCTCGGTAAATGATTTTCTTTTATTAGGTGTATACCAAAAATAATTATTTTATGAAAATATTATGCTCTCATGGATCATGTTCCTGGATTCCCTTAATATTAATGAATTTTTACCTAAAAATATGTATTCCATGTTTAATTATTATTAACTACGATATGCATGGTATGTTTTCAAATTTTACTCTCATATCACCAATACATTTTACTATGTTATCTTTAAATGATTATTGATGTCTCTCTTGTTTACCCTAACTGAGCATCAATTCTAATCCTTTCTTGTGTTTCATTTCCATATATTTTAGAAAACGGTACTATATATGATATTTATAATATAGGTACTATTTTTGATAAACTTAATTATATATGGTGAAGGTTACTTATAATCTTATGTTTTATGTATCTAGGTTTTGAAAGGTATTAGCCCTATATGATTCTGGTGTGAATTTTAATGTTATGTATTGATTATTCATGTAATAATATGTACACTATATCTTTGAAAATATGGGTTTACATATCAATGGATTATTTTATCATCCACTGAAAAATTATCAATAATAAAGGATATTTGTAAAAGTATGAGACCTATGGAGAGATAATAAAGGTATGATATTAATATTGGTGATATGATAGTTTTGTGGTTCTCTTGGTCATTCAATGTCCTGTTGTGGTGAATTTAAAAGTTAATAAAGATTAAAATAACTTATTATACATTAAAGTAGAGTTCTAACATGAACTTAATATTGAAGGAATTTTTAATTTTAGGTTAATCATTTAAATTCAAAAAAATATAGAAATATTTTTGAAAATTACATGCAAGGTCGAGGAAAATATTATTATAAAAGATAGAAAAAAGTGAGTGGAAGAAAAAATACTTCAATTACTAGGATAAATATGTATTATCCTTTTAAAGAAAAATTTTAAATTATTTATAATGTTGATAATTATGAGAATACACCAACAAAAAATATAATTACATTTTGGAATTCCTTCAATGAATTATTAAAAGATTTAGAAGAAAATTTAGTGAGAATAATTCATTATAATTATGAATAATAGAATCATTGGTATTCTATTTAGATGTTATTCATCTCATATGATATGTAATATGAATCTATTAAAATAATTTAATGGAAATGTTAATTTAATTGTGTGCATCAAAATTGAAGTAGACATTATGGTAAAAGGTAGTAGAAACACTTAATGGTTATTGAAAATTTGAATAATACCTATTTTATTTATGCAGATATATTTCTTAATTATTTATTTAGAATTAATCAATCTTTTTATCAAAAATGGAAGTCACATTTAGTCTATAGGGCCACAACATCAATAGAAAATATGGGAATTCTATATTGAATGGTTGGAGGAAAAATGGATATCTATACCGAGTATATAGTAATGAAATTATTTTATAGTGATAGAGGAAAACATATTGTGTCACTATAGTCTATTATACAACAATAAAAAATTTATAGAGAACATATCAATATTTATAGTTGAATTTGATAACCCTAACATGAAAAGTGATGGGGGAAGGATCTTTGAATATTTTCAGTGAGGAAATATTATGACTCTCCATGGATGTAACCATCAAAATAAAAATACATAATAAAAAAAATCCATTACAATACCTTCCCATGAACTTTTAGGATTAGGGGATTAGGTAAATTGAGGACAAAATTGACTAAATAATCCAATGTAGTTTTGAACTAATTGGCATTTTCCCCACTGTATAAAAATTATTAATACATAAAGAAAACATCAATATATCCCATAAAATCTGCTGATATGATACTATAATAGACATATATTTCATATTATATTTCTTTATAACCTATGTAAATCTAAAAATATGAAAAATTTGAGATTAGATGCTCAATGGGGGGAAAATATTGAAATTGGAACATAACATGGGTAACATTTGAGGAATAACATAATAATATGAACATAACAACATGATGATGAGTTCATGATGCATAAAATGTTCATAAATACGTGAACTATAATATTTAAATGTGGTTATGATATAAAAACGATACATCTATAATCATATCACCAAATCCCATAATTAAGGTATCGTAAATGCACATTACTATAGTCGTACACAACAGTATCATAAAAAACATCCAAGTCATTATTACAAAGTGTTATAAAAATTCAATCTCTAGAGATTAATTATTTTTCTAATGCAATGGAGATCTGTTATGATTCACCCTTTATATTCATAAAACTATGTGTTCCATATAAGGATTTCATACATAATTTCATCAACGAAAAATTAACCAAATAAGGAAATATGTTGCATGATTGTAGAAAATATAACCATTGGACTTCCAATGAAATATGGGGGATGAAATAATAATATTATATCATAGGAATTAATAAAATATAATAACATATATAGAAAATACACCTTTTATAAGAATTATAAAAATTTCACGAGAGATTTTAAATATCCTTGACAAATTGAAAACATTTATTTATAATAATATTAGATTAAGATTATATTTGATTAACCATGAATGGGTATAGATAATGTTTAATGAAAAATAAAAAATGTATATAATTTTTATTGCACATAGAATCAAAATATAAAAATATATTTTAGAAAATATTAATAATATTATCCTACAAATAAGATGTTATGGGCTACATTAAAATTTTATTTTCAAAAGTTGAAGTGAGACCATTTGAAAACCATAAACTTATAAAAACATCAATAATATAGCCTTGAAAATTTTAAATATTATACCAATTAAATGTAGACTCCATGATAAAATAATGAGTCATAGAATTACAACCATTTTATTATTATAAAATATCGTTGTTGAAATCCCACAACATATGAAGTGTAATAAAATAGCATTTTAAAAATAGGAGTTGGGAAATCAAAAGGAAACACGAGATAAAAAATAATTAGGTTTCCAAATTTAAAGTTACACATTGGTTTGAAAAAAAATATAAGGTTAGGTAAGGGAAACCATCGTTATAAAATATGTATGTTATTATCAATAAGGATATACTTTCTGAGAATTACATTAATCATGGTAAATGATTTTAATTACAAATTAAATATCCCGAAAGGGGAAGAGAAAATAACATTAAATAAAATCATAGGCTGGTTTAAAACAATTTGTAGGAATTAATTTCAATAAAAAAATATTATAACTCAATAAATGCAGTTGAGAAAACAAAAAGACTTTTAACTATTGAATTGAAATCTATTTGAAGAGACAAAACAACACACCTTTTCAAATACCATAATTTTCATGAATATAATAAAATATATTACAATTATATTAATAACACAATATATGAAATGACATGGTAAATAATATTAAAAATGCTTCTATAAATTAAATTTGGGACAAATAACCCCTTACATTAATTAACAGCATTCTAATAAAGCAGTTGAATCTCATATATAAAAAATAATAATCTTAATCACCCATTTTATAACCATATTAATATCTATAAACATTTATAAATTTCATCTATAATTGATACCTACGTGTTTTTTAGTAAGTTATTATCTATTTTCAATATCGAGCAAGAGTAATCTTGATCATTTTGATCGAATTTCTCAATCATGGTTTTTTCATTATTCCAATAAATTTAGTCAACACTTGATCATAAAAGGTACTAAAATTGGTATTATATAATTATATATAATGTTATATATTAATTTAAAAGGTATTTTTTTAAAATTCGAAAAATCTAATATCCTATAATTGGATTTTACTTTATTTATTTGTCGTATGTTACATGGAATCACATTTCAAAGGGTTGAATAGCTTTTTTGTCTTGGTAAATTAGGTACAAGATTGAATATTAAATTACATAGGTAATATAAAAACATAGTAAAAACAAAACTTCTTCATCCTTGGATGTATTCCAGGATACCATTTTTATATCATAGGGAAATAAAAAAATTAAGATTGATCTCAAATTCTTAGTAAAGGAATGTGAATATAGGAAACTATCATAGAATAAATTAAGAATATTCAATATGGAAAAATGAATAACTGTAAAAACATATGATTTAATCCATAATATGACCTTTAATATTTATATTGATGGAATAAATCATGATCGAATAATTATATATAATTAATCAAATGATCTTGAACATTATTCATGGATATCTTAAATCATCAAATAATCAAATGGAAATCAGTAAATAATTTTATAATGATGGAATACATAACACTGATCATCATAAAGATTCCATTAAGTCCTTATACAATAAACCATTAAAAAATGTGAATGGTTACTACTGATTACTCAAACTCTTGAGTCTGATGAGATCTAATGATACATCTAATTGTTATTGTGTGATCATTATATCAAATTGAACGTCTAATTTATTCATCATATGAAATGGGTGAAACATGATCAATATAAAAATTCATCTTCAAAATCTTGAATAACATTTTTATGATTTTTTCAGTTAACAAATATAATATAACAAAAATCCATACATAGTAATATATTGCATAGCAACAAAATACTAAATCTCTAGTAATAAATATTATCCACCAAATAATGGTGATATAGATTAAAATACTACTAAAAATACCCTTTTCATTTTTAAATCACTTATTCAATATCAAAATATTCAATAAATATTATATAAAATGATTTCATTGAAAATTATATAGAAATATTGTATCAAAATATTCAATGAATACTTTTTTTATAATGGTGGAAAAATTAAATCATACAATGTACATGAAAACATTGATTTTGATCACACATTCAGAAAAATGTTCCTTATTTGGAAAATAACAATATTATTTATTTAAACATTTTTACAGAAAGTAGAAAAAATGGGAATAAAATACTTCAAACTATTATATAATTATTGAGAAATCACATTTAAGAACATTTAAAGAAAATATATATATGGGGGAATATTAATTTCGACCTATGAAATAAATTATTAGTTTTTTTCATAAAAACATTATTTAGATCTCTTGAGTACATGGAGAGATGAAAATTTAAGGAAATAATATTATTTAAAAAATTAACAGTGGATAATAAAATATATTTTATTTGTTTGGGAATGATTAAATAATCACAACAATATAGACTTAGACATAGAATATCCTAAATAATGATGATATTTTGAAATAATCTCTTACTATTGTGGAATATTTCGAATCATAACCCCCATGATATAAATAACATTTAATTATAATTTAATTAAAATTAAAATAAATATATCCATTATATAAAATATTAATGGTTTACCATATAAGCTACACAATAGAAACATGTTTTGAATATGAAATATGGATCACATAAGTCAATGTTGGATGAGAAAACCTTATAATTAAGAAATCCATGTTTTTTTGTATTTTCACGTAACACATTTTTGGATTTTGTATGAACCCTAACAAACCTAATGACAAAATTATAAACAAAAAATCCATGTAAAAAATCATTATTGTCTGCAGTCAAAAAATAGTTATGAACCCACCATGCCACCACCACACAGAATCCATCAACATGTTTAGGATTCTAGATTCAAAAATTAAACCAATCATTGCCTCATCAGGAAATCCTTAGGCTGTGAGAAACTAATCATAAATCAGACATGATTTATACCACAAGGTTCATGATCACACAATCGACATCACCACCGTTCCAATGAGATACCACTATAACTAAAATGCAACACCAAATAAGAAAAATAATCGAGCACACTAATACCATCAAGAATGTAACTTCTCGGTTCTAGAATCCACCCAGAGGTGACCCGTACCAGGTTGGTTACATGGCTTCAAGTGCATTTCCCAAAATTCCAGAGGCTTCCAACTAGCATCGAGGGCCTTGGGTGGGATTGTGGAGAAAATATGCCATCATTGGCAGAGTATACAGAGGAAGAAGAATAAACATGCAATAGCGGAAGCAGTAATAACCAACAATATAAACAATGGAAGACTAAATCAATAAACTTGAGCAGAAATATATATATATATTAAATGATGCATGAAACATGACTTGGAATGCATCCAAACAAGTCAAAATGCTGGAAAACACTATAGTACCAAAACAAGTACAAAAAAAGTAAACAACTCCTAAGCATTGCAAGACAAAGCTTCATGCTCCCCTGCTCCAAGCAATCGTGTTCCAGAATTCGAAGGGCGCATGCCCTTTTCTATACTAGCAACAACATATTCTACTTGGGACCAAAAGCATGGACCAAACAATGTGTGAGATAAAATCCCAGTAGGAATTCACCCAAAGATATGTGCGTAACAGTTAGTTTGTATATGGCAGGAAAAAGTAAAATAAGAAGTAAACATCAACAGCAAGTAATAGGCAGTAACAGTGAACAGTAAAACCGGATGATACATAGTAGAAAACAATACACAACCAGTCAATAGCAGTGAAACAAATATCTAATAAGCCATAAACCCTATGGGAAGTACTCGCATCTATCCCCTCTGGTCCAATCAAATAATTACCATAACCCTACGGGAAGTGCACTCAGCCTAACCCCTCTGGCTTGGTCATACAAATTTACAAGACTCTCTATGGATGCTCACTCAGTCAATTCCCTTTATAGTCTAGGGTAGTCACAGACACTCTTAGCAAATATCCTGTGGTCTAACCCTCTTAGCCCCAAGTTCTAGAGACTCTCTAAGGAATCTATCTCAGTCAATTCCTCTTTTAGCCTCAGGTATACCACAGAATCTCTGAAGAAGCTCACTCGGTCAATTACTCCTCTATCCTGTGAATGTTCTTAAAGATATTCAATCAATGTAAGACTATCTGAAGAAGCTCACTCGGTCTACCCTCTTATAATCTATAAAATCTAGGAGTCTCTGGGATCTCACTCAGTCTATCCCCTCTGTAGTCTATAATATCTGAGACTCTCTGGGAAGATCACTCGGTCTATCCCTTATTGTATATAGCAACAGGTTCCCTCGACCCCATGCCAGTCAGTGCATAAGAATTATATAAGGCCAAAGTAAACCTATAGAGCTACTTGGCTAACCAATGTACACATATATAACTACATAGCTAAGCAGTCTACAAGGCAACAAGCATGTCATGAGTTTCACTTCAACCTATAACCACAAGGCATGAAAACAGGTGTAGAAGCCAAAGGCAAACGAGACCCAAAGGTCATGAATAGAACAAAGCAAGGGTAGATACATCCAAGCACAGAAAATTATCCTCTAACATGGTCAAACTACGTCTAAAAAAGCATACAAGAACGGCGGTAAACAACTAAGGGAAAAAGGTAAACATGCAATACCCCGTACACGTGTATCAGTGTAAATTCACACATACAAATCAGAGAGTTTGAACGGTAAGTCAGAAACCACCTACCTCGATCCTAGGAGATCGATATACTTGAATCAAGATGACTGATTATCCCTAGAATTTCATATATCTGAAGAAACTCACACAATTTTCAACCTTATATAACTTGAGAAGGAGGAAAAATTGGAAAACAAGGCTTAAGGAGAAAGGAGAACTCACTACTACGCTTCCAACTCAATCGTCAGAGCTCGAATCGAAGAACAGATTGAGGCTTGGGAATACGGAGAAATATCGCGGCTATTTGGCATCTCTCAGTCAAACCAGACCTAGAAGAAGACGATTATAGTGATTAGGTGCGACCCCTATCCATTTAGTGAAAAAGAAAACAAAAGTACATGGCGTTTATTTTTAAAGTACATGGCGTGTAGTGGGTTTTTTTTACTCCACAATAATTGGCCTCCACGTCACCCCTACACACCGTGTGTGTGTTCTGGACAAGACCATCACATGGTTTCGATCGGGAAATAGTACATGATGGGAACATCAAATATATCAATAATCTCCAAAAATTCTCAAAAACTATAGAAAAGGAAAGGCATAACTGAAACGAAGATCCAGGTTCTTACAAACATCCCCCCTTAAAGAAATTTGTCCCCGAATTTCCCTAGTGGGGCATGGATAGAGAAAACTCGAACAGCTCCGGCCACTGCGATCGAACCTCATCCTCTCTTTCCCAAGTCTCATCTTGTTCTCGTCTGTGATACCAAAAAACTCGTACAAGAGGAACAGATCGGCCTCGGAGAACCTTCGTGCTGTGATCGACAATCCAGATGCGATGCTCCTAAAATGACGTATCTGCATCAAGCTCAACCTCTTTTGGATGAATGATATGAGACGAGTCTGAAAAGTAACGTCGGAGCTAAGAGACATGGAAGATGTCGTGTATCACCCAGTACCTATGAGGTAGTTTCAACCGATAGGCCACCGGCCCAACTGTCTCCAATACCTCAAACGGCCTGACGTACCATGGTGAAAGCTTACCATGTCTCTGAATCTTCTTGTGTCCCATGCTTGGTGAGACACGCAGAAAAACATGGTCTTCAACCTCGAACTCCATAGGTCTTCTCCGCTGATCAGTATAAAACTTCTGTCGAGACTGTGATGTAGCCATACTCTTCTAAAAAACTCTATATTCTCTGAGGTCCCCTGAACAAGACGAGGTCCTAGAAAAGCTGCCTCTCCTGCCTCCAGCCAGCATAAGGGTGATCGGTATGGCCTACCGTACAAATCCTCTTATGGTGCCATCTGAATGGTCTCCTAAAAACTATTTTTTTAGGTGAACTCCACAAGAGGTATATGCTTCTCCCAAGAATCGACGAAGTCTAGAATGCAAGCTCGTAGAATATCCTCAAGGACCTGGATCATGCTTTCGGACCAACCATCAGTCTGGGGATCGTATGCTGTACGTAAAAGTAACTTTCTGCCCAAATCCTTCTGAAGTATCTTCTAGAATTGAGAGGTAAAGCGTGCATCCCTGTATGAAACAGTGGAGTGTCGAACTCCATGTAGACGTAAAATCTCTCTGATGTACAGTCATCCCAGATCATCAACACTGAATGTTTCCTTGATCGGAAAGAAGCGTGCAACCTTCGTAATCCTATCAATGACAACCCAAACATCATCACATCCCCGAGGTGACCTCAGCAACCCGGTCACGATGTCCATCGCTACATTGTTCCACTTCCACTCTGGAATGGGTAACTGTTGTAAAAGCCCTACTGGTCACCGATGCTCTACTTTCACCTGATGACAAGTAGAACATCTCATGACAAAACTAGAAACATATCTCTTCATACCTGACCACCAGTACTAGCGATGAAGTTCTTGATACATCTTGGTGACACTAGGATGAACTGCCCAAACTGAGAAATGAAAATCTCACATCATCTCCTCAAGTATGTCTTTCGGCACTCACATGCGTCCCAGGAAATGCAAGATCTCATCCTCGCGCACTGTCCATCCAGGAAGAGGGTCCCCTCCTGACAGACACTCCTGCAAAACCAAGGCCTCTTGAGTCATATATCTGCCTCATACGCACCCGATAAAGATGTATAGAGGTAATAGCTAGAGATGATAGGACAGTCTGTCCCTGTCTGTCGTTCACTTCAAAGTGAATCTCAGAGAAAATTTCCATAAGCTGCCACTCATTGATAGCCTCTTGAACTTCTTGAATCTGAGTTCATATCCTAAATGAATCTACCACTGCATTTCCCATTCTCGGCTTATAGGCGATCTCGAAGTCAAAAGACTAACGATACTCGACCCACCTACACTGTCTCAGATTCATATCACATTGAGTGAAGATATACTTGAGACTCTTGTGGTCGGTGAAAACCACAATGTGATCTCCCAGAATATAGTGTCTCCAAAAGCGTAAGGAATGAACAACTGCTTCCAACTCCAGATCGTGTGTCGGGTAGTTCTTCTCCTTTGGCCTCAACTGCCGAGACCCGTAAGCAAAGTCCCCATCTCCCTGCATAATCACAGCTCCTAACCCGATACTAGAAGCCTCATAGTAAATAGTGTAGCTCTTTCCCGGCTCTGGAAAGACTATTATCAGTGCTGATGTCAACCTCCCGTTCAGCACCTGAAAGGATGACTCACAAGAATCTGACCATAAAAACATTTCCCCAATCTTGGATAGAAATTTCAATGGAGTTTCTAGGCGCGAGAAGACCTGAATGAATCTTCTGTAGTATCCGGCCAGCCTTAGGAATCTCCGCACCTCAAAGATGTTCTTCGGATGTTCCCAGGAAACTATAGCTCTCACTTTCTCTAGGTCCACTAGCACTCCTGTTTCCGAGATAACATGACCCAGGAAGTGAATCGGATCCATCCGTATGTTGCACATCGGGAGTATATCATACAGCCGATGCTCTATCAGTGTACTCAGAACAATCTCAAGATGTGTGTTATGGTCGTTACAATTGTGAGAGTACACCAAGATATTGTCTATGAAGACCATTACGAAGGAGTCCAAGTATGGATGGAACACTCGGTTCATCAGTTCCATGATGACTGCAAGCACGTTCTTAAGACCGTATGACGTGACTGTATACTCGTAAAGACTATTCCTACTCCTGAAAGCTGTCAGAGGTATATCTGATGTTATAATATACAACTCATGATAACCAGACCTCAAGTCGATCATCGCGAACACCCGGGCTCGTTGAAGATGATCAATGATGTCATCGATCCTCACCAAGTGATATCGGTTCTTGACCATCAACTGGTTCATCTTCCGATAATCTACACAATGTCGAAGGGTACTTTCTTCCTTCTTCGCGAATAGGACAGGAGAACCCCAAGGAGAAGTACTGGGTCTGATGAAAACCTTTTCCTAAAAATCCTCTGACTACTTCTTGAACTCCCACAACTTAGGTGTAGCCATCCTATAAGGAGGAATGAACACCTATACCGCTCCTGGAAAGAGCTCAATCGAGAAGTCTACCTCACAATTTGGAGGTAAACATGAAAAGTCCACTGGAAATACATACTTGAAATGATCCACCACTGTAGGAAAGTCTAATTGTGAAGTCCCCTGGTCATCCAGATAAAGACTTGAAATCTGGGCTGTAACTTCCCCTAGCCCATGATGCTCTGGTCCAGCTCTACCCGCCTGGACATCCCACTCGCCTATATGAAGGAAGGATCCGCCCCCTCGTCATATGAAACACACCCTCTGGAGATAGCAATCAACGACTTCCTGGAAGGGAACCAACCAGTCCATACCGAGAATGATGTCATAACCCGTCAGTTCTAGAACATAGAGGTCCCATAAGAAATGACACCATGCAACCTCAAGAGGGAACTCTCTGATCTGTCGTACACTAGATGTCCTCATTCCCAACGGTGTGTTAAGAGTCAACAAGACAGCAGACAAAAAGATAAAAAGCCCAAGGATCTCCACAACTGCAACATAGATAAAGCTATGGGATGCACAAGTATCGAAAATAGTTGAAGATAAACCTGAGGATACTAAGATCATACCACAAACTTCAGAAGGGTCAGGATCCTGCTCCTGATTGGTCTGCTCCATAGAAAAAGACCGGCTTGCAACATGGCCTTGCGCCCCTGGCTGACCACTCTGAGCAGATCCACTCTGCTGTCGCTAAGGACCCGGTGACTGACCACCACGACTGCGACCTCCACCTTAGCCTGAATGGCCAGAAGGACTCCAGTTCCCTGACTGGTGGGAAACCGGTGAAGCATCTCCAGAACACGGGGTCATAGATGAACCCCTACCACTAGCTGAAGGTGAGAAGATATGACAGAAGCACTAAAGATGGCCCATCATGCCCCAAGATCGTTACTCCTTCAGATATCTCTAACACTGAGGCCTAGTATTCCCACATCTACCACATTGGTATCATACAACCTGGATACAAGAACACGCATACCGCAAACATCGATCTCCCCGAGAAGACTCTGTGCGATGCTTCCCACTGTCCGTAGGAGGAACACCCGCTCTGGATATCAAACCACCATTGATCACTGCTCCAGAATCTCTCAGATTTCACTCAGTGATCACCGCCTGGTTGACGATGGAGGATATCGAAGTCAACTGGAAGATATTAACCTGGGAACAGTTATCCTGCCTGAGACCATCCTCGAACATCCTATCAAGAGAAAACTCATAACCTACCGGGATCGGTGTGAAACACTACAACTCAGTGAAATGAGATGAGTACTCCATAACAGAAATAATACCCTAATGCAAACTCAAAAACTCCCAGGATTGATCGGCCCTCAGGGTCTCCATATATATGTAGTCATAGAAGGTGCGTCAAAACACATCCCAAGACATATCCTGCTAACACCCTGACCATGAAATCACCTCCCACCACCTCTTAGTAGTGACCTAGAGTATATAAGTTTCCAGCATTACCCATTCTTCCTGAGGGATCTCTAGGTGCTCAATGATAGACAGTGTGGCCTCTATCCATGACTCTGCAACCTGAGGTCCTCCATCCCCTGAAAAAGTAGGAGGATGTTGCTGCTGGAAAACCCTCTTCAACCCAGTCATCGACGGGGCAGGAGGCCGCGCTCCCTGAAAAGTCTAAATCATCCTCAAGAAATCCTCCATGAACTGCGCATCAGTGCCTACAACTACTATAAATGTCAGTGCCAAGGCTGGCCTGACTGGAGGATTGGCATGAAGTCCCTAATCAGCCATATCTGGTGTCTGATCAATTCCTGACAACAGACATACAACCTAAATATGTCTCAGAGGCATAGATATGAATGATCAAAAGTACACCATGGATCAGAAAAACAAGGACAGAGAACACTAGAGTACAAAACAGGAACATGGGAAGAAAAAAACACAAGTTTACAAAACACGACTACACGGCGTGTATAAAAACTACATGGCGTGTCTTCTTAAGCCACTGACAAGGGAGTGTACCCCTTCCCTACAGGTCAGGTAACACCTCAAACTACACGGCGTGTTGACCCAACACATAACGTGTACTTGAAGAATATTCCCTTGCCCGAGTCTCTTTACATGGATAACTCACATGGTTCACACTAGCCTCAGACTACACAGTGTGTTCCCAAGGGACATGACGTGTAATAGAAACTTCCTCGGTGGCCTGTGTTGTTAGTTATACGGCCATCTATAGGACTGGCCCTTAAACGGAGTGTTCCGAACAAAAACGGCATGTATAAGAGAAGGTGACATCGTCCCGTGTTTTTCGTGACATGGCCGGTTAACTGGGCAAGACTACACGACGTGTTCCAAAAGAAACATGGCGTGTCTTAGAGAAGATCATGTCGACCCGTGTGGTTCGTGACACAGCTGGGTACCTAGATATAACTACACGACATGTTCCAAAAGCAAAATGGGATGTCTTAGAGAAGGTCACTCCGACGAGTATTGTTCGTGACATGGCTGGGTACCTGGAATGAAATACACGGTGTCTTCCTTTACAACTTGTCATGTTATACTCGAGCTTCCCCAACCCGTGTTGTAAGTGACATGTCTGAGTAGAAGGCTCTACACTACACGACGTGTATATACCGTACATGGCGTGCTCCTAACGTTATTTTCACAACACCGTGTTTCTGTACACACAGTCAATAACACGGCCTAAAAACTACATGTCATGTAACCAGAAAGTACACGCTGTGTATTATGGGTTTTTCTGGGTAGTAACTCAGAAACTGCATAGAATCCCAGAAACACTGAAAACAAGGCAAAGAGGTGCCAAATTTTGATCCGTGAAGGCCCATACTCCCCACGAATCAAAGATCAACATCCAAAACAATCATATACAAGAGAAAATAGGATCATGATACACCAATTTCCGATTCAAGAGGGACTATTACACCTCATGACTCAAAATTTTGAGTTCATTTAAATAATGTACAATACAAAAAATTCTCTTACAAGCTGCATAGATTCTATCAAGAACCTATCACAACATCATGCATAATCCACACAACGTCTATCACAGCAACATGCAATCACTAATGCACCCTAAATGTCATGGCAGAAATGCATGGCATTTGATTTCTACAAGTGCCTATATGATGCATGAGATGACATACCCTCATCTTATCTGGTTGTGACCGAAATAGAACCATAATATCAAAAAAATAACAGTTCAAAGCATGTGAATCACTCTATGTGAAATCGTATCAACGGTAAAATCTAAAAACCAGAAAACTGCAATAAACAAGGTAGTATGGACGTTCCATGTACACATGTTAGCTACTACCTGGAACAGATTATTACCAAGTACTAAATCTTTCCTATCCCTGGATAACATCTCCATATAGTAAAGAAATAGAAAAGAAAATCCTCTGATACCACTTTGTAACGTCCTTGTTCTGGAAGCCACCCAGAGGTGCCCCATACCCGGTAGGTTACATGGCCTCAACCACATTTCCCTAAATTCCATAGGATGCCGACTAGTAGTGAGGGACTTTGCTGTGATAGTGGGTAAACTATGCCCTCATTCGAAGAGTACACAACAGAAGAAGAATAAACATGCAATAGTGAAAGCAGTAATAACCAACAATATAAATAGTGGAATACTAAATCCACAAACTGGAGCACAAATGTATATATATGAAATGATGCATGGTAGATGACTAGGAAAGAAGCCAAACATGTCACAATGATAGAAAACACCACATTACCAAAACAAGTCAAAAAAAAAGTAAAGAGCTCCTCAGCATCAGAAGAAAAAGCTTGGTCCCACGCTCCCATGTTCTAAGAAATCATGTTCCAGAAGTTGATGGGTGACTGCCCTTGTCTATACCTCCAACAACATAGTCTTATTTGTACCAAAATCATGGCCCAAATAGGGTGTGAGATAAAATCTCAGTAGGTATTCACCCATAGATCTGTACCTAACAGTCAGTGAGTATATTGCAGTTAAAGTACAATAAGTAGTAAACAGCAATAGCAAGCAACAGGCAGTAATAGTGAAAAGTAAAATCGGATGATATAGTGTAAAAAACAATCAACAACCAATCAATTGCAGTGAAACAAACATCTAATAAGCCAGAAACCATCTAAGAAGTACTCACAGCCACCCCCTCTGGTCCTATCCAAGATGTACCACAACCCTCTTGGTAGTGCACTCTGCCTAATCCCTCTGGCTTGGTCATATGAATTTTTGAAACTCTCTGGGGAAGCTCACTCAGTCAATTCCTCTTATAGTCTAGGGTAGTCAGGGACTCTATTGAGGAAGATCACATGGTCAAACCATCTTATCCCCAAGGTCTAGAGACTCTATGTGGAATCTATCTCGGTCAATTCCTCCTATATTCTCAGGTATACCATAGAATCTCTGAGGAAGCTCACTCGGTCAATTCCTCCTCTAGCCTGGGAAGGTTCTTAAAGAGATTCAAAAAAGGTATGAATCTCTGAGGAAGCACACTCAGTCTACCCTTATATAGTCTATAATGTACAAGACTCTCTGGGAGTATACTCGGTCCATCACCTCTATAGTCTATAATATCTGAGACTCTCTAGGAAGCTATCTCGGTCTATCCCATATAGTCTATAGCACCAGGTTTCTCGGCCCTGTGCCAGTCAGTGCATAATAATGTTATAAGGACAAAGTAATCCTATAGAGCTACATGGCTAACCAAAGTAAACCTATAGAGAAACTTATCTAAACAGTCTACAAGGAAACAAGCATGTCATGTGTTTCACTTCAACCTATAACCGCAAGGCATGAAAAGAGGTGTCGCAGCCAAAGGCAAACGAGACCCAAAGGACATGAACAGAAAAAACAAGGGAAAATACATCCAAGCACAACAAATTATCCTCTAAAATGGTCAAATTATCTCTACATAAGCATACAAGAAAGGCAGGAAACAAAGAAGGAATAAAAGGAAAACACGCAATACCACGTTCACGGGTATCAGTGGAAATTCGCACATACAACTCAGAGACTTTAAATGGTATGGCACAAACCACCTACCTCGATTATAGGAGATCAATATACTTGAACCACAACAACTGATTCTCACAAGAACATCATAGATCTAAGGAAACTAACAAAAATTTCAACCTTATTTAAATTGAGAAGGAGGAAGAATTGGAAATCATGGCTCAACCAGAAAAGAGAACTCACTACTGTGCTTCCAACGCAATTGTCAGAGCTCGAATCAGAAAATGGATAGAGGCTCAGTATCCAGAGAAGTTTTTTGGCCGTAGGACATCTCTCGGTCGAACTAGACCTAGAAGAAGATGATTATTGTGATTAGCCACAACCCCAGTCCGTTTAGTGAAAAAAGTACACTGCGTTTATTTCTAAAGTACACGGCGTGTAGTGGGTTTTTCCGTACTCCGCCAAAATCAGCCTCCATGTCACTAATATACAACGTGTGTGTGGTCCGGACATGGCCAACACATAGTTTCAAGCGGGAAAGGAGTACACGACGTGTACTCAGAAAGTACACGGCTTGTAATTAAAAAATTTCCAGAATCTCAAAAAATTCTCAAAAACTCCAGAAAAGGAAAGGCATACCTAAAACGAAGATCTAGGCTCTTAAAAAGAAAAATACAAGAGAAACACCAATAGGGAACCAATGGGGGAGGAGCTGATGCCATTTTTTCCTCCTATAACACATTCATCCACTCGCTCAACACCTACATGAACATCCTAGAAGACCATCATGCTAGAATGTCCTGGAAGGGAGATTTTGACTAGGAAGTCAGAGTATAGATGAGAAGATGAATCCCTTGATAGTGAGCCATGACTTTGAAAGAAATACACCCCTTGTTTTGGACCACCTACATCCAAACAAAGGAAATCATCACTGTATTTCTAGTCACACCTCTATGGATTCAAATTAAGGATCATCCAACACTTCCCAAGAATCCTAGAAGGAATCAAACACCAGACCTAAAATAAGTTCAAGCACATGGGATAATTTTATTATAGTTTAGAAAAAACCAAATGAGGGTATCAACCAAAATTTGCAACCATAATGAAACAAACTCAGGTAAGAACGACCATCAAAACAATGGAGTATGAAAATATGATTGAATTAATATTGCAAGAAGTGAATCGTGAATTATCATATAAGACAATAATACGTCGTGGATAATAGGGTATCTAATTGTTAGATTGTGCTAAATCAAGGGGAAAAGTGACACCAAAATCACAAAAGGGGACCAGGGAGATAGGATGTCGAAGAATGAATAAGAATAAATTTTTAAGATAACAAATGAATCCCCAAATCAATGATGGGGGATTTTGGGAGGAAACCCTAGAAATGATAGCATAGAGAGTTAGAGACTCTGGGAGAGTGTTGGTCCAACAGTGAGAACCCCTCATAAAGATCATATCATTAAAGAGAGAATTGAAAAATGAATTTATTATGTGAAACAATTATATATCAAAAAAAATTACAAATAAAACATAGTACATTAAATTTTTAGATAGAACATTATCTTTTAATAAAATATTTAATGAATTAGATGTATAACCCATTGAATAGAAATTGAGTTAGGAAAACAAATTACAACTCTATAAAATTTATTCCAAAATCCCTTGGATGAAATAATATTAATTAAAACATAATTGAACATAAATTCTGAATAATTCCATATAAAATATATAAAATTTAATTATATAGACCATAATAAATAAATTGACCAATAACTTTAAAATATTAATAAGTGAAATGAAATTGATATGGGATCCCATACCTTAGGTCATACTTTTCAGAAATGTTCTATAACATAATTAATAATAATATGATATTGATTGGTTACTAAATTAACACCCCATTTTCTAATTTTAATATCCTTTATTATATTTAATACCCTATTATTTTTAATTTCTAAATATATTTTTTTACATCGGATGTGTTGATGATATTTTCTTTATATGTTTAAAATGAATTCATTGGGTTGACTATGGTAAATTTAGTTATTGTAACCTAATCTCTAGAATAAAAATAATAATGACATAATTTTAATTTTATACCAAAATTATACTTTTAAAACTAAAAAAGTAAAAAATTTATGAATAATGAACTACATTACTATCGTTGATACGGTATATAGTTTTTACGAATGAGTAAAATTTCCATTTTTCAACGATCATGATAGATTGAAGGTGGGTATTGTGTTACATTTATATAATTATAAATATACCAGAAATAAAAAATAATATATATATATATATATCATCAATGTGATGTGGTGATGAAAAAAACCCCATCACATCATGCAGGTTGTAGTCCACACGTATGAATTGGCAACATTATAATTTATTAATGGATTGAAAGGAAATAAACTGAATGATATATTATAATTTATTATTGATATATATATCCTTAATATTATATATAATCATTAAATACATCATTATAACCTTCCATGAATGGAAGTGACAGAAAACAAATTACATCAGTTTGTGATGTAGTAGTCTGTCGTTCATAAGAACAAATGATTCATATCCAATTTGATGGAAATAGAGTTTGATATTGGGTATTAAATAATCATAAAAACATTTAATTTTATTTAAAATACTATTTTTATTATTTCATATTGTTTTATAAATATTTTAATGATGTATAAGGAAGAAATAAAAGTGAAAATACTTTTTTAAAAAAGTATCACTTCTTCAGAAAAACTCCTTTGCTTTCAACCTCAAACCCATGAAGTTAGATGTTGTTTTAATAATAATACCTCTAGAATGTTGAAATGGATATTAATAATATTTTTTTAGGTATTTTATAAATCAAATAATTATTGAATAGTTATTAAAAGAATAGAGAGGGGTTTCTTTTGTAATGATGGGAGGGGTATTCTTGTAATTTTATAAAGTATTAAATTAATATAAATTATTTTTAATGTTGAAATGCCTCTAAAATCATATTATCAGAATATAGGAAGAGTTTTAGTCAATATAATCCTATATTATAAAAATTGAACATGTCTGGGTAATGTTTTCACCCTTATCTTTTTTAACCATTTTTATCCCTACTGATGATTATTACAATAACAATTATTTATTATTTTTGGGGTCAACATAGTTACTATAAAATGAATAGTGACCCATAAATTGTCTTAGGATTATATTTTATACCGTATTCTATTAACATGGATGAATATATTATTTTTGTGAATTTTATATCATTTAATAAAATTTATTTATTAAAACATATCATTGATATAATTTTTGGATATACAGTTAATAATACAATATAATATTTCTCTAACATGTGTATAATAGTTAAAATAATATAATCTATTAGAGATAATAATTTTATGCGCTCAATATATTAATCAAATAAAATTTATATAGGTGTAGATTTCATTTGACGCTTTATATTTTTGTTTAACCCCTTTATTATACAATTTTATCTTTAGATGTGGTAATTCCTTTTTCAAGAATAAAGGGTTTTAATTTTCCTTATAATTCGAAAAATGGATAAAAAAAGACAAGGGATTATATATTAGAAAATTAATCATCCTAATTGTCCACATAAATTTTTTTATATTTTTTAAATAACTTAATAAAATAAATTTAACATAAAATATCAATAATTTAATTTCTGACACAATTCACCTAATTTATATTTGAAAACATAACAAAAAAATTGAAATTTGAATATCGACCTTTAAAACATATATAATATGTTATTTTTATATATAAAATTCATAACATACATTAACTCATTTAAATATTTTTACGTTTAGTGTTTTCAAAATAATATACTTCATTTTTCTACTACTTTCAAAAACACTGTATTGGCATTTCTTAAAAATTCAATGTCATTATTTCATCAATAAAAAGTTATAATAAATTTCCATGACAAAAATATTTTTTTAAAATATAATTTCTAAACGGTACTACATTTTTATCCCTATCGAAAAAATTTAGTAGATATTAAAATCAAGAAATGGGCAATTTTACTTTTTTTATTCATATATATTATAAAGGTAAAATAAAAGAAAAATGGCTCCAATATTCCATATTTTATGAAAACTAGATATAAATTAATAAATTAAACTAATTAAATAAGATAAATATGAGTTTCATGGTATTTTATATTCCTTACCATAATATATTTTACACTAATAATCTGATTTTTCCTTATAGTGGGGATAATTATTTATGAGTATAACAATTCATAATGACCAAAAATAAAAGGGACATATTTACTAAATATGGAAATAATGATTTCTAATATGGAATGAATTTTAAATATTATATTTCTATTAGTGGAAATTTTTATTTAATAATTTAAAATAAAAATCATTGAAAAACATTTAAGAAAAATGTCCTTTTAGTTTAATTTATTTTTTACCAAATAAAATAAAAAAAATTGAATTAAATGATAATTATTAAATTATAAAAAATATAAGGATATTAATTTTAATTTTAAACTATAAAATAATAAAATTTAACTTTTAAGATTATTAATTCAATAAAAACATAATAAACCGCCCAAAAATTCAATTTAAAATCAATATTTTCAAAAATAACACTAAAATTCACCCTAAAATTATTTTTTTTACATTGATTGAAAATTTTAATATTTTTATCTAACTAAATTTATAAAATTTCCACATATATAGAGTAAAATATATAATTTATGAAAAATATATACCTTTTTTAAGAAAATTTATTTTGAGGAATAAAATTTATCTACTAAAAAATGATTAATGATTTCATTTGAATAAATCAATAAATTTTAATTGACAATGTCCTTCAAATATATTTCATTATGTGGTTATCCTATTCATACCCTCTAATTCAATAACTTGTTTATAATGACCATACATAAATATTAATAATATTCAGTTCATTTAAGAACCAATTTCATTGTAATATACACTATCGAACAGAGTGTTCTTTTAAAATTGGAGGGGACACATTTTAAACCTATTTAAAAAATTTCAATGTCATAATTTAAACATGTTATCGTTAATCATTGTTTGATATTTTAAAATTCATTTTTATAAAAACCAATTTCACAAAATGGGTTAATAAAAATTTCCCAGCAAAGGGGGAAAGAGAAATGGGATAGTTGTCTGAAATAACACATATATATGTTTCAAAATAGGGGAACATTAAGGGGAACTGAATATATGGACATAGAGGAAAAATAGATTTCTAAAAAAAGGATAGTGGCATATAACCTTCACAATAATACATTTAATGATCATGATAATGTTAATGACTACAGAACCATATATTTCTTTACTTTTTTTATAAATTGTATTAAATTTTATTATCCCTATGAAAATGATTTTGAAATATATATTTTTTCCTTTTACATTCATTGTCATTGAATTAGTGGGATGTGAATATATGGACATGGAGGAAAAAATAAATTTCCAATTAATAATGTACAATGTCTTCTAACATTGATAAAAATAATGTAAACGATCATGAGAAAGTTAATGGATAAAGAACCATAAATCAATAAGTTCTGAAAAGGCCATTGATTAATTTAGAATGAATGTAAAATTAAAAAAATTTATTTCAAGATCATTTTCTTTGAGATAAGTAACTAGTATACCATCAATTTTGAAAAATTATGGAAATATACTTAATTTAAAAGTATAATTTCATCCTTTAATCAATTTTTCAAATAACAACACATTTTTCTTCGAACGATCAATATTTCAATGGAATTTTTTCAAGTCTATAGAACTAAAGTCAACATATAAAAAAAACTGTAAAAGTATAAAATTTATTCATTATATAATTACATATTAACCAAAGATATAATTTTTTCTATAAGGTAAGATAAATTCCAAATAAAATTAATCCTTTATTTAAAGTAATAATAAATTTTACATAAAATTTCACACATTATCAACAATGGTTTAACTTCAATTATTATACAAATAAATAACATGAGATACCATCTAACCTCAATAACCTTAAAAGTAATTTCTTTTAACCTAAAAGGTGATATCTTACTTTTTATCACACATCCCTGTAAATTTAATTTCATTATTCCAAAATAATATTTCATGTTTTACCACATGTTTAACTAATTGTTACATATACATCAAAAGTAGGAAGAATCCCAAAATATGCAATTAATAACCACGATAAATGACTATAAAATATTTTAATGTAGTGATCATCATACTAAAATATAATCAATAAAATTTAAATTCTGATATGATAGGTAATTCATAGCGTGACCAATAATATCTTTGAAATTTTATAAATATCAATGAATATATTTTTAACCATCAAGATTATTTTAATATCGCTATCCAGTAGACCATAATTAACATAACATAAAATCATATAATATCCCATAGTGTTATTTAAACAAAAATATTTTATAATTCATAAAACCGAGTAAATTTTTCAAATCACCTAAATATATGATCACTTTAATATTCAAAATTGTTTATATGGTTTTTAACATATGATCAATCTAAATTTTATAAAAGCATAATGGTGCCAATAACTATTCTATTATCCTTGCATGAAAACATATATGCTTCAAAAAATTTACACAGAATTTAGTTCTTAATTAAAATCATCGATAGAATCTATAAATTAAAAAAGGCAATAAAATTTATCAAGGGTGACCTAAATAAAATTTTCACTAAATAACAAACCAATTTCATTCTCATCGATAAAATCACATTGACCTAATCAATGTCAGCGATCTATTTTTCCCTACTAAACATTATCACATTACCAATAAATCAATTTTCTTAGTTATCCATACCTTTCAACACTGGTTTTCAAATTATAAACAATGGTGGAATAATCCTTAGATGTCTCATGATTATTATATATAGAATACTGGTTTTATAAAAATGATACAAAAATATCCTAAAATCTAAAATATATTATAACTATAATCCATACACTTAAATTTTTTGTATAGAAAAGGGCCTTACTTTTCATAGTAGTTAAACCTTTTTATGGGGAATTCATATGGATGATTCCCTTATTACCCACACATTGGACCATGCACTATAAATTGTTCCCGAATAAGATCATTATATCCCTCCATCAAACTCTTCCGTTTTTCAGTTTAATTGATTGATATATGCACTTATTTTCAAAACATAAAACATTATACAATTTATATGAGATATTAAAAAGGTTATCTCATTCCAAATTTCTATCATGATGTAATTTGATCTTTCTTTCCTCCATGGTCTCTATTACCAATGATTTTATCCGACTATATCATTCTCTTATTTGATTAGTATGAGTGTTGGTTAAGGTTAGGTTATTAAACATTTATTGTGATAACTAATTAGGAATAATCACAATGTCTTTAACTCTTTTCCTCAACCAATTTTGTTTTTCATAGTCAACTCATTTTCCATATAATTTATTGTTTACATGATCTTTATAGGTTTTGGCCATTGACTAAAACCAAAAATAATAGTGTAAGAAACATTATTCATAATGATAAATAATAAAATCATGAGAAACCATTTCTCACTACTACAAACATGGATTTTATCAACACTAGAAAAGCGCATTAACGTCACTAAAAAAGCTCTGTTGATCGAGGAGAAGATAAAGGGGGTGGGTCCCTTTTATCAGCACTCAGAAAAGTGCTGATAAAGACTATTTTTATCATCCTTAAAAAAAGCGATGATAAAATTAAAAAAATGAAAAATAAATAAATAATAATTTATATTCGGGGGGATCTTTTAATTGCACTTGAACCCCCCCCCCCCCTTAATAGTGCTAGGCGGCCCCCTCCCACCCCTACGTGCTGCCCTTGCATGCGCATCCTACACTTTCCCATGTGCGCCTCCTTGCTTCTAGCCAGATTCCAACCCGCAACCTCCCCCTTGCGCGCCTGCACCTTTACCACTAAGACATTTCGTTTTTATCTATTTAATGATACATCTACTTATTTATATACATATAATTACATTTATTTATATATTAATATAGATTCATATTCAACTAAATATATTTAGTTATATTAATACATATATCTTTATTCATATAGTAATATATATATATATATATATTTATTCGTATATTAATAAATATATATATATATATATATATCCGTATATTAATATAGATTTATATTAATATAAATATATTTAGTTATATTAATACATATATGTTTTTCATATATTAGTATATATATATATTCATTCATATATTAATATATATGTATATCTATTTATTTATATATATATATTTATAGTTACAATTATTTATCCGTATATTTATTTTTATATTAATATATAGTTATAAGATCAGTTTTAAATAGATTTAGAAAAGTTTTTTATTTTTCTTTATAAATAAATAAATAAATACATACATACATACATATATACAATAGACACACACACACACATATATATATTTATTAACAAATACGCATATATGCGTATTTAAAGAGCCATATAATGTTAAAATGACCATAACATATAATCCAGAAGCCTGTTTTAACTGTACAACCATTAAAATTAAATAAAATGAAACAATCATCAATATGATATGTGGTACAGGGATAACAGACATCCGGATCAAGAGTTATACATATTTGAATGTTAACAAATCGGGGAATGCCGACTAAAAACTCAGTTTTAGTGGTCTTCTAGGTCTTTTTTGGTCTTTAAAATTGTGACAGAGGCTTTTCCTAGGTCTCCATCACATAGATATCATTACAGGCTTCGATTTTATATGATGTAGAGATAAAACGGACACCTGGATCAAAAGTTATGCTCGTTTGATGTATGAGTTACATCTTCAATGTATTTTAGATCATTTATTAATTTTGTCCATTTTTTTGTCTTCAAATTGATATTAAATGATTATTAATTGATGATAATTAGTAAATTATTAAATAATATTATTTTTAAAAAGTATTTAACATCATTTTCCTTAAATTTTTTATATATTAAATGTAGTAGTCTATTTATACTTTTCTAAAACATATTTATAAAATATATATTATATTTATATCAATATAAGTATACTTATATAATAATATATTATTTTCCGTGTTTTTTTTTAAATATAAAACTTATCAGCGCTAAGAAAAAAGTGCTGATAAATCCACCATTTTCAGCACTACAAGAAAATGTTCTTATAAAGGGGTCCTCTTTATCAGTGCTAAAAAAAGAACTGATAAAAGGTCACTTTTAACAACGCTGTTTTTAGCGCTGTTAAAAGTGACACTTTATCAGTGCTCTTTTGGAGCTGATAAGGCCACCCACCCCTTTATCAGTGCTTTTTTTACGGCTGTTAATGTGTGTCGCAGTGGAAACCCAGTTTTGTGGTAGTGTTTATGATGTCTAAATAATGGTACCATATCTCCTATCTATGTCACATTAGGTTTAACATAACTCATCCTCGATTGAAATCTATTGAAATAATTAATAATGGTTCAGAAAGAATGTGTGATTAACCCATGTATATCCGCTGAGAGTTCCATTCCATTAGCATAGTAAGGGAAAAATCACTGTGAACCATAATGATTGATGACATTTACTTGACCGACTACTTTTAGGTTTTTTATCTTTTGATGTATCTATTCAAGACCCCTATTTATATATAGTATTCAGATAGATATTTATTGATATGAAAACAGTAAAATCTCTACCATGTAAAAAAATTAGAATGTTATCTTATACTAAGACTTATCCTCACAGCCAGCTATAAGGTTATGTTCTCCAATCAATGTTTTTCTAAATCTTCCTCCCATGAATTCTAATAAACATCCAATGATACCAACTAATAACACCCTAACTATAGTAGGCTATAATTTTTGGTTAGTTTATTAAATTGGAATACGAAAAAATTGATCACATCTAAAAGGACTGAATAGTTTAGTATTCATGGTAAACTATCTGCATACATGAATATTACATTATATTGGTAATATAATAACATTGTGAAAATAATAATTCTATATCCATATAATCATTCAATAATTCCTTTATCTTATAAAGTGGAATGAAAACAAAATAACTATGAGATTAAATACTCAGTAAAGACAACCAAATAGAAATTGATATCATGGAATAAACATGGAATAATCCATATAGACAAGTTAATAACTAAAAAAATTAATCAATTAATTAATCATAATTAGTAATACGAAATGAATAAATAATGAATAAATAATTCCATATAAATAATCACATGATATTGTATCATATACAAGGACATTACAACTATTCAAATAATCATATATACATTAATAACTTATTTCATAATGATGGAATGTGTTATTTCATACGTCATAAACATAAATTCATCAACACATACCATGAAATCTTACATAAATGGTAAAGGGAATAGACAAAAAACATACTTTTTTCACTCATGAGGCCCACTGATTGATGCATAAAGGGGTTATAATGGGCTTCTCCTATAAGATGATAAGATCAATGCTTTCATTATATGAAACGAGTGAAATACAGTCAATGTAAACATTCATATTAAAAAAAGAATAATAAATATTAATAATTTCCCTTTTAAATAAATATAACACAATCAAAATACATTCATAGAAATATGGGGAATAATATCAAATAATACATCCCCAATAAAGCATAACATTTACCCAAAAAAATTTATGAGAATGAATATTATTTAATATGATAATAATACTATTTATTAGTAAAAATACCATTTTCATATAGAAATACTATATTCAAAATCTAAAAAATAACCAAATATTAAAGAATTTTTTTTTTGTGAAAACAAGGGTGAAAAAATTTAAAAGATTATTTTAAAAAATATTATTTATAGAATCGGGAGAAGTCATTAATATGGTGCATCTTAAAACAAAAATTCCATGAACACATTTAGTAAAAGTTTCCTCATTAGGAAAATGACATGAAGATTCTATTTAAATTTTATAAAAATTAAAATTATGCTAAATTTAAATTTTAAAAATACATGACGAATTATATAAATATTCTTTAAAATAGTTTTTAGAAATTATTGACACATGATTAAAATGATTTTGGATGAACAAGACATATTAATTTATTTTTACATTAAACAAATTATTATGATATCAAGAGTAATTAAATAGAATGAAATCAATGATGAAAATTTATTTTTTATAAATTACATAATAATAAGAATTTATATTATGTTTATTATAGTAATATAAAATAATTCCAATAATGGAAACTTAATTATAAACAATCTGGAATAAAGATTAGATTGTGAACTAAAATCTTGTCATTATGGTATCTTTCAAATCAAAACCCCCATGAAATAAATAATTATGAATGAATATTTAAATGCCATGAATATAAATCAAATCATGATATATTATCTTAAATAGTTATTAGATACACCATAAAAAGGATATAGTTGGTGAAAAATGAATTTTCCTCATAGAATTAAAGGTGAAATGATAATCCCTTACAAATACCATATCATTGAAGTGAGAATTAATCAATGAAGTAATTATGAATACAAAATAATAATACATAAAAATTATAATTTTAGATACTTAATAAAAAAATAAATGGTAATTTCTTACACAACTGTAGAATAACATAGTTAATGAAGTATAAGTGTAACCCATTTATAAACCAACACAGTGTAAACCAATTTAGAGACAATGACTGATTTGAAAAGATAGATTCTACCTTACAAAGATAGAGTATAACCATTCCAAGGGAGAGCTGATTAAGTACTCGATCTACAATGTTGAAGAAATAGTCATATTTGGGTCTACCCCAAAATATGGGTACACCAATATATGTAACAAGAAAATATCATTCTTGAATGACTAATTCAATGATAATATCATTATTTTTGTAGTTTTAACGTTTCTCCCACATAGATAGATAATTTTTTCCAGCTAATTATCGGACACGAGAATTCCTCATAGTGAGGGTGATAATTTTTGAGGGTTTGAATGTTTATTTTATAACCTTGTAGGAAAATAATTCTGTCAACTTCATATAAAATATGTGATGGGGTACTCAAAATTCTGGAAGCATGTATGGGTTTATGTTTACCTTGATCCACAAGTCAGTTGAGAAATATACTTAGGTAGCCCTCTACAATAGAAAAAATGATTACGAAAAGGGGTTCAACATGTCTAAAAACATTAATGAATTTGAAATATCCTTTTGGAGAACCATTAAACAAGATTTAAATGGAGGAATAATTGAAAAGGGTTTTGAATCTTGTTATAAATGAAATATTGAAGTCAAAGACATGGACAAGTTTAATTATGAAATTCTAGTCATTAGTACCAAAATATTATCTAATTTCATGTTTAATGGAAACATGACCACCTATGTTGGAATTGATTAATATGTTAGTGAATTCATAAGAAAGAAAAATGCATTCATAAATGGATATTCACTTAACAAAACCGAATTGATTAAATAAGATAATTTTTTTAGTCATGGTATTAAGCCTATTTTCGAGAAGGTTAGTGATGATTTAGTATAGAGTGTTAGTAAGAGAAATGGGTTGAAAAATGTGAATCATAGGATAATTATCAACCACGGGGATCAAATAAAGGAATTGTGCATTTAACCAATGGGGTAAATAACCCCTAGAAAAAGGATTTTATTAGTTTTCCAATAGCATCCTGAATAACATCCCAATATTTCTGATAGAAAGCATTATTAAAACCATCAGGACCTTGTGCACTATCATGGTTCAAGATAAAATAAGTTTCTTTAATTTCATGCTAAGGAGGAATGCTTAATAGAAAATAGTTATCTTCCTCACTGACACCAACATGAATTACATCGTGTAAGAGATCCTTATTGATCTCTGAAACATTGAAAATGGATTCCAAATAGGTGACAACCAGACTAGAAATATCATCCTCACTATCTAAAAGGATTTCCAAATATTTGAGAACTGTTAAGGCTTTCATGTTTTTATAATTATTTTAAGAGAGTTATAGAAAATGGTGTTTCTGTTACATTAAATTAAACACTTGATTTTAAAATATTTTTTATGCATGTTATCATATAAGGCTAGAAGTGATTCAAGATTCACAGAAATGTTAATTTTCAAATTCTGATCAATAGTGAAAACAGATTTGGTGTTTTCGTTTTGATTTTTATGAATTTCATTCTCAAGAAGCAGGATGTCATTGTCAATTTGTTTAGCTCTTGCGCTTAACCAAACCTTAAGCATTTGTTTAATATATTTTATTTTAAAATAATTACAAAATGAATCATTGTAATAATTCATAGAGGACTAAATGTTTTTAGTGAGATTACAACATTTAGGATCATAGAACCAATCTTTCTTAAATCTAAAGGGTAAATGGAGTCTCATGGTTTTTAAAGAAATAGTGAAAATAATAGGATGATGGTCATACCACATCACGGGGAAGGTCTTGCTGGAAATGGTGTCTTATTTATCTAGAGCATTATCATTTTTTATTTCTCTATCCAATTTGTTTTCCACCACCCTATTGTATAGTCTTTTTTAGTAGCTGTATTTGGGACCACTTAGAGTAATTTCAATACGATTTCTATCCTCAATTGCAGACATAAATTCTCTCATAGCGATAAAAGAGTTGGATGGGCCAATTTTATCACATGAATTATGGATAGTATTACTGTACCCAATAAAAAACTAGGGGTTCTGTATATTGGACTCAGATAGGAGAGGTCGGTCCAATGAAAACTTTTATCCTGATATCTGTTCTTTGAATCACCAAAGGAGACAAATTTATGATTACTATCAAGAGTAAAATCTCAAGCAATATTTTTCTCAATGACATAAAAAATATTAACATTTTGCAAATATGGTTTCAAGAAATTGCAATGAGTTTAAATAGTGGGGTCATTATGAATCGCACCTATAAAAGTATATTCAATCCTACTAAGATGTTTTAAGTTTTAAGAGAAATTTATGTTGGTTTATACACCACAAAAAATGAAAGGAAGGTGATGGATTAACATTATTTTATGACATAAAGTGTCTGGGTTAGTAATACACTAACAATTCAAGAAGAAGATCTTCATTTATACATACGTTTGGACTAAGAACTCCCCTTTTTCTTAACCTCTAAACCCTTATGTCGTGTTAATAATCAAACATTTTTGGATGTTTTTGGACTATAGTTACTACCAATAATCACAAAAATAATGTTTCATATTAAAAGAATTTGGATATCAAGATTATAAATATGGAATCAATTTTTCAAGTCTAAATTTCTATATTTGGGTGAAATTAATTTATAAGTAACATGTAAAACTAAATGGAAATCAATTTTTATAAAAAATTACATCTATGTTTACAAATGTTTTTATACAAAATTAAACAATAAAATAGATTTAAAATATCTCAACTATATTAATAATTATATAATATAAATAATGTTGCATTAAAACCATTTTAAATAAATGGACCTTTATAAAATTTTCAAAAAGAATAAAAATTTCAATAAAAAATTTATTTTACAATATTCATTGTAAAATTTGAGTTTTTTGAAAACTTTAAATAATTAAAACTAAACTATTTTTTTCTATAGTGATTTAAAATATAATTTTATTATATTAAATAAAATTCTGAAATTTTTCATAAATTAATTATAATATTCATTAATAAGAAGCAACAAAAAGTATTTTTAAAAAAAAATTTAAGGATAAAATTCATTTACTATAAATATAGTGACAATTTAGTAATTATTAATTAATAAATTTTAATTGAGTAGTTCATATATGTATATTTAATAATATAGTAAATCATATTCTTATATATCAATTTGTTATTTAGGGTATGATAGCCTTATTTAAATAATAATATTTCATGGTTAATTTATGTTTGGTTTTGTGTGTTGTATATGTTTTCAATCATTATGTTCTTTGAAAATATATAGGTCTTACATTTTAGCCATTATCCATGAAAATGAAGTCAATGAAAATATTGTTTTGGAAATTTATAATGAAAAAAATTTGTAATAATTATTAAGGTAAATGTTTATATTTCATTTCCATAACAAAATAAATCATTATTTACATATTAATATCAAATATAATGTTTTCAAATCTATACTTGATATAAATTTATATCATTGTTCAAGTAGGCATTTAAACTGACCAAAATATATCACGCTATAATATATGTGTGAGTTTAAAAAAATATGGGGACATTTATCTATAACATCACTATCAAAAAATTATATTTTCATTATTATATAATATGAGCATGAAAAAATAAAATTTGAAATAAATTTTTTAATATTTAACTTCTACAAGTGATGAAATTTAATTTTTAAAATATGTAAAAAAACTTGTTTTAAGAGAAAAACATTAACAATGATTCTGTAATGTTAAACACAAGATTTATAAATTCAACATAGTATTTTTAAATGATTTATTATTTCTTCAAAACAATTTAATTCATTCACGTATTGTAACACCTAGAGATTTTTTAAGATACATTTTTTAAATAATTTTATTTGATATCTTTAATTTATTGAAACACCATGTTATTATTTTTTTATACATTAAACCAACATAATCTTCCACAACATAAAACATTAACATGGTTTTCATTGTACACAACACTATGTTTCTTATGAAACATCATCTTATAATTATAATTAATTATATGATGTAGTTAAAAAAATTTGTTAATAAAAGTAATATTAATAGTAATTAATAATTCCAAATTATTATTTATAATGGTTTTATATAAATTAAATATATTTATAGTACAACAAATAATATTTAGTAAAGTATTTATATGTTTGAAAATATAAATTTTCACAAAAAAACACCTTTTATGGCCTTCTATGAATAATAATAAAATTATTTTAAAAAACAATTAAAAATTTAATTTTATTAAATGAGGTTTAATTTTAATTCATATTTTCAACATTATGTTATGGTGATTTTTTGTTATTTTTCAGAAAAAATATCTTTTTTTATTAATAGTAATAACGTATAATTTTAATTGGAAATATATTTTTCCACTAATTTATTTAAATTTTTCAATTATATATTATTTGTGGTTTTAAAGTGTTCTTAGATTAATATTACATAAATCAATTAAATTTAGGTCCTTAAGAACCATTTCACATTAAAATTGGACATAAAAACATTTTAATTATTTAAACAGTTTCTTGTAAAAACCCCACTATCATGAAACGCCTACGAGATTGGTTTTAATTTAATACCCTACAATTTTGTGTTTATAATTTGGGGAAATTGAATACATATTTTTAAGAAAAATAATTTATATTTCATAATAATTTCAAATTATTTTTTGACACAAAATATCAGTAAATTTAGTTACAATTAATTTTAGTGAATAAGGAAAAAATACGATTACTTAGTAGTTAACCTTTATTTTTAGAGGAAATATAACCATGAAACATGTTAGAAACACATTTAATTAAAAAAATTTGACCAAGTCCCATCTTCGATAAAAAACACAATTATTAGGGCACATTATGTAATGTAGACCTCTCAACAGTGTTTTTATTTTTTATATTTCCAAGAATGTCAATCCTCCACCACGGTTAAAGGGAACTCACCCCCACCCCTACCTTCTACACACCTATAAATCCATTTGAATTAGAAAAAAGAAACCCAAATATCTTCCAAATATCCCTAAAATCATTCGAGAATAATTACTTTCTTCATAAATCCATCCAAGAAATAACATTGGTCAAAATCTAGAGGAGTTAACCAATGAAGAGGTAACATCCATCCAGATGCTCTTTACTTATATTTTCATTCTCAATCCCAAAAATTATTATCATTAAATTATTATATAATAACAATAAATATCCTAAATATATTAAAATTTTGTTATTCTGAGTTTTATACAAACACATACACATAAATCCCTCAAATGGGTAACAAACATACTATTCCTGTGATTGGCGTAGTATAGCTTTGCAAAACAATGTCGTTAGTTTTTTTCCTCTACCACCACGCATTGAATGTAATTATGAAAAAAATGATTTATTTGGTGTTTTATAAACATAAGATGTATTTAGTCATTTTTAATTATTATATAAAACATACCTTCATGATTTTCATTTTTTGTAAATATGATAAATTCGTTTCAATATATGTGGACTATTTCCTCCTCAATGTTATGTGATTTGTTCACACATTACATGGAACTTATTAAGGATGGAATTAGTAAACATATATGATATATATAAAATTATAATTCTAATGGAATGATATATATATATATATATATCTTTGTGTGTGTGTGAATATATGTCATTTTCTTTATTTCATTCAATTCAATAGTATAACAGAAACAGTGTTAATGCATACGTATGGCCTATAATCTCTAAGGACATTGTATACCATTTCATATTTCTATAATTTATTGATTTTTAATATTAGATATATACTGAATATATATATTTAAATTATATCATGTTTGATATTATTTATATCCTGATATAAGTATGAGTACCACAAATATAACAAATCAAAACACTTGAAAAAAATAAAGAAGTTATTACCCAAAATGTATCTTTAACATGGAATTATTAATAAAAGGGTAATAAAAGGTCATAGGTAAATCATATATGTTATGAAATGATTTAATATATTTGTTTAATTAATCTATAATTAAATTATATTATTTAGACACGAGTTTTTAATGAGTAAAAAAAAATTAAATACCTGAGGTAAGTGGATTTCTAGTCTCACATTTATTTCTATGAGACTTATGCCTTATTCAAAAATATTTTATTTTATGTGGTCCATATAAATGTGATGAATGTATTAAAATATTAATATACTTAAATTAACTATTATTTATATATCCATTTTATTATCTCTCATTCATTGTGTTTAATGTTGATATGTCACCAAATTGTTATTATAATTTTGCCTCAATTTTCCTTCTTTTAAACACATGCCATGTTATTCACCTATATTATCTGATAAGGGATATAAACTACCATTTAAAATGTTATATAATGAATATATTTATTTTCATGATGTTTTAGGTTTCATTTAATTTAATTTTCTTACATGGGGTGGATGATTAAAAGTTACGAAGTTGTATGTGTTTATTGTAACAATCTAGTTGTTTATTGAGATTTATTATAATTATTTTTTTACTTATGAAATAATATTATTCTTATTTCATGAAAACACATGAATATTCTACAATTTTTGTTATCCATGATATCTTCATGTATTAGTATGATTTTTTCACTCTTGGGAACTTATGATAATTAATAAAATATTTTTTATGAAATTCTTACATTATTTCTCTATTCTGGGGGGAATTTGTGTTCTTTCAAATTAATGTTTTAAAAAAGGATTCCAAAATTGTTCATAAAATCGTATCTTAAGTAAACAATCATGGAAAATGAATTTTATAAATGGTCCATTGTTTCTAAACCACCCTTTATAATTTTTCAAAGCGATTTTCAAAAGAAATAATTCTAAAAAAATATATGTTTTAAAATTGGGTTTTAAAGAAAAATCATGTTTTAATCAATAAATGATTTTCAAATATCATTACCAATTATTTTCCATATTATATGACATAGATTGGTGTTACTCATTATTTTCTAGGTAAATTAAACAAATGTTCTATTCATATTATTTCTATGAATATTTTAGGTTTTTCTGCCATGATAGGAATGAAACATGTTTCTCATTCAAGGGTTAAATGATTTTGACATCCAATTCTCTTCCATGGGTTATAAGATAACAAATCCCACATATTTTTGGGGCTTATATATTTATTATATTATTATAAAACCTATATCTTATCCATGGGTGATGATTTGATTTCATGTTTCTAATACCCATTTCATTTCATGACATATGATATGATGTTTATGAAATCCATCTCTTTTTAATGGTAATGATATCATGAATTTATATAATATTTTGGATCACATAAGTATGATTTAATTAGGATATGGGTGGGAAAAATATATCCATCAAATTAATTTGGTTAATATTTATATATCATGATATAATTAAGAGAATGAAGTTGATGGGATTGATCATCTATGGAAGATGGGGAAAACTGATCCACGTTGGGAAGATGAGGAAACCATATCCATTATGGGATGATGGGGAAACATGAACCTTTATAAAAAATGATAGTTTCTTGATTTTTTTTATTTACCACCCAGTAGGTGTGTTCCACAAGCTGTTTCATGGCATGTTTTGGAATTACATCATGACTTATAGGGAATGATATTACATGTTTATGTGTCTTCCAAAATTCCATGTCTTATTCCTATATTATGATTTAATTTATTATTCTCTTGTTCCCCTTTTGATTCATGTGTGATGATCTGTGAATATTTATTCCATGATTTATATGTTTTATTTTTTGATATTTAGGGTATGATATTCTACTATAGGAATCACATTCTCATACCCTTGTTCCCATGATTATGCATAATAATCTACCTTGTTTACCTTTACTAAGAATCTGATCTCACTTGATTGTATGTTTCCTTTCTCGAGGTTATGAAGGTATGTATTATGTTTGAAATATCAAATAGAATTTATTGTCATTAAGAACCTAGTTAGATATAATTATTATCAATTATCTAATAGTATTATGTTTTAATGTTTCCAAATATACTATACAAATACGTTCTTTGGGTGTCAGTTTTTGTAATTTATTAAGTATTCCCCATAAAATATGTAATTTTACTATATTATAAGTGAGTACCATTATATTAGGTATTATTGAAAAATTTTAGTTATACTTTAGAATCTAGGATGGGAAAACATTATTGGGAACCCTAATGATATGTCTATGGATAAGTATAGGGATGAAGAAATATATTGGAAGAAATCCTGGAATTTTGTAAATGGATAGTTGAAGTGTTTTACTAGTAATATATCCCTATCTAAATAAAACAAGTTGATATGGATTTTTCACTGATGTATATACGAAATATAACCTTGAAAACACAGTATTATGGTACACTTGATTGGGATCTAATGCCTAACAATCAGCCTTCCTACACACCTATTTTGACTCCCTTGAGGGATAAGCTTTTGTAATTCAAAATGTCTTCACAAAGAATTAGGAAGGATATATATATATAAGTTGTCTATTAATAAACTAGAATAAAATTAATGTTTTATAGATTAATGAATGTTTCAAAATTTATGAATAATATAAGTTGTTTTCATGATTATGTAGTACCACTCTATGAGAATGGTTTCTTAAAATACGAATTTTGGTTTTCTTCAATGGCTAGAACCCAAAAGAATCAAGTTAATAGTGATTCTAATGGAAAATTTCATGATTGTCCTCCAGAAAAATATAATTCTATAGGTGCTAGAATAAAAAATATCATTGCTATAATCACCCATATTTTTCATGATATGAATCATATGGGACATCCAAATAAGAAAAATATGGAATCAATTCTATTGAGTCATTCATGTGGAAACGTACACCTTCTTTTAGTGGGTATTCTGATCGACTTGTAACTGAAAAATAGATTAGTACCACTAAAATTATATTCTTAGTTCTCCAGAATTCATAACATGATAAGGTCATTCTGGTTGTTTGTTTGTAAGATGGAAAAAAGGACTAGTCGTGGAATCCAATTAATAATATGAGACTGAAACATGAAATTGGATACATCCATTGGGATGAGTTCAAGAGCATATCATTCAATAAGTAATTCACACATTTTATTCACATAAATATGGAAAAGGAGTTCCTTCAGTTAATTAAAAGTCATTTTTATTTTTCTGCTACTTATGACACTTATTTTAAAAGACATTGCAAGTAAACATTTGCTATTATCATCTAATAAGAAAGTAATTTTGGATGATTCATCAGTGTCTTAATGAAGATTCATAAAATGGAGCTGGCTATAAGAGACATTAGTAGAAATGAAGATATTTTTATTTTTAAGATCAAGGTTTAAATTAATGGTAGAGTTACATATCAATATCATGATTTTAACAATTAAATGATAATGGAGTTGAAAGGAAAATATAAAAACCATAAACAGAAGAATATGATCCTTCTTCTATGCTCTAATTGTTGAAATATGTATTGTGTAAATTCTCATTTGGGGTCCAATAAATGTTTTACTTGTGGAGGGGAAGTCCATCAAATAACTAATTGCTGAAATGATGGGAATAAGATGGATACTATTTCAAATAAAAGGAATGTTTCACAAAATACACCCCTCGCACATTAGTGATACAAATGTAAAGAGAATGGGAATTGTACAAACCACTGACAAACCCTAAGGGTTAGTGATGAATATTGGAATTAATGTCTTCTAAATCCAATGTACAGGGAGAAATATAATGTGATAATTGAATCTAATATGGGGTGGGGCAATGACATGGTGAACGGTATAGTTACCATCAACTCTATAACTGATAGTTTCTAATTTTATTCTGGATATACCTTGTCCATCATATCTAGAGAATTTGATATGGGTATCATGATTCCAAAAAAATGACTATATGTGGAATTAGAAGGTTACACCGATAATGATACTATGATTGTATCTCAGGTTTACGATTCTTCTTTGGTTTTCATTAGTGGGAATTTGATTCCTATAAATCATGTCATTCTTCCTTTGGTTTAATTTGATGTCATCTAAGGAATAAATTGTATTTCTATACATAAATCCCACAACACATTTAGAAGAGGGGATGTTACCTTATATAATTAAAACAAACCTATGATTTTAAATCAATCTAATGATTAATATGAACTTCATTGAGATATTATATATAGTGTATGGGGCATAATTCACATTCATACCGAACTTTTATCTCAAATGAAATGTGAGAGTATCAACATCGATGATATGACTGTTATTTGGGAATTTATGGATTTGTTTTTGGGGGAGTAAATTTTCCTTCAACCAAGATATGATGTTGATTTCTTGAGTTTAATCATAATCAGTTCCAAACAAATTTCAAATATTCCATATATAATTTCCCAAATTTAGTAGCATTAATTGAAAAGGGAAACTCCAAGAAAATCTGAAAAAGTTAATTATTAATCCAACAGTGTCTCCGTGGGATGAACATATTATTTTTTTGAAAGAAATTTATGGATCAATGTGAATCTACATTGATTATCCGAACATGAAACAGATCATGATCAATAACATGTAAAATCTTCCCAATATTGATGAATTGTTTGATCAACTATAAAAGATCAATAATTTTCCAAGATTGACCTTTATTATGGATACCATCAATCTATGGTAAAGAAGGTGGATATACTCAAGACAATAATTGTTACAATGTATAGACACTATGAATATATAATGATTCCCTTTTTTATAACTAATGCCTCTTCTATCTTCATGAATTTGAAGAATTGTGTCTTTATAGATTACCTCAATCAGTTTTTGGAAATCATTATACAAGATATTCTTATATATTAAAATAAAAAGGATGATCAGGAAGAGTAATTGAGAATTTTACTAATGAAACTAAGGAAGGAGAAACTATATGAAATATTTTATAAAGGGTGAATTTTTTTCATCAAAAGGATTCAATTTTATGTCATATAATCTCATGAGATATTATAAATATAGATCCATCAAAGAGAGAGGCTATTTAATATTGGAATATATCTACCATGGTTGATGAGATATATAGTTTTCATGGTTTAACTAGACATTATTGGCCGTTTTTTGGAGAATTTTCCACAACTGTCTAATCATCATACCTATTTAACAGAAAAGGGTTCTAATCCCTTTATATAAATGAATCATAGGAATGTTTCAATGAACTAAAGAGAAGGTTGGTTAGAGAACCTGTTCTTACATTACTTTTTATTGGATAATGGTTTTTAGTATATAGTTATTCATCCAAGAATGATTTATAATGTGGTATCTTACATAATAACATAGTTATTGCCTTCGACTCATGCCAATTTCAGTTTCATGAGAATAAGTACCCAAATCCTGATTTGGAGTTTGTTGTGGTGATTTTTTAAATAATTATAAGAAATAATTATCTTTATAGAAAAATGTGTGATATATATACCAATAATATAATTATGAAATATATAATCAAATAAAAGGAGTTGAACATGTTCCAGAGAAGCTTGTTGAAGCAGATAAAAGATTCTTAAAACTAAACGCATTAACACCCTGGGAATGTGAACAATGTTTTTCATGATTTGAGTCAGAAGGATATTATTAGATTGACTATAATAAGGATCAAAAAATATCTGATCATTATGGATTTGAAAGGATGGACCTCAAAATAAAAAAAGGGGAAAGTCTTTTCTGGATCAATTGAATGTTCAACCTTCTATCCAAGTAAAAATTAAAGAGTTACATGGGGAAGATATAATGAATTTAAATAAGGATATAAAGGATCCTATGTTTAAACATGATCATGATGGAAAGGTAATTTTAGGAATTCTGTATGTGCTAATTCAATAGCAGATTTGAAGAAAGATTTTATAGAGGAAGATCACAGGTCTTCATTCTTTTTTCATCATAGAAGTATGAATATGTATAGAGACATTAAATAATACTTTTTGTAAGATTTCATGAAGAGGTTTATCAGGTAGCTTTTATCTTGGTCCTTGATATGTAATCATCTTAAGGATAAAAGACAAAAGTAGAAGGGTATTTTTTCATCCATTTCCTATACAGTAATGGAAATAGGAGAATAGAACAATGGATTTTATCATTGGAATCTGCAAAAACTAAAATGTGTTTTATTCTTTATGGTGGTATTAAATATCTATATAAATTGATAAACCATTATTCTATCAAATAATACTTCTCCTTGGATAATATTTGTAGAATATACAATAATGGAGTGGTAAGGATTCATAGAGTACTATGTTACATTATATATGATCAGCATCCAAGGATTTCCATAATGTTATGATTAGTTAATTAGTAAGAAAATTAAAAAGAATGGAGTTTCGCCTCTTATTATCATCTCAATATGGATAGTTATTCTGAATGAATAATTGAAACACTATAGGATATGCTGAGATCATGTCCTTTGGATTTCAAAGGAGGATGTGATCAAAAAGTTTATTTATTTGCATTTTATTAAAAACAATATCTTACAATCAATCATTCAGATGCCTTTTTATTAATCTGTATATTGGACGAAATTTAGAGCTCTAACGTGATGGGATGAAGTTGGATAATGAAATATATTGGGACCTAACATCACTAAAAATGGTCTTGAAGGTTAAAACCATTAAGTATTGTATCAGGGAAACTAAAAATCGGTAGAAATGTTATGTTTATAATTGTCAGTGTGAACTATAATTTTATTTTTTGGTATGGTGTTTCTAAAAATCCCTTATCGGAAGAAGGTTATAAGATTAAGGAAGAAAGGGAAACTGTGCCCTTGGTATATCAGTCCCTCTGAATTTCTTTGTCCTGTTGGGATGGTCCCCAATTGCTTGGAATAACCTAAAAATATCTCTCAAGTCAATGAGATGTCCCATGTATCTCTCCGAATAAATTACATACCTAACCATTACCATTTACTAAACATATAGCTCATACTACTGGAGAAATAACTTTCATATGAGGACCACCCAATTGCAATTCTGGATCATATAGAGATTATAATACATAATAATACCACTCACCTAGTTATATTTTTTTTGGAGAAATATCCACATAGATGAAGCTATATGGTAAAATGGGCTTATGATGAGGAATATTTATCCTATATGTTATCAGAATGATGGTTTGTGATGAAAAAAATCATTTTAAGGGGGTAGAATTTAAAACCCTGAGATTTTTTATGAACCATTCTTCAAAAAAAAAATTCATTGATGTATATCATCGAACAATACAAAAATTATTCATTTTGTTATAAGTTACACCAGGATAAGATTTTTCTACACACAATATCTACATATCATTCCTTACATTCAACAATGACTTTTTTTGAAACGTCATTTTGTTATTTAAATTATTTAAATGTGTTTGGTAAACCGTATCCATTAATCCTAGTAATATTTCATGTAATAACTACTTTTAAAATATTATTATTAATGGTATTACATATATAAACACATATTTATAAAAAAACTAATAATTTTTTGGTAAATTCTTTATATGTTTTAAAATACTATTTTTTAAAATTAACTATTTTTTATGTCCTTCTATGAAAAATAATAAAATAAATTTTAGACACTTTATGAAATTAAATTTGATAAAATGAAATTCATTATTTAATTCATAATTTCCAAAATATATTATGTTGATATTTATGTATTTTTCATAAATAAAACATTTTTGGATGAATAGTTAAAGATACTGAATTTTAATTAAAAAGATATTTTTCATCTAATTTATTAATACTTTTAAATTATATTTTTTTTTCAAGATTAATTAGATCAATTATACATTAATTAATCAATATTAGTTTTTTAGAAGAAATTTCATCTTGAAATTGGATATATATAACTTTTTCAAACATCTAAACATTTTCTCTTAAAATCCAATTGTCATTACACTTCTACAGGATTAATTTAAAATTAATTTCTTCCAATAATTTGTTTATATTTTGAAAAAACAAATTACATATTTGGAATCATCATAATTTATAATGTCTAATAAGTTCATAATAATTTTCAACAGAAAATAATAGTAACAGTAATTAAAATTAATTACCAAGATTGAGGTAAATATAAGATTGCATAGATGTTTGACATTGATTTAAGAGGCCCAAAAACCTAGACATTTGACCAAAAATCTATTGACACTACTCATTCACTATAAAAGAGAAACCGACTCAAAATCCCCTCACTTATTCAAACCATTCAAGCCATTTTATTCATCAAAACCATACCAAAATATCATCCAAACCTTCTATTATATATATCCTAGAATCCTCCATTTGGAATGAAATCCAACTAATGAATCCCTTCACTAAAAACAAAGATAAGTTACCCAATGAATTGGTAACATCCATTTATAAGCACTTTTGTTTCATTTTAAATCTTCAACCCTTAAATTATTCTTATTAAATTAATATATAATGACCTAAGTACCATAATAAAATGATATTTTTTTATTCTATGGGATTTTCCCACACCTAAAAACACATCCATTAAATGGGTAAAGAATGTACAGTTCGTCTGTACTTTAAAATACAAACTCCTGAAATGATGTCATTCGTTTTTCATTTACCATCTCTCGTGGTTGGAAATTATGTTTGAAATAATTATTATATACGATATATATTATACTTTATTTTTTTTTCTTATGGAATTATTATATAAATCATACCTTTATACTTTCATTTTTTTATATATAATAAACATTGTTTTTGGATGTGTGGTATACCGACTCCACAAGGCAATGTGATTCATTCAATTTTTTCATATAATGTGTTAAGGATGGGTTATGATCCTTATATGATATATAAGAAGTTATAATTATATTGGAATGGTAATATTTACATTGATGTGTACATTTATTTCATTTACTTTCTTTCCTTCAATACAATAACAAAAGGAATAGTGTTCATGTGTATGTACAGACTACCATCTCCATCAACGATGTCTTCAATTTCATATTTATATATTTTAATGATTATGAAAATTACATATATAATGAAAATATATAATATTTATATCATGTATTATTTTATGGATATCCTGGTATAAGTATGAGGATACAAAATATAACAAATCAAAACACATGTGAAAAACAAAGAAGTTATTACATGAAACCTAACTTTAACAGTGAATTTTTAATAAATTGGTATAATAAGGTAATAAATAAATAATATATGGTATTATATGATTGAATATGGTTTTTATAATATATTTATACTAAACTTTTATTTATTATGTAGAATGTTTTAATGATTTTTAATAGATTCACGACATAACGTAAGGGGGTTTCTAGTATCATATTTATTTCTTCAAGACTTTTGCCTTAGTCTGCACTCATTTATATTTTTTGGTGTATATACTTCCCATGAATTTATTAAATTAGTAATATACATAATGTTATTGTTATTTACATATTAATTTTATTATCTCTCTTTCATGGGGTTTACGATTCAAATGAAACCAAATCGATAAAGTAATTTTTTCTCAATTTTCATTGTTTGAGACATATGCTATGTTATGCATCTATATTACTCTAAAATGATTATAAAATTACCATTGAAATGTTATATCATGAATATAAATATTTTAATGGTATTTTAATCTTTGTTTAATATAATTTTCTTACATGGTTTGTATGATATAAAGATACCATGTGGTATGATTTTATTGAAATAGTCTCATTGTTTATCTGTATTGGTTATGATTATGATTTCATTAATGAAATATTATCATCCATGTTTTATGAAAACTTTCAAAATTTATTACCTTTTGGATTTCCATGATATCTATTTGTATTAGTACCAATTTCAACTCATTTGGTACTTATGATAGTTATAAAATTATTTTTAAGAAAAGTTGACCATATTTTTCTCCTAGATCAAGAATTTGTGTTCATTCAAAAAAATGTATACAAAACAATATTCAAAAATTATTTATTAAGATCATTTAAATTGAAAATAAATTTTGAGAATTTTATATGGTTAAAAAATATTACTTTATACGTTTTCAATGCTTTTTTGAAAGAAAAAATTTTGTAAATATTTTTTTTTACAATTAATTTTCAAAGAAGAAATGATATTTTCCTTAAGAAATGTCTTTAAAAGTTCATTCATAAATATTTTCCTTTTTTTGAAATACATTGTTATTATTGATTATTTTTTATTAAATGACCCCACTGTATCATTCATATTATTTCTATGAATTGTTTATGTTTTGATAACATGATGGTTGAGAATCCCATTTCACTTTCTTGGGTTACATGTTATCGAAAACTATTTATCTTCCATAACATATTTTCATAATAAATTGACTTATTTTCCTAGGTTATAAATTTATTAAATGATTATGTATCCTCTATATTTTCGACATGTTATGATATCATGTCAATTTTATGATACCCATTTCATTTCATGGGTTATTATATAATGTTTATGAATCTCATATCTTTTTATGCTTCATGATATGATGATTTGTATTGATCTTGTCTCACACAAATAAATGATTTAATAATGATATTGGTGGGAACTATATCTCTATACAATTCATTGATTAATGATTTATATCTCTTGACATAATTATGGGAATCAACTAGATGGGCATGATCTAAAATAGATGATGGGGAAACCCAATCCACATGGGGAAGATGGACAACTCAATCCCCTATGAGGATATGGGGAAACATAATCCCATATAATTAATGGAATAATAATTTTTATGGTGGTGTGTCCCTCCAGGTAGGTGTAATCCCCCTGAAGTGCCCTGATAAGTTCTGGAAGTGCACCTTGACTTATAGGGATTGATATTACATGGTTATATGTCTTCCTCAATTCCATTTATTATTTATATGTTACGATTTAATGGATTATTATATTGATTACCTTATGAATCATGTATTATGAATTACCAATATTTTTTCCTTGATTCATGTTTTTCAACATTTATATTATGGGTATGATCTTCTAATGTTTGGATCACATTCTCATGCCCTTGTGCTCATGATAATGCTTATATATATCACTTGTTTAACCTTTTGAGCATATAATATCACCCCTTTTTATGTTTCCTTTCCCTATGTTATGAAGAAATTTATTATTTGTGATGTTTCTAAAAATAGTTCTAGTCATAGAGAACTAATTGGGAGATAATGTAGGTCACTTATATAGCAGGGTATATGTTTTCATGTTTCTGAATGCACTAAACTAATATGGTCTATAGGCTTCTATTTTTTGTAATGTATTAATTATTTATCAAAAATAATTTAATGTTCATTTATGGTGAGTAAAAGTAACTATATGTATTATTAAAATTTTCTTAAAGTAATTTTTTTTTATTAAAATCAGTATTTTCACTATTCACCAAAAAATATTTTTTTAAAAGTTAAAAAAATCACCCTCCGATAAATCTGACTAGATGAATTCAATAATTATGTATAAAAAAATAATTTATGAAATTTATAAATTTTTCATTGAAATAAAAATACAATATATAATCCCAAATTTGTTTTACTAAAAAGTGAACTATTGAAACATTAAATGTACATAATCCTATTTTGTATGAATTTATAGTTGATTTATATCGTTTTTATATTTTATGTTTTATTCATGATATATTTTTTAAAGATAATATTCAGTATCTCATTTTAGTTTCAGGTTTCATATGAATCAATCTATTGATATGATGGTTATTTAAGAGAAAAATATATTCAGAAATCATTGGGGGTTATTTTCTCCCCCTTCAATGAATTGTATCCAAACAATTTTAATTATCAGTCACTAATTAATTAAATAAAGGGTATATAAATGTTTGTCATAACAAATTATATATTTTAAAATGATGCATCTACCTTAATATCATAGCAATTAATAGGAAACACAACATTTCCCTTCATTTTATTAATTAATTGTTTAATTTTCCCTACAAACATGTTGCACTATACAATATTTTGTTGAAACATGAGGTATCTTCGAGTAACATTTTGATAATCACATTGGTTATTTCATCCTAAAATCCCATGATGATGGATCATAAATATTCATTCCTTCCAAAAAATTCACTTAAAAATCCATGATACTCCATCCTTCTATTCTTCAGTTATTTTGATAAATTCAATGATGTTCACATAGTTTATCATGGTTTTTGATAACCTATTATGCCTAATAATAAGTTTTTTCACATCATTTCTTATCTTATTAGTCTAATATTAGGGTCAATATCTATATTTTATTTGGTACCCATCATTAATGTGAATATGGAATGCTTCAACCATTACTAGAAACAAAAGGATTTAATATGTGTGATTAACAACATAAGATAATAATATTAAGATAATTGCATAAAAAATCAAAACTCTAAATTAAATTTAGTATGAAATTATTACATTTTAATTGATTTTAACCTTAATCACTCTTAGTTTAATCTAGTATTTTTTGGTTGGATTATCTCATATTCCATAACTAAACATAATAAATCCTTTAATTTTTTTGAAGTAAATTATGACAAACTATAGAATATTGCCAATGAGTGGATAACATGGTGTAGTGTCTAAATCTCTATTATCATTCACCTTGGTAAATATTGTGTTAGTACTCAACCAACAATTTTCATGGTGATTTTCTCTATGTTCATATGTTTCACATCTGCATCCACCTACCAATATCTTGATAAGGATGTAATTTCTAGTCGAACCACAAAATCTCAAAATTACCAAAAAAATCAAGATGTTGTATTGTACATAGTTATACCTTAGACATGTCTCTATTATTTTCAAACAATAATTTATGAAATATTAAATATTTAATAAACAAAGATAAATATTTATATATACCATTTAAATTTTTATCACCCAAAATTATCATTCATTAAATTATCCTCGACTAACATACTAACCCTTAACATTATCTAAAAAGTATTATGATATCATACTTTATTCCCCATACACATTACTATATCAATTTCATGAAATAATGAAAATATATAATTATAATTCATTCAAAATACAATTTTGGATAAGATTTTTATATAAGTACTAAAAATATTAGAGATAAAAACATTTAATTTTTAACTAATATATATTTTTTATCAATATAAACTAATTTCTTATAAATAAAAATTATTTAAAATCTCCCCAAAATTATCCACATGCATCTTATGTATTTCCTTTATTAAAAAACTAGGAAAATGGGAACATAAGAAAGAGGTTATGTGAGATTACCATTGAGGGATAAAAACAAATTTAAAACATAATATGTGTACAAATTTGAGAATAGATTACAAATATGAACATAATAACATAATGATAATTACATGAGTCATAACATGATCATATGTGAATGAAACATAACATGGAAATATGTTGACAATAGAAGAATATGATATTCAAAGTCATATCACCAAATCTCATTACTAAGGTTTTATAAATTCACATTACCAATGGTTTTCGAAAACGTTTCATAAAACATTAAAATATTTTTTTGAAAATGATTCATAAAACAATAAATTTTTTATGGAAAATGTTTCATAAAAATTTAATTTTAGGAGATCATTTCTTTACCCAATTTGATGGAGCTCTATCAGGGAGAACCGTTTATATATATAATATTTGTGTTCCATATAAAGAAATAATAAATAATTCCAATAAATTATTATTAACCCATGAGGGGAATTGTTTACATAATAATAAATATATTAATATTTTGTTTTTAATAGAAATAAGGTTGATGAAATATAAATATAATATAATAATAATAATAAGAGAAAGTTGAAATAGATATATAATACAATAATTTTATAAGCACTAAGAAAATTGGTTTAGAAATAAGAAATATCAATGATCATTTGAAAACATTTATTTATAATACTAGGAGGTTTATAATTCCATTGAGAAACGATGAAGGTGTAGATATAAATTCCCTAAGAAAAGCAAAGAAAAAATTAAATAGGTGTCCAAAATGATGAAAAAAATAAATAGTGATTTTATGTAATAGCTTATATTTTATTTGTTCTATTTTTAAAAAATTAATGGAAAAATTACAAGACCAGGAGGTGAGACGGTGTGTGATTCTGAGGTTCAAATTCCCTGGAATGATCCATCAAAAAAGTTTATGTTTTAAATAGTTTGTGTTAGTATTTTTCCTAAAAAATTGTATTAACTATGAAATGGGTAACTCGATTGGAAATTTTAGGGGAAAGTTGAGTTCAGAGCAGTTTGTTTACCATTGCCATGACTTATGTTTAGTCAGTGTGGGTCTGCGGTGAGGAAAGATGAAAATAGAATAACTATAATTAAAAACATAAACTAAAATCATTTTATTTTTCTTGTCCTTGTAACTCATGAACGGTGACTCAGATTGAAAATATGATAGCACTGTTGATCTCTTGAGGGTGTTATACCCTTAGGCAGATCCTAATATCTGTCGGCATAGGCTGCAATGAAAGTTATTTTTTGGGATGTAACCGTAAATAAAATAATTTCAATAAATGAAATTATTTTATTTTATAATCCTCATAACTCACAAAAGATAACTCAAATTTAAAATCTAAGACCACCATCGAGTTCGTAATGAGATGTTATCCTTAATTAAGACTTTACCTCGACCGGCACAGGATGAGGGAAAAAATTATTTTTTTAGATTTTCAAAAGAAATTTATTTGAAGAAAATAAAATAAACCTAAGTAGTTAATTTTATTCAAATTCTATTTTTGCTACAATGAAGACATATTACAACCTGATCGTAACAGAAATTTTGTTTCATAAATGAAATAGTGCAATGACACTACGACTTAGCATAACAATAACATTGAAATGTGATTCCTCTATTTAATGGATTAACCAAATATGGGATCATGGATAGAGACCAAATATTATCAATAAACTTTGTAGGATTTTTGTTGGAAAAAGAAAATTGGTGATGAATGAAGAATCACCAATGGCGATGGGTTGAGGATTGAAGAAATATGACTAATGGAGATCCAACTCTGATCTTATCCATCGAACGATCCAACCTCGAGGTAGGGTGTCTATTTAATTAAATTTATTTTATTATTGCTAAATCTCCACAATGAGCGTGAATCATTATATGTACGGAATGATCCACAGATTTTTCATACTAAATGCTAGATTGGTTTAATTTTGGGATATTCATCATGATAGTGGATATATTATGAACTTGTAATTTTATTTTAAGTCTTCATTAACATTCCCTTAAATGCTTTTCTATATGGATGAAGGCCAATGTGAACAAGGCCTTATCCATACACCTTGGGTTTTCATGTGAGTTTCCCACCTACCCCCTCTTATGAATTCTCTAACATCACCTCCACAACAACCCAGAAGAATGTCTAGTATCACGACTATAAGGCCCCTTCCTTAAACATTACTTAATCATGAGTTATTTCAATAATACACGTTGAAGATCTTTTCAGGTTTAGAGTTTTAGAGAATTACATCATAAATCATGCCATACATTCTACATTTAAGAAAAGTGGTAACATAAAATATAGTATTAATTAATTCCGATCAACAGAAACATATATAAAACAAAACATGGATTCTTTCATGACACATACTTGACAATATCATCACATCATGTACTTTTCCTTTGATGTGTGGAAAACATTTCAAAAACATGGGATGATCATAAAAAGCTCATTAAGGGATATAAAAGTATGAAATGTAAACATTATTCCATGTATACATAAGAATAAATGAAATCATACTTTAACCATAAAACATAAGAACTTTAACATACCTCATCAAATCATGAATAAATCATATAAATCACAAGACATAAATGTAACTTGGGGAATTCATGGAATTCTTACGCAGGGAGTAACCCTCATGGTTACTTCTGGAATACCCATCACAGTATATTCCCTAAATCTCTTTAGAGAAACCTTAACGTTTAACCCCTTTGTGTTTCCCAATGCATTGGAGAGCTATATCGGGCTCACCCGCCCATAGTTTATCCCGGAACCACCAGTCTTCACAACGATTTCCAAAAACCATAACATAATCGTATCACATAAAACATGCATAAAGGAAACATAACATTTCCACATTTCAATCACAAGATATCAATAGAACACATTGATATAATAAAACATTATGAAAAACATTTTCAATACCAAAATAAAATAAAAGTAAATCATGGTATTTACTATTCATTTAAAAGAAATTATGGCTTGTAGAGGAAGCCGAAACTCAAATAATGGTCACGGCAGAGGAGATGTCATTGTCGTCGCATACATACGACAAAAACATTCCCTTTTGTTGTTTAGTAAAAGGATTCGTATAAAAAGATTCATTTTGAATAAAATTAAAAGTCAAAGGGTATTATACACCACATAAAAGGAAGTTGGCTATAAAATAAAATATGCATCAATGAAAGGAGATTGAGACAAAGTCCCATACCTCGTAACCGACTTGACTACAACATTATTTAACCTCCTGAATAATAAACTTGAGTTAATTTCTAATTTCTTAAGAACCTTTTTCATTTTCATTATTCCTTTTATAAGTCTTATTATCATGTCATGAACACTATGTAATTATTTAAGTTAATAATGGTTGTTTTGTCGATCATTGGTACTGGAGTCAAAAATAAACACTTTATAATTACAAGTTGTTAATGTGGTAAAATTTCCTTTATATCCAGAATTATATTCATGATTTATATATTATATATATGTCATATATATCCATTATATACATGCATTTATAATATTAGATAACATTTAGAGGTAAAAAATTAAATGCACCGTTCATGGAGACGGTAAGCCATACATATGCTTGAATGCTATTTTAATTGCTATTTCTTATATAATGGAGTGAAATCATAATGATATTATGGTTTATTATAATCCCATTATAATATCATATATAATATTATTAACTCCATCCCTTATACATCCCACATATGGCATTAACGAATCAAATCACTTTGAGGGGGCGGTAGTACGCACTTCCTAAAATGAAGATATCATGTTTACCCATAATAGAACCCATAAAGTATTCCATAAATGAAAAATACTGAAGTATAATGAAAATATAAACATATTATATCCCATATATAAATATAGTTACATCATAATGTCCACCTTTAAAGGTGTTAAAAAAGGATTGTACAATCATCTTTTCGTGAGGCAAAAATTCGTCATCCATAGAAACAGTATGTTCTTCAACCATTAGATGAAGGTGTGTGTAATTTTAGCTCTAATAATTCACATAACAACATACTAGTATATTTAAGATATTGGTGTTGATACAAAATAAAGGAATAAAAAGAGTTTAGGGGTTTGGAGAAGCAAAATAAAACAAAAGAACACAAGTGAAGACATTACCTTTGAATTGGGTAACTCCTCTTGGTTTGAACGAAAAGGGTTTCTTGAAGAGATTCCTACCTAAGTTAAGGCTTCTATGATAAATATAGGGATGTTGAGAGATGAAATGAGGAGAGTTTGGCTGAGAAAATGGCTTGAGATGTGTGGGTAAGGTGGTAGAGTTGGGGGCATTTTATAAGAGGAGAGGAGGTGCACTCTTGGAAAGTAATGAAATGTTACTATATTTTAAAATGAGTTTTGGATTTTAAAGGTCCCACATTGATATATTTAGAGGATATGGTGATAAGGGATATATATATATATTCATACAATAGATCTTTGGCATGTGTAAGTTTTATATTTTACATTATATTTTCATTTTATTTAAATCTTTCATTAATGAGATAATCGTTGCATCATCATGATGTCATAAATAAATTAATTTATTTAATTTCTAAAAATTATAAAAATATAATATTATTTAGGAAATATTTTTATCTTTCCAATGAATATTTATAGTCAATGAGATCATTTATGTAGACAAAATTAATTTTTTTTACTCAGGTGATACATTCTTTGTTATATTAACATTCATTAAAAATAAAAAGATAAAAATTCATTATCACACCATAGTGATTCCATGAGGTCCCCATGTTTGGAACACGGCATCCCATGGTCGTCCATGACACAACCCGTAGCATTAGGACACATTTTGGGGTCGTTTGTTATTGTTATGATATCATTTTATTGTCCTTAACTACCCGATTACTAATTAATCACGATAATTAATGATAATTACCGTCGTTACTATTTATAATGTCCAAAAACAAAATCATCTTAATTACATAATTTTTTTTTTCTGATTAAAAATATGTAATACATTTTAATAAATTCCAAACATTGAAATTGCAATATTTAATTTAAAAGTAATTCTCGTTGTCAAAACAAATAGCGGGTTTTTTTGAAACAGTATCTATGAAAGGTTTGGCACTTGTTTTTCCCAATTTCAAGGCTAAAATAATCCCAACGGCCACCATTGGATTAAATGGTAATAATATATTATATTTAAACTTTAAAACCAATTAAAAAGATAATATATCCATATAATTAAATTAGATGAAAAAACAGTTTTGATGTAAAATGCTGTATTTTTCACTATTCAATAAAAAATGAACATTGTCAGAATAAATACCAAAAATTTATCCAAAGTAAATTTCAATGTCCCAATACTAAAGAATAAGATTATTTTGACAAATTGATATTATAATATTTTCAATAGATAGAATTAAAAATGGTTCTCCATCAAATAGCGGTAAAACAATCTTTTAAAAATATTAGAGTATTCTATGCCAAAGATTGGATTTATTCTCCTTTTAATCCTATAAAAAACAATATAATTCATAAATAGACATAGATATGAATATAAATTATTTATTACTTAATTGGGATGTTACATCCTTCCCCCGTTTATAAAATTGTGACCCTGTAATTTATTTTCTTATAGAATAAGTGGGGGTATTTATCCCTCATTGCATTTTCAGATTCCCATGTTGCCTCTTCAATCATTTGGTTTTTCCACAAAATTTTTACTTGATGAATCACCTTATTCCACAAAACAAGCTCCATGTGGTCAAGAATCTGGACCAGTTTTTCCTCATAAGATAGGATCTCTTCCAACTGAACTACCTTTGGACTCAAAACATGAGATGGATCTTGCATGTATTTCCTTAACATTGAAACATGAAAAACATTGACTACCTGAGATAAACTCGAAGGTAAAGCAACATGGTATGAAATTGATCCAACTCTATCTAGAATTTAATATGGTCCAATGAACCTTGGAATCAACATTCCTTTCTTACCAAATCACATCACACTTTTCAATGGAGATACTTTGAGAATAACATGATCACCTACCTCAAAAGAGAGATCCTTCCTCCTATTTTCTGAATAACGCTTTTGCCTACTCTGAGCCGTTATCATGTCTCTATATCAGGTGAACTTTTTCTGCCAACTCTTCTAGAAATTCTGGTCCCATCAACATCCTTTCACCAACATCATCCCAGAAATCTAGAGTTCAACACTGCTTCCCATATAATGTCTCAAATGGTGCCATCTGTATATTGGAATGAAAACTATTATTAAAAAAAACTCAACCAAATAATGATGTTGGTACCAACTACACTGATAATCCATCAAAAAATTACGTAGCATATCCTCCAATGTCTGATTCTTTCATTCTGACTGACCATCTGATTGAGGATGAAAATCTATACTAAAATTTAATTCAGTACCCAATGACTTCTGAAGGCCCTTCCAAAAGATAGAAGTAAACCAAGGATCACGATCAGACACAATGGAGAGAGGAACTCCATGTTACCTTACAATAACTTTACGATACAAACAAGAAAGTTGATATATGGAAAAGTATCTTATATAGAAGGGAAATGAGCAGATTTAGTGAAACGATCAACAATAACCCAGATTTCATTATTACCTCGAGGTGTCTTTGACAATCCACAATGAAGTCCATGGATATATTCTCCCATTTCTACTCTGGCACTGGTAATGGCCGAAGCATCCCTTTCAGTAACTTCCACTATGCTTTAACATGTTGACAAGTCAAACAATTCACAGTAAAATCATCAATATCTCTTTTCATTTCGTCCCACCCGTAATACTCTCAAAGATTTATATACATCTTAGAAACTCCTGGATGAACTGAAAATGGAGAACTATGAGCTTCACATAACAACTATCTCTTCAACTATGAATCAAAAGGCAAACACAATCTCTTCCCAAATTTCAAAAGACAATCATTATCAATGTTGATTTCATGAAATTTACCCATATTAACCATCTCTACCTTATTCTTCAACTCACTCTATTGCTTCTGTGCTTTCATAATATTTTCTGATAGAAAGGATTTCACTGATATGTGAAACAAAACAAAAGGATATCCTACACAAACAACTTATATTCCAATGTTCATCAAATCCATAACCAAAGGATCACGTTTTAAACAAAACATTTTTAATGAAGAATTTCTTTTTCGACTCAAAGCATGAGCCAATTTATTTTCTTTTCCCGGATGGTAATGAATTGTACAATCATACTCCTTGATTAATTCTAGACATCTCCTCTATCTCATGATCAATTATTTCTGAGTGAATATATACTTTAAACTTTTGTGATCGGTATATATTTCACACTTTTCTCCATACATGTTATGCCTCCAAATTTTCAAAGCAAAAAAAAAAACAGCAGCTCATTCCAAATCATGTGTAGGGTAATTTACCTCATGAGTTTTCAACTGACGGGAAGCATAAGAAATTAGCTGATCATTCTACATTAGGATAAAACCATGTCCTTTCAATAAAGCATCACTATAGATAACAAACTCACCATTCCTGGAAGGTAGTTCCAAAACTGGAGCATTCACCAATCTATTTTTCAGTTCTTGAAAACAATCATCACATTCTTTTGTCGAGATAAACTTAACACACTTCTGAATTAGCATAGTCATTGGACTAGATAACCAGGAAAAACTTCCAACAAACCTTCAGTAATATCCTTCAAAACCATGAAAACTATGAATATCAGTTATATTTTTGGGTCTTGGCCATTCTTCCCCAACCTTTGTTTTTAGAAGATCAACAGTTATCCCATCTTTAGATACAATGTGACGAATGAAAGAAATTTGTTGCAACCAGAACTCACACTTTCTGAATTTCCCATACAATTTCTTTTCTTTTAAGGTTTTCAAAATTACCATTAAATTTCTATCATGCTCCTCTTTACTTTTAGAAAACACCAAAATATCATCAATGAAAACAACCACAAACTTATCCAAGAACTCATGAAAAATTCTATTCATAAGTTCTATGAATACAGCAGCTGCATTGGATATCCCAAAAGGCATAACTAAGAATACATAATGGCCATATCTTGTTCGAAATGAGGTCTTCAGAATATCTGCTTTCTTTACCTTCAACTGATGGTACCCTGATCTTAGGCCAGTCATTAAAAAATTCTGAGCTCCCTAGAGTTGATCAAACAAATTAATGATATGAGGAAAAGGATATTTATTCTTGACAGTGATGGTATTCAAGGCTCTATAATCAATGTAAAGTCACATTGAACCATCATTATTTTTAACAAATAAAACTGGAGCACCACATGTTGATGTGATTGGTCGAATGAAAACATTCTCTAATAAATCATGCAATTGCTCCTTATACTCTAAAAGTAAAATTTTAGCCATTCGATAAGGGGGTTTTGAAATTTTCTTAGCACTGGGAACTAAGTCAATAGTAAATTCAACCACCCGATCCGATGTTATTCCATGAAACTCATTCGGAAAAACATCAGGATACTCATTTACTACTGGAACATCATTAATCTAAACAATTCCTTTGTTTTGAATAGTATGTGAAAGGTAACATTGATTTCCATCTTTTACAAGTTTCCCAGCCTCTTGATATGTTATCAACATTAAGGGTTAGTTCTTGTACACAAACTGAAATTCTTTCTGAAAAGAAACTTCTTTAGCTCTACAGTCAATCATAGCATGGTAAACAAAGATCCAATCCATACCCAGGATAACATCAAACTCTAATAGAGGTAAAATAATAAGGATTTCAAGTATGTTATTTCCATAGATAAGGATAGGAAGATTCATATAAATTCTATTTTCGTCATCATTTCCCCCAGTTGTTTTTACCACACGTTCAGGAGTCATTTCTTGAGATGGTATTAGCAATTTACAAGAAATGTTTTCAAAGATGAAAGAATGTGTAGACCCTGAATCAAATAACACACTGGAATAATCTAAAAAAACAAACAATGTACCTGATACCACATTCTTTGATGGCCCAACATCTTCTGAAGTAGTTGCAAAGGATTTCACCACTCCTTTTTTCTTGTAGTCTGACTGCTTCCCATCACTCGAGATCTTTTTCGGACACTCGTTTGCATATTGAACCATCTCATTGAACTTAAAAAATTTCACTAACTGTAAATAAAAATCGGTCTTACCATCACCTTGATCTTTTTCTGTGCAATCACGAGCCTTATGTCCCATCTTACCACATCGGTAGCATTTTCAAGAATTAAGAAGTCATTCCCCAGAATTCCTTTTACCACATTTATCACAAACTAGAAACTTAGTTTTCTTACCATCAGACCTTATTGAAGAATTCATCCCTTTATCCTAATACCTCGGTCTCTTATTCTATTTGTTGTTATAAGACACTTGATCATCAGCAAACTCCATTTCCACCTTCTCAGCACCACAAACAAGATTTTCATAACTCTTGAACTTGCGAGAAGCTAAAGCCCTTTGATATTTTGGCTTTAATCCTGTGTAAAAATGATCTATTTTACTATCAAGGTCTCAGATTAAATTTGGAGAATACCTATCCAATCGAGAGAACCGTTATTCATAAGCAGCCACTGAGTCATCCTCTTGCCTCAATTCCAAGAATTGTTTTTCCATCCAATGTCGAAAATCCTTAGGAAAATACTTCTCGAGAATCATACCTTTGAATTCATCCTAGTCATGAGCATCAATCTCATCAGTGTCCTTGATATTTTTAACCATCGACCACCACTGATTTGCTTCACCCTCCAAATGGTAAATAGAAAGACTAAAATTTTTATTGTATGAACACCCCATGAAATAGAAAATATTCTCCAGTTCTTTAATCCACCCTTCAGCTAGCATAGGGTCAGATGATCATCTGAATGTTGGGGATGTTATCTCATGAAATGTTCCACCACTGACATGTTCCTCTGTAGTTGATCTGGATGATCTCATGCATGGATACCACAACCATATATCACTTGAGTCAACTGCAACATCACTGCAACAAACTATTCAGTTCCAATTCCAACCATCTCAGGATGCTGATTTGGAAGGTCCATTCCTTTTGTATGCCTTCCTAGCATTGCTTCCCTGTTTCCTCTGCGGAAAACCATTCTGAACAAACATTTCTTAGATGAAGCAACATGGTAATCTTTAAATGCTATATCATTTCAAAAAAATATTTTTAGATAATCATTTAATATAATTATAACTCCTAAAGTAATCTAAACCGACCTTTGATACCAACTATAAGGCCCCATCCATAAACATTACTTAATCTTGAGTTATATCAAGAATACATGTTGAAGATATTTTCAGGATTACAGTTTTAGAGATTTAGATCATAAATCATGAATTACATTTCACATTTAAACAAAGTGGTTACATAAAATATAGTATTCATTTTTTCCCATAAATGGAAACATATTTAAAAAACAATGGATTCTTTCATGACAATTCCTTGACACTATCATCACATCATGTACTTTTCCCTTGACCTGTGGAAAACATTTCAAAAACATGGTATGAGCATAAAAAGCTCAGTAAGGGATATAAAAGTACGAAATGAAAACATTAGACCATTTATACAGAAAAATCAATGGAATAATACATTACCCATAAAACATAATCACTTTAACATACCTCATCAAATCGGGAGTAAATCATAGAAGTCATAACACATAAAGGTAACTTGAGACATTAATAACATTCTAATGTAGGGAATAACCCTCATGGTTACGTTTGGAATACCCATCACAGTATATTTCATAAATATCATCAGAGGAACCTTAATGTTTAACCTCTTCACGTTATTCAATGCATTGTAGAGCTATATCGGGCTCACCCACCCTTAGATTATCACTAATCCACCCATCTTTATAACAGTGCCCAAGAACCATAACATAATCGTATCGCATAAAACATGCATAAAGGAAACATAACATTTCAACATTTAAATCACAAGAAATCAATAAAACACATTCATATAATAAAATATTATGAAAACCATTTTCAATACCAAGATAAAATAAAAGTTAAGCATGGTATTTATTTTTCATTTAAAAAAAATATATGGCTTGTAGAAGAAGCTAAACCTCAAATAATGGTCACGACAGCGGAGAAGTCATTGTCGCTGCATACATATGAAAAAAAATTCCCTTTTGTCGTTTAGTAAAATGATTCGTATAAAAAGATTCCTTTTGAATAAATGTAAAAGTAAAAGGGTTTTATACACCGTATAACCAGAAGATGTGTATAAAATAAAATATGCCACAATGAAAGGATATTGAGACGAAGTCCCATACCCCGTATCCGACTTGACTTGATCGTTCATTAACCTCCTGAATAAAAAAACTTGAGTTAATTTCTAATTTCTTAAGAACCTTTTTAAAGTTCATTATTCCTTTATATCACTTATTACCATGTTATGAACACTGTGTAATAATTTATGTTAATAATGGTCGTTTTGTCGATCATTGGTAATTGAGTCAAAAATAAACTCTTTATAATTAGAAGTTGTTCATGTGGAAAAATATCCATTATATCCAAAATTATATTCATGATGTAGATATTATATATATATCATATATATCTAGTATATACATGCATATATAATATTACAAAACATTTAATGGTAAGAAATGAAATGCACCGTTCATGGAGACGGTAAGCCGTACGTACGAATGAACGCTAATTTCATTTATATTTCATACTTAATGAGTGAAATAATAATTATATAAAGTTATATTATAATTACAGTATAATATAATATATAAAATCATTATCTTCATCCCTTATACATCCCACATATGGCATTAATGAATAAAATCACTTGGAGGGGGCAGTTGTCCGCACTTCCTAAAATGAAGATATCGCGTTTACCTATAATGGAAACCACAAGGTATGCCATAAATGAAAAATATAGAATCATAAGGAAAACATAAACATATTATATATCATATATAAATATAGTGTCATATTAATTTCCACTTTTAATGGTGTTAAAAAAGATTGAACAATCATCGTTTCGTGTGGCCGAAATTCTCCATCCACAGAAACAATATGTTCTTTATCCATTAAATGAAGGTGTGTGTATGTGTAGCTATAATAATTCACATAAAAACATCCTAGTATATTCAATATACTTGGGTGTTACAAAATAAAGGAATAAAAAGATTTTACGGGGCTGGAGAAGCAAAATAAAACAAAATAACACAAGTGAAGGCATTACCTTTGAATTGGGTAACTACTCTTGGTTTGAACCAAAAGGGTTTCTTGAATAAATTCCTGCCTAAGGTAAGGATTCTATGATGAGTATAGAGATGTGGATAGATGAAATGAGCAGTGTTTGGCCGAGAAAATGTCTTGAGAGGTGTGGGTAAGGTGAAATAGGTGGGGGCCTTTTATAAGAGGAGAGGAGGGGCACTCATGGAAAGTAAAGAAATGTTACTTTATTTTAAAATGACTTTCCGATTTTAATGGTCCAACATTGATATAGTTAGAGGATAAGGTGATAATGGTTTGAAATATACGCATCCAATAGGTCTTTGATAAGTGTAAGTCTTATATTTTACATTATATTTTCATTTTATTTAAATCGTTCATTAATGATATAATCGTTGCATCATCATGATGTCATAAATAATTTAATTTATTTAATGTCTAAAAATTATAAAAAAATACTATGATTTAGGAAATATTTTTAGATTTTGAATGACTATTTATAGTCCAAACGATCATTTATTAATACAAAATTATAAATGTTTTACTCTGGTGATACATTCTTTGTTATATTTACCTTCTTTAAAAATAAAAAGATAAAAAGTACTTATCACACAAAAGTGATTCCATGTGGTCCCCAAATTTTTCACAAGGCATCCCATGGTCAGCCATGACACAACCAGTAGCATTATGACACATGTTGGGGACATTGGTTATTATTATGATAACATTTTATTATCCTTAACTACCCGATTACTAATTAATCACGATAATTAAAGATAATTACTGTTGTTAATATTCATAATGTCCAAAAACAAAAGCGTCTTAATTAAATAATTTTATCCTTCTGATTCTAAATATTGAATCCATTTTACTAAATTCCAAACCAATAAATTGCAATAGTAAAATTAAAAATATTTCCAATTGTCAAAACAATTAGCATGTTTTTTTTAAACAATATCTATGAAAATTTTGACACTTGTTTATGCCCATTTCCAATGTAAAATTAATCCCAATGACCACCATTGGAATAAGTGGTAAAAAATCTTTCTATTTAAACTTTAAAACCAATTATGAAGATAATCTATCCATATAATTAAATTAGACGAAAAAGCAGTTTTGATGTAAAATGCAGTATTTTTCACTATTCATTAAAAAATGAACATTGTCAGAAAAAAAAAATCAAAATTAAATTTCAATGTCCCAATACTAAATAATAAGTTTATTTTTGACAAATAGATATAATGAAATTGTCAAAAGATAGATTTAAAAATTGTTCGCCATCAAAAGGCAGTAAAACAATTTTTTAAACATATTAAAATATTCTACGACAACGATTGGATTTATTCCCCTTTTAGGACTCTAAAATACAATCTAATTAATAAATATAAATATATAGTAATATCTATTATTCATTACATACCTGGAATGTTACAACAGTGCTGGTGATCCACAGTCCAGGCAGAGACAACAGTGGAAAGTAGAGGTCATGGCTCGATGGCCGCAGTGGTGCAGAAGGTGGTGCACATCAATGGTGCGCCCCGGTGGTTGAGAAGGCCCGCAATATGAGGTCGTGGGTAGAGTATGGATGTAAGTGGATCAATAGTTATTTTGGTGCAGTGGCAGTGAGCGCCGAAAAATAGAAAGTCTTGGAGCATCTTCAGTGGCCCAACTAACGAGCAGACCACAGTGGCCCGACAAACCTCAGTGACCAATCAAGCAGGAGTATCTCAGCATTATATTTTATTCAGTATTACGACTGAAGTGGTAAACTTCATATAGTTCTCAGTGTGTTCTCGTTGGCTGGGGCCCAAGGAAGTGAGACTTCTTAGTGAAGGTCTTTGATGACTGGGTGGCTTAAGTAGTGAGTCCTCTTATGAGAAATGTGCCTTTAGAAAAATTGCATGACAATGGATTGGTTGAGACATTGAGACTCCTTTTCTCAGTGAGACCGAACACATCATGGAATATTTGTGACATATCAATACATGATTTTCTATAAGATATATTTGGTACACATTCCTAAGTGGTAACACCCAGATTAATCGAGGAGTGCTACCTCCCGGAATCGAGCATGCTACACACGGAACCATAAAGATGGAATTATAGGAGACATTGCATCTTGGAATCATTTATTATTATACTTGGATGTTATTTTTATATGTATTGATGACAAATACATGTGTTGATCTGATTTTACCTTCTTGGGGGTGTTTTTTTGTCATTAAATTGTGGTTTGGATTCCCTACATAGTATTGTGTTACTCACCCATATACGAGCATCGCCCACACGTATCGTGTATTGTGGGTAATACCAATGATTTGATATGTACCTTGGTGGTCTAGGACCAGGCAGTGCCCAGTGAGATCGGATAGGCAAGTAACACTCCTACAGCTTCTAGAAGGTACTCTACACCTACACATTATGTAGGTTTTTCAAGGATAGATTATCAGTGAACATGTACTCTTTTTTTTTCAGCTTTTCTTATACTGGGTTTTTATTCTGGCCAATTTTACATACAACATGTACATAATCATTTAGTGGTGGTCTTAGTGGAATGTATGTTTTCCTTTCACAGCATTTTGAGATGGGTCTTTGAGTGTGTGTGTGTGTGTGTGTATGTGTGTGTGTGTGTGAATAATTATATAGAAAAATCATCACACTTAAATGATAATTCCTTTGGCACTAGTCTCCATCCCCTAAACGTGGGGAGGCAGGCATGGGGAAGTCGCATCTTGGGCCCCAGGTGATGAGTCCTGAAATTTTTTAAAAATATTTTTAACATTATCTTAAAAAGATGATGTTACTGGTCACATTAAAAGGTTATTTTAGAAATGGTGAAGTGAATTATTTTTAAAACCTAAAATATTTTAAAATTTGTACCTTTAATAATGTATCCATGAAAATACATAAAGAGTATCTAAAGAATGGTTTTAGTGGAAGATAAAACACACAATCATGGAAGAACATACTTTTTATTATTTTAAAATTTCATTATTTGAATCCTATATAATAATAATAGTAATACTATATCCTTTAGAAAATAAGAGAGAAGAAATATTAAGTTCACATTAAATAACAAAAAATTACGCTTCCAAATATGAATATTAATATTAGATGGATAGTGATATATGGAAAAGAAGGGTATACAATCATTAAAGAGGTAGTGAATTATTTTCAACAATCATATGATTTCCATTAATGAATTTTTTCAATTTAATGATTTTATTTTAAAATAAAAATCCATATAGATGAATATAAATTAACATGACATGAAATATTATGGTTGAAAAATTTAATATTTTTTAAAATTACATCAATAAGAATATTTACAAAACAATAAAGGGGGTTGATTTCAAAAACCCGTTCAAAATATCAAATGAAATCCATTTGAAGAGAGAACATGATATAAATCATTAAATCCCATGAATTATAATAATTTTATAAAATAAATTATTTAGGAAATAATGACACCATATTTTAGATATCATAGTGTATAATATAATATTTTTTTCAAGAAAATAAATTTGACAAAAAGAATCCATAACATTATTTCCTTAAATTCCTCTAACCCCTTAAATATCCTATATAAAAATATTACTCCAATAATCAAATATTTAATAAAATTATTAATATTTTTATCCTTTTACAAAAACAATTTATAATTATTCTATAACATTATATTAGTTAGTTAGTCTTTATTTTTGTACCGAGTGTGAGTAATCTTGATTTTTTGGTACTAGTATAACAATTTTGGTGTTTTTTATCATTATTATAAACATTTTATCTTTATTAGATCATAAAAGGAATTGGAATTTATTTTTTATAATTATTCACCTTTTCAAAATTTATTTTCCTTATTATTTTAGTTATTGTCCATGAATTTGAATTCAGTGAAGAGAATGTTTTGGTAATTTCTAACGAATGAATGGTGTTGTAATAAATAATGAGTAAAATGTTTATATTACAAATCTAAAATAGTAATTATGATAATTTACATATTATTTTACAAAATTATTTTTAAAAAAATATTATTGATATAAATTTATAGCATTCTTTATGTATGTGGTTAAATTAACCCAATAAGAACCTGCTACAATCTATGTGTGAGTGTGACTTTAGAAGAGATTATTTTGTTATAATATATCTATAAAATATTATAATGAAATTAATATAGAATAAGAAAATGTTTTCCTATAATATGAAATTCATTTTTTATATCTATATTCTATAAATTATTAATAACGATTTATAATAAAATTTCAAAAAATAGTTTTTAGAGTATATATTACCAAATTTTCTTAAATTTTAATCATGATTTTTGTAATTTGAACATAATATCATTAAATTAATTATAATCAATTGTAAATTTTTATCTTTATATATATTATTTTTTTAAAACTTTTATTTCATTCTTGTCTTATGGTAATGTAATAAATGTGAAAGGTATTAGAAAAAATATATTTTCACTATTCCTCTAAATATCAATTATTTTAAAATAATATAATAAATTCATACTAATATAATTTGGACATTATGAATTATAAATTAATATTATTTGAAAATATTAATGATATAATATTTTTAAATCATTCTTTTAAAAAGTAAAATATGTAAAGAGAAAATGATTTTATTGAAAAATACCCTTTAAATACATTAATTGTTCTTAATCAAATTTTGTATGAATTAAAAATTTATTACTATATTTTCTCCAACTATATGATTTATTATTGGAAAAATATTAGTATATAATATGATTTTCAATGTTTTATTTTAGTGATTCATGTGAAACAATTTATCGATACAATTTTTATTTAAGGGGAAAATATATTCTGAAATTTTGAGGTTGTTATAAAGATGATTTGAAATGCATATCCTCTAAAGAAGTATATATCATCTAGTTGGATGAAATTGCTTCACATTAAAGTGTGTGGTCTGATTGTTCATATTGGAACCTATAATTACTGGTATTCCATATTATCTTTCTTTGATTATAATATAATGGGATTTCCAAGTTAATGTGATAAAAATGGATATAATGGATTGAATAAATAGATTTTAAAGAATAGAAGAAAATGAAACAATAAGAACTATGAAAATTATGAGATTAACTAATGGAATTGAGTACCCATATTGTGGAATTATGGATTAACATGAAAAAGATGATTCTAAACCTGATGTATCATTGATGAGAACACCCAAATAGAACATGGTTATGGGAAGAACAAACAGGATGGTCGATAAAATGGCCATGTATTTTTCGATAGATAGTGTAATCTCACAAAACTACTATAAATAAGCATTTTATGTATTCTCTACAGTCGTAATATAATATTTCTCTGTTTATAAGTATAAAATACCAAATATATAAATTTTTAGTGAAGGAAATAATCTTAGAATAGTATTAAGGTATTTCAAAGAAAGTGATTAGTGGCATAAAAAATTTTTACCACTGGATTAGACATAGAATTCATGATGTGAAAATAACAGAGACAACAAAATTCATGTTTTATTAGAAAATTATATTCATATTAGAAGGTGATTATTATTTTTTCCATGAGCCACATTAATTATCATACATCATGAAGTGGAGATTACATAAAACATTATTTCTATCTCGTGATGTGTTGGGGAGAACCTCCCACCAAGAGTAGGTTACATATTTCACTTAATGATAAAAAATGTTTTCAAAGTATAAAACCCATTTTAAGGGTATTTTAGGAAAATCATAAAGCATCTTTATTGTTTGTATACACCATATCTAGTGGTTTATTTCAATACTCATGCTTTTATTTTACTTCTCACATATCCCAAATAAACTTATGGATCAAAATATATGTACATTTGAAATTGGGAATAAAATTAATTCATCATCACAGTAGTATATTCACCTTGTTCATCGATGGTTACTCATACTTCCACAGCTAGGTCTCATATGGCTTCCTAACTAACCCACCCAAGTTACCTAGATGCAACATCACTCCAATGAATCTTCTACTCATCAAGATAATTAATGTGGGTTTTAAATAGAACCATCACCTCGGTTTTTAAATGGATAAATGTTCATGGATATATGAAAGAGAGAGGTAGAAGTCCCTTAAAAACCAATTTTGGTTCCCTCACTCAGGAAATCCATCACCTGGGTGAGATGAAAGTTGGGAGATTCCCTAACTGGGAAATTGTTACATTTGGAAACCCACCCAGGTCCCTTCACCAAGCCAGATATCCTCTGAGTCCCCTTCGTATTGGTGATCCACACCCATATCAATATGTTATCTAGGTGTGCCACCAACTTGGCCATCTTCACCTCGAAAAACTACCTCCAAGGTGAGATGCCACATTGGAAATCCACTACCTATTCATTCTATCATTTGGATGATCCTCTTAAAAGACTATCTCGGGCTACCCTTCAAATGGGTGAGCCTTCTCCAAGGACACATACTAGGGTTATAATTCATCAAAATACCTTCACTAGGGAGATCCTTCGCCAAAGGACCTTTACAATAGATTTATATCTTTTATCGCTAAAACATGATGAAATAGGATAAATAAACACTATTCATCCATTTCCTCTACAAGGTCAATGAAATGTTTAATCTCCCATATCTACAAAAGTGTCAATAAGGGTGAAGGAAACATAGTTATAACTTCAATAAGGCTAGTCAACATAGTTAAGACATCACTAGTAATAATCCTCATGATAATCCTCAATATAGAAAAACACATTCAAAATACCTCACTATAGATAAGAATATTTTTTATGCATCTCTTTATATATACACAAATTCAATTATGTTTCACAATAGTGCACCGATCCATACAATATACACCTAGAGTTGTGATACTTATCTAGGTTCACCTTATGGGAATCCACTTTGGTGCATTCCCGAAAACCTTTTACCTCAGACAGTAATATTTCCCCCATGAGTCTGGTCATCCTTCCTCATACATTATCATATGAGTAGTTGGTCCTTATATGGGCATCCTCATATGTCTAATCCCTGACCATGACTTCAAACACTATGAGTTGATATTCACATTTTATTTTCAATATACCATATCATGTCACGATGTTTACTTATTTCTTTTATATAATATAACCCCATACAAATATCTCTCGACATGGGTTTCCTTATATTATTTAAGTCAAGATTCCTCATTTTATTTTCATCCTAATTTCTCATCCCATGATTCATCATTATTGATTCCTTATCATATTTCTAAATTTCAAGATCTGCCCATATGAATTTTTAATATGACATCAGTCAAGATGCCTCTTTTGGTTTTATTTTGGTCGAACTTTCTAATGTTGAAATCCCCCTTGTGAATTTATTATAACATTTCCACATATTAAGATCTTTCCACATATATTTCCTTATATGTATCTAGTAAATATAATCCCTTTTGGTTTCATCATTCATCATTATTCAAGAACAGATGTGCCTCTTAGATTAATCATTATTGGGTCTCCTACTAGTTGTAACCCAAATCCTCTTCCATACATGGGCCTCCTACTGGGTGTATGGCCCCAAAAAATTTATATAAGATTCTAATACTAAATATAATCCCAAAATCCTCTTTACCTTAACCTGACTCAATAACAAGGTTATGTATCACAGTGTGAAACCTATGCATAAACCCCATATATTTACCATAAATTTGAATTATCCTCTTGGATTTCATTGTTTACCTCATGTAGATGTATCCATACTAGTTAGTATACATGTACCTCCAACTATGTATAATCTCCAAAAATTGATTTCCCCAAACTCACATATTATGTTAGGTATCTAAAAGAATATCAAGAATATGCACTAAATTATCTCCAACTGTCACCAATTTTATGGGTGAGAAATATCCCCTGGGTAGCCTCTTCTTATAAACCCATATTGAATTATAATGGTACGGTCTCATGAAATATTTATAGTATTTTGATAACTCTAATATCTCACACCAAGAATTACTCATGAGATCTTATAGATCTGTGGTGATCAAACCATCAATATAATGAAGGAACCTCCATTGTGGGCCACCTTTTTATGGGTAACCCCAACAATACATTCTCAATATCAATGGGATGTACATACCCTATGTGATATTCCTTTAAATTTAAAAAACCCAAGAGAAGTATCATATGTCATAAATTCATAATCCAATATCATTCCACTTTTGATAAATACCTTGTATCATTTATTTCATTATCTTATGAACTACATGGAGTTAATTCCTCTTCTGAGTAGGATACATAGGACACCTCATTGAGTTTTGAAAAAAAATATCATTTTTTCATTATAAATTCAATCCAAATCCATGGGTTTTGATTCATGTTCTCAGATGATATGTAGTATTCCTTTTTGAGGTTTAATCCTAACTCCAAAAAATTATCATATCCTTGAATATCGATAATATCTAGAGTGATTAATTGTGGTTATAATCCAAAAAAAATCATGAAAAATCCTCAAATGATAGAGAATTGGTAATATACACATTTTCCAACATAAACACATGGTTTTTTATATGATTATAACATGGGAGTCTAATAACATACTGGTATTTGGGAAGGATTCAGGAATATTACCTAAATATATAAGATATACTTGATATATGATTTAATCTACATCAAAATGGTGTGTTGAGAATGATCTATTATTCTATCAACTAAATAACTTTATATGTTTTCATTTCTAAAATATCTGTGAATATTTTCCATTGGTATGAAGGTGTTCATTGAATACAAATAATAACAATCTTGAAGTCCATTATAAATAGTGATTTATCCAAAATAAAAAATCAAATTAAGGCAGATAATCTGATGTTGATGACGAGGGCATAAATTTTGGGATACTCATCAGAGAGTAAGGCCTACTAGTGTTTAAACAAAATGACTGATAGGATTTTTGAGATAAATGATGTTAATTTTGTTGATAATGATTCCATATATAGTTCTATATTTTAAGTTTATGAATATATATTTTGGATAATATGAAGAAATAAATACCAAATTGGAATAATAAATTTGTTTTGAATGATAGTAATTATAATATTATATTTATTAAATAAAATAGTGAAGATTTAATCAAACCTATTACTCAATATATAAGGAAAATGATTAATTTCATCCAATAAATATAATTGTAGATATATGTACTCTTGTATGGAATTAAAGGATGATAAGAATACATTACACTGCATTATTATCCATAATAGAACCCATCAAATTTTAGTTGCAAAAAAGGGGAATCATGGGTGATATCCATGAATGTTGAATTGGATAATGTTGATAAAAAAACTTGGGAGCTTGTGAATATATGAAAACAACCTAATACAGTTAGTAAAAATGGTAATTCAAGATAAAGTAGATCAAATATGGAAAACTGATCTGAACTAAGGTTTAGTTTGTTTATAAGGTCTATTATCAGGTTGAAGACATTGATGTTTCAGATACATTCACACTAGGAGTAAAAATGGGTTATATTTGACTCTTTATAGTAGTTTTTCCCTAAAAATAGTTTAGTGAATTCTAAATGAATGTGGCGAGAACATTTTAAAATGCATATCTACATAATGAAGATTATATAGAATAGTTTATTTAATATTTTTATTATAGATAATGATTGAAAATAAAGCAGGATAAAAAGAATTTTTATAGTATCAATAAAGAACCAAATTTATAGTATTAAAATCTATATCCTTTTATATAAAAACCAAAGTTCGTGTGGGGGGGATTTGATAAAACACTCTATAGAAAATTTCAAAATAGGAGTATTTTATGTTTATAGTTTCTGAATATTGAGTAATATTTAGAGGTAGCAAAAAATCATTGAATTTATTCTCATTTAATTAGTTTAAAATTTTAGATATTATTTTTTAGTGAATTAAAATACTTATAGTGATGTAAACAACTTTAATAGAAGGCATTATATTAATATCATGGATTAAGAATGGGAAAAAATATCCAAAGTAATTACAAAAGAATTAAATAAGGTAAAAACTATTATTTGAGTTAAACACATGTTAATAATGATTAAAAAAATAAGTATATTAAAATTCATATATAATAATCCTGGGGAGTTTAATCTATCCTAATATAACCTAGCTTAATATATTTTATATAATGTTATTAGTTATACATTTTAAATGATTTTATAAGAAATAGTATCTCCATGTAGTGATGAGAAATATAGGGTGTATTCATTGAACAATGAATAACGGTTTGATTTTTAAATCTAGAAAAAACATGGATTTGATGTCTTATTAAATGAATACCGGGTTGGAGACATTGTGGAACAAAAATACCCAAATAGTTGAGATTTTTATATTGGGATAAATTATGGGGGGTATATAAGTATGAAATAAGATTTAATTTCATTATGTACAATAGAAAAAGGGTATATCTCATAGACCTATTCATTAAAATATATTATATGGATGGTGTTTCAATTGGAAGATAGTGAATTGGTGAAATATACAATGATGATTCAATATGACAGAATTGGGTTATTAGTTTGACAGAAAATATAATAAAAATCTCTATCAAGTAGAATATTGAGATTCAATATCATTTAATATAGTAGAAGGTACAAAACAATATTAGGTAACAGTAATTGTTGAAATTAAAAATTAGGTGGAATATATGTTCATAAAATACATAACAGATCCTATATTTAAGAGGTAAAGGATAAACCAAAGAGTTCATAAAATTTCCACACACTAAAGATGTTCAATTACATCCCATATCCCTATTAAAATAAAAGATATATTCAGTTATTATTTTTGTTTTAAATATATATTTTTGTTGTAAGTAAGAAGAAAGGGGAGATAATATCCACAATGATGAGGAATAAATAAAGGATTGATCAATTTTATGTAACTTTATTGTTTTATTAGATTAATTCTCTTATTTCTTATATAGATCATCGACTCATGCAAGACTATGGTTTAATTTAGTGCACTTTAATAATATTAAGAACCATTAAATTTAAAATAATATTTTTAGAATTTGTTTAATTCAATTAAGAGAATCATTTGAATTTTATTTTAAAACAGGGATATTGTTTTGATAATGAAAAGGGTTGAGAAGAATAACATATGTAAGAGAATAAGATTATCATTTCAAGGGAATACAATAGGGGAATATTATACTATGAAGGATATAGTGACAGTAAAATTTAGTTTGTGAGGTGTTGAAGTTTGGAAAGTTGACAAAAAAACAAAAAGAAGATAATTTTAAAACTATAGGTTTTCGAGGTTGTATTTTGTTTCAATTTATGATCCTAATGAATGTTCCTATTTATAATGATGGTTTTGTGAATTCATAGAGTGTATAAGAGAATGTTAATTAAGGAATAAATATTTATAATCAATCAAACTATATTAAAATCCATGTAACATTCAAAACCTTCCAATGTGAAATTATAGTGGGCCTTTTTTAGTTCATGTTATACTAGAAGCATTGATATTAGAAATTATCATGCTTGTACATGTTTTAGTATGTAAAATTTCAAATGATAAAATTACTAATATAACACAGTGATACTTGTACACACCAATTAAAAGGACATTGTGGTTATATATATAAGAATTTGTGAAAACATAGAGTTTTTTTAAATGGGTATTATATTTTTACCATGCCAAAACACATTTCATTTTATATTAAAAAAATTCTTATATAATATGGTGAAGGTAAAAATAGCTATAGTGGAATCCATTTTGACAGTATAAAATACAAGTGTAAAACATTCACATGGTACAAATAATATGGAATAACCTGATATTTTATGATATTGTTACCTATAATATTTTTAATTTCATTGAAATGTTTCTTTTCACATGACACTAAGTTTAAACAAACTCTATTATACTATTGAAATTTAATGTTATAGTTATCTTTTCAAAACCCAAACCACGTAGGGGGTCAAGGCATAACTACCCCAAGCCCGCCTATATTGTTCATGGGTAGAGATAAAAACTCAAGGAATAACTATCTTTTAGTGGACTTTTCTTGAATACATCTACACACACACATTTATTTCGATAAAACAGTATAAATAGAAAGATTAAAAGATAAAACTTTTCAATAAAGTAAATGAATCATACATGAACCTCAAAATTGTTCAATGGTATGATAGTGTAAACTAAAAAGTAAAGGTAAAAAACTACAAAACCAACCAAAAATATGTCCCAACCTGAAAAAATTAGAAAACTAAATAGTTGATAAAACCCGTCTCCCGAATCCCAAGATATTACCACCGTATGTAGTCCAAGAACCCAATATCCCTAAGAACCTCTTTTTTCATGATCGGCATATCTGTCATCTTCATAAGACATGACACATGTAGGAAAATATACTTTAGGGGTGATATACAAACCCATTAGGACACTCAGAATGAGGAATAGGGTATAGTAAGAGACACTAAATGAAAGGAAAGCTAGTAAATAAAAGATACAATCAAAGAGAATATATCAACCCAAAAAGAGAGTTAATGTATGGTAATCCAATAGAAAGGGGATTAACATGGTGAGTTGATGAACAATGAGTCATGTCTTCACCACCTATATCAAGAGCATAAAATTAAACATAAATAATAATCTAAACAATGAAATTATGCGGCATACCCCACCCATCTTCTTCAATCCAGGAAAGAGAATAACAAAATCTAAGCTGTTGAAATATAAAAAGGAATATATATTCTCAGTCAAAGAGTCCAAAATGAGAGAGTAAGGCTATCTCTATATCATATCTCAACAAAGTAATAAGAGTGTAAAATAGTTCAATGTTTCCATCCATGATGCTTTGAATATCTTGTTTTTTTAAGAAGATAATATCTAAGTAAATCAACGGCTTGTACCTATGTTTCATAGTTGAGGAGGAAAAGCTAAAATTATAGGACATGTGGCATAGTATTTCAAGGTAGTTCCACTCAGATTATATTTTTAGTGGAACTGGACCCATGATGATCGAGGTACCACTATAGTTTCATGAGGACCCACTCCCTATATTGATAGGGGTTCCACTCAGTAGGTAGAGGACCCATGCCAATCTCCATAGGTTGTTCAACTCTATAGGTCAAGGACACATGACTTAACTGATAATTTGTTCCACTCAGAAGTTAAAAATATGTTCTCTATATGATAGGGGTCCACTGAGAAGGTAGTTATAGAGGAACACTTCTCAAGATGATGGGGGTTATAATCTAGTGTTCAATGACTTGCACCCTAGTGTGATATGAGGATCCACTATGATCATAGAGAACTTTTTTCCTATCAGATTGGGGGTTCCACTTAGAATAACTCTCTGGAAATCCTGTCTGATCACTACCTTCATCCGTCATCAACATAGAATGTATTGTTCATAGAAAATTTCACATTATATTTCAAAATATGAAACCAAGGTTAAAATCATGTTCTATATGAAAAAACAGTCAGTGTTTTCTAGGAATAGATTAATATCTGATTTCAAATAAAGGAAATATATAACCATTATGGTTTATCAAAGGTGATCAGGTGGTACAAGGTGTGTGAGTGGACCCACTCAACCTGTGGTACCGCTCCACTATCTGGCCATATCCCTGGATGGAACAAGGCCCTCATCCCATGTAGTAGTAAATTATATTTAGGTGGACTACACGGAATGTCCAGACTAACCAAGACCAGGTCATGTCCTACTAACCCTATCTATGTACAAGATCACGTGTCCATGTATCAGACCAAGTGTCTATGCACTTTGGTATACATCTCATTATTTAAACTGGTGTGTTACCCCTGTGAACAACCAGTTTTTGAGTATTGACCTCATGTCTATGTACTCGAGTACACGGCTGTGTACCTTTTCATGTACATCCATATGGTTTCTCACCCGTGTGATCCATGACACGTGTTTCCAATTGGGGAAGGAGTACATGGTGTATAGGAATGTTAACACAATATGTCATCCTAAAATTTTCTAAAACCCTATCCACCACCACAATGAGGGATTCACGCAGTGAATTCATCCTTATATGTGGAGTGTAGTCTGGTTTTAAAATATTTTCTATATTTAAGATTCTCACTCAATAAAGACCATTTCCCCATACATATCACCTTGATTTATCCTAAAATTATTATATCATGGATACGTCTACCATTTCCATCCATCGTTCACCAAAAATTGGCCTCATAGATTCTTCAAATATTTTTCGCACATCCCTCATGCCACTAAAACTTCAACCATTGATTCCTTGATCACTAATCATTGAATCAAAGATCTAAAACTAACAATAAATTGATATTTGTGATAAAAAATTCCATACTTTAATGGATTGAAAAAATTATATGACTTTGGGGGTCCTATCAAGCTTGGTACCACCAAGATAATGTCGAATCGAGACCATTGGATCCAACATATGATATACATGAAGAAGAAAGGGGGAAATCACACAAAAAAGTTTTTGGACATTAATTCTTGTACAGTGATGATGAACGGTAAACCGGGGTTAAAAAACAATTGATATATTCGAATTAATCATAAATCGGGCACATAAAAATCCTAAAATGTGGCGTGTACCTATTTAAGGGGCTGATCCACTAAAAATATTAAATCAAAAGAGAAAAAAGATACTGATTGACATGTTCTACACAAATTATGGATCATCGGTTAATGAATAATGTGTCTGCCAATGATCTATAGAAGCTTTTCTGTTCACTACATCTAGATCTTATCTGATCTGGAATTTGATCATCATCCAACGTGATCCACCAATAGAAGGAGGAAAAGAGTGTTTCATTGGAAATTCCATGATTTTGAGGCAATTCATGGATATTTATCAATGATGATATATTTATCAAAATTTTATATAGGTAAAACATTAATTAATTAATTAATTTAATTTTTAATTAATTCAATGAACGTTCCATAATCAAGCAAGGAGTCTAAATGCCCCATGCCAACACATTTTATTTCATGCCTAGGGAATGCACTAAATTTTGGACTCAACCATAAAATTAGATTTATAATCTGATCCTTTTTTTAATATTTGACATATTCTATTTAAGAATCATTATTTGTAAAATATAAATTATATTTAATATTTTTATATAAATAATTCTAGGCACACAGGGCCTTAGAATTATTTCCCATATCGTCACCCTCCTCAAAATATATATATATATATAAATGTTTTATAAGGAAAAAAGAATGTCTCCACCTAATTCCCTCCTTCAGGAATTTCATCCCCAAATAGAAAACCTAAACAAATAACTCATGATAATAATCTCACACATGGATCTCCCACTCAACGAAAATATCATGTATGTTCATGTGCTGCCACAACAGGCAGACCAAGGGGACTGTCCACCCACACTGATTCTACCCTTTTTCACCCATGATCACCACTAGGTTCTCCAAAAATTTGGATCCATCCTAAATGTCCAGACTGACCATGTAAATTTTTTGAACTGGTTCATGCACGTATTTACTCAGTTCTGACATGTAGACTACATAATGTACCCATTATATATACGGGTATTGAGAAAGTCGGTATGCAACCTCGCCAACCCTCTACACAATCTCAGATGGCCAAACGAACATCGGGGATTTCATGCATCCTCATATGAGCCTCTACATTTCTTATCAGGGGTATTCTCATAGAAAACAGTGTTATCCATGATCAAACTGCAAGGGGATATAAAAACGATCATCCTAATATTTCTATTTGCTATAGTTCATCCTTCTATATTCATCGATTACTTATACATTCATAATCATCGCCTGCACCACCTTTCAGCTGACAAGAAATGTCTCTAAAATCTATGTCCATCAAAATGGAGACCTATAGGGTCTCCATTATAGTTCATCAAAACATACCATGTTGATGGTAGATATATAGATATTTTTTTACATAGACTCTACCTTGGGTAGGTGATAATCTAAAGTCCTTTCAATGTATAACATGAAAGCCGTCAGCATATCCTCTAACACCTAGATAGTATGTTTGGTTAGGCCAATTTTCTGCTGGGGAAAGGACGTAGTCATCCTTATATGGGTCCTGAATTACTCATACAATACTTTCCATAATTATGATGTAATCGACTTGTCTGATTGGAGACTGTAACCAAAGGAACTCAATGAATGAGATTTATCTCCGATAAATACAGCTGAGGAAAACTATCCTTTGATCTCTATTCCCTGATAGCAATCATGTGTTCTAACTTCATGAGTTTTTCAATAATCACCTAATGGGTTCATGTACCTTCGATGTGCACTGAATACCTATGAAAACTATTTAATACAATGTCCAATAATACACCAATTGAAGTGTCCTACCTTGATTATTGATTATTCATTGATAAAGAATGTGTTCAATGATGATCTAGATATGTTCTTGCATTTTTTGTATCTTGATATGATCTGATCATGTGTTTCATCATCATCCAATGAGATCAACTAATGAATGAAGGAAGGGAGATTTTCATCAATGATTCCATGATTTTGAGTTTAACATTGGAAGTTTAGGAGTGGTGTTATTTATATAAACATTTCATCTAGGTCAAACATGAAATAATTAATAAATTTAATAATTAATTAATCCATTGAAAATACCCCTAATGATCATGGAGTTTTAATTACCTATATTAGCTGATTTAATACCACGCCTAGGGAAAACACTACATTTCAAACTCAAATGTGGCTTCATATTTATAATCGAAGACTTTTTTATTAATAATAATGTTTTATTTAATAATTTGTGCATGAAAAATATAAAATATATTTAAAATTTTTGTAAAAATAATTTTAGCCACATTAGCATGTGAAATTGAATGTTGTCTAAGAACATATCTCTAGAAATTCACATTGAAATATTTCAATGTCACATGAGAAAAAAACACGGTCTCTACACATCTCTTATCCATTTAATTGAAATTTATAAATATGAATAATCAAACTATCAAATATATATGAAGCTCCTACTCAATACTAATGTATTAATTAACTCTTGATAAATAATCAGTCCATTTTTAATAAATTGATTTTTTTCTTAAAAAAAAGCTTCAGAAATTGTTTCAATTTATTTTTGTGAGTGAATATTAAAATTATTTTACATACATTGTATAAATTTTATATGATAAAATGTATATCATTTTATAAATAATCATTTTAAATATATATTTGAGTAATGTTTTGGTATTTTTCTAAAACATATTGATTTTTATGTGAATGGTGATAAATATTGATTCTTATGGATACTATATTTTGGAATCATGGATTTACATAGTTACATTTTTTTCAAAGTGAAATTTCTTTTATTATATTATTAATAATCCAATTATTTTAACTAGAATCAATTTTTTGGATTAATATTGCTTACAACATTTTTATACATAAATGGACTTCATTTAAAAAATGTATTTCATTGCGTTCTGGGTTATTACTTAAAATTATTTTTTTCTCTTATTGAAATCGAATGCTAAAAATTGATTCCATATTTTTATGAATGAGTTCCATATTTTGTAAAAATTTCCGTTTTACTTTTGGTCAATATTAATAGTAAATTTAATAATTTTTCATTACCTCAGTAAAGGAAAACAGGTTAATTAAGGTAAAATCTAATGTGATAAGCATCTATATTAATTCAAAACCATGTATTTATTTCATTGGAATCTCCTACTCTGTCCAAAAATCATCCAAACATTAAAAATATGAAATTTCTTTACAATTAACTCTATGAACCAAATTCTTCCATGTGGTATAAATCCTTCCTTTTCAGTGTATACTTACAAAAATGGGAAAAAGTAGGTCAAGGGTTTGTTATAGGAATGTTACATGATGTGACTGGTAACTACAGGTCATGTACTTAGAGGTATATGCTGTGTATGGAAGGATACACACCATTTAATCACAATACACAGCCACGTAATGGGCTGTCCATAATTTTTATGGACATGGTTCATAGTCTCAAGTATATGCCATGTAATTTTTATAATTGATTAAATCTGGAAGTGGCTTTATTTTTTATAAAAATATACAAAAATGAACGTCGTTTGACAAGAATCACACCCAGGAAAATCCCAAAAGGATTCTGCCTCATGTTTCATCATCTGATATTTGATTCGAACGATGTCATATGGCTTGTATTCCCATCATTTTTTGCTAAATTACTATTGATCCTTTATTCCTAATTTCTTCCCTCAATGTAATTATTTAATTTTCATCTTTTATACCATTTTGTATATATACTCTATTCTAGGTAGAATTAGAGCCCAACGTTGGATGAGGAGAGTCATACAAGATCAAGGTAGGTGTTCTTGTGACTTTTGTTGATTTTCATGTTATTTATATATGTTGGAGTGCCACTCGCCCACTTTTAGTGTGTCTCTTGATTGAATAATGAACTCTATTATTTCCTGTTGATGATTAAGAAATTAATTAAATAATATGAAAGCATGTTTAGGGTTGTGAAACTCGATTTAGGGCCACCCCATGGGTACATTATCCTTAGATGGCCATTTGGCCAAGAATTCCTACGAGGCTTGACTAGAATTGACATTCATAGATTTTTTATAATGTATTGCTTATTATATGAATTTTTCACATTAGATACTTATTATTTTAATCCTTGTAGATGTTAAATTTTCATAATAGGATTTTTATATGTTTTTCTCATGTGATATATCCATGTTTAACAAGTAATAATTTAATTTACATGTATTGGTTATTCTACAAATTGATCCCATGTGGGTTGATTTTGTTAAATCGATGTGATAGTTTAATTCACATGTGTTACTTTTGAGAAGGAATATGTAGTTGAATTAAATGATAAAAATATGTAATTTGCAATCGGTGATCCACATTCACAGTTAAAAGAAAAGGTTAGGATCATGTGTCTAATTTCCACTTATATACAATGTTGAGACATTTTATTAGTTAAAAGACAATTGTTGGGCATACGAGGTTAAATTATGTAATGGCCGTATGTGAGCCATGGATAGTGTGGTCAGGCTCATTGATTCCTATTTAAAATTTTGAGATAACCTAGTATTCATTGAGTGTTACCCTAGCCTGGATTAATTTGAAAATGATTAAATTATTATGTTGTCATGAGTTGAATGTTAATTTTATATAGGGGTCATCGGGCCTAGCCCTGACCTCATGAATTTTATATAATCTCATTGAATTAAATAATGAAATAGAATGACTTATGACACATCTTCCATGCCAAATCACAATAATGGATATGTTCTTCACATGGACTTGGTTACATTCTCTTCTCAGACATATGTTGTTCATACATTTGAGTACCTTCTCGTTTACTACTTTCACTTCTTTACATTGCATGTTATATATATCCACTAATATATTCACACAGACCTTGGTTGTTTTCCTATTGGGATATAGTCTCACACCCTATTTGGATCATATTATTGGGCCCAAACAGATTATATGACTATAGGTGTTGATTAGGGAAAGCACCCAACTACTGGTACTTGAAGTGCTTCTTAGGAGTCGGAGAGCATGGGATGGAGCCAAGTCTTTCAATTTTTCGGAGTATATTTTTGTTTCTTTTTAGTTTTCGAGACATATATTGTGTATTAATAAAATTTACTTATTTTCCAGTTTTCCAAGAACATGTGACATTCTACATAATCTTTTGTATTGAACAATGTTTAGTTATTCATCTTGTCAGTCTTCAACATTTTATTTCACTTCTATGTTGCTTACAGCTTACACTATTCTATATTATTATTAAATTCTGTAATAATATGATAATGGGGTCATAGTTTCTTCTGTCACACCCTAGTAATTCCCTGTTAGTCATCAACCTCTAGTATTTGTGGAAATGTGTTTAATTCCATGTGGCCAACTGGGTACAGGGCACCAGATGAGTGGAACCTATATCCATGACATTAAAATGTTGTATCAGATCATTTCATTGCTAATTTGATTTACTATTTGTAGAAGATATAAAATAAATGGAATTTGGTATTCATCTATGACCAGTAGAAGTTACCCTATGTACATGGAAAATCCAAAAAACCTTGAATGAAATTGTATTGTATTTTTTTTTTTTGATTTTGAGATATTAAAGTTGATTTTATTTCACTGCTGGGTGATGAACTTGTTTTTTTTGTTATTATTGATATCACTATGGTTTTATTTTTTCAACCTAATAAGATGAGGGTATTTCATCTCCAGCATCATATAGGAACTTGTTATAAATCCCATGCCATGCATTCCGGTTGTGCCATTTAGAGATAATTATTATTTCATGTAGTTGAGATATATTCCATGCTAGATATTCATGTTTTATTTATATTTACTATGATAGATATGTCTTAATTTTTATTAGGTGTATTGGTAAATGTTATGGATGAATTGGCTGGATGCCAAACATTGGTCACTGTGGAGTATGGGCCCTCTTCAATCAGAATTTGGTGGATCATGTTTTGAAAATGTGATATAGATTTTGTTGTCATGTTATATATGTGGATTCCAAGCATTGATTAGCGGGGAGTATGGCCCCATATGGATATTAATTTGGAACACAATTGATTTATTTGAAAAAGTTAGGGGGTTTGGAAATGTTTTCAAGGCTTGCTATCTGAAAACCCAGGAAAAAAAGTGTGTTGTCCGATGAACCCCTGCCAAGTGTTCTTCTATTATGGAATAATTGATATTTTTAAGTATGTGTCGTGAACTCTGAGTACACGCTGTGTAGATTTTTACTGTGTGTATAGACTTGTGTGAGAGAGAACTGGTATCTAGTTTTGATTTGGACACAATGTATAGCTTATATACGCCACATATAATATCGAATAGGTATACCTGTGTGGATTTGGCCATGTAATAGTACATGGCCACGAGCGAAGACTTGAGTACACGTCATGTGTCTACCTGACACACTGTGTACCTATGATGTTTACATGACCAGGGAAGGAAAAGATACATGAAAATGTAAGACCATAAGTATACACACCATTTATAGTCCCTACACATTGTGTACCTAGGGTGTTTACATTCCCAGGATAGTAGGAGTATAGGACCATGTAAGAAATTAAGTGTACATGTCATGTATGGTTCTTAAACACCATATAATAATATTTTGTTAAATTTTGAGTAATTTCTTCTCCTATTTAGTTCATGAACACTTGAGCTGCATACCTTGATGAATAATATTATACTGATGTGAATGTGATGGACTTTATAGAGAAAATACCCTAAAAAAACCTCTCGTTGTATGCAAATAGAGTAGTGATGATCATACCCTGGAGGCGGTAGCCCTGGGGTTAACAGTGGTACCTCCATTCTTTCCAGCTGCAACACCAACATTTATACTGCCGGCAGGTGTTGACACACTTTTTTTGGAAGTATTTATGAGGTTCATGAAAACCTTTTAGGGAGCACCATAGCCATCCATTTCTATGGAAGAACTGACATGAGTGTTCTAGTAATAGCATCCGCCCACATTTTCTAGGGATGGTGGGCAAGAAAAACAAGATTCATATATAGATGACATGCTATTGATCTTTGATCATCTAGAGATGACTCATAAAAGGAGGTTCATTCTCATGACATATATACAACGTGATTCTACCATGAGGTTATGGGATGTTACCACAGAAACATAGCATCAGCAGGAGATTTCATGGGACGATTTTCACATAGTCTTTTATGACTACTTCTATCTTGAGATGTTGAGGGACAACAAATCCAATGTGTTTATGAATCTAGAGTAGAACACTCTATCTGTTATAGTTTACTCTGCCTACTTTACTAACCTTTGGTTCTTCGCACCAATTCTAATGGGTGATGATCTGTAAAAGGCTAGATGATTCGAGGATGGTCTCATGTACGAAATTCACATGTAGGTGAATACATTCCGGCTAACATCTATATATTCTCTTTTGAACCATGTTATGATTACCGAGCCGAATTATAGGGAATATAGAGGAGTGATATAGGTCAGTTCATCACCGAGATATGGTACTATTTAGACTGGTGGTAGGAAGCATCATCTAGATATTACACACGGTGAATCTAATAATCATAACGTGTCTTCTGATATCCATGTGAGGTACTTCCATTTTGTAAATATTGGGCATACTAGACTTCATTGACTAATGGAACCAGTCGAGCACAAAGCTTGTGACAATATGGTCCACTTATAGCATATCTACATGACATTTCCACAAAAATCTAGTGAGAGAGGATCTTCACTAACTCCACGTTCAAGAGAATGTTCACAATCATATCACCAATCAGGTAAATTGAATTTTCAGGTTGTTTTGGGAAAGGTTGTTGTTGAGGTTTTGGAAGCGAGACCACAACATGTCAGCAACAGTAGGTAATTTTAGCTCATGGTATCCGGGTAGTGTCTCAGGGCCACTGTAAAGGCTTGACTTATACAGTGCAACAAACCCGGTAGGAGTAGGATCACAGACCTCCTATTGTCAGAGGTACTATTCCACTCCCCTGTGTTGTATCTTCACCACTCTGATACAGAGGATTCACATAGTTTTATATATTTTCCCATCATGAAGATCCTAGAGTTACGTGTTTTTACAGATGAGTATGTTATGAAACTATACAATCTGTTAGGGATTAGAATGGTAGGTGTGTGATAGTGCAAGGGGTTCCCCTAGAAATTGGTTCGTTTCCCATCATTTAGGATCTCCATATCCTAGATATGACATTATTTTTTGTCACACTCAGAATAGACAAGTTCTTCTCATTTTAATCCTTTGTCGATTTCTATCTCAACATTGTGAGTTTTATATCACCATAGGGTAGATACTTCTACACAAGGGTAAATGTGATGTCCATGCGAGCAGATTTGGTCCCATGCATCATGGGTTGAGTGGGATAATATAGCATATTTCCAGTTTATATATCAATGAACAGGGGATACACCGGATAGAATTTCCTCCAGTGGATGATCATTTCAAGGATGTCTTCCCGAATGACATTTTAGGTTTACCTCTGGTATGAGAGGTAGATTTCTCTATCAATCATGTACATGGAGCTACTCCAGTGTCTTTTCATCCTTATCGAATGGCCAAAACATAGTTTCAAGAGATCAAGAGGAAGAATTATGATTTGGAGGAAAAGGGGTTTATCCGACCCAGTACTTCTCTCGGGGTGTCTGTGGTCCTTTTGTGAAAATTAATATTGTACCCTTAGGCTCTGTGTAGATTATCAGAAATTGAACCAGTTAACAGTAAAGAACTGGTATCCTCTTCCAAAAATAGTGGACCTCTATGATCAGCTCAGAGGAGCTCTTGTATTATCTATGATTAATCTATGATTAGTTTATCATCACGTTTAGGTAATATAATAAGATCTACCTCACACAGCTTTATGAAGAAGATATAGTATGTACCGGTATGCAGTTATGTCGTTCTGTCTCACGAACTCTCCAACGGTCTTGATGGAACTATTTAGGTGAGTGTTCCATCTAAATATTTATTCTTTTGTAGTTGGTATTGTTGATGATATATTAGTGTATTCTCATAATCTACATGACCATTCCACACATCATGAGATTGTTTTGAGTACACTGATAGAGAATCTATTATATATTAATCTATGAAAGTTCCACTTCTAGATGGATTATATTATATTCCCAGGTCACGTCGTCTCGGAGACAAGAGTATCAGTGGACCCAAAGAAGGTGAGAGAAGTAGTTTCCTAGGATCATCTATAGAGCATCTTCAAGGTGTAGAGTGTTCTAGGGATGTCGGTTTAATAGAGGCATTTTATACAGTAATTATCAAGCTTAGTAGCGTCGGTTATTGGATTGATAAATAATAGTGTGATGTACATATGGATAGATTCTTATGAGATGACCTTTCAAGAGCTAAAAGGGATGTTAACATCAGCACCGATACAGATTTTTATTGAGACAAGAAGGAGTTATACAGTGTACTGTGATTCATCTGGTATCAGGTTTAGAGAAGTGCTTATGATGGGGGATCGATTTGTTTCATATGGGTCTCGATAGGTTTGGCCACATAAGAGGCACTATCTGAAACATGTTCTCTAGTTCGCTGTGGTTGTTCAATCCTTCCATTGTTGGAGACATTACCTATTGGGAGATCATTTTATGGTATACACAGAACATAAATATTCAAGTACATCTTCACTCAGTGTGATCTAAATTTGAGGTAGTGAAGGTGGGTAGAATACCTTTAGTATTTTGACTTCTGGCATGCCTATACGCCTTGAATGGAAATGAATTATCCAATTCACTAAGCATGAGGACCTATATACAGGAAGTGTAGTTGGAAAATTGCGAGTGTAAGCTTATGGCGTTGTTATATGATATGTATCTGGATGGGAATGATAGGTAGGGGAATAATTTAATTATATCCATAGCTGTTACCACTTCCCTACTATAAAGAGTGAACATGAGTCCACTATTGGATTCTGAAGGGCTTCTTCTGTGGTAGAGTATATACGGTGAGTATCCCCCACCTTGTTAGACTATAGATGTGGATGAGGTTTTATGGTTATATGGTCGCGTATTGGTTTCGGGCGACAAGTTTGAGGAATTGATGTATGATGTTTATGATTTTGTTTGGGGTGTGCATCCTAGTGTCACCTAGAAGTTTGGGAACATAAATAATCACTACTAGTGGCCAAGAATGAAGGGATATGTAGCTAGTTTTATCATTAGATGTTCCACCTCTCAATAGGTGAAGGCGCAACACAAAAGGCAAGCATGACTTTTGCAGAAACTACACATTATTGAGTGGAAATGGAATAACATCATGATGGATTTTTTGATGGGGATACCTATTTCACCCTAAGGTAATGATGTATTATGGGTTGTGGTTGACAGGGTTATGAAGTTTCACATTTCATTTCAATCAAGGAAACCTCCGGTGTTTATGATTTTGGGAGGTTGTACATCCAAGAGATTGTATAACGACATGGGATTCTTCATTCAATCGTTTCAGATAAGGACACATGTTTTACTTCTTGTTTCTAGAATGGGATATTGAGGGCTTTGGTATAGAGGTACCGTTGAGCATAGCTTAACACAACAAAATAGATGGTTAGTTAGATCGAACAATTTTGGTACTGAAGGACATACTTTGAGAATGCACACTAGATTTTTGGGGTTCCTGGGAGACACATTTACCCCTAATCATGTTCACCTAAAACAATAGTTTCCATAATACTATTAATATTGTTCTATAAGATTATTTTTATGGTACACCATGCCGATCGCACCTCTGTTGGCTAGAGGTAGGAGAGGTAGTAAATGCGAGGACCAAATCATTTCTAGGAGACCACTGAGTCGGTTCAGTTTATTTGGAAGAAGATGGATAATGAAAAATCATGTCAAATATCATACTCCAATCATTGTAGATAAAATTTTGAGTTCGAGGTAGACGATAGAGTTTTCCTAAATATCGCACCATCATTGGGACGCAAGGGGATCATGATACATGGTATGTTTTCACTGAGATATATAGGTTTATTTGATATTTTTTAGAGGGTCTGGCCAGTTTTCTATCGATTGTAGTTACCTCATGATTAGAAGTCTATGCATGAAATCTTCCAAATTTCTTCTTTTTAACATTACATTTCAAACCCAACTCGCCCCTTTCAGCTTGTGGAAGTGTAGTTTTAGGAAGATGTGTGCTTTGAGGAGAATCTCATTCATATTTTGGATCAATGAATAATGGTTATATGTGGTCGGTTTATTCCATTGGTATGGGTGCAATGGAAATATGGCTGAGTGTAGGACAAGAATTGGGAGAGGGACGATGAAATACGATAGCAATTTCTAGAGTAATTCTTGGATTCTCCTTCACCACCCTTTGAAGGGAAATTCTACGACGAATTACTTTAAGGGGGTATTTTTAAGCACTTGGTTCTTCATAGTGGGATGGATCCTTCCTTTACATTTTATACTGAATAAAATGGCGGAAAAGAGGTCAAGGGCTAGATACAGGCCTGTTACATGCTGTGAATAGGAACTACATGCCATGTACATAGTGGTATATGCCGTGTATGGAAGGATTCACACCATTTAATCCTGGTACACTGTCTTGTAATGGTATATCTATAATTTGAATGGACATGGAGTGTAGTCTCAGGTATACACCTTTATCATTTTTTAATTGATTAAATCGGCCAGTACGGTCGTTTTGTAAAAATTTAAAGAATGGAACCTTGTTCGATGAGTAGAGAACCTATGAAGATCTATACAGGATTTTGAATTTGGTTTAATCATCAAACCTTTGATTTGAACACCATCAAATGTTTTGGATTCCCCTCACTATGTTATCGATTCCTCCTGAGCCTTTCTTCCTGATTTATTATCTCAATCTAGCAATTTATAGTTGAGAAATTTTGTCATTGTGTTGATATTCTATATTCTAGGTTGAATTATAGCTCAAACCTAGATCAAAAGATAGTCTTACAAGTACGAGGTAGGTGTTTTTGTTCCTTTTATTGATTTTCATGATGTTTATATATGCTGGAGTGTCGCACGCTCACTTTTACGGTGTCCCGTAATGGAATAATGAACCCTATTATTTCCTATTAATGATTAAGTAATTGATTGGACAATATGAAAGAATTTTGAGGGTTGTGAACCTTTATTTAGGCCCACTCAATTGGAGTGTTTTCCTTGGATGGTCATTTGGCCAAGAATGACTATGAGCCATGACATTAACTACCATTTTTTGGTTGTTAATAATGTATTTCTCATAAAATGAATTTCCCACATGAGATACTTGTTATGATAAGCCTTATAAATGTTTAAATCACATAATAGGCTTGTTTTATATTTTTCCCATTTCAGTTATCATTATTGAACCATGTAATATTATAATTTGAAATAATTGGTTATTTTTTAAAACTAATCACACGTGAGTTGATTTTGTTAAATACATGTGATAGTTTAATTCATAAATGATACTTTTGATATGGAATGTGTAATTTAATTAAAATTATTAAAATATAATTAGTAATGGGTGAGCCATGGTCTTGGTTAAAAGAAAATGTTAGGATCATGTGACTAATTTCATATTATATAACTTCGGTGAACCATTGTCTTGTTAAAAGAAAATTGATGGGATCAAGAGGTTAAATTGTGTAAAAGTTGCGAGTGATCTAGGGACAGGGTGGTAGGGCACATTAAGTGTTATTTAATAGGATGAGTGAATCAAGGATCCATTTAGTCATACCTAGGTCTGGCTCTATTATAAAATTATTTAATGATTATAATGTCATGATTTGACGGTTACTTTTATACGGGGGTTGTCGATCCAAGAATGGACCTAGAAACATTTATATAATCAAATGGAATTGAATATTAAAATAAAATGACTAATGAAAAATATTCAAAGAAAAAGCACAATATTGTATTCATACTTAACTTTCATTTGGTTACATTGTCTTCTATGGAATATGTTATTCTTTCTATTGAGTACCTTCTGGTTTACTAATTTCACTATTGTACACTACCTGTGATATATATCCATTGATAGATTGGAACAATTATATGGTGGTTTCCTACAATTATTTAGCCTCACATTCTGTTTTTATCTTGTTTTTGGGCCCAAAGAGATTATATGATTGCATGTGTTGATCTGCGAAAGTACCCTACTACAGGTAATTGACATTCTTCTTGGGAGTTGGAGAGTACGGGACAAAGCCGAGGCTTTCGATGCTTCCAAGTCTATTTTTGTTTATTTTTTAAAAACATATATTGTTTGTTACAATATTATACTTCTTTGGATCCTTTCATAGAACATGTGACACACTGCATCATCTAGTGTATTAAATGATGCTTTGTTATTTATCTTATCAGTATTCAGTTGTATATTTCAGTTGTATGATGTTAACTCCTTCCTCTATTATATATTATTATTATGTAGTGTTACACTCTACTAATAATGGAATAGTTTCACCCTATCACACCTTAGGCCCTGGCTACTAGTCAGATGCTTCTGGTGTTCGGGGAAAGGCGCTTGAGGTCATGTGACCAACCAAGTACGGGGCACTGGTTCAATGACACCAAGATCCCGAATGTAACATTAACTTTGAAATTGGCATTTATAATTTTTAAGTATAATATATAAACTAAAATTTCACTGTCATTATTTTGATATCTATAATTTTTTAGATAGGGATAAAAACAAATTATGTTCAGTTATAAGGGATTATTTTAAATATGAACGATTTTTTATCATGGTAGTTAAGTAATAATTATTAGTGATGACATAATTACCTTAAATGCTTATGCAAAAACAAAATAGTGCTTATGAATTTAATAGAAAAATCTAGTAAATTATTTCAAAACACCCTAAAAGAATTATTTTTTGGATGTATAATATTTTCCCACAAAATTTATAAAACAATTGAACATATTTGGGATGTTTTAATTGTTCAAATTAGTATTACATTTCATTAATTTTTTTTTCAAAACAAAATTAAATAAAAATTGTAAAGATTAAATTAATGATAATTTATAAAAAATATTCTATTATAAATTATTTAAAAAACAACAAAAAATTAATAGAGGAAATATTAGTGGAAAAATGGTCTAAAATTTCATAACTTTTCCATTTATAACATAATTTTTACCATATAGGTAAAATTATATACCATTAACATTAAAAAATAAATAGTTTAATTATTGTTAAATTTTTATAATAATGGTTTTAAACTAATATGTAAGGATAAAAATAACAAAAAGATCCATATATATTGTATTGTATGATGGTATTTCTACCATATCCTCTATTTATTCAAATTTAGGTCTATTATGAATCATTATACTTGAAAATGAAATTATTTTTGTTAAAATATTTTTTTAATACCATGCATGTCATTTCCCTACCTTATAAAAGGACACCCATTACCTCTTTTATTTAAAAAATATTGATACATCTATCTTTACCAAAACTAGACCAATTAAACTTTGTACTTCAATATCCAAAAATTATATGAACGTGTCTTCTAAAAATACCATTTCAAGTGTTTGTAAGAGGGTGTTTATGGGAGAACTATTGAAGAAAATTTAATATTCCTACATAACCACTTTCAATTTATTTCTTTTTCAACCTCCCCTTAATTTCTATCATAAATCATATAATAATAATATCATAAATCGAAATATATTTTAATGTTATTATGATATTTTAAAAACCATTATTAGAAATCTATTCAATCAAATGGGATGTGAAAGTGTCACTCATGTCTACGGGTGGAGTATCGCCCCCACGTAGTAATACAATTCATTTTCCATAAAAAAATTCATGGAGTATAAATATGAGGGTTTTAATTATTATATATTATATTTAACATATACATATGGCTCTATAAATATAATATCGAGTCTACCTTCTTATCTCTTATTTTTTGGAAGATAATAACATTGCTCATGTGTACGTGTGAACAACCACCTCCATGGGGTGATGTGATTCATTTTTAATTTATTCTTTAGATGGATGATAATAAGTATATATTTGATAAATATATATTATATATTAATGATTCATTAAATAATAATTATTATTTAATTTTATTTTTTTATATCCAATGAAAAGCCAAAACAATGTTCATTCTTACATATGGAATATCATCTCAATGAATGGTATAATTCATTATTCATATCTCTACCTTTTCTGGACAAATCAAAATATTTATATATATATGTATATGTATGGAATTTATTTCTTAAAAAAAGTATTAATATTATGTAACCATGATCAAAGTAAAATGATTCGTACTTCTGAACAAAAACAAGGATGGAAAACGAATAACTTATCACCCATAATATTGATTTTAATAAATAATTACTTCTAAATGAGTGGTAATATTTTATAATTAAATAATATATGGTATTATATATAAGATTATGGTTTTATAATAATTATATAATAAATATATATTTGTTATAAAATATGTTCTAAATGGCATAAGGAAAGAAGATACTTAAGATGTGGGGTTTGTGTATCAGCCCCATTTTATGCAAGATTTTTTATGATTTCATTTTAATTGATAAAGATATATGATCTGCATATAATGAATAAATTTTATTTCTTGTATCCTCCATTTATATTGTGGGAAAAAAATTTCTTTTTCATTTTCCACACTTTACGTATTAATAATGCCAAAAATAATTTTTTAAAGGAAAACCGATAATGTTATACTATCACATCTGTAATATTGTTCTTCTATGTCCATGTTTTCTTCAAAATGTTTTCATGAATGGTTTTTATTATTCTATAATTATTTTTTAAAAAATAATTTCACATTTTTTATTTTTTAAAAAAATCACAGGTGTATTATTTTCATTTTACGAATGTGGTATTTTCAAATTTTACTTAAAATTGTTAAAGGGATTGGTTTTTTAACATACGTGACATGAAGCAAATTTCATGAAAGTCAATGAATTTTATATTTTGTTATATGATTCCTTGTTTATTTTAAAATTAAAATTTTACCATAATATTTTCTGACATACTCAGATTTTAAGGAAGAGATTTGGAAATTAAAAAGGGTATTTTCCTCAAGAATTATTTCAATGTTATTTCGAAGTAATTTTAATCATTAATAAAATTATTTTATTATAATTATGATTTATTTAGGATATTATACAATTTTACCATATGTATCATTTATATAGATGTTTTATGAGTATTAGATTTTGATTTTTATGAAACCATTTCATTTACCACCGGTTATGATATGAAAATGTAATGAAGAGTTTATCAACCAAATTTCCATTCCATGGGAAATGTTTTAATGATATGATAAATGTTTTATAGTATTATGACCTAAATATGTTTATTTTTCATTATGTGATGGGTGGACCTATAGTTTTATATCCCTCCAATGCATTGATTAAATATTTATATCTCTGTTGATAATTATGGGAAACGAGTTGATGTCCTCGATACACAAAGGGAAATACATCGGAATTCCTAATACATGATTGGAAACCATTTTTTGTTCCTAATAAACTATGGTAAATAAGTGGTGATGCTTGATCTACTATTGGAAAATACAGTTGATTCATGATCTATTATGAAATGGGAATAATGTGTTGGATCTTAATCTATAATGATTTTATGGTCTCGGTAGTTAAAATTGACTTTTGAAATTATTTCTATACCTATTATAGAGCATCGCATTTAATATTGATTTTGATTAGAAATTATAGGTAACAACTTCTTCCTGAGGCTTTCTCACTCCTAAGATTTATGTCCTCTAAAATGATATTATATTATTTCATGAATTATAATTTTGAACCATGAATGATTGGGTATAGAATTTATCTTCTATGATATGGACCTCATAATATTCTTCTTGTCTTATACATTCTTATGACCATAGATTGATGTCTCCAATTTTTACCCTTATAAATAATCTAAGGTCACCCATTCTTTTTTTCCTTTTCCCATATTTTAAAAAATTGTTTAAGTAGGTTATTTCAATATGGGAAAATGAGATGATGATATGAAAGAAGTGAAAAAATTTACCTAAAGACGATGTTCATGTATCCAGTCTCCAAACACACAATAACTATATGGTCCTAGAATGGATAATACTATAATCTATTTAAAATTCATATAAAAATGTGTAATATATATATATGAAATTCATGGGGCATAATTTTTTCTATCAGAGCTGGTTTTAATTAATGTATTGAGATTATGGTTAGAATACTTTGGTAAAACCTATGGGATATGTATAATTATATGATAACACTCTAACATTTTGGTAATGAAACATGATATCTCAGGTTAAAACTATGGTTCCAAATACTTCAGAGTTTCTTTCATAATTTCGTACTTCATAAGAATGATATTAATAATCATATGATCCCTTATTTGTGGGAGGACCAAGATGAACCTCCCATGAAAATCACGTCTATATTGTGGGTCTTAATTCCTCTATATGAAGGTTATTTTTCTTAGATGGTTGTGTAAAAACTCAATATTGAAGGTATTCCTATTATATGATATTTTATTGATGTCTTTCATGAATAATTTCATAGTCATCCACTGAATCATGAGTTTATGTTTTCAATAGAACTTATACATGGTGTTGTACCTATTTCAAATATTTTTTATGGAATGGAACCTATTTAGTTTTAATAATTGATGAAGAAACTTTTGGAGAATATTGATAAGGGATTCTTACACCCCATAGAATCAACATGGGTTTCACTAGTAATTTTTATAACGATTAAAGATGGGTAAACATGACTTTTCATTTATTATTAGAAACACAACAAGTTTTATATCATGAAAAAGTATCACCATACACCTATCAAGGATTTATTTGATCAATTATGAGTAGATAAATACCTTTATAATATTGAACATAATACATTAAATCATAAATTTAGTGTTAATATGAAATATATACCCTAGGAAGCCTTCTATATGAGGTATGGGAATTATGAATATTTATTGATTTTATTTGAACATAATAATTAAACGGATATGTTCATTGATTTAATGAATAGTGTGTTTAACTATTAGCTTCATCAATTTTGGTTAGCCATTATATATTATTTTCTAACATATAAAAAGATAAAATATTTCTATTTTGTTCATTTGAGAATTGTAATATAGACCTGATGATGGAAAATTTGTGCGAAAACATAACGAAGTGTGAATTTTATATTTATAAAGTATCATTTTTGGGTCATTTAATATTTTCGGAGGGTTTTTCAAGGGATCCATCAAAATAAGAAGTTATGGAGAAATATCAAAGCCCTACAATTGTTACAGAGATCAAGAGTTTTCATATTATTGGATGGATATTGTAGACACTTTATAAGTAATTTATCATAACCATCTAATCCAATAATCAATTTTACTTGGAAATGAGATATGTTCTTATGGATAGATGTATGCGAAGTGAGTTTCAAGGAACTGATGATAAGTTTGGTTTGTTCCCCATTGATCACTCTCTCTTGTAGTGGATTATTGTTTCTAATTTATAGTGATACATCAAATAAGGGACTATGATGTTTCGTCATATAGAATGATTCGGTGATACATTATGCCTAAAACCAATTAAAACTACATGATCAAAATTACAAGACTCTTTATTTGGATCTATAATTTGTAATTTCATTTATTGAAGATATGAAGGCACTGTATTTATATTGAAATATGTGAAATATATATACATATAATAAAATAATGAATTATATATTAACCTATAAATCATATAATATGACTCATAGAAGATGGTTGGGATTGATTAAAGATTATAATTTAATAATAAATTATTACCCTAGGAAGGAGAATAAGGTAGTTGATACATTGAGTTGGAAAGAACATGATATGATAGCCATGATAATGATTGAAATGGACCGAATACTTATGGATTTGTAGAAAATGGTACTAGAAATCCTAAGTAAAGTATATAGATCCTATATTTATTATATTAATGTTGAATCGTCAAACCATGAAATAATTATAGAAGCTTATAGGGAATATGAATTAATTTTTAAATGGTAAGAAATATTCCCATGTATAACCATGAGATTGATAGAATGATAATGTTTAGTAATAGATTATGCACTATTTAAATACCATTGTTGTTGAATTAACTGACAAATGAAATACGTAGATCATAATTATCTACATATCCTAAAAGTAAAAATTACATATAGAAATATGAATGAATATTTACAATTGGAAAACATGAAAATGGTTATTTATATTTAATTATGAAAGGACATTAAGGCAGATAGTGTGAATTATAAGTGGTTTTTACAACAATTTACAATAATGAAATTGAAATTGGAAAAATTTATCATGGGTTTAATCATATATTTCCAAAAATTACAATTCTATTTGAGATGTAGTGGATCACTAAATGAAGTCAACACACTTCGATTCTATTAGAGAATATTTTTCTATTGACAAGCTTTCTAGGTATAAATAATGAAACTGGTGAAATTTCATGGAGTACCACATTATATAGTATATGATCAAGATTTGAGATTTACATTGATGTTATGGAAATTGAAAAACCAAAACCCCAAATTCCAAAAATACTTCTTTACAGTATTTCATTTCCTTGATTAAAATTAATCAAATCCTGAATATCCAATTAGTTTAGTAGTTACGGAAAACCAAATTCAATACATGATCCCCATTTTACATTGGGAATAGAATGTAAAATATAATACAATAAAATAAAAATAAAATATATCATTGAATTCTTATTCAATGGTTTTTCATTCATATAATGGGGAAAGAAAACAAAATAATAGTGACATAAAATAATTAGTAATGGCTGAGTATAGAGGATGAAATAATGTATCAATTTGAATAATCAATATATAAATGTATTAATTGAACACACGTTCCATATAATAAATTATCTTATAAGGATGTCCAAAAGAAAAATGTAAGGTAAATAACTTGAAACACGTGACATTTAATCTATAATATAAGAATAAAATAAATCCACATATTTTTTTCATTGTGGAAATCTCTAGGATTATAATAGTTGAATATGAATAAAATAAATTCTTAATTATTTGATTCCATTCTTCCAAGGTATATGATTCATATAGGATCAAGACCATTTATAAAATATTTTTGAACAAACTGGGTGAAAATACCACTAAATCTAGCCAACTAACTCACCTCATGAGATTACATATGCATCGAGGGGTTATCTACAATTGTGCCTGACCTATCTCATATTTGTCGAAATCATTCATCATATATCAAATAATTGATTTAATTCCCAAAAATGTTCCTTATCAGATATTATCATTGAGTAAAAGGTACATATTTATCAATATTAATATTGCTATAAAATAATGTTCAATGTAAACAACATATTTTAAAATTCTATATAGTTTAGGAAATAATCATATCAATTATATAAGATATGAATATTTGGAAAAATATAATGTTCAGTGATTGATGGAAGTAGAATATTTCATGGACTCTAATAACGAATCAAAGAAGTGAATTTCAATGTTATCCTTGGCCATATCAATCATAACCCTTTGAAAGGAATAATAAATATTGTATTAATTCATTATATCTAATGTACTGTAATAATAATGGATTTCGTCTTTAAAGATTAGAAATACTATAAAATAATATTTTAAAAAAAATCGTGAGGATGATATAATTTTTTTAAAAGTAATAGTAAAATTCTTTTCATTGGAGAAATCTTTAATAAGTATTTCCATTCAAAAGTAATCCTTTAATCTTTCAAAGGCATCCTTGAAGAACTGATGGAAGATAATTTTTTACATTCCATAAAAAGTAAAAAATGACATTGATTTTCAATTTTAATAAAGATATAATGGTGAATTGTTCCAAAAATTACCTTAATATTATTTTTAAACCTTTTAAAAAAAATTTAATTCTAACAAAAGAGAGAGATGATTTCATGTTTTATTAAAACAGTTTCTAAAAAATTACGTACCAAAGAGTGGGTCAATGGTAATATTATTTGAAAATATCATGAATTACCAAAGTATAATAAAATTATTGGTTTTATTAGACAATGATAAAATAAATTACTTTAATTTAAATTCATGTTCCAAAAATCCTGAATAAAATGAGATTATGAAGTAAACCCTTGAATAGACAATAACATTGATGTGAGCCACGCTCAATAAATGGATTATGTGTCAAATCTCAATCAAAATAATATAATTTTAAATTCATAAATATATATATTCAAGGTTATTATAATCATTATTATAGAATATTAACAATACAAATGTTGTAATATTACCCAATGAAAAGGAATTGAGTTATGTAATTTCTTTACCACTTGGTACCATTATGTTTAAATCCTCTTGGTTAAAATAATTAAAACATATGATAAAATATAATTAATATTAAATAAAATATAATAATAAATTCCAATGTGGATATATGTATATAATAGATAATAAATTATACCACAAAAATAATGTATGCCTCAATTATTAGAAATTGAGGCGAAGTTCACTACCATAAGCTTTATTTTGGTTGAATGATATTTAATCAAAACTATAGTGGTTTAAAACATGTTATTAACTTATTATAGATTAATATTAATATTTATTATATCCTATATTATCCTTTTATAACATATTTTCACCCATTCATTAATAATATTTCATTACATTCATCATTTCAGGTGTTATATGCCCTGTTTTTTAAGTATGTTTTGACTTTCCATTTTTTGTTCCTAAAATTTTATCTTGATTTCATCATAACTATAATTTAGACCATTATTAAAATATCATGTATATTCAGTACATATCTTTTATTCTAATCCATAAAATTTGGAGATAATATGTGTAATACATCGTTCATGGAGATAGTAGGTTGTATGTATGCATCAACATTGTTTCTATTCTCTTGTTGCATTAAATGAAGTCATATATATATATATATATATATATTATATTTACAGTATAATTTTTATTTCTTATATAGAACATTTTTTTAAATCCATACTTTATACATTCCATGTAAGTCATAAATGAATCGCATCGCTTTGAGGATGTAGCAGTCCACACATCCATAAAAGATGTTATCGTATTACCATAAAATAGAAAGAATATAGATATGTGTTTCAAAAGAAATAAAAAATAATATAGAAATTGAAAATAATATATATATATATATATATATAATATAAATACATCATTATGGAAAACCATGAAAGGTGGTAACAGAAAAACATTCGACATCAGATCCTGAGGTGCTAGTACACCATTGACATGAACGATGAATGAGTATCCCATTTAATGTTAGTGATTATAGGTGTAGGTCTTGAAATTAATATGAAAACATCTCAGTATATTTTTAATATTAAATTATTCTACATGAAAATTATATAAACAATTTAATGGGAGGATAAATAAATAAAATAATAGTGATCCTTGAAAAACATTACCTCTTATTCAGGTAACTCATTTTGGTTTATGCCAAATTTCATCCTAGGTTTTATTTTTGACCAAAGTGAGGAATCAAGGATTAGAGGATGACTTTTCAGATTCTATTGGGGTATGGTTTGGATTATCCAAATATCTTTATATCTAAGAATATGTGGGAGTGGAGAGTTTATTTTTTTTATTACAGAAGGAGAGGAATTCCTATGAATATAAAAAATGAAGACTCTACTTGGTGGTCTCTATTACATAATGTTACTATAATAATGAACCAAATCTTACAATAAACAGTGTATGGATGAAATGTTTTCATATTTTTTGTTTTTTATAGGTTAATATTTAATTTTATCTCCTATTTTTAAATATTAGTCCCTTTTTAAGATAGGTTTTTTCATAATCAATATAAATAATTTTAATTATTTTCACTAATATTTTTGGTAAAAACATAATTTGAACATACTAAAAATTATAATGTGTTTTTATTCCAAATATAGAATCAATACTCCAATATTATAATAACATATATGGCAGAAATTAAAGTAAAATTAATCTTATAGACGGGATAGGAATGCAGGTTCTCAAATTAAACATGTTCAAAATTTTATTATGTTTTTATATCAAAATTAAATATTAAAATCACCCAAATGAACTAAATTCTATTAGTATATATAAAATTGATATGATTTTAATTATTTAATAAATTAAAATATATGTTAACACTAGAAATTATTTATAAAAAAAATTATGTTTTCTATTAATATTTAATATTTGTACTATTCATTAAAAATGAATCCACATAGAAAAATACCCAAAAAATACAAATATATTAATAAAATTAATAAATACAAAATTTATTTTAATTTTTTACAAAAAATTAATTAAATTTTAAAAAAACTAGTTCTAAAAATGTTCACCATTAAAAGATGAAAAAAACATCCTTTAGAAATATATAGCTTCTTATACATAAAATTGGATTTATTCTTATGTAATAGCTATCAAACCTATTGGATGAATATAAAAATATGATATTTAATATTTAATTATTATTTAATAATTATCATTCACTAATATAAATTATATTTAATTTATTATGTCAAAAATTCATTGAGTTAATAATATAATTTTTACTAAAGTATTTCCTTTACATTTAATTGTTATTAATTTCATAATAATTTTATAATAACCAATAAATAAGTTCTATATTTGAGTAAAATATATATTTTTATAATTTTGTTAATCATATTCATAGCTTTTAATTTTCTATCTAGGTAGGAATTATTATTTTAAATAATAATATAAATAGTATTTGGTAAAACTCTTTGTTTTATTTAATGCCAGCCATCGAAGAAAGTCATTGTTTTGTGTACTTCTAGATAAACTATTTGTTCCACCTAGATAAAGATAAAATATTTTTTAATTAAATCTAATCTTACTATTAAGTATATTATATGTAATTAAAATGGCTGAATTTATATAAATATAAATATATAATAATTACTTGAGTTGTTATATTCTTTAATATGTTGGGTGTTGTGATTCAAATAGGATATAAAATAAAATATCATTATTTAGGAATTTCCAGGTGTAACATTATCCCACCCATATATTATTTTCTCCCTTGAAATTTAAACATAATCTAGGTAATCTAGTATTTTACATTATAAAATATCATCATTGAAATACCACTTCATTGGAAGGGCTGATAAATATTCATATTAAAAAGACTAAAATTGGAGTTATAAGGTCACATGATTGGGTTTCTAAGTTGTGTAACATCGATTTCAAGTTAATATATAAAATTAGAAGGAAATTGTTTATAATTATAGGGAGTTACTGAGGTCATTGATCACAAACAAGTGAATGATCAATGGATATTAGAGGGCCTCAAAACCATAAAATTATAAATAATTTAAATACGTAATATTAAATAAAAAAACATGGTATTATGATAAAATTTTAATTCAATATCATTTTATTATTGTTAATTAATTAATTTAGTACCTAAAAATATAGTAAAATATATTTACCCAATATATTTTTATAAACACGCTTTCATACATTTGTTGTGATTTGATCGAATTCAAATTTAACCCTTTTCTCTATAAAATGAACACCCAAGAATTACTATTTATCTAAAAGCACTAAAATTTACATTTAAAGGATCGTAAGAGCCATAAAATAAGTCTTTACATCTTTATATATCTATTTTCCAAAACCAATATGGTTAATATATTAATCTATAAAAGTATATATTTATATTATTAGTTATTTATTAATATTTTTCAATCAAATTATTTAAAAAAACAATGTCTTATTAACATGGAAATTATGTAGTCCTGTAGTAGGTGATAAAATATTATCATGCATAATTCATGGGTTTATGCCCCTCCACCTCACCAAACACAATGGATTTTCACCTGGTATGCATATTTCCCTTTTTAAAACTATATTAAAATAATACCTATGACATTCCCAAAAATGTGATTGGCATCCATTAAATTTAATCATTGAATAAATTTTTTATATGGTTCTCAATACAACATATTATTTTCTACAAAGTCAAATAATCATATTTTACTATTTCATCAATTTCATTATTGATCATATGAACCTTAAATGTAATGAATAACATTAAACATTTGAATATACAATGTAATTTCATCATTTATCAAATAACATTCTACACTAAAACATATAATTTCCATAATATTCTCCAAATATTATTTAATATTGTTATACTACCATTACATAAAACATAAAAAGTGGTCTTTAAGATATAGGACATATGATCTACCATAATATCATAATCCTGTGATTTTATCAACAACACCTATGTAAATCAAGACATATTTTTTCTATGAAAATCCTCATTGAATATATTTTTTATGTTCTCTAATCTATGTTTTATTAAATATAGTTTCCATGGTTTACACTAAATTTTATAAATATAAAATATAACTATTTTCCCTAGTAGCTCGGATCCACTTGAATATAATATAACCTAGGAATTATTATAATGAATCAATTCTTAAAGGACTGATTAGTTTAGCAGTTTTGAAAAACCATATTAAATAAACGATACAAATTTTATATTTGAAAAATAAACTAAAAATGAATACAAAAATACTAAAAAAAATAATCCTTGAAAGATCATTCAATGATTTTTTTTCTTCATATTTTGTGGAATGGAAACAAAATAAGGGTGATCTCAAAGTCTCATTATGTCTTATGTACAATGGAAGAAACAATGAATTAATGTGAATAATCCATACGAAAAGGTAATAACTGAACACACATGCCATATAATCAATAAACTAAGAAGGAATTTCATAAAAAATTATGGAATTGTAAATAACTAGAAACGCATTCCATTTGATCAATAAACTTATAATTAATTGATTAAATAGATTTAGTCAAATGTAAAATTTCATGAGTAATAATGTTAAAAATTAAATAATTTAAATTATTAATTATTAGATTTTATGTTTCCAATGTATGTATTATCGTTAAATTCAATACCTTTCAAAATAAAATTAAAAGCATACTTAGTGTAAACCAACAAACTCTATCCAATTGACTCGTCTGATGAGACTACCAATGCATTGATGGGCTATATATAACTAAGAACCTCCCATGTTGCACCTGTCCAAATCATTCCTCATATAAATAATAATCAATTTAATTCACGAAAAATGTTCCTTAACAAATAACTACCATGAATAAAATATATGGATTAATCAATATTTCAATAGATAGCATATAAAATTCAAATTATTCATTACATATAAATAAGATATACTGTTTATGAAATAATCATATCTATGATAAATTATATGGATATTTGGAATGAATTTAATGTTCAATGACTTATAAAGAATTAATTTTTTAGGTGGAATACAAACAAATAATCAATGAAGTGAATGTTAATAGTATCACTATCAAAATCACTCATATCCAAACCAATGAAAGAATAATGATTGTATCAATATAGTATATCTGAAGTGGAGTAAAAATAAAGAGGTTTTTCATTGATGAATTGAATTACTATTAAATGATATTTTAAAAAACATCTTATAGAAAATATAATTTCTTAAAAAAATTGGAAATTTTTTTTTGAAAATAACTTTTAAAATCATTTTATTTAATAAGAATCATTTTAAAAAAAATGGATGGTTCCATGAAATGACAATGGGTAAATTCATAAATATTTTACAAGGTAAAAAAGGAAATTAAATTTTGATAGTAAAAATGTTACAAAGCTGAATTTTCTAGAAAATTGAAATACTTTTCTTTGGATAGAGTTTATATAAAACTTGTTATTAAAATAAAACGAGGTTTTTAAGAGAATATAGATTTCTAAACTAATAGTGAAATAATGTATGGTTTTACCAAAAAATTTTCATACCAAATAGTGTAAAAATGGTACTATTAATTAAAAAATACCAAGAATACTCAACAGAGAATAAATATAATGGTTTTACTGATCAATGATAAAATAATTTCCTCTAATTTAAATTCAAGTGTTAAAAATCCCAAATGAAAATAGATTGTGATGTATACCGTGAATATACCATAACGTTTAAATGATAGGAAACTAATTAATAAATTATGTGTATAAAATGAAAATCCACCGAGAATCGGAAAATCAGAAATTGATATTAATGGTCGTTATAGACACAATTAGAGAATATTAATATCAATGAGGGAGTTATAAAACCCAATAAAAAAATAATTGAGTTAAGAAATGTCTTTACCACATGGTAACATTATGTTAACATCCTATTAGATGAAATAATTCCAATAGAAACTCAACGTACCATGTATAATTAATGAAAAATGATATTACATGTCTAATTGGATGTATTCACACGATATATTTTAAATTATGTGCATAAAAATAATGTATGCCTCAATGAATAAAAGTTGAGGTGAACACCCATATATTATGTGTCCTTTTGGTTGAATGATAATTAACCTCTGGTATGGTGGTTTAAACAAATTATAATAACTTATTCCAGAACCATGTTAATATTTATAATATTATATATGATCATTTTAAAACATATTATTTCTTGTTTTTTTACAATGCTTCGGTATTTATATCTTTTTGGGTATTAATTTCGTTTTTACTATGTTTTGAATTGTCATTTTTTGTTCCTATTATAGAGATGATTATTAAATAATATAAAAAATGTAAAATATTATTTAAATATCATATATTTTCATTAAAAAATAATTCAGTGTAATAAATAAAATTTTGAGATAGAAAATTGAATGCATTGTTCATGGAAATGATAGGTCGTACATACGCATGTACATTCTTTTCCATTTTCTTCTTCTAGTAAATAAAATAAAACTAATATATATATATATATATATTTAGTATCAATAAAATAAAATATTTATTTTATAAATATGAAATATGTTTATTAAAACCATCCATTACACCTTCCATGTAAAGTGTGAATGAATCACTTCACATAGAGGAGGTGGTAGTCCACACATCTGAAAACATTGTTATTGTATTACAATAAAATGGTACGAATAAAGGTATGTGTTACAGACGAATTTAAGAAGAATAAAAAAATTATAAATATAATATATAAACTATAAATAAATCATTTCTTTCAAATTGAATGGTGGCAATGGATGAACGAATGACATTGGTTCATAAGGCAGCAGTCTTCCATACACAAGAATGATGATTGTGTATCCCATTTGTTGGATGTGTCTCTTTGTGTAGGTAATACACTAATGAAAAATAAAATAAAATTATACTGAGGATACTAGTGTTAATAAATATGAAATATATTTAAATAATTGAATTGGTGGAGAAACAAAAGTGATCGTTTATGAATGTTGCCTCTTATTCAAGTACCTTATTTTGGATTACAACAAAATCCTTCAATGATTTTCTTTATTCCCAATTTCAGTCTTATAGGATTACATGATTCATTTTGGGAGATTTTTCTGTATTTTTTGGATGATTTAAAATGTAACACCCCTATGTTTTATGAAATATTTCTCTGTACATAATTTAATTTCTTTAGCAGGTTGTGTTGTATGCATCATCGACCTTCAAAAAAAGTGAATATGATCATTCAAATTTTAATATTATGAGCTGGCTATTACAATGGAAGGTGTTCACCTTATTATGTAATATATGAAAATATGGTTTAACAATGTGACATAATATTAATAAATGAAAAAAACCCTTTTGAAAATAAGAATAAATCTTCTTATGGAAATCTATTTAAATGTGCACAAGTGTATCTTATAATAATAAAAAATAAAAATAAATCATATAAAATTATATTAATTAAATATATATATATATATTATTAAATTTAATGTTTATCATTAAACCTATTCATTTTCTAGGCATGATATAAAAATAAACCCAATATTACCCTTAATAAATAGTATTCACTCTTTTTGATGGAACACTTATTTTAAAAATAAATATTGATACTTTTATAAATTTAATTTTAAAAAATAAACATCAATTTTTAATTTTATGTTTTAAAATATTCTTAGGGATAATGTTTTATAATTTTTTTCAGTTTTAATTCATAAGAGTGAAAAATACTTTTTTTAGACTGTATTTTATTTTAAATGTTTTATAATGAAAGATTATGTTTTGAATTAGTTTCAAATTTTAATTTTTTCAATTTGAGGTAAAATATAACTATTATTGTTTTTAAATTTTATTTAATACATGAATATAGACTAAAAACATTTTATATTTTATAATGAATTTTTTCTGAATAAATTGTTTTTTCTTACATTATTTCTCCTGAAATTTAAATTAAATTAATTGAATTATGTGTTTTGAATTTTTAAAAATATGTTAAATATTTTTAATCATAATATCATAATTTAGTAAATATTACACTTAAATTTTTGACAATATAAATAATAAAATTTTTAATTTTATTATACATTGATAAGGGTATATCTGGTATGTAGGGGTAAATATTATTACGATATGGACTATAAAATTACCCAAATACTTAAACAAATATTACTAGATGAATAAAATTAGTTCCTTAACAACTATGGTTCTAAACGGAATCATTTAATGGAATCATTTCATTGAAAGTGTCATAGATATTATTAAAATCAAAGATGATGATAAAATGTCACACTCTTATTTTTTATATGTATAATAATTTCAATATAGTGTAAATGATGAGATAATTTATATTATAAATAATCTCTATAAATATAATTTAATTATGCTAAACATGTCAATTTATTTATAATGTTTTGTGATTGAATAATTACCTTAAATTCTAACACAACAATGATCGAGTAATTAAGCCGATAAAACAAATACAGTTTAAATAATTAAGGTGATAAACTAATTTTCAAGGTGACTATGTCATATTATTGGTGTTTTATTTTTAATTTTTTTATATTATCTTTCCATATTGATTTTAGTAAATTTCAATGTAATGAATAGTGTCAAAATTGTCGCAAATGATATTTTATTGAAATAAATATTTATTAAATTATTTAAATATCATAAAAATAATTAAAAAATAAAAATTGATTATGATATGGTCTAAAATATCATATATTTTCTAATTATTGAGAATTTAAACCATATAAAAAAATGTATAACCTTTTTAATTTTAAATATTTGATACCACAATTAAAATTAAAAATGTTAAAATAAAACAATAACATATCTATATTTAATTGGATGATACGATTAAGACACTATAATATATTATATTTGAATACATGTCCATTTGGTGATATTTTACTAGAAAAATAATTTATTATTATTTATACATTTGAGAAATATCGAAAAATACCCCTCTCCTCCTTTATAAATATTGCCACTTACAACCCCTTCTTTCCCTAACATCCTTACGTTAATCTATCAAATGTATCTAAACTATACTCTTATCCCTACTATCCCCACTTCCTTATTCTATTAGTCTCCCCAAAATTCCAATTCCAAGATCATTATTTTATCTTTCAAGAATGTGATATTCAAGAGGTGCCTTTTCAAAAACTATCACTTTTAATATAATTTCTTCATCTACCTTCTCCTCAGATCCTTCATCCATAAGAGGATAATGTCTTCATTACCATGAATATACTATAATTTTATATTTATAATGAAATTTATTCATTCTGAATCCTTTCTTATCTACTCGTATTCAAGTAAATGATTTTTTTTTCAAATTAGGGTGGTATACCATCTTCATGGATAATGAGTTTTTTCTTTTTATTTTCACATTCATCGATGGTCATAAAAATTTATTTATGATTAAATTATATTTTTTAAATTATATTATAACTTATTTCAGGTTATGATACTACTATATAGATATAATATTTAATGATAAAATAAAAGTAGTTCAGGATGATAAAAAACCGGCAAAATAAACTAAACCTTTACCATTATTTTTTTCATTAATAAATAATCCTCTTGTCAAAGTAGAAAAATACATGTGGAAACATATAAATATATTGAAGTTAATTAATGTAATTTGATTATATTTTTTTCATTTTATTTCCATTTTATAAGAATTACCATAATAACATTCAAGATAACCAATCACAAAACCTTGAAACGAACACACCCAGAACGATGGAATTGATCTTTATAACTCATAAAAATGGTCAAAATTTAACATAATAAAATTATCAAAAATAAAATAAATGTTTAGTATTATAATAAATATTTAATTAATTGATATAATTTTTTTATCCTGGATTTTAGGTAAAAGAAATAGAATTATTTTGTAACTAAGGTAGGGGATATCTCTTAACCTCCATATTACCTTTAGGTTGCGTGTTCTATCTCTTTACCTCATTTTATTCCATAATTTCGCCTTCATCATTCTCATAAGTTCTGTATATATTTTCCAAAAATATTTATGTATCTCAATAAGTCTCACTTTTGGGGGGAATTAAATGATTTATATGGTTTCCTTCTCAATCCTTCCAGATAATTTATCTTAAATAAAGGGAACTTATCTATTTAATTCATATTTTCGTGTACAATCCCAAAACTATATTTAGACACTTTTTTTTTATAAAATAATTCACAATATCTTGATATAGTATTTTAGTTCATTTCATGTTTTATACAAACAATTATTACTCTCTTTTCTAAAGACTCCTTAAAATTTTCCCTTTAACTGTACTTAAATGGTTCATTTCTAATGATTCCAAAATTATTTTTCAAATGTATTCAATTACTTTTTAAATCAAATATTTTATTTTTATTTTCTTAATGTCTATTAATTAATTAAATCCTTTATTTAATATATACTATAGTTATATTTCCATTGGTTATGCCTCATGACATGATTTTGATACACATTTGTCTTCACGAGTAAACCTTATGTTTATGTTTTATTATTTATGTGGAACACTGATGCATGAACATTTTATGATGGATGCACCTAGATAGTGCTCTAATGCATTATTTAATGTTTAGTCACTTGAGATATTAGGTTTTTAATATAGAGTAAAACAGAATCCATTATGGAACATTTTTCACCATGTGATATAGTCTTTGCAATTATCCTTGACTCATGATTATTTCATTTTATATGTTACTACCACTTTCCGATGTTTCCATGACCATAATATTCCATGCCTTATATTTAATGCTTCCTTATGTTAATTCATTATCCATGCCTTTTATGATATCATGATATTCCTTCTAACTCATGTGAAATGATTTATTTCTACATTTTTTCCCTTATTTGGTTTTTTAGATCCTCTCTTTTTTATTTTTATTCCAACGTTTATCCATTGAAAATGTAATGCTAAGTGGATGTTGGGAGCTCATTATGTATGTTTAGAAAATAAATTTTTTTATAATTTCATGTTTAAAATTTTATCTACCTAGTCCCCTAATTAGAATAGACATTATGATCATTGGTTTGTACATTAAGGATAATTTTTCATAAAATCGTGTAATTATATTTGAAAAAGGTTTCAGTAATCCGAGTTGGTATAACAGAATAGTATAGCAAATTTTTTTGGGGATTAAGACTAGAACACGTTTTTCAAAAACCTAGAGATAATTCTATCACCAATGATAATCTAGTATGAAACATAGAGAATCAGGATTTAGGATATTCATTTCATATATAATTTTATCCTTCGATGTTCACAATTTCATTTTTATATTATAATTAGATACATATTCAATCCCCCTAATTTTTTTATTTTCTAGAAAATGGTTGGAAATAGGACAACCCATTCCAGCAACCAATGTGATAGTATATTTTATGATTTCCCGAATTATATTTCATACCTAATGGAAGTGGAAACATTTAACTTCATGAAATTATTATCTCAACTATCTAAATATATGGATAATAACATGAATCGTGTGGAACACCCAACATCTCCTAATATTGATTAAGTTGTGAAAGAATCCTTTATGTGACAAATGCCTCCTATATTTAGTAAATATTATTATCTACTCTAGGTGGAACAATATATTAACGTCATGGAAAAAATATTTTCTATCATCCAATGCTCAAAAGTGGAGAATGTATTCTTCGTAGTATATCATTTCGATGGGGAAGATAATCAGTGGTGAAAATAGTTAAAAAAAAGAAAGATGAATTTTTTTTTATCGGAAGCATTCAATAAAAAAATCAATAAATATTTTCCGAGAACTCCCCAGCATAAGATAGAGAGGGAGTTCCACAGTCTATTGAAAATAGATGATGATTTAGTTTGACCATATGATACAAACATCACAATATTTGAATGGAATGCTTCCATCTTTATTGTTCTTACTAAATGTAAGGTATATCAATTATTTATTTTTTTGAAACGTTTCTTCCAAAAGATTTATAAATTCTTGACCTTGATATTTAGGAAGTGATTTTTAGTTGTTCAATTAATGTTGAAATGAATATTGGTGATTTTTAGTGGTCTTGTAGGATTAGAGGCAATAGATAAAATATTGAAATTTCATGAGGAGGACCAATAGAAAAATATCATGAGGGAAATAAAACAAAACATCCCACAACTAAAACGTCTAGGATGAAGAATTTGTGAAACTACCTATGGGGAACTAAAAGGTGCGTTATATATGGAAGGGTGGGAAAAAAGTCATCATATAGCAATATGAAATGAAGAAACCAACTAATGAGGAAGTGGGAAAGAAGGATCAAATGAACACTCTTCTAATTATGTGGTGTTTTAACTATAAGGAACTCAAACATTGGGTGAGTTATTTCCCTATGCCAAGGGCTGTCGATGAAAATTAATGATAATAACCTCCATTTCCGAAAAAATGGAATATTTTTTCACTATAATCGAGGTGGATCCTAACAATGGTGTGGTAATATGTAATCTAGTTATTCATTCAATAAAATAAAAGATACTTTTTAATTTTGGTTCTATAAATTCATTCATATATTTGCTGTTTACTATAACTATTTTAACACCACCTGAAAATATGAATGTTGGGTTATCTATGAGGACAATAAAATGACAATAATTGAATCTAATTTATATAATTACTTCCCATTAATTTTTTTGGTACTAAATATTATTTAAAATCTCATCTTAAATCCTTATGTTGAGATTTATTCCATATTAACCATGGAATTGATACCTTTATACAAATACAATATCAAATTTGAGGAGACGGTTATCACTCTTAACATTCTAATTCATCCACAAATAATATACAAACATTAAGAGGAGGATGAATCTCTTTTAGAATCATCAAATAAAGAAATAATATTATTTTCTTATGAACATGAATATATATCTCTAATGATTGGGAGAATGTATAGGACCATGCTTGAATACATTCCCATTATGAGGGACTAGACTGATATGTTCCCTAAATAATTTTATGGTCTTCCTCCTTGCTGAGAGGTTGAGTTCTCAATTGGTCATATACCTAGATCTCTTCCCATATCAAGGGAACCATAAAGAATTGACATTTTTGAGTTAGAATATTGTAGAAGTAGTTAATATTGAATCCAGACAATGGTTTTATATGCTTGAGTGCATCATTGTGAGGTGTGGAAGTCCTCTTCATAATGAATAATGATGGATAAATGCACCTTTGAACTAATTATGATGATCTCAAAAAATCATGATAAAGAATAAGTATCACATTCCTTGCATAGATGACTTGTTTGATCAGCTACATGGGTATAATTATTTCTCTAAGGTTGACCTTCAGCCGAGATATCACTAATTAAATCAACAGAAGAAAGATATTACCAAGACATCCTTTATAAGGAGGTATGGACAATATGAGTTCATAGTGATTCCTTTTAGACTCACTAGTTATCCAGTAATATTAATTGACTTAATGAATAAATTCTTTATGGATTAACTCAAAAAATCTATGGTAATATTTATAGATGATATTCTAATATACATAAATAGCATGTAAGAACATTATGATCATTTTAATAATGTTTTAAGGACATTGAATAGTGAGAAACTATATTATATGAAAAGTAAATGTGATTTCAGTATAGATGATGTACTATTCCTGGGACATGTTATCACTAGAAAAGAGATATATGTTGATCCTTGTAAGAAAAAGGATGTTGAGGAGTGGCACAGATAGGAATTTTTAATGGATATTCGTAGTTTCATTGGTCTAAATGGGTATTATTGAATGTTACTGATGAACTTAAAACAATTATAGAACCTACTAACCATGCATAATAAAAAATGATTAATTTTCTTTAATACTATTGAATTTGATGAATAATATAAATAGTTGAGAAGAGGCTTCTAACTTCCCCAGTACTCACACTACTAACAAGGGAAGAAAACATTCTACTATATAGTGATTTTTAAAAGATACGATTTGGATGTGTACTGAGGAAAAATGATAAAGTGATATCCTATGGCTTAGTGAAGCTAAAATTACATTATAAAAACAATCCCAATCATGGCCTGAAGTTGGTAGATGATATCTTCACAATGAAAATCAGGAATCATTTTCTCTATTCATAGAAGTATGAGATATATACTGATCCCAATATCCTAAAATTTATATTCACATACAAGGATATTAACATGCATTAAAGAAGATTGTTAAATCTAATCAAGCACTACTATTTCACTATTCACCAGCATCCTATAAAAATAAATAATGTAGTAGGTGGTCATAGAAGAACTATAACTGGTACTCTGTCCATGATATCTATTGAGAAAGACTATATATTAATGGGTATTCAATGGATGGATTTGGAAATAATATTGGTAGGGAATAAATCTTATCTCTCCCAAATTATTTCCCTCTCATCAATCCAATAAATTGTTAAGGAGGAACAACGAGATGATCTAGAGCTACAACATAAAGTGGAAGAAGTAAAGGAAGGGAATATACATGGGTTCTACTTCAATGATGAATGGGTGATTAGATTTATAATGATGCACTGTGTGACTTAGTTTCCTTAGATAAGCAATGGACTATTATATAATTCACATTTCTAACCTTTCTTTATCCATCTTGGATGTACCAAAATATACCATGATATTTGAAAGAATTTCTTGTGGGATAACATGAATAAAGAGGGTTTAGAGTATATATCAAAGTGTTTGATACTAAAAATAAATAAATTAAAGAAACATAAGTCTAAAGGGATGATACTGCCATTGCCTATACCAACATTGAAATGGATGAATGTCATTCTAGAATTTATCATTTTTCTCCCAAAGACATTTTAATGAAACAATGATATATGGTTTATGGTAGATCGACTAACCATGATGGCCCAATTCATTCCTATATATGAGTATTTATCTATTGAATAACATGAAAATACATTTATTAAGGATATAGTGAGTCTGTATGGAGTTTACCATTCAATAATATCTAAGAATGACCCAACAATCTCATCTTTTTTTGGGAGAAGTGTTTAAAATGCTTTGTGTCAGGACCCGACCCATGGTGGGGATCAAGCCAAAACTACCCAAATACCACATCAATAGGCTAGGGTGTGGTGATAAGCACTAAAGGCACAACAAACTTAGGGAGGACCTTACCTAAGTATCTATAAACACACCAACTTCAACCTCAATGAAAAATTGTAGAGGAAAATGAAAAAAATAATATACACTACTATAAATTAACCAAAAATGCATGGATCTCCAGAAAATAAAAGTATAATAATGTAAACTAAAATGAAAAATTGAAAAAACAAATCCCCAAACACAAAATTTCCACAACTCGAATGTAACTGAAAAAAGTAAAACAGCTGAGAGAGCCCGCCTCCAACATCCGAAGCTATAACCACGATACACGATCCAAGAACTCATATCCCTAACTCCTATAAAATCATGATCAATCAATCTATCATCTTAATAAGGCACAACATGTGTGGGAAAATATAATTTTGGGGTGAATATAAAAAAAACATAGTAGAATTCTCTAAAAAGGCGAAGAGGGTAGTAAGAGATACATTGAAGAGGAATACATCAGATAGAACAAGGTATGGTAAATGAGTACAAATCAACCCAACAAGAGAGTGAAAGTAAACTCATATAAATTAAAGGATATCAAAATAGTGAGATGATGAACATATCGTTGAGTCTTCACTAACTATAGTAGGATATTAGACTCTTCCAACAACAAGAATCTAAACAAAGAAATTATGTTTCATATCCGACATGACTTCTCATCTGTTGGAAGGAGAGTACCAAAACCCAAGTAGTGAGTAGTGAAATAGTATATATATTCATACACTTATTCAAAGAAACCCAAATGAGGGAGTAAGTGGATTTGTATCTCACATCTCAGTCCAATAAGATGAGTCTCCATTATTTCCAAGGTTTGTCCATCTATAATTCCCATCACCTCATTCAGCTGCCCTGAACACTCAAGTCAATGTAACTCAATTACCACACATTGATATTATCCCCTTTGGGTTGAACTAACTCACCCACATAGTGTTGGTCACATCACAAAAACATGTCTTGATGAGGAAAGTGTTTCTATTTCTCATGAATCTAAGGATACGTCAAACCAATTCTCATCAATCGGCCACATAGCCGAGGTATCACAAACTCGTAGTAGGGTCCCAAGCCCATGTTGATGGGGGTTATACTCTGATATCATAGTATAGGACTAGTGCACATTCTAATGCGGGTTCCACACAGATGTAGGAGACATTCACCTTGGTATCACAATGGGTTCCAATATCTGTCTTTAAGAACCCACAAACAACCCGGTAGGATGGTTCCACTTGGATGTAACTATAGGGGACCCGCTCCCATGTGGATGGGGGGCTCAAATATGAGGTCAAGGACTGGTGATTGGGTATCCCAAGGGGTTCGACTCTTGGTCACTGAGGACCTGCACCCTACCAGGTAGGGGGTTTCACTCATATGTAACTGTAGATGACCCACACCGTGGTAATACAAGGGGGTAACAGTCTAATAGAATTAATATAGTACGTGAACCCTAGGGTGTCAATGGGTTCTACTCTGGATAAATTTTATGGTAATGCTTTCTAATAAAAACCATCATCGATTGACTATTGGATAAACAACAGGCCTTGATCATCTTTCATCATACCTCAATATCCACTAAAATGGGCACCAAAACGTTCTACATGGTAAAACACTCAGGATATGCTACTCACATGAACAAATATGAGTACCAAATAAGGACATACGAGAGGTATAACAGTCAAGGTAAGGTACATGATACATATCGAGATCACATGACATGGTCCCTCTTAATCATCTATCCATGTTCCCAACCACACTCGGGTACTAAGCTGAATATAAGTAACCATAGGCATGATATTGTACTCCTAGGGTATGTAGCATATTTGGCCAAAGGTCTAATGATCTCACGATAATCATTGATGATCCATAGGGATAAAAAAATAATTTTACCAACAGGACTCTTCAAATGGACACATATAACCAAACAGATCACACCATTGTGATTCTGGTGGAAAACTACACAGTTTCGACTATTCATTCACCTGAATCGAAATCCAAGTAAAGAAACTACACCTCTCAGCATCAAATATGAATAGTGATTCATTCGGTCCACACTGTGATCCTGAAATAAATTATATGGATCCACCATTATGATCCCCATTAAAAATGCATGAGATAAACTATTCATTCATACATAACGGACACCTGGTGAAAATTATATGTTTCACCAAAACACTCCGGAACTAGGATTCATGGGTCATACAACTTGATATCGATTTAAACACCAAAAACATTTCTCGAAAAATCAGCCTAAAATTCCAGGTTATGACACTAATAACAATGCATCAATTTCATGTCATAAATAAGAGTAATGTCTGTTTCAAAAAAATTCTTCAATAATACTGCTTACATTATTATTATTAATCATAGGTGATTCGTGCAGCCGATCCATGATTTCAAATATTAAAATTTTAAAAATTTCCTCAAAAGTTCAGTCTCAATGGTGGGATCACAGTGTTATAGATGAATGTAAAAAATTATCCTTTGTTTAGGGATATGATGGTTAGAACGTCCAACCTGAAGAACCACCAAGATCACTTGGCCTAGCCCATATCATCCCGACGGCTCCTGATTAGTATAATCTATCCCGACCTATTCTTCTTGGCCTTCTCCACTCTGGCCCTACACATTCATGGCCAAGCCATCTTAAATTTTCCGACTCTAGCCGCCTCCGTATGAAGGGATCCTCGCACTACCGGGCCACCCCGCTGACTCCTACAGTCGTCTCCACCTCACAGCATGCCTTCGTCGTCGCCTTTCTGGGCTCTTTTACACCACCACTTAAAAATTGAATTGTTTCTCCTTTCTTATGACCACCAAGACTCCTCTGGTTCTTTAAAACTATAAATAATACCATATATGGAACTCTTAGGTCTCGATCAACATAGACCCATGCTTCTCTCAAAGATTCAGTGATGTTTTAACATATCAAAAAGTAAGCAGAAACTGTTTCTGACCTCCACAACTCCTTTGAAATTCAAAACATGAAATGTTCATAGATCTGTAATCGTTGGAGCATTATCTATCATGATACATGATTCAATCGTAGTTAAGATTTCATTTCAACATGTCGGAAATTTTATCGATGAAGAACACAAAGAATGGGAAAGAAAATGAGGAAAGAGGGATCCAAATATTAAATGATCGGTGGATGTGTTATTATGTACATCAACATGATATTTAAATGTATTTACAATGATAATGAAATAATTTTTGAAACTCATAACTTCAAATGGGGATGCTAAATCTGAAAGCAGAACCCTACCTGGATTTTTGGATCAATTGAGTTTAACATGATCTGATCTGCTCAAATATATATCATCATCATAATTCTCCAAAGATCTGATGTCAATTTTCTAAAAAAAGGAGAGGTAGAGTGTTTCCATTGACCATTGGAGAAAATATCCAAAACCTAACTCGAAACAAAAATCAACTATTTATTTATTTTAGCCAGTCTCCCAACAATGGTCGTGGAATCCAAACATCCCACGCCCTATCACCTGAGGTCCATAGGTGGGTAAACACCACACTGTGAACTCAATAATGATCACATTCTTCTAATATGAGTCCATGTATAGATTTTATTTGAATTATCATCGAAATAAAATAATTTTATTTAAATATTTTATTTATGGTTACGTCCCCCATAATGTTTCCTACAAAATTCCCACACCAAAAAAATTTATGTCCAACATAAGGTAAACGTCGTGCTCCAGAATCAACCATGGCCTTATATTTCTTATTTGAGCTATGTTTTGAGAGATATACCATTTCCTTCACATTAATATTATAAAATACACTTAATGTTTTTATATATAAAATTTCAATAACACATGGCCTCAAAATCATAGGTTGCCTCAATGTCATTCTTTTGAAAGATAAATAGATAAATTCTAATGACTTATAAGGAAAAAATGGGTCTATACAACATTCCTTCCTTAAATATTTTCATCCCAAAAAAGAAAACTAGGTTAGGGAAACCATGTCTTCACCTAGATCTCCCACTCCCAATGATACTCTTACACATTACTATGCTTCCATTTCACATGAACCAAAGGGATGGTCCTTCCACATATGGTCTGATCCTATTAATGACATTCCTAGGATCATGCACATATATCCCCACATATGAAACATGGGTAAAATTCATTCAATCACTCCATCTATGGGGATTGATCAATATGGAATGTATCCTCACCAACCATCTACATGATATCAAACATCTTGATGAACATTTTGGATAACTAGCATCCTCATCTGAAAAACAACACACAAGCCCTCATCATATCTTCCAACACATGGATAGTACAATCGATCCTCCCATAATTCTATGGCTGACAGTCTATAATCCTCCATAGCTGGGCACCATATGCCTCTTGTTGGACTCTACAAAATCATTAGGTAAACCATGTGTCACAATCGGAGATAATCATGGATGGTACCCCATGAAGGTGAAAGATCTCACATAGGTACAACTACATCAACCTCTCCACTAAACTTTTCTCCCTGATCAAAAAGAATTTCACCGACTTTGTGAGTCATAATACTATTACCCTTATGGATTCATGGACATTATCTATGAGGAGAATCCTTTTGACGATGTCCATGTATATGTCATCTCAATTTCTCCCCAAGATCTTGAGAGGCTGCAACAAACCCACAAGAACCTGGTACTCAGTCTTCACCTACTGATAGGTGAGGCATCATTAGATGAACTCAGCTACACTTCGTCTCATGATAGTCCAAAAAATATACCACTGAAGATCCATGTACATCTTCCCCACACTGGTATGTACAACTGAGGTATGATTTTGGAACTCTTACACCACCTACTCCAACATCATGAATGAAACAAATGTTTGTCCCTAGAATAATATCTCATGATTTTCCCTTTCAAAAAATACATGATGTGAATCAAAAAAGGGTATCTGGTCATACCAGATCTCATAGTCTATGTATCACAACTAATACTCTCTCACATTATTGAGATGTAAAGGATTCAATTCCATTGACAGAAGAAAAAATTTACCCACATACTCCATCAGGGTCATCTATAGGGAAGCTAACTACTCTAAAACTTCCAGCACTAGGTGAGCCTGGGAGATCCTACTAATGGAATCTTATATAATGTTTTTTGTTTTCTAATGTATAGACTATCTTGAATTCGTAGTCTCTAATTAACTATAACCAAAATCATTGCCTTAGTTTTGGGATTCTCTGGTTGAAGAAGTTACTAAAACACATGTGGTCTGAGTAAACCACAAAGTGTTCTCACATAAGGAAGTGTCTTCACTTAATCAGTGAGAATACTAATTCTTCCAACATCATATATTTAGTCACGTAGTTTTTTTTATGGGGTCATAATCACCTTGACGAGTATTTCAATGTTGATCACGTAATGGTACCCACAAACAACGTAGGTGAGTAAAATCATCCAACTATATGAATCTAGAGGAGAAAAACATGTGGCCTACCCCACGCATCTTCACCTCTCATGGAATAAGAGTAACCTCAAACCAGATACTTAGTTACACCATCTAGTGTCATCCAAAGAAAATCCAGGTCAAGCAGAACAACTCCAATAGAAATATGTGGACCTGGTCTGACAATCCACTACACAACCCTACTATGGAGGCACAAGTCTTATAGGCTCATCCACCATACCTCGATACTATCTTATTTTGGACGAAGTGACTCTCCATCATGGATTCTCCTATATCTCACAAATGTGTCTTGGTGGCCGAGGGACCCCTCTTCATCACGAAGTCAATGCTATGTCGAACTACACTGACACATTGTTAAACCGATGCCCTGCATCACACTGGTAAAACATCAAGTAAGAAACAAAAAGGGAAAAGTACCTTAGACTATGTCTAACATGTTTTGATGAAAAAAGTATAAAATACATAGGAAATAAGTCTTATTAACTTTGATGATGCAGGATCATAGTGATGCATTGCATTCAGCTGCTCGCAGCTGCAACTATCTTCTCCATAAGCCTGATGTGGGCCTCCTAGTGGTGGTGGTGGTGGTGGTGGAAGGATCTCATAGTGTTATCCAACACACACGGCTCCTCATGGTCCTCTTCCAACAACTCCTCTCTGGGGACTAACTTATCCCAACCTGTGAGATACCTGATCATGGATTGGTATCTGCAATAGAATTTCATCTATTATTCCTATGATGCTCAACTTCTGTAGTTGGGTATTCTTATTCCATGTGACCTTGCATGTTAAAACCATATCATCAATCCGCCCAGGCTATCCTGGTGCTCTATGATGACCCTGACCATGTGCATGCATCTGATCATGGGGAGGCCTCTTGAGTCAAGGCACTCTCAACTAACACGTTCTACCTACAAAAGACTTCTTAGATTAGCTATGATCACTTCCAAAACCTAATATCTTGAGTCCCCAATATTGAAATTTCTTTATCACCAGTTTCCACTATAACACTCCACCTTAGGTGGGGATGTAAAATGGTTTTATGCTTGAATAGATCTATATGTAGAGTCCCAACTGAAACTTCAATGACTAGAAGTAGTCATCATGGATCATGGATAGAGAGTTATGAGTCAGGTATCTAAACCTAGAAGAGTACTCTCCCACTCTCATCACACCATGCTGAAGCTCCAAAATATGCTGAATCCAAATGGTGTGTAAGACGTAGGGGTATTAATTTTCATAGAATAGCTACTGGATGTCATCCCACGAGAGTAGTGACTCATTAAGTATCTGAGTAACTAATATCATCCAATGTAAAACCATTCCGTGGTAAACATTGGCTTCCAAAGACATCATAAGATATGTCGGTTTCTAATCAAGCCTAATAGGTAGACCACCAACTCCATTCAACCCTCTACCGTTTGAGGATCTGGCTCACTATGGAACCTCAATAGTATCTTACAACATAAATAATAGAGCGTGATCGGCCTGTGCATGTCCTCAACTTGATTATTTATAAATAGGTTCTTCTCAACCGATGGAGTTTCTTCTTCACACTATCCATGAGGAAGGCGATCAGCTGATAGACCCTAAACAGATGCCTCTTCACTCATAGGGTAATCATCAAGAACTAGAGCTGGTATCCTGGATGGGTATCATCATAGAGGAATCCTTAATACTATCATGGTGTAACACATTCAGATGAGAATATATATATATATATATCCATATCATTGGGGATCTTAATTAAGAAGGGAAATTAATGACTCAATCAAGTATTGTGTAAATTTCATTTATCCCTACATAAAATGTATTAGGGTTCCTAGTATAAAATTAGGTTTTAAAGGTCCTCATGAATGGCTATGTCAGCCGCCGCACCAATACTGGACTCCTTGGCCTAAGGTCTGCACATGATACTCTTGACAGTGATTCCATAAATCCCAACCAATTCCATTTTTGGGATCTTCTGAAGAACATCCTATAGAAAGAACCACATCTGATACCAATTTATCACAACCCTACCCATGATAGGGATCGAGTCGCAACTACCCCAAGCTCGCCTCCAAAGGCTAGGGGTGGAGACATGTGTCAATGATATAAAAAACATGGGGATGAATTTTACTACATACCTTTATACACACACGTATCAAACTCAATGAAAATGTTCATTGGAAAGGGAACAAATGAGCTACACTAATATAGATAAAACAAAAATGCATCGACCTCTAAACGGTACCTGTACATTATTGTAAACTAAAAGGATAAGGGTTAAAATACACATCCAATTAGAAAAGTTCCCCAACCCTTCAGTATTTGAAATAGAAAAATAGTTGAGAGATCCCCACTCCTATATCCTAAGAAACGATCACTATACATGGTTCAGGAATCTGTATCCCTAAGCTCCATAGAAGTAATGATCAACATGTATGTCATCTCCATATTCGACGACACATATAGGAAGATCCTATGGTATGGAGAGTATAAAAATACTCAGTAAGATGCCCGGAAAAGGAGGTGGGGGAGCAGTAAGAGATACAATAAGAGGATAATAGTACATAGAACATGTTATAGAAAAAGAGTACAGCTCAACACAATAATAGAGTGAATGTAAACACATAAAATCACAAGGATTTCAAAATGGTTAGAAGATAAACATACCATCGAGTCTTCACTACCTATAGTAGTAGTGTAGAAATGTACAACCACATCATGCTAGACACATAAAGAATGTTCCATACACCACATGTATTATCCTCTCCTAGAAGGAGTGTAAACAAAACCCAAGGAGTGGGTACTTAAAAAGGATATATATATATATATATATATATATATATATTCCAAATAAAATAATACCAAATTAGAGTGTAAAGGGATCCCCATTTTTTATATCATCTAAATAAGATGAGTCTCAAACCATTCCAAGGTAAGTCCACCTACGATGCCCAACACCTCACACATCTTCTCTGAACACATTAGTCAAAGAATATCAATTATAACACCATGATACCATATATTTTTGTGTGGAACAAACTCACTCGAATAGTTTTGGTCGGCTAAACTAATGTGTATCGGTGGGGAAAGTGTTCCCCTGTCTCATGAGTCCATGGCTCTTTCAAACAACATCTCATCACTATGTCACATAGGTGAGGGATCAAAAACTCATAGTAGAGGACCCAAACCCATGATTATGGGGGATATAGTCTAATTTCATTGTATAGGACCTGCTCCCATGTGGATGGGGGGTTCCACTCTAAATTTGTGGACCCTCTCCCTGGTATCACAAGGAGTGCAACTCTCGGTCATCGAGGACCTTCTCCCTACCCGATACGGGGTTCCACTTGAAACAAATTGTACATGACCCAAAACCATACTGATGGGGGGTTCAACTCTTATGTCGGGGAATGGTACCTTAGTATCCTAAGGGATTATCACTCTCACTTAGTGAGGACTTTCACACTACCCTGTATGGTGGTTCCACTTTGAGGTAACTCTAAAGGACATGCGCCCTCATACCACAAGTGGGTTCCTATCTAATATAAGTCATAGAGGGCCATCACCATATAGATTCATGGGGGAATTATATATATATGATGTATTTGGTGATTATGACTAATCACATCCATCATTGAGTGTCTCTCAGATATGCTTCATGCATGGAACATCTGGCATTGTATCTCGAAATACACCACAAAGGGAACCATGGAATTATATGTCGGAAAACACTTAGGATATGCTACTCCCAAGAAAAAATCCAAGTCATAAAGAAGGAGATATGATAGGAAGAAGACACAAAATAAGGTACACAGTGTGTATGGGGCCCACACAATGTGACCCCGCCGCATCATCTGGTTGTGTGCCCAGCCACACTTGGGTACTAAACTATATAAAAGTACCCATAGACATGCCAATGTACACTTAGAGTAGAAGACATTGTATTAAAAAGGATTATGACAACACAATGCTCATTGTTGATTCAATGTGAGAAAACACAATTCAACTGAAAGACCACTTAAAGCCACCCTAGATAAACAAACAGATCACATTATTGCGATCATTTGGTAAAAGCGCACAAGATCAACTATTCATTTTCCCAATTCGGAAACCTGGTGAATAAAATTCATCTCTCAGCATTGTATATGAACAATGCTTCTTAGGGGCCACACATCAATCCTGAAATAAATTATATGGATTTCGTTATTGAAATCCTCATGAAAAAATGGATGGGATCAACTATCCATTCATCCAAAACAAACACCCAGTGAAAAAGATGCATTTCTATACAACATGCCCAAACAATGTTATTTAAATCCCATACCTCTATTTCAATTAAAATGGCCAAACTTGATTTTTAAATGTCTGCCTAAAATCCATAATCGAGACACCGCTGATGGTGCATCAAATGGACGTCGTAAATAGGAGTTATGTTCATTATAAAATGTTCCGCAATAATAATAATTATATTATAATTATTATACATAGGTGATTCATGAAACCTATCCATGAGACCAAATATTTAAATATCCAAACCAGCCTCAAACATTCTATCTCAATAGTAGGATCACATCGCTATAGATGGCACATAAAAAGGATACTCCTGTTAAGAGATATGGTTATTTCATCCCACACCGAGGAGACCTGTTTGGCCAGAACGTCCAAGCCCAATCTGGCCTGACCTAGTCCTTCTAGCCTACTCTACTCTGGACCGGCCTGCTCCCCACCCAGACTGCTCCCTCCATCCCTCTTGAGTAGCCTTTATACACTGCATGCCCTGTGCCACTAAACCACCCAAGGCATCTCTTACGGCATTTGTGTACCACCCCTAAACATCACATGTTATTGGTCCCTTCTATATACCACCCAGACTCTTACAATGCTCAAAAACATAAAAAGAGACCAGATCTGGAAACCTCGAATCCCAATCTATATATACTCATGCTATTCTTGAAGATTCATTGATGTTTTTATATATCAAAAAGTATGTTCATTCTTCCACAGACTATCACACCTCCTGCAACACCCAAAACATGAAACGGTCATAGATCCATCATCCTTGGATCATGATATACCCGGATTCATTCTCCTATCAATGTTTGGAAGTCATTTCAACATGCCGAAAATATTTTCAATTAATAACATGATGAACATGTAATGAACAAGAAGAACAAAGGATCCATAAATAGATCGGTTGGTGGTTATGATAGTAGATCCATAAAAATTCATTCCAAAGCATAAGAAATATTGTTGAATTTTTTTTTTGGAAACTCATAACATCAACCAAGGATGTAGATTCTAAAAGAAGAATCCATCTTGGACATTTGGATCTGTTGAGTTTTTTGTGCTCTGATCTGATTGGATCTACAGCATCATCGCAATCTGTCGAGGATCCAACATCTATTTTCCACAAGAAGTAGAGGAGGACAGTTTCTGGTGGACATGGAAAAATTTATCCAAACCCTCTCTCAAAACCACAACCACCTATTTATATATTCTAGTTGTTCTATTTCCAAAAATTGTAGAATCCAAACTTCCCTCTCCCCCTCACCTGTGGGTGAGCCTAGGGTAAACACTACACTACATACTCAATAGTGATCTTAGATTTCCAATTAGTGTCCCCATTCAGAAGGTATTCAAAATAGAATCTCAATAAAATAATTTTATTTAATAATTTTACTTATGATTATAACCTCGCTAAATTTTCCTACAGAAGGTCTGCACCATCAAAATTTATGTCCAACCTAGGGTAAATGCCATGCTTGAGAATCAATCATGGCCACAGATTTTTAATCTGAGATACCATTTGAGTGATATATGGTTTCCATTGTGTGGATTGTATGAAATATACATACTATTTTTATAAAAAAAATTATAGGGACACTGGACCTCAGAATTGTACGCCATCTCAGTTCATAAATAATTAAATATATATAGAAATATTCCAAAGTCTTACAAGGAAAAAAATGTATCTACAGTTTGAGTAATGAATTGAATTTTAGCATGGTCTATTACACACAAACTAATTTCCACTCAAAAAGGACTATTCAAAAACTCATGTTTATACAAAGATCCTGGTCAATGGATGTAAAACGTTGATGGGATAAAAATCAGTAATATGATGAGTTCCCATATTATAATTGCCTCTGCTCTAATAATCAAATGGATCCATATGATGCTCTATATGGGAATAATTTTATTACTCCATCCTAGAGGGATAAATTTGGGGAATGAAAGCTAGATGGGCCTGATCGTTTTCCATTGATTAGAGTGAAGTTTCAATCCATCCAACAATATATAAAATATTCTGAGATTCAGAAAACAATTATGCTGACAACTATAAAAGGGACTTTGAGTTTTCAATTCAACATAATGATTACCACTAAATATTACCGTGGAATATATTCATGCAGTTTGGAAGGAATGATAAAATTTTATCATGTTAATTTTGACCCTTTGAGATCCTAGATGAAACAAAAAAAGTGTCATTTAGGCTTTCACTTCCACCAAGAATAGATCGAGATCATGATGAGTTCTATAAACCAATATAGAGGATGTTCATACTCGATCACTAGAATGTGCTGAATCCATATGTAGTACAATAAGAGAAGGATATCTCTTATGAGGAGACAGTAGTGACGATCTTGGACCATAGAGATAGCATTATATGCAACAAGAATACTCATCTATTTAAAATACAATATACAGATGAAAAGTATGAAGATACCACCTTGGAACCATAGGATGTAGGGAAAGAGAAGTAACCTCATATTTTTTTACTGTTTTGTATAAAAAAATTGAGGGTGAAATTTCGTAAGTGGGGAAAATGATACACCCTGATATTTTATGAAATATTTCTTTTTACATAATTAAATTTCATTTGTAGATTGTGTTGCACGCAACATGTGGCTAACATGAAAAACAAAATATTATTATTTAAATTTTACATTTATAACCTAGTAATTATAATGTTGTGTATGTACAATATTAACTGAACTATGAATAATATGGTTTCTATATGGGACCAATTAATTATAAATTAAAACAAAACCATTTTGAAAATAAAAATTATAAATTTTTTGAAAAACTATTTAAATGGGAAAATATTTTTATATATTAATAAATTAAAAAAATAACTATTATTGGATTATATTAATAAAATATTTATATGATAAATTAAATTTAATTTTTAGCATTCATCTTATGTGTTTTCAAGCCATGATACAAAAGAAAACCAAATTTTAGGCTTAAAAAATTGTTTTCCACATATTAATGTCAAGCTTGTTTTAAAATTAAATTCATTATACTGTATAAATTTTATTTGAAAATATAAATTTCAATTTTTAAATTAGTATGTCATAATTTTCATGGGGATAATTATTGGTATTTTTTTGATTGGTTCCATTTTTAATAATGAATGATAATAATTTTTATTTTAAATTGGGTTTTATTTTTCATGTATTTTAAAGGTAAAATTCTGTTTTGAATTTTTTTTATGGTAATAGGGTAAATATTAATTAAAATAATAAAATTATCATTTTTGAAATGTATTTAATACTTAAATATAGTATAAAAATATTATAGATTTTATATTGACTTTTTTCCAATAAAACACTTTATTGTTGAATTTTTTCATTTAAATTTAATTTATTTTTGGAAACCTATATATTTTATATTTTGAAAAATGGATTTCATATTTGGAATCATGAGGTCCAAATTTATTAAATATAAAACTATTATTTTTTTAGCATGAATAGTAACCTTGAAAAATTTTGTTACCACAATTAAGGGTGAATAAGAAAATTAAGGGACAAATATTACTATAATTACAATAAAAATATCCTAACACTTGAAAAAATATTTTTGGATGAATAAAATTATACCCTTAAAAACTAGTATTCTAAATTGAATCATTTAATGGAAATATTTCTTAAAAAATCAGATTTATATTACGAAAATCATATAGAGTGACAAAATTTCACTCTTATTTTTTATAAGTATATTATATTTAATATACCGTTAACCATAATATATATTTGATCATAAATATTATATAGAAAGATAAAATAATTATATGAATCATGGTAATTTATTTATAATTTATGGGGAAGAAATCATTACCATAAATGCTAACACAACACTAATGTAGTAATTATTCTTTTAATGGAAATATCAAATAAATGATATTAAAATGATTAAAGAAATAAAATTTGAATTAATTTTGGTGATCCACTAGTTTTTAATGAGAATATGACATATTAGTGGTGTGATAAATTATTTTTTGTCAAATTAACTTATTATATTAATTTTATTTATAGTTAATGTTATAAATAGTGTGAAAATTGAAACTAATGATATTTTATGAAATTAATATGTAATTAAATTATTTAAAAATCATAAAAATAATAATAATAATACAAATTTATTTTTATAAGCACTAAAATTTCATTACATTTCCTTTTATTGACAATTTACACCACATAAGTAAAAATTATTACCATTTAATATTTATAAATTGTTTACGAAAATTAATATTAAAATATATTAAGTAATGGTTAATTTAAATGATAAGGTTTGAAATAAATATAATACATGTCTAAATATTATTTTGTGAATATATTACAAACCTACATTATCTTGTCTTAAAATCCTCTTTCATTTTGTTGTAATTGGATGTAAAATAAATTTATATAAAATTATTCTTTTTAAAAATTCCAAACACCATCCCACCCCTCCCATATAAATACTACCCCTTAAAAACCATTATCCTCACACGTTACATGACATTAATATCTCCATAAATTCTAAAAATGATATTCTACCCACTATCCCTACAGAAAAGTGCTATATTTCTCCCCATAATACCAATTTAATGCTCTTCAAGTGATCTTTCTAAGAGGTAATATTGAAGAGGTACCTTTCTCAAACAATGTATTTTAATTTCATTTCATCTTCTACCTTATACTCAACTCCTTAATATGTAATATAATAATAAATTTTGTATAATATGTATACTATAATTTTATATTTTTATTTTAATATCTTATATATTCCTCATTTCCTATCTCCTTGAATTCAAAGAAATTAAATCATTGTCTTAATTTTGGTGGTTTACCATCTCTGTGGACAATGAGGTTTGTTTTATATTACTGCCTTAATGGATGATCATAAAATTATAATTTAGTTATGTATGACTATAATAATTATATTATAACTTATTTTAGGTAATGTAACTATTTTATAAAAATAATATTAAGTGACAAAATAGAACTAATTCATGATGACCGAAAAATTTCCGAACATACCAAAATTCTTTTCATTAATGTTTTATCTAATGAATCATCCTCATATTATAATAACAAATGATATATGGAAAAATGTAAAATTATCTATGTGAATTAACAATATTTAATTTCACTTCTGAAATTAAATTCCCATTCAATAATAACATCCATAATTACACATAAGGTAACCAATCATGAAACAGTGAAACAAACACTCCCAAAATGATGAAATGGATCTTCATAACTCATAAAATGGCCATAAATGAGCTTAATAAAATAATAATAATAAATAAAATACTTTTTAATATGTTTCATCTTATTTAATCTAAATTTATTTATAAGTAAATTAGGTTTATGTGAAAAACCCTTTCTGAGGTAACATATGGGATTTCTTCGGACATCAATATTTCCTTTTAGAAATGTTTTCTCTCTATTTGTCTCAATTTATTCCTTTATATATCTCATATAATTATCAATGTTTATGTATATTTGTACCAAAAATATATATTTATCCCAATTAACTTATAATTTATGGGGAATTTCATGATTTTTTATGTTTTCCTTCTCAATCCCTCTTAATAAGTACGCTTAGTTAAAGTGAACTTCTTTGTTTCATGCCCATTTTCAAGTAAAGTAGATAAATAACATTAAGAAGCCAATATTTTTCTAAAAAATAATTTATCATGAGGAAATATTTTATTCCATTTCTATATTTATACAAATAGTTATTCCTTTTTCAATTTTAAATACAATTTACACTTTTCCCTTAAACCAATCTAAAGTAGCCAATTTTTAATGTTTCGTAAATACGTTTTATCATGTATTCACTTCCATTGGATATCATTTATTCTTATTTTTTTATTAATATTAAGAAATGATTTAAATAATTTATTTAATGGAATCCATTATTATACGCCCATTGTTTATGCCTTATGCCATAATTGCGAAACCCATTTCTTTTCATGATTAATCATTTTGTTTAGGATTGATTATTTATGGGCACACATTATCATGATCATGTTTTGATAGGTGAACCTAGATTTAACTCTATTGAATTGGGTAATTTTTAGTCTCATGAAGCGTCGTGATTGGTATAAGAATAATCCAAATTCCATTATAGGAGTTTTTCCACCATGTGATGTAGTCTTGGCAGTTATTTTTGACTCATATTTATGCCATGTCATATATTACATACACTTTCCTATATTTTTATGATTATAAGATTCCATGTTCTATATGTAATGATTCCATTTGTTCATTTTTAGATCATTTCCTTTCATGTGGTCAGGTAATGCCTTTTAACTCATGTGGTATTCTTTATCCTCATGTTTATTAAGTTAATGACATTTTTTTCACATTCATTTTGTATATGTATTTCCCAAGATATAATTTGTCGATATAGGATCATAATGGGGTTTTGGATCTTATTGTGTAAGTTTACTACAGATTTGTTTTATTCTAGTTCATGTTTCTAATTTTATCTTCTTAGTCTCCCAAAAACCCTAGAAATTGCAATCCATGGACTATAAATGAAGGATAATTTTTCTTAAAATCATGTAATAATTAGTGAAAGAGGTTTATGTCTCAATAATAATGGATTGAGAGGTATGAATTAGTTTTAGATGTTATTTCCTTTTTATAGTGGAGGAAGAGTGACATTCTTGTAAATATTAAAATACAAAAACTATAGGAAGATATACCTTACACAATGTGCCACCAATAATCAAATGAAATACATAAGTGATAGTATATAGTAGATATATGGGCATCCAATGGTTTTTTTAATAGTTTATATGTCATTTGGACCCTATTTTTTTGGGTTTAGTCCCTTGTAAAGCTTGTTTTTTCGTAATCAATGTAATTGATTTTAATTTCATTTTGTAATAATTTTAGTGAAAAACTAATTTAACCATTATAGAAATTATAAATTATTATTATTCCAAATATAAAATCCTTTTTAAAAAATTTCAATCACATCACAGATAAAATTAATTTAATATTAATCTCACAGATGGGAAGGGAACATAGGTTTTTAAATTGAAACTATTCAACGGTTCTCTAAGTTTTTGTATCTAAATTAAATATAAAAATTATATCAACATTCTAAAATGTATTAATAGATTTAAAATTGATTTAATAATATGTGAAAACTGAATAAAAATATAATTTAACACCATAAACTATTTAGATGAGAATTTTATTTGCAATTAAAACTCATTATTAATTTTTACTATTCATAAAAATAATAAAAAATCCCATCAAAATACAAAAAATTCTTCCTAATATAGTTTTTACATTAATCCCGTAAAGTGAATAAGTATATTTTTTCAGGTAAATTTTATAAAATTCTGAAATTTAATTTTAAGAAACGGTATGCCATTAAAATATAGAAAAAATCTCTTTAGAAAAAAATTGCTTTTATATATAAAATTGGATTTTTTTCTCATATCAGGACTACCAAGCATATTGAATGAATGTTAGAAATAAATGACTGAATATAATATATATACATATATATCTTTCACTAATAATAATTATATTTATTTACAAAGGGAAATTACTTTGGGTGCATAAAAATAGTTTTTTTATATAGAAATTTATCTTACATTCAATCAGTTTTTATTTTCATTTATAATTTTTTGATAACTGATTAATTGATATTATATTTGTGTAATGAATATATTTTTCTATGTTAGTTAATCTGACTCATAACATTTAATTTAATATCAATGATGTAAATATCATTTTATATAATAATATTAATAGCATTTGGTAAAACTTGGTCTTGTGTGTAATTCATGCCTTCAGTGAAAGTCATTATTGCATGAAATGAAAGATAATTATGGGGTTCCATGTAGATAAATATTAACATTATGTTTTCTATAATGTATTTAATGATACGTGTTTTGTGTATTATATGTAATTGTAATGATTGAATTTAAATAAATATAAAAATATCATATTTTCTTGGTTTGTTATATTCATTTGTATGCTTGGTGTTGCGTGGCTTACATGCCAATAAATACAATAACCTGATTTCTGGATTTGGGGGCATTACAAATATGTCTTTTTTTGTGATCTTGATACAATTTCTGGTATCATTTATTCTTATCATCCTGATACATATAGTTTGTCTTATACATTCATTCAATCCGTTTCGGATATGTTGAGATGTTGTTCTCTTGATTTCAAATGACATTTAGATGAACACCTTCCTCTTGTCATGGTTTATACTAAAATCATCTTTCACTAGAAATTATCATTGATCCTTATGAAGTACTCTATAGAAGGAAGTGTGGAAAATAAACATGTTGGGATGAAGCTTGAGAAATAAATAAATTGTTACCTAATCTCACTAAGAAGATGATAGAAAAATTTAGATCCATTCATTAGTATATAAGGGATTCTAAATGTTTATAGAAAAGGAATACTGATAATATTCTAGGAGATATAGAGATCAATGTTTCCTAATTAGGTATTCCAATTAATTTCCCACTGGAATAAGGTTTTCATGTTTGATAATAATGAAATTTTTGCCCTATATATACTGATTCCATTGAAACTATAGATCATATTGTGATGGTTTCTTATAATTTCGAACATCCCCTGAATCTCGTTCAAGTTCATGATATGCTTCATGTATTTCCCCAAAGGAATTAAATTTCAAATAATTCACATGTGCTGAACTCAGTGGTCATAATCTTATAGCAAGATCTCACATATGAGGAATAACCAAGGGATATTCTCGATCATATAGATAATGTTCTATGAAACAAGACCCCTAACCTAGTAAATGTTTTTTTTTTCAAATCATAAATTAGAGGAAGTGACATGGGATCCTAAGGATGTGATGAAATAGATATAATCGTAATTTTTTGTAGTATAGTGATGATATTTTAAGGGAAATAATAATTTTATGGGGTGTATAATATAGCACTGTGATATTTAATGATATAGTACTGTATAAATTAATTTTATTTCATTGATATATTTATTTACATACAATGCCTATTTTAAAAAAACTGCACTATACTAGTGAAATTTATTGTTAAAATTATCATATATAAATTTAATTGAAAATTATGAATAGGATCATCAAAATTTTGAAACATAAATAATGGTATTACTCCAAATAAATGGATTAATTGATCAGTAATAGACTAGAAATTACATTCCATTAGACATTTTATTCTTCCAGAGTAACTTTTCCTAAAAAATATATTTTATTTATTTATAGTGAGTAAATATTATAATTAAATGTTGTAAGATATAGAAATATTATATGATAAAAAATATATAATTATTTAAATTAGAATATTGAAATCATATTTATTTTAATTCCTATGATTCTTTAGAAATGTTTGATTTTTTTAATAGTGAATAATAATAATATAAAATAAAAACTTCATTTTTTGTTTCATGAATTTCAAATTTTATGACGTGTATCAAAATAAAAATAGTTATATAATATTATGAATAATAAAATAATATTCATTGTGATCAATTTTATGGTTGAATATGGGTTAAAAAGATTTGTATACTAAAAAACTATTTTTTCCAAAAAAAATGTTTTTGTGTTTCTCTATATTTTAAAATAAAATTAATTTCTGAAACATATAGAAATTAATTCCTTAAGTATTTATTACATAATTTTAATTAGTAGGTCGAAAATTTTTAAATCAATCTCTTTTTTTATCAATAAGATTAGTAACAAAAATAATTTTTTTTAAGAATGGTAAATGAAAAATTTGTTAATAAGGATTAAGGGAAATGAGATAAGGATTCAAAATAATTAAAATATTGTATTTTTTTCTTTTAAGAATTTATATATTCTATAATCTTGTCAAAACACAAAATATGTTATGTTTTGAATTAAACATTATTATTTATATTTAAAATATATTAGTAAATTATAATTAAAAAAGTCACATTATTGCTTTTAATATCTAAAATATTTTTTTGAAACAGATAAAAAACATATGTTAGGTTATAAATTGTTCTTAGAAATATTAATTATATTTTATAAGGGTTACCATATTTTAATTTTTATTGACACAATATTTACCAAATATATGTATGCAACACCGACAAAGTGTCTGTGCAAGTAGGAGGAAGATAATGTAAATTGTTTTAACAAGATGTAAAATTGTATTAGTTTGAAAGAGATATTTTTTGAATAACTTAATATTAAAATAAAAAATATAATATATTTTTAAATACATATATTTTATTTAAATTTATTTCATGTTTTCTCAAAATTCAAATTAAGTTAATGGTTTAAAAAATGTCATTAATGATATTATATGAAAAAAATATCTAATTAACTTATTTTAAAAACATAAAAATTTTGAAATAGGAAATATAAGATGAAAAATTGTTTAGAATATCACATATTTTGCATTTATGTGAAACTTAATATATTATATATAGATCATTTAATTAATTACTTATGTTTACTTTCCCTCCCTTATAAAAGGACACCTCTTCAATCTTTTTTTACACCAGTTTGATCCTTCTCACTCAACAAAACCCTACCCAATTCTCTTATGAACATATATATTATGGGATTATAGGTTCTAGTCATCTTAAATTTCTATTTGAATTGTCCTTAAGAAAGGATATAAATTTTCTCCATTATAGAAAAGGTAATCATTTTATATGACCACTTTCAATTTATTCTTTCTTCTACCTCTTATAAATATATTTTATTCCTCATAAAATAATAAATTATGTATAAAAAATATAATAAATTTTTTTTTATAAATACGGAAAAACATTTTCCACCACTTTTATAATCAAATAGGACGTGAAATTATTGCTCATTCATACGTGTGGACTACCACCTCAATATAGTCATACAATTTCTATTCAATCATTATCATTCAAGGATTGTTACCATGATGGGTTTAATATTCATATATAAAATTTATGAAATAATTATCATTATAATATTATAATTTGAAATATACTTTATTACCTTTGAATCAATTAGAAGATGACAATTTCACTCATGCATATGTGTGTACTAGCACCTCTACAATTCAATTTAATCCATTTTTCATATTTGATTTACATGTATTCTAATAAGTATATACTTATACAGCCTATATTCTATTTGAACGATGTAATTAATTTTTCTATGTCTAACTTTTATGGATAAATCAATATATATAATGAATATTCATGATATTTATATAATTACTAACATTATTTAGATTATTTAACCATTGTCAACATAAATATACAAGGTTTTCCAAACCACAAAAAGAATTCAAATGAAGTAGTTATCACCAAGAATTGTGATTTTGTTAAATATCTAAAAATAAATGAGTTGTATTATTTTATAAGTAAGACATTTATGATATAATATATATATATAATTATGGTATGTAATAAACTCATAATAAATAAATACATATTATAAAATAGTTTTGAACATGTGAAATGAAATATGAGACTAGAGGAAAGGGATTTATTTTTGAATTCCATTTTATTTGGAGTTCTCTATGAATAAATATACATTTATAAAATTAAAAAATTCATATTGGAAAAATCCATTTAATTTTTCTATTCTTATGGTTATTGATGGGTTATACATATTTTCCATTAATTATTCTCACTTTATGTACTCTTGAGACTAAAAGAATATTATTATGTAAAACCAACATTTTTTTTCTATTTTGTCAAAAATAATTTTTTATATGTCCATGTTTTCTTCAAAACCAAATCAATAATGAATTTTATTAATCTAAATTTATTATTAAAATTTATTTTTACCCATATTTGAATTTTTATAAGAAAAAACAATAGAATCATTTTGTCATTTTCAAAATAGTAATGTTATGAGTTTTACCAAACATTTGAAAGGAATCATAATTTTAACATACTCGACATGAATGAAATTTACCACTTCAATGAACACTCAAGGATTTGAAGCATCCTTTAAAAATTAATGATGAATGTTTCAGAGAAAATGATTTCTATACAACTTTAAAATTATTTTTATTTTAATTAATTGATTTTAAAATTAAAAGTGTATTATTTATTATGAAATATTATAGTGTTATTTAAATTAATTTTCAACAATGATAACAAACTTTTATGTTAATTATTCCTTATTAGGGACATGATCCAATGATAAAATCATTATTCTTTATCTAGATGTTTTACAAATATAATGATGAGATTTCTATGAAATCCCTTTATTTTCCATGGGTTATGATATGAAGAAATGAATAAATGATTATGAAACTCATTTCCTTTCAATGTGTTATGTTATGATCAAATTATGAGTGTTTATGGACATAGTAGAAAACATATTTATGGTTTTAATTATGTTTTGGATAGGCTTGGAAATATATATCCCTCCAATGCACTATAAAATGATTTATATCTTATGAGATAATTATTAGAAATGAGTTGAATTTCTTGATCCACTATATGGATTTGGAAAGGATTCTTCATCTATTATGAGATGAATCTGGTGATGCATAATCCCTTATAGGAAATAGGTAGTGATTCCTAATCCACTATAGGAAACATATTATGATTCCTGGCCCATTATGATTTGGTAATAGGTGTTGATTCTTGATCCACAAATATTCTATGGTCATTATAGTTAACCTTGACATTTCTAATGGTTTTTATACCTATGATGGTGTCACACTTTTTTTACATGATAATTATTTGAAATGTTTCTTCATGATAGATTTGTAATGTTTTCACATGCTTATGATTCATGAATTTTTAAAAGATAATTTTTTTGATATGTATCATAATTTGGATCCATAAATCACTGGTTATAAACATTTTCAGTAATGTTCATGAACTCATACACTTATTAATTACCTATGATTGATTATAATAATGAATTTACATTTCTCATGTTTTCACTTACTGAGTATAAGAGATCACCATTTCTTATAAATTTTTTTCCAACATTAAGAATATAGGTTTTATGTTTGGTGTATTAATAAGGGATCGACATGAAAAGAAAATTTTGAGAGATGATGAAGAATGTACCTATAGTTCCCCAACACATTTTCCAACTAAACATTTCTTAGGGCTGGTTAACCACTAAAATGTAGGAACACCTCCCCGTATGCGAAACTTTTATCACTAGCAGTGAGGTAATGAAAATGTGAAAGTGGGGAGACTGTAAATTATGGTTGTAATAATAGTAATAGTCTATATGTATATAGAATATATTAAAAATGAACATAAAAACAATGTTGGAAACTCTCCATAGTTCAAGTGAAAACGATAGATGCAATAATAATCAATATTCCCAAACTTACTATTTTTAGAATAAGTCACCATTTTTCGATAATAAATAAAATATACTTTTTATAGAATAATTAATACACATCAAGTCATACAAGAAATTAATGAAGAATGGTTTTCCATGGAAAAACAATAAATATATAATATAAGAATGATTATACAAAATGTAAGACATAAGACTAACTCCAGTCGATGCAGAACCCCAAGGTTCTCACCATCCATCCCATGATAAGAAATATGATACAATCACTATGTCAATACTCTTGAAATAATTCATTTACCTAATTAGAAAGTCATAAATTATATTTGCTTCCTAATGTTTCTATTTTTAGTTTGGTAATAATCTTAGTATTCCACAAAAAATGTGTTTTTAGATCATATCTAGGATTAATATATAATCGAAGTAGTATATAGGAGACATATAATATATCCTTCTTCCCTTAAACCAAACTACTATAAGGAAGAAATCACATGTTCGGACATCACTGGTATGACAGTTTTGGATTGGATCCTCAGAATAAATCCCAAGCCATCCCATGATGAAATTCATCCCATGTGAACCCATGGGTTCCATATTTAGACGAACTGCCTAACACTATGTGCCAATATTCATATACCAATGTCAAAGAAGTAACACCTGGAAAATAAGTATCTTTCCCCTAAAAATCCTACTCTAAATCTCCAATTTTCATGAATATTGAGGTCTTGAGGCACAAGGATGTCTTCCCTCTAATTAATTATCACCATCATCTCAATAGACAACATCCTTAGTAATGATGTTATTCATCAGCCCACATAATCCTTTCAAAATAGACATAATATATAGTTACACACATCACCTAACTAATAGTCTCAACATAATAAAGAAATTTCTCTTCCCCATCATCATGTATTTCTAAAAAAAATCACCTCTAAACATCATTGATGGTCAACACCATCTTATGTTCCATCTGATGGAGACATCTAACCACATGATTGGTCAAAATACCACTTCATATGAGTCTCATGAGTGTGAAAATGACTCCAACAGAATGACACCCAATAATATCATATATAAATAACCAACAATGTTACCAAGACACATCATTATGAAACCTCATTCCCCTGTGACTGTATGAGGCAATCAGATGGTCATCACCACCCTGTGTCACTCAGGCCATACCCAGAACTAGAAAACCTCATTTTCTCTCACCAATGACCATGTTTCCCAACATGTGATCAACATAAAACAATGATAATGGGCCTCTCCCACTCATATATACTACATAACCTTTTCTTAATGGTCAAAACCATCTCAATCCATAGGTTGCACACATCACATTCCCATGGAAACATCATAAGAATTATAATCAGATTAATTTAAATAAATAAACAGCCTAGATTAATATTCCCTAGTTATAAATCCTCTAACTATATCACTTTATTTTTAGTCTAATGAAACATTTCTCTAGTCATCCAATTTAATCAATTAATTCATTCAAGGATAATAAATAAATTATTATGGTCTCTCTTGGACAACACAACAATTAACTCAAGAACACACCCCTAAAACAAAATAAAAATCAATAGGGAATCTAACATCCACCTACCTTGTGTTGGTATGTGTTCGTTCACCTATAGTCAAACTCAAAATGTAGTTGATTTATAATAAATTGGTGTTTTATAAAAAATGTAAAACTGGGGTAAAACAAATTGTATGGATTTATAATGACATATGATGATGGAAAAGTAGAAAAGAGTTGTGGTAACAATTATCTAACTAACTTGGTTCTAATTAGACCAATGATTATTGATTTAGAACTCATATGAGAGATTTGGATCGAAGCCTAAAGAAGAAGTAGTAGAGGAATCTACTCTGATATGAACACTGATGGACGATGATAAATGGAAGTAGAAATACAAATATAGGCATAGTAAGTTTTGTAAATTATTCAATTTAATTTTTAACAGAATTTTTGGCCACATGATTTGGCTAATTGTGTGCCAACCGTGTGTCACATAATGCTTAGGTACGGCACCCTGTAGGGTTGGCCCGCATGATTTTCCCAACTATGCACTAACTATTCCTATTACTATGTTAAAATTTGTAATTTTCTCCCAAAAATGTGTGAAAAATCCTACAATGTTTTACAAACTAGGTCAAGCACACCAAGTGGGTCATCTTCATTCTCCCAAGAGGCCACATTGTTCTTCGTAACCATGCACCTCTTCTAGTGCACCTTGAAAAGTGTGTTTCTCTATCTTAGACACACTCAATACCAATCGAAAAACTTGATGCACTTTCCCAACATTGAATCCCTTCCAAAATAGATTCCTTGGTTCAATTAAACTCTCATAATTAGGTTTTCATATAATCAAAAAATGTTTTGGCCCACTCACCCAACTCCTAAAATTCGAACTGGTTGAGGATTTTGTCATGATCCAAAAACATGGGATCTTTAAATAATTCCCCTTTAACATAGATCATCCTAAAACTATAAATAAATACCCATATATATCAAAAAAATTATCAATATCATTTGAAACCCCCTTTTCATACATAGTTAAAAGTTACAAGTTAACTCTCTCAAAGCCCTCTTCAGTTAGGTGTTACCTACCATGGTGGAATCCCAACCAAAATTTTAGATAAAATGATGGTCCATAGACCATCCTAGGACTAAAAAGTCTTAAAGTGATTTATCTTCAGTCCTACACCTCATCATATTCTGAAATCATTCCCTTGACACATTTAACACCCATCATAAATCACATCTCATGATATGGCCTCCTCGTGACCATGTCACACATGGAAACATTAAGGTTTCACCACTAAAAATGATGATCAAGAATACTCATACCCATCTGGCTCCAATAACATCCTATATCACATCGATTCCATGATGTCAATGTAGCTCAAATAAAACTGAATTACATCAATTTCCAAATTCATATACACCTCATCTGAACACTCATCGTATCTATTCTCATAAATAATCTTGTTCCAAGAACCTCATATATATATATATATATTATATTATATAACACACACATTTGAATAAATGAAAACTTACTAACCATCACCTGGTTAGTCCAAAATAAACACATACACCCTATACACCAAAAACTATACATGTCTTTAAAATACCCAAGAAAAAATAAAACAAAACTTGGTCATGCCCATGATGAATCTCGGATAACAATTAGTTGTTCAGTATAATCTGAACCCTCCAGGTCAACAACATGCACCTTCCTGAGAGACACAATACTTAAGGCCTGGTATCCATATGAATCTGCACCAACCAATATCCCTAGACCATAGAGATGTGTCCCACCATATCTATTATGACCTCCTTGGGTAGCTGAATCCCAACTACTATAACCTATTACCACTCTTGGTTATACTTTAGATGTTTCATTATGCACTTTTAAATGGATTCATTTTATCTAAGAAGAATTCTTATATAAACTCTCTGGATTCCCAACCAAGATTCATGGTTGTCAGTACATGTTTCCCAGATGTAACTGAATCCATTCTTGTCATGTATTCTGACAGTATAAGTACACCATCTATGACCTATTCCTTGGTGGCATGCTCAAATAGTGAGCTTGAATGCCCTGTTGGTATTCCTTGAATTTTAGCTTCATTTTATCTACCGAATCACAATACAATTACTATAAACCATAACCAAAATCCTATAATACTGGTCAATCAAATTTCCCTCTCCAATCAGCTTATAATTCAATGCATGTTAGAACTTGACCAACCTGAAGATGTTTACCTACACACAGACGGCATGTCTTAAAACATCCTCCAAATGTCGCACTATCATGGAATGATAATCCACTATATAGGGCGTGAAACAATAAAAATTAGGGAAATTTGATCCATAGTCCATGATATACATGTCACCCTACTAATGGTTTAAGAACATCCAAGGTCGTTCTACCATTAGCATTGTTGATAAGAAGTGATTGAGGAACCTAGCCATTATGTAATGACCCAAATTGTTATGAATAAAATTCCCCAATTTATTTAGTTAAATGTATTATTATGTAATATTTTTATATAAAACATGCACTTATTAGGTTTTACTATATCAGATATGATTTAAATGAATATTTTACATAATTACCATTGATAATATAGTTAGAAAAAAGTGATCATATGATTAGTATAAATATATGGTTCTATAAATCAAATTTAAAATAGATAAAGTAAGGGACAATCTCAATAAGTAGGGTCATAAGCTATAAAGGCCATTTATTAGAACTTGGGAGGGATATATCATCATTTGGAATATCCCTTCACCAAGCCCAAGCTGAGATCCAATAACATAATCATGGGAAAAACTCTTGACAAAATAATTTCAAGCTCATCAATACTATAACTCAAACCATGTACGCCAAAAAAAACCCATGAATATATCACCATCACACACCTTAATATTAGGGAATTTTTTTGTTTATTAAAAGGATATCTATAATAAACATATATATATGAGTTTCTAAATTATTTTATATAGAATAATGAATATATTTTCATCCTATTATTTTTACATTATAAATGTTTTTTATTTTTATATAATACAACAAAAATAGTATTTTTGGGTAATATTCAAATTAAATTAATGAAATTATTTGAATGAATTAATGGATTTTAAAATTAATAATATTATAATAAAATATTATAATAAAATATTTTATATATATATAAATGATCGGATAATTTTTATGATGTCAAATGTAATTTTTAAAATCATTTGAATTTTTTTTCCAGAAAACCCTATTATTTCTCAATAAATATATATTCTTATTTTAAAAGTGAAAATGAACATTTCAGAAAATTATTTTGAAAAAATGAATATTCTTTTTTCAATCATAATTTGGAAATTAACCAATGTTTATTTTTTCATTCTTTTTGGAGATAGTCAAATTTTTTAGAATAATTAAATATCGTATAAATATATTGTGTCTATTAAGAAATTGTAATGACCCAATAGTGAGTGAATAAATACACTAAATGTTATCCATGACCACATCTATATTTTCCATTTAATATTATGTTATTTTTTATTTATTTTAATAATTTTATAAAGCCTTTAGGAATCCTCCAAAGCCCTTAACATATGTTAAGGTTCTAAAGTAATTTCTTTATGGGTATAAATCACTTTCACATAATAAAGTGTATTAATTTATAAATTTAAACCATTTTACTAATAATTTAATGAAATCCAATCCCACTTGAAAAAAAACTTGGTCAATAACCATTTTATGTTTTTTGTTTTTGGATATTTTGTTATATAGGGTCTCAGACCTATGTTAGAGAAATGATAAATAACTCCTCACTCATTTCCTATATAAACTAACCCAATATCCCATTAATATTCAATAAAAATAATTAGATCACTTTATTAGTATTCCTTACACTCTAGAGAGTCCTTATAAGGAACCCCAATCTCTCACAAAGTAATTACCAAGCATTTTGTATGACAGAATCAAGTAATGGATCCTCTCTTTCTCCCCTTTATTCAAGAATTTTCTTTATCTTATGCCTTGTCATTTTCAATTCCTTATTGGTGTGTTTTTTTCCACATTCCACATACTTTCAATATAATGTCTATATGATGATAAATCCCTTTATATCTCACTAATACCTCATATGAACATTTTTTTTCCTCCATTATGCTACTGAAATTTCATAGTAATATTCAATGAAAATAAATGTGTAGTGAATTCCCATACCCTATTCCTACCAAAATTTTCAACATTATATACATATAATTATTTTTCAGGGTACATAAATGTAATTATTCCACACTTGTTTATTTTAGAATAAAATTTGATGAAAATTTAATTAGTTTTGTATGATCTATGTCGAACATATAATCATGGGAATGAAATAAAAGTGACAGGTTCCCCAAGAATTATATAGTGCTCTAATGCATTGGTAATGTTTAGTCTCACGAGACGTCATTTTGGGACATAAAGTAAAATAGATTCTTTTATGGGGTTGATTCCATCATCATGTCTTTAGAGTTATCTTTGACCTATGTTTATGATGTATTTTTTTATGTTGATTCCATATTTCACATGTAGCCTTTATGATTACTATATATTTCATGTCTCATTGTTCATGTTTATGATTCTCACTCTATTTCTGCCATTGATAGTCTATTCAACTAATATGTATTTTTTTTCATGTTATTCCATTTATATTCCCTTACTGTTCTTTATTATTCGCCCTTTTCTTATGTATGTCCCCAGGTTATCCCATACAGTTTTAAGTGTGCTAGGATATTATGAATATGTTAAAGAGGTTTTCAATAAAGATGATGTATTCCATGTTTTATGTAGTTATGTAATGTATTAATTCACAAATACAAAACAATTATTGATCTTTTCAGTTTTATTAGGTTAATAAGTATATATTTTCAGGTAAATTTTATAAAATGTTGAAATTTAATTTTAAGAAATGGAATTCCATTAAAATATAGAAAAAGTCTCTTTAGAAAAAAATTGCTTTTATGTATAAAATTGGATTTGTTCTCATATCAGGGCTATCAAGCATATTGAATGAATACTAGAAATAAATGACTGAATATAATATATATATATATATATCATTCAATAATAATAATTAAATTAATTTACAAAGAGAAATAACTTTGGGTGCATAAAAATATTTTTTTATATAGAAATTTATCTTAATTTCAATCAGTTTTTATTTTCATTTATAAATTTTTGATAACAAATTAATTGATATTATATTTGGGTAAAGAATAGATTTTTCTATGTTATTTAATCTGACTCATAACATTAAATTTAATATCAAGGATGTAAATATCATTTTATATAATAATATTAATAGTATTTGGTAAAACATGGTCTTGTGTGTAATTCATGCCTTTAGTGAAAGTCATTATTGCATGAAATGAAAGATAATTATGGGGTTACATGTAGATAAATATTAACATTATGTTTTCTATAATGTATTTAATGATATTTGTTTTGTGTATTATATTTTATTGTAATGATTGAATTTAACTAAATATAAAAATTTCATATTTTCTTGGTTTGTTATATTCATTTGTATGCTTGGTATTGCGTGGCTTACAGGCCAACAAATACAATTTCCTTATTTATGGATTTGGCGGCATTACAAATATGTCTTTTTTTGTGATCTTGATTCAATGTCCTATATCATTTATTCTTATCATCCTGATACATATAGTTAGTCTTATACATTCATTCAATCTTTTTCAGATATGCTGAGATGTTGTTCTCTTGATTTCAAATGACATTGAGATCAACACCTTCCTTTTATCATGGTTTATTCTAACATCGTCTTTCACTAGAAATTATGATCAATCCTTATGAAGTACTCTATAGAAGGAAGTGTGGAAAATAAACATGTTGGGATGAAGCTTGAGAAATAAATAAATTGTTACATGATCTCACTACGAAGATGATAGAAAAATTTAGATCCATTCATTAGTATATAAGGGATTGTAAATGTTTATAGAAAAGGAATACTGATAATATTCTAGGAGATATAGAGATCAATGTTTCCTAATTAGGTATTCCAATTAATATCCCACTGTAATAAGGTTTTCATGTTTGATAATAATGAAATTTGTCCCCTATATATACTGATTCAATTGAAACTATAGATCATATTGTGATGGTTTCTTATAATTTCAAACATCCCCTGAATCTCGTTCAAGATCATGATATGCTTCATGTATTTCCCCAAAGGAATTAAATTTCAAATAATTCACATGTGCTGAACTCAGTGGTCATAATATTATAACAAGATCTCACATATGAGGAATAACCAAGGGACATTCTCGATCATATAGATAAAGTTCTATGAAACAAGACCCCTCACCTAGTAAATGTTTTTTTGTCAAATCATAAATTAGAGGAAGCGACATGGGAACCTAAGGATGTGATGAAATAGATATAATCGTAATTTTTTGTAGTATAGTGATGATATTTTAAGGGAAATAATAATTTTATGGGGTGTATAATGTAGCACTGTGATATTTAATGATATAGTACTGTATAAATTAATTTTATTTCATTGATATATTTATTTACGTGCAATGACTATTTTAAAAAAACTGCACTATACTAGTGAAATTTATTGTTAAAATCATCATATAGAAATTTAATTGAAACTTATGAATAGGATCATCCAAATTTTGAAACATAAATAATGGTATTACTCTAAATAAATGGATTAATTGATCAGTAATAGACTAGAAAATACATTCCATTATACATTTTATTCTTCCAGAGTAACTTTTCCTAAAAACGATTTTTTATTTATTTTAGTGAGTAAATATTATATTTCAATGTTGTAACATATAGAAATATTATTTGATAAAAAATATATAAATATTTAAATTAGAATATCCAAATCATATTAATTTGAATTCCTTTGATTCTTTAGAAAAGATTGATTTTTTTAATAGTGAATAATAATAATTTTAAATAAAAACTTCATTTTTTGTTTCATAAATTTCAAATTTTATGACGTGTATAAAAATAAAAATAGTTATATAATATTATGAATAATAAAATAATATTCATTGTGATCAATTTTATGGTTGAATATGGGTTAAAAAGATTTGTATACTAAAAAACTAATTTTTCCAAAAAAAATGTTTTTCTGTTTCTCTGTATTTTAAAATAATATTATTTTCTAAAACATTTAGAAATTAATTCCTTAAGTATTTATTACATAATTTTAATTAGAAGGTCCAAAATTTTTAAATCATTCTCTTTTTTATATCAATAAGATTAGTAACAAAAATAAATTTTTGTAAGCATGGTAAATGAAAAATTTGTTAATAAGGTTTAAGGGAAATGAGATAAGGATTCAAAATAAATAAAATATTGTATTTGTTTTCTTTTAAGAATTTATATCTTCTATAATCTTGTCAAAACACAAAATATGTTATGTTTTGAATTAAACATTATTATTTATATTTAAAATATATTAGTAAATTATAATTAAAAAAGTCACATTATTGCTTTTAATATCTATAATATTTTTTTGAAACAGATAAAAAACATATGTTAGGTTATAAATGGTTCTTGGAAATATTAATTATATTTTATAAGGGCTACCAGATTTTAATTTTTATTGACACAATATTTACCAAATATGTGTATGCAACACCGACAAAGTGTCTGTGCAAGTAGTAGGAAGATAATGTAAATTGTTTTAACAAGATGTAAATTTGTATTAGTTTGATAGAGATATTTTTTGAATAACTTAATATTAAAATAAAAAATAATATATATTTTTAAATCCTTATATTTTATTTAAATTTATTTCATGTTTTCTCAAAATTCAAATTATGTTAATGGTTAAAAAATTGACATTAATGATATTTTATGAAAAAAATATCTAATTAACTTATTTTAAAAACATAAAAATTTTGAAATAGGAAATATAAGATGAAAATTGGTTTAGAATATCACCTATTTTGCATTTATGTGAAACTTAATATATTATATATAAATCATTTAATTAATTCCTTATGTTTACTTTCCCTCCCTTATAAAAGGACAACTCTTCAATCTTTTTTACACCGTTTTGAGCCTTCTCACTCAACAAAACCCTACCCAATCCTCTTATAAACATATATATTATGGGATTATAGGTTCTATTAATCTTAAATTTATATTTTAATTGTCCTTAAGAAAGGATATAAATTTTCTCCATTATAGAAAAGGTAATCATTTTATATGATCGCTTTCAATTTATTCTTTCTTCTACCTCTTATAAATATATTTTATTCCTCATAAAATAATAAATTATGTATAAAAAATATAATAAATTTTTTTATAATTATGGAAAAACATTTTCCACCACTTTTACAATCAAATAGGAAGTGAAACTATTGCTCATGCATACGTGTGGACTACCACCTCAATATAGTCATACAATTTCTATTCAATCATTATCATTCAAGGATTGTTATCATGATGGGTTTAATATTCATATATAAAATTTATGAAATAATTATCATTATAATATTATAATTTAAAATATACTTTATTACCTTCGAATCTATTAGAAGATGTCAATTTCTCTCATGCATATGTGTGTACTAGCACCTCTATAATGCAATTTAATCCATTTTTCATATTTGATTTACATGTATTCTAATACGGATATATTTATAAAGCATATATTCTTTTTGAACGATGTAATTAATTTTTTTTATCTCTAACTTTTATGGATAAATCAATATATATAATGAATATTTATGATTTTTATATAATTACTAACATTCTTTAGATTATTTAACCATGATAAACATAAATGTACAAGGTTTTCCAAACCTAAAAAAGAATTAAAATGAAGTAGTTATCACCAAGAATTGTGATTTTGTTAAATATCTAAAAATAAATGAGTTGTATTATTTTATAAGTAATAAATTTATGATATTATATATATATATATAATTATGGTTTTGTAATACACTCATAATAAATAAATACATATTATAGAATAGTTTTAAACATGTGCAATGAAATATGAGACTAGAGGTAAGGGATTTATTTCTGAATTCCATTTTATTTGGAGTTCTCTATGAATAAATATACATTTATAAAATTAAAAAATCCATATCGGAAAAATCCATTTAATTTTTCTAGTCTTATGGTTATTGATGGGTTATACATATTTTTCATTAATAATTCTCACTTTATGTACTCTTGAGACTAAATGAATATTATTATGTAAAACCAACTTTGTTTTTCTATTTTGTCAAAAATAATTTTTCTATATGTCCATATTTTCTTCAAAACCAAATCAATAATGAATTTCATTAATCTAAATTTATTTTTAAAATTTATTTTTACCCATATTTGAATTTTTATAAGGAAAAACAATAGAATCATTTTGTCTTTTTCAAAATTTTAAAGTTATGAGTTTTACCAAACATTTGAAAGGAATGATTATTTTAACATACTTGACATGAATGAAATTTACCACTTCCATGACCACTCAATGCTTTTAAGCATCCTTTAAAAATTAATGATGAATGTTTCAGAGAAATTTCATTCTATACAACTTTAATTTTTTTTAATTAATTGATTTTAAAATGAAAAGTGTATTTTTTATTATGAAATATTATGGTGTTATTTACATGAATTTTCAACAATGATAAAATACTTTTATGTTAATTATTCTTTATTAGGGACATGATCCAATGATAATATCATTATTCTTTATCTAGATGTTTTACAAATATAATGATGAGATTTCTATGAAACCCCTTAATTTTCCATGGGTTATGATATGAAGAAATGAGGAAATGATTATGAAACTCATTTCCTTTAAATGTGTTATGTTATGATCAAATTATGAGTGTTTATTGACCAAGTAGAAAACATATTTATGGTTTTAATTATGTTTTGGATAGGCTTGGAAATATATATCCCTACAATGCACTATGAAATGATTTATATCTTATGAGATAATTAATGGAAATGAGTTGAATTTCTTGATCCACTATATGGATTTGGAAAGGATGCTTGATCTATTATGAGATGAATCTGGTGATGCATAATCCATTATAGGAAATAGGTAGTAATGCCTAATCCACTATAGGAATCATATTATGATTCCTGGCCCATTATGATTTGGTAATAGGTGTTGATTCTTGATCCACAAATATTTTATTGTCATTATAGTTAACCTAGACATATCTAATGGTTTTTATACCTGTGATGGTGTCACACTATTTTTACATGATAATTATTTGAAATGTTTCTTCAGGATAGATTTGTAATGTTTTCACATGCTTATGATTCATGAATTTTTAAAAGATAAGTTTTTTGAAATGTATCATAATTTTGATCCATAAATCACTGGTTATAAACATTTACAGTAATGTTCATGAACACATACACTTATTCTTTACCTATGATTGATTATAATATTGAATTTACATTTCTCAAGTTTTCCCTTACTGAGTATAAGAGATCACCATTTCTTATAAATTTTTTCTAACATTAAGTATATAGGTTTTATGTATGGTCTATTAATAAGGGATCTATATGAAAAGAAAATTTTGAGAGATGATGAAGAATGTACCTATAGTTCCCCAACACATTTTCCTACTAAAATTTTCTTAGGGCTGGTAAACCACTAAAATGTAGGCACACCTCCCCGTATGTGAATCTTTTATCACTAGAAGTGAGGTAATGAAAATGTGATAGTGGGGAGACTATAAATTATGGTTCTAATAATAGTAATAGTCGATATGTATATAGAATATATTAAAAATGAACATACAAACTATGTCGGAAACTCTCCATAGTACAAGTGAAAACGATAGATGCAATAATAATCAATATTCCCAAACTTAATATTTTCAAAATAAGTCACCATTTTTCGATACTAAATAAAATATACTTTTTATAGAATAATTCATCCACATCAAGTCATACAAGAAATTAATGAAGAATGGTTTTCCATGGAAAAACAATAAATATATAATATATGAATGATTATACAAAATGTAAGACATAAGAGTAACTCTAGTCGATGCAGAACCCCAAGGTTCTCACCATCCATCCCATGATAAGAAATATGATACAGTCACTAAGTTACTACTCTTGAAATAATTCACGTACCTGATTAGAAAGTAATAAATTATATTTGATTCCTAATGTTTCTATTTTTTGTTTGGTAATAATCTAAGTATTCCACAAAAAATGTGTTTCTAGATCATATCTGGGATTAATATCTAAATGAATTAGTACATAGGATACATATAATATATCCTCCTTCCCTTAAACCAAACTACTATAAGGAAGAAATCACCTGTTCGGACATCACTGGTATGACAGTTTTGGATTGGATCCTCAGCATAAATCCCAAGCCATCTGATGATGAAATTTATCCCATGTGAACCCATGGGTTCCATATTTAGAAGAATCACCTAACACTATGTGCTAATAATCATGTACCAATGTCAAAAAGTAACACCTAGAAAATAAGTATCTTTCCCCTAAAACCCCTACTCTAAAGCTCCAATTTTATTGAATATTGAGGTCTTGAGGCACAAGGATGTATTCCCTCTAATTAATTATCACCATCATCTCAATAGACAACATCTTGAGTAATGATGATATTCATCCGCCCACATAATCCTTTCAAAATGGACATAATATATAGTTACACACATCACCTAACTAATAGTATCAACATAATAAAGAAATTTCTCTTCCCCATCATCATGTATTTCTATAAAAAGCACCTCTAAACATCATTGATGGTCAACACTATCTTATGTTCCATCTAATGGAGACTTCTAACCACATTATTGGTCAAAATACCACTTCATATGAGTCTTATGAGTGTGAAAATGACTCCAATAGAATGACACCAAATAATATCATATAGAAATAACCAACAATGTTACCAAGACACGTCATCATGGAACCTCATTCCCCTGTGACTGTATCCGGAAATCAGATGGTCATCACCACCCTGTGTCACTCAGGCCATACCCAGAACTAGAAAACCTCGTTTTCTCTCACCAATGACCATGTTTCCCAATATGTGATCAACATCAATCAATGAGAATGGGCCTCTCCCACCCATATGAACTACAAAACCTCTTCTTAATGGTCAAAACCATCTCAATCCATAGGTTGCACACATCACATTCCCATGGAAACATCATAAGAAATATAATCAAATTAATTTAAATAAATAAACAACCTAGATTAATATTCCCTAGGTATAAATCCTCTAACTATATCACTTTATTTTTAGTCTAATGCAAAATTTTTCTAGTCATCCAATTTAATCAATTAATTCATTCAAGGATAATAAATAAATTATTATGGTCTCTCTTGGACAACCCAACAATTAACTCAAGAACACACCCCTAAAACAAAATAAAAATCAATAGGGAATCTAACATCCACCTACCTCGTGTTGGTATGTGTTCGTTCACCTATAGTCGAACTCCAAATGTAGTTGATTTATAATAAATTGGTGTTTTATAAAAAATGTAAAACTAGGGTAAAACAAATTGTATGGATTTATAATTACATATGGAGACGGAAAATGAGAAAAGAGTTGTGGTAACAATTACCTAACTAACTTGGTTCTAATTAGACCAATGATTATTGATTTAGAACTCATATGATAGATTTGGATCGAAGCCTAAAGAAGAAGTAGTAGAGGGATATACTCTGATATGAACACAGATGGACGATGATAAATGGAAGTAGAAATACAAATATAGGCATAGTAAGTTTGTTAAATTATTCAATTTAATTTTTAACACAATTTTTGGCCACATGATTTGGCTAATTGTGTGCCAACCGTGTGTCACATAATGCTTAGGTACCCTACCCTGTAGGGTTGGCCCGCATGATTTTCCCAACTGTGCACTATCTATTCCTATTACTATGTTAAAATTTGTAATTTTATCTCAAAAATGTGTGAAAAATTCTACATAGTTTTACAAACTTGGTCAAGCACACCAAGTGGGTCATCTTCTTTCTCCCAAGAGGCCACATGGTTCTTCGTAACCATGCACCTCTTCTAGTGCACCCTGAAAAGTGTGTTTCTCTATCTTAGACACACTCGAAACCAATCGAAAAACATGATTCACTTTCCCAACATTGAATACCTTCCAAAATAGATTCCTTGGTTCAATTGAACTCTCATAATTAGGTTTTTATATAATAAAAAAATGTTTTGGCCCACTCACCCAACTCCAAAAATTCAAACTAGTTGAGGATTTTGTTATGATCCAAAAACATGTGATCTTTAAATCATTCCCCTTTAACATAGATCATCCTAAAACTATAAATAAATACCCATATATATCAAAAAAATTATCAATCTCATTCGAAACCCCCTTTTCATACATAGTTAAAAGTTACAAGTTAACTCTCTCAAAGCCCTCCTCAGTTAGGTGTTACCTATAATGGTGGAATCCCAACCAAAATTTTAGATAAAATGATGGTCCATAGACCATCCTAGGACTAAAAAGTCTTAAAGTTATTTATCATCAGTCCTACACCACATCATATTCTAAAATCATTCCCTTGACACATTTAACACCCATCATAAATCACATCTCATGATATGGCCTCCTCGTGACCATGTCACACATGGAAACATTAAGGTTTCACCACTAAAAAAGATGATCAAGAATACTCATTCCCATCTGGCTCAAATAACATCCTATATCACATCAATTCCATGATGTCAATGCAGCTCAACTAAAACTGAATTACATTAATTCCCAAATTCCTACACACCTCATCTGAACACTCATCGTATCTATTCTCATAAATAATCTTTTTCCAAGCACCTCATATATATATATATATATATATATTATATTATATAAAACTCACATTAGAATAAATGAAAAGTTACTAACCATCGCCTGATTAGTCCAAAATCAACATATACACCCTATACACCAAAAACTATACATGTATTCAAAATACCCAAGAAAAAATAAAACAAAACTCGTTCATGCCCATGATGAATCTCGGATAACAATTAGTTGTTCAGTATAATCTGAACCCTCCAGGTCAACAACATGCACCTGCCTGAGATACACAACACTTAAGGCCTAGTATCCATATGAATCTGCACCAACCAATATCCCCAAACCACATAGATGTGTCCCACCATCTCTATTATGACCTCCTTGTGTAGCTGAATCCCAACTAATATCACCTATTACCACTCTTGGTTTGACTTTAGATGTGTCATTATGCACTTTTCAATGGATTCATTTTATCTAAGATGTATTCTTATATAACCTCTCCAGATTCCCAACCAAGATTTATGGTTGTCATTACTTGTTTCCCAAATGTAACTGCAACCATTCATGTCATGTATTATGACACTATAAGTACACCATCTATGACCTATTCCTTGGTGGCATGCTCAAATAGTGATCTTGAATTCCCTGTTCATATTCCTTGAAGTTTAGCTTCATTTTATCTACCAAATCACAATACAATTTCCATAAACCATAACCAAACTCCTATAATACTGGTCCATCAATTTTCCCTCTCCAATCAGAATATAATTCAATGCATGTGAGAACTAGACCAACCTGAAGATGTTCACCTACACCAAGATGGCATGTCTGAAAACATCCTCCAAATGTCGCACTATCATGGTATGATAATCCACCATATAGGGGGTGAAACAATAAAAATTAGGGAAATCTGATCCATAGTCCAAGATATACATGTCACCCTACTAATGTTTTAAGAACATCCAAGGTCTTTTTACCGTTAGCATTGTTGATAAGAAGTGATCGAAGAACCTAGCCATTATGTAATGACCCAAATTGTTATAAATAAAATTCCCCAATTGATTTAGTTAAATATATTATTATGTAATATTTTTATATAAAAACATGCACTTATTAGGTTTTACTATATCAGATATGATTTAAATTAATATTTTACATCATTACCATTGATAATATAGTTAGAAAAAAGTGATCATATGATTAGTATAAATATATGGTTCTAGAAATCAAATTTAAAATAGATAAAGTAAGGGACAGTCTCAATAATTAGGGTCATAAGCTATAATGGCCATTTATTAGAACTTGGGAGGGATATATCATCATTTGGAATTTCCCTTCACCAAGCCCAAGCTAAGATCCAATAACATTATCCTAGGAAAAAACTCTTGACAATATAATTTCAAGCTCATCAATACCATAACTCAAACCATGTAGGCCAAAAAAACCCCATGAATATATCACCATCACACACCTTAATATTATGGAATTTACTTGTTTATTAAAAGTATATCTATAATAAACATATATATATGAGTTTCAAAATTATTCTATAGAGAATAATGAATATATTTTCATCCTATTATTTTTACATTATAAATGTATTTTATTTTTATATAATAAAATAGAAATAGTATTTTTGGATAATATTCAAATTCAATTAATGAAATTATTTGGATGAATTAATGGATTTTAAAATTAATAATATTATAATAAAATATTATAATAAATTATTTTATATATATAAATGATCGGATAATTTTTATGATGTCAAATGTAATTTTTAAAATCATTTGAATTTTTTTTTTCAAAAAACCCATTATTTCTCAATAAATGTAGATTCTTATTTTAAAAGTGAAAATGCACATTTTAGAAAATTATTTTGATAAAATGAATATTATTTTTTGAATCATAATTTGGAAATTAACCAATGTTTATTTTTTCATTCTTTTTGGAGATAGTCAAATTTTTTGGAATAATTAAATACCGTATAATTATATTTTGTCTATTAAGAAATCGTAATGACCCAATAGTGAGTGAATAAATACACTAATGGTTATCCATGACAACATCTATATTTTCCATTTAATATTATATTATTTTATATTTATTTTAATAATTTTATAAAGCCTTTAGGAATCCTCCAAAGCCCATAATATATGTTAAGGTTCTAAAGTCATTTCTTTAGGGGTATGAATCACTTTCACATAATAAAGTGTATTAATTTATAAATTTAATCCATTTTACTAATAATTTAATGAAATCCACTCCCACTTGGAAAAAAAACTTGGTCAATAACCATTTTATGTTTTTTGTTTTTGGTTATTTTGTTATATAGGGTCCAAGACCTATGTTTGAGAAATGATAAATAATTCCTCACTCATTTCCTATATAAACCAACCCAATTTCCCATTAATATTCAATAAAAATAATTGGATCACTTTATTAGTATTCCGTACACTCTAGAGAGTCCTTATAAGGAACCCCAATCTCTCACAAAGTAATTACCAAGAATTTTTTGTGACACAATCAAGTAATGGATCCTCTCTTTCTCCCCTTTATTCAAGAATTTTCTTTATCTTATGCCTTGTCATATTAAATTCCTTATTGGTGTGTTTTTTTCCACATTACACATACTTTCTGTATGATGTATATATGATGATAAATCCCTTTATATCTCACTAATCCCTCATATGAACATTTTTGTTCCTCCATTATGCTACTGAAATTTCATAGTAATATTCAATGAAACAAAATGTGTAGTGAATTACCATACCATATTACTACCAAAATTTTCAACATTATATACATATAATTATTTTTCAGGGTATATAAATGTAATTATTCCACACTCGTTTATTTTAGAATAAAATTTGATGAAAATTTATTTAGTTTTTTATGATCTATGTCGAAAATATAATCTTGGGAAGAAATAAAAGTGACAGGTTCACCAAGAATTATATAGTGCTCTAATGCATTGGTAATGTTTTGTCTCACGAGACATCATTTTGGGACATGGAGTAAAATAGATTCTTTTATGGGGTTGATTCCATCATTATGTCTTTAGAGTTATCCTTGACCTATGTTTATGATGTATTTTTTTATGTTGATTCCAATTTTCACATGTATCCTTTATGATTACTATATATATCATGTCTCATAGTTCATGTTTATGATTCTCACTCCATTTCTTCCATTGATAGACTAATCATCTAACATGTATTATTTTTTTCTTGTTATTCCATGTATATTCCCTTACTGTTCTTTATTATTCTCCCTTTTCTTATGTATGTCCCCAGGTTATCCCATGCATTTTTAAGTGTGCTAGGATATTATGAATATGTTAAAGAGGATTTCAATAAAGATGATGTTTTCCATGTTTTAAGTAGTTAAGTAATGTATTAATTCACAAATACAAAACAATTATTGATTTTATGAGTTTTATTATGTGAAATATTTTGTAATAAATCATGTATTAATCTGATGTAAATAGATGGGTTTTTATAGTTGGTATCAATGGAAACTATCAATAATTTTTTGGATTATGATTAGAAAACTCTATAAAAATCCTTATTGATAAAAATAATTATAAGAAAAAATTCCCAAATTTTTTTAAGTATAGAGTATGGGGTTTATCAATAAAATGAATCCACATTTGAAGAATATAATGGATGTTCCTTTGGCATTGAAGTATATAGGGGTAAACCTAGAAACACCACGTTGAGTTATACTCATCCACGAACTGGGGCACCACAATGGGCCTTGTTTCACATCAATTGTAATAATCCCATAGTATATTATTTTGTAAAATCATAATCTCATTACAAACCATTATTAAGGGAACAAAAAATACCATAAGAATATATTTTAGGAAATAGATCATGAATAACATAGATTAGAGCCTATAAATGCATAAGAAAAGTAAAATACTTGTAATTTATTAGTTATCCACTTAATATCATTGGATTCCAATTAACATGTTTAACAGATTTGAAATAATCATCTATAATTTTCTATTTATCCTATACAATGGCCCAAAATATGAGAAATCATGAACACCCCAATGTGAAGGGAAATGTGATGACTACCCTAATGAGATTCCCAACCTGATGGAAGATGGAATTGCAAAATTTATAAATATACTCTCTTATATGACACATGTTTTGAGTAGATTCCAGGATTATGAGAAGTTCCAAAATAACCCAGGGAAATAATAAGCTCTAATTGAGTCCTTTATGTGACAATGGCCTCTAACAATCAATGGATCAACAGATCCCTTAGTCTTGGAACAATTGATAAACTCCATTGAGAAGATTATCTCCATCCTCAAATATTCTGAACAAGAGAAGTTTCTAATAGATTATTATTGTATGGAGGGTGAAAATTAAAATTGGTGGACGTTAATAAAAAGATATGAAACCTAACGAAGATGTTTAAGGAATGGGTTGGATGGAATTCTAGAAAAACAATTTCTTTAACTATTCTCCTCACACTCAGTGACATAAAATGGATGGGGATTTCCTTTAACTCATGGAAAATGATGAAAAATATATTAGGGAATATGAGGACAATATCAAAATATGTGCATGATATGCCACCACCTTCATCTTTACCACTAAATTCAAGGTTGAACATTTATTTAGTTTACTAAAAACTATTCAATGAAAGGCCCTATAGATTAGATACTTTTATATCCATGAGATAATTTTTTGATGCTCCCTCAAAGTCGAAATGTAGATTATAAAACCTCAAAGGTATAATGAAGATAAGAAGTAAAAAAGCTGTTTAATTCCCACATATTGATGGAAAAATATAACGGTTCCATGAAATTTTAATATCCCACTTTTTAAATGTGTAGAAATAATCACCACTAAAATTTCATAAGGGTGATAAGAAAATTCTATCGGTGTGGGATGGAAGGACACCAAGATAGTGATTTCCAATTGGAGAAAACAACTAATGAGTTAGAGAAGTGGAATGCTTCAATCAACAATTTTTTCGTTGTGAGTTTCTTCAACTAAAACTAAATAGGTCATTTTCCAAACCAATCCACTATTCCGAGGGCCTTTATAGACAACCAATAACCTCCATGGTAGTCATGGTGATATTTTTTCATCCCAACCACTTGGGTGGATCCCGAAAATATAGTGATGATAGGTACACTAGTTATTCATTCAATAATAGTGAACAGACTTTTTTATTATGGTTCAATTGATTCCTTCATATCATTAATTTTTAGATGAATTTTTCAAACACCTCCATAAATCATGTAAATAGAGCAGTCAGTGAAAACAAAAAACAGATAAATTATTAAATCCCAAGTGTATAATGCATCCCCTATCAAATATTTTGGGATATAATTCCCATTAAACCTTTTCATACTCTCTTTGGTGTAATTTGATACAATTTTTGTTATGTACTTTCTTTCCCTATATATTCAAACATAAATTTTTGTGAGAATGAAATCACTCTCCATGTTATGAATCTCTCATTGATTTTTAGAAGTTCAAGGTGAAGGATGAATGTTATTTGGAACCAACATATCAATATTAGATATTATTTATTTATGATCAAGAATATCTATATCAAAGGATTGAATCTATGGAAAATATCATCCTTGAATACATTCCCATTTTGAGGGAATATGCTGATGTGTTTCCTGAGGAATTTCCTAGTCTTCCTATTAGTGGAGAGGTTGAATATTAAATAGAGATTATATATAGGGAATTTAAATTATCAAAAATTAAATATAGAATGTTTTTTGCGTAATTTGAGAGTATAAAAGAAAAACTATAGAATAATATAGAGAAAGGGTTCATATATAAGATTTCGTCAACATGGGGTGCACCAGTTCTGTTTTTCTAGAAGATGGATAGGTCAATGCACCTTTGTGTTGATTATGATGAGTTAAATATGATCACGATAAAGAACAAGTATCCAATTCCGTGGATTTATGACTTGTTAAATCATGTAGGAGGATAAAAATACTTCTATAGGTGGATCTACGGTCAATGTATTACGAATTTACAGTGAAAAATGGGGATATCCCCTAGACTTCTTTTCATACAAGGTATATGGACTGTGAGTTCAATGTAATACCATAAAAACTCACTAATTATCTATAAATATTAATGGGAGTGATCAATATAGTCTTTATAGATTACCTCAAAAAAAATTGTCTTCTATAAGGATGATATTTTAAAATTCTCCGAAACCATGTGGGAGCACAAGGAGTTACTAAGAATTATGTTAAAGACATTAGCAAAGGAGATGCTTTATGCCAAGTACAAATAATGTTAGTTCTGGTTGAAGAATGTCTAAATCTTGTGGAATATTATCAAAAGAAATGGAATATATGTGGACAATTCATTGACAGAACAAATTAAATAATGGCTGAGGACAACATCTGTAATATATATCTATAGATTCACTAGATTATCTATGTATTATCATCAATTTTTTAGAAATTAATAGTCATTGTAAAACCCTCTAACCATGCTAACACATATGTTAGTCAATTTTTCTTAGAATGATCAATGGGAATTGAGAGGAAATTAGTTGAAAAGAAGATTTATCACTGAAACTGTTCTCACACTACTCAGAAGTGGAGAACTTTTTTATTGTATTTATAGATTCGGGGAAGAATAGATTAGGCATTGTGTTAATGAATAATGAAAAATTCATAACCAATAATTAATGGTAGTTCAAAGTTGACAAAAAGAACATCCCAATGCATGATATTGAATTGGCTACAATGATAATCACTTTGAAAATAATTTGAAATTATATCATTAGGGAGATGTGTGAAATATATACATATCACAAACCCCTCAACTATATATTAATATAAAAATATTGGAATATACACCAAGAAAGATGGTTAGAGATGATCACAGACTATGATTACTTAATTCACTACTATCCATATAAAGGTAACAAAGTGGTACACTCTAAAGTAGAAATGATCAAACAATTTTATCATTTATGATAATTCAGAATGATCTGATCTTCTTAAATTTGAAAAGTATTTACATGGGAATCATAAAGGAAGGGACATCATCTATCATTTCCCAAATAATTTCTCAACCATCCCATTAAGAGTGAATGAATGATGATGATGGAGATGTTTTGGAATTTAAAAGAATTTTAAAACTAGAAAATAGTGAAATCCTCGTAGTTAAATGTTAATAAAGGAAGGGTTGTGAGAATTGGGTCACGACTATGTGTACCATCAAAATATGTTAAAGAATGTGTTTTTGATGATACATGACACGTTCATCATTAAAAATGCGCCAAAATTTAAAAAATTACAACTCCTAAATACTATTGTGTATAGAATTATAGGTTTGAACCAAATGGAAGGCTACAAAATAGTGTATAGTAACCAAATTTTTAATATAAGACCATAGTAAATACTAGATTAATTTTTAATTTTTAATTTAACTTTTTCTAAACATTAATGAAGATCATATGATGAAACATTTTTTTAAATAACTAATTGATAATTGAGAAAATATTAACAAGCAGTAAAACATGAGAGAGAATAGTGAAAGAGGTAAATAATTTAATAAAAATGCCTTGGAAATTGACACTACTAGTTAAAAATGAATATCCTAATAAAATATTTGTGATTTATCTTTCATCCAAAAAACATTCTCCCTCTCTAATTGATTAATCATGAAAAAAAATTAATCTTGGAGTTTTCCAATCCATGAATCATTAATATAAAATTTAAGTTGAAGAAAAACTAATCAAAGGAAATTTCATCAATTATTTTTGATGATTTTGAAATAAAAATTTATAGAATTAAATCTATGAAGAATCACTTTTCATGATCATTGTGTTTTGAAATTTATTACAATATGTGTAAAATAAATTTACGATTTAAGAATCAGAATCAATTCGCCCATTGAATTTGATTCTTATATTAAATAATTAAGAAAAGAAGATATATAAAATAATTAGGTGAGTAAAAATCCCCTAAGAATTATCCGGTAATCATATTAAATTCAATTAAGTGATAACTATAGTATGAAAAAAGATGTTATAAAATACTAGGAGATGAAATCTCTTTCCAAAAAATGGTCTGAAAGGTGTTGCGGCCCAGAATCGGGACTCAGGTATCTATCACCCTTTTGCTACTTCTGCTCTCTGGGTCTCCAATAAGGTATCTATGAAGTGATCAAATGAATGTTGTGAATGATTCGGATATCTCGCTTCTGTTGTCTACCTCTAATTTCAATCCATTTTAGTTTCTCACATTCTAACCAATAACAATTATATAATTCATTCATTATTCAATGAGTCATCAACCATATGTCCTCATTTACTACCATGCATATCGGGTTAGAATATCCCTTCTAACTAACTACTACCAGTAGTTGGGATAAACCTAAATTCAATTCCATTGTCTGTTTAAATATGAAAAATAAAGTGATAAAAATATTTAATGTTATGTTGTTAATAATATTACAAATTTATAAATATTTAATTATTCAATATTTAATTTTTTATTATTATATATACTATGTTATATTAAATATTAAACTGTTAGGATAATTGATTAATATTTATTCATGGTTATTAATCTTAATATTAATTATTATTTTGATTAATTGTTATTATTTTATTATTTTATTATTATATTTTATTTACAACTTTTATTAAATATTATTATAATATAAATTATTTAATAAATATTATTGGTAATATTTTATATCTTTTAAATATTATTATTTAGTTTAATTATTTTATTGGGTAATTTATTATCATATTTATTTTAAATATTATTATAATTTTATTTATTATTAATTTATTTATTATGTTATGTAATTTGTTAACATTATTATCAAATTAATGTAGATTATAAGGGTTGTTAATTTGTATTTATTTATTTGATTGTATTATTTAATTTAATAATTAATTTTTCAATTTTTAAATATTATGTTTTCATTATTATTATTATTACTTTAATTTTATTATCTAATTACTTAATTTTTTATTTTTATTACATTTATTATTATTTCATATTTCCATCTCCTTTATCCACTTTGTGGTGTGTAGGTTTTCTTCCTCAAGTAGAGAATTAGGTTTCTACACCATAACACTGCAGTGACGATGCATCTCCCTGGGCGGCAGCTCCTCATAGTGACAAGCGGTGACTCCTTAGCTTGTGGCGGCTCCTAATAAGGGAAGATAATATCAAAGGATTCCATAGATTTTTATTGTTCAGATTCATTCTATTGGTTGTGGCTTCAATAGAAGTGGATGGAGGCTCGGCCTTGAGCAACTCCTTCATGTGATGAGGACAGAATGTCTGGTAGTCAACTGAAAATTGGTTATCTAGAGGGGTTATATTGAGAATCGACTAACTTCAGCATTAACCTGTAGTTGTATAACTTCAACATATGCATCTTCATTCTCAACTGGTACATGCATCCATCAGATCTAAGGGGGTGATGCCCGTGGAAAGGTCTTCTACCATGGTGTTCCGTGGTTCTTTATCTCTAAATCAACTATATCATTGACGATTGATCTAGATTTCCAAATTTTTTGTACTTTGATTCTAGTAGTGAGATGCTGCCGATCTGAAGGTCAGTCATGGATGTGCTGCAATGGTGAGATCTTTATCAGTGTAAATTTGCAGTGGTGAGACATTGAATGATGTGTAAACAGTGAGAACTAGGAATGATGACTCTGGTGGATTCAATTATTAGAAATGTCACATTTGAATCATCAATGAGTCTTGGCTGTGGTAGTGAGATGGAGGCAGTAGGATCTTGGAATAATGAGAAATAAATCATTACTGGGAGCTTCATGTGGCGGTGATAAAATGAATTGTATGTCACCATTCAGTTGTATTTGGTCGTGTGTTATGTCTCACTATTGGAAAATGTGTTGGTGTGAAATTTCATTGTGGTGTGAAATTTAGAAAAGGAAATAAGTCATCGTTCAGCTCCCAACGGTGAGACCCATATCTGGCGGTTACTAATCTACACCAAAATTAATTAAACATATAGTTAAATAAAAATTAAATATAAGAAATTGAACATTAATTAAATCAAAATAAAATAAAATATTAATATTAATAAAAATAAATTTTATTAAATAAATTTTTCTAATTTAAAATATAAATTAACAAAAAAATAAAAAAATTAAATTAATAAATAAAATTTAATAATTTAAAAACTAAACGAAAATTACAAACCGTGTTAAATTAAAAATAAAATAAATTAAATATTTATATGCCCAAAAATTAAATAGAAATAAAACATTAAATTTAATGAGGGTTAAATTAATAATTTGAAAAAAAAATGAAATACTTAATTTGATAATTAAAATTAAATTATATGAAGTGAAAAAAATTAAAAGATTAAAAACAAAATACGGTATTTTTTTAATTAAAATAAAATAAATTGATTTAAGGATTATTTTATAATGATAAACAATGATACAATTTTTATTTAAGAGACAATAATAATATAAACCTAAAAAGTAATTAAATAATTAATGAATAGAAAATTAAGTAAGAAAAAATTGACAATTTTAATAGCTAATAATACAAAACTGATTATAAATTATGATTCATTAATGAATTAAACTACTATATTATTAATGTGAAATTATTTAAAAACACTATAAATAAAAAATTAAATAAATAAAATTTAAAATTAAATATGTGGAAAATAAATGTATTTAAAGGCCACATAAATTCCCACACACATAATCATTGATTTTCTTCAATCAATTTCATGAATTTTTTATTTTTAAAAAAGAAATATTTTTTTACAAACAGCTCAAAATGAATCATGTCAAGGTATTTTAAAAATTGAGAGGGATAAAAACTATGAAATATTCTTTTCAAATGGAATTTTTCAATGGAATTTTCAAAGGAAATCAGGCTTAAATTCAAATACCCACTAGGATATCAATGAAGCAAAGAACCATCACAACTGAGGATGTCGATCATATTATATGAATCCAATTATTTAATTACTTCAATTCAAGTTTACGTACTAATTATAAGAGTGAAAACAAGTTAAATATAAATGGAAATATAATAATAATAAGAGGAACCTTTTAATTTGACTTTCTAATTTGTTCCAAAAGTCAATGATTTAATTAATATTTTTGAATATTTTTATTGATTCAACATCATTGATTTTATATATGTTGATTTTCCCCTTCTTTATATGGATTTCAAAATTCACCTCACCTTAATGAACTCATTTTTGAATAAAATTTAAATTTATTTATTTATTTTACCCATCCATGTTAGTTGTGAAAAGCATTGTTCATATAAATTTATTATAAATTTTCAGAGGGCTTAGACACACACACACATAATTCCTAGTGTCTCAGAGGTTCACTTTGGGTTTCCATTTTACCATTTTACACTAGTTCTAAATGACTTTTAATATTAAATATTATGGTGGCTCACTGGGGTTTTTTTAAATAAAATGTGAGTCCCCTACTTTGATGTTCCAATTTCCAGTTCCCTAAGATTATAATCAAAGATCCAAAAATATCAATCATATATCACACCAATTCTTAGTTCCTAAATAGAATATTCATAAAAACAGTAATAAACATCACTCATAAATCATTCATCATCAATAATTTTAGATTCAATTAAACCCCCAACTACTAGTGAGTAATTATCCATTAGGAAAGACTGAATTAACTGGTGAATGAAAACTAAATAACCTCTTATTGTGATTGAATTTGGAAAAAATGACAATTTTTTACAGAAACAGATTATTAGATTTAAAGGGCATTACTTCTAACTCATGGATTAAAATAGAAATTAATGACCCTCTCCCACACACATAAAATATTATTTTTCCCCATAAGATGAATTCTATGATGGAGAAAAACAATATTACCTTCAAAAAAAATAATTATTTTCAATTATTTAGTTATGTGATGTGTCCAATGTTCATAGTGAGGTTCAAATAGTGTGATTCCCACAATAAATATTTGACAATAGATTCAAAAAATCATACATTAACTTTGAAGACATTGAGTATGATTTTACTATCATATTTTATATGTAGGATGTGAAAAAAAATTATCATAGTGAATTGGGTGTAGCAATTTTAACAGATTTGTTTCTATTTTATTTTCAACAACATATAAAATAATATCATAAGAACCCAACATTGAAAAACATATTCACATAAGAGCATATTGTAAGGGGTAACACTCCCCACACTTAATTTCATAGAGTATTTAAATTTCAGAAACAAAGTAGAAAAAGTTATATTAATAAATCAACAAGTACTATAGTTTCTAGAAGTAATATCACATCAAAATAGTGATAAGGAGAAGTAGAAAGATGATCCAAAAATAAAAATATAGAACTTAACAGATTAAATTCTTTCCAGTGAGACTCTACCCTGCATCTCCTAGTTTCTTGAGTATAAAATGGAGGAATGGTCCTCTAATAAGACCTCTAGAAACTTTCTAAAAAATACACTAACTAGGAAGACCTAGAACTTCTTTCCTGAAAATAAAAAGTAAAAAAGATTGAAAAAAATAATCACATTATTATTATCCAAACAAAAACCAAATAAAAACCAAATAAGGACAATGTTTTGACTCCCATGAAGCACTTAATTCTACATCTTCAGTTAAATATAAATGAGATCATGTTTCCAAGCACATAGATGGAAGCAAAGGGATTTGGTTATCCATCAAAATTATTTTTAGCTCTTTGACCATTAACCATAATTGGAACATTTTCTTCTCAAAAGATTTCAAATACTACATTTGTTAAGACTCAAAAAAAAATAAATGATACATAATAAATAGATTTCATCTTTTCTGGAAAGAGCTTATGTCTAGAATTAAGGGGTAACTTCTATTAAATATTGAATTGTTTGTTCTCAATGAAAAAATAAATAAAAATATTGTAATACTATTTGTAACTCCATGATTTATCATATGACTCATTCTTAATATAATCAAACTCACTCAACTCAAAAACTATCCTATCTCCAACACTATTAAAATAAAAATTCAAATCCTTAATATCCCAATATGACTTGTATTGAAACTTCACAAGAAAATGTCAATATTTCCCCAATATAAGAATGTTTGGAGACATACCAATTGGGGTTTTGACAACTATTATATATTCCCATAAATCCCCATAGAACTTCGAAGAGCATTCCTTCTTAGATTTTGAAACATTTTTCTCGAGAATCATTTTCTTCTCTCTAATTGAGATTTTTACCTTTCCACTAGATTGTTGATGGTAGGCAGTACCGTCCCTATAGTAGCGTCCATATTATTCCATTAAATCATTAAATGTATATTTCTTAATGTGGGAACCATTCTCTGTGATGAAATCTCTTGGCACCCCAAATCACGAAATGATGTCATTTTTGACAAATTGTATTACACAATTATATTGATAGTCGGGAATTACTGCTGCATCAACCCACATTGAGACATAATTAATGGCCACTAAAATATACTCATTCACATTATATAATGTAAATCATCAAATAAAGTGTAATCCTTAAAAATAAAATATTCCTACTTCTAAAATACCATTTTATGTCATCTAATTCTTTCTCCTGACATTTCCCATCCTTTAAAATCTACCATAGCCAATTACATAACTCCTTGCATCCTTGAATACTGCAAAACAATGAAATCCATCATGAAGGAATTTTTTAGTTATCCACTCTCCTTCATGATTTCCTCCCCAAGGTGATGAGTGAGAACACTCCAATAATGGAAGCATCTATTTAACTTCCACATACATTATGAAAATCCCATCAACACATATCATAATAAGTAAGGGTTCATCCAAAAAATAGTACTAAAGATTTGAAATGATTTTATATTTTTTTTCATAATTGAAAAGTCCTTTTTAATTAAACATTCTTCTATAAAATTATAAGGCTCTTCATACTGGGAAGAATTCCTAATCGAGACAGCTAGAATCTTCTCCCCAAGAAAAAAAAATTATCTCCCATGTATGTTCATAGTGGGTGATAGGAATCCTAGAAAGGTGGTCTGAAACTAAATTCTCATATACTTTATTATCAATAATTTCCACGACAAACACTTATCATAGAATAATCCACCTAATAAGACTTGGTTGTTTCCTTATATAGTAGATAATTTACGGTATAATGACCAATGATGATTATGACTTTGGAACCTAAGAGATACATCCTATAATTTTATAGAAAAAATACCATAGCTAACAACTCTTTCTCAGTTGTGGTGTAATTACTTTTTTCCAAAAATTATAGTCTTCTAGCAGAATAAACCACTTGTAACCTCTAATCTCTCCTCTTTCCTAAGACAGTTGCAACAACCATGTCACTTACTCACACATTTTTTCAAAAGGTAATTTATAATCTGAAGTAATGATGATAGGTGATAAAGTGATTTGTTTATTTAGAAAATTAAATCATTCCAAAAAAATCATAATTCATAAAGGGTGAAATGTTTATAGAAAAATAAGAAAAATATCTTTTTATTTTTGAAAAGTACTCAATAAACCTTTTGTAAGAACTATAAATCCCTATGAATCTTCTAGAACCCTTATCATTTTCTGGGGGTGGTATTTTTTTAATAACATAGAATTTGGAAGTGTCTACCTCCAAACCTCTCTTCGACCCCTATTGTACAAAAAATATACCTTTAGTTACCATGAACTAGCATTTAACTATGTTAATAACTAGGATGGACTCTAAGAATCTCTCTAACACTAATTCAAAAATTTTCAAACATGTCTCAAGTGTGATACCAACTATAGAGAAATCATCCATGAATACCTCTATAATCCCCTAAATCATATCAGAATGTATTTCCATTATATATCATTGAACTATAGATGGTTAACCACATAATCCAAAAGGAATATCCTAATAGGAATGTGTCCAAAGGAGAATGAGAAGGTAGTTTTCTCGTGATTCCCTAGGGATACATGGATTTGGTTTTAACCAGAATAGTCATCCACAAAACAAAATAATTATTTTCTAGAAAATATCTGAATCATTTGATCTTGTAAGGGCATTAAAAAAGGATCCTTCCTAGTGTATTAATTGAGCTTCCTATAATCAATAGAGACTCTATATTTGGATTCATTTTTCACTTGGATTTACTATTTTTTCATTATTTATTATTGTGAAACCTCTTTTATTTGGAACCACATCGAACAACCTGAAACTAAGACTACTAGAAATGGAATATATAATTCCGTTATCTATTATCTTAATAACTTATTCTCTCATAACTATATTCATGTTGGGGTTTAGTATTCTTTTACACACAACTCGAGGGTTGTTGTCTGATCCTATAGAGATCTTGTACATGCAGAAAAAAGAGTTAATCATTTTTTATCAGCTATGGACCATAATTATTTCCAGAAAACCAAAAAAAATTCACATATTTTTATTTTAATTCATCTTATATTATGATAGGTAGTGATGAATTTTCATCTAGAAATGAATATTTATGGTTTGATGGGAGAGTTTTAATCTCTTAATTAAAGAATCATGAAAAATATTGTAACTCTCTTTGTAACTCCATCATTTATGACATGATTATATCTTCATATAATCTTGGGAAAATTCCTACTCAAGTCAACGCTTCATATCCTCCATCATAACAATGATGTGATAACACATCTCCCCGGGCAGCGACTCCTCATGGTGACCAGCGTTGAATACTTGGCTTCTGGTTGATCGTGCTAGGGGAACACGACATCAGAATATTCAGTAGAATTTTATTCTTTAGATTCTTTATATGGGTTATATATTTAATAGAAGTGGATGGAGGCTCTGCCTCGCGCAACTTCTTCATGTGATGATGATAGCATGTCTACCAGCAGAAAGATAGGTGGATCTCTACTGGTATTAGATCGAGCATCGTCTGACTTCGTCTTCAACATATGTTAGTACAACTTCATCATTAGCATATTTATCCTCATGTGGTGGAGGAATCTATCTAATATATGGGGTTGATTACCATGGAAATGTATTCTGCAATGGTGATCCGTGGTTTTTTCTCTCATCTTCAATGAGATCTTCAACGATTGATCTGGATTTCCTAATCTGTGGTAGTTCGATGCTAGTAGTGAGAAGATGAAGATCTAATGGTGATTCATGGATATGATAAAATGGTGAGGTCATTATCATTGTTTCTTTTTCAGTGGTGAGACATTTAAAGAATTCTGAATATTGAGAACTATGAAATATGACTCTGGTGGCTTCAATTATTAGCGGTGACACATTTGACTCATTGGTGAGTCATGGCTATGATTGTGAGATAGAGGGAGTAGGTTGCTGGAACAATGAGAAAAGACTAATTATTGGTATTTTTATGTGGCAGTTAGAAAATGAAATGGAGGTCACCATTCGGTTGTAGTTGGTCATTATTTATGTCTCACTTTTGAAAAATTGTTGTTGTGAAATTTCCTTACGTTGAGAAAGTTTGGAAAATGAAATAAGTCATTGTTGGGATCCTAATAGTGAGACCCATATCTGGCAGCGACTATGCTACGCCAAAATTAATAAAACATAAAGTTAAATAAAAAGTAATTATATTAAATTTAACATAAATTGAATCACGACCAAATAAAATATTGTGATTAATGCAAATTTTATTTTATTATTTAAATATTATTCTAATTTAAAATTTGAATTAATAAAAACTAAAAAATTTAAATTATTTAAAAACAGAATGTAATAATTTATAACTAAACTAAAATTAAAAACCGAATTAAATTAAAAATAAGGGAAATTAAATATTTTGATAATCAAAAATTAAATAGAAATAAAACATTAAATTTTAAGAGAGTTAAATAAAGAATTTAAATCAAATTAAATACTTAAATTGATAATTAAAATTAAATTATATAAAGAGAAAAGAAATAAATAATTACAAATTAAATAAAGTAATTTTGTAATTAAAATAAAACAAATTGATTAAATGAATAGTTTATAAAGGTAAAATTTGATAAAGTTATTATTTCATAGTCAATTATAATAGAAACCTAAAAAGCAATTGGAGAATTAATAATAGAAAATTAATTAAGACAAAATTTATATCATTAAAGGCTATGAATACAAAACTAATTATAAACAATGATTCATTAAGGAATTTAAATATGAGATAATTAGAGTAAAATTATTTAAAAACACCATAAATAATTAATTAAAAAATAAAAAACTTATATAAAATATGTGAAAAATAAATGTATTTAAAGGCCATATAAATTCCTTGACAAATAATAATTGATTGTCCTCAATCAGTTTTCTGATTATTGTATTTTTAAAATAGAAACATATTTTTTTACAAACAGCTCAAAATGAAGCATGTCAAGGTATTTGAAAAAATTCATAGGAACTAAAACTATGAAATAGGCTTTTCAAATGGAATTTTCCAATGGAATTTTCAGAAGAAATCTTACGTAAATTAAAATACCCAATAGGAGATCAATGAAGCAATGAACTATTCACAACTAAGGATTTCAATCATCATATATGAATACAATTATTGAATTAAATGAATTAAAGTCCAAGTCCTAATTCTAAGAGGTATAGAAAGTTAAATATAAGTAAAAAATACAATCCTAACCAAAGGAACCTTCTACATTAATTTTCTCCTTTGTTACAAAAATCAATTCTTAAATTAAATTTTTTTGAATCACATTATTGATACAACTTAAATGATATCATGTTAGTTTATTTTCCCCTTCTTCATGTGGCATTAAATATTGCCCAAACATTAATGAATTCATTTTTTTGAAAAAATAAGTACTTTGTTTATTTATTTTACCCATCCATGTGACTTATGAAATGCATTATGTAAATCCACATATTAGAAATGCACAGAGCACTTACACACACACACACACTTAGTGCCTATTGTCTCATAGGGTTGCTTTGGGTTCCCATTTTCCCATTATACTCTAGTTTCTAATGACTTATAATATTAAATTTTAAGTTATCTCCCTAAATTGTTTTTAAATAAAATGTGAGTCCCCTATGATGAAATTCAAAATTCATGTTCCCTATGGTTATAATCATAAATCCATAAAAATCTATCCTATATCACTCCCATTATTATTTATTAAATATAATATTCATAAAAATAGTAATAAATTTCACTCATATATCATTAATCTAAAATGATTTTAGATTTAAAGAAACCCATACAAACTATTGAGTTATTATCCATTAGAAAATATTGAACTAAGCATATAATGAAACCTAAAAAACCATATATTTTGAATGAATTTTGAAAAAAAATGATAATTTTTTAGAAAAAAAAGAGAAGAGTTTAAGGGGATTACTTTTAATGAATAAATTAAAAAAGGAAATTAAATACCCTATCCCCCACTCTTAAAACAAAAAATTGACCCCAATGATGAATTATATGAATGAAGAAAATAATTCTACTTTTAAAACTAAAAAATTATTTCTAGTTTAGTAGTTATGTGATATGTACAAGGTTTATAGTGATGTTAAAACATTGTAATTACAAAAATAAGCATTTGAAAATAGATTAACAAAAACACATATATTATCATTTAAGATAGTCAATTGAATTTTACTATTCAATTCAAAATGTAGAATTTGAAAAATTTTGGTATATAGTTAATTCGGTGTAGAAATTTTAACAAATTTATTTTAATTGTATTTCCAATATAATAAAAGATAATATGATAATAAATTAGTATAGGAAAAAAAATCACATAAGAGAATACAATATCGGGTTCAACTCTCCCACACTTAATTTTGTAGTGGGAATAAATTGAGAAGTAAAGAAGAAAACTCTTCTTTAACAAATCAAAACAGAGTATAGTTTCCAACATTAATAAGACATCAAAATACTAATAAATAAAAGTTGAATGATGATGCAGAAATAAAATTATAGAAGTTACTAATTAATTTTTTTCCAGTGAGCATTTACCCATAATATCCTTGTGGCATGAGGATAAAATGGTGTACTACTCCTCCAATTAGACCTCCAGAAACCATTTAAAAATACACATACTATGAATACCTTGAAATTATATCCATGAAATACATAGTATTAAAGATTGAGAAAAAAATCACATTATTCGTATAAAAAACAAACGAAAAAACAAAAAAACCCATGTGTTGACTCTCATGAAGCACTGAATTTTATGTCTTCGGTTAAAATTCAATGAGAACCAATTTTCAAAAACACAGATAGATAAAAATCCCTTTCGTTATCCTTCAAAATTATTTTTAACTCTTTGATTGTTAACCATTATTGTCTTGTTTTCTTATCATTAAAATTAAAATGATCCTTTATTAAGACTCTAAAAACAATAAATGATCCAAACTACATATATTTTATCTTTCCTAGAAAGATCTTATGTTAGGAATTAAATAGGACCCTCTATCTAGGATTTAATTGTTTGTTCGGAATTATAGAATCATTAAAAATATTATAACTCTCTTTGTAATTCTAGATTTATCATAAGACTCTCTCCTGATATAATCTAACTGAGACAAATCATGAAATATTATCTCTCCACCACTATTAAAATCACAATTCAAAGCCTTAAGAACCCAATATGACATGTGATGCAACTCCAAAAGAAAACAACAGCACTTCCAAAATAAAATAATGTTTAGAGATATACCAATTTGGGTTTTTAGAGCTATTATATGTTCCCATAAAGCCATATATAACTTAAAATAACCTTCCTTCCTAGAGTTTGAATCATTTTTCTCCAGAATATTTTTCATCTCTCTATTTGAGATGTATACATATCCCCTAGATTGTCGAGGGTAGGTAGTACCAGTTCTATGGTTTCATCCACATTATTCCATTAAATCATTTAATGTTTATTTCATAATGTGAGAACCATTATCTTTGATTAAATCTTTTGGCACCCCAAATATTGAAATAATGTAATTTAAAAAAAATATTGCATTGATAGCTTGATTTTCGGGAAGTGTTGCTGTCATAACCTATGTTGAGACATAATCATCGGACACTAAAATAAACATATCCCCATAATATGATGAAAATCATCAAATAAAGTCTAATCCCCCCCAAAACCAAATATTTATACTTCAAAAATACTGTTATATGGAATCCCATACTTTCTCTAGACATTTCACAGACCTTAAAATCTACCATATTCAATTACAAAACTCATTGCAACCTTGAATAATGTAGAAAAATGAAATCCATATTGAATGACTTTTTTCTACCCTTTCTCCCGCATGATTTCCTCCCCAAGGAGAGGAGTGAAAACTATATAATATTGAAAAACATCTTTCTATTCCATATAAATTCTCAAAATCTCATTATCACATATCTTAAGAATTAATGGTTTATACCAAATATAGTACTTATGATTGGAAATGAAATTATTAATTTTTATATTTTACAAGTCCTTTGAGATTACACTTCATTCAGGAAAAATGGAATGTAATTTAGACTGGTAATAATACCTAATAAAGACAGCAAGAATCTTATCACCTGGAAAAAAAGAATTTATCTCCAAGAAAAATACAATTTATCTCCCTTAGATCTTCACAGTAGGGATTATGAGTCCTAAAAAGGAGGTGTACAACTAAATTATAATCTATGTTATTATCTATAATTTCTTTGTCAAACTCATATAATATAATAATCCACATAAAAATCATTGGATTTCCTCCTTATATAGAAGATACTTAAATATAGAATGACCATGGAAGATTATGAATTTGGAACCTAAGATATACTGCTTAAATTTTTATAGAGAAAAGATCATATTTAACAACTCTTTCTCAATAGTGGTGTAATTACATTTTGCTTCATCGTTTAGTATTCTAGAAAAATAAACCACATGTAACCTATTATCTATCCTCTTTCTTAAGTCAGCTTCAACAACCATGTCACTTCCTCACACATTTTTTCAAAAGTAATTTCAAATCCGGATTAGTGATGATAGGTGATAAAGTGTGTTTTTACATTAGAAAATTAAATAACTCCAAAATTTTTTGATAAAACATAAAAGTTGAATGCTTTATAAGATAATAACACAAGGTCATTGTTAGTATGTAAAATTCCTTAATAAACCTATAGTAAAAATTAGAATGACCAAAGAAGTTTCTAACAAACTTAACATTTTCAGGAGGTGGTATTTTTGAATAACTAAAACATTGGAAGTGTCTACCTCCAAACCTCTCTTGGACACCTAATGTACCAATACTAAACCTTCAGTGACCATGAAATATCATTTATCCAAGTTAATAACAATGTTGGTATTTAAGAATATCTCTAACACCAACTCAAATATATTTATACATGTATCAAGTGTGATGTCAACTATAGAGAAATCATCCATGAATAACTCTATGATCATGTATATCGTATCAGAAAATATTTCCATCATAGATTTTTGAATGGAAGATATAGCACCACATAATCATAAAGGAATCTTCTGGTAGAAAAATTTCTAAAGGGGAATGTGAAGGTAATTTTCTCTTGATCTTATAGGGAAACAAAGATCTGGTTATAGCATGAATATTATCCACAAAACAAAATAATCAATTTCTAGAAAATTTATCAAGAATTTGATCATGTAAGGGAATATGAAAATGATCCTTCCTAGTGTATGAAATGATATTTATATAATCAATAGATACTCTCCATTTGGTTTCATTTCTCACTTAGATTTATTAAGTTTTATTTCATTTTTTATTATAGTGAAACCTCATATTTAGAATGAAATTTATCAAACTAACACAAGTAATGTCAGAAATGAGATATATGATTCCCTTATGTAGAATCTTAATAACCTCCTCTCTCGAAAATTCATTCACGTTGAGGTTAATACTTCAATGACATTCTACTCTATGTTTGTGGTCTGGTCCCATAGAGATCTAGTATATGTGTAAAAATGGATGATGATTTTCTTATCAGCTATGGACCAATATAATTTTAAAAGAACCAATAATTTTTCCTCTTGGATTTATTTTAATTCATCTAACATTATGATAGGTAGTGATAAATTTTTATCTAGAAAAGAATATTTATGGTGTGATGGGATTATTTTAAGCTCTAAAGTGGGTTCCTTTTCACTTAAAGGAATACTCCTTTGGATTTTAGATTCATGGTCTTATACATACCTCTTATACAGATATTGTAATGTGGAAGGATTTGGAATTTCATGAAAATATTTTAAATTTTCATGACTATTTTCCAATATGGATAGCTCAATTTAAAAATATTCCAGTTCATAACTCTAGATATTTATTAAATCATAATCATAAATTTGTTTTATAATCCCATCCTCTATTAAAATAATTGTAGAAGAGTTTTCAAAATCATAATCAACCTGATGTTCTCTCAAAAATTGCATATGTTCAAAAAAATATGAAACAACTCCAGATACGGAAAAAATAGGATTGTTTTCATGTTCTATAAAATTTTACAGACTCTCAGTTGGATCAACTTCAATAGTGTTTTAAATTTTATTTTTATCTTATAAATTTATTTCCTCAGAATTGGATTGTTTTTTATATTCTTCTAATTTTTAAATTGAATTTTCAGCTTCTACGGACTCCACCCAAGAACAGTTTTGAAAGAAAGTTGTTCTTTTAAATTGTTTAATGTCGTTGAATTATTCTTGTTTATCCCCCATTTTAAAGATCAATTAACCCTTGTAAACATCTATTAATTCTCCAATAGATTACAAGAAGGGCCTACCAAAAATGATGGTCACATATTGGTCAAAATCCATGTCATCACTAAGAAGTCATATGGAAGACAAAGCTTTCCTACACTAACTCATAGTTCATATATCATTCCAACTGGATGTGTGAATGAGTGGTTAGAAAACTATACAATGAAATTGGTGGATTGAAGATAACCGAATGTAAACTATTTAAATATCTAGAAAGGCAGAAGTTTGATACTAGAACATAAGTAACATAAGAAATTAAGTAGACCACTATTCCATAATGTAAATGGTATGACAAAAATACCAGGGTCCGTGAGCTGAGATGAGATTTTATTTTGGGTAATTGTGATACCCGATTCAGTGAGGCTATATGTGGAAGATTATTCTATATACCTTTTCTTAGTAATAATTTTTTATGATAATTAATATATTATAGAAGTTGAATAAAGGCTTGAATAAAATTGATATTCACTTGGAGCATGGAAATAATCCTATGGAACTAAAGAAGTTCAAACTTGTTGTTACTTTTGGGATTCATTTTTTTTGGGAATGGGATGGGTGGGAATAGTTCCTAAGAAGTGATGTAATGTCCCCTAATTTTTCTATAACTTTACCATTCCCTTTATTCTCTGTACATTCAAAAAATCAGATTGAATTTTAGGTGAAAAAATTAAATTTTAATAATCTTAATCACTTCTCTTTTTATTTTTATATTCATTGTTCAAATATTTTTATTTCCATATTTATTAAATTTCTAAATTTTTCTATTTTTAAAATTATTTTTAGAATTAGTTTGAGTATTAATCAGACTTCAAGTTATCCTACCTAGGACATTCTCCATAAGGTTTATTTTAGTTGTGATGTGTACCCTACATTTTTCCCTCTAATTCACACCCCTATCAATTGCCCCATTTGAGTTTTAATATTTTTCATTATAGAATTAGATTTAATATTTTTTTAATAATATTCTTTATATTATGTTGTGTTTTAAACTATTAATCTTGAGAATCCATTCTATTTAATTTTTTATCCAACATAGAGAACATATTTTCGTCAATGTTCCCTAGTGAATTGGAAGGTTCATCCCTCTATTGGTTTTGCAATTGTTTCCTAGGTTTGTTTTGGTAGACAGGGGCAGCAGGATGAATAATCATAAATTTTTCATTACATGATAAATTTATACTATTCCTATATCCTAGGATAAATCTGTTTCAAAATGGATCATCATTATAACGCACCCAGCGACCATAATTATAAAAAATTACATCTTCTTATGGGGATGTCATATCAATTTTAGGATAGTAGCTTTCATTATGCCCAAACATGGCACACAAGGAACACTAGTCCCAATGATATCGGTTTGGGTTTTTAAAACCCACATGGTTTATATATTGTTTCACATTTTTGTTCATGAACATTGGGAGTTGGTTTTTTATATCAGCAAGTGAGTATAATTTTCAACTATGAAACCTTTTTTGTTTCCATTTCTATTCACTATTCTCCCCATTAGTTTCTACGATAAGATTTTAAAGAAGGTTTATCAAAAATTTATCTCAAATTTTCATCATACTTGTCATTATAATTACTCCCAGGTGATTAGTAAGCCATATTTTAAGCAGAAAAAGATAATCCTTCATAGAAGGTGTCTGTGATAACATGGTATGGGAGTAGATGATGGAGAAACTACCTAAGCAGGCCCCTGAATTTGTATCAAGCATCATGGATGGATTCATCATCCTCATGGTAGAAACTAGTAATTTTATAGACCAGTTCTCTCTTAATTTTTTTGAGGTAAAAGTTAATTATAAAATAATTATATACCTGTTCCCAATTATCAATGATTTTCTAATCTAGACTCAATAACCAATTTATATCATTCCCTTAATGGAAAAGGTAAATACTCTCATTATTATCTAATTTTAGGTGAGTTATAACACTATAATATGTATCATATTTTTATAGAAGCCACTAATATAGTCTAGTTAGTATTCTATAAATATCCCATTAAAAGCTTGCAATAAAGATAAGTGAGACTATTTGAGTTCAATATTTCTAGCTCTATATGGTATTGTAATGGATTATAGGTTTCGTGAAGCTTTAGGGGGATGGAATTCACTCATCCCAGGACTCGTTATCTTATCATTTAGTTTAGGAAATAAATTTGGTTATTATTAACATGAAATCTCTTTTATATGTTTTCCATTTCATTTTTATTTTTATTTTTGGGAGCACATAGATGCTTTTTAATTTTAGGTTTCAAGGGTTGTAACCTATCTATGATGAATTTGTTTTCATACAGTATGACATAAAAATGAAAATTCATCAAATAAATACCTATATAATAAAGAATGTAGTATATGTATATTAAATTAAAAAGAAAAGGAAAATAATAATAGAAACATGGAGTAGTGAATGAATAAAATTATTAATAGTTTTCATGGATTTTTTTATGATTTTTTTTTTCAAAAATAATTTCGAATAATTTGATCACTTAAATACTTTACATGTAATGGAACCAAATGTTTGAAATTCTCTTCATTGAATGTAATCCAATGTTTAAACATATATATCCCATATTTACTACTATATAGTGGTATGCAAGGTCAATCTCACAGGAAGGCTAAAAATAGTATTGAGTAAACAAATTTTCAAAACATGTCAACTGTAAATAGTAGAATAATTTTCTAATTTTATTTTACCTTATGTTGATATTTTTATGATGACATTTGGATGAATAAATATTTTTAAAAATAGCTACTTTATTAGGAGAAAATATGATCAAATAGTGAAACATTATAGAGAAAGTGAAGAAGGTACACAATTCCAAAAAAATGTGTGGGGAATTAATAATAATGGTGTAGAAATTAATATCCTCTTTAAGAAATTCTAATTGAGTTTTGAACCAATAAAATGTATCAATCTCCCTCACTGATAGATGTATCATGAAATAAAATTAATCGTGTAGTTCTCCACTCCAAGAAACAATAATATATAATTTATTTTGAGATTAAGTAATTTTAGAAAATTTCAAAAATTGTTATCGATGATTTTGAAATTAAAATATAGAGAATATCATTCATTATCAATCTGTTCAAAATAACATAGAGTATTGAAATTTAGTACAAGTGGTACAAAATCAATTTAGGTTTTAATAATCATAATCACTTTGCCAGTTGAATCTGATTCTTAGATGAATGAATTAAAAGAATATGTTAAATAAAATATCCAGTAGAGTAAATAAACCCCCAAATAAAAAGTTTAATAATCCTACAATCATATGAAATTCAATGAAATGATCATTATAGTAATAAAAAGATGAAAAAAATAAAATGAGAAGATATATCCCTCTATAAAATGGTCGAAAAGGTGCGGTTTTTCAGAGTCAGGAATCAAATCTTTATCATACATTGGATTATTCTTCTTTCTAGGTCTCTAAGAAGATCTATAAGAAGTGGTTGAATGAATTTTTTGATTGATCCAGATATCTCGCTTCTGTTTTCTGCATCTAATTTTAATCCATCATCATCTCTTACTTAGTGACCAATAGTAATTACTGACTTCAATTATTCTTCAATGAGTCACTGATCATCTGTCTTAATTTTATATCATGCTTGTTAGGATAGAAGATCCTTTCTAACTAACTTCTATCAGCAGTTGGAATGAACTTGGGTTCAATTCCAAATTTTGATTGAATCTACATAAAATATATATATATATTTAGATTCTACGATGTTTATAATTATACATTTTAAAAATATTAATTATTTATCTAATTATTGTTATAATTACTATATTATAGATAATATCAAATTCGTAAGTTAATTAATTGATATTTATTATTTATCATTAATATTAATTAAATTATTATTATTTAAATTCATTATTTTTATTATATTTATTTTATTTTATGTCAAGAATTCATTAATTGTAACTATTAATTAAATTATGTAATTATTATTGTGCTTAATATTTTTTATCTTTTAAATATAATTATTTAATGTAATTATTTTATTTTGTAATTTAATGAAATATTTTTTTTAATTATTATGTATAATTTATTTTTTATGATAATTTTTAATATTATTATTAGATTAAAATAAATTATGAGTGTCATTAATTTTTATTTAATTATTTTATTGTGTTATATTATTTAGTTATTAATTTTATTAATTTTAATTATAATATTTTGATTTTAATTATTATTTTATTGTATTTTATTCATTATTTTTGGGATTGTTCATTATTTTTATTTTTATTCTATTTATTTATTTTTTTTATTTACTCATCCCATATCAATCGTGTAGTAGGGGGTTCTTCCTCCCCACGTTGAGGCTTCAGCTCCTCCGAAACACTACAATGATGGTGTCTGTCCCGCGGTGGCAGCACCTCGTGGTGACATGTAGGGACTCCAGGCCTTGTGGTGGCTCATGCTAAGGGATGTTGACATCAGGAGAATCAGCGGCATTTGATTCAAAATATCCCATATGTGGGTTGCGGCTTCAGTAGGTTTTTATGTTGGCTTAGCCTCATGTGGGTCCATTAAATGATAATTGTGGAAAATCTGGCGGTGAATAGAAAAGAGGATCTCCAACAGCGTTAGATCGATCATCAAGTAACTTCAACTTCAACCATATATGGTCTAGCTTCAAATTCAGCGTCGTCATCATTGAATAGAGGAGTAATATTTATGATCAATTGTAGTGATGCTCAGGGAAATGTATTCTACCACGGTGATTGGTGGTGAGATCTGCATTTCCAGATCTATGATAGTGGCTCATTATGGATGCTTTAGTCAGATCTTCGACGATTGCTCTAGATTTACTAAATGTGGTAGTTTGATATTGGGAGTGGCAAGCTACAGATCCTACGGTGAGTTGGGGATGTGATTCAATATTGAGATATATGGTGGTGTGACTTTGAAGTAGTGAGACATTGAAGGATGTTGAAACAGTGATAAATGTGAATTTTTTCTTTACTGCATCCGATTACTGGTGGTGAGACATTGGACTAAGCAGTGAGTGTTGGCTGTTGCAGTGAGACAGAGGGAGTAAGATGGTGAAATGATGAGAAATGACAAATTATTAAGAGTAGTATGTGGTGATGAGAAAATTATTTGGAGGTCACTATTGGGTTGTATATGGCCATGAGTTATGTCTCACCAATGGAAAAATGTCAGTGTGAAATTTCTTAATGGAGTGGAAATTTTCCAAAATATATGATTCAATGTTATTCATCCAATGGTGAGTCCAATATGTTGAGGTTACTTATTTACACCAAAATTATTAAAATATAATGTTAAATAAAATTTAAATATAATAAATTGAACATAATTTAAATCAAAACAAAATAAAACATAATGAATAATGAAAACAAAGGCAATTTATTATTTAAAAATTATTATAATTTTATTTTTGAATTAATAAAAACTAAAAAATTTAAATTAATAAAAAAATAGAATACAGTAGTTTAAAAATTAACATAAAACTAACACCTGAGTAAAATGGAAAAGTAAAAAATTAAATATTTTGATGCTTAAAAACTAATATAAATAAAAATTTGAATTAAAAAAAATAAATTCGGAATTGAAATCAAATTAAATAATTAAATTGATAATTATATTTAAATTATATTAAGATAAAAAAATTAAAATACAAAAAATTAAATAAAATATTTGGTAAATTAAAATAAAAAAATGATTAAATGATTAAATAATTAAAAGAAATAATCATAAATTTCTTATTTTATAGTCAAGTAGAATAAAAACATAGAATGTAAATAGATAATTAATGTATAGAAAATTGAGTAATAAAACTGATCATTTTAGAAAATAAAAATAAACAATTATTCATAAATAACGATTAATTAATGGTTTAATTAGTGAATTCGTTAGGGAATTAATTAATGAATGAATGAATGAATGAATGAATTAATTAATTAATGAAGTAATTAAAGTTTAATTATTTAAAATACACCATAATTAAATAAGTTAATTGTAAAAACAGATAAAAAATATGTGTAAAATGAATGTATTTAATGGTCACATCAATGAAGATAATTCAACCTTCTCTATCAACCTACTAAGCATAAATATGTATCAGGACCTCTAATAGAACTTTTGAATGGATAGTATGAAAAATGAGATCACCAAATATACATCAAGATGTCTTCTAGGACATCTAGTGAAAGTGGAAAAGAAAAAATCCAAGGGGATGATGAAACCATTACTCATACCTACAATGAAATGGGAAAACACCATGGAATTTATCACTAGTCCTCTAAATATGTCAAGAATACATAATGTTATCTTGGTAGTAGTGGATCATCTTACAAAGACTAGTCAGATCATTGGAATTCAAGAGGACTTATCACTCCATCAAATCACTAAGACATACATTAGTGAAGTGGTGATGCTGCACGAAACACCATAATTGATTGAATATGATTGAAACCCAAGATTTACCTCTACAATCATTGAGTGTCTCCACATTCTCTAAATAAAAATTTAAACTTTACCATGACTTTTCGTACTCAAATTGGTGTCCAATATGAGAGGACAATCTAGAAACATGAAGAAATATTGAGAGATTTTTCAATTGACATTAAAGGAAGATGGGATCAACATATTCCTCCGGTTGAGTTCTCATTAATTAATAGGTCCCACCCAAGCATCCAAATTAACCCCTATGAATCCCTTTGTGGGTAGAGGTGTTGGATACCTACATTCTAGGATGAAGTTGGGGAATGAAATCTCATAGTTCTTCAAATCTTTAACGAAATGATGGAGATTTTTAAAACCATTCAGTATCCCATCAAGGTTTCACATAGTGGATAAAGAAACTATGTTTATAATAATCGATGAGAACCATAGATTGGCATCGGAAACATGGAATTCCTCATATTGTCTCTATGGAATAATGTCATGATATCTTTTTTGGAATGGAAATCTTTGTCTAAGATACCTCAGCCCCTTTGTGATTCTTGATCACATCAGAGTGGTGGACAATCGAATTTCAGTCATTCATAACCTATCCCAAGTTCCTAATGTACTCAATTTATCCTTATTGAGTAATTATATTTCAAACCCCTAACATAAAATCAATCCATATTTGGTACCATTGGATAATGGTCTCTCATATGAAGAGATGTTAATGATGATCCAATATCGTAGAGACAAAGATATACAAAATAAGACAGTGCACCTTGTCAAAGTGTTTTGGAGGAACTAAAAGATTAAATAAGTGATGTGGGAACTGGAGGAAGTGATGAAACATAGTTATCCTTGTCTGTTATTCTGTGGGAAATAAAATAGTTTTGGATGATATTTCTGAGTGGGGGAATATTATGATGACCTAAACTGTTATAAATAAAATTCCCCTTTTGATTGAATTAAATGACTTGTTATGTAATAAAGACATAGAAAATACCTGCATTTCTTTGTTTTTATTATATCATTTCATATTTAAAGAAATTTTATACATCATTAATATCATAAATATATTTTTTGAACAATGGTCATGTGATTAGTATAAATATATGGTTTTAACCAATCTAATTGGCACGAAAAAATGAAGTGTTTCCCTTAACAAGTAGGATTGTACCCTATAAAGACCATTTATCATAGCTTAGGGGTATATATTAGAATCTGTCTTTTCCTTTGACAAAGCCCAAGCTAATATCCAACAATATAATCATGAGTAAAACTATTTACTAGAGAAGTTTGGTCTCATCTAGATCACATCCAAAACCATGTCAATTGAACCACCTCAAGAAAGTCTCACCATCATGCACCTTACACTTAGTGAGCCTATAGGTGTCTTAATGGGATATGTACCAAGACCCTCGAAATATTATTATTTATATTATTTTCAATGGAATAATTATAATATTTTTAACTTATTATTGTAACTTTATAATTTATTTTTAATTTAATATAATAATACACAAATAGTATTTTTTTACATAAAATCAAAATCAAATAAGTAATTTGTTATCATGAATTAATTTATATTTTAAATAAATAATATTTTAATAAAATATTATTATTGGAAATGATTTTTATATAAATGATCATAATATTTTTATGAAGTCAAATTTAATTTTTTAAGGGTTTGAAAAATGTTATGGTTAAAAAACCAAACATTTATCAATAAATGTAAATTATTATTATAAAAAATAATGTTATAGTATTTTGAAAATATATTTATAATATGAATATTATATTTAGAATTATAATAGTGAATTATCCAATGATGTTTTGTCATAATTTTTCTAGACAATCAAATTTTTTGTTAAAAATTAAATATTTTATATAAATACGGTGTGTATTATGACATAATAATGACCCAAAAGTGATGTTATAAATAATATATAGGGTAACCAAAAAAATTATGTTTTTCATTTATCATTATATTATTTTATGTTTATTTTAATAATTTTATAAATCCCTTAAGAATCCTAGAAAACCATTATTATATTTTATGATTTTAAAATAATTTATTTAACAGTGAGACTCACTTCCCCATAATAAAGGGTATTAGATTATTTTGTTCGATCCTAGGCCTTATCAAATAATGGAATATAATCCTATTTGTAAAATACCATTGTAAAAAACATCACCATCCCTACATTTTCTTACATGACTGTTACATCATTTAAAAGATAAATAACATAATAGTGTTATAGATCTCGGATCAAACTGTTTAGTGTCATCATAAAATTATTATCATACATAACATTTACATAATAAAACGCAAACATTAATTAATTTCATCTTATTTTTCTTATTTTTTTTTCAGAATTTCCTTAGTGAAATTATTCAGTTGAGTATATACATCAAAAAGGCGTGAGTTAAAAGCCGAGTAAGTGGGTAGATAAAAAAATAAATCAATATAACATGGGTAAACATAATAATCATCATCATAATATAAGAATGGGATAAAAATAATAACCCTGATGCGAATCATTAGATAATATCATGTAATGTGGCAACGTAGAAAAATGAATCATTATATCTGAGTGGTAAAATACCACACTTAGTTGTGAGCAGAGCTAGAATCATGTTCATGCATAACATATGTGCATATTCATAACATCACCATTGTGAACAAATATATAATCATATTATTGAATAATAAAAATTTTCTCATGAGTTACATCACACTATCTAATTTATTGGAGTGTCATATAATTCCGAGTGCACTTGTCAAATCAAAAAATTTAAATAATAATACATGCCACTTAGAACATATAACAAACTTTTTTCATAAAATAACCCATGGAAAAGAAATGGGATTCATAATAATTTCATTAATCATTCATTCTTGAATAGACTTTGGGGTTATAAAAATAATTTTTGAATATCATTCTTGGTATAATAATCCTCAATGTTAAGTGAAGTATAAACAATCTCAAGAGAATTAAAAGATGTGTTTTTTAAGAAGAGTAAATTGGGAAAACAATATATTCATTTATCATTAAAACAATTTGGAAACATGTATATCCTTAAAAGGAATAGGTATGGATAATTAAATATCATTTAAGGATAATTAAAAGAATATACATACTGAAATTGGTGTAAATGAGGTAAAACCCAAGGAAATAGAGTTGGGTTCAAGAATCCATGTACCTTATGTACAAATTCATTCATCAATTTAATCTTGGAGATAATTTATTTAGATTGAATAATTAATAAATATAGAATCTATTACACATTTATTAGATTTATTATAGTTATATTATGTTTTTATGGGCATTTTTATGAGTTATCTATTTTTATTTCATAGTTCGAGAGTGGTTGTTTTCATTGTTTTTAGAATCAGTTCACTTGTATACATGTATAGAAGATCATCTAAAATGAAAATAATTTTCCCGATCTAGAAATATATTTCATTATTGAGATTCCATAAGTTTAAGTGGAATTCTATGATTTTTTTCTTATATATGAGTATGATTCATTAGATAACATTTTAATGATAATTGTTTAGATTAATTTTGGTAGTTTTCGACCTCAAGGAACTTGTTTTTTTATGTAATATTATTTATATATGTTAGTTCCAAAAAAAATAATGGATTGAAAAAAAATTATAATATATTTTAACCATTATGATGTTTTTATTAACAACCTTGAAAGAAGTAAATTAAAATGAAATCTATTCATTCCCGAAGTCAATAAATTAACACCTCACGGACAATGTTTTCATTTTTTAGAAAAAATGGGGGAGGGGAAGAGGTTTGAAGATGGGATATTAAATTAACATAATAAAATTATAGTATATTTTAGATAATGTAGATATAATGCCAGTTGGAAAAGGTAATGTGAGTAAATAATAAGAATATATAAAAATTACAATATATTAAAAAAAATACAAGAGTATTTTACCTCTTGAATTCTCATCCTTGAGAACCTATTTAATGAAATTGAAATTTCAATTTTCATGAGAACAATGGCTCTGAGAAGTGGGGTATAGTCTTGGGAATATTACTAGGAATAGATTGTATAATCATGGAGGATTTAGGTGTGATAAGGAAGGGGGATGTGAGATGAGGAATTTATAGTTGGAATAGAGGAGTGTTTTGGTTTATTTTATTCATTAGTTTATTATTTTGTTTTAATAATATGGATTGTTTTGATTCCCTAGAATTAATATATTAAATGGAGAGGAAGGATTTTAGATTATGGGATTACATCAGCCATACATTATCCATCAATCTGTAATTTGTGTATTTGATAAATATGGTAAATTACTGTATTTCACTATTCACCAAAACTTCAACTTTTTTAAATAAACACAAAAAAAAAATATAAAATTTTTTCAACATGTAGAAATCAAAAATAAACTCTATTTCGGGTAAATAATTTTCAAAATAAGAGACATTTAATTTTTTATTCAAATCAACATTTATTATAAAAATATAAAACTAAATATTAGAACTGATTTTATGAAACTTTGAAAAATTAATTAAGGTCTCATAAAAAATATTCTAATCATAAGAAAACAAATATTTATTGATTAATAAATTTTATTAAAATATATTTCCATTCAAATTATTATATTAATTATAAAAATGTAATTATATTTATATTACTTATAAAAATACAATCAATTTATTTATCATTTTTAAATCCTATAATTACTTATTCCATGAAATAAATATATAATATTTTCATTCATAAGACACCAAATTTTTTTTAGTTTTTTATGAGAGGTTACTTTTTTGTATTATGAATTTATATTTATAATGGTCACAATTCTATTCCAGCAGTCAAGATACAATTCCAATAGTATAGGGTCATTAACTTATAGAAATACCACTTATTTCATTGATTCTTCATTTATGATTTTTTAATTGTGTTCACTATGTGATTTTATTTGATTTATACTATATGAATTAAATATATGAATTAAATTCCCATTGATAAAATTTGGGTTTTTTACATTCATCTTCTCTTATAAAATTTCTCCCTCAAAATTTAGTTTTACATACTATGGTGAAAAAAGTGTGGGTACTAGTCCTTAATCACATTCTTATAATCCCATGTTGTCTGTTATTACTTATGGTTTTCCTATAGTAATTTGACCAAATGATTAGTATTGTTAGGTAGAACATTATCTCTATAGACCATGATCTTCACCGGATTCTCCTCCTAAGAGAGGTCATTTTCCAACTATACCACCACTAAATTCATTACAAATAAGGGATATCGTGTGTTCTTCCTCAAAATAGATACGTGGAATATATCATGTACTTGAGAAATGGTAGGTGGAAGATCTAGTTGATAGGCCACAACTTTGACATAATGAATAATATAAAAAGAATAGATGTACCTAGGACATATCGTTCCTTTTGTCCCAAATATCATGATAATATTCCATAGAGATATGTAGAGGAATACCATGTCTCCAAGCTTAAACATTAGGTGATGTCTAAAATTGTTACCATAGATGTTCTGTCGACATTGGGCTTCCATGATGTGTTGCTGAATATTTTTTTCCTTTAATATCATTTCATCAACCAATTTAAGTAATATAAGCTTAAGTTTAGTGACTTCATCCCAGCTTTCTATTTTTTCTACATATTTTTCCATTAAAAGGATTTATATGGAGCCATTTGGATGATTGAGTGGAAACTTTTTATGTAAGATAACATGATATGAGGTAGGTGTTTGTACCATCCTAATTTTTATTCCTTAGAACATGCTGCCAACATGTCTTCTAGAGCCTGAATTGTCTATTCAGATTGTCCATCTATTTGAGGATGATATGTTTTTTTGATGTTTAGCTCGGTGTTTAGAGCATTTTGGATATTTTTCCAATACATATAGTTGAATCTGAGATCTTGATGGGATATAATTGATAATGGTAATCCATGAAGACTCCCCACATCTATAATGTATATTTTTGAATGTTCATCTAGAGATAAGTCCCATCGAATTTTGATAATAAGAGATGTCTTTATAAGAGGATCCACAACATCCCATATAGAATTACATTCTCATGATGTCTTCAGAAGTCCGATTACAAAGTCCTTGGTGATGTTTTCCCATTTCCATTTTGGTATGGGTATTGGTTTCTTCATCACCTTAGAATTCATCCTTTTAGCATTTTCTTTCTAACATATCATACACATTTATGTATATTCAGTGATATCCTTTTTTATATTGTCCCACCCATAGTTTTGTTAGAGATGTCGATACATCTAAGTACTTCCTTGGTGAATAGAGAATGATGAGCTATGTGAATAATTAAAAATATCATTATTTATATATGGATCAGATTGTAAACCAAGTTGTGAACCAAATATTAAGACTCCTTCCTCATTAATTTTGAAATCAAAGGATTTATATAATCTAATAGTTTCCACCATCATATGAATTTCAACATTATAAATTTAAGGACACGTTATTTTATCCACAAGGGATGTTTGATAAATATTTTGATAAAGGATTGATGAATTTCGTTCCTCAATGATTTTTATGTCCATCCATTGAAAATATAAGGATATTGGATCCTTTTTAATTCTCATAATTGATAATATCACATGATTATTTTATCCCAGAGCATCTTCTAAATTATATTCCTTTGAACGATGTTAGTGGATCGAGAAGTGGTAATCCTTGATGAGATCTAACCATCTTTTATGGAACATAATAACCTCTTTCAGTGTTAATATATATTTTAGGATTTTATTATTAGTATATATCTCACACTTCTCCCAGTAGAGATAATTCTGCTACATTTTCAATGTAGAGATCATAGATTCTAACTCCAAATCATGCATGGGAATGTTTTTTTCATGAATGATCAACTTAATGGATTCATAGAATATTACATTATAATTTTTAATTACTACACAACCTAAGCCTAAATTTTAAGCATACATATATTACACAAAGATTTACCCACTTATTGGTAGTGTGACTAATGGTGTAGTGATAAGACTCTTTTATATCTCTTTGAAGCAGTCTTCACATTCACCGAACCATGCAAACCTTACACCCTTTATATTCATCCTGGTTTGAGGGTTTTAAAATTATGATAAATTCTTCACAAATCATTATTAATACCCATGTATACCAAGGAAACTATTTATCTTTGTTACATATATTTTCCGGGGCGATTATTTTGTTTCAATTATCTTGAAAGGGTATGCAAATATTTCATTATCGGTGATAACATGCCCCAAAAATGATGATTCCTCCATCCATAACTCACATTTACTATAATTTTAATATTTTTTATCCCTTTACAATGTCATTATTATAGCATAACAATTATTTACCTGTTCCTCCATACCCCTAGAGTAAATCCTAATATCATCAATAAATAATACCAAAAAATATTATTGATGTAATATATAAAGAAATTATTCATTATGTAAATAAATATTGCTAGAACATTAGTGAGTCCAAAAAGAATCACTATGAACTCTTACTGTCAATACATTATTCAAAAGGTGTCCTTGGGAATATCTTCCTCCATCACCTTTAATTGATGATATCCCAACCAAAGGTCCACCTTAGAGAAATACATGTCTCTACACAATTGATCGATCGATTCACCTATCCATGAAAGGGTTTACTTTTTAATTATCATGATTTTGTGGAGGTCATGAAAATCAATGAAAAGGTTTATTTATCCATCATTATTCTTAATGAATATGACCAATTCACCCCTTAGAGAAGCACATGAGCATATAAAACCCTTATTTAGGATCTACTGTAACTACTTCATCAGATATTCCAAATCAACGGCAGTAATTCTATAATGTGTATTTGATATAGGTAGAGATATGGGAAGAAGTTCAATTGATAACTCAAACATTTGATTAGGAGGAGGACACGAAAATTCTTCATGGAACACATTAATGTAGTCCCTCACAATGTGAATATATTCAGGAATAATTTTATCCTTTTTCTCAATCATTCGAGCTGGATATTATTTCTCATAAATAATTAATATACGTACTTGAGATGATAATTATGAAGTAGATTCATCCTCCTCCTTACACATTTATATAATTGGAGGATGGTTCAGGATATTAAGAGTGATCTCCATCTAATAAAAATTGAAGTGTTTTTTATAAGGATATCCAATCTATGCCCAATATGGCATCGAACTCCACCAAATTAAGTAACACATGATTTTATGGGAAGTTATGACCAAAAATATTATTAGGGGATCATTTATATACTTTGGATGAAATAATTTCCCCTTTTTATATTCTCACATATAACTCATCCACCATATTTTGAGGTTTTGTTTGAATAATTATTCAAAACTTATAGGATATGAGAAAAAGTGGTGAACCAAAATTAAAAATTAAGTTTTCTATTCATGAGTGAATAACCATTTTACCTATCTCCCCATCATTTTTGGGCTCCACCTCCGCAGTAGTGATGGAATAAGTATTCACATTATACTTTTTATTTGGTGGTAACTATTTCTAATTACCCATAAAGAGTTGAGGATTAGTGAACTAGCTTGAACAGTTCCCTTTCTCCCAATAGTTGACTCATTGAAACATGGGTGGTTCTATCCTTTCCTCCACCACATTGTCCAGTATCCTCATGCCTATTTTGTATTAATGCACTGTGTGGCCTTCTCTCATAGATTTGAATCATTTCCCCATCATTTTGAGGCAATTCCCATGATGCGCCTACCCACATTTTTGACATGTGAGTGGTGGCTTTTTTTTCCAAATTTTTTATTAGATCCTCCAGCATGAAATTAAAACATTCATTTCTTATCAAAATAGTTATAGTACAACTCTCCAAAATTCATCTCCAAATTTTGGGAACATATAACAACTTCTTCATAACAACCAGATTCTCAAATTTCAATATCCTTTTGAAGGTATGGTTTTAAACCATTAAAGAATATATTTATTATTATATAATTATTGATAAAAAACTATAGGCACACATTTCAATAGTTGTGAAATTATATTCGTTGTCCATAATAGATTCACCTTCCATTTTATTCATCTCTAATAATTCTCTCTCCATTGTTGTATGAAGAGTTTCAAGGAAATAAATGTTTAGAAATAATTTCTTAAATTATTCTCACTTCATCTCTCCAATTTCAATTTTTAGCTTCATGTTCTTAATCAACTCCCACCGTTGATGGGAATCTCCATCCAAATAATATACATCTAGTATAGAAACCCATTATTTTCAAAACATTATCATTATATAACTCTTTTTGAATACATAAAAATTATACAAATAAACGTTAAAAGGCCATAGTTGGTATATTGCCTTTGGAAACATGGAAACATAAACACTTGTACATATGTGAGCTATATAATCTTCAACCCGGTTATTGTTGAATAGAACCCATATTAGACATATCAAACAAATTAAATATCTTCATAACCCGAGGAAAATAAAACATAAATGGATTGAGCTCAAATGCATAGAAAAGGTAAAGAAGGGAGACATGTAAGAATCAACATTATCATAAGGGTATGAGAATGTGATTATAACAATAGAATATCATACCCTACATATTAAATATCATAACAGACATCATGGAATAGATATTGTAAGTTCATAGCACATTAATCATAATGAAATAAAGGGAATATGTCATGAAATCATATTGTAGGAATAAAACATGGAATTATTGAAAATACATAAGCATATAATGATTTCCATAGTTTACAGGGAATCACTACCATGACTGTCTTAGTAGTATGGGTTTACTACCAATACCATCATAGTAGTCATGTTTCACTCCCATTTCTATCATTGTAGCATGAATTCACTCCACATACCATCTTAGTAGTCACGGTTCACTCCCAAGGCCATCATATTAGTCAACATTCACACTCAATACCATAATAGTTAATCTCATGATTTATAAAATATTACCCAATGCATTGGAGGGAGATATCTTTCTCACTCGTCATATAAGGATATCATACATACATGTTCCATAAGATCTTATATATATATACATACCGTAACTCACAAATTGAAATGGGTATCATAGAGATTTAAACATATCAAAACCTATACAAAATTTACAGGTTTCATAATCATTTCTTCAAAATCATAACCCGTAAAAGAGAAATTTGTTTCATATACATATAAGATGAGAAATGGGTTTCGTTTAGTCCATGACATTAAAAATAACTCATTCATATAAAAATCATAAATAAAACCTTTAGGATATTTCCTATAAATGCATTAGTAACATCAATAGATGATATCTTTGATGAAAAATATCTTTGGAAAATCCTATAAAAACATTTACTAAGGAGCATATCCTTTTTTGTTTGAAAGGGAATTTTAATAGATAAAATCATCTGAAAATCATTTTCATAAAAAATAACTTGAAAACTAATGAAATAATTTTAAAAACCTTTTTTCTTGAAACTATATAAAATATTCCTCAAAACATTTTAAAAATTATTTTCTTCGAAAACACTTTGAAAACCTATAAAGAATGATTTAAAACGTTTTTAAAACCATGTAATGTCCTTGAATTTCTGTTTAATTTTTTTATTTATATGGAATCATTTTGAGACTTCTAGATCTGATGGTATGAGATTATGAGTCCCAATGTTCCAGGAATGATCTGTCGATGTTTTATTAAACATTAAAATGCATGCATGAATTTTTTTTAAATGTAAAAAACACATAAATAGGTACCAGGACTAGGAATCGGAGGGTACTATTGGGTTTAGGTTGGTGGTTTTATCAGAGGCGCAACATAAGTTTAGTTGGCATAGTCCTCTGGTGAGAAACCCGAAAAAGGCATAACAGTAAATAAAAATATTTAAATAATGTTATTTTAGTTTTCAAATGCTTATAACTCACAAATGGTGACATGGATTAAAAATCATAGACTACCGCTGAGTTTATGAGGGTATGGTTTCATTAGAAAAATGGTACTATTGAATGACATGGGCCAATAATAGAAGTTAGTTTTTGGTCGTAAATAAAATAATTAAGTGAAAATTATTTTATTTTAAAAATACATAAATTATAAATGGTAACTCAGATTGCAAATATGAGAGTACTGTTGAGTTCATTGGGGTGTGTTCTAATTAGGAGAAGCCTAACCTCGATTATCATGGGTCGAGGGTGAGCGTTAATGATTTATTTCACTTTTCTAAGGTGCATTCAGTAAACATGCGGGCGACATTTAATAAATTTTGAATTGGTGCTCATATTAAAAATATGAGGGCATCATGGAATCCGAAGCACTTGGATTCACTTAAGGGAGACTTTTCTTTGACCGAAGAAGGTCTAGAGAAAATGCTATGTATAGTGACTTTTTAAAAGAAATGAAATAAAATAATTTTTTATTTTATTTTCTTTCTTCTCCACCAACGGACAAACTATGTGTGGGACCCATGATGTGTCAAACCAATAAATGGCATGACCTATCAATATTAAGTAATGAAATTGATAGGGAATTAGGAAAGATCCTAATTAATGAGCCACCATTAATTCCATAAATCATTACTTACCCTCCCCCTCTCCTATTAATATGGAGCTAGGGGAGGGGCATCGACATTGCTTCACCAAGCAGCGAAGTGCTGGTAAAGTGCTGAGATGCTAAACCCATAGAGGGTGAATTTGATTCCAGCAGAAGGTGATGGGTGACACCGAACCATGAACCAAATTTTGACATACACGTGGTGTCATTGGATGATAGTGGTGGAGGAGAGAGAATACCGACCAAAATCGACAAACACGCTCTCACCATCGTTCTTGAGGTATGGGTTTGATTCTAGTTTTAAATTCATGTGAATTTATTCATCTCCTTTACCCTCCCTCATGTTACAAGATAACGAGGAGGGAATGGGCCCAACTATCCTTTCCCAGACCCTCTGCTACATTGCTACCACATTTCATTCTCTGTGTAATACCGCCAGCGTGGCGACAACTACCAGTTATGATTGGGACAACGCGTCGTCACGCGCTGTAAGAGGATGTCGCGACACAAAACTACGACAGTCGGAGAAAAATGACTTGCAAACTGACTGGCCACATAGGTGGTGGGGTGCGCCATCGCGGGTTTCCAGAGGAACAGGTCATGCCTCATCATCCACGGAGGATGTAAGAGGAGGCCGACACGACGACCGGCTATGGATGTCGAGGGTAGTGCAACCAACACGCTGTAGGTGGAGCTGCGTCTATGATGTCGCGCCAACAGGATCCGCTCGGGTCCTGTGGGTGATATGGGAGCACCAATATGCACTGCCGCTTGGTCTTCCAAATAGAAGGGGGCCGCTCTCCATCATCCCCAGTGGGCCACGCTCAACCAAGGACTAGACCGCGCCCCACCTTGGTCGGGTTGAACCCTTATGGTTCGGGTAGCCCTTGTGGGCCAGGCCGCTATTGTAGGCCACCCTCTTGTGGACCGGGCCACCCATGAGGGCCCCCCTTGCAGACCAACCCCTTGCAGGTCATCCCCTTTCAGTTCGGGACACCTTTACGGGCTTCCCCCTTGCAGTCCATACTATTCCTCATCCCAGCGGGCCAAGCCTTCCACGACACAACAAAAATCGGGTCGGGCCGTGTAACTCCAACCGGGTCGAACCGGACCCGAACGCCACTGCGTCCAGAAACACTAAAAGGCCATATCTTGAGAACCGGACATCCGTTTGATGAACCATCTATGGATTTGGGATCCTTGGATCAATGTGGTCCTTTTTTTATACTCCACTAGATTTTTTAAGACAATTCGAGTATGGACATGTTGGATCAAACCTGAATCCAACCAGGCCCCCAGAACTAAAATGCTTATAACTCACAAACTGGGCATCTGATTGACGTGCGGTCAGTCATTTTGGAACCCTTAAAACATGGCGGTACATTGGGTTTCTCCATTATGGTGCATATTGGTGTTTTAGGTATGACCAATATATTGAGGGGCATACTCTACGGAACTCGAGCGCACTGGGTGCGAGAAATCTAGTGGATGTCAGTGAGGTGGAGGTTGGAGACATATCATACGAAGGTTAGTACTAGGCGATCCTATAAGGGTCAGCACCGATACTATGTGGGTCATATCCCATGTGGTTCAGCACTCAACGATCATATGTGGGTCAGGGCATATAGATCTTGTGTGGGTGAGATTCTATGTGGGTCAGTGCTGAGCTATCATGTGTGGGTCATCACATACCGATCCTGTGTGGGTCAAATCCATTGTGGGTCATTATGGGTTATAGTTAGCTATAGATCCTGTGTGGGTCTTATCCATTGTGGGTCATTGTGGGGGTTAGTTACCTATTGATCCTGGGATGATCAGATCTTGTGTGGGTCATTGTGGGGGTTAGTACCTATCGATCATGTGTGGGTATGACTCTGTATGGTCAGCAGCATGGCCTCTTGAAAGATGTAAGATAATCTACAATTGTAACTAATTATATATTCTACTTTACTTCACTAATACTTGTGTGAGATGAGTCCCTTACCTTTGTGTTACATCTATATTTTTGCTGATACGTGTGTGGTACTTTTATATTTCTGGTGATTCATGTGTGGTACTTTTTCCTATGTAGTGATATCATCATGGTGTACCAGTGTGGCACTTTTATCATCGAGGTGATATATTTGTGGTGTTACCTATGTGGTACTTTTACCTTCATGTTGATACCTTTGTGGTAATTTGATATTCGTGGTGTTACCTTTGTGGTGTTACCGTTGGTGGTACTTTTACTTACGTGGTGTTACCATTGTGGTATGCTTCCCTCATGTAAGAGATGATTATATCTTGATAACTTAGGTACATGTATGGGAATACACCTAAGTATAGTTGAAGTCTTTTTCTGTGGTTTTTTCTTTTGTGGAACTATGGGAGACCTACGGGAGTCTTGGGGTCCCTATCGAGTATCACTATACTCACCCCTGCACAGGATTTTACCACACCTCCTTATGTATTGTACAGATGATGTAAAATTTTGATCGAGGCTGAGGTAGCTAGGACAAGATAGTGCTCGTAGGTGGACTTTTTTGCATGGCGTGACACATAGACTAATATTTGTGAGATATACCTTCCTTTTTGGTAGGATACTCATTTGATGATCGAGGATCTATTTGTTCATTTCAGTTGTATTTTTACTTTTCAGTTGTACTTCTACTTTTTCAGTTGGTCTTGTATATCAACACCATTATTTTCAGCACTTATTTACTATAGTAGCATACTTTGTGGTTTCATCTTGTTGAGTTTTATTATATTTTTTTGTACAGGTTTAAAGGAAACTATTTTCCATTATAGGGTTATGCCTTTCTGGTGCTAGTCGCTAGCCCTTGGGCTATGGAAGAAGAGCTTGGGGTTGTCACGGCACGGTCCTGAGGGATGGTCGTGAAAATGTTGTATCAAAGGAGTCAGTCCTACCGAAGAACATGGACTTTGATACTTTCTATGTGGTAATAATGTTAAGTGTTTTGGGTTTAGTTTTTAGTTCAGGGAGTCTAGTGTTGGTGCATCATCCGACGTATCCATACACCATGACCCTGAATTCTGATTACCATCTCAATGCATGAAAACACTGATTGTGAGTATTTTGGAAATGTTTTCCAAGGTTTCATTGAAGTCAACTCACTAGGTATAACTTAATGACAGTGGCACACCTATTCCATATCAGTATGTCGCTGCATATACAACCATCTAGGATTCACAAGAGAATAGACGATGAAGGCCCATCGAGCATTGAGGCTCCGGTTCAAGGACCTCTTACTGTGTTGGAACCTCCAGGTGGTGTACCAGCAGCACCACCACCCATTGGGCAGTAGATACCACCAGCCGCACCGGTGGATGGTGCACACAAACTGAGCATGATAGATGTGTTGCAGCGGCCGAGGCCTCAAAGTTTTCATGGTGAGACAGATTCCCAGGATGCTGATAACTAGTTGGAGGCTCTGTCTTGAGTTTTTCGCCTAGTTGAAACACCAGTAGAGAATATGGTGATCTTAACTGCTATCCTTTTCCAATGTGTGACCATTAGGATGGTTCGTCGAGTGAAGAAGCTTTAGTAAAATGATTTTTTTCCAGACATAGTACCTTTGGATAGCGTGCCAACTATATCACTTCTTGTTTTACAGAAATTACAACCGGCGGTACTAGTAGAGGACACATGTCAGCTTTTTTCCTTACACATGTTTCAGAATCAGATACCCCTTAGGTTCTGAGGCAAGCCTTGCTCATAGGCATATAAGTAATATCTTTAGGAGGTGGGTGAGATTCCATCTATCTAGTGCACCATTCCATCATATGGAGGTCCTGGAGGAGATCCTTCTACCTACCTTATAAAGACGATGACATGGTTTAGGTTACCCTTATCTTTCAAAGAGTTGATTTTTATGTATAAAAGCATGAGAACCTTCTCAATGAAGGGGGTATCTTGCCTTAAAGAGGTAAGGAATTAGAGTTACCAAGGGATTTTACAGCTTCAGCAAGACAGCATGTCGGTAGCTATGTATTCATGGAGGTATACCGACCATCATAGGTACACGATGAATATAGTATGATCAGTTCTTCAGGGCTCGGATTTTCGAGCGAATTGTGATTAGGGACATTCAAGCCAACACTATTCATATATGCATTCATTCTTATTTTAGGGTTCGAGAGAGAAAATTTGTGGATGATTGTTATTTGGATGACCGAATACATCCAATGAATGTTAGCAGTTTGAAAGCATGAAACTGATGCCAGTCATAGAGACATGGGAGTGTAAAATGTTTCAGGGAGATGAAGTGTTTGAAATAGATGAATCTGCAGGGCAGTAGATGTAGAAGTGGAGATATGAGAGCAGCATGAGGTGGTATACATTTCGACATGTTACTACCACCAGCCAAATGTGGTATCAACTAGGCTCAGGGAGAAGGAGGACATGGAAAGGGAGTAGCTAAATACGGTCAAGGAGTGTGACCCAAGGGATGCAGGAATGATTCAAGGTACGATCTGTGTCTTCTACTTGTTGTCGTATTTATATACATAGGTATCAATCATTTATTCTTTCCATGAATCTTGTACAAGTCCTAGAGTTATTGGTTAATCCATTTACTTGACCAACACATCTGGAGATACCTTTGGGAGGAGACTCAAAAATCACATTTATGAAAATGGTGCGATCTGACCCTTGAGGTGATAGTTTTTGTTGGAACCTCTTGGTGGCAGCATCGAGGCCTTTAAATGTTAGTTTGGTTATGTACTAGACATCCAAAACTCATACTCAGATTGACCATATTAGGAATAAAGGTCTTGTTTTATCTACAACATTGGAATGGGGTTTTCCTTTGTCAGAGAAAAAGGAATCCCAGACAGTACAAGATAATCTAATGTATATGAGGTTGAAAACGATCTCTGTTGAGTCGGACAGTCCTACCCTCGTGGGAGTAAGAGTATTTAATTTTCAGTTCCCAACAAGAGTGGTAGAGTGTTGGGACATATTTTCAAAATATGATTCTATGATTACCTCCCTCAAGGGAGAGGGACTTCTTATTTGTTTGGGTACTACCAGAGATTCTTATATGACTTCTCTACGGTACCGGTACCCTTGTCAGCTTTAATGAAGAAGGGGGAGGCTTTCCAATGGAAAAAAAGTGTCATAAGATCTTTCAATATCTCAGAAAATGATTATGGCTATAGTTTATCTAGGATTATGAATTTTGAGATAGTCTATACTCTTGGGAAGGGGATAGTGGTAGTAGACGCACTGAGTAGGAGGTCTGGTCTACAGTTGCTGAGTGAGGTGTTAGACCATCTAGTCACACTATGGATATCATTTGTGGATAAAGATGGAGTATCTTACCTCCAGTCTATGACTGTCACTTTCCCAATTCTTCAGTGAGTTCAGGAGGCACAACTTGGAACGTTGACTGCGAGGCCCGACGTGCTCAGGTATCCTCAGGACGGTCTCCTGGAGGATTTTCTGATGGTGGAGAGCACTTCATCCTATACATAGGATGCACCATAGTACAAGTGATTCTTTGAGAGGAGGTGTTGATGGAGATCCATACATCCCCTTTAACAGTATATCCTGCAGTGGAGAAGATGTACCAAGACCCTAAGCTTCAGTACTGGTGGCTAGGGATGGAGGATGTAGGGGTAGAGTTTGTATCACAATGCATCACATGTCTGCAAGTGAAGACTACAAAGATCTGGATGACGTCTTATGCCAATATGAGATCAAGATCCTTGGAGTTTGAGGAGGGAGACCATTTATTCCTAAGGGTCTCAACCCGATGAGGATTTCAAATGTTTGGCTGGGGCGAAAAGCTATCTCCGAGGTTCATTGGACCTTTAATGATTCTCATTATAGTGGCCAAGGTGGCATACCGTCTATCTCTTCCCCCATAGATACAATGGGTGCATAATATTTTCCATGTTTCATAGCTAAGGAGATGCATGCATGATCCATCACACGTTATCGAATAGGGCGAGTTAGACTTTGATGATGGGGTGACATTTACAGAGTTCTAGGTGGAGATAGAGGATTGGAATGACCATGCCCTTCATGGATGGTTAATACCTCTAGTGAGAGTTTGGTGGAATCACGGGAACCTCTAGGAGAGTACATGGGAGCGGGAGGCCCATGTTCCTGCTCAGTACCCTCATTTGTTTTATTTGAATTTATTTTGGTTTTAGGGGATGTAAATACCAAAGATAGGGAGAATGTAATGTCCTAGAATTTCCATATATTATTTTTAATTATATGTAATTATTTCGAGACCGTGAAATATGACAGCACAAGATTCTGAGGTCCAGAGTGCCCCGAATGATTCATCGATGTTTTATTAAAATTTAAATATCATTCGTGACTGTTTTCTCTGATAAAGTGGAATATCTCTTAAAAGATTTCCAGGATTATAAATCTGAGGGAACAATTGTGTTCAGGATGACAGGTATACCATAGGCATGATTAAAGTTTGTTATGGCATGCCACCTTTGAGAAAACCCAAAAATGTCATCACCGTAAATAAAATAATTAAATAAAGTTATTTTTTTAAATTCTTATAACTCATGAACGATGACTCAAATTTAAAATTTGAGACCACTGTTGAGCTCGTGAAGGTATTTTTACTTCAGGTAGTTACTAACATTGCCCGGTGTGGGCCATCAATGGAAGTTATTTTTTGGCTGTAAGTAAAATAATTAAGTCAAAATTATTTTAGTGTTTAAATACATACCTACTAAACAGTAACTCGGATTGAAAATCAGAGTGTAAATTTAATTTTGTTGCGGAGTTTTCTACTTGGGTGGATCCTAACCTCGACCGGCACGGGTTGAGGGTGAACAATAATAATTTATTGAACATTTTTATGGTACATTCAGTAAACATGTGGGTGGAATTTTCTAACATTTGTACCAGTGCATGGATTAAAAATATAAGGGCATCGTCGAATCCACAGTGCCAAGATTCTATTAATGGAGACCTCTCATTGACTGCAGTAGGTATGGAGAAAAATTTATGTTTTGTGAATTTTTAAATGAAATGAAATACAATTATTTTATTATTTAATTATCTTTCTTACCCACCAACAGAAAAGAGGAGTGTGGGACCCATGATGTGTCAAACCAATAAATGGATTGACCTGTTAATCTTATGTAAATACTTCCTTGGGGAATTAGGAAGGTTTCTAATTAATGGGACCCCATTAATTCCCCATGCCTTTAAATACTCTTCCCTATCTCATTTATATGGAGCTTGGGGGGTGGGGGGTATCGACACAGCTTCACCAAGCATCAAAGTGCAAGTAATGTGCGTAGACATCAAACACTTAGAAGACTTATTCAGTTCTAGCAGAAGGCGATGAGAGACATTGAACCACGAACCAAAGATAAAAGTATGAGTGGCACTATTGGAAGCTTCTTGTATAGGACGACAAACACTGACCTGCATCAACAAACGTGCGATCACCATCATTATTGAGGTAGGGGTTTGATTCCTGTTACTAATTCAAGTGAATTTATTCAACTCATTCAGCCTCCCTCATGTTACAAGCTAACACAGAGGGTGTGGGCCTAACGAAATCGGCCTAGAACCTCCACAACTTTGCTCCCCCTTTGAATTCTTCATGTAATACTGTCTGCGCAGTGACACTGAAAAACTACATTGGGTACAATGTGTCATCGTGTGCCGCAAGAGGAGGTCACAACAAAAAGCTACGGCGGTTGGAGAAAAACGACTGGCATACCGGCTGACTTTGAAGGAGAGGTGGCACCCCGTTGTGCACCGCCGATGGAACCAGCCATGCCTCATCATCTGTGGAGGATGGAAGAGGTGGCCCACACACTGGCCGACCGCAAAAGGGGAGGGCGGCATGAACAGTGTGACACTGGTGGAGCAGCAGCTGCAGGACACGATCGGGTCCTGTGGGTGACTTGGTAGCGCCAATAGGCGATGAATCTTGGTCATCCGAATTGAAGGGAGAAACTCCTCTTATCTTCCAGCTCAGGCGGACCATGCTGCCAGTGGGCCATGCTCCACCTCGGGCAAGACCGCGCCCCGCCTAGGCTGGGCCTCGACTCATTCGATCAGGCCGCCTTACCAACGATCCCCATGCCCAGTGGGCCGCATCCATCCATGTTGCCCCCTTGCGGGCCATGAATCCCCATTATGGGCCGGGACGGACCTCGACCTAGCAGGCCGAGACCACTGTGGCCCCACCCAGACTGGGTTCGACTGGACCGGGGCCTAGAAGCACTAAAAGGTACATATCTTGAGAACCAGGTGTTCGTTTAATGAACCGTCTACTGAATTGGGATCCATTGAACGAGACGGTCCTTGTGATATAACTATCTTGTTTGTTGGATATAGTTAGAGTATGGCAGGATTGGATCAAATCCAAATACAACAAGGCTCGTAGATCTATGATGCTTATAACTCACAGACCAGGCGTCCGATTGGTGCATTGTCTATCCTATTGAAACCCTTAAAACATTGAGATCATTTGGGTTAATAATTTGTGGATCTTAGTGGTGATAAATGTTGCACCGATATCTCAAGGGGCAGACTCTATGGATCTCGAGTTCACCGGGTGCGATGAATCCAGTGGCTGGCAGTGAGTCGGAGGTTTGAGATAGATCATATGGAGGTTAGTACTGAGTGATTTTGTGTGGATCAGCACTGATCCAATGAGGGTCATATCATGTGTGGGTCTGCTCTCAGTGATCTAGTATGGGTCAGTGTAAAATGATCTAGTGGGGATCAGATTCTATGTGGGTTACTACTCAACAATCATGCGTAGGTCAGCGCATACCGATCATGTGTGGGTCAGATCCAGTGTGAGTCATTGTAGGGGTTAGTTACCTATTGTTCATGTGTGGGAAATATTCTTTGTGGGTCACTGTGGGGGTTAGCTACCTATAAATCATGGGTGGATCAGATCATGTGTGGCCCATTGTGGGGGTTAGTACCTATAGTTCGTGTGTGGGTCATACTTCGTATGGTCATCAGTAGTGCCTCTTGACAGAAGTAAGATGATATTGCTTCGTGACTAATAATATGTACTTCTATACTTCACTAATACTTGGGTGAGGTGATTCCCTTACCATTGTGGTACTTCAATCTTTTTGGTGATAACTGTGTGGTACTTTTAGCTTCACAGTGATACCTGTCTACTATATTTACCTACGTGGTGATATCTTCGCGGTGATACATGTGTGAAACTTTTAACATCGAGGTGATATCTTCATGGTGTTAACTGTGTGGTGATTTTATCATGAAAGTATTATCATTGTGGTGTTTCCTCTGTGGTACTTTTACCTTTGAGGTGTTACCTTCACAGTGTTACCCTTTGTGGTACTGTTACCTACATGGTGTTACCTTTGTAGAATTCTTCCCTCTTGTTTGAGATGATTATATCATGATAACATAGGTATATGTATGGGAATAAAACTAAGTAGATTCGAATTATTTCTTTTTTTTATTTTTTGGAACTATAGGAGTCCTACGGGGGTCTCAGGGTCCCTACTAATTATCTTTATACTCCCACTTACAAGAGCTATGAGTGCACCTTGTTGTTTATTTTATAGAAGATGTACCACTATGATTGAGGCTGAAGAAGCCAGGACTGGACGGTTCCCATAGGTGGACATATTGGCATGATGTGATGCAGAGTCTATTATTCGTGAGCTGAACCTTCCCTTCAGGAAGGATCGTCAGTAAATAATTCAGGATTCGTTGGTTCCTTTCATTTGTATTTGTACATTTTAGTTGTACATGTACTTAATTATTTGGGCTTGTATTCCAGCACCATTCTTTTCAGCAATCTTTTTACTACAGCATATTTCTTCTTTAATGCATCTTCTTGCATTTTAGTCGGTGTGTTTTTATAGGATTAAAGGAAATGACTTCCCATTATAGGGATACGCCTTTCCAGTGCTAGTCGCCAGCCCCTGGCCTATGGAAGACGGTTTTGGGGTACTCATAGGATGGGCCCTAGGGACGGGTCGAGAAAAACCATTTCTTTGAAAATAATTTTAAACTTATAAATAGATCTTCAAAACTTCTTAAAAATCATTTTCCTTGAAAAATAATAAAAGATTCTGGAAAACTTTTTGAAAGCCATTTCATTAAAAACAATTTTAAAATTTATAAATAGAGATTACAAATTTTTAAATCCATACTCAAATGAAATTATGTTTTTAAAAACATTTTCTTAAAGATTAACATTTTAAAATGAAAAGGGATCTTCAAATAAATGATAGCGGCAAAATGCATACATGTCGTAAAACGTCAAAATAGCATTCCATTTTCATGGTAAAAAGGTTATAAAAGTTCCTTGTTTGTGTTACACCACGAGCTTCCATGATACGCTTCTCATTCAATAATGTAATAGATTTCATTGTACGCAACATCGAGTTCTAACACACTACAACTAATCAAAGTAGCCGTTATTAATAGTAATAAACACTTTTTAAATTTATAGAAATTTTATACTTCAAAATGGACTTCATTTTTGTATTCCTAATATTGAAAATAGCCTATGTTGATTTTTTTTTTAATTTTCTGAGAACTTCAAAATTTTTATGAATAATGAAAAATACTTAAAACAAATTTTTTAATCAAAATAATTTATAGTGATAAGTTATACTATTTAGGGGTTTTAAAGTATAATTAGAATATATTTTTAACATTTTATCCAATGGTGGTCATTAGAATTAATTTCACTTTGAAATTGGACATAAACAATCGTCAATCTTTTGATATAAATTGTTTCTTAAAAACATACTATTTGTTGTGACAGCGGGAATTAATTATAAAATTAATTAAATCAAAATATATTTTTGTAATTTCATAAAATAGACATCATTTTTGAATTCGTAATATCAATTATAGCTTAGGGTGAAATTTTGGCATTGTTCTGAAAAACTTCAATTTTTGATGAATAGTGAAACCACTAAGTGGTAGTTAAATAACTGATTTTTCGTTTAAATGAAATATTACTACTTCTGTGATTTGATTTTCAAAAATCCTACATACATGGTTTTCATTAAGAAGTAAAATTTGGTTCAATGAGATTAAAATTATTTTTTGGTGAATAGTTACTTTTAAGTTCTTAATCGCGATTAGAGGTAATTAGTGTAGTTTAAGGTAAAAATAATGTTTTAATAATATGAGATGATCTTGACACATGTCCTACCATCATTGTATGTTCCATGGCCGACCAAGACAATCCATGGGTCAACTTGGGGACCCCATGGATCCACATTAGTTGGAAAATAACATAAATACCTTTTATTAAATGTTAAAGTAAAAAAATGACACAAACATGAAATGTTTTACTAAAACAATTTTTACATGGGGTTATACAAGTCATATTTTTTATTATAAATAGTAATAGGAAAGATAAAAAGATTTCCTACATCATAGTATTTTTTTTATAATTTTTATACATTAAATAAATTAAATTATTTATGACATCATGATGATGTAGCGATGACCTCATTATTTAACGATTTAAATAAAATGAGAAGATAATGTAATATCCAAGGCTTACACTTGTACAAAGCCTATTGGATGAGGATATTTCGAACCCTTATCACCTTATCCTCGAATTATACAAGTTTGGGACCTTTAGAATCCGAAAAGCATTGTATAATAGAATAACATTTCATTACTTTCCAAAAGTGCCCCTCCTCTCCACTTATAAAAGGCCCCCACCACTCCCACCTTATTCACACCATCAAGCCATTTGGCTCGGCCAAACTCTGCCCAAATACTCTCCCAACATCCCTAACTCACTCCTAGAAGCCTCACTTTGGGCATAATTCTTCCCAATGAAGCCTTTGGCTCAAATTAAAAAGAGTTACCCGATTTTTAAGGTAATGTCTTCTCTAATGTTGTTTTGTTTTATTTTTCTTCTCCAACACCTTAAACACTTTTAATTCCTTTATTTTGTAACAACAACAGTATCTAAAATATACAAGGATTTTTTTATGATAAGGATTTGGTTTACACTTACACACACCTTCGTCTAATGGTAAAGAACATACTGTTTCTGTGGGTGGCGAAATACTGCCTCATGAAACGATGATTGTTCAAATTCTTTTAACACCTTTAATGGTGGCAATTTTGATGACACTATTTTCATATATGATATATATATTATGTTTATGTTTTCCTTATGATTCTTTATTTCTCATTTATGGAATACTTTATTATTTCCATATTGGGTAAACGCGATAATTTCTTTTTAGGAAGTACGGACTACTGCCCCCTCAAAGTGATTTGAATCATTAATGCCATATGTGGGATGTATAAATGATGGAGTAAATGATATTATATATGATATTATACTGGAACTATATTATACATTTATATAATTATGATTTCATTCTATTAAATACGAAATAGAAATGAAAGTAGCGTTCATGCGTACGTACGGCTTGCCGTCTCCATGAACGGTGCATTTCATTTCTTACCTCTAAATGTTACATAATATTATGAATGAATGTATATACTGGATATATATTATATATATGACATCTAAATCATTAATATAATTCTGGAGATAATCGATATTCTACCACATAAACAACTTGTAATTATAAGTAGTTTATTGTTGACTCAAGTACCAAAGATCGACAAAACGACCGTTATTAACTTAAATAATTACATAATCTTCATAACATGGTAATAAGTGATATAAAAGGAATAATGAACATAAAAAAAGGTTCTTAAGTAAATAGAAATTAACCCTAGTTTATTATTCATGAGTTTAAAGAACGGTCGAGTCAGGACAAGACGCAAGGTAAGGGAATTTCTTAACCCAACTTCCATTCTTTGGGTTAATCTCCTACTTTCAAATTATGTCATGATATTATTATGTCCTATCTTGTATTTGTACTTTCTTTATGTGTACTTATAGTGAATACACATAATAGATCTATATTATTTTAAAAATTATCTTAGAAGGACTTTGTCTCAATCTCCTTTCATTGAGACATATTTAGTTTTATACACAATTTTCTTTTATACGGTGTATAAACCCCTTTGAATTTTACGTTTATTCAAAAGGAATCTTTTTTATACGAAGCGTTTTACTAAACGACAAAAAGGGAATGTTTTTCTTTCCGTACATATTCGGCGACAATGACTTCTCCGCCGCCGTGACCGTTATTTGAGTTCCGGCTTCCTCTACAAGCCATAACTGTTTTTAAATGATTTAAAAAAAAGAGAGATATTTCTCTCAAATGTATGAAAATCCATTGAAAATGTATACGTATTTAACGCAAGCTTAAAAATGTTGTTAGAAAACTTGACTCTCGAGTGTGGTAGACAGAAAGGGATTGGACTTGGACCCATCATGGCCTGCAATTAGTCGAGCAGTCACAGAATTAGTTATTTTGTTTTCAGAAGCTTGCATAATGATTTCAGAAAAACACTGGAGTATATTTGAGCAATTTTAAATGTAAGTATCTTCTAAAAATTAAACTGGTATTTTGATACCGCAATTAATATCAAATGGTATTTTAAAAAAATGTTATTCTTAATTGTTTACATACCATTTTTCATATAAGGAATGAATTGGACTTAATAAGTGACGGGTGGAGCCTGCTATAGCTCCCCGATGCATTGGTAGGTCTCATGAGACAACTAGACATGGAATTGGCCAAGGCCCTTTCCCCATTTGATTTGTGATTTTGGCCGAGGCCTTAATCATTTTAGACGTCTTGGCCGAGGCCTTGACAAAATGTTTCAGAAGGTCTGGCATTATGCATTCCATCATTATGAACGTGGTTATTAATATTGCATGTGATTATTCGACCAGTAGAATATCCATGTGAATAAGTAAATGGAATTATCTCATTTTACTTCTTCCATATTATGTTGAAGTTCTTGTTTAAATGGCTTTTTTTAGTTATTCATTTCCTTAAATGTTAATGTTTATTTATGAAAGCTTCTGCAATATTGTTATCCTTACTGAGCATCTGAGCTCACCCCTTTCAATGTTTTAATATTTTCCAGGATGTGAAGAAGTATTTTATGAATAACCTGCAGGGATAGTCATAAGAGGATATGAGTGTGGACTATGAAGACTTTGTTATTATTTTATCACTTTATGATGTAATGTAACATTTATGAATGTATCTAGTGTTTCCAAGGCTACTAAACTAATCTGTCTATCGATACTTGATCTTTTGTGATCATGCCAATGTTACGAAGTAATGCACCGACTATGGGTAGCTGGGGTCGGGGTGTTATAGTTTGGAAAGTGACAAGAATATTTCCTTGAATGTATTGGTGAATGAACAATAGGATAAAAATTTCTTTTAAATATTATAGGATAATGTTATAGTATTCTTGGAATACCTTTTTAGAAAACATATATTTTCAACTGAATAAAGGGTAAAGTAGGGATTTCCTAAAAACACTTTCTTGACTATCTTATTACATAATGAGTAGAATATGGTACCAATACAATATTATATCTTGAAATATTATAGGACAAGTAAACTCATTAATATTCATGAGATATAGATCAAAATATTTCATCAAAGAATGCATAAACATAAAAAAATCTTGAATAGCACTGAGATTGTCTCAATAGACTCTTATAACATGGTATATTGGGTATATACTCTACATGTAAGGAAATTAAATTAAATGAAGAATAAAATATCATTAAAATTTTTATATTCATGATATTTCATTAAAAATGGAAATTTATACACCTCAAAAATGAATTTAGGTGCATAACAAAACATGAGTCTCAAAGTAGGAAAATTGAGACAAGTTTTTTTACTGATTTGGGAAACTTTGAAAGTTAAACCCCATGAATGAAATATGGATCAATATGAGTCTCCTAGAAATTTAAGAGAGTATTACGACATGATCCAGCCTTGTTGAGATGAATCATGCGATGACACCAGAACATGTCTTCAAGGTATTACAATGAAAAAAGGACATGTCAAATGGATCTCATGATGTTTCCAAGACATTCCATCCTTGATTGTGTGGTACCCTCTACACATGTCATACATGTCATATAGAACCCTTAAAAAATGATATCCAATTCATGATACACCCTCCATACATGTCATCCATGTCTTATGGAACCCTCTAGAAATGTCATCCATGTTTGGAGACACCCTCTAACCATGTCATATTTGATCTCATGTCAACCTCCATATAAGACAAATAGATCATGTGGAACCCATCCAGACATGTTTGAATTAATCATGAAACTGTCTACAGACATGTTATTTAGGTTATGAGATTTCATTTGAAAAAAAAACTGTATCATGAAATTATCTTAAGGAATGTACATTAATAAATATGGACATGTCCATAAATCCTCATACATGTCAGGAAGAAAATCAGACATGTTAGGTAGACAATCATACATGATAGGTAGATATTTAGTACATGTCAGGATGGCATCCTGAGACATGATAACCTTGTCCAATGGACATATTAGTTCATCCTCAGCATGTAAGACCAAATCAGTGGTGTGATATGACTACCCCATATCATGGAAACCTCATCATGTAGGCCCTAGTTGGGTGCATGTTATGACTATCCCTATGTTAGGTAAACCTATACATGTAAGCCATGATCAGTGGAATGATATAACTACCCCCAATATTAGGGAAACCTTTTCATGTAATACTAAAAGAATGGCATGATATGATTTTCCCAATATTATGGAAATATCATCATGTAATCCCTAATCAGTGGAACGATATGCTTGACCCTGTATTGGGGAAATCTCAATGCGTAATCCTAGATCAGTATAATGATATAACTACCCCATATAAGTGAAACCTAATGACTACCCCCATGTTAGGAAAAACCCAGTGTGTAATACCTGATCAACTGAAAAATGGGAAATATGATTCCTACAATAAATGGGATATATAGGATGCCTTCCTATAGCTCGAGATCAAGTGGTAGTCCTACTCAGTGTATTCTGTTCCATTTATTCTACGTTCTAATCATTGAGACCCAATCCCTCCAATTGGATGATAAATTTTCCTCATCCACCAGTAGATCAATAAGGAAATTAAACTATGATAACTCTAATTATTACTATATACATGATACAGATGAAATCTTCCTAATGAACAAGCTCCATATTAAACACTCAAAGCGTTGTCCCAGCACATAAGTCCCATATCCATATGTTGTGAGACATATTACTTCCTTCTATTATTTCTCACACTTATCATGGATCATGTGATATTGGGGAGTTGAATGGTCATATAACTCACATCATGAGTCTCATAAATTCATGGAAACATTAGTCTGTAATCCTAAATAATTAACATGATATAACTACCCCAATATAAGTGAATCTACCTCAGGGTGAGTCCCAGGGTCATGATTGTACTATGGTTACAATGATTCCTACCATAATTAGGATACATAGGATGACACACTAATGTTATATCTAAATACCTTGTGCCTATGTGACCTCATATGTTTTCTTTTTTACATGACATTAAACTATAAGGGTTTTATGAACTATGTGGATTTTTATTCATGTTATAAATAAGACATGTAAGAATCCTCCTCAGGGTTCAATGTCATCCCTAACATATTAATCACCACCATGGATGACAACACATTTTTAATTACTTGTTTATAAGGACTCAACATATAAGCATATTCCCACTAATGGAAAATTGATGATTTTCCATGGATATATAAATATGGATTCACTAATAGATTCTTATTTTCATATAAAATTATTTAACCTATGATAATTTTCTTTTGGTAACATGTTTCTAATGACTCTTATAATTCTAAACTATATAATAGATAAAAATAGTATATATCACATATTATTATTGAAGTCTATAGTTGAATGAAAATAATGAATTCAAGAACCAATTTAGAAGATATTCCAAAAGGGGAAAACCCATGGGAGGTAAGAAATATAGTATTTATTAAAATACATTATATGTTTATTGTTTTTAGTGAAGGATGAAAGGTCATCTCAATCATGACTATACACAACAATATATTATATAAAAATATAAAAATAAGGAAAAAATAATTTAAAACCAGTTGAAGTTGTATTGAAGAATATGATTCTAGTGAAGAATATAAAAAAGAATCATCTAACCTGTTCTCCATGGATTATTGGATAAGGTTAGTGATTTTATATTTTATTACATATGTTCTAACTCAAATTATGATTCTAATAATCTTAATGTTTTAAAATTAAATGAATATGTTCAAATATTAAGAAAAGTTATTTCCACTGATGATTATTTATATAATAATTATATATAAAATAATGAAAACATTATTTCATAAAATAATATATTTAACATGAGAAGGAGAAATTATTAAATAATTCTTATTCTTTTTAGTCTACAATTTATGATAATTTTAAATTTTATCTACAATTGAATAAAAAATTAAATAAATTAACATGAAATTATTAAGAAAAGTTTGTCTACTTTTATTCAAGGACATGAGAAATATCATGAGATGATGTCATTGAATAAACTAAAAAAATTAAAGATTGTATTGGATATGATTGTAGACCACCTCAAATATAGTGAAGTCATTTTATGAAAAGTAAAAATGGGTTTCAATTCCATGATTAATTATTTTGAATGTGGCACAAAATGTCACTATGAAAATTATTTTTTTCTTATATTCAAATATTTTTTGTTGTTTTCAAAAACAAATATTTATATATCCTTATTTACTATAGTATTATATAATACATGACTATATTCTTTATGGGTACCTAAAAATTTTATTACTAATCTTATTGGACCCAAAGTATTTTGGTACAAAAATTGGAAATTAATTGGATTCTATAAGAAAAATTCAGTGAATGTCTCAAGAACGACAAATGGTAATTGGAAATTGAAAGATTTAATAATATGAGCACATATCCATAATTATTTACCACTTATAATACATTTGATTGAGGCACTATTACATTAGGAGATAATTCTAATGTTAAAATAAAATGTATTGGTAAATTTTGTATTTATAATTCTACTTTTATTTGAAAAAAAAATATCTGTTAATGAAATAAAAAATTATTTAATAAGTATATCATAGTTATGTGATGATGTAATGGAAGTTAAATTTCAATATGAAAATTATTATTTTTTAATGAAAAATCTATATTATTCTATGATAATCGAATGGAAAGTGTTTGTATTATTAGTTTTTCAGATCTAATTGTTCAAGATGATAAGTGTTTTAATGTTGTATAAATTAATACCATTATATGGAATCAATGATTAGGTCTTATTAATTTCATAATGTTACAAAATCTCTGTAAAAATGATAATGTGATAAAATTACCTGCTTTTAAAAATGAACAGCCTTATGTTTGTCATGTTTGCCTAAAATTGAAATAATGCAAAGTTTCGTTTAGACCTATCAATTAGATAAGTTCTAATAAACCATTATAGTTAGTGCATAATATTCTATTTATAACTATTAAAATTTATATTCTTGGAGGAAATAAATACACTTTAGTCATTTTATATTATTATAGTATATTTACATGGGTTCATTTTCTTTCCTAGAAAAATGATACTTTATCTTTATTTATTACTTTTTTTAATTTATTTCAAAATAAAAATGGATGAATGATTTTTGTTTCTGTTCATAGTAATAAAAGTGGATAATTTCATAATTTATAATTCCATATTTTAAAAAATATTGGTTACTTTTATAATTGTTCTGCTTCTAGAACACAAATGAGAAATGTTGTTGTAGAATTGAAATATAGAACTCTTATTGAAATGGACACAAATATGATAAGTGAATATAATATTCCAATAAATTTTTGGGTTTAATCCATTTTTTAAAATAATAATATTTCTAATATATTTATTATTAAACCATTTATAAATAGAAATTCTTATCAATTGTTTAAAAAAATTAAAAGATGGTCATTAGAGTTTTTGGTTGTAATGTTTTTATTTTAACTTGAAAGGATAATTTGGTTGAATATTATGGGAAAATAGGTGAAGTTAAATTTCATTGTTATTACAACAGTAGTAAAACTTATAGAGTTTATAATAAAATAACTACATAATTTTAGAATTTTTTCATGTTATGATTGATGAAATGATTGTAAAATTAAATACTCATTCAAGTGTTTTTAAAGTTGAGTATATATATTATAATTTTTATTAATAAAATCACCAAGATATGGGTGAATCAATTGAGGGGAAGAATACTCCTTCTCAAAAAGATCATAAATCATGGAATACTCACAAATATTATCTTATTGAAAATTTAATTGGTAATGTTGATTTTTGAATTAAAAATAGAATTTTTGTTTCAAATTTTTGTAGAAATTATGATTTTATTTTTTATTTTATTCCAATTAAGGTTAACTATTCTTTAAATTATTCTAGTTGTATTTTTTTTATGGAATATTAGATTAAAAAGTTTTCTTGAAATATGTTTACTCATTAGTATAATTTCTTAAGGATAATAAGTTAAACGAAACTAAATGGGTCTTCTGAAATAAGCTATATGAATCTGGATAGATTAAAAAAATCATATCCAGACTTTTAGCCCAAGGAATACCTCTTGAAGAAGGAATAAACATTGAATATTATTTTTTTCATGTTTCCATAGTAGATTATATTGGAATGTTATTTGTTTTTTCTTGTTTTCCATGGTTAAAATTATATCCAATGTATGTTAAATGTGATTTTTTAAAAGGTTTTACCACTATATAAGTCTATGTTTATCAACCCCCTAGTTTTGAAAATTAAAAAATCCCTAACCATTGTTTTTAAATTTATAATTCTTTTTGTGGTCTTAAAAAAGAACCATCTACTTAGTATAAATGTAAGTATTTGTTTCTATTAAATAATAGTTTCAAGAAATTTAATGTTGATAGTACATGTTTTATTAAAATAATTTCAAATGATATTTTAATTGGTAAAATTTATGTTTATTATATAGTTTTTGTTCCTTCTAGATAAATTCTTTTCAATTATTTTTCTACTTTGATGTAATCATTCATTGACATGGTATTAATGGTAGAATTAATTTTCATTATTTTATATAAAATTTCTCAAAGGAAATATTGAATTTTTTGAATCAATCTAAGAATAATAAATATTTGGTTCAAAGATTTGACCTCTATTCCTCTAGATAAATGAAAAATTCTCTGAGTACTAGTTGTAAAATACATGTTTATAAATAAATAAAAATATTTGATATTATTTTTTATAGAGTAATGACAGGTATATTACATTATTTAACACTATCTCAACTTGATATCATATTTAGTGTTTCTATGTGAGAAATATTTCATTATTATCCTAAATAAAATCATTTTAATGTTGTGAAAAAAATAATTAGATATGTAAAAGTAACTACCAATTTTCTTTTTTCTTATTCTAATTTTTTATTTTTAATTTAATTTCTTAATCCGAATTAGATTTTGGAGGTTGTATAATTGATATAAAATGAACATTATGTATGTGACATTTTAATGAGAAATATTTAATTTCTTGGTCTTCTAAATATATATTATCTATTGATTTATATACTATAGAAGTTAATTATGTCCCTACATTAATTTTTGGGAAAATAATTTTATAGATTGACCAAAATTTATGTGATTTTAGTATTTACCTAAAATTTTTCCAATTTATTGTGATAATTAATCTACAATATCTATTTCTTATAATCATTTACATCATTCTAGTACAAATAATATTGATGAAAAAATTCATTTTATTATTGATCATGTCAATATGGGAAATATTTTTTAGTAAATTTTCTTAACTAAAAATAAACATTCATGCATATTCACTAAACATTTATACTTTTCTCAATTTTAAAAACATAAATTTTTTCTTGAAATTTTGGTATCATAATAGTTTTATGTATGCATGTGTTAGGGGGGTTGAGTAATTTTATCTTCTAAAAAATTAATATTTACAATATATATTTTAAATTGAGAATATATATTTTTAGATTAGTTTTCTATAATTATTGTACACATTCTTTCATTATATAAAAAATTTAAAATTTCTCATTTTTTCTCATATTATCTTTTAAAAATTCATAACTATGAATTTAATAATAGTTTTTTAATGTGGATAAAATTTTCATGCCTCTTTATAAATTTTTTTAAAAAAAATCATTATTTTTTTATATTTATAAAAATGGGGAGAATTATTTTGGTTATTGATGTGTAGTTTTGTAATCAACCAAAATGGAGGATAGTTTTTTCTTCACTTTCTTACTGACGGAAAATTAACTTTTTATTAATAAAGTAACTTTTAAGGCAAAGTGAGAAACTGGTCCCAATCAATCCAGAGGTGAAGCCTCATTATAGAAGGAAAAGGCATCAAAGAAAAGCCTCAACCTATTGGTACTTTACTCTCTATAATGTTTCCAGTTCATAAGCCATACCGTAGCATTTGGGTCTTCACTGATAAAAACATTGAAATGAGATGTCATTTTGTCCCAGGTTCGAATATACTCTTCTTCCCTAATTTTCCTGTCATTGAAGCCTCTCATCAGGATCATATCCTGTTTATCAATCCAATTTCTTTGCTCACTGTTTACCTCCACTTGAATATGTCTTCCCATCATCTCAGCCTCTTCAATTGGGAAGTTCACATAATGGAATTCTTCCACCATTTCCTCATATGAGTGAAGGATAGGTCGGTTAGAGTCCTTTTCTGTTTTGGTACTGTTTGCAATAGCTTTTCCAATCACAGGAAGCATGTCGTTGCTAATTACATGAACCAAAACTTGAGACTTTTCCTGCACATCAACCATGGAAATAGATGATATATCTTTCTCACATGGTTTATATTTTTTACCTGAATGTGTTTCGATCGGTTATAGTAAATTTGAGTAATACTTACATCCTCTCCCCTTCATCTTCTTAGTTATCTTCCCCTCCTCATGGGACTTATATACATCGGAATCATCCTCAGATTCCACACCCTCTGTTGTTCCCTCATCCGGCTCATAGTGAATTTCCTGTGTAGTTTCATCATTGTCCAAACACTCAATATATTTGCAGGTCTGAACCCCACCCTGGTCTAATCTATTTCCCACAAGAAGTTTCATGAACCCCAAAGTGCCAGTAATCTGAATTGAATTGATTTGAAATTATATCTCCAGCCCTTCTATCCATGACACCACCTATTTCCTAGAGTAGCACCCTACATCAGTTTGGTGCGGTCACGAATATGGATCATCAGTCTGCTGTTCCACTGATTTAACAGTATCCCAGACCCTCAAATCCTCTTTCAGACTATGAAAAACCCCCGACACATAGGGTTCCTCTAACTGTATTACTGCTGTTTTAATCATCGTCACCTTTCTTGCCAAATGGATATCCTAATTAACTTTATCTCCATTCTTCACCTTCACTGAAACCTTCCCCTAGTGAACAACTTGTCTGTAGTTGGCGTCCGAGTGACCCAGTCTATGGAAAGATGAACAAAAATCCACCATACAGTCAAAACCCACCAGTTTCATGCATTGTACCTCCTCTCCAGCTTCAATCCACATAGACTCGACCGGTTGACTCAAAAAATCAATGTCTCCACACATGAGTGGGTTGATAGGATGTCACATAGAATCAATATGCGTATCCACACAGAGAAACCGACACACTAAATTTCATAGCATACATAAAATCTAAGTATTTTTAAATGGGATAGGTAATTGTGGAAGACATACCTATATCGGAATTGAAGAGGAATCACAATTCAAGTATAGATGATATCTCCAGTGAAACAAATAGAAGCCGCAACAGTCGCACTTCCTCAGAGCACATGACATAGCACAGACCAAATTATCCGATGAAGAAAAAAGCACCATCAATTGCATTTTATCTAACAGACCGACAACTGCTCATTCATGAAGTCCTCATGTTTCGAAGATGAACCTATCGAAGTCATCCATAGAAGGCCATTTGTTACTGAATTGTGCCACCAATGTTTGATTCAGAAGGCTCTCTTCCTCCGTAAACTCCAAAACTGGTAGCATGATCACGTTCTTACATGTTTATTGTTTTGATTGATTTCAAATCCTCTCATGATTTATTAATATTATCAAACATTTAAATGTTTAATTTTCTTCAGATATATGTAAAATAAATTATATTTATTATATATATTAATTGATTATTAATTAAAGTATACTTAATATAGTTCATTTCATAATATTCCTACACTAAAATGTTTTTTACATTTCATGTATGGATAGATCAAAAAATGTTATTTAAGTTTTATTTTGAGTTACTAGGATAAATAAGTCATTTGTTACCTTAACATATTATTTATATATATTCATATTTTCCCATTTTTAATGAATATTATGCACTATGTAATCAATTCCTCAACCACATGGCCAACTAGTTAGCCTTGTAGCCAATATTGAATCCACCTAGCTAATTTTCTTGTTTTGGTTCCCATCTATATTTCGACTATAAATTTATATAATGAAATAAAAATTGAGTTATTTTTATTTAAAAATACATCATGATTCCCAAAATTTAAATAGGATAAATAAACTTATTAATCAATGTATATCATGTCTTAAATTAGGTTTTATGTCACTATATAATTTTTGTCTATTTTTTACAGTTTTTCAGAAATTCTTTGCTACTATTTTTTTATGATAACATGAAATAAATATATCATAAATATGTGATTAATATTTATTTATAAATATAATTAAATGTTATGAAAATAATTCAGAAGGACCTGAACCTAATTCTTCCATTATCATGGTCCATTTTAGCTCTAATGTTTTAATATGAAAATTGTTTTGAGTTTCCAAGAATTCCCTCCATGAATTCCCATCATTGTAGATTCAGATACATGAGAAAATAAATTATTTAAAGAATATATTACCTAAATAATATACATATAATTCCATACATGAATCTCGTATATGATTTTACTATATTAATTCCCCTATGTATTAAACAAATTATGTGAGGAATTTGGATATTTGAATCGAATACGTTATAAATTCTCTTATGTGAATCTCATACATTATTCACTTAAATTGATTTTCATATAAGAATCACCTATTTCAATATCCTTATGTGGCTAATTCACCTACATATATAAAAACATCTACATGAAAATATCTTGTGTAAATCCTATTGAATTTTATGTTATATTTTTCATTTTTTTTAATTTTCTAATTTCGTATATTATCATATCTTATGTGTAAATTGTTCTAATGAATTTATAAATTCATATTAATTATTTAAAACCTATGGGAAGTGATTTTTATTATTTTAAACATTTTTTTATAAATATAAGCCATTGTTTTATATCATGAATGAAACATACATCTTGCAGCTCAAATATTTATTATTGTTATTTTAATTATTTTAATAAATTATTTTATATCAAAAATAATATTATATTATAATAATTTGAATCAATCATATATTAATATTTTTTAATGTGGTGTTATTATTTTTTTAATTTATCAACATATTTACTACTAATATTAAAACAGACTATTTGGAATTTCATATTTCTCAAATTTAAACATTATATTTTCAGGGGATTTATCATTAAACTATTATTATGGTGAACATTTAAATTATTTGTTAGTTAATTTCAAAATTATTTGAATTATTATTTATTATTTTAAATTTATTCCATGAGTTGAGCGATTATTATTCAACGATATCCTCTCTCTCTCTGATAATCAAGATTTATAATTTTTATTATTTTGATATATTCTAATAGTATTCTAGAGTATATAGACCATATAGATTTATATTTAAAGTGATCAATAATTCCTAGAGAAAATGCATACACATATATAATTATAATGTGATGATTTCATATGTCTTAAAGAGATAAAAAGTAATAATACATTGTAAACCATCAAGTAAATCTATATAATATTTTTACTACTACTGGAAGATCTACCAAGTGTTAAAAAATATAACTTTTAGTGCCTTAATGACATAACCAGGCTAATCAGACACTCAAGTATCAGTACCTCTGTTTTATTCATCTTTGAATTATTTCATATTGTTTTAATGATTATTTAATACTTCTCCCTCTATTTCATGTACACTCTATTTTTCTATTTATGATTTTACATACAGAAGAATTTATTCTTCTCTTCCTCAGGTTGTAACTCCAATATTCTAAAATCCAGACCATTTGGTTTGTGACTCCCTTTGTGTAAGGTCAGGTTTGTATTCAGTTTGTGAATTCCCATACACAACTTAGTGTGTCTTGTTTATCCCAATAATAAAAAAGATCTTGTTAGAATGTTATGATTCCCACTCAAAAATTTATTTAGTGTACATGTATATCATATTTATTAGAGACTTATAATAATAGATTAGGTCCACTTTGGACTAGACTAGTAAGAATACATTATGTTATCTCTTTTATTTATGATTCTAATTAACTCAAATTAATAAATTAATTTACTAATTTAAATACTCAATATGTTTTTTTAAATATTTTATCAGGTCGATTCACTCCTCCCTCCCAGGAGAAAATTCCATTAACCATTATGACCTAACACACTCTACGTTAATTTAAGATAACTAAGCATAAAATGTGAAATTTCTAATTAATATGAGTAGGCAATGGAATAATCATGCCTTTTGAAACTAGCCTCAATACACAAGAAACCTATTTTATTTTGATGATATATAAGGAATCAACCAACCTATATTATAAAATCCAATCACTTACCACGAATCAGTCTTAGAATGACTATATAACTAAGATAACTCCCTAAAAAGGAATTCAAAAACTAAGGACAAACATACAAATAGTTTTCCTTTAATCAAACTAAACTTCATCCTACATGGGTCTCAGTCACAAAAAAGGGCCTCTAGGTTATCCAACTATCCCTAATGATCAAGTATCATATGAGGGTAATTTGGTCTAAAAAACTAGGCCAATGGTCAAATGTCTCAACATGGTCAAATATCATGGGGCATCATTTGCATAATCATCTAAATATAGGGCATATAACACACCGATAAACCCTATGAAATGGTGGTAAGGATAATACTGACCTATGGGGGTCATAAATATCATACATTTTCCCACCTTGTCATTGATCCTCTCTATGAATCCTTATAAGGACTTCCCCTAGTGGTCACAACATAAACATAAGAATAATGATAAAATGAAAATCATTGGGCATCCATAAATGATAATACCCTCTCTAGGTTTTAGTTCACTAAAAATGATAGGTTTGTATCCATATGATACAAGGACACCTATCTAGATCACATAAAATGAATGTACCAATAATCAATACTGAACAATAAGGGTCCAAATTATGTTCACAACATGATCTCAATGATCTGTGTCACATCATAAGCGTTTGTATTGGTTTAAGTATAAATCCTACAAGAACCTATACAATATAACACCATTTAGGTTATCGTAGACACTTTAAACAATTTTCCTCTATCATCAGTAAAATCACACATTATAAGGCCAATAACTTATTTACCAAACATTCCAAAAATGATTCCACATATTCCAATTACCTTTACCGGCCAAGAGTCATAATAAATAACTAGCATATCACCGATGGTTCAAGAGAAATAAATCCAAAAAATGGTCTCTCAACAATTTGTTTATAGTAATAAAACCATAATGAATTATAAAATCCACAGAACATGTCTATCGATCGAATAAAAAATCATATAAAATTGTAATATAATATATCAAGAACAACAATCCCATATCCCTAAAATATACCACTTATTACTAGAACAATGGTTCTTGATGCACCAGTCAGATATCCCTCCGATGTTCCAACAAAATCAAAACACTGATGTCTACCATATCCCAAATAGAAAATAACTTGGAAAGGAATTCATCTAATACCATATTATAATTTCCTAACCTCGATGTCACTAATCTGATTCTCTAAGCCAGTTCACTAAATGGAATCAAGAACACCTCTCAAAATGCAAGAGGCTACTGACTAGCAGCAAGGGCCTTAGATGGGTCTATATAGAGACTATTCCCTAATATCAGAGTCCACAAGAATGGAAATAATAATATACCATTCATATTATAATGTAATCAGAGTGTGGAACAAATAAATAATCTAAAGTATAAGTTTTTTGTAATAATAAATAAAATAAAATAATTGCTTGAATATACATGTCATACATGAAACACTAATCACTCATTGGTCTAATTACATATTAATGGGTAAATAAAATATAATAAAAAAATAAAAAGTATCTACTAAAAACACTGAGCTGATACACATACCCGATATCTACATAAAAATCCGAGTTGTCCTACTTGATCAGTACAGGGCCTCATCTCGTTCTGTGCTAGAAAATGATTGAATGTCTACTCGGGTACCCACGTTTAATAGAAACAGGAGTAGTATTTCAGTAAAAAACATATTATGGAACTACCAATGCGGTACTATACATACTCATCAATATAAAGTTCAATTTTAAGTGATATATACCTTAGGATAACATTAATAAAATAATAACTAAATGCATAGTATAACTAAATAATAAAAGTCGACAAGGGACGCTCAAAAAATGTGCTCAGTCTAGCCGAGACACAATAGAAATAAGTTTCATTTGTATATATACATATGTATATATATCTCCATAAATATATATATTTATATATGTATATGTATATATGATAAATTAATTAGATAATATATATAAAACAAGTTCACATGTGATCCTTGGGTCTGTGATCCTGATCGACTGGACAACTTATGGTGTAACACCCCAGGTAAATAAAGAATATAAAATTTTCATATTTATCCATATTTGTAATTAAAATATTAATATGACTTTAAAGGGGACGCTATGCTCGATGGCGTACCCAACACGCAACAACGAGTTTCTTGGGAATCTTACGTTGCACTCTAATAATAAAATAATATTATTTTAAATGGTAGTTAACATGTAGCCTTTGTAATGGCGGGAATGGATAAAAATAACTAAAATATGATTATATATGTTCTTAAATGTTTTTACATTTATACAATAAAAGATAAAGGCTTAAAATACGGAAAGAATTCAATTTTAGGCGTATATGCCCTAGTTTTCACTAAAGGTTCACTTATCACCTTTTGATGGTGAACCGTCATTAAATATAGTTTTGTTCACTATTAAACATTCTTTTGGACCAAATTAAACTCTTATTAAGAATCGGGACATCAAAATTTACTTTGTGTAATTTTTTGGTATCTTTCCGATAAAGTTCTTTTTTTTAATGAATTGTGTAAAATGTTGTATTTTAATTCAAAACCACTTTTTAATCTAATTTATTTATATGATTAGAATATATTTTGAATTGGTTTTAAAGTTAAATTAGAAAATATTTTTACCATTAAATCCAATAGTGGTCGTTGGAATCAATTTCACTTTGAAATCAGACTTAAACTAGTGTCAATCTTTTGATACTTATTGTTTCATAAAACATGCTATTTGTCATGACAGCGGGAATTAATTATTAAATTAATTAATGTTACTTATATGTTTTGAATTTTTTAAAACGGACTTCATTTTTGAATTCAGAATATCAAATATAGCTTAGGGTGAATTTTTGGGATTTTTCTGAAAAACTTCAATTTTTGATGAATACTGAAACCACTAAGTGGTACTTATAAAAACTGATTTTCCGTTTAAATGAAATTTTGCCATCATTGTGTTTTGATTTTCAAAAATCCGACATACATGATTGTCATTAAGAAGTAAAATGTGGTTCAATGAGATTAAAATAATTTTTGGTGAATAGTAACTTATTAAGTTTTTAATCGCGATTAGTGGTAATTAGTGTAGTTTAAGGTAAAAATAGTGCTTTAATAAAATGAGATGAGCTTGACACATGTCTTACCCTCATTGGTTGTATCATGGCCGACCAAGACAAGCCATGGGTCAACTTGGGGACCCCATGGATCTACTTTGGTTGGGAAATGACATAAATAACATTTTATTTAATGTAAAAGTAAAATTGACAAAAACATGATATGTTTTACTAAAATAATTTTTAAGTGGGGTTATACAAGTCATATTTTTATTATAAATATTAATTGGAAAGATAATGGGATTTACTACACCATAGTATTTTTTATATAATTTTTAGACATTAAATAAATTAAATTATTTATGACATCATAATGATGCAGTGATGACATCATTATTTAACGATTAAAATAAAATGGAAAGATAATGTAAAATCTATGAACTAAACATGTCCAAAACTTATTGGATGGGTGGATTTCGAACCTTTATAACCTTATCCACTAATTATATCAATTTGGGACCTTTTAAAACCTAAACACATTTTCAAATAAAGTAATATTTCTTTACTTTCCAAAAGTGCCCCTCCTCTCCTCTTATAAAAAGCCACCACCTCTACCTCATTTCACACACACCTCAAGCCTTTGGCTCGGCCAACCCCTGCCCATTTATTCTCTCCAAATACCTCTCCTCATCCTAGAGGATTCCCATTGGGAATAATCCTTTAAAAGGAAGCCTTTAGGATCAAATCAAAAGGAGTTACACTTTTAAAGGTAATTCACTCTCTCATGTTCATTTGTTTTATTTTGCTTCTCCAACACCCTAAACTCTTTTTATTTACTTTTTTTGTAACAAAACCAGTATCTTCAATATACTAGGATGTTGTTATAATATTTATTCGAGCTACACTCTCACACAACTACATCAAATGGTTAAAGAACATACGGTTTCCGTGGATGGTGAAATTCTGCCTCCCGAAACGATGATTGTTCAATACTCATTTAAAACCTTCAAAGGTGGCCATTATGATGTCACTATATTTATATATGATATATAATATGTTTAGTTTTTATTTATGCTTCTGTATTTTTCATTTTTGTCTTACCTTTATGGCTTCCATTATGGGTATACGCGATATCTTCATTTAAGGAAGTGCGGACTACCGCCCCCTCAAAGTGATTTGATTCGTTAAATACCATATGTGGGATGTATAAAGGATGGAAATATGATATTTTATATGATATTATACTGGAATTATAATATACCTTTATATCATTATTATTCCATTCTATAAAATACGAAATAGAAATGAAAGTAGCGTTCATGCGTACGTACGGCTTACCGTCTCCATGAACGGTGCATTTCATTTCTTACCTCTAAATGATTATGTAATGTTATAAATTCATGCATGTACTGGATATATATGACATATATGATATCTACATAATGAATACAATTCTGTACATAATAAAAAATTTTCAACACGAACAAATTGTAATTGTAAGAAGTCCACTTTCGACTTAAGAACCAAATATCGGCAACACAAATATTATTAACTTAAATGATTACATAATGTTTATGACATGGTAATAAGTGGTATAAAAGTAATAATGAATGTGAAAAAGGTTCTTAAGGAATTAGAAATTAACTCAAGTTTATTATTCAGGAGATTAAAGAACGATCGAGTCAAGTCGGACCCGAGGTAAGGGATCCTACAACTCTCTTTCTTTTTAAGTACACTCTTTTATGTCATTTATTTTAAGCTCATCTTTCTTATGATTGGGATGTTCTTTTATATTTAATTTACTGTAATTTTTATGTTCATGTGATGAGAGACCCTATTCTCTCTCATCAATCCATTTTGGAAGTTTTGAGTGGCGCCGTTTGGCTGCCGAACTTTCGTAAGAGATCTAACCTCTCTCTTTCTTTTTAAGTACTCTCCTTTATGTCACTTCTTTTAAACTCCTCCTTGCAATGTTGGGGGATTTTCTTTTATATTACACATGATGTAAGTTATATTGTAATATGATGGGATACTCTATTTTATCTCATCAATCCATATTCGGAAGTTTTATGTGGCGCCGTTAGGCTGCCGAGTTTTCGTAAGGGATTTTTCATCTCACTTTTATTCCCATGAGATTTATGCTACATTTGCCACAAATTCCATTGAGTGGTGTATGTACTGCCCATTATTCTAATCTTTGTGTAATATACTTTCGTTTATGAGTATTTACATCAATGACCTATTGTCTTTCTTTCATGGGGTGTATGTTTTGAAAGATACCCAAGTCGGTAAGGGAACCTTTCACCCTCCTATTTTTTAAAAGACTTCTTTTATTGGGTCTTTTAATTTACATATTTTTATGTTGGGATATGTTCTCATACATCCTTATTGATGTAAATTTTATTTCCAAGTGATGAGATACACTTTTTATCTCTCATCAACTCATTTTGATGTGATGTCGTTAGGCTGTCAAGGGAACTTTTTAACCCAATTTCGATTTCTTTGGGTTCAACTTGTAGTCATTGAATATGCCATCCATTGAATATGTGTGAATGACCTTTTATTGTTTTAAACTTAATATCCACTTATATTGGGTGTATATATATTTGTCACACATATTTTTGAGATTTATTTGTCCTTAATTTAAGGATACCTTCTTTATAAGGGATTTCATCACATTTGAAATTTCTATTGAGGGTTCATTGTTTTTATGCACCAATTCACTCTTATATGGTGTATATACTGTCCTTTGGAGTATTATATCATGAATCCTTTTATTCTCATGATATTATAAAGTTATGACTAAATGTTATTCCTCAATTATTGTATTCAAGTGTCTCTAATTTTGGTAAAACCCCTTTAACCAAAATATCATTTTAAATGTTTTAATTATTTGTTCTTATTAATATCAATGTTTTCAAAATGGTTTTAAGGATTTATTTATATGCATATTAATGGTTTAAAATGTTAAAAGCTTCAAGGTGGTATGAGTATCTTTGATTCAAAAATCTCTTTATTAAATGTTTTAAATGGTTTTGGAAATGGTTTCTTTTTGAATGGATTCATTATTTCAATATCCTAAAATGTTATATTGTGATTGAAATGTGGAAATGTTATGATTCCTTTATTCATGTTTATGTGATACGATTATGTTATGGTTCTTGGGTATTGTTATGAAGAACGGGTGGTTCCGTGATAAACTAAGGGCGGGTGAGCCCGATATAGCTCTCCAATGCATTGGGTAACGCGAAGGAGTGAAACGTTAAGGTTTCTCCGAAGAGATTTAGGGAATATACTGTGATGGGTATTCCAAACGTAACCAAGAGGGTTACTCCCTACGTAAGAATGTTATGAATGCCTCAAGTTACCTTTATATCTTATGTTTTCTATGATTTATTCATGATTTGATATGCCTATGTTTTATGGGTAAAGTATGATATCATTCTTATGTATATATGAACTCATGTTTCCTTTCCATATTTTTATAACCCTTACTGAGCTTTTTATGCTCATCCCATTTTTTTGAAAAGCTTTTCACAGGTCAAGGGAAAGGTACATGATGTGACGATAGTGTCAAGGATGTTTCAAGAAAGAATCCGTGTTTTATTTTAAATAGGTTTCCATTGATGGGAAGAATGAATATTGTCTTTTATGTAACCACCTTGTTTAAATGTGGAATGTAATGCATGTTTCATGATCTAATTCTCCAAAACTCTAAACTTGAAAAGATCCTCAATGTGTAATCTTGTAATAAATCAAGTTTAAGTAAGGTTTAAGGCTGGGGCCTTATAGTTGGTATCAAAGGTCGGTTTAGATAACTTTAGAGGTTAGGGTATTCTTTAAGCATAGGTGACATTACCATAATGGTTAGGATTTCAGAAAGAGTCCTAGTTTTAGATAAAGTGAATGAGTAAGTGTATCTTAGTGTTTACCTTCCTCATTAGTACATGATGGTTTTGGTGATATACTCACACTGACATTTCTATTTTTAGTGAATGGATGGATCTAGCAGGCACCAAAGAGACAACAGGTTTGAAGGAAACTGTGGTGGTTCTCTGATTAAGATACTAGATAAAATGGAGGATTAAATGAGGAAACTCGTGGTTGTTCTAAACCAAATATCAAGGAGTCGTGATCAACCACTTGAACCTTGGTATGATCTTTAATGCATCATGTACGAGATGACCAATCCATGTGGAAGTTCAGGTAATAATTATAAAGGTAACCATTAGAGTTTATATGATCCTTACTTTTGAGGTAATTATGGGTTATTATATGATATGATGGAAAATGAAAGGCATGAGATAAAATTGAGGTTAAAATATGTTATGATCATTTTTGATGATTTTATCTCTTTTTAGGGAATGATTTAAGAATTATATAGTTTTGGAAAAAGGACAACAGGCAGACCGTGTGACAACCCGTCACGTCGGACAAAGCTGCGGGAATCGAACCCACAACCAAAGTGCGACTGGTATTTATCGCCTACCACTGGACTACGTGAAGTCCCTAGTTAGTTTGACAGATTCTTTTTAGTTATATGATTTTATGAATTAAGAGAAAGTTTATTTTGGGTTATTTATGAAAATGATTAACCTATTATGGAGGATATGTGATTAGGTTAATTACTTTTCAATACGAGACTTTAGGAGCAACTGATATTGTTTGGAGATAAATGTTACGATTTATCTTGGAAGACTATGCGACTAAATCCTTCAAATATTTGGGTTTCAATCTTATATTGGTTTACTTTGAAGAATTTTATGGAAAAATTGTTTATAAGATAGTCCTCGTTGAACTTTGGGTTTTGTTGGACAAATTTTGGAGATTAAGAATAGATTTTCTTTTTATAAGGGGTTATCCTTTTCTGATCTTGTACTAGCCTTTTTGGTTTTGGTTTTGGTTAAAGTCTAAAGATATGAGAAGTATATAGTTCTCTTTTGTGGATTAGGTGATTCTCTAGAAGTTGATTATAGTACTCTTAATGTGAACAAGTCTTCCTAAATACTCGTCTTTTGGAAAAAATATGTGTTTGAGTAAGGAATCTAGTAAAAGTTGAAAGTCAACATGATAAGTGATTATGCTTCCTTATGAATAAATTCCTCAATAAAAAGTAACTTAAAATAAAAATGTTGTCTATTATCTTTTCCTACTGGGAAATCGAATACCGTTTAAACCCTCACAAGTTTGTGATTTTCTCGTAGTTAACTTTCTCCTAAACATGTTTTCTATCACTCTCCATCAGAACATGACCCTTTGTTTTTTCCTCCATGTATATATTTTCATACTTGGAATCCTAGTATGGGTTAACTCGGGTGACCTTTGTACTTATCTCTCTTTATTTTAAAGTGTTTGTTTTACCGACTTTTGTTCCGATGTGGGACTTTCAAGGATGTTTCCAAGCGCAATTTTAAAATTGTGAGGACGCAATTCCCAAAAGGGGGGAAGGATGTAACACCCCAGGTAAAAAAAGAATATAAAATTTTCATATTTACCCATATTTTTTGAATAAAATATTAATATGACTTTAAAGGGGACGCTATGCTCGATGGCGTACCCAACACGCAACAACGAGTTTCTTGGGAATCTTACGTTGCACTCTAATAATAAAATAATATTATTTTAAATGGTAGTTAATATGTAGCCTTTGTAATGGCGGGAATGGATAGAAATAACTAAGATATTATTATATATGTTCTTAAATGTTTTTACATTTATACAATAAAAGATAAAGGCTTGAAATACGGAAAGAATTCAATTTTAGGCGTATATGCCCTAGTTTTCACTAAAGGTTCACTTATCACCTTTTGATGGCGAACCGTCAATAAATATAGTTTTGTTCACTCTTAAACATTCTTTTGGACAAAATAAAACTCTTATTAAGAATCGGGACATCAAAATTTACTTTGTGTAAATTTTTGGTATCTTTCCGATAAAGTTCTTTTTTTAATGAATAGTGTAAAATGTTGTATTTTAATTCAAAACCACTTTTTAATCTAATTTATTTATATGATTAGATTATATTTTGAATTGGTTTTAAATTTAAATTAGAAAATATTTTTACCATTAAATCCAATAGTGGTCGTTGGAATCAATTTCACTTTGAAATCAGACTTAAACTGGTGTCAATCTTTTGATACTTATTGTTTCATAAAACATGCTATTTGTCATGACAACGGTAATTAATTATTAAATTAATTAATGTGACTTATAGGTTTTTAATTTTTTAAAATGGACTTCATTTTTGAATTCAGAATATCAAATATAGCTTAGGGTGAATTTTTGGGATTTTTCTGAAAAACGTCAATTTTTGATGAATAGTGACACCACTAAGTGGTACTTATAAAAACTGATTTTCCGTTTAAATGAAATTTTTCCATCATTGTGTTTTTATTTTCAAAAATCCGACTTACATGGTTGTCATTAAGAAGTAAAATGTGGTTCAATGAGATTAAAATAATTTTTGGTGAATAGTAACTTATTAAGTTTTTAATCGCGATTAGTGGTAATTAGTGTAGTTTAAGGTAAAAATAATGCTTTAATAAACTGAGATGAGCTTGACACATGTCTTAACCTCATTGGTTGTATCATGGCCGACCAAGAAAAGCCATGGGTCAACTTGGGGACCCCATGGATCCACTTTGGTTGGGAAATGACATAAATAACATTTTATTTAATGTAAAAGTAAAATTGACAAAAACATGATATGTTTTACTAAAACAATTTTTAAGTGGGGTTATACAAGTCATATATTTTAATATAAATATTCATTGGAAAGATAAAACGATTTCCTACACCATAGTATTTTTTATATAATTTTTAGACATTAAATAAATTAAATTATTTATGACATCATAATGATGCAGTGATGACATCATTATTTAATGATTAAAATAAAATGGAAGGATAATGTAAACTATATGAACTACACATGTCCAAAACTTATTTTATGGGTGGATTTCGAACCTTTATAACCTTAGCCACGAATTATATCAATTTGGGACCTTTTAAAACCTAAACACATTTTCAAATAAAGTAATATTTCTTTACTTTCCAAAAGTGCCCCTCCTCTCCTCTTATAAAAGGCCCCCAACTCTACCTCATTTCACACACTCCTCAAGCCTTTGGCTAGGCCAACCCCTGCCAATTTAATCTCTCCACATCTCTCTCCTCATCCTAGAGGATTCCCTTTGGGCAGAATCCTTTAAAAGGAAGCCTTTAGGCTCAAATCAAAAGGAGTTACACTTTTAAAGGTAATTCACTCTCTCATGTTCATTTGTTTTATTTTGCTTCTCCAACCCCCTAAACTCTTTTTATTTACTTCTTTTGTAACAACACCAGTATCTTAAATATACTAGGATTTTGTTATAAGATTTATTCGAGCTACACTCTCACACAACTACATCAAATGGTTAAAGAACATACGGTTTATGTGGATGGTGAAATTCTGCCTCCCGAAACGATGATTGTTCAATACTCATTTAACACCTTCAAAGGTGGCCATTATGATGTCACTATTTTTATATATGATATATAATATGTTTATGTTTTATTTATTCTTCTGTATTTTTCATTTTTGTCTTACCTTTATGGCTTCCATTATGGGTATACGCGATATCTTCATTTAAGGAAGTGCGGACTACCGCCCCCTCAAAGTGATTTGATTCGTTAAATACCATATGTGGGATGTATAAAGGATGGAAATATGATATTATATATGATATTATACTGGAATTATAATATACCTTTATATCATTATTATTCCATTCTATAAAATATGAAATAGAAATGAAAGTAGCGTTCATGCGTACGTACGGCTTACCGTCTCCATGAACGGTGAATTTCATTTCTTACATCTAAAGGATTATGTAATGTTATAAATGCATGCATGTACTGGATATATATGACATATATGATATCTACATAATGAATAAAATTCTGTATATAATAAACATTTGGCAACACGAACAACATGTAATTGTAAGAAGTCCACTTTCGACTTAAGAACCAAATATCAGCAAAACAAATATTATTAACTTAAATGATTACATAATGTTTATGACATGGTAATAAGTGGTATAAAAGTAATAATGAACTTGAAAAAGGTTCTTAAGGAATTAGAAATTAACTCAAGTTTATTATTCAGGAGATTAAAGAACGATCGAGTCAAGTCGGACCCGAGGTAAGGGATCCTACAACTCTCTTTCTTTTTAAGTACACTCTTTTATGTCATTTATTTTAAGCTCATCATTCTTATGATTGGGATGTTCTTTTATATTAAATTTACATTAATTTTTATGTTCATGTGATGAGAGACCCTATTCTCTCTCTTAAATCCATTTTGGAAGTTTTGAGTGGCGCTGTTAGGCTGCCGAACTTTCGTAAGAGATCTAACCTCTCTCTTTCTTTTTAAGTACTCTCCTTTATGTCACTTCTTTTAAACTCCTCCATGCAATGTTGGAGGATTTTCTTTTATATTCCACTTTCTGTAAGTTCTATTGTAATATGATGGGATACTCTATTTTATCTCATCAATCCATATTCGGAAGTTTTATGTGGCGCCGTTAGGCTGCCGAGTTTTCGTAAGGGATTTTTCATCTCACTTTTATTCCCGTGAGATTTATGCTACATTTGCCACAAATTCCATTGAGTGGTGTATGTACATCCCATTATTCTACTCTTTGTGAAATATACTTTCGTTTATGAGTATTTACATCAATGACCTATTGTCTTTCTTTCATGGGGTGTATGTTTTGAAAGATACCCAAGTCGGTAAGGGAACCTTTCACCCTCCTCTTTTTTAAAAGACTTCTTTTATTGGGTCTTTTAATTTACATATTTTTATGTTGGGATATGTTCTCATACATCCTTATTGATGTAAATTTTATGTCCAAGTGATGAGATACAGTTGTTATCTCTCATCAACTCATTTTGATGTGATGTCGTTAGGCTGTCAAGGGAACTTTTTAACCCAATTTCGATTTCTTTGGGTTCAACTTGTAGTCATTGAATATTCCATCCATTGAATATGTTTGAATGACCTTTTATTGTTTTACACTTAATATCCACTTATATTGGGTGTATATATATTTTTCACACATATTTTTGAGATTTATTTGTCCTTAATTTAAGGGTACCTTCTTTATAAGGGATTTCATCACATTTGACATTTCTATTGAGGGTTCATTGTTGTTATGAACCAATTCACTCTTATATGGTGTATATACTGTCCTTTGGAGTATTATATCATGAATCATTTTATTCTCATGATATTATAAAGTTCGGACTAAATGTTATTCCTCGATTATTGTATTCAAGTGTCTCTAATTTTGGTGAAACCCCTTTAACCAAATTATCATTTTAAATGTTTTAATTATTTGTTCTTATTAATATCCATGTTTTCAAAATGGTTTTAAGGATTTATTTATATGGATATTAATGGTTTAAAATGTTAAAAGCTTCAAGGTGGTATGGGACTCTTTGATTCAAAAATCTCTTTATTAAATGTTTTAAATGGTTTTGGAAATGGTTTCTTTTTGAATGGATTCATTATTTCAATATCCTAAAATGTTATATTGTGATTGAAATGTGGAAATGTTATGTTTCCTTTATTCATGTTTATGTGATACGATTATGTTATGGTTCTTGGGTATTGTTATGAACAACGGGTGGTTCCATGATAAACTAAGGGCGGGTGAGCCCGATATAGCTCTCCAATGCATTGGGTAACGCGATGGAGTGAAACGTTAAGGTTTCTCCGAAGAGATTTATGGAATATACTGTGATGGGTATTCCAAACGTAACCAAGAGGGTTACTCCCTACGTAAGAATGTTATGAATGCCTCAAGTTACCTTTATGTCTTATGTTTTCTATGATTTATTCATGATTTGATATGCCTATGTTTTATGGGTAAAGTATGATATCATTCTTATGTATATATGAACTCATGTTTCCTTTCCATATTTTTATAACCCTTACTGAGCTTTTTATGCTCATCCCAAGTTTTTGAAATGCTTTTCACAGGTCAAGGGAAAGGTACATGATGTGACGATAGTGTCAAGGATGTGTCAAGAAAGAATCCTTGTTTTATTTTAAATAGGTTTCCATTGATGGGAAGAATGAATATTGTCTTTTATGTAACCACATTGTTTAAATGTGGAATGTAATGAAAGTTTCATGATCTAATTCTCTAAAACTCTAAACGTGAAAAGATCCTCAATGTGTAATCTTGTAATAACTCAAGTTTAAGTAAGGTTTAAGGCTGGGGCCTTATATATGGAAAAGGGATTGAGATGGATGTTGTGCCACTCAAGATGTTTATAATTCAATTCAGTCCTTAGTTCCATAATCCCAATCAATAACACCTACTTTATCCAATGTTAGAAATTTATTTGAGAAATCTATGTCATCATAGGTAGACACATGTCCAAATGTTGTGTTTCCCTCGTAATCACATCTAGTAAATATAATGAATGATTCCATGTAAAATGTGTAAATACTAAAAACAATTAATGAAGATTCATTCTAAATAATTCATGTTGCATTTAATCTGATCTGATGTAAGATTCCTAGGTCTTGACATGTACACAACCCCGACATTGCAGCTCAGATGATTCCTAAGGGGGTGACCCTTGGGTGACAACAATACTATCCAGATACAAGATGACACTAGGAATATATTCCTTAAATGACTCAACATCCCCTTTCCTAGATATATCGTGGAAATTATGTGATATTGAATCCACATAAAACATGGGTCATCCAATGAATCGATAAAGGAGATCAACATCAATTGTCAATGATTTCAAAAATATCAACAACTCATGGGGAGTGTGACCACTTGGATACCACTTTTAATCCTACGATTCTTAGAATATATTAAACCATATGGGGACACTGATTAGAGGGGTCCTCTGAGAAACTTTTCATCCACATCTAAAAAATCTCTATTCATGAGGGAGTCATAGTAAAAATTGATACTTCCTAATATGGTAACCTTTAACCATGTAAGGAAAATAAGATAGATCCTACTAAGTATTTATAGGAATCCAAATAATCAATAAGGATCAAAATATGGAAACTATGAAATATATATGGGCCTAAAAATAAGATAAAAGTTAATAATAGTGGTTTTGAAGTTGGATCCTATGATGTACCTCCGGGAATCCCTATCACATAATGTATCACCTTGGGCTCATTGGCCTAAAACAAAAAAATACCTATGGAAATATTATTTTCATCACTATTAAACATGTGAATTAATAAATAAAAGAGTGAGGGTGGCTAAACACCTAATCCAACAATACATACTTAGACCCCTAGGATTACATGTTAGTTATAGGTTTTAGGTGACACCCATTACCATCTCTACTCATCACATGACATACCAACATAGGGTCAACCAACAAATGGGTCACCCATTGGGTCCCCTTTCTATATGGCATCATAAGTCCATACTTCTCAGAATATTTTTGTTTTTTATGAAAATAGATGCATCCCTCATGGGGTTTTCTATGTCAACATGTAATTAACGGAATATATCTTGCGATCCACATAATATTTTGTCAAGTGGAGGCAACCTACAATGGATCCTATAGGTTATATCATAATGAGAGGCACACCTCAAGGAGATCCTTTGTCTTAGTGGTAGAGTATAGTTGTATTATGATGCCATTACAAAGGGGTTGTTAGTGAACCCTATGAATTATCCACTAATAATTCATGTTATATTTAATTTAAATATCTCATTACAATGAGATTTGAAAGGGGGAGTTTCTATCAGAGGAAATCTCAAGCATACATATAATACCATAAATATGTATAAAAAATTTATTGAAGGTAAAACATACCACCTACCTTTAGAAAGCTATAAATATATTTTCCAAAGGTTAAAATTAGTTATCAAGGTATATCTAAGCTCCACCAAGTAATTTTGTGTCCTGTATCACAAAAACTACTATAAAAATTAATTATGACAACATTATAATTAAATATTTTTAAACCATCAATTTAATAAGGTCAAAAAAAATTTATAAATCCACCGTGATGATGTACCTCAATGAAACAACATGCATTAAAATGAAAAAATATCTTTGATTATTCTCTTCCAATGAATAGTGAAAACCCAACAACAGTATTTTATTCAAGTATGATCTTGTGGAATTGGGACTGAAATCCTTAATTGGTGGAACTTAATTTAGAGGTAAAATAAAAATAATACAATTGATGCTAAGAGGATTTCCTTGAGGTTTCCAGTGAACCTAATAACATCTTATTCTTACCAATAATAGGGAATAATTCCCATATATGTAGGAAAAATGAGTGTAATATGTTCGGTGGAGCTCTTAGATTAAAGGAGGAAGAAAATGTAGTTAAAACCCATTAAGGGTTAGAGGGTAAAATTATAATTATACCATGTTAATGAGATATATGGTTTTTTTAATCATGTTCCAACCATGGAACTTGTCTACCAAAAATTAAAAACTCATATCATGATCTCCGTACCACATGGTTTATCAAACAACGGTTTGGTAAAAATAACTAGCATTGTTCGACCACACGGTTAGCACTAGCCATGCAACAACCATGAAATTTCAGATTCACTCTTCCAAAACTCTTATTTTGTGTCAAAAAACCATTGTACACCTTCAAAACCTCTAATTAATATTCTAAGAATCCACCATATCTAAAAAATTTATATAGAGGCATTAATACCAGAAAATTGCTATTATGAAACTTCATTCATGATTTGACCCATTCAGTTGATTAAAAATTCAAATTCCTTATGATGTTTTTAACATGATAAACATGGGACATTACAAATTTTTTCACTGAAAATAGTTAAGTTCATTAATAAAATATAGAGAATTTTCAAAATATACTCATCCATAAATAATTCATGCTTAGGAATTATAAATCTCTAACATACTTTTATAAATACATCAACTATACTATCATAATTAAAAGTCATTACTGTGAAAATTAATCTATATTAAGTTCCTTTAATTTTTCTTCAGGAAAAAATTCATGTTCAATTTCAAAAAACTGATTCACAAATAGAACTATAGGGAATTTTGGGATTTCCATGACAATATAAGGGAAAGGGAACTCCATTTAAATCCTATTAAAAAATATAAATAAAATTATAGATTAATGTTACTCATTCAAAATTATTTAAATCTTGATTCCTATTTATCATTTAATTCCTGGAGAAACTCATTATTATCAAGTGGATCTATAGATAAAAGTTATTCAGTGATTTTTAAATAAAATTAAACTTTCTCTTGCTCTTCCTATTAATCAGAAATCGGTTCAAATGATTTAAAATTTTCAACTACAAAACAATTAATATCATGTTTAAAATAAGTTTCAAAATATTAATAATCGTTTATTTCTAGTTTATTTTACTCTTCTAACATATCCCAAACCTCATGTTCAATCTTGTTTCCTATTATTTCAGAAAACCCAGGTGATGAGTTATCAATATTTAAATTATCATTTTCATGTTTCTACCTAACTTATTCTTCTATAGGTTCAAAAATTCTGAATTTATTAGGGATAGGTGGAATTAAAAAAAATTGTTTGATCATTTTCTAGTTTCTCCATTGAAATATTTTAGTGCTTTTGGTACAATGTTTTCCGAAAAATTTCACTAGAACTGAGTTATTGTTAACTATTTGTTTCATATATTTCATTAATATTCTCTAAAATACCAAACTCAAGTATAGAAAATTTATTCTCTCACTTCCCATTTCAATTATCATTTGATCTTTGGTTTTACTACCTAATTCCCATGTTTCTACTTGTACGTTAGTCATTGTGTCATTGTGTGATTCTTCATGACAAACAAATTTATCATGATTATTCTACAACATTTCAATCCAAATAAAATAATCATTGGGTTTAGGTTCCTAATAGCATTGGGTTTTTTCATAATGAAAATGTTTAATAGGAAAGTTATGGAAACACTACCAATAAGTGTTCCCATTCCAGGGATTAAAAACACAATACATTTCTTTTTGATCACCCCAACCCCTTTGATATTTTTTTTCAAAACATGATAAGTAATTATATAATTTTCATCAATAGCACACAATAAGTTCCAACAAATATTTAATGCTCCAAAAAATGAAAATGATGAATAATTTGAAATTCAATGACTAAAATTGATATATGAAGCATCATATTTTTGAAAAAAATTCTAAATAGTATTTTTAGTTCTATAAAATTTTCAAAACCCTAGACCATTGTTGCATCATCCACTATGATGATTCCAAATTTTGAAAAGTCCATGTCAAAACTGTCAATATGCCCAACAGATTATAATATATATATAATACACTTTATCACAGTGGTAATAATGGTTGAACCACATGAAAGAAGGTTTAGATGTTATAAGGGATTTATTTTTAATCTAAACTAAGAGAGATAGGGATGATAATATTGATGCATACACATGAACAGTGTGAATGAAATAAATATTATAAGAAAAATAAGTTAGAAAGGGGTATAAGAGAGGTGTTATGTTTAATTTATGTTATCAAGTAATATCATGATGAAATAGATAATAAGTGAACTTAAATGGATAATACTTTATATAATTATGATGTTCTTGAAAATATGGATTCAACTAAAAAATAGTGAATTCACACAGAAAATAACTATTTCCAATCATTGATAACATTTTTTAAAAGTCATATGATTCAATATATCAGTTAAATTCTTAAGAATAAAATTCAACCTTTGCAATTACTTTTCATTCACTGATTTATCAAGATAAAATAAGAACTAGTTTAGAGGAATGAAAGCCAAGAATAATGTGGGGAAGTTATATAGTTTAAGAACCCTACATATGAAATGATTTTCAAGAATGATTAATAAAATTATTCAAGTAATTAGATAGATATAATGTATTTAGAAATTAAGCCCAATGCATGAACACAAAATATTAAAGATTCAAAATAAAATAAATAGGATAGATATAAAATATAATATATAAAGTTGAAGTTCATATCCTATAACTCAATCTCTAAGTTTTGGTTACATTAATGCATTTTATTTTGGTGCAAAAGGAATCTCCTTTCCTTAGATTTAGAGTGATGGTGTTAGTCTGGACCCTGTATGTGTGTCGGAATAAAAAATATATACTACATTAGGAAGTGTCTCTCATTATGTGTTGTCTCCAAATATATTTTCAGTTATTTCTAGGAACATCACAAAACATTTTATTTGAATTAACTCAATAAAAAACATTTATTGAACATCTATGGTCATGGATTCTTCTATATTTCCTACATGTAACTTGAGTTGTGCCCTTATAAAAAACTTGAATAATCTTGGGGCATTATATTTGAAATTCACCTCGATGTATTTATAAGTTGATCCATCATTATTTTATCACAATATCTCAACTTAACATGGGACTTTAAATTAGATAGGTTATTTTAAACACTATCCGGATTTTAATCAGGCATCATCACAAAAATCGGGATCTTGGATTATGATCACTCTTAATATTAATGTTTTTTATCATTCCGTTAAATCAATCGAGCATGGTTTTTTATTCAGTGAATCAACTGGCGTATTGCAGGTATTCGTAAAAATATATTAGCATAATCATAAATCTTGATTTTGGGGTTCGATTATTCATGGGTCGATGAGCTCCAATAGTCATCACTTAGTGTCAAATTCAAAAAATCCAATATCAAATAAATTATTCCATGAATGGGTTATTATCTTTCTTAGAAACAATTTCATTTTTCATAACATCAAGTTTTTATCATAATCAATTTTAGTACAAAAGTTTTTTTAATGACACCGGAGAAGCATATAGTCGAGCTTCATTAGATCATACTAACCTAATCACAATCTCTCCGGCTCACAAAATTCTAAAGATAAACATCAGAATTTGTATCTTATATGCATCATCTTTAGTTTAGTTATTTTATTCAGATGGAATCACAAATATCAGTTTGGTTGTATGATTAATTTAATCATGGAATTTATTTAACAATGGTGGTTCAATTTTGTGGGATTGTTCAATGAAACCCCAAGGTTTTTCTATCTCCATCCATGTTCAATACTCTTCTCCCGTTCATATAAATTTATTATGTTATTTCCATCAATTATTACACTATTTTAAACCGGCCTCACCATCATGATTCATCAAAATGTTTTATTCCGTTCAAAACTTATAGAATGTCGAAGCACAATTCACCAATCCCATAGATCATAAAATTTGATTGGAAAATATGGATGGTGTTGTGGTTGAAGGGAAATGAAAAGGAACCAAGTACCACACTGAATGAGGACTGAATCTAGAACTATGAATATTGATAATAAAAAATCCCTAATCAAATAGAAATTTAAATAATGCAAATGAACATGAGGATTTAACGTGATTTAGACCCTTAGGGGTCCAACTTCATTTAAAGAACACCACACACATTCATTTTATTTAACGATCCAAAAATAATGAACCATATTTCGTGATACAAAACACAAAAATACAGAATCATTATCAATACAAATTGAATAACCAATTTAGTACTATGATAAACTAGAGAAAGAAATATAATTATATCACCAGACATAGTGGTATGTCCATCCAGTACTCATAAATAAATGGGAAGAGACATGGTGGCTCTATCAAAACTCAACAAGGGATAAAATCACCAGATCAGAAATAGCAGGCTTCACATCCAATGCTTGATCTTGTATATTCACAAGAAAGATATTTAAGACACTCCACCCCAAGTTGAGTGCGAGTGATATGAGGTGAGGATGATAGTACAAAGGATAAAATCCTATATTGAGGGAGGATGGAGACATGAGACAGCAGGATGTGGGGATAACAATTTAAATTTCCCCGCACTGATAGAAGAAGAATTTTCAGGAAACCTCTCAACTAAAAAACTAACCACCAATAATAGTAGGATGAATATGACCTTCCAAAGCTAAACAGTTTAACAGCACCCCCAAGGAGGGAATGCAATGAAACCTTACCAAAAACCCCTTACATCATTCCAACAAACCAAGGAACCATATAGATGGCTTGATGCAGAGGGGTGGTGCGGGTGATCAATAGTGGAGAAAACAATGCCCATAAAACGAGGCTGCCAGCATGTAATGGAAGTGGATAAAAGGGAAAACCCACAATATAGTAGGCAGGGAAAACAAGACAAACAAAATAGGTTTCCAAAGTATAATGAAATCCCGCTGAGAAACCCAAATCCAATGGGTAATAATATAATTTTATCTCATCAAAGAATAGTTGTAAAACATATATGGAAACAGATATTGAACTAAATTTAATATGAAAAACTCAATTCAGAAACCTTAATTCACAAATCTCCACTATTTTCAATTACATTTGATGATGTCATTACACCTAACCTATCAATTGAATTTTGAAAGTTTACTAAACATCCTATGAAAAACAAAATCGATAATAAAAAGTGAATTTCAAACTATTCACTACTTATGTAAAATTTTTATCAATGTGACACACACTTTCCATTATAGATTGTGTATAAGATACTACTTTAACATGATTTGAATTAAAAATTCTTACATAACTGCATAAATTTGACTTACCTTCACATACCTAAGTTTCTCACTTCACATACCTCAACTCACTGCTGGTCAGATGCCTACCAGAGGTTCCCAAGATAGCTCTAGTGCCTGAATATCAACATTAAACCAGGAATTACCCATAAAAAAGCATAAAAACAATAAAATTTACAAACATAAACTCAATAGCTCATATGAAAATAGTAGAAGCAAATAAAAAAACTCATGAAAAAGAAAACTGACAATAAAACAAAAAACACAAGCCATAGAGCAATGAAGTCACTCACTCCACCTAAATCTAAAACAGGCCCATAAAATCACTCCACATAGGGGGAACACACATCCTAAAACCTTGTAATAGTGGAAGAAATATCCTTACCTAAACTGATGTATAACCCATACAACCCTAGTCATAATGTCCAACTCATAACCATGAGAAAACAAACCAAGACAGCAAGGGCATCCCACAATAGTCCTATGAAAACCAACTATAAATCTAGCCCACTAAGTACTTGAAACTCCTAATTCCCAAATACCCATAAAATGTTTTCAAAGAGATACGAGTAGAACAATAATGAAATGTAGTGATCATTTATACATCTACCCCTAAACCTGCTTCTCTAACCACTTCCCAACACCTCACTATCCTCACACTTGGTCACCTCCTGAGAAGCTAAACCCTCCTAAGACGTAAAGAAGGAAACAAAACTCATAGTTGAACACAGAAATCCCCCACCTACTGCACACTAGAGAAACTATAGAACAATAGTATCATTGAAACCAAGTTCAACTACATTGGATTGATCCCCATTTTCCTTTAAACCATTTCATTCAGAAAAATCTCTTTTAATGTAACCAGGTTTACCACACTGGTAGCACTTCAGAGTACTAAACTGAATCACACCTTTACTTTTAACCTTATTAGTAATATTCCCTTGAAATCTATTATTATCTACACACGTTGCATTGATACACTCTCCCTCTGATCCAAATCCATTCTTATTTTAGAATTAATTTGAAAGTGGAGACAACATAACCTCTTCTAGGTTCAGTGAGTCCCTACCATACACCATATTCTCGAAATGTTTTTTTTTTGCTATGGTAAAGAGATATCCAGAGGATCATCTCCGTATAATCATCATCTATTAAAAAAAAATTATTTGCTAAATCTAGCGTGATATTTTTAAATTCATCTAAATGGGTCATTATAGAGTACTATGCTTCATCTTAAATGTACACATATAGTGATTCATTTAAAGTATTCCTACTAGGGAGGTAGTCCATTATAGTTTATTAATTTTAAGACATATTACTACAAAGGTAGACACATAATCCACTTATATAAGGACATTATCACCTAAATAATTTAAATGTGAACTATGGGACATAACAAGTATGTCAGAGTGAACTAGTTTGTATTCTATAATGGTTTTTATAGTTTCAATAATAATTGTATTGGGTTTCATAGGCCCAAATAGGGCATCAATTAAACCTTATTGAACATGAAATTCCATAATTTAAATACTTAAAAAAATGAATTTGTTGTCTCCATCATATTTCACATTTTTGTATCACATTGTAGACATGTTTATCTAGATGAGTGGATATCGAGTGGTTAAGGAAAAATTTAGGAATACACCCCTAGTAATAAAAAAATATCACATGGTAAATGTGAAACGTGAGATACAAAATATAAGTAATTTTAATGGATACAGTGGTTTCAATAAAAATAACAGATATCAACTAAAATGATTGAATTAAATAGAGATATAAATATGAAAAATAAAGGTAAGAACCCCGAAATAATTAAACTGTCAACATAAAAAAAGAAACCAAATTTGTAAAAACATTAAAAAACAATTTAACATATGTGAATTTAAAACAATGAAATTGATGTAACAACACTGTATACAGAATGCAACAAAGTAGTTTCGAAATAACTATAATCAAGGTGTGGGATACCAATTTAAACTAAATGTAAGCAGAGCCAAGAAAGCTGGAAATATAAATTGCATGAAATTATTAAATATTTAACAAATTAAAATATTTATAAAATCTATAACAGAACACAAATAACAATTTTTAATGAAACTAAAAATAGATGGTTGGAAAGATGATAGTTTAAGAAAACTCTGTAGGCCATGTAGTCTCTGATACCATTTGTTTTGGTAAAAGGGCAGTGAAAAAGAACCAAAAAACCCCAAAAAAACAAGGACTAAATTTGGAACTATGAATTTTGATAATGAAAAGGCCGGAGTCAAATAGAGATTACATGAAATTAAATAAACATGATGATTTAACATGATTTAGACCGTTAGTGATCCTTCTACATGGCAAGAACACCACACACACATTTGTTTTATTAAACACTCCAAAAAATGAATTATATTACATGATAAAACACACAACAATATAGAATCATCAACGATACAAATTGAAGAACCAATCTAGTAATCAGAGAAACTAGAACATGAATAAATGCTTATTACACTGAATGCAGTGGTCTGCCTAACTAGTTCTCTTGAAGCTACTAGAATAGCAACACAGATGCTCTATCAAAACTATAAAACGGAGGAAATCACCATATCTTAAATAGTGGGCTTCAGATCCGAGGCCCGTCTACAGAATTTTAGAACAATGATATCAAATATCATCCACCACAAGATGTATATGAGCGATATGTGGGGAGTACATTAGGGCAGATGATCAAATCTTTTATTGAGGATGGATAAATATATGAGACAATAGTATATGGATCAAAATTTCGAAATAAATCAGCACTGATTGAATTAGGATTTTTAAAAAACCTCTTGACCTATTAACTAACCTCCTTTAAAAGAGGAATGAATAGGCCTTGTCAAAGATAAATGGTGTAATGGCACACCCAAGGAGGGACTTCCATGAAGCCTCCATGACAAAACCCATCTAGTGGATCAAAAAATAGAGGAATGATATTGATGTCCATGTAACATCCCAGGTAAATAAATAATTTTACTTTTTCATATTTATCCAAATTTGTGAATAAAATGTTAATATTAATTTAAAGGTAATGCTATACTCGATGGCGTACCCAATATGCAACAACGAGTTTCGTTGAAATCACATGTTGCACTCTTATAATAAAATAATATTATAATAAATGGTAGTTAACGCATAGCTGTTGTAATGGTGGGAATGAATAGAACTAAATAAAAAATGATTATATATGTTTTTGAAATATTTTTACTTTTTTCCAATAACTTTTAGAGGCTTAAAATGCGAACGAATCAAATTTTAAGCATAAATCTTCTAATATTCCTTAAAAGGTCGAATAACCGCCTTTTGATGGAAAACACTTTTAAAATATAAATTTAAAGATTTTATATGTTATATTTAACTAAATAAAATCCTTCTTTATAATTTGGTCATCAAAATTTACTTTGTGTACATTTTTGTTATTTTTCTGATAAAGATTAGTTTTAGTGAAAATGTAGTATTTTAATTCCAAACCTTTTTTTAATCTAATTTATTTATATGAGTAGACAGTATTTTGAATTGTTCTTAATGTTAAATTAGAATATATTTTTACCATCTAATCCAATGGTGGTCATTGGAATTAATTTAACTTTGAAATTGGACCAAAACTACTGTCAATCTTTTAATAGATATTGTTTCTTAAAAACATGCTATTTGTTTTGACTGTGGGAATTAATTATTAAATTAATTATTTCAACTATTATGTTTTTAATTTTTTAAAATAGACATCATTTTTGAATTCGGAATATCAAATATATCTTAGGGTGATTTTTTGGTATTTTTCTGAAAAACATCAAATTTTGATGAATAGTTAAACCACTAAGTGGTAGTTAAAAAACTGATTTTTCATTTAAATAAAACATTAAAACTTATGTTATTTGAATTTCAAAAATCTGACATACATGGTTGTCATTAAGATGTAGAATTTGGTTCAATGGGATTAAAATAATTTTTTGGTGAATAGTAATTTTTAAGTTTTATTAATCACGATTACAGGTAATTAGTGTAATTTAAGGTAAAGATAATGTTATAAATTACCTTTACACATGTCCTAATCTTATTGAATAAGTCATGGACGACCAAGAAAATCTATGGGTCAACTTGGGGACCCCATGGAACCACATTGGTAGGAAAATGACATTAATAACTTTTTATTTAAAGCTAAAATAAAAATGTCACAAACATGTATTGTTTAACTAAACCCATTTTTACATGGGGTTATACAAGTCATATATTTGACAATATATATCCAATAGAAATCTGAAAATATTTCCTACATCATAGTATTTTTATATAATTTTTAGACATCATATAAATTAATTTGTATACGACACAATGATGATGGAGCGATTACCTCATTAATAAGCGATTTAAAAAAAATGAGAACATAAGGTAAAATCTATGAATTACCCTGGTCAAAAACCTATTGTATGGGTTGATTTCGAACCCTTATCACCTTATCCTAGAAATATATTATTTTTGGACCTTTAATATCTGAAAACAATTTTATAATAAAGTAAATTTTCAAGACATTCCAAGAGTGCACCTCCTCCCTCTTATAAAAGGCCCCCACCTCTACCCCCTTACCCACACTTATCAAGCCTTTGCCTCGACCAAAATCTGCTAATTTAATCTCTCCACATCCTTATATTCATCATAGGAGCCTTAACATTGGCCTAAATCTCTTCAAGAAACCCTTTTGGTTCAAACCAAGTAGAGTTACCTGATTTAAAGGTAATGTCTTCACTTGTGTTCTTTTGTTTTATTTTGCTTCTCCAACCACCTAAACACTTTTTGTTCATTTCTTTTTTAAAAAAAACAGTATCTTCAATATACTAGTACATTTTTATGTGAAGTATTCGAGCTACACTTACACACACCTCCATCTAATGGTTATGAACATTCTGTTTCTGTGGTTGGCGAAGTATTGGCTCACGAAACAACGATTGTTCAGTCTTTTTTTAACACCATTCATGGTGACCATTATGATGTCACTGTATTTTATATATTATATATATGGTATTTAAGTTTTATATATTCTTCTGTGTTTTATATTTAAAACATACCTTTATGTTTTTCATGTTGTTAAATGCGATAATTTCATACGAGAAAGTGTGGACTACCGCCCCCTCAAGTGATGTGACTCATTCATGAAATACATGAAATTTATAAATAATGAAATTAATGAACATATGTGACCTATATAACATATATATTATACTTTAATTATAATATATATATATATCATCTATTTTTACTTCCATTAGTCCGCCAGAGCAATGAAAGAAGCGTTCATGCGTACGTACGACCTAACGTCTCCATGAACAGTGCATTTCATTTCTTTTTATCTCCAAATATTATAGAATAAGTAAAAAAATAATATATAATGGATATATATGATATTTAAATCATTAATACTATTCTGGATATGAATTACATACAACTACATTGACAATGCTTTTCAAACAACATCATTTTTGACTCATGTACCGAACATCGACAAAACATATGATATGAACTCACATAATTAACTAATTATTATAACATGATAATAAATGATATTAATTTAATAATAATCTTTAAAGTATTTCCTTAATCTATTATAAATTGACCAATGTTTATTATTCATGAATATATAGAAATGAACAAGACAAGTCGGACTTGAGGTAAGGGATCTTACCTCTCTCTTTCTTTTTAAGTAGTCTCTTTTATGTCGTTTCATTTAATATCCTCTTTCTTAGTTGGTGGATGTTATTTTATATTCCTATTACTATACTTTCTATGTTCATATGATTAGAGACCCTATTTTATTTCATCAATCCATTTTTTGGGTTTTTAAGTGGCGCTATTAGGCTGTCGAGTTTTCGTAAGGGGTTTTTCATCTCACATTTATTCCCATGAGATTTAGGCTACATTTTCCACCATTTTCTTTGAGTGGTATATGTACTGCCTATTATTATACTCCTTCTGTAATATAATTTCGTTTATGAGTATTTACATAAATTTTGTATAGTCATTATTTCATTGGGTGTACGTTTTGAAAGTTACCCAAGTCGGTAAGGGAACCTTTCACCCTCCTATTTTTAAAAGACTTCTTTTTGTTTTGTCTTTTAACTTACATCTTCTTATGTTGGTATATTTTCATATATATCCTTATTTATATAAATTTTATTTCCCTGTTATGATATTCCCATTCTCTCTCTCATCAACTCTTTTTTTGAAATTTGATGTCACATCGTTAGTCTATCGAATTTTTGCAACGGAACTTCTTAACCGAATTCAAATTCTTTGGGTTAAACCTCTAATTCTTGATTTTGTTGTGCTATGACTTTTTGTGGATTACATATTATTGTTTTACACTGAGTATCCACTTATATTTGTTGTATTTATACTTGACACACACAATTATTTCATTTCTGAAAACTTACTCTAATGGCATTATCTTTGATTAGAATTACAACACAATTTATTCTCATTGAGACATTCCATTATTATATGCACTTTTATTCTTTTATAACGTGTATATACTGTCCCTTTTACTTTCCATATCCATATTATTTCTATACTAAAGTCATTTAAATGTGTTTAAAATGGTCTACATTCATTTATCTTATAATTTAAATGTTCAAAATGGAAAATAACTCTTTTATTAAAACATTGTTTTAAATGGATTTAAAGATTTATTATTTTTAACATTTAACAACTATTTCCATATTTTAAACATGGTTTTAAGGATTTATTTATAGGTACATGAATGTTTTAAACCCCTTTCAAAAGTTTCAAGGTTGTATGGGACACTTTGATTCTAAAATCTCTATAAATAATCTTCTTTTAACATTGTCAAAGTATAATGGGATTTTTCTCTCATAGAGTTTTATTGATTTTTTTAGATGTTTTTCATTATGATAATATCATGATGTGGTCTCTTGTACCTAAAATGGTGAAATTTTATGTTTCTTTTATGCATGTTTTATGTGATGCGATTATGTTATGGTTCTTGGGGATTGTTATGAAGACGAGAGGATCTGTGATAAACTAAGGGCGGTGAGCTCGATATAGCTCTCCAATGCCTTAGGTAACGCGAAGGGGTTAAAGTTAAGGTTTCTCCAATGAGATTTAGGTAATATATTGTGATGGGTATTCCAAACGTAATCATGAGGGTTACTCCCTACGTAATAATGTAATGAATGCCTCAAGTTACCTTTATATCTTATGATTTCTATGTGTTATTCATCAATCTTATGATTTTATGAGGTATGTTAAAGTGCTTATGTTTTATGAGAAAAGTATTATTTCATTGATTCTTATTTAAACATGTACTAATGTTTCCTTTCAGTATTTTTATATCCCTTACTAATATTTTTATGCTCATCAAATGTTTTTGAAATGTTTTTCACAGGTCAAGGGAATGGTACATGATATGATGATAGTGTCAAGGAAGTGTCAAGAGAGAATCCATGTTTTATTTTAAATATTGTTCTGTTGATGGGAAAAAATGAATACAATATTTTATGTAACCACTTTATTTAAATGTGAAATGTAATGCATGATTTATTTTTTAATTCACTAAAACTCTAAACCTAAAAATATCCTCAATGTGTATTCCTGAAATAACTCAAGATTAAGTAAGGTTTAAGGCTGGGTCCTTATAGTTGGTATCAAATGTCTGTTTAGATAACTTTAGAGGTTAGAGTTTTTTTTAAGCATAAGTGAAAAGTTGTGTATAACCACAATGGTTATTATATTAGATAGAGTCATTTTTATTTTTGAATGTTGGAATGAGTTTGAGATAACTTGGATAAGTTTATCTTAGTTTTTATCTTCCTCTTTAGTACATGATGATTTTGTTGATACACTGATACTGAACTTTTTTGTTTTAGTAAATGGAAGGATCTAGCAGGCACCAAAGTGACATTGGGTTTGAAGGAAACTATGGTGGTTCTCTGATTAAGATATTGGATGAAATGGGGGATTCAATGAGAAATCCATGGTTATTCTAAACAAACTATCAGGAGTCATGATCAACCACTTGAACCGTGGTGAGTTCTCTAATGCATCTTGTATGAAAGAACCAACTCGATGTGGAAGGTCATGTGATAATTATAAAGGTATCCATTAGGGTTTATATGATCCTTACTTTTTAGTTAATTATGGGTTACTATATGTTATGATGGAAAATGAAAGGCATGAGATTATCTTGAGGTTAAAATATGTTATGATTATTCTTGAAGATTTTATCTCATATTGGGGAATTTTTTACGAATTATATAGTTTTGGAAAAAGTACAACACGCAGACCGTGTGACAACCCGTCGTGTCAGAAAAAGCTGGGGTAATTGAACCCACAACCAAATTGCGACTTGTATTTATCGCCTACCTCTAGGCTACGTGTAATACCTAGTTATTTTGACTAATTATTTTTAGTTAGATGATTTTATAAATCAAGAGTAAGTTGATTTTTGGTTATCTATGGAAATTATTAACAAATCATGGAGGATATGTGATTAGGTTAATTAATTTTCAATATGAGACTTTAAGAGAAATTGATTTTATTTGGAGATAAATGTCAATTTGTACCTTGTAAGACAATGTGATTAAATCCTTCAAATATTTGGGTTTCAATCTTAGTTTGGTTTAATTTGAAGAATTTTATGGACAAATTTTTTATTAAATGGTCTTCGTTGAACTTTGGGTTTTGTTGGACAAATTTTGGATATTAAGAATAGATTTTCTTTTTTATAAAGGATTAACCATTTTTGGATTATCTGATCTTGTTATAACAATTTTGGTTTTGGTTAAGGTCAAAATTCATGGAAAATATATAGGTCTTTTTTTTGGATTAGGTGATTCTCTAGAAGTTGATTATAGCTCTCTTAATGTGAGCAAGTCATCCTAAATACTCATCCTTTGGATAAAATATGAGTTTTGTTTAAGAAATATAGTAGGAGATGAGAGTCTACATGACAAGTAAGTATGTTTCCTTATAATTCAGTTAGGCTTATTAATAAATTCCAAAATGAAATGTAACATAAAAATGAAAACTTTGTATGTTAACTTTTCCTACTGGAAAATCAAATACCATTTAACCCATCACCAGTTTGTGATTTTCTAGTGGTTAACTTTCTCCTAAACATGTTTTCTATCTCTCTCCCTCAGAACATGAAACGTTGTTTTTTCTTCCATATCCATGTTCTCCTACATGGAATCCTATTATGGGTTATCTCGGGTGACCATTGTACTTTCCTTTATTTCTTTTAAAGTGACAGATTAATTTACTCATTTTCCGATGTGGGGCTTTCAATGAATTTTACAAGCCCAATTTAAAAAACTGTGAGGATGCAATTCCCAAAAAGGGGGGAAGTATGTAACATCCCAGGTAAATAAAGAATAATAATTTTTCATATTTATCCATATTTTTGAATAAATTTTTATTATTAATTTAAAGGGAAGCTATGCTCTATGGCGTACCCAATACACAACAACGAGTTTCTTTGAAATCTTTCATTTCACTCTAATAATAAAATAATATTATTTTAAATGGTAGGAAACGAATAGTCATTGTAATCGTGGGAATCAATAGAACTAACTAAAAAAGGATTGTATATGTTTTTCAAATATCTATACTTTTTTCCAATTAATGTTAGAGGCTTAAAATACGAATGAATCCAATTTTAAGCATAAATCTTCTAATATTATTTAAAAGGTCCATTAACCTCCATTTGATGGAGAATCCTTTTTAAATATACTTTTCAAAATTTTATATGACATATTTGACAAAATAAAATTATTTTTACGAATTTGGACATCAAAATTTATGTTGTGTAAATTTTTGTTATTTTTTCGATAAAGATCAGTTTTAGTGAAAACGTTGTTTTGTAATTCAAAACCACTTTTTAATCTAATTTATATATATGATTAGATCGTATTTTGAATTGGTTATAATGTTAAATTAGAATATATTTTTATCATTTAATCCAATGGTGGTAATTGAAATTAATTTCACTTTGAAATTGGACTTAAACTAGTGTCAATATTTTAATAGATATTGTTTCTTAAAAACAACCTATTTGTTTTGACAGCGGAAATTAATTATTAACTTAATTTTTTCAACTTTTATTTTTTTAAATTTTTAAAATAGACATCATTTTTTAATTCGGAATATCAAATATAGCTTAGGGTGAATTTTTGGTATTTTTCTGAAAAACGTCAATTTTTAATGAATAGTGAAACCACTAAGTGGTAGTTAAAAACTGATTTTTCGTTTAAATAAAACATTACCACATTTGTGATTTGAATTGCAAAAATCCGACATAAATGGTTTTTATTAGGGTGTAAAATGTGGTTCAATGAGATTAAATTTTTTTGGTGAATAGTAAGTTTTATGTTTTATTAATCGCGATTAAAGGTAATTAGTGTAATTTAAGGTAATGATAATTCTATAAATGACCTTGAAACAGGTCCTACCATTATTGGATGAGTCATGGAAGACCAAGAAAATAAATGGGTCAACATGGGGACCCCATGGAGCCACTTTGGTTGGAAAATGACATTAATACCTTTTTATTTAAAGTTAAAATAAAAATGTCACAAACATGTATTGTTTTACTAAAACAATTTTTACATTGGGTTATACAAGTAATAGTTTTTACTATAAATATCCATTAGAAATATAAAATGATATCCTACATCATAGTATCTTTTTTATAATTTTTATACATTAAATAAATTAATTTATTTATGAAAACAGGATGACGCAACGATTACCTCATTAATAAACGATTAAAATAATAGGAGAAGATAAGGTAAAATATAAGACTTACACCTATCAAAAACCTGTTGGATTGGTAGATTTTTAAACCTTATCACCTTATCCTAGAAATATTTTATTTTGGGACCTTTAATATCCTAAAACCATTTTATAATAATGTAAATTTTCAAGACATTCCAAGAGTGCCCCTCCCTCCTCTTATAAAAGGCCCCCCACATCTACCCCCTAACCAACACCTCTCAATGCTTTGGATCGACCAAACTCTGCTAATTTTATCTCTCCACATCGCTCTCTTCATCCTAGGATCCTTATATTTTGCATAAATCTCTTCAAGAAACCCTTTTGCTTCAAACCAAGACGAGTTACCTGATTTAAAGGTAATGTCTTCACTTGTGTTCTTTTGATTTATTTTGCTTCTCCAACCCCCTAAAATCTTTTTATTCATTTCCTTTTTAACAACACAAGTATATTAAATATACTAAGATGTTTTTTTTCTGAAGTATTATAACTAAAATTACACACACCACCGTTTAATGGTTAAAGAACATTCTGTTTCTGCGGATGGCAAATTACTGCCTTACGAAACAATGATTGTTCAATCGTCTCTTAACACCATTCATGGTGGCCACTATGATGTCACTGTATTTTATATATGATATATATGGTATTTATGTTTTCCATATGCTTCTGTATTTTATATTTAAAACATACCTTTATGCTTTGCATGTTGTGAAAATGCGATAATTTAATACGAGGAAGTGTGGACTACCTCCCCCTCAAGTGATGTGACTCATTCATGCACTACATGGAATGTATAAAAAATGAAATTAATGAAAAAATTTAAACAATATAACATATATATTATACTGGAATTTTAATATATTTATATATATCTCATCTAGTTTTAAGTCCATTAATTTTCCAATGAAATGAAAGTTGCTTTCATGCGTACGTACGGCCTACCATCTCCACGAACGATGAATTTCATTTCTTTTTATCTCCAAATATTATGGAATAAGAATAAAAAGTATATATACTAGATATATATGATATTTACATCATTAATACAATTCTGGATATGATTTAAATACAACTACATTGACAATGATTTTCAAACTAGATCCTTTTTGACTCATGTACCGAACATCGACAAAATGTATGATATGAACTCACATAATTAACTATTTATTATAACAAGATAATATATGATATTAATTTTAAAATAAAGTTTATATTATTTACATAATAAATTATAAATTGACCAAAGTTTATTATTCATTAATATATAGAAATGAACAAGGCAAGTCAGACTTGAGGTAAGGGATCCTACCTCTCTCTTTCTTTTTAAGTACTCTCTTTTATGTCATTTCATTTAAGCTCCATTTCCTCAGATGGGGGATGTTATTTTATATTCCTATTACTATAATTTCTATGGTAATATGATGAGAGACCCTATTTTATTTCATCAATTCATTTTTTTGGATGTTTTAAGTGGTGTCGTTAGGCTGCCGAGTTTTCATAAGGGGGTTTTCATATCAATTTTATTCCCGTGAGATTTATGCTACATTTTCCACCATTTCCTTTGAGTGGTATATGTACTGCCAATTATTATACACATTGTGTAATATAATTTCATTTATCATTATTTACATAAATTTTGTATATTCCTTCTTTCATTGGGTGTACGTTTCAAATGATACCCACGTTGGTAAGGGAACCATTCACCCTCCTATTTTTAAAATAATTCATTTTGTTTTGTCTTTTAAATTACATCTTCTTATATTGGGATATGTTCTTATGTATCCTTATTGATATAAATTTTATGTCCATGTTATGATATACCCATTATCTCTCTCATGAACTCTTTTTCTAAAATTTAATGTGAAGTCGTTAGTCTATCGAATTTTTGCAAGGGAACTTCTTAACCCAATTCCAATTATTTGGGTTAAACCTCTACTTTTTGATTTTCTTGTGCTATGAATATTTTTGGATTACATCAGATTGTTTTACACTGAGTATCCACTTATATTTGGTGTATTTATATATTTCACACATAATTATGTAATTTCTATATCCTTGCTCTAATGGTATGTTCTTTTGTTGGGATTACAACTCAATTTCTTCTCATTGAGACATTTCATTATGATATGCATTTTTATTCTTTTATAAAGTGTATATATAACCCCATTGACTTTCCATATCCATATTATGCCTATACTCAAGTCATTTAAATGTGTTTAAAATTGTCCACATTTATGTGGCTTATAATTATTATGTTCAAAATGGAAAATGACTCTTTAATTAAAACATTTTTTTAAATGGATTTAGTGATTTATTATTTTAAACATCTATCATCTAGGTACATGTTTTAAAAGTGGTTTTTAGGATTTATTTATAGGTACATGAATGTTTTACAACCCTTTCCAATGATTCGAAGTGGTATGGGACACTTTGATTCTAAAATCTCTTTTAAAATTCTTCTTATAACATTATCAAGGTATACAGGTAATTTTATCTCATAGAGTTTTAATGATTTTATTAGATGTTTTTATTTATGATAATATCATGATGTGATCTCTTGTGATTGAAATGTGGACATTTTATGTTTTTTATGCATGTTTTATGTGATACGATAATGTTATGGTTCTTGGGCATTCTTATAAAGACGGGTGGTTTTGTGATAAACTAAGGGTGGGTGAGCCTGATATAGCTCTCCAATGCATTGGGTAACACAAAGGGGTTAAACGTTAAGGTTTCTCTGAAAATATTTAGGGAATATACTGTGATGGGTACTACAAACGTAACCATGAGGGTTACTCCCTACGTAAGAATGTTATGAATGCCTCAAGTGACCTTTATATCTTATGATTTCTATGAGTTATTCATAAATTTTATGATATCATGAGGTATGTGATCATGATTATGTTTTATGAGTAAAGTATGATTCCATTGATTCTTATGTATACATGTAATAATGTCTCCTCTCAGTATATTTATATCCCTTACTGGGCTTTTTATGCTCATCCCAAGTTTTTGAAATTTTTTCATAGGTCAAAGGAAAGGTACATGTTATGATGATATTGTCAAGGAAGCTTCAAGAAAGAATCCATGTTTTATTTGAAATATATTTCTGTTGATGGGAAAAAATGAATACTATCTTTTATGTAACCACTTTGTTTAAATGAGAAATGTAATGCATGATTTATGATCTAATTCTCATAAACTATAAACCTGAAAAGATCCTCAATGTGTATTATTGAAATCACTGATGATTAAGTAAGGTTTAAGTATGGATCCTTATAGTTGGTATCGAATTTTGGTTTAGATAACTTTAGAGTTTAGAGTGTTTTTTAATCATAATTGAAAAGTTTTGTATATCCACAATGTTTATTATATTAGAGAGAGTCATTGTTATTTTTGAATGATGTAATTAGTTTGAGATAACATGGATATGTATATCTTAGTGTTCATATTCATATTTAGTATGTGATGATTTTTTTGATATACTCACACTGACCTTTTTGTTTTAGTAAATAGATGGATCTAGTAGGCACCAAAGTGACAATGGGTTTGAAGGAAACTGTGGTGGTTCTCAGATTAAGAGACGGGATGAAATGGGGGATTCAATGAGAAATCTCGTGGTTATTCTAAACCAACTATCAGGAGTCATGATCAACCACTTTATCCTTGGGGAGTTCTCTAATGAATCTTGTATGAGAGAACCAACTCGATGTGGAAGTTCAAGTGATAATTATAAAGGTAACAATTAGGGTTTATATGATCCTTACTTTTGAGGTAATTATGGGTTACTATATGTTATGATGTATACTGAAAGGCATGAGATAAACATGAGGTTAAAATATGTTATAATTATTTTTGAAAATTTTATCTCGTTTTTGGGAATGTTTTAAGAATTATATTGTTTTGGAAAAAAGACAACACACAGACCGTGTGATAACCCGTGGTGTCAGACAAAGCTACGGGATTCAAACCCACAAGCAAAGTGCGACTTGTATTTATCAACTACCGCTGGACTACGTACATTACCTAGTTAGTTTGAATAATTCTTTTTAGTTAGATGATTTTATGAATCAAGAGTATGTTGATTTTGGGTTATCTATGGAAATTATTAACCAATCATGGAGGATATGTGAGGAGGTTAATTTCTTTTCAATATGCTAATTTAAGAGAAATTGATGTTATTTGGAGATAAATGTTAATTTGTACCTTGGAAGACTATGTGATTAAATCTTTAAAATATTTGGATTTCAATCTTAGTTTGGTTTACTTTGAATAATATTATGGACAAATGTTTTATTGAATGGTTTTCGTTGAACTCTGGGTTTTGATGGACAAATTTTGGATATAAAGAATAGATTTTCTTTTTTATAAAGGACTATCCATTTGTGGATTATCTGATCATGTTCTAACAATTTTGTTATTGGTTAAGGTCTAAAGACATGGGAAATATATAGTTCTCTTTTCTGTATTAGGTTATTCTCCAGAAGTTGATTATAGCTCTCTTAATGTGAGCAAGTCATCCAAAATACACATATTTTGGAGAAAATATGAGTTTCTATAAGAAATTGAGTAGCAGATGAGAGTCTACATGACAAGTAAGTATGTTTCCTTATGATTTAGTTATGATCATAAATAAATTCCTCAATGAAAAGTAACATAAAAACAAAAATGTTGTCTGTTAACCTTTCCTACCGGGGAATTAAATACCGTTTAACCCATCACCAGTTTGTGATTTTCTGGTGATTAACTTTCTCATAAACAAGTTTTCTATCTCTCTCCATCATAACATGTCCCTTTTGTTTTTTATTCCATATCCATTTTTTCCTATATGGAATCTTATTAAGTGTTAACTCGGGTGACCTTTGTACTTCCCTTTCGTTCTTTCAAAGTGACAGATTAATTTAATCCTTTTCTGATGTGGGGCTTTCAATGAATTTTCCAAGCCAAATTTTAAAAATTGCGAAGTTGAAATTCCCAAAAAGGGGGGAAGGATGTAACATCCCAGGTAAATAAAGATTAATACTTTTTCATATTTATACATATTTGTTAATAGAATGTTTATATTAATTTAAATGTAATTCTATGCTCGATGGCGTACCCAATACGCAACATCGAGATTCATTGAAATCTTGCGTTGCACTCTAATAATAAAATAATATTATTTTTAATGTTAGTTAATTCATAGCTGTTGTAATGGCGGGAATGAATAGGACCAACTACAAAATGATTGTATATGTTTGTCAAATATTTGTACTTTTCCCATTAAATGTTAGAGGCATAAAATACGAATGAAACCAATTTTAAGTATAAATATTCTAATATTCTTTAAAAGGTTGATTAACCACCTTTTTCTAGAAAACCCTTTTTAAATATACATTTAAAGATTTTATATGTCATATTTTACAAAATATAATCCTTTTTTAGAATATGGACAACAAAATTTACTTTGTGTAAATATTTTTTATTTTTACGAAAAAGATCAGTTTTAGTTAAAATGTTGTATTTTAATTCAAAACCTCTTTTTAATATAATTTATTTATATGATTAGATCGTCTATTTTATTGGTTTTATAGTTAAATCAGAATATATTTTTACCATTTAATCCAATGGTGGTCATTGAAATTAATTTCACTTTGAAATTGGACTTAAACTAACGTCAATATTTTAAAATATATTGTTTCATAAAAACACGCTATTTCTTTTGTCAGTGGGAATTAATTATTAAATCAATTAGTTCAACTTTTATGATGTTAATTTTTTAAAATAGAATTCATTTTTGAATTCGGAATATCAAATATAGCTTAGGGTGAATTTTTGGTATTTTTATGAAAAACATCATTTTTTGATGAATTTTGAATCCACTAAGTGGTAGTTAAAAAATTATTTTTTGTTTAAATAAAACATTAACACTTCTATTATTTTAATTTGAAAAATCCAACATACATTTTTTTCATTAGAATGTAAAATGTGTTTCAATGGGAATAAAATTATTTTTTGGTGTATTGTAACATTTACGTTTTATAAATCATGATTAAAGATAATTAGTGTCATTTATGGTAATGATAATGATATAAATGTCCTTGAAACATATCCTACCCTTATTGGATGAGTCATGGCCGACCGATACAATACATGGGTCAACTTGGGGACCCCATGGAGCCACATTGGTAGGAAAATAACATTAATATCTTTTTATTTAAGGTAAAAATAAAAATGTCACAAACATGTATTGTTTTAATAAAACCATTTTTACATGGGGTTATACAAGTCATATTTTATACTATAAATATCCATTATAAATCTAAAAAGATTAACTACATCATATTATTTTTTTATAACTTTTAGACATTAAATAAATTAATTTATTTATGACACCATGATGATGCAGAGATTACCTCATTAATAAACGATTTAAATAAAATGAGAAGATAAGGTAAAATATAAGACTACACATGTAAAAAACCTATTGTATTGGTGGATTTCGAACCCTTATCACCTTATCCTCGAAATATATAATTTTCGGATCTTTAATATCCTAAAACCATTTTATAATAAATTAATTCTTCAAGACATTCCAAGAGTACCCATCCTCCCTCTTATAAAAGAACCCCACCTCTACCCCCTTACAAACACCTATCAAGCCTTTGACTTGACCATAATCTACACATTTTCTCTCTCCACATCCGTCTATTCAACCTAGGAGCCTTAACATTGGCATAAATCTCTTCAAGAAACCATTTTGGTTCAAACCAAGAGGAGTTACCTAATTTAAAGGCAATGTCTTCACTTGTGTTCCTTTGTTTTATTTTCCATCTCCATGCCCCTACACTATTTTTATTCATTTATTTTTTAACAAAACCAATATATTAAATATACTAGGATTTTTTATGTGAAGGATTCTAGATACACTTACACACACCTCTGTCTAATGGTTAAAGAACCTTCTGTTTCTGTGGATGGAAAATTACTGCCTCACGAAACTATGATTGTTCAATCTTCTCTTAACTCCTTTCACGATAGCCATTATGATGTAAAAATATTTTATATATGATATATATGGTATTTATTTTTTCTATATTCTTCTGTATTTTATATTTAAAACATACCATTATGCTTTTCATGTTGTGAAAATGCGATAATTTCATACAAGGAAGTGTGGACTACCGCCCCTCAAGTAATGTGACTCATTCATGCAATAAATGGAATTTATAAAGAATAAAATTAATGAACATATGTGACATATATAACATATATATTATACTATAATTATAATATATATATATATATATATCTCATCCGGTTTTAATTCCATTAATGTGCCAAAGCAATGAAAGTAGCGTTCTTACGTACGTATAGCCTACCGTCTCCATGAACAGTGCATTTCATATCTTTTTATCTCAAATTATTATGTAATAAGTTTAAAAAGAATATATAATGGATATATATTATATTTACATCATTAATAATACTCTAGATATGATTTACATACTACTACATTGACAATGATTTTAAAACAAGAACATTTTTGACCCATGTACTGAACATCGACAAAATGTATGATATGAACTCACATAATTAACTAATTATTATAACATGATAATATATTATATTAATTTAATAATAAAATTTAAATTTTTTCCATAAGAAATTATAAATTGACAAAATATTATGATTCAGGAATATATAGAAATGAACAAGGCAAGTCGGACTTGAGAGAATGGATCATACCTCTCTATTTCTTTTTAAGTACTCTCTTTTATGTCGTTTTTTTATGCTCCTATTTATTATTTGGGGGATGTTGTTTTATATTCCTATTACTTTACTTTTTATGAACATATGATTAGATACCCTATTTTATTTCATCAATAAATTTTTTTTGGATATTTTAAGTGGTGTTGTTAGGCTGCCGAGTTTTCATAAGGAGTTTTTCATCTCACTTTTATTTTGGTTAGATTTATGCTAAATTTGCCACCATTTCCTTTGAGTGGTATATTTACTGCCCATTATTATACTCTTTGTGTAATATAATTTTTTTTATGTGTATTTACATCAATGTTGTATAGTCCTTCATTCATTGGGTGTACGTTTTGAAAGTTACCCAAGTCAGTAATAGAACCTTTCACCCTCTTATTTTTAAAAGACATATTTTTGTTTTGTCTTTTAAATTACATCTTCTTATGTTGGGATATGTTCTTATATATCCTTATTGTTATAAATTTTATGTCCATGTTATGATATACCCATTATCTCTCTCATTAACTCTTATTCTAAAATTTTAAATGATGCCGGTAGTCTATCGAATTTTTGCAAGTGAACTTCTTAACCCAATTCCAATTCATTGGGTTAAACCTCTACTTATTGATAATGATGTGCTATAAATATGTGTGTATTAAAACTGATTGTTTTACACATAGTATCCACTTATATTTGGTGTATTTATACTTCTCACACATAATTATGTCATTTCTGTATCCTTGCTCTACTGGCATGATCTTTGATTGGGATTACAAGTCAATTTCATCTCATTGAGACATTTCATTATGATATGCACTTTTATTCTTTTAAAAAGTGTATAAACATAACCTTTGACTTTCCATAAGCATATTATGTCTATACTCAAGTTATTTAAATGTGTTTAAAATGGTCTACTTTCATGTGTCTTATAATTATAATGTTCAAAATGGAAAATGACTCTTTTATTAAAAAATTGTTTTAAATGGATTTAATGAATTATTATTTTAAACATTTATCATCCATTCCCATGTTTAAAAAATGGTTTTAAGGATTTATGTAGAGGTACATGAATGTTTAAAAACCCTTTCAAAAGTTTCGAAGTGGTATGTGACACTTTGATTATAAAATCTCTTTTAAATGTCTTCTTTTAACATTTTCAAAGTATAATGGTATTTTCCCTCATAAAGTATTAATGATTTTATAATATGTTTTTATTTATGATAATATCATGTTGTGATCTCTTGAGATTGAAATTTGGAAATTTTATGACTCATTTATGCTTGTTTTATGTGATACGATTATGTTATGGTTCTTGGGAATTGATATGAAGACGAGTGGTTCCGTGATAAACAAAGGGTGGGTGAGCCCGATAAAGCCCTCCAATGCATTGGGTAACGCGAAGGGGTTAAACATTAAGGTTTCATAGAAGACATTTAGGAAATATAATTTGATGGGTATTTCAAATGTAACCATGAGGGTTACTCCCTATGTAATAATGTTTTGAATGCCTCACGTTACCTTTATATCTTATGATCTCTATGAGTTATTCATAAATCATATTATTTCATGAGGTATGTTAACGTGCTTATTTATTATGAGTAATGTATGATTTCATTGATTCTTATGTATACATGTACTAATGTTTCCTTTCAGTATTTTTATATCCTTTACTGAGCTTTTTATGCTCATCCCAAGTCTTTGAAATGTTTTTCAGAGGTCATGGGAAAGGTACATGATACGATGATATTTTCAAGGAAGTTTAATGAAAGAATCCATGCTGCATTTTAAATATGTTTCCATTGATGGGAGAAATTGAATATTTTCTTTTATGTAACCACTTTGTTTAAATGTGAAATTTAATGCATTATTTATGATCTAATTCTCTAAAACTCTAAACCTGAAATGATCATCAACGTTTATTCTTGAAATAACTCAAGATTCTGTAAGGTTTAAGGATGGGTCCTTATTGTTAGTATTAAAGGTCGATTTAGATATCTTTAGAGGTTATAGTGTTTTTTAAGAATAAGTGATATGTTCTGTATAACCACAATGGTTATTATATTAGATAGAGTCATTGTTATTTTTGAATGTTTGATTGAGTTTGAGATAACTTGGATAACTATATATTAGTATTTATCTTCCTCTTTAGTACATGCTGATTTTGTTGATATACTCACACTGACCTTTTTGGTTTTAGTAAATAGATGGATCTAGCAGGCACCAATGTGATAATGGGTTTGTTGGAAACTGTGTTGGTTCTCTGATTATGAGACTGGATGAAATGGGGGATTCAATGAGAAATCTCGTGGTTATTCTAAACCAACTATGATGAGACATGATCATCCACTTGAACCATTGTGAGTTCTCTAATGCATCTCTTATGAGAGAACCAACTCTATGTGGATGTTCAAGTGATAATTATAAAGGTAACCATTAGGGTTTATATGATCCTTACTTTTGAGGTAATTATGGGTTACTATATGTTATGATAGAAATTTAAAGGCATGGGATAAACATGAGGTTAAAATATGTTATGATTATTTTTGAAGATTTTATCTTGTTTTGGGTAATGTTGTAGGAATTATTTAGTTTTGAAAAAAGGACAACACGCAGACCGTGTGACAACTCGTCGTGTCGGACAAAGATGCCGGAATCGAACCCACAACCAAAGTGTGACTTGTATTTATCACAAACCACTAGACTACGTGCAGTCCCTAGTTAGTTTTACTAATTCATTTTAGATAGATTATTTTATGAATCAATAATAAGTTGATTTTGGGTTATCTATGGAAATTATTAACCATTCATGGAGGATATGTGATTAGGTTAGTAACTTTTCAATATGAAACATTAAGAGAAACTGATGTTATTTGGAGATAAATGTTAATTTGTACCTTGGAAGGCTATGCGATTAAATCCTTCAAATGTTTGTGTTTCAATCTTAGTTTGGTTTATTTTGGAGAATATTATGGAAATTTTTTTTATTGAATGGTCTTCATTGATATTTGGGTGTTGTTAGACAAATTTTGGAGATTAAGAATATATTTTCTTTTTTTATAATGGATTATCCATTTGTGGATTATCTGATCCTGTTTTAACAATTTTGGTTTTTGCTAAGGTCTAAAGACATGGGAAATATATAGTTCTCTTTTATGGATTAGTTGATTCTCTAGAAGTTGATTATAGCTCACTTAATGTGAGAAAGTAATCATAAATACTCATCTTTTGGGGAAAATATAAGTTTGTGTAAGAAATATAGTAGGAGATGAGACTCTACATGATAAGTAAGTATGTTTCCTTATGATTTAGTTATGCTCATAAATAAATTCCTCAATGAAATGTAACTTAAAAACAATAATGTTTTCTGTTATCTTTTCCTACTGGAGAATCAAATACCGTTTAACCCATCACTAGTTTGTGATTTTCTGGTGGTTAATATTCTCCTAAACAAGTTTCCTATCTCTCTCCCTCAGAACATGTCCCTTTGTTTTTTCTTCCATATCCATGTATTCTTACATTTAATCCTAGTATGGGTTAACTCGAGTGACCATTTTACTTCACTTTCTTTATTTTAAAGTGACATATTAATTTACTCCTTTTCTGATGTGGGTCATTCAATGAATTTTCCAAGACCAATTTTAAAAATTACGAGGTCGCGATTCCCAAAAAGGGGGGAAGGATGTAACATCACTGGAAAATAAAGAATATTACTTTTTCTTATTTATCCATATTTGTGAATAAAATGTTAATATTAATTTAAATGGAATGATATGCTCGATGGCATACCCAATACGCAACAACAAGTTTCATTGAAATCTTAATTTGCACTCTAATAATAAAATAATATTATATTAAATGGTAGTTAATGCATAGCCATTGTAATGGAAGGAATGAAAATAACTAACTACAAAATGATTATAATGTTTGTCAAATATTTTTACATTTTTCCAATAAATGTTAGAGTCTTAAAATGCAAATGAATACAATTTTAAGCATCAATCTTATAATATTCATTAAAAGGTTGATTAACCGACTTTTGATGGAAAATCATTTTTAAATATAATTTTCGTGATTTTATATGTTATATTAGACTAAATTGAAATCCTTCTTTAGAATTTGGACATCAAAATTTACATTGTGTAAATTTTTGTTATTTTTCTGATTAAGGTCAGTTTTAGTGAAAATGTTGTATTTTAATTAAATACCTATTTTTAATCTAATTTATTTATATGATTATATCATCTATTGAATTGGTTTTAATGTTAAATTAGAATATATTTTTAACAATTAATTAAATGGTCTTCATTTGAAATAATTTTACTATGAAATTGGACTTAAACTAGTGTCAATCTTTTAATAGATATAGATTCTTAAAAACACGCTATCTTTTTTGACAGGAGGAATTAATTATTAAATTAATTAGCTCAAATCTTATGTTTTTAATTTTTTAAAATATACATCAATTTTTAATTCGTAATATCAAATATATATTAGGGTGAATTTTTGGTATTTTTCTGAAAAACTTCAAGTTTAGATGAATAGTGAAACCACTAAGTGGTAGTTAAAAAAATGATTTTTCATTTAAATAAAAATTACCACATCTGTGATTTGAATATCAAAAATCTTACATACATGGTGTTTATTAGGATGTGAAATGTGTTTTATTGGGATTAAAATAATTTTTTGATAAATAGTAACTATTATGTTTTATTAATCGCGATTACAGGTAATTAGTGTCATTTAAGGTAATGATAACGTTATATATGACATTAAAGAATGTCCTACCCTTATTGGATGATTCATGGCCGACAATGAAAATCCATGGGTCAACTTGGGGTCCCCATGAAGCCACATTGGTAGGAAAATGACATTAATAACTTTTTATTTAATGTTAAAATAAAAATGTCACAATCATGTATTGTTTTACTAAAACAATTATAAAATCGGGTTATACATGTCATATTTTTGACTATAAATATCAATTAAAAAGCCAAAAATATTTTATACATCATTATATTTTGTTTATAATTTTTAGAAATTAAATAATTAAATTTATTTATGACACCATGATGATGTTGTGATTACCTCATTAATAAACGATTTAAATAAAATGAGAAGATAGGTTAAAATATAAGCCTTAAACTTGTCAAAAACCTATTGGATTGGTGGATTTCAAACCCTTATAACCTTATACTCGAAATATATAATTGGGGGATCTTTAATATCCAAAAACCATTTTATAAAAAATTAAATTTTCAAGACATTCCCAGAGTACCCCTCCTCCCTATTATAAAAGGCCCCCAACTCTACCCTCTTTCCCACACCTATAAAGCCTTTTTCTCGACCAAAATCTGCTCATTTTATTTCTCAACATCCCTATATTTATCCTAGGAGCATTAACTTTGGCATAATGCTCTTCAAGAAACTCTTTTGGTACAAACCAAGAGGAGTTACCAGATTTAAAGGTAAGTTCTTCACTTGTGTTCTTTTTTTATTTTTCTTCTCCATCCCCATAAACTCTTTTTATTCATTTATTCTTAAAAAACCATTTTATTCAATATACTAGGATGTCGTTATGTGAAGGTTTCTAGCTACACTTACACAGATGTCCATATAATGGTTAAAAAACATTCTATTTCTGTGGATGGAAAATTACTACCTCACGAAATGATGATTGTTCAATCTTTTCTTAACACCATTCATGTTGGCCATTATGATGTCACTTTATTTTTTATATGATATATATAGTATTTATATATACTACATTCTTCTGTATTTTTTATTTGAATCATACCTTTATGCTTTGCATGTTGTGCAAATGCAACATACGAGGAAGTGTGGACTACCGCCCCCCCAAGTGATGTGAGTCATTCTTGATATACATGGAATATATAAAGAATGAAATTAATGAACATATGTGACCTATATAACTTATATATTATAATATAATTATAATATATATATATATATCTGATCTAGTTTTAATTCTATTAATGTGCCAAAGCAATGAAAGTAGTGTTCATGCGTACGTACGGCCTACTATCTCCATGAACGGTGCATTTCATTTCTTTATATCTCCAAATATTATGTAATAAGTATAAAAATAATATATTCTGGATATATATGAAATTTAAATCATTAATACTCTTATGGATATGATTTACATACAACTACATTGACAATTCTTTTCAAACAAGATCATTTTTTACTCATGTACCGAAAATCGACAAAACTTATGATATGAACTCACATAATTAACTAATTATTATAACATTACAATATATGATATTATTTTAATAAAAAACTGTAATTTGTTTCCTTAAGAAATTATAAATTAACCAATTTCTATTAATGAGAAATATATAGAAATGAACAAGACAAGTCGGACATGAGTTAAGGGATCATACCTCTCTCTTTCTTCTTAAGTACTCTCTTTTATGCCGTTTCTTTTAAGCTCCTCTTTCATAGTTGGGGGATGATATTTTATATTAATATTACTGTACATTCTATGGTCATATGACGAGAGACCCTATTTTATTTCATCTATCCATTTTTTTGAATGTTTTAAGTGGTGCCGTAAGGCTGCCGACTTTTCGTAAGGAGTTTTTCATCTCACTTTTATTCCTGTGAGATTTATGCTACATTTTCCACATTTTACTTTGAGTGGTATATTTACATCCCATTATTCTACTCCATTTGTAATATACTTTATTTTATGTGTATTTAAATCAATGTTTTATGGTCCTTTTTCATTGCGTGTACGCTTCGAAAGACACCCAATTCGGTAAGGGAACCTTTCACCCTCCTATTTTTAAAATACTTCTTTTTTTTGTCTTTTAAATTAAATCTTATTATGTTGGGATATGTTATTAGATATCCTTTTTGATATAAATTTTATGGCCATGTTATTATATAACCATTATCTCTCTCATCAACTATTTTTCTAAAATTTGATGTAACGCTATTACTCTATCGAATTATTGCGAAGGAACTTCTTAACCCAATTCCAATTCTTTGGGTTAAACATCTAATTATTGATTTTTTTGTCCTTTGCATATGTGTGGATTACATGTGATTGTTTACACTAAGTATCCACTTATATTTGGTGTATTTATACTTTTCAAACATAATTTTGTCATTTCTGTATCCTTGCTCTAATGGCATGATCATTGATAGGGATTACAACTCAATTTTTTCTCATTGAGACATTTCATTATGATATGCTCTTTTATTCTTTTATAATGTGTTTATACAGCACCTTTGACTTCAATATCAATATTATGTCTATACACAAGTCATTTAAATGTGTTTAAAATGGTCTACTTTCATGTGGCTTATAATTTAAATGTTCAAAATGGAAAATGACTCTTTTATTAAAACATTGTTTTAAATGGATTTAAAGATTTATTATTTTAAAAATTTATCATCAATGTCCATGTTTTAAAAATGGTTTTAAGGACTTATTTAATGGAACATGAATTTTTTAGACCCCTTTCAAATGTTTCGAACCGGTATGGGAAACTGTGATTCTAAAATCTCTTTTAAACGTCTTCTTTTAACATATTCAAAGTATAAATGGATTTTTCTCTCATAGAGTTATAATGATTTTATTTGATATTTTTATTTATGAAAATATCATGATGTGATCTCTTATGATTAAAATGTGGAAATTTTATATTTCTTTTATGCATGTTTTATGTGATATGATTATGTTATGTTTCTTGGGCGTTGTTATGAAGATGAATGGTTCTATGATAAACTAAGGGAGGGTGAGCCCGATATAGCTCTCCCAACAATTGGGTAACACAAAGGGATTAAATATAAAGGTTTCTCCGAATATATTTAAGGAATATATTGTGATGGGTATTCAAAAAGTAACCATGACAGTTACTCCCTACATAAGAATTTTATGAAGGAATCATGTTACCTTTATATCTTATGATTTCAATGAGTTATTAATAAATATTATGATTTCATGAGGTATGTTAACATGAATATGTTTTACGAGTAATGTGTGATTTCATTGATTCTTATGTATACATTTACTAAATTTTCCTTTCAGTAATTTTATATCCCTTTATGAGCTTTTTATGCTCATCCAAAGTTTTTGAAATGTTTTTCAAAGGTCAAGGTAAAGGTACATGATATGATGATAGTGTCAAGGAAGTTTCAAAAAATAATCCATATTTTATTTTAAATATGTTTCTGTTAATGGGAAAAATGAATATTATCTTTTATGTAACCACTTTATTTAAATGTTAAATGTAATGAATGATTTATGATCTAATTATCTAAAACTCTAAACATGAAAAGATCCTTAATGTATATTGTTGAAATAACTCAAGATTAAGTATGGTTTAAGGCTGGTCCTTATAGTTGGTATCAAATATTGGTTTAGATAACTTTAGAGGTTAGAGTCTTTTTTGAGCCTAGGTTTCAAGTTGTGTATAACCACAATGGTTATTATATTAGATAGAGTAATTGTTATTTTTGAATGTGGGAATGAGTTTGAGATTACTTGGATTAGTATATTTAGTGTTTATCTTCCTCTTTAATACATGATGATTTTGTTGATATACTCACACTGACCATTTTGGTTTTAGTAAATGGATGGATCTAGCAGGCACCAAAGTGACAATGGGTTTGAAAGAAACTGTGGTGGTTCTCTGATTAAGAGACTGGATGAAATGTGGGATTCAATGAGAAATCTCGTGTTTATTCTAAACTAACTATCAGGAGTCATAATCAACCACTTGAACTTTGGTGAGTACTCTAATGAATCTTGTATGAGAGAACCAACTTGATGTGGAATTTTAAGAGATAATTATAAAGGTAACCATTAGGGTTTATAAGATCCTAACTTTTGAACTAATTATGGGTTACTGTATGTTATGATGGAAAATGAAAGGCATGAGATAAACATGAGGTTAAAATATGATATGATTATTTTTGAAGATTTTATCTCGTTTTGGGGAATGTTTTAAGAATTATATATTTTTGGAAAAAGGACAACATGTAGACCATGTGACAACCCGTCGCATTCAGACAAAACTGCGGGAATCGAACCCACAACCAAAGTGCAACTTGTACTTATTTCCTACCACTGGACTATGTGCAGTACCTATTTAGTTTGACAAATTCTTTTTCGTTACATGAATTTATGAATCATGAGGAAGTTGATTTGGGGTTATCTATTTAAATTAGTAACCAATAATAGAGGATTTGTGATTACGTTAATTACATTTCAATATGAGACTTTAAGAGGAACAAATATTATTTGGAGCTAAATGTTAATTTATACCTTGTAAGGCAATGTGATTAAATCCTTCAAATATTTGGGTTTCAATCTTATATTGGTTTAGTTCTAAGAATTTTATGGACAAATTTTCTATTAAATGGTATTCATTGAACTTTGGGTTTTGTTGGACTAATTTTGGAGATTAAGAATAGAATTTCTTTTTTTTAACGGTTATCTATTTGTGGATTATCTGGTCTTGTTCTAACAATTTTGGTTTTGGTTAAGGTTTAAAGACATGGGAAATATATAGTTCTCTTTTGTGGATTAGGTTATTCTCTACGAGTTGATTATATCTCTCTTAATGTGAGAAAGTCATCCTAAATACTCTTCTTTTGGAGAAAATATGAGTTTGTGTAAGAAATTTAGTAGGAGATGAGAGTCTACACAACATGTAAGTATGTTTCCTTATGATTTAGTTAGGATCATAAACAAATTCCTCAATGGAAAGTAAATTAAAAAAAATGTTGTTCTGTTAACTTATCATAATGGGGCATCAAATACCGTTTAACCCATCAATAGTTTGTGATTTTCTAGAGGATAACTTTCTCCTAAACATGTTTTCTATCTCCCACCCTCAGAAAATTTACCTTTTTTATTCCATATCCATGTTTTCCTACATGTAATCCAAGTATGGGTAAACTCAGGTTACCTTTTTACTTCACTTTCTTTCTTTTAAAGTGACAGATTAATTTACTCATTTTTTGATGTGGGGCTTTCAATGAATATTCCAAGCCCAATTTTAAAAATTGCAAGGATGCAATTCCCAAAAGTGGGGTAATCATGTATCATCACATATAAATAAATAATATTAATTTTTCATATTTATCCATATTTTTCAATAAAATGATAATATTAATTTAAAGGGATTGTTATGCTCGATGGAGTACCCAATATGCAACAACTAGTTTCTTTGAAATCTTACTTTGCACTCTAATAATAATATAATATTATTTTAAATGGTAGTTAACGCATAGCCATTGTAATGGCGGGAATGAACAGAACTAACTAAAAAATTATTATATATTTTTGTCAAATATTTTTAGTTTTTTCAAATAAATTTTAGAGGCTTAAAATGCGAATGAATCCAATTTTAAGCATAAATCTTCTAATATTATTTAAAAGGATGATTAATCTCCTTTTGGTGGAAAACCCTTTTTAAATAAACTTCTCAAGATTATATATGTTATATTAAATAAAATACTTCTTTATAATTTGGACATCAAAATTTACTTTGCGTAAATTTTTGTTATTTTTCCTATAATGATCAGTTTTAGTGAAAATGTTGTATTTTATGTCAAAACTATTTTTTAATCTAAATTATTTATATGATTAGACCGTCTATTGAATTTGTTTTAAAGTAAAATTAGAATATATTTATACCATTTAATCCCATAGTGGCCATTGGAATTAATTTCACTTTGAAATTGGACTTAACCTACTGTCAATCTTTTAATAGATATTGTTTTTTGAAAACACGCTATTTATTTTGACAGCGGGAATTAATTATTAAATTAAATAAGTCAACTTTTATGTATTTAATATTTTAAAATAGACATAATTTTTGAATTCGGAATATCAAATATAGCTTACGGTAAATATTTGGTATTTTTCTGAAAAACTTCAATTTTTTATGAATAGTGAAACCACTAAATGGTAGTTAAAAATTGATTTTTCGTTTAAATAAAACATTACGACTTCTGTGATTTGAATTCAAAAAATCCAACATACATGGTTTTCATTAGGAATTAAAATGTAGTTTAATTGGATTAAAATAATTTTTTGGTGAATAGTAACTTATATGTTTTATTAATCGCGATTAAAGGTAATTATTGTAAATTAAGGTAAAAATAATTTTATAAATGACCTCGACACATGTCATACCCTTATTGGATGAGTCATGGCCGACCAAGAAAATCCATGGGCCAACTTGGGGACCCCATGGAGCCACTTTGGTAGGAAAATGTCATTAATAACTTTTTATTTAAAGTTAAAATAAAAATGTCACAAACCTGTATTGTTTTACTAAAACAATTTTGACATGGGGTTATACAAGTCATATTAATGACTATAAATATCAATTATAAATCTAAAAATATTTCCTACATAATAATTTTTTTTTACTATTTTTAGACATTAAATAAATTAATTTATTTATGACACCATGATGATGTAGTGATTACCTCATTACTAAACGATTTAAATAAGATGAGAAGATAAGTTAAAACTAAGACTAACACGTGTCAAAAAACTATTGGTTGGATGTATTTAGAACCCTTATCACCATATCCTCAAAATATATAATTTGTAGACCTTTAATATCTGAAAACCATTTTATAATAAAGTAAATTTTGAAGACATACCATGACTGCCCCTCCTCCCACTTACAAAAGGCCCCCACCTCTACCCCCTTACCCCAACCTCTCAAGCCTTTTTCTTGAGAAAAATCTGCTCATTTTATCTCTCCACAACCATCTCTTCATCCTAGGAGCCTTAACTTTGGCAAAAAGATCTTCAAGAAACCCTTTTCGTTCAATCCAAGAGAAGTTACCTGATTTAATGATAATGTATTCACTTGTGTTATTTTGTTTAATCTTGCTTCTCCAACCCCCTAAACAATTTTTATTCATTTATTTTTTAACAAAACCAGTATATTAAATATACTAGGATTTAGTTATGTGATGTATTTGAGCTACACTTACACACACCTCTGTCTAAGGGTTAAAGAACATTTTGTTTCTGTGGATGGCGAATTACTGCCTCACGAAACGATTATTGTTTAATCTTCTCTTAACACCTTTCATGGTCAACATTATGATGTCACTGTATTTAATATATGATATATATGGTATTTATTTTTTCTATATGCTTATTTATTTTATATTTACAATATACCTTTATGCTTTTCATGTTGTGCAAATGCGATAATTTCATATGAGGAAGTGTGGACTACTGCCCCCTCAAGTGATGTGACACATTCATGCAATACATGGAATGTATGAAGAAGGAAATTAATGAAAATATGTGACCTATATAACAAAAATATTATGCTGTAATTATAATATACGTATATATATCTCTCTCTATTATATTTTGAATTCCATTAATGTGCCAATGCAATGAATGTAGCGTTCATGCATACGTACGACCTATTGTCTCCATGAACGTTGCATTTCATTTCTTCTTATCACCAAATAATATGGAATAAGTATACAAATAATATATAATGGATATATATGATATTTAAATCATTAATACTATTTTTGATATGATTTACATACAACTACATAGACAATGCTTTTCAAACAAGAAGATTTTTGACTCATGTGCCGAACATCGACAAAACGTATGATATGAACTCACATAATTAACTAATTATTATAACATGATAATATATGATATTTATTTAATAATAAAAAATAATGTATGTACTTAAGCAATTATATATTGACAAAATTTTATTATTCAGGAATATATAGAAATGAACAAGACAAGTCAGACTTGAGGTAAGGGATCCTACCACTCTCTTTCTTTTTAAGTACCATCTTTTATGTCGTTAATTTTAAGCTCATCATTCATAGTTTGGGGATGTTAATTTATATTCATATTACTGTAATTTCTATTTTCATATGATTAGAGACCCTATTTTATTTCATTAATCCATTTTTATGGATGTTTTATGCGGTGTCGTTAGGATGCCGTGTTTTCGTAAGGGGTTTTTCATCTCACTTTTATTCTCATGAGATTTATGATACATTTTCCACCATTTCCTTTGAGTAGTATATGTAATGTCCATTATTCTCCTATTTTTGTAATATACTTTCATTTATGAGTATTTACATCAATGTTGTATATTCCGTCTCTCATTGGGTGTACGTTTCGAAAGTTAACCAAGTCGGTAAGGGAACCATTCACCCTCCTATTTGTATAAGACTTCTTTTTGTTTTTTCTTTTAAATTACATCTTATTATGTTGGGATATGTTTTTATATATCCATATTGATATAAATATTATGTCCATGTTATGATGTACCCATTTTCTCTCTCATGAACTCTTTTTCAAAAATTTTATTTGATGTCGTTAGACTATCGAAGTTTTTCAAGGGAACTTCTTACCCCAATTCCAATTCTTTGGGTTAAACCTCTACTTATTGATTTTGTTGTGCTATGAATATGTGTGGATTACATATGATTGTTTTAAATAGAGTATCCACTTATATTTGGTGTATTTATACTTTTCACACATAATTATGTCTTTTCTGTATCCTTCCTCTAATGGCATGAACTTTTATTGGGATTACAACTCAATTTCTTCTCATAGACACATTTCATTAGGATATGAATTTTTTTATTTTATAAAGTGTATATACATCCCCTTTTAATTTCCATATCCATATTATGTCTTTACTCAAGTCATTTAAATATGTTTAAAATGGTCTACTTTCATGTTCCTTATAATTTAAATGTTCAAAATGGAAAATGACTCTTTTATTAGAACATTGTTTTAAATGGATTTAATGATTTATTATTTTATACATTTATCATAAATGTACATGTTTAAAAAATGGTTTTATGTATTTATTTATAGGTACATAAATGTTTTAAAACCCTTTCAAATGTTTCGATGTGGTATGGGACACTTTTATTCTAAAATATCTTTTAAACGTCTTCTTTTAACATTTTCAAAGTATAAAGGTATTTTTCCCTCATAGAGTTTTAATGCTTTTATTAGATGTTTTTATTTATGATAATATAATGATGTGATATCTTGTGATTGAAATGTGTAAATTTTATGTTTATTTAATGCATGTTTATGTGATACAATTATGTTATGGTACATGGGCATTATTATGATGAAAGTTGGTTTCGTGATAAACTTAGGGTGGGTGGGCCCGATATAGCTCTCCATTGCATTGGGTAACATGAAGGGGTTAAACGTTAAGTTTTCTCGGAAGAGATTTTGGGAATATACTGTGACGGGTATTCCCAATGTAACTAGGAGGGTTACTCATTACATAAGAATGTTATGAATTCCTCAAGTAACAATTATATTTTAGGACTTCTATGAGGTATTCATAAATCTAATGATTTCATGAGGTATTTTAATGTGATTATGTTTTATGAGTAAAGTATGATTTCATTTATTCTTATATATACATGTACTAATGTTTCCTTTCATTATTTTTATATCCCTTGCTGAGCTTTTTATGCTCATCCCATGTTTATGAATTTTTTTCACAGGTCAAGGGAAAGGTACATGATATGATGATAGTGTCAAGGAAGTGTAAAGAAATAATCCATGTATTATTTTAAATATGTTTCCATTGATGGGAAAAAATAAATACTATCTTTCATGTAACCACTATGTTAAAATGTGAAATGTAATGCATGATTTATTATTTAATTCTATAAAACATTAAAACTGAAAATATCCTCAATGTGTATTCTTGAAATAACTTAAGATTATGTACGGTTTAAGGCTGGGTCCTTATAGTCCAGATGTAGAGGGTTGGTGAAGGTGATCAGCGGTGGAGCAAACAATGCCAATAAAGTAGGATTTATAGCATTTCAAGGCAGCAATGGGAGTAAAAATCACAAAATATTGAATTTAGGAAATTAAACATGCCCAAAAAATAGGTGGCCCATATATAAATTATTCGAGGAGGGAAACCCAAATACAAAAGGTAATAAAATAATTTTATCACATAAAAGAATGGGTGTTAAACATAAATGGAAGTAGATATTGAAATGAATTTGAAATGAGAAACTAAATTAAGAAACCTTAATTCACAACTGACCTGAGACTCAGGATTGGATAAGGTTTTATTGATATTGATTCAACAATGGAATCAGAATAGAGCCTTATTTCTGTATCCTATATTTTTAACTAAGTTGTGTGGTCAATTGGTTCTTAGCATAAGATTGACTATCAAGGTTCGGTCTATTTCAGGTTTTGTTCTATTGTTGATCTCCACAATGCATGGTAAATTACTTTATTATGTTACCAAATATTCTATTTTTTCATAGATGATTTTATTAAAGTGTGTACATTATAATTTTTCAAGTGAATTGGATTGCTTGAGTCTTTCAGTCAATGTCCTTAACCAATTTTCAACCTATAAATTGACCAAAGAATGAAAATCTAGAAATAAAAGAAACAAAAAAATAATAATTAAACAAATAAAAATTTTATAATTAAAATTAAATTTATTTCTTAACTTAAATCCCAAATAAAATTTATAATTAAATAACAATGTAAAAGACTAAAATAAAAAAAACAACTAACTAAGTAATTTATTAAAAAAAGATTTATAAAATTTTATATAGAATAATACAATAAGTTAATGAAATAAATTATTTAGTTATCAATAACATCTGAAAATTAATAAAATTCTTCATTATTAAAATAATAAAATAATATGAAAAATGATAAATAATAAACATAAATTACATCATTTAATTAATTATAATTAATAATAATGAAATCATAAATTAAACAAATAGATAAAAACAAAAAATTCTACAACCCTAAAACAAAATAATCGAATGTTAACTTCAAAATTTAGTAACAAGGGTAAAATTACAAATATTAAATAATTTAAACATAGACAAAATATATTAAACACAAAATTCAATATTTTTAAATTTTATTTTAAAATTATTCATAACAAAATAATTAACAACATTAGGGAATAATTAACATAAAAAAATATTAAACTACAAAAGTGATGTGGAAAATGATATGTTTTAAATGACACATCAAATTCCCCCACATATAATCAATTTAACTGTCAGTAAATTAAAAATATTTTATTTAACTACAAATAATCTTAAAGTAAAATTAGTTTTTATAGATAGGTTATTAATCACAACATAATCAGGATAAATCACAATTTCCTCCACATCATTAAATAACAATGCCTCCTATTTGAATCTCACAATACGCCTCATTTACATTCTAATTCATGATCCAATTCCAGGAGTAAAATAGGTAAGATATACGTGGAATTAAATATTTTAACAAGAGACACTTTCTATTATCACTCTCCCCTAGGTTCCAAAAATTGAATTATCCATTTTCCACTTCATTGATTTGAATAAAATTTTTATTTTATATGTCAATTGATCCCTTATTTATCTATTTTCAATATTCTATTCACATTAATGAACTCATTTCATACTATTACAGTATTATTATTATTATTATTATTTTTATTTCTTTCTAGCCAAGTATGTTAAACTAACATTGAAAAGGAAGTTATAGAAAATGTATAGAGGTCTCACACACATCTGGTGCAAAAATTCTAAGAGAATCATTGAGGGATCCCAATTTCCCAAATTACTATAATTTCAAAGGATTTATATTATTATCTTTTGATTTAACTCCCTCATATGTTTGTGTGAAAAGGTGAGTCCCTTAAGTTCATTTTCCAATATCTAGTTGTCTCATGAAAATATTAAAATTCTACAAAATTAAATCATATCTCACTCCCATTTTTAGTTCCTAGACAAAATATCTATATGAATAGTATGAAATTACTAATTACTCGCATTATTATTGAAATTTTAAAATTAGTAAAACCCATAAGTTATTATTTCAATTATCACTCACGAAGGACATAGTTAATTTTTATTTTCCAAAAACAATGATTCAATTTACAAACACAGAATTCATTCTTATTTGGGAGGAAATTTGAGTAAATTTATGGGTTTTTTATAGGTTAACATTAAATCACAGTTTAGCTCTATTTAGAACCATCCCTCATATTTAAAAATCATCATTTTCTACAATTTTGTATTCAATGGTGATAGAAAAAATTAATACATTTTGGTGAAAAACAATTTTCAATTGGGGAGTTTGAAGACATGTCCAGGGGTCACAAAGATATTCAAAAAAAATTTACCACAATTTCCAGCACTTTTAAAAATGTATTCTAATAATTTTCATAATGTTTTTATTAATAACAAGGAAATTAATTTGTAATTCAGATCGAGAAATTAACATGTTAAATAGTGACCTGAAGAACAAGCAATATTATATAGGGTGATAAACAATGTTTTTGTGATTTTTTTCAAAATTATTCTCAATATAAAAGCATAACAACCTAATACGTTAAAGTGGATTCAATTAAAAAAAATAAGGGGTATCATCCCCCACACTTAACATTCATACATGATTACATTAAAAAAATAAAAATTATAAATTTAGGTAATAATTCAATTCTTTTAACAATTATATATATTCTTGATGAATAGAAAAGAAAAAACACTTAAAGATTTTTAGTGTTTCCTCATGGTTTGGACCAGAAAACACCCTCCTAATGTATTTTAAACGAATCATGGCTTCTCTAAGAATGTAACTCCAATGCTTCAAAATATTGAGCATTCAGTCCTACTTTTTAGAATCAAAAAGATATAACCTTTAAAAATTAAATTTTGAATGTAAGAACTGGGATGAGTGCACGTTAACAAGGATTGATATGCACAAAATGATATGAGGGATTTTTATTTAGAATAAAATAATCACACAAAATAAATAAAATATTTATTGAACCATCAGTTTCCTCCCATGAAATTAAAGATTTATAGTCCATATATAACTCTTCTAGAATCTAACCTCATTCACTATGAATATATTTTATCTTATGTAAGAACCACTACATGTGTTTATCCCTTTTATTTTTAATTATAAATTAAATTATATAGAAACCGTGACTAATAAGGGTACATTTAACACCATTTCTAGCATTAATATACTCTAGAAGAAACCCCCTTCTAGAGTAGAATATCATTCCATCTAGTACAAGAAAATATTTAAATATGATATTTTTTAAATTATCATTAATAGATGGATGATTTATTGATTTTAACAAGGTTGTAACAAGACCCCCAAATATATTCTCTTAATGATCAATATAAAAATTCTCAAAAAATGTTATCAAGTGATATTTTTAAATAATATATTTAGGATGAGGTATTTCAGTAATGTTTATAGTGGTTTTTGAAAAATTAGACACCAAATATAACTCCTGTAACAATATATTCCCATCACTCTCATGAATTTTAGCACCAAAAATATATGATATTATGATGAAATATTAGTAAGGTCCAAATTAAACTCATCATGAAAACATTAATACTCAGGTTTTATAAAACAAAGACTTCATTCCATGAATTCCTAAACTATAATCTCAAAATCAAAATCCATTTCATTGAAAAAACTAATCTCTAATAAGTTCTATTAGTGTGTCTTAAAAAATTAGGTTTAAAATTAAATATATTATTTTCAAAGGATTACATAGTGAATTTTGAGTCATCCATGAAAAAAATATGTAAAGAGAACACTATTTTAATACTATTGAAAATAACATAAAGAGATACTAAATTAATACCAATCCTCCAAAATTTTATAACACTTGACTTCCATTATAATTTAATTCCATAATAAAATTTTCATCAATGAGGGTCTTGATGGATTAATGTTCGTTATTGATTTAAAAAAACTACATTTCATCATCCCATTCATCAAAAACCATTTGAATTGTTTTTGGGTATTTATCTTGAAAATAGGGAATATCACATTTCAGATCAATTTTAAAAAAATACAAATAATGGATTTCTAGATTATTATACACTTCTAATATATCCCCAATATCATGCTCAAATATTTTTACTATTATTTTAGAAAAATAGGGTGAATAGGTTTCCAAATTTAAAATAGTACATTCATGTTTCTCGCCAACCCATGAGTACATAGGTTCAAAACTTATAAAATCAATAGGATTAGGTGGAATGATATCAACTTTACAATCATCTTCCAATTCCTCTTTTAAAACCTATTGGTGGTATTTGTTCATCTTTTTCTTAAAAATTTCATCTGAATATATATCATGTTTAATGTTTATTTCTTATTCTTATTCACATTCCTCAAAACTACAAAACAGATGTATAAAGAACTCATTTTCTTTAATCCCCATTTTAATTTCCATTTTATCATTTGTTTTATTACCTAATTACCATGTTTCAATAGAAATGTCATCACTGTTTCATTGTATTCTACATCATGTTCATAAAATTTATGAATATATCTATATAGCATTTATTTAAAAACTAATTAGTAATTGGGTTTAGGTTCATAATATCATTAGTTATCTTCATAATGACAAGGTTATTGAGGCTGGTTGTAGACACATTGTGAAGCAATGTCCCCGTAATAGTGACAACAAACATAATAAATGTCCTTTTTTGACCCCAACATATTTGATATTATTTTTTTAAAAAGGGAAAAAAATAATTCTAAATTGTAGCATAGAAAAATTTCCAACCAATATTAATACTCAACACATAGAAAATGAAGTATAATTTTCAATTCATCATCAAGTAGTGAGATAACTGGGGAAATATTTTTTCAATTTTTTAATAAAAAATTGTTTATTTGATATGAAAAAATTAGAAACCCATACACCTATCACACCTTCTCCTACAATAGTTCCAAAAAATGACATGTTCACGGGGTGTTTGTTGACACTAAGAAAAAAATAAAATTTATAGTTCATAATTATTAGCATGGTGGTGAGCAGGGTCACCTATTGGGAAAGGTGTCAATATTTTCTAAGGTATTTATTTTTAATCCAAACAACAAGAAATTAGGACAATAATAGAGTAGGATGTTTGTGAAGAATTTTAATGAATGAAATATTCAATTAAAATAAAGAGTAAATAGGATAAAGAGAGTAAATAGTTCTAACCTATTTTAAAAATAAAGAGTTTGTAGAAAAGTGATATTAGTAGAAATTCAATTGATGATACTTGATGTAATGATGATGTTCGTGAAAATATAGATTCAAAATAACATGAAAATTGTGAAGTCACTCACAAAATAATGGTCACTAATCAAAGATAACTCAATAAAATAGTATGTGATTCAATATATTGATTAAAAAAATAGTAAAACAATTCAAATATACTAGTAATTATTTTTATTACATAGATTCATTAAGAAATAACCTGAAATAAATTGAAATAAATTATTCAAAGAGAGCTGATTTGGAGTTTTATAGATTAGAAAACATGAACATGAAGTGATTTTCAATAATGGTCAAGTAAATTCCCCCAAGAAATTATACACGGTGCATGTATATAGAAATTATGTGAAAATATAAATAACAAAAAATTATAGATCCAAAAGAAAATAAAGATGAAAGATAAAAATATTTTCTCTCAAGTTGAAGTTTATTTCTTCCATCATTATCCCTGATTTACTCTTGTGTTGAATTTTCTACTCACGCACCAGAAGGAATCTCCTAGCCTGGTATTTCAAGAAATGGTGTTATTCGAGCATATGGGTGTCTATCTTAATTAAAAATTGATCCCCTGTTAGGAATTTTCTCTCCTCATGTGTATTATATGAATTTATTTTCAATTATTTATTTAAAATTCACTAGCATATTTCAGTGACTTAAACCACATACTAATTTTTCACCGAACATGTGTGGTAAATGATTTTTCTCTATTAACTATACATGGCTTGAGTTATTCCTTTGAAAAAAACATGAAAGATTCACTTGTGGTCAGTTTTTAATTTACCATAATTTATTTTTAACCAAATTTATCATTATTTTATCACAATATCACTACTTAAGACATGACTTTACTTTAGTCCCATTATTTTAAACTCTCTCTGTGATTTAGTTCAGATTGCTATTCAGTCGAGTGGTTCTTTAGTGTAACCACATGGTTATTATGTTTCCCTTATTGTTTGAGCCTCATCTCCCATTAACAAGAATTTGATAAGTTCTTTCCATAAATTTCCACTCCATTTCAAAATATAATCACCTTCAATATTTTCTAGTTATAAACTTATAGAATGTCGATGTATGGTTTTCTAATGCCAGAGATCTTCAAAATTTGTTGGAAACTATGACAGGCCTCATATTCATCTCTAATGAATGTTCCATCAACATTAATTCAACAGTCGAATATTATTGGAACATTGATACTTCATCCTTGATTTGTATCTCAATCATGTGGCTTATTGGTGTTTAGAATTTAATTGGCTATCTAGGTGATGTTGATTACATGAAATGTCATAGAGACAATCTCCACAATGCATACATGATTCCTTTTTTAATTTTCTAAACATTCTAGTTTTCCACATATGATTTACATTAAATTCAAATTTTTAGAATTTCTTAAGTGTGGTCAGTTACTTAAGCCTTGTGGATGATTTCCTTTTCCAATTATTCAACATATAAATCAATGATACTACGAAAATAAACAAATTATATAAAATAAAAAAATTTAAAAAAAATGAAATTGTATAATTAAAATTAGTTTTACCAATTAACAAAATATAAAATATTAAATAAATAAATAATAAAAATTAAATGATTGAAATTTTAAAAAAATAAAATAATAAATAAAATAATAATTAATTGATTAAAAAAAAATAATGAAAAAAAATTATAAAAATTAAAACTATAAGTTAACGACATTAATTATTAAATTGTCAGGAACATGTGATAATTAATTAAAATAAGACAATGAAAAAATAATAAAAATTTAAAAAATATATATAAAAAAAATAAAAAATACATCAATTAATTATTTAATTAAAAATGGAAATAATGAAATCAAAAATTAAATTTTCATATTACAAAAATTAATAAAAAACACAAAAAATAAAAAATTAAAAAGATACATAACAATTATGTAACAATGTAAATATTCAACACATTAAATAATTCAAACATGAATATAATAGATTAGACATAAAATTCATTAAATTAATATTATATTTCTAAATTATATATAAGATAGTAATTTACAACATTAATGAATAAATAACATTAAAACATGATTAAACAATAAAAGTGATGCGGTCAAGGATATATTTTATGGTCTACTCCACCTAAAAATGAAGTGAGGTTGATTTCTCTAGCCATTGGATACAACCATCTTACATTACAGAAAAGATTGATTTTGGTTTTAAAGAAATTTTATTATGTTCCTAGTGTTACCAAGAAATTATTTCCATTTCTTTTTTAGATATGGGTGAATTTATTTTCATATTTTGAAAAAAAAAGGTTTCCAATTTTATAAATATATGATATGTTATGGTATGAATGATCTTAAAATGTAATATAACCAAGACACAATTTGGTGTTCATGGTGAAAGGGCCACATAGCATTCAGATTTTTTCACACACTGATGTGTGTGGACCATTTCAAGTAGCGGATAGAGGAGGATAATCATAGTTTATTACATTTATCAAGGAATTTATTATGTATGGTTATATCTAAAAAATGTGTTTCAAGTCATAATACATTGATATGTTCAAAGAGTTTGACAATGAGGTTGAGAGTCATCAGGGTTTAAATATAAAGAAACTTCAATCAGATCGAGTTGGTTAATATCTTGTCCAAGACTTTAACGAATTTTAATGAGAGTATGGGATTTTATCTTAACTCATTCCACCTCATATTACATAGTGGAATACTGTTAGTGAAAGTAAAAACATTACCTTGTAAGGAGATGGTAAGTTCAATGATGAGTCATATAAGCCTCACATTATCCTCTTTGGTAAATGCATTACAAATGGAATTGTACTTATTAAACTGAGCACCAACTAAAGAAGAAAATGGTATTCTGTTTATGTTATGGAATAAAAAGAAACCCATTTCTTCACTTATTCATTCATGGCGTTGTGAGAAATATGTTAAGGATAGTTGAGGTAATAAACTATAACCCTGAAGCATATTGTGTATATTTATAGGGTATCCCATGGAAATAATGGTTTACCCTTTATGAACCCCATTAGAATAAAATATAACTATTATATGTCGAGTTTATTTCTTAAGAGGGATCACATTTTCAGGGAGGATAGTATGAGAATGATTGAATTTTATTAAGTTTATGCACAACATACACAAGAGTTGGTACATGAATCGATTCAATAGGTATCCATTGAATATGTTTTTTCCTGAAACACATGTATTTATAAGTAGTTATAGAGAGTCAAGAAAACTAGGGAGATATGTGTTTCTGGTCACTGATGATAGTTACTCATTATTAGTTTACAATAATGATATTCTCTCGTATATGGAGGAAATTGTGAGCATAAAATCTATAAAGTGGAAAGAAGCCATGAATTTCGAGATGAATTATATGTATCAAAACCATGTTTTGGTTATGATCTATATAATATTTTATGTAAAATGTATTGGGATTAAATGGGTATTCATGGTAAATATAGTAATTCAAGTTACAGTAAATAAAAATAAAGGATTTCTAGTGTCTTAGGGTTTAATCATTATCAAGGCATTGAATATGATGAATCCTTTTATTCATTCTTCATGTTTATTTCTATAAATATTTTAATCCTAGTAATATATTACCATGATAATGAGATTTTGAAATTGGATGTAAAAACTCAATTCCATAATCGAAACCATTAAGAGGATGTTTATATGGCACAACTGGATGGGATTGTGACTCCGGGAAATTCTAAAAGAGTATGCATGTTTCAGAGATCCATTTATATATTAATGAAATCGGCTAAGCCTTGAAAAATTCAATTCAACGTAGCCATAAAATGTTATTTCCCATTTAGAATGAATTTGGGACATGTTTTTATAGGTGGTTTATTGGGTGAATAGTTGTTTTCATAGTATTGTATATTGATGACATATTACTAATTGGAAATGATATACCATCCTTACAGGTGGGTAAGTAATAGGTGATAAAGTGATTATCTATAAAATACATAGGTAAATCAACAAATATTCTTGGGATCAAGATCATAAGTGATAGATCCAATTGGATTATTATACTAAGTCAAGGTACATATATTGACCAGATACTAAATATGTTCAATATAGAAAAGCCCATTAGATTATTGGTTCAAGTGTCACATGGTAAAAAAATTTCCCTAAAAATGATTCCTCATACACAAGATAAAATATAAATAATGAGTATGTTGCCATAAAATTTTTTGATTGGACATATCATATATTCTATGTTATGTACAAGGCTTCATATTGACTATTCTTTGATCAAAGTTTCTATATATCAAGAATATTCAAGTGAACACCATTAGAATTCTTCTAATTCTATCCAAAAGTATCCAAGACATAATCAGGATATGTTCCATGTGTATATAAGAGATAAATAAAAAGTAATCAATGGTTATAGAGATTCTAGTTTTCAAAAAATTCTCAATGATATGAATTCATAGTCTAGATATATCTTCTTTCTCAATAGAGGAGTAGTGAGCAATAAGAGCTCAAAGAATCCATATGACACTGATTCTATAGTATATTCTGAGTATATTTCAGCACACTAGTTATCCAAAAATAAATGTGGATTAAAAACATTCTTCAAGATCATGATATGATACATAGCTGTAATGATCCTATCATAGTTTACTGTGATAACACTACAATTGTTTCTCTCTCCAAATAGTCAAGGTCACACCAATTTAAAATGAACATACATAAGATGCTGCATCTCATGAGGTATTCTTTTGAATGGTGTGAGCTTGCAGTGAATTCATTATCCATGGGGGAAAACATGTTGGACCTCTTAATGGAGTCTATATCTTAGAAGGGGCATGATTATCATGTGATAGGTATTGGACTGAAATCTATTGTTAGTTGGATCTAGTTAATGTGGGAGTATGTTGGAGTTGGTTCCCTATAACCAACTTGATTACTACTAGATTACATTTTTTATTATTAAATAATTTTTATTATAATTTTATGATTGTTATTATATATAATATTTTTATATAATAATATCCATAGTATATATGTCATGATTAAAGGTTATGGTAGTTCCCCATAGTGATGAGAACATAGAGGTTCCATGAAAGTATTCTTGAAACATGTTATATTTATTGAGGATATTGAATAACAAGACATAGTAAACATATAAAATTAGGGGTAGGAGGATAATTATACATTGATATACCATATCATGGTGTTCTCCCTTAGAAATATACAATATATGAGGTTATAATAATAGGATCATCAATAGAAAATCCAAATTTCAATGTGTCATGGGATGTTTCTATCTACGGACATGTCCATTCATCCTTAGGCATTATGATTATCGTTAATTGATATCATGACTCCTATAATTTGATCAATTGATGAAAACTATAATGACATATATTCATAGTGAAGTCAAATATAATGTGTTCATCACAAATAATATATCATTGATGGATAATGTGATAAATGAATTTTTTTTCTCTTAATGAAAGTCAATATTTCATGACCTTTTATGGTAATAAAACTGCCTAAAAATCCAATTCCATGGTGTTCAGAAGGTGAGTTCATTTTTATACGTTTTAACAAAGAGACATCTATCATATAGGTTAATGGAACTGGTATGCTACCTACTTTATTTCAGATATTTTGATGAAAAGATTATATTATAAGGTAAATTTTTTTAGGAGGTTTTATTTCATATATATGTTATCATCTTTCTCAATTGATGACTTATCGTGTTTAAATATGTTAACCTTGGAGTTTAGGGAGTTATTCTTGATGTCACTAAGAATGTGTCTTATGTTGGAGTTAGTGAACTAGAACCAACTAATTTTTACTTTAGACAACATGAATATTCAAACAAGATAATATGAATAAATACCATATCACATATTGATTTTTATTCTATACAACATTGAAGCAATAATGTCTTATAGTATCTATCGCATTTACAAGGTCCTAACTATTCCCTTCAGTGATGATAACATTGAAATTCCAGGATGAAATTATAAAAAATAGTTCTACGGTGGGATAATATACTATGATAGGGGACATAGGATATGTATTTTCAGCTAAAAGAGCTCATAAAAGGATGAGGCTTCTTCTCATGAAATTCACAATTGGTAATCTCCGAGAGGAGAGATGATGGGAACAGACTCTCTAGTAGAAATTCTACTTATATCGGAGACATCGGATGTTTCATTATATGAGAGTTTTTAATGGTCCATAAACATTAAGATTATTTAAAAAAATTATTTCAATACACATAAGGAATGAAACCGACTAAAGGACTCAACCCTGTAACTTCCACCATAAACCCCTAACCCCACTACCACCACAGCTGATTTCATGGGGAATAAACATTATGATTATTATTAATTCATGTTATGATTCCAAAACATAGGTGTATTTTTTAAACCATGATGAGAAAGATTCATGGAAAAATTGGATTCATATGGTGCATCATTAATGGCATGTTGCTTATATAACATAGTGAGTGTTCGTATGTGGTCGTTATCATTAGGAAATTGACCTCTTTATCTTGGATTCATGAATGTATTGCTATATAGTAATTATTTAATTTAGTTGATCCTACATAATGTCAATGATATATATTCATTGATTATAACAAAATATGTTTCTCTATTGATATTTATTAAATTATATTTTAGTACAATTATTGGAATAAACATTATTCTAAAGACCGAGTAATGATTTTATTCATGTTTTTTAAATCACAAAAATTCAATAAATATTTATTCACCACATCGTGAATAAAATACATACATATATGTATATATATATATATATATATTTGAGGAATATTTGTTCTTTGGTTTTTCAATAAAATATTTTTTACAAATAAAGTACTTATTTTGATATTCAATAAATGTGGAGGAGTTTGAACTGACCAAGACCACATCTAGTGACAAATATTAATTTAAAATCCAACTAAATAACATTAGTTATTATGATATTTATAATTTCTTCCATAAAATTATAATAGTATTCTTATTATTTTTGAATGGGTTTTAATAAATATTCTTATATTTTTTACTGTCTTCCTGAAATAAAATAATATTTTAACCTAAACCATTGCTCTGTAAATAGATGGTTATTTCTATTGTATTTTAATGGTAGAAAATTTAGAATAGATAATCAAATATCACAAAATACTACTATCTATCTAGAAATTATCCTCTATTCTTCTCAATAATGAGAAGAACTCCTTTGTGATCAAAGGTTCTTCTAGTTATCATGACAAAAAACAAAAGTGTATTGGTTTTCCGCAATAGTACCCATAAATCAATGGGCATTTTTTGATGATCAATGGAGCATTTTTTTCACCACTAGAGATATTATACACTTGGATCCTTATAGCATAATGTAACAATTCGAAATGGTTTCTGAAAGATTAATATCATAATCAAACAAAGTATTATAGGATTATAAAATAATTACAACCAATAATAAATAAATTAATTATAAATTTAACATGCAATTTTCTTTATTGCAGATTTAGTAAAATATATATTAAATGAAATTTTACTGCACTTGAAACATTCATGTGGTATTAGATGGGATATGATTTAAATTTATAATTATATATTACATTACTGTTCAATATGAACAATAGTTGTTGAATTTTTCATTTTATATTATTCGTTCTTTATTCCAAATTGAATTAACATGTTTTCAAAATTATAATTTCATCACTCAAGATTACAAATTTCTTAACATCAAGAACATATGAATAATTATTTAATATGCTATTAGGCGGTGTTAAGGAATATACTCGGATAACATCGAATTACATAGTATATAGCCAGAGCACAAGTCATGTACCCAGGGGCACTACACCAAGCCATGTCACGGGATATATGGAATTATGAGTAGTAAATATACACATTGCATTTATTACACACCATGTGTAGATCAGGCCAACATGGAACATGGAAAGTCAAATTTCATGGGTTATAGCTAGAATACATGTTTTATAGTCTACAAGAGATAGTGGTGAAATTTTGACATTCTGTGAGGCCATTATACATAGTCAAACAACATTAGACTAACATCCCGGTGCATTACTAATATACATGCCATATATGTAGTGTGAAGAGTGTGTAGTTATTCATTTACCACATCCAAAATAGATTTTTATCTATTTGAAAAATTATGCGGACACATGTCTTGAGTGATACACTGTGTTTAGATTGTTTTCACACATCTTGTAGCTAGATTTTTAAATTCATGTAGTCTATATGAGGTACAAAACCGATGCCCAATGAATGAATCTAAGATATGCAGCAACCAAGTTACATGGAGTGTATCTCATAAGTAGATACTATATATTCTCCCAAAAAAAGTTAAAAAATTAATTTAATTTAAATTGATAATTATTTCACCCAAACATTATTTTATTTTTTGGCATACCATGTGTGTTTAAAATTATAGTAATGGATTTAAATAATATTAAATTCCCAATAAAATTAGTGAAATGAATCTATAATTATTGGTTTTTTCATTTATTTTCAATGAATTTCATTAATGATGGATATCTGTAAATGATTTCAGATAGCTGTTATAATTAAAGTGAATTAATTAGTTAATTAAATAATTATTATCTTGATAATAATGAATCAATAGAAAATAAATGTTAATTGTTTTTAATATCACATACTTGTTTCATGTGTGTGATCGTTCATCAGATTGACTGATAAGTATGTATGTATTATATTATTTAATTTAATTTATGGCATGGATTTGTAATTATTTAATATTAAATTATATTTTATGGCATGTGTTTAATCCCCCCTATATTATTAAATAAGATGTGTATGTCCATGGTTATTTATGTGATCCACATTAACCTATCCATTGAGTCCTCTTACCACTATGTGAATTATAAATATTTTTATTTAATGGAGTATCAAAAGGGGTGTGGAGAAAGTTCAAGATAGAAACATAATGATTCCAGATCAGGTGATGAAAAGGTGTATAGGTGGAATTTTGTAACTCATTATAAGACTAGCATAAGAAATTTCATCCAATTTAAAATGTTGATTTATTATCTTCTCAAGAAATCAATTGTTAGATAATCTATTGGTCATGTCATGTAAATAATTAATTATTTCTATCTTATACGTTAATTATTTTATGGATGCAATACTGCTATCACATTAGTAAATGAATTAATATGAAATAATAGGATTTAAATAATTGGATTATTCATAAATATATTATCCAACATGTTTAATTAATTGAGTAAAATAAATTTAATATTAACATGTTATTTAAAGGATAAAACCAAATAAAATTTATACACAATAATTCAAAAATCCTCAATTTAGTATTAAGTAATCATTCCTTTCATCTTATGAATTATTATAAACCCATAGTTTATTTTCTTGTTCGGACTTTATTGGGAGAACATTAAATTATTGGGAAATATTAAATAAAATAGTTCATTGACCTAATTAAATTTCTATTGGGATTAATAGACTCCAAATATCCAAAAACATTTTAGAGGTAAGTGTTAAGGGACATTAAGTCAAGGTTTATAGATTATGGAGTTCACCAATAGAGCAAGGAACTAGAAGCCTGTAGTTTTCCAGAACACCTACCAAAATACTTTTTAGTATTTTATATATACTTTGTCATGATTATACGAAATGAAATCTAGATCCTTACTTGAATAATGTCAATGACACTGGACATTCCATGTATGATAGTTTTTTATTTTTGATAATTGATAAAATAGTGTGAGAATTATGAATATTAATAATTTTTTCCTCACATAATTTTTAATCATGTAAAGTATTAATCATGTGGTTTGATTATTGTAAAGAAGGAAAAAACCATGAAAATAATGAAATAATTCCTTAACATAGGATATTTCCTTACAAATAAAAATACCCAGATATGTTATAATCATTTATATAATGAATTGTTATCATAATGTTTGTATTAAGTGTTGGAACCCCTGATTCTTGTTCTTTCACCCCAGGAGTTTAATGAAGGTTAAAAGGATAAGTACCAGAGTAATGATGAGGATTTTTTATGTTTATTGTATTATATTATCAACTATACTCAGATATCTTATGATACAACATAAATACATGGATGTTTACACCATGATATCTCATCATCATTCTATTTAGAAATAAGACTAAAAATAGAAATAAATAAATTTTTAAATGTACTTTGTCATTGAATACTAGAAAAAGGAAGTATTTTTAATAATCATGATTTCAAAGATCTAGGGTATATTCATCGGTTTTGAAAATTAGGCTTTCACTTTTATAAGTAATTATCCATTAATATTTTATTATTATCATGACCATGGAGGTTATACTTATTTTTAAATTCCAAGATAAATGAAATGGAAAAATCACACATAAAACATTTTTCCATACTTCACTATGAAGATAAGGATTGTTTGATACATGTTTCACTAACCCTTATGGTGAAAAGTTTGTATGAAAAGGTAAAATATCCCATAGTTAATCTAAATAAAAAATATCCTTTACATAATCGTTCAAATGGACAAAATATTCATTTGTATAAGAATTGATATGGGGGCTCTATGCTTCTTTTATTGAATTAACGGACATGGGAAAAGATATTATAATGAATTGAATAAGGAAGAATATGAATCCAATTTGGGTATATTAATCAAGTTCATATTTTCCACATATGTATAAAATAATATATTATTAAAAAACAAAAATATTTAATTACAAAAAAAAAAGAGAATTCATAGAAATATTATATGGTGAACTCAAAAAGATATGAAAATGGGTGATTCCTATGTCAACCAAGGAGAGATCACTATTTTTGATTTCTTGATTGTATTGATTAATGTTTTTAAAAAGTGTGATAAATTTTTTTTATCTTAGTAACTAAATTGAAACAATGAGACATTAATTCATTTTTGGAATAAATTTTGATTTGGTACTTAAATACTAATCTAACTATTCCGTAAGAATTAAATCACAAATATTCATTGTAGAAAATGATGAATATAAAAATATAATACCATTACCATATTTTGGAAAGATAATTCATTATAAAATAAAAATAAAATTAGTTTAACTATATATAACCTTAAATAAATTTTTTACTCAATTAAGAATAGTCATTAGATATATAAAAAAATACATATTATGTTTTATTGAAAATGAAGCAATTATAAATAATGGCACATCAGTATACATTTAGAGTTAGTTAGATATGGCCATGTGAACTATTCGAAAAAAAATTAACTTCATAAACTTCATGAGATTTTATTAAGAAACTATATAATTGATTGGTGAAGTAAATGAGTGCCCTTGGTAAATATTGACAAATCTCCAAGAAAGATTGTTGGAAAACATCATATCCAAGTAATAATTGATAATAAATGTGTAGTAAAGGTTATACCTAACTCATAATTACTTATATAAATCATGGTCATAATCGTAGTAAAATGATGATCAATGATGAGTCTTATATTGTCATAACCTGCCCCAGTGGGGGTTGTTCCGTGACTCCCCAAGCCTGCCTCCAATAGGGCAACGGCTTTTGACAAGCACTGAGTAGACATATCACTAACATTGGAGGCATTGCCTAAGTACCTGTAAACATGCACACATCTCCAAGACCAAAAATTATGAAATTTAAAAACCACTAAGAAACAAAATGAATGCATACAAATAATCCCAACCAATAGAGTATAATGAAATGTAAAGTGAGGAACGTAAAGTGGTCCAGAATAAAATCCTACTAAATGATATAGTCTACATCCTCTCTAGTCCAACCTGTAAGACACAAATATCTATTGGGACTACTTATAATAGTCTTAGGAATACCTCAACCTATAAAGAAGCTCACAAAGCTCATCCTGGTCCTGGTCTGCCCTAGACTTCGAGAAAAGGCCGATCATCTGCACAAGACATGACACGTGCAGGAAATGCCCGTGAAGGGGTGAGTATAACAATACGCAGTAGAGGATCCCAAAAACCACAATGTAATAATAAAAGTAAAGATATAGTTAGATCTACATATTATATTTCTATAGAACATATAACAATAGAAACATATCCATATATACACAAAACCTACAGCTTTAGTCTTGAGGTAAGTCACAACAACATCATACCCACTTTTGGGATTCAGTTCGAATATTCCACAATGTACTCATATGTTAGAACTCACTCCATGAGTCTGATATCTCTGATGATGTCTTCCAAAGAAATACATTCATTGGTTAGTTTTAGGAGAGAGTTAGATGCACTAATAGATCTTAAGAGAGGACATATGCACTCATTCTGGGAAAACTCACTCCAGAGTGGGGAAAGATCGCAATACACATATGAGGATCCCTTCTAGGGACATGGTGTATACAACGACTAATCCTGATTCACTGGAAAAGTAATGGTTTGGTGTATTGTATAATTTTTCATGTCAAAACCTAATATTACCTAGGTCCAATAATTTGTAGAGGATCTCTCTTCGGGCCTCTCGGAGGGCTCCTAACTCTATCCAAAAAGTCATTCTGAAGGGATCATACTCTTGTGGATGGAATTGATACCAAACATTAAGGAGAATGAGAAAAGGGGAAATAACCAAAATTAAAATTTTCCATGTAACGGAGGAAAAAGAGATCAATCCATGTGGACGAGAGTAGAGAGTGTGTAGTAAGGTCACAAGTCAAGTCCCTTAACATCTGGTACTACGCACGTGCAATAGCCCGAGTCAGAAGACATGTCATATAAAAAGTGAATACTTGGATTGTAGTTATGATCACACACCATGTACGATTATCCAGGTTTAACTCCATGTATATTGTAAATTTTCTCATAAACGGCTTCACCCTGTGTATGCCAAACCTTGTACCGGTACACCGGGTAACCCACATAACCATCCTCTTATAGACGTGTGGTGGAGTACATGTTGTGTACTCCACCCTGTATCTTTTTTTCATTTGATATAAATTCCAAGTTCCACATAAGGACCCACATGCTGTGTGGATGTTGTCACATGATGTTTCATCGCTTCCAGCATCTCGAAACCCTAGTGGTCGTAGCTCCGGCCCCACATGTCGTGTTATTCGGAGAACATGCCATGTTCATCTCATTTTTTTAAAAAATTTTTTTGTTATTCTAGTTCATTATGTGAAACATTGATTCTCGATCCATCCATACTGTCTCTATGAAAATAAATATTTTAGGTCGTTTCATCACTTCAAGGTTGATTTTGTTGGTTTCAGGCGTTTGATCGGCCCCAAAAATGACTTTCAATCATCTATACAAATAACGATACAAGAATGATTTATTATTATCCTTATCCATTCATTATTTTCCATTGTCTTTTCACCTTCTATGGTTTATCATGATATCAGATCTCTAATTTGGGACGGCTGCGTTGCATAACAGACTAGCAATGATCCATTGATCATAACCCCGCAAAGAATTCAATGAATGAAGAGTCAAAAGGGATAAGATATACAATTATAAAAAAGGAGGAAAGAACCCTATCCATAATTTGTAATGGCGTTGATCCACTCTACATATATGTATCAAATGTAACAAATCAAATATTAATCAAATAATGCATATATTAATTCACTAAAATGAACCTGATAAAATACCCTCCCGTAAGAACGAACGATTAGTGGGTCAAACTATTCATGGGTTCATCTACATTAATTTGTAATCTAAGAATAGGGGAAAAAGAAATCAAAACAACAACCCCTACATCAATCGTCGATGAAGAGGGAGAACAGTAATCGATTTGGAGTTGATCTCACAGTGCAACAATCTATGTGTCGTTGCTGATTGTCATTCATTGATATTGGTCCAAGGATGGATCCTCTCCAAAGATCCAGATTGTCCATGGAATGTTTTTAGGGTCATGAGCCTAACCTTGAGCTCTTGGTTATTTAAAAAGAATTAATGTTTCACTCCACCATGGAATAATTTAAAATAAAATATATTATTATTTTATTTTGTTTCCTCTAAAATATCCACAAACTAACATCTATTGCTGACTCGCGTCATTCAATGTTAGGACTCGCCTAAGGTAATGTTTCTGCTCTGAACACAATGGTGCCCTCTGCTTTTGATATGGTCACTTTATGAAAATTTAAATCATATCTTTGAGAAAAATCACTCAATAACGGTATTTAAAAGTTTAATTTATCTCAAACATTTATTCCGGGAACTCCAGGCCTCAGAATTTCATGTCTTCACAAAGCCTAGTCTTGTAATAATTCCATATAATATTTAAAAATAATACATAGAAAATATGATACATTACACTCTACCCACCATAGGGATTTACGTCCATAAAATCCAAACCAAAAGGCTACTAAAATAGATGAGGGTACTATGCATGAATCTGAATCTCCCACTCTCACAAGCTTCCTGAATGTTCTCGTGCTGAAAATGGATATGAACCAATGGAATATCTCACCCAAGAAAGATCCTCTCTTATTAATCATCGAACTCCATTGAAAACTCTGTGAAGGTATCTCCATCATCGATCTCTATCTCTCCTTATTTAATGATGTGAGATGGGTGATGCACATACCACCTCAGCTATGACATGCAGAAGACATCATGTACTCAGTGCAGCTGTAGATGTAGATCTATGAGGTACACTAACTCACCATAACTATCCTCAGAGACAGCTTTTAGCCCTGTCCAAATCTCTCCATCCCTCGATGAGGTTAGAACTAAAGGAATACATGGTCTCCCTACTCAAACTCTAGAGGCCTCTACTGTCTGCCAGCATAACACTATGGTCGTCTCTTTATAGTATCCATCTACTCTTGGATGATCTTCACCTTTTTGGTGGTATCTCACACCAACACTGCACCCATGAGTTCTGACCCTCTGGGGTCGTTCCAGTAAGGTTTTGACCAACAGGGTCTCCTATATAAATCCTCAACCAGTTCCATACTGATGTTGGAGTGGGAGGTTTTGTTGTACACAAACTCCACCAGTGGTAGGTGGTCCTCCCAACTGTGACCAAAGACCATGATACATGCCTGCAACATATCATCAAAAACCTGAATGGTTATCTCAATCTGACCATCTTTCAGGGGATGGAATGTTGTTCTCAAGCGTAGCTTCATCCCAAATGCCTTTGAAAATCCCTTCCACAACCTAGTTGTGAAACAATAATCTCTATCTGAGACTATCTTCAAAGGGATGACATAATTTTGAACTATCTCTTGTATATAGAGGTGTCTCATGCTCTCTATAGGACTCTCCTTCCTAATATCTACGAAGTGGGATAACATGGTGTGTCATTTGATTATCACACAAATGGAACTGTGTCCCCTTGAATTTCATGGTATTCTCCTTACGAAGTCCATAAATATCCCATCCCATGTCCACTTCGACACTTCCATGGGGTGAGATAACCCCATTGGCACACGGTGCTCAGCCTTCAACCACTGGCACGTAAGGCATCATGAGATGAACTTTGGTACTTCCCTATTTTTACCTGTCGATCAGAAATGACATCAAAGGTCCTGATACATTTTCACCACTCTATGATGTACCACTAAATGGGATGTTTGAAACTCCCTCAGAACCACCTCCCACAATTCTACTAGTACAATTGTACATCAATTTAAAATAGTGATGTTCTCCCCACCATGTGAATATCCATCAGGAGCTTCTCCTATGGATAATTGAGAGTGTAAATTCTCACAGTCGACATCCCCCTATTGTGCTTCCCTAATTATCCATAAGATAAGAGGGATGAAAAAAATCGACTGGAGATAACATGCATCATCTCTATCCATGAAGGACAACTAAAGTGAGTCCAACTCCTCTTATTCCTCCCTAGGTAGTTGCAAACTCAATCTCCTACTAAGAGCATCTACCAATACATTACCCTTCTGAGGATTATAGGTGATCTCGATGTCATAATACTATAGTAACACTAGTCATCTCAACTCCCTCATATTTAGATCCTATTGCAAAAAGATGTACTTGATACTCTTGTGGTCAGAGTAGACAATAATCTTTTTTTACATCAGTTAGTGTCTCCACATCTTCAATGCAAAGACCATTTTTTCCAACTCAATATCATGGGTCATTTATTTCTTCTCATGCAACCTCATCAGGACTGAACCATAATCAATCACTAAATGTATCTATATCAGGACATAGGCAAGATTGGTCTCTAATGCTTCGTAGAGAACTACGTACTCGACACCCTCATCTGGAAATCTCAAGATCAGTCTGATCGTCAAACTATGCCTTAACTGCTGGAAATACTACCGGCACTTCTCTGTCCATATGAAAGGATACCCCTTCCGAGTGAAGTCTATCATTAGTTTGGATATCTAGTAGAAATCATGGATAAATCTCTGATAGTATCATGTCAACCCAAGGAAGATATGCACCTCGGTCACACTCTGGGTTGGATCCCATGATAACACAACCTCATCATTGGATGGGTCCACTTAAAATCCATCTTCTGAGTTAACATGTATCAGAAATTAGACCTCCAATATCCAAAAAAAGAACATCAAGAGATTTCCATAAAGATGGTTCTCTCAGAGTATGTCTAGAATCATCTGTAGGGGTCTCATGTTCTCCTCCTCTAATGCCGAGTATGCAAGGATTTCGTCTATGAAGACCACTATGAACCGGTATAAGTACGGCTAGAAGATCTATTTAATAAGACCCATGAACATTTTATGTGCATTCGTCATGTTGAAAGTCATCACCATGTACTTTTAGTGACCATTTTGGCATCTGAAATTCATTTTTGATATATCATCATCTCATGTGCCATGATATCTACTGAAATTTCATCTTCATGATTCATATATCATAATTGGTTAATTTCTAATATATCCAACATAATTTTATAGACATGTATCTATAACAACATGATAGTACTCAGAAATGTAAAATTGGAAAAGTTCTTGGTGTCTATAGATGTGAGAACACAATTAATAAAGGGTATTGAACACTTCTCTAAACATAGTTCAATTTTATATAGTATTATAAAAAAGTATAAATTAATTTGAAAGGAAAACATATTACAACGAGTGGTTTAAATATCTACAATATCCGAGTACATTGAGGATTTTGATGCAGCTTAGGAAGCTATTTTAGAAATGTTTCATTCTAATTTTCTGTCATACCAAAAAAAATATTTATAATTTTATAATAATCTATGACTATGTATTTAATCATGATTTTGGGATTTTGACATGGGAACTGTAAGGCCCAATGTGAGTTTAAAAATCTTTTGTTTTCAATCATTCTGTATCTGTTGGCTGTGAAAATCAATAGAGAAAGTTGTTAAAGCTAGTGAAAAGAGAAATTTCCTCAAGAAAAAGGAATAATAAATATTTTTAAGAAATATTTTTTTAAAAAAATATTCTAGAAAGAGAAGTTGTAGTATTTTTTCTTATAGAGGAATGTAATAATGTTACTTAATTAAATAAAATGGTTATTTTTTCTTTGATCAAGGTTTCCAACATAATGAAGGATGTTATGATATAATATGATTTTTTATAAGGAAATATAATTATAGATTTTTATTCCCACAAAGTTTGGATTTCCTTAGAAAAAACATTTTGTTAGAAGATTCTGTTTTCATGAAGAAAAAAATCAGGATAAAATTATGAAAAATGATTTCAGATCTAAAATATAAGATTTGGTATAAGGGAAGATAAACTATAGTCAATGAAAATATCTGGGATAACCTTTTACTGGACATATAGAGAGACATCTCACTAGAAAAATAATTCATAATATAACAAAAGATGTAGAAAATTTCTAAATTTGTGTACAACAAATCATAAGGGAAAGTGGAATTTAGAAAATTTTAATCTTTAGAACAAAAGTAGTTTTTGACATTTTTTGGAAAAAAATTACTGAATGAACAATTTTGAAAATATATGTTGTATTAATTTTGAGTTATGGTTTATAAAGGGAGAAACTATAGATGAAAAAAATTAAATTTTTCCAGATGAAAGTTTTGTTTTAAATTTTGGGATAAAAGTTTCTGAGATGTAAGAAGCTGCTCATATGAAGTTCGTATAAGAAAATTAATTTTTTTTTAATAAGGGTAAGATTAGTTCCACTAACATCATGGATGGAATTCCTATAAGACATTTTTTACATTAACATCAGATGTACCAAACATTGAAAATTTTAATATCTTTATCATATGATCTTGAGTTTGTGGGATTATAAAATATTATAATATCAGGGAAAATGATGTTTGACATAATATTTTTGAAAATAAAAATGGAGATAATTCTTTGAGAAAATTAAAAAGGGTATAAATTGTAATTCGAGTGAGGATAAAAATTTATAACTAACGATATATAGGTTTTATTTTTAAAATTTTTATAAGTATCCTTATAAATATTTAGTTACAATATTCTCATGTAGAATTATCTGGTAGAGAATTCTGAAAAAACATGATTGAATGGAGAAAACAATTTTAAGTCTATTTGGGTTGAAAAAAAATTTGATGTTGTGAAAAATGATGATGAAGGAAATCCTTTAGAAAAAAATTTCATATGGTAACCCATCAGATTAACATTTTTAAGAATCGGGCATATAATATCTATTGTTGAAAAAAATTGAATAGATAAAAAAATATGAATGGATATTTTGTTATGAATTAATTAGAAAAAAAATATTGGTCATGAAAAAAATAATAAAAATGAAGCTTACTGTTCGGATGGGAAAAACATATTGATAATTTCTATATAACTATACAAACACCTTATGATGTCCTTAAATGTGACATTTCCTGATATTATCATTCAATTTTCACTATCTTACTATGGTTAAGAAAGTTTTAAAAATTAATTAATATTTATTTTATGTAAATATGAAGAATATGGTACATGATTGAGTTTCATAGAAGATTCACGAATTTTCATGATCAGTATATAATAATTTTTACAAAATTCACATTATTAAGAAATTTGGAATTAAAATTTGGAAGAGCGGGAAATGCATTTATGGTCCCACCCAAATTCCTGAGAGAGACACCTATATATAGGGATTAAATTACACATTACTTAACATTTTTCATGCATAAAAAAATATAAAACTAATGTTTTTTTAATGGATAGGTTTCTGACCATGTTAGTTTTCTAGTTCAATTTGAGTTACAAGATGAAAGTTTAAATTGAGGAAATTTGGATGGGGGATTGAATAGCGGTAAACTAGATAGAGGATTAGATTCAGGAAAACCTAATGGAGGATTGGACTTATGTAAATCCGACAGGGCCATCAAATGTATAATTGCTAAGGGAATTTTTCATTGATAATTTGAAAAACTATGATTGAAAAGATCCACATCTACCAAAAATTGAGAGGGAGTTTCTAGTCCAATTAACTATTAATTTTTTTGAAGATCTTAATATTTATACTGAGGAAATGTTGATCAAGATTTCTTCTAAAGGATTAGAAGATATTCTTAATTTTAAATGGAAATGAAGAATGAAAAGAATCATATAGTTGGGGGTATAACCAGTTGTTGAAATGGATTACTAGATTGGGGATATAACCAGATGTGAAACCAGTGGATACGAAATGGATAGTTAGGGGTATAAATAACTATAAAATAAAATTTGACTACTAGTTTATAGAACCATTTTCTATTTATGCCTTTGTATTGTAGAAATAATTTAATAAAATAATCCATGTTTGTGGGTATTTCTAACATGGAAATATGTATTCCCTTGAAATGGATATGTAAATATCATGTGTTTCAGTCACATTATATTTGTTTCATATGAAATGTTCTTTTGAGATGTATATTTGAGTTAATCGTATCTTTAATAAGTTTTCATATGTGAATAATGCTTCCTTATGAAGTTGGAAAATTTATTATAAACATGATAACTGATTCAGCCCCCCACCAATGATCCTATATTGAACCTAAGTGAAATTCAATTAGTGTAATAAGTAGTTTTACTCTAAAAGATATGACCTCTAAGGATATATAGTTTCCATTTACAGAATAATAGGGGTGTTTTGATTTTTTATATAAGAAACTACAACAATTGAAAGAATAGGATGTTACCAAATATTCTATCTCTGGGTCTTGGAGTTAGAGATGTTGTATCTGTGGTATTTCCTACCATTGAAGGTTATATTACATCATATGATAATAAAAACCATTAAAATTATGGAAAAAATCATAATTCTAATCTAAATACACTTACTAAAATTGTCTTTACAATTATTATGGGGTTTTTAATGACTAATAAAATGTGGGATAAGTTGAGAAGTAACTATGAAGGAAAAGAAAATGATATGGAACTTATGATTAGAATTAGGAGAATAATATTTAAATAAATTAAGATTTATGATGATTAAATTATTGATACATTTATTTTAATACTTACTTTGTTCATCATCAACATAATTGGTTTTAGTGAGAAGCTGTAGTATTTTACTATTTCCAAAAATTGATGAGAAAATTTACAAAAAAAATATTATATTCCATATTATTATATTTATAAGATGGTGAAGATTTATCTTTTGATGGACATTAAGATATACTTGTGGAATATGGGATGATGGAAAAATATTATTTTCACGAAAACCATTATTATGAAATATAATCCAAATATTTTGTAAAATATAAAAATATAGATAAATATGTTGAAGAAGAATCAACTAATTCATAGGAAAAGGAGGAAGAATAATATTTCAAAAAAAATATCTCCCTCATTTCTAATAAATAGAATAAGTGCAAGTGAAAAGGTAAAATTTTTAAATGTTGGAATTATAATGATAAATAATATTTTTTAAAAAAAATACCAAGAATAAAGATGATGAGGTTGTGATATAATACATATATAAGAAGTCTCTAAAATAGAAGGGGAAGAAAGATAGGTAAAATTTTCCTTAACAAAAAATTATTCTTAAGTATAATAAATAAGGATGATTCCCTATCTAGTGATGAATCTAATAATCATGCCATCTTCTTTATTAATGATTGAAAAGAAAAATCGTTATCATATAGTTATGAAAATAGTGAAAAAATCATATAAATTGATTGGATTCTAAAATAAAATGTTGAAGTGAAACTTGAGGAAAATACTCAATGAAAGAGGGAAAGAAATAAGTTGAAGAATAAGTTCATGGAAATAACTTTTTAGAATAGAGATCAAATCATAAAATAGAAGATAAAAATCAGTGTATTTAGATCTCAAAAATACATTTAGGTTTTATAGAATGTAAACTGGAAATTTATGAAGAATAATCATATTGGGATGAAAATATAGACATGGTGGAAACTACAGTTGTTGAAGAAATTAAAAAAATAGATAGAAAATATTTGAACACAATAAGGATTTAAATATTCTCAAATAAGGTCTTACTAAATAGGGAGAATTATTGTTCGAATAAAAAATTACATCTTCCAATAAAAATTTAGTTATGAAATATTAGAGAATAATTCACCATGGTAGTTGAGTTTAAAGGTGAGGCCCCTAAATATAGTCAAAATAAGGGTTTAAGGAATAATCATTTTTTTATTCACAAAAAATATCTATGTACATCTATTTATACTAATAATAAGGGTTCAAAAGTCAATATTTTTATGAAATTGTATTCTTTTAGAATTAATTAGTTCATCAAGGAAGTATATCACAGAAAAAAGTCCCCCATAGTTTGTCAAAAGTAAAAAATTAATGTTTAGTTTAGTTTTACTATCCGTCTGAATGGTGATTATTCAGAAATAGCTATTGGTGTTGTGGATTTCTGTAGAACATGGCATATTCATGCGGATAAAAATTTCTATACAAGAAAATAAGTATGGATCAAGAGAGAGTTAAATTAGATAAGAAAAAAAATACCAAAAAAGAATGTTGAGGAATATATGTAAGTCACAATAGTGAAAAATGAAATGTTTAACAATGTTTAGTCAGTTAGAAAATATTAGTAAGAAAATAAGTCAACCAAATTTGAGCCAGGAAAGAAATATTACTTTGTTTTTTAGTCATAAGAACTTTACATGTCTAGAAAAATAATGGTCAGAGATTGCTTTTTTTATTTTTGTAAAATAATGAGATTTATTTGTATTAAAGGAAACAAAAAGGTTTCATGAATAATAATTGAAGAAAAATATTTCTAAAGATAAGAAAAACATTAAAAAACACTCTGAACATATTGTGATTTGAAAACTCATAAAATTTAAAGAGATGTAAGAAATTTTGGTAGGTTACAAAATTTAATATGAAGATATTATCAGCCCAAGAATAATGCAGGAAGAGGATATTAGAATATAAAGAAAAATATGTTTCTAAAGATAAACAAACATTTATAGCTTCATCTGAAGATTTTATGGATGAGAAGAAATATGTTACAAAATCTTAGAATGATAACCAGACGGAAGAAAACACTTCACATGAATAATATATAATGTATTAGAAGAATAATTCTAGATTGATAGAAGGCATTCGGTCTTAAATTCTATTCTAATAAGCAACTAAAGATCCTCTGTATTCATGAAAATAATTTCTTACTACCTTGCAGTGATTTTTAGGAGAATAATAAAGGATGAGGGGAGAGTGTTTTAGTTTTTTTTATTATAAGAATAATTCCTACTATTTAATTATTTCATACCATGATGAATATTATATTACTCTCTATGATTGGGATAAAAACTGAAGATGAGGTGTGAGTATCTAAAAATCATAAAGAAGAAATCAGTGATGTTAGGAAAAATGATATTCTATGGGAATTGTTATTATATACCTGAAATATTATGATATAATTTTTAAGATGATATTAGGATATTCCTTAACAAATCTTTTTCATATTACCCATAATCAAAATATTTAAAATATGTATGATGAAATTAAATTGTAAAATATGTGTTTTGGAAAACATCAACCACCTAGATTATTGAGTATTGTTTTCTAAACTAGGTTCAACCACATAGTCTTAGAGTTGTTTGGTTGAAGGATCATTGATGAGAAACTCATGTGATAATACTTTTCCATTGAATAAAGTTTTCAAAATTAGAAGATAAAGAAATATGATTAGAAATGTTCCCTGTGAATTTTATTATCAATAATGGGGATAAATGAAAAGTATGGGAGAAAATTGTAAAAGTAACATGGGGATAGATAGTTGTGTACACATATTTATGAATACATTTACTATTTGTTATGGTTATTTCCAATAAATACAAATGGGCTTATTTTTATGCTCAAAGTGAGTTTTTATTTTATTTTTTTTAATATATCAATATGTTTCAGATTTTAATGTTTTTAAAGAATGTTGATAATTATTTTGAGAAGATAGTGGTCCTTAATAAATAGGCATAATAATGTTTCTTAACAATGATAGATTTCTAAAAACACATTTCATATAGAGATGTTTTGGGAACTTCGATTATGGAGTAATGTAAGAAATTTCCTTAATCAAATTATATGATGCTTTGTTGTTTGATAAATATTTCCAATATCACGAAGGCAATCATGATACAACTTGAATTTTTTAAGGAAAGAGATGAACTAATTTTTGTTCATTTAATATTATGTTTTTTGGTAAAAAGAGAAGAGTTGATTTTCTAAAAAAATAGAAAAAAATTATATAATATGACAATATATTTGGAACTATGGAGTTGGTAAAATAGAATAGTAACTGAATTTAAGTCACGCATTTATGGTTGACCTTTTACCGAATGTATAAATATGCAGCTCATTAGATAGATAATTTTTAAGAAAACTAGAGATGTAGAAAGGTTTAAAATTCGTTTACTTGAAATCATATGTAGAGAAGTACAATTTGAGATAATTCCAATATAGAGTACAAAATGAGAGTTTGATTTTTCAAAAAACACATTACTGGATAAATGATTTTGGATAGAGATTTTGTATGATGTTGGAGTTCTAATGTATAAAGGTTAAAATTTTGTATGAACAAGAATTAATTTTTCCCTATAATGATTTGTAAGAAAAATTATGACTTGGATAAAATTATTTTCTTTTTAGAGTATGTTGAAGTTCATACATGGAGATGAGTATTGTAACTATAATTTCATAAGAATTTTCTGTTAGAATATCTTTATAATATGATAATATGTACAAAACGTAAAAAAATGAATAATATTTCTTAGTTTATCATGGGTGTGTGTTATTGTGAAATATGGGAATTCAAAGTCAAAATTAGTTAGACATAATTTTTGAGAAATTTAGAAGGATGATAACTATATTAGAAAAGTACCATGGGAAGATGATATAAATAGATTGGTTAAAAAATGTGTTATCCAAATATCCAAAGGCTTGATTAAATAAATTAATATAAGTGAACCAACAAATAATGAGTAAAAAATTTCTAGTGAATAATGATCTGATTGATAATTATAGAAAAACAAGTTAGAGAGGATGAAATGATTATAATTCTGTGTTTCTTGCATAAATTTGAGATGTTGTGAACAGAATTGCTGATGGAAATATATTGGATAAACATTTCATATGGAAATCCATTAGAAGAAAATTTCTTTGAATATGATATAAAAATTCTAAATTTTAGGAAGTGTTATTGGATTAAAAATATAGATATAGATTTTGTTATTAATTTATCATTAAATAAAATATTAGTCAGATGAAGTATGAGTAGATAAGTTAAGCATGGTGTTTGGATAGAAAAACACCATATAGAGACATTCTAATGAACATTTCAAGAACCTTATGAAGTCCTTAAATGTGATGTTTTTTTATCTGGTCATTCAAAGTTTACTCTCTTAATAAGGTTAATAAATTTTTCCAAAATAAAATAAGATCATGTTTAAGGAAATTCGAAGAAGATGGAAGATTCTTGGGTTTTCTATACAATACAATAATGTTCCAAAAGTGTTTAGAATCATTTCAATGAAATTAAAAATGAGATTGAAATCTATAATTTGATTGAGGTGAGTGGGAAATTCATTTTTGTTACTAACCATAATCTTTATATCTACACCTATATAACAGAGTGATATAACACATGTACTTAGTATTGTTCTTATGTATGAAAATCGGAAACTCAAATGTTTTTCTGAAAGGTTGAGTTTCTATCTATGTTTATTTTATTGGAAGTTGAAATCCTAGATAGAGGTCCATATGAGAGTAAATTGGATGAAGGTTTGGACAGTGGAAACTATATGGTGGTTTGGATGGAGGTAAACTGGATGGAAATTCATATGGTGGAAAACATTATAGAGGATTGGATAGATAAAAATTAGATAGAGACATTAAGCATACAATTTCTATGGGAATTTTGAAATGAAGTTTAAAAAACCTCATATTGAACAAATCTAGGTCCAATAGAGATTAAGAAGAAGTTTCAATACTAATATTCATTTAATAGTGTTGTTGAATATATTAATTTTTGTATATAGATAAAGTTGATCTTTCTTTCTTGTGGATGAAGTAAAGAATAATATTAAGTATATCAGAAAAAATGAAAGTAAATAATCTTTTAAATGGGGGTTTCCCAAAACTCTAAATGGTCTTGTTGGCTGGGGGTGTAACCAGCAGTGACTTCAGTGGATATGAAAAGGATAGTTAGGAGGTAAAACCAATTATATAAGGAAAGTAAACTAATAAGTCATGGAACTGTTTACTGATTGTGCTTTTTATTCTAGAATTATGTTTAAACTAATACTCTTTAGTGGGGATATGAAACACGAAAATGTGTTTCTCTTTTTTACAATCCTTGTAAATATCATGTGTTTCTCTCTATTTATTTTTTCATATTAAAGGTGATTTTGAAATTTATATTTGAGTGTATCATAAATTTAATTGGTTCTTAGAGGTTAATAAACAGTAATTATGATGTTTGAAACATTATTATAAAATTAAAATTGATCACTGAGTCACCCCCCCCTTTAGTTATCCTATATTGATACAATGGGAACATCAACTGGTATCCGATATTAGTTACCTAAAAAAGATCCAATAATTATGGATAGATAATTCCAATTTAGTGAACAATAGGGGTGTTCCAAATCACAGTTGGAATAATATTATATTACGTTGTCTCCCTTCACTTGGTCTAAAATTTAGAGATGATTAAACCATGAGATCACCCCCATTGAAGGTTATATAAAATAGATTGATAAGAAAAAATTTGAAAATAATTTAAAAGCTCAGAATTCCATTTTTTGGTTCTTACTATAATTGTTTTAAAAAATATTATGTGATTTCCAGTAAATATGAAAATTTGGGGTATGTTAAGAACTAGCTATGAGTGAATTGAAAAGGATAATTAAGATAAGCTAAAAATTTGAGGAAAAAAAATTTAAATACCGTAATATGAGTGATGATGCAATTATTGATTCATAATTTACATGATTTAATGATATTAGTTGAAATATCAATGGTTTTGGATAGAATCTTTAAGATTCTAGTTTTATTAAAAAGACCAAAGAGAAATGTTAAATAATTATTTTATGTATATATATCAGTTTTATAAGATTGTGAATATTTATCTTTGGATGAAATTTTGAATATCCACATGGTGTATAAGATAAGGAAAACAACAATTTACAAGAAAAGGGTTTGGAATGAAATATCCTTCAAATAATTGTTAAAATGTAAAGAAAGATAATGATTTTAAAGAAGAATAAATTATTTAATAGTAATATGAATAATTATAATATTTCCACAAAATCATCACCCTCCTTAATAAGAAATTAAATAAGAGAAATTGGAAGTTTAAAAATCATAAATGATTGATTTGTAATGATAAATGTCATTTTACGCAAAATTTTATGAAGAGGAAATCTGATGAATCTGAGTTACAAGAAATACATTATAATTATCTAAATAATAAGTGGATTAAATATAATAAAAACATTTCCTTACAATAAAAAGGAATGTTTTATAAGAGGAATCAATAAAGATGATTCCACATCTTGTGATGAATCTAATAATCAGGTTAACCTCTTTTCATGAGTTAAAATAATGTACTTCATCAGATAGTGATGATGATGGTAAATAAATTATAGATATTTATTTGAATCTGAAATAATACCATTAAGTATAACTTGGTGAAAATACTCAACTTTAGAATGAAAGAAATAAGTTCAATAAAGAAGTTTATGAAATAATCTTTCTGAATTCTGATCGCATAAAAAATTAGGATATAAAATCAATGTTATTAGATCTTAGAAAAAGGATAGTTGGTGTGATGGGAATTAGGATTAAAATTTATAATGAAAAATCAGTTGGTGGTGAGAATATCAATGTGGTAGAAACTAAACTTGATGAAAGAAGAAAAAAAATAGGTTGATGATTTTTGTACTCAAGATGATTGGAAATGTTCGTGAAGAAAATATGGCTAAAAATTAAAAATAGTTCTTAGAAAAAAAAATCAATGTTTCCTAAAACACAATTTGATTTACAAAATAAGTGAGAATAATTGACCAAATAAGTTAAGGTTAAAGGTTAAATCCCTAATGTTGGTGAAAATAAAGGTTCACAAAATAATATAGTTTCTATTCCTAAAAAATATCAATATTTATATATTTATACTAACCACATAGGTTCAACAATAAATATTTGGGAGAATTATTATTATTATAAGAAATATTTGTATTCATAAATAAAATATATCACTGAACAAAGGTTCCCATGGTTTGAAAAAAGTAAACAAAAATAGAGTTCAGAATTGTTTTAATATAAGACTAAAAGATCGAGATACATAGGTCACTGCTATTGTTATATAGTTTTTAAGCACAAATCTTATTCTAGTTGGTACAATATTTCTCTACTAGAAATACTTTATGAATCAATGGGGGTCTATAATTTTTTGATAAGAATAGTAATAACAAAAATTAATATTAAGGAAGAAAATAAATTCGTAATAGAAAAAATGAAAAGTTTAAGAAATTTGAGCTTGTTACCAAATATTAGCAAGAAAACAAGATTAATAATGTTGACTATTGAAGGAAATAATGCTTTTTTTTCAGAATTTTTTTCTAGGGAAAAAATTTTGGATGAAGCATAAAATTATATTAAACCAAAAGGGGAAAATTATATTTCTAAACATGAGACAAAATTTGGTGAAAAACTATCAATGGATAGTGATTTCAAAATTTAATAAAAATTCAATAGATGTGAGTAATATGGGAATTTTACAAAAAAAAATCATGACTATCTTACTTTTCCAAGAAGAAGTTATGAGGATGGTTTTAAAATATCAAGGTATCGAAAATGTTTCTAATGATAAATAAAAGGTAATAGATTTATCTGAATATTATAAATATGAGAATAAATATGTTACAAAATATGATACAGATGAATAGAAGGAATAAAAAAATCCAATGAAAGCTCTAAATATAAGTATACTAATAATTCAAGACTAATAGTAGACTATTAGTATGAATTTATATTCTAATTAGAAATTGAGGTTCCTCTTTATTCCTAATGTAAATTTATTTATGTCTTTTATGGAATTCAATGAGAAGAAGAAAGGATGATGGGAGAGTATTGTAGTAGTAATTATAATAACAATAATTTATAACATATAATTAATTCCTACCATGATGAAAATATGTTGATACAATTGATTTGGATGAAAACTAATTTTTAGGTATTATAATATTACTTATCATAGACAAATAAAATCTATTAAGAAAAATGAGATTTTGGCGAAATTTTTTCTATACACTTGAAATAATTTTATATGTTATTCAAGATGGGTGTAGGATTTTCGTTAATAGTTCTGTTTTATTTTTTCATTTTTTAGTGATTTTGTATGAATCTTCATGAAATTATTTCAAGAACGTTTTTTTAGGGAAACCATTTACCACTTTGATTATTTACTATTCTTTTCTACACCTCGTTTACCCATTTAGGCATATAGTAGTTTATATAAAGGAATTTTTTTAGAAAATCATGTGAAACTAATTTTATCTTGAAGAGACTTATTAACATTATAATATAAATATAGTTGATTAGAAATAGACCCTTTTAATATTATTTTTCAATAAGGGGGATATAAGTAAAGTATGGGGAGAAAGGTAAACATCAGATAGGTAGAAATAGTTGTAGGCAAATATTGATGAAGATATTTCTTATTTTGTATGAGTATTGAAAAAAATACAAAGGGGTATTTATAGGACTAATGTTATTTTTTGTTCCATTTTTTTAATTTATCAATATGTGTTGGTTTTGAATGTTTCTAGAGAAAATTTTTAATGTTTCTGAGAAGTTAAATTTCCTTAAGAAAGAAGCATATAAAATTTTCTTATGAAAGATAGTTTTCAAGAGACACTCTATAGATAGAATAGTTGATGCATCTTTAATTATATAGGAATTTAATAAAGATACTTAATCAAATAAGATGATTATTATTTTTTTTTGATAAAATTTTCAAAAATAATATAGTTATTAAAGTAAAAATTTTAGTTTTTCGGAGAAAAGAAAAGTCAAGATTTCCAGTCATACAAATTTTGGTTTTCTAGAAAAACATTGTTTCATAATAGTTGATTTTCCAAAAGAAAAAAAATAAAACATGAATTATGTAATATGACTATAGATATGGAATTATATATTTGGTATAAGAGAAGATAAATTAAAGTCCAAACACACATTTTTTGAATACCTTTACTAAATGTTCAAAGAAGATGCTCACCATACATAGATTTGGAAAGGAAATAGGTGATGTAGAAAAGGATTTTAACTTTTTTAATCAAAATAATAAGTGTAGAAAAGTATAAATGTATGAAAATACCAAAATATAGAAAAAAATACAGTTAGATTTTTGTAGACACACATTACCATGTAAAGAATTTTAGATCGATATTATATATAATGATTGATTTAAAAGGTATGAAGGTTGTGATTTCCGATGAACACAAATGTATTTTTCTAAAAGAAGTTTTTGTAATAAAAATTATAGATAAACATTAATGAGAAAACTTAATCAATTGAGATGATGCACTTATAATATGAATATATATTTCATATTAGGGTAATATTATTTAAACTAACATTATGAATGAACATTTTGTAATAATGTTTTTACATTTCCATCAGATGTACAAAAAATAAAACATCAGATGAACCTTATTAGTAAAGAATATGTTTTTGTGATTGTGAGATTTGAGAAGTACAAGGAATAAGAAGTCATACATAATATATTTTCAAATAAAAATGTTGAAAACTCTATGAGAGAAGTACTATGGGGAGAAGTTGTAATCCGATTGGGGATACAATGTACTAACCAAATATCTAAAGGTTGTTGTAAATAAATTCAGAGAAATGTCCCTACCATTATTGATTTAAAAAGTTATAGAGAAGATTGATGGAGTGAATAATTACAAAAAAATGATCAGATGGAGAAAATAATACGAATTTCATGCTAGCAATATAAAGTGGAGAATAGGTGAATATCAGTGCTGAAGGAAATCCATCGAACAAACATTTTGTAATGAAATACCTTAAATGAAAATTTATAAGAATCTAATATACAATGTCTATTGTTTATTAAGTGTGATGAAACAAAAAATGTAGATGGATATTTTTTCAAATTCATCCGACAAACAAAGATTATTCAGAAAAATAAAGAGTAGATAAATGAAGATTGGTGTTCTGACCGAAAAACAGCAAATAGAGAAATGCATAGAATCATTACAACACCTTATACATTCTTTAAATATGACGTTGTTGGATATTATCATTAAAATATAACAATATTTTTCTGGATAATAACGTTATCCAAATTTCCATAATATTTAATTAAAGTAAATTCAAATAATTTGGATGATTCTTGAGTTTCCTAAAATAATCGAGAATATTCTAGAAGAGTGTATAATCATTTCAATGATATTCATATGAGTAATAAATTTGGAATAGTAGTTTGGGTTAGTGGGAAATCCATTTGAGTTCTTACCAAAATTCATGAAATCCACACCTATATATTGTTGTTAATGTAAACATGAGATAAACATCATTCACGTGTATGAAAAGTTGACACTCTGAAGATTTTGTTACAAGATGATTTTATAACCCAATTTTTTTTAGGTTGAATTTTTGCTACCATATATAGGTTTGGATAGAGGAATACTAAATGGAGGTTTGGATATACGAAAACCATAAGGAGGTTTAGGTAGAGGAAAACTAGATGGAGGATCAGTCGGAGGAAAAATAGAATGAGGACCAGAAATATGAAAAGAACATGGATCCATCAAACATATTATTGTAGAGTTATTTTTTAAGTTATGTTTAGAAAAATTAAGATTGAGAAGAACTAGGTATATCAAATATTAGGAGGATGTTTTGAGACCATAAGACTCTTGATATGTTTGTGGAAGATCTTGAATTTTATACATAGGAAATGTTGATCTAGATTTATTTTAGAGGATGTAATAAATATTTTGAAGTGGATTGAAAAATAATAAATAAAATAATCATGAAGGTGGGGTGTATAACCTGTTCTTGGATGGAGGTACAACTAACTATGACTTAATTAGGTATGAAAAGGATATATGGAGGGTATAACTAAATATAGTAGGAAAGTTGACTACATGGTTATAAAATTTTTCACTTCTTGTGCCTTTGTATTTCATAATAAAGTTTTTAAAGTAATATTTGTTTCTGGGGATATTTAGTATGGAAAGTAGCAATTATTTGTACCAAACCATGAGAATATCATGTACATCTCTATTTTTTATTTGATTCATATAAAATGGGATGTTGAGATTTATATTTTTTGTGTATCATAACATTAATATGTTTCTAAAGGTTAAGAAAGTTTACTAATGAATATAGAAACTATCCTATAAAAGAAAACATAGTCACTAATTCACCCCTCTATCAATTATCCTACATTAATCTTAAGTTTATTTTAGGAACAAAATTTGGAATCATCATTATATCACTAAATGAGGTATTTTCTCACGATAGTAACGTTTCATTAAAAAATTTCACCACACATAAACATGGCTATAACAAACCAAGCCATAGAAATATAATAGTCCTAGAAGCTATAGCCATACTCATAAAAGCATGTTTTTCATGTGAGGACTAACTAGTAGATGGTAGTTTTCTATAGTTCAAGTGGGAGTTTATTGGATTTAGTGACCTATAACCAACAAATATGTACAATAGATTACAGTAATTCTTAATGGATTGAATACTAATATAAATATCTTATCACATATCGATTTTTATTCTACATAACATTGATATGATAATTTCAAAGAGTATCTTTCACATTGATAATTTCATAAAAGATCCCTGCTATGTTGTGAAACTTGAAATGAAATGAATATATTAATAAAAAAAAATTATGTTTGGATAACATACTATGATATGAAACATTGTATATAGATCATTAGTTATGACTACATATAAGTGGATGAGGCATCTTCTTAGAAAGTTCACACTTGTAAATATACAAGATGGGAGATTAAGAAAAAATGCATGCCATTAGGAATTAAACATATTTTGGTATTATCATATGTTCCAATATGTGAGTGTTCATAATGGTACTTAGACTTTAATATTATTTTTAATGCAAGTTATGACTCATGAAATGAGATGTATTTTGTAAACCATGATGATAACAGTTCATGGTGAAGTTGGATACATTGTGTGGGTCACGAATAACTTGTTGTTAATTAATAATTTGATGAATTATTTCTATTATGAAGTTATATATCTATGACACTGTATTTAATTATTATCTTTATTGTAAATTCCATTTACATGGTGTAATTATGTTTATTAAAGATAGTTAAGGAAACAAGTAACAAAAATATAGGTTAACAAAATAGATATTTGAGAATCATGATGAGATATTGATAAAAATGTTTTAGATTTCACAATGATAATTTTTATGTTGTATTCAATATTCAGACATTATGTTATTTATCTTGGGTGCCTTGACCAATCGCTAGAAAGTAATCATAGACATGGTAATCCTAATTAATTTTAACATGAAAGAATCCTAGAGGGTCACACACTATGATTTTCTATTCATATCAATAAATTTATATATGAATTCAAATAATAGAATAAATATTATTCTCAAGTCCAATAAATAATTTCATTCAATTTTTATTGATTACATAAATTAAATAGATTTCTATTCACCATATTGTGAAAACAAATTCTTATTTTATTGAATATAAAATAAATATTGGTTTTCTAGTTTGTAGATAAAATATTTATTTATGAATAAAGTGTGTACTAAAGTATTTGGTAATTAAATAGGATCTCAAATAGAGTAAGACTATATTTAGTGAATAATAATAATTTATAATCTAGTTAAATAATATTTGTTTTTTCCAAAGTTATCACTTGAACAATTAAATGTTATTATTATTATTATTAGATAATTGGTTTTAATAAGGATTATTATATTATTAAATTGTCATAATGTAATTAAATAATATTTTAACCTAAAACATGGCTCTATAAATAGATAGTTATGTCTATTTTGTATGGTTAGTATAAAATCGAGAATGGAGAATGGTTGCACCCAACATCCTTTTCTCTCACTCTCTCTCTGTCTCTTTCTCTCTCTACCCCTCATTCTCAAACATCTCCTCTATTACTCTCAATAATAAGAAGAACTACTTAAATACCTAAGGATCTTGTAGTGATCAAGAAGAATGACACAATATTATTGATTCACTGTGCTTCCACCTAGAAATCAATCAGCATTTCATAGAGATCTAAATAACATGTGTGGATCATTGCTATAGGGATTCTACATTTGAATCCTTAATGAACAATTAATTTAATCCAAAAGAGATTTTGGAATATCCAAAATTTCATTTAATAAAGGATACTAATATGAGGTAATTATTCATTCCAATCATAAATAAATTAATTATAAATTTGACAAGCAATATCTTCTATTGAGGTTTTAGGAACCTCTAAATTAAAAGAAAATTTAATTTTAGTCCCACCAATAGAGCTTCGACTTTGTTAGGATCCTTCATCATAGAGGGTCAAACATATATCGTATCTATAATATTAGTTAAACACTAGTATTAATTATATCAATTTTAAAAAAATATTATTTATTCTTTTTTGGTTGATTTTCATAATTTAATCACAAGTAATTTGAAAGAATAAATGAGTTAAATTAATATTATTTTATGTTTGAATGTTGAGAGAAAAATATTATAATATTTAATGATGAATAATTAAATAATATTTATTTATTAAATATATATTCATTATTAAAGTATCACAAATTTTGTATGAGGGAAATCAAGCTATGTTTAATGGTCTGATTGGAAATGGTATAAATAATATTTATTTATATTCATAATTTGTTTCACATGTCTAGTGATTAATAATAATATTTATATTATTATTATTGGACATGGGGTCAACTAAAAATTTTGGAATTGGGGAAGGATTTAGTGGGTTATTTAACAACAATAAAACTTCTATAATATATATCAAATTATATCTCTTCCCTAATGCAAAATTGTTGTGGATAACAGATAGAGTGATACTCTCTCAATACCTAGAGGGGAATCAAATGATCCAGAGTTCTCTCCTTAATACCATTCTCAATACATTGAGGGGTCATAAATAGTTATTCATCTCAAAATAATTATTATATAATGGTGAACCGTAAACAACACAAGTCATCATGTTGGTTGTGCTATAAGCTGGTGATTATATGACATCATTCTAAGATTGTGGTGCACATGTGTAACACCACTAAAGAGATATTCACTTGGATCCTACTGTGAAAATATTTTTCGATGAGATATTTTCAATTGATCATCAATGAAGACATAATTGCGATTTAAGGTACAAATATATCTACTTATAAATTAATTATAAATTAAATTTTAAGATCATTCACCAATGATTCCAGTGTTTTAATCTAACCAAGTAATCTTCATAGGACATGACATTTTTCATGTAATGAAATGAATAAAAGTGATTTACGACTAAATAATTAGTTATTTATACCAACAAAGGACACATTATTTATGCTCAAAATCTACACCTTCAACTGAGTGTAACAGAAGTAGGTGGTCAAATCATCATGCTCACTATAATAATTTCTCATCATACGCACACCATAGTACATAAAAGAAAAGAATATAAATTAATTTAACAACAAAATATATAATGAAAATAATGGAAATTATTGAAAGAACATAATGTTTAAAGTGCTTCAGACTAGGTCATGTATACTCATGGGAAAACACACTACATGTTTATTTTTTTATAACAAGAGGATCAAATGTAAAAATAGATTATAAGGTAAATTAACACAAATAAACATATGAACTCTACAATAAATAGCCAGTGGAACCAATTTTAGAACCTTGATTTTCACTGTGGTAATATAAACTTTGTAATGAATGTCTCGCATACATAAATACTAAGAATATACTATCAAAAAGATAAACATTATTTTTTGAAAAGTAATTTCAATAGAAATGACCACCTATGTATGTTTTCCGACCTGATTACCAATCATATTTTTTTAACATCTGGATATCTCAATTCTCCACCATAAAACCATTAGTGGATGGGAACATTCGATGGACCTACAATCATTGGGGAAGATTTTCTATTAGTCCATAAACATTGAGCCAAAAAACAAGCTACTTACCAATAATTAAGTGAACGAAATTATGTTGCCTGAACGTATGGTTCATTGATCTTCTAATGATATGATCTTTCAATGCTTATAATAAGGATTTATATCTTAAAACAATATTGATATTTCATTATGTCAAAATTACTAACTGTATATTGTAGTATACACATATTACAATTACTTTTGCAATTTCATTGTGATGGATATTTCTATATTATACCTCTTCACTTATATTTCATTTACATATTCAATTCATTTTTAACTAATTTAGTGAAATGTGTCCCCTTTTTATTCGTTTATCTTTTTCACAGATATATAAAATAAGTATGTTGTGAATACAATTTATTGATTAGATTTCAATAAATACATTAATTAAATGTTATCATTAATATGTAATAACTAATATTAAAATTATTTTATGTTTATTTTACTAATTAAATTATATCAGGTACATTCTATGTCAGGCATTCTCTCGACACAATATAGTATTTATTTTTAACATCTAATGGGTTTTCACTTTCTCTTTGTTTACTATTTCATGATTTTGGGATTTCAATACCGATATAACTTCTTATTTTTTATATCCTATTATTTTATAATTACATGTACTAATTCTATTTTATTATTATTTCTAGATTACTCTTCTCCTTATATATATCATCTACGTATACCACATTGGGTCACAATGATCAAGTCAGTTTTTATTATCAACAATATTGTAAAATTGTATGTTTACTATATATTGTTCTATAATAATTTTCATCACTATGTCAAAAAAGAATTGAATTTAAGATTTAATTAATTAATTTAAAAAAAATTATTTAGATAATCATCATCTTTGAAATGTTTCCAAAGGAATAGACCTTTTGACAATATTTAATGGAATAACTCACAAAAATAATTCAAGAAACTATAATGGTCAATCTAAATGTATGTTATTTTTTAGATTAGTTTACAAATATATTAAATGATTTCTTATGACCATTTATATGTTGTATCAATATCATGTTTATTTAAATAATATTTTTCTTTTAAATTTCCCAATAGATTAATTTTGTAAAACCTATAACTTTATGTACCTGCCAAAGTATATCCCATGGAATATCATAGGTCATGGATATACTTTATTGTGTATGATTAATGGAATTCCTTCTTACCTGAGGTGTTCAAGATACCTAGAATGAGTGACATTATACATTGATACCCTACTTACTCAAGTCTCTATATAGACATACCAAATCATGGGGTGGTTGGGTTTTTTTCAATCATTTCATCGGATGGAGTGCAACCTCAGTGGGATTTCTCCAGTTGTATGAAAAGAAAATACATTTGGATAATGAATGAATTAGACTAGGGAAATGCATGGCCATGATTATTTGTTTCACAAAAAATATTTTCATTTACTTAGATATGTGACATGTGAAATTATTATTAGATAGATGAATGAAATGTGATTTATTCATCCACATTGGTAGTATTTTTTTAGATAATAAAAAAAGTAAGGAGAGGAATACAATGGATTGACATGTTCCATGTCAAGTGGTTACTTGATGTCACGGGAAAAGGGTTTTTATGAGATATATATGATGTATATGATACATATTTTGCTGCACATTTTCATATAGAAATATTATTATGTTTGATGGGGATCACACTGGAACCCTTACTAGCTTGAGTTTCACTATTGTTTTTCTATTGGATTATCTTTGATTACATCTATGAAATTGATATATCATAGTTGTTGTCAATGTTTCTAAGGCTCGTAGGGTCACACAGTTAAACCCTTGGATATAGATAATTTTTTGGAAAAAATATTTTCGTCTAAATGAAGTGTGTTTGATGTAAAAAACTGTATCCAAAATTGTTTGGATGGATTCACAAAGAGTTGTTATGTTATTTATAATGTAATTATGGTATTTTAGTTAAAGTGGGATATTGATTGATATTTACTAATATATATATGTGTGTGTGTGTGTTTATATTTAATAAATGCATGTGATGTAGGTATTTTTATCCATGTATTAAATATTCATGTAATAATATATATATATATATATATATGTGGGTGTGTGTGTGTGTAATATAATTATTTATCCCATATAGTTTTATTATTAGCTACAAACCATTATGAATGTTGAAATGGATTTATATTAAGTCATTGAAAACATTCCATGAAATAACCCATCACTACGAAACATATATGTTCTGAGGAACCTCAGCCTCAACCTATATAAGAGGATGGTGTTCTCTTCTGTTTAGGGTGCCAAATTCATTATTCCTCACATATTGTTGTTTTTCATCAATGATGATGGCACTTAAACTACTTCATTATTCAAGTATCCTCGCAATAAAATCACAGATCTGTTGGTTGGTGCCCCCTCCCCCCTAGAGAGGTAAGGTGCTTTTATTCCCTGCTTCATGATATTTATCAAACATTCTATTTAACCAAAGAGGATGTATATTGTATTTGGTAGTTTACAGGTAATCTATTTTATAGTTTTAATTATAAGATGATTATTGATGATATATCTCCCTATTTTTGGGTTGTCTTTCATTTCATATGGTTGTATATTGATTATTCAAAACCCATTACAACGAACAATCAATGAATCTTTATAATCAAGGAGCATGTGTGGATCACTGCTGGAGGGTTTATTCATTGGATTATCTTGTTGCAACAATGTTGCAACCTAGATGAGGTTCAATTGATCAACATGTCCTTCAAAGATAGTACATTAGATTGAGGTAATTTATGTGTACATATTTATCATACATATTTATATATTGAAATATTTGTAGTGAAATGTGTGTATTTGTGCATGTGTATATATATTTGTTGAAAAATATTTCGGTGTATATATATTTATATTTTTATTTATATTTTTATGATTATTTATATTTTTATTTCTATTTCTATATTTTTTTATTTGTATATTAAATTATATATAAAAATATATAATTTTTGAAATTTCTATATTTATATATATATATATATCAATATCTGTATATTTTAATATTTATAATTATATTAATATTTATTTGTTTCAAAATTTATGTGTGTATATATTAATATATATTAATATATATTTGTATATTTGTATATTTACATTTTTTTATATATTTTATAATTTTGAATATTTATATTTGTATATTTAAAATGTATTTATTTTATATTTTTTTATTTATTCATTTATTTTTTTTAAATATTTATGTATTTATAAATGTATATATGTATATATGTATATATGTATATATGTATATAGGTTGATATGTATATATGTATATATGTATATATGTATATATGTATATAAGTATATATATATATATGTATATACGTATATACGTATATATGTATATATGTATATATGTATATATGTATATATTTATATATGTATATATGTATATATGTATATATGTATATATGTAGATATGTATATGTTTGTATATTTATTTATATAGTATTTTTTAAAATTTATTTATATATGTATATGTGTGTGTATATATATATAATTGAATAAATTTATCATTTACTATATTTATATATACATATTTTAATGGATTTTATTACATTATTAAAAAAATTATTTCTAAATATAAATATAAATTTTTTAATTGCACAAATTATGAAAATAAAATTGATTATAAATTTTTATTCTAATATTAGATACTATGTTCATGTTAAGGTAACCTTTATCAGTGCTAAATTAGTGTTGATTATGGGAATCATTTCTGAGCGCTTAATAATTGTTGATAATGCTAACCATTTTCAGTGCTGAAAATGTATTTATAAATGTACCATGTATAAGTTCCAAAGTAACACTCTTAAGGGGAATCCTTTATCGATGTTAAAAAACACATATAAAGGATTCCCATTATAAATGGTAAAAATATACTGAAAAAGGGTTTCGAATATGAAACATATGTGAAACCACATTTTGATTAGAGGGTGGATAATATTTATGTTGTACACCTTCTTGATCATAGGGAAGATCACATGGATATGTATCACATCATTTTTACTCAGTGAAGGATTAATCTGATATTCAATTGAAGTTACATGTTTGTTCTAGAATAAATCTTATGGATTTACTTATTAGATTAATGAGTATTATAAATACATCACCTTGAATTGATTTACCATGAAAATATTAATAATTAATAAGGTTAATTACATCTTCCACCACAGAACACAACACATTGAAACAAATTTCAGTAGAAACACAGTCCCAAATCCTAACCACTGCCCACCAATGGTGGGGAATACAAATATTAATAAAGATCTATTGTAATAAATATTTAGAAAGAACCCGTAGATCACCCCATAAAATTCATGGGACTATTCCCCATTGTGTTTAATAAAATATGTTAAAACTAATTTAGATAACATAATGAGGTTTTTATAATAAAATTAATGGTAATGTGAAATAAAATTAAAGATATTTTTTCAGCTGGGAAGTATGAAAATTCATAAAATATGGAACTATAAAAAGGATGAAAAATATCTATCAATATTTTCATCAATTACCTTATTGATAATATTTTTAGATATTTATATCTCCTTGACAATGTGTCTTTATTGCGGAATCCAAACCTAAAACCTTCATCATCAATATCTTTTTGCAGTTTTATATAAAAAAATGTTCATATTTAAAAATAATAATCAATATTAATGTAGAATAAAATGTATCTTTAATATGTATGTATTTAAATGTTTATACTATTTGGATTAGTAGAAACACATATAACAACATTAAAATCCAAATACACTGGCATCCAATGTTGCAACGACATCAACTTATGCATATCTGGAAAATAAATTAATCATTTATAAAATGATCACTTATAAGAGTTCACACATAATCAATATATTCAATAGAATAGAAGACATTGGGGTATTTCATTAAGATTTAATGATAAGTATTTATAACATATATTATAACACTAATATTCATAAAAATAAATATATTATGATTATTGAAATATATAGAAAATGATTAAAAATAAATATTACTATTCAAAATTTGGAATATATAATTCCTGAAATAGTTAATGAAAAGTGATTATAAAACAGTTTATAAAACAAAATGGTATGTATAATACTTTCATTAATAAGTATTGTCATAAGAAATTTTTTTGTCACAATAATAACTCTTTATAAATGTGTGACATAATATAGAATTTAATTTATAAAAACATGTCTGGAACTAAAAATAGTAGCTCAATAAACAAGAGGTGATGTACATGAGGTCAAAACATGAACACCAATTAATGGTGAACATGGGAAACTGCTTATAAATAAAGGAATGTACATTAGGTTTCAACCGTAAATAATGAGAAATCACCAATTAATATCCATAAATATGTATTAAAAACTAATAGAATCACTAACATGATCGGATTTGTTATCTCTTCTTCAAAAACATTTGTGCAAGAATCATACAACTATAAAGAAAAAATGATATTTTAAGTGGGCCTATAAAGAACTATATTTTCAATAAATTCTAACATTATGTTACTTAAATTGGAGTGGGGAAAAAATTAATCGTTTATTATCCTAAAAAAACTTATTTAAGTGTGGGGAAAAGGAATCATATATAGGATGTTGATGTGTTTCATACTAGATTCACATTATACAAATATTGAAGGCAGCTTTGTAAATATATATTGAGATAGGGATGTGATATCTATTATTATATGAATTTTTATCATATTCAATACTTGATATTTTTTGGTTTTCAAAAAAATTGAAAACATGCAACTCAAAATCCATATAACAAAATTTTAGTTGTTGAAATTCAATCGATGTATAATGATGAAGAAACATCATCTCAACTAATGATTTCATCCTTGTAGAGAACACTTTCAATAAACAGGCCTAAAACCATATCATATTCTGGAAATGTGAGCAAGGGGTATGAGTAGATAATTCAAAATTAATCCTGATCAAAGTTTAGAATAAAAATTGAAACATGAATGGTTATTGTTTTAACACTTAATTTGCCACTCAAAATGCTGATTATGTAATTTTTTAACATCTATTTCATCATAAATGTGTTTTCTAATATAAATTTTTTTTTGAAACTTCAATCGAATTAAAAATGTATAGCATTTTATGCAGTGAAGTTTCACAGTTATAAGTAGTCTAGTTGAAAGTGTGAAATAGAAACAAAAAAGTGTAAAATTTAAAAACTAATTATTGATCTGTTATGTTTACAGATTAATTATAGAAGGTACTGAGATTAACATAAAAATATCTTGATGAAGACACGAAAATATTAATTGATAATTATTGTTATATATAGATTGTATTCAACATATTATAGAATTTCACTATAGGATACTAAATAATCAAGTCACCATTAAAAATATAATTATTGACTATATTTTTTTGGATAATTTAAATGGTATTGATTTAAGAAATATGAATAATCATGTGACATTATAGACAAGATATCAGAAATAACGACATATAAAATGAAATAAATTATACATGGATCAGAGATTATAATGCAAAACAAAATTCCATATAAAAATTGAATGAATATATTACAATGATTATAAAAGGAAAAATTAAACAATAAAATCTAATAAAAAACTAATACAAAAATTCTTACAAAATTAGGAAGAACAACATAATTTGATCATAAGAGAAGGAGAGGCAAGGACCATAAGTACTAATTCAATTGATTTACCTAGAATATAATGGATCTTATGTAAGGGGTTAAAAAATATTTGGATGAATTACAAAATGAAAATGACGAAAAAAAATTAAAAATTAAATAAAAACTAGACAAATGAAAGTTAAAAACAAAAAAAAATACGCTGAAAGTAAAGTTAGAGAAGCTTTGAGAACAGGAATTGAGACAAACACACCTTAAATGATGGAAATCAGAGGTGGTGTTAAATAATCTAAACTCAATAAAGCATAAAATAAGATAGAAATCATAGTGATCGAGAACAAATTGATCTATCATAGTTTGAATGACGGAATATGTGACTTGAAAATGAGGCCTAGAATGATGAAAATTGAGGAAGGGTGATGAAAATAAATAAACCGTCAAAATTCACAAAGCGGAATCAATGACATGAAATTGGATCTTATAATACGTAATACTAGGGGTATTTTAAAATTGAAATATCGAAGAACAAAAAATTATCAAATGGAAATTAGATACCAAGAAGAATATGTGTGAGAAGGAAACCCTTCATTGAAGATGATACTACGATATACATAGAGACACCAGGATGCACATACCCAGATGTGAGGAGGATTCAAGGAGGATCTTGCAAGATTAATGTAGAAGAGAAGGCAGGGGTATAGTGGGGAGTCTAGTAGAGGGATTCAGGGATGGTGGAAGATGTGGTGAGGTGATTCTGGGAGGAATTCGGTGATACAGGAAGAGCAGATTGGGGAAGAGGTATAGTGAAGAGCCGATGAAAAAATGAGTGGGAATTGTGGATATGTGGAGACTATATATGTAATCTAGAATTCATAATTGTAATTTATATATTACATACTATCATGGGATCATTTCAAGGAAACCATGAAAATATACATAAAAATGAGAGGGAAAATTGATAAATAAACAGTGAAAAAATGTAATTGTATTATTTTTTTCAATGGTTCTTATTATATCAATTTCCCCCCAACAATACAAGGATCCCGATGACAATGAAATATGAAGATGTAACACCAATAAGGGAGGTCAAAATAAAAAACCAAGTTAGTGACAATAATATATAACCAAAGGATCTCAGCATTCCTAAGTACATAAACCTGGGATCCGTGGTAGGACATCAAGAACCATCTCTCATTTCCACCTTTCACCACACACATGTTCCACATCGTCCACTCCCCCTTCTCATTCCACACCCTTCTAGGAATTTATTTTCCTTTTTTCACAACTTGTTGATGTTAGGTATCAATATTGATGGGTATTTAGTAATTGGGAAATGTAAAAACTCCCCATTAGGTATCCATGGTGATATAAACTAGTTAGAAATGGTGGTCAATTGGTATAATAGATAAACTAATGTTTCACATGATATGTTCATAGAGAAGCATGCTTCAATGGTGTGTGCACATAGAAACCAAACGTTATTGATGTTTCTACATTGAATATTACAATCTTCCAGTAATACCACTAGGACATGAACACTTCTACCTATGATAGGGATCCGAAACTCTTTCCCTTCAAATCAATAGTCTTATCAGTAGAAATGTTTCACTCCATAACCATAATATTTTTCAATGCTCTTTTCAATCTCTAATTGAATGGGTTTTCTGCATGTTAGCCCCTCCTAAATATCAAAAACATGATATTTTTATATTTTAATTAAGTACCTGACACAATGATAAAATATCACATTAACTAAGCCCATTATATCAAACTTCTGAATCCCCTGGAAGATGTTATTTAATAACTACACAATGTTTGTGGTCGTGTGTATGTAACTCTTCCCCCTATCATATGCCAATGTCCATTTTTATTGTTTAATCTGCATAGTCTATTCATACAATCCCTGATTATCCCAGTGTATATCTTATAACATTTGTTCAAAACATTATTGATTCATATCATATGCTATACTAAATTGATCATATTTCACATAAATTAATTTTAACATTTTGTTGAAATAGTAAATAATAGGAAAGATATTTTATACCATGCCTCATGATTTCCTTCATCATTGGAACATCATAGAATTTTTTTTACAAATTTCTAGCAATGTGGCTAATGTATTACCAATGAAGTTCACTTGGGGGTCTAAATGTAATAGGATATGAATTGATTATCTCATTAATTACTCCGTGATGATTTGATAACAGACTGAAACCCCGAATTTAGGTGAAATGGTTGTTAACACATCATAAAACCCAACTCCATATTTTGTAATTTTCCATCTTCATGATGTAAAATATAAGTGATAGAGGTTAACGGTTGTTATCATGGGTTTATGCAATCAAAAATATGCCTATGTATTTTCTATATAGAAACATCCCATCAATTTGTAGGAACTTTTTTAAAAGTGATATGTGGAAATAAATAAAAGGAACGCTTAGAATAACAAATGAAATATGACATGGAATTTATCAAGATGGTTTCCATCAGACACATGTTCATTCATATCGATATGGAATACACCGTTTTATTTTTGTCTTATTGCGCCATGAAATTACAGAAATACCCAATATGATTCATCCCAATCATCATAAACCTTGAAAATTTCATGCGATTTCACCATCCATGCTTTATTTCTGAAAATATTGTAACCAAAATTTTGTTTTATCCACTCCAACACAAGATCTATATTGACATCTTGGTGGGTCCATATCATATCAATTACAATAGGTGATACAACTTCATCATCCAATGTTTTATGATCATTTGTTAGGTTTGGATGAATTCATGTATGAGATTCTTTGATCTTAGAAATTATCTGACCCCCAAATTCAGTGTCAGGAAACACCCTCAATTAGAATCAAAAATCATACCCATATTTTTCTTGTCATATGATTTATTGTTTATGGCTTGAATTTAGAACTAAATATCTACAATTCTTCTCAATATGAAATCTTTTTATAATTTTTCTCATTACATCATTACTTTGGAGAATCTCTTATAAATTATAATTTTTTTTCCATACCACTAAATGAATCCTCTATAACTCTAGGAAACGTAGTTGTAGTTGTGATACCATTCTAGTCAAATTCATTGAAATGTACAATTGCTTCAGACTAGGATGCGAAGAGTGGTGGATGATTTATTATGTACTGAGGTAGTCTTATAACTACTACATTTCTATAATCTTCTTCCAAAACTCTTATAGGTTCCTCCTTATCATCACTGCTTTATCCATAGGTTCCATCATTAGAAAAATATTATTCTTTATAATTATGATGTGGTATATTCAGTAGATCAATTATGTTTTCTTTTTCTACATCATATAGATTACCCATATTTTCTTGGAACATAACTTCTTCAACCATTAGTTTATTTCTATTTAATCATACAATTGTACATTGTTGATGTACACTAGATACCAAAACAAAAAATTCCATCATGGTACCTTCTAATAAATTAGGATTGTAAAGTTGTTTCTTCGATATGGTCCTCATCAGTACCAAATAGTTAAGCTAGATGAAATAACATAGTCATGAATTGAAAATGTCTATAGATAATAGACCATATCAATTTATTTTGTTCCAGATTTAAACAACCACAAATTCTATCCTGATGTTATATTAGGGTTACACAATTAGATTTTACATCAATTATTGATATTATTCTACTATAAGAATCCCCTTGAAAGGATTAAATAACCTTCCCGTAGTTGATGAAAAAGGAAAACTTGATTTTCTACATGAATTTTTTTTCGATCAATATTCTCATAGTGTTTTTATATAATTTATTTAAATATTTATAGTTGTATGTCTATATATAATTATTTTTATAAATTCATCACAAGTTATATTTATATATACATTTTTCTAATCTGATTTGATACATTATTAAATATTTTTATAGCATAATATACATTTAATAGGGATGAGAACATTAAGAAACACTAATAAAGATCATCCTTTATAAATGATAAAAACGCTTCTAAAATGGACCTTAATTTCAAACATATTTGCAACACCATTCTGTTCATAGAGATGAGAACATTTATGTGACATGCCTTCTTGATCCCAGGGAAATCATTTTCATATGTTTCACATCTTATTTATTAGGGTAAGGATGCATATCATATTAAATTGATTCTAAATGTTTGTTCCAGCATTTATTGTTTTTTATTTATGATGCTTTTGAGACACATATGTCCATGGAATTAATCCTGCGACATAACCCTGATCTCTAAAACCCTATCCACCCCAATTACTATGGGTGTGTTATATAACTATTAATAATGAAATGGAATAATATATACTTAGAATGAATACTGACATGGGATCATAGTGTGATAACCATGAAAACAACCATATGAATCAGTGGGACTAACATGAGAAATAAATAGATATCGATCATCTTAAGTCAATTTCCTCCAGATGTCATAAAGAACCCAGTCATAGAGATATCTGGAGATGCGCCCACAACCATGGTGGTCGAAATCAACATCCAAGTCAAATAAAATATTATAAAACCACAGAATCTTAGAACTCCTATGAAATAATACATGGGAGCCATATAAGGCCATCATGAACCATTTCTCATTGGAAATTTTTTTTAATATGCATTTTGTAAAAATATTTAAATAATAATAGGTTAGAAATATTTTTTTAATACTATTGCGGAAAGGAAGAAGAGGCCCAGATGCCTTTCCTATTAATTAAAAGGTTGTATAGCCAATGTCGCATTTTTTTATCATTGACACAAATTAGTGACATGGAAATGGTTTCATTTGAGATTTCATATTTCACCTAACGTAAAGCACAAGGTGGCTTTCATGATGTCATCATTTTTATAAATAATACTAAAAGGCAGTAGCACCGTTTCCACTTTTCCCCTGAAGTGCCTATAAAAGGGACCCCTCCCCACTCTAAATATCCCTACTCTCTCTATGTTGTACTACTTATCTCTCTACAATGAGCTCGGTGGTCCTTTCCCGGTGTTTTGGGGTTTCTATGGCCTAAAAGGATTTCCAAATTTATTGAAGCATCATTTAGAGGTATTTTTTCTTATTTTATTTATTATTATTTTGTTGTTTAATTGATTTTTTAGTTCCTTCGAAATATGTTATTTATTTACTAGTTTAGTAAGTTAGATATATATTATAAATAATAGATACTATTAGAACTGATTATGTATAGATTAATTAATGAATAAATTAGGATTAAATAATGGTTAAATAATGATTATCTAATAATTATTAACTAATTAATAAAATATGATGAAGTAATGAATATTAAACTCTTAAATAATGAGTAATCCATAACAAATTTTAGATCAAGTAATTTTTATCTAATTATTAGCTAATGAATAAAAATGATTAACTGATGATTAAATAATGATAAAATAATGATATAATAATGATTAAATATTGATTAAATAGTGATTATATATTCATTAACTAATGTATAAATATTAATTATCTAATTATTATAGATTTATTAACTATTTATTATATATTGGTTAACTAATGATTAAAGATTTGTTAATTAATTAATAGATATTGATTTTCTAATAATTAAAGAATGATTAATTAATAATTAAATATTTTTTAACTAATTATTATTGATTGATTTGCTAATTTTTAATGATTGATTAAATATGATTATGTAATTATTAAATAATTATTAACAAATGCTTCATGAATGGTTAAATAATGATTAAATAATGATCAAAGAGTGATTAAATAATTATGAAAAAAATATTAACTAATAATTAAAGATTCATTTACTAATGATTAAAGAATGATAAAATAATGATAAAATATGGATTAAATAATGATTCAACAATGATTAACTAATGATTAAAATCTAATTAACTAATCATTAACTAATTGTTATGTATTCATTAAATCTTGGTTAAATAATGATTAAATATTGATTGACTAATGATTATATAATGAATAAATAATATTTAACTAAATACTAATGATTGATTAAGTAACTATATACTAAATATTTTTTAACTATTGATTATGGCATGATTAAATAATTACTAAATAATTATTAAATAATAATTAAAGGTTTAAAAACTAATGATTAATGATTGATTATCAAAATATTAACTAAAGAAGTCAATAACAAAAAATGATGTCCTAACATTACTGGATCAAGTTCACACTCTCAAACATAATGATGTTTTATCTCCAATGTGATATTTTTATACTATTAATTACATGGTATTAATATAAAATCCTTCATTTTATAAAATTTTCTGAAATCTCCAAATACATTTACTCTTAAATAAAAATGAGTCATCCATATTCACGGTACAAGGAATATGAAAATTACATGTGAGGTGACATGAAAGCATAATCAAACTATATATTGATAAATCATAAATCAATAATTTTATCAAATAATCATATATATATATATTTAAAATAATATTATTTAATATTTGACTTATTAGTTAAATTAAAACTAAAGTTTTTGTGGGTCATACAATCATTTTTTCTTCATTGGCTAAAATTTTATTAAAAAATAATTCAGAGATTTTTTTTGGAAAGTGAGGAAAAAATAATAGAAAATATCAAATTAATTTATTTATCCATGATAAAATGAAATTTAAGATCTTATAAAGTGAAATGGACAAGAAAAAAACCCATTAAATAAGACATGTATGCTTTACCACAGACAATAAAAATCCTTGAATTTTATCAACATAATAGAGTTTAGATGAGATGATTCTAACATTAGAAGTGAAGTAAAATCTAGCATATTTTCAAATGGTAGCTAAATAACATTTCCAAAGGGATATACATACTTTTGAGTTTTTAAAATCTATCTCACATCATCATGTGGGATGAGACCTCATCATAGATAGTGATTGAACTCATTTATTTATATTAGTGTTGTTCACATAAAGGATTTAAAACAACAATATATTTTATGCTCTATATGATTTCCTATCGATTAAAATGTTGAAATTAATTTTAATATCAACCATTTTACATGTTAATCCACTATTTCAATTTTCATTTATATTTTAGTTTTATTTTATGTTTTATAAGCTTTCAATGTTTACTACTTGAAACCTAGGAAAACTTATTAAATTTCTAGATGGCGACTTTAATATCTAAGAAAATATAAATTAAAAAAACCATCTAAATATAACATAAAACTATCTGAAATGTATAAAATATTTGGAAATAAAAATAATTTTATAAATATTAAAAATAATTTAAAATGAGAGGAAAAAAAGTTTATAAATAAAAATATGATATTTTAAAACTATAATATATTATGGAAATAAAATTATTTTTCATTAATATTTTTTATTAAATATTGGTTATTTTAAATTATTTTTTATATGTTCAGTAAGTGTGTCACATTTCATTTAGATTTTATATATATTTTATTATTTCTAGACATTGAAATCCATCAACTTTAAACATTATTATGTATCATGTATTTGGATCTGAAATCATATAACTTATAAAATATAAATACAATCTAAATGATATTTGACAAATTGACTCAACATATAAGACATAGTTGAAAACAAAAATTTATAAATATAATATGTATAATCTAATTTACATGTCACAAAATTTATTTCATAAAACATAACATTTTCATTTTTAAATATTAATCGATATAGATCTAAACAAAATTAAATAATAACAATATATATATATATATCAAAACATACTAAAATTTGTATTTTTAGATATACAGACATGCGTATTTAAAATCTTTTTTTTATGGGAAGGCGGTAATAGCAATGCCACATTTTTTCATTATTTATCAAAATATTATTACCTAGTCTCATTTAAATAAATAATATTTAAAAAATTAGAAAAAAAACTATATCTTAAATAAATTTTCTCTTAAGATCACAAGGATACCAATCATAGTGAAATATGGAGATGTTCCCCCAACATGGGAGGTTGAGATCAATAGCCACGTCAGTTCCATGATTATACGATTGGAAGCTCTTAGCACTCCTATGCACCAAAACATGGGAGACATGGAAGGTGATCAAGAATCTTATCTCATTATCTCCTTTCAGCATGCACACATGCTAAATCTTCTACACCCCCATCATACCACCATCATGATCTGCTGAGACACATAATTGAAGGTTATTGTATTCTCCCCCAAACTATATTGTGAAACACAACAACACTTCATACTCCACCAACATCCCATCGATCTCCTCCTTGATGCCAAATTACATAGCCTGAGGCAAGGGGAAGATGTTCCATCTCTCCTCAAACCCATCAAAATTCTGGATTTGGAAATAGAGAAAATGGTGTGTGCATATAGAAAGTATGATGTCTTGATGATTCCAAATTGAAAATGACTCTATTCCAATAATACTACAAGGAATCGACCACTTCTACTATTGATGGGGTCTAGACACACTTTCACTTCAAATTGAGAATATTATCATTAGAAAAGGTACACTCCATAAGAATAATATTCTTCAATTATCTTTTCCACCACTCATTTAATGGGTTGTTTTCATGTCAGTCCCTGATGAATCTCATATGAAGGTTGTTTTTCTCTTTTAATGATGTACATAACACAATGATAAAATTCCTCATGAACTAGAACGATTATATGTAACTTTAAAATCCCCTTAAAGATTCCATTGATTCACTACAAAATGTATTTGGTCATGTGTTCGTACCTCTTCCCCTGTCATATGCCAATGTCCATTTTTATTTTATAATATACATTATATATTCATACTCTCCTTAATAATCCATATAGATTTATCTTAATAATTTTTAAATCCTTCATTGATTTGGATCATATTATATACTAAATTTATCATATTTTACATATAATATTTTTTATCATTACATTGAAATAGTAAAAAAATAAAAAAGGGAATTTATACCAAGAATTGTGATATCCTTCTTTATAGGTTCATTATGAATTGTTTTTTAAAAATTGCTAGCAATGTTTCAGATTTATTAGCAATCAAGTGAACTCATGGGTATCCATGAAACATGATCATCATTGATTACCTCATTAATTGTCTGATAATGATCAGATATCAAACAGACACCCTGAATGAGGGTGAAATGGTTGATGATACAGGCTAAAAAACTACTCCATAATTCGTTATTTTCATTATCCATTATGGAAAATGAAAGATATATCATTGAACGGTTGTTATCATGTGTTTTTTATAATCAACCATATGCCTTTTTTATTTTCCATATAGAAACGTCCCATTAATTTGTAGACAAATTTTGTAGAAGAGAAATGTGGAAATACATTGAAGGTATTCCCAGAACAACCAATGAAATTTGATATTAGATAGGTCAAGTTGATTTTCATGGAACACATGTTCATTCATATCATGATATAATAAAACTTGGTCTTTGTCTCTCAATATGGATAAAAATTTTGGAAACACATGATACGAGTCATCCCAATCATCATAGATCTTGAAATTTTCATTTTGGTTCACCAGCCATTAATTATTATAAAAAATATATAACCAAAATGTTGTTGTATCCACTACTTCAAAAGAGATATAGGCACATCTCGAAACATCTTAATTATCTCAATGATAATAGAATTAAAAAATTAATCATCCAATGTTTTATTATTTTTTATTAGGTTTGTCTAAATGCAAGTATGAGATTCCTCAATCATACAAGTTTTCTAAAATCCAAATGAAATTTCATGAATCTCGCTCAAGTAGAACCTATAATAATCCTTATATTTTTCACATAATATGATGTATTTTATGGGTATTTTTTCCTTAAATAATTTCTACAGTGTATCTCAATATGAAAAAATTTTAGAATTTTTTTTATAGAATATTTTCTTATAGAATATCTTCTAACATAGAAACTTTTTTCCATCCCACTAAATATATCCTCTAAAACTCCAAGAAACTCAGTTTCATGTGTGATAAAATTCTAGTGGAATTTAGGAAAACATTTCCTTGCTTGGGACCATGATACGAAGAGTGGTTGATTTTTTATTATGTATAGAGGCTATAGTACATCTACTACATTTATAGAAACTTTCTCCAAAACTTATGTGGATTCCTCTTTATCATCACTGATTTCTCTATCTATTTCATCATTAGAAACATCATATTTATCAAAATCATGTTGTTGTATCTATAGAAGATCAATTATGTTGTCTTCTTCCGAATCATAGGGAATGACCTAATTTTTATAAGTCATACTTTCTTCAACCACTCATGTATGTCTATGTCTTGGTAGAATTGGACATTATCATTGTACACTGGAAACCTCAACATATAACTCCATTACGACACTATTTGGCCATTGGGAAAATAAAGTTGTTTCTTGGACCAAGTCCTCATCCACGCCCAATTAATAAGATATATGAAATAGTATATTCAGGAATTGAAAATGAATATATCTAACAATCCATATATCTTAATCGAGTGCCAGATTTAAACAACCAAATATTCTTTCATGAAGCTCTCTTAGGGTTACACAATTAAATTTGATCACCATTTTTTTTGTTGTATACAATAAGAATATTGATTCTATATTTAAATTACATTCCCATAGTAGTATACATAGAAAAACATGATTCTCAATGTGAAAAATGATTTTTGATCAAGATCTCGGTACTTTTTTATCTAATTTATTTAAATATTTATATTTTTGTGTGTGTGTGTCTCTATAAATATTTTTATAAATTCATCATATGTTATATTTATATATTCAATTTTATAATGTATTTTGATATATTATTAAATATTTTTAGATCATAATATAAATTTAAAATTTTGGTATTCCACAAATTAGGAATGTAAAATTGATAATATTTTTTTAATCAAATATGATTTAATATTATAAACCAAAGTAACCTTTAATAGCATTAAAATAGCGTTGATATAAGGAATATTTTACAGTGCTTAAAAATTAACTAGTAAAGAAAACCTTTATTAGTGCTAACAAGTATAGATCAAGGAGTCATTTATGAGTGCTAGAATAACTCTGTTAAAGGGAATCATTTATAATTATTAAGAAACCTGATAAATATCACCCTTTATTAATGATAAAAACACTACTAAAAAGGAACATAATTTAACAAATTTGTGCAACACATTTTTAATCAGAGGTAAGAGAACATTTAGGTTACACACTGTCTTGATCTAGAGAGAGATTATTTTCATATTTGTAACATCTTATTTTTTTTAGATGGATGAATCTCATATTAAATTGATTCTAAATGTTTGTTTTGACATTAAATATTAGGTATTTATGCTACTAATGAGACACGTAGGTATGGGGACATGATCCAACGATGTAACCCTCATTCCCCAAACTATAACCACCCCATACATATGGGTGGGTTATAAAAATATAAATAGAGAACAATAATTACAAATATTTATAAAGAAAACTGGCATGGGAACATAGAATGAGAACCAGAAAACATCCATAAAAATGAGTGGGACTAACATAGGAAACAATGAGAGATAGGTCATCCCAAATCAATTTCCACCAGAGATCAAAATGATCCCAATAACAGTGAAATTTGGAGATGATATCCTAACCATGGTGGTTGAAATCAACACCCATGTCAGTTACAAGATTATACAATTGGAGGATCCCAACACTCCTAAGCCCCAAAAACTAGGAGCCGTGGTAGGCCATCGTGAACCATCTCTTGTTGGTGTGTTTTTATTAATATGTTTTCTTCTTAAATTTATTAAATAAGTCTTCGTAAGATATATTTTTTTAAAAAATAATTTGGAAAGACAACAGAGACCAAGTACATAAATTATTAAATAAAATGCAGCCTTGAAAATGTGGAATTTTCCTCTAATTGACGTAGATCGATGACATAGAAAAGGTGGAATGGGATATTATTCCTTTTTTAAAACATAAAGTTAAAGGAGCCTTTAACAATTCTACAATTCATATAAATAAATACAAAACGCACAAGCATTTTTTCCATCGTTCCCCTAAATTGCCTATAAAAGGGAAACCAACCCCATCCCCCATCACTAAAAATTTCCCACCCCTCTCTATATTTCACACACTCTCTCTGTAAAATAATCCTTGTGGTTCGTTCCTTGTACATGGTGGCTTCGATGGCCTAAATGGTGTGCCAAATTTTGTGAAGCGTAATTTAAAGGTATTTTTTCTTAAATGTTTTATTTTTATTTTGTTATTTCATTGATTTTTTTAACTTAGTTCAAAATATTTTATTTATTTACTAGTCTAGTTAGTTAGATATAAATTAAAAAAATTGTTATTTTTAGTAATTTTTAATTATATATTAACTAATTAATAACATATGAGTTATGAATTATTACATAATGATTAGATAATAATAATTAACTAATTAATACCATATGATTAACTAATTAATACGATGTTAATAATTAATTAGTAAGACATAATTAATTAATGATTAATAATTTTTAACTACTGATCACTGAATAAATAAATAATAATTAACTAATGATTAAATAATTATTAATTAATGATTACATAATGATTAATGATTGATTAAAGATTGATTAACCAATGATTAATGAAAGATTAATGATTGATTATTGATTGATTAACTAATGATTGAAGATTGGTTAACTAATGATTAAACATTGATTAACTAATGATTAAATATTTTTTAATAATTATTAAATAATTATAAACTAATTATTCAATATTGACACACTATTGATTAAATATTGATTAACTAATTATGAATTATTGGTTAAATAATGATTAAATTATTACCTAATAATGATTAACTAATGTATATAGAATGATTATATAAAGATAAAATAATGATAAAATTATGATAAATGAGTGATTAAATAGTGATTAATGATTCAATAACTATTAATTAAAGACTAATTAAATAATTATTAAAAAATTATTATGTAATGATTAAAGATTTATTAACTACTGATCAATTAACGAGTAAAGAATATTTCACTGAGGATTAACAATTGATTATGTAATGATTAACAGTTGATTAAGGAATGATTAACTAATAATTAAGGAATGATTACATATTGAAAAAGTAATGAATAAGAAATAATTAATATTTGGTTAAATAATGTTTCAAAATAATTAACTAAGAAGGCTATAACCGGAAATGATGTCTTAACATTATTGGATTGAGTTCACACTCTCAGACCCAATGATGTATTGTCTCTAATGTGACATTTTTATATTATTAACTACATGGTGTTAATATAAAATCATTAATTTTGTATAATTTTTTGACATTTTGAATAATTTTACTATCATATATGAATAATACTTTCTTATTAATATTACAAGGAATCTGACAAGTAAAAATAGGGTGACATGAAAGAATAATCAAATTATCCATGGATAAACAAAAAATAAAACATGTGATAAAATGATCATGATACATACCACCATGTGTGAAATCATAAATAAATTACAAAGAACTCCATTTAAGATCAAACTTATACATTAATGTCGAACTAAGGATGTGTTGGGATATAAATAACATTTTGTCTTTATTATCTAAAAGTTTTTTAGAAACTAACTCACAAAATGTTTTGTAAAGTTAGGTAAAAAGAAGATGAAACATCAAATATATTTATTTATACATGATAAAATGATAATTATGATCATATAAAGTGAAATAGAGAAGAAAATTTCCATTAAATAACACATTAATTCATTACAACATACAAGAAATATATTTAAATTTTTCAATAGAATACTGTTTGGATGAGATTATTCTGACTTTATAAGTGAAGTCAAATCCAGGTTATTTTAATGTGGTAGCATAATAATATCTTCTAGAGGGTTTTACTTAATGTTTTGAATTTGCAAAAGCTTTTTCCCTTCTAATGAAATCTTCACTGTATGGGGAGTCCATCATTAAAAGGACAAAATCTTTTGAAATTTTAAAATTTAAATACATCCCTTTGGAAGATGTAATTAAGATACCACTTGAAAATAAGATTGATTTTACTTCACTTTTGAAGTTGGGCTCATCTCATCTAATCATTGTTCTATTCAAAAATATCAAGGTATTTTTTTATTGTAAATAATTCGAATGTAATTTAATGTGTTTGTTTTTTTATCATTTAAATTTATGTGATCTTAATATTCATTTTATCAGGGATACATAAATTTATTTTATGACTTATCTACTTTTTACCTCACATTGCACAACATTTAATTCTATATTTTCTAATATAATTTAATATAATAAAGATGAAAAGCTTATCTATATAAATATATAAAACCATCTCTTATAAAACACCCTTTATAATGTAAAAACTTATATAAAACCACTTTAGAAATATGAATTGAGAAACATGAAGACATTACCTTTTCTTTTGGTAAGAAAAACATCAAAAAACATGGGGAATAGACATGTACTTTCAAATATTCTACCAGTCATAACATTCTACTAACCATAAAGTAATATTTAAAACATACACCTAAGTCTTATTTAATTTTTTTAAATAGATATAGAGGATACTATTCATTTCACTAAGCAGTATAGGCATGTTTCATGTGATGTGTTAGGAGACTATGAGGTTCGATAGATTAGGGTATTTCAAGCGCACCATTATCATCAAATTTTTCAACAAACTACCATTATAAAACACCTACACCATGTTGGCTTCTATGAAATTTTAATATTTGATTTTCCGTTATTTTATCGTCACCTACTTAATTCCCTCACCAAGTGATGGATATCAGAGAAATATACATTCCCCTTGACTAAGAGAGAGGTGGCCATCACACTTGAGGATGTGGCAATCTTGCTCGGTCTTTCTATCTAGGGGGACACAATTATAGGACTCAATCATGGAGATTGGAATGAGATTGTATAGAAATAGAAAGGACTCTACATTTTGTCGGAGGAGGATGCTATATATGGTGGGTCAATATCCGTGAGATGGATAAAGATTCATATTTTACAGTTACCCACTAACACAGACAAGCATACTGTCATGCATCATGCTCAAGCATATTATTTATGGATCATTGGATGGACATTGTTCGAGGATCACTCTAGTATGAATTTACACATGATGTATCTGGGCCTAATAAGGTATTTTGATCACGCAAGGAGGTACAGTTGGGGATCTATATACTTGTCATACACATATTGATCCTTATGCACAACATGCCGCTCAAATAACACTAATCTAGGGGTTGTGACCTCCTTATTTAGATGTGGTAATGAGAGCACATTTCTCCCCACTCCCATGTTGATTCTGGTTGGGGGTTGCATGTAGATGTGATTTTTGATTCTCTTTATAGAAAATAATATGATCACTCATATATATTGGTCTATGATGTTAGTAAGAGTTATTGAATTTAATTTATTATTATTTATCACTTTCAAAGTTTTTTCCATAGGAGGAATTAGGAACCAAACATTATCAGGGCTTCGAGAAACAATTTGGATTCATATCGTCGCATGTAGTAAAATATACTTCCCACTGACTTAAGTATATACAATCTTTCATTGACTAACCAATTTCATAATGTCCTGTTTATTGGTTTTTAGTAACAAGCATTTTGACAAATATCACATGTCATTTCGGATTACATAGATTTCATACTAGGTTTTATTATCCTATTTTCTTTCATAATGCACTACAATATTTCAAAATTTTATGTTTGTAGGTCCTCTAAATCACATTAATATTTTTGAGTAGCACCTGACTGATAGATTCATGCACCAGTTTGGCTGTGTTCAGCGTATTCTATTTCCACTAAGATAGTCAGCTGCGCTTCATTCTATCTAGCTAATAAGGAAGTAGGATACTGACTGAAACCAATGAACTGTTGAGTATCTCGACCACTCAGGAATATCATAATCGTTTCATATTGAGGGTGTGCATACGATGTGATTCCCTCTACTAGAGCAGCTCGAGTATGAGACTTACTATAGGGTTATGTGTATATTGTATCTTTGTCTATGTGGCAGTGGGCCTTAAAATATGGTAAGCTAATAAATTTCCATTATTTTGTTTATTGTACTATTTTATAATTCATTTTGAATCTCCTTATTGGATACTTGAGTATAACAGGTTATATGCATATCTCATCTAGAGGAGGGGGTGGTTGTTTATCCTATCAGTGATCTATGTTGTAGTTTAGGAAAACATTTCAGTTTATTGTGTGGTTCATGACATTATCTTTGATTTCCCACCCCATGGATATGACATTCTTACATAGAGAGTGGAGTATCTTTCCCAAGAACCTCCTCCAGATGTTGCTAATGATGAGGAAGCACGACGAGGATAACGCAGAACGCGTCATAATGCACGTCTGGCCTAACCTATTAGACATTCAGGGGTCAGTCCTTTAGTATTTCATCCTCAGCTGATAGCGTATGTGCATCAAGAGAAATGACATCCATTCGTAATGTCAGGATATCCACAATTTTCTCCAGGAAGAATTTATATGAGCTTCTATCTAGGATTATTTCCCATGCATCCACCTTTCATGCCTAAGCCTTCACAGGTTGTATGGTTCCCCAATGTGATGATGTCAAGTCCTTTTATTCTTGTAGTGGTAGAATGATCGGGTTCACATAAAGACATGTAGTCGAAACCACCTCTTGATGAGCAACAACCAGAGCATCTGATAGTAAATGTTCCAGCATGCGAGGAATGGCTCTCTCAATGTTATCATAATCCACACCAGTAGAGAGTTCAAAAAACTATTTAACTTTTCATATATATTTCAATTATTGATTATATTCTCTATTCTTTCAAAGTTAACAACTTGAAACATAGTAATTTTTTTAAATTTTAAAAGGGTGAATTTTAATTGTTACAAAATATAAACAATAAAAATATTCTAAAAAAATATAAAACATAACCTAAATATCTAAAAATTTGTGGAAAATAAAATATAATTCATAAATATAATAAATAACTGAAAATGAAATGAATGTAAAATTACATTATATTATGCAACTCAAGTTTATTTTCATAAATTTTTTTATAAAATGTTTATTATTATTATTAATTTTTTTATATGATCAATAAGTTTGTAAAATTTTATTTATATTGCTTTTATAATTTAATATTTATTGGCTTTCAAAGCCACCAATTTCAAACATTATTATCTTCAAACATTATTATGATTCAGGTAGATGAATTTGAAATCATATGACTCATAAAGTATAAAAAAATAAAATGATATTTGACAAAGTGTCTCAATATATACTACATAATTGAAAATAAAAAAATTCATAAATATTATAAGTAAAATCTAATCTACATGTCACAATATTTATTGATTAAAATAATAACATTTTTGCTTTTAAATATTAATGTATGTAACTCCAAACAAAATAAAATAATCACAATATATATATATATATATATATATCATAATATAAAAACATATATATTTATAAATATATAAACATGTATAATTAAAATCAGTTTATTTTGCAGAAATATAACATCAACAATGCCGCCTTTATGGATTATTTATCAAGATATTTCTAATCCAGAGTTATTTAATTAATTATTTTTTAAAAAATATTATTACCCAAAAAAACTCAATATTAAATCAATTTCCTCTTGAGATTACAAGGCTCCCAGTCATAGTGAAATTGGGAGATGGGCCCCCAACTAGGGTGGTCAAAATCAACCGCCAAGATAGTGTCATGATTATAAAACCAGAGGGTCTCAGCATTTCTAAGCACCAAAATGTGGGAGCCATGGTAGGTGACCATGCACCTTCTCTTGTTGGTCCCTTTCATCATGCACACATACTGCATCTTCCACTCCCCTATCGTCCAACCACCATCATTCACCAAGACACAAAATTATAAGATATTGTATTTTCTCCCATCCTTTATCCTCAAACCCAGAAACCCTTTATACTCTACCAGTGTCCTATCACTGAACTCTATGAACCTGCATTGTAGTGACCTTGGAATGGGGAAGACGGTCCATCTCCCCTCAAAACCATCGAAAGATAGGATGTGATGTTAGTTTCTCATGAACTAGTGGAAGGTCCCCCTCACCAACACCTGAGGGTCCCTTTTCTCACCTATATCATTCATGGTCAACTCAATCTCATATTTCCACAACCACAGCTAGGTTTTGGAATTTATAACCCCACACCTTTGTTTCATATTCATACTATCTCCACAACAAATTGTTAAGATAAAATATAATGTCAGTTAAAACTAATGATATGTGAGAAAACAGAGGGGGTCTTAAATGAGATTAGAGAGTCAGATGATTTTGTAGTGCAGAGGTTTGGTGTCAATAATGAGCAAGGATATGTTGTGGGTGAGATCACGTCTAGAATATCGGGCGCATCCTTATCTGGTTACTACAAAAATAAAAATTCTTACGATGATGTGGAACACCGAGTGAAGGAAATCATGGGTCACTTACTCGTTTTTCAAATGATGTGTTTTTGGGTTACACATTTTTCATATTTATGTAGAGAAAGTTGACGTGGAGGCATATTTTCATGCGATGGAATTTTCTTATAAAAGGATAGAGAATGCTTGATCTCAAGAAACACTAACCCTAACAACACTGAGATAAAATATTATTTGGTGATCGCCTTTCTTCAAAGATTATATTTCTTCTCTCTGTCATTGATTCATTAAATTATTCTTGAGTATTAGTTTTGAGATCCCTTCCATTTTTTGTGAGTCTTTAAAATGTACCTCTTAATTTTAGTAGATCCCACCTTCTGGACTATGTCCCGTGGTGTTTTCCTTTTGGGTTTTCCATGTAAAAATTTCATGTGTCAAATTTATATTCTATACTTATTTTTATCACTATGAATCCTTTATTTGGAGGGAATGATTTTATTTCCCCTGCATGTTTCCTTTTTGGTTGTTAGCACGTTTGTCGCTTTTCCATCATTCCCAAAATCTTATACCAAAGGGTTTGGTTTTTTATTTCAAATTTATTAGGGAGTCCAATTACAATCAGATTATTTGGTGAATGGTACCAACTACTATATGTGGAAACTTTAAATGAAGGATCTTCTTTTTGTCAAGAGAATGCATCTTCTAGTGTTTATTACCAATAATCTAGAAAGGATGTTAGATAACGAATGGGAATTCAATCATGAGATGGTTTTTGGATTCATTCTCTAATGGTTTGAAGGTAACGTGATGAACCACATTGTCAACATATGTCACACTAGAAATTTGTGGGATAAGATTGAGACGACCTATGCTTCCAATATAGAAAACAAAAAATATTTAATTCTCAATATAATGATTAATTTAAGGTAAAAATAATGTACATATATTTTTGATTACATAGCTGAATATTAGGGATGTTTTCATCAGTTTTCTAGTATGTGTATCAATTTTGAAGATGAGGTTTTAGCTCTTTTGTTGAATAACACATTACCAAATTCATGGGAGAATTTACGTGTCAATCTAATTTGTTCTTCTCATAATGGTTCTATGACAATGAGTTTTTTTATTTAAACTATTTTAAATTAAGAACTTAGGAGACACACTCAGGAGAAATATTCTTCAGAGATTTTATCCACAGTTAATAGGGGGAGAAGCATGGACTAGGGACATAACAGTTGATGTAAGAGCAGAGTTATAAGAAAATCCACATTTATGTAAAGAGATTTTTAATGTCATCATTGTGGTAAGAAGGGGATTGTTAAGAAGTTTTTTTATCAGCTGAAAAGAGAGAATATAATGAAAGAAAATACAAAGAATAAAAATTTTGATGGAGATGATCATGTCACCTCTACTAGAGGGGTGATAATGTTATTGTTTATGAGTAAATTAACATTTCTTTTGATGATTCTCGTTGGGTTTTTGATAGTGAGATTGTTTTCACGTGACATCGAAGAAGGAGTTGTTTACGTATTACAACACATTTAATTTTGGGATTTTGAATATGGGAAATGATTGTCATGCTGGGGTTGTAGGTATCGATACTATTTGTTCAGAGACCAGTACAAGAAGTAAGCTGGTTTTGTAGAATATCTGGCATGCATCAGAGGTTCACATTAATCTTTTTTCTACCAATGTTCTTGAAGATAAAGGTTTTATCAGAACTTTTGGTTATTTTCATTGGAAGATTTCTAAGGGATCATTTATTGTGGATCAAGAGAAGAAGTAATCAGGTTTGTACTAGACCATAGCTTCTATTTCTTGTTATACCAGTTGTGTTGTTGATTGCCCTGTTTCATCCAATTTGTTGCATAAGATGATCAGTCACATCAGTGAGAACGTTCTGGGTTTCTGACCAAGAAAAATCTTCTTATATATTTGAAGTGTATCGAATTGGACTCATGTGATCATTTCATTACTGGGAAACAGAGTAGAGTGAGTTTCAATATTCATCCTCCAGCAAATAAGCCATAGGTACTTGAATTTGTAAATTCTGACATTTGTGGTCCATTAAAATCTAAGACCTCTAGTGGAGGTCTTTATTTGGTTACATTTATTGATGACTACTCATGAAATCTTCGGGTTTATGTTTTCAATGCCAAAAGATAGGTGACCAATGTTTTTAAACAATTTCATGTGTCTGTTGAGAGGTAATCGAGCAAGAAATTGAAATGAATTCGCACTAGAAATGGGGGATAGTATTGTCATCTGTTTGATTAGTATTGTGGGAAGGAAGGTATTTAGAATCAGATGACGTTGCTCAAGACACCTCAGTTGAATGGTGTAGTTGTGCAGATGAACATGACTTTGTTGGAAGGAGTTTGTTGTTTGCCTTCAGAAGCAAAGTTTCCTGAATATTTTTGGGTTGAGGATTTACTTACTACTACTTATATTATCAATTTATCACCTATAGTTTTTTTGCAGACAGAAACTCCAGAAATGTTTTTTATAGAAAAGGGATCATGTATGATGACCTGCGTGTTTTTGGTTGTAAGGATTTTGTTCATGTTCATAGAGATGAGAGATCAAAGCAGGATGGTAAGACACACTAGTGTATTTTTATTGGATATGGACATGATGAGTTTGGTTACAGGTTCTCTGATCCAATTTGGAAGGAACCTTTCAGAAGCCGTGATGCAATGATTATGGAGGATTAGAATATTGTAGACATTGATAACGGATAAAAATATACTTCTCCAACTTATGATAGATTTGTTAGTCTTGATCCAGGTTCCAATTCACATTTACCTCATATTTTTTATTATGTTTATCACGTTGATGTACAGAATGATGCTCAAGGTGAACAGGTTGGAATTGTTATTTATGATGCACCTTTTTTTCTGATGATCTGGTTCCAGGTGTTATTAATGAACTTACAGTTCCACTTTAGAGGTCATCTCATCATCATATCATTTCTACTAATTATTCAGTTGATGAGTATGTTCTCTTCACTGAAGGGGGAGAACCAAAATCTTTTGATGTGGCAATGGAAAGAGAACATAAAGACAGATGGGTTGCGTTAATGGACGATGAGATGACATCATTGCACAACACCCATACTTTTGAGATTGTGAAGTTATCTAATGGTAATATAGCTTTGAAAATTTAGTGGATTTATCAGATTATGAATGATGAATCCGGTTCTATTCCATGATATAATGAATGGTTAGTTGTTAAGGGCTTCCTTTAGAAGAAATTTATTTATTTAGATTAGATTTTCACACATGTAGTCAAAATGTCTTCAATTAAGGTTGTTCAAGGTTTGGCTTTAAGTTTGGATTTACAAATTGCGCATATGGATGTGAAGAGAACATTCATCCTTGATGATTTATAGGAGGAGAATTATATGGTGCAACCAGAGGGTTTTGTAGAAACAAGTAAACAAAATCATGTCTGTAGGATGAAGAAGATTTTGTATGGTTTGAATCAAGCTCTGAGGCAGTGGAATAAGAAGTTTGAATCTATAATTTTTCATCAGGGTTTTAGGAAAACATATTTTGATCATTTTGTTTTTGTTATGAGATTTACTGATGATGATTTTATTATACTTTTGGTTTATGTTGATGATATGATCATTGTTGTCCGTGATACATCTAGAATTGATAGTTTGATGAAGGTTCATTGTCAGTATTTTTAGATTAATGACTTGGGGACAGCAGGATATATACTTGCATGACAATATCCCATGACAGGATGGCCAAGAAATTGTGGTTATTGTAGAGACCTGAAGCTTGAATTACATTGGCATTACATTACTTTTGCATAATACTTAGTACATAACAAAAACACACACACAGGGACCATAATAGTTTAGTGTCTTTGGAAACTCGGAATATAATCTTCTAATCATGGTGAAAGATCTTCAACATCTCCCATAAAGATCTTCTTTTTTTTAAAACCTAAATCCTTTCTTTATGTCCAGGGGAAAAGAAAACATAAAAGGGTGAGCTCAAATGCTCAGTAAGGGTAAACAAAAGAAATATAAATCACGCCATATTCATAAGAACATATCTTTTGAAAATCCTAACCTACAAAAGAGATCATAATTTCATATCATGTGATAAATCATAGTAGTGAAATGTAATCCAAATAATCATAACATAAAGCATGAAACTTTGTGTCATACACACATAATAATAGATAATCATTTCTTATTAGTCAATACTCATTTCCAAGACTATCTTAGTGGACAAAGTCTCTTTTTGAACAGAGTTCACTCCTCGTTTCAGTCCTGTTTCACTAAACCGGTATAACCTACCATTCCAGCCATGTCTATCTCATGAGATATAAAATCGTTACCCAATGCATTGGAGGGAGATATAGGTCCCACCAATCTCATAATGATACCATTCTTATGTGTGCCACAAAATCAGAAAACCATACATCATAGCATAACCCATGTAATAAAAATGGTAATCTTAAACATCGTGATATCATAAAACAATTCATATAAGAAAAAAAAATTCATAAAAATATAATTCCATCACAACATAATCATATCAAGGTAATAATAGGGATAAAAACATAACCCTTTATTATCTTAGATGGAAAATAAATTTGATAAAACACTTGAACTCCACTCTTGAAAAAAATATCCTTTCTGATTCAAAAAGACTATTCCTTTCTTAAGATGTCATACAATTATAAAGTAAAAGAAGTTGATTAAAAATAAACATGAAAACTTGTAAAGGAATCTTCTTGGATATAATGTTTTAAAAATCCATTCATGTCGTATAAGTTAAAAAACATTCTTCTCGTACTTTTGCCAGAAAAGTCAAAAAGTACCTCGTACGAAAAACGACAAAAGATTCCTTTAATATCTTTTACTAAAAACTCAATAAAGAGTAAAATTGGATATAAAATATTGTATAAGGATATAAATAATACATATTTAGGAATCATGGATTTGGATGATAAATATTCCCTAGTAAATTCTGAAGTATAAACAATCTCAGATAAAAATTGAAATTGCGAGATTTTCCCTTACCTTAGATCTGATTTTCTTCGTAAGTGTCCAAACCTCTTGTATAATGATTTAAATAATGTTATTGACTTATTCCAGAATCATAATTATATTTATGATATCATATATGGTCATATTCTTAGCTTCTTATTAGTAATATTTCATTACTACTTGTTATTCGGGTGTTTATTACTTTTTGTTCTTATGCATGTTTTGTCGAATAAATTATTATTATTTTATTTAGGTTATAGATACCTCATTTCCATAATGTTATTAATGTAATATATATCATATTAATTCATTAAATTCATTTATATAATCATTATGAAATGAAGATTAGGAAGAACGAGTCACATCACATCGTGGAGACGGTATTCCGTATGTACGCACGAGTGATGATATCATTCCTATGATCGTGGAATTGTATTGGAGTGTATTTATACTATTTCATAATAAATATCACTTTATAATATTCATATATAGGAATTATTTACACCATTATACTCATCCAAGTAAGGTGGTGGTGGAAAATAGATTACACCACGGCGTGAAGACGGTATTCCGTACGTACGCACACGCGGTGATTTCTTTTTTCCGTAGGATGGATAGATGGTGAAATAGAGTTGATTCATAATTATAATAACATATAAGTATTTTATTGATACTGATGTTATTACTTCATAATGAAACAACTAAATAAGAAGAAGTTGAATAAGAAATAAAGATGAAATAATCGGTAACAGACATTACCTCTTCTTTGAAGTGCTTCTTTGAGACCTCCTTTTAGGGCACTAAAATAGGTCTTTGAAGAAAACCAGAACCTCTATGATGTTTATAGGGAAGTGTAGAGGAGAAATTTTCAGGGTTTGTCTGAGCATTAAGGCTAAAAGTGGTGTGAGGAAGATGGGGAGGAGGGGCCCTTTTATAAGGGAGGAGAGGGGCACCTTTGGAGTAACTAAAAATACTACTTTATTATATAGTCAAATTCGGTTTTAAATAGCTCCAAATTGATTTATTTCAATTATATGGTTGGGATGGGTCGCAATCCTCTCATCCAATATAATTTAGACAAGTTTAGGTTCCTAATTTAACCTTATCATTTAGATTTTACATTAAGTTAAATAATTTTACTTTTACCGTGTCTTATTGTGTTCTTACACTATAAGGTTAATAAACCTACTACAATAATCCAAACGAACCCCAAGTTGTTTATTATTAATATATATAACCTTATATATGAAATTTGTCCGAACCTTTGATTTTTAGGAATAAAATAACAATTAATAATATAATATTTGTTTTAAAAACTATTTTATGTCAATTTTGACACTATTTAGTAATTGATTTTCATGAAAATCATAACAGAATTATTAGTTCGAAAAAATTTAATTAAATAAATATTAACATGTCATATTAACCTATAAAATTAGTGTAATTCATAAAATGTCTCAAATTACACTTTTTGGGAATTTATAATATCAATTATTCTAATTTTTCACTATTATGGTAATTACTGCATCATCATTGTGTCATAAATAAATTAACTTATTTAATGTCTAAATTTTATAAATAAAATATCATTATGTAGGAAATCTAATTATATTTCTAATGAATATTTAAAATAGTATTTATCTTATGTATAACCCTATATTAAAATTTTTTAGTAAATAAACATTGATTTTAACTCTTTTAACTCTTCTTTGAATTAAAAAATAATAAATGTCCTAATCTAATCCAAGTGGGCCTAAATGAACATATTTTATTCGTAAGGTTGTTTTGGGTCGAATTACACTTATCCAATAGAATTAGGACATGTGTTAGGGTAATAATAATATCATTTTTACCCTTAATTACCATATTTACTTTTAACCGTGGTAAAAAAAGTAAAAAGTTACTATTCACCAAAAATTATTTTCATCTCCTTGAACCACATTTTACTTACGGACATCAACCGTGTCTCTCGGGTTTTTTAATTTTCACTCACAGAAGTGGTAAAATTAAGTTTTATGAAAAATTTATTTTTTTACCTACCACTTAGTGGTTTCACTATTCATCAAAAATTGAAAGTTTCCAGAAAAATACCAAAAATTAAGCCTAAGATATATTTGATATTATGAACTAAAAAATGATGTATATTTTACCAAATTAAAAACATATCAGTTTCATTAATTAATTTAAAAATTAATTCCCTTCGTCAAAACAAATAGTGTGTTCTTAAGAGATAATAACTATCAAAAGATTGACACTTGGTTATGTCTGGTTTAAATGTGAAATGACATCCAATGACCAACATTGTATTAAATTGTAAAAATTTATTCTAAATATATTTTAAAACCACTCAAATTAATGATTTATCACTTTTAAATATTTTGATTGGAAATGTTGTTTTTAATTAAAATATAGCGTGTTTTTACTATTCATCAAAATATGAAAGTTACCGGAATGATATGAAAATTTACCCAAAGTAAATTTTTATTTCATGATTTCAAAGAAGAATTTTATTTTGTCAAATTGAACTTATAAACATGTCAAAAACTATATTTAAAGTGGGTGTGCCATCAAAAGGCGGCAACACTGCATTTTTTGAAAAATACTTATTTTACCTGAAAAATTTATTTTGTTCTTATACCATGTTTTAAAAAATTTGAAAGACGAATAATAATTTTATAAGATACAAAATTTAGTTAATACTATTCTTAACAGCTAGTTTATAATATTATTATAATAATATATCGTTATTTAGTAAAACCCGGTATTGCGTACAACACACGATATCGAGGAAGGTCGTGATTGCGTGTAATGCAAGCCAAGTCAGGGTTGCGTGTTGTGCAAGAATCCTTCGTTGTTTCATATAACATAATCCAACCATATTTCATTTATACATTGAATATATATATATATATATATATATATACTCAATGTTGCGTAGAATAACTATTATCAAAATTGTGTGTAACACGATCCAAGAATAGTGTTGCGTATACTGCAAGCTAATACCGTGTTGCATATAGCGCAAGGTAATCATGGTGTAGCATACAACACAAGAAATTAATGAAATTAAATGAATATTTTTCGTAAAATCTTGGGGTGTTACATTCTACCCCCCTTAAAATGAATTTCTCCCTAGAAATTTGTCAGGTTTATAAATGGTTTACTATTTGAATGTTTCGTTAATAGAAACCCACATCGTAAAAAGGAATACCAAAACCAATATTAAAGAAAAAGTATGAAACGTAATAGTTACCCAAATAAACTAATCACTGGGTTTCCACATAGGTGAAAATATGGATATGGAAGAGAAATCTAACCATCTTGTTCTGATGGAGAGTGGTAGAGAACATGGCTATGGAAAGGCCAGCAATCACATATCCATAAATTTGTAACGATATAAGGTACCATCTGATTCATCAGATATAAGAGCACTAGGACAACATTTTTGGTTTTCAAGATCATTTCCCTAAAGTTTATGAAATTGGAATTAGAAGAAATATTTTCGTGATTTTGGTATAGTCTCACCATTTGTCGTTCTTTGGACAATTTCCACTTCATCTCTTAAAGAAATGAAGTTTAATTTTTCATTCGTGATGTGTTAGCGGATCATGTGATAGAATGATGGGTCATTCCATCTGTCTCAAACAAAAGGATAGAAAAGTTATCAAAAAAATACATAAGTCCATCTATAGTGAGATTAATCATACATGGCTCCTAAAATGGACTTATACTTCATATATTATACTGCTTAATATAATAAAACTATTTTCTACTAAACAGGGACTTCTTGTAGGCCAGTGGTAGGCGATAAAGGCTAGTCACACTACGGTTGTGGGTTCAATTCCCACAGCCTTGTCCGACACGATGGGATGCCGCTCGTCCTGCAGGTTGTCCTTTTTCTAAAGGTATATTACTATAACATCCCATCATCCATATCAAAAAAGTTTTATCCTTAAACAATACTAACTTATGTCAAATATAATCCATTCCAATATTTAGGCTTATCTAAAATACTTCGGTCCGAGCTCATAGTATAAATAAAATGATCACGTGAATGCCATCATTTATCCCCCATATAACATAAGATATATCTTGTTGGTCAAATTACAAACATGTGAATATCTTAATCATGTATTCTCTTGAAGAATGAATACCCATTGAACCTTAGTGAAAACATGAATGCTGTAAAAAATTAACTCCTTCCACATACCAAAATCCAAAAATTCTATATACTCCAACCATGATATAACCTTCTCCTTATATCAGTCATGAGCTCAAGAATACTATCAAACATTTAATTTTCTCCTAATCCCTTCATTATGCGCATATCATCTACATTCCAAAAATATCAGAATAACCTTTCATGGATACCGGTACCATTAATCATACACTTTCAAAACTCAAGGAAAGACAACAGTGTAACAATCCTTAAATGTATCTTTATTCCATAGTACCATGAGATTACTTATACCACATTACACATGATAATCATGTAATCATTCCACTACATTCTTAAACCATTGACCGAGCTTCAACAATTCCTTCATCTCACATATCATTTGTAGTCTCTTCATCATCATAAACATAAATACTACCCATACGACCATACTGATTCTCTTCATTAGACTTTATCTTAGGGCATTGGTTTGCATAATTCCCGTACATTCCACATTTAAAACATTTAACCATTTTTTATGTCGTAGCAATACCATTATCCTCATCCCTGGTGTGAACTGAACCTTTTCCTTTCAACTTACTAGCTTTGTGTCCTTCTTTTCTACACCCAAAGCATCTTCCAGTTCCTTTGAAACATTCTCCTTGATGCCTCTTCCCACATGATTTACATAGGGTAAATTGAACTTTCTTTCCTCTATGATCATCATGAAACTCTATATTTCTCTTATTAGCCGATTCAGGAAACTTAACAAATTTTACTTTATTGATCATATTATGAGATTGCTGATTCGGCATAATAATGATGTTTGGACTTCCAAATCCCATTTAATTTGGTTTCTCATGAAGAATATCATTCCATTGTCCATCAAATCCTCCATTATCGTGAATCATCTTGTTTCCATCCATTTTTTAAAACCCAAAAAGAATAGTGTGAGTGGCAAAAATCATAATAAAGGGGGAGTAACATCAATATATAACATCTTTGGTTTAATCTAATATCGTTACCATAGTTCTAGGACTATATCCTATACGTATACTTATCCTTAGGGACATCTCTAGACATACCTTAGAAATATCTCTAGGGATCTTACTAACATTTTCTCATACTAGTTTCCAAAGGTTGACTAAAATTTTCCTCTGATACCAACTATAGAGACCTGAAGCTTGACGTACATTGACATTGCATTACTTTTGCAGAATACTTAGTACATAACAAAAACACACACACAAGGACCGAAATAGTTTAGTGTCTTTGGAAACTCGGAATATAATCTTATAATCGTGGTGAAAGATCTCCAACATCTCCGATAAAGATCATATTTTTTTTAAAAACCAAAATCCTTTCTTTATGTACTCGAGAAAAGAAAACATAAAATGGTGAGCTCAAATGCACAGTAAGGGTAAACAACAGAAATATCAATCACATCATATTCATAAGAACATGTATTTTGGAAATCTTAACCTGCAAAAGAGATCATAATTTCATATCATGGGATAAATCAAAGTAGTGAAATGTAATCCCAATAATCATAAAATAAAACATGAAACTTTGTGTCATACACACATAATCATATATAATCATTTCTTATTAGTCAAGACTCATTGCCAAGACTATCTTAGTAGACAAAGACCCATTCTGAACCGAGTTCAGTCCTCGTTTCAGTCCTGTTTCACTCAACCGGTATAACCTACTGTTCCAGCCATGTCTATCTCATTAGATATAAAAAATTTACCCAATTCATTGGCGGGAGATATATGTCCCACCCATCTCATAATGATACCATTCTTATGTGTGCCACAAAATCAGAAAACCATACATCATAGCATAACCCATGTAATAGAAATAGGAATCTTAAATATCATGACATCATAAAACAATTCATATAAGATAATGGAATTTATAAAAATATAATTCCAACACAACATAATCAAATCAATGTAATAATATGGATAAAAATAGAACCCTTTATTATCGTAGATGGAAAATAATTTTGATAAAACACTTGAACTCCATTCTTGAGGAAAATATCCTTTCTTCTTCAAAAACACTTTTCCTTTCTTAACATGTCATACAATTATAAACTAAAAGAATTTGATTAAAAATAAACTTCAAATCTTGTAAAGGATGCTTCTTGGAAATAATGTTTTAAAAATCCATTCATGCCGTATAAGTTAAAAAAACATTCTTCTCGTACTTTTGCCAGAAAAGTCAAACAGTACCTCGTACGAAAAACGACAAAAGATTCCTTTCATATCTTTTACTAAAACCTCACTGAAGGGTAAAATTGGATATAAAATATTGTATAAGGATATAAATATTACATATTGAGGAAACATGGATGTGGATGATAAATATTCCCTAGTAAATTCTGAAGTATAAACAATCTCAGATAAAAATTGAGATTGCGAGATTTTCCCTTACCTTGGGTCCGATTTTCTTCGTAAGTGTCATAACCTCCTGTATAATGAATTAAATAATGTTATTGACTTATTAAATAATCATAATTATTTTTATGATATCATATATGGTCATATTTTTAGCTTCTTATTAGTATTATTTCATTACTACTTGTTATTCGGGTGTTTATTACTTTTTGTTCTTATGCGTGTTTTGTCAAATAAAATCATATTATTCTCTTTAGGTTATAGATACCTCATTTCCAGAATGGTATTAGTGTAATATATATAATATTAATTCATTAAATTCATTTATATAATCATAATGAAATGAAGATCATGTAGAACGAGTCGCATCACATCGTGGAGACTGTATTCCGTACGTACGCACGAGTGATGATATCATTCCTATGATCGTGGAATTGTATTGGAGTGTATGTATACCATTTAAAAATCAATATCACTTTATAATAGTCATATATAGTCATTATTTACACCATTATACCCATCCACGTAAGGTGGTGGTGGAAATAGATTACACCACGGCGTGGAGACGGTATTCTGTACGTACGCACGCGCGGTGATTTCTTTTTTCCGTATGATGGATAAATGGTGAAATAGGGTTGTTTAATACTTTTAATAACATATCATTATATGAGTGATACTGATGTTATTACTTCATAATGAAACAACTAAAGAAGAAGAAGTGGAAGAAGAAATAAAGATGAAAGAATCGGTAACAGACATTACCTCTTCTTTGAAGTGCTTCTTTGAGACCTCATTTTAGGGCACTAAAATAGGACTTTGAAAAAGCCCATAACCACTAGAATGTTTCTAGTTAAGTGGAGAGGAAACATTGGCAGGGGTTGGCCGTGCTTGAAGGCTCAATGTGGTGTGAGGAAGAGGGGGAGTATGTTCCCTTTTATAAGGGAGGAGAGGGGAACCTTTGGAATTACTAAAACTATTACTTTATTATAAAGTCAAATTCGGTTTTAAATAGCACCAAATTTATTTATTTCTAAGGTAAGGTGGGTATGGATCGAAATACTCACATATAATAGAATTTAGACATGTTTAGGTTCATATTTTAACATTATCATTTAGATTTAACATTAAGTTAAATAATTTTACTTTTACCGTGTCTTCTTGTGTTCTTCCAATAAAAGGTTAATCAACTTACTATAACAATCTAAACGAACCCCAAGTTGTTTATTATTAATATATATAACCTTATCTATGAAATTTGGCCGTACCTTAGATTTTTAGGAATAAAATAACATTTAATAATATAATATTTGTTTTAAAAACTATTTTACATCAATTTTTGACACTATTTAGTAATTGATTTTTGTGAAAATCATAACAGAATTATTAGTTCATAAAAAGTTAATTAAATCAATATTAACATGCCATATTAACGTATTAAATTAGTGGAATTCATTAAAAGTCTCAAATTACACTTATTTGGGTATTTATAATATCAATTATTCTAATTTTTCACTATTATGGTAATTACTACATCATCATGGTGTCATAAATAAATTAACTTATTTAATGTATAAAAATTATAAATAAAATATAATTATGTAGGAAATCGTATTAGCTTTATAATGAATATTTACAATCATATTTATCTTATGTATCACCCTATATTAAGAATTTTTAGTAAATAAACATTGATTTTAACTCTTTTAACTCTTCTTTGAATTAAATAATAATAAATGTCCTAATCTAATCCAAGTGGGCCTAAATGGACATATTTTATTCCTAAGGTTGTTTTGGGTCGAATTACACTTATCCAATAGAATTAGGACATGTGTTAGGGTAATAATAATATCATTTTTACCCTTAATTATCCTATTTACTTTTAGTCGTGGTAAATAAAAGTAAAAAGTTACTATTCACCAAAAATTATTTTCATCTCATTGAACCACATTTTACTTACTGACATCAACCGTGTCTCTCGGATTTTTGATATTTCAATCACAGAAGTAGTAAAATTATGTTTTATGAAAAATTCATTTTTTTAACTACCACTTTGTGGTTTCACTATTCATCAAAAAATGAAAGTTTCCAGAAAAATACCAAAAATTATGCCTAAGATATATTTGATATTATAAACTCAAAAATGATGTATATTTTACCAAATTCAAAACATCTCAGTTGCATTAATTAATTTAAAAATTAAATCCCATCGTCAAAACAAATAGTGTGTTCTTAAGTGATAATAATGATCAAAAGATTGACACTTATTTATGTCTGGTTTAAATGTGAAATTATATCCAATGACCAACATTGTATTAAATTGTAAAAATATATTCTAAATATACTTTAAAACCACTCAAATTAATAATTTATCACTATTAATTATTTCGATTGAAAAAGTTGTTTTTAATTAAAATATAGCGTGTTTTTACTATTCATCAAAATATGAAAGTTACCGGAATGATATGAAAATTTATCCAAAGTAAATTTTTATTTCATGATTCCAAAGAAGAATTTTATTTTGTGAAATTGAAGTTATAAACGTGTCAAAAACTAGATTTAATGTGTGTGCGCCATCAAAAGGCGGCAAAACTGCATTTTTTTAAAAATACTTATTTTACCTGAAAATTTTATTTTTTTCTCATACCATGTTTTAGAAAATGTGAAAGACGAATAATAGTGTTATAAGATTCAAAATTTAGTTAATACGATTCATAAAGTCTAGTTTATAATAATATTATAATAATATATCGTTGTTTATTAAAACCCGGTATTGCGTACAACACACGCTATCGAGGAAGGTCGCGATTGCATGTAATGCAACCCAAGTCAGGGTTGCGTGTTGTGCAAGAATCCTTCGTTGTTTAATATAACATAATACAACCATATTTCATTTATACATTGAATATATATATATATAGACTCAATGTTGCGTAGAATAACTATTATCAAAATTGTGTGTAACACGATCCAAGAATAGTGTTGCTTATACTACAAGCTAATACGGTGTTGCGTATAGCGCAAGGTAATCATGGTGTAGCATAAAACACAAGACATTAATGAAATTAAAGGAATATTTTTCATAAATTCTTGTGGTGTTACATTCTACCCCCCTTATAATGAATTTCTCCCTCGAAATTCGTCAGGGTTATAAATGGTTTACTATTCGAAAGTTTCTTTAATAGAAACCCACATCGTAAAAAGGAATACCAAAACCAATCGTTAAAAACAAATGTATGAAACGTAACCGTTACCCAAATAAACTAATCACTGGGTTTCCACATAGGTTAAAATATGGATATGGAAGAGAAATCAAACCATCATGTTCTAATGGAGAGTGGTAGAAAACATGACTATGAAAAAGCTAGAAATCACAAATCCATATATTTGTGACGATCTGAGGTACCATATGATTCATCAAATATAAGAGCACTAGGACGGTATTTTTGGTTTTCAAGATCATTTTCGTAAAGTTGATGAAATTGGAATTAGAAGAAATACTTTCGTGATTTTGGTATAGTCTCACCGTTTGTCGTTCTTTGGATAATTTCCACTTCATCTCTTAAAGAAATGAAGTCGAATTTTTCATTCGTGATGTGTTGGCAGATCATGTGATAGAATGATGGGTCATTCCATCTGTCTCAAACAAAAGGTTAGAAAAGTTATCAAAAAATACCTAAGTCAATCTATAGTGAGATTAATCATATATGGTTCCTAAAATGGACTTATACTTCATATATTATACTTCTTAATATAATAAATCTAGTTTCTACTAAACATTGACTTCCTGTAGGCTAGTGGTAGGCGATAAAGGCTAGTCGCACTTCGGTTGTGGGTTCGATACCCCCAGCCTTGTCCGACGTGATGGGATGTCTCTCGTCCTACAGGTTGTCCTTTTTCTAAACCTATATTACTATAACATCCCATCAACAATATCAAAAACGTTTTATCGTTCATGAAGTGCCCAGATCAGTGTGAATCACTGAGAGGGGGAGGGGGTGAATCAGTGATCCCTTAAAACTTTTTACTAATTGATTCTTATCAATTAAACCTCTATGGCTGGTTAAAGCCTCGATCCACTCTTCTTGTATCTCTCACCTTTCCACGAATGATGCAGTAAATGTAATGGCACTGGACACAAGGATTTACAAGGTTCGGCACCAAAGGCCTACATCCTTGCCATGCTCTCCCAGCATGGATTCTCCATTATAACCTGTTAAAATTACAATGGTCGATATAGAGTCCCACTGTATCTCTCCTGAGACCCACAGGAGGGTCTTTATACTGCGTCCCACAGTGTTACCAGAGTCCCACTGGCCTGCTCCAGAATCCCACTGAAGACTTCTTCTCCCTGAGTCCCACAGGGTCTTCTCTTGGCTCCTCGAGTCGCACGAGTAGCTCTTCTTCACTTTAAGTTCTTCACGTATCCTCAGCAGTCTGGGATAAAGACTGCTGGCCTTGCTCTGTACCTCTGATCACTTGTGATGATCAGGGTCTTCTCAATCTACTGAATGCTCAGACAAATAATATCTTTATCTTCAGTCTGGTCCAGTCTCAGTCCTGGTCTTGGACAACTCAAATGCACACCACTGTTTTAACTTTCTTCACGTGTGCACGTGCATGCATGTATGCATGCACTTCCCCTTTCCACTTCTTGGTGCAGTAGACCCACAAAGGGTGTAATCACTTTTGAGCACACACCTACTTCTCAGACTTCACACACTTTATGCAATTTGCTTACACACTAGAATGTGTGTTATACTTTAGTGTGGAACTTCTTCTTCTTCTTCTAATGTGTATACACTTTTTAGTGCACACACTAGGTTCGGCCACTTCTTTAATTTGCACACAATTGTTTCACTTTAGCACACACATGAGTTGGCCTTCACTTCTTCTTGCACATACTTGGGCCGTAGGTGGTTCTTCAAGTTTGCACACACACACAAATGTGTGGTCTTCACTTCACCCACTTGCATACACTTGGCCTCGACTTATTTCTTCACTATCTTACACACACACAATGGTGTGGTCTCGGACTCCCACTTCTTGTGCACACACTTAGCCAAAGGCACTTCCACTTGTCTTGCACACACAAATAATATTTTATAATTTGTTCTTCAATGTGTGCACCCACATAAGGGCTACGACCGCCTTCTTTAAATGCACACACAAAGTGCAAGCTTTGCCTTTCTCCTCTTTGCAACCACACAAGGCTACTGCCTTTTCTTCAAATGCACACACAGTAGGGCCACAGCCTTCTCTTGACACACACACAATGTGTGTAGAACTCAACCCGAACTCCCTGCCAATCTCTTCTTCAATATCCGCGCAAGCTACACTTGGGTGCCACTGGCCGCGCAAGAGCTTGGGTGATACTGCCTCTGGTGGTGCGCAAGGTGCACTGGCTGAGGGGCGCGCAAGACCTCCTATCCGCGGGGCGCGCAAGTGCAACACCCGCGGGGTCTTCCTCCTGCCGCGCAAGGGTGCGGGCAGTGAGGGAACAAGCCTCGGGCGCGCAAAGTGTTGCGGCCACGAGCTCTTCCTGCCGCGCAAAGGTTTAGCGCACAGGGGACTTCAGCCGCGCAAATACCTTGCGCGGGGCTTCTTTCTTCGCGAGGAACAAAGGCTTCTCACGGGTCTTCAAAACATCAGCGCATCAGCAACTTAATGAGAGCCTCGGGCTCTCCTTATATAGGCAGACGAATGCCTTTGATCATCCGCGTGTTAAATCTTGAAATCCCAAGATCTTCGGATCTTTAAAAACTTTCCAAATCTTTATTTTGCTCCTCTGTTTCACGCGGGTTCTCTCTTTTATGTTTCCTCACGTGCATGCGATTTATAACGCATGCACGGCCTCTGTTGAAGCCTAATTCATGCAAAGGCACGAACTCACCGAAGCCTCGGCACCTTCGGTTTGCCTCGGCCGAACATCAGATTCTCCATTTCGTGCATGCAGGTCCATTTTATAGCATGGCTGTGTTCAGTGTGGCCAGATGAGCCGAATGGAAGTCTCGGTTTCGAAAATGGTGGCCGGGAACTCGAAATAGGTCATCGGGAGTGCTCTGGTTCAGCGGCTGCTCGCGGGTGGCTTCGGCTCGAGCTCGACGAAGGAGATGATCCGGGAGCCGTTGGATCGGGCGATCAAAATACATCGGGCGGCCTGGATTAGATCGCGACGCCGCAGATCAGATGTGCGGCGCAGATCAAGCGCACGATGAGACGGACGGCGGAGATTTGCTCCCGGGATTTTTTGCGCGTCCCACATCGAATCCTCGCGCGGTTTTTCCGCAGCTTATTACCCAAGCGCCGCCTCAACCCGGCAATTGAACTCTCTCCCTCTTCGGTGCCGCCCCGCACCGTGTTCTCCCTGCGGGCGCGCTCTGCGCCCACTCTTGCTCCCTGCGGGCGCGCTCCTAGCGCCCACTATGCATCCTGGGTGCGCGGACTTCACCACCGCGTGCCCTCGGGGGCTTACACACGGGCCCCTCTGCCTCTGCCGCCCGGGCTGGCCACATGGGATCCCCCTTGGGCGTGGCGCCTTAGGCCCACATGATCCTTGGGGTTAAACCCACAAGGTGCTCACGGGCTGGCCATATTTTTTGGCTAAGTCTTGAATAAGACTTTGTAAAAAACAAAGTCCTCCATGTAAAATGCCATATCAAGCCCTTTCATTCTTCTTCTCAATTTCTTCCCTTCTCTACTTCTTAAGAATTCCTTAATCCTCCTCAACATATAACCTTCACTTAGGATATGGAATTCAAAAGGTTTCTTCATCTTCAACCGAGCTCCTGAATCAAATATTTCTTCAATAAACTTTGCTGATCTAATCAGAGATCAAATTGGGACTTCTTCAGATTCACATGCACTAAGTGTTAGTGCATGGATTTTATTAAACCACTTCATCCACTTAGAACATGTGAATGGATCATCTTAAACTCCTCATGCAATGTCACTACAATGCATGGTCTTCTAATCATGTTGTGACATTGTATCCAGTTGATACAAGTTCTTGGAACTTAAAGAGCAGCTCAGCAATCGTCAGATTTTCTTAGAGAATGTTTCAACCATCATCTCCTATGTCACTTAGTGAATCTCCTAAGTGACATGCATCTGTGTACCATGGCCATTCTCCTTCATCACCATCACCATCACATCCTTTGACATTCACATCTTGACTCATTGACATCCATTCTTTCCAAGACAACTTCATGCCTCATTGACAACAAATGCAACACAATGCACTTCAATCTCCCCCTTTGTATTTGTTGTCAATACACTCCTTTAGCACATATGAATGGGTCAATATGTGTGCCAATATTTTCTCCCCCTTATTGGCAATCAAATGCAAAGATGTGGTGTGGTTCACTTTCACAAATATCTTCCTCCCTTATAAAAGCATTTTCTTTAAAATCACTAAGAGAGGGATGATGTCACATGTTCACTTGAGCAATGAACCTTTAGTAAATCAACTCTAAGTCTACTTGGGCAAACCCGGTGTAGAAAACAAGAGTGATATGACCAAGGAATTCAAAGCTGTCCATAATTCTCTACACATGTGAGATCATACTTTGGGGTTTGAAATTTTTTTCAGATATTACAATGAATTGCTAAATCCTGCACATACTTCACCAAACACATTAGAAAGTTCAAGTGCAAAGATAAAGCTCCCCCTTTCATCCATTTGTCTTCAATCCATACTCCCCCTTAATTGACAAGATAAACTCAATTAAGAAACAAGGGATGAAAGTATGATTGGAATACCTTCACTTTTCTCAAGATAGTATTAAATCTTACAATACCATCTTCTCCAGATTGGCTCCCCCTCAAGGGGTGCACTCCATTCAATCAAAACCATCCTCCAGCTGAGAATGATCATCATCTTCAATTCCCTGCATGCAAGTGGGTGAAGTGAAGACCACACATTTGTGTGTGTGTGCAAACTTGAAGAACCACCTGCATACACTTGGCCTCGACTTATTTCTTCACTATCTTACACACACACAATGGTGTGGTCTCGGCCTCCCACTTCTTGTGCACACACTTAGCCAAAGGCACTTCCACTTGTCTTGCACACACAAATAATATTCTATAATTTGTTCTTCAATGTGTGCACCCACATAAGGGCTACGGCCTCCTTCTTTAAATGCACACACAAAGTGCAAGCTTTGCCTTTCTCCTCTTTGCAACCACACAAGGCTACTGCCTTTTCTTCAAATGCACACACAGTAGGGCCACGGCCTTCTCTTGACACACACACAATGTGTGTAGAACTCAACCCGAACTCCCTGCCAATCTCTTCTTCAATATACGTGCAAGCTACACTTGGGTGCCACTGGCCGCGCAAGAGCTTGGGTGATACTGCCTCTGGTGGTGCGCAAGGTGCACTGGCTGAGGGGCGCGCAAGACCTCCTATCCGCGGGGCGTGCAAGTGAAACACCCGCGGGGTCTTCCTCCTGCCGCGCAAGGGTGCGGGCAGTGAGGGAACAAGCCTCGGGCGCGGCGCAAAGGTTTAGCGCACAGGGGACTTTAGCCGCGCAAATACCTTGCGCGGGGCTTCTTTCTTCGCGAGGCACAAAGGCTTCTCACGGGTCTTCAAAACTTCAGCGCATCAGCAACTTAATGAGAGCCTCGGGCTCTCCTTATATAGGCAGACGAATGCCTTTGATCATCCGCGTGTTAAATCTTGAAATCCCGAGATCTTCGGATCTTTAAAAACTTTCCAAATCTTTATTTTGCTCCTCTGTTTCTCGCGTGTTCTCTCTTTTATGTTTCCTCACGTGCATGCGATTTATAACGCATGCATGGCCTCTGTTGAAGCCTAATTCATGCAAAGGCACGAACTCACCGAAGCCTCGGCACCTTCGGTTTGCCTCGGCCGAACATCAGATTCTCCATTTCGTGCATGCAGGTCCATTTTATAGCATGGCTGTGTTCAGTGTGGCCAGACGAGCCGAATGGAAGTCTCGGTTTCGAAAATGGTGGCCGGGAACTCGAAATAGGTCGTCGGGAGTGCTCTGGTTCAGCGGCTGCTCGCGGGTGGCTTCGGCTCGAGCTCGACGAAGGAGATGATCCGGGAGCCGTTGGATCGGGCGATCAAAATACATCGGGCGGCCTGGATTAGATCGCGACGCCGCGGATCAGATGTGCGGCGCAGATCAAGCGCGTGATGAGACGGACGGCGGAGATTTGCTCCCGGGATTTTTTGCACGTCCCACATCGAATCCTCGCGCGGTTTTTCCGCAGCTTATTACCCAAGCGCCGCCTCAACCCGGCAATTGAACTCTCTCCCTCCACGGTGCCGCCCCGCACCGTGTTCTCCCTGCGGGCGCGCTCTGCGCCCACTCTTGCTCCCTGCGGGCGCGCTCCTAGCGCCCACTATGCATCCTGGGTGCGCGGGCTTCACCACCGCGTGCCCTCGGGGGCTTACACACGGGCCCCTCTGCCTCTGCCGCCCGGGCTGGCCACATGGGATCCCCCTTGGGCGTGGCGCCTTAGGCCCACATGAGCCTTGGGGTTGAACCCACAAGGTGCTCACGGGCTGGCCATATTTTTTGGCTAAGTCTTGAATAAGACTTTGTAAAAAACAAATTCCTCCATGTAAAATGCCATATCAAGCCCTTTCATTCTTCTTCTCAATTTCTTCCCTTCTCTACTTCTTAAGAATTCCTTAATCCTCCTCAACATATAACCTTCACTTAGGATATGGAATTCAAAAGGTTTCTTCATCTTCAACCGAGCTCCTGAATCAAATATTTCTTCAATAAACTTTGTTGATCTAATCAGAGATCAAATTGGGACTTCTTCAGATTCACATGCACTAAGTGTTAGTGCATGGATTTTATTAAACCACTTCATCCAATTAGAACATGTGAATGGATCATCTTCAACTCCTCATGCATTGTCACTACAATGCATGGTCTTCTAATCATGTTGTGACATTGTATCCAGTTGATACAAGTTCTTGGAACTTAAAGAGCAGCTCAGCAATCGTCAGATTTTCTTAGAGAATGTTTCAACCATCATCTCCTATGTCACTTAGTGAATCTCCTAAGTGACATGCATCTGTGTACCATGGCCATTCTCCTTCATCACCATCACCATCACATCCTTTGACAGTTCAACAATAAAAACTTATGTCCAACATAATCCATTCTAATCTTTAGGCTTATCTAAAATACTTCGGTCCAAGCTCATAGTATAAAGGAAATGATCACGTGAATGCCATCATTTATCCCCCATATATCATAAGATATATCTTGTTGGTCAAATTACAAACATGTGAATACCTTAATCATATATTCTCTTGAAGAATTAATACCGATTGAACCTTAGTGAAGACATGAATGCAGTCAAAAGTTAACTCTTTCCACATACCAAAATCCAAAAATTCTATATACTAAAACCATGATATAACATTCTCCGTATATTAGTCATGAGCTCATGAATACTATCAAACATTTATTTTTCTCCTAATCCCTTCATTTTGTGCATATCATCTACATTCCAAAAATATCAGAATAACCTTTCATGGATATCGGTACCATTATTCATACACTTTCAAAACTCAAGGAAAGACAACAGTGTAACAATCCTTAGATGTCTCTTTATTCCATAGTACCATGAGATTACTTATACCATATTACACATGATAAACGTGTAATCATTCCACTACATTCTTAAACCATTGACTGAGCTTCAACAATTCTTTCATCTCACATATCATTTGTAGTCTCTTCATCATCATCAACATAAATACTACCCATACGACCATACTGATTCTCTTCATGACACCTTCCCTTAGGTCATTGGTTTGCATAATGCTCGTACATTCCACATTTAAAACATTTAACCATTGTTGATGTCGTAGCACTACCATTATCCTCATCCCTGGTGTTAATTGAACTTTTTTCCTTTGCACTTACTATCATTGTTTCCATCTTTTCCACACCCAAAGCATCTTCCAGTTCCTTTGAAACATTCTCCTTGATGCCTCTTCCCACATGATTTACAAAGGGGAATTTAACTTTCTTTCCTCTATGATCATCATGAAACTCCATCTTTCTCTTATTAGCCGTGTCAGAAAACATAACAAATTTTACTTTATTGATCATATTATGTGATTGCTGATTTGGCATAATAATGATGTTTTTACTTCCAAATCCCATTTTATTTGGTTGCTCATGAAGAATATCATTCCATTGTCCATCATATCCTCCATTATCTCGAATCATCTTGTTTCCAGCCATTTTCTAAAACCCAAAAAGAATAGTGTGAGAGGAAAAAAGCATAATAAAGGGGGAGTAACATCAATATATAACATCTTTGGTTTAATATAATATCGTTACCATAGTTCTAGGACTATATTCTATACGTATACTTATCCTTAGGGACATCCCTAGACATACCTTAGAAATATCTCTAGGGATCTTACTAACGTTTTCACATCCTAGTTTCCAAAGGTTGACTAAACTTTTCCTCTGATACCAACTGTAGAAACCCGAATCTTGACGTACATTGACATTACATTACTTTTTCAGAATAATTAGTACATAACAAAAACACACACATAAGGACTGTAATAGTTTAGTGTCTTTGGAAACTCGGAATATAATCTTCTAATCGTGGTGAAAGATCTTCAACATCTCCCATAAAGATATTATTTTTTTAAAACCAAAATCCTTTCTTTCTGTCATGGGGAAAAGAAAACATAAAAGGGTGATCTCAAATTCTCAGTAAGGGTAAACAAAAGAAATATCAATCACGTCATATTCATAAGAACATATCATTTGGAAATCTTAACCTGCAAAAGAGATCATAATTTCATATCATGGGATAAATTATAGTAGTGAAATGTAATCCCAATAATCATAACATAAAACATGAACTTTGTGGCATACACACATAATCATAGATAATCATTTCTTAATACTCAAGACTCATTGACATGACTATCTTAGTGGACAAAGACCCTTTCTGAACCGAGTTCAGTCCTCGTTTCAGTCCGGTTTCACTGAACCGGTATAACCTACCGTTCCAGCCATGTCTATCTCATGAGATATAAAATTGTTACCCAATGCATTGGAGGGAGATATAGGTCCCACCCATATCATAATGATACCATTCTTATGTGTGCCACAAAATCAGAAAACCATACATCATAGCATAACCCATGTAATAAAATTGGGAATCTTAAACATCGTGACATCATAAAACAATTCCTATAAGATAAAGGAATTCATAAAAATATAATTCCATCACAACATAATCAAATCAATGTAATAATAGGGATAAAAAAATAACCCTTTATTATCTTAGATGGAAAATAATTTTGATAAAACACTTGAACTCCAATCTTGAGGAAAATATCCTTTCTTCTTCAAAAACACTTTTCCTTTCTTAACATGTCATAAAATTATAAACTAAAAGAAGTTGATTAAAAATAAACTTTAAAACTTGTAAAGGAAGCTTCTTGGAAATAATATTTAAAAAATTCATTCATGCCGTATAAGTTAAAAAAACATTCTTCTCGTACTTTTTCCGGAAATGTCAAAAAGTACCTCATACGAAAAACGACAAAAGATTCATTTCATATCTTTTACTAAAACCTCACCGCAGGGTAAAATTATATATAAAATATTGTATAAGGATATAAATATTAAATATTGAGGAAACATGGATGTGGATGAGAAATATTCCCCAGTAAATTCCGAAGTATAAACAATCTCGGATAAAATTTGAGATTGCGAGATTTTCCCTTACCTTAGGTCCGATTTGCTTCGTAAGTGTCCGAACCTACTGTATAATGATTTAAATAATGTTATTGACTTATTCCAGAATCATAATTATTTTTATGATATCATATATGGTCATATTCTTATCTTTTTATTAGTAACATTTCATTACTACTTGTTATTCGGGTGTTTATTACTTTTTGTTCTTATGTGTGTTTTGACGAATAAATTCTTATTCTTATCTTTAGGTTATAGATACCTCATTTACAGAATGGTATTAGTGTAATATATATCATATTAATTCATTAAATTCATTTATATAATCATTATTAAATGAAGATCATGTAGAACGAGTCACATCACATTGCGGAGACGGTATTCCGTACGTACGCACGAGTGATGATATCATTCCTATGATCGTGGAATTGTATTGGAGTGTATGTATACTATTTCAGAATCAATATCTCTTTATAATAGTCATATATAGTAATTATTTACACCATTATACCCATCCAAGTAAGGTGCTGGTGGAAATAGATTACACCACGGCGTGGAGACGGTATTTCGTACGTACGCACGCGCGGTGATTTATTTTTTCCGTAGGATGGATAGATGGTGAAATAGGGTTTCTTCATACTTATAATAACATATCAGTATGTGAGTGATACGGATTTTATTACTTCACAATGAAACAACTAAATAAGACGAAGTGGAAGAAAAAATAAAGATGAAAGAATCGGTAACAGACATTACCTCTTCTTTGAAGTGCTTCTCTGAGACCTCCTTTTAGGGCACTAAAATAGGTATTTGAAGAATACCAGAACCTCTAGGATGTTCCTTGGGAATTGGGGAGGAGATATTGGAAGGGTGTGTCCGAGCTTGAAGGCTAAATGTGGTGTGAGGAAGAGGGTTAGGAGGTGCCCTTTTATAAGGGAGGAGAGGGGCACCTTTTGAATAACTAAAACTATTACTTTATTATAAAGACAAATTCCGTTTTAAATAGCTCCAAATTGATTTATTTATAATATAAGATGGGGATGGGTCGACATACTCTCATCCAATAGAATTTTGAAATGTTTAGGTTCCTATTTTAACCTTATCATTTAGATTTAACATTAAGATAAATAATTTTACTTTTACCGTGTCTTCTTGTGTTCTTACACTATAAGGTTAATTAACTTTCTATAACATTTCAAACTAACCCCAAGTTGTTTATTATTAAAATATATAACCATATCTAATAAATCTGCCCGAAACTTAGATATTTAGGAATAAAATAACAATTAATAATATAATATTTGTTTTAAAAACTATTTTATGTCAATTTTGACACTATTTAGTAATTTATTTTTGTGAAAATCATAACAGAATGATTATTTCAAAAAACGTTAATTAAATTAATATTAACATGTCATATTAACCTATAAAATTAGTGTAATTCATAAAAAGTCTCATATTACACTTATTTGGGTATTTATAATATCATATATTCTAATTTGTCACTATTATGGTAATTACTGCATCATCATTGTGTCATATATAAATTAAATTATTTAATGTCTAAAAATTATAAATAAAATATCATTATGTAGGAAATATTATTATCTTTCTAATGAATATTTACAATCGTATTTATCTTATGTATAACCCTATATTAAAAATGTTTTAGTAAATAAACTTTGATCTTAACTCTTTTAACTCTTCTTTGAATTAAATACTAATAAATGTCCTAATCTAATCCAAGTGGGCCTAAATGGTCATATTTTATTCCTAAGGTTGTTTTTTGTCAAATTACACTTATCCAATAGAATTAGTACTTGTGTTAGGGTAATAATAATATCATTTTTACACTTAATTACCCTATTTACTTTTAACCGTGGTTAAAAAAATAAAAAGTTACTATTCACCAAAAATTATTTTCATCTCATTGAACCACATTTTACTTACTGACATCAACCGTGTCTCTCAGATTTTTGAAATTTCACTCACAGAAGTGGTAAAATTATGTTTTATGAAAAAATCATTTTTTTAACTACCACTTAGTGGTTTCACAATTCATCAAAAAATGAAAGCTTCCAGAAAAATATCAAAAATTAGGCCTAAGATATTTTTGATATTATGAACTCAAAAATGATTTCTATTTTACCAAATTCAAAACATATCAGTTGCATTAATTGATTTAAAAATTAAATACCGTCGTCAAAACAAATAGTGTGTTCTTAAGAGATAATAACTATCAAAAGATTAACACTTGTTTATGTCTGGTTTAAATGTGAAATTACATCCAATGACCAACATTGTATTAAATTATAAAAATATATTTTAAATATACTTTAAAACCACTCAAATTAATAATTTATCACTATTAATTATTTCAATTGAAAAAGTTGTTTTTAATTAAAATATAGCGTGTTTTTACAATTCATCAAAATATGAATGTTACCGGAATGATATGAAAATTTATCCAAAGTAAATTTTTATTTCATGATTACAAAGAAGAATTTTATTTTGTAAAATTGAACTTATAAACATGTCAAAAACTATATTTAAAGTGGGTGCGACATCAAAAGGCGGCAAAACTGCATTTTTTTAAAAATACTTATTTTACCCGAAAAATTTATTTGGTTCTTATACCATGTTTTAGAAAATGTGAAAGACGAATAATAATGTTATAAGATTCAAAATTTAGTTAATACTTTTAATAACGTCTAGTTTATAATAATATTATAATAATATATCGTTGTTTAGTAAAACCCGGTATTGCGTACAACACACGCTATCGAGGAAGGTCGCAATTGCATGTAATGCAAGCCAAGTCAGGGTTGCGTGTTGTAAAAGAATCCTTCGTTGTTTCATATAACATAATCCAACCATATTTCATTTATACATTGAATATATATATATACTCAATGTTGCGTAGAATAAGTATTTTCAAAATTGTGTGTAACACGATCCAAGAATAGTGTTGCGTATACTACAAGATAATACGGTGATGCGTATAGCGCAAGGTAATATTGGTGTAGCATACAACACAAGACATTAATGAAATTAAAGGAATATTTTTCATAAAATATTGGGGTGTTACATTTATCATAGGAGATAAACATTAAAAATTTTCTTCAGATATTTTCTAAGGATAAAGAGAATGTAGTTAGTTCCACATACATTAAATTTCAAGCTCAGAACCAGTAATTCTCCATATACTAATGAAGAGAAAGGGTAGATGTAGAACATACCTTATTCATCATCTTTTGGTTGTTTTATGTATGAAATGGTATGCACTACACCTGATATATATCATGCAATTTTTGTGGTCAGTCGTTTTCTATCAAATCTAGATAGAGAGAATTGGAGATCAGTGAATTACATTTTTTGTTATCTCCATGGAACATCTGATCTGTGATTGTGTTTTTTAAAAGGGGAACCTATCCTCTTTGGCTTTATAGATTCAAATATGGAAGGAGATATCGATCCTAGGAAGTCTACTTCAGGCTATTTGATCACTTTTTTAGGGGGAGCTGTATCTTGGAAATCTAGATTGCATAGATGTGTGGCTTTATCTACCACAAAATCAAATTTTATTAAAGTTACTGAAGTGTGAAAAGAATTATTGTGTATGAAAACATTTATTTAAGAGCTCACTTTAAATCAAGACAGGTAATATTTATTTTTTCATAGTCAGAGTGCAAATTTTTTGGGAAAGAATTACACTATTCATGACAGGACGAAATATTTCGATGTCCAATATCATTAGATCCACAACATCCTTGATTTTAGATAGCTATATCTTAAGATTAACTAAAATGATGAAATCTGGTTACACATGTTGACAAAGAGTTTTCTTAGATGAAAATTTGTGACTTACCGACTGATTGCAGGGTTGGCGGTGATCCCCACATGAGACAGAGGGGGTGTTTGTAGGGTGAATCCTCATCTAGGGATTGCAAGAATAAAAATGTGGAGGATTACCTAGAACATAGAGTGAAGGAAATCATGCGTCACTTTCTCATTTTATAAATTATGTGTTTTTTGGGTTACACGTTTTTGTTCATCATAGAGAGAAAGTTGATGTAGAGGCATATTTTGACGGGGTGGAATTTTGTTATAAAAGGAGAGGTTGTTCTTGGTCTCAAGACACATCGACACCAATAATAATAAAATCAAGATGTATATGTGTTTTTTGGTCTCAAGACACATCGACACCGACACTAGAAGCGTATTTTTCAAAGATCATCTTTCTTGCCTTCAGTCTTTGATTCACTCCTATTATTGATTATTAATTTTGATATCCCTTCCATTTTTTGGGAGTCCTACCATATACATCTTGATTTTAGTGGATCCCTCTTTCTAGAGTAGGTCCTATGATTTTTTCCTTTTGGTTTATCCATGTAAATATTTCAGGTGTTGTCTTTATATTCAGCACTTATTTTTTGCAACGTATCTACTATTTAGGGGGAAATATTTTATTTCCATTGCACATTCACTTTTCAGTTGTTTACATGTTCATCGCTTTTCATTATTTTTCCAATATAGACCTGGGTCATCGAATGTTTTTCCATTTCATGGTGGGGGTTTTTCATATGTCTTAAAAGGAGATACCATCACCACAATTGTAGCACAACAGTAATCTATTGTGTGGGGATTCCACTATCTTGATAGATCAGGACATGAAGTCCACGGAAAAAACCAGTTTCATGGGAACATATGACCTAGAAATGCATCTATCAGTGTTTTCCTAGTGACTAAGTTGAAAGAGATAACAAGAATGTGTTTGGTTTCTAAGAGAGAGGAGAGTGGTGAAAGTAGAGGGGTAGGTGATACTATTCCAATCCTTGCACACCAGTCGAAGAGTCATTATCATGTGAAGGGGAATCCATGTCTATATATTTAGGATCATTTCATGAGGCAATGGTGGGTGATGTTTTTTTCGATCCATGCAATCCACCATGGATTGATCTTGGAAAAAATCATGAGGGAAGAAATATATGGGATTGATGCAAAAGGATAGGATCATGAACTAATCACATGGTGGTTGTTTAACATCTAGGACTCACATGAGAATGGAAAACTATAACTCCTAGTTTTTTCTTAACCCCGTCTCATATCTCCAATCCCGCGTATCTTTATAGTTACCCAACCGAGAGTTCCATGTTCTATGTAATTTTATCAATTATTTACTATATTTAATTATACTACAAAATGAATCTTGTAATATATTTTTTCCATCTAAAACGAAAAAATGGTTTGTATCTCCTATTCACAATCTCACGTATCTTTACATATATAACTACAAAATTGTAAATTTTAAATTTTTTAATTCATATTTAAATCTGATCGAGATAGAATTCATAATAAATAATTTTTATAAAAAACTATTTATTTGAATTTATTATATAAATGAATGAATAATAATTTTAAACGTATCCACATATTACTAATATGGACTAAACACAATCTCAAAGGAATGTTTTAATATAATACATTATCCCAAATTAATCCTGGTGGATATTATATATATGATTAATTAAGTTCTTGATTTAAGATTTTTTCATCATCATCATTGTTAATAAAAATTAATTAAATGTAATCGAAATATTCCAATTTTTTTCATAAAATTTATCATTTATAATGATATATTAATTGTTACAATTTATTTTAAAAAATATTCTATCCATTCTAAGATAATTGTTTTGTTTTTTTTTTGTTTTTTTCTGTATGTAGTCAAGCCCATCCTGATCTACTTTATCATTTTCATACCATGGACATGGTTGGTCGGAAGCAAACCGGTCTCGTGATATTAATTCACTGTATAGGGAGTCCATTCATTAAAAAGTGGAAATACATTGAAAATTCAATAGTTAAGTACATCCCTTTGGAAGATGTTATTAAGAAAACACTTGAAAATAAGATAGATTTTACTTCACTTTTGAAATCTGGATGACGCCATCCAAAATTTTTTCTATTTTAAAAAATCAAGGTATTTTTCATTTGCAAAGCATTCTTATATTTTTAATGGGTTTTTTCGTTTGCATTTCAATTTACATGATACTAATTTTAATTTTATCCTGGATACCTGAATTTATTTTATGTTTTACCTTTTATTTACCTCAATTTCCAAAAAAAAAATTGTTCCTTATTTTCTAATAAAATTTTAGATAATGAAGATGAAATGTTTATCAATATAAATATATAAAATCATATATTACAAAAAACCTTTTCCATTGTAAAAACATATCTACATCCACTATAGAAATATTCTTCTATAAACATGAATACATAATATTTTCTTTTGGTAAAAAAAACTTCATAAAACATTGGGAATAGACATGTTTTGTCTTATATTCTACAAGTCATAACATTCTGCTGACCATAATGTTATATTTACAATTTACACATAAGTCTTATTTCATTTATTTTACTTAGATATGGAGTGTATTATGCTAATTATTGAGTAGTACAATCATGTTTCATGTTACATGATAGTGGGTTATGAGGTTTGATGGAGCAGGGTACGTCAAGCACACCATTATCATCACATTATGCCTCCAGCTACCATTATATTGTAGCTATGTCATGATGGATTCTATGGAATTGAGGTATTAGATATTATAGTCTTCGGTCATCACCTACATTCTTCCCACACTGAGATAATTAGATTAGAGACACACATTCCACATGCCTAAGGGAGAGATGATCATCACCCTTGAGGATGTGGTAGTGTTGCTCGGTCTTCTAATATAGAGGGATGCAGATATAGGACCCACTTGTGGAGACGTGCATGAGAGTGTAACATGCTCATGCATATATATTATAGATCATTGGGTGGATATTGTATATTGATCACTCTGGTATGCATGTACACATGATGTATTTGGGCCTAGTTGAGGAATTTTATCAGGCGAGGAGATGCATTTGGGGATCTGCCTATATAGCATACACATATATAACCTTATGCATGGAATGACTCTCATATCGCATTGATCTAAGGGATTGTGTCATCCTTCATTACATGTATGAATGAGAACGCATCCCCCCTCTCTCCACTATTTTTTCTGGTCGAAAGCTAAATATAGATGTGTTTTTTGATTAACTTTGTGGAAGCTGGTACATGATCACTATTATGGAAGTGGTTTGTAGTTTACAAAAGCGTTCGAAGTAATCTCAATAAGTACAATATGTTTTATTAACAATATCTAATGACATAAAATGAAAATTTCAAAAAAAATAAATTGGACAATAGTATTTATGTGGTTCGGACCTTATAGTCCAACTTCATATTTAGAACACCACCACAGTTCCATTATTATTATGAAAATTGGAAACAAGAGAGCATATACAAGAAGATAATCTAGATAAGACAGACCACACATGAGGACCATGAAAACTATCCAAGAATGGAGGCCTCTATGCCCCAAGAGTTATTAATGATATCCAGATCAGCATTAGCGAACTACTCTACCAATTTAGATAGACTCATGCACACAACCCCAAAAAACCAGACCGTTAAAGGAAAATCAAAGTAAGATAATACAATGTAATAACTAAAAATATAATGCTAAATATTACAAAACAAAAATCTATGTGATGGGTGTATCTCTTCCCATGTCATACAATCTTGAACATGAGGTTTCCCACAAAAGTTCGTAAAGCCTTAACTATCCACCGGGAAACAAATAGTGGAATAGGGGTACAAAAGGCGTCGATACAGGAGGCAGATCACAGAACTAGAAAGGGTTTAATATCTTAGTACTCTAAGTGTAAGAAACTGAAGACCATAATGAACATGAATGAAAAGCACCACTCACCATAATAATAGAAACCGAGATTCGAGTCATCGCATTGAAAGGCATAACAGACAGGATGGACACATGACAAATAGTAGCTAAATGGAAGACTCGAGGAGAAAATCTTGTACAACAGATCCTGAATAATCTGGGACACGTGGAAAGCCCAATACAAAATGGAGGCAATATATAAGTCCCCCAAGAAACCCAAACTGCTAAATCAGATTCATTGAGTCCTAGATTATCAATATCCGACAACAAAGATCAATAGGCTTATCTCCATGGTGGAAAAGGCAATGGTAAGATGGGCCAGTGAAATAGGAACCATGCCGGCCAAACTACTGAACCAATCCCATCAAAAAGAAACCCCCATGTGAGGCTCGAAATAGAAACATCCCACAAACCAACAAAAAAATATGCAATATAATAAAAAAATTAATTAATTGTTTATGGAAAAATATGAAAGCACAAATATTTCATGACAATCAATGTGTGGGAGTAAAATAAATCAAATGTTTTAATTTTGAAAAAAACATAATTTTGAAAATATCTACCTTTTCAATATTAAAAAATACAAAACTGGTGGATTCTTTAAATATAACTAACTACTCTTAACTTATCACTAGTGTGGACAGATTCTTCTACAACAGAAAACCGTAAGGCTATAAATATTCTCCCATCATGAACATTGCCACGAATGCTACAGTAGTGGCATATGTTCTACCCACACTACAATTCTACTACTAAACAGATTATACACGCTCAGAAATTTAAACTATGCACCCACATTTAAATAGAGGTTACCCACAATTTACCTTTGATTTATCATATAACAGAAGCTACCATATGTTGCAGTTACCTATAATTCAAGAAACCTATCTTGAGGGTAAAATATATTAGATAAATGAAATAAAAGAATGCCTCAAAAAATATGTCATTAATCAAATCATTAATAAACTAAACACAAAAATCACTGAATAGAAATCCAATAGATGAAAAATTTATCCACCGAAGCTCTAATGGATTAGACCACCCCACACAACCCTTTTTCTTAATAATGATTCCACCAAAATGATAAGTTGAGCCAATCTTAGGAACCCAAGATAAATCTACATGTAATCAATGTCTAGTTCTAACGAAGAGGCTTCTAAATTAAAGAACATGGAAAGAATCAAAATAGGGACATACCACATATGATTGTGTCGTACTGTCTATACTTTTCAATTTATGATAGTAACATTTGGTGTGGTTGATATTATCACACTCAAAACACAGAAATCCCTTAAACCGGTTCTTGTATATTTCTACCAATATTTTGCATAGGATTATTAGTATGAAACATTTGAGGTTCACTCTGAATAGTACTCATCTATTACTTCAATCTATGTGTTTTAAGTTCATGAGACATGAAAACAGACATAACCTCTTCTAACGTGATAAAATCTCTACCATACATCATGGAATCTCTTAGTGAATTAAAATAATCATCAAGTGAGGTTGAAAAAAATAAAGCTTGGTCCACATCCTTAACGTCAATATTAATATTTTCTAAATCAAATAGAATTTTATTAAACTCATTGATATGAACATGTAATGAAGAGAAATGGGATATTTTATAATGTTATAAATGCATTTTTTTATACAGACGCCCAATCAAAGTCTTAGTCATATACAAGTGTTTGGGTTTAACCCAAATTAACTTAGTTGGGGTTTCATATGCTACTTCATATCAAACCTTATCATCTAGGGTTCACAGTAGATTGTAGTGATCCTAATCTAATATACTAGGTTCCATGTCTATATAAGAAGTGGTGGGCTGACCATCAGCAGCAATAGTAACTATGGGTTTCTTGCTACCATGAAAGATAAAAGAAAGACCATTGTGAACAAGTAAAGAACACATTTTATCTCTACAAATATTAAAATCATTCTCTCCGTCAAATTTATCAATTTAAAACTTGAATGACATTGTTAAAAAATTAACAGGCTCTGGTAAAACTTGTTGTGGAAGCGGTTTATAGTTTACAAAATTTTTCGAAGTAGAATCATCAATTATAAGACGTTTATTAAAAATTTCGAATGACATAAAATTAAATATGCATGAAAGTAAAATGGACAAAAGTATTTACATGGTTTAGACCATATGGTCCTACTACACGACAAGAACACCACCTTAGTTCATTTATTATTACGAAAAATGGAAACAACATATCACAAACAAGCATAGAATCAAGATAAGACAGACAACACACACGAACCATGAAAACTATCCATGAATGGAGACCTCTGTGCCCCAAGATCCGGTGATGAAATCTATCTCGATGTTAGTGGAGTACTCTCCGAATTTGGATAGACTCACATATGTAACCCCTGAAATCAAAACTGCAAAATTAAAACAAAAGTAATATAATAAAAAAGACGAACTAAAAACATAATGATAATGGTAAAAAAACCAGAAGCTCGGTGATGGATACAACACTACCAAGGTCATAAAATCTTCAACACGAGGCGGCCCACCAAAGTTCGCAATGCCCGAACTCTCCACTGGGAAAAAACAGAAGAACATGGGTGAAAAATGTGTCGATACAGGCAGAGGATCACAGAACCGGATAGGGGTTACTATCTCCGTACTCTTGGTGTAGAAAACTAAAGACCATGATGAACCCAGATGAAATGCACCACTCACCGTAATAATGAATACCCTGAGTCGAGGTGTCACCATGATAGTCATAACAGACTGGTCAAACAAACGTAAATTAGGGGATGAAAAGAAAACATGGGAAGAAAATCCAATGTAAGAAATCCTGAATAATCTAGGACACGCAAGAAGCCCAAAAAAGGAGGAAATATATAATTCCCCCAAGAAACACAAGCCACTGAAGTAGATTGTTCAGATTATAGATTATCAATGGAAATCAAAAAAGATCACTATGTGGTTCTCCAAGGTGGAAAATATTATGGTCAGATGGCCCATCCAAACAAGTAGCAAGCAGGCCACAAAACAAAACCAAGACCAGTAAACAGAAACCCCTATGTGAGACTCAAAATAGAAACAACCCACAAACAAACAACAAAGTATGAATACTAATAAAAACACACTAATTTTTCATGGAAAAACACAAAATAACAAATATTTCATGAAAATATATGAATGAATGTAAAAGAAATAAAATGTTTTAATATTGAAAAAATAATAATTTCACAAATCTCTACCTTATCAATTTTGAAAACAAAACTAAACTAATAGTGTCCTTTCAATTAACTAACTACCCTTAAACTATCACTAGTGTTGGTAGATTTTATATAATAGAATACCCTAATTCTACAAATATTCACCCAGCATGAACATCACATAGCATGTGTGGGTAGTGGCACATGTTCAACCCACACATCAATTCTACTACTAAACGGATTAAACATGCTCAGAAATTTAAACATGTACGATCGAAATAGTGTATGTACATAGATAGTTACATGAGGGGGTGAATTTTAAGTTTAAAAAAATTAGTTTTAACCTTAAAAACTATGTTTAAAAAAGATAAGCATTGTAAATTTAGAAACCTTCTTTTAGTTCTCAACTATGAAACAAACTTTCTTAGGGTCTGAAAATAAGAATCCACAAAAGACACTAAATAATAGTTTTCTTAGAGAAATATTCTTTTTTAAATTATCTAGAATATTATTAATCATAATAAGTAAATTATATGAAATTATAAGAAAGTAATACTTTCTTTCTTTAACAAAATACAAAGGAAATAATACTTGAATCAAAAACAATTAACAAGTAGGAAATTTTTTAACCCAAAGAGTAAGGCATCCAACAACTTTGGATAAATGTCTCTTGATTTATACATTCAAGAATGTTTTTCTTATCCAAACTAGGGTAATACCTCGATAGGAATATCATACTCTTTCATTATATCCCCACAAACCATAAAAATTTAAGGTAATCGACACCTCTGTCTTCCTATCCCCAGAAGCCCTCAATTTTTCTCAATAAAAATTGGAGTTGCACTAAGCAAGCTAAACAAGATGTTCATGAAAGGAAAAAAGAATGAGAGTTTTTATATATCTAGAAATCACTTCACATCATCACAGAATTTAATCTCTAGGAACTTGGAATGATTCATAGATAATGATATTGGTGAAATGATCTCTTATTTATAGGAAAAACTTCAGCGGTCGGCTCCCCCCTCCAAATGTCATATCTTTCCTGGAATTTTGGAAGGACATGTACATGTTTAACTAAACCAAATGTTAGTTAGAAAAAAATTGTATGAAATCATTTTGTAATTAAAAAATCATGTGGATGGAAAAAAATTAGCTTAACCAAATAATAATATACTATGTCAAAGGAAAAAAATTTTGGAGTCTAAAAATATAAACAATCGGATTATAGAAAATACGGATATTTGGATTTTATTTTACAGTGAATTCAGAGTCTGAATTATGAGGAATTAGGAGTATAAATTATTCTGAAATCAGAATCTGAATTATGTGGAATTCATATTTTTTATTTTAGTGAATTCGAAGACTAAATTTCAGAGAATTCAGAATCTGAATTTCTGAGAATTCGGAGTCTGAATTTCAGTGACTTGGGAGTAATAATTTTAGAGAATTCAGAGTCTGAATTTCCGATAATTTGGAGTCTTATTTTTTGAGAATTCAGTGTGTGAATATCATAGAATTCAGATTCTGAAATTTAGGTAATTAGGAGTCTGAATTTTAGAGAATTCGTTATCCAATGAACTATATGATTCTATGGTTTATAAATAAGGATCTGAATATTTTACTTATTAATAAAATGAACATGATTTTGGAAGTAAATGAAGACTATTGTAAGGATAAATAATTTCTTTAGAGAAAGGAAAATTTTCTTAAGATAATGTGTTTGAGATTTTCAAAACCTAGAGTAATGGAAAATTTAAGAGGAAACTTTATTGACTCACCAATCTCCCCCTTTTGGAAAGCATAAACAACTTTTCTAAAAAGTATATTAGTGATAAATATTTTTCTTTTTTAAAACTTTTTAAAGAAAATCTTATCTCCCTTTCCCCATGAAAGAATAATATGACTAACTCCCCCTTAGGTTATGAAATCCTTAAGGATTGTATTCTTGACTTCCTTAGAGAAGTAACGTTTTCTTGTATAAGAAAATCTTATTTATGTATACTCCTCCTTACTTGAACTTCCCCTTTCGTAGGGAAATAACTTCTTTTTACATATTATTCATTTGATCATTATTTTCTCCCCCTTTATGATTTTCATAAATGAATAGTATGAATGGAAAAAAATGGTACCTAAATGATTAAAACTATATAAAACAGATGAATTTAAGGATGACAAAATTTCATTAAGATATGAAAACTTATAAAAGTGAATGAAATACAAAAAAATATTGGAATTGAGAGGGAAGAAATTATTCATCCTTATTTTCCATTGGCATGATCTTTCTCAAGGTACACTTCAACTTCTTCATCTCCTTGTGATCTTCCTCAAACATTTTGATCAAATTTTCCTGATCATAATTTCTCTTTTCCAGAACATTGATTTTTTTTTCATCCTGAGACATAAGAAATAATACTTCAGACTTCACTATCTCTTCTTACTGATTGAATTTTTCTTGTAACTCTTCCTTGAGTTCTAGTTCTCTCTTCATATTTAATGAAATTTAATTTGACTTCCTATTCATATACTTATCTTCTTGCTTCTGGGCTACTTGTTTAAGGTTTATCTTCTCTAAAAAACTTGTTCTAATAGTTTTGATCCAATTATCTAACTTATTTAAATCTTATTTCACAAAATCATTTAATTCATCAAGAATTATCAGGTCTTCAATTGTTCTTTTAGACCAATTTGTAATTTTCATACATGATCTCCTACGAGCATAACAACCAATAAGGAACGTTTGGAAGTCTTCCTCAATCTTGATGAATTTTTATATGAGGATGCTTACTGAATCCATCCTATAATTAAAAGAGTGTTAAAGAAACTAGCACCTCAAATAAATACTCAGAATCAAGGGTATGGTGTTCACTAGCATCTTTAATGACTGAACAACTAAATTATGACCTAGGAAAGATGATTCAGAATCTAAATCCCTTGCATGAGAAGATTCATTGTCTAGATCTTCAACTTTCCTCTTGGTTGAACTACCAACATCATTTTTAACTACCACATAATTATTAGTTGTATCATAAACCACCAGTTTTCCAGTATCTACTTTTTAAATAGTCTCTTCAACCTTCATGGATTCATGCTCCCTATCTGAAAGTTAGAAAATTTTATCATCATCAACCACTTATTTCCCAGCATCTCCCTTAAGATCACAAGGTTGGATGAAGTCATGATTGCTACTTTCATCATCTGTAGATTTTTCAACCTCTTCTTGTCCATCACCCAATTTTCCTTGAGAAATAATTTCTGCTGAATCAACCTAGGATGTTCGGTTTCAGATCTTCCCAGAAATCTCTTTCCTTCTCATGATATTCCTACACTTTATTTATAACATCATCACTCTCATCTTCTTCTTCCTCTTCTTCATATACTTCTTCTTCATGAACTATCTCTTCTTCCACTAGAGGTTCCGAAACTGAATTTTTTTTCCCTGAGTCTATAAAGGTACTAGTTATTATAGAAACTTTTTTGGTACATACATCTGTTTAGAGGATTTCTCAGTATCCTTGAGGATATCATGAACTAGATCAGCTTCATACATATTATTTTTGAGATTATCTTCTTTTGGTTTCCTTTCATACTCTTTAGTGTCTTGAATTTTCAATTCCTTTGACTCAGCAAGATCTAGGCTCAAACATGGATCTCTTTCTTTCGTATTCTTATTTTGTTCCCTCCATTTCCCTACCACTTCATCAAGGAATTTTTTTTCTTTTTCGGCATTGGTGGATCTGACTATGTTTCTTGAACTGTAGGATTCTCTTTGATTTAATGTTCTTTTTTCATTCTATTCTTCTGATCTTTCTTGGAAGTCTATCATATTTCCACTTTCATTGCTAGATCATCAAACATGATTTTATAAAGGTCATAAAATTCTTTTAAATTTTTATTAAAACCAACTTTCATTGGTATTTTCACATAGCAACAAGACCTTGAATTTTCTTGGTTTGGATCTGCAAGGAATTTTAAACGATTCTAAGAAAAGCACTATGATCTTAGAAAAAATGGTCGGATACATGATGACTTGGTATTTGAGAGTTACATTCTTGATGTTGGTGATTTTCATATGGATATACTTCACAAGATTTATCTTCCTCAGGTTAACCAGAAAATCCAAAATAAATACATCACTTTTCTATAAGGATTTCTTTTCACTTTATATTGGAATGAGAAACCCTTGTACCCTGAACGGTGAAATGCTTAGATTTTTTGAATGAAGGTTTACATTTGGTGAATTTAATTCGTTCAGTCTAAGGAACACAATTGCCTTTTCCTTCTTAAAACATCTTAACTGATCTAAAAACTTGTGACAGTAGAAAATTGATTCACCTTTATATGGAACTCCACGAATATTTACTACCATATTAACGGATAGGGGATAACTTATCCCATATATCATGAAAAAATATTTGTGTCTTCCACCTTTATTATAAAAACTTAATCTATCATATAATATTATAAGCATGTCTGGGAAAACCGGATCCTAACTCTTTTGCTTGGCTATGCAAAAACTCTCCCATCCATTTAGCTTAATATTTTTCATAATCTAGGAATTGTACATGGATAAGAACATTAGGTCAACCAATATTTCATTATAGATTTTCAAATCCTTGATTTCCATAACTGACAACATATGTTTCTACGGGGAGGCTTCCAATGACTTATAGATTCTAATCAAACTTGAAAAAATGGAATGATATTTTTGAAGAGAGGAAGAGCATTGGCGCAGAAAATCTTGAAAATTGATGTGGGACAAGTAATAGGGGGCCTTTATATAGGTGTTTAATCGACAGTTTGATTTACCTATTTGATCCAACATTTTAAATAATAACAAAATGATCTAAAGATTTTGATAAAAGACGAAGAAGAATTTGATGGGTTCTAATATTTTGAGATTTTAGGGAAAAATCAGATTTAATGAAAGTGAATCCGATTAAAAAATTAAAATATCGAAAATTAAACAATTAAATTACAAAAATTTGAGTAAGAAAACATAATTTCCAGTTTTCTAGTAAAATATGTCAGTAATGAAAAAATTTATTTTCTGGAAAAATTTATTAGGTAAAGGAATTTTTGGGTTTCGGAATTTGAGTTCTGAAAAAAATTTGATAATAAAAAATTTGGTTTCGAAAAATTTTATTAAGAAAAAAATGTACTCCACCGATAAGGTGGAGTAATTTAATGTGAGTATATAGGTTTAAAAACATTAATATGGAATATTACCTTACAATTATCATTCCTAACTTTTGTTTAATTTATTCAAATCTAACGGAGGGTAATGATTTTGTAAAAATATCAGCAACTTGATCTTGTGTTTCGATAAATTGAAGAATGATATCTCCTTTCATCTTGATAATCATTTCAAAGAATTTATTGTTACAAGTAATATGTTCGGAACATCCACTATCCATGTATCATGTATTGTTGTTGTTACTTTCTTTTTTTCCTGATAATAAAAATGATAGACATTCAGAATCCAAACATTCTTGGATATAGATATTTCATAAAGTAAAATTATAGGAATCCACATTTTCGTAGAAAAATAATCTTTTTGAAAACATAAATATTTCATTTTATCTAATGAAAATTTTCCCCCAATGTCCACCACATTGAAACTTAGTTAAAAAGAGAGCACTTTTGGGAACACAATAATTGTTATGAAAAACCGGTTTTGAGTGGGTATAACCAAATCCAAAATAATTTTTTAAAGGAAGAATTTGTGAATAAATCTTGTCAATTTTTTCCTTACTATTGGTATAGTTTGACATGACTTTCCTTAAAGAAAATATATTTCTGACATTAGTATAATATCCATTTTATTATCCTCAATATTAACATTTTAGGAAGGTTTATCTCTGTAGAAATTATTTCAAGATTCATAGAAAGTTAAACCTTCTCAAAAATTACGTTATTAAGATTTTAAGAAAAAATTTCTATGTCAATATTTTTTCTCACCAAGATCTTTAGAAATATATGATACTTCTTTTGTAAGTATAGACATTCTAGAATTTTCCTACTCAATATTTTTCTTCAGTTTAGAATTCTCATACTCAAGAATTTTGGAAAACCTAGACACTTCTTTATAAGGTAAAGAGATAAGTTCATCAAAAAAAAGATTATTCATATGAAGACATGAAATATTTATTATCAGTATAATTTACATTCAAATATACATTAGTTATAGATTTGGAATTGTGTACCTTGGCCATTAGACAATGATATTAAATGGGTATTTTGGCTAGTAGACCATGATTATTATAAATAAGAAAATTTATACTCTTTGGATTCATCAGATGAGTCACCACCACTGGAACTACTTATATCATTATCCTTTATGAAATTCTTGGCTTTAGATTTTTCTTACTTATTTCTATTTCCCTCTAAAATCTTTTTTTATCCTTTCATTTAAACATGGGACAATATGGTCTGATGTGTCTGGATCTTTTGCATTCATAGAAAGTGACATATAAGTCTTTCTTGTATTTTATCTCTTTCTTCTTATATCTAAACTAAAAGAGTAGGGTATTCAACATCCTTTGATAAAGGGACCTAGATTTATACTTTTAAGAAATTCTGTTTTAACCACACCAGGTTATTCCATCATTAGGAATATCGGACTCTGCCTTGCTATCCCCGCAAGAACTCTAACTTTAAGGTAGTTGACACCTCTGTCATCTTATCCCTTAAAGCCCTTGATTTTACTCAGTAACAATCAGAGTCGCACAATGTAAGATGAATAAGATGTTCATGAAATGCACAAAGAATTATAGTCTTTCTCTCTCTATAAATCACTTCACATCATCACAACATGTAATATCTAAGATCCTAGAATGATTCATAGATAATGAGCTTGTTCAAATGAGATATTATTTATAGTGAAAACATCAACAGTCGGCTCCCTCCTCCAATTGTCATATTTTTCCTTGAATTTCATAGGGAAATGTACACGTGTTGCTCAACCAACGGTTAGTTAGAAACAAATTGTATGACATCATTTCATACTTACAATAGTTTGTGTAAGGAAAAATAAATTATCATAGCCAAATATGATAATCCAGAGTCTAATGAAAAATAGAATTTAGAGTCTAAACATATAAACAATTTGATTCTAGAAAACATGGATATTATAATTCTGTGTTACACAGAATTCAGAGCCTGAACTACGATGAATTTGGAGTACGAATTCTGAGGAATTGGGAGTCTGAATAATGAAGAATTTGGAGTCTGAATTTTTTGGAATTCGGAGTATTAATATGATTAATTTGGAGTCTTAATTTCAGATAATTCAGAGTCTTAATTTCTTTGAATTCTGACTCTGAATTTCATAGAATTTAGATTCTGAATTTCAGGGATGATGGAGTCTAAATTTCAGAGAATTCGGAATATGAATTTCAATGAATTTGTATTCTGAATTTCAAATAATTATGAGTCTGAATGTCATAGAATTTATTATCCATGTATCTATATGATTCTGAGATTTATAGATAAGTATCTGAAGATTAGACATAGTAATAAAATGAACTTGATTTTGGAAGTACAATGAAACCCAAGGTGAGGATAAAAATTTTCCTTAAAGAAATGAAATTTTCTTAAGATAATGTGTTTTTCATTTTCAAAACATAGAGGTATGGAATGTTCAAAAGGAACACTTATTGACTCAAAAAAACTGAGAAAACGCATTTAAATAGAGATTACCCACAATTTACCTTTGATATATCCCAGAACAGCAGCTCCCATATGCAGTAGTTACCTGCAATTCAAACAACCTATCTAGAAGGTAATATATAGTTGAAAAGTGAAATCAAATAAAGGATCAAAAAATGAATCATAAACAAAACAGTATAAAACAAAACACATCAATCACATGATAGAAAACCGATATGAGAACAATATCCCCACCTAATCTCAAACAGCATAGACCGGACCACAGAACCCTTTTTCATAACAATGATTCCCCCACAAAGACAAGTGGATCTTGTTCTAGGAACGCAAGAAAAAACTACACCAAACCTATTTCTAGTTCTAATGAAGGTGATGAAAAACTAAAGAACATCGGCAGACTCATAATCAGGACATACCACTTGTGACTAGCCCATGCTATCTCTAATTTTCAAATTAGGAAAGTAACATATGATGTGGCCGATATTACCACACTCAAAACACCAAAATACCATAAACTAGTTCTTGTTATTTATAGCCTTATTCTGCATAGGATCCTTATTATACAACATTTCAGGTTAATATTAATAGAACTCGACTCTTCCTTCAAACCATGTGTTTGATGATCCCGAGACAGGACAACAGACGTAGCCTCTTATAATGTAATATAATCTCTACCATACCTCATAGAATTTCATAGTGAATTAAAAAATCATCCAGAGATGTTAACAAAATAAAAGTTATATCTTCATCCTTTACCTCAATATCAATATTTTCTAAATCTAATATAATTTTATTAAACTCATCGATATGAACATGTACAGAAGATCCATGGTACATTTTAAACTTGTATAAATGCATTTTTTTATACAGAAACCCAAGAAAAGACTTAATCATTTACAAGTATTTGAGGTTAACCCAAATTGACTTAGTTGTGGTTTCACGTGATACTTCACGTAAAACCTTATCAATTGGGGTTAATAGTAGAGTGCAGTGAGAATTTTCTAATAAACTAGGATCAATATATATATAACTAGTGGTGGATAGATCATCTGTAGCAATAGTAACTACGTGTTTCTTGCTACCAGGCAAGGCATCAACAAGACCATTATTACCATTATGAACATGTAAAAGAAGGGTAAGATGTTAGGTTATTTTGTGGTTCATGATAATATATTTGATTGTCTACCCCAGGGAGATGAGGTTTTTGCTCAGGAACCTCCTCCAGCAGCTGTAGATACTGAGGAGACATGATAAAGATAACGTATACTGCGTTGTGTTGCACGTTAGTTCTCACTTGTTCAACAAGTAGAGGGCACTCCTTTAGCAGTCCATCCACAACCAATTGGGAATGTTCTTCAAGAGGCATGAGAACCATTTATATTTTCAAGATATCCATGCTTTTTTTTTCGGGTACAACTTATCTGAATTTCTATCTTGGGTTATTTCCCATGAATCCCCCATTTGTGCCCGAGCCTTTACAGGTTGTATGGTTACCTAAGGCGATGATTGCAGGCCCTTCTTCTCGCGTAGTGGGAGAAGGATTGGGTTCACATGATGGAATCTAGTTGACACCTCCTACTGATGAGTCACAGTAAGAGCATCTGACAGTCAAGGTTCTAGCACCTGAGGAAGGTCTCTACCTAGGTCATCATACCCCACCCCAGCATAGAGTTTGACGACCACGATATGGGTTTCTCATTCTCACACCATCATCTGAGATGAGACTTCATCATAGACTAATATTGGATTCATTTATTGACATGTGATATGGTGACTTATAAAATTTAAAACAACCATGTATTTTATTCTCTATATGATTATCTCCCTATATGATGAAACTCTTTTTTACTATCAACCATTTTTAGATGGTTGGCCACTGTTTCACATTTCATTTATATTTAAGTTACAATTTATATTTTATAAGTTGTCACTGTTGACTACTTGAAATATAGTAAAACATATTAAATTTAAACAGGGTAACATTTAATGGTTACAAAATATAAACTACAAAAATAGTCTAAATGAAACATAAACCATATCCTAAACAACTAAATTTTTTTAGAAAATAAAAATAATTTCATTAAAATGAAAAATAATTGAAAATGAGATGAATGTAAAAAAAGATTATTATAACAAATGTAATGATTCAAAACTACATTATATTGTATCACTAAAATTATTTTTCAACAATTTTTTTATGAAATGTTTATTATTTTAAATTATTTTATATATGTTGAATAAGTGTGTCTAATTTCATTTAGACTGTATTTATAACATATTATTTACATACTTTCAAAGCCACTAACTTCAAAAAAATTTATCTTTCATGTTGGTGACTTTCAAATCATATAAGTTATAAAATATAAATAAAATTTAAATGATATTTGTGAAAGTTTCTTAACTTATAAGTCATAATTGAAAATAAACAAATTCATCAATATAATAAGTAAAATATAATTTACATGTCACAAAAGTTATTGCATAAAAACATAACATTTTCACTTTCAAATATTAATATTTATAACTCTTAACAAAATAAATTAAATATAATATATATATATATATATATCTATCTATATCAAAATATAAAAACATGTATATTTTTAAATATACAAATATATATAGTTAAAATAGGTTGGTTTTTTGCAGAAATGTGTCATCTGCAATGCCACCTTTATGCATTATTTATCAAAATATTTCTATTATTTAATTAAATTTTATTTTAAATAATATTATTACACAAAAAAATCTCAACATAAAATAAAATAACTCTTGAGATTACAAGGCTCTCAGTCCCAGCGAAATGGGGAGATGGGCCCCCAACAAGGGTGGTCTAAATCAACTTCCAAGTCAGTGTCAAGATTATGAAACTGGAGGGTCTCAGCATTCCTAAGAACCAAATTCTGGGATCCAAGGCAAGAGACCACCAACCTTCTCTTGTTGGCACCTTTCATCACCCATCTGTGCCGCATCTTCCACTCCTCCCATCATCCCGCCACCGTCATCCGCCCTGACCCACAATTTGAGGATATTGCATTTTCACCCAGACTTTATTGTCAAACTCACTGACCCTTTATACTCTTCCAGTGTATTATCTCCGTACTCTATGAACCTGCATTGCAGAGCACTTGGAATGTGGAAGACGGTCCAGCTCTCCTCAAACCCATCTAAAGCCAGCATGCGGCACTGGCTGCCCATTAACCAGTGGACGACCCCCCTCACCAGCACCCCGGGGTCCCCCTTCTCCACCATCTCATTCCTTGGAAACTGATGTCATTAATATTTTTATAACTTATTATATACTCCCTTTACTTATTTTATATAAATTGTGCATAATTTGTGTGAAATATTATTGTTTTAATACTAAGTATAATTTTTGAGCATTTTTAGAAGTAGTCCAATTGAGTCAGTTTACTATTTTATTTATAAAGCTCATTCTAATGATCCAAATTGTGTTATTATTGTTTTTTTAGGATTCATAATTCCATATAAAACATTTCATAAGAAGGGATCATGGGAAAATTCTTCCATTTGAATGATCACATTTACCACACAAGATGACCCAATGAATTTGTGAAGAAACTGGACCAGCCATGATGATTGAGTTACTGTTCTAAATCCAGAATCCCAAATTTTATGAAACTCTACCATATGTTATTTATTATCCAATATAATAATGGATAAAAATTTCAGTTCCCAACTCTAAGAACAAAGGGCCCAACATATGCTTTTAATTCCAGCCCACCATTCTTGCCGAGAAATAAAATTAGTACAGTATTCAGGACATATATCATGATGTAAGTATCCAATAAAGCTGATATTTTTCAGTGTAAAATTGGGGATATAGGTAGCCGACATTTTCGAAATAGTAATTCAGATTTTAAGGCATATTTCTATTCGAAAACCCTTTCACATTTTTGACATCAAAAAAACTGGATTGAAATGGACAGATTGAAATTGCTTAATACTCCGACCATAACATTGGATACATAGGTCGAAATTCCACCAAATATTGAGATTAGTCTAAAAACTATATTATCTACAACTTTGATGAATTATATGTCCCATTATTAGGCTTTCTGAATAGCCAACTCAGCAACGCAAGTGGAGGGATAGATTAGAAATGAAAACAGTCCACTCCTTGGGCTATAAAATACTCTCCCATTCTATCCTTGAGAGGGGTTAGCATTTCAGAAGAGAGTAGAACATATATGCACTACCAAAGCCCTTACAATGACTTTGGAGGACCTGACATACTCATGTTTTCACTGGAGAGAACTTTCCTCCTCTCTTTGTTTTCACTTACTTTGATGTTCTTCATTTTTGTAATCTCGTAAGTCTCTTTCTTTGTAATTCTGTTTTAACGAAAGTTACATCTTCAATATCTCTTATTCTCATCCACCATATGTTGTGTAATATTAATAATCTTAAATTAGTTTAAATTCAGTTGAATCCACCTCCCTTATTTTGCTTCCTCATTCAATCGAAAATCTCTTTTTAATTATCTTCATTGTTTGTGTGTGTGTGTTCGACGTACCACTCTTTTCTAATCCCTTTATATTTTTCTATTATTAATTTATGGTAATTATTATTATAACCAAACTATTAAACACCAAAATGGATGAGTAAATATTTCATTGGGGTGATTCAAAATTTAGGGATGTTATTTGATTGATAGTATTTTCTCGATTAGCATTCGTTAATTAAACATTGTGTATGTTGGGCTTAATATGTCATGGATTAATGACATATTTTGTTTAGCATGTGGTTTTCATAAATTATTGGAACAATAAATACTCTACCATAAACAAGTACTGATTGAGATTATAATTCTAGTTAAGTTAATGCTTGGATTAAATCACTGACACTTAGGAATTCTAATCGACGTCAACTTGTGAAGTGGGAGTTATTTTAAATGTAATATAATGAAAAGCTCAAGGATATCACAAGATTAACTCTATAACAATGAACTCACCCCAATCATTATCAATTTTTTAAATGAATTATAGTCAATCAATAATTTCAATTATGTAATGAAAACAATCCCCATAATGAAAATACAATTAACTAAATACAAATGACTATTACAGAGTATCATCGTTGAGGATTCGACCTGAGTGCAGCTATACACATTAGCAGAGCACCGAAACTTTAACCGATCAACAGGAAACAATCGTACATGAGTTTTAAATAGCCCCATTTTCTGGGGATGGTTCTATAAGTAGTCATTAGTTTTTGGTTATTGTAATTAAAACCCAAAAAATCAAAATTTAAAAAAAATATTGAAAAAAAGAAACACCCGCCTTCTAATAAAAAACATAAATGGAAAAAAATACAAAGAAAAACATGTCTTCCACTTTCTTCCAAAATCTCTCTGAATGACCTGTATCATTCCAAATGATCCCTTGGATTTATTTGTCTCTGAAATTGATCGAACACTTCACCAAATTATGAGGATGATAAGAGATAATAAAATAATTCAAGAACCAGTCCTTTTCCAATCAATTGAATTAGATATGGGAAATCCCAGGGAAAAAAGACTCAAAAACATACTTTCCCTGATATAAATTACCATCCTATTGGTATTCAATGTCCAAAAATATAATCTGGCTTCGAACTCAAATCGATTTTGATTCATCTTATTCCTCATTTAAATGGGGTAGCCGGTGAGGATCCACATCTCCACCTTAAAGAGTTTCAAGTAGTGTTCTCTACCATGAATCCTCAAGGGATTTATAAAGAACAAATCAAGCTTCAAGCATTACCTTTCTCCCTAGCTGACACTGCTATGTCATGGATTTACTACCTACCTTTTGGTTCCATAACCACATGAAATGACCTGAATCGACTCTTCTTAGAGAAATTCTTTCCTGCTTTTCGTACTTCTTTTATCCGAAAGTAAATAAGTGGTATCCATCAGTTCCCAAGTGAATCACTCTATGAGTACTGGGAGAGGTTCAAAAATCTTGTTGAAACCTTCCCACACCACCAAATTCTTGACCAACTCTTGATCCAGTACTACGATGATGGGTTATTGGATATGGAGTGAACTTTCATTGATGCCGCAAGCAGTAGTGATCTTGTTGATAAAACTACCATAGTTGGAAGAGATCTCATAAGTAACATGGCTGGAAATAGGCATCAGTTCCATACTTGAGCACATGATAAAGTGAAACAAGACCAAGATAATCAATCAATTGAGTCTAATAAGATGACCTAGTGGATGAGTGATCTGATAGGTCTTGTGAAACCACTAGCAGTGGAATACAAATCCCCAACCTCGTATTCTTCGCAATCAATGTTTCCTGGATCTGTCAAAAATTGTGGAATCTTCCACTCTCCATCTCATCCAACTGACACATGTCCACAAATTCAATAGGATCATTCCGATTCATCTAGGCCAATGGAGATCAATGCAGCATATGCTCAGTGGAACACCAAACCTCAACTATCAGTTTGTTAGAATCTTCAACCAACTTAACTTTGAGCCCTTCTCTTATTCCTATAACCAAGGCATTAGGTATGGTATTCCCATATCTAATACCCCTCAATTACCTCCTCAAAAACCAAAATACTTTCAATATGGTCAAGGAGTTGGTAACTTCCAACAACATTATCCTTTTATCCCTCAACCTCAAAGGAACAATCCTCCTCCTGGATTCCATTATCTTTGTCAGCCTTCCCAATTCCAAAACCAATAAAATATCTTTCCCAAGAACCAAAATCAAGGTTATCCCAATTCGGTACAAGCCTCTTCTTTTAAGAGACCATGAAAAAGTTCAGTGGAAGATCTTCCCTCTTTTACCCATTCTAGCCTCAAGAACATTAAAACTCAAATTGGTCAACTTGCATCCCACCTTAGTCAGTAGAAACCATCAAATTCATCCCAACTCCCATCTCAACCATTACCCAACCCCAAGGGTAATGTAAATGAAATTGCACTTAGATCATGAAAGCAACTTTATATGCCTCAAGATAACTCATCCAACCCTTCTTTGAATGTTGACATAGAAAATGAAAAGAAAACTGAAATTTAAAAAGGAATCTGAATCCATTCCATCACCTCCTTCCATTCCACATAGGAATCTAATTCCTTTCCAGCAAGATGTCTCTAAACCAAGGAAGTCATTTGAACCTGATCCTGAAATTCTAGACATGTTTAGGCGTGTTGAAGTCAATATTCCCCTCGTAGATGCCATAAAACAAATAACTATGTATGCCATGTTTCGTAATGAATTTTTCACCCACAAGAGTCAACTTAGGACCTTTTAAAATATTTCCACCCAGCAGTCTATTCCCATAAAGTGCAAAGATCAAGGGACCATTACAGTTCCATTCCAAATAAGAATTTCCAATTTTGATGATGCACTCATAGACCTAGAATCCTCAATTAAGGTCATTCCCAAATATATATTCTCCAGCCTTGGTCTAGGTCCTTTACATCCAACGAGTGTTGTTATTCAGTTAGACAATCTATGAACAGTCAGTCCTATGGGAATAATTGAGGATGTCCTTTCCTGAGTCAATGATCTTATCTTCAATACTAATTTCTATGTGCTTGACATGGAAGGTGAGATGAACTCTTCTCGATTTCCCCTAATTCTAGGAAGAACATTACTCATGAATGCGAGAACAAAGAATGATGTTCATTCAGGCATCTTATCCATGGAATTTGGTGACCGACTAGTCAAGTTCAATATTTTCCAAGCCATGAGATACCCATCTAAAGATCACTCTGCAATCTCAATCCATGCTCGTGAGGAAACTTATAAGAGTAAATAGAACCCCAATCCACCATGTTCTTCATGTTCTAATGAAAAAGAATCTTCTCAAATTTTCACCATGATTAACCACATCATAAATGGTGAAGTTGATATGGACCTACAATTCATAGACTCCATCAATCTAGAGGAACTTGAAAAGTCTCTTGAATACCACATGTAATCTGATCTCTACTGCTCCACCTTGGATAGTATTAAGGAAAATGAATATGAAGCAACTAAATTCCCTTCATCCATTCATGAGATTTCTAACCCACAAATGAGAGATGAGACTAATCTGAAACCTCTTCCAAAAGACCTGAAATATGCATTCCTTTTTATTGATCACTGTTATCCTATCATTATATATACTTCAATTACCGAAACTGAGGAGTGCAAACTTGTTCAAGTGTTAGAGGAAAACAAAGAGGCCATAGATTGGACCATATATGACATACTAGGAATCAAACCTGCCCTTTGCATGCATCACATCAGTCTTGTGAAGTCATCCAAACCAATTATACAACCACAATGAAGACTCAATCCACTCATACATAAGGTGTTTAGGGAAGTGATCACAATGCTTCTTCAAGATGGTATTATCTACCCAATTTCTGATATTAAATGGGTTAGTCCAATTCATGTTGTAACTAAGAAGGGTGGGTTAGCTGTTGTCACAAATGAACATGGAGAGGTAGTCACAACTCGAGTGAAAAACAAATGGCGTGTCTACATCCACTATAGGAAATTGAATGTTGAAACAAGAAAAGATCACTACCCTCTTCCAATCCATGATCAAATGCGGGAACGATTAGCTAGAAAGACACACTATTGCTTTTTTGATGGATAAACCAGCTACTTCCAAATCCCAATCGCACCTCAGAACCACAAAAAGACTACTTTCACATGCCCCTTTGGGACATATGAATGTAGGAAAAGGCCTTTTGGTCTTTGCAATGCTCCGGAAACATTCCAATGATGTATGATGAGTATATTTTGGGAATTCATTAAACATTGCATGGAAGTAATCATGGATTTCTTCACCATTTATGGTGAGTCATTTGAATCTTGTTTGAATTCACTCTCTCTAGTCCTTCAAAAGTGTGTCAGGTGTAACCTTGGGTAAAATATTGAAAAATGTCACTTCATGGTTACTAAAGGGATTGTTCTTGGGAACATAGTTTAAGAAGATGGTATTGAAGTTGATCATACCAAAATTGAAGTGATCCATTCACTTTTTGAATGCACATCTTTTTGAGACATCCATTCATTCCTCAATCATGCCGGTTTCTATCATAGATTCATCCATAACATCAGTAGGATTTCTCTCTCACTCACTCGGTTACTAAAAAATGATGTCACTTTACATTTCGATGAGTTTTGCAAGAGATCCATCATTGAAATCAAAATTTCGTCTCACATCTACCCCAATAATCCAACTCCCAGATTGGTCCTTACCCATTGAATTGATGTGTGATGTTTCTGATAGAGATGTTGGGGATGTTCTTGCTCAACGAAGAGAAACAATTCCTCATGTCATCTATTATGCCTTAAAAATAATGGATGAAACTCAATATCACTACACAGTCACTGAAAAAGAATATTTATGCAGTGGTTTTTTCCATAGATAAATTTCATCCCTATCTCTTATGTTCCAAAATAATCATCTTCACAAACCATTTTTCTATGAAGTTCTTACTCAAGAAATGTCATTCCAAACTGTGGAAAATAAGATGTATCCTAATGCTCCAAGAGTGTTACATTGAAATAAACGATAGACTAGGAAAATAAAACCATGTGGCTAATCACTTGTGTAGAAAATCTAATTCTTCCCCTTCTGAAATCATCGATCCTGAATTCCCCACTGAGCACCTTTCTTCTCTCTCTCCAAATATACCATGGTATGCCCCAATTGTAAATTACATGGTTTGTGGTGTTTTCTTAAAAAGTATTTAAAATAAAAAAATGAAGTTGAAAAGTGATTCAAAATACTATTTTTGGGATGAAGATAATATTTGGAAAATTGGAGATAACATGGTAATAAGGAGATATGTCGATGAAAATGAACATTCTTCCACATTAGAATTCTGTTAATCACTTCCAGGAGGTGGCCACCTTGGACCACAATGGACCTCCTGAAAGGTCTTAGACTCCGGATTCTCCTGGTCTTCAATCTTCAAGGACTCGCATGAGTTATGTCAATCATTTCCCACTTACCAAAAGTTTGGCACAATTTCCAAGAGAAATGAAACACCCCAAAGCATTTAATTTTCTGTGAGATCATTGATGTTTGGGGTATCAATTTCATGGGATCATTTCCACCTACCAATGGATTCTCATACATCCTTTTGGAAGTTGATTATGTTTCTAGTGGGGTTGAGGCCAAACCCACTAGAAAGGATGATCCACATACTGTTATTGAGTTCCTAAAGACACAGATCTTCCATAGATTTGGCACGCCTCGTTCCTTGATATGTGACTTAAGAACCCATTTCTGTAATAGAACCATGGATTCTCATTTGAAAAAGAATGGGTTTGTACATATAACATCTACTGAATATCACCCCCAAACATATAGAATGGATGAAATTTATTATAGATAAGTGAAAAGAGTTCTTGAGATAATTGTAAAACCCAACAGAAAAGACAGGCCGGAAAGAATTGGTGAAACACTTTGGGCATTTCCAACTTCCTATAAAACTCCCATTGGGATGTCTCCTTTTAGGATAGTTTTTGGTAAAGCATGTCATTTTCTAGTTGAAATTCAAGATAAGTCATTTTGGGTAGTGAAAACATGTAATTTTGATCATGAAAAATACAGTGAAAAAAGATTGTTGCAATTTGCTGAATTGGAGGAGCTTAGACTTGATTCTTATGAGAATTCTAATCTCTACAAAGAAAAATCGAAGGCACTACATGATAAACACATCTTTAGAAAGGTATGTCTTGAAGGTGAAAAGGTAATGCTCTTCAATTATATATTTTAGCTTCAGCCATGTAAGATTAATTCTTGTTGGTAAGGTCCATTTGTTATTACTAATGTTTACCCATTTGGTGCAGTCCAAGTCCAAGACCACTCTTCCAAAAGGACATTCACAGTTAATGGACATAGGTTAAAGCATCACCAAGAGAGGATTCACAATCCTGGATCGACAACGACTTCCACGGGATCCCCAACATCTTCAGTCGACCTACCACTAGATGGAGATGGTGAACTGCCAAATCCAAACCAGGGGGCACCTCTTTCCCTTTATCTCTCTCTCTATCTCTTCCTCTCTCTACCTCTTTCTTCTTCTTCTTCTATCATTCCTTTTTTAGCACTTTTTTTTCAAAACATTTATTTTTCACTTTCTCTTTTGTGTGGTTGTATCTTTATAAAAAAACAGAAACAAAAACTGAAGAAACAAAAAAAACAATCACATAAAAAATACAAAAAAAATAAAGAGTCATGCTTACTCACCATCGAGTTTTGAAATTTTGTCCAAACATTTTTTGTAGTTAACCAATATGTTTTCATCCCAAATTTTTTTTTATTTTCATCATGACTTTGGATAAAGAATTTTGAGTCAAAATTAACAAATTTTGAATTCTCAATTTCTGATTTGTTAAATGCTTTTCAAAAACCGTGAGGAACAACATTTGCCTTCATTCCGAGGCCAACTATGGCCATCTTTTCAAAATGTATGTTTTCACCCCAATTTTTGAGTCTTGAGTTTGTGGATCTTTGATCTGAATTTCCTACTTTAGTGTGCATTAATATGATAGAGCCATTTTCCGAACCATATGAGAATCACAATAGCCAAATAGCCTCTCATTTCCCTTACATTAATCATCCTTTTGAAAGCCACTTAGAGCCTATGAAAACCATTACTTTGATAGCCACATTACAAGCCCAATAATTTTTCCCACCCAATATCATCATGGATTTTCATTGCATCTTTTTTTGATATTTTAGTGTGGGGGGAATGGATTTCATTATTTGGGTAAACTATTATTGATTTTCACTGAGTTATCATCTTCTTGAGGGCAGGAATCCATTTCAGTGTGAGTGAGATATTGTAATTAAGTGTGTTTTAGGAGATCTAATGTACTTCCGTTTATGTAATTTTGTAAATTTTATTGAAAAGTGTTCAAAAACATGATGAAAAAAATTGAAAAAAATGAAAAAAAGGGATGTGTCTTGGGTAGGTCAGAAATCACTCTTCCTAAACCATTGATCATTTTATAACTATTACAATTATTATCGTGAGGAGATCAAACATGGGATGGGATATAAGTGTGAGATCTATTTCAAGTTCAACTTTTGTAAAAACAATGAATAAAAGGAAAAGAAATAAAAGAACACTTTCATTATATTCTTATTTCATTTAGAGAAGTTTTGTGGTTTGTAAATATTGCATCTTCTCATTACCTTTTTATTTTCTTCATCTATTTTATCTTTCTTTACACAATCATTCCTTCTTAAATATTTGTTTTCACTTCATTCCATTTTTTATTTCAAAAAAATGTGCATTTCTGTTTCTATGTTGGTGTTTTAACCCTCTAGTTCTCTCTCTTAGATATTATATTCCTACTATCCCATAGCCACAGAAAAACCCCTTAATAGGACCTCTTGATTCTTGTGCACTTTGGACAGGAATTGGAAGCTGAGAGCTCTTTCAAACTCTAATATTTTCACTTTTTTTTGGTTAAAGAGTGAACCTTCACAAATAAATTTTATCATATTGAGATGTGTGAGTTTTTAGTGTCCACATTATCTATTTCTAAAAATGAACATAAAAAATGAATTATTTTTGGAAAATTGTTTCTATAACAAATTGTGGTGGAATTCATAATGGATGAGTGAAATAGTCTTAACCTCCCCAGATTGAAGAAAATAAAATTTTAATATTTGATGGTGAGTGAAAATTATTTTGTCATGTTTTTATATTTGTTGCACATGAGGTCATGCAAAATACTAAGTGTGGGAGTATTGATGTTATTAATATTTTCAAAAATTATTATATACTCCAATTACTTATTTTATATGAAATGTGCATAATTTGAGTGAAATATTAATGTTTTATTACTAAGTATAATTTTTATGATTTTTAGAAGTAGTCCAATTGAGTAAGTTTACTATTTTATTTATAACACTCGCCATAATTATCCAAATTGTGTGGTTATTTTTTTCGATTTCTAATTCCATTTACAACATTTCATTAGAAGGGATCGTGGGACAATTCTTCCATTGGATGTATCACATTTACCACACAATATGAACCAAAGAATTTGTGAAGAAACTGGACCATCCATGATTATTGAGTTACTGGTCTAAATCTATTAGCCCAAATTTTATGAAACTCTACCTTATGTTCGTTACTATCCAAATTAATCATGGATAAAAATATCAGTGCCCAACTCCAAAAACAATGGTCCCAACATATGCTTTGATGTCCAGACCTGCATTCTGGCCGAGAAATAAAATCAGTATAGTATGCATGACATATCTCATGATGTATGCATCCAATAAAGTTGATATCATTCAGTGTGAAAGAGGAGATATATTTGGCCGACGATGTTGAAGAATGAATTTGGATTTGATGGCATCTTTATTTTACAAAACACTTTCACATTTTGGACATCAAAAAGACTTGATTGAAATGGATAGATTAATATTGTTTAATCCTACGGCCATAAATTTGGCTAAATAGGTCTAAATTCCTCCATATATTGAGAGTAGTCAGAAAAATTTATTATATACATCTTTTAAGAAGGATTTTTCTCATCATTCAGCTATCGGAATAGCCGACATGGGGATGAAAGTGGAGGAATAGATTGGTAATGCAAACAGTCCACTCCTTGGGCTATAAATACTCTACCCTTCTCTATTTGAGAGGGGTTGTCATTTCAGAAGAGAGGAGAACATATTGGCACGACCAAATCCTTGAAAAAGGTTTTTGAGGACCTTCCATACTCAAGTTTTCACTTGAGAGACCTTCCCTCCTCTCTTTGTTTTCACTTACTTTCGTGTTATTCGTTTTGGTAATCTTGTAAGTCTCCTTCATTGTAATTCTTTTTTAATGAAAGGTAATTCTTCAATATCTCTTATTCCCATCCACATTTTGTAGTTTAATATTAATGTTCTTAAAATAGTTTAAATTTAGTTGAATCCCCTTCCCTTCATTCGCTTCCTCATTCATTCTAAAATCTGTTTTTAATTATCATCATTGTTCGTCTGTGTGTGTTCGACGTACAACTCTTTTATAATCCCTTTATTTTTCTTCTATTATTAATTTATCATCACAATTATTATAACCATACTATTAAAAACCCAAATGGATATGTAAACATTTCATTGGGGTGAGTCAAAAATTATTTCTGTTAAGTCATTGGGAGTATTTGCTCGATGAGTATTCGTTAATTTATCATTGTGTAAGTTGGGATTAATATGTCATCGATTAATGACATATTTTTTTAGTATGTGGTTTCCATGTATTATTGGAACCATAAATTCACTACCATAAACAAGTACTGATTGGGAGTAGAATCCTAGTTTATTTAAGGCTTGGTTTAAAGCTTAACACATATGAATTCTAATCGACGTCAACATGTGAAGTGGGTGTTAATTTAAATGCAATATAAAGCAATGATCAAGGATATCAGAAGCTTAAATCCATAATAATGAACTCACCCCAATCATTATAAATTTGTTAAGACAATTATATTCAATTAATCATTTCAATTAACCACTACAAAAACCCCCCGAAATAAAAATACAATCAACTAAAAACAAATGACTATTACAAAGTATCATCGTTGAGGATTCGACCCGAGTGCTGCTATACACATAAATAGAGCACCCGGACATTGACCGGTCTATAGGAGACAATCGGTCGTGCATTTCAGCAACTCAATGTCATATTTCCACATCCACATCCAGTTTTTGAAATTGAAAACATCGCAACTCAGTTTCATATTTATACCATTTCCACAACACCTTGTTGAGAAAAAATATCAAGTCCGTAAAAAAAGGATATGTGAGAGAACAGAGGGGGTCTTAACTGATATCGGAGAGTCAGATGATTTTGTAGTTCAGAGGTTTGGTGTGAATAATGAACAATTCTAGGTTGTGGGTGAGAGCACGTCTGGACTCAGGACTTGGGATGGTTTTACATTGCATGGTGGTGGGCTTGCAGATGCCGAAGCAGGGGAGAATGTCGCCCCAATTGCAGCACAACAGTAATCCGTGGTGCGAGGACACTAATATCATGATAGGGAGAGACACGAATTCCATGGACAAATCCAATTTTGAGGGAAGGGGTAACACGGAAACGCAGCTGATGCTGTTGTTCTAGTGATTTAGTGGACATAGATAACCGGAAAGTGTTCGGTTTCTGAGAGAGTGGAGAGAGGAGAAAGTGGAGTGGTAGGTGACACGATTCCAGTACATGCACACCAGTCAAAGAGTGTTTATAATGTGAAGGTGCATCCAATTTAGGTTCTCCAGGATGATTTTAGGAGGCAACGGTGCCTGCTCCTTGAGACCCACCATGGACTGATCTTGAAAAAAATCATGGGGGAAGAAATATATGGGTTTGATTTTAATGGATTGGATGAAGAACTGATCACAGGGTTGTTGTTTTAACATCCTAGACTGGAGTGAGGATGGAAACCTATAGGTCTCAGTTTTATCTTAACCCCAATCTTTTGTATCATTGCATTTAGGAAACTCACAGATATAAGATTTAGGGAATTCTATAAATTATTTAATAATTTTAAAAATACTACTAATGTAATACTTTAATATCTTTTTCCTAAAATACAAAAACGGGTTTTATCTTTCATTTACATCCTCTCCTATCTTTACATATTTAAATAGAAAATAGAAAATTTGAAATTTTAATATTCCTATATAAATATAATATGGACAGAATGAACAATAAATAATATTCTTAAGACTATGTTTATTTGAATCTATAACATCTATGAACCAATAATAATTTTAAATTAATCAAAATAGAACCGTTATGACCTAAACCCAATCTCAAATGTATTTTTTATCTAATACCTTAACCCAACATAATCCCGATGGATATTATAAAGATGATGCATTGGGTGCTCATTTCTATCCTTTTTCCTCATCATCTTTTTTTATAAAAATTATTTAAACATAGTTATCTATTACACATATGTGCTTTAACAATGCACAAAATGGCTTTTAACACTGTTAAAAAGCATTTTTAATCACAGAAATGATAGGATGGCCCCTTTATCAGTTCTAAAAGAGATCAGATAAATGAGTTCTTTTATCCGTACTTAAAAACACATATAAAATCTCCTCTTTATTAGCGCTATTTTAGTGCAAATAACGGACCCCCTTTATCAACACTATTTCGAGTGATGATAATCGCTCACTTTATCATCACTTTTAAATAGTGATGATAAAGGTCTAGTTGGCTACAATGTGATGTTAATATAAAATCACACCTAGCAAGAACCTATAGTTATATACATCACACCCAACAGAAAATACTATATACATTTAATTGACATCATGAATAATAAAATATCATGTCGTGGTATATGCAAAAAAACACTGTTATATATCAATTTTAAACAATGTTTTATATAATTAAATTTACAATTATCTAATAAATAGATTAAAAAATTAATGTTTCATATTTTGATGCCTGTGATCCCCTCTAAAAATTGTCCACCAATGATATTAATTGCCAAAAAATCATCCCAATTTGAGAAAAAAATTCTACTTATATAAATATTATGTTAATAATACTATAATGAAATAAATTAAACATTAAAACGAATTAATACATTAATAAAATGTCAAATTTTAATAATAGTGAGACGTTTTGAGTTATACCGGTCACATCGTGCATCATATTAAGATGGGGTTGATTCATACATGTCACAAATGAGTTATAAATCATTGTCTAAAAATATCAAAATAATCCTAATGTGTTTGACCAATTTTCAGAATGTCGCTCGTTCTTTTACTAAAATTAATATCAAATATAAATAATGGCACATTTGGATTTATACCGATCACACCGTACGTCATATTGAAGTGCAACTAATTCCTACCAATCAAAAATTACTTATGGATTGGTTTCCTAATGTATCAGAATAATCCGAATGGGTTAGTTAGGTTTTCAGTATGCCAGTTCTATTTTTTTACTAAAATGTCATTTCAAATAGAAAACACACATTTTGAGTCATACTTGTTGCATCGTGCATAGGTTTGACGTGATAATTTTTCATAAACGTCACAAATGAATTATGAATTTTCATCTTAAATTTTGATGACATTCAGAGCATGTGTGCTTGGTTTTTAGTGAGTGAAATGTTTTGAGTTAAAATGTCAATTTTTAACTGATAACAGACACTTTTAGTCATATTGGTCACAGCGTCTGTCAGATTGTGGTGTGGTTGATTCTTACATGTCACAAATGATTGGTATATTGTTTTCCTAATGTACCAAAACATTCTGAAATCGTGTTCTCGGTTTTCAGTATGTCAATTGTTCTTTTTTACTTAACATAATGACAAATTTAAATAAAAAGAAATATTTGATGTTATACCGGAAACATCATGCATCTTATTGAGGTTTGGTTGATTCCTACAAGTCACAAATGACTCATGGATCTTTTTCCTAAATTATCAAAACAATCTGAATTTGGTTTCTTGGTTTTCAGTATGTCACTTCCTCTTTTTACTAAAATGAATGAAAATTTTAAATAAGAAGAGAGACTTTGAGTTATACCGGCCACACCATGCATCATATTAACGTGATTATAATTCCTACACATCATAAATTACATATAGATCATTTTACTAAAGTATCAAAAAAATCTGAAATGGTTTGCTCAGTTTTCAGTATGTATGTTGTGTGTTTTTATAAAAATGTCATTTCCAACTAGAAAAATGCATTTTGAGTCATAACGGTCACATTGTACACCAGTCGGATGGGATACTACTTCATACACATCATAAATGACATATGAATCAATGTCATAAAGTATAAAGACAATCGGAACATGTTTTCTTATTTTTCACTGAGTGACACATTTTGAGTTATAATGTCAATATTAAAATGATAACAAACACTTTTTGACTTAACAGTGACACCGTGCATCATATTGAGGTATGGTTGGTAAATATACTTCACAAATGACTCATGGATCATTTTAATTAATTATTGAAATAATATGAATGCGTTTTCTCGGTTTTCACTATGTCACACGTTCTTTTTGCTAAATTTAATGTCAATTTAAAATAAATATACACACTTAAATTCAGATAGACCATACCATGCATCGTATTGATATGAGGTTGATTAATAATCATAAAAAATGACTCATGGATTGTTTTTCTAAATTATCAAATCAACCCGAATGTGTTTTCTTGGTTTTCAGTGGGTTTCACTGGTCAATGTCAGAGGGATTGCATGATTTCACAGTAGGATTTTTCATTTTCACTTTGTTTGGCCATGTTTGGATTTAGTCACAACATGATTTGGCATTATCAATGGGTTTTTACATAGTGGGTTTCATTAGGGATCAAATTGACATTTTCAGTGGATTTTGATTTATTAAAAATCGTCAATGTTGTGGGAGTGTAGTGTCAAATGCATGTTATATTTTTCTATGTTTTACCATTTTGGGGGGTAGTACCCTTTAGTCTTTTGTATTTTGATGTTTTCATTTTCTTCTTCTATTTAAAATGTCTATAGAAAAAGAAATTATAGATTATATTTAAAGTATTTTTTTATGTTAGTTCGGTGGTATATCAGAAATTTGTTTCTATCCGAGAGAGTATGTTGAATTTTTTAGTTACTATATTAGAGATTATATTTGAAGTTTGTGTACTGTTACTTTTGTGGTAAATATGGAATTTTTTTCCTCTAAGACAATATACATAATTTTGTGGTGTATGTTTCACCAAAAAAAATATACAGTGTTGTTGAATTGCAGAAGATCCTATAGTTCTTCAATTATAATTTCACTGGAATTTCCTACGGAAATTCCACATGATGTTTCAGTAGAAGTTCCACTCCAACATCCATTGGAATTTCCATAGGAACGTCCACTGGAACTTTTTTTTAGAAATTTCACTAAAACATTCACTATAACTTCCACTAGAAATTACACTAACACAAGTAGTGGCAAATAAATTCAATATATATATTATAATTTTTTTATTTATAATTTTTTTAATATTACTATATTTATTTATTTATAAAAAATTTTACCCAATTATGTAAATTTTATTATATTCTTTTCAAAATGATTATAAAATTTAAAAATGATAAATTAAATATATTTTATATAAATCATGTAACAATTGAAATTCATATTTTCTATAATAATATTTAACAAAAATAAGTTTATAAAAATTTCCACTGGAAGTTATACTTTTATTATTTCCCCAATTATGTAATTTTTATTTTCAGTTTTCTTTTAACATAGTTTATTCATTTTTAAATGTTAAGTCTATTAATCAATATAAAAATTAATTATTTCATAAAAATATTTTTATTATAGTTTAATTTATATTAATATATTCCTTAGTTTTAGACATATACAGTTTTTTGTAGTGTGGAACTTCTTGTAGAACTTCTAGTGGAAAATTTATTTCATATATCTTATAATTTTTTATCTATAATTTCAGAAATATAATTATATTTTATATATTTGTAAATATTTATTTTTAAAATTATATAATTTTTACAAACATTTTTATTCATATAGTTTCAACATTTCCAAATGGATTAAATCCAACTATAAAATTAATGTACATTTCATGAAATTAAGCTTTTTCATTAGAGTTTGTTCCAATGCTAACGATGTAGATGTTGTAGTAGCTTCCATTAAACAAATTATTGGGATGACGTTAAAATCACTTGATGATGAAAAATGTTTTTATTTCATGTATGGGTGAGTAAATGGGTTCAGTGTACGCCAAAAATACTTGTATACAAGGAGAAAGGAGAAATAAATTATCACATCATTCCTCTATGCATATGACAAAAAGGTCAAAGGAATGTTGAAAAACCTAATAGCATGGTGAAATTTCCTTAGACCGAGACACGTACAGGTTTCCTTGAGAAAATGGGGGTTAGTTTGAAGTATTCTATGAAATATTCAAGTATTATATTTGTTGAAGGGAATAGCCATACCTTGCATAACCACAAATTATTTCATATGATGTGGTCCCAAATAAACATAATAGAATAACTAGTAGCTGAGTTAGATGTGAATGCTTCACGTAGTATTAAATTGAATGATTTGATCTCCATGATGATAATTATTATAGGGGTATAAATGTAATTTGGTACATGTATGTCGATCAGTTAAATTTTTTATGTTCTAAATGCTATATTGAATTGGTTCATGGTGATTCAGGTTGAATGTAAGAGTATCTGGAATGATAAAGTCAAGACAATCCATCATTTGTGTATATTATACAATTTGACATGAATGGGTAAATTTGTAATATTTTCTAGTCTAATAAAAATATTATGATAGATTTTGATTTTTTAGAGATGTTGTTTTTTACACCACTTCTAGTACTAATAAAGAGTATAGACCCTTAGGTGTATTTGTGTTATTCAATTATCATCAGGAGACTATTGTTTTTGTAAAATATTTATTATATAATGAAACCGTGACTATTTTTCTTGGTATTTTAAAAACAATTACAGTTGCATCACATGAAGTTGACTCGAACTATATTTACTAATAAATATACAAAAATGGGATAATAAATTTCTTGACTTTTGTAGGAACCTAACATTTACTTTCTTCGTGGAATTTGATGAAAAATGGAATTAAACATTTATGTAATTGGATGATGGGGGATATAGATTTAAAACTATATTTAATAGGTGTATGATACAATACCATGATTCATATCAATTTGATTAGGTGTGGGATTCCCATAGATAAGAATATGGTGATGGTAAATCATAGTGGTTAGATGATGTATTCGTGTTTTAAGAAAAGTGGGTCCATTTCATTTTAAAATGCTCTTTAACACTGGTTTTTTATAGTACTCAGTTAAGTCAATGTTATAAGGGATTTCATAATGATTTTTTTCATTTCACATTAAGTGTTTTTGATTTCATAAAGTAGTTAGATCAATTATTGGAAAATATTGATATCATGATAGAAAGGACAAATTTGAGATGCATGAGAAGTTGTCTCGTAATCTTTACCCTTACCATGCATTGATGTGCCATGTTTCTACTTGATATAACCCTATATTATTTTTATTTATTTCAACATGAATATCAAATGACTAGTGGTTATTTTCTGATATCATGTATTGAAATCGGATTTTAATTCATTTAATTTATTAGAATGGTTAGTTGTCAAGTTGAATTCAGTGTATAATATGAATCTTCTAATGAATTTTTTCAATGTTATTTTTGAATGTTAGACTATGTTTGGAATCTATTTTTTCATGTTTTAGAAAAAATTATGATAGGATTGATGTGAGATCAATACGTGAAAAATATATTTTGGGGAGGTGGACTCGATTGGCTAGATCTATTTTGATGTTCAAAGGAGATTTTTCTCAAGTAAACGTTGATATAAAATTAGTTATTGCAAAACATTATATATATTTAGCACAAATATAAATAAATATGATTACCCTTTCTTGGGAGAAAGATTCAGGTTATGACATTTCCTTCTATAATTTTAAAAATTATAAAAAAATAGTTGACTACCAAAAATACAACCATAGATAGAGTTATTGGCCATGATAGTTCAAACACGATTTAATGAAACTCTTATTTAAAAAGGGAACAAAATAGGAACGATGGATATAGATATGAAAACTTTTTAGAAAATGTATACCAAAAGAAGACATAATTGAAAAGAAATAGGAGCAAGTCAAATGATATAATTCCGATATGATTTAATTTTATGTTGTGTTTAATTTATAATATCATTCTTCTGATGGTATTATGGTATCTCATATCATTTTTCTTTGTACTCATCGAATTTCACGTCAAGTAAGATCAAATTTTGTTGTTGCAACTATAAAAACTGTTGTAAAGGATATTTTCTTAGAAACATTTTTTTCTAAAATTATTTTAATTGTTTTGTTTCTCTGTTTCATGAATACTTGTCAACCAATTTGGAACATCATATTTGGAGGTAGATTTCCATAGAATTAGAAGAGGCCGAGATGTATTGATAGTGGATGACAATTGATATTTTTCGTAATATTGTGTTGTCTCCACACCATGTATCAGCTATTTTAATTTTTAATTACCGCATTGAACCCTTTATGGGATGCAAGAATTCTTACTCCAGTTTTAGTTGTAATGGGTTGGGATACTAATTAAATAAATTGAAATTTGAATGAAAATTTTCTGTTTGAATAAACAGAGGCTATTTCGATTCCTTTTTGAATTGGGATACAATTTCAACAAAATATAAAAGTGATGTATGCAAATATAAAAGTGACACAAGTGAATATCACAACTTCTATACTATAAATATTAATATAATAATTTTTAAAAATAATATTAAATATTAGAATAACTAATATTCAATGCTTATTTTGAATCCATGTTCATCTTAATGCTGAAACATTGTAGAATAACATATTTGATAAAAAAAATTAGGGAAACTTCTCTATGGGATAATATTTAAGAGGATAGTTTTTTAGATATTTTGTCTTTAAATAATGGAAAAATCAAACCTAATACATTATTGGATTCCCCCAAACTACATCCGTAAAACCAATTACAACAACTAAAACCAAATAATTCACCAACCTTAAAAACAACTCTCTAATGAAATATAACATTTCAAACACTTCCCATTGAAAACACTCTAATAATGTAACCAAACATATAATCCACATAGTAAACATAAATATCTAGAATATAATAAATTTTATCATTAATATAATTAATCTATAAAAGAAAAATTAGCAACCTCAACATGGAAAAAATATTCCCCTTAGAAGAATAAACTCATAATATTCCCTTCAATATTATATAAAATCAAAATAATACCTATATAATACAAAAATAACATCAATATTAATATTTAATTATCAACATTACTTTTGGAAAATCATCAATACCATGACATTGAAGCAGTAAAATGAAAATATAGTATCAAATAGTATTGTATTGATGAAATATCCATCAATGAACAACCTAAACAATCATGACCACATAATCACTAATAATGATATATCGATACAAATAAAACAAACACCACTAGTATATATTTAAAACCTAAAATAGAATCTATATGATTATAAATATATGGAAAATTGAGAACTCATTATTGAAACAAAACCCCCTAATTAAACAATTCCATTCCACATACAACAATAAAAATATTATATAGAAACAATAAATAAACATTACCGAACATCCATTTAACTAAAACCAACAGACCAAAAAAATCTACCACACTGGGAAACATTACTAATATTAATGACATAACCATAAAATAGTTATATTAAATAATAAATTCTGAAATACCATGTGATGTAACAAAATTGAAATCATACAAAATATTTCTGACCTCAATAGATGCATGGAAATAATTAGGGTAAACTGAATTCATTGAAATGGACAATACCATACTTATATCACTAGATGACATTATTCCAAATTCATTTCCACCACTACCAATTAAAAATATCCATCAATAATTCATTTTATAACTAAATTTAATGGATGGTATGAAACATAATCATTTAAATTTAAATTTTCACAATTTATAGTCCAACGCTCTTAAAAAATTAAATAAAGGAGAAACCAAACCATTTGAATGTTGAACTCTCCACTAAAAACATTTTTAGTTATTTAATAGTACCCATTCTAAAAACATAATAAATAATTCAATATTACCCTCTAGAGTAGATTCTATATGAGTCAAGGATCTAATAAAACCACTTATAGAATTTAAATATTAATATTATGAAACAAAAAAGAAGATATAACATAGAACGATTCATCTATATAAGGACACAAAAATTAAAATTCAATTCCTATTTCATATCACAACCATAAAACCATGATATATAAATATCTAACGGCATAAAAAATTCAATTACAGTTTCTTTTAATATCCATAAAACTGGGATTTAGAAATTATTAAGAATTTAAGAACCCATTCAATTATAGTTTGAGGTCATGTCCAAAAAACCGCGATGTTTAAATGATTATGTCGATGTCAATTGAACTGTTTCCAAGTGGAAACTCTTTCATATAAATGATTTTTATTTCCAGCTATTAGTAGGGTCAGTAAGGAAACAATTTACCATATAAAACCACATGTAATCAATTTCTTATTTTTCTATGGTCTTATAATATTATTGATCTATTTCCAACTTCTCTATATGATAGAAAATGATTATTCTATAGTCCAAGGCTGCATACCCCTATTGAGGAGTATCTTCCAATAGAACGGGACTATGAGAGCAGTCTTGTCTAAGTAATCAAGGATCCATTTATTGATGTTTTTTTATAAATGGTTTCTACATTTTTCAAAAATTTATTCCACTCAATTTGATTATTTTAAAATGAATTTCATGCTGAAGAGATTCAAATTTTCCATTCCTTAAGAATCTCTATGATAGTATTAACCTATACCAATAATTTGATAATAACTATTGTAGTAATTGTGAACATCATATGAAATTATTTAACAGATTTAATCAATTTTTGGTGGATAACATGAGACCACTTTGGGGTTTCCATGTCTCTCAAACAATCCAAAAAACTGATGAAACCCCAGATCAAGTAAGAACCTGTTGCTTGAAAAAACATTGTATCACATGTGAATAAACATAAAAGCATTGTTGTATCAATGTGATCCACTTATTCATTTCTCGTTATACCTTAAAAATGACATATTGTTATATCCTTTTCTTTAAATAATTTAAAGCCTATTTGAAATATCCCTATATACAATGCTACCGTGGATAGGTTGAAAGAGAAGGAGACTTCAATTTCAATTTCACCTTCAGTAATCCCAAATATCCTTTAGAAACAAACTCCATGTAAATTCATCTTTTCTCAACTAAATAAAAAAGAATTTGTTGTGGGAACAGAGTTATCCAATACACAAAAAAATATAACTGTCATCTTTCTTACAATCCTTTAATGATATAGTATTGGATATAAATTCCTAAAACATATTATAAAAAGGACTATTCTGAAAAGAAAATTTCTGACCTTATTTCAATTTTTGATTGGTTTCCTATATAAATCTTTGAAAATAGGTCATATTGGACATAAAATCCAAACCTAAAAATTAAAATTAAGAACATTACTTTCAAATACCAAAAAATACAAAAGGACTAGAAAGAATAAAAAATTTCATGCTAAATATAGTTAAAATTTCACTATAATATAGAAAACATATTTTTCGGGGGCATACAAAAATTATAGTATATGTTTGATATATAGAATAATATTGGAACCACTAGTGGAAGTTCCACTGGAAGCCCTGTGGGAAAGAAAAGAATGACCTATTTAGAAGGACTGGATGTTGATGTTGAATTTCTAGTAAAAAATCCATTGGGAGTTTTGGTAGAAGTTATAGTGGAACCTCTAGTGGATCCTCCAGTGTATGTTCTACTGTAAAATAATGACACTAAATTCACTTCTGAATCATGAATAATTATTTCAACGTTTTATTTTGATTATATAAATTACAGCACATGTTTGGAAGGTAGAAAATGACATTAAGTCCCACTGAATCTTCTAGTAGAAGATCTAATAGACCTTCCATTGGATGATCCAATGGAAGTTCTAGAGGGAAATAACAACATGGGTTATTTACTTAAGGTATATTTTCATTATAATTAGGTATAATAGGTTCTAGTGAATGTTATAGTGGAACTACTAGTGGTAGTTATAGTGGATACTATGATGATAAATCATGGGATGTTATAGTAGAACCTCCAGTGGAACATTCCATGGAAATTACAATGTGAAATAAAAACACACAATTCCTTTATGATTCTTATAAAAATATTACAAAAACTATTTTTTGTGTGGATTGAAAAAAAATAAATTATAGGTTTGAAAGGTATAATATGATTGGAAGTTCCACTAGAACATCATGTGGAAGCTCCACTAGAACTTCTAATGGAGGATCCAATGGAAGTTAAATTGGGAAAGATAAACACAAATTTTTAATTAAGGTATCTTGGAACTATAATTACCTAGAATCAGTTCTAGTGAAAGTTAAATTTTATAAAATTTCAAAAGTTACATTATTCATGTTGTTACTGTCCACATGAATAGTGTAACTTGTGAAATTTTGAATACATTTTTAGATAATTATGCTTGATTTCATATTACAATTATCTCATTAAAAGTATGTGATATTTCTGTCATTCCATGACTCTTCAAAAAAAAAATTTCATTGAAATTGGTTTAGAAAACAAAATTTATTTTATGAAACTACATCAATAAATGTGGTTTGTTTAAATTTTAAACACAATAATTATTTTCATTTCATCCAAATATCCTCTATTACATGTACACTAATTTATTTTATAATAAAAACAATACATTATTTGTACCTATTCTACAAAATAATATTTTATATATGATTTTTATTATACAGACTATATGCATATTAATAATTTATATTATTTTATATAATACTATATATTGATATTAAATTTTATCTAATATCATTTTAATATGTTGGGAATGACTGATCTGCAAACTACAGCATCAAAAACTATTTTGTTGTTCTAATGATAGACTAATAGAAGTATGATGGATATATCAACTGAAAAGTTTATCAGTATAATAACATCATAGAAAACCAAATATTTGGAATTTCACATTCCCCTTCGACTGAGTGTATCAAAATTAAGTAATAAAAACTCTATACTCACCACCTAAAGTCATCCTCATAGCCACTCCCCAATAAAAACAATAAATGTATCATAAATAAATTTAAAGGTAAAACATACAATGGAAATACATGAAATAAAATATAAAACACAAAGTTTAATTTTCTTAGGAATATATCCTTCGTGCATGGGGAAACCACATTGCTATTTAATTTTATTATTACTAGAAGAATACATCTGAAAAATAGATTACAAAGGAGCATAATCATCATTAAATTATCATCTTTCCAATAGATGCCCACTTGTACCGCTGTTTTTCCTTTTTTCCTCACTATGTTAACCCAAACATTTCACTGAAGCTATCATGCAATAAAATACATAGCACACCCAGTATAATAAATTAAAAGTTCATTCTTGAAAACTCATTTAAAGAGACATGAACGATTGAGAATGTTTACCTACTAAGTGACCCATCATCCATAATGATCTTTCGAACCTCTCCATGATCTATAGTAGAACCATCATTAGATGAAAAAACCAGATGGACATACTACTATGGGATAAGATCTGTTTCCACTACCATCATATCGAGTCCAACCATATACTGCTTACCAAAATTCTGGTGAATGTAATTCTGATTCCCAAACTTTGGATGCTTTGAACTTTTGATGATTCTAACATCGGATTCTTAGAACAAGACTTCACATCCCAATAATATCCCACTTGAAGACTTGTTCTGGAGAAGACCTCAATAACCCTCCAACACTTATTATTATGTAACATTCCCCATTTATTTCCTTCCCTGATTTGTGTTCCACTGAGGCATTATGTTGCCTCAGGATTTCCTAAACAACTATCTTGGTGAATATGTATTCCATATTTTGGATTCCTTCTATCATTGGTTTCTCTAGATCTGTTTCCTATGAGATGTTTATAATGAAATGGTACATCAGGTCGATATAATTTTTTGAACATCAAACACCATATTATTATCCATATGGATTTTACTTTGGTTAGTAGAATAATGTAATGATTCTGATTGAACACTTAATAGATCTTTTACAATCTATTTAACCATTTCATTTAAATCACATCTTTCGTTGCAACTATGTACTCTTCTTTCATTATACTTAATGTAAGGATCTTCGGATGTCAGGACATCCAACTATCTGTACCACCTCTGTATGTAAACAAAAAACCTATTATTATCTTCCAAGTATCAGAATATATGTTGAAGCGTATGTCCAAATAATATTTTTACAGATATTTCTATCCTAATCAATGCACTAGATATTATTACCCATTAAAGTACCAAATGATCCACTTCGCATCCTCCCTGTGAACATTCCCTAATTTCTCAATATACGGACTCATTAATCTCATTGTATGGAAAATGTCCAGCTAAGTGAAAACAATTTTATACCTCAAAATTGTAACCACTGATGTATATTATACTTTAAACATTCTCTTTTACTCAACATCAATTTATGGTGGTTGTGGCCTAGATAACACGATGTGATCCACATGAGGGGTTAATATTGGTTTACTTCTGGTCACCCCAGATTATTCTATGATCTTTAGAATATTATCTTTTTGAGATAAAACTAATTTCCTAGTTTTATTGTATCCCTCCTTATCCCTCAAATCTATTTCTGCATTCCAAGACCTGCAACTCAAATATTTTGGAAAAATCACAATTCAATGTTCAGATTTTCCAAACAACTGATCCACCAATCAGTATTCCATCCACATACAAATGAAATATGATGAATTTATCATCTTCCCATTGATATTTATAAATATAATGACATTTATTCCACTTTTTTAATCCATTAAAATAATTTAATTTTCAATTCCGTTATTTTTGTCCTTTATTCATTCTGTAGAGGCTTTTCTCCAGTTTAAAAACCAAATTCCGATGCGTAACTTCCGTTACACCTATTTTATATATCATTTAATTATTCTATTCTAAATCACTATGATGGAAATAGGTCTTGTAATCAATCTTCTCTAGATATATAAATTTTGATGAAACCAATTTTTACACTAATCTTATACAATAATGTTTTACTATTGATAATAAGAATTCAGAGAAATCATATCATTATGGTGAAACCCATTCAATAAAAGTCATGATTTGTATTTTTTATTCCATAAAACTATTCCTTGATATGGTAAACCCACTGTTTCCGACGCTTTCGCAAGGGCGCGCGCCCGTCCGTCCGTGGGGGAGGACGCGCGTCGCTTCTGTTGCCCCGCATTCCCGCTTCCCAAAGGCGGGCGGCATTCGCTCCTTATTCAGGGACGTCTGCTCCTTGATCAAAACAGGATGATGGGATGTCGGTTCTTCCTCCTGTGGATTCCTCCTCAGGACTCGTCACCTTGTCCGGGTCTCCCTTATTGATTTAATACGTAGTTCGTGAAACCATTCCCAGTGCCATGTTTCCATGGACGCCGGTTAATTACACTGCTTCTGTCGGGACATTCCAAAGGGTCCAGTCAGGGTAGCAACCTTCAGTCAGGGGAGTAGTCACGTTGATGCATCAGTAGCGTGTCTGGATGCTGGGGTACCTGGCATGTCTGTCTGTTTATCCTTGACCACAAGGCTTCTCGAGGGCGTGGAAGCTCGAGGCATCCCACATCATGCGTGGGGAATTATATGTCGTAGACACATATCTGAGGTTTTCCTCAGCTTCCCGTTCTCAACACAGGGTATGTTGCAAGTTTAACGTCCAACGGAGACGGATCGACCCAACCAGAGCATTAGCTGGGATAGATCGGATTGAGGGATCCTCCTTGAAGGGATATCGATACCGGGGCCAGCCCGTGGGCGACCGTGAAGAAGAGCGTACCGACATGGTCTCACCAGGATAAGACGGTCCGGGCGAGAATCGGAACGGGTGGTAGGATAATGAATGGAGTGAAGGAGAGTGAAGTGGGACCATCGCAGGGGCGACAGTGAAGTTGGGCTTGAGCCTTGATGAGGCTTCCTACGTATCCCCGTGGCAGGGAATCAAAGTCTGCGTAGATCAGGATGACGTCGATAAGCTGACGTGAAGGTGGACCTCGGCCCGATGGGGATTGTCAGCGTACCGACGTGAGAGTAGACCCGTGGGTCCAATAATGGTGGGCTTGAACCTTGTGAAGGTTTCCTACGTACCTTGCCTTGAAATGGATCAAAGTCCTCGTAGTTCAGATTAGGGAATACAGTTTAGCATCGTGCAGGACGATAGTGAACCCTGGCGTGAATAAACGACGGGCATTGGGTGTCGGTGAACCGACGTAAATGAGGGACCTTGGTCCAATGGGAGATGGGGGCTTGGCACACCGACAAGGAGACGGTCTGGGCCAATGCTCGTTGGTCTTGAACCTCAGGGAGGCTTCCTACGTACCATGCCTTGACACGGATCAAAGTCCTCGTAGTTCGGATTGGGGAATACAGTTTAACGTCATGCGGGACGTGGGTGAACCGACGTGAATGAGGTCGGGACAACTGGATGGTGGATTTGAACCTTGTAGAGGATTCCTACGTACCATGCCTTGAAATGGATCAAAGACCTCGTAGTTCAAGTGGGATGGGTCGCAATGGCTTACCACTGGACCGGAGTGCAGTTTAACGTCGTGCTGGACGGGGGTGAAGCCCGACGTGAAAGACGGGTGGGCTTGAACCTCATAGAGGATTCTTACGTACCATGCCTTGACATGGATCAAAGACCTCGTAGTTCAAGAGATGAGTCCATCAGTGAACCGACGTGAAAGTAGACCCGGGGGTCCACTATTGATGGGCTTGAACCTCATAGAGGCTTCCTACGTACCATGCCTTGACATGGATCAAAGTCCTCGTAGTTCGCAAGGGAATGCGCAGTTTAACGTCATGCTGGACGGGAATGAGACCCGACGTGGAAGAACGACGGGTGGGCATGAACCTCGTGGAGGCTTCCTAAGTACCATGCCATGGCATGGATCAAAGACATCATAGTTCTGGGAATATTAAGGGTCAGGTTTGGTGCTCACTCTAAGCCCACGTGAGTCATGCTCGGTGTGAGAAACAAGAGGTTGCAAGGACCTGACGATCACATCGCGACGGGTTTGTCCGTGAGAAGCGAAGAGGGGCTTACGCATTGAGCGGCCCATGGTGTTGGGACTTACTCCAGGATGGAGGCCCATGGCGCAACAGAGCGCGAGAAAGGTGGACCTTGGTCCGACGATGGGAGGTGCCTTGTTCCCTATCACGCCCTCCACTGACCATGGTAGTGGGGAAGTACGAAGATGCAGAGGTGCAGCCATCCGTTGAGGGGGGCTAGGGTCGCCCTTCTCTTACGAACATACGCCACTCCGACAAGGAGGATCTCATTCCATGTGAGGAAGAGTTCCATTCTCGTGGAGACGAGTGGTGTAAAAAATGTTCGAGTTGGGGGGACCCTTCGTGAGGGGCACGAGGTTCGATCACAGTTTAACGTCATGTGTTAAGGAACTGGTGCTTGGCAGTTTAATGTCCTGCAGCTCGGACGAAGTGGGTTCACTCCACACCCCTAGGACTTACATAACCGGTACCCTCTGGTCCTTGGGGAAGGGAAGGTACCGGTAAGGCCATGGTTAAGGGGGGTCGTGGAACGAACCATCGAGGGGCCCACATTAGCGTGGCTATGCGAAGAATCAATAGCCGTTAGCGTGCCTATGCGAAGAATCATTAGGCGAAGCAACGCTACAGGTGGTATTGTCCATGGGACTTTGAAATCACATCGTGCAAACCTGGAGGGCCGCACGGGAAGAGGAATCGCTAAGCAGAGGAGTGTGCTTTGAGAAGTGGAGTGCCTTGGCCATAGCATGGGGCGTAGGGGTGAGTGGAAGGTGCTTCGCGAAGTCGAACAGTTTTCGCGGAGCACTGCCTCGCGAGGAAGGGGTGCCTCGCGAAGCAGGTTCCTGCGGAGCAGTGTGCTTCGTGATGCATAGTGATCCTGCCTTGGCATAGGGATCACTATTATGGGTTGGGTGTTTCACGAAGCATAAACGCTCCACAGCTGCGCGGGTTCCCTTGGGAATCCCCTTCCTTCGCGAATTCCCTTGAGCCTCGCGAAAGGCATCCCTCTCGGAAGAGGGGCTCAAAACGAGACAAAGCAGAGTCGTCTCGAGAAGTAGAAATACCTCGCGGAGCTCATGATTCCCGGGGCAAAGAGTGCTTCACGATTTGGGAGAGGAGAAGCCGAAAGGTTGGATTGTCCGTCCTCGGGACTCATGGGGAGTCCAGTATTTATAGGGAAGGGGCACCGCGAAGAATGGATCGCGCGCCGCCTCCGGTGCTTCGCGGCGCGCTCGCGAACGTCAAATGGGTTCGCGGAGCATTACCGCCTCTGGTGCTTCGCGACGGCTCACGAACGTCAAATGGGTTCATGGAGCAATACCGCCTCTGGTGCTTCGCGGCGGCTCGCGAATGTCAAATCGGTTCGCGGAGCATTACCGCCTCTGGTGCTTCGCGGCGGCTCGCGAACATCATATGCGTTCGCGGAGCATTACCGCCTCTGGTTCTTCGCGAGGCCGCGAGGGTCGGGGCGCTTCGCGTGGGTGCTTCGCGGTTGTGCTTCGCGGCTGTGCCTCGCGAGGCAGCGCGCTGGCTGTCTTTTTCCTTCCTTTCTTTCGGGCCGTATTTTTGGCGCCAACAAATGACCCCCCTCAAACTTGGTGCCGCGGAGGGCGAAGGGTCGAAGTCTGAGGGAAAAATCGCCAAAATTGTCGGTGGTTCGCGATGCAACATCGCGAAGGGGGCCCCGCGATGCTCGTCGGGGCGCGGATCCGGACGCGCCGAGATGCTCCGCGCGGGTGAGGCGCGCCGCGATGCTCCGGGGTCGCCGCCTATAAATAGGGGGTCCGCCCTCTTTTTCCTTCACGTGCCTTACTTGTCTTTTTGTGCTCTCGATTTTGCGAAGCTCTGCGTACTCCGCGACAGCACTCCGCGAATCGAGCTTCGCGGCGAACCGCGGGTCTCCGACTCTACGTCCGCGCCAAGCGAACCTCTGTTTTTCGGCCTTGGCCGGACTTCGCGGCTTGGTCTCATGACTGATCTTCACGATCCGGCTTCGCGATCGAGCTGCGTGGTCGAGCTTCGCGATCCATCCGAAAGAATCCTTTTCTGAGGGCCAGAGTTAAAATGGCCCATCAAGAAGCTGTCTTGGGGGTCCTTGCAGATGATGCTCGTCGAGATGAGATGGCCAACCATCCGGGCTTAGGGGAGATGATCTGAAGCCACTCGGACCACACTTCTTTGACGGATCTGCTCTTGGAGGGTCAGAAAGATTATCCGCAGTGGAAGAAACTGTCGTTGTACGGCTTCGGGCTGAGGGATTACGTCTTCATCCCTGAGGCGAGTAGGGATGAACCAGCTTGCTGGTTCAGGAGCATACCGTGCCAGCACCAATGGTTCGGGGCAGCCGATGGTCACGCGCGGGAGGACTTCACACCCGTTACCACTGACTGTCTCTACAACCATGTGAATTACCTCGACGGGAAGCCATTGCTTCCGGAGACTTCCCCTCCCCTCTACCGTACCATGCTGAAGGCGGCATTGAAAGATTCGAAGAAGGGATGGTACGATGAGTGGGACATGCGCCAGGGCGGCAACTTTACTGATGACTGGGCCTGGGCCTACTGGGTAGGCGCCTCATGCGAGTAGTTCGGGGCCGAGTTCAGGAGAGTGGGGTTGTATGAGGCGGCATGGGCCTCCCAATTCCACATTTACCAACCGAAGCACCTAATGCCGGAGTTGCTGAGTAGATGGTCATCTAGGAGCAACACTTTTCACCTGCATCACGGGGAGGTGGGCATCAGCCTGTGGGATGTCCACCAGATTTCTGGGGTCCCAATCTTGGGGGCCATGTATGACGAGTTCCTCCCCGTTTCCAGCACGTGGGGGGATGCGGAGAAAATGCCGCGTCTGGCATCGGCGCTGATGGCGATTGTCCCTAGAGAGGACAAGGAGGAAGTGAGGGACGTCCACTTCAGGAGGTGTTTCAAATGCTTCCTGAACATCCCATAGAATCAAGAGTTCCCTCCGAGGCCTCGAACTTGTCCAAGGGAGGCCCAACGGGGCAAAGGGCACTCGTATTGGTGGGTCTTGGAGGACAGCCAATGGAAAACTTGGGGTTTCAGTGTCAGCACCGAGCAACAGCTGATAGTCAGGCTGGCGGCGTTCATCGCCGCTCTCATCTGTGGTTGGATCCTACCGGTGAGAGATACAAGCATGGGGGTACGACCCAGCTCGTTTATCATGGCGTCGATGTTGGCCATGGGGCAGCCGATCAACCTGGGGATCCCGATGCTCACCAAACTGTATAGAATGTTGCGGCATATTAGCGAGGGCAAGAAGCCGCCAAGGATATGCTGGCCCTTCCACCTCCTGTATGGGTGGATCGCATCACATATCAGGGAGATTTACGAATATCCAAACCCCATTTCGCCGCCGGGATCAAACTTTCGCCCCTCCATCCTGAACGCGGTCGAGAGATTCCCGTTCAAACTGGCCGTTCCGATGGTGCTGAATAGGGTGTGGAGGGAGGATGAGTTCAACTTTCATCCCTTCCCACTACCGACGGGGAGGCTTACTGATGATGGATGGGGAACGGAAGAATATCGGGCTTACCTCCTGGCCTTCCGAGGTGGAGTTTTGGTGGCACGAATAGATCGTGATCCGCTCTGTGAACCGTACACTCCGTATCGGTTTGCGAGGCAGTTTTGGTGCCTCCAGCGGCTGACCCCGCAGGTATAATAGGAGGTGCGTCACGAGGAGCACCCATGTGTGATGAGGCAGCTATGGCTCATATTCACACGTGAGGATGGAAAGATGCAGATCGCATTGCCTCCATCCACCGCCGCCTTCGGATTAGTGAAGGAGTACGCCATTAGTTGGGAGGCCGCTTATCCGGGGGAGATGCTGAAGCAACCAACGATCCGGGTTGGTGACGGTGGGCCTCCTCTATCTCGAGGTCGGGGTCGGAGGGCAGCTAGGGCCACTCGCGGTAGCGGGGCTGCCATGGCGGCGAGACCCACACCGACTGAGGGTATGGCAGCATTGGTGGATCCGGTGATTCCGGGAGAGCAGGGTCATCCGGAGGGGCGGCCACCGAGGGGATTCCGTAGGATATCCACTCAGGCTCCGGGGAAGCGCCTGCGTCACATTGACATGGAAGAGGACGCCGTCTTCCCGGAAGCTTGGGACATTTGGGACGTCAACCGACAATTCCTCAGCCCATCCAAGATTTGGGCCCACCTGAATCACCTCGGGATGGAATTACCGGGTACAGGCCCAGTTCGGGCTGGATTCATGGCGTCTCCGGCGGAGGCAGAACAGTACCTGGAAGAGATGGAGGATTACGTCCACTCTAGTGGTGTCCCTCGCCCATTGATAGACCGGGTGAGGGTATTGTTGAATCAGACTGTCCCCCCATAGTTATTGGCTGCCGATCTGAGGGAGCGCTTCCCCTTGCCGGAGGAATCAGAGGACTCCTCTCGGGAGGATGAGGCTGGAGGAGGGAGCCCGCTGGAGGAGGGTGAGGTCGGAGACCGAGGCTCAGAATCCGACGATTTCGCGGAGGCTCTCGAGGTAACATTCCGAACTTCTCTCCTTACGATCTGTTCTTGAATCCCTATGGACTTCTCACCAATGTTTGAGCCATGTAGGAGGAACTTGTTCGTAGGCCTTGTTCTCGCTCCTTGGCGGGTGATGATGGGGGACCTTCAGAACCTGCGACTATGGCTGCGTCCAGTTCTGCGTCTGGTGGGACCAGGGGGCCCGAGGTGGCTCCTCTGGAATCCCCAGACCTTCCAACAGTATACAGGGGGCCTCGCCTCAGGGTCCCATCAGTACCGGCTCAGGAGCAGCGGTCGGAGGTCGATCTTCGTAAGTCTCCTCCACCGATCTCCTCGTTATCACATGTAGGCCATGCCAACTAACGTTTATGTCCCTCTTTGTCATGCAGTTCTTTGACTGGTGTGGGCTGCTGCGGCAAGGCTGGTCGGGATGTCTGGTGGCGTCCCTCCTTGGGGCATGCCAGTGATGGTGGCAATAATTCCTCCATCTCCTCAAGCTGTGACGCACATCATCAATGGCGGGTCCGCCAGCAGGGCCGTACCCGAAATCATTGAGGTGGACTCTGAGGAAGAGGATCAAACGGCCGGTCCCAGCTCTGTCGCGCCTGCTTCGGCACCAGGTGTCGCACTGGATTCGACACCGGATGTTGATCCTGCCGAGGATTTCCTGTGGGCGTATCACGCGTATGAGCCTTCCAATCGCGCAGACTGGGACGAAACAGCCTCCGATGAGGAAGACAGCAGCATAGTCCGTCGCCGGTCGTGTAAGCTGACCGCACTCTTTATAAAGGACACTCCCCAACCACAATGGCTGGCCGAAATGGATAGGATTCGCTCGCGATTGCGCGAACTGTGCGCTGGGGGAGTGGATGCCCAACGTCCTCATGCACTCATCCGAGATATTATGGCTGAGAAGATCCGGGAGCATGATCGTGGGCTTAGCGTGGGCTGGCAGCGGAGGAAGGCGACCAGCATCAAGAAGTTCCTAGAGGCTGGAGGTGAGGTTCAATGGATGCAGACCCGGGCAGACGAGCTTTCAGCCTCTCTTGATGCACAAACTGAGCTGGTCTCACGGTTGAAGGCCTAGCTGGCGGAGGCAAAAGAGCATATGAGGCAGACCTCTGAAAAGATGGATGTCGTTCAAGCTGATGTGGAGAGGGCCAAAGACAGGACTGACGAACTGCGCCCCGCCGCTGCGGAGGAGGAGCGAGAGCTAGTTCAGCGGTAGCAAGACTTGGATGCCGCAAGTCAACGGGTGGTGGAGCTGCAACGCTCTTTTGATGGGGTCAACCCGTCCATGGTGGAAGTCAACCCCCGAGTATTGTAACAAACCCAACACCCTTTTATTGGTACTTTCGTGCTTCCAAATTTTACCTTTGTTTTGAATGCCGTAGCACGCACGATTTCCACTGTCGAATTGCCTTGTCACATCCCTACAATGTTTGCAGGACGTTTGACGACAATTCCCCAAGCCAGTCCAGGTTCCCGAAAGATGGGGAAGGCTTGATCGGAGGAGGAACTTCCAGGCTAGCCAAATTACCATTTCTTCGACGTGCTCTTATGCACGAACGGGGCAACGCCAGGGGCGTTGAAATCGGTCCAAACAGATGAAAATGGGAAGTTTGAATCACGATACCCAAGATTCGGAACATGGTGGGGATGGAGTGACAATAAGGGACAACCGTTAACCTTGGAGGAGAAACGGTACCCTTACTGTGTTAGCCCGAAATGGGGACAACAAATGAGCATCGACCACTGACCATATTCGCAACGCGGGATTTTATCAATTTGTTGTCGATCAATTATTCGGGAGCGTTGGATCGTATCGGTAGGAGAGCCCTTGGGCGTAGTACCCAGGCCGTTATTGGGGGTCCCTCCAAACATGACCAGTCTTCCGGAACGTTGGCCCAGGACGGTAGGTGAGCCGATGCGGCATGAGACCAGGCCGTTAGGGGGTTCATTTAGACAAGAAAGAGGATGAGGGTCCGAATAAGGGGCATGCAAAGCGTGGAATATGGGGTGATGGCCTGTCCGAACAGAATCCAACACTTAGGTAGTTACGCCACCGTGGTGGGAGTACGTGTGATAGGCGCATCGGTTTGACCATAGATCATTCCTTTTTTTAGACAGGGCCTCTCTGGCAAGGGGATCCGTCACTTCCCAGTGGGATCATGGGGAATCTTGAACTTGTTCAGGGCAGAACCGCAGTTTATTGTCATGTGTTGAGGACATATAGACTCATGTAGTTTAACGTCATACGATAGGACGCGGAATAAGAGGAGAGGAAGCATGTGGCACGGTATATATGAAACCGACACGAATGAGGACTTGGAGTCCAAATCACACCACATACCCCTGGAGGATACTCTTCAGGTCGAGGGACCAAGAGTGAGGATTGGGCTGAGCCCGAAGCAAAGTGGTCGTGCATTCCCACGTACCCCATGAGGATGGGGATCAAGCCATACGTAGTTCTGAAAGCGCATTTTAACGTCATGTAGGACGATGAGCAGCCCGACCGTGTTGGTACACATCCTGCCAAAACTACTAAGCCCACGTGAGTCGTGATCGGTGTGGGAAACAAGCAGTAGTGGTGGGAATTTACCGACACAGAGGGGGGCTAGTTAGGGAAAAGGGACGCTCGGTGAATCCCGGCCCAGTGACACTAACACGATCTTGAGGCGCACCTAGATGCGCAAAGAGAAAGAGCCGAGTATGATGGAATTCCACTTGAACATGAGGAAGTGGAAATGTGTGAATCATGGAGCTCGAGAATCAGATAACGATAATGGCGGCATGATGAGGGAGGATAACTGCTGATGTATTCGCAACACAGCACCCTACCGCGTTAGCCTAGAATGGAGACAGACAAATGAGGGTCGACCGTTGACCATGTTCGAAACACGGGACCGTGTCACAAATGTTGTCAAATATCAGTAGGGACGTTGGCCCGAAACGATTGAAGGACCCTTAGGTCCAGCATACATGGAGAGCCCTTAAGCCATGTATCCATGTCGTCCGGGGGTCCTTCTGGACGTGGAAGAGGATGAGTATCCAAATAGAGAGTTCACGAAGCTTGGTCGTGGGACGAAGGGAATGTCTGCATGAAAGTCCCACACTTCGGGTTCTTTGTCGAAACACATCTGAATACGACAACGAAACGTATTAGAGAGAGGGAGAAGATTTCTTTCCCTTGGGGAGATCTTAGTTTAGGGTCGTAGAATTCGGACCATGAAAAGTTAAACTGGGCCCGCGGGGAAGTGCCCGGGCGCTCCTACGTATCTCATAGGGATGAGAATCAAGCCTTACGTAGTTCTAGATGGACATTAGACCAAAAATAGGTAAAGGGAGCAGGGGACGCATGGCATCAAAACCCGACGTGAAGGAGGACCTAAGCCCTACTTACCATGCATTCTCTGGGGAAATTCTCAAGTCGAGGGACTGAACAAAAGGTTAGGCTGGGCTCGCGGGGAAGTGCCCGGGCGCTCCTACATATCTTATAAGGATGAGAATCAAGCCATACGTAGTTATGGAGATGGTGACACGGTAAGATACCAGTGCCAGGGGAAAAGGAGAGTGCGGGCGTGGCCCTTGCACTAAAAGAAGCGGAATTTGATGTATCTTGTTTTTTCTTTAAGGTGAATGGTTTTTTTTTTGTGAAGCGACAGGCCTAGAGTAGTAGGCCGTGATGTCACCACAAGGATCAAGCCGTGATGGTCATTGAAAAATGGCATGGCACATGACCAATACCCAATGTGATGTCCTCTACAACGAGGTCACCACAATGCGGTGCCGTTTTTCATCGTGTGGCCAGGACGATAATGTCACAGTTTAGGGTCATATGATAGGACCAAGAATTCATTTTATCGTCATGCAGCGCCGACGTAGCAGAGACGATGCTAGGAGGGAAATGTGTGTAGTGTTATAAAACACAATTGACGGAGACATGATCCCACATCAGATTGTACGCCATCCGGAGAGGGAAACCTTAGGCCGAGGGGCCTACCCAGAGGTGGAATGGGGAGAGAGACCGGCTTCCTGAATGAGTTCTACCCGGAGACAGGGCATCTGGGCGGTCCTACATATCCCATGAGGATGGGAATCAAGTTGAACGTAGTCCCGAATGGGACTTAGTTTATGGTCTTATAGCTCGGACCATGGGAGCCCCAAAGGACGCCAGATTGCAGCTTTGTCCCCCTAGCATGCAAAGGTGCACTGAGGGATTTTTCCAAAAGTGTCGAGATTCCACCTGGACATGATGGAGTGAAAAATGATGTGAATCATGCAAAACAACATTCAAGTACTGAAGGGGCTGGCGTGACGACAGAGGATTACTGTTGACCATGTTCGCAACACAGCATCCTGTCGCGTTAGCCTGAAATGAGGACAAACAAACGAGCATCGACCACTGACCATATTCGCAACGCGGGATTTTATCGATTTGTTGTCCAAAACCCTCGGGGGCGTTGGCCCGTATCGGTAGGAGAGCCCTTGGGCGTATTATCCAGGCCGTTCTTGGGGGTCCCTCCGGGTGTGAAAGATGATGGAAGTATGAATAGAGGGGAACACGAAGCTTGAAAAGTGGAAGGAACTTGATCAAGTTGAATCTGACACTCTAGGCCCTAGACTAGAGTGCTCTTAATACATGGGTGAACCACTGCAAGGAGTCAAGGGACTCAACTTTGAGGGTGATCGAGAGATGGCAGGTTCCCGGGGGAAGGGGGCACGGTTCCCAAAACCTTGTATCATACCTACACCTCCCCCTCCTGGAGAGGGATAGGCCATCTGGCCTAGGTGACCGGGAGATCAGGAGATCACTATGAGGTGGGGATGGACCCGAATCTTAAACATCCAGGTGGTCCTACGTATCCCATGAGGATGGGAATCAAGCTACACGTAGTTCTAAAGGGTGCCTTTTAATGTCATGCAGGATAAGGAATATGAGGGCTAACTCTCAGAACGGGGTACGCGTGGTGCAGCTGTTGCAAACCTGACATGAATGAGGACATAATCCGACACTACGCCGCGCGGTCCCATGGCCGGGGTCCCAATGGTAGGACCCGAGAGAGGTGAACTTGCTGAACTCAAGCTGGACCCAAAGACAAGGGGTCTTGAATGTAGTTCCAGATGAGAGTCTTAGTTTATGGTCTTAGAGCTCGGACCATGGATGGTGACAACTCCCGAGTAAGCACAGATGTCAACCCAATCCCTAATCCCATATGAGATAAACTCGGTGTGGGAAAAAAGGGGGGTATCCTCATCGTAATACTTGGGGCGTCCATCAAAGGGGAGTTGACGGAGAGTTTCGAAGGACACCTTTGAAGCATCTTTTTCTCACAACGTGTAGACGTGCACGGAGGAAAAGTACCAAGAATCCTGAGACTCTACTTGGACATGATGAAGTGATGAAGGGTGTAAATCGTGTACCCGACATTTGGGCTTAATGGGTTGACGTGGCGATAGAGGAAAACTGTTAACCATGATGGAAACACAGCGTCCGTATCACGTTAGCCTAAGGTGGGAACAACAAACGAGCATCGACCGCTGACCATATTCGCAACACGGGATTTTTTCGATTTGTTGTCCAAAACCCTGGGGGGCGTTGGCCCGTATCGGTAGGAGAGACCTTGGGCATTGTATCCAGGCCGTTCTTGGGGGTCCCTCCGGGTGTGAAAGATGATGAAAGCCCTGCTGCGGGGATACGCAAAGCCTGGAAAGCGGGTGCGGACGTGTCCGAGTAAAGCTTGGCATTCCAGGTAATAAACCAGAGTACTCTTAAGCACATTGGTGAACCGCCGAAAAAAGGATCGACGAAACAGCTCAGTAGGGGGGGAAACATGGCGTGGTCATTATGAGACCGTCGTGAATGAGGACATAATCCCACACCACACCATATAATCCTCTCATGGTGGAAGGACAAGCCAAGGGGCCAGGATGGGAAGAGGATTCCCAAGAGATGGGGCTGGACCCGAATCTTGGACATTCAGGCGGTCCTACGTATCCCATGAGGATGGGAATCATGCCACACGTAGTTCTAAAGGTGTAGTTTAACGTCATACAGGACGAGAAAGGGAGTAATATACCTCTAAAAAAGGGAGGTGTATGGTATGGCGAAGAAGCCAACGCGAATGAGGACATAGTCCCACACCACACCATATACTCCTATAAGAGGGGACCTGGGTCGTGGCCCGGAAAGGCCAAGGGGCCTAAGGTCAGGCATCAGTCAGGAAGGCCTGACTGGTTTGCAGTTTAACGTCTTACATGAGGACGAGGGTCGGGGACCCGAGAAGGCCAAGGGGCCTGAGGCTGGGCCTCATAAAGGGAGGGCATACGGCATGGTACATGATCCCGACGTGAACGAGGACAAGGTCCCACATCACACCGTACACCCTTATGGGGAATCCTGGGCCGTGGGCCCGATGGATAGCATCACCTGGGGGAAGTTTTTCACCTCGGGATGGGGCAGAATGAATCATTGTTCTTGATGCCTGGGACATCTCGGGGTGGACCCGAAAATCCAGGACACTTTTGACAATGTTCGAAACATTGCGTTCCTATGGTGACCGGTATGGGGGCAACAAATGAGCGTCGACCGCTGACCAAATTCGCGACGCGGGACTTGTATCGGCTTTTTTTCTCAAAAACCCTCGGGGGCGTTGGCCCGTATCGGTAGGAGAGCCCTTGGGCGTTGTATCCAGGCCGTTCTTGGGGGTCCCTCTAGGTGCAAAAAATGATGGAATCCCAGTCAAGGAGTGGGTGAAGCATAGTTGTATCCATCCACGAAAGGGGAAAACACCTCCAGGGGGGAATGTGCAGCCGGGTCGAGGATTGCTCGATGTGGGTCGGGGCAAAAGTGTGCACCCTGCCATGTCTTGACCCGAGGGGCAGATTTTGGCTTTTGGGCTGGGCCAATGGACGATGTGTCCGGGCGTTCCTACGTATCTCATAAGGATGAGAATCAAGCCATACGTAGTTCTTGAAGGCCATGCAGCTTAGTGTCATGTGGTGACGACGTCGGAGGATAGAAGAACGGGAGTGGGTGCATGGTGCGACACTTAGAATCTTTGTGTGAGCGGGGTTGCATTAGCGGGGCCAAGAAAGCCTACTCCATTGCTACACAAGGATCCTCCAAGAAAACTATTCCTAGGGGGGATAGTGGAAGGGAAAAGTTTGGGGCTGGGCTCAAGACGAGGTGTCCGAGCGTTCCTACGTATCTCATAAGGATGAGAATCAAGCCACATGTAGTTCTAGAAGTGCAGTTTAACGTCATGCGGGACGATGAGAAGAACCTCATTTGGGGATATGTACGGTACGCCAAGTAATCCGACATGAATGAGGACGTAGTCCTACACCATACCGTACAATCCCGCAAGAGGGTAAGTCGGGGAAAAAACAGGGGGCGTGAGGCCGAGCCGTGGTCAAGGAGACCTGACTAGCTTGCAGTTTAACGTCTTGTAGTAAGGACGGGGTCAGATGCTCGAGGAGGCCAAGGGGCCTGAGGCCGAGCCTCGTAAAGGGGGGTGTACGACATGGTACATGATCCCGATGTGAATGAGGACGTAGTCTTACACCACACCGTACACCCCCGGTAAGAGATTGGGCGGAGAGGTCCGAGAAGGCCAGGGGGCCTAAAGTCAGGTATTAGTCAAGAAGGCATGACTGGTTTGCAGTTTAACGTCCCGTGGGACGAAGACGCAGTTTATGGTCGTGCAGGACTTTACGGTTTACAGCCATGTTGGACTATAGTGTCCAGTTTAAGGTCATGCGGGACCGTTTCTCAGTTTATCGTCTTGCAGGACGAAGATGCAGTTTAAGGTCGTGCGGGACCATTTTGCAGTTTAAGGTCGTGCTAGACCTCCATGCATTTTAGGGTCGTGCTAGACCTCCACGCAGTTTAGGGTCATGCTGGACCTCCATGCATTTTAGGGTCGTGCTAGACCTCCACGCAGTTTAGGGTCGTGCTGGACCTCCACTCTGTTTAGGGTTGTGCTGGACCTCCACGCAGTTTAGGGTTGTGCTGGACCTCCACGCAGTTTAGGGTCGTGCTGGACCTCCACGCAGTTTAGGGTCGTGTTGTACCTCTTTTTTTTTGTCCTAAGCAATGTACCGCTTGAGGAGCTTGGTATTAGAGGGGGCGGGGGTTATACGCTCTCCATCCGTGGTCACCAAGGAGTATGCTCCATTGGGGTAAACCTTATGGATGATATAAGGCCCTTCCCATTTGGGTTCTAACTTGGGCGGTTTCCTACGGGGAATCATTGGCGCTCGAAGGGCCAGTACCAGGTCACCCTGTAGAAAAGAGCGGAGACGAACCTTTTTGTCAATGTCTCTCGCTATCTTGTCCTGATGCCTTTCCAGATTATGCAGGGCACGAAGCCGGTTCTCGTCCAGTGCCTCTAATTCAGCTAGACAGATCTCGGCTACCTCATCTGATGTCTGGTGATCATAAACTACAGTGTGTAGCAACGACAGCTGGATATCAATGGGTATGACGGCCTCAGCTCCATACACCAGGGAATATGGTGTCACCTGCGTAGAGTTTCGATTCGTCGTCCGGTAAGCCCAGAGGGCATTGGGGAGCTTGTCCGGCCAAATCTTCTTGTTCTGACCAACCATCTTCTGCAGAATGTTAGAGAGGGTCTTGTTGAATGCCTCGATCTGTCCATTCGCCTGCACGTGGTAGCGGGAGGTATGGTTCGACCAGATGTCGTACTTAGCGTACAATTTCTTCAATTCAGCTGCTCAGAAGTTGGTGCTGTTATCGGTGAGGACGGCGTGAGGGACTCCAAACCGTTGGATAATGATGGAGCTCACAAATTCAACGATGGAACGGGCCTTGACCTGTTTGAGAGGAACTGCTTCTGCCCACTTGGAGAAGAAATCTGTAGCAGTCAGGATGAACCTACACTGGCGGGCTGTTGCCGGTGGATACGGTCCCACTACATCAAGTCCCCATACCGCAAATGGCCAAGAGTACTTGGTGGGGTGGAGGGGCTCTGGCGGCCGATGTAAGAAGTTGGCATGTACTTGGCACGCGTGGCATCTCTTGGCGTATCCAATACAATCGTGGATCATAGAGGGCCAAAAGTACCCAAGCCTACGGATTTGATGGGACAGTTTCGTCCCATCTTGGTGGGCGCCACAGGAACCAGCGAGAACCTCTTGCATAACATGAGGTATCTCCCCTCCTTGGATGCAACGGAGGAGGACACCATCGAAACTCCGCTTATACAGGATCAGTTCCATACCGGGGCCACTACGGAGAGTAAATTGCAGCGAGCGGCGTCGGATTCACTCACGTTCGGCCCGGTCGTCCGGGAGCTGACCATTTTGGAGATACTCGACAAAAGGTGCTCTCCAGTCGGGGGTGGTTTCAACCACTGCGTCTGACGAACCCGGGACTCCCGATATGGAGGGTCCGGCGGTGAGATGACTTACCCACAGGCTATCACGGTCCTCTTGGGTGATGGGGGAAATGACTCTCCGGTGGGCCATGTGTATGACCAAATCATCTTGCTCGGGTTCTACGACCGACGCGGCTATTCCAGCCAGGGCGTCCGCTTGGCCGTTCTGCGACCGTGGGACATGGGTAACCTCCGGTCGAGTAGAGAACTGGGCCATTAGGAGGAGGGTGTACTCCAACATTGGTGCAAGCTCTGGCTTCCTGACGACGTAGTCGCCATTAACCTACTTGATTACCAGCTCGGAATCTCCCTTCACATGTAGATGGGGAACATGGATCTCAAGGGCCAACTCGAGGCTGGGGATGAGAGCCTGGTACTCTGCCTCGTTGTTCGTAGTACCTTCTAACAACAGGAACGAGTATGGCAGGACGTCTTGCGCCGGGGTAATGAAGACAACACCCAGGCCCAGTCTGTTGAGCTTGGGATCGTTGAGCTTCATACCGGTGGGGCTCTGGGAGGCACCGTAGAAATGAATTTTCCAACACGGGGTAGCATGATCGACTGAGAGGATCGTCTCATCAGGGAAATCTAGGTCTAGGGATTGATCCGCGGCGGTTGGATGGGCAACTAAAAAGTCTACCAATTCCTGTACCTTAATGGAATTCTGAGATATAAACCTGATATCAAACTGCTGGAGAATCACCGCCCACCGTGCTAGTCGGCCAGTCAGCATGGGACGGCTCAGGATGTACTTCAGTGGGTCTACCCGGGAGACCAATTGCACTTTGTGGTGCTGCAGGTAATGTCGTAGCTTCTGTACGGCGAAGACGAGCGCAAGATAACTCTTTTCGATAGGGGAGTATCTGACCTCTGTATCGAGAAGCATGCGGCTGAGATAGTAGAGACTATTCTCAGTACCCTCATTATTCTTCTGGGCGAGAAGCGCACCGAGGGATCTCTCCAGGGCGGTCACGTAAAGGACCAGCGGCTTTCTGGAGACGGGTGGCATCAAAACCGGAGGTTGGAGAAGATACTGCTTGATTTCCTCGAAGGCGGTCCGACACTCCTCATCCCATTCATAGGTGGCGCCCTTCTTCATGAGCCGGGAAAAGGGCTTACACTTGCCGGCCAGATTCGCAATGAATCGGCATATATAGGCTAAGTGGCCTTGAAGGCCTCGGAGCTCCCGAATGTTGCTCGGGGGAGGCATTTGGCTGATGGCCTTGATCTTCTCCGGGTCGATCTCGATGCCTCGGTATCTGACAACAAAACCCATAAACTTCCCGGAGGTGACCCCAAAAGCACACTTCAGCGGGTTCATCTTCAGGTGAAGATAACGGAGGAAGCCGAACACTTTCTCAAGGTCTCTGAGATGGTCCCGGTGCTGGCATGATTTGACTACAAGGTCATCCATGTAGCATTCCACCAATGTCCCGAGGATCGGTTTGAATATGCGATGCATGGCCCTCTGATAAGTAGCACCTGAATTTTTCAAACCGAATGGCATTACCTGGTAGCAAAAGGTACCTTTGGGAGCCCTGAAGGCATTGGACTCCTCGTCTTCAGGGGCCATCCAGATCTAGTTATACCCGGAATACCCATCCATGAAAGAGAGGTCTTGGAACCCGGCTGTGGCGTCAATCAACAGCTTTGTCACTGGGAGTGGGAAGTCATCCTTTGGGCAGTGGCGATTAAGATCGCGGAAGTCGATACAGACTCTGATCTTCCCATTCTCCTTCCTAACTGGCACAATGTTGGCAAGCCACTTGGGGTACTGGACCTCCTTAATGAAGTTGGATTTGATGAGCTTATCAACTTCGGCCTCAACCATGGCACCATGAGAAGGGTGCATCTTCCTGGGAGGCTACTTAAACCCACGATGTTTTGCCGGGAGGCCCAGACGGTGGACGGCCACTTGGGGATCCAACCCCGGAATCTCATCGTAACTCCAGTAAAACACATCACGGTGCTGTTTGAAGAAGTCCACGTACTGCTACCGCTCCTCGAGGGACATGGATGCACTGATCAATGTGGGTCTCGGATCTGCCTCGCTACCAAGGTTCACCTGTACCAGTTCATCAACCGTGGTAGAGACGCCTTCTTCAAAGGCTGGGGGGGCATCCTCCATGTCTTCCTACCCACCCGTGGGGGGACTTCCCGCGATGGGGGGGGGGGATTCTGGGCTATCAAAATCCGAGGGGCAGCTCGTGCCGGGCTGGGCAGCAGCGGTCATCACATCGGGAGACTCGCTTGCCATTGAGACCATAGCAATGAAGGCAGTCGACCCTATCCCATCCGGCCTTCGGCCTAAAGGTCCACGTTTGATGATATCAAAGAAGTGGTGACTTGTCGGCCTGAGTCGGTTAATTCCAGCCCGGCGGAAGAGACACGTATGGCGCACCGCCTTTGTCATGAGCTTGACGTCCCGGTACCATACAGGGGTAGGGGTTTCCGGGATGACTTGAGCCTGGTTGATGTAGGAGTACGAGGTGATTTTTCGTTGTCGCTTGGACACGGGAACATGCCTTCCTTGAGTACCCGAAACAACGAAACATTGTCCCATGTCGGGGGTCGTGGCCTCCAACCGGTGGATCGGGAGGATGTAGGCGTCATCCATGCTTGCCCATGGATCACTTGTGATCGGGGAGGGCTCATCATCGCTTACCAGGATTTGCTTGTCCTTACTTTTCTAATAACCCGCATCCAGATAGCGGGCCTCACAAGAAACGAAAAGGGACGCGACTCCTTGGAGCACGCCCACTCGACCGTTGAGCGAGTACTTGAGGCATTGGTGATACAACGAGGGGACCACTGCATGCAGATGGAGCCATGGCCTACCCATCAATGCGTTGTAAGCGATGTCCTGAGAAACAATCATGAACTCGGTGTTGGCAATTAAGCCACTGAACTGAGTCTTCAGGCGGATCTTGCCGACCGGGGTTTGCTCTGTCCTGTCGTACCCCTGGATCATGAGGTCAGAGGGAGTTAAATCACCTTCGGACAGACCCAACTTTCGCAGCTTCCGGGTCGGAATTAGATTGATTACAGACCCTGTGTCAACTAGGCAGCGGCGGACTTCCACACCGTTGAAGTGGCCAGTGATATACAATGGGTGAATGTGCCCTTGTATAGGAGGGTCCTCTTCTTCACCGGAGAATGAGATAACCGCCTGACATTCTTCATTTTCAATCGTCTCGGTATGGAAGGCTTCTGCTGCTGCTACTTCCATCTCGAACTGGAGGGGGGCTCCTTAGGGCCTCGGCGAGTGCCTCACAGATTTCAAATGACAGGCGAAGGGCCTCAAGGATGGAGAGCCTCGCCGGGATGCCGGCCAGGTGCTTCAGAACATCGTACTTTCGTGCCAAACGCGAACCTCTGCTTACAGGGGGTCGTTCGGCATTTGGATACACAGCAGGTTCGGCTGGCTGGACCGGCGATTGACTAGTACTGGGTACATCTTGCTGCCTACCAGTAGAAGCCTGAAGAGTAGTTGTCGGGCTAAGATTGGACAGCGGAGGCTAGCCTGTAGCCGGGAAAGACTGGCTGTGATACAAACGAGGCGGCTCCCCCCGATCCAGCAGCACGAACGGCGGTGGAGGTAGAGCCGAGGGTATTGGATGGGTCTGTACGTGCTGAGATCTGCGTTGAGCCTGCTGTCTGGTCTCGGTAGCGTGAACGGATCAACCACATGTGCCTGCCGACGTACCTCGATGACCGGCGCGATTGCGATTCCGCTGACGTTGACGCCGGTTGGAAACGTTGGTGAGGTCTGTCTGGGGTTCACCCTCATCAGGGGTCATATAGGGATTTACCAGCTCCACGATGTTAACCGAAGCATACCCTTGGCTATCCCTCGGGGAGTCATCCACCGCTGGGCGGATTCTAGGAGGGATCCCCATTTCGGGGGGCATAAAGTCGCCGGGAGTGCGGGATGACGACGGCACCGGCGGTGCACGTTGCTTCTTCTTGCGTCGCCGCTGCTTGCCCTTTTGGGCAGAGGTCGACTGTGAAGAAGATGCGGAGGCACCAGCTACCTTTCCTGAAGTTTCCGAATGCTTCAGGCGCGCCCGAATGATACCCTGGGCATGAACGACGGTTTTTCAAGCCATCCAGTCGTCATATTTCAGGGACCCGCGGCTAGGGACCTGCTGCCACTCACCTTCACTGTCACTACCGATCTCGGATCCTGCAAATACACCTGCCACTTGCGCTGGTGCTGGGCCCAACTTGAATATGTTGATGTTGACCTGGTCTTGAAGCCAGTCTTTGGACACAAAGCATCGCTTGAGGGTGTGCCCCAGGATCCGATGATAAGGGCAGTAGTTGGGGTGATCGGTGAGATGCGCCTCTGCCGGGCTTTTGCACTCAGGCAGACGCACAATCCCTTTCTCTAGAGCACTTTGGAAGTAGCTAGGGACCTGATTTTCGTTGAACGAATAGGTCTGGTACCTTCTTTCCGGATAGGGGGCCCTGGGGGCCTGGTCCTGACGAGGGACCGGAGGGGCCTGCCGAGGAGGCGGCGCCTGATTGTCTCGCCTAGGTGGCGGTGGCGCGTTGCACGGGGGAACCTGTCGGTTCTGAGGCGGTCGCTGTTGGGCGAGAGCCTGTGCTTGAGGTGGAGGACCTCTACGGGGTTGCGGGGGTGGTGCCGCCGGCAGCAATTCCAGCTGCCTCGGGGCTTCTATTTGAGCCACCGCGGCGGGTTCATCCCTGGCGGTCCTCCTGGCTGGGATCATAGGGGGCAACAAACGTTCCTGACTGGCCTGTTGCAGGGCTTCCTCGAGGCGTTGAGCCTTATCCGAGAAATCTCTGAACCCTCCATGGTAGTTCTGGGTAATCAAGGAGGGTACCGGCTCTGTCTTGACGTTTCCCACACACATCGTCAGTAATTTCTCCTGAGTCAGTGGCATATCGAGGGAATACGTAAGTCCCTTCCACCGGGCGATGAAGTCTGCGACTCGCTCATTAGGCCTTTGCTTGCACTTGAAGAGGTCTGCAATGCTGGTCTTTCGCGTGGTGGAGCTGAACTGGTATAAGAACTGCCGGTGAAGATCCTCCCAACCGGTCACCGATCCGATAGGGAGCTGGCTGTACCAGATGAATGTTGGACCTTCCAATGTCTGTACGAAACATCAGAGCTTGGCGGCTTCTTGCTGAGTCGGGGTCCCCAGCATGGGGCCACACCTGGAAGAAAAATGAGCCAAGGGCTAGGGCAGGTCCCCCGTCCCGTTAAAGTGCGAGAATGTGGGGTTCCCAAAACCCGGAGGCGCGGGCATATCATCCACCCATGCGGGATAGGGCTTGCCATCCGGTGGGACTGCCACCTGCCGCGTTTCCAATGCCTCGAGGCGGGCTGTGAGTGCCGCAATATGGTCTTCCGGGTGGGGGTCCCTGTCTTGACGGGGATCCCTAACCACAAGTGCATTTCCAGGTTATTCAACATGGTAGACGGCTTCGTCCGCTCGTGGGTCAACTCGCTGGACGACCTGCGGGGCGACTGGGGGAACCCGGGTTGGGTTCTTCAGATTGTCCCGTCGCTCGGGGGGGTTTGGCGAGACATATCGCGCCCTCTTGCCGTATGTTCCGGCTTCCGCCCTGTCTGCAGCATTAGCATGATCAGGGTGGCCTGGAGGCATCTCGCCGGGGGGAAATTGTTCATGCCCCTGCTGCCCCGGCCTGGTATTACCATAGTCGGGTCGTCGCTCTGCGGCGCGTTCAGCCAAGAGTTCGTCAACCAGCCTTTTCTGCTCAGCAAGCTGCTGGCGTAACGTGTCCATCTCGGGATCTTCGTCCGTTTTTTGCACAGAGGGGGACGGGTCGGAGTGCTTGACTGTTCCGACGTGCTCCTTACCCTTTCCAGTGCTTCGACCGAGTACCAGCGACTCGGTGGGTACGGGGAGACCTAGCAGGTTCCTCTGATGATGGGTAACTCTCCCCGACGGGTCGAGAAACGGCGGTACGCCCTCGGATGGTAAGTTTCCATCAAGGAACTCAATCTCATCTTCCTTATCCACAACTTCGGCCATGTGGACTGCGACCCCTCTTGAGGGCATATCCTCGATGTCGCGGAGCGAATCGGGCTGCCGTCGGATAGGGTCGAAGAGGAGAGCGGCATAGTGTCCCCAACCACGGACTTGCACATGGGGGGTGGCTTCCCTGATGATTCTGCGGAGTTCTTTAAGACTCTGAATGCATTTTCGTTGAAGGGTGCTCTGGTGGCCTGGCGACTCAGGGTGCTCGGCCACACGAAGTGTGGCTGCATCGATCAGGCGGCACTGCTCATCGGTTTCTTCGAAGTGCTTACGACTTCTGGGGTACACCACCCGTTCATAACGGAGGTGGAAGTGTGTCGCCCACAGGGTTCGACAAAAGCACCCCACGTCTTCAGGGGTAAGAGACTCTAGTATGTGGAAATTCAGTGCCTCCGTCGGCCAGAACTTCTCCGGGAAATAATCTGCTGCAAGGATACTCCAGAAGCTCCTAGGATCGGACTTAGGGTCTGCCCTGTGTTGCCCCACTCGTCAACTGGGGGCGGCTGAGGGACCGGTAGCGGTACCGAGGCAGACCTTTGGGATAGTAAGCTCAGAGGTGGAGAATACGGCAAACGAGCTGACTGGCCGCCGAATTCCGGACCATCCTCCGAAGAGTGAGGTGACCTGGCCACAATGTCACGATACGACGGGCTGATAACCACAGCTTCCAGAACAGGAGCCGCGGCTACTGGCGACAGGTCGTGTTGTCTCTCTACCGTCGTTGGCCCCCAAAATAACTCTACGTGATCTCTGGTAGAGGTAGAGGGCTCTTCTGGTGACAGGGGCGGTGATTGCGTGGTCGAGACCTGTAGAATTCCCAGGATTTCATCCTCCCCGATGTACCTGCGGAGAGAGATGGGAATCCGGTGGACCTCAAATTCTGGGAGAACGAGGCTAACGCGTCTGGTTCCTCCCCCAGTCTTTGATACGGAGGAACGGGGAGAAGGTTCCATCACTGAATCGCATTCTGCTTCGGAGTCGGAGAAGCGGGCAGGTTTGATCTCTACCTGGGACTTCCCAGGGTTCTTCTAGTGGCGGCGACGACCCGCTCTTCTGCCGCGGGGTGGCTCTTCGGGACAGGGTTGACCCCTATCAGGCAACCTCGGGGCGGCGCTGGTGCCATGGCGGAGAGGGCCTCCACTCGAGATAGCTGTGGTGTGAGGGGCACCAGGGAAAATGTTGAAGGGTACATGGGGAGGACCTCCATGAACAGTACCCATGTGGGCGGGACCTCTGTTGGAACTGGCAGGAGCATGGGGAGGACCTCCATGGTCGATGCAGGTGGAGAGAGGCCGACCTTCACTCCTCGAGTTGCTGGGGCGAGGAGGACCTTCGCCAGTTGCAGAGAGGACGTAGGGAGGCCCCCCACGTTGGAGAGGGACCGGATGGACGGTGCCTTCAGGTTGGCGGCCGAGGGCAGGAGGATGGACTCCATACCCTGTATAGTGGGTGCGGGAAGTGTTTCCGCGCTGAGCGTCATTGTCGCGGAGCAGGTCTTCCTGCAGGATGGGGGTAGCACGAGGAATGCCTCCATGACGAACCTCAGAGCGGGGAAGGCCCACGCTCTGTGGAGTAGTGGTACGGGGAGGACCTCCGTACGGGGTGACATTACCGCGGGATGGCTCGCGGCGATCACCACTTGGGCCTGCAACCCGGAGAGTCAACCCAGCCTGCCCGTGGGGCGGTTGGGGTCTCAATCCTGGTTGGGTGAAGGAGTGCCCCTACTCCGTGTATGCAGGGGCTTCACGATACACGTCGGAGGTGGTTCGGGCCACTGTAGCCATTGACGTTGACACTCCTAGGCGAGCGTCCTCAGCCCGTGCCCGGCGCTGACGTCAGGTCAGGCGAGCTGGTGCAGGTGGTGCAGGGACATAGTCTGCCTGCTCTTCCTGCGGGGTCAGATGGCGGTGCTGACGCAGCCGGGCGGGAGCTCTCTCTTGGGGACCTTGGGTCGGGACCCTGAGCAGGATAAGCCGGACGGCGCCCGCCTCTTCAGCGTAAGGCGAGGAGTCGTCAAGGCGTTCCGGAGACAAGCTCCCGAAACGGTTGAATGTTGGGGTGGGGAGAAGAGGCTCCTTGCGCAGCCTGTTAGGTAGGCGTTGACAGCGGGGCCTGGAGGCCTCCAGGTCCAGGCGGGCCATATCCCGGGTTGGGATAACCCCTTCTTCCTCATACCTGCGCACGAGGTTGTTGATCACCCTCCGCTGGATGACCTCTGATGGGGAAAGGGGGCGTGGGCGCCCCGTATTCCGCGATGTGGCGGCCGTCGTGGCGGTAGCGGCGCTACGTGGGGTGGCCGTCGTGGTGTTGCCCCAGCCTCTGCGTGGGCGAGGAGAAGATGGTGACCGCATCTCTGAAACATCAACCTGGTTCCTGAGAAACGAGGGGATCAACTCCTCAGTATTGAGAGGAAAAGGATTGACAGCTGGTGCCCCAGCGTTCTTCCATTCTCTATGTTTGTGAGAAGGATCCACACTGATACGCTGCAGAACGAAGTGCCCCATGTTCAACTGCCCCGACTCCCGATAAGTTTCACGACAAGCCCACTATTTTCTTGGCGGGACAAGGCACCAGATATCTGGATCCGGTGACATGTCAATGTACTGGTGTCTCGGACGCTACTAATATCCATATTGAGGAGAAGAATTTCACGTCGGGTTCACCATTTCTGTTTCCGACGCTTTCGCCGGGGCGCGCGCCCGTCCGTCCGTGGGGGAGGACGCGCGACGCTTCTGTTGCCCCGCATTCCCGCTTTCCAAAGGCGGGCGACATTCGCTCCTTATTCAGGGACGTCTTCTCCTTGATCGAAACGGGATGATGGGATGTTGGTTCTTCCTCCTGTGGATTCCTCCTCAGGACTCGTCACGTAGTCCGGGTCTCCCTTATAGATTTAATACGTAGTTCGTGAAACCCTTCCTAGTTCCATGTTTCCATGGACGCCGGTTAATTACACTGCTTCTGTCGGGACATTCCAAAGGGTCCAGTCAGGGCAGCAACCTTCAGTCAGGGGAGTAGTCACGTTGAGGCATCAGTAGCGTGTCTGGATGCTGGGGTACCCGACATGTCTGTCTGTTTATCCTTGACCACAAGGCTTCACGAGGGCGTGGAAGCCCGAGGCATCCCACATCGAGCGTGGGGAATTATATGTCGTAGACACATATCTGAGGTTTTCCTCAGCTACCCGTGCTCAACACAGGGTATTTCGCAAGCTTAACGTCCAGCGGAGACGGATCGACCCAACCAGAGCATTAGCTGGGATAGATCAGATTGAGGGATCCTCCTTGAATGGATATCGATACCGGGGCCAGCCCGTGGGTGATAGTGAAGAATAGCGTACCGACATGGTCTCACCAGGATAAGATGGTCCGGGCGAGAATCAAAACGGGTGGTAGGTTGATGAATGGAGTGGAAGGAGAGTGAAGTGGGACCATCGAAGGGGGGACAGTGAAGTTGGGCTTGAGCCTTGATGAGGCTTCCTACGTATCCCCGTGGCAGGGAATCAAAGTCCGCGTAGTTCGGGATGACGTCGATAAGCTGACGTGAAGGTGGACCTTGGCCCGATGGGGATTGTCAGCGTACTGACATGAGAGTAGACCCGTGGGTCCACTAATGGTGGGATTGAACCTTGTGAAGGTTTCCTACGTACCATGCCTTGACATGGATCAAAGTCCTCGTAGTTCAGATTAGGGAATACAGTTTAGCGTCGTGAAGGACGATAGTGAACCCTGACGTGAATAAATGAAGGGCATTGGGTGTCGGTGAACCGACGTAAATGAGGGACCTTGGTCCAATGGGAGATGGGGGCTTGGCACACTAACAAGGAGATGGTCTGGGCCAATGCTCGTTGGTCTTGAACCTCAGGGAGTCTTCCTACTTACAAAGCCTTGACACGGATCAAAGTCCTCGTAGTTCGGATTGGGGAATACCGTTTAACGTCATGCGGGACGGGGGTGAACCGACGTGAATGTGTTTGGGACGACCGGATGGTGGATTTGAACCTCGTAGAGGCTTCCTACGTACCATGCATTGACATGGATCAAAGACCTCATAGTTCAAGTGGGATGGGTCGCAATGGCTTACCACTGGACCGGAGTGCATTTTAACGTCGTGCTGGACGGGGGTTAAGCCCGACGTGAATGACGGGTGGGCTTGAACCTCATAGAGGCTTCCTACGTACCATGCCATGACATGGATCAAAGACCTCGTAGTTCAAGAGATGAGTCCGTCGGTGAACCGACGTGAAAGTAGACCCGGGGGTCCACTATTGATGGGCTTGAACCTCATAGAGGCTTCCTACGTACCATGCCTTGACATGGATCAAAGTCCTCGTAGTTCGCAAGGGAATGCGCAGTTTAACGTCATGCTGGACGGGAATGAGACCCGACGTGGAAGAACGAAGGGTGGGCTTGAACCTCGTGGAGGCTTCCTACGTACCATGCCTTGACATGGATCAAAGACCTCGTAGTTCCGGGAAAATTCGGGGTCAGGGTCGGTGCTCACTCTAAGCCCACGTGAGTCATGCTCGGTGTGAGAAACAAGAGGTTGCAAGGACCTGACGATCACGTCGCGACGGGTGCGTCCGTGAGAAGTGAAGAGGGGATTACGCGTTGAGAGGCCCATGGTGTTGGGACATACTCTAGGATGGAGGCCCATGGCGCGACAGAGCGTGGGAAAGGTGGACCTTGGTCCGACGATGGGAGGTTCCTCATTCCCTATCACGCCCTCCACTGACCTTGGTAGTGGGGAAGTACGGAGATGCAGAGGTGCAACCATCCGTTGAGGGGGGATAGGGTCGCCCTTCTCTTACGAACATACGCCACTCCGACAAGGAGGATCTCATTCCATGTGAGGAAGAGTTCCATTCTCGTGGAGACGAGTGGTGTAAAAAATGTTCGAGTTGGGGGGACCCTTCGTGAGGGGCACGAGGTCGGATCACAGTTTAACGTCATGTGTTAAGGACGCGTTGCTTGGCAGTTTAACGTCCTGCAGCTCGGACGAAGTGGGTTCACTCCACACCCATATGACTTACATAACCGGTACCCTCTGGTCCTTGGGGAAGGGAAGGTACCGGTAAGGCCGCGGTTAAGGGGGGTCGTGGAAGGAACCATCGTGGGTCCCACGTTAGCGTGGCTATGCGAAGAAGCAATAGGCGTTAGCATGCCTATGCGAAGAAGCATTAGGCGAAGCAACGCTACGGGTGGTATTGTCCATGGGACTTTGAAATCACATCGTGCAAACCTGGAGGGCCACACGGGAAGAGGAATCGCTAAGCAGATGAGTGTGCATTGCGAAGTGGAGTGCCTTGGCCTTAGCATGGGGCGTAGGGGTGAGTGGAAGGTGCTTCGCGACGTAGAACAGTGTTCGCGGAGCACTGCCTCGCGAGGAAGGGGTGCCTCGTGAAGCAGGGTCCTGCGGATCAGTGTCCTTCGCGATGCATAGTGACCCTGCCTTGGCATAGGGATCACTAGTATGGGTTGGGTGTTTCGCGAAGCATAAACGCTCCGTAGCTGCCCGGGTTCCCTTGCGAATCCCCTTCCTTCGCGAACGCCCTTGAGCCTCGCGAAGGGAATCCCTCTTGGAAGAGGGGCTCAAAACGAGACAAAGCAGAGTCGTCTCGCGAAGTAGAAATACCTCGCGGAGCTCATGATTCCCGGGGCAAAGAGTGCTTCGCGATATGGGATAGGAGAATCCGAATGGTCGGATTGTCCGTCCTCAGGACTCAGGGGGAGTCCAGTATTTATAGGGAAGGGGCGCCGCGAAGCATGGCTCGCGCGCTGCCTCCTGTTCTTCGCGGCGCGCTCGTGAACGTCAAATGGGTTCGCGGAGCATTACCGCCTCTGGTGCTTCGCGGCGGCTCGTGAACGTCAAATGGGTTCACGGAGCATTACCGCCTCTGGTGCTTCGGGGCGGCTCGCGAACGTCAAATGGGTTCGCGGAGCATTACCGCCTCTGGTGCTTCGTTGCGGCTCGCGAACGTCAAATGCTTTCGCGGAGCATTACCGCCTCTGGTGCTTCGCGAGGCTGCGAGGGTCGGGGCTCTTCGCGTGGGTGCTTCGCGGCTGTGCTTCGCGGCTGTGCCTCGCGAGGCAGCGCGCCGGCTGTCTTTTTCCTTCCTTTCTTTCGGGCCGTATTTTTGGCCCCAACACCCACATATTATCATGTTTTATTTTACCCACTAGTATTCCAGCAATCTCCCATGATTCATTGAACATCCATAGGTTTTACTTATTTTTCATAGATGACCCCCACTGCTTATATTCACAAAGTGAATCTTCTTCCCCCATATTTTCAGGTTCTCCTACATATAATAGGAGTATAAATTTTATGTCATATTCATACTATGGAACTATCCTCTTGATTTTTGTTGACCTAAATTGAATTTTTTTCTCTAATATGCATGGTTATGCTTTTCCTACTAACACCCAATCATCCGATTCGTAAACTTATAGGGCATGAAATTCTGGGTCTCCCACTTGAGTTTGAACTACTATTGAACATTATAGTCTTACTGATGGTATTACTTATGAACTAATGATGTCATCAACACCTATATTTTAGTTATTTCTATTTTACTAATTACTAATACTCTGATCAAATTGGACTTCTCCAACTGATTTTACCTAAAAACAATTTTTGGATTTGATTCAAGTTTTTAACAGTCCTTATAATTTATATGTACATATGATAAACTAACAAAGACCCTAATATGATGAACTTATGGTCATTTTTCAAACCATAGCTCCTTCATATGTTCCTCGACAACATCTAGTGTTGGACTCCTTTTGGTGATATAATCTTTTGTATTGAGTGCTTCTTCACAAATATCATTAGGAATTCCCAAGTGCAACCTCATACATATGTATTTATATATCAAAGTATGTTTAATTATTTTAGATAATCTTTAATCTATGGAGTTACGCATACTATTTTCTTAATCCTTATCACTTCTTCCTTGTAGAATTTATCGAATTTTCATCGGGTGTACTCACCATCATTGTCTATTAATATTATCTTTAAATTATGACAAAATTCTCCTTATATAAAAACCATAATCTAAATAAACCATTGAAATACATCATATTTTTTATTCAATAATTAAATCCATACCTTATAGATTCTTCAATGAATGTAATAAATTATAGGAAACCACCGTAGGATTGAACAATTGCAGGACCCCAAACATTTGAGTGTACGAGATTCAACTTCTAGTCTATGGGATTATGAAAATTTAAGTTGAAATACTCTCTATTCTATTTTCATTGAAAAAAATTTCAAAATTTCCTATTTCCATTTGATCATGCTATAATATTTACTTTTCCTTAATAACATTCATGTTCTTCTTATTGGGGTGACCAAACATGCACTTCCATACTTCCAGGTCATCAGAAGATTTACTTTGGAAAGTGAGATCTAATATGAATTTTTGGTTATGTATATGGTCTCATCCTTTACACATTTTTTAATCACCATATCCCTTCAATAATACTTTCATACCCCATTTAATAATATAGTTTCCATGAAATCATCATCAAATTGACAAATAAAAATAATATTCCTCCTAAGGTCGGAGATATGATGGACTTAATATAGTTATAAGAATCCTTAATTCTCCATTTAGATTTTGAAATATCCTTTTCCAACTAATTTTAGGTCCTTGCAATCTCCCAAACAGACTTTCCCAAACATTCCAGATATAGTGTTGGACATGCATATTTTATAACCATTTTAATGAAAATATGATCTAGGGTTTACCACCCAATATTCTACCAATGTGATATCACATAGAAACTAGTCATTATAAACTTCAATTACAATGATAGAGACTAATATTCCAATGGTGGATGTATTTCTAATGTTCTCCTTATGACCGTTTCAATCCTTCTTAAGATTATGTTTATTCTCAAACATCCAGTAGGTTGGACCAAGACAATATGTCTAGATTTTTCTCTTATCTCATTTAATTTCAGAGGGATTATCTAGAAATGGATTCTTATGGTAAATCTAATACTGATAGGGTGAACTAGCCCTATCATCGGTATTTATCAGACTACTTAATGGTTCCTGAACATTTCTTCACTGAAGGTCTTTATTGAGTGTTATATTCTTAAAATCATCGAACACCAGATCAAATTTTCCATTGGAGTTAATAAGTATAGAAACCATTTTATCACACCCATATAGAGGAAAATATAAAAGTTTAACTGCTCATAAATCATAAATTAAATTCAAATTTACAAATTGGAGCTTCCTAAAAATCATGTAGAAGTCATTCATATGAATTTTCACTGGTCTTATTCTAATAAAATTAATCTAAAAAACCTTTGAAACATTAAAAAATTATGCAGGGCCTTTATTTTCCATATATGATGTCCAATTCCTCAAAAAATACATGATTTTATTCTATTCCCAAATATAGAAGAAAATATCCCATGCCAATGACATTCTAATAGGCTCAAGTGATTTCCTACCCAATATGAACAATCTTTCTCAATTAACATAGGCTTAACTTTTGACAAGGTAACCCTCAAGTCTTTCTGAATCAGATAGTCTTAAAATATTCATTCTCTAGAAGCCCAAATATGTTCAATAAAATTTCCTAATCCAAATAATTATTTCTTATGATTCAATGCTTGAACTACTACAAGTGTGTTCAACCATGAGATTCAAAACCAATGCTAGGATACCACTTGTTGGGAATGAATGATCTACAAACCGTAGTACGAAAATATGATTGCATGTAAAACTGATAAACAACTATATGTATGATTGATAAATCCACAAATAATTCACATATTGTAAGATTGTAGTGGAAAACTGAATCTATAGAAGTTTTCTTCCCACTATTATTTAGTGTACTAGAAGTAGGATGTAAAATCACCCTACTCACTATACACAGTATTATTCAAACTGAAACCTCATTACAGAAAAAGTATCAGAAATACATTCAATGGTAAAACATGTAATAAAAATGATGAAAAGTAGTGAAGAAACACAAAGATTAACATGCTTCGAACTGTCCTACATGCATGAAGTAATCCACAATGTTTCTTTCTTTAATTATAACTGGAATATTATGGGTGAACAATAGATTACAATGGAAATTAATCTTCACCTACTTTTCTAATCTCCAATAAATACCTAGTTGAACCACTATATGCACCTTTTTCCTCACTTTGTTAATCTAAACATTTCACTAAGGGTCTCATATTCTTAAATACTTAGAACAATTGGTCAAAAAATCAAAACATTCTCTCTTGAAAAATTGTGTAACGATACATGACCACCTTTGTATGTTTACCAACCCAGTGATCCGACACATTAAATGAAATTGTGATCCTCCAAATGCTCTATCGTATAACCATTAGTGGATGTGAACATAAAATGGACCCACTACCATCATAGTGAATCTTATTTCACTACCTTCATTTCAAGCCTAACCAATTTCCACTAACTAAAATTTATGTAACTGTAATTCTGATTCCTGAAGGTCTTGCATTATGATCATTCAATGATCTAAACATTCGATTATCAGAACAAAGCCTCACATCTCCAAAGAATATTTATTTTTCATTATGTCAAAATTAAATATTATATATTTATGTATAATCATATTTGGATAATATTCCACCCTAGGCAGTTCTGTGAAAGAACCATAAATACATTTGATATTGGATTTTGTATTCAAAATTTATATTAATTTTTTTTAACATGGCTGCCAACAATGAAATACATCTTCTAATTAAATTATTCTTAATATAGTTAAATGATATACATTAAATATATGATATTTTAATATGGATTAACTATCTTTTTAAATATTTATGGTATTTTTTGGATTCATGTTATTCTATGTACATTCTCATAACCCGATATATTTAGGAATGTTAACATCATCAAGTTTGTCTTATTCTATTTTCTTAATATTTTAAAATCATGGTTTTTTGATTTCATCTTATTATTTTTGACCTCTTATAATGAAAATAAATTTTATTTTTATGTTTTATGGTTCTTAAAATACTAATCCTCTTCTCATATATATCATTTACATATGAAATTCATCTTTATATAATTTCATGAAATGTGTTTCCTTTTTCTACCATTATCTTTTTAACTTATATAAAGAATAAGTATACTTCTCGTATATGTTTTTTATTATAGTTCAATTATATAATTTAATAAAATATGATTTAAATATGGAATAACGAACATTACAATTTTTTCATCTTTATTTTCCTACTCAAAGTTTATTATGTACATTATATATCAGGAATTCTCCCAACCTTATATGTTTTGTATTTTTATCATCTTGTGTTTTTTCAATTTCTATTTGTTTACTATTTCAAGATTTTGGTTTTTTATGTCTGATTTACTTATTATATCAAACCTATTATTTTTCAATTTCATATACTATTTCAATATTCTTGATTTTTTCTCTATTATTCCTCTCCATATATATATCATCTCCAAGTAAATCATCTGGTAACATAGATCAAGTCACATTCCATTATTAATAATATTTTTAAATGGTATGTTTAATATATATATTTCTTAAAAATATTTCCTGTTTTAAAAAATATATTTCATTGAAGATTTAAATGATATAAAATTTTTTCCTTAGATTGTTAAAATTGTTGATTTTTCCAATAGAAATGATGTTTTGACAAAATATAACTGAATGAATCAATTAAATAACCCTATAAACTATAAAAATATATCTATATGTATGTTATTTTTTCAATATTTTTTTCCAAATATATTAATTGATGATATATTATAATATAAATATTTTATCAATATTATGTTTTTCTAAAGAATGCTTTTACAATAATATCAGAGAATTTAATGCTGGAATACCTATAACATTTTGTAACTGCTAAATAAATTTAATATTATCAATTAAAGGAATTTTTAACCATCCTTAATGATTTTATAAATTTTAAAAAATTATTCTCCCTAATTATTAATATATATTCAACAAATATTTTAATTATAGGAACCATTTGGGTGAAAATATAATTGGTAAATTCACAAATGATGATTACTAAATATAATTGTTTTAGATAAATGATTGAAAAATATACCAATTAACTTTCATGTTTTGGGATTCTAAAAATATATAATGTCCTCTCTAGTGGTTTTGTAATCTATACAAGCATTAATTGTTTTTTCAATTTATATGAAATATCTTTTCATTGATCATTATATCTAAAAATATGAAAATATCTTGGTGAAATGGCCCCCATAATGTTCATATTTTTATCATTCAATGATATTTTCTAAGACATGATGCTACTCCTATAAAATATTATTTCAACTTCTCTAACAATCATAATTTTCTCCAGCTTGAAACTATTGGAGTTGGTGTTCTAAAACCTACTGGTTGTACATTGATTATATGTATATTCAAATTATTGTATATTAATAAAAATATATTATTAAATAACATTCCTTATTTTTTATGGATTTAATGTATTAATGTACAAGGTTATTTGTAGAATAAATAATGTCATAACAGTTCTCTTTTATGATGAAAAAGTCGAAGTTCCATAAAGATATTATTAAATTTTTATCTATGGTTGGATAATGTAATATGGAAAATCACATAGTATGTCGACAATCCGGTGTGGGTACACATAAGAAGATGAGTTCTCTTCTCACCAAGTTTTCAATTGGTAATCTCTATGTTTGGAGATTATCTGAACAAACACACTAGTGGGAATTCTTCTTATTTTGGTGTCATTGTGTATTCTAATATATGAGCATGTGTAATGGTATTTAAAGTTTAATGTTATCATTGATAAATATCATGACTCACATTGTTATATTTATAGACTAAAACTGTGATTCCATATGCTGGTCAGATGTTGGGTACATTTGGTGTGTCAGGAATGACATGTCATTAATGGATAAATTGAGAAAGGTTTTTCCTCTTTTATCTTTATGGATGTTGATATCTCAGCCCTTTGATTGGAATAGAACAATGACATTAAATTAAATGGCCATGGTGTAATGATGTCTTTATTTCAGATAGTAAAAAACGTATGAAGATTATAGTTTGATGACACATATGTAAAACCTACTTAATAAGAAATTGAAATAAAGATATTATATTACATAATGATATTCTTATGTGGTTTTTATCATTGTGACATTATGATTTTCATCTTCAGTTCCTCGACCCGTTTCATGATAATAATCTTAGACATTAGTCAAACACTCCTAATGTCAATGATAAAGAATCCTAGATAGTAACACACTATGTGTTTCTATTGATCTTTATTAAATTATATTTGAATTTAATTAAGGGAATAAATATTATTCTCAATATTGAGAAATAATTTTATTCAATTTTTATTGATCACTAATATTTTCAGGGTAATAAATTATTATTTATACATTAATAAATAAATTATTTTATTACTAAATAGACACTAAATATTTATTCATTGGATTGAAAATAAAATTATTATTTTATTGATGAAATAAATATTTAATTAAATATTTATTCAAGTATTATATAACTTCAAGGGGTTGGAGTAGACCTAAATTGTGTCTGATAAAAAATATTTATTTACAAGCATGTAAATAATATTAATCATTGTGCTAGTTAGAACACACTTTAAAATAATAATAATAATTATTATTATTATTATTATATAACATGAAGTTTAATAATAATTATTATATTATATAATGGTTGGTTCAAAATTAAATAATATTTTAACCTAAGCACTATATCTATATATATATGGTTATGTTTATTATGTCGGGTTAATCGAGATTTGGGAATTTTTGAACATAACTGAATTATTTATCCTTTTCTCCTATATTACTCGCAATAATATGAATCATTAGAGAGATTTTCATCCTCATTGAAATTTAAATTCATCAACGCAAACAACACAAGATGATTGATTCACCATGCTAGAACTAGGAAAACAATTTGTATAGTTCAGATATCAAAGGATCATGTGTGGATCACTGCTAGAATTATTCTACACATTGATCCTTACACTGAAATGAAGGTATTATAAAAAGTGTTTTAGGATGATAAACATCATCCTCATAAAATAATGTACCTAATATGTGGTAAAAACTTATTCTTATCATTAATAAATTAATTATAAATTTGATGTGAAAGATCCTCTCTGAGGTTCGAGTGCATTCTAAGTCGTATTATTTTTTGAGTTATCACCCATCACTGGTGCATTCTCTACACTTGAAACATTCAATATGTATCATAATTTTCACGTTCTAATGATTATGGCATGATATAATGGGATTAGATTTCAATTAGTTGATGTGCATTCCATATACCCAAGTAAAATGCACCCGGGCTTGTCATGTGACACACGTCGTACAAAGAATTAAATACATGTGGTGCATTTTTTAAACATTTCATATTGATTAGAACAACCTAGCACAAGGCATGTTAGATTACATGGTGTGTTGCTGCAGTACACATTGTCTACTCTACAGGTTTTAGTGTTGAAATTTACACAAGTTGTCTTCTCATATACACGATCAAAACCGCCCGAGACTGATACCTTGGAGAAATAATGACCTATACAAATTGTAGCTAGAATACCCAACATGTTGTTCATTATTTCTCATGTATGAAGTATATATTTATCCATTAAACATGTCAAGTGGAATCATGGGATGTAACTGGATTGTACATGTTGTGTTATCCCATGTTCGATGGACATGCTGAGTGATTCCATGGGTTGCACAAATAGAACATATTCATACCACACGATGTGTAGCTCATTAGCACATTCTATGTAATCTACTGAGATGCACACCAAAGTCCCAAGAATTTAATCTCGGTATACAACAACCATGTTAAATGATGTGTAGATCCTAAGTACACTTGGTGTAGTTCCCCAATGATAGACATAATTAAATTACATTAAATTTGAAATTGAAACATTAAAACCTTATTATATTGATTGAAACCTAATGTATTTGACATTTTAATAATGATTTAAAAGAGTTAATTAATGATTAATTATTTTTATAATTATATGTAAACATTGGTTCATCTAATTATTTTCAATGAATGAATGTATGATGAGAATCTCTAAGATAATTTCAATGGTCATTATGTTAAAAGGGAATTAATTAATTAATTAATGAAAACACAGTTACCTTAATAATAAAGAACGAATAAGAAATAATGTTAAACAATTTTTATTTTTCGTATTAGTTTCATATGTATGACTATTAATGAGTTTGATTAAGACCTATGTATGAATTTGTTTAATTTAATTAATTTATTGCATGATTTTTCAATTTTTTTATTAAATTACATATGATGTTCCGCGAGCCATCCTGGCCTCTATTATTATGTAGGACCTGCATGTGCAATGTTATTTATGTAATCCCCCTTAAAAAATATTTTTCCCCCTCACCTACATTTATGTTATAAATAGATGTAATAAATAGAGAATCTCAATGTGTGCAGAGACAGTTCAAGAAAATACCAAGATAATTTCTACCACAATGATACATTGGTGGATAGGTGGAATGCTGAATCTCATTATAATACAATAACAAGGATTTTTTCCTTAGGTTATATGTTGATTTATTATATTCTTAATAAATCAACATTTAGATAATATCATGATTGGTTCATTAATTTATTTAATTATTTTTGTCTTATGCATAATTTATTTTACGGATGTAAGACCATGATTACATAAATAAATGTATTAATATTCAAACATGTAATATATATAAATGGTTTACACATAAATGTTTTATCAAAACATGGTTAGTAATTTAATTAAAATCCTATTTATATTAACAATACATAAAAATAAAAAACAATATAATTTAACATAGAATAAAAGAAATCCATAAAAAAATATTAAGATTGAAATGACATTTTTTCCAAAATATTGGGGGTCTTAGTGACAGAATAGGTTTGAAGGTGAATAAAAGATAGAATAAATAAGTGAGAAAATAACGTGATGAAGATATCATAGGACACAATTATTTACATGATTCGGGAATAATCCCATCATCCATGATGTTTAAATTTTTTTTATGATTTGGGAGAACAGATATTACCAAGAGATATTAGTGATTAATGCATAGAAGATCCTAGCTTAATAAGAGATAATAATGATTATGATGTGTTGTTCCACCAACCATATAGTAATTCCATTGTACTACAGTGAATCATGGCTGGAAGTACACACTGCTACAGTGTTGTGGCCACAAAATTCCAAGCCGGTATAATGGCTGGTGGAAAAGTCCATAGATCTACAGTAACCATGCCAAATTTCAACATTTTTGTAGTGTCCTATTGGTTATTCCTTTCCAACACTACTACAGTGGTCTACGTTGTTATAGTTCCCCCAAAAAATTTGGGCAGGGGGAATTCCGCCCTCAGGGCAGGGGTGCATTTTTCTTGTAACCCCCAATAAGATCACCACATAGCTCAACCTGTGATATTTTCATCCTAGTGCACATAGTATGGGGAAATATCATTTTTCTTAGCACCGTCCAAATGGATTGAGCTACACCAATCCAACAAAACATCCATTACATTATTAGGAATGAATACCTTCGAAATGAGTATTTGTAAAACCCTCATTTGGAAAATTTTAACTTGGGGTTCCAATGAATAATATGAGTTGACATAACCATCTTACATCAAGAGAAGTATATATCTATATACATAAAGTAACATGAAGGAAAGCGTTTATGAAATATAATTCAATATTTTTAGGATTGGGTAGTGCACTAAAACAGATCATGGATTTGCAGGTCCACTATTGGAAAATGCCTCCCTACAAAAATACCTTCCACAAGTTTCACAGACACTCATTTTGGGTATGTGAAGGGGTATATGGATCATTTCCAATAGATTTTCTAAGAATCTAGGCATTTTAAGTTCAATGTAGAGTGTTTTTGAGACTTGATAAAATAGTGTGAGATTAAATAAAAATTTAATTATTATTATTTATCATATAATTTTTAATCAATAAGAGTAATAAAAATATACTATTTTAAATTTTAGAATAATGATAAGTTATTCATCCTAATTATCTCTATAATCTATATTGGATAAATATCAACTCTTCACTGATAGTAAATTTTAGGAGTTTTTTAGACAACTTTGGGTTATGTTGCACCAAGAACGATAATCTTAGGTGCGAGAATCCTCAATAACTAATCTGCCTACGAAGCAGGCATGTGATGAAGAGTTCCTTGTCTATGAAAAACATCCGAATAATGGAGGCATGTAATGAAGTGTTCCTATCCTTGAAATATATTTTAATGATGCGGTCGACATTCAATGTTTGATTCTATCATATAGGTCTAGTGCACTCAAAATGTAAAGACCCGAAAATTCAATGTAAATTTTTTTTTAATTATATTGGATTATTACAGGTCTGCAAAAATTTGTGGTGCATAGTTCTGAGGCCCGTTGGGCCCAGAATAAATTTATGAACTTTTTTATGGTATGTTCAATAAAACCTCGTAGGCGATGTTTTCTACCTTTTGAACTGATGTTCGAAATAAAAATCCAAGGACTCCATTGAATTGGAGTGCCAGGATTCGCTTAAGGGAGGATTCACTTCAACCACAATAGGTTAGGAGAACAATTAAATTTTGGACTTTACATAAAAATAATAAATTAACATAAAAAGTTATTTTATTTCTATTTCCCCAGTGGATGAGAGGAGGTGGTAGGGACCGTTGAATTTTAAATCCATTTAATTGCTTGACTCACGAACTGCATAACTCTACCATTTTGAATTAAAAGAGGTTAATTAATTCATTTAATGAATGTCATTAATTCTTCAATGCATTACTCACCATTCTCCATCCTATTTAAATGGTGCTTGGGGTGGGATTTTGGCATGACTTCTTCAAGAAAGGAAACTCTGGCAGAGTTCAACAACAACATCCACCGAAGGAGGATGAAAGCTCAGGCAACAATGATCTTGGATCGATGAATGCCGATGACTCCATCCAACGTGGATGCTCCCCCCACTGCAACCGCGACACCTCCAACGGATCTCGACGTAGGGGGATTATGTTTTTTTGTCTAACATTATTTAAAATATTTTATTTAATATTTCATGTTAGATAATATTTTTATGCTTATTATAATGTTAACGTGACGCGCACACATTAAACGATCAAGGCCCGTACCCTCCTCCACTTCGTTCATGTTGCGTTCTTCGAGGATGAATTTCCTTATTTTTTCTAGAAACCCTAGACATAGGGTCACACTGTGAAGGTGGAAATATGGGAGCCTCGTAGGCGCAGATGGCACCATGAACGGTCCACCAGAGCATGTCTAGTGGCATGTGGAACGAATCACTGGCACGCCATGCCAGCGGTGGCCATAGGAGGCCCGCGACAACCGGCCGTGTGCGGTGGTAAGGTGGTGCTCCGTCGCACACAGATGTGGCTAGAGCTGTCTGGACCAAGATAGCCATGCAGGATAAGGGCGGTTCCCATAGGCGCCGCAGCAGCAGCAGCCACGACTAGCGGGTTGTGGCAGGAGGGGGCAGCATGGCCCCAAACACGGTTGCGTCAGCTGAAGACCAGTCGACCACTTGGCCGACCGTTGCACGCGGTGGGACATCACACCACCATAAAGATGAAATGAATATGCATTCTCATTTCCAGATGGATACGGTTTGCCTTCATGTGGACCAGGCCGGACCCAAAACCCATCGGGCTGGCATGAGAGGGACAAGCCCCATCAGGTGACCTAGGCCAACTACGGCCCGAGCCCACGAACCAGTAGTTTCGACCCCGACAAGACGGACCCATTCCACCGGGACAACACCAAGGGGACAGACCTATTGAACCCAAAAAACCCTTAATGGGACGAACCCGAGCGGGGTCAGGTGAACCCTAGGGCTCATTGTGTCGGGGCGGCCTGACCGAGTTGGACCGGGCCTAGAACCAACCAGCCCCTGAATAAAGAAACGACCGTAACTAACGAACCGGGTGACCGTTTGACACGCCGTCAGTGGCTTTGGGACCCCTTTTGAGAAGCGGTCCCTTGGGAATATTCCAACGGGCCCGACCGAGCTAGGCAGGACCAAGGTGTGGTCACCCTCATTTCATGGAAAGGGGTATAACTAACAGACTGGGTGTCCAATTGACTCAACGAATGTGTCATAAGGACCCTTCAGACAAGGTGGTCATTTGGAGATACTCTAAGTGAGTTTTGATAGATTTTGACATGCGAACTATGTTGGATCATACTGGAATCCAATGGGGCCCTTTTTACAAAAGTGCCCATATCGCACAAACCAGGCATCCGATCGACACACCGTCTGTCAAATTGGGAACCCTATGACGGGGCGGTCTCTTGGGTATGTTTTTTGTGGGACTTCAAACCAGTTGAAATATGTATGATGGATTAATGAGAAGAGTATTCCAGATATCAGATGTGCTTCATGCAGGAATCCAGTGGCTGGCTGTGACATGAAAAAGAAGAGCGTCCAATACGGGTCTTTATCCGAAACTCCTGATTGCGAGGATCTAGCTGTACAACTAATCATCCGTACATCTGTACCAAAAACCAATATGGGTCATAACCAAAAACCATTATGGTTCAGTACCAATGACCAATACTTGTTAGCACTAGTGACCAATACAGGTCAAAACCAGTGACCAATACTAGTCAGCATCTTGCGACCAATATCGTTTAACATAGAATGACCTATACGGGTCAGCTATAGAGTTACTAAGGATAAGGTTATTTGGATTTAAAACTAGTTATCCCTATCTCAGTAACCTTGAAGTTATACCATTTGAGTGTGATGTCCCTTTTTTCTTTGTGCTTCATGATTTAGATCATTCTTGTGAAGTTAACTTTGTGGTATTTCTGGTGATGATTCCCTTTATTGATTACTGAGAGACCTTTAGGGGTCTTGGGGTCTCCTACTGAGTTGTTATACTCACCCTTGCACAGGCTTCACCCGCACGTGTGTGTCTGGTGTAGAATACGGATTCTCTGAGGCAGCCTTTGGAGGTTTGATACATTGTGGAGCTTGGATTGATTGGAAGATTTGAGAACCTTCTCTTCGAATTCAGACGTATTGCTATTACCCTCTGTGTCGAGATCTGGGGAAGATGTGACAACTATTTACTTTTTTTTCAGTTTCTAGGGCTTGTATTCTGCCACAATATTTTTAGTTTATAGTTGTACTTGGGGATGTACATTACTCTCATTGTTATAACATACTATTGTTTGTTTTTCAGTTCAATTTCACCTTTTTTGTGTGTAAATATCTATAAGGAAATTCCTTCCCTATTCAGGAAAATCCTTCAAGTGCTAGTCACCAACCCCTGGCCTATGGTTGGTAGGATAGGGGTAGTCACGTCCGGGCCCTATGAGACATGTCGTGAAAAAGTGGTTTCAAATGGTGGTCAGTTCTACCAAAATATCTAAGAGTATACTTTTAATGAGGAAATGGTGTAAATTTTCTTGAGTTTGGTTTTTAGTACAAGGAGTCTACTATTGGTGTGGTGGCCGACGTATCCATTCACTAGGACACTGAATTATGTTTTCTGAATCAGTACATGAAAACATCGGTTGCTAGTGTTTTGAATTTTTTTCTTAATATTTATTAAGTCATCTCACTAGGTATAACTTATTGACTGTAGCACATCTTTTATCTTATAGGATGCCTCCACGAAGAAAACCAACCAGGATTCTGGTTAGCGATTGTGATAGTGGCCCACCAAGTGATGAGGCGTCGGTACATGGACCACTCTCATTGATGGAACCTTCGGGTGGTGTACCATAAGCAACACCACCCGTTGAGCAGCAAATGCTTCTAGTGTATCATGCATGCTGGTTGAGCATGTTTCATGAGTTCCAAAGACAGAGGCCACCAATGTTTCAATGCGATATAGACCCCCAAGTAGTAGAGGACTGGCATGAGATGGTTTTTCGGGTCCTTCACATAGTAGAGACACCCTCCAGGAAGATGGCGATCTTGGACACTAGCCTTCTTCAGGGCTCGATAAGATGATGGTGGAACTCAACGCTCCAGGTTCATGAGGAGATGACCCTAACCTGGTAGGAATTTGAGTGCCTTTTCAGGGAGGAGTTTGTGCCGGCGGCACTAATCTCTGTGCGTATTCTAGAGCGGATAAATTTGTAGTAGGGAAGCCATAATCTGGCTCAGTACTAGGCGATATTTGCTTACCTCCCCCGATACTCCGCCGAAATGGCATGGGACCCTTACATCAGAGCCCAAACCATTGAGCAGGGGCTCCGACAAGAGATTTTTGCTATGATAGTTTCTCTCGTTATCCTGATGAAGGCTGGGGTGCTAGAGAGAGAATTTCTAATGAAGAGCTTCCTTTCTGAGATTTCACCGACAATGAAAACCCCTATTGGATGATAGGTGGTAAAGACATCTACAGCTGGCAGTAGACAGATGACACATAAGCCCAAGCAGGCTAGACCTTCTGGAGGATGACCCCGGGATGCGGGGTCAGAGTTGCGAGGCTCGAGAGGCTGAGGGAGTGACCAATTAAGCATGATCTATTTTTCCTGTGGGAGACAGTGTCATAGAGGTCATGATTTTCCGACTCCCCACATAGACAATTGGCAGACGGTGGAGGGGCCACCAAAGCAGCGGCAGTGGCAAGTGCATGAGCATCAGCCAGGCAGCAGATGAGGAAGGGGAGAAGGATGTGCATCAGGAGGTGTTCGGGGTCACCAGTCACTTCCACCACCACCCAGAGGCAGTCCACCATGAGATCATGGAGTGGGTGGATGGGGACACTAACAACTAAATGCAGTAGAGGTTCATGAACCTGATGTCGCTGAGTTGATATTAGGTACGATATATATCTTTCATACATTAGCAGCAATGCTTATCGACATAGGTGATAGCCTTTCTTTCCTTAACACAAACTTCGTTTGGGTTCTTGAGTTTTCAACTGAGATTTTAGCTCGACCTTTATTTATGGATACTCCTATGGGAGGAGATTCAGTGGTCACACACTAGGGCTGATAGTGTGATATTACTCTCAGAGGAGAGAGTTTCATATGAGATATTCTAGTAGTGGAGTTGAATCCCTTTGACGTCATTCTAGGTATGGAATGTTTATCAGTTGTTCATGCACAGATTTATTGCTTGATATATACAGTGCGATTTAAGCACATAGATGGAGGCAAGTTTTACTTTTTTGGTGAGAAGGAAAACAGAGTATCACGAGTTGGACATGCGCTCAAGAGGATGCAACTGAATACATATCAGCTGGATTGCGTGACCATTCAAACAATGGATGAGGTGAGTCTACAGTTCCCAACAGTGGTGGATGAGTGTGAAGACATCTTTATAGAAGATGTCCCAGGACTACCACCTCGTAAAGAGGTAGAATTTCGCATTGAATTGTACCAAAGAACATCACTGATATTGGAACCATCATATCGGATGACCCCGACAGTGTTCCGATAGTTGACGGTGTTGTTGGATAACTTACAGAGGAAGGTATTCGTAAGGACCAGTTTTTATCCAAGGATATTCCTAGTGTTGTTTTCAAAGAAGGAATACAAATGTTTTAGGCAATGCATGGACTTTAGGCACCTAAACCAGGTTACAATGATGAACAAGTATCCACTGCCGAGGATTGATGATTTGTTTGATTAGTTGAAAGGAGCGAAGAGGTTCTCGAATATAGACGTCATATCGGTCTATCATCAACCTAGGTTATGGGATGAGGACATACTGAAGTCAACATTTAGATACTGGTATGGCCATTTCGAGTTCTTGGTAATTCCTTTCAGCATGACCAATGATCCAACGGTGTTCATGTGTCTCATGAACATGATCCTTCATCCATACCTCAATCACTTTGTGGGGGTCTTCATCAAATACATCTTGGTGTACATAGCACCCGAGGAAGATCACGCTGTAAAATTGTGGATAGTTCTGGACACACTCTGGGGGAACCAATTATATGGGAAGCTATTGAAGTTTGAGTTCTAGATAAGGAAGGTCCACTTATTGGGACACATAAACATAGAGGCTGGAGTTTAAGTGGATCTAGAAAATATCAAGGTAGTACATGCATGGGATCCACCTAGGTGTGTTACTCAGGTGTAGAGTTTCCTTGGATTATTAGGCTACTATTAAAGGTTCATAGCAGATTTCTCCAGAGTAGAAGCACTTATTACTACCTTAATGAAGAAGAGGAAACCCTTCCTTTGGTCCGAGACATGCCAACATAGCTTTCAATAGCTGAGGCAGATCTTGACCAGCGCGACCATCCAGTGATTGCCGAAGGAGGGAACTGACTACATGGTTTGTTGTGATGCATTAGTGACCGGACTCGGTTGCGTCCTGATGGAGGGTGATGCAGTGATTGCTTAAGTTTCAACACAGATGATGCCTCATGAGCAAAATTATGTGACTCATGACTTGGAGTTTCCAGCAGTAGTCTTTGCACTGAATATGTGGCGAAACTACTTGATGGGAGAGTGGTTCATTGATTACTCATTCCACAAGAGTCTCAGATATATCATTACACAGAATGATTTGAATCTGATACAACGACATTGTATTGGGTTCCTCCAGGACTATGGCTTTGAGATATTATAAACTCCTAGGAATGGGAACGTAGTGGAAGATGTAATTAAACCATAGATCGATTTCACAACTATTGAATGAGGCTTTAGAGCAATTAGTCTTGCTTCAGATATCCTATGTAGATAGAGATGAGACAATCTACCTCCAGTTGATGGTAGTTTCCCTTTCACTCCTTCAGTGAGTCGGGGAGGTGCAACGTGGAGACATCATCTACAAGACTACATGTGCCCAGATATCCTCAGTCCATGCACCTGACGGATATTCGGAAGTTGGGTAGCGCACTATCCTTTTCATAGGATGTACAGTTGTACGTAGAGATACTATATGAGGTATTGAGGGAGTTACATACATCCCCCATGGCAGTAAATCCAATAGTGATAAAAATGCATTAGGACCTCTGGTGTCATTACTTGTGGTCAGGGATGAAGAATGTTATGGCAGAGTTTGTTTTTAGATGACTCACTTTCCAGCAAGTGTAGGGCGAGAAATAGGTACTAAAAAGCTTGAACCACCCCCTTGAGATACCAGAGTCGATGTGGGAAGGGTTATCGATGGACTTCATGATGGGGTTAACATATACGTTCAAAGGGGACGATACCATCTGGCTGGTCGTTGACCGACTCACCAAGTCAGCCAACTTCCATTCTTTTCGAGAGAAGTGTTCGGTAGAGAACTTGTGAAGTATCTACATTCATAAGATCGTGCGGCTTCATGGGGTGCCTCCGATGATAGTCTCGAATTGTGACACATGCTTTACATCCCTGTTGTGGAAAGGATTGCAGGATGCTTTTGGGACTCAGCTTCACATGAGCATAGCATTTCACCCACATATAGATGGTCAGACTGAGCGGACCATCCAAACCATGGATGACACACTTCGTTCATGGGTCCTATATTTTGGTTACATTTTGAAGGACCACCTACCCTTGGTGGAGTTCGCGTAAAACAACAATTAACACTCCACCATTGGTATGGACACTTTCGAGGTGTCGTACGGATGACCAGGAAGATCACCATTGTGTTGGACAGATCTAGGAGATCCAACACTCGTGGGCCCAGAGATGATACAGGCTACCACTTAGAAGGTTCATGTCATCCAAGAGTGGTTGAAGACAACACAAAGCTGACAGAAGTCCTATGCTGATAGGTGGTAGAGACCACTGGATTTCCAGGTGGGGGAACAAGTATTCTTGTGAGTATTCCCTCGATAAGGACTAAAAATATTTGGATGAAGCAGAAAACTCTCACCCAGGTTTATCATACAATTTTTGATACTTCGGAGGATTGGCATGGTGGCGTACTACTCTGGAACTTCCACCACAGTTGAAAAGGGTGCATGATGTCTTCCACATATCCCAACTGAAAAGATACGTGCATGACCCATCTCAAATCATTGGACATGGGGAGCTATCGATTGATGATGGTGCAAGAGTACCCAGTGGAGATAGAGGATTGACAGGACAAGATCCTTTGTGGGTGGTCGATACCTCTGGTGTGCGTTCTGTGGCAGAACGAGGATCTCTAGGAGAACCCAGGGAGCTATATGCTCATATGTGTTCCTAGTACCCCTCTTTGTTTGTGTAGCCTTGTTTTGATATCAGGAACATAACGCCTCTAGGTGGGGAGAATGAAAAGTCCTGAAAATTCCATGTAATTTTGTTTTAATTATTTGTGATTATTAAGAGTCTTCAAAAATTCACTGTGTATGATTATGAGGCTCGGTGTGCACGGAATGAATTTCTGGACTTTTTTTAAAGTACATTCAGAAAATGCACTAGTGAAGTTTTATATCGTTTGAATCGGTGCTTGGATTAAAAATCCAAGGACACCGTGGAATCTGCAGTGCTGAGATTCTCTTAAAGGATTCGTCACTTCAACAGCAGTAGTTGGGGAGAAAAAGTTTAATTTTGGAAATTTATGAAAAATAATAAAATAACTTAACAATTATTTTTATTTCTTTTTCTCCAGCAGATGAGTGGTGATGGTGGGGACCGATGACTTGCCAATCCATTTAATGGATTGACTCAGCAACTACGTAAATCCACTGTTGTGAATTAAAAGAGGTTCATTAATTCATTTAATGATCCTCATTAATTCTTCAATGTGTTACTCACATTTCCCCCTCTTATTTAAATAGAGCTTGGTGTGGGGTTTTGGAACAACTTCTCCAAGCGAGGAAAATATAGTGGTGTTCTACGGAAACATCCACTGATAGAGGATGAAAGCTCGGGAGGAAACAATCTGGGATCAACGAACACTGATGACTCCATCCGACGTGGAAGCTCCTCCTACCACAACTGTGAAACCTACAACAAATATTGAAGCATGGGGTTTATGGTTTGATTTGTTTTAACATTATTGAAAATATTTTATTTAATCTTTAATGTTAGATAAATATTCATCCGCTTATTATCATGTTAACACGGAGGGTGCGGTCTCAACAAACAAGTCCCAAACCATCTGCCACTTCATTTATATTGTGTTCTACGAGAACGACTTTGGTTAATTTTGACAGCAACATGAGATAGAGGGACACACTGTGATGTTGGAAATCTGGGAGTCTCGTAAGTGAAGACGACACCATCAACGGACCATCGAAGGATGTATGGTGGCCCGTGGAAAGAACCTTTGGCATGCCATATCGGCGGTGACTGGTTGTTGCCGGATGAGACCTGCGGCAACCGGCCACGGATGGTTGGAAGGCGGCGCGCCATCACATGCCATGGTGGCCAGAGGAGGTCATCCCCAGCCAGCCACGCAAGATAAGCACAACGCCTGTAGGCGCTACTGATGGCAGTATCAGCGGCTTGTAGGTCACAATAGGAGGGGGCGTTGGGGCACCGCGCCACGCCACATCAGCTGAAGACCAGTCGACCACCTAGACGATCATTTCACATGGTGGGGAAACGTACCATCGACCGAATTAAATTTCCCCACATATTCATGTCCATCTAGAGACAGTGTGACTTCAGGTGGACCAGGTTGTACATGGGATGACCAGATGTGCCGGACCCACGGCCAAGCAGGACAGCGTGGGTAGGCCGAGCCCCACCTGTTGGGCCAGGACAACCATGAACCTGGCCCGTGAACAAGAAGATCTGACCCTGGTAGGCCGGACCTAGTGAACCGGGCTGAACCTTAATGGGCTGGACCCAGGTGGGTTTAGGTATAACCCAGGACTCATTGCGCTGGGCCAGCCTGACCAAGTTGGACTGGGCCCAGACCCAATGCCCCCGAATAATGAAACACCCATAATTGACGAAATGAGTGTCTGTTTGACATTTCTTAAGTAGTGTTGGGACCCATTTTGGGAAGTGGTCCCTTTGTTGTATTCCGACGGGCCCGAACGAGCTAGCTTGGATCGAGGTGTGGTCACCCCCGTTTCATAGAAAGGGGTCTAACTAATAGGTCGAGTGTCTGATCGATGCACCGTCTGTGGAATAAGGACCATTATGACAAGGAGGTACTTTGGAGATAATATAAGTGATTTTATATGGAGTTTGACATGATACCAGGGTATGATCAGACCCGAATCCAATCGGGACCTTTTTACAAAAGTTCCCATGTCTCATAGATCGGGCGTCAAATCGATTCGCCGTCTATCACATTAAGACCCCTATTACAGGGCGGTCCCTTGGGTATGATTTTTAAAAAACATCGTACCAGTTGAAATATGACTGATGGATTGAGGAGAAAAGTCTTCTGGAGATCAGTACTACTTCGTGCGAGAATCCAGTGTCGGGTTGTGATATGAAGAAGAAGAGCGACCAATATGGGTCAGCATCAGAAACTCCCGAGTGGGATGATATAGACATACACCTTATCATCTCTACCTTTGTACCAGTGACCAATACGATTCAACACCAAGGAACTGTTAGAGTTGGTGTCCTGAGAACAAACTATTTTTACTATGATTACATGAATGTACACTTATTATATATTGTTCATTGTTCTTTATGACTATAATATAATGATGTCATCGAATATTTGTTGCATTAATATGGTCATGGAAGATCCATACTATGATGATATCCTTGAAATGATATAAAAATATTCGTAAATAAGGTTATATGGTTGGATGACATACTATTATAGGACACATCATATACACATTGTCATGTGTGAGTACTTGTAAGAAGACAAGACTCTCTCTCATGGAGTTCGCACTTGGTAATCTCCAAGATGGGAGATTATGATAATAGACCCGCTAGTAGAAATTCCGAATGTCTTGGTGTCATCAGAAATTGCTATCTGTGAGTGTGTGTAATGGATCTTATACTGGATGATTATCATTAACTCATGTCATGACACTCACTTAGATTTGCTGACGAAAACCATCACGAAGATAGTTGGCCGGAAGTAGGGTACATTCGTTGCCTCCGGAATGACATATCATTAATGGATAAGTCGAGGAAGGAATTTTCCCTTCCATATTAATGGAAGTAGATATCATGGGCCTTTTGATTGAAATAAAACTATCGCCCAAATTACATGCACATGGTGTAACGATGTGTTTATTTCTTGAAGTCAAAGAATGAAAGATCAAGCATTTTGGTTTATGACACTGTAATGAAACTTACATGATAAGATATTGAGAAAAAGGGATTGAATTACCCGGTAAGAATTTGTATGAGGTGACACATCAATGCGGTGTCTACTTCTTTCTCTTGGGTTCCTAGACCCATTTCTAGACTGTAATCTTGGACGTTAGGCAAGCCCGCCTAATACCAATGAGAAAGAGGCCAAGAGGGACACACACGATGTGTATCCAAGTATTTCAAGTAGAATAAAGATTATTCCAATATGGGGTTTAATAATTATTAAAGGAAGCCTAAATTGTTTTTAATGATGGAGGAAGTATAAAATTAAAAAAAAGATATACATGTCGTGTATTAATGATTACATGCTGTGTAGTTTTCATTTTGAGAATGAAATGAAAAAAGTAAATGTAATGTATTAATTACTACATGTCATGTAGTTTTTTATTAAAAAAACAAGTACACGCCGTGTGTTAATGATTACACACCGTGTAGTTTTTCTAGTCAGGGTTCTGAGGATATAATATTGTTTTATTAAATGATATTTATTATAATCAGTGTGGGAGAATGTCAAGGAATTAATTATTCGACATGGGGGTATTCAACAAGAGTTAATGAAATAAATAAAATGTGTAACATGTTTATTTATTTTCATAACTCTATAACCTCAAACCAGATTATATATATCCTCACAACCCCAACACTTTTTCTCAATCTTTGTGCACAATAATTCTCAATAATTCCCTCAAGGCTGAGAGAACTCCTTCCTCCAAGATCACTTTCAAGACTAAGAGAGATCCTCCTCCATCGAATCAAAATGATCTGTGGTGGACAATGAATGAAAAGTTTTGTCCATGCTAGCACACAAGGAATCCGTTGGCGACGTCCAAAGATACGTGGTGCGCGTTTGGATCACCGCTAGAGGATGTCTATCCTTGGATTCTGTGATGCAACAATGAATCACATCAGAACGTGATCAGAAATATCAATGAAGAAAGAACACCAAAAAGGTACTTCTTTTCAATTAATTAAATTAATTATAATCAACCTGTGATGATCCTCATTGGTGGTTTCAGGACTATCGTTCTTCTTTGTCTATTTATTTGATTCAAACTGTGGAGGCTGGCATTTATCATCGTATTTATCCCGAATTGATCACTACTAATGAAAAAAATCCAAGTTGGCACATCCACCAACAAGATTCTTCTACGCCCAGAACCTTCAAATGGTATCAGGTGGAGGTTACAACGTTTATCATAGTTATTTAATTTTCATTGATAATTTACACATTTATATTTGATTCAATTCAAGATATATCGTTCTATAAAACTGATTGAACGAGATCTGTTCTTATTCATTCTTTTAATGATTCACATCATAGAAATGACTTTTTAAATTTAATTCTGTTTAAAATAAAAACAATGAACTCGTCCGGATGATCCTCTCTTTCTGCATATACAACACAAGAATACACCGCATGTATTAAAAACTACACACCTTGTAATTAGGTTCAATGAACTAGTACTGGTCCGCCAAACCACGCCGTGTTAATTGTGCATGACTAAGTATTTATTACAAAATTTAGACCAGAATTGAATGGCGTGTGGAAACTGGAATACACTGCGTGTATGTTGAATCAACACGCAGTGTAGTCCGATCTGGCCCTGGTGAAACCATGTACAAGGATAATCCATGTACCACGTACACGGGATTTCCAGACTACTAACCACATAAGAAATAATTAAACGTCGTGTTAGATTAATCTACACGTTGTGTAATCCAAAATTTCCAAAGTACAAAAAACACGCCAAAGCCCCTGGCATGTACTTTGGATAAAGAGTGAAAAATACACACTGTGTACTTTCATGAAATGGAATTTCACCAGGTTTCCTCCTAGGTACAAAGACCTGTACATGGAATATGGATGTGAAGAATGTCAAGGAAATTTAAAAAGAAATTTTAGATAAATAATTGATTAATTATAAGATCATAGTTAATTGAATTCAAGTGCGACTTATCATAAATGAAATAACTATTAAAAGAATTTGAATTCTAAATATGTGTAAATGTCATAGCATTCTATGTATGATCATGAGCTAGACCAATGATTCTTTGTGTGTGTATGGTTTCAATTAAATTTATTTAATTTAAATTTTTTGGCCTGTGAGCCTTCTTCCAATAATATGTAGGGCATGTGTGCCCATGATTTCATTAATGTAAAGCCCATGTAATGGATGATCTCCCAAGTCAGAGGAGATGGTTCAAACACCGATGATGAGGTGAAACCAAACCAATACGACCCTAAGGTGGATAGGTGGGATCTTCAAAACACGAACCATGAGGTTCAATGTGTTTTTCCCTAGATCAGGATTAGATTATTCATTCCGCTTGATAAGCTAACCAATAGAAGCTCATGATCATGCCATCTTGTATTATTTCTCTCTAATTTCATGTTTTATTTATTATGTATGTGTTGTCACGATCACATAATTAATGAAGTAAATAAGCATGAAAATATGGAATAAAATAAAAACCGGACTACACATAAACATTATCAGAACAAGGTTAGTCACTTAAGAAATCATCACATAATATTATCAAGCATGTTATAATTCAAAAATATGCATAAAGAATAAAATCCCTCAAATACCATATTAAGTCTAACCAAGTCTTTTGTTACTTGATCAAGGTAATGAAATAATAAATCTATGTGTTTTAACAACCCTTATTGTGAAACATACTTTTATAAAGGAAGCTCTTATGGAAGTTTCGGGTTGACTTAAACATTTTGCATCAAGAGGAGTAGACCTTGATAGACTTTTTGTAAAATGGAGGCATGTTTTGATGAAATCCAAGTCAGGATTTGAGGATTGGGAAGTCTACTCAATAGATCAAGGAACTGTAATCTCATAGTTGCCAAAAACCTACCTACCTAAATACCTTCAAATAGCTTGACCATCCCTTGTTGGTGTTATGAGAAGGGGAATATGGATCCTTACCACTAGAATTTCATGGCAATTAGAAATTCCAGGTTCAATGGTTAGGGCCATTGGGACTAGATAAAATAGTGGGATAATTAATAAATTCATTAATTATTTTTCACAAAATGTAATCAAAAGGTACTAATAAATCTGATATTTTAATTTGTAAAATCAATATGAAAAACTCTGTCAACCACATTTTCTCTGTGATTAATTTTGGATAAAGAGAATATACTCACCAACAGTAATGTTCAGGAATGGTTTAGATGCCTTTAGGTTATCCTTTTCCATGAACAAAAGTTTTATGTGATGGAGTCCTCACTTCTTGATTCGCCCACCCATGGGGTGAGTGATGAATGTTTCCTAGTCTATGATCAACATTTGAACGATGTACTAGACGTAAAATGTTTGATTATATCATCAATTTCTAGTGAGCTCATGATGTATCATGAAGACATGGATGCCTATAGCATGTTCAACCACCTCCGTGGTCTATACTAGGAGAGAGAAAGACAGGAATGGTTTGAGATCTCCAAGGATCTATTCCAGAGAAATCTTGGAGAGGTTTCCCCAGGTGGGCTTCATTTTGTCAAGCTCATTGGCAACATTTTTCTCTTGGAGGTTCTAGGGTTTAATTTCCCTGAAGAACTAGGTACTGATCTCATTCTTGCATCAGTCCCCCAGAGATTCTCTATCATTATTGTAAATTTCAACATGAACAACATTGATAAGTCTCTATATGATCTCTGTATCCTCATTTTCTTAGTGGACAATGATATGAAGTGTCAAAAACTTTCTGTCTTTATGGTAAATAAAATAAAAGTGAATGAGAAGATCATTAATCCCAAAGATTCTTCAAGACCTTCCAAGAAAAGGAAGATCAAAGTGGAGGCAAGAGAATAGGAGGTTATTTGTTATTGAATGTGGCAAGAAGGACCACTAGAAGAAAGATTGCATCCAGCCATGGAAGCAAGGGGATGCTTCAGGGGCCTTTCTTATCGAATGCAATCTATCTGTTTCTACTAATTTTGTATTAGATACTACTTGTGGTGCTCACATATGTATCAAAATATAGGAACCATGTATATATAGAAATATTGACCAAGGTGAGGTGGATCTGCAAGCAGCCAATGGATCTGGACTCGTTGTTGTAGCTGTCAGAGACTACTACCTCACATTGCCTACTGGGATAGTCTTGGTATTGAAAGGATGTTATTATGTACCCTATGTAACCAGAAACATTATTTCCGTATCCAGATTAGATACTGATTGATTCATCTTCATGTTTTGAAATGAATGTTGCAACTCTTATAAAGATATAATTTGTTTTGTTAGAGCACATTTATAAAATGGCCATTATGTGTTAGACTACAAAAACCTAGTAATGGAAATCAATGACAATGATAATTCACATGAATCATACCACACCCAACTTTTTCATCTCCTGCTAGGTCATGTCAAAGAGAAACGTTTGACAAAATTAAATCAAGATGTGTATTTATATTCTTTCTAACTAAAACTAGTTGGTGTATGTCATGCGTGTCTATAAGGCAAAATGACCAAAGCCCCATTTAGTGGGAATGGTGAAAGGGATAAAGCGGTTCTATAATTAGTTCACACATATGTGTGTGGACCATTTCTAGTTGAATAAAGGGGTGGGTTCTTATAATCCATAAATTTTACTAATTATTTTAGTAGATATGGATATATTTACTAAATTAGGTATAAATCAGATTATTTTGATCAGTTCAAAGAATACAAGAACAAAGTTAGGAACCATCATGGTAATAAGATTAAGAAACTCCACTCAGACAGAGGAGGAGAATATCTTAATTATGAATTCATTGATTTCTTATGGGATTTTGGGATTCTATCTCAACTCACTCCTCCATTCACACCTCAGTGGAATGGTGTAAGTGAAAGGAGGAACCGCATCCTGTAGGACACGGTGAGATCAATGATGAGTCATGTGAGTCTTCCACTATCCTTTTGGAGATATGCATTACAAACAGCAGCACACATACTAAATCAAGTACCAACTGAATTGAAAAATGGAATTCCATGCCAGTTATAGAGTGTAGGAAAATCCATGTTATCGAATTTACATGTGTTAGGCAGCGAAGCATTTGTTAAGGCCTCTTCAAGTAACAAACATTCACCCCGAAGCAAAAAGTAAATCTTTATAGGATATCCCAAGGAATCATGGGGATAGTACTTATACAAACCCTCAGATAAAAAGGATACAGTGGAAGGACACTCTATATTCCATAAGAGGGAGCACATCACCAAAAGAGATAGTGGGAGAAATATAGACTTCGATAAAGTTATGGCTCAATATACACAGGAGTAGGAACAAGAAGAGATTCCACAAAACCCCATGGATGAACAATCTGTTCCAGAGACACAAGAACTATGTAAGAGCATGAGAGAGATTAGAGAACTAGAATGATAAGGTTTTCTTTCCATCGATGATTGTGAATCACTATTGGTTTACAATGATGATCTTCATACCTATAATGATGTATTTGAAGGCACATAAGTTGCCAAGTGGAAAGAATCCATGAATTTTGAAATGGATTCCTTATACCAAAACAACGTATGGATTTTGGTAGATGCTTCAGTTGATGTAAAGCCTATTGGTAATAAGGGGGTATTCAAGAAGACACTGGACATGGAGGGACAAGTCAGCACCTATAAGGCATGAATGGTAGAAAAAGGTTTTAAACAACGTCACAAAATTGTCTATGATGAAACCTTTTCACCGGTTGCAATGCTAAAATCCATCACAATCTGATTGGCCATTGCTGCTTTCCCTGACTATGAAATTTGTCAAATGGATGTCAAAATAGAATTCCTTAATGTGAACCTCTAGGAAGATGTCTACATGACACAACCTGAATGGTTTGTGACTCCAAAAGATCCCATAAAAGTAGTGAAGTTATAGAAATCCATTTATGGATTAATGGAATCATCAAGGTCATGGAAAATTTTCTTTGATTAATCCATTACAGAATTTTGATTTATTAAGAATGAATGTGAACCTTGTGTCTACAAAAGGTTCAGTGGAAGTGTAGTCGTTTTTCAAATATTATATGTTGATGACATATTACTAATTGGAAATGATGTACCTGGCTTGCAGTCAGTTGAGGCATGGTTGGATAAATTAATATCTTTTAATGAATTGGGAAAGGAAGCATATATTCTTGGGATCATGATCCATAATGATATATCCAAGTGAATGCTCGGCGTGAGTCATAGTACATACTTTGATAAGATACTGAAGAGGTTCATTATGAAAAAAATCCTAGAGGGGATTGTTGCCAGTGTCACATTGCATTCATCTTTCCAAGAAAATGCGTCCTTAGAAACATGAGGAAAGAATGAAAATGGAAATGATTCCTTATGGATCCATGATTGGGTCATTCATGTATTCTATGATATATACAAGGATAGATGTTTCTTATGCATTAATTGAGGTAGGAAAATATCAAGCTGATCCAGGAGACCATCATTGGATCACTGCTAATGATCAATGGCATTTATCATCGTATTGATCCCGAATTGATCCAGGAGACCGTCATTGGATCACTGCTAATGATCACTGGCATTTATCATCGTATTGATCTCGGAGACTGTCATTGGATCACTGCTAATGATCACTGGCATTTATCATCGTATTGGTCCCGAATTGATCACTGCAAATGAAATCGGGATGTTTATCATGTTGGTTATTTAACAACCGACATCAAAAACATAAAATCGGGATGTTTATCACGTCGGTTATTTTAGAACCGACGTGATAAAGGTCATGGAGAATGATTTATCACGTCGGTTATTGAATAACCGACGTGATAAACATCTTGGAAAATGGATTATCACGTCGGTTCCTAAACAACCGACGTGATAAACAAGGGCGAGGGGGTTTATCGCGTCGGTTCATATAGAACCGACATGATAAACTGGGGTGTGGGGGGTTTATCATGTCAGTTCTATAATAATCGACGTGATAAACCTGGGTGAACGTGGTTTATCACGTCGGTTCATATAAAACCGACGTGAAAAACCAGGGGAGTGGGGTTTATCACGTCGGTTATTATATAACCACCGTGATAAACCGGAGGGAGGCGGTTTATCAGGTCGGTTATTGAATAACCGACGTGATAAACCATTGTCCAGGCCGTTTATCACGTCGGTTATGCAATAACCGACGTGATAAACCATTCTCCAGATGGTTTATCAAGTCGGTTATTCAATAACCGACGTGATAAACCATTCTCGAGGCCCTTTATCACATCGGTTATTCAATAACCGACGTGATAAACCATTCCCCAGGCCCTTGATCACGTCGGTTATTAAATCACCGACATGATACACCATTCTCCAAGCCTTTTATCATGTCGGTTATTAAATAACCGACGTTATAAACTATTTTCTAGGCATTTTATCACGTCGGTTATTAAATAACCGACATGATAAACACAATTTTTTTTAACAGAATGCAGTCATCTTCTCTCCACCAGAATCAACCAGAAAACAAATCATGAAATCGTACCACAAAAGAAGAAGTACATCAAAATTAAGCATTTACATAGATAATATATAAAACATACCCCTAGATAGAATCCACCCTCATTTATACCCCATGGACAACCCTCCCCCAACCTGTTGGAGCCCTCACCCTCATGTATACCCCCTAGACAACCCTCCCCCACCCCATTGGAGCTCCCAACCTCATGTATACCCCTTGGACAACCCTCCCCCACCTCATTGGAGCCCCCACCACACTCTTGGACTACCCCCCGACCCCCGGACACCCCCAAACACCCCTCGAAACCCCCCCCCCCCCGCCTGAACAGCACCTCCCCACCCCCTCACCCCACTTGACAGCCCCCACCACACCCCTGGACAGCCCCAAACACCCTTGGAAAAACCCCCCACCCCTGGAAAGCACTCCCACACCCCTGGACCGGCTTCCCACACCCCTGGACATCCCTGCCACGCCCCAGGACTGTTCCGCCACCCCACCAGACAGCCCTCCCAAACCGCTGGACACACCCCAACCCCACTGAACACACCCCCACACCCTTGGACATCCCTTCCACCCCCCAGGACTGTCCCCCCACCCCACCGAACATCCCTCCCAAACCGCTAGACACCCCCCAACCCCACTGAACACTCCCCCACACACTTGGAACCCCTCCCCCACAGACCCAAATCCATACCATAAAAACCATCAAAAGTAGACCAAAAAAATAAGTAGAGCAAAATTAAACAATCACTTATATAACATTCAATACATACACTGTCAACTTCAAAAAAAACTACATCCTACCTATACAACATCCAAATACAGAATTAAAACGACAATATTCAAAATTACAATTTACATTACAAACAACTATAATTCAATCAAACCTGTAAAATAATTTGACCACTCCACTTGTATGTGTTTGATGTCTTCAGCAGTATAGGGTTGAGGGTCATCGAAAAGCTACAAATGAAAAAAAATATAGTTAACTTGTATAATGAATTAATCAAATTGAAATATTATGGCAAAGTTTAAGAGGAAATTGTACTAGGTCAAAATTCACAACTGTCCCAGTTGTTATTATTTCATACCTAAATCTTAACATATAATATCCGTATTCGATGAGGCCTTGTTGTTCATGACAATTCTCTTTTGATTGCGTGTAAATTCAATATATTATTTTTATGTAATAAATCAAAAAGTACAAATTATAAATGGAAATTTACCTTCGCATTTACATATTTGATCTTTGCATTTCTTTTCTTTGTGTTTTTTCGAATGTAGACCCATGCACTGTTAGAAAATAATATGAATGGGATAAATTTAAAATTCATTATAATATATAAAACTATTGAGAAATTGAATCTTACTTTTCAAATATATTCTTAAAACTTCCCCGCACATCACCATGAACAGAGCATATCCAATAAAAAGCTTTCTCCCATGGGAAAAAATCTTTAACATCCAATGATCACTGATAAAAGGAAATTAAATGTTAGTGGTTTTTTATGTTAAAAGATAATAAAATCTTTGAGAGAAATGTGTTTCATACCTCTCACAAAAAGGCATCATCCATCATTGGCTGATTATATTCATTTCAAATCTTTCAGTAATATAAACCATTCTTTATTCCTCAGTTAATGCACATGCTTCAGGGGAAATCAATTGCGGGTCCATGAATCCATATACTTCTGTCAATTCATTACTCTCACAAATTTTATAATGATACCTAATACAAAACATACATAAGTATACATTTTTAATAAATATAACGCAGGGAAAAGGTGTTAAGACTTACATGGAAAAAAATTTCACCACGTTGATTCCCAACTTATCTCCAGTAACAAGCTCCATGATATCCGATTTTGTAATCCCCACACTTATTTCATGTCCAAAAACATGAGATTCCATTTGAAACTCATAAAAACCCAAAAAAAAAGTGAATATCTTGACAATCTGTCAAGACCACTGGAATCTGTATCTGATGTCATAGCCTGTTGTCTTTGTTGTTTTCTATACAGTATTCCTTTACCTTTGAAGTATTCCAGTGAAATTTTTTTAGAAATATAGTATTTTTCAAATGATAAAACAACTTTAAAAATATATATATATATAACATTCATACCTCTATGGTAATGAGTCGAAGAAGTCTGGATGGCCAAACTAAAAAAAGGTTGATACTCTGTCCAACTGTCGCCACCTCATCTGTAGGTATTGGTACCCTAGCTGATCTATATAAGATATATTGTACAGTGACCCTCTGATTCTCTACCTCTAATTTTTGATGATGAACTGTATCTCCTATACAATATAACAACCCATATGCTACTATATGATGTTGAGAATCATCAACATAAAACTCGCAATATGTAGGAAGCTGCTCCGTAGGCGTAGGATAACAAATGGGGTCCGCGGGCTGAGGTGGGGGAGTGGGAGCTACTGGCGGAGGTGGAGGATAAATAATGGGGTCTGCAGGGGGAGGTGGAGAAGTAGGAGCTGCATTCTGAAATTGTCTTTGCATTTCTGCAAACATAGACTACACCGACTCTCTAATCTTTTCTTCCATCATCGCATTAATATTTTGAACTTCAGCCTCCAAGGATTCTACTTTTTTATAAACCCCCTCAATGTTAGAAGTTGAAGAATGTGGAAACACTTTTCTTACCGATACACCTGCCGGATATCCTCTTACACGACCAGGAAGTTCGGGCCTTCCCAATGCTGCAAATAAAATATCTTCCCTCCCAGTAGCTGTAAATGTCCCCTCTGAACTCTGATCCTCAAGAGATTCCTGTATTAATTAATTGAACATTTCTGTAATGATTGAAACTTATATGAAGAAAAAAGTTAACTTAAATAAATTAAATAGATATCTTACAATCTTCTCAGCTACGATTCTCGATTCTTCCAAAATATATTTCCCTTTTTCCCTTCCGAGCTCTCTTCCATTTTTAATGTCTAGATGGAGGGGATGGAGGGGCCACCTCCTCAGAGCTTGAAGACTCATCTCTTAGTTGTTGAAATTTTTCCGCCATCATTTTTTCTTCCAATAATGTATACCCTCCCCGAGATAAACTATAAGGGTATACATTTTTAGATTGGATATCCTGGTGACCTTTCCTTGTTTGCTGTAATTTAAGAATAAGAAATCATTAAAGAAACATTAATAAAATCATTTATATATGAAAGTTTATAAAAGTTTACATTTCCCTTACTAGAAATGACTCTTTTTTTCTACTTTCAAAAAACTGTCTCCATGTGTCTTCATCTATAAAAGGATATATACGACATGGATTGTCATGACTCCTATGACCATAAATTAAATCAGATGAGAGGGTTGATTTGAAATCCCTCCGTCTCCTGGCAGCCAACGATAAGCATTTCTTCCTAACTCCTCCAGTGTTAGGAATATCAAATGTCATCTGATAAAGAAGAGGTTAAACATATTATATATACTATAAATATTAAAATAATGGTCAATCAATGATAGAAGATCTTACCAAAATCGTCTCCCACAACTGAGAGATAATCGCTTTATCCACACCTCTCCAATCATCATACAGAATGTTTACTTTTGTCTTAGCCTGAGTTGCTACAAAACTCTTAAAATCTTTGGCATTTGGACCTCTAGGAATATCATCATCATCAAACTCAACTACTATCCTCTGATCCTGTGTACGAGCAAGTGATAATTTTGGTAAACGTGTGCACCCACTTTTACCAACCTTTGAACTCTTTGTCGTAATAGGAGCATGTGAATGTTCATCCCCAGAGGTATGACCAACAATATGCTCCTCTCCAGAATCATGTGGTTGATCATCTGAATGATCTGTCATTATCCTTCAAATCAAAAAAACAAACGTCAGTTCACAAATATACAAATTCAAATATTTTAATACTACTGTAATCAAAAAATAGAAATGTGTACTAAGTTACATAATAGTAAACATTGGTAATATGGTAAGCATGTTAAACAATGGTAAAGATGGAAAAGATGGTCAAGATGGTCAAGATGGTAAAAATGGTAAAAATGGTAAACCTATTAAACATTGTAAACATGGTAAAGTAATTGTCAGTGAACAGAAATAAGAATTTTAAAATTCATTTAATGGTTATAAACATGATAAATTAAACTAAACAAACATAAAACAAACAAAAACATATACTTATTTTATTTTAAATCATGTTTTAATAAATAAAAAAAATACAATATGTAACATTTATGGAAAAAATAAATGTAAATAAGAAATAAACATATGTTACCTGTAATTTTAGGAATGTACAAATGGATTGTTTTCCCAAATTCCTTCGTCGTGATCGTTCCTTATGGCACAAAACATGTCTTCAACATGATCATCATAATGTTCTGTTAATATTTCCATGGAATTAGGGATCTCACATAAATCAGCATATTCATCAAGTTCATCCTCACCAACATATTGTTTTTCCCTTGTCAAACAACAGCCCACTGCATATCTTATTAATCTACTACATAAAAAATTTGTTTTTCATGTGTTGCCATTATAAAAGAATCAGCTGTGTCTTCCAATCTATTCAGATTAACAAGTGTCATTCCAAATTCATCATGTCTGATGCTGTTGTTACCATTAAACCATTTACAGTTAAAAACAGGAACTTTAATTTTAAAGTAATCAACCTCCCATATGTCTTAAATCACTCTATAATATGCATTTGATGTAGAAATTGGGTTTTTGTCCTTAGCACTCGAAAAATGCATTGCTTCTGCAAACACCAATAAACCACTATTCTGAACTGCACTTCTGTTGTCTAGATATTTTGTATAAAATGTATAACCATTAATGTCATAACGAGACCATGTTATCATATTTAAACATGGACCACCCACTATCCATTTTAATGTCTCTGATACATCTGATCTACCAAGCAAAGTCTTTTTAATCCATGACAAAAATGTTTTGTTGTGCTCATTCAAAATCCACATTTCTTTCTTCTTTGGATGACATTGTTTCAACTCATTAATATGCAATGTGACATACGTTTGAGCATCAGCTATGTTATTCAAGATGTATGATTCTAACTTCTTCATCTGTTCAGCTGACAATGATTTGACTTTCAAGCCGCGAATCCCCTTTCCCTCATTATTAACTCGTTCATGGTGAGATGGAGGAAAACCTATGTGTTGCGCCGCAGTAAAGTAGCTCATACAAAACTCTGCTACCTCCTCAGAAATATACTTTTCAATAATGGAGGCTTCAGGTCAATATAGATTTTTAACATACCCCTTTAATATTTTCATATATCTTTCAAAAGGATACATCCAACGAGGTTATACAAGTCAACAAAGCTCTATTTCTCGAACCAGCTGAATCATTAAATGCACCATTATATCAAAAAAAGTTGGAGGAAAATACATTTCCAATTGAAAATGTATAAAAATTGCATCCTTTTCCAAAATTTTCAAAGCATTCACATCAATCGCCTTGTTACAAATTGAATTGAAAAAATAACACAACTTTATTATAGTCTTTATGACACGAATGGGCAATATTCCACGCAATGCAACTGGTAGAATTTGTTGCATCATGACGTGACAATCATGTGATTTCATACCTATCAACATCATGTCCTTCAATGAGACAAAATATTTTACATTAGAAGAATAACCTTGAGGCACTTTGGTATCGTGAAGACACTGACAAAAGCTAATTTTCTCCCTCTTCGATAATGTATGACAAGCCGGGGGAAGAAATATTTGTCTTCCTTTAGGAGTGAGAGCTAACTCCAAACGTATTTCCATTGATAGTAAGTCTAATCTTGCATTCAACCCATCTTTAGTCTTTCCTTTAATATCTAACAATGTTCCAATCAAAGAATCACAGATATTCTTCTCCACGTGCATGAAATCAATATTATGCTTAACTTCATGATACCTCCAATATGGTAGCTCAAAAAAAATTGACATTTTCTTCCAAATATGTCTATCATTACCAGATTTCTGTGTCTTTCCCAATGTCACGTCAAGGTTTTTCGCCCTCTCATAATACAGATCAGGGGATAAAGGTTTTGGAGCAGTATCAAATTCTCGTGAGCCATTGAATTGCTTTTTTAGTCTTCCATAAGGGTGTTCCATAGGCAAAAACATTCGATGACCCATGTACACTGTTTTACTCCCATGATGCAATTGACAATAGAACGTCTGTTTTTCGCAAATTGGACATGCTTTATGCCCTTTAACACTGTATCCAGACAAATTTCCATTAGCTGGGAAGTCATTTATAATGAACAGAAGCACTGCATGTAGTTGAAAATATTCCATTTTATAAGAATCATACACCCTAATACCATCAGCCCATAACAGTTTCAAATCATCATTCAACGGTGACAAGTAAACATCAATATCATTACTGGGTTGCTTTGGACCAGAGATCATTGTACTCAACATGACATATTTGCGCTTCATACGGACTTCAGGAGAGAGGTTGTAAATTACCAATAAAACAGGCCATGAACTATGTGTGTTACTGAGTGTTCGGTATGGATTCATTCCATCTGTGCACAACCCTAGTCTGAGATTTCTAATTTCATTTCCAAATGTTGAATACTGCGCATCAATTTTCTTCCATTGTGAACAATCAGCTGGATGACATATTTTTCCATCACATACCCGCTCTTCAGCATTCCATCTTAAACTTTTTGCATCATTTCAATTAGCAAATAAACGTTTGAAATGATTAATTATAGGAGGATACCAAAATACCTTTGAAGGGAGCTTTGTAATCTATACGTCAGCCTGTGATTTTTCTTTCACCTTATACCGTAACGTCCCACATTTAGGACACTCTGACAGAAATTCATATTCCTTCTTATATATAATGCAGTCATTCGGACAGGTATGTATTTTCTTGTATCCCAATCCCATCGGGCATAATATTTTCTTGGCTTTGTAATGTGAATCTGGAAGATCGTGATCTTTTGGAAGAATGACTTTCATCAATTGTAGCAGCTCTGTAAAACTTCTTTCACTCCATCCATGCTTCGCCTTCAGGTTAATAAATCTTAACACCACCGAAAAAACCGTAAAATCTGTTCAACCGGCATATAATGGTTTTTTAGCATCACCATATAGATGCGCAACTGTCGGTTCTATCTCAATTTGTTCTGCTACAATAGCGCGAATCATTTCTTCAATTCCATCGGAGTTACCATCATGATAATCATCATCAGTGACATTCCGTCCAGTTTCACCATGCCAAATCCAAGGGCTATAACTCATATTAAAACCATGACAAATCAGATGATCTTTTATCTCTCTACTTTTCAACTTCTTCATATTCAAACATTTCAGGCATGGACAGAAAAAATGTCACTACTTGGAACATTTCGTTTTGAAAATTCCAAAAAGGCATCAACACCTTCCTCAAATTCATTGCTCATTCGATGTGCCGTAACCCAACATCGACTCATTATTACCTATAAAAAATATCAACAAAAAATATATATTTTTAAGATAAGATAAATATATGTTTATATGAAAAAAATCATAATTTGAATGTAAAAAATTTAAAATATAAAACAAATATATAGGTATTTAAAAAAATGTTTTTGAATATTATTTTTTAACAAAATATAGTTAGATATAACTGTTTTAAATTTCATTGAATCAAAGAAAACCATGATGCCTACATAGTTTAATATTGATTACGGTTTTGATGTTTTAATATATTAGATAAACTACCTATTTAACATGTTATTAATGGTTTCTGTAGACCCTAAATCCATTTGATAAATATTTTCACACAATTATAAAAATAAATGGAAGTGTTTTTGGGAGGAATATGTTCAATAAATTGATTTTGATTTCCCATATTCTATAACAAAAGGCAATGTGGATACCAAATCCCTTAGTTTGGTTTTCTATTCTCAAAGGGTTTGTGATGAAAAAGAATAGTATAAGTTTATGTATATGATAAATAAAATACAACTATATTTTATTTATTGTTATGATAGAATGAATTCATACCATATCATTTAGGATCTGCTCCCACCAAAAGTAACCCTCCTCAGTTCGAAATGAATAAATTTAGATAATTATGCATGAATTCATAAAAGTATTGTTGTACATAAACCAAAAAGAATATTATTAGTACTAAAAGTAAAACTAGGAAAAAACAATAAAATCTATATACTCATGAAAGCTACTCCACTACACTTCCATGCTACTAACATCTATAAAAACTACAAATTTCTTTTAAAAACTAAAAAAATTGTTTATATTTATGTATGGTGGGCATAACATGTATACATAGTAAGATCCTCCCTAAAACATCTCATGAAAATGTTGAGGAAGCACACTAAAGCCCTATGAAAAAAGGAATCTAAATAATTAATCTATAAAAAGTATCGTTTCAATAGTAGGCATAGAAAAGTATATAATATAATGGTAAAAAAAATCATTTACAGAAATCTGTATACATGATATGGTAATCAAAAACATTACATAGTTGGGTCGAAAGCACCCACTATTTCAAAAATTCATTGGTTGAATGATGATTTTTGGTATACGGATTTCAATAAATAGTTTGTGATTTTGAAGATAAATTCTTTATTACTCATTTATCATTTTAATAAAAATTTATTGAGGCCAACATGTTCAATTATTGAGGTTTGTTCCCAGTCTACATTCTTTGTTCATTTCATCCCTCCTTTATTTGACATTTATCACCAATTTTTTTTAATAGTTGTTCAAAAAATAAAAAATGAATGATCTCTATGAAACTAATAATCGATTAAACAAATTGATACATTAAGTTTGAAATAAGGATCATTGGGGTGATCCATGTTTTACAATGATGATGTACAATCAAGTGATATATCTGATGATGATGGTTCATAGGAATGAATTTTGGTGTTGCAGTGCAATGAGGATATATGCCCCAGTAGATTGGATGTATATAATCTAGAAACTACTGAAAAAGTCATAGTCAAAATAAGATATATGATTCATGGGAAATATTGGTAGCCGGATAGTATGCATCGGTAGTATGAGTGGAACCATGTGGGAAACCAGATGTTCTATCAAAATCCTACTATACATGAAGTGTATTCCAATAAAGATAGGTTGTGTAGTCCCCTCTATGGATAAGATAGGGTGTCTATATGGAGTTAAATACCATATTTCATGTGATGAATCCACATGCCTTTTGAACCTTAGTTGGTTAGTTCAGTGGGTATATGGTGTAATTCCCATTGGATCTATATGGAACTACACACAGGTATGTATCTTTTTTTATACCATGTACACCAAGGTAGATAGATCCAAAAGTATTTTCAATACATGCCTCGGATATTATGTTCCCCACAATCCATTATTTAAAGGCACATGTCATATAATTTATAAGGTACACATTCTCGACCTAATGGTGCACATCAAAAATCGTAAAACATAATTATAGAATATCTGTGAAAAAACAAACGAAATAAATTCATGGAAGGCTTAATTGAATGTTGCGAGTTGAGATGATAGGTCCTAAAGGAGTGAAGAAGATAAAAAATGAAGCCAAAATAAGTTTAACGCAGGTCGATCGAGGAGCCGATTAGGGTTTACCATGCGAGAGAGACGAGCCGGCGGACTGTCAATCGAAAAATCGTAAATGACAGTCCACAGGGGATTTAATTTCTTTAAAAGTTTTATAATGTCGGTTATATAATAACCGACTTTATAAATTTTTTTTTAAATTTATAACATCGTTTATTTTAAAACCGGCGCCAAAACCCCCCACTCTTTGGTTTTTTACGTCGGTTATTTTGTAACCGATGTAAAAAACGAGTTATGTACGGGGTTTTTACGTCGGTTATTTTAAAACCGATGTAAACCCCCCCCCCCCCCGTGCTTTGGTTTTTTACGTCAGTTATAAGATAACCAACGTAAAAAACCAATGCGTGGGAGGTGTTTTACGTCGTTTATTTTGTAACCGATGTAAAAAACCTGTTATGTACGGGGTTTTTACGTCGGTTATTTTAAAACCGACGTAAACCCCCCCCCGACCATTGGTTTTTTAAGTCGTATTTTTTATAACCGACGTAAAAAACGCGTAGATATCTCGTTTTTTACGTCGGTTATCTTATAACTGACGTAAAAAACCAATGCACGGGAAGTTTTTTACGTCGGTTATTTGGAAACGGACGTAAAAAACCCGATATTTACGCGTTTTTTACGTCAGTTATCACATAGCCGACGTAAAAAACGCGTAGATATAGTGTTTCATACATCGGTTGCCAAATAACCGACGTAAAAAACCCCACGCACATTGGTTTTTTACGTCAGTTAAAGGATAACCGATGTAAAAAACGAACATGCACGATTTGTAATGTCAGTTATGAAAATAACCGACGTGAAAAAGCTACTCGCCGCATGTTTTACGTCGGTTATATATAACCGACGTAAAAAATGGTGACGTAAAAAACGTTTTCTGCACTAGTTTCTCCCTAAATATAAATATATATTCATCAATTATTTTAATTATAGGAACCATTTGGGTGAAAATATAATTGGTAAATTCACAAATGATGATTACTAAATATAATTGTTTTAGATAAATGATTGAAAAATATACCAACTAACTTTCATGTTTTGGGATTCTAAAAATATATAATGTCTTCTCTAGTGGTTTTGTAATCTATACAAGCATTAATTGTTTTTTCAATTTATATGAAATATCATTTCATTGATCATTCTATCTAAAAATATGAAAATATCTTGGTGAAATGGCCCCCATAATGTTCATATTTTTATCATTCAATGATATTTTCTAAGACATGATGCTACTCCTATAAAATATTATTTCAACTTCTCTAATAATCATATTTTTCTCCAACTTGAAACTATTGGAGTTGGTGTTCTAAAACCAACTGGTTGTACATTGATTATATAAATATTCAAATTATTGTTTCTTAATAAGAATATATTATTAAATAACTTTTCTTATTTTATATGGATTTAATGTATTAATGTCCAAGGGTATTTGTAGAATAAATAATGTCATAACAGTTCTCTTCTATGATGAAAAAGTCGAAGTTCCATAAAGATATTATTAAATTTTGTTCTATGGTTGGATAATGTAAAATGGAAAATCACATAGTATGTCGACAATCAGGTGTGAGTACTCATAAGAAGATGAGTTCTCTTCTCACCAAGTTTTCAATTGGTAATCTCTATGATGCGAGATTATCTGAACAAAAACACTAGTGGGAATTCTTCTTGTTTTTGTGTCATTGTGTATTCTAATATATGAGCATGTGTAATGGTATTTAAAGTTTAATGTTATCATTGATGAATATCATGACTCACACTGTTAGATTTATAGACTAAAACTGTGATTCTATATGCTGGTCAGAAGTAGGGTATGTTTGGTGTGTCAGGAATGACATGTCATTAATGGATAAATTGAGAAAGGGTTTTCTTCTTTTATCTTTATGGAAGCTATTATCTCAGCCCTTTGATTGGAATAGAACAATGACATTAAATTAAATGGCCATGGTGTAATGATGTTTTTATTTCAGATAGTAAAAAAACGTACGAAGATTATAGTTTGATGACATATGTAAAACCTACTTAATAAGAAATTGAAATAATGATATTATATTACATAATGAGCATTCTTATGTGGTTTTTATCATTTTGACATTATGCTTTTCATCTTCGGTTCCTAGACCCGTTTCTTGATAACAATCTTATACTTTAGGCAAACACTCCTAATTTCAATGATAAAGAATCCAAGATAGTGACACACTATGTGTTTCTATTGATCTTGATTAAATTATATTTGAATTTAATTAAGGGAATAAATATTATTCTCAATATTGAGAAATAATTTTATTCAATTTTTATTGATCACTAATATTTTCAGGGTAATAAATTATTATTTATATATTAATAAATAAATTATTTTATTACTAAATACACACTAAATATTTATTCATTGGATTGAAAATAAAATTATTATTTTATTGATGAAATAAATATTTAATTAAATATTTTTTCAAGTATTATATAACTTCAAGGAGTTGGAGCAGACCTAAATTGTGTCTGATAAATAAATAATTATTTATAAGAAGTAAATAATATTTATCATTGTGCTAGTTAGAACACACTGTAAAATAATAATAATAATAAAATTATAATTATTATATAACGTGTAGTTTAATAATAATAATTATGTTATATAATGGATTGTTCAAAATTAAATAATATTTTAACCTAAACACTATATCTATAAATATATGGTTATGTTTATAATGTCGGGTTAATCGAGATTTGGGAATTGTTGAACATAACTGAATTCTTTATCCTTTTCTCCTATATCACTCGCAATAATATGAATCATTAGAGTGATTTTCATCCTCAATGAAATTTAAATTCATCAACACAAACAACACAAGATGATTGATTCACCATGCTAGAACTTGGAAAACAATTTGCATAGTTCAGATATCAAAGGTTCATGTGTGGATCACTGCTAGAATTATTCTACACATTGATCCATACAGTGAAATGAAGGTATTATAAAAAGTGTTTTATGATGATAAACATCATCCTCATAAAATAATGTACCTAATATGAGGTAAAAACTTATTATTATCATTAATAAATTAATTATAAATTTGATGTGAAAGATCCTCTCCGAGGTTCTAGTGCATTCTAAGTCGTATTATTTTTTGAGTTATCACCCATCACTGGTGCATTCTCTACACTTGAAACATTCAATACGTATCATAGTTTTCACGTTCTAATGATTATGGCATGATATAATGGGATTAGATTTCATTTAGTTGAAGTACATTCCATATACCCAAGTAAAATGCACCTGGTCTTGTCATGTGACACACGACGTACAAAGAATTAAATACATGTGGTGCATTTATTAAACATTGCATATTGACCAGAACAACCTAGCACAAGACATGTTAGATTACATGGTGTGTTTCTGCAGTACACATTGTCTAGTCTACAGGGTTTAGTGTTGAAATTTACACAAGTTGTCTGCTCATATACATGATCAAAACCGCCCGAGACTGATACCTTGGAGAAATAGTGACCTATATGAATTGTAGCTAGAATACCCAACATGTTGTTCATTATTTCTCATGTATGAAGTATATATTGATCCATTCAACATGTCAAGAGGAAACATGGGATGTAACTGGATTGTACATGTTGTGTTATCCCATGTTCGATGGACATGCGGAGTGATTCCATGGGTTGCACGAATAGAACATATTCATACCACACGATGTGTAGCTCATTAACACATTCTATGTAATATACTGAGATGCACACAATAGTCCCAAGAATTTAATCTCGGTATACAACAACCAAGTTAATGATGTGTAGATCCTAAGTACACTTGGTGTAGTTCCCCAATGATATACATAATTAAATTACATTAAATTTGAAATTGAAACATTAAAACCTTATTATATTGATTGAAACCTACTGTATTTGACATATTAATAATGATTTAAAAGATTTATTTAATGATTAATTATTTTTATAATTATATGTAAATATTGGTTCTTCTAATTATTTTTAATGAATGAATGTATGATGAGTATCTCTAAGAGAATTTTAATGGTCATTATGTTAAAAGGGAATTAATTAATTAATTAATGAAAACACAGTTACCTTAATAATAAAGAACGAATAAGAATTAATTTTAATTTTTTTTTATTTTTCGTATTTTTTTCATATGTATGACTATTAATGAGTTTGATTAAGACCTATGTATGAATTTGTTTTATTTAATTAATTTATTGCATGATTTTGCAATTTTTTTATTAAATTATATATGATGTTCCGCGAGCCATCCTGGCCTCTATTATTATGTAGGACCTGCATGTGCAATGTTATTTATGTAATCCCCCTTAACAAATATTTTTTCCCCTCACCTACATTTCTGTTATAAATAGATGTAATAAATGGAGAATCTCAATGTGTGCAGAGACAAATCAAGAAAAGACCAAGACAATTTCTACCACAATGATACATTGGTGGACAGGTGGAATGCTGAATCTCATTCTAAAACAATAACAATGATTTTTTCCTTAGGTTATATGTTTATTTATTATATTCTTAATAAATCAACACTTATATAATCTCATGATTGGTTCATTTATTTATTTAATTATTTTTGTCTTATGCATAATTTCATTTATGGATGTAAGACCATGAGTACATAAATAAATGTATTAATCTTCAAACATGTAATATATATATAAATGGTTTACACATAAATGTTTTATCAAAACATGGTTAGTAATTTAATTAAAATCCTATTTATATTAACAATACATAAAAATAAAAAACAATATAATTTAACATAGAATAAAAGAAATCCATAAAAAAATATTAAGACTGAAATGACCTTTTTTCCAAAATATTGGGGGTCTTAGTGACTGAATAGGTTTGAACGTGAATAAAAGATACAATAAAACATTGAAAAAATAACGTGATGGAGATATCATAGGACACAATTATTTACATGATTCGGGAATAATCCCATCATCCATGATGATTAAAAATTTCTTTATGATTTGGGAGAACAAATATTACCAAGAGATATTAGAGATTCATGCATAGAAGACCCTAGCTTAAAAAGAGATAATAATGATGATGAAGTTTTGTTCCACCAACCATATAGTAATTCCGTTGTACTACAGTGAATCATGGCCGGATGTGCACAATGCTACAGTGTTGTGGCCACAAAATTCCAAGTCGGTATAATGGCTGGTGGAAAAGTCCATTGATCTACAGTAACCATTCCAAATTTCAAAATTTTTGTAGTGTCCTATTGGTGAATCATTTCCAACACTACTATAGTGGTCTATGATGTTATAGTGCCCCCAAAAAATTTGGGTAGGGGGAATTCCGCCCTCAGGGCAGGGGTGTGTTTTTCTTGTAACCCCCAATAAGATCACCACATAGCTCAACCTGTGATATTTTCATCCTAGTGCACATAGTATAGGGCAAAATCATTTATCTTAGCACCGTCCAAACGGATAGATCTACACCAATCCAACAAACCATCCATAACATTATTAGGAATGAATGCCTTCGAAATGAGTATTTGTAAAACCCTCATTTGGAAAATTTTAACATGGGGTTCCAATGAATAATATGGGTTGACATAACCATCTTACATCAAGAGAAGTATATCTCTATATACATGAAGTAACATGAAGGAAAGTGTTTAGGAAATCTAATTCAATATTTTTAGGATTGGGTAGTGCACTCAAACAGATCATGGATTTGTAGGTCCACTATTGGAAAATTCCTCCCTACAAAAATACCTTCCAAAAGTTTGACTAACACTCATTTTGGGTATGTGAAAAGGTATATGGATCATTTCCAATAGAGTTTCTAAGAAACTAGGCATTTTAAGTTCAATGTAGAGTGTTTTTGAGACTTGATAAAATAGTGTGAGATTAAATAAAAATTTAATTAATATTATTTATCATATAATTTGTAATCAATAAGAGTAATAAAAATATACTATTTTAAATTTTAGAATAATGATAAGTTATTCATCCAAATTATCTCTGTAATCTATATTGGATAAATATCATCTCTTCACTGATAGTAAATTTTAGGGGTTATTTAGACAACTTTGGGTTATGTTGCACCAAGAACGATAATCTTAGGTGCGAGAATCCTCAAAACCTAATCTGCCTACGAAGAAGGCATGTGATGAAGAGTTCCTTGTCTATAAAAAACATCTGAATGATGGGGGCATGAAATGAAGTGTTCCTTATCCTTGAAATATATTTTAATGATGCGGTCGACATTCAATATTTGATCCTATCATATAGGTCTAGTGCACTCAAAATGTAAAGACCTGAAAATTCAATGTAATTTTTTTTAAAATTATATTTGATTATTACAGGTCTACAAAAATTTGTGGTGCATGGTTCTGAGGCCCGTTGTTCCCAGAATAAATTTATGAACTTTTTTACGGAATGTTCAGTAAACCCTCGTACACGATGTTTTCTACCTTTTGAACTGATGCTCGAAATAAAAATCCAAGGACTCCATTGAATCCGGAGTGCCAGGATTCGGTTAAGGGATGCTTCACTTCAACCACAATAGGTTAGGAGAACAATTAAATTTTGGACTTTACATAAAAATAATAAATTAACATAAAAAGTTATTTTATTTCTTTTTCTCCAGTGGATGAGAGGAGGTGGTAGGAACCGTTGAATTTTCAATCCATTTAATGGCCTGACTCAGGAACTGCATAACTCTACCATTTTGAATTAAAAGAGGTTAATTAATTCATTTAATGAATGTAATTAATTCTTCAATGCGTTACTCATCATTCCCCATCCTATTTAAATGCTGCTCGGGGTGGGATTTTGGAATGACTTCTTCAAGAAAGGAAACTATGGCAGAGTTCAACAACAACATCCACCGAAGGAGGATGAAAGCTCAGGCAACAATGATCTAGGATCGATGAATGCCGATGATTCCATCCAACGTGGATGCTCCCCCACTGCAACCGCGACACCTCCAACTGATCTCGAGGTAGGGGGCTTATGTTTTTTTTCGTCTAACATTATTTAAAATAGTTTATTTAATATTTCATGTTAGATAATATTCTCCTGCTTATTATATTGTTAAAGTGGAGGGCACATATTAAACGATCAAGGACCATACCCTCCGCCACTTCATTCATGTTGCGTTCTTCGAGGATGAATTTCCTTATTTTTTCTAGAAAACCTACACATAGGGTCACACTATGCCGGTGGAAACATGGGAGCCTCGTAGGTGCATATGGAACCATGAACGGACCACCAAAGCATGTCTAGTGGCCCGTGGAACGAATCACTGGAACGCCATGCCAGCGGTGGCCGAAGGAGGCCCGCAACAACCGGCCGTGGGTGGTGGGAAGGCGGCGCTCCCTCGCACACTAATGTGGCTAGAGCTGGCTGGACCGAGATATCCAAGCAGGAGAAGGGCGGTTCCCACAGGTGCCGCAGACAGCATTAGCCATGACTAGCGGGTTGTAGCAGGAGGGGGCAGTATGACCCCGCACTCGGTTGCGTCAGCTGAAGACCGGTCGACCACATGGCCGACCGTTGCACGCGGTGGGACATCACCCCACCATCCAGATGAAATGAACATGCATTTGTATTTCCAGATGGATACGGTTTGCCATCAGGTGGACCGGGCCAGACCCAAAACCCATCGGGCTAGCGTGAGAGGGACAAGCCCCACCACGCGACCTAGGCCAACTGCAGCCTAAGCCCACGAACCAGTAGTGCCGACCCCGACAAGACGGACCCATTCCACCGGGCCAACACCAAGGGGCCATACCTATTGAACCCTGACAAACCTTAATGGGACGAACCCGAGCGGGGTCAGGTGGACCCTAGGGCCCGTTGTGTCGGGGCGGCCTGACCGAGTTGGACCGGGCCCAGACCCAACCAGCCCCCGAATAAAGAAACGACCATAAATAACGAACCGGGTGACCGTTTGACACGCCATCAATGGAGTTGGGACCCCTTTTGAGAAGAGGTCCCTTTGGAATATTCCAACGGGACCGACCGAGCTATGCAAGACTGAGGTGTGGTCACCCTTATTTCATGGAAAGGGGTATAACTAACAGACTGGGTGTCCAATTGACTCAACGAATGTGTCATAAGGAACCTTCAGAAAAGGTGGTCATTTGGAGATACTCTAAGTGAGTTTTGATGGAGTTTGACATGCGAACTAGGTTGGATCGTACTGGAATCCAATGGGGCCCTTTTTACAAAAGTGCCAATATCGCACAAACCAGGCATCTGATCGACACACCGTCTGTCAAATTGGGACCCCTGTGACGGGGCGGTCTCTTGGGTATGTTTATTGTGGGACTTCATACCAGTTGAAATATGTATGATGGATTTATGAGAAGAGTCTTCCAGATATCAGACGTGCTTCGTGCAGGAATCCAGTGGCTGGCTGTGACATGAAAAAGAAGAGCGGCCAATATGGGTCTACATTAGAAACTTCAGATTGGGAGGATCTAGCTATACAACTAATCATCCCTACATCTGTACCAAAAAAAATATGGGTCAGCACCAAAAACCATTATGGGTCAGTACCAATGACCAATACTTGTTAGCACTAGTGGCCAATACAGGTCAGCACTAGTGACCAATACTAGTCAGCATCTTGCGACCAATATGGTTCAACATACAATGACCTATACGGGTCAGCTGTAGAGTTACCAAGGATAGGGTTATTTGGATATACAACTAGTTATCCCTATCCCAATAACCTTGAAGTTATACCATTTGAGTGTGATTTCCCTTTTTTCTTTGTGCTTCATGATTTAGATCATGCTTGTGAAGTTAACATTGTGGTATTTCTGGTGATGTTTCCCATTATTGATTACTGAGAGACCTTTAGGGGTCTTGGGGTCTTATACTGAGTTGTTATACTCACCCTTTCACAGGCTTCACCCGCACGTGTGTGTCTGGTGTAGACTACGGATTCTATGAGGCAGCCTTTGGAGGTTTGATACTTTGTGGAGCTTGGTTTGATTATAAGATTTGAGATCCTTCTCTTCGAATTTAGACGTATAGCTATTACCCTCTATGTCGAGATCCGGGGAAGATGTGACAACTATTTACTTTTTTTTCAGTTTCTAGGTCTTGTATTCCGCCCCACTTTTTTTAGTTTATAGTTGTACTTGGGGCTGTACATTACTCTCATTGTTATAACATACTTTTGTTTGTTGTTTAGTTAAATTTCGTATTTTTTTGTGTGTAAATATTTATAAGAAAATGCCTTCCCTATTCAGGAAAAGCCTTCAAGTGCTAGTCACCAACCCCTTGCCTATGGTTGGTAGGCTAGGGGCAGTCACGTCCGGGCCCTATGAGACATGTCGTGAAAAAGTGGTATCAAATGGTGGTCAGTTCTACCAATAGATCTAAGAGTATACTTTTAATGAGGAAATGGTGTAAATTTTCTTGAGTTTGGTTTTTAGTACAAGGAGTCTACTATTGGTGCGGTGGCCGACGTATCCATTCACTAGGACCCTGAATTATGTTTTCTGAATCGGTACATGAAAACATCAGTTGCTAGTGTTTTGAATTGTTTTCTTAATATTTATTAAGTCATCTCACTAGGTATAACTTATTGACTGTAGCACATCTTTTATCTTATAGGATGCCTCCATGAAGAAAACCAACCAGGATTCTGGTTTGAGATTGTGATACTGGTCCACCAAGTGATGAGGCGTCGGTACAAGGACCACTCTCAATGATGGAAGCTTCATGTGGTGTACCTGAAGCAACACCACCCGTTGAGCAGCAAATGCTTCTAGTGTATCATGCATGCTGGTTGAGCACGTTTCATGAGTTCCAAAGACAGAGGCCACCAAGGTTTCAAGGTGATATAGACCCCCAAGTAGTAGAGGACTGGCTTGAGATGGTTTTCGGGTCTTTCACATAGTAGAGACACCCTCCAAGAATATTGTGATCTTGGACACTAGCTTCTTCAGGGATTGATAGGATGATTGTGGAACTCAACGCTCCAGGTGCATGAGGAGATGACTCTAACCTGGTAGGAATTTGAGTGTCTTTTCAGGGCGGAGTTTGTGCCAGAGACACTAATCTCTGTGCGTATTCTTGAATGGCTAAATTTGTAGTAGGTAAGCCAGACTCTGGCTCAGTACTCGGTGAGATTGGCTTACCTCTCCCGATACTCCACAGAAATGGTATGGGACCCTTACTTCAGAGCCCAAACCATTGAGCAGGGGATCCGACAAGAGATCTGTGCTGTGATTGTTTCTCTCGTCATCTTGATGCAGGTTGGGGTGCTAGAGAGAGAATTTCTAATGAAGAGCTTCCTTTCTGAGCTTTCATCGACAATGAAAACCCCTATTGGATGACAGGTGGTAGAGCCATCTACAGCTGGCAGTAGACAGATGATGCATAAGCCCAAGAAGGCTATACCTTCTGGAGGATGACCCCGGGATACAGGTTCAGAGTTGCGAGGCTCGAGAAGCTGAGGGAGAGACCAATTTAGCATGATATATTTTTCCTGTGGGAGACAGTGTCATAGAGGTCAAGATTTTCCGACTCCCCACACAGACAATCGGCAGACGGTGGAGGGGCCACCAAAGCAGCGGCAGTGGCAGGTGCAGGAGCATCATCCAGGCAGCAGATGAGGAAGGGGAGAAGGACGTGCATCGGGAGGTGTTCGGGGTCACCAGTCACTACCGCCACCACCCAGAGGTAGTCCACCATGAGCTCATGGAGTGGGTGGATGGGGACAGTAACAACTAAATGTAGTAGAGGTTCATGAACCTGATTTCGTTGAGATGATATTAGGTACAATATATATCTTCTATACTTTAGAAGCAATACTTATCGACATAGGTTATAGCCTTTCATTCCTTAACACAAACATCATTTGGGTTTATGAGTTTTCGACTAAGATTTTAGCTCGACCTTTATTTATGGATACTCCTATGGGAGGAGATTCAGTGGTCACACACTGGGGATGATAGTGTGATATTACTCTCAGAGGAGAGAGTTTCATATGAGATATTCTAGTAGTGGAGTTGAATCCCTTTGACGTCATTCTAGGTATGGAATGTTTATCAGTAGTTCATGCACATATTGATTACTTCACACTTACAGTGCGATGTAAGCACATAGATGGAGGCAAGTTTTACTTTTTTGGTGAGAAGGAAAACAAAGTAGCACGAGAAGGACATGTGATCAAGATGATGCAACCGAATACATATCATCTGGAATGTGTGACCATTCAAAAAATTGATGAGGCAAGTCTATAGTTCCCAACAGTGGTGGATGAGTGTGAAGACATCTTTACAGAAGATGTCCCAGGACTACCACCTCGTAAAGAGGTAGAATTTCACATTGACTTGTACCAAAGAACATCACCGATATTGGAACGATCATATCGGATGACCCAATAGAGTTATGATAGTTGAGGGTGTTGTTGGATAACATACAGAGGAAGGTATTTGTAAGGACCAATTTTTATCAACCGATATTCCTAGTGTTGTTTTCAAAGAAGGAATACCGAAGTTTTAGGCAATGCGTGGACTTTAGGCACCTAAACCAGGTTACAATGATGAACAAGTATCCACTACCGAGGATTGATGATTTGTTTGATTAGTTGGAAGGAGCGAAGAGGTTCTCGAATATAGACGTCATATCGGTCTATCATCAGCCTAGGTTATGGGATGATGACATACTGAAGACAATATTTAGATATTGGTATGACCATTACGAGTTCTTGGTGATTCCTTTCAGCATGACCAATGATCTAACAGTGTTCATGTGTCTCATGAACATAATCCTTCATCCATACCTCAATCACTTTGTGGTGGTCTTCATCGAATACATCTTGGTGTACATAGCGCTCGAGGAAGATCATGCTGTAAAATTGTGGATAGTTCTGGACACACTCTGGGGGAACTAGTTATATGGGAAGCTCTCGAAGTTTGAGTTCTAGATATGTAAGGTCCACTTATTGGGACACATAAACATAGAGGCTGGAGTTTAAGTGGATCTAGAAAATATCGAGGTAGTACTTTCTTGGGACCCACCTAGGTGTGTTACTCAGGTGTAGAGTTTCCTTGGATTATTAGGCTACTATTAATGGTTCGTAGCAGATTTCTCCAGAGTAGAAGCACTTATGACTACCTTATTGAAGAAGTGGAAACCCTTCCTTTGGTCCGAGACATGCCAGCATAGCTTTCAATAGTTGAGGCAGATCTTGACCAGTGAGCCCATCCAGAGATTTCCGAATGAGGGAACTGACTACATGGTTTATTGTGATTCATTAGTGACCGGACTCGGTTGCGTCCTGATGGAGGGTGATGCAGTGATTGCTTAAGGTTCAACACAGATGATTCCTCATGAGCAAAATTATGTGACTCATGACTTGGAGTTTCCAGTAGTAGTCTTCGCACTGAAGATGTGGCGAAACTACTTGATGGGAGAGTGGTTCATTGTTTACTCATACCACAAGAGTCTAAGATATATCATTATACAGAATGATTTGAATCTGAGACAATGACATTGTATTGGGTTCCTACAGGACTATGGCTTTGAGATATTCTATACTCCTAGGAATGGGAACATAGTGGAAGATGTAATTAAACCATAGATCGCTTTCACAACTATTGAATGAGCCTTTAGAGCAATTAGTCTTGCTTCAGATATCCTATGTGGATATAGATGAGACAATCTACCTCCAGTTGATGGTAGTTTCTCTTTCACTCTGTCAGTGAGTCGGGGAGGTGAAACGTGGAGACATCATCTACAAGACTACATGTGCCCAGATATCCTCAGTCCATGCACCTGACGGATATTCGGAAGTTGGGTAGCATGCTATCCTTTTCATAGGATGTACAGTTGGAGCTACTATAGGAGGTATTAAGGTAGTTACATACATCCCCCTTGGCAGTAAATCCAATAGTGATAAAGATGAATTAGGACCTCCGGTGTCATTACATGTGGTCAGGGATGAACAATGTTATGGCGGAGTTTTTTTCTAGATGACTCACTTTCCAGCAAGTGTAGGCCGAGAAATAGGTACTAGAAGGATTGAACCTCCCCCTTGAGATACCAGAGTCGATGTGGGAAGGGTTTTCGATGGACTTCATGATGGGGTTAACATATACATCTAGAGGGGACGATACCTTCTGGCTGGTCGTTGACCGACTCACCAAGTCAGCCAACTTTATTTCTTTTCGAGAGATGTGTTCGGTAGAGAACATGGGAAGTATCTACATTCAGAAGATCGTGCGGCTTCATGGGGTGCCTTTGATGATAGTCTCGGACTGTGAAACACACTTTACATCCCTGTTATGGAAAGGATTGTAGGAGGCTTTTGGGACTCAGCTTCACATGAGCATAGAATTTCACCCACAGACAGATGGTCAGACTGAGCGGACCATCCAAACCATGGATGACACACTTCGTTCATGTGTCCTATATTTTGGTTACATTTTGGAGGACCACCTACCCTTGGTGGAGTTCGCGTACAACAACAATTAACACTCCACCATTGGTATGGCAACTTTCGAGGTGTTGTAAGGATGACCAGGAAGATCACCATTGTGTTGGACAGATCTAGGAGATCCAACACTCGTGGGCCCAGAGATGATACAGGATACCACTTAGAAGGTTCATGTCATCCGAGAGTGGTTGAAGACAACACAATGCCAACATAAGTCCTATGCTGATAGGTGGTGGAGACCACTGGAGTTCCAGGAGGGGGACCAAGTATTCTTGCGATTATTACCTCGATAAGGACTAAAAATATTTGGATGAAGCAGAAAACTCTCACCCATGTTTATCATAACTTTTTTGATACTTCAGAAGATTGGCATGGTGGTTTACTGCTTTGGAACTTCCACCACAGTTGAAAAGGGTGCATGATGTCTTCCACGTATCCCAGCTAAAAAGATACGTGCATGACCCATCTCAAAACATTGACCATGGGGAGCTATCGATTGATGATGTTTCAAGAGTACCCACTGGAGATAGAGGATTGACAGGACAAGATCCTTTGTGGGTGGTCGATACCACTGGTGTGCGTTCTGTGGTAGAACGAAGATCTCTAGGAGATCCCAGGGAGCTATAGGCTCTTATGTGTTCCTAGTACCCCTCTTTGTTTGTGTAGCCTTGTTTTTATATCAGGAACATAAAGCCTCAAGGTGGATAGAATGAAAAGACCTGAAAATTCCATGTAATTTTGTTTTAATTATTTACGATGATTACGAGTCTTCAAAAATTTACTGCGTATGATTATGAGGCTCGGTGTGCCCAGAATGAATTTCTGAACTTTTTTTAAAGTACATTCAGAAAATGCACTAGTGATGTTTTAAATCTTTTGAACCAGTTCTTGGATTAAAAATCCAAGGACACCATTGAATCTGCAGTGCTGAGATTCACTTAAAGGATTCGTCACTTCAACAACAGTAGTTGTGGATAAAAAGTTTAATTTTGGAAATTTAAGAAAAATAATAAAATAACATAACAAGTATTTTTATTTCTTTTTCTCCAGTAGATGAGTGGTGATGGTGGGGACCGATGACTTGTCAATCCATTTAATGGATTGACTCAGCAACTACGTAACTCAACTGTTGTGAATTAAAATAGGTTCATTAATTCATTTAATGATCCTCATTAATTCTTCAACGTGTTACTCACATTTCCCCCTCTTATTTAAATAGAGCTTGGTGTGGGGTTTTGGAACAACATCTCCAAGCGAGGAAACTCTGGTGGTGTTCTACGGAAACATCCACTGATAGAGGATGAAAGCTCGGGCAGAAACAATCTGGGATCGACGAACACCGATGACTCCATCCAACGTGGATGCTCCTCCTACCAAAACTGCAACACCAACAACAAATATTGAGGCATGGGGTTTATGTTTTGATTTGTTTTAACATTATTGAAAACAATTTATTTAATCTTTAATGTTAGATAAATATTCATCCTCTTATTATCATGTTAACATGGAGGGTGCGGTCTCAACAAACAAGTCCCAAACCCTCCGCTGCTTCATTTATGTTGTGTTCTATGAGAACAACTTTGGTTAATTTTGACAGCAACACGAGATAGAGGGCCACACTGTGATGGTGGAAATCTGGGAGTCTCGTAGGCGCAGACGACACCATGAACGGACCATCAAAGGATGTATGGTGGCCCGTGGAAAGAACCTCTAGCATGCCATGTCAGCGGTGACTAGTTGTTGCCGGAGGAGACCTGCGGCAACCAGCCACGGATGGTGGGAAGGCGGCGCGCCATCACATTACATGGTGGCCAGAGGCGGTCATCCCCAGCCAGCCACGCGGGTGAAGATCAACGCCTGTAGGCGCTACTGATGGCAGTAGCCACGACTTGTAGGTCGCAGTAGGAGGGGGCGTTGGGGCACTGCGCCACGCCACATTGGCTGAAGACCAGTCGACCACCTGGACGATCGTTTCACATGGTGGGGAAACGTACCATCGGCCTAATTAAATGTCCCCACATATTCATGTCCATCTAGAGACAGTGTGACTTCAGGTGGACCAGGTTGTACACGGGATGACCAGATGTGCTGGACCCACGGCCAAGCAGGCCAGCGTGGGTAGGCCGAGCCCCACCTGGTGGGCCAGGCCAACCACGACCCTGGCCCGTGAACAAGAGGGTCTGACCCTGGTATTCCGAACCTAGTGAACCGGGCTGAACCTTAATGGGATGGACCTAGGTGGGTTCAGGTATAACCCAGGACTCATTGTGCTGGGCCAGCCTGACCAAGTCGGGCCGGGCCCAGACCCAACACCCCCGAATAATGAAACACCCATAACTAACGAAATGAGTGTCCGTTTGAAATGTCTTAAGTAGTGTTAGGACCCCTTTTGGGAATTGGTCCCTTTGTTGTATTCAAACGGGCCCGAACGAGCTAGCTTGGATCGAGGTGTGGTCACCTCCGTTTCATAGAAAGGGGTGTAACTAATAGGCCGAGTGTCTGATCGATGCACCGTCTGTGGCATAAGGACCGTTATGAAAAGGATGTACTTTGGAGAGAATATAAGTGATTTTATATGGAGTTTGACATGATACCAAGGTATGATCCGACCTGAATCCAATCGGGACCTTTTTACAAAAGTTCCCATGTCTCATAGATCGGGCGTCTAATCGATTCGCTGTCTGTCACATTGGGACCCCTATTACAGGCCGGTCCCTTGGGTATGATTTTTAAAAAACATCGTACCAGTTGAAAGATGACTGATGGATTGAGGAGCAGATTCTTCTGGAGATCAGTACTACTTCGTGCGGGAATCCAGTTCCGGGTTGTGATATGAAGAAGAAGAGCGACCAATACGGGTCAGCATCAGAAACTCTCGAGTGGGATGATCTAGCCATACGCCTTATCATCTCTACCTTTGTACCAGTGACCAATACGATTCAACACCAAGGAACTGTTAGAGTTGGTGTCCTGAGAACAAACTATTTTTACTTTGATTACATGAATGTACACTTATTATATATTGTTCATTGTTCTTTATGACTATAATATAATGATGTCCTAGAATATTTGTTGCATTAATATGGTCATGGAAGATCCCTACTATGATGAGATCCTTGAAATATTATAACAATATTCGTAAATAAGGTTCTATGGTTGGATGAAATACTATGATAGGACACATCATATACACATTTTCATGTCTGAGTACTTGTAAGAAGACAAGACTCTCTCTCATGGAGTTCGCACTTGGTAATCTCCAAGATGGGAGATTATGATAATAAACCCACTAGTAGAAATTCCGTATGTATTGGTGTCATCAGAAATTGCTATATATGAGTGTGTGTAATGGCTCTTATACTGGATGATTATCATTAACTCATGTCATGACACTCACTTAGATTTGCTGACGAAAACCATCACGAAGATAGTTAGTGGGAAGTAGGGTACATTCATTGCCTCCGGAATGACATATCATCAATGGATAAGTCGAGGAAGGATTTTTCCCTTCCATATTAATGGAAGTAGATATCATGGGCCTTTTGATTGAAATAGAACTATCGCCCAAATTACATGCCCATGGTGTAACGATGTGTTTATTTCTTGAAGTCAAAGAATGACAGATCAAGCATTTTGGTTTATGACACTGCAATTAAACTTACTTGATAAGATATTTAGAAAAAGGGATTCAATTACACGGTAAGTATTCGTATGAGGTGACACATCAATGCGGCGTCAACTTCTTTCTCTTGGGTTCCTAGACCCGTTGCTAGACTGTAATCTTGGACGTTAGGCAAGCCCGCCTAATACCAATGAGAAAGAGGCCAAGAGGGTCACACACTATGTGTATCCAAGTATTTCAAGTAGAATAAAGATTATTCCCATATGGGGTTTAATAATTATTAAAGGAAGCCTAAATTGTTTTTAATTATGGAGGAAGTATAAAATGAAAAAAATATATACATGTCGTGTATTAATGATTACATGCTGTGTAGTTTTCATTTTGAGAATGAAATGAAAAAAGTAAATGTTATGTATTAATGATTACATGTCATGTAGTTTTTTATTAAAAAAAACAAGTACACGCCGTGTGTTAATGATTACACACCGTGTAGTTTTTACAGTCAGTGTTCTGAGGATATAATATTGTTTTATTAAATGATATTTATTATAATTAGTGTGGGAGAATGTCAAGTAATTAATTATTCGACATGGGGGTATTCAACAAGAGTTAATGAAATAAATAAAATGTGTAACATGTTTATTTATTTTCATAACTCTATAACCTCAAACGAGATTATATATATCCTCATAACCCCAACACTTTTTCGCAATCGTTGTTCACAATAATTATCAAGAATCCCCTCAAGGATGAGAGAACTGCTTCCTCCAAGATCGCTTTCATGACTAAGAGAGATCCTCCTCCATCAAATCAAAATGATCTGTGGTGGACAATGAATGGAATGTTTTGTCCATGCTAGCACCCGGAGAATCTGTTGGCGACGTCCAAAGATACGTGGTGCACGTTTGGATCACCGCTAGAGGATGTCTATCTTGGATTATGTGACGCAACAATGAATCACATCAGAACGTGATCAGAAATATCAATGAAGAAAGAACACCAAAAGGGTACTTCTTTTCAATTAATTAAATTAATTATAATCAACCTGTGATGATCCTCATTGGTGGTTTCAGGACTATAGTTCTTCTTTGTCTATTTATTTGATTCAAACTGTGGAGGCTGGCATTTATCATCGTATTGATCATGAATTGATCACTGCTAATGAAAAAAATCCAAGTGGGCACATCCACCAACAAGCTTCTCCTACGCCCAGAACCTTCAAATGGTATTAGGGAAATGTTACAATGTTTATTATAGTTATTTAATTTTCATTGATAATTTACACATTTATATTTGATTCAATTCATGATATATCGTTCTATAAAACTGAATGAACGAGATCTGTTCTTATTCATTCTTTTATTGATTCACATCATAGAAATGACTTTTTAATTTTAATTCTGTTTAAAATAAAAACAAATAACTCATCCGGATGATCCGCTCTTTCTGTATGTACAACACAAGAATACACTGCATGTAGTAAAAACTACACACCTTTTACTTTGGTTCAATGAACCAGTACAGGTCCGCCAAACCACGCCGTGTTAATTGTGCATGACTAAGTATTTATTACACCATTTTGACCAGAATTGAATGGCGTGTGGAAACTGGAATACACAGTGTGTATGTTGAATCAACACGCCGTGTAGTCCGATCCGGCCCTGGTTAAACCATGTACAAGGAGAAGCCATGTACCATGTACACGGGATTTCCAGACCGCTAACCACATAAAAAATAATTACACGCCGTGTTAGATTAATCTACACGTTGTGTACTCCAAAATTTCCAAAGTACAAAAAACACGCCAAAGCCCCTTTCATGTACTTTGGATAAAGAGTTAAAAATACACACTATGTACTTTCATGAAATAGAATTTCACCAGGTTTCCTCCTAGGTACAAAGACCTATACATGGAATATGGATGTGAAGAATTTCAATGAAATTTAGAAAGAAATTTTAGATAAATAATTGATTAATTATAAGATCATAGTTAATTGAATTCAATCACGAATTATCTTAAATGAAATTCTTATTAAAAGAATTTGAATTATAAATATGTGTAAATGTCATAGAATTCTATGTATGATCATGAGCTAGACCAATGATTCTTTGTGTGTGTATGGTTTCAATTAAATTTATTAAATTTATATTTTTTTGGCCTGTGAGCCTTCTTCCAATAATATGTAGGGCATGTGTGCCCATGGTTTCATTAATGTAAAGACCATGTAATGGATGATCTCCCAAGTCAGAGGAGATGGTTCAAACACTGATGATGAGGTGAAACCAAACCAATAAGATACTAAGGTGGATAGGTGGGAGCTGCAAAACACGAACCATGAGGTTCAAGGTGTTTTCCCTAGATCAATATTAGATTATTCAAACCGCTTGAAAAGCTAACCAATAGAAGCTCATGATCATTCCATCTTATATTATTTCTGTCTAATTTCATGGTTTATTTATTATGTATGTGTTGTCACGATCACATAATTAATGAAATAAAAAAGCATAAAAAGATGGAATAAAATAAAAACCTGACTACGCATAAACATTATCCGAACAAGGTTAGTCACTTCAGAAAGCATCACATAATATTATCAAGCATGATATAATTAAAAAATATGGATAAAGAATAAAATCCCTCAAATACCATATTAAGTCTGACCAAGTCTTTGGTTACTTGATTAAGGGAAAGACAAAATAAATCTATGTGTTTTAAGAACCCTTGTTGTGAAACATACTTTTATAAAGGAAGATTTTATGGATGTTTCAGGTTAACATAAAAATTTTGCATCAAGAGGAGTAGACCTTGATAGACTTTTCGAAAAATGGATGCATGTTTTGAGGAAATCTATGTCAGGAATTTAGGATTGGGAAGTCTACTCAACATATCAAGGAACTGTAATCTCATAGTTGGCAATGACCTACCTACCTAAATACCTTCAAATAGCTTGACCATCCCTTGTTGGTGTTATGAGAAGGGGAATATGGATCCTTACCACTAGAATTTCATGGAAATTAGACATTCCAAGTTAAATGGTTAGGGCCATTGGGACTTGATAAAATAGTGGGATAATTAATAAATTCATTAATTATTTTTCACAAAATGTAATCAAAAGGTACTAATAAATCTGATCTTTTAATTTGTAAAATCAACATAAAAAACTCGTCAACCACATTTTCTCTGTGATTAATTCTGGATAAATAGAATATACTCACCAACAGTAATGTTCAGGAATGGTTTTGATGCCTTTAGGTTATCATATGCCATGAACAAAAGTTTTACGTGATGGAGTCCTCACTTCCTGATTCTCCCACCCATGGGGTGAGTGATGAATGTTTCCTGGTCTATGATCAACATTTGAACGATGCACTAGACGTAAAATGTTTGATTCTATCATAAATGTCTAGTGAGCTCATGGTGTCTCATGAATACATGGATTCCTATATCATGATCAAGCATCTCCTTGGTCTATTCCAAGAGAGATAAAGACAGTAATTGTTTGAGATCTCCAAGGCTCTATTCCAGAGAATTATTGGAGAGGGTTCCCCAGGTGGGATGCATGTAGTCAAGATCATTGGCTACATTTTTCTCTTGGAGGTTCTAGGGTTTAATTTCCCTAAAGAACTGGGTACTGATCTCATTCTTGCATCAATTCCCTATAGATTCTCTATCGTTATTGTAAATTTCAACATGAACAACATTGATGAGTCTCTATCTGATCTCCTTATCCTCATTTTCCTAGTGGACAATAATATGAAGTGTGAAAAACCTTCTGTCTTTATGGTAAATAAAATAAAAGTGAATGAGAAGATCATTAATCCCAATGATTCTTCAAGACCTTCCAAGAAAAGGAAGATCAAAATGGAGGAAAGAGAATAGGAGGCTGTTTGTTATTGAATGTGGCACGAAGGACCACTAGAAGAAAGGTTGCATCCAGCCATGGAAGCATGGGGATGCTTCAGGGGCCTTTCTTATCGAACACAATATATCTGTTTCTACTAATTGGGTATAAGATACTACTTGTGGTGCTCACATATGTATCCAACTATAGGAACCAAATAGATTTAGAAAGATTGACCGAGGTGAGGTGGATCTGCAAGCAGCCAATGAATCCGGACTCGCTGTTGTAGCTGTCAGAGACTACTACCTCACATTGCCTACTGGGATAGTCTTGGTATTGAAAGTATGTTATTATGTACCCTATGTAACCAGAAACATTATTTCAGTATCCAGATTAGATACTGATTGATTCATCTTCATGTTTTTAAATGAATGATGAAACTTTTATAAAGATATAATTTGTTTTGTTAGAGCACATTTATAAAATGGCCATTATGTGTTAGACTACACAAACCAAGTAATGGAAATCGATGACAATGATAATTCACATGAATCATACCACACCCAACATTGGCATCTCCGGCTAGGTCATGTCAAAGAGAAACGTTTGACAAAATTACATCACGATGTGTATTTAGATTCTTTCTAACTAAAACTAGTTAGTGTATGTCAGGCGCTTCTATAAGGAAAAATGACCAAAGCCCCATTTAGTGGGAATGGTGAAAGGGCTAAAGAGGTTATATAATTAGTTCACACATATTTGTGTGGACCATTTGTAGTTGAATAAAGGGTTGGGTTCTTATAATCCATAAATTTTACTAATGATTTTAGTAGATATGGATATATTTACTTAATTAGGTATAAATCAGATTATTTTGATCAGTTCAAAGAATACAAGAATGAAGTTGGGAACCATCATGGTAATAAGATTAATAAACTCCACTCAAACAGAGGAGGAGAATATCTTAATTATGACTTCATTGATTTCTTATTGGAGTTTGGGATTCTATCTCAACTCACTCCTCCATTCACACCTCAATGGAATGGTGTAAGTGAAAGGAGGAACCGCATCCTATAGGACACAGTGAGATCAATGATGAGTCATGTGAGTCTTCCACGATCCTTTTGGAGATATGCATTACAAACAGCAGCACACATACTAAACCATGTACCAACTGAATTGAAAAAGGAATTCCATGCCAGTTATAGAGTGTAGGAAAATCCATGTTATCGAATTTACATGTGTTAGGTAGCGAAGCATTTGTTAAGGCCTCTTCAAGTAACAAACTTTCACCCCAAGGAAAAAAGTAAATCTTTATAGGATATCCCAATGAATCAAGGGGATAGTACTTATAAAAACCCTCAGCTAAAAACGATACAATGGAATGACACTCTGTATTCCTTAAGAGGGAGCACATCACCAAAAGAGATAGTGGGAGAAATATAGACTTCGATAAAGTCGTGGCTCAAGATACACAGGAGTAGGAATAGGAACAGATTCCACAAAACCCCATGGAAGAACAATCTGTTCCAGAGACACAAGAACTATGTTGGAGCATGAGAGAGTTTAGAGAACTAGAATGATATGGTTTTCTTGCCATCGATGATTGTGACTCACTATTGGTATACAATGATGATCTTCATACCTATAAGGATGTAGTTTAAGGCACATATGTTTCCAAGTGGAAAGATTCCATGAATTTTGAAATGGATTCCTTATACCAAAACAACGTATGGATTTTGGTAGATGCTTCAGTTGATTTAATCCTATTGGTAATAAGTGGGTATTCAAGAAGACACTGGACATGGAGGGACAAGTCAGCACCTATAAAGCTGAATGGTTGTGAAAGGTTTTAAACAATGTCACAAAATTGACTATAATGAAACCTTTTCACCGGTTGCAATGATAAAATCCATCACAATCTGATTTGCCATTGCCGTTTTCCCTGACTATGAAATTTGTCAAATGTATGTCAAAATTGAATTCCTTAATGGGAACCTCTAGGAAGATGTCTACATGACACAACCTGAATGGTTTGTGACTCCAAAAGATCCCATAAAAGTAATGAAGTTATCGAAATACATTTATGGATTAATGGAATCTTCAAGGTCATAGAACATTTTCTTTGATGAATCCATTACAGAATTTGGATTTATTAAGAATGAATGTGAACCTTGTGTCTACAAAAGGTTCAGTGGAAGTGTAGTCGTTTTTCAAATATTATATGATGATGACATATTACTAATTAGAAATGACGTACCTGGCTTGTAGTCAGTTGAGGCATGGTAGGATAAATGCCTATCTTTTAATGAATTGGGAAAGGAAGCATATATTCTTGGGATCATGATCCATAATGATATATCCAAGTGAATGATCGGCATGAGTCATAGTACATACTTTGACAAGATACTGAAGAGGTTCATTATGAAAAAATCCTAGAGGGAATTATTTCCAGTGTCACATTGCATTCATATTTCCAAGAAAATGTGTCCTTAGAAACATGAGGAAAGAATGAAAATGGAAAGGATCACTTATGGATCCATGATTGGGTCAGTCATTTATTCTATGATATGTACAAGGATAGATGTTTCTTATGCATTAAGTGTGGTAGGAAAATATCACGCTGATCCAGGAGACCATCATTGGATGGCAGTCAAGAAAATCCTTAAATATCTGAGGCGTACTAAGGATTTGTTCTTGGTTTATGGAAGAGATGAGTAACTTGTCATCAGAGTACATGTAGATGCTAGTTTCCAAACTGACCAAGAGGACACAAATTTGTAGATTGGATACATCTTCAGTTTGAATGGAGGTGCAGTGATCTGGAAGAGCTCAAAGAAAGGTGTGTTGGAAGATTATAAAATAGAGGCTGACTGTATCATTACTTTTGAGGTAGCTAAAGAAATAGTATGGATGTGAAGCTTCATCCAAGAGATGAATGTATTACCTAGCAGTAAAGATCCTATAACACTCTATTGTGATAATACTGTAGCGGTGGCACTTGAAAAATAGCCAAGGTCACATCAGCAGACAATGCACATACATAGTAAGTATCATCTCTTCAGGGATTTTTCTCAGATAGGTGAAGTTGTGGTGAGTAGTATTTCAATAGAAGACAACTTGGCAGACCCCTTGAAAAATGCCTTGACTCAGCAAAAAAATGATCCTCATGTGAGGTCTAGTGGACTAAATGTCTTTGGAAGTTGGCTCTAGTCCAAATGGAAGTTTGTTAGAGTTGGTTTCCTGAGAACCAACTGTTTTTACTTTGATTACATGAATATACACTTATTATATATTGTTCATTGTTCTGCATGACTATAATATAATGATGTCCTGGAATATTTGTTGCATTAATAAGGTTATGGATGATCCATGCTATGATGAGAACCTTGAAATGCTATAACAATATTCTTAAATAATGTTATATGGTTATATGAAATACTATGATAAGACACATAGTATACAGACCGTCATGAGTGAGTACTAATAAGAAGAAGAGACTCTCTCTCATGGTGTTCACACTTGGTAATCTCCAAGATGGGAGATTGTGAGAACAGACCTGCCAGTAGCAATTCCACATGTCTTGGTGTCATTGGACATTGTTATCTACAAGTGTGTGTAATGGTCCTTAGACTATAAGATTATCATTAACTCATGTCACGACTCGTGCAATTATATTTGCTGATGAAAACCGTCACGAAGATAGTTGGTGGGAAGTAGTGTATGTTGGGTGCATCACGAATGACATGTTGCCAATGGATAAGATGAGGAAGGATTTTTCCCTTCCATTTTTATAGAAGTAGTTATCTTGTGACCTTTTATTGAAATAGATCTGTCACCCAAATTCCATGGCCATGGTGTAACGCCGAGTTTATTTCTAGAAGTCACAGAATGATAGATCATGCATATAGGATTATGACACTACCATTAAACCTACATGATGGGATATTGAGAAAGCGGGATTAAATTACACGGTAAGCATTTTTATGAGGTAACCCGTCAATGTGGTGTCAACTTCTTTCTCTTGGGTTCCCTCACCGATTGCTAGAAATTAATCTTGGACATTAGGCAATACCGCCTAATTCCAATGAGAAAGATTCCTAGAGGGTCACACACTATGTGTATCCATGTATCTCAAGTAGAAAAAAGATTATTCTCGTACTTGGTTTAATAATTATTCAAGGATGCCTAAATAGTTTCTAATTATTGATGAAGAATAAAATTAAAACAAGATATACATGTCATGTATTAATGATTACATTCCGTGTAGTTTTCATTGTGTAAATGAAATGAAAAACAAGTACATGTCGTGTATTAATGATTACACTCAGTGTAGTTTTTTTATAAAAAAACAAGTATACGACATGTGTTAATGATTACACGCTGTGTAGTTTTTCTTGTCAGGATTTTGAGGATATAATATTTTTTTATTAAATGATATTTATTATAATAAGAGTGGGAACATTTTAATGAATTAATTATTCGACATAGGGGTTTTCAATAAGAGTTAATTAAATAAATAAAATTTATAATGCGTTTATTTATTATGATAACTCTATAACCTCAAACATGATTATAAATATACTCACAAACCCAACACTTTTATCCAATCATTGTGCACAACAATTATGGAGAATTCCCTCAAGGCTGAGAAAACTCCTTCATCCATGAATGCTCTCAAAACTGAGAGATATCCTCCTCCATAGGATCAAAATGATCTAAGGAAAACAATGGAAGAAAATCTTTTTCCACTCTAGAACCTGTAGAATCCTTTGCCGATGTAAAGAGATATGTGATTCACATGTGGATCACTGCAAGAGGAATTCTATCCTTGTATTTTGCAACACAATGATGAATCACATCAGAACATGATCAGAAATATCAACAAAGAAAGAATACTAAAAGGTACTTCTTGTCAATTAACTAAATTAATTATAATAAACCTTTTATGATCATCATTTTTGGTTCTGGGACTATCCTTATTCTTTGTCTATTTCTGTTATTCGATCCGTGGAGGCTGGCGTTTATCATCATATTGATCCTGGATTGATCACTACTAATGACAAAAAGCCATGTGGGCACATCCACCCACGAGCATTCTCTACACTCGAATCCTTGACGACTAATATGGGTCAGCATCTAGAGACTAATACTGGCAAACATGCAATGCCCTATACAGGTCAGCAGTAGAGTTATTACTGATAAGATGATATGGATTTATGACAAGTCATCCCTATCCCAGTAACCATGAAGTTATACCATTAGAGTGCGTTATCTTCTTTTCTTTGTGCGTCATGATTTAGATCTTGCTTGTGATATTACCTTTGTGTTAAATCTTGTGATGTTTTCCATTGTGTATTACTGAGTGAACTTCGGGGTCTCAGGGTCCCCTACTGAGTTGTTATACTCACCCATGTACGGGCTCCACCCACACATGTGTGTATAGTGTAAAATCCTGATGCTCCGAGGAAAATTTTTTAGGTTCATGTCTTAGTCGAGATTGGTGCGATGAGATCAGTTGAGATCCTATTCTACTTTATACATACAGATACTACACTCAATGTAGAGCTCCATGGCAGATGCGATAACTGTTTAATTTCATTTCGGTTTCTAGGGATTCTATTCTGGCCCACTGTTTTCAGTTTTCAGTTTTACTAGTGGTTGTACATTACTCTCTTGATTATAACATAATTTTTTAGTTTTTTAATTTTTTTATCCTTTTTGAGTGTGTTCATATATCTACATCAATGCCTTCCTTGTTCGGGAAATGCTTTCAGGTGGTAGTCACCAACCACTGGCCTATGGAAGGCAGGATTGTGGTAGTCATGTCCAGGACCCATGGGATGGGTCATGACACATAAAGTCTCATGAAAATATGAATGTATATATAAAACTCATGAGTCTCCAAGTAATTTTCTTGGATTCAGAAATACATGAACAATTTGAGATCTCCAAGGCACTCATTCAATGTAATGTTGTAGAGGTTGATTCATTTGGGCTTTATGTAGTCAAGATAATTTTCTACTTTAAGAACCTAGAGGTTTTAAGGTTTAGAATACATGATGAACTTCACAATTATCTCTTTATTGCATCAATCCCACATAGAGTATCAATATTTTTTTATTAAATTTAATATGAACAATATTTAGAAGTCTCTTCTTTATCTACAAACTCTTCTTCACCAAGTATATCAGAAGGTTATGCGTGAAATTCATGTTTTGATAATTCTAGGTGTATGGGTGACATAAAATGTTTTATGTTAAATAAAATATATAAAAGAAAATAAAAATAAGAATACTGAAAGATATAAAGATTTATGTGGTTCCTGAAAAATATCAATGTGCACGTAGAGGAAAAACTGCTTCAGTAAAATTTGGGTATTAATTACATGGAGATAATCAGACTATCACATATCGAAACCCTAGATCAAATAAGATAATAAATAATATGATGTAGTGTTTCACCAAATACATAGTAAGTCCACTATGCTATAGTTCCACAACCACCCATGTTCAAATTGCTATATTTTTAGTGACCAGAAGTCCATGAAGTTATAGTATCTCTATCTCCAAAGTCTGAGATACTAATATACCCTATCGGTCTAAGCCCAAAAAGTAGTCAAAATTACCTTCCAAGAATAAAAATACCAAGGGTAAATAAATAGGGTAGGATTTTTTTGTTTCAGATGTGAAAAAAGTAACACATGAAGAAAAAACTGCACCCATGAAAAGAATCAATGGGAAGCTTTAGCTATATTTTTTATGGAGTTAAATTTCTATATTTCTAGAAATTTTGTATTAGATAAAAAATTTGCTAACATATTTTTACATAATTAGGAATAATATATATTCATAAAAATTAATAGATTGGAGGTTGATCTATGACTAGATAATAGAGCTAAACAAGCCTTTGTGGCAATGGATACTACCCCCTCACATTTCAAATAAGAACGATCTTAGTTTTGAAAGATGTTTATTATGTTTTATGTTTTACCAAAAACATTTTTTTGTATTTAGACATTGTATAGATGTATTTATTTTTATATTTGGGAATATATGTTTCTTATATTATGAGGACAAAATTTTTAATGGTTAGAGTAATTTAAATAATGAACTTTATGTGTTGGATTATACAAATCAAGTAATGAAAATTGAAAAAAAAACTATTTCCCATGATCTATACCACACACAACATTGGTATCATTGAAAAGATCATGTAAATGAAGTAAATTTGACTAAATTTCACCATGTTGGATATTTATATTCTTTTGAACTAAAACCACTTTTTGCATGTCACACATGTTTATATGGAAAAATGACCAAATACGCATTTAATGGGAACAATGAAAGTGCCAAAGAGATTCTTTAGTTTGTTCATACCCATGTGTGTGGGGAATTTCGTGTTGATTAAAGTCCTTGGTAAAAATACTTCATAACTTTTAATGATGATTTTAGTAGATATTTATATATATACATGATGAGGTACAAGTTGTATTCCTTCAAGAAATTTAAATAATACAAGAATGAAGTTGATAAATAGCTTGGTAAGTAGATTAAGAAACTCCACTCAGACCGTGGTGAAAAATATATTAATGAAGAATTATTTTATTATTTATGGGATTTCAATATCCTATCCCAAATCACTCCTTAAACACCTCAATGTAATGTTTTAAGAGAAATGAAGAACTGCAACCTATTAGATAGGGAGAGACCAATAACGAGTCATGCGATCCTTAAATTATCCTTTTAAGGATATGTGTTAAAAAAAATACTAAACAACGTGCCAATTAAAGAATCATAAGTTTTAAAATACAAATTATGGATTAAAAAGAATGTCATTTTGTCATATTTACATGTGTGGTGCTGCAAAGTATTTTTAATGCCTTTTCTGGAAATAAACATTCCCCCAAAAGTAAGAAATGTATCATTATAGGATACCCCAAGGAAATAATGGGATAATACCTATAATACCCATAAAACAAAAAGATAATAGATACATGACACACCATATTATTTGAGAGATATAAAATCTTTAAAAGAGATAGTCGGAGAAAATAGTATTAGATAAAGTTGATCCTCAAGGTTCATAAGAGTTTACATATAAAAAAACACAAATCCCCATGGATGATGATGTTCCAGAGACAGAAGTATTTCATAGGAATAAAAGAGAAGATTGAGAACCAGAATAGTATGTTTTTCTTATCACCAAGGATGGTGACTCATTATTAATTGATAATAAAAACCCTCTAACTTACAAGGAACTAGTAAGTGGTATAGATGTTTCCATGTGGAAAGAAGCAATGAATTATGAAATGTTTTCCATGTACCAAAAAAATTCTTGGATTTTAGAATTACCACTAGTTGATGTAAGGACTTTTGGTTTAAAATGGATATTCATGAAGAAAATGGATTTGGATGAGAAGTTTTTATCTATATAGAATGGATGGTTGAAAATGGTTTTAAACAACATAAAGGAATTTAAAACAACATAACCTTTTCACTAGTTTCAATGATAAAATCCATCAGAATTCTACATTCCATTTCATTCTTCCTTGACAATGATATTTCAGAAATGGATTTTAGAACAACATTAATTAATGAGACCCTTTAAAAAGATGAATATATGACATAACATGATGGATTTGTGACTCCAAAGGATTCTAGCAAGGTATGAATGTTTCAAAAATTCATTTATGGATTAAAAATGTGTCCAAGTCATGGAAAATTCATTTTAATGATGCCATAAAAAAATTAGTTTTATAAATTATTAATGTGAGCCTTGTTTATAAAATATGGTTAGTGGTGGTGTGGTCATTTTCTTAATAGTATATGATGACGATATATTACTTATTGGAATTAAAATACCATTCTTAGAGACTATTGAAGCCTGGTTGAATAAATGATTCTCCATAAATGAATTTGATGAGAAAAAATATATTTGTTGGATCATGTTCCATCCTGATAGATCCAAGATACTACTCCAACTAAGTCAGACTACAAGTATTGGAAATATATTGAAGAGATTCAACATGAAGTAATCCAACAGGGGATTGTTTCCAATGACACATGAAATTAAAATTTCTAGGAAAATTTTTCCTCATACACATGAGGAACTACAGTTAAATTCAAGGATTCCATACATGTCAGTGAGTGGGTCACTCATGTATGTTTTTTTGTACTATGCTTGATGTCGCCTATGACTTGAGTACAATAGGAAGATATCAAGCTGACCAACGTGACTGCCATCAGATGGTGGTCAAGACTATACATAATTATCTTATGTGTAATGAGGATATGTTCCCATTATATGGAGGATATTAGGAACTTGTCATCATAATATATATATAAGTTAGTTTTCTAAGAGATCGAGACAATATGAAATCACAGAAGGGATACATATTCACTTTGAATAGAGGTGTTGTTAGCTATAAAAGCACAAAGAAGGATGTGGTTATAGATTCTATAGTAGAGTGTGAGTATATAGAATATTTATAGGAAACTAAATAAGTGGTATGGATACGCAAAATGATCTGGACAAATTAAATTGTATTAATGATCCTGTCATGCAATATTATGATAATGTTGTAGTGGTGGATATCGCTTAGGATATAATGTCACATAAATATTTGAAGCGTACACATTAAAATTATTATCTTTTGATTAATTTTTATTATAGTGGTGAGGTTGTAGTGAGAATAATATCCATATAATTCATCTTGGAAGACCCCTTGACTAAATCCATGACTCAAAAGAAACATGATTCTAATGTGAGGACTAGAGAACTAAAGTCATATAAGGTTTTTATCATTCATGTGGGAGTCAATTGGATATTTTTCTAGAATAAAATATTTTTAATTTGATTACATGTATATTGTAACATTTTAATATTAATAAAAAAATATCATCATATGTTCATTTTTCCTCATGAAATGAAAGTAATAATGTCTTAGGGTATTTTTCACATTGATATGGTCATTGTAGTTCCCTAATATGATGAAAACCTTGACGTTTTAGGACAATATTCTTAAATATAGATCTATTAATGGATAATGTACTATCATAGGACACATAATATATTTACTTCCAGGTGAGAGTACTCATAAGTGTATGAGGATTATTCTCATGAAGTTTTCATGTGGTAATCACAAATATGGAAGATTATAAGAATATGACCATTATTAGGAATTCTATATGTTTTTGGGTCATTGGATATTCGTTTCTGTTAGCATATGTAATGGTCCTTATAATTTAATATAATCATGATCCATATAATGAATAATGTACTTATATTTACTAACCATAATTGTGACACCATATATTCATGCAAAGTAGGATACAATGGGTGCATCACAAATGATATGTAATTAATGAATATGTCGAGGAAATATTATTCCCTTCCATCTCTATAGAATTTGATATCTTTACACTTTTATTGGAATTCAAACATTGCATTAAATTCCATTGATATTGAGTAATGATGTGTCTATTTTAGGCAGTCATAGAAATACGTATCAATCTTATAGGTTGATGACATGGATTTCAAACCTTCTTGAATAGATATTGAGATATATATAATTTTAAATGTGAGTGTTTGTATGTGTTTATTATCCACGTGACATTATTTTTTCTCTTAGATGACTTGACCTATTTCTATACCGTAATATTAGAAATTATGCATGCCTTCCTAATGCCAATGAGAAATAATCCAAGTGGGTCACTCACTAAGTGTTTCCATTGATATTTATTAAATTATATTTGAATTTAATTTATAGAAAACATATTACTTTAATGAATGAGAAATAATTTTAATCAATATTTATTGATCATCCTATATTTTCAAGGTAATAAATAATTATTTATTCAATAATAAATAAACTATTTTATTAAATTGATACTTAATAAATATTTATTCACAATATTGTGAAAAAAATATTTATTTCATTGATTAGTGAAATATTTAATTAAATATTTATTCTCATATTCAATAAATGTCAAGTTGTTGAAGCAGGAAATGTTTTTTCTGCTGATTAATATTTATTTTCAAACCAATAAATAATATTTATTATTTCAAAAGTCATAACACATTATAAAACAACCACAACAACCACAACAATATTATCTTATGGAATGGGGTTTAAAATGATTATTATGTTATTTAAGGGTAGATATACAGTTAAATAATATTTTAACATAAACCATAGATCTATAAATATATGGTTATGTCTATTGTGTAGGGTTAATCGTGATTTGAGACTCATTGCACATATTATAGTTCAATCTCAATTACTTCCCTTTTCCTCTAAAAAAGTGAATAATTAGAGATTATTTTAATCTTGAGGGAAGTAAATGTGATCAACATGAACAATGCAGGATAATGGCTTCCCCAAGCAAGCTCCAAAAATTCAATTACCTTAGTTCAGAGATCTAAGGAGCTAGTGTGAATCACCTATATAGGGATTATACACTAGAATTATTATATTAAAATAATGATAATCCGAAAAAGGATTTTTGAAAACCCATAAACAATTTCATCAGATAAAGTTTCAATGACGGGGATCCCATTTCTTCCAATATTAAATAAATTAATTATAACATTAACATAAAATATCCTCTCTGGGTTCAAGTAAATTCTATGATGAATTAATTATTGATTTATCATCCATCACTAGTGCTTCCAATGCACACAGAACCCTTAGTAACATTGTATGTTATATGTCACCCCTAAATCCTATCTACATAATAATATGCTATAACCATTATTAGATCTTTTCCCCCATTACCCAAAAACAATATCCACATCATTAATATTTATTTCCTTATTCCCCAATCATCCACATTACCATGCATGTTACAAATTCCGATTTTTTCCATCATCCCACATACTATATGACCTGTATTAGTCACCATACTACATCTAAGGTCATAAATACCTATATTATAAAGAATGGAAGACTTTAGGCATGATTCCTCCCCCAGTAATTTTCATTGATAGAAATATATATAACCACATTACCTATTTCAATTTATTCACTACATCTACCCTTGGAATCAAATACAAGTTGAATCATATTTATAGAATCTCATCGATGTCAGTGATTTATTTAACAATAAACACAATTTATCATACTATAACTCTATTTATGAATGCAACACTTCTTACATATAGAATATATAAATCCCACATTCACCAATTATAATATGAACTTAATCTACTAAACTAATGAAACTAGAACATATATAGTACTTTTCACCATGTATACACTCTCAATGAATACCCACATTTTAATTAATTAATTGATATGTGGTATATATAAATATAACCATTTCATAACAATACCCTTGTATATATTTTTTATTAATCATTCCATTAATAGTTTTACAATATTATTTCCAAAATATTAATTCATTCAATTTGAACAATATATCTTCAAAATGCGTAACGTTTTCTATAGTTCCTAATTGTAAAAATGGAATTATGTATATTTATTAAAATAATATTATTGGTATTATTCATCATTGACAACAAATTTTATATTATGGGAATTATAGATGGATTATGAAATACATTTTATTTTATAAACCAAATGAATTTTGAATGATTTAACAAACCAAATGAATACCATTTTAAATAATTTTATATAGTTTTCTAATATTTTAATCATGAAACATATGAGGGGAAAATGATTTCACAAAAATTTATCATCTAATAAAAATCACATAATTTTTTATAACATTTATTCAAATCATTTATTCAAAATTTTCATGTTTTTTCTATTATTATTATTACCAACCTTAAAAAAATATTAATATTCAATCCCAATGTCAAAATATTATAATTATTTATAAACATGTAAAAATTCACGAAATATTTTATCATGATATGGAATTATTGTTTTTGAATGTACTATCATGCTCTAAAATTATAGCTTGTATTGAATATAGATGAAATTTAATTTATAAAAAAAAAGAAATCTCATTTTTTTCACTTATATGAGGTTTATACCTAATAATTTAGTTCAGAGTGATTATACATGAAATTTAAATTACTTATATAAATTACATTTTTGTATTATCAATATCCATATCCTACACATATCTTTTTTGCAAGTTATTATCAATCATATTCATCATTAAGGTGATACGAAATGTTGGAGGAATTCCAGTTGGAGGATGCAAGCTATTATATATGATAAATGGTTATGCTGCATATATAATTTATTTATAAATATAAATATAAATATATTTATTTATTTATATATATATATATATATATATTTTTGAAAAAATTATCTCTTATATGATGAGAAAATATACATGGACATGAATCCATTGATCACTTTAGTTTTAAATGAATTTAATTTTAGTATCATTTCATATTAATAAACAAGGGAAGGAAAGGCATTCACAATGGTAATAATTATAACTCTATTGAGTTAGGTTTGAAAAATTTATCTGAACCAATAATAATTTCCCTAATTTTACTTTTCTTTCCTTAATGAATTCTCATTATAAATGGTTGTAAAATTATTTTATTCTCTATTAATAGTGTTGAACCTATGTATTTTTATTTTCTTGGTGTATAAGATTTCACTAGCAATGAAGTACATGTGTTTGGGAATTGATTAGTATAAAAAACATTCCACTTAGATAAATTATTCCAGTAATCAAGTACATTCCCCTATGAATGAAAAGATTAGTATACTCATGAATATTTTAATATTACCATCAAATTATTTTATATCACAGTGATTCTATATTTATGCTAAATCATTAATATCAAATTTATGTTATGTAATAATTTTTTTCATCATATTAAACTTATTTTTAATCATCATTTTGATTTCCTTTGAAATTCCAATTTTATTTTCATTTGTTTTCGAGTACTTTTTTTATTTTTTTCCAATATTATCTTACCAAAAATCACTTTAAATTTGTCATTTAATTATTTTAATTTCATATATATTATATTTTATAAAATTTTATTTCAATGTGATTTCGAATTTATGATAATTATTTTTTTTGGAAGTTGTATATATCAATCTATGTTTAAAATTTTAAATTTTTTCTTCATTAAATATTTTTATATTTAGTTTAATATTATATAAACTAGATTTATTTCATGAAAACACAAGGAATAAACATGGGTTTTATATGGTTCAATGAAAGTATCAAACCTATTTATAATAAAATTTGAATATATTTAGATTTTTAAAATTGAATTATTTTCAATTTAATTTTAAAATAAATTTTTGATTTATTATTCTTTGGGATAATTAATAAATAATATTTTTTCTAAATGTTTTTTATCAACACAATTATTTCTTAATTATCAAAATAGTATTGTTTCTAACTAAATGGTGTGCCCTCCTATACAATGTCTTCTTCTACTTCTTCATCCACACATGTCACCGTCAACTTTCTTCCACTGACATCTCTATTATCACTCTATGTATGGAAATGACTTTTATTAACTCATATACCCTAACATACTCTCCCTATATATGTCTCCCACTTCCATGGAACTGCCTCCCCACCTCTTATATACACTCCTCACCACCTCATCTCCATTCCTCCCCACCATTCAATTTTCAAATTTTGATATTTTATAATTCACACTCTTCTTCAATTGATTATTACCTCCATAAAATTTTAAAATATTGTGCCTCTCTAAAGCCAAACCCTAAATTTACACACCTATATTTATATTCCTACCACATTCTAACTCACCTCTCTTCCTATTATTTTCTCTATATTTGAAATTTCTTTAATTTTTATTCCTAAACTGCACCAATTAACTTCATCTAAATCCTAACTCGCAAGGCCAGTATTTTCACCACCTTCAATTCGTCACTGAAGTTAGTTAAATTTATATATCCCATATAGATTCATCCATATTTTTCATATATCATCACACGCCCATCATAGTCCTAACTACATCAGAAAGCCTATTTTACTTCATTATTATAGTGTAATGGAGTGTATATGTTTATTTGTCCTTCATCATATTGATTTATATATTTTATCCTCTTTTAATTTTATGATGATTTATTATATTAAGTATTTAAAAAATATCCATTCCAAATGGATCCATACTCTTTTATAGTCATCCTTCATATTTTTCTCTCATTACTATTCCACATTTTTGCAAATATACACTTAAAGTGATATAATCCTTGAAACTTAATACTATAGAATTCATTATTAATTTCTTTTTTTCATCAAAGCATCATATTTTTTCTTCAATGGTACATATTTGTTCATTACAATATAATAATATTCGTTTCAGTAATGATTTTTATATTGGTTCATATTTTGTTCTTATTTTTATCCATACACATTCATAGTTGTTAATAAAATAATTTATTTCACTTATATATATATGCTATTATATTTTCATATTATTTAATCTATATATTCATTTTCTTGTTTTATTATTATCAGATGAGATTAAATTAAGTTCAATGATTGGGGAGTATAAGGTATTTCATCCATGGAGGAAAATTATTGGACCATGTCATTGTTTTATTAGAAAGAACTAATGTCATCAAAAGATGATCTGCTATATTCCCCTCTCTTTTGATAGAGGATAAAGAGAATATTTATAAAATATAGGGGAGGGACTGGATCTTCATAATTAAGTAGCTAAATGATTTCAATCCCCTTTTCATTATATGTATAACATTGATAATGGTATCCATAATAGATTCGATAATTATATATTTCTACTCTTTCTTAGAAGTGAAATTCATTCAAGTCCATATGAAATAATCTTATGTAACTGGTAAATCCAAACGAGCTTTTTTCAACTCATGATTGACTATAAGAATACTTCTAAAGGATTCACGAGCCCTCACTACAAACCCAATAATCACATTACTATAGAGAGATAGAGGCCCCTATGTTTATTTTCAAGACACTTGTAGGGGGGATTATAAGAGATGATGCATGGGACAATTATTAAGTTCTCATTAATTGAATCATGTCATTTTTTATTCTATAAGCACGATAATTTCTATTTGATCTCAGATGAACTTAGTCTTTGGATCTGGTTAAAAATGATGTCAGTTATTCTATCATAGTTTATCTACGAGGATGTACATAATGATAGATATTTCTCAATAAGAGGAGAGTAAAACCATGTTCCCAATATCGATATGATCCCAGACATTATATCAACATATTGATCAACATTTAAACACTATGAACTATAGATAGATGTATCGTTGGTGGAGTGAATAATGGCATGTGTGTTAGGGGGATTCTGAATCGTCCATGTACAATGGGCATAGAGGTATATTAGATGCATGGAAGAAATATGGAAATTACTTGAAAGGAAATATCACAACTCAGATGGAACAACTTGCTTCCTAAAAGTATGGATACGAACTCATTAATACTGATAGGAAAAGAAATCGACAACCAGTTCCTCATCGCCATTACTTCTTCCGTGGCTGGTAAGAGGGATCCATGCTGACAGCATCATAGAACGGGATACACAATGTCCTAGCTTCCCCCAATTCTGGTGAATTTCATGTCAGGCCAGCTATATTCATGGTGGGACCTGGTAACAGATGACAGGGTCTGATGACATGCTAATCCATTGATGCCTCTAACAATACTATCCTTCATATTGAGGAGAATCTCTACATGTCGGGTTCACCATTTTTATATCTGACGCTTCCGTCGGGGCATGCTCATCCGTCTGGGGAGGATGTAGAGCTATGGCACCACATTCTCGCTTTCTAAAGGTGGGTGATATACGCTCCTTATTTAGGGACGCCTTATCACTGATCGAAAATGGATGATGGGATGTCGATTTTTCCCTCTGTGGATTCCTCCTGGGATCGTGTCACCTAGTCCGTGTCTACCTCATAGTCTTAAGACATTTTAAGTGAAACTATTCCTGGTACCATATCTTCATAGACACCAATTAATTACACTGCTTCTGTCAAGACATTCCAAGGTGTCCGGTCAGAGAAGAAACTTTCGGTTAGTAGAGTAGTCATGTTGGGCATCCAGGGAGTGTCTAGACGCTGGGGGATTGGCGTTTCTGTCTAATGTCCCTAATTATATGGATTCTCGAAGGCACATAATACCGAGGCATCCCACATAGAATACAAAGAATAATATTCCATGGGAATTTATGTAAGGTTTTCCTCATCTTACCATGATTAAAATAGGGTATTTCGCATGTTTAACATCCAGCAGAGACGGATCGAACTGATCAAAACACTGATTAGAGTGGATCAGATGGAGAAACCCTCTAGAGGGAACACCAATACTGGGGCCATCATGTGGGTGGCTTCCCGAATGTTGTTTGAGGAAATGGGGAGTGGGGTGGCATGATCCCACCAGGATGTGGTGGCTGGGGTAAGAATATGGATGGGTGACGAAGTGAAGGGGGATGAAATATGGCCAACACAAGTGCGACTATGAAGTTGGGATCGGGCCTCGAAGAGGATTCCTATATATCTGCATGGCAGGGAATCAAATTCCACATAGCTGAGGTGGTATTTGGGGCTTATGATTTGAGGCGGCCCATGGGGTCGGTAAACCGATGTGAAGGTGGACCTGGGGTCCTGATGGATAGTGGGCTTGATCCTTGGGGAGGCTTCCTATGTACCATTCCTTGACATGGATCAAAGTCCTCATAGTTCGGGATAAGGTTTGTCACACCAACACGGAGGTGGTGAGGGCCAATGGTTGTTGGTATTTAACCTTGGGGAGGCTTCCTACATACCATTCCATGACATTGATCAATGTCCTCATTGTTCGGGATTGTGGATACAGTTTATCGTCATGTGGGATGGGGGAGAACCTAACATGATGGTGGTCGGAAAGACCGGGTGGTGGGCATGAACTCATGGAGGCTTCTTACATACCATGCCTTGACATGGATCAATGTCCTCATAGTTTAGGATGATTTAGTGGGGCATACACTCTGAGGTGGCCCAAGGCATTCGTGGTTGGAATGACTGGGTGGTGGGCTTGAATCTCATGGAGGATTCTTACATTCCATGCCTTGACATGGATCAAAGTCCTCGTAGTTCATGATATGGAGTGGGGCTTACACTCGGAGGCGGCCCAAGGTGATGGTGATCGGAATACTGGATGGTGGGATTGAACCTCGTAGAGTCTTCCTACGTACCAAGCCTTGACATGGATCGAAGTCCTTGTAGTTCGGGATATAGAGTGGGTATTAATCTTTGAGGTGGCCCAAGGTGTTGGTGGTCGGAATGAAGGGGTTGTGGGCTTGAACCTTGTGGAGGATTCATATGTACAATGCCTGGATAGGGATCATATTCTTCAAAGTTTGTGATATGGAGTGGGTCTTACACTCTGAGGTGGCCCAAGGTGTTGGTGGTTGAAACGACCAGGTGTTGGGCTTGATCCTCGTGGAGGTTTCCTACATACCATGCCTTGACATGGATCAAAGTCCTTGTAGTTTGGGATATGGAGTGGGGCTTACACTCTATGGTGGACCATGGTGTTGGTAGTCGGAACAGCTGGGTGGTGGGCCTGATCCTCGTGGAGGCTTCCTATGTACCATTACTTGACATGGATCAAATTCCTGGTATTTTGGGACATGGAGTGGGGCTTACACTATGAGACGTCCCGAGGTGTTGGTGGTTGGAACAACTGGGTGGTGGGATTGAACCACGTGGAGTCTTCCTAGGTAGCATGAATTGACATGGATCAAAGCCCTCGTAGTTTTGGATGGTGGATGAGAATTAAACTCTAAGGCATCCCACGATGTTTTTCATGGTTGGTGCTAGCTCTATGCTCATGTGATCCATGCTCTGTGTGAGAAACAAGATATAGCATAGACCTGATGATCACGTCGCGAAAGGTGCATCTGTGGGAAATGCAGTGGGGCTTCCGCGTAGAGCAGCCTAAAGAGAAAACAAGGGCTTATGCTTGGTTTGCAGCCGGAAGGGGTTGGGACTTACTCTAGGATGGAGGCCCAATGGTTACAAAGGGCAGTGGGAGAGGTAATTGGTATCAGAAAAAGGAGAAGCACTATGTCCCACCACGCCCTATGCTGGCCATGGGGACCGAAGATGAAAGGAGGAGCATGGATGATTCCTCCAGAAAGAAAAGCTAGTAGCGTACACCAAGGTGGCTGGATTTTCCGCACGGACAAACACCACTCCAATAAAGTGGATATCAACCCCTGTGAGGGGTGATCCCATCCCCATGGAGACGAGTGGGCATGGATAATGTCCAAGGTGGGGGACCCTACGTGCTTGGAATTGGGTGAGGTCACAGTTTAACGTCATGTTCTGACGATGATGGCACTCAATAGTTTAACATCCTGTCACCCGGACAAGGTGGGTTCACTCCTCACACCTAGGACATACATAACTCGTACCCTATGCTCCTTATTGTAGATAGGGGACAGGCAACGTTGTACATGGGGTGTTATGGAGAAAACTGTTAGGGGGTCCACGTTAGCATGACTATGTGATGAAGCAATAGCCGTTAGCATTCCTATGTAAAGAAGAATTATGAGAAGAAACACAATGGCGAGAACCATCCAAGGGAAATTGAAGTTACTTAATTGGAGCCAAAAAGGTAGTACATGAAACTGGTGTACGATGTGGATGCCTGAGGCATGAGATACACCCACGAATAGAATCCATAGGAAGAGAATCAAACGCCCACGCAAAGGTACGCCCAATGAGTACATAGAACACAAGTGAAGTGGTAGATGGGGAGCACTAGAGTGAGGGGTCCTGGAGAGTTGCACGCAACCTTTGAGGCTTGCACGCGAAATAATTATCCCTGCACGAAAAACACTGGGTAGGAGCGAAATCAGTGAGGATTCACGCGTAAGTGGAGCCAAGGAATTTTGCACAACAAGAAAGGATTGTGAACAAGGAGTAATAATTGCATGCAATTGGGAGAGGATGCACACAATGACTGGTGTGTGAAAAATTGAAGGGGATTACATGCAACTGGCCATCCTACACGCAGGTGGGAGGGATTGCGCACAGGGGGAAGACCTGAAGGGATTGAAATTCAGACTAAACCAAGGGGATCCCAAGTGAAGGCGGACCCCATGGAGACTTGTTATGAAAAGAACTGTACCTGAAATCCATCTTTTTGCACTTGAAAGTTTAATTTTGTGCATGAGAGCCGGTTCAGATTTTTCATCCTGGAAGTCAAAGGGGTCACCTTTTATTTATAAGTCTTCGGTGGCGCAAAAAAACTAGTCAGCATGAAATAATTGTGCGCCGATGGTGGCGGCGTGAAATTTCAACCGCGTGGGGTGGGGGCAAGAAATATTTTGCGCCCACACTAACGAACTCTCAGGAATCCCAGTGCTTTCTGCGTAGGGCATGTTTGTTTCACGCACTTATGAATTTTTTTCATGTGACTCCTCTGCCCCCCCGGACTGGGTCATCGGATTTGAATATGACTTCACATTGTTGTTTTGAAACCTTCTTCATCCCTTGAGCATTTTTCAGCTTCTACAATTTCTTTATTTAAAATTATATCAAACCTAAATAATATATCATATTTAAGTCTTCCATAACCATGCACCATATCAATAAGAATGGCGTAGTGGTCTGAGGTGGAGGGGGTCATGTGTGAGATTTGAAAAAACTGAAAGGATTAATCCATTCACTCGACCTCTTAAAATGGTCCAAATTCTCTATGATGTGTGTTATTTTAGATTTCCCATGGAACAATGTAAAAGGTATACCCACATATACTAGATCATAATGGTCTTCCATCTATGCTACTTACTGGAACTCAATCATAGAGGAATTGGATCTATTGATTCACCCTTCCTTTATGTGTTGGAAAATAATTTCATTGAAGCCCCCACTGAAGAGGGTGGATCCAAGTAACATTTTTATAGGGATTGAATAAGATTACCAGAAATTGCATTTATCTCAATGGTAATTCCATCCATAAAAGCCAATGAAGGCCAATGCAGGGATGTATTTTTGGTGGATTGAGGTGGATATGTGGTTATATAAGAAATATTTAACTCTAACATTCATTTCCTCAATCCAAATAAGAGAGAGACCACATGAGTGTCCAAAAAGGGTAACCATGAATCATTCATGAAAAATAGTTTTTTGTTCAATTCCAACAATATCATTTCTTCCTAGTATGGTTTCAGATAGGGCAACCATATTAGAGGAACTTGAAGCACAACAACGGTGAGGAATCGGAACTAAGCTTGGGTTTCCAAGACTCTGGTAATTATAGAATAATATTTTCATAAGGTAAATTTATAAATTATGTAAATATCCCAAAATAATAATGATAAAGAAAATGAATAGATGATCATAAAGGAGATCGATCATAGTTCGAGAATGAAACCCCTCCCACTATGACCTGAACACTGCATCATTTATGGATAAAATGAAGAAGGAAGAACAACTGGATAAGAACCAACGATGACCAAACTAATGAAATGATAAAAAATGATGAATACCCAAAAAAGGCATCCAATTATCCATAGATGATCCATAAATTATTATAAGATTCATAGATCTGAATAAAAAATTCAATGAGGAATACATTTGATGATCCACATATCAATGAGTCCAAAAAAATGAACACCCATAGATGATCCACAGATATAAGGATTAAAAATATATCCCTAAATTAAATTATCCATATATGATCCATAAATCCATGGAATACGTTCAATGATGAGCATTTATAATATGATAGAGCTATATAATCCAATGATGAATAAGATGTAAGTGAAGCAAAATCTATTGGAAAAACAAAGATTGGTCATAAATCAAAGGGAGCATAAGAAATTGAAATATACAACAGATGATGAGAACATTGACAGTTTGAGTAAACTAAGAGAACAACATCCCTCTAATCAAACAACCAATGCATCAAGGGATCGACTTCCAAAACATGGAGAAACTATAAATGAAAATACCCAGGTTTGAATGTTTCTTCATGTTTTTAACCAATATATAGGTTTGAATATTATCCTTTAAAATTATTTAAATAGACATCAAATTACTTATAAATAAGTATTCCATATTCTATATAAACAAATAACTTCTTTATAGTTTTTTTATCATGGAGTTAGTTGATTTTTAAGCACACAATTATCGTAATAGATTAGTGTTTTTGTAATGTTTTTTCACAAATCATGAAACAAAATATCATTTTGATTACATGTTTTATTATTCATTATATTATATCATTGTAGGGGGAGATTATTTTAATTTCACGAAATTTTATGTAATAAAATGAAAATTTTTAGAATACAACATGAACATATTGTTTGAAATTAAATTTACATTCACATTCCATAAAAAACATCAACAATTGTTAGTTTTTCCCCATTTATTTATTTCAAAAGTTATTATGTCTCATGAAAATTCATGAGAAAGTGATACTAGATTATATTTATATAAACTATCAAGTAACAATTATTATATATTGTAATTCTCAACACCACTATTAAATATGTAGATATTTGTTTTTGCAGGGGGGTTAAAGAACCATCACTAAATTTGTTTATTTTATTATTATTTTTCGATATTATTGAAACAAAAATGGTAAATTGGTGGGAAAAATATTAAATATTTAATAAATAATTGTTAATTATTAATAAAAATAATTATTTTCTATTTATAATCATTTATTTTTCATTATTTATTATTTTAATTAATTATTATATGTTAATTATTTATTATTTATAATTATTTGTTATTAATTATTTTAAATTTAAATTTCATCCTATATAATTTTACAATAATTCTTCAGTATCAGATGGAAATAACTTTTTATTTGATTGTCCAATTTTTCTATACACTGAGTCAAATCAAAGCCTATGAAATGAAGTACCAATAAATTAGATAAAATTTTGGTAATAATTAATATAATAAAATTTATTACTATTTTAAGAGAAGTAAAAAATAGAACATAAACTTCAAACAACCATAACTTTTGATCCCAGATCTTTTTTATCACTACCACATTTTAAATCAATGTTTGTGAGATGTTCTAAATCATATTATGTTGGCCCGAAAATGTATATTGTGTTTTATGATAAAATAGACCCAGAAGGCCTTAAAAAGAATATTTTTTGTTCAGATACCATAAATTTTGATCATTATATGTGATTTCATCTTCATTTAAGTATCTTTATATTCTATTTAGGTCATCTATGATTTTATTTAATGGATTTATATTCATATTGATTTTAGGGTGTTGAAATTGTTGGTATTTTTTTCATTAGTTTTGGTGATTCATTATCTATTATATATATATATATGTATTTATATACATTTATGTATATTTATTTAAAATTATATATAATTTTATACATTCATAGTGATTTACAGGTATTTATTCATATTTGTCTTTATTTTTATACATTTATAAATATTTTTATGCTCTTATGATTATAAATTTCTATATATTATATGCCAGTATATTGATATTGATATGTTATTGGTTTTTATATATATTTATATAAATATATATTTATATATATGTATGATTTTATAAATATTTATGAAATATAAACACATGTTAATATATATTTATGTAAATATTGTTGTACCGAGACAAATGAACCATGGGTTTTAGTCCATTGTACTGAAATTTATTGAAAATAATATGATAACTAAGTACAAGGGAAAATAGGATTATAATGAAAATGATATCCACCACTATTAAATCAAAGTAGAAATTTCATGTATTGAAATAACCACCATCTCTACCTCTCAGATGATGGTCCCTTTTTCAGGTTTTGGGTTGTTTCTATTTCTTATCCACCACTCAAGGATCAAAAATATCTTCTCATGGGGTTGTATCCTCATGGGGTTAAGGGTATTATTATCCATCCATTCCTAAGGATTCGGATGAATTTACTTTAACTTAGGATAATTGATGATAATTACCAAATTCATCATGGAATAATTTCTTTCTATTAGATATGTTTAATATATCAGGATGACTAAAGAAAATTTTACTAGAGTCCAGTGGAATTGAGGGTCATTACATGATTAGTACCATGAATTCCATTATGTTTTCTAGGTTATACTTCTTCGCCATTTTTATATTGGTCTAGACGTATTTTATGGGCCAATATATATTTCTTTTCTCTCTGACTAGTTGGAAGCCATCATCATTAAAGAAGGTATTCTTTCCATTAGTTCTAGTCAAATATCCAATATTCATAAATTTCTCGGCTACACCTGCCTCTATATTTTTAATTCCTTTGATTTTCATGGGTGAAGTAAGCTCATACCATAATTCTTCATCCACTTCTCCCTACCCATTATCCTCAAATTCGATTTAAAAATCAGACAAGTCAAAATTATCATCTACTAATTCAAAAAAATTAACATTGATTGTCAAGAGCTGTTAATTGTATACTTCAATTAGAATATCCACCCAATACTTTTTATTACACGTGAACTACCTATACCCATCCAAAACTAATACCAAGTTTATATCCTCTATGATATTTTAAGAATCTAATTCTAGGGAGTGAATATTTACTGGGTTTTGAGAGGCCATTTCAACTTCTGCATCACCAGTGAGTTGATTAGGATCCCTTGGCTGGTGATATTACTTTTTTTAAGTTAATACTTATATAGTATAAATAATATCTTGTTATGGACCCCATTTCCACACAACCCCCCACTTCTGGGATTGCACAACAATTTATGGATTGAATCTAGGAGGTTTCAGGGATTTTAATTTCACACTCCCCTTGTGGCCTCTATATATGAATAAAGAGAAGATTAAATACCTTTTTCAATTCACATTTTCATGTAAAATTTTCATTTATTCCAAACAATACTAAGGTATTTCCCATATTAAATCTCCAAATAAAATCCTTCATCAACTGTTGAAATAATAACCTTATCAACCACTGTTGGGATCAAATTTACTTCATATAGGAAGAGACCATAATGCCCGAACATGTCCAATCTGGTCTCCCTATATATTTTTAAGGGGACACTAATATCTAGTGAAATATCATATATAATTTGAGGGTTCCCAATCATCTAGTTTAGAGTATGAAATTATAACCATGATTTCACAAAATAATTACAAAGCTCAGTGGAATGTAGTGGCAATCCCACTCCCAAATGTAAAGAACACCCGACTTGAGGGACACTGATCCAAATACCTATGATATAGTCTTTATCTCCTCAGAGGGAAAGAGAATGTGAAAAAATACCTGACCAAAATATACACTATTTGGATTAAAAAAACCCCAAATTCATGAGAGACATGTGTCTAATTCTATAATTCTGTATTGTTAGGAACCCTTTGGCAAGATGAGCCGCGAAATAGTGGAGTGATTACCTTTATTCATCCTCTAAATGATTGCATCTATATCATATTTCAAATCTTTAATATTCCCTTTTCCTCATGGACATCTATAAATGGTTTATTTGAATTGGGATAAAGAGAAGATTGATCAGTTGTGAAAAACATCAGATGAGAGCCCACTATGAGCAAGATTCTTATTCCACCTATCAACATAGAAAAGTGTGTTACTATCAAATCTCTTAGGGAAAATATAATATTCTAATTATGGGATTGAAGAGGAGGAAGCCATCAAAGGATAACCCTAATCTCCATGGAATAGTAGAGAGAGATGCTCCCATTACGACCCCATCTTATCATATATGTATATATATGAATAGATATTTATATCCATTTATGTATGTATATATATATATTATGTTCATATATATATATATATGTATTATGTGGATTGTTTCATCTGTGTCTCTCTATGGTTGTATTTATAAAAAAATTTTAAAATTTATTTTTATTTTTATTTATATAATTTTATAAGAGATATATAATTGTATTTAAAGAGTTTTATATGTAATTATATATATATTTATATTTTTTATTTGTTAATTATTAATTATTAATTATTATTTAATATTATTTAATATTATTACTTATTTTTTATATATTGATTAATTAATTATTAATTAATTATTAATTAATTATTGTTAAATATTATTTTAATATTTAATATTTAATATTTATTATTCATTTGTTATTTATTCACTATTTATTTATTATTTATAATAATTTGTTTTTTTTTGTTCTTTTTATTGTTTTATTAATTATTTATCCTAGGGCCCCAATGACGCTCTAGAAGATTGTATTGACTCATAAGTTGAGTTCATTTATTTAATAATGGAACATTACCATGTTGACTATAAAAAATACCTTTGATTCCTAAAATTAATTTCCCACAATATCTAAGTCAATATCAATTCGAATTCAAAGCTGGATATTTGGGATGCATCATAGAAGTATACTGTCCCTTCTGATTTGGTGTACAGATTTTCGTAATTGTCAGATAAAGATCATGAACCTGAACAAAAAACCCAATTATGTATGTGAGGTCATTAACCTCATGGAAAGGGAATGCCTAATAACATAGGTTTTATAAAGAAATGTATGAAATGATTTGGTGCATTTTTCTATCTCATGTTTCTTGGGGTGAGCAGTTTATGTCATGTCAGACCCCATCCGCTTTGTCTTTTTTTTTCGAGGCATTAGCCCCATTTTTTATCTAAAAATTAATTTTTTCTGTATTTATTTTTTATATATTATTTGTTATTTGTTTTTATTAATTTTTATTAATATTATTTATTTTTTTTGTTTTTATTTCTATTTATTAGTATACATATGGTAATACCATTGTTGAATAACCAGAGAGGTAAGAGGTTCAAATATAACCCAACACATATATTTGCTAAATTTATGCATGACATATGCATGTATGGAAGGATAAATAATAATAATAAATAATCATTTATTGAAATAAATAGATAAAAATAAGAAAATTTAAAAATTTCCGATAAAAGATCTAAATTTGTTTTGAAAAACCACTGGAAAATGTTTCCCAACAACACATTTAGCATAAATATAGGAAGACCTTCATGAAATCATTTAGCGATAGTTTAAATTTCTACTAAACAAGAAAAACCACTAATAAAATCATTTTTTTGTGTAGTGATATACATATATTTTTTTGGCATATATTCATTCAAATATATACTAGAAGCAACCAAATGATATTTTTGACATAATTTTCAAATTATATTTCCTACATATATATAAAAAACTTTTACTATGTAAATTGGCACTAGAAATTTACACTGCAATATTATATTCTATAATGATATTAGTGTATATTTCTTTTTAAATTTTTATGAAAATTTCTATTTTTTATTATGTGTGGTAAATATACACATGAACTTTTCACTCAAAATTTTGAGTATAATTTTAAAGTAGTAATTTCCATTGAAAAGATTCATGGAAAAAACTCAATGTATATTTTTATTACATATTTCATCTTAAATTTGTTAATGTATATATGTATATACATATATTAATATCGATTTATGTATTTGTGTAGGTATATTCTTATATTAATATATATTTGTATCTATATATAATGTACGCATATATGATTGTATATATGCATTTATGTATAGATAAAAAAGATACTTGAAAAATTTCCACAGAAAATATATTCTATATTTATATTAGGATATATACAGACACACATATATTGATGCATGCACATTACTTGTCATGTGACCCAAAGGACATGTCCATAAGGCCTATTAAAATCAAAAACCTTACTTGAAGGCCAAGAAAAAAACATACATGACCTCGAGACCCCATTAGATCCCAATGATTTTGAAAAACCTAATTTTTTCACCCCCAGAGAAAACACTGGACACCACATATAAATAGAACATCATCGCACATATTTAGTAGTGGGGATTAAGCCCTTCACCTAGCTAGCACTATCATTTTCGTCCCTATTTTCAATGTCACACCGCCATTGAAAAAACTTGATTGCAAACACTAACAATTCATGTGACCCATCAATTGCTACTGAAACCACACTAACACTACCATCAGCCCCACCTATCACCACGATGATCTCGACCTTCTTTTTATAAAACTGGTGAAGGATAGTGGTTGGACAAGTATTTATCTGAAGAGTCAATAAGCCTCGTTGATCGACTATCCCACACTAGCACCACTCACCCAAGGTATGAGTGCAACCCATTCCCCATCTTTGTTTACATGCCTTCTCCATGGCATTGAACTGCCAAAGATATGAGTAGATCTAGTCTTAATTAGCCACCTAGGGAAGTTCCTACTACCAATGATATTATTACTATGTTTCAAATCACCCACCCTTGTTATCATGCTTTTCAGTTGTTGACCCCCATGCTATGCAAGGATCCATATGCCACACAACCTGATTTCCTAATGAACATCCCTTGAATCTAGGAATCTTCTCCATCCTTGATTTTACTTCACCTATAGGTGGGATATTGGATCTTACTATTTCCTTTTTCATGGAATGAACCTTCTATTGGGATTCATCACATTTATTGATGAGAGAGGAAATTATTAATGGAGAGATTTATCTCAACATTAATTGGGGATTTTATCCTAACATTAAATGAGAGTTAATTATCAGTATTAATGAATGGAATAGGGATTTTTACTACATTAATTGGTAATTATGGGATTGGTGTATATATAAGAATATGAAATAACATATTTTAAAGGTGCCCCATCATGATGTAGCTAGAATGAGAGAATAAGGAAGGTGTTCTAGAATGATGTAGCTGGAAAGAGAGAATCAGAAATGTATTCCAAATTTGTGGTGGACCATGTGACACAACAATTCTATAACAATTATCTTGTACATGTGGAGAGGTTCCTAAAATGATATTTAAGATGTTTTCACTGAGGAAAAAAGGGGGATTCCACATAAGCTGTTGCATGTGTGACGTGTTGACTTTTAATAGGTGTGGAGAAACAATGACGCAATCGATGATCGAGGACATGTATATAAATTCTACCAGATATTGCTGATTAGGTGGCATGTCTCAGTTAATGAGCGTAGGTACCTCATGTTGGAGAGATCATGATAGAGGGAAATCCTTCAGGTGGTGCAAGATGGTGCGAGGCTGACACATGTTCCGATGAAGATATATGAAGCAGTGAAATTTTATTGACAGAATGGTGATGTATCATCCCAGATTCATATTTTGATACATGTCATTGGAATGATATTTTAGAGGGAAGTAATAGTTGTATCAGGGTATGTTTTTCACAAAGGTTTTCTATGCTTAATCATTTGTAAATAATGTTATTGAATTACTTGGATTCTATGTATTATCCAATTCATAGTGGAAATTTTTTTCAGAATTTCCCCATGGTTTTTTAATCTTCTTCATGGGAGGGTTTTTACATGAATGTTTCTGAGAGGATCGATGATGTGTGCATGATGGAGAATAAGGTAAGAAAATTAATGAAGTCTGAGATAGGTGATGCATTTGTTCTCTTAGGGGATGTTGAGAAAGGTGAGTAATAATTTTTGGATAGTTCTCACGATTATATGGTATTCTCTATTATTTGGGAGCCAAATGTTTCTGGTTCTAATATTGTTCATTTGGACAGTGAAAATATATATACAATGAAGATATCAACATTTGGTTTTCTTTTTTCAGGGGGAGTTGATATTTTTTTTCAAAAGTGAAAAAGGATGTCATCATATTTTATGTATATGATGATGGTTGGTGTGATAAATACTAATTTTTATTCCAATCGGGTTTCTTGGATCTTTTCATTCATTGATGTGATGATGGGGGATATTTCTGGGATTTATCATATTAATTTATGAGAGGTAAAATTATTAATTGGGATATTTATCTCAACATTAATTGGGGATTTTATCCCCACATTAAAGGATATTTAATTATCATTATTAATGAATGGAAAATGGATGTTGATTGCATTAATTCGTTATTATGCTATTGGTGACTATATAAGAAGATGCGGTGAAATATTTTTAAGGTGCTACATCAATATGTATCAAAGAAGTGAGAATTGGGAAGGTGTGACAATATGATTTATCTAAAAAGAGAGAACCAAGAAGGGGTTTCTGCATTTGTGGTGGCCCGTGTGACATGACGATGATGAAAAAATTATATTTTACATGTCAATAGGTTCTTGAAACTATTTTAAATATTTTTCCATTGAGATTAAGAAGGGGGATACCACGTCGGCATTTAACAAGTGTAGAGCAGTGATGAAAAAATTGATGATCAGGGCCATGTATCGAACGTATTCCTGATAGAAGTAATCAAGTGGCATGTCCTTGTTAATGATTGGAAGTAAATAATTATGGAAAGATCATTAAAGAGATAAATCCTTCAAGTGCCCCAAGATGGTGTGAGGCTAACACATGTTTAGATAAAGATATCCAAGGTAGTGACATTTTTTTGACAGAAGGGAGATGTTTTTTCACAGATTGATCTTATGATAAAGGGAATTGGAAAGATGTTTTTTTCAGAGAGAAGGCAGAGGTGTATCATGGTGTTATTTTAAAACATTTTTTCTACACTCTCTCATTTTCAATTCATGTTTTTTAATTACATGGATTCTTTGTAATATGAAATTCATAGTGGATATTTTTTTGAATTACCCCATGGTTTTTTAATCCTTTACATGGGAGGGATTTTCTATGTTAAAAATTATAAGTTCTGATTTATTTATTCTACATTATATCATTTCCATATTTATTCGGGTTTATCACAATATTTTTGAAAGACATTTTTTACCCAGAATAGATATTATCACCAACACCTTCACTTATATCCCTTGACCGATGCCTATAACCTTTATCTATCAAACAGAGGACGATAATCCTTAGATCCCCTTAGTCGGGTATCATTTGATGATGCCACTCACTGTCTTAATTTTATAGTGGAAATTTTCAGAAAATGTTTCCAGTTCAATACTTCAACGAAAAATTTCAATCAAGATTTATATTTATTTATTTATTAATTTATTTGAATTAAAAAATTTAGTGAATATTTAAACTAAAAATCCCCAAAATAAATATTTACTACAAATTTCTATGGAAATATTCACCTGATATTATTAGATTAAATTTTCATTGAAAATATTCAATGAAAATTTTATTATATATTATTATATTGATATATATGTACATAAAATTCAAACATGTATTTATTTTTGAATTTTGGTATTCAAATTTAACGTAGAACTTTGCAGTGTAGAATTTCAATTTAAATATTTCACAGACTTCCACTGAATTAGAAAAATTAATTTTAAAATTTAGAAATAATGTTTGTATGTATTCATATAATTATAATTATATATATGTATTTTCACTAGCAACTGAAAATTTACAAAATAATATTTCATTGGAAAGTTTGATTTTTGTTTTGGATATGTTCACACCAAATTATATTCTATGTTTAAATTTTGAATATGAAAAGAAAATACTAAACATGATTTTTTATTAAATACATCTATTGTAATTGTTGATGTTATCATTTCAATTTCAATTTCTTATCAAAACATCTACTGGTAATTGGAAATTCTCACCGTGAAATTTTATCAAAAATTTTGATTCAATTATTATTTGTAAATTGATGTGTGTATTTATATATATATATTTGAACATACAAAATATAAATATATATAAATACATTTATCTCTGTAAGAGTTTCAATCTCCTATTCATAGGATATTATTCTAGGTTTTCCCTTAGTTCTGGAAATTAGTGCCTTGAGGAACCATTTGTATTATTTTTAGGATGTTGTTCTCTCGATTTCATAAAATTATTGGGGTTATTTTCACATGTTGGAAGACTTGGTTTCTTCTACTCACTTTGGTATTAATCCAATCTTTAGTCACTTTATTGGATTTGGATCTACCAGCATCCTTCAGATCCTTGGCTTTTGTTGTTCTATCAAATTGGATGTGTTCATCAATATAAATAATCTCCATATTTTTGGATCATTAGTGGAGAACCAAACATGAAGATCCGAGGTTCATCTTCAGATATGTGGATCTTCTTTTTTTTTCAAACTCGCATGCCTTTTGATTATCAGACGACTTCATCATCAAATGTTTTCTTCAGATATGTGGATCATCTGTTGATCTTTGGATTATATATGGATCACATGACATATGTTATAGGTATTCATCAATTGTTTTCCTTTCTACTATATGGTATTATTTAGTTATTTGGTATTGAATCCTTCTTCATTACCACCATAATCAGTGTAGAGATACATTTTTCATGGGAGGTGTTTTTTCTCAACTATCGATTGGACCCCTATGTTATCAAATTTCAATCTACTTTTTGGTTGGTTTCGGTGTGATTGATTATATTTGGATCTTTCCTTACGAAAATACTATGTTGTAACTGCTGTAGGATTGTAAACCCATGATCACTTTAGATGTTCTTGCATCGTTTCATGAAAAGAATCCATGATATGATTTTTTGTCTGAAACCATTTTAGAAAACAAGGACATGAATGTTATCACAAAAAGGGGGTTCCGTTTTTTGTTTCGTAGATTCATGGAAATGATATTCTGGTGGACTCATCCTAATTTAGAGGGATGAAGTGTATGTTAGTGTTAAATAATGCTCCTGAAACCTCAATGGTGCAGTCATACATCAACGAGATGCACTGGCGTGGTATTTTGTGGGATCTAATTGATATCCCTCTCAAAGGGAGAAATGGATGTTGGGGAAGTTACTCAAAACCATCCATTAAAAACACCCCATACCACTTATTTATAGATAATTTAATGAAATTTTGATTCATAATGATATTGGGGATGATCACAAACCTTATACCTCTATTTTGGATTTTCCGCAAATAATTCAATTGGTAAGGATTTATAATCTTGGATATTCTAAAATCACGTTTACATGGTTTCATGGGAGTTTTGAACATACCCTTATTGAGGAGTTGTTAGATAGATCATTGGGTTTTAATAATTGGATTATCCTTTTCAATTAATTTTATTATATTTACCTACCTTATAGGACCATTGATCGATCATCATTGACATCTTTACTTGGCCCGTGAAACTAAATTAAGAATGAACCTTCATATTTGATATATTCCGAGTGAAGGATACGGAGTGAGAAGAAGTTACCTACTCATTCCATATGGTTGGGGAACCAAATATTAGAGGGAATTTTCATGGAGTGACATCCATGTTAAAATTTTATAGTAATTGAAGATTTCTCTAGCTATAATTACAATGTCACACTATTCAAAGAATTATGATAGAGTAGTATTATTGGACCACTTCTGATTTTGTTCTCTTAACTATCCCAATTCTAGAAGCAGACCTAGATGATGCACTTATAATTAATTGATGTTTTTGGTCTATACATGCCTAGGTATCCAAAATAAAATATGAAAACTCTAATTCCTTACATTTTCATCTGAGGGACTCTAAAAGGAGACATAGTGACTCTAACTCATTTCTCAAAAATTCTGAGGGTAGATCTATTTCTGATGAGAAGGGGACTGGTCATCTTATACTAATTTTTTTATTAGTAACTCTTTAAGATTGGGGAGTCTATCATTTCTCATGATATTACTAACTGTATAAAACCATTGGTTTTATAAATAGAGAAAAACCATTTAACACATGATTTTATTAATGGTGATATTTTTTTAGAACTGAAAAAATAAATTCCACAAAATCTGTGGGATCATATGGTCTTCATACCTTGTTTTTCATAAAATATTGGTACATTGTCGATCCTGGCATTTTGATTCTCATGAAAGTTATTTTTTCAAGAGAAGATATTTTTTCGACCTTCATGAAACCATTATTAAAATCACTAAAAAAACCCATCTTCTTTATTGGTAATTAGGCTCGTCATCTTGTTCAATGTGAGTTACAAAAGATTCAAAAAAAAATTGTTTATTCATATCTGTTCATGGCTATCCTCTATTAATTTAGAAAAACAAAGTGCTTTTAAACCCAAGAGACTCATCTTAAATAATTAAATTATTTTCCATGAAGTGTTTCACTTCATTAATACTAGAAATATATCTAAAATAGGTATAATGGATTAGAAGATGGACATGAAAAAGGCATAGATAGAGTTGAATAGTCTTTTCTCTTGTTTGTTCTATGTAAATTGGGTTTTTTTCCAAATGTATTGAAGTTGTCATGAAATAAATATCCTCAGCATCTTTCAGTTTTAAAATATATGGAAGCCTCTATCAGAGAATTTTCTCCTCTAGGGGTCTTCAGCAGGGCAATCCTATCTCCCCTTTTATTTTTATTATGGTTTTTAAACATTTTTCCAACATAATCTTAATGGAAGTTATGGAAAATATGGTTCTAGGGAAGAAGGTTTTCCGGAAGGGAATAACTATCATAGATATTATTCATAGCTGATAATTGTCTATTTATTTGATAGATACCTTTTATGACTAATTTAATATCATCTAAATTATCCATAGTTATGAGATGGCCTCTATGATGTTAATTAACAAATCGTATTATGAGGTATCCTTTAGTTTTTGAATTCCACTAGGATGGAAGGATGACCTCTATTTCTCTTCTTCAATCTGGTCAATTGATAAGAATAAAAAATATATTGGGTTTCCCATTGTCTTTGTGAGTTTAAAAAATAGGTGTTTTATGGGATTATGGATAGGGTTGCGAAAAAATACAAGGGTGGACCGGGAAAAGGATTTCTAAAGAGGGGAAGAAAATCCTCATCAATGTCATGTCATAGTCTATACCCATATATGTGATTTCAAATTTAAAATTACCTAGTTTTTTTATTCCACAATTTTATGCTAAACTAGAAAATTTTTAGGTTGGTATGAATAATGGAGGTAATAAAAATAAAATAACTAATTTGGCCAAGATTTTCCCCCCAAAGACAAGTGGGGGTGTGGGGTCTTGATATTTTAACCTTTTTATGATCCTTTTCTCACCATGTAGGGATGAAAACATCTGGAGAATCCTCATTATTTTTTATCTCAATTCTTATGTGCTAAATACTTCTCGCACTCAAACATATACATATATACGCTTGGCCCGTGACTGAGTTTTTTTAGAGGAGTTTCTTGGGGTCTCACTATCTATGTTATAAAGGTATCTACTAGAAGAATTGAGATTCTTTTAGTGTGGATATTTGGAAAGATCTTTTGATGTTGAATAATAGTGTATCCATGAAAACATAAATGGTATTAAATGTTATAGAATATGAAAAGGTTCACTCCCTATTTGAGTAGGATGGAAGTGGATAGTGAGTTGATATTTTGAACTCTTGGATTAATGATAGCGATAGAGAAATTATTTTGAGTATCATAGGTGTAGGGGATATGGCGGCCGACGTAGGTGCATACTTTGTGATGTCTAGTTACTCACTGGTGATGGAAGTATTGTAGAATAATAAGATAGTAACCTGGAAAATCATTTGGCGTCTCTTGATCCCTCCCATGGAAATATACTTTTGGTGGAAATCATGCTCTACTATCCATCCTTCTATGAAGTTTCTCACATTTAACCATGCCTTTGATGACCTGTTAAGATAACTTTGTGTGGATATATTAGAGCCCTATTTTCATGTGATTTTCGAGTTCCTCAATTTCAAGGATGTTTGGAATTCATGGAATGATAATCAAGATTATCTTCTAGAGTCATTATTTGAATTTTTAGTGATGCTGGTGAAATGGTCTTCAATCCTCCACATGGATTCGGTGAATATATTGTGCACAATGGTGTGGATAACATGGTTATAAAAAAATGATTTTATTTTTAATCATATGAACAAAAAGTTTTTAATGGCACACACAATGGATCCAACTCTTAAAAGACTCCATGAATGGTGTCTTAAAAATCAATGTGGATTCATCGGTTTCTGGTGGATCTGTTTCAGGTGATTGTGGGGTATTTTGGGATTCCTCATGACCAATCCTTTATTCTTTCCAAATATTCTTTTTTTCTAGTCAGACTCCACCGATGGTCAAAGCTCATGTAATTATTACTAGTGTGGAGTTCTCTTTTGAAAGAGGATGGATGTGTATTATCCTAGAGTGAGACTGCCTTACCATTATCAATTCTATCTCTTCCTTAGAGAATGATGTTCAACGGTTTGGATCATTGGTTGAGAGGATTCACACTTTTTGTCACCACTTTTCATCTTTCTCGTTCTTATTCATCAAAGAGATGGAAATAGGGCCTCAAACCTTTTTTCAACCTGTTGAATCATAGGAGAATCATATATATGGTTGATTGATTTCCCTATTTGGATAAATTTCATTATATTAAATGATCTTTGATCATCCTCTAAATGCATATTTTTCCTCTCAAATAAACACACACACACATACATAATAAATTAGTCCCTTATAAAATCATTATATATGTTTATATTATTATGTATATTTATATTATTAATTAGTATCATATAATAAATATATACGTAATATATATTATTTATAATAATTATCATAATAAATATGATTATATATATACATAATAAATATTGAATAAATATTTTTATATATATATAAATATTTTACATTCATAATAAAAAATAAAAAATAATTCCATTACAACAAAATCTAAAATATAAATAATACTTTATATAGTTATATATATTTTATTATTTATTTTTATATTATTAAAAAATATCAAATAATAATTTTGTACAATAATTTTTTTATATTATAAATGTCATATTACATATATTTTTATTTATTATAAATTTATACAATTAATATTTCACAGATATATATATATATTATAAATTTGTGTAATAAATAAAAAATAGTATTATATGTTTATGTATTATCTGTTATATATATATATATGATGAAAAATGATGATATACGTACAATAATGCATTCTCCATTCAGAAATCCTTTTTGAGGGCTAGGTCAGACTCCCCAACCCGAGAAGATATTAGACCCCCCTTCTCTCGAAAAATATCCTATTAAGTACATGCATGAACCTAGCCATTTAGTTCATGTTTATAATTTAAATAGGGAAGACATTGTTTTACGTGCGAACATATTATGTAAACATGATTTTCATATTTTTTAAAATAAATTTTAAGAGTATTAATAGAACACCAAAACTACCTGCAATCCCATTTTAGTGTACAAACATGCTTATAGATTATTTTTTATATATTTCTCTTAAATCCAGGTTTTCCCCCTCCTTTTATTTGTAAAAATATAGTGGTTATAGTATTTTTTAGGGATCAATGTGTCTTGTTTTGAGTGTTTGCAAAAAAAATCAGTTCCACCAAATGGTTCCACTGAAACAGTGGCACCGTCACAGTCACACCATCATGGTCACACCGTCCCAGTGGCACAGTTAGGGTGGTACTACTATGGTTGCACTGTTTGAATCACAAAATGGTGTCACGCCCTTGCCTAGTTCCGAGTTTTCCTAGTTTATCCCTTATTACGTGTTTTTTTCCATTTAAAGTAAATTTAACAACTCACAGCCGTCTGATGGTCTATCTCCATTGTTTCCAAGTGTAATTATTAAATATAAATTAATTACAATGTGTTAAACCACGGAGTCGCATGGTCGAGCCACGACCTGACTTTTAAGTACATCGAAATGATATCCTTTATTTTAGGATCTAGCCCCTTCTTAAATCGAAATCCTATCTTCTTTCCTCCTTTTCATTTTACATGGTGCACCTAGATATTTCCTCTGAAGATGAGTCATGCACCCATGTTGGAGCCCTTCCCACTCAGCCTTAGAGTTTTTCCTACAAGACACGTCATCCCCTATTCTTGGCATGAGAAGGAATTTCGATCGTTGGTCATCCTTGTAGGGATTTTATTCCACATATCGTTAAATTTTTCATCATGTAGGGTGGGTATATTAATGGTTCCTTGTAAGAAATGGTTGGGTACTCTTCTTGAAATGAGACTTAAGCATGATTTTATTATGATCAAAGATTACTCGCATAAGTATAATAATTGGTTGGCTGAATCTTGATGTTTGATCACCAATTTTATATGTTATCTTTGATTATTTTTATAAAATTTTGTGGCTGTATTGCCTTTTGAAAATCACAACCATTGGTGGTATTTTTTTGCACATTGGTAATACATTTTTTTCTTATGGTGATTTGAAAAACGGCAGTAACATGGAATCTAATTAATCACGTACACTCGGTAAAATAAAAGGATGATTTAGGATTAAACCTATTCTATGATCACCACAGTTATATTATAGTGGGAATTAAATAATCCTTGTCAGTTAAAATTGAATACGTTTGGTTTGATGGTTGTAGTTATGTTTGATGTGTTCTCGTCTCATTTTTGTGGTTTGGTATGTGGGGTGGTATGGGGGGTGTTGGTGTCTTGGACTGAGAGAATGATTTATTTTATATTGGATAATCTTGTTGGTAGTGGGAAAATCCTTTGTATGTTGGTGTCTCAGTCTGAGAGAATTATTGAGTATGGAATTGATGAACTTATAGATAGTTGAAAAACCTTAATGTTGTGTTTTGGTTGCGAAGCAGTGTCGAGTAGTGGGAAACCTGTATGGTTGTAGACTTGTTATGCAATGGGAATGTATTGGGGATTTTTTTGGATAGTAGGGATACATCGCTCAGTTGTGTGAGGAGGTATGGGAGGTTTTTCATTGATTAATGATAATTGATAGTAGTTGAATGGGGATGTGTAGTGGGACTGTATGTCTCGTCATGTGTTGATGTGTAGTGGGACTGCATGTTTTGTTTTGTGTTGATGTGCAATGGGACTGCAAGTCTAGTTTTGTGCTGTTGTGAAATGGGAATGTAGTTTGGTTTTGTTGGTTTCTTTGTGTGGTTACGGTTGTTTAATTTTCAATAGTGTTGGTATTAATTAACTGAATCCCCTTAAATAAACAAATAAATGGAAACTAATCAAAAAGATGGGTAGGGTCAATTCATGGTGGTGGTTGTTGTATGGTTGTGCGTAGAACCAATAGCATTGCTAGTGTAGGCTTGTTGTCTATTCATGAGAAACATGTAGGATGGGGTTGAGTGTTTTCTTACCTATATACATATATATTGTAGTTACTTGTGTTTTTACATGCACCCCACCCTTATTGAGCACTATGTGCTAAACACCTCTGTCTCCTAGGGAAGGGTTTCATTCCCAACATCTCGATGGGAGGATGAATGGATGGTTACTGAATTTCTTCCTTGAACTATCTTCCATATCATTCCACTCAGGCGTATTCAGGAAAGCTGTAATGTCTTGAAGCTCACCACAGTCCATGATTCTTCTAGCAACAGTTTTTTTGGACCAGGGGATTAGGTGTTTCTGGGCCTGGTATGTTTTCCCATGTATCTTCGGTATGAGGCCCTGGTGTCTTTGGGTGTGGTGTGGGATTGTTGAGGCCCACATGTCTTCGGTTTTGGTAGTGGTTGTTGTGGCCCATGTTTTTGTGAGCATGGTTGTGTGTGGTTTGAGGCCCATGTGTGTGCGGGTAGGTTGTTGTAGAGGGAATACACGTGGGAAGAGTGGTATCATCAAGACGTCAGATCATTAGGAATGACCAGTTAACCAGTGGGAAAGTGGTGTTAGTGGCACCCAAATATCGATGTGCTTATATTATTCTTTTACTTGAATTTCATTACTTGTGTGAGTGTGACTTGGTGAGTTTGGGCTGGTTAGTTTCCCCAGATAGGTGCTTGAAGTTCTACTATTTTCTCAAAGGTTCATTAGTATGCTCCCTCAGTTGTGCACAAGCAACAGTAGTTTCCCTAATATTTATACTTGTATGATCATCCTATGTATGTAGAACTGTATCCAGGTTTCCTGGAGGACTTTCAGGACCATATTGTAATTTAATAGCTTGGTGTTATGATAGTTTCTGTTTCTGTCTAGTTTCACTTCTTTGCTACTTTATTTGGGAGTTTTCCTTGCCTTTTATCTGTTTTATTTTGAACAATCATGTGGGAAAGGAATCTTGGATTTAATTTTATCTTTAGTCTTTGGTGCAACTAGTATTTACCATCTTATATCCCAATCATGTTCTATAAAAAGGTTAATTCCTTCAATTTATTTGAGATTCTTACCCTTGGTCCTAGTCACCACTATGGGGACCACTGAATACGGGACTTGGGTGTCATTATCTCTCCTTCACCTTGAGGAACAAAGGGTATGAAACCTTTCTGTCCTTTCCACCATGCTGGATAGGGTGGGTCAGGAATGAATTGTATTGGAGGGGAGGATGATTTATAGTATGGAGTTAAAGGTTTGGTAAAATGAGGAATTCCTAGGATGGTAAAGAAACAATGTTAGGAAATCTTGGTGCATGGAATAGGCTAGGGAAGACTGGCTAGGATGTGGGATTTAAGGGCCCCCTTGATCCAATATAAGGAATATGGATTTACTGAACGACCAGGTGAGTCTACAATGATTGTTGGGTAGAGACCATAGGAAAGATACATGCATCATAATGAAATTTGTTCTCGTCTTTCATGGGTATTTTTATAATTAAAATAAATAAAAAATTTAGATAAAAATTAAAAGGAATTTTACACAATGCTTGGGCTTAGAATATTCTTGTTTTCTTTTTCAGTTATGAAACCCATGTGTCATCCATAAGTAGTGTAGGAATTAATGGCCCAAAAGGTTGATCTGTTTAATCATTGGAGGGTTGATCTAGGGGAGGAGGGTGTCTAGTGGAAGAAAACAATTTGTTCCTTCTAGTGGTAGACTCTGGGAAAGTACGAGGGAATTGTTTCAGACATTGAGACGGAGGGTTGGATCAAGGATCGAGTTATCTTTTTCAACATTATTTGGGCTCCGACAGAGTACTGGGTTCCTCTGGCTGTGATCCAGATGCGAGGAGTGACATTTCAGTGGTGGACACTTTACCTTGGGGAGAAGAAGGAAAATGAGGTTTTGTGGACTGAATTTGAGGAGTTCTTGGTAAAATTCCTTTCTTCCTTGATGAAGGCCGAAAAGAGGAAATATATGCTCTCCCTCTAGAAAGGTAGTATTAAAGTGAGGGAACTGGTGGTCAAGTTCATGTATATCTTTTTTTCTTCACTATACCTCTTTCTGGATGAGGATTCGCGGGAAAGGCGCTTGGAAGAGGCACTCTGATCTTCCCTTCACTATGTTATTACTCCCTTCACACTGTCAACATACATAGAGGTTTAGAATAAGGATGAAGTGGTGAAGAGGATGAACATGCTGGGAGGTGTTCCATTATAAGGGATCCAACCAAGTTCATCAATGGGAAAGGAATTCGGTTTTATGCCTCCAACGTCAGTACCTTCTATGTTTTGGCCAACGGGGAGTAGGCCTTAGCAGTTCTAGTTTTGATTTCTGGGTCCTCGCCCTTTCACCACAGGCCTAAGACCAAGGTTATTTATCTATGGGAGACATGGTCATCTTCAGAATCATTTCCCTATCCGTGTTTAATACAATGGGGGTGGGATGATTCAACACCCACCTCAGCAGTAGAAAATTCTTTCCAGGCCCTTCCAACAGCAGGGGAAGCGAGCTCCTGCTCCTTTGAGGGCAGACATTGTCAGAGGAGGTCTACCTCAGGGTGCTCCTCAAGGGCCTCGACCTGGGCATGTACGGGGATGAATTTTACATCTAAGGGGCAGAGGAGTTGGGAATGAGCAGCTACACACCCCAGAGGTAATAGTTCTAGAAGGTCCAGAAGTTATTCAAGGTATGATCAACCTGTTTAGTACTCTTGCTTGTTCTTTGTTTTATTCAAGATATTCACACTCATTTATTTCACCCAGTCTAGACCATGACACGGGTCCAGAAATATAGATACTTTCCATGACCCTATACTTGAGTACATCAGTTGGAGGTTAGACCAGTCTGGTTGAGGTTTTTCGAGGATGCAAACTACTTTTGGGGCTACATCAGTCATGTGGGGATCTTCTTCTTCTAAAACATGAAGCCATACAATGCCATCCTAGTAATCTAATGTATATTATCTATTCATGATTTTATTGACTACTTCTAGGGAAGGTTCATGTTCTCATATACTGGCAGACAATGTGTAGTTTTCAATGGAGAATAGGGTTTCCAGGAGGGAAGATGGAATGTGGATACCCTTCTTTCCTTGTTAACCAAGCTGTCAATGGAATTGGAAGACTCAGAGATGGTGGAATTTGGATGTAATTTAATTTAGATCTTATAAATCTTCCTCAAAGAGGTTGTGACTCTACCCCCTCGACGCGATGTTGAATTTGTTATAGACTTACAACCTGGTTCCCATTTTATTTCAATGGCTCTTAGTCAGATGGAGCCTTTTGAGTTGTAGGAGTTGAAGATTTAGGTTGATGGATTGATGAATAAGGTTTTCATCTAACTGAGTGTGTCTCCATGGGGTGATCTATTATTGTTCACAATGAAATAATAAAATTGTCTTAGGATGTGCATAGACTACCAGAGACTGAATTAGGTAACAGTTAGAAACCTTTACCCCCTCCCAAGGATCAACAAACTTTTTGACCTGTTGAAGGGAGGAGGTTTCTTCACTATGATAAACCTGCAGTCTGTATATCAATAGTTGAGGGTGATGGAGGGTGACATCCCGAAGAATTCCTTCCTGTGCATATATTAGCACTTTGAGTTCCCGTTCATTCTGTTCAGCGTTATGAATGCACCAGCTATGTTCATGGGTCTCATCAAATCCATTTCCCACGAATATCTAGACTGGTTCATGGTCATTTTAATAGAACACATATTCATCAAATCAAAATCAAAGGAGTATCATGGTAAGAATCTAAGTATAGTTTTGGAGCTCCTCCAATGCCATCGGCTCTGTGGGAAATTATCCAAGTGTATGTTCTGGACCTGAGTGTTGGATTTGGTGGCCTAGACCCAACAACTTTATACTTTATTCATTAATAAATACCTTATCTCATCTTGATTTTTCTTTGGCATGAAAATTCATGTGCTAATGTCCTATGGACAACTGTTTCATTAAAGGGTCATAGAGGATAAATGATATGATGAGAACCCAGAAGTGCCATAACACTATTTCTGAATATATGTTCTATGGCCGAATGATGTTATTTGAGGGACACTAATAATACATTCCATTAGGAGTTATGACTTATAAAACATTGTGTTACCTTCTCATGGTGTGTTCCCTTGGTAATATCTAGGAAGATATTATGAGAATGAGACCTGCCAGTCGGAAATCCACATTTCATAGTGTCATTGGATGTTCATATCTATGGACGTGTGTATTGGTAATTAGACTTTATGATTATTATTAATGGGTATTAAAACTCTAAAAATTATATGTATTGATGAAAATTGTGATGAAACGCTATTCGAAACGAGGTAGGATACGTTGGGTGCCTCACGAGTAATACTTCATTAATAGATAACGTGAGAAAATATTTGTCTCTTCTGTTCCATAACAGAAGTAGATATATCAGGCCCTTTGACGGAATTGATATAGCCTAAATAAATCAATGGACATGGTAAGGTATGGGATAGTTAAATTCCAGAAATTCAAATAAAGAATAATCTAGAACATCAGTTGATAGCACTAGCATGCAACCTTCTTGATTCGAGATATCGTGACAAAGCGATTATATTACACGGTAAGCGTTCATATGATGTGACACATCAATGTGGCATCGACATATTTCTCTTGGGTTCCTTGACCCATTTCTAGACAATAATATTGGACTTTAGGAAAGCCCACCTAATAAAAATGTGAAATAGGCCTAGAGGTTCACACACAAAGTGTGTCCATGTATCTCAGTTAAATATTAATTTAACCAGTTAAATAAATATTATTCCCGGATGTGGTTTAATAATTATGTAAGGATGCCTGATCACATTTATTTCGACACTAGTTATTTGAGAGAATATATTGTGGGAGAAATAATATATATTAATTAGCGAGTAATGCAGTTACATTTATTTAACAAATAAATTCCCATTACTCAAGGTCTAATAAATGTGTTGGAGGAAATAAATAAAAATGGAAATTAAATGTACACACCGTGTATATTGAATATACATATCGTGTAGTTTTCATGGAAAATTAGTACATGCCATCTATTAAGGATTACACGCCGTGTAGTTTTTCCAGTTGGGATTCTGAGGAAATAATATCGTTATATTAAATGATATTTAATATAATCAGCGTGGACGCATGTCAAGGAATTAATCATTCGACATGGGGTTTTCAAATAGAGTAAATGAAATATAGAAAACACAAAACTTGTTATTCATGGTCATAACTCTATAAACTCCAACCTTATTATAAATATCCTCACAACCCATACACTATTCCCCAATCATTGTGGACAACAATTCTGGAGAGTTCTCTGAAGGCTGAAAGAACTCCTTCCTCCAAGAATAATCTCAAGACTAAGAGTGATCCACCACCACCGGATCAAGGTGATCAAAGGCGGGCATCACAAGCGAAGGTTCTTCCACGCTAGCACCCTAAGATCCCTTCGGCGACATGTAGAGATACGTAGAGCACATGTGGATAACCTTAAGAGAAACCCCACACCTAGATTCTACGATGCAATGATGGATCACACCGGATCATGACCGGAGACATCAACGATGAATGAATTCCATCAATGTAATTCTTTTCAATTAATTAAATTAATTATAACCAACATGTGATGAACCTATCTCTATGGTTCCGGGACTCCCACTTTTTTTCGTTCATTGTTCTATTCTGAAGATCTGGTGTTTTACATAGTGACGGATCTCAGATTGATTGTTTTTAATGCTAAAATAAAATTTGGGAAAACCCACCAACGTGCTTCCACTATGCCCAGAACCTACAAGTGTATTAGAGGGGTCATATCATTGATTATAATTATTTAGTTTTTCGTCGGTGATTTATTTATTTATAATTTAGTTTTTTCAATTCAAATTTATCATTCTTTAAAATCTGAATCTCATGAACTATTCCTCCCCTCTCATTTCTCGTTCACCTTACAGAATCTAGTTTTTCCTTTAATTTTGATTAAAATAAAATAGAGGAACTCATACGGAGGTACCAAATGTTCCTAGATGTACAACACCAGAATACACGGTGTGTATTAGGAAGTATACGCCATGTAGTCTTGGTTCAATGCATTGGACTGGTCTGCCAAAGCAAGCAGTGTATTGGATCCTATCTAAGTCATTTTATGACACTGTGTATTGACCAAGAAAAGGTGGCAGACTGTTTCCGGATTACACGTTGTGTGGTCCACTGAACATAGTATGTAGACTATTTGGAATGGGATTGGACCGTATACCCTGTATATGGCTTGCCCGGATGGAAACCATGTAACGCGAATACTACATGGCATGTGTCCAATTGAACATTCCGTGTACTCCAAAAATTTCTGAAGTGCATCAACATGCCATGTCCCTGGGTGTGTACTTCGGATGGATGGTGAATAAAAGTACACACCGTGTACTCACCCAAATTACGCAGATTTATTAAAATGTATTATTATATTATAAAAACCATTGAGAAGTGTACCATTTTGCAGGCGTAAAGCTGAGGAACAACACATGATAGGTGTTTTATATGTATGTGTTTAATTTTATCATCTACGTAATGAACGATAATTCACTAGGTTTCCTCCAAATTACATGTTACATAGAATGATAATTTTAAATGAATTTATTTGTTTAAAATTATGATGGATGAGAATCTCAAGGAAATTCAAAAAAGGGTTTAATATAAAAGGATTGATTAATTAAAGATAATTAATTTCATTTAGCAGGATTTATCATAAACAAGAATGATTAATGAATTGAATGCTAGTTTTATTTAGGTATAAATATTGTTGCATGTGTGGATGATCATGAGCTAGACCAAGACCTTTGTATGTGAATGGTTTCTGTTAATATTTTTTGGAATTAAAATTTTTGGCCTGTGAGCCTTCTCCTCATTAATATTAGGACCTGCGCGCCCAAGGATTATTTTTTGTAAAAAATACTTTTTACCCCTCACCTAAGTGTGATAAAAATGCATATGTAATGGAAGGAGAACCCATGCTGGTGGATGTTGCTCATGTCAGGAGCCATGGTGAAACTAATCCAGGGAGATACAAAGGTGGACATGTGGAAAGCTGTAAACACGAACCCGAAAGGTTCAAGGTGTTTCTCCCCTAGGACTTTGGTTAGATTATCAATTGCTAGATAAAATAACCAATAGAACAAGCTCATGGTCATACCATTTATTTTATTTCAGTTAGTTGCATGGTTTATTTATTATTGTTGTGTTGACACGATCACACAATTAATGAATTAGAAAAGCATGCAAGATTGAACTAAAATAAAGACCAACTTATATGTAAAAATTATCTTAGACATGGTTAATCAATTAATTATATCCCACTTAATATTAACAAGCATGTAATCAAAGATAATGAAATTGAAAATTATGTATAAGGATAAAATACCTCATGAAAATATTAATTCGGTATAATATTCCATAATCTTGGTCAGAATCAAACTATAGTTCAAAGTGCTTGACCAACCCTAGTTGAGGTGATTTCAATTATAAGGGAATTATGATTCATGGTTTTGGGTTGAATTGACATGGTTCACATCAACGGTTGACTGTGACAACAGGACATGGTGTGACCAAGAGGCAACCTTTGAGGAAATCCAAAAGAAATGGATTTCATGATTGGGGAGTCCACTAAGCGGATAAAGGAGATGCAAGTTAATGTAATTGGCATTTGTAATGCCTACATAAAATCCTTCAAGTTTCTTGACCAAACCTAGTTGGGGTAATGCGAAGGAAAATATGGATCCTTGCCACTAGAATATTCAGGCATTAGAATATTCTGAAGTCAATGGTGAGGGCTATTGGATTGTGATAAAATAGTGGGTGCCTAATAAGTATTAATTTCTTTATTTGACATAGTTTTTATAATAATGTACTAAACCATTTTTCAATTTAATTTTTGGAAAAGGAAAGAAAAATGACTTCAAACTTATCATTGTGAACCATACTCGAGATGGAAAACCTTCTCACCAGCACCAATTTCCAAAAGTGGAAGAGGTGTTTACGCGTCATCCTTCGCCACGAGAAGAAATTGTATGTGCGGGAAGAGCCAATTCCAGTTGCACATGGAAATGTGGCCAATGATTAGGATCTATCTCATTATATGAAACATATGGACTATTACACATATGTCCAATGTTCCGTGCTATTGGCCATCTCTAATGAGCTCTTGAAGCAACATGAAAACATAGACTCATATAGCCTGATGTCTCACCTTAAGGATATCTACCAAGAGAAGGTGAGACAAGAGAGATATGAGATCTCCAATGCTTTGTTTACAACGAAGCTTGGAGGTTTTGTGCCAGCTGGGCCTCATGTAGTCAAGATTATTGGATACATCAAATGCCTAGAAATATTAGGGATTAAATTCCTAGATGAGTTGCGTACAAATCTAATCCTATCCTTACTGCCCAAGAATATCTCAAGATGTATTTTTGACTACGACATGAGAAATAATGAGAAGAGTCTATCAGATCTTCTAAAATATATTTTCTAGGTAGATAAGGACATTGTGCATGAAAAACCCACAGTCCATATGGTGAATAAGAAAAGGAAGGATAAGGAAAAGGGTCCAATGACTTATTAACGGTCTGAAGCCCCTGAGCGTTGTCCCTCCAAGAAGGGTAAGATCTAGAGGCATGGAAAAGAAAGGGAGGCAATGTGATTTTCATGTGGCATGCAAGGCCACTAGAAGAGGAACTACACCTAGAAGTGTGGGGATGCTAAATGTGTGTTCATTATTGAGTGAAATCATTATATTTGTACACATTGGGTATTAGATATAGCTTATGGGGTTCAAATATGTATTCATATGCAAGAACCAATTAGATTTAGAATGCTTTCCAGGGGAGAGGTGGATCTTTGAGCTGCCAATGGTGCAAGGCTGGCTGCATTGGCTATTGGAGATTACCACCTATCTTTGCTGACTGAGATGATTTTGGATTTAAATAACTATTATTATGTGCCTAGTGTTACCAAGAGATAAATTTCTGTATCTTGCTTGGATATGGATGGATTTATTTTCATGATTCGAAATAATGGTTGTCTCCTTTATAAGAACAACGTATGTTATGTTATGTAACATTTAAATAATTGTTTGTATGTATTAGATTACGAAAACAAAGTCTTTTAAATCGATAATGAAAAAAAATCACATGACTCATACATCACCCAGTTGTGGAATCCCCGTCTTGGTCATGTAAATGAGAAGCGCATGGAAAATTGTTCCAAGATGGTTATTTAGACTCTATTGATTTAAACCACTTGATAGATGTCACACTTGTTTACATGGTAAAATGACGAGGCCTCCATTCGGTGGACATAGTGAAAGGGACACAGAGCTTCTAGGATTGGTGCACACTGATGTATGTGTACCATTTCCAGTAGAAGAAATAAGTGGATATACATACTTCATTAATTTTACTGATGATTTGAGTAGAAATGGATATGTCTACCTAATGAGGTATAAGTCAAAATCCTTAGATAAATTTAAGGAATTCAAGAATGAAGTAGAGAATCATCTTGGTAAGAAGATAAAGAAACATCGATCGGATTGAGGTAGAGAATATCTGAACCAAGAGTTCATCGATATTCTATGGTAGTCTGGGATTCTATCTTAGCTCACTCCTCCTTATACACCACAATGGAATGGTGTTAGTGAAAGGAGGAACCACACATTGTTGAAAATGGTGAGTTTGATGATGAGTCATACAGATATTCCATTATCCTTTTGGGGGGATGTATTACAAACTGCATCATACGCATTAATCTGAGTACCAACTATGGTGGAAAATGGAATTCCATCCGAGTTATGGAATGGAAAGAAACCCATTTTTTCGCACACAAGTGTATGGGGATGTGAGGCGATTTTAAGGCCTTATGAGGAAACAAAATAGAACCTAGGGGCACAAAGTGTATCTTTATAGGATATCTTAAGGAAATGAAAGGATATTACCTATATAACCCTTTAGACAAGAAAGTTACGCTCTCTATACAAGTCATATTTCATGAATGATATCACATTCTAAAAAGGATAGTGGGAGCATGATTGACTTCGACGAAGTTTATGCTCAAGATTCACAAGTGTTGGTAAAATAAAAAGTTTCATAGGTCCCCATGGAAGTGGTTTCAAAAACACAAGTACTACGTAGGTGCTAAAGAGAGGTAAGGGAACTAGAGAGATTTGGTTTTCTAGTCACTGAGGATGGTGAATCATTATTGTTAGACAATGATGAACCTCTATCCTACAAGGAAGTAGGGGAAAGCTCAGAAGATGCAAGATGGATAGAATCTAGGAATTCTGAGAGGGATTCCATGTATCAGAACCAAGTCTGTGTTCTGGTCGATGAGCCAGTTGATGTAAAGACTATTGGATTAAAATGGGTTTTCAAGAGAAAACTGGACATGGAAGGTCAATTTAGCACCTATAAATCAAGGCTAATGGCTAAAGGAATCAGACAACTTAAATGAATTGACAATGATGAAACCATCGTGCCAGTTTCCATGTTAAAATCCATATGAATCCTACTTTCCATAGTAGCATACCATTACTATGATATTTGGTAAATGGATTTCAAAACAACATTCCTTAATGGGAACCTTCAGGAAGATGTCTATATGACACAACCAGAAGGGTTTGTGACACCGAGTGAATCCAAACGGGTTTGCAAGTTCCATTAATCAATTTATGGATTGAAGAAATCATCTAGGTCATGGAACATTCAATTTTAAGAAGACATAAAGGAATTTGGGTTCATTAAGAATAAATGTGAGCCATGTGTTTATAAGTGGTTTAATGTGAATGTGATAGTTATCATTGTAGTATATGCCGATGACATATTGCTTATTGGAAAAGATGTACCAGTATTATAGTCAGTTAAGGATTGGTTGAACAATTGTTTCTCCATGAAGGACATGGGTGAATATGCCTACATTCTAGGGATCAAGATAATTCATGATAGATCCAAGAGGCTGCTTGGACTTTGTCAGGGTACATACATTGACCATATACTAAAGAGATTTAGTATGGAACAATCCAAGAGGGGATTGATTCCAGTGTCACATGACCTACATATTTCTAAGAAAATGTGTCTTCAGACACAACAAGAGAAAGATATAATGAGTAAGATCCCATACAATTCAGCTATATGATCCATCATGTATGCCATTTATGTACCAAAGCTTGATTTTGCCTATGCACTGAGCATGGTAGGAATATATCAAGAAGATCCAGGGGAACAACATTGGACTACTGTTAAGAATATCCTTTATTATCTGAGAAGAACAAAGGATATGTTCCTGGTGTATGGAGGAGACCAAGATCTTGCCATCAAATGGAATACTAATGCTGGTTTTCAGAAAGATTAGAATGATCTGATGTCGCAATCTAGATTTGTTTTTTGACTCAATGGAGGAGTTGCGAGCTAGAAGATTTCAATGTAGCCAGTTTTTGCTGATTCTATAGCAATGTTTGAATATATTGTTTCTTCTGATGAATCCATGGAAGCAGTCTGGATTTGGAACTTTCTCTAGGAGCTTGATGTGGTGCCTTGCAGTAATGAACCTATCACATTGTATTGTGAAAATAATACAGCGGTGGCTCTTTCAAAAGAACCGATGTCACATCAACGGACAAATCACATACTCTGGAAGTATCACCTATTGATGGATTTATATCAAAGGGGTGATGTTGTAGTGAGCAGAGTGTCCATTGAAGAGAACGTGGTAGACCCCCTGACTAAAGGCCTATCTCAGTAGAAGCATGACTATCATGTGAGAGTTAGTGGGGTAAAGGTTGTTAGAAGTTGGATCTAGTCCAAGTGGGATTCTGTTGGAGTTGGTGGCCTAGAACCAACTAGATTCTACATTATTCATTAATAAATACCTTATCAAATATTGATTGTTCTTCTGCATGAAAATGCAATTTGTAATTTCTTAAGGATAGTTTTTGCATTAAAGGGTCATAGATGATCCATGCTATGATGAGAACCCAAAAGTTCCATAACACTATTCATGAATATATGTTCTATTGCTGGATGATGTTATTTGATGGAAAAAAAATAACACAGGCCATTAGGGGTGAGGACTCATAAAACATTGTGGCAACTTCTCATGGTGTTCACCCTTGGTAATATCTAGGAGGATATCATGAGAACGAGACCCACCAGTAGGAAATCCACATTTCATAGTGTCATTTGATGTTTCTATCTGCGGACGTGTGTATTGGTCCATAGACATTATGATTATTATTAATGTGTATTACAACTCATGCACTTAGATGTATTTTAAAAAATAGTGATGAAACATTGTTCGCATTGAGGTAGGATACGTTTGGTGCGTGACAGGTAATAGTGCATTAATAAATAATGCGAGAAAGGATTTTTCCCTTCTATTCAATAATGTAATTAGATATCTCAAGCCCTTTTATGGAATTGAAAAAGACTAAATAAATCCATGTCAATGGTAAGGTATGGGAGAGTTCAATTCGGTAATGTTAAAGAATGAATAATCGAGCACATGGGTTGATGGAACTAGCATGGAACCCGCATGGTTTGAGTTATCGTGAAAAATGGATTATATTATATAGTAAGTGTTCATATGAGGTGACATGTAAATGTGGCATTAAACTCTTTCTCCTGGGTGCCTTGACCCGTTTCTAGAAAATAATCTTGGACTTTAGGGAATCCTGCCTAATGACAACAAGAAAGAGGCCTAGTGGGTCAGACACTAAGTATGTCCATGTATCTCAGTTAAATATTAATTTCACAAGTTAAATAGAGATTATTCACTAATGTGGTTCAATGATTATTTAATGAAAACTAATCAAATTTATTTCGACACTAGTTATTGATGAGAATATATTGTGGGAAAAATAATATATATTTATTAGCGAGTAATGAATTTACATTTATTTATCAAATAAATAGCCATTATGCAAGGTCTAATAAATGTGGTGGAGGAAATAAAGAATAATGGAAAATAAAATTACATGCCAATTATATTGAATATACACGCCATGTAGTTTTCATGGATAATGAGTAAACACCATGTATTAATGATTACACGCTGTGTAGTTTTTTCAGTTGGGATTTTGTGGAAATAATTAAATTTTATTAAATGATATTTATTACAATCACAATGGGAGCATGTCAAGGAATTAATCATTCATCATGGATATTTTCAATGAGATTTGATGAAGTAAATAAAATGCATAACACATTCATTTATTGTCATAACTATATAACCTCAAACCCTATTATAAATATCTTCAAAACCCCAACACTTTTCCCAAATCATTGTGCACAACAATTCTTGAGAATTCTCTCAAGGATGAAATAAATACATCCTCCATGAATGCTTTCATGACTGAGAGAGGTCCACCACCACCAAATCAAGGCGATCGAAGGCGGACTTCGCAAGTGAAAGTTCTTTCATGCTAGCACCTGGAGATACCTTCAGCGATGTCCAGAGATACGCAGAGCATGTGTGGATCACCGCTAGAGGAATCATACACATGGATTATACGACAAAATGACATATCGAACCAGATTGTGACTGGAGACTTCAACAATGAATTAATTCCATCAAGGTAATTATTTTCAATTAATTAAATTAACTATAACCAACATATGATGATCCTATCTCTATGGTTCCAAAACAACCTCTTTTTTTCGTTCTTTGTTCTATTACAAAGATCCGGCATTTTTCCTCGTGAAAGATCTCAGATTGATCATTGTTAAAACTAAAATTAAAGTTGGGAAAACCCACCAACGCGATTCTGATGCGCCCATAACCTACAATGAGAGGTGAAATTTGTTTGAAACATGGTGTCCCAACAAGGACTGGTAGTAGACCAATCAATTTTTGAAGTAGTTTTTTCTTAGGAAACACACAAGAATTTAGCAGAGGTTTGTAGTTTCCTTGGATTGACATGTTACTACTGGAGGTTTTTACCTCACTTACCTTGAGTTGCATCTTTATTGATTGATTTAACTAGAAAGGACCATGATTTCGTATGGAGTGAGCAGTGACAGAAAGCTTTCAGTTATTCGAAAGGGAATCTAGTTAGTTCCCCACTACTGAGTTTTCCAGAGGATGGGGTGATGTTCGAGGTGTTCACTGATGCTTCCGGGTTAGGCTTGGGATGTGTGTTGATGCAACAATGGGCAGTGATCTCTTATGGGTCTAGGAAGTTACAGCCCCACAAACATAACTATACCACCCATGACCTAGAACTTGTATGGTTCGTGTTCACACTTACGTTGTATAGAAATTACCCCATTGGGTAATGCTTCGTGGTCCTCAAAGATCACAAGTTCTTGAGTTATGTATTCTCCCAGTGAGACCTATAATCATGGTAGCGGAGGTGGATGGATTTTTTTCAGGACTACAAATTTGATATTTCTTACACCTCAGTAAAGGGTAATGTGGTGGCCGATTCCTTGATCAGTAAATCATATAAAGATGTAGCTCGGGAGTCAGAAGATTCTTAGAAGTTAATAGAGGAGTTTGATACTTAACCTCTGGCCATGGGAGTGGAGGAAGGTAGAGGATGTCTATTTCGGATGACAGTGCAATATTCCTTGGTACGAAATGTGGATGAATCTCAGTGGGGAGACTCAGTGGTTTAAGTGATGCATGATTGTGTTATCCAGGGAGATACACTAGAGGGATGGTTAGAGGATAGATAGAATCAGATGCTGTTTTGTGGGAATCTGTTTGCCCCAATGGTGATGTGAGAGGGAGTTCTTAGTGAGATCCATAACTCACCACTAGAGGAACATCTAGTAATATCCAAGATTTACCGAGGCTCAATAGGTCTGTTTTGGTGGCCTGAAGTGAAGAAGGTACTGGCAGAGTTTGTGGCAATGTGCCTCATGTTTCAGGAGGTGAAGGTTGAACACTGTGTTGCCGGACGTCTATTGCAGCCCTTATACATTCCAGAGTGGAAGTGGGATGATGTCTCGATGTATTTTGTCATAAGGTTACCCAGGGATAAAAGAGGATATGATTCCATCTAGGTAGTGGTGGATGGATTGATGAAATGATCTCACATATTAGTAACTAAGGAGATGAGTGCAGTGGATTCCTTAACACAGTGGTATGCGGGTGAAGTGTTGAGGATTCATAGAAATCAAAAATCCAAAAATTTGGATTGGGATACATTCTTTAATTCATGAGTCTAGAATGAATTACAACATTACTTTGTCACCATTTTATGCCTTATCACCCCTTTCCACCCTCAAATAGATAGGCATACAGAGAGGACCATCCATACATTAGAGGATATACTATGATCATGTGTTTCGGACATCAGAGGATCATGGGTATGAAACTTTATCCTGGTAGAGTTTTCATACAATAATTGTGATCACTATACCATTTAAATGGAAACTTTTGAAGCCTTGTACATAATAATATGTCATTCGCCCGTGTGCTGGACCGAGGATGGGGAGGTAGGTGTTCTTGGTCTTGCAGTAGTGCATAACACGATAGTGAAGGTTCACCTTCTGTGAGAGAGGAATAAGGCAGCTCAGGACCAGAAAACGTTATATGTTGATCATTGGAGGAGACCCTTGGAGTTCAAGGTTGGGGACTATGTATTCTTATAGGTATCCCCTCGGTGTGGACAACAAATGTTTTAAAGGAGGATTAAGATTTCTCCTAGGTTCATCATACCTTTAGAGGTGTTGGGATGAGTTGTCGAGGTGGTGTATTAGCTAGCATTACTTCCACAATTAGTGAGGATCTACAATGTCTTTCATGCCTATCATCTTCGTCGGTATCTACATGATAACTCACATGCCCTTGATTGGGGAGAGTTGGATATCAAAGATGATGAGACATTCATGGAGCAACCAGTGAGAATTTAGGATTGTAAGGAGAAGGTGCTTCATGGATAGATCATTCCCCAGGTTCGTTTGTTATGAAGAAATTTTGGCCTCAAGGAGAGTACCTCGGAATGGGTGGCACATATACATTCCCATTACGGAAAATTGTTTGGAGTTTTTCTCTTGTGTTTTCTTAATACCTTACATATTATGTAATTTTTAACTTCTCTTGTTGTAAGATAAGTTGTTTCCATGTTCCCTGGTTTGGTGTGAAAAGTCCTGATTATGGGGAGGGGAGTACTTGAACCCTAATCAGGATGCATTAATGTAGATTCAATTGAAACCATGAAGTTGAGTTTTTGACACCAAATGTTGATAGTATCTTAACAAGGGGAAGGATCCCCCCAAATCTTTATATCTAGACTGAGTGATCCTTGGTTTTTGTGTGATTTCATGGATTATTGGATCATTATTGTCTCCCCAGTTGTTCATGATATCGATATTAAAGAGGTGTTCCTAGATGTTGATGTTTCCCCTCCAGTTTTCTAATATAGGTGGTTTATCCCTTATAGGTATCTTAAGAGGAGGTTTTTCAAACTCTCTCTCTTATGGTTTTGTTTTAGATTCTTTGGGATGAGAATAATTTTAGAGGTATCTGATATTATAACCTGATTTTCACCAACCTTTTTTTGTTAAAATATAGTGGTCTTAGTGTTCATAGGGATCAATGTGGTTTTTTGGGAGTTTCCAAAAAACCTCGATTCCACTGAAATACCCGCACCATTTTTCTCACCAAATGGTGTCACACCCCTTTCCCAATTCTGTGTTTTCCCTGTTTCGCACCTATTACATGCTTTCTCTAATTTAAAATTTAATTTATGTACTCACAACCATCCGCTGGTTTGTCTCCACTGTTTCCAATTGGAATTATTAAATATAGATTAATTCCAATGTGTGAAACCACCGAGCCACATGGATGAGACATGATCCAACTTTTAAATACTTCAAAATGGTCTCCTAATTTTTGGATCTTTCCTCTTATTAAGATGAAATCCGTTTTCCTTATTTCTTTTCGTTTCTCATGGTGCACCTATCGACTTCCTTCCAAGATGATTCATGCACCCATGATGGAGCACTTCCTGATGAACCTTGGAGTTTTTCCTCCAAGATGTGCTATCCCCTATTCTTGGCATGATAATGAACTTCGATAATTGGTCACCAAATTATGGATTTTCTACTGATTCTCTTTAAATTTTTCATCATGCGGGGTGGGTATATTAATGGTACCTTTTAAAGAACGACTAGGTACTCTTTTTAAATGAGAATTAAAAAATATTTTAGTATGATTGAAGATAACTCACATAAGTGAAATAATGCGCAACGTGTTGCTTGATGTTTGCTCTATTGTTTTATCATTTATCATTGATTATTTTTTATTAATGTTTGTGGATGTATTTCCTTCTAAAAATCATGACCGTTGGTGGTCTTTTCTTGTTCAGCTGTGATACCCTTTTTTATGGTGATTTGAGAAAAGGTAGTAACATGGAATCTGATTAATCATATACACTCATTTAAATTAAAGGACGCCCCATGATTAAAATTTTTATGTGATCACCACAGTTATATTAATGTCGAAATTAAAGAATAGTTGTCGGTTAAAATTGAATACATTTTCTTTGATGGTTGCAGTTATGTGTTGTGTGTTCTGGTCTGGTTTCTATGGTTTGGTATGTGGGGTGGTACCGGGGGGTTTTGGAGTCACAGTCTAAGAGATTGATTGATTGCGTAATGGATAAACTTATAGGTGGTGGGACTATCCTTGGTATGTTGGTGTCTCAGTATGAGAGATTTATTGACTATGGAATGGATGAACATGTAAGAAGTTGAACTTCCTTTATGTTGTGTTGGGGTTGTGAAGCGACATCGAGAAGTGGTACTTCGGTATGGTTGTGGACTTGTTATGTAGCGGGTCTGCATTACGGATTTTTTCGGTAGTGGGGTTGTAGGGCTCAGTTGGGTGAGGAATAATGTGTGATTTTTCTTTGATGAATGATAGTTGATATTAGATGAATGGGGATGTGTAGGTGGACTCTACGTCCAGTCATGTGTTGATGTACAATGGGACTGCATGTCTAGTTTTTTGTTGATGTGTAGTGGGACTACAATTCTATTTTGTACTGTTGTAATGCCAGAATGGATTTGGTTTTTTTGCTGCTTGGTGGGGTTACGTTTTTTATTTTGTTGGATGTGTTGGGATAAATTAAGTGAATCCACTTAAATAAACAAATAAATGGAAATTGATCAAAAGGGGGTTTGGGACTATGCAGGGTGGTGGTTCTTGTATGGTTGTGCGTAGCACCAAATGCAGTGCTGGTGTGGGATTGTTGTCTGTTCTTCCTAGACCCATTGGTTGGGGATAAGTGATTTCTTAACTATATACATATATATTGTATTTAATTGTGTTACTACACACACCCCACCCTTTTTGATCACTATGTTCCAAACATCTCCATATCATGGGGAGGGTGTCTTTCCGAAAATCCTGGTTGGAGGATGGATGGATGGTTTCTGAATTTCATTATCGTACCCTCTTCCAGATATTTTCGATCGAGAATTTATGGGAAATTTTAAATGGCTTGAGGCTCGCCATAGTCCAAGATGTTTTGGGAAAGGGGTTGTTTTGGACTAGGGGCTCAGATGTTTGTGGGCCAGTTATGTCTTCCAAAGTATCATTGGGATGAGGCCCATGTGTCTTTCGGTGTGGTTTGGGATTGTTGAGTCCCAAGTGTCTTTGGGAATGGTGGTGTTTGTTGTGGCCTAGGTGTCTGTGGGTGTAGCTGTGTGCGGTTTGAGGCCCAGGTGTGTTAGAGTAGGTTGTAGTAGTGGGATTGCATGTGGGAAGAGTGGAAACGTCAAGATGTCAGGTTTTTAGGAATGAGCTATTAGACACTGGGAAAGTGGTGTGCAGGGTACCAAAATATTGATGTGCATATATTATTATTTTACTTGACTTGCATTAAATGGGTCAGTGTTCCTTGGAGAGGTTGGGCTGGTTAGTATTCCTTGTTAAGTGCTTTAGGTTCTACTAATTTATCATAGGGGAATTAATATTCTCCCTCACTTGTGCAGGAGAAGATTTAGTTTCCCTACTGAGTATACTTGTATACTCACTCTATATATGTAAAATGGTATTCACGTTTCCATGAGGACTTTGAGGACTATGCTGGACTTTAATAGCTCGGCCTAGGATTTTTCCTATTGCTATCTAGTTTCTCTTCATTTGTATTTTATTTGGGAGTTTTTCCTTACTTTGTATCAGTTTTATTTTGAACATGCATGTGGGAATGAAATATTGGCTTTACTTTTATATTTTGTCTTTGGTATTTCCAGGATTTTCCATCTTAACTCCTGATCTCGTTCTATAAAAAGGGTAATTCCATCCATTTATGTGAGATTCTATACCCTTGTTTCTAGTCACCACTTCAGGGCCTACTAAATGTGGGACTCAAGGGTCATTATCTCTCCTTCACTTCGAGGAAGGAAGCTTAGAGCACTTTGTCTTCCCTTACCTCATCTTGGAGAGGGCGGGTGGTGACAATTTCTAAGAAAGTATTTATTTTCAATAATACTAATACTAATACTGATAACATTTTTATATCTTAATTTCAATTTATTTTATTATATTAAAATAAAAATAGTCAAAATATTATTTATAATAAAACACATGTTCATATACACATATACATTGATAAATAATAGATACAAATGAAGAAATAAATAATTTATAATAAACAATAATGTATATTAATAAATATATAATTTCAATATTGCGTGTATATATTATTATGAATATTAACATTGAATATATATTCCTATAATTATATATTATTAACTGTAGATTAATAAATAAGTATAAATACATTAAAATAGAAATTTATTTGTTTATGTTTAGTGTAAATGTGTACACATGAAATAAATTTTTATTGAAAATTTCCATTGAAAATTTCAATAAAGATTTATTAATTTCAACTTGAATTAAAATTTATTGTATATGGTTTCAATACAAATTTCTAGCTTAATTTTATATAACATTTTTCTATGTATGTATATATTTTCAATTCAAATTTCTAGCATAAATTCTTCTTGAATGTTTTTAATGAATATTTAAATTTTTTATTTATTTATTAATATATATATGCAGACATTTATATTTTAAGTGAAAATTTTAATTAAAAATTTATTATGGAATTATTCATTATAAATTTCCATTGTAAAGTTTAATTGGGATTTACTATTGGATGTTTTTCCTGGAAACATACAAAGGAAATTTTCTGTTCAATTTTTAATTGTAAATTACATTATTTATGTATTTATTAATATATTTTAAATGAAAATTTTAACATGAATTTATTTTATAATTTAATAATCAATATTTTAGTTTAATTATTATAAAAATTAAGTATAAATTTTCCGTTGAAATTGAAATTAAAAATTTGAACTAAAATATTTTAGTATAAATTTGAACTTATGTTTCTAGAGAAAAAATTCAATATATATATCTAGTGGAAATTTATATTTTTTATGAAATAATATATTGGTATTGTAATGTTAAGTGGTATAAATTTGAACTATAAATTTCTTATGGAAAATTTTGAGGAATATTTAAAGTGGAAATATGCATTTAAAATTCGGATTTTTTAAATTGTTTATTTATGTGTCAATATATCTTAACTAAAAATTTAAAAATTATTTATTATAGAATTATGGTATTCAAATTTTCATAATAATTATAATAATAATTAATTAGGAATTTACATTAGAAATTTATAATGAATTTTCAGCTAAATATTTTCATTACACAATTTATAGACAGGATTTTCAATGTACTTTATAGTATAAATTTACATTGTTAGTTTATGTAATAATATATTTGTTGTTAAATTTTTAATGGTGGAAATTTGAAATAAAAATTCTTATATATATTTTCATGGGATATTTATAGTGGGAATTTTCATGAAAAAATATCATTATAAAATTAAATTTTGTATTTATGTATTAATATAATTTTAAGAAAAATTTAAAATTTTATTTAATTTATAATTATGGTAATCAAATTTATTTTATAAATTTTCAATGTAAAATTTTTCTACAAATATTGAGTATTTATTTCCACTGAAAATTGAAAAATTCTTATACAAATATAGAATTCATATTTGTATCAATGAATATACTTATGATAATATTTATGTCTATAAAAAATCTATAGTGTGTGATAGGATGTACCTATGGTTTTCAAGTTTGGAAACTCCAAGGGATTCCTTGGATCAGTTGTGTTCTATCGGAGTTCTCTCATTCGTGGTTGTCAATTGGGGACCATATTTAAACGACGACCATCTATTGTTCTGCTTGAGACGCTGTGAAATGGTGTCATATCTTGTTAACCAATAGAGGAATCTATCATTGAATTACAAAGAGAAAATGATGATTTTGGAAAATAATGATGATGACATAGTCCTATTATATCATATTTCTCTTCCCATTGTCGGAAAATTCATCATCCATTATAATTTTCTTCTGAGAACCCTAAATAACATTTTGAAAAATATTTATCACATTGAAAATAATGTTTAAATAAGATAAATTAGACAGGATCACTTAGTTTTTGAATTATTTAATGAAAAGGAAAACATTTGGCTCTTAGTAGGAGGTCATGGTCATTTGATAACTATATCATCTTAATAAAGGATATGAGAGATGGAACTAATATCCAAAATATCATTTTTACAAATCCCCATTTTTATTAGGCTGATTAGAATCCCATTATATAGGATATCAGAATGTGTTGTTCTTGAAGTCGGGGTCATGGGGGCCGACGATGTATATTAGGGTGTTGATCGATGTTACTCAGCTGCTCATGAGAGGTATGTTTCCATCCATGGAGGATTCTGATATTTAAATTACTATCAATTAAGAGAAGATTTTGGGTTTCTAGGTCGTCAATGGATTTCATGGGCATAATGATAAAGAACATAGTGTTAAGTTATCAGAGGAAGATTGAAAATTGATCATATAGTATGGCCCATGGATTCAAGAAAAAATACATGACCATTTTTTAAGGGATATAAAAATGGAAGGATATATATTGAATCTTTAACTCTATGAGTACATAATTTGACCTTGAAAATAATTAAATAATCATGTTGGTTCCATCTATAATTCCCACAGATCAATGGATTTACCCTCATTTAGAAGGTGTGGAATTCCTAACACTCAGTAGGTGTAATAAAGGTAATTATAATTTAGATGAAATACATGAAAAAAATCATGGGTAGATGACTATTTTCAACTCTTAATGAAATTCATAATATGTTGTCAATACTAACCCGAAAAAAATTTTATATGTTTTGACCCCCTTATCACACTAGCCTCTGTATCCTTGATAAACCTGCACACATTTCATTAAGAAAGGACCATGGTGTACCCAAAGTATTTTTATCTAAGAACATACAAACATGGAGGAGAAAATTGAAAGGGTCAATGGATAAAATATGATTGAAATGGAAGTAGAGTCTCTAATAGATGCATTAAATCTTCCACACTATTGTGGTTTTGATCATTCCGCATCAATTTATAGATTTCGGTTTGGAAAACATCCATCAAGGACCTTGAGGTAGGTAGTATAATTGACAAATAGCATAGTATTGATTATAATTGTGTGTAAATAATTTTGAATTCTCAATTACCATATTTGTAAATATAATTCTAAATTGAATTAATTAATTGATTAATTTTCCAATGTGATAATGAATTTGTCGATTAATTGATAATGAAATTGGTGAATAATGGGGTAATGAAGTTGGTTGATTAATGGGATTGGGAAATTGATAGTGGGCCATGGGTTGTTCTGATATGATCGAAATGATGATTTATAATATATGACAATGGTTGATGAATAGTTATAAACATAACCATGAGGTTTGAAATTTGTGAATGTGTTGTGAGATAGGTACTGCGGCTATAAATACCCACAGGGTCCCTGACTACCGCTATAGGCCCCCAATATATTTATGTATTATATGTTATCACTGAGTTATAGGACATAGAATGCTCCTCTAAATACCCATGGGGTGCCAACCTACTCCTCTAGGCCCCCATTGTATGAACATGAAATTGGAATGAAATGATTAAAGGAAACCCATAATGGAATGAATTGTGTTATCCATTTGGGGACAATTTATACTCTTGTATATACAGAAGAAGGTATTGATGGTTCAAGCATCATCATGAACCCATGGATTTATTTGGTTAATTAATGAATAAGTTATGGTGGAAAATAGTTACTTTTTCTATTGTACATTTTTTATTTATACAACTGCATTTACTATTATTGATTGAATATTGTTTTAGATACTATTGGTGGTGGCCTACTGAGTTTTACTCACACTCTAGTCAGTCTTCCTAACCTGTACCTAGATAGACATTATTTTTACAGGATAGGATAAGGGAAAGATCCATATGTTAGAAGACTGAGTTGGTATGGGCCATGGATGAGGGAACTATAAATGATGTCAGCACACACATGGAATTTTCATTGTATTTATTTTGGGTTTTCATTTGACACTTGACACATATATGGCATGACATAACTATTTATTTGGAATAATTTTTTTTTCATATTTTGGGATCATCATGTGGTGTTGGGATTTATTATTAGGGAATTATTCTTGTTATTTTTTATTTTCATTTGGATTTTTTATTAATTTATTTTTTATGAAACTTCGATAAAGAGGATATAGTCTCCTCAGGATATATATTATACCCTCACTTCTAGTCAGAATCTTTTTTCATAGGGGGAAGTTACCTTGAGGTAATTTGACAAACCAGCTCGAGGCACTTTTATGTGGCACCCATTCCTAGACATTACAATGGAGGGTCCATTGGTGAATGAATAATTATCCAAAAGACTGAAAGTGTTGGAGGATGGTTCCTCTGTTGAATTTTCGGAGGTGGGGGATAGGTTGACCTTTCCCTGCCTATCCCAATGAAAATACTAAATTAGAATTATTATGGACTTCAAAACCCACGATCAGTCCAGATGGCCCAATTCCACTGCACTATTAGTCACCATAATATGGTTTTCTAATCATAAACCACATTATAATGAAAGAACACGGATGATATCACTAAAAATTAAGGGTTCTATGGATTCTTCTCAGTATATCATCTGGTCCACTCAGGCAGTTTATGCCTTCTAAGGAGGGAGAAAGTGGGTGTATGTGTGATTTATTTCTCATAAAATCACATTACTATCACAATCCAACAGAAAGAAACCCGACTTGGGAATTTATTGTTTTATATGGATAGACCTCACAAAATGATAAATACATGTCATGGAAGATAATTAAATAATTACACGAGAGCCTCAACAGAACCCTCCTTCTTAACAGTTATTTTAATGAATGTATGTTTCAGAATTATATACAATGGGGGTGAAATCATATCTTACTCCTCTATTTTTGAGTTAAAATATACATCATGGGCGGAGGAACTTATTGGCCAAGGATACATAGAAAATCTTTTTACATGGTTTCTGGGAAATACTTGGAATACATGCATCACTGAACATTTAGATAGATTTCTTGGGTAAGTTTAATAGACCAACCATTGTAAATTCTTACCAGTATATCAATTGGATTTTCTCTTTACATAAAAATATTGACATATCCTCATTGATATTTCACATAGATATAGTAAAAAAATGAGAGGCTCTTCAAATTTTAAGTCATTTGGCTTGAGGATAAATAATGAGAGGAGGTGGTACAATCATTCTAGAATATATGAGATCTTAATATGAGCATAAATATCTACTATGTGGCCTCCAAGTTGAAAATATGGAGTGATTTCAAATTTAAAAACTTGATAATATTTTCAATGCAATTGAATGGACATTGAACAGTCTTTATTCTCTCCCAAATAAAGGTACACTATTTCTAATATTAGAGGCATTGAAGTTGATCTAGATACAAATATTTGGATTAAGTAATGTTATAGGGTTTTGATGAAACCATAACAAATAAGTAAACACTAATACCTTATTATTTCACCAGAAGGATTCAAAGAGGCATTATAAAAACACCATTCCAGTTCTTAAATAATTATATAGGTAGGGTTGTAACCAATATATTTGTGATTCATGCTATTATCATATAATTTTTCTATAATGTGTATCTATAAGGGGAATCCATCATCTCCTATGATATTTCACCTTTTATTGAACCTGTTGTTACATAAAATATTAACAATCAACTTACATGGGACATCTCAAATGATGATATTTTAAGGGATGTAAATCAAATTCATTATACTAAAGTTATTGGGTTGGATGGATTTCAATTTATATTTCTTAAAATAATTTGGAATAATGTAAATACATTTATTTCAAACCTCATGAAGGTCCTTTCGTTGGGGAACGAAAATTTATATCCTCTTAATAAATCAATTATCACCCTAATTCCAATGATCAAAAAAACTATCTTACTTTCATACAAGAAGACCAAATTATTATGTAATGTTCTCTTATTTCTTTTCTCAAAAACTCTACTCAACCCACTATGAACCTGGTTACCATCCACTATCTTTGGAAACAAAATTTTATCCAAACCAAAAAAGCACAATAATCATAATTCCATGACCTCACATGAAGTATTCCATTTTTGAAAACACATTTAGTTGTGAATAGAGGCATTATGTATATTGAAATGAATATAAAATGCCTAAAATAATGTGTAATGCACTTTCATTCAGTTATTTTGAAAAAAAAATTTGTTTCTACTCTAAATGGATTGGTGTCTTCATGTATTGTGTCACAAATGGTTATTTTCATATAAAAATTATTAGTGTCATGTCGCATAACTTCAGCCCTTATTGGGCCCTTCGCCAGAGATAATCACTATCCCCTTTCCTCTTTATTTTAGTGGTTTATGTTTTCTCTTATATGATTTCAGTGGTAGTGAAGGATAATTTTATTCATGGGGTGAAGGTGTATCAATGAAGTCCACTCAACTCTCACATTTACTTTATAGATGATAACCTTCTTTTTTCATGTTCCATCATTGAATAATGTGGTTCAATTTGTAACCTCATTTCCAGTTTTGATTTGGCTTATATAAAATCAGTAAGACTTTCTAAATATGAAATTCCCATTACCTCATGTGTCCCATAAATAATGAATGAAAATCTCAACATGGCCTTTGGTATTCAAGTGGTTGACAAGAACAATATATATCTTATGCTCCCCATGATCATTGGTCACTATAATCAAGAGTTATTTTCCAATACTCTTAATAGAGGAAACAAATTTAGGGCTGGGGAATCAAGAGGATTTAAATGTAGGGAAGGAAACAATAATCAAGGTATTGGTTCAATCAATCTTGATCTATGTGATGTCCCTCATTAATATTATAGACTCATTGGTGGATCCTATTCACTCCCACACAACCAATTTCTTGTGTGAACATAATAATGGAACAAGTAAAATTTATTTCTTGTCTTGGAATAAGCCTTGTAGCATAATTGTGAGTAGGGGAATGGGGTTATAACACTTAGGCCTATTCATTGAAACCCACTTTCCCAGTCAAGGATAGTTTTTTTTAGATCATCATGGTTCACTTTGTGCCCGTATCGACCAAGACAAATAATTCCCCCACTCATATATCTGATGATATGAAATTGACCCCCGCCCTAGTTTCCTATCAAAAAGATCATTGGGGTCACCCTAATTTCATTGTAAAGAGATGAGTTTTCAGATTGGTGATGGTTCCCTAGTAAAAATTTGGAATGAACCTTGGATTTTGGATGAAGATAGGTTGACAGAAACCTGTCCAGTGATTCCTGGATTCGAAGAGGTGATCATTTTCCATTTTTCAAAGATACATGTGATGGGTGGTGTATTGAAAATCTTGAATCATGGTTTAATGAAATAGATATAATGATTATATTGAGTATCCCTTTAATGATGAATATGAGAAAAGTTAGGTTGTGCTGAAGTAAATACATCTCATGTTGTTATTAAGTAATGTGAGGCTTTTGGAAGAAACTATAGATACAGAATTTGGAGATTGATATACCTTGAAAAATACTTTGGTGTTTTGCGATCCCACCCAAATTTTGGTTATACTGCTGGTAGATTTTTGTTGGAATCCTTCCATATTAGAAATTCCACTATCATTACCATGAAACTGATGACCCTCTACGCTATTTGTTCATGGAATCATAGAAACTCTTCTACACGTGATTATCAATTGACCTATGGACTGAATGTATTGATGATGTTGTGTTAATCAACCCATTTCACGGAGATGATGGATTCATTATGAACCATAACATGGTTTATATTGGTTAGAATAAATGAATGAAACATCAACCAAATATTCAGACTACCTTCATTTTTGGTTGAGCGGGATTATGATACTTTAGTCATATAGAAAGGTAAGAAATTCATAATGAGAATATCAATATTGGAACTTGAATAATCACTTCAAACCACCCACCTACATGTTTTCATTAAGATTAATGTTGATGCGTCAATATTTGTGGATGGTTTTATCGATATTGGTGTGTTAGTTCGTGACTCCTTTGGATGTAATATTAATGCATGAAAATATTCACTTCATGTTTTTGTGGAAATATCTGGTGGATGAAGCTCATCCTATATGTTTTGGAATAAAGTATTACCCTATGAGAGGGTGGAAGTCCATTTTCATTGAATTATACTATAACATCGTTGTTAATTATATCCATCCAACATAGAAAGGCTTCAAATCATTCAGTATGCTAATTCTGAATATTCTTTCCTTGCTGCATCTCTTTTCAACATGTTTCCTCTCCTATACTGATATAGAGGGGAATGGGGAAACCCATATCCTTGTGAGTCATTGTCTTTCTGGAGAGTCTCATGTTTGGATGGATAAGTTTCCTTAATGGTTGAGCTCTATTGAACATAATTATCTTATATCATCATATTAAATATCATTGTTTGTTTATAACATATATATATATATATATATGATTATACACATATTATTTTTTAACATAATTTTTCATTGATAAATATATGTTTTTATTGCTGATTTATAATGGAATTGTGGAATTATTAATTGGAAAATAAAATCCATGTATAAATTTACAATAATGATAAGAAATATTCATAGTGAATTTTTAATATAATTTTTGATGGAAATTGTTTAATTTTCAATAATCAATATACACTATGGATTTTATGAAAATTTCAATAAAAATCCACATGTTTTTATGGATATATGAACTTAAAATTTCCAATGTATGTATTCATTAAAAATTAAAAACATAGATTTCTAATGAAAAATTTCAATACAAATTTATAAGTAGAAATTTCTATTAGTGTCAATTTTAATTGATAATTTCGAATATAAAATTTTAATATCAAATTTGAATATAATTATATAAAATATTTATGAATTTATATATTTTCCCTATTAATTGAGAATTTTATGTGTGGTTTTTTGTTCAAAATTTTGATTTTTATTTTGAATGTTTCAACTGAAAACTAAATTTGGTGTTAAATTTATGTCTGAAAAATAGATTTTTTGTATATTTTTTATTGAATATATCTATCATAATTGTACCATTTATAATTGAAAAAATAATTTATTATTGAAATCACCATGGATAATTAGAAATTATCACCTGGAATCTTCCTCAAAATGTTTGATTAAATATGTGTGTATTTATATATACATGAATTTACAGATAAAATGTATATATATAAATATATTTATACATATACATATAAATAATTACATGTATAGAAATTTATTTATATATATATATTATAAATGTGTGTGTGTGTGATTTTCCAAGTATAATGATAAAAAATATATAATAATTTTATTATACTAAAATTTATAATTTATATAAATATATCAATAAGTATATTTATATTATTATGAATATTTATATTATTAATAAAGATCATATAAGATGTGAATATAATAAACAATATATATAATAGATATTATAGTAATTATATTTATATAAACTCTAAATATATTTAGTAAATATATAAAAATGTAGAATATTTGGCGATGCATAAAAGAAGAAAAATAAATGATTGGTAGAGGGTATTTTCATCTACCAGATGGTTTGGATGGTATGATTGCACCCTCAACTCGAGAGGACATTAATCCACCTTACATACCAATGCCCTAGAACTATCCACCTCTCACCAGTCAATTCATTAGGAGGGTGGTTTATATATATATTGTCTATTTTCATTATTGTTTTTGATGTTGAGGTAAAAATAGTCTTTATTTATTTTCTTAACTTCTTATGTTTTTTTTTAATTTTTTTGCCAATTGAAATAACACCCATTTGTGATTTTTCATTTGGTAAATAATCCCATATTTTTATTTCATTTAATTTATTAATGAATTAATTTGAAGAATGTATGTAATTATTTATTCATTAGTTTATCATATTTTGTTGCTTTAGAGAATTGATATTATAATTTTGGATTTAATAGTTAACCATTTGAGTTTTCATTTTTATAATTTTATGTGTTATGGTTTTCATGGATTTAGAATAAAAAAAGGATTTTTTTGTTTTATATTTCTAATTTTACTTTTTTAGAATGGTGCACCACAAAAGATGAATATTAAATATAATAAAAATCAACTAGTAGGGATATCATATTTTTTTAAATACAACTACATACATTAAATATGTCATAATTACAAAATATTTATAGTTTTTCTGAATTACTCTAATTATTATATAAATTCGTGTATTATAATTTTAGTTATTTTGTTTTGTTATAGTATGTATATTATTATTTTAAGGGAAATATTTTTAAGATTAATTTAAAAAAAAATTAATTTAATAATGGGCAGAATAAACGTTTCTTTGCCCTTCATTTTTTATTTTATTACTCATAACTCTGGGATCAGATCACATATGAGGGAGTGTCCTCTTGACATCCAATTTTGAATGTAAGAAAACTACCCAACTGCATTATCATCAATAGTATGTTACACATGATTAACCCTATGAAAATGTAGCTTTGTATTTAGTGTGCCTTTTGATATTAGTTAAATACTATTTGTATTTAACAGTTTGTATGTTGGTCACATTTATTCAGTCACTATTTGAATTTCAATTGAATGTTAAATAAATATTTATTCACAACCCATCAAATAGTATATATTTATTTTTAATATTATTTATTCATAAGATAATAAATAATATTTACTATAAGATGAATGTTTATTTAATTAAATGAATATTAAGATAAATATTTATTCAGAATACTGTAAATATAATTTATATTTAATTATCAAATGAAAAATATATTTATTATATGAGATTTTGTAAATGTTGGGGAAGGTGGATGGACCGATTTTATTTCCAGGTAATGGAAATGATCTACTAATTATTAGATGAATAAATATTATTTATTTTATTGATATTTATATTATCCATGGTATGTGTTCACATAAAATAAATAATAATGATATAATGATTATTTGTCGTGGGGTTCGCTATGAATTGTCTGATTGGATAAAGGAGTATTTGAAGTTACTATTTCTATAACCTAGATCTATATATGCCTAATTATATCATTTTTATAAAATGCTCGTTATAAGAATCATTCATTTTTCAAAATACATTCTGTTCCAAGATGTGAATGTGCATGTGTTTTTTCATAGTGTATTGTTCATTTAAATTAAATTGATGTCATATTTTTTTCCTTAAATTCAATTTTCATAATGTTGATTAATACATGAACTTTATATCCATGTATTTTATTATGAAATATCCATGTTAAATTTATTTTTATTATTTATTTTGATATCTTGGTTTTATATGCCAACAGATCTTGATCTCGGTAAATTTGCTGAAGAGAATTCACGGTCATCGATTATTTTGTTCATATGGCTCTCGATTACCAGATCAGGGATTTCATAGTTGTGTTTCATTCATATATAAATATAAGGATATCTATGTGCTTCCTATGAATCCAATAATATATTTTCAATAACCTTAGAAGCTATTTTATTGATGCTAATGTTAATATAATATTGTATCTTTGTTGTCAATGTGTTTCACATATCATGAATCTCACCGGTACAGCATTATTGTGTATGTTGTGATTTCAACTCACACTCTGAAGTGGTTTTCAAATTCTAAGATTTTTTTATTCCATGAATTTTATAGATCTCATTAACTTTTTCATTCACTTTTTGAGTGATTTCTCGAGGGAAACCAGAGGAGATCATATGTGATAATTTCCTATGGTCCATTGAAGGTGGATCATCCATGCACCACTATTGGTCTCAGTGTATAGTTAGTATAGAGAGTGATGGATATGTTCACATACAATGAAGCAAGATAGATGAATATGAAGGTGTCAATGGAAGTGGAATGAGGTTTTAGCCTACATCTAGATCCTAGTGTATGACTTTGGAACTATTAGGGGTTTATTATTTTATTATCTAGTTTTTGATTCCATGATTTTGATGTATCATTCAATGAAAAATATTCCTAGTATGAGTATATTAAGGATGATTAGAGGATAAATCTTCATGATGGGTTTCATAAATTCCCCCTATTTGGTAACACGCAATCTATAATTATAGTAAGTTTTTCTTTTTTAAAAAACAATAGCACAATATACAGTGTTTTATTAAATAATGTGATTAAAAACTAAATTATAAAATTTATTAAATTCTATTTTTTAAAATTGATTTAATTTTTTAAATCATCAAATAAAATTTAACTTATGGTGAATTTTTTGTATTTTTCTAAAATGATTGATTTATCAATGAAAAGTAAAAGGCATTCATTTTTCAAATAATGTAATTTCTTTTGATTAAATCAAGTAATTTTAATTTCCCATTATATTTTTGATATGGAATTAAAGTAAAATATGATCCAATTAATTTATAATAATATAATTAATTCCATTTTTATTAGTATTTTTCATTGTTTGTTTTTTATGAATAAAAACACAATTTTCTAAAAAAAAATCATTGACTTTTACGCATTTATATTAAAATTAGTTTATTCCCCATAAATTAATTTAATATTTTAAAATGGATACCATATTTTGAATCATGTGTTTTAAATTTGATAAATATGTTCCCTTTTGTTATTCATCATTATGAATAGTAACTGTGATATACAATTTTCACCTCCGTAAGAATAAAATGGGTAAATCATGGGTAAAACCATAAAAGAGGCTAACAAAATCAACCTAAAAATTAACAAAATTTCATTATATAGTGTAAATTATATTTAATCCAAACAAAAGTATTATATGTGTAATTTTTGTGCCATTTTTCCTTGATAATGTCATTTATAATATTTTAAGTAATGAAAATTCCAAAATGATACCCTATTGGATTTAATATCCATTTTTTGTTATATAAGGATAAAATAGGATAAGTCTAGTTATAAATGTGAATTTTAATTATGAAATATTTTTTTTAATTTTAGTTTATTTTTAATTTAATATATTTAATTATTTACTGTAGTGCTTAAATAACTCTGACACAACACTTGGGCAAGCAGTAAAAAAATAATGTAAATAATTTTTAAAACAATAAGAGTAATATTAATAGGATGAGTCATTGTGATCCATGGATTTTATAAATGAATATAAAATATTAGGGATTATTTAAAGGATGAGATTCAAATTAAATTTCTATATTGATTTATATAACGTGAAATTAAATGAGTAGTTTCAGAAATGTCATTAATGATATTTTATGAAAAAAATTATTTAATAAATTATTTAAACATATTAAAAGTATGAAAATAAAAAATTAGGTTATAAATTTTCAAAACCATCATCCTATGGGAATTTATGATCCAATTTTACCTTATAAGTAAAATTATGACCCTTCAAGATTGAAAATGTTGATACTGTAGTTAATGAAAAAAATGTTTAGGAAATGGGTTAACACAATAGATAATAGTTTTAATGATCTAAAATAATAATAAAAATAATTGTTCAGTTTAATTTAAATCGTAAACTTTTCACCTTATATTACAAGTCATTTTGATTCCTTTTCCATGAAATTTATTTTGTAATATGTTAAAACATTAAAAGATTAATTATATGCCACTCACCTCAATTATAAAAGGGAACATCATCTCATCATTTATTCACACCTATGAAGATATTTAGATCAAACAAAAACTATAAAAATATCTCTCCAACATCCTTATTCAAATTATATAGGTTATGGTTCCCAAAATACCAACCCTAGGGTCTTTAGGAAGATATCCAAAGGTGGTTTCTCAAAAATAAATTAATCTTAACTACGCTCTTTATTTTTGAACTTATTCTTTTAACAAAATCAATTATGTCCCAAAAAATAATAGATAATAAAAAATTTATATTCCATACAATTATATGTTATTATTTTTATGATATTATTTTTATTCATCTCATTCTCCTTCAAATGGGAGTGAAGGCATTTCTCGTCCATACATGTGGACTACGACCTCCACATAGCGATACAATTAATTTTCAATCACCATTTTTCATGGATGGTTATTATGATGGGTTTAAATATTATATATGATATTTATTATTTAATTATTCTTCATTAATTATTATATCATATATACCATTTTACCTTTCAATCCGTTGGAAAACGATAATGTCGCATGTCCATACAAATAGACTACCACCTCCCCATAGTGATGTGATTTTTTTTCTTTTATGATCTACATAGATGTTAAAAAAGATATATTTAATAAATATATATGACATAAATAATAAAATAGGTATATTATAAAGTTGAATTATTATTTACCTTTCTTTATTTCTATTCATTGAAAATTGAAAATAATGTTTATGTGTACGTACATCATACCATCTTCATAAACTCTGTAATTCCCTTTTCGATTACTTATTTTCATTTTTGATTCATAAAATGAATATAATGAATATATATTATATTTATATCATTATAAACATCCTAAAGATTATGTAACTATGAGTAATATATTGGTATTGAAACTAACGAACGAAAACATACATGAAAATTGAAACAATTAACACTTGGAAACAATGAATTTAATAAATAATTGATAATAAATAGGTATTGAAATGTTTTAAGAGGTTCATATATGATACTATATGTTTTTATATGTATCATGTATATTATTATAATAAATTTAAATTTATTATATAAGAGGATAAAATTATATTCAATTAAAGTTTAACCTGAGGTTATTTCATAATCTCATTCTTATTCAAGATTGTTTATATTTAAGATTCTATTAGAATAATTTTTTGATCTATCTATATTAAATTCCCTAAATTTTCTTCTCATTTATTATTTTCTAAAAATTATATGGTTCCTATCATCTTCCTATCTTTATGTACTCAAGAGCCCGAATTAATGATTTTAAGGAAAGATGAATTTATTTCTTATTCGATTGGGAATATTTTTATTCTATGTACATATATTATTTAATATATTTTTAAAATGTTTTTAATATTTTATAATGGTTTAATAAATTAATTTTTACCCATGTTTTAGTTTCAATATTTTTTTTTAAAATAAATATTATTATCATTTTTTAATGAGGTACTTTTGAATTTTTACAGAAAATGTAAAAGGAAACATTGTTTTAACACACATGACATAAATGAAATTTTCCATCAACATGAATTCACAATAATTTAAAGAATTATTTACTTGTTTACAAGGTTATTTTCAAATAAAATACCTTCATTAATATTTTATGAGTTTTTAGATTTTAATATATGTGATTTCAAAATGAAAAGGGTATTTTCTTCTAAATATCTTACAATGATATTTTTAAATTATTTTAATCAGTGTTAAAATTATTTTGTGAATATTATAAATCACCAAGGAAATAATATTTTGATACCTTTATCCATATTATTCTTTATGGATTATGATTAATTTTATATTTAATGATTATTGAAAATATTAACATTATGTATACTAGTTTTTCAATATGAATATTTACGTTAATTATGTTTTTCCCCTTTAATATGTTGAATGAATTGGAATTATTTTGTGATGGGTGGGTCCACTTATATCCCCTAGATGCATCAGTAGTTATAATGATGAAAACTAGTTAGTTTATTTGGTATATTCTTTACCTATTTATGAATGTTGTCTTAGTGAAATTCTCTGATCGTAATTTTTTAATGCCTGACATTTTACATTTTTTCATTATAAATCAAAGTTAATGATATCTATGTTGTTCTATTTCACATGGATTTAATACCATTTTTATGGTTTTAGTTTTATATAATATTTTATTTGTGTTTATATCATCCAAATTATTCATGTTTTATTTATTTTTTGATTGATTTTGCGGCACACTTTCTCTTACTGTGCATCTAATCTCACCCTATACCATGTATTCATACTCTAATAATACTAAGAGGGGATCTATGAATGAAACCATGAATTTAATAGAAGAAATAATAGATCTCTCATAACAATTATTGTATTATAATTCTTGTTTCCATAGTTAATGTGAGAATCATGTACAAATCTATTCTACTAGAACTAATAACTGTTCGATCATTCGGGGTGTGATCCTTTATGTTGTGTGAAAATTTAGTAAAAATACCTCCAAATCCAAGCTATAGGATTTGGGGTGTTATCGTTAGGATAATATTTTATTTAGTAGAATCATTTGAAACTAAATTTTGGAAAACAATGTTTATAGAATATAACTTTATGATAGTCCTTGATGGTATGTCTAGTTATATAGTAATATCATAATGTTTTTAGTAAGGTATTGATTATGTAGTTCTCTTAGTGTTATATCCCTATATGCATACGAAAAGTGGATGTGGTTTTGACACAGATTCATATTGGGGTAATAAAACAGAATAGAGTTGGTTTAGTATATTTTGACTATCATTCTAGTGCATAGAGAGTCTTCCCTACTGTGAAAATGGATTGAACCTCCCAATGGATATTCATGGGTTTTTTATATTTTAATATAAAACCAATATAAATTATTTGAAACATATTATTATGATTTGAGAATATTTCTAACAATAATAGGATTATGATTTTAAGATTATCTATGGATAATTTCTAATGTAATGTTAAGTGTTTCCATAGTTTCATAACTATAAATTATGATTCATAATGTTATGATATAATATATTGTATGACATTATTGAGAAATGGTACCGATATAAATTATTATAAACTATATCAATGTACATAATCTATATAGGGGTTTCTATCATGATAAATGAAATGAAACTGGAGATGAAATTGGAGTTGGAGGTGAAGATGAACAAATTATAACTATATTGGATTAGCTGACTGATGTTACGACTAATAAAATTTCTTTTCATGGATCATCTTATAGATATATGATGTAGTGTAAAAATTATGGATTGCTTCAAGAATTTACAACCTTTGCCATTAAATAATGATTATTAATCCATTAATAGTTGATAAATGGATAAGTTCATTATAGAATATATTTCTTGCTTTGGGAATTAATTTTCACGACCCGTCCTTGGAACCCAGGTCATAACTTCCCCAAACCCACCTTCCATAGGCCAGGGGTTGGTGACTAGAACCAATGGCATAAATCCCTAAGCCAGGAAGGCATTTCATTTATAAAAATAAATCACACACAATCATAGTACACAATTGGATGAAAAACACTATGTAAAACTGAATACAAAGGTAGTGCTGAATGTAAATGGGCCAGTATACAAACCCAACTAAACAACAAGAACAAGTACAAGTAAAAAGGGAAAACAACTCCTAGATTGTCCACCATAGAATCCTACCTGAAGGGTAGGTACAGAACATGAAAAACTCGTCCCTGAGGTAAGTCCCATCTAGTCTAGCTCTGAGCAGCCTCTCGTCTATCACCCTCATCCTCGATCACTACTGACCATCATCTGCACAGAAGACAACAAGGTGCGGGCGAAGCGTGTGTAGGGGTGAGTATAAAAATACACATTAGGGGACCCTGAGACCCCCCAAGGTCTCCAAGAATCCAAAAAGGATAAACCACAGTAGAAAGATACAATCACAACGTATCATCCAACCCTACTTAGTTATATGCCCATACATATACATAAGTTATCTATCACAGTCCGGCTCCAACTCTAGAACCCAAACACAAACCATTAAAAAATGGAAGTAAATTCAATCACCATTATGATAACAGTAGAAAGACATGACTCAGCTCAAACAGGTATACATCTTTCATAAAGCGATAGATATGATCAGATGCAGTCCCTGATTCATCTAAGATGTCGGATCCACACAGGATACAGGACCACATAAGTTGTCAGACCCACACAAGATACATGATCAGCTACTCTTTCAGACCCACAGAGGATACAGGAACAGAAGTCAGAACTGCCGAACCCACATAGGATTTTGGTACAGTAGTCATCACTGTTGAACCCACGCAGGATTCTGTTATAGTAGTCATCGTTGTGGAACCCACGTATGATTATGGTACAGTAGTCGTCACTGTCGAACCCACATATGATTCTGGTACAGTAGTCGCCGCAGCCAGCTCTAGGGTTCCAGCACATAGCACGCTCTATTCTAGCAGGTACGCTCCTCGAGCCAAGTGTCGATATATCAACTATCAAAAAGTTCTGAGCTTATGTATCTTGTTGTTCTGTCTCATCATAAGAAACCCAATGCGACAGACATCGCGTCAATTGGATGCCCGATCTGAGAGTTATTGGCACTTCCGTTCCAGGGGCCCGGTTGGATTTACTTTCGACCCAAACCTAGCCATTTTACAAATTCATCCAAAACTCACTAAGAGTATCACAAAGGGAACTTATTGTTTCATGGGTTCAAGTGCCACAGACAACACGTCGTCCAGACACACGGTCTAGAAGTTATTCACGTTTAAGAGAAACGGGCTCGACCCGTCAATCCTAGTGGGCTGGCGGGTTGGCCCGACCCGGTTCGGTGGGTCTGACCCGGCTGGGGGTCGACCCGGCCCAGTTTGGTGGGTCCTTCTTGGTAGGGTGTTGGCCAGTCCCGGTGGGGCGTGGCCTACCAGCGGACACGGCCCGCGTAGCGGGTCGGTCCCATTCACCCGACGATGCGGCACAACCTCTCCCTACCTGGCCGGCCGAAGCCAGCCAGTTATGTCCGGTGCCAGTGGCCCCCACATCTGGCCTATATTATTCCCATGCATCGCCAAGTGGCGCCATGGTTTCCTCAGTCCGGCTGGAAGGCGGCCGGTCGGTTCACCGGCAAGAGGCCCGTGGTTGCGGGACGCGGTTCCCCCGATGTGATGTGCATGCGGGCACCACGATTGTTAGGCTCGCCTGGCTGTAGTTGGCTAGTTCGCTCAGCCGAAGCGGCTCATGATTTTGAGCGCAATCTCCACCGCGCGGATCCAGCGGGAGCCGCAGTTCACCTTCCTGACCAGCATTATCTGGCCAATTCTTCAGCCCGAGCGGCCGGTGGATGCGGGTCGTGGTTTTTATCTACACGGCCGGCACGCGGCTGCCGCCTTCGGTAACCGCCGCCTCCAATCGCTGCCGACATCATTCGCTGCCGCCTCTTCCGACTCTGCCTCCATTACCAATACAATCAAGTAACAATGGAGGGTCATCAGGCCGTGTTTGTTCGGCATGCGCCCTCCACGTTAGGCATCAACAAATGGTCAAAGAACGAACCATAACATTCCACAAGAATGAGGGTATAATTTTATTCAACTAAAAATTGTACAAAACTCCCTAACTCATAATCATCGTTGTACATTGCCGAGTCACAGAATACGGGCATCGCGGATGACAGGCGTCATACCGTCAACGTCAGAGGAAGTATAGCTCGAAATATCATGTCAAGATGACGTCTTTGGTGTACTTTGTGGGTGAGGGTGCCACATTTCTTGCTCCGGTTGATGAAGGTAGAATGTGTTTCTTCACGTTCTTCGAGATGGGGAGCATACATCATTGAGGGAATAATCTTTCTCAAAGAGTTCCTCCTAAAATCATATTTTCCAACGCAAATAAAATAATAGGCTCCCCAAAATTAATATTTCCATGAATTTCAAAACAATTCAAATTAATCAATAATTTGAGGTAGATTAATTAATTAATTTGAAAATGTTGCCACATTAATGAGAGAATATGGGAGGTGGAGATTTTTCAAAATTAAAAGAGGAGAGAGGTGGCCTCAATAATTCAAAGGGGAGTTTAAAGGGAGTTGAGGGGATGTGAAAAGTCGGAACTTTTTTGGGACCCACCACACATTATCTTCCCATGGGAGGTTATGTGGGGGTGGGCCCCACTTCCAACTTCCTTTTGGAGATAAAAACCACAAACTAAATAAAAATTTGTTACACACAAATTTTTATTTAATTTTTAATTTTAAATTTGAAACCCCAATCTTTAACTACCACATTCGATAAAATGAAACTATGGTAAAGGTATCCTTAAACGAATACCGGCGTTGCAAGCTCAACGGTGTCCTCAAGTTTAAATTCTGAGCACCGGTTCAAAAGATAGAAAAACCCGCACGTACGTTTACTGAACGTACCCGAAGAAAAATTTAAAAAACGATTCTCGACACAATGAGCCTCGAAACCAGGTTCCATCAGAAACTGCGGACTCATAAAATTCCAAAAAATATAGGAAAATATTTTACATGAAATTTCCGAGTCCTTACATTACCCCCACCTCAGGGATTTACATCCCCATAAATATGAAACACACACTAGAGAAACAAATGAGGGTACTGAGCACACATTTGAGCCTCTCGCTCCCATGTGCACTCCTAGAGGATCCCATGCTACTGGAGAATGTACACCATAGGAATCGACTGTCCACATAGCACCCACTCATGTCGATCCTCGTTCTCTACTAGGACCTCCATCAAATTCTCCCCGCCATTGATATCCATATCTCTATGGTCGATGATTTGGGAAGGGTCGTGTACGTATCTCCTCAGCTGTGATACATGGAAGTTGTCGTGCACCCGGTGCAACTGAGGTGGAAGGGCCAGGTGGTAAGCCACCTCGCCTACTCTACTGAGGACCTGGAACGACCTGATGAAATGCAGAGATAACATGCTTCCCTGGCCAAATATCTATAGTCTTCATCGATATGAGACCTGTAGGAAGACGATGTCGCTATCCTCAAACACCAGTGGTATCCGTCTCCTATCAGCATCGAACATCTGTTTGCTCTGTGTAATCTTCATCCACTCTTGGATGATCTAAACCTTCCCCACCGTAGCCTGCACCATCTTCGGTCCTACAAGTGTTGACTCTCCTGGGTCAGTCTAGCACAGAGGCGATCTACAAGGTCAGCTGTATAGTGCCTCGTAAGGTGCCATCCCGATGGTGGAGTTGTAGCTATTGTTGTACGCAATCTCCCCTGAAGGGTAAGTGATCCTCCCAGTTGCGACCAATGTTGGGGACACATGCACGGAGCATGTCCTCAAGAGTATGAATGGTCCTCTTAGTCTAACCATCCGTAAGAGGATGAAATGTGGTGCTCAAGCAAAGCTACCTCCCAATAGCCTCCTGTAACCCCTTCCATAATAGGGAAGTAAAACGGGAATCTCGATTGGAGAAGATAATCGATGGCACACCATGAAGTCGTACGATCTCTTGAACGTAGAGGTGTCCCAATCTCTCTATTGATCACTTTTATTTGATTGGGAGGACGTGAGCCGACATGGTGAGTCTGTCTATGATCAGCAAGATAGAGTCATGTTTTCTGGATGTACGTGGAAGTCCCATCACAAAATCCATGGATATCCCGTCCCACATTCACTCTGAAACCACTATGGGTGAACCAAGCCTCATGGAACCTGGTGCTCTGCATTCACATGATGATAATTGAGGCATCGAGAGACACAATCTGCTACTTCTTTCTTCATATGTGGCCACCAGTGCTGTCATTTGAGGTCCTGAAACATATTCTCTACTCCTGGATGTACCACTAGAGGGGAAGTGTGGAGCTCCCTCAACACCTCCTTCTATAGTGAAACTGGTACCATGGTAGGTCCTCTGAAGAGGATGACGTGCTCTCCACCTTTAGAAAACCCATCAGGTTCCTGTACTAAGGATATCTGAGCATGTCGCACCTCACATTAAACATCCCCATGTTGCACCTCTATGAATCGCTGAAGAAGTGGGGGAGTTACTGTGGGAGAATGCAAAAGGCTCCTCTATCTCTATCCAAAAAGGATATCTGCAATGTGGTAGCTACTCTGTCGCCTCTCCTAGTAGCTGAATCCCTAATCTCCTACTGTGAGCATTTGTTACAATGTTACCCTTCACAGGAGTATAGACTATCTCAAAGTCATATTCCTGGAGGAACTCAATCCATCTCCATTGTATTAGGTTCAGGTCCTTATGTGAGAAGTTATTCCTGAGACTCTAGTGGTCATATTAGACTGTAAAACGTTCTCCCATTAGATAGTGATGCCACATCATCAAGGCAAAGACCACAACTGCTAACTCCAGGTCATGGGTAGCGTAGTTCTTCTCATGCTATCTCAATTGACGTAAACCATATTCAATCACTGCTCACTCCTATATCAAGACACACCCGAGTCCAGTCCCTGATGCGTTGTAGTAAACTATGTACCCTACGCCGTCCTCTGGTAGCCTCAAGATTGGTGCACTGGTCAACCTCTTCCTCACCTCCTGAAATCTCTGAAGGAATCAATCTTACCACACGAAGGGTTTCCCCTTTTTCATTAATGCTGAAAGCGGTGTTGAAACTCTGGAGGAGTCTAGGACAAATCTCCTATAGTACCCATCTAGTCCCAGGAAACAGCGCACCTCTGTCACACTCCTGGGTGGATCCCACGCAACTTCGTTGGATCCACTACAACTCCAGCCTCATAGATTACGTGTCCCATGAAGTGAATCTTAAAATCAAGAACTAAAACTTTGGGAGTTTACGATAAATATGGTGCTCTCGTATTGTATCCAGTACTACCCGCAAATGGTAGGCGTACTCCTCCTTAGTAGTCGAGTAAATTAGTATGTCGTCGATGAAGACAATGATAAATCGATTGAGGTAAGGATAGAAGATCCTCTTCATTAGACTCATGAACACTGCTGGTGCGTTGTTTATGACGAAGGGCATAACCAAAAACACGTAGTGTCCATACCGACACCTGAAGTCCGTCTTCTACACATCATCGTCTCGAACTCTTCATTGGTGATAGACTGACCTGAGGTATATCTTCGAGAACCATCATGCTCCCTTGAGATGATCAAATTGATCTTCAATCCTCAGGAGTGGGTACTTGTTATTCACGGTAACCTAACTCAGGCGACGATAGTCGACACATAGTCGGAAGCTCCAATCTGCCTTCCTGGAAAACAAAATCGAGGATACCCAGGGTGAAACACTCGGTCAGAAAAATCCCTTCCCCTGCAAGTCCTCTAGCTGTACCCGCAGCTCATGAAGCTCGGCAGGAGCCATCCGATAATCTGGAGTAGATATCAGTGTTGTCCCAGGATACAAGTAAATGTAGAAGTCTACCTCTTTGCGAGGAGGTATTCCGGGAACATCATTAGGAAAAAAATATGCATATTGATCCACCACAATAGGAAAACTAGGACTCCGCACATCAACCACTCCGAGGATGAGACTAACCAACTGATGTGTGATCGTCTTCCCCCTACTCTGCGTAAGTCCATCCTATCCTGCAAAATCCCCCTTCTCACTGGTGAAGGTTAACCTGCTCCCATCCGGGTTGATACACCGCACCATGCACCTTATACAGTCGATTTGGGAATGGACTGTAGATAACAAATCCATACCCAAGATGTAGTCGTAAGGCATCAAATCCGCTACAAGAAGATCCCAGCCGAAGCCCTCGCCTCCTAGATTAATCTCACACTGTTGGCACCAGTGCGTAATGGTCGAGTCTTCTCCCGTATGAGCCTCTAGCCGTAAGGATCTAGCCAACGTCTTCGTCGGAATCTTCGAGCACCAAAAATCAGAAGTGACTACAAAGGAATCACTCACACATGTATCTATAAGTACTACAGAATGGGTGGAGTAGACACAGATAGTACCTCAAATCATCTCATGTGTGTCGTGGTCGCAGGACATGACTTCTTGGAGTATAGCCCGCCTCTGTCCGCCAGCTCCTTGTGGTCAGGGTGGACCTCCTGGTGGTGGTGGTGGTAGATCCTCAAAAAGATGTCCACCACCTGCTTCTCGGCTAGCTCCTATACCACATCTTCCTGCTCCAGGCATACCACCACGGTCGAACCTATGCATCTGCCTGGGAAGTCCCTCTTCTGTCTGATGCTCATATACTTGGCGGGGCGTGCATTCATGAGCTATGTGGCCCTGCCCGCCGCATACATAGATCTGCTTGTTCCTCGTATAACTGACTCTGCCTCGTGTGCCCCGCACAACCGAACATGTATCCTAGGATCACCCACCTGATGGCCTTGTCCGCTTGGAACTTTGTGATGTATGTCTACTACTGGTTTCTGAAGACTCCGCTACGTGTCGCCCCGTGGTTGGTCTCGCTACTGGTGACTACTCAGCGAGGATTTTCTTCACCAGAAGGGCTCGCTTTAGTACCCCATACATGTGTCGGAATGCTGAGGGGAATCGTCGAATCCCTAATCTCATTTCTGAGCCCCTAATCAAAGCTCTGGGCCCTGAAGAATTCATCTCCTACCATATATACGGAGTAGTGTGAGAGGTCGGTGAACCACTCTGAGTACTGAGTTACAGTCATGCTTCCCTGCTGCAGATGTAGTAACTCCTGAATCCGCACCGCACGAAGGGTGGATGGATCAAACTCCGTGTGAAATAGGCTCTCAAAGTCTTCCCATAGTAGTGATGCCTCGTCATTCACCTGGAGCATCATGATCCACCATCTATCAGCTGCTTCATGTAGGAGACTCAAGGAAAGGATCACCATAAGGTCAGCTGGTGTCCCTAACAATCTGAAAACTCTCATTACAGCCTCCAGCCAATCCTCAACTGCATGTGGGTCCGTCTCTCCCCAGAACCTCGGCTTCCTCTATCGCTCGAACACATGCAATGCACTCAGGCGGCATGCACTCTCTTCAACAGGGGCTGGTGGAATCGGTGGCCCAGTGGGTAGTGGTATCGCTGGTGCCTCCACTATGATGGGGCCCTACACCGAGGCCTCGTTGCTCGGTGGGCTACCATGTCGTAGTAAACTTAGAACCCTAGCTGGCTGACTTCATGGGGCCTTCTTGAAGAGTAAAAGGTGAGCCACAATCAAAAATTATACTTGGTGATCTGACATGAAGTAATCAAAAAGAAAATTTTTTCATAGGAAACACATACGCAATCAGTGTTTTTGTGCACTGAGTTGGAGACCAGAAGCCAGAGTCCAAGTGTATTGATACGTCGGCTGCCGCACCAAATTCAGTTCCCCTAAACTGATAACCATAATCAAAATACATAACACTATTACTGTTAAAAGAATCAGCGTCTATGTTCTGTGGTTGAACCGACTCCTCTGATACCAATTTTTCACAACCCGTCCTCAGAACCTGTGTCGTGAATACCCCAACCCCGCCTTCCATAGGCTAGGGGCAGGCGACCAACACCAAAGGCTTAAATCCCTAAGCTGGTATGGAATTGCCATTATAAAAACAAAATCAAACACAATTAGAGTACACAAATAGAAGAAAAACACTAATTAAAACTGAATACAAAGGTAGTGCTGAATTTAAATGGGTGAGTATAAAAACCCAACTGATCAACAAGAACATGTAAAGTAAAAAGGGAAAACATCTCCTGGATTGTCCACCGGGGAATCCTACCTGAAGGGTAGGTACAAAACACAAAAAAGTCTTCCCGATGGTATGTCCCATCTTGTCCAGCTCCGAGAAGCCTCCTGTTTGTCACCCTCAGCCACGATCACTGCTGACCATCGTCTACATACAAGACAACAAGGTGTGGGCGATGCCTGTGCAGGGGTGAGTATAAAAATATTCAGTAGGGGACCCCGAGACCACCGAAGGTCTCCAAGAATCCACCAAGGATAAACCAAAGTAGAAAGATACAATCACGAAGTATCAACTAACCCTACATAGGTATATTCCCATACATATACCTATGTTATCAATCATATTCTGACTCCAAATCAAGAACCCAAACACAAACCATTCCACAAAGGAAGTAAAGTCAATCACCATGATGCTAATGGATGAATTAAATGACTCAGCTCACACAGGTATACATATTTTGTAAAGCGGTAGAGATGATCAGATGTATTCACAGATTCATCTAAGCTGTCGGACTCACATAGGATACAGGACCAGCTAAGCTGTCAGACCCACACAGGATATTGGACCAGCTACTCTGTCATATCTACACAGGATATAGGAACAGAAGTCAGATCTTCCAAAACCACATAGGATTACGATAAAGTAGTCATCACTGTCGAACCCATGTAGTATTTTAGTACAATATTCATCACTGTTGAACCCACGTAGGATTCTGGTATAGTAGTCTTCGCTGTCGAACCCACATAGGATTCTGGTATAGTAGTCGTCGCAGCTAGATCTAGGGTTCCGGCACACTACAAGCTCGATTCCGGGAGGGTCCGCTACCCGAGCCAAGTGTTGATATACCAACTATCACAAATTAGTGAGTTGATGTATCTCGTTGTTCTGTCTCATCATAAGGAACCCAATGCGACAGACGGTGCGTCAATCGAACACCTGGTTTGAGAGTTATTGTCATTTCTGTTCCAGGGGCCCAGTTGGATTTACGCTCGATCCAAACTATACCATTTCCAATGTCATCCAAAACTAAATAAGAGTATCGTAAAAGGACTACCTCGTCACAAGGGTCCCAGTGCCGTAGACGTCCCGTCATTCGGACGCGCAGTCTAAAAGTTATTCATGTTTAAGGAAAATGGGCCCAGCCTGTCATTCCCAATGGGATGGCGGGTCAGCCCGACAAGGTTTGGTGGGTCTGACTCGACTAGGGACTGGCCCGTCCCGGTTTGGCGGTTTGATCCGATTGGGGGTCGGTCAGGCCCGATGGTGCGTGGCCCACATGTGGACCCGGCCCGCAGACCGGCCCGATCCGTTTCGCCCAGCAGCGCCGCCTCTCCCTACCCGGTCGGACGAAGCTGGCCGGTTCTGTCTAGAGCGAGAGACCCGCACAGTGGGCCCCTGTTATTCCTCCTCGGTGCCAAGCGGCGCCACAGTTTCCTCAGACCGACCGGTAGGTCTATAGTCTGTTCGTCGGTGAGTGGAACGTGGTTATAAGCTGCGGTACCCCCGCCGCGCTCTGCCTGCGGGGGCCGCGATTGTTCTTCCCGGATAGTCGTAGCCGGCCGGTTCTCTCAACCCATGCGACATGTGGTTGTAGTGCATATCTCCTACACACGGCACCTGCAGGTGACACTGTTCACCAGCTCAGCTAGCAGTAGCCACCCGGTTCTTCAGCCCGTGCGGCCTGCGGATGTGGTTTGCATTTTTCCTCCACGCAGCCGGCGCACGACTACCGCCTCCGGTCGCTGCCGAATTCAGTCGCCGCTGGCTCTTCTGACTCCGCCTCCTTTACCGATATAATCAAGAATCTACGTAGGGTCTTCCGGTCGTGCTTTTTCAGCCCGCGCCCTATCCCTTAGGCAATAACAAATGGAAAAAGAACGAAACATAAAATTCATTAATAACAAGAGTATAATTTCATTCAATTAAAAATTATACCAAACTCCCTACCTCGTAATCGGTGTTGTACGTTGACGAGTCGCGGAAGACGGGCGTCGTTCTGTCAATGTCGGAGGATGTAGAACTCGAAACATCGTGTCGAGATGACGTCTTCTGTGTACTTTGTGGGAGAGGTGCCTCCTTTCCTACTCTGGTTGAATAAGGTAGAAGGTGTTGCTTCATGTTCTTCGCGACGTGGAGCGTTCTTCATTGATAGAATAATATTTATCCTAGTGTTCCTCCCAACAAAATTTTTTCCAACAAAACAAAAATAATAGGCACCCCAAAATTAATTCTACCATGCATTTCAAAACAATTCAAAGTAGTCATTTAATTGAGGGAGCTTAATTATTTAATTTGATGGTGTTGGCACATTAATGAGAAAAGGTGGGAGGTGGAGAGTTATCAAAATTAAAAGAGGAGAGAGGTGGCCTCATTAATTTAAAGGGGAGTTTAAAGGGAGTTGAGGGGAGGTAAAAAGTTTGAACTGATGTGGTCCCCACCAATCATTATCCCCCCTTGGGAGTTTATGTAGGGGGTGGGCCCCACCTCCAACACCATTTTGGAGATGAAATCCACCAACTGAATAAAAATGTGGTACACACACATTTTTATTTGATATTTAATTTTTAATTTGAAACCCGAAATATTAAATACCTCATCTGATAAAACACAATTGCTGTAAAGGTCTTTTTAAGCGAATACCGGTGTAGTGAGTTCATCGGTGTACTCAGATTTAAATTCCAAGCAGCGGTTCAAAAGATAGAAAAACCTGCACGTACGTTTATTGAATGTACCTGAACAAATCATCAGAAAATTATTCTGGGCACACCATGCCTCAGAATCAGGTGCTGGCAGAAACTGAAGACTCCTAAACATTCAAAGAATTTAAGAAAAATGATTAAAATAAATTTCAAGGTCTTTACATTAATTAAAGATAAAATATTTTCATTGTTGTTTATCATCTAATGGGGGATATAGATCAATGATGGTAATTAATTTAAAACAATAAGGATGATTAGAAAATAGAAAACATAGAGTGGAATTATTTAAAGGTTCCTTTCATGGAAATATATTTTCCATGTGAGAAACGAGTGGATATGGAGAGAAAATTACTAAGTCTACGACAAAATGAAGATGAAAATGTTTCTATGTATGAAGCCAAATTTATAAGGTATAAAAGGCTTGATGTAAAATACATACATAATCCAAAGAGTAATATTTACTAATTATTTTAAGGGTTAAATCCAATCATTTGATTGGAACTATTCATAAAAACCTTCTCATCATATGAGGATACAATATCATGTGCTATCAAGACAGATAAAAACTTCAACAAGTATTATGAATTCAATGGAAAGTAAGATAATAAGAGGGAGACTGAGCACTATAGAAAATGAAACATAGAAAAATGGAATAATGTATGGGTAGAATTTAAAATAGTAATAAATATGGAATGAAACACAAAGGAAAATGATTAATTGGAATGTGAGTTTACATTAAATATGGATATAAATTACATTAGACTCAGGATTTCAAGGGAGTGAATAATATGAAAATGTTCACGGTTTCAACTATAAGGATATGAAACAATATGTGAATTAATGTCCAAGGCATCAAAGAGATTTTCCTGAAAAAAGGAAAAGGGATCAGGACCACGATTATACGATATATAAAGTTGAGGATAATGATCTTAAAGATGTATTAATATGTATGATGATCATATAATAAAATTTTTATAATGACTTATTTGATTCTCTTCACACTCTTTTATATCTTCTATGTTTTCCATGAAAATTAAATATTTCTATAGAACATTAAAAATGTAACTATCAGTCAAGACTCCTAGTGGAAATCTTACTATAATACTAATATATCAGTCAATTCTGATTATGATACATAGACTTACCCTAATTTCAAATTTTATCTTTATACCTATGGTTGAATTTTACATATTCCTTGGTACATATTAGCTTATATATTATATTGGAAAAAAATTTATTTTCAAGATAATATGATTTCAATATATGATGAATGTATATAATTAATTAATGTTAAATGGGAGAATAAATCATATAAATAATATATTTTCTATCCTTAATGAAATTATATTGGTGAATTAAACGAACTAAATATGGAAGGTAAAGGTTTACCTAGGGTAGAATATGTGCTTATTTTTATTAATATATTGATGTGTTTCTTAAAGAACTATATAGACATCCACTTGAGAATGATGTTTAGATTTCTTTTAAACTCTTACTTAATGGAAAATATATCTATATGATTCCATATGGGATGTGTATTATGAATCTAGTAGAAAAGATTAACTACAGGAGATGTTTTATATGATATTCATTCTCCAAAGTCTTTCACCTCAGGGAGATCATATTATATTTGTGAAAAATAAGATATGGACTATGAATTTGTGTGTTGATTAATGGGAAATAAATGGAATAACTATGAATAACAAATATCTTATGCCTCATATTGATGATTTGTTTGATCAAATTAAAGGAGAACACTATTTCTCATGATTGGCCTTTGTTTTGGGTGTCATCATTTTTGAGTAATGAAGGAAGATATTCTAATGACAACATTTCATTTGAGGAATGGACATTATGAGTTTATAGTAATTAAATTTATATTAAATAATGAATCCTCTATTTTTATGAATAATATTGATAAGATGTTCAATGTATATATTGATAATATTTTTTGGTACTTATTAACGATATCATGGTATAATGAAAAATTTATTAAGAAAATAATATAAATTTAAAAAACATCATTGAGACAGTTAGAGAAAATGAGTAATATGAGAAATTTATCAAGTGTGAATTCTGGATTCAATATGTTCCTTTTCACGGACATATTTTATCTAAGGATAGAATATCATTTGATCCATCATTGAAAAAGGAAATCAAATTATGGATTACATCGAAAAACATAACCACGGTACCTAGTTTCCTTGAATTAATAGGTTAGAATCTGTATTTTGTTCAAAAAAAATTCTAATTAGAAAACCTATTAACCATGATGACATTTAAAGGAGATAAGTTCCTATAGATAGGCTAATGTAAATAATTTTTTGAAGAATTAAAATGTTTGTTGATCAGTGCACCAGTGTTGAAAGTACCATCAAAGGGGAAATTTTTATCATATTTAGTGACACATCAATGAAAATAATTGGATGTGTCCTTATGAAGAATAATAAAATTAATTCATATGCATCATGAAAGTTAAGGATACATGAGAAAAACTATCTAACCCATGACATTGTGTTAGAAACTTTAATATTTTCATTAAATATATAAATGAATTATCTCTATGGTGAAATATGTGAGATATACACAAACCATAAAAGTCTAAAATAAAAATTTTTATATAAAGAGATTAATATGTGGTAAAGGAGATGGTTTTAGCTACTTAAGGATTATGAGTATTTTAGACATTACCATATTAGAAAGGATAATAATGTGATTTATGAATTGATTAGGAAATATCAATGAGTTTTGACTAAGGTGAGTATTTACCTAGACTCATTATTTTGGGATTTAATAAATATTTATATGTGAAATATTAGTAAATGGGAAACATCAATCATTTTTTAAATTATATAAAAACATTATTTATTTGAAAATATCAAAAATTTTGAGACTGATGATGATAATTTTTTAAAATAAAATAAATACTGTTAATAATGGGATATTAGAAAACTTCATTTATGAAGATTTTGTTCTTAAAATTGGAAAGAGGTTATGTGTTCCATCTATACATGAGATGAAATTATTAGATGATTCTCACAGATCATATTTCTTCATTCACCCAGGAAGCACCAAGATGTATAGGAATTTGAATGAATATTTTTTTGGTATAATATAAAGCAAGAAATTGTTAATTATATATAAAGATGCTTGGGGTTTTAAGAGGTGGGGGTATGGAGGAAACATCCTCTAGAATGCATGAACCCTCTACCTTTTCCTATTTAGAAACAACATGATATCACTATAGACATTGTCACTAGATTAACAAGTATTCCTAGAATAAATGACATCATATGGTTTATTGTTTATCATCTCACCAAATAATTACATTTTCATAAGAAAAGAAAAGATATATAAATTGAGATTCCTATAAGACTCTATATTATAAATCTCCATGGTGTACCTATTATAATTCATTCTGATCATGATCCACAATTTACATCAAAATTTTGGAAATTTCTTCCGAATTCTTTTGATACTGAGCTTTATTTGAGCATTGAATTTCCTCCTTAGTCCAATAGGTAGTTTTATGGTCTGTTGAAACATTATAATACAAGTTAGGTTTGTCATCAATTGACTTTCCAGGTATTTGGGATAAGTATTTACCTTTGATAGAGTGTTTCTAAAATAATATATTCCATTAAAGTATTTAAATGGAACTATATAAAGAAATTTATGACAAAGTATGTCAGAATAATACTTTTTGAGATGAATTTGGTGAAATGAAGATTATAGGATAAGAAATTTTGGAGGAAAAATGGTGAAAGTAAATACTATTTAGACCCATACTAAAGAAGCTCAAAGAATCCAAATGAGTTATGCTGATAATTTAAGGAAATATTTCAAACATCAAGTGGGAGACAATATTTTATTGAATGTATATCCATAGAAAAGTGTTATAAGATTCATTAAGAAAAGGAACTAATATTTTAGTATATCATTCCTTTTGAAATTCTAGATGGAGTTTGAGTTGTTACTTATCATTTGGAAATAAAACCTAGCCTTTATAATGTACATAATGTATTCCATGTCTCATTATTGAGGAATAAAATTCTAGATTCCATTAATGTTTTGAACATTAAAAAAATATAATTCTAACCATATTTAACTTATTGTGAAGATCCTATCTAGATTTTAGTCCATAGTGAACATGTGCCGAGGAACTATATGACTTGAGTGGAAAAGGTACATTAGAGAAATCATAATATAGAAGAGGCGGTGTGGGAACCTAAGGAAGTTATGATGATAAAATATCCAATTGTATTCATGAAGTTAAATTCTATAAATTTTGAGGACAATTTTTTTAAGGTGGGAAGAATGCAACACCAAAGCTTCAATTATAGTATGTTTTTATTTTCAGAGAAACAATTGAACAATACTCATTGTCTTATTCACAAATCTGATTAAATCAAAAAGTATAAAAAAATTAAATTGAATTTTTTAAATTAAATTATTTTTTTAAATTAACGCATCATGATTATCTTTGGTTAATATATTCTGATTTTTCTAAAATTATTTATTTTTCAGTGATTACAAAAAAATAATTATTTTTGAAATAATATCACTTATTTTATTTTAATAATGTAATTTAAAAGTGAAATTGTATTTTGGATTTGATATTAAAGTCACACATGATCCATTTTATTTATAATAATATAATTAATTCCATCTAAATCATCAATTTTCATGATTTTGATTTTTATTCTTAAATAAACATTTTCAACAAACTTCTTTTCATTTCATCTTACATTTTGATATTAAAATTATTTTTATACTTTTAGAAATTGAATCTGAAAAATGGGACACCATATTTGGAATAATTAGGTTCAAATTTGGTAAAATTTTCCCATTTAAGTTTGTTTCATTATGAGTAGTAAACGTGGAAAACAATTTTCACCTCGGTAAGGGTAAAATGGGTTAAACAAGGTTAAATCCATAATAAAGGTCCCAAATTCAACCAAAAACTTTTCTTATTTTCATTTAATGGAATACATTTGACCATACATATCCCAAATTTTAATATATGTGATTTTTTAGACATTTTCCCTTGATAATGACATTTATATTATTTTATGTAATGAAAATTCCAATATGTCACTCTCTTGATTATAATATATATAAAATTTTTAGATAATGATATAAAGTGGATGATTTCTGTTATAAATGAGTATTAACAATATCAAATAACATTTTATCATAGTAATTTATTTTTTACACTTAGTTTTGAAATAATACGATAAATGCTCGCACAACACCGACACAATGCTTGCACAAGCAGTTGAAAAATCATGTAAATAATTTTAAATAAAATAAAAGTAATACTTCTTGGGTGATTTATAGTGAAACAAAAATACTATATATTACAATGACATATTACATATTTTTAATGGTTTATATTTTAATTCCACATATCTCTTGATGTATTTAAAGTTGAATTAAATGAATATTTTCAAAAAATGAGATTATTTATATTTTATGTAAAATAATTTTTTATTAATCAATTTAAATAAAATATTTCTATAGTAAAAGAAGGATTATAATTGTACTACAATTTCACCTAATTGAAATTTCTGAGGCATTTTTTACAAAATTATAACCCTTTAAGATTGAAAATTTTTCTACTGTGGTAAAGAATAAAAATTGTTATCAAATGTCTTAATCCAAAGATAATTGTTAAAATGATATAAATCCTTTATTAAATCTTCATTTGGTTTTAATTTCAATCTAACATAATTAACTTCTAATATGAGTAATTTTGGTTCAATTTTTCAAATAACGTTACACAAAAATATTTCCAAACATTGGAAAATTACAAGCTTTCCACTCACCTCAATTATAAAAGGGAACCTCCTCCCATCACTTTTTCACACCTCTTGATCCAAGCCAAAATATCTCACTAACATCCTTATCCATGTTATATATGTGATTTTATTTCCAAAATACCCACCCTAGCATCCTTAAGATGATATCCAAAGTAGGTTTCTCTAAAAGAATAATATTTTTGAAAATTCATATTTTACCACCTTCAATTATTTACTAAAAATTAAAATCTAATAAATATAGTATCTAACATGTAATAATATTTTATTATGTTGATAGAATAATATTCATCCATATATTTCTCCAAAAAATGGGAAGTGAAACTATAACATTTCTATATGTGTGGACTACCGCGTCCACATAGTGATATAATCCATCTTTCATCACAATCTTTCACGGGTAGTTATTATGATGGGTTCAAATTTTATATGTTATATTTATAATGTAATTATTCTTTAGTAATTATAATATCATATCACAATTATTACCTTCGAATTCACTATAAAATGATAACGTGGGTCATGCATATATGTGGCCTACAACCTCCACGAACTGAAATGATTTATTTTTCATTTCCTCTTTACATGGATGGTAATAATGATTGATTTAATGAATATATATTATATATATGATATATTTATGATTAAATAATGGTGAATTATTATTTGACTTTTTTTCCTCTGTTCAATAGTGAAAATGGTGTTCATTCATATGTATGACATACCATCCCCATGAATAATGTAATTTATTTTTCTATATTCACATTTCAGGGAAGATTAAAAATATGTTTATAATGAATTTATATGATATTTATATAAAGATTAACAAAATATATATTATGTAACCATGATCAATATTCATGGACCAGAACTTCAGAACCAAAACTCACTTGAGAAATGAATCAGTTAACATTGAGAAATGAAGATTTTCTTAAAGAATTATTAGTAAACAGGTATCAAAATGCTATAAGTGGATCATATATTATATTTTAAGTATTGGTATATTTATGTTATATAATTATAAAATATTTAAATATATTATACATGTGGCTAAAAGTTTATACAAATCATGTCGAACATGTGGTAAGGGTTTATTTCAAAATATCATCCATATTCAATATTATTTATGTTTATGTTTATGTTAGAATAATTTTATGATAGTTATATATTAAGCCACATAAATGTTCCTCCATAACCTTATTTTTTATTTGGTCTGGAATATTTTCCTTCATAACCATATTTTCATTAAAATTATGTCAACAGTATTTTTAATTTTATCTAATTATCTATTAAAATCATTTTTAACTCTATTTGAATTTATATAATATTTTTTAAAATTATTCTCCTTTTTATTTCCCAAATTATGTACTTTTAAATTTATACTAAAATATAAATGGATTCTTTGTTTTAATGTATACTAAATTAATCGAATTTTATGCCATCATAACCACTAAATTATTGGAAGCATACTTTACATGTTCAAAAGGTTATTCTCAAAGGATTTTTTATATTATTTTGGAATTTTTTAGATTTTTATATAATTGATTTCAAAATGAAATGGGTATTTTCCTAAATAAATATTCTGGTGATTTTTTAAAGTATTTTCATCAATTTCAATATCAATTATTGAATATTATACTTTATAAGGGATATTATATTTTCATATTATTCTCTATATTACTATAGATGTCTTATGATTATGATATATTTATTAATTGAGGAAAATATAAACATTTTGTATGCTAATTTTTCAATACGAATGTTGAAATTGATATTATTTTAGACATTTTATATGATGCATGCATTAGACGTAGTAAGGGATGGGTGAGACTTGTTATATCCCCATAATGCATCATTAGGTATCATGAGTCAAACTAGTTTAGGTATTTTTCAAATGACTTACCTTTTTTATATATGTTGTCTGAGAATAAGGAATTGAATGTACGATTATGATGAACAACATTGTTTTTGATAAAAATCATGTGGTGTGTGTTTTATGCTCGATGGATTGATTTTGGGGGTTTGAATGTTATACAATCATTTATGTCAAGTCCACTATTTTTGAACTGCATTATTCAAGTTTTGTTTGTGGATCTAGAAACACCAAATGGATCCCTTATTAATTATGTTTCCTCAAACTTCTTCTAAAGGACGGTGGTCATAAGGAAATAGTTCCAATGACACTTAGGGACTAAAATTGGTTGAGAGGATGGGAGTCTGGGCTCATCAAGCCCATTTTGAGATAATTATTTCTTACTTAAGAAAACTCGTAAAGATTTTAGACATGTTAAAGAATCCTCTAAATAATACCTAGTATAACATGGGTCACCCTTGTGTTAATAATCCATTATTTTAATTCTTGAACTTTAGAATCATTTGTATGTATATAAGGATCTTAATTGATGGATACATTTGTATGTATATGATGTTATCCATCAATTTTAACCTTTTTTATATATGTTAGAGATATTTCGGCCATTTGTTAATACAATGCTAGTTCTAAGACACCCAGTAGGGTAATCCCGAATTTATCTTCATCTAAGTATACAAGAGTTGTTTTTATGTTGCGATCATTCGCATGAAATGGGATTCCTACACATCATTTTGAAAGGAATAAGAACCCGTGTAGTTTGGTGCCACTAAATGGGACACATCACACCTTTTAAGGTCTTGTACTGAGGACTAAACAATGAAGTTTAACACTGTGATGCAAGCCTGATGTCCCAAACCGAGAGCCTCACATCAGTGCCCCCTTCCAATTGATCACATGACCTTAAGTGGGCCCCCTCATACATAAGAGGTTACTGACTAAGACCAAGGGTATAAAGTCGATCATGGGGATAATATACATTCTTTATCAAAACAGCATGACAGTTGAAGTAAATAAAAACAACCATATGATAATAACCAAAACAAGTATACTGCCATTATAACATGATGAAAAAATGGGAATTCAATATCCAAGTCAAAAAATTAGATATTACATGCCATATATGGGTCAAGTGTCAATATAAAAAACCCAAAATAAATACACATAAAATTTCCAAGAGGGTCCTAATACCTTGTTTGGTTCCCTCATCCATACTCCCCCCCAAATCATCAATATAACATAGGGATTTTTACCCCATCCTCTCATGAAAACATGAATTCTATTTAGGTATCTATACAGCACCCAGGTATGGTTTGACTACACCTTAGTGGTCCACCACTATCAAAATCTAAAACAATATCCAATCATTAATAGTGTATTTATATGTATAAAGAATAATTCATAATCAATAAAGTAATAATTTTACATAATCAATTAATCTTTAGTTAACCACATCAGTTTTCAAGGGATTATGATGACACCCAAACCATCATTACGTGGTTCTACCCATGCCAGAGTCTAAATAATCACCTAGGTACATCACATATCACATAAGTAATGGATTTTCATTTACCATTTAATTTCAACTCATAACATGTTCATTTGGAACCATAGTCCAATGCCATTCTCATCAATGTAGAACATCATGTTTAGCATCCCCATGGGTATTTAACTAGCTAGTCCCTATCCCAAACCTCATTGGTATTTGGATAATCATTCCCTATACCATAAAATTATATTCACTTGCATTCATTTTTGTCTAGAATGTCCTGTCTAGCACCACGTGAGAATTTAGAGAATCAGTCAGTGTCCTACACCCAATTTTCCAATCAATCACATGTGTTACAAATATATAAGTTAACAAGGATAATCATCATTAAATCTATAATCAAAATTTCACATCATGGTATACCATTTCAATTACCAATTAGATCATGGTTCAACACATTAATAACATAGTTTAATGTGAATTTTCAAAATTTAAACCATTTATCAATTTCTAATCACATAAACTTTGACCCGCTTGAGTTTAATTCGACGATCCCTTTATTAGAATTATTTAAAAAATTCAACATCCCATTAATCAACCAATTCTACAAATCAATCAATTTCACAAAATTCAGTTGTCTATGTTTAACCCACTTCACTATCACATGGAAAAACAATTAATCATTTTTATGGTTCCATTGATTAATTAAATAATTACTTAATCCAATGAAATATTCCATTTCCAATCATGGAAACTAAAATTAAATAATAAATATAATTAATTACAATTCATGACTAAGAGATTTTAAATTTAGACCACCTACCACAAGAACATTGAAAGACACTCTCCAATAGAAATCCCCAAATTGAAGAAGAATGTTCAATTTCACAATGAAGAATGAGTTCTAGATCAAAATCTTAAATACTAGATTAAATATAGTTAGGTATATAAAAATTTATATCCATCCCCAAGCCAACAGAAGAAATATATTCCCCCTTCATTAGGAAAGAGAAATGGGATAGTGATAATTCTAATCAATAAGAAAACACATATAGGGAGAGGTGTATATCTTTAAATAAATATTATATTCATGATGAATAGAGGTCGATATACCGTGTAATTTTTTGTTATCCTATAAAATTTTTTGGAAATAGTTTTATCTTGACTTAGGGTGTTTAACGATAATAACAAGAGGGTTTAGAAATTTAAAATAACTTATTAGAGTATTAAAATCTCACACACACTGTTTCTTCGGATGGGGTTCACCGTTTTACAAACTATGCACCCTAACACTAAGAATCTCTTATGGGGGTGGTGACCAGTTACTCCTAAGAGGTTTAATAGTATGAAAAATCATCCACTAATTGTGAAACCCCTCTATGTCTGACATTATACAGTTTTCTAGGTCATGGCGCATGGTTCGGGAAAACAGTTCACCAACCATGAACTGCCCAAAAACCCAAAAAACATCAAATTTTCAACCAAAAGCACCAAATACATTCCTCATCCAATATATTGCCAAAAAAGGAAACATATTTCCAATAAATGAGCATAATACAACACCAGAAAAGGTAAATATGTTATAACCATTACACCTTATAATAGTTAGTCCTCAAGATATACTTCTAAGAATCTATAATATTTGAAGATAGAAAGATCGAGCAACTGATACCACATGTACTCTTACCACTACTAGGTTTCCTCTAAAATACAACCATCTTTCCCCAATACATTAACTATCATCATGTTATTTTCCCAGAACACTTTCTCACATTGATCTATAGCACATATCAAATTCTCCTAAAAGTAAGGATCGGTCTCATGATCAACATCATCCACATCGATCACATGAGAAGGTTTGGGGTGAAACCTATGATATTTTTTCACATGAAAAATGAAATTCCAACACTATACCTCAATAGAAGACCCAACCAGTACTCCACCAACTTTATTCTCTCCAAAACCTAAAAATCCTAGCAAACATGGGTGACATCATTCCCTCTGAATCCTATGATGAAAAAATCTAACTGAAACCCAAAGGGATACATGATCAACCTCTGTAAACTCGAGGGGTCACCAATGTCAATTAAAATATGAATTATGTATACCTTTTGATGTATCCATTTGTTTTAAGATCAGATGAACTTGATCTTAAATCTCCTACATGAGACTCCGTCCCAACAACTCTTACTCACCTAACTCCATCCAACATAGAGGGGATCTTCATGGCCTACCATAAAGAACCTCATATGGGTCCAAATTTTTAGTCCTCTGTTAACTGTTATTGTAGGAAAGCTCAACGAGTGCTAAGTGATTCTCCCAATAACCACCTAAGTCTATGATATATTCCCATATAATATCATCAAGCACCCATATGTTATGCTCTAACTACCCATTGTCTATGGCTGGAATTCCATAATCAGTAATACGTATATACCCATCTCCTTATGTATGCTCTTCTAGAATCCTGAAGTAAATCTTGAGTCATAGTATAAAACTATACATCATGGAACCCGATGTAGATGGAAAATATCTATAATGTACAAGTTTCTTAACTGATCCACTTAGAATGTCTCCCATATAGGCAAGAAATATACGATTTTTGTTAGTCGGTGTACAACCACACAATTAAAACCTTTCTCCCAAGGTATTCTCTGGAGACCCACCATGAATCCATGGAATTGTTGTCCCAATTCCATTATATAATGGGAAATGGCTATATCAAACCACCAGGTGGATGACTCATGACCATCACCTATAAACATGTGTAGTAATGTGTCATGAGCCCTACAATTTCCTTTTTCATTCTTGGAAACCTACACTATCAACATAGGTCACAATAAATTTTGGTCAATCATAGATTTCATGCCCACTTTGAGGAATGAAATTCACATATCACATCTTCTTGCATATATATAGGCACAAAAACATGAACCTAGACATAAGTTATCTCATCCTCATCCATGGTCTAATCAGAAGGTGAATCCCCACCTTCATGGATTTCCCATAAGGCAAAGAACTATGTATCCTCATATTTCCTCTCCCAGATCCTGCCCAAAAGTGCAGACTCCACTAAAACTGATTTGAGGGTCTTCTACTATTGGACCTCGTACACCACAACAAGCATCTCAACTATTAAAAACATAATCTTTCAATCATAACTAGACTCCTAAAATACCTGATTCTATTACTTTCTACCGATAGCATCAACAACATAGTTTCCCTCCCTTGGTATATATGAAAGTTCAAAAGAAAATGACTGCATATACTCAACCCACCACTTATGTTAGAGATTTATGTATCATTATGATAGTATAGACTTAAAGAACATGTGATCCATATAAATAGTAAACCATTCAACCAACAGATAATGTTTCTAACAATTCAAATCATAAATAACTATAGCTAAATCGAGGTGATGTGGAGGGTAATCCCATTCATGTGGCTTCAACCATTGTGTCCCATACGCCATAACTAAATATCCCTGCATAAAAAATACCCTAATACCTTTCCCATAAGCAACACAAAACAACATATACTCACTTTTCTCAGTTATGATCAAGATCAATCCAATAGTCAACATCTTATTCAACTCCTAGAAATAATTATCACATAAACCAAACCATTATAACATTATATGCTTTTTAGTCATGTCCATATGTGGCACATACATGTGGTAGAAGTATTGAATGAACTTCCAATACTAACCTTTCAACCCAAAAAAATGCGGATGTTGAAATAATTCATGGGATGCTACAAAGAAACCGCTGCCCGAAATTTCTATGAATCCATTGACACATCATCATATATAATGGTGTCTCCTATAAAGGATACCTGATAAATAAAAAATTAATACTTTTATAGATTGGAATACATTCAATGCTCTCTCAGTGTACTTAGGACGATTTCAAGATGTCAGGAATGATCTTCAAAAGTCTTGGAGTACACCAAGATATAATCTACCAACAAAACCAAAAGCCGATCCATGTATGGGTGGAATATTCGGTTTATAAAGGCCATAAACATATAAGGATCATTCGTCAACCGAATTGTCATTTAGACAAACTCATAAAGGCCATCCTTTCTTCTATATGTAGTCTGTGGTATATTATAAGTCCTAACTATCAACTGATGATACCATCATCTCATTTCAATATTAAAGAACACACAAGGTACTCTCAACTACTCATAGAGATCACTTATATGCAGAAGAGGATACCGGTTCTTCACTGTCATCCAGTTCAATTTCCAATGATGGACACACAAGCATAAGGTCCCATCACTCTTCTTGGAAATAAAACTATAGAAACACAATGTGACATACTCGGATAGATAAATACCTCATCCATCAACTCTTCTACCTGGGTCTGGATCTCTTGAAGATCTATTGGGTCCATTATATTTAGTGGAATAGAAACTGGCTCTTCTCTAGGATTGATATCATTCTTAAATTCCATATATCTCTTAGGTAGAACCCCTAAAATTATTTCTCGAAACACATCCTAAAATCATTCTACTATGGATGGAAAGCTATTCCTCTTTTCACCCCCATCATCAAATAGATACTAGTAACCCGGTTGGTGATCTCCCCCAATTGCTGATGAACTAGCCATTTACGGCATTCCTGGATATCCTACTCACCACTATGAACATAATTTTTTCCCTCATGATATGTAAAGGTCACTCTCCTATGGTAACAATATATGTGGGCTCGGTATTCTTCCATTGATTCCATAAATAATATCAATTCAAATCTGAAAATATTAAAGATATAGAGATCCCATACTAAACAATACAACCTAACCTCTAGATAACACCCTTTTCATAAACATATTCCTCTTGATCAAACTCCCAAAGGTGTATCGATCTTCATAACCCTACTCACAAACAATAGTCAAATGATCAAACCATTCACAAGTTGTATAGATATAAAATAACGAGAGGCACCTATATCAAATAAGGAATAAGAACGTGTAGAAGATGCAATAATAGCACATATAACCATCAATTGTCCACTCTTGCTAACAAATAGTGTAGGCTAAACAATACGAAACTGTACTAACCCTATTCTCTTTGATACAGTTTGAGTCCCCATAGTTTTACCACCATAGTGATATGAGTGCTATTTCCCAGAAATACTATGCATACTAAATCAACCTCTATGGTCTGTATAACTCCAAATGCAAAACTGATATGGGGTAAAATATACCCTTCCTATACTCTGGCTCTATCTAGACGCTCGATCACTAACCATAATTCATGTTATCCTATAGAACCATTGTAGAATTACCATCCTACCACAAGCATAGGACACCACCAGTTGTTGGGGAAAATTTATAATAATGTGTCTCGACCTAATGCACTTGTGGAAGAGTGATCAAGTAAGTTCATAGGTAACTGACACTTCCCTCCTCAAAATATTATTTATGTCACTATAGATGACATTCTCATAGTGATTCTTCATACTCTCAGAATATGTAATTCCCAATTTTCTTGAAGAAACTACCTATATCTCACTATAATACCCCTTTAGGTTTCTATCAGATATGAGAGCTTAATTCACCACATATGAAAACCTCTTTAGTAGAAAGATATTAACATGGTAGTTAATTTCAAATATAATCCAATACTGAAACCACATTTCTGAAGTAGCCTCATTCCACACCTACACATAAAAAAATCATTAATAATTAGTAAAGAATCCAATATAGTCTATCATGGAAGTTATCTCTTGATTCAAACTCATAAATTCATGGGATCTCTCATGCCTGTGTGCTTTATTGTAAAAGAGATCTATGAAATTATCCTAGAAGTCCTTCCACTCCATATTTTTAAACTGTCCATCCAGAGTCTGGATGTACCACCAATTCATAGCTTTTCCGTAATCATATAATAATCCATCATGACTCTTTTCTCATCAAGAGTTTCTAAGTGGTCAAGGATCATCTAGATATACTCAATCTGGAACTCTGATTCCTTAGGCCCATCATCTCCAATGAATGTATGAGGGTGCTAAAATTGAACCTATCATGTCATGTCATACATAATACTCCCAACCCACCCTATTTCACTATCCAAAAACTACATAAATTGAGAAACTCTATCAAGGAACATCCCCAAAACATCCTCACCTAGAACTATTTGTGCCTCAAGTTACACTACTAGAGGATAATTCTTATCTATGTCCTCTTATCTTACTATCAACAAGTGTTGTCATGGAGTAATAAAAATATAATAAATACCACACATCTTAGGACACATAACACTCTTACAACACATTTAACATGATATATTCACCAAAATCTATCACATGTCATCCCCCATTTCCAAACACATAATAAAAAATGAGGCACTATCACAACTCTTAACCATCCCTCGTCCATGTCTTTGTTAACAAGGGTAAAATCCATTATCATGTTCAATTTCTCATTAGACAACAATTTTCCAAAAAAAATCATCATTTTATAATTATTTCAATTTCATATTAGGACTTATTTTCAATTAAACTTCACAATGAAAAAAAACATTACAAATTAAATTACTCACCCAAAACCTATTTTTTTTGTTCTTGACTAAAATGATGCTTGTCAAAATAGTCCATGAGTGCCTATAATGATGAATTCATACTTAAATATCCTACCATACTGAGTCATGAGTCAAATATTATAAAATATCAGAAAATAGTAACATCACACAACATGTATATCACTCGATGTGAAATAACATACAACTATAACAACACAAATCAACAACAATAGTCCCACCCCAGGTACTCAGTTTTTCCTACATACTTGGGTTAGATACTATCAGGCACGATCTCATTAATAATTTTTAATTCATAATAATCTATTTTATACATTTCCAAAATAGTAAAACAAACTAAAGGAAAATAAATCACCTTTGATACCACTTTGTGACATCCCTACCTTAGTGACACAAACTGGTACATTGAGATGGTTGATTACATGAACTCAAGAATGCCTCCCCATCTTACAGAGGTTAACTACTAGCATATAGGGTATTAAATAAATGATTAGGATACTATAACCTCTTAATAAAAGTAGCAGTATAGTAAATGTAAATAAAAAAACTAAATAATAATAACCATAAACAAATAATACCAGTATCACATGTTGATCAAAACATGAATAAAATATCCAAATCAAAATAGTAGATATGTAATACCATATTTGTGTTATGTTTTAATATGGGAAAACCAATACAAGGACACATAAATCTCTCATGTGGTTCCTAATATAATGTCTGGTTCCCTCATCCATTCTCCATCCCAAATTAATCATCTATCATAGGGATATTTCCCTTATCCCGTCCTACAAACATGATGTCTATTCAGGTATCGATCCAAAAGACCAATTTGGGTGTGGTAACAACTCAGTAAGCCCCAACTAACGATACCTAAAAAATATAAAATAGTGTTTGAAGTTGTAAAAAGAATAATTATAATCAATTAAGTAATTAATTTACATAACCAATAATTCTTTATTAAACCACAACCTTTTTCTTGGGATCATGATGACACCCCAACCATCAATACTTACTTCAACCCATGCTTGAGTTTGAACCATCCTTGAGAGATATTATATATCACATAACTCATGTGATTTCACATATCATTAAATTTCAATACATAAAACAACCAATTGGAACAATAGTCCAATGCCTATTTCATGGGCGTACAACATCATGTCTAGAATCTCAAAGGTTATTTTTAGATTCATTTCCTATCCCAAACCTCCTTGGTATTTGGGGAATAAATTCCTATCCCATAAAATACTATTAAGATGCATGAATTTGGTTCTATAATATATTTTCTATCACCCCGTATGTATTTTTAGCATCAATCCATGTCCCACAACCCATTTTCCAATCAATAAAACATATCACACATATCAAATTTAACAAGGTTAATCATTATTGGCCCTCTAATTATCATTTCACATCATGGTATATGATTTCAATTATCATTTGAATCATTATTAATAATTTAAATTGATTTGAATAATATAGAAATTCACCATTTAAACAATTTATCAACATTTAAAAATAAAAACTATTAACCCATTACAGTTAATCCAAATATCCCATAATTACCATTATTTAATCAATTAAACACCCTATTAATCAAACAATTCCACAAATCAATTAGTTTGAAAAATACAATTGTCCATGTTCAACCCAACTCATTATCACATGGAAAACCAATTAATCAATTTCATCGTTCCATTATTTAATTAAACAATTAGTTAATATAATTCAAGATTTAATTGATGATCATGGAAATTGAAATTCATCAATACATAAATGAAATTATATTTCATGACTATGCTATTTTCAATTTAGACCACCTACCTCAACATCATTGATGGAATATCACCAAATGAAATCCAAAAATTGAATTGGAACGTTTAGTTTCATGAAGAAGAATGAGATCTTGATCAGAAAACCAGATCAAAGATTAAGAAAAGTTATATATATATCAAATCAGAGATCCAAACCCATGATAATGTTTGAAAATCATTCTATATTTATCAGGAAAGAGAGACATTAGAAGGAGAGATATATAATATGGAAAAAAACATACAAAGAGAGGTGAAGACCCATTAATCGATTCTAAAATTCATCAAGAACGGAGGTATAAATTCCTGGGAATTAATCCATAGAATCTAGGAAAATTTCAAAAAAATAGCATGATTTATGGTGTTTAGGAATAATAATTGGGGAGTTTTGGAATTTAAAATAAATTTTAGAGGCTTAAAATCTCTCTCGCATGCTTTCTGAGGAGGGGGAACATGGTTTTACAAACTATTCTCGCTTAATATGTCCCTATCTTATGGGGGTATATATTTACTCAAAATATGGTTCATGCTTTGAAAAACCTTGCAAAAAATGTAAAATCCCACTCTGTTTGAGGTTTAATGGTTTTCTGGGGTAGGTTTTATGATTTGGGAAAACCATAAGCTGACCGTGTATTACTCAAAACCCGTATTAAAACATCAAATTTTCTCCCAAACTGACCCAATATATTCCTAAACTAAATTATAACAAAAAAAGGAGATATATTACCCATAAATTATCTCGATACATTACTAGAAATGGTTGGGATATTATAGTAAGGATTCCTATGTAGATGGTTCTTAGTTAACATTATGTTATGGGACATACATTGAAGTGACCGACAGAAACCAAAGGAATGCGTAACCCTAGGTTAGATGATAACCTACTGGAAATATGGCCCAAAATAAATTAGTGTATGTTTTGGGTGTTGTGTTAAGACCTCAAGGAGTCTTCTTATACATCCCATTTATATGTAAATTAAATCCTACATAGTTTGGTTACATTGACCCATGCCTATAGAGGCCCTCAAGATTTTTTCTCATATGGGATATGGCCCTTTGAGATGGTGATATCATTATTTAAAATTATACCAGATAGGTGGAGAATTCGAGTGTGACCATGAGGAATGTCTTTTCTTATAGTGATTTAGAGGTTTATTGGGGCTTATAGCTAGGGGAATTCCCATTCGAATGGGTATGGTTGGGGATTATACCAGATAAGAGGCCCATTTGTAGATTCATTGGGAATGTGGTCCATTTTAGGATTAAGGAATGGATTTTGGGATTACAGCATATATAAGGATACCCATTTGGTTGGATACATGGATTTGAGAAACCAAACCTATGTAGGGCCTCGAAAGGAGGTGGGAGGAAGATATGAGAAATGAATCTCTTTTGAGATTAGAATCTAATCATGCTAATTTCATGATCATAACTAGGATATAGGCCCACACGAGTTATGTTTTTTGTGGGAAACAAGAGGAAGTTGAGGATCTATAAAACCACATAGTCTCCTCCTTCCACTAGTGGTTGTGTTTGGGGAAATGGGATATGATTAAAGGGCATTGATGATCCCATATCCTCCCTCATTTTGTAACAAGGATAGTCACATATATCTATCCATATAGATACAAACCATAAAAAATCCATATGTTTACACTAATAAGGATTCCATATTACCAGATCCAAAGAAGAGAGAAAAAAAATCCACTTATCCTTAAAAGGAAAAGTAATGTGTGATCCCCCTACTATCTGAAACAAGTAATCCTTGGTCTTAGAGACAACAATTGATGGAAATTTCCCTATCCCTTGTGTTTGAGATATGACAATGGGATAAAAAATAAATATCTATCATGTATGATGATTGGAAGCTTTTAGAACAATACCTGGGGTTTAGGTCCACATTACTGAAAGGATGCATGACTTTACACACACCTAGGACCCTACCCATCAGGTAGTGAAAGTGTGGGAAAACTCTTACTGATGGAATGTGTAACCAAGTGGGAGACACACTAGTGTTTAATTATCTATTTTAGTATAGTTATGGATGATTTAGTAGAGGATTTGATTTTATATACTTTATACATGGGTCCAATGTAAGGTGGTTCTCAACCATTATTGACCTGAAGAGAGGGATCAAAGGACATGTCTCACATATGGTAAGTATTGGGAAGATGAGAGGTGATTCTAATATGATAGGTAGGTGTCAGCTAGAGGTGGATTCTAGATTATGAACAAACTAGATAGTAATACTTGGGTTAATTTTTGATTTAGGCTCTATGGTTTTCCTCAGGTGTCCTTATAAAGGCCTTTATAAGTCCCAGATTTAAGAGGGTACCTTCACTTAAGTATTTTTAAACTAGACGGTTAAGTGGTTACACACATAGGTGTTTTGTATTTCACACACTGGAGATAATTTTATCCCAACAATCCCCTTAATTCCATATTTTATTGTGGTTTAGTAAGCTATCTAAATGGTCTTGAGGTCCTAGGTGATGTAATAAATTGAACATATATTCAATCCTTCTCTGGGGTTTTTATCTTGTGAAATGTTCATCCCTACGGTAATATTAATAGGTAAATATGTGACACTAGGTGAAGAAATTTTACTTTTAGGGTCAACATGAATGATCCCCTTATGATTAGATCTGATTAGAAGAAGAGGGTCTGATCTTTAGGTAAAGCGGTCAAAAGATACAAAGGACCATGTAGGTCATCCAGACAAGCACTTTGCAGAGGTAGGCCACATATGTCCACCACAGCTAGAAATATGGTCGACCAACTGATGGTTTGTTCTTATACATATGTTTATCTTCTTCTCCTGTCACATAAGTAATGTGTGGTACTTTTGATGTGTTTTCTGGAATAATCAGACATTATATCTACTATAGAAACCAATATAAGTGTGATAAATTGGTCGTGTTTCTAGTAATGGGCACCTGGTCAAGTGAATTGCACAAGAAACATGGTCGAGTCACCAGTATGGGGGACTTGGAATTGTTTTTTGTGTGGGGAACTGAGACAAGTCACCTGTATAAGGAACATGGATGGGTTTCTTCTGTGGGGCACGTGGATGAGTTTCCTACATTTGGAACATGGTCAAGTTGCATGCATGGGGATCATGGATGAGTATCTTACATCAGGCCCTTCCTTTTCTAAAATTATATAATTTCCTAATATTAATGAAAATCTCATTGTCTCCTTAGAAGTTTTAAATCGATGCTCAAATGGATTCACCTAAAAAATTTGTTGAATGTGTTTCATAAATGCTTAAAACATTCAGACCTGATTACTACTACATGTGGAACTCCACCCTTCTAAGATTAGTGACGAATTTAAAGAAGTTTCAAAATGAGTACCCATGAAGTGATTATCTGTGACTCTACGACCATGGGATTCTATGTTCCATATTAATCCTGAATATCCAAAGTTACTTTATGAATTCTTATTTTAAGGATATATAAATTTCACCACTAAAAATGTCTTTTACAATGGTGTATTTAATACGGAAGCAACAAGTCTTAGTGCATGAATCATGCACCATGGACAATGTGCCTTAGACCTAAATCATCACAACCCTAAATCAAAAACCCACTTCTATGAATAAATCATTCATGTGTATAACATAGAACACTCACATGTTTGGATGGATGATTGGGACTTCCATCATAGAGGATTAGTTAGGCCAGAATTTATGTGGGTGTACTTGGAATTCCAGACCGACACAGAATATAAAAATAAGTTGCTGAATGTCATAATTTATGAGAGGGAAGTGGTGGAATTTATGATTGTTTACAAGAACACAAAAATCATCCTTGAACTATTGATTTTATGGATCCCTTCGATGAAAAAATTACATCTAATTCATAACGAATTCAACATTAGCTTTTGGGATGTATATAGGATCTCAGGGGATCCTATCATTGGGGAGATGTATGATGAGTTCATCCCACTGTAGTTGATGTGGGATGATGATGAAAGGACAATATCATCATCCAATGATTTTTTTATGTCGACTCAGAAGTTTTAGAAGAATGTCCCCCTCCAGAGGGGTGATATCCATTTAGAAGTCATGATGAACGTCTTCCTAGAGCCACATGGAGAAGGACCTACCTATTAGTTCAAATGGAATTCCCTTCACCAGAAAACTGAATCAACCTATTAAAATTATGGATCACCTTGGAGCCAATGTAGTATAACATGCGGATCTATAAGTTTAGTTCTTTGGTTCCTCTAAAGACTCACTTAACTAGATTTCTTGTTTTGTGGTTATTTACCTACAGGATTTTGATTCAAGACTCTATTGTAAGTGTGTGGAATAGATGACTTTTCATCGAGGCCAATTTATCATATGGTAACCACATAGGGCTATATTCCCCTATTTTAGAAAATATCTATCCATTTTTACTACATGTGTACACCAAGAAGGCCCCACATCAGATTTTAGATCCATTTCAATTATTGTGAAGGTGGATTATAATACACTTCATCACTTATAACCGCTGGATTTGGTGTTATAGGTCCAAATAGTTTTTCTTTTAATATATTTATATTTGATTTATTGAATATTAATAACACTTCTTATTTCATATTTATAACTTTTCTAAATAAATCAAATGTAATAATGTCCTAGAGTATACATCACATTAGTATGGTCACAAAAATTTCTATCGATGATGATAAATTTGATATGCTATGAGGATATTATTAAATAATGTTTTTGGTCAGATAATTTACCATTATGGGTCACATAGTACAAATAATATCATGTGTGAGTACTCGTAAGTAGACGAGGCTTCTTTTCAGGAATGTTTTACTTGGTAATATCCCAGATGGGAGATTGTGAGAATAGAACCACCATTGGGAATTCCACATGGTATGGTTTCATCAGATATTCCTATCCTTGAGCATGTGTGATAGACCTTGATCTTTAATAATATTATTAATACATGTGAAAAATCTCATAATTTGATGTATTTCATAAACAACGATGATAACATTTCATGAGAAAGTTGGATATGTTGGGTGCATCACAAGTGACATTTCATTAATGGGTAAGTCAATGAATGATTTTTCCCTTCCATATTTATGGAAGATAAAATCTCTACCATTTGATTGGAATGGAAACAAAGCCCTAAAATCCATGACAATGGTGAAACAAAAAGTTTATTTCAAATAGTCAAAGAAAATCGTATTGAGCATATCAGTCGGTGACACAGATGTGAAACCTTCTTGTTGAGATATTGAGAGAATGGTAGTGTATTACATAGTTAGAATTTATATATGGTTTTCATCCTTATGATGTTAATTCATTTCTCTTTGGTGTCGTGACCCATTTCTCGAATGTAATCACGGGATTTTGGCAAGCCTGCATAATTCCAACAAGATAAAATCCTAGATTGAAACACACTATGTGCTTCTACTGGTCTCAATTAAATTATAATTACATTTAATTATTAGATTAAATATTATTCTCAAGACCAAGAAATAATTTTATTTAATTTATTTTGACCACTAATATTCATAAGGTAATAAATAATTATTTTTTATTAATATATATTTTATTTGATTATGTGAATATATATAAAATATTTATTCACAGAATTGTGAATAGAATATTTATTTTTTTATTATATATTTTAATAAATATTTACACACTAGATTGTGAAGAAAATAATTATTTATGAATAAAAAATTTATTTGGTTCATAGATAAATGTTATATGGTTTGGATTGGACCATAGTCTAGTCTCATGAAAAATATTAATTAACAAGACATTTAAATAAAAAATTTTATCGAATAAGCTATCATGTGCCACAAAATAATAATAATGATAATATTATTATGAGGGATGAGGATTATTAATGGGTTTAAATGTTATTTAGTATATAAAATTCAATTAAATAATATTTTAACATTAAACCTTAGTCAATAAAGAGATGGTCATGTCTATTGTATATTGAGCCCAAAAAATTGAGAAAACAGAATTGATGTAGACAACAAATTCTCTCTCAAATACTCCCTATCGCGCTCTCTCAAGAATGAGAACAAGAAGATAAATTTCTTCATGACCTAATAATGATAAATCAAGAATGAATATTTCAAGACATTAAATTTGTTTCTCAGGCACTCGCTGATCGATCTGTGTTGATTAGAGATCATTGGTGCACGTGTGGATCACCTATAGAGGGATTATATCCTTGGATCCCCAAATCCCAATGGAGGCTATCTAAAAGGTTATTTTCATATGATTAACAACCATCAATGAATAAATTCCTTAATTCCATGTATTTATTTCTTCAAATAATAAATAATTAAATTATAAATTTGATGCACATGATCCCCCTCATCATTTTAGTCTACGATTATTAAAAGAGATTTTAATAGATACCCACCAATGAGTTATTTTTCTGTACACAGAACCTTCATGTTTTATTAGAGGGGTCACATTTAAAATTTTTAATTATTTATTTGATTATTGATCCAAAAGAAATCATGTTAGAATTCTCATTTCATATTATTAGTTCTTTAATATGATTTGAAATAACATTCCTAGACATATTAATCATATTAATTCAGTGTTTTGTATTCTTAAATTTTCTATAATAGATAAATAATGGTAGGATTTTCCTTCAGGATGTTCAAAATCATTGACTGGAAAAACTGTTTTACATGGCATGTTTCCTGAGTAAACGTTGTCTACCCATGCACATTTCATGTTGATTCATTGAGCTGTTAATTACACATGGTGTATTTATTGAACACCATGTGTTTACTAGGACAAGATAGCAATAAAATAGTGGATATGTGGCATGTAATGAGTATGTACATTCCATGTAGTTTGATTGAGTTAACACAGCAAATGCCCAGGCATGTGACTCTGATACAAAACAATTGAGGTACATGGTGTGTTGCTGCACTATACACGCCCGGTAGTCTCCCATTAGAGTACAAAATTAAAATTTACATTTAATTGAAAATTGAAGCATTAAAAATATATTTTAATTATTGGCTCACAAATGTGTTTAAAATTTTAATAATGGTTTTATATAATATTAAATGCATAATTATTTTATTGTAATTAACACATTAATTTTTTTTGTGTATTTTCCATGAATTTTAGAAATTATATGTATCTCAAATAATATCAGATGATCATTAAGATGGAGTATAATTAATGAATTAATTAATTATTAAACTAATTCTAGTGAGGTTATCTTAATAGTAAAAAACAAATAAACAAATCAATGTTAGATATTTACTTTTTCATATTCGATACATTTATAACTTATCATGATCTGGACCAAGACCTATGTATGTGTTTCAATTTATTTAATTTAATATATTCTATGGGTTTTCAATTATTTAATATTATATTAAATAATGTAATATGATTCATCCTTCCCTCTATTGTTTTGTAGGACCTGCATGTCCATGGATATTTATGTAATCCCCTTTAACCTATTGTTTGGTTCCCCTCACTTTCATGTGAGTAATAATTACTTGTAATTAATAGAGCATACCCTATCATGGAGGAAGTTCAAGATGGAACCATGATTATGCCAACGTCGTGATACACTGATATACTGGTGGAATGATATAACTCATTCGATGACTAGAAAATGGAGTTACTCCCCTAGGTCATAATATTATTTAACTTATATTCATTAAATCATCTGTCAGAGAAGATCATGATCCAACCACTTTATTTATTTATTTATTTCTATCTTAGAATTATTTATTTTATGTATGTAAGACTACATTCACATAAATGAATAAATTAGTATGAAAATATTGAAAATAATTAAATAAATTAGGTGTAAATGTTATATCCAACATAGTTAATCAATAAAGTAACATCCAATTAATATAAACAAGAAATGTAAAGGATAAAAAATGATAAAATATATAAATAAATTAATTAAAATCCCTCAACATTATATTATTTCCGAAAATTCATTCCATTACTTGATTGAGAATGAGACCAAATAATTAAGTGTAGTAAAGTCCAATGTCTAGAAACTTACATTTATGGGAGAGATATAATGAGAGAGCTGGGTTTACATGATCAATCATGTGTTGAGTTTTACGATTAGAGTCCATTAAATAAAAATTTGGTGAAAAATGATGAGGAAATACATGTTAGGATTTTAGTATAGGGGAATCCACTGAAAAAATCATGGAGCTCAAAGACTATACTTGTCAAGACCGCATACCTAAATTAAATTCATATAGTTTCCATGGCCAATGTTTGGATCATTATTAATAGTAACGGGGATCCCTTCCAATAGAATGAAATAGTTACTGGTCATTCTGAGTTCAATGGAAAGGGTTATTAGGGTATGATATAATAATGGGAGTTTTAATAAAATTAACTAATTAATTAATTATTTCACTTATAATTTTCAATGAAGAAAAATTAATAATAATATTCTCTATTAATTATAGAATAAAATGGAAATACCATTATAAAAATTATCCCTAAGATCAAAATTGGAGAAATAAAACCTCCCAAATAGAAGTAACTTATAGGATTGGTTTAGAAGTCTTTAGGTTTTTCTATGCCATGAACGGAAATCTAACGTGCTAGAATCCCCATTTCATGGTCATCCTACTAAAGAGGAAATTGATAAAGAGTTATTTCTCTATGAAAAACGTTTGTGTGATTAAGTCGATGTTCAATGTTTTATGATTTCATAAATTTATAGTGAACATATAAAGTGTCATGAAAACATAGATATTTTAACATGATTGAGAACCTCTATGGTCCAAACTAGGAGTGAGATAGACATGAACAAATTGAGATTTCCAAGGTACTTTTTTCATAGAATGCTTGTGGATGGTGCCCCCATTGGTCCTCACATTGTCAAGATCATTAGATACATTAAGTGACTAGAGGTTGTAGGGTTTATTATTTCTAAAGAATGGGGAACCAACATCATTATAGAATTACTACCATAGATATTCTATAGTTTTATTATTAATTTTAATTCAAACAGCATTGAGAATTCACTAACCTATTTTATCACTCTTCTTCTCCAATTTGATAAGGATACAATGATAAAAATTACATTATCCTTATGGTGAAAATAGAAAGGGAAAAATAGGATATCTAGTCACAAAGCATCTCCACAACCTTCAAATCAGACGATGATAAAGTGAAATTAAAGGGGACATGATTCTGTATGTTTTCCATGTGGGAAGAAAGGCCACTTGAAGAAAACTGCACCCAGCTAAATAAGAAAGGGGAACTTCATGTGCATTTTTTGTGGAGTGATATTTTACATTTTCTACAAATTGGGTATTATATAAAACTTGTGGTGCTCTTATATGTATTAAAATATGAGAACCATGTATATTTAGGAATATTGATCGAAGATAGATATATCTACAAGAATCTGATGAAGAAACACTTGATGTTGTACCTATCTGAGACTACCACCTCTTGTTTCTAGCCATAATGATCTTTATATTAAAGGGTTTTTACTATGTTCCTTGAGTTACCAAAAACATTATTTGTATAACCATACTAGATATTGAAGGATTTGTTTTCAAATATGGGAATAAACGTTTCTTCTTTTATAAATAATGAATTTATATCTTAAGGAACATTTAAATAAAGGTCTTTATGTGTCAAATTACAAAAACCATGTAATGAAAATTGATAATGAATTTACTTTACATGACTCACACCACAAAGAACATTAGCATCACTAAATAGGTCATTTAAATGAATGGAACATGACTAAATTACATCACGATGAATATTAATTTCTTTTGAACTAAAATTACTTGGTGTATGTCATGCATGATTACTAGGGAAAATGACCAATGCCCGATTTAGTGGGAAAGGTGAAAGGGGAAAACAATTGCTTTAATTAGTTCATACCGATGTGTGTGGACCATTTCCAATTGAAGAAAGGTGTGGGTACACATACTTAAAAACATTTTCTGATGATTTTAGTAGATATGGTTATGTCTACATAATGAGGTATAAGTCGTATTATATTGATATATTCATAGAATAATAGAATAAAGTTATGATCCAGTTTGTTAATAAAATTAAGAATCATTGGTTAGTTGTAGAGGATAATATCTTAAGGTATAATTCATTGATTTTTATGGGTGTTTTGGATATTATCTCAACTCAATCTTCATAATACATAGTGTAATAGTGTAATTTAATGTTGAAACTGCACCTTGTTGGACATGGTGGGATCAATGATGAGTAATGCTCGTCTTCCATTATCCTTTTGAGGATATGAGTTACAAAAAACATCATACATACTAAACTGTGATCCAAATAAAGTAACAGAAGGTATATCATACCTAATATTGAATGGAATGAAACTAGTGTTGTAACAAACCATGATTTTTAAGAAATAAATTTTTAAATAATTTTATTTATTTCAATGCGCGCTACACTATGATAATATTGGGCTACATGATGCACCAGATTATCTTACGTTACATGTAACATTGAGTTTCTACAAAACAGCTTTTTATTATTATTTAAAAAATATAATGACCGAGACATTTAATTAGCGGTTATGAATAATATTAAAAAACTGATGAAAATATAGGGTTTACAAGATGAATATATTATTTACCAATCACATAGAAATGAAAATACATATTACATGAATATAAATCCAATATTTTTTGTTTTATACTCCCAAAGTCATTATATATTTATAATTTAAATTAATTACAATTAACTAGTGATAATAATGAAATAAATATTTAATATATTCAATTAAATATTTTTTATATTCATCTAATATATTTTATAGGTATAGGATAAGAATAAATATAATTATATTATTTAAAAGATATTTTTAGGTTAATTTTATTGAATTTTAATAGAGAACCCATTTTAAATATTATTTTTCACAATTTTATAATTTTTATATGACACATTATAATTATTACTTGAAATAGGGATATAAAATTTTTCTTTATTTAACGTTTTTTGTTGTTTTGGTATGTTTCATGAATAGTGAATATACTTATTTTTATTCAATACTATATTTTTATTTTAATGTCTTTACAATGTAAAATTTTGTTTTATATTAGTATTAAATTTTAAATAGTTCATATTTATATAAAATAAATGTTTTGAAATAATTTTATATATGAAATTATTATAAAAAAATTTTCATTTCCTGTCCCCTGGGGCCCGTTTCATGATATACCCCATGCCCGCCTCCCGAAGGCCAGGGGTTGTTGACTAGCACTGGAGGCGTCAACCTACAAGTGGGAGGAATTTTTTTGAGTACCTGTACGCATGCACAAGCAACCACATCCCAAATCTTGAAAAGTAAACAATCATGTCACTAGACAACAACAGAGTACAAGTACAAATGAAAGTCAAATGTTACTGGATACAAACCCAACAAAAGACTAACATGAAAAATAGGAATGTGTAGAAGGAACTCTGTATAACCATCCGATGAAACCCCACCATATGGGAAAATATAGAGTACTTTTTGGAAGCTTTATATGTATGCCCCACCCACCTACTCTCACTAGGCACCACCAAATCCTAAGACACCAAGTCCTCCAACAAGGCGTCGGTCGTCTACACTGGACACAAAACTTGGGAGCGAAGCCCTTTTTGGGGTGAGTACAAATTACTCAGTAGGGACCCCAAGAAAATAATAGAAATACTGAAAATAAATCCACAACAAAACCAAAAATCATGATCACTAAGCATAATAAAGTATCATGACATATCACACTAGGTATATTATAGTTTATGAAAATAAAACCTTTAGTCAAATTGTCGAACACCTTGGGCTGCTAGAGAAGTCCTCCTTAATGAGTAATTTGGGCCGGCGGGGTCACACAGAAGCCACATCCCATTAACCAAGGAATACTATGTTACTCATCCCTAATGAGTACCATGGGAATACTGGGTCACCCAGAAGCTACTCCCCACTGTGGACATTTCGGGTCATATAGAAGTCACTTCCAACCTATAGCCATAAAATGTTACTCCTCCTGTAATGTACCATGGGTCTTCTAGGTCGCACATAAGTCTCTCCCCATTGTGTGCCTGCCAGATCACACCGAAGAATCTTCCAAGTCTAGTCCTTGATGCGTCGTAGAAGACTACACATTCAACACCCTCTTATGGTAGTGTCAAGAAGGGGGAACTCGCGAGACTCCACATCAGCTCTGGGAAACTCTATTGGAACTTATCCGTACACACGAAAGGCATCCCCTTCCATGTCAAGGATAATAAAGGTTCCAGTACTTAGGAAAGTCGGTCATGAACCTCTAATATTATCTAGCCAACCCCAAGAAATCCACACCTCAGTCACACTCTTTGTTGGATCCCACATAATAACTACCTCTGTCTTCTCTGAATCCACTGCAACTCCAGCCTCTGAGATGACGTGTCCCAGAATGTGGACCTCATGAATCCATAATTGGAACTTCGAGAGATTAGCATAAAACTGGTGCTCACAAAGTGTATCTGGGACTATGAGTAGGTGTGTAGTGTGCTCCTCCTCTAACGCTGAGTACACTATGATATTTTTAAAAAGGGGTCGGCGGGGTCCGGGTCCGGTTCGTCCCGGTTAGATCGACCGTGGCTTTTCCAGATGGGATGTGGTGCAATGTCGCGTCTGTGGTGCACTGATGCAGCTAGGTGGTTGCATCCACCCGCTGCCAGCCACCGACCCCTGCTGCACAACCATGGTCGGTTGACCGAGGTGTCCTCCCAGCACAAAGACACCCGCCTACAGCTGGCGTTGACACGTTTTTGGGTTCTTCCGCGGACCACTGGGTCCTCCCCAGTGGTTCATCCTTCGCGCCTCTTGCGCCTATGGCATCGAAGGGATCCTTTCAGCCCTAAAATGGCTTCAAATCCACCTTTCTTCCATTTTAGGATGCATCCATGAATAAAGAAGAAGAAGAGGGGCTCAGGCCTTGTTCGTTTCTACTCATGCCCTCAACGTTATAGGTTTAAAATAGTGGGAGGTTTGGGGATGATGTTTTGTCAACAATAATTTAGTCCTGAATATAAATCCGAAGAAAGATCTCCATCCAACAAGAACGTATGATCTGTAAATGAACCTTTTTGTGGGGTGATCTGCATTCATCATTTAGAGTAAAGAATGTGGAAAACGTAAAACAAATAAACCCCAACCTCAATCAATGATTCTCATTGAAGAGATTTTCCCATGAGGATTCAAGCTATGTTGGGGTTCAACGCATCCTGATCCCGTTATTCATAAGGTTTCGATGTCACTAGCAATCCTGCCGGTGTTTGTCGTTCATCGTTGGAGGGATTGCTTGATGTTGATTGTTCATAGAATCCCCAGGGTTTAATTTTGAACTCTCTAACAAGATAACCTAATAAAAGGAAACACATAATAACGTTTATGTTACGCTTTAAAAAAAACATTCTATTAAGGATAATACTTTAAGGATCCAAGTTGTCGCACCGCAACACTGTAGTCTGCCGCTCAATGATGAGAAAATAATTAAAATAACTTTTTTTAATATTATTTTATTATATTCGGAAAATTATAAAAAAAATTCCATTCGACCCTTTCCGGTCAATGTTATGTCCTTTCAAGGTGAATCTTGACATTTTGAGTTCAATGGTAACTTCAAATTATTGATCTGATCACTGATTCAAATGTTAAAAAAACACGATTTCATGTTTACTTAAAGAAACATAAAAAAGTTCAAAATTACGTTTCGGGCTCACCAGGCCTCAGAATCACATGAAATCAAAGTGTGTGGTCCTAAAATAATCCCATTAAATTAAAAAAAAATTATATAGAAATTATAGGAAATTACAAACATTTTATGTCTTCAAAAAGTAAATTTTCAAAAAATTGTTTTTAATGGATGTTTACAAGTTCTATTATAAATATAATTCTCCAACTTATATAGATTGAATTTCTAAAAAATAGATGTAAAATTTGGATTAAGAGTGTTTAAATTTAGTAAATATTCCCCTTTTATTTTTTATAATATGAATCATATCCAAGGTAAATTTTATTACCACGATAAAGGGTATGTTATGTAATTTAGGTTAGAAATAATATTATAAAGAATATAAAATGACCATAAAAATGGAAAAAATTTATTGGATGAATGAAATATGACCTTTGACACATTAGGATAAAAATTAAGTCATTTAATGGACACTTGTCCATGAAAATTATTTATATAATATTTAATTCAAAGAAATACCTATAATGTTTTTTTTGTCTTTATTATTTCCTATATGTTCACATGGGAAAATAGTTATATTATACATTAATATATATAAATATTTTTATCTTAAGAAACATATTTTGATGGAAAAAATTAGTTTGGACGTTTTGAGCCACATGGATGAAATTATAATATTTTATTTAATGATAGTTTAAAGATGGCACATTGATGTTTTAAATACTATATCATTTTAAATATACAGTAAAAAAGATATATTTGACTCTAAATACTCTTATGAAATATATAATATTTATCTTTATAATGTTATATTATTTTTCGGATTTTCCTGAACATATAAGTATATTAAATAATTATACAACACAGATGTAGTAATTAATTAAATAATAGATATATCAAATAAATAATATTAAAAATATTTATATAAATATAATTTTAATTAATTAATGTTATCCATAAATTTAATTAGTTACTATGATATAATATGAGTGTATTAAAATATTTTTTTAAAACATAATTCTCTTTAGAGTTTTCATAATTTCAATACAATGAATAATGTCAGAATTGATAATTATGGTAACTTATAAAAATAATATTTTATTAAATGAATTAAAAATCAGAAAAATCAGAAAAATCATATGAAAATAAAAGTATATAATGATATGTTATAAAATGTCATTAATTGACTATTTATTGATAATTTACAACATATAATTATATTTATAATTTTTTAATATTAAAGAATTTGTTACCATAATTAAAAGTATAATGGGTTAACTAAGTGTTAATCAAAATGATACGGTCTAAAATATTACCAAAACATGTCAAACATCTATTTTTTGATGATATAAAATCATTATATCTTCTCAGATTTGAATAAAATGGATTTTTGAGGATTTTTAATGATATTGAATTTATTATATATTAATATTTTAGAAATTTCAAAAGTGCTCCTAACATCAATTATAAAAGGGAACCTCCTCCCTCACATATTCAAATACCTATGAGCATTGATGCACAAATTTACATAGAAAATTTATTTTTAAAATTACCTAGACACATCATAGAGGTTATGATCTTTTCAAAATACCAACACTAGATTTCTTAAGAGGGGATCTAAAGGAGGATTGCTATGGAATATGTAATTGTTTTTACTGACTCTCTTAATTGTATTTCTTCTTATACATACTCTTAATGTTTTTTTACAATATAAAGTAATAAATATTTAATAAAATATATTATGAGATATAATTATTATTATGAAACAATCATTATACATAGTTTATCCCACCTATGAAAAATGAAATCACCACACATGTGTACATACAACTTACTGTCTCCACATAGTGGTGTAAACTATTTTTCATCACCACATTAATTATATGGGTTTAATGAATGAATTAATAACTATATATAATTATTATAACATTATATTTATTATTTAATAATATATAAACCATACACATAAATACCATTTCATAATTGATGCAATGATATCATCACTCGTGTGTACGTACAACCTACCATCTCCAGAACGTGATGTTATTCATTCTCCATGATCACCATGAAAGAATGATTATATAAATACATAGAATGAAAAATATTATATATGTTACCTTAATATATTTATGTAAATTACATAACTATATTCTTTGTCCAATAACCATAACTTATACGACAAAGAATGCATAAGAAAATGAAGCGATTAACACCCAAAAAAAAGAATAATAATGAAATATTATTAAACGAGTGACAATATGATCATAAATGATATCATGAATATAAAACTATTTCTAGAATAATTTAATAAAATTATTTAAAACATTATATATGTGGTTTGGATATGAATGAATAGAATCAGACCTAAGGTAAGGGAATTTTATCTCCCTTTTTATTTTTGTGGGATACATGCATTATTCACCACTCATTTATTTTGTGTTTTGTACATACTAACCATGAATGTATTATATAATTTATTTATAATTTAAAATATTTTTATTTAAATATCCATTTGATTATCTCTATTTAATGGGGTTTTATGGTTTAAGTGTCACAAAATTAGTAAGGTAGTTTTGTATCAATTTTCCTTCATTAAGACACTAGTTTTGTTATGAACCTATGTTATTTTATGAGGTGTATATACTAGTATTGGACATGTTATTTATAGAATATCCTTGTTTTAAAGATATTTTATACTTATTTTAATATTATTATTTTAAATGGATTATGATTCAAATGTTTCAAAGTGGCATGGGACACATTGAAATGTTTGAAGATTATTTTCCTCAAGAAATGTATTCAAAATATATCTTAAGATCATTTTCAAGGAAAATGATATTAAAGAAATTTTTTATATCAGAATTTTTTTTTTAAAATATTATTTTATAAATTTTAAAATATTTTTTAATTTTTTTTTTCAAAAATGGTTTATATTCTGAAAATCATTTGTCAATGAAAAGGGACATATTCTTCCAAATTTTTTTTCAAGAGTTCCCTAGAAACTTTTTTCTATATAAGATCATGTTATTTGTTGTTACTTGTTTATTATTGGTGATATAAACAAATGATACCAAAATTATTCTTTATTTGAATGGTTTATTTTTATTATGGATTGGCACTTATAGATTTTTTTTTCATTTCCCTATTTTATACTATGAGGAAGTTTTTTATGAAACCCATTTATTTTCTTAGGTTATGAATGATTTATATTATTTTGGAACACCTATTTATTATTTCATTATGAGATGTGTATGACCTATATCTTCTTATAATTCATTGGGTAATTATGGATGACTCATGAGTATATATGTATGTGTGAACCTGATTGGATGTTCACAATGTTATGAATGATCTTTATTTCATGTCCACAATGTTATGCACGAAAATAATTAGATGTTATTGATTTTATGTGTGAACCTAGTTTCAGGTCCATAAGTTTATATAAGGGCCTGATTTCACATCCTTAACTTAATAATTAAACTTTTTTATACTTATATATGTTTAAAATGATGTAAACTAATGTATACCACAATTATATGTTTTATGTGAGTTTTTTTATTTTATGATTTAGGACATATGAATTTATGTGACTCAATATTATGATCAATGATATGAATGGTATAATTCAAAAATATTATCTTCATATTATTTTACCCTTATATTTTTGTAATGATTTATATCTCTTTTATTTACCCTTATTCAGTGTCTGGGTACACACTTTTTATATGTATATTTACCCTAGGTTAAGTGAAAAGATGTTAAATGAGTCTTATATAGAAAGATGTCACATGAATTCTATTAATAACCTAATGTGAAATAAGAAAAGATGGACATAATAAGGGATAATGATTTTTTGAACCAGTTGTTTATGAACCGAATTTGTAAATAGTTTATCATAATTATCTAAAAATACAAACCTAAAAGGGCCCTGGGTATATAGGTTATAAAATATATAATTTTTATATTGTAAGGATTGATGGAAATAATTGGGTAACATTTTTAGTTAATATTTATTTAGCATCGAATTTTGAAGTATATATTCTGGGTTATTACACATGTTTTATTTCATACATGTGTGTGATATGGAAGAGTTTATTAAGGACTATTCATGTAATAGGATTACACTATAAAGAACAATGTTTATCTGTGTAGGATATCCCAAAGAAACAAAGAGAAAGAACTTGTAAAATCATTAAAAAAAATTTTGGTTGAAAGACTTCCCAAATTTATTGAGGAGGATCATATCTCTAAAAGAGATAGTGGGAATGATATCGACTTCGATGAAGTTCAAGATTAATAAAAAAATTATTTGGAATAGGAATAAATTCCACAAATCAAAAAGGAATAATAAATTTCACCAGAGATAAAATTACTACATAGGAGTACTAGAGAGGTTATAGAACTAGAAAAATATTGTTTTATAGTCACTGATGATAGTGACTCATTACTAGTTGATAATAATAATCCTCTAACCTAAAATGAGTTAGTATCTTGAAAAAATGATTCCAAGTGGAAAGAGTCCATGAATTATAAAATGGAATCCATGTACCAAATCCATGTTTTCATTTTGGTAGTCCCTCCAACATATGTAAATTCCAGTGGTTAAAATTGGGTATTCATGAAGAAACTGAACATGGAAGGGAAATCTAGTAACTATACAGAAAGATTTTTTTCAAAAGGATTTAAATATCATTAAAGAAATAAGTTTGATGAAAACATTTCACAAGTTGAAATACTAAAATCCATCAAAACTCTACGTGACATTTTAGCTTTCCATGATTGTAGGATTTGGAAAATGGATATCAAAATAACCTTATTTAATGGAAACCTTCAAGAAGATTTCTATATTACATAACCCAAAGGGGTTTTGACTCCAAAGGATGAGAAAAAGCTATGAAAGTTACAAAATCCATTTATTTATTAATTAAATGATCCAGGTCATGGAAAATTCTATAATGAAAATGGACACATAAATAATGAGTGTGAGTTGTGTTTACATAAATGGTTAAGTGGGAGTGAAATAATTTTATAAATAGTATATGTTGGTAAAATATTATTCATTGGAAAAAATACTAGTATTATAGTTTGAGAAGGCACAGTTGAATAAATTTCTCTATATAAAGGACATGGTTGAGGTAACATATATTCATGGTATTAAGATACATTGTGATAGATTGAAGATGTTGATCGGCCTAAGTCAAAGGAAATACATTGACAAGATAGAGAAAACATTTAGCATGGAACAATCAAATAGGGGACAGTTTCTAGCATCACATGGAATTCATCATTCTAGGAAAATGTGTCCTTCGAGAAATGATGAAATAAATAGAATGTAAAGGATTCCATACACATTAGTGATTGGTTCAGTCACTTATGTTATACAATGTACTAGGATAGATGTCGTCTATGCATTAACTACAGTAGGAAGATATCATTCCTATCCAGGAGACCTCCCTTGGATGGATATCAAGTCTATACTTACATATCTAAGGTAAAATAAAGGCATATTCCTATTTTATGGAGGATAGGGGGAAGTAGTAATTTGAGGATATACAGATTCTAGTTTCCACACTGATCAAGATGACACGATTTCACAATCTAGATACATATTTACTTTAAATGGAGGTGTTATGAGCTAGATGATCTCAAAGAAGGCCATGGATTTATATTCAATAGTAGAGTCTGAGTCTATTACAACATTTTAGGTAGCTATAGAATCCTTATGGATGCACAACTTCACCCAATAGCTTGATGTGGTACTTAGAAGTAAAAATCCTATCACACTATAATTTGATAATACTACAACAATGGATCTTGAAAAATATACATGGTGACATCAGTTGATGAAACACATACTTTAGAAATATCATCTATTGAGGGTTTTTTCTCAGAGAGGTGAAGTCATATTCAGCAGTATTTATAATGAATAAAACCTAGTGGACCTCGGTGACTAAAGAATTGAATCAACAGAAACATGACTATCATGTGATTATAGTGAACAGAAGGACTTTGGAATTTGTATCTAGTCCAAGTAGGAGTTTTTTAGTGTCGGTGTCCTTAGAAAAACTATTTTTTTACTTTGATTACATGTATATTCAATTTATTAAATATTAATAAAACTTTTTAGTATACTGTGATTGTTTTTCTGCATGAATCTAATGCAATAATGTCCTACAGTATACGTCACATTAATAAGGCCATAAAAATCCCACACAATGATGGGAACCTAGATATGACGATGATATTATTAAATAATTTTATGTGGTTGGATAACATACTATAATGGGACACATCATACATAGACATTCATATGCGAGTACTCATAAGAATATTAGACTTATTATCATGAATTTTTCACTTTATAATATCTAATATATATGATTATAAGATCTGACCCACCATTAGGTTTTCAACATATTTTGGTGTCATCAAATATTCTTATCTATGAGCATGTGTTATGGTCCTTATAATTTATGATTATTATTAATTTATGTCACAATTCAATTAGTTTTATTTCATTCATAAACCGTGATGATAATAGTTGATAGAGATGTTGGATACAATTGTAGTGTCATAAGTGAAATGTCGTTAAAGGATAAGTCATGGAAGGATTTTATCTTCCACCATTATGGAAGCTGATATATCAAATTTTGATTGGAATGGAATATTCTCCCTAAATACCATGGCCATGGGTGTAATGAAATGTTTATTTAAGACATAAAAAAATGTATCAAGAATATATGTTGGTGAAATGGAGGTGCAACCTGCTTGATGAGATATTTTGGAAAATGGATTATATTACATCGTGAGTGTTCGTATATGGTTATTGTCATTGTGAAATTATGTTTCTTCTCTTGGGTTTGTTGACTCGTTTCTAGACAGTAATCTTGGACATTAGAAAATCTCTCCTAATTCGAATGAGAAAGCATCCTGGAGGCTCACACACTAAGTTTTTCTATTGATCTTGGTTAAATTTTATATCAATTTAATTACTAGAATAAATATTTTACTAAAGATAAAAGAATAATTTTATTCAAGATTTATTGATCACTAATATTCACAAGGTAATAAATAATTATTTGTTTATAAATAAAAAATTAATTTGATCACATGAATATATATAATATTTCTTCTTTGGTTGTGACTAAAATATTTATTTTATTTATTGAATATTTTAATAAATATTTATTCATTAGACATTGAATAAGATATTTATTTATGAATAAAATATTTACTAGGTTGGCCAATAAATGCTATAGGAGTTCAAAAAGATCAAGATAGAGTTCAATTAAAAATAATAATTAATAATATAGTTACATAATACTTGTTATTATAAAAGATGGAACACACCACAAAAATAATAATAATTATATTCTTATTATGCGGCATGGGTTTTTTTAATTTTAATTTTTATTTAAAGGAAAACAAGAAATTATATAATATTCAATTTGAAACACTAACTCTATAAATAGGCTATTATGTTTACTTTATATTGAATCCAATATAGAATTTTTGCACAGAACAAATTCTCCCACGACTCCTCCTTCTCTCTCCCTCTTATGAAAAAAACTGATAGAGATACTTTTTAAATATTGAAGACTTTGCAATCAAAAATGAACAACACAAAGAATTTGATTCACCACACTACCACCCAATGATCGGTTTCTGTTGCTCAGAGATCATTTGGGAATCTGTGTATCATCATTAGAATGATTCTATCCTTGGATCCTCATAGAAAAAAAAGTTGATCTCAAAGGGTCTTTTCAGATGATCAAGAATCATCAAAAAATAATGTTCCTAAGACTGGGTATTTATTTTTTAGATATTAAGTAAATATATTAAATTTTTATGTATATGATCATCACTCATTGTTTAATATGACGATTAATAAAATAAATTGTATTATATCTCTCACCATCGCACACTTCTGTTTTTCCTAGAACCATCAATTCCATACTTAGTGGAGTTCATGTTCCTGAAGCACTACTACAAAATGAGATATATAAAGTGTTGGCCTTTATAAGTGCTAGAAAAAAGTGATGATAAAGGGTACAATTTTAGCACTAAAAAAGCACTAATAGATGGTACCTTTTATGAGTGTTAAAAAAATCAATGATAAAAGGTACCCTTGATCAGTTACTTTTATCCTCGATAAAAGGCACCAATGTCAATGGTTTATTTTTAGTAATGATAAATTGTACCCTTTATTCGTGCATTATCTTTAGCGCATATAAAGGTCTCAATCATGGGATGAGTCCCACATCTAAAGAGTGCACATGAATGCACTCAATTATATATCATTCTACATCGTATATGGCTAAGAATCCTGCTATGGTTATGGTATCTGGCTTACATTGAACGCAAATATATGGGCCTTCCACATGTCCGCATAGGCCTTGACTTACCCTATACATAACCCGACCCATAACCAATATTTTTATTGAGATTCTACAGGACCCCACCCAATCCACTGATAATTTTTTATACAAACCAATTAAAAAAATATTTAAAAATAATAATAAATGAAATAATTAAACAAACAAAAAAATTAAATTGATAAAATTTTATAAATATTAACTTTTTAAATTATATAATTACTAATAAATTTAATATTATAATATAAATTATGACTATTAATAAATATTATATATTTTTATAGATATATAAAATGAATAAAATGAAATAATTAAACAAATAAAAATTAAAAATGAGTAAATTTAGAAAAATATAAATAAAATTTAATTAAATAATTATTGATAAAATGAATAAATTTTATATACATATGGAGAAATTATAAATATTAATAAATGGTATATATTTAATATAGATATATAAAATGAATTAGAAAATGATCTTGTACCTGAGTGGTAAAGGGTCTTGCTTGGAAACCAGAGGATCCTGGGTTCAAGCCCTTTTGGGATTATGTACTTTTAGAGTACTATGCAAGTGCTGACGCAGACGATGATGCTAGTAAGTAGTAAAAAAGGCATGACATAGGTCTGGTGATGTAGGAAAGATGATACACACATGATCATGTAATGGTCCATTGAGTCATGTAATGGGCTTCATGAACACTAGGCATATTGGCCTTATACTAAATAAACAAGGCTTCATTGGTGAGATATCCCCTTAGGGGCTATGACCTACATTTTCAGCCCCTATGTGTAGTGTGTCTGTGTGTGTGTTTCAATGTAATTGTACCCCCTACGTTCCTAATATATATATATATAATGAATAAAATGAAAAAAGTAAATAAATAATAATTAAAAATGAGTAAATTAATAAAAATATTTAAAAATTTAATAATTAAAAATATTAAATTAAATATAAATAAATATATATATATAATTAATCAAATAAAAATATTAAAAATTAAAAAATTAAAAATGAGTAAATTATGAGAAATATTAAAAAATTTATTAATTAAAAATGAATAAATTTAATATAAATATATAAATTTTATAAATAATAATAAATAATATATATTAAATAAGGATATATAAAATGTATTAATTTTAATAACTTTTTAAAAAAATGAATAAATTGTTACAATTAAACAAAAAAATTAACAATGAATAAATTAAAAAATATTTTAAAATTTTAATAATGAAAAATTTAATAACAAAAATCCATATTTTTAACATATATATTTTAATTATGGATAATAATGAATAATATATAATAATTATAAATATATATAATAAATAAAATTTAATAATTAAATACATATAAATGTTTGATTCATTTTTAATGGTTTTTATACATAATCATTCGTTAATACATTTAATAGAGAAATATAATAATATATATTTCTATATATATATATCAATATATTTAATATTTACTAAAATATTCTTTACATAATACAATATATTTATACTTAAATTAAATAAGTCATAGTTTAGTGAATAGTGGTTTACAATTAAAAATCAATGTTAATTAAACATACTGACTAGTTGTATCAATAATGGGCATTAATTAAATGACGTTCGAATTTTTTATTTTACGTATATCAGATGTATCTTAAATTTATTCACAAAAATATATATACGTAATTAATCAATTTTTTTATACAACACACACACACACAAATATTTATGTAATAAATGAAATCCTATATAAAATCACATTCTCATAATATTTGTGTAATTTATTTTAATTTTAGAATCCATTTTATAATTTCATTTAGTAACATGATACATTTATTATATAATGCCTTTAATTAGTAAATTTTGTTTATTTACTTTTAATATTATTATTGTTAGGTATTATTTAATCATTTTAATATTTTTTTTTGAGTTTAATCATTTTATAATAATTATTTACAAATATTATTTTACTATGTTTAAATATTTTCAATGCGTATTAAATTTATTACAATATATGTCAATATTTTTTTAATAATTTATATTTAATTATTACTGGACGATTTTGGAGCTCCGTGGAGGTGACTAGGGTTCTATAGAAGATTAGGGTAAATCAATCGTGGGGACAGTGACAGAGATTCCACATAATCATTGATCTAATCTTCTGATTGGAGGTGAAGCAGAACAAAATCTTGAAATAGTGTGGGGGGCATTAGCAGATACCTCAGGTCTCACTCAAGTGTGGATGATGTGGTTGATGAGGGATCTGGAGGACAGAAAATTTATTCAGATTAATTGCTCTAAGCTCGACATTTTATGGCGACAACGACAATGGAGGATGGTGGTTGTTTTACATAAGTAGAGTTGGTGTCTGTGGAAAATGGCGCATTACAATATTTTATGGTGGAAGAAGTTATGGCTATCTAATGTCAATCTATATCGATAGGGGCGAAAGAAACTCGTTGGTATCCTGTGATAGAGGCTTATTCAAATAATCTTTTATAAAACATGTTGGATTTGGCGGTGGTGAACAAGCCTCATTGACCTGATGCAACAGTTATGGAGGTGGTGGGGGGTGACATAGTCCTTCCATTGAGGGACAGAAATCTAATAATATGATAAATGCGGTGAAATCCCCATTAGGTTTTGTTGAAATTGAATGGGACTCAAATAGAAGGAATTTCTTATATCTGAATGATTTTTTTCGATAATGAATCTTGAAGAAAGGTGACACTAACCGTATGATTGAAAAAAAAAGATATTATTGATAGGTTCAAGATATTTTGGCACTCCATTATTTCACGTCTTGTTCTATATAATGGAGTTATGATTTGGAAAATCGAGGATCTGGTAAGAAATCTTACTTATGTATTGGGTTCTTTGATTTGAAATGATTTCCAAGGTGTTGACAATTCTTTTACACCATTTTTACATTATTGGATTTGATGTGAATATCATAGAGGAACTATTCAATTTCGATTAAATCGATGTATGGTTTAATTTCAATAATGGGATTTCAATTTCAATCCATTTACCATAATAAATACTAAGCTTCAATTATGATTCACAATTATTGGCCTCAAATAGATCTTATTGCACCATAATATTCTTCTTTATATAGCTGTAGTTGCAGGAATTCCAATCAAAATAGACAAGACAACCGAGGTTTCAATATTCAGTTATTATGCTAGGGTCCTGGTGGAGGTTTACTTTTGATCTTCCATGATTGATAATATTATCTTGTTACCAGTGGAGAATGATATCTATTTAAATGTGGAATAAGAAATATTATGGAGCTTCTTCACAGAGTGACAAATCATTGGACTTGTTAAGAACATATATCATAAAAATGTGAAAGGTGATTATTTTCATTAAAAAGGATTCATGAGACTACATGTAGGGAAAAATTGAGGAGATAGATAGTGAATAAAATATGGTTTATGTTGGTGGTAAGAAATACCATCTTGATAAGGGAAAGATGCATGTACGTGTCGGTTCATCTCGATTGACTGATGAGTCTTAAAAATAAGGGAACATGTAAATCAAGAAACAGAAACTAATAAAAAAGATCTACCAATTCTTGAAATTGAAACGTGTCACAGGGAGATCCTACGTTCATTCTTCTTTCTAAGGGGGCATATTTTGGATATCTACAGGAAGCGAGACAAGGGTAAAAGTCTAGTGTTGAGAGAAGATGGTTTCCTTATGAATTTTCAATTCCTCTATGTTTTGAAAATCAGAAACACTCTATCTTAAGTAAAAGTATTTCTTCCTATGAATTATCTTAATATGGTTAATTTTCCTTCCTCAAGGAAATATTATCATTACCCTTGTTTTCAATGTTAATTTTATAGTATCTCTAAATCTAACTATTTTTATTTCTAAAGGGTAAAATTAAGTATTGCATCTATAACCTCTGAATCCTATAAATCCTTTGTTTTAGAGTATTCAATTTTCAGACTCCAAATTATTTGAAATCAGACTCTGAATTCTATGAAAGTTAGACTCTGAATTCTCTAAAATTTAGACTCTAAATTCACAGAAATTCAGGTTCCAAATTATCTGAAATTTAGGTTCTGAATTCTCTGAATTTCAGACTCCGAATTCTCTAAAATTAAAGTTCCAAATTCAAGGAAATTAAGACTCCTATTTCCTTAGAATTTAGATTCTAAATTACTCAGAATTCAAACAATGAATTCCTTTGAATTCAGACTCTGAATTCTTCCAAATTCAGAATCTGATTTCCTCTAAATTTAGACTCCAAATCCCTCAGAATTCAGACTCTGAATTCAGTAGAATTCAGACTCCAAATTCATAATAACTCATACCTTGAATTCATTAGAATTATGATTCCAAAATCTATAGAATTTAGGATTTTAAATATTTTGAAAAAGAATATGAATATCCATGATTTATAAACTCCAAATTATTATTTTCTTAGACTCCAGACTTTCATTTTTCCTTAGACTCTGAAAAAATAGATTTGTTTATGCAACCTTATTTTACTTACACCTATTATAGTTATTAAATTATGTCATTCATTTTGTTTCTAACTAACCGTTGTTTTAGTGACACGTGTAAAGGTCCCTCTGAAATACAAGGTAAAAAATATCACTGGAGGAGGGAGCCGACCAATGGAGAAGTGCCAATAAATTGGAGCTCATTTGAACAAGCTCATCACTGACTCGATCACTCAAGATATTTCATGCTAGTGAAGTGATTTCTAGAGAGAGACACTCTCATGCATTATGTCTACTGAACATCTTGTTCAACTTGATACGTGAAACTCCAAAGGATTCTGTGTATAATTGAGGACTTCTGGGGAAATGAAGACAGAGGTGCTGAATACCTTAAAGATCGAGGACATCCACAGATAAGAAGATAGAGGTTTTGACTATGTTAAAGTTCATGGGTTTGTGGGATGACAAGATATATTCTGATATTCGTATCAAGGGATTACCCTAGTGCGGGTAAGATAGTCTTTCTTGAAATTATAAATAAAAGGACCTTTATCCAAGTTTTTTAGATACCTTACTCTTTGTGTTAATAGATTTTATACATGTCAATTGTTTTTGTTTCATGATTATTTTCGATGTATTTTGATGAAGGAAGAAATTATAACCTTCATATTCATTCTTTTTCTTTTTTATACCCTGATTAGTAAGATTCAAGGGCATTAAGGTGGAATCATTTTCTTGTAAAATTATCTTAAGTTTCAATTTGCGGAACCATATTTCTGTAAACTATAATGTTTGTAGAACTAAAAGAGTTCCTGTAAATTTTCCTTATTTAACCTAGATAACATAGTTTCCCATAAGGCTAAAAACAAAAGTTTTAAACTTACAATTCACCCCTCTTGTAATTGATCATCTATATTCATGTTTTGATCCTACAATTGGTATCAGAGGAGGTCTATGAACTACTTATATTCACATATATGTTTTCTTTCTCATGTATTAACTGTCCTGAATATTTTACATTCATATTAATTCTTATCCTTATCTACAAACATTAACTTTTAACAAGTTTTTTAGAATGATATTTTCTTTTAGATGGCATGAATGAATGTTGGTTCGATTGACAATCTAAATTCTAGTAGACCACCTATATTTGATGGGAATGATTATAAATATTGGAGGGAGTGTATGAAGAATTTTGTTATTAATATCAGTGTGGAAAATTTTGTTATGCTTACTAGAGATTACAAGATTTGTGACAAGGAAGTTAGAACATTTACTAATCAAGAAAAGTCAGAATATCAACTAAACTACAAGGTACACAATACTTTGTTTTGTTCCTGACCAAAAATATATATAGTAATATTTCTTCTTGTGAAGCTTCAAATTGTATTGAAAATAATTTGGAGGTTACTCATTTTGGTACATCCATGTTTATAGAAACTAAAAGAGAATTTTTTAGAGAATAATATCATGGATTTCTATTTCCTTATGGAGAACCAGTGTTCAATGTAAAACAATGGTTTATGACTATTGTTAACAATTTACAATCCATGGGTGAAAAAGGTTTAGATGATGAGTCACTTGTGGAAAATATTATTGATATCATGCCTAATGAGTGGGAACCGAAGGAAACATGTGTTATTGGAGTAAAATGTGTCTTCCGAAACAAGTGTGATGAAAATGGAATAATACTAAGAAATAATTCTAGATTAGTTGTTAAAGGCTATAATCAATAATAAGGGATAAACTATGAAGAAACCTATTCTCCGATAGCTATACTGGAATCTATCCTTATTCTACATTCCATTACGACATTTCATAACATTAAATTTTATCAAATTGATGTTAAATGTTCTTTTCGTAATTAATATGATTAGGAGGATGTTTTTGTTTAGAAAACTCTTGGTTTTGAAGATACAAAACATCCTGAACATGTATTCATACATAGAAAAGCTTTATATGGACTTAAACAATCCCCTAGAGCCTTGTATGATAGACTTACATGATTTTTTTACAAAACAATTACATTAAAGGAAATTCGGATCCAACCCTCTTTATAAATATAGATAATAAAAATGTTTTGATTCATCATATAAATGTTGATGACATTATATTTGGTTCAACTAAGTAATCTTTAACTGATTTGTTTGAAAATCTAATGCAATCTAAGAATGAAATGAGTATGATGGGTGAGTTGACATTTTTTATAGGTTTTAAAATTTCTCAAAAACCAGAAGGAACATATATATATCAACATAAGTATATCAAAGCTCTTATTAATAATTATGGATATGAAAACAATAAGAGTACTAGTACTCCCATTGGAACCTCCAATTCAATTGATCATGATGAAGCTGGGAAACCTGTAGATCAAATATCATTTAGATGTATGATAGAAGTCTACTATAGTTGAAATCTAGTCATCAAGACTTAATGTTTTCAGTATTCATATGTTCCAGATATCATTCCAATCCTATGGAATCTCATTTAAAGGCAGTGAAATGAATTTTTCTCTATTTAAAGGGAACTGTTGATTTAGGACTCTTTTATACTTCTGGAAATGATTTTTTTATATGATTTTTGGATGATGACTTTTGTGGATGTAGAATGGATAATAAAAGTACATCCAAAACTTTTCATTTCTTAGGATATTCATTAGATTCTTAGTCATGATAAAAGCAACACTCCGTAGCACTTTCCATCACTGAAGCTGAATCTGTAGTAGCTAGATATTGTTGTGCTCCAGTGTTGTGGATGTAATACACACTATCGTGCAAAACACATAAATATTAAGTATCATTTTCTTAAGGATCACACACAAAAAACAGATATCATTTTTTAATTTATTAGAATGCAAGATCAACTTGCTGATATTACCACAAAACCATTACCCACCGATAGATTTGAATACATTAAACAAAATTTCGGAATGATAATCGTAAGGTAATCTTCCATATTAACTTTTTATTGAAACCTATCTCCTTACAGTAAGAAACTCATATTAATAGTGGGAGTAGATTTTCTTGTTAGTAAAAAATTTTCTTTTCAATGTTCAAAATTTTCGTAATCAAATTTTTTGTAATCAGATTTTTTTTCATAATCTATTTTTCATAATCAAATTTTTTTTAGAATCAAATTTTTTCGAACTCAAAATTTTCATTAAAATTTTTATCATGTTTAATGTTCTTCAAGAAGAATTTTTCTCATTACAAATAATTTTCCTTGAAATCTGAATGTTATGTTTTCTTTCTCAAATGTTCGTTATCATCTTTTTACGTTTTGGTATTTTTGTATTTTTTTAGAAAATATTTCAGATTCACTTTTCCGTAAATCCAAATGTTTATCTTAAAAACCTTAAATGATCAGATGCTACCAAATCTCTTCTTCAGCAATCATCTCAACCCTCAGATTTGATCAGGAGTTTTTTTAAAAATTGGATCAATCTAAGAGGTTGAACCATAATCTCAAATGCCAATATAAGGACCCACTGTTGGTTGTCCCACATAAATCTTCAAAGCCTTCATGTGCTAAAGTTCTACCCCACTACATAAGGTCATTCTGGATCTTATGGTTTTCCATAGTTTCAAATTTCTATGGAAACCTCTCCTCAGAATGAAATGTCGACTGTAAAGGAAATATGTGAATGGAAGATATACAAAGAATGGTTAGTCGATCCTAATGTTTTTCCAAAGTATGATTCATTATTTCAAAGAACATCAAGCTGAATGGATAAGAAAAATTATATATATCAAAATAAAAGGCGAAGGATTTAGTTTATCCAGAGTTATTGGTTGTATTTTAAGAATCAGTAAGTTTATTCAACGAATTATGGAGAGAAAAGTTTTCCATCAAGATAAATAGAATGACCTACTCCATTTACTACACCAATTATGCAAATATGATTGGAATTCCTAGTGAAGGTGAAGCTCAATTTTTCACACATAAATTACCAGATGTATCAGGTTCGTTTTATAAGTAAAAGGATTTGGAGTGACTTGGATTAAAAAAGTAATGACTAAAAAGATTATACATCTGTCTACAAATGTCTAGATTCATGAATTGTGGGTTCAAGGTTATATCATTCAGATAGAAGGGGATAAGGATTCCCTCATGAAAAGTGACATCTATATTCTATATTTCATGGTGAACCATAGGAAGATAACCTTGTTCAAGAATATCTTCGTATCAATTTAGAATATCAAGAATGGAAATTTGAAGACTCAAATTATCATGTGTCCAGTCATTCTTTACAAAATTATTATTAATTGTCTTCAATCATTCAAAATCCCATGCAGTTCTAAGACATGAAATTAAAAGGTTATAATGCTTAGCGACGATACCTTTTAAGAATGAAGGTTGGATTCATTTATAAATCTGGAGGTTTTTATGATTTGTCTAAATCTGAAATAGAATCTCTATCAAAGAAACTAGAAGTGGATGAGACATCCAAAATGGGTGGAAGGAAGAGGAAGAACAAGAATCGAAATAGAAATAAAAAATACATGCGGCTATGGAAACTCATTAATCACCCCCTTAACCAAAGAAGCAAAAGACATCACCTGATTAAGTAGTGTCTAAGTATAGAGAGGACATGATGAAAAATAAGGAAGGGGAGACTACTTTTGGATTGGATGCTACTGAGGAGAAACCATTAAATTTAACGGTTAATGAAGATCTTGAGAAGAAAGGGAAAAAAAGAAGCAGAGGACGAAAATTTCTGAAGCCGAGATAGTTCAATCCCTTGTTAAGGCTGCTGATAAAGTCTCTGAACACACCCAAGTAATTGGATAATTTTTGAAAGAAACAATCCCTGTGACTCAAATAAAGAAGGTAGTAATTTCAGAACTAGAACAAGAAGAAGAAACTATAAAAGTGGAACAAATAGAAGAAGAAGTAGAAGAAGAAGTAGATGATGAAGAAGAAGAAGGAGGAAGTGGAGGTATTGAAGTGACAATAATAAAAGTAGTGGATTATCATGAGAAGGATATTCCTTATGATAAAATTTCAATCTGAACTTCTAAAGACAAATCATTGAAACGTGCTATTCCAGTAAAAGAATAAAAAGGTTAGGAGGAAGTGAATAAGATATCTAAAGAAGAAATTAGCATCTATGACTTCATTAAGCAAGAGGATATTATGGCAGGTGATGAGAAATAAATCCATGAGGAATATAATATTGTTAAGTTATCTGATAGTGAGCATGAATCACCCAATGTAGAAGAGACTGTTTTGAGGTATTATAACAGAAAACACATGTTGGTTGGTCCACCTAGTAAATTGTTTGTAAAAAAGAAATATGTTGGTGCTTCATCGAAGTGGAAAGTTGAAGAGTTATAAAAATAATCCTCACAAAACAAACATTTTGATTTGGAATTTTCCTCTCATGGACATGATTTTTTTTAAATATTTGAAGATGTTATATGATAAAATTCTCTTATTTATGAGTATAGACTCGAGGTGCCAGATGCAGAAGCACACATTTAATTAGAAATAAGATTCAGTCTCCATGCTTATGGATAAGTTTGAAAATCTTGAGACAGATTTCAAAACCATATTCCTTTAATATGAAGCTCATAAAAGATCATGAAAGAAGATTACAAGTTGATCAAGGAATAAAATTGATAATATGAGAGTATTCTTTGAATTTCAAGATAATGTGAAATATTCTTTTGACACTTAAGATGTGAAGCTGAATGACATTTCTATGAGTTTTGAGGAAAATATGGCTCTAGAACAGACTACCCAGAATAAATAAGTTAAGGACTCAATGGATAACTTAATTTAGTGGCTATGAATTGGAAGAGTGAAAGAGATCTCAGAATTTAGTTTGAAGAAAATATTTTTAAGAAAGAAGAAGTTTTTAAGGCTCAGGTAGATATTCTTAATGCTCAAGAAGAAAAGCTAAAAGCCTCAGAGAAGAAAAATAATGATTAGGATCAGCTACTCAGGCATATGTAAGAAGATCACAAAGAGATAAAGAAGGGGAGAACCATTGTAAAGAAGTTGATGACGAATGAGAAAGAAGGATAATTCTACCCCATTCTGATATTTTGTTTTATTTTATTATTTGTACAAATTCTTTCAATCATAATGGAATTTTTTTCATGTTCTTCATATATATGTAGTTTTTTAGTAATAAATTTTCAGGTACCATATTTTTATCCATTCTCTTTATTCCTTTTTGAAAATCACAAGGTGGGGGAAGGAATGATAAAAATAATTCTTTGTAAATAAGAGATTTCCCTTAGTAGGGGGGTGGGTTCATCTAAGGGGAATCAATTATTAAAGAATATTTTCATATACAATAAAATGTAAAATATCATTAAGGAAATCAAGAATACGATCCACATGGATATAAAAACCTTAGTGGTAGTTAGTCATAATCACTATGATTCATATGTAAATGTTGATAATTTTTATTTTATGTTCATAAAGAAAAACTATTTTTCCTTATATTCTTTTTTGTATGGATGTTTAGAATTTCCATAAAGGGAGAGATTGTTGAGTCATTAAGGTTTCCTTATGACTTTTCCATTCCCCTATGTTTTGAAAATCATAAATACTCTATCTTAATGAAAATAATTTATTCCTAAGAAATATCATAATAAGGAAAATTTTACTTCCTCAAAGAAATTTAATCCTTACCTATGTTTTCATTGTCCATTTTATAGTCTCTCTAAATCTAACTCTTTTTATTTATAAAGGGTAAAATTCAATTTCATATCTAAAACCATGGAATCCTCTAAATCCTTGGTGATGGAGTATTCTATTTTCAGATTCCGAATTCTCAGGAAATCAGAATCAAAATTCTCTAAAATCCAAAATCTGAATTCTCTAAAATTCAGATTCTGAATTCTCTAAAAATAAGGTACCAAATTCTATGAAATCTAGAATTTTAATTCTATGAAATTTTTGTTTCTAATTTGATGGAATTTAGATTTTGAATTCCTCAAAATTCAGATTCTGAAATCCTCAGAATTCGGACTTCTAATTCCCTTGAATTTGGACTCCTAATTCCTCTATATTTAGTCTCTGAATTCCTCTTAATTACGACTCTGAATTCCACAGAATTTTGACTCCAAATTCATCAGAATTTCGACTCTGAATTCCTCTAAATTAGGACTCTGAATTCCTTATAATTATACTCCGAATTCCTATTAATTCATACTCTAAATTAATTAGAATTCAGATTCTGAAATCTATAGAATTCAGGTTCTGAATTATTTGGAAAACCGAATCCAAATATCCATGATTTATAGTCTTCAAATCATTATTCACTTAGTCTCCAAACTTTTATTTTCCCCTTTGACTCTAAAAAAATATATTTGGTTATGAAACCTTATATTACTTACACCTATTAAAGTTATGAAATGATGTCATACATTTTATTTCTAACTAACCGTTGTTTGAGTGAAACGTGTATAGGTCCCTCTGAAATTCAAGGAAAATTTGACTGTTGGAGGAGGGAGTAGACTGTTGGAGAAGTGATTATACATAGGAACTCATTTGAACAAGCTCATCACTGACTCAATCACTCTAGAGATTGCATGCTACTGAAGTGATTTCTAGAGAGAGAGAGACTATCTCATGCCTTGTGCATACTGAACATCTTGTTCCACTTTCTTTGTGTGACTCTGATTGTTGTTGTGTACAATCGAGGACTTCCGAGGATAGGAATACAGAGGTTCCAACTACAGTAATGTTCGGGGACTTTTGTATATAGGAAGATAGAGGTTCTGACTTCCTTAATGTTTTAGGACTTGCAGATATAGCAAGACAGATTACGATATTCCTATAGAGGGATGACCCTAGTGTGTGTCGAATAGTCTTTCTTGATAGTATAAATCAAGGGATCTTTATCCAAGGTTGTCAGACACCCTACTCTTTGTGTTAAAAGATTTCATACATGTTACTTCTTTTTATTTCATGACTATTTCCATTTTATTTTGATATAGGTAGACATTATAACCTTCTTATACATTCATGTTCTTTTGTATACTATGATAAGTAAGATTGTATACGCTTTAAGGTAGACTCTTTTTCTTGTAAAATTTTCTTATGTTTCAATTTTCGGAACCATATATTCGGAACCTAGCAGGTTTTTAGAACTAAAAATCATCTTGTGAATTTACCATATTTAACCTTATTAAACATATTTTTCCTTAAGGTAAAAAAATAAGTTTTTAAACAAAAATTTCACCCGTCTCTTGTAATTGAGCATCTACATTCATATTTTGATCCTACAACCAGCTAAGGAATATGACAATTAGAGCAGTGGAAATTGAAATTCAGTCAATGTTGTCTATGTTGGTCCCTTATATTCTAATGAAATGCATGAGACAATAGACGATGTTTCTATTGGTGTTAAATTAAATTAGAATGGAAATACATCTGAACCTATTCATCAGGTTGGTAGATCTAATTTGATTGTCATGAAATACACTGGAGAGGAGGGGAAACACCATGGTGATCCATTTGTTGTAGACTTTTTAAGAAATTTTACATAGGTAGAGGGTTCTATGAAATTTGATTTTCAGTATAGCATGGATTATTTTCAAGAGATTCTAAATATCTCAATTATTTCAGGGGTTTCTAGTAATTGGGGAAATGTTTTTGATGATGGAAGTGAAAAGGAAAAGTAGATGGTCTTATTCGACACTACTCACCTCTGATCCACATGAATCAATGCCCATGTTTCCATTATGGATGTCGTTCCAAATGGAGAGGTAAAGATGGTGAGAATTGAAGGTTTATCTCTGATTCCTCAAAAAATAAGGATGTGAAAAGATTACACCCATCTACCCAAAAATTTGTCTACAATGTCATATTCAAAGGCATCAAAATTCTAGCTTAGTACAGAGGAGAAAATGTCCAAGGAAAGGATCCTTGGGATCTTCAATCAAGGTAATTCATAGTTGGAGTTGGAGACTAATGATGATGCCGATGATTATGACTATGATTAGGGAAATGATCCTTCTTTTCTATACATAGTATTCTTTTCTGGATGAGGGCATGTCCCTGTCTTTTTTCTTACGTGATTATACTATTTTTCTTTCACCATTAATAAAATGTCATGAACTTTTGATTATGTATAGAACTTGTTCATATATATTTATTTAATAAAACTCAACCATTTTTCAATATTTCAAATTTGTACACATTTTTAATCATTAAATTTCACTCAATTTTTACATGAAACATTTAAAATTATATATTCAGTAATAATGTTAAAATTTTATTTATAATCAAATATTTATTAATTAATAAATTTATGAATGTATTTTTATTATATTTTTAAATTTATAAATTTATAATTATATATAAATAAATATTTTTTAAGAAAGTATATATATATATATATTTCAATAATTATAAAATTATTAAAAAAATTATTTAAGAAATTAATATATTTACTATATATATTATATATATATATTTATTATATATATATATAAATATATAAATATATATAATTCTATAAATATGTAAATATATATATCTTTAAAAGGATTTGTATAATTATTAATAAATAATTGTATATTTAAATAATTTTAAAACTATAATAAATATATTTAAATAATAAATATATTTACAATATATATATATATTATATATTTATATTAATATATATAATTATATAAATATATTTATAAGATAAAATATATAATTATAAATATATTTACAATTATAAAAAAAATATTATTTTGTAAAAAGTATTTATATAATTATAAATAAATATTTATATATTTTAATAATTTTAACATTATAATAAATATATTTAATATATATATATATGTAGATAATTTTACAAATACCATTATAATCATATACAAATACTTATAAATATGTTTACAAATAATTTTATTTATAATAATAATTATAAATCCTTTTTCTGCTCTAAAATTTTAGCACTAATATGAAATCCATTTTTCAATGCTTCTTTAGTGATGATAAACATGTACCTTTTATCAATGATAAAATTAATTGATAAAAGGTATCCTTGTTAGAATTAAATGTTTAGCACTTATATAGATAGATTTTATCCACACTTGTTAATTTGGCGACCGTAAATGGTGTCTTTATTAGTGCCTTTTGGGAAGCTTTGATAAAACTCTCCCTAGTCTATTTATAAGAACCCTAAATAAACTTATTTTATTCAGGATTCTCAATATTTCATGGAATTCCACTGATTCCGACACTCATCCTTGAACTTCTCTCAAATGAATCATTCCTTGAATCCAAGGTATGTTTTTTATTTATCCTCTCTTGTTACATGCTTGTTCGTACTTTGTGGTTTGAGTTATTGAATTTTTTTTCTTGTCTTGGTGCTATATTGGCTTCCTTTTTTGGGGTATCTAATCATTATCATTAAACAATTACTTATTTTACATTCCTGGATGATCGAAACCTCCCTATTAGAAGTCAAAAATCCCCTGGAAATATGTAATTCCCCAACACTAGAAGCCCACATCCAATGCTTTAGTTTATTATATTGGCATATATACATGATTTTAATCTTAAATCACAAATCGTGGTGGTGGAATCATGTCGTGGTGGTGTCATTCGACTTCATGGCCTCAACCATCTCAGCGTTTAGCATTGTTGCTGGCCAGTTTTTCGACCAATTCCATCTTGCTGGATAGGGATTCCAATGGCGGCGTGGTGTTGGTCCGACGACCATGTCCCAGCTTCCGTGATCTAGCGGTGCTGATTCATCTTCGGTTGTGCTTTGGGTGGTTTTTCATGGTCTCCAAAGGCGATTTGGATGGAGACGATGAGATTTGGGTATGGATTGCAATGGGGCTTTCTCCATGTTCCTGGGTGATGATTTTTTGTTCATTTTTTTGTTGTATTCGTATTTTATTTTGGGATTTATGTTGTTAGTGAGTTTTTGTGGTTATGATTTTGTGGTGTTTTGTGAAATATACTATGATCTGAGGAGATGGTGGTCGAGGACCTAAGGCGGCCCCATTTTGATTGTATTTAGGCCGAAGAATACATCCAGAGTCATGAGAGTATAAGGTGATTTCCACTTCCATTGAACCGACTGACAGATTTTGTGATTGTGTACATATCTCGAACTTGTTGAGTTTGATGGTTTTTTGGACGATGATTCAGTTTGTTCTCATGTCTTTATATGCAAGATTGAGTTTGGATTTTGTTTATTTAAGTTGATATGCTAGCGTTTGGGTGGCTATCAATCCCGTGTTGTTTTTGTCCCTTGTTTTTGTTTCATGTCCGGTTTTTTGGATGTTTATCTTGTGTAGCTTGTTGTGAAACTATTATTGATTTTGATTTGATGGATTGAATTTCGTGGTGAAACTATTAATAAATTTTGGTTATGGTGGTTGGGTTTTGTGGATGTATAGGAGTAGTTATTGATATTTTGGAAAGGCTTTCGGTGTTGCAATGTGCTATGGATCCAAATCTCCTGATTTTATTGTGAGGGAGATCGAGAATAAATTGAATATTGAACATGGTTTTCTGCAACAGAATTGTACATGGGCATTATCTGTTATTGGATTTTGGATTGATTTTTCCAGACATTCTACATGGAAATGCCTCATATGAGGATTAGAGAAGGTTATTTCATCATGCCTAACTAATCGGATTTGGATGTTTGAGAGGGTATGGCTCAGCCATATGTACCAGGCCAGTGCACTAGCGCGAGATAACTAGCTGAAGAGGCATGCAATGATGGAGGCTTTCTATAATGATATTGATGTTGGGGAGGGGTATTTCCAAGTAGTATTGTTCTAGGTTTTGACCTTTGAGTTATGTTGATGTCCCTACATCCTTGAAGCCATGTGAGGTTTCCCTCTTTTTCCTGAAAATGAGGTATATCCAAAAAAAGTTAAAAAATTTAGGCCTTCAGTCCATTCAGTCTGTTAAGCAGTTTTGGAAAACCAGATTAAAGACATTATACCATTATTTCAATTTTAAAACAAAAAACATAACAAATTAATATAATTATCATCCTTGAACTCATTCAAGGATATCTTCCTTATCACCGGGGGAATATATAACCAATAAAAGGGTGGTATCAAATTCTTAGTAATGGTAAGTACATCAGAAGAAATAATTAATCAATGAGACCAAATCTTCATTAAAATTTCAAAAACTGAAAACAATTTTGATATTGATTATTCATTAATGATCTTACATTACTCTCACTATATAATTTTTACTTAAAAATGATTAATTTTCAATCAATGTTTATGTTTTGATAATAAACACTTAAGAAGAAAATAGTTCAAGTACCTCAAATTAAAATACATTATAATATTTTGATAATTTCATTCAAAATAATATTAAAAATTATGTGATTATTCTTTTTTTACTGTTACTATTGAAAATTAAAACATATAATTATATGAGATATTCAGCTAATTCATCAAATATAAGGGCCATATAGACCCCAAAGAAAGGCCCAACAAATCTATTGGGAAAACAGGAACAACCCTGATGATAAAATTTCAAGGATCATCCCAAATTCCAAATTTAATGAAACTTCTGAATATATTCCTTAAGATCCAAATGAATAATGTATAAAAATTGTAAGACCCAAATATTCCAAAAAGGTACCCAACTGATTCTTTGAAGTCGAGGCCAGCATTCTATCTAGACATTAAAAGCAGTACACAATACATACCTTTTATCCAGATATAGGCATATGATTGAATTGATATTTTATAGTATGAAATCTATGATATAGGAAACAAATTTTTTGAAGAAATAGTTTGGATTTGAGGTCATAGTTCTCACCTTAAATGCATTCACATTTATTCTAGAGAAAAAATAAACACAAAAATTGATAACAACACGTGGTTTACTAAAAAAAACCGTAATATTAGCTCCAAAAGTTCATTGGCCATAGAATTTTGAGGGTTTAAATTCCACATAAATGTATATGACTTTTATAAAGATGATAACTCAATATTATTTAATATGGTGACCAATATTAAGATCTCGTTGGATGGAAATATTTGGAATGCAGACACCCCGACATTGTGGGATATAAATACAACAACTCTTCTCCATAAAGGAGTGGACATTTTAGAATATAAGGGGAAACATTGGAATGACTAAAGCCTTTCCAAAGGTATGGAGGTACCTTTGAAACTTATGTTTTTCACTTTAGATACATTTCCACCTCTTTCTATTTTCATGTTTTTTCCATTCCTTTTCATTTATAATCTTGTATGTGTTTTGTTGTAAGTTTGTTTTAATACTAATGAAATTTTATTCATCATCTATAATTCACATCTACCATATGTAGTTTAATATTATCGTTCTTAAAATTTATTAAATCAAGTAAAATACCAATCTCATCTTTATCGTTCTCATTCAATCGAAATTGTGTTTTTAACCATCATTACCATCTGTGTGTGTGTTCGGAAAACTAATATTTTCTTATCCTATTATTTTCATTCTATTTAAAAATAATCATCATAAATATATTTTATTAGATTAATAACCATATAAATGGATGAGTAAATCATTCATTTGGGTGAATCATGATTTTGGGATATTGAGTTATTGCTAGCTTTTTTTCATTGAATACACTTTAGGTTAAAATTGTGTATGTTAAACTTAAAATATCATCAATTAATGAAATATTTTATTTAAAAAGTGGATTCCATGGATTATTGGAACCATATATACACTCTAAATAAAATGTTTTATTTTATATTAGAACTTTACTTATGTTATGGATTATATTAAAGTCATAACACTTGATAATTATGATCAAATTTATATTGTGAAGTAGAATTTAATTTAATACAATATAAAGAAAATATCAAGGATATTATAATTTTATGTACAAAATAATGAAATCACCCAAATATTTATCAAAATTTTAAATGAAACATCATCCATCAATCAATTTAATTAAGCTTTGTAAACACCCCCCCCCCCTTCAAGAGAGAAAACAAATAAAATCAACTATTAAAATAAAATACCAACACTGGGGATTCAACCGGAGTGCCACCATACACATTAAATGAGAACTGGACATTGGAGCGATAGATAGTGGGAATTGTCCATACTTCATATGGAGTTTTTCTGGGGATTGTTCATTAATTAGTTGGTAGTTTTTGGATTTTATAATAAAAGAAAAGCAAAATAAAAAAATAATTCAAAAAAATATAAAAAACACAAAGAAAAACCTTCCTTCCTCATCCATCCAAATTTTCTTTGAATTCCCCATATCCTTCATAAAAATCCGTAGGATTTTTTTGACCCTGAAATCGTGTGGAAACTTCACCGACTAAGGAGGAAAAAAAGGGATAATAACAAAAGTTTTGGTACAATTTATTTAGATATGGTCAATCGTAGGGACCAAACACTTAATGAAATCACAACCATCGATATAAATTAACAAACCCTTAGTATTATATATCAAAAAATCAAGGATGACTTTGAACACAAATCAGGTTTGATACATCTTCAACATAATTTCCATGGGCTAGCCTATGAGGAATCATTTCTTCAACTCAAATAATTCCAATTGGTGTCCTCTACCATGAAGCCTCAAGGGGTTTCTAAGGAACAAATAAAACTTTTATAAATCCGTATAACCCTAGATGAATCCACAATGTCATGGATCTAATACACCCCTCTTGGTTTCATAACCACATATATTGAAATGAAGCGTCTCTTTTTAGAAAAATTCTTTCTCACTTCTAGAACCGCTTATTCTGATAGGAAATAAGTTGTATGTTTCAACTCCCTAATGAATCACTCCATGAGAACTAGGAGAGGTTTGAAAATATTTTGGCAACCTACCCACACCACCAAATCCCTGACTGACTCGTGATCTAATACTATTAACGAGGTTACTTTCTATGGAGAGAACACGTATTGATGCCTCAATTTGCAGTGCTCTTATTGAAAAAACATCTATAATGGAATGAGATACCATATGTAATATGGGTGAAAACACGAATCAATTCCATGCATGAGAACATGCTCATGTAAAACAAGATCATGAGAATTAATTAATATTTCCCAAAAAAAATGATCAAGTGGATGGGTGAAATTACAGTTCTTGTGAGACAACTAGGTGTGTATTCCAAATACCCATTCTCATCTTCACTACAATCTATGTTCCCTGGATCTGTCAAAAAACTGTGGAATATACAGCTCACTAGCTCATCTAACCGAAACATTTCCACATCTTTAAGATGATCCATATGATCCTTATAGTCTAATAGATCTCAATGCAATAGATGTTTAGTGGAACACTATCCCTCAACAATTAAGTCAGTTTATTAGAAATCTCAACCGACCCCACTCCAAGCCCACTTTTTCTTCTTATAACCCATGCTTCAGTACAATAATATTGTTTCCCATCCCCCTCAGTTCCCTAATTATAATTTAAACCAATTGAAATATGGTCAAGGTGGTGTTAACATCTATCAACCTTATCCTCCTGTTCCTCATCCTCAAAGGAGAAATAATCCTCTTACTCCTCATGGATTACACTATCATAATGAGCCTTCCCAATTCCCAACCCAATACAGGAACTTTCCAAATATCCAAAATCAAGGTAATCCTAAAATAGGACAAACCTATTCTTCTAAAAAATAAAGGGAAATGATTAAGTAATATCTTTCCTACTTAACCCATTATAGCCTCAAAAACATTGAACCATAAATTATTCAACTTTCACACATCTTTATCTAGTAGATGTCCCCCAATTATTCCCAACACTCATATCAACCATTACCCAAATCTAGTGATAATGTATGTGCAATTTCACTTCGATGATGAAAAAAATTTTCCATGACTCAAGATGGATCCTAAAATATTGCATTAAATGATGATATGGAAAAAGAAAAGTTAAATACACATAAAAAGAACTAGAATACGCTCCCTCTCCTCCTTCCATTCCTAAATAGAAACAAATACCTTTTTCTTAAATCCATCTACAATTCAAGGAAGTCATTTGATACAAATCTTAAGAAGCTCGACATATTCAGTCGTGTTGAGGTCAACATTCCCTTCATAGATTCTATTAAACAAATACCAATGTATGAAATGTTTCTTATTGAATAGTGCACCCATATTAGACAAGTTAATATCATTGATAATGATTCACCCAAGAATTCCATATTGATGAAGTGTAAAGATCCAGTAACCATTACGGTTCCATGTCTAATGAGGAGCTACAACTTCGTGTATGCACTCATTAACCTAGGAGCCTCGATAAATGTCATGCCCAAATCCATATTCTCTAACATTGGTCTTGGTACCTTTCACCTAATGAGTGTTTTCATCTAGTTAGCAACTCAATGAAAAACCAGTCCTGAGGGAATAATTGAGGATGTCTTTGTCTATATTAAGGACCTTATATTCCAAGAAAATTTTTATGTCCTTGAAAGATAATGTGAGATGAAGTCATATTGATCTCCCATTATTATAAAAGTCAATTCCTCTTGAAATTTATAAATATGATTAATTTCTTTGCAGGTATAGTATCCATGTAATTTAGTGGCTAATTAGTCATGTTCAATATTTTTCCATCCATGAGATACCCATCAAAGGATCACTCTACCTTCTCAATCCATATTTCCGAGGACACTTTTGAGAGTCAATTGAACCCTATTTCATCTTGTTCATCATTTTATAATTAAATTGTAGATTTTGATATTTTCAACATGATTAACTAAATAATTAATGGAGAAGTTAAGGTTGACCATTCATTCATACCCTCAATCAATCTATAGGATCCTAAAAATGATTTTTAATCCCATCTCAAATCTGATATCTACTGTTTCACCTTTGAAAATATTGAGGAAAATAATCTAGAACCAACTAAAATACCTCTCGTATTCTTATGTTATATATCCAAAAAATAAAGGATTAAACTGATCTAAAACCCCTTCCAACACACCTAAAAGATGAATTACTTTTCCATGATCACTCTAATCCTGTCATTATATCTCTTGCACTAAAACCGAGGAGTCTATACTTTTTCATTTTCTAGAGGAAAAAAACAATCCTTATTTTGGAACCTATATGAAATACAAAGAATCAACCATGCCTGTTTCATGCATCACATTCATCTTGAAGAATAATCCAAACCAAACATACAACTATAAATATGACTCAATCCACTCATATTGGAGGTGGTTAGGGAGGATATCACCAAGCTTCTGTGAGCAGGTATTATCCACCCAATTTCTGATAGTTAATAGGTTAATTAAATTAATGTGGTACCTAACAAGGGTGGGATAACTATCGTCAAAAATGGACATTGATAGGTTGTTAAAAATTAAGTGTAAAACAAATGGTGGGTGTTCTTTGATTATGAAAAACCGAATGCAGAAACACGAAAATATCACTAACCACTTCTATTCCTTTGTCAAAATCTAGAATTATTATCCAAAATGTCATACTATTGCATTATTTATAGATACAATGACTACTTCAATATCCCAATCACACTTTAGGACCACGAAAATACTATATTCACATTCCCCTCTAAAATATTTTCATGTTGAAGAATTCCTTTTGGACTTTTCACTGCTCTTGAGTAATTCTAAAGGTGTATGCTAATTATATTTTCTAAAATTAATTAAGACTGTCATGGAGGTATTCATGGATTAATTTACCATTTATGGGGAATCATTTTAATCCTTATTGTATTCAATCTCTCTATTACTTCAAAATTTTTCCAAATGTATCATTTTTCTGAATTTTGAAAAATTAAAATTTACGATTACTGATGGGATATTATTGGGAACATAATTTCCCAAGAGTATTCAAGTAAATCCTTCCAAAATTGTGGTGATCCAATAAATTCCTCAAGCCACATTATTTTTATACGTCCATGCATTCCTTGGTAATGTCTATTTCTATTAGAAATTAAGCCGATATTTAGTATGATTTCCCTCCCACTCACTTATCTACTCTAAAATGACCTTAAATTTCATTTCTATGAGGCTTTAAAAAGTTCCTTCATTGAACTCAATGATGTTCTTACATATTCTCCAATAATCGAACCCCCATATTGATCTATAGCGTTTTATTTGATGTTTTTTTTCTTCTAATAGGGATATTAGGGACGTTCTTGGACAAAGAAGAGAAAAACATCCATCATTTCATCTATTAGGCCTCAGAAACATTGGATAAAATATAATCTCACTAAACATTGACCAATAAGGAACCTTTTTATATGGTTTTCACTTTGTATAAATTCAGACCTTATCTCTTAGGTTGCAAAATCATCATTTTTATAGACTATTCGTATTAAATGTTCATACTCAAGAAAAGTGATTCCAAAACAAGGCTAACAAGATGGATCCTAGTGATCTAAGAGTTTGAAGTTGTGATTAATGATTTATCTATAAAATAAATCCATATTGATGATCAACTAAGAAGAATTTATAATTCTTCTCATTCTAAAATAAATGATACTGAATTTCTAACTCAATCACTATCATCTCTCACTCTAATGTTACCATGGTATGAAATAATTTTGAATTAAATGGTTGGTATATTCTTTCCTAAAATGTTTTCAAAAGAACCAAAACTAAAGCTGATATGTGATTATAAATTCTATTTTTGGATGATAATAAATTTTTTTTAAATTGTGGCAGACATGGTAATAAGATATGTGTCGATAAAGATGAGTATTCCTCCATATTATAATTTAGTCACTCAATGCCTAGTGGTGGAAAATTTTGACCATAAAAGACCTATAAAAAGGTCCTTGACAAAGGATTCTTCTATATTTCACTATTCAAGGACTCACATGAGTTCTTTAAATCATGTACCACATTCCAAAAGATAGAAAAATTTTCTAAACGAAATGAAATTACAAAAAATACTTTAATATTTTGTGAGATACTCAATGCATTGGGAATAAATTTTATTAGACCATTCCCATATTCTAATTTATAATCACACATTATTCTTGTAGTAAATTTTGTGTCTAGGTGTGTCATGTACAAACTCAATAGACATTATGATTCTCGTACTATTAGTGAGTTCCTAAAAAACCAAATCTTCCATATGTTTGGAACAATACATGCTTTGATATGAAACTTGGGAACTTATTTTAATAATAATACCATGAAATATATTTTGAAAATGAATGAGGTTGTGCATAAATCATCAACTTCATATCACCCCCAATAAAATGGAATGGATGATCTTTCTAACAGAGAATTGAAATGAGTTCTTAAGTGACTTTTAAATCCCACTAGAAAAGACTGTCCTGAATGAATTTTTGAAGAAATTTGGAATTATCAAAATGCCTATAAAAAAACCATTGGGATGTATCCATTTATGCTTATTTTCAATAAATCATGTCATTTAATGTTTTAAATACAAAATATGTCATTGTTTGCTATCCAAACATATACTTTTAACTGTGAGAAATCTAAAGAAGAGATATTATTAAATTTTAATGAACTGGAGGAGCTTCATCTCGATTCATATGAGATTTCAAACCTCTATAAATAGAAGGCCTAGAAAATTAATAAAAAACACATCCTGTGAACGGTATTCCATGATGGTTGAAAAGTATTTCTCTTCAAATATCAATTTCAATTTCACCTAGGTAAGATTAAATCTCACTGGGAAGGTCCTTTTATTATTAAAAATGTATACCCATTGGGTGTTGTGAATGTCCAAGACCCCTTTTCCAAAAGAACCTTCATGGTAAATGTACATTAATTAAATCAGCACCGTGAGTGGAAACCCACCCCAAGAACCACATCGACCTCCATTGACCTGCCACTAGATGTACACACAAACCCACAAAATTCAAACTATAGGGAACCTCTTTCCCTTTAACTACATATTTCACTATTCTCCCTCATTATATCACTCTCCCTTTCCATATTTCATCTTCTTCCACAATAGTTCATTTTTACCACTTTATTTATCAAAACTTTTTTTCTTTCTATTTTATGTGATTTTTTATTTAAAACAGACCAAAAAAACTAAAAATACTAAAAAATAAAAATAACAAAAAATATTCGTAATTAGTCATGATAAAATTTTCAAAATTTTATCTATCCTTTATGAGAGTATAATGACTTGTTTTAATCTCAATCATTTTTCCTTTTCATTAGTAATTTAGATAAATAATTTTTTTTCAAGGCCAATAAATATTGAATGGTCAATTTTGTATTTGGAAAATGATTCTTTCCAAACCATGACGAATAATATTAGCTTTTATGCCAAGGTCACCTATGACCATATTTTCATTTTGTATGTTTTTAACCCTTAATTTTGAGTCTTGAGTTTTTTAACCTTCGAGGATAAGTTCCTATATTAGAATACATTAATATGATAGAGAAATTTTCTGAACCATATGATAATCACAATAGAAAAATAGCCTAATATTTCCCTTTCATTGATCCTCATTTTGAGATCCCCTTAGATCATATGAAGACATTTTTTTATAGACACATTTAAATCCCAGTATGTTTTCCAACCTAACATCTACATGAATTTTCATTGGAAAAATTATTTAATTTTATGCATGGGGGAATGGTTTTCATTTTAGGTATCCATTTCTTAATTTTCAGAACATTTTCTAATTCTTGTGGGAAAAATATATTTATTTTTTGGGGATAGGTTTTAATTTAGTGAGTTTTAGAAATTTATATAACATTATGACAGATTGTACAAATTTTATTGACAAGAGTTCCAAAAAATTATATGAAAAAAAAGAGAATGTCTTGAGTCATGAGCGGTTAAAAATCACACTTCCTAAACCTCTGATTTTGTTATAACTATTAAGATTAGTGTCATGAAGAGAAAAAACAAGTGTTGGAAGATGAGTGTGATATTTGTTTCTAGATAAACATTAAAAAAACAATAATGAAAAAAAGAACACTTATGTCATTGGCATAATTTTTTTTAATATTTAATATTTTAACCCCCTTCCAATTTTCTTAAACGTCTATATGATTTTTCACAAATTTATGCCATTAAAAATATGTGTTTCTGTTTCTTTCTGTTTTTAATTTATAAAAGTGTTCATTTTTTCCTCATGTTATTGTTTTACCCCTCTTTTCCACTCTATTAGACATTATATTACAACCATCCCATAGCCACTAAAACCCCCAAATTAAACCTCTTGATTCTTGTGCACATTAGAATGGGTTATGAAAGATGAGATATATTAAAATTATTATGATTTCAATTTCAGTTAGTGAATGAGTGAACCTCTATAAATATATTTTTATCATATTGAGAGGATTGAGCTATGAGTTCCCAACTTTTCCGTTTCTAATTTTTATCATGATAAATGAATTTACATTGGAACAATTTTGTAAAAATTATTTTTGGAATTTATTATGGATAGGTATGATTTTTTAGACCCACCCCCCTAAGAGGAGAATAAATGATAGTTTATTTGGGTGAGTAAAAATGATTTATATATGTTTTTATTTGATATAAATGATGAAAAGCACAAGAATAAGTGTAGGTGAATTGACATTAAATATTAATTAATTATTTTACTTTACTCCCATCATATAATTTCTTCTTAAGAATGATTAATTTCCAATCAATGTTTATGATTTGATCATAGACACATAAGAAGAGCAGTGTTCATGTTTGTTTAATTAAAACATAGTTTATGTTTTGATTATATATTTCAACATAATATTCAAAATTGTGAAATTATTCTTTTTTAGTGTTCGTGATAAAAATTAAAACATATCATTAGAATTTATATTTTATCCATTTCATCCATTTGAATGACCATATGGACCCCGCAAAAAGGCCTAAATCATATGTGGAGAAAACTGGACCAACCATTATGAAACAATTTTTGGTCTAAATACAGAATCATATTTTTTTAAAAACTCTTGAATATAGTATTTAATATCTAATATAATTATTTACCCAAAATATTTAGGCCAAACTCTACCAAAAATAGGCCAAAGTGGCACCTTGAAGTCCAACCCACCATTCATTTTTGAAATTAAAAGCACCACATAATAGTTGACTGTTATCAATATATATACATCCAATTTAACTAATAATTTGTGGTTTGAAATATAATATATAGTAAAAATACTTTTTAGAATAAATAATTTGTATTTTAGGTCATATTTCTATCCTTAAATGAATCCACATTTATACTAGAGAAAAACTCATCCCAAATATGGACAACAACCCATGGTTTACTAAAATCGCCATAAAATAGATCCAAACATCCATTGGCCCTTGATTTTTGAGGGATGAAATTAAAAATCTATATCTATATCTTTTAAGAATAATATATCTCAATATTAATCTATCTGGATGGAAAAATTGTTGAACTAAGTGGAGGGGAAGATTTGGAATGAAAACAGTCCACCACCTTATGCTATAGATACATCCCCTCTTCTCCTTTCAAGGAGTTGGAATTTAATAATAGAGGAGGATACATTGGGATAACAAAATAGTTGAAAAATTACTAGGATGACCTTCTAAACTCATGTTTTCACTTTGGATACCTTTCATTCACTTTTTTCTCATTCTCTTTTCTATTTATTTTCATTTGTTATATTGTAAGTGTTTTTTGTACTTTTGTTTGAATATTAATTCAATTTTATCCACAGTATAATATTATAAATTATATTATTTATTTCGATAATAATTTTCTTAAAGTTTCTTAAATCAAGTTAAATAATGATCCCATATTTATCTTTATCATTCAATCGAAATTATGCTTTTATCTCTCTTCACCGTCTTTGTGTGTTCAGTGCACAAATCATTTATTATACGATTATTTTAATTATATTTATAGTTCATCAGCATAAAATTATTTAACTATAGTAATGAAGAATTAAATTTACAGGTAAATCATTCATTTGGGTGAGTCATAATTTGGGGATATTAAGTGATTGAGATCTATTTCTCGTTGAATATTCTTTAGGTTAAAATTTTTTACGTTAAAATTAAAATTTCATGGATAAATGAAATGTTTTGTTTAAAATTTGGATTATATGGATTATTATGACCATAAATAAAATAACAAAAATGATTTTTAATTTATATTAGATCCCTATTTATGTTAAGTATTTGACTAAATCCTTAACACTTGGTAATTCCGATCAAAATCATCTTGTGATGTAGTTATTAATTTAATACAATATAAATAAAAGCTTAAGGATATCATAAGATTAAATCCACAATAATTAACTCACCAAAATATTTATAAATTTTTTAAACAAAAAATTATCCATCAATAAATATAATTAATCTCTACAAACAACCCCCCCCCCCCTCAAAAGGCAATTAAAAAACAACCAACAATTTAAAAAAATTACCACCACTTAGGATTTGACTCAAGTGTCTCTATAAACATTAGAGGATAACAAGACCTTTGAACGAATGATAGGTGACAATCAGCTATGCATAAACATTACATTCAAATAAATGTATATTGTATAATAAATAAGGCATTGTAAATAACTGAAATATATTACATTTATTAAATTATCTTCGAATGCAATTAATCCATATATAATGTCGAAAAAAGTCTCATGGATAAATAATAATAACATAATTCTCAATAAAGGAAATGTTTAAGTATTGGATATCATGTTTTTTAGGAAAATGATACCATTACCATCTATATTTATTCTAAATAATGTTTAAAATATTTTCTCCAAACCAACTAATTCTTCTAATAAGACTAATGATTCATAAAGGGGCTTTCATTAAATGGTCCCCAAACTGTATAATGCATGTCCAACAAAATCCTCATTTATAGAATAATTTATTTAAAAGTTTATTTTTAAATTAAATCATTTCATAAAAATCTAAAACATTTTAATACCATTAATATAAAAGTATTAATGATGTAATATATCAAAATGGGTATTAGATATACCATATAAAAGAAGTACATGGTGAATATGACATTTATATCAAAGATGTAAAAATTGAGATGCAAATATATTACAACTTTATAATGATTTTTTAAAAGGCCTAAAATTTATAAAAGAAAACTTTTTTATTTAAAAATAACCTTGTAATGTTTTATATAAATATTCCAAACATTAGGTCACGATGATATAGGGAAATTCTATTCATTCCATATAATTTAACAAACATTCCTTTATCTTTTTTTATATAAAGTACCTTTTTTTGAAAATGATAAGAAGATTACTTTTTACGAATATATTAAAAAATATAAAAGGGTAAAAATTGTTTTAATCAATCATTGGAGAGTATTATTTTAATGAAATTATAAAATACTAACATCGAAGAGAAATATTCTGCCAGTGGAGACTTAAACAATAACAAGCCTGAATAATGATGAGATTTTGAAATAACAACATAAAACAATATAAATAGTAGAATTTTATATCCCATGAATGAAAGAACATTTTATATATATATTAAAAATTATTCTGGATATGAATCATAAAATTCATTCATTGGTAGTATATACACTATCTAGATGAATTTAGTAGTGTATAAGGCATGTGTCCCACAGAAATAAATGTGAGACAAAAATCTCGTACCTTATGAGATAACACCAATTATACTCTTTCAATCCTCTTATATAAAAAATATAAGTTTATTATAAAACTATTAAAAAACCATATTTGTTTGTATAATACCCTATATTATTTACTTATGATGTTATATTACACATTTATTAATGATCTTTCATTATTTTCACTATTTCATGTGTTAATTGGTTCGTTTTTCAAGTTTGTTTTGACATATTACTTGTTGATACCATTAATTAGATAATGATTTAATCATATAAATTATGTAAAACATGATTTAATTTTCATATATATATATATATCCAATATTTTTGTATTTATAATAATCTACAATATTTTGAGACAAAAATGATATGCACTGTCCATGGAGATGGTAGGCCTACGTACTCATGAACACTACATCCATTTAATTATAGTATTAAAAGAATGAAAAGTAAATTTCTTAAATCATAATTAAGTATAATAATTATTAAATATATTTATTTTATTTTTATTACAATAATACTCACTACATTATATGAATAGTGTGAAGGAATTATAGAATTTTGAGGAGGCAGTAGTCCACACGTCCACAAACAATGTTGTCTTATTTACAAAAAATGGAAATCCTAAAGGTGTGTGTTGTATAAAAATTATAGAAGAATAATTTCATCATAAAAAAGATATATATCATATAAATATTGAGTTTCCATCTTAGTTATCAACCATTACAGGTGGTAATGGGAAAATGAACAACATCGTTTCGTGAGGCGGTAGTTCTCCATAACAAGAATGATAAGTTCGTTACCCAATATATATAAGTGTGTGTAAGTGAAGGTAAAAACCATAAAATAAATAAATAAAATTATATTGGGGATATGGATGTTATTAGATAAACATTAAGTGAAAATAATATAGTGGGGTTTAATAATGAAATAAAACAAAAAATGTTTTTACTGAATGTTGGCTCTTATTTGGGTATCTATTTTATATTTGCATCAAAGGAATTATTTGGTTGGATTTATATCCAATGTAAGGCCTATAGTATTAAGGGAGAGATTTTGGGAAGATGTTTTTACTAGTTTTCGATGAACCAAATAGGATCTGAAATTTGAATAAAAGAGAAGAATAGGTTCCCTTTTATAAGAGAGGAGAGGGGAATCCTTTCCTCATGCCTTGACATTAGGTCCTAGACCATGTGCCTGGTTATCTATTTGGTAAAAAATCTTTATAAATATATATTCTATCCCACCTTCAGGATATTCATTTTTTATTAATGAAACTCCCACCATCCAATAGACTTTTCACATGGGATATGGGTTTTCTGTACCCCCCATGTAAAGGTTCAAACTCAATATCGATGGCTCCTATAGTATGGATATCTTGAAAGGAGGAGGTATGGTCTGAGACTCTAATGGTTCAGTGATATTGAATTATGAATGTTATATGGATGTGGAAACTCCCATTTAGAAGAGTCCAGATATATGATTAAGTGTTTATAGATTTTTAATTCTTGAAATATCACTATTACAGATATAGAAAATGACTCATATATTATCTATAATTATCATCAAGTGAGGTGTGATCCCCATGGATCCATCATATACAACATCATCATATGTATATGTTTCATGGGATTCAAAAAGCTGGAATATAATTTGTGTGAAGGAAACCTTGTGGATGACTATCTTTCCTCCAAGGGTAATCCGAGTAACCCCACAGTTATTTTCTATAGAATGGATTTCCTTCCCCTTGAATATAAAATGTTTATTAGTGAGGATGGGCATAGCCTTAATTCCTTTAGTCTTCCTTGAAATTAAATTTATAGGGGGTTTTTGATCGGATTTCTTTTCATACTTTCAGGTTAGTGATGTGCACTCTTGAAAATCCTCAAAATATTAAATTTATATAATATAATTTTATAATAATAATGGAACAAAACATATTAATTTTTAATATAGTATTATTTTTGGTTTAAATTTAATAATTAAATAAAAATTAGATAATTTTTGGCTATTTCTTAATCCTTATCTTTTAGCTTAAACCCTTATTTAACCATTTTAATTCTTATTGTGATATCACGTGGTTTAAACATTAAGTATTAAAAAAATTACTATAATATTAAAAAAGAATTATAAATGTGTGAGTGATGAAATATTTATACTTATAAAAATATTTTAGTTAACATTTATAATTTTATTATTTTTATGTCAATTAATAAAATATTATTTATTTTAACAAATCAGTAATGTCAATTTTGACACTAATCATCACTTGACTTTTTAAAAATTCATAAAAAACATTATATCTTTAAAAAACCTATTTTACATCAACACTAAAATTTCTAAATCATCCAAAAAATTATTTTATGACATTAATTATATTAAATTTAATTTATTTAATTATTTTTAATATCATTCATTTGATTAATCCATTAATTAAATAATTAAAGAATCATCATTGGGTCACCTGTTAAGGTAATTAAATAATCACTAAAATAAATAATTATATTAACATGATTTAGATAACCATTTTTTCTTTATAAATAATATTTATTGTAAAACATATCCCTTATATAACCCCATATTAAAAATATTTTACTAATTAAAAACATAAGTGGGACAAAACTTGCTTTTCATTGAATATAATATTATAAATGTCACACTATCATCCAAGTAGATTAAAAAGGTTATAATTTAGTCCCAAGGATTATTTTTGTCTAAATACACCCATCTAATTAAATCATTACAAGTATTAGGGTAATTTTATAATGTTTATAATATAATTTTTACCTTTATTTACCTGATTTACCCATAACCATGGTAATAAAAAATTACTAACGTTACTATTCATAATATCCAAAAATAAAAGGAACCTTTTTACATAATTTTTATCCACTAAATAAAAATAATGAATCCATTTTTCATTATTTAAAACACATAGTAGAGAAATTATATAAAAATTAATTTCATTGATGGAACGCAAAAACTTGTTTTTGAAATTAAAAGGTTCAAATACTGACAGTGTTTTTATATGAAATTTCAATATGAAATTAATAGTAATGACATCAAAAGTTTTAAATGATAAAAATTAATCTAATTATACTTTAAAATGATTAAAATATATAATTTAAAACTATAAATAAATTTGACGGAAAATATTTTTTCAATTAAAATGAATTAATTATTTTCACTATTAATTAAAAAATAAAACTGATTATAAAAATAAAAAAAATTCAAACATGATAAAATTTTATATTCCTATTTCAAAGAATAATTTTATATTTTCAAATATAATTTATTAATGTCTCAAAATCAGGATTTAAAACAAGTGCTCCATTAAAAGGCAACAAAAATCCATTTAGGAAAATATAGTCTTTTATGCTTAATATTTTTTATTCTTATCTTAATCTCATAAAACTTATTAGATGAATATAAAAATATTTTTTAAAATATATAAAATATATATTTAACTAATATCATTCACTAACAATTATTAATTTAATATCTTATGATAAAATACAATTATGGGAATATTTTTTTTAATAAAACCACATCCCTTATATTCAATTGGTTTTTATTTTTAATTTACAATGAATTAATTTTATAAAATTTTGTAAAATATAGTTTTTAAATTTAGTTAATCCTATTCTTAATCTCCTAATTAACAACTACTGTAAAAATAATAACATTTAAAACTATAACACAATTTCGTATATTTTCTGTTTCATGCAACGAATACTATCAGAGAAATTTAATTTATTCAACACCTCATGATATTTTGGAATATATTTTTCATTTCCATTAATATTTCTAAAAACTTATTTATTTTAATTCTTTAATGAATTTAATGAAATGTGAATGGTTAGATTTGTGACCTCTTGTGTTATATTTGAATAAAAATGTTATTGATAAATTAATAGTCGCTTCATTGAATTTTGAAGGAATCCCATGGGAACCTCATGATTTAGGTGGGTAGTCTAGGAAAATCATGTTATACATGTTTATCTCTACCTAAATATGGAATCTATAATGAAAACACTAAGTAAACATGGTTTAGGAAGGGAAACAATTTTAGTGTTGGAATCCAATCCCCAAGGCCTGTATCCGTAGGGTAATGTGTGCACCATGTATCCCTGATAACTGAGTGTGTGAGAATCCTTGAGACTTGAAATAACATACCTACGAAAAAAATTACCATGGTGCAAGGATTTTTATTTTTTAAATTACACTTTCCTTCTGAAAAATTTTTTATTCATAATATCTCTATAAAATATTTAGCAATCATTTTTATATTTAGAATGGGTCGTATCCTATATAAAATTTTTATGCCCAGTAAAATTATAAATTTTAGTTTTGAAAAAATAAATTTGTTTTTAAATGATAAACTATGATTGAAATAAAAAATATGAGGTTTTTCTTGAAAATAAACTAAAATGGATTCATTGTTTTAAACCCCATTAAGTGATTTAAAAGATAACTTGTAAAGTATTAAACATTACGAAGTGTACATATTTCAGTGGAAATTGTATTAAAATTTAAATTTATTGTTGATAGTTTTAAAAATGAATTTAAAATTTTCCACTTGATGCTATTATTTTTTATATAAAAGGGGGTTAATATCCCATTAAGTGTTTTGAAAAAAAAATTCATTTGTTTTCATGTCATATTTAATAGATGTATTTCATGTGGTGTTTTACAAATTTTAAATATTCTTTTAGAAATATATATTTTTAACGTTTATTTTTTTAATAAATCGTATTTATTACTCATACTCATTATTATTTATTCAATTCCCTAGTATAAAATAATTAAATCATTCATTGATATATATATATATATAATTATAAAACATGTTTTTATAAAAGTGAATATTGACTTTTTTAATTTCATGAGATTTTATTATTATAGTAATTTTCATAATAATGTCTCACATTTTATATTCATAATTTATTAATGTTTTAATTTCTATGTAATATAGTATATTTAATTTGTTATTTATTTCTATGTGTGATAAAATTTACACAAAAAAGTATTTATTTAAATGAATGTGCATACATAAATCTTAGGGTGTTATAAGGATACAAGTACTACATCATATAGAGGCAAAAAACATGAATCAATCCCAAAAAATAATGCTTTATTCCTTTTATACTAAACGGGAACCATTACATAGTATCTAAAATAAAGACATTGAAATCATACATCAATTTTTCAAGCAGAACATATTACAATCTTGGTGAAATAATTTTTCTATTCATGGGATAGTGGTACATTCATACTCTATCCAAGGTGATAATTATATAAACTCATTTGTAATGGGGAAAGGAGTATAAAATAGTATAGACACTATGAACATGTATAGTATGATCGTCTCATCTATCAAAGCATTGGGTTCCTAACAAACTTTTCATCATTATACAAAAAACTAAGAAATGTTTTCTGGTTTTTCTACATTTCCCAACCCATGAACATTTATATTCAAGAAGAAAAGTATCATCCTCATGAGCCTTATCTCCCAAATAGTTATTTTTTTTATTAAGACTCATCTCCCATCTCTTCTGAACATGCACCTATTTTTCATGAACAACCTAAATCATTAGTCATCCCAAACTGGGTATTAGTGATCATTTTTGATGAATTTATTGGATGACTCCTAAAATATTCAAGTAATTATTTTCATAAATCCAATTACCAATTTCCTTCAAATCATATTGAAATTATTTGAAACAACAAAATTTTGGGTTTCCATTAATTGAAGTATCTTTAACTATAACCTTTTATATTGAATATATTTTGTGTATTTATTTATTATTTGTAAAAAATGAATATTTTATGAACCTAATATGATAGTTATGATTTGAAAATGGATTAAATATAATTGTATTAAAAAATAATAATAATATTGAGTTTAATAGATCATTAATTTTCCAGTAGAGCATGCATAAAACCCTTCCAAAAACCATTTTCCATGTTTACGTTGTCTTTCATCAAGACACATTAGTCTGGAAGAGTCATAATAACATTTGATTTTTCATATAATAGACCATAACTATAGATTTTCAAATAAAATAGTGGAAAACTAAATGTGCACCTAGATTGGAATGATACATTGGATTATGAATCAGTTGATATAAATATCATTATTGATGTTGATGGAGATCACATGGAATAAATTGCAATGAAAATTAAAATTAATTTCATGATTTTCAAATGTTTCCTGAGAAGATAAATTCATATGATAAGATACCATTGTATACCACTTGTAATAAATAAGGAACAATACCAGATGCATGGAAATTATATAATTTTAAAGCATGTAGTGGATGGAGAGAGACCATCTTTACAGAAATACTTTTTCTGCTGAATGATATGACACCATAAGAAAATGAGCTTCCTTGCTGAACAGATGATTATTAAATAATTCCAAATTCAATAGTTATGATCCTTAAAAAATAAATATTTTTACAAATGATTTCATATTATTTCGTAAGGACCATGAGTCACACACAAAAATTCTTAATTATGGCGCATATCGATATAAGAAAAATGAATCCTCTTCTTGAAAATAAGTATTGTAATTTCCTATTATTCTAGAGTTTAGAATGATATATTGATTTAAGGAAAACACAGATCAATTAACATGGCATGAAGATACAATAATTCAATATGGGAACCTACATCATCTATCATATTCTCATTAGTGGAAGAAAATTTATAACAAGAATCCTGAATTTTGAAAATATCTGATAAAATTTCATCTTGTGTTATCTATGGACCGAATAAATCCTTTTCGTGTATAGAGTGGTACTCATAGTACATGGTCCATCATTTTGGTAAATTATAAATTTCTAGAAGGTTTATTCTTGATGAGAAAATCCATTATTCTTTCTCTACATATAATTAGAAAAAAGAAACCTGTTAATTATATTTACGTTTATTTGGATCCATTGATCGATGATTTAAAATTGTGGTGTAATACATTTGTTTTAATGTATGATGAAAATAGAAGTGATGAATTAAAATGTATAGCCATGTTTTATGGGATGATTAATGAATTATCTGTTAATGGAAACTTTTCACGCTATATCATTAAAGAAATTCTGGGGTGTCCAATTTGTGTAGAATTCACACACTTAGTTCAGTTGAAACATTCCCCAATGAATGTGTTTTTATAACATCTAAATTTTTTTACCTCAAAAACAGAAATACTAATCTTGGGTTATTTCATTTTATGAGAATACCAAACAAGGTATAACATCATCTACACTAATGTGTGATAATTTGTCTGGAAAATTTAAATATATTGACACTATTTATGGTAAACCATGTTAAAAAAACATTCAAAACCTAGATGGAAAAAATAGAATTTTTTTGAATTAATGTGTTGTAATTTATTTTAAGTTAGAAATTTTATTGATTTCATGTATGTATAAAATGTATTTTATAGGGTTATTGGCACATTACTAAATGTTCCTTGAAAAAAATATGGTATCAAGGATAGGAAGAACATGATTTACATGGGGATATCGGAAGAGTCAGCATCGATGAAGGGTAAAGTGAATAATTTTCGTTCTCCAATAGCTTAAACTCTATCCAGGTTTAAAATTTTTTTATTATCTATTTTTCTTAATGCTGTAAAAGTTACTAATGGGTATTCAACAAATATCATGAATTTCGTGTCAAGGAATAATTTGAAGTTTCATTTAATATAATATCATCAATGTCATGTTTTTTATTCAAGATTTTATGTTCATTTCATTACATTACATTATATCAAAAATGTATGAGATACATTAACTAGACTCTACATTTTTTCCAAGAAATATGTAGTAATGTTATGGAACCGCCGATGCTTATAATCAGGAATTAGAAGTTTAATAATATTATGTGAATTAGATATGTTATTCAAACCATCAATCTTAGATATAATCGTCACCTGATGGTTCACATGGATAGAGATGTTAAACTATGTGGTCATGTCCATTATATATGGTTGTAAACCATTGAACAATATATAAAACTTTTTAAAGGGTATGTCATGAATCAAAGGTGGCTAGAAGGTTGTATTGAATAATGATACACTGGTGAAGAAGTTGTTTAATTTTTTTAACGTATACCTATTAGATTTCGATTGAATCGGTCTCCCAAAGTCTCATCAAAACATATTACTTATGGGAAAAGGGAATTCAATAAGAGATGTTGATAAAATTACCGTTACATAGTGGGATCAAGAGATCCTTTACATCATACATAGTAATGAATATTTTGATCCCTACATTGAATCCCACAATGAATTTCCGAGATATTTGAATGCATAAAGGTATGAAGCATGGATATCAAACACACATAATCAATAGTTTATTTGAAGGTTTTGAGATCATATTTAAAATGATTTATCTGAAAATCAAAAATGAATTGTTGATTGACTTCATTGGCTAGCTAGGAGACCAAATGAATATTTAATATCTTACATTGTTTTTGTAATAAATTGTTATACATTTTATATAAAAGAACAAAACGACTATAGTATGATGAAAAATAGTGGAGTTACACTTACGATGGTAGCGATTCACATATCTTTTTCCAAGTATAGTAATCCAATTTATGACATTATGTAATATTATAATATTATATAAAAGATATATGATTTTTCAAGTTCCAATTTTCTGTTGCAAATGGGTTGACAATAGGAGTGCAGTGAATATTGATGAAATGGGATTCTTGAAAGTGAATTTCAGTATAGAAGGGTAAAAGGATGAGTCATTCATAATGGAATTATATGCAGTGAAAGTATTTTATGTTTCAAATCTAGAAAACATGAATTGGCCGATTGTCTAGTTAGAAACTAAAAAGACTATATAGTTAGATGAAAACTCTATCAAGGATGACCCCTTCATTTGGAGATCACAGTTAGTTAAGGGAGATCCTAATGTTGAAAATGTATTATATATTAGAGGGTAAATCAAAGAACAATTTTTTTTCTTGATAGAGCTTCCAAATAACATAATCCTTTTAAAAAATATTAACAGTTCAATGTGAAGGTTAAAATATTATTTAATATACAATGATTTCCCTAATAATTTTGAATGTTCTCTAATATATTAATATAATATAAATTAAATTTATTGACTACTCATTCAAAGAATGTCTTATGCACATAATGATGTTACCTATACCGGGGAAAATAGGTTTTTGATACCGAAACAATAGAATTATTAGGGGATCAAAAGCATGTTGATTAAAAAAATAAGAATGATGTGACATAAAAATGTTGAACAAAAATATCATTGAAATAAGTAAGGGTATAAAATTTGATATTGTATGGAATTAATTTGTCCAACATGTTGAACCCAAAAATTAAATGTACATATTTTATATTGGGGTCACAATGAGGATTAATGTGACGATTGATATAGATTCATGGTTCTACATCCATCTTGTAATGAAGGAATCACTTTTGGAAGATATAAATGTAATATTAAAATATACCACTTCTGTATTATCGAAAAATTATGTAATGAAATGTTAATTTAATTTTCATTATTCCTTGAAATGTTCTTTTATTTTAGAAGACATTAAAATAAAATGTGTCCAAATGGCTGCTTGAAAAGCACATAGAGGATTCTAGACTCTTCTTACCAAGTTACTTCTTAGGGATGATGAGGTGAAAGTATAGCCTCACCCACTAGATAATTACGAACACATCATAAAGCAGTAAACATAGAGTTATTTCATTAATAATTGTGATGAGAAATCATTTTAGGTGAATTGTTGACAATAATATATTATTTTAAAATATTTGTTTTATCCAATTTGATTCAAAATTGTTAATTTATAAACAAAAAAAGGTTGATGAAAATAAATAATATTCATTAAAACCAATGTACCCTTATCAAAAAGAAAGGATGTGGTACACATCACTATAGAAGAAATTCATATGTATTTTAAATGAATAATAAAATTTTAATGTGATAAAGAACAAAAAATTTCCTTTTCTTTTATGAATATTTCTCGAATCAAAATTTGAATCCACTACCATCCGAAATCATGTGATATAGAATGAGGATAGCGTAAATATGGAGGGAAAAGTAGAAGATGGAAATACAAAAGTAGTATGGGAAACATGTGTAATTATGAAATAATAGTATTTAGTTATAATTTATAAGAGCATTAAATAAAAATATATATTTATGTTCATATTATTTTTATACGGTTTATCCATAAGAATCATCAGTGACTGTATCAGAAGAAAAACTACTTTTAATAGCATTGATGCAGCCAGAACAATATGGTCAAGTTAGAAGTCTATGTTTTGGAGTGTCTCCCAAAACATATTTTGAGAGAAAAACCACAAGAAGATAAATATAAGAAGATGAAAGGATTGTAGGAACAAATTGATTATTTGAAATATATTACTATCCTTTCTGGTTTGGTTATCTAATATATGAGAAAGAATCATATTGAACTAGTGGTGGAACAAATATCCACACATGAAAAAAATGTCCCCACTATCATTGATGATAGTAATTCCCCTCAACCAAATACTTTACCCAGTGTAATAAATTTTTTCATTACTCTTTCTTCTAAATCTCAATGAAATAACTTCCATTAACATTATATTATGAAAATCCTACACGGTAAAGTTAAATATTTTTTCTATCAATCAACACCCACACACAAACTTGACATTATGGTTATGGTGAATAATATAATTGGAGAAAAGATAGAAAATAATGAACTTTCAGAATACAACACAATAGTGGGGATTAAGGATGATCAGAAGCCAACTAATGAATTATAAATTCCACTTGATGATACAGATATAACATTATTCAATTATGCAATTGGAACATTCATAACATGGTCATATAATATTACAAATATACATGAGGTTTTTATTTAACCAATTGTTTCACAAAAAGAACCTATTATTTTTGATGAAAAAATGTCCAAATTGAGGTATGATATTACAGATATATTACAAATTGGGAAATGTATGGTTTGATCAAGAAAATATGTTGAATCAAGAAATAAATAAAAAGTAGATTCTTGGGGTACCTTCTACTCACCCATTTCACTTCAACATTTATTATCAATAAGACTTCATCCAGACAGGGCTTTTAAAGATGGATATATTTCATAAATTCTAGATGAAGAAGAAACATATGAAACATTAATTACATATATAGTTGGTCACAAGAGCATAAATGATATTATAATCATTTAATGGCTAGGAGTACTCATTGTGAATACATACATAAGGTACATTTTCATAATATATTTTTTTCGAAAAATGATATAATATGTTTATTAAAGATAATTAGTATTCGTATTTTCTATAGTCACCTATATTACTTTTATATAAAGGATACATTATGTGAATCATGATTTGGATTCATTAATAACGATATTATTTCTAAGTAAGAAACATATTTAGAGAAGTAAGAAACTGATAAGAAAAAAATGATCTAAATGATGTGTTTTAGAAACAAATAATAGAATAATTCTCTTTTTGATGCCTACAATGTAGGGGAAAAACTAAAAAATCTAATAACATATTTTTTTCATTACTTATTTGTTTTTGTTTTTTAGGAAGAACTGAATTCTGATTATATTCTATTTTGATACCCAAATTGTTTTTAGATCTAATGCATGGATATCCAAAAACCCGACCACAGAATATGTGTATTGTGTATTTTTAATACACCGTAATCAAAATTTTATAGATAATGTTCAAATTATATGTTTTAGTATGTATTTTAACAAGAATTTTCTTATGATAGGGAGGTCTCTAAATACGGTATAAATCATCGAATGAAGTCAGTTATTGAACATGAAAATCTAGATGATTACTTCAAATGGAATCAAATTAATGTATATATAAAATATTTAACTATTTACACTTGTTTAATTTTTTACTTATTTTGGACTATGTTTCTGTAGTTTCTGATGATATATTACAAAAATGACTGTGGATATTATTTTTTCAAATTTATGTGATAGATCATTTACCAGGAAAATTCCACTATCCCTAAATATGTAACTTCCAAAAGTAATTCTAGTTTTATTAGAAAAATTAATAACCAATTTTTTGTCAATATTTTATCAATACTACCATGATTTATAAAAATAACCATACTAAAAAAATAATTAAATTTATTTAGATATGATTGGGACATGTATATGGTGTTATAATGTTTGTCTACATCAAAATATTGTGGCTACCTACTATGTTTGTGATGTAGTTTAGCCTATGACCTTAGAAATATATTTGGGGATTCATGCATTTGTATCAAAATGATTATATATTATTTTTGATCATTTTTTATGGAGAATTATAAGAGTTGAAAATTCCCTATTCTGATTTTCAAAATATCATCTTTATGGTAGAGTGGTATCCAAAACACCACACAGAGGACAAAAATTTAAAGGCTCCAAACAACAATTCAAAATTTAAAAAAACATAAGGAGAACATAACCCAAGGAGACAATGATACATGAGTTAACCACATCATTCGATGTCACATCACCTGAAATAATCATCATGAGTAACCATTTTCATCATATGAAGACCATCATTGTCACTATCTTATCAACACAATTGCATCTCCTAAGGTAACCATCCACCGGAGTACATCATCTCCATCGCAAAACAGAAAAACTAATCAACACAAACCACCAATACCATGATATTGAAGATACTCCAAAAACACCACAAATAATAAACCTATTGGGAACCCAAATACAATGAATAATCCACCATGATAGGCACCTCCTTTTAAGACATCGATCACTTGAATGACAAATTAGAAAACACCTCGAAAACACACAATGAATTTACTCATTGGGGAAGTGTGGTCGAATGAAGTATAAAAAGGGAGTGTGAAGTTTACATATGAGTCAAAAACGAGAAAAAATTCTTCCATGACTACCAACCCCTGCCTTTGAAGCCACCACCAGGTGAAGTATTCTAGAAACCATCGCTGTCATCATGGATGAAACACCATACTAAGACATCCAATAAGTCAATTTTAAATGTGATCCGAATGAACCAAAAACCATAAAAAGACATTAATAGAAAAATCAATATTGGGATTTGGGTTCTAAGAACAATATATAGGAATAAAAATAGATTAAAACACCAAGAAACATGAATTTAATAAAATGTTAGATCGACTACCAAGGGGAGAAAATGCCACACAAAGAAACCCATAATTCTAATACTCTCTCTGCCAAAATCTCAGACCAACATTTAAAAAACAAAATACCCAAAAATATGGGGTCATGTGTATTGACTAAAGGAGGTAGATTAGTTGTGAAAGAGAAACAATTGGGCTACTCAAGAGTGCCTAAGTAGAACCAAAATTAAATAAGTAGGAATCAATAGGTTCAACGGTTCTGTACTATGATTTGACACCAACAATTCTCAAGCAGTTCTACTCATTATTACAACTGACCAATAATGGTTTCAATAATGATGGGATAGACCAAAAAATAATAATAAGAGACCCATGACAGTGAGAAACATAGTGAAGAAATAACCTAAAGAAGTTGAAGGGTTGAAATTCAGATAATAAGTATAAGACGGTGAAACCCATCAAAGCGAGGAAGGAATCTGAAACCCTATGAAGAAAGAAGAAGAGATTGAGAGAAGAGAGGAGACTCGAGGAAATGAAGCACCATATCCCAAAGATATGTATAATTGATGAAATCAATTTCTTTAGAAATGAATATAAAGAATACATGGTGTCAGAATTTATACATGCATCATGAATATGTGACTTCATACTACTTATTTAGTTAATTTTCATATCATTATATCAACTTTTTTTAGTTAATTTATATATCATTTTTATCAGATAATTATTTTGTTAAGTTTAAACAATATTTTAGAACACATATCATATGATCAAAAATGATAAAATGAGCTCATATTTTTTTCAATATTTCGGGAAATTATTCATAAATAATTTTTGATTTATAGGAATTAACATCACATCAATCCAACACATGATGTGGTTAGTATGACTCAAAATAAATTTTTAATACAAAAGTATCTTTTTAGATTAAAACATACATCAAATTGTCATATATGGGATAAAATATGAAATTATTTTCAAACATTAGTACAATGATCCACAATACATTTTTTATATATATGAATTGACCACTGATCATTTTGAGACATCATGTTTTTGATAGGACATGAATTTTGTGTTTTCAATATAAATTTTCCATTTTAGTTTAAAATGAATGTCAAATTATGAAAAATCGAACAAATGATCACATATATTTTTCAAACATTTGAAAAATGTTCCATAATTCATTTTTAAAAAGTTACAGTTAACCTCACATCAATATGATATATGATATGACTTGTATTACTCAAATTGCATGGTTTTACTTTAAAATTGACATTTTAATAATGTATCGTTTTATATTTTTGTTTAATTTAATTTCTAATTATATTATTATAAAAATAAATATTTTCGTAAATAGTTGGATTCTTTTTCTAAAGTTGGGGTAGTTTATTATAAGCTAATCATGATCATGAGATATTATACATTGAGGTTGTAATTGAGATAATGGTATCAAGGAAATGGCTCATGAATTTATATAGACAACATGAAAAAGTGAATTACTAATTCTTATTTAGTTTTTTTTACCATTTTATGTCATATTTGTTATTTACTTTACATACAATTTTTATATAATAGTAATTTTTGTCAAATATATTTTGGGAAGTAATATTTTTCCTTCAACTCGTTGCATAATACCAGAAAAGAGAGAACATGTTGGTTTTGGATGAGGCATTTTAAGTAGTATGAGGTTTCCTTTTCCATTTAAATGGAATATTTCATTCATTTATGTCCTGTTGTAGATATTTGAATGGAAAAAAACATCTCATACTCAGCCATTCATACCATAATTCAATATATATTTTGATCAAAATAACATGAACTATATATTTTTAGTATATAATTTATATTTTAGTTGAAAACATGCATCACATACTTGAAATTGATAAAAAAAATTCAAATTTATTTTATAATTTGTAAAAAAAATTAATAAGTCATTATCGATATTTTGGAATCATTCACACCTCAATCGGACACACAGTGTGACAAGTATGACTCCAATAATGTCTTTGTATTTAAAATTGAAACTAATTTTAGTAAAAAAACATGTTCCGCAATAAAATTTGAGAAAAAGAATTTTTATTATTTTTATACATTAGGAAATGATCTATAAATACTTTTTGATTTGTAGGTATCAGATTCACCTCAATCCAATGCACGATGTGACTGTTATGAGTCTAATTATGTCTTTTTATTTAAAATTGAGAATAATATTAGTAAAATAGACACCTGACTTACTAAAAACTGTGCAAACAAATTCAAAATTCTTGAATACATTATAAAATTGTTTCTTATGTAATTGTTTGTTTATAGGAATCATAGAAACATCAAATAGATCCATGTATTTCCTAGTATAACTCAATGTGTTCATTATCAGTTTGAAATTGACAATTTAGTTTAAAAAATATTCCACTAACTCAATACTGAGAAAAATTAAGCAAATTGTCTCAATAAATTAGTAAAATTATTAATTACTCATTTTTACATATATGAATCAGTCTCATATCAAAATGAAACTTGATTTGATGGATATGACTCAAAGTGTGTGTTGCCAATTTAAAACGACATTTTAGTACAAATGAAAAATGACAATCTCAAAACCAGTTAATCAAATTTAGATTGTTTTGAAACTTTATTAAAATTATAAATAAGTCATTTTTGGTATATAGGAATCAACAACACCTCAATGTGATGAACAATGTGACTGTTATGACTCCAAGTGTGTATTTTTATTAAAAATTAAAATTATTTAAAAAAATAAAAAAAAATTAACATACTCAAAACTGAGAAAATACATTCATATTGTTTATATAATATAGGAACAATGATATAAACGTTATTTTTGATGTGTAGGAATCATCTTCACCTCAATATGACACATGATGTTACCGAAATTACTACAATTGTTTTGTTTCATTTAAAATTGACATAAAGTTTAGTAAAAATGACAAGTGAAATTCTAAAAAACTGATAAAATGAACTCATATTGTTTTTATACTTTAGAAAAATGATCCACAAATCTTATTTGATGTGTAGGAATCAGTAACACCTCGATTTGATTCATTATTTTACCAGTATATCTCAAATTGTGTATTTTTTTAAAATTGACATAAATTTTAGAAAAAAAGATAGGTGACATACTGAAAACCAATAAAACGAATTTTGATTGTATAAATACTTTAAAAAATTATAAATAAGTCATTTTTTATGTCTTGTAATCAAACACATGATAATATGATGCACAGTGTTCCCGTTGTGACTCAAACTGTCTATTATGAGTTAAGAATTGACACTTTAGTTCAAAAAGTGTTTTACTCACTAAAAATTAAGTAAACACACTTGCATTGAATTTTAAATTAGGAAAATGATTCATAAGTCATTTTTATGTGTAAGAATCAATATCAAGTCTAATAAACACATGATGTGACCAGAATGACTCAACGTGCCTGTTTCTAGTTTAAAAAGTTATTTTAGTAAAAAAGGAAAGTGACATACTAGAAACTAAGATAACACAGTTTGATTTTTTTTATACTTTAAAAAAATTAATTATGTTTCATTTTTAATGTGTATTAAATTCCATACCAAAAAATTATGCATGGTGTGACCGGTAAGATTCAAAGCGTGTCATTTTAGTTAAAATTATCACTAATTTTAGTAAAAAAAGAAAATTGACATACTAAAAACAAAGAAAACAAATTTTTTAATTCTATATTTTTTAATACAATGATCCATAGATTATTTGAGATGTGTATGAATCATATAAACCTCAATAAGATATAGATTGTTACCAGTATGACTCAAAGTGTGTCTTTTTATTTAAAATTGACATTAATTTTAGTAAAAAGCACAAGTGATATTCTAGAAACCAAGAAAACACATTTGGATTGTTTTGATACTTTAAGAAAATGATCTATATGAAATTTGTGATGGGTAAAAATCATCCACATGTCAATACGACACATTGTTTTATTACTATGAATCCAAGTGCGTATTTTTATTTAAAATTGACCTTAATTTTAGTAAAAAAGATATGTGACATACTCAAAACAACGAAAAATAATTATAATTATTTTAAAAATATAGGAAAATGATTTATAAGTCATATATGATGTGTAAACAGAATACATACCTCAATCTTATGCATAGTGTGGCCGATATGACTTCATGTTTCCATTTTCAGTAGTTGAGTCACTAATTAAAAATTGAGAAAACCTGCTTATAATGTATTTATAATTATGATAATGATTCATAATTCTTGTTTAATGTGTATGTATTACTCTCACACAAAAACGACGCTTGATGTGACCAATATAACTCAAATTGTGTGTTTCCAATTTAAAATAAAATTTTCATAAAAAGAGAAAGTGATATACTCAAAATGTAGAAAACACATTCAGATTATTTTGATAATTTTACAAAAGGCCCATATGTCATATGGGATGTGTAGGAATAAATTGGACATCAATATGAGTCACATTGTGAATAGTATGAATCCAAGTGTGTATTTGTATATAAAACTAACGTTATTTTTAGTAAAAATACCAGGGACATACTCAAAATAAAAAAAATGCATTTTATTTATCTTAATAGTTTTTAAAAATGTTCCATAAGTCAATTTTGGTGTGTAGGAATCAGTCACACCTCAATATGAAACATATAGTTACCTGTATTACTCCAACTATGTCTTTATTTTAAATTGACTTTATTTTTTTTAACATACAAGTGGCATATTCAAAACAATGAAAGCACATTCATATTGTTTTCTATACATTAATAAAATTATACATTAGTCATTGTTGATGTTTTAAAATCATCTAAACCTAAATCTGATTCATGGTGTTTCTGATATGACCCCAAGTGTGTCTTTTTATTTAGAATTTACCCTAATTAAGTAAAAAAATTAAGGTAACATACTTATAACTAAGAAAATTCATTCATATAGTTTTGTTACTTAATGAAAATGATCCATATGTCATTTTTGACATATTGGATTCATCTATACCTCAATTTAATACACAGTGTGCCTAGTATAACTCCTATTTATTGTTATGAGTTTAAAATTGATATCATAGTTCAAAAAGTGTGAAAATCACTAAGAAATGATAAAACACAATTGGATTGCATCAATAATTTAGAAAAATGATTCACAAGTCATTTTTTATATGTAGGGAACTGTCTAAAATCAAATCAACACATAATGTTGTCTTTATTTCAAAAAGTGTGTGTTTAATGTTTAAAATGTAATTTTAGTAAAAAATTAGGTTGGCATACTCAAAACCCAACAAATGAATTTATATTGTTTTGATAATTTAGGGAAATAATACATATGTCATTTTAGACATGTCAGAATCAATTGAAGTTCAATTCAACCCATAGTGGGACTGGTAGGACTCCATGTGTGACTTTATATGTAAAATTAAAATGAATTTTATTAAAAAAAAGATATGTGACAAACTCAAAAATGATAGAATACATTCTTATTTTTTATACTTTAATAAAATGATCTATAGGTCATTTTTAGGTTTAGAAATCAACCACACCTCAATCTGATGCAGGGTGTGGTCGGTATGACTTTATGTGTGTCTATTTTTAAAAATTATCATTAATTTTAGTAAATAAGACAATTAAAAACTAAAAACTATGAAAATTAATTTAGATAGTTTTGATTCATTATGAAAATGATCCACACATAGTTTTTTATGTGTATGAATCATCCAAACCTAAATCTTATGCATGGTGTTCCCGATAGAACTCAAAGTCTATATTATCAGTTTAGAATTGAAATTTTAGTTCAAAAAGCATGTCACTCACTGAAAGCGGAGAAAACACAATTGGAATGACTTCATAATTTTGGAAAAGGATTCCTATGTCATTTTAGATGTTTAAGAATCACTCTCATTTCAAACCAATACACTATGTGATAGGTTTGATTCAAAGTATGTGTTTCATGTTTAAAATGACATTTTTTTATAAAATAGACAAGTGAAATACTCAAAATTGAGAAAACACAAACAGATTTTTTTGATACATTGGAAAATGATCCATAACTCATTTTTTACATATAGTAATCAACTAAACCTCAATCTGATAAAATTTGTAATAGGTATGACTTCAAGTGTGTATTTTTATATCAAAATGACATAATTTTAGTAATAATGTCTTCAGACATAATAAAAATTGATAAAAAAACATTCATATTGTTTTTATACTTTTTTAAAATTACCTTTCTGTCATTATTGATGTGTAAGAATAACCCACACCTCAATCCAATTCAAGATGTGCTCGGTATGATTGAAATATTCTGTTATTTGTTTAAAATTGACATTTTAGTTCAAAAAGTGGGTTACTCACTAAACCGATATAAAATTATAGAATTTTCATGATAACATAGGTAAATGATTTATAAGTTATTTGTGAAGTGTATGAATCAGTCTCAGGTCACATTGACAAATGATGTGACTTGTATAACTCAATGATCATGTTTCTATTTTAAAATGAAATTTTAATAAAAAACATATGTGACATACACAAAACTATGAAAAAAATTTAATATTGTTTTTATACTTTATGAAAATGATCCATAATTCTATTGTGACATATATGAATTTACCACACATCACTCAAACAAACTATGTGGTCAGTATGACTCAAAGTATGTGTTTTCAATAAATAAGTTCTATTTTAGAATAAAACACATATCATATCACCAAAGCTGAGAAAATGAACTCACATTGTTTTCTCACCATTTTATCTGGTATTACATAAATAATTTCTTTATCATTTATATCTTATACTTATTTAGTTATTTTTTTTTGAGATATGGCTTTAATATGAACAAGAAATGGTGTGAAATGAAAGAATAAACTACATCTCAATTCGATACATGATATTCCTGGTATTACTCAAATATTAGTTTATAATTTAAACTTATTTATTTATTTATTTATTTATAGTATTACTAACATAAAAATTATTTGCTTATATTGGGGATTTTTTCTTGAGATGGTGTGGTTTTTTTGTAATATCATGACCGATGGTTAGGGGATAATGACAATAAAACATTTATTTTTTTCAATGCCGGTGAAAATTTATACATACTCATGAAATTGTACAAATCAATATTTAATATGTTAATAATGTTTTTTTGTAACTATATTTATTTCATTTAAATTATTTATTTTTAATAATTTTTACGTTTTTTCCACTACTGTAGTGTGGTATAAATTCCACAGCACACTCTAATAATCCCCTTTATTAGTGCTAGAAAAAATCTTATAAAATAAACCATTATCATCACTAAAAAAATTATCAATGAATTGTATCTTAAACAACTTTTTTCATTGCATCGATGAAGGGTCTCTTTATCATCACTTTTTAAAGCGCTGATAAATGACACCCTTTATCTATGCTTTTAGTATTAATTATAAAGGATACCTTTATCAACACTAAACAAAATAACTAAAAATGGGGGTTATTTGTCAATGATTTTCTTATGATTATATAATCCAAGGAATTTTAATCATGCTCTGGTATTCATCGTTTTTTCATTAATAATGGAAAAATTTATCGTTGTTGAAGGAATATTTTTTAATAGTGAAGGATGGATTTTCCTATTCATTTAAGCTATTTGTTTATCCATCACTTATCACTAAATCATGAAGATTCCCTGAAGAACAAAAACATATCTAGATATTTCAACTTCTTCCCATATGGTGTCTCACCTATGGGATTGATTGTTGAAAATGGGTAAGCCAATGACAACCTGAGGTCATACATGATTGTGTTTAGAGATAGTGTATTGGTGCGTCGTATTGAAAATGATATCATATGCGAGGATTAAACTCCATATCAATTCTCTGGAAGATTCATGTTTCTACAACAACTCAATTTCTCTCCCCATACACATGTTTGGATACATAAGCATCTGATGGTGTCTTGACATTTTTGGATCCTCATGGATTTGGAGGAATCCATAGTATCTATCAAACTACCTTCATGGAGTGCATCAATCGGGATATCATCCGGGTAATCCAATTCATGGATTTTTTCCTATCCTAAAGAGGAATTGAATACAATTTCCCCATGTTAAGGCCATGAAAAATTTTGGGAAAGGCATGTGTGATAGGATAGTTCAACTAGAGGATGATGATGATGAAGCACCAATGTCTTCATAGCGGTCTCGAGAATAATTCATGAAGTCGGTTAGTGATGAAAAGTACACATATTCATAGTTGAGTAATTCTAGTTATCACAAAAATGAGGAGACCCAAGACATGACTATTTGTTTCATATTATAGTAGAGATACCGAAAAGAGCTTCCAAGTCAAAAAATTTCAGGTCTTCCACTCAACCAGTTGCATTAACATCAGAGTATGTGAGACCTTCGACAATCCATGTCTGGTAGGTTATAAACCATGACATTGGAGATATATGGATATTTATCCAAGATATCATAAAAATACCTTATATTGGGGATACATGATCACCCAAAGACCTTCACCATGACCACATGTTTACTAAGGTGAGGTAATAAATCTGGGAGATGGAGATTTTAATATATGTCATGGATGATTAGATACCAGCTACAATATGGGTAAATGACATGATAGCCTGGGATGCGGATGAGGGAACATATGGATGATCTAACAAAGAATGGGATGATTTCATTGACACTAGTGAGGTATCTCTATATTTCCCTTCCCTTTTACCTCCCCGATCAACCATAATTAATTTCAAGGGTATTTATCTTATAGATTAAAGGGGAATAAGGGTTGGAATCGGTGGTGTTTGAGTCACCAAAGTATGGATCTATGGGAACCCCTATTAGTGTGGGGGATGAGTCTCCTAAATCCTCAGATTTATCCTCGGGATAGAGTATTTTGGAGGAGGAGATGGAGGCAGGGTCACTATGACCACCACCTCAAGTTCACATGACTGAGAGGGATGATACAGTCCCCTCTCCATCTCATGGAAGGAAAAAAAAGATGGAAAAAAAGATGTCCTGACACATGCCGTGTATTAATTCTTTTTTGTCACTTTTATATTATGAATCACCTAAGATACCCATTTGACCCTTCATTACTTTTACATAGTTTTCTACAATCTATTCTCTTAAGGGGTACAACACAGATCCATTGAGAACTGAGGGGGACATTTTGGACAAGGCACTAACTCATGTTGATGACTTTTTTTCACTTATAGAAGATGTTCTAAGAGATAAATCCACATTCAGTACAATTATTTTATGGAGGTAGAAGGATCTTGGTAATTTCACATGTTTATCATAAGGTTTCATGTTATTGTCACTGAATTTCTTCCTTGTGTTATTTCAAATCAATCATATACACTGGAAGACCATACAACTGCTACCACCATCCCTTCCACCATTACAGAATAGTTTAATAGGGATCTTGATCAGTCCGATGAAGGTTTCGATGTTGAACCTGAATCCCTGGGGTTCAATTATGCAATCCATTATAATATGTTAGTATATAGAATGGACAGTGGAGTGAATTTGGGTTGTAATCCATGTGTCTCAGATACCCCTACTGGTGATGATATTATGATACTTGATGAAATATTTAACGAAATAAATGAACTAAAGGATATGTTTAAAGATATTAATATTCCATACTCGATAGAGGTGTTCCAAAATGTTGATATGGAATTGGATGGATGATAGTTTTACCTTTCTAGTATTTTCAAGCACAGTCATCCTCCATTAATTTGATGTCTTACACCATAGATAAACTTGTGTATCCATGTCCATTGATAACATTTCTAAGGATCTTCCTGACCAATGAATCCAAGTCCATAATTCTACTATTTTAGAGGGAGTAACAGTTGATGATCCCAAAGTTGGAGGTTCCTGAGAGCCCTCTATCCTATTTTCTAAGTGAACTTATGAGGATTATCCTTTCTAGGAAATCCCTTCTCAAATCATCATGATCAGGGGTGTTAGGGAGGCATCAATTCTAGCTGTTGTTCCACCAAAGGGCGAGTTTTATTAGATTATCTGGTTGTTTCACTACCTTTTCTATATATTAACTTCCACATGTTAACAAGGGGTTCCATCTAATATCGCGTACCATTAAATATAGTATCCAAGACTAAGGGATAAGTTTCCAGGACAACTCAGTGAACAACATATGGATAGGTTGATATGGTTTTATAAGGAGTGAACTAGGGTTCCCCTTTGAAAGTCCTAATCTAAGAATATATCTATCCCTCTGAAAGTGGTTTTCATTATTACTTTTAGAAATCAGAAACTCTTTTTACTAATATCTATGTCATCTGTTGAGACATCTATAAGATAGTCTTAGAGACTTCTCTAAAAGACCTTCCATCATGACCTCACCAACTCCGAACACTATTTTCCTTTATTTCATATGATGGGTTTGATTACCACATGATCCACCATGTCCTGAAGAAGATAATTTAACAATGGGAAGTGGATTGAATTTTATAGAAGGATGAGCCACAATTTTCATGATAATTTGAAGATCTTAGAGCTGTTGTATCCTAGTAAGATCTCACCCATTCCAATGAGGTGGAGGAGCATAAACGCCATCTATAAAAGAAATATCTTAAAATTGTAAACCATAAAGAAGAACTAAATTCCATAATGGAGACATTTTATAAAATAAATCATTATATGAAGATGGTCTTGACACAAAGAGAGGATTCGGTGGCTATAGAGAAGAAGAAACTCTATCACGTTGAACATGATTTCCCTACACAACAAGATGTGATTCAGCAAGATATGGATAATGATAAAGAAATAGTTCAACATATCATGGACTATGTTGAGGAACCCCAATAAAATTTTATATATTAACAAAATTCTGTGGAATCTCCTCAAAATAAAAAACATCAATTAAAAGTATTTATTTTGATTCTAGATCAGCTATTTCTATAATTTCATCTTAATCATAATAACAAAGAACATTTAAAATGACTCAATTGATTAAATATACTTATATTAAAGTACTAAAATTACAATGACAAATATTATAGAACCTTAATTTTTTCCTAATCTTTTTGACATAGAGAGTGTACTTACACTCTTTCTAGGGTTATATGACATACCCTACCAAATATGTGCCTTTTCTGTCAAATCCCCGATTTTTGCCTAAGTCAAAATGAAAATGAAATAGTGGGAAATAATTGGATTTTTCTTTGGATGGCAGTGTGATAATTCATCCTAAAAATTCTATTCCCTTTTTCATTCATATCATTATTATTTCCTAATACACATATAGTATTAGTCTACAGAGTTCAGAGCCAACTTTTTTCCAGGGTTCCCTTTTTGGTTTTTCAACATGGAAAGTATTCTGTATCTTCTAGTTTCGTGGAAAATTGAATAATTTGACTGGTGTTTTAGTTAAAATATATTTTTCCATGAGTTTTGAAATTTCTACTAAAGAATGGATTTTTGTCCAAGAATGTTATGAGAATTATCAGATACCCAAAATATGGAATTTTGAGTCACAATTTTGTGATTCCTAGATCTAATACATGATGGGAGGTAAGAATTTAAGGAATGAACACAAACCATATAGAACATGTGGTCTCCAACATGATATTTTCATGGTTTCATACAGATAGAGAATATGTTTCTCATTGCAATTAATGTACCTTTGGTTGACATGGCCATTTTTGTGGGTGACTTTAAAAAATACAAACTCGGGTGTATCAAGGAACAATAAAAATGTATTCTATAGAAACAATAACTCTATTACAAATGGATATGGAGTTTATAAAGATTCAAATTTATCAATATCACTTATGGTGGTCTATTAAGGGAATGTTTCTAAGAATGAAGTGAGCATCCGTGTAGGCATTGATCAAGAATGGGGAAACTACACCAACAAAAAATTGGTTTTTTTAAATTAAGTGACATTCCATTTTGATCATAACGTTGTAAAAGTGGGGTCCTTAGAGAATCCTAGATCCTCCTACCCAGATTAGGGTAATTTCAATGAGTTGAGGAACACATATACTTTGGTTTTGAGGATATTTTTCCTAGAATATATAGTCTGTTGATTAATATGTGGCCTAACATGATGAGAATCAAGTTATATATAGTTCTTAGGGGTGATGTGGTGACTGACCAACATCAATAGAAATGGATCCTCCATAAAAAGGGTTGAATCAACATGAAATTTAATGTCATTAAAATAGTACATAACCTATTTAGTTTTACATCTTATGATAATAACATTGAAGGAATTGATTAATAGTCACATAGCTTTGACTAAAAACTTTGCATGTTTACCTTTCAAGATATTCTTTCAAAGAATGTTCCATAATCATAAATAATTAATGGGGGAGTTTGTAATAAATAATATGAGGTATCTATATTTAAGGAATAATATGAGGGAATGGGCTTATGGATATAAAAGATATATCTCTATAGGACGAATGTGCCTCTGGTTGATAGGTCCTTTTGGTGAGAAAATTATAAAAAACCAACTGTGTTGTTTTACTTACTAGTCAAAAAAATTAATCCATTAACTAATATGAAGTTTTGTTGAGTGACTCATGGGAATCCAACAAGGGAATGTTAATTCATAGTCAAAAAAAAGGAATCCTCGAGAATATGGTGTTATATCACCAATGGTCAGAGAATTTTTTTTGGAGAATCTGATTTCTGTAGACACATAGTATTTTTTATAGAAGGAATGTTCCTAAATATGTAAATAGAATTTCATATAAAAATTACCAGAGAATGTGGAGATATGTTTCACTACATAGGTCAGATCCATACAAAGTAAAGTGGGATTTTTTATGACTGGAACAAAGACAATGAATCTAGGTGTTTCTACATATATATTAAAAGAAATAATCAGCCCATATTTATTTCTAGAAAGACTCCCAAAATAATCTAATTATTTTTTTTGGGGGGGGGTTAATATGGGCTCACGAATAGGGTGAAAAGCCATATTTGAGTCTCTTATGTAGATTTGACTTGCACATAGGGGAGTGAGGAAATGTTTCCTATTGTTTATTGGAAAAGATGTTGGATAAGGGTGTGACTACGTATATCATCGTTGTGGGAACTAAGCCACATGTTGTTGTTGAAATTATTTTGTACTAGAGAAATCAACCATATATTTTAATGTCCTGTGGTAGATATATATAGTGTTCCTTTAAAGTTATTTCATCTAGGACTATAATAACCCTGGTGTAAACTGACATTCCTTGATAATGAATGGAATCATTTACAAAAACCCCAAATCCCTTGTTAGATATGTCTGGTGTGAGAAATAAGGATTAAAAGGTTTATTCCACCACATAATACTGATAAAAAGGGTATGGGAATCTTAATTTTTTTTCTGGCTGGACATGGATGTAGGAATTTGGCATCACTATGTACCTCATGGGAACTAAAGTCAATAGTAAGGAAACAGGTCACTCAATATGAAATATTAAATATGTTGGATGAACCCAAGATTTATGATATGGGTTTCACTACATATCTTGTAACAGTAGGAAGTAATCCACACATATTTTATGAATTATAACACTGAATAGGAGGGAATTTAACTATAATGATTAGTGTCATGTGGTAAGATTGAAAAGTAATGGAAAAAATTATTGTTGTATTGCATAATGGGAAAAGGATGTTCCAATATACATTAGATGTGAAAATGGAAATTGTAAACCATGATATTAAGGGTTCCCAGATTGGGGTATGTGATATGAGACAAAATTAAGGTAAAGCCATCAGGCCATGTTCAAAAAAAATATTCCAACATAATGTTGTTGAGGCTTACCGAGATATAAGAGGTCCCTTCTAAGAATGAAAGTGCATGTAGTTGTCAGAACCTTTTGTGGTTGACCAATGTAAAGCCTAATGTGGTGTATCAATGCATAGTCAGACAACATAATTCTATGAAAGGTATTACCTTTTGGTTGTTTACTTATACAAATCCAAATGGGACGTGTTACTCCATAATTAGAAAAATGTGTCTTCATGAATCTGACATTATGTTACCTATGGCCAGAGAAATCTAATAAAGATCCAAAATTTCATGGGACAAAATTATGGTTTATGAAAGGAATATGTCTTGTAATTAAAGAAAAATCTGAACCATTATAGTCCATAGAGTGTGAAATCAGTTACATTGATAATTGATATACAAGATAAGTATATTTTTGTTTCAATTATGGTCTCTAGATTGTGGGAACCATAATTAAGGTCTCTCACATAGATTTGGTTTGTATTTATGAGGGAGATTTTTTTATATGGTTTTAAATGGGACTATTACAAAGGATCTGGGTGTCACTATGAATCTCATGAGAATGCGAGTCATGCTACACATAGTTCTTGTAAGGCTATCAATGTAGGTCTGACCCATATATAGGGATTGGGGGAATTTGTATGTTTTGTATGGAAAATTGATTGGAGAACTAGGTGTCACTACGTATCTTGTGATGTAATGAACTAAAACAAAAATAGTTATAGAAAATAGATGTGGTGGGAAACCATCCCCAAAGTGTATGATCCGCTCAAGAAGGGATTTCAATTTTATGTAGTTTAATGTCATTCCATAAGAACATGAACCAAATAATTTTAGGTCATATAGTGTGGACATTGTCCTAAAATTTTTATATCTTATGATTAGGATGATAGGATATGTAGTTTAATGTTATCATTATCTAACCATGGTTTCATTTAGTATTGGGTCATATTACATAGACCATTTTATTTTCCTATAAATGAATTTTATATCGGGCCATGAAACAGTGTTTTTTAATATCATACAGTCAGGATGAAGGTGTCGTTCAATTTATCATGTTGTTATGAGGATGATATTTTTATCACATGAAGTATTTATTAAGAAATATTTCATTGGTAGAGGCCTTAATGGGCCCTATTTTTATCAATATTTGGGAAAAATGTTCATTTTAGTGGACCTTGTGTACGAAATAATATCCCTCCTACTTCATATCATGCTTCAGAGGTTTTTTCCCTGATATCATTTGAGTATTAAGGACAAACACTAGTTCACCATGGAGAAATGAGAAGATGATTAAATTCTTGGTAAGATCCCATGATATCTAATTTTGATGGACCTCCATGTGATTCAAGGCATCCAAATTTCTCTCATCATGTCCTTCTAATTCATCTATCCATTTTTTAAGATTTCTTATAGGTGGAAAATTGATCACAGATGGAAATTTGGATTGAGAGAAATTTTACCTACATTGTAAAGACTGCTTATATCGCCTATACAAATGAATACATGATCACCTATGTGGAGGTATGGGCTATATTCTTGTAGGACCAAAAGGCATAAAAGATCGTGCATGGACAAATATTTTTATCATTATCCAACATTTTCTAGAGTATGTTATATATGGTATTATTGAAGGCATATTCCTTTCCATTAACCACTACATAATAGTTAGACGAATGGATGAATTTTATATTATACTCATGATAAAATTTCACTGACATAGAAGATTATAAATTTGTGATATTTTATGTTAATAATTCATGTGGTACACCAAATATGGTAATTATATCAGCCTTCATGAAGCAGTCGATGATTTTGATACAAATCTCTGTGAGGGGTATTGGATTGGCTCATTTGGATAAGATTTTGGTAGTAGCTATGATATATTTTAATTGATTGGCTATAGCTGCAGGATATAACCCTATAAAATCCATTACTCATAGTGAAAATTGAACATAGTATATGAATATGTGTTGATGATCTCGGGTTCAATGGATGAAGTTATTGTGAACTTGGTAGGAATGATACTTCTTGGTGAATTTTTTAACGTCATGAATCATTGGAGGACATAAGTATCTGAGCCTTTATGTTTGGTTGGAAATCCTTAACCCTTACTGGTGGGCACCACATGATTCTATATGTACTTCCATTCTGATAGAAATGATCTCTTCCCTATCCATTCATCTATGATTTACTACTTCAAAATCTTGTTTATAGAGTACTTTCTGGTGATTTAGGTCATCATAAAGAGTAAAGTTGGTCGGTTGTCATCAGATTTTCCATTTTCTGGCTCCGTTCAATGAGTGCACTCTATTTTGGAGGTAATCTGAAATGGGTATCATCCAACCAGTGGTTGGAACATCTAGTTTGGGAATGAAGTTTAATTAATTTAGTTATTCTATGTTGAAACAAACAAAATGAGATTCCATTCGGTGGAGTACAATAAAATGACTATTTTATCCTAATCCTGATCTTCCAAATCTATGGGTGTATTCTCCAGTGCATCAATATAATAATTATATAATCATAGGACATGAGTCAATTTTGTATTTTATGGGGATTATGGACTTATCCCCTAGACATAGACAAGTTAGGGAATTAATTCCTCTTTTCTGATTTCATAATCTACATTTATCTATTTGATGACCAACTCTGAATCACCTTGCAACATTAAGTGTTCGAAAGGAATTTGGAGTTCCAGTTCTAAGCTTATGATGAGTGCCCGATACATTACATCATTATTCAAAAAAAATCTGAAAATAGAATGGAGTATATAATTATTTACTTTTCTGGAGAGATATACTCGATTCCCAACCTGAATTTATAGAGCATGATATCTTCCATTATTTTCCATATTGGGATTCTTAATGCACCATTGAAATACATCTCCCACATATGGGGTACATCTTCAATATAAAATATATCTTCATCAGGAAATTTAGTATTTAATGACACTGTTTCTATATATGGACGTTCTGTATAGAAATCTTCCTAAACCTAATTTTTATCACTTTTTGAGGGAAAAACTAAATGTCAAACTGTTAGAGGATAACCAAATTCATGGAAATCTTATAGTAACATTGTTCAACTGGGGATATATATTAGTGTGATATTTCAAGAGACTAAATTGACCTTTTTGTGTTTTATGTAATGCCTTAGTTTTTTAAATGTGACGATTAACACTAGGAAGCTCTAATCGATGCCTAAATAATGACTCTCTGTGTTGAACACAGTTCTACTTATATAAGGAAGTCTTTTTTCATTCCTAAAAAAATTCTTTTATGAACTAAAATAACCCAATGATTATTTAAGGGATCACATGTAGAATGAGTAGTTTCACCTAAAAATATGGCCTCGACACGAGTGGACTCAAGAAATATTTATTAAGGATATCAAATGTTTCCTGAAATTCATTAGACCACTTATATTTAACCATATTATTCATCAACATTGTGATGGGAAAATAAATTCCAACAAGGTTCTCTATAAAAAAAATAATTTTGGAAAGGTTTTACTCTAAACCCCTCTACTATTTTAGGTTTGAGGTGGGGTTATATTGACAATATCCCTATTCTTCAGTAGTTGAACTTTTATTTCATGATGACATACGATGAAGCCATTAAATTTCCATAAATTGAAAAAACACACTCATTTCAATGGTTTTATCATTATTTTATGCGATCACATATTGATGAATACAGTGTCAAAATTAGCTAGGTGGTTGTAACATTGTTGATAGATAACCACTTGTTCATCAACATATCATTCATAAAAACGTCCCATGATGGGTTTGAAGATGTGATGAATGGTATATTTATATGTAACATCAACAGTTTTCAAGAATAATGGAATTAACTGATGGAAAATTACTCCCTAGGGGTACTAAAAGAAGTATGTATATATTCTTTGGAAATAGTTTTTTGATTGTAACCCATGTATCCATCCAGGAAAAAAATGGGCAGATATCTTGCTATAGAATCAATCAAGTGCTCCGTTTCTTGGATTGTGAACTAATCATCTAGATAGTGATGATTGAGATCTCTGAAGTCAGTACATACCTTTATTTTAACATTATTATTCTTTATCAAGATGATATTGGCTATATATTCATGAAAATGGGATTCCTGAGTGAAATTGGATCACATGAGATCATAAAATTTGGAGTTAATTTTAGCAGAGTGAGGTGGGTGTGTCCTAGTTTTCTGTTTATATCCCTAGTTTTTTTCTGGAATGATCAAGTGGTTAGTGGACACCTTGATATCGAGAGACATCATCATTGTGTAATTCCATGTGAAAAAATACTAGTGTTATTTCCTAAAGGATTTGTATACCTCTTGTTCTTTTGAAAACATGTATGCACTAATCAAAGTGGGACATGGGTCCTCTTATACACCCATATTTATCTCTCCGACTTCATCAATAGAGGTGGAGACACCTTCTAGGAATATTGGAGGGTATTAATTGAGTTCCATAACCATTTTATATTACCCCTATTTCTATTCTACAATAATCATATGGGAAGTAGGTAATAAATTAATTTATCCAAAATTACGTGAGGAGTTTATTTTTTGACATCTAGAAGATGAATCCACTTCCTCTGACCCAGATGAAAATGAATGGTCTCTTTGAAGCTCTGGAGGGGATAGAGTGAGGGATAGAGTAAGGGTATATTCATTTTATTTTGGTGAACATACAACATATTCTAAATAGGATAAGAAGATAGGGATATGTGGAATATAAGGGGACGGAAAGAGGGAATTTGCATCCAAGATTTTACCACAATTTTAGGATTTTATGTCCTCTTCAGCACTGTAAAGATTAGTCATCTTTTTTTAAATAAATAAGTTTGTTGAATATGTGCCTAATTATGGTCCAATTATATTTATTTGATAGATTGGAAGCTCATATTATTTTTTGGGGTATTTATATATATTGGCCAGGGTCATTTCTACACCATTTGTTTTTGTGACCCAAGAAACATCATCAGTCATGCATTGTTTCCACTATCACTGGTAGAATCTTGTGCCAATGTATTATGTTTCAAAGGATTTAAATAGTTATTTATCACATAAAATATCCCAATTTGACTATTAATTAAATATATTAGGAATTCATGATATTATGTGGGGATTTTAGCATGCTGATGAACCCAATGACTTCACAGTAAAATCATGCAGTCTATGTGTTTCCAAACAAACAGAAAGTAAGAGTCAAATATGTGGTCCCAAAACTAATCCCTAAGATTAATTATAATGAGAGGTTTATTATCAAACTATTCAGAACCCTATTTCATTGGAGAAGCAAGGGATAAGTCATATTTTCTATAATCTATCTAGTAGAGTGTTCATACCATAATGTAGATGACTCATAAGCAATTTTCCTTGAAAGCTCATCAAATGTCAACATTGTTTATCCTACTAGTCACATAAAAGGTTTTTATGTGTCCCTATATAGAATTATCTTTTTCCTACTCTATTAAATATATCATCATGTTAAATTATGTGGAATGAATCTCTACATGACATGTTTTATTAGCTACAACCGAAATTTCAAATTCATGACAACATAGAAAATCCTTTATGAGTTCTTCCCTAAGGTATTTTGATATAGTTATAGCATCTATGATTGAAAAAATGGATGGAACTGGTGGAAATATATTTAAAATATTATACTTTTGATCCAATGATCTACGCTTCCTACCATGAGGCTACTCTCTTATGGATCTTTACGAACTGATGTACTTCACATGGTCCGATCAGCCCTTAGAGTAGGAGTTGAATGTTCTTATGTCATTGGTGGGTTAGGTTGACCAATTAGTCCTACATACATATTATGATTTGAATATATAATCATCTATAATTTAACTTCTAGGATGAAAAATCTTGGGAAAATTTTATAATTTGTTGTGCCATTTTTTGGGGTGGTTCATATTCTTTTTAGATTGGAGACATGATGTCTGAAAGTTTCAAATACATCTTCTTGTTTGGTATAGGTTAATCTTAATATGTCTTGTTCCCCATTATGGCCATTATATCTCTTAGAAGAATTTATTTTATATGACTATGGTTCCAATGGATTCAATTGTTCCTTAGTGAAAGTGGTTATGTGAATTTCTTTTGGTATCAACTATTCCTGGAGGATAACACGAGTTTGGTTGATTTTATCTCTAACAATACAATAATTGATCTTCTATATACCTTCGTTAGTAACTCCCTATTATTATCCCTCATCCTATATATTGGAGGTAGATTCACACTCAACCTATGTTGGTGGCATTCCCATATTTAATTGTCCATATCAAACTAATTTTTGGAGGATTTGTTTGAAAATGAAGTATTCATGGATGGTGTGACCCAAATTTTGATCGAAGTGGAAATAATTTGCGAGATATTTGAGGCTAGATTAATCGGGCCTCTTGGGTTTTGGAAACACGATCTTTTTGGTTTCCAAGGTCAAATTGAAGTAGTTAGGGACATAGTCATCTAAGAATTGATTAAATTTATTATTTATCTCTTAATACTGGCATATCCTATTCTCACTTCATTTTTCCTTGTGTGGTAGGCATTTTTGTTGACATGTAGAAGGGGGTGCAATGTGATATGGAGTGGATTTTGGAGCCAGATTTGGAGAAGGGGGAGATGTAAGAATGAAATTGGTAGTATATACATTCCTTGTTATCTTTTATTGATATTTTGGAATTACTGAGGGTGTTTCCTTAGTCCACATGATGGATTTTTCAATTTTTTGATTACTATAGTGTGATCCTGAAACCCTCCCAAATATTTGATAGTGATGATTGGGATTTGAAAATCATCCAGAAACTAATTATACAGATGGACAAAAAATCCTCTTGGGGAAGTTGTAGGTTCCGTTCATAGGTCAACCCATTCCATTGAGTAATAAAATATTATACTCTGTCATTATCCTATTGTTTTTAATTCAATAGGATAATAATTTTTTTCTTTTGTAGTGTTGAGATGAACTAAAATAGAAACTATTGATGAAGATCTTACCATCCCACGATTGATTGAACTAGCAAGATGTTATACGATATAAAGTCTATCCCATTCAATGTTTTTATGAATCATATGATCTTAACTATATCATGTTGTGCATGTTTCCCTAACATGTGACTACATTAGCACATGAAATGTATCAAATTCTACTAGGATTACCTTTAATCATTAAAAATTCAAAATTTAGGCTTCCAAAAATTTTGCAGGGGAGGGGTGGGATATACCCATTTAGGGAAAGGAATATTTCATGGAGGTCCTGGTGCACGTAATTAATCTATAGATTCTATTCAATCTTTCAATGACTCAATATGGTTGATGAGACATTGAAAGGTGTCTGGTTGAATGTGGGATTGAGAAGCGGAAACAATAGGTAGATCCAATTGTGGAGACTCTATTTGTACTCATAGTGGTTCACCTATAATGGTTGGTCCATGAGATTTTTTTGGACCATCCCTGGTTGAGTGCCTAAGGGTGGTAACTCCTGATACCTCACTGCCATTTGGTCCAAATTTATTGGTCACTAATCCCACGTGTTGAGAAGATTTCTTGTTCCACTGCAGTTGTTGGGGGTGAACCGTCTTTATTTAGTTACACTATTTTGGAGTTTGTGTTGAATATTTTATTATAGAACATATCTAATAAGAATTTTTCCTTATAGTAATTTTTGGTTGAGTCTCCTCAACTCATTCATCCATTCCTCATGATGAGATAAAAATTCTTCGCGTTTGAGGGTTTTAACCTCTTCGGGATGTGGGTGAGCCACAAACAATCCTTTTCCTTTTCCATTGGTGGATTCTCACCGAGGAGGAAGTATTGGATTGGTGGAGGGAATCCCAAAATTCAAATCAAGCCTATGGTTTTAGGTAGACACCCATCCTCCAATTTTTATGTGTGGACCATATCATGAACCAAAACATCTTCCTTCTTGTCCTATTTTGTGAACTGGTGGTTTGTATCATATACATGGGTGGTATTAAAAACATTAACTAACACATAACACATAACATGAATTTCGTTAGTCTGTTTAAGGTAGTAAATTGTTTTCTCCCTCCATGATACCTTGTCCACTCCAACACTGGTCCTATTAGGATCTTTTAGAGGATGGTGATCCAAAGAGATTATCTAGGTAATTCTTTTATGTGTACTCTTAATGTGAACACCAGATCATGGGATGAAACAAACTAATAGGAGACGTTTTTCATTGTTTATCCTAGTCTATAAAAGACTAATTTTTATTGAGGAAGAGGATATTGAGGTAAAAAGACCATTGTCACGTGGGTTGGAGATTCCCCCAATACATTTCAATAATCTATAGATCCTTTTTTTCTAACCTTGGAAGTTGTTTTAAAAAATACCATGCCCTGTGTGCTAGGATTACTCCTGGATTTCCATGGCTTCTACTGAATTTGATGGTTTCTTGATTTTATGAAGTTGTGTTTGAATTTGGGATTGTAATAGCATATAGTTTGAACATGACCACGTTCTTCTAATGATATTGAAAATTATTGACAATAGGAATCTCTTAGGAAGGATTAATTATCAATATTTTTGTATTCATTATGTATAATTTTTTATGGTTCTCTAACTTCTAGCCCGACATTTTTTGATGTCATTCGGGGAATATTTTTTTCTAATCATTCCATCTTTTTTGAAAAGAATATTTTTGTTGAAGCCGACCTGAGGCTATGATAATGAATTATGTCACTATTATGGGGATTTATCAATTGGTAAGTGAGGTAAATTAATAACATTGTGTCCACACTATCCACTGATATTAACACTATGGGGTGTATCTATGATCAGATGTCAAAATTATTTTAAGGCATCAAGACATGAGCACTATGGGGCGCCTTGTTGGTTCCTATATTGTTTGTGTTTTACTGTTATGAGAGATTCAAATTCAATTTAACAGTTTATCCCTTAAATTTAATTGATGTGTCTTGGAAATTTTTAAAAAGAAAATGTTTTTTATTCTATGTGATGAATAGTTTTCTATACATTTAAGTGGATATCGTGCACAAAAACTTTTAAGAATACCACTGGAATACTATATTGATTAGTGGAAAAATCCTAGAGCATGATTAGTATTTTTACTTTGGAAAATATATCCTCACATTCAACATGACTAATTAATCTTTTTCTAGTGGCTCATTAACCTAGTCCATCCAATTTGGACACTTCCCTACTACTTTGATATAAATATCATGATTTTTAGGGAAATACATTACCATATTGGAAGGGAGGAGACTCAATGGTGGTTCAGAGAGTGACCATTGAAATTGGATATCTTATGGATGATGAATGATGTCAGTTGTCAATGATAAGGAATCAGGCATGACTGGACTCATTTTCCCAACTGAATCACGACATGAGGAATTCCTCATCATAAAATAAGCAATGGGAAGACCTCATTGATGAAGTTTAATGCCATTATAGTGAGGACTAATATCCTAGATTGATGCTCGACTACAAGAAGAGATTATGTAGTGTATACCATGAGGGGAAATCCCAGACAAATGACAATAAGTGGAGGACCTTCTTTCTATTTTACCTTCTCTCCACATGGAGGGATATTGTAGTTCTCTCAGAATATGGGATCTCAATATTGATTAGAATCTGAATATGAAGTTAGAATTGATGGTGAGATGTCCTAGTAGGACCTTTGGAATTACAACTACTATTTCTATATTTTGGTAACGAAAGAGTAGGATCCAGATCTACCATGGAAAGACATATGAGGGATTAAATAACAACAGTATTAAGAAAAGTGGGATCATAGATCAACTTTTCATTATATATTATTCTTTGTTGAGGGTAAATTATGGATCTATTATAATATGTGATTGGGGCTTCTTTCTAGGGAAAATGGTTTTCATATTTGAAATAATGTTATAATATCTCCCATGTTTTTTTTGATATTTGATAATAGATTTTTGGAATTTTGGTAGGGGTTTGTGCTTGCCCATTAGAGGAAAATGGGATAGGAAAATTACCTCCAGTTGGTATGGGGGTATGGACTCGATCCAGTTTTTAATATATCATGGGGAAATTTTTCCCACAACCATATTATATGGGAACATAGTTTTTTATCTACTCCTAAATAACCCTCATATTTTTTTGCTGAGTCGCCATAGTTGTAGGGACTGAGTTTTGTGTCTTCCCCTTTACCACTTCCACCATTGTTATTATACCTTGGAAGGTTTCTAAGATGTGGGAAGAAACTTTTCTCTTCCTTTTTACTATTTATTAGAAGTTATTGGTAACTTTAGAGATTGGAATAGGTATATGTTCTCATTACATGGCTAGGTAAAGGTTATGTTGCAACTCCTTTCCTCCATTTCATATCAGTATATAATGATAGTACTTAGGTGAAGGTGTAGAGATATTTGTATTCTATGGGTTTTACACAAGGACTCACTAGATGGTTTCTTCATAGGCAACAAAAATTTTCTAAAAGGCATGATAAATGTGGTCATATGTGAGAAACTTCACATGGTTTGATACTGAATTTGAATTTCTAGATTCTCTAGGTGTATCTAAACTATGTTGGAATGTTTGTCTATTGTGTGAAGTTTTGGGTGCCAAATCACGTTTTGATAATGATTTTTATGGTTGGGATTATAAGGGAACTACGGTTTTTCCATGATAACTATTTTGTAGATTCTTCCCTGGAAGTTATTTCTTTCATGCTCAAGTCTAAGCAATATGGGTTGGAATTCTATGGATAACACCCCCATCATGATGAGGGTTTGTTATTGTGTGGTGTTTGCAGTGTCATATGCTTATATGAGCCCTTTTTTGGAATCCTTGTGATGTATAGATTAGGTTGTAAATAAAATCATGATCTACATTCCTATGATAGGGGAGGATCTGATTGTCTCATTCTAGGGATTTTCTCCCTAAATATTTTGGGACAGTAATTGATTTCATTTGCTTCTGGGATACCAATCGGCATTGGATGGAAGGCCAGTGGGGATTCATAACCTCTAGGGACTATCAAGAATCCTCTATGGTTGGGATGGTAATGTTTAGTTTGAACTCCCAATGAAATTCAATTGATACTTAACATTGAAGATTATGGGTGGATGATGATGTTTCTTAATTGGTTAAAGACCCTTCATGTGTAATGGTATACTTTTACATCTGTTGGAATTGGTATGACGTCATATGGATTTAAGGGAGATTTTTTTGTATGTTCCTGAAATATATCTGACAAAAAAATCAAAAACCCCAAAAAAGTAGTATCTCAACAAATGAACACTTAGCATACTCAATTTTATTGTTTGGCCCTCTTTTAATTTTAGAGAAAATGGGATTGACATGTGGGCGGCATAGTAATCTTGGTTAAGGGTTCACTTAAGTTTGACTATTTTTTCATCCAATGAAAATCATGTGGTGGGAATTTTACACCAAAACGATTTATTTTAGGGATTTTAATGTTTTACAGTCATGAACATTGGGTTCACTATTTTCAAATGGATTCCAGAAGGTTTTTTTATGGAGCGAGAAACACTCCACGGTTCCATTATTCCAGGTATTTCATGCACATGCTTTCCAAAGGTAGGTTGTCATAAAGAAATAGTTTCAACTATACATAAAGACTCAAATTGGTTAATCATTTGGGAGGTTGGGAGAATAACAACCTTTAGAGGCAATTATTTCTTACTTGAAGATGCTCCTAAAAATTTAATAAGTGTTTGAGAATCATTTTTCTAATCCTAATATTAACATGGGGCACCCATGGCTTAATAATAAATTGTTAGTGATCGTAAACTTTAGAATCATCTACATGTATCTAAGGATCTTCATCCACTATGAAATTTGTATGAATAAGATTTTATCTATCAATGGTACAATTTTTAATATAGGTTAGATATCCTTTAGTTTTTTTTTATTATGATGATGTTTTTAATCCATGCATTGGGGTGCTTTGGAATTTAAAATAATCCATAGTGATGAAAGTTGATTTGATGTTGGGATCAGGGCCATGAAAGGGGATTCCTATATATCCTTGTGAAAGGAATCAAAACCCTCATAGTTCAGTTCATCTTAAAAATACACATTATACCCTATAAGGTAATGTGATAAGGACTAATCTATGTAGTTTAAAATCATATGGAAAGGAATTGTAGGTAGAAGGTGCCATTCCAAAGGGCTAGTATGAGACTTACATTAAGTAGGACTCGAGAATCTATAAGAAATTTGTGTTCCAAATATTTATTTGACCCTACTAGGAATATTTCCGTGCAAAGATTATGGTGATTTTGGAGTTTTGATTTTGGATATCAAAGAGGATTCCAATGTATCCCATCTAGAATGCAATCAAAGACCACATAGTTCGATTATGAGGACCCATGCCTATGCGTTCCCCTAGTTGTTTTTATTGTTGGGGATACGGACCTTTAATATAATTATATCATGTTTGGGGGTTATAATGGATAAGAATTACATTTGAGTGGGTCCATGAGGAATGTCTTGAATCATTGTTATTTAGAGTTTTAGTTTGGGATTATGTGTAGGAGTATTCTTATTTGAGTGTGTATGGTGAGGATTATTATATATAAGAGCCTCATTTGTATATTAATTGAGAATGTGTACCCTTCAAAGGTAATGGAATGGTTTTGGGGATTAAACTGTATTGGAGGTTTCCCATTTGGTTGAATACATGAATTTGATGACCCATTCCTATGGAGGCCCTATTAAATAATTTTAGAGGAAGATCCGAGAAAGGATTCTCTACTAATACATGCATATGATCATATAGAGGTCATAATCATAACTAGACTCTACGTGCATGTGATTCATTCTCAGTGTAGGAGATAATAGGAATTGAATGCTATAGAAAAACAAAAAACCTCCTTCATCTACTATTGGATGAGTTTGGGGTGGAAGTAGATGATGAAATGGATTTTATGTGATCATCTTATCCCTTATTTTGTAACTAGGTAGTCACATATAGATACCAATATATCTACTACGCATATGAAATTTTAGGGGATTACTTATAGAGGGATACCCTACTCTAAATTCCAATAAAGATAGAAGGATGAGTCATTAACCCTCAAATGGGAAAAAATGTGTGATCCACCCCATACTATTGGAATTAGAAGATCTATGGTCTGAGAGATGATGATTGAAGGTCATGGATATATCCCTTGTGTTTGATAAATTAGAAAGTGGTAAAAAATATGTATCCACTATGTATAAGTATAGAAGGTCCCTATAAATTCCCCAAGGTTTGCGATCATCATTACCGAAGGCATGCGAAACTGTACACACCCTGAGGACTCAACATGTCAGGTAGGGAAAGTGTGGGACACCTCTTATCGAAGGAATATGTACCTAAATAAGAGACACAATAGGGTTTATTTAACATGGTTTTAAAATTATAGAGTCATTAGTGGATTATTTTATTTTGTATCCTTTATGTGGGATTCCCAATGAGGTTCCCAACTATTAGTGGCAAGAAGAGAGGGATAAAATTAGGGGTCTCATGATGGGTAGGGCCTGGGAAAACTAAGGTTCTTTGTTTAGGGTTTTCCTACATGAGATAGATTTGACTTCTGAATGATGGACAACCTATCCAAAAAAACTCATGTGAGACCTTTCTTTAAGTTCCACTGGTTTCCTTAGGTGTTCCTAGGACGGCCTCAAGCATGTCCCATGTTTAAGATGGGACCTTCACCCTAGTACTTATCGACTAGGTGTACGTCATTCGACACAAAAGTGATTTCTGTTTTATACACTGGAGTTACATTAAACTCACTATTATAATATATTCCATATTTTCTTGGGTATTAGATATCTACTTTAATAGGATTCTGAACTAAGGAAAATTACTAGGGAGAGAATAACTTGAAATATTATTCGTTTTTTCTCATAATATGAAATCAAGATCCCTAATGTACTATTTAGTGGAATAAACATGACCCATGGTGAATAAGGATTCTATATAAGTCCAATTTCTAGGTTTCATGCGCAGCTGTTGCACATATGGGTGACTGCCCCTTCTGGGTCATAATGGAAAGGCCTACACAAATCTCTTTGCATGTGGGCTATGTGAGAATAGGTCGAAATAGTTAAGTGACTTAGTTATCCTTGGTTATATTCAATTATTAATTTCATTATATAATTTCTATTAAATATTTTCAACCCCATGAGTTAAAAGGGAGTGTCAATAGACATTTTACATTATACCGCTATGAAACTAGTTATTATTATACATTCTGTTAATTTTTTAATTTTTATCCCTATATATAGTCCCCTTTTATGGTATTAGTTATATGGAATATTTCATTATTTTTATCTTGGCTATATTATTATTTTTCTATTATTTTATGATATCTTCTATTTTGTGTTTTTTATTTATGATTCTTTCTTGCATCTTAATAATCTTGAATATTCCTAACATCTTTTTACTATTTTTAAATAACAATATATACCTACATTATTTCATAATACATAAAAATAGATCAGTTGATATTTGTTATTTCCTAAGGAAACCCATTAAATAAGATACCCCAACTACTAGAATCAGATCCATCTAAAATCGAATAATGAGATCTATGGATGTTAAAATAGATAAGTTTGATGGGGATAATGATTTTAATTTATGATGAATAAAAATTTGATCCCTACTATATCATAATAAACTCATGGATTCCATTTCTGCTCCAAATATAATGTTTGTTATTATGTTTAACAATAGACATCCTTCTAATAATAAGAAAGATGTGTCTATTGAAAACACAAATTTTGTATATTCTTCAAGCCATATTTATTAAAAAAATTCAGTATAAAGACTATATAAAGAAATTTGATAGTATAATTTTTAAATGTGTCATCAAGCTATAGTCGGGGCCCGTATCGATGACATTAATAAAATCATATTCGATTTTTCTAATATTTATGTTAATAAATATGATGAATATTTTCTTATTTTCATGTTAATATCTTTAGAAGATTCTTTGAATTATATTAAATATTCTATAATGTATGATAGAGAATTTATATAATTGAAGAGGTTCAATATTTCATGTTATCTAAAGTAGTTAAAAATAATTCATCTATTAAAAATGAATATGATGGATACAATCTAAGTGGAATACATGAGTAGAGAGGTAATATGAAAACAATGATTTTGTTTATGAGTTAGTCAGGGTCTATGGGAAGGCTCATTAAATATTTAATTTGTAAAATATTGGGTCATATTAAGTGTTATTTTCTTTAGTAAAATAATAATATGAAAAAATTGATCATTAATTTTTCATAAAAAAATATTTTGATAAAAATAATGTTTTAAATGTGTGTTTTATGCCATTGGTAAATAGCGTGTCTTATATTCTTGATGATTATTTTACATGTTATTGAAGAGAAAATAATTTTATGATTTAATTGAAGTTGAAAAGAGTGAATTTTACAATCAAGATAATGGGAGTTTTCATATCATGGGTAGAGGTTTTTTCCCTAGTTATACATGATGGGATAGTGATAACTATGGAATAGGTTATTTGGTACCAAATTTAAAGATAACCATCAGTTCCCTAATTGTGACAGAGTAGAAGAGTTCTATCCGTAATTATGATTCCAAAATCATTGAGTCCCCATAGGGTTAATTACTATATTAAAGGGAACTCTTATGAATGGGTTATATGAATTGTATGTTAAAATGAACATGATGTAGCTTAATTACATATATAATCCTTATCTCATTAGTTATTTCATGGTATAGAAGACCCAATCATTTCAGTACCAAAGGGATGCACATACTATGTAGACAAGGGTTTTTGAAATATGTAACCCCAAATATAAGTCTTTTTTGTTAGAACGTTATGTTGGAAAAGTCCAGATGTTTCATCTTTATGTGGTATACATATAGAACTAAGACCCCTTGAATATGTCCATTATAGATTATTTGGACCCTCCAGAGATTCCTCCAATGAATAAGATAATTACTTCATGATCTTAATAGATAACTATTCATGAAAAATATTTGATCTTCATATTAATACACAAGTATAAACCATTTAAAATATTATAGATATGGAAATCCATTATTGATGGAGTTATGGGGAATAATATAAAATCCATTAGAATGAATAATGGGATTCTATATTTAATTAATTAGTTAATTTCCTTTTTTAATTATAATGGTTTCCATAGACATAATGAGTTTTGGAGACCTCACAATGAAATGATCTAGCTATGTGGATGAATAATACAATCTTGGTGATAGTGAGAAGTTTTTTCTTACACTAAAGTATATATGTATATTTCTCAAATGAAGTAATTAATATGGGAGTGTACCTAAACAATCATCTCCCATTTAGTTCCATTGTATTTTCAAAAATCATTATAATATGTGGATTGGTTCACCCACAAGTCTATGAAATATTATAGTTTTATTGTAATTATCATGTTTATAGACGGTATAATATGTTAAAACCTAGGGTGGTCAAATGTTTCATTATGGGTTATCCTTAGGGTTTTATGTGATGCAAGATTTTTTGTGATAATCTTGGTTAAAAACAAATAGGCTTTTGGTGATAATCATGGTTTTAAAAAAGAATCATAAGATGAGACATTTCCTTCCATTAGATCATTGTTGTGAATTATAATCCTAGAATGTATAATTATGTAGGTTTTCCAAAAACTATTAGTGTGGATCTTCAATTAGAGGAAAAATTATATTTTGATCCTAAAACCACCTCTATAATTCATTATCAACATATTCATATTGAACCTAGTCATATTTTTTAGTGTGAGTCCTTAAAGATTGTGAACCTTATAGTACAAAGTCGATGGTTATTTTCTTACATTGGAAAAGGAAGCAAGGAATCACATACTGAGAATACATTTTTTATTATTCTTGGTAAACTATATACATACTTTAATCTCACATTAAATCAATAAACAGAAATTAAAAAACATAGTGAATGTAAATATTCTACATCATTGAACTTATTCAAAGATTCCTTATTCATATCAAGAGGAAAAAAATATGGTTGTGATAAAATTAATTTTAAGGGTTATGTTCATTATAAGGTGTCATTATAAAAATATTACATAATTAATCTTGAAAGGAAAATAACTGAGAAAACAAGGTATTTAATCAATCACTTGAGAAATAATATTAATATGACTTGAGTAAATGTAGATTAAATGGTTCTATATAAATAATCACATAATACTTAAACATATACAAGAATAGTATTCAGAATAGTCTCATTAAAATTAATAAATGATTTTATAATGATGAAATGTATAATTACGGACATCTAAAAATTAACATTTAGGCCATGTGCAACGAAATATAAAATTATCAAAAAGGCCTCATGCCAAGACATCTATATAAATGGGTATGTCCTTAAACAAATACCCAATCTAGTTTTTCACATTAATCCAACTTATTAATCAAGGGGGTAGAGATTTTCTATACCCACCAACCACATAGTAAGTGAAATTAATCCATTATATGAATAATCAATATAAATTAATCAACATACATTAAAATTTAACAATTAATAATTTTATATATTGTAAGAACTAGCATACATAATGTAAACACATTCCCCTATTACATTGATCATTTATAATACTGAGAAAGAAAAATTATGTTATCACTATAATATATCCCTAGGGGATCATAAGTAAAATAAATTTCTCATGTCTTTGATGAGTATAAATACCATAAAATGATCATTAAGTACATTTTCAAATAAATTACCGTTTTCAGATTCAAATTAAATTTTAAAAACAAAAAATTTCTAGAATATTAGGACAAAAATTTTAGTTTAAAATAACCTTGAAATTTCTTAATTTAAACCTCAAATAATTGGGTAGTCATGAGGGCATGAAATTCAGCTCAATCTATATATGTTAAAAACACATAACGTTCATTATTTCATATAAAAAGTAAAAATGTATTTTTTTTATTAAATGACAAGAACATTGATTTTAAATAAAATATAAAAAAATTAAACCATGTGTAAAAATTTATTTAATAATTAATTACATAATAGTATAAAAAATTATTAAAGCATTTTAAGAAAAAATATATACATCGAAGAAATGATTCTAATCAATGTAGAAAAACTTATTCAGTTTGTGAAATTATTATTATGGTATCTTATGTACATGAAGGGGGGAAATTGAATAAAAAACATATAATTTATGGAAATAAGAAGAGGATAAAAATATATATTGGTTATATAATAGATAAATCAAATAATTCCACTAGAAGAGACTTATACATAATCAATCTCTAATAATGATGAGATTATGAAATAAACCCTCACCCCTTTGATAACATGGTAATCTATACCCACATGAAATAAATAACCTCAAATGAAATATTAAATACCATGAATATAAATATTTTCATGAAATTTCATATCAAATGGAAATTATATAAAACTCATAAAATAAGATAATATAATAAAATAACACATGTTCCAAAGAAGAAAAATTGAGACGAAGAACCCTTACAACGATCATAATGTTTAAGTGGAAATTAAAAAATGATGTTATTATGTATATCAAATTTAAATCCAAAAAAAGTGAATGTATATAATAAATCAAACAAAATTAATTTTATACATAATCTAGTAATAATATTGTCAATTAAGAAGTTATTTAACCTAATTAAATAAGATTAAGTGAAGATACCCCTTACCCCAGGCCTAAATTCTGTCATATTTTCTTGAACATCATGAATAATAAATATATAATTATTATACATAAATTATAGAAAAAATTAAAATATATCATACTATATTTTATTTACTTATATCCTTTCATTACACATATATTAACAATTATTTATTAAAACCACTATTCTGGGTGATAACTCCTTAATCTTTCATATATGTTTTGGTTGGGTTGTTTTGGTCCTTTTAAACTGATTAGGGTTTAATTTTATAAATAATGTTAATATCTATATCAATATCAAATATATTCATTATATACATATTTATAGTCTTCCCTAAGTGGTACATATATATAAATGAACTACACCATTCATTGAGATGGTAAGTTATATGTACACATGGACGCTGTTTTCACTTTTTGATGAAATAAATTAAAATAAAAACTCATATTAAAATGATTATTTTAATATCATATGTAACTTATATATTTATTAAATATTTCTTTATTAAAATCTATATAAAAATTTAATGAAAATGGATCACATTTCTTCGTGGTGGTGGTAGCCACACATACGCATGAGCGGCGTTATCATTTTCCAATATATTGGAAGGTAAAAGTTATATGTTATATTATAATTTGAGAATAATATTTATTTTATAAATATAATATATAATCCTTTTTTAATTTTCAATCACCATCCAAGTAGACTGGTGATGAAAAAAAATTTACACCTCTATATAGAGATGGTTAGTCGTACATATGCATGAGAGATGCTTTCATTTTTCATAAGATGGAAGAGAGATAGAAAATACTAGTACCATAATGAAATTAGATTTTGAATATATTCATGATAATGTATTTATTATTTTATAATTTCTACAATATATTTTGAGTATTCTTATAGATAAAGAAATTTGAAATAGTCAATAAAGTCTATTATCACTTGTTCAAAAGAGCTCCTTTATATCTTAACTTAGGAGACCTAAGGAAGGTATTTTAGAAATTAAATAAACTACATACCATGAATAATATTGTTTATAAGTGTTTTATATAGAGTTTATTCAATATAATATTCTCATGGTGGTTTATAAAATATGGGAGAGGTGGCGCCTTTTTATTGTGGGTGAAAGGAAAAACATCAAATAAATAAAAAAATATTTATTATAATAAATCTATTTTCATGTGAAAGTGGAAAAAAATTGATATAATTTCGAATATAAGATATAATATTATTGAAACCTCATCAACCAAAAACAATTGATTGTTTTATGTAGTATTTTAAGCCTAATATTTTCAATTAACAACTTAGTTAACCAATTTTAAGCTTATTCACAGTAACAACTTCTTCAATATTAAATGGTTATAATTTTACTTATATGGTAAATGTTCTACCAAATTTAAAAGGGGTAAAATTTAAGGAAATATTTTACCCTATTTAATCTAATAAAATTTTAATTATTTTAAAGAATTTAATAAAATATGTTTTTCATAAAATGTCAATAATCACATTTTGGACATGATTCAATTAATTTTATTTTTAATAAATCACAAAACATAGGTCATTCAAATATATCCATCTAAAAAATATTTAATGTATCATATATATATCAATAAAATTCTTGGGTCATTGTAACTCAATAATAAAAAACTAATTTAAAAATTACCTAGATTATTTGTTATTAGTAGAATAAACACTAAATCGGCATCACATTAGAATTTAAGGTAAATATTTAATCGTTAAAATTTAAAAATAAATTAACATGAAAAAAAATATAATTTGTATTTCAAATAAACATTTATGAACTAAATTTTCCTATTTTTATCATTATAATAAAAATTTATTTTTATTAAAGTCTTGGGAGTGTCATTTTGTATTTATTCTTTTTTTTAATTAATATTACAATCCTAATAACAGAAATATGGCACCATGTGTACATACATTATAAAAATATATGTAAATGGATTAATATAACTCATACAATATTATAAATATAAGTTTCAAGGTCATTTAAGTCCTTATAATGTTATTTTAAACTATAATTACCTGATTTAACCTAACCTTGGTGACAATTATTTACTATGGTTACATTTCATAATGACCAAAAAAGTGACATATTTATAAAATATGGAACTTCAGTCTCCAAATACTTAATAAATTTTTTAATATAAAATTTCTATTAGTGTTTGAACATAATTTAACTGAATGAATGGTGATTGTGATAAGAAACCTCTTTCCTTCGGTTTCACTAACTTCATATGTTTTCTAAATTCATATATAGTAAATATTTATTTATTATAAATCTTTTAATAAAAAATTAAAAAATATATAATAACATATATTACTTAATTTTTACCTTTTATCAAGAATTTATGAACAATTATTTAATAAAATAACTGTTTCATGTGATAACTACTTCATTTTTCAGGCATGTTTTATTTCAATTGTTTTTTCCATTTTATGTTGACCATGATTACCTTATATAAATAATTTTAATAATGATATAAATATATTAAATATATATATATATATATATATATATATATTTATAATCATACTTATAGGGTTGATATATAACAATTAATTACATAATTCATATTGGTTGTAGGTCGTACAAACACAAGAATGTTGTTTTCACATTTTAATGAAATAAATATAAATAATAATTCAACTTTATAGGATCAATTTTATATCATATATAATATATATTGATTAAATAAATCCTTATTACTATCCATATAAAACATATATGAAAATGGATCACATCACTTTCTCGAGGTGGTCGTCCACACATACAAACGGGCAACATTATCGTTTTCCTATGGATTAGAAGGCAAGAAGGTATATGTGATATATAAAATAAAAAAAGGAAATTTATATCATAAATATCATATTTATTCATTAGTTTCATCTTCATAACTATTCATTAAATGTGGTGGTGAAAAAAATTACACCGCTACCTGGAGACGGTAAGTCATACAAATGCATGAGCGATATTCTCGTTTTTTGTATGATGGTAGAGAGATAAATAATTGTTTTACCATTATCATAATAACATATAATTATAAATATGACACATGATTTATTAATTTAGTATGGTTACTATATATTTATAATACTTTTAGGAAAAAATAAATTTCAAAGAGTTGGTAAAGGTGATTACCTATTCTTCGAAAGAGATCCTTTAGATCTTCTCTTAAGGGGATGAGGGTTGGTATTTCAGAAAAACCAGAATCTATATTAATTGTATTAAGATATTTAAAAGAGTTCTTTTTATGGTTTTTTCAATATTTTATTCTCTATGTGGTGTACAAAAGAGAGGAGATGTGGTGCCTTTTTATAGTAGGAGAAATGACACACATGGAATTAATAAAAATACATAAGTATAATAAAATAGTTTTCATGTGAAAGTCCCAAATTATGTCTATATTTTTTAATATAATTCTGGATAATGTTTAGTATTATAAAACAATAAAATATTTAATAGTCTTATGTGGTATTTTAAACCTTATCTTTTAACTTAACACCTTAGTTAACCTGTTTTAACCATAATCACAATAATTCATTTTTCACTCTTAAAGGGGTATGATTTGACTTATAATGTAAAAACTTTTTCAAATGGATAATATATGAAATTTTAGTGTAAATATTATCCATATTGACCACTTACAATATTTTTGTGATTTTAATTAATTTAAGAAAATAAGTTTTTTGATAAAATATCAATAAAGTCCTTTTTGACACGAATTGTTTAATTTGACATTATATATATAAAAAATAAAATTAAAATACAGCAATAAAAATATATAATATATCATATATATCTATAAAATTCACGGGTAACTGTAACTCACTCAAAAAAATTACATTTCATGTTTTTCAAATATTTTAATTTATTTTTTCTATTATTTGAGTAAATACAAAATTGTTGTTGTGTTATTATTAAATGTAATTATATAATAAATAAAAATTATAAATAAATTAGAATGAAAATAATTATATTTAAAATAATCATTTATAACCAAACTTTTCTTATTTTTCCTATTAAGGAAAATTTAGTGTTATTAATGTCAAGAGAGTGACATTTTGTTTTTATTCTTTTCTCAAATTAGTATAAAGGATATAATCATGGAAATATAAAACCAAGTGGTTATATATTTGAGACTTGGATGTAAATTACTTATCTCAACTCATAAAATAGTATAAATATAAGTTTCATCATCATTTTTATTCATTATAAAATTATTTTTGACCTTAATTACCTAATTTACCCTTATCAAGGTGACAATTATTTACTATGGTTATTATTTATAATGAAAAAATAATAGGTACCGATTTACCAAATTTAAACCTCCTAAATCCAAATATGTGATCATTTTTAAATATTTATTTTCTATAATTGGAAGAAATTAAATTAACATTTAAATGAAAAACAAAATGAAAAATAGTATTTCATAAAGTTTTATTTTATGTATAAAAATTATTTTATACTAACTTAACCAATAGAATTGATTATAATGAACTTAATTGCATTACTAAAAATATAATAGAACTAATTTTATATTCATACAATTTTAAAATAAAATTAAACATTGTAAATTATTGAATCAAAAATAAGGTTTTCAATGTAAAATAATATTTTCGATATTCACAGTAAAATCAATCCTTTCCAAAAATGAAAAAATGATACAATAATTTAATTTTGATATGATTATTTCAAAAAATATGATAATTTAATAAAATATTGTTTCTAAAATTATGTGAAATTAATTATAATATCAACACATAAAATATAATAAAACCCATTTTTGATGACATCTTATTTTTAATTAAAAAATGATATTAATAAAAAGTAAGTAAAAATTTATTTTTTATAAAATCAGTATAGAAAACCATTATACATTTTTTCATAATTATGATAACCCTATTCATTCCCTCCCATCCAAATGTTGGGAAATAATAATATTTTAAATTTATAGCGTGGTTCGACCAATGGTTGATGTTGTGTGTTTTATATGCTATTAAACATATTGTTCATTTAAATTATTATTATGTTATAGAGTTGGAATCCAAGGATGATGGATATATTGATCACTAGTACTATCAATTAACATATTATTGATATGGGAGGACTATTGGACTACCTTCCCATTCAGTTGTGCTAATGTACCTTCTTACATGTTTAACATTTCTCTTAATAATAATAACAATTAGAAAAACAATCCGTAAAAATACATTAAATGTAATGAATAAATGTAGTGGATAGATTTTATGAAAAATATATTCCCTTATAAAAATAAAACCTGAATGGTTTAAAATAAATTAGATAGGGATATAATTGTAAAATGTAAATGGATTTTGAACAAGAATGAGGATAACATAGAATAAATAAAAATTAAATTGACATCCATTATTGTAGCTAAAAGGTTCTTCTAATATGATTGGATTGAACATAGATAAACCTTCATCTATAAGATTACTTTTTTGATATTTTTTTGAAATGACATCCATATAGAATAATTAGACATGAAAATGTTTATTTTACATGGGAAATTAGTTGAAATTTTTTACATGAAACCACATCAATGATTTCGAAATAATTTTATTCCTGACCATGTTTTACTTTTTTGAAAATACTTGTTCACATTTAAATATCCTATAAGGAAGTTGTTTAAATAATTTGACTATTTCAGGATTCAAAATGCTTTGATTAGAGTAAATATGATTTTTTTATTACTTTATATATATTATGAATGATTTTATCTACTTAATATTATACGTTGATGATACTCATGTCATATGAAAATATAAGAGGCTGAATAATTGGGTAAATTTCTAATCAAAATATATTTCTAAAAAAGTATTTAGAGAATGATATGAAAATATGAGGCGTGTAAATTACAAATAATAGACTAACTAGAGTGTTGTATCTATCCCAATCATCCTATATTAAGGTGATCAAAAGGTATTTTTTTATAACATAAAATGTTTGAATGTTCCTTTGGGTCAACACTTTAAGTTTTATTTATTCTAACACCCTACATGTGATTCTAAATTATCCTTCCTGAACAAAATTAATTATTATAATTTAGTGGTATGCCTTATGTATTCCATCACATTTTCTAGACAAAACATTTACTATTGTATCTATGTCATTAGTGGGTTATTGGAAATCTAAGGAATCCCCATTGGTATTCATTAAAGTTTATATTGAGGTATATTTAAATTCCATATAATATATGTATTTTATTTGGAAATAAAAGTAGTTATGATCATGATATTTTTTATTTTATAGAGTATGATTATGTTGTAAACATTGATAAATATAAGGTTCTATATTACTTGATTATAGTGGATATTTTTCCTTCAAAAGTAATATGAAACCTATTTTATCTTTATCAACCACTGAGGTTGAATATATAGGTTTAACGAAATCTACTAATGTGAATATTTCATTAAAGGGGATGATAAATGAACATTATTTATCTTTTGATCATGTAGAAGTATTCTGTGGTAATCAATATTCATTTCATTTGTCCAAAAAATTTTTTTTTCAAGAAATATCAAAACACAATAATTTAAGGATACTTTTAATGGGATAATTCATTAAAAATGGGGTAGCGTGTTTCAATAATATACACACATTCAATAAATCATATGAATGATTGGATAATGTTGTTAAGTAATAAAAACATTGGTATTTTTTAGTTTTTATGAATACACTCCCATTTATATGACATAGGTTGCAATAACACCATCAGTAATTAATTAATTGTTTTGAAATGTTGTAGATTTTTTTATTTTTATTTGTTTTTTCCATGCAGTATTATTTTTTTATATTTAAATAAGGTCCCATATTTTATTCCATTATATAATTGTTGATCATTTAATTTACTTAACATATATGTATCTCATTATGAAATATGCTAGTAAAATTTATTTAAAATATTTATTTAGATATTTCTGGTTTGTTTACCCTGGGAGCTTGATCTCAAAATTATTGTAGAAGGGAATTTTTGGGCATCAATTTTTTTATCATGGAGTTCCCGAAATCCTGATTGATGCTTTATTGGGAGTTTTTCTTACCTCTCTCAAGGAATTTTACCCACATACTTGCTTTTCTTCATGTAAAATGTTAGTATTCTCCTTACCGATCATTAAATTGTTTCTAATGTGAATGGTGACTTTTATGTACATCACCCACATGTTTTGAATCCCACAAATCTCTCTACAAGAAAATTATTATATACTTTTCAATGTAATATCACCCACTAAATGAGGTTTTATCTCTTGAGTTTATTATACCTTTTCATTTTAATACAGATTGAGAGAGCTTAGGATATTTTCATTCAATTTCTCAAGTAATATCTTCAAAATAACTAGAAGATATCCTATTTGATCATTTTTTATAGTCTATTAATGGTGGATGATATATAAACTATTGTTGGTCTTAGTGTAGATTTAAAATGGATATTTATGGGGATCCTCACATCCTTTGGAGTAGGATGTCCCAACATGAATGTGTAGAAGGAAGCGTAATGAGTTTTTAGCAGCAATTGAGATCTTGGTGTTGGGATAAATTATTGTAAAGGGGTTATTCCTTTCCTCATAAGTCATTACATCAAATCAATCAATGAATCCTTCAATAAATTTTCTGAGTATCATGAGTACATCCTAGAAGATGAGTGGTTTATTCCTTGTTACATGTCTCATTACCGACACCTAGTTTAACAAGGCTCATTCTTATGATAGTTTCTCTGGTCCTGTTTACTTCATTTGATAATTTGTATCTTATTAATTTTTATTTTAGTAATGATGATAATTAGGGTGGGTATATCAACGTTCTTTTAGGTCCATATTGGATTGAAGCATGTTATATCTACAAGTTCATATTATTTACTTTTTCTTATATTCTATACACTTATCTTGAATCTTCCTCATCACGTTTTATACATTTTTTAAATGAAAACATTTTTATAATTGTCTTATTAATTAATAAATTTGGCTTAGGGGATCTTGCCTATTTCATATAGACTTCGTAGAAATAATATCCCCTAACACTAGAGAATTTTCCTAATTATGATGATATTCAAGGTTTCCCAAAAGGTCAAGATAGCACTTCAACTCCTCTTGTCCTCACAATAATGAAAGGATGAGGATCAATACTTTATAAAAGGAAGGATAGATTATCAATATAATGAATGTGATACAAGATCATTGGTACCACCACTCTTGAACCTAGATTACCATTAGTTTCACTTTGAGATCATAGATCTTGTATGGATCTCTACTAGAGGGATTTTACATTGGATTCTCTCAGTACAACGATGATGTAACCTAGATAAGGATCGATTGATCAACATATTATTTTAATAAAGTTATCATGGTCAAGGAACTTTCTTTTTATTAAATTAATTATAAATTCAATATTAAATATCCTCTCTCATGGTTTCAAGGTTCCTTCTTCTAGTTTCATTGGATATAATATTGAGGCATGTCTATCTATAAGATGTTCATATGGTGTATTAACTTTATTATAACAAAAAAATCATTGAGCATGGACCTAATCGGCATATGATGAACCTAGAATGTTATATATTTGTGATGTTCCAAGAACATGAATATATTTATATATATATGTATCTATCTGTGTGTGTGTGTATTTTTTAAAAAAATGTGTGTTTATATTAATATTTTTTATTTCAAAATATGTATATATACATATTTATATATATATTTTTGTGTCTGTGTGTGTGTGTTCAAGAATTTTTATGTATGATTATGTATATTTATGTGTACATATATTTACTATATATTTATATATTTACATACTTTTTTGAAAAATGTGTATATTTGTGCATGTGTATATATATTTATTGCAAACTGTGTGTGTATGGTGGCGTGAAGGGTGTATACATTATTATATATTTGAACATTTGTATATATTTGTATATATGTATTTGTATATTTTAATGCTATATGTATATTAGTATATTTACTTATATATATATATTTATGTATATATGTATTTTTATAAATTTGTCTATATATATATATATAATCAATTTTTTATTTCAATATTTATATTTATATTTATCTATACCAAAATTTGTGAGAATATATATTAATATATATTGGAATATTTGAATATTTACTTCTCTTTTTGTTTATTTTTATTATATATTTTTGTATATATATATACTATATAAAATATTTATTTTATATTAATATAAATATTTATATGTATATATATAATTATTTAAATAACTTCACCATAAATTATATTTACATATACATTTTTCAAATTTGTTTTAATAAATTATTAAGTATGTTTATTTCTTAATATACTTTTAAATTTGTTGTAATACATGAAGTATGAAAATAAAATTGATAATAATTTTTATTCTAATATAATTTAAATTTTTTAAACAAGGAAAACCTTTATTAGTGCTAAACAAGCATTAAAAAATGGAATCCTTTATTAGTTCTTAAGAAAGATGAAATAAAGATAACATTTATCAATGATAAAAGAGTTTTGATAAAACTATAATTTTTTAGTTCTAAAATAGAAATGTTAATGGTAATACATTATCAGTGTTAGAAAAAACATTGACAAAGGTCACAGATTATCAATGGTAAAACAAATTTTGACAAAGGGGACCTTAATGAGAAACATATGTGCAACACCTTTTTTATCAGAGTTTGGAGTAAAATTACATGAAAAACCTACTTGACCCATCAGATGATCACATACATATATGTCACATCATTTTTATTATTTTATGGATACATGATATATTAAGTTGACGTTAAATTTTTTTTCCCACGTTAAATATTTTATATATATGATACTTCTGAGAATGATTCATGTTATAAATGAATCACCATGAACTGATGTACCATACAAATTTTAATAATTAGTGAGATCTATTAGATCCACCATCCCGAAACACTATGTATGAAAATAAATTGTAACAAAGATGAAGTTTTAAGGACTTGACCACACAACTTTCCACTCGTCCCCTAGACCCTAACTATCCTACCACCGATGACAGGGCTAAAAATATTAATAATGAAGATGAATAATAAATTTTGATTTTTTTTCCAAATAAAATTTCTTTTTTTTCATTCTTAATTTTTTTTTTCAAATGTGTTTTCTCAGCGTGTGACTTTTAGACTATAGTGGTATTTCCAATCCAATTCAATCCTTTTTATTTTTACTTCAAAATCAATTTTGAAGAAAAAGTTGGAAACCCGAACATGTCCAATGCATAGGTGCTAAACACAAAAAGTGCCCACAGTGTTGTTAAAGATAAGACTATGAATGTTAGAACGAGCCACCTTATAAAGCTTCCAATAAATAGTGGTATTTTCTTTTTTAACCTTATTCACAGTTAGTTTAACCAATTTATTTGGATAACGAAGCATCATTTTTTCCACACATCAAATGTTTGGTTATGTTGACCCTCATCTATTGTGTCTTTTCAGAAATATTAAACATCATCATTTCTACATGAGAAAACATCTCATGGAAACCCTCTCCAACACATTAAAGATAGAGATACCCAAGTGAGATATTATAGAAGGAGACCTCCTTCTAAGCTTCTCCTTCATGGATTATGGATTCTATTATGTCATTTTCGAGATGAACCTTTCCCGACGGTATATTCTAGTGAAGATATAGATCACACAGACTATTTTTACATGATTTAGGACCCTAAGTCTAGAATCCATCTTCTTTCACCAATCATGAGTGGCTTCAAACCAAGATGTTTTTTATTTTTGTGATGTACATGCATGTGCCTTTTCATGGATGATATTGAGTGATCTAGGGATTCATTTCTACCATGTGTGCACATTTCAAGATATTATATAGTTGTTTATGATTCTAGATATATATCCATCACACTGAATGCATTTTTCCAGATCCAATGAAATCCATGGTATATATTGGGAGAATTAATGTGGATTGAGCAATTATATAAATATCAAAACTTAAAAAATGACATGTTCTATGCATACAGGACATCTATCCCTAGCCATGTATGTGTGTGAGTATCAGAACTAGCACACTAAGGACCTCTAAATAGTGGTAATAAATCATTATTTGTTGGCATTCCTCTTCTAATATTTCAAATTTTAAATTTATCTTCAATGATTTCATGTGCTCCAATTTTTGATCGTGATCTGTTTGGTTTATATCCAATAACATTTAATTATATTTTCTTTCAAGAATAATAAAATATCCGGATTCAGGTAGTGTTATTTTCATTCATGTAGAATCTTAAAGGGTATGAATCATGTTAAATAGCATTTTTATTTCCTACATTCAATTTAAGTTTCATCAACCTTGTAAATCACTTAATTTTTATTGCTTCTGATATTTTTTTCAAATCTACAGTGAATTATATTATTGATTCTGAAGATGTATAGATTTTATTTCTAAATCTACATCCATGAATGGTGTAAATTTTTGACACTTCTTTTTTTTATTAATTATATATACGGAATTTGGCTTTTTAGTATTGTTTTTTTTAATTTTATGAATCTATAATTTTCTCTAACTTATAAGAAGTTATTTTCTATTTTATGAAAATATATTTTTAAATCATTTTGAATATTTTAACTATTATTGGAATACAATGTGAACATTTTATTTTCATTGTTTTCATTTGATGATATAAAATGAAAATAAATATTTGATGTTCAGTTATAATTTTTTTAATTAAAACACTACAAATTATTGTCGTGGATGGTCACATACTTCCATATGAAGTGTAACTCCACATAAAAAAGTTTAATAAAAGGGTGATTTAGTTTAATTTTGAATTTTTAAATTTTTAAATCATTTATTCATCTATTTTAAATGTTTTGATAGTGTCTTTTACTTTTTTTACAATTCTTTTATTATTTCATTCATCTTGGTCATATTGTCTCTCAGGATGTAATATCAATATATTCCTAATAGTTTCTTTCTTGGAATTCCCCTGTTTTCTTTTACTATATGAGCCTTAATTATTCCTTTTGGTAGTTTCTTCCTATGAGTGTGTATATGGTTTCAGGGTAGGTATGGTTTCTATGTTCAGTTTTCCAATATATAAGTGCATGTTTGCAGTGATGTATGTTTACTAGATCATGGGTTTTTACTGTCTTCTGTTCACCAATATGTTGATATTATATTCTCGATAGAGTGATGTTCTATTTATTTTATGAATTTTGGATCTATTTGTGGTCCCTAGATGAGTTCATTTTTTAGGATTGGGTAGTTTTTTTGGTGTGGTGATCATGTTTCTTTCATGGATGATCACCAAGGATCATGTATTTACTATATGACTATTTCAGTAGCTTTTACTTATAGGTTTCCTTATATTATGAATCATAATTCATTATTAATACTAAAATAATATTTTTGGGCATTTAATGGATTGATTTTTCCTAGTTCTTTAGTTGGCTTCTCGCCATCGTTCTCACATCTATGAGTTGTCCTAGGATTTTTGGACTTCTTACTTATGATCATTATTTTGTTACATTTATTTTCGATCTATCCTTTAGAAATTTCTAGTCAATCAATACATTATACGGAGATCCGAAATCCATATTTTAATGATCTTATAGAACCTTTTACCAAGAGTTTTCATGTTTGAATTTGAGGCGGTGTTCCGCGAGTTAAAGTTATGAAAGTTATGTGCTTCTTTAGTCTTCTGTTTTTGTGGGATATGGTAGAGACCTATCTATTTTATACTTCCCCTATCTTCATTTATTTCTTTTCTTTGCTTATGTGACCAGTTATGGTTTTTTATTTGCATTATTGTTTAATTTATTAGTTGGTTTTTATGTCCTATTTTGTTTAAGGATGGTACTACTCTTTTTTCTTTCTGACATGAATAGAAGTCTTTTTTGTGTGGTCCTATTATAGAATGTGTTTATATAGTATGCACACCCAAATTATCATATTCTTAGAGAGGGGGTTAGGTTAGTATATGTATGTTCTTTATTTATGTTTAGGGGAGTTTAAATTTTGAGCATATTTAGTAGTTGTTTGGATATCAATCATTTTAACTAAAAAGTGTCACATTGATAGTTGTTTAGGGATATTATTTTATCATTCCATATATTGGTTATCTCTTTATGAAGTGATTTCAATATTGATGATAATATTTGAAATAAAATCCCTAATTCTATATGAAAATATTCGACATTTTAAATTTTTAATTTAAATATAAAATTGTCTTTCCTTATTCTCATATATAATTGTTTTATCAGATACATGTATTGTAATTTTAACCATTAAAATACTCTATTTTGTATTTTAACTTATGAACAATTAGTTTAAAATACTTACCTATATGTTTCAACATTTTTTTATCATCACTTGAGCTTGATCATTTATAGTCATCCACGCATCCAATATTATGTTATACCAACCATCGACTATTTCACAGTTTTAGGCTGTTTATTTATTATCATATCATAATTTTCAGATGTGAACACATATCTCAACATCTTTAACTACATTATTTGAGTTAGATAACCCATATTAGTATAATATTGAAGGATACCCCCTTAAGCATTTCTACCGTAAATATTTTTTTATTCATTCTGTTGTTTTTTATATTAACCATTTCTAATGTTGTGTTATTGTAGAGATCCATCCTGCATATTCCATTAGCATTCAATTCATTACCATGAGTCTTGCATCCTTCTTTAAAAAAATCTTATGTTATTTCAATCCAATATGGTTGTTTATGTATGTATTGTCTGTGAGTGAGCCTTATGGGTGGATAATATTGTAAGACCTAGGGATTCTGTATTGTGGTGTGTTTATGTTTCTAGATATGAGTTGGTTATGAAAAACATTATATCAATATCTAGATATCTATGTTCATGTTTCAAGATAAAGAGGAATTCAATGTAGCGGTTACAAGAAACAACATGGAATGAATTATTACATCTAGATCAAGCCTATTGTAATGACCAACACTATATATAAATGATTTCTTAGGCCAGTAGTGTGCATGTGTGAGTTTCAAAACTATTACACTAAGGAATTCTATATAGTGGTAATATATCTATCTTTTTAAGTGTTCCTCTACTTATTTTACTTCATTTCAATTAATCTTCCGAAAGGTCATGTGCTCTTGTTTTTGATCTTACAGAGTTTGGTTTATCCCATATTGTAATACCCTGAAATTTTAAAATATAAATATCATATTCGATTGATTTTATGAAAAGAAACAATAAGAATAAATGGAAATATAACATCATGAGACATTACAATATATTTACTATTTTAAATACATTTAATCTATGATATTTCTTGAAATTCATTAAACAACTAGAATATATGGAAATATAACATGTTGATACATTCAAAATATTTTTAATATTTTTAATATATTCAATATATGATATAGCTTGTAATATTTGCAACACAATGTTAGCTTGCATTAAACGCAACAATGAATTTCTTTGATATATTGTATCACACACAAGACATAGTTTTACTGAATACTATTACTATTATTATGAAAATTATCTCATTTTCATTAAATTTCGTGATTATGAATATGATTTACTAACTTATCAAAATATCTGGTTGAATTCATTAGATAATAAATATAAAAACTAATTTAATATAAGAGAAATATTTTTGTAAGAAAAACTATTATTATGAACCAAATGATTTTTATCCTAATAAATGAAATTAATTAATATTTTATAATTAATTTAATTAAATTTATATATTATATATTCAATCAAATATTTTTACATTCATCCAATATATTTGATAGTCATAATATAAGAATGAATCCAATTTTACAAATAAAAAGTTTTATTTTTCTAAAGGCAATTTTGTAATCATTTATTGGAAAACTTATTTTAAAACTAACTTTTGACACTTTTAAAAATTTTATTTTAAAAATAAGAATCAATTTTGAAATAGTAATTTAATGATTATCTTAGGGTTAATTTTTAGTTTTTTCCGAGAAATATTATTTTTTATGAATATTGAAGAATTCAAAATTTTAATGGAATACTAAATTTTCATAAAAATAATTTTTAAATTTAAAATATCATTTAAATTACTTTTAAATTATACTTTGATTAATTATAAATAAATTATTCCTATTTTTTTAATTTAAATTATTTTAATATTGAGTTTATAAATAATAACATATTAAACTTTTGACCATTTTCAATTTAAAAACCATCTTTTTGGTTCTATCTGTAAGATTAATTTTAAATTAAATTATGAAATTCCTTTGAATGGAATATGATAAATTGGATTCAATTTTTTGAATGAACATAATTTATAATTCTTAATAAGTCTAATTTAATTTTTTACCATAATAATTAGTGAAAATAGTTTAATTAATTAACATGATTAAGGGTAAAACAAGGTTTTTTTCATTACATTCGTTTATATTAAAAATAATTTTACATATATATAGAATATTTTTTGATGAGTAAGAATTATTTTTTATAATAATATTTTGTAAATTATCTAAAAAATATCATTGTAATTAAAATATTAATGTACAAATTATATAGGTAAATAAAAAAGACAAAAATTACAATTGTAAAAACATTAAAGATAAAATTGAGTAAATATAAAGACTATAGAATAACATTATATAAAATTTATTTTATTGTATATTGGATGTATATATCTTAATATTCTTCCCTATCCAAAATTATTTTTCAATTTATGAGGCACATGAAGTAAGGGATACCAACCAATATTGTTTACTTTTAGTTATTTAAAAGATTTCCACTTCTCCGCCACTATTAAAGAGTACTCAATATCCAAACTTATTTAAAAATATAAAGAAATTTGGAACAAATAATATCTACCATATTAACTACCTTAATTCCCTCACCTATTCATAGAATCCTTATATTAGTAAAAATATAAAACCTTTGATGGTTTGAGTGCAAACCTAAAGAGGAATCGTAAAGAAGAGTTAATGATCTTCTAAAAGAATTTTAATGTTAATTCCTTCTTATCCACCATAAATTTTTTCATATGTAGTAATTATATTTAATATATTGAGATTCTTTTATGTCACTGTTATGGACTACATCTTCCTGCAATTCTGTCATATGGGTTACAAAATCACTGTTAATGTTACGGTGGATTACCGCCTCGTGAACTGATGTTGTTTGTTTTTTCATTAATACCTTTCACGGTTGGGAATAATTATGGAAATAATATTTATATATTATATATATTATATTTTATAAGTATTTATTATTTTATAATTATTATAAAACTCATACCTTTCTGTTTTTCATCTTCTTGGAATATGGTAACTTCGTTCATGTGTATTTCAGAGTACACCTCGCAATGCGAATTGATTCATTCACGAATTACATGTGATTTATTAAGGATATGTCATAATAAAAATAATGGGATATATATAACATAATGATCATTTTCTAATGATAATATATGTATATATATCATTTACTTCTATTTATTTTACTACGACATGAAAATGGGAACATTGTTCGCGTGTACGTACGACATATCATCTCCCTGAACGATGTATTTCATGTCATATCACCAAAATTTATGGATTATTAAATATATATATATAATTGATATATATTATACTTAAATAATGGTTTAAATTTAGTATATTATTAAATAATTAATTAATTAATGGGAATAAAAAATAATAAATCAAAAAACACACGAAAAACTATGCAGTTATTACCCTAAATGAGGAAAATAATGAAATATTATTTAAAAATGGGTAATAATATGTTATAAAAGAATCATATTTGATATAATAAAAATAATAATATGGTTCTTTTATAAGATAAATAAATTTTTAAAAACACTATACATGAGGTGAAATAATGTATAACTAAAAGTTAATAGCAAGGTAAGAGATTTCGTCTCAATTTCATTTCATTGTGCTATATTATAATATTAGGGACCAAATTACCTTTATACGATGTATATAATACCCCATAACATTTAAAATCATATATACATAATTATTCATGGTATTTTAAGTCTAAATTTGAAATATATAATTTATGGGGATTTGAATTAAATGTTACCAAGTGGTAAATAATTTCATAACCCAATTCCTTTTCAGTGGGTTTTATTACTTCCTCATTGTCAATGATATTCTAATATTATGTGTGTAATTAATTTTTAATATAGATTATTTTTTAACAAATTTTTAATGTTTATTTACAGTTGATATACATAATAAGTTCTACGGTTTATTCTCACATCAATGTTATGATCATTGTAAGGGATTATATTACAATCTCATTTTATTAATGATTATTTACACTTTAATTTCCATTAGAGTAAATTAGTTTATAATTTATTAATAAAAAATTTCATTTTAAATCCTCTTTATGTTTATGACTATTTTCAAATAATATTACAATTTTTTTACACTTTTGTAAAAAATGTTTTTTTAAATATTTATAAGAATGTCTGACTTTATTTATCTCTATGGTCAAAAATAAGTTTTCTTACTAAATAATGTTTTCTAAAAAATCAATAATTTTTTCTTTAAACATTTAAAATTGATTTACTAAAATACATTTTCCCCCATTTTTCTTATTATAAAATGTTTTCAAAGGAATATTATTGTGCCAAAAAACAACATTTAAATTTTACTTTTAAATTTAATCAAGTACACCAGAAACATAGAAAAAGGAAACAAGACGATGGTTCAGGGGGACCTAATGTAGTGGATTCACAAATCATCCACACGTAATAGATTGACTCCCCCCAGTTTAAATGATCCATGGTTTAAAAAACAAGATTTTTTTTGCCTCACCTCACATTAGACTCCAAAAAGTAATCAACAATGTTTCATTCAATCTAGACATGGATCACCTCAATAATTTTTTTAAGTAGTTGTTTTCACCTTTTTATAGTATACTTAACGGACCATGGGGTATTCCCTAAGTCACATAGAATATTATCAATTGTTAATGAGTTCGATTCAATTGATTCAAGATAAATATTCCTCTAATAACGTAACTTAATCCCAATGAGAACAATTATAGCCTCCTGAATATGGAAATCCCCTTTTCCAACATATATAGTGAATGAAAGAGTCACAGATCCTCACAGGTCAGTAATTACCCCACATACCCACATCATACCTAAATTGCATTACCAATTAGTGTTCATTTTTAGTCCCTCGTAGTAGAGAAACTAGAAGATCCACCATTCCTATATAATATTGGACTCACCCACTATGCTGGAGCTCGAAATGGGTCTCCGAAAAGAAGGGGAAGCTTCATATTCTTTCCATAGTTGAACTAAATAATTTAGAACTACTCTATCGTTAATGATAATGTACTCCCCAATTACTATGAATCCCTTGTAACAAACATCATTTCCCTATTTATAAATGGATGTGCATCATGACACTAAGAGTATAGCGTGAGACGATTTCTCAGGTCCACTGTAGCCTGCCCTTAGAACCATCTATGAAATAAATTAGAACTACACACCTCACGAATAAAGAACTTTTATAACCTTTTTATATTTCAAAATAAATGTTCTTTTTTACCATGTACTCCATGTATAAAATAACCCACTATAATTTTCTTGAATTATTCTTTGAAATTATAATAATATATTTTTAAAAGCAATGTTTTTAAAAGTAATTTTTAAAGAAAAATTATTTTGAAAATGTTTTTCAAAGTGAAAATGATGTTTTCCTCAAGAATTGTTTTGATGATATTCTTACTTCATTAATTAATAAACACTTATTATTACTATAATGGGTATAAAAATTATTTATAGAATACTTATTCTTCATATATATGGATTATGATAATTTTGACCAAGGATAGTATTGGAATTTACATCCATGAATCATTTTAATAGTCATTAAATTCCCCTCGAGTTATTCAGTTTCTAGTGATCATTGAACATTAAATTTCTTGTCAATATCCACACTATTTATCATGGATATGATTAATTCTTAAACCATATAACATTTTAACATATGGTGTTCACTTACACATTAATTTTATTATTGGGTGAAATATTGATAAATTTTTATTCTACACTCAATATAGATATTTGATAAGTCACACAGTTTATGAATTAAATCTATCATTTGATATATTTTGAATGATTTGGAAAAGTATTACATGCTTTGGGGACTATTTAATGTACTTCTCTAGATTTATTGGTAGACTCAGGGGATGAAATTAGTTGGAAAACCCCTATGCCTTTGTAACTAGTATATTTTAAAGTGTCTTATGAAAGGTCTTGATAGTATAGATAAGGATGGTGAAACTGAATTAGTTTATACCCATTATGTTTTAATCCTTCTTGTGGAAGGTATTGATAGTTAAGTTATCATGTACCTGTGAAACATGTCATCTGATAAATAAGCATTTCCATAATTCAAATGTAGTTATTATTATCCATGAGATTTTATCAATGAAAAAAATCTATAAATGAATTTATTGCATAGTTTATTTGTTAAATTATACGTGTTTTTACTTATTTACCTTTATATATTTAATTTTAACTTATCCATTTATTTAAATTTCATGTGTATTATGTTTTTTACATTTCCATATTGATTATTAATTATAGAATAAGGATATCTTCGGATGTACATAATCATTAGTTAAAATTTCAGCTCAACCTAATTTTGTTTCCTTTCCTCTGGATTCCATGACGATTAATATAATCGAAATGCAGGGATATATAGCATGGTATAATGTTATTCATGAAAAAAAAATTATTTCATAAATTTTGAATTAAATAATAATACAAGACTCGTGTATGTATCTATTTAACCAATACTAATAAACTATTTGGTCCTTTGAGAAATGATTTCTCTGTATCTTATTCCAATGTAATGGTAGAAGGAACCATATCTGGGAAACTGGGGTCTTGGTCACTATAGTTGGTATTATAGAAAGTTAAATAGAAACCTTGGAAACTATATTTTTGGAATAAATAGAATAAGGAACATAACCCTAAGATAGAACTTGAGGATATGTATAAAAGAAAATCCTAATGTTTTGATAAGGTAGAAATTATTTGGTTATTCCAATAAATACATCCCAGTCTATATACTACAAGTAGTTCTGGCTCTACTACAGATGTACCTAGGAGTAATAACTCTAAAAAGGGCTTATCGAGCATGACTTGAGTATAACCTGGTACATGAAAACAAGCCTTATTATAGAGCTTATTTGGCACTCCTAGGGGATATCCTTAGGATAATTCCGATTTTCTATAAAAACCATTATAATGGATTTGAAAAAAAAATTAACCCTAAAGGAACCAAGTTTAGGATTTTGAAATTAGCAATTAATAAATTTTAATTTATGCAAAGTGTAACACGTTATTTGGAATTATACATTATTCATAATCTTATGAGCTAATCAAGTTCATTTAATTGTTTAAAGATATCCCCTAGAATGAATAAAGGATTAAAAACTTATGTACATTGTAGGGATTTACCTAGTGAGTTATCCAAAAAAACTGGTATTAGAACAGAACACATTATAATATATTAGGGAAACATAACCAGGTTATAAAAAATAACCTTTACTAGGTAGAGTTACCCATTACATACTGATATTATCCTATGATGAATCGATTTATGTGTTAGAATCCCCCATCATATAGAGGTATAACTAATATGATTATAGTCAAGAAATTGGTTAAGTAAATGTAGAAGATATTTCTGGCCTTGAGATGTAATGAAAATGAAATGGTTGAACTTGTAGTGTATTGTCTCAAAGTCGATGCTGATCAATTGAGTTCATTTTTATAAAAAACATGGGAATAAGAAGAAATAGAACACTTGAATTGGATTTCTATTAAGGACATATTTTCAAACAAATATTTCCCTCATGAGAAGAAAAATTAAATGAATAGGAAGTTTTGTAGTTAAAATCAAAAGCAGAAGAAAGTGTTATAGACTATAGAGATATATTTACATTGTTATTTAGATATTCTGATGACTATATATTCAACATCGAGTGAAATATTAACAATTTATTCAAAGGGCTTAATCCAAGTCAATAAAGGGTGCTGTTCTCTCAACCTTTTTCTTCATATGATTAAATAGTTTGATGTTCCATCGAAACAGAGAATGAAATATCTAGATCATACATGGTTAATGGAGATTAATTGAAGAAGAGGTTATCCAAACACCATGAAATATGGAATGCATAAAAGAAGAATAATAGGACACTAAAATTTCATTCTTGTAAAAACTATGGGAAGAACCACTCTCTAAAATGCTTGATGGTGTTTGGAGTTTTTTATAATTGTGAAGAAAAGGGTCATTAGGTTATGTAATGCATGAGAAAGAAGTAAAAAACATCTATTCAGTTTTAAATTTGAAAGGATACGGGGAAATATATAGAAGATTTCCCCAATCGTCTAGGAAAACTATCAAAGAAGTGTCCATGTGGAGAAGACAAGCTTATGCTATTAATAAAATCGAAGAGGATTGATTACCATTATTGTGTAATTGGATCCAAGAAATTTTAAAAGTATTATATTGATGATATTATGAAATATATAAGTATTGACTATATTAATATTTATTAAAGGATATTAAATATGTATGGAATGTAACTATGAAGATTGGCTAAGTTGAAAGTTGAATCATTTGGAATACACATGACTAATAACCCTTAATATCTTTCTGATATTGAAACAATGATATTCTGATAGTGATATTATTGATGTGTATAATGTAAATTGGATGATAATAACTACCTTATAGTTGATTAATGACGTGTTGAATTTTATTATATTATCATTTATGGAGTTAATGAAATTTTTGGATTTAAGGAAAATATCCAATAATCTATGTTTTACATAAGGAATAACGATGAAGGAATTATTTTAATATGTTTTTATGGTTATGTTGAATATTACCATGTGTCATGAGAATATATAATAATGGTATTCTCATTTTTTGTATGTGGTGATTTATAGATTCTTAATGTTTGGATTAATATTATGTTCAATTTTAGAATTTAGTGATCCTATAAATTCTTAGTTCTTGATATTTTTTTAGTGACATAAGGTTAACAATATATGTAATTTATTATATTTATCTTTGGAAAAGGATTTATATATTTACGTATAACTTCACCATATGATACAACATGTGTTAAGAGATGAAGTATAAATATATCAAGGAATAACCAAAGGATAAAATTTTTCTTATGAAATAGAAATTTTCATGTAATTAAATTTCTATATATTCTTAGAGAGTGAAATAATTCCTCAAATCTAATAAAAGGGACTTGAAACAAAAAAATTTGATCAATTATCATCATTTTTATTATGTCATTGATATTTTTTAAACCACCAGTTTATGGATTTGTGGTCATTAAATTTGTTATAAAATAGTTCTCTATAACCCTCACATAGTATTGGAGTTTTAGTTTTCTCTACCATGTCCATGTTTTCATTTTCCAGCTATGTTATTATATCTATAATCCTAGTTATGTGATTATTTTAGATGAATTTTGTACTTACATTTAATTTTTTAAGGCTATATTTTATTAACTTTTTTAAAATTTAGGTTTTTAAATTATGGTATTTTTAAATTTAAACCATTTGTTACTGAGGATCAGTTTAAATTTTATAGGAAGGAATTTTATTAAGTGGGTAGAAAGTAACATCCTAATGTTTTAAAATATTAATATCAGATTAAATAGAGTGTTTGAAATTGAACAACAAGAGTAGGAGGGAATATAAAATATAATTACTTTAATAATATTTACTATTTTAAATATATTCAATCTATGATGTATCATTAAATTCAAACAACTCTGATAAATCTTGTGTTACATAGAATAATAACTTTCATCGATAGCTGGTGTTACACACAAGACTGCATTACACCAAATACTATAAATATTATTATCAAAATAATATTTTATCCATTAAAATTTAATTTATTAATATGATTAAATAACTTATTAAAATACGTGGTTTAATTCATTGGATATCAATTAAATATAAATGAATATAAATATAAATTGAATATAAAGGAAATGTTTTTATAAAAATATATTTTTACATGCCGGATGAATTCTATCATAATGTTTTAAATTATTTACTATTATTGAATGATATTAATTAATTATATAAATATTTTATATATTAATATTTTTTTAAAATTAATAGAATATAATTTATAGTTATAAAATAAGAACAAGTCTAATTTTACGTATAAAAAGTTGTAATTTTCTGAAGACTATTTTGTCTCCTTTTAATAGAACACTAGTTTTTTAGACATCATTGAAACATATATAAATTTTATTTTAAAAAAATTCTTTTTTGAAATTGCAATTTCCAAATTATATTAGGGTTAATTATTTGTAGTTTTCTAAGAGGCTTTATTTTTTTATTAATAGTGAAAGATACTAAATTTTAATTGAAAACTGAATTTTAATCTAACTAATTTTTAATGATAAATAATATTTTATATTATTTTTAAAGTATTATTAGTTTCAGTATAAATATATTAATCCAATTTAGGTTATTTTAATATTTTTAATTATTAATTTATATATAAATTCTTAGTAAACATTTGAACATTCTTACTTCAAAAACCTGATTTCTCGTTCCGATTCAAGGATTAATCTAAATTTATATTCTTCCACTTATGTGATTCTAATTTAGGAAATATGTTAAATATTTTTAATAATAATAATATATAATTACAAATTTGGTAAAATTAATTATTTTCCATATTCATTAGTGAAATCCATTGAAATTGGTTAATTCCATTAAGGTTAAATGATGTATGCACATTACATGTGACTGTATTGAAATTAAATTTACATATATATTGGATTATTATTTGATGGATTGTAATTAATATATATAATAATTGGGTATAAATTATATAATAAATATATTTTTAATTATAATATTAATTGATAAATTTCCAAGTAAAATAAAAAATATACAAGTTACCTTGGGTAAAACTATAAAGATAAAATTGATTAAACTTAAAGACTAAGGAGTAACATGAAAAAAAAATTATTTATTTTGTTTTTTGGAATTATTTATTGAAAAATTAATACATATATTCCATTATTGTTCAATTATGGAGGCACATGTATTAAAGGAGACCTCCCAATAGTGTTTACTTTTTGTAATTTACAAGAATACCACTCCTCCATAATAAAAGGGCACTCACTACCCCAACCTCCTCACACCACTTAATCCATTTGGATGGACCAATATATTCCCAAATCTATCCCGAAAATTACCAAAAATAATCATATAATCCTTATATTTGGTAGAAAAAAACATTCATGGTTTTAGTGAAAACCTAAGGAGGAAACCCAATAAAAATGTAATGTTATTTAAAATCATTTTTATGTTATTTCATTCTAAACCACCATAAATTATTATTATTTAAAGATTATGTAATAAACATACTATCCTAAATATAATAAAGTTTTTTGTTAAGTTTATAACCTCCAAATTCTCACACTTCTATCAATTATGTTTGGAAATCATCATCCTTTTATACAGTGGAGTACCACTTCGTGAACCGATGTTGTTCACTTTTCCATTACCACCTTTCAATGTTGGGAATAATGTTGGTAATATTATTTATATATGATATATATGATATATATTATATATATTATATATATGATTTAATTTATTTATGAATTATTATATAACACATACCTTTAGGCTGCCCATTTTTTGGGAAAAAGATAACTTCTTTCGTGTGTATGGTGAAATATCGCCTCGCGAAGTGATGTGATTCATTCACACTTTACATGGAATTTATTAATGATAGGGTTTTAATAAGAACATTATATAAATAAGAAATAATTATACAATAATTATAATATATATATATATATATATATTATTTTATTTTCTTTTTCTTTCAATCAACATGATATGAAAATGGGAATAACGTTCATGCGTACGTAAGGCCTACCATCCCCATGAATGATGTATTTAATTTCTTATCACAAAAATTAATGGTTTACTATAAATAAATATATAATAAATATATATAATATTTAAATCATTGTTTAAATTTTTGATATGATTAAATAAATATCTAATTAATAGGAACAAAAAATAATAATTCAAAAAACACACGAAAAACAAAGCAGTTATTACCAGAACTGATAAAAATAATGAAATACTATTAAAAAAAGGGTAAAAATATGTTACATAGTGATCATATACAATTTCATAATTATTAATATGGTTCTGTTATAAGTTAGTAATTTGTATAAATCCATTCTAAAGGAGTTCAAACCCATTTCAACTAAAAATAATGTGCAAGGTAATATATTTCATCTTATTTTCAATTCATTGAAGCATATTATAATTTTATGAACCCAATTATTTTTATATGGCGTATATACTTCCCATTTACCTAAAATATTCTGAATAATTTATTCTTAATGGTATTTTAGGTTTCAATTTTAATTTTTTTTATTTAAAGGGACTTTAACTAAAAGTCACCAAGTGGTAATGAATTTTATAACACAATTAATTTTCATCATTTTATATTACATCTTCATTATCATTAATATTCTAAGGTTATGAGGTTATTTACATTTGAATATATATTTTTGTATTTCCACTTTTTTATGTGCATTTATAGTTTATACATATAATTTATTCATTTTTTTTCTCACTCTAACACTATCATCTTTGTAAGTACTTAATTCCCAATATAATTTTATTCTGAATTTTTTTAACGTAAATTTCCATTAAATGTAATTATTTTATCATTTATTAATAAATCATTTAATTTTATTCCACTCTATTTATTCACGAATATTTTCATGTAATAGTACCATTTTCCATCTCTTTATAAATTAAAATGATTTATATTTTTTTAATAAAATACTAATTCATTTATCTATTCAGTCATAAATCCATTTTATTACAAAACTATGTTTTCTAAAAAGGTTTTATAAAAAAATTTCTCTCAGCTATTAAAAATTATTTATTAAAATAATATTTTACCCTTTTTTCTTTTTATAATAAATTTTTACAGGAAAATTCATCTCACTTTCTAAAAAAATAACTTTTCTGCCCTTTTTATAATGAAAGATTAATGTTTTTCCTTGAAAGCAATATATATAATTACCTACCACCATTTACTTATTGATTTAATTTTAATTTTATGATGATATATTTTATGATTTTTTTTTAAATGTTAATTTCAAAAAATGTTTTTTTGAAATTTTTTCAAAATGAAAAGTGTATTTTACACAGGAATGTTTTTAAATATATTTTTATTTTTTCAAAGAAAAAAACCCTTATTCTTACTCAAATGTGTATAAAAAATATTGATACCATCCTAATTAATCCTCATGATTGATTATAATTACTTTATCCAATGGTATTATTGAAATAAACTTCCTTGAATCATCTTTGTTGTAATTAATTTTCTAATGAGATACTCACTTTCCATTGATAATTGAACATTAAATTTTTCCTAAATATCTAAATAATTGTTCATGATATGGTCATTTAATAAACCATATTACTTGTTCATATACGTTGTTAACTTTGATAGTAATTTTATGATCATGTGAAATACTAATAAATCTATATTCATCACTCAATAATTATATTTGACAAGAAACATTGTTTAAGAATTAATTCAATTATTCCATACAAGAGGAATGATTTCGATATATATAAAATGGGTTTGGTATAGATTAATTTATTCCCCTTGATGAATCGATAGTCTAATAGGATGAAATTATTTGAGAAAACCCCTATGAATTTGTAACCTGTATGTTTTAAACTATCTTCTGAAAGGTCAAGACAGTAGATATATGGTTCGTCGAACCAAATCAGATTGAACCCAATATGTTTTAAACCATTTTGTGAAAGGAACTAATTACAAAGGCATAATCTACCTAGAAAACATGAAATCCAATAAATAAAAATTTCCTTTTTTCTTATTTTTTTATTATTATCCATGAGATTTTCAGTATGAAAAAATATTTGGATACATTTAATTCTAAATTTTTTGATTAAATGGAATGCGTTTTTAGTTATTTACCTTTCCATATTGATTATTCCTTATAAATTTATTTAAATATAATGTGTATTCAGTTATTAACCAAACCATATTGATTATTAATTTCTGATTTAGGATATATTCCATTGCACTTATCCCTTAATGAGTATTTTAGCTCACCCTTATATTGATTCCTTTCCATAGGAATCAATGAAGTTTACTATGATTAATATTCATGGATAAGCTAGATGAAACAAGGTTATTACCAAAAAAAATTATTTTAATTTATGTATGCAATTGTAATAAAATACTCCGATATCTATATAACTTACCATTAATACTAAATAATTCCATCCTTTGGGATCTAATTTCTTTATTATCTTTTTCTAATGTAATGGTGGCAAGAATTAGCTATAGGAAACTTGGTTCTAGGTCACTATAGTTGGTCCGATATGAAATATAATAGAGACCTTGGAAACTAGATTTAGTAAAACTTATATTATGGAATATAACTATAATATAAACATTGAGAACAAGTATAGAAGAAAATATAATTGTTTTGGTAATGTTGAAATTATGTGGGTCATCCTATCAATATATCACTTTCTGGATATTAAATGTGGACGGGGTTCTGACACAGAACTACTTAGGGGAAATAAATATGAAAAGGTAATGTTGGGATTCACTCAATAATAACTTGTTATATGATAATTTTTCTTACTATGAACCAGGTTTAACACTCCACAGGATATTCTTAAGAAAATTCATATTTTCTTTAAAACCATTATGAAGTATTTGAAAAACAATATCCCTAAACAAAAGAATATTAGTATTTCAATATCAAAAATGCATATATTTTAATATATTATATGTGTTACCCCATATTTGTAATTACACATTATTCATAGTCTTATGAGGTAATCCAATATTTTTATTGTTTAGAGATGATAACTGAAAAAGTAAGGGTTTCAATACTCACGGAGAATGTAGAGATTTCCATACACAGGAAACCCATACAATTGGTATTGGGAATAAAGAAGTTATAAATATATTACTAAACCATAATAAAGTTATGAAAAATGACCTTGCCCAGATGGAGAAACTTGTTCCATAGTGAGATTTCCCTTATATGAATTGCTTTATTCTACAGAAGCCCACATCATATAGAGGGATTTCTAATTTGATTATAGCCGAGAAATGGGTTATCTCTCTATATAATATAATTATGGCCTTGTTATGTGTTTAATATGAAAATGAATCACATTTAGTGTATTGTCTCAAAGTTGATGCTGATAAATGATGGTTTGTGATATATAATACTAGGGATGAATAATAAATAGTACTCATGGAATAGAATGATTTTAAGGATGCTGTAAAGACCCGTAAAATTCAAGGGAAATTTTTTCTTAATTTTCTTTAGAATTTTACAAGAGCGCGGTTTCTGACGGCACCTGATTCCGAGGCCCGGAGTGCCCGGAATCAATTTCTGAAGTTTGGCTCGGGTACGTTCAGGGAACGAACGAGTGGGAATTCCTAACTTTTGATCCGGTGCTCGGAATTGAAATCTGAGGGCACCGATGAACTCGCAGCGCCGATTTTTGCTTAAAGAGACCTTTTCGGAAGTTGCGTTTGTTGCGGGATGAAAGTTAGTTTTTGGGTTTTTAGTTTAAGTTAAATAAAATTTGTGAAGAACAAATTTTATTTTAAGTAGATAAATCCTACCAAAGGGAGTTCGGAGTGGGACCCACATCCACTTAACCTCCCTTGGGATGATTAAGTGTGGTGGGGCCCACACGAAGCTCCCAACCTTTCATCTTCTCCCAACTCCCTTAACCCCTCTTTAATGACTTGAGTTATTTAATTTTGGAGTTAATCTTTTTGAATTTCAAACCTTTGAAATTCTTTTGTTAGGTTTGTAAATAAAATAAGCTCTTATTTTATTTTGGTGGGTTAGAACACTTTGGCCATCTTGAGAGATTTTGGGAGTTTTTCTTCTTCTTCTTCAACTCTGACGAAGAACACGAAGAACCTCCGAACTTGACGAAGAACGCTCAAGCTCCGACGAAGAACGCCGCTCCTCTCTTCTTCGTCTTCCATGTCAACGAGAGGGAACGCCGCTTCCTCCTCGGACTCCCTTCGTCGACATAAGTAGATTCGCCAATGACGTATCTCTTCGGGCGTAACTCTTCGTCATCGGATTTGACGAACGATGACCGCGACGCCCGACCTCCGCGACGTCGACTTCCGCGGAACGTTGACAAATCTTCGAACCTTATACCCGAGGTAGGGGTTGTTGATTATTGTTTAATTATTTATCCTTGCTCGTGGTTCATGTATGATTAACGAAGGATTTGATGTTGTGTTTTAACGTGAGGGGGCCAGACCGCATGAACACGGCCGAACCCCTCCTTCGTTCTTGGTGTTTAATTTTGCGGATGAATCAAGGAGGCGTGGTGTCGTCGCACCACGCGGATAATCGCCCAATTCTTATTACACGACGCCGTCGCGCTGCGCCATGGAAGGATCATCAAGAACGCGACGCCGTCGCGCCGCGTTGAGGAAAATCATGGTGCGGCGGAGGGGCGCGGTGCCGTCGCACCGCGCCGGACGACGAACACCGTGGCCGGTTCCGGGCCGCGGCGGAATGAGAAGACCGGCGGCCGCGCCACCGGCGTCGGAAGCCGAAGAGGGGACCGGATTTTCCGGTCCCGTTGGAGAAAACAGGCCGGCCATCTGGCCGGCCGGATGGCAATAAACCGGGGGAAATTAATCACCTGGCCGGCTCACAAAACCCCCCTCTTTATGAGGGGGGCGGTTCCCTTGAGGGGGGGGGGGGGGGGGGCAGGAGGCCCCCTGGTTTTTCTTCAGGCTGGCCGTTTTCTTGTAAAGGGCGCGGCACAAGGCCGCGCCGCCATTCCAATCAGCGGGGGGCGTCGCCCCCCCCCCCCCCCCCCCCCCCCCGCGTGCTGCCTTAGTGCGGCGCCGGGCCACCGGGCCGCCTCGCCACCGCCGGGCCGCCGCGCCGCCGCGCCGCCGGCCGGCCGGGCCGGGTTGGACCCGGGTCGGGTCGACCCAGGGGGGGTCGGGCCGGGTCGACCCGGACCCGGACCCCCCGTTTCGAATCATTTTCGGTCATTTGGCCATAACTTGAGCCACGGACCTCCGATCAACGAACCGTCTGCGGCAACGCAATCCTTGGATCGAGACAGTTGTTTCGGTATATCGCACTCAAGGTTTCAGATTTCTTTGAGTTCGTCCGGGTTGGTTCGTTCACGAAACCAACCGGGCCTTCGGAGCGGAAACGCTCATTTCTTGAGCTACGGACGTCCGATTGACGTGCCGTCAGCTGTGTTGTGTTCCTCTTAGTGAGACAGATCTTTTGGAATACTCCGCCCGAGGTTTGGACGCAGGTGGAGTACGGTCAGGTTGGTTTTGCCTTAAAAACCAACCGGGCCCCGGGGACGAAAATGCCAATAACTCTCAGACCGGGCGTCTGATCGACGCGCCGTCTGTTGCGTTGAGTTCCTGTTGACGATACGGAACTTTTGGATACATCAACTCTGGACTTTGTGATAGTTGATGTATCAGCCTCTCGGCTCGTGGAGCGGACCCTCCGAACGAGCTTGCTGTGTGCGGGAACCCTAGTGCTGGCTGCGACTGTTACTGTGACTACTACTGCTACTACTGCTACTGTGACTGCGATGACGACAGTATAGAGATCCTGTGTGGATTTGACGACGACGATGACTACAACACTCAGCAATTCTACGTGGATCAGTGCTATAGGTCATGTGTGGGCCCGATCCTGTGTGGATTCGACGACGACGACTACAGCACTCAGCGATCCTACGTGGATCAGTGCTACAGGTCCTGTGTGGGCCCGATCCTGTGTGGGTCCGATCCTGTGTGGGTCTTTGCGCTCAGCGGTCCTGTGTGAACCAGCGCCTATAGGTCCTGTGTGGGCCCGATCCTGTTTGGGTCTTTTGCGGGGGTTAGTTACCTATCGATCCTTCGTGGGTCCGACGACTTAGATGGATCAGTGTTCATCTTTATCGTCTTTTGAAGAAGTATACCTGTGTGAGCTGAAACATATTGGTTTCCTGTGTGGTTTGTGTTGTGCAATCCTGTGTGGATTACGTTTTGCTTTCCTGTGTGGATTGTGTTGTGCAATCCTATGTGGATTACGTTTTGCTTTCCTGTGTGGATTGTGTTGTGCAATCCTGTGTGGATTACGTTTTGCTTTCCTGTGTGGATTGTGTTGTGCAATCCTGTGTGGATTACGTTTTGCTTTCCTGTGTGGATTGTGTTGTGCAATCCTGTGTGGATTACGTTTTGCTTTCCTGAGTGGATTGTGTTGTGAAATCCTGTGTGGATTACGTTTTGCTTTCCTGTGTGGAATACGTTTACTTTCCTGTGTGGACTAAGTTGTATTGGGCTCGGAGGTTGGAGAGTATTTGAAATTGATGACTTAGGTATATGTATGGGAATATACCTAAGCATTGTCGGTTGTTACTTCGTGATTGTACCTTTCTTCATGGTTTATCCTTTGTGGATTTGAGAGACCTTCAGGGGTCTCGGGGTCCCTACCGAGTAGCTTATACTCACCCCTGCACGGGCTTTTCCCGCACTACGTTGTGTTGGTTGCAGATGACGGACATCGATGACCTTAGCTGAGGCTTGCAGAGCGGGACGGTACCCGGAGGTGGACCACTGGGCGGGATGTGCTCGGAGCGGACGGCGGGACCCATGGAGCAGAGGAGCTATCTGTACCCACCCTTCAGGTGGGATTCCAGTGGACAGCTCGGTGTAGCGGCTTTTACTTTTCAGTTGTTGTTTTCCCTTTCGAGTTGTACTTTACTTTCAGTTTGGGTTTCTATACTGGCCCATTTACTTTCCGCACTTTCAGTTGTACTCTACTTTTGCTTAGTGTTTACTTTCCGCTTGCTACTCTGTGGTGTTTGTTTACTTTACAAAGGCAATGCCTTCCCTTTTTACCAGGATTTACGCCTTGGTGCTAGTCGCCAGCCCCTGGCCTATGGAAGGCGGGCTTGGGGTAGTCACGACACGGACCCCGAGGGCGGGTCGTGACAGATGCATTATTTGACAAATATTTCCATTGTGAGAAAAAACCAAAAAAATTGATAAGTTAAATATCATTAGGAAAATGGAAAAACTAACGTGTCATCGATTATTAATATAATTATAAATGGTTGACTAGGTATACTATAGATTACATATAGAAAATAGAGTACAATATAGACCATTTATTCATAGGGCATAACCATTTCTTTGATAGGAACTAGTATCTTAACCATTTTATTAATATGCTGAAATATTTTCATATTACAACAAAAAAATATAATAAATTCGCTAGAAAATATATTTTTTTGGAAATTAATAGAATAAGAGGTCATATGAACTTCATGAAAAATGGAATGTGTCGAAGAAGAATAAGAGAACAGAACAATTTCCAGCTTGTGAAACATGTTGGATGAATCTCTTGGGAAATTCCTGAAGGGATTCCGAGTCTTTTATACATGTGTAGAAAAGGTTCATCATGTTAGAAATTATAAGGGGAAGAATGAAAAAACTACTATTATGTGTTATAATATCAAGGATAAGAGGCATTATTTAAATGAATTCCCTTTGTGCCAAGGGATTCCACCACATAAGAGGCCAAGGGTATAAGTCCATGTTTTTTATGGTAATACATCCAAAGGAGGATTATTTCTATTATCATGTATTTGGATATAATAAATATATTGTAGGAGTACTTCATTGATGATATTATGAAATATATAATGATTATTCTATAATTCTACTACTTTATGTATTTAAAATCATGTATAGAGTGGTCCCGTGAAAATTTATTTAGTGACAAATTGAACATCCTATAAAACAGATGATTTAGAACCATTAATATGTTCTTTATATTGAGAAATTATTGTTAGATAAATATATAAATGATATGGAAAAATTAAATTGGATAATACTGACTACCTTGCAAGTGATTAATGACTTGTTGACAAAATTGGTTATACTATCATTGATGTAGTTAATAGTGTTTTTTTAATTTATTAATATATCCAATAATCTGTGTTTTCTTATGGAATAATGAATCAAGGATGTTTTCAATAAGGTTTTATTGTAATTCATGTTATTACCTGGTTTCAAAAGAATACATGAGAAATGTATTCACATGTTTGGTATGTGATAATTTAGAGGAAATTCATGTTTGTGTTAAGGATAAGATGACTTTTGAAATTAATTTTCCTTATAAAGATTTGAATTTTGTTATATAATATTGGATATAAGTTTAACCATTTATAAAATGGTTGATGTTGATCATCATATAAAGTTTTAGAGACTAATATATGAATTCCCCATACGATGAAACCTATGATTAGATATGACAAAGAAATAGTTAAAGGAAAAATCAAAATATAATATTTTTCTCATGAAATATACACATATGTATTAAGTATATTTATTTGTATTTTTAGAGAGTGTAAATATTTCTCACAACTAGGATAAGTTTCTTGATACAAAATTTTGTCATATTATCATAATTTTCATGGTATCAATGAACTTTTTAACACCTATAGTTTTTGTATTTATGTTTGTTAAATTTATCATTAACTTTTTCCCTATCACTCTCTCATATTATTTGATTGTTTATTTTCTCTTACATGTCCATTTTTCATTTCACATTTATGTTCTTCTTTCTAGAGACCTAGTTATGTTATTATTCTAGATGAATTTTGAATTTCCCTCTCTATATTTTTCTGTGGATATTTTATTAGCTATTTTATAATTTACTTTTTTCTATTATGTTATTTCTAAATTTCAAACACTTTATTACCAAGATCAATTTTAATTTATGGGGACACAATTTATTGAAGTCATGGAGAAGGCTACTCCCCGTAATTTTAAAATATGAATATCATATTCGATAGAGTGTAAGGAATGAAACAACAAGGATAGAAATTCATATTACATTTTTAAACATTAAAATAAATTTTACTTTTTAAATATATTAAATATATTATGTAAATTTAATTTAATGCACTATTGTGTTAGATTTCATTACAAACAACAACAATTTTCTTCAGTAACTTGCATTTGAAACAAGAAAAAATTTTAACAAATACTATTAATATTATTATGAAAATTATCTCATGCGAATAAAAATGGATAATAAAAAATGGATTAAATAACATAGAAAAATAATTATTTTAATTCAATAATTACCAAATAAATTATAAATGAATATAATAAACAATTGAATATGAAGAAAATATTTTATAAAAAATATTATTATTCACCAAAAGAATTTTATCTTAATAAATTAGATTAATTACCATTAGTAAATTATATTAGTTATAATTAATAATCATTTATTAAATTAATTTTTTTAAATTCATTTAATATATTTTTTCAGCATAAAATAAGAAAAAAATCAATTTTTGGTCATAAAAACAGTATTTTTCTATATGTAGTTTCTCAACCTTTTAATGGAACACTTGTTTTAAAAATAAATGTTGAAAATTTTATAAATTTTATTTTAAAAACTAATTTTTTTTAAATTATTATTTCAATATTATCTTTCGGTGATTTTTGGGTATTTTTATGAGAAGTCTTATTTTTTTATGGATATTGAAAAACACTGAATTTAACTTAAAAACTGACTTTTCATCTAAATATTTTATAGTGGTAAATTATATTTTAAATTGGTTCTATTGTTTTGTTAATATAATTATACTTATATTAATCCAATTTATGTAATTTTAATAATTTTTATATTGAATTTATATAAAAGAAATTAGTATAAGTTTATGTGTTTTCACTTCAAAAAAACCCACATTCTCATTCTATTTGCGAGATTAATTTTTAATTAAATTATTCTATTTATATGAATGGAATTAGAAAATTGGATTCCTAATTTTGAAACACTATAATTTATAATTACTAATAATTTCAACATAATCTTTTACCATACTTACTAGTTAAAACAGTTAAAGTTAATTAACACGGTTATGGTTAAGACATGGTTTTTTACATTTCATGAATTTGTATTAAAATAAATTTTAAAAGACCTATAGTATTTTTATTTTATTAATTGGAATTAATAATTAAAATTATTGGGTAAAAATTATCAAATAAATAAACTTTTAATTATAATAATATTGGTTCAATTACCTATGTATATAATAAGATACAAGTTTCCTAGTTAAAATATATAGATATTAATTTGTGTGAACTTAAATACTAAGGAATAAATTGAAAAAAATGTATTTATTTTATCAGTTGGAGGTATTTTTCAACCACTTTATACCTCTTATCCATTATTTTTCAATCTATGCGGAATTTTAGGTAAGGGATACCTCCCAATATTGATACTTTTTTCTATTTTTAAGAATTCCACTCCTCCTCCACTATAAAAGGAAACTCACTCCCCACCCCACATATTCACACATATCAATCTATATGGCTTAAAAAATATCTTTCAAAATCACCCACCAACATCCATCCCCTCATAATATGAGCTTTATATTAGGCATAAATAAAATATTTAACTTTTTTACTATAAACTTGAGAAAATCCAAAGAATATTTAATGTTCTTCTAAATTTTTTTTTATTTCATTCTCCACCACTTATATTAATATTATATCATGATTATATAATAGAATGATTATATCAAATATAATGATATGTTTTTTATTCTTAGTTAATGAACTAAAAATTCACACATATCTATCAAATGGGTTATGAAATCATAATATTTGTGTACGGTGGGCAACTGCATCGTGAACTGATGTTATTCATTTTTCGATTTCCACCTTAAAATGTTGTGAAAAATTATTGAAAAAATATTTATAGAGGACATATATTTTTTTATGATTTAATTATGATTTTTTAATTATTATATAAGATATACCTTTATGATTTCCACTTTGTAGGAGTACAATATCTTCATTCATGTGTACAATAGACTACCAACTCATGAAACGATGTGATTCATTAATATTTTACATGGAATATATTAAATATGAATTTTAGTAAATATGTGTGACATATATGACATTGTAATGATATTATAATTAATATATATAAAATATTTTACTTTTATTAAATTGAATATTAAAATAAAATCAAAACATTGTTCACGCGTTCGTACAACATATCATCTTCATGAATGGTGTATTTTATTTATAATAACAAATATTTATTGATAAAAAAATAATATATAGAAAGAGAGAGAAAAAAATGATAATTAAATGATTAATTAATTTATGTACATAATTAAATCATTATCAATGTTAGTAGAACAGAATATAATAAGTCAAAACACACTAGATAAACAAAGCAGTTATTACCCAAAATAATGAAGATAATGAATGATTATTAACTAAAGGGTGATAATATGTTATAAAAGGATAATATATTAAACAATAAATATTAATATGGTTATTTAATAAGTTAATAACATGTTTAAAACTACTATAAAGGATGTTAAATCATGTATTCCAAAAATGATCAAGTGGGGTAAGGGATATAATCTCAATTTCATTTCATTGAGGAATATTATAATGTTATGATCATAAATATTTTTTTATGGAATATTAACTAACCCTTTACTATTAACATCACAAATATTTAATTCTTAATGTTATTTTAAGTTACAATTTGAATTATTTCATTTAAGGTTATTTGAATTTAAATTTCATCCAAGTGATAATGAATTTCATAACCCAATTCCTTTTAATAGGGTTATATTACTTACTCATTGTAATTAATATTATTAATTTACCTGTGAAAGGAATTTGTAATATATATTTTAGTATTTTCACTTGATCTATGTGTATTTACATTTGATACACATAATTAATTCAATGGTTTATTGTCACTTCAATGTTAGGTTTTTTTATGGAATTACTTCACAATCTCATTTTATTTTAGATTATTTATACTTGAATTTTTATTAAAGGTGATTATTTTTATCATTGATTAATAAGCCATTTAATTTTTTATTATAATTTTATTCACAATTATTTTCAACTAATAGTACCATTTTCCCACTCTTTGGTACTTAAATGATTCCATAAAAAGTTTCTAATAAAATCCAACTTCATTTTTCTCTTCGTGTCAGAAATTGTTTTTCATAAAAATCCGTGTTTTTTAAAAAAAGTCCAATTATTTCCTTGAAAATTGAATAACTATTTATTAAAATCCATTTTACCTATATTTCGTTTTTAAAAAAAGTTTTCAAAGGTATATTCTCGTCCCTTTCTGAATAAGGAACTCTTATATCATTTTCACAATGCAAAAGGAAGGTTCTTTTTACCTTATACAACATGTAAGAAATTACACATCATTGTTTCTTTAAAGATTTATTTATATGTTTATAAATATTATTTTAATGAAAATGTTTCTAAAAGTGATTTTCACACAAAAAAAAGTATTTGTAAAACGATTTTCAAAATGAAAAGGTTATTTTCCTCAAGAATGTTTTTTATGATATTTTTATTTCGTCAATGAAAAAAACCTTATTATTAATCTAGTGGGTATAAGTCATATTGATACCATAAATATTAGTCATCTAGATTAATTATTATTATTTTTAAAAGTGATAGTATTGATATTGAAATCATTGAATAATATTTCTAGTAATTAACTTCCCCATGAGCAATTTAATTTCTAGTGACCATTGAAAATTAAATTTCCCATAAATATCCTCATTATTTATCATATATTTTATTATTTCCTTAATAATATACCATTTTTACATATGGTGTTTACTTTCAAAATTATTTGATTATATGGGTAAATAATGATAAATCCATATTCCTCACACTATATAGTTATTTGATAGACCACATTATTTATGAATTAAATTGATTATTTGATATACGAGGAATGATTTGGATAGATATGAAACATGTTAGGGAATATTTAAACTAAACCCATCAATGCATTTGTTGTCTTATATAAAAAAATCAGTAGAAATCCCCTATGAATTGTAAAAATTATTTTTTAACTATCTTGTTAGGTAGCCAAATTTAATTCATATTTCATATAGTATAAATTTTTTATGAAATTAAAAACTAATAATAAATAAGTTTTTCATTGTTTTGTTTTTATTAAAGTCCAAAATTATTACATAATTTTACCATGATATATTCTCAATATAGTTCCTTATGGATGGATGCATCATTTTTACATGTATCTACATTAATAGACATGTTCATTTGAGTGGTAATCCTAATATAACTATAAAAATGGCCTTGTTAGGGTTAATATGCTGACATTATTCATTCCATCCAACCATTAATTTGATTCTTGATTTATCTCCTTAATAATTTTTTGAACACCATCACAATATGATGTTATTTTTTTATAGGACAATTATTTTTACCATCTTCAATTTCCTCAACTTCAAAATCATCAATATGTTATTCCCAAGTATTGATAGAACCAAAATTTTAAGAAACTTGTTGTTCCTCTACTGTAGGGGCATCAGTAGGTTGAGAAAATTGTTATTCCTCTAGATTAAGATCATCATCATGTGAATAAGTCATTATCTATATATGTTTTTGAATATTTAATTTAGATTTTATAAATTTAGAAATGAAGAAATAATAATATGACGTAACACAATTTATATAACCAAAGAAAATGTAACCTGACTATTGAACTCTCTTTTTTAGTTGTCTAATGGATTTTACCCCTCTATAAAGTTTCCATGTCCCCTCATTATCATATCATACGATATATAAAACCCTATCTATTCTAGGATCATCACGAAATGATTGTGACATACTAATGAAATAGGAATCCTTAGTTAAATTAAAATATGAACCTTCAATGGTTTTTTTGATAAAAGGAGAATTGACAACATTCCATTTATAGGATCTATAATATTGATAACATGTACTACTAATGACTCCATTATAAAAAGGACATATTTTTACCCTTCTTTAATTAAATCCACTTTCATGAATCCCAATTCATCTCTTTCATCTATACATATGTTATCAACTCACTTGCAATAATAGATTGGTACATGGAATGTTGTATAATATAACCACAATATTTTTTTCATTATCCCAAATAATCACATATTAATGTATATTTTACTTATATCATTATTGCATGATAGAAACATTTCTTCTTCCAAAATTTTAACTCCACTATTATTCAGGGTACTGCGTTCATAATGATTATTTGTACAAAATGTGTAACCATTAATTACATAACCATTAAAAGATCATACATGGACACTTTTTCTTCTAACTAGAAAAAAAATAATACTAAAATTGATTATTTTTTTTCAGTTTAATCATTTAAAATATTGTATCCATACCATAAAAAAACAAATGAGTGTGTTTATTTTATATCCATATTTCTCCCAGGATGGATTCAAATAACTAAGAATTACTTTGTGGGATCAACATATAGAATAACCATTATACTATTATGAAACTTTTATAGGTGATCCTTATGTTGATTTTTAATAGTAATTTTGACAACATCTATACAAGAATATTATTTACCCACAATCTACTTGGTGTGCTGTTATTTTAGTAGACCAATTATTTACACATCAGATAGTAAATAGGTATAAAATTTAATGTTTTCCCCAATAACATATTTCTTTGTAACACAACATTCTAGATGAATTTTATTTTATACATACCCTTTCAAAATATTCATATAATATTAAATAGGGTATATCCATATATAATGTTCATGACCACATAGTTAAATATCTTATCTAAGTGATCCATCATATCAATGAATGAAAATGTGAACAAAATCTCCAATTCATAAAATATGAAACCATCCACTTTTTCCATTATTGGAAATTTCAATGGGATTATAACATTAATGGAAATAAAATTGAAAAAGAAATAGATTTTGGTTAATATAAGGTTAGAATTCATAAAAATATTGTAATCCAAAGTAATATGGGATAGATATTTCAAAAAAATATAATATTCAATTTATTTTATGCCTTTAAACATTAAATTATTCATTGGAATGATATTCTAGATATTTTATGAAAATGAATCTAAAACCATTACATCATTCAGGTATTAAAAAATGATATCTCCATTTACAGTAAGGACTGTAAGATGTCATAGTAAGAAATATATATCTTTCAACCTTCTCTAGAAAGAACACTTCAAGTTTCCCCATGTTAATTATTTCCAACCTAGCCTTAATACCTTGCTTTTTTAGGTTCATTTAGTAATGTTTCAATGAAACAATCACATACATTTTTTTTTCAAAATGCATGACATAATGAAAATTTTCAAACATATAAACAATTCATTTATGTAAATTCAAAAATACTAATAACTATTTCAAAAATTTTTTTTAAGGTTTTCCAAAGAATGTTTTCCAAAATCATTGTCTATATATTTTAATTTCTCAGAAATTTGTTGACCTTTTAGTGGAGACACTGTTTTATCATATTCATAACTCCCATAAAATAATCTCATCTAAGGTATGTATTTTTGTTGCAGGGGTATAAATCATTTATTTTATAGAAACACAATCACTGTTGAATATTTCAACCTAATTTAGTGTATACCTTCACCAAAAATGGGACGCCCTCAACTTTATTTAATGATATATATTGAATATTTTCATTTTAAAGAAAACACATTTATCCTTTAAATCATGGATCTATGTATGAAATATTCATTAATATAAGAATTAAACAACATAACACCTGAATCCCACAATAATCTCAAATCATCAATCAATGAATCCAAATGAATATCAGTATAAATACCCTATTTTTTAGTGCTGATATAAATAATTATAACATAATGTATTTTTATTTCATAAAAACCATGGTGAAAATTTATAATTTACTAATATAATTGGACATGTAATATGAGTTCTTCTTTGGAAACCAAAATTATTCACTCCTATAGATATCCCAAGAAAAATTTTTCTATGATCATCTCAAAATTTAGTATACTAATGATCTATTTCCTTCTACCAAGGAGAGTCTTCTAAGTGATAAAGTTTCCCATATTTGTTTCTTATATATGTGTTCCTCATAAATTTCCTTATAGTCTCTTCAAATCTATATAGAAACCAAACATTTGAATGATTTCAAATTACTATACGACATCTAAAGGACCTGATTCATCTCTCTTGTATCGAGACACACTACACTTTCTGAATTTTTTGACAGATTTGTGGTCCTTGTAAAATAATATATTGTAATTTGGACAAGCATGTATTTTCTTAGAGATCATACCCATTTAACGTAGAATTCATTTAGCATCATATGTTCAATATGGAATCTCATTATCTTCTTGAATAATACCATTCATGAGTGTAAGTTGTTTAGTAAATCTAGTTTCAATCCATTATTTTCCTGTTTTTACTTTATATAGTCACAATATCATTGAAAATGTCTTATATTTAGTACAACAAGCATATAATAGAATCCTTGCACAAATTTTTAGCTTCTGAAATAGTTTTTTTACAATCAAGAAGTCCATCGTCAAATATCATTTTAATTTAATAAATATGATCTTCATCACAATTCACACATGTAATCATATCCCTCATATATCTTTCATCATTGCTCAAAACTATAATCATATTAGAAGATCTGTAAAATTTAGTGTTATCCCAGCCATTTGGTACATTCAATTTTTCCTTTCATTTAGTCCAACATTTATAACATGGATAAATTCTATAATTTATAAAGTGTTCTTGAAGCATCTATGGACTAATTAGCTTTGAATTAAAATAGCGTAAACTTGAAAAAAATATTTTGGTGGGTTACATTAATGATATTTTGAAAATATTATGAGTTTATTCACCCCATACTCACACTCTTCTATAATATGATTGGAATCCATCCATTTTTTATTTATATCCATTCTATTTGATTTAATAAAATTAATATTTAATAAAATAAATAAATACACAAAAATTATGATCCAAGATCCCATAAAAATTCATTCTAAAAGAATCATTTATGTTACCAATATCCTTCAATATAAGATATTAAGAATCTAATGACGCATATTGTGATTGTTTTTTAGTGGTGGAAATAACTTAATGAAATAAATGTGTGATATCTATAAAGTCAATAATAATCTAATAAATTTTTTATCTACTCTAGAACCTAGTGCTCAAGGATGGTTTCTATTACAGTTCTAGGTGGGAGAACAATAATGTGGAGAAATTTAGGTTTATTAATATGTTATTTGGTGGGAAAGGTATTGATTCAATGATAAAATGGATAGCAGATTATATTGGTCTTTTTTTAAATGATAAAAAATTTACAGGTCTAAATCATATAGTCTTGAGAAACCAATATTTTAAGATTTTCACGAATTTAATTCCAATAAACCAAAAGAGTTGTGTTGGGGTTATCAAGCTATTGGATAAGTGGATGATTAATATAATTGGGGTTTCTTGAATTCTTCAAATTCAAGAAATTCACATGGTTGAGATAAAGCCATAAAGAATATAAATGAAAATTTTTATGGGTCTATAATGACCAATAAACTTCAACCCAAGTTGAATAAGTGTCCTAGTGGGATCAGTATAAAGACTCATCTAAAACTAATGATTTGTGTATAATACTAACTACCAAGGATGATAGGGGAAAACATTTATCCTTAGTGGAACCAAAATGTGAATCAACTCTGGAAAATGTTAGTGTATGAACATGGAGAGAGGTTTAAACAAGAAGGAAGTAGATATAGATGTTTTGAATTTTGGTAATGATTCAAATTTATGGAATCAAGAAATTCACTGTGGGACCTTAAAGAGAGTTTTGGGAGACCCTGTAACTAGTAAATATGTTTAAATAATACTTTTTGTGTATCCCAACGGGATTAACTAAGAAAGTGTACTGGGAAAAAATATCAAAATATTAATGACTTAATGAAATCTAATAGTGGTATAAAATTATTTTACTCTAGATAATAATATGACCACATTGAAAAGAAAGAAAGAAATTTATATTGCAATTGATATTTATGTGATAGTTGAAGGAATCATTAATGTGTTTAGTAGGGGGAAGGAACCACAACAACATAAAAATTTTTAGAAGTAGGTCACAACATATTGAAAATCTGTTGAATTAAACAACTTAATATTGATATAAAATTTTCTAGTGTTTATGATCAATTTTTTATCCTTCTAACAAGTAGTGTGAATTATATTTTTCCACATTGTATTTTCATATTGAAATTTGACACATTTTTTTATATCTTCAAATTTTTTATTATATTTTCTCTTGTTCTTGATTAATGTCCTAGAGGGTGTCGTTAATTCCCTATGGGTCAATGAAAAACCTGATATTTATAAAAACTCAACAGATTCAACTAATTAATTATAATGAGTAAAAAAGTATGTCATGATATATCCACGGGGATAGTGAAATTATTTTTATTAGACCTTCAAAAGATTTATTTTTATTAATTTGGAGAATGTAGTGAGAGAAGTCTAGTTTGATTTAATTTTGAGAAAATAAACGAATAAATCAAATTATATTGATTTATTCATCTCAAACATTGAAATATTAAAAGGATATTTTAATTTCAGGTTTTTGGTGATATTTTATTTAAGAAAATAAGTTGATTAATTATTTATTGGTGTCAGAGTTGAGATGAGTAAGATCTAATGGTCATGGTATCCCCTCCCCAATGCACTAGTACCATATTTATCTTGGTCAAGTAATTTATCATTTCTCCAAATCAATTTCTTGTAAATATTATATTTAACCAAGATTTCCACTAATTTTTAAAATGTCCATGAATTTTTTGGCACTATTAATTACACAATATTAATTCTCCTTTTATATTCAAATATAAATGGTCATGATAAATTTAAAAGATAGTTATTGGAAGTTGAGGATTAAATTATGGAAAAAATACATATATGGAAGAAAATAAATCAATCCTATGACACATTCCCCCTTTTATTATGTAACCCTAGCACAAGGTAGGTTTACCCATCTGATAAGTTATGAGAGGATAATAGGTAAGGATAAAATAATAATAATTCATAAGAAATAGAGATAAATTTAGGGAGGGTCCTATATATGAAACTTCTTTCTCAAAGAAGATGTATCCCAATATCCTAATAGTAGGTGGATGGATCTCTAATTATAGGCTCAATATGAATTTTACATTACGGAAAATAATTATGTAATGGTTAAATAGGGATCCTGGGGGGTCCCATGGTAATTATTGTGTTTAAATTTAAGATAATATGAATATATATTTTTAGAATTCTCTAAAAATTTTACATGTGGTGTAAATTATTACATAACGTGTAAATTTACATGATGATTTTCTTTACTTAACGATGTTTCCCACATTTCACGACTTGTACTGGTACGTGACCTGTAATTATTACACATTGTTTAGTTTCATTTTTCTGCTCTCGAAACCATGTTTCACCTCGGTTATTTAGTTATCTTCCCCAAAAGTTCTCTATGATCATACTCAAGTGTCTATTTTTCATTTTTCATTTATCTATTATATAACGCCATAAAACAGAAAACAAGTTAAATTATTCACAAAATTTTATGAATAATCAATTAAATAATGAAATCAGTATATTCAAATACCATAAAATATATGCATGAAATATTGACCTCACATGCACGAAAATTTATTTTGGTTATTTTAAATGATCAATTTATATATGATTTTGAGATATTTTATTTTCACTCGGCCTTCTTAACAGGTCCATTTCCTTTCCACATGGGAATCACCCTATGGTCCTTAGACTTTAGTTCACATTAATGACCATGTTTACCAAGAAATATTCGTTATCTGTGAGGCTTTTTTTATTTATATCGATTAGTAGTTCCACCATTTTCATCCTTACCATCCACATGTGGTCCTTACAATAATATGCAGGTGGCATTATATTTCATGTGGCATCATGGTGCGATCTGGTTGGCTATTATATTCATTGTGTAGTCCAATTTCAGGGGTATTTTATCAAAACTTGAATGTTGTCTCTTCATTCTCTCAATAATTTGACTCGCTCTTTTTTTTGTATCAACTCTCCTAGAAAACTGTAGTTCTTTATCATCACATGATTCATCGGATTTTCAATCTAGGCATGTCACTCTCTACAACTTCACATATTGTCCAGTTTAGGGTGTAGGAAACATTGTTCCTTGTAATAATAAGTTCAACCCTATTCATGGTGACATCTCCACAAGCATGGAGTTTTGGAGAAATTCATCAGAACCTAGGGTGTTCCACAGATTAGTAGTAGCATTTAAGAGATCAGGCAGGACGCAGTTTATTAAAACTATATATCTGTAATTATTTTTATTTTAGATTCAATTATTCTGAAACTCTAATATTATATATCCATATTATGGTTTTCTATTCTTTTGGGTCTTCACATTTTTTGTTATTTTCATTTTTATATTAATAAAATGTGTACATACTAGGTGATGTTCTTGTCATGCACGTAGGTCCACAATGGAAAAAAAAGTTAAATACATTATTCATTGATTTTTTATTTTACATTCTTATGTTCTTCTTGTTTGGTTCTTTAATTTTTTACATCTACCTGTAATGATATTTTTCGGTTCTTATGGGATTTGGTGTTTTGGATTCATTATTTTTACACTTTCCCCACACAAAATTCATCAGATCCTTACGGGTTATATTTTATTTTTAATTCTATTGTTATTTCTAGTTTTTCAATTTTAGTTTCTATTTTGTTTCATGAATTGTCCTCTCTTCATAAATCACAAATGTTTTTCATACTACATATATTTAAAGCAACATTCCTATCTCTAATTCATCTTTATTGTGTATCTATTTGGATAAGTTTCATTTACACTGGATATTGGTCATTTGTTGGGGGTGTATTTTTATAATTTTTGTAACACCCCGTGATTTTATGAAAAATATTCTTTTTAATTTCATTAATTTCTTCTGTTGTATGATACACCAAAAGTTTCTTTCACAACACGCATCCTTGACTTTCCTTGCATTACACACAATCACAACCTTCCTCGATAGCATGTGTAGTACGCAATACCGAGTTTCACTAAACAATGATATGCTATTAAAATATTATTAAAACTATCCGTTATGAATAGTAATAACCAATTTTTGAAATTTTTTATATTTTATTTTCCAAAATTGACTTCTTTTTGGGATTCGTAATATCGAAATTAGATTAGGGTGAAATTTTGGTACTTTTCGGATAACTTTCATTTTCTGATGATTAGTGAAAATTACTAAATTTTAATTAAAAACAACATTTTTAATTGAAATAATTAATAGTGATAAATTAATTATTTTATTGGTTTTAAAGTAGATTTAGAATATATTTTTACAATTTAATACAATGTTGGTCATTGGATGTAATTTCACATTTAAACCAGACATAAACAATTGTCAATCTTTTGATAGTTATTATCTCTTAAGAACACGCTATTTGTTTTGATGACGGGAATTAATTTTTAAATTAATTAATTCAACTGATATGTTTTGAATTTGGTAAAATAGATATCATTTTTTATTTCATAATATCAAATATATCTTAGGCCTAAGTTTTGGTATTTTTCTGTAAACATTCATTTTTTGATAAATAGTGAAACCACTAAGTGGTAGTCAGAAAAATGAATTTTTCATAAAACATAATTTTACCGCTTCTGTGAGTGGAATTTCAAAAATCTGAGATATGCGGTTGATGTTAGTAAGTAAAATGTGGTTCAATGAGATGAAAATAATTTTTGCTGAATTGTAACTTTTTACTTTTTTTACCACGGTTAAAAGTAAATAGTGTAATTAAGGGTAAAAATGTTTTTATTATTACCCTAACACATGTCCAATTTCTATTGGATAAGTCTAATTAGACCAAAAAAACCTTAGGAATAAAATATGACCATTTAGGCCAACATGGAATAGATTAGGACATTTATTATTAATTTATTTAAAAAGGGTTAAAATACTAAAAATCAAAGTATAATAACTAAATCATTTTTAATATATGTTTATACATAAGATAAATTCGACTATAAATATTCATTAGAAAGATAAAAAGATTTTATACATAATAATATTTTATTTGTAATTATTAGACATTAAAAAAGTGAACTTATTTATGACGCAAAGATGATGCCGTAATTATCTTATTAATGCAAAATTGACATGATTGATGTTATAAATACCCAAATAAATGTAATGTAAGACTTTTTATGAATTAAAATAATTTTATAGATTAATATGACATCTTATTATTGATTTAATTAACCTTTTTCGAACTAATAATTCTTTTATGATTTTCACAAAAATCAATTACAAAATAGTGTCAAAATTGACATAAAATAGTTTTTTAAAACAAATAATATATTATTAATAGTTATTTTATTCCTAAAAATCTAAGTATTGTCCAAATGACTTATATAAGTCTATATATATTAATAATAAACAACTTGGGGTTGTTTTGGCTTGTTATAGTATGTTTATTAACCTTATAGTGTAAGAACACAAAAAAACACGGTAAAAGTAAAATTTTCTAACTTAATGTTAAATATAAATGATAAGGTTAAAATAGGAACCTAAACTTGTCTAAATTATATTGGATGATAGGAAATCGACCCATCCCCACCTTAGATTCAAAATAAATCTATTTGGAGATATTTAAAACCCAATTTTGCTTTATAGTAAAATAATATTTTTAGTTTTTCCAAACGAGCCCCTCTCCTCCCTTATAAAAGGGAACCTCCTCCATCTCTTCCTCACACCACTTTGAGCCTTCATGCTCGGCCAATCCCTGCCAAATTATTTTCTCCACTTCCCTAGAAACATCCTATAGGTCCTAGTATTCTTCAAAGACCAATTTTAGTGCCCTATGTGGAGGACTCAATGAGGCGCTTCGAAGAAGAGGTAATGTTCGTTACCAATTCTTTCATCTTTATTTCTTCTTCCACATATTCTTCTTAGGTTGTTTCATTATTAAGTAATAACATCAGTATCAATAATATACTGATATGTTATTATCCGTATGAAACAACCCTATTTCACTATCTATCAATCCTACGGAAAACGAAATCACCACGCGTGCGTACGTATGGAATACCTTCTCCACGCCGTGGTGTAATCTATTTTCCACCACCACCTTACATGGATGGGTATAATGGTGTAAATAAATAACTATATATGGTTATTTTAAAGTTATATTTATTGTGTAATATTATACATACACTTCAATACAATTCCACGATCATGGAATGATATCATCGCTCGTGCGTACGTACGGACTACCGTCTCCACAAATGTGATGAGATTCATTTTCCATGATTAACCATTGAAGAATGATTATAAAGTATATATAATGAATAATAATGAAATATATGACATAATGAAGCTACTGGAATTATGTATACATATATATATATATATATTTCTTATACTTAATTCCATCCAATTCAATAAGGAAACGAAAACAATGTTCATGCGTACGTACGGACTACCGTCTCCATGAACGGTGTATTTCTTTCCATTTATCAATCTATTATATATATGTATATTATGAATATATATTATATATAAATAATTTTTTACATTCTAGATGTAATTAATCATGATCTAAGTAATCATATAAATAATTACAACTTAAAACACGAATGACAAATGAAACGATTTTACCCAAAATGCTACTTTAACATGAATTTACAAAAGAATGGGTAATATGAAGTCATAAGTGAACCATATATGATATCATAACAATGAATATGATTCTTTAATAAGTCAATGACATTATTTAAATCATTATACAGGAGGTTCGGACACTTACAAAGCAAATCGGGCCTAAGGTAAGGGATAATTTTGAAAATCTCAATTTTTTATCCGAGATTGCTTATACGTAAGTATTTACTGGGGTAATTGTTATCATCCATGTCCATGTTTTCTAAAAGTGTTTTTATGTATGTTTAATTTCCTTTTTATCTATTTTTGACTTTTACTACATGGTTTGTATGGAATCATTATATTACGAGGTACTTTTTGACATTTCTGAAAAAAGTACGAGAAGAATGTTTTTTTCAACTTATACGGAATGAATGGATTTTTAATTCATTATTTCCAAGAATCTTAATTTACATATTTTCAATTTTATTTTTAATCAAATTCTTTTATTTTAGAATTGTATGACATGTTATGAAAGGAAAAGTGTTTTTGAAGTAGAAAAGATATTTTCCTCAAGAATGGAGTTCAAGTGTTTTATCAAAATTATTTTCCATCTAATATAATAAAGGGTTCTGTTTCTATCCCTATTATTACATTGATTTGATTATGTTGTGATGAAATTATTTTTATGAATTCCTTTATCTTATATGAATTGTTTTATGATGTCACGATGTTTAAGATTCCCATTTTTATTACATGGGTTATGCTATGACGTATGGTTTATGATTTTGTGGCACACATAAGAATGGTATCATAATGAGATGGGTGGGACCTATATCTCCCTCTAATGAATTGGGTAAAGATTTTATATCTCAGGAGATAGACATGGCTGGAACGGCAGGTTAAACCGGTTCACTGAAACAGGACTGAAACGAGGAGTGAACTCGGTTCAGAAATGGACTTTGTCGACTAAGATAGTCTTGGAAATGAGTCTTGAAAAATAAGAAATGATTATCTATGATTATGTGTGTATGCCACGAAGATTAATGTTTTAAGTTATGATTATTGGGATTATATTTCACTACTATGATTTATCCCATTTTATGAAATTATGGTTTCTTTTGCAGGTTAAGATTTCCAAAAGGTATGTCCTTATGTATATGATGTGATTGATATTTCTTTTGCTTACCCTTACTGAGAATTTGATCTCACCCATTTATGTTTTCTTTTCCCCAGGATATAAAGAAAGGTTTTAGGTAAAAAAGAAGGAAGATCTTTATGGGAGATGTTGAAGATCTTTCACCACGATTAGAAGATTATATTCCGAGTTTTCAAAGAAACTAAACTATTACGGTCCTTGTGTGTGTTTTTAGTTATGTACTAAGTATTCTGCAAAAGTAATGTAATGTCCATGTACATCAATCTTAGGGTCTCTACAGTTGGTATCAGAGGAAAGGTTTAGTCGACCTTTGGAAACTAGGATGTGAAAACATTAGTGAGATCCCTAAAGATATTTCTATGGTATGTCTAGGGATGTCCCTAAGGATAAGTAAACGTATAGGATATAGTCCTAGAACTACGGTAACGATCTTATAATTTATCCTAAGATGTTAGATATTGAGTTTACTCCCCCTTTACTATGTTGTTTCCCCTAGCATGATTTTTTCCTCTCACGCTAATCATTTTGGGTTTTAGAAAATGGCTGGAAACAGGAAGATTCATGATAATGGAAGATATGATGGACAATGGAATGATATTCTTCATGAGAAAACAAATGAAATGGGATTTGGAAGTCCAAACATCGTTTTTATGCCTAATCAGAAATCTCATAATATGATCAATAATTTCAACATTGGTAAGTTTCCCGACTCAGATAATAAGATAAAGATAGAGTTTAATGATGATCATAGAAGAAATAAAGTTCAATTTCCCTCATGTAAATCATGTGGGAAAGGCATCAGGGAGATTGTTTCAAGGGAATTGGAAGATGCTTTGGGTGTGGAAAAGAAGGACACAAAGCCAGTAAGTGCAAAGGAAAATGTTCAGTTAATACCATGGATAAAAATAATGGTATTGCTATGACATCAACAATGGTTAAATGTTTTAAATGTGGAATGTACGTGCATTATGCAAACTAATGCCCTAAGGGAAAGTCTCATGGAGAGAATCAGTATGGTCGTATGGGTAGTATTTATGTTGATGATGATGAAGAGACTACAAATGATATGTGAGATGAAAGAATGTTCGATGCTCGGACAATGGTTTAAGAAGGTAGTGGAATGATTACATGTTTATCATGTGTAATGTTGTAAAAGTAATATCATGGTACTATGGAATAAAGAGACATCTAATGATTGTTACACTATTGTCTTTCCTTGAGTTTTGAAAGTGTATGATTAATTGTACTAGTATCCATGAAAGGTTATTCAGATATTTTAGGAATGTAGATGATTGCGCATAATGAAGGGATAAGGAGAAAATTAAATGTTTGATAGTATTCATGAGCTCATGAATGATATAAGGAGAAGGTTATATCATGGTTTGAGTATATAGAATTTTTGGATTTTGGTATTTGGAAAGAGTTAACTTTTGACAGCATTCATGTTTTCCCTAAGGTTTAATGGGTATTCATTTTTCAAAAGAATACACGATTGAGGTGTTCACATGATTTGAATGTTATCAACAAGATATATCGGGGTAAAATGAAGGAATTCACATGCTCGGTAAATGAAATTTCTAGTAATTGTTTTCTTTATATTATAATCTTGGAGAAAAGTATTTTGGATAAGCCTAAAGATTGGAATGGATTATGATGGACATAATTTAGTATTGTTTAAGGATAGAACTTTTTTTGATATTATTGATGGGATGTTATAGTAATGTAGTTTTAGAAAAAGGAAAACCTTCAGGACAGGCGGCAACCCATCGCGTCGGACAAGGCTGTGGAAATCAAACCCACAACCAAAGTGTGAATGGCTTTTATCATCTACCACTGACCTACAGGATGTCACTGGTTAGTAGAAACTAGTTTTATTTTATTAGGCGGTATGATATATGAAGTATAAGTTCATTTTTGGAATCATATACGATTAACATCACCATAGATGGACTAATTTATATTTGATAACTTTTCCACACCATTTTTTTGAGACAGATGGAATGACCCATCATTCTATCACATGATCTGCTAACACATCACGAATGACAAATTCATCTTCATTTCTTTAAGAGATGAAGTGGAAATTGTCCAATGAACGACCAACGGTGATACTATACCAAAATCACGAATGTATTTCTTCTAATTCCAATTTCATCAACTTTATGGAAATTATCTTGAAAACCAAAAATGTTGTCATATTGTTCTTATATCTGATGAATCAGATGGTACATTCGATCATCAAAAATTTATGGCTTTGTGATTGTTGGATTTTCCATAGCCATGTTCTCTACCACTCTCCATCAAAACATAATGGTTAGATTTCTCTTCTATATCCATATTTTCACCTATGAGGAAACATAGTGATTAGTTTATTTGGATAACCGTTAAGTTTCATACTTCTATTTTTAAAGATTGGTTTTAGAATTCCTTTTTACAATATGGGTTTCTATTAAAGAAACTTTCAAGTAGTAAACCATTTATAACCCCGATGAATTTCGAGGGCGAAATTCATTTTAAGGGGGGTAGAATGTAACACCCCAAGATGTTATGAAAAATATTATTTTTAATTTCATTAATGTCTTGTGTTGTACGCTACACCAAAAGGAGCTTTCACAACACGCATTCTTGCTTTCCTTGCATTACACGCAATCACAACCTTCCTCGATAGCGTGTGTAGTACGCAATACCGAGTTTCACTAAACAACGACATGCAATAAAAATATTATTATAACTAGCCGTTATGAATAGTAATAACCACTTTTTGAAATTTTGTAAATTTTACTTTTCAAAATGGACTTCATTTTTGGATTTTTAATATCGAAATTAGCTTAGGGTTAAATTTTGGTACTTTTCTGATAACTTTCATTTTTTGATGAATAGTGAAAATTACTAAATTTTAATTAAAAAACATTTTTATTCGAAATAATTAATAGTGATAAATTAATAATTTGAGTGGTTTTAAATTATATTTAGAATATATTTTTACAATTTAATACAATTTTGGTCATTGGATGTAATTTCACATTTAAACCAGACATAAACAAGTGTCAATCTTTTGATAGTTATTATCTCTTAAGAACACGCTATTTGTTTTGATGACAGAAATTAATTTATAAATTAATTAATGCAACTGATATCTTTTTAATGTGGTAAAATAGAAATAATTTTTTTGTTAATAAGATCAAATATATCTTAGGAATAATTTTTGGTATTTTTCTGAAACTTTCATTTTTTGATGAATAGTGAAACCAATAAGTGGTAGTTAAAAAAATGATTTTTTCATAAAACATAATTTTAACGTTTCTGTGAGTGGAATTTCGAAAATCCAAGAGACACATTTGATGTTAGTAAGTAAAATGTGGTTCAATGAGATGAAAATAATTTTTGGTGAATAGTAACTTTTTACTTTTTTTTACTACGTTTAAAAATAAATAGAGTAATTAAGGGTAAAAATGTTATTATTATTACCCTAAAACATGTCCTAATTATATTGTATAACTGTAATTCGACCAAAGAAAATTTAGGAATAAAATATGACCATTTAGGCCCACATGGATTAGATTAGAACATTTATTATTAATTTATTTAAAAAAGGGTTAAAATAGTTATAATCAAAGTTTAATAACTAAATAATTTTTAATATAGGGTTATACATAAGATAAATTCGACTATAAATATTCATTAGAATTATAAATAGATTTTCTACATAATGATATTTTATTTGTAATTTTTAGACATTAAAAAAGTTAACTTATTTATGACACAAAGATGTTGCATTAATTATCTTATTAATGAATTATTGACATAATTGATGTTATAAATACCCAAATAAATGTAATTTAAGACTATTTCTGAATTAAAATAATTTTCTAGATTAATATGACATGTTATTATTGATTTAATTAACTTTTTTCCAACTAATAATTCTGTTTTGAGTTTAACAAATATCAATTACAAAATAGTGTCAAAATTCACATAAAATAGTTTTTAAAACAAATATTATATTATTAATTGTTATTTTATTCCTAAAAATCTATGGTTCGTAAAAATGACTTATATAAGTCTATATATATGAATAATAAACAACTTGGGTACGTTTGGCTTGTTATAGTATGTTTATTAACCTTACAGTGTTAGAACACAAAAATACATGGTAAAAGTAAAATTATCTAACATAAAGTTAAAGATAAATGATAAGGTTAAAATAGGAACCTAAACTTGTCTAAATTATATTTTATGATATTATTTTTACCCATACACTCCTTATAATTGAAATAAATCAATTTAGAGATATTTAAAACCCAATTTGGCTTTATAGTAAAATAATATTTTTAGTTTTTCCAAAAGAGCCCCTCTCCTCCCTTATAAAAGGGCACCTCCTCCCTCTCTTCCTCACACTACTTTGAGACTTCAAGCTAGGCCAATCCCTGACCGATTCTCTTCTCCACTTCCCTAGAAACATCCTAGAGGTCCTGGTCTTCTTCAAAGTCCAATTTTAGTTCCCTAAGTGAGGGACTCAAAGAGGTGCTTCGAAGAAGAGGAAATGTTCGTTACCAATTCTTTCAACTTTATTTCTTCTTACCCTTCGTCTTCTTAGGTTGCTTCATTATGAAGTAATAAAATCATTATCACTCATATACTGATATGTTATTATACGTATGAAACAACCCTATTTAACCATCTATCCATCCTATGGAAAATGAAATCACCACGCATGCGTACGTACGGAATACCGTCTCCACGCCGTGGTGTAATCTATTTTCCGCCACTACCTTACATGGATGGGTATAATGGTGTAAATAAATAACTATATATGGTTATTTTAATGTGATATTGATTCTGTACTATTATACATACACTTCAATACAATTCCACTATCAGGGAATGATATCATTGCTCGTGCGTATGTACGAACTACCGTCTCCACGAATGCAATGATATTCATTTTCCATGATTAACCATTCAAGAATGATTATAAATTATCTATAATGAATAATAATGAAATATATGAAATAATGAAGCTACTGTAATTATGTATACATATATATATATATTTCTTATACTTGATTCCATTCAATTCAATATGGAAACGAAAACAATGTCCATGCGTACGTACGGACTACCGTCTCCATGAATGATGTATTTATTTCCATTTATCAATATATTATATATATGTATATTATGAATATATATTATATATAAATAAGTTTTTACATTCTGTATGTAATTAATCATTATCTAAGTAATCATATGAATAATTACGAGTTAAATCACGAACGACAAATGAAACTATTTTACACAAAACGCTACTTTAACATGAATTTACAAAAGAATGGGTAATATAAAGTCATATGTGAACCATATATGATATCATAACAATGAATATGATTCTGTAATAAGACAATGACATTATTTAAATAATTATACAGGAGGTTCGGACACTTACGAAGCAAATCGGGCCTAAGGTAAGGGATAATTTTGCAAATCTCATTTTTTTATCGGAGATTTCTTATATGTAAGTATTTACTGGGGTAATTTTTATCATCCATGACCATGTTTTCTAAAAGTGTTTTTATGTATGTTTAATGTCCATTTTACCCATTTTTACTTTTACTACATGGTTTGTATGGAATCATTATCTTATGAGGTTCTTTTTGACATTTCCGACAAAAGTACGAGAAGAATTTTTTTTAACTTATACAGCATGAATGGATTTTTAAAGCATTATTTCCAAGAATCTCCCTTTACAAATTTTCAAGTTTATTTTTATTCAAATTCATTTGTTTATAATTGTATGACATGTTAAGAAAGTAAAACTGTTTTTGAAGTAGAAAGGATATTTTCATCAAGAATGGAGTTCAAGTGTTTTATCAAAATTATTTTCCATATATGATAATAAAGGGTTCTATTTCTATCCCTATTTATACGTTGACTTGATTATATTGTGATGGAATTATTTTTATGAATTCCTTTATCTTATATGAATTATATTATGATGTCACGATGTTTAAGATTCCCATTTTTATTACATGGGTTATGCAATGATGTATGGTTTATGATTTTGTGGAACACATAAGAATGGTATCATTATGAGATGGGTGGGACCTATATCTCCCTCCAATGAATTGGGTAAAGATTTTATATCTCATGAGATAGACATGGCTGGAACGGTAGGTTAAACAGGTTCAGGGAAACAGGATTGAAATGAGGAGTGAACTCAGTTCAGAAATGGACTTTGTCCACTAATATAGTCTTGGCAATGAGCCTTGACTAATAAGAAATGATTCTCTATGATTATGTGTGTATTCAACAAGGTTTCATGTTTTAAGTTATGATTATTGGGATTATATTTCACTACTATGATTTATCCCATGTTATGAAATTGTGATTTATTTTTCAGGTTATGATTTCTAAAAGTTATGTCCTTATGTATATGATGTGATTGATATTTCTTTTGTTTACCCTTACTGAGAATTTGAGCTCACCTTTTTATGTTTTCTTTTCCCCAGGATATAAGGAAAGGTTTTAGGTAAAAAAAGAAGGATGATCTTTATGGGAGATGTTGATGATCTTTCACCATGATTAGAAGATTATATTCGAAGTTTTCAATGACACTAAACTATTATGTCCTTGTGTGTGTGTTTTTGATATGTACTAAGTATTCCGCAAAATTAATGTAATGTCCATGTACATCAAGCTTAGGGTCTCTACAGTTGGTATTAGAGGAAATGTTTAGTCAACCATTGGAAACTAGGATGCGAAAACATTAGTGAGATCCCTAAAGATATTTCTAAGGTATGTTTAGGGATGTCCCTAAGGATAAGTATACGAATAGGATATAGTCCTAGAACTACTGTAACGATCTTATAATTTAACCTAAGATGTTAGATATTGAGGGTACTCCCCCTTTACTATGTTGTTTTTTCTAGCATGATTTTTTCCTCTCACGCTAATATTTTTGGGTTTTAGAAAATGGCTGGAAATAGGAAGATTCATGATAATGGAGGATATGATTGAAAATGGAATGATATTCTTCATGGTAACCCAAATGAAACGGGATTTGGAAGTCCAAACATCGTTATTATGCCTAATCAGAAATCTCATAATATGATCAATAATTTCAACTTTGGTAAGTTTCCCGACTCAGATAATAATAGAAAGATGGAGTTTCATGATGATCATAGAGGAAGGAAAGTTCAATTTCTCTCATGTAAATTATGTGGGAAGAGGCATCGAGGAGATTGTTTCAAAGGAACTGGAAGATGCTTTGGGTGTGGAAAAGAAGGACACAAAGCCAGTAAGTGAAAAGGAAAAGGTTCAGTTAACACCAGGGATGAGGATAATGTTATTGCTACGACATCAACAATGGTTAAATGTTTTAAATGTTGAATTTATGAGAATTATGAAAACTAATTCCCTAAGGGAAAGTCTCATGGAGAGAATCAGTACTCTCATATGGGTAGTATTTATGTTGAAGATTATGAAGAGACTACAAATGATATGTGAGATGAAAGAATTGTTGAAGCTCGGTCAATGGTTTAAGAAGGTAGTGGAATGATTACATGTTTATCAAGTGTTATGTTGTAAAAGTAATCTCATGGAACTATGGAATAAAGATACATCTAAGGATTGTTACACTGTTGTCGTTCCTTGAGTTTTGAAAAAGTATGATTAATGGTACCAGTATCCATGAAAGGTTATTCAGATATTTTTGGAATGCATATTATTGCACATAATGAAGGGATAAGCATAAAATTAAATGTTTGATAGCATTCATGAGCTCATGACTGATAAAAGGAGAAGGTTATATCATGGTTTGAGTATATAGAATTTTGGGATTTTGGTATGTGGAAAGAAATAACTTTTCACAGCATTCATGTTTTCACTAAGGTTTAATGGGTATTCATTTTTCAAGAGAATACATGATTGAGGTATTAACATGATTGGAATGACATCAACAAGATATATCGGGGACAAATGAAGGAATTCACATGCTTGGTAAATGAAATTTCTAGTAATTGTTTTCTTTATATTATAATATTGGAGAGAAGTATTTTGGATAATCCTAAATATTGGAATGGATTATGTTGGAAATAAGTTAGTATTGTTTAAGGATAGAACTTTTTTCGATATTATTGATGGGATGTAATAGTAATTTAGTTTTAAAAAAAGGAGAACCTGCAGGACGAGCGATAGCCCATCACATCGGACAAGGCTGTGGGAATCAAACCCACAACCGAAGTGCGACTGGCCTTTATCGTCTACCACTGACCATAGGATGTCCCTGGTTAGTAGAAACAAGTTTTATTTTATTACGTGGTATGATATATGATGTATAAGTTCATTTATGGAATCATATACGATTAACATCACCATAGATGGACTTATGTATATTTGATAAATTTTGAAAATCATTTGTTTGAGACAGATGGAATGAGCCATCATTCTATCACATGATCTACTAACACATCACGAATGACAAATTCAAATTCATTTCATTAAAAGATGAAGTGGAAATTGTCCAAAGAATGACCAAGAGTGATACTATACCAAAATCACGAAAGTATTTCTTCTAATTCCAATTTCATCAACTTTAGGGAAATTATCATGAAAACAAAAAATGTTGTCATAATGATCTTATATCTGATGAATTAGATGGTACCTTGGATTGTCACAAATTTATGGCTTTGTGATTGCTGGATTTTCCATAGCCATGTTCTCTACCACTCTCCATCAAAACATGATGGTTAGATTTCTCTTCCATATCCATATTTTCACCTATGTAGAAACCCAGTGATTAGTTTAGTTGGGTAACCGTTATGTTTCATACTTCTGTTTTTAAATATTGGTTTTGGTATTCCTTTTTAAGATATGGGATTCTATTAAAGAAACTTTCGAGTAGTAAACCATTTATAACCCCGACGAATTTCGAGGGGGAAATTCCTTTTAGGGGGGGGGGGGGGTAGAATGTAACACCCCAAGATTTGATGAAAAATATTCTTTTTAATTTCATTAATGTCTTTTGTTGTACGCTACACCAAAATGATATTGCACAACATGCATTCATGACTTTCCTTGCATTACACGCAATCACGACCTTCCTCGATAGCGTGCGTAGTACGCAATACAGAGTTTCACTAAACAACGATATGCTATTAAAATATTATTAAAACTAGCCGTTATGAATAGTAATAACAACTTTTTTAAATTTTGTAAATTTTATTTTTCAAAATGTACTTCATTTTTGGATTCGTAATATCGATATTAGCTTAGGGTGAAATTTTGTTACTTTTCAGATAACTTTCATTTTCTGATGAATAGTGAAAATCACTAAATTTTAATTAAAAACAACTTTTTTATTCGAAATAATTAATAGTGATAAATTATTAATTTTAGTGGTTTTAAATTATATTTAGAATATATTTTTTCAATTTAATAAAATGTTGGTCATTGGATGTAATTTCACATTTAAAGTAGACATAAACAAGTGTCAATCTTTTTATAGTTATTATCTCTTAAGAACACGCTATTTGTTTTGATGACCGGAATTAATTTTTAAATTAATTAATGCAACTAATATGTTTTGAATTTGATAAAACATACATAATTTTTGAGTTCATAAGATCAAATATAGCTTAGGCCTAATTTTTGATATTTTTCTGGAAACTTTCATTTTTTTGATGAATAGTGAAACCACTATGTGATAGTTAAAAAATGAATTTTTCATAAAACATAATTTTACCATTTATGTGAGTGGAATTTCCAAAATCTGAGAGACACGGTTGATGTTAGTAAGTAAAATGTGGTTCAATGAGATGAAAATAAATTTTGGTGAATAGTAACTTTTTACTTTTTTTTACTACGGTTAAAATTATATAGGGTAATTAAGGGTAACAATGTTATTATTATTACCCTAACACATGTCCTAATTCTATTGGATAAGTGTAATTAGACAAAAAACAACCTTAGGAATAAAATATCACCATTTATGCCCACTTGGATTAGATTAGGACATTTATTATTAATTTATTTAAAGAAGGGTTAAAAAAGTTAAAATCAAAGTTTAATAACTAAATAATTTTTAATATAGAGTAATAAATAAGATAAATTCGACTATAAAAATTCATTATAAATCTAAAATGATTTTCTACAAAATGATATTAGATTTGTAATTTTTAGACATTAAAAAAGTTAACTTATTTATGACATAAAGATGAGGCAGTAATTATCTTATTAATGAAATATTGACATAATTGATGTTATAAATAACCAAATAAATGTAATTTAAGACTTTTTATGAATTCAAATAATTTTCTAGATTAATATGACATGTTATTATTGATTTAATTGACTTTTTTCGAACTAATAATTCTTTTATGAGTTTCACAAAAATAAATTACAAAATAGTGTCAAAATTTACATAAAATAGTTTCTAAAACAAATATTATATTATTAATTGTTATTTTATTCCTAAAATTCTAAGGTTCATCCAAATGACATGATAAGTCTATATATATTAATAATAAACAACTTGGGCTTCGTTTGGCTTATTATAGTATATTTATTAACCTTACAGTGTTAGAACACAAAAAGACACGGTAAAAGTAAAATTATCTAACATAAAGTTAAATATAAAAGATAAGGTTAAAATAGGAACCTAAACTTGTATAAATTCTATTGGATGATAGGATTTCGATCCCTCCCCACCTTAGATTATAAATAAATCAATTTGGAGCTATTTAAAACCCAATTTGGCTTTATAATAAAATAATATTTTTAGTTTTTCCAAAAGAGCCCCTCTCCTCCCTTATAAAAGGGAACCACCTCCCTCTCTTCCTCACACCACTTTGAGCCTTCAAGATCGGAAAATCCCTGCCAAATTCTCTTCTCCACTTCCCTAGAAACATCTTAGAGGTCCTGTTCTTCTTCAAAGACCAATTTTAGTGCCCTAAGACGAGGACTCAAAGAGGCGCTTCAAAGAAGTGGTAAGGTTCGTTACCAATTCTTTCAACTTTTTGTCTTCTTCCACTTCTTCTTCTTAGGTTGTTTCATTATGAAGTAATAACATCAGTATCACTAATATACTTATATGTTATTATACGTATGAAACAACCATATTCCACCATCTATCCATCCTATGGAAAACGAAATCACCGCGCATGCGTACGTACGGAATACCGTCTCCACGCCGTGGTGTAATCTATTTCCGCCACCACCTTACATGGATGGGTATAATGGTGTAAATAAATAACTATATATAGTTATTTTAAAGTGATATTGATTCAATAATATTATACATACACTTTAATAAAATTCCACGATCATAAAATGATATCATCGCTTGTGCTTACGTACGGACTACCGTCTCCACGAATGCGATGAGATTTATTTTCCATGATTAACCATTAAAAAATGATTATAAAGTATATATAATGAATAATAATTAAATATATGACATAATAAAGATACTGGAATTATGTGTACATATATATATATATATATATATATATATATATATATATTTCTTATACTTAATACCAGTCAATTCAATAAGGAAACGAAAACAATGTTTATGCGTACGTACGGACTACCGTCTCCATGAACGGTGTATTTCTTTCCATTTATCAATCAAATATATATATATGTATATTATGAATATATATTATATATAAATCATGTTTTACATTCTGGATGTATGTAATCATGATCTAAGTAATCATATGAATAATTACAAGTTAAAACACGAACGACAAATGAAACGATTTTACCAAAAACGCTACTTTAACATGAATTTACAAAAGAATGGTAATATAAAGTCATAACTAAACCATATATGATAACATAACAATGAATATTATTCTGTAATATGTCAATGAAATTATTTAAATCATTATACAGGAGGTTCAGACACTTACGAAGCAAATCGGGCCTAAGGTAAGGGATAATTTTGCAAATCTCATTTTTTTATCCAAGATTGCTTATACGTAAGTATTTACTAGGTTTATTGTTATCATACATGTACATGTTTTCTAAAAGTGTTTTTATGTATGTTTAATGTCCTTTTTACCCATTTTGGACTTTTACTACATGGTATGTATGGAATCTTTATATTACGAGGTACTTTTTGACATTCCTGACAAAAGTACGAGAAGAATGTTTTTTTAACTTATACGGCATGAATGGATTTTTATAGCATTATTTCCAAGAAGCTTACTTTACAAATTTTCAAGTTTATTTTTAATAAAATCCTTTTAGTTTAGAATTGTATGACATGTCAAGAAAGGAAAAGTGTTTTTGAAGTAGAACGGATATTTTCCTCAAGAATGGAGTTCAAGTGTTTTATCAAAATTATTTTCCATATAAGATAATAAAGGGCTCTGTTTCTATCCCTATTATTAAATTTATTTGATTATGATGTTATGGAATTATTTTTATGAATTCCTTTATCTTATATGAATGGTTTTATGATGTCACGATGTTTAAGATTCCCATTTTTATTTAATGTTCTTAAAAATAGCTTGGATGTAATCCATATATAAAAGATGGTAAATCATGTAATGCTTATAATGTATTTAACAAACACATGCATCAAAGTATCTTCAACAGAAATAATATTCAATAATAAAATGTTCTAAATGCTTGTACCATTTCCCAGAGGGTTTCATCAAACCATAAACAGAATTTTGTAAATGGAAAACATGACTAAATTTAAAATTCATTTAAAAACAATCAGGAGTTATCATATAAATTGATTCATCTAGTTCCACGAGAAAATGGATGTTTTAAAATCTATCTTTCTCCATGGAAATCATATTTAGTAATAAAAGAAACTAATACATGAATAGAAGAATTTTTAGCCATAGGGTGAAAATAACTATAGTCCACTCCCTTATGCTGGAGTAATACATTAGAGAATAATAGGGCTTTAAATATTATTTTTAATTAAAAAATATTATCCACTTTCATCTTGAATATCCATCTATAACATATTACCCTTTCATTTTTCCATTTAGTTACAATAGTCCATGTTTTATTATTCATAAGGGAATTTGTCTCATCGTTCATCGCATCCATCCAATGATTGAATTATCTTGATTTTAAAACATGTCTAAAAGTTTTAGGATTGTGATTACACATGTATTGAGTGACACTAAAAGCATATGTAGCCATATATGACAGACTAAACCCAGACAGAGGTCTAATAATCCTTCTCTATTGATTATAGGGTAATTGGTATCCCCTATGGTCACTTGTTTCTTCGTTAGATTCCGAATAAGAATTAGATTATTATTCAACCTGAGGCTATGAGGGGTGGGTGTAAGGGGTAGGTTCATGTTTTTTGTGTCCTGAGATTCATGACCAACATCCACACCCAAGGGATGGGGTGAACTCATCTCTTCAAACTCATTAGTATTCCTTTAGGAAATACATGAATATCAGAACAGAACACCTTGACTAATAATACACCTTTGATATAAAATATTTTCTACCAAACATTATACCCCATAATTCCTACTAGATAACTGACAAAGAAACACTTGAAATCCAAATGTTGTATATGATCATTGTTATATTCTTCATAAGTTGTGGACCAAAAAACTATAAGGTGTTCAAGAATAGAATGTTTTCCTGCATAGAGTTCTTCTATTGGTTTGAAGCATTAGCTAAGGAGGGATATATATTTGTTAGGTATAATGATATAGTAATAACTTGTCCCAAAATCACTTGGGAATGAAGGAATAAGAAAACATACATTTAACCCTCTCCATGTCGGTCATGTTCATTCTCTCTTCTAACCCATTCTATTACGGGGTTTCCAAAACAGTCCTATAACTCGGAAAAGCATCATATTTTCATAATTCAACAAATTTAGTAGATTGATATTCTAAGTGATTATCATTTATGAGTGCTTTTAAGATCTTAGAAAATTCATTTTATGCACTAGCCTTCTAGTTTCTAATTATTTAAAATGTATTATATTTTTCTTTCAGTAAGTATATCCAAATTTCCCATGAGTAGTCATATATAAAATTGAAAAATTAATAACCCCCACCAAGAGAGGTAGTCCTAGAGGTTCCCTAAATGTTAGTCACAAAACATTATAAAAGTTTCCTAGATTTTTAGGAAGAATTAATCAAAATAAAACATTTACATTTACAAAATATATAATCCTCACAGAATGGAAGACTACTAGGGTTAACATCAGTTAAAAAACATTGTTTTATAAGTTCATAAAAAAATTTTCACTAACATGACCTAGTCTTCTATGCCATAATGTGGTATTACATTTGGATTCAACATCTGTAACAATTAATTTTATTATTTGAGTAATTCCTTATAAAACATATATACCATTACCAAGGATTCCTTTTATACCAATAAGTGATCCATGGATGAATCTATGATAACCAGAACCATACGAGATGGTACGACACATATAATCTTGAACCCCTGGGGAGACAAGTATTATTTTACGTTTTGTCACCCTCATAACCTCTCTAAGTGTTTTAAAAACCTCTTCATGATGTTCTAAAGAAATAGAACCTATACCCATATTGATAAAACTGTTATTATTCCTAGGATGTTTATAATGAAATCATTAGAACACTTTGGTCATAGATTATCTATTCATAGATTTATAACTATGTTTTATATACTGACCCATATCTCACTAGTTATGTCTCTTCTCACCTACATTGTTAATGTTTATACCGTTGAATTCATTCTTAACAATTATTTTATTTAGATTTTCTTTAGCTAACATGGAATATATAACTTTCCCAAGAGTTAAGGAGTCCATATCATATATCATAAAATATTTTATAGAAGTTTATGACACATCCAATGAATATAAAATATTTTTTTCCTTGGTCTCATCCCTTATTTCAACATTAATGTTGGAAAATTATAAAAAAAATATGTTATATTCATCATGATGTGACTTGAATATAGTTACAAGGAACATTATAAAAATTATATTGTCTTATTTTATTATAAAAACATTTATATAAAGACATAGACATGTATAAGGATTTAAATATAGACCAAATACAATTATAATATAACTCAAAGGACAATTACCATAGATTATTATACCTTAAATAAAATAAAACGAGGATAGGATATTTCCTAATAACATCCTCAAAAACATCAATACAATAAGTACAGATCTGTCCATTGAGGGACAAGCTGGTCACCTTTTTCAGGGGATCACCAAGAGCATCAATTAACTCTTTGCGATCTAATAGAAATTTCATCTTAATTATCTATAGATTAAAATCATTTTCCCCATCCAATTTCACTATTTCAATCATTGTAGAAGAAATAATAAATTATTTAAAAATTATCTAATACCAATTATTTGGGGCATTGTTTATGTGGTTTTCCCTACTCAATAGCCAAGATCAACTGAGGCATTTTATATTTTTATCAATTGATTAGTTAAATTTTTAGAAATGGTGACTTACATATTAAGGTGAATTATTGTGTTATAACATAAAAAAATGAATCATAACACCAAAATATGACATGATTTTGATATTGTTTTATCCTAAATTCATAGTGAGAACACCACCTGAAAATATATATCATTATCAAATAGATATAGTAAATTACAAACTCAATTCAAGAATGTAAAACAAGAAGAGAAACTATCTGAGGAGGGAGGCCTTGCTCCACCAGGTGGAATTGTTGAACTCTATCACATGGAGTTAGTGTTGTCTACTATTAGATGGACTCAAGAATTCACCCAAAATTAGATATTGTAGAATATGGAACATAAAATTTAATCTATTATATTTCAATGTTTCTATAAAAAACATTGTTTATGATGAAGGTTTATATTCAAGAGTAACCATTCCATGTGATAGGAAGTCCAGATATGGTTCCTAACAGATGTCTACACTAGGTCTCCACTGGAAAATATATCCAGTTGTAGCAGATCAATCCTCTGAATGCTAGGGAACACGAATCAAGTCAAGGTCTGCAGTACTCTTCATTCTCTTGATATCCCACAACAAGATGATCATAGGGAAGTTATTCCTCTCTCTTTGAACTAGAACTAGACAGAATGAAATGAATGAACCAAACAAAAAAACCAAAATTCTCACTGAATAAAAGGGATAGAAGTTGGTAATGATGGTGTGTTAGGGAGTGTCATGTGATGAGCACAAAAAACTATGGAAGACAACCATGTGGATAATCAGGTTGAATAAGATGGTTTGAATTATGATGAAGTCGCAACTGGTGTGGACACACAGAGCTACCAAATTGGAGGAGAGACCCAATCACGGATCAATACAGACCAAATTAATCACACCTAGGCAACATAATGTCCACTGGATCAAGAATGATCAATGATCTAGAACCTATCAACTTATAAAGTAAACCAAAATTAAACAAGCCTACCAAATATACAAAATATAACAAATGTGTAATAGAAAGAAATATTAATTTATATTTCCACACCTAACATCTCATAAATAATAATTCATGGAATATAATTCATAATAAAATAAATAATTTAATTGAAATATATAAATACATGGAATGGAATGTCCAAAATCAACAAGAGGTGATGGTTTGGGATTGAGATTTCTCATGGTATTTTTGGGTGTTTTCAAGAGAATTAATGGTGTGAGAGGAATAATAGGGCTTGGAAAACAAAGTAGGCAGAGATTGGATTTTTGTGTCTTACACATAATTCTTTATATATATTATTACATTGGTGAATAAATAATTATAAATGATTACCAATGTGATGCACTTTCTATTTGTATTTTTGAGAAGGGGGAGAAAATTGTTTCAATGGGTAATCCATATTATGCTGCAATCAATGTTATGGGGGGTAAATGACTTGCTAGTTCCAGAATGTTTTTATAGGAAATTTCATATTTTGATATAGTGGAGACTTTAACATTATTATTTCATTTATAGGGGAAATTTAAGGTTTTTTTAGAGTTATAAAAGGGTTTCATCTTTTATTTTTCGGTAGATAATGATAATTGGTGTCATGAAAAAAATTGTTCAATATGGCTATGTATGTATAATGGTATAACTATGGATGGTATGAAGGGGGGATTGATAAGATTAATCCCTTGGGAGCTTCCAAATTTGAGATGGGATAGTTTTTTAATTTGATATAACTTTTATTGTTTTACATAGATAATGCTTCATGTGTTTCTAATAGGTATATATATTTTTTATATCTATATAGATGAGATATGTTTTTTATTATTAACAGGAAAGATACATGGTGATTTGGAAATTTAATATATAATATTTCTTATTTTATATATATATCTAAAAAAGGAATTTTTGAAGGATTTAAATTTAGGATATGCAGGAGGATAATAGAGAGAGGGGTTTTCAAGATGTAGTCCATTGAGATTAATGGGAAAAGAGTTTCTATTTTTTCCATAGCCTCTGTGGGTCATCATCAATGTTGAATGGGTCATTGATTGTAGATCTATGATGGGATGGGGAACCATGTTTGTGGTATCATGTGAAACACATTAACATTGAGAAGGTGCGAAGCAGCAACAGCATGATCAATGATCGGGACTAGGTATCTATTGGGAAAGATGTCAAGCAAATAACGTGAAAAAAATGAAAACACAAAATAGAAATAAATTTTATTTCCATTCAAACAATATTTAAAAAATAAATTGTATGTGTATCTAGAAAATAATATGGGAAATAAAAATTAATATTTACACCAAAAATTTTAACGTGGAAACCCCACGGAGGGAAAACCCATGTGACCCATTCTATAAAGAAGATCCACTATAGTCAATGATATATTACAAAATAATTTCATATGAGAATAATGAGCAATTAATATATCTTACCATATACATATAATGATCATCGACTAAAAAAAGAGGTTTTGAGAAATCAACAATATCATAAGAAAATTGATTTTTTATCAAAGCTGATCACAAAAATGAACCTTTCTTGTCGTATTAATGTTGTGTCACAAAGCCTTTCCACTTCCATCCTTTTCTTAAAAATGGGTTGCGTAGATATTCCTAACCCCCCTCAAAACCAATTTATGACTCTATTTTTTTATAAATACTATATGGTGAAAAGAATGAAGAGCCTCCCCAATAAAACTATCCCTTCAACTCATGTGGTGATAAAAAAACCCTCCAGTCAATCAGAAAACCTCAAATTTACCACTCGATAAACTCTTGGTCAACATGTTTAACCCATCGTCAGTAGTTTGGATATTTTCAAGATCCAACTATCTCAGAAAAATGACATCCCATATCCAATGATACTGAACATCAATATTTTTTGACCTTCTAATAAAAGTGGAATTCATTCTGAAGAAATAGCAGACAAACTATCAAAAAATAAAACATAGCTTTCTGGATTCAAATTGACCTCTTGATTAAAACATTTCATCCACAGTAATTATTTTCATGCCTCTCTAGCAAAAATAAAATCTGACTATATGGTTGAAATAGAAACACATCTCTTCAATCTATATTTCCAATATATATATCCCCTTACAAAAATAATCAAGTAAAATAAATTAGACTTAAAATAATCAATAAGTCCTTTCATATATGAATCTATAAATCCACAACGCATAGGTTCCCATTTCCAAAACACAACCTCATATCAAAAATACCATGAGGATAATGAAATATATACTTCACGGATCTCTAATTATACCAAATGAAATTAGTTATAAAATGATTTACCTCACCAACTGCATGATCAATTTAAATTCTATTACATACAACCTCATATATCAAACAACCAATGAATGATTAATAATGTATGTGTTGCATATCTTCACTCTTTTCATCAGTAGAATATTATTGACTCATATAAAGCTTAAAATGTAAACCAGGGTAAATAATATCCACATTCCTTCAATCCATATAAAATATATGGAGGAACTTCTCAATATATCTCTCTTAATTAACCATAACATCTTAGCTTTTTTATCATGGGAGAACGACATACCATGAATAAATTTTCCTAGCCCCAAAGCTTTCATAGAAAAGGCTGAAAAATACCCCTCTTTAATCTATCATTTCTAGAAGAATCATGGATATCAATGATCATATCATAAACAAAAATAAAATTCTTAATTAAATCATCATCAGAAAATATATAAACAAACTAAAAATGATCAAAATATGTACTCCTAAAACCCTAATGAAAGATGATAGATTCAAACTTCTTATACCAAAACCACATAGATTGATTCAATCCACACAAAACCTTCTTTAACCTACATATATTATTTGATTTACCTATTTCATGAAAACCCAATTTATGCTCCATATAAATCTCCAACTATATGTCTCTATAGAGGACAGATTAATATTAATCCATATGCTCAATATGTATATCCAAACAAGATGTCAAACCAACAACTACCGTAATAGAAGAAATTTTGGAAAGATGTGTAAAAATATCATCAAAATAATTATATTTATTTTTATGGAAGCCTATAACAACTAACCTTGCTTTGTATCATGGAACATAACTTGATTCTTCATTTTTAATCCAATAAATACATAGATTTTTCCATGATATCATACCTATATCAAACTTCACCATCTCAAAAGAATGGTTATCATGATGTGATGTCATCTTACAATCCATTTCAACAACCCATCTTCCCTTCTGTTCATTTTATATCACCTCATCAAAATATTCTTGTTCTCCCTATTCATCGAGGAGCGGATAATCATCCAATGAATACTATGTATAAATTCAGTGATGTTGATATAATATCTAGAGTGGAACTATTAGTTCATTAAAATACCATGGAACTTGATCATCAGAAATAAAAGGAGAATAAAAAACATCAAATCTAACCTATTCACCTTTAGCATCATTCTAAACATCAACACAATCATCAAGAATCAATAATATGATGTAATTGTGAATAATTAATTAGATCAAGACGAAAAAAATCCATATTAATTTGGAGATAGTATATTTTACTATGATAAAAAATATCAACAATAGACTGATCTTCCATCAAATATTCCTAATGAATTCTGAAAATTTTCTTCAATGAAGGATCATTGAACATCTACCCAATCTAATTATGTCCATAGAGAGTATGAATACACTACCATTAATTACCATCCATCTTGGATTAATCATATCTAGGAACATAAAAAAACCCTTGCAACCAAAAACATGTAAGTGATCATTCCTAATCTATTTCCCAAACAAAAAAATATCAGGATTTTTTGTATAAAATAAAATATCAGGTGATAAATTGATAATATAAGTATCCGTAAATAAATCTTTATCCCAAAATGTCCAGAAAAACATTCTTCAGAACGAAAACAATGAACAATTTACAAAAAAAATGTATTTATCATCTGTACAACTAGAACATATTTCCATGGTATATTAGGAGGAATCTTATGATGATGAAGACCATTGTATATATAATACTCATAAAACATACAAAAATACCCACACCAATTGTCAGTGTTAACACATTTCTATTTCATACTATATTCCCTCTCTAGAGAAACCTGAAATTTCTTAAAAACAATGAGCACATGACTTTTGAAATTTAAACCATAAACACAAAGATTATATGGGTAGAAATCAAGAAATGCCACAAAATAAGAACCACCATTGAATGCCTTAGATTTCTATGGACTACAAACATCATAATGTTCTAACTCAAGTACCTGCGACATCATGTGCAAAGGAAGACTATTGAAACCCACTCAAATATATTCTGCAGGAATACAGTGATTGAACATGTCTATTTTTGAACTATTCATATCATAAATAATATTTCTATTGACCAGAAAACCAAGCCCCCTGTCATTAATGTGTCTAAGACCCTTACTCCCTAACATAGATGAGACACTGCACTCGACAATGCAAAAAGAATCATGAAAAATAAAAGTTATTATCCAGTACAAACCTAATTACTTATTCCCTTGATCCAATATCATAGAATCCTTGGAAATATTTCATTGGTCATCACCAAATGTATTGATAACATTTTAATCATCAAGAATGTTGGTAGAAATAAGATTTAGAATAACCTCATGAGTGTGGTGAACATTCTTCAAAATCAGCTTATATCTCGTTCTAGTGTCTAAAAAATAGTTATGATACCTACAAAATTAGCATGAACATCATTACCCATATTAAAAATCTAAAAAAATTAATTTTACTCTAATATATAAATATATTCTTCCTTAATTTCATGCAAAAAAGGAACTACTTTCAACAACCCAAAATGAATCATCTAAAGAAATATTAATGGGGTAATAAACAATGATAAGATCACCCCTATATTTGTATTGACATTATCATATCTATAAAAATTTTCATTCTAATTATTTTCCTTAATTTGATTTACTATTTTAAACTATGATAAAAAGTTATTAACATGTTATTTCATTCCATAATGTAGACATTAAAACTCTCTCTTCTTTGACCGGGATTTTTTTTCCTTTTCTCTTTCCTCAACTACTCTGTCATTCATTATTTTCCAATATTTCCCCCAATTATCTATGACTAAAATTACAAATAATACTTAACCTATGTATGTATCCTTTCCTATTCATTCAACAAAATATACATAAAAACATTATGAATCAATACCATTAGGTGAAGAACCGGTAAGACTAGAACTTAAATTCTCCCAATAATTATGTAAACTTTAAAGTAAAAAAAACTAAATCCTCATCTTAAAAGTTAATACCAAAACCCATAAACTAAAAAAATAATCCCAGATATTAACTGAAATAGTATAAAATTTTTATACGTTCATTGTACCTAAAATTCAACATTTCTTTGAGAAGAAACAATTTATTGTTTCCTATCATTGATGAATAGGTTGTTTCATGGTTCTCCACCGAAGAGCTGACTTGAGGGATATTGAAAATATGATTCATCATGTTTTTTTATCAACTTATAAATGAAACCGCAAACCATTCATTCTCAAACATCCATTATTCAAATAACATTCCTTCTATATTCTGATTACTAATCACTAGAAGATGCATTCTCTTAAAAATAATAAGATCATTTATTTTTAATCACCACATATGGTAGTTGGTACCCTTCAACCAAATCATCTAACATTAATTGTATTACATAATATATATTAAATAAAAACCAAATCATTTGATTCTAGATGTTGGAAAATATGATAAGTGAAAAATGTGAAAATAACTACAAAGTGAATGTGTAGAATTAATAAATTTTTGAATCCCTTAAAACCAACCTACCAAACATATGAGGAGGATAATTGAGAAAATAATATGTGTAACAAAAATAAATGTTCAAAAATTAATTTTTATTGTTGAAAATCCAAGGAAGTAAAAACCACAAGACCTAGTCAAGAAAACAGATCCACTATAATCAATGAGTACACAGTAGAGTGTCCCAAGAATGAAAGGGATCTAAAAAAGCTTAACACTATTATATAGCAGAATAAAGTACAAGTGGAAAATAGAAGAAGAATGCAGATCTAAAAAAAATTCATCCTAGAAATAAGATAAAACAATAAATCTAACTATATGGATATGAAGATCATTGATTGAATAATCGAGTGATGAAAAATTTTGAGGATCAAAATAAAATCGATTGTTGATCAAATATGATAAGAAAAATGAATCTTTATCCTTGTATTTTCATTGTGTCACAAAGCCTAAATACATCCAACCTTTAAAAAAAATCATAAATATAAAGATTCGTAACCCCCCCCCCCTCAAAACATGTCTTGGAAATTTCTTTTCTTTTTTAATTAGGTTTACAATGCACCAATTCAAGAGATACCCAAATAGTATCAAGAGTCTTCGTATGTTTTGTAATCAATAGACATCTCCTGGTTGTTGATTGGTAGTACATCATGATGGAGATATCATGAGATATAAAAAACATTTGGGTGTTGAAATAAATTGTGAGGGTGATTCATGTTCAGTTTTGATCCCTAAGGCAGTGGCTTTCAATCAATAGAAGGGAGATGTTTTGTCACAGATGGATATTTTGAGTGTTTGGTTTTGGCCATGATGATTTTCAAAAAGCTTTAAGAGGAATAGTGGTGTATGGTTTTCAAATATGTTTTTTATAAACACTAAATTTTAATTCATGTTTAGTAATTACTTTTTTTACACTTTCATTCATATTGGATATTTGATAATTTCCCTATGTTTTTTAATCTTCTTAATTATTTTGTTTTTTCATATTAAAAATCCTATATTCTGCTTTATTTAGACTTATTTAAATATTTTCCATATTTTATCAATTCTCTCATGAAAAAAATTCACAATTTATTTTTATCTCATGATGGGGAATCACTGTAACAACATGTGGACCTAGGAATTGCAATGGTTTTCTATTGCTTGGTGGTGGGGTTGTAGATGCTGAAGTATGGGAAATGGTGATCCAATTACAAAAGAACACTAATACCTGGTTTGAGGATGCCAGAATCTCGATAGACCTGGACATGAATTGCATGAAAAAAACCATTTTCTTGGGAATGAGTAACATGGATACAACGATAATAGTGTTTTACAAATGAGTGAGTTTATAGAGATGACTAGAAAAATATTTTGGTTCTTAATTAAGTAGAGAGTAGAGAAAGTGGAGTGGTAGGTTAGAGAATTCATACCCTTTTACACTAGTTGAAGAGTCTTTATCATGTGCAGGGGCCACCATGCCAGGATATCTTAGATGATTTCACGAGGAAATGGTGGGAGATGTTGTGCCTTATCCTTGCAATCCACCATGGAAGAATCATGGAATAAATTTTTGGGTGAGAATAATATGTATTTTATGGTGATGGATGGGATCCAGCGTTGACCATGGGGTTCTAATTTTAACATATATGAATGAAAATAGGAGTAAAACATATAGGTCCCTATTTTTTCTTAACCGCACCTCATATCTCTAATCTTTCATATCATCATATTTATTAAACCTGAAGATCCTAGTTTTAAAGAATTTTATAAATCATTTTCTATATTTAATTATACAATTAAATTAATACATTCATCTATTTTTTTCCTAATAATATAAAAACGAATATTATCTTTTATTCATATCCTCACCAATATTTACATTTTTTTCTACCATGTTGAAATTTTAAAATTTTAAAATTAATATATAAATCCCATCTAGATATAATGAAAAATAATTTTTTTAAAAAATTTTTTATTTGAATTTATAATATCAATGAATGAATAATAATTTTAATGCTTCCAAATATAACTCATATGAACTAAACTCAATATAAATTAATTTTTATTATTAAACACGTTCCAAACTTAATCTTGGTCGATATTATATATATGATTCATTGGGTGATTGTTTTCATCCTTTTTAATCAACTCCAATGTTAATAAAAATTAATTTAATATATTCAAATATTTCATATTAATTTAATAATGTTTACCATTAATAATTATATATTAATTATTCAGAATGTAAGTAATAAAATCTGTCATTCATTATGAAATATATATATATATTGTAAATAGGGAGCCTCAACCATATCTATCATATCTTCCCCTTACCTTAGACCTACTTGGACAGATTCAGATCATTTCTTGGATAAAAATTCAGTTATAAAACAATTATTTTTTAAAATTTTGGAATAACTCAAGTCATACTTTTATTAATATTATTGTAATGGGATAATAAAAGATAAACATGTAAAATTTTTCAACTCTGAAATTTATATAAATAACCACCTATGATAACTATTTTATCCCTATTTAATGGGTCATTTCATTTCCAATTAAATGCCAATTTATAATTCTAGTACGTTCTATGAAAATTTCTATGGAATAGAGAATTAGAAAAGGATAGAAATCGTTTTAAGTGGGAGGAAATCATAGAGAATAAAATCCATAAGGTTTAGTGGATCAAGGTATGTCTTATTTTATTTTAAATGTTATTTATATATTAGATGAATAAAAAATTTTAAGATCATAAATTAAATGAAATTAATTTAAATGTGTTATCATAGAAAATTTTTGAAGTCGGTGTAGTTCCATATTCCAACATATTATACGTTGTATTGAATTTAGAATTGAAAAACCTAGATTACATTAGTAATGTGCTTTCCGGATTTTTTCCATCTTATTTTAATTTCCTTTAATAATAATAATAATAATGTGTTTTGACTATTCTAAAATCCAAATCCACTATGGAAATTTTAATAATATGTTTCTGTGTTTTATTTAATTATGAATCTGCCGTACATTTCTCCATCATTTAAAATATAATGTTCCAAAATTATGGAATCCAAATACAATGCCTCACCGAATGAATTTAGGATTTTTTAAGATTTAATGATCATTATTATTACATATCAAATCATCTAAAGTTATATTTTTTAAAATTCTTATTAATTTTGGTGTTTGTGGGATATTAAAATGGCTTACATATTTAATGGGTTTCTAGAAATTGTATTTTAAAATGGTTTTCATATTAAACGATTTTCCTCACTCTTAATTTTTATAATTTTAAATTTTTACTTATTTATTTGTAATTAATATTTTATGTAAAGTAAGAAAAATTTATACTTAGAAAAAGGGGGCCTGCCATCTTTTTTTAGTTTTTTTAAAATTAAAAACATGGACATATATTATATTTAACAATATTATTATTGTTAAAATTACATTTTTAGTGATTGATTAATTTAATGAGTAAACAAATAAATAAATTAAATAAATGAGAATTAGGTTTTTTAATTTATAAGATAATCATGACACCTTTAAAATTATAAATATAAATTATGATTTTTAAATTGATTTATTTAAAATTGTTACTTTGCAGTTTAATATATATATATATATATAATATTTAATTTTATGGATATGTGTTTTAAAATTATTGTATCTTAATAAAAAGTAATAATATTTGTTTATAATTATTTGAAAATAATTATTATAGTTTTAAATTTTATGCCAAATAAAATAATGAAATATTAAACAAAGTAAGGATTTAGGTTTATTAATATATATATATATATATATATATATATTATGACATGATGTTTTATATTTGGAACTTCACTGCCTGATATTTGTTGATCACCAAATTGGTCAAATCAGAAATATAATGTTTTTCAAAAACTATATTAATATTATATTTATTTATTACTCATAAATTAGATAACATTATTATATTCTATGTGTAATTGAAATTCATTATTAGGATATTTTTATTAACATCCCAAAATAAATTTTCATATTCTTATAATTTATAAATATAATTGTAAGAAATATATATATGTATTATGATATTTATTTGTATATCCAAAGATAAAAATAAATTTAATTGATGTGGATATTATTTCCAAATAATGTTAATTTAATTAGTATCAATTATGATCTTGTATTAGTTTATCACCCATAGGTGAACACTAATACACATTTTATGTGAAATATTTTTCCCAAATCAATGTATTATTATTATTATTCAAACCATTAATTTTAATTATGTATTTATTAAATGTAGGATTTCATCATCATTTCACTCACATGCATCAACTGTTCCAGTAACTAATGGATTAAATTTCTCTACTAGTAGTGATAATATCCAATTTCACATTAGTGTATTGGATCATAATTTATTATTCTGAGTAGATAAACCTACTACTATAATGGATGATAGTAGTGATGAAGATAGAGTATAATATACAACATGGGAAAGATCAAAACATTTAGGTTTAACGTTCATGTGAATGTGCATAGAAAGTAAAATCAAGGTTGTTCTCAATAAAATTGAAAGTGCTAAATAATTTATGAAATTTGTGAGAGACCGATCACAAACTAATGAAAAATATCTTTCTCGTTCATTAATGATTACATTAACCACCATGAATTTTTATGGTTCCCAATCTATGATTGAGCATGTCATTGAAATGAAAAATATTGCAGTAGGGATTAAATCATTTGGAATAGAATTTGATCAAATGTTTCTTGTATATTTGGCCCTAAACTCATTACCATATGAGTATAGACCATTCCAAATGAACCATAACACCGTGTATGATAAATTGAATGTACATGATTTTTATATTATACCATTTCAAGAGGAAACACATTTAAAGATTCATGGAATCCACTCTTTCTATTCTATGCATCATCAAGGAGGAAATAAACATAGAATAAAAAATCATGGAAATGGAAAGCGGCATTTTATGTTTAATGATTACTCTAACAGGAACTATAATAAATATATTAATGAAATATTCCATATCTATGGGAAAACCAAACATTTAAAAATGGATTCCTTGAGAATAATTTATTGTTTTGAAAATAAAGTTAAGGAAAATGCATTGATATTTTATAAATCAAACATAGGTCAAGTTCCACACAATAAATGGTGGATTTATTCTGGTTGTAAGACTCATGTTTCTTATATGATTAATGGATTCCTTTCAACCCAAATAACAAGCCCAACTGAATAGTTTATTATCATGGGGAATAGACTAAAGGTTCCATTACAATAGGTTAGGACATGGAATTTTATCCTTAATAGTGTATATAGCTTGAATTTATGTAGATATTTTTATATATCAAGTATAACATGGAATTTGGTTTCGTTATAAAATTGTTTTTTTGCAAGATACTCTTTAAATTTTGGGAATGGATATTTGATTTATTTAATAATACATGCATGATTGGATCTAGTTTATTATATGAAGGTTTTTATAAAATTAATCTTTAAAGTATGTGTGATTAAACACATATTAAATTACATCATAATTTTGGTACTAAATGGGTTTTAATAAATAAAAAAAATCTTATTTATCGTATAAATGTTTATGTCATATTTTAAAATAAATATTTGAGCGATTTATTAAGATTGAAATGCTTTTAAATTTTTATTTTACTCACCTTAATATTTGTGTGGATTGTATTTGATGAAAACAAACCAAAATCACAATGAAATGTTCCACAAGAAGTGTTTAACTCCTTGAGATCATACATACATATATGTGTATACATTTTGATATCAATTAGTTTCATAAATAAAAATACTTTATCACATTTATTGATGATTTCTCACATTATGGATATGTCTGTTTATTTCATAATAAATATCAAGAAATAAATTCCTCATAAATTTATGTAAATAAAATTGAGATTCAATTTGACCGATAGTTGAATTTCAAAATTTTTAATAGGGATGGTGAATATTATGAATGACTTGATGAAAGTGTAAAAAACCCTAGTCCGTTTGAATTTTTTCTTTAAATTCGTGGTGTATATGCACAATACACAATACCAGGTACCCCACAAAAAATGGTGCATTAGAATGGTGTAATATAAATTTGTTTGATATGATTATGAGTATGTTACGTAATTCTTCATTAACCTTATCATTGTTGATTTTTTCTTCAATAATAAAAAAAATATTTATTGAACTCGATTCCTTTTAAAGCAGTTCCAAATATTCATTTTGAGCTTCAGACTAGTAGGAACCCTGTTTTAAGGAACCTGCATGTATGGGGTTGTCATGAATAAATAGTAGCATATAATCCACATGAAATAAAACCTGATATAATAAAAATAAGTGGATATATAATTTGTTAACCAGAGATATCAGAGGTGTAAATTTTTTATTAGCCTAAGCATAGTGTGATAATTTTTCAAACTAGAAATTCATTATTTACTGAGAATGATGAATTTAGTGGGATTGAAGTTCCACAAAATGGTGACATAAAAGAAGTTATAATTCAAGTTCCATTTTGTTGTATTTAAACATCAAATTTTTTCATTCCCCAAATTACTGAATCCCAAAATAATCATGTGGAACATTAATAAAATGTTTCCAAAATTCAATGTGCAGAATTTTTTGAAGAACCATAAGAAATAGTGTTAAGAAGACCAAAAAGGAAAAAAAGGTCAGCTATTTCTAATGACTATGTGGTATGTTTGAATGAAATTAAAAGCGATATTAGCATGGAAATTTATCCAGTTTTATATTATAAGGCAATCATGTTTGATAATTATTAAAAATTATTTGATTCCATGAAATGTGAGTGGGAGAACATTTTTTGAAGACAATGATTTGTCAAATGTATCACTAAGGGTATGAAAATTTATTGTCATAATATTGAAACATTATTCTATTCCAATAATTGCTTATATTTTAAATGTGTTTAAAATATGTAATTAAAGTAATTTGTATTTAAGTGGGAAATTTAGAAATTGAAGGTGTTAATATAAAATATTATCACAAATATTATGATTACTAATCCTGGAAAAAATTTGTTTCTCCCAAGTAATTTATTAGAAATTTTAAAAGTATTGCAATGTGAGTGAGTAGATTTGATTGAATGTATTGACAGCTAGGATTATTACAATTATAACATGGACTTATAAATGTTTTGATCATGTTACCTATTTTTTAAATAAGTATAAATTATTAAATTGAATATTGATAACATGTATAATCTTAAATAAATACATTTTCATTTTCACAATTATCTATATAAGTATTTAATTATAATAATGAAAATTTAAAAATTGTAGTAAAAATAAGTGAGTATGTTAATAGGGAAAATATGACTTCCATAAATCGGGTTGAAATTATTCTTAATTATGATGAATGCTACATACAAGATAAAATATATATAAATTCACATAATGACCATTTAATTGTATTAAAGATAATAAAGTAATATCACTTGAGTTAAGTGGGAGAATGTTTGAATAACTCACATCAACTTTTATTTAATATTTCAATAACAGGACAATGAGGGATAAACTTGTTAGATTGAGGGAATTTTACAATTACTTTAATAAAAACCCATGAAAACTATTTTATGCCAATTTAAAGTGTCATTTCCTTTCCAATTAAGTCTCAGTTAAAATTACGTTACATTCCATAAAAATCACTATAGAAAAGAGAGTAGGAAATGGATAGAAATACTTATAAGTGGGATAAACCCAAAAAGTATAAAATCTATAAGTTTCCACATGTCAATATATATATTATTTCCATTTTATTTTTATTTTCTTATGACATAAATATAGATATTAAGGATCCTAAATTAATGGAAATAAATTTACACAAATATCCATTTAAAATTGATGTTCGAAACTAAAAGAAAGGAAATAAATTGATTTACATATATTAACATAGAAAAATATCTAATGTATAAGATTAAAAAACCAAGGGAAATTATAAATAATTCCACTATAATTAAATAGTCTACCAAGATCAAGTTATCCTAAAACACGAATTACAAATGCTGCATAAAAAACCTTTGTGAAAATACACAACTTAATATGCCTCTATCGCCTCTCCGATAATAACCTCATTATGATAATTAACACTTTAAAAGTAAAAACTGAACATGCGACGTCATTGCGGTACCTCATTGCACAACCCAATTTTCCATCCCTCACTACTTCTTATTCCCTATAAACTAACATCACCCATATATCAACATGAGATGATGCATGCATTCTATCATACCTCATGTTTTTATCTACTTACCACAAAAAGTATTTGATATGTTTGTGAATACCTCAATAACATATCATGATCCGTGTTAAAAATTTAATAACATAAGGATAGATATTATCAAAATTATTAAACCAAATATCAACCAAATCCACAAACATTATTTAAAAATTATAAAATTGTCTTTAAATTTTGAAATACATGGGCAGAAACTAATCAATCTCCTCCTTCATCCCATTAATGATGGATATGAATTCAGAAAAACATAGTTGGATTGTAAGCCAGTTGGTATCACACCAATCGTTATCCTTTGCAAAAAAATATGATGATGTTATTTTTTAAACTCTTATAGAAATATGACAGCTCCCCCTATAAAATAAATAAAAATGTCATGGTTTTCATCATTCTAATTTCTGCACTACCTTACTGAACAAGAATGGAACCAACGTGGCTCCCCCAAAATTTTTATCACCACATTGTCTGGAGTGCCTACAAAAACTAATTTATCCCTCTACCCAACATCATCTATGAAATCAGTAACTCTTATCACATCACCAAAATATTTTATTTAAATTATTTATTCACTAGTTGAACTCTCTAAAGAAGATGATGAATTAGGTTTAAGACCTGAGACACCTAACGTAACCTAATTCATATTCCAAACCTTCTTCATCATAGTAAATGGTTTTACACTCATGTGAAATGGTCACATGAGCCCCAAATCTAACGAATTCCTCCTCATAATTGGATTTATCATTCCACTGCATGCCTTTAAATCTATCTTGTAATGTGTTTCAACCATTTATTACACACATATACCATCAATCTGATGTAAAATGTTCATATTAAATTTCTAAATGAAGTCTTGAACCCATCATTATCAAGAGTACAAGCAGATTACAAATTATGGTGTATACCTATAACATGTCTCATATCCCTCAACATCTATATACAACCTGTATTTATAGTGATATAAATATCACCAATTCCTATAGCACTATAAAAATATATATTTCCCATATTCATTAAACCAAATTCACCTTCTTTATATGTAGTAAATAATTTCCATTTCTCTACAATATGTTACGATGCTACAGAATCAACCACTCATTCGAAGTAAATATTTCACTTTGCATCAATCAATTCTGACTGAAATTAAATCAACTTCCCCATATACAAGACATATATTGGTATACTTATAATTGGTATTGTGTGCTCTTTTTACACCTTATGTTTTTTCAATGTATAATAGTTTCTCTTCACATGACCCTCTTCATCAAAAAATAATCACATTACCTTTATTATTGTCTTTGAATGACCCCTCAAATTACCATTTTCATTTATTACACTATGAATTCCACCATTACATAAAGATTTACCACCATTTGTCTTTCATGGAGTCTCCTTTATAAACAATTATGAACTCACATAATCAATATTCAAATATTATTTCCTGAACAATAATGTGGTGATGATATTATCATATGAATTAAGTAACTAACCCAATGATGGTTCTAGGTATTGTATAAACATGTTTTGGGGGATATATATTAAAAAAACTATAATATTTGAGTTTTCTGAAACCATGAACGAGGGTATTGCATGTCAAATTTATAATTTATTTAATTCATATCAGAGGAATCAAATTCATGTGCTTAGTATCACACTTTGATGTGAATGTTGATCATTCAAAAAGACCCTTTTGGAAAGTCTTCAATGTCTTGAGACACTACTATAAAAATCGTTATTTTTTATGAGATATTTGTGATGGAAAATATTTTGTTTCAAATTGTCTTAGAAAAATATTTATTGGCAATAAAAAGGCCTTTTTGTTGAAAATAAGTGATTGTTTTTCATTATTTCTAACATAAATGGTTTTTCATTGATAATTATTTTCCCGATCATTTTTGTTGTTCAGAAGGAAACTTATTAGTGATGACTATTAGAAATGAAATATTCTATCCATCACTAATTGTATTCACAGATAAGTATGAGATATGAATAGTGAAATTTGTTTTTAATACTCCGATGCTATTTTTTTATGACTACTATAATTACGTCCTGATAAACCAATAAAAATTATTATACCATGTCAACGTGACACTCTCCTCATCTCTGCTGATTTTATTCTCCTAGAAGAACCCTTGAAGACCAGGCAGAACCCACCAAATAAAAAAAATCAAAAATATAAACTCTCAAATATTATTTTGCTTATTTATGTTTTAATCTCAAAGGTACACACTCTGTTTCTCTACTACATCATTTTTTTGGATTTCCCTTTGTGTCATGAAAAAAATTCTCAAACCCGAGGTCGATATATTTACCTGATTATTATGTATTATTTATAATTTTTTGTTAGTGTTAGTTTTTTATTCCCTATATGGGTGTCCATCATAGAATACTACATGTTTCAGCTCTGTAAAAGTTGATTTTAATTTATATGAGGTATTTTTCCTATCATTTAATCATTAAATTTACGAAATAGTTTTATTTAAATATTCATAATTGTTTATTTTGAGATATATTTCCACCCTATTAACTTCTGATGTGCATGCACATGTCTAAACTTCTGAACATATCACACACTACATATATATAGTCATATATATATATATATATATGATTGAAAAATATTACATGTTATATATGTATATATATATAAATTAAAACCTTTTAAACTGATATATATATGTATATAATCATGATTATTTTTTATACTTATATATAAATATATATAAATATGTGTAACATGTGTGCATATGTATATTTATATATAATCCTATAAAAATTAAAGGTTGTTGAATTTTTTTAAAATAAATTATCCAAGGTCATTCCTAATTATGATTATTATAAAATCATCTTGATTATCATATATGTTTTAATGAATTAAAGAAAATATTTATCCATGTAAAAAATTATTGATTATTATAAATATTTTTTTGATGTTTTCATTATTTTATAATATTTGTTGGAATACATTAAATTGGAAAAATATAATACTAATAATAAATATTTTTTCACAAATTTTATTTATAATTAATGAATAATTATTATAATAAAATAAATATATATAATAATCAGTAAAAAATTGTAATTAAATGAAATAAAATATAAAAAATGTCATCAATTTTTTAAAAATAACAATAATTAGAAAAAGATTATTACTAATTAAAATAATATTATTAATTATTATGTTTTTTATTATTAATAAATTGTATTCTATATTGTTAACATTTATTAAATATTATTAAATTATGGTAATTCATAATATATATACATATAATGTTAAAAAAATATTAAAAAGGATACCCCCACGTGTGATGTTACCAAACACCTGATGCACACAAATGTTATGTCATGCCTAGGGTAAAACCCATATCCTAGGCTAATCAATGGTATTTGATTTCTCATTCGATACACAGTTCATGTGGTACTTCAATTTTTTTTTTAAAAATATAATAAACATATTACATTATTTACCCTAGCATGAGATGTTACCAAACACCCTATATGCACAAATATTATGACATACGTAGTGTAAACCCCACATCCCGGGCCTAATGCTGGTCTCTAATTTCTTTTATGACAGATAGTTATAGAGTTGCATCATTTTTTTAAAAAAATTTATATCAAAAATTTTAAATTAATTACACTCATGTAAGATGTTATCAGACACCTGACACAGAAAAATTTCATGTCATTTCAAGTGTAAAACATGAATCCAAAATCTAATTTTGGTATCTGATTTCACATATGATACATAGTTTGAGAGATACGTAAATTTATATATAAAATATTATATTAAAAATATTAAATGAAATACCCTCATGTGAAATGTAATAAATCACTTGATGCACACAAATTTTATGTTTCACTAAGGGTAAAACTCACTTCCTAGGCCTAATAGTCATTATTGATTTCTAATACGACACAAAATTTAAGTATTGATTCAATTTTTTTTAATAAACTATATTAAAAATAATAAATAAATTACCATCATATGAAATGTAAAAAAAGACTCAATTTACATAACTTTTATGTCACGAATAGGGTAAACCCCATATCAAGTACCTTATAGTGGTCTAAGGATTTCCATATAAGATTCAATTCCGGAGATATTCTACTTTTGATAAGAAAAAATTATAATAAAAATATTAAATGAATTAGTCTTTTGTGCAATGTAACCAAACAACCGACACACACAAATATTATGTCACACCAAGGGTAAACCCCACATCCCGGACCTAAGGATGGTATCATATTTCCCATATGATACATTATTCCTGAGATGGTCATTTTTTTTAGAAAATACCATGTGTGTGATAGAATATATTTAATATTTTTATTCTATCTGCGGTGAGCCTCTATGAGCATGGGAATATAGATATAACTTAGCCCCTCTCTATGACCATATTACCTAGAATATTCCAACATGTTAAGATGTTATAATATTTTGAAACTGGTCATAAAGAGTAATAATTATTTGTATTTCTATTGTTTTTTGTAAAATTATGGACTTAATAATTATACAGAATCTTATATTATGTGATCCGGATTGGATAAATAATTTCTAAACATCCAAATAGTTATTGTATCAATTGTATCTATATTGAAGGTCTGAAAAAATCTCTATCATTTGAATCATAGAATTCATAATTTTTTTCTAAATTAACAATTACATGTCTATTTAAGAAATATGATCTATAGAGATTCAAAACATTTGACATTGGTGGACTTTGTCTATTTTGTTTTGGTTTTTAGAAAGATTATATTTTTTGGTATAATCATGGTGAACATAATTAAGTTTAAAATAAAATTGTTAGGGTTCTGGATCCATCATTTTATAATTCAGTATTTGAGGCTATTGACTCACGTATTTAGGAAATAACTCAAAAGGATATTAAGAATTTTGAATCATAAAATTCTCAATTTTAAAATTTATTCAAATATACTAAGGACGATTTATATCTGGGATTCCATATTAGAAAAATTGATGTTGTTAATAAATTTATGGCTAAAAAAGAAGATTTTATATTGTAAAATAGTATCTTTGATCAGATATTATCTTTGGTTAAATCATTATTTCAATAAGTAAATACATTACCAACAAGTATCTATGAATGTAAGAGGCCGGTCCAAAATTTGGGTCATTGTTATCTAGAGATTCATTAATGTTAAAATGAGTACCTCTTATATTATAGTTATTATTAATAATTATTCAATTTTCAAATAATTTTATAATAGAAGTATAATGTGGTGGATTTAGGAAATACCATATTTCCTAGTAAACTGTTGAGGTATTTTCCTATTACACCTCATTTATAGAATTTATTTATGGCTCGAAACATATTTTCTTTGATTTAATGGAATAAATAAAATATCAATCCCAGTAAATCATAATTCATTTATGTGATGGCGATTCATGGAAATACTTTTATCAGATGCATATATTTTTATAACCTCATAAAATACAACAGGGTCTTTCTTATAATGGTATTTGTACATTTGGTGCATACGGAAATCAATATTCTTATTGGCCTATATTCATTACTCCATACAACATACCTCATTGGATACTGATGAAGGAACCATATATATATATATATATATATATTTCACTATTAATTCCAATACATCCAAAGTACAATTCTGAGGTTTATTTGAATCCACTAATTGATAAGTTAATTTCAATATGAAAATGTAGTGTGACTATATTTGATATAGTTTCGGATAAGAGTTTTACACTGAAGGTTGTATTTCTATGGATGATCTGTGACATTTTGATGTATAGTGTGTTATCTGTATGGATTCCACATGGTCTAAAATCATTTCCATGCTTCTTGTATGTGAAAAAAGTCTTTATTCTAGGAAATAGGAAAATGAATAGTTATTCAAACTTCCATTAGAGATTTCTTCTTGCCGAATACTTTTTTTAAGGAATAGAAATAATTTTACAAAACGTGAAATTAAAATTCATGAACATCGAGTAGTGTTATTAGGTATTAAAATAAAATATATATCACCTCAACATTACCTTAGTTTATATACGGACCAAATATAAATAAACAAAAAATAAATTGCATTATGAGATATCATTGTTGGATAAAGTGAAATATTTTTTGGAAACATCCATATTGGTCTGATTTTTTTGTTCTTGACATGTTTTATGTAATTCATATTGAGAATATTTTTTTAAAAAAAAATTCATCCATGTTGGTTATAACAATAACATAAATGATAATTTAAATTCTAGGTTTCATCTTTCCTAGATTTTCAAATGGCCTGGACATTAATTTTTTGATGAATAAAGATCACATAAATTAGTGAAGAAAAATTTACATTACACACTTTATAAATGCTGTTTTTGGTTATTCCTATAAATGTATTAATGATTTAAAGTTACAATAAGATTATGATTCTATTTTTCTCATTGCATCAAAAATAGTCATATTACTAGGTTTAAAAGCCATGAATTCCATGTCGTAATGGAATGATTACTGCATTTTAGTCTTAGAGGGTTGTTTAATTTTTCAACATGGGATGTTCTGACGAAAATATAATATTTCTTCCAAGATATGTTGGATGAAACATTATATTATGATGCATTGAGTATCATACAAATTATTTTTTTAGATTTGTGTAAATTGTAGAAAATATTCTCATCAACCTTCTTTGACTCAATAAAAGATTTAATATTTCATATATCATATGACGATAAATTTTAATGTATGGTACATTTCTAGTGGATGAATGTATTTGAGATATGTATGAAAAAATTACAGAATAATGTGTATAAAAAAGCATCAGTTGAAGGTTCAATTACAGAAGTGTATTTTCCAGAGGAAATTTCAAATTTCTACTCTTATTACATTTAATAAGAATATCCTTCAAAACATAAAAAAAATTTCACAATGAGAAAAATATTGATGAAATCACATACAATAGTTATTAGTTTTTAATCAGAATGTGCTTTCTTTTTGTGGTTTTCATGATTAATGGATTTTAGAAAAACAACATCATAGAGTTCATAGATATGATCTACTGAATTGTTAATAAATAATATGATTTTTGTAGTATGAACTAATAGATATTATTATTTTAAATTTTTATAATGTATACCATTATGTACATTATTTTCTTATATACTATATTATGAAAATATTAGAAAAAATTTTATATATATTACATCTATTACTCTTGATGAATGTCATTAATAAAATATTGCATATTGATTTCAATGACTGGTATGATAAATTTCATTTGATGGAAGAAGAAATCATTTTTGTAATGATATAAATTATTAATAATTGTTATTATTTTTAAGAAATAGACTTTGGAAATAAAAATGATAGTGAAGTACATGTGATAAAAACCCTCCATCAGAATAGAAAAATCATATAATTTGTGAATGGTTAATGGTATTCTATTTCGTACACACATATATGGTGACTCAAAGAAATATATGAATATTAATATTTCTTTGAAATGATATCATCATAAAGAAAGTTGAAATTAATTTTATGGTATGTTGGATGAAATAATTGAGTTATGTTATCTAGAAACAAATTATGTAACACTGTTTAAATGTAATTGTTTTGATAATGGTCAAGGATTACATAATCCTCCACACGATGGAGTCAATTATATTAAATATAATATTATTCATGTATAAAATGAACCATATATGTTGGAACATCAAGAACATCATGTTAATGATGAACATTATTATGATGTTTCAGATATTTAAATGACTAGTAGAGAGTAATGAAAAAGAAATCTTGGGGCCATTAATTTATTGAAAATGAAAATAGTAATGTTGTAGTCAAACATATTGAGTTTTTTTAAAGAAACCTCCTTAAATATATCTCTTACATGATGAAATATAAATATATATGATGAAATACCCCAGTTATGGGATGATGATATTTATATTGTTGAAAAAGTAATATGGGATAAGGAAAATGAATGTTTTATGGAAGTGGAGGATACTAAAGATGAGGATGAAGAACGTTTCCTCAATAAAGATGTGGAAGAAGATGATGATTGGAATATAATATTTAGGTATTTATTAGTATTTATATATTTGATATTTGTATTAATGATTATTTACATGTAATATTGTTTGTTTTAAATGGTTGTGCCCTAAGGTCTATTATGTTCCATTACTATGTTGAGAGATTATAAGTTTTTTTTATATTTGATATATATATTAACAATAATTGATAGGTAAAAATATTATATTATTCATGGAATTTATTATTTTTATATATTTTATATCATTACCATAAAAATTGTACATGTTAAATTTTAATTTTTATATTTATTTTCAGGTAATTATTATATTCATACATTTATTAGATTTTTTTACTTCATATATTTATTAACAATTATTTTCATGTAAAATTATTATATTAAATTATATATTAGTTTTCTTTAATTTGATATATTTATTAACAATTACATATATTTAAGATTGTTTGTTATAAATTGTTGGAGATGCTCCCGATTATCTAGTTTCATCTCTCATTGATGTCAGAATTCCTACTGATGAGACTGATTCATCTGATTGACATGATGTTGTTCCTATTATGAGGATGCATGGTTTTACTTGATTGATGATTCTAGACAATATTCTAGAAAGATTCCCGTCTCTTTATTTTGATCAATGTTTATAGATGTATATTCAATTTGTTAAGATATTTATTTTACATTTTCTTTTCTAATTCATTTTGGTAATAATATTCAAAATATTTTCTTTTATTTGCACAGTTTTTTTTCATATTGTCATTGGGAAATCTGTTGCAATTCTAAGAAATTATTTTTTAGAGACATAGGTAAAATGGGATCAGGTTCCATTTTCAGCCGTCAATAGATGTTCGAAAACTGGATTGTATATTATTAAATAATATATATATATATATATATATTCTTCAATTTATTTAATTTTCAACATATGGTTTTTGATTATTTTCCACAATTTATGGTCTTTGAATACTATTATCCTTAGAGATCCTATCTGGGATCCATGGTATATTTGTATATGTGTGGGTTTTCATCAGTTTTTACACAACCATAGAAAGTGAGTTTTGGATATAGATTATAATAATCTTTTCGACTAGTCTTGTTCCTTGCTTTGAACTGACTGAATTTCAGCTCGGGTGTGGGATCCATTTTTCTCCCACCATCTAGAAGAGAATTTTAAGAATATGTCATCATCTATACAGTAGATTCATGATAGGTAGGAGGTTACTGATTGGGATAGAAGTTGTAAATATGGAATAAATCGATGACATGTGGTAAGTAATATTATTTATTAATGTATATGTGCTTTAAATAAAAAATGTTTTTAATATTATATAGGCCTCAATTGACCCCTCTATTACATATTTTTTTGTTTAGAACAATATTTATAGTGATCCCCATAGAAGATAATTTATAGAAGACCAACAATGCCATATTACATTTAGTATTTTTTTAATATTTCACTGATATTAATTATAATGTTATTGTGGTTTTTAATTATATTTTAAGAAAATTATTGAGGTTGTGACTTCTCATTCATCAATGAATCAATACTAGAGTAAAATATATTCCACTGGTGAGTGAGGTTTCTATGAGGGGGATTATATATGGGAAACGTTTCATGGTTAAGAGAAAGTATGGGTGATCAGTATTTGTTCATCACAGACACCTATGAGTAATTACAGTACATCTGTGATGTCATCAGTCATCTTTAATTGAGATTGTGGATAATCGTCATCCTCAAAATTCAATACATGATGTGAGGAGAGGTTGAAACCTCATGAAGAGATCATAAAGTAGATTCATAGAGAGAAGGAGGTTGAGAATGAGAAAAAATGTCTGAGATATGAGAAGATAATGGAGTATATTCGACGTTTTGCACGTGGTGTTGGTAGGATGTTTCCTACCATTATCCCTTCGAGTGATCCTCCTCCATTTGATCATACAAGTTGACAATTTTTAGTTTTTTATGAAATTTTTATATTTAGGGGTGATAATCATATTGTTTTTTAAATGATGTATTAAATTTATGTTTGTGTTTATTATTTTTGATTATTTATAATTAATATGTAGTTATTATTTTTTAAAATAATATAAACTTTTATGTATACCTATTTCTATTAGAATTGTTGTTTTAGAGTTTTTCTATATATTTATTATGGAACCATCATAATTTTTTATTTAAAACCATTAATGGTAGAATTTCGGACAGATTGTATTTATGTTTAAAATAATTAAAATTGTGATGTTGTTTTCTATGTTGACCCATTATCATCAGTTTCACACCACAAAACACATTTTTGATAGATTTCCATCGCGAATTCCCCATCACAAAAAAAAACTCTTGTAGTGAGGATATAGTGATAGAATCCCTCTAATGGTGATCCACATGTTCCCATTTGAGCTCCAAGCAATTCAATTTTACATTGGAGTGCAATTGTGGCGATTTGATCGTCTTTTTTTGTTTATGTTGATTTCACATCCTTCATTCCTAAATGAATCTATATTTTATTTCTCATTTTTAAGAGCGGGAGAGAGAGAAGGATGCGTCGAGAGAGAATTCATTTTTTGCAACAATTACCTATTTTGATTACACTGATCTATTTTTTTCACACACAACACAATAGACATGACAATCTATTTATTGGTCTGAGATTTAGGTTAAAATATTTATTTAATGAAATTTTATTCCTTAAGTAGTAAAATAACCTTTAATAAACACCAAGAAACATATTATTATTATTATTATTATTATTATTTTGTAGAATATTTTTACATGTGTAATAAAAAATATTATTTAATCATTGTTTTATATAATATTTGTCATTGATCACGGTCTTGGTATGTTTGAGATCCTCTATAAAATTTTGAACACCCAAATAAATTTTTATTTTAAATATTTAATCCATCTATATTTATTTTCGATCAATAAAATGTGAATAAAATTATTGCTCCATATTGAGAATAATCTTTTTCAAATGATTAAATTAAAATAGAATTTTATCAAAAACATCAATGGCACTCAGTTTGTGATCCTCTTGGTTTATTTATCATTTTCATTAGGTGGTGTTGTCTAATGTATTAGGTTACTATCTAAGAAGGGTTCATGTAACCCAGGATAAAGATCATAATGTTTTAAAAATTGAAACAACATTTTAATGGTCACTTTGTAATATAATACATTTTTTCATTATCACATCATGAAGGTTGGATATCTGTACCACCAAACTATTTTCTCAATACATATTTCTCTGAGTATATTAAATAAACATGTCATTAAACAATGTATATTAAATTTAATGAAATGTTTCTATTCCAATAAAAGTTTTATGATATCAACTTCTATAAAATTGTTAGGGAAAAATCCTTCCCCAACTTATCCTTTAATGGAATGTCAATAGTGCTATACCCAATGTACTCTACGTCATCACAAATATTTGTTAACATAGTTTTAATTATAAAATCTAAGAGTGTGAGTCATTAAATAAATTAATAATAATCATAAAGTGTAAGGACCATTAAACATGCTCGCAGATAGGAATATATGATGGCACCAAAACATGTTGAAATCTTATAGGCGGGTCTCTTATCAGAATCTCTCATGTTTATGATTACTATGTGTAAACTTCATGAGAATAAGAATCATCTTCTTATGAGTACTCTCACCTAACTGTGTATATACCAAGTGTCCCATCATAGGAAATTATCCAACCATAGAACATAATTTCAGAATATCATCAAAAAACGTCAAGGTTCTTCATAGTGGGGAACTGCTATAACCGTTCCAAGGAAACATATACTCTATGATATTAAAAAATTAGAGATTTGAAGAATAATAAACAATATTTAATACAATGTATTATTAATATTGAATAAATAAAATTTTAATTTAATTAATGTAAAAGTAGTTGGTACTAGGACACCAACTCCAACAATCTTCCACTTAGACTAAAGATTATTTCGTATAACTTATAGCACCCTACACCTCACATGACAATCACATTTATATTTATTCAAGGCCTCATTAAAAGGGTATTCCATGTTTTCTCCATAGAAATACTACTCACTGTAACCACACCTGTCTAAAAAAATACATTAAGAGATGATTCTCTTGGAGTATTTTTTTTGCCCGCTGATGTGACCTTGGATCTTTTACAAGAGCCACTACTGTAGTATTATCACATGAAACTGTGATAGGGTCTTTAATACTATGTAACACATCAAACTCTTATATAATTTTATGCATCCAGACTACATCTCTAGCTTCCTAAGAAACTAAAATATACATGGAATCTTATTTAGGGATCATACGCACATTAATTTGAAACATATTATTCCTTGTATGACTCAAAGTGTCCGTTATTAGATTAAAATTAACATTATAGTTGAAAATGTGTAAAAATTCACTAATATCAAGAAAACATGCTCATATTATATTTATAATTTATTATAATAACTCATAAGTTATTTTATACATGTAGGAATCAATATCATGTCAAATAGAAACACCATGTGACTGATATGGATACCTTTATGTCTTTTCAGTTTAAAATGAAATTTTAGTAAAAAATGTGACATACAAAAAAATAATAAAACTCATTCATATTGTTTTGATAGTTTATTAAAATCATTCACATGTCATTTTTATGTGTAATAATTAGTTGCACCTCAATATGAAACATGGTCTGCAAAGTATGACTCAAAGTTTCCATTATCATTTTTGAATTGAAATTATAGTTTTAAACTTGTGTCACTCATTTAAAATAATGAAAAATCACTAATGTTTTCTTGATAACTTATGGAAATGATTTATAAGTTCTTTTTTGTATGTAGGAATCAGTCTGACACCAAACCAACACACGATGTCACTGGTATGACTCGAAATGAATCTTTTCAATTTAAAATTTCATTTTAGTAAAAAAAATTGACATAATAAAAATGAATAAAATTCATTCATATTATTCTGATATATTATTAAAATGATCCATAATTCATTCATGGAATGTTGGAATCAAACACACCTCAATTTGATAAACTGTGTGACCATTATGACTCCAAGAATGTCTATTTATTTAAAAATTGACATTTTATTAAAAAAGACAATTGAAAAGCTAAAAAATGATCAAACACATTATTATTATTTTTATACATTAATAAAAGTTTCCATAAATCAATTTTGTCACATAGGAATCGGCCTCACCAAAATCTGATACAGGGTGTTCCTCATATGACCCGAAGTGTTTCATATCAATCTAAAGTTGATATTTTAGTTCAAAACATGTTTCACCCACTGAAAACCAAGAAAATGTGCTCAAATATTCATGATGATTTAGGAAAATTATTCATACATAAATCTTGATATACTGGATTCATTATCATGTAAAATTAATACACAATGTGACCAATATAACTCAAAGAGTGTGTTTTTATTTCAAAATGAAATTTAGTAATAAAAAATAGACATAATCAAAACTGAGAAAACAGATTGGGATTGTTTTGATACTTTAGTAAAATGATCTGTATGTCATTCTGGATGTAGAGGAATTTGTTTCAGCTGAATCTGACACATGGTGTGATCAGTATTACTCATATTGGGTTGTTTTAGTTTAAAAATGACATTTTATTAATCTATTCTTTCATATTTATTTACAATATATTTATTTAAATTATTAATAACATACTATTTTTTATTATATAGGTGGATTATTTATCCCGATTTGGGGTTGTTTTTTTAAGGAACTGATACCATTATTGGGATATTTTTATAGGGGGTTGGGTACCAAATACAATGAAACCATTGACATTTTTTAATGTGTGTGCTAAATTTTACTCTATAATGTAATTGTACAAAAAACGTTTTGAATGAATATAATACTTTCTTCTTCCTGTATTTGTGCTATAATTTTAGTTTCAGTTAATTGGAGAATTTTTGATATCCTCAATTTTATCATATTTCATTGTATTTGTGGTGGAAATACATTGTAATTTTAATATCACGCTACAATGGTATGACCTTTATGAGCACAAATTCTATCACAAATAATGTAACAACCCAAATTTATATCATTGAAATTACACTATTATAATTATGACTTATATTATATTCACATTATGAATTACAATGGAATATCATGATAATAATGACTATCTGATCATTAAACATATTTTTCCCACTTCTATATTTTGAATTTAAAAAATATGACAAACATTGTTTCGTTCAGGGTGTTTTTTAGAGTCTAATAAAACAAACATAATTTTTTATGGATAGTAACTTAACCTTAATATTATTAACCTACACTTATGAATATTAATATGACCCTTATTAATAGTAAATTTTCTATAATAATAGTAACCTCACCCATGAATGAATAAATAAAATTTAGGTATCTTATAAATGGCAATATGACGATAGTAAAAGTATAGGTATTTTTGTAAATCATAAAAAATTAATTATAATTAAGTAATTAATTTAAAAGAAAATTTATTTTCCTAAAATATGTTCATATATTAATCATTTTATGTTTTATGGTTTTAATATAACTTTATAATACCTTATGTTGTTTTTGAAAGCATTAAAAAATTAGTTTTAATTTCAAAATATGTGTTTTTTAAGTAAACTATGATTTTAATAATAAATTATATAAATCATATGTAGATTTCTTTTTGAAAAAAGGACTTCATTTTTGGATTATTCAAATTAAAAAATGGTTAGGGTGAACTTTTGGGATTTTTCTAAAATACATCATGTTTTTTGGGAATAGTAAAATACATTAATTTACCATATAAATACATTATAATTTAAATCCTCTATTCCTAACATCATGAGTGATGTAAGCACCAAAATCTAGAACTAACATGCCCTATTTACTATTCTTGGTAATGGAATAATCACTATTTCATATCCTGGTTGAAATTAATAAACTAATGAATAAAATATTATGAAAACCCCTCTCCCCTCCACTATAAATACTACCCCTCACACCCTCATTTATTCACACCTCTCAAGCTTCAAGAATTACCCAAATTCTACCCAAATATCTTCCATATACCCTCCCTCAAGACCAGGATCTCTTGGAATTATCATAATACCAAACCTATGTTCCATAATGAGTATCTCAAGAGGAGGATTCAAGTGGTAATTCCACTCTATCTGTTATTTCAATTTCCTTTCAAATTGCAGTTCCTTTCTTATATTATCCACATTTTCTATTATCCAAATTTCATGATAAATCCAGTATGATTTATTTACTATTATTAAATCATGTTAAAGGATTATTACTCAATATACTCCTCCCTCCCTATCTTTATTAATAATGATGATATTTTTTCCCGTGATGCATTAATTTGACTACATCATGGGTGATGCAGATCCATTTTCCTTTAACACCTTCAAATATGTAAAAAACCATAAAATGGTTAAAAAATATTTTAAAGTTTTTTTATACCCTTTTATATTCTCTAATGAACTTTTTTACATGACAATAAATGATAATATTAAACAAGTTCATTGTGATCGACAAACAACCCAAATTAACCAAAAATGAGCATCCTAAAATTTTATCTAATGATTTATCAACAGGGAACATAAAAAAATTCATTATAATATTATTTTTATCTTTTTAATGTATCTAAAAATATATATTAACTATTTTTTATGGTCAACCACATTTCAAATGAACATTTGTTCATGAATACATGTGAAACATTCATAAAATCTAAGGAAATTAACACTCCCAAACAATGACTTTATGCTCTATAACTCATCCAATAGTCTATAAAACAACTTAATGGAACCATAGTAAACAATATTCTTGTAAAAAAAGTTATGTAATTTCTAATTAATTAATATAATGTCATTATACATGAAATTAAAGTGAAAAAAGTGTTATTTATACAATGTAAGGGGAAATTCTGGAACCCGCCTTTCTTTTTTCTGGTTCTCCCTCTTTCACTCAATTTTTGTTATGGTCAATCCTTAAAAATAATTTTTTCATAATTATCTTACATTTATGGGATATACATGTCTTCCACTAGAGTTTATGTCAGACAAATTGTTTTCCAAAATAAATCTTCATCATAAAACTCAGCTTTTACTTCTCCCTCGTGATTGATGGTTCATGTATCAAGAATGTCCTTCCCTCTTTCTTTCGGGAATATAATGTTTAATAATGTTTTCATATGAGATGAAATATGTTACTTTACATGGGCTATTTATGTTCATTATTGGAATATTTTCTATTTTTATACCATAATAAATAAAATGTTATGATGTGATGGGTGCGCCCAGAATTGTATAGAAAAATATGAATTTTTGAATGTGACAGGAGCGCCTTGAATTATAATGTGCTCTAATGAATTTGGTAAAGTGATTAATGTCATGAATAAAATGTAAATAATGAGTGAACATGATGCTATAATTTTTCAGAAATATTTGTGATAGTTAACCACTTAGACATGATGTTTCATTGTTTATGCATTACCACATTCCAAGTCTTCTCTTAATGTTTCCTCTCATCAATATGATCATATACCTATGTTATGTTGATAATGATTATTCCCATCCCATGTTATTTTTATTAATTTTATTATTTATCCACTTACTAGGATTTTATCTCACCCCTTTTTTATGTATATCCTCATGTGACTACGTGTACATAGTAGAGGTCATGTGCCAATAAGAAGCTAGAGATGAAGGATTTAAACAAATATTTATGCTTTTTGTTGTAAATGCTATGTATGGTAATAGTTTTCCCAAGACACTAATCCTATGTATCCTCATGGAATAATAGTATTTTGTTTTTAATTCTTATAATGATGTAATTATAATATATAAAATTTTTGGGTACTTATAATTTGTATGAGAGGTAAGTTTTAGTTAATTTGGGAATTAGGATTAGTGAGCCCTAGAGAAAACCAATAGTATAAAATTATGTACAAATATTCCCACAAGAAGCATTACATAGGGATTCTATAATAATTCTTTTATGTTAAATTTTTCAAATGAATATGTTATTTATTCATGACTCTATTAATTATGATTTGTTGTAACATTTTCTATTTTAGAAAATGGTGGGAACAAGAAGATACCAGGACAAAAACTTGTGTGAGGGAATTTGAAACAATTTTCCAAATGAAATTCCCAATGCATGTGGAGGTGAAGTTAAAAACATCATGGTGATGCATACCCAACTATCTCAGGTTATGAGTAGTAACTAGAATAATGGGGAACATCCTCTTTCACCTAAGAGGTAGAAACTAGCTGTCGAGTGTTTTATGGGGCAACGACGACAGACATTTAGTGGGACTTCTGATCAACTAGTTGTGGAACAATTGATGAACTCCCTGGAGATTATCTATTTTGTGCTTCACTATTCTGATATGGAGAAGGTGCCACTAGAAATTTATCTTCTAGATAGATAGGTTGATCAATGGTGGGATTTGATTAAGAACACTAATCCAAGTGATGAAATTAAAGAGATGGAATGAGAAGAAATTAAGATCATGTTTCTTATATAGTATTTCTGAAGAAATATTCATACAAAGATGGATATAAAATGCATAGTGCTTAAGAAAAAAGAAGGAGAATCTGATAAAACTTACAAATATAGTTTAAAATGGCCGGAAAGGTATTCTTTGGGTTTATTTATCAACAATAACACCAAAATTGATATATTATTTTGTGGATTAAAACTACACCTTCAAAAGGATATTGAAATTTCTGACATTGGTAGTTATGAAGTAGTTTTTTAGTGTGCTTTAAAAGTGTAGATGGAGTTTGGAGAATAGTCCCATGGCTATAGTGATATGAAACAAAAGATAGAGTTTTAGGCCAAAGAATCTAATGATAATGTTGGGAAGAAGACTAAACAACCCACATGCCAGAAATGTGGTAAGTTTCCTCATGGGAATTGCCTCAATGGGAGGGTAAAATGCCTCAAGTGTGGGAAAGAAGGCCACCATGCTCAGGAGTTTTCAAAAGGCATGAGATGGATGGAGAATATATTGGATGAAATGGGATCCCACCCATGGTTCAATGCTTCAACTATAGAGAGTGAGGTAACTATGCAAGCTAGTTGAAAAAACCTAGAGTCCTCGAGGGCAATCATGATCAGTAGCCACCAATACCAAAGGAAAAAATGGAAGTGTTATTCCATCACTACTACAGAAGTGGATAAAGATAATGGAGTCATACAAGGTACACTTCCAATTCACTCAAGAATGAAAAAATTCTTATTTGATTCTGGTTCTAAGCATTCTTCTTTATCCTTCATGTTTTCTAGAACTATAAAATCAAAGCCCCAAAATGTCAAATTAGAGATATATGTAAAAACTCGAAGTGTTGAAATCATTGAAACACAATTGTTTGACTCGTCTCCTATTGGATTATGTGGGAATATTATTCTAGAGAATATCATAATACTTTACTTGGTGGAATTCAACGCTATAATGGGAATGGATTGGATCTTGTTATATAGAGCACATATCAACTATCGGGAAAAGGAAATATCCTTTCATATTCCAAACCATCCCATGATCCTCTATGAATGAAAGGAGGATCAATAATATCATGTGAAAAATCTTTCAACGGTGTGGGCATTGATTCCCTACAATGAACCATGCCTCGCTCAAATGGGTTTGTCAATATAAAGTTCAATCCTTGGTGAAATGCCCATCGTGCGATAATACAATGATGTATTTCCTAAAGAGTTACCTGGACTTCCCCCAGATCGTTAGGTAGAGTTATCAATAGAACTCATACCAAGAGGTACTCCTATCTCAAAGTGTCCCTATAGGATGGCTCCTATCAAACTTCAGGAGTTAAAGAATCATTTGTAAGAGATTTGGTAAAAAGGGTTCATATTCCCAAGTTCATCACCTTGGGGTGAGCCAGTGCTATTTGTGATGATGAAGGATGGATCAATGTGGAAGTTTATCAATTATCAGTAACTAAACAAGATCACCATAATGAATAGGTATTCTCTTCCAAGTATGGATGACTTTTTCGATTAGTTAAGAGGAGCTCAATACTTCTCAAAGGCAAGTATTAGTTCTTAATATCAATAGCTAAAGGTGAAGAAGGAAGATATTCAGAAGACTTCCTTCCATACAAGGTATGGGTACTTTGAGTTTCTAGTGATTCCCATCTAAATTACTAATTACACTAAAATATTTATGTATTTGATGACTAGAGTCTTTAGTCATTACCTCAACAAATTTGTGGAAGTTTTTATTGATGATATTATCCTATAATAAAATAGAAAGGAGGAACATGAAGAACATATAAGACTTGTTTTGGTGACGTTGAGAAAGGATAAGTAGTACACCAAGTATAGCAAGTGTGACTTCTGGATGAAGAAAGTCATGTTATTGGGACATTAACACATGTGATGGAATTTTGGTAGACCCTTCAAAAAAATGAGATTGAGGAATAGCCCAGAGCCTCTAGTGTCGCAGAAATCTGTAATTTTCTTGGATTATCTGGGTAAAACAGATGTTTTGTGAGAAATATCTCATGATTTTCAAGCCCACTAACAATGTTAACAATGAAATGGGTAAAGTATGTCTAGACAGAAAAATTTTAGGGAAGAATCAAGGAGCTAAAGAGAAGGTTGGTCACAACACCTGTACTCACATTACCAAATAGTAGAGAATGTTTTGTGATGTACAATGATTCATTAAATAAATGATTGGGTAGTGCACTCATTCACAATGTTAATGTGATATCCTATGCCTCAAAGAAGTAGTTGATCTATGATTAGAACTACCCGACACATGATCTAGAGCTGGTAGCCGGGATTTTTTCCATGAAATTCGTGTATCACTAACTTTATGGTAAGAAGTATGACATATATACCGATCACCAGAGTGTAAATTATATATCTATAGAAAAGGAGCTCAGCATGCACAATGGAGATAGTTAGAGATAATCAAGGACTATGATTTCTCTATTCACTATCATCCTAGAATGGTGAACAATGTAGCAGATGCTTTACACAGAAAAGAACATACTTCTATATCCTTGTTGTGGATTGAGAAAGACCATATCTTCTTGGATATGAAAAGGATGAATTTTGGAATCCTAAGGATAGGGGATAAATCCTACCTTTCCCAAATGATTGAAAAATCATCAACAAAATATATGATTAAGGAGGAAAAAAGCGATGATCTGGAGTTTCTAAATTAGGTGAATTATGAAAAGGAAGGGAAGCTACATGAGTTCCATATTGACGATGATGGTCTGATTCAGTTTGGAACACGACTTTGTGTGCCTTCATTTCTCAATATAAATAAGGATATATTGTAAAATTCATATATCTCTTCATTCTCTATCAATCCTAGTAGCACCAAGATGCACCAAGATCTACAAGAACACATCTACTGCGATAACACAAAGAAGAAGAATATTGCAGAATATATCTCAAGGTTCTTGGTATGTCAGCAAGTTAAAGCAGAGAAAAAAAATTCAAAAGGGATGATGCATCCATTTCCTATAACCATGTGGAAATGGGATAATTTTAACTATTTACCTTTTCACATGTCTCCAGATGAATTCCAAGGTAAATAATACAATATGGGTTGTGGTTGACCTACTAATCATGACTGTCCATTTTAGCGCTATTAGGGAAGATATCTCACTTGAACAACTTGTAAATATATATGAGAAGGAAATGGTGAGACTACATAGGGTTCCACTCTCGATTTTATCTGACCATGATACAAGGTTCACATCTAAATTCTGGATGTGTCTTCAATATGATTTGAGTACTGAATTAAATTTCATCACGGCAAATCGACCCCAAACTGATGGCCAATCTAAAATGACTACTTAGATGCTTAAATATATTCTGAGAGCCTTATCATTAGAATTAAAAAGTGGATGAGATTAAAATATACCATTGGTGGATTTTTCATACAACAATATATTACAATTGGGTATTTAGATAGATCCATATGATGCTTTATATGGAATGCAATGTAATATTCCAACCTGTTGGGTAGATGTTGGAGAAATAAAACTACCTGGACCTGATCTTGTGCAAGAGATGACAGAAAAGGATCAAGTCATCCAGAAACATATTTTTGTAAGTGACAACATGACCATAGTAAATGTATAGATATTTTTTATGTCATAAATAATTAATAATAATTAACATATTAATTTGAAAGAAAAATAAATTTTCCTAAATTTTTTTAAAAAATTCACAATTTTCTGTCATACGGTTTTATGATAAATTTATAAGACCTTATGTAATTTTTGAAAGCATTATAAAATTAGTTTTAATTTCAAAATATGTATTATTTTCATGTAAATTATGATTTTAATAAAAAATTAAATTAATAATATTTATAAAATTATTTTTTCAAAAATTGAATTCATTTTTGGACTCTACATTTTAAAAATTGTTTGGGTGAGTTTTTGGTATTTTTCTGAAATACATGAATTTTATGGTGAATAGTAAAGAACATTAATTTACCATATAAATACATTATAATATAATCCACTATTCCTGACATCATGAGTGATGCAAGGAAAAAAATCTTGAACTGAAATTAACTATTTACTATTTTAGGTCATGGAATCACCATTATTTCTTTTCTAGAAAGAGATTAATAAACTGATGATTAAAGTATTAAGAAAACCACTCTCCCCTCTTGTATAAACACCACCCCTCACACCATTATTTTTTCACACCTCTCATGATTTAATCCTTGTCCAAATTATACCCAAATCTATTACCTAGACCCTCCCCTATGACTATGAGTTCATGTAATAATCAAAATACCAAGCCTAGTTTCCTTAAAGAGGATCTTAAGAGGAGGATTCAAGTGGTAAATCCTCTCTCTCTTTTCTTTCAATTTCATTTCAAATGTCATTTCTCTTCATCTATTATCCTCAACTAATATTAACAAAATTTCATTATAACTTTAGTATGATTGATATACTGGTATTATATCATGTTAATGGAAGATTATTCATTATATTTCTCCCTCACACTCTTTATTAATAAAAATGTAATTGTTACCCATGATGTATTAATTCACCTACATCATGGGTGTTGCACTTACAGTTTCCTTAAACCCCTTCAATGATGTAAATAAAACCAATAAATGTTTGAAAAAATATTTTAAATTTTATGTTTTATCCCATTTTATGTTATGGAACTAACTTATTTACATGACACTAAGTGATAATATAAAACAAGTTCATTGTGATCGAAAAACCACCCAAATTAACCAAAAATGATCATCATAAATGTTTATCTAATAATTTATCATCATGGTGCATAAAAAACATAATTATAAGATCATTTATATATTTATAATGTAAATAATAAAATATATTAACAATTATTTATGTTCAACTACATTTCAATCAAACATCCATTCGTGAATACAAGTGAAACGTTCATAAAAGTGAAGGAAATTATCACTCTCAAACAAAGCATTTAAGCTTCTAACTCATCCAAAGTCACATAAAATAACATAATGATACCAAATGTAACCATATTAATGTATAAAAGGTTATTTAATTTATAAATATTTAATATAATTTCATTATATAAGACATTAAATTGAAGAAAGGTTTTGGATAAAATGTAAGGTGAAATTCTCGAACCCAAATTTCTTTCTTCGGGTTCTCTATATTTCACTCCATTTTTTGTATGGTAACTCTTTAAAAATAATTTTTTAACAATTATATTAAATTTTTTATGATATAAATGTTTTCAATTGGAGTTTATGTCAAACAAATTTATTTCCAAATTAACTCTTCATTCCAAACATTCCATTTAAATCTCACTCAAGGTTGATTGATCTTGTATCAAGTATATAATTCCCTATTTTTATTGGGAATATAATATTTATTAATGTGTTATTATGAGGAGAATTTAATTCCTTTTAATGGTTTATTTATGTTCATTATTGGAATATGTTCTATGTGGAATTCATAATAATGAAAATGTTATGATGTAACAGGTGTGCCCGGAATTGTATAGCACAATATGAATGTTTGAATGTGATGGGTGGGCCCAGAATTATACAATGCTCAAATGCATTGGATAATGTGATGAATCTCATTATATAAAGGGAAATGATGTGTGAACATGATTCTGTCATTGTTCAGTGCTATTTGGGTAGTTAACTACTAAGACATGATGTTTCATTGTTTATTCATTTCCACATTCCATGTCTTCTCTTAATGTTTCCTCTCATGCTTATGATCATATTCCTATGTTATGATGATAATGATTATTCACATATGATTTTATGTTGTTTCATGTTCTTATTTATCCACTTACTAGGCTTTTACCTCCCACACTTTTATATATATCTTTAGGTGACTACATGTACTAATGATAGGTCAGGTGCTAATTCGAATCTAAAGAAGAAGGAATTATAAAAATGTTTATGTGTGTTTTTGTAAATGTTTTGTATGGGCTAGTTTTCACCAGATACTAAACCTATGAATCTTCATGGAGTAATACTATTATGTTCTCTACCCTTATAATAATGTAATTGTAATGTAAGAAAAGTGTGGGTCGTTATAGATAAAGAAGAATACTTATCAATGATTTTATAATGGTGAAAAGGAACTCCCTTTTAATTGTTCCTAGATCATAAATGATTTTTAACACCGATAAAAGACTTTTCTAGATCTATTAAAATCTAGTTCTGAAGTATTGTTTTATCAATGGTAAAAAAACAGATAAATTTCATTCTGTATCAATGCTAAAATTTTTAAAAATAGACCATAATTTTAAACATATTATTAATTACATTTTGATTAGAGGGAGGATCCCATTAATGTGACTCAACTTCTTGAACGTAGGTAAGATCAAATGCATATGTTCCACATTTATTTTATTAGGTTAAGGATGCATCTCATATAAAATTGATGCTAAAATCTTGGTTCATCATTAATTTTTTTTATTTATGAGACAAAATGGTTCAAGGAATTAAACCCACAATGTGCCCTCACCCCCATCCCCCAATCACAACTAACCCAAATCCCAACCATCCCGCAACCAAGGGTTGGTCATAAAAGTATTAATAAAAAACTAGAATATTAAATATTTACAAAGAACAATGACATGGGAACATATCTTGTAAACCATGAACATCTATAATAATGGGTGGGAATAAAACAATAAACAAAGAGATATAGATGGCCTTAAATTATTTTACTTCAAGGATCACAATGATACCAATTAATGTAAAATGTGGACATGTTCACCCAATGTGGTTGGGAGAAATTAGCAGGTAATTTAGTGACATGATTATACAAAAAGAGTCTCTCAAAACTCCTTTGAACCAAATAATTGGGAGAAATGGTAGTCCATCACAAACAATTTCTCATTGGTGGATTTCATCATGCACATGTGACACGTCTTCCACTCTCCCATTGTCGTGCCACTGTGATCTGCCAAGACCCACAATTTGATGATATTGTATTATCTTCAAGATTTTATTTTCAAACCCATCAAACCTTCATACTCTACCAGCCTCCTATCACTCACATCCTTGATCCTACATTATAGATCCAATGATAAGGGGAATATGGTAAAAATCTCTCCAACACCATGGAAAGACAAGATGTTTTGCTGGATTATTATCAACCAATGTATGGCCCCCCTTATTGGGTAAAAAACTATCTCTCACATCAGATTCCACCTATTATGGTGGTTTATATATAATGATTGACATAAAATTCCTCCTAGATCCCAAGATTTTGAGGATGAATCCCCATAAAGGGCTTATGTGTTGGGCCTAGAAGAACCTTGTGTTGGAAGAAATAAATCCTTATAAGTGGTATCAAAGCTATATTTCATCCAAAGTGTGATTAAAGTGGATGAATTTTCCAAATCAATTTGATTATGATAGTGGTTTTTCATTTTAATCATGTGTTTATAAGGTTTTTTGTGTCACTAGTCTTCTTGAGAGTAGCGGTTAGGTGGTGATTTCCATTGATAATAATAAATGGTGGTACAAGAGTATTGAATCTAATGCATTATCACTAAAGGAACGATCCAATTGTGCAGACATGGGTTTGAGGGTAGTATTGTTGGGTTCCAAACCAATACTCCAACTAGATTCAACCATGTATGGTGTATCTCATATAATATTGGATAAGAAATTCATCCTAAACCCATGGATTTTAGGATGATACCCCATAATGGATTTTGTGTTGGTCCCTGAAGAACTTAAAGCTAGAGGAAATTGATCCTAACACCCCTCATGAGAACCTTGGGGACCACATTATTTAGCATCTCATACCTTGGTAACTCATTTTCATATCTCCATATCCTTATCTAGGTTTTGGAATTAAAAACCTCATATCATAGTTTGGTATTTAGACCATCACCACCACACCATGTTAAGTTAAAATTTCATGTTACTATAATACAAGGATGTGTGACATAATAGTGGGGACCTTACCAGATTTTTGAGAGTTATAATATTTTTTAGTGATGAGGATTGGTTTCAATAAGTAGTGAGGCAACGTTGTTGGTGTGAAATGTGGATCTAGGGAATGTGATGGTTTTCCATTTCATGGTGGGGGATTTTCATATGCCAAAGTAGGGAAAACTACTACTCCAATTATAGTAGAATAATAATACCTTGTTTGTGGATGCTAGTATCTTGATAGTATGAGACACAAACTACATAGAAAAAACCATTTTCATGGGAATATGTAACATGGAAACTCAGATGATGGTGTTTTCCTTGTGATTGAGTAGACAAAGATAATTGGGAATATTTTTGTTCCAAAGAGAGTGGATTGTGGAGAAAGTCGAGTTATAGGTAAGATGATCCTTGTAATTGAATACTAGTTGAAGTTTATTTTGCTTCTATTGGGGTATCCTTCTCAGGATATGTAGGATCACCACTAATGATCATCAGTTTAATAGTACAGGAAAAGTAATTTTACAAAAAAAATGTATTGTTGTCCACAGTCCCAATAAAGGGGTCCCCTTCATCAATGATAAAAATCTGTGATAAAGGGGGGCCTTTATCTTCACTAAAAACATTGATAAAGGTCCCATATTATCTGAACCAGTTTAGTGAGGATAAATGCCCCCTTTATCAGCAGTTTTATTAGTGCTGATAAAGGCCCCCCATTATTAGGGAATTATTTATTTTTGATAAAGGCCCAACCTGTTACAGTGTTCTATTTGAATAAAAAAATACACCCACAAATACACTTGTATGTTGTACATAAATACGCCTATATGTAAATATAAAATTTAATTGAAATAAATTTTACTTAAAAAATACAAGAAAAACACTAGTGTATGCATTTAAAAAATCATTTAATTGAATTTAAAATTACAATACAAAAACATTAAAAAAATAAATGCTTTTTCATCATTTTCACTCGTGTTCCTCTCTAAAAAAAACAAAAAATGGAATTAGTATCTGAACAAATCACCCCAACTCGATCAAAAGAATCCAGCTATATTAGGAAAAAATATCATGTTATTAATACTATAAATAAATAAATTAAACAAATATATGAATGAATACAATAATATAATTTCAATTTTAGATAAAAATAAACACTTGAGTTATATTGGTCACACCATGCGTCATATCGAGTTGTAGTTAATTCCTATATGTAAAAAATTACGTATGGATCATTTTCCTAAGGTATAAAAACAATATGAATTCATTCACTACAAGAAAAGGAATATATACCCAATGTTTTGGAAAAACCTGTGCGTATAGGTCACCTCTATACCAACATTTTTTCAAACACCATGGGTATTTGGATTGGATGGGAGCCTATGCCCACAGTTTTGGAAAACTATTGGTATATGTTAGAAATTCCCACCTATAACCATGATTTTTTGAAAACAATGGGAATATGGTTTTATTAATGTCTTATACCCATGGTAAAAACAATGGGTATTTGTCACAACTAGACCTATGGTTTTGGAAAACTGTTGGTATAGCTTTCCCATGTTAAGGTGGGAAAAAATTATGTGGGACAAAAAAATCAACGAGAACACCTATTTCCATGTTTTCCCATCTATATCCATGGGTTAGATAAATATATATATGTAAATATATATTTTAATACCTATAATCCAATATGGTGTATTGCTTAGGTGCGTTAAATGTATACAGGTGGTCCAGGGATCAAAATCTATGATATTTAATTTCTTAAATCATATAGCCATAGTTTCAAAATCGTTGTTATAGGGTTAATGACATGGTGTCATACACCTTTTCCAACAATTCATAACGATGAGTATATAATTTCATACACTGTGGGAATAGATCAGATCCATACTTACGCCTTAATAGCCCATGGTTTTGAAAACCATGGGTAAGCCATTACCTATGGTTTTTGGGGATAAACCTATGATTTTAAACCATTGTTATGGGTGACTTTTATTGTAGTGATTTTCTAGGTTTTCAATATTTCACATGTTCATTTGACTATAACTAATGTAAATTTCAAATAAATAGACACACTTATATTTATACTGGTTACACCATGCATCAGATTGAGGTTACACTAATTCTTACACAACATAAATTTTTTATAGATCATTTTTCAAAAGTATCAAAATAATCTGAATGATGTTTTCTTGGTTTTGAGTATGTCACTTGTAATTTTTACAAAAATGTCATTTCAAACCTAAAACACACAATTTTAGTCATACCATCCACATAGTTTATTTGTTTGACATGAGACTACTTCCTACACATCACACGTGACTTATGAATATTTTTCCTAAATTTTCAAGACAATCTGAGCACATTTTTATAGTTTTCATTGAGGGAGACACATTTTCAACATAAATGAAAATTTTAAAATGATAATGGAAACATTATGCCATAGAGGTCCCACCATGCATCAGATTGAGGTGCAGTTGATTCCACATCTCAAACATGCCTTATGGATCATTATCATAATGTATCAAAACAATCTGATTTATTTTGATTGCTTTTTAGCATTCCACTTTTTCTTTTTATAAATATTAATGTCAATTGTAAATAAGAAGACACATATGAAGTTATATCGGTCACACAATACATCATATTAACACTTTGTTGAATCCTACAATTCAGAAATGACATATAAATTGTTTTCCCAAAATTATCAAAACAATATGAATGCATTTTCTCAGAATTTAGTATGTCACATTTAATTTTTACTAAAATTAATGTCAATTTAACATAAAAAAGATACACTTTGAGGCATATCAGTCACACTTTGAATAGAATTGATGTGCGGATGATTTCTAAATATCAAATATTAATTATGGATAATTTTACAATGTATCAAAACTATCTAAATGATGTGTATAAATTTTGAGTATGTCACTTGTTTTTTAATTAAAACATAATTTCAAACTAGAAACAGGTACTTTTAGTCATACAGTAATATAGTGTGTTGATTATATGTGTTACTACTTTATAATAATCAAGAAATGACTTACGAATAATTCTACTAAATTATTACCAAAATTATAGTGTTTTTTATTTTTTGCAAGGTGTGGCACACATTTTGACCTAAAATGACAATTTTAAATTGATAACGAACAATTTGAGTCATACTGGTCCCACCTTTTGTTAGATGGATGTGTGGTTGAATCCTAAATGTTAGAAATGAAATGCGGATCATTTTCATAAAGTACCAGATAAATTAGAATTATGTTCCTCAATTTTAAGTATATCAAGTTTTATTTTAACTAAAATTAATGTCAATTTTAAATAAAAAGACACAGTTGGAGTCATATTGACCACACCATGTATTAGATTGAGGTTATGTTGATTCCTACACATAAAAAATGACTTATGCCTTATTTTAATAAATCATCAAAACAATTTGAATTCGTTTTCTAAATTTTCAATATGAAACTTTTTCTTTTTAATAAAAATAATGTTAATTTTATTTTAAAAGAAACACTTGGATTAATACCGGTCACACCGTGAATCCAATCAAGGTTTAGTTGTTTTTTAAACATCAAAAATTAATTATGGATACTTTTAATAAAGTATAAAAAATCAGAATTCATTTTCTAAGTATTAATTATGTCAATGTTTATTTTAAATAAAATTCATGTAAATTAAAAATAAATAGACACACATGTAGTTATATAGGTCACCCCATTCTTCATATTATGGTTCGGTTAAATCATACACATGAAAAATGAATTTTTGATCATTGAACTAATATATCAAAACAATATAAATGAATTTGGTTTTTTTTTCAGAATGTCACTTGTTCTTTTTATTAAATTTACAGTCAATTTTATAATAAAATTAAAACATTGGGTTATACAAGTCACACCATGCATCAAAATAAGGTGTTAATGATTCCTATAATCCACAAATGACATACGGATCCTTCTACCAAAGTATAAAAATAATATTAATGTGTTTTTTTGTTTTCAATTATTAAATTGTTCATTTTTACTCAAATTAATGTCAATTTCAAATAAATAGATACACCTGTTGTCATATCAGACACATTGTGTGCCAGATTGATGTGTGGTTGATTCATAAACATAAAAAATCAAATATGGATCGTTTTAATAAAGAATAAAAATAATAAAAATGTATTTTTTCGTTTTAATTATATAAAATGTTTTTTTACTAAAATTAATGACAATTTTAAATTAAAAGACACACTGGGAGTAATATTAACCAAATCATGCATCAGATTGAAGTGAAGATGATTCCTACATGTCAAAAATAACATATGGATTATTATAAAAAAGTATGTAAACAATATTAATGGTTTTTTATCTATTTTCAGTATGTTATATGTGTTTCAAACTAAAATTTAAACTATAAACATAAAAAACAATCTGTGTTATACTGAGAACATTGTATACCAAATTGAGGTGTTGGTTATTGAGTATGTGATAATTTGTTTAATTAAAACTATCTGAAAACCCATTAAAATGGATAAAATGTTCCATTATCATGGAAGAGAAACCCCATTATCCATAAAACACTTCACATTTTAGGCTTCATGAGGTTTCATATTCCATCACAACGGAACATGTTCATTATTTTATGGATTTTTGTAGACAGTTAAAAGAAAAATATGACTTACCAAAGGATCTAGGAGAAAAACTAAATAAGTATTAGATAAAAACGATAAGGAAATTATCCTAAAAATAGTGGATAATATGATGAAAAAATTAATTAAGTAAGTTATAATAATTCACTTTTTCATGATTATTTTATACATTCTTGACCCGTTTCATAGTTTTAATAATTTCAGTTGTAGCCTCAATGTCTAATATCATACAGGCATGAGAAGATTTGATAAATCCACTACAGCTTGAGAAAAAGAATAAACCTACATAAGAAAAAATTATTATGTTATTAATACCAGTAATAAATTAACTAAACATAGATAGGAAACAAAACATTCATTAAATGTCAATTTTAAAACTAAAACTATCAAATTTGAGTTATATCTGGTCCACCGTGTATCATATTATGTCCACGATCATAGTACATGAGTGAATTATCCATGTTGACGAAGTCATTTATATTTGATCTCTTTAAAAATTATGAAAATAAGTATTAGATATAAATTTTCATGAATTTAACAAAAAAAAGTAGATAAAATGTCGAGAAAATCAACTAAATAAGAAGTATGAAGCCACATTTTCATTATATATGTGTACATTATGACATAATGAGTTATTCTCATTAATTTATTAACAAATCTATTTCATATTGTGAATGATTTTTTAATGTCATGATAGAACAAAAAATATTAATACTCAAAGTATTAATAAATATTTTAAATTAAATAGTAATTATATATGAAAATACCTATTCAGGGATACTAGTTTGTTGATGGTATATGATATCTCTCATAAATTTACATACATAGAAACCACAATACATTAAATTTGATTGTTTTAGAAACTGATTAACCTTTTAAAAAAATATGTTATTTGTTTTTATATGTGTTTTGATAATGAAATATTATTATATATACCCTGATACTTATCCACATGTAGAAGTTGTCAAGATCCTTTTGTTCATGGACTGCCCTCATGCTAATATTATCATGATATTCAAACACCACCCTAACATAAAATATTTCTAATTAAAACATATTATTAAATAAATAATTTTAATTTTCATTCTAAAATGTTGGACATCGTGTATTACAAATTTGAAAACATCATAACAAGTGTTCGGTTTCCTGGGTATCGATGTAGTGAATCAAAAAAATAACAAATCATTAGAGTATTCAAATTGCCCCCAATGAGTACCAATGTTGCCTAAAAAAGAAAGTGGAATAAGTAATGAAAATAATGAAAATATATTTCATATCATTAAATTGATTATTTTTACCCATACATCATTGGTATTAGGAAGATTATGTCATTATTATGTTTTATTTCAAACGATTTCGGCATTATTACCACTATTTCCTCAATTTTAACTGATTACATTTTTTTGGTATGTAAAAGTTACATGAATAATAATGAGTCCATATTTATATTCATGGTGTAATCTCTTCAATTAATAATCATTTTAACACCTGAAAAAATCAAGAATTGTATTTATTTATAATTAACATAGTAGATCAGCAATCAGATAAAACAATCATAAAAACAAACCTCATATTTACATTTACTACTAAGAGTCCTAACCATTCATTGTTTAATATTTAATTTAATTATATAATTAAATTAATTATGTAGTGGAATCTGTAACACCCCAGGTAAATAAAGCATATAAAATTTTCATATTTATCCATATTTGTGAATAAAATATTAATATGACTTTAAAGGGGACGCTATGCTCGATGGCGTACCCAACATGCAACAAGGAGTTTCTTGGGAATCTTACGTTGCACTCTAATAATAAAATAATATTATTTTAAATGGTAGTTAACATGTAGCCTTTGTAATGGCGGGAATGGATATAAATAACTAAAATATGATTATATATGTTCTTAAATGTTTTTACATTTATACAATAAAAGATAAAGGCTTAAAATACGGAAAGAATTCAATTTTAGGCGTATATGCCCTAGTTTTCACTAAAGGTTCACTTATCACCTTTTGATGGAGAACCGTCATTAAATATAGTTTTTTTCACTCTTAAACATTCTTTTGGACCAAATAAAACTGTTATTAAGAATCGGGACATCAAAATTTACTTTGTGTAAATTTTTGGTATCTTTCCGATAAAGTTCTTTTTTTTAATGAATAGTGTAAAATGTTGTATTTTAAATCAAAACCACTTTTTAATCTAATTTATTTATATGATTAGATTATATTTTGAATTGGTTTTAAAGTTAAATTAGAAAATATTTTTACCATTAAATCCAATAGTGGTCGTTGGAATCAATTTCACTTTGAAATCAGACTTAAACTAGTGTCAATCTTTTGATACTTATTGTTTCATAAAACACGCTATATGTCATGACAACGGGAATTGATTATTAAATTAATTAATGTGACTTATATGTTTTGAATTTTTTAAAACGGACTTCATTTTTGAATTCAGAATATCAAATATAGCTTAGGGTGAATTTTTGGGATTTTTCTGAAAAACTTCAATTTTTGATGAATAGTGAAACCACTAAGTGGTACTTATAAAAACAGATTTTCCGTTTAAATGAAATTTTGCCATCATTGTGTTTTGATTTTCAAAAATCCGACATACATGGTTGTCATTAAGAAGTAAAATGTGGTTCAATGAGATTAAAATAATTTTTGGTGAATAGTAACTTATTATGTTTTTAATCGCGATTAGTGGTAATTAGTGTAGTTTAAGATAAAAATAATGATTTAATAAAATGAGATGAGCTTGACACATGTCTTAACCTCATTGGTTGTATCATGGCCGACCAAGACAAGCCATGGGTCAACTTGGGGACCCCATGGATCCACTTTGGTTGGGAAATGACATAAATAACATTTTATTTAATGTAAAATTAAAATTGACACAAACATGATATGTTTTACTAAAACAATTTTTAAGTGGAGTTATACAAGTCATATGTTTTATTATAAATATTAATTGGAAAGATAAAAAGATTTCCTACACCATAGTATTTTTTATATAATTTTTATACATTAAATAAATTAAATTATTTATGACATCATAATGATGCAGTGATGACATCATTATTTAACGATTAAAATAAAATGGAAAGATAATGTAAAATCTATGAACTACAATTGTCAAAAACTTATTTTATGGGTGGATTTCGAACCATTATAACCTAATACACGAATTATATCAATGTGGGATCTTTTAAAACCTATACACATTTTCAAATAAAGTAATATTTCTTTACTTTCCAAAAGTGCCCATCCTCTCCTCTTATAAAAGGCTCCCACCTCTACCTCATTTCACACACTCCTCAAGCCTTTGGATCGGCCAACCCCTGCCCATTTAATCTCTCCACATCCCTCTCCTCATCCTAGAGGATTCCCTTTGGGCAGAATCCTTTAAAAGGAAGCCTTTAGGCTCAAATCAAAAGGAGTTACACTTTTAAAGGTAATTCACTCTCTCATGTTCATTTGTTTTATTTTGCTTCTCCAAACCCCTAAACTCTTTTTATTTACTTCTTTTGTAACAACACCAGTATATTCAATATACTAGGATGTTGTTATAATATTTATTCGAGCTACACTCTCACAAAACTACATCAAATGGTTAAAGAACATACGGTTTCCGTGGATGGTGAAATTCTGCCTCCCGAAACGATGATTGTTCAATACTCATTTAACACATTCAAAGGTGGCCATTATGATGTCACTATTTTTATATATGATATATAATATGTTTATGTTTTATTTATTCTTCTGTATTTTTCATTTTTGTCTTACCTTTATGGCTTCCATTATGGGTATACGCGATATCTTCATTTAAGGAAGTGCGGACTACCGCCCCCTCAAAGTGATTTGATTCGTTAAATACAATATGTGGGATGTATAAATGATGGAAATATGATATTATATATTATATTATACTTGAATTATAATATACCTTTATATCATTATTATTCCATTCTATAAAATACGAAATAGAAATGAAAGTAGCGTTCATGCGTACGTACGGCTTACCGTCTCCATGAACGGTGCATTTCATTTCTTACCTCTAAATGATTATTTAATGTTATAAATGCATGCATGTACTGGATATATATGACATATATGATATCTACATAATGAATCCAATTATTTATATAATAAACATTTGGAAACACGAACAACATGTAATTGTAAGAAGTCCACTTTCGACTTAAGAACCAAATATCGGCAAAACAAATATTATTAACTTAAATGATTACATAATGTTTATGACATGGTAATAAGTGGTATAAAAGTAATAATGAACATTTAAAAGGTTCTTAAGGAATTAGAAATTAACTCATGTTTATTATTCAGGATATTAAATAACGATCGAGTCAAGTCGGACCCGAGGTAAGGGATCCTACAACTCTCTTTCTTTTTAAGTACACTCTTTTATATCAATTATTTTAAGCTCATCTTTCTTATGATTGGGATGTTCTTTTATATTACATTTACTATAATTTTTATGTTCATGTGATGAGAGACCCTATTCTCTCTCATCAATCCATTTTGGAAGTTTTGAGTGGCTCCGTTAGGCTGCCGAACTTTCGTAAGAGATCTAACCTCTCTCTTTCTTTTTAAGTACTCTCCTTTATGTCACTTCTTTTAAACTCCTCCTTGCAATGTTGGGGGATTTTCTTTTATATTCCACTTGCTGTAAGTTCTATTGTTATATTATGGGATACTCTATTTGATCTCATCAATCCATATTCGGAAGTTTTATGTGGCGCCGTTAGGCTGCTGAGTTTTCGTAAGGGATTTTTCATCTCACTTTTATTCCCGTGAGATTTATGCTACATTTGCCACAAATTCCATTGAGTGGTGTATTTACTGCCCATTATTCTTCTCTTTGTGTAATATACTTTCGTTTATGAGTATTTACATCAATGACCTATTGTCTTTCTTTCATGGGGTGTATGTTTTGAAAGATACCCAAGTCGGTAAGGGAACCTTTCACCCTCCTCTTTTTTAAAAGAATTCTTTTATTGGGTATTTTAATTTACATATTTTTATGTTGTGATATGTTATCATACATCCTTATTGATGTAAATTTTATGTCCAAGTGATGAGATACACTTTTTATCTCTCATCAACTCATTTTGATGTGATGCCGTTAGGCTGTCAAGGGAACTTTTTAACCCAATTTCGATTTCTTTGGGTTCAACTTGTAGTCATTGAATATGCCATCCATTGAATATGTGTGAATGACCTTTTATTTTTTTACACATAATATCCACTTATATTGGGTGTATATATATTTGTCACACATATTTTTTAGATTTATTTGTCCTTAATTTAAGGATGCCTTCTTTATAAGGTATTTCATCACATTTGACATTTCTATTGAGGGTTCATTGTTGTTATGCACCAATTCACTCTTATATGGTGTATATACTGTCCTTTGGAGTATTATATCATGAATCCTTTTATTTTCATGATATTTTAAAGTTCTGACTAAATGTTATTCCTCGATTATTGTATTCAAGTGTCTCTAATTTTGGTAAAACCCCTTTAACCAAAATATCATTTTAAATGTTTTAATTATTTGTTCTTATTAATATCCATGTTTTCAAAATGGGTTTAAGGATTTATTTATATGGATATTAATGGTTTAAAATGTTAAAATCTTCAAGGTGGTATGGGACTCTTTGATTCAAAAATCTCTTTATTAAATGTTTTAAATGGTTTTGGAAATGGTTTCTTTTTGAATGGATTCATTATTTCAATATCCTAAAATGTTATATTTTGAATGAAATGTGGAAATGTTATGTTTCCTTTATTCATGTTTATGTGATACGATTATGTTATGGTTCTTGGGTATTTTTATGAAAAACGGGTGGTTCCGTGATAAACTAAGGGCGGGTGAGCCCGATATAGCTCTCCAATGCATTGGGTAACGCGAAGGAGTGAAACCTTAAGGTTTCTCCGAAGAGATTTAGGGAATATACTGTGATGGGTATTCCAAACATAACCAAGAGGGTTACTCCCTACGTAAGAATGTTATGAATGCCTCAAGTTAACTTTATGTATTATGTTTTATATGATTTATTCATGATTTGATATGCCTATGTTTTATGGGTAAATTATGATATCATTCTTATGTATATATGAACTCATGTTTCCTTTCCATATTTTTATAACCCTTACTGAGCTTTTTATGATCATCCCAAGTTTTTGAAATGCTTTTCACAGGTCAAGTGAAAGGTACATGATGTGACGATAGTGTCAAGGATGTGTCAAGAAAGAATCCGTGTTTTATTTTAAATATGTTTCCATTGATGGGAAGAATGAATATTGTCTTTTATGTAACCACCTTGTTTAAATGTGGAATGTAATGCAAGTTTCATGATCTAATTCTCTAAAACTCTAAACCTGAAAAGATCCTCAATGTGTAATCTTGTAATAACTCAAGTTTAAGTAAGGTTTAAGGATGAGGCCTTATAGTTGGTATCAAAGGTCGGTTTAGGTAACTTTAGAGGTTAGGGTATTCTTTAAGCATAAGTGACATTACCATAATGGTTAGGATTTCAGAAAGAGTCCTAGTTTTAGATAAAGTGAATGAGTAAGTGTATCTTAGTGTTTACCTTCCTCATTAGTACATGATGGTTTTGTTGATATACTCACACTGACATTTCTATTTTTAGTGAATGGATGGATCTAGCAGGCACCAAAGAGACAACAAGTTTGAAGGAAACTGTGGTGGTTCTCTGATTAAGATACTAGATAAAATGGAGGATTCAATGAGGAAACTCGTGGTTGTTCTAAACCAAATATCAAGGAGTCGTGATCAACCACTTGAACCTTGGTATGATCTTTAATGCATCATGTACGAGATGACCAATCCATGTGAAAGTTCAAGTAATAATTATAAAGGTAACCATTAGAGTTTATATGATCCTTAATTTTGAGGTAATTATGGGTTATTATATGATATGATGGAAAATGAAAGGCATGAGATAAACATGAGGTTATAATATGTTATGATCATTTTTGATGATTTTATCTCTTTTTGGGGAATGATTTAAGAATTATATAGTTTTGGAAAAAGGAAAACACGCAGACCGTGTGACAACCCGTCGCGTCGGACAAAGCTACGGGAATCGAACCCACAACCAAAGTGCGACTAGTATTTATCGCCTACCACTGGACTACGTGAAGTCCGTAGTTAGTTTGACCGATTTTTTTTAGTTATATGATTTTATGAATTAAGAGAAAGTTGATTTTGGGTTATTTATGAAAATGATTAACCTATCATGGAGGATATGTGATTAGGTTAATTACTTTTCAATACGATACTTTAGGAGCAACTGATATTGTTTGGAGATAAATGTTACGATTTATCTTGGAAGACTATGCGACTAAATCCTTCAAATATTTGGTTTTCAATCTTATATTGATTTACATTGAAGAATTTTATGGAAAAATTGTTTATCAGATGGTCCTCGTTGAACTTTGGGTTTTGTTGGACAAATTTTGGAGATTAAGAATAGATTTTCTTTTTATAAGGGGTTATCCTTTTCTGGATTATCTGATCTTGTACTAGCCTTTTTGGTTTTGGTTTTGGTTAAAGTTTAAAGATATGGGAAGTATATAGTTCTCTTTTGTGGATTAGGTGATTCTCTAGAAGTTGATTATAGTACTCTTAATGTGAACAAGTCTTCCTAAATACTCGTCTTTTGGAAAAAATATGAGTTTGACTAAGGAATCTAGTAAAAGTTGAAAGTCAACATGATAACTGATTATGCTTCCTTATGAATAAATTCCTCAATAAAAAGTAACTTAAAACAAAAATGTTGTCTATTAACTTTTCCTACTGGGGAATCTAATACCGTTTAACCCATCACAAGTTTGTGATTTTCTCGTAGTTAACTTTCTCCTAAACATGTTTTCTATCACTCTCCATCAGAACATGACCCTTTTTTTTCCTCCATGTCCATATTTTCATACTTGGAATCCTAGTATGGGTTAACTCGGGTGACCTTTGTACTTATCTCTCTTTATTTTAATGTGTTTGTTTTACCGACTTTTGATTCGATGTGGGACTTTTAATGATGTTTCCAAGCGCAATTTTAAAATTGCGAGAATGCAATTCCCAAAAGGGGGGAAGGATGTAACACCCCAGGTAAATAAAGAATATAAAATTTTCATATTTATCCATATTTGTGAATAAAATATTAAAATGACTTTAAAGGGGACGCTATGCTTGATGGCGTACCCAACACACAACAACGAGTTTCTTGGAAATCTTACGTTGCACTCTAATAATAAAATAATATTATTTTAAATGGTAGTTAACATGTAGCCTTTGTAATGGCGGGAATGGATAGAAATAACTAAAATATGATTATATATGTTCTTAAATGTTTTTACATTTATACAATAAAAGATAAAGGCTTAAAATACGGAAAGAATTCAATTTTAGGCATATATGCCCTAGTTTTCACTAAAGGTTCACTTATCACCTTTTGATGGCGAACCGTCATTAAATATAGTTTTGTTCACTCTTAAACATTCTTTTGGACCAAATAAAACTCTTATTAAGAATCAGGACATCAAAATTTACTTTGTGTAAATTTTTGGTATCTTTCCGATAAAGTTCTTTTTTTAATGAATAGTGTAAAATGTTGTATTTTAATTCAAAACCACTTTTTAATATAATTTATTTATATGATTAGATTATATTTTTAATTGGTTTTAAAGTTAAATTAGAAAATATTTTTACCATTAAATCCAATAGTGGTCGTTGGAATCAATTTGACTTTGAAATCAGACTTAAACTAGTGTCAATCTTTTGATACTTATTGTTTCATAAAACACGCTATTTGTCATGACAGCTGGAATTAATTATTAAATTAAGTAATGTGACTTATATGTTTTTAATTTTTTAAAACGGACTTCATTTTTGAATTCAGAATATCAAATATAGCTTAGGGTGAATTTTTGTGATTTTTCTGAAAAAAATCAATTTTTGATGAATAGTGAAACCACTAAGTGGTACTTATAAACACTGATTTTCCGTTTAAATGAAATTTTTCCAACATTGTGTTTTGATTTTCAAAAATCCGACATACATGGTTGTCATTAAGAAGTAAAATGTGGTTCAATGAGATTAAAATAATTTTTTGTGAATAGTAACTTATTAAGATTTTAATCACGATCAGTGGTAATTAGTGTAGTTTAAGGTAAAAATAATGATTTAATAAAATGAGATGAGCTTGACACATGTCTTACCCTAATTGGTTGTATCATGGCCGACCAAGACAAGCCATGGGTCAACTTGGGGACCCCATGGATCCACTTTGGTTGGGAAATGACATAAATAACATTTTATTTAATGTAAAAGTAAAATTGACACAAACATGATATGTTTTACTAAAACAATTTTTAAGAGGAGTTATACAAGTCATATTTTTTATTATAAATATTAATTGGAAGTATAAAAAGATTTCCTACACCATAGTATTTTTTATATAATTTTTATACATTAAATAAATTAAATTATTTATGACATTATAATGATGCAGTGATGACATCATTATTTAACGATTCAAATAAAATGGAAAGATAATGTAACATATATGAACTACAAATGTCCAAAACTTATTGGATGGGTGGATTTCGAACCTTTATAACCTAATCCACGAATTATATCAATGTGGGACCTTTTAAAACCTAAACACATTTTCAAATAAAGTAATATTTCTTTACTTTCCAAAAGTGCCCCTCCTCTCCACTTATAAAAGGCCCCCACCTCTACCTCGTTTCACACACTCCTCAAGCCTTTGGATCGGCCAACCCCTGACCATTTAATCTCTACACATCCCTCTCCTAATCCTAGAGGATTCCTATTGGGCATAATCCTTTAAAAGGAAGCCATTAGGCTCAAATCAAAAGGAGTTACACTTTTAAAGGTAATTCACTCTCTCATGTTCATTTGTTTTATTTTGCTTCTCCAACCCCCTAAACTCTTTTTATTTACTTCTTTTGTAACAACACCAGTATATTCATTATACTAGGATGTTGTTATAATATTTATTTGATCTACACTCTCACAAAACTACATCAAATGGTTAAAGAACATACGGTTTCCGTGGATGGTGAAATTCTGCCTCCCGAAACGATGATTGTTCAATACTCATTTAACACCTTCAAAGGTGGCCATTATTATGTCACTATTTTTATATATGATATATAATATGTTTATGTTTTATTTATGCTTCTGTATTTTTCATTTTTGTCTTACCTTTATGGCTTCCATTATGGGTATACGCGATATCATCATTTAAGGAAGTGCGGACTACCGCCCCCTCAAAGTGATTTGATTCGTTAAATACAATATGTGGGATGTATAAAGGATGGAAATATGATATTATATATGATATTATACTGGAATTATAATATACCTTTATATCATTATTATTCCATTCTATAAAATACGAAATAGAAATGAAAGTAGCATTCATGCGTACGTACGGCTTACCGTCTCCATGAACGGTGAATTTCATTTCTTACCTCTAAATGATTATTTAATGTTATAAATGCATGCATGTAATGGATATATATGACATATATGATATCTAAATAATGAATCCAATTCTGTATATAATAAACATTTGGAAACACGAACAACATGTAATTGTAAGAAGTCCACTTTCGACTTAAGAACCAAATATCGGCAAAACAAATATTATTAACTTAAATGATTACATAATGTTTATGACATGGTAATAAGTGGTATAAATGTAATAATGAACATGAAAAAGGTTCTTAAGGAATTATAAATTAACTCAAGTTTATTATTCAGGATATTAAAGAACGATCGAGTCAAGTCGGACCCGAGGTAAGGGATCCTACAACTCTCTTTCTTTTTAAGTACACTCTTTTATATCATTTATTTTAAGCTCATCTTTATTATGATTGGGATGTTCTTTTATATTACATTTACTATCATTTTTATGTTCATGTGATGAGAGACCCTATTCTCTCTCATCAATCCATTTTGGAAGTTTTGAGTGGCGCCGTTAGGATGCCGAACTTTCGTAAGAGATCTAACCTATCTCTTTCTTTTTAAGTACTCTCCTTTATGTCACTTCTTTTAAACTCCTCCTTGCAATGTTGGGGGATTTTCTTTTATATTTCACTTGCTGTAAGTTATATTGTAATATGATGGGATACTCTATTTGATCTCATCAATCCATATTCGGAAGTTTTATGTGGCGTCGTTAGGCTGCTGAGTTTTCGTAAGGGATTTTTCATCTCACTTTTATTCTCGTGAGATTTATGCTACATTTGCCACAAATTCCATTGAGTGGTGTATTTACTTCCCATTATTCTTCTCTTTGTGTAATATACTTTCGTTTATGAGTATTTACATCAATTACCTATTGTATTTCTTTCATGGGATGTATGTTTTGAAAAATACCCAAGTCGGTAAGGGAACCTTTCACCCTCCTCTTTTTTAAAAGAATTCTTTTATTGGGTCTTTTAATTTACATATTTTTATGTTGGGATATGTTCTAATACATCCTTATTGATGTAAATTTTATGTCCAAGTGATGAGATACACTTTTTATCTCTAATCAACTCATTTTTATGTGATGTCGTTAGGCTGTCAAGGGAACTTTTTAACCCAATTTCGATTTCTTTGGGTTCAACTTGTAGTCATTGAATATGCCATCCACTGAATATGTGTGAATGACCTTTTATTTTTTTACACTTAATATCCACTTATATTGGGTGTATATATATTTGTCACACATATTTTTGAGATTTATTTGTCCTTAATTTAAGGATACCTTCTTTATAAGGGATTTCATCACATTTGACATTTCTATTGAGGGTTCATCGTTGTTATGCACCAATTCACTCTTATATGGTGTATATACTGTCCTTTGGATTATTATATCATGAATCCTTTTATTCTCATGATATTTTAAAGTTCTGACTAAATGTTATTCCTCGATTATTGTATTCAAGTGTCTCTAATTTTGGTAAAACCCCTTTAACCAAAATATCATTTTAAATGTTTTAATTATTTGTTCTTATTAATATCCATGTTTTCAAAATGGTTTTAAGGATTTATTTATATGGATATTAATGGTTTAAAATGTTAAAAGCTTCAAGGTGGTATGGGACTCTTTGATTTAAAAATCTCTTTATTAAATGTTTTAAATGGTTTTGGAAATGGTTTCTTTTTGAATGGATTCATTATTTCAATATCCTAAAATTTTATATTGTGATTGAAATTTGGAAATGTTATGTTTCCTTTATTCATGTTTATGTGATACGATTATGTTATGGTTCTTGGGTATTGTTATGAAGAACGGGTGGTTCCGTGATAAACTAGGGGCGGGTGAGCCCGATATAGCTCTCCAATGCATTGGGTAACGCGAAGGATTGAAACGTTAAGGTTTCTCCGAAGAGATTTAGAGAATATACTGTGATGGGTATTCCAAACGTAACCAAGAGGGTTTCTCCCTACGTAAGAATTTTATGAATTCCTCAAGTTACCTTTATGTCTTCTGTTTTCTATGATTTATTCATGATTTGATATGCCTATGTTTTATGGGTAAAGTATGATATCATTCTTATGTATATATGAACTCATGTTTCCTTTCCATATTTTTATAACCCTTATTGAGCTTTTTATGCTCATCCCAAGTTTTTGAAATGCTTTTCACAGGTCAAGGGAAAGGTACATGATGTGACGATAGTGTCAAGGATGTGTCAAGAAAGAATTGGTGTTTTATTTTAAATAGGTTTCCATTGATGGGAAGAATGAATATTGCCTTTTATGTAACCACCTTGTTTAAATGTGGAATGTAATGCAATTTTCATGATCTAATTCTCTAAAACTCTAAACCTGAAAAGATCCTCAATGTGTAATCTTGTAATAACTCAAGTTTACGTAAGGTTTAAGGCTGGGGCCTTATAGAATCAACATAAAATTGTTCTTCAAAATCAACTATGTGATTACTACCACTATGTTACTTTATATCTGCATGAAATGTCAATGCTCATAAATGATGATTTTGAATTGGAAAGGATATGTTTCTTTCTGATGATATTTTTTAGGTTGGTTGATCCTTTAGATGGTTTTGATTTGAATTGTTTTTTCACCACCTGCCATCTTTCGGTCTGTAATAACATTCATCGGTTCATACATTTTTTCATTAATTGCAAATGTTTTATCCTGAAGAATAAATTAAAAATTAAAACCTCATTTTCGATATAGTTTTTACATTATATTTCATCCATGATATGAATTTTAAAATAGTTTTATCAACCATATGAATATATGCATCCAAATGTGAAACAAGTAGCTCAGTGATCGGCTAATGAGCTATGGTAATCCCCACAATCACATGACATATTAGAAGTTTTCTTTTGTGTTAAGTGTTATCTTAGATAGTGAACATTATAACTCTCACAAGAAGATAATGGGTGTGTGTTGATAGATATAAAACCTAGTCATTTTCACCCTATATAATATTTTGACATGAAAGGTATCTATGTATTCTATATTCACATTTCTTAGAAACAATTAAATGAATTTTGATTAAAAATCTAAGACAACTCTTTGAGGGGAACAACTCACCTAAAAGCTGGTGGGGATTGGTTGAGACCTTCATGATGTTTTTGTTCATGTGTTGTTTCTTCTCGTTGGTTACCCCCGTAATATTTTCTATAAACAAATATAACCCATGAAATATTTCTTGAATGGAATATAATCTTGCTTTCATCTCTTTCATTTCTTTATCTTTATCCCCTGGTTCTGTTCTTTTCTCAAATTATGTTCAAGGTGTCACACGAAAATCCACACCTATGACGTATACATACTATTTTAGCCGCATAAAGGCTACCGATTTTAGGATTTCATATGGTATAGTTGTTGATGATTCCAATGCATAAGACGTATAGAAAACATTCGAAAATAATTATTCATTATTTTCAAATATAAATTTAAAGAAATTTTTTTATTGTGTCAAATTTTCACATGATTCCAATAATTTTTGTGTCTCTTTTTCTATTAGTATCCCATATTTATTTACACATTCCTCTTTCCAAAGAAGATGACATAGGATGGATGTATCATTGAATTTGGATTCATTAATCTTCATATAAATAGAGGAACATTTTTATGTTTTTGTTTCACGAAACATAAAATTATTTTGGTATATTTAAAATACATACCACTTTTTTAAACTGATGAAAACCCCACACTTATATTATTGTAGGGGTATGATTTTTTTTCTTCCCATTCATTATTTTCAGCACATATATGTTGTTTCATAAATTAAAAATTAAAATTTAAGTGATTAATAAATATATTTTGAAACAATTTATTAGAATCCAAAATGTACCTAAAAAGATATCTCTTTCATAATGTCTAGTAATGGTAACCCTTTCTCCTTGGTTTATCAAGTGTGCATACATAGGCCTTGTATATGGGCTTATTTTACCTTTATAATCATTGAGATTAAATTTAGATAGAATTATGAGAAATCATTTATGACTCATTACAACATGCATTAATAAAAAAATTTAAGGGAGTATTCTACTATTAATTCACTATAAAAGGGTTAATAAAGAGAAAATCAATGAAACATTATTTTATTTTTTAGTAAAATAACTATAGGATATCATAATGTTACCCTAATTTACTGTCAATTCAGTTTCATAAGAATGAGTACAACATGGTGCAACAAAGCTACATCAATCATCATATGTTACAGAGTGGTGATGTAACACCCTGAGATTTTATAAGATATATTCTTTTTAATTTCCTTCATATCTTCTGTTGTACGCTACACAAATATTAACTTGCACTATACACAACACTATATTAGTTTGCAGTATACACAACACTATTCTTGGATCGTGTTAAACACAATTTCAAGTTTGTTTGATAGTAGTTATTCAACGTAACATTGAGAGAGTACATATATATATATATATATATATATATATATTCAATGTATAAATTAAATATGGTCGGATTTTGTTATATGCAACAATAAATTAGTCTTGCACTACACGCAACCCTGACATGGCTTGCATTACACACAATCGCGACCTTTCTCGATAGCATGTGTTGTACGCAGTACCAGGTTTCTCAAAACAACGATATATGGTCATAATAATATTATGAACTAGCAGTTAGGAATAATATTAACTAAATTCTGAATTTTATAACATTATTATTCATCTTATACGTTATCTAGAACATGGTATGAGAAAAAAAATAATTTTTTTGGGTAAAATATGTATTTTTTTAAAAAAATAGAGTTTTTCCACCTTTTGAGGCTGCACCCACTTTAAATCTAGTTATTGACATGTTTATAAGTTCAATTTGAAATAGTAAAATTCTTCTTTGGAATCAGGATATAAAAATTTAATTTGGATAAATTTTTCATATTATTCTGATAACTTTCAGATTTTATTGAATAGTAAAAGCACGCTATATTTTAATTAAAAACAACTTTTTTCATCGCATTAATTTATATGGTTAAATTATAATATTTAATGGTTTTAAACTATAAATAGAATATGTTTATACCATTTAATATAATTTATTTCATTAAAATTAATTTTACATTGAAATCTTTGCTAAAAACATTTCAATCTTTGGCAATGTTTTAACTTTTCAAACCCATTAGCTCAACAAAGGGATTAATTTTAAATTATTTACTGCAACTTTTGTGTTTTGAATTTTGAAAAATGGATTCCATATTTGTATTCAGTGGGTCCAAATTATGTTAATAGGTTTCTTTTATTTTTTTTTGTTATGAATAGTAACTACGGTAATTTTTATTTACTGCAGTTAGAGGTAAATCGAGTACTTAAGGGTACAAATAAGATTATAAAATTACCTTATCACCTGCCCAAATTCTATTGGATGACTAAAGGTATACCTGTATCACCTAAGGGTCGGAATAAATTCATTTTATGGACTTTTTTCCTATAAACATAATTTAAATATTATTAAAAACAAAGAAAGTGACAACATGTCACTCTTAAATCTTATAAGTATAATAATTTTAATTTAGTGATATATTTCCTGAAACATCGAACATGAATAGTCTCCAAAAAGCTAATAAATTTATCTGCATCATGTGAATTTATTAATAATTTTCAAGTATTAAATTATTATCATTAAAGGTAACACAATAGTGATGTTGAAATTATTTTATTGATTGAAATATCAATAAAATGGTTTTAAAAATATTTAAATAAATATTATCTGACATATTTAATGTGCTCCAATAACGCGATGAGATTCATTTTCCATGATTTACCATTCAAGTATGATTATAAAGTATATATAATAAATAATCATGAAATATATTACATAATAATGATACTAGATTTATGTACATATATGTTTCATTTACTTAATTCCATTTAATTCAATAAGAAAATGAAAACAACGTTCATGCGTATGTACGGCCTACTGTCTACATGAACCGTGTATTTCATTCTATTATCAATCGAACATATATATTTATATCCTAAATATATATTATATATAAATCATGTTTTACATTCTGGAATTATGAAAATCAGTATATAAGTAACAATATCAAGAACAACAAGTCGAAACACGTATGATACATGAAATGATTTTACCCAAAACGCTGCTTTAACATATAATTTACAAAAGAAACAGAAATATAAAGTCATAAGTATACCATATATGATATCATGACAATTAATATGATTCTTTAATAAGTCAATGGCATTATTTAAATCATTATATAGGAGGTTCAGATACATACGAAAAGTATCAGACATAAGGTAAGGGATAATTTTTCAATCTTATTTTTATCTGAGATTGCTTATACGTAAGTATTTAATGGTGTTATATTTTTCAATCATGTCCATAAAAATGTGTTTCATAAAGTGTCTAATATTCTTCCATGTATTTTTAAATTCATGATTACCCCTCTTTGAATTTTTCATTGTGTTATGGAAGGAATAAATCTTTTGTTTTCCATAAGAGGTAATTTTTGAATTTTCCAGCAAAAGTATGAGAAGAATGTTTTTTTAACTTATATAGAGTGAATGAATTTTTATGGTTTCATAAAGACTTTTTTCAATGAAGCTTCCTCTATAGAATTTAATGATTATTTTCAAAAAAATCCTTTTTTTCAAATGTAATGTCATTTTGAGAAATGAAAATGATTTTGAATACAAAAAGGATATTTTCCTCAAGAATTCTTTTCAAGGGTTTTATCAAAAATATTTTCCATCTAAGATTTCATTATTTAGTATGTTTGTGATTCATGTCTAATGTCTCTATTATTTACATGGTTTGATTTTTTTATGATGAAATGATATCCATTTGTTTTATATGGATTATGTTAATATGGGATGATGTTTATGAAACCCATTTTATCTTTGGGTTATGATGAATGATTTATGATTGTTTTGTGGCACACGTAAGGATGATTTCAATATGAGATGGGTGGGACAAATATATCCCTCTAATACATTGTGTAATGATTTCTATCTCATTAGATAGACATGGCTAGAATGGTAAGTTAATTCGGTTCAGTGTTACAAGACTGGAACGAGGAGTGAACTCGATTCAGAAAGAAACATTGTCAACTAAGATGGTCTTGGAAGCAATTCCTTTTCTACTATAGAAATCATATCATGTTATTAATGTTTTACCACAATTACATGTTTTATTCCCATTCTATTTTATCATGATTGATGTTTCTTTATTATATATTCCTTAAGTACTTCTTAGATTTATGTCATTGCAGAAGGTTTTGATGTTTATATTTTATGTTCATGTTTTCTTTGCATTCAAATATTTATGGATTGTTTTATTTTCCCTATTTTTACCCTAACTGAGAATTTGACTCACCCTTTTTATGTTTTCTTTTCCCAGGGATATAAAGAACTGTTTTAGTTAAGAAAACAAAAGGGGAAAATCATTATAGGAGATGTTGAAGATTTTTCACCATGATTAGAAGATTGTGTTTCGAGTTTCCAAAGACACTAAACTATTACGATCCATGAGTGTTTGTTTTTTTATGTATTAATTATTCCACAAAAGTAATGTAATGTCCAAGTACGTCGGGATTGGGTTCTCTACAGTTTCTATCAGAGGAAAGGTTTAGTCAACCTTTGAAAACTAGGATGTGAAAACACTAGTGAGATCCCTGTAGATATTTGTAAGGTATGTCTAGAGATGTCCCTAAGGGTAATTATATCTATAGGTTATAGTCATAGGATTACTGTAAAGATCATATAATTAAACCTAAGTTGTTAGATATTGAAATTACATCCACTTTATTAAGATGTTTTCCTATAATTATTTCTTCCTCTCACACTTTTCTCTTGGGATTTTAGATGATGGCTGGAAACTGAAGGAACCATGTTGAACAATGTAATGGACAATGCAATGATTTTCCTCCTGAACAAACCAATGTTATGGGAGATGGAGTGAAAAAAAACTTATTGCTATACTTACATAAGCTATGAATCATTCTGGACATTTGAATGAGTAGATAATGGAACTATATTCTACTGAGTCCATCATGAGGCAATATCCACATTCTTTCTGTGGGTCTTCTGATCCACATTTTTCTGAACACTGTATTAGTACTATTGAAAAGATATTTTCCATACTTCACTGATCATAGCATGAAAAAGTCATTTTGGTTGTTTACAGTTTAGAAGGTGATGAAGACCGGTGGTGGACTCTAATTAAGAATAAAAGCCCCCAAGATGAAATTGAATCCATGTAATGGGACGATTTGAAGAACTTGTTTTTCAATAAGTACTTCTATCGTATTCTTCGAAAAAAGATGGAAATGTAGTTCCTCAAGCTTAAGAAAAAATATGATGAATCTGTTGGCATATACGAGGAAAAATGTTACACGGATTGCATTGTATGCATCTAGATTTATCATCCAACCTGAATGAAAAGTTGATTGATTCTTCAGTGGATTAAAACCAAGTCTTCGAAGGGAATTATCTATGAGATACTTCAGTAGCTATGAAGAAATTGTGCAATGTGGTATAAAGGTAGAACTAGAAGTTGGTGTTACATATCCATCTCATGGTTTTGATAAAAACAAAATATAGAGTTTATGGGAAAATATCAGAACAATGTTCAGAAGAAGATGAATGTTTATTTATTCTCAATGTGTGGAAAGAATCATGGTGGAGATTTCCTATGTTTACTAGAAAATGTTTTAAGGGTGGGAAAGAATGTCATCTAGCATTTGAGTGTCAAATAAATGGGAAAAAGGTAGCTAATGATGTGAATAGAGATAATACTACATAGAACGCTCCACCAACACATCAATGCTTCAAGTGTGAGGAAATGGGGCACTATACTAATCAATGCCTTAATACAAGGGTTAATGATGATCAACGTGAGAAACCTCTTAAGGAAAAGGATAAAGTGAAGTCACATGAAATCACTATTTGTGATGTTGAGTATAACAATGATGTTGTGTAATGATTAATTGTTTATGTAATGGAATTTTAAAATAGAATCATGAAATCTCATTTATTGTATCGTGGAATTTTGGAATATCTATGTATTGGTTTTCAATAATTTTATGGTACCGGTAACCATGAAAATTGATTGAAATATTTTTGGAAAGAAGATGATATGCACATAATGAAGGGATAACGAAAAAATGAAATGAGCTCATGACTGATATAAGGGAAATGTTATATCATGGTTTGAGTATATATAAATTTTTAGATTTTGGTATGTGGAAAGAGTTAACTTTTAACATAATTCATGTCTTCAATATGGTTATATGGTAGTTTATGTTTAAAGAGAATACATTATTAAGGTATTCACATTTTTGGAATGCGATCAACAAAATATATTTGGGATAAATGATGGTATTCAAATGATCGGTAGAGGATATTTATATTAATTGTTTTTTATACTATGAGCATGGACATTAGTATTTTGGCTAAGCCTAAAGATTGGAGTGAATTATGTTGGACAAAAGTTAGTATTGTATAAGGCTAGAACACTTTTTCTATAATATTTTATGGGATATTATAATAATTTAGTTTTAGAAAAAAGGACAACCTGTAGGACGGGCGACAACCAGTCGTGTCAGAAAAGGCCGTGAGATTTGAACACACAACCGAAGTGAGACAAGCCTTTATCACCTACCACTGGTCTACAGGATGTCCCTGGGTAGTAGAAAATAGTTTTATTTTTTCGGCGGTATGATATATAAAGTATAAGTCCATTTTAGGAACCATATATGATTAATCTCACTATAGATGGACTTATGTATATTTAATAACTTTTCTATACTTTTGATTAATACAGATGGAATGACCTATCATTATATCAAATGATTTGCTAACACTTCACGGAAGACAAATTCAACTTCATTTATTTAAGAGATGATGTAGAAATTGTTCAAGGCACAAACAACAGTAAGATTGTACCAAAATCAAGTAATTATTTATTCTAATTCAAATTCTTCATCTTTAGGGAAACGTTCTTGAAACCCAAAAATGTTTTCCTACTATCCTTATATACAATGAATTTGATGGTAAATTAAATATTAACAAATTTATGGCTTGGTGATTTTTCTGTTTTTTATATCCAAGTTCTCTACCACTCTCCATCAGAACATGATAGTTAGATTTCTATTCCATATCCATATTTTAACCTATGTTTTCCTATGTGGAAACCCAATGATGAGTTAATTTCGGTAACCATTATGTTTCATACTTCACTTTTTAAAATTATGTTTAAGTATTCCTTTTTACGATGTCGGTTTCTATGAAAGAAACATTCAAGTAATAAACCATTTATAACCCTAACAAATTTCGAGGAAAAAATTTATTTTTAGTGGGATTGAATGTAACACCATGAGATATTATAAGATATATTATTTTTATTTTCATTTATATCTTCTGTTGGACGCTACACCAATATTATCTTGTGCTATACACAACATCGTATTAGATTTCAGTATATGTAACACTAATCTTGGATCATGTTAAACACAATTTCTTGTTTGTTTGATAGTAGTTATTCAACGCAACATTGAGTGTATATATATATATATTTATATTTAATTTGTAAATGAAATATGGTTATATTTTTTTATATGAAACAAAGAAGTATTCTTGCACTACATGAAACCCGGAATTGGCTTGCATTACATGCAATCATGACCTTCCTTGATAACATGTGTTGTATGCAATACCGGGTTACACTAAACAATGATATATGATGATAATATTATTATGTACTAGCTGTTACGAATAGTATTGACTAAAAATTGAATTTCATAACATTATTATTGATCTTACACATTTTATAGAACATGGTATGAGAACAAAATAATTTTTTTTCGGTAAAATATGTATTTTTCTAAAAATGAAGTTTTGCCGCATTTTGATGGTGCACCCACATTAAATATAGTATTTGACATGTTTATAAGTTCATTTTGAGAAAATAAATTTTTTTTTTGGAATCAAGATATATAAATTTACATTGGATATTTTTTTCATATTATTCTGATAACTTTCATATTTTAATGAATAGTAAAAACACGCTATATTTTAATTAAAAACAACTTTTTTCATCGCAATAATTTATAGTTTTAAATTATAATATTGAATGTTTTTAAAGTATAAATAGAATATTTTTTTACCATTTAATATAATTTATGTCATTACCATTAATTTTACATTGATTTCATTGGTAAACACATTTCAATCTTTCGCAATGTTTTACCTTTTAAAACTCGTTTTCTTAAAAACAGGATTAATTTTAAATTAATTACTGCAACTTATGTGTTTTGAATTTTGAAAAAGTGATTCCATATTCTAATTAAGTGGGTCCAAAATATATTAAATGGTTACTTTTAATTTTTTTAATATTATGAATAGTAACTACGGTAATTTTTATTTTCTACAGTCAAAGCTAAATCGAGTACTTAAGAGTAAAAATAAGATTATAAAATTACCTTAACACCTACCAAAATTAGGTTGGATGAATTAACATAGACCCATATCACCTAATGGTCAGAATAAATTAATTTTATAGACTTTTGACCATGAAAATAATTTAATGATTTTTAAATGCAAAGAAAGTAACAACATGTCACTCTCTTAAATCATATAAGTATAATAATTTTAATTTAGTTATAAACATCATGAAAATTCGAACATGAATATTCCCCAGAAAGATAATAAAAGTATATACATCATGTGAATTTATTTATAATTTTTATGGATTAAATAATTATCATTCAAGGTGACACAATAGAGATGTTGAAATTATATTATTGATTGAAATATAAAATAAATGGTTTTAAAAATATTAAATTAAAAATTATATAAGATATTTAATGTGCTCCACAAATTTTCTAGTTAAATATGACATGTTATGAATATATTAAATCTTTTATTTCAAACATATCTTTATTTTGTATTTTATTTAAATTCAATTAAATGAATAGTTTCAAAATTAACACAATTGTTATTTTAAAAAAATTACATAATATAAAATTGTTTAAAAATCACATAAATATTTAAAAATTATAATTTCAAATGTATATTGTATAAAATTTCATAAATAATCCATTTATGGACAATTAACAACACATATGTTAATATGTATGATAATTTAAAATTTAAAATCTTATAACCACAAATAAAATTAAATGGATTAAATAAGGATAAATCAAGTTGATAATGATTAAAGTAAATTACCAACATGTATAAATTTCATTGAATTATGATATTACAACCATATCTCATCTATGTCCGGATTTGAGTCATTTTGAAAGTTTTTATGTGGGGTTTGAATTTATTATAAATTAATATTTTTGCGGTTTCCAAAGGTGCCCCTCTCCTCCCTTATAAAAGGGAACCTCCACCCTCTTATCTTTAGACAATTTTGAGCCTTCATACTCGGCCAACCACTGAAACATTTCCCTCTAAACTTACTTAGAAACATTATAGATGTTACGATCTCTTCAAAAGATCAACTCTAGTGCCTTAAGAGGAGGTTAAGAAGAGGGGCATCAAGGAAGAGGTAATATCCTTTACCGATTCATTACAATTTATTTTTTATTCTACTTCTTATTATTTATTTAATTAATAATAAATTAAAAATATTAGTATCACTAATATACATATATGTTATTATAAATATGAAACAACCCTATTTCATATTTTATCCATCCTACAGAAAATGGAATCACTGCGCGTGCATACGTACGGAATACCGTCTCCACACCGTGGTGTAATCTGATTTCCCCCACCACCTTACTTGGATGGGTATAATTGTGTAAATAATAACTATATTTGGTTACTATAACATTATACAGATTCATAAATATTATATCATTCACTCCAATTCAATTAAATAATAATGGGGATGATATCATTGCTCATTCGTACGTACAGACTACCATCTCCAAGAACGTGATGAGATTCATTTTACATGATTTACCATTCAAGTATGATTATAAAATATATATAATAAATAATAATGAAATATAATAAAAAATAATGATACCAGATTTATGTTCATATATGTTTCAATTATGTAATTCCATTTAATTCAATATGGAAAATCAAACAGCGTTCATGCGTATGTACGGCCTATCATCTCCATGAATGGTGTATTTCATTCCATTTATCGACCTATCATATATATATTTATATGATGAATATATATTTTATATAAATCATTTTTTAAATTATGGAATTATGTAAATCAGGATATAAGTAATTATATCGAGAACAACAAGTCGAAACACGTACGATAAATGAAACGATTTTACCCAAAACCCTACTTTAACATGGAACTTACAAAAGAACTGGTAATATAATGTAATAAGTGAACCACATATGATATTATAACAATTAATATTATTCTGTAATAAGTCAATGAAATTATTTAAATCATTATGCAGGAGGATAAGATACATACGAATCATATCAGACATAAGGTAAGGGATAATTTTGTAATTTCATTTTTATCTGAGATTGCTTATACTTAAGTATTTACTGGTGTTATATTTTTCATCCATGTCCATAAAAATGTTATTAATAAAGTGTTTAATATTCTTCCGTGTATGTTTAAAGACACTTTTACCCCTATTTTACTTTTACATGTTGTTATGGAAGGAATATTTCTTTTGTTTTCCAAAAGAGGAACTTTTTGACTTTTCTGGAAAAAGTACGAGAAGCCTGTTTATTTTGACTTATACGGCATGAATAGATTTTTATGGTTTAATATTGACATATTTCAATTAGGCTTCCACTACAAAATTTCATGATTATTTTCAAAAAAATCATTTTCTTTTAAAATTTCATTTAATTTTGAGAAAAGAAAATGATTTTGAAGAAGAAATGATATTTTCCTCACAGAATCATTTTAATGGTTTTATCAAAACTATTTTCCATCAAAGAAGAAATTATTTAGTATTTCTGTGATTCATGTATAATGTCTCTATTATTTAAATGGTTTTATTTTTATTATCATGAAATGATATCCATTTGTTTAATATGTATTATGTTAAGATGGGATGATGTTTATGAAACCCATTTTATGCTTTGGGTTATGATGAATGATTTGTGATTGTTTTGTGTCACACGTAAGAATGATTAAAATATGAGATGGGTGGGAACAATATCTCCCTCAAATTCATTGGGTAACTATTTATATCTCATGAGATAGATATGGTTGGAATGTTAAGTTAATCTGGTTCAGTGTTACAAGACTGGAATGAGGAGTGAAATCAATTCAGAAAGGGACTTTGTCCACTAAGATGTTCTTGGAAAAAATGCATTGGTTACTATGGAAATCATATCATGTGCTTACTGGTTTTCCACAATTACATGTTTTATTCCCATTATAGTTTATCATGATTGATGTTTTTTTATGATATATTCCTTACGTACTTCCAGGATTAATGTCTTTGGTCAAGGTTTTGATGTTTAGAATTTATGTTCATGTTTTATTTGCATTCAAATGTTTATGGATTGTTTTATGTTCTCTATGATTATCCTTACTGATCATTTGAGCTAACCCTTTTTATGTTTTCTTATTCCCAAGATATAAATAATGGTTTTAGGTAAGAAAAAAAGGGGATGATCTTAATGGGAGATGTTGAAGATCTTTCACCATGATTAGAAGATTTTGTTCTAAGTTTCCAAAGACACTAAACTATTACGATCCTTGACTGTTTGTTTTTGTTATGTATTAAGTATTCCAAAAAAGTAATGTAAAGTCCAGGTACATCAGGTTTGGGGTCTCTACAGTTGAGCCTAATGAAACTAGTGACCATGATTTTTTGGGGTTAAGAGGATGTCCATATGAAATCCATCTAACCTCAAATTTGATGCCATTGATTTTCATCTTAATAATTTTTGATAATGTTTTCACACTGTGGAACTCTTATTTTTTTAGTTTCATCTGTTCATCACCATATACAAATTCCTTAGGATCAACATCATCAATATATTGTTCCTATGGATTGGATGCTTTGGTATGTGTGGAAGTTCATTGTTCCCTTGAGCATGGAATAATTGAAGGTTGAGAAAACATTTTCTCTTTAGGATTGGGAGCATCATCACATGAATAATTCATTATCTATGGAAGTAATTAAACATATAATTTTTATTTCATAAATCCATAATTTAACCGATAATAAAACGAGGTACCGGAATGTATATTACAAAAACAATATAACATGATTATTGAAATCTCTTTTTAAAAATGCCGAATGGATTCAACCCCTTTATCGTGTCTCCAAATCCCTTCATTATGGCCTCATTTAACATACAATACACCTTCTATAATGGTACCCATGTGAAATGAATTTATTTTCCCAATGAATGGTTCATCCTCATCTGAATTTACATCTCAACCTTCGGTGGTTTTGGTCGATAACATAATAATTAAACACTTTTATTTGATATGATATAGAACATATAATACTTATACTACTTTCATAGAATTATAATCAGTTTGTCTTTGTAACATTCCTTACCAAAATCTACATTCATGAATTTCAATCCATCTATTTTAATAGAACCCCTATTATAAACCCACATGTATTGAAAAATTATCACTTGGAATGTTGTATAATCTAAATCCCAAACATTTTTGATGATGCCAAATTATGACAGATTTGTATAAATTGGGAATCTATCCTTAGTAAAAGAGACATGCATTTATTTATCTATAACTGTAACTCCACTATTTTTCATGGTACTATCTTTATCATGGTCATTTTTAAAAATGTATACCCTTTAATTACAAAACCATTATAAGATAATAAATGAAAACATGTTCATCTATCAATCCATCAATGTCGTTTTAAAATTGAATCTCGATTTTCATTTTATTCCCTAAACATATGGTCTCAAAACTTTCCAAAAAACTTTTTATTATGTATATTTGATATTCATCTTTCATACATTGAAGGATTAAAATTAATATTAATTTATATGTGGGTTTCAACATATGAGATACCCTTGAACTATTATACCAGATGTAAGGTCAGAACATCACCCAATATGTTATAGTGATTTTGACAACATCTATAATAGAAATTACTTCACCCACAACCCACCCTGTGTGAGGATATTTCATTAGATCAACGCCTTACCAGACTAGTAATGGGTATAAAATTCAACAACATCCTCAACAATATATCATTATGTAAAAAAACCCTCTAGCCCACATTTATTTTTTATATACCATTTGGAAATAATTATGTACTGTTCAATGAGTTACATCCATCTATAATGTTCATGACCATATAGAAAAATCTCCCTCGCCAAGTGAACAATCAATTGAGACATTACATCAATTGAGAAGTGCTATAAAGATTCATTCAAGCTCACATAAAGTACAAGGTTGAACAAGAACAATGAAAGACAATTTATTCTCCATGATAGAACCTGAAAATTAATTAGAAAAGTTCAAACATCAAATGAGAGCATATGGATCACTACTAGAATGATTATAAACTTGGATACTTATAGTTCAATGAAGGTAATCTGGAAAAGGGTGTTCTAACAATCAACAAGATATTCATCAAATAATATTCCCAAAATTAGGTAACTATTTCTTCAAATCAAAAATAAATTAATTATAAATTATCCCGAATTATCATCTATAGGGTAATAGGATATTCTAAGTAGAATTAATTATTTATTTATCACCCATACCCAGTTATTCCTCCATGTTTGTAACTTTCATGTGGAATCAGAGAGGTCACATTTCAGATTTATACTTGTATATTTTATTATTGATATATATGAGCTACATCGGTTAGATCTCCAATTCAAGAATAATTTTTCATTAATCCAATATTTAATTAAAATGTTTTCAAGATTTTTATTATCTTCATTCAATCTTTTCATTTCTAAAAGGATTAAAAACATATGATGAAAGACCAAAGAGGCCATCAAGAAGTACAATGGATTTTAACTGGATCGAATAGGATATGATGGCTTGTATCTAGTGTACACTCAATTTACCCAAGTGTACTATATCTACCCATGTCATGTTGTACATGAAACGCTGATAACTGACTTCTTTTTGTCAACTAATTTCATACCACATGTAGACCATGTCATCCTGGAACATGGTATGTCTAATTACATGGTGTTCATCCAGAGTACAAATCATATAGTCAACATGGTTTAGTGGTGAAATTAATAAAATAGATGTAGTAATATAAATGATCAATATTTTGAGATACTGACATCCTGGAGCAATAATGACATACATGGCTAATAACTGTTTTACACGACATGTAGTACATTATTTCTCATGTATGAATTATATGATGAGTTATTTGGTGAATCATGAAGACACATGGTGTGTATTTGGATAGTACATGTTGTGTAGTCTAGTGTTTGATGAACACACTGAGTGATTTAGTGGGTTTGATGGGCATACAAAATTTGGACCACATTATGTGTATCTCATTAGTACATACCTAGTCATAAAATTATATGAACATCGAAGACCTAGCCATGTATCTTGGGTACACAAAAATCTAGGTACACATCACATATCTCATAAGTACATGTCGTTTAGTCACCCAATAATGGATGGAAATAAATTACATTAAATTGAAAAATTCAGTATTAAATCTTTATTATATAGATTGACATATACTATGTTTGACAATTTAATAATGGTTTACAAGAATTAATAAATGGTCTACAAAATTATTTTAATTGTCTATAATTATTGGTTCTACGATTTATTTTTTATGAATTCATTAATGATGAGTATCTCCAAGATAATATTTTTGGTTATTAAGATAAAAGGGAATTAATTAATCATTTTTTATCTGAATAATAAAAAATTAATATAAATGAATGTTAAAAAGTTTTACGTTTCAATATTTTTATCATGTGCGTCGTTGTTCAGTGACATGAGTAAGACATGTGTATTATTTTTTTTTTAATTTAATTTATTTCATGGGAATGTAATTATTTTTTATTAAATTAAATATGAAATCCTACAAGTCATCCTTGTAACAGCCAAAGATTTTATGAAAAATATTTTTTTTAATTTCACTAATGTCTTGTGTTGTACGCTACACAAAAAGGAGCTTGCACAACACGCATCCTTGACTTGCCTTGCATTACACGCAATCGCGACCTTCCTCGATAGCGTATGTAGTACGCAATAACGAGTTTCACTAAACAACAATATGCTATTAAAATATTATTAAAACTAGTCATTATGAATAGTAATAACCACGTATTAAAATTTTAGAAATTTTAGTCCTCAAAATGGACTTCATTTTTGGATTCTTAGTATCGAATTTAGCCTAAGGTGAAATTTTGGTACTTTTCGGATAACTTTCATATTCTGATGAATAGTGAAAATTACTAAATTTTAATTAAAAAAACATTTTTAATCGAAATAATTAATAGTGATAAATTATTAATTTGAGTGGTTTTAAAGTATATTTAGAATATATTTTTACAATTCAATACAATGTTGGTCATTGGATGTAATTTCACATTTACACCAGGCATAAACAAGTGTTAATATTTTGATAGTTATTATCTCTTAAAAACACGCTATTTGTTGTGACAGCCGAAATTAATTATAAAATTAATTAATGAAACTTATATGTTGGTAATTTTTTAAAATAGAAATCATTTTTGAATTCGGAATATCAATTATAGCTTAGGGTGAAATTTTGGCATTTTTCTGAAAAACTTCAATTTTTGATGAATAGTGAAACTACTAAGTGGAAGTTAAAAAAATTATTTTTTTCTTAAATCTTAATTTTACCGCTTCTGTGAATGGAATTTAAAAAATCCAAGAGACACGGTTGATGTCAGTAAATAAATTTGGTTCAATGAGATGAAAATAATTTTTGGTGAATAGTAACTTTTTACTTTTTTGTACCACGGTTAAAAGTAAATAGGGTTACTAAAGGTAAAAATTATATTAATATTACCCTAACACATGTCCTAATCCTATTGGACAGGTGTATCTCGACCAAAAACAACCTTAAGTGTAAAATATTATCATTTAGGCCCACTTGGATTAGATTTGGACATTTATTATTATTTAATTCAAAGAAGAGTTAAACGAGTTAAAATCAAAGTGTATTTACTAAACAATTTTTAATATAGGGTTATACATAAGATAAATTAGATTTTAAATATTCATTAGAAAGATACAAAAAATTTCTACATACTATTATTTTATTTTTAATTTTTAGACATCAAATAATTTAATTTATTTATGACACAAAGATGATGCAGTAATTATCTTATTAATGAAATATTGACATAATTGACGTTATAAATACCAAAATAAATATAATTTAAGACTTTTTATGAATTACACAAATTTTCTGGGTTAATATGACATGTTATTATTGATTTAATTAACTTTGTTAGAATTTATCATTCTGTTATGAGTTTCACAAAAATCAATTACTAAATAGTGTCAAAATTGACATAAAATAGTTTTTAAAATAAATATTCTATTATTAATTGTTATTTTATTCCTAAAAATCTACGGTTCGGCCGAATGACATATATAAGGTTCTATATATTAATAATAAACAATTTGGGGTTCTTTTGTCTTGATATTGTATGTTTATTAACCTTATAGTATAAGAACACAAGAAGACACGGTAAAAGTAAAATTATTTAACTTAATGTTAAATCTAAATGATAAGGTTAAAATAGGAACCTAAACTTGTCTAAATTCTATTTTATGAGAGGCTTGAGACCCATACCCACCTTAGCTTCGAAATAAATCAATTTGGAGCTATTTAAAACCGAATTTGGCTTTATAATAAAATAATATTTTTAGTTATTCCAAAGGTGCCCTTCTCCTCCCTTATAAAAGGGCACCGCCTCCCTATCTTCCTCACACAACTTTGAGCCTTCAATCTCGTCCAACCCCTGAAAAAATCTCTTCTATGCTTCCCTAGTATCGTCCTAGATGTCCTGGTCTTCTTCAAAGACCATCCTTAGTTCTTTCAGTGGAGGTTAAGAAAAGGCGCGTCAAAAAGAGGTAATATCCATTACCGATCTTTTTCAATTTCTTTCTTCTTCAACATCTTATTCTTTAGTTGTTTAATGATAAAGTAATAACATCAGTATTTATTATATACTGATATGTTATTATAAATATGAAACAACTCTAATTAACCTTCTATCCATCCTACGGAAAATGAAATCACCGCGCGTGCGTACGTACGGAATATCGTCTCCACGCCGTGGTGTAATCTATTTTTCGCCACCACCTTAATTGGATGGGTATAATGAGGTAATGAGTAACTATATATGATTATTATAAAGTTATATTGATACTGAAATAGTATAAATACACTCCAATATAGTCCCACGATCATGTGAACTATATCATCGTTCGTCCGTACGTACGATCTACCGTCTCCATGACGCGATGAGATTCATTCTCCACTTTAACCATTCATGAATGATTATAAAGTATATATAATAAGTAATAATGAAATATATGAAATAATAATGATACTGGATTTATGTATATTTATATTTATGTCATCTACTTAATTCCATTCAATTCAATAAGGAAACGAAAACAGCGTTCATGCGTACGTACGGACTACCGTCTCTATGAACGGTGTATTTCATTCCATTTATCAATATATTATATATATGTATATTCTGAATATATATATATATTATATATAAATCATGTTTTACATAATAGATATATGTAATCATGATCCAAGTAATCATATTCATAATTACAAGGTAAAAACATGAACGACAAATGAGACGATTTTACCCAAAACGCTACTTTAACATGAATTTACAAAAGAACGGGTAATATAAAGTCATAAGTGGACCATATATGATATAATAACAATGAATATGATTATTTAATAAGTAAATAACATTATTTAAATAATTATACAGGAGTTTCGGACACGTACAATGTAAGTCGGACCTAAGGTAAGGGAAAATATCATAATCTCATTTTTATCCGAGATTGTTTTTACTTTGGCATTTACTGGGGTGTATTTTATCATCCACATCCATGTTCCCTCAATATTTAATATTGTTTCCATCCACTTACAATATTTTAAATCCAATTTTACCCTTCGGTGAGTTTTTAGTAAAGAATATGAAAGGAATCTTTTGTCGTTTTTCGTAAAAGGTACTTTTTGACTTTTCCGAAAAAAGTACGAAGAATGTTTTTTTTAACTTATACGGCATGAATGGATTTTTAAAAAATTATTTCAAAGAAGCTTCCATTACAAGTTTTCAAGTTTACTTTTAATCATCTTCTTTTATTTTAAAGTCGTATGACATGTTATGAAAGGAAAAATGTTTTTTGAAAAAGAAAGGATATTTTCCTCAAGAATGGAGTTCAAGTGTTTTATCAAAATTATTTTCCATCTAAGATAATAAAGGGTTCTGTTTTTATCCCTATTATTACATTGATTTTATTATGTTGTTATGGAATTATTTTTATTAATTCCTTTATCATATGTGAATTGTTTTATGATGTCACGATGTTTAAGAATCCAATTTTTATTACATGGGTTATTCTATAATGTATGGTTTATGATTTTGTGGCACACATAAAAATGGTATCATTATGAGATGGGTGGGACCTATATATCCCTCCAATTCTTTGGGTAAAGATTTTATATCTCATGAGATAGACATGGCTGGAACGGTAGGTTATACCGGTTCAGTGAAACAGAAATAGAACAAGGGTTACTCGATTCAGAAAGGGACTTTGTCCACTAAGATAGTCTTGGCAATGAGTCTTGACTAAAAAGAAATTATTCTCTATGATTATGTGTGTATGACACAAAGTTTCATGTTTTAAGTTATGATTATTGGAATTACATTTCACTTCTATGATTTATCCAATGTTATGTTATTATGAGCTCTTTTGTAAGTTAAGATTTTCAAAAGCTATGTTCTTATGTATATGATGTAATTGATATTTCTTTTGTTTGCCCTTACTGAGCATTTGAGCTCAACCTTTTATGTTTTCTTTTCCCCGGGATATAAAGAAAGGTTTTAGGTATAAAAAAAGGAAGAACTTTATGGGAGATGTTGAAGATCTTTCACCACGATTAGAAGATTATATTCCGAGTTTCCAAAGACACTAAACTATTATGGTCCTTGTGTGTGTGTTTTTGTTATGTACTAAGTATTCCGCAAAAGTAATGTAATGTCCATGTAAGTCAAGATTTGGGTCTCTACAGTTGGTATCAGAGGAAAGGTTTAGTCAACCTTTGGAAACTAGGATGCAAAAACGTTAGTGATATCCCTAGAGATATTTCTAAGGTATGTTTGGGGATGTCCCTAAGGATAAGTATACGTATAAGATACAGTCCTAGAACTACGGTAACCATCATATAATTTAACCTAAGAAGGTAGATATTGAGGATACTCCCCCTTTATAATGTTGTTTTCCCTAGAATAATTTTTTCCTCTCACATTATTCTTTTTGGGTTTTAGACGATGGTTGGAACCCTAAGGGAGCGTGTTGATCAATGCAATGGACAATGCAATGATTTTCCTCCTGAACAAACAAATGTTATGGGAGATGGAGTGAAAAATATTATTGCTATACTTACAGAAGCTATGAATTATTCTGGACTTCCAAATGAGCAGAGAAGGGAACAATATTCTATTGAGTCCTTCATGAGGCAACGTCCACCTTCTTTCAGTGGGTCTTCTGATCCACTTGTTGCTGAACAATGGATCAGTACCACTGAAAAGATATTTTCAGTTCTTCAATGTTCTGAACATGATAAAGTCATCTTAGCAGTGTATCGTTTGGAAGGTGATGCTGATCAATGGTGGAATCTTATTAAGAATAAAAGGAAAAGGGATGAAATTGAGTCCATGGAATGGGATGAGTTCAAGAACTTATTTTTCAATAAGTACTTCCCTCAAATTCTTCGAACAATGATGGAAAAGGAGTTTCTTGAGCTGAAGCAGAAGGCTGATGAATCTGTTGGTATATACGAAGAAAATTTTACAAGACTTTGAAGGTATTCATCTGGCATTATCATACAACCTGAAAGTAAAGTTGATCGATTTTTCAGTGGCTTAAAACCAAGTCTTCGAAGGGAATTAGCTATAAGAGACTTGAGTATCTATGAAGAAATTGTGTGTTGTGCTATCAAGGTAGAAATAGAAGTTGGTGTTACATATCCATCTCATGGTTTTGACAAGAAACGAAAGATGGAGTTCAAGGAGAAATCTCAGAATAATGGTGAAAAGAAGATGAATGTTTCCTTATGCACAAAGTGTGGAAAGAAGCATGGTGGATATTGTCCTAAAGGGACTAGAAAATGTTTTAAGTGTAGAAAAGAAGTTCATCGAGTAGCTGAGTGTCGAAGTAATGGAAAAAGGGTTTCTAATGATGTGAATTAATCAAACACTGCAGAGAACGCACCACCAACACTTCAATGCGTCAAGTGCAAGGAAATGGGGCATTATGCTAATAAATGCCCTATTCCAAGGGTTAGTGATGATCAACATGAGCAACCACTGAAGGCAAAGGAAAAAGGGAAGTCACATGCGATCACTATTGGCGATGTTGAATATGACAACGATGTGGTGGAATGATTAAGTGTTTATGTAATGGGATTCCAAAATAATATTGTATCATGGAGTATTGGAATATTTATGTATTGGTATAATGTGGTATTCAAAGTGATTGAGATATTTTGGGAAATAAGATGATATGCGCATAATGAAGGGAAAATGAGAAAATGAAATGTTCAACAGTATTCATGAGCTCATGATTGATATAAGGACTAAGTGATATCATGGTTTGAGTATATAGAATTTTGAGGATTTTGGTATGTGGAAAGTGTTAAATTTTAACTGCATTAATGTTTTCACTAAGTTATTCAAGAGAATACATGATTAAGAACTTTGAATGTTTGTAATGTGACCAACAAAACATATCTTATGTTATATGGGGATCGACGATGGTGTTAAATCTCTGGTAATCGTTTTCACTATGTTATGAGAGTGGACTGCAGTATTGTGGATAAGACTAAAGATTGGAATGGATTATGTTGTACATAAGTTAGTATTGTTTAAGGATAGAAGTTTTTTTCGATATTATTGATGGGATGTTATAGTTTTAGAAAAAGGACAACCTACAGGATGGGCGACAGCCCATCACGTCGGACAAGGTTGTGGGAATCAAACCCACAACCGAAGTGCGACTGGCCTTTATTGCCTACCACTGACCTACAGGAAGTCCCTATTTAGTAGAAACTAGTTTAATTATATTTGGAAGTATGATATATGAAGTATAAGTCCATTTTAGGAACCATATATGATTAATCTCACTATAGAATGACTTATGTATATTTAATAACTTTTGCTAACCTTTTGTTTGAGATAGATGGAATGACCCGTCATTCTATCACATGATCTGCTAACACTTTACGAAAAAAAAATTCAACTTCATTTATTTATGAGAAGAATTGGAAATTGTTCAAGGCACGAACAACAGTGAGATTGTACCAAAATAAAGTAAGTATATATTCTAATTAAAATTCTTCAACCTTAGGGAAACAATCTTGAAAACCAAAAATGTTGTCCTAGTGCTCTTATATCGGATTAATCAGATGGTACCTTAGATCGTCACAAATTTATGGATTTGTGATTGTTGGCTTTTCCATAGCCATGTTCTCTACCACTCTCCATCAGAACATTATAGTTAGATTTTTCTTCCATATCCATATTTTCACATATGTGGAAACCCAGTGATTAGTTTATTTGGATAACCATTACGTTTCATACTTTCGTTTTTAAAGATTGGTTTTGGTATTCCTTTTTACGATGTGGGTTTCTATTAAAGAAACTTTCGAATAGTAAACCATTTATAACCCCAACGAATTTCGAAGGCAAAATTTATTTTAAGGGCGGTAGAATGTAACAACCCAAGATTTTATGAAAAATATTCTTTTTAATTTCACTAATGTCTTGTGTTGTATGCTACACCAAAAGGAGCTTTCACAACACGTATCCTTGACTTGCTTTGCATTACACGCAATCGCGACCTTCCTCGATAGCGTGTGTAGTACGCAATAACGAGTTTCACTAAACAGCAATATGCTATTAAAATATTATTAAAACTAGTCGTTATGAATAGTAATAACCATGTTTTAAAATTTTAGAAATTTTAGCTCTCAAAATGGACTTCATTTTTGGATTCGTAGTATCGAATTTAGCCTAAGGTGAAATTTTGGTACTTTTCGGATAACTTTCATATTCTGATGAATAGTGATAATTACTAAATTTTAATTAAAAACATCTTTTTTAATAGAAATGATTAATAGTGATAAATTATTAATTTGAGTGGTTTTAAATTATATTTAGAATATATTTTTACAATTAAATACAATGTTGGTCATTGGATGTAATTTCACATTTACACCAGACATAAACAAGTGTTAATATTCTGATAGTTATTATCTCTTAAAACACGCTATTTGTGGTGACAGTGGAAATTAATTATAAAATTAATTAATGCAACATATATGTTGGGAATTTTGTAAAATAGAAATCATTTTTGAATTCGGAATATCAATTATAGCTTAGGGTGAAATTTTGGCATTTTTCTAAAAAACTTCAATTTTTGATGAATAGGGAAACTACTAAGTGCAAGTTAAAAAAATAATTTTTTTCATAAATCATAATTTTACCGCTTCTGTGAATGGAATTTCAAAAATTCGAAAGACACGGTTGATGTCAGTAAGTAAAATGTGGTTCAATGAGATGAAAATAATTTTTGGTGAATAGTAACTTTTTACTTTTTTTACCACGGTTAAATGTAAATAGGGTAATTAAGGTTAAAAATGATATTAATATTACCCTAACACATGTCCTAATCCTATTGGACAAGTGTATCTCGACCAAAAACAACCTTAAGTGTAAAATATTATCATTTAGGCCCACTTGGATTAGATTAGGACATTTATTATTATTTAATTCAAAGAAGAGTTAAAAGAGTTAAAATCAAAGTTTATTTACTAAAACATTTTTAATATAGGGTTATACATAAGATAAATTCTATTGTAAATATTAATTAGAAATCTAAAAATATTTCTTACATAATGGTATTTTATTTGTAATTTTTAGACATCAAATAATTTAATGTATTTATGACATAAAGATGATGCAGTAATTATCTTATTAATGAAATATTGACATAATTGATGTTATAAATACAAAAATAAATTTAATTTAAGACTTTTTATGAATTCCAAAACATTTCTAGGTTAATATGACTTGTTATAATTGATTTAATTAACATTGTTAGAACTTATCATTCTTTTATGAGTTTCACAAAAATAAATTACTAAATTGTGTCAAAATTGAAATAAAATAGATTTTAAAACAAATATTATATTATTAATTTTTATTTTATTACTAAAAATCTATGGTTCCGCCAAATGACTTATATAAGGTTATATATATATTAATAATAAACAAGTTGGGGTTCTTTTGGCTTTATATAGTAAGTTTATTAACCTTATAGTACAAGAACACAAGAAGACACGGTAAAAGTAAAATTATTTAACTTAATTTTAAATATAAATGATAAGGTTAAAATAGGAACCTAAACTTCTCTAAATTATATTGGATGAGAGTATTTAGACCCATCCCAACCTTAGCTTCTAAATAAATCAATTTGGAGCTATTTAAAACCGAATTTGGGTTTATAATAAAATAATATATTTAGTTATTCCAAAGGTGCCCCTCTCATCCCTTATAAAAGAGCACCTCCTCCCTCTCTTCCTCACACAACTTTGAGCCTTCAAGCTCGTCCAACCCCTGAAAAAATATCTTCTCCACTTCCCTAGTATCATCCTAGAGGTCCTCGTCTTATTCAACGACCATCCTTAGTTCTTTAAGTGGAGGTTAAGAAAAGGCGCGTCAAAAAGAGGTAATATCCATTACCGATCTTTTTCAATTTCTTTCTTCGTCAACTTCTTCTTCTTTAGTTGTTTCATGATAAAGTAATAACATAAGTATTTATTATATACTGATATGTTATTATAAATATGAAACAACTCTAATTAACCTTCTATCCATCCTACGGAAAATGAAATCACCGCGTATGCGTACGTACGGAATACCGTCTCCACGCCGTGATGTAATCTATTTTCCGCCACCACCTTAATTGAATGGGTATAATGGTGTAATGAGTAACTATATATTATTATTATAAAGTGATATTGATACTGAAATAGTATACATACACTTCAACACAATTCCACGACCATGGGAAGGATATCATCGCTCGTGTGTACGTACGGACTACCGTCTCCACGACGCGATGAGATTCATTCTCAATGATTAACCATTCATGAATGATTATAAAGTATATATAATAAGTACTAATGAAATATATGACATAATAATGATACTGGATTTATTTATATTTATATTTATGTCATCTACTTAATTCTATTCAATTCAATAAGGAAACGAAAATAGCGTTCATGCGTACGTACGGACTACCGTCTCCATGAACGGTGTATTTCATTCCATTTATCAATATATCATATATATGTATATTCTGAATATATATATTATATATAAATCATGTTTTACATTCTGTATATAAGTAATCATGATCCAAGTAATCATATTAATAATTACAAGTTAAAAACATGAACGACAAATGAGACGATTTTACCCAAAACGCTACTTTAACATGAATTTACAAAAGAACGGGTAATATAAATTCATAAGTGGACCATAAATGATATAATAACAATAAATATGATTCTATAATAAGTAAATAACATGATTTAAATCATTATACAGGAGTTTCGGACACGTACAATGCAAGTCGGACCTAAGGTAAGGGAAAATATCACAATCTCATTTTTATCCGAGATTGTTTTTACTTTGGCATTTACTTGGGTGTATTTTATCATCCACATCCATGTTCCCTCAATATGTAATATTGTTTCCATCCACTTACAATAGTTTAAATCCAATTTTACCCTTCGGTGAGTTTTTAGTAAAGAATATGAAAGGAATCTTTTGTCGTTTTTCGTACAAGGTACTTTTTGACTTTTCCGACAAAAGTACGAAGAATGTTTTTTTAACTTATACGGCATGAATGGATTTTTAAAAAATTATTTCCAAGAAGCTTCCTTTACAAGTTTTCAAGTTTACTTTTAATCAACTTCTTTTTTTAAAGTCATATGACATGTTATGAAATGAAAAATGTTTTTGAAAAAGAAAGGATATTTTCCTCAAGAATGGAGTTCAAGTGTTTTATCAAAATTATTTTCCATCTAAGATAATAAAGGGTTCTGTTTTTATCATTATTATTAAATTGATTTGATTATGTTGTGATGGAATTATTTTTATGAATTCCTTTATCTTATGTGAATTGTTTTATGATGTCACGATGTTTAAGAATCCAATTTTTATTACATGGGTTATTCTATAATGTATGGTTTATGATTTTGTGGCACACATAAGAATGGTATCATTATGTGATGGGTGGGACCTATATCTCCCTCCAATGCATTGGGTAAAGAATTTATATCTCATGAGATAGACATGGCTGGAACGGTAGGTTATACCGGTTCAGTGAAACAGGACTGGAACGAGGGTGACTCGATTTAGAAAGGGACTTTGTCCACTAAGATAGTCTTGGCAATGAGTCTTGACTAACAAGAAATGATTCTCTATGATTATGTGTGTATGACACAAAGATTCATGATTTAAGTTATGATTATTGGGATTACATTTCACTTCTACGATATATCCCATGTTATGATATTATGAGCTCTTTTGCAGGTTAAGATTTCCAAAAGCTATATTCTTATGTATATGATGTGATTGATATTTCTGTTGTTTACCCTTACTAAGCATTTGAGCTCACCCTTTTATGTTTTCTTTTACCCATGATATAAAGAAAGGTTTTAGGTATTAAAAAATAAGATCTTTATGGGAGATGTTGAAGATCTTTCACCATGATTAGAAGATTATATTCCGAGTTTCCAAAGACACTAAACTATTACGGTCCTTGTGTGTGTGTTTTTGTTATGTACTAAGTATTCCGCAAATGTAATGTAAAGTCCATGTAGGTCAAGATTCGAGTCTCTAAAATCCCCACCTCTATTTTTATTTTTGACTTATGTGTCCAAGGATATTTATGTAATTCCCATTAACCAATATTTTAGTTTCCTTAATCTACATCTGTGTTATAAATACATATAATAAATGGATTGTCCCAAGGTGTATAGAGATCGTTCAAGAAGGAACCAAGATGATTCCAACCGTAGTGATACACATATCGAAATGTTGAATGTCGTAACTCATTCCAAGGCCGACACAAGAATTTTACCCTAGGGCAAAGGATATTTTATTTTCCACTCAATAATTAATTCATTAGAGAAGATCATTATCAGGTCATGTGTTTTTTTAACTATTTATATCTTATGCATAATTCATTTTATGGACACAAGACTGAGATGACATAAATAAATGAATTAATATGAAAATATGGAATATAAATAAACATATTATGCATAAATGTATTATCAAAACATGGTTAATCAATAATTTAAAATCCACTTAACTTTAAAAAGACATGTAAAAGATAAAAAAAGATAATTTCATACATAATAAACAAAATCCCTCAACAAATATTAATACATTCTTTATCATTAATTACCTGATTAGGAATGAAAGACATAAAACAATGTGTTTGACCAACCCTAATCGGGAAGCATACTTTTAATGTGGATTTTTAATGATGGTTATGGTTCTGTTTACCATATTACTTCAGGAGAGGTATCACTCACTAGAATAAATATAACCTAGAGGAAAGTTCTAAGGAAATTAGATTCAGGATTTTAGGATCCAGGAGTCCAATCAATGGATCATGGAGTTCCATAATCATAGTTGGATTTATTCCTATAAAAATACCATTAAATAGCTTGAAAACCCATCACTGGGGTTATGAGAAGGGGAATATGTATCATTTACAATATATTTTCTATGAAACTAGGCATTCTGAGTTCAATGAAGAGGGTATTTGGAACTTGAAAAAGTAGTGGTAGATTTAATAAAAACATAATTGTTATTATTACTTTCATATTTTGTGATAAATAATAGTAAAAATAATATACTATTTTAAATTATATAATAATTTAAATTTAGTCATCCACATTATCTCTACGATCTATATTATAGAAATACCATTTTCCTACAAACAGAAACATTTAAGAGTGGTTTAGAAACCTTCGGGTTGTGTGGAACCATAAAGATCAATCTTACATGTGAGATCCCTCAATACCTAGTATAACTATGATGAAAAATAGCGATTAAAATTTCATTTTATATGAAAAAAATGGAACTATAGAGGTGTGTGATGAGGATTTACTTGTCCTTAAAAACATTTAAACAATGCAATCGACATTTAATATTCGATTCTAACATATATGTCTAGATAACCCATGAAACCTCCTAAAAAAATTCTATAGAATGTTCAAGTATATCCATGAAATTTTCTAGGAGAGATAAATACATGGACATTTTTAGATCTCCAAGATACTATTTTAGAGAATACTTGTAGAGGGTGTTCTATCTGGGCATCATGTAGTCAAGCTAATTGGATACATTAGGAACATAATGGTTCTTGGTTTAAAAAACCTGATGAACTCTACACTGATCTCATTCTTCCATCACTTCCCTTGATTTTCTATCTTTATATTTAGTTTTAATATGAAAAACTCTGAGAAGTCTCTCCTTGATCTGCTTACTCATCTTCACCATGTAAATAAGAAGATTAAGTGAAAAAATAATGTTATTTAAATGATGAGAGTTTCAACAACATAAATTATTTTCATATGAAGAAAATATTAAAAACAAAATAATGACCAGTAGTTCAAAACACATAGATATTTATGTAGTTTGGAAAAAATCCCTACATCAATAGAGAGGCAGAATCACTTCACTAAAATCCGGAGTTGATTTTTTGAGATATAATCATAGTATAAAACATAGAAAATATAGCTCAAATGACATAATAATGAATATGATTCATTGTTTCAATAAATTCATAGTACGTACATTGTGCTATAGTGCCGTAACCACAGAAGTTAGCCCTGCTACAATTTTGGAGTCCAAAATTCTACAGTGATATAAAACCACTATCTCCAAAGTTCAAGATGCCATTATGCCCTATCAGGGAAATCCCCGAGCATGTTCACAATGCCCTTACAAGAAAAAAAATACCAATGGGAAAGAAAGGTATCATGATGATGACTATTTTATATATGAAAAACAGGGACGCATGAAGAAAAAACCGTACAAATGTAAAAAATAAATTGGATTCTCTATGTTCATTTTTTATTGATGGAAATTTATATGTTTATAAGAAAGTGGTATTAGAAACATCTTCAGCTCACATATGTATTCAAATACAAAATAAAATGGTATTAATAAAATCCAACTGAAGGGAGGTAGATCAATGAGCTGTTAATAGAGATAAACTAGCTATTGTGGATATTAGAGACTACCATCTCACATTTACAAAGATAATGATCTTAGTTTTGAATTATTGTTATTATGTTCAATATTTTAATAAAAAATTATTTATTTATCTAGACATGGTGCAAAATGATTTTTTTAAATTTAGGAATAAATGTTTTTATTTTATAATGGTAACATTTTTAAAATTGTGACACATATAAATAAGTGTCTTTATGTGTTCTATTACACAAATCATGTACTGTAAATCAACAATGAATCTACTTCATTGGATTCATACCACACCCAACATTGGAATCATAGACTAGGTCATTTGAATGAAAAATGTTTTAATAAATTACTCCAATATGGATCTTTATATTCGTTTGAACAAAAAACACTTGTTGCATGTCACACATGTTTTTAAGGAAAAATTACCAAATCCCTAGTTAATGGGAATGATGAAAGGAATAAATAACTTATTGAATTTGTTCATAATTTCGTGTGTGGAATATTTCTTATTAAAGTAAGGGGTTTTAGTCATACTTCATAAATTTTAATGATTTTTATAGTATATAAGGATATGTATTCTTGATGATGTGAAAGTATAATTCATTTGAGAGATTTGAGGAATACAAGAATGAAGTTGAGAACTAGCTTGGTAATGAGATCATGAAACACCAAATAGACCATGGTTCAAAATATATTAATCAAGACTTCATTGATTATTTATGGTAGTTTGGGATCCTATTCCCAGTCCCTCCTTATACACCTCAATGGAATGGTGTATGAAAGTGGAGGAACTACACCATGTGGACTTGGAGAGATCAACAATGACTCATGTGAGCCTTCCATTATTCTTTTGGTTATAAACATTATGGACAATAACAAATATACTAATTGAAGATCCAAAAAAAAGAATCAAACAATATACCATACCAATTTTGAAAAAGAAATATATCGGTATTTTCATTCATACATGTGTGGGTTAGTGAAGCCTTTGTTAAGGCCTCTTCAGGCAACAAACCTGAACCCTGAGACTCAATGTGTAACTCTACGGGATACCCTATGGAATTAAGGAAGAATTACCTATATGAGCACTCAAGAAAAAGGTTAGTAGTGGAATTACATTCCATATTACTTATGAGAGAGATCACATCAATAATATATAGTGGGATAGAGATATATTTTTATGATGTTAAGGCTCAAGGTATACAAGATTTTTCACATTAAAAAATTACAAAAATTCCCATGGAAGATGATTTTCTAGATATCCATTTATTATTTATGAGTAAAAGAGAAGACAATGAACCATAATGATATCATTTTTGAGTCACCGAGGATTGTGACTCATTATTAGTTGATAAAAATAGTCCTATAACTTACAAAGAAGAAGTAAGTGGCACAAATTTTTCAATGTTTTAAGAATGCATGAATTTGGAAATGAATTCCATGTACAAAAACCAATCTTGGATTTTTGAAGATCCTATAATTCCTGTAAATCATGTTGGTTAAAAATTGGTATTCATGAAAAAATTTACACGCCTGAGAAATTCAATTCATATAATGTTTGGCCGGTTGCAAAAGGTTTTAAATAGTGTCAATTCATAGACCATGATAGAAACTATTCAATGATTTCAATGCTAAAATCCATCAAAATTATACATTCCTATATGACAATCAATGACTATGTGATTTTTAAAATGGATGTAAAAATATCCTTCCTTAACAAGAGCCTATATATATATGTCTTCATGATACAACCCAAAGTTCTTGTGATGCCAAATGATTCCAACAAGGTATGTAGGTTGTAAAAATCCATTTATAGATTAAATTACTTAGGTCATTGACCATTCATTTTGATGAGGCCCTAATATAATCTCATTAAATAAATAATGAATGTGATTATTTTTTTATAATAATTTTAGTGGGAGTGTATTCATTATATTAATATAATTTGTTGATGACATATTACTTATTGGAAATTAAATACAAGTGTTACGATTAGTTAGGGATTGGTTGAGTAAATGCTTCTCTGTGTCTGATTTAGGTTAGAAAAAAATTAAATCTTGGATCAATATTTATCATGATAGATCCAAGATAATGTTCAACCTAATTCAAGTTACATATATTTACATGATATGGAAGAGATTTAGTATGGTACAGTCTAAGAGATAATTATTTCCAATGTCAAATGACATACACCATTCAAGGACGATGTGACCTTAGAAATATGATTAATGAAAAATAATGGGATGGATTCCATAAAAGTTGGATATTTGGTTAGCCAAGTATGTTATGTAAGATTTGGTTTCCTAGACTCAAATGGTTTTAATTTTATTAAATTTATATTTGATGTATTATTACATATTGTTATTGTTTTTCAGGACTATGATGTAATAATGTCCTAGAGTATTTGTTGCATTGATAAGGTCATGATAGTTCCCCACTATGATGATAACCTTGAAATTATATAACAATATTCATAAATATAGTTCAGTGGTTTGATGACATACTATTATTGGAGATATATAATGGACACCGTCAGAAGCGAGTACTCATAAGCAGATGAGACTTCTCTCATGATGTTCGCACTTGGTAAACTCTAAGATATGAGATTATGAGAACAGACCCACTAGTAGGAATTCCACATGTATTATTGTCATTAGATATTTCTATCTATGATCATGTGTAAGGATCCTTAGGCTTTAATATTATAAATAATATGTGTCACGACTCGTGCACTTTGATTTACTGATGAAAACCGGCATGCAAACAGTTTATGGGAAGTAGGGTACGTTGGGTGTGTCACGAGTGGCATGTTATTAATGGATATGTCGAGGAAGGATTTGTACCTTCTATTTATGGAAGTTGATATCTCGTCCCTTTGATTGAAAAAGAACTATCGTGTAAAATTCCAAGGCCATTGTGTAACGATGATTTTATTTCAGGTACTCAAAGAAAGATGTATCAAGCATAAAAGTTGATGACACTATCAAGAAACATATTTGATGAGATATTGTTACAAAGGGATTCTATTACACAATGATCGTTCGTATGTGGATGTTGTTTTTGTGACTTTAATTATTTAACATGGGTGCCTTGACCCGTTTCTATATAGTACTCCTGGACTTTAGGAAATCCTACCTAATTCCAATAAGAAATAATCATAGAGGGTCACACACTATGTGTTTTTGGTGGTCTCGGTTAAATTCTATTTGAATCCATTTAATGTAATTAATATTATTCTAAAGTCCATGGAATAATTTTATTCAATTTAAAATTAAATAATAAATTAAATAAAATATATTATTTATTTTATTGAACATTTAATTAATATTTAATTACTAGTTTTTAAATAAAATCATTATTTAATATCATAAATTATTTATTTATTTATTCGAGTGTTCAATAAATGGATGTGGAGTTCAAGAGGACCGAGGTCAGTTCGGTAGTAAAATAATTATTTTCATGATAGTAAATAATTATTTAACAAGTTGGAAAAGGTTAAAATAATAATGACGCTGCTATTATTTTGGGACGCACAATTTTATTTTATAATTCCGTTTTGTACAAGTTGGAACCCCATGAATGATGACACAGTATTATTATTATGATCATGGGTTTTCTCTATGTCCATGAATGTATTTAATTGTTTCTATGAATTTAAATATTGTAACTGAAATTACATCTATATAAATAGACAAGTAGGCCTATTGTGGCATATTCCACACCACATGCTTGGTGAATTTTGAATTATTGAGCCAAACAATTTTTCTATCAAATCAGCTTCTCTCCCCTCTCAAGAATGAGAGACGTTCTTTAAGGCCAAATAAAAATTGATAATGAACGACCAACACAAGACACTCACTTCTCCATGCTATCACCCAGATAATGAGTGGTGTCGGTCGGAGGTCATCAGAGCACGTGTGGATCACTACTAAAGGGATTTTTGTTTCGATCCTTACAAGCGCAATGAGATAATCTGGAAAGGTAATTCTGGATGATAAACATCATCAATGAAGAATAATTCCAAAGATCTATTAATTTTGTTTCATTATGAAATTATGTAAATTAATTATAAACATAATGTTTAAGATCATCTCTAAAGGTTTCGATCCACTTTCTTCTTTATGTAAATCTTTGATTATATTCTATGGAGATTGGTGTTCATCATCTTATTGATCCTAAAACAATCATTGATCATGGTAAAAATCAAAATTGGGTGTCGCAACAACCACGCTTCCACTACACCCGAAACCTCCATGTGGTGTCAGAGTGGTTCCATCATTGTTTATAAATATTTAATTATTTCATTGATGTCTTACGCATTTAATAATTTAGTTATTTCAATTCATGTTAATGGTTCTGAAAATATGAATCTCATGATCTATTCATCCTCTTTTGTTTTTCATTATCCTTGCAGAAACGATCTTTTCATTTAATTTCGATTAAAATAAAATAGAGGATCTCATTGGGAGGTGCCAAAGCATCATGGTCGTACAAAACCAAGACACACATCGTTTATTAGGCATTACATGCCATGTAGTAAAGATTCATGGAATCAGACCAGTCCACCAAACCAAGTCATGTGTTGGAATCTTTCTAAGTCATAAATTACACTGTGTGTTAACCAGGAATAGGTGGGACACAGTTTCTGGATTACACGTCATGTGGCCCAAATGGACATAGAGTGTAGTCCCTTCAGGTTAAGGTTGGACCATGTACTCCATATATAGCTAACCCGGCTGGAGACCGTGTAATAAGAAACTACATAGCGTGTGGCCAACTGGACACACCGTGTACTCTGAAGATTTTTAAAGTACACTCACATGCTATTTCTCCAGGGGTGTACTTCAGATGTACGGTGAACAATATTAAATTGCATTATTTTGAACTACAAGTCATGTCCTCATCCAAATTACACATATTTGTTAAAATTTATTATTATATTATACAAACCCCTGAGACGTGTACCATCGTGTGGGCGTAAAGCTAAGGTACAACACATGATAGGTGTTTTATATATATGTGTTTAATTTATCATCTGTATAATGTTCATTTCTACTCATTGGGTAGTTATGAATAAGAACTCACCGGGTAGCCTCTAAGGTACAAGTTAGGTACAAATTCAATTTTAAATTAATTTATTTGTTCAATATTATGATGGATGACAATATCAAGGAAATTTAGAAAAGAATTTAAGATAAAATTATTGATAAATTAAAGATGACAATTAATTGATTCGAGCATGATTTATCTTAAACAAAAATGATTAAATAATTGAATTATAGTTTTCTTTTTTCGTAAATATCATTGCATGTATGGATGATAGTAAGCTAGACCAACACCTTTTGATGTAGATGGTTTATTTTAATTTATTTATTTGAATTAAATTTATTGGCCTCCAAGCCTTCTCCTCATTAAAATGTAGTTCACGCATGCCACATGATTATTTTATATAAAAAACCCTTTTACCCCTCACCTACATGTGATTTAAAAAATGGAATATATAATGAATGGAACTCCCAAGATAGTAGAAGAGGTTCAAGCTATAGGTGAGACAAAACCAATCCCAAGATATACAGAGGTGGATAGGTGGAATTTGTAAACACGAACCCAAAAGGATCAAGGTGTTTCTCCCCTAGAACAGGGTTAGATTATCAACCACTATATAAACTAACCATTAGAAAAGATCATGCTCATACCATTTACTTTATTTTATTTCTTTCATTTCCTTGTTTTATCATTATAGATGTGTTGTTTCGATCACATAATTAATGATTTAACCAAGCATGCAATATGGAACTAAAATAAACCATAAATATGAATAAATATTTTCAAGACATAGTTAATGACATAATTAAGTTACACTTAATATTAACAAGCATGTGATAATAATAAATTCATGCATAAGAGATATAAATCCCTCAAATAATATATTAAGTCAGACCAACCCTTCTGTAAATTGATTATTGGAAAAACTCAATAAAACAATGTGTTTGACCAACGCTTGTTGGAACACCTAATTTTATAAAAAAGTCAATTATGAAAGGTTTTGGGTTGACTTAACCATATTACATGAAGAGGAGTAGCCCTTTCTATACTTGGTGTAATATTGGAGGTAGGAGTTGAGGAAATCAAAAATTATGATTTCAAGATATGGGAGTCCACTCAATAAATCATGGAGATGAAAACCTGCAGTTGGAAAAGACCTGCCAAACTAAATACCTTCTAACAGCTTGATGAACCCTTATTGGGGTTATGCAAAGGGGAATATGGATCCTTTCCACTAGAATATCATGGAAACTGGACATTCCGAGTTCAATTGTGGGGGCCATTGAGAATTGATAAAATAGTAGGAGATTTAATAAAATTTATTATTTTTCATAACATATAATCAAGAAAGTATTAAAGATATTCTCTTTTAATTGTAGAAAAAAATGAAAAGCTCATCAACCATACTATCCCTACGATCAATTCAGTACAAATAAAACATCCTCACTGGCAGTAACTTCTAGGAATGGTTTAGATGCCTTTGGGTTATCCTACGCCATGAACAGAAGCCTTATGTGCTTGAGTCATTATTACCTGATCCTCCTACCAAAGAGGCAAGTGATGAGTACATCCTAGTCTATGAGAAATATATGAATGACTCGGTCACCATTCAATGTTTGATGTTATCATCAATGTCTAGTGACCTCATGAAATATCATGAAATCATGGATGCTTCTAGAATTCTCGATCACCTATGTGGTCTTTACCAAGAGAGATAAAGACAAAAATGTTTTGAGATCTATAAGGCACTCTTCCAGAGTAAGCGTAGAGAAGGTGCCCCCGCTGGGGATCATGTAGTAAAACTCATTGGATACATTGAACGTCTGGAGGTCCTAGGATATAAACTCCTTGAAGAATTGGGAACCGATCTAATTCTCACTTCACTCCCTCACAGAATCTCTAAAATTGTTGTCAATTTCAATATGAACAACATTGAGAAGTCTCTATCTGATCTTCTTATCCTCATTCTCCCTGTAGACAATGATATGAAGCATGAAAATCCTTCTATCCTTATGGTGAATAAGTGGAAAGGTATTGTAAAGAGATTTAAGCCCAAAGAATCTTCACGACCATCCATGAAAATTAATATCAAAGGGGAGTCCAGGGAACTTGTGGTTTTTTGTTTCACATGCGGCAAGAATGGCCACTGGAAGAAGAACTGCACCCAGCCTAGAAGTAAGGGGAAGCTTCAGGTGCGTTTTTTATCAAATGAAATCTATCTATTTCTAAAAATTGGGTATTATATACCTCTTGTGGTGCTCACATATGTATCCAAATATAGGAACCATGTAGATTTAGAAATATTGATTGAGGGGAGGTAGATCTACGAGCAGCCAACGGATCCAGACCTGCTGTTATAACTGTTTGGGACTACCACCTCATGTTGCCAAATCAGATGATCATGGTGTTAAAGGGTGGTTTTAATGTTCCTTCTGTAACCAAAAACATGATTTCTATATCCAAACAAGATATAGATGGAAATTTTTTTTCATTTTTGGAAATTAATTTTGCTTCTTTTATAACGATAACATTGGTTTTGGTAGGGCACATTTATACAATGGTCATTATGTGTTGGATTACACAAACCAAGTAATAGAAATCAATAACAAATATACTTCACATGACTCATACCACGCTGAACATTGGAATCACTGGCTACTTCATGTAATAGAGAAATTATTGAGAAAGTCACATCAAGATGGATATTTAGAACCATTTGAACTAAAACCACTTGGCATATGTCATGCATGTTTATAAAAGGCAAAATGAAAAAAGCCCCATTTTGTGGGAAAGTTGAAAGGGATAAAGAGATTCTTGAATTGGTTCATACTGATGTGTTTGGAGCATTTCCAGTTGATGAAAGGGATGTGTACTCATACTTCATAACTTCTACAGATGATTTTAGTACATATGGATATATCTACATAATTAGGTATAAGTCAAAATCCTTTAATAAATTAAAGGAATAAAATAATGAGGTTGAGAACCAGCTTGGTAAGATTATTAAAAAACTCCACTCAGACCGAGGTGGGTAACATCTTAATTAGGACATTATTGATTACTTACAGGAGTTTGGGAACCAATCCTAACTCACTCCTCCTTACAAACCTCAATGGAATGGTGTAATTGAAAGGAGAAACTGCACCTTGTTGGAAATTGTGAGATCAATGATGAGTCATGCATGTCTTCCATTATCATTTTGGGGGTATTCATTACAAACATTGGCACACATACTAAATCAAGTACAAATAAATAAATAATTGGTATACCATACAAGTTATGGAGTGGAGAAGTAACCATGTTATCGAATTTACATGTGTGGGGTAGCGAAGAATTTGTTAAGGCCTCTTCAGGTAACAAACTCACACCCAGAGGAAAAAAGTGTACCATTATAGGATACCCCAAGGAAACAATGGGATATTACCTAAATAACCTCTTAGAAAATAATTTATAGTGTAAGGAAAAACCATATTCCTTGAGAGGGAGCACATCTCCAAAAGATATAGTGGGGGAAAGATAGAATTCTATGAAGTTTTGGCTCAAGGTACAGAAGAGTCGGTACATAAACATATTTCACAAAGCCCCATGGAAGAAGAATTTCTTCTAGATACACATGTACATCGTAGGATTACATGAAAGGTTAGATAACTAAAACGGTGTGTTTATCTAGTTACCAAGGATGGTGACTCGTTATTATTTGATAATAATGATCCTATAACCGCCAAGGAAGTATTAAGTAACACAGATGTATCTAATTGGCAATAATATATGAATTTGAAAAATGGATTCAATGTACTAAAATAATCTCAAGATTTTGTTAGATCCTCCAGTTGATGTAAAGACAATTGGTTGAAAATGGTTATTCAAGAAGAAACTAGACATGGATGGAAAAGTCAGTACCTATAAGGCATGACAGGTTGCAATAGGTTTTAAATAGCATCATGAAATTGACTATAATGAATCCTTATCATCAGTTACAATGTTGAAAACCATCAATATTCTACATTCCATTATGGCTTACCATGACTATGAAATTAGGAAATGGATGTCAAAACATCATTCCTTAATGGGAACATTCAGTAAGATGTCAACATGACACAACTTTAAGGGTTTGTGACTCAAAAGGATGCCAAGAAGGTATGCAAGTTGCATAAATACATTTATGGATTAAAGAAAGCATCTAGGTCATGTAATATTAATTTTGTTGAATCCATAAAAGAATTTGGTTTCAGGAATGAATGTGTGCCATGGGTCTACAAACGGTTTAGTGGGAGTGTAGCTTTTTTCCTAAAAGTATACGATGATCACATATTACTTATTCCAAATGATATTCTAGTATTATAGTATGTTAAGTCAAGGTTGAATCAATGATTCTCCATGAAGGACTTGGGTGAGATAGCATTTATTAATGGTATCAAGATCCATCATGACAGATCTATGAGATTTTTGGTCCTAAGTCAAAGTACATACATTGTTAAGATACTGAAGAAATTCATTATAGAAAAATACAAGAGTGTATTTTTTTCCCGCATCATATGATATTCATCATTCCAAGAAAATGGTTCCACAGATGCATGAGGAAATAAAGATAATGGAAAGGAATCCATACGCATCTTTGATTGGGTATGTCATGTATGCCATGTTATATACTAGGATGGATGTCCCCTATACATTGAGTGTGGTAAGCAGATATTCTGCTAACCCAGGTGACCTCCATTGGATGGAAGTCCAGACTATCCTAATGTATATGAGTCGTACTAAGTATATGTTCCTGATTTATGGAGGAGATGATGAACTAGTCATCAGAGGATACAAATATTCTAGTTTCCAGATAGATCAAGATGACCTGAAGTCACAAACAGGTTACATCATAACATTGAATGGAGGTGCAGTGAGCTAGAAGAGATCAAATTAGAGTTTGGTCATAGATTCTATATTAAAGTCTGAGTAAATAACAACTTTTGAGGCAGCTAACGAAGTAGTTTGGATGCGAAGCTTCATCGATGAGCTATATGTGATACCTAGCAGTAAAGATTCCATCACTATGTACTATGATAATACTACAGCGGTGGCTCTCACAAAATATCCAAAGTTACATCAGCGGACAAAGCACATAATTCAGAGGTATCATCTCATAAGGGATTTTTCTCAGAGAGTTGAAGTTGCAGTGAGCAGTATTTCCATGGAAGACAATGTGGCAGACCCCTTGACTAAATCCTTGACTCAGTAGATACATGATCATCATGTGAGGTTGAGCGGACTGAATGTTTTAGGTAGTTGGCTCTAGTCCAAGTAAAAGTTTTTAAGAGTTTGTGTCCTTGAACCAACTGGTTTTACTTTGATTACATGGATATTTAAGTTAATATTTCATATTTTTCATTGTTCTGCAAAACTACGGTGTAATAATTTCTTAGAGTATTTATTGCATTGATAATGTCATGACAATTCCCCACTATGGTGATAACCTTGAAATTATATAACAATATTCTTAAATATAGTTTTTCAGTTGGATGACATACTATGATGGGACACAAATCATGCAGAACATTAGGTGTGATTACTCATAAGCAGATTAGACTTCCTCTCATGAAGTTCACCCTTGGTAATCTTCAAGATAGAAGATTATGAGAACAAACCCGCGAATAGTAATTCCACATGTTTTAGTGTCACCAGATATTTCTATTCGTGAACGTATGTAATAATCCTTAGACATTAAGATTATTATTAATTTGTGTTACGACTCACACACATTGATTAACTGATGAAAACCGTCACGTAGACAGTTAACGGGAAGTAGGGTATGTTAGGTGTGTCACGAGTGGAATGTTATTAATGGATATGTTGAGGAAGGATTTTTCCCTTCCATTTATGGAAGTTGATATCTCATCCCTTTGATTGAAATAGAACCGTCACATGAAATTCCGTGTTCATGGTGTAACGATGAGTTTATTTCAGGTAGTCCAACAATGACGTATCAAGCATAAAATGTGGTGACACTATCATGAAACCTTATTGATGAGATATTTCAAAAAATGGATTACATTACATAGTAATCATTTGTATGTGGATTTCATTTTTGCAACTTTGCGTTTTTAAACATGCGTGCCTTGATGCATTTCTTGATAATACTCTTGGACTTTAGGAAAGCCTGCCTAATTCCAATGAGAAATAATCCTAGAGGGTCACATATTTAGTGTTTTTGGTGGTCTCGGTTAAATTCTATTTGAATTTAATTAATGAAATAAATATTATTCTATAGACAATGAAATAATTTTATTCAAGTTAAAATGATCACATAAATTTAATAAATTTTATTTATTTATTTTATTGATCATTTAATAAATATTTATTTACTAGTTTGTAAATAAAATATTTATTTTAGAGAATAAATTATTTATTTATTTATTTAGGTGTTCAATAAATGGAGGTGGAGTTCGAGTGGACCATGGTTGGTCTAGTAGTAAAATAATTTTTTGAAAGATGGTAGATAATTATTTAACTAGTTGGCCCATGTTGAAATAATAATGACGCTACTATTATTTTACAATTTGGAATTTTATTTTATAATTTCGTTTTCCGCAAGTTGGGGCACCATGAATGATTACGCGATATTATTATAATGAGCATTGGTTTCCTCTAAGTTCATGAATGTATTTAATTTTTTCTCTGCAATTAAATATTGTAACTGAAATTTCAGTTATATAAATAGACAGTTATGCATATTGTGCTATACAACACCCCACACCCATGGTGAATTTATAATTCTTGATCCAAAAAATTTCTCTCTTGAATCCTCTTATATCCCTTCTTAAGAATGAGATATGTTTTTCAAGACTGAATAACAATCGATCAAGAACGACCGACACAAGACACTCGCTTCGTCACACTAGCACCCAAAAAATGAGCGATGCTGAATAGAGGCCATATGAGCACATGTGGATGACCGCTAGAGGGATTATAGTTTGGATCCTTAAAAGCACAATGAGATAATATGGAAGGGTCATTCCAGGTGATCAAAAAAATCAATGAAAAAAATACCAATGTTAAATGTATTATTTTTTTATGAAATTTATTATAAACATGATTTACAAGTTCCTCTCTAAAGGTTTTGGGCCTCTTTTATTTATCTAATCCTTTGATTATATTCTGTGTAGATTGGAGTTCATCATCGTATTGATATCAGAATAATCATTGATCATGGTAAAAATATAATTTCGGTTTCGCACCCACCATGTTTCTGCTACGCCCAGAACCTTCATGTTTTTCTATATTCTATGATTGATATCACATATTCGGTGATGATGGTAGAGATATATCAAGCTATCCCAGGTGAATACCATTGGATGGTGATCAATATTATCCTTAAGTATCATAGGTATACTAATGATATATTTTTATTCTATGGAAGAGATGATGAACTAGTCATCAGAATACGTCTAAATGCTTGTTCCCAAAGATATCAAGATAATATGAAATCATAGATGATATACCTCTACACTATGAATTTATGTTTTGTTATTTGTAAGAGATCAATGAAATTTTTGGTCACTGATTCATTTGTAGAGTCTGAGTATATTATAGGTTATAAGGTAGCTAAATAATAGGTATGTATATGAAACATCATCTAATATCTTGAGGTGGAAACTGATAGTTGTGATTCTACCATACACTATTTTGATAATATTATAGTAGTGGGAATATCTATGGATCTATGGTAACATCATAAGATAAAGCATATACTTCATAATTCTCATCTCCTGGGATATTTTTTTAGAGAGGTGAGGTTTCTGTGAGAATAATTTCTATGGATGACAATGTGGTGGACCCCTGGACTAAATCCTTGACTCAGTGGAAACATGATCCATGTGTGAGGACTAGCAGGCTGAATTTCATAGGAAGTTGTTCATTCATAAGTGTGAGTTTTTATGAGTTTTTTTTCTAGAACCAACTGGTTTTACTTGTATTGTAATTGTATTTGAAATTCTTAATATTAATAAAAACATATCATTATATATTAATTTTTCTACATAAATGTAAAATAATAATGTCTTATATTATTGGTTACATTGATATGATCATAGTATTTCCTTTCTCTAATGAAAACCTATAGGTTTCATGTAGATATTCTCAAATTTAATTCTACGGATGGATAATATACTATGATAGGAGGAATAATATGTATACAATCATGTGATAGTAATCGTAAATAAATGAGGCTTCTTCTAATGAATTCCTCACTTGATTATCACCAAGATGATAGATTATGGGAACAAATATGCCCGTAAAAATTCTTCAAGTTTTGGTGTCATCAGATATTCCTATCTGTGAGTGTTTTTAATATTACAGAGACTATAAAATTATCATTGATTCATGTAATGACTCACACACATATATTTACTAACCAAAACTTTGATGCCAATTTTTTTAAAAGAAATAGGGTGTGTTGGGTGTGTCACAATTAACATGAAATTAATAGATATGTTAAGGAAGGATTTTTCCCTTCCATCTCTCTAGAAGATGATATATCTACCCGCCATTTGGAATAGAACCACCACATTAATTTCAATGTACATGGTGTAATGATGCATTTATTTTAACTAGTCATAAAAATACCTATCAAGATTATAGGTTGATAACATCAATACACAACCTAATTGATAAATTATCAAGATAGATATATTATATTACAAGTGATAATTTGTATTTTTGTCATCATTATGATATTGTGTTCTTTCTCATAGGTTCCTTGACATGTTTCTACAAAGTAATCTTGGACTTTAGGCAAGCCCACCTAATATCAATGATAAATAATCCTAATGGTTCACCCAATAAGTTTTTCTATTTATCTCGATTAAATTTATATTGAAATTTATTAATATAATAAATATTATTCTCAAGACAGAGAAATAATTCTATTCATGTTTTATTGATATCATTAAATTTTCATGGTAATAAATAATTATTTATTTATTAATAAATCTATTATTTTATTATGTGTATATTTAATAAGAATCTATTCAAAGGATTGTGAATAAAATATTTATTTTATTGATTAATGAAATATTTAATTAAATATTTATTTGTGTATGAAAAAAATTTCTAGTAGTTAAAGTGGACCACGATTATTTTTTGTGATGAATATTTATTTTCACGCCAGTAAATAATATTTATTGTTGAGGGAGTTGGAGTAAGCTATAAAAAAATAATATTGTTATTAATATAATCATTTCTAAAGGGGTTCAATATTGATTATTATATAATATAAGGGTTGATAAACTATTAGATAATTTTATTACATAAACCCTAGCTCTATAAATAGATTGGTGTGTCTTTCATCTAGCGTTAATCAAGATTTTAGATTCATTACAATCAATAGAGTACTCTATCCATTCTTACTCTTTTAATCTCATAAAGGGGAGGCATTGGAGATATTCATTTATGCTCGAAGGAACTGCAAGTGATCAACACAAACAATGCAAGATATTTGACTCATCATGTTAGCACTCAGAAATCTATTGTCACAGTTCAAGGATCAATAGAGCTAATGTGTATCACCACTAGAGGGATTATACCCTTGAATCCTTATATTGCAACAAAATTGTTCCTGAAAAGGGTTTTCAGATTATCAACAACTTATTTATCAAATAACGTTACAAATATGAGGTAAAATTTTATTCTGATCATAAATAAATTAATTATAAATTTAATGTGAAAGATCCTCTCTAGCATTCTTAGTAATTCTAAGTCAAATTAATTTGTGATTTATCATCCATCAGTGGGGATTACATTATTCCGGAAACCTTCTGAAACATTGTATGTTGTATGTCACCCCTAAATTGTATCTAAATAATATTATGGTGCAACTACTTATAGTTATGTTTTCAAGATCATTATCCGGAAACATTATTCACATCATTAATATTGATGTACTTATTCCCCAATCATCCACATTACTATTACTATTAAAAATTATGATTTTTGCATCATTCGATATAATATACGTCTTGAATTAATCACCATACTACATATATGTGCATCACTAACTATACAATAATGCAATGAAGTCTTCATTTATGATGTCTCCCTCAGTAATTTTCATTAATAAAAATAGATATCATCACATTACCTATTTCAATTTATGCACTACATCCACCCTTATAATCATGTCACTAGTCGACTCGTATTTACCGCATCTCTTCAATGTTAGTGCTTTATTTAGCAATAATAAAAATTTATAATGAAGTGTCTCTATTCAAGAATATAAATTTCTTACTTATAGAATATACAAATATATTTTCCACCTTCTCAAATTATAATATCAACTTAATCTACTACACTTATAAATATTGAACATATTTAGAACTTTTTACCATGTATACACACTTTATGAAGACCAAATTTTTATCTAATTAATTTATATTTTGAATATATAAATCTAACCATTTCATAAAAATAACCATGTATATTTTTTATTACTCATTACATTATATATTTTGGCTTATTATTTCCACAATATTTTCCCTATATTCAATTTGTACAATATATCTTAAAAATGGGTATCATATTCAATGGTTCATAGTTATAAAAATTGAATAATATATATATATTAAAATATATATTATTGGTCATATATATCATTATCGAAATTTATAACATTATGGGAAATATAGGTGTAGTATGAAACCAATTCTATAAGATGAATGGTTATCTACTCTGGGATTTATATATAAATTAAAAATACCATAATTTTGATTTCATAAACTAAATTTATTTGTCATGATTTAACAAACCAAATGACTAGTTTTTTAGAATATAAAACATATCTTGTTAATATTTTACATATGAAACCTGTGATGGTAAAATGATTTCACAATGATTTATGTTCTTATAAAAATTTCATATGTTTATATAACAACATTTATTTAATTCATTTTCTAAAAAATTTCATGTTGTTTATATTATTATTTTACTATCCTTAACGCACAAAAATTTAATTAAATCTCAATATCACAATACTTTAATTATTTATAAACCTCTAAAAATTTAAAAAAGAGTTTATCGGGATCTGAAATTATAGTTTTTGAATTCACAATCATTCTCTGAAATTTTCAATTTCGATTGAATATGGATGAAATTTTATTTACATAATATAAATGGAATATAATTTTTGAAAAATAAATGAGGTTTGTAACTAATATTATATTTTACAATGATTATACATGTAATTTAAATTGATCAATATAATTTACATTCACACGTTATCAATAAATACATTCTATACATATCATTTTTGGAAGACATCATCGATCATATTCATCATTACGAAGACATGTAAAGATTGAGGAATTCTAGTAGGAGGATGCAAGTTGTTATACAGTATGAAAGGTTATGCTTCATTTGTATTATATATATATATATATGTCTATTTTGATATATATATATTCATTTGAAAAAAAAATCTCTTATATACTGAGAAAATATACATGGACATGAATCCAATGATTATTTTAGTTTTAGATGGTTTCAATGTTAGAATCATTATATCATGGTAGACAAGGCTAGTAAATACATACATGATCGTAATAAATATAGTGATAATCATTTGGGATTTATAAATTTTTCAGAAAAAAATCATAATTTCCCTCATTCGATTTTTCTTTCTTTATCTCATATTTATCATCATTAGTTGTCTCATTATTTGACTATATATTAATAGTTCCCAACAAGGGTAATGAATTTTTAATTTATAGGTGAGTAAAATTTAACTAACAATTAATTACATGGGTATGGTCATTGATTAGTATACAAAAAATCACACTTAGATAAATTATTCCAATCATCAAATGGATCCCACTATGAATTCAATGATCAGTAAACACAAAAATATTTGTATAGTAACTTCTAATTATATCATATCATAAAGATTTCATGTATACGGAAAATAATAAATATTAAATTTAGGTTCTATATAAAATAATTTTCATCACATTAAACATATTTTTAAACTCAATTTTGATTTCCTTTTCAAATCCACTTCTATTTTCATTTTTTCTAGTTATTTTTTATTTCTTCAAATATTATCTTACCAAAGATGATATTAAATTTATCAGTTCCAATTTATAAATATATATATATATATATATATATTATTATATATATTTTTATTTTGATCTGAATTTGAATTTATTGTAATTAATTTTATCTTTTCATTGGGATATATCTACCTATATATTTGTCATTTATTATAAAACACATTATTCATCATCTATATCTATTAACACTAAATTTATATTTATATAATTTGAATGTTTTCTATCATTCCATATTTTACATTTTAATTTCATATTAAATAAACTAGTTTGATATCCTATAAGAATGTCCATTCAAAAAAAATTATATCATTTTATGAAAGTATCAACAATATTTTAAAAAAATGTGAAATTTTCTAGTTTCAAAACTAGATTATTTGAAATTTAATTTTAAAAAAAGGTTTTTATTTATGATTAATTCTTTTGGATAATTAATAATTACAATCTTTTAAATATTTTCTACAACATTATTATATATTAATTTTCAAAATATTATTATTTATACCTAAATAGTGTTCCCTCCTTTAAACAATCATCTCATCCTTTCTATTACACACATTTCACCCTCTAATTCCTCATACTGACACCTCTATTATTTTTTTATTCTAGTGAAATGGTTTATATATGCTTATGTGTCCCACCACATATAGATTTCTAAATTTTAATCCTATTAATTCTATGAATATTTATTATATACTGAATTTAAAAAATCTTTGATCCAAATGGATTCTTACTCTCCTATAGTCATCCTCCATATTTTATTCGTCAATGCGATTCAATATTTTTTCATCTCTACTCAACAAGGGATACGATCTATGATACATAATCTTATAAAATTCATTATTAAATTCATTTTTTTCTTCAAATGTTCATATTTTTTCTTCACAGGTATGTGTTTTTTTAATATTTAACAAAAATTTCATGGTAGCAATAATTTTTAAATATTTTTATATTTTTTCATACAATTGAAATTTTTTTAACAAAATAATTTATTTCAATTTTATATATAGGTTCATATTTTTTTCATATTTTTCATCTATAGATTAATATTCATGTTTTTTAAAAGATCAAATGAGATTACATTATGGTCAACGATCATTGAGTACTTGGGATTTCATACATGGAGGAAAATTATTTGACCATGTCTGTGTTTCATTATATAGACCTTAGGTCACCAAATGATGAGTTTCTATACTCCCTTCTCTTTTGATAATAGAGAAACCTCATGCTGAGAAGAGATGTAGGTGGGACCAAATCTTCATAACCAATTAGCCAGAAGATTGGAAACACATTTCCATTACATGTATATGGTTAATAATGGTTAGGAAATCCAATTTGATAATGATATATTTCCATTCATTATCATAAATAAAATTTATTCTAGTATATATAGCATCTGCTCTGGAAAAAAGAGGATCCGAGAGAGCATTGGAAGACTCTTGAATATCCTCAAAAATCATTTTTATGTAATTACATTCCACCACTCCAAACTGATAATCCCATTCCCATAGAGAGAGAGAGAGATAAATAGGAATCAACAACAATTTTCAAGACACTTGTATGGGAGGATTCCAAGACATGATTCATGGGACAATGCATATGTTCTCATTTTGTGAATAATGGTGTTTACAAATCTCTAATCAGGATAGAACCCATTCAATCTAGAATAAACATGGTAATTGGATATGGTTGAAAATGATGTAATTTCTTGTAAACCAATTTATCTATGCATAAATACATAATGTCATAATGTTTTACATATGAAGATAGGAAGACCGTGATTCCAGAATCACTGTGAGACTAGGGGTTGTATAAATATATTTATCATTTTTTGAACACTACAAAGTGAAAATAGCCTTAGCCCTATGGAAGTGAATTTTAGCATGCATGTATGGGGGATACCATCTCAGTCATGTATAGAGGGAATATAGGATCATAAAATGCATGGAGAAAAGAGCATACTTCCATGGAACAGACGATTCCAACAAAAATACACCACCAATATTAGCGGACCTTGGGAGGGACCTCCAGGAACTAAAGGATCTTCCACAGGGAATCACCCTCCCCGATATGAGCATTGAGATCCAACTAGTAACTTGATTTTACTAATATTGTACTCAAAATATCTTTGTTCCAATAAATATTTTCATTCCCCATATGAATCTCACATGGATGGAATGGCCTGAAGGCATTCTTTTTTATTGATTTTTGATAACCCCCCTTTCAAGGGATGAGGGGGAACCCATACAAGGCCCATAGACTTATATATTACATTTACCATAGGTTTGGAGACATTACATGACCCGTAGGTCTTAAGGAAATCATACAGACTATGACTACTTGAAACCTCCCCTCACTACAACATAAATCGCCCTTAGTGGAAATATTTTAGCGGCGGGTTATAAAACCACTGAAAAACATTTCGTTAAAAAGGTTTAGAAGTGGTTTATTAAAAACCGCCACGAAACCCATTTATTTTTTTTACAATAGTGACACCCCCTCACCCACCCAAGACGACGCTCTTCTCCCCCTGACCCACAACTCTTTTCCCCTTGATGAGCCCCAACCCTAGATCTTCTCCACTCTCGTGCAGTCGGTGACCTCACCGCCGGTCACAGCTGACCCCCCTTCTCCCCCCAACACCCGTGACACCGGCTTCTCCCCCGACCCCATCAAGTTCCTATCATAGGTTAGATCCCCTCCCCTACCACTGGTGGTTTTCTCATATATAGGTATGTTTTTGTGTGTAATGGTTAGAGGAATCATGTGGAGGAAAAATGCATAAGGTTTTATACAGTTACATTATTGTTGAGTCATTGTCATAATTAATTTAGGTCTATCATCAAATTTTGATGAATTCATTCAATGTATTGACTTTATATATTTGGGTTATTTTGGAAATGTGCTCAGAGGTGTTCCAAGAGTGATCCATACCCCATTTCTTGATGTTACACGGAGGATACAAAACTGTCCCTAAAGTATGACTAATTGGATTAATATGGATTAATTCTATTAATTAATTATTATTGCATTATAATATATGTTGTAATTTTATGAGTTAGGGGATTGAGATGGTGTTGGTTCCTAGAGATGGATTTGATGAGGATGGAAGGAGATTTCTTAAATGGTAACTTTATTGTCAAGGTAGTTTGTTACTAATATTTCCATAGGATATGGTCATGAATTTATTGTGTGGATTGAAATTTCATGTATGTGGGTATGTGACATGAATGGGATCCATGAGTTAGTTACCTTATGATACATGAGGATAGATATTCATGTTGGGTTCATAGAATTACCTTTAGTATGAGGCATTGATTATACAACCATTGATGGCTATGTTATATATGTGAGAAGCTTAACTATAGGGAAATGAAAACCCCAATAGGGTGTCCATCATGTATTTATGGGTAATGTTATCTATAAAGGTCTTGTTTTATGTAATTGATTCTCACCTAAAGAAATGTCTAGGGGCAAGGCTATGGGATGGTATGGTAATGGTCATCTATGGTTTGATAATCTATGAGAACATATGAATGACCCAGTATGGAACCATGTTAGGTTCCATTGCTCGACGAGCAATCAATATGGACTATATGGAAAATGATAGGTTATACAAACCATATGAGTTTGGAATGTGGCCCTTGACAGACATTTATCCCTTAGGTAGGGGTGGGATACCTAGGGAATCGAACTATAAGCAGTGTCTTTATTGCCTAAATTAATCAATTTTTACAATATCAATATAACATTAAAATTTGATTCATCATGTCAATAAAAACTTACCAATCACACTGAAACTACACTAATGATAGTAAGGGAATAACTACTTCCTCCTCTAAATTTTTATTTTTATCAGTGGTCTAATTCTACTAAATTTCGTGCGTGATAACCCTTGTTATAAACCATATTCAATGTGACATCATTGATTCTCTTAGTTAAGGCTTGGAAACCTATTTTTATTCTAGGGTGATCCCTTTTTATGTAATTAAAGATTCAAAAGGTGGCTTTACACTCAGAATGAAACGTCTAGATCATTGTTTAAAAAAAAAGTGGTTTCTTAACACCACTTGATGATTCATGATCAGCCATGACATGTTTTGATTATATTTCATATCAAATGAGACTTGAAAAAATTATTACATCACTTATTTCATGCTTTTTTTGTATTTAATCGGACCTTCCTTTACCTGAATGACATGTACTTTATGAACACATCTACCCCATGGTTCATATCTCCCCCTAAATATTGGGCCACAAAAAACAATGGTTAGAATTATTTAATTTAATGGGAGAGGGGAACCTCTAACATTATTTAGTTGACTAATGTGGTTGGACGTTGTTCACTAACCCTAATGTCTCAATTTAATTCTAATCCTTTGTGGTGGTACTACTTTATATGACCCCACTAGTGGGTGATTTACTATATTTATTGATATAAGAAAACCTTATGTAACATATTTATATATTTCTCGACTAGTATATATGAATCTCTTTCCCTATTTATTAATATTTATGTGTTTTAATTTTTTTTAGTGTTGTGTAGGAACATTGTGATATACATGGATAAAAGCTAGACCACTTTACTGAGGAACATAGATCAGTATATTAAGGATTTGAATGAGTTTTTAGATTTTGAAATTTCCAATTAATCCGTTGAAGGGAGAATAAGATTTCCATGTCATAAATGTAAATTTAGAAGATGGTTAAAGAGAGATAAAGTTTATGAACATTTAATATTGAAGGAATTCCATGGTCAATATTTGTGTTGGATTTGACATGAAGAATCGAATGTTATAGAAAGGATGAGCAGTAATGTCAATCCACAGAATGACCTCCCAAATTCATCGAAAATGGAAAATGAAATGAAAAACATTACAAATGATGCATTCAACACTGCAAGAGACCTCCATCAACATCAAAACATATCAGAACAACCAGATGAGGGTGCTACAAATACCAATGTGAAAAGTGACGTTTTTGAGACTATTGTATAACCATATAAAGATTCTAACATATCAGTGGATCGTCCTATTGATTCGTTGGAGACTAATGTAAGAGAAAAATACAATGAAGAAAATGTGTTCCATGATTTAGATGACGATGGAAATCAAGAGTTTTATAGTGAATGTTTGAATCATTCAAAACATTCTTTTATGTTGAAGTTGTACCATATCAAATGTGTATGTGGAATTAAAAATAAGACAATGTCCATGATATTGGAATTGTTGAGTGATTCATTTCCTAAAGCAAAATCCCTGAGTCTTTTTATGATATGAAAAAAAAATTTAACAGGCATGGTTTGAATTATACAAAAATACATGTGTGTCCAAATGATTGTATGCTTCATTGGCGAGAGGATTCAGATAGACAGTATTGTAAAAAATGTTCTTCATTTTTATGGTAGTCAATGGTTGATGTTGGAATTCTGAATCAACATACTTTCTTGAATATGAATAAAAGGACCACACCTGCAAAGGTTTTGCGTTAATTTCCTTTAATGCCTGAATTGAAAATATTATTCATGTCATCAGAAACTGATGAACACATGAAGTGGCATTCTGTAGATAATAACAATGATGGGTTAATGAGACATCCATGAGATTAACAATCGTGGAAGATATTTGATTCATTAAACCCAAATTTCTCAGCTGATCCCAGGAATGTTCGATTGGGATTGGCTAACAATGGATTCAACCCATTTGGGACTTTGAGTACAAATTAAAGCATTTGTCAGGTGTTTTGATCCCATACAATCTGCCTCCATGGATGTGTATTCAACAAAAGTATTTAATCATTTCAATGATTATTCGTAGAAAAAAATTCCTTGAGATGATATTGATGTATACTTGAAGCATTTAATTGAAGAATTATAGGATTTCTAGAGCAACCGTGTTGAGACATTTGAAGCTTCTTCTAAGACAATGTTCAAAATGCAAGCTGCTTTAATGTGGAAAATTAGTGAATTCCATGGTCATGTGAATTTATCTGGTTGGAACACTTACATGGGTTTGGCTTGTCCTGTCTGTAACTTTGATTTTGAGCCCAAATGGCTAACTCACACTAAAAAATGGTGCTTCTTCTTCCATAAATGATTTCTCGATGCATCTCATATATTTCGGATGAACAAATCAAAATTTAATGGTTTCATTGATCATAGACCGCCACAAAATTAGTTAACAACATCTGAAATATTGACACAACATAGAAATGATGAAATAGAATTTGGGAAGATTCGTCATTTGAATGATAGCTGGAAACGGGTTCGAAGTGCATCGTCAAGTGAAATCAGAATGAAACAATGGAAGAAAAAAAGTATATTCTTCAAACATCCATATTGTGAATTTAATTTGTTATGGCATAATCTTGATGTGATGCAAATTGAGATGAATGTCTATGAAAATGCGATTTCTCATTGCTTAATGAGTATGGAAAGTTGAAGGATCATCTCAATGCTCGCAAAGACTTACAAGCAATGAACATAAAATGCGATCTCTGGCCAGATGACAATGAAAAGTGTCCTCTGTAAATTTTTTCAATGAAAAATAGGTATAAAGATACATTCCTTCAAATTTTAATGAATGTTAAGGTATCTAATGGGTATTCAAGTAAATTATTGAAGTTTTTTGACTTGATGAATCGTAAGTTACATGGATTGAAAAGTCATGATTCTCATATTTTGTTACAATAGTTACTACAATAGGCATTGTGTACATTATTACCTGAAAAATTACATTTAATGTACTAAAATTCAGCATATTTATCAGAAAACTATGTGATAAATCTCTACCTCTATTTCAGCTTGAAAATTTTCAAGAGAGGTTTGTATTGAACCTTTGTGCAATGGAGATGAACTTTCCTCCGTCGTTTTTTACTTTAATGATGCATTTAACTGTTCATTTGGTTAAGGAAGCTAAATTAGGAGGCCTCGTTCATTATCGATGGATGTATCTAATTGAGAGGTACTTTATTTATATTTTTTTCAGTTAAGTAAAAAAAATAACTGAATTAAATTCATAATTATGTTTATTTTATTTCATAGATATCTTGGGCATTTGAAATCATACGTGAGAAATAAAGCTAAAATAGAGGGCTCTATTGCTGAAGGCTATTTGGATAAGGAGTGTCTTAACTTTTTTTCTAGATACTTGGATGATATTGAGACAATATCTAATCGAGTCGGATTTTTTGATGACAGATCGACTCAATCTCAAACACATTAGAAATTTAAAAAATTTCCTATTATTGGCTGATCAGTTGGGACGACCTCAAATGTGACACTGACAGAATTGGAATTATAATAGGCACATAGATATGAGCTTATGAATAGTGAAATAAAAGATCCATTTATTTAAGATTTGTGGATACAAATAAAGATATGAATGAGAGGCCGAACATGAAATTAGAAAGCTATAAAGAAAGATGTTAATAAAGATCTTGTAGAAGGGTTTTCACAACATGTAAGTTCATAAATATTACAGTAAATATGAATATTAGTTTGACACATATATTTTGTAAATCTAATAAAGTATATTTATTTTTGAGATCATGAATACTGATACTCGAGCAGAGGTTTCATAATATTTGAAGTTTCTTGATTGAGGTCCTCTAAAAAAGTTAGGAAGTTCTAATCATGCAAAGTGAATGGATTTAGATTTCATGCATTATATCAAGAAGAGGGTTTGAAAACATATAATAGTGGTATATTTACATTTTTTGAAGTGGAATAATTTGAAAATTTTACCGATATCATTGAATTAAACTACAATGGGGATTTTTCAGTTTTTTATTCAAATGAAATTGGGTCGATATTATCAGAGGTGTTAAAATATATTCCTTGAAATTTACTTCTGTGAGCTTCTCTCGCTTGACAGATGTTGGTTATCATGAACTGCATGATCCATATATCTCATCATTGAATGAAAACATTGTATATTATGTGAGTGATATTTTGGATGAAGGGTGGCGTGTAGATTCTCACATAATACAAAGAGATCTGTATGATATGGGTGATGAAGTGGAATATTTTTCCTCTGAAATTGAATCTAATCAATAACAAGAAGCAGAATTATTCTTCCATCATGATATTGAAATTATTAGGCTAGCAAGGATGAATGATGTGGATGAACTAATGGAGTAGGAAACATACATGATTCAAGGGTAAAATGATTGTATGTACATTTAATTATTCATTTAGCAACCACTTATTTAATTTACGTAGTCATTCAGTATCATTGTTATGTATATTTTGTTTGTTTGAACTAGGCATCTATTATCAATTTTAATTTTTTTTATTAATTTTTTTTAAATATATGTTCTGAACTTAATTATATTTCCTTAAATGATTGGAATTCCAAGGAAGAACTGATACACAGTTTCATCCAGTACTGTGATAGATGATGACCAATCTGTCTCCCTCCCAATGGCATCTGAGCCACCAGCTGCCTGCCCCCTACACCATCTCCCCCAGCACCATCTCTCACACCCTCTATGAGTGTCCCTTTATAAGCTGAGTCGTCGACTTCCCCTTCAGTAGCCTCATCAGTCGGGTGTCAGCACACAACTTCTAGTTCATCACGGAAATAATGGGGGGGTCATTGTTATTGGTACAAATTTTTATATAAATATATTTATTGTACTTTTTTTATACTAACTATTTGTTCATTAAAGATAAAAAATGAAAATGTGGAGAAAAATATAATATGTTCAGATGTGTGGCAGTCCCATTTGAATCATATGGGGTCCTTACAGATGATGTTGTGGGATTACTTGGCCAAATTATAGGCCAAGTGGCAGAAGAGCCCATTTCCATTCCAATTTCTTATGATGATTGGATACATATTCCTCCATGTTGGAAAAATGATGTTTTTTATTCCCAAATAATGTTAATTTTGATACATTATGGTGTAATTTAATTTCATGTTATTAATATGTTCATAACGATTTATTTATACATATGTTTTTCCACATTACAGTTACTGATGTGATAGCACGAAAGTGGATGTTGAAAAATCATGGAAAGAAATGGAAAGACTTCAAATGGATATTGTGGGGGTGATGTCAAAGATACTTCTTGGATTGACCAAAAAATGTATGAGAAGCCACCCAATGGGGTATCCAAAGAACAGTGGAATGTATTTGTTGACAGACATCGTGATGTAAATCAGATGGTATTTAAATATATATTATTATATTAACAAAATTTTAAATTTATACATTTATATGAAGAGGATATTGTATTGAATACATTACTATAAAATTGCATTTTATTTATTTCAGGATCTCTCAAGAAAGAATGAATCAAGCCTGGCAAAGAAAGTCATCCCTCACACTGCCGGGTCAAAAATCTTTTCTTGAAGCCGATCGACTCTGGTAATATTTTTATTAGATGAAATATTTATAATAAAATATTATCTATTTAATATATTAAATGTTTTATTTATCTTTGTTTAATGCAGTCACAGAGTTTAGGGAATGAATCATCCCGAACTGATGTGTGGTTGGATGTTTAAAAAAAATCTGATGGAAGTTTTGTTAATGATCCTGCAATATAAGTTGGGGTATGAAATCATTTTTTCATTATAATAACTTATTATTAGTTTTTACGATGTTAATATATATTGATATTTGATTTATAGGTAAAAATTCATGAACTATGGGATGCCAATCCTGAGCAGTCCTACTCAGTCTCTCAGGACGACCCGATTGCTAAATCCCTTGGGAAGGAGCATCCTCGTAGAGTGTGCAGGTTGGGTTTGGGACCCATAGCATCTAAGGTTTTTGGCATGCCACTGGGGATTTCATCTGAATCTACTCCTGATTTTAGTTATCCCATACCCAGTGATGCTAAGAAATATATTGTTTCTCTACAAAACAAAGTTCAGGTGCAGGGGGATCAGATATCCACTTTGCAGAAAGAGTTGACTTATATACGTCAGTATATTAGCAGATATAACACCGATGGTACTGTATCGACTAGTGGTGAGAAGGTAAATCACAAAAATTTAAAATACATTTAGTTTTAAATCATTTATTGGTTTTATTTTAAATATAAATATGCAACACTATTTAATTTTCAATATAATGTTCTTACAAGTGGTAGCCTGAAGTAAAGATGGAGGTGGAGAGGGTGATGATATGTTTTCATCATCAGACAATGATTAGTTATATTGCTGATATATTTGAGGTGGAGAGGGTGATGATATGTGTTCATCATCGGTTTGTTTATGTATCATTTGTGTCACATAGTTTCCACCAAACATTTTCATAACCAAACATTTTCTTGATTTGTCATGATTCCTTTTATGTATTTTATTGATTTGTGTTGTTTCCTTTTATGTCTTCATTTCTTGAGTGTGATGTGCATATTTTGGACACAACAGCCTACATCAGTCCCATATTGAAGCATTAATAGAACAAACCATTCTCTTTCCAACAACTTTACCATAGTGAAGAATAAGGAAAAAATTAGGTATGAAAGGGATGAGGAATGTCATGGTATGCATATTATGTAGTGTTTTATCATATCTCATAATTATGTTATTATACATAACAAAAAAGTGTGGATATGTAGGTTACCATGAAAGTGTTGAGGAATGTCATGGTAATTCAGTGTTCATGGGATGAGAAACACTCTAAGTGGTTTTGGTATTTAGTTCAAGGGAGAGGGTATGGTCAATTTAATCCCTTGAGAACTGTATGCAAGTAGTGTGACTCCTAGTGTTATGTAAAGGTGACCTTGTTAATGAATACTAATATCTTCTAATTCTTCCATATTTTCATTGATTTCGAAAAGTGATTCATATTTACTCCCTCGGGAACTGTATGTTGCATAAGATGCTATGAGGTACCTACACGTTGTGATGGGTCCATGACACATTATCCTTCCTTATTCCATGGAGATATGTTGTGTAGTGTTGATGAACATTACAGATGATCACTCTTAGGATATGATTGGGTACTATATGAAGGTGTGAAGGTTCATGAAACCTTGTCTCGTATATGATTGTTGAACTTGGAATACTATAATTCTTTAGCTAACACAGGGTTATTATATATTTTTTATTGTATGATGTGGGAACTTATTATGTGACTGATGATTTTAACATGAAAGAAAGTATATGATTGGATTGGATAGATTATTGATGTCTTCAGTGGTAATACAAAAATTATTTGATATTAGAAACTAATATATTTCTTGAAATAACTAATGAATTTGTATAGAATTCGTTGTGGAATTGAATACCGAAATCACATGGTAGTGATAGTGATCACTAGATTATGGGTTGTTTCCTCTAACACTAAGCTTGTTAAAATGATTTTTTTGTTCTTTTGAATACTGGTTATGTTGATTACATAATTATTAATGTCTAAAAAATGAGGCTCACGGGGTGGGTATTTCTCAATGCATCGATAAAGGTCTCATTCATATCATTATTGAGATGTCTTTTTGATTTATGGATAATAGTATAAGGGATCAATGGTATAGAAATTATATAGTGTAAATCCACCATTATTATATTTTTTATTACAAACCATCATTGAGTGAAATATACATATTATCTGATTTTTTATATTTGAAGAATATAGACTGACAATGGTTGTGGTTTTCTTTTAGTACATAGATACAAGAAGCCTATATTCATGGATGTATCTACTCTATGGGAGAGGAAAAAATTATTATATTACATATATATTAAAGAGGTGTTTTGTTTATTCAACTACTAATGTATGGGAATTTGATACATGGGTGGATATTGGACCATGTTTCTGGGTGTCATTTTCATATTATGTTTGAAGACCTATGAAATATATAATGTATGTTTGTTTTGGTTGTGTTGAAATTTTAAGACTCTAACTTGGATTCATAGGGGTTAAAGGTTGTTATTTATCACATGTAGTGGTCTGATTTAGATTATTCTTATTGAATTTGGGTGTACGACATTGGATGTTTTAGAATCCCTGAATTTAACTAGGGATAGGTAATCATTTTAGTGATGATGGTTAAAATTTTTTTGTTGTTCTCAAGTCAGCATAACTTCCAGGGTTCATTGGAAAAGTTTTTTATTGGATAAAATAGTTAATACATGATTGAGAACCCTGACTTGTATAAGGATCTATATGATTCATATCGGTAATGACTAAAATATGTGTTGGACCAAAGCAAGAGGCATCTAGGTGGCTGGGTTGTTTCAATATTTCAAGTGATGTATATGAGAGATCATTTTCAATGGGAGATATATATATATTTCATGTATCATATTTCATTGATCAATGTATTTCACAAGTTATGAATAGAAATACTTTCTATGGATGATAAGTGGTATGGTGGGGTGGTTATAACACCTCGCACCAATGTGTGTCAGTGGAGTTACAGAAATATCAGTTTCTGATGATGTTAGGACCAGAAATGATTTTAATTTTTTTATTAAAATGATAATTTTCATTACATGCACATTTCACATAATTGAGATGGTTTTTATGAGGTGATGTCGTGGGTAGTAGGGAATTAGTGCATGTTTAGGGGGGAGTCAGCCTATATTTCAGGTTGGAAATATTTTGTAGGTTAGAGACAATAGAATATGTTGGGGAACATTAAAATAATTTGTTGGTTATATAAGATTAATATCTTATATATGTTGGTGGTTACGCCACATCATTTAGGAAAAATTTAGTGTGAAAGAATATATGAGACTATATTTTTTAGAATCTAGAGAACCATACCATAGAGAAATGATTTGGGGGTGGTTATTGTTTTTTAAGAGAACCATGAGGGTTATATAAGTGTAAATCATAGGTAAATGTGAGATTAAATCATTATTTAATAGATCATTTTGCTACAACACATAAGCGAAGTATTATGGTTGATAGTTCAAAGGGAAATATCAAACCCATATAAAGGGATCACACATTGTAATTCCTCAACAAATAGGACGATGTTGTGTCATAATGGGAAGGACCGCATCATAGTGTGATGTAGGATAGTTGGGTTTAATTTTATGATTTTACTATAATGATGTGTCCCACATCATGACTACATGGGTTACTCTTTGAGGGTGACCCTGGTAGGGTAGGTGTGTTTTAACGCTTATGGTCACTCTATAACACCTTTTTATATTGTTTTTTATAATTATTTTTGTTTACTTAATACAAAAGACAATATTAAAAGTGATTGAACATTTTTTCCAACTATTGGAATAAACCCCTTTCCCTTATCCCCTTATTTTCACTCTTCTAAAGAAAATATCTACTATTTATTCTATGATTAATGAACCATTTACTCTAGTTTTTCATTAATGGGGGGGGGGGGGGGGGTTGTCCTATCAAATTATGGATTGATAAATAGAAGAGGATCTTAATATGGGGTTTCAGTGAGGGGAAATATGCTGGGAGGAACATGTGCTAACCTAGGACAATATGGAATTCCACTTCAAAGAACTCATTAAGGAAAATTCAGATATGGTGGTTACCTCAATTTAATGTCTTATGAGAGTGTGTATACATTATTATTGATCAGGAAGATAGGACCATACATGATTCATTGGTATTCTTGTAATTGATTATTTTTCAGGGAACCGGTACAGAAGATGCAGAAGAAGCGGTTTTTTTTTGTAAAAGTGGTTTTAGTGGCATTTTAAACCGCTACAATATGTCAGCATTTTTCAATTAGTGGCCATTATAACTGCCACTAAATGACAGCATTTTTCTATTCATGGTGGTTATAACCACCGCTATGGTGTTAATTTTCACATCGGTTTTAACTGCCGCTATAGTGACCCATCTTCCGCGTGAAGTTCAAGATGGTTATGATGCTTTTAACGATGGTTTTCTGGGCCAAGGGCTTAAATTTTATTAGCGGTGGTTTTAACCACCACTAAAAAAATAATCCCCTCACTGGGAAAACCTCTGCTAAAAGAATCATAACTGCCTCGAAATGCACTATCTACGACGGTTTTTAAAAACAGTCGTGAAAAGTATATAACTGCTGGAAATAGTGTCTTGACACAGAATGTAGCAGTGGTTTTAGAAAACTGCCGTTGAAGTATATAATGGCGGTTTAAACCACCACTATACCCAAAAAATACAGCGAATGATGATTTTTTCTATAGTGCCTCCCCATCATCTGCATCGTGATCAGCTCTCCACCATTTCATGGTTGTTCAACAAGAATGTCCATGTGTAGGTGCACAGGTGTGGTACTTATAGAAAATTCCATACCCTATCATTCATCCAAATCTTTTTAGCCCATGCTCTGGTGAATGAGCTCAGCTCTTGAATCCTCCTTTGGGGTGGTTCCTTGTATAATTTGTCTATGCAACTGAAAATCAGGTGGCCCTATAGGCCCTCAGGTTTCTCGAAGACCATGAGGTGGACTGAAAGCCTTTCTGACCCGAATTCCTGGGTGGCCCTAAGTCCTTAAGGACTTCAATCCCAAACTGGTGGCCCAAGGATAATAGTTCCGGCTTCTATAGTATCTAACATTTCCTTCTACAGTACCTGCTAGAATACTCTTACAATAACCCAGAATTATGCCTCAGCCTGGTTTTGAACCTGGGTCTCGTGGATGAACTTAGAGATACCACACCAACTGAGCTGAGGCTCATGTACTTAATGATATTCCCATATCATTCATTAAAGAACCTATCATATTTTTCATCATAACAAAAATTTCTTACTTCGTTAAAGAGGGAACACACTATCACACCCACCCAATTAGGGATTTTCAAGAAAATCACTGAAATACCTTCATTTCCGGGTATCCTAGGGTCCTTAAATATTTTTTCATGGTTCCATCCCAGATCCTCTAGAAAATCCTTAGATCAATAAGTTCGTTTTACCACCATATTATTATGTAGAGGAATATGGGGCAAGGACTTAAGGATTCATCTCAGATTTGCTAGTGCGAAAAGTACTTAGCTTTTAGGATACGATCACATTTGGAGATTTGGTGATATAGTATCTTCAAAAAATTATTTCTCATGAGTTAATAATTTTATAAGTTAAGGTCCTGAAACCCCTTACTTATACATGTTTTAGGGGATAAATTTTTTTTCCCAAGCCATCTAGTGAATATTATATCTCCAATTTCTATAACGCACGAGAAGTTAGCAATACAAGAGTTAATTTGGTTGATAACCAAGATAGTATGATTGAATAGGGGAATGACATATATCAAAATTTCTTGAAACAACACCTTAGATAGAGTTTATTTACAATTTTTAGAGACCCTATTAGTTTTCCATCCTTGAATAATTTTTCAATATTATCCTGAATATTTGAGAAAAACCAAATTTTTAATCAACCTGCAATAGTGGTGAGACCAAGGTATTTATTATGATTTTCGACCATACAAATACCTGAAACTTGGCTAACTCATCCTTATTATAAAATAGTACTCTTTCACTATTTTAAATTTCAAATTTAGATATGTTGACTAATTATGTAGAACCTTCTACATAGTTACAGATCAGATGAAAAATAAAAATGCATTACTCATTATTGGACTGTGAAAAAATAATTTTTTCATTAGTAGAAAGGATATGAGTGATGGGAGAGATTCATTGGAAAACCATTTCCCTAAGGATACATGATTTTTTTCTTCCACTGAAATAAGATGATAGAAAACATCAACCACTAAAATAAAAAAGAAATATTGAAAGAGGTTCATCTTTATGAAGGTCCCTAGATGGGGTGAGTCTCTGAGACAGGTTCCCATTGATGTTGATCCTAAAAGACACTAACTAGATGCATTGAAAAATGAACTCAATCCATTTAGAGAAGAAACCCATTTTTATTAAAACATACTGAAGGAAGGGACTCTCAACATGGTCATAATCCTTTTCAATATGCAGCTTACATGCCATAATACCTCTTTTTTGCAACTGAATGACTTTTTTTAAGAGTGAATGACATCATGGTAGATAACATAATTTTTTATAATGATCCTTTTAAGGATAAATAAACCTGGGTTTTTGAATATAATAGATGTTAACCAAACAAATAGTCAATTAACCAAGATCATTTAGAAGATCTTCTAAGAAATATTTCACAAACTAATTTTCCAAAATCCATATTCTAGAATAGGTTTTATATAAGGGTAATAATGTGTTAATTAAGAGTGGATAGATTAATTATTCCCCACCATGAGATATTTCAGAAGGGTGGAGATATATTTTCCTATAATATGCTAGTATTTCATGATGAAATGGGAATCAAAATCATCCAAACTGATCACTTTTGTAAAATGTAATTGTCTGAGGCCTCATAGAATTTACTCGTCAGTAAAATAATATGTGAGATGGTAGTTCATATCATTTGGAACCATAGGTTTAATACAAGGTATAATTTAAGTGAAAAAGGTAGGTTCTCCTATTATTCAGATCTTCTAGAAAAAAATCATGAAAAAAAATTGATATCTATATCATTGGATATAATTTTACATTATCTATTATTTAGCCTTGATATGATGTTCTTGAGATTCCACATGGAGGACTTCTGATGAAATTATGAGGTGTTGGTGCCACCTTATTTGATGTTGGGTTCATGTGTGTTCATGGACCAAAATTATTCCATGATGTGAGGGGACTTATTCAAATCTTCTTCAAGACTACCAATTCTAGACAAAATGATATCATAGGGGGGTGAGAGTAGTGAACATTCATATTTCATTCAATATTACAAAAGTGTTTTTCATGTAATTAATATTTTAGGTTTCCATATGTATTCATTTTGGATGACACGTGAAGAATGTTCCTTCCTATATCAGGGTATCTAGACTTCTAGTTAGCATAGAACATATCATCAAATTTCAAATATTTATCCCAAAAAATCTTTAACCTGAATAACCATTCATATTTAGATATTCTCTATCCATGAACCATATCGATAGGAATTCGGTATCGGTCTTGTGAGAGAATTTGAAAAACCCAAAAATGATTAGTAAATTCTCTCTACCACAAGAAATAATCTAAATGATCTACAATGTTGGTGCTTTAAGAATTCCCCGGGTACCATGTAAAAGGTATATCAGCATGTCCCAAATCAAAAAGGTCATCCATTTGTGCTTCTTGCTAGAACTCCATCATAGAGACATGGGATATACCGAAACACCTTTATTTTTGTATTGGAACCTAATTTTGTTGAATTCCCAACTGAAGAGTGTGGGTCCAAGTAATATTTATCATATAAAATGAATAAGTTTTCTTGAGTCCCATTTATCTCTCTGGTAAGTTCATCCTTTAAAGACAACAATGGCCCATGAGGGACGTCTTGTTGGTGTATTGCGGTGGCTATATGGTTACATGATAATGATTTAACTCCAAAATTCATTTACTCCCTCAAAAGAAGACCAAGACCACTGAGTGGAAAAATTGGGAGACTAAGAATAATCCATGAAAACCAGTTTTTTCTCCAATTCAATCTATATACTTGAATTCTTGTATGGTTTCAGATATCAATATCATATTAGGGAGACTTGAAGTTCGAAGTTCTTGAAAAATTCAAACTATGAATGGGTTTCCAAGAGAACAAAATTTCTAGAAAATGATTTTCATAAGGTAAATATTCAAAGTAAACCATTATAACATAACACTAATCATAAAGAAGATGAATAATAGGTCAATAAGTAGACCGATCACATACCCGAAATAAAACCCCTCCCATGACAACCCAAACACTACATCGTTTATTGCGACATAAAAGTAGAATGAACTGCTACCTAGGAACAAATGATGGCCAAATAGATGAAATGAAAACCAATAATGAATACCTATAAAATATTTATTATGATACAAAGATACATAGATTATTGAATGATGTGAAGAAGGTGTTCAATGATGAAGATGACTAGTGATCCATAAATTCTGAGGTCTAAAAAAACCTAAACGCTTATAGATGATCCATAGATCCATATATGACTACTAAGTCATCCATCCGATGCCCCATAGATGATCCAAAGAACCGATGAATATGTATGATGATGAACACGTCCAATTTGATGGATCCAAAGAAACCAACGATGCTGAAGATGCAGATGATCCAAATTCCTTAAAAACCAACGATTAGGCATAAACCAAAGGTATTAGAAGAAAATAAAAGTTCCAAATGGTTCTAAGAACATTAAATATCTGATAAAACAAAGAGAACAACATCCCACCAATCAAACAACTGATGTAGTAAGGCATCGATTTCCAAAACCAAGAGAAAACCTAGATGAAAATATGCAAGTTCAAATCTGTGTTCATATTTCTAATCCATATATAGGATTGAATCTTATCCTTAAATGGTTATTGAACTAGACATTAAGTTACCTATAATGAATCATTCCAAATTCTATATAAACAAGTACCTCCTTTTTAGATCCATTAGCATAGAGTTGGTGAATTTTTTTAAACTCTCAAATCCAATTATTTATTATTGTTTTTTTTATTTTTTCTCAAAATAATTGAGACAATATCTAATTTTAATTATAGGTTTTTCTATTAATTATAATATATCATTCTGTTGGGTACCTTATTTTAATCCCTCAAATTTCATGTGTAAATAAGAATTGTTAGCATACAACATGAACATATTGTTTGAAATTACATAATCATTCCATAAAAAATAACTACATTTTTTATTGTTTCTCCCTTTATTTTCTTACACATGTTATTAATTCTCATGAAAATGCACTAACAAGGTATATTAGTTTATATTTATACATACACTATAAGAAAAAAAATAATTTTTATCATGAATTTCGAAACCGCTTCTAAATACTCAGCAAATTATTTTTAGCAGGGGTTAAAAAAATGCAGCTAAATTAATTTATTTTTATATTTTATTATTTTTTTTACTACATTTTAGTGACAAATTTTGAAAAAATTATTCTAAATTGATGAAAAAATATTAAATATTTAATAAATAATTTTAATTAATTAACAATAATTAATAATTATTATTTATAATTAATATTTTATTATTTACAATTTAAATTAATTAATTATTTTAATTTATTAGTTATTTATAATTATATGTTTCTAATTATTAGATGCTTAAGATAATTCTATGATAACTTGAAAATAATAATTCCTCAACAAACGATACAGATTTTTGATCTGACTGTACATTATAGCTCTACACCTAGTCAAATCGAAGCATATGGAATGAACTAAAAATAAATATAATAGTAATTTCGTAATAATTATTATAATAAAAATTATACATATTTTAAGATAAGTTAAAAATTGAACATGAACTTCAAGAAGACATAAATTTTGATCGGAGTTTCTATTTGATCTCTACCACATATAAAATCAAAACCTCGAATGAACTCCAAATAATAATATAGTGGAAAGATAGTGGCCATTTATTTAAATAAAAATAGTTCTAAATGGAAGTCAAAATAGAGTTTTTTGTACATACAATATTATTGAACATTTGATTTGATTTCAGCTTCATTTAAATGTGTCTTTGTATGCTTATTAGGTCATCTATGAATTTATTTCATGGGTTTACATTCCTATTGATATTATGTTTATATAATTGGTGTGTTTATTCCTATTTTGGTGATTCATTATCTCTTATATATATAGGTATTTCTAAAAATTTAAGTATATTAATTTAAAATTATATATAATTGTATGAATGCATAAATATTTTTATGGATTTATACATATTTGTCTTTATTCATATACATTAATATGTTGTTTTTATTATATATGTTTTATATATTTTGTGGGTATATATAGATATTTATATTTTCTTATGTTTATATATATATTTATATTATTATATAATTATATATATCTGTGTGTTTATATATATTTATGAAAAATTAATGTGTGTTTATATATATTTATGTAAATTTAGTTATATGTATATATATGTATAGATATTTATATCCATTTATATATATTAATATAATTTAACGAATATTTATAAATAAATGATTTATATATATATATATTCTATTTGTTGGTGCGAGTGTGTCTCCATGCTTGTATTTATATATATTTATGTAAATTTATTTATATTAATATTTATATATTTTAATAATATTTTCAAATATTTATTTAAATAAATGTTTATGTATATATATATTTACTATCCTCATCCTCAATGGTCTGAAGGCCTTAGATTTTTTTGTATAATCGCCCCTTTAAGGGTTGATGGGGAACCCTTACATAGCCCGTAGGTCCAGTGGCATGATTCCCACTACATGACCTGAAGTTCCAAAAGCACAAGGTATAGTTCAAGACCTGAATACCATACCATGAACATTAGAACATCCCCTCCCTAGAATATGCCACATTAATGGATTTAGTTATCCACAGTACATTTCTGGTTGGCTAGCATGTACCCATGCATAGTTTAATGGGGCCCAATACCTATGGAAATTTTCAAACCCTCTTGTTCTACCAATCTTATTAGCTCTACCCTCATAGATGCTAATTTCTCAGAATCATCTTATGGTGCCTTCTATTGTATGGTATACTCATGAAACTTGGAGTTCATGAGGGGATAAATGCCCTATGGCCCATAGGTCCTAGGGGGCCCGATGGCCTTGGTGGCCCCACAGCCTTGGTGGCCCAAATGCCCTCAAGCCTAAAGGCCTTTGGTGGAATGAATTCAATGAGATTCGTTGGACCAAACCAGTGACTCGATGGCCCAAATCTGATGAATAGTTCCAGCTGCTATTGTAGAAAACAGCTATTCTATAGTACTCGAAATTTTTCCCCCCCCCAGATTAGAACTTGGATATTTTGGATGCCTTGTATGAGCCCTTACAACTTCAGTATGCGCTGGTTAACATATATTTACTATATGTTATTTATTATATACCACTTAATACATATTATTTTCTATTTATATATTAATTATTTATTATATTTTGATTTATTATTTATTATTTATTTATTATAAAATTATTATTTATTATTATTTTATTGACTTATTTATTTTCATTTTATTATTAATTTATTATTTACACAATATTTATTTAGTATTTATTGGTTATTATTTATTATTTATTAGTCATTTGTTTCTTATTTATTATTTATTATTTATTATTTATTTATCTTAGGGCCTCACTGATGTTCTTGAAGACTGGTTTGACTAACTAGTCAAGTTCAATTATGCAGTAATGGAACATTACTGCATTAGCTTTAAAGACAAACTCACAGTCCTGAAATTCATTTCCCGCAATATTGAAGGTAATATTCATTCAAACCCAAAGTAGGATATTTTGGATTTATCATGAAAATATAGTGTATATTATAATTTTGTGGATATTGATGCTTTGTCAGCGGATGAATATCATGAACCAGAATAGAAAAAACAATAATGGAGGTGAGTTCATTATCATTATTGTATGGGAAAGCCTAAGAAAATGGGTGTTAGATGAAAATACATGAAATGATTTGGAGAATTCATTTTCCCATTTTTCTTGAGATAGGAAATTTATATCATGTGTGAGACATTAAATATTCCATTGTTTTTCTTCACTTTAATAAAGGGGTCATTAACCTTAATTTTCAATATGAAATATGTATTTTTCATGTATTTTTTATGTATTATTTGTTATTTTTCAATTATTATTTATTATTATTATTCATTAATATTATGATATACGTATATGTATGTTTTTGTATATTAATCAGTATATTAAATTATGTTTACTCATCCTATGAAGAGCTTGCTAGATTGGTAAAGTCTTTGTTGAATAACCAAGAGGTATGTGGTTCAAATCTCACCCCACACATATATTTGGTGAATTCTTATAATGCTTATGCATTTATCAAATAATAAATAATAATAATTTATTTATTTATTTAAATAAGTAGATAAAAAAATAAAAAAATGAAAAAATAAATGCTAAAAAAATTTCATCGGTTCTAAAAATCCATCAAGAAATGTTTATCGACATAAAATTTAGTGTAGATTTTGGAAACCCATAGTGAAACAGTTTAACAGTAGTTTGAACCACATCTAAACAATAATAAAAACACCAATAAATGAATTTATTGTTGTTGTGATATATATATATATATACTTATATTAGTTTGGGGGGTATTTTTGGCATATATTTATTCAAATATATACTAGAAACAAAAACTCGAAATTTCTGATATAAATTTTCATCATTAATTTCCCAAATATATGTACTAAAAATTTATGACGTAAATTTTCATTAGAAATTTAAAATTTAATATAAAATTTATATTAATATTAGTTTTTGTGTTTGTGTTTAATTTTCAATAGAAACTTCTATTGTTTATGATTTGTGGTAAATATACACGGGAAACTTTCACTCAAAATTTTCAGCAGAAATTTAAAGTTTTAATTCCCATTTTAATGTTTCCTAGAAAATTCCCAATGTAAATTTTAATTGAAAATTTAAATTTAAATTTGTGAATGTATATATGTATATAATTATAGTAATATGAATTTTTTTATGTTTTTATGTGTATGCTAATATTAATATATACATGTTTTTATATACAATGAACGCATATATGTTTTTACGTATGCATGTATGTATACACAAATTAAATTCAGGAAATGTTTTCACAAAAAATTAAATTGTATATTTAAATTAGGATATATATATATAAACACACACACATATATATATATAGATGTGTGCACACACAGAATGCATAGAAAATATACAAAGAAAATTTTCATTTGAAATTTATGTGAAATTTTGAAAAACAATATTAAATTGGAAATCTAATCTAATACTTTTTAGTGAATTTTTTTAATTTAATTTTCAAAATAACAATCACAATTTTTGTTGATGTATTAATATATTTTTGTTTTTAATTTTATTTGAAAGCTTTTACTACAGATTTTTCCCACAGACATTTTTTTTGTCATGGGAAATATTTTACATCTGTTATTTTCCCCCACTAATTGGTGGGGGTTGGATCTAAACATTACCATTACCTCTTTATTGGGAAAAACCTATAATGGTTCTAACTATATGCACATCACCTTTCTCTATTAAATGGTGGACCATAATCCACAGATCCCCATAGATGGCGATCTTCCAATTCCGCTACTCGTGGTCTTCATTTCCTTGTAGAAATTTTCAATAAATGTTATAGTGAACATTTTCAATGAATTATTTGTATGAAAATTTATATTTCTTAATTATTTATTAGTATAAGTGAATTATAATATTCAGTGCAAATTTAAAAAGAAAATTCGGCACATAAATTTTATCTTCAAATTTTTTTAGATATTTTCACCTGATATTTATAGTGGAAATTTTAATTTCTAAATTTATATGAAAAATTAAATTATCTTTTTACATTTTAATATATTTGTACTTAAAATGTAAACATGTGTTTTTTAATAATTTTTGTAGATAAATTTATAGTATAAATTCTCAGGGTAGAATATCACAGAAAATATTGTACATAGATTTAAATTTAAAATAGTAAAACTAATGTACAAATTTATAAAGTATGTATGTATGTATTAATATATTTATACATGTATGTCTTTATCATCATAGGAAATTGAAAATTTTTACTACTAAATTTCATTGGGAATTTTGATTTGGGTTCATGATGTCTTCACTAGAAATTATATTCCATGTTAAAATTTTGTCCAACTAAAAAAAATATTTAGTGTGCTTTTTTAATAAATATATTTACTAGAATGGTTAATTTTCCTTTGAAAATTGAATTTATTATCGAAATATCCACTAATAATTTGAAATTATCCCCTTGAAATTTTATAAAAAAATTTATTAAAATCTTATTTATAAAACCATTTCTATATTTATATATACATATGTGTAGATAAAAAATATAAATATATATTAATACACCTATCCTTATAGGAGTTTGGGTATCCTCTTTGTAGGAGTTTATTCTTCGGGTTCTCCATGTTTTGGAAACTGGTTCCTTGAGGCATCAGTTGTATGGTTCCTATGAAATTTTTATGTCGATTTACAAATATCATTGGTGTTTTTAAAACCTATTTGATCATTCAGTATATTCTTCTCCCTTTGGTATTCACCATATCAGGGGTTTATTTTTTGAATTTTTGTTTACCCACATCCTCAATATCCTTGTATACTTCAAATCGTTCAGATTAGATGTGTTCATCATCGAAATTTTCACTGGATTCGTGAATCATCAGTGGAGAATTGAACATGTGGATATGTTTTTCACCTGAGGATCTGTGGATATTGTGTTGGAATTCCATTTTTTGGGCCTGTGGATATGTAGATTATCGGACTCCATCATCATCAGAATTTTCTTCCAAGATGTGGATCATCTAAAGATCTATAGATCATTTGTCTATCTTTGGACCTCTGTAATGGTTCTTCTTCTTCATTGGTATTATTTTCTTCTTTGTGGATATCCTTAGTTATTTGGAAGTGACAACTTCTTCTTATTTTCCACTATAATCAGTGCAGTGATGGGTTTTTCACGGGAGCACAAAAGAAATATTGTTACAAAGTGAGAAGAACGGGGGAGCACAAAGACCTTCTGTTCCTTTGTTGTATTTTAAATTGGAAACACATTTAGAATGGATTTAAAATTTTGGATATTCTAGAAACTTGTTTAAATGGATTCATGGAATTTTGAACACACCTGTATCACAGAGCAACTGGATGTAATTTTTGGTTTGGATGACTTGATTATCAATATAAATTACTTCCACATATCTCATCTGGATCCTACCATATTAAAACATAGTCTAGTATTTATAGAAATCTTGACGAGGCCTAGGAAACCAAAGCAATGAATGAACTTTTACATTCGAGAGCTTCTGGGAAATGGATAAGGTGTGAAAAGAAGTGATCTACATATTCTAGACGTTTGGGGAACCTTGCATCTAAAGGAATACCCATCGAGTGAAATCCATGTTAAAATGTTTGTGTATTTGAAAATTTTCCCTTTATGACATATAGTGTGACTCTATAAAAAGAATTCCAATCGAGTTGTACTCCCACTCCTTTTTTATTTTTTTATCTTTTCAATCTCAACACTGAAGTGGACCTAGATACGACACTCAGAATTAAATAATGTCTTTGGTCTTTACATGCCCGAAAATCCCATATAAAAGACAACAATTCCAATTCATTTTATTTTCATCAAAAGGCCACTATGAGGATACATATGAACTATAACTTCTGGATCAATAATTATGGGACCAGAATCATCTCCAATTCCCTGAATAGTTGGAAAATCTAGTTTACCTGAGATGATTCCAGGTTTATAAAAAAAGTTATCGTTGGATTGAAATGCAATAAAAAATGCACCTGTTAAATTTTTTACAAAGATCCATTTTTACCCACTTCTATTATTACCACCATACAACTGTAATACATCACAAAAAAATTTAAAAATTAAAAAAAAGTATCAAAAACATAAAAAAATATCAAAAAAACACTGAATAATAAAATTCTATTTAAAATGAAATAAAAACACTATAAATTAGAAAACAATTGAAAAAATATAAAAAAGTCGATATAAAATAAATATAAAGAGAATTCATAAAAAACATAAACATATCAAAACCAATAATTAAATATAAAAAACATTGATATAAATTAATATTTAAAACATATTAATTTATAAAGAATTTATAGCATTGAAAAATATAAATTTCCTATAATTTGTTATTTTTAATAATATATCATTTTTGTATTTCTTAAACAGTATTGTAAAAAACTGTTAATCTTTGTAAGTTTAAAAAATAATTTTTATGAAATAAATTAAAAACAGGTACATAGAAAATGGTAATAAAACATTATTATATTTAAAAGTTAAATAAAAATATTTTTTGGAAATAATAAAATTTTCTCAAATAAAAAAACACATTATTTTATAATTGTTTAACAGTTTTAATGCTGTAATTTTTTAAAGGCATAAAAAGAATATATTTTATAATCGAACTAAAAATAAAAAATACCAATTTCAACAAAAAATAACATTTCTATTAAAAGGTAAAAACGAAAATGAAGAATTTCCAATATAAAAAATAAATAAAATAAAAGATAAAAAGGTAAATTAAATTTTAATGAATGTATTTATATTAAATGAAATTACATATAATTTGTAAGAAATATTTTTCATAAATTTTATAAAAAAATATAGTTTACCATTTAAAAATATATATAATACATGAATATAAATGTAAATAAAATGTATATATTTAGGAAGATCTAGTGTAGTTTCTAGTGGAAGTTTCAGTGAAGGTTCTAGTGTATTTTCCAGTTCTAGTGGTGGTTCTATTGGAGGATTCAGTAGAGGTTCTAGTGGAGGATCCAGTAGAGGTTCCATGTTCAAGTTGAACTCCAGTGGACGTTCCAGTAGGAGTTCCAGTGGATATTTCAGTAGATGTTCCGGTGGAGGTTCCAGTGGACGTTCTAGTGGAGCTTCCGGTGGAAGTTGAAATGGAGTTTCTGGTGAAAGTTCTAGTAGAGGTTCTAGTGGAATTTCAAATTAAAGTTCCAATGGATGTTCCGAAATACATCAAAAGTATATATTTATTAAACTATAGAATATATTAATTAAAATTAAATTTATTAAATATAATTAAATTAAAATCAATTAAATATAATATATTGAATTTAATTTATTCTACATCTATACTAATATTAATTATAAATATATTAAGAGGAAGTTTTAGTAGAAGTTCTAGTTGAGGTCCCAGAGGAGGTTTCGGTGGAGGTTCCAGGTTCTAGTGGAACTTCTGGTGGATGTTCCAGTGGAGGTTGTTGTGGAAGCTCGATTAGAGGTTCCACTAGAGGTTATCGTGGAGGTTCTAGTGAAATTTCCAATTGAAGTTTCAATGGATGTTCCACAATACAACAAAAGTACATATTTATAAAACAATAGAATATATTAATAAAAATTAAATTTTAATAAACATATTTATATTAATTTCAATTATATATAATATATGTAATAAATTTTATTCAACATCTATACTAATAACAAATATATATCTATTAAGTGGAAGTTCCAGTGGAGGTTCCAATGGAGGTTCCGATTTAGGTTCTGGTGGAGGTTTCTTGTTCTAGTGGAACATCTATTGGATGTTCCACTGGCGATTCTAGTGAATGGTCCAGTGGAGGTTCCACTGGAATTTCCAGTGGAGGTTCTACTGGAATTTCCAGTAGAGGTTTTAGTGGAGGTTCTAGTGGAATTTCTAATTGAAGTGTCAATGGATGTTCCACAATACCACAAAAGTATATATTTATAAAACTATATAATATATTAATAAAAATAAATTTTATATAAAAATATTACTATTAAATGAAATATATGTAATATATGTAAAATATTTTATTCATTGTCTATACTAATAACAATTATAAATCTATCAAGAGGATGTTTTAGTGGATGTTTCAGTGGACGTTTTAGTGGAGGTTCCACTGGATGTTTCAGTGGATGTTCCAGGATCTAGAGGAAGATCTAGTGAATGTTTCAGTGTAGGTTCCAGTGGAGGTTCCTGTGAAGGTTCTAGTGGATGTTCTAGTGGACATTCAAGTAGAGGTTCCAAGGGAGGTTCTAGTGAATGTTCTAGTGGAATTTTGAAATTAATTTTCAATGGATGTTCTAAATTACAATAAAAGTATATATTTATAAAACTATAAAATATATTAATAAAAATTAAAATTTAATAAACATATTTATATTAAATGAAATTATATATAATATATGTAATATATTTTATTCAACATCTATACTAATAATAATTATAAATTTATTAAGAAGAAGTTTCATTGGAACATGGAAAACAAATATTTCTTAAACATTTAAAAAAATTACATTACTTTGAAAATATCAAAGCAAATTTATTAATTATAATCAAATAATTAAAAAATAAATTTTAAAGATAAATTATTGTCTTTTGTAATTGACATAATTAAAATTTAAACAAAAAATTCATTTCATTTACAATAATAATTTTATTTACAATACAATAAACTCACTATTCTTTTATTCATTTAAAATAAATCACTACTTTTATGATATCAATTCAAATTGATTAATTTTCTCCTAAATAATTAAAAATCTATTTGTATCCCATATTTTTTAGTTCTTTTATTTAAAACGTAATGTATTTTTTTAAACAAAATTTTTTAATTACAAATATAATTTGTTTTGAAATATAATTAACTCATTGATATTTAATTTTTTTTAAACAAATTGACACAATTAAAAATATTAACTAAAATATGATGACTTTATTCAAATAATAAAAAAACTGAAAACACATATTATTTGGTCAATTTTAAGAAGTGCGTAATATTTTTTTATATAGGACAAATATAATTTCATTACAAATATCTTCAGTTTAAAATATATCACAATTATTATTATTTGTTTAATATATAATATTATATTATAAACTAAAAATAGGGAATTTCATTTCTTGGAGAGAGGGAGATCATCTCCCGCAATATTTTGTTTCTGCAAAACCAATATACCCTTCATTTTGTTCCCTTACCCGATCAAGCCATTTGGAAAAAATACCACCTGTCATCTTCTCAGTGTCACTGGAAGATCTGTCATTTTGTGTTATTGGAGATGATAACACACGCTAATTATGAAGGTATACCTATTTATGATGAGAAGGGGATCCCTCATCTTATCAATATTTTGTATCAATAACTCTTTATGGTGAGAAAAGTTTCTGATGTAGTGTAAATAAAATAACTAATTCCCCATCTAACCTTCAAGAGAAAGAATTTCCTAAAGTAAGCAGGCAGATTTTCACGGAACAAGGCACCAATTAAAATGGCGCCTATGGTGAGAAATCATTTAAGAAGGTTCCAAACATTTAAGAGCCTTCTTTAATTATTTTTTTAATAAGGCGCTAAATCTAAAAGCACCTTCTTTGTTAAAAATATCAAGAATGCGCCAAATTAGAAGGTTCCTTCTTGGATTTTTTTAGATTTTAGATATATATATATATAAACTAAACAACTAAAAAATATTTATTTTTTTATAAAATAATTTGATCGATGATGTAATTAATAATAAGTATATAATTATTAATAATTCATAATAGTGAATTTAAATAATATATTAAATAATATATTTAATTATGATATTAAAAAATAGTAATATTTAAAAATCTAATGAATATTAATTATTTTATAATTAGATTAGTTAATATTTTTAATATTGTTATTGTTATTAATTATTAATAATTATTATTAAATAATATTTTTTTAATTTAAATTATTTTTTGTTAATTATATTTACAAATAATAATACTATAAATAATAATGTTCATCAAGTAAATAATTGTATTATTATTGAATAATATTATTATTATTAAGTAATCATCTAATTATAGTGGCTTCATAAAAATAATATATTAATTATATTTTCTATTGTTATTATTAAATAATAATTCTGTGCATATATTCATTTATACTTATTGATTATTTATAATTAATAAAATTATTAATTATATTATTAACTAGTGTTATTAAATACATAAATAACTAAATTATATATAACATTTAAAATAATTATTTTTTATTAAAAAATTAATTATATTACAATTATGCTTATTATAAGTGATTAATAATTGTATTATAAATTGTTAATAAGAACATTATTATTATCAATTATATTTTATATATTAAATTTTTAATTAATATTTAGTTTGAATTATATTATTTATTAATTTATTAGTGACATGCTGAATTATATTATTCACATCATTAATCATAATCATTAGTGGAATTCTTTTCAAATAATTTAAAATATTATTGTTATTTATTAAAAATGTAATTAAGAATATTTTGCAGTATCAATAAAAATAATATTTATTATTTATTATTTTTTTGAAATTAATTTTATTTTCAATTAGTTTTTATTTGTACAATCAATGTTTTAAAATTTATTTAAATTTTATTTATAAAATAATTTATACGCATAATTTTGTTGAAGGGTAAATGTTGTATTTTAAATAAATAATGTTTCTGTCATGTAAATTATTTTTGGTTTTTTTATTTCTTCAATTCTTTTTATTTTCGACTATATTTTTTATGTTTAATCACTGTTTTATGTTTCATTTAAATTGAACATAAATTTTATAATTTTTTGGCATCCAAAGTCACTTACATGAAACATTATAATGTTTTAAGAAGATGTAGTTGGAAGCCTGTAATTTATAAAATATACATAAAATGTAAGTGTAATTTAAAAAACTAAAAAAACAAATCAAAAAATAATTGACAAATAAAAATAATTTAATAAGAAACAATAATAAAAAAATAATTTAAATGGCATAAAACATTTTTCATTCAAAACATAACATTTGTACATATAAATTAATTTTACAGCAAATGTTTTCCATGTAAATTATAAAAAAATTGTTTATTATTTTTTTAACATTCCATTTATTTTAAATTGAATTTTATTAAAATTTACTTCTTTCAATTCCATATAGATTTTATTTATACTATATTTTATGCACATATTTTTTTAAGTTTACTTTTTATGTTTTTATTCAATAATGTTGTTGTCATGTAAATTATTATTGGTTTGTTATATTTATTAAATTATTTTTATTTTCAAATATTTTTTATATGTTTAATCCATGTATGAATCTTCATTTAGATTATTCTTATATTTTTTATTTTATAATATTCCAAAGTAACATACTTGAAACATAATAATGTTTCACGTTGGTAACTTTGAATGCTTATAAATTATTTTTCATTAACATTTTTTATAATTTTTTTTATTTTCAGTTTTTTGTTATATGTATTATCTATGTTCTAAGTTTCATGTAGATTGGTCTTATAGTTTATATTTTATAGGCTTACAAAATAACCTACATGTAACGAAATAATTATGATTGACGATTTAAATTATATACTAGGTTGATTACATCCACCACCATAGAACATAACATCGAGAAGAAGATTGCATTAAATAACAAGTCTGAGGACTTGACCCAACAACCTGCCCCTCACCCCCCAAACCTTCCACCCTGCACCAACTGTAGGGGTAATAATTTAAATAAAATAATTCATAATGTAACTAATAAATTAGTAAATAATATAATTCAAAAAAAAAATATTAATTAAAATTTTAATATAGAAAATATAATTTTTAATAATATTGTTTTTATTAACAATTTATAATATAATTATTAATCATGTAGAATAAGCACAATAGTAATATAATTAATTTTTTAACAAAAAATATAATAATGAATAATTATTTTAAATGTTATATATAATTTAGTTATTTATCTATTTAATAATAGTAGATAATAATATAATTAATAATGTTATTAATTATAAATAATCATTAAGTCCAAATGAATATATGCACATAATTTTAATTTAATACTAATAACTGTAAATATTATTAATATTTTTTTATGGAGCCATTTTATTTAATCTATAACTTAGTAATAATATTAATAATATTTACTAATATTATTATTATTTAAATGATCATCATTATTATTGATAATATTATTAGTTTAAAATATAATAAAAATATAATAATTTAAATTAAAGGAAATATTATTATTTAATAATAATTATTATTAATCAATAACAATAATAATGATATTATTTTTAAATTAACTAATTATAAAATAATTAAAATTCATTAGATTATTATTTATTACTATTTTTTAATAACAAATTAAATATATCATTAATTATATTATTTATATTCATTATCATGATTTATTAATAATTATACTTTTATTATTAATTACATTATCTATCAAATTATTTGAATAAAATTAAATATTGTTTAATTTTTTGGATTATATATATATATTCATACAAGTAAAATATCAAAAAAAAAACAGAGAAGGTGCCAACTGATTTAGTGCCTTCTTAAAAAAATTTCAAAGAATGCGCTTACTGATTTAGCACCTTCTTAACATTTTTATCAAAGAAGGCGTTTTTTGCTTCAGCGCCTTCTTAAAAATTATTAAAGAAGGCTCTTTACAGTTTGGTGCCTTCTTAAAAGATTTATCACTAAAGGCACCATTTTAACTGGTGCCTTCTTCCGCGAAAATCTTCCCCCAGGATCAACCTTACTTTGGGAAATAGATTCCCTTCAACGAATGATGTGGAATTAATTTTTTTTATTTACCCTACATAGGAAAATTTTCTCTTTACAGTGTTGAGGTATTTAATTTCACATGATATTTCTCCTTGTATTTAACCAATATTCTCATACACGATGAACAACAAGATCACATAGGTTTTTACTCATGGTGACATTCTACTGGAACTAAAATAAATATATTCATCCAATGTTACTAGACCAGATGGTTTCTATGACTTCTTTTTAAACAAATATAGGAAAATTTTTTGGTATAACATTTCATGTCTCGTGAAATACCTTTGTTTGGAAAAGATAATTTTTTATTCCCATAATGAAACCATTATTACACCTATTCAAAAAAATAATAACCCCAACTTTGGTATTAGACATTAGGCCTATCACCTTGTGAAATGTGTCTTAAAAGATATTCTAAATAGTTTGTTCAATTATCTCTACTCTTGAATACCCTCTGTTATTTATGAAAATCAAAGTGATTTTTTCCTAAGATAATCATTTTGGATAAATCCATTATAGCACAATATGTTTTTGACTCCATTAAAAATAATGCCTTTTCTAAATTAGGTATATGGATAGGAATATGAAAATGAAAAAGGCATGTGATAGAGTTAAATAGTAATTTCACCAAATTTTTATGTGTAAATTAGGTTTCTAATCCGATTGTATTTAAGACATCATGAAATGAGGCTCCTCAGAATCTTTTAGGGATAAAATAAATGAAATTCTCTCTCAGTGTTTTTCCTTATTTACGGGTCTTTATTTAGGTGATCCTCTCTCCCCTTTCCTTTTTATTATGGTGGATGATCTTTTTTCAAGGTTAATCTAAATGGAAGCTATGGAAAATCTGGATCTTAGGGTGAAGGTTTGCTGACATGGACCACCAATTACCCACCATTTCATTGTTTACAAAAGACTAAATTTCATAATATCTATCTTGGAAGCATGTTGTACTATCATTGAAATCATCCATTGGTATGATATGGCCTCTAGGTAATCAGTTAAAACCTCAAAATCTACGATATCCATTATTTCTACGGTACCTCCAGGAAGGATTGTGGACCTCCATTTCTCTTCTAATATCTGGGTCATTTATAAGCATAAAAAATTATCATGTTTCCCACTATCATTGGTTGTTCAAAAAAAATTGGGTTTTCCCCGGATTATGGAGTGCGTTGTTAAAATAATAAGGGGTGGCCCAAAAAAAGGTTTCTAATGAAGGAGAGGAAACTCCCATCATGGATATGTATTAGTCTATCCCCACCTATGTGATTTCACTTTTCAAATTACATAGTTTTTTATTGACTAATATCATGCTAAACTAGAAGATTTTTGTCTGGGTATAAATAATGAAAGGAATAAAACCCACTCGATGGAGTGGTCTAATATTTTCTTCCCTAAAACATGTATGGGTATGAGGTTTCAATGTATGTTACTTTTTAATGATTCCCTTTTATCCAAGAAGGTATTATGCCTTTAGGAGCACCCTTATTCTCTTTTCTCTCGGGTACTATGGGCAATATACTTCCCACACACAAACTTCTTCAAATCTATGCTTGGCCCTTGACTATGTTTTTTTGTAATAGTGTTTGAGGGTCTCAAGATGTTTTCAATAAATGAATCTACTAGAGGATTGGTGATGGTTCTAGTGTGGATATTTGGAAATACCCTTGGATGTTGGATATCAATGGAAGCATAGAAACGTTAAATTTTTTTTCCAGTATAGAAAATTAAAAGGTGCACACCCTATTTAAATAGGGTGGTTTTTCATTGTGTACTAATATTATGAATGTTTGGTTTAATGAATGTGGTATAAAATTAACTTTGAATATCACAGGTGCATTTTCTCTTGGGGATGACTAGCTCTGCCAGTGTAAAAACTCATCAGGTTTTACTAGGTGAAGTTTGGTTACTTTCTAGCACTACAAGTATTAGAGATGAATACATAGGTGACATAGAAAATTCCATGGAATATATTGATTCATCCCATGTCAAGATACTTATGGCGCAAGAATGATTTGGTATCCTCCCTTCTAAGGATTTTCTCACTATTTTCCATTCCTCCGATGACCTGTTATGTTCACATTGTGTGGCTATGTCAGAGTCCTCTTCACATGTGGATTTTAAGTGATAAGGATGTGTGGTATGCATGATATAATAAGGAATATTATCATTTTGAGTTGGCTTCTGGATATTTAGTGATGTAGGTGAAATGATCTCCAACCCTCCCCCATGGAGTCGGTGAAAATATTGTGCACCATGGTGTGGATATTCTATGTCCAGAGAAATGGTTTTATTTTTAATAATATGATCAACCCAAGATCCTTATGGGCTGATCATGCTATCTCATGGACTACCACATATAATATAAATGCTAAGAAATATATTTGAAATGGCATACACAATGGATGAAAGACTTGGAAGACTCTCATGCATGGTGTCTTGAGAATCTATGTGAATGAATCTGTTTAAAGTGGATCATTTTCAGGTGTTGGTGTGGTCATTTGAGGTTCCATAGGATCAATTCTCCATAATTTCCAAAAATCCTTTTATTCTATTTGGGCTCCACTATAATAGTATTATCAGGTTATTATTACTCATATAATGTTTTGTTTTTAAAGAGGATGGAGGTATGTTATCCTAGGATCGAACTGCCTTCCAATTCTCTATTTCATCTCATCCATGAAGAACGACCTTAATCTGTTTGAACCATTAGTTAAGAGGATTCACTCTTTTTTTTCCACCAAATTTCATCATGCTTTTTATCGTTTAGGAAAAGTGATAGAAATAGGGTCATGAACCTTTTGGCGACCTACAAACTCTTAGGCGAATCAAATATTTGGTTACATGACTTCCCGCTTTTGTCGAATTCCCTTATATTTTATGGTCTTTGATCTTCTTCTAAATGAGTATATTTCATTTAAAAAATATATATAGAGATATATACATATATATATATATATTAAATGCATCTCTTCAAGAATGAATTAAATAATTTTCTATATATATATGTCTACATTATTATGTATATTTATATTATTAATAAATATCATGTAATAAATATATATAATCAATAATATATATATATATATAATAAATATCATAATGAATATTATTAATATATATCTGTAACAAATATTATATATATGTATACATATATAATGATTTTCCATGCATAATAAAAAAATATAATGAATTAATTATAATAAAATTATATATATATATATATATAATACTTCATATTGTTGTATTTATATTCTTATCTATATTTATATTATTAATAAAAATTATATAATAAAATTATATAATAAATTTTTTATGTTATGAATATCGTAGTATATATACGATTATATATTACAAATATATATAGTATATATTGAACACACAAATATATATATTATATAAATTTATATAATAAACAATAAAATTTATTTTATGTTTATGTAATAAAAATTATATATATATATATAATAAGGATGAGTGGAAATGTTAAAAAAATTGGAATGTAAAATAAGTGTATTTTCATTATGTAAACCAACATAAGGGCTACGTGAGACTCCCCAAACTAAGAATATATTATCCCCCCTCTCTTGAAAAATATTATGTCAATTTCATGCATGAACCTCGCCATTGGGCTAATGGATTGGATTGCAATGGGGAAGTGATGTTTTGACATGACCAAAGATTATGTAAACATACTTCTCACCTTTCTCAAAATACTTTATAAGAGTAATAATATAACACTGAAACTACCCTTCATCCCATTTTAGTGTACACACATTCTTATATATTATTTATTTATTATATATTGCCCAATAAGTATATATATATTAATATAGTAATAATTAAAATGTTTATATATTTTAATTTATATGTGTATTTATGGATTAAAATAAAAATTTTAAGAACCAAGGCCTTCTTTTCAGGAAGGAGTTTTTCATTTCTTGTGTTTTTTAGAAAAATAAGATAATCTAGAAATTTAAGGAGTACACACCATGTATGTTTAAGTACACATTGTGTACCCGGTTTTCGTGGGTGACTGTGAATAGGCCGTGTAACGGCCGAGTACATGGTAGTGTGGGGTGACCTGAAGACCACCTAATGTGGGGCCTGGTAGTGGAATATACACATCATTTAGTTTTAAAAGTCATGTTGTTTACTTTTCTTTTTTTATTTGTTAAATCAGATAGGGTTCGGGTCTCATTAAAAAAAACACTTCATTTGGTTTGGTCTCATCCAGAAGTGATCGAAGATTTTCGATTCTTCTCTGAACCCCCGATCAAACATTCTTTATCCTATTCAACCATTATTGATTGCGTTGGAATCATTACGGTGAGCTCTTCTTTCTTCTAGAGCCCTGTTTTCTAATTTCTCTTCTTTTTTGAGATATCCTTGATTAAGCATTTTTGTAATTTATATAGATCTTCTGCATTCTAGGTCTATTTAAGGTCTAACTCCAGAGTATATCGATAGTAAAGTGCTAACATTAGTGGTTTGTGCCTTTCCATGGTTATTCATTGAATGTTATGGGCAAAAGTGCCTAATACCCTAGAACAGTGTATTGAGTGTTTAGGGATTTTCACCCTGTTATTTCTTGCTATGCCTTGTATTCTTGAGTAGAGGTTGTTTGATTTTGAATAGGTTTATTTACATTTCTATGAATGTATTTTTTTTTCTTGTTTGAATAGATATTGGACATTGGTCATAGTTTTTCTTGTTAGGCTTCCTGTTTTCCATGCCTCGTGTTGTTAGGATGGAGTAATATTATGTAATACTGTTATATTCATGTAGTTTATATCCAATTAGTTCTTGAGATTTACATTGGAAGTTGAACAATGTCATTCATGAATGACATACACAGGATCTCGGATGGTGTGGTTCAATAATGTGTCCTAGCTGAAGCCAGAGGGGGTGAATCTTATTCAGGGAGATTCTCTTGGATTGCATTATTTCAGGCCCCCATGATGTTGTGGTTTCACGTCGTTGTTTGTCCCTTTTGGGCCCCCAATATTTTTGAATAAAAATGCAAATGTTGGATGTAATGACATACACAGAGTTGTGGGAACCTGGTGTAGTAGACCTTATGGGGAATGGATAGTGAAGGCTTCCCCAGTGTGTCTGTTTACTTTTCACGTTACAAGACCATAGAGGGGATTTATGTGAGTGATCCCTCAGTGTGTCTATAGATACATTTTGCAAGAACACATGAGGAATTGGGCATTGAGTGAATACTCAACGTGTATTTAGTTTTCTAATAAAAGACCACATGGGGAATTGACAGTGAGTGATTTCCTAGAGAGTCTTTGCTAAAGATAAACTAGATGGGTTAGACTATGATTATTTCCCAGAGGGTTATTTTGTTTATTTGTTTGAACCAGAAGGGTTAGGATTTGTTTAAATCCGTAAGGGTAACTTGTTTTTTATTTTATGCTTACTTGATATATGAAAATGAATGCAATTGAAACTGTAGGTTTGTTTACTTTTGAGTACTTCCTTGTTTACTGCTTCATTTTTCTTATTGCTTACCATATATATTCACTGATTATTAGTCATAGATATCTGGGTTGACGCCTCCTAGGATTCATCTCACATTCTGTTTGGGTCATAATTTTAGGCCCAAACTAATTATCTTGTTGTAGGTATAGATAAGGGAATGATCCCTTCTACATCAGTTACTTGACTGATGTGGAGTTGGAGATCATGGGACCAAGTTGTGGCTTACGATGCAGCTGCAGTGTATTTGTTTTCTTGTCTACATTGGATTAGTACTGTATTCTATTATTGTGACTTGGTTAGATGTTTTCTGAGACATATGTATCATGCATCATTTATATATGTGCTTCAGTTGTTTATTACTTTCAGTTTTCTATTGTTTACTTATTGCATGTTATTACTACTTCTGCTATTGTAATCTATTTCATTACACTACGTTACTCTTCCAATGAGGGAATAGTTTCCCCACAATCACAACCAAGGCCCTCACTACAAGTCTGAAACCTTTGACATTTGGGGAAATGCGCCTATGTTCATGTCACCAACCTGGTATGGGGAACCTCTGGGCAGCACCTAGAACTTGGATGTTACAAAGTGGAATCAAAGGGGTTCTTTCCTAATTGACATACTATTTGGAGCCTATAGTTAGGGATATGAAGTAATATATACTTGGCAATATGTTCTTCCCGGGAGTATCTAACCCATGTATAGGGAAAACCCAATTTACTTTGTATACTGTTATTTTTCTGGTTTTTCAATTATTATAGTTGATTTTTTTACCGTTGGGTGATTCACATATTTTGTGTCATTATTGTTGATATAATTGAGGTTATATTTCTATTACAACTGGATGACATGAGGATATTCCATCTCATTCATCATATTGGAACTTGATAGAGATCACATGCTAGGTATTCTTATCATGCCATTTAGGGTACATTGCTGATTTCATGTTGTTGTGAAAGATGTTGTTATAGATATGCATGATATTATGATATATGAATTGATAGAATGCCTGCTATTTGATAGGGTTTTAGAATGTTAAATGTTTCCTTTTAATGAACTCCAAACATTGGTTATTAAGGTGTTATGGGCCCTCATGGATCAGAATTTGGTGGATCATTGCTTTGTTATTCCTTGTATATAACATGTATAAGATGCCAAACATTGATTCGTGGAGAGTATGGGCCCTCATGGATCGTAATTTGGAACCTTAATGTATGTTCAATGTTTTTATGGGTTCTAGAGTACTTTATAAGGATTACTGTTCAAAAAACCCCAGAATATATGGTGTGTATTCCTGAATACATGCCATGTATCCTTTTGTTCAGGAAGGAACTATTTTTTCATAAGTTCACGAAGTGTCCTATATGTACCTAACATGTAATCTCTAACCATGTCAATGGCTATGTGGCCCTGAGACACAGGGATGGGAAATCCTTGGTGGAACACACCATTTACCGAACATACACATTGTGTGTTTAGACCATGTGTCCAGCTGTGTGACCAATGACACCAGTGGATTATCAGTAGTTAGTACACGCCATGTCTGGAACCAACGCATCATGTAGAGTTAGCCATGTAACCATCCATATTAGTAACAACACAAGTCGGTGAAGATATTTTTAGTACATGTCGTGTCTCGCCGAAAAACACCATGTAGTCATTCTCTTGGAGAACCGTGGGGGTTAGTCATGTAGAAGAACTCAGGAAGGAGAAAATTATTCACGTACAAGCCGTGTGTTAGGAGAACATGCCGTGTGTATGGGGTGTTACACAATCAGGGTCGGAAGGAGTACACACCCATGTGATGTTTTAAAGGAACATGTCGTATAGGGTTCATACACGTCATGTAACCCTGTTTTGAAAAACATGTTTACATTCCTTCTCATGTTCCCTTATTTAACTTTTATGTTTTATTCCTTGATAATATTGATATAAGGTGTGTGTTTGACATTGCAGATTCATGCCACCAAGACGTCCTATGGTTGTACACCAGTTACAGGGTAGTGACCAAACACTGGACATAGTTGATCAGGGACTACCAGCAGACCCTCTAGTCATGATTTTCATGGCACCAGCTATCTTCCCGGATATAGGTGGTGATGAACAGTTCGAAGAGGGCGTTATGAGGTTCATGAAGACCTTATGAGGAGTAACACCTCCTACCCCGTCTATAGAAGATTTGACACGGGTCTTTTAGCAGCAGCATCTGGCCACCTTCTCTGGGGAATGAGGACCTCAGACTGTAGATTCATGGTTAGAAGTCGTGATGTCGATATTCAAGCATTTGGATATGCCTCCAAATAGGAGGGTTAATATTGCTACGTGTATTCTAAGGGATTATACTAAGAGATGGTGGAATGTGATCTCACACGTAGGACACCAGCAAGATATGGCTTGGGACGAGTTCCAGCATACCATATATGATTATTTATACCAAGAGACTTTGAGGGTCGATCGAGCCTAATATTTACTGAGTCTGGAGAAGGGTACTCTTTCAGTTATAGAGTTTTCACCTCGATTCATAGAGCTTCAGCGCTTCATGCCCATCCCAGGAGGTGCTGAGTTATTTCTGGTGAGGATGTTTGAGGATGGTCTCAAGAATGACATCTGATCTCAGTTAAACATCTTTAGGATGTCATTTGTCGCCTCGATAGTCAACCATACACTGATCATAGAGTGCAATCTGAGAGATTCTGAATCTTCGGGCTAAGGCGGTTCAACATCCAGAGTTTGTACCCCTCCAACTGATACCAAGATTCATTGTAGGGAGTCTATATGTGGAGATCAGAGTAGGTGTAATACTTTTTCATGTAACCAAGTGGTGTGATACTAGTGTGGGAAGAAAGAGAATACAAGTCCACATTTCCCAAGAAACACAATTGAGTGCATATCTTATGGAAATATGGGTCATCTTCAGAATTTTTGTCAATTTTTTTTCACTAGGATATGGTGATATAGGTTCTTATAGGACTCCTCATTTGGGAACAACACCACCATTTTCTCATAAGTCTGGGAACTGGAGTTCGTCTGGCTACTCAGGCTGAGGTGGAGGTCGTGGACGTGGTAGTTAGTCGCCAGGCTTTCAGAGACAATAGGGTGGATCAGCTCAAGGTGGTCAGGTAGGGTCATAGGGCCATGGTACAAGACAATCCTTTATAGTGGTGTAGACCCAATAGGATCAGGATCCTGAACCCTCTACAGTTTGAGGTACGATTCTAGTTTCCTCAGTTTTAGCTTCTTCACTTTTCAATAGAGGGGATTCCCATAGTTTTGTATTTGTTTTTTTTTTGTGGAGAGACTTGGGCTCTGCATCTTTACTTCTGCTTATTTCTTGACTCTAGACACTTTTTTGGGTTCTAGAATGACTAGTGTATATTAGGGAAAAGATTTCCCGCTTATGGTTGACATATGCCACTTCTTATGGGACATATATGACTTATAGATGACATACTCTAATGTCATTCTTGTAATGGACTGGTTGGTTCCCTTCGAGGATGTTGTTGACTTCTATCATCATGGGGTGAGTTTCATATCACCATAGGGTGGTTAATTTCTTCATAAGTTCAAGTGGGATGTCCATGAAAGTAGAGTAGGACCCAAGCAACATGGGTAAAGAGGAGTTACAACCCATATTTCTAGTCTATGTCTATATGAAAATGGGAATTCAAAGATATAATTACCTCCAGTGTTGGATCATTTCATTAATGTCTTCTTAGAGGATGTTTCAGGTTTTCCTCTAGAGAGAGAGGTGGAATGTTCTATTGATCTTGTGCACGGAACAACAATGATGTTCATTCCTCCTTATAGGATGGATACACTAGAGTTACAGGAGTTATGATACTGTTAGAGGAGTTACATGATAAGGGATTCATCTGACCATGTACTTCTCCTTGGGGTTTTCTTCCCTTGTTTGGGAAGAAGTTGGATGGTACTCTCAGACTTTTTGTGGATTATCGGATGCTAAACCAGTTGATGGTCAAAAACTAATACCCCATACCGAGTATTGATGATCTTTTTTATCATCTTAGAGGAGCACGTGTGTTCTTGAAGATTTACGTGAGATCCGGTTATCATCCGTTGTGAAGTATACCATCTGATATACCTTTTACAGCCTTTCAGAGAAGGTATGATCTATACGATTATGTGGTTATTCCATTCGGTTTCACAAACTCGCCTGCAGTTTTCATGGCACAGATGAACTGAGTATTCCATCCATACTTGTATTCTTTCCTAGTAGTCTTTTTAGATGATATCGTGGTGCACTATCACACTCGACGTGACCATTCCACACATCTTCACATTGTTTTTATTACACTGAGAGAGCAACGCTTATATGATAATCTCTCAAAATGCCACTTTTGTATGGACCAGATTCACTTCTTGGGTCATGTTATCTTAGAAACAAGAGTATCAATTGACCTATAGAATCCGAGAGGACTAGTTTCCTGGGAGCATCCGAAGAACATATTTGAGGTAAGGAGTTTTCTAGGGATGGTTGGATACTTCATACGTTTCATACACGAATTTTCACGTTTAGTAGTGCCACTGATGGGCCTGGCTAAGATGGGTGTGAAGTACTTATGGTCAGATTCTTCTGAGTCATCCTTTCATGAGTTCAAAAGAAGTTTGACTTCCGCACCGATACTAGTTTTTCAAAAGCCAAGAATGAGTTATACTGTATAATGTGATACATCATGTATCAGGATGGGAGCAGTGCTTATGCAGGGTGAAGGAGTCGTTGCGTACAGGTCTATCCTAATGAGGCCACATGAGAGGAATTACATGACACACTATCTTGTGTTGGATGATGTTGTTCATACTCTGCATGGTTGGAGACATTATCTTCTGGGAGAGAATTTTGTGGTTTTCACTAACCACAAAAGTATCAAGTATATATTTACCTAGCGTGATCTGAATCTGAGACAGTGATGGTTGGTTAAATACCTTCAGTCCTTTGACTTTCAGCTTGCCTATATGACTGGGAAAGGCAACGCAGCGGCAGATGCATTAAGAATGCGAACTCATATACTAGCAGTTCAGGAGGCTAGTAGTGAGTGGTAGCTTATGGTTCTATTCTCAGATATTCATTTGGAGGTGCAAGACATACAGGGGAAGACATTTATTTCATTAGTAGCTGTTACCTCTACTCTCCTTGATCAAGTATGTATGAGGAATCTATTATATTCTAAAGTCCTATTAGTATGGGAGAGTATGTCAGGGGAGAAGCTTATTCTGGGATGGACCATAGGCATGGATGGGATATTGTGTTCACGTGGGCATGTATGGGTGTCAACAGACATACCTGAGGAGCTGATGTAGTATTTTTATTTTTTAGTTTGGAATGTTCATCTTGGTGTCACCAAGATGTATCGATATCTACATTTTCAGTATTGGTGGCTAGGTATGAAGACGAATGTTTCTGGGATTGTCATGAGGTGTTCCACCTATCAGTAGTTTAAGGTAGAGCATCAACGACCAGTAGGGTTTTTGCAGCAGTTACCCATTCCTGAGTGGAAGTGGAATGATGTCACGATGGACTCCATGATAGGATTATTGAGGTATCCACAAGGGAATGATGTAGTTTTGATTGTCATTGACAGACTCAAAAAGGTTTCACTCTTCTTTCCGATCATGGATTCATTCCGTGTTAATGAGCTGGGAATGTTGTACATCAGAGAGATTGTATGTTTACATGGAATTCCACACTCCTTTGTTTCAAACAAGGACACCCATTTTACTTCTCGGGTCTGGTGGGGATTACATAGGGATTTGCGTACAAATGTACTTCTGAGTACATCTTACCATCCCCAGAAAGATGGAAACTCTTTGCGTACGATTCAGGTGCTGGAGAACATGCTACGAGAATGCGTCCTATATTTTGGAGGTTCTTGGGAGAAGCACATACCTTTGGGGCAGTTTTCCTACAATAATAGGTTTCAAACAACTATTCAGATGGCACCTTATGAGGATTTGTACAGTAGTCCATGCCGATCACCCTTATGTTGGCTGGAGGTAGGAGAGGCAAATATGTTCGGACCTCATCTTGTTCAAGATAACACAAAGAAGACAAAGTTTATTCAGAAGAGGATGGCTACTCCACAATCATGACAGAAGTCTTATGTTGATCAACGAAGATGACCTCTAAAGATCGTGGCTGGAGATCATGTTTTCCTACGTGTAACACTGAGGTTGGGACAAAGGAGTATTTGGAGACAGAGCATGTTATCGTCGAGATATGTTGGACCGTTTGAGGTTTTGTAGAGAGTCGGGATGGTTGCCTATCGATTGTAGTTACCTTTGAGGTATCAGGTTATGCACGACTTCTTCCACATTTCTCACCTACGACATTACCTCTCAGACTCTTCTCATGTTTTTCAACTCGAGGAGGTTGATTTGGATGTGGAATACTCATTTAAGGAAAATTCTATCTGGATTCTTGATTGATGAACGAAGGTTCTCCATGGTCGGCCGGTTCCTCTGGTACGAGGGTTATTGAAGAATTGGCGAGTATCAAATGAGTCTTGGGAGAAGGATGCCGATGTACGACCGCATTGGCCGGAGCTATTTGAAAATTCTTCTTCTTCTCCACCATCTTAGAGAAATTTAGGGATGAATTCTATATGGGTGAGGGGAAGTTTGTAAGAACTCGGACATTCTTTTCAATTATGATTTATCCTTTTGTCATTTTTTTATGAAAAGTGGAGAAACTAGAAATTTAAGGAGTACACGTCGTGTATGTTGAAGTACACGTCGTGTACCCAGTGGCCGTGGGTGACTCTGTACATGCTGTATAATGGACGAGTACATGGCCATGTGGGGTGAGATGAAGACCACCTAAAGAGGGGCCCGGTAAAGTCATATACATGCCATGTACATTTAAAATACCTTTCGTGTACTTTAATTGTTATTTGTTAAATCGTATCGGGGTAACGTCTCATTCAAAATAATCACTTCTTATGGTTCTATATCATCCAGGAGGGACCTAAGATTTTCGATTCTACTCTGATCCCCTGATTGATGATCCATTATTTTATTCAACCACTATCTATTGAATTGTAATCTCCATAGTGAGATCTTCTTTCTTATAGAGCCTCGTTTTATAATTTCACTCCTTTCGTGAGATATCCTCAGTTAAGAATTTTTTATGTTTTTATAGATCTACTGCATTCTAGGTAGATTCAAGGGTCAACACCAAAGTATATCGATCATACAGTGCCAAGGTAGGTGGTTTGTGCCTATCTTTTGTTAGTCTTTGAATATTATTTGAAATGTTCCCAATACCCTAGAACAGGGTATTGCGTGTTTAGGTATTTTCATCTTGTTATTACCTGCTATTCCTTGTGTTTCTGAGTAGAGGTTTTTTGATTTTGAATAGGTTTATTTACCTTGTTATGGATGTTTTCATCTTGTTTAAACTAATATTGGTCATTGGGACTAGTTTTTTCTATTAGGCTACTTGTTTTCCATGCCTATTGTTTTTTGGAAGGAGTGATATTATCTAATGTTGTTATATGATTGTAGTGGTAAGCCAAGTATTTCTTATGGTTTACTTTGGTTTTTGAACATCATTGTGCAGGAATGACTTACACTGGGATGTGGGAACCTAGGGTAGTAGACCATAGGGGTAATGGACGCTGAGGGCTTCCCCAGAGAATCTGTTTACTTTTCACGTTGTGAGACCATAGTGGGGATGGACGTGAGTGCTCCCTCATAGTGTTGGTAGATCCAAGTTGTCAGATCACATGGGGAATTGGATGTTTAATGCTTCCCCAGAGTGTTTTTAGTGTACCGATAAAATACCACATGGGGAATTGACTCTGAGTTCTTCCTTAGAGAGTCTTTTCTAAAGGTGAACTAGAGAGGTTAGATTGTGAGTACTTCCCAGATGGTTGTTTGTGTTTGTTTGGTTGAACTAGAGGGGTTATGCTATGAGAAGTTCCTCGAGGGTTAATTGTTTTTTATTTTCATCTTACTTGATATATGAAAATGAATGCAATTGAAACTATAGGTTTGTTTACTTTTGACTACTTCCTTGTTTACTTATTTATTTTCTTATTGTCTTCCATATATATTCACTAAATGTTAGTCATAGATATTTCAGTGGTTTCCTGGTGGGATTCGTCTCACACCCTGTTTGGGTCATGCTTTTAGGCCCAAATAGATTATATTTCAATGGGTATAGATAAGTGAAAGATCACTTCTACATGAGGTATTTGATTGTTGTGGAGTTGGAGAGCATGGGACCAAGCTGAGGCTTGCGATGCTGATAGAGTTTATTTGTTTTCATTGTAATTTGGTTTAGTACTGTATTCCAGCATTGTGACTTGTTTGGATATTTTCCTAGATATATATATCATGCATCATTTATATATGTGCTCTAGTTTTTTATTACTTTTAGTGTTTTGTTGTTTACCAATTGCATGTTATTACTGCTTCTATTATTTTTATCTGTTTCTTACTACTCCATTACTCTGCCAATGAGGGCATTGTCTCCCCACTATCACACCCAAAGCCCTCACTGCTAGTCTGCAACCTCTTGCATTTGAGGAAATGTGCTTGAGGCCATGTGACCAACCGGGTATGGGGCCCCTCTGGGAGGCACCCGAAACCGAGACGTTACAAAATAGATATAATCAAATTTAAAATATAACAAATGTTTATATTCACATATACCTTGATAAATAATAGATACTATTAATGAAATAAATAATTTATAATTGACAATGTTGTATATTTAAAAATATAAAGATTCAATATTGATTGTTTATATTATTATGGATATTAACATTGGATATATATTGATGTAATTATATATTATTAAAAGTATATTAATAAATGATTATACATAAATTAAAATAAAAAATTGTTCATTTATGTTCAATGTAAATTTGTACACATTCATGCAATTTTTATTGCAAATTTCTATTGATAATTTGTATAGAAATATCTTAATGTCAACATGCATTACAAATTTCCTTTAAAAAATTCCAATACAAATTTATGGTGTAATTTCATTAAATATTTATATATATATGTATAAATTTTCAATAAAAATTTCTATTGTAAATGTTTCATGGAAATTTACAATGAATATTAACATTTTCTATTTATATATTAACATATATATATACACACGCACATTTTAATATTAAGTGAAATTTTGAAATGTAAATTTATTATGGAAATATGTACAAAAAAACATTTGGAAAATTAAATTAGAAATTTATAGTGTATGTTTTCACTAAATGTTTTAAAAGAATGGTTATACTGGAAATTCCTAGAGGATGTTTCTACCGAAAACCTACAAAGGAAATTTAAAGTTCAAAATTTAAGTGCAAAATTACATTGTTTATTTATGTTTTAATAAATTTTAATAAATAATTTAAATATGAATTAATTTTAGTATTTTTCTAATATGAATATATATATATAATCATAATAAAAATTTAGTGGAAATTTTCACCCAAAATTTAAATGAATATTTATAATTAAAATTTTATTGCAAAAATTTTCAATAAAAGTATCAAGTATAATTTTTAAATGAAAATATCTAGTTGAAATTTATATTTTTTTACTATGTAATAATATATTCATATTCTAATTTTAATTGGATGAACGTCAAACTGTAAATTTCTTATGGAAATTTTCTCCTTATATTAAGAGTGGAATGTTTCGTTAAAAAATTATACTTCAAAATGACATTGATTATTTTTATAATAATATATTTTTTTGGAAATTTAAAAATGAATTCATTGTATAATTATATTAATCAATTTTATTGTAGAAACATTCTGTTTAAAATATCACTATAAATATTGTGTACTGAATTCTTGTGGAAATTTGCAATGGAAGTTTAGATTGGTTTTTTGCACTGGACTGTTATAGTAGATGTTAACACAGGAAATTTCCAATGGAATTTTGACATTCAAATTATTAGTGGGAAATTAGATTTTTTATTCTTGTTTTAATTTATTTGAATTGAAAATTTAAACATGCATTTATCTAAAAATTTTGGTAATCAAATTTTCAGTTTTATTATAATAATAATTAACTAGAAAATTACACTGGAATTTTAAGTGGAAATTTAAACTAAAATTTTTCAATGGACATTTTCTAGTTCAAATTTTCAATGTTAATTTCTTGTGAAAATTTAAAATTTTAATTTATGTAACTATATATTTCATTTTTAATTTTAATGTATTAAAATTTCAATTATAAATATCCTAAAAAATAGTTATTGAATATTTTTACTGGAAATTTGTATTAAAAAATTTCAATGTAAAATTAAAAATTTTATTTATGTATTAATAGATTTTAATGAATAATTTAATTTTTTTTAATTTTTTTATTATGTAATTCAAATTTATTGTATAAAATTTTAATGTAAAACTTTTCCTTAAATATTGAGTATATATTTTCACTAAAAACTAAATGATATTTATACAACTACAGAATTTATATTTGAATCTATTTATAAACTAATGATAATATATATATTCATATTATCTCTCTCATAGAAAAGAGGAGTTCTCGAGCTTGGTAACTCTAGGAGAAAGGATCAATTCTTGCAATGAATGATAATAACACATTCTTGTTTCTTAGTATGTCTCTTCTCACTATTAGAAAATTATTCATCTTGTAAAATTTAAATCCGAGTGATGTGAATCGGTTATTCGCTTTTATTTGTTAATTAAATGCTTTTTTAATTTATTATGCTTTTTTAGGTCTGTTTGGAAGCTATCATGTGGGAACCGCCCACTACATCTTCACCATCCACATGTTCTTCCTATTTTTCATGCCTTTTCTGCCTCCCTCGCATCTCAAGGTTCCCCTACCTTATGAAACTAACATCTTGGTTCAAGAAACCCCAAATGCATTTCTCTTTGTGGAACCCACTAACGCCGAGGGGTTGGAGGTCCTCGCCGAGATGATCAACTTACAAAGGTCATGATTAGAGGATTTGATTTCCTTGACTCTCTATTGGATGAGGAGAAGATAATGCTAGGAGGTTTCCAATTCATGTGTCAGCATGGCATGTGCTCGCAACCACCATATGCGTTGATAGATATCTCTTCATCACCGCTCCTAAAGAAGTTCCCATGAATAGATCTAGTGGTGATGGGTAATACATGGTGTGAAATTAGATATTTTAATTTCATGTTTTTATATGTTAAAATTATCAGTTGTTTCTTTTTTATTTTTTTTTATGCATTGTTCTATTATACATGATGGGATAACGTATACCAGTTGGTAGTATTTATTTTTTTTCCTCGGTTTGCAATCCTCTCCATTGATGAGCATGGCCACCCAAATCATCCCAGCCCTCCATCCGTTTGTGATGCTTAGTGTATTGTTCATGTTTTTTTGGGCAGGTTGTTCAGCCTTGGTTTTGTGGAGCCTATGGATAGGGCATGCGATTACGGGGCTAGGTCGTTCACAGGGGGTTTAATCACTCCTATTGTCCCTCTTTCTGAGGCAGTGAATCATTTCACCCTTTAGTTTATCGGCTCTCTCGTGACGGTGTGCTTTGGTCTTCCTCAGTGAACCCTAGTGCCTTGCTAGTTATGTTTCTCACATGTGGAGTTCTCTCATCCTGGACTGTTGTTCTCCTTCAGCACCTACCCCATGGCTGGATCTAGGTGGAGACAACGACCCTTCCTAATGGAAGATGTGTGGCCTTTAACGAAGATTTTCAGAATTGGATGTGGAGAAATTCACTGCTTCTTTAACAAGATCTAGGAGGCTTCATTTTCATCATCAGCGTGATGCAATCAGGACCATCGGACTAGTTTTCATTCTACATTGTGAGTATTTTTTACAATTTCTTTTCCATTTAAGATTTGTCAATTTTCGGCTCGTTTTCTGTCTTGCTGGTTGGTCAGGTTATTGTAATCTGGTATTGTTTTTTAATCAATTAATAAAATGTGTGCTTGGGTGTGGTGTTCTTGCCATGAATTAATTCCCCTAATGGACCGATGCACGTTAAATCATCATGTTATTTTATTATTTTTTACTCTTTGATTCTGTTTTGAATCTTGTAATAATGAAATTACAACTCCAGTTTGGTCCTTGTTTAGTTTTTGGTTGTTTGGCTTGTTTTCACCGCTGTATATTTGTTCCATTGCCCCAACATACTACAACACATGATGTAGAACAAGAGAGAGCAACGTGCATCCCAGATTTCGGCACTCCTATGCTGAAGCCGATCTGTTTTGGAAGAGAGATAGATGCTATAAACAACGATCACCAAGAAGATATTTCCATTCTTGAACACGAGAGATGCATAACTAGTTTTATGTCATGGAAACCTGGATGGAAATGAATTTCCACAATTTCGCAATGAATGTTCTTGGGGATGAAGCTGAACTTTGATGTGGACCTGGAGTGTAGCGATGTTGGTATCAGTGTTTTTTTGAATTTTGATGCTCGGGGATGATCGTCTGTTGTGATGGAGATCCCTTGTGCACACAATAGCCCCTTTCCTGGTTCTTGATGAGATCCATCAGAGGAGATGTGAAACATACTCTGATAGTGGAAATGACTGGTCAGTGGCGGCGCCTCGGATAGTGGCTTCTTCTCATTCTTGAATAAATAGTGTGAAATGATCGACCATGTATGGAGTCTTTTGTGGTGAAAAACTTGTACACCAGCATTGATAATAGAGGATCAAACTTCTTGGGCTCAGCGATGCTAATTTTATTACCCTACGACACCCTTCTTCATTGATAAGGTGACATTGAGCCCAGGTATGGGTATCTCAGTTCTACAATAGTTTTTCATTATCGATTTTATGTATGTATGTGTGTGGTGCTTGTTTAATTGTCACTCGTGTCTTCATTCTGTTTCCTATCCAGTTTTTTTGGTCTACTGTTTATGTAATTCAGTTTTCTTTCATGTACTACAATTTTATGATGTGGAAACCCCTGATGATCATGCACTGTCCAATTAGGCCAGTTGGCTGAAGCATGTTACATCGTTGTGTCCTTTAGTAATTTATGCATTCGATTCTTTGACTTGTATATCACTAAACAGATTCACTATTTCATGAGTTTTAATTTCAAATCGGATTTTTAAATTAATTGATTATCAGAATAAATTGAAACATGAATTTTTATAATAGCTACTACTAGTTTGTGATGTTGTTCAATGTTTTAAAATCATTTTTTCAGGTTTATGGAATTTTTTATTGTAATGGAAAATAAACATAGTTTTTGATTCTGTATTTTGATATTTTGAAAAACATATATACTGAATGGATCATTCCTTGTCCAATGGGGATTTCCTTATGCAAAATAGCCCCCCAAAAAGTGGTATCATATCCAAATTGGATATAATTTTTTGTCATCAAAATTTTGAATCGATTATTTTTTTATTTAAATGATACTGTTAGTGGATTTTACTCAACATCATGCTTTGATTTTTTTTATTCTTCTAATTCCATTAATCTCTTTGCATGTAATTTTTCAATATGTTGTCAATTATTATTTAATTTCCCAGTTTTCCCTTGATTGTTTTCCTATCAAAGTCCATAATACACCTCTCAGTGGTTGCTAATTATGTGTGCCTCTTTTTATGGGGTTAATAAGGGGCTATTGCGAGGTTTTCTTGAGTGAGAGTGTATCAGTTAGCAGTGGGGTGTGTGACAGGGCTAGATTGTTCGTTTGGTCTCCTAGTTTTTCTTTTTTCCATGAGAGAGTGAGATAGTAATTAGCTCAATTTTTTTACTTAGGTTTATGTCCAGGTTTCTAGGCTGGTGTCTCTAAGTGTCAACCATGTTGTTATTGTTGATTAGGCCTGGGTCAGTGTTAAGAGTTGCAGTGTCATGTGAATAGGTTCAATGTTGATCAACAGTATGGAGGTTCTATTTGGATATCTTTAGCGATGTTACAAGGTTCCTAATTATCATTATGAATATAGACTAGGATGATATTTTGTATTTGGTAGCCAATTTCCCTTAGATCACTCATGTTCTCATGGGCTTAGAGTTTTCATTTAGAAATTTGGGACGACATTGAATTTTCAGTGGTAACTAGTTGTTGGGGAATTTCTCCCGTTGGTATGGTTCTAGGTAGTGTCTCCCCATTAGGTAGAGGGTTTTCTACATCCATGACGGGTTTAGGTGGAGACCATCATTTCTTTTTCTATGCCAAATTTCTCAATGTGTTTCTTTTTTTACTTCTAATTGCATGATTGGAAAGATTTTCTGAGTAATATTCTATATGATTTGTCTTATTTTGTAATGTCATGGTTTTAGAGGATGGGTACTGCTATGTTCTACCTTGTGTTGCAGCTACTAGTCAGAATTCTGGGACAACCTCACGTCAACATCTCAAAGGTCAGATAAGGTATGTTTAGGTATGTGCTCTATTAATGTTATGAGTTCTTTTATTCTGATCATGTTTATTAGCTTTTTAATGTCATTACTTTGGGTGGCGTGTGTTATGTTGATGAATAATATGAGGACTGTTTGGGACATACCCTATAGGTATTTCTTGTTTATGATGTGATGCCCAAATTAAAGATGGTAGGTGGTAGAGATCCATCATGTGGTTTAGTAATTTCATTTCCTGGGTGGAGATTTTTTAATTGGTCATTCACTTCTATTTTTTAATTAAATTCTTTTCTTATTTAATATGATTTTTATGTATGTTTAGAATATTTCATGTGGTAACCTCCAACTGCATCTCTACAATTCGCATGTTCTCCATATTTTTCATGTGTTTTCTGCCTCCCTTACATCTTTGATACTCTTATTGAGGTTCCCCTCCCTTCTAATGCCTATTTCTCTATTTAAAAACCCCAGATACCTTCTTCTTCACGATCTCCTCCAACGCCTAGGGGTTTGATGTTTGCACCAAGATAATTGAGATATATTAGGGCATCACGAAGGTCATGATTAAATTTTATTATTTTCTCGATTCGCTATTGGATGAGGTGGAGATAGATTGTTTGATGTTTCAGCTTTCTGTGTCAACAATGTCTGAGCTCAAAGTCTCCATACATGTTGATGGAGAGATCACCGTGAATGCGCCTAAAGGCATGCCCACGAATAGTTATACTGATGATGGTGAACATGAGGTGTCAAACAAGAGAGAGTTGCATGCCTTAATGATTTCATAATTTCTATGTTGAAGTTGATCTGGTTCAAAAGAGAGGTAGGGAATTCAAATATCAAACACTAAAAAGACATTTCCATTATTGAACATAGAGGATGAAAAATTAGTGACACCTCATTTTCCGATGCTTTATAGAAATGTCGAAAAAAGAGTGTCCCTAAATTAGTGATGTTTTATGGTGTTTCTAATTAGCAACACCTCATTTCAAAACGCTTTTTAGAAACATAGGTAAATTTTCATCACTAATCTACACATCATTTACCAACATTTTATTAAAATGTTGGTAAATTTTTTATTTGACTTTTTTTTAAAATGTTCATTTTTTATAATAAATAAAAACCTAGCTCAAGCCCCTACCTTTTTCATCTGTTAACCCCACCCCCACCCCCACCCCATCGCATCCTAATCCCATGCGTCGGTCAATTTATCACAAATTCCAATTACCCTGCCCATACCCCTACCCTCCCCTCGCCCTATCTGCAGTTCCCTCACCACATCCCCTACCCTGTTGGGACCATAAATGATTGGACCATGGTGCAAAAATAATCACGAGATAAAAATAAAGTGAAAATGTGGAAATAAATGGGATACTAGATGTAACGTGGAAGAACCCCCAAATGGGGGGGGGGGGGGGTAAAAAACCATGGGAAAATAGAAGGATCACTATGGGGTAAATGTGGGTACACACTCCCTCACTATTACAAGTAGAAAACCCTCATAATATATCTCTTTGTTGGTCGGAGTGGACACTCAAGAGGGGGGTGAATTGAGTTCCAATTAAAATTTCTGTTAAAAACAATTTCTATTAAAATCCCCCAATTTCAAAAACAAATTAAACTGTAGTGAATTTATATAGATTATGAAGGTTCAATTAATTTCTCAAAGATTGATTAATTCTCAGTTAACTTAATCTTATGATTAAATTAACCTTTGAAATTAACTTACTGATTTATAACAAATATAAACACTTGCTAATTTAACTTATCAAAGTAGCTTTGAAGATAGATTGTATTTCAAAGTAGTAGCAGCGGAATATGAAATTAAATATGTATAGTATGGATAAAGAGTATAACTACAAACACAGTGAATTAACCAAGAGGTTCAGTCTCAAGCCGAGACTTAGTCCTCTTCCACTTGGTGATCACCTGCCACCAAGCAATTTTATAAAAAGGATTGATACACAGCCTGTATCGGGCTTTACAACAGTTTTCACAAACTGCCCAGGTTTGACAACCTCTGCCACAGTTATACGTGGGAAAACAGACAACAGCAGCTAGCTGTCCAGGTCACAAGACCTCTACCACTATCCACAGTGGGAAATGAGGTGTAAAAGGGTTTGCTGAGGATTTACAGATCCTCCAGTGAAAGTACAGGAGTCAGTGTGTGTGTTTAATATAGCAGATAACACACACTGCTCAAAAAGTAGAATAAATCACAGAACAAGAGATGTAGAGTTTAGAAGTAGTTCTGGTGATCTCAGTGTAGCTCTTGACTCCTTTGTATTCGATCAGAAGTGAGTTTGAGTCCTCTTCTTCGTTTCTGTTCTATAAACAGAGTATCGTATGCTCCAGGTTCACAGGTAGTGAGAATGTAGTCGATGATGTTCTTCAGGGTTCTTCGTGTATGCACATAACACTTCTCTGTGTTCTTGATGGAGCTCGTTTTTGTTTTTCTGGTATATTTTGTCCACGACGCACTTCTCTAGTTCGCATGCTCTGTGTATTCGTTGTATGTGTGGGCAGCGTAGTCTTCTCGTATTTATCTCCCGACAGGGGACAGAGAAGATTTCTTTTCAGCAGGTACGAGGTACGGGTTCCTGACATCCGACAACCTTTATCAGATATTTGACAAATCATCAAAATGTATGATATGACCGTTAGATAAATTAAATAAATTAAATATAGGAAATGAAGAAGTAAAAACAGTGAGTCGAGAATGTATGTCACTGTTGACTTCAACTGTGGACTTCCAACTGTGGACTTCCAACTGTGGACTTCAACAAAGGGGCTTGCTGTCTGTAGGCTTGCAATGGTAGCTTTTACTCCATGTAGCTGTAGCCTTTCTAACTGTAGACTTGTAACATCAAATTTGTAGAGCTGTAACCTTTGTCAACTGTAGACTTCGATCATCTGTAGACTTAGTAGACAGAAGCTGTCTAACAGTAACCTTGACTGTAGGCTTATGACTGTAGGCTTGTTCGACTGTGAACTTGTTCCAACTGTAGACTTGTTCGACTGTAACCTTGTTACTGTGAGTCTTCGACTGTAACCTTGTGACTGAGAGTCTTCGACTGTAACCTTGTGGTGACAGTTAACTGTATCTGTGACTTTGAAAATAAAACTCTGACTGGTAGCTAACAATACCAAACTTATGTAAATGCTAAAGTAAGCTGTTACAGTAAAGTTATGAGAGTAAGAATATGAACTGTTTAGAATAAAATACGTTTAAGCATAGAATAATAAGATTAGTGCAAAGGTTTAATACATCATAATTAATGTTTAAGCATGATTTGGGATTATCAAAACAGGTGATTCCAACAATCTCCCCCTTTTTGATAATCACAAATTATGTCAGTATGAAATATAGAAGTATCAGAGAGAAGTGTGCAAAACACAGTATTGGCAATATGAGCACAAAAAAAAAATTAGGTATAATCCGCAAGGATTTCTCCTCTCTGTATAGTTTCATTTTTCCCTTGAGTTTCCCTATTTCTCCCCATTTCTCCCCTTATCTATTTCTCTTTATTTCTCCCCCTTTGTGATTAACAAAAAGAAAGACAGAGAGAGAGAAGATAAACATTGTATTAATAAGGAGTACAATACATGACTCAAAATGTGAATACATGATCCCTATCAAAAAAAAACATAAACAGACTCAATCCTCTGCATCTGGAGGTAAGGGATCTTTTCCTTTGGAGGAAGAAGATGGAGCAGGAAGTGAAGGATCAACAGGCTGAGGAATGGCAGCAGGAATGTCTGGAGGGGCAGCAACAGAGGCTCCTGAAGGCCGGTAGTGAGTATCTTGCCGAGGGATCAGTGGTCTAAGGCTTCGGAGGGCTTCAGCAGGAGACATTATGGAAGAGCCACTGGGGTTGGAGACAGGGAGAGCAGGAGGAACTATGACAGGTGTGCAATCCACATGAAGAAAAGGTAGGAGCAGATTCCTGAAATCCATGATAATGTTTCCTCCTCTGTCCATGGCAGATAAGAAGTCATCTTTGTTTTCCAAGAATTTATCCAAAGCCGGGGTCAACTCTCGTAGCTTGCTAACTTGTTCTTTGAAGGCTTGAGTTACAGGAGGCAGCTTCATAGTTTCTAGCATGAGCTTGAAGTGGTTGGTCAACTGATGCTTGGTGAAAATCCGATCAAAGTAATAATCCACTTTGCTTTTGATGGCCTCCTGAGAAGCAGTAGCAGCCTGCAGGTGCTCACGAACAAAGCCACTGACTTCTCTTGTAGTAGCAAGAATCTGTAGGTCTGATGTGTCATTTGCACGGGCCTGAGTAAGCTCTTCTCTGAGCAGGCTTCTAAACTGCTCAAGGTCCACAGGAGAGCTAGAAGAAGGAAGGGACTTGACTGAGAAAGCCACTGTCTCCTTGAAAGACTGAGTCAGATTTCCAATCACTTTCTGAATGACAGCATCCTGATTGCTGAAGTGTTCTTTGACTGAACTCTTGAAACGCTCAAACACTTCCACAAATTGTTTGATCACCTCTTTGATGTACCGAATCTCAGCGGCCACTTGAGTTTGAGAACTGCTCATGGCAGTCAAAGAATCAACTGATTGTCTTAGGGCAACCACAGCTTCAGTCCAGCTTTCAATCTGAGTATGACATACTTTAACTTCAATCATCGTTTCTTTTACTGGGCTTGCCACAACACAGCCCAGGGATAATTCTAAAGATTGCTCCACATTTTTCAGCTCAGCAAAAAGACTGGTTTTCAACTGTTCCATGGATTGTCTTATAGCCTCCTTCATTTCAACCTTTAAGGATTCAAGGTCCTCCTTGGTTGCCAAATTGTCAGTCTCAAGCATTGGAAGATTGTTAGTCAGGATAACTGGATCCCTTGGTGGCTTGTCTTCCTCATCCGAATCTTCATAGTTAAGTCCAAGGACCATATATCCTGGATCTGATGACCATCCTTCTATATCATAAAGTACAGAGACTGAACCAAAATGCTCCCCCTCACTTGGAGCTTTCTCTTGAGCATTTTCCTCTATCTGTTCGGCTTTGGGTAACTCTATATTTTCTTCTGCAGTCCCAGCAGGTTCGACTGTAGTTTCCTCTGTTGGTTCAGCAGTGAGGTTAGCCTCTTTCTCTGTTGAGTCAACAATGTCTTCCATATCAACAACAGTGGATGCCACTCCTGCTTCCTGGTCAGATACCGACTTAATTGTATAGCCTATTGGAGGGCTCAAACTGATCTCTTTTTCTTTCTCTTCATCAGTGTCCTCTTCTTCAGTTTCAGCAACATTTTCATTTTTCTCATTCTTAGCCCCATCCTCTTCTGTCTCAACAGTTTCATCCTCTTCAGAGGTATCTCTGACAACGTATTGAGATTCATCTTCTTCTTCTTCAGTAGACTCGGTGTCACTGTCCCTTAGAACAGTCTCCCTACTTGGCAGTTCTTTTGGAGGGCTTGCTGCTCCAAACGTTATTTTCCTGACAGGACTGTGAGGTAGCTCAGGGTCACTCCCATCATCAATGGGGGTGTTCTCTCTTGTAGGGTCACTAGCTTCTTCAGCCTCCTCTTCATCTGAATACACAGGTTCTGGCTCATCAGGTTTTAAGCCTGGATCTCTTTTGTTTCTTGGCCTAGATGGATGAGTAGAGGGATCAAAATTCTCATAAATTTTCTCTTCATCATTCACCCATGTTTTTTTTCAAGGATTCCAGCTGATCTTCATGAATTTGCAGATTACCTTCGAGATACAGACACTGTTTTTAGCCACAATTACTTCTTCTTGATTTCCAGCTACACCCTTTACTTTCAGCATCACCGAAATAAGCTTAGCATGAAACAAGGCATTGGATTTTGAGCTGGCCTTAATCATATCTTCCATCTGTGCCATCAGCAACCTACATAGGTTGATCTTCCTTCCATGCTTCAGTAAGTACATCAGGAATATGTCCTGGTACTTCAGTACTGCAAAGTTTCCTCTTCTGGGACTTAGTACATGCTGAACAAACTTAAACAGAAGTCTATCTTCTCCATTCATCTCGGCAGCAATAATCTTCCTTAACTTACCATCACCTGTCAGTTCTTCCAGAGCCTTCTTATACTCAAATATTCCACTATCCGGAGGAGCTACTCCAGAATAGTAGTCATATATTCCTTCATGAGGAACTCTTAAACAGGCAGCCCATTCGACAGAAGAGAAACTAACTTCATTGCCGTTTACTCTGGATATTAGTCTATGCATATCATCCTCCTCTTCGAACCTTAGGAATTCATAGAATTCTTTCACAAGTTTTGGGTAGTACGGTCCATTGTTGTTGGTGAAGCATTCGGTCCATCCTTGCACATTTAGTGCTTCCAGTACCAACGATTTGCTCGACAACAACCATTCTTCACTTAGCTCCTTTTCCGCAAAGATTTCTCTCTTGGTCAGATGCGGGTTTGCAAGTCTTGTTGGGTTATTACTGGTGCCACTGGATTTGGCTCGAGTTCTCTTCGGCATTGGTGCATCTTCGTTGACAGTCGGGGGTCGCTTTGTTCTGGCCATTGGAGCTGAATGAGGTTCCGAGGTTCGGTTGAAGGTTTAGGGTTTAGGACTTGAGAGAGCAAGGGTCGAGATGAGTGGATTGAGATATGTTCGATGTTCTCAATTTTATCATTTAGGGATTTAGAAATAAAAGTATAAAGAAAAGAAACGGTTCGAATTCCCGCAAAAATAAAATAAAATTAAACAGCGAAACAGCCTACAGAGAGATGTAACAGTGAGGTACACCGGTGAGGTCTAACTGTGAGGTTTCAACTGTGAGGTTTAACTGTGAGGTCTAACTGTGAGGTCTAACTGTGAGGTCTAACTGTGAGGTCTAACTGTGAGGTCTAACTGTGAGGTCTAACTGTGAGGTCTAACTGGGAGGTCTAACTGTGAGGTCTAACTGTGAGGTTTCAACTGTGCTATAATTAATCATACCTAACTCATGTTTGATGTAACTTAATCTCTCAGAATTCAAAGGCTTTGTAAAAATATCAGCTAACTGATGTTCAGTGCCAATGAACTCAAGAGTAATATCACCTTTTTGATAATGATCCCTCAGAAAGTGATGTCTCACATCAATATGTTTTGTCCTAGCATGAGATACTGGATTTTTAGAAATGTTAATAGCACTTGTATTGTCACACCTTATAGAGACATGTTTGAATTGATATCCATAGTCTAGCAAAGTGTGTTTCATCCACAAGATTTGTGCACAACAGCTACCAGCAGCTATATACTCAGCTTCGGCAGTAGACAATGCAACAGAATTCTGCTTCTTACTACACCAAGATACTAGTGACTTGCCTAAAATGTGACATGTTCCAGAGGTGCTTTTTCTATCTAACTTGCAGCCAGCAAAATCAGCATCAGAATAACTTAATAAATCAAATGATTGTCCTTTTGGATAAAATAATCCCAAATTGGGAGTATGTTTTAGATATTTGAAAATCCTTTTAACAGCAGTCAAATGAGACTCTTTTGGATTGGCTTGAAACCGAGCACACATGCATACACTGAACATGATGTCAGGTCTACTGGCAGTAAGGTACAGTAGACTACCTATCATACCTCTGTAATTGGTTTGATCCACTGGTTCACCAGTTTCATCACTGTCCAACTTGCAAGTGGTGCTCATAGGTGTGTCACTGCCTTTGGTGCCATCCAAAGAAAAACGTTTTAGAAGATCTTTAATATATTTACTTTGGTTCAAAATAATACCATTTTTATTTTGAAAGATCTGAAATCCAAGGAAAAATTTGAGTTCTCCCATTAAACTCATTTCAAACTCATTTTGCATTATTTTTGAAAAATCAACACATAAAGAATTTTTAGAAGATCCAAATATAATATCATCCACATAAATTTGAACTATTAAAACATCTTTAGAAATCCATTTAATAAAAAGAGTAGGATCAGCTATCCCTTTAGTAAATCCTTTTGAAATAAGAAAAGAGCTGAGCCTATCATTCCAAGCTCTTGGAGCTTGCTTTAAACCATATAAAGCTTTAGATAGTTTAAAAACATGATTAGAAAAATGGGGATTTGTAAAACCAGGAGGTTGTTCCACAAATACATCCTCAATTATATATCCATTTAGAAAAGCACTTTTAACATCCATTTGATATAGCTTGAAATTCAGATGAGCAGCATAAGCAAGTAATATCCTAATGGCCTCTAGTCTAGCCACGGGTGCAAAGGTTTCCTCATAGTCTATTCCTTCTTCCTGACTATACCCTTGTGCAACTAGCCTAGCTTTGTTTCTGATTATGTTACCAAACTCATCAACTTTGTTTCTAAACACCCATTTTGTGCCTATGGTAAGAGTGTCTTTAGGTCTTTCCACTAATTCCCAAACTTTGTTTCTTTCAAACTGATTTAGTTCTTCTTGCATAGCCATTACCCAGAATTCATCACTGATAGCATCATTGACATTTTTGGGTTCAAGCTGTGAAAGAAAAGCTTGATGTTCAACCTGATTTCTTAGAGAAGCTCTAGTTTGTGTTCCTCTATCAAGATTACCAACAACAGCATCTAAAGGATGATTCTTTAGAATCCTAGTTGATTTGGTAAAGGTTGGACTAGAGATTTCAGGTTCATTTATAGGTTCGGGTTCCACAGAGGAAGATTCTGGAAAAAGTCCAGAACTGGATGTTTTTATTACAGGTTCTTTGGATTTGTCATTTAGGTCCAGAACAGATAAGTCTTCTTCAACATCTTCAAGAGAAGTTTTAGGCTCATGTGGATCAGTCTCATCAAACTTGATGTGAACAGATTCTTCCACACATTTGGTTTTCTTATTGAACACTCTATAAGCTTTACTAGACATAGAGTAACCCAGGAAAATTCCTTCATCACTTTTTGGAGCAAATTTATCAAGGTTATCTTTAGTATTCAGAATAAAGACTTTGCAACCAAAAACTCTAAAGTAATTAACCTTAGGCTTTCTATTATTCCACAACTCATAAGGGGTTTTCTTAAGAACCGGTCTAATCAAGACTCTATTAATAACATAGCAGGCTGTATTAACAGCTTCAGCCCAAAAGTAAATTGGCAGGTCATATTCATTGAGCATAGTCCTAGCAATTTCTTGCAGGGTTCTGTTTCTTCTTTCTACTACACCATTCTGTTGGGGTGTCCTAGGGGCAGAAAAGTTATGAGAATAGCCATTGTGTGAGCAGTAAGATTCAAATTCTTGATTCTCAAACTCACGGCCATGATCACTCCTCAAGGTCTTAATCTTAAGTCCACTAAGATTTTCTACAGACTTAGAGTATTTAATAAAGTAAGAACAAGCTTCACTTTTGTGAGCTAGAAAATATACCCAAGTATATCTAGAAAAGTCATCTACAAGAACATAGACATAGTGCTTCCCATTTAGACTTGAAATTCTTGATGGTCCAAACAAATCCATGTGAACCAGTTCAAGTGGTTGAGAAGTTGAAACTTCTTTCTTTGGTTTAAAAGAAACTTTGTGTTGTTTTCCCTTTTGACAGGGATTACACACTTTGTCATTTGGGAATTCAAGCTTAGGTAGGTCTCTAACTAGGTGTTTCTTAGAGAGTTTTCTAAGTGAGTGAATGTTGCAGTGTCCTAATCTCCTATGCCACAGCCAAGACTCTTTATGAAAAGCATTTAAGCAAGTAACATCATGTTTAGCTAAAGTTTTTAAGTCAACAGCATAAACATTTTCATTTCTTAAGGCAGAAAATATTAAAGCATTTTTGGAATTATAAACATCACAAGAATTGTTTTCAAACTTGACATTGAAACCATCATCACATAATTGAGAAATGCTAAGTAGGTTGTACTTAAGTCCATCAAAAAATAAAACTTTGGAAATTAATATTGAGTCAGTGTTACCAATCTGGCCTAGGCCGATGATTTTTCCTTTTGAGTTATCACCAAAAGTGACATATCCTCCATCAACCTTTATTAAGCTTTTGAAGCACGAATAGTCCCCAGACATGTGTCTTGAACATCCACTGTCTAAGTACCATACCTTCTTGTAATTGCTTTTCAAACAGATTTCCTACAAAACAGATTAGACAAGAAATGACTTTGGTACCCAGATTTTCTTGGGTCCAGATATGTTAGCAATCAAGGATTTAGGTACCCAGATTTGTTTTATGGGTCCCATACAATTAATAGATGCAACAGATTTAGAGAGATATACTTTATTTGATCTACAACTATTTAAGTAACCAGTTGAGGCATACGAATTTCCAAAACTAGAACTAGCAGGATTTTTTCCAGACTTAATAAATCGGGTTTTAGCAAACTGTCTTTGTCCAGGTTGGTATCCCAAGCCAGTAGCATACTTAGGTGCAACTTGCTTTCCTAGCAGTTGGGTTAGAGTATCTTTTCCATTTGTGAATGTTTCTAAGTCCTTTCTAAGTTGTTCATTAGATAGTTTCAGTTCTGTATTCTCCTTTAATAATTGAACATTTTTCTCTTTTTCTACATCAAGTGCAGACTTGACACTTGCAGTAAGAGCATGCTGTTTCTTTAAAGACTTATATTTATCCTTTAGTTCATTACATGTTTCTTCTAGCATATTACAGTATTCATTCAATTCATCTTTAGACATATTTTCAGAATCAGAACCAGATTCTGCTTCACCTTCAGAATAATAAGAGTTTAGAGTGGGAGTGTCTAGGGTTACCTCAGATGTGTTTGTCATGAAACACATATTAGCACGATTTCTTTCAGAATCACTGGACTCTGATTCACTTGTGCTGTCTTCTGAAGCACTCCAGGTGGCCTTCATAGCTTTCTTATAATTCTTGTCCGTGTACTCATATTTCTTCTTGAATTTTAACTTAGGACAGTCAGCTTTGATGTGTCCTTTCCTTTTACATTCATAGCAAACTATGTCTTCTTCTTTATCAGTTTTCTTCCAATCTTTCTTCCACTTACCTTGTCTATCATACTTACCTTTGTAGTTTGGTCTTCTGAAGAACTTCTTCTTCCTATTGAACTTCTTGAATCTCCTTGCTATTTGTGCCATCTCGGCATCACTGTCAGAATCTAAGTCTTCACTAGATGAGCTTTCAGTTGGTATATGCACTTTCTCCTTGTCTTTGCTCTTTGATGCAGTAGACTTAAAAGCTACAGATTTTCGTTTTGGTTCCTCATCTTCCTCTTTATTCACCTTTAGCTCTTCTTCGTACATCATCAGCTTACCAATTAGCTCCTTGACAGGCAAAGTTCCAATATCACAGGATTCTCTAATTGAAACGGATGTGCCTCTCCATCTGTCAGGCAGACATCTCAACAATCTCATGATTTGCTCCTTTGCTGGAACAATCTTTCCGAGTGAGCTCATTGTGTTGACTATCTCATTAAACCTGAGATACATATCAGAAATAGGTTCATCAGTTTTCATCTTAAAGTTATCATATTTGATAGTATAAGTGTTTAACCGCATTTCCTTGACATTAGTTGTTCCTTCATGAGAAACAGCTAAGGTGTCCCAGATTTCAAAAGCAGTTTTACATGCAGATATTCTATTGAACTCCTCATCTCCTAGAGCACAGTAGAGAGCATTCACAGCCTTACAATTATTATTGTAAGCTACCTTAGTAGGTTCATCCCAAGTTATTCTTTCAGTTTCTGGAATCTTGTATTGAGACTCTATAGCAGTCCAAATATCAAAACCCATACTTTCCAAATGAATTTTCATTTTGAGCTTCCATTGGGCATAATTCACACCATTAAAGAAGGGTGGCCTGTTAGTAGCAGCACCTTCTAGTCTATTATCCATAAGAAAATTCTAGAAAATATTTTAAAGAGATAAAATTTAGAACTAACAGAAATTTAAGATCGTTTAGATAAAACCACAATTACAGTGTAAAAACAGAGAGTTAAAATAAAACTTTGAGCAAGTAAAACAGAGATAAACACAACCTCTGATACCAAATGTTGGTCGGAGTGGACACTCAAGAGGGGGGTGAATTGAGTTCCAATTAAAATTTCTGTTAAAAACAATTTCTATTAAAATCCCCCAATTTCAAAAACAAATTAAACTGTAGTGAATTTATATAGATTATGAAGGTTCAATTAATTTCTCAAAGATTGATTAATTCTCAGTTAACTTAATCTTATGATTAAATTAACCTTTGAAATTAACTTACTGATTTATAACAAATATAAACACTTGCTAATTTAACTTATCAAAGTAGCTTTGAAGATAGATTGTATTTCAAATTAGTAGCAGCGGAATATGAAATTAAATATGTATAGTATGGATAAAGAGTATAACTACAAACACAGTGAATTAACCAAGAGGTTCAGTCTCAAGCCGAGACTTAGTCCTCTTCCACTTGGTGATCACCTGCCACCAAGCAATTTTATAAAAAGGATTGATACACAGCCTGTATCGGGCTTTACAACAGTTTTCACAAACTGCCCAGGTTTGACAACCTCTGCCACAGTTATACGTGGGAAAACAGACAACAGCAGCAAGCTGTCCAGGTCACAAGACCTCTACCACTATCCACAGTGGGAAATGAGGTGTAAAAGGGTTTGCTGAGGATTTACAGATCCTCCAGTGAAAGTACAGGAGTCAGTGTGTGTGTTTAATATAGCAGATAACACACACTGCTCAAAAAGTAGAATAAATCACAGAACAAGAGATGTAGAGTTTAGAAGTAGTTCTGGTGATCTCAGTGTAGCTCTTGACTCCTTTGTATTCGATCAGAAGTGAGTTTGAGTCCTCTTCTTCATTTCTGTTCTATAAACAGAGTATCGTATGCTCCAGGTTCACAGGTAGTGAGAATGTAGTCGATGATGTTCTTCAGGGTTCTTCGTGTATGCACATAACACTTCTCTGTGTTCTTGATGGAGCTCGTTTTTGTTTTTCTGGTATATTTTGTCCACGACGCACTTCTCTAGTTCGCATGCTCTGTGTATTCGTTGTATGTGTGGGCAGCGTAGTCTTCTCGTATTTATCTCCCGACAGGGGACAGAGAAGATTTCTTTTCAACAGGTACGAGGTACGGGTTCCTGACATCCGACAACCTTTATCAGATATTTGACAAATCATCAAAATGTATGATATGACCGTTAGATAAATTAAATAAATTAAATATAGGAAATGAAGAAGTAAAAACAGTGAGTCGAGAATGTATGTCACTGTTGACTTCAACTGTGGACTTCCAACTGTGGACTTCCAACTGTGGACTTCAACAAAGGGGCTTGCTGTCTGTAGGCTTGCAATGGTAGCTTTTACTCCATGTAGCTGTAGCCTTTCTAACTGTAGACTTGTAACATCAAATTTGTAGAGCTGTAACCTTTGTCAACTGTAGACTTCGATCATCTGTAGACTTAGTAGACAGAAGCTGTCTAACAGTAACCTTGACTGTAGGCTTATGACTGTAGGCTTGTTCGACTGTGAACTTGTTCCAACTGTAGACATGTTCGACTGTAACCTTGTTACTGTGAGTCTTCGACTGTAACCTTGTGACTGAGAGTCTTCGACTGTAACCTTGTGGTGACAGTTAACTGTATCTGTGACTTTGAAAATAAAACTCTGACTGGTAGCTAACAATACCAAACTTATGTAAATGCTAAAGTAAGCTGTTACAGTAAAGTTATGAGAGTAAGAATATGAACTGTTTAGAATAAAATACGTTTAAGCATAGAATAATAAGATTAGTGAAAAGGTTTAATACATCATAATTAATGTTTAAGCATGATTTGGGATTATCAAAACAGGTGATTCCAACACTCTTAAATAACGGGGGAAATTCTTCACGAAATACCACACATAAGAGATTGATGAGAAACTGATTGGGGATGATTTGCTGTGGGGAGAGAGCCCATTATATAGGTTTCCTCTCTCGTGCCTTCTCATCCTCCCACTGGAGGATTGGTGGGGTTTGGCCACACACCTCATCAGCATCGCCCACCGCATTTGACAAAGGGGGGTGACCACCATCCTGCGAAAATGTTTCTACCAGCACATCTCCCACTTGGAGATTTTATTAAGAACCAATCACATATTCACACATCCTTTATATATTCCCAACCATGATACTCACATATCTGCGATGCTGTATGAGGATCTGCACCATCTGAACATATCAGAGTTAATCGCCTTCATTAGGAAATCTGCCATATTTTATTTAGTATGAATCTTCTACATATCCACACTTCCTTCCTCCACCACATCTTGGAAAAAGTGATATTGTACCCCAATGTGCTTCATCCTGTAATGAAAAGATGTTTTTTTTGCATTGTTCAAGGTGATTTGACTGTCAAAAAATAATGGAATATGTGGCAGTCTGTGAACGAGCTCCCCCAACAACCTTATCATCCAAATTTCCTCTTTGCAAGCCTGTGTAGGTGCCATGTACTCTGCCTCTGTCGTGGATAAAGCCACAACTGACTGTAACATTGAAATCTAGCTCAAATCTCCTCCTTCAAGAGTAAACACATAACCAGTAGTGGATTTCCTCCGGTCAGAATCTCCTACAAAATCTGAATCAACATATCCTCTGATAGTAAAATCTATTCCTCCATAACATAATGCAACATTTGAGGTCTCCTTGATGTATCTTCGGATCCCTTTCCATGTGCTCCTATACTCCCATCCTAGATTCTCTAGGTTCTGACTAACTACTCCAACTTCATGTGCAATGTCTGGTCTAGTACAAACCATAGTGAACACTAGACTACCCACTGCCAATTCATACAGTACTTGAGACATCTCATTCCTCTATGCTTCATTTCTAGGACTCATTGTTGAGGATAACTTGAAATTTATGGAAAGAGGGGTAGATATTGTCTTAAAGTCTTGCATCTTGAAGAATTTCAAGAATCATTGTATGTAAATCTTCTATGATAGCCAAATCATCCCATTATTTATGTCTGAGTAAATCTATATCCCATGAATCTTGTTTTCTTGTCCCAAGTCCATCATATAAAACACTCTAGCCAACTGTGCCTTCGTCTCCTGTATGTGATCATTGTTGGGGCCTGCAACCAACATGTCATCCACATACAATAGTAGAATGATGAAATCATTACCATATGAACCCGTGAAATATGCACAAGGATCTGAATGAAGTCTATCATATCCAAGGATCATGATATAGGAATCAAATCTCTTGTACCGACACCCCAGCGCCTGTTTTAGAATGTATAGAGATTTGTTCAAACTGCAAAACAAGTTCTCTTTAAATTCTTCTGCAAACCCATCAGGTTGGAGCAAATATATCTCTTCATAAAGATCACCATGGAGAAACATAGTCTTCACATCCATGTTCTCTAGACGTAAGTTGTATGTATCACACATCGCCAAAACAATCAGAACACTCATCAGTCTAACAAGAGAAGAAAATATTTCATTTAAATCAATACCTTCCTTCTGAGAAAATAATTTGACCACCATTATTGCACGATATCTTTCAACCTAGTATTTTCCATCCCGCTTGATCTTAAAGACCCATTTGTTTCTGATATCCTTCCTTTCAAGAGGTAATGGAAAAAGGTCCCAAGTCTTGTTCCTGTGAAGGGATTCAAGTTCCTCCTGCATCGCCTCCATCCATTAGGATACATCTAGAATCTGGGTTACCTCCACAAAAGAAAATGGCTCTCCATCCTCCGTTAATAGGAAATATGCCATATTTCTCTCAGTGACATAGTCTGAGTGCCATACTAGTTCTCTTTTCTCCCAAGTTGACCGTCGTTGTCCAGACTCAACCGGTAATTGATCATCATGCTCTGGTGATGCCTAAGAGGAAACTGGTTCTTCCTTGGACCTATCCTATACTTTGAATGTTATAGTTTCTATATTCTCCTTCTTCATGTCTTGATCAGTTTTAATTTTCACTGTATCTTCTACAAAAATGACATCTCTGTTGATGATAAATTTGTGGGCAGTGGGATCCCACAAATGATACCCATTCACACCATTATCGTACCCCAAGAAGATACATTTCATGGATCTCAAATCCAACTTCGATCATTCCAGGTTATTAATAATTGCATATACAGGACATCCAAAAGTATGTAACCGAGAATTGTCAGTGGGTTTACTAGTCCGCATCTCCATCGGTGTCTTCATCTCAATCGTCATTGAAGGAGATCAGTTGATCATGTAATAGGAGGTATTCACTACTTTCACCCAAAAAGTTTTTGCAATACCTGTAGTCTTCAGCATCGCCCTTGTTCTATCCAACAGGGTTCTGTTCATCCGCTCTGCCACTCCATTCTGTTGAGGAGTGTACGCCACCGTGACCTGCCTCTTGATCCCTTACTATTGAAAAAATGTATCAAACTCCTTGATTGTATATTCTCTACCATTGTTTGTCCTCAGACACTTGATCTTCTTTCCAGAGTCATGCTCCTTCCGTGCATTGAATTTTTTGAAGAATTAAAAAACATCTTCCTTCCTCCTGATTGGTTATACCCAATATCTCCTGTAATAATCATCAATGAATGATACAATTTACCTTTCTCCTCTCAGGGATAGAACTGGTGCTTTCAAAATGTCGAAAAGGAACAACTCCATGATCTCCTGACTTCTTATTATTGACGTCCCGTACTTTAACCTATGTTGCTTTCTCAAAACACAATTCTCACAAAATGGTACAGATACCTTTCTCAGCCCAGGTAGCAACTCCTGATCTACAAGAATCTTCATTCCTCGTTCTGACATATGGCCAAGCTTCGGATGCCATAACGTCGTCAACGCTTTCGTCGATGTAGTTGATGTAACAACTATTTCTGACTCTTTGTACATTTCACCCATAAGCACGTATAGGTTCATTGAGATCTTCTCTGCCTTCATTACCACAAGCATGCCCTTCGCAATTCTCATCACTCCATTCTTGGTGTGAGTCTTGAATCCGAAGTCATCAAATTTTCCCAATGATAATATGTTCTTATTCACGCCCTTCACATGACGTAATCCTTGGATGATCCATACAATATCATCATGCATCATTAGTTTGATGGGATCGACTCCAACGATCTTCAGAGTGTGATCCTTCCCCATGTACACAAGCCCTTCTAGGATGGTTTCATATTTTTCAATCCATTCCCGTCGAGACGTCATTTTCCAAGTTTCTCTTGAGTCGATAATCCACGCATCATCGAGATGTTTTCTGCTTCTAGTAGTCGTCACCGCTTCACTGACTAGTTTATCTCCACCTCCAGAAGTACCCACCACATTCTCTTGAGAGCTCTTTTCACCACTCTTCTTGTTCCAACAATCCTTCTTGATGTGACCCTTCTTTCCCAATTGAAACATGTGATGTTCTTCTTCATACTCCTTCATTTGGACCTTCCATGATTTTGGATCCTACTAGAACAACGCTCCATCATCCTTCCTCTCTCTATTTACAGAGTTTCTGCTTGGTGCGAAGTTGTCTGTCTGAACTCCTTGTTCTCGCACCGACTTTCATCATTTAAAACTGTGGCTACAACATTATTAAAGAGTATCATATCCGTCAAGATATTATTGGCGAGGATGATGATGATTTGGTCATAAAAATCTGGAAAACTCTGGAGTAGAATATCCGCATGTTCAGTAGCCACAATTTTATATCCCAATGTCATGTGTTGAGCGAACCAGGTATTGAGGTTGTTGATGTGGGTGGTCACCGAAGATGACTCTGCCATCCAAAGAGTGTACAATTTTCTCTTCATGAAATTTTTTTTGTGCAGTTACATGGCCTCGTATAGCTTTTTTAGAGTATCCCATATTTCCTTTGCCATATTTTTCTCTACAATGCTCGATAGGAACCTGTCTTCCAAAGACAAATGGATGTTGGCAATAGAATTTCTGTCCATATAATTCTATTTCTCCTCTGTCACACCATCCGTAGTTTCGCTAATTTTTAGTAGGCAATTATCCTTCCGCATCACTGCATGCATCTTCATTTTCCACAATGAAAAATTATTCCCGTTGAATTTTTTGATCTCGAATTTTACCACCATCTGGACATGTTGTAAGTCTAGAACCTCTTCTGTTTCACAATGGTGTATTTAATAATTTCAATAAATTTTTTCTGATGTTAAAGATAAACCGGAGTCACAATCATAGAGAATACTAAAATTTTACGAGAATTATTAATACCCGAAAATGTTAACCGCACAGGGCCAGAACATTGCCTTTGATACCACTTATTGGGACCATAAATGATTGTCCCACGGTGCAGCAATAATCAAGGGATAAAAATAAAGTGCAAATGGGTAAATAAATGGGACACCAGATGTAACGTGGAGAGAGCCTTTTATATAGGCTACCTCTCCCATGCATTCTCCTCCTCCCGTTGGAGGTTTTTTGTGGGGTTTGGCCACCCAACTCCTCAGCATCGCACACCCCATTTAACAAATGGGGCGGCCACCATCCTGCAAAAATGTTTCTGCCGACATGTCCATCCCCTCGCCCCTACCCCACCATCCCATCCAATTCACCATCACTCCAATCTCATCCCAAAAATATCGTCCCGATCGTCTTCCCTATCCCCCCGCATCCTCGTCCGCCCCAGCGCCCCAGTCATGTCTAGCTTTTCATCCCAGGTACAATCCACCTAGAAAAATGAAAAAAATGTTGCATGTTGAATCGAACTACAGAACTTTCGTTTCAGAGAAATTAAATCTAGCAACTCAGTACAATTGTGTTTTGTGGTATATATTTTTATATATATCAGTATTTCAAAAAATAATATATATTTATATATGAATATTAATATATATACATGGTTATATTTTTTTAGATATTATATGTTTATATTAATTGTATTATGTTATGTATATATATATACATTTCAATATTTAAAATGTAATAATATATATATATATATATATATATATATTATGTTTTATATTTTATGTCCATATATGTATATATATATGTTTATTATGTTATATTTATATATATGTTTATATTATGATTATATGATTATATATATGTTTTTTTATATATATTTTTTTGTATATATATATATTTTAATATATTCCATATGTTTATATGTTTGTATATTATATTTTATATGTTTATATAAATGTTTACATTTTATATATGTTATATTATATGTTTACTCTATATATATATGATGTTTATATATATATGTGTGTGCTTTTTATATTATGATATATTTATATGTTTATATGCTTATATTTTCATATTTTCATATTTTAATATTTATTTATTTCTTTATATATCATTTTGTGATATATATATGTATTATATGATTACATATATATTTTCTCCCTTTATATATGTTTTTATATTTGTATATGTTTTTTTATTATGTTTTTATCTGTGTGTGTTATATGTATTATAAGTTTTTGTATGTTTTTATCTGTGTTATATATATATATATATTTTTGTGTGTTTTTATCTATTTTTTATTTTATTATATCTATTTTTTTATATTTGTATGTTTTATCTGTTTTAATGTATTATAGTTTTTTGTGTGTGTGTTTATTTATAGGTTTTTTATATGTTTTTTTGTTTTGTTATATCTATTATGATTTTATCTCTCTGGGTTACATGTATATAAGTGTGTGTTATATATGTATTATATGATCTTATTTTTATATGTTTTATTTGTGACTGTTTTTTGTGTCATGTTTATGTTTTTATTTTAATATATTTTTGTTTTAATGTATTTTTTTATTATATTATATTTTATTGTGTTTTTATTGTCCGTGTGTATTAATATTTTATAATGTTATCAGAGTGTGTTTCTATGTTTATATATATATATATATATTTATAAATATATATGTTTACATACATGTGTCAGTGTTAATATATATATATATATATATATATATATATAACATTGCTAAATTAGCGACACCTTTTCACGAAGCGTCACTAAATTTGCAATTCTTTTTCAGAAAGTGCTTCTAAATTAGTAATATTTTTTATGAAGCATCGCTAATTGAGAAATTCTTTTCATGAATCATCGCTGATTCCGCAAATCTTTTCAAGAAGCGTCGCTGATTCAGGGACACTGTTTAGGAAGCGTCGATGATTCAACGACACTTTTCACAAAGTAACACTCATTTAGGGTTTCCTTTCAGGAAGCGTCGCTAATTTAGAGGCGCCTTTCATGAAGCGTGGATAGATTAGTGACACTTTTCAGGAAGCTTCGCTATATTATCTATGATTTTCATGAAGCATCCCCAATTTAGCGACGATTTTCATGAAGTGTCTCTAATTTAGCGATGCTTTTCACAAAGTGTCGCTAATTTAGTGATGATTTTCACAAAGTGTCTCTAATTAGTGATTTTTCTATGAAACTTCAATAATTAAGCAACGTTTCAGGAAAAATAACATTGCTAAATTATAGATTTTTTAGCGGTTTGTGGTGATGGTGATCTGTAGTGTACAAAGTAGGCTCTTTCCTGGTCCATACAGAGATCCCCTAGAGGATCCATGCCACATACTTGGATAGAGGCAATGATTGGTCAATGATGGCTCCTTGGAAAATGGTATCTTCTCATTATGGGACCAAGACAATGACAGAATCGACTACATATGTAGTATTTCATGGTGATGAACATGAAAAGTAGAATTGATCATGGAGGATTGTACTTACTGGACTTAGGGATGATGATTTTAGCACCCTGTGATAATATTCTTCATCGATAAGGTGACACCAAATCCTAGTAAGGGTGTCTCAATTCTGCTATATTTTATCTTTTTCAATTTTCATTAATCATGTGTATGGTGATTGTTTATTCATAACCCACATCTTCATTCATTTTCCAATCTAATTTTTATGGTGTTCTTCTATTGTCCTTTATTTTCTTTTGTGTACTCCAATTTATTTTTCCTAGTGAAAGCCTGTAATGATCCTGCCCCATGCATGTAGGCCAATTGGACAAAGATCATCACATCACGATTTCCTTTATTTATTAATTAATTTGATTATATGACATGTATATTCTTGAACTAATTCATTGATTCATGAGTTTAAATTTCAGGTCTTATTTTGAAATTATTTTTTTATGAGAATAAATTACAACTTGAATTATTGTAATAGTCGCTTCTAGTTTGTGATGTTGTTCACTATTGTAAAATCATTTTTCCAATTTATGGGAGATTGATATATGAATGTAAAATAAACATAGTTTTGGATTTTTTATTTTTATTTTTCAAGCCAATTATATACCCGATTTATCTTCGATAGTCATATGGGGACAATGTTGCATAGAAAATCCCCCCAAAAGGTTCCTAAAATAACACATTGAATAATATATGGCACCATGATGAGGGTGGGTCCATAAGAGAAACAACATTGGGACACTTAATTTTTTATTTCCTCAATGAAAATAGAAAACATAAGGTTCTTAGTGAGAGGACATGGTCCTTTGATAACCATAAAATCTTAATAGAGGATATAAGAGATGGAATGAATATCTTGATTACCATCTTTTCCAAAACCCCTTTTGGATTTGGCTGATTGGAATCACCTTATATGAGAGATTGGAATGCATCATGCATGCAATCTGGGCCAATTTGGAAATTTTTCGGAATGCGACTATTTGGACCCTATCCATTGGGGGTCAGCGGTGCGGCTTAGCATTTTTATCAATGTGAATCTGCTTCTCATGAGAGGGATGTTCTTGTCCATAAAGGATTCCAACATCTGGATTTCTTTCCAATATGAGAGGCTTTTAGTTTTCTTCTTCTTCTATGTATGTCATTGGTATACAGATAAATAACAGTGTGAAAATAGAGGATAGATATAGAAACTTGATCATGTATTGTGGGCCTTGGATGCACTCAAGAAATATGGGGACATATTTTATTCTTTAGGTTGAATCAAATACAGAATGAGATTAACTATATATGTCTATAAATGTGTAGTCCAACCCTAAACATAATAAAATCATCATTTTGGGTCCACCTTTATTTTCTATATAGAAATAGATGTACCCTCATTCGAAAGTCATGAAATTCCGATAATCTTGAAATTGTAACAACATTACTGGGTATTTTGATGAAATACAAGACAAACCTCTTGGGGAAGTGGTTATTTTTTTCCTCTCAATGACATGCACCATATGTGGTAAATACTAAACTCCCCAAAACCAAACAATCATCTGTTCTGACACCCCATATTATAATAGTATCTCTCTTTGAAGAACCTATTCACTTTTCATTATCATGTGACAACCCCAATGTACATGTAGTTTCTAGCACCAAGAAATTATGAATATATAGGAGAAAAGTGAGAGGTTTTACGGATCACATATGATCAACATGGAAAATAGTGTCTTTAAGATATTCATGGAGAGTATATTGGTTAATGAATGATACTCCAAAATAAAAAAAGGGTCAGGTGATAGTTTATTTCTTAGACCCTTATTGGTGGATGCTGGATTGCACTTTGCCGACCTATCCTAAGGGAAATACTAACACAGAGCTATTGTAGGCTTCGAAAAATATGATTATTTTTTATTCTCCAGCACTGTTCTGCTAGAAGTTTCACTAAAAAATACTATCTGAACCATATTAGGAAAAAATGGATTGTATCACTAAAAATATGTAGTTCCAAGGATGCATTTAGAACTCTCTCTAGGGAAACTTCGGTGGTATATGCCTTCTTTGGAGGTAGGAGGTGGGTTTCGAGGTTAATTCTTTCTCATCAAATCACATTTCAATTTTTATCATGTAGCAAGACTCCCTGACATGGGTGATTGTTGGTTTCAATGGATGGACCTCATAGATGGATAAATTGAATTTACGGATATCAATTAAATTTATTTGCGAGATCTTCCCTAGAAATCTCCTTCACAATATGGGTTTTAATGAAATAATGTTTTAGATTTTGAAATAAGGGGGTGAAAGTAAATCTTAATCACTTATTATGGAGTTCAATCTTGCAGATTAGACAGTAGAATTATCAGGCCTTCTCAAAATTGGAAATACAAATAAATGGGTTCAAGGAATGACTGTGAATATTCACACCACATATTGTATACATATATTCCTTAGGATGGTTGAATTACCAACCTCTTTAAATTATTCAAAGTCTCTCACTCGGATATCTCCATATGGGATCTTTACCCTATCCTTATTGTTATTCCTCATAAATATAGTAAACCCAAAATTGAGAGACTCTTAAAATCTGAACTCTTTGGGGATAAGGAGAATAAATGTGGGGAGGTGGTATGATCATGGTATATGATGGGTGATCCTGACTTGTGAGGAAATGTCCACCAGGTGGCCTCTAAGTTGAAAAGAAGGATTAATTTTAAATTTCACCAGCCTAATAATATCTTACCTGTAATTTAAAGGAATTTGGACATTCATTATTATCGCCCCCATTAGATTACACTGTTTCAAATTTTGGTGACCTTAAAGTAGAACTAGATATATAACTTCGGATTATGGAAAGTAACTTGTAATAATATGATAGTAAAACCCATATCAGGGAAGGAAATTCCAGTACATTATACATCTTCTTGGAGGATTTTCCAAGGCATCAAAATAATGCTATTTTGCGCCTTAATAATTAAAAAAGTAGGGTTGTGACCAGAAAATCAGGGATTCAAGATATTATCACAATGTTTTTTCTAGAAGATCAATGCAAAATGAAAATCATTCATCACTTATAATACTGTTTCTTATATTGGACGTAGGGTAAAAATTACAATTAAAAATAGGTTTAACTGGGACTTTTAATTTGTTGAGATTTTAAGGGATTTAAATCAAATTTGTTATACCAAAGTGCCAGGGTTGGATGGGAATCTGGTTATCATTTTTAAATGTATATGGAATATCATTAGACCAGATATTTGAGTCCTCATGAAAATCCTTTGGTAGCGGATAAAAACTTTCTATCCTATTAATTAAATTTATATTTTCCTAATTTAAAAGATCAAAAACCCATATTGGTTTTAAAATTAATTCATGTAATCTTATGCAATGCTATCTGAAAAAATTTTCTCAAAGATTTTGGTTAATCGCACACATGACTAGTTACCTTCCATTATAATTGAAAACTTAATTGCCTTTGTACCTAAAGGGATCATTATTGAAAATTCCATGGTCACACATGAATTATTCCATTCCATGAAAACTCATTTAGTTAAAAAATAAGGAATTATGATTTAGAAACTCGATAGGATGAAGGCCTATGATAGAGTTGAATAGCCATTACTTCAATTAATTTTGGAAAAAATGGGTTTCTAATCTAAATGGATTGAGGTCTACCTAAAGTCTGCCTCGAATATTTCTTTTAGGATAAAAATTGATGGTGTCATGTTGCATAGATTCACCTCTTTTAGGGGTATTTTCCAGAGGATCGTCTATACCCTTTCCACTTTGTTTTAGTCATTGATGTTTTCTATAATATTATTTAAGTATTAGTGAAGGATAATGTTATTCAAGGGGTGAAGGCATACCAGAGAAGTCCACACATCTCTCATATTTGCTATCGAGATGATAACCTTTTGTTTAAAGGGCCTTGTCTGAAGAATGCAATTTTAATTCCAAAATCATCCACAATTATTAGTCGGCATCTGGAAAAATAATTAACTATGTTATATCGAAAATTCCCATTATCTAATTATTACCATCAATCATGAAGGATGATCTCCAAAAGGCATCAGTTATTCAGGTGGCAGAAAATCCCAATAAATATCTTGGGATTTCTGTGATCATTTTTCATCATAAAAAGTTATTTTATAATATTCATGACAATGAGGTACGAAAATTCTGGGATAGACAATCAAGGGGATTTAAAATGTCGGTAATGAAACACTGATCAATGTTGTGGCTCAATCGATCATGAGTTACATCAAGTACCCCTCCAATCTCCCATGATCATTAGTGTAACTCATTAACATCTGGATTTCCAATTTATGGTATGAAAATGATAATGGAAGAAAAAAAATTAACTATTTGTCTTGGAACAATATATGTACCCCGAAGGCGAGTGGGGGAATGGGGTTCTTGGACTTACACTGCTTCAACAATTCCATTTTGGCCAAACAAGAATGGAAACTACTGCATTATCATGGTTCCATTTTTTCTCAGATCCTACAAGACAAATAATTCCCCCACATTGATTTATGAGGATCTACAATGGGCCTCATACTTAGATTCTATATAAAATATTATGACGTTTATGGGATATAAATTTTAAATGGGTCAGTTAGTGGATTGGTGATGGTTCCTTTGTTAAAATTTGGGTGGCACCTTGGCTTATGGATGAAGATAAATTTATATAAACCTCTATGGTGATTCTTTATATTGACGAGGTGATAGTTTTTACTGTTTTAAATTATAAAAATGATGGGGGTGTATTGTAAAGCTTGATTCATGTTTTAATGAATGTGATAGAATGACTATATTTAGAATCCCATTCATTACAGAAATGGGACATGACATGTTGTGCTAGAGGACATAAAAATTTGGTTGTTATTTTATAAAGTCTGACAATAGAACAAAACTGGAGAAATATAATTTTGAGATTTATGTTCCTTGGAAAATCATTTGGTGCTTGGAGGTCCTACCCTATGTTCATTTTTTGGGAGGTGAATCTATGTTGGAATCCTCCCATCCATTGAATTCCTCTTGAACCACCATAAAAATAATGAACATATGTGCCATTTTTTCACAGGAGCATGAAAAAATCCGCTGCATGAAATTATACATTGCTCCATGGATAGGGATGCATGTAAAATATGACATTAAAATGTTGATCACATCTTGGACAGGGAGTCTGGACTAACAGTACTACTGATGTTTTGGTCATACTTATGTTCTGTGGATATGGTGGCTTCGTAATACACCCTGGAATGGTTTATCTGGGTCATGAGAAATGACCAAATTTTTTGTGAGATATCTAGACCATTTTCACGTTGGGTAGAGTGGTATGTTTCTTGGTTGAACACATGGAAAGGTCATGAAATTTAGTTTGATAATATTTTCATTCAGACAAGCGTAATCACTAGTAACCACCAACCTAAAAGTTTTTTAATGATTAATGTTAATGCATTAATATCTATTAAGGTTTTATTGGTATTGGTATGTTAGTTCACAACTCCTTCATATTTTTTGTTGCAACATGCCAAGTGTTGATTCAAGATTTTTTGGAACTGAAGTTAGATAAAGATCACGAAATTTATGTTGTAAAGAATTTTTTTCTTTTGAGAGGGTGGAAATCCATTGTCGTTGAATCAAACTATATCACCATTGTAAATATTATCCTTATAACAGAGAGGTGCATACAGTTGTTTGTTATACTGATTTTTAATACTCATTCCTTGATTCATCCCTTTTTGGCATGTTCCTTATCCTTTAATAAAAGATACGGTATTGGGGAAGCCCATTTTCTTATGACCTGTGGTCTTTCCAGAGTGGCACGTGTTTGGACGGATGAGTATCCATCAAAGATGAACTATATATTACTTCCTAATTTTCAATCATCCTATTAAACATGACATTCAGTATTATATATATATATATGTGATTATACTTATTTTAATTTTGAGCATAATTTTTCAATGATAATTGTAAATTTCAATAAAAAATTATAATAGAATTTTGGAAGTATTTATTAGAAAATAAATTCCAAGTATAAATTTACACTAATGATTGGAATTTTTCATTATGAATATTTAAAATAAATTTTAATAAAAATTATGTAATTTTACATTTGAAATTTTCATTGTGATTTGTTAAGAAAACATCAATACAAATTTTTAAGTATGTATGGATATATGAACTGGAAATTTCTAATGTATGTATGCACTGAAAAATACCAACATTAAATTATTAATGAAAATTTCCAATGCAAATTTATAAGTAGAAATTTATCTTATTGACAATTTTAATTGAAAATTTCAAATATAAAATCGGGTTATAAATTTCAAATATAAATTTATTCAATATTTATAATTTTTTTAATTTATTTTTTTAGACTGATAATTGTAAATTTTATGAGTGAATTTTAGTTGGATATTTGTATTTCTATTTTGGATATTTTCATTGAGGATTTAATTTGGTGTTCAAATTTTTATTGACTAATTAATTTTGGTGGTATAATTTTTTTATTTTTTTGGTTGTAAAAAATGACATAATGAGATTTATATACTACTAGGCTTAGATAATAAAAATTTCATATATTTTCTTATTGTTTCTTTATTCTCTACAAAACCACATGTCTATAATAATAATAATAATATTTATTGTCATGTGAAAAACTAAAAAATTAAATAAATAATATTTATTCATAAAATATTTAATACATATGATTTTTATCAAAACCATTAATCTTGGTCATCCATTACTCCACAAAACTTTTTGGGCCATGAATAATGATTATTTATTTAATGAATAAATATCACCACATTATTTTCTAATAAATATATAAATATTATATTCATTAAATGTTAAATATATATCTATTAAATTCTTATCTCAAAAAATATTCTATTGAAAAACTAGTGGTGGATATTGTGTTCAACAAAACGTGAATAATTATTAAACCACGTGTGGGTCACACAGATAGTGAATCTTTTTATATTAGTTAAATATTGTTTGTATTTAACATCTGGTATGTTGATTGAAATTATTTATTCCCAATTTATATGTGAATTTAATATTAAATGAATAGTTATTCAAACCCCATCAAATAATATATTTATTATTTATCTCATGATGTATTAATAAGGTAAAAACTAATATTTATTATCAAATGAATATTTTTTTGTCACATGTATATTAAGATAAATATTTATTCGCAAGAACATGAATATGATATTTATTTATTTATTGAATGAGTAATATATTTATTATTTGAGATTCAATAAATGTTTAGGAAGGTTGATGACTCGAGTTTGTTTCCTGGTAATGGAAATGATACTCTTACAATCTATTAAATAAATATTAATTAACTTATTGATAGTTATATTATCTGTGAGAAATGTGAAAATAAAAAAATAATAATGATATTATTATTATTATTATTATTATTATTATTATTATTAGGAATGGGGTTTGATATGGATTATGAGATTTGTTAATGGATTATGTGCAGTTATAAATTATCTTACCTGGAACTATATATACTCGATTATATAAATTTCTTTAAAACCTAGGTTGTGAGAATAATTCATTTTCACCACAAATTCTCTTTCTATCTGTGAATGTGAATGTGTTTTTTTCATGGTGTATTCTTTATTTATAAATAAATTCATCTCCCAATTTTTTGTTTGAGTTTAGTTTTAGTAATGTTTATTATTTCCTTTCCTTTATATATATGTTTATATAATGATGTATTGTTGATACATTTCATTGGAATAATTTTTTGATATTTGGGTTTTCAATTACCAAACTGCTAGAACTCATTAAATTTATTGAGGGGAATGTAGGGCTTTCTATTTTTTTGATCCTACGGAACCCAATTACCCGTTATATGATTTATTTGGTGAGTATCATGCCTCTATCATTTAAAGAAGATATACATGATTTTATATATTTCAATGATATAATTCTAAGTCTCATACCTGTTATTTCCTAGCTTTTAACACAAATGGAATTTTGTATCTGTATCATCCATGTGTTTCACATCTCATGCATCTCTCTAGTGAACCATTACTATGTCTGTTGAAATTTTAACTAACCCCCTCAAGGGTATTTCAAATACTAAGTTTGTTTTATTTTTTATTCAAATATATAGAGATAAATTAGTATCTTTTTCTTTTATTTTCTGAGTGATTTCTGGGGGAAACCAGGGGATATTCTCTTCGATCATTTCCTAATACTCGATGATGGTGGACAATCCATCCACTACTATTAGTATTATTGTATAGTTAATATAGAGAGTTTTGATGTTATTCACATAATTTTTAGTTTTTTAAATGAATTTAAAGGTGTCCAAGGAATAATAATGGGTTTTTAGCTGCAATCATTATCTTAGTGTAGGATTCTGGCACTATAAGGGGTTCATTAATTTATTATTTTGATTTTGCTTCCATGATTTCGATGTATCCATAAATTCATTATTTTCTTATAGTGATTATATTCAAGAATGTATGTAGTTAACTCTTTATGATGGGTTTCATCACTTCTACATTTTTTGTAACACCTAGTCTTCAATTATAGTAAAATTTTCTTTCTAGAGAAACAATAACACAATACACGTATTTTTATTAAAAAAATTGATAAAAAACCAAATTTTATGATTTAAGAATATAATTTTCATAAATTTATTTCACTCTTGACATCATCATATCAAAATGAACTTAGGGTGAATTTTTTTAATTTTTTTGAAAGGATTGTTTTTTTAGTGAATACTAAAAAATTCCGATTTTTCAAATAGTGTCAATAAATTTCATCAATTGAAGTAATTTAAAAGTACCATTATATTTGGATTTTAAATTGAAGTTAATTATGATCCATTATTTTTTAATAATATAATTAATTCCATTTGAGTCATTATGTTCCATGATTTATAATTTTTTTTCATCAAAAGACATTTTTTAAAAACTTTTTTTCATTGAGTTTTATACGTTTATATTAAAGTAAATTTCATAAAATTAGAGAAATTTAATATTGAAACATGGAAACCATATTTTGAATCATGATTTTTATATTTTTTAGATAAAAAACCTTTTATTTTTTGTCAGTATGAATAGTGACCATGTTAAATATCGGTCACTTTAGTAAGAGTAAAATGGGAAAAACATCGGAAAAAACATAATATAATATCTTCAAATCAACCAAAAACCTTCCATATAATCATTATATGGTAAATATTTGAACATATCCATCCAAAATTATAATATATGGAATTTTGGTGGTATGTTTCAATGATAATGACATTTATAATATATTATGTAAAGAAAATTCAAAAATGTTACCCTCTTGGATTTAATATAAATAAATTTTTTACATAAGGATAAAAGAAGAAAAGTTTATTTATAAAAGTTTATCTTAAGTATGAAATATTTGTTTTTATTTTAATTTATTTCTAATTTTTAGTGATGAAATAATTACCCTAAATTCTATCACAACACCAACACAATGCTTGTTCATACAGTTAAAAAAGCATATAAATAATATAAAAAATTATAAAAATAATATTTTTTGGTTGATTTGCAGTTCCCCACGAATTTTACTAATGAATAAAATATTTCAGGGAAGTTTGAAATGTTTATATTTAAATTCCAAATATATTTTATGTCTTTAAAGATAAATTAAATGAATAGTTTTGAAAATGAAATTAATGATATTTTATAAATAAACATATTTTAATAAATTATTTTAAAATAATATAAGTATTTAATGAGGATATAGTTGGGTTTTGGTTTAGTGGTAAGAACAATGTAATATTACATGAAAAATGGGGGTTCAAAACCCATTGGGTACAGGAACTGTAGTAGTAATGTAGCGATACTATACCAGCTGCGCTTCTATTGATCTAGAGGTACTATAGCAGTGGCAAGGCACTATAGAGACGGCGTTACTGTGTGGGTACTGTAGCAGATGGGTTAATATTCACAGAATGGGAATTGGGCTAAAAATATGGGCATACGGGCTATGTAATGGGCTACAAGCCCACTCGGCCTTCAAGCTATGTAATGGGTCTCCCTCTACCCAGTTAAAAGAGGTCTTTGTATTGCTTTATTAATCAAAATGAGGCTTTGGCCCCATCCTGTTAAAAAATAAGTATTTAATGAGGAAAATTATTATTATGAAGGTTATAAAATATCATCCTATGGACATTTATTCTCCAATTTATACTTTATAAATAATATTATAAGCCTTCATGATTGAAAAATATAGTACACCGGTTAAGGTAAAAAACAGTTAATAATGGGGTAAAATATAATGATATGTTTTTAAATAATATAAATACTATTAAAAATCATTGGTTGGTTATGTATATACCTGGAAATTATATCCTACTAACATGATCCATCATTTATCTATTTTTCCTTGAAATTTTTTATTAATAATTTAAAATATTGATATATTTAAGAATCCCTCTCACCTTATTTATTAAAGGGAACCACCTCCCCTCATTTATTCACACATACTGATTCATTTATATCAAAAAAAACATTGAAAAAATATTTCCCTAACATCATTATTCAGGTTACAGAGGTTTTTTACTTCCAAAAAATACCAACCCTTTAGTCTATTAGACGATATTTAAAGGGTGTATCTCTAAATGAAGACAATCCTCACTACCATGCTCGTTATTTTTTAAATTATTATTTTAACACCATAAATTATATCCTAAAAATAATATCATATTAACAAAACTATATTCAATATACTGATATTTTATAAATTTTATGATATAATATTTATCCATCTCCTTCTCTATCAAATATTAAGTGGAAGCATCACTCATGCATATGTGTATACTACAACCTCTATATAGTGATACAATTCATTTTACATCATTATATTTCATGGATGATTATTATGATGGGTTTAAATTTTCTTTATGATAATTATTAGGTAATTATTATTCTATTATTATAACATCAAATCTACCTTTTTATTGTTCGACCCGTTGGAAAATGATAACGTCACTAATGCGTATGTGTGGAATTCCACCTCCTCCTACTGATGTGATTCATATTTCATTTACAACATAAATGGATAGTAATAAGGATACATTTAATTAATATTTATATGATATATATAATATAACAATTATATTTTAATGGTGAAATATTTTTTACCTTTCATTCGTACCACCTGTCGAAGAGAGAATATAGTGTGATAGTGTACGTATATCCTACCATCTCTATGAACAATGTATTCATTTCCCTATTTCTCCATTCAAGTATGATTCCAAATATGAATATAATGAATATCTATAATATTTATACCATTATTAAAAATTAATTATAATGTAAATATGATTAATATCTAGGGATTAAAACTACTTAACTGAAACTCACAGGAAAAATGAAACAATTTACACTTGGAAATGAAAATTTTATAAAATTATTATTAATAAAATGAAATTGAACTATTTTAATTGGATCATATTTTATATTATAATTATTTATATAGTTATTTTATATAATAATAAAAAATTTAAATTTATTATATAGGAGTCTAAAATTATGTAAAAAGAATGACAGACATTAGGTAAGTGTTTATTTTTCAATCCCTTCCTTATTTGGTATTGTTTATGTATATGTTATAGTTAGAATAATTAAATGATATTTCTATATTATATCCCATAAATTTTATTCCCCATATTTAATTTATAAAAATTATATGTTTTATTTTCATTTTCTACTCTTTATGTACTCAAGAGTCTAATGAAATAATTTCTAGAAAACCTAGTGTAGTTTTCTATTTGATTCGGAATAATTTTTAACCATTTTCATATTGTATTTAAAATAATTTCAAGTATGTTTATAATACACTACAATGATTGATTAAATATATTTTTACCCATTTTTTCTTTCATTTTTTTTAAATGAATCTTCTTGTATTTTTTGAATGAGGTGCTCTTGAATTTTTACTGAAAATGTAAAAGGAATATCCATTGTAACGTACACTACAAGAGTAGAATTTTACCGCATCATGGCCACTCATTATTCGAAATTGTCATTACTAATTTACAATTTTATTTTCAAATAAAATTATTTCTTTAATATTTTAGAAATTCTTTAGATTTTAACAAATGTTATCTTAAAATGAAAATATTATTTTCCTCAAGATCTTTTACTGTGATCTTTTTAAAATATTTTAATCTATGTCAGCATTATTTGAATATTATTATAATTCACCGGGGTTATAATATTTTTATACTATCATCCATATTACTCTCTATGAATTATGATTACGTAATATTTATTGATTATGGAAAATATTAACTTTCTTATGCGAGTTTTTTAATATGAATGTAATCGTTGATAATGATTTACCCCTTTCATTCACATTAGACTTAGTAAGTGATGATATGTGATATCTATATCCTCTAGATGAATTAGAAGGTCTCATGAGATAATCTAGTTTGGGAATTAGACATACATGTTACCTATTTATGTATGATATCGTGGCACAATGCCCTAACGGTTAGATTATGATATCTAAAATTGTGTAATTTATCATTCTAAAAATCAATATTGTCATCCAAGTGACTATTTATTTTTTCATGGTTTCCATAGATTCAATACCTTTTTGTGGTATTAGTTATATGACATAATTTACTATTGTTCGTCTCTACCAAATTATTTTTTCTTTATTAATTTTATGATTTCTTATGGTGTAGGTTTTCCCTTACTGATCATCTTGTATCAACATTTAATATTTTTTATTCCTCATAATACCTATTACTGAAATACGAATGAAATCAAGAATTTACCAGAAAAGATAATAATTTTCTCATAATAATTATTTCATTATATTTAATGTGTCTTGTTTTAATGTGAGAATCATTTATGTATCTAGTTTACCAAGACTACTAAACTATTCGATACTTTGGGAAGAGAACCCTTGATATTTTATCAAATATAGTAAGATTACCACCAACTATAGGGTACTAGATTTGGGGTGTTATAACTAGGATCGTAGTATGTTTATTAGAATCATTGGAAATTGGATTTAGGGGGAGATTATATAACATAACCCAATGAAATTTCGTGATCAATTGTCTAATTGTATAATAATATCACAATGTTTATAGTAAGGTAAATACTATGTAGTTTTACTAGCGGTACTTCCATTTCTAGATACTGCAAATGGATGTGGTGTTGATACAGATGCATTTAGTGTTAATTACTCTAAAAATAGTTGGTTGAGTATATTTTCACCAATATTCTAGTGAACATTGAGTGATCACTTACATCACAACTTTTTTGAATCCCCCAATGGATATTCTTGGGTAAATTCACATTTTTATTTCAAGACATTATTAAATTTTGGACAATATTTTTATGATTTTATAATATTTCCAATGACACTGAGCTTATGATTTTATTATTAGTTGTGAATAAATGTTCATGTTACGTTTGGTGTTTCACTAGTTTTGGAATTATACATTATGATTCATAATGTTATTATATAATTAAATGTATTCCACTATATAAAAATGGCACATATAGAATGAAATAGAAACTATATCAATAAAAATAATCTGTATAGGGATTTCCCTCCTAGTCAAGACAGTGAATCTGGAGCATGAATTAGGGTTGCAACAAGAGATAAACAAATTATAACTATATTAGGGTAGTTTAATTCGGTTAGGACCAATAAAATTTATCGTTCAGATTATCATTTTGATCCTCAACTTGGCCCAATACTGTTTCAATGCATAATGTTTCAACAAACACAATCATTAAATTGTGACTATAAATATATTTTTAGTTGAGAAATGGATAATTTCCATAGAGAATATATTTCTTACTTTGGGATGTAATGAAATGGAAAAGGTTTTAATTGTTGTTTATCACATCATGGAGGATATGAATCAATGGTGTCCATTGATTCAAAACACTAAGGTTTATGAAGAAATAGAAAAAATTTATTTCATTTATTTTTAAAGAAGTTTTCTTAAAAAACCATTTCTATTTGACCAACGAGTGGATATGGAGTGAAAATTCCTTGGTCTAAGACAAAAGAAATTTAAAAATCATACTTTGTATGAATATGTATTTACAAGGCTGCCAAGGAATATTGTGGGTTGTGTACATTATCCAGAGATTAATGTTGATCATTTATTCGATAGGATAAATCTAATACTTAAAAGGTAATTTATTCATCAAAGCCTTCTAATCATAAAAGAGTATAGTATCATGTGTTATCAAGATAAAATAATTCTCAAAGTCTTATGAATTCGATGGAATGTTATATTATAATAGAGGGATTGATAACTCTAGGAATGAAAATATGGAAAATGTTTTGAAGTGATTGGTGGAATTTCCAAATTGTAATAAATTCAGAAAGAAACATCATGGAACATGTTTACTGAGAATTTAATTTTTCTTAATGTTTGGATAGAAATCACATCCACTTCAAAATTTTAATGTAATGAAAGAAGATTAAAATTTTCAATGCCTAAACTATAGGAATATAGGAACTATGAGAATGAATGTCCAAAGAGTCAAGGTAATTTTGAACAACAATGAAAAAGGGGTCAAGGCCATGTTTATGCAATCACTATAGTGGGAGATAAATTTCCCAAATATGTAGTAATTGGTATGATGATCATTGAATAAATATTTGATACTTATTTATTTGATTCTATATATTCGTACTCTTTTATGATTCCCATGATTCCCATGGAAATTTAATATTTTCATAGAACCCTTAGAACGTAACTTTTAATCAAGACTACTAGGGGAAATATTACTGCATCAATGATACGTCTGTCAGTTCCCATTATGAAACTTTGACTTAACCTATTTTCAAAATTGATAATTATACCTCTAAGTGACTTGGACATAATCCTTGGTACGTATTATCACTCATATTATTTGACAAAAATTAATTCCATGATAAGATGATTAAAATTTGTGATTAAAGTATGGAATCCCTCATCTTCAAAGGGGAGACTACATTATCTAAATCACATATTATATCTTCTTAAATGAATTTAGTTGGAGACCTAAATGAACCACATATGGAAGGGAAATATAACCCTATAGTAGAATATTTTTTATTGTATAAGAATATATTGATATGTTTCATAAAGAACTACCTTGAAATTCACACGAGTAGGGAATTTTGTTTTTTTATTTCACTCATATTTAATGAAAAACATACATCTAAGACTCTACATAGGATAGATACTGTAAACATAGTATAGTCAAATAAATAAACACAAATTTTTTTTTGGATAATGGATTCATTATCCTATGTTATTCAGCTTACAGTGCTCCTATTCTTTTTATGAAAAATAAGGTTATGACTATTAGGTCGTGTGTGTATTATAGGGAAATGAAGTCCATCTCTATGAAAAAATTACCATATGCATCGTATTGATGTCCTTTTTTATCAAATATAAGGATAATAATATGTTTCAAATGACCATATTTTTTGGGAGTCATAAATCATGATTGTGATGGAAGATATTCAAAATATATTATTTTATATGATGTATAGAAATTATGAGTTTGTAGTAATTCCCTTTGGGTTTACTAATGTGCCCGTTATTTTTATGGACATGATGAATAGATTATTCAAAAAATATATCTTGATAACTTTTCGTTCGTAGTTATTGATGATATCTTTGTATACATTAAAATTTATAGATACCATAATAGTCATTTATGAATCATTCATGAGACTCTTAATGAAAATGAGGTATATGAGAAATTTAGAAAGTGTGAATTCTAGCTTAATGAATTTTTTATTATTGACTATGTTGTCTCTATGGATAGAATATCAGTTGATCCATTTAATAAAAAGGAATTCAAGTAATAGATTATGCTGACAAACATAACCTAGGTATGTAGTTTTTTGGATTAATATGTCACTATCAGAACTTTGTATAAAAACATTCTTAATTAGAAACATGTTAACCCAGTCAACATGTAAATGGTTTATGTTCCTTTGGATAGAATAATTCAAATAATGTTATGATGAAATTAAGTGGTGTTTTATAAATTAACTGTTGTTTATAGTACCATCATGACGGGACAAATTTTTCATATATAGAAATGCATCAAAGAAAAGAATTTGATGTGTCCTTATGTTGAGTAATAAAATTATTTCCTATGCATCAAAGTTTTTAATAATAAAAGGAAAAAACTATCCAAACCATGATCGTGAGTTGGAAACTATAATGTTTTATTTAATGATATAAATACATTACCTCCATTGAAAAAGATATAACATAGACACTAGTCATAAAAGTATGGAATATATTTTTTATAGAAATATATCAACATGAGTCAAAGGATATGGTATGATTTAATAAATAATTATGAATTCTTAATACACAACCACTATAAAAATCATAATAAGGTGGTTTTTGTGCTGAGTAGGAAATATTATGGAGTTATGACTATGATGATGATTAATAAGGATTATTTATTTAGGGGCCCAGTATAGTTGTATATGGGAATTATTAGGGAAGGGGAATCATCACTCCTTTTTTAAATTTATTTATAAACAATATTTATTGGAAAATATCATTGTTTTTTGACTAGTAATGATAATTTTCAAAACAAAATTAATGTCGTTAATGATGGGATATTGACAAACTTTATTTATGATGATGGTGTTATGAAATTTTGATAGTGGTTATGCATTACATCTATACTATATATGTAAATCAAATTTTTAGATGATTCTCATAGATAAGATTTATTTATACATCGTAGTATCATCATGATGTAAAGGGAATTAATGGAAAATTTTTGTTAGATAATATGAAGTTGGAAATTTTTTTATGTATCGTTATACATGGTTTGTAAACATGATATGGATGAGAGAAAACATCTTATATGAGTAATCAAAACACTACCTATGACTTTATGGAATTGGGATGACATAAATATGGACATTTTATTTGGATTAATCAATATTAATTGAAGAATTGATACTAAGTGGGTTATTGTTGATCATCTCACTAAATATGCACATTTACTTAATATAAGAGATGATTTTCATTTTGAGAATCTAGAATGACTCAATATTAATAAAACTCCATGGTGTACTTATTTTAATTATATCTAACCATGACCCATGATTTAAATAATTTTCATGGAAAATTATTCTGAAGTCACTTGATACAAAGGGTCATATAAAAACCATATATCATCCTCAAACTAATGGGGAATCCCAATGAATATTAAAACATAAGAATACATGTTATGGTTGTGGTCACTTGACATTATGGTATGTGGGATCAGTATTTACCTTTTGTAGATTATTAATATAACAATAAATTCCATTAATGTATTGAGATGGAACCATATGAATCATTATAATGAAAGATATTTAATACTCCTACTTTTTTGGATGAAGTTAGTGAATAGAATATTGTTGGCCCAGAACATGTGGAGAAGACACCGATGAAAGTAAATAATATTCATACCGATATTAAATAAACTCAATGAATCCAAAAGAGTTTTGATGATAACCAAAGTAAATATTTAAAATTTCATGAGGGAGATCATGTTTTCATGAATGTATCTCCATAGAATGGTGTTATGATATTTGGTAAGAAAGGAAACCTATGACCTAATGACATCATACCTTTTGAAATTCTAGAAGTAATTACATTTGTTTCTTTCCATTTTAAATGCCACATACCCTTTCTGAAGTACATTATGTGTTTCATATATATATATTTTAGGAAGTATATTCCGGATAAAAGGAATGTTTTCACTTATCATAAAATAGAATTGGAGCCAAATTTGACTTATTATAATGATCCTATCCATATTTAGGACACCAGAGATCAATTGTTGATGAATTTGATGACTCTTTTTGTAAGAGTAATTTGATGAAATCAAATGATAAAAGTGAAAATGTGGGAACCTGAAGAAGTTATGATGAAGAACGACCAAAATCTATTCATAATGTGAAATTATAGGAATTTAGAAGCTAATAATTTTTAAATGCGGGAGGAATGTAACACCTAAGATTCAATTATAGTAAGTTTTTACTTTTAGAGAAACAAAGCACAATACAAGTAGTTTTATTCAGAAATGTGAGTAAAACCTAATTTATAAAATTTTACAAATTAAATTTTATTAAATTATAATCATTTGTAAAATGATCATATCAATATTAACATAGTTTGAAATTATCAAATTCTAATTAAGTGATTTATTTTTAAATGAATAGTAAAAATTATTTATTTTTCAAATACTACTATTTCACTTTATTAAATAATTTAATTTAAAAGTCATATTGTATTTTGGATTTTTTATTAGAGTGAATTATGAATCCTTTGATTTATAATAATATAATTAATTCAATTTTACTGGGTTTTTTATTTTTATTCTTAAAAACACATTTTTCTGAAAACTTTTTTTCATTTCATTTTATGAATTTAAATTATAATTAACTTTTTCCTCAACAAAATTTAATTTCTAAAAATGAATTCCATATTTAAAATTATAAGGGTGAAATTTGTTAAATATTTCCCCAATTATTTTTTTCATTATGAATTGTAAATGTGGAAAATATGTTTCACCTTTGTAAGGGTAAAATCTGTAAAACTAGGTTAAAACCTTAGAATAAGGTCTCAAAGTCAAACAAAAACAAAGAATAATTTTATTTTATGGGAGAAATTTGACCATATATAACCCAAATTCAAATATCAATAATTATTCTTCCATTTTATCTTGATAATGATAGTTGGATTATTTTTAGTAAATAAAATTCCATAATATCAGTCTCTTTACTATTATATCTATATAATTTATACATATGGGTAAAAATAGGATAATTTAATTTTTTTATAGTGTATCTTAAATAAGAAAATTTTTTTATAATAGTAATTGATTTTTATTTTTTAGTTCTAAAATAATTCTATAAATTCCTATACAATGCTGGCATTATACTTTCTCAAATAGTATAAAAATCATATATGTAATTTTAAATACTATTAAAGTAATATTTATTGGGAGATTTATAGTTCCACATGAATTATATTGATAAATATGTAATATTACATAAGTTTTAATGGTTTATATTCTAATTTAACTTATCTCTTGATGTATTTAAATTAAAATTAAATGAATAGTTTAAAAAATGACTGTAATGATTTTTTATAAAAAAATATTTTATTAAACTATTTAAATGTAATAAAAAATTTCAAGAGGATAAGAAGGATAAAAAATGGTCTAAAATTTTACCTCCTTGAATGTTTTGAACCAATTTTTACCTTATAATTAAAATTATAACCCCATAAGTTAGAAATTTTGTTATAATAGCTAAGATTAAAAATGGTTAACATAGGGGTTAAACCAAAATATAAGGGCTAAAATGACCAAAAACTTTATTAAACATAATTTTCAGTTTTTATTTCAACTTTACCCATATAAAATGCTAATATGAGTCATTAAATAGAATTTTTTTTAATGAATTTGACTTAATTATATTTTGAGATATTGAAAAATCGTAAGTGTTCCACTAACGTAAATTATAAAAGGATAAATCCTCCCATCACTTCATTGAATCTCCTAATCCATTTTGCTAAAAAAAACCTACAAAAAATATCTCTCCAACATCATATCCACGTTATTTAGGTGTTTTTTTACCAAAATACCAAGCCTAGTATCCTTAATTGTAAATCTAATGGAGGTTTCTCTAAAATTAGGTAATCATCTTAATCAAACTACTTATTTTTAACAAATTCTTTTACCACCATTAATTATGTCCTAACAATTACAATATAATAAAAATAGTATCTAACATATAATGAGATTTTATTTTATTTATGTAATAATATTTATCCATCTATTTCTCCATCAAATGTGAACTTAAACAATCACTCATGTGTATGTGCGGACTACCACCTCCACATAGATATATATTTCATTTTCTATTACCTTCATTCATGGATTATTATTTCTTCATTTATTATTTACATGGATGGTAATAAGGATATATTTAATGAATTTATAATATATATATATGATATAATAATTATTTAATAAATTTTAAATATTATTTAAATTTCTTTTGTTCAATCTATTGAAAAGTGAAAAGAGTGTTTATGTGTATGTATGACGTACCATTTCCCTGAACGGTGTAATTATTTTTTCTATCTCTAGAATTCAAGGATGATTTAAAATATGTTTATAATGAATATATATTATATTTATATCATTAATAATATTCTAGAGATTATGAAACCATGAGCAATATTTATGTACCAAAACTGTTGAACCAAAACATGCATGAAAAATGAATTGGTTAACACTTAATAATAGAGATTTTAATAAATATTGATTAATAAAAGAGTATCAAAATGTTAAAAGTGGATCAAATATGATATTTTAAGTATTAATATTTGTTCATTGTTTATGTATGATATTTATAAATAGTCATCTTGTGTTATATAAAATATAGTACTCAGAAAAATTAGAATTATATGAAGTTGCAGTCTGGATATGTCTTTTTTCTCAATGCACTAGATGTTAGCTAGATCACCTCAAAGATTGCAGTTTTCATTGATTCTACAGTGTATTTAAGTTATATTTTCACTTCCGATGCAGCCAATGAAGAGATTTTTGTTCATATATTTTTTCAGGATCATGTTGTGGTGCCTACCAGAAAATATCCCATCACAATTTACTATGATAACACTACTGTTGTGGCTATCTCCAAAAATCGAAGGTCACGCCAAAGAATAAAGCACATACATAAGAAGTTTAATCTCTTGAAGAATTTTTCTCAATGAGGTGATGTTTTGATGACTATAGTATCCTTTTAGAAATAAGTTATGGACTCATTAATAAAAGATTCATCTCAATAGAAGATTGAGTATCATGTGGGATCTGGTGGACTGAATGTTTCTGTTAGTTATCTCTACTGAAATTGGGATTCTGTTTGAGTTGGTGCCCTATAATAAATATTTTTAGTATTTGGTTATATGTTTTTATTATTAAATATGTTTTCGTATCACATCATCATTATTATTATTCATTATTTTTTTATGTGGTAATGTATTTAGAATATATGTACCATTAAAAGGTTATAGTGGTTCTCTGCTATAATGAGAACCTAAAGGTTGCATGACATTATTAATGAACCTTGTAATATTGATAGATAATATTTTTTTTATGAGACATTGAAAATATCAACTATCAGGGGTATGAGGCTAATAATACATTGATAGACCTTCTCATGGTCTTTCCCTTGGAATTCCCCAAGATATGAGGTTTATTAGAACATGCCCAATAACTAAAAATCAACATTTCAATTTTTCATTTGATGTTCATATTTGTGGTTGTGAATATTGATCCATAGACTATAATATTATAAATAATGGATATCATGGATCACATAATTTTATGTATCGATGAAAATTATGATGATGTATATTAACAACAAAGTAGGATACACTTGGTGAATCATGAATGGTATATCCTTGATGAATAATGTGAGAATGGATTTATCACTTTTGTTTCTTAATGAAAGCTAATATTTCAGGCCCTTTTATAGGAATTTAACTACCTGAATAAATTTATGGTGGTGGAGTTCGGTTGGTGAGTTAATTTTTGTAAAGGCAAAGAAAGTGTCATCGTGAATATTTGTTTATGGCCCCAATAAGAAGCCTTCTTGATTTGAGATATTCTGATAAAGAGATTATATTACAGGATAAATTTTCATTGGATTTTGGATTTCATTTACATGTTAATTTATTTATATATGTATTCCTTAGAATGTTGTTATATTCTAACCTCGGACATTAGGTGGTTATACCTGATACCCCTAAGAAATAGGCCTATATAGTATTTGGTATCCTAGAACTGACTACTTTGTACATCATATTCCATGAATAATAAATGGAGTGAATATTAATGTAAATATCTTATAACATATAGGTTTTTATTTTCCATAACATTGATTATATAATGTCCTAGATTGATTGCCTTATAGATAAGGTCATAAAAGTTCTTCATTGTGATGAAATCCTTAAAATTCAATGAACATAATATAAAAAATTGTTCCACGACATGATGAAATGATATGACAAGGAATATAGTATATATATCATCAGGTGGAAGTACTCATAAGATGATGAGGATTATTATTATGAAGTTCACACTTGGTAATCATCAAGATGGAAGATTATGTGAAAATACCCTCTAGTAGGAATTACAAATGTTTTGGTGTCATTGGATATTCCTATCCATGTGCGTGTATAATAGTACTTATACATTAAGATTTTTTTCTCGAACGCCTTCTTTTTTATTGAATTTTGATTACCCCCTTTCAAGGTATGAGGGAGAACCCTTAAACGTTCTATAGGATTAGTGGATTACATGATCCGAATATTATACACGAATTCATTCCAGACATGACTACATGGAAATTCCCTTCCCCAATGTCAAGATCATGAAGTAAGCTTCTCCACCTTCTCATTAATTGTTTGGCTAGAAATACCTATGCAGAGGTGCTCATTCTTGGTCCCGATGAAAATTTCCATTCCCTCTCATTCATCAATATTTAGATAGATTATTTTAGGTGAAACTACCATCTCTATGTCCTCATCTCAAGATAGTTCCTTTGGTATTTCCTATTTCATATGAACTTAACGATCTATATGAGGTGGCCTGAAGGCCATGAGGTGGATCAAAGGAATTGAAGTGGCACAAAATCCATAACTCACCCAAAGTCCTTGGGTGACCCGAAGGCCCGGAGACCTCTAAGACCAAACTGGTGGCCTAAATGTGAGTAGTACTAGATGCTACAGTACCAAACAATACCTTCTACAGTGCCTGCTAAAGTACTACTATAGTACTGTAACAGTGACATGGAGATATTCCTCCACCCATATTTGACCATGGGTCTCATGGATGCACATGAAGAGTCCTCACCAACTGTGTTGAGGCTCATGTTCTTAAGGTTATTATTAATGAATGATATGACTCACACACTGTATTTCCTAAACAACGATGAAAATAGTTCATAGAGAAGTTGGATACATTGGGTGCTCCATAAATGAAATGTTGTTAATTAATAATTATAGGAAGGATTTTCCACTCTATATCTATGGAAGCGGATATCTTGGACCATTTATTCAAATATTACTATTGTATTAAATTACATGTCCATGGTGTAAGGACATTTATTTTAGATAGTAAAAGATAGATGTATAAATAATATTTGTCGATGACATAAATGTGCAACATACTTGATGAGATATTGATTCAAATAGATTATATCACATATTGATTATTCATAAATAGTTGTCATCATTTGTAAATTAATTTATCTCTCTTGGGGTCCTTGAATGATTTTAGATAATAATCTTGGAAATCAGTAAATACTACCTAATTTAAATGATAAATAATCATAGAAGGTCACAAAATAAATGTTTCTGTTGACCATGATTAACCCCCATTTGAAATAAACTAATGAAATGAATATTATGCTCAAGACCAAGGAAAAAAATTAGTCATGTTTTATTGATCACATTAATTAAATAAATATTTATTCACTAGATTGTAAATAAAATATATTTATGTATTTTATTGTATATTTAATAAATATTTGTTCATTGGGTTGAGGATAAAATACTTACTTAACAATAATGTGTTTATTAAATTATACAACAAATTCTAAGGTGTTTTAATAGTCCACGACCGTGTTCGGTGACAGATATTAATTTAAAATTCAGTTAAATAATATTTGTTATTGTGCAAGTTATCATGTGTGCCATAAAATAATAATAATATTATTATTATTTTGGAATGTGGATTATTAAATATTATTATATTATGTATGGTACTTCTTTAACATAAATTGTATTTTAACCTAAATATAAACTTTATAAATATATAGTTATGTTTATCATGTAGGGTTTGTCAAAAAATGAGAATAGAGATTCATTGTTCATAATGAATCAATGATGCTCTCGAGAAGTGTTGAGGAATCTGATAGGATAACATGTGATTACAAGGTGTATAGCTAGAGCATACAAAGTGTACCTATGTGCACTATGCCTGGACATGTCATGGGATACATGGAATGTATAGTAGTAATTACACACAGTTAATTTGTTGCACACCATGTGTAGATCGGGCCAACCTGGCACCTGACATGTCATATTACATGACATGTAGTTGGATTACATGTCATGTAGTCTACAAGGGTTAGTAGTGAAATTCAGTAAAATAGCCAAACCATGGGATAAATATATCCTAGAGGATTAATGATGTACATGATGTTTAAATTGTATACACATCATGTGTTTCATCATCTCCCACGTAAAAAATACATGTCGATCAATTCAAAGAGTTATGATGACACAATGTATGAGAGATACATGGTGTGATACTGGAATGTATATATCATGTAGTCATGACCGATAATCACACCAACTTATTAAGTGGGTTGTAGGGACATATGAAAAGAGTGATGCACAACATGTATCATCCTTATACATGCTTTGTAGTCCTGCTAAGGTACATAAATGAATCTTTAGGCATGTAAAACGGGTACAAAACAACCAAGGTTCATAGTATTTAACTCGTAATTTCCCATTCTGTTGTATCTCAATAAATGATCGAATTAAATTACATTAAATTGGAAATTTAATAATTAAAAACTTATTTTATGGATTTTCATGTCTGGTGAGGTTAATAATTTAATAATTTTATTAAATAATTTTAAAATCTAAATTAGTTTATCATAATAAATATTTCATTATTAGTTTTTCTCTTAATTTTCCCTGAACACAATTAATGATGGATATCTACGAATGAATTTAGATGGCCATTAAAAAGAAAATGAGTGAATGAATGATTGATTGAATGAATGAATAAATTAATGCAATAATGTTTATCTTAATAACAAAGAATGAATATAGAATGAATTTTAATAGGTTTTAATTTTATTATTTGTTTCCTGTGCATGACAGTTCAAGATCATGACCGAGAATTTTTTTTATGTTGGCATTATTTAATTTAACTTATTGAATGAGTTTTCAATTATTTAATTTTAAATTAATTTTTGTGGATTTCATGTCATTCTTCCCTCCATTATTATTAATGACTTGTATATATATGAATATTTTGTAATACATTTTAACCAATACATTGGTTCCTTTAAAAAAATTCATGAGTTATAAATACTTTTAATTAAGGGGGTATCCCAAGGCATGTCGAGGTAATTAAATAAATAACCATAATGATGTCAAATTAGGTGATAAAAAGGTGAATTGGTGGAATGTGGTGCTCTCTGCCAAGACCAACATAAGAAATTTCCCCTTAGGTCAAAGGTTGATTTATTGTCTATTAAATCAACCATTATATAATATCATGATTGGGTCATTAATTAATTAATTATTTCTATCTTATATATAATTTTTCTATAGATGAAAGCCTGATATCACATACATAAATGAATTAATGTGAAACTATGGAATATAAATAAATTGATCATATATAATTGTTTAATCAATTATGTGAAATCCACTTAATATAAACAATTTATATAAATTATAAAAAATGATATAATTAATGAATAATAAATAAAAATCCCCCAATTTAATATTAATTAATAAAACCTTCCACCATCTGAACTAAGATGAACCCTTAGTAAGTGTCAGTTCGGCCTCCATTTAATACACTTTTAACTATCTGTATGTCTCAAATAAGATAATGGGATGAGCTAACCAAATATGTATATGGTTAATTGGCCTCCTTCTATCCTATATAAATTTGAAGGAAACTAATGAGAGTATTTTAATCAGTTTTTTATGTATTGGGGCGTTTTCCCAAAATATCAATAAGCTACTAGCTAGTAGTTGGACGAACTGCTTACCTAAATACTTTTAATTCTAAAATACTTTTTAATCATGTAAATTATTAATCATCCATTTTATTTATTATAGAAAGTTTTTTGATAAACCATAAAAACAGTGAAATAATTTATTAACATTGGGTATGTCCTTAAAAGAACAAATTTATGGATATGGTAAAAAAAATTATGCGATGCATTATTGTTAGAAATTTTATATTATGTGTTCAATTTCCATATTTTTTTTCTACCACCCAGTAGGCGAGAAAAGATGAAAATGATTCCTACTAGAGATATGTTAAGGATGATTCCTATTTGCATTGTATTATATTATAAACTATGACTGGGGCGCAGGTTATAAAACAAAAACACATTGATGTATACACTATATATCACATCTACATTCTCGTGAGAAAGAGAAGTAAAAGATATAAATAAATAATATTGATAAATAAATATAAATGTGTAAACTGGAAGAAGGAAATCTAGAAATGAATAAATCTTTAAAAAGACAGAGGTATAATATTCGATTAAAAAAAGTGGTCTTTCACTTGGATAAGAAATTATACATTAATGTACATTATTATCCTTATCATCAAGTATATCCTTATTTTTAAAATCCCAAATAAATGAAATGGATAAATCGATCAGGAAACCATTTTCCATACTTTAGACAAGGATTTTTTGAAACTTTTTTCTCCACCACTTAAGGTGAAATTCTTGAAAGACAAGATTGAATATACCATTGATAATATAAATCTTGAGATCATTTATTATGTCATTCAAATAGAAACAATATTAAAAGGATGAGGAATGAGTAGGAGGATCTTTACATCTTTTGTTGAAATAATAGACACTGGAAAATAAATTTCAATGAAATAATGTATAAAGAATATGCATCTACTTCAGGTATATTCATCAAGTTTATATTTTCATCTTGTGTATTAAACAAAATATTCATACAACAGAAATCTATTTAAATAAAATAAATGACAAATAATATAAAGGGCATATAGTGAACTCAAAAGGAGATGAGAAAGGGTGGTTCTTATATCATCCAAGGGGAGATCTGTATTTTTTATAGCCATATTAGCATGATTAAATTTTGTAATAAGTGTGATCAAAACATTTATCTTAGTGTTCTATATGACTAAATGTGACATTATTAAAATTTTAGGATAATTGTTTTTATGGTACATAACATTACTGGAATTAAGGGTATTTGTGAGGGGCTATTTGCGACAGGATCCCATCGACAATTGGCTTTAGCGACGGGGCCCCATCGTAAATAGCCCGATGAAGAAAACGGCATCGCAATAACTATTTTTTTTCGATGGAGCCATCGTAAAAAATAGTTTTTTCGATGGAAAAGTTTCCAATTGCAAATAAGACTCTGATTATATACATTATATATAAATAAACCTTTTGCGACAGGCCCTTCACAAATACTATTTACGACGGCGAAGTTCCTCATCGCAAATAAGCCAATGATTATATACAATATATATATATATATAAATTTTGTTACAAGAGTATATTTTCCTTGCAAAAATTATTAATAAAATACTATATTTAAATTATTTTCAATGGGAGCCCGACGCAAAAGGTCCTGTTGCAAATACTAAGAGAAGAAAAAAAAATTAATAAAATTATGATTAATGAAAAAATATATTATTATTATTAGAGTAATAGAAAAATAAAAATATTATTATTAGTATAATAATAAAACATTAAAAAATATATACTAAAAAATATATTTAATAAAAGTATGATTAATATAAAATTAATATTAATATTATTAAAATAATGAAAAAAAATTATTAAAGTTGTCAATATTTACAAAAAAATATAAAAAAATTATAAAATATATTATTATTAGTAAAAAAATATTAAAAATATAATACTAATAATATAAATTATAATATTAAAAAAATAAAATTATGTAATATTTGCAGCAATATAAAAGACAAAAACTGAAAATAGTTTATATTACAACAAATCTTGAATTCAAATGTTTTTAACATAAAAAAATAATCTTTGGGGTCGTCTTCTAGAGGAGGTGGAGGATCTATAAGAGATGGTGGTGGAAATTCCATCTCTAAACTACAAGTCTGATGGCGCATGTACTCCATCTGCTCGTGATGCTGTTACTACTACCATCGACGCATCTCCTCCTCGTGTTCCTGCTGCTACTGCCACCAACAGATCAGTTCATGCTGCTTTTGCAAACTATCTATAAGCTCATCCTACGTTCGTAACTACTCCTAATAATGTGAGGATGAAGATTATGCCTCTCCACAAGCTCCTCTCGGTCTAGACACTGACATCACAGCAGTACCATAATAAGTACCAGAAGTTAAATAACCGCTGATACCAACTACTCAGCCCTTCTCAAAGCTATACTGAGTCATCTGATCCATGCCGCCTCATCGAAATGGTGGGCACCAGTTTGCTCAGTCGTCTCATCCTGACTCCCAGCCTGTGTCTGAGTGGTCGCAGCCTCATATGACTCCTTCAATTCCAATTTGAAATTTAAATTTTGAAAATTTTATTTGTATTTAATTGTAAAACTGAAAAAATAATAATACTAACCACAATCTGATGCTAGCGATCACCTCTAATCTCTCTAGTGGCTGGATCATTGTACATCCTCCATTAAACGTCGAACTCTGTAATATTGGGATGCTCGAATACCTACAGAAATATAAAATAAACTTTTTATATTTAAAGTTATATAAAATATTTAAAAAATATTCTTACCATATGATCCCTATGCATAATGAATGTATGGATACCAGATCGATGCGTCACCTCCCGTCTCCCCTGGTTTTACCGTCCCACTGAAGATCTCCTCTAAAATCCAACACCCAACCAGTGTAAACATAATCCATCCCAAACGTGAGATGTAATGTACTCTGGTCGGTGGGCTCTACACGACTCATCATATTTTGTCACTCCTACTTTCTTAATGGTTGTTCTTATCAAATTGTGTAGAACGTGATGGAAACAGTCACACATAGGCATCTACCATGCCACGTGGATATCATCACACATGCTGTCATCTATGGGATACCATAAACCATAAAAATAATTTATAATATCATGTTACTAATAAAATAAATTTCAGAATAAATATTATTTATTTATGTACTAGCTATGATTGAACATGTTGCACTGCACATCAACAGGAATATGTTCCCATGTCATCCAAGGCTAAGAAAAATAATTGCGCAAGATTGTGCTCCCCTGTCCAACAGCTACATACACAAAATTGTGAAAAAGGAGTAAATAATCAAACAATTAATATTTATATAAATAAATTAATGAAAGATAACTAAAATATACAAGTTCATATACCTCTGTGTGCATGGATCGAATCCAAGACGTGGAATTCGTTCGGGGAAAGGGTCAGAAATCATCAGTTGCACAAGACTGTGCCCCCTCCGTGTACCCCCTGAACCGTCAGTAGGCTGAGGGTTAGATGGTCCACAATCACTAGTGCAGAAATTGTTTTTTACGGTGGTTATTTTTTATTTTTTACGTCTGCTATTTTCTGATGTTATTATAGGAGACGTTATAAACATTGTTATTTAAGTTGGTTATTTTAGAACCGACTTCAAAAATACAAATCCGAAGCCTTTTTCACGTCGGGTGATAAAAAAGCAACATGGAAAATGCTTTGGAGTCCGGGATTATTACGCTGGTAATTTAATAACCGGCATGGTATATACCATTTCACATTGGTTATTATATAACCGAAATCCTAAATCACCGCTTTGAAGAATTTATAACATCAGTTATTTTTATAACCGACATGATAAACCTATCAGCCAAGTGGTTTCCAACGTCAGTTATATAATAACCGATGTGAAAACATATCTATGATTAAAGTTATTTTATAACTGATGTAAAAATATATCCATTTCCATTTATTGTGTCGGTTATGAAATAACTGACGTAAAAACTATCTCCCATGATTTTATTACTTCGGTTTCCAAATAACCGATGTTAAAACTAATTCCAATGAATTTTTATGTCGGTTATGAAATAACCGATGTAAATATCAATTTTTTTATAAATCAAACCGATCAACCACTGCTATGCCCTGAAAAAATACATGAAACAGAACAATGTGTAAAAAAAAGATGCAAATAGACCAGAACCCTCCCACCCCATTGGACAACCCCCACCACAGATCAACCACTAGTATGCCATGCGAAAATAGCTGAAACATAGCAAAAATATACCAATAAAAGACCAAAAACATACCAAAAAGAGACCAAAACCTGACCAAAACTTACATGAACCCCCACACCCCAAGGTACAGCCCCCACCACACCCCTGGACAACCACCCCACTTGACCCCCCAGACAAAAAAAAGACTAAAACTTGACTAGAACCCCCTGCCCCACTGGACAACCCCCACCACACCCATGGACATCCCTCAAACCCCTGGACTTACCCCACCCCCTGGACATCGCCCCACACCACTGGACAACCACCCACCATCCTGGAAACCCCCACACCCCTAGAATACCACCACCCCCCGCATAGCCCCCCACTCCCCAAGAAAAATTCCCCAACCTCCTGGACTCCCCCACTCCTGGACATCACGCCCACACCCTTGGATAGCCCTCCCACACCCCTAGAACCCCCCCCCCCCACACACACACACAATTGGAGAGCCCCCACCACACCACTGGACACCCCCACACCCCTGGACTGCCCCCACCCCTAGGACAGCCCAACACACCCCTGGACAACCCAAACCCTCTGGGACACCCCCGCCCCCCCCCCCCACCTGGACAGCCCCCACCACACCCTTGACACCCTAAAACCCCAGGACTTTCCCCCACCCCCGGGACAACCCCCCACATCCTAGACAACCCCCACCCTGCAGAACACCCCGACCCAATGGACAGCACTCCCACACCCCATGACAGCCCTCCCACACCCCTAAAATCCCCCACCCTCCTGGACACCACCACCCCACTGGAAAACACTCCCTCGGATAGCCCTTCGACACCCCTAGAAACCCCCAACCATACTGGACTGCCCCCACCCTTGGACATCCCCACACTATCCTAGACATCCCTCCCACGCACCTGAACATCCTCCCACCTTCCCACCCCACTGGACAGCCCCCACCACACCCCTGGACACCCCCACCTCACTGGACACCCCCAGACCAAAACCAGACCAGAATCCCCCACCCCACTAGACAACCCCCACGACACTCATGGATACCCCCCAGACCACTGGACATCCCTCCAACCACTGGACATCCCCACACCCCTGGACAACCCCACACCCTCCTAGAAACCCCCACCCCTAGATGGACAACCCTCCCACACACCTCCAAACCACCACCCTCCTAGACACCCCCACCCCACTGGACAAACCTCCCACACCCCTATAACCCCCACCCCACTGGACTACCCACCCACCCCTAGATACCCCCAGGGCATCCCCCCCACTCGCCTGGACATCCATCCCACCCACCTGGACACCCTACCACCCTCCCACCTCACTGGACATCACCCCACCACACCCATGCACACCCGCACCTCACTGGACCCCCCAGACCAAAAATAGACGAAACCCTGACCAAAAACAAACCAGAACACCCGCCCCAACCCCACCCCACTGGACAGCCCCCACCACACCCCTGGACACCCCCACACCCCTCGACTGCCCCTACCCCTGGGAAAACCCCCACACCTATGGACAACCCCCACCCTGTGTGATTCCCCCACCCCCTGACAACCCACACCACACCCCTGGAAAACCCCCACACCCCTAGACTGCCCCCCCCACCCCCGGGATAGCTACCCACACCCATGGACATCCCGACACCATCCTGGACACCCCCACCCCTTGAAAACACTCCCACACCTCTGGATGGCCCTCTCACACCCCTATAAATCCCTCCACCCCCTGGACACCCCCACCCCACTGTACAACACTCCCCTGGATAGTCCCCCCCCCACACCCCTAGAACCACCACCCCAGTGGACTGCCCTCCCCCACACCCATGTACATCTTCCGCTCGCCTAGAAATCCCTCCAACCCTCCTAGACACCCTCCCACCCCCAACCCACTGGACAGCCCCCCCCCCAAACCCCTGGACACCTCCACCTCACTAGACACCCCTAGACCAAAAACAGCCTAAAAATATACCAGAACCCAACCAAAACCCGACCAGATCCCCCAACCCCACTGGACAGCCCCCACCACAAACTAGGACACCCCCACACCCTTGGACGTCCCCCTAACCATGGACACCCCACACCCCTGGACAAGCCCCACCCTCCTAGACACCCCACCACCTGGATGGAAAGCCCTCCCACACCCCTAGAAGCTCACCCCTATAGACACCCATGGACATCCCCCCACTCGCCTAGAGATCCCTACCACCCTCTTGGACACCCTCCCAACATCCTACCCCCTAGACAACCCCTCACCACACCCCTATACACCCCACCTCACTGGACACCCCCAGTCCCAAAACAGACCAAAAACAGTCCAAAACCAAACAACCCCCCCCCCACCCCACTGGACAACCCCCACTCAACCCCTGGACAACCCCCCACCCTCCTGCACACCCCCACCTCCTAGAAAGAACTCCCACACCCCTGGACAACCCTCCCACACCCCCAGAACCCCCACCCTCTTGGACACCCCCCCTACTAGACATCACACCCATGTACATCCCTCCCACACCCATAGAACCCCCCACCACACTAGACTACTACCCACACCTCTGGACATCCCCCACTCGCCTGGACAGCCCTACCACCCTCTTAGACACCCTCCCACCCCACTAGAAATCCCCCAACACACCGTTAGACACCCCCACATCATTAGACACCCCCAGACTAAAAACCGACCAAAACCCATCCAAAAACCATAACAGAACCCCCCCCCCCCCCCCCAACACACCCAAGACACCCCCCACACCCCGGGACTACCCCCCACCCCCTGGACAGCCCCTAGACAGCTGGTGTTGGGAGAGTATGTGTAGCCATCCCTCGGGGGGCTGAACACCACTGAAAGGTACTCATCACTCTTACATGTGAAGCTTGAGCTCTCAAAATGGTTCACCAATGCTTTCATCCCATTTAAACATCAGTCATTATATAACATTGATGCCATTATAACCAGGGGAAACGCCGACATGTGTGTCTAAAATACCTAGATATTGGCGGTGGAAATCTTTAGGATCTTACGAGACTGGAAATTATGCTCCCAAGGCTTCCCATGAGACACCTGAAATGACGTTAAGAAAAACCCCAACGGTGGGAAGATGGAGCTCGTTCAGTTGGTGGAGAGGGACATAGAGAAGATGACTGCAATGATCCAAAATATACTGAACAAGTACACATACGTGACTATTTAGTTTCCAAAATTAGATGATTGAAAAAATATAGGGTTGTTTGTGTGTTTTTTTTGTGATAGAAGGGATATGCTGGTAATGTTCCTGGACAAACATTGCATGGAAGAGACCAAAAAAACACACAAAAACCTTATATGTGTTCAAGCATCTTATTTGGGAAAAAAATATTCACTTACGTGTACTTATTGGGTATATTTTGGATCATCGCAGTCGTCTTCTCTACATCCCTCTCCACCAACTGAACTGACACCCTCTTCCTACCGCTATGCTTTTTTTAATGTCCTTTCAGGCATCTCATGGGAATCCTTGGGAACATCATTTTGAGTCTCGAATGATCCGGGAGATTTCCACTGCCATGGTCCAGGTATTTTAGTCACACATGACAGTGATTCCCCTAGTTATACTAGCATCAATGTGACAGATTGAATGATTTTTACAGGGTAAGAAATCATTGGTGAAACATTTTGAGAGCTCCAGCTATGCATATGAGAGTGATGAGTACCTTCTAGTGGCGTTCAGCCCCCGGTGGAATGGTTCCACCTCCTCTCCCACCCCTGTACATCCCCCACATCCCTATGGACACCCTGGATAGCCCCACCCCACTAGACAACCCTCACACACCCCTGGAAACCCCCTCAACCAATAAGACACCCCCACACCCCTAGACACCCCTGGACATCCCCCCAATCCCCTGGACATCCATCCCACCCTCATGGAAATGCTCCCACCCCCTGGACCGCCCCCATTCTAAAGGACACCCAAGAGACAAACCACCCCACCGGACACCTTCACACACCCCTGGATCCCCCCACCCCACTGGACAACCCCCACACCCTGGGAACCCCTCCCCCCATACCAAAATCCATACTAGAAAACCCATCATTAGTAGACCAAAACAATAAGTATAGAAAAATTAAACATTCACATATATAACATTCAAAACATTCAATGTCAACTTAAAAAAACTAAATACAACCTAAATGACTACCAAATACACAATTACAATGAAAATATTCAAAATTGCATTTTTCACTACATATAACTAAAATTCAATCAAAGCTATAAAATAATTTTACCATTCCAGTTATAAGTACTTGACGTCTTGAGCACTATATGGGAGAGGGTCATCAAATACCTACAATTAAAAAGGATAGTAGTTAATTTGTATAATGAATAAATCAAATGAAATATTGTGGAAATGTTTAAAAGAAAATCATACCAGGTCAATGCTCACAAATATTCCAGTTTTTATTATTTCATAAATAGATCTTAATATATAATATTTGCATTCGATGATAACTTTTTTTTCATGAAAATTATGTTGAATGTGTGTAAATTCAATATATTATTTTTACGAAATAAATCAAAAAGTAAAAATTATAAATGGATATTTACCTTTACATTTACATATTTGATCTTCGCACTCCTTTTAATTGTGTTTTTTAGAAAGTAGACCCATTCCCTATTAGAAAATAATTTTAATTGGATAAATTTAAAATCCATTAAAATATATTAAACTACTGATAAATTGAAACATTCATTTCCATAATTTTCTTAAAACGTTCCCGTACATTGCCATGGATAAATCTTATCTAATAATGTGTTTTCTCTCTTGGGAAAAAAACCTCTAACATCCAATGATCACTGATAAAAGAGAATTTAAGGTTAGTGGTTTTTTATGATAAAATATAATGACCTCTTTGAGAGTGATGTGTTTCATACCTCTCACAAAAAGGAATCATCCAACATTGTGTGACTATATTCGGTTCAAGTCTTTCAGCAATATAAATCACTATTTTTTCCTCATCCAATGCACGTGCTTCAGGGGAAATCAAATGTGGGTCCATGAATCCATATAAATTTATCCTCTCATTCTTCTCACAAATTATATATATATACCTAATACCAAACAGAAATAAGTATACATTTTTAATAAATATAACGTAGGGTAAAGATGTTAAGACTAACACGTAAAAACTTTCACCACGTTTATGACCAAAAAATCTATAGTAACAAGCTCCATAATATCAGTTATCTCAATACCCACAGTTATTTCACATCCACAAACATGATCTTCCATTGGAAAATCATAAGGATCCGCCATCAAATTTGAATATCTTGAAAATCTGCCCAGACTACTAGAATCTATATCTGATGTCATAACCACTTTCCTTTTTTATTGTCTATATAGTATTTATTTATCCTTAATGTATTCCTATAAAAATAAATATAAAAATATATTGGTTTTCAAATGATAAAACCACTTTAATAAAAAAAAGATGATATAACATTCATACCTCTATGGTAATGAGTCGTAGAAGTCTGGAAAGCCAAATTATAAAATGGTCGATACTATGTCTAACTGTCGTCACCTCATCTGTAGGTAATGGTACTCGAGATGATCTATCTATAATATCATGTATAGTGACCCTATGATTCTCTACCTCTAACTGTTGATGATGAACTGTATCTCCTATACAATATACCAACCAATATAAAACTATAGGATGTTGAGGATCATCAACAAACAACTCGTAATAAATCAAAAGTTGTGGTGGGGGAGTAGGATAAAAAATGGGGTCCGCAGGCTATCATGGGGGAGTGGGAGCTACTAGTGGAGGTGGAGGATAAATAATGGGGTCTACAGTGGGAGGTGGAGGAGTGGGAGATGCAGTCTGAAATATTCTTTTGCATGTCTGTAAACATAGATTGTACGGATGCTCTAATATTTTCCTCCATCGTCAAATTAATATTATGAAATTCAGGCTCCAAAGATTCTATTTTTATAAACACCCTCAACGTAAGATATTTAAGAACATGGAAACATTTATCTTACTGATACACCTTCCAGATATACTTGTACACGACCAGGATGTTTGGTCATTCCCAATGCTGTAGATAAAATATCTTGCCTCCAAGCAGCTGTAAATATCCCTTGTTAGCTCAACTCCACAAGAGAATCTTGTATTAATTAATTAAACATTTCTGTAATGGTTGAAATTATATAAAGATAATAGTTAACTTAAATAAACAAAATAGATATCTTATAATACCCTCATCTACGATTCTTGAATCATCCTAAATACATTTCCCTTTTTTCCCATCCGAGGTCTCTTCCATTTTTCATGTCTATATGTAGGGGATGCAGGAGCCACCTCTCCAGAGCTTGAAGACTTGGCTCTTAGTTTTTTTAATTTTTCCTCCATCATTTGTTCTTCCAATAATGTATACCCTCCCCGAGAGATACTATGAGGGTATACATTTTTATATTGGATCTTTAGATGATATTTCCTTGTTTTTTTGTAAATTTAGAATAATAAATCATTAACAAAACAGTAATAAGATTATTTATATAAGAAATATTATAAAAGTTTACATTTCCCTTACCAAAAATGAATCTTTTCATGTACTTTCAAAAAATTTCACCATTTTTCTTCATCTATGAAAGGATATATAAGACAAGGATTGTCATGAATCCTATGACTAAAAAGTAAATTAGATGGGATGGTTGATTTGAAATTGCTCCAAATCCTCGTAGCCATCGATAAGCATTTCTTCCTGACTCCTCCATTGTCCAGAATATCAAATTTCATCTGATAAAAAAGAGGTTAAACATATTATATATACTAAAAACTTTTTAATAATAGGAAAACAATTGCTAAATATCTTACCAAAATCATCTCCCAAAACAGAGATAATATCTCTTTGTCCATAATTCTCCTGTCATCATACAAAATCGTTACTTTTTTTTACTGTAAGTTGATACAATACTCATAAAATATATTTCAATTGGACCTCTAGGAATATCATCTTCATCAAACTCATAGAGTATCCTCTAATCTTGCGTATAGGAATGTGATAAATTTGGAAAACGTGTGCACCCACGTTTACCAACTCTTGAACTCTTTGTTGTAATGGGAGCACATGAGGAAGATTGTGGAACATCAAGAGGAGTATGGAAATGTTCCTCCCCAAGGGTATGACCAATATGCTCATCTCTAGAATCATGTGGTTGATCAGATGATTGATCTGTCATTATCCATCAAATAAAAAAACAAATATTAGTTCACAAATATAAAAATTCAAATACTAAAATACTAATGTAAAGATAAAATATAAAATTGTACTAAGTTACGTAATAGTAGACATGGTTAATATAGTAATCATCTCAAACAATGGTAATGTTGGTAAAGATGGTAAATATGGTAAATATGGTAAACATTGTAAACATGGAAAACATGGTAAACATGGTAAAGTAATTTTAATTGAACAAAAATAATTGATATATAATTTAGGTAATGGAAAACATGATAAAGTAAACTAAGCAAAATTAAAACAAACAAAAACTTATACTTATTTGTTTTAATACATTTTTTAATGAACAAAAAACTTATAATATCCAACATTTTATGAAAACAATAAATGTAAACAAGAAATAAACAAATGTTACCTATAATTTTAGGAATGTACGAATGGATTGTTTTCCCAAATTCCTTCATCATGATCATTCCTTATGCTACAAACCATCTCTTCAACATGCTCAGCATTATGTTCTATTAATCCTTCCATGGAAGTAGGGATCTTACATAAATTAGAATCTTCATCAAGTTCTTCCTCACCAAAATATTGTTTTTCACTTATAAAACAACAGCCCACTGCATATCTGATTGATCTACTACATAGAAAAAAAAATTCATGTGTTTCCATTATAAAATAATCAGTGGTTTCTTATAATCTATTCACATTAACAAATATCATTCCAAATTCATCGTGTCTGACACTATTATTACTGATTAACCATTTATTATTAAAACAGGAACTTTAATTTTAAAGTAATCAACCTACCATATTTCTTCAATCACTCGACAATATGCACTTGATGAAGTAATTGGGTTTTTGTCTATAGCACTCGAAAAATGCATTGCTTCTGCAAACACCAATACACCACTATTCTGAATTACACTTCTATTATCCTGAGCTTTTTTATGAAATGTATATCCATTAATGTCATAACCGGACCATGTTATCACATTTAAACATGGAACACCAACTACCCATTTTAATGTCTCTGATACATCTGATCTATCACTCAAGGACTTATTAAACCATAAAAACATGTTCTGTTGTGCTCATTCAAAATCCAAATTTCTTTCTTCTTTGAATGACATTGTTTTAACTCATTAATATGCAATGTGATATATAGTTGAGAATCACCTTTGTAATTCAAGATGTATAATTCTAACTTCTTCATCTATTCAGCTAACAGTGATTTGACTTTCAAGCCACAAATCCCCTCCCCCTCATTATTAAATCATTCAGGGTGAGATGGAGGAAAAACAATGTGTTGCGCCATAGCCATGTAGCTCATACAAAACTCTGCAACCTGCTCAGAAATATACTTCTCAATAATGGAGGCTTAAGGTCGATATGGATTCTTAAAATACACATTAAATATTTTCATATACCTTTCAAAAGGATACATCCAAAGATGACATATAGGTCCACAAATCTTTATTTCTCAAACCAGATGAATCATTAAATGCACCATTATATCAAAAAAAAATTAGAGGAAAATAAATTTACAATTGAAAAAGTATAAAAATTGCATCCTTTTCCAAAATGTTCAAATCATTCACATTAATGACCTTATTAAAAATTGAATTGAAAAAATAACACAACCTCATTTGAGTATTTCTGACATAGATGGGAAATATTCCGCGCAATTCAACTGGTAGAAGTTGTTGCATCATGACGTCACAATCATGAGATTTCATACCTATCAACATCAAGTCCTTCAATGAGACAATATTTTTTTACATTTGAAGAGTAACCTTGAGGCACTTTGATATCATAAAGACAGTGAAAAAAGATAATTTTCTCCCTCTTGGATAATGTATGACAAGCCGGTGGAAGAAATGTTCATCTTCCATTACGAGTTGGAGCTAACTCCAAACATATTCAAATTTATAGTAAGTATAATCTTGCATTCAACCGATGTTTTTTCTTTGTTTTAATGTATAACAATGTCTCAATCAAACTATCATAGATATTCTTCTCCACATGCATGACATCAATATTATTTTTAACTTCATGATATCTCAAATATGGTAGCTCAAATTTTTTTGAAATTTTCATCAAAATATGTCTATAATTACAAGATTTATGTGTCTTTCCCAGTGTCACATCATGGTTTTCCACCCTCTCAAAATATAGATCAGGGGATAAAGTTTTTGGAGGAATATGAAATTATTATGAGCCATTGAATTCATTTTTTAGTATTCTATATGTGTGATCCATAGGAAAAAACATTTGATGACCCATCTACACTATTTTCCTCCCATGATGCAATTGACAATATGAAGTCTGTAGTTGGAAAATGTGACATGCTTTATACCCTTTAACACTGTATCCAGACAAATTTCTACATGATGGGAAGTCATTTATAATGAACATAAGCACTACATTAAGTTTAAAATATTCCATTTTATTATAATCATATACCCTAATATCATCCTACAATAAAATTTCAAATCATTAATCAATGGTGACAAGTAAACATCAATATCATTGCTGGGTCGCTTTGGACCAGAGATCATGATACAAAAAATGAAATATTTGGGATTTATACAAACATCAGGAGAGAGGTTGTAAATTACCAATAAAACAGGCCATGAACTATGTGTGCTACTGAGGGTTTGGTATGGATTCATTACATCTGTGCACAACCCTATTATGAGATTTCAAATTTCATATCCAAATGTAGGATGTTCCTCGTCAATTTTCTTCCATTGTGGACAATCATCTAGATAACGTATTTTTCAATCACATATCTGCTCATTAGCATGCCATATTAACCTTTTTGCATCATGTTTATTAAAAAATAAAAATTTGAAACGATGAATTATAGGAAGATACCAAAATACCTTTTAAGGGAACATTGTAATATCTACATCATCCTATGATTTTTATTTCACCTTATACCATGATGTCCCACATTTAGGACACTCTGATAAAAATTCATATTACTTCCTATATATCACATGTTCATTCATAAAGGCATGTATTTTCTTGTATCCCAATACCATTAGGCACAATAGTTTCTGGGCATTATAATGTGAATCTTGAAGATCGTAATCTTTTGGAAGAATATCGTTCATCAATTGTAGCAGCTCTATAAAACTTTTTCCACTCCATCCATGTTTTTCCTTCAGGTTGATCAATATTAACACTGGAAAAAACCTTAAAATATGTACAACCAAGATACAATGGTTTTCAGCATCACCATATTGACATGCAACTGTCGGTTCTATCTCACTATGTTCTGCTGCAATATCATGAATCATATCTTTAATTCTATCAGAGTTTCCTTCTTGAGAATCAGCATCATCAGTAGATATGACATTCCATCCAGTTTCACCATGATAAATCCAAGGGCTTTAACATGGATTAAAACCATCAAAAATTAGATGATCTTTTATCTCTCTACTTTTCAAATTCCTCATATTCAATCATTTCAGGCATAGATAGAAAAAAAATTGTCACTACTTTGAACATTTCGTTTAGAAAATTCCAAAAAGGCATCAACACCTTCCTCATATTCATTTCTCATTCGATGTGCTTTAATTCAAATTCCACACATTATTACCTAAAACAAATATCATAATTATACATATTTTTTATAATAAAAATATGTGTTTATATGAAAAATATCATAATTTGAATGTAAAACAATTTTGAATTATAAAGAAAATATATGCGTATCTAAAAAATATGCTTGAAATGATTTTAAAAATAAAATATAGTTAGATATAATAATTTTAAATTCATCTTGGATCCTTTCTTTGTAAGGTTCACAATGAATACATCTTGGTGCCACTTGATACCAAATTCACTCTTCCATAAAAAATAAATATGAAGTATAAATATTAAAATATGTATACATTAACTACTGAAAAATACAGTTATCCTAACAATTTGAAACCTCTGGACAACCCCCCCACCACTCTAGAAAGCCCCCATCCCTCTGGACAGCCCTCCACTCCCCGGATACCCCCCATTGGACATCACCCCCACCCCATGGACACCCCCACCCCCTTAGAAAACACCCCCACCCCCTTGGACACCACCACCACCCCTTGGACACCACCCCCACCCCCTTGGACACCCCCAGAAACCAACACCCCCTTGGACATCCCACCCACCCCCTAGACACCACCCCTAACCCCTTGGACACCCCCTATACACCACCACCCCCTTGGAAATCTCCCACCCTTCTGGACAGCCCCCACCACTAAACATCCCCCACTCCTCTAGACATCCCCCACCCCCTTGGACACCCCCACCCCTCCTAGACACCAAACCCACCCCCTACCCCCTTGGACACCCACAACCCCCTGGACACCCCCACCCCCTTGGAAACCACCCCACCCCCTTGGACACCCGCTGGACCCCACCACCCACATGGAAATCCCCTCACCCCTCTGGACAGCCCCCACCCTCGGGATAACCCCCACCCCTCTAGACAGCCCCCACCCCTTAGACACCCCCACCTCTCCTAATAACCCTAGAACACATCGATTACTATAAAACCATCAATTTATAAATGACCAAACATCCCTAATAATAGAAGGAATACATGAGAAGAAGAAGTGGACAAAGAAAAACCAATGAAGAAAGGAAGAAGAACATGGAATATGTAAATTATTTAAGGAAATAAAATTTCAATTGATGGAAATAATAAAACACCATACCATAGGGAATTCCATGGAATCCCAGAAAACCATGTGGCCTCTAATAGATGATTAGAAATTAGAGAAAATGGTGTAAAATTAAGAATCAAATCAAATTTAAAATAAAAACTCAGATGGAGAAAATAATAGTGAAAAACCTATAATCATTGCATATGGGGTTATGATAACTTCATATATGAAAACCAGGACATGGTCTCCCCTATAACACCTAATTTTCTCATCGTCATTGACTAGTCCAAATATATATAACCAAATAGAGTCATATTGAAACACCCCTCATCTTTTAATATTTATTGAATCCCAAAAAATCATAGTGGAAACCTCATGCTCTTTAAATATCCACAAATGTCCCCCATATTCAATTTGAATGAAATCTTTGATACATCATAGCACATAACTGACCACCATGATGGAACCACCATAAATTAAACAACACTAATAAATTATAGCCTAATATCCAAGAAATAATACTATCATCATGTCATAATCTCACAAACCATGATGCAGTAGTCAATCCCATCTAACACTTATCCCCCACCCCCTTTGACACCACCCCCACTCCCTTGGACACCACTTAAACACCACCACCCCTTGGATATACCCCCACCACTCTGGATAGCCCCCACCCCTGGACAGCCCCACCCCTTTAGACAACCCCAACCCCCTTGGACACCCCCACCCCTCCTGGACACCACTCTCACGCTTACCCACTTAGACACACCCATGAACATCCCAACTCTTTTGAAATCCCTTCGGACAAACCCCTAAACCGTATGGATAGGCCCCCACCCCCTTGGACATCCCCCACCCCCTTTATCAACCCCAACCCCTTATACCCTCCCCCCCCATAGACACCCCTAGACTGCCCCCCCCACCTCCAGGGACACCCTAGACACCCCCCAACTCTCTGGATAGCCCCTCGAACCCTCTAGATAGCCCCCACCCCTTGGACAGCCCCACACCCCCTAGAGACCACCACCTTTGACATCCCCCGCACCCCCTTACACACACCCAACCCCCTTGGACACCCCCCCCCCCCCCCGAACCTCCCTGGACACCACCCCCGTTGACACACATGGACACACCCACCCCACTGGACAACCCACACAACCCCCCTGGACACCCCCACCCAATTACTCAGCCCCCACCACCTTGGAAACCCCCTTTACGCACAAACACACATGATAGACCACACAAAAATCGTAAAATTTCTTGATATCACTTCGATAGGATTATTTTAGTAGAAAAAAATTTAGCATAGTATAGATGAACACTGTGAAACTTTCCATGATATAAATAACAAAGAAAAATAACATCTCAAAAAATTAGTTTAGGGCATCATAGAAAATAAAAACTGAAAAGGAGTCATGTGAGGCTTACTTGAGTGTTGTGAGTCGGCCTAATAGATCTGATGATAATAAATATGATGAATGATGTTGGTAAAATGAGGCTGGAGGGCACCTCTTCGATGAATCGTTTCTAGGTTTTCCACGTGAGAGAGATGTGTCACAGGTCGCCTGATCGAAGAAAGCAAAATGACTGAATATGGGGTGTGATAAATAATTTAAAAGATTTATCCAGTCAGTTATTTAAAAATAAATGTGGTAAAATATTTTTTTAATTTTTATATCATCAGTAATTTAATAACGGATGTAGAAAACAATTTATGACATCATTTATAAAATAAATGAAGGGATATAATTCCCTTTATACCGACGTGATAAATTGATGAGATTAGCTTTATCACGTCGGCTTTTTTATTACCGACATGGTAAAGCATAGATCTTTCCTTTATCACATCTATTATAAAATAACTGACATGATAAATCATGCCAGATTCGATTTTCACATTGGTTATACAACAACCGATGTAAAAAAAGATAATCTATGTATATTTTATGTCGGTTATAAAATAACCGATGTAAAAAATGGATCATGATCGATATATCACGTCAGTTATAAAATAACAGACATGTTATATTGATCAATAATGCTTTGGACGTCAGTTATATAGAAATTATGTGAAATATGCCAATGGTTTAAATGTTTTTTCGATTAGTGAATCCCCCTCATCCAAAGGTAGCTCAACCTCCTGCAACTCATGAAATATATCTAGATACATCTGAAATAAAAAATGGTTGTCATTAGCAGATAGTTGAAAATATCTATTTTATTTAGATATATATTATTTATTATTATAACCATCATTTACCTATGTTAATATCCATCTTCATCCTCATCTCCATAGTTGTCGATGTCAATGTCTTCGTCTTCTTCCTCAGCATCATCAATATCCATATGAGTTTCAATTTCATCATCTCTTGTATTTTCAAATTTATTTATAACATCATTAACATATTTTTTATCATCTACCTTTAATTGTTGAGTTTCATCATTGATATTCATTTCTCTTTGTGAAAATGACGATTTTGAGAAGTTTCTTGAAAAATTTCAATTCCTTCCACTTCATCATAACCACATTTAGTTTGGGTAAACTGATTCTGTCAAGATTTCATTATTATTATGCTCCACCAATCACTCAAGACTCTTGAAGTAGCACAATACTTTGTGTAGTAAATTTTATGTTCCTGTTGAGCATGTAAAAATGGTTCATGTACTGCAAGAAGACTTTTATATTTAATATCGACGATTCCATGAGTAGGATGAACACGCAAGATTATCTCTATATCCAACCACCGATATTTAAACATCATTATGTAATTCTATCCTAGACAACACAACTCAATAATTTCATCCAGAATTCCATAAAAGTCAACCTCAGTTTTTCTATGATGCGATCCTCTCAAGAAAACTTCCACGTTCATTGTTTTTATTTGATTCCCCATATGCACATGTATGAAATAGAAAACAATTCACCACATATTCGTGATAAGATTTATCCATTTTGGATGGTGGGTTACTCAATATATACAGTCGGTTATCAAATTTATCAAAATGTTGAGACTGATAAAAAATTTTAAAACAATTATCAATATAATTAAAAATAAATGGAGTTGATATTAAACCATCAATAATTTATGTTACTTGTTTTTAAAACAATTGAGAATTTTTTTTTCTGCGTTCTTCAAGATAAGATGCTAAAATTTCTGGAAGTTGATTCTATATATTATTATCATATAACCTACAAATAAAATAAGATTACATAATGTAACATAAATTATAAAATAATTTATAAAATCACTCATAGTACAAATTATGTCATTTCGTCATAGTTGAGCATATCATATGTATGAACTCTGGGATGTTCATCTTCTGAAATCCATCATTCATGAACTCCATGGAAACCATGATTTTTCTGATTATAATTGATAATTGAATGTTCATTTAGACATTATCATTCCCCTTGTTTCATCCCATGCGATTTTTTTTAGGGATATTAAGATTCAAAATAATGAGAGCTATAAAAAATAAATTTCCTCTTGCAAATAAGTTTCAGCAATTGAGCCTTCGATTGCTGCTTTGTTACATACTCTTTTCTTCAATTTCTGCATGCATCACTCAAATGGGTATATCCATAGAAACTATATTGGACCTCCACATTTAGCTTCATATGGAAAATTGTATATCAGATGTTCCATCGATTTAATGAAATCCAGTGGAATTATATTTTCTAGTTTACATATAATTACAGCAACATCATCTTCCAGTTTTCTTAGCACATTATATTCTATTGTCCCTGGAAAAATGTCTCGAAAATAATATGACATTTTTATTACCGAATCCCAAATAATATAATTCAACAAACCTCTAAATCCAATCAATACAAGTATTTCCATTATAACATGACAATCATGAATTTTTAATCCGGTAATATAACAATTCATAACACATCTCCCCAAATTAGAAGCATAGCCATATGGAAGTCTCAAATCTGAAATCCACTGAAAATATAATAAGAGACACTCTTTTGAAAGTGTATAAGCTACATTTGGCTTCATTAAACTCTATGATGTAACATTTTCAAATAGTTCAAGTTCTAGTCACCACTAAATTTGGACAAGAACTAATTGTGCCTTTACAATATCTTTCGTCTTACTTGGTTTATCCAAAAATGTATGAAATAAATAATCAAAATAGTTCTTCTCAATATGAATGACATAAGACATGTAATGGACTAACAAATCACACCAATATAGAAGATCCCAAAAAATGATTCGTTTTAACCAATTATGTTCTTTCCCAAAGACATGAATTTTCTGTTGGTTTACTCTTGGCCAAAATTTGATGGGAGGTAGTGAGAATAAAATTGAATTTAACTCTGTACTTGAGATCATTTTTAGAGGTTCATCCCTTTAAATTGTACCTTTTCTGAAATGAGATTTGTTCCTATCAAAACGATGATGGGTTGGAAGAAATATGTGGTGATAGTCAAAATAGACTAGTTTTTTCCATTGATGTGAATAAAGTCTTTGTTGTCTTTCATAGTGTAAGGACGTGATTTCGGACCATGTGTACTCTGGCCAGATAACATGCAATATGCCAGAAAGTAACTAATCGTCCACCTCAATACAGCTTTTAAAATGAAATTTTTTTTCGAAGAAATATCATATGTACTAACACCATCACTCCACTATGCATTTAAATCATTAATCAATGGTTTCAAATAAACCTCAATATTCTTTTAGGGATGTCCGGGGATGAATAAGCTCAAAAAGATATAGGGCTCCTTCCTCAACATCCATAGAGGTAAATTGTACAGAGTTTAATGGATAGGCCAACATGAATACTGACTACCTATGAACCAAATGGACAGAAACCATCAGTAAAAAGACCAAATCACACGTTTCGGGCTTCTAAAACAAAATACAAATGTAGACGGTAAATATGTTTCCATGAATCACCATCAAATGGATGATTCATGATTTTATCAGTTGAAATCTTGGTTTTTTTCCTTGACATCATTGGGGTTGTGTTCTGAGACATAAATAAACACTGCAACATGTGTGTAAGGGGGAAATATCGCAACTGTTTTACTGGAATCGATCTAGACATCCCTTTTTGGGCTTCTTTATACCTCGATTGTCCACATGTGGGACAACTATACAATGAATAATTTTCACCAGAATATAAGATGAAATTATTTGGACATCCATGAATCATCTGATAACTAAGGCCCAGATTACAAACTATCCTCTTGCTCTCAAAATAATTTACAGGAAACACATTTCCTTTAGGTAATAGTGTCTTAACCATAGAAAATATCTGATCAAAACTATTGTTTGACATTGCATTATCTAATTTAATATCCATAAATTTTTCAACTGCTTATAATTCTATTATATTGAAACCATGATATAATACATCCTCGTAAGACCTGAACAACACATAAAATTCATAAGGTGATAACTCAGGAGTTAAATCAATGTCATCTTGAGTTTTAGTTTGTTGAACAGATGGACCTGCAACAACATGTACTAAATTTTGAAACTATGATGGATCTAGAATCATGTTATTAGTATATTCTTTAGATCTTTGTTCACCGTGTTTTTACCAAAATATATAATCTATTTGAAAACCAAACTGTAAGAGATTTCCCCCAACCTTGTCAAATGGGTCAATCGTTCTTAGAGAACATTTTTTACAAGGACACTTTATTGTGCCTTCTGAAACATATTCTGGTTTTGATGATGCAAATGATAATAAATATTCAAAACCCTCAATATATACAATATTTAAAACAGAAATGTTTGAATTTCTATGCTAATTTATCCAAGCACAATCATTTAATAATCAGTGTTGTCGATGTCCTTGTTCTATATTTTTCTACAAAATATAAAATCATTATTGTTTATGAAAAATTGGAAATTATAAAAAAACTATCTGAGAAAAAAAGATAAATAATTACAACTACTTCTTAATAATTACCATTATTTACGGGCGACACAATTTCCAGCTGATTGACCACTACTCTTTTGTCTGACGGCTCATTTACTTGCAACTTTCTCACATAGAAATCACAATGAAGAATCAGCTTAGAGGATTGCATATTCATTCTTTTATAGATGAGAATTAATATGAGTACCTCCTTGCAGATTTCTCATTGTGATTTCTGTGTGAAAAAGTTTCAAGTAAATGAGCCGTTGGACAAAAGTGCCCCCTTTTCTTCGATGAATCATCTTCTTGTAACTACCATCGCCTGAACACATTATGAAAAAAGTGGCCCTAAGAATGCATATCCAAACTTGTGTATATGAGATTGGATATACAAATGTAGAAGCATACATTTCATAAGTTTTTGAGTCTTTGAAAGTTAAAATGGGAAGAGTCATTGAACAAAAGGAGTGTCGTTAATCCACTGAAAATAATTCCAAGTTATTACAAGTTATTACAAGTCATTACAATTAATTTCCTTCCTAATTGTTCTTATTTATTACTATTTATTACTATTTATTCATATTTATTATTAATTATTACTAATTATTACTAATTATTAGAATTTATTCCTATTTATACATATTTATAACTATTTATTCATATTTATTCAAATTTATTAATATTTATTCCTATTTATTACTAATTATTACTAATTATTACTAATAATTGCTAATTATTACTAATTACTGTTAATTATTAATAATTATTACTAATTATTTCTAATTATTACTAATTATTACTAATTATAACTAATTATCACTAATTATTACTAATTATTACTATTTATTCTAATTTATTCCTATTTACTCCTATTTCTTCCTATTTATTACTATTTATTACTATTTATTACTATTTATTACTATTTATTACTAATTATTTCTAATTATTACTATTTATAACGATATATTACTATTTATTACTAATTATTACCAATTATTATTATTTATTACTATTTATTACTAAATATTACTACTTATTTCAAAATTTTACTAATTATTACTAATTTTTACTAATTTTTACTAATTATTACTAATTATTACTAATTATTACTAATTATTACTAACTATTACTAATTATTACTAATTCTTACTAATTGTTACTAATTGTTACTATTTTTTACTATTTATTACTAATTATTAATAATAATTTATATTTATTACTAATTATTACTAATTATTACAATTTATTACAATTTATTACTATTTATTACTATTTATTACTATTTATTACTATTTATTACTATTTATAACTATTTATTACTATTTATTACTAATGATTACTAATGATTACTAATGATTACTAATTATTACTAATTATTACTAATTATTCCTAATTATTCTTAATTATTTTTAATTACTCCTAATTATTATTAATTATTCCTTATTATTCTTAATTATTCCTTCTTATTCCTCATTATTTTTAATTATTACTAATTATTCCTAACTATTACTAATTATTCATAATTATTCTTAATTATTCCTAATTATTCCTAATTATTCCTAATTATTCCTAATTATTCCAAATTATTACTAATTATTACTATTTATTCCTAATTATTCCTAATTATTCTTAATTATTTCTAATTATTCTTAATTATTTCTAATTATTCTTAATTATTTATAATTATCCTTAATTATTTATAATTATCCTTAATTATTACTCATTATTACTCATTATTACTAATTATTACTAATTATTACTAATTATTACTAATTATTACTAATTATTCCTTATTTTTCTTAATTATTTCTATTTATTCCTATTTATTCCCATTTATTTCTAATTATTACTAATTATTGCTAATTATTACTAATTATAACTATTTATTACTATTTATTACTATTTATTACTAATTATTCCTAATTATTCCTAATTATTACTAATTATAACCAATTATTCATAATTATTACTAATTATTACTAATTATTAATAATTATTTCTAATTATTATTATTTATTACTAGTTATTACTATTTATTATGAATTATTCTTATTTATTACAAATTATTTCTATTTATTCCTAATTATTCATATTCATCGCTAATTATTCATATTTATTACTAATTATACATATTTATTAGTAATTATTGTATTTATAACTAATTATTCTTATTTATTAGTAATTATCATTATTTATTACTAATTACCCGTAATTATAACTAATTAAACATAACTATTACTAACTGGCATTAATTGATATTAATAACTACAATTTACAACTACTAATTACTAATTAAAAGTAATTATTTATAGGCAATACAAATTTTCGTTAATAATTTTTAATTATTACTAATTACAAATTATTACAAATTATTATGAATTAGTATTAATAATTTCAATTTATTATTACAAATAAATATAGTTAACAAAACCATTTTAATCTAATTTTATTACAAATAATCAACAATAATTAAAATTAACATAAAAAATGAAATAAATACTAAATTAAATAAAATATAAACACATTTAAACTAGATCTCATATTGATGTAAGAAACTTCACAACTTCTTGGTAAAAAAACTAACTCGGAGAAATTTTCACACTAAAATATAGTTTAGAGAGAGAGGAAATGAGAAATGAGGGGAAGAGAAAGAAAAACGGAGGGGGGTATATATAGGTTAGATGAGTTGCGACGGGACTATTTGTGACGGGATTCCGGTCGCAAAAAAAACACTTTTTGGGATGAGTCCCGTCACAAATACCTTCGGCCGCATTAATTGATGTCAGTGGTTGAAAGGGTATTTTTGATGGGCCCCGTCGCAAAAAGTGACATGCCGACACACCTTTTCGACGGGACAACATCCTGTTACAAAAACACATTTACCACTATCGGTATTTGCGATGGGACCCGTCACAGATTCCCTCCGACCGACACACTATTTGGGACGAGGGGATCCCCACGTCGCAAATAACCTTCTCGCGATATCGCATGCAACCCACGCGAAACCGCACATTCCCTTTTATGACGGGATGATCCCCTAGTCGCAAATAACCTCTGGGATGAACTATTTGCGATGGGAATTAATCCCGTCGTAAATAGCCCATCACAAAGCCTGTTTTTCCAGTAGTGTAAATACCAAACAAACAATTCAGTAAATATTAAATCGCAAATATCCTTTGCAACGATTGAAGAATATAAAAATATAAGACTCTTAATTTATTATTTTAGGATAATTCTTTGTCAAATAAAACTACAATTTATTGACCAGTTTATACCCATAAAATAATATTAATTTCAATTGAGAAATGACTATATATATTCAAATAAAACAAATATCATGTTTTATATAAAACCATTATAAAATAAGGAACATAACAAAAAACATAGATTTAGTTTAAAAAATCCATGTGAACTATTATAAATATAACATTAACTTCATATACTTCATGATTTTTCTCTAATAAATTCTAGAAATACTAAGTGAGGTAAATGAGTGAACTCTGTAAAGATTGGTAAATTTATGAGATTGATTACTGGAAAACATATTATCCAACTAAACATTGATCATATATGTGGAGTAAAGGTTACCCCTATCTCACATTTCTTTAAATAAATCACTATCATTACAGTATTAAAAGGAAGATAAATTGATATTCTTATATATATATATATATATTTCAAATAATTCTTCTTTCATTCCAATACAATTTTTTGCAAATAGAAGTCCAACAACTAACATTGTTACAACCATATTTTATAATGGATATCATATCAACTGTGATATGATAAGATTATATTAGGACACTATCACAAGTGTTTTTAAGAACCATTTGTTTAAAGTTGTCCTTAACTGTAAATGATCATTACAAAACTAAGTTAAATCTATGTTAATGGTCCTATAGTCACTAATGATATTAAACATTAGTCATCATTGACTATATTTCCCAAATGGAATCCAACCTCTTTGAAGATAGTGGTAGTAGTCATAACTCTAATGGTTTAAGGTTTTGGGTGAATATAGGTTGACATATGAATGCTGGAATCCACTATGCTTAGTGGGAGGAGTATTTATAGAGATGTATACTACATATAATATATATATATATATAAGGTGACAATTTATGTTCATAGTAATATGTGATACATATATAATTATTTTAAAATAAATATTCCAACAAAGAATCAGTAAATTGTAATATTGTAAGGTTCAAAATTATGCTTAAATTTAAGTAATGGACTCCATGTATCAAGAGTTTGGGACAAAATTTTTTGACTGTTTCAAATACTTTATATTTCAGTGGAGTATTCAATTTCAATTGGACACATATGGTACTTGATGGTACCAATATAACATGATAGATTATTGAGAAGTTTAGCATATGATAAAAAATTATTCACCAATCATCATGATTAAAATCCTTTAGAATTTAACTTCTCAATGTATATTTCTATAAACATCATATCAGTATATTGACTTTCAAGTCTTCCTCATTTAGTTTAATCCTTAAAAAACATGTCTATATGTACAAAACAAAATGAGACCATGTGGTATGTTTCTAATAAGAATAAATAAATTTGTAGGTGAAATAAATAAAGGCCAATAAGACATGCAGATTATATAATTTTATTTAAGAATAAATAATTCATACTAATCATTGATTATTTAGTTGGAAATTAATAAGTGACTTGTGTTTCTAATTTATTAGTTAGAGTAAATTAAGATTTCAAGATAAATATGTTGATAACACATGAAAAAAAGTCTTACTAATTTTTAAAACTATGGAATAACATTTCTCCACGTTTTAATTATTGTATAAACCACTTTATGGGGAACAATATCTATATAATAGTTCTATGATTATTCAAAAACTATTATTAATACATATATTAACATTAAATTTAAAAATATAAATTTTATAAATTCAAGATAGAATTATTCTTGGCGTATAATCCTTCAAATATTACATGCATGGGAATAGGAAGATATTATAGAGATTAAAATAATTTGAAAAAATTTAGTTTGAGGAACCCATATCATGTTTCATGATATATTATAATATTAGATATTTCTTATTCATAATTAATAATAACTTAATATTAAATAGATAAATCATAATTTCATAGACATACAATTATTGTTATCCAACATTATTTGGAAAAGAAAAAAATGGATGAGTTACTGGTGTGTGGAGAAGTGAGAATAGTAGTAATAAAGGGAATTGAACACTAGTATACACTTGGTTTAACATTATTTAATATTATGTGAAATTAAAATGTAATATGAAATAAAAACATATCACATCCATAGGTTTCCATATCTACAATATCTGAGTATGTTACAGCTTCTAATACAACATAATAATCTAGTTTAGCAATGTTAATTTACAATTTTGGGTTATATAAAAAGAAATAGATTTATCATTTTATGATAATATTTGACTATTGATTTATTCATGATGTTTGGATTCTATCAAGGGAATTTTTAGGATGAATGTGAATTTTGGTTTCATTTTTTTAATATATCAATACACTTTGGTGGTGAATTTTTTTGAATAATGTTAGAAATGTATCTGGGAAGAGAAATTTCCTTAAGAAATAGGTATTAGAGTGTTACTCAAGAAGGATAGTTTTCCAGACACAATTTTTATACATAGAAGTTTAATGAAATTTTAATATTGAGGAATGTACGAAAGTTCATTAATAAAATAAAATGATTATTTTTTGTTTGATCAACAATTCAAACATCATGAAGGTAATCACGATACAAGATGTGTTTTTATAAGGAAAGAGAAGTTAATATTTTCTATCATTCAAATGTTAGTTTTCCTAAAAAAACATTTTTTTTCAGAAGAGATTGTTTTACTGATGAAGAAAATTAGTAAAACATTACACAAGAAGACTATGGATCTGGAATTTCAAATTTGGTAGATGATAAGAGCAGCTGAAGTAGATACACCCATTTTTAGATGACCTTTTATCATACATACAAATAATCATCTCACTAGATAGATAAGTCTTAAGAAAACTAGAAATGTGGAAAAGTTGATAATATGTGTACTTGAAAGAATAGGGGGAATAGTACAATGTATGAAAAGAACAAGATAGAGAAAAAATGAGAGCTACAGTTTTTTGTGAACACTTTACTAAATGATCAAATAAAGATAAAGATTTTTTAGGAAATTTGAGTTCATATGTATGAATGATTATATTTTAAAGGAAAAAGAATGAAATTTTCTGAATGATGTTTTTATATGAAAATTTCAACAAAAACATTTTTGAGAAGCAGGAACATGATCAAATTATGTTATTAAATGAGGAATCTAAAGTTCGTATAAGGGTAAGAGTAGTAAAATGAACATTCCAAATTAACTTTTAATAAGACTATTTTTATATTACCATAATATGTACAAAACAATGAATATAAGATGAACCATTTTGAAAAATAATTTCTATTTTTTTAAATATGATATTTCCATGAAACAAGAAGGTAGACTTAATATCTATGAAAATAAAAAGGGTGAGAACTCTATGAAAAAGGTAAAAAAGGGAGAAAAATTTTTGAGAATTTGACATAGAAGTCCTATAGTTTATGAAGAGTAAAAAAAATAAATCTGGAAGGATATTTTTTAATGAATTCATCAAAAAATAAAATATTATCTTGATGATGTAAATGTAGATAAGTGAAGATTAGTTTTCAAATATATAACAACCAGATAGATTAATACAAAGGAACTTTAAAAACAAAATGTAAAATCATTAAATATGATATTTTTTATGACAATCATTTGAAGGGTCCAATCTAAAAGTGGATAATAAATTTTACAAATATTATTTACCATAGAGTTTAATGAAATTCAATGAACAAGGCAGATGCTAAAACATCCTAGAAGATTAAATATTGTTCTAGAAGATCTTATAGGAATTTAAACGAAATTAAAATGAGAAATAACATAGGAATTGGAATTTGGGTGAGAAGGAGACACACTTGAGGTCCCTCCCTAACTCATGAGAGCCATACCTATCTATAATGTTGAAGGTAAAAACATACATAACATGATTCACATGTATGAAAACTGACACTCTAAATTTTTGGTGAAAACTGATTTTTGAATTAAATTTTTTTTAGGTTTACATTCAGATTCCATACATACAATCAAATAAAGGAAAATCAGATGGATTTTTAGATGATGGAATAATTAATGGAGGATTAGATAGAGGCATACTAAATAGAGTATTGGACATATGAAAATTAGACCCATTCCATAGTCATAAAATTTATATGGTATTTTTAAATTGACATTTACAAAAAACTCAAATTGAGTTAATCTAGGTCTACTAGAGATCAAGGAAAATTTTTGATACCCATAAAATCTTAATAAAGTCATTGATGATATTGAAGTTATACACTTTTAACATTGTTGCATTTTTCTTGCATAGGAAGTGAGTAACATTTTGAAGTGGATTTAGAAAGAAAAATAAAAAAGAATCTTATAGTTGGGTATAACCAGTTTCTGAAAAGGATTTTTGCCTACAGGTATAGCCAACTTTGGATTCAGTGGTCACAAAATGGATAGTTGGGGGTATAACCAACTATAGCAGGAATGTTTAATATTGGGTTTTAAAATTGTTTGTTTCTTGTTTTTCTAGTTTTTAGAAATAATTTAGTAAAAGAATCCATGTTGGTGGGGTGTCAAACATGGAAAATATTAGGTATTTTTACCGATCCTTGGAAATATTATGTTCTTTTCTATCATTATATTTTTTATACTAAATTTGAGATAGAGATGTATATTTGAGTGGATCATAACCTTAGTTGGTTTTTAGTTGTTAATAATGTTGCCTTATAATTTTAGAGAAAATATTATTAAAAAAATTTGATCCCTAATTCAGCCCCCACTTAGTGATCTTTCATTGATCCTATGAGGATGTTAATTGGTATCAGAGGGTGGTTCCCTTAGAATGATCAAAAAGTTATGATGGAGAATGTTGATTCAGTAAATAATAACTTTTCTCCTGATTTTTATGGAAGAAACAATTATAGTTGGATGAATATGATATTTCCCTATATTCTATCTATTGGGCTTAAAGTCAAATATGTTGCAAATATGGATTTATATCCCATTTATAGTGATATGATAGTGGATGATAATAAAAGTTTTGAATATGATGTATAATATCATAAATACATTTTTATATCTCCTTCTAATAATCATTATACAAATATTATGGGATTTTGAATGATGAAAAAATGTGGGATAAATTTATAAGTAATTGTGAAGGAAGTGAAAAAGATAAGCAAGCTATGTCACAAATCTGTAGAAGAAAATTTGAAGTCATTAATATGACTGCTGATGAAAGTATTGATGCATTATTTATAATAGCAAATGATATTTTCAGTAGCATATCAGGATTTGGTGGGAATTTGGAAGATTCGTCTATTGTTAAAAAATCTAATGAAAATCTTTGCATAATGATTTGTTTCCAAAGTATCAGCTTTATAAGATTATGAATATTTATCTTTGTAAGAACTTCAGAATATCATCATGCCACATGAGACGGAGAAAAAAACTATTTTCAATAAAAAAACATAATTAAATATCGTTCAAATTTTTTTAAAAGGTAAAAACATAGATATAGATATTAAAGAATAATAAAATGATTAATATGTATAGGAAGAAGAAGATCTAAAAATCAACTTCCTCCTATCTAGGAAATATAATAAGGGTGAATGGAAAAGTAAAAAACCTAATTGTTCACGTTTTTAAAAAAGAATTTTTTTACAAAATTTTAATTAGAAGGAAGATAATGACTCTAAGTCATAATAATATAAGAAGTCTCTAAAGAAGAGGTGAAAAAAAATATAAGGAAAATTTTCATTACAAAAATATGAAAATTTTATTAAATAGTAGAAAGAAAGATGATTTCTCATCCACTGATAAATATGATCATTTGTTTTACTTCTTTACTTGAGTTAGAAAATAATTTACTTTACAAAATGGTGATTATTATGGTAAAAAGATTATATAAATTAATTTGATTTTAAAATCAAATATGTGTGCAGTTCTTGAGGAAAATAATCTTCTTAAGAAGGAAATTAATATGATGAACACCGATGTTAAAGAAAAAACTAATAATGGTGATCAAATAAAAAATTTCAATAAAAATAAATGTTTTTAGATCTTAGGAAATGGAATTTGGTGAGTTAGAAATTATGAAAAAAATATATAATGAAAAAACAAGTGGTGAGGTAAATATCATGACGGTAGAAACTTAACATGTTGATGAAAGTGAATATAATATTTTGAATAGAGTTGAACGTGAGAAGATTGTTAATGTTATCAAATAAAGTCTAATAGAAAAGTAATACATGATATTAGAAAGAAATTTATTTTTATTACAACACTAAGTGGGTTAGTAAGGATGAGAGAAGACATCACCAATTTAGTTGATATTTAAGGTGAAACCACTAATGATTGTGAAAATAAAAACTCAATGAAGTTGGTTGTTTAAATTCCCAAACAATCTAAAAGTACATCTTCATACCCAAATATTATATGTTCAAAATTCAAGAATTATTAGAAATTATATTATACTAATAAATAGTGTAATTAATCAAGATATAATGTATATGAAAATAGTCAACCATATATTGTAAAAAGACAACAAAAATAGAGTTCAAAGGGGTTTTACTGTCAGTGTAAAAGATTATTATTCAAAGGTCACTGCTAGTATTGATTAAATTTTGGTAACATAGCTTATTTAAGATGGTATAACAATTATCTACCATTAAATAGGTATGTATCAAGTGAGGATATAAATATATAATAAGAATACTCTTTCAAAAAATTAATTGGAGTAAGAAAATAAAGTATCAATTGTAAAAAGTAAAAAAATTAAGAATACTATTACAGTTTCAAATTTTTTTCAAGATACTATTTTTTAGAAATTTTAGTAGGGAATGAAATAATTATTAGTTATTTGGCCAAAAAATAACCATGTCTAGAAATTTGGAGGAAGAAAAAAATTATAATAAATAAAAAGGGAAGAAACATATTGATGAATATGAGAACAGAGTTTATAAAAAATTATTAATATATAGTGATTTGGAAGTTCATAAAAATTGAAAGATATATGAGCAGGATGGGAATGTTAAAAATATTTATGGATTTCTTACCAACCCAATAAAAAAACATGAATAGTATGTTACAAAATCAAGAAAAAATTACTTTTTTGAAGATGAAGAAAATTTTATATATTTATCTTATGATTCTACATATGAGAACAAATATATTAAAAAATAGGAGAAGATTAAATTGATGGAATAAAACACATCAATTAATAAAGTCCATAAAGGAGAAGTATAATAGGTCAATATTGAGAGAATAATCTTAGTCCGAACATTTCTTCAAGAAATAACCTTGGTTATTCTTATTACCAAATATTATTTTACCAACTTACAAGGAATTGAAGGAGAAGAAGAATGGAATTTGGGAGAGATTTTTAGTAATTTTTACTAAAATAATATTTTATATCCTCTAATTATTTCCTACTATGATAAAAATTAGAGTGTTAACCTTAAGGGGGAGAAAAAAATAAAGATGTGGTATAAGTATCTTACTTATTTTAAAGAATAAAACAATGATGTTATGAAAAATGATATATTGGGGGAAATTGTGATTATACAATTGGAATATTTTGATATATTTGTAAAAAAGGGTGAATTATTTATTTTAACAAATATTGTTTATTTTACCACTAATTTATAAATATTTGAAGAGGTGAGAAAGTATTATTTAGAAATATTTTTATGGAAAACATTGACCCAATTTATTATTAGTACTTTTTGTTCTACACTAGGTTGTCCCATATATACGTAGTATTATTTTATATAAAAACTCTCTCTTAAGAAAGTCATGTGATGCTAATTTTATCGTGAAGACATTTTTAACAATTATGAGATAAATAAATATGTGTACAAATGGACTCTTTTTGAATTTTATTTTCAATAATAGAGAGAGAATAAATATAGGGAGAGAAATAAAATGTAAACATAATATAAAGATAAGTTTTTGGGTATACATAATTTAGAAGATATTTCATGTTTTTCATGGGTATTGAAAAGAAATAAAAAGAGAGAGATTGTTTTTCCCAAAATGTTTTTTTACTTGCTTTCAAAAAATAAATATTTATAGATGTGGTTTTTTTTGAGAATGTAGGTAAATTTTTTGATAAGTTAATGTTCTATAGGAAAAATGATTAAGAATGATTATTAGGAATTCAAATAGATAAGTTGTAGGAACATTGATAATGTATTAATGTAAGAATGTTCCTGACTCAAATAAAATGATGACTTTTTTTTGATAAAATTTCCCAATGTTTTGAATTAATTTATGATATAATATGATGTTTTAAAAGGAATGAAAATTCTATACTTCCTTTCATACAAAGTTCAATAATTCAAAAAAACATTTTTTCAGAATAGTTTATTTTTTTGAAGAAAAAAATCAGAAAAATATTATGTAAGATTACCATGAATATGGAAATATAGATTTAGTAGGAGAAAATAATCACTGAAGTTAAAAAACAAATTTCATAATACCCTTTTACTGGGTGTAAAAATTTGATACTCACTAGGTAGATAATTTGTAAGTAAACATGTGATACATAAAAGTGTTGAATTTTGAAGGAATCCAGATCTTCTTTTCAGGTATGTATTTTTTCCTTTTTGATGTTTTTGAGAAAAATAGAAGTTTATGGAAATTTCTGAAGTACAGACCGTGTACTCATATGTACACACCGTGTACACTTTTTTCACTCGTAGCTGTGTGCTGGCGTTGTAACAATCGAGCACACAACAGTGTGTGGTGACCTGGAGACCACCTAATATGGGGGCCGGTAAGGGAAAGTACACGCCATTTACTTTATTTTTTTCATTAAATAGATCGGTGTCACATTTAATTGGTAGAAGTAAATTATTATTCACCTTCTTCGACTGAGAGTATATGTACGGTGCTGATATTTTCATGAACCCCTGATCGAGAATCCTTTCAATGATTCGACTTTTGTTGATTGCATTAGGACCACCATGGTATTCTCTTCTTTCTTCTAGATCTTAATTTTCGGATTTCTCCCCTTTCAAGTGTAATCTTTGGTTAAAAAATTTAGAAGTTTTGGTATATGTATGACATTATAAGGAGAATCAAGTATTGAGATTCACGTATAGTGATCTTAGAACGTTGAGGTAGGTGGTTTGTGGCTTTCCATAGATACTCTTTGAGTTATATGTAATAAAGTGTCAATAACCTTGTTATGGGTATATCATGTTTATAGTTTTAGCCTTGTTAATTTCCTGATATGCATGTATGCACGAGTAGAGGTCAATTGAATGTGAATAGGGATATATGTTCTGCTTTGGAAGTGTTTTCCCGTGCATGTTTTGTTTATGACTGTTTAGTCTCACTTATCCTGTTAGGCTGCTGTGATTTCCATTCCAAGTGCTGATAGGATAGAGTGATATTTTTATCTAACATGATGATATGTTTCAGTTGACTAGCCAAGTAGTTCTTGAGGTTTAATTTGGCTGCTAATTATTGTTTCCACATGATTGCTTTATGCGGAGCAGCAGGAACCTGGAGTTGTGAGACCATTGGTGAAATTGACTTTGAGGGCTTTCCCAAAGTGTCTGTTATAATTATCACACTGTGAGACCATAGGGGGGGATTGAGGTTGAGTTCTCCCTCGGAGGGTCTATAGTTACGTTATGATTCCACAGAAGGAATTGACGTTTAGTGATTCCTCATAGTTCATGTAGATTATTGTTAAAAGACTATAGGTGGAATTGAAGGTGAGTGCTTCCTCAGCGAGTCTTTGTTATATCTTCTCTTGTATGGAGAAACAGAGGGGTTAGGATATGGGTACTACACATAGAGTTTCTTGTATTTGTTTTTGGTTTATTGAATACATAAAATTAAATGTTTGTAAATAAAACTATAGGGCTGTTTACTTTAGAGTACTTCCTTGTTTACTGCCCCTTTTACTTATTTTTTGCCATATATATTTAATGATTATTAGGAACAGATTTTTTGGTGGTTGCCTACTGGTATTAGTCTCACACCCTGTATGGGTCATGTTTTTGGGCCCAAACAGATTATATTGCTATATGTATAGATTAGGGAAAGTGCCCTTCTACTTTTGGTACTTAATTGCTGCAGAGACGGGGAGCATGGGACCAAGCTATGTCTTGCGATGCTGTGGAGTATTTTATATGTTTTCTATTGTATTTTCATTTAGTATTATATTCCAGTGTTGTGACTTATTTAGCTTCTTTCCTAGACATAAGTATCATGCATCATATATATGTGTGTGCTCCTGTGGGTTATTACTTATGATGTTTATGTATTGCATGTTTTACTGCTTTTGCTATTGTTACCTGTTTTACATCCACTATGTTACTCTGCCAATGAGGGAATAGTTTCCCCACAATCACACCCAAGTCCCTCATTGCTAGTCTGCAACATCTGACATTCGGGAAAATGCACTTGAGGCCATGTGACCAACTGGGTATGGGGCACCTCTGAGCGGCTCCCAGAACCGGGACATTACAAAGTGGTATCAGGGGGTTTCTTTCTTATTGACTTACAATTTGGTGCTTATAGATAGGTATAGGTAAGAATAGGTATTTAGTAATAAGATATGCTCAAGAGTAGCAAACCCATGTGTAGGGAATGCCACTCTACCTAGTTTATTACAATTTTTTTCTGGTTTTGCAATTTTGCAATTGATTTGATTTCACCATTGGGTGAGTCACATGTTTTTGTGCTATTAATTTTTATGGTATTGAGGTTCTATTTCTATTGAAACCTGATGATATAAGGGTATTCCATCTCATGCATCATATAGGAACTTCATAGATATCACATGTCATGCATTCCTGCCATTCCATTAAGGGTGAATTAGTGATTCCATGTTGTTTTGATAGGTGTTGTGATAGATATGCATGTTGTTTTGATAGATTCTTTGATCTGAATACATACTGTTTGATATGGCATTAAATAGTAAAAGGTTTTGTTTTAATGAATTCCAAACATCAGTTCTTGAGGTGTTATGGGCCCTCATGGATCATAATTTGTTGGTTAATTACCTTGTTTTACATGTACATGACATTTATAAGATGTCAAGCTTTGATTCGAAGGAAGTATGAGCCCTCACAAATCATAATTTTTAACATTAATGTTTTTCAGTGTTTTTATTGTTCCATAGTAGTTTCTGAGACTTACTATCTAGAAAACCCAAGAATACACGGTGTATAATGTTAGACACACATGCTGTGTGTTCTTCTGTTCAGGAAGAAACTGTTTTTCTTATGTACACGCCAAATACTATATGCACATGTCGTGTAGTCTCTATCTGTGTTACTGACTGTGTGGGTAGAAACATGGGGTTTGGAATTCTTGGTATAACAGGCCGTGTGTCGTATGTACACGCCATGTGGTGGAGACCATGTGTCCACTATTGTGACTAATGACAGAGATGGATAAATCATAGCTTATACACGTCGTGTCAAGTTTGAACATGCCATGTAGTGTAATCTGGGTATCTTTCTGTGTATCAAAAAACATGGGTCAGTGAAATCCTTCAAGTACATGTCGTGTCCATCTGGAACACACTGTGTAGAGTGAGCCGTGTAACCGGACTTGTGACTAACAACATGGTCTTGTGAAGTTCATCTAGTATGTGCCATTTCTGGAATTAATACTTCGTGAAGTCTTTTTCTATGAGAACCGTTTGGCTTATCCATGAAAGATAACATGAGAAGGGGACGAGGATTCAAGTACACATCATGTGTTACGCTGTCACACCATATGTATAGGGTGTTACACAACCAATTTTGGTAGAAGTACATGCCGATGTGAAGGATTAAGGGAACACATCGTGTAGGTATTATACATGTCATGTATCCATATTTTGAAAAACATGAATTCTTTATTTCTCATGTTCCCTTCTTAGACATATAGTTGTTAGTCCTTGATAATCTTGATCTAAGGTGTGTTCTTAAACATGCAGATTCATGCCACAGAGATGTCCTCCAGTTTTCCTCCAATTATAGTGTAGTGATCAGACACCGAACATGACTGATCAGGGACTACCTGCAGATCCTCCAGTTGTGCCTATCTTGGCATCAGCCGTCATTCCAAACAAAGGTGCTAATGCACAAATCTGAGGGGTCTTTATGAGGTTCATGTATACCTTACAGGGAGCACCACCTCCTACCCCATCAGTGGTGAAATTGAAGTGGTTTTTACAATAGCAACATCCTCCCACCATCATAGGGGAAGGAGGACCTCAGGCTCTAGAGTCATGGTTAGAATCCATGCTAATGATCTTCAGGCATTTGGAGACTCCTCCAAAAAGAAGTATGAATCTTTCTACGTACATACTTCAGGATTCCTCCAGGAGATGGTGGGATGTGATCTCATAGGCAGGATGCCGGCAGGTCATGGCTTGGGATGAGTACCAGTATTCCTTCTACGAATTTTTCGACCCAGAGTTAGTGAAGGCTAATTGAGACTAATAGTTCATTAGTTTGGATCAAGGTAGTCTTTCAGTCATGGAGTATTCTTCTTGATTCACAGTGCTACAACACTTTACACCCTTTCTATAATGACCCATATTTATATACATTGTTAGTACTTCAAAATTGAAGTACACTTATTACAACATATAACAAAACCATGAAAGGAATGAATAGGTTCAATGTCTTTAGAAACTGGGAAACATAAACAACTGGTTCATAGTGCGTCTACATTGTCTCCCATTTATTTCATCATATCTATAGTCCCTTTTGGCATATCTTACTTAATAACCTTCTTCCTGGCCTGGGGAAATAAAACATACAAAAGGGTGAGCTCAAATGCTCAGTAAGGGTAAACAAAAGAAATATCAATCACATCATATTCATTAGAACATAACATTTTGGAAATCTTACCCTGCAAAAGAGATCAAATTTTCATAACATGGGATAAATCATGGTAGTGAAATGTAATCACAATAATCATAACATAAAAAATCACGCTTTGTGGAATACACACATAATCATATAGAATCATTCCTTATTAGGCAAGACTCATTGCCAAGAATATCTTAGTGGACAAAGTCCATTTCGGAACGAAGTTCATTCCTCGTTTCAGTCCTGTTTCACTGAACCAGTTTAACCTGCCGTTCCGGCCATGTCTATCTCATCTGATATAAAATCATTACCCAATGCATTGGAGGGAGATATAGGTCCCACCCATCTCATAATGATACCATTCTTATGTGTTCCACAAAATCAATAATCATACATCATTGCATAACCCATGTAATAAAAATCAGATTCTTAATCATCGTGACATCATAAAAAAATTCATACAGGATAAATGAATTCATAAAAATAATTCCATCACAACATAATCAAAAAAATGTAATAATAGGGATAGAAACAGAAACCTATATTATCTTATATGGAAAATAATTTTGATAAAACACTTGAACTCCATTCTTGAGAAAAATATCCTTTCTACTTTAAAAACATTTTCCCTTTCTTAACATGTCATACAATTTTAATCTAAAAGAAGTTGATTAAAAATAAACATGAAAAATTGTAAAGGAAGCTTCTTGGAAATAATATTTTAAAAAAGTCCATTCATACCGTATACTTTAAAAAACATTCTTCTCGTACTTTTGTCGGAAAAGTCAAAAAGTACCTTGTACGAAAAATGACAAAATATTCCTTTGATATCTTTTTCTAAAAACTCACCGAAAGGGTGAAATTGGATTTAAACAATTGCATGTGGATGGAAATAATATTAAATATTTAGGAAACATGGATGTGGATGATAAAATACACCCCAGTAAATTCCAAAGTATAACCAATCTCAGATAAAAATGAGATTGTGATATTTCCCTTACCTTAGGTCCAATTTGCTTCGTAATTGTCCGAACCTCCTGTGTAATGATTTAAATAATGTCATTGAATTATTCCAGAATCATACGCATTGTTATGATATCATATATAGTCATATTCTTAGCTTATTATTAGTAATATTTCATTTCTACTTGTTATTCGGGTGTTTATTAATTTTTGTTCTTATGCGTGTTTTATCCAATAAATTCTTATTCGTATTTTTTAGGTTATAGATACCTCATTTCTAGAATGCTATTAGTGTAATATATATCATATTTATTCACTCAATTCATTTATGTAATCATTATGCAATGAATATCATGTAGAACGAGTCGCATCACATCGTGGAGATGGTATTCCATACGTACGCAACAGCGGTAATATCGTTCCCATGATCGTGGAATTGTATTGGATGTTGAGTCAATAAGGTTTTCCTTATGAATTTTCCATTCCTTCTTGTTTTGAAAATCACAAAAACCTTATAGTAGAGTAAATTTATGTTTTACCCCCATCAGGAAAATTTACTTCTTTAAGGAAATTTACCCTAACCTATATTTTCTTATACATATTAATATTATTCTTAAATTCAAAAACCGGATTCATACCCAAAATCCCGAAGCCATATAATGAAATGATTTGGAGCATTCTGTTTTTTGGATCCGAATTCTGGATGTGATCTATAATGAAGTTCTAATCCGAATTATGGATTCTGAACTATCAAATAGTTCGACTCCGAACTCTTAAGTAGTTCGACTCTGAACTCTGAAGAAGTTCGACTCCGAACTCTGAAGAAGTTCAACTCCGAAATCTCAAGTAGTTCAACTCTGAACTCTTAAGGATTTCGACTCCGAACTCTTAAGCAATTCGACTCCGAACTCTTAAGTAGTTCGACTCCAAACTCTGAAGAAGTTTGACTCCGAACTCTGAAGAAGTTCTACTACGAACACTCAAGTAGTTCGACTCGGAACTCTTAAGTAGTTCGATTCCGAACTCTTAAGAAGTTCGACTCCAAACTCTTAAGTAGTACGACTATAAACTCTGTATGTTCATAATCCGATCTCTGGTGAAACCAGACTCCGAATTCCTATAAAACAGAATCCGAATATTTTTTAACATAGACTCCGAACTTCATTTTGGCTATACTCAGAACTTGGGACTTGTTTACACTCCGAAATATTTACTATCTTTTACATACAAATGCTTCATTTCAAAACGATGTCGTGCATTCATTTATTCATGGTTTGTTATAAAATGATGTTGTCTATTCTGTTTCTAATTAACCGTTGGTTGAGTTACACGTGTACAGGTCCCTCCAAATTTCATTGAAAATATGACCATTGGAAGAGGGATCCAACCATTGGAAATTTTCCTATAAATAGGAGCTCTTTTGAAAGAGCTCAAAAATAAGTTTATCGATCTATAGAACACATGATTTTAAGGTGATTTCTAGAGATAGAAGCTTTTCATGCCTTATGCGTACTGAACTGCTCATTTAGATTTCTTCGTGCGACTCCGAGTGTTTGTGATTACATTCAAGGACATCCGAGGATAGGAAGACAGAGGTGATGACTACCTTGAAGTTCGAGGTCTTCCTTGCTGAGGAAGACAGAGGTTCCAACTACCTTGACATTGTGGACATGCAGGGATAGAAAAACAGAGATTCTGATCTATGTATTGAGGTCTTATCCTTGTGTGGGTAAGACAGACTTGCTTGAAAGTATAAATCAAGAGACCTTTATCCAAGGTTCTTGGATACCCTTCTCTGTGGGATAAAAGAGTTATTGTTTCCTATTTGTAGTTTTACTACTGGTTTGTTTCCACTGTATATTTTATTATAAGGAAATTATAATCTCTTTATACTTCCTTATACTTTACTCTGATTAGATTAGATTATATACGCTTTAAGTTAGAATCATATATAATTAAATTTGGTTTCAATTCTCCAGTTGGCGATCAAAGGTGTTGTGAATTTTCTTAGTTTAACTTTGTTAAACCTAGATTTTCCTTGTCTAAGGTAAACATAGATATCCATAACCAACATTAAAGGTTACAAAGGAATTTTTAAAGTGTACAATTCACGCCCCCCCCCTCTTGTATATTTAGCATCTACATCGTTAATTAGATCCTATAATTTGTATCAGATCATGTCTCTGAAGTTATCGTACTCACGTATAAATTTTTCTTTCCCATTTTCATTCCGAACTTCTTCATTCCGAACTTTATCATTCTGGACCTTTTCATTCCGAACATTGTGGTTACAAACTTTTTCTACTAACTAGTTTGGTTTCCCAAGTTGTTTTAGAATGGAAGGAATCAATGTTGGTTCTATTGACAATATAAATCCTACAATACCACCAATCATTGATGGTAATGACTCTGAGTACTGGACAGATTGAATGAAGACTTTTTTTATCAGCACTGGAGTGGACAATTTCATTATGCTTACTAGTGATTATAAAATTCTTGATAAGGAAGATAGAACTTTCACTAACCAGTAAAAGAAAGAGTATCAACTCAATTATAAGTTACACAAAACTTTACTATGTTCAATGACTATAAATATATATAGGCAAATTTCTTCTTGTGAAGAAGCTAATTGTATCTGTAAGAAGTAATAAGTTACACAGTTTGGCACTTCTAAAGTTATTGAAACTAGGAGAGCGATGCTTAGAGCTGAATATCATGAATTCAATTTTCCATATGGTGAACCAATCTTCAAAGTTCAATTGAGATTTATGACTATAGTCAACAGATTATAGTCTATAGGAAGAAAAGGGTTATATGATGAATCCCATGTAGATAAGATAATTGTTATTATACCCAATGAGTGGGAATCAAAGATAACAGCTATAGATGAGAACAGGAAGGTCACTCAAATTTCTCTTGATGAGCTATTCAGAACTCATCTCCAACATGAAACCAGAATGAAGAGAGATGCTGACAATATCAAAAGGATGAATGGGAATGGTACTATTGCTTTTACAACTACATAAAATCATATGAAAGTTAAGACTCCTGAGAGAGTAAAAAGATCCAAGTCTAAGAAGGTAGTAATTCAATTAGATTCTAGTGAAAGTGAAATCTCAGAAAATGAGTTAGAAAATCTTGCTCGAAGGATGAACAAGATAGCTGGCTAGAGAAATTTCTAATCTAAGTATAAGAAAAAGGAAAGGGAAGAAATGAAATATGGAGAAGTTACTTGTTATGAATGCAAGAGAGCTAGACATATTAGACCAGATTTCCCTCTACTCAAAAAGAAAGACAGGAAAGAAAGGCATTTTGAAAGGAGCAAGAAGAAGTATTACAAAACCAAAGCTAAGAACGTTCTGAAAGCAAATGACACAAGGAGTGCCAGTGGTGGTGACTCTTCAAATGAATCTTCTTGATTATGAATCTTCAGGAAAGTAGAATTTTGGTCTTATAGCCATATTACCAATTGACAATTATTTATTTATGGCTAAGGTACGAAATGCCGAATCATTGACCAATGTATCTTTAAATTCTAATGATTGTATGTATTATAACTCCTCAGATAAAGAATCATCTTCTGATGAAGAAAATACTACACCTACCTATGAATAATTTTTTAGGTTTGCTGAAAATCTTGAGATTGAGAACTCTAAACACAATAAGAAACATGATAAGGCAAACTCTAGGAATTCTATTCTTACAGAAGAGATATCAGATCTTTCTAAAATCTTGATAGGAAAAATTATGATTTTATGAGTATTTTAGAAAATCATGAGGAAGTAATTTCTGAGAGGAACAAACTATCTAAAGTGTTAGAAAAATTAATTTCTAAGAAAAGTGTTTTCGATCCTAGCTCTAGTTCTAAATACAATAATTTTGAAGATAATAACATGGTTATTAAACCCAATTCTGAAATCTTTTCTTTAAAGAAGTGTTTTTTGAATTTCACCCATGGTGAAGAAAATTTTGATAAAATGTATTCTCATATACAACCTTTAAGAACCAAATCCGGATTTTTTTATACCCATGAAAAACCAATTTTTAGTAGAATCTACTTTGTTCCAAAAAGTGCCCCATTTTGTACCAAGTGTCAATGTGGTGGTCACTGGGCAAAGAATTGTTCTTTAAATGAATCCCAATCTCTAGGTTTTCATAAAGCCAATTTTTCTAAAAAAGTGTGGGTTCCTAAAAATTTTTTGTCTAGAAATACCGGATCCAATAAATTTTAGATTCCGAAAGTCTAATTCTTTTCTTGTTTTCAGGAATATAGAGTAAATACCAATAAAAATACATGGTACATGGATAGTGGATGTTCCCGACACATGACTGGTAAAAAAATCTATATTGAAAAGATTATCAAAACGAAATGAGGGAAGGTTACTTTCCGAGATAATTCACAGGGAGAAATTGTTGGTATTAGTAATATTGTTCTTCTATGTAAAAATTTGATTTCAAAAGATTTATTTGCTAAGGGTCTTAACCACAGCCTCATTATCACAAGTCAGTGATCTGATGAAGGGTACCTTGTGAATTTAAGAATGATAAGTGCTAACTACACAATTCTGAGGAAGAATTTATTCTCTCAGACAATAGGCAATATAATATTTACAATTTGAACTTAGAAGACCTAAGGAGCCAAAATTTACCTTGCCTAAGTGAAATGGATGATCATTCCTGGTTATGGCATAGAAGACTACGACACTGTAACCTTAGAAACTTATGTAAAATCTCTAAGAAGAAACTGCTTAAGGATCTACCGGATCTTAGATTTGATTATTCTAATGTTTGTGATCCTTTTCAATATGGAAAGAAACATAAATCTAGTTCTAAATCAATTGGTGAAATCTTAATTATTGATGCATTACAGTTAGTGTACATGGATCTTTTCGGTCCAACACAAACAGGAAGTATTGGAGGCAAATACTATGTGTTTGTTCTAGTTCATGATTACACCAGATTTACTTGGGACTATTTTCTAGCAATGAAGTCTGAAGATTTTTCTTATTTCAAAAGTTTTAGATCACAAGTTAAAAATGAGAAAAATCATCCACTGAAAACTATTCATTGTGATCATGGAGGAGAATTTCAAAATTCTGATTTTAAAATTTTTGTAGTAGGAAAGGTATTACTCACAATTTTTCAGCACCTAGAACTCCTCAACAAAATGGTGTAGTTGAGAGAAGAAATAGAATTCTTAAAGATATAACTAGAACCATGTTGAGTGAATATTATATAGCTATACATTTCTGGGATGAAGCTGTAAGTACTTCTTGTTATACAATAAATCGAGTCTTGATTAGACCTTTTCTTAATAAAACTCATTATGAGTTATGGAATGGTAGAAATCCAAGACTATCCTACATCAAGGTTTTTGGTTGCAATGTATTCATTCTGAATACTAAAGATAACTTACATAAATTTTCACCAAAATCTGATGAAGAAATTTTCATAGGTTATTCCACGACTTCTAAGGCTTATAGAGTTTTTAATAAAAATACTTGTATTGTTGAAGAAATAGTTCATTTAAAATTTGATGAGTCTGATCCTTCAGTTTTTAAACTATCCCAATCTATATCCTCGGATGTATTTTTAAAAACTTATTGTCAACCCTTGATAGAATATCCTTATGATAAGGAAAATGTTCATGAAGATACTTCTGAAATATTTACCCCAGAATACTTTCTACCCAATGTTGATGAACATGTTTTACAAAACCCAAATCAGGTGTTTCTTAAGAATCATCCCAGTGATAGTATCATTGGTGATGTAAATCAATCTATAAGGACTAGAAATTCCTTATGAAATGAGGTAGATCATCTAGCACTTCTTTCCCAATTAGAACCAAAATGCACTGATGAAGCTTTAGGTGATGATGATTGGATCAAAGCCATGCAAGATGAACTAAATGAATTTTAGAGGAATAAAGTCTAGACCATGGTTGAAAGACCAAAGGAAACTTCTGTTATTGGAGTAAAATGGGTTTTCAGAAACAAATGTGATGAAAATGGAGTCATAGTAAGAAATAAATCTAGACTCATTGCTAAAAGCTATAATCAGCAAGAGGTAATAGACTATGAAAAAACCTATGCTCCAGTATCTAGACATGAATCTATTCGTATTCTACTTGCCTTTACAGCATTCTTCAATTTTAAACATTTTCAAATGGATGTGAAATATGCTTTTCATAACGGTTATGTTCAAGAGGAAGTTTTTGTTGAACAACCTCCTGTTTTTGAAGATACAAAACATCCTGATCATGTTTTTAGACTTACCAATGCTTTGTATGGTCTTAAACAAGCCCCACGAGCATGGTATGATAGACTCACATGATTTTTGCTTCAAAATAACTCTACTAAGGGAAATGCAGATCAAAACATTTTTATAAAGAATGATATGAAAAATATTTTTATTGTTCAAATTCATGTTGCTGACATCATATTTGGTTTAACTCGGCATTCTTTAACTGATTCTTTTGCAAGTCTAATGATGTCTGAGTTTGAAATGAGTATGATGGGTGAGTTAAATTTTTTCAATGGTTTTCAAATTTCTCAAAAACCAGAAGGAATCTATATATCTCAACAAAAGTATATTAAAGGTCTTCCTAAAATATATGGTTATGACAACACTAAGAGTATAATTACTCCCATTGGTACCTCAAACTCTTTAGATCTTGATGATGATGGGAAACCAGTAGATCAAACGTCTTTTAGAGGTATGATAGGACGTCTACTTTACATTACAGCTAGTCGGCTAGACTTAATGTTTTCAGTGTGCTTATGTGCAAGATATCAATCCAATCCTAAGGAATCTCACTTAACGGTAGTGAAAAGAATTTTTCGCTGCCTAAAGGAAACCATGGATCTAGGATTATTTTATTCTTATGGAAATTATTTTGTTCTAAAACTATTTTATGATGCTGACTTTGGTGGATGAAGAATGGATAGAAAAAGTACATCCGGAACTTGTCATTTCTTAGGATAATCATTAGTTTCTTGTTCCTGCAAAAAAAAACATACTGTAGCACTTTCCACTGCTGAAGCCGAATATGTAGCAGTTGGAAGTTGTTGTGCTTAAGTGTTGTGGATGCAACACACACTCACAGACTATGGCCTGAGTTTTACTAAGACTCAAATATTGTGTGATAACACGATTTCCATTTCCCTATGTAAGAACCCTACACATCACTCTCGTGCAAAGCATATTGATATTAGGAATAACATTCTTAGGGATCACACACTAAAAAGAGATATCATTCTTCACTTTATCGGAACGCAAGATAAACTTGCTGATATTTTCACAAAATCATTACCCTCCAATAGATTTGAATACATTAATCAAAAGTTAGGAATGATAACTGTAAGGTTACCATTATTCATTAACTACTTGTTGAACAATTCTACTAACGGTAATAAAATCCTCTTTATAGGGTCTGTACATTTTATTGTTAGTGTAATTTTTTTTTTGTTTTTCAAACTTTTCGGAATAGAAGTTTCCATAATGAAAATTTCTGAAACCAAAATTTCCAGAATGGGAATTTCCGGAACTGAAATTTTTAGGACTGAAATTCTTGGAATAAGAACTTCCAGAATTGAATTTTTGTACTGATAAGTTTTGGAATGAAGATTTTCGGATTGGAGTTTTCATAACGAGATTTTCATATATGAACTCTCGTAATGATGTTTTTTTTATTTCTTCGAGATGTATATTACCAATTAGGAACAATATTTCTAGTTAATCTGTAAGATATGATTTTATTACTTATAGTTTTGAAATCAAATTTTTCTTACTGCTATTTTCCTTGTTTTTAAAAGTTTGGATTCTAGTTTTTTCCTGAAATCCATATGTTTTCTTTAAAAATCTCAAAATATCAGAGCCACGTTTTCCTTGTGGGATTTTTCTCAACCGTCAGATCAGATCAAAGCCTTTTAAACCGTTAGATGGATTTTGGAAGACCAACAGTCAAATACATTGCCTATATAAAGGGGACCCTGAGACTCGGCCCACATCGGTTTTTCATGCTTTTGCGTCTTGAAGCTCTGCTGATCTTCTTAAGGTCAGTTCCAAACTTTGTGAGGCCGATCTGAATCTTTCAGATTACTTCACTCTGAATGTCTGTTGAAGTAACTTCTCAAGATATGTCAACTGTGAATCCAATCTCAAAGTGGTTAGTTTTCAGGGAAATATTAGTTTATCCAGATTTCTCTAAGCTTCATTCCCTTATTTCAAATAATATTAGACTGAATGGATGGGAAGATGTATGCATAGAAAAGTCAGGTAAACATGATCCGATTTATATTTATTTGTTGATAGTGTTTTACGAGTCTGTTTCCTTCCAGATGGAAGATGGAAGAGAGAGGTTTTCTTTCAAGTCTTATGGAATGACATATAAACATTCTTACACTAAGGCTGCGAGCCTGGTTGGTTTATCATATCAAGGAGAAGCTGAATTCTGCTCTCACAAACTTCCTGATGTGCAAGGAAGTTTCAATAATGATAAGGCACTGAGGTGTCTTGGGCCTAAGGATGATTCAACAATTAATATTGCTCATCTCACTCCGAACAATAGAATCCTTCAGCTATGAGTGCAAGGCATTCTGGTTCCAAGAAGTGGTGATAAAGACATCTTAAAAAAAGTGATATCTATGTCTTAGAATTCTTGGTAAATCTAATAAAGATAAATCTGATGAGGCATGTCTTGGTTGCGATCGTGAATATCAAAGAAGGAAATTTGAGAGCTCAGATTGTCATTTTTCCTGCCTTATTATCTTAGTAGATAGTTTGATTCTTAGAATCCTTCAAGGTTGCCTGCAAATCAATGATCCAGAATCGAAAACTCATGTTAGTTAGTGATGATACTCTCAAGAGGATGAAGATGGGTTTTCCAGTGAATCCGGAGAATTTTAACCCCTATCTGTGGAGGAGTGTGAAGCAACTCAAAAAGAAGCACAATCTCCAGAACCATCAAAAAATCAAAGGATGAAGATAAAGGCTATGGAAGTGGTTTATGATGAAGAAATTCCTCAGGCTAAGGAAACTCAATCTACTCCCCCCATGCCGAAGAAGCAGAAAACATATATGGATGAAGTAGCATCCAAGTGGAGGGAAGATAATGAAATGAGAAAGAAAGGGATCCTCAATTCAGACTAGACCCTTCCGAGGCTAAATCCCTAAAGGAAAAAAGCTGCTGAGGAGCTAGAGAGACAAGAGGAGGAAAAGAAAATGAGAAAGAATATGTCTGAAGCTGAATTGGTGCAATCTTTGCTGAAATCTACAGAGTTGGCTTCTGTAATGCTTCCCATTCCGGAAACTTTCGGTCCTGAACCTTCTTTACCAGAAACGCCAACTAAGAACTATGTCACTCCGGAAAAGGAAAAGGGTAATGAAATAGTTGAAGAAGCTTAGAGGGAAGTGGCTAAAGCAGTAGAGGAAGAAGTTGAAGAATAAGAAGCAGAAAAATAATAGTAAAGTGAATATTTGGATACCCTAATCAAGAATGTACATGACTACAAATATAAGGCTGAATCCAAAAAGTTAGTTACTCCAGGTAAGGGAGATGAGGAATCTAGCAAGCAACATCAAGAAGAAGAAGATGAAAATGTGTTGTATGATGAAGAAGAATTCTATGAGAGGAATTTTCTTGAGGAAGGTCAAGAAAAACTGAAATGAGATGAAGATCAGATCATTCATGTTTCTTAATCTGAGGAAGTATCTCCTAATGAGGAAACCATTCCGAAATCTGATAAGGGGAAGAATGATCTCATGGAGACACCTATAAAAGATCTCATCAGGAGGAAAGTGGATGGTGGTACCCCTAGAAGGAAGCTGGTGCCAGTTGAAGAAGAGGAATCTCAAAGAGAAATTTCTGATTCGGAATCATCATCTCACGGGCATGGTTTTGTAGTTCAGTCTCTGAGAAAGTTGGTGGACACAATTACGATTCTTCCAAAAATATATTCTAGATGACATATGTTTCAACAAACTATGAATCAGGATTCAGATTCTTTATCCATGGTCATGGATAAGTTTTTCAAATTGGAAGATGAAAAGAAAAATTTTCTGATCTATTATGATATACATAGAAATTCTTGTAGTAAGATAACAAAGTGGTCTAAGAGAGTTGAAGAAGACATTATAGTGTATGATAATTTTTAGAATGACGTGAAAGAAGCTTTTGACACAGCAGATAAAAAGGTTAAGAATCATGAAGGTGGGATGATTATTGAGTAGAGTACCCAGAGTCAACAAGTGAAGGAACTGAATGACAAGTAAAATTATCTAGCTCAAAATCTTATAAATAATATAAATCTCCGGATTGAGGTTATGAAAAAAGTTGTTCAGCAAGATGAGTTGATAATGTTACAGAAAGAAGCCTTGGAGGCTTAGGCAGAAGCTTTAAAAGTCCAACAAGAAATGGTAAAGGCCATCGAGAAGCAAGGTGAGGATGATCAAAGGGACTTGAAGAAACTCAAAACCTTGTTAAAGAAGCTCTTCCCAAAGGAAAATTAAGACAAATGAACCCACTCTCATCTTTTTCTGTAAATATCTTTCATTGTAATTTTTTTCCCAACTCTAATGAAATGGTTATCTGGTTGGTTGTATCTTGTTATATACTGTTGTTTCAGGTACCATGCTTTGTTTTCCATTCCGTTCAATTCTTTTTGAAAATCAGAAAAGGGGAGAAGGAAAGAGAACTACTCCTAAGGAGGAGAAAGAAATTTTTTTTTGAGAAATATCCTTAAATAACGGGGGAGTTTCCCACTACGATGTTTTTCATTCTTACAATAATGAAAACTCCACTCAGGAAACTCAGAATACAATCCTTAGAGTTTCAATTCCTAAGGGGGAGTTGGTTGTATTCAATTATATCCATGAACAAAGGGAGATAAGTTTTAAATTTCAAAGTATATATTTTTTTTAAAATCCTTATATACTTTTTAGAAAGGATGTTTGTGCTTTCCAAAAAGGGGTGGATTTTTGAGTCAATAAGGTTTTCCTTATGACTTTTCCATTCCTTATTGTTTTGAAAATCAAAAACACCTTATACTTAAGCAAATGTATGTTTTACCCCCATCAGGAAAATTTAATTCTTTAAGGAAATTTACCCTAACCTAGATTTTCATATACATAGTAATATTATTCTTAAATTCAAAAACCGGATTCATACCCAAAATCCTAGAGACATATAATGAAAAGATTTGGAGCATTCTATTTTTAGGATCCAAATTCAAGATGTGATCTGTAATAAAGTTCTAATCCGAATTCTGTACTCCGAACACTCAAGTATTTTGACTCCGAACTCTCAAGTAGATCGACTCCAAACTCTTAATTAGTTTGACTCCAAACTCTGAAGAAGTTCAACTCTGAACTCTGAAGAAGTTTGACTATGAACTCTCAAGTAGTTCGACTCCGAACTCTTAAGTAGTTCGACTCAGAACTCTTAAGCTGTTCAACTCCGAACTCTTCAGTAGTTCGACTCTGAACTCTGAATAAGTTCGACTCCGAACTCTGAAGAAGATCGAATTCGAACTCTCTAGTAGTTCAACTCTGAAATGATAAGTAGTTCAACTCCGAACTCTTAAGAATTTCGACTCTGAAATCTTAAGTAGTTCGACTCCGAACTCTGCAAGTTCAGAATCTGATCTCTGGTGAAACCAGACTCCGAATTCCTATAAAACAGAATCTTAATATTTTATAACATAGACTCTAAACTTCATTTTGGTTAGACTCCGAACATTTGAATTTCTTACACGTAGAAATATTTATTAGCTTTTACTTACATATGCTTCATTTCAAAATGATGTCATGCATTAAGTTATACATGGTTTGTTATAAAATGATTTCATCTATTCTGTTTCTAAATAACTGTTGGTTGAGTTACAAGTGTATAGGTCCCTCCGAATTTCATGGAAAATATGACAGTTGGAAGAGGGAGCCGACCGTTGGAAATTTGCCTATAAATAGGATCTCTTTTGAAATAAATCAAAAACAAGTTGATCGATATAGATAACACATGCTGTTAAGTTGATTTCTAGAGAGAGAAGTTTTTCATGCCTTGTGTGTACTGAACTGCTCGTTCAGATTTCTTCGTGCGACTCCGAGTGTTGGTGATTACATTCGAGGACATCCGGGGATAGGATGAAAGAGGTGCCAAATACCTTGATGTTTGAGGTCTACCTTGCTAAGGAAGATAGAGGTTCCAACTACCTTGAAGTTGAGGACATGCAGGGATAGCAAGACAGAGATTTCGATCTTTGTATCGAGGGCTTATCCTGGTGTGGGTAAAACAAACTTGCTTGAAAGTATAAATCAAGATACCTTTATCCAAGGTTGTTGGATACCCTTCTCTGTGTGTTAAAAGAGTTATTTTTTGTTATTTGTAGTTTTACTAATGTTTTTTTCCCGCTGTATATTGTATTATAAGGAAAGTATAAGCTTCTTATACTTCCTTATACTTGTACTCTGATTAGTTTAGATTCTATACGCTTTAAGGTAGAATCTTATATCGTTAACTTTGGTTCCAATTATCTAGTTGGTGATCAGAGGTGTTGTGAATTTTCTTAGTTTAACATTGTTAAACATAGATTTTCCTTTCTAAGGTAAACATATTTATCCATAACCAATGTTAAAGGTTCCAATGGAATTTTTAAAGTGTACAATTCACCCCCCCCCCCCCTCTTGTATATTGAGCATCTACATCGTTATTTCGATCCTACATTGGAGTGTATGTATACTATTTCAGAATCAGTATAACTTTACAATAATTATATATATTAATTCTTTACTCCATTATACCCATCCATGTAAGGTGGTGTTGGAAAATAGATTACACCACGGCTTGGAGACGGTATTCCGTACGTACGCACGCGCGGTGATTTCATTTTCCGTAGGATTGAAAGATGGTGAAATAGGGTTTTTTCATAATTATAATAACATATCAGTATATGAGTGATACTGATGTTATTAATTCATAATGAAACATCTTCAGAAGAAGAATTGGAAGAAGAAATAACGTTGAAAGAATCGGTAACAGACATTACCTCTTCTTTGAAGCGCTTCTTTGAACCTCCTTTAAGGGCACTAAAATTGGTCTTAGAAGAATAACAGGACATATAGGATGTTTCTAGGTAAGTGGAGAGGAGAAATTGGCAGGTGATGGCCGATCTTGAAGGCTAAAAGTGGTGTGAGGAAGAGAGGGAGTAGTTGCCCTTTTATAAGGTAGGAGAGGGGAACCTTTGGAAAAACAAAAAATATTATTTTATTATAAAGCCATATTCGGTTTTAAATAGCTCCAAATTGATTTATTTAGAAGATAAGGTGGGGATGGGTCGAAATACTCTCATCCAATAGAATTTGGTCATGTTTATTTTACTATTTTAACCTTGTCATTTAGATTTAACTTTAAGTTAGATAATTTTACTTTTACCATGTCTTTTTGTGTTCTTACACTATAAGGTTAATAAACATTCTATAACAAGCCAAACGAACCCCAAGTTGTTTATTATTAATATATATAACCTTATCTAAGTCATTTGGCCGAACCATAGATTTTTAGGAATAAAATAACAATTAATAATATAATATTTGTTTTAAAAACTATTTTATGTCAATTTTGACACTATTTAGTAATTGACTTTTGTCAAAATTAAATAAGAATTCTATGTTCTAAAAAAGGTAATTAAATCAATACTAACATGTCTTATTAACCTATTAAATTAGAGGAATTCATAAAAAGTCTCAGATTACATTTATTTGGGTATTTATAACATCAATTATGTCAATAATTCATTAATAAGATAATTACTGCATCATCATTATGTAATAAATAAATTAAATTATATAATGTCTAAAAATTAAAAATAAAATACCATTATGTAGAAAAACTTTTTAGATTTCTAATGGATATTTATAGTCGAATTTATCTTATGTATAACCCTATATTAAAAATTATTTACTTATTAAACATTGATTTTAACTATTTTAACCCTTCTCTAAATAAATTAATAATAAATGTCCTAATCTAATCCAAGTGGGCCTAGATTGTCATATTTTATTCCTAAGGTTGTTTTTGGTCTAATTATACTTATCCAATAGAATTAGAGCTTGTGTTAGGGTGATAATAATATCATTTGTACCCTTAATTACCCTATTTACTTTTAACCGTGGTAAATAAAAGTTAAAAGTTACTATTCACCAAAAATTACATTCATCTCATTGAAACACATTTTACTTACTGACATCAACAGTGTCTCTCAGATTTTTGACATTCCACTCACAAAAGTGGTAAAATTATGTTTTATGTAAATTTTCAAATTCTCCTAGGAGGTGGGTAAAAGACGGTGAAAAGTTCAAAAAAAAATTTATATATCTAAAATTATTATAAAATTACTCCAATTAATTGAATTGAGCATATATAGGTATTATTTATCAATTTTTACCTAAAATAAATTTAAATAAAATAAATAATAAATTAAATAAAAAGTCGGTTTTTAAATAGTAACCCAGTGTTTTCACTATTCACCAAAAATTTAAAGTTTCCAGAAAAATACCAAAATTTCACCCTAGGCTAATTTCTATATTCCGAATCCAAAAATGAAGTCCATTTTGAAAAATAAAATTTACAAAATTTCAAAAAGTGGTTATTACTATTCATAACGGCTAGATTTAATAATATTTTAATAGCATATCGTTGTTTAGTGAAACTCGGTATTGGGTACGACGCAAGCTATCAAGGAAGGTCGCGATTGCATGTAAAGATAGACACGTTAGTGTTGTGTGTAGTGAAAGATTACTTTGATGATTTATATAAAACAAAAACAAAATATTTCTTATAATAGACTCGAGTGTTACATTCTACCCCCCTTAAAATGAATTTCTCCCTTGAAATTCGTCACTTGTAACAAACAGATGAGGATAAATCTTCCTAATCATATCTGAAAGCTCATATGTAGCTTCTTCTAATTGGTGGTTCCTCCATTAAAACTTTCACCAAGCGAGTGGTCTTGTTCCGTAGGAATTTTTCACTACGATCAAGAATCTCTAGCAGCTGTTCTTCATAAGAAAGATCTTGTTCCAGCGGTACAACTTCTGAGCTGAGTACATGTGAAGGATCAGGTATGTACTTTCTCAGGAGAGATACATGGAACACATCGTAAATATGAGAGAGATTTGGTGGAATCACCAATCGGTAAGCTACCTTCCCAACACGATCCAGTATTTTGAAATGACTGATATACATAGGGATCAGCTTTCCCTTCATTCCAAATCTCATTACTCTCTTCCAAAGAGATATTCATAAGAACACTTTATCACCCAATTCAAACTCTAATTATTTTCTTCGGTTATCGGCATAACTTTTTTGTCAACTCTGTGCTGCTCTTATGTGTTGTTGAATATATCAGAACTTTTCTGCCATCTCATCAACAAGATCAGGTCCTAATATCTTTCTTTCCCCAACTTCATCCCATCAAGTTGGAGTCCTGCATTTCTTTCCATAGAGAGCTTCATAAGGAGCCATCTAAATATTAGAGTGAAAGTTATTATTATAAGAAAATCCCACAAAATGTAGGCGTTGATCCCAACCACCTTTGAAATCCATAGAGTAAGCTCTCAACATATCTTCTAGAGTTTTAATTTTCCTCTTAGACTGACTGTATGTCTGTGGATGATAAGCAGTGCTGAAACTCAACTCTGTATCCAGTGTATGCTGAAAACTTCACCAAAATATTGATGTAAGACACAGATCCCGATCAGATATTATATAAAGTGGTACTCCATGCAATATTACCACTTCCTTTACATATATCCTAGCAAGCTGATCCAGAGAGAAATTCACTCTAATAGTAATGAAGTGTGCAGACTTTGTAAGACGATCAACTATGACCCAGATAGCATTATTTCCGTTGAATTTTTTAGGAAGTCATGTGACTATGTCCATAGTGACGTTTTCCCATTTCCATTCGGGTATGTGTAATGGTTGTAACATCCCTTTAGACTTCTATCTCTCGGCTTTAACTTACTGAAAAACCAAGCATCGAGAGACATATTCAACAACATCTCTTTTCATGCAATCCCACCAGAAGTAATTTTTCAAGTCCCTATACATCTTCGTGCTTCTTGGATGAATAGAGAATAAAGAACTATGAGCCTCATCTAGCAGCTCCTTTTTTAATTCGGGGATGGGAGGAACACAAACCCGATTCCTGAACATTATTATCCCATCATAATCAAGGTGGAATTCGGGAACATTTCTCACCTTCTTTTGTGACTCTACATCTTCTTTCTATGCCTCATTATTCATAACATGTATAGATGGTTGAACATTCATTTGAGAAAGATACGATTTTCCCCTTTAATTATAATTCCAAGATCCATCCATTGTGCATCCATAAATATTTGATCTTTTGTGATCCCCATCATGGATAAAATGGCATGGTCTTGTCGACTTAATGTATCTGCCACCTTGTTTTCTTTCCCAGGGTGGTAATGAATTGAGCAGTTGTAATCCTTAATCAGCTCCAACCATCATCTTTGGCGCATATTCAGCTCATTTTGTTTGATAATATACTTTAAACTTTTATGATCAGTATAAATTCCACACCTTTCTCCATAAAGATAATGCCTCCAAATCATTAATTCAATGTTTACCACAGCTAACTCCAAATCATGAGTTGGGTAATTTTTCTCATGGATTTTTAACTGTCGTGAGGCATAAGCTATCACTATATCATTTTGCATAAGAACACACCCCAATCCCTTCTTAGATGCATCGCTGTAGATCAAAAACCTTTCTCCACTACAAGGCAGTGTGAGAACAGGTGCAATGGATAACCTTCTTTTGAACTCCTTGATATTCACTTCACATTCCTTCGTCCAAACAAACTTAAATCCTTCCCGAGCAACCTGGTGAGTGGATTAGATAATCATGAAAAAATCATTCACAAAACGTTGATAGTATCCACCAATCCAAGAAAACTTTGGATCTCAGTTACTGTTGTTGGTCTCGACCATCTTTGGATAACCTCTGTTTTTGCTGGATCCACAGATATCCCCTATTTTGAGATTATGTTACCCAAAAATGAAACTTTTTGAAGCCAAAATTCACACTTGGTAAATTTATCATAAAGCTTCTCTTTTCTCAGGGACTTCAATATAATTCTCAATTGATCTTCATGTTCTTCCTTTCTCTTTGAATATACAAGAATATCGTCTATAAAGACTACCACAAACTGATAAAGATAGTCTCTAAAGCCTATATTTATCATATCCATGAAGATAGCGGGGGAATTAGTAAAACCAATTCGCGTCACTATAAATTCATAGTGTCCATACCTTGTACGAAAATCCATCTTTGGTATATTCTCCGTTTTGACCCTTAATTGATGATACCCTGAATGAAGATCAATCTTGGAAAAGTATTGAGCTTCGTGTAGATGGTCAAATAAGTCATCAATGCGTGGGAGAGGATATTTGTTCTTGATAGTGATCTTGTTATGTTCTCGATAATCAATACAGAGTCTCATTGATCCATCTTTCTTCTTAACAAATAGAACAGGTGCTCCCCAAGGTGATGTACTAGGGTGTATGAACCCCTGATCAAGATTCTCTTGGAGTTTCTTCTTCAATTCCTGTAACTCAATTGGGTCCATTTTATAAGGTGTCTTTAAAATATGTAAAGCACCTGGTAGAAGTTATATTCAAAAATCAACTTCATGATTTGGTGGAAGACCCAGAAATTCTTCCGGAAAGAAATCATCAAACTCCTGTACAATGGGAATATTCTTAATTGTGAATTTCTCACCAACCATTTGAGATAAATAACCTTCATTTAGTGGAATCAAGACCCATAAGATGGACGAAATTTCCACTGGAAGGTTATGTTCATCCTTGCATCGACAGACTATCAAATATTGATATGGAATATGAAATGTGACTTCCCTTCTTTGGAAATTGATATCAGATCCATATAGAGAAATCCAATCTATGCCAACAATCACATCAAATTCCACTATAGGGAGGATCACAAGATTTGCAGGAAGCACATTCCAACAAACTTCAATTGGAGAAAAACTATTAACTTTTGATGCCACTATTGTGACACTAGGGGTTGTCACAGCTAACTCAACATCTAATAGATGAGGTAATACGATGATACCCTTAGAAAAATTTCAGAAATAAAGGAGTGGGTGGATCCAGAATCAAATAAAACATTTTATACATTAGGGTGGATGGTAAGTGTACCTTTCACAACTTCGTTATCGTAATCCACATCGCTGATAGAAATTTCATGTGACTTTACATTGTCTTTAGCCTTTTGAGTTTGTTGACGTCGATCATCATAAAAAACCCTTGGATTAGGGCATTGATTGGCATAATGCCCCATTTCCTTGAACTTGTAACATTGTAGTGTAGGAGGTGCACTATGTGTAGCCTTTTCATTGTTCGCATCACTAGACATCTTCTTCCCATCATTGGGGCATTCAAATGCCTGATGACCTTCCTTTCCACATTTGAAACATTTACTTGTCCCTTTAAGACAACTCCCTCCATGTTTCTTTCCACACATTGAGCATAAGGGAAAACTCATATTTTTTTCAGTGTTCTCTTTATATTTTTCTTTGAATTTCATTTTCCTCTTCTTATAAAACCCCTATGACTGATGGGTTACTCCAATCGCCATCTCAATTTTGAGAGCACATCGAACAATTTCCTCATAGCTATTGCAATCCCTTATGTCTAACGCCCTTTGAAGACTTGGTTTAACCCTCTAAAGAATCGATCAATCTTACTCTTAGGTTGGATAATAATTCCATAAGCATACCTTGCATGTCTTGTAAAATTTTCTTCATAGGTACCAACATATTCATCATCCTTTTTCTTTAGTTCAAGAAACTCATTCTCCATCTTTGTTAGGAGAATACAAGGGAAGTACTTATTGAAAAGTAAGTTCTTGAACTCGTCCCATTCCATGAACTCAATTTCATCTCTTGGCCTCGTATTCTTGATAAGATTCCACCATTGATCAACATCACCTTCCAAATGATACACTTCTAAGATGATATTACATGTTCAGAACATTGATGAACCGAAAATATCATTTCAGTAGTACTGATCCATTGTTCAGCAACTAATGGATCAGTAGACCTGCTGAATGAAGGTGGACGCTGTCTCATGAAGGATTCAACAGAATATTGCTCCTTACTTTGCACGTTTGGAAGTCCTTCATGATTCATATCTTGAGAAACTTGTGTTAGAATGGCTACAAGATTTTTCATTCCAGCTTCAATAACGTTTTGTTGATCAGGGGGACAATCATTGAATTTCCCGCCGCATTCTGCATTAACACGGTTCCTTCGGGTTACATCCATTGACTAAAACCAAGAATAATAGTGTGAGAAACACTAATTAGAATAGGAAAACCACATAATCAAGAATAAAATTTCACACTTAAGGTCTTATCCTAGTTTATTCATGGCCATTTCTAAAACACTAAGATTGTGTTCTATGCTTAGACATATCTTTAGGATTCTTACTAAGGCATTCACATCCTAGTTTCCAAAGGATGACTATACCCTCCCTCTGATACCAACTTTAACGACCAATAATTTACATACATTGTTAGTACTTAAAAATTTAAGTACACTTATTAAAACATATAACAAAACCATGAAAGGACCTTATAGGTATAGTGTCTTTAGAAACTGGGAAACATAAACAACTGGTTCATAATGCATCTACACTGTCTCCCATTTATTTCATCATATCTATAGTTCCTTTTGGAATATCTTACTTAATAACCTTCTTCCTGACCTGGGGAATGAAAAAATACAAAAGGGTGATCTCAAATGCTCAGATGGGTAAACAAAAGAAATATCAATCACATCATAATCATTTGAACATAACATTTTGGAAATCTTACCCTGGAAAAGAGATAAAAATTTCATAACATGGGATAAATCATGTTAGGGAAATGTAATCACAATAATCATAACATAAAACATGATGATTTGTGGATACACACATAATAATATAGAATCATTTATTATTAGTCAAGACTCATTTCCAAGACTATCTTAGTTGACAAATTCCATTTCTGAACCGAGTTTATTCCTCGTTTCAGTCCTATTTCACTAAACCGGTTTAACCTGCCGTTCTAGCCATGTCTATCTCATGAGATATAAAATCTTTAATTAATGAATTGGAGGGAGATATAGGTCCCACCCATCTCATAATGATACCATTCTTAATTGTGCCACAAAATCATAAATCATACATCATTGCATAACCCATGTAATAAAAATGGGATTCTTAAACATCGTGACATCATAAAACAATTCATATAGGATAAAGGAATTCATAAAAATAATTCCATCACAACATAATCAAATCAATGTAATAATAGGGATAGAAGCAGAACCCTATATTATCTGAGATGGTAAATTATTTTGATAAAATACTTGAACTCCATTCTTGAGGAAAATATCCTTTCTGCTTTAAAAATATTTTTCCTTTCTTAAATTGTCATCAATTTTAAGATAAAATAAGTTGATTAAAAATAAACTTGAAAACTGGTAAAGTAATCTTCTTGGAAATAATGTTTTAAAAAAATCCATTCATGCCGTATAAGTTAAAAAAACATTCTTCTCGTACTTTTGTCAGAAAAGTCAAAATGTACCTCGTATGAAAAATGACGAAAGATTCCTTTCATATATTTTACTAAAAACTCACCGAAAGGTAAAATTGGATTTAAAAATTGTAGGTGGATGGAAATAATGTTACATATTGATGAAACATTGATGTGGATGATAAAATACACCCCAGTAAATTCCAAAGTATAAACAATCTCAGATAAAAATGAGATTGTGATATTTACCTTACCTTAGGTCAGATTTTCTTCGTAAGTGTCTGAACCTCCTTTATAATGATTTAAATAATTCCATTTACTTATTCCAGAATCATTCTCATTGTTATTATATCATATATGGTCATATTATTAGCTTATTATTAGTAATATTTCATTGCTACTTGTTATTCGGGTGTTTATTACTTTTTGTTCTTATGCGTGTTTTGTCGAATAAATTCATATTCTTCTTTTTAGGTTATAGATACCGCATTTATAGAATGGTATTAGTGTAATATATATCATATTTATTCACTCAGTTAATTTATGTAATCATTATTCAATGAAAATCATGTAGAACGAGTCGCATCACATCATGGAGACGGTATTCCGTACGTACGCAAAAGCGACGATATCGTTCCCATGATCGTGGAATTGTATTGGAGTTTATGTATACTATTTAATAATCAATATCACTTTACAATAATTATATATATTATTTCATTACACCATTATACCCTTCCTAGTAAAGTGGTGATGGAAAATAGATTACACCACGGCGTGGAGATGGTATTCTGTACGTACGCACGCACGATGATTTTGTTTTCCATAGGATGGATAGATGGTGAAATGGGGTTATTTCATACTTACAATAAAATATCAGTATAGGAGTGATACTGATGTTATTAATTCATAATTAAACAACTAATGAAGAAGAAGTGGAAAAGAAAAAAAGTTGAAAGAATCGGTAACGAACATTACCTCTTCCTTGAAGCGCTTCTTTGAGAACTCCTTTTAGGGAACTAAAATTGGTCTTGAAGATAACCAGAACCTCTATGATGTTTCTAGGTAAGAGGAGAGGAGAAATTGGCAGGGTTTTGCTGAGCATGAAGGATCAAAGTGGTTTGAGGAAGAGAGGGAGGAGGTGCCCTTTTATAATGGAGGAGAGGGGAACCTTTCGAAAGACTAAAAATATTATTTTATTATAAACCAATATTCGGTTTTAAATAGATCTAAATTGATTAATTTAGAAGCTAAGGTGGGTATGGGTCGAAATACTCTCATCCAATATAATTTGGACAAGATTAGTTTACTATTTTAACCTTATCATTTATATTTAACTTTATGCTAGATAATTTTACTTTTACCGTGTCTTTTTGTGTTCATACAATTTAAGGTTAATAAACGTACTATAACAAGCCAAAAGAACACCAAGTTGTTTATTATTAATATATATGACCTTATCTTATTCATTTGGATGATCCTTAAATTTTGAGGAATAAAATAACAGTTATTAATATAATATTTGTTTTAAAAACTATTTTATGTCAATTTTGACACCATTTAGTAATTTATTTTTGTAAAAATCATAACAGAATTATTATTTAGAAAAATTTTAATTAAATCAATAAAAACATGTAATATTAACCTATAAATTATTGGAATTCAAAAAAAGTATCAAATTCCATTTATTTGGGTATTTATAACATCAATTATGTCAATATTTCATTAATAATATAATTACTGCATCATCTTCGTGTCATAAATAAATTACATTATTTAATGTCTAAAAATAAAAAAAATACAAATTTTTAGTAAATATTTTTATATTTATAATGATTATTTATAGTCGAATTTATCATATGTATAACCCTATATTAAAAAATATTTACTTATTAAACTTTTGTTTTAACTATTTTAACCATTCTTTAAATAAATTAATAATAAATGACCTAATCTAATCCAAGTGTGCCTAAATGGTCATATTTTCTTCATATGGTTTTTTGGTCGATCTAAACTTATCCAATAGAATTAGGACATTTTTAAAGGTGATAATAATATCATTGTTACCCTTAATTACCCTATTTACATTTAACCGTGGTAAATAAAAGTAAAAAGCTCATATTCACCAAAAATTATTTTCACCTAATTGAACCACATTTTACTTACTGACATCAACCGTGTCTCTCTGATTTTTTAAATTCCTCTCACAAAAGCATTAAAATTATGTTTTATGTAAATATGAAAATTTTCATAGGAGGTGGGTAAAAGACGGTGAAAGGTTCAATAAAATTTTTATATATCTAAAATTATTATACAATTACTCTAATGAATTACATTGAACATATATAGGAATTATGTATCAATTTTTACCTAAAATAAATTTAAATAAAATAAATAATTATTTAAATAAAAAGTCGGTTTTAAATAGTAACCGAGTGCTTTCACTATTCATCAAAAATTGAAAGTTTCCAGAAAAATACCAAAATTTCACCCTAGGATAATTTGGATATTCCGAAACCAAAAATGAAGTCCATTTTGAAAAATAAAATTTAAAAAATTTCAAAAATTTGTTATTACTATTCATAACGGCTAGTTTTAATAATATTTTAATAGCATAGCGTTGTTTAGTAATACTCGGTATTGCGTACGACATAAGCTATAAAGGAAGGTCACGATTCCATGTAAAGAAAGCCAAGCTAGTGTTGTGTGTAGTGAAAAATTCCTTTGATGATTTATATAAAATAAAAATAAAATATTTCATATAAAATTCTTGGGTGTTACACTTTCGAGGAGGTGATGATTTGTTCCTTGCACGGATGTTTTAGGATGGTTTCAGGAAGGATATTCAGGCTTAGGAAAACATCATCATGTTGAATTCAATATCCTCTATAGTCTACCTTGCACTGATCATAGAGCACAACTTGAGGCATTCTAGAGCTATGAGCCAGGGCGGTTCCGCTTCCAGATTTAGTGCTTCTCCTATTGATAGTAGGAAGCACCGCAGGGAGTCTTTGTGTGGAGATCTAAGGAGGAAGGACACTTCTTCTAGCAGACAGATGGAGTGTTACAAGTGCGAGAAGAGAGGGAATACTAGGCCACATTTCCTGAGAGACCTAGTGGAGTGACGATCATTTGTCAATATGGTCCATCATCAGCACTTCTGTCAGTTCTATTCACTAGAAGCTTCTGATATGGGTTCTTCAATGAGTCTGTGTTCAGGAGAAGCACCACCAGTTTCTCATCAGTCATGGAACTGGAGTTCATTCGTCCGTAAAGGCTGAGGTGGAGGTTGTGGAAAAGTTATCCAGTCTTAATGATTTCAACAACAATAAGGTGGATCAGATCTGAGTGGTCAGGCAGGGTCACAGGGCCGCAATGCAGGTCAATCTTTTTCTGTGGAGTAGACCCAACTAGAGCAGGATTTCGAACCCTCGACAATTATAGGTACAATCATAGTGTCCTCAGTTTTAGATTATGATCTTTTTGATACAAGGGGTTCCCAGAGATTTATATCTATTTCTTTTGTGGATAGCCTTGGGCTCTGTATATTTTATTCTATTGATATCTTGAATCTATACACACCATTGGGGACAAGAACAACAAGTGTACGATAGTACACGGAGTGCCCTGTAAATGTTGGTGGGTGTCACTTATTATGGGACCTTTATGTGTTAGAGACGATAGAGTATGATGTCATTCATGGAAAGGACTGGTTAGTTCCCTTCCATGAAGTTGTCGATTACTATCACCATAGGGTGAGTTTCACATCAATTGAGGGCAGATCATTTCTTCAAAAGTGTGAATGGGATGTGCAGGTGAGCTGAGCAGGACCCGAGCATCTTGGGTTGGGAGGAGTTACAACCCAGATTTCTAGTCTTTATCTGGATGACCAGGGGACATCATAGATGGACTTTCCTCCTGTGGTGGTACGTTTTAGGGACGTCTATGTAGAGGACTTTATAGGTTTTCCTCCCGAGCGAGAGGTGGACTTTTCTATTGAAATTTTACTAGGAGTGAAACCAGTGTCTATTCCTCCATATAAGATGGCTACACTAGAGTTGTAGGAGATCAAGATGAATTTGGAGGGATTGTAGGTAAAGGGTTTAATCTGACCCAGTACTTGCCCTTCGGGTTCACCTGTCCTTTTTGTGAAGATGTCAGATGGTAGCCTCAGACTTTGTGTGGATTATAGGTAGTTGAACAAGTTGAAGAACCAGAAACGATATCCCATACCGAGGATTGATGATATTTGTGATCATCTTCTAGGATCCTGAGTGTTCTTGAAGGGTGACTTGAGGTTTGGTAACCATCAATTGTGCATTAGACCATCAGATTTACCTCTTACAGCTTCCTGAGAAGGTATGGTCTCTATGAGTATGTGGTTATTTTGTTCGGTCTCATGAACGCACCTGTAGTTTTCATGGTGCTGATAAACCGAGTGTTCCATCAATACTTGGATTCTTTCATGGTAGTCTTCATGGAAGATATCTTGGTGTACTCTCACGTATGACATGACCATAAAACACATCTTGAGATCATTTTAAGTACACTGAGAGAGCAACAATTATATGCTAACCTATCAAAATTCCACTTTTGGATGGACCAAATTCTCTTATTGGGTCATGTTATCTCAGAGACATGAGTATTAGTAGATCTATAGAACGTGAGAGTAGTAGTTTCCTTGGAGCAGCTGAAGAATGTATTTTAGGTATGGAGCTTTCTAGGGCAGGCTGGTTACTATAGACATTTCTTACAGAACTTTTCATGCTTAACAACACAACTGTCAGGCCTGACTATAAAGGGTGCGAAGTCCTTGTGGTTAGATTCTTATGAGTCATACATTCAAGAGCTGAAGGGGAGATTGAATTCATCACTAATACTAGTTTTTCCAGATCTGGGAAAGAGCTATACTTTTTACTGTGATGCACCAGGTATCAGGCTGGGTGCAATGCTTTTGCTGGGAGAAGTGGTTATTACGTACGAGTCTTTGCAGTTGAGGCCACATGAGAAGAACTACCCAAAATATGATGTCGAGGATTCTATTGTTGTTCATTATTTTTGATGTTGGAGAAACTAACTATTGGGAGGGAATTTTGTGGTTTTCTATGACCACAAAAGTATCAAGTATATCTTCACTCAGCGTGACCTGAATTTTAGGCAGCAAAGGTGGGTTGAGTACCTTAAGTCCTTTGACTTTGAGCTTGCCTACACGCCTAGGAAGGGAAACATATTGGTTGATGTATTTAGTAGGAGGACTCATCTATAAGTAGTTCTGGAGACCATTAGGGAGTGGAATCTTATGGCTCTGTTCCCTGAGATTCATTTGGAGGGGCATGAAAGACAGGGTCAGACATTTCTTTCTATAGTAGATGTTACCTCTACTCTACTTGATCGACTGCGAATTAATAAAATATCAGATTCTCAAGGCCTATTACTACAAGAGAGTTTTTCAAGATAGGATTCTATTCTTGGATGAACAACATGTAAGGATGATATCATTCATTTTTATGGGAACATATGGGTCCCAACAGACGTACACGAGGAGTTGATGCGGGACTTTCATTCCTCAGTTTGGGAAATTCATCCTAGTTTCTTGAAGATGTATCATGATCTACACCATCCGTATTGGTGGTCAGGTATAAAGAGATTTGTTGATGGGTTATTCATGATATGTTCCACCTATCAGCAGGTGAAGGTGGAGCATCAACGACCAATAGGGCTTTTTCAGAATTTACCCATAACCAAGTGGAAATGGAACGATGTCGCGATGGACATTGTGATAGTTTTACTGATGTTGGATAGAGGGAATGATCCAGTTTGGGTTGTCATTGACATACTCAGGAAGGATTATCACATCTTACTGATTAAAGAGATATTCATTGTTGATGAGTTGGGTGGGCTGTAAATCTGATAGATTGTGCGTTTACATGGAGGTCCACACTACAATGTTTCAGATAGGGATGCCCATTTTAATTATCAGTTCTGGTTTGGACTTCATAAGGCTTTGGGTACATAGGTACTTCTGAGTACAACTTACCATCCACAGACAGTTGGCCAGTCCATGAATACGATTCAGGTGCTAGAGGACATGTTTCGAGCATGCATCCTTGATTTTGGAGGTTTGTGGGAGAATCACAAACCTTTGGGGAAGTTTTCCTAATGTAATAGTTTTCATGAAAATATTTAGATGGAATATTATGAGGCTTTTCATGGTAGGACATGCCGATCACCATTATGATGGATGGAGGTAGGGGAGGCAGCTTTGCTGGGACCTCAACTTGCCTAGGAGACCAAAGAGCGGATAGAGTTTATTCGGAAAAAGATAGCTACTACAAAGTCATGAAAATAGTCTTATGATGATCGAAAAAGAAAACATCTAGAGTTTGGGGTTAGAGATCAGGTTTTTCTACATGTCACACCGAGGTTGTTACACAAGAGGATTAAGAGGTAGGTTAAGCTTTCATCGAGGTATATTGGACCGTTTGATGTGTTGGAGAGAGTCGGGTCAGTTACCTATTAGCTTCAGTTACATCAGAGGTTCTGGGATATGCATGATGTCTTCAACATTTCTTAGCTTTGAGGTTACTTCTCAGACCCATGTCATGTTTTTCAACCTGAGGATGTTGAGTTAAAGGTGTACTCCTCATTTGGGGAGCATCATATCTGCATTGTTGATCGAATTATAAAAGTTCTCTATGTCCAGTCTGTTCAACTGATATGAGTGCTATGATAGCATGTGCATGTATAGGACGAGACCTGGGAGGGGGAGTTTGTTTTATGATAATAGTGGCCAGAGAATTTCGATGGTACTTCTTATACACCACCTTGATTGTGAAATTTGAAGACAAATTTCTTTAAGGGGGGAATTTTGTAAGAACTTGGATCTTCTTTTTCAGGTATTTCTAATTTAATTTTTGGTATTCTTTAGAAAAAGAGGATTTTTTAAAAAAAATTTGAAGTACATGACGTGTACTCATATGTACACGCCGTGTACTCTTTTTCCACTCGTAGTCGTGTGTTTCCCATGTAACGGCCGAGCACACAGCCTTGTGTGGTGATCTGGAGACCGCCTAATGAGGGGATGGTAAGGGAATGTAATGGCCATGTACTTATAAAGTACATGTCATGTACTTTTTTTCATTTAAGGAACTGGGGTTACGTCTAATTGCAAAAAGTGTCTTCTTCTTCGCCTTCTTAAACCATGAGCATATGTACGATGATGATATTTTCAGGAGCCCCTGATCGAGTATCCATTAACTGATTCGACTGCCGTCAATTTCGTTTGGACCGCCACAGTAATATCTTCTTTATTCTAGAGATTCGTTTCTGGATTCCTCCCCTTTCAAGAGTTATATTTAGTTAAATAGTTTTGATATTTTTTTTTGATCTACAACGTTATAAGGTGAATCAAGGCTTGAGATTCACGTATAACGATCTTATAACACCGAGGTTCGTGGTTTGTTCCTTTCTATAGATATTCTCTGAGTTATATGTGAAAAATAGACAATACCCTTGTTCGGGGTATTGTGTGTTTAATGTTTTAGCCTTTTTAATTTCCTTCTATGCCTGTAAGATTGAGAATAGGTCAATTAAGTGTAAATAGGTTAATTTCTTTTCTTTGGAAGTTTTTCCCATGCATGTTTTGTTTATGACCGTTTGGTCTCTCTTAGCCTGTTAGACTTATGTGCTTTCCATTCCAAGTGCTGATAGGATAGAGTGATCTTTTTATCAGACATGCTGATATGTTGTAGTTGATTGGCTTAGTAGTTCTTGAGGTTTACTTTGGCTGCTAATTATCATTTTTGAACGATTGCTTTACACAGGGCTACGGTAACATAGTGTAGTGAGACCATAGGGGAAATTGACATTGAGGGATTTCCTAGAGTGTCTGTTATAATTATCACACTGCAAGACCATAGGGGGGATTGAGATTGACTTCTCCCTCAGAGGTTCTATAGTTACATTATGAGTCCATGGGAGGAATTGACATTTAGTTCTTCCTCAGAGTGCTTGTAGATAACTGTTAATAGACTATAGGGGGAATTGACGGTGACTGATTCATCAGGGAGTCATTGTTATAGATTCTCTTGTATGGAGAATCAGAGGGGTTAGGCTGTGAGAACTACCCAGAGGGTTGCTTGTATTTGTTTTTGGTTTATTATCTAATTAAAAGTAAATGTTTATTAATGAAACTATAAGACAGTTTACTTTTGAGTACTTCCTTGTTTACTGCCTCTTTTTCTTATTGCCTGCCATATATATTCACTGACTTTTAGGCATCGATATTTGTGTGGATACCTACTAGGATTAGTATCACACCAAATTTGGGTCTTGTTTTTGGGACCAAACAATTAATATTGCTACAGGTATATATATGGTAAAACTCCATTATACTTTAGGTACTTGATTGTTGTGGAGCTGGAGAGCATGGGACCAAGATGAGGCTTACGATGCTATGGAGAATTTTATCTATTTTCTATTGTACATTGGTTTATTAATTTATTACAGCATTGTGACTTGTTTGGAAGATTTCATAGACATATGTATCATGCATCATATTTATATGTTTGTGCTCTAGTTGTTTATTACTTCTTGTTCTTTACCTATTGTATGTTTTACTGCTTTCGCTATTGATACCTATTTTACATCTGCTGTGTTACTCTGCCAATGAGGGCATAGTTTCTCAACTATCACACCCAAGGCCCTCACTGTTAGTCGGTAGCCTCTGGCATTTGGATAAATGAGCTTGAGGAGATGTGGCAAATCAGGTATGGGGCACCTCTGGGCAGCTCCCAGAACCAGGATGTTACAAATATTTTTACCCGAAAGAACAAGAGAGGAAAAGTACAATGTAAGAAAAGTCTAATATTGATAAAAAAAATGGAGTTTGAGTTTTCTCTACAAACATTAGCAGATGAACAATTTCATACATAGATTATGATTGAATTTAGAGTTCTAATGTATGAAGGTTTAAATTTTGGATGAACAAGAATGCATTTTTTCAAATGCGGTCATGGTAGGAAAATTTCAGGAAAAGCATTATTAAAAAGTAAAAAATTGATCATATTATGTACTCAAAATAATAATATAATGTTTATATAAGGTAAATAGTAGTGTAAATAATATTACAAATGAACGTTCTGTAAGAATGTTTGTACATTAACATCAGATGTACTAAACATATAAACTTGAATAAATCCTTTTGGACAACCCTATGTTTGTGTCATTTTGAAATATGGGAAGTCCTATGAATAGTAATTCAGACATAATATGTGGGAAAATTTTAAGGGTGTGAAGTATGTGAGAAAAATATCAAGGTAAGAATATGTAATCTCATAGGGGATACAAACTAATAACCAAATATCTAAAGCATTTTGTTTTGAAATTCATATAAGTGATCCTATTAATATTGAGCTAAAATGTTCAAGTTATTAATTAACATTTATATAATTCTAAAAAAATTGTTTGGATAGATAAAATGATCATAATTACACGTTTTTTTTCATTAGGTGATTATGTTGTGAAAAGCGGTGCAGAATAAAATCTATCATAAAACATTACATAAAAAAATACATCCGAAGATAATATATTAGAATCAGATGTACAAATTCTTGAGTTAAGGATGTTTGATCGGAAAAAAAATCCATAATGATGTAATATTATGAATTTATTAGAAAAAAATGGATTATCCTGATGAAGAGTTGGTAATTGAATCTTTGTGTTCGGACATATAAACAATGGAAAGAGAAATTTTGAGGAACTTTATTAACACCATCTGAAGTCCTTAAATGTGACATTTCTGGATATAATTATTAAAAGTTCACTATATTGATATGGTTATTATTGTTTTAAAAATTTAATTAACATCGATTTTAGGTAAATTTGAATAATATGGTCGATGCTTGAGTTTCATAGAATACTCATGAATGTTCCAAAAGTGTGTAGAATAATTTCAATGAAATTAAAAGCAATGTGAAATTCATAATTAGAGTATGGGTGAAAATGAAATGCATTTGAGTTCCTACCTAAATTATTAAGATCCTAATCTATACAATGTGTTAAAAGTAGACACGTACTTAACACTGTTCATGCATATGAAAATCTTACACTCTAATGTTTTTATGATAGGATGTGTTTCTGACCAAGTTTGTTTTCAAGTTGCAGTTTAGCTACCAGACGAAGGATTGGTTAAAGAAAAAATATATGAAGGTTTAGATGGATTAAAAAAGGATGAATGAGTATATGGAGGTAAACTGTATAGATAATTGGATGGATGAAATCCAGATGGGGGATTGTATAAATACAAATTCGATGGAGACATCAACTGTACAATTAATGAGGATGTTTTTTAGTGATGTTCAAAAAAACATAGATTGATCATATCCATATCTCCCAAAGATCATGTGGAGTTTATGATACTAGTAGTCTCTTAATATGGTTTTTGATGATATCAACATTTTTAAATAGGTAAATTTTATCTATCATTATTATAGAGGATGTGATGAACATTATTAAATGAATAAGAAAATATGATTGAAAAGAATGTTATAGCTAGGGGAATAACCAGTTACTGAATAGGCTTGATTGTTGGGGGGGGGGGGGTATAACAAGATATGAATTCGGTGGATATGAACAAGTTAGTATGGAGGTATAACATTCTATAGCATGAAATTTTAATACTAGTTTGCAAAAAATTTCTCTTTTTGTGCTATTGTATTCCGGAATGACCATAGTAAATTGATGCACATTGGTCGAGATATCCAACATTGAAAGGAGTAGGTATTTATTCAAAAACATGTAAATATCAATTTATTCCCACAATTTATATTTGTTTCAAATTAATTAGGGGTTAGATATTTATATTTGAGTGTATCATTACATTAACAAGTATTAAGAGCTTAATAATCTTTCCTTATGATGCTAAAAACATTCTTTTATAAGAAAAAATGATCATTGATTCACTCCCCCTCTCAGTGAAACCAAATTGAACTTATTGGTAAATAAAATGTTATTAGAGGTTGGTTCCTTTAGAAATATCGTATAAAAGTGAATAGATAATTTCAATTCACTGAATAGTAAGAGTGTTCTTGTTTTTTATTATGAAATTTTCGCAGTTTTAATAATAATATATTGACCTATCTTTTGTCTCTTAGCCATTATTTTAGAGTTGTTTCAATCATTAGACTTCCTACCACTTAAGGATTTATAACTATAAAAGAAAAGAGGAATACTGAAAATTATGGTAAAATGTAGAATTCCATTTTGATATTTCTTAGTTAAAATGTTTTTATATTGATTTTAGTATTTCCAACAACAAAGAAAATTTGGGGTAGGTTGAGAAGTATCTATGAAAGAAATGAAAAGATTATGGAATCTAAGATACCAATTTGGAGAATAAAATTTCAAGACCTTAAAATGGATGATGATGAAATAATTGTCATATTATTTACAAGAGTTAATGAGATAGTTATCAATAACCTAGGTTTTATTGAGAAGTTGAAAGATTCTACTATAGATAAATAACTGATGATAAAAATTCATGAAATATTTTATGACAAAGTATCAAATTTAGAATATTGGAAAGATTTATATTTGTATGAACATTTACATATCCTCATAGAATATGTGACGAGGAAAAAACTATTTACAATACAAAGTATGTGAAACAAATAGGCTTCAATCTTCATTAAAAGATAAAAAAAGATAACGATGATAAAGAAGAATCTTGTGATTTACAAGAAGATGAAGAAGTACAGGTTAAATGTAAAACCACTAAAGATTCTGAAAAGAGGTGTTCAAAGAAGAAGATTAATATTCTTAAACAATATAAATGTACAAAAATTTCTTCTAACTATAATAGATCAAAATTAAATATTTTTTAGAAATAAAAATTCTCTAAGAAAGAGTGTAATTTATCAATAAAGTTCCTCCCTGAAAAAATTCACCCATGGTTTAAAAAAAATGCAACAACAAAAATAGAGTTCTTATTAGTTTTACTATCAGTCTAAAAGATCAAGATTTATATGACACTTCTAATGTTATGGAGTATTCAGGCACAGATCTCATTAATGCTAGTACAATAAGTCCCAAAAATGATATAGGTATAAATAAAGAGAGTTCAATAATGAGTTGAGAAGAAAATTATTTCCAAAAATGAATGTTAAGTATGATAATAAAGTTTCAGTTGTGAAAAATGAAAAGTTAAATAAATATTATCTAGTTATGAATGTTTACCAAGAAAATATTTTTAATAAAGCTAAGTCGAAAAAGAAATAATCCTTGGTTATTATTTCCGAATAATCTTCCATTGAAAGATATTTGTACGATGAATAAAATTACTGATGAAAAGGTAAATAATTATATTTACTGATATGAGAACACTTTTGATAAAAAAAATTCCATAGATGGTAATTTTAAAATATACAAAATGTGAATGATATTTTAGTAAGATGGGAATGTTACAAAAAGTTAAATGACTATGTTACCAGCTTAGGAATAAATCATGAAGATGATTTTATAATCTTAAGGTAATAAAAAATTTTCTGAATCGTTAGAAATGTTGACATCTTCATTTGAAGATTCTATATAAAAGAATATATATTTTTAAATATATAATAAAGAATAATAGAAGGAAGAAAACACATCTAATTAAAAATACAGTAATAATAATATGAAGAAGAATCCATTAGTAAGACAAGTCACTCAATATGAATTTTTCTTCTAAGGAACGACTATGGTTCCTATATGTTACCAATATAAGGTTTTTTTTAACTTACATTAAATCTAAGTAGAAGAAGAAAGTAAGATGGGATATTGTTTTAGTAGTTTTTATAGGAAGATAAATGTATTTCATGGAATTATTTACTACCATAGTGAAAATCATAGTTTTACCCTTGAGGTATATAAAAAATAAATCTAAGGTATGAGCATATTAATTATCCTAAATAAGAAATCTATGATGATAATAATAATGGGATTTTGGTGAAATTGTTATTAAACAATTGAGATATTTTAATTTTTTTATTACTGTGGGTTCCATATTTTCCATAATAAATATTTTTCAATTTACCCATAATTTAGAGATATTGAATGGAGTATGAGAAAAGTATTTCATGAATATTTTTTATGTATAAAATTCACTTCCATGATTATTAATTCTTATTTTCTTCACTTTGTTCACCCATATAGTTTTATATTGGTGTAGATAAATGATCACTATTAAGAAAATCATATGATACTACATTTATCTTGAATAAAATTTTCAATATTTTTATATAAAAAATGATGAGTTGAAATGGCCTCTTTGAATTCGATTTTCATTAAAGAGGGGAGATTAAATGTGTGGGGGAATAAAATGTAAATATCTTGTGGGGGGAAATAGTTGTCTGCGCATATTGATGATAATGTATCATGTTTCTTATGGGTTTAAATAATAAATAGAAAGGGGGATATTGTTAGGACTAGAGTGAGTTTGGGTTGCATTTATTGTCAATATATAAATATGTGTTGGTACTAGAATGATTTTGGGTTTCATTTATTGTCAATATATCAATATGTTTTGGCATTGAATTATTCTATTGAAAAATAGTAAATTTTTTGATAATAGAATGTTCCTTAAGAAATTTTCATAAGAAATATTCTTATGAAATATATTTTTTCAGACACACTTTTTAGAAAGATAAGTTTTAGGAACTTTTATTATAAAGTAATATAAGAAAGTTCCTTAGTCAAATCAGACTATTATTTATTGTTCGAAAAAAATTTCAACATCATCATGGAAATAATTATACAAGATGGTTTTTTTATAAGGAATGGGATTTCTAGATTTATGTTAATATAATTTATAGTTTTCTACAAAAACAATAAAAGTGATTATTTTTTTGAAGAAAAAATCATACAACCATTTTATAAGAAAAAAAGATATTTTTAACTGTATATTAAGAAGAATATAAGAGAAATAGAATTTTAGAAACACATTTATATATGACCTTTTATTGGATATACAAATATATAGCTCACCAGAAAGAGATTTCATAAGAAAACAGGTGATGCAAAACCTTTTTTAATTGTTATACTTGAAAAAAGAGGGGGAGAAAAGTAAAAAAATCAATAATTTAGAAAAAGGGAGTGTTTGTGTTTTTCAGACAAATAATACCAGATAAAAAATTATGGATAGATATTTTCTATGAACATTGAGTTATAATGTATCGAGGTTGTCTTTTCAGATGAAAAATAATTAATTTATGTTGGATGAGGTTTTTGAAAAAAAATATGATAAACTTTTTTGGGGAGTAACATAATTAGATAATGTTATTATAAGAAGTTATTGAAATTTATTTAATGGGAAGAGTAAAGAGACTAAAATTCTAAATGAAAATTCTATTGGAATGTTTTTACATTACCATTATATGATCTAAACATAGAGAAATCAATAAACCTTGTTGGATGATCAAGGGTTTCTGGGATTGTGAAATATGATAAGTCTAAGGCATAAGAATTTAGACTTAATATCAATTCAAATATGAATGGTGAGAAATGGGTGTGAATATTAAAAAGGGGAGAAGTTGTAATATGAGTGGGGAAACATTGTTCTAACCTAAGATCATGAGGTTTGAGTAATGAAATTCAATGAAGTTATCCTATAAAGATTGAGTTACAAAGTTCTAGTGAAGAATGATCAGATAGATAATTCTAGAAAATAAATTATTGGATGGAGAAAAAAATATGAATTCTGTGATGGCTGCATAATGTTGATAATTTTTAAAATGTTATGATGAAAAAAATCCATTAGAAAAAATTTTATAAAGAAATCCTTGATACACATATTTATGAGATTCTAATTTAAAAAATATATATTTAAGGAAAAATTATTATAAATACAAATTTAGATTGGTATTTTATTATTTATTAATTAGGAAAAAAAGATTAGAGGGATGAACCATGATTATGGAAGTTAGTCATGGGGTTTGGACAGACAAGCATTAGGTAGAGAAATTATAATGAACATTACAAACCCCTTTTCAAGTCTTTAATTGTATAAGATAATCATTAAAACTTCACCATCTTATTAAGGTTATATAAGTTTTCCAAAATTCCATAACATTGATTTAAAGGAAATTTGATGAATATTGAAGATGATTGAGTTTCCAATAAGATTTAAGAATTTTCTAGAAGATTTTAGAAGAATTTCAATGATATTAAAATAAGCGATAAATTCAGATTTTGAATTTTTTTGATAGAGAAATGAATTTTAGTTACTTCTAAAATTCATTAGAGACACACCTATATAATGGGGTAAAATTACACATGTAATTAACACAATTCACATGTATGAAAAGCTGGGACTCTTAAGATGTTGTTTGAGGATGAGTTTCTAACCATGTTTGTCTTTATAAGGAAGTTGACCTACTAGATGAAGGATCAGAGAGTGGAAATCTAAATGGTGGTTTAGATAGAGGAAAGTTGAATGTAGGTTTATAAGGAGGAAAAAATGATGGAGGATTATACATATGCACATCGTATAGAGGATCAGAGATATGTATATCAGGTGTATTCATATAACGTACACTTTTTAAGGGATTTTTAGTGAATTTTAGTAAAAAATAGATTGAGAAGATCAAGTGTTACAGGAGATCAAAAGGAAGTTTAAATACTAATAGAATCATAAGAGGTTTGTTGAAGATATTTATGTTTATACATGGGAAAATATTATCCAACATTATTTTTGAGGAAGTGAAGAACTTTTTAAAGTGTGTTGGAAAAGAAGAAAAAAAGAAGTATGTGGTTGGGGGTATAACCAATTTTTTAAAATTCTTGTTGGATAGGGGGTATAACCAGATATGACTTTAGTAGAAATAAAAAGGATAGTTTGGGGGTATTACCAGCTATAGTAGGAACATTTAATACTATGTTATAGAACTATTCCCTGATTGTGTATTTGAATTCTGGAAACCAGTTAGTAAATGAATCCTTGTTTTGGGGATATCCAACCTAGCAAGGAGTGTGTCATTGTACTGAACCATTTAAAAATAATTTTAGTCCATCACTTTATATTTTTTTAAAATTAAAGGAGAGTTTGAGATTTTTATTTGAGTGGATTGTAACATTAAAACAATTTTAGAGGATAATAATCTTTTCTTATGATGTTATAAACATTCATATAAAAGAGTGGTGCTCACTAATGCACACCCATAAATGATCCTACATTAATAATTAGGTAAATTCAGGGGAAACTGGTGGATACTCGGTCATATCACTACATGATGTATTTTCTCAAGATAGTAATGTTGTAGTAAACAGATTCATTTCTCATAAATGTGGCTTTACTAAACCTAGCTAGAGAAACTTAGTAGGCCTAGTAGCTATATCCATACTCATTAGAATCTTGTATTTGATGTGAAGACTAACTTTTCATTAGAAATTGGCTCTAGTGAAAGTGGATTTTATTTGTTTTAGTTTCAAAGATACAAATACATTGTACTTTAGATAAAATTAATATTAAAAAGAGTGAATATTTATATAAATATCTTCTTAAATATTTATTTTTAGCCTCTATAAAATTTATGTAATAATGATCTAGAGTATGTTTCACATTGATAAGGAAATATCAGTTACCTGATATGATGGGAACAATGAAATTCAATGATAATATTCTTAAAAAAATATCCATGATCAAATAATATACTATGATACAGAGAATAGAATATAGATAATCAGTTATGAGTACTCGTAAGTATATGAGGATTCATCTCAAGAATTTCACAGTTGGTAGTCTCCAAAATGGGAGATTATTAGAATAGACATTCGAATAGATATTTGGCATGTTTTTATGTCAGCATATATTCCTATATGTGAGAGTATTTAAAGGTCCATAGAATTTAATATTTTTATTAATTAATGTTATGACTTTCAAAATTAGATATATTTCATAAACTATGATGATAATAGTTCATAGAGAATTTGGATACCATGGGTGCCTCATGAAATGTAATGTTTTTAATTAATAAGTCATGGAAGGATTTTCCCCACCATTTTCAGAAAATTTGATATCTCATCCCATTGATTTAAATACAACTATCTCATTAAAATTCACGGACATAGTATAACAAAATTTATTTTAGAATTTAAAAAAATATATATCTAGAATATAGGTTGATTACATTGATGTGAAACCTTATTGATGGGATATTGGGAAAATTGAAAATATTACACAATAGGAAGTCATATATTGTTGTTGTTTCACCATTATGTTCTTCCTCTTGGGTTCCGTGACCTGTTTCCAGACATTAATCATGGGCTTTAAGCAATCCTGCCTAATGCCAGTGAGAAATAATCTTAGAGGGTCATATACAAATTTTATATGCTGATTACGATTAAGTTATATTTGATTTTAATTAAGGGAATAAATATCATTTTCAATACTGAGAAATAATTTTATTTTGTTTTTATCGATCACATAAATTAAAGAAATACTTATTCAACAGATTCTTAATAAATTTTTTGTTTATTTTATTTAATATTTAATAAATATTTCATTTCTGGTTTCTTGATAAAATATTTATTTATGAATAAAGTGTGCATTTAGTTATTCAATAAATTATGAGGAGGTCAAATCAAACAATACAACATCTGGTAAATAATATTAATTTAAAATCTAGTAAAATAATATATTTTTTTGTGAATGTTAACATATGTGTCGTAAAAAAATAATAACATTATTATATTGGTATGTGGTTTATATGTTATTATTATATTATTTATGGGTCGATGTGTGATTAAAAAATATTTTATCCTAAACCCTAGATCTATAAATAGATGGTTATGCCTATCATGTAGTGTCAGTCAAAAAATGTGAATAGAGATTCATTATGCACAATAGACTTATCTCTATATCTCACATCATATCTCTCACAAACTTCTCCTCCCTTTCTCTAAATAACTAGAAGAACTCTTTCATGTCTATAGGATCTTAGAGGAATCAAGAAGAACAACTCAATATGGTCGATTTGTTTTTCCATCACACGAAAATAATCCAATGTTTCTTAGAGATCAAAGGATCACTTTTAAAGCACCACTAGTGGGATTTTACAACTGGATCCTTAAAGTTATAAAAATGTAATCTGAATTTTTCGTGAAATATCAACAACATTATCGAAGAAAGGATCCTTGGAAGGGGTAATCATTTCATCCTATCATGAAAAAATTAATTATAAATATAACATGAAACATTCTCTATAAGGGTTTTAAGAAACCATTAATTAATATAAATTTTCATTTAAATACCACCAAAGGTTCTTTCACTATGCCGGAAACCATCATCATAGAGGTTTAGAAACATAGTGTGACTGCAATATTAGTTAAATTATAGTATTGAGTTTAAATAAAATAAAATAAATAATATTTATTCATGTTTGGTTGATTTACGTAATTTAATCATAAGTTATTTGAAAAAATAATTTATTTAAATTGTAATTGTAAATAGTTTTTTGAAATTTTGTTGAAAAATGCATTTATTATACTTATCAATGAAAAATATATTATTATTTATTTATTAAATTAAATATCATTATTCAAGAATCAATGAATGTGGGTGATGTAATGAAGACCATGTGTGATGGTAAGATTCGAAATGGTATAAATGATATTTATTTATATTCATTATGCACTGAACATGACTAACATTTAATAATAATATTTATATTTTCATTATTGGACATATGATCTACTATAAACTAGGGAATTGGGAATGATTTTAGTGTGAAATTTTCCAATAATAAACTGACCATAATAAATATCAAATAATATATCTTCCTAAAAACAAAATTTCAATCAACAATAGATGAAGTGAGACACTATAAAGTCCTAGAGATGGATTATGATATCTAGATTTCTCTCCTTCTATCCTCTATCAATCCAAACAGTGATCGTTATGATTTCTTCATCTATAAAAATTAATTCTACAATGGTCAACAATGAACAACACAAGCGAACATGATCGGTCAATCTAGAACTCGGTAATTCAAAGACGTCATTTAGAGATTATTTTGTAGGTTTGGATCATCATTTGAGTGATATGTACTTTTATCCTCTAGTGAAAAGACAGGGAACTAAGATATTTTCCATTCATAATCAGTGAAGGTAGAATTATGAGTTAAGGTAATTATATATCTGCTTAAAAATAAATTATTAATTATAAGTGAAGATCCTTATCCCATGTTTCATGTGTTTTAATCTAGTCAAGTAATCTGATATTTTCATTGTACATTACATTCTAATCATGTCAAGAAACTATTATACAATCTTTTTGTCTAATATACCAGTTTTTATACCAGAAGATGATGCATCCATTATGCATAGGACCTACACCTTCGACTAAGTTTTCTAGATATCGGTGGTCAAGTCACACAACTCACTACAAAAATTTCTCTTCAAACCCAAACATTGGTAGAAAAATTAAATATAACATAAATACATGTAAAGATGAAACATGCAATTAAAATATTTGAATGTAGGTAAAGAACACACAGTTCAAATTTTTTCAATCTATATCTTAAATTCATGGATAAAACCACAATACTAATTTCTTTTATTATAACTAGATGATTATATGTGAGAAATATACTATAATGGAAGGTTATCATCACCAAATTCTCGACTCTCTAATTAACACCAATTTGATAAACTGTTATCACATTTTTACTCACATCATTAAAATAAAATTTTCACTGAATGTTTCAAGCATTTAATATAATGAAAACCCAATCAAAAAATTTACGTTTTCTATATAGAAAAATTAGGTCAAGATACATGTCTTCTTGGGTAATTTTACCAACTCAATGACCCATAAATATTTTTTATGTTATGAACCTCTAAATGATCCACCATAGAACCATCAGTGGATGAAAGCTGTTGATGGACCTACTACCACTGGTGAAGATCTTATGTTTCTTCCATCTCATAGAGCCAAGAAACATTCTAACTAAAATCATCTAAATTTAATTTTCATTCCTAAATTCTTGGTTCTCTAAACTTATGATGAAATGAGCATTTTATGCTCAGAACAAGGATTCACATATCAATAGAATATTGATTTCGTAATATATAAAAAGTAATTTTTATATATAGTTGTATACAATTAAAGGGATAGTCTTACAAACTGGTAGTCTTGTGAAATAAACATTAATATATGGGATAGTTTTTTAGTGTTCATAATCATTATTAAAAAATAATTCAGCCTTTTATTTCCTAATATGACAGATATTCAATTTTTTTTAAAATCATAATCATTTTTTAATCCTTATCAAATCATGAATGTATGTACAACACTTATATCACTTCCCAAGATAATTCTATGGAATAGATATTTCTTAGATTATTAGCTTCAATGAATAAATGGACTCCACTCACATAATTTGGTTTACTGGAGTTCAATGATATGATTTATATATTGGAAATTTCATGATGAAATAAATATCAATACAATTATATTGGGTATTTTTTCAACTTCAAATTATACTAGGTACTTTATACACCATAGAATTCTCCAATCCCAATATATTTTGGAATGTTAACATCTTCATGTTCTCCTTTTTATCTTTTCTTACTATTTCAGGATTATGGTATTTGAATTCCCAACTAAATTATCATTATTTATAACTCCTTTTATTATGATTAGATTTATTATTTATATCGAATGGATCTTTCTCTAGTATTCCTATTCTCATATATATAATTGACATATACAATTCATTGTTAACTGATTTAGTGAAATATGTACCCTTTTCCTACTATTATCTTTTCACCCTAAATATAAAATAATTATGTTTCCCATAAAAAACTTTTATTACAGTTCAATGATATACTTTAAGTAAATGTTATATTATATATTGAATAACTAAAATTAAATTTTATTAATATTTATTTCATTACTAAAATTATATCTGATACATCTTACATCAATCAATCCCCTAATCAAATATATTTGGGCCTTTTAACATCTTATGGTTTGTCACTTTCTCTATGTTAACTATTTCATGATTTTTATTTTCCAATGACTAGTAAACTTAACATTATTTTTCTGTTATTATATTATTATACATGTACTATTTCTATTTGGTGATTTTTTTCTATTATTCATCTTCTTATATATGACATAATCATATACAACCTTAGGTCACAAAGATTGATTCAGTTTCCATTATAAAAAATGTTGTAAAATTGTATGTTTAATATATATTTATATTTAAAATTATTATTATTTGTTTCAAAAAGCTATTATTGAATATTGAATTACTTAATTAAAAAAGTTCTTTATATATTCATCAAATTTGATATTTGGGCATTGTAATTGATGTTCTCACAAAGTATAATTGAATGAATCATATAAATAACTTGAAAAACTATAATGGGTTGTATAAATGTATGTTATTTCTTTCGAGCTTGGTTTACATATATTTTCATGGATTATTTACTACCATTTGTAAATTTTATCAAAACAATTTTATATAAATAATGTTTTTTCAATATTACCTCATACTCTAATGATGGGATATATATAACATTTGGTACCTTCTAATGTATATATCCTGGAATGTCATAGTTCATGGATATAATTTAGGGTGTATGATTATTATTAGTCCTTCTTACCTATGGTTATTGGGATACATAGAATAAGAAATTTTAAACAACGATACCAAATTTATACAAGATACCATATGAACTTACCTGATCAAGGGGTGGTTGGGTATGTTTCTATTCATGTCTTTAGTTAGAGTGTTACCTAGATGGGATCTTCCAGTTGTATGAAAAAATACATCTATCCCCTGATTGAATTTGACTAAGGAAATGCATATCCATTCATATTTCTATCACATATAATTTTTTCATCAACTTTTATAGGAGACATGCGATGTTCTTATCATATAGATGAATGATATGTGATATATTAATCAACTTGGTCTTTCTTTATTGGGATAATCAAGAAAATTATTAAAGGCCGATACATGATTGAAATGTTCCTTGTCATGTGGCTGCTCAATGTCATGGAAAATGGGTTTGTATTAGATATATATGATGTATATGAAATATCTGGTGGTGTAATTGTTTATATAGATATGTGATTATGTTTTGTAGAGACCACACTAGAACCCTTGCTGACTTGAGTAACACTGATGTTTTTCTAGAGTTTAGTCTTTGCATAAATCTATAAAATTCAGTTACAATTGTTTTCTAAAATGTTGTATTAGACCATAGGGTCACACGGTTAGGCCCTTGGATAAAGATAAAACTTTGGAAAAATTGATTGTCCAAAATGAAGATATTTGATGGAAAAAATTCTATCCAAAAGGGTTTGGATGGATTCACAAAAAAACTGTTAAGTTATACATAATGACCTTATGGGATTTCAGTGAATGTGATTACGATAGAACCCTTCTCTCCCAACTCACCCCTCTTCTACTCTCATCGTCTAGGGGTTCCCCATGAAGTCCTTCTCATGGGGTCAGAGGCCCATCTGAGCACCGTTTCCTTCTCTTACATTATTCTACACTTTCGACACATTGATTCTCTTTACTCCTCTGTTTTCCACTCATTCCGTCGATGTAGTACTTTATCTCTTTATTTATGGTGTGGATTTCAAGTTGTTCTTCTTTGATGGTGATTTCTTCAGTCCAACCGAAGTTTTTCTCCGTTGAAACCTTCAACTGCTATAAACAGTCCTAGATCACAAATTCTATTTCCCCTCTCTAGGTCGAATTTGGAGTGGTGGTAGTACATGGGTTTTGGGTTAAGGGGTTCAATGATCACCATTTCTTCAGGAACTTTTACTTAGGATTGACCATTGTTCTGGATTATTTTTTCAGTCTCATCGTGCTTCTATCATTCGGAGTCCTCACCTGCTCTTATCCCTTCCCTGGCCTCAAACCCCTCTACTTCCAATCGAGTCAGATCTAAAGAGGTAGTTCCTCAAAAGTTTTGGGAGTTGGGGTTCAAAAGACAATGATTCCCCTCACATGGTTTTTTCAGTTATTGGTGATGATTTTTTTGATTCATTTTCTTTGGATATCGATATACTCGAGATGATCTCAGTGAAGGTTCTGATAGTATTTTTTGGAATGTATAATCTATGTTTTGGTTATGGAATAAGCTATCGGTGGTTTACTATGGTTTTTTTTGTAGTTGAAGTTTATTTATTTTCATGTTTTGATGAAATATGTTCAAAATTTACTAGTTTATTTGATGTTTCTGATTTTCATCAGTATGGTGTTATTGTTTTACGATGGATACGAAGGACTTTGGAGATTTTCAGTAACTCCTGTGATGTTGGGATAATGACGACGGGAGTGCTCTGGACACCGTCGATGGTGGTGATTTTATTATCTAGTGGTGAGATCAGTGATTATGATTTCACTAATGGTAGATGGAAATTATGTGACCATATCTCTTGTTTCAAGGTCATGATGGATGATAGTCTGTGGGTTGAGGTGCGTTAACTCATTGATCGAGATGAATTTTCCAGTTTTTTTTTAAATTTTTTCTTTTTAAATTTGAATGTTTAATGTGGTGTGTATTAGTTTAAGTATATATGGGATATTCATGGACTATTGGATGGGGACCATTGGTTCAATGTATGGTTCCTACTTACGCATAAAGTTCATTTTAAAATAAAACAAAAAATTAATTGTAGTGTGTGGTATTTTAGTGAAAGTGGGATACTGTTGAATGTTTACACATATATATAAATCATAAATGATATATATATGTTTATATTTAATACATGCATGTGATATATCTATTTTTATCATTTTATTAAATATTCTTGCAATGATAAATATATTTATGGTATATATTTATTTCTCCCAAATGGTTTCATTAACAGTTACAAAACACTATGATTGTTTTAATGGATATAAATTAATTCATTAAAAATATTCAATGAATTACCCCATTATTATGAAACACATATTATTTGAGTAGCCTTGAGATCTATATATATAAGAGGATGGTGTCCTTTTCTGTTCTGAGTAATGAATTCTCTCTTCCTATCATATTATTGTTCATCATTTGAGTTGAAGGCACTAGAACCCCTTCAATATTCTGGTATCCTCGTGATATGATCACATATCCATTTTCCAATGTTCCCCCTTGTATGAAGGGTGCTTGTGTTCACTACTTCATTTAATTTATCAACCATTATCCATATCCATGTAAGAAAAATATTGTTTTTGTTGGAATTTTCCAAGATCTTTTTTATAGTTCTATTTACACATTGATTCTTGAAGAAAGATATGCATGGGTTTGGGTTATCTTTCACTGCATATGGTCTTATGATGATCATTAAAAACCAATAAAAGAGAACTATAAGTGAATATTTTTAATCAAGGATTATGTTTGGATAGCCACTAGATAGATTCTTCATTGGAATCTCTTCGGACAACAATGATTCAACCTAAATGGTGTTCAACTGATCAAAATATTCTTCAAATAATGTTTGCAACAACAAGGCAAATTATTTATATTAAATTAATTATAGATTTAATGCACGAGAGACTCTCTCATAGTTTTTGGGCTCCTTCACATCATTTCATAAGATATAATCCTGAGGCATGTTGATCTTCATCATTTTATTGTGGTGTATACATCAAATTCTAATAAAAACCCATCAAATTGTGTGTACCTCACTTGCTTTTAGTGTACCCAAAACCTTCATTTATTTGATATATGTATATATATTTTTTTCAAAATGTTTCTGTATATTTATATTTTTTGTTTAAAAATGTGTGTTTGTCTGTGTGTCTGGTCGAAAATCTGTATATATAATTGTGTATATTTATGTTTATATATTTATTTTATATACTTATTTATTTATATATTTTTTTGAAAATGTGTATATTTGTGTCTGTGTGAGTATATATATATATTTATTGAAAAATATGTGGGGGTATACATATATATTAATATATAATATAATTATGTTATAATATATATAAATATATTTTTATTTTTATTTTTATTTCTATATTTATAGTTCTATGTTCATTTCCATATATATAAATATATATTTGTATAAATTTGTATGTATATATATATTTTTATATTTGTATATTTATAATTATAATTATATTTATTTGTTACAAAATGCATGTGTATATATGTTAATATATATTTATATATTTTTTATTTTATTTATTTACATATATTTTTGTATATTTATATCATATATTTGTATATTTATATTTTTTATTTATAATTTATTTATTTCATTTTTCTATAATTTTATATTTATTTATTTTATATATTTATTTATTGATATATGTCTTTTTATATATTTATGTTTCTATTTATGTTGTATTTATATAATTTATTTAAATTTTTATATGTATATATATAATTACTTGAGTAAATTTATCATATACTATATTTATTTTAAATTTTTTCTAATATATTTTACTATGTTATTAATAAAATTTATTTCTAAATATAAATATAAAAACTTTTATTCATAAATTATGAAAGTAAAATTGATAATAAATTTTTATATGAATATTCATTTTTATTTTCAAGATTGGTTGTCCTTTATCGGTGTTAATGTTCCAATGGTAAAGGTAATCCTTTATGAGCACTTAAAAAGTGCTAATAAAGCTAACATTTGTCAGTGATAAAAAATTATTGATAATGGAACCCTTTAAAACTAATAAAAAAGAACAGTTAAATGGAAATCCTTTATCAGTGTTAAAAAACACTAATAAAGGTCTCCCTTTATCATTTCTAAAAAACGCCCCTAAGAGGGTCCTTATTATGAAACATTTTTGGCTCAAAAATTTTTATGAGATGGAGGAGAACATTTATGTGACACACCTTCTTGATAATGGTAAAGTTCACTTGAATTTATGTTAGATCTTTATTATTAGGGGAAGGATTCATCTGATATTAAATTGAAGCTAAATGATTGTTCAGGCATTATATATTCTTTATTTACTTATGTGATTGATTAGTATTATAAATACAACATCACAAATGGATGCAACATACAAATAATAATAATTAATAAGGTCGATTGCATCCACCACTATGGTACACAACATAATGAAACAAATTATAGAAAACACAAACTCCTAAATCCAAACCACCCCACTACCAATGGTGGGGGAAATATTAATAATGATCTGGAATAATAAATACTTAGAAAGAACTATTACTTCCCCCAAAAAAATTCCTGAGACAATTCACCGTTGTGTTTAATTAAATTAGAAAGATAAAAAAATTAGATAACATAATGAGTTTATTATATTTAAATGAATGTTATGTTAAAAAAATAACAGATATTATGTTGGATAGTCACTATGTAAATCTGTAAAATGAAGAACTATAAAAATAGTATGAAAAGACTTAGACATTTTTTTTCAGTCTTTATCATGTTGATAATATTTTAAAAAGTTATTTCTTATTGACAAAGTAGCTTTATCCCAGAATCTAATCCCATAACCTTCATCCTCAAAATATTACAATATGTTTATTTATAAAAATTATCTCGTTTAAATATACAAGTAAATATTAATATAGACTCAAAGTTATCATGAATATGTGTAAATTTAAAATATGATGCTTAAATGACTCATTACAATAGAATGTTGTGATATAATGTTGATGTTCTATAAAATAGTTCTATAAAGAAGATTGTCCAAAAAAATATTTCATAGTGGGAAACATAAAGATAAATGTGGGTGTTTTTTGGAACCACATTATTTATTCCTCTTGTCAACCTAAAATTTTGAACCATAAATATTGGAAAATGTGAAAAGGATATCCAATATATTAGTATAATAAAATTAAAATGAAATATACTATTACACATAGATAAAAAAAATAATAATAATATAAGAAAAAACTATCCTTTTTGTTATTATTGGGACAAATGAAGTTATTAAACTAAGAGGTACATTCCTTGGTTTCAAGAAAAAGTTAATTTTTTTCATTAAGTATTAATTGGATTAAAAGTACATCACTTTTGGTAATATTATAAGGATGGTAATTAGTTCAAATATATAAAAACATTTCAGTGGATGTAATTGTACAATGTGTCACAACCAACCAATTTACAATTTCTAGGAGTGCGATTGTAACAATTAAAATAAATATATACATAAAATTTAAAAATAATCAAAATAGAAAAATTTTCTAAAAATCTCCCACACTACCCTATTTTATGCCACATTGCTAAGTTGTTGTCAAAACTACAACCAATGATGATTAACCTAAAATAATAAATCAAACTAATAACATGATAACCAGACCTATTGATTCATTGATAACAAATGTAAGCATGTTAATTTAAATATTTTATATTAAAATAGTGGATCACAAAAACATGATAACATTTTAATTACAAGAACAATATATGATGGAATTAGAAACCCAATATTTAGGAACCCAATGTTGCAATAGGGTGATCATAAATTTTTCTGAAGAGTGAACGAATTGTTTATAAATGGGTCACCTATATGAGTTCAACACATAATCAATAATATTTGATAATAGAGAATACATTAGGTACTTTCATTAATATTTCATGAAAATTATTTATAATATATATGAAAATAAAAAAGTGATTAAAAAATATATTATTATTAGTGTAATACATTGGAAATGATTTAAAATAAATAATAGTATATAAAATGTGGAATATGTAACTCTATAAATAGTTAATGAAATGCTATTATGAAATAGTTTATAAAACATAGTAGTATGAATAATACTTTCATGAATAAATAGTTTATAAAACATGATGTTTGTCACAGTGACACATCTTTATAAAATATATTACCAGCAACATAATAGAATATATGCTGAACAATGTGATTATAAGAAGTTTTGTTTCAGTGGAATATATAATTTTTGAATGTATTATATGGAATTAAATAAAGGATATCATAATTTGTATAAAATAAAAAAGTAATAAAAACAAATAGAACTTTAAAATGGATTTCTTCTATTTTGGGTTGATTCATTAAAATTACATGGGTGCTCATTATTAACAAGGAAATATATCGTATATGTTATCATTTTTTTGAACTTCAGGTTTATATTGAAAATTATTATTCTAGAAAAATATGTTAGATATTAATAAATGTTAAAACATATTAGAAAAATTTAATTTTTTAACAGAATATAAAAGATTATTTTTTTAATATTGATAATTAAATATAAATGGTATCTCAAAAATCAGAGGTTATAAACATGAGGTGAAAACAAGAACACCAATAACGATGAGCATGGGAAACTATTTGAATTAAATTCAGGTAAATCATGATACCACATAAAAGAAAGATAAATTTTAATATTATGTACAAAAATATGTATAAATTACTAATATAATCATTGAGATCCTCAAGTTTTATATATCAACATCAAAAAATAGTGTGAAATAATCATAAAAACAAAAAGAAAAAAAAATATATTTCAAGTAGCCCGATAAATTACTATATTTACAATAAATGTTATTGTTACCTCACATAAATAGACGTGGTAAAAATAAAAATATCTTTGATAATCAAATATATTTTTTTGTAAATGGTAGAAAAAATAATCATATATAGAATGTTTTTGTTTTCCATTATGGTTTCACATGATAATAATATCCAATGGGGGGTTCTGAATAATTTTTGAGAAAGGTATGTGACATATTTTATTGTATGAATTTTTTTTATAGTAAAAAATTGATATTGTTAGGTTATTCCAAAAAATATAAAACATACATGAAACTCAAAATCCATATGACACAATTTCAGTCATTATAATGTAATTTATATTAAATGATGAATGATAGTTTTGTAAGCAAGATATTCCATCCTTATAGAGAAAATATTCATCAACCAAATATGAAACGAGATCATATATCAAGAAAATTAGAAAGGGGATTGAGTAGCTAATTCTAAATTAACCTTGACCCAATATTGAAATGAAAACTTCATCACGAATAATTATTGTTTTAAAGATTATATTTCCACTCAAAATGATTGTTCATTAAATTTTAAACCGTCATCACAACACAAATGTGTTGTGTTGTATACATCGTTTATTAAACTACAATGGAATTAAAATTATAGTTCATGTTAGTTAGTTAAATTTCATAGTTATATGTAGTCATATAGAATGTTTGAAAAATAAATTAAAAATAATATGGTTAAAATAATTATTATTGATTATTTGTTCTTGTTAATTAATTATAGAGGGTAGTGATATTGACCTAAAAATATTATGATGAAGACATGTAATGATTAACGAATCATTATTTTTGTCTATAGATTGAATTTTACTGATCCTAGAAAAAGAATATAGTATATTAATTAATCAAGTAACTATTAAAAAATCATTATTGGTAGTTGTTGTTTTTCTATGTAAATGGTATAGAATTTTTAAATATGAATAATCGTGTGACATTATAGAGTAGACTTTAGAAATATAGATAAGAAAATTGAAAAAAATTATACCCAGATCAAATAATATAATACAAAAAAACATATGATAATTTACTAATTATAATACAATGATCATAGTTGGAAAAGATTAAACAACAAATTCAAATGAAAAAATAAAACAAACATGCTTAATAAATTAAGAATAAAAAAATAATTCAAACAAAATAGAAGCAGAGATTGTGACCATAAGTACTTATACAATTGATTTACATAGAATATAATGATTCTTGTTCATGGGTTTAATGAAAAGTAACAAGAACATTCCACTAAATATGGATGAAAAATAAATGAAAAATAAAATAAACCCTATAAAAAATACTAATAAAGTCATATTAGTGAAGCAATGAGATAAGGAATTAAAAAAACCCTAGATGATGGAAATCAAAGGTTGATTTTGTGAATTAGGTTATTCATATTTTTCATATTGACATGACATGTTTTCAATTTTTTCTTTTAAATGATGTTATTTCTAATCCACTAATATTTGTTTTAGTTTAATTTTATATAATTTATTTCTATTGGATTTGGGTATTTTCATTGGGAAATATCCATGTCGTGTGGTCATATCTTGTTTGTGCCATGGATTTTATTCATCATGTTTCCCACACCATTGATGACTCAATGATATGTGCATTATTTTATCTTGGTCATTGATTCATGTTATTTCCCATGTAATATTTATCGTCCACATATGTGCTCCTTTTCATTATGCCACTAGGTTTGAATTTGGAAAAGGATTTGTAGGGGGATCTTCATTCATGTGTTTATTTCGGCAGACATTGGGTGTTAATGTAATTTATAACCCTTCACCTAGTCCATTCAAACCCTATATTCACTTTTTATTTCACTTATCCATTCCACAACTTCGGTACTCTTGTTCAATGGTTATGAATCATTATTTTCGGAGGTTCATAATTCTCATTGAGCTGAGATCTTCTTCTATCATCTTCCATATAAATCACTAGTGTATATTTTTTGGGGGATATATTGATGTAATCCTTCCATAGAATAAGTGTGGAGAATATCCATAGTTGAGGACATCTGACATCCATTCCATTTGAGCTTGAGTACCTATGAGATGATTGAGCACTATATCGGCTTCATCAGTGAATGTTTATGAGATTACGACTCTTAGAATATTTTGTTATGTATTTTATGTATTTCTTATATTTATTCTATTATCAGTTTTTTTGTGGTAATAAATCTTTGGTCATCATTTTATTTTTGGGTTTCCTATCTATTGTAATCTATTCATTTTACCATCAATAAATCATTGAGTTGGGTGGTGTTCTTGTCATTCATGTAGAACTCAATGGGACCAAAGAACCAGAACCCTTGTGTTATGTGTTTTTAGTTTAATTTATGAATCTTTTATGATAGATTATATTATTTTACACTTTTGTTCCAAAAACCCCAGTTTGGTCCTTTTAGGGCATGGGTGTTCTTCCTTCGATCAGTTCACCCTTACCCCTCACAAAGTGGTATTATATCCTCACTAGTCTTCTTTTACGGCAACACATGTTTCTATTGGTTAAGTATGGCTTAATTTATTCCCTATGTGGGCCTAATAATACTATTATAATTGTATATGAAACTAGATATAATACTAATGAAAATCACTATTTCCCCCTTAATGTTTCAGTTAACTCTCATTATTCTCTACTTCTTTCTCTAAGAGATAATGTTCCTAGAGATGTTTCCTATGAATCTAATATTATTTTTATATGAATTAAAATATAAAAACTATAAATTAATGATTATTTAGTAATTGTAGTATATAAAAACACTAAATATTCACATTTAAGTTGAAATTTTAGAGTTCAACAATGTTCCATTTGGTTTAATTTTACAATCTTATGTTATATTTAGTCAAAATAATTGTAACTGTTGATGATGAAGATAAAAAAATTATCCTTATAATTTTTTTATATAATTCCCACAGCACCATATTATAATCCATGATGTATGGTCTTGGATAATTAACCCCTGAAGAGATTAATTCTACCTTTTTCTCCAAATAATTACATTCTAATCCTAGAATAAAGGGTGAGGTATATGGCTTATTTAGTAGGGATAACCCACATTCTAATGGTAAGAAGAAATAGTTTATCAAAGATAAATGAATTAAGTGTAAAGAACCCAAATCTAGTTATAATTATAGGTAAATAATTTTCTTTTCATTGTGGTAAGCCAGGGAACACTAAACCAGAGTATTGGAAACATAAACAAGAACACGAAAATAATAATATTATTAAAGATATTTTTTTAGTGGATTCATGTTATGGAAAAAATATATTATTAAATTTGTTTGACCAAACTCTCAATTATGAGTGAGTCATTGACTCAGGCTTATCATTTCACACGTGTAATTTTAAAGATTAATTCCTAGAATTGGTACAAAAATTTGAATTATATATCCTTTAATGGAATAATAATTAGTGTAAGGTAGAGGTAATATGATATATTTTGATAAATCTATATGAACATTACATTATCACTTTACTTGATGTTTGATGGGTTCCCAAGCTTCATAGAAACATGATTTCTTTATGGGTTATAGACCAAATGGGTTTACATTTGGGTATGAAACTGGTTGTATGAAAATCAATAAAGTTTCTTGAACAATCATTAATGTTTCACTCATTAATGGTCTATATTTTTTGAATAGAAAGTCTCATTCAAGACAGTTATATAGTGTATATAACACTAATAATGATAATAATCTACCATGGAATAGGGGGTTGGGAAATGTATGCTCTAAGTGTCTAGAATAACTCAATAAGAAAAGGGTTATTAGATGACATCTCACCAAGAAACCATCCATTTTTATGATGATTATTTGATATGAAAGAAAATGAAAGTCTATTTCAATTGGTTCAATTTTAAAGCTTATAGTGCTTTAGAATACATATATTTTGACCTATGGGGACCATGTATGACTTCCACCCATGGTGGAGGTTATAATTTTTTCACTTTTATAGATGAATTCTCATGAAAATTTTGGATTTATATTCTATCAAATAAATCTGATGAATATCAGACATTTAAAACATGGAAAATATTAGATGAAAATTAGGTTGGTAGAAAGAAAAAAACCATGAGAACTGATAATGGAATAGATTTCATATACACAAATTTTACTCAATTCTATGAATATTATGGTATTAAAAGATACTGAACTATTAGGGAAACATACCAAGAAAATATTCTTGTATAAATAAGAAATATAACTATTTTATAGAGAGTATGAAGAATTCTTTCATGAATAATACTCTCTACCTTTTTTTGGTTAAAGGTTTCCAGCATGACTGTCAATCTTATAAAGAGGTTCCCTTCCTCTTCCAATCATTTTAAAACACCAAATGAATTCGGGACTCATAATACAAATTCTTATAGCTACTTAGGATTCTTTAGTTTTACATCTTATTCCTATGTTATGACTAATAACCATGAACCTATAGCCCTTAAATGAAACTTTGTAAGGTATCCATTGGGTGTAAAATGTTACATAATTTGGATTGAAAATCCGAGATACCAAAAATGCATCGTATGTTTAGACGAATTGTTCCAGGAGTCCTCTTCTCTTAAATCCAACTCTGTCACACCTAATAGTAGTGATACATCCAAAGAATATGATGAAGAAACCGATCCACCATCCTTGTTTGAGGCTATTATCCAGCCCACTCTACCTAATCCCCATCCCATAACCCATGATGATTCTGACGTCTGTGCAGGTTCAAATTTTGAAATAGTACATCCTACCAATGCTAGAGACTATCAACTAATCTATGATATAGTTCAGAATGTTCATTTACCTTCTAAATGATTCAACTAATATGATATGGATCATTATTCCTTCCATGTTTCTAAAACTCTAGCTAATGATAATCATCAGACATAAAAGAGGGTCATTAATGATAAAGACTCTAAAAATTGTATCGTTTCCATTAATGAAAAAAATACATTCCTTAAGAAAAATAACACTTCTTCCATTATAAATTATCCACCCAATTCTAATGTAATTAATTCTTAGTGGATTGAATAAAATGAAAGGAAGTTAACACTTCTATAAATTAAATCAAATACAAAGAAACACTAGTTTCGATGTTGTTCCTTCAAAGAGAAGTGACTAACTATTCCAAAACATTTTACCCTATTGTTTACAATTATTCTATTAGGTTAATACTTTATTTTTTACCTATAATGACCTTCAAATGTAATTACATGATGTATATATTTTATTCACATTCTCATTTTAATGATAAACTTTACATAAAACCTCCTAACAGTCAGAAAAGGGAATTAAGATCTAATAATGTTGTCATTTTTAGTAAATACTTGTACTATTTGAAACAAGGATTCAAGGAAATGGTACTATAAAATCTATTATTTTATGCTTGTTAACAAATTTTATGTGTTTATTTCAAATCAACTAAAAACATCATTCTTTATTTTTTTTGTTTTCTGATATTCATATTATTTTAAAAAACATGATCCTTATTACTACAATAAAATCTCAATTACAAGAAAAGATTGATATGAAAGACTTAGGTGAAGCTGAGGAAATTATAGGTGTTGAGATAATTGGGGACAATCCTGATAAAATAATTTACCTATCACAAAAAGATTATATTTTAATTATTATCAAGAGATTCTAATATGAATACCCCAAATATATTAGTGTACCTCTTGGAAATCACATTAAATTGTACTTAACACAGGCACATAAAGTTTCTGATGATATTCATTTCACGTTTAAAATCATCTGCTAGTTTAGTTAGAAAAATCATGTATAAAACAATCTATACTTCATTGGATAATTTTTTTACCATTTTCATACATAGTAGGTTTATCGAAACTCTAGGGAAGCCACATTTTCGTGCCATGAAATGGATACTCATGTATTTATCATATATTTGTAATTTTATTTATGTCATGGGAAGAATTTGGATACTAAAGAACTAATTGTTAGATATGTAGATGTTGACTATGCATGGAATATTGATAACTAAAAGTATTTAACTGGGTATGAATTCACTGCCTATAGAGGCCCTATTTCGGGGAAATGTAACATGTAGCCTTTGATTTCCATTTCAATCACATAATTTGAGTTTATAGCATTGGAAAAGGTATTTAAATAGGAATTATGGCTTAATGGATTTTATTTTTCACTAATCCCTTTTAATTTTGAATTTTTTTTATAGTGATAGTCAATCAACATTACATTTATCCATGATTTTAGTTTGTGATGTTTAATCCAAACATACATACATTAGGTTATATTTTATTAGAGAAATTATAGAATCTGCAACCATGTGTGTCGACAAGATACTCACTAAATATAAATTATATGATAGTATGACTGAAGGTGTGGTATTTTCTGAATTCACATTTTAACTTAATAAAATTAATTTCTTTCCAATTCTATTACCCTAGGTGGAATAAAATCACAAATTTAAATTAAAAATATTAGTGATGTGTGAATTATGGTATTCATTTTTTTGTTTACATATTGAAATGACATGTTTCTAATTCAACAGTTTATATGATTTTAATTTTCATGCATGAGAAGTTGTTTTAGTTTTATTTTTCTCAATTTTCTTCCAATGGATTTTGTTATTTTCACGGGGTAATTTTCATTTTCTGTGGGCCTCTATTGTTTGTGCCTTAGATTTTAGTCATCATGTTGCCCACACCCATGCTGACTCATTTATCAGCGCATGATTTGTTCCTATCTATTCATTAATGTTTTCTTCCATGAAATATTTATAATCCATTTCTATTCTACATTTAATTCTGCCTATGGGTTTCTGAATCACTAAGGATCCATGGAGACTCATGAATTATGAGTTTGTTTCTATGTACAGTGGGAGTTATTTTAAATTATGGCCCCTATATCCTGTCCATTCAAAATCAATATTATATTTTGATTTCACTTCTCCAACCCTTTTCTCCGTTATACTCTCACCATAGTTCTGAATATATTTTTTGGAGGGTTCATCATTTTCTTCGAGATCATATCTTTAACATGCCATCATCCATGTACAGTGATGGTGAATAGTTTAAAGTGATGATCTTGATGAATTCCTTCCATCAAATAATTCTAAAAGAGTTCCACAACAAAGGACCTCAGAAATCTATTCCAGGAAGATTGAGTACCTATTTCGGGATTGAGAACTAGATCACCTTCATCAGTACACTTTTATGAGATCAAAACTGTCATACTATTATGTTTGTTGTTCTAATTATTTCATTCGATTCATGTTTTCTCCATTTTTATAATTGTAATGATTCTCACTCCATTTTATTTTTGTGTTTCTTATCTCCTGTAATATATTCTTTTGGGAATTAACAAGTCATGAAAGTCGGGTGGTGTTTTTTCTATACACGTATCCCCCAAAGAGACCGAATCCATAAAACCTTTAGTTCTTCATTATTTCATTAAATCTTTCAACATATAAGATATTTTTTATTGTTTTAGTCTTATACAATAAAAACTCCAGTTCAGTCCTTCTAGGATTCACATGGACTTCCTTTGATCATTTGACTCTTACCTCTAAAAGTGTTTATTGATATTAACTCCAAAAATTTACCATATTCTTAATATTTGAGGCTGAAAGAGAAAATTGAGCCATCATAGTTCACGGGGTGGAATATGTGACTTTACAATAGTCTTATGAATGTTGAAAATCATGGGAGGGGTGATGAAAATTAATAACATAGTGTAATTCAGTAAGAGAAAGATAAAATTTCAAATTAGAGCTTAGAATAATGAATATTGGGGGAATTAAAATTTTAAATAGAGAATAACCAAAAAAGATCAAATGGAAATCAGTTACCAAGAAACACATTAGTGTGGAGGAATTCCTTTATTGAAGAGGAGGTGATTAAATAAACCAATCTTGAGGATGCAGATTCCCGAATGCAGGAAAGTGTATTCGAAAAGGTTGGAAGATGGAGGTAGTGGTGTTGAGTTTATTTTGGGAGAGGGAGTTGGGATGGAGGAATATTTGGACATGTGATTCATGGAGGGATGAAGATCTAATTGGGGAAGATGGTTGTTAAATAGAAGAGAAAAAAATTTGTGGGGAAAGGGGAGATGTGGATACTACACATGGAATATAGATTACCTATGTTATATATATATATATAGTAGATACTGATATGAGAGAATAGAGTGACAAACATGGAAACATATATAAATATTAGTGTGATTAACATAAGAAACAAAGCGGAAAAAATGTAATTTGATTAATTGACCAACAATTTATCTTAAATCAATTTCCTCTCAAGAAAACAAGGCTCCCAATTACTGCGAAATGTGAAACTTTTCACCCAACTAGGGAGCTCACAATAAATATCCAACTCAGTGAAAAGATTATATATCTAGGGAAAAATTGGGTGACATTGTGACTAATCCTTGCGATTAACCATTGAAGGATCATAGAAAAAATCACGGGGAATAAATATATTTTCTTGATATGGAAGTATGTGATCAACAATTGATCACATGATGCTAATTTTAACATCTATAACATGAGGATGGAAACCAGTAGGACCCAATTTTTTCTTAACCCCACCTCTCATATATGATCATGTATATCATTTTAGTTACAAAACCCAAAATCCTAGTTTTAATGAATTTTATTGATTATTTACTATATTTAATTATAATATTAATTGAATCCTTCAGTCCATTTGTTTACCAGAATAAAAAATTTCTTCTTATCTTTTATAGACATTCTCACATATAATCATAAATACAAATTTAGTAATCATAAAAAATTTATAGAGCTAATTGAAAATTCAAAATTTCAAAATTAATATATAAATTTGTTCTGAATAGAATGAAAAATACTTAACTTTTTGTAAAATAATTATTTATTAGAATTTATAATGTCAACGAATGAATAATAATTTTAAAGGTATCCAAATATAACTTATATGAACTAAAATAAATATCAAATAAACTTTTAATTCAATACCATAACACATCATAATCCTAATGGATATTATATGTATAGGATTAATTAGGTACTTGTTTCCATCATTGTTAATCATCTTCACTGTTAATAAAAATGAATTTAATTTATTATAATATGCTCATTTCATTTAATTATATTTATCTATAAAAAAATTATTAATTTTTTAGAATTTATGTAATAAATATTTTTATTAATTTATAAATAATAATTTTTTTATAGTAATCTAGAAAGCCCAAATAGCCCAACATTATTCTATCCTTTCTATGGACCATTCAGTTCATTTTTTTTACGTCTGGTTCCTTTAGAACTTTGAAACTAGTAGAACTTATTAGAATAGTCATCAAAAATCAATTTTTTTTTAATTTTTAAAGGCTGGTTTATGGGTTTACGGTACCCAAAATTACAACCACAAACACAAACAAGTGAAACACAAATGTTAGACAACTCATACCCACACATAATTACAAATCATAATAACTATATTAATCACTGCATCGCATACACGAGTCATCTTCTCCCGTAGATGATTCCCATTCCGGAGGCCTCCAAAAGCTTTCACTTTGAACCCGACTCCTATGATTATCAAGTACGGGTTGCACTGGAGATTCCTTCTTGACCATGTCTCCCTTTTTAAAATCCAAAGTAACCTCACTATTCTTCTTAGAGGTAGATTGAGTCTACATTGGCTGCACAAGATATGTGTAATATTTCCTTGGTCGTCTTTTTGGTGTAAAATAAAAAGACCCTTCATTTGTATCCATCTCCTGATTCCAACTTTGAACAACATCACTGAATGAATGATTGACTAGGACACTCACATTTTCATTCCCTCACCTAGAACTCTCCCATCCTATACCGGCTCAATCCCCCAAAACAGAGTCAGGACTCCGAGGGTTGTCACCCCGCCTCTGGTTTGGAGTGTTACTCTCCATCAAAGGTAAACGCCCCTCCTCAATGGAGAGAGCCTCTGAGTGGAATCTTCCCAAGATACCACGGAGGATAGGGTTCCACCTCCTATCCTTTTCCCCTTCCCCCTCCGGCCTGGATGGGAACAGATCCTTTGGGCCTCAGCTTAGTGTGGCGTCTTCATGTGTGACACATTTTGGTTCTGAGGTTCGCTTCTCTGGCTTTTGCTCTCGGTGGCGTCAGATCGGTGGTGTTGCATCCTGCGTCTTGGATTGCTCGTGCCTTGAAACAATGACATCTGTTCGATGAAGCTCATGTGTTCTCTGGTTTCCATGTCTCTTCAGATCTGTCGGATCAGTTCCTCCGGTGTCGAATGTGTTCTGTCTCGGTTCTTCTGTCGCATCCTGGTGTTGCCGCAACTGGTTCTGGGGGGTTTCCGTGGGGTGTTGCGTCGTTCTTCAGTTCCGGAGGGGGGATTTTATTAATATTTCTGATGTTTGTTTTCTTTAGGGTTTATGTTTGATTTCTTCTGGATGTGATGTTGGTTTTTTTTGTTGGGATTTGGATCTGGATTTTTGGTTTTCATTTCGACTGTTTTGGCATTGCGGTGGCGACATGTTCCAACAACGGTGGAGTGTGAAGAATGGTTGTATGGTTTTGAAGGAGGATTGGATCTGAAGTTTATTTATGAAGAGGAAAGAGGATAAATGGTGGAGTTTAGGAGGAGTCTGTACTGGGTTTTTCTGATCCAGTGGTTGAAGATGAATTTTTCTATTGTGTTGAGTTGTTGAAGGCACAGTTGAAGAGGCACAATTGAAGAAGGGACCGGTTGGTCTCTTCCTGATGTTGGTTTGATTCCTACGATATGTAATTGTATGATTTTATTGGGACTACTTGTTGGGTTTAGAAAAGATGTTATCTCTCATCCATTTTCTTGTATACTTCACTTTTTATTTCTCTTTAATAAATGGTTAGAGGTTTTTCCTCTGACTGACTTTACTGGTTATACGGCCCTCCTCAGTAGTAACTTTTTCCACAACCATGGAATGATTCACCATCCCAAAAACTTCAACTTATATATCCTCCTGCCTCTAATCGTTGATTTCCAACAAAGGATATATCTTGATCACATTGTGGTTTTCTTCCACAGTCATGGTGATTGGATCCTGAACCCTTCAAACAACATGTTGATCATCCCCAACCTCTTTACCGACTGTAGCTAGTTCATTCCCTATTCCCTCAACCTACTGACCCTCCAAGACCTCTTTACCACCATCCCCTCATGAAAAAACAACCTCCTCCGGTCATGTGGCCAACATATCATCAGAAATCCCTTCAAATCTATTACTCAAAGAATGAAAAGGCTTAACCAGAGGATACAGACCTTTGGAATACCTTGCACTGGCCATGGTAACCACCACCGGAATGTTAGAATCCCTTTTTCCCTAATCTATTCTATACCCAACCTCACCATGGAATTATCAGGTTTTTCTAAGTCTTCCCTTAACTTGTGGAGAAACTCAGAAACCTTCGGATTAGCGTGAATCTCCTTAAAACTAGAAGCCCCAATATCCTGGTCTTTCTTAAAAAAACCCTTACGAGACCCATCTATGTTTCCATCTATAACCGAACCAGACATACAAGAGACCCTTCCTCTGTCAACCAGATCTGCAATTCTCGGATCCAGACCCACCTTCACACCAACCTCTGAAGCTTTTCTACTAGAATGATCCTCTTTGTTCATAGAAGGAAGTTTCCCTTTACGACAAACCTCCATCAACCGTGAAGAGAGTCCACATCGGCATTCCTCAACTGAGTTTCCCAATATCTTGAAATAACCTCAAAACATAGTAAAATTTTCATAGAAAACTCTTTGTTTGTATCAATATTATTCTCCTATCTTGATCCAAACAAAATCAAAAGGAATGAAAGACAAATCCATTTCAATACACACCCGCTGGTTCACCATTTGGAAAACCACCTCGGTATGACTATCAGAACTGAGATATAGACATACCAGATTGACCAACATGCGAAAAATCAAAGGGTTTTGAAAAATAAAAATATGTTTATGTAAACATACCCAAACTGTAATGGAACCCGAGTCACGATTCATATGAAGGTTGAAGTAATAATTTAATATCAAAAAACGAGATCCATTGAATTATCGTGGATCCTGTGACCAAGAATGGATGAGATCTGCCTCTGATTCAAACCTAATCATGATTTTTTTGCTGTCTATAAATCCAACCAATGGTAGTTTATGAATATCCCATGATCTGAAGAAAAATCAGTTGATGTCATCTACTGTAGTCCTCCTGTGCTTGAACAGAGCCACCAGGGTGAGATTTAATAAGTTTGAGGATTCTGTAAACTCAGATGAGGAGATATGAAGGTTCAAAAATCCGTCAACAAGAACTGGAACTTTAGGGTTTATAGAGGCTTTTGAAAAAGGTGATAGAAACTCCGGTTTGGAGAAAGGATGAAAGGACCTTGCTCTCCCATGTGACAACGATTCCCCCTCCCCCACTAAGGGGGAGGAGCTGGCGTGGAGGACATCGACATCACTTGAATGGAGAGAGCATCGAATGTTCAAGGTGCCGCACTATTTAGAATAGTCAATGTTCAAAATTTCTGGAGGAACCTCAACCAAAAAAAATGTATTTTAGTTTGATTAATAACATCTCAGGTTTGGAATTACAACATGAGAGTCCAAACACTTTTTTATGGGAATGCCCCGACGTAACCCATGCACCTACTATATATATAAATATATTTGTTTGTGTGTGTGTGTCTTAGATGATATTTCTTAATAATTGAGATATAAGTAAAACAAAAATATATATATTGAAATTATTATGTATATTATAAAGTTTATTATTTTAAATTTATTAAATATGTTTAATTATTTATAATTGGAAAATTATTATATATATATAATTTATATATTTTTGTCATTAATCTTGTATATATGTATGTATACAGACCACACAAATCATTTTGAAGACATTCACATGATTTGACATTGATCTTCCTTATTAAACCCTCAAAATGAAAACAATTTGCAAAATGAAAACCTTTTACAAGGTGGTCGATTTTTCATACATGCATGATAATTACTTATAAACATCTATTGTAGTCTTCTACTCTCAAATATAGAACACAACATTCCATATGACATACATTATCATCTGAACAAGCCTTTTCATTCTCGAGAACTCTCATTCATATTTATCCATCAATAATGGCTTCATTCCTAATAAGGGAACCTCTAAGTATTCATTATTCATATATAATTTAATATATATTAATAAAAATCCCAAATCGGTTCCATCAAATTTCTTGATCTGGATATTTCCTTCATCTGATTTTATGCCTGAATTTCTTCTAGTGTGGTAAACCACAATGTTCAAAACCATAAATATGATACCACCTTATAGAAATAGAGTATGATAAATATGGAGAACATGAAATAGTAAATTTATTGAGAGAGTGGAGAGCGGAAAAAGAGGATTCGTAGTACGGATGATTCCAATCCATTCACACTAGTCCAAGAGTCTTTAGAATGCACAAAGGAAGACATGTCAAGATCTCTAGGAGCATTCATAAGGAAAATACGGGTGCATTTGTGACTTATTCCTGTGACCCAACATGGGTGTATCTTTGAAAAAATCATGGTGGAATAAATACATGGGTTTTATGAAAAATAATGGGATCAAATATCGATCATGGGGTATTGATTTTAGCTTTCAGGAATATCATGAGGAGGGAAACTGAAAATTCCCAGTTTTTTCTTAACCCCACCCCATCACTCTAATCATGCGTATAATTGTATTTACAAAACCCCTAGATCCCAATTTAAAGCAATTTTATCTGTTATTTTAAATATTTAATTATTCTATTAAATAAATCATTAAATCTTTTTTGTTTCCGAAAATAAAAAACTGATTTTTTATCTTTTATTCACATCACCCCTGACCAGACTAATTTTTTATAGGAATTTTCATGAATATACTCTAAGGCATTCCTTATATTTATGTTTTTTATGATTAAACATGTTATTTTGTATCTATATAATTTTAAATATAATATTTTATATTTTTAATATGATATTTATTTTATATATTTATTATTTGATATTTCTTATTAAAAAAATATATGAAAAATATAAATATTTACTGAAATTATTATGTATATTATAATGTTTTCATAATGAAAGTATATATTTTTTACTATATATTTATGGGTCTTTATTATTTTTTATATATACACTGCATGTGCATAATATAAAAAACTACATCAATAATTTATATTAGAAATTTGAAATGCAAATTGACACTAATATAAATTTCATCTCATATATTGGATTTGAATTTTTTTATTAAAAATTTATTTTGGAAATTTATACTAAAAATTTAGTGTGTAAATAAATTTTTTTAATGAAAACATATATACATACATGTAAATTTACTTTAAATTAGATTAAAAGTGAATATTTTAATGGAATTTCCTAGGGAAATTTTCCCAGGGAATTTGACTATAGATTTCTATGGGAAATTTTCAATTCAAATTTCCATATAGAAGTTAAAATAAAAATTTGTCAATACATAGTAAAAATTTAAAATCAACATTATTTTTCCCCTAAAAAATCGTAATCATTTTCACTAAAAAATATATTTCATGTTTTCACATAAATTTTATCTTAATTTTAATTATGACTTTACTAAAATTTTGATAATAAAAATTTTAATATAAATTGATGTATAAGTTCGAAGTGAAAATATATTAACACATAAAAAATTACTTTTTCATTGACAATTTTTACTACATATTTTACAGGGAAATTTCTGGTGCAAAATTTTATTTGAAATTTCCAGGTATCACTGTAGATTTATACAATATATGTATTTTTGAGTGAAAATTTAATCTTTAAATTTTTTATAGGTAAACTAATAATTTTAATATTAAAAATTTAAAATAAATTCATTATTAAATTTTAATTTCATATATATTCATTCTTAGAAAAATAATGTACGTTTTCATATAAATTATAAAATAGAAATTTCCTTGGTAAATTTCTAGTGATAAAATTTCCTGAAAATTTCACGTGAAATCTTCAACTGGTAGTTAAAATTTATAATTTAAATTATAATAGATATATATTTATTAATAAATAAAAAATATAAATGTTCATTGAAAAGCTTTATTAAAAATTCACATAATAATCGTTTAGTGAAAATTTCAACTGGAAAGCTTCAGTTCAAATTTCCATTAAAATATTTTCTATGTATATTTTCCACTGTAAATTATCATTTAAAATTCATAGAGTAAATTTGCACTAGAATTTTAAACTAAAATTTAAATTTATGATATAAATTTCCATTCAAAACTAAATAACCCCAATGATAAGCATACAAATAAAAATAGACAGGGTAATATTAAATTATAAATTTCTACTGAAAATTTAGTATGGAAATATTTAGTATATATATAAAATATTCCACATAAATTTTCATTTTAATTTTGTTTTCTAAATTTACATTGTAATTCCCCACTCATATAAATCTATACTAAAAACTTTCAGTGCAAATTTACAATACAAATTTTTTTTGCATTTATACTTACGTAAATATATAGGTTTATCTACAAATATAAATATTAAATAATGTTTTACGTAAAAATGTAAACTTGAAATTCACACAATCCCATTGAAAATTTATAATGAAAACTCACAGTGGAAATTTATATCTATTAGTGAAATCTACATTTTTTGTGGTAACTGCATTCCCGGTATGATCTAATTTTGGTGCTCATTGTTATTCCTTAAATATATGTTTTGTTGATGGTATATTTTTCATGTATTGGGGTTTTACTTCACAACCCAGGATCATAAAAAGAAAAGTTTCATGAAAACTTTTCAATTCAAATTTTCATATAAGTTTAAAGTAAAAATATATTATATATAAATAAATAATACAAATTTACATTGAAATATTATATTGAAAATTTGAAAAAAAATTCTTTCCATCATAAATTTTCTGTTTTGATTTACAGTTAAATTATAAGTGAAATTATATCAATACACAAATAAAAAATAAAAAAATTACAAGGATAGTTTCCACTCTTAATAACCACTAATATTTTCCTATAAAAAACTTCAATGAAAATATCATTTGTTTATTTCCTACAAATAACATATTTCCTATTATAAATATCCATCCAATATTTTCAGTGGGAATTTTTAATAATATTTTTCAGTGTATGAATACATTATATATTAATATATAAAAAATTTAATTGACGACATATATTTTCACTGAAAATTTTAGAGTGAATTAATATAAAAAAAGATTATAGTTTAAAGAATATTAGGGGTTATAATATATATATATATATATATAAACATTCAACTAATTATTAACTATTATTATATGATTATTTTAATTAACTATTATTATATATTTATTAATGATTTATATTTTCAATTATATTTATTATTAATGAATTATATATATATATATAATTTTCATTAAAATTTTCTAGATTTGATATTTTTGTATTTATATACTTCTAGGATTGAAGGGTATTTAATCCTAACACAGTCAAATAAATCCATTTTTTTAAACAATCTATTTTAAAATTTATATCTTCTACCACATTATTTTTTTACACATGGAATACTTCCCATGAAATAATTTGGTCTCATGTTGGCATCCCCTACCCAAGACTATATTTTCACCTTTATTTATATATATATATCTCTATGTGTGTGTGTGTGTGTTTGAGTTTTTGTGTCTATATTCACCACACCAAAATATTATAAAAAAGAATAATAAAAATTAATATTGGAAATTTAGAAGGAAAATTAAAACTAATAAAAATATCATCTTATAAAATTTCATTGAAATTTATCATTTCAAATTTACATTGGAAATTTATAGTCAATATTTTCAGAGAATATATATATTTAAAATATTTAGTGCCAATATACATACATACATGTAAATTTATTATAAATTTGATTTTCGGTAAAAATTTAAATGGAATATGTAGTGTAAATTTTCATGGGGAATTTGAGTGAATATTTCTCTAAGAAATCATCCATTATAATTTACATATAAAATAATAATAAAAATATGAGAATACATAAGTAAAAAAATTAAAAATCTTTATTATAACATTTCCCTAAAACATTTTGTTATATTTTTCACTATAAAATTTGTTTTCATATTTTCACTTAAATTTCTCATAATTTTTATTATGAATGTATTAATAATTTGATTAGAGAAATTTTAATAATAATTAAAATTTATGTTTTAATTGATAATATATCAACACATAAAAAAATTGCTTTTTCATTTAAAATTTAAAATTTAGATTTCATAGGGAAGTTCCAAATAAATATTTACACAGGAAATTTCTAGTCATCGATGTAAATTTATACATGAGATTTAATTTTCAGTGTAGAATAAAACATAAATTTTATTATAGTTAAATAAAAATTTGAATATTTAAATACCAATATAAATACATGTTTACAATTTCATTTTAAATATAAAAACATATGAAAATAAATGTAATTTTTCATATAATATCTTAACTGGAAATTTCCTTTGGAAATTTCTAGTGAAAAAATTCACTAAAAATTCTAGTGTATAATTCAACTGGAAATTTATAGTGAATACTTATATAATAATTTAAAATTTCTATTTTAATTTAAATTTAATGTATTATAATATATAAAAAATATATAACGTTTCATCGGAAATTTGAGTTAATGATTTAAACTTGAAAACATTAGTGCAAATTTCCACTAGAATAATTTAGTGAAAATTTCAAAATAAAATTTCAGTAGATATTATCAATATATATTTTCCGCTATACATTTATTTAAAATTTATAGTGTTAATTTTCAAAAAAAAAATTACAATAAATCTTCAATTTATGATGGAAAAGTTCAATGAATACTAAAAAATCATGAAGACAAAAAAAAAATACAAATGAAGATGGTAATATTAAATTATAAACATCATGTGGAAATTTATAGTGGAAATTTTCATCATGTATATAAAAACAACCATGTAAATTTAAATTGGATATTTTTTATCATTCATACTATATAACCCCACTAATATAAATTTATACTAAAACTTTTGAGTGTATATTTATAGTAAAAAACTTGAATGCATGTGTATGTGGATACATATATAAGGATATATACAAATATTAATTTATAATATAATTTTATTTATAAATTCTCTCTATATAGTCACCCAATTACATAAAAAATTTCTAATTTAAACTCGAAGTAAAACATTTATAGCAATCAGTGGAACCTACGTTGTTTGGGGCATGTGCATTCTGGGTTTGATATGTTTTTGGTGTTCTTATTATTCCTTGCATGTTGATTCTATTGATGATAGATTTGGAATCTATTTGGGTTCAATTCCACTGCCTAGGATAATTGGATAAAAATTCTCATAATAAATTTTCAATTTAAATTTCCACTTAAATAAAAAGTGAAAATAGATTAATACATAAAAAACAATGAAAATTTACATTATAAAATTACAATGAGTATGTGAAAAAAATTTCATCTTAATTTTTTATTTTTGATTTCCCCCTAAATTATAAGTTAACACATATCAATACAGAAATAAATAATGAAAAATTAAAGTGGAAATTTTCACAGTTAGTTTCAATAAGAAATTTCTTGTGAAAACATTTACATGAGATTTCAAGAGTTTTTTATGAATAATATATTTCATATTATAATTATATGAATAGCTATCTAAGTGTAAATTTTTAATAAAAAAATTCATTGTATGCATACATCATAGATTAATATATAGAAAACAATGTAATTTTTCAATACAAATTTTCACTAGAAAATTTATAGTGTATAATATAAAAATTTATATAGATAAAAAATGATATTAGTTATAAAATTTTTATAAAAATATTAATATTTTTTAAATATTTTTGTAAGATTGGTTTTATTAGCTTTTATTATATATTTATTATTATATTATATTTTCATTTCTATTTATTATTAATGAATTATTATTATATATTTAGTTCTTATTTAATGTTTATGGATTTTAGATTGTTTGTAATTGCATTCTAGTAGAATTTAATAGTTTTAAAATCTACAATATTCAAATAAATCATTTTTTTAATCAATCTAATTTAAAATTTCTATCTTCTCCCACAACATATTTTTTACACATGGAATTCAACTCGTGGTGGACCTGATGTTCAAGTTGGTATCCCCAACCTATGATAACATTTTACCAATTTTAAATACAAATTTAGAAAGATTTATATATTGAAATACCATATATAAAATTTCAAAATTTTAAACTAAAATATAAATCCAATATAGGAATAATGCATAATAAATAAATTTTTTATTTTTTTATAATGAATATATAATATCAATGAATGGATAATAATTTTAAATGTATCCAAATAGAACTGATATGAATTAAAATAAATCTAAAATTAATTTTTAATATAATACCTTATCCCAACATAAATCCAACAAATTTTTTAATACTGGATCCCTACATAGATATTCAAGGCTATGTACGCCTATGGATTATAGATAGAAATCGAACACATGATTGTAACAATGAATTATATCGCCTTCTATTATGGTAAATCATTTTGGGATCAAACCAACAATCATTCAGATGATCCTGAAATTATTTTCTATGAAATGGGATGATATGATGTACAATTTCAATATTGTTTTCAATGGTCTCCCATAATTCACAAGCATTCAAATCCCTGTATCAATTTGTAGAACTCCTCTAGGGTGTTTATTTATTTATTCACCTTCTAAGGTTGAAATGAATTTTATTTTGGGAATTGTTTTAGAATTAGGACTGAAATTTATGGTGTCTTTTCCTTTTTTCTGAGTGTTATATTTGTGCATTAATGATTTTAATCGGTATATTGCACCACAAACCTCAAAATATAAAACAAATAATTAAAAATTGATAAATTAAAAATTAAAAACCCTTACAACTACTTTTCAACCATCACTACAAAATGGTGTCATTTTTTATAAGCCCATGAGGTCATCGTAATTTCCTTATGGGATTATAAATATTCACAATTTAAAAAAAGACACAAATTGTGATGATAATTAAATAAAATATAGTACGTAGAAAGATTATGGTAGAACCCACAAAATAGTGAATTATTTTATTTAGTGTTTTAAATAAAATGATTTCATTTACTTGTTTTTAAGAAAGAGGGTAATGAAGTAATGAAATAGTTTTGGTTATGGAATAGTTTTTTGAAAGAAAGAGAACAAAGTGAAAACATGTTTGGGGTGGTTTAAAATTAGGTTATGAAGTTGCGGAATGTTTTTGTAGTTTTAGGGTTCAGATGAAATTGGATTTAGAAATTAAATGATGGTTCAATATTGGTGTTGAAGATAAGTCTAGATAGATTAAATGGTCATGAAATACCCTCCTCGGCATGGCAAGTCCCCTACTCCTATGTGAGTTTAGGGCATTGCCAAATCAGGTTTTTCTTAATACTAGTTTTGAAACATATTACCTTAAATTTGACAGTAGTCATTATTTAATTAGGGTAATCATTTTCCCAATTGAAAATTTTTATCATATTCAAATGTAATTTGTTATGATAAAAGGAAAAAATAAAGAGATTTCATGTTTATTCAAATTTTAAAAAACTATAATATGTAAAAAATAAATAAAGAAATAAAATCAGATGAAACCTTCCATATTTAGTAACATTTCCCAAACATAAGATAGAAATTACCCCCTCATACTAATTATGATGGTTAAGGATAAATGAGAAAATAAAAACAAGTCATGAAGAATGTATAGAGGAATACTGGTGAGGATCATGAAAAGTACAACTTCTCTCCCCAACATTTTGTCTCAAGAATCTATCCTAATAGTTGTAGTGATACATTATTTTTATAAACTTCCATGGGGATCATGTTGAATTTAGGTGATCATCAATATGGACCATAATGTTTTCTCAGGGAAATCATGAATGTTCGAGTGGTGGACTGTCAAATATCATTACTCTTCTATTGAAAATTCCTATAAAAAGGCCAAAACATAGTCTGTATGGTACCTTTCACAGCATGAATGTTTTGTAAAAATGTGAAAATGTACAGACCCCTATTTTATGGGTTTTATTTAATTTACAATTTGTCTTTGGTTCACATCATGTAATTTTATCCCGATGTGTAATGAAATTTTCCAACTCTAGATTCTCTATTTCACCCTAGTTATTCACTTTTGACCCCTAGAAGCATTCCATGATCATCTTTTGTCATGGGAATCCATATTCTAGTAAGTATCACAAATTATTTTGTATTTTTTCGCTCATTTACTGAAAAACATTACATTCTTCCAAATATGAACAATATATTAAGTGTATAGGCACATATGAACAATAAAATTACTACCATATATGAATTTTAATATCGAGAATGTATTCATGAAATATAAGTATTAATATTTTTTTCACTGATTTAATGGAAAAACATTCTTGAGTCAATTGCCCAATATTTTTCTATTGTGTTCACACTTAGAATCTAGTCCTTATGAAGTTTGATTTCATTTTTAAAGTTTAATCTTCTTGTGGTTGATGTATTTCCATTGTTATTCTTATGGATTTTTCAATCATTCCTGAGTTGTTATTTCTTCCTATAATTCCATAATTTTGGTCCTAGAATAGCAAACTTTCTAGGAATCTTATCTTATTTCCATTCATGATAGCTATCTACCGATGAATACATTTTGTAAACCTATATTCGATGAGGTATCCAACCCCTATCACCCACATTATTTGAACTAATGGATGGTTCCTAAACATTTCATAGATGAAATTATTCATTGAGTATTAGATTATTAATATCATAAAACAGCATATCAACTTTTCTACTACAATTACATCAATAAAAATTATAAATTTGGTCTTTAGAAGCATAAATAAAATAAACAACACTCATACTATTAAATATATAGTGATAGAAACAATTACTAGTGGGGGATAATAGTCATTTAAATAGATATTCCCTTTTAATCAAACTCAACTACTTTTGACATAATAGAGTAGTATATTATCATAAGAGTAAACAAATCAATAGAGTATTAAAATAAAGAAATAATTAAGATAGTGTAATAGTACTATAATGGATTTTAAATATTAATATCTAATATGAATTTTATCATAGTAGAAAAAACATTTAATTAAAAAATAAATGTAAAATGATATTTATGATTAATGATTATACTTAATAGATACTTTTGGGGTATATCATTCCTAATTAAGAATTCACTTTCTCAAGTTTAATATAATCTATGTATGTAGTGAATGTATAAGCTAATTGTTTCTTAATAGGGAAAAAATATAAACATATATCATCTCTATTTATATGATCCCTAAGAAAATGAAATCTATCATCTATGTGTTTTCTTCTATAGTGTTGAAGTGGGTTTTTAAAAATTTAAATGGCACTTGAATTATCATAATAAATATGAATTTCATTAAAACTAATATTAAATTCATAAAAAGTTTTCTATATCGATATACTAAATGAATAGTAACTAGAAATTATAATATTTTCAACCTCATCTGTCAAAATGCTAATGATATTTGTTTCTTAGAACTACAGGAAAATAATTTTTTTTAGAAAAAAAAATATACCTATTGTGCTTTTCCAATTAAGTTTACAACCTAAAAAATCCAAATCAGAGTACTATATTAAATCCAAACAACTCTTATTAGAATATAACAATCATGCAAAAATAGCACCCTTGATATATCTAATTACACTTTTAATAGCTTTAAGATGACTTTTTTTAGGGTTGGACTAGAACATAGAACACAAATAGACTGACAACATTATATCTAATCTACACGTGGTGAGATACAATATAATTCTTATCATACCTCTATACAGTTTAATATTAACCAAATTTCTTGATTCATCTATGTCCAATCTAATATAGGTAATCATTTTTGTTTTCATAAACATAATAAAATTAATTCCATATATTTATTCATATTCTTTATAATACATGTATTGATTTATGAAAATAACATATTTATTATAATTAATTTATTAATCAAAGAAAAATTTATGTTCCCTCAGTAATATCATCACAAATTCTCTTGTCATTATTTAAAAAAAACATCACATAGTGAATAATTTTTTAATCCAAATGTTATATCATAAACATAAATATTTTTAACAATTATATCATTTGAAACACTTTTTATAAACACTTTTGGATAAACCATAGCTTTAAAAAAACTAATTTTTCAATAAAACGATGTTACAATATCATACCATGATCCTAGAGCTTGATTAAGACTATATAAGGCTTTATTATGATTAATGGCATGATTTGGAAATATATCATTCTCAAATCCATGGGTTATCTAACATAAAATTTTTCTGAAATTATTACATTTAAAAAAGGCACTTTTTCACATCCATTTCAAATAATTTGATGTTTGGAAACTATAAAAGGATAATATAATTATTATCTCTTCTATCCTATAAATAAAAGAAAAATAACCTTTAAAGTCAATTAAATATTCTTTTGAATAACCTTGATCTACATGTTATATTTACTTTTAACTAGGTGTCATGATTTATCTTGATTTTATTTAATATACATTTATTTCCTATATAGGGTTTATATTTTGAAAAAAATATCCCACAGTTTATTCATTTCAAATTGATTTAATTCATCATGTATAGAACTAATAAAATTTGATTCAATTAAATCATTTTCAATATTTAGAGAAAAAATTAGTAATTGAGGTAAAGATTTCATAGTAAATTTAAAAATATTTTATGGTTTTAATTATAGGTTTTACATTTCCAATTACATTTTTAATGGGATTATCATTATGATTTTTCTATTACTTTTGATCAATTTTAGAGGAGATAATATCCCCATCAATAGATGCATTGTCATTATCTTGGTTATTATCATGAACAAAATTAAATTTAATAAATTCATCATATTAGTTTTTTTTTCAAAATAATGATTATTATAATTTTATTCATTAACATGATTAGATTTTTCAAAAAATATTTATTTCTTTTTATAAATTCAATAATATTTTCTATCATTGGAATATCTAACCATTTACCTACATCTGATTTAGAATCAAAATTTTCATATTTTTCTTCGTTATCTTGGATATACAATTTATATAAAAAACCATAAAATGTAATAAATTAGGTTAAAAACCATTTTAAATATCATAAGGGGTCTTATTCAGGAAATAACTTATTGAAAGTATAATTAAAACATGGAAATATATATTTATAGAATCATCCCAAAATTATTTAGGTGCACTAAATTATATTTTTATTGACCTATACATTTACTGAATAGATGTTATTTCTTTATAACACACAAATCTATTGTCATGTATTAGGGGTTGTGATATAATATTTATATGCATATGTTTTACAAAATTTATCAAATTTTAATTTTAAAAATTCACTATCTCTATCACTTATGATATATATTCTTTTCTATTTTCGGAAGGAAAAAATTATATTAGTATATTTATCATTTTGAAATATAGAATTTATTCCATCATCACAAAATTATAATTTACTTATAATATTATTTTTTAATCCTAGTACATAAAATAATTTTTCAATAAAAACTAATTTCTAAAAACATTCTTAATAAATACATTTAATTTGGCCTTTAGAGTTATCTCTAAATGTGAAAAAGAAATCATCACATAAATTAAATGAAATTTTTTAAAAAAATCACCTATCACATGCCAGGAGAATCCATTTTCAAAATAACATGAGTCTTGGAGACATATAATGACTATTTACTGAAATTAATCTATTAAAAAACTGTTTTAGTACTCATTCCAGCATGGGTCCAATTTTATTAGTATTAGATCATTTTGGCACATAAATTGAATTAAAAAATTCATTAGTGGGATGGTTAGAAAATAAATATCCAGAAATCAAATCAACAGTATACACAAATGATTATTTAAATATCAGTGAACACTCACTGCCATAATTCACTATCATTCTGCATTTAAAATAGGTTTCACTATTAATACTTACCTTTGAGATTTTAAAAATGGTATCTTATTTAACCTAATTGATATAATGCTATATCCATAACCATTTTACTTTGATTTTAGTTTCATTAAATATATCATTTTATCATATTATTCTTTAACTTTAAAAATTAGATAAATTATCTGTATGATTAAAAACCTCAATTTTCAAATCCATGTTCTATTATTGGATGGTTTTTAAATCTGTAAAAGCATTCTCATTTGATCCAAAAGTGGTGTTTATAAATTTTTTTATTTTCTTGCTTCTATCTCATATGATTATTTTCAACATTAGTTAAATCATAAAAAACTAAATTTAATATTACTTATTAATCTTTCTAATTTACTAACAAAAAGTTTTTAACATTTTCATTTTCCACTTTTTGTTTTAACAATTCAGAATCATAATCCTCTTTAGATTTACAATTCAGTGAAACAATAATTCTAAAATCTCAGATTCCATTTTTATTTATTTATTTTATTTAATTGACTTGTTATTATAAAAATTTATGTTAGTGTCTTTTAAATTATCATAAATCCATTATTTTTTAATTCTTAATTTTCATTTAGTAGTTGTTCATTGTTGGAATTCATATAATAGGAATAAAAAACTGCGTCAAAAAAATTCATGTTTATTTTCAGAAAAATAATTATAATCATTAATTTTAGGAGTTATTAATTATGTAAAGAGTGAATAATTCGAATCTTAATGTATACCAATGATTACAATATTCCCTTTCTCATGTCCACTTCCTGAATCATTACATGATTTAAAACTGTATTAATAGTCCCAACCTCCAAAAAAATCTTTTTTTAATTTTCTTATTTTCTTATTTTCTTTCTTTCGATGTTTGTGTTTACAGGAGTCATCCCTTATGTGACCTTTCTTCTTACACTCAAAAGATTTTAATTCTAAAACATCATTATTGAAACTAGTATAACCTTTATTATAGTCTTTTATAGAATTCCTCTTATACTTTTACTTTCGTCCAGTGTTTTTCATAAACATGAAAATTTTATAGCTAAAGAGATCCATCTCCTTGTCAATTTCCTAGAACTCAGATTCAGATTCATTAGATATTTCAATCACATTATAATTAAATTCAATAAATTTTATAATTATAGATTCCTCATACCCAATATTTTTCATCTCTAACTCATACTTGGGAAGAGATCCTATCAATTCATCTAAAGTGTACAGCTTAAAATTATTACTCTCATCAATGGACACATTTTTTGTATGCCATATTTTTGGAAGAGCTCATTATAAACTTTCTCTTGATATGTGATGTCCAAAACATCTCAAAGAGAACTTATACCATTAGTAATACTTTCAAATAGATATAATATCTCGTTTAATAATTCTTCATCACCCATCGTGATGTCCTGGTATTCTTCTAGGAGCATTCCAATCCTGGATCTCTTAATATTGTCAGTCCCATAATGATTCACTTGATGTATCATTCATATATCATGTTCTATTATACAAGCTAAAACATGGCCACATACACATATATATATAACATGGTACAAAAAGTTTTTAACATTATAATTCAAAACATGTTTTACCATGTAAATTCCCTCAAGTGTCTCTCAATAATGTTTGGGTAGCTTATACAGCTTATCCAAGATAGTCTAGTGACCCACACTTAACTATTTAAAGTAGTCTTCTATTCAATCTTTCTGGTAGTCATAGTCGCATCCATAAAATAATGGGGGGGTGTAGAATTCACATATCCTTCGCATTTACACATTCCATCTTAAAATGAACCTTCATCATTTATTCCTTAGACTATTACCTCTAAGATATCATGTTCAGACAGAGTTAAAAATAAAAAACATGAATAATCAGAGAGGATATCTATCCTATAAGAATATTCAATTTCTCTAATACCACATATTTGGAGGCATATTTGGGGAAAAAAATTCTATGACTATCGTATAAGAAACAACCAACTCTAATACCAATTATTTGATCGATAGTGATGGAAATAATGATAGTGGGGTGAATAGTAATTTTTAAAAAATCTAAGTTTAGTTTATAAAATATTTATTATATTGAGTGTTGTTTTCCTAATATGAAGTGAAATATAAATAAAATGAAAAAACAAAAAGATTTATAGTGGTACATGTATCAAAGATCCAAGTCCACAACTAAACCATCTCTACTCCCCAAGAAGATTGGTACCCACTATGAACCAACTTTTAATGGTGGGAAAACATGTTAGAGTCACTACATTTTGTATGATATTGAAAGAACAACATGGTATTTTACAGAATATTAAACCATAGTCTAGAACTGAATTTTTATTGGGAGTCACAACCAAAACATCCCTTTTGGTTATGGAATAACCAAAAAATTAAAGGCATTATTTTGATTGGGAAATAAATAAACATAACTAAAAGAAATAAAAAAATACGAATAAAAGATTACATAAAGAAAAAAATACATATAAAACAACATAAGATCAAAATAGTTGATGATAATGAATCATGATGATCGTTTATCAATTGAATGGAAAAATATCGAATGTTCCAGTTCTTGTATGATAATAGATAGGGTGTATAAGTCTTACAAACTTATTTAATGAATGGGAGGAGAATAATTCTGTTGATTTTTTATCATAATGAATATTACGAATGATCTACAATTGATTTTTTTATGCCTTGAATATTTCTATCATGAATTAATATCATTTCATTAAAACTACGATCTTCTAGGATAATATACTTATCCGATATCAATATGACACTTGTTGGTGTATAAAAATAAAATAATATTATCATTATATTCATTTGAAAAATCTATTCTAAATAAAAAAGAATAATTTTTATTTTTATTTTTTTCATGAAATATTTGAATAAAAATATTAATATGATAAATAAGACAAATATATACAATTAATATTTTTTAAAATATTTGAAATTAACTGATTTGACATCAATTGTATTATAATTATAAAAATGTAATAAAACTGATCATCGTAAGAATTTCTACTACATGAATACATCTATAAAAATATGTTTTGAATTACTTTTTCAAAGAGCTTAAAATTATATTTTAGAAATGTAAAATATAAAATTTAAATAAATAGTTGTTTTATGAAAATCAAATAAATGATAAGAATTTTATTTTAGAATAAATATTTGGAACTAATAATGTATTTATAGTTACATGGGAGTGTATTTATATACCACTGGTAGATGGTAGATTCATCTAAAAGTGGTTTCCAATGGTTGATTGATCTATAATTAATGTCAAACTGTGGATTGATCTACCATTGATGTCCAATGGTGGATTGATCTCGAGTCGATGTCCTATGATGGATTGATCTATTGTTGATGTCCAATGTTGTATTGATCTACAATTGATTTAAATATGATTTACCATTGTAAAAAAGAGAAACATTCTAATGTTGAAGCAAGAAAACAACTCAATCGTTGAAATAATCTGTCAGAAAATACTGAGAAGGAAAGTGATCTAGTTGAGCATGTAGATGTTTCTTCCATGATAATGAAAAAAGGGATCTACTATCGATGAACTAAAAAATAAAATAAAAGTGAGGCCCAATTTTATATTGAACCATCATTGGAGAAATGTGAACTACTGGTACAGACAATTGGTATATAGATCTACCATTGTGCATTCCAAAGAAACAAAAAAAATAACAACCGTTGTAATGAGAAAGTAAAATCAGTAGAAGATCTACCTATGAAAACTTGAAGCAGCAACCATTGAGACTAGGATCTTCCAATGAAGGAGATCTATCGATGGTGTTCAATATACCAATGGAAGAAAATATACTAGTTAATATAGATCTACCAGGGGATGAATGGATCTACTGGTCAAGACCATTGGTTGGCTATTGAAATGATCAAATGGTGATAAGACTTGTACCTATCATACAAGGAGTTACCAATGTTAGAGTAGATCATTGGACTATAATAACTAGATGATGAGTTCACATCTTAAACTACCAAACTCAAAGGGATGCATCCTAACTTCAATGGACATGAGGAAGAAGAAAACAAAACTCTAAGACCATATTAAGAATAAAAATAAACCATGGATATATTTTTTGGGATAAAGATATATGAAAGGAATTAGAAAAACATATGAGTGACTAAAGGAAGAACATGGACAAAAATTTAAGAGGTTGTATACTGGAAAATGATCAAGTCGTATTTGCTAAATTAGCTGATCAGATGGACATGTGATATTTATTTGATGCAAAAGCTTATGAAATTCTATTTAAGAATAGAAGAACATTTTAGCAGATCATGTCCCACAACTATTATAAACAATAACTTACCTCTAGTATAATATTAAACTCACACCTTCCACCTTTTGATCTTGCTACCAGAGATCCACACCGGTCACACTAAACACACACTCATGGTCTTCACCCCAGCAAGTTTCTTATACAATCCATGTTCCTTCCACTATAGTCTTCTACTTATAAATAAAGAACACAACATACCTTACAACATAAATTCTCACAAGTGTAGGATTTTTCCTACCAAAGAGCTCCTATTCATATTTCTCTATAAACAATGGCTTCATTCATGAAAAGGGTTCCTCAATGTATTTCAAAATTATAGAGTATTTAATATATATTCACCAGAATACAAAATATATTACATCTAATTTCACTACAAAAATTGGAAGTCTTAGTAGCAGTTTTTTTCTATACACTATTGTTTAAACCACAACTATATAGTTTAAAGGTAATTATAAAACCCCCCATATATCATATGTTCTGTAATCATTTAGTGGTAATTCTTATAATTTAGCAGAAGTTCATATATGGATCGTATTTGGTGCGTTTACTAGTGGTTATCTATTAATTTTGCAGTGCATTATTTTTTTAAATGAATCTAAAAATTAAATTGGTTAAATGAGACAAACAAATGCTAAAATATATAGTGAATATTACATTTATCAGTGGTTAATGATAATTGTCCCTAAATAAAAAATTTACAAATATATCTAGTGGAAATTATTATAAACCTCTAGTAAATATATTTTAAAAAAATATTTTAAAAAATATTTACTTAAAAATATTAATATAAAACCTCTGACATGCAATAAATTAAAACAAAAATGCATAATAAACTTTTACATACAACATTATACATCCATGTTTATATATACACAAACTCATTTAATCCATACCTCAATCAACCCATACCTCAGTTATTAAAATATATATACAAAATATGTCCACCATCAACAAACTGTTCCCAATGAGCATTCATCACATGACCTATGATGTATCCATCTCCATCCACATCATCTCATCTATTAGACAGACCACATCATCTAATCAAATGGAACTATAAAAAAAGTTAGAAATTTGAATTGAACCTAATAAATAAAAATTACTTTAGAATCATTGATAATATTTAAATATTTAGTATAAACTAAAAACAAGAAAAAACTGACTTCTAAAAAATATTGTGGATCTGAATTGTCATCCTTCATCCTACATTGCGATTCTATCACCAACAATAAATATAAAAAAATGGGAAATAAATATGAAAGATTTTATACACAAAATATATTTAAAATATGGCACATAACATTTAGTATTTTTTTAAAATAGAATACATTTTAACATATAAAAATTATATATCCTGCAGATCACATTAAAAACACAAACATAGCTATTTAGGATATGATTCAATACTTGAAACTAAAATGGGATAAGTATTTAAAAATGTAATAAATTTTTCAATCAACGTGTGGTATTCTTGTAATTTAATTACTAAAACAATTTAAATAATTTTATATGAAAACAAGTCTTATATTTTAGAAAAACTCAATGGTGGTTTTCTCATGATTGCATGTCAATATGTGGTCTTTTACTATTTTTTGACTATTACATGAAGTTTTTACCACTTTAAACCACTAAAAACATGTTTAGGGTCATCCTAATAAAACCATAACTCATAATGACTTTTTGTTAGTTATTAAATTTGAAAAATAAAACTAATATTTTTTCCTATGATTTCATAGAAATATTGCATCATTATCGATGTTTTTACTAAAAAAACATTTTTAAAGGATTTGGTACCTTTAATGACTATTTACCAAGTCATTCTGAGTACACTACACATTAGATAGTTGTATTGTTTGTGAAAAAATCTCAATAGGGATTTTTCAATGGTTTCATGTCAATAAGAGGAATTTTCTACAATTTTCATTACTTCACACCCGTTTTAATGTTTCATAACACTAAAATCACTTTTACAGGCATCCCTGGAAAACCATAACTCATAATGACATGTTGTTAGTTCCTAAATTCCAAAAATAAATCTTTGGTAATTGTTTTATGACTTAATGGATATATAATATTGTTTTCCAGGTTTTTAACCCTCGACACTCATTTTTAAAGGCTTTGGTACCTTTAAAAATTGTTTACCGAGTCATTACGACCACACCGCTCATCAGATTGAAATTTTGTGTTCATGTATAGATAAAAAATAACATTGTAGTAATTTAACCACGATTTCAAGCCAATATATGGTCATTTTATGTGGTTTTTACTATTAAACTCGTGTTTTAGTATCTTAAAACACTAAAAAACCTTTACATGCATCCTAGGAAATGTTAATTTAAGAATGATGTTCTGTTAGTTCCTACATTTTAAAAATAAGCATAAATTCATTTTTCTCTATTTTCAATTCCATCTGACATTGTTTTTCTTGTTTTGACCCCCCACCACATATTTTTAAAGGCTTCAGTACCTTTAAAAACAATTTACCAAATCATTCAGACCACATTGCACATCATATTGATGTGTTATCTATTTATACATATAAAAATTACTCAAATATTATTTTCCCATGATTTCACATTAATATAAAGCCTTTTTCTAATGTTTTAACCTATATACAGTTGTTTTAGTTTTTTAAAACGCTAAAAATAAATTTATATGAATCATGGGAATATCACAATGTGTGATGATTCATCATATGTTATAATATATCAAATATCAATCTATGGTCATTGTACTATGATTTCATGAAAATATAACATTATTTTATGGGTTTTGACCCCTCAGTACACATTTTTAAAGGCTTTAGCACCTTCAAAAACTGTTTACTAAGCCATTATGAACACACCACATGATGAATTTATGTTTTTTGTTTGATTACATAAAAAATAACTCAATGGTGGTTTCCCCAATAGATCATTTCAATATGAGGTAGTTTTCTATGTCTTTGACCATTACATACACATGTTAGTGTTTTAAAACCCTAAAAAACCACTATGGGCATCTTAAGAAAAAAATAATTAGGAATGAAATTCCATTGATTTCTAAATTTCAAAAATAAATCTATGGTATCTTTATTTTAATTTCATGTCCATTCAACATCGTCATCCTAGTTTTAACCCCCAATAAATGTTTTTAAAGGCATCGGTATAATACAAAAATATTTACCAAGTCATCCTGATCACACAACACAATGTATTGATGTATTTTCTATTTATAAATGTGAAAAATAACCCAATAGTGGTATTCTCATATTTTCATGTCAATCTAATGAATTATTTTTTTTATTTTTTTTGACTATTACATGCATGTTTTAGTGTTTTAAAACACTAAAAACGTGTTTGCAGGCATCCCAGGAAAACTGTAACATAGATTGATAATTTTTTCCTTCCTAAATTCTAAGATTATACATTCATTCATTCTCATCTAATTACATATCAATCTAAAATAATGTTCTTTATTTTGACTCTCGCGATAGACGTTTATAATGGATTTAGTGCATTTGAAAACCATTTAAAGAGTCATTTTGACCACATTGCTTCTAGTATTGACATATATTCTATGTGCACATGTAAAAAATTTACTCAAATGTTTTTCCCATTATTTAACATAAATATGAGTTTTGTTCTATGATTTTGACCATTTAGTTCATGTTTTAGTATTTAAAACAATAAAAACAAATTAATTGGAATCCTTAAAAATCACAACTCAGTATGATGTTATATCAATTCCTAAAAATCAAAAATTAACCTTTGGTCATTTTACTCTAATTTCATGACCATATGACTTCATTTTCTGGGGTTTTACACTCCGAAACAAATTTTTAAATGTATTGGTACCTTTAAAAACTATTTACAAAGTAATTATTCCCACACAACACGTCATATTGATGTGTTTTCTAGGTATAGATATCAAAAATTACTAAAATTTAATTTTCCCATTATTTCACATAAATATAACTTTTTTTCCTTGGTTTTGACGCTTACATAAATAGTTTAGTGTTTTAAAACACTAAAAACAAATTTATAGGGATCTATTGGAAACCATATATCATAATGAAATTTTGTTTGTTCATAAGCTTTTAAAACAAATCTACCGAAATTTTTATCTGATCTTATGTCCATCTGACATTTTTTTTTTCACGTTATGACCCCCACCATATGTTTTTCAAGACCATAATACCTTTAAAATTTTTTTACCAAGTCATTACAACCACTTTGCATGTCTGATTGATGATTCATCTATGATGACACATCCTCAATAAATCAATAGTTTTTTTACCATTATTTCACATCAATATATATTCATTTTCTATGTTTTTTGCCACTACACATGCGTTTTAGTGTTTTAAAACTCAAAAAATCATTTATAGGAATCCTGGTAAAACTGTAACTCTAAATGATATGCCATCAGTTATTACATTTAAAAAATAAATCTAGAGTATTTTTCCTCTGATGTCATGGAAATTTGACCTTGGTTTCATGTTTTTGACCCCCCCCCCCAAACATGTTTTAACAGATTCTGTACCATTAAAAACAGGTTACTAGGTCAAAACAGTGAAAACTAGCTTGTATTGTTTTCAAACATTAAGAGAATGGCCCATAATTCATTTTTTCATATAAGAATAAACTATATGTCAATATAGAACATGATGTGATCGATATGACTCGTAGTATGTGTTTTCAATATAAAATTTTCATTTTAGTTATATTTATGGAAGTTTTATATGTTATATGAAAACGTGTGAATGATCTTTAGAATTTGAAATTTTCCATGCAAGGATGATCTATAAACTAGGAAACTTCTTTCAAGGATCGTGCCCTTCAAACACTAAAATATATAAACTAAAATATTTTCCATTTTGGATTTCCACTAATTATTTGTTTCCTTATAAGAGTATTTTTCTTGAACTTTTTATTTCAACCTTACAATTTCTCATTGTGATTACCAATCAACATCACTAATAAAACCACCTCTATGTGAAGAAGTAACTAATGATGATGCCCTACCAAAATAGGGGACAATTTATTCCCAGAACCCATCCCCTATACATGTTTGGGATACTCCTCCCCTAAACCAATTTCAACTTCATTGTTATGGGAGACATATGATGATTTTGAAGGTTCTGCATCCCAAACCTCGTGAATTTTAACTTGTTAATATAATAATGTTAAAACTATTTTTTTAAATTATTTTTACTTCATAATATTATCAAATTAGTAAAAATATAGTACTATTTCCTGTAATTTCATTACTATAAAAACATAATAATGGAAAATAAATCATAACAACATACAATTCTTAGCCTAAATTAATTGTGGTTATCTAGATGTATCAAACTATGCCAATTTGGCATTATTTGATCAATGTAGTCAGCCCCATGTGCTTTCATGTTTTTTGTTCTGATGGATTACAACTCTTCTCATGATTTCTTAATATTATCATACATTAAGTTTTCAATTGGGTTAAATTACATGATATAATCTTGATATGCTTCTTATATATTTTAATTATATATTTATTAATGTATACTTAATCTTGATTAGGTCATAGTATTTGAATACTTAAAAGTTATTTAGATTTCATGTTTTGATAACTCATAACATGTTCTAAAAGTTTTATTTTGAGTTCTTAAAAAAATAAGTCATTTAGAAAAATAATATATAATTTATATATAATTTATATTTTTATCATTAAATAAAATTATTCGAAACCACAAATCTAATTCCTTAATCACATATCCAATTGTTTAACCACATAGCTGATTTTCAATCCTTATTTCTGATTTTCCAGTTTTGGTTTCCATCCATATCTTGACTATAACTTCATCTAAATAAATCAAAATTGAGTGATTATTTTTTTGGAAAGATAATTATATTTCCCACATTTAACTATAGTACATAAATTTATTAATTGATATATATCATTTCTTAAATTAGTTTATATTTCAACACATATTTTCTATCTGATTTTTATAGTTTTTCACAACTTTATTGATACAATTTTTTGATGATAATAATAGTTATATATTTCTAATTAATATGGTTATTAATTACATATAAATATAATTATAATTCTAAAATATAAGACAAAATGATAAAAATTTAATTCTACCTTTATCAAGCTCCTTTAGCTAAGAAATTGGAAAAGTAAATATGTTTTCAATTTTCAGGAATTCCCTTAAGTGAATTGCCTACGTACGAAATTTGGATGCATGATAAAATAAATTATGTGATGAATTTATTATGGAAATAACCTATTTATAATTTCCTACATGAATCTAATATGTGATTTACCTACATTAATCAAGTTATGTAGTAAATCACTTACTTGGGGAATTTAGATACATGAATCACATACGTGTTAAATTCACTTAAGTGAACCCCAAAACCGACTTTCCTATGAAACTTTTCTTTTGATAATCACCTATATCGATTCACATACATGGATAATTCACCTACATAGAGAAAAAACCTTTGTGAAAATCTCTTACGTAAATCCTGTAGAATTTTATTCTCTGTTTTCCATTGTGCTTCATTTTCTAACTCAATTCATTTTATATAATATATTTTATTTATTAATATGACTTTATAAAACCATGTTTATTTTTTAGAACCTATGCGAAGTGATTTTAAACGTTTTACAATGTTTTTATAGATATTAATGTGTTATAAGGACCCAACCTTAAACATTACACAATCTTGAATTAAATGAATAATTTACATTGAGAATCTTTTCAGGATTAATGTTATAGAGAATTAGGCCATAACTATTACATTACATCTCCAAAATTACAGGGTATATTCTTCTACTCAGATTTTATTTTTTTCATAAAATAAAAACTCTTGAAAAATAGTCTTGTGTAGTCCCATGTTTTAGACATCATGTCTTTTCCTTCATCCCATATTTGAACCTATTCATCTTTAGGTCCTATGAAACACGTTTCAAAACATGGGATGAGCCAAAAAACTCAGTAAGGGTTATAAAAAAAAGAAATAAAACATTAGTTCATCATTGAATACATAACAAAAGATATTTAATATACCTCATGAAATCATATGATTTATGAATAACACATTAAAAACATAAATCATAAAGGTATCTTGTGGTATCCATATCATACTTACATTGTAGCAATCACATCTATGTAGAGAGTTACACTTGGAATAACCATCACAATATATTCTATAAATCTCTTAGGTGAAACATTCATGTTTACCTCCATCACGTTACCCAATACACTAGAGAGCTATCTCGGGTTCACCCATCCTATGTTTATCACGGAACTACCCGTATATGTAACAATTCCCATGAACCATAACATATTCATAACACATAAAACAAATATAAAGTAAAGATAACATTTCCACAATTCAATCACAATATATAATTTAAATATATTAACATAAAAAATCCATTATCAAAACCATTTACACTACCAAAATACAGAATAGATTATATGGAATTTATTTTCCTTTTAAATACACTATTACTTGTTAAGGAATAAATAGATCCAACAATACTCTCGGCGACAGAAAGGTCATTGTCACCGCGTACGTTAAAAGAAAAAATATTTTTTTAATCTAGTCAAACTTGTTGAAGAATATTCCTTTTGAATGAAATGAAATGTCAAAGTTGTTTATACAGTGTATACAATAAATTCTTGTATAAAACAAAATATGCCTCAATGAAACGTGTTTGAGAAGAAGTCCCTTTCCTCATGTCCGACTTGACTCGTTCGTTCTTTAATCTCTTGAATAATGTATTAGTGGTAATTTATACATGCTTAAGAACATTTTTCATGTTTATTATTCCTTTTATATAACTTATTACCATGTTATAAACATTATGTAATCATTTATGTCAATAATGGAAAATTTGTCGATATTTGGTACTTGGGTCAAAAATGACTTCTTATAATTACAAGTTATTCATGTGGTCAAATTTTTTTATATCCTAAATTATATTCATGATTTAGATATAATAAATATCATATATACCAAGTATATAATTTTATTTATAATAGTTCATAACATTTGTAGGTAAGAAATGAAATACACCATTCGTAGAGACGGTAAACCGTACGTACGCATGAACACTACATTCATTTCAATTTATTATTTTAATGGAAATAAAAAATAATGATACATAGGTATATTATAATTCTAGTATAATATAATATACAATATAATTAACTTCATCATTTATACGTCCCACATATGGAATTAAAGAGTCATATCACTTTCATGGGGTGACAGTCCGCACTTCCTCAAATGAAATTATTACGTTTACCCATATTGGAAACCATAAAGTTATGATATAAATGAAAAATACAAATTCATAAAGAAAACATAAAAATAATATATATCATATATAAATATATTTTCATCTTAATGGCCACCAGGAGATGTGGTAGGTGATTATCGAACAATCATCACTTTGTGAGATGTTAGTTTGCCATCCACAGAAACAGTATGTTCTTTACCCATTAGATCGAGGTGTGTGTAAGTGTAGTTCAATTAATTATCATAAAAACATCATACTATATTTAGGATACATGTTTTTTATAAATAAAAATAATTATAATAGTATAGGTGTAGGAGATGTAAAATAAAAGAAATGTATTTATGAAAATCCGTTACCTTTAATTCGGGTAACTCCATTTGGTTTGAATCCAAAGGACTTCTTGAAGTGCCTTCTACCTAAGTTAATGCTTCTAGGTGGAATAGAGAGATCTAGAGAGCTTATTTTGGTAGGGGTTGGCAGAGCCATGGGGCTTGAGATTTGTGAGGAATGGGTTAGAAGTGGTGTCCTTTTATAAGGGGGAGGATGGGCTCTTTAAGAAAGTGTGAAAATATTATTTTATTATATAATTATTTTAGGTTTATAAAGCTCCAAAACTTTTTAAATTAGAATATAATATGACTCATGTCTTAAATAAAATCATCCAATAAGAATTGGATAGGTTTTGGATATTATTTTAATCTTTATAATATTATTTATTTGAAAAATTTATTAATGTGGTAAGCACTACATCATTATTAGGTCATAAATAATTTAATTTATATGATTTGTAAAAATTATAAAAAAATACCATGACATAGGAAATATTTTTATATTTAAAATTAATATTTATAGTCTAAAATATAACTTATTTAACCCTTTGTAAAATTTAATTAACTAAAAGATATTTGTTTATGTCATTTTTGCCATTACATTAAGTTAATTAAAAAGTGTCATTATCCCTCCCAAGTGGATCCATGGGGTCCCAAAATCAACCCAAAGATGAACATGGTCGTAAAACACGCAAAAAATAATGTTAGGACAAGTGTTAAGGTAATTTTTTATTATTATAATATTCTTTTTACTTTGAATTACCCTATTTACCTTCAACCGTGGTAAATAAAAGTCAAAAGTTACTGTTCACCAAAAATTATTTTCATCTTATTGAATGAAATTTTACTTACTAAAAACCACCATGTATGTTAAATTTTCTAAATTCAATCCCTAGAAGCAGTAAAATTTCATTTAAATGAAAAAGTCTGTTTTTTAACTACGACTTAGTGGTTTCACTATTCATCAAAAATTAATGTTTTTCAAAAAACTACCAAAAATTAAGCCTAATATATTTTTGATATTCCAAATTAAAAAATGATGTCTACTTTATCAAATTCAAAACATAGAAGTTTCATTAATTAATTTAAATTTATTTCATGTTATCAATACAAATTTGGTGTTTTTAAGTAACAATAACTTTCAAAAGATTGATACTTGTTTATGTCCAATTTCAAAATGAAATTAATTATAATGACCAACATTGGATTAAATGGTAAAAATAAAATATAATTACTCTTTAAAACCAATTAATAAGTTAATATAACCATATAAATAAATTATATCAATAGAAACTTTTTAATTAAAATACCGTATTTTTCGCTATTCATTAAAAATGAATTTTATCAGAAAGATACCTAAAATTTACCAGAAGTAAATTTTGATATCCCAATTCTAAAAAAGAATTTTACTTTGTCAAAAAGATCATATAAAAGTGACCAAAACTATATTTAAATAGGGTTCTCCATCAGAAGGCAGTAAATCAACCTTTAAAAGTAAATTATGCTTAAAATTGGATTTATTAACATTTTAAGCATAAAATTTTATTGGATAAATGTAAAAAAAATTAACAAACATGTATACTCATATTGTAGTTAGTTTTATTCATTCCCACCAATACAACAGCTAGGAATTGACTACAATTTAAAAAAAATATTATTATATTATTAGTGTGCAATGTATGATTTCAAAGAAACTCATTGTTGCATATCAGGTACGCCATCGAGCATATCAATCCCTTTGATGTAAAATTAATATATAATTCCTAAATATGAATAATTATGAAAATTTATTATTTCTTTATTTACATGTGATGTTTCATCCCTCCCCCCTTTTGAAAATTGCATCCTCACAATTTTTAATAACTTATCAAATAGGTGTGGGTATTTATCCCTCATAGCATTTTTAAGTTCACATGTTTCTTCTTGAACCATATGGTTTTTCCAAAAAACCATTACCTAGTGAATTACCTTATTCTGTCATACCTTTCTCTATAATCAAGAATCTGGACTGGTTGTTTCTCATAAGATAGATTCTCTTCCAACTAAACTACCTTTAGACTTAATACATTAGATAGATCGGGCAACTTTCTCAACATTGAAACATGAAAAACATGGTGTAGCAGGGATAAACTTTGATGTAAAGACACTCTATAATAAATTGATCCTAATTTCTCTAGGATTTCATAAGGTCAAAGTAACATCAGACTCAACATTCCTTTCTTACCAAAATTCATCACACTTTTTCATGGAGAAACTTTGAGAAAGACATGATCACCTACCTCGAAAAATAGATCCTTCCTCCGATTATCCACTTAACTTTTCTGCCTGCATGAAGTTGTTCTCATGTGCTTCTGAATCAACAGAAATTTCTCTGCCATCTCATCTACCAATTCTGGTCCCATCAGCTTCCATTCACCTACTTCATACCAAAAATCTAGAGTTCGACAGCGCTTTCCTTATAATCTCTCAAATGGAGCAATCTGTATACTAGAATGAAAACTGTTATTATATGAAAATTCAACAAAAGAAATATGTTGTTCCCAACATCCCCAGTAATCTAGTCAAAAATCACGTAACATATCTTCCATGGTCTTAATTTTTCGTTTTGACTACCCATCTGATTGTAGATGAAAAGTTGTACTAAAATTTAATCCAGTACCCAACGACTTATGAAGGACTTTCGAAAAGTAAGAAGTAAACCTGGGATCACGATCAGAAATAATGGAGAGGGGAACACCATGTAACCTGAAATCTCTTTAATATACAACCTAGAAAGTTGATCTAGAGACAAAGTATCTCAAATAGGAATAAAATGAGCATATTTAGTCAACTGATCAATAATAACCTAGATTACATTATTACCTCGAGATGTCTTCAGTAATCCCACAACGATGTCCATGGATATATTTTACCATTTCCACTCTGGTACTGGTAAAGACTGAAGCGTCCCTTTCAGTAACATCCGCTCTTCTTTAACCTACGGACATGTCAAACACTTCATAGAAAAATCAGCAATATCACTTTTAATGACATCCCACAAGTAATACTCATGATGGTCTATGTACATAATAGTACTACCAGGATGAACTGAAAAAGGAGAACTATGAGATTCACATAACAACTCATTCTTCAACTGTGAATCACAAGGAATACATAATCATTTCCCAAAACCTAAAAAAAAACAGTCATTATCAAAGTTAAAATCAGGAAACTTACCCTTCTTAAACATCTCTACCTTTTTCTACAACTCACTATCTCCATTCTGCGCTTCCATAATTCTGTCTGATAGGGATGTTCTCACTGACACCGAAAACAAAATAAAGGAATTTACTGCACAAACAACTTCTATTCCAATTTTCAACAAATCAAAAACAAAAGGATCTTTTTCCAAACATGGCATGGTCAATGAAGCATTACTTTATCGAATCAATGAATCAGACACTTTATTTTCTTTTCACAAATGGTAAAGGATCGTGCAACAATAATCCTTGATTAACTCCAACCATCTCCGCTATCTCATGTTCAACTATTTTTTAGTGAATATATTCATAAATTTTTTTGGTCAGTTTATATTTCACATTTTACTCAATAAAAATGATGCCTCCGAATTTTTAAAGAAAAAAACAACAGAAGCTAATTCCAAATCATGTGTTGGATAATTTAACTAATGAGCTTTCAACTGATGTGACACATAATAAAATACTTGATCATTCTGAATAAGGAAACAACCAAGTTATTTCAATGAAGCATCACTATAAATAAAAAAAACCATTTTTTGAAGGTAGTTCCCAAAAAAGATCATTTAAAAATATTCTTTTCAATTCATGAAAACAATCATCGCATTATTTTTTTCCAAATGAACATAACACTTTTTCAAGTTTATATAGTCATTGGACTAGATAATAGTGCAAAATTCTCCACAAAACTCTGGTAATAACATGCCAAACCAAGAAAACTATGAATCTCGGTTAAATTTGTTGTTATTGGAAATTCTTCAACAAATTTTGTTTTAGTTGGATTAATAGTTTTTACATTTTTTGAAACAATGTGACCAAGGAATGAAATTTGCTGTAACAATAACTCACATTTTCTATGTTTCCCAAATAGATTCTTTTCTTTTAAGGTTTTCAAGAAAACCCTTACATGACTTTCAGGCTCCTCGTTAATTTTATAATAAACCAAAATATCATCAATGAACACAACCACAAACTTATCCAAGAACTCATAGAAAATTCTATTCATAAGATCCATGAATACTGCAGGAGCATTGGTTAAACCAAAAGTCATAAATAGAAATTCATAATGACCATATCTAGTATGAATTGCAGTATTCAGAATGTCTGCTTCCGTTACGTTCAACTGATGATACCCCGATCTCAACTCAATATTCTAAAGATACTGAGCTCCGTGGAGAAGATCAAACAAATGATCGATATGAGGAAAAGGATACTTGTTCTTAATAGTGATGTTATTCAATGCTCTTTAATCAATGAAATGTCTCGTTGAACCATATTTTATATCAACAAACAAGACAGGAGAACCCCATGATGATGTGCTAGGTTGAATTAAACTTTTATCTAATAAATCTTCTAATTTCTTCTTTAACTCTAAATATTAAATTTGAGCCATTCGATAAGGGGGTTTTGAAATTGGCTTAGCATTAAGAAGTAAGTCAACCAAAACATCAACTTCCCGATTAGGTATAATGCTAGGAATGTCATTATTAAAAAAATAAAGGTACTCATTTACCTCTAGAACATCATTATTCTGAATAGATTCTTTGTTTTAAATTATATGTGCAATTTAACATTCATTTCCATCTTTTACTACTTTCTCTGCTTCCTGATTTGTTATCAAAATTAAGGGTTCATTCTTGGACACAAACTGAAAATAATCATGAAAAGAATCCTCTTTAGCTCTGCAATCAATCTTAGCATGATAAAAAAAGCCAATACATACCCAAAATAACATCAAACTCTAATATAGGTAAAACAATAAGGTTTTTAGGTATATTCTTTCCGCACAAAAGGACACAAAGTTTCTTATAATTTCTTTATGTTTCAACATTTCCTCTCGGTGTTTTTACCATATGTTCAAGATTCTTATCTTGATATGGAATTCCCAATTAACTATAAAACTTCTCATAAATGAATGAATGTTTAGACCCCAAATCAAATAAAACATTTGAATAATCTGAACTTACAAACAGTATAACTGATACTAATTCATTTGATGGCCAAAAATCAGCTGAAGTAGTTGCAAAGGATTTCACCACCCCTTTCTGTTTGTAGTCTGGTTGCTTTCCCTCAGTTGAGTTCTTCATAGGACACTCCTTTGCATGATGAACCACTTCATTAATATTATATCATTTTAATGATTGTAAATCAGATTTTGTCTTACGATTACCCTGCTCTTTTTCAGTGCAATTATGAGCCTTATTTCCCTTTTTACCACATCGGTACCACTTACCAGAATTCAAAAGGCATTCCCTAGCATCCTTTTTTCCACAATTATCACAAACTATAAACTTAAGTTTCTTACCATTAACTTTTTTTGAATATTTATTCCCTTTCATCTACCACTTCAACCTTTTATTTTGTTTTTTGTCAAAGAACACCTAATCATATACAAACTCCATTTCCACCTACTCCACACAACAAACAAGTTTTTCATAACTTTTTAACACATGAGAAGCTAATGCCATTTGGTACATTGGCTTTAATCCTAAGTAAAATGATTGATTTTACTATCAAGATGTCGAATGAAATTTGGAGCATACGTTTATAGTTGAGTGAATTTTTCTTCATTAGTAGCCACTGAGTCATCCTTCTACCTCAATTATAGGAATTGTTTTTCCATCGTAAGACAAACCACCTTAGGAAAATATTTCTCAAGAAACATACCTTGGAATTCACCTCAATTAAGAGCATCAATATTCTCATTGTCCCTGATATTTTTCACTATCGACCTCAACTTATCATCTTCCCCTTCAAAACTGTAAACAGCGAGACTAACCTTTTGATATTCTGAACACCCCATGAAATAATTTTTTTCTCAATTTCTTTAATCCACCCGTCAGCAAGCACAGAGTCAGATGATCCTCTAAATGATGGGGGATGTTGCCTCATGAAATGCTCGACTACTGTAATGTTCTTCTGTTGTTGGTATAGGTGATCTCATGCATGGATACCACCACCATTTATATCTTGAGTCAACTATGACATCACTACAACAAAATGTTCACTTCTGATTCCAACCATCTCAGGTTGCTGATTTGGATAGTTGTCTTCCTTTTGATGTCGTCCCAATATAGCTGCCCTGTTTCCTCTACAAAAAACCATTATGAACACATAAATATCTTAGGTGAAGCAACATGGAAATATGTAAATGCTATATCATTTCAATATTAACATAAATTAATTTATGGATATTAATTTAACAATACCCTAACTCCTAAAGATATCTATACCGACCTCTGATACCAACTATAAGGACCCATCCTTAATAATTACATAATATTGAATTATATGAATAATTCACATTGGGGATATTTTCAGGTTTATAGATTTAGAATATTAGGACATAACACTTACATTACATCTCAAAAATTACAAGGTAGAGGCTTCTACTGAGTTTCCATTTTTTCATAAAATAAAAACTCCTGAAAAAAAGGCATGTCATGTCCCATGTTTTAGACCAGCATGACTTTTCCTTGATCCCATCCTTGACCTTATTCATCTTTAGGTCCTCTGAAACACATTTCAAAACATAGGATGAGCATAAAAATCTCAGTAAGGGTTATAAAAAAAAGAATGAAAACATTAGTTCATCATTGCATACAAAACATAATATCTTTAACAAACCTCATGAAATCGTAATATTTATGAATAACACATAGAAAACATAAATCCTAAAGGTAACTTGTGGCATCCATATCATAATTACTTTGTATCTATCACAGCTATGTAGGGAGTTACATTTGGAATACCCATCAAAGTATATTCCTTAAATCTCTTAGAAGAAACATTCATGCTTACCACTATCAAGTTACCCAATGCATTAGAGAGATATCTCAGGCTCACCCGCCCTAGGTTTATCACAAAACTGCCTATATATGTAATAATTCCCATGAACAATAACATATTCAGAACAAATAAAAAAATATAAATGAAATATAACATTTCCACATTTCAATCACAATATATAAATTAAATATAATGACATAACAAATCTATTATCAAAACCATTTTCAATACCAAAATACAAAACAAAGTTTATGGTATTAATTTTCTTTTTAAAACATTACATCTTGTTATGGAAGATACAGATCTAACAATACTCTCGGCGGTGGAAAGGTCATTGTAACAGCTTACGTTAAAAGAAACATTATTTTTTTGTCGTTTAGTAAAATTCCTTGTAGAAAAATATTCCCTTTGAATTAAATTAAAGGTCGAAGGTGTTTATATAGTGTATAAAAGAAATTAATGTATAAAACAAAATATTCCTCAATGAAATGAGATTGAGATGAAGTCCCTTACCTCATGTCTGACTTGACCCTGTCATTCTTTAATCTCATGAATAATAATATAAAGGTAATTTATAATTTCTTAAGAAGTATTTTCAAGTTTATTATTTCTTTTATATCACTTATTACCATGTTATAAACATTATTTAATCATTTTTGTTAATAATGGTTGTTTTGTCGATATTTGGTACTTCAGTCAAAAATGGACTTCTTATAATTATAAGTTCTTCACGTGGTAAAACATTCATTATATACAGAATATTATTCATGATTTATATATCATGTATATCATATATATCTTGTATATACATGTATTTATAATAGTTCATAACATTTGGAGGTATGATATAAAATGCACCGTTCATGGAGACAGTAAGCCGTATGTATGTCTGAATGCTACTTTCATTTCTATTTCTTATTTTAATGGAATTAATACATAATTATACATAGGTATATTATAATTCCAGTATAATATCATATATAATATCATTAACTCTATCCTTTATACATCCCACATATGGAATTAATGAGTCATATCACTTTGTGGGGGTGGTTATCCACACTTCCTCAAATGAAATTATCGTGTATACCGATAATTGAAACCATTATGGTATTCTATAAAAATTACAACATAAAGAAATCATAAATATAATATATATTATATATAAATATAGTGTCATATTAATGGCCATCATGAGCGGTGGTAGGAGATAATCGAGAAATCATCGTTTCGTGAGGCGTTAGATTGCCATCCGCAAAAATATTATGTTTTTTACCCATTAGATGAAGGTGTGTGTAAGTGTATTGAGAATAATTAACAAAAAAAATTAGTATATTGATGATACTAGGGTTTTATAAAATAATAGAATAAAAAGAGTTTTGGGGTTAGAGAAGTAAAATAAAAGAAAATAATTTAAGAGAAACTGTTACATTTAATTTGGGTTACTCCATTTGGTTTGAATCTAAAGACTTCTTGAAGTGAAGTCTGCCTAAGTTAAGGATTCTAGGTGGAATAAAGAGATCTTGAGAGATTATTTGGGTAGGTTTTGGACGTTCCAAGGGGCTTTAGAGGTGTCAGGAATGGGTTAGAAGTGGTGTCTTTTTATAAGGGGGCGTGGGGGATCTTTAGGAAAGTGTGGAAATATTATTTTATTGTATAATGATTTTCAGTTTCTAAAGGTCCAAAACATTTTAATGTATAAGATAAGATGACTCATGGTCGAAATAAAATCATCCAATAAGAATTGGACTAGTTTTGGATGTTATTTTAATCTTTATAATATTATTTATTTTAATCATTTATTAATGAGGTAAACACTTCATCATTATTGTGTCATAAAAAAATTAATTATTTAATGTCTAAAAATTATAAAAAAATACCATGGTGTAGGAAAATATTTTTATCTTTACAATTAATATTTATAGTTGAAAATATAACTTATATAATCCATTGTGAAAAAATTAATGTACTAAACGATATTTGTTTATGTCATTTTTGCCTTTACTTTATGTTAATTAAAATAATGTTTCATTATCACTCCCAACTGGATCCATGGGGTCCCAAAATCGACCTAAATATGCCTATGGTATTAAATGACTCAACCAATAAGGTAAGTACAAGTGTTAATGTAATTTTGTCTTATTATAATACTCTTTTTACCTTGAATTACCCTATTTACCTCTAACCGTTGTAAATAATAGTCAAAAGCTACTATTCACCAAAAATAATTTTCATCTTGTTGAACCAAATTTTACTTACTAATAACAACCATGTAGGTTGGATTTTCAAAATTCAATCCACATAAGCGGTAAAATATCATTTAAATTAAAAAGTCAGTTTTTTAATGACTTAGTGGTTTCACTATTATTCAAAAATTGAAGTTTTTCAGAAAAGTGCCAAAAATTATGCCTAAGATATATTTGATATTCTGAATTCAAAAATGATGTCTATTTTACCAAATTCAAAACATATAATTTGCATTATTTAATTTAAAATTAATTCCCATTTTCAAAACAAATGGCGTGTTTTTAAAAATCAATAACTATCCAAAGATTGATACTTGTTTATGTCAAATTTCAAAGTGAAATTAATTACAATAATCAACATTGGATTAAATGGAAAATAAATAATATAATTACACTTTAAAAACAATTAAAATGATAATATAAATATATAAACAAATTATATTAAAAGGAACTTTTGAATTAAAATACAGTATTTTTCACAATTCATAAAAAAGGAATTTTATCAGAAAAATACCAAAAATTTACCCAATGTAATTTTTGATGTCCCTATTCTAAAGATGAAATTTATTTGGTTAAATATAACATAAAAAAATACCAAAACCAGATTTAAATATAGTTAACCATCAAAAGGTGGTAAATCAACCTTTTAATTTAAATTATTCTAAAAATTCGATTCTTTAACATTTTAAGCCTCTAAAATTTATTGGATAAATGTAAAAATATTTAAAAAACAAGTATAATCATATTGTAGTTAGTTATATTCATTACCACCAGTAAAAAGGCTATGCACTAACTAAAATTTAAAATAATATTATTATATTATTTGTGTGCAATATATGATTTCAAAGAAACCTGTTGTTGCGTTTCGGGTACGCCCTTGAGCATATCAACCCCTTTAAAAGGAAATTAATATTTAATTAAAAAATATGAATAATTATGAATAATTATTATTTCTTTATTTACATAGGATGATAGATTTATATTCACACATGAAACATACATCTTACATCTCAAAATTTTGTTTTTTTATTTTATGATTTTTTTCATTGATTTTATTATTTAAAAATTAATATTATATAATATTAATTTCATTACAATTTATTTTAATATTTTTCAGATGTTTATATTAAGATTTTAATTTCTCTTCATATTTATTGATCATCTTAAAATGGAAATTTTATTTAATTTTAATTTTTGAAATTCAATCATTCAATTTTCATAGGATTTGTCATTGAACAATTTTTATCATGACCATTTAAATTATTTATCAGATGATTTAAAATTCGTTTGAGTTAGTTTTTATTTTCTAAAATTTCAGTTATGAGTTGAGTTATTATTATGCGACAATAATATATATACATACATCTCCCATAATCATGTTTTATTATTTTTATTTTGATGACGGTTTCTAAGGGTTTTATAAAGGGTGTTTTCGATATTACTTTATGTTTCATATAATCAAGGATTATTTGAACAAATACAAAGAAAAATACAACTATGACATGATAAATCTATACATATTAAAGAGATAAAAAGTATTAATACTCTATAAACCTTCAAGTGATAAGATATACTATTTTACTACTATTTTATGGTCACTCAAGGGATGAACAAAAACGCTTTCGACTTCAACTACCTTGATGAAATGATTAGGCTGATAAAATCCTACAGAACTAGTACATGTGTTTTATTCTTCTTCAATCTATTTTATCTAGTTTTACATAGTTTGTAACAGTACTTCTTATGATTCACATATTATCTATTTATCTATTTTTGATTTAACATAAAAAATAATTTCTTATTCTCTTCTTTTAGTTGTGACTATGAGATTCTAATGTTTGGACCATTTGGGTTGTGAGTTGCAAAGTCTAATGTAATGATTGTAATTAGGTTGTTAATTCCCATAAAAAATTTATTGTTTTATGGATATCCATCCACTATTAAGGGATCTTGTAATCGGGTTGTGATTCCCCCTCTAAAATATGTTTAGTTTACATGTATCTCTCACTCAGAATAAAGTTATAAGACTAGTATACGCCAACTTTGGACTAAAACAAAATAAAAATATTTATGTTCTCTCTTTTATTTCTACTTCTAATTAACTAAAATAATTAACATTGTTAATTAATTTAAATATTCATGTTATTTGATTAAAATTTTAATCGAATCTATTCGACCCCACTTAACCATATTCCATTACCCATTATAGCCTAAAACAGATGGAGTCAATTTATGTGAACTAAGAATCATACACACAACTATTGGTTAACAGGTCCAGAAACAAGAATATTCCTGCCAGTCTAAACCAACCTCGATACACAAGCACCCTATGTGGATTATTGAAAACTAAAGGAATCAACCTACATATATCATAAAACATAAGCACCTGCCATGAATAAGTATCAGAACATGTTTACAACCAAGATAATTTCCTAAAAAATAATCCAAAAACCCATCCAACCCTACACATAGGTTTCCCTCGATCAAACTGAATATCAACCATCAAGGGTGTGACTTACATCTAATAGACTCTAGGTATTCCAACTATCCGTAGTTATAAAATATCATATGAGGGTAACTAGGTATAACCACATAGCCCAATGATCAAAACTCTCAACAAGGTCACATCTCACGGGACTTCATTCTCACACTCGTCTCAACCCAAGCCATAAAACACACCTATCAACCCTCCCTACTTGAGGTAGAAAAACACTTACCTATGAGTTTCAAAACAATCGTATTTCATCATGAATGGGCCTAGATCCTCTTGGAGAATCCTCATAAGGACTACCCCTATAGGTAATGATCTAAATATAGGAATAATTGTTAGATGACACTCATTGGGCATCCATATATGGTATTACCCTCCTGAGGATCCCATTTTCTAAAAATAGTATATTTCTATCAGTATCGTACAAATTCAACCAACTTGGTCACTTAAAATGAAGGTTCCAGCTTCTAAATATAACCTACAAGGATCAATATTATACACACAAAATCATCTCAATGATATTTGTCTCATCATAAGCATTAAATAAAGTAATGTAAAATTTCATTCCATTCTATGAGGGAAAACAACATAAAGGTTGTTACCGACACATTATATAAGAGAGCCTTAGAATTAACACCCTACAAGGGGTCCAACAAATGGGAATCATGTTCCTTATAGATAAAAAGGGTTATTTCACCTCCTATGTATTAGAACTGAGTCGTCATTCTCAACATCAATCATCTCAACATATATCTACATATTCTTACATCAGAAAAAAAATAAATATATACTAGATCAATTCAGTATAATGCCTCTAAGAACCTACACCTGAAGACACCATTTATGTTTTTTCAAAAACATGAAACAATTTTCCATTCTCATCAACAAAATCACACACAAGTGATCCTATAACATATAGACCCTACATTACAAATATGATGTATGAGATGCATATTCCATTTCATAGAAAATATTCAAAACTCATCACTGCCCTCTCGCCAATGGGTGAAGAGACAAAAAACCACCAATGGAATCTCACCAGTGGGTAAAGTTCAAAAAACCCATAATAAACTATAAAATTCACAGAACATATTTCTCATCCGAAATGAAAATAATATAAATTCGTGACATCTCATATCAATAAAAAAATCCCATATCCTTAGCAACCAACATTTCTTACCCGAACAAGTGTTATTGACGCACCAGTCTAATATCCATCAATGGTTATAACACATTCATAAAACTCTTATCAATTATATCCTAAATAATAAAGCAATAGGAAAGGAATGCCTTTGATACCACCTTTTAATATTCTGACCTGGAATCCACTAATTTGGTACCCTAATATTATTCACCATATGACCTCAAGTGCACCTCTCCAATCTCTAGAGGCAACTAACTAGTAGTGATGGTCAAAGGTGTGTCTATAGAGATATTATACCATCATATTAAAAAAATCGAGATAAATTGATATCATTCGTAGTAGTAAATAATTAGAGTTGATAAGTAAAAAATAAACTATAATAGAAGCATGATGTAATAAAAATTATAATACAGTAAATGCCCAAACGACCATGTCATACATGAAACAGTGATTGATCAATAGGATGATCACATAAATAGTTGTAAATAAATTAAATATAAATAAAATTACTTGGATCTACTATAAACACTAACCTAGATCACATACCTGATCTCCACATCCAAGTCTGATCCATCCTATTCAATCGGTCCAAGTCCTCACCCCATCTTTTGCCTTTAACCAAGTGAATGTATTTTTGGGTACCCCAGTGCAACGGTGGCCTGAGTAGGGTGTGAGAACAAAACTCATTTGGAAACCAAAAAAGATGTCCTATACATACCCAATATTATGATCTGTACTTAAATGTGGGCTACTCCTTAGGATATCATTAATAAAATGGAAAATAAATTATAAGGATAAATAAACAACCAATTTTGTCATTGCATGCTCATGATATGTGCTCAGTCTAGCTAAGACACAATTGGAATAAGCTTTCATCATATATATACATATGTATATATATCCCCATAAAAATTTAGACACATATATATATTTATATATGAGTCAAGATTCATATAATATAAATAAAACAAGTCCACGACTGATCCTTGGGTCCATAATCCCAATTGTATGTACATTGTTTGAGAAATGGATTGAGTTGGATGTATTTTCTTTAAAGCCGTGTATATTATAAATCGTTCCTTAGGTCTATAATTCTGATAGAGAGTTCCTGCTTCATACAACTTCATAGTTGTATATGAGCATGATACATCACCATAGGGGGATACATGTCTTAGCCCTAGGTTAAAAAAATCACCTCCAATCACTACAATAAAGGATTCAATGTAATATATGAAAATATTTTAAATAATTAATTGATCTGGATTCTAAAAAAAATCATGCCACCCGCAATCTAATATGATGTGGGACTATTAGGTCTTAGCATGTAGAAAATCTAAACGTTGAAACTCAGATAATCCCTAAGGTTGATGACCCTTAGGTGATAGAAATATTGTCTAAATCTATTTTAATACTTGGAATCCTTTTAATTAAGGGATCAATAGCCCCATTCCCATATTTCTCTCGTAATTTTAGCAATGGCACATTCACTTGACCCAAGGGAGTATCCTAGGCATCAAAATAGGGGATCAATGTTAATCCTCAAGGATTTTAACAACATCCATGGATCATGGTAAATTTTTTCACTGAGAAACCATTGGTAATCCCCTGAATCATAAAAGATAATAATCCACTAGTAAACACCAATTATAGGATTTCTTTGAGAAATATGGCACCCAACTCAAATAAATACCTATACAAGATGGAGTCCCAGGGAGAACTAGAACATCCTAAAACAACTTCCCTTGACCATATAAAGAATATAATTCAAATCATAGGAAATACATATAGAAATCATAATAATAATGGGGGCTCAAAATCTGTATGCTAGGAAATAAAACTCAGTATCCCATTAAGATAATAATAAAATATACATAATTAGAAGTCAGATCCCATAATTTACCTCTATGAATCTCTCACACTGAATCATGTCAGGCTCTTCTTCCAAAAAGCTAGGAAGTACATCTATAAATATCAAGTACATCAATAATAACCATGTAAATTCATAAATAAAATATTAAGGGTAGTCGAATGCCTAACCCATCGCTACTTCCATATCCCCGTGGGATTACTTATTCGGTACGGGTTCTATGAGACACCTGATATCATTTCTACCCAGTCCAAGTCATATTATGTTAGCATTGACCAATCATTGTAACATCTACTAGGTCCCCTTGGATAGTTCTCAATAATGGAATCCTACTTAAAATCCTTTAGATTTTCATGAAAAAAGAATCATCCCTCTCAACATTCTATAATTAAACACATAAGTAAATTTATCACCATTGGGATCCTCAAAGGGATAGGCAGGTGGATGCATCCTACGTGGGATCCTCTTGGCCAGATCTTGTATTGAGTTATACCTTAGGTTATCCGAGGTCTGAGTGATATTCTCAGGTCGAAGTATGAAGCTAGTGAGCAAGGTTTTTTTGTGACCCATGTCATTCATCCACATAATCTATTATATTTATTTAATATAAATAGTTCATTAAAATTAGTCTAAAAATGGCCCCCTTCTCTTAGAGGCAAGCCCCATAATACACAAAACATCATAAACACGCATAAATAAATTTGGGTAGGTACTATAGACCACCAACCTTTAGGAGTATTTAAATTTATTTTCCAAAGGATAGAAGTTGCTTCCCTGGCCTGTCCAAGCTCAACTGATTCATGTTGGGTCCTATATCACAAAAAACCGCATAATAAATTAATTAAAAAATATTAATTTAATTACATCCCATCAATTTAATTATGTTTTTATTGAATTAGAAATTAACAGTGGTGATATACCATGAAGAAAGTATTTGTACAAGAGTGAATAAATCCTCTCGAGTTATCCTATTTTTCGAAAAATTCAAGACCCCATCATTATTATTTGGTTCCCCCAAGCTTTTGTGGAATTGGGTAAAAAAATAACTAACCAATATATCGAAGGCTAGAGGAAAAATAGAAAAGAATACAACCAAGGCTAGCAGGTCTGAAGGTTTACCTTATGGTTTGAATTGCACCTGATGACGTCAAATTTTGACCAAGAATGGGGAAAATATCCCACATGGGAAGGGGGAAAGAGGGTATCATGTTTGTGGGTTATCCTAGGTGAATGGAGAAAGTAAATGTGGTTAAAATTATTTAATTGATGGAGGGGAAAAAATAGTTTTCCCCTTTTAATGATCCACAATATTTGGTTGCATGGTTTTCAAAAAAAATCACCTATTTTTCTGATTTTTTTTAAAAATATAAAACCCCTATCATGATATTCATTATCTTGCCATACGATTTCTAAATCTACGATCCTATAAAAAATGGACCGCATGGTTAATCTTCATGTTACAACTAGTCATGCACCCACATGCTCCATGAGATGCACCTTTCTAAAACATTGCATTCAAACCTCGAAACCTTGGGATACTATCAAAACCACTAATGAATATTCCAAGCCTAAAATATATTTTAAAACAATATTTATATTCAATCCAACCATCAAATAATCATTATGAAACTCTGATCAATATTTAAACGATCTAATAGATTGAAAATTAAAATTCCATCTGAAATTTCCAACTCGAAAAGCATGAGACATTAAAAATTACAACACCCTAAATAGTTGAGGTCAATAATGAAATATAGGGAATTTCAAAATTAAACTCATCTAAAAATTATTCATGTTTAGGTTTTATAAAACCCCAACTTCTATGAATTTCTCAACTGCAATATTTTATTTAATATCAATTTCTTGTGAAAAATAATCTCAACTAAGTTACATTAATTTTATTTAGGAAACAGTTCGGGTTAAAATTCAAAAATATCATTCCCAAAAAAAAATACAGTGACTTTTCTATTTACATTTCAAGGTTATGGATGGAAAACTGCATTTCAATCTTATTGAAAAGAAACTAGAAAATTAAATATTAATGCAACTCCTACCAAATTAGTTAACACATGATTTTCATTTATTATATAAATTTTGGATAAACTCATCATCTTTTAAGGGATCGATATATAAAAGCTATCTACTGATTTTAAAATCAAATTACACTACTTTTTCCTCTTTATTAGAATCCATTTCATATGATTTAGGGTTTTGAATTTGAAAATATTGAATAACAAATTTAAAATTTGTTTCAAAAAATTCATAACCATGGATTTACAATTTATTATACACTAGAAAAATAATCATAACTTCATGTTCATATTTGTTTCTTATTATTTCATAAAAATGGGGTGAATTGTTTTCAATATTTAAATTATCATATTCACATTTCTGACCAACCCACTAATGAATAGGTTCAAAACATATAAATTCGATAGTCTTAGGTGGAATTATAAAAATGGTTTGATCTATTTATAATTTCTCCTTTGAAACCTATTGGTGGTATTGGTATAGATTTTTCCTTAAAATTTCATCAACATTGGGATCTTCTTGCCTGTTTGTTTCCTATTCTTCTTCTTATATCACTAAAATATGAATCATATGTTAAAAAAAATCATTTTCTTCACTCATCTTTCCAATTTTCATTAGTTTTTTTATTTTATTACCTAACTACCATATTTCAACTCGCAATTTATTCACTATTACATTGTGTAATTATTCATATTATTAAAATTTAAAAATACTTTTCTATAACATATCTTCCAAACCTGATTAATCAATGGGTTAAGGTTCATAATACCCTTGGGTTTCTTCATAATGACAAGGTTTTGAGGCTGGTTATAGACACACTGCCGAGCAGTTTTCAAATAGTATGAAAAAAACACAATATATTTATTTTAATTCACCCCATCCCCTTCGATATTCCATTTTAAATCAAGAATAAAATTTATATAATTTTTTATAGAATCACCCAAAGAAGAATTTTAAATTCAACACCAAACCATGAAATAGGTAGAAAAAAAATTTTAAATATTTTTAAATATTTTTCATTCATGTTTTTTCCTAATTTTAAAAACCTATACACTATCCACATCTTCCCCAGTAATGAGACTATAAATTTAAAATATCATGGAATGATCATTAATGTTCCAATATAATTGTGTTTTATATTTAATAAAAAATTATAATAGTGGTTAGGAGGGTTTATCCATAGGAAAGGTGGATGAGATATTCTAATGGATTTATTATTAATCTAAACTATAAGAAATACAGAAGATAATAATGAATTTCATGTGTTAATACTATGAATGAAATAGATATGATATTAAAATGAAGAGAGAAAGAGGTGTAAGATATGTGTTAGGTATGACATATTTCAACAAGTTAGAGTATGTAGTAAGAGATTATGGGGGAAATAAATTGATGATACTCGATGTAATGATGATGTTCTTGATATTATAGATTAAAAAAACATAAAAATAGTGAATTCACTAAAAAAGTATTTATCTCCAATTTTTGAGAACTCATTTAACAAGTCATATGATTCAATCTATCAATTAAAATAATAGGAAAATATTCCTAACATCTTTGTAATTGATTTTCTTCATTTGATTCATCACGAAAAAAATAAGAACTATATTAGAAGAAATAATTACACGAATTTTGAGTTAGAGTTTTGTAGTTTAGTAATGCTACACAAGAATTAATTATCATGAAAGATCAAGGAAATTCCATCAATAATTTATACATTGTAAATGTATGCAGAAATTGCGAGAAAATCATGAAAATAAACTATAGAAGATTCAAATGAAAATAAAGATGAAATACAAAAGATCAAATCACATAAATTTATTTCCATCTCCTCCTTTGATGAATCTTTTGATCATCTCCCAACAGAAATATCCATCCCACAGATTCAGATTGAAAGTGTCAGCTAGGACATTGGATATGTGCTGGATTGAAAAATAGATCTCCAATCAAGAATTATCTCTCCTTAGGTATTGTCTCCAAATTTATTTTCAGTTATTTTCAGTAAAATCATTGAAATTTCTCACATAATTATCTTAGTAATCAATTTTTCACAGAACATGTCTGGTTAGTCATTTCATCCAATGACCTACATGATACCTAAGTTGTTCCATTAAAAAACATGACATATTCACATTCATTCAATTTTAAATTCACCTGAAAAGATATCAAAGTTGATTAATCATTATTTGATTTCACTTTCACTACTTAACAGATGGAATTTAATTAGTCATGTTCTCTTAATCCCTAACCATATTTTGGTTCAACTTCATCACAAAAATATGGATATTAGGTTATCATCATTCTCAAGTCTATATCTTGTCCATCCATCATTCCTTTTAATGAATCAGGATCATGTTCATATTTGATGAATCAACGAGTGATGTGCAATTCATCTTCAATAAACTCAGTACAATACAAAATCACAATTTAGGGGTGTGGTTAATCATTGATCAATGATATTTGGTGTTCATGACTCATCTATGACAATAATAGACCTAATATTAGATAGTGTAATCTGAGAAAATGTTCTTATCTTACTTTAACAAATTTCAATATTCATAGAATCAGGTCTTCAACTTCTTCAATCTCAAAATAAAATTGTCTTCGATGACTCAGAAAAATAGGTGATTGATCTCCATTAGATCAAAATCAACAGATTTAGATATCTCGAGTGCACTAAATTCCTAGAATCAGCAATTGGATTTAGCTCTCCTATGAATACTCTTAATATTATTTGGATAGAATCACAAATCTCAGTTCATGTGTGCGCTTAACCGAAGATAATAACATCTTTAACAATATCGGCACATGTTTGAGGTGTTGTTTAGTTCAACCCCAATGTTATTATTTTTACCTTCTTGTTCAATCCACATTTCCCTTTCATATAAATCTGTAAGATCTTTTTTACAATCTTTACTCCATTTTAAACCAAACTCACCTTTAAGATTCATCCACAAGCTTTGGTCATTTATAATTTTATAGAATATAGAAGCACAATTCATCAATCTTAAAGACCGTCAACATTGGTGGGAAACATTGATCGACATGATATTCATTATAATCAAATTTTAACGTAGATTATTCATCCTTGATTTTCATCTCAGTTGTGTTATCAATTGGTGTTTAGAATATGATTGACTGTCTAGGAATAGTAAATTGTAGTCAATGTTGTGTAGTTGATATCTACAATTCATGGATGATTAATTTGTTACGTTGAAAAATATTTTTGTTTTACATATATGATTTACTTCAAGTGTACGCATTTCAAATTTCCTAATTGTTGTTGATTGCATGATCCTGTTAGTCAATTGCCTTTACTGATTATCCAACACATAAAGAAATCGTAAAAATAAAATTTACAAATTAAATAAATAACCAAATAATTACAGAAATTAAATTTATGAAACAATAAATTTTATTCTTAACGTAAATCCCAAATAAAATTTTATAATATAATAACAAATTAAAAACAATAAAATTTATAAAAATCATTAAATTAAAAAATCCTTAACAACTAATGATAAAAATTTATAATGAATACAATTATATGTTAATTAAATTATTTATTAAATTATAAGAAACATGTAATAATTAATAAAAGTAAACAATTATTAAATAATAATTATTAACAACAAAAGATTCAAACTATATGAAATTTACAGTAATTAATTAATAAATTAATAAAAAAGTCAAATTAATATAAAATAATATTAACATAAAAACAATTAATTCAAAAAACATAAAAAAAATCAAAAATAAATTCTAAACTAAGAAACAATGGAAAAATTTGACAGATTATATAATTTAAAAACAGAAACATAGATTAATCAGAAAATTCATTTAGTTAACATTTTGTTTAGAAATTTTCTAATACATAATAATTAACAACTTTAAGGCATAATGAACATTAAAAACAAGATTAAACTACAAAAGCGATGTGGAAAAGGATATGTTTTAGTGGCCCCATATAATTTCCCAAAACATAATTAATTGCAATATCATAAAAAAATCCATTTTATATAACTACAATGAATCTTAAAGGAATGTTGTTATCCTACATAGCTTCTCAATCACACCTGAATCAAGGGAAATCATAATTTCCACCGAATATTGAAATAATCATTCATCTTATGTGAATGTAATTAGATTCCTCAATTCAATTGAAATTTGAGTTCCAATTCATGTAGCAAACCTAGTTAGATAGAAGTGGATTTAATGAAATTAACAAGAGACACATGATATTATCACTCTCCTATAGGTTAAAAAATTTAAAGATCCATTTTTCAATTCATTGATTCAAATAAAATGTTTATTTTATAAGTCAATTACTACCTTCTTTATCTAGGTAAAATATTCCATTCACCTTAATGAACACATTTGTGACTATTAAGGACATATTTTGTTTTAAATTTTTCTTAGCCATGTAATTTAAATACATTATGAAAAGAAACATATTGAAATTTTATAGAGGTATTACACACACACTCGGTGCCTAATGTCTTAGAGAATCTCTGTGGGGTCCAAGTTTCTCATTTTAATTTAGTTTCAAATAAATTATATTATTATCCTATGATATTACTCTATAAGATGTTTGATAAAAAATGTTATTCCCCCAGATGCCAGTAAAAAAAAATTTCACTCAAGATAATATTATAATACAACAAAGATCAATCTTATCTCAGACCCTTTCATAGTTTCTAAACAGAACATCCATAAAAATAATTTGAAATAACTCAACAATCACATTATTCTAGAAATATATGAATTAATTAAACCCCATAGTTAATATTACAATTACCACTCAAGAAGGAAACTGTGAATTTTTCTTTTCCTAAAACAATGAATCAACTTAAATACCTAGAATTGATGATTGAGGGGGAGAAATTATGAATTTTTTGGGATTTTTTATATGTTAATATTAAATAACAATTTATATCATTTATGACCCTCCCCGACAATTAAAAATAATAATTTCCCCCAATGTTTCATTTAATGGTGAAATAAAACAATAAAAAATTTTATTTTAAAAAATATATTCACTTTAGGAGTTCGAAGACATGTTCATGGGTCACAATGAAATTGAAAATTCATTTTCATTAATTTCCCTAACTTTTCAAAAATTGATTTTAAAAATATGCATGTTGTTTCCCTTATGAACATATAAATTTATTTTTAAATTAGATCAAACATATAGTATGTTAAAAAATTACTTTCAAAATAAGAAATATTATATAGTCTTTTAAATAAGGTTTTTAATATTTTTTAGAAATTTTTATCAATGGTAGTGATTCAAGTAATCATAACAACATAATAAGTTAAAGTGTATTCGATTAAACAAAATAAAAAAGTGGTATCATCTCCCAATACATAATTTTCATACATGATTAGATTTAAAAAAACATATAGAAAATAAAAATTTTAGTGAAAAATGAAATGAAATTAAAAATTACATATATTCATTAAGAAAAATAGATATAACTCCCCAAAAATCTATTTCATTTTTTCCTCATAGTTTTGAACAAAAATAAGCCTCATAATGTTTTTCTAATGAAACATGGTCTCTCTATGAAATTACGTGCAAATTTAAAATAGAAAAAACATTAAGTCCATGTGTTTAGAATTAAAATGATAAAAATATGAAAAAATGAGAGTGTGACAGTAAGCACCAGGTCAAGTGAGTAGGGATTAGTATTGATATGCACAAAAGGATGGAACGAAGAAAAAAATGGAGTGTGGTTATAATCACTAGGTAATTTTAACAAGGAAAAGGATTGATATGCACTAAAATATTTGGGATATTTTTTATTCAAAATAATAGAAACACCCAATAGAAAGCAATTTTTTATTGAAGCATGGGTTTCCTCCCTTAAAGAGATAGATTTGTAGTCCCAAACTGAACTTTCTTAGAAACTAACCATAGTTACTAGGAGGATGTGGTTTCTGAATTATAACCACCATATGTGTTTATCCAATTTATTTTTAATTAATAATTGAATAAAGTTGGATGTTAGACCACTACGGGAACACTTGACTCCATCCTAAGATTTAATATTCACTTAAAAACACAACCTTAAAAAGAATAATACCTTGTTATCTCAGTCAATAAAATATTTTAAAATTGAAAATTTTGAAATTATCATTAAGATAAAACTTATTTATTTGTGTTCTTAGGGGTGTAACATGACCCTCAATTATCTCCTCTACATCGATTACCTCAAAATTCTATAAAAAAGGTGCTCAAGTCTGAGTTCTCAAAAATTTATTTAGGAAGAGGTAGTTAAAAAATACTTGGAGCATTTTTTGAGACACTAGAAATCAAATATACTGCTTCTCCTAATTTATTTCCAACTTTGGAATGAATTTCACCATAAAAAATAGTTGTGTTCAATATTGAAATACATAGAAGTTCTATATAAAACTCATCTAGAAAACATTCAATTTTAGGATTTATAAAATTATGACTTCCTTTCATGAATTAATAAACTATAATCTCTCAATAAATAGTCAATTCATGTGATAAATAATCTCTATTATTTCATATTTTTTTGTGTTCAAGAAAAATTACATGTTTTAATTAGGAAATATCACTAAAAAATAAAAAAAAATTAATTTTTAATTTTTCCATGCCAATATTAAGAAAAGAGAACTCCATTTTAGTCTTATTGAAAATAAAAAAAGAAAATTAATGATTAATCTCAAACTTCCCAAATTGGATAATAATTTATTATTATTTATCACGTAATTCTTGGGGAGAATAATAATCAATGATGGGCTTGATGGAAAAATGTCCTGCGATGATTTTTAAATGAAATTCCATTAAATCTTCCTCAACATCAATAACCATTTAAAATGTTTTGTGGTTTTAAATTAAAAATTTAGAAGAGAACATTAAAAATAAGTTCCAAAAAATTAATAATAATTGATTTCTAGTTTTCTATACTCTTCCAACATATCCCTAACTTCATGTTCATTTTCGTTTCCAATTATTTCAAAAAAACTGCGTGAAAATGTTTCAAATTGAAATTCTCATTTTCATGTTTCTCCCAAAATCAAGCTACCTTAGGTCAAAATTTATGAATTTAAAAATCATAGGTGGAATTATAATAATGATTTTATCCATTTATATCTCCAATTTTGAATCTTTTTAGTGGTATTGATAAAACTTTTTCCAAAAAATTCATCAAAATTTAGCTTTTATTCAGTAATTTTTCATCTCCTTTTCACGTTCCTCTAAACTATCAAACCCCAGTTTAATCAATTCATTTTCTACAGTCCCAATTTAAAATTTCATATCATATTTTGTTTTATTACCTAGTTATTATGTTTAGACATGTAATTTTTTCACAGTTTCATTGGGTGATTCTTCGTGTTCATCAAATTTATCAAGAATTTTCTCTAACATATCATTCAAAACTAATTTATCCTTTGGTTTAGGTTCATAATAGCTTTAGTTTTTTTCATAATTATAAGGTTTTTGGGCCTATTAATAGAAAAACTACCACGAAATGTTCCCATGGAAACAAAAATAAACACAATACATTTCATTTTGTTTACCCAATCACCTTTGATATCCCATTTTAAAGAAACTGAAAAAAATTACATAATTTTCAATAGAAACACACAACTACATCCGACAAATATCTAATAATCAACAAATAAAAACTGAAACAAAATTTGAAATTCAACACCTAGTAGTGAGACATGTAGTATCATATTTAAAAAAATTTATTTATAAATTGATTGATTTATTTTATTTTATTAGAAATATATTTAAAACCATGGAAACTTGTCTCACCTTCCCCGAAAACGATGCAAAAATTTGACATGTTCGTGGAATGGTTGTTGAAAATTTATTTTGATTAAAATCTATAAATAAAACGTTTTAACATAGTTGATAGTAGTGTTGGACCAAAGAAAATGAGGTTGAGATATTCTAAGGGCATTATTTTTAATCTAAATTGCTTGAAACTAAGACCATAATAGAGTACGATGTATATGAACATTATGAATGAAAGTAATATGAGATGAAAATAAAGAGTGAAACATGTGCAAGATATGTTTTAGGTCTAACGTATCTTAATAAGGTAATGTAAAAATGGATAATTAGGGAAATTCAATTTTTGATACTCAACGTAATGAGGATGTTTTCATAAATATGGATTCAATATAACATTAAAATAGTGGGTCCACTCAAAAAAACTATCACAATTCAATGGGTTCTTGTTCATCTAGTATAATGATTTGATATATTGGTTAAATCCATAGGGAAAAATTAAAATATTGTTTTAATTACTTTTCTTCCATTGATTCATCATGAAAAAACCACTAAATTGAATGAATAAATAAAAATATGGATGAGTTTGAGTTTTATAGATTAAGAAAAAAGAACATGAATTTATTATCTAGTAAGATCAAGAAAATTTCTTCAAGAAAATAGTTCATATATATATAAATTAATTGAAATGCATAAAATAAGACAATTAAGGATTGAAAAGAAAATAAATAAGAAAGATTGAAAATATCCCGTTTCATATTAATGTTTGTATCCTTCTTTTTTTCTCCATATTTTTCATTCATTGAAGCTTCTACTCAAACTCTAGAAATATTCTAGTTCCCTTATCTTCAAAGTGAAGGTGTAAGTGGGGAGCCTGGATGTGAACCCAAATAAAAAATCTTTATTCGGGGGTGTTCTTTCTTTTAGATTCTAACTTCTCCAAAAGTGGAAGTGTAAGTTCGTGTCGTTCTTCAATAAAACCCCATGGTTCTTATATATCCCTCTCTATTTGAGAATCATCTCCCATTATATAAGTTTATAACTAACTAAAGCATTCACATTAAGCATAAAGGTGAGTCAAATTTATATTCGAGTAAAAATCGACGGAAAACATTGTTGAATTCCTAAAAATGGGAGACCTCAGATTCATCTACAGTGAATATTCGTTTCAAATAGATTCAACACTAGAACCATATTAGAACATAGAATCTTTATCCTTGATTTTTATCTCAGTTGTTTGGTTGATCTATGTTTATCATCAAATTGAATTTAGTGGCGTGGTTGATTTCATGTATTGTCGCGCGGATGATATCCTTAACACATGTGTGATTAGTTTATTACATTCCCAAATATTCTTTTTTTCTATACATTATTTATTTCAAGTGAAGACGTTTGGAATTTTATATTTGTGGTCAATTTCTTGAGTTTTGTGGTCAATTTCATATTCCAATATTTCAACCTTTAGATTGACCACAGATAAATAATCTACAAATTATATAAATAAAAAAATAAATAAAAAAATTAAATTATATTATTATAATTAAATTTTCTGCATAACATAATCTAAAAAAATTAAAATTAAATAACAAAGTAAACACATTGAAATTAAAAATAGTCATCAAATTTAAAAACCAAAAAATAATTAATTGATTGATTAAAACAAAGAATGATAAAAATTTCTAAAGAATAAAACAATAATTTATTGGAATTATTAATGAAATTATCAAGAAAATGTGATATTTAATTAAATAAAACGATTATTAAAATAATAAAATATTAAAAACAACAGATTTTAAATAAATTCAGTTTACATAATTTAGTTAATTAATTAATAAAATAAATAAATAAAAATATTAAAATTAACAAAAAATGCAAATTAATTCAAAGCATCCAATATAGAAAATTAAAAAGAAACTTCAAATTAAGTAACAATGGAAAATTTCAGCAAATTAAATAATTTAAATATAAAAACATAGATTAAACATACAATTATGTAACATTTATTTATAAATTTTACTTAACACAATAATTATCCACTTCAAGGAATAATTAACATTAAATCCTTATTAAAATATAAAAGCGATATGGAAAAGGATATATTTTAAAGGCTACATCAGCTACTAATAGAAAGAGATTGTATTCTCATTCCATTGTATACTACCATCTCACATTGTTGACATGATTGATTTTAGTTTTAAAGAAATTTTATTATGTGCCTCATGTTTCCAAGAATATTATTTTTGTATCATGTTTAAATATGGATGAATTTATTTTCAACTATAAAAATAATGGTTTTTAGTTTTATAAAACAAAGAATATGTTATGGTATGGAACGACTGAATATTGGTATTTATGTATTTTATTAAGAAAAAAATATTAGTTTTTGATAAGAAAACATATATGTTTGAATCATACGACTCCCAATTATGGAATGACCATCTTGGCCACATAAACAAGAATCGTTTTATAAATATCTTTCAAGATGAATATTTTTAAACTTCTGAGAGAAATCCATTTGATAGATATTATGCTTGTTTATAAGGTAATATTACCAAACCACCATTCAATAGTCAAGGTTAATTGTCCACCATTCTTCTATATTTGGTACACATTGATGTGTGTTGACCTTTTCATGTAGAGGAAAGTGGCTCATACTCACAATTCATTACTTTTACCGATGACTTGGGTAAGTATATTTATATCTACTTAATGAGGTACAAGTATAAATTCTTTGAGATGTTCAAAGACTCCTAGAATGAGGTTGAGAATCATCATGGTAAGAACATCAAGAAACATCGATTGAATTGAGGTGATGAATATCGTAACCAATACATTGTTGACTCTCTATGGGATCATGGGATCTTATCTCAACACACTACACAAAATACACTATAATTGTATAATGTTAGTGAAGGGTGGAACCATACCTAGTGAGACATGGTAAGGTCAATGTTCAATAATGCAAGTATTACGTTATCCTATTGTGGAAATGCATTATATATGGTAATATACTTACTAAATTTGAGTAAAAACTAAAACAAAAAAGGTATTACCTTTGAGTTATAGAGTATAAAGAGACATGTTTATTATAATATTCATGCATGCGGGTGTGAGGTATTTGTTAAGGCTAGTTGAAGAAACAAACTAGAACCCCAAGTTACATAATGTATCATTATAGGGTATCCTAAAGAAACATAAAGACATTATCTACAAATCCTTTCATAAAAGATTGTAATTGATGTACAATAAGTCATTTTTGCTTGAGAGGGATTGCATCATGAGGGGGGATAGTGGGATCCAGATAGAATTTGTTGAAGATGATGATCAACATAAACAAGATTTTGTATAAGAATCGATTCCATATGTCCCTATAAAAGATGTTTTCTAGAAACATATGTATTGTGTATGAGTGATTGAGAGGGAAAAGAAATATAGAGATGTTTCTTTTTGGTCAGAAATGATAGTGATTGATTATTCGATAAAAATGATGATAATATATTATATATGGTGGGAATTGAGATCTCAGAAGCAGGATCATGGAAAAAATCCATGAATTCTCAGATGGATTCTGAATATCAAAACCATGTTTGGGTTTTGATCGATTCACTAATTGATGTAAAAAAATATGGGTGTAAATGGGTATTCAAGAGAAAAATGACTTGGAAGGTAAATTTAATACTGATAAATCATGGATAGTGGCTAAAGGGTTTAGGAAACATCCAGGAATTGACAACGATGAATCATTTTCTTCGGTTTCCATGATTATGTCCATCAAAATTTTAGTTACAATAATTGCTTTCCATGACTATGTGATCTGGAAAATGGATGTCAAGAAAAAATATTTTTATTAGGAACTCTTAATAGGTGTTTATATGACATGCCCATAATTATTGTTTAACGATAGTAAATGGAATTTTTTTTGAAAGTTTCATAGACCCATTTATGGACTAATGTAAACTTCCAAGTTAGGGAACATTTAATTCGATGAATCCTTAAAAGAAATTTTTTTCAGTAAGAATGAATGTGATCAATGTTATTACAAGAGTTTTATTGGGATTCAAATTGTTTTCAAAGTATAGAATATTGATGAAATATTAGTAATTTTAAATGACATACTATCCTTATAAGAGGTTAAATCATTGTTGAGAAAGTGGTTCTCCATGGGTATAGGTGATGCATCCTATATTCTATGGATCTAGATCATTCATGATAGACCCAAGAGTCTTCTTAGACTATGTCAAGGAATATATATTGATCAAATACTGAATAGTATTAAAATGGAACAATCCATGAGAGTATTGGTTCTAGTGTCACATGGTATACATCCTTATAAAAAATGATTCCTAATATATAAGAGGAAAGTGTGAGAATGAGTAAGATAATATTTTTTTATGTGATAGGATCCACCAAGAATGGAATGTTATATACAATGTTTCATGGTACCTATTTTTTGATAATGGTAGGAAGATATCAGAAAAATACAGGTGAACAACACTATACTACTATTAAGTATATCCATAAGTATTTAATGCATACTAAGGATATGTTACTTGTTCATGGAGGACATGGAGAACTATTAATCTAGGGTTATAAAAAATCTATTTTTTAGAAAGATCATAATGATATGTAGTAATTATCTAGAAATTTATTTTGTCTCAATGGAGGATCTATGAGATAGAAATGTTTAAAGAAGAAAGTATTCACTAATTATACAACAGATTCAAAGTATATTGTGGTTTTAGATGTAACCAAAGAAGTAGTTTGGAAGAAAAACTTTTTCTAAGATATTGATGTGGTACTTAGTAGTAAGTATCCTTCATAGTCTATGGGATACCACTAGAGTAGTGGGTCTTTCGAAAGAGCCTATTTCACACCAAAGAATAAATCACATACAAAAGATGTTTCATCTCTTGAGGGATGTTTCTCAATGAGGTGAAGTTGTGGTGATTATAGTATAAATAGAGGAAAAAATGTTAGACCCCTTAATAAAGGCTTTATCTCAAGAGAGAAATGATTATCATATGAGCGTTATCAAATTGAAAATGTTTTCAGTTGGATTTATATCAAGTGGGTTTCTTTTAGAGTTTGTTCCCTAAAAATTACTTGTTTAGTAATTGATTAAATGTTTTTATTATTAAATAAGTTTTCGTATCACCCCATGAATCTTATTCTACATAATATATTTTTATGAAAATCTCAAAAGAAAATATTTCACACTGAAAGGTTAGATCATTTCACTACTATGATTAGAACCATGTGGTCCCATGACATTATTCTGAAACATTATTCAATGGTCATATGATATATTCTAATGGTATATATGAAATATAGTCTATCAGAGGTGGGAGGATCAAAATACATTAAGAAACCTTTTAATAGTGTTTCCCATGTTATTTTATAATATAAAAGGTTATAGGAACAAATCCATCAATAGGAAATCCAAATTTTCATTATTTTATTAGATCTCCATATATTTGTATGTCTATATTGATCCCTATACTTTAATATTATCTTAACTTTTTATCATGACTCATGTACTTTTATGTATTGATGAAAATTATGACAATATAAATTTTCAATGATGTAGGATGTGTTCGGTGAGTGGTGACTAATATATCATTGTTTGATAATGTAAGAAAGGATTTATCCATTTTTTCTATTGATGATTTTTAATATCCTATAACCTTTTATGGGAATGGAATGACCTAAATAAATATAGGGCCATGGTGTTCGGAAGGTGAGTTTATTTTTTGTATATCAAATAAAAAAACATTGAGTATATAGGTTGATATACCCATCATGAAACCTGATTGATTTGAGATAATATGATGAAATTATTATATCAAATGGTAAAAATTCATAGGAGGTTGTGTGTTGTTGTGACATTAACATCATTCTTTATAGATTCATTGGAATCTTTGTAGATGAAAACCTTGGCCTTTAGGGGGTTATACCTGATGCCACTGAGAAATAGTATTATGTTAGAGTTATTTCCGTAGAACCATCTACACAGTACTTTATATTAGAAGAATATTAAAAGGATTGAATATTAATATAAATATAACAGTCACATTTACTTGTATATCTATTGTACAACGATGTTTAATTCAGATATTTAAATAAACACGTATCAAGAATATAGTTTGATGACACTGATACACAACTTACTTTATGTAATATTGATATAAAGGTATTATATTATAAAATGATCATTTATATGTGGTTTTCATCATTAGTGAATTATGGTTTTTTTCTTTGGTGCCTCATCCAAATGCTATATTGTAGTGTTGAAATTTAGGTGATCCTGCAAAATTCCAATGAGAAAGAGTCACAGAGGGTCACGCCCTATGTTTTTTCATTAATATCTATTCAATTATATCCGAATATAATTAATGGAATTAATATTTTTGACAAGATAGAGGGAAAATTTTATTCTTGTTTTCTTGGCCGCATAAATTAAATAAATATTTATTAATCAGACAGTGAATAAAACTTATACATTTATTTCACTGAATATTTTTAAAAATACATATTTGATGGTTTGTTGGTAAAATATCTATTTATGAATAATGTGTTTATTTGGCTATTTAATGAATTTAAAAGAGTTGTAATGGAAATAGGCCATGTATGGGGAAAAATATTAATTTAGAATCTAGTTAAATAATATTTTTTACTGCACAAGTTATCACATGCTTCATAATATAATAATAATATTATTATTATTTTGGTATAGGGGTTTAATAAATATTATTAAATTATTTATGAGCCTACATGAAATTATATAATATGTTAACCTAAACCCTAGCCCTAAAAATAGATTTTTATGTTTATTTGGTAGGGTTGTTTAAAAATTGATAATATGATATCATTATTCATAAGATATATATATATATATATATATATATATATATATTGAATATCTCATCTCTTCTTCTCAAGAATGAGAACTCCATCAATAATAAAGGATATTGGCGTGATCAATATGAACAACAAAATATGATTGTTTCACCACACTATCTCAAGAAATCAATTGAAATTTCTTGGAGATTAATGAATCATGTGAGGATAACCACTAGAGGGATTCTTCACTTGGATCCTTAAAGATAAACGATGTTATTTCAAAAGGGTTTTTAAAAGATAAAAAAATTCACCAAAGAAAGGATTCTACGACGAGGTAATAGTTTCATCCAATCATAGATAAATTAATTATAAAATAAACATTCCTTCTCATCATTTGGGGTTTTAGGAAACTAAAAATTAAAACAAATTTTCATTTAATATCAACCAATGTTTCTTTAACAATAGTTAGAAACATCAAGGGGTATCATAGGAGTCACATTTTAAATTTATAATCATTTATTTAATTTTTTATCAATAGGAATAATAGTGTTTGAAATTTTCATTTCATATTAACATTCATTTAATATAATTTGAATTCACATGTTTTCAACATTTTAATTTCATCAATCAAGATTTACAATTTCATAAGTACAATTATATATTAAGAGTGATCAATGAAACTATTGGGCGGGATCAAGAAATATAGATGGATAGGATTGGAGAAAATGGCGTGTAGCCAAAACACACATCATATACCCATGTGCACTAGACCTAGTCGTGTCATGGGACACAAGGTTTGTCGAGAAGTAATTACACACTATTGGCACCAGAAAACGCATCACCAAATTTTTTCCAAATACTTCCATGAACGATCCATGATCGTAGTACATTTATCAATATTTGATTTGGTAGGTCGTAGGGCCCGAACGGATCCACGGATTCGGAGTTATGTACATTTGATGTTGGGCTGAAAAACTGGTTCGCAATGCCCATTCGTGAAGCCCCCTCCGTGATCGCGGAGCGCTGCCGCGAAGAAATGAGGCAGGATCCTCAGCGAACCCGGATGACGTTCGCGACGCGCCGTGAAGACCCGCCACCAATCACATGAGGTGGTAACTCTCCGCGAACTCCCTGACGTTCGCGAACCTTCTGTGAATCAGAGGAGGCGGTACCGCTCCGCGAATCCGGTTGTCGTTCGTGACCCGCCGCGAAGCAATCGAATTCCCCCTTCTTGTCGTGTGAGCTTTGATTCACGTCGCACCTTTCCTATAAATACCCATCTCGACCCCTTCCCCGGACTTCCATTTTTTCTCCCCTTGGGCGGCCGATCTCCCAGTCCGCAGAGCTCCGCTTTGCAGCTCTGCGAGGCCATGCTCCGCGAGCAGCTTCCTTTGCTTTGCTGCTCCGCGAGCCGATGCTCCGCGAGTCCATGCTTCACGAGTACTCTACGAGCCACTCTTGCTCCACAAGACATCCATGCTCCGCAAGATCCCTCTACTCCACGAGCATCCCTTACTCCGCAACAGGCCATTGCTCCGCAAGATCCCTCTGCATCATGAGACCTTTGCTCCGTGAAGCTACTTCGCGAGACCTTTGCTCTGCGAAGCTACTTCGCGAGACCTTTGCTCTGTGAAGCTACTTCACGAGTCCTTCGCTCCGCAAAGCTACTCCGCGAAGATCTATCCTTCATGAGGCTCCTACCTTCTCACCCACTGGTCTCTTCTCTACTGTCACAAACCCCCAATAAAAATGGAGAGTCGCACCGTGAGCTTTTCGGGCCGAGATGTCGGGATATTCCATTGCGCCCCTATGTGCATCCACCATCAGCTTATGGATAACAGTGATTTGAGATACTCCTCCACAGACCATGAAACACCTTGAGTCGACATGTTCCTCTTAGATTTGTTCCCATGTCATGAGTTGAGTTTCTCAACATCAATTCTCCGAGTACCTTGAGTCGAACCATTCCTCAGGCAACTCTTCCAAACCCTATCACTTAGCTCCTACGCCAGGTGGAACCAGAAAGGGCCGCCCTCACGTGAGTCCCGACACCATCCATTACCAGGCACCTTATGCCTAATAGTCTTATCTACATGACTTTAAACTGTAGTAATCCCTTTGTTCCAATCATAGGATGCCTCTTGCTCCAAATAAGAGATGCCTCATTCTCCACGCATGAGATGCAAATAGTCCTATCTATATGACTTTAAACTGTAGTAATCCCTTTTTTCCAAAAATAGGATGCCTCTTGCTCCAAATAAGAGATGCCTCATGCTCCAAGCATGATATTTATAGTAGCTCTATCTACATGACTTTAAATTTTTGTAATCTATTTGTTCCAAACATAGGATGCCTCTTGCTCCAAATAAGAGATGCCTCATGCTCCAATCATGAGATGCCAACAGTCCTATCTACATACCTTTAAACTGTAGTAATCCCTTTGTTCCAAACATAGGATGCCTCTTTCTACAAATAATAGATGCCTCATGCTCCAAGCATGAGATTCATAATAGTCCTATCTACATGACTTTAAACTATAGTAATCCCTTTGTTCTAAACATAGGATGCCTCTTGCTCCAAATAAGAGATGCCTCATGCTCCAAGAATGAGATGCCAATAGTCCTATCTACATGACTTTAAACTTTTGTAATACCTTTGTTCCAAACATAGGATGACTCTTGCTCCAAATAAGAGTTTCCTCATGCTCCAAGAATGAGATGCCAATAGTCCTATCTACATGACTTTAAACTGTAGTAATCCCTTTATAGGATGCCTCTTTCTCAAAATAATAGATTCCTCATGCTCCAAGCATGAAGTGCCAATAGTCCTATCTGCATGACTCTAAACTGTAGTATTCTCCCTATGTTTCTAACATAGGATTCCTCTTGCTCCAATCAAGAGATGCCTCATGCTCCAAGAATGAGATGCCTAATAGTCCTATCTTCAAGACATTAAACTGTATTAATGCCTTATGTTCTAGACATAGGATGCCTCTTTCCCTATACGAGAGATTCCTTATGCTCCTAGAATGAGATTCCAATAGTCCTATCTTCATGATTCTAAATTGTAGTACACCCTATGTTCCTAACAAAGGATTCTTCTTTCTCCATATAAGAGATGCCTCATGCTCCAAGAATGAGATGCCAACAGTCCTACCTACATGACTATAAACTGTAGTATTCTCCCTATGTTCCAAATATAGGATGCATCTTGCTCAAAATAAGAGATTACTTATGCTCCTAGCATGAGATGCTAACAGTACTATCTACAAGACTATAAACTATAGTACACCCTTTGTGCCAAACATAGGATGCCTCTTCCATTAAACAAGAGATGTCTTATGCTCCAAGCATAAGATGCCTAATGCCATGACTACATGGCATGATTCCAATGCCCCTTGGAGATATCCCGTTTGTGAACTAGAGCATAGGTGAAGGCCTCAACCCACTAGTGAGTTGGGATTCCCTCATGGCCTAACATGAGAAAGACATTACGGGCAGCTTCTTTCATAAGCCCCATTCACTTGTGCCGCTCCATAGCGGCACCCGAGAAGCTCCTAGCGTAAGCCCCATTCACCAGTGCCTCTCCATAGCGGCACCCGGGCAGCTTCATAGCCTAAGCCACATTCATCATTTCCACTCAATAGCGGCATACGGGATGCTTCCTACGTAAGGCCCATCCATGATTTCCACTCCATAGCGGCGCCCGGGCAGCTTCTTGTGTAAGCCCCATTTACTATTGCCGCTCCATAGCGGCATCTGGGCACCTTGCTTGTCTAAGATCCATTCACCATTACCGCTCTATAGCGGCATCCGGGAAACTTCCAGCATAAGCCCCATCCATGGTTACCACTCCATAGCAACACCCGGTAAACTACTTTTGTAAGCCCCATTCACCATTGTCGCACCATAGCGGCATTCAGGCAGCTTCCTAGAATAAGCGCCATTCACCATTCCCGCTCCATAGCGGCACCTGTGCAGCTTCTTTCGTAAGCCCCATTCACCATTGCCGCTCCATAGTGGCATCCGAGCAGCTTCCTTGCACAATCCCCATCCACCATTGTCGCTCCATAGCAGCACCAGGTCGGCTGCTTGCGTAAGCCCCATCCACCATTGTCACTCCATTCAGCAGTAAGCCGTTGTTACCATATGTAGCGGTAAGAGATTGACATTCTTATCCTGTGGTAAGACGTTGTAATCCTATCCAGCGGTATGCCGTTGTGACCCATTCACTGCCAAGGCATTGACATCCTCATCCATCCGTAATCAGTTGCGACACAATCAAGCGGTAAGCCATTGAAACCCCCAATCGGCGGTAAGCCATCATCACAAGAACTACTTGGACTTTGATTCCCCGCCACATAGATATGTAAGTAGCCTCTTTTGCTCAATCCCAAAACTATCATCATCCTTTTCCATGGGCCTCCATCCTAGAATAAGTCCCAGAACCATGGGCCGATATCCATGCGTAAGCCCCAATATTTCTTCTGGTCGTTGTCCTCTGTGTACACCCTGACTCCTCACCCCTTTGAACTACGCGGGTTTTGATCCCTGTCCTCCACACAGGGTACGTAGGAAACGTCCAAGAGGTTCAGTCCCAGCCAATGGTAGTCCATGGTGTCCCCCATCATGGGGTGAACTTCCCCTGATCCGCCCTCAGTGGTGTTCAGATCAGCCATTACGGTGTGACATCCCCCCTCCTAGGAGCGCACCACCTCAGATCTGTCCTCATTGGGCATCCTAATCTATCCATCTTCCAGGTATTCTCCCCTTGGGATATTCCAATTTGATCCGTCCTTATGGGATGTTCTGATCACCGTCATTCCATCTTCGCAAGACGTTAAGCTCACGGCCGACCTCGTGATAAACACAAGGTTCCTGAGGAAAACCTCGGATAACACGCCTTTGGCGTAACAGTCTCCGCAAGACGTTGAACTCACGGCGTACCCTGTGTTAAACACGGGAAGCTGAGGAAAACATCAGATACATGCCTATGGAATATGATTCCCCACATTCTACGTGGGATGCCTCGGGTTATTCACCCTTGATATGCCATATAATGAAGAAGAATAAAGGTTCCCCAATGTCCGTGCACCCAGAGATTCCCTTACATGCCTGATGTTGTCATCTACTCCGACCGAAGGTCGCTACCATGTCATGATCCCATGGAATGTCTTGACAGAAGTAGTGTAATTAACCAGTGTCCATGAAGATATGGCACCGGGAATGAGATTCATGAACAACGTATTAAATCTATAAGGGAGACCTAGACTAGGTGATGAGTTCTGAGGAGAAATCCACATGAAGTAAGAACCAACATCCCATCATCCCGATATCGATTAAGGAGAAGACGTCCCAAAATAAGGAACGGATGTTGCCCGCCCTTGGAAAGCATGAATGTGGGCAACAGCCGCGCGTCCTCACATATGGATGTGTGCGCCCCGGAGAAAGCATCGGAAACAGACACGATGCATTTATTTCACACTGCCTATAAACCAATCTAACCAAGAACACAACATGTCAGATTAGATGGCGTGTACATGGCATACACAACATGTAGTCTATAAGGGTTAGTAGTTAAATTGGTAATTTTTTTTGTAATTATACATGGTCAAACCACATGATACCTACATACTATATCATTAATGATATACACAATCTTTAATAAGTGTGCACAATTTGTAGTTCATCAATTGATGCATCTAAAATATATACTATTACATTTTTTGAATTATGTGGACACACGACATGAGAGATACATGATGTTTAGCAGGTTTGAACTTATTGTGTAGTCCCAACTAGAAAACACATGGATTAATTCAGAAGGTTGTGTGTGAATAGGACAAGAGTGATACATGATGTGTAGTTGGCTTGTACACTTCATGTAATCTATCAAAGGTACACAACTGAAGCCCTATGCATGTTACTTGGGTACACATCGACTGAGTTAAATGGTGTGTAGATCATAAGTAAATATTGTATATCCTCTCAATAAAGTACATAATTAAATTTCATTAAATTGAATATTTTGGCATTAAAACCTTATTCTATTGATTTCCACCCCATGTATTTTCACTATTTATTAACTATTTTAAATAATTTTAAATGACCAATTAATTTATTTTATTATATTTTTTATTATTGGTTCTATCATTTATTTTCCATGAATTTTTTTAATTATAGATATCTCAAAATTAATTCATATGGTCATGAGGATGAAGTAAAAATAACTAATTAATGCAAGAACATTTATCTTAAGAATAATGAATGAATATGAAATTAATGTTAAAAAATTTTAATTTTACAAAACTAGTGCATGGGTTTAACCATTCATAATCATTCCAAAGAATTATGTATATTTTTCTATATTTAATTTAATTTTTTGCCTGTGTTTTCAATTATTTTATATTAAATTAAATATTATGGCTAGGGTGTCATCCCTCCCTCTATTATTATATTTGACATATATGTCCATGATTATTTATATAATCCCCATTAACCAATACTTTGGTTCCTATAACCACTATATGATTAATAAATACATGTAATTAATGGAGTATCCCAAGGCACATGGAGTTGGTTCAAGAAAGAACCACAATATTACAAACTCAGATGATGAAAAGGCATACAAGTGGAATTTTATAACTTGTTCCAAGACCAACATAAGGAATTTCTTCTATATACAAGGTTGATTTATTTTCCGCATAATAAACCAACCATTAGGTAAAATAATTGGTGGTCTTATTTTTAATTAATTAATTATTCCTATCTTTTATACTATTTATTTTATGGATTCAAGACCACAATAACATAAATTAATTAATTAATGGGAAAATATGGATTGTAAATAAATGTATTAGGCATAAATGTTTTATCCAACATGTTTAAATAAATATGTAAAATCATCTTAATATTAAAAAGTTATATAAAGGATAAAACAAGATAATATTTACACCTAATAAAAAAATTCCTAAATTTAATATTAAGTCATCAAGCCTTATGCCTTCAATATTAAAATAAACCCATAGTTTAAGTGTGGGTTCAAATTCCATCAGGGAAACTTTTAATTATCGTGAATTCATAAATAAGTTAATGTTATGAATTGAAAAAAAAAATTATTGGGATTAATATACTTTCTATGTCAAATATAAATTTAGATGAAAGTTTTGTGGAAATATACGTCTGGTTTCCTAGATTGGGGAGTTCAGTCAATGGGTCAAGGATCTGTAAGCCCGCAGTCGGAAAGGCCGCCTATCTAAATACTTTTTAGTAATATTTTGGTCCAATAACAAGAATATAATAGTTGAAATATTTATCATTTACCCAATAATTTTAGATAAAATATTCATTCCAAGTTCAATAGTGTGGGATTTTGATACTTTATTAAATTGTGAGAGAAATAATAAAATTAATTATTATTATTTCTCACATAAGTTTTATTCAAGTAAATTCTTAATCACCTTTTTTTATTATTGTATAGAATTGTAAGAAAATCATGAAAGTTGTGAAATCATTATTTATGGAAGGGTATGTCTTTAAAAATATGGATTTTCAAATATGGTATAATCATTAATTAAATTCATGATTAGCAAAAAGAATATATTAATTTCTGGAATCATGTGTTCTCGTTCTTCCATCCCAACAGGCGATAGAAGGTGAAAAAGATGCCTATAATAGATATGTTGAGGATGATTCCTAAGTCTATTGTATTATATTATCAACTATCCACAAGGAGAAGATGATTCTACATAATGACATGGATGCATACATCATAATATCAAATATCTATTATCTTGATAATGCGATGAAAAATCTAGAAATAAATAAGATTATTAATGCGCTATATTATGGTAAACTAGAAGAAGTAAATATAGCTACAGATCATGATATCAAAATGATGGGGTATATTGATCGATTATAGATACTTTGATTTCAATAGGATAGGAAATTATCCAATAATATTATAATATTAACTATACCAAAAATGTTATTCGTAATTGTCCAAGCCTGGATAAATGAAATGGATAAATAACATAGATTTTTTTTTCATGTTTCACCAAAAATATAAGGATGGGTTGATACCTATTTCTTCACCCATTATGGTTAAAAGTTTGAAAGAAAATTTTAAATATCCCAAGGATATTCTAAAACAAAAATATCATTTATGGGGTCCTTAAATTAATCAAATGATCCAAAGGTATAATAATTAAAAATTAACACTTTTCTTCATATGTTGAAAGAATAGACATTAGAAAAAAATTACAATGAACTGAAGAATAAAGGATATGAATTTAATTTAGGTATATTTATAAATTTTCTACTTTCCACTTGTATGTTATATAAAATGTTCTTACAACACAGATGAATTTAAATAAATGAAATTATTATTAATAGAACCATTACTGAGTGAACTCAAGAAGAGATTATAAAGGGTGATTTCTATGTAAGCCAAGGGAAGATAACTATTTTTTATTACCAGATTGGATTGATTCAATTTTGAAATATGTGTGATCAAAGCATTTATCTCAATTTCTGAATTAACACAAAGAGACATTATTTCATTTTCAGAATAAATGATTTTATGGTACGTAAATACTCAACTAACAATTTAGTTACTCTTGAATCACAAATATCCCTTATAATGGCTGATGAATATAATAGTATAAGACTCTTACCTGATTAATGAATGATATTTATTTTTCAAATAAAATGAAATGTCATTGGAATGTTTATACAAATAATAGTATTTTTGTATCAATTGAGCTAATTCACTAGATAAATAAAAAACTACTTATCATGTTTGAGATTGAAAAACCATTATAAATAACGGTATGTCACAAAAAATTTAGATTTAGTTCAACATGTCCATGTTAACTATTCTAAAGTTAAATGTTACTTTATATAAATCATGATATTTCTTTAATAAAATTTAGAATCTCTTAGGGAAGTAAATGTGTTCACTTGTTAAATAATAAGGAAACATTAAGATGTCTTATTGGAAAAAACTTATCCAAGTAATCATTGATCATACAGGTGAAGAAAAGTTTATCCCTAACTAACATTTCCATATATACTTAAATATCATGATGGTAGTATAGGGAAGATTAATGATGAGTATTACGTAAATATATTTCCAATTTTCAATATTTCATTCCATGACTTGTTTTTAAAATACAAGTGAAACAACTAAATAAATCCAAACCATATTTTAAATTTGATATCATAACAGTTGCGATATGATAAGAATATATTAGGACACTACAAAAAAATTAGAATAATTTGTTAAAAAATATCCTTAGATAAAAACCAAAGGTAAAACACTAAGTTGAGTATGATTTAATGATCTTATAGTCACTAATTATATTATAATTTAGTCAATATTTATTATATACTGATAGAGGGATCTCGTCTATTTCATGATAGTGGGAGCAGTCTTAACTTCCATGGGTTATGGTTTTGGATGCATATGGGTTGGCATAGGAATATTGAACTCCACTATGCTCATTTGGAAGAGTACTTCCACTAAAAAATATTGCTTTAGAATACAGATAACACAAGAAGTAGTCTATGTTCATTGTGATCAGTGTTACATATATTATTCATTCAGAATAAGGATTCATACAAAGAATAAGTAAATGGAAATATTCTATAGTTGAAAAGTATGAATAAATTTAAGTAATGGTCTCTATGTATCATGATTATGGGACTCCATATATTGAATGTTTATAATAACTTATATTGTTGCTGAGCATTCAATAGGAACTTGACTTGGATGGCATAAGATGGTACTAATATAGCTTGAAATATTATTGAATGGTTTAGTCTATGACAAAAACCAATTCACTAGTCATTGTGACTAAAATAATTTTATATTTATGTTGTTGAAATATATTTCTATGATCATTATATAAGGTAAATTTTTGTCAAGGCCACCTCATTTAGAGGAAACCTTAAAAAATATGTATGTAAGATGTGACCAGAAGAGGACCATATGGTATATGTCTAAAAGGAATAACTAAATGGGTTAGTGAAATAAATAAATACCTATAAGACATGTAGAAACCATAAATATATTTAGGAATAAATCATGAATAATGATCATAGTATTTCAATTTGTAAATGAATTAGAGATATGTGTCTTTAACTGGTTAGTTGTTTAACTATATGTTTTAATGATAAATATGTTGATAGCATATGAAAACAATTGACGTGTCTTACAAGTTTTTTAAGTATAATGAATAAAAATTCCCTAACATATAATTAAATTAGAAACCATGTTCTGGGGAAAAAGATAAACATAATAGATTAGAGAGTATCTTAAATCTATTCCTAGTACATATATTAACATAGTATTGAAAAATACAAGTTCATACAATTGAACAATGAATTATTATTAGAGTATAATCATTGTAATATAACATGTATGGTCATATGAAGACGTTATGGAGATTAGAATAATTTTCTAATCTTAATTTAATGGAATAAATATTGTGTTTATTGACATGTACTAAAATTTGATATTACATATGCATAAATAATGATATTTTAATATCACACAAATCTAACATCATTTCATACGGTTGCAGTTGTAACTATTAGATAGTACATGGAAAAGTAAAAATAGATGATTTCCTAGAATCTAGAGAATTCAAAATACTAGTAATCAAGGGAAACTAACACTTCTTTATATATGGTTCAATTTGACATAGTATCACAAGAACGGTTAAAGTAAAATGCATGAAAAAATTATTATAACCATTGGTTTCCATATCTCTAATATTTGAGTACATTGAGTCTTTTGATGTAGTTTAAAAAGTTTTTGTATAAATTTATGGTTCTTATTTTTGGTTATATAAAAATAAATAGATTTATCATTTTATGGTAAGATTTGACTATGGATTTAGTCTTGATGTTGGGATTCTTACATGGGAACTGTTAGGCACAAAGTGATTTTGGGTTGTATTTTTTCATTTTATCAAGATTTTTTGTTCATAATGTTTATGGATAATGTTGGTAATGTTTTTACAAGTAAAATCCTTCCCAAAGAGTCATAATAATTTTCTTTAAGAAATATAGTTTTTCTGAAACACTTTCTGGACAAAAAAAATTGTGGGAGCTTTCCTTATAGAGTTATTTAAGAAAGTTCTTTAATAAAATAAATTTTATATCATTATAATAACATTTACAACATGATTATTATATTCATGATAAATGATGTGTTTTTATAAGGAAATATAAGTCCATATTTTCAATCATACGAAGTTTAGTTTCCCTAGAATTTGTTTTTCAGAAGAGTTGGTTTTCTGGAAGAAAAAAATTAGACAACCATTATATAAGAAAACCATAGATCTATAATTTTATATTTTGTTTAATATAAGATAAATTGAAGAGAAAAAACACATTTTTGGAAGACCTTTTACCGGATGTACAAATATACATCTCACCAAATAGATAATTTATCAGAAAATAGGTGATGAAGAAATGTTTTGAATTTGTGTACTTGAAAACATAGGGGCATAAAAGTAAAAAATTTGAAAATTTTACTATAGGAAAACAAGGAGAGTTTCAGTTTTCTAAACCCCCATTAATAAATGTAAATTTTTTTTATAAAGATTGAGTTATGTTTTATTAAGTTAAAAATTCCAAACAAATAAGAATGTAATTTTTTATATGACGTTTTTGACATAAAACATATGGATAAAAATTATTGATAATTAAACACATTATTAGAAGACATTATATTAAGATGAATTTTATTTTTTATAAGGGGAAGAGTAGTGAAACTAACATTCTGAATAAACATTCTTTAAGAATGGTTTTACTTTAAAATCAAATGTTCCAAATATAGAACATAATATGAACCATGTCGGATGAGGCTGATTTTGTGTGGTTGTGATATATGAATTGTATAAGGAACATGGATTCAGACTTAATATCTATGAATATATAATGGGTGGTAACTCTATGCAGAAAGTCCCAACGGTAGAAATAGTTATCGAAGTTGGGATTCAATGTTTTAATAAAATATATAGAGGTTTGAGTTGTGAATTTCATAGAAGTAACTCTATAAAGGTTTAGTTACAATGTTCTACATAATAATGACCATATAGAGAATTATATGGAAACATGATCAAATGGATAAATTTTTATGAATCCAATTATAGTCACATAATTTCATGATTTTGCGAATAGTGGTATTAAAGGAAATCCATCAAATGAAATTTTTATAAGGAAATACATTAGACAAATATTTTGATAATATGACATAAAATGTATAGAGTTGAGAAATATAGAAAAATAAAATAATCTAGACTAATGTTTTTCTATGAATTCAATTGAAAAAAAGATTATTAAAATGACGAATAAATATAGAAAGGAATCTTGGTTTTTGAATAGAAATGATCTAAATAATGAAATTATATGAAAATCTAATATCACCGTATTAAGTCCTTAAATGTGATATTTCTAAATATGGTCATTCAAATTTTACTATCATATTGAGGTTATGAATCATTGTCAAAATTATTTAATATCAGGTTTATAGAAATTCGAAGAAAGGTGAATATGATTAAGTATTTCTTTAAGATTAAGGAATGTTTCAGAAGAGTATAGGAGAAGTTAAATAAAATTTAAATGGTCACGGAATTTGGAATATGAATTTAGGTGAGCGGGAAATGAATTTGAGTTATATAACCGGAATTAAAATCAGTTTTCTATTATTTATTACATTTGTTATATAAGAACCTATTTGAAAAAAAATCCAGGAATTTTTTATGCCGAATCCAAATAACTGACATGAAAAATATATTCTTCACATTGGTTATTTATAAAAAAACATTAAAAGGAAGTTTTCAGGTTCGTTACTTGAAAACATAAGTTATAATTTTTTAAAAACATTTATTTCATTTCCCAAGAATTGATTTTACTGGTCTCAGAGCTCAAACAGAGTTATGGATCAAAAGATATAGCCATCAAGAGTTTATCATATCTAAATTAAGTCTAAGATAATGCTAACTTCTAATGGCCATAACATTTTTATTCGTAACTCCATTTGAGCTCCGAGACCGGTAAAATAAACTAATGAAAAATAAACTACATGTTTGTAAAAAACTTTCATGTCAATTATTTGAAAACCAACATGAAAAAAGCCTTTTAACTTTAGTTATTAAATAACCAATGTAAAAAAAATAATTTTCACATCAGCTATTTAGAACTGACATGAAAAAGTCATGAAATGTAATTTTTTTCATCCGCTAATATGTAAATGACATGAAAAATCAGTTAAAAGTTTTGTATCTTTTAATGATGATTTTCATAAAACTGACGCGAAAGAGAATTTTATTATCTCACCAATGCAGAATTTTAATTTTTTAACAGCGTGACATTGAAATTTTCAATTGCCGCCTAAAATTTTTAATACAACAACTTATTTTACCAAGTCAATTATATGTTTTCATTATAATAATATAATTATTTAATGATAATTTCCTTTAACCATTATTATTACATTGACTCAACACATTTGATCTTCAACGTGAATCCACTATTTATTATTTTCCCGATCTCATCAAGGAATTTGTAATTATTTTTCCACATTTTTTTGTGTTTTATGATTAGTTTTCTTAATTGATATACGATTAAATTATTATTATTTTATTATAATGAATATTAATTCTTCATTTCAGGGTAAAACTAAAAATCCTTCTTTAGATTCTAAAATTTCTTCTAAGATGAAGCTTTGGTTTTCTCAATCGATATATCCTCATAAAAATTAATCTTTTGATGATCATAAATTTTTATCCATAACTCATTTTGAGCTCTACGAATTATCTAATTGAACATTAGAAAATTATATAATAGTTGATAAAAATTTATTACATATATTTTTCTAAACTGATGTAAATATTACTTTTCACATCGGTTTTTTATAAAATGATGTGGAAAAAAGCTTTTTTCAACAACTGATTTTGTAAAACAGAAGTTCTTTCACATCAGTTTTTAAAAAACTGATCATGAAAGTAATAAAAACCTATATAAACATTGGTTATTTGATAAACTATGTTATAAAACATATTTATAAAAATTTTCTCAAATACATCAACTTAAAACGGATGTTAAAAAGCTTAAAATGATGTAAAAATTGTTTTTGTAATAGTCGAGGTAGGGGAAGAAGAATAGGATATCAAAAAACATCATCAACCTAATTTATATGAAATTAAATAATGGAATGTGGAATGGTCAAACTATTAAATGTTGTAATTTCTATGATAAAGGATATCTAACTCAAAAATTTTGGAAGAAGAAAAATTATGAATATGATTTGAAAGGAGAATATAATAAGTCTGTAAAATAGACATGTAAGAATGATAAAGAAAAATTACCTCATAATAAAAAAAGAAAATATTATTAAGTATAATAAATTAGGGGGATTCCTCCTCTTATGATGAAACTTATAATGTAGTCAACTTCATTACTCCAGATAGAAAATAAAATCCTTAATCAAATAGTGATGATTATGGTTAAGATATTACAGAAATTAATTTGATTATAAAATCAAATATGGATGCATCACTTCAGAAAAATTATCAACATAAGAAGGAAAGAAAGAAGTTGATGAAAGAAGTTAATGAAATAAAATATTAGAATGGTGATTGAATAAAATAATAAGAGATAAATCTCAATGGTTTAGAGTTAAGAAAATGAAATATAGTGGATATACAAGGCATCTATGTGGCGGCTCCCTTTCCCCCTCGCATGGCTAGAGTTTCATTTCGACACATTCTCCTCCCCTGCTCCGAGATGGCTTAGTGGTCCTGGCATCGGCCGTTGGATATTGGTGCAATGTTAGCACGGCTCGACGGTGCTCCGGTGGGGTCTGGTTTGAGATCTTGGCTCGGCGATGCACACCTCGGAGCGGGTCAAGGATGGTCTCACATCGCATAGACGTGGCTTGACATCGGCTTCGGGATCTCTATTCAGAAATGGAGTGGCCCAGCGACGGATCTGGATTTCTCCTTTCTGGCGTGTTTGGTGTCGGATTTGGCGTGGTTCGGACGAGGGGGGGGGGAATTTCGGGTTCGTCTTTTTGAAGTTGGTTCTTCTGATTTGGGTTTTTTTGTTTCTTTTGATGGTTTTGATTTGGAGGTTCGGTTTTATCGGATGTGTCATCGCGGCTTTGTTTCAATATCTTGATGCTACTCTCCCCTTCTTCCTGTGACTGGATTTGGAATCAGTTGAGGGTGGAGCTACAGTTCAAATCTGAGAAGATTCATGCCCATAGTGGTGTTATTTTTTTAGTGTGGATTGGACCCCCTCAGCGGTGATGCTCCTGGTTGTGTTGTTGGAAAATTCATTCCTAGGTGACAATGGTTCGACTGCATGTTCCTTAGTTCATCTTTAGGTGGCTTATATGGTTACGGTGGAAGTAGGTGTGTGGAGCATGGTGGGGTTTGTCTGGGAGCTGCTCTTGATGATGGACGATTGTGAAAGGTTGGTTTGTCGTTGGACTTGATGGCATGGAACATGCCCCAAATGAGGAATCAGAGCTGGTGTTTAATCTTTTCATATCTTTTTAGATTTGTTTGTTTGAGAGTGTATGGAATTTTCCATCGGATTAGGAATGTGCTTTGACACAGGACAGTTGCTTGCTGAACTGACATGCATAGGTGGACTTTTTCACGATCAAATGCTAGGGTGGGGTAACTCCATGTTTATAGTCTTCTTTTTCTCTCTTCGACCAACAGGTCATGTAATGTTCAATGTCCATTAAGTCCGGGTTCCCCTCCTTTTCCCTTAAAAGGGGGTTTATCATCTTATAATAAAAAAAATTGAAGGCCTTCGTACCGTTGGAAGGAAAATGAAATATAGTGAGTTAGATAGTAAGATAAAAAATTTACAAATAAAAATCAACTAGTTATGATAATATCAATAGGGTAGAAACTACAGTTGTCAATAAAAGTAAACAAAATATGCTGAATATAGATGAACATGATAAGATTATAAATATTTTCAATGAAGGTCTTGATGAAAAGGAAGAATTATTAGTAGAAACATAATCTATGTTACTTAAAAAAAGTGATTAAATAAAGATGATATAAGTCTTCAATAAATAATTTTATGTTAAACTCAAAGCCACTAATGATGGTGAGAATATGGGTTAATTGAATCTTGTTTTTTATTTTCACAATAAAATAATGTACATATAAATCTACTTAAAATACATGTTTAATAGTTGAATTTTTTTTGGATATAATCTTCTTCTAAGAAGGACTAGAATTCATCACGAAATTATTTCCCAAAAAAACATTCACACATAGTTTTTTAACAGACAATAAAAATAGAGTTTAGAGTATTTTTTTATTAGTTTGAGATTTCATGGTTTAGAAGTAATTGATGGTGTTGTGGAGTTTTTTGGGAAATAGATTATCCATATAAGTACAATATGTCTCTTTCATAGAATAGGTATGAATCATGTGGGAGCTACAATGAACTGAGAAGTAAAAGCATTCCAAATAGTAAAGTTAAAAAATATAGCAAATGATAAATATTTAAAAATGAAAATTTAAATAAATCATATCAATTTACTAATTTTGAGAAAGAAAATATGGTTTTGAATGTTGAGTAAGGATATAATGAATGGTTAGTTTTTGGGATATAACAATTTTCCACAACAAAAAAGTTGACGGAAGCACGAAATTATTCTAATGAAAAATGAAAGAAATATATTTCTAAAGATGACCAAAATATTTGATAAATGATTATGAACAAATGGTGATTTGAAAATTCATAAAAGTGAATGAGATGTAGGAAATATGGGCATGATATATAATTTTATTACTACCTTTCCATCCCAAGAATAAATAATGAATATAATGATACAAACTCAATGTAATTTTTTTAATGATTAAGAAATGTTGATATAATTATATGAATATTCTATATAAAAGAAAAAACATATTGAAAATATGTTAATGGTGAATAGAAGAAAGAAAACGCATAAAATAATGAAAATTAAAGTGATACCATTGAGGGGGATAAAAATTGTTGTTGTGGTATGAGTATCTTAATTATCATAAAAACGAATATAATGATGTAAAAAATGAGATATTTTTGATGTTGTTATTATACACATTAAATATTTTTATATAATTTTTAATATGGGTGCAATATTTTCCTTAAAAATTATTTTTTAGATTACACTGAATTCATAGATATTGGAAGAAGCCTAAGGAAAGTAAAATATAAAAGTTCTGTTATGGAAAACAATTACAACCATGATTATTCACTCTTGTTTTCTACATTTGGTTCTCCCACATAAACATAGAGTTTTTCGTTAAAGGAAAATTGAAAAGAAACTTGTGTGATACTAATTTTCTCTTAAATAAAATTTACAAGATTCCTTGATAATGAAAGATGATTAGAAATGGCTATTTTGAAATTGATTCTCAAAAGGGGGGGTAGAAAATTATAGGGAGAAATAATCATTAAATATCATATAGGTATAAATAGTTTCATACACATATTGATTAAGATGTTTCATATTTTTATGGGTATTGAAAACCAATAAAAATGAAGATATTTTCATGCCCAATGTGAGTTTTAGTTGAATTTTTTTCAATATATCAAAATAGTTTGTCTTTGAATGTTTATGTATAAAGTTGGTAAAGTTTCTTAGAAGAAGAATTTCCTTATGAAGGTGGTGTAAGAAATTTTCTTAAGAAAACCAGTTTTCTGAACACACATTCTGATGGAGAATTTATATGAACATTTCTTATAGAGGAATTTAAGAAAGTTATTTAATAAAATCATATGATTCTTTGATCCTTGATCATTGTTTCCAACATCCTGATATATTTCGTGACACAGGATGAGTTTCTATAAGTAAAAAGAAGTCTAAATTTGTTTTCATACAAAGTTCAGTTTCCAGAACAAACCTTCAATAAGAAGATTTGATTATTTAGAAGAATAAAATTAGACAAAATTTATATAAGATGACTATAGATTTTGGATTTTAGAGTTAGTCGAATAGAAGTTATACTATTGTGAAGACTTACACTTACGTATGAAAGTTTAACTGAAATATAAAGTTTCAACTCATGGTATAATGAATTTTTAAGAAAACTGGTAACGAAAAAAGTGTTAAATTTCTGTGTGAAAACGGACAAAGAGAGAAAGTAAAAATAAGAAAATTCCTAGATGGTAAAAAAATTAGAGTTTGAGTTTTCTGAACACACATTACCACATGAATAATTTTAGATACATATTCCATATGAATTTGGAGTTCTAATATATAATGGATGAAATTCATAATGAATAATAATCAAGACTTTTGGATGATGTTTTTATATGAACAATTTTGAAAAACAGTTTTTAAAATAAGTCACCTAATTTGATGATGTTCTTATATGAATAATTTGATTTTCATATAAGGGGAAGTGTATTGAAACTAGCATTTTAGATTAACTTTCTGTAAGAATGTATATAAATTACCATCATATCTTCCAAAAATATATCATCATATGAACCTTGTCAAATTATCTTGAGTTTGTGTGATTGTAAAATATGGGAAGTCCAAGACATAAAAAGTTAGAATTAATATACATAAAAATACTAAGGGTTATAAATCAGTTAGAAAATTAACAAGGGATGAATTTTTAATCAGAGTGGGGACATAAAGTGCTAACGTAAGATCAAGAGGTTATTGTTATGAAATTAAAATAGTTGACACTAAAAATATTTATTTACAATGTTCTATTAAATAATGAAAAGAAAAATAATTACATACAAACATGTTCAGATAGAGAAAATGATGAGAATTCCATGTTAGCTACGTAATTTTTAGAATTTATAAAAATAGGTGTTGAAGAAAATCCATAGGATGCACTTTTATTAAGTAAATAAATTATAAAATCATTTTGGGGAATCTTACATATAAATTATATAGTTGAGAAAGTGTGATTAGATAGATAAATATTTATGGCTATTCTTTTATAAATTCATTGAAGGAACAATGATTATTTTAATAGAGAATGAGTGGAGAAGTGAATATTGGTTTTTGGAAAAACAGGCACTAGAAATATAATTTGTAAGAAAATTTAAAAACACCATGTGAATCCATTAAATTCTATGTTATTAGAGTTTAAAATACAAATTTCTTTATCTTTATGAGGTTAATAATGTTTTCTAAAATGATATAATTTTGAGTTTAAGAGAATTTGATGAATATGGAAGATTATTGAGTAACCTAGAAGTCTCAATAATATTAATGAAGTGTATGAAACCATTTCAATGAAATTAAAATGAGTGGGAAATTTAGATTTTGAATTTGGGTGAGTGGAAAATTTATTTAAGTTCTTAACCATATTACTGAGATCCATAACTATATAGAGGAGTGAAATTGCACATGTACATAACACTATTTATACATATAATCATCTAAAACTTGATAGTTTTTATGATAGGTTGGGTTACCAACAGTGTATGTTTTCTAGATTCAGTTAAGATACTAGATATAGGTTTAGATATAGGGAAACTAAATGGAGGATTGGATAGAGGAAAACTAGATATCAGTTTCGATAGAGGAAAATGGTATGGACAATTAGAGAGATACAAACCGAATGGATGATTAGTTAAATAAAAATTAAACAGATACATTAGATGTACATTGGTTGAGTGATTTTATGTAAATTTTAGAGAAACATAGATTTATTAGATCCAGTTATACTAGATATTATGAGGATATTTTGACACAAAAAAACAATTTATAGGGTTTTTTAAATCGTGAAATTCATAGATAGATAAATTTTATCCATCTTTCTTATGAAGAAATTGAATTACATTCTAATGTGGATAAAAAAATATGAAATAAATGAATCTCTTAGTTTGGTGGTATAACCAGTTACTCAAAACTCTTATTGGATGGGGGCATAACTAGTTGGTCCATTAGTGGATCTGAAAAGGGTAGTTGGGAGGTATAACCATCGATAGAAGAAAAATTTAATAATCAATTACAGAACTATTCCATATGTGTTCATTATTATTTCAGAAGAAATTTATTAAATGAATTCACATTGGTGAGGATATCCAACATGGAACGAAGTAAGTATTTGTCCCGAACCTGGTAAATATTTTATGTTGCTTTCTCTTTATATTTTTTTCCTAAAAAAGGTGATATTGAGATTTATATTTTAGTTGATCTTAAATTTAATTGTGTTTAAACATTAATAATGATTCCTTATGATGTTAGAAACTCTATATTAAAATACAAATATACCACTGATTCACTCCCCCACTTAGTGACACTATATGATCCTTAGGGAACTTTAATTGGTATTAGAGGAAAGTTCCATCTAAAAGATACTAAAAACTAAAGATAGAGAATTTCAATTCACTAAACAATTGGGGTGTTCCTAATTTATGTTGTATATATGCTATTTCCTACCATTGGAGTTTTTATTATAGTGGTTGAAAATAAAAAAGTTGAAAATTATGAAAAATCTCCAAATTACATTTCTGTAGCTCTTATAATTTTTTTATAAAGATTATGGGATTTCCAATAACAACAAAAATGTGGGATATGTAGGGAAGTAGCTATGAAGTAGATTATAAGGTTATAGAAGCTAAGATATAAATTTTGAGAATAAAATATTAATACATTAATATGGTTGATGATGAATTTATTGACACATATTTAATAATATTTAATGATATGGTCAGAAATTTCATAGTTTTTTGTGAAAATCTGGATGACTCTAAAATTGTTAAAAAACTAATGATAAAATTTCATGAAACATTTAATAGATATGTATCAATTTCATAATATTGTATTGTTTTATCTTCTGATGAAATTTACAATATCCACATAGAATATTAGATGTGGAAGAAATTTTTTTCCTTAAAATTGATTAGAAAGAAGTATCTTTCAAAGCATTGTTAAAAGGTAAAATAGATATCAAGATGTTAAAGAATAATTAAGTGATATATAGGTAGAGTAATAAGTATAATATTTCAACAAAACCATCACCATAATTTTCAATAAATACAATAAGGGAATGTTAAAAAGTAAAACTATTTAATGTTGTAATTTTAATGATAATGGTCATTCTTTAGTAAAATATCCTATGAAAAAAGATAATGAATCTATGTTAAAAGGAGAAAATATGAATAATTGGAAGAATAAGTGGAAGACATATAAGGAAAAGTTTTCTTAAAAAAATAAAATTTTCATATGGATAATAAATAAGGATGATTCCTCATACTGTGATCAATCTAATCATCAGGCCAACTACTTTTCTTATGTTAGAAAAGAAACTGATTCATTATACAGTGATGATGGTAGTGAGGAAATTATAGATATATAGTTGATTCTAAAATCAAATCTAGAAGTTGTTATTAAAAAATATAATTATCTTTATAAGGAAAGAAATAAGTTGAAGAAATAAGTTAAGGAAATAAATTTTGAGAAAGGTGATCAAATAAAAATATATAAGATAAACATTAATGTTATTAGATCTTAAAAAATGATAGTTGGTGATCTTGAAAGTAATAAGTAAATTTATAAAGAAAATTAAATTAGTGATGATTATATCAATGTGGTAGAAACTACACTTATTGAAGAATTCATCCAATACAGGATGAAGAATTCTTTACTCAAGAAGTTAGAAAGAATTCTCAAAGAAATTCTCATTGAAAATGAATAATATTTGTTTAAAAAAATTAATGTTTCATACAACACATGGTGAGTTATGAAATATGAAATAATACTTTAATAAATAGATTTAAGTTAAAAGTGAGACCACTAATGTTGATGAAAATAAGGGTTCACATAGGAATATTATTTTTATTCCCAAAACATATCAATGTACATCTATTTCTACTAACACAACTGGTTAAATATTCAAGATTTTTGATAAATAATCTTTCAAAAATGAATAGTGGAATTCATCAAGATGGTATATCCTAAAACAAATTCGACCACCATTTGTAAAAATACAACAAAAACAGTTTTCAAGTCTATTTTTTTATCAGTTTAAAAGATCAAGATTTATAGGACACACTAGGTGGTGTGTGGTTTTAAAAAATTGTGATTATTCATTAAGGTACAAAAGATATCCACCAAGAAATAGGTATGAATTAATGGAGAGATATAATGAGATTATAAGAACAAACATTCTAAAAATTATAGTTAAATAATATAACAACATCTCAATAGTGAAAAATTAAAATTTTAAGAATGTTGAGAAAGTTATGAAATTTAGAAAGAAAAGAAGTTTAATAATGATCAATATGGAAAGAAAAAAATGATTAGTTATTAGGATATAATAATTTTCCATGTCTATCAAGTTGTATAAATTAGAAAATATTACAAAATAAAAAGAGTACAATCATATTTTTTTAAATGAGATAAATGTTAATAAAAATTAATCATTATATAGAGATTTAAAAATTCATTAAAATTGCATGATATGTGAGATATATGGTAATGTTATAAAAAATTGTATTTTTATCTTTATATCCCACAAAGAATGCATGAAGAGGATGTTTCAAACTCAAGGAAACAAAAATGTTTCTAAAGATGAAGAAAAGTTGAAATTATTATTTGAAGATTTGATAGATGAGAAGAAATTTATTGAAAATTTTTTGAAGGCTGTATAGAAGTAGGAAGAAAAATCCAATGATAAATTCATAAGAATAAGATGTCAAGAAGAAGAGAATAATCTCATTTTTGAACATATCATCTGAGGAATAATTGAAGTTCCTCTTTATTCCTAAAATAATTTCTTCACTATCTTTTGGGGAATTGAAGGAGAACAAGAAAGGATGTTGGTAGAGTGTTCCAGTGTTTTTCATAGTAAGAATAATGTATATTAATTAATTCCTTCAAACCATGATGATAATCAGAGTGCATCCCTTGAGGTGGAGAAAAACTAAAGCTGGGATATGAGTATCTTACATATCATATGAAGAAAGATATGATGTTAATAAAAATGATTTTTTTTTAATTTTTTATTATAAAAATGAAATATTTTTATATGTTTGTTAATATGGAAAATATATTTTCCTTAATATGACTTTTTTAATTTACCCCAAATTTAGAGATGTTATAATATTCATTAAGAAATTATTGCATGAATGAAATTTTACAGACAACATTGAACACATTGATTTTCAATCTTATTATCAATAATGGGTTCACCAAAATTTACATATATTTTTTATTTAGAGACTATTTATTATGAAACTCATATAATATTATTTTTCTCTTGAAGAAAATTTTCAATAATCTTAGATAATGAATGATGAGTATTAATGGCTTCAAAAAATTTAATTATCAAAATGGAAATAGAATAAAAATAGGGGGAGTAAGAAAAAGTATACATTATATAAGGATAAATAGTTACAAACACCTATTGAAGAAGATGTTTAAGGACTTTTTGGGTGTTGACAAAAAATTACAATGGGGAAGATTCTTAGAACCAACATAATTTTTTTGTTGTATTTTTGTCAATATATAATATGTATTGGATTTGAATGTTTTTAGAGAATTTAGATAGAGTTAGTGAGAGTAGAATTTTCCTTAAGGAATAGGCATAAGAAATTATTTTAAGAAATATTGTTTTCCATAAACCCTTTCCAGAAAGAGAATTTATCAGAAATTTGCTTATGAAAGAATGTAATAAAGTTTTTTAATCACATAAAATGATTATTTTTTTTGGTAAAAATTTACAACATCATAAAAAAAATCATGATAGAAGATGTTTTTTGTAATGAATGAAAAGTCTAAATTTTGTTTCACACATATTTTATTTTTTTAGAAAAACATTTTTCCAGATGATTTGATATTTCAGAAGAATAAAATCAGATAAACATTATATAAGGAAATAATGGATCCTGAATTATCGAGTCTATATAAGAAAAGTGAAACTAATTTTAGACCCACATTTATAGATAACCTTTTACCAAATGTAAAAAATATGTATCTTACTAGATAGATAATTCATAAAACAATGGGTGATGTATAAAAGTGTTGAATTTACATGGGTAGAAAATAAAAAATATAGAAAATTACAAGACTGAGGAAAAAAATAGAGATTATATTTTTCAAACACTCATTAAATGAAAAATAATTTCATTGATCGATCCAATATGATGTTTGATTTATAATTTATCAAGGTTGAAATTCTTGTTGAACTAGAATGTAGTTTTCGGGATGATGTTTTTGTATGAAAAATTACAGGAAAACATTTTTCAGAAGGAGGAACCTAATCAATTGAGGTTTTTATAAAAATAATTGAACTTCATATAAGCGGAATGTTAGTGAAACTAAAATTCCAGATGAAATTTATGTATGAATTTTTTTAAAATTACTATCATATATTCCAAACATAGAACATCAGATGAACCTTGTTAGATGAGCCTGAGTTTTGGTGATTGTGAAATTTAATATGTCCAAGGTACAATAAGTTAGTAGTAATATCTATTCAAATATGAAGGGTGAGAACACTGTGAGAAAAATACACAGGGGTGAAGTTTTAATCCAAATGGGGATACAATGTGATACCCTAAAATCTAAATGTTGGAGTTGTGAAAGTCATATATGTGACCCTATAAATATTTTGTCCCAAAGTTATAGAGAATATTGATTAGATAGAAAATTATGGAAAAACGTGATAGGATAGATAAAATTAAAATAATTTTATTCTTTATATATTAAAATGAGATGTTAAAAAAGGTAGGGATAAAGGAAATCTATCTAACAAGATTTTCATAAGGAATTCCATAAGAAAAACATTTATAACAATATGATGTACAAAGTATAGAGATAAAGAAGAGTTATCTGAAAAAAAAATATGGATGGAGATTTTTTTAATTCATTAAATAATGATTATCTATATGAATCAAGAGTGTAAAAATGAATCTTGGTATTCAGAGAAACAAAAACCAGAAAATTAAATTCTTACGAACATTATAAAGACCATGTGAAATCCTTAAATGTGATGTTTATGGAGATGATTTTTCAAAAATCACTATCTTGTTGAGGTTATTTTATTTCAAATTTCATTAAAATTGAGTTTAAGGGAATTGAAATCATATGGGAGATACTAGGGTTCCCTAAAATATCCTATCATGTTCCATATGTGTGTTGAATCATTTCAATGAATTAGAAATGAGTGAGAAATTTAAAAATGTAATTTCTGTGAGCAAGATAAAAATTTTAGTTCCTATGAAAATTCTTAAGGGACATGAAAATATAAATGTGTGAAATTATACCTATATATAACAATGTTCTTGTGCATCAGAATATTAAACTCTGAAGTTTTAGCGACATGCTGAGTTTTTGACCATTTTTTCAGGTTTATATGGAGTTACCAAATGAAGGTTTAGACAAAGGAAAATTGGATGAATGTTAAAATAGAGTAAAAACAAATAAAGGATCAGTCATATGAAAAGTTATTATTAAATAGAAGAAAACTATAAGGGGGAACATAAAAATGAAAATCAAAAGGATCCATCATGAATACAATTTCTGTGTTATTTTTTCTGTAATTTTTGAAAAACATTGAATGTGAAAATCCAGCTCTGACAAATATCAGGAAGAGGTTTCAATAACAATAAAATATTTAGAGATTTTTCGAAGATAATTCAGTTTATACACAATTAAATTTGGTCTATATTTATTATTTAGGAATTGGAAAACATTTTTAAGTGGATTAAAAAAGACAAAATAAATGAATTTTGTAGCTGGCGTGTATAACCAATTGCTGAAATGGATTATTGGATGGGGTATTTGACTAGCTATTACATTAGTGGATATGAAATAGATTGTTGTGGATTATAGCCAACTTTTTTAAGAATGTTTACTATTAGTTAATAAAAGAATTCACTACTTATTCCTTTTAAACTAGAAAAAAGATAGTAAAAGAATTTTTATTGGTGGGAATATCTAATATGGTAAAGAGTATGTCTTCATACCGAACCTTGTAAATATTTTGAAATTCACTATCTTCAAAAAAAATTATATAAAAATGGTTAGGTTGTGATTTATATTTGAGTGGATCATAAATTAAATTTATTTTTAGAGGTTAAGAAAGATTCCTTATTAAGTAAAAAACTTTCTTATTAATGAAAATGTGATCATTGATTCACCCCTATTATAGATCCTGTATTGATCCTAAGGGAACTTCATAAATAAGTGGCAGATATAAGGTTATGTCGCTTCATGAGGGATTTTCATAAGATTGTATTGTGGTAGTAAATATAATCACCCCACAGAAATGTGACTATTCCATCCCTATCCATGGAAATGATGTAGGCCTAGCAGTTATATCCATACTATGAAAAATATTATTTTTCAAGTGAGGAAAAACTATCCGTTAGTTGTTTTCTCAAGTTATTATGATATTTTGTTAGATTTGGTGCCCTAAAACCAATTACTTTGTACATTAGATTACAGTATTAATCAATAACGTTAATATAAATATCAATATCTTATAAAATATTTATTTTCTACTAGATAACATTTATTTTATAATGTTCTAGAGTATATTTCACATTGATAAGGTCATAGTAGTTCCCACTATGATAAGAACCATGGAATTCGATGATGATATTATTAAAAATTGTTATATGGTTTCATATTATACAATTATAGGTTATATGGAATATAGATCATCAGGTATGAGTACTCATAATCATATGAGACATCTTATCATGATGTTTTCACTTTGTAAACTCCAAGGCTGGTGATAATGAAAACAGAATCACCATACAAAATTTCAAAAGTTATGGTGTCATCAAATATTACTATCTGTGAGTGTGTTTAAGGGTCCTTAGAATTTAATATTATTTTAAGGCATTTTATTACTCACACACTTATATTTATTTTGTAAATGATGATGATAATAGTTCTTGGGGATGATGGATATGTTGGGTGTGTCATGAATGACACATTTTTAATCAATTAGTTGATGTTGTATTTTCCCAACAATTTTTATAGAAGTTTATTTCTTGACCCATTGATTAAATTATAAATTTCTCATTAAATGAAACATTCATGGTGTCATGAAATTTATTTTAGATCATCAATGAATAACAAATAAAGAATATAGGTTGATGAAAAAGAAGTGCAACCCGCTTGATGAGATATTGAGAAAAATGGATTATAATTTACAATGAGTGTTTGTATGTGGTTGCCATCATTGTCACATTATGTTCTTTCTCTTATGTCTCTTGACCCATTGCTATATAGTAATCTTAGACATAACACAATCCTACCTAATGGAAATGAGGAATAATCCAAGAGGGTCACACATTATGTGCTTCCATTGATCTTTATTAAATTATATTTAAATTTAACTAATATAAAAAAAATATTATTCACAATTCCGAGAAAAAAATTTATTCATCTTTTAATGATCACAACAATTAAATAAATATATATTCACCAGAATGTGAATAAAAAATATATATTTATTTTATTGATTATTTAATAAATATATTTTTTCTCATTTGAGGATAAAATTTTTATTTATGAATTTTGTGAATAGTTAGGTATTCAGTAAATACTAAGGAGTTCAAACAGAAAAAGACGGCATCTAGTGAAAAATACTAATTTACATGCCAGTTAAATAATATTTGTTGTCTAAAAAGTTATCATGTTTTCCATAAAATAATAATATTTTTATTATTATTATTTTGAAATGGAATTTAGTAAATATTAATATATTATTTAGGGGCCAACATGCAATTAAATAACATTATTACATAATCCTTAGGGCTATAAATATATGTTTATGTCAATTTTATAGGTTTGGTCAAAAATTGAGAATAGAGAATAGTTGCACACAACAGACATCTCTATCTCTCTCACCCTATAATTTATCCCCTCTTCCTCTCATGATTTAGAAAAACTACTTCAATACTGAAGGATCTTATATAAACCCATAAGAACAACACAATATGGTTGATTTTCTATGCTAGCACCTAGAAGTCAATCGACATTACTTATAGATCAAAATATCATGTGTGGATAACCACTATAGGGCTACTACAATTAGATCCTCAAAGAACAATGAAGTTAATCGAAAATGGATTTTGGGAGATCAGAAATTTCATTGAAGAAAGGATAGTAATATTGGGTAATTATTTATTCCAAAAATAAATAAAAAAATTATAATTTTAATGTTCAATATCCACTATTGGGGTTACAATAAACTCTAAATTAAAATAAAATTTAATTTTACATGCACTAAAAAGTGTTTCCACTATGCCCTAAACCTTCATCTTAGAGGTTCACACACCTAGTGAATCCTAAATGTCAAATAAAATAATAATATTGAATTTTATGTCATTGGATAAATAATTTTTATTCACATTTGGTTGATTTTTGTAATTTATTCACAAGTAATTCATAATAATAAGTAATTGAAATAATAATATTATAAATTTATTTCATTTTTGGAAGAAAAAATATTTATTATTTTTATTGATGAATAATGATCTAATTTTTATTTATTATACAAATAGTAATTATTCAAGAATTAATAAATGTGGATGAGGGAAAGTGGACTGATTTTGATGGTCTGATTAGAAATGGTATAAATATTATTTATTATTTTTCTTATTTTCTTTCACTTTTTTATCATTTAATAATAATTTTTTTCTTATTATTATTTGACATGGGGTCAACTATGAATTTTGTAATTTGGAAAGGGTTTACTGTATAATTTTCCAACCTTAATCCTTCTATAATAAATATCTAATTATATCTCTTCGCTAAAACAAAATTTGTGTGAAAAAATAGATAGAGTGAGATTATCTCAGAACCTATAGAGGGATCAAGAAAACTAGTTTACTCTTCTCCCATCCTCTCTCATGAAATTGAGAGATCATAAAGAGTTCTTCCTCCCTTAAGATGAATTATACTACAGTAAACCATGAATAACATAGGGGACTAGGATCATTTGTTCTCATATTCGATGAATCTACGAAATCTAACAAATATTTTGGTACACATGTGGATCACCATTATAGAGATCCTAACATGGATTCTATAGTGAAATATTGGTGCGATGATATCTATTCTAGTTATCGTTAGTGAAGATAGGATTATGAGTTAAGGTAATTCGGTATATTCTTATTAATTAATTGTAAATTATATGTTAAGAAGATTTTCCCATGTTTTAGCTGTTTTAATCAAGACTAGTAATATACTATTTTTTATAGGACATGACTTTTGATCATGTAAATAAAAGATTACAAGAGATTTACGACTAAACGTTGAGTTGATCAAACCCGCACATGACACTTATTCTATGACCGTAACCTACACCTTTAACTGAGTGTAAATGAAGTAAGTGGTCAAATTAACAAACTCACTACAAAACATTCTCCTCAGACCCACACCTGATTACAAACAATAAATTTACCAAAAAAATACATTTAATGGAGAAAATGCGTCAAAAGTTATAGAATGTATTGAAACAACATTATTTTTAAAGTTATTGAGACTATGTCCTACATAAATTGGGGATGCCACACTTGTTATTTATTTTATTATAATTGGAATATTAAATGTGAAAATTAATTATAAAGTAATTTAATCCTTATCAACTTCACTACTCTCAAATAAAAGCCCAGTTGAACAACTATTAGGACCTTTTTCATCATTTTTTTAATATAGACATTCCTCTAAAAGTATCGCATACATAATTAAATAGTGGAAAAAATAAAAAAAGTTAAACTTTAACTTATGAAAATATATTTCATGAGATGTGACCACCTGAGTAAGTTTACTGACCTGATGAACCATCACCATTTTTGAACTTCTGGACCTCTCGACACTCCACCGTAGAACCACTATTGTATGTGATGTTCTGATAGACCTACTACTATTGGGGAAGATAATTTGTTTTCCCCTTCACATCGAGACCAAAAACCTACTACTTATCAATATTCAAGGGAATTTAATTGCAATTAATGGACATCTGATTCTCTTAAATCCTAATGATGTAAACTCTAGACACACAAAACAAGGCTTCACATATCAAAATAAAATTGATTTTTCATTATGTTAAAATTACATATTGTATATAGAAGTATGAAAATATTGAGATTGTATTTGATAATAAATGTTTTTTTGATGAATATTTATTTGATAATAATTGATATAGTTTCCCCATATTAATCTTTATTAGATGATTTAATGGGAAAAAAATTTGGGCTTGAATTTAGAAATTTTATGAAATTTCGATTTTTACAATTTTAATATCAGCATTTAATTTTTGTAAAAAATATTTTTTTGTGATGAATTTTGAATTAAAATTTTAGATTAATATTCACCTATAACATTTCTATATTTTTTTATTTCTATTATGATATCATGATCTCATATTTGGAGGGAAGAAAATGGGAATTAAAGAAGGGATGGACAGAATTCGGCAGAATGGAACTCACCTCAATAAATCAACCATATATTATTTATTACTACTTGTATAAGGAATAAATTTTAAGAGGATTTGAAGGAATAATTTTTATAATTTCATTAAACTATAGTGAAACTTGGTTCACAAGGTAATGTGGTCAAAAACAGGAATAAATATGAATTATTTTTTGGAGACTGTATGATGCATGTACCATTTTTTGAATTTGAAACTCTAACCCCACCAAAATATATCGAAATGACATTTTTACTTCTAAGAGGGTTTTTATAGGATTTAGGATGGTTTGATAGAATTGTTGGGTACTAGAAACATCTCACACCTCTTGGAAGAAGTATGTATTTTAACAAAGATCTTTTCCAAGAAGGCTCCCCTCCCTCACCACCACATCGTGTATCCTTATTTTCATGATTGTAACTTGAATTTTTATTCAATAAATATTATTTTTTATTCCTTTTTTATATTATTAATTTTTTTCTTTGGGGTGGAATATAATAGTGGATACAAGATTGGGTGTTTCCATTTCAATCCATTTATTATGCAAAATGTCTCCATGATGAAAACACCACCCATGGAAGATTTATTTCATTCATAGTTGATATAATACTCAATACCTTAATATATTTCCTTTTAATACATAATAATTTTATAATTCATAAATTTTGATCAATTAATTGTGTTTTAATTTCTAAGTAACACTATCGACTAGAACTTGACCGCGAGGTCAGACTTGTGTGAATCATGTGAGTGAATTTTAAATCACAAAATCCAAGAAAATATGAAAATAATATTAGGGGTAATGTATTATCGCAAAAACAAATTATTTCTCAAATCCATGTATTATATTATATCCTAATTTTCCATTGACCATAACCTTCCTTTTATATCACAATCAAATTAATGGTGTTGTAATTGGAAGCCCCAAAGTTGACCTAGGGCTCATTTTTCTAATATGTGTAGTCGTGTTAATTTCCATAGAATTCAAGGGATGAAAATCATATGGAATCACAATTGAATGAATTATAATCAAATTGGATAATGAAAAATTAATGGTTAATGTGGTAGATTATACTAACTAAATATTCCTATATAAGTGTTTTTAAATTAATTGTTTCCTTGATTATTACTGTCTCATTTGTTTGTTTTGTTTTTTATCTAAAAATAACTAAACTAAATCCCCCATAATTTGTAATTATTTTTTACTTACTACCTTCATTTCTTCCATCCTATTTAGGGTTTTCTAATTCACTTACTCCTCTATAGAATGACATAGGTGAATCATTATACTTCAGATAGTAAAATCACAAATATTGTTTAGATCATGTGTGAAAATAATCCTCAAATTTCCATTGTTCTCATAGAGGAAAGTGTTTTATTTATCCTCTTTTAGGTAAGATACTAGCTCTTATTTATTATTTTGTTTCTTATCTTCTCTTCCCTTTTATTTTCTATTCTTCCTTCCCCACCTCTTCTTTTTTTTCAATGAATTATAACACCATTTAATGATATTCTGTTCTACTACTTTTTGTTTCACTCTAATTAATAAAAAGATCCAACCCTGATGTTATTTTTGAACTAGATCCTAAGGTTGAATGAAAATTTAGGTATTAGATTAGAAAATATTAATATATATGAAGTATTAAAATTCGAATATTTCATGATTTCATTCATTTTGATAGTAGTGATCCTTCTTGATCATGTCAAACAAAATCTATGTTTTAAAAAATTGATTCAAAAAACAATGAAAATTAAAGAACTATTCAAGATTTGGTTACACCAAATGATAATTATCAACAAACATGCTTTGTATATCCAAATATTGAATCATTATTTTAGATAAAAACTAGAATAATTCACCTTCTCCCAAAATTTCATGGCCTCTCTCATGAGGATCCAAATATAAATCTAAAGGAATTCAATGGGGTTTGAAAAAATTGTATACCATGAAATGTATTTGAAGGCCAAATAAAATTAAGGTAATTCCCATTCTCACTTGATGTAACTAAAAATTTTTGTATGTATTACCAATATCCATAATATGTTACATCATGGTATGATTTTGAATTTATTTTCTTGTAGAGATTATTTCCAACATAAATGACCGCAACTATTAAAAAGAAGATCTATGGAATCAATAAATCCTAGAGAGAGTCAATGTATGAGTACTCAGAGTAGTTCAAGAAGTTTTGTGTAAGTTTTCCACATCACCATATTAGTGATAAACTCCTTATCCAATTATTCTTGGAATGTATCACTCACTTGAAGAGGAGCATGATGGATGCGACATCATGAAGAAAATTAGTTTACAAAACCATGATTGTTATTAGAGAATTCATTGACAAGATGGCATAAAACTCTCAAAATTTTGATTATTGTGGTACAATATATATAATGGGAGTACATATGGTAAGTCCCTATTCTCTAGATAATAATTTAATGTATACTATGTTAGATGAGTTAACCTCAATGTTGAGATAGATATAATTTTCCCAAAAGCCCCCCCACCCATACTAGTGATTCTTTGTGGAAGTTATACTACACTAAACCATCCAACAGATTATTACCCAAAACTACAAAGGATAGAGGATTATGAAGTAGTGTTCCTATGGAATCCATTTTAAAAAACATAAACCCCCAAAAAAGAACTATGAATTCTTCACACTAACATACAATAATTGATAGAAGGATCACTCAAATATATGATATTTTTGTGAACAACAAAAAAGGAATCCTTTTCAAAAAAAACATCTAGAAACATTCACCATACAATTAATGTTTTCAAAAACCCCAATGTATATTAAAATTTCAAGAATTAATTTGTCAAAAAAGAGGGAATCTCCGACCAAAGTAAAATTCTATCACATATGATCCTTTGAAACAATTTTTTTGTAATCAACAGAATAACCTAAAGAGTCAAGGCCTGATGTTGCGGGAGTTAAAGAGGATAATAAGAAAGATTTACACTACTCTCTATGAAAGAGTGAACAAGATATCTAGAAACCTTCCCTCCAAACCCACTCATAATCTAAAGGGAAATGTTAGTGCTATCACATTGAGGAGTGTAAATTAAACATGTGAGCTAATTGTTCACAATAGTCTATTAGGATTCAACCAGCTGGAGGAGATTCCCCCTGCATCACCATTCATTGAGAAACTAAAAGATAAAGGAATGGTATGGTGAAAATGAGGATATTTCTCATAAATCCATTCCATTTACAAATAGAGTTGTGAAAACCAAAAAGTTGGATGAAAAGGCCATGAAAAAGTGGCTTTGGACACATTCAAGATAATTGAGGTAATGATACCCCTTTTTAAGTCCATTAAGAAAATTCCTAGGTATGGAAACTTTTTAAAATGACTTTTTATCTATCAGAGGAGACTCCACAGAAATGAGAAGATCATTCTTGGATGTAATTTGTTAGAACTCATTAAAGCAACTCAAGAAATGACACCACAGTGCAAGGATCCGGGGACATTCACTATACTATGTACCAATGTTGAGTTATACTTTTTTGATATTTTAATTGAATTGGTAGCTTCTATAAATATGATACCTCTCTCTGTATTATATTTTTTATAGGTTGGTAAGTTGAAGCTGATGAGAGTAATATTGTAGTTTGTGACTAGAGCTACAACCTATACAGTGGCATACATTGAGTATTTACTCTTCTGGGTAAGATACATGATCTTTCCTAAAATGTTTAGTGTTCCTAACATGAAGGATGTTCATGTAAGTTCTCTTTATCACATTATATTAGGTAGGACCTTCCTCAAAAATAGAAAAACAATCATAAATTTCATTGAGGATACACATTTAATGGAGTTTGGAGATGAATATGGGATATTTAATTTTATGGACTCTGTGAATTAACCTTTAGAGGTCCATTCTACTTTTGTTATATCTCATTTTGAACCACTATGTAAAAAACCCAAGAAATTTTATTGTCTTATTCTTAGACAGATCATTAGAATGGGTTCTAGTTTGATATGTAAGAATATTTCCACACCTATTTATGATGCACAAGACTCTCTTGAATGTGATTTTCATGTGGACTCATATACTAATATTGAACATGTTTACTATAATTATGACTTGGGTATTGGTTATTCTTATGGATTTGAATCATTATTCTCTAATTTTTATAATTTATATTTCGATACTGATGTTCATTTTGAACATACTTCAGTTCCTTCAATGTTTCTATCCTTACATCAACCCCTTCATATGAACATAGTCCATTTCCATCATATCTCAAATAATCATACTTACAAAGTGGTGAGAGATTACCTGTTACAATTACTAACAGTATACCTTTTGAACATGAAGAAATTTTTTTGAATCATTTGAGGGAAAATATTATGGAAATTAGGTGGACCTTGGATGACATATCTGGTATTAATGCCTCCATTTACATGCATAGGATTATTTTAGAGGATGGGGATAATCCAATATCTAATATACAAAGGATACCTATTCCATTACCTCTAGAATTTCTAACAAAAGAATTTGGAAAATTGGTTGAGGAAGGTATATTTCATCCCATTTCAGATTCCCAGTGGATGTTCTCTTTCCAGGTTGTGCCTATAAAAAGTAGAGTTACTATTATTTGAAATTAGAGGGAGGACTTAGTTCCAATGATGGTGAAAAATATGTGGTGTTTGTGTTTTAATTATAAGAAACTAAACAAAAACACTCATAAGGACCATTTCACCCACCAATTTATTGATCAATTTGCTTGAGAGACTTGCTGGGAGGGCACACTATTTTATTGGATACTATTTAAAATCAATTTCATCTACCAATTTCTCTATAGGATCAGTATAAGACTATATTCACAAGTCCATTTGGTACATTTTCTGACCGAAGGATTCCATTTGGACTTTACAATGCCTAAGGTACCTTCCAGAGATGCATGGGGAGTATTTATTTGATTTTATTTTTACCTGCATGGTGGTATTTAAGGATAAATTTAGTGTAGGGATCCTTATTTGATGAATGTATATTTAGGTTGGGAAAGGTGTTGAATCATTCAATTGTGAATAATTTGGTCTTGAACTTTGAAAAGTGTCATTTCATTGTAGAGCAATATATTTTCTTAGGTAATGTAGTGTCAAACTGTGGAATATAGGTTGATTTATGTAAGGTAGATATTATTTCACCCTTACCCTATCATTCTTATGTGCATGTTTTTTGATATTTCATATTTCTTATATTCTTTTATCGACACTTCATAAAATATTTCAGTAATATTTCTCTACCTTTTTTTCAATTACATTATAAGGATTCAGATTTACTGTTTAATGACTCTTTTAGGGTTTAATTTTATGATATAAAGAGGAATTTGCCAACTCCATTGATCATATATCCCCCACGGTTAGACATTTAATTTGATATTATGTGTGATGCTTCAAAATTCACAGTTTTATTTTTCGTATCATAATAATGGTAGGATAATCACATTTGATTTCTTATGCTTTGTGGAAAATGGGTTCATCCCAATAAATATAAAAATCCATGGAAAAGGGGTTTCATTCCATCATATTTAATTTAGATAATTTTTTTTCATATTTTTTGGGATCTAATGTTGTTGTTTTGTATGACCATGCGACTCTGAGGTACCTTATGAAAATGATAAATTCCATGTGTAGACTTATCGGATGGATGATCATTCTTCAAGAATTCGATATAGGGATAAATAAAAAGAAGGTTACATAGAACTTGGTGGGCGGCTACATGAGTAGGATTAATCACACACTATAGGATAACACATTGGACTAGGTACCACTTTCGAATCCATTTTGCAATGATCATCTTTATACACTCTTATTGGAGGTCACTCAAGAGGCAATATGAAAGAGATTTATAGTCAATGGGAAGTAGTTTATGTAATACTTTGAGTGATTCCTAACACATGGTGTTGATATCATAACATTGATCGATCCCATCATCCCTTGAAAACATCAGGTTGTATCTTACCCTCCAACTTTTTCATTATTTTCTTAAATTTTAATTCTATATTTCATGGGAATATGATCAATACATAGAGTCACCTGAAGAAAATGTATCAATTTAAGTGCAGGGGGTATGAAATTGTGGATAGTTTCTTTTAGATTTTTATTTTATATTGTTTCCTATTTTTATTTTTCTAAATAAAAAATGGAAAAAAAAATTCATTAAATAGGGGAGTGAATAAATTTAGAACATATGGGGATATCTAGGTCGGTAGATCAATGTTTGAATTTTAGGAATTCTTAAATGGGTGGGTTTTGGAATTTTATTTGCAATGGATGTTTAATAGGTTGAGTTGAATAGAATCAGGTAGTAATAAATATTTTAATTGGCCTAAAAATACTAGGTATAGGGTGGAGAGACAAGATTGATATGATTGGAACACACACACATGAGTAATTTGTGATAAAATCCACTCATTATATTTTTTAACCTGATTACTGTTATTTATATCCATTTATATTTTTTATACAATTTTTGAGACATTTACATCCTAATTTTTTTGAGATTGACTTTTTTTATTCTTTCTATACTTTGTTTCCATCATCGATTGAGAAATTTCAACATGAATCATTTTATGGATTACATTACATGATTTTTTTTCTAGTACTGAAGAATGGTAAGTTTGGGGTAGTTAATAATTTGTTTTTCTAAAATTTTGTTAATATTAATTGATGTAATTTCCCCAAATTATTCATTATTGAATTATTTAATGAAAAAAAGTGTTTTGGAGTTGAATTTGGAAACCTTAAGATAATTTCTTTTTTCAATTTTTATATCACTATAGTATTTTAATAATCAATTTTTCTACGTTCCAAATTTTTACTTGAATTTTACATTAATGTCCACCTATAACTTTTCTACATTTTTTATTCATTCCATGAAATCTTTATATCACAATTGGAGGGTTGAAAATGGTTATTAATGATGGGGTGGATAGAATTCTGAAGAATGTACCCCACATCACTAAATCATCCATAACATCTTCATTAATACATGGATTATACTGAACTTTTGGGAAGAGTAGAGGGAATAAATTTTTTTAATTTCATTAAACTAGGGTCACACTCTTTCCTCAAGGTAAGGTGGTCTAAAACATGGATCAATACATAGTAATTTTTGGAGAAATAATGATTCATTTACCATTTTGGAATTTGAAACCCTAAACCAAAAAAATCTATTCAAATTAGATTTCATCTCTTTGGTAGGTTTAGTTGTGGATTTGCGAACATTTTTCTAAATGGGTGGCTCCTAGAAACATATCACGCCTCTTGGAAGAAGTAAATATTTGTGCAAAGATCTCTTCTAAGAAGGCTCTCCTCTCCCACATCCATTTTGTGTTTCATTTTTTCATGATTTTAAATTGAAATTTGATTCAATAAATATTATATATACATATGTTTTAATATCCTCATTTATCTAATTAGAACTAGAATATATGATTAGAGATGAAATTGTGTGTTTCCCTTTTTATCCATTGCTTATGAAAAAAAAATTCATGATGACAATGCCACCCATAGAAGAGTGATTCCATTTGTAGTTGATATAATACATAATACCTTGATATATTTAATTTTAATACATAAAAATATTATAACTCATAAATTGTGATCAACTAATTGAGTTTAAATTTATATTGAACTCGATCAAATTACAATTGACTGTGAGGTCAGACTTGTGTGAATCGTGTGAGTGAAATTTTAATCGCAAAATCCAATCAACATGGGACATAATTTTGGGGTTCAACTATCATCCCAAAACTCAATTAATTATCAAATAAATGGATGTTATGATTCTCTAATTGTCCATTGACCATAATTTGGCATTTGGATCGTAATTAAAGAATGGTACATCCATTAGTAGCCCCAAAGCTGATGTATGGCTCATTTTTTCAATATTTATAGTCGGATAATGATGTTTTTGGGGGTTAAAAATGTTAGGGGATCACAATTTAATTAATTATAATCATATGGTATAATTATAAATTAATGAAAAAGGGGGTATATTAGATCGAAAACATCTTCTCATATTAGTATTTTTAATTTAATTATGTCCTTGATTATTCCTTCTCTGTTTTTTTATTGTATAAAAATAACTAAACCAAATCCCCCCAGATTTTGTAATTTGATTTCACATATTTTATTGGTTTAATAAAACCTATTAATGGTTTCTTAAATCAATTCCTATTTGAGATAATGACTAGGTCATCCACTATGTTTCACTTATTAAAATATCAAATATTTATGAGAGCATGTGGGACATTGCTCATCAGTATTTCACCTCAGGTAGTTCTATTAGATAAAAATAAATAAAAGGGTTGTTGAATATATTATTCATAATCTATATTACAAAATAATTAATTTTCTTTATTTCCTAATATGTTATATATTCACATTTTTTAATATGCTAGATTTTTTTTCTTTTCTAAAATATATAAAATATGTCACACACTAATTTTAATTCACAAGATACATCCATGTAAGAGAGATTTATTATATTATTAACAAGGGTTAAAAAACTATTCAACCCATATAAATTTTCCTACTATAGTTCAATGCTATCATTTAAATATTTTAAATTTAAAGATGGAATAACTATCATTACAATTATTTCTGGTATTTCATTCTTCAAATTATACATGGTACATTCTACACCCCAAAACTATCATGACCTGAGATATTTTGAACTGATGAAATATTCATGTTTTTATTTTTCTATTTTATTACTATCTCAAGATCGTGGTCATCAGATTCCCAAATTACTTCTTATTTTTTCGTGCATTTTATATTTCAATTAAATTTAATATTTCTATCTAATGGTTATTTCTCTACCATTCATATTATCATATATATCATTTATATATGAAATTCCTTGTTAAATAATCTACTGAAATATGTACCATTTTTTAACCATTCTATTTTTCACTTAAATATAAAATAATTTTGTTACTCATACCAGTTTTTTATTATAGTACAATTATATACTTTAAGTGAATGTTATCTTTAACATGGAATAATTAACATTAAAATTATATTATCTCTATGTTTTCACTAAAATTAAATTAGATACATTATATGTTATGTATTAACCAAATCTAATATAATTTGGATTTTTAACATCTTATGGTTTGTCACTTTCTCTTTATTTATTATTTAATGATTATGGATTTTCAATGGCTAGTTAATGTCTTATTATTTCTATCCTATTGTATTGTAATTACATGTATTATTGTTATTTGTTGATTATTTCTCAATGTTTCCAATCCTTATACATATCATCTACATATAAAACATTAGGTCATAAATATCGAGTCACTTGTAATTATCAGCAACATTGTAAAATGGTTTTTTTCTATATTTTTTCATTAAAATTTTTATTCTCTATTTCAAAAAATATTTTATTAATGATTGAATTACATAATTTAAAAAAATCATTAGATACTAATAGTATTTGAAATATTTCCAACGGAATATATGTTCGGACAATATCTAATGGAACGACTGAAATAAATAACTCAAGAAACAATGACGATCCATCTAAACGTAAGTAATTTTTTTCAAGATTAGTTTTCAAATATGTTCATTGATTTTATATTATCATTAAATAGCATATAAATATCATGTATCTCAAAAAAATATTTTGTCAAAATTACCTGAGAAATTAATTTTGTAAAGACTGTAACATTTTAAACCTGCAAATGAATATCTCATGGAATTTCATAGTTCATGGATATAATTTGGGGAGTGTGATTATTATCTATCCTTCTTAACAAATGTTGTCTTGATAACTATAATGAGGACATTTATACATTGATTCCATATTTATACAAGTCTTGTAACACCATGCCCCTACCACATTGTCTTGAGGAGACGGTGAGGGCTATATGGCTTTAAGAAACATTCCCAAGATGCCAAAGGCTGGCAATAAATTCCAAGGGCATCAAGATCAAGTTGCGGAATGATTTTCCCTTAAGACAAAACCAACCAAACCATCCACTAACAGTCACTATATGATGCATGTCAATTCAATTACCCAACCATTCATTCCCAAAAGGCAACCATGTTGTTCCACAACACAACTCAAAACCGATACAACTAGACATGTCTTCACAACATCATAGTACACTGCGGAAACTAAACAACCAAAGACCCCAATCCATGAAACCACCACAGCTCCACAGAAATCTCCAAGCTCCATGCTCCACCAAGGGATCACAATGCTCCACTAAAGGAGGGTGATGCCTTACCTTTTCCCATGTCACGGTACACAACATTTGCAAAGACACCACCGTGCCAGAGTAGGGGGTGAGTACTAAAATACAGTAGGATTTCCCCAAATGACTTCCCTACACCAGCCACTAGGATAAAACCATTAACACATTAATATAAAATAGTTTATATAAATTAAATCACAAGTGAAACCATTACCATAAGTCAAACATGCCCTTACCAAGCCATCACAACCAAACCATGCAACCAAGGGAAAGCCAGCCAAACAAGACACAACCATTCCAACATTTACTCATTTGCACAAAAATTCCATATTGCAAAGGAATGCACAAAAACAACCAAACAACCAAATGGTGGAGATTCCGTCCAACCCGTTCACCCATTCACACTAAGCGGAACTTCCCGTCCACTTATCCTTGATGGCGGCCCTTCCGTCCACTATCCATCCCATTTTAATAGGGGTACTTCTCACCACTTCAACAAACCATTAAAAACAAGCCAATGCCAAGAAAATAACCAAGCAAGTTCACAACCACATGCAATAAACCAATTCCATTGCATATCAATCCATTTCAATAAATCACCCATTTATTAAAAACCATATTCCATGCCAAATTAAATTTCAATAAAACAACCCTTTTATTGAAAACCATTTCCATCAATAATTTTCACAACTCAACCATAGAATCCCAATTTAAAATATCCATTTCAAAATCCACAAGAATAGCATTTTAAAATAAATCCCCCCTTTTCACTAAAATCCCCAAAACATCACCCAAGAGATTTCTAATCAATATCACACATCAAAACACAATTAATTTCGAGCAAAAAAATTTAATTGTAAACAAAACCATTAACTCTAACCAAGTTGAGTTGAGAGAGAATCTGACTACCTTTAGGGTTCCCTAGAAATCGACCCACGAACAACCGCGCCTCAAATCTGGAAAATGCACATCTAAAACCTCTCTAGATCACCTTCCCTAAAATCCAAAAGCCTTAATATTAACATCCAAGGCAACCACTACCCTAGATCTATAAAAAAATGTAGATATAGAAATCTATGAAATATAGGGATGTAGATCTTGAGGAAAACACAAGAGAAACAAGAGGAGAGACTTACCCGGGAGAAACCACCTTCAAACCGCCTTGAAACCCCTTTGAATCGCTTCCAAATAGAGTGGGAGAGCACCCTTAACTCCAGAGAACCCAAATTCCTGAGTGAGGCTTGAGAAGGAGAATGATTGGAGTGATATAGTTTATACCCGAGGGAGCCCGGAACATATAACCCTATTTTTAAGTCGCCGCATATTTAGCCTGCACGGTTTGGAAAACCATGCAGTAACCGTGTACACGCTACTACCTCAGGACAAAGGGTCTGCAACGTTTCCTCGCACGGTTTGTCAAACCGTGAACAGGCCATGCAAAGCCTACTGTCTCTCTTGCACGGTTTCCTGGCGAATCCGCACGGTTTCCACTAATCGTGCTCAAACCGTGCACCCCTTTAAAAGACTCCAAACTCATCCAAAACCATTACAAACTCTCCCAACCTCTTCCCAACTCATCCAATGCACTTTACACACATAAAAATTCATAAACAAAGGCCACATATCTCAAACCGGGGGTGCTACATTTTCCCCACCATTGGACTTTCCGTCCTCGGAATGTAGTGAACCCGCCCTTTGCCGAAAGATCTCAGACAAAATCTCGACCTTCTCTTTCTCCCGCTCCCAACTCTTCTCCGGAATATGATCATGTTGCCACAAAACACTAACTAAACTGATTATTTTACAATGCAATACTTTCTCTTTCCTATCCACAACCCACACTGGCACATGCACCAACGAAGCATCTGGTTCTAGTTCAACATGATCCCATCGAATCACATGGTCACGATCTGGCTGATACTTTTTCAACTTCAACACATGAAACACATTAGGCACCGCACTGAACCTAGGTGGAAAATATAAATGATAAGCCACATCACCAACCCACTAAATAATCTCATAGGGTCCAATATACATAGGAGATAACTTTCCATGCTTTCCAAACCGACGATGTCCCAACCAAGGAGAGAAACACGAGAACACATGATCACTCACCTCGAAAGACAACTGTCATCGACAATGATCCGCATATGATTTTTGACGACTATGAGCCGACTCCATTCTCTTCATGATCAACTTGATATTCTCCAACATCTCCTAGACAAGGCTCAGTCCAACCATCGAGGACTCACTCGTTTCCAACCAACATAGCCGAGAACGACATGGCGACCCATAAAACGCTTCAAATGGAGCCATCTATATGGATTCTAGATAACTGTTATTATATAAGAACTCTAAAAATGACATATCGGCTATAACTGACATCAAATACCACTGGTCTGATGCCTGTTTTACCACCTGAGCATATGATTTTCTACATAATGCATCCACCACCAAATTTCCCTTCCTCAGTGTGTACATTAATTCAAAATCAAACATCTAGAGATATTTCATCCATCTCCTTTTCCTGAAGTTCAAATAACTTTGTGAGAAAATATGTTTCAAGCTCTTGTGATCTTTATATACCATAAATTTCCCACCGAAGAGATATTTATGCAACACTTTCAAAGAATGAAACACTACTGCCAACTCCAAATCATGAGTTGGGTAGTTCTTCTCATGCACTATCAACTGTCGTGATCTATATGTAACCAGTTGATTCTCTAGCATAAGAACGCACCCCAACCCTGATCTTGATGCATCGCTATACACCGCGTTCCCTTTTCATGGGTCTGGAAAAATCGAGATTGGTGCTGATGTAAGGCGGTCCTTTAGCTCTTCGAAACACTAATAAAATTGTTCATTCCACTAGAATGGAACATTCTTCCTTATCAAAGCTATAATCGGTGAAGCTAATCGTGAAAAATCACGAAAAAAACACGGATAATACCCATCTATACCAGGGAAAATCCGTATTTCAAACACATTCTTTGGTAGTTGCCACAAGATCATAGTCTCTATCTTTTCTGGATCCACTGAAACACCTCTTTTAGAAATTACATGGACAAGAAAACGAACTTCATGTATTCAAAAGTCACACTTTGACAATTTGGCATAAAACCGCTGATCCCTCAAGATCCCAAGCACTGTCTCCAAGTGCTGCTCATGCACCACCCTTGTATTTGAATACACCAGAATATTGTCGACAAATACCACCACAAATGAATCCAGAAATCTCTGAAATATCCGATTCATTATTGCCATAAACACCGTTGGATAATTCATTAGACCAAAGGGCATAACCACATATTTATAATGTCCATATCTACTTCTGAAATATTTTTTAGAAATATCCTCCTTCCTCACCTACAATTGATGATATCCGGACCTCAGGTCAATCTTGGAGAACCACTAGGATCCACTCAACTGGTTGAACAAATAATCAATTCGTGGAAGTGGATATCTATTCTTTATTGTAGCTTTGTTAAGTCTATGATAATCAACGCATAGCCTCAATGTTTCATCCTCCTTTTTCAAAAACAACACCGGCGCTACCCACGGAGACATGCTAGGCTGGATAAACCCTTCGTTTTATAACTCTTCCAACTAGATTTTCAATTCCCGCAATTCAGTAGGTGCCATCCGATATGAAGTAAGTGAGATAGGACTGGTCCCTGGGAGAAGATCAATCATAAACTCAACTTCTCTTATGGGAGGTAACCCAGAGAATTCTTTAGGAAAAATATCCATGTACTAATCCACCACTGCTGGAAGAACCCTCTACTCAATAATGTCTTCCGATTCCAATGACAATGCCGCCAACTGATACGATAACGTACCCACTACTGGTGTAAACAAACCTGTTGCACCCTGCCTTTCATGCCTCTCTCGGCTAAAGAGATTTATAACACCATCGTGTGTCGTAAAATCCATTATTCGCACATCACAATCAATGTGGGCCTTAAACTCCACCAGCCAATCCATTCCCAGGATTACATCATACACATCCATCTCAAGAACTAAGAAATTCTAGGTTATCTCAACCTTACCAACAACAATACAACATTCTCTACATAGGAAGGCTCAACAATCACTTTGACCCAGAGGAGTTTGATGTTTCAAAACTGAGGGCATCATTTCTACACTAAAACCCAGCAAATCAACCACACGTGCAGTAATAAAAGAGTGTGAAGCACCCATATCAAACAACACTTGTATCGGGATAGAATTTAAAATAATAGTACCTTGCACCGTGGATGGTCCCGACTGATCATCCACCACAACCTGCTCTGATCCAAACACATGTTTTCTTTCCACACTCTTCTCTTTATTGCTCTGCTGAGGCGTCGTAGTATTCCAAGAATCACCATGACCCACTTTACTCTACTGATGAGGCATATGATTCTGTCTTCATCCCGTCGAAGCATACGACATCTGTGATCCCTGAGGAGTGTAACGTGCCCCCAACCTTAGAGAATTCAGACAATAACACAGAAGATTCCCCATCTTCTTACAATTATGACATGCTTGAGGTTGTTCTGTACAATCTCGCTTCATGTGGCTTGTAGAACCACACTAAATAAATCCTGACATGCTCTGGGACTTCGGAGGAAGATTTATTGATCCTACCATCAGATTATATGCCATATTCCCACCCTGGGAATAAGTGTCCCTCTTTCGCATGAACCTAGCATTAGAGTTCCCACTATTCCATATGGGTACCACCATGATTCCCCCACTTGGAGCTCCCAATAGATCCCGCTCAGCCACCGAGGCTCTATTCACCGTCTCTGTGTAATCATCTATACACATCACCGCTATCTTTGAACTAATTTATTCCCTTAATCCCGCTTCAGAGATCCTTACCTTCAACGATGTGCTACCTGACACATCATGTTCATACATCACTATGTTCATGAAATTAACTTTATACTCCGTCATAGACATAAGATATTTCTTCAAACTGAAGAAATCTGACGTATGCTAAATTCTGAATGAATGTTGGTAGAATTGTTTATTAAACAATTCTTCAAAGCCGTCCCACATCATACCCTTGCACGTCCCCGCTTGGACTACCAACTCCCACCACAGAAGGGAAATATCTTCCAACATATACGTGTCCAACTTCACTTTTAACTCTACTAGTGTCCCCATGAACTCAAAGATCTTGTTCATTCTATTAAACCATGTTTCTACCCTTTCTGGATTTGAATCACCCCGGAAGATTGGTGGATTCTTCTTTTAAAACTAAACTACATGATCCACATGCCTTGGTTCATCCATTTTATTTCCACTTTCCACTGCTTGGAAAGCTTTCACTATGCTTTGCACTAACTATTGATTCACCTGAGGCTCAGGTGCTACCACATTCTCATCATCCTCCTCTAGTTGGTCTCTATGACACCTACCTAGTGCCATTTCTATAAACTAAAAACAAATAACCATGAGTCTCACTTCCATAGACATCACGAAATCCCATTTCAAATCACATTACACAACACTATCACAACCAGGCTTTCCACCAGTTCACATTTTCCATGTTTCACCATTTTGAAAACCAATCCATTTTGAAAATACCAATGTATTCACATTACAATTTCACACATTTCCAAAACCATTTCTCAATTCATCCCATAAATCATTATATCCAATGAAATATGAATCCTAGTGGGAAGTCAATTCTACCATGCTTGTCATGCTCATCTCATTGGCTACACACACAACAATGGGATATCCAATGCCTATATGTGTCTCCAAAACACTTATGTACCCACCTCCCTTGTAACATGACTTTCAGCATAAGAGGGTTAGCTATGTCCTTTTATGATATACATTCCATGTTCCAACATTCCTACGCCTTGCTACCATCCTGACTCAAGGAATATACCACAAATAATGTCAACACAAAAGGACCGAACATGATGATACCACTTGGAACACCCCTCCCCTACCTCATTAGTTTGAGTAGGCGGTGAGGGATACCTGGCCTTAAGCGACGTTCCCAAGATGCCAAAAGCTCAAAATAAATGCCGAGGGATTCAAGATCAAGTTGGGGAATGATTTGAACTTAAGACAAAACCAACCAAACCATCCCCTAACAACCACTATATGATGCATGTCAATTCAATTACCCAACCATGTATTTCCAAAAGACAAACAAGTTGTTCCAAAGCACAACTCAAAACCAATACAACTAGACATGTCCACACAAAATCAGAGTACACTATAGAAACTAAACAACCAAACACCACAAGCCATGACACCACCACGGCTCCATGCCAATATCCAAGATCCATGCTCTCCCAAGGGATAACAATGATCCACTAAATGAGGGTGGTCCCTTAACTTTTCCCACGTCACGGTAAACGACATCTATAAAGACACCACAGTGCCAAAGCAGCGGGTGAGTACTAAAACTCAGTAGGATTTCCCCAAATGACTTCCCTACACACGCCACTAGGTTAAAACCATTAGCACATAAATATAAAATAGTTTATATAAATTAAATCACAATTGAAACCATTACCATAATCCAAACATGCCCTTACCAAGCCGTCACACCCAAACCAAGCAACCAATGGAAAGCCTACCAAACAAGCCACAATCATTCCAAAATTTTCTCATTTACACAGCAATTCTATCTTGCAATGCAATGCACAACAAAACAACCAAACAACCAAAAAACCAAACGGTGGAGCTTCTGTCCAACCCGTTACACATTCACAGTAAGCGAATCTTCTCATCCACTTGTCCTTGATGGTGGCCCTTCCATCCACTGTCCATCCCCTTTTTATAGTGTTACTTGTATACACTTCCAAAAAACAATAAAAATAATCCAATTCTCAGAATATAACCCACCAATGTCACAACAACATGCAATCAACCAATTCCATTGCATATCAATCCACTTAAATAAATCACCCATTTATTGAAAACCTTTTTCCATGCCAAACAACATTTCAAAAAAACAACCCTTTAATTGAAAATAATTTCCATTAATAATTTTCACAAATCACCCATATCATCCCATTCTAAAATATCCATTTCAAAATCCACAAGAATATAATTTTACAATAAAACCCCCATTTTTCCAAAAAAAATCCCCAAAACATCACCCAAAGGGTTTCTAATCAATATCACACATCAAAACAAAATTAATTTCAAGAAAAGAAAATTAATTGTAACCAAAACCATTATATATATCCAAGTGGAGTCGAGTGAGAAGCCACCTACATTTAGGGTTCCCGAGAAATCGACCCACGAACAATCGTGCCTCAAATCCGGTGAATGCACCACCAAAACCTCTCTAGATCACATTACCTAACATCCAAAAGCATTAATATTAACATCCAAGGAAACCAAAACACTATATATACACACAAAAAGTGTATATCTAGAAAACCGAAAAAGATATGGATGTAGATCTGGGGGAAAACACAATAGAAACAAGAGGAAGGAATTACCCGGGAGAAACCACCTTCAAACCGCCTTGAAACACCTTTGAATAACTTCCTTATTGAGTGGGAGAGCACCCTTAACCCTTGAGAACCCAAAATCCTATGTGAGGCTCGAGTGGGAGGAATATTTGAGTGAAATAGGTCATGGCTGAGGGAGCCCGGAACTTATAACACTATTTTTAAGAGGCCGCATGGTTAGCCTCCACGGTTTAGAAAACCGTGCGCTAACCGTTCGCACACTACTGCCTCAAGATCAATGGTCGGTAAGGTTGCATCACACGATTTGGCGAACTGTGCATAGGCTGTGAGAACCCTACTCTCTCCCCTACATGGTTTCCTGGAGAATCCGCACGGTTTCCACTAACAGTGCTCAAATCGTGAACCCCTTTATAAGCATCCAAACCCATCAAATACCATTCCAAACTCTCCCAACCTCTTCCCAACTCATCCCATGCACATTAAACACATAAAAATACATAAAAAGGCCACATTACTCAAACTGGGGGTGCTAAAAATATCCATATTATATTTTCTAATGATGGGGTGGTTGGGTTTGTTGTTAATCATGTCGTTGGTTAAAGTGTAACCTAGATTATATTTTTCTTCTTGTATAAAAATAAAATACATATGGACCGTGATTGAATTAGACTAATGAAATTCATGTCCATGATTAGTTGTTTCATATATTTTGTGTTTATCTAATTAGATAAGTGACATATGATTTTCTTATTAGATAGATTATTGACATGTGATGTATTCAGCCACTTGTATTGTCTATTTTTAAAGAATCAAAAATATTATGAGAGGCCTATACAAGAATGAAAATTTCCAGGTCTAGTGGTCACTCAATGTCAATGGAAAATGGGTTTTATAAGATATATATGATGTATATGATACATATTTTTGTGTAGATATTCATATTGAGATGTGAGTATGTTTTATGTAGATCATTGAAGAACCCTTAGTATCTTGAGTATCACTGATATTTTTCTACAGTCCATTCGTAGCATAAATCTATGAGATTGAGATATCATAGTTTATTTCAACACTTTTAAGGCCCGTAGGGTTACACAGTTAGATACTTAGATAATGATAAAACTTGGGATATAGTGTTTGTTCAAAATGGAGAGAGTTTTGTGAAAATAAACTGTATCCAAAAGAGTTTTGATTGATTCACAATGAGTTGTTATGTTACACATAAATTCCTTATGGGAATTTAATAAAAGTGTGAGATTGTTGTATGTGCACTAATATATATATATATAAGTTTATATTTAATACATGCATGTGATGAAGGTATTTTTAGGCTTCTAATAAATATTCATGAGATAATAATTATATATATGTTATATATTTAATTTTCAAAAAAGGTTTTATTATCAATTATAAACCATTATGAATAGTTTAATATATTTATATTAATTCATTGAAAATGTTCAATGAATTAACCCAACATTATGAAACACATATGATTTTAGGAGCCTCGATATCTACCTATATAATTGGATGGTGTCCTCTTGTATTCAGGGTGACGAAATCTACATTCATCACTTACTATTGTTCATCAACAAAGATGCACTAAATATCACATGTTCAACATTAAAATTTCTTTTATATATGATCGTGGATTCATTGGAAGGTGTACCACCCATGGAGGTAGGGTACTTTTGTTCACTGCATCGTGATATTTATCAACATTCTACTTCACCAAGGAAGAATAAGACTGATGATGTTGGTTTTTAAGGTACTTTGTGTTATAGTTTTATATACATTTTGATTATTCAAGATAGATATTCTTGTGTTTGGGTAGTCTCTGATTGGTTATGTTCATATGGTGATCATTCAAAACCATCACAGAGTTCCATAATTGAGGATTTTTAGTCAAGGAGCATTTTTGGATCACTGCTATAGGATTCTTCATTGGATTCTCTTAGTGCAATTGTGATGTAAACTATATGAGGTTCAAATGATCAACATAATATTCAAGGAAAGTACACATTATCAAGGTAATTTTTTACTATAAAATTAATTATAAATTTAGTCTGATAGATCCCCGCTCATAGTTTAGGGGTTTCTTCATCTAGTTTTTTTGAATATAATATTGAGGCATGTCGGTCTTCAACATGTTCTTGTGATATATTCATCATATTATAACAAAAAACCATCATTGGGCATAGAATCAATGATCTTCTAGTGCACCCAAAACCATCATATATTCGTTATATATATATATATATATATATATATGAGTGTGTGTGTGTCTATTTGTTGGAAAATGTGTTTGTATATTTAAATGTTTTGTTTTAGAATGTGTGTATAGATATGTGGCCTAAAATGTGTATATATAATTGTGTAAATTTATGTGTATATTGTTATTATATATATTTATTTACATTGTGTTGAAAAACATATATATTTGGGCATGTGTATTTATATTTGTTGCAAAATATGTCTATGGAGGGGATATATATATATATTAATACATATTAATATTTTTTAATATATATATTTGTATAAATATTTGTATATATATATGAATATATATTTGTATACATTTGTGTGTGTATATATAAATATTATTATATTTTTATATGCATAAGTATATTTATATTTATGTGTTCCAAAATCTAGGTGTATATATATTAATATATATTTTTATATTTGAATATATTTTTAAATATTTTTATTATATTTTTGAATATTTTTATTTTTATATTTATTGTGTATTTATTTTATATTTCTATATTACAATATATATATATATATTGATGTATATATTTAAATATTTTCCATTTATTAATATTGTATTTATATAATTTATTTAAATATTTATATGTATACATATATAATTATTTGAATAAATTTATCATATAATATATTAATATATATATTTTTCTAATTTTTTTTAAGACATTATTACATATTTTTATTTCTGAATATAAATATAAAAATATTGTATTGCATAAATTATTAAATTAAAATTGATAATAAAATTGTATTCTAATAATATTGAACATTTTCAAGATGAGGTATTGTTTATCAGCGCTAAATTAGTGATGATAATGGAAATAATTTACAAGTTCTTAAAAAGGCACTGATAAAGATAATCATTATACGTGATAAAACAATTGTTGATAAATGTACCCTTTATAAGTGTTAGACTAAAGTCGTTAAAGGAAAACATTTATCATTGATAAAAACACTGATAATGTTATCTCTTTATCAATTGTAAAAAATCTAACAAAAGGGTCCTTTATATGAATCATATGTGAAAAATAATTTTGATTAGAGGGATGAGAACATTTATGTGACACACCTTCTTGATCTCGGGGAAGATCACATGCATATGTGTCACACCTCTTTTATTAGGGGAAGGATGAATATGATATTAAACTGAAGGCAAATGTTCTTTCTAGAATGATATATTTAGTATTTACTTATGAAATTGATTATTATTATAAATATATCATAATGAATTTATATAACATTTAATATTAATAATTTATAAGCTGATTTACGTATGTTGTCATAAAACACAACGCAATGAAAAAACATTGAAGTAAACATGACCTCCAAAACCCTAACCACCCCACCCGTAATAGTGGGGAATACAAATTTTTATAAATAACTAGATAATAAATATTTAGGATGAACTAGTACTATGCCTCTAAAATTTCTGGGACTATTCACCATTGTGTTTAATATTATAAGAAAGTTAATACTAAATTAGATAATATAATGAGTTATATATATTGAAATGGATGGTAATGTGAAGTAAAACACAAGATATATTTTTGGATAGTCACTATGTAAATTGATAAAATGGGAAACTATAAAAAGATATGAAAAATATTAGTCAAGTTTTTCATCCATTATCTTGTTGATAATATTTGTATACAGTTATTTCTCTATGAAAAAGTTACTTTTTCACAGAATCGAAACGCATAAAATTCATCATCAAAATGTTGCAACATGTTTTTTGTACAAAAACATTAATTTTTAATGATAATAGTAATAATTAATATTGAATAGAATGTATTATGGATAAGAATATATTTGAAGTATAATTTTTAATTGAATCTTAGTCATACTTTCTAATGACATAAAATTGATCTTTTATAAAATATTTCTATGAAGTAGTAAGTCTAAAACAATATTTCCCAATGAGAAACATAAATAGAAATGAGGGTTTTTTGTTCCACAGTTTTTATTTTTCTCATAAAACTAAAAATTATGAAAAAAATATTAAAATATGTGAAAAGGATCACCAATATCTTAGTATACTAAAATAAAAATGAAATATGTTATAACACACTGATTGAAAATTAATAATAATATCAGAAAAACAAGTACCCATTTTTGTTATCATGGAGATAGTTGAAATTATTAACCTAACTAGTGCATCCAATAGTTTCTTGTAATAATGATTTTTCAGATTCATATGGGATTTCAATGATCAACGTGGATGAAAGAGTTGGTTTTCTCTGCACTGGAAATTTGGGTGATGTGGAAATGGCCTCTACTTGTCCTCTTCTAAAAGAGAAGTGACATGTGTAATGTCCCATATTTTCCATGTATTATTTTTGAATATTATATAGAATAAATTTTAGATCACGTTCTGAGAAAGCATGAAATTCCAAGGAATGGTATTCCTAGATTAAATGTTTGAATAATATTAAAATAATCATTAGCATGCACACAGTTTTCCTAAAAAAGTGGAATAACTTTTAAATAGGTTCCTAGAACAGAAATTTGAGGACATTCTTGTGTTTAGAGTAGTGACATTACCTTAGGAGAGTCCTAATATCTATTGGAGCTGGTTTTCTATGAAAGGTAGTTTTTATACATTTTAATTAATAATATAAATGGTATATTTTTTAAACTTTACATCAACATAGAGACACAATGATGTTGTTTATTTTAAATAAATAGATAGGCAGGGACCTAATGTTAGACTCATAAACCTGAAATTTTCCAAGAGGCTCTATAGAGAATCCAAGGATAATTCTCTCAATGGAAGATAATGATACTAGGATCAGATATCTTTTTTAATGGATCGCCAATGGAAATTATTCTTCAATAGATAACAATCCAATTATTTTTATTTCTATTTCCTCGTTCATTGATTCATCGATAAACGTGGACCAACCAACGAATATGTTAATCTGTGGTTTGATAGTTCTTTAAAGAAGGGTTTAATTTCATGATTTATGAGGTTGATTATTATATTGATTTAGATTATTGATCATTCTTATTGGAATATATTGATGATGGAATGAAAAATGGTCTAGGTTTATTCCTCGAGTTTATTCCTTGTGAATCTTTTCTATCCCATTTTATTCGACAGGTTCTTCATTATTCTGGGTTTATTAATGGATGATATTTGTGCCTTTGGTTCATGGTGTAATGATCCAAAATTAAAGATTCAGCACCGAGACAACATAGAGAATGTTTGATAGTGAAAAATATAGATTAATCAAAGTAATTCAGTAGATATCTTTATTCATGTGGTTCTAATTGGATGGAATTAAAGTTATTTTCTGGGATGATTGAAGGCCTGAAGGACCTTAATTCATTGTTAGGATGTTTAGCCGACCCTCAATCTTGAGTTTTGAGGTGAAAAGATTACTAGAGAGGAAACAGGGATATTGGCTTATGCACAGGAGAAAGAACATAGCATTTTGGAAATTCTAGAACACAAGGCATGTCATTTAGGATACACAGAGTGTGTTCATTTTTGGACCACTTGGAGTGTACTATGGTAGTACATGGGCAACGGTGGAGTACATGGGTTTCATGCATGACGTGTACCCTACCACATGGCATGACCTGGATGGGATATATAGTCTACCACATGTTCTAGTACATGAGAAGGAATACACTGTTTAACATTGTGTACTAGCACAAGGTCGTAGTACATAGGACTACATTAGATGATAGGTCATGGTGTGTGACTCATTCTACACACTTTCAATCTCTTTTTCTAAATGACATTTTCAAATGACATGGGTTCTTGTAAATAATAAATACACAGGGTCATGTGACACAACATGTGACTCTACTATACACCTTGTATCCCTTTCTACATGGCGTGAGCCACTTCTCCACCAAATTATGGAAATGGTTCATTAGGTTTCATTCCCATTATCACATCCCTAATGTTTTGTGGGTATCATTTCCTACTCATAGGAGTATGATTCCTTCAGCTGGTCTTCTTGGATTGAGTTGTGGGAATCCCTCGAGTGGCGTAGTGCGAGATTCTCTAGTCATTTTTCATTCATTAGGTAGAGTCATTGGTATTGATGTGACCAAATTCAACGGGTGTCGATCCTCTACTTAGTGGGTTAAACTAGATGGAGTTGTTGTTATCACCCCATATCTTTGGATTTGATCCTCATCTATTATATCATATCTTTAAATTTATTTCTATCTGCATATCTCTATCTCTCATGATGGTTCCCATAGAATATTATTTCTCAGACAGATGTCATTAGTGATATTAGAATGAGTATTGTGTTCTCCTGGATGAGTGCTCCGTGAAATCATCAGAATGGTTCCCAAGTGTTGGTATGCGGTAGTTATGACTTACCTCTTGACTGCATGTCTTGGTTTGAGTATATATAGATATTATTTTCATATGTGTTTTAGACGTATACTATGTAGAGAAGACTATATGTTTTCTATTTGTATTGCCTTTTGGTTTCAGGGTGTCCTACTAAGTATTGTTATTCTCACCCCCACATGGAATTTTCCTGAACATGTCATTTTTTGTATAGATGGGCGAACATTTTATGGAGTCCTCAGTTGAGCAGAACTAGGCAGTGCCTTGTGAGATCAAACATGCTAGGTTTTGTTTCTATATCTACTGGCAGTTATCCTAGTACCTTTACATACAATTTGGACTTGTGGTTACACACTATTTTTGGTGGCCTTGTATTCTGGCTGGGTTTACTTTACATAACATTACATTACTTTCGTACATGGGTGGGGATTTATTGGTAATCTTGAATTTGGTTTTCAGTGGTTTTTTTACATTTCATTAATTTATGGGATTGGAGATCTGTGAATGTGTACAAGTACATAGTCAATGTGTCCCATGTTTATGATATGCCTTCTCGGTGCTAGTTAGCATCCCCTAGCCAAACGGTGGTGGTCTCAGGTAGTCATGGCACGATCCCCAATGGGACGGGTCATGACATAGTGGTATAAGAGGTGGTCAGTTCAAATTTAGGACCAGGAGACTTGGAGATTGATTTTGGGAAAAAATGTTAATTTTTTTGAGTTCAGATTTTAGGCAATGTACATCGGTGTTGGTGTGGTCATCTGACAAATCCATTCACAGGGACTCGGGTAACCTACTTTTCTACTATATATATGAGAACACAATTTTCAAGGGAAATAATGGTACATGCATCATATAGTAATGGATTGTGGTTTCCATGTCCTTCATGAGTCTTCTCTCTTGATATACTCATTGACTGTCATGCATCTTGTTTTCTTACAAGATTCCCCAGAAAGGCATACCATCTAGGATTCAACAGCTCAATCATGAGGATTTCCCCCTTAGTGATGAGGCTTTGATATAGGGACCTATTCCCCATATGTCACTTCCATGTGGTGCACAATACATACTAGCACCTGTGGAAAATAACGTGGTACTTGGAGTACCAACATATGAGAAGCATAAGCTGAATGTGATTCATGATTTTCAGAGATATAGACCCCTTAGGTACTGAGGTGGGTCAAACCCTTAGGAGGATGAAGACTAGATTGATGTAGTGACAAGAGTTGTTTTGTTCAGTTAGGAAACCATCAGAATAGATGGTGGTCCTGGCAGCGAGCCTTCATTATGGATTGGTAGGGTTGTGGTGGATTTTGGCTTTCTAGACTCATGATGAGGTGAATCATTCATAGTTAGAGTTTGATAATCTATTTAAAGAGAAATTTTTACCAGTTTAGGTATGTGATGGGTGTATATAGGAGCTTCTTGAGATCCTGCAAGGTATCATGATAGTGGTTGATTATTCATCAAGGTTCACCAACCTTTCCAGGTACTCGGTAGATATGGTTAGAGATTGGCTATTTAGGGGAAAACCCTAAGAGAGAGGTCTTCATAGAGAGATTACATCTAGCATTATCCCACTATTCATTACTACATATGCTGGGGTACTTGAGAGATCTTTGCTCGTCAAAAGATTATTGATTGAGTAGATACAACCAGTGATAGTCAGCAGTGGAGAAGTAGGTGTACAGACCTCAGTTGTAAGGAGCCGAAGTCAGTCTCAGGGATCCGGACATGGAATAAATTTTAGGAGGAGGTAACAGGATAGATGATCTATAGTTCAGATCTCAAAGGGTGGGTCTATTCATCCTATATAGAGGCTATTCTATTCATGTGATGGTAGGGGAAATCGCGCTTGAGATTTTCTAACCCACTATGCTGCTGATAGGGAGATAGTGGATAGGCCAATGAGGTAGAAAAAATTAAAAGATCAGGTAGATCAGTAGGGTTGTGTATATGGAAGAGGAGTGAGACCATTGCACGATTTGGTCGATGTTTCGACATGTTATCACCTCCAACCCCCGGTGGTCCATGCCAGGATCATGTTGCTAGAGGTTTGGGGTGGGAAAAAATGCATGCAGTTGAGGAAAATGAGCCAGTGGATCTGGGAATGATTTGAGGTACATTCTCTATCTTTTCTACATTATCTTCAGTAGTGATAGGTGTTGGTCGGAGTAGATGACTCAAAGAGGGGGGGGGGGTGAATTCAGTATCTATAAAAATTTCTGTTAAAAATTGTTCTTCAGAAAATAATATCCCCCTATAAAAATAATCACAAATTCAGTTTGTAGTGAATTTATAAGTCTTGAAGGTTAAATTTGGTTTTCAGAAGATTGATTAGTTCTTAGTTGTACCAATATTATGATTAGTAAATCTTTTTAAACAAAACTACTGGTTCAAAATTGATGTAAATACATTATAAACTAACTATAAAAGTTCAGTTTATCTTAATGCATGAAATACTTAACATATAATAAATATATGATAAATAGAACAACGGATAAAACAAGCGGTTCACTCTCAAGATGAGACTTAGTCCTCTCCACTTGGTGATCAACATCCACTAAGAAGTTTATATTAATAAACTCTTTATCCACATCCTGGATTGGGGTTCACAATAGCACACTCGGCTGTCCAGGTCACACTTGACCTCCACCATAGTTATTCAAGGGAAAAAATAAATAGATCACATATGATCTCTTCCATAGTTTTATGTGGGATAAAAGTGTATGAACGGATTGGGAGTGTAGATATTATAATATCCTCCATTTATGCTTAGGGGACAGTGTGTGTAACAAATATACACAATTCTCAAATAGTAATGATAAAACAAAATGGAGTATTTAAAGATAATAGATTTAAGAATTCTTTGTGTGTAATGATGTAATTTTCTGCACTCAAAAGATGTTGAGAAAATTATTTTTGAGTCCTCTTCTGGATGTTTACATGAGAACATATTATCATAGTTTCTATAATCTAGCTTCCAGATGTAAAAAGGATCATCTTGTTAATGTCTTGATGTATAGTGATCTCCTACAATTATTTCTTGTTCAAACCTTCTTATAATCTAAAGTGTATGTTCCTCTCTTTTCGTATTCGCACAGTCTAATTTTCAGCATGTTCTTCGAGATCTATTTCTTAAGACGACGTAGTCCTTTTATATGTCATGGTACACTAGGCCTGAAAATCTCTACACGTGCATGTACCTCCTACAGTCTATGGATAGTCTTACATACAACATTAAATAATGTCATAAACATTAATTTGTCAAAATATTACCATTAGATATAAATTTGAATTAATGAAATGGAAACATATATTTATGACTATCATTGAGTCATCTTCGGTGTGTTGACTTTAGTGTGTTATCTTTGGTGTGTCGAACATTGGTGTGTCGACTTTAGTGTGTCGACTTCGGTGTGTCGAACATCGGTATGTTGAACATCGGTGTGTTGAACATCAGTGTGTCGACTTCGGTGTGTCGACTTCGGTGTCTCAAACTTTAGTTTATCAATCTTCGGTATTTTGAACTTCGGTGTGTTGACTTCGGTATGTCGACTTCGGTGTGTTGAACATCGGTCTTACACGAATCATTACAAGACTAAGAGTTTTCCAAAAAATACATGTAAAAATACACTGGAAACAATATTGATTCATGAATAGGTTATTGACTTATTTATGTATAATGTTAAGAATGACATAATTGATATACTTAGAGATATTAAATGGCATGATAATCTATATATTGACATTATTTTCGATTATGAAAACTAAAAAATCATAGAGTGTCCAACAATATCCACCTTTTTGATAATCAAAAAATTATGAAATAAATTCCAAAATATATAGAATAATGATATTTTGACATACCATGATACACTGAAAGTAATTTTCAAATAAAATAAAGTTTTTCCGTTCTTGAAATTTTAACAAAGATCCCCCTCACTAATTAGATTAAGGTGAGTAAATTCCATGTGTCCTAAACTAGAAAAACTTCCCCTTAGATAAATAATGTACAAATTAGATATAATGGATGCCTTATTTTTATCCACTTTTTGGGATTTGCAAAAAAAAGGAGTAAGGATAAATAATATAATAGAAAGGGAAGCATAAATATTTTCATTAAAAGGCATAAAAGTACAAGGAAAAAAATATATACCAATCCCTATCAAAATATACAATCACTCACTACAGTTTTGGATGATGTGGGGACTTTACATTGTCCAAAGGATCCGAGGTAGAAGATAAAGGTTTTTAGTGGCAGTGGGAAGAGGTGGTCTGAAGACAGCACCAGGCAGGGAAACACATGTAGGACTAGTAGCTGCAAGTGTTGGTCACCTTTCTGACAACACTCGACGTGGAGTTTTCTCTGTAATGATTGGTCGAATCTGGGAAAGGGCCCGAGAGACAGTCATTGGAGTAGGAGGCTAAGAGGTAGGGCCAATTGAAGTTGTTGGAGGGACCACAGTAGCCTCGACCTAAACATGTAGATAAGGATTAAGTAGATTGATGAAATCATTAATGATTTCACCACCATATTGCATTGCCTTCTCAAATTCATCCGTATTTTCGATAAATTTACTCAGTAAAGTTGTAAAATACTTCAATTGAAGGACTTGATTCTTGAATGCTTCTGTGAATGGAGGAATTCTATGATTTTCTATGAGAAACTTGAATCTATTGATAAGATCATGATTGGTATAAATCTTAGTGATATACTTATCCAAAATTTCCCGAATTTATTTCTGAGATGCAGAGGCTTCGTTTGTGCACTGTCTGACCATATTGTATACAATATCTGTATTTAGATGTACTTTTTCAAGGTTTTTATTGTCTAAAACAATCTAAAGTGTTTGAAGTTCCTCTCTCATCACAATCTTGAGAGACTCCAAATCAGGAACAACACTTTTTCCACTCCTAGAACTGGATGGGCCAGTCAACATTTTCCCAAGTTCTTATTTCAACTTCTTCAGATACACACTAAGTAGATGAGTTTCCATGTTTCTAAGAACATATATAAAACCACTAAAGTAGGTCTTGAAGTCTGAGGTCAATTAATTTAACTCATTGATAATATTTTGTAATTCTTCTCTCAACAAGGTGTTTTTCCTAATAATGGTTTCTGTTGTAGTAATGAGATTTGGTTAAATCTCCTAGATCACCATCCATTCAATCTTTACTGCTTCAGCTTCTGAGATACCTGATGAAGTTGAGGCTTCATTTCTGGATCCAACTGAATCTATCATAGACTCAAATATATAATTTTTTAATTTCACCAAATCATCTTTCGTAACATATTCACTAGGCACTAACTGAACTATAGGTTCTACAAGTGGTGGTGTAGTTGGTTGAACAGATGCAAAAAAGTTCTGGTTTAACCTGGACTTATAGATCAGAAGGAGGAGGTATCCTCTCCACATCTGATTTATACTCTAATCCAAGAAGAATGTATCCTGGATTATCATTCCATTCTCTAGTATAGGTCCAGTCTCTGGGCTCAACAGTATCAATTCTAATCCTCATTCCCTGAAGATCAGGAACAACATCAACATCATCAACTTATTCATTCTAGTTTCGGGCCATAAGAACGTGTCTATGAATAAGAACCAACCGAACTTAAGGTTCTTCTTGTGCTCTAGCCACTTCAACTTTAGTAAGAACTTCCTCAAACTGAGGCACTGGTACTTCAGTTTCTTCCCCTTGTCCAGAAGCCATAAGATCATTCAATTCCTGAATTATATCTTGATTTTTAACATTAGGAAGAGGCAATCTGTCCTCATGTTCAGTATCTCCATTACCAATAACTTGTTGATCAACATGCTCAACACCCTCACCAACTCCATGTATAGATTCCTCACTGGATCTATCAACCAATTGTTGTCCAACTTATAGAGAGTCACTCACATTCTCATCAATTCCTCCATTATCACCATCATCGTCATCATTTTCATCATCATCATCTGATTTCTCATCATATTTACTAACATATCCTTCAACTCTAGTGACTTCAGTATCTTCATCATCCTCATCACCTAAAACAGATTGTCTTAGGGAAAATTCAATGGTGGACTAGAAGGTCGATAAGTCATATCTTTGGGACTTCCAGTAATATTAGGATTAATCCTATCATCAATAAGAGATCCTTCCTCGCTTGTAACATTAGGATCAACATCCTCATCAGAATAAACTGGGACATCTCATGGTCTGAGACATGGATCAACGTGGTCCATTGGTCTAGAAGGGTGGTCAACTGGATTGAAATCCTCATACAACCTTTCCCCATCTCCTACCCAAAATCTCTTCCATGGGTTCCAAATGATTTTAGTCCTCTTAAAAATGTCTTTTTGAAGTCCAAATCTACTACAGGAACTTAACACTTCATCTTCATCTTCCACATAGCCTAATCGTTTTAACATAGCAGAAATTATCCTCGGCTAGTATAAGAATGTTTCCTAAATGGATGGTTTAATAAAATAAGATGTATGAACCATTAGATACCTACAAAAATTCACTTTTATCCCATTTCATGACCAAAAGATCAAGAAAACATCCTGATACTTCACAGCAGAGAAATCTCCCTTCCTTGGAATGATTTTATGTTGTATGAACTAAAAAGGAAGTCTTACTTGTCCTTCAAATTAATTTTCAACAGTCTTTATGGATTCCCCATTTCAAGTCATCTCCTTTGGAGAATCTTCATAAGAGAACAAATTTTAGGAAGATGGAATATTACCAGGATAGTCAGCATAGACACTCTCATGGGGTTTCTCAAAGCATTTAACTTATTCCATAGATGGGAAAGTTATCTCCTTTCCCCTTACTACTAATTTCATTCTTTCTACTTCAACTTCATCTAGAGATATCCCCATATGTTGATAGAACTCATGCACTAGCTGGGCATAATATCGTCTTTCATTGTTGGTGAACCAACTGATCCATACTTGTGATTCCAACACTTTCAACAAAAAAAGACTTGATCGACAGAATCCATTCAGCAGACATATCTTTTTCAGCCATAACCACTCAGCTTTCCAGGATCGTTTTCATAATCCCACTAAACACACCTTTCTGTCGCTTAGCAGAAGTAGATTTGCTGGGTTCTTCCATTGCACCCTTAGTCCTCACAATGACAAGGCTTTGGATTCCAATAAATCTGATAGGTTTTGAGTTGAGAGGAAGACTGAAAAAAGGTAAAAGCTTTTATAGTAGAGGAGAAGGGGAAAAGTCGGGATGGATTGAACTAAATATATCTTTTAGGGATTGTAACTCATAAATCATAAAACTTTAAACACAGAAAAAAGAAGCATACAAAACAAAATCATTTTATTTAACACATACTAAATTAAAAAAACTATCCTTAAATACATCGATGTCAATGAATTGGATTCATAGATTGTTTTTATAAGATCATTTTGAATAAAATAGGTTTCAAAAAGATCATTTTCATGAGATCAGTTTCAATAATATCGGTTTAAAGATGAATAGTTTAATGAGATCCATTTCAAGGATCAGTTTCAAGAAGATCGGTTTCATGAGATTGGTTTCAAGGATTGGTTTCAAGAAGATCGGTTTCAGGAGATCGGTTTCATAGATCAGTTTCAAGAAGATCAATTTCAAGAAGATTGGTTTCATGATATCGGATTCATGGATCGGTTTCAAGAATATCGGTTTCATGAGATTGGTTTAATGGATTAGTTTCAAGAAGATCGATTTCATGAAGATCCAACTAATTTATCATTCCTAATTCATGTCTAATATAATTTATTCTCTCCGAAAATAAGGTTTTAGTGAATATATCAGCAATCTGATGTTTAGTCCCAATAAACTGAAGAGTTATATCGCCTTTTTGATAATAATCTCTCAAAAAGTGATGTCTTACATCAATATGATTTGTTATAGAATGAGAAATTGGATTTTTGGAAATGTTAATAGTACTTTTGTTATCATAGTTTATGGGGATAAGTCTGAATTTGAATCCATAATCTAATAAGGTGTGTTTCATCCACAAAATTTGTGCACAACAACTACGAGCAGCACTGTATTCTGCTTCAGCAGTTGATAATGCTACTGAATTTTTCTTTTTACTACCACATGATATTAGTGAGTTTCCCAAATAGTGACATGTTTTAGAGGTACTCTTTCTATATAACTTACATCCTCCAAAATCAGCATCTGAATAGCTAACCAAATCAAATGGTTGTCCTTTTGGATAGAACAGTCCTACATTAGTTGTATATTTGAGGTAATTGAAAATTCTTTTATCTCTATTTAGATATGTCTCTTTTGGGTTTTCTTGAAATCATGCACACATAAATACACTGAACATAATATCTGGCCTACTAGCATGTAAGTACATCAAACTCCCTATCATTCCTCTCTAAGTAGTTTGATCAACTAAATTTCCATTTTAATCAAGATATAACATACATGTAGAAATCATAAGGGTTTCAATACTCTTAAGGGTATCAAGGACATATATTTCCAAAATAACTCTTGCATATATACTTTTATTTAAGATAATACATTCTTTATTTTGGAATATTTTAAATTGAAGAAAATATTTAATTTCTCCCAATAGACTCATTTCAAACTCAATTTGTATTGTGTTTGAAAAATAACTACAGAAGGAATTTTAAAAGATCCAAAAATAATATCATCTACATATAGTTGGGCTATTAAAACATCATTCAAAATTAATTTTATAAATAATGTAGGATCTGAAAGTCCTTTTGTAAAACCTTAAGATAATTGAAAAATACATAACCTTTCAGACAAAGCTCTTGTAGCCTGTTTTAAACCATATTAATATTTTGATAATTTAAATAGAATATTTGGAAATTTTTGTTTTGTAAAACCGGTGGGTTGTTCAACAAAAACATCCTCAATTATATAACCATTTAGGAATGCAGTTTTGAAATCCATTTGATAATGTTTAAAAATCAGGTGTTATGCATAGGCAGGTAAGATCCTAATTACCTCAAGTATAGCTACTGGTGAAAAGGTCTCTTCATAATCAATTACCTCTTCTTGATTATATCCTTATGCAACTAGTTTAGCTTTATTCCTAACAATATTTCCAACTTCATCTACCTTATATCTAAACTCCAATTTTGTTCCTATGGTCAAAGTATCCTTAGCTGTATCTACAAGTTTCCAAACATTATTTCTTTTAAACTGATTAAGTTCTCCTTACATAGACAATACCCAAAATTAATCATTGATTGCCTCATCAATATTTTTAGGTTCATGTAGTGACAAGAATGCTTGATGTTCAACCTGGTTTCTTAAGGATGATCTGTTTTGTGTTCCTCTATCTAAATCTCCAACAATAGCATCTAAGGGGTGATTCTTAAGGGTTCTAGTTGGTTTAGAAAAAGTTGGACTAAATATTTCAGGTTGATCAGGTTGATCATGTTCACTATGGTTAGGATGTAGAAGATTTATTGAATTAGAAGTTTTCACAGATTTCTTCTCATGATGATTTTAGGTTATATCATCAATGTCCAGATTTGACATATCTTCTTGAATATTTTCTACAGAAATCTTCGGTTCATGTGGATCTTCTTTTTCAAATTTAATGTGTACAGACTCCTACACACATTTGGTTTTATTTTTAAAGACTTTATAGGCTTTACATGATGTACAATACCCCTGAAATAATCCTTCAACACATTTTGAGGAAAATTTATCTAAATTATCTTTAGTATTTAGAATATGGACTTTACATCCAAACACTTTAAAATAACCTACTTTGGGTTTCCTATTAATCCACAACTCGTAATGAGTTTTCTTATGAATGGGTCTATTTAGGACTCTGTTTATTATGTAGCAAGCTGTATAAACAGCTTTAGCCCAACCTAAATGGGTAAATCATATTCATTAAGCATAGTCTAAGAAATTTATTATAAGTTTCTATTTCTTCTTTCTACCACACAATTCTGTTGGGGTGTCCTCGGAGTAGAGAAGTTATGAATTTAGACACTTTGTGAGAAAAAGGCTTCAAAATCTTGATTTTCAAACTCAAGACCACAATCACTTATTATGGATTTAATCTTAAGTCCAATAAGGTTTTCTATAATCATAGAATACTTAGAAAAGTTGGAAAAAAATCTTCACATTTATGAGCCAGGATAAAGGTCTAGGAATACCTAGAGAAATCATCTACAAGAACATAAACATAGTGCTTCCCATTGAGACTTGAAACTCTAGATGGTCCAATAAAGTCCATGTTAACCAAATTGAGAGGTGGAAAAATAGTTAATTATTTATTTGGATTGAAAGAGATTTTATGTTGCTTTCCTTTTTGAAAAGTATTACATATATTATTGTTTGGAAACTCTAATTTGGGTAACTCTCTAACTAAGACTTTTCTAGTTAACTTCCAAAGAGAGTCCACATTGAAGTGTCCTAATATTTTGTGCTATAAAAAAGATTCATTATGAAAATAGTTTAAACATGAAACATTTTTCATAGCTAAAGAATATAAATCCACAACATATACAATTTCATTTCTAAGAAAAGTAAATATTAAATATTTTTTAGAATTAAAAACATTACATGCATCATTTTCAAATTTAACATTGAATCCCTTATCACACAACTGAGAGATACTATGTAAATTGTACTTTAATCCATAAAAAAATAACTTTTGAAATTAATATAGTATTAGGGTTACCAATATAGACAAAGCCGAAGATCTTCCCTTTTTCATTATCACTAAATGTGGCATGTCCACCATTAGATTTAATTAGGCTTTTGAAGCATGAGTAGTCTCCTTTCATGTGTCTTGAACACCCACTGTCCAAGTACCGATGAATTTTATAGGAGCTCTTCATACAATTTTCCTACAAAATAGATTATGTGTAGGGTAACTTTGGTACCCAAATTTTCTTGGGTCCAAAGAGGCTAGAAAATAAAACTTTTGGGACCCATACTTGTGTCATAGATTTCATATAATCAACAGATATATTTTAAGTCAAAAACACATTGTTTTTTCCTTTAAGGGATTTTATTTCCTGAAATGATCCAGAACATGAACTAGCGGTGAACTATACATATATTGGAAAAATTTTATTTTTAATAATACTTTTCTGTCTTGGTTGATATCATAGACCAGTTGTGTATTTTAGAGAAATCTATTTTCCTAGTAACTAAATCTTGGTATCTCTACCTATAGTAAACTTCTCAAGATCAATTTTTAATTTCTCATTTTATAATTTCAGTTCAGTATTATCTTTTAATAGCTTATCACTTTTTTCTTTCTTAATATCCAGATCAGACATATAATTGTAATTTAGAACATGATTCCTTTTCAATAATTTATATTTATCCTTGAGTTCATTAAAGTTATACTGATGCATTCCACAGTATTCAAATATTTCATCCTTAGTCATATTTTCATCATTATTTGAATCACATTCATTCTCAGAATAGTAAGCATTATGTATATGAGAATTAGGTGTTACATTGGATGTTTCTATCATGAAACAATGGTTTGTATTCTTGTTCTTGTCAATATAAGAAGTGGAAGATCAACTTGAGCTATTTTCTGTCGTGCTCAAGGTGGCTTTAATAGATTTTTTTATCCTTTACCCTTTTCATCATACTTATTCTTAAATTTCAGCTGGGGTCAATTAGATTTCAGATGACCTTTTCATTTTCACTCATAACATACTATCTCATTTGTGTTATCATTCCATTTCCTATCCTTTTTCCACTATCATTTATTATCATACCTTCTTTTGTAGTTTGATTTTCTAAATAACTCGTTCTTTTGTAGAACTTCTTGAATCTCCTTGCAAGATGAGCCGTCTCATTATCACTGTCAGTGTATGAGTCTACACTTGTTGAAGTGTCTACTTGAACTTGATCTTTTTCTTTATTCTTGTTCTTTGAGGTAACAGCGTTGAATGCTATATATTTCATCCTTGGTTCTTCATCTACTTATTGATTCACCTTATGTTCTTCTCCATAAATCATAATATTTCTAATTAGTTCCTTCACTGGAAGCTTGCCAATGTCACATGATTCTCGAATAGTAATAGAAGTTCCCCTCCATTTTTCAGGTAAGCATCAAAGCAACCTCTTAATCTGGTCCTTGTTGTCCACTGATCTTCCATGAAGACTCATGGTATTCACTATTTCATTGAACCTGGAATACATTTCAGAGACAGTTTCATCAGGATTCATTTTAAAATTATCATATTTATGAGTATAAGTATTAAATCTCATATCTTTATCATCGGTTGTTCTGACGTGATAAATAGCTAAATTATCCCAAATTTTATATGCAGTTTTACAAGAAGATATTCGGTTAAACTCATTAACTCCTAGGTCACAGTAAAAAGCATTAATTGATTTATAGTTATTACTATAGGCAGATTTAGTAGGTTCATCACCTATGCTTCTAGAAGTTTTAGGTATTGCATATTTACATTCACTAAGAGTCCAGATTTCGAATCCCATACATTTTAGATGTATTTTAATTTTAAGCTTCCACTGAGCATAGTTAGTTCCATTAAATAAATTTGTTCTATTAGTAGCACCTCCTACCAATCTACATTCCATGATAATGTTTGTAAAATAATCTCAAATAGATAAAAATTAAGAAATAACAGAAATTTGAAGATCTTTAAAACACAATTATAATCACCGTTGACACGATTTGAAAAACTAAAAGTAACTTTCAGAAACTTTTCCTATGATACCAAATGTTGGTTGGAGAGATGACTCGAGAGGGGGGTTGAATTGAGTATCCATAAAAATTTCTCTTAAAAAGTGTCCTTTACAAAATAATATACCCTTATAAAAATAAACACAATGTCATGTTGTAGTGAATTTATAAAAGTCTTGGAGGTTCGATTTTGTTCTCAGATGATTTATTAGTTATCAGTTGTACCAATATTAAGATTAGTAAAACTTTCGAAACAAACCTAATGATTCAAAACAGATGAAACCACTTGCTAAAATAACTATCAATGTTTAGTTTATCATAATGCATGAAATAAATAACACATAATAAATATATGATAAACATCATAATGGATAAAACAATTTGTTCAGTCTCAATATGAGATATAGTCCTCTCTACTTGGTGATCACCTGCCACCAAGCAGTTTAAATTAATAACCTTTTTATACACACCCTAGATCATGGTTCAAAACAGCACACTTGGATTTCGAGTTCACACTTGACCTCTACCATAGTTATTCCTGGGAAAAACAAATAAATATATCACACAGGATCTCTTCCACATTTCTACATGAAATACAAGAATAAGAAGAGATAGAGAGTGAGGATATTTTAATATCCTCCAGTTATTCTTAGAAGATAGTGAGTTTACCAAATATACAATGCTCAAATAGTAATGATAAAACACAACAGAGTTATGAATGAGAATAGAGTTAAGAGTTCTCTGCGTGTTATGCAGTAATGCCCTGGACTCAATAGATGTTGATAAAATGATGTTTGAGTCCTCTTCTAGAAGATAACTCCAGAATAAAGTATCTATGTTTCTATAATCCATCTTCCAAATATAAAAAGGTTCATCTCGTCAGTGTCTTGATGTATAATGGACCTCCACAAATATTTCTTGTTCAGAACTTCTTGTAATCTTAGGCGGTTTGTTCCTCTCTTTTCATATTCGCATGGTCTGTTTTTTAGCATGTTCTTCGAGCACTCTCTCTTAATTCGACGTAGTCCTTTCATACTTCAAGGTCCACTATGCATGAAAATCTCCACAGGTGCATGTACCTTATACTATCTATGGATATTCCTAGAGACAACATTAAATAATGTCAGAAACATTAATTTGTCTAAAAATGACCGTTAGAAATAAATTTGATTTAATGAAATGGAAACAGGTATTTACGACTATCTGTGAGTCATATTCGGTGTGTCAACTTCGGTGTGTCAAACTTCGGTCTATCAAAAATTGGTCTATTGAACTATAATGTGTCATCTTCAGTGTGTCAACATTGGTGTGTTGAACTGACATCTATCGAACTTCAGTCTGTTGAAATTTAGTGTGTTGACTTTGGTGTTTCAAACTTCGATGTTACACGAATAATTACAAGACTAAGAGTTATCCAAAAAATACATGTAAAAACACCCTAGTAAACATATTGATTAAGGAATAGGTTATTGAATTATTTAAGTATATTGTTATGTATGACATAATTTATTTACTTAGAGATATTAAATCGCATGATAATCTGTATATTGACATTATTTGTGATTATGAAAACTAAAAAATCATAGAGGGTCCAACAATAAGCATAGGTTCTAGTCCTTAAATTCTCATCACATATATTTATTAGGACCCAGATATTTTGGTTGAACCATTGATTAGACCCTTACACATAGATACACCTACTTGAGAATACTTAGGGATCATACATTTTTACCGATACTTTGACCTGACCCGTGGACATGAGAGTTTCTATTAGAACCTCTTTCTGGTAGCTTTGAGTCCTTACGCTATCATTCTTGGTATGGATTGGTTATCCACAGTTCATTCCCAGATTGACTGTATTAGGTGAAGGGTGCGGTGTGTCTATAATGATGGAATGAGGTTTTTCTTTGTTGGTGAAAAGGAGTCCCATACAGCACCAGATGGATTCATGCTTAGGAGAGTGCAACTGATTTTTCCAAAGATGGATAGCCTGGCCCTCAGTGTAAGAGATGTTACGAGATTCTAGTTTCCAGTAGTGGTGGCAGAGTTTAAGGACATATTTCCTGAAGATGATCCATTATTATCTCTCTGCCAGGATATAGGATTCTTAATTTATATACACCCAGAGAAAACATTGATATATGTACTATCATATCTAACGGTTGTTGTAGATATTCACAAGATGAGAGTATAATTGGACAACTTGTAGAAGAAGGGCTTCGTGAGACCCAGTGTTTCACCATGGGTGGTCCCAATGTTGTTTTCCAAAAAGAAATATGGGATCTCAAGTTTGTGTGTGGACTACTAGTGCCTAAACACAGTGACCATAAATAACAAGTATCCACTATCAAGGATCAATGACCTATTTTATTAATAGACATGGGCATTATGGTTCTCGAAGGTTGACCTTTGATAAGTATGTCACCAGCTATGAGTACAGGATGTGGATATACTAAAGACAGATTTAATATGTCATTATGGTCAAAATGAGTATGTTATGATTCTCTTTGTCAATAATAACTCCCCAATAGTGTTCATGGGACTAATAAACCGTATCTTTCACCCGTATTTAGACCGATTCATGATAGTCTTCATTGATGATATCCTTGTGTACTCAGCATTTGAGGAGGAGAATACAAGACACTTAAGGATGGTTCTGGATATTCTCTTAGAGTAACAAATTTATGGGAAACTCTTGAAGTGCCAATTATGAATTCAAGAAGTCCACCTTTATGAAAGGTTATCTCAGTAGATGTAGTGGTTGTGGACCTGGCCATGGTTTAGGTGTTGTTAGCATCGGATCCACTAAGGATCGTGACTGAGGTGCTAAGATTCCTTAGGCTAATATAATATTATCATATATTTATAAAATATTTCTCTAGGATATCAACACCAAGGACAAATTTTAATTGGAAGAGGCATAATTTCATGTGAATAGAGATGTTCCAGTATAATATTTAGCAGTGATGTAGAGTTTGGCGAGCAGTCTAATATTGATATTTTTATAGGAGGGTGTTGAGTACGTAGTGTTCTGTGATGGATCATGGACTGGTCTTAATTTTGTCTTGATTCTGAATAATGTGGTGATTTCATATGGTTCAGGACAATTGAGACCACATGAGCATAACTACACAGCCATCAATCTTGAGTTAGCAGCGGTAGTCTTCACATTGAAGATGTGGCGACATAATCGGATCAGCGAGTGGTTTATTGTCTACTCTAATCAAAATATTCTCAAGTATATATTCTCTCAGAAGTATTTGAATTAAAGACATAGGAAGTGGATAGATTTTCTCTTGGACTATGAATTTGAAATTGACTATACTCTTGGGAGAGGGAACATGGTGGAAGATGATCTCAAAATTAGACCTAGTTCGCAATTGATGAATGAGGCATCAGATAAGTTGGTCTCATTATAGTTATCCTCAATATATTGAGACTGAGAAGCTTACCTGCAACTGATGTTTTTTACCCCTCTACTCTTATAGTGAGTCAGGGAGGCAAAACATGGGGATACTAACGATGATTCTCTATGTGCTCAGATATCCATAGAGCATGCTCTAGATGGATATTCCAAAGGTGGAGATCATGTCATTATTTTATGAGGATGTACAGTAGTGTTAGTGGCATTGAGGGAGGAGGTTTTGAAGGAGTTTCATACACCCCCTTGGGTAGTATATACAGTAGTGACAAAAATGTTCTGGGACCTACGATGATAGTTTTTGTGTCAAGGAATGAATAAATCAGTGAAAGAGTATGTTTCTTGATGCCCTACTTGTCAACAAGTGAAGGATGAGAACAAAGTTATAGTGGGTTTTTATCAACCATTTAAGTTTCTAGAATGTAAGTGTGATGAGATATGTATGGAATTAGTGATGGTTTTACCATTTATGTCTAGGGAAAATGATTCCATCTAGGTGATCATTGACAGACTCACCATGTCGGCCCACTTCATAACCATCTTAGAGCAGAGTTCAATAGAGATCATGGGACACCTATACTTTCCAGAGACAGTTTGACTCCATGGAGTTCAATCAATTATTTTTTCAGATATAGATGATTCGTTTACATCATAGATGAGGAAGGTATTTCATGAGGTGTTTGAAACCCAGTTATGATTGAGCACAACATTTCACCCATAGACAGACGACTAGACAGATCAGACCATTGAAGTCCTGGAGGATATGTTGTGATCTTCCATGTTGGACTTCAACCATATTTGGGAGGATCACTACCACTGTTGGAGTTCACGTACAACAAAAAATACCATTCTACCATTAGTATGGAACAATTCAAGGCATTTTATGGACGACCCTGTAGGTTAACACTTTGCTGGACATACCCAAGACAGTTAGCACTCATGGGCCCAAAGATGGTGCGAGCTTATTTAGAGAAGGTACAGATCATCTAGGATATGATGAAGACTCTATAAAGCCATCAGAAATATTATAGTAATAAGAGATGAAGGCCTTTTCATTTTGAATAAGGATACCACGTATTCCATTGGGTTTAGGCTTGATAGGGATTAAGAATATTTGTCCGGTTCGAAAATTAATATCCGAGGTTTATTTTTCCTTTTCAGATATTGTGTTGAGTTTTCAATGTTGCATAACACTTAGCTCTACCCCGCAGTTAGACTGGGTACATGATGTATTACACATGTCACATCTGAGGAGGTATGTGCGCGACCCATCACACATCATTCACTTGGGATAGCTTGACATTGAGTATAGAGCGACTTCTGTAGAGTACCTAGTGGAGTCCAAGGATCAGCATGAGAGGATCCTTCATGGATGAGAGATTCCTTTAGTGAATTTACAGTTCTAGAATAAGAATCTCCAAGAGAGCACTTGGGAGTGGAAGGCTGAGATGTGTTCTCAATACCCTAATCCTTTCCTATAGCCTTTGATTTGTATTTTCGGGGACATAAAGCCCCATGGTGGGGAGAATGGAATGTATTGAATTTTTGATGTATAATTTATAAAAATTATATATAATTAAATAAAAATCAGGTGTTAAGACGAAGTACGATTATGAGGCCCGGTGTTCCCAGAATAATTTTTTTAATAATATTTAAATATTATTTATCATGTCTTTGTAGTTTTCCTAAAAAAAGTTGAATAACATCTTAATGAGTGCCTAGATCAAAAATCTATGGGAACTATTGCATTTAGAGTATAGTATTTACCTTAGGAAATGCATAACATCATCCAACACAGTTTTTCTGTGAAAAGTATTTTTCATATGTTTTAATGAATAAAATAAATTTAATATTTATCTTAATGATACGTCGATGTAGATAATATGTTTCGTTTAAATAAACATGTATGTATGGAACCAGGGTTAAAATCATATCCTTGAATTTTTTTAGAGGTTCTAGAGAGAATATATAGAGAATTATCGTAGTGAATTATGATGATACTGTCAGAGGTTTTTCATGATGGATCATCAATGAAAATTAGTCTATAATAGTGAACGATCCAATTCCTAGGTAGGGCGTGTTGTTTTGATGTCTCTTTCCCTATTCTTTGATTCAATGATGAAAATGAACCAGCCAATGAATATGTTGATCGGTGGTTCAATCATTCTTATGGGATGGGTTTAATTACATGATTTATAGGGTTGATTATTATATTGATTTTTATTGTTGATAGTACTTATGGGAACAGATCGAGGGCAGAATGAATAACAATCGAGGTTAATTCCCTAGGTTTGTTCCTTGTGTATCCTTTCACCCCCATTTTATTCTAAGTGATCTTAGTTATTAATGGGTTATAAATGAATGATCATTGAATCTTTGTTACATAGTCAAATTGTATGAAATTAAAGTCCCAACACCTGGATGACCTAAAGGAGGTGAGATGGTGACAATGATGGATGAATCGAAGTGATTTGGGAGATATCGTTCTTCGGGAAGTTTTCATCAAATGAATTTATCGTTTTTTTTTCTTAGCTGATTGAAGTCCCAAAATACCTCTATTCGGTGATAAGGTATTCGGGAGACCCTAGATCATGAGTTTTTAGGTGAATGGATAACTGGAGAAGAACGTAGAAGATCATTTGATGCGCAATAGGAAGAACATAGCATTCTGGAAATTCTAGAACTCACAACATTTAGTATAGGATACACAGTGTGTGTTCATATACATTGGTTTCCTACACTGCGTATACTCAGGGAGTACACAAAAATGGGTGAAGTACATGGGTTTCCTATACGACATGTACCCCACTAGACGACATGATCCGGACTAGATAAACGGACTACCTAGTGTATGGGTACACAGGTAGAAATACACAAGTTGACTCCATGTAATAGAACATAGACAGTGTACATAGGAGGACCTCGGATGATAGGACATGACGTGTGATGCCTTCAAAATGTCATGTGCCTCATTTTATACACAACATGTTCTAATGACATTGGCCATTATACATGGGTAGAACCTAGGGTGAAGGGACACGATGTGTAACTCTACTACACTCCATGTATCCCCTTTATACATGTCTTGAGACACCTTTCCACAATATATTGTATAGGTTTCATTGCTGGTCTTTCCCTTTATCGCTTCCGTGATGGTTGGTGGGTATTGTTTCCTACTCATAAGAGTATGATCCCTTTAACTAAATTTCATAGATAGATTCATTGGAATCCCCTGAGAGTCCTGGTGCAGGATTATCTATTCATTCATCATTCCCTAGGTAGATTCCATAGTACTTACATGACCAAATTCACTGGGTGTCAATCCCCTACTTAGCAGGTTAATCCATATTGAGTTGTTAGAATCACACAATTAACCTGGTTGTGATCCTCATCTGTTCTATCATATATTTCTCTTTATATCTATCTATGTACATCTCCCTCTTGTGATGGTTCTCAATGAAATGTACTTCTTAGACATACTTCATAAGTTCTATCAGAATCAAGAGTGGGTTGTCTCGGATTAGTGCTTTCTGGAATCTTCGGATGGGATCATTGTTTTGTTATGTGGTAGTAATGACATAACTCTATATTGTGTGTCTTGGTTTGAGTATATTTGGATATTCTTGTTATATGTTTTGTAGACATATAATTCATATAGATGACTATATATTTCAATTTTTTATTTCTATGTGGTTTCAAGTTGTCGTACTGAATATTGTTATACTCACCCTTGCATGGGATTTTCTCACACATCTCGTGTCATTGGAAGATAAGCAACTATTAGACAAATTCCTTGGTGGACCAGGACCAAGAACAGACTTGTGATATTAGACATGACATGGTGCGTTCATATGACAATAAACAGTGGTCCTAGTACCATTACTGATAGTTTGGACTTCTGTTTATATATTATTTATTTTTTGTGGGCCTATATTTTTGCTCGGTTTACTTTATAGCACTTTAATTTCCTATCATACTATAGTGGTGATTTAGTGGTCTTCCTGCATTTGGTTTATAGTGTATTCATTACATCTCATCATTTTTTTCTTGGAGATGTGTGTCTGTCTGTGTAAGTGTTGGTACATAGGTAATGCCTCCCATATTAGCAATATGCCTACTCAGTGATAGTCATTAGAGAATATACTATTGGATGATGGCTTAGGGTGTCAAGGAATGGGCCCCACTAGGTTGTGTAATGAAAACATGTGAATACTGATCTAAGGATAGATGAAATATTTTTTATTTTGGAAATATATTTGGATTTCAACAAGCCAAGGGTAATGGAACCCAAAGATGGAAGTTTGAACCATACCTGAGATTCAAATACCCTCATATATACTATAATGGCTAGATGTAGGATAAAGATATAGGATCTTGTCTATGGTTTTGTTTTCAAGGTTGACTATAATAAGACCTCAATTTCAAGTCCATCCTCCCCATTTCTAGTCTCCCCATGCAAGAATACAATTGATGTTTAGGAACATGGATGAGTTAGTCATTATGATGTACTATGAATGATAGAGATTCAAAACCACTTTATATCATTGTTTGAAAATGCGAAAAACTTTTTTGACTCTAATGTGTGGCTAACTTTAATACCTTAATTGAAAAGGAATCATGGTAGGTAATGTTCAATTGAATACACTGTGTCATTTTATAAAGACATAGTTTCTCAACAAGAGAAGTATTGTAAGTAGGATCCCCATTGAAACATGAATTTTCGTGTGGAAGGGAATGAATGGAAATATTTTATCAAAAAATTATCCTATTAATAACGGGGAATCAAGGCCTCACAAGGATTAGTCTAATTTACCAAAATCCATTATAACTGGATTCCCAAGTAATGAAAATAAAGCTGGGTCATGAATAGGGTTGGTTGAATAAATATTTTTTGAAGTGGCTAATTAGAATCTAGGTGAGGGGGCTCCAAGTGGGGTCAACATGGTGAATTAATGTAAATTCACTAGACTATACCAAGAATCCATCCCTTTTGGATAAATTAATGGAATGGTAGGGAAAATGGAAGTTAAATTTTTTTTGGATATCATTCTTCACTCTAAAGAATGAATTATCGAAGGTTTCTTTCAGATCAATGCTACAAAGTAGGATGTTAATATAATTTATGACATAAGGATTTCAGTTGATACCAATTAGGAGAAAATGGCATGGATCAATAAATAATACTATATTTCATCCCATTGATTTAATGAAAAAAAATGTTAATTCAGAGGAATATATCCATACAAGGAAGAAGATGGAAAATCCTTTTGAAGTTAATATAAAACATGATCTGGAGATACTGGTAAGTTTACTTCATTAGGATTTATAAAGGGTGCCTAATTCCAATAATTTTAGTCTCTACATTAAAAATTTTGTGAGATAATTTTTTTGTGTAATGCACCTTGACTTGTTTGGAGTCCCACTTTTTCCCCAAAAATTTTCTTTGAAACAAAAATTTATATCATAGTAGGTGTTATCAAAAGTTACTGAAATTTAACGTACTATTTATTTGGTAGTATTATAAAGTTGGTAAATAGTTTAATTTTCTAAAAAAAATATATGTACATTCCTGTACAATGTTAAATAACTAACCCATTTACAATTTTATTGAGTATAATTGAAATAATTACTATAATTATAAATTTAAAAATTTAAAATTTTAAAAATTCATACCTTTTATACAACTCCCCCCGCCCAACCCTCTTTTAAATCACATAGTAAAACAATTGAAAATGTTAATAGAACTGTCAAATTTATTTTTATGTTTTGTGATGCGCCGTTACAATTACACGCGTTCCCCTTATTAATGGGGAAATATATCATATATGATATTACTTCTAAAAACTATATGTTTATATTAAAAAATTATTACAAATGAAAAATAAGTTAGATATAAGATATTTTAAATATTATTAGATAAAAATAAATGTTTAACCAAATATACAAGATCATTTTTTAAAACTGGTCAAGTACTACAAATAGTTGCTTGATAATCAAGAGGTGATGCGCTTGAGGTTAACACATGAACACCAATTAATAGTGAGTAGGAAAAACTGAATAATAGAAAACTAGTCTATAAGCATGGATTTAAACCATTTGTATAACCCCTAAAACTATTAGTATAGGTTATACACACAGTTTTAGGAAACACGGCTGATAGAGGTGTGGGTATTGACCTACACCCACGATTTCTATAAAAACTATGGTTATAGGTCCTATAGATTCTTTAAAACCCATTGTTTAACCAAAACCATGGGTATATATCTATACATATGGTTCTCCAAACTATGGGTATAGCTTAACCCACCAGGAAACCTACGCCCATGGTTCTCCAAACCATGGGAATAGGTATTTGTCTAGATTTGGTAGTAGTTGTACTAACACCTCTTTCCAAAAACTCTTGAACCTATAAATCAAATTGAACATATATTAAACATTTAATACAGTAAAAATATTTTATATTCATCATACAATAAAATAATTTAGTAATTTCTAAACCATTCACAATACTAAAACATATATATACATCCATACAATTATTCAATTCAAGTAATTAAACAAGTTAAAAATGACTAAATACTTCTAATTCAAAAATAGAGGGGATAAATATCTCCCCCATCTCTAAAACCCTCATCCTCATCACCATCACCAAAATCCTCATCACTAACACCAACATCCAGAGTAGTAACACCATGATCATCATCAACATCATAATCAATAGCAGCATTGCCACCACAATCAGATCGACCGCCACTAGGACCCCCTTAGAAACACTCAGTGCATCATTTAATGAGAAAATTGATTCCAAATATGTATCAGTAGTACTATAATCCTATGATGTAAGTGATTAACTTATAACTAACATAGCTTTCATAAAGTGTTTGGTGAGCATATTACTTCATTCATTCTCCTATAAAGCTATTTTTTCCTCTACCACTTTTGCACGAGCTGTTTGTAGCTCATGGTTCTAAGAGGGTTTATTAGAGCCTGATGAGGACCATTACCTAGAGGGGATAATTTTTTCCCTGGTCAACATAAACCTCTCCCCAGGTTATCCACACCTAATACTTGACTCAAATTCTAATTTGGGACGAACTTGTCTGTTTCCTTATCATCAAGGGACTCCAAGAAAGTCTTTTGAAAATAAAAATATATATTTAATTATGAATTTCAAATAAATATTATAAATATAAATAAAATACATTAAATATTTACTTTTGTTTGTTCATTAACTACACTTCTATCATTCTTTCTCCTACTTGAGAAAAATAATTTTCATTCGAGGGACACAAACTTCGATACCCAATACTACTTTCTGAAAATGAAATTAATTAGTATACACATATTCTAAATTGAAATATTTTATAATATTGAATTAAAATAAAAAATAATAACATTTAAATGATTGAAAAATTCATAAATTTATTCGTGTGACAAAAATTATTTAAAAATTCACAAATTATAGATAACCATAAAAATTTTATAATTGTAGCTTTGCAAGATGATAATTTATAAATATCATATATTATTTAGTGTTGAAAATGGGAATAAAATCCAACTGAACACTACCAACATTCATTGAAAATTAATATTATGAAAGTAGAAAAAATTTGGAAGAAATTTACAGTCTCCTATTTTTTACACTACAAAATTTATATTTCAATAAAGTGCTAGATTCTCCAAATCCAAATAAACAACCTTAGGGAGAAATTGAAGTTGAAAAGGATGACTAAATATCATAAATTTATACTCTGAAAACTGTATGTAAAATCATTTTATAATATATTTCTAGACAAATAAATATGAAAAAATAAAATGAATCATACACCATGATAACTCATTAGTAAGAACTCAAATATGAAAAATAATATATTATGATTAATGTTATTTTCATTTATATCACAACTCTAAAATTGAAGACAAGTACCTATATAATATATGGACACTATATCACAATATCTAACTCGTATATTCGAATGCTAATATAGGAACCAATTATGTTTATAAAGGTTCTAATAATTTTTTTAATATTTTAATTAAATGAACAAAGGTGTCTCTTGAGTAATATAAGTAACGGAAAATATATCACATTTACAAGGGAATTGTTTCATGTTAAAATAATATTATATATCATGTTTTAAAAGGGTAGTTATCTTATTATTCAGTTCTTGATGCAAATATACATTATATCATGTTTAAAATTAATATTAGTATGGTATATCATAATTACATAATAACACAATATGACATAAGTTAGAGACTTTCAATATAAATAATTAATGATGAATAAAAAATATGACATGAAAATATTCATAGATAAATGAGTAACAATAAAAATAGAGATATTATTTCTATTCTTTTTAAAGTCCATGGTTCTTCTCATGCCTGAACATTATAGTCCAACCCATTGAGTGTAGATACATCATTGAATATTTTTTCATTTTTTTCAGGAAGATTACTAAAAAATCAATACAAGGAATATGATTTATATTTTATATGAAAACTATTGAAGATTGGTACTACCTTGAACTCATCAGTCTTCCAATATGTGATCAATTTTTGATTTTTTTTTGGATTTTTGGGGAATATGGGTACAACCTATAAGTCATAGCTAAATCCACTTCTCCAAATGACATATAACTCATGCTTGTATGATCTCCATAACACCCCAAGATCTATAAAACTTGTAAACTTAGATGCTTCTCCATCATTAATGTTAAACCTAATCTAAAATGAACATGTTAATTACAATAAATACAATAATAATATATATATAAATTTTTAAAATTTTCTTTAACATACATGCACCCATGACTTTTCATTGATGTCATTACTACTATGTTTCCATGATATCAGTTACATAGTAATGATATCATGGTACATAGATAAAGTGGACCTGAATCATCTACACTTCCTATAATTTTTACCTATCATATGATTGTGTTTATTAGAAACCAGTATTATTTGTGTTTGGAAGATACAGGCTTCTTGCATACGGGTGTTCCCACATCACCTACTAGAAGATCCAAGTGGATATGATAAAATAAAGACAGAGAAAAAATATTTAATCCATGTTACAACATGAAAAAAAATGAAGTGATATAATTTGACATAGTTATAATAACAAAAACCAGATTTAGGCTATTCAATAGGCTCTAATGGATCAGTGGTCTATCCTAAATCAGTAGCCTCAGAAAGATGTGTTTGTTCCAATGAATGATCTGGGTGATCTACATGCACTTTAGTGGGAGATAAAGGAACATAATAATCAGATCCTTTCTGGAGAGAAGGAACCATAGGTGACATAGACATGATAGGATATTGGTAGTAGGGTTGGGGATACCTCAACATATATAGAAATGGTAATGGTGGAACTATCCCTTCAGGTTGTTTAGATAGGGTATAGGAAGAAGAGGCTAAATGAGATGATGATGGAGGAATGGGAAAGAATATCCAAGTAATTGATGTTGACAAGATATGCGAAGAAGATGCTAAATGATATGATGAGGGAGGAATGGATAGAAAAATCCCTTATTGGGGATAATACATGGTGTGGGATGAAGAGATAAAAGAGATAATGGTGGAGAATGTGTGGGAACTTCCCTAGAGGCTCAAGCATTGTATGGAATGGTGTGTTAGATAGGGCGCTCAGTGGTAGTTTATGGTGGGAACATGTAAGACGGGTGCTCTGTCTCGGTCTTGGAGAATCCCCACTCAGACCCATGCCAGTAGGATGAGGATGACTCAAATATGGGGCAACTAAATATCCTTAAAACTAATTTCACAAAAAAATATGAACATGAAATTATATGTAATTCCAAAGAAACATATAAAAATTATTGTAATCACCAAGGGAAGAAGAGGATAGAACACACAATCACACGCCTCTGAATTAACATTAAATAATATCTTCCTTCGAACTTTTTTCATAATATGATCAAGAAAGAAATGTAAAATTGTTATAAATATCTTTTAAAATCCATTCATTTGAAATAGAAGTAAAATAATTCATAAAAAATGTAAAAACATGTTTTATTAATAATAATTTAAAACCATAAAAAACATTAGTTAAAACTTGTTTTAAACCTTATTTTTGGAATTGAAATAATTCTAATTAAATTAAATGACACCAAACAATACTGAAACATAAATACCATTTAAAATGAAAATAAATTAATGTAATTATAGTAATAAAAACCTAATAAACTCATGTCAAGGTAAAATAAATAAATTGTGATCATAAATGGTTTCATATATATATATATAAAATCACTAATTTAGGTTCAACATCAACTCTCACAATGGGAAAATTTGATTCATAAAATGATATATTCTGGACAACACCATTGGGTTCATCAATGGTGTCAATTTTATCCCCAACATCATGGAAAATATTTCTTTGGATAACTTCATTAATAACACTATAATCATATTTCATATGGTCTTTCACATAAAAACCGTTTTTCATTGATTCCAAAATATATGGTTCATCAGTAGCTGCAAATCGACTCATTTAAATAACTCTAAATCCACATTCATCAAAAAATTCACCCTATCATGTCATTGAATCAAACCATTTAAATTTCATCATAGTGAATCGACCATGATTTTAATAATCCAAAAAATATATTTTGTTAACAAGTCTATAATAACACACATATTCATATCGAGGCGGACTATTTGATTAGCTAGAATAATAGTTCATTGTAGTAGGTAACATAACTCCATCATGTTTTGTTTTAATTTTTAGTACTTGGTAAGTTGTAAAAAATTTATACCAATTGATTATTAAATATTTTCATTCACAAACAAAATAATATGGACCAAAAACCAACAATCTTAATTCTTTAGAAACAGAGTCAACAGGTAAACTAAATAATTGAAATTTATATGGATAATACAGTTAAATGGAAATTTATATTTTAATTTATTTAAATTAAGGATCATACCTTTGTTTTCAACCATGCTTGATACATTTGGCTATGAAAATCCTCTTTCCTTATTAAAGGTAATAATCGAAGAACTCTACTTATAATTTATTTATGTTACCTACATTAAATGATATAAACATTCTATAGAATATGTAAAATTACTTAGTATGACAAAACATATAAATATATATATTATTTACAAGATACTTTCATCGGGAAAAAACACTTAAATAAGACTATGTGATGTGCCATATCCCTCTCTTCAAGGGTCAATATAGCCAATGTATATGACACATTAATTCATCTAATTTTGGGAAGAGATAAAAATGAGGGCTCAATATCCCCATACAAATCATATTCATTTATCATTGTCTAGAAATTTTTTATACTAATATTCTATAAATACATTGAAAAAAATACATAAATTCTTGATCTAGATGAACTATCACAATTGAACCTTCAGAATAATTATTATTTCAGAAAAAATATTTAATTGTGCACATACTTCTTTTAGTATGATACAACAACTGAAAATAATAAGGTCCCCCAATTAGTGTTTTAGTTGGAAGATGAATTTTTAAATGCATCATGAAGGTGAAAAATGGAAGAGGGATATTTTTTATATCTCACATGAAATTAATGGAACTTCTTGTGTTATTTTTAACAAGAATGAATTGGATAGCCTTTTATCATGAAGGTCTCTAAAAAATTGAACAAGAAAATCATTGTCACCCTTAAATTATTGGTTAGAAACTACTAAATTGCTATTGGAACCAATTCATTGAATAAGTATGTGAAAATCATGTGTTTTTAGGGATTTTAGTTTGAAATCTTATCTATTGACTCATTTAGATATGTTTTTGGAATATCCAACAGGATCCTTGACATTCTCTAATACTTCCATAAATTGATTTTTCTCTAATGGTTCCCTCACATAAGAACCACATTACACTTTACGTTTTTTCACCGATACACTTAGGAAGCAGTTCTAGTCAAATACCTCAATCCATTAACCCCCAATGAGATTAGAATTCATATTTGTTCTTCCACTTTCTGGTTATACTAATTTATAGAGACACTTCAAATATGTATTTCCCGATGTGATTTATGTCTAAACTATGACATAAAAAATTGGTATACCAATATGGAGGCTCAAAAAAGACACTTCTCTTTTTCCAATTGTATGTGGAATTTAGTGTCAAAATTATTCCTCTCATTATATTTCATCTAATCATCCCCTAATGAAAAACCGAAATCATTCAATTCATTAAGAACATTAGTTCGTGACATACGTTTAGGTGTTTGTTCAGTTTAAACAATATAATCAAACCTTTGACGATTCTTCCAGTATTGATTGTCCATTTTTATGAATCATTGATGCCCCATGAAACTGAAACTATGGTTATATATAACCCTTATCTATAGTGTATTCTTCATATAAATTGTACATGATAGTTTTCCCATTGTGATCTTACCGTATTTTCATTTCATAAGTTGGGAAATAATTTATACGCCCTATAATTGTTGCATGGATCTGAAATATATTTTTTGAAGAAGCATTGGATTTCTTCAGAAAAATATCATGAAGCAGCTTAAACTCTCTTAAGAATGGTTTCATGTAGATTTTTATATCATTATCATGATCAACAGTTCCAAATATAAGCATAAAAAATAATGTGAATGGTTTTTTTCATACATCTATATAGGAATATTATAAATGCGAATAAAAATTGTCCATGTGTTATGAGAAGTAAACATATGACCAAATATATTAAAACTATCATAGGATAGACCCAACATGACATTAAGCACCTCAAATAAAAAATATGGTTGTTTTTCATCAAATGACCAGAATGATAATCCATTTATAGGAAAATCCAACTCATCTTTACCATTAATTCTCTCAACATCATTCCATCTCATATATGAGAATATTTCTACAAACATGAATATATTTTGAATCCTATGAATCAATGAAAAGTTCCAAATGAATTTATGTTCCACATGAGATTGTTTTCCATTAGTATTTTCCTTAAATCGATATGTACCATGTTATTTATTGTCATTAAGGTAAGTTGTTTCCTCCCAAAATAAACTGAAATATTTCATACAAGCATGATTTGAGGCAATATGTACACCATCAGCAAGAAATTCATTCAAAAAGGTGTCAATATAATTAATGGTGTTTTATAAATTCCATACATGGTTTTTCCATGATATAACTTCATTAAAAACTCTAACTTGGATATTTTAGTACATTCCTCGTATACAAGAGTTCTAGCATCATACATTAAATTTTCCACTCTCTAAACATCATCATCTTCAGTATTTTCCTCATTTTTATGGATATCATTTCCTTCTTCAACGGGTGTGATATCTCTCTTACGATTATGCACAAATGAAAACCAATCAAATATAAATTTATCTATGCCAGTTGTTTCATTTCATTCATGAATATTATAAGACTATCAAATCTCTCTATAGTTATATCAAACTAATAGTTTGTTGGAAATCCATATTTCATTATATGGTACCTGACTTATTCCTATATTAACTGTGGTCTTCAAACAAATTTTTATCATGGACAATGTATACAACCCCTATCGGATGCATTTTAAAATGAAAAATAAAAAAATCCAAATTATTTTAAAACTTTGTTTAAATATGATTAGTGTGATACATCTAGATTATTTACATTCTATTACAGGGAAAAATTTATGTTCCAATCAACAATGTAAACCATACATAAATTACTCATTACAACCAATTTTAAAACAAATATCATCAATTCAAACTAGTATCTATAAAAAAAAGAATAACATAAATAACATATGCTCTAAGTAATGAAATATATATATTTTTAGCATCGGCTTCAAAAGTATAATACTGGGTAATGCTATTTATAAATTAAATTGATGAATTTACTTGAGGACATGTTTTTTCATTCAAATTAATGATTCAATATTAAATAATTATTTTTAGGATAATTAATAAAAGTTGTTTGTCATATTAATAGTTATTTTTTAAGATAATTTATGGAATATTTGAACAATTGATTGTGGCACCTATATCAATTTTATAAGATAATTTTCAAGGGTATATTAACTTATATAATTCATTGATAGATAAATTATCACCTACAAATTGCATTTTTTTTATTATAATATTTTTTCAAATAAACTATTTAGATTATTACTTTTAATCTATATCATTTTAATCATATATCATGTTTATTTATAGTTCATCTGATTCTATTAAGAAATATAAGATATTATAAAATATGAAATTATTTTGTTTAATTATGTTTCTAGTGTCATTATGAAATTACATTATTTAAATATAATCTTTCTCAATTTTTTATTTTCAAAAAATGCACAATACTTATAAATTATGTGGGGATTAAAACCATGTGATTTCCATTTTTTAAAATAATCTATTAAAATACCATGGATTTGATAAATACTATGTTTCTTATTCTTATACATAGAAATGAAGCTAAATAGTTGAATATATTTTACAATCAAACTCATCATACTCATATTTAGTATTAGGGGATTTGAGAAGGGGATTATATAGGTAAACAAAAATTAGTACAAAACACATTGTATCCTATAAATGATTATTTTTTTTCTTCTACATAAAATCAAAATTGAAACAAGATACTTATAAAAATGGATGTTTTATTTTAAAAGGACATAAATTTTAATGTTCTCAGTTGATCACCCTCTGGTTCTATTTGATTATTTAGTTTGAAAAAAACCATAAATTTAACTAACATGTTATAAAATTATAATAATTTTCAGATGAGGTAAAATGAACTTCATAAAACTATATCAATCCTTATGATGTTGAATCAAGTAAAAAAATACGAATGGAGTGGAATGACACTAAACCAAGAAACAATAAACTGATCCCTATCAAACTAATCCAAATAGAACCAAAAAAATTGAATATAACATAGTAAAATTATTAAAAATAGAGTAATTTCAACTTATATTGGTGATAATTATATTTATCCATATAGGAATGTACTTAGAATTATTGAGTTGATTTGAAATAATATAGGTGAATAGAATCAAATCAATGCGACTTCAAGGAAATTGAATAAATTCCAATAATATCAAACTCAGGATAATCAAACCCAATTGGACAGAATCATGTCACATTGAATATATATAAACAAAAAAATAAATAAAACCAATCCAAAAATATATATAATTTTACCAAATAATCCCAAACTGTACATATCAAATTGAATAAAATATAACTAAATTTATTCTAATTAAGGTTGACCATGATAAATTGAACAAAAAAATTCAAACCAAACATAATAAAAATTAATTTAACCAAACTATCTTGATATGAATATTATAAAAACAAAAAAACCATATAAAATGGAATAGAAAATTATAATCCAACAGAAAACAAACCCAAAAAATTATAAATCAAATTGAAACTAATATGAATAAATAACTAAAATAAATAGATTTGATTCATATAAATATAATCAAAATAAAATTGAGAAAATTTTAATGGTATAGAACAAAACTATGTTGAATAATGATGGGTTATATAAACCTAAACAAACCAGTAATAAATCAAACTAACTTATACCAAACCAAACTGGACCAAATTGAACCCAACTACATTGACAAGACTAAAGCATAAAAAATCAAACTGAAATAGTTTGAGATATATAGATAAAAACTAAAATGAACCAAAAAATTGTTTCTAGAATAGAGGTGGACCAAACCTAACCAATATAATCTAAAATAACTGGAACTGAATAAAACTGAATGAAAATAAATAGAATATAAACAAGATAACAAATCATTACCTATATAGGAAATGGTGAATAAAATATAGGGGATGTTTAGAGTATATTTGATGAGATCTATCATTTGGTTAAGAGGAAAATTAGGGTGGGGGAGGGGGATATAGAAGGTTTCCAAAGGAGGGGATGGGGGACAACAATGGTCACTTGAGGATGGGATAATGTCCTAAGGATGTAACGATCATCTATGGAGGGGAGGGGGATGCATTATGTTGTATAAAAAAGGAGGGGGACACTGAAGGTCACTCGAGATAGGTTATATATGGCTTCAAATAAGGAGGGGGAAGATGAGTCTGAGTGAGACTACTATATTATAGAGATATACCCTCTATTTTTAAAAAAAATATTAGTATAGCCCAATCTATACCAATAGTTTTTAAGGAATGTGGGTATAGGTATAGTTAGACAGTCTGTACCCAAAGTTTCTCTAAAACATGGGTATATACTGGTTTTCCAGTAGTGATTTTTTGGTGAAGAAGGCTTGTACATGAGGTGACCGCCTGAGAGAATGATAAATCACCAATTTATAACCATAAATATTTAATGAAACTAATAGAATCACCCAAAAACCCAGGTTTGATATATCATATTAATAAAAGTGTAAAAATTATACAATAATAAATAAAATAAAAATATATTTGAATAGGATCAATAATGGACTATATTTTTATTAAATTTTAACATTTACTCCCAGAAAAAATTGTGGAAAAAAAGTTTCAATCTATTTGGTAATCATAAGTAAATTTTTATAAATGTGGAAAAAATAATCATATATATAAAGTTAATGAATTTCAAACTAGTTTAAGAAGATACTAATATTGAAGGGATATTCCTTAAAAATTGTGATAGGTATGTGAAGACTTTTATTATATGAATTGTTTCATATTTATAAATTGATGTTGTTAGATTGTTCAAAAAAATGTGAACATTGATGAAAATAGAAATCCATATAAACAAATTCTAGTATTTTAAATGCCATTGTTGTTAGAAGATGAAGAAACAATAGATAAACTGGTGATTACTTTCCAATAGATAAAGCATTCAACAACCAAACCTAAAACCATATCATATTCTACAAATGTGAGCAAGGGGCATGAGTAGCTAATTTTAAATAATGCCCGACCGAAGAATGAAATGAAAAAATCATCATAAAAGATTATTATTTTATCTCTTAAATATCTACTCAAAATGTGAGTTCTATATTGTTCTAACCTCCAACACATCATAAATTTTTGTTGTAGTAAAAGTTTTCCTTAAAACTGTAATGGAATTAAAATTCTAGTTATTCTTAATTTTTGATATAACATAGTTATAAAAAGTCTGATAAAAAGTGTGAAAAATAAAATTAAAATAGTAAAATTAAAATGATAATAATTGACTAGTTATGTTTACTAATTAATTATAATAGGCCCTGAAATTAATATAAAAATATTTTGATGAATATATGTATATATTAATTTATCATTATTATTGTTTACAGATTAAATTATAATGATCATATAAAATTAGTATAGGGTAGTAATTAATCAAGTCACATTTAAAAAATAATTCTTGGTGGTTTCTGTTAACCATGTCAATGGTATAGAATTATGAGATCTTAATAATCATCTGAAATTGATGATTTGATATTTGAAATATGGATACATAAATTGAACTAAATTATACCCGCATCAGATACAATAATAAAAAATCCACAAGATAATTTTCTGATTATAATTCAAATATTATAGTTGGAACACATTAAAATATATAATAAAAAACAAACATCCTTATAAAATCAATAAGAATAGAAATATTTTAAATTAAAAGAAACAAAGGTATTGAGTACTTATACAATTTATTTTCATTGAATATAATTAGACAGGTGCAGGGGGTTTGTGAAATTGTAGATGAATTAGACATTGAAAATGGATGGAAAATAAATTGGAAATAAAATAAACCCTAGACAAATGAAAATTCAAAAAAAAAAACAAATTCCAGTGAAATAAAATAAGATAATAAATGATACATATAATCAAGACAAACAAACTCTAGATGATGCAAATAAGGGGTGGATTTTAATAATCTGAAATCATGAATTCATACCAGACAATTGAAATCAGAGGGGGACCAAGAAAAGTGATTTATCGTGGTTTACATGGTGGATGTTTTTAAATGAAAATATAGCTCCCAATACTGAAAATAAATAAAATTGTGATATAAATAAAGGATACATTGAAATTCACAAAGAAAAAAATGTATCTTCAAATTAGATCTAAAAATACAAAATATCGAGGGTATTCAAAAATTGAGATAAGGAAGAACTAAAAAAGAACAAATGAATTCAGTTACCAAGAAACAAATGAGAGCTAAGGAAATCCTTATTTGAAGAGTAATATGAAATAAACGGAGACACAAGGATGTATATAACTTGATGAGAATATGTGTTGGAGAGGAGGTCATAATATGGAGGTAGAGGAGGAGGTGGGGAAGGAGAGGGTAATCATGGAGAGGGTGTCGGGGAGGGAGGTAGATATGGAGAGGTGTGTCAAGAAGGGAGTTGGTGAGGGATGAAGAGTGGATTGTGGAATAGGGATATCAAATCATGAAAAAATCCATAAAAATTAGTTGGAATAACACATGAAACAAATTGTGGAGAAATTTAATTGTATTAATTGTCCAATGGTTCATCTTATGTTAATTTCTTCTAGACATCACAATGATCCCAATCACAGTGACATTTGAATATATTCCTCTGATAAGGGAGGTCGAAATCACATCCAAGTATATGACATGATTATACAACTGAAGGCTACCATGACTCATAAGAAACAAAACATGGGAACCTTGGTAATATATCACAAACCGTCCCTAATTGGTGCCTTTCATCATGCACATATGATGCCTCTTCCACTATACCATACATGGATCTAGGAAAAAATCACAAGGGACTAAATAAATCGGTTTTGGGAATTATTGGTATTCAATTTAAGTTTTTATATAGAAATTTAACTTTATTTTATTTTAAAAAATTTATTAGTTTATTCTCATGCATGAAAAATTAGTGAATTTATTTATTTTTATCAATTTATTTATGTTAGGAACCTTTATATGTGATGGTCTATATTTCCCTCATGGGACTCGACTTAATACATGGTCTTTGGACAACCCATTTCTTATTCCCTTCTTTTTCATTGATCTGTGTGGTGTCATTCTCAAGTAATTGATTAGTGGTGTCACCCCTTGATTATGAATTGTCCATCTATCTCACTACTTAATTACTCCACAAGGTTTCTATTTTTGTGGTGTGCATGTGTTGCCAATTGATTTTATCTTATGTTTTGAGGATCTACCAATGTTAGGGGGTTTTATCCCCCCTAAATTTTGTCTCTTCATTCTCTCAGTCTTTTTTTCTCTCTTTCTCCTTTCTTTCATTTTCGGTTTCCTCTAGAAAAAAACCTAGCACCCAAAATATTGTTCTAATTCAATGGATCTAAGTCTTGTAATTTTCATTCTACCATGACATTAAAATGTGACCGATTTCTTATGGATATGAAGTCTCTTCATATTGGATTTAGTGTAGCCTTTGTTAGTGACTATTCCATAATTTCCGTAGAGGAAGGTGTATTTGAGGGGGTCTTTGGATCAAGGCATCTTGTATAGTCTAGTATTGACTCCAAGTGCTCAAGACCGCCATAGGGTGTCAATTTGTCACTATATGTTTATTTTTGTTTGTATTAATTACTTTAGAATCATTAAAATATTGTACTTATTCTTATTTTTTTCTCTCTTGGTTCTCATTGTTTATATTCACCCTTTTTCATTTTTCTTTCATTGAGATTAATAGAAGGTGTGAGTGGGTGGTGTTATTTTCATGTAGATAGGTCCCCATGGGACTGAATGACAAAAAGATACTCATGTTCTTGTTTATTTAATACTTTATTTAGTTTATAAAGTATTGAATTTTTGGTTTCATAATATATAACATTCCAATTAAAACTCCAAGTTTGGTCATTTTGGGTTTTACTTTTGTCATATTGGATGGTTTACCCTTACCCTCTCACAAAGGGGTATGAGAGCCTTTATGGTTCTTCTTTGACGGAGAACATATTTATTTATTTTATTAATTATTTCTATTAAATTCTTCATTGATATCTCCACTAAAATATCTACTATTTTCTAACATAATTTTTTAGAGAAACTTTACCATATATAATCTCTCTGTATTTTAAATCGATTTGGAAAACATTTTTTATCCAAGAGAGAAGTCAATTTTTGGGGGGTGTACTGTTAGCGTTATCCGCAAGAACATGACATTTAATCATTGGGTAAACATGAAAATAACTATATTCAATCCTATGATATTTGAAGGTAATAATGAATTTAAAATTTGGTGAATTCAGAGGAGAGACATGCTGGTTTAGTAAGAAATAATTGGTGACCTCTATGAGCCTATGAAATATATTGATACTATAAATTAATATAGATATACCACTGATGAGTACTAAGATATAACCCTTGATCTATAGGATAAATTACATTACTCCTTACAACATTATTTAAAAGATAAGTTTCTTAGAGAGGTTTCTCATGATTCTAATACTAATGGCAATTGAATTAAGATAGAAAAATAATATATGAAGGCTTCTTTAGTTGGAATTATTTATTACAACCATTGAGTGTTCGCCTTTATGATGAAACACAATAGTTTTTTTGAGTCCCATTTCGATGAATTTAAAAATGTAATGTCATATTTATCCAAAATTAATGCACATTTTTATGATGAAGATAAAAAAAGAGCCTTCTAATTTCCCTAGATTATACATGAAACTCATTATTTGAGACAATGATGTATGGTCATGACTCATTGAATCTTGAAGAAGTTAAATCAACCATTCTCTCTAAATAACTTTATTGCAATCCTAGAATAAAAGGTGAGGTATAAAGAATATTCTCTAGGGGAATACTATATTAAAAATTTAAAAAGACATAGTTTTGAAAAGATTAAATAAATTGTAGTAAATATCACATATAAAGATCAAATTCTAGTGAAAGGAAACTCAGTTGCTTCCATTATAGTATGTCTAGGTATATTAATCCTGAATGTGGAAAACTCAACCATGAGTTACAATATGAACATATCATTGATAATTACTTCTAGTTGAATAAGGTTATGACACTACTGAAGTATTATATGTGTCAATACATGTACTAAATCACGAGTGTGTCCTTGACTTAGTTTGTTCCTTCCACATGTATGTTTTTAGATAGTGATTCCAAGAATTGGTTGAAACAATAGAAGTGGCATTCCTCTTAGGCAATAATTAGATGTATTAGGTTGAAGGAATTGGTTTTGTTTTGTTAGAACTATATGATCATTCCAAGATCACCTTACTTGATGTTAGGTGGGTTACCAACCTTCATAGTAACCTAATTTCCATATGGATCATAGAAGAAAATGGATTCACATTTAGGTACAAAACAGGCTATCTAAAAATATCCAAAAACAATAGAACCAGAATTAAGGGGTCTCTCACCAATGGGCTATACGTATTGAATGGAAAGACCCATTCCATGATTTTGGGTAGTGTCTATGCCACAAACAGTGATAATAATATACCTTGACATAGGATATTGTACCATGTTTACTCTAAGATCCTTGAAAAACACAAGAACCATGGGATGATGAGTGACACCACACCAAGAAATCTTCCATCTTGTGAAGATTGTGGGATGGGAAAGGCTAAGAAGGTCACCTTTAATAGGTCCACTTTTAATGACACCATCCTCTTAGAATATTTCAATTCTAATCTTTGGGGACCAGGTAAATTTACATCTTAGGGCAGAGGCTCCAACATTTTCACTTTTACAGATGATTACTATATAAATGTGTGGATTTACATTCTCTAAAATAAATGATATGTTTTCCAAACCTTTAAAACATTGAAAACATTGTTTGAAAACCAATTTTTGGAAATATTTAAGACAATTAATATAGATAATGTCTTAGAGTACCTATCCACAATGTTTCTGAGATTTTGTGAATATGAGGGAATTAAAATACATATTACTATTATTGAATCCAACCAATAAAATAGTCTTATAGAGATAATGAATAGTAAAATCCTAGAAAGAGTCTTAAGAATTATTTCATGCTCAGATCTATCCAAATCCTTTTGAGTAGAGGCTAACAGAACTGTTTTCTACATTATTAACGGGTGTCCCCCTCTTCTAATCTACTTAAATTTCCAAAAAATTGTAAAATGGTAACCCTTCTTAAAAAACCTACCTATGGGTCTTCAATATTATTTCTTATGCTCAAATTAAAACTAAAAATCTATAACCAAGAGATCTGAAATGTATTTTCATTGGGTATATTGAGTATTTCAGAGGATATAGTATTTAGTTAGATAATCCTAGTTATCGAAAATGAGTTATATGTTGAGATGTAGTATCCCATGAGTGTTTTTATCCCAAATAAATATTTCCACAATAGGATGTAATAAACCATCCATAGAATAAGATGATCAAAATGATCCCCTGGCTCATCTTGAGGATTTTATCCAGCCAACTCCACCTGCATCTTATCCCAATATTCAGACTGATTCTGAGAGTAGTTCTGGATCATATTCTAAACTTGATCGTCTTTATAATAACAGAGTCTACAAACTATCATGGTATAGATAAAAGAGGCTTCCTAGACATATTTATTGATTTATCCAATATTATATCGAATCATATGATTTTTATGTGGCATAGGATCTAATAGATGATGATCATCAAACCTATAGGAAAGACTTAAATGAAAAATAATCAAAACAATGGGTCTTTTCCATGGATGAATAAATGATATTTTTAATAAAATCAACACTTATACTATTGTTAGAAAACCACCTAATGATAATATAATTGTTTCTCTGGAGATTTATAAAAGAAATTAAGACAACACTAAGGGAAATAATTTTAAGTATAAATAATGGCCAATTTATAAGGGTTTCATTCAAAGAGAATGTATTGAGTATTTTGAAATATTTTCCACTATTTTTAATAATTATTCAATTGGGATTTTAGTTTCCTTTTCTACTTATAGTGACATTCAAATTTAACAGTTAGATGTTAAGACTACATTCTTACACGGTGATTTAAATGAGAAGCATTATATGAAGCCTCATGATGGTTACCCTGATTAATTTAATCTGAATCAAATGTTATTGTTAATTAATTCATTTTATGGATTTAAAAAAATAGTTTATGTGATGTTATATGAAATTTTATTCCTTTATACTAGATCACCAATTCTCCAAGAGACAATATGATGCATGTTTCTATTTTAAATCATCTAAGAGCTACCTATTTATTTGTTTCTATATTTTTATAAGATGATTATCATTTATACAACATCATCCTTATCATTAATATAAAATAACAACCCAAAGTTATGTTTAAAATGAAATATTTTAGTGAAATTAATAAAACCTTATGTGTTGAAATAATTAGAGAAATAAAAAATAAATTTATTCACTTATCTCAATAATGTCACATTTCATAGATTTTAATTGATACAAGTTTTAATCTCTTATACCCATAAATGTAAAACTTGGATAGAATATTAAATTTTCTTTAACACAAGAACACACTACTAATGATGATATTCCATTTGCGTCTAAAATTTATTATGCTAATATTGCATGAAGAATTGTGTACTTTTTGACTTGAACTATACTTGATATTTCCAATGTAATATACAATCATGAAAGATTTATGAAAAAACCTGGGAATATATATTGGCATGAACTCAAATGGGTTCTTAGATACTTATCATGTAATTATAATCTATCATTTTTTTGTGGTAATAATGGTAATACTTCTGAAATTATGGTAGGATATGCAGATGTAGACTATGAAAGGAATATTGACAATATAAAATCGTTTCCCGGTTAGTTATTTACTTCCTAGTTTGGTCCTATTTACTAGAAATATAATATTTAGTATGTGATTTCTCTTTAAACCATAGAATAACAATATAATTCGTTCATTAGTTATTTAAAAATAATTAAGGATTAAAGTGGTGTAATATGAACTTATCCTTTTTAATTATTTTATAAATGTTTATTCATATAGTCAATATTCCCTTCCTTTTTCCTGAAATTTTGTATTTCATGGTAAATATAACCCCATAGACATTAGGGAAAACTTTATTAGATATGTTTTAGAATCTAGAACTATGTGTGCCAATAATATACACACTGATGATAACCCATTTAATAGTTTGACTATAGTTGTCTTCTAATCTAAATTCAAATTTTTTTAATATAATATGAGTTTAGTTCCTATGGTATATCCATATTTGAAATAGAATCACTATCTTTAATTAAAAATTGTAGTGATTTATGAATTATGGGAATTCAATTTATGTTTTCATATTGAAATTTTCACTAATTTTATTCTACCAAATTTATTGGTTTATAGTCTTGAATGAAACATTGGTGTATTATTTTTCTAAATTTATTTCAACTGGGATCATTTATATTAGATGGTCCTGCTTTCAAAAATGGGGCTCTGATTCAGGCTTGGAATTTTACCAGTCCATTTATTTTTATTCTATTTTTATATTTATCCATGGAGGATCATTTTCTGGAAAATAATTAGCAGTGCCAACCCTTACATCAGTTTTCTCCACTGGATTTCAATTTTAGCATTATGTGTGTAGCACATATTGATTTTCTTCGGCGGGTTTGATCACCTATTCAAGGTGTCTCATAGGTCTCTTGATCATTCTTTCTCATGTGCTCCATTCATAGGCCCTCGGTATCCTCTTGAGAAACCCTAAATCACCATATTCATTTAACATTGATGGATCTAAATCCCATATTTCTATTCTACCTCAACTTCATCTTATGACTTATTTCGTGTGGAGAATATAAACATTTATCGTGGATAAAGTGAAGCCTTTATAAGCAATTGTTCTAGTATTTTGGTATAAGAAGAAGTCTTCGAGGGAGTCTTTGAATCCATGAATCTTGCACGAATGAGTACTAGCTCATAGAGATTGGGAACAATGGAGGGTGTTCACCCTAGCACTATAAGTATAGATTGTTTTTTGTTTCATTCATTTCAATGATTGTAAATATTTTAATTTTGTTAATTTTTTATTTCTCTTGGATCATGTCGGTTTCCTTCATCCTATAGCATTTTGTTTTCTTTGGTCTTAATAAATGTCATGATTGGTTATTGTTCTTTCATGTGAAAATAGTTCCCCACTGGACCGAAGAAATTAAATACGTGTGTTCTTAATCTATTAATTTATGTTACTTCATACATATTGAATGTTTGGTTAAGTAACTTTTTACTTCCCAAGTCAAATTCCCATTTTATTCCTTTCATGATTTGGGGTTCTTCTATTGTTCGATTCTCCCATACCCCCTCACGGGTTTTATGTGTTAGGATGGATTGAAGAATTTATAAAAGGATGCTCATTTTAACATCCGAGATAATCATGGGGAGGGAAACTAGAAGGTCCCCCTCTTAAAAAAATAGTCTCACATTAGTGGGAACTAGAGTTTCTAGTTCAATGTAGGATGACAACCACCAAAAAAATTGAAAAAAATAATTCAAAATATTGAAGTTCTAGCACATATTTTTTATGATTATTAAAATAATATTTAAAAATAAAACCATTTCAATTGAAATAATTGGACCAGAATACACACTCACCCAAACTATAAACAAATTTTAGGAACAAATTTAAAATGTTTAATAAAATCTGTTATAATAATATTAATTATTATTATTATTATTATTTTTATAGAACAAGTCATGGATAGATAAGATTATCCGTGAACCTTTTATTAGTAAAAACATTAGGAGGATATTATAGGGTCAAACAGAGAATATCATTACCTTATCAAAATAACAAATTAAGGATAGTGGAAATCATGTTTTGGATTTACATCTATTGCCCCTATTTTAGGGTATCAGCCTCTGCCTCATGGATAGGGACATATCCTCCATGTTTTGCGATTATGAAGAAGATCACAGTCATCATCAGATGAAAAGTCAGAAATATCATCCAAGATAGAATAAATATTTCATTAGGTTGAAACTCTTGATTTGGAACCTCCAATATAGACGAAGTATGATTTCATTTTTTGGGACTTCAGCACCTCATTCCTAGCCAATAGAGTGGAGAATTGAATAAAAACTGTGAAATGATAATAGTAAGAAAAAACTGACATTGATCTTATCTTAATATCGATAAACTCTTGAGAACAATCCATCATTAGTGTATCCAAGAAGGACTCCTTGAAGAATATATCTTTTAAGGTCTCCCAAGTAAGACCTGCTTATTTCCTTCCTAGTTCATGACACCCCCATAGCCTCTTTGTGGATCCCTAAAGCATGAAAGTATCCATCTTTACCCATCAATCCTTAGTGGTATCCACTATATCAAATATCCCCTCAATGACATCAATACTATCCTCAGAATCCTAGGGGATTCCAGTTCCTTCGATGGTTGGGGGATGGTGAAGTTGAAAGTAGCGGGCATAATCTACCATCATTCTGGAAGTTATTCCACCTTGAATACGAACTATGAAGAAGACTCAGGATTGTATTGAATTCATCACCAAAACCAATGGAACAAGTAAAATATAATTCTCTTTTGTATCCTTCTATGTATATGGTTGTGGAATAATAGTGTCACCCCTAGTGGGATCATTTTGACATGCTTCCATCGGTGGTATTATTAGGAAACTTCTTTATAGTATTGTCTATTCCATAAAAACACATATAAATCCTATAGTATCTTACTTAAGTCATAGGATCAAATAGTTTATAGGTGTAGAAAAGTGATTTCCGACTACCGGTAGTATATAATTTTATTTAGAATCATTTAAATTCACTTTATTCATTTTAACATTCCAAAACAACACATATAAAATTAGGAACCTAATCCCTCATGATAAATATACCTATACTTTTTCATTACCCTAAAAATAGGTCCACCTCACATGTTTAGTCAATATGTTCATATTACGTGAACTGCATCATGGGGGCCCTAAAATTTCATTTTCAAATCAATCTCCCAAACCTATGTCACACTCTAAGGTTAATAGAAATTGTTGTCATATCAACCTATAAAATCAACCACTACTAGAAAAGGGGGCATTGAAGCCCCCCAGAATCGGGAGACCGCCATTGGCGGTTGCTATAGATATCTAATAGCGACCGCCAATGGCGGTCGCTGGCCTTGATAAAAAAAACCCGAGCCTTCCCCCCCCCCACCCCCCTCTCGATCGAACCCTGCACCCCCCCCCCCCCCCCGTCGTTTCCCTCCCGACGCCCCCCCCCCCCCCCCCCCCCCCGTCGTTTCCCTCCCGACGCCCCCCCCCCCCCGCCTCCTGGCCTCCCCCGACGCCCCCCCCCCTCCCTCGCCTCACGGCCTCCACCGCCACCCGGCCTCCCCCGCAGCCCGGCCTCCCCCACCGCACGCCCTCCGCCCTCCGGCCTCCGCCATCTTCCCTCCACCCTCCACCCTTCGGCCTCTTCCCTCTGCCCCCTCAGCCCTCCCCCCCACCCCGGACGACTTCGACACCCCAGACACCCCCCCCCCTTCACCCCGGACCGCTCCCCGCACCCCGGACGCCCCCCCACACCTCAAACAGCCCCCCCCCCCCCCCCGACCCCGGACAGCCCCCCCCCCCTCCCTGCCCATCCCCCGTACCCTCACCGCCTCCTCTCCTCCAGCTCCCCGCCGCCGCCACCCCGCCCGTCCCCTCCCTTGTTGCACCGCCTTTGGCTCCGGCTCCCCTTCGATGCCTCCTCTCTCTCGCTGCACCGCCTTCGGCTCCCCTCTCTTTCAGGTTTGTAGCTCAATCAGGTAACATGGGCTTTTAGTTACATTATTATTTTATCAATGGTTCATAAACAAATGATTAATATTTATTTTAAATATAGTTTATTTGAAAAATGTAAATGTAATAAGTATTGTGTAAATGTTTGTTATACATATATAATTATGGATAAGAGTTGGATTGATCTTCCAAATCGAACGTCTAGAGAATATTTCAATGGCATTATGCAGTTTATTGACTTCACGAGAGGATTTGAAAGTGACTATATTTGTTGTCTATTTAGAAAATGTGCTAACAGATATCAATTCACACGAGATACTGTGAGGGAGTACCTTTTCTTTAATGGATTTCTAAAAAATTATAAGAGTTGGACTCATCATGGAGAATAATATGTTCGTTTTCAAAATACAGATGCAGCTCAGATGGATGTTGATGCAAGGATGGCTGACCCAATGCATGAAATGATTACTGACAGAGTACGTGGGTTTGATCCCGAAGGCATTGAAATCCATAATCTTGAGACCGGTGAGATAAATCTTCGCTCTGGTGCAGATCGTGATTCGAGGAGGTTTTATGAAGCACTTGATGATGCGAAAACAAAATTATATCATGGATGTACTTCTTACAATAAACTGCCGTTTATCGTGGAGTTGTTGCATTTGAAGACTTTGAATAATTGGTTAGACACATCATTCGACATGCTTTTGGTTTTATTGAAAAACATTCTTCCTGTCAATGCTAAGATTCCTGAGTCGTATTACTATTCTCGTAAGTTGAGAGAGAACATAGGTTTTACATATGAGACCATAGATGCATGTGAAAACAACTGTATGTTGTTTAGAAAAGAAACATCCCATTTGGATATTTGTACGGTTTGTGGTGCTTCCAGGTGGAAAGAGAACAGGGGAAATAATACTCATCAAAGTCAGATTGAGATACAGGGGAAACCGATTGACTTAAAGCAAATGCATTACTTTCCCCTTAAACCGAGGTTGAAAAGATTTTTTATGTCATCTAATGTTTCTAATTTAATGAGATGGAATGCAGAAAGAGTTCATGAAAGTGATATGTTAGCCCAACCCGACAGACTCTCATGCGTGGATGGATTTTGATAAGAGACATCCCGACTTTGCTAAAGATGTTCGTAATGTCTGATTGGGATTGGCAGCAGATGGTTTCAATCCATTCAAGTCTATCATTGGTGCAACTCATAGCACATGGCCCATGGTGTTGGTTCCATATAATCTTTCTCCATGGCTTTTTATGAAGCAACAATTTATATTACTTTCCACTCTTATTGATGGACCTAAAAGTCCGGGGGATAAGATTGATGTTTACCTTCAGCCATTGATTGATGAGTTTAATGAATTTCAGGGCGATGGTGTGATGACTTATGACTGTGAAACGAATGAAATGTTCAAACTGCATGCTGCTTTATTGTGGAAAATCAATGACTTCCCAGCTTATGCAAATTTATCAGGATGGAGTACGGAAGGGGAATTTGCTTGCCCTTGTGCAATAAAAGTAAAAAATCTGTATAGCTTAAACATTCCAAAAAATGTGCATCCATGGGTCACAGGCATTTTCTCCCACCTCAGCACAGATTCATAAAGGACAGAGTGGCATTTGATGGTTCTAGAGAGTTCAGCCCAGCAACAAAGATCATGATAGGAGTCGAAATGTTATCTCAGATTGAAGAAGAAAACATCTGCACGGTATATGAAATTCAGGATTTGGTGGCTCCTCCAGTAAGTAATATTCATGCTGTGGGTAGGCACCGCAGTCACAATTGGAAAAAGAAAAGTATTTTTTATATTCTTCCGTATTGGAAAACTAACATGTTGAGGAATAATTTGGATGTCATGTACATTGAAAAAAATGTTTGTGATAACATATTGTAGACCATTTTAGGTGTCAGTGGAAAATCAAAGGACCATGTTAATGCACACCGTGATTTGGAAGAAATGGGTTTAAGGAAACAGTTGCATTTACAGTTAGCTGAGGGAAACAAGGAATATATGCCTGCTGCACAGTATATGATGACTATAGAGGAGAAACAGACATTTCTTTCCATTTTGAAGATGGTCAAGGTTCCTGATAGTTATTCTTCTAATATTTCATAGTGTGTGAATCTGACGAGAAAGACATTGCAAGGGTTGAAAAGTCATGACAATCACATATTACATCAGCAGTTGATTCCAATCGCAATTTGTGATTTTTTACCCCCCAATGTTGTTCAGCCCTTGATTGAGATGAGTAATTTTTTTAGACATCTTTTTTTAAGAAATCAACAAATGAGTGATTTAAAAATTTTGAAGGACAGAATTGTACTTACGCTTTGTCACATTGAGAAACTTTCCCCCACCACTCATTTTTCAATGTTATGGTCCACTTGACAGTGAACCTAACTGATGAAGTAATGGCTACTGGTCTAGTGCAATTCAGGTGGATGTATCCTATTGAACGGTATTCGAGTACATTGAAAAGATTTGTACACAACAAAGCTCGTCCAAAGGCATCAATAGACAATGGTTATTTGATGGATGAGTGTACTACCTTTTTGTGCAGAATATCTTATGGATGTTGAAACATAATTAGATAAGGCCTCTCGGATTCATGATGGTCCAGTTAGAGAAGGAACCACATTTGATATGGACAACATCGAGTGGATACAAGCACATCGATATATCTTGTTCAATACTCCATCAGTTGCACCATTAATGTAGTAAGTATCTTATCAATGTGCTTGTATAACTTTTACATTTTTTGTTTGCATAAGATGATCTTTTAAACATCGCGTTATCATTTGCAGGAAACACATTAATGAGATAAAATAAGAGATGCATCGTGCGACTGAGTTGCAAATTCAACAATCTCATTATGCGTCATTTCATGATTGGTTCAAGGATTATGTATGAATAAATTGATTTTCATTATGAGTTAAGTATTATACTAATTCTTTCTGCATATATCAGTATTGATTTTTATAAATTATGTAGGTTCATAAGCTGATGGAGTTAGGGGACCCCATGCTAACTGATGTATTTATCCAACTGGCTGAGGGTCCATCTATAACGGCTCGTCGTTATAAAGCTATTGATGCTAATGGTTTTCGATTTCGCATTAAAGATGTTGACGACAAAAGAGAAACACAAAAAAGTGGCATCGGTTGTCCCTTTGTCGATTCTGGTTATTACTATGGTCAATTGATAGACATCATCGAAGTTGTATACACACACGGTTTGAAGTACATATTGTTAAAGTGTAATTGGGTTGATCCAGTGTGTGGATGTAAAGTCTATCAATATCAGTTTTCATTGGTGAATTTTAACTATATGTTATACAGAAATAATGAACGAGTTGAGAATGAACCTTTCATTTTGACATCACAAGCGGAACAAGTATTCTTCGTTGCTTTGCCTTCGGATCCAAGTTGGCAAGTTATTGTCAAAATGTCTCGGCGAAGAGTGTTTTTATTTCAAGAAGATGAACCCGAGACTGTTCCATTTGTTTACCAACAACTCGATCAACATACCGTAGTTAAATGTGAAGAAGATATTTATTGGGTCAGAGCGACTGTTGAAGGAGAAACGGTCGATTTTCATGCTTAATGAAAGCTATAATTGTTTTACCGCTATTCAGTAGAATGTCTTAGGATATCATAAATTTTCTAATCATTTTATAAATCTTTATATGTTTTAATCCTCACTTTTGTAAGTTAATTCAATCATAAATATTTAGGTTTTTTTTACTCTTGATTTATTGATGTTATGGTCGGTGTATCATCCCTTTGAGGTATTCTTCATCTGATTCATGTTCTGCTTGAATTTTTATTAGTTCTATCTGAAATTTGTCTATGCATTGACTGGTTTTGTACATAATTTGTATATCTGTTTTGTTAACTTTCTTATTTTTAAAATTCATTCACAATTAATTATTCAATCCATTTTTTCTTTGATTAACAGTTTTACAAGTTTGATTTTTTAAGAACAATCCAATTTATCTTTTAAACACTTTGGACTCATTACTGATGTTTTTTATGACAGAAGACATGTCAGGGGAAGAGGTAGAAGACCCACATCATCCATCTGAGGCATCTATGTCTCAGGGTCGAGGTATGTTTGAATGACATTGTCTATAATTTTTTTTTGTAATTTACATACATACATATATATATATATATATTTAAAATTTGTCAATTTATATATAAAATTGTTTTCAAAAGGATTAGACTCGGCTGCTTCTTCCTCTCGTAGGAGAGGCCCTGGTCGTGGCATATTATCATGGAATTCCGACATGACACTAGATGTTTCATTTGATGAGGTTTTTCATCCTGTGGGACCGAATGCCCCGTCATTTATTCGTCAGCTGGGTCATATCATACGTGACCCACATTGATTTCCATTGACCACGCGTGACTGGGATTCTATCCCTCAGGACACATTAGATCATCTATGGAGGAGGTTCAGGTAAGAAAATCATTTTACATTATTTTCTATGTATAAAGAATACTAATATGTTTGATTATTTTCTTTATAGAAAAATATGAATGTATTCCCTGAAGAGTTTCGTCCCGTGTGTATGAGCAAATACCGTAAGATGTGGAAAGATTATAAAGGCAAAGTGAAGAGGGACCAATGGGTAACAAATGTGGGTGCCCTAGACATTTTGGAAAAAATCCCAAGAGGTGTCCTCCCGGCTCAGTGGTGTGACTTGGTTTCATATTGGTCTACTGAGGGTGTTGCGGTTTATATATTAATTATTTTGGTGTATATATATTTTCAAGAATATGTGATTTGTTTGAAATTTGAATGAATTGAATGTAGGAGGTGTCAACACGCCATTCTGAGAATCGAGCATTGCAGGGACCACCTCACAGGCTCGGGACTTGTCACGTGTCTCAGATCCGACATGAGGTATATATTATTCATTTTTTAATTTATTAATTAATATGGTTTTGTGTTTATATTCTTTTAATATACAGTTGCGAGAGCAAGGTGCAGCAAATGATAAAATGTCTGTGTGGATGTGGACTCGTGATCGCAATGATCCAGATGTTGCAGCATTGATAGTAAGTGTCTGTACTTACCAATAATTACATAAATCTATATATTAACATATATATATTTATATATATTTAAATATTTCACAGGCTCAATTTGAAGGTGAGTTAGAACATCTTCCAGAGGACCAGCGACAGCTTCCCATGCGACGGGATGAGATCTTTCATCGCATTATCAGTCGGGACGGGCATGGATATAGTTTGACCTATGGAGCAGGGATTCCTCATTCTATAGTGTCACGCGCTGCAGTTTTCGGTCCTACTGTTGCTCATATGACACAGAAGATGTCAGAATTTGAGGCACGGTTGCGCGCTTCCGAGGAGGCAAATGCGCAATTGACAGCTGAGGTTAGAGCACTGCGGGAATATGTGCGTCGAGCTGATGGTGCAGGGGATCATACGACGCAGGTATATACTGTATTTATTTATTTAATTTAAATTATTTTTGTTATTAAAATTTTTATAATGTTTATTTGTTGTAGGCCCCTAGCCCACCAGAAGGAGGTATGTAGCAGTGATGACAACGCGTGACGCATCATATATTCACGAGATATGTTTTTTGTTTTTACTAGAGGGGTTGACATTGATGTACTATATTTATTCATTTAATTTAAATTAGAAGGTCGTGTACTTATAATTTATTTCTTTTCTTGTTTATTATATGATAGCTAATATTATCTAAGACATGCATTTAAAAACTCTAACCCCCCGCACCCCCGTACAGCCCCCCCCCCCCCCCCCGCACCCCCGTACAGCCCCCGCGCCCCCGTACAGCCCCCCCTCCCCCCCGCACCCCCGTACAGCCCCCCGCACCCTCGTAAGCCCCCCCCCCCCACTCCCCGCTCCCCCAAACAGCTCCCCGCACCCCCGCACCACCCGAACGACCTCCGAATGCCACGAAACCATACGAAAACAGCCGGTTCGTGAATTGTGAAATGGTCGGCCAGACGACACGTCATTCGGAGGTGCCGTTTGACCGCGGCGGCCGGAAACGCGTTTCCGGAGCCAAAAACACCAAAACGGCGTGCGGCGGTCCAATTCGGAGCAAACGTGCTCCGAACGACCTGAAACCACACGATAACGATAGAAATATTATTCCTGAGATGCAAGAGGAGGCGGCACGTCCATCGGACGTGCGGTTCGCGCGGCACGACCGAATGCGTCGTTTTCAGCAGTGCGGCGCCCGCTGAAATTGCGCGTCGGGGTGTCAAAACCACCCGAACGAACTCCAAATGCCACGAAACCGTACGACAATAGTCGGTGCGTGAATTGTGAAATGGTCGGCCAGACGTCACGTCAGTCGGAGGTTCCGTTTGACTGCGGCGGCCAGAAATGCGTTTCCGGCGCCACAAAACACCAAAACGGCGTGCGGCGGTCCAATTCGGAGCAAACGTGCTCCGAATGACCTAAAACCGCACGAGAACGATAGAAATATTATTCCTGAGATGCAGAAGGAGGAAGCACGTCCATCGAACATGCGATACGCGCGGCACGACCGAATGTGTCGTTTTTAGCAGCGCAGCGCGCGCTGAAATGCCGCCTTGGGTGGTCAAAACCACCCGAACGACCTCCGAATGCCACGAAACCGTACGAAAACAGCTGGTGCGTGAATTGTGAAATGGTCGGCCAGACGACACGTCATTCGGAGGTGTCGTTTGACCGCGGTGGCCGGATACGCGTTTCAGGCGCCATAAAACACCAAAACGGCGTGCGGCGGTCCAATTCGGAGCAAACATGCTCCGAACGACCTGAAACCGCACGAGAACGATAGAAATATTATTCCTGAGATGTAGGAGGAGGCGGCACATCCATCGGACGTGCGGTGCACACGGCACGACCGAATGTGTTGTTTTCAGCAGCGCGGCGCGCTCTAAAATGCATCGTTGGGTGGTCAAAACCACCCGAAGGACGTCCAAATGCCACAAAACCATACGACAACATCCGGTGCGTAAATTCTGAAATGGTCGGCTAGACGGCACGTCATTCAGAGGTTCTGTTTGACCGCGGCGGCCAGAAATGCGTTTCCGGCGCCACAAAACATCAAAACGGCGTGCGGCGGTCCAATTCAGAGGAAACATGTTCCGAACGACCTAAAACCGCATGAGAACGATAGAAATATTATTCCTGGTATGTAGGGGGAGGCGGCACGTCCATCGGACGTGCGGTGCGCGCAGCACGTCCGAATGTGTCGTTTTAAGCAGCTCGGCGTGTGCTGAAATGGCGCGTTGGGGTTTCAAAACCACCCGAAAGACCTCCGAATGTCACGAAACCGCACGAAAACATCCATTGCGTGAATTGTGAAATGGTCGGGCAGACGGCACGTCAATCGGAGGTGCCGTTTGACCGCGGCAGCCGGAAAAGCGCTTCCGGAGTCATAAAACACCAAAACGGCATGCGGCTGACGAATTCAGAGAAAACGTGCTCTGAACGACCTAAAACCGCACGAGAATGATAGAAATATTATTCCTGAGATGCAGGAGGAGGTGGCACATCAATCGGACGTGCGGTGCGAACGGCACGACCGAATGTGTTGTTTTCAGCAGCGCGGCGCGCTCTGAAATGCAGCGTTGGGTGGTCAAAACCACCCGAATGACGTCCGAATGCCGCGAAACCGTATGAAAACATCCGGTGCGTAAATTATGAAATGGTCGGATAGACGGCATGTCATTCGGAGGTTCTGTTTGACCGCGGCGGCCAGAAATGCGTTTCCGGCGCCACAAAACTTCAAAACGGCAAGCGGCAGTCCAATTCGGAGCAAACATGCTCCGAACGACCTAAAACCGCATGATAATGATAGAAATACTATTCCTGATATGTAGGGGGAGGCGGCACGTCCATCGGACGTGCGGTGCGCGCAGCACGTCCAAATGTGTCGTTTTAAGCAGCTCGTCGTGCGCTAAAATGGCGCGTTGGGGTGTCAAAACCACCTGAAAGACCTCCGAATGTCACGAAACCGCACGACAACATCCATTACGTGAATTGTAAAATGGTTGGGCAGACGGCACGTCAATCGGAGGTGTCGTTTGACCGCGGCAACGGGAAACTGGTTTCCGGAGTCATAAAACACCAAAACGGCATGCGGTGGACGAATTCAGAGAAAACGTGCTCTGAACGATCTAAAACCGCACGAGAACGATAGAAATATTATTCCTGAGATGCAGGAGGAGGCAGAATGTCCATCGGACATGCGGTGCGCGCGTCACGACCGAATGTGTCGTTTTCAGCAGCTCGGCGCGCGCTGAAATTGCGCGTTGGGGGGTCAAAACCACCCGAACGACCTCTGAAGGCCACGAAACCGCACGACAACATTTGTTGCGTGAATTGTGAAATGGTCGGGCAGAAGACCCGTCAATCAGAGGTGTCGTTTGACCGCGTAAGCCGGAAACGCGTTTCCGGAGTCATAAAAAACCAAAACGGCGTTCGACGGTCGAATTCGGAGCAAACGTGCTCCAAACGACCTGAAACTGCACGAGAACGATAGGAATATTATACCTGAGATGCGGGAGGAGGCGGCACGTCTATCGGACGTGCGGTGCGCGCAGCACGACCGAATGCGTCGTTTTCAGCAGCTCGGCGGGCGCTGAAATGGCGCTTTGGAGCGTCAAAACCTCCCGAACGACCTCTGAATGCCACGAAACCACACGAAAACATCCGCTGCGTGAATTTTGAAATGGACGGGCAGAAGGCACGTCAATCGGAGGTTCCGTTTGACCACGGAGGCCGGAAACGCGTTTCCGGAGCCATAAAACACCAAAATGGCGTGCGGCGGTCCAATTCAAGGAAAACATGCTCCGAAAAACCTGAAACCGCACGAGAATGGTAGGAATATTATTCCTAAGATGCAGGAGGAGGTGGCATGTCCATCGGACGTGCGGTGCACGCGACACGAACGAATGCGTCGTTTTAAGCAGCTCAGCGCGCGCTGAAAATGGCGCGTTGGGGGGTCAAAACCACCCTAATGACCTCTGAATGCCACGAAACCGCACGATAACATCCGTTGCGGGAATTGTGAAATGGTCGGACAGACAGCACGTCAATCGGAGGTGTCGTTTGACCGCAGTGGCCGGAAAGGCGTTTCGGGAGTCACAAAACCCCAAAACCGCGAGCGGCGGTTGAATTCAGAGCAAACGTGCTCCGAACGACCTGAACCGCACGAGAACGATAGGAATATTATTCCTGGCATGAATAAGGAGGCAGCACATCCATAGGACGTGCGGTGCGCGCGGCACGACCGAATGCGTCGTTTTCAGCAGCTCGGCGCGCGCTGAAATGGCGCGTTGGGGGGTCAAAACCACCCGAACGACCTCCGAATGCCACGAAAACGCACGAAAACATTCGTTCCACGAATTTTGAAATGGTAGGATAGACGGCACGTCAATCGGAGGTGTCCTTTGACCGTGGCGGCTGGAAACGCGTTTCCGGAGTCAAAAAACACCAAAACGGCGTGCAGTGGTCGAATTCGGAGCAAAAGTGCTCCGAAAAACCTGAAACTGCACGAGAATGATAGAAATATTATTCCTGAGATGCATGAGGAGGCGTCATGTTCATCGGACATGCGGTGCCCACGACACGACTGAATGCATCGTTTTCAGCAGCTCGGCGCGCGCTTAAATGGTGCGTTGGGGGGTCAAAACCACCCGAACGACCTCCGAATGTCACGAAACCACACGACAACATCCGTTGCATGAATTGTGAAATGTTCGGGCAGACGGCACGTCAATCGAAGGTGCCTTTTGACTGCGGCGGCCGGAAACGCGTTTCCAGAGTCATAAAACACCAAAACGGCGTGTGGCGGATGAATTCGGAGAAAACGTGCTCCGAACGACCTTAAACCGCACGAGAACGATAGGAATATTATTCCTGAGATGCAAGAGGATGTGGCACGTCCATTTGATGTGCGGTGCGCACGGCACGACCGAAGGCGTCGTTTTTAGCAGCTCGGCGCGCGCTGAAATCGTGCGTTTGGGGGACAAAACCACCCAAACGACCCTTAAATGCCACGAAACCGCACGACAACATCCGTTTCGTGAATTGTGAAATGGTCGGGTAGACGGAACGTCAATCAGAGGTGCCGTTTGACCGCGGCGGCCAGAAACGTGTTTCTGGAGTCATAAAACACCAAAACAGCGTGCGGCTGTCGAATTCGGAGAAAGCATGCTCCGAACGACCTGAAACCACACGAGAACGATATGAATATTATTCCTGAGATGCAGGAGGAGACGGCACGTGCATCAGACGTGCGGTGCGTGCGGCACGACCGAATGCGTCGTTTTCAGCAGCTCAGCGCACGCTGAAATGGCGCGTTGGGGGGTCAAAACCACCCAAACAACCTCCGAATGCAACGAAACTGCATGACAACATCCGTTGCATGAATTTTGAAATGGACGGGCAGACGGCAAGTCAATCGGTGGAGTCGTTTGACCGCTGCGGCCGGAAACGCGTTTCTGGAGCCATAAAACACCAAAACGGCTTGCGGCGGTCCAATTCAGAGCATACGTGCTCCGAAAAACCTGAAATGATAGCATTCTTAAATCGGGGGTTTTAAATTATTATAGCCCAATGATTTGATATTATACATATATTTAATAATATATATATTAAAACATTTAAAATATATTATATATATATATATATTTAAAATATTGTATTTAATAGTATATATGTGAATATTTTTTTTAATATATATATTTTATTTATTTAATTATTTATTTCAGTGGACATTTTTTTAAAAAAAAATTCACTATAGCGACCGCCCGGCAGGAGGCCTGTAGCGACCGCTTGGCGGTCACTGGAGGCCGAAATTCGGGCGGTCGCTATAGGCCTCTAGTGACGAGGCTAAAGCGATCGCCAATGGAGGTCGCTGGGCGGCCGCTAGAGCCCTATAGCCACCGCCAATGGCGGTCGCTAATGGTGGTTTTTTTTGTAGTGAACATTGTGCCTAACTAAAAAATACCTCATATATCTCAACTAACCTCCCTCTTATACCATTATGTCTTGAACTCATCCAACCAAATATACTATAATGATGGGATAGGGATAATGACCCATGAGTACCACGTTCAATAGGCCTCAGGTAAGAGAATAGAACTAAGGGTATAAAAAATATCATAAAATGGGAGGAATTAACCTCTATAGTAGTTTAATATTATGAGATAAGATGAATAATTCATAATAAAATTCATTACATAAGTTAAAAAGAAACCATTACCATACCACAAAGCATATATAAATAAAACTGATATAGAAAAAAGTTTCCAAAAGTAAATACACAAAATTTAAGATATAAAGTGACACAAAAACTATCTAAAACGATTAGAGATAGTATTTTCCAAAAAAAATCATGTAATCCTCTCAGAAATTTGAAAATTAGTTTATATATGTAGTGTAAACATACAAGTATACTCAGTAGAAAAACAATTCTCTCATGCACATGTGAAAGAAGTGTACTAATGCCCCCTATGAGTTAATTATAAAAAAAACCACAATACATGCCTACTATGAATCCCAATATCATCAAGTCATGTTCGCCAAATAACACAAGTCGTGTATAATAACATAATAATAACCCTATCGATAAAGGGTACCCCACACCACTTTACCACTAATTTTACAATCTCACCCCCCCCCCCAATGTCATATGTCCAGGAACACCCGTATCATTATAATAACATATACCACTTCCCTACCGCATGAAAAAAAATAACATCATTCCCATAGACAATTGGTCCACAACCCCAAAAAATAGTCACATCTCATCTCACCTGCAGATACATAGGCCATCACGTCAAAACCATAACCATAGTATTTTGGTATCATGAACAAGAAGGACATAAATATATAGACCTCATCCTACCATGCACAACCCCTACTATAAGTCACTAATGGAATGATTGTATCACACCCCCACTCAAAGACACCTAGTCCACCACCCCATAGCATGGTCATATAACATCTCTGTAAAAAACACATGGTTCATCACATAGTTCAATAGCATACATTCATCCATTAAAACATGTTCATATCTACTCACATGGAAGAGATAGTGGATATAGAGGGTATCCAACCATCCAACCTCAACACTAGGATGTTGGGAAAACACCCATGTGTGAAAATGTGAGTGTCGGTATATAGTGCTCGATGTGGGAGGGGTGCGTATAGAAATCAAAATGAATATACTTATAGCCACACCCAATCCAAACTTATAGGTACATAAAAAACACTAACCATCTCACAAAATCCTCACAATTGTTTCCACCTATAAATTTATAACAACACACAAGCAATAAGCCATATTTCACATTTCCAACCAATTCCAGTATCCATCCAATTGGTATCATTATTTACTAACAAACAGAATTGACCACATGACCCATCATTTATTTGTTCATTAATCATTTCCATACCATCAACCAAACCAAACCCCATTCATTTGGACAATTATAAAATAATTATTCCACCACTACTCGTGCATCTAACACAATGCAACCACACCTCACAAGCATCTCATCATTCCCATATAACCATCACCTCACTGCCCCACATTCGTGACCAAGAAAACCATCACCTTATTTCCCAAAATGCATGTCCAAACTACCATCACCTCACTGCCACAAAATAATGTTGAAACAAACCATCACCTCTCCACTCCAAAATCACATCCAAATTAACCATCACCTCGCTACCCCAAAATCAATCTCAAACAACTGTCACCCTACTGTCTGAAAATCACATCCAAACAAATCATCACCTCATCACCCCAAAAGAATGTCAAAAACCCCCCACATCACCCCACATTGCCTCACGACCACAAATTTCCACACCAAAAGCAAAATTATACATCACAAAACATGAAATAACGTTTTATAGATTTTTCAAAGGGAATTTTATCACATTTCACTTTATTTTAAGGGATTTATCACACAAGACATAAATCTAGGGGAAACCTTGTTATTAACCAAAAAAAATTGGTCATCTAATTTCCATTTTTAATTTAATATCACAATAATAGAACAAAAAGTCATCAAAAAAATGTGTCAAACTAGCGCAAATAGAGCCCCTAAAGACCATAATTATAAGTGGGGTATTTAGATTGTGTGATCACTATTTCACAATAATATAATTGATGTAAAAGCATAAAAATCATTCCCATTTCCCCTACAATTTAAATTTACAAATTAATTTATCATTATTAGGCAATCAAAAACTATACCCCAAATATTAAAAAGAGTAGACCCCTCTATTATGATATATAAAAGTGATAAATAAGGGATTTATTAACTCTAAGAAATATTAAGATCTCACTACACATTGCAGGGTGAATAAGAAATTTCCACAGACTGTAACTACATAAAAAACTCATGGATCAAACTACACTGCATCAAGGGTTGTCAAAAATATAGTTCAACTCAAAAAACAAACCAAAACTTCGCCACAGTAGTGGTTTTTTAGGAGGATAATGGAAAAAAATAACCAAGAAGAAGATAAGGGCTTACCACCAACTGTGAATGGGCATCCACTAGAACCAAAAATTAACACAATGGAAGGAGGGTCAGATGATCTTCCAAAATGACCTAGGTTTCACTTAGAGATGAGATAGATAGAGTTGTTCCATAATTTATAAAAATTCAATTAATAAAAGGATTTATAACATTGAATCTCACCCCTTTCATTTTTTGTAACACATTCACAACATGAATTCCATCGGAATTCCCATAAAACCAACATCTAATGAGAATCAGGTTACCCCAACATTTTTTATTACACATTGAGAAATAATTTTTAACGTGAAAGTAGTTCATGGGTTCCCTCTCATCTTCATACAATCCATGAAACTAGATTTCTACAGAAGTCTTGAACCACCTCTTCTCATCGTGTATCCCTTTCACAATGTAAATCTTCCACTGCAACTCTACTACCCCTATAAACACCATGGAACCCCCTAAATCCCCCTTTGGAACACCTATAACACTTAAAATTGAAAAAGTAACATGTCAAGGAAGCACATTCCATTAAATAATGGTAATTTATGAAGATATTTTAGATTAATTGGTTGATCCTTTAGATCATTTTGATTCATCCTTCTATTTCACCCCTTCCCTTTCTCTATCTATAATAGCATTCATCTATTTAGGCATTTTTTGATTAATTGTTAATGGTTTTTCAAATCAAAATTCGAATGGAATACCTCATTTTAGACTTGAATTTTTTCAAGATCAAATGGCCATGATATGAAATTTACATCATCAAGATTCAGCGTAAGAATGTCTAGATCATCAATTGGACATGTATATCAAAACATGGATTATGAGCTAAATAAATCCCCACACCCACATTACCTTTTGTCCTGAATGGCCTGAAGGCCTTAATGTTTATTGATTTTTTTGATAACCCCCTTTCAATGGATGAGGGGGAACCCATACAAGGCCTGTAGGCTCAGAGATTACATGGCCCGTAGGCTTAGGAGATTACATGACCAAATGTCTTAGGAATTCCACCAGACTATCTACAATGAACTGCCCCTCCCCAGCATCTGCATCATGATAGTAGCTCTACACATTCTCACGGCTACATGACTAGGCTTCCTGTGCAAGCATAGGCTGGTCCTGATGGCACAACCATTCCATCTCATTCTGAAAAATTCATTTGGCTCTTCTTTGGTGAGCGCACCTGCTCTAAATCCTCTTCTAGGGCTGCTTATTTTGTGTAGTCTGTCTGGGGAAACTACATGTGTCCCAAAATCCTTGAGGTGGCCCGAAGACCTTAAAGGTTGCCCAAAATCCATACTGACCCAAACGCCTAGGTGGACCTAAAGCCTTAAAGACTCTAAGCCCAAACTGGTGGCCCAAGGTGAATAGTTCCAACTGTTATAGTACCGAACAGTACCTACTACATTAACTGCTACAGTATCCGTACAATGTACAGTGCTGCTATAGTGATGCAACAGTACTAGTACAGTACCCTCAGATATATTTCTCTCTGTGGTTTTGAACCTAGGTCTGGTGGATGAACTTAAGGATACCTCACCAACTGGGATGAGGCTCACGTTCATCCATTGGAAAGTTATTTGTCATGTATAATATCAACTTAGAAATTTTACATTATACCCCTCTCAATATGGAAATGGATGGGTGATTATTTATATATATAACAATCACTTTAACCCTTTATTATATTAGTATAATAAATGTATTAGTTTCATCCTCATTCACATTTCACAGAATCATTTTTGAAAAAATTTATTGCCTCTTGTATGGAATCCCTTTGAAGGGAAAGTCATTCCTTAATGCTGGTGGTGGGGGGGTCTTCAGGTAGTGGTTGTGTTGTGTTTTTAATTATATTTTATTTCGTCCCATAATATTTTGAAACAAATCACACTAATAATTAATTTATTCTTATAGGGAAGATAATCATTCCTACATCTCATCCATTTTCTTACCTTTATTCTCCTATACATGTATTTTCACAAAATATGATTGGGGTATCACCCCAAAACCTTCACCTCTAATGCAAACATATTGTTCTTTCCTCTTCAAGGTCACTAGGATTATTCATTCCTTAGGTATGGATGAATATTCTACCTATTTCTAACTCATGTAAAAAATATAAGAATATAATCAATCATTATTATGTAATACTGATGTAAATAAAAAAAATTATAATTTCGTACTTACAAATGATTCTAATTCTTGTTGGGTATTTTCATCTCTTATTATCCCATATTTCATTACATGATCCTACTTACATAGCAGATGAAATTATATGGAAGTGTATTTGGATTTTGATTCATAAATTTTCATATAAACAAAGGAACATAATTATTTTATTGTTTCATGTCACATAAAAGTATTACGATATATTTACCAGGAATGTTTAGGACTCAAGAAAGGTTTTTCCTAAAAATATATTAACGAAAATAGAAATTTAGTAACCACAATACATGTGGCACATAGATCACTGCCCAACTATAAAAATAGAAAAACAAAACCTCCAAAAAAACAGTTTAAAGACCTTCATAATATCAATCCCAAACCCAGAATCCCTGCAATAATTTCCTAAATGAAAACCCACTTTAAACAAGAGGAACCACCCTACACAAAACACAAGGGAAATGTATCTTCCGACTTGAATCATAGTTTTCAGTTGCCATAAATTCTTTCCCCCAAGCACTGTAGCTGAATACTATCTCCCAAGGTCACCTACCACATCCCCATCCATGTCTAAAAAGCTATAACCATCCTAAAAAACAAGGACCTCATCCCAATGATAGCCTCATCCTAAGGTACACATCCATCCCTTTCACTCGAAAACATCCCACGTCACCCTCACACTAGATCACCATTTGCCTGCAGCCTTGTCGCAGCGACGTACACCGTCATCGGGATCCCGTCTCCCCAGAAAAATACCCTTCCAACAACACTGAAATTGTATCCCAAAGACCAATGTCGCCATCTGTCATTCTAAGAGGGTCACACAAAGTCAGCGTCTCAATATAGCCGAAACACCACATGTTCCTTCCCGTCATCGGCCCACATTTCCCATCCCACACAAATAGTGCCACCAAGCATCTCCAACTGAAGTCAGAGAGAACATCATTCCATGCCACGCCATCGCTGGCACCCTAGGCGCACTGTGATCCACCATCACTAGGCAGAATAGTCTCTGATCTGCCCTAGTAGCTACCATACCTATAGGTCCTGCCATCGAGATCCCAGATCTGCAAGCTCCAAAGGAATTCAGTGCCGCCTAAATGCAAAAAAACCATTGGGCCATCACGCTATAACGTCGTCATCACCTATCGTCGACTAGACGAAATGTTGTCTTGTTCCATAGTCATGAAACGGCTACATCCAAACACACCATATGAAAAATATGGTCCTACCCGTATACCCAAAAAGTCATCATCACATCAAACGAAGCCAAATCGAAAAACCCTTGTTCTGATCCCAGCTGATATGAACAATTCCAACTAGCCCATGATCTATCGTCACCAGATTTGGTCTTCTTCAAATTAGAAAATGCATCTTCCAAAACTACTACATCATCCCTCTTCCTTGTAATATTCTATGATTTTTTTATTTAAAATTTAAATAATCAGCAGAGAGGAAATTATTAATGGAGGGATTTTATCAAAATTATTAAAGGATTTTCTCCCAACATTAATGAAGAGTTCTTCCCAATATTAATTCATGGAATAATGAATTTGGATTGTATTAATTGATATATGGATTGGGTGTCTATATAAGAAGATGTTGTAGCATGCTTTGGGATGTAGATTCAGAATGATGTAGTTGGTGAGAGAGATCAGAGAAGGTGTGCCAGCATGATGTAGCCAACCAGAGAGAACCGGGAAGGGGTTTCTATGTTGAAGGTAACTATTCGTAAGTGCAGAAGATGATGACATGAGATGATGGTGCAAGAATTTTTGAATATGGTGTGCAAATAGATTATTCAATGATCCATGTATCGAATGTCCTCTTGGTTTTGGAGGTCAAGCGGCATGTCTCGGTTGCGATGATCAGTGGTACAAACAAAAATGGTTTCTTCATGGGTGTCGATGTGTCGAGGGAGAAATCCTTTGGGTGATGTAAAATCCCTCGGGTGATAAAATTCCTTCGGGTGACAAAATTCTTTTGGGTGAATATTCTTCTCTTGTGTGTTTCTGCAACAACAGCTTCCACTGTGGCGTCGGGCTCCATACCCCAACAGTGGTATCAAAGTGATTGGTTGAAGTGATCATTTGCAGAACATGGTGGAAAGAATCTGCTGGAGTAGTATATCAAGGAATCGAATGTCATTGGAAAATGACCGTGATATCAGTGGTGTTGCAGGAATATCGAAAGTCTTCTTGGTCATAGATGTCATGCGGTGTTTCGTTCTTTGGGTGACATTCAGAGCTTGGTATAGTCAGTGACAATATGGACCCATATAGTGGAGATGAATGTGAAATATTTAAATTTAAAATCAGGGTGATGATTTTTGGGATTTTCTGATTTAAAATTTAAATAATTAGGATAAAGAAAATTATTAATGGAGGGATTTTTTCAACATTAATGAAGGATTTTATCCCAACATTAATGAAGAGTCATTCCCAATATTAATTGATATAATAATGAATGTGGACTATATTAATGGTGACATTTATGGGGTGTCTATATAAGAAGATGTGGTAGCATGTTTTGGGATTCATTATCGGCAAGATGTAGCCAGTGAGTGAAATCGGGAAGGTGTGCCAGCACGATGTAGCCGGTGAGAGAGAACCGTGAAGGGTTTACAGCATTCATGGTAATCATTGGAAAGTGAATAAGATTATTATGTGAGACGATGGTGAGAGAATAGTCGAAGATGGAATTCAAAGGGATTCATTAAGTAGCCATATATCGATAGTCCTCATGGTTTGGTGATTAATCGGCCTGTCCCGATTACAATGATCGATGGTAAAAAAAATGGTACCTTCATGGGTATTGATTTTTTGGGATAGAAATCCTTCGGGTGATGTAAAATACTTCAGGTGATAAAATTCCTTCCGGTGATAAAAGGCCATTTGGTGAATCTTCTTCTCTTGTGTGTTTCTGCAACAACGGCTACCGCTGCGACGTCAGCCTCCCTACCCACATTTGCGGTAACTCATGTGAAGAGGTGATGAAGGAAAATAAAGTTGAAGTTATGGTGACAATTATGATGGCATGTAAATGATATAGAATGAAATCATGTTCCCGTAGATGATTATGGTGCCATGTATCAAAAGTTATCATGGTTGTAGAGATCAGGAAGCGTTTCATAGTTGTGATGATCAGTGGTATAAAAAATGGTATGTTCATGGTGTTGGTGTTGTGTTTTAAACATTTCTTTGGGTATGGTGTGAAAATCCTTTAGGTTCATTGTAAAATTCTTTCAGTTTTGGTGTAAAAATATCTTCAGGTGTGGTGTGATAAAATTCCATTGGGTGATAAAAGGCCTTCGAGTGAATATTCTCTTGTGTGTTTTCTACATCGGCTTCTGCTGCAGCGCCGGGCTTTGTGCCCCAACAGTGATATCAAAGGGATTGGTTAAAGTGTATGGTTTCAGAACATGGTGGTAGACATCTGGTGGAGCATCCTATCAAGGATTAGTTCATCTATAAGAATGTCATCAGAAAATGAATGTGGAATGCACGGTGTTGATAGAATATCAAAAGTCTTCTTGGCCACAGGTGTCATACGGCGGGTTCGGTTCGTTTGCTGACATGCATAGCTCGGTGGAGTCAGCAAAAAAATTTAACCTGAGGGTGGAGATGACTGTGGAGTATTTTAATTTTAAATCCAGGTGGAAATTGTTGGGATGTTATGATTTAAAATTTAAATATTTAGGAGAGAGAAAATTATTAATGGATATATTTATTTCAGAATTAATTGAGTATTTTCTCCCAACATTAATGGAGAATTTTTCCCAAAATTAATTGATGGAATAATGAATTTTGGCCACAGTAATTGGAGATATGGACTGGGTGTCTATATAAGAATATGTGGCAGTATATTTCGGAAGGTAGGCCATGAAAAGATATAGCTGCCAAGAGAGAACATGGTAGGGGTTTTGGAGTTTTCGGTAACTCATGTGAAGAGGTGATGAAGGCGAATAAAGTTGAGGTGATGAAGAAGATGATGATGGTTTGTCAAATATGGTGAATGAAAGCATGTGCATGTAGATGATAACAGAGCCATGTATCGAATGTCCTCTTGGTTTCCGAGATCATGTGGTGTGTCTCAGTTGTGATGATCAACGATACAAAAAAATGAAATGTTCATTATGATAGTTTTGCATTGTATAAATGTCTTCAGGTTTGGTGTGAAAATATTCCTGGTATGTTGTAAAATGAATTTGGGTGTAGAGTAAAAATTTCTTATGCTGTGGTGAGATAAAATTCCTTTAGGTGATAAAAGGCCTTTGGGTGAATCTTGTCTTGTGTGTTTTCTATAACAGCTACCGCATCAGCGCTAGGCTCCACGCCCCAAAAAAATACCTCAGTCTCAAACACCAATGAGTATTCTATTTCTTTTGTAGATGAACATGTGGTGGTATGGTTGGACCATAAATACTGGAGGCATTTATCTGGATAGGACTTATCATCCTTGTCCAATATCACATGTAGTATATTTGATAAGGTCTTATTAAAGGCCTCTATCTATCCATTTTCTACTGCATGATAGTGGGATAAGTGATTGGAAACAATGTTTTATTCCCGATACAGTTTCTATAATTCCACAGAACAATATTTTGTGCCATTTTCCATTAATATGGGGTGAGGGACTCCGAACAATGTAAATATATGGGACTTCACAAAGCTGATGATATTATTCTTCCTGAATTCCATGAGGATTATTGCCTCTGTCTATTTTTAAAAGAAGTAAGTGGAAGTATGGATGTACTAGAACTACTTAGTGATGGAAGGGGGATATAGCCCCATGAAATCCACCACCCAAACCTCAAATTTCCAAGAATATTTTGTGGTATTCAAAAATTATGGGGGTTTATGGAAGTAGTTTGTGTGTATTTTTCATGATTGACATTTCTTGGTGAATTCCACATAGTCCTGTATCATGGTTTTCAAGTAAAATTTGAACCTCATGATTTGGTTGGAGATCCAAGTTCTAGATTGATGTGAACCACAAGATTCTTCATGGACTTCCTCCATGATGGAAAGAACTTCCTCTTCTTGAATTCTCCTGAGGATAGTTCCATCACATCTTCTCTTATATTGTATTTGTTTCTCATTTGGTCCATCCTACAAAGTTAATTTCGCTACCCAATGTTGAATATATTGCCTTCCAAAAAGATCAACTGGGAGATTCCTATCTGAAAGATTGGTAATTATGGCCTCCATCCATCTAGGGGTGGTAATTGGTTCATCATGCTCTTGGGACGTGGTTACTTGGTTGATCTCTTCCATATATCATACATCGATCAATGACACCAATATTCAATATGTAATACGGAAGGGTTATTCATCCTGATCTAGTTCATCCTGGACATTGGCTGATTTGTACAGTGTGTCAGCGCGAGCATTCTATGATCCGGGAACATAATGTAATGTGGGATTGAAGGTGAATTGTTCAATTAATCCCTTGAAATATATTGTGAGGGGATCCAATTCCTCTTTTTCTATGGAATATTCACCATTAACCTGATTTATCACAAGCTTCAAATCCCATTTGACGTTCAGGTAGGTTAGGTGTAGTTATAAGGCTAGTTCCAGGCTAGCGATGGGGGCATGGTATTCTGCCTCATTATTTGTGTAGCCTTTAGATAGTGAGAATGATTAGGGAAAAACTACTTTCTCAGATATACAAATACAATCCATAGGCCAACCCAATTGAGATTGAGGTTCTCCATTGCGGTGCTGATATAACTCTAGGAGCTTCCATCAATGTACATCTCCCATGTTCAGGGAGTGTCGGGGGCATAAAATACCTCTTCATCAGATATCTCGGTATCTTACGGTGTACTTTCGGGGGAAGGTTTTGCTGTGAAGATATTATCTAGGGCTTTCCCTTTCAACGGATTATGAGATATGAACTGGATTCCATATTGTTGTAGATTGACTTCCCATCAATCCAAGAGTTTAGTCAACATGGGGTGGCCTAGGATATGCATAAGAGAATAAATATGAGGGACCAGGTGGACCACATGGTGTTGCAAGTAGTGACTCAAATTTTTCTATGTGAATATGAGTATGAGGAAATTCTTCTTGACATTGGAGTATCGAGTCTCAGTATATATCACGGTTTGACTGAGGTAGTAGTAAATATTCTCACTTCTCACATCATTATTATACATGATAAGGGTGACCAATACACATTCCATAATGGATACATATATGATGAGTTCCATCCCTTTTACAATAGGCATCAAAACTAGTGGGTGTAGCAAGTACTACTTGAATTTATTGAAGTCATTCTAGAAATCAGCGTCCAATTGGTAGGTGTCTCCCTTTATCATTAAACTAGTGAAGGGGGGAGTATCACATGTTTAGTTGTCTATGAATAGTCAAAGGTAAGAAAGGTTCCCTTAAAGTCCCCTATGTTATTTTAGGTTATTGGGGGTGACATTTTAAAAATAGAATTGGTCTTCTATTGGACAACCTCTATGCCATGGTGATGTAGTATAATGCCAATGAACATGGTTGATGTTACACAAAGGCATATTTTAGCAGATTAATCTTCAAATGATGTTGTCACATCTTGTAAAATATTGTTGTGAGATCCCTAAAGTGATAACATAGATGTTGGGATTTAATGACTAGGTTTTAAACATAACACATAACTATCCTTACCAATACGTTCAAAAAGATGTGATGCATGGTTCACTGATATGTGGCACCCATATTTTTTAATCCAAAGGTAATGACCTAATAGAAGAAGATTCCTTTAGGATCTCTGAAGGTAGTCCCTTATTCATCATTGAGGACCATCTTGATTTGATTGTACCCTGAGTACCCATCCATGAAGGAAAGGTCCTGGAATTCAGTAGTTGCTTCGATCTACAATATTGTGGCCGTTAATATAAAATCATCATTTTGGAAATTATTATTAAAGTAATTAAAGTCAACAAATACCCTAATATGACCATTCTTATTATTGACAACGATGATTTTGGCAAGCCATGTCAGGTATTTCACTTCATATAAAAAGTTGGATTTGATCAACTTATCTAATTATGCCTCCATATTGGTGGTGTGGGAGAGGTGTATCCTATTAGAGGATTTCATGAAGCCTCAATGCTCATTGGGAATTATGATTTGTGGTGTAGCCTCATTTTGATTCAATCTTGGAATTTCTATTCAATTCTAGGCGAATATATATCGGTGAATATTTAAAAATGAAGTATACATCTCTTTCTCTTCAAGAGATATGGAGACACTAGTCAAGTTAGGTTGTGGGTATTCTTCTATAATGACCCATAAAATTAAATGGAAATTTTTTCTTAATTTTATTTGGGAATTTACAAGAACGTGGTTTCTAAAGGCACTTGATTCTCTGGCCCGGTGTGCCCAGAATTTTTATCAGAAGTTTATCTCGGGTACGTTCAGTGAACGAACGAGCGGGTTTTTCTAAAATTTGAATCGGTGCTTAGAATCTAATTATGAGAGAACCGATGAATTCTCAAGGCCTGTATTTGCTTAGGAACACCTTTTCCGGGGTTGCGTTTTCATGGGAGGAGTTGTTAAAAATTTGTGGAAGTTAAAAGAAAAATTGAGTTACAATTTTTATTTCTTTTAAGTGGTTTATCCATTGAGTGGATGTTGGGTAACCACCCAAATTCCCATGGGGGGTTATGAGAGTGGTGGGCCCCACACGAACCCCGCCTCTTCATCTTCCCTAACCTTCCATAACCCTTCATTTAATAAGTCAAGTTGAGTTAATTAATTGAGTGGATTAATTCAACCTTTTAGTTTCAAATGCATAAGTTATCTTAATAAAATAAGTAAAAGACTTATTTTATTTTGGTAGGAAATTTTTGCATTGGGAGGATTTGGAGAAAAATGAAGGAGCTTGAAGTACTTCTTCTTCTTTGACGAAGAATGAAAAGAACGCGAAGAACGCCGGATTCCTCGGAGATCGATGACACGACATCGGCGAAACATTTCCCCACGACACGACTCTCTCCTTCCGCGACGTCTTCTTCCGCAATGGTTATTTCCGCGACGAATCTTCTCTCAACGAATTTGACGAGGTATGGGTTTATGCATCTCTTTTAGTGAATTTCTTCCATCATAATTCCTCGTACTTTGACCCGCTTGTTACCAGTTAACGGGAGGGGCCGGAACGCACAAACACGGCCGACCCTCCTCCCCTTTTTATCTTGTCTACCTTCTGATGGAATGGAACGAGCATGGCGCAGTGTCGTCGCACCGCGCGGGGTCATGCGGCGAGGTATACGCGACGCCATCGTGTCGCGCCTTTGAAACGAACAAGAACGTGGCGCTGTCGTGCCGCGCTGGAGAAACCTGAAGGCACTGTGGCCAGAGCGGGGCCGCGACGGAGGGGCGCAACGCCATCACACCGTGCCGGGCGGACCAAGGTCGTGACCATAGGTCGTGGCGGAGTAGGGACTGGCAGCTGGTTCCGGGCCGCCGGCATAGGAGCATGGGGACCGGCCATCGCCGGTCCAGTGGCGGCAACAACCGGCCGGCAGGAGCAGGCCGACCGGTCAGTGGAAGAGCTGGGGGTTACAACCCCCAGCTGGCCAGCTTGAGCAGCCCACCATCATGGGGGCTGCGGTTACGAAACAGGGGGGTAGGCCCCCCCCCCACCCGCTCGGCCGAAATGGCCCAGCCACCTGGCGACCGAGCCAGGCCGCACCCAAGCGGGCCGGACTCGGACCCAGGACAGGTCGACCCAGTTTAGGCTGACCCAGAGGGTATCGGGCCAGGTCGGATCGGGCCCAAACCCCCTAATAACGGACCCCTCATGCTCTTTTTCTCATAACATGGGCTGGGGACCTCCGATCGACGCACCGTAAACTGTGATGCAATCTTTGTATCAAGACGGTTGATTCTATATACTACACTCATGGTTTCAGAGAACATTGGGATCTGTTGGGTCTCAGAGTGGAAACGCTTATATCTTGAGCTCCGGACGTCTAATTGACCTGTCGTCAACTTTGATGGATTCCTCTCACTGAGACGGACCTTTTTTCTTACTCCGCTCGAGGTTTGGACGCAGTTGGAGTATGGTTGCATTGGTTTTGACTTAAAAACTAACGAGGCCCCTTAGATGAAAAAGCCAATAAATCTTAGACCGGGCGTCTGATTGACGCGCCCTCTGTGACGTTGAGTTAATGTTGACGATACAGAACTTTTGGATACATCTACTATGGACTATGTGTCAGTTGATGTATCAGCCCCTCGGCTCATGGAGCGGACCATCCCGAATGATCTTGCTGTGTGCGGGAACCCTAGAGCTGGCTATGACTACGACGACGATGACTACTGTACAGAAATCCTTTGTGGATTCGACGGCGACGACTATAGCACTCAGCGATTCTACGTGGATCAGAACTACCGATCTTGTGTGGGTCAGATCCTGTGTGGGTTAGCGCTCAGTGGTGCTGTGTGGGCCAGGACCTACAGATCTTTTGTGGGTTCGATCCTGTGATGGTCATTGCGGGGGTTAGTTATCTATCGATCCTTTGTGGGTCATTGCGGGGGTTAGTACCTATCAATCATGTGTTGGTCTGATGGCTTAGATGAATCAGTGACTACATCTGATCATCTCTATCATCTTACGAAGAAGTATACCTGTATGAGCTAAATCTTGACTTTCAATCCTTATCTTCGATATGATTTAATTGCTTTCCTGTGTAGATTGTGTTGTGCTACCCTGTGTGGACATGATCGAACATGGGCTCGGATGTTGGAGCTGAACTGGAATTGATAACTTTGGTATATGTATGGGCATATACCAACATATTATCGGATGTTATGCCGTGATTGTATCGTTCCTTTGTGGATTATCCTTTGTGGGTTATGGGAGACCTTCGGGGGTCTCGGGGTCCCTACTGAGTAGATTATACTCACCCATACACGGGCTATGCCTGCACTACGTTGTGTTGGTTGCAGATGACAGACAATGCTGATCGTGGTTGAGGATGTCGGAGCAGGTTGGTACTCGGAGGTGGACCACTGGGCGGGGTGTACTCGGAGCGGATGGCTGGACCGAGGCGCTATGGAGGCTATCTATACCCACCATTCAGGTGGGACTTCCAGTGGATGGCTCGAGGCTGCGGCTTTAATTTCAGTTTCCTGTTTCCCTTTCCAGTTGTACTTTACTTTCAGTTTGGGTATGCATACTAGCCCACTTACTTTTCCGCACTTACTTTTGTACCCAGTTTTTACTTAGTGTTTACTTCTGCATGCTTGCTCTGTGGTGTTTTTTTACTTTAAAAAGTAAATGCCATCACTTTTTACCAGAAATTACACCTTGGTTCTAGTCGCCAGCCCCAGCCCTATGGAAGGCGGGCTTGGGGTAGTCACGGCACGAGCCTCGAGGATGGGTCGTGACAAATTGGTATCAGAGGAGTTCAGTTCTACAGCAGAACTCAAGACTCTGATCTATTTTTTTCTTTCGCTATGTGAAGAAATAGTGTTAAGCGTATTGAGTGTGGTTATCAGACCAGGGAGACCAGTGTTGGTGCGGTGGCCGACGTATCCGTATACCAGGACCCTGACTTCTGATTTCCGACTTAATGCACGAAAACATTGATTGTATGTGTGTTTCATGTTTTCTTTGTGTTTACATTGTGTCAGAACACCAGGTATACTATTCTGACTGTGGCACACTTGTCTCTTTTTAGGATGGCCCCATGACGGCAGCCAGCTAGGGTTCCGAGCGTTGTGCATGATGATATCCTATCGAGCGACGAGGCCTTGGTACAGGGCCCTTTGACAGCATAGGCACCAGCGGTACCTCTCCCCGCTGAGCCACCGATGCTACCAGCCCCAGCCCCTGACGATGCACGTCGCCTTAGTGCACTGCATGAGTTTCAGCGTCAGTGACCACGCAGGTTCCGCGGGGAGACGGACCGTCAGGCAGCCGAGGATTGGCTGGAGGTAGTTGTATGATTTTTTAGGTAAGTGATATGACAACCCGACTTTTTATTACATCTTAAACATGCTTTATTACATAAAACATCACTTGATACAACAAAGAAGATCGAGAATTTTAGTGTCTTTTGGGCTTAGGATCATTACATAAAAGCATAAAACATGAAATAAAACATCTTTATTGAAAAATGCCTTCACATGACCACTACATTCCCTCGTACTTCGCATTGCATGGGATAACCTGAGGACATGCATAAGAAAATACTGAGCTATAAAGCCCAGTAAGGGAATACACATGGAATAACATGAGGGGTACAATACATGTTAGGAAATAGGCATTTTAATAGATCATAAGATAAACATGAACATAAATCCATGATAAAGAATGATAACAATAACATGGAAATGTGGCAACAACACATAACATTGATTTAGTATGAGCCATGGCTCCTTGCACATGGAGCATGAGTAAACACTCATTTCACATGAAGCACGAGTAAAACCTTGTCGCACTTGAATTAGCATGTTTCAACACTCATTTCACATGAAGTATCATGATACTATACATTACCCAATGCATTGGAGCACTATAAGGGCACACCCTTCTTAAACATCTCATTTCATGCATAAGTGTGCCACATGGATCAAAAAACAAGGATTCATAAAACATAATAATTTATTCAAAGATAAACGAATGTGGAATTAATACATAAAACATTACAATCAATAAGTAAATTTGCATAATGGTGAATACCCTTGATGGAGAAATGGGCATAGCATTCACTACACAATGACTTTGGCTTAGAAAATCGGTGCGATTTCGACAGCGTAACGGCGTGACATAAGAATTCATAAAAAAGGTTGATGAGAGAGAAAGGGGTTCCTCATCATATTTACATGTAATGGACCGTAAGGAGGTCATATCGATACATGTCCCAACAATTGAAATGGAATTTTGATTCATGATACAAAAGTATGGCTTGAATGTAAAAGAAGAGAGAGAAGTTCCTTTCGAAATTTCGGCATAGTAACGGGTGTACATGGGAGGAATTAAATGAGAGAGAAAGGGGTCTCCCATCATTCAAACAATAATAGGGAAGTATGGGGGAGGTGCAAAACCATACCCCAACATTCATAATTGAAATTAAAAGGGAAATACATCTTAAAGAAAATTGACAAAAAATGAGAAAAGAAGAAAACACCCTTACATGGAAGTGTGCTTCCAAAGGCTTGAGAGAGGATTGTGAGAGGCTTCTTAGGTGCATGGGGTACTTTGGGAGGATTCTAGAGAGAGTAGGGCAGAGGTTGGACGAACTCCAAGGTATTTTAGTGAGGAGGAAGTGGGAGCTTGGGCGGGTTTATATAGGAAAGGTGAGGGAATTCTTTATTATTTAGGTTTCGGTCCCTTTGCATTAAAGTAATCCAAACCACAAACCATCCCATGGTTTTTGCCCATGGTTTTTGGAAAAGGGAAGAATAAAATAATATTTTATAAGGCACATGTCCGAACTTCTTAATATATTAAGTTTGCTTGTGTGGAGGTGAGTCACACTCCCATGGAAGTTAATGTAAAAAGGCAATGTGTTGAATAAGTCTTGAGGGGTTCATTAATGCTTTGAAAAGTAAGTCAAACAAACCCAAAATAACTTTATTTTAATGGTAAAACATATATTTGCCGAACATAAGGATTATGGTATTTTATTAAATCACCATTGGGTCATTATGATGTCATAAAACACATTATATATTTAAATGGTATTTAATTTTTACCCAAATATTTGACTGTCTCAGAAAATTATGAAAAATTCACCATTGGATAATTTCGACGTCCTGATACCAAAAATAACATTTATTTTATCTAAATAATTTTCTATATATGTGAATTTTAACTTTTAAAATAAAAACCGACATTTATCGAAAATTCACAGGTTTTGACAGAAATGGCTTTCAAACCTTAATAAAAAATTTAATTGCATTCATAAAATTCTATGATCATTTATATTTAATAAAAAATTATTTAATAATAATATTATTATTTTATTAAAATATTATTTAAATCAAAAATTCGTTAATTTAATAAAATAGATTTGTTATTAAATAATAACTAAAAACACCATTTGTACTTTAAAAACTATTTACAATGTATCAAAAATGACTAGAAATTATATTCATTATTATATAAAAAAATAATGTACATTAACATAGTATTAATTATTTGTTACATAACCCCTTAAAACAGCCGCATAAAACCTAAGGGTAAGGTGTGCGATGGTGACAGACTCTTGGGGTGGCTCGGATAACATCGCTCGAGTGGTAATCTCTATCAACTTCCACATTTCCCATAGACGGCCCCATTCGATCTTGACATGGTGAAGATCAACTTGGGCTTGGTCAAGGGAGAATCCCAATGATGCCACCTCTTTTCCAAGCTCTAACAAATGGGCTTCGTATGGGGCAATTCTACTGGATGAGGCCATCGCTTCTTTTGTCTGAGTAAAATTGGGTTCGTTAAAGCCTTATATTTATACTAATCATGTGATCACTGTTCAACGGCTATAAAATTAATGGTCAAAAATATTATCATCAAACCAAAGTGAAAACATTTTATATAAAGAGACATTTAAATGGATCAAGAGGGATTTTCCATTAATGAAACTTTGGGTCATAACAATATTCCCCCCTTAAGAAATTTCGCCCTCGAAATTTTCCTTTTCCTACACTAAAACAAATGTGGGTAACTCAGCTTCATCATTTCCTCCAATTCCCAAGATGCTTCTTCAAACTTGTGGTTTCTCCACAACACCTTGATGAGTGGAATTGTCTTATTTCGTAGAACGTTTTCTCTATGATCTATGATCTTCACTGGTTGCTCCTCATAAGAAAGATCATCTTCCAATTGTACCACCTAGGAAGAGAGTACATGTGAAGGGTCCAGTATGTACTTCCTTAAAAGGGATACATGAATGAAATCACGCACCATGGCCATAGTAGGTGGAAGTGCTAGTCGATAGGCTACAGCCCCAAAATGATCAAGAATCTTGAATGGGCCGATGTACCGTGGACTTAACTTCCATTTCTTTCCAAACCTCATAACCTTATTCCATGAAGATATGCGTAAAAACACCATGTCTCCAACATTAAACTCAAGGTCTCATCGATGATTATCTGCATAACTCTTCTGTCAACTATGGGCTACCTTGATATGCTGTTGAATGGTTTTCACCTTCTCCACCATTTCCTCGACCATTTCTGGTCCAAGCAGCTTACGTTCACCGACCTCATCCCAACATGCCGGTGTTCTGCACCTTTTCCCATAAAGGGCTTCAAATGGTGCCATTTGGATGCTCGAGTGGAAACTGTTATTATAAGAGAACTCAACCAGAGGAAGATGTTGATCCCATCCTCCTTTAAAGTCCATTGAGCACGCTCTTAACATATCCTCAAGTGTTTGGATAGTCCTCTCTGATTGGCCATCAGTTTGAGGATGATAGGTTGTACTAATGTTCAGTTCAGTATTCAGAGCATGTGGAAGACTCTTCCAAAACTTATAGGTGAATCTTGGATCTCAGTCGGACACAATAGATAGTGGTACTCCATTCAGCCTTACCACTTCCCTGATATATATCCGTGCTAGTTGATCCAAAGATAAATCCTCCTAAATATAAATGAAGTGTGCAGTCTTTGTAAGACGATCCACAACAACCCATATTGCATTGTTGCCTTTGGATGTCCTTGTAAGTCTGGTGAAAAAGTCCATGGTGATGTTTTCCCATTTCTATTCTTGTATGGGCAATGGTTGCATCATCCCCTTAGACTTCTGCCTCTCTGCCTTCACTTGCTGACACACCAGGCACTTTGATGTATATTCGATGATCTCCTTCTTCATATTATACCACCAAATGTTTTCTGGGAGATCTCGATACATCTTTGTGCTCCCTGGGTGAATAGAGAAATTTGAACTATGTGTATCATCCAAAAGTTCTTTCTTCAGCTCCGGACATGATGAAACACATATTCCTTTCCCAAACTGCACAATTCCTTCCTCATTAACATTAAAATCCGAGGCTTTTCCCTTTTTGATATCTTCCACATTTGCTTGAATTCCCACATCATCCTTTTGAGCATCATTTAACCTTTCTAAAAGAGATGGTTGAGCAATCATTTGTAAAAGGATTGATGATTTTCCATTCATTATGATTCCCACATCCATCTTCATCAAGTCTAAGAAGATTGGATCCTTCTCATTTCTCATCATTGATAAAATCACTAGATCCTTTCTAATTAGGGCATCCGCCACCTTGTTCACTTTTCCAGGGTGGTAATGTATTGAAAAGTCATAATCCATGATGAGGTCTATACATATTCTCTAGGGAATATTAATCTTTTTCTGTGTGAATATATATTAAAGACTCTTGTGGTCTGTATATATCTCACATTTCTCTCTATAGAGATAATGCCGCCAGATTTTCATGGCAAAGATCATCACCACCAACTACAGATCATGCATTGGATAGTTTTTCTCATTGATTTTCAACTGCCTTGAGGCATAGGATATCACATTATCATTCTACATCATCCAACAGCCTAAGCCCTTCTTCGAAGCATAACGAAATACCACAAAAATCTCCCTACTTGTGGGTAATGTGAGCACGGGTGCAGTGATAGGCCTCCTTTTCAACTCCTTTAAGCTTTCTTCGCATTCATCACTCTAAGAAAACATTACTCCCTTTCAATTTAGCTTGGTAAGAGGGTTTTAAAATCATGATAAATTCCTCACAAATCGTCGATAATATCCATCTAACCCCAAGAAGCTACGGATATCAGTTACCGATGTTGGCCTCGGCCATCCATCAATTGCATCTGTTTTGGAGGGATCCACAAATATCCCATTTCTTGTGATGATATGGCCCATGAATGAGACCTCCTTCAACCAAAACTCACACTTTCTATACTTTTCATAGATCTTCTACTTGCACAAAGTCTCTAGTAAATTTTTTAAATGCTTCTCTTGATCCTCCTTGGTTTTGGAGTATATTAGAATATCATGTATAAAGACTACCACAAATTTGTCAAGGTAATCTCTAAAGACTCTATTCATCAATTCCATGAATATTGTTGGAGCACTGGTGAGTCCAAAAGGCATTACTATGAATTCATAGTGCTTGTACCTTGTACGCAAAGCAGTCTTGGGGACATCTTCCTTCTTCACCCTTACTTGATAATATCCCGACCGTAAATGCACCTTGGATAAGTATTGTGCTCCACGCAGCTGATCAAACAAGTCATCTATTTTTTGGAGAGGATACTTGTTCTTTATCGTGATTTTGTTATGTTCACGATAATTGATGCAAAGCCGCATTGACCCACCCTTTTTCTTGATGAAGAGGACTGATGCACCCCATTGTGAAGCACTTGGGCGTATAAACCCTTTATCCAGATTCTCCTGTAGTTGTTTCTTCAGCTCTTCAAGCTCAACAACAGCCATTCTATATGTAGTCATGGATATTGGTAATTCCCCATGTATAAGTTCAATTGAGAACTCAACATCTCTTCTAGGAGGAAGACCAGGCAGTTCCTCGGGAAACACTTCATCGAATTCCCTCACAATAGGCATTTCTTCAAGGATGGTTTCTTCCTTGGACTCAATCATCTGAGCCAAATATGCATTCTCATAAGGCAGTAATATCCATGATTGAGATGATGGAGATAAAGGAGATTCATCTTCCTCCTGACACTTGTAATGAATTTGGGGTCGACTCTCTATATGGAGTGTGATTCCCTCTCCCGACAATTTATGTTGGATCTATATAAGGAAAGACAATCCATACCAAGAATTGCATCAAATTTCACCAGAGGGAGTATGACGAGGTTCTCCTGGAAATTAAATCCACAGATTATAATAGGGGAGGACTTATATTCTTGGGATGCATTGATTTTCCCATTTTCCTTACTCACCGACATCTTTACTTCCATGATTTGTGGTGGTGCTGGGATTTTTCTACTAAACATTAGAGATATAAAAGAATGCGTAGAACCGAAATCAAAAACTATGTTCCCTATTCTTGAATGAATAACTAGAATACATGTCACCACTTAATTAGTGGGGTTCACTTTGGAAGATGTGATAGAAAAAGCTCTTCGTTGTTGTCTTGGAGGTTGTTGGTTGCCTCTAATAACCCATGTATTAGGTCACTGATTTGCAAAATGACCCGGATCATAGCATTTATAGAATTGAACAACACATTGTGGTTCTAAAGGAGCTTCCCTCTCCTCTTTCGTAGTCGTGGGTCCTTCTTGCCGAAAGTTAATAGCTAGGTGCCCTTCTCTTCCACACCTGAAGCATTTTCTTGTCCCCTTAAGGCAATTTCCAGGGTGCTTATTCCCACACTTTTGGCATGTGGGGTACTGGAACTTCCTAGCACCGTTGGATTTATCCATCAGACCACCAAAATTGAAGTCCACCTTATGCTTCTTGTCCCCATGATACCCCTGTGATTCCCCGATCTCAATTTCAACCTTGAGGGCACATCAGAAAATTTCTTCATAGCTGTCAAAGTCATGGATCGCTAATGCTTTCCACAAGCTAGGCTTCATCCCACCAAAGAAGTGGCAAACCTTTCATTCGGGGGTAATGAAAAATCCAGAAGCGTATCATGCAAGCCTTGTGAAGTTTTCCTCGTACGCTCAAACAGATTCTTTATCTTTTTGCTTGAGGGAAAGGAAGTCCCTTTCCATCTTAAGCCGGAGGGTACTTGGAAAATATTTATCGAAAAACATCTTCAGGAATTCCTTCCATTCCAAAGCCTTGATCTCCTCCTCAGGCTTTTTATTTTTGATCAACGTCCACCATTGATCAGCTTCACCCTCCATATGATAAGCATCCATGAGAACCTTCTCTTGTTCAGAACATTGAAGGATGGAGAAGATATTTTCAATGGATTTGATCCATTGTTCAGCGATCGTGAGATCAGATGATCCACTAAAAGTATGTGGTCTTTTCCTCATGAAGCTCTCGATAACGACTTGTTCATTATTAGGGGGTGTGGACGTTCCTCTTGACCCGTGTTTCTATTCAAAACTTGAGTTAGCTGAGAGAGAAGCATGAAAAAGTTTGCGATTCCTACTCCCATTGGATTGGGCATCTCATTTGTACAGTCATCACACTGATCTTCACAACGGTTGTTAGCTCGAGTCCTCCTATTACCAGCCATTGCCTGGAATAAAAGGAAAGTTAGGGGTAAGCCATAAAGGTTAATCCAAAGACAAAAGTTTATGACTTATAAGTAAACATTAATCTCTTTAACTCATGAGTCTATATGATTCAATCTAGGATTTTCAAGATCTAAATTCTAACGTATATTCTTAGGGGCATTTTTCCCTTAATAAGGGTTCATACCAAGATTGTGAATTTATTAAAACATATCCACCGAGAGTGTCGTAACCAAGAGTGCATCAAGGACCATTTTTGTGCACCAGTTCCCATTCGAGTCTAGCTCAAAGCGGTGTTTTTGGGTTTTACTCCTAGGATACATCTGTGCTAGAGCCGCCTCTACATGCTCGTATCCATACAAGGATGTATTTTTTTGATAAACCACTTACTTAGTATTTACCAAAACTTAGGGATGTTTTTATTATACTTAGTATTGTATCTAAGGCTTTACTAGAGTTTCCTAATCCCAAAAATAACTAAACCTATCATCTAATACCAACTATGACAATGATACTTTTTATTGCAACTTAAACATGCTTTATTACATAAAACATCACTTGATAAAACAAAGAAGATCAATAGGTTTAGTGTCTTTGGGGCTTAGGATCATTACATAAATTCTTAGAACATGAAATACAGCATCTTTATTGAAAGCTTCCTTTACATGACCACTACATTCCCTCGTACTTAGAATTGCATGGGATAACCAGAGGACATGCATAAGAAAAGGGTGAGCTATAAAGCCCAGTAAGGGAGTACACATGGAATAACATGAGTAGTAAAATACATGTTAGGCAATAGGCATGTCAATAGAGAATAAGATAAACATGAACATAAAGGAATGATAAATCATGATAATCATAACATGGAAATTTGGCAATAACACTTAACATTGAATTAGCATGAGCCAAGGCTCATTGCACATGGAGCATGAGTAAACCCTCATTGCACATGAAGCACGAGTAAACCCTCATTGAACTTGAATTGGCATGAGTCAACACTCATTGCACATGACGTATCATGATACTATACGTTACCCAATGTATTGGAGCGCTATAAGGGCGCACCCTTCTTAAACATTTCATTTCATGCATAAGTATGCCACATGGATCATTAAACATGGATTCCTAAAATATAATCATTTATTCCACGATAAAGGAATGTGGAATTCATACATGAATCATTACAATCAATAAGTAAATGTGCAAAATGTTGAATACCCTTGATGGAGAAATGGGCATGATATTCACTACACAATGACATTGGCTTAGAAAATCGGTGCGATTTCGACAGCGTAATGGTGTGACATAAGAATTCATAAAAAAAATTTGATGAGAGAGAAAGGTGTTATTAATCATATTTACATGTAATTTACTTTAAGGAGGTAATATAGATACATGTCCCATCAATTGAAATTTAATTTAGATTCATGATACAAAAGTATTGCTTGAATGTAAAAGAAGAGAGAGAAGTTCCTTTCAGAATTTAGGCATAGTAACGGGTGTACATGGGAGGAATTAAATGAGAGTGAAAGGGGTCTCACATCATTCAAAAAATAAGTGGAAAGTTTGGGGGAGGTTTTAAACCATACCTAAACATTCATAATTGATATTAAAATGGCAATACAACTTAATTAAAATTGACAAAAAATGAGAAAGGAAGAAAAAAACCCTTACTTGGAAGTGTGCTTCCAAAGGCTAGAGAGAGGCTTGTTAGAGGCTTCTTGTGAGCTTGGAGAACCTTGGGAGGATTATAGAGAGAGTACGACAGAGGTTGGACGAACTCCAAGGGATTTTAGTGAGGAGTAAGTTGGATCTTTGGTGTGTTTATATAGGAAAGGTGAGGGAATTCTTTATTATTTAGGTTTGGGTCCCCTTACATTAAATTAATCCAAACCACAAACCATCCCATGGTTTTGGACCATGGTTTTTGGAAAAGGTAAGATGAAAACAATATTTTATAAGTCAAAAGTCATAACATCTTATAATAATAAGTTTTCTTATGTGGAGGTGAGTCACACTCCCATGGAAATTAATTTAAAAAGGCAAAGTGTTGAATAAGTCTTGAGGGGTTTATTAATGATTTGAAACGAAATTCAAAAAAACCCAAAATCACTTTATTTTAATGGTAAAACATATATTGTCCGAACATAATGATTATGGTATTTTATTACATCACCATTGGGTCATTATGATGTCATAAAACACATTATATATTTAAATGGTATTTCATTTTTACCAAAAAATTTGACTATCTCAGAAAATTTTGAAAAATTCACCGTTGGATAATTTAGATATCTTGATTCCAAAAATAACATTTATTTTATCTACATAATTTTCTATAAATGTGAATTTTATCTTTTAAAATAAAAACCGACATTTATCGAAAATTCCCGGGTTTTGACAGAAATGGATTTCAAACCTTAAAAAAAATTTAATTGCATTCATAAAATTATAAGATCATTTATATTTAATAAAAATTAACTTAATAATAATATTATTATTTTATTAAAATATTATTCAATTCAAAAATCCCTTAATTTAATAACATATATTTCTTAATTAAATAATAACTAAAAACCCCATTTGTACTTTAAAAACTATTTACAATGTATCAAAAATGAATAGAAATTAAATTCATTATTATATACAAAAATAATTTACATGAACATAGTATTACATATTTGTTACATAACCCCTTAAAACAGCCGCATAAGACCTAAGGGTAAGGTGTGCGATGGTGACAGACTCTTGGGGTGGCTCGGATAACATCGCTCGAGTGGTAATCTCTATCAACTTCCACTTTTCCCATAGACGGTCCCGTTCGAGCTTGACATGGTGAAGCTCAGCTTGGGCTTGGTCAAGGTCGAAGCCCAAGGATGCCACCTCTTTTATGAGCTCTGAATAATGGGCTTCATATGGGGAAATTCTACTGGATGAGGCCATCACTTCATTTGTCTGAGTAAAATTGGGTTTGTTAAAGCCTTATATTTATACTAATCATGTGATCACTGTTCAACGACTATAAAATTAACGGTCACAACTCTTATCATAAAACAAAAGAAAAAATCATTTTATATAAACATACATTTAATTAGATCAAGAGGGATTTTCCATTGATGAATCTTTGGGTCGTTACACGTGGGGACACCAGCAGACCTCATGGTGATCCTCGCAGTGAGCCTCCTGCATACGGAAGCAGGCAGATGGTGGAGCTTGATGCTCCATGTGCATGACGAGGCATCTCTCCCCTAGACGTACTTTGAGAGACTCTTTCACTCAGAGTACATCCCAGCCACGCTCTCTGCGGTGCACATCCAGGAGCTTCTACAGCTGCGGCAGGGCAGCTTCACGGTCGCCCAGTACTCGGAAAGATTTACCGATCTCTCACGCTATTCGACGGACATGGTATGTGACCCATTCTTCCGGGCCAAGACCGTTGAGCAGGGATTGAGGCAGGAGATCAGGGCATCGTTGATATCCCTTAGCATCCCGACACAGCAAGAGATACTGGAGCGAGCCATTCTGATCGAGAGCTTCCTTGCTGAGCCTCCATCAGCGGCGAGACCTATCGCAGGGCGGCACGTAGCATAGTCTTCAGCAGCAAGCAGTCTATGGATGAGTCATGAGTCCAGACAGATCAGAAACTCAGGTAGATGACCTCAGGACACTGGCTCAGTAGTGCGGGGCACACAGCACGGAGCCAGTCTTTCGAGAGGCAGACAGTGCTACACATGCGATGGGCAGAGCCACATGGCTCGTGACTGCCCGACCCGCCCTGCAGAGGACCAGCAGATGGTTGAGGGACCACCCAGGCAGAGGCATATGGTCGACTGTGGCAGTCCGCAGGGAGAAGGCAGACGAGGCAGAGGAGCTAGCTGAGCAGCAGGTGGCGGGCGACGCTTTGAGGCTCTACCACCACCACCACCAGGAGGTCTACCCCGACCATAGGGAGCTGGCGGGAAGAGATAGGCACATCTTCAGGCAGCGGGGGCCTATGACCACCGCACACACGAGATGATTCGAGGTACTATCTGTGTCTATTCCACCCTTTCTGCAGTTCTTATAGACACAGGGGCGAGTCATTCTTTCAAAGTCGCTGCCCTTGTTCGGAGCTTGGAGATTTTGACAGAGCCGTTGGCTCGATCCTTACGGCTAGAGACTCCTACGAAAGAAGACTCGATGATTACGCACTGGTGCTGGCAGTGTGAGCTTACTCTAGGAGGCGAGAGCTTCGACTAGGATCTTCTTGTAGCGGTGTTGAGGCCTTATGACGTCATCTTGGGCATGGATTTGTTATCTACAGTCCATGCACAGAATGATTATATTAGGCGCATGGTGCGGTGTGTACGCACCGACGGGAGCAGGTTCATCTTCACCAGCGAGAAGGGAGCCTTCACAGCACATGATGGACTCTCACATATGAGGGGACCACCCATCACTCATCATTTGGAAAGAATCATACTTGGATCAGTTGACGTGAGGAGTCCTAGTTTTCCTGCAGTGGTGGATCAGTATGTGGACGTTTTCCCTGATGACGTTCCGGGACTACCTCCTCACAGAGAGGTAGACTTTTATATTGATCTTTACCCTAGGACAGCCCTGATATCTACTCCAGCATATCGGATGTCCCCTGCTGAGCTTTGAGATCTACGGGTACTGTTGGAGGACTTATAGGGCATGGGATTCATCCGACCCAGTGTTTCACCCTTGGCTTCCCCGATATTGTTCTACAAGAAGGTGGACATGAGCTTGCGACTTTGTGTCGAATTTCGTCGCCTGAACCAGGTGACAGTGAGGAATAAGTATCCTCTATCGAGGATTGAAGACCTCATCGATCAGCTCAAGGGAGCACGATGGTTCTCAAAGATAGACCTCAGGTCAGGCGATCACCAGCTCAGAGTTCAGGATGAGGACGTGCAGAAGACGGCCTTCAAATTACGGTATGGCAACTATGAGTTCTTGGTTATGCCATTCGGCGTAACCAATGCTCCATCAGTGATCATGGCCCTCATGAATAGTATCATTAAGCCATACCTTTATCAATTTTTCGTTGTATTCGTCGACGACATTTTTATATACTCGACCATTGCGGAGGAGCACGCCTACCACTTGCGGGTTGTACTAGACACACTCCGAGAGGACCTATTTTGTTGAAAGCTCTCGAAGTGTCAGTTCAGGATACATGAGGTCCACTTCTTGTGACACATCAGCTCTAAGGTGGGAGTTGCGGTGGATCCTGCGAAGATCGAGGCATTGCTAGCTTGGGAGCCACCCAGGAGCGTGACGGAGGTGCGGAGTTTCTTCAGACTAGCTGGGTACTACCGGAGATTTTTTCCAAGCATCTCCAGAGTTGCAGCACCACTCTCTACTTTGATGAAGAAGGGGAAACCCTTTTTGTGGTCAGACAGTTGTCAGAATAGCTTCTAGGAGCTGAGACAGAGTTTGACCAACGTGCCTATCTTGAGGCTACCGGATGAGGGAGTTGGATACGTAGTTTACTACGATGCATCAGGGACCAGACTTGTATGTGTCCTGATGTAGGAGCGGGCCATGATCGCCTATGGATCACGTCAGTTGAGGTATCATGAGGAGAACTACACTACCCATGACCTGTAGTTAGCAGCCGTGGTCTTCGCTCTGAAGATGTGGTGACACTATCTGATGGGCGAGCACTTTACAGTCTATTCTGACCACCAGAGTCTCAGGTACATCTTCTCACAAAAGGACCAGAACCTGAGACAGTGACTACGGCTCGAGTTCCTCATGGACTATGACTTTGAGATAGTCTATACTCCTGGAAAGAGGAATGTGGTAGCCGATGCTCTCAGAAAGAGGATAGGCATTCAGCTACAGGAGGAGGCGACAGAGCAGCTAGCCACATTACAGATATCCTTCGTGGATAGAGATGGAGCATATTTCCTTCAGTCACTCACAGACACTCATCCACTACTGCAGTGGGTCGGAGAGGCATAGCGTGGGGACGCCAGCTGTGAGACGCGACGTGCGCAGATATCCTCAGGACATGCACCTGATGGTTTCTCTTTAGGAGGAGAGCACAACGTCATTTTTAGAGGATGTACCGTGTTACCAGTTTCTTTAAAGGAGGAGGTTTTGAGAGAGTTTCACACTTCTCCTTTGGCGGTACATCCTGGAGTGGCGATGATGTACCAAGATCTCAGACGACAGCACTTGTGTTCGGGCATGAAGAAGGTTGTGGCAGAGTTTGTTTCTTGATGCCTCACCTGCCAGTAGGTGAGGGAAGAGCACCAGGTACCAGCAAGCTTTTTACTGCCCTTGGAGGTCCCGGAGTGGAAGTAGGATGGCAAATCTATGGACTTCGTGACTGGACTTCCACTCACTTCCAGAGGTCACGACTCCATTTGGGTGATTGTCGACTGACTCACCATGTCATCTCACTTCTTACCCATTAGAGAGCAGGGCTCAGTGGAGATCTTGGGATGCCTCTAAGTTTAGGAGATTGTGCAGCATCATGGTGTGCCATAATCTATCGTCTCTGATCATGATGCTCTTTTTACTTCCTGGCTTTGGAAGGGGTTGCAGGAGGTATTCGGGACGTAGCTACGTCTGAGTACCGCCTTTCACCCTCAGACAGATGGTCAGACGGAGAGGACCATTCAGACTCTCGAGTACATGCTTCGCAAGTGGGTCCTCAACTTTGGTCATAGCTGGGAGGACCACCTACCCTTGGTGGATTTCACGTACAACTACAGCTACCACTCCACCAACGGGATGGCACCATACGAGGTGTTGTACGCCCAACCTTGCAGATCTCCACTGTGCTGGACAAAACCTGGGGAGTCAGCACTTGTGGGACATGAGATGGTCCAGGCCACGACAGAGAAGGTCCAGGTCTTCCCGGAACGGACAAGGACAGCTCAGAGCCGGTAGAAGTCTTATGCTGATAGGAGGCAGAGGCCACTGGAGTTTGAGGATGGCGACCACATCTTCTTGCAGGTCTCACCTCGACATGGTATACAGAGATTTGGTCGTGGTGGCAAGTTGTCTCCACGCTTCATCGGACCATTCCAGGTCCTCACTAGGATTGGCGTGGTGGCTTATCTCCTGGCTCTACCACCTCAGTTGCACCGAGTGCACGACCTCTTCCATGTATCAGAGCTGAGGAGATACGTGCACAACCCGACGCATATCATTGAACATGGGTAGCTAGACATTGATTATGGGGAGACTTTTGCGGAGGTCCTAGTGGAGATCGAGGATTGACAGGACCAGGTCCTACGTGGATGGTCTATTCATCTCGTGCGCATCAGATGGTAGCACGGGAACCTCTAGGAGAGAACATAGGAGCGGGAGGCTCAGATGCGTGCGCAGTACCCACATTTGTTCCCCTAGTTTATTATGTATCATTACGGGACGTAAATCCCTGAGGTGGGAGTAATTTAAAGACCCGTAAAATTCAAGGGAAATTTTTTCTTAATTTTATTTGGGATTTTACAAGAACGCGGTTTCTGACGGCACTTGATTCCGAGGCCCGGTGTGCCCGGAATTTCTATCTGAAGTTTAGCTCGTGTATGTTCAGTGAACGAATGAGCGGGTTTTAATAACTTTTTAACCGATGCCCGAAATTGAATTCCGAGGGCACTGATTAATTCGCAACGCCGGTATTTTTTTAGGAACACCTTTTTCAGAGTTGCGTTTTCACGGGAGGAGTTGTTAAAAATGTGTGGAAGTTAAAATATAAATTGAGATACAATTTTTCTTTCTTTTAAGTGGTTTATCCATTGAGTCAAAGTTGGGGTAACCACCCAACTTCCCATGGGAGGTTATGAGAGTGGTGGGGCCCACACAAAACCCACACCTTCATCTTCCCTGACCTTCCATAACCATTCATTTAATAAGTCCTGTTGAGTTAATTAATTATGTGGATTAATTAAACTTTTGAATTTCAAATGCATAAGTTATGTTAATAAAATAAGTAAAGGACTTATATTATTATGGTTGGAACTTGTTGCATTGGGGGGATTTGGAGTAATGTTGAGGAGCTTGAAGAACTTCTTCTTCTTCAATGAAGAGCTCAAAGAACACGAAGAACGCTGGATTTCTCGGAGATCGACGACGCGACGCCGGCAAAACATTTCCCTGCGACGCGACTCTCTCCTTCCGCGATGTCTTCTTCCGCGACGGTTATTTCCACGACAAACCCTCGCTCAATGAAGTCGACGAGGTAGGGGTTTATGCTTTTCTTTTCATGAATTTCTTCCTTCATCATTCCTTGTACTTTTGGAACACTTTTTTCCAGTTAACGGGAGGGTGCCAGACCGCACAAACACAGCCAACCCTCCCCCCGTTTTTATCTTGTCTACCTTGTGGTGGAAGGGAATGAGCATGGCGTGATGCAGTCGCACCGCGCGAGGTCATGCATCAAGGTATGCGCGGAGCCGTCGCGCCACACCTTTGAATCGAACAAGAACGTGGTGCCGTCGCGCCACGCCGGAGAAACCCGAAGGCACCACGGCCGAAGTGGTGCCATAGAGGTGGGGAGTGGTGCCATCGCGCCATGTCGGGCAGACCAAGGCCGCGGCGGAGCAGGGACTGGCGGATGGTTCTGGGCTGCCGACATCGGAGCAGTGGGACCGGTCATCGCTGGCCCCGTGGCTGCAACAGCCAGCCGGCCGGAGTGGGCCGACCGATAAGTGGAAGAGCTGGGGGTTACAAATCCTGGCTGGACAGCTTGAGCTACCCCCATCATGGGGGACGCGGTTATGGAACAGGGGGGAAGGCGCCCCCCCCCCCACCCGCTCGGCCAAAACGGCCCAGCCGCCTAAAGACCGGGCCGCGCCAGCGCACCGGGCCGAGCCACGCCCAGGCGGGGCCGGGCCGTGCCACGCCCAAGCGGGAAGGACCTAGACACGGGATGGTTCGACCCGGTTCAGGCTGACCCAGAGGGTATTGGGCCGGGTCGGACCGGCCCGAACCCCCTAATACCGGACCCCTCACGGTCTTTTTCCCATAACATGGGATGCGGACCTCCGATCGATGCACTGTCAGTGGAGATGAGATCCTTGGATTGAGACGGTCGTTTTGGTATACTACACTCAAGGTTTCGGTGAACTTTTGGGTTTAGAAGAGTTGGTTCGTAAACGAAACCAACCGGGCCCTCGGAGCAGAAACGCTTATAACTTGAGGTCCGGACGTCTGATTGACATGCCGTCGGCTTTGATGGATACCACTTAGTGAGACAAAACTTTTGTCTTAATCCACTTGAGGTTTGGATGCATTTGGAGTATGGTCGAGTTGGTTTTGACTTAAAAACCAACCGGGCCCCTTGGACGAAAAGGTTAATAACTCTCAGACCGGGCGTCCGATTGACGCGCCGTCTGTGATGTTGAATTCCTATTGACGATACAGAACTTTTAGATACACCAACTATGGACTATGTGTCAGTTGGTGTATCAGCCCCTCGGATCGTGGAGCGGACCCTCCCAAACGAGCTTGCTGTGTACGGGAACCCTAGAGCTTGCGGCGACTACGATGACGATGACTACAGTACAGTAATCCTCCGTGGATTCGACGGCGACGACTACATCACTTAGCGATCCTATGTGGATCAGTGCTACTGATCCTATGTGGGTCAGATCCTGTGTGGGTGAGCACTCAGCGGTCCTGTGTGGGCCAGCGCCTACAGATCCTGTGTGGGTCCGATCCTGTGTGGGTCATTGCGGGGGTTAGTTACATGTCGATCCTTTGTGGGTCATTGCGGGGGTTAATACCTATCGAACCTATGTGGGTCCGACGGCTTAGATGAATCAGTGACTACATATGATCATCTCTATCATCTTACGAAGAAGTATACATGTGTGAGATAAATCTTGACTTTCAATCCTTATCTTCGATACGATTGACTTGCTTTCCAGTGTGGATTGTGTTGTTCTATCCTGTGTGGATGTGATCAATCTTGGCCTTGGATGTTGGAGCTGAACTGGAATTGATAATTTAGGTATATGTATGGGCATATACATAAGTAGTGTTGGATGTTACTTCGTGATTGTATCTTTCCTTTGTGGATTATCCTTTATGGATTTTGGGAGACATTCAGGGGTCTCGAGGTACCAACTGTGTAGCTTATACTCACCCCTGCACGGGCTATGCCCGCACTACGTTGTGTTGGATGCAGACGACAGACAGTGTTGATCATTGTTGAGGCGGGCGAAGTAGGTCTATACATGGAGGTGGACCACTGGGCGGGGTGTACTCGGAGCGGATGGCTGGACCGAGGAGCTGTGGAGGCTATCTATACCCACCCTTCAGGTGGGACTTCAAGTGGACGGCTCAAGGATGCGGCTTTCATTTCAGTTGTTGTTTTCCCTTTCTAGTTGTACTTTATTTTCAGTTTGGGTTTGTATACTGGACCACTTACTTTTCTGCACTTAATTTTGTAACCAGTTTTTACTTAGTGTTTACTTCTTCTTTCTTGCTCTGTGGTGTTTGATTACTTTATAAAGTCAATGCCTTCCCTTTTTACCAGGAATTACGCCTTGGTGCTAGTCGCCATCCCCAAGACTATGGATGGCGGGCTTGGGGTAGTCACGACACGGGCCCCGAGGACGGGTCGTGACATCTTCTATCCCCAGGTTTATCTTTCCTGATCTCATCTATGGTAGCAGATACACCATCCTTGAAATCTAGAGGGGAATTTATGAGATCATCCTCATCCATTACTGTGTGTGTGTAGACTTATTCAGGTGAAGATGGACGTCTAGGGGCCTCTCTATCACTATCAAGGTGAGGGAGGCCATCAAAAAAGATTTCTCCATCCCTAGCCATATGGGTTATTGTAGAGAGATGATAGAGATAATTATCACTAAGGAAAGGAGAGGATTGGACATCTATAATTGGTTTTGCAATTTTGACCATATTTACAGGGGGAACATAGTCATCATCAAGCATATTCCATGGATTTATAGGTGTGATCCCTAGTAAATTGGGGTCTACAACCTATATATAATCATCTTACATTGGTTTCATACAATCATTATTATAGAAATATGCTTCGTCATATGTGGATCTACAAGTCTCAAAGGTGGAACATTCACCACGTTGTATGACAACCTTTCTGTTGATGGAGTACTTTAGAAATTGATAGAATATTGAATGTACTGTGAGGTGGATATAGAGCTAGGGCGTATAAGAAGTGAATTATATATAGTATTGTCACAACCCCTCCCTACAAATATTCCCCTCCTAATATTTAAATATAGAAAGATTGAAAATGATCCTCGAGTCTCACCTCCAGTAGGCCCTGATTTGGTGACCAACACAAAGGGAATAGAAATCTCGCAATATGGGACGCGTTACCCTTTTATAGTAACCAGGACCAACAGATAAGATGTATCAACCTCAAAAAACACCAATAAATATAAATAAAAGAATCCAAAATCCACCCCACATGCATTTTTAATGTAAAACATCTATAAAAACAATGAAAAACTCAGTTTTAAATACCAGAAGAACAAGGCCAAACAACGATGCATAAAATATCCCGACACTCGAGCTAGTAAGGTCTAGTATAGTCCGCATAATCTCTCTAGAAACCTAAAAAAAAATTATATATGTAGGGAGAGCATAAAAGTATACTCTATTGAAAAAGATGAAGTCAATCATGAAAAAGTGGGAGAAGCATACTAATTCCCATTTGAGAAATATAGAAAAAACACAAAATAAACTAACAAGTTATATTATCCATTCCAACATCACCAAGACACACTCACCTAATAATGCAATTAAATTAAAGTAGTAAACACATCCATGATATGGTACCCCACACCACATATCCCTGCTTAACTTATCATCCCTAATAGAGAATGTCATGATGCTACCGTGCTCTTCCACAAATCCCAATTCCCCAACCTACCCGCATGCACATGGGCCACATACCACTTCCTACCGACAAACACCTGAGCCATAACCACATCTCATTATTTCTGTAGACATCGGGGCCACAACCACATCACATCCTACCTATAGACACCTAGGCCAAAAGGCCACAACCTCATCCTGAAGACACCTGGGAAAGCACAACACATCTCATCTTGAAGACACCTCGGAAACACACCACACTCACACACACCATGTCCTCATAACCACTCCACATCTTTCCTGAAGTGTCTTGGGATACCAATTCATAGAAGAGGGAGTAGGTAATATCCAATCACCATCCATCCATCCTCCCTCTAGGATTATAGAAAATACACCGTTTCCTAAAAAATGGGGTTGTTCAACACGTAGTGCGGAACATGGATGGGGTGCTCATAGAAATTACAAGGTACTAAAAGTAGATAAATATAGGTATCAAAACCTCATCCCAACTTATGGGTTTCCAAAAAACCAAACAACCCACAAAAAAATCCATTTCTTCCACTTCTAATTCATGATCACCGCCAACCACATACTTAATTCATAACCCCAGCTAATTCATTGATGCAATTATCATTCTTTATTTAATCAATCCAAAATTATTGATTCCATCCCTACCAAGGAAACTACCAAACACAAAAAACGTTATAAGGATGAGGTAACCATACCAACCACTACCAAATCAAAATAGAGAAAGAAGGACCCTGGTAAAAGACTCCATTCTAACACCCATTCCTAATATACCAAACTATGGAAACTCTAGGTGAAATTACAATGCAAGGTAACACCCTAGTTCTTCAAAATTATCCCTCCCAAACCATCCCCAGTAGCCCCGCTACACGAAAAGCATGACATCCCACAATAAAAACAAAACTCATCCACGATTAAATCCCACTGCACAAACAGTCCATGCCCAATGACCATAACAAAACCCAGATGCAGACCCACTATTCAACAAGTTATTCCTTTCAACAATCTGTCAAACACTCCAACATTATATTCCATTACACCACATTCACATTCTTATACAAGAAACCAACTATAACCATTAAAAAAGTAAAACAAAACCAATCATAGCACATAGGAACACCTATAAAACAATGTATCATCAAATTTTACATACACTGTTCTTTAATTCCAATTTCATAATTCAGCGTGATCACCACATATGTTTAATAGTTGGGAATCCATTTATTGAAATGGGTATATGTGATTAACCAAATTTTCATATTTTTATCCATTCAACAGAGGATCAAAAAGAAGTACAAATCATCACCTATGAACAAGAAAGGACCACCAATGACCATGACATTGAGAATCATACAAACCATACAATTCATAACATTGATAAAATATAACCAATAAAACAATGATCATCAACATCATCTTTCAAGCCCCCCATTTATTACTTGGGTATCCAAACCCATTATTTCGACAAGTATGTTCATATTTATAACACCCTTAATTAATATTGGGATTCGATCATATTCTCAAAGAGACACGATTTTACCCACCCCACCGGATACATAATTAAATGGGAGACAGATGAATTAGTACCATCGAAAATAAGACAATCAATAACTCCTACTTGCATAAAAAATATGGGGTGCACAAGAAACATGAACAAATTTAAGGGAAAATGAATCTGAAGTCCATAACACAACACATGAATTTGTAGGGATGAAATTATCTGGGAACGCCAAGAAAAAAATGTAAACACACGTGGATGAGAAGATACCATCTTAGAAGATACAAATCCTATATTAATTTAAGTAATTATTTTTAAGGGAAATTAAAGTTGGATGATGATCAAGATCATGCAGTTTGACTATTTCAAATTCATGGGAGAATTAGTAATTTAATTATAAAATCAATATCCTTTGAAAAGAATTTAGAAATTCTCAATAATAGGTTTTAAACTTGATTTATGTCAAATAAAACATTAGAGCAGAGAATCTAGAAAAGCTGCAAAAATGGAAATCACTCACTGATGGGTGAGTCACTGATTAAAGTCGTTGAAAGCGAGCCATCAACATGACCCACCGACAATGATTCACCGACATGACCCACTAGTCACTGATGCCAGACCTACCGATGCCCAACCTAGCGATGCTGAACCACCGACGCCCCACCTACAGATGTCGAGCCACAAACAATGAGAAACTGATGTTATGCCACCAATGCTGAGCCACAGATGTTGATCTACCAATGCGAGTCACCGATTTTAGCTAGCAACATGATCTAACAATACCACCTACCAATGCGACATACTAATGGGAAAATGAGAATTTTAGAAAACTCTTGAAATGAGCTACCATTGCCTCCCAGAACCCACCAAAAACCAGATTTTGACAATGTAATGGATCAGGGTGGTCTTGGACCTTACATCAGATACCTCGAAAACTATTCTTACCCTTACAAATTCAAAACCAAACCCATAAGAAATAGGGGTTTGAACAACCACCCAGTAAGATAAATCTCAAGGATAAACCACCATATATTGTTTTCATTCAATAGTGAAGACTCAACTTCAAAGAATACCCCCCCCCCCACATATGCTAACCCAATCATCCAATAGATACCCCACAAAAACACCGACTATTCGGACACATGAATTAGGGAATTCCTTCCTCCATGTCCAGATATTATCTGCTCTGGGCAGCACTGACTCACCTGTGAAGGTTTAATCGAATATTAATTTATGCATTTTGATTTCGAATCTGGTCTCCCCATTTTCAAATATTAGGAAATTATCATACATTAAAGAAAAAGGAAAAAACTCATCTAATAAATAATTCTAGAGCATTACATCATAATAAAATAACACAAGAAAAACTCAAAAGAACTCTGCGTACTAGGAACACATATGCGCTACTCACTCCCAAGTACTCTCTTCTAGGCCACTAAGCCTCCGAAACATGCTAACCAATGGAATGGTCTTTCCATGTGGCATCATCTCCCAATAATCTTGGAACTCCACTAGCTGATCTAAGAACATTGTGTCTTCCTTGATATCCAACCCCCCTAGTCAATTACATGGGATTCATTGTGAATATTCTGATGAAGCTAGGAGACATGAATGGCATCATGGATCCTCTCCAACTGTATTGGTAGTGCCAACTGGTATGCCACCTCACCAAATAGTCCCACACCTCAAAGGGTCTGATGAACCTGGGTGAAATATTTCTCTCTCTACCAAACCTCCTATTCCCACAGAGAGGGGAAATCATCAAGAACATGTGTTCTCTAACCTAAAACTCTAATGACCTCCTACTGATATTAGAATATGAATTTTTTCAGACATGTGATGCCTTCATCCTCCCATGGTCAACTTGAACATTCTTGGTCATAATCTACACCACATCTAGACCTTGAACAGCTGCCTCCCCAACTTCTGTGTAGCACAAGGGTGAATGACACAGTCTCCCCTACAATTCTTTGAATAGGGACATACCAATGGAAGAGTGATAAGTATAATTTTAAGAAAACTCTAATAAGTGAAGATGTCACTCCCAACACCCACTAAAGTCCAAGACACATTCTCGCAACATTTACTCTAATGTATGGATGGTCCTCTCTGTCACCCCATCTATATAAGGGTGGAAAGAAGTGTTGAGGAATAACTGAAAGCCTTGTTCATGTTTCTATCCCCACTAGAATCACAAAGTAAGACACATATCCTGATATGGGACAATGGATCTCAGAACACCATGCAGCTACACCAGCTCATCCACAAACATTCTTTACAAGGCATCCATTGTGCTCAACTCTTAAATCTCTAATATGTGAGCTGATTTTTCCAAGTGATCCACCTCTACATAGATCACATCACAGCATCCTTGAGCCCTGGATAATCCTATGATGAATTCCATAGAGATTTCAGCCCACTTCAACTCAAATACATCTATGGGTTGCAACAAAATATCAAGAACATGGAGCTCTGCCGTCACCTGCTAGCACACGAGGCATATTTCCACAAAATCCACCACTTCATAATTCATCCCACACCATAAAATATACTCCATTAATCCAAGGTACATCTTATAAACTCCTGGTTGTACCACCATGGGAGATCTATTAAACTCACTAAGAACTCCTTCACACATAACCACTAGGACAAGAAATATTCAATGGAATAACATCTGATTTTGTCCATCCTCTGACCAAACATCTATAGTGTCACTATTGTCAACATGATCATGAATCACCTCTATCAAAGCGTCTCTCAATTGATATTCCTCCACTTGCTACCTCAAATATGATTGTACTTTCATATAAAAAATAAAACCTCTACCACCATCCATCCCTACATCCAGGTGCAAGGCATTCAACTCCTCCATCCCCTTTAAAGAATCCCAAAATTCCTGAATAACCTCCTTATGATGTTTACTAATCAAATAATAATCTACATCATTCCCCTTTACAAATTATTAAGAAATATCGAAGACCTAATCCAGGAGAAACTCCATCGACCTCCTCTGATGCAAGATCAAGTCTCTCTAGGAAATGAAATTCCTCGAGATCTTGTGATTTGTGATGACCACACCGAATTATCCAGTGAATTAATCCTACCACAACTTCAATTCGAACATGACTTCTTCTTTCTACAAATCATGGATGGTATATTTATGTTCATCGGGATATAACATTCAAGACCCATAAGAGATAAATACTCACTACTAAATCAACAATAATTTCAATCCTAGGTGGGAAGAATAAAAAAACCTCTAACATCACACCATACTATGGAAATAGGAGAACTAGAGAACTAACCAACATCCCATTAAGATAAAAAAAAACTACCTATAACTGATCTCTCCACAAAAAAGCTGTAGGACCCCGGGACACCCTGAGAGGGGAGGGGTGAATAAGGGTGTCAACTTTTTTTTCTTAAAGTTGTGGATCTTGTTCCCACGTTGGTAGAAACTACTTAACCCTGTATGATGGACATGATCATCAATAAAACATTCACATGCACAGAGATAACACGTCAATATTACTTGGTTCACCACAAAGGGCTACATCCAAGGAGCATATGCTGACAGGTTGTCGGTCATACCAAAATCCACTATGCTTCACTAGTTGTAGATTACAATGGTTCGGGAACAGTCCCTCTGTCTCAGGCTCACTGCCTTTACAAAAGGTTTAGGGATAGCTCACTGCGTCCCTCGGGTCACTCCCGTTGAATCCCCCTGGCTCACTGCCGTTGGTGAAGTCTCACTTAGTTTATAGACGTGAAGGTCTCTTTAATAGATGTGCATTGAACTTCTTTGTCTCCTGTTTAGCATGAGACTTTGCTTGCATCAGTTTACAGAGTTGATGCCCTTTTTAGTTCAATCCTTCTTCTTTAGTGAAATGACTGAATTCACTAGATCTTCTTCTTCTCTTCCTATGATTCTCACTACTAACACCTGAGTGTATTGATATATTCCGCTATTTTGGGGCAGATCTGAGTTTAGTTGCATGGTTCGTTCTTCTTCTCTTCACAAAGCACAATGAGGATGTTAAACACCAGTCATGTGTGTGCAGAACCACTTCTCTTCATAAAACCAAATGGTTTACTGTTCTTCCGTCTTCGCAAAGCAGATTTGAGAGTGCTAAGCACCTGTCAAAGGCCTGCGGGACCCCCAAATTTTCGCACTCCCTACCCGGTCACATGCACGTAAAATTTAAATCTTGCGCGTAAAAATAACTTTTGGCGTGTAAAAGGCTTTTCGCGCAACTCTTCTTTTTTCACGCAAATCTTCCCTTTTTCGCGCAACTCCTTAATTTTCGCGCACCACTCTATACCTTAGTTTTTTCGTGCATCAGAGATTGAGATTTTTTTTAAGTGTCGAGCCTCCCCGAATTAGAGGGCTTCACCTCATATATATAGGTGTTTTTGATCCTGCGCGTAAAACCCCTTCCTGTGCGCAAAACTATCTCTCAGTTCTTTGAATTACGCGCACCTGTTCGATTTTCTGCGCACATGGCGTGAACATCCCCAAATTTTCACGCGCCTCTTTCCTTTTCTATTTTTCTGTATTTTTGATTTGATACACGGCTTGCGTGAAAAATTCACCCAGCCATTCTGCACACAACATTTTTCCGTGCACATTCCTATTTTTCAGCAGACTGCTCTAGTTTTTCGTGCAGCCCATTCATTTACCATTTTTCAACACTCTGATTCTGAAACAATGTTTGCGCGAAAAAATTCGCTCCACTAATTTCGCACACCACACTGTTTTGCACGCCCAACTCAAGAATTTCGCGCACAACCCTTATTTTTTGCGTAGCCCATGCCTTTTCCTTTTTTCACCAATCTGATTTCGAAACACTATTTGCGCGAAAAACTATTTTGTGCATCCCGCTGTTTTCCACGCCCAACTTAATTATTTCATGCAAGCATATTATATTTCGCCACCAATTCCTTTTTGTGCGAACCTCCTTTTTCAGACAATCCATGTCTTCATTTTTTGATTTTGAGGCCCAAAAATTTGGCAAACACTAGAAAACAGCGCCACCTTGTATCTTCTCTTTTTGTACCGCCTCGAGATCATCCATTCCTTTATCGACGTTCTCTGACCAAATGTGGATCATTAACTAGAGCCCTTGAACTCTACATGCCACCATGGAATCTCCTTTTTCAACAAATTTGTATGTCGTCTGTTTGATTTGTCAACAAGCATGATTACCTCAACAACACTTCTTCTTGGTGATATGTATCCTTCAGCAACTATTCTACTTTTATCACAAAATCCACTATTGTGATATGTATTCTTTGAAGGCATAGCTTTAGCATCATCTTATATGAAAATGTGATGTTCATGGATATCGCAGAATTCCAATCATTGCACAGCCTTCTTATAATTCCAATCATTGAAACATTGTCTTCTTCATCAACCTTCATGATCAATATCATGAAAACCATGTAATTCTATTCATCAAGAAGTCGCTTGCATGGTTCTCATGCAATCATGAAGAATTTCATGGACTTCATTCAAAAACCCGATTCTTCTTTCATCATCCTCAGATGGATTACACCTCACATTATTCATTGTTGTAAACAATGTATCACCTTTGACACATGTTCTTTGAACTTATGATCAATACAACAATCGTCTGAATCTCCATTCCTCCATTACATTGGAGTACTTATTGATCTCCTTCATTTTGATCTTCATTGACAACTATTGATAAAAAATACAACCTTATACACAAAGTGGTTCCAACAATATCCCCCTTTGTATTTTGTTGTCAATACCTTATACATATTCTGAATTGAATTCGTCAATGTCAAAATGAGAATCTTCTCTTCAATCAACTTTTCTTTTCCACCTTTCATTTTCTTTATCTCCCCCTTATTGACATGAAATACAAAGCACCTGGTAGAGAGGGTATCAAGCCGTACCTAAGCAATGTTTCATTAATCATTTCACTCTAAGTCTACTTGAGCAATGCTCGATGTAGAAAACAAGAGGATTTGATTACGTCAACAAGGCTATCCATTATTCACAGATCATGATACCAACATGAGATGAGAACTCATGTATTTTTTATTCAAGGGTTTACCACTATTATTTCAGGTAGAATAAAAATCAAATGTGATAGGTAATAATCTCCATGAAACTCCTGCACTCACATCAGCAAACAGATCAAAAACATTCAAGTGCAATCGGCAGGATATGTGACCATGGGGCACATCCATTCTTCTTATGTCACTAAACAATTTAGTTACTCCCCCTCTTTAGAATGATTTCTATTCTGAGTAACTAAGGATGAGAGATTTATAAATGACATACCTTCATCAATGACATGTTCTTCATGAAATTTACAGAGTAATTGCATTTAATACTAGGTGGAGTTGATACTTATTGAAATAATGACTTTGGAAGCTACTTCATTTTTCTCCCCCTAAAGGGAAACACTCGTCATCATCTTCATCAAGAGTGATCCTTCATCATCATAATCTTTGAATATCAATTGAATAATCTACTAAGGATGGAAACTCCTTTAGCATGGCTATCAAGAGTTGACAGCATTCACTACTTCTCAGGTTCTCCCCCTAAGAGCATGCTTCTCCTTCAATTCCCTGCATTATTAGCACAAATACAATACACAAATTATCAAGAGAATAAGGTGGTTCCTCCTTGCTTCATCATAATGAGCTACATGGTTGAGGTGCTTTTCTTAAACAAGTTCCTCTGTTCATTCCAATCTTCATGACTGAATATTTCAACTTATGTTCTGATATGTGTTGATGTGGCATGACTCTATTCACATACTCTTCTACTTTGTGTGAAGGATTGTTCTTCTTAACAGCCATAATGAATGGTACATTATTACTCATCTTAAGGACTGCTTCTTTCTCTGGTATTAAGGTTATGCAACCTTTTGCAATGTGACCAGATTTCTTGCATCTCTCACACAGAACATCTTTGACATGTGTGTTTCTCTTTGTTTGAAATCTTTCATGCACTGTGTCTTCATCATGTGAAAGTTTTCCTTTTCCTTTGTCACCAGCCTTGGCCTTTTCATCTTCAAGTTTCCTCATTATTTTCAAATCTTCTGGACAGATGACCAATATATCATTTGGAACTGTTGCAGCTGTTTTGGGTCTTCCACATGGGTTCATCTGTGTTTCATCCCACTTAGTGTTTCTTTTGGATGAATGACCCTTTAATTTCATTGATCTAAAATCCTGGGTCTTCTCAGCTTCCCTACTTGAGATCTTCTTGAGGAAGTGTGTGTTCACCATATTCTTTTTATTTCTTCACAAGGAATATTCTTCCTTCATAGCTGGCTTGTGTGGTATTATGTTCTTATCTGCTCTGGATATCTGTTTACATAGCCATGCACCATTCTTGTGACCACTACCGTTGCATACATCACAGATGTTATCAAGAATTCCAAATATGTTTTCGGTGAACAGATGCTTCTGGATCTACGGATTTTTCTTCTTCTTATCTGGATTCCTTCCCTTTGATATAGGCTTTCCCTGTTCTTTTCCATGTAAGGGATTGTAAAAACAATCCAGTGCACAGTGCCCAAATCTGTTGCAGTACCAACATTGACCCACAAACCCTGCCTTCTTTTTATCTTCTGTAAAAGGTACTTGGGTCTTCTTTCAGATGTGTTTTTCTCTATCTGGGGAACCATCTTCCAAATTTTTCTTCCTATCCACCCTAGCCATGGTGGTAGGTTTCATCTCTGCACCTTTCCTCATCCATAATTGTTTATAATTTTTCTTCCAACCTGCATGGATTGTGGGAATGTATCTATAAATATGATTATAAGATGGTATGGATGGTACCTTCACTTTCTCAGTTGCTTGTGATGGATCAATGAGTGAATTTATGATCTTCTTATCACATGTTTGAGGTCTTTTGACAATAGAATCCTATAGTGAGCATTGAGTACCAGCAGCGACTGATTCTTGAGGTGGACACTCAAGAGTGGTCATATTCATCATGTCACATGTTGGAGGTACTTCAGCTTTAGTGGACTCCAATGAACATTGAGTACCAGCATCTCCTGTTTCATTCTTTTGTGGAGTCTCAATATGTGTCTTCTCAAGATTTGTCAATTGGGATTCCAATTTTTGACTTTCATTATTGAGGATGATCTTCTGATCTTCAATCATTATCATCATCTCTTCACAAGTCTTCTTCAATCTTTCAACATCATCCTCATGCATCTTAACTTTGTTTTGTAAAAAAGAGTCATGTTCCCTGAACTTTGTGGAAGTTTCTTCCAAAAAAAACTCTTGACTTAATTGATCTTCTTCAGCTCAGCTTCTAGTACATCAATCCTTTCTTTTAGAGTCTTATTGACTTCCTCTTTTTCTTCAACGACTTTCACCTATTTTTTGAGCTTCATACTTTCCATAACTTTTCTTTCCAACCCCTTTTCCATATTGTCATCTTCCCTTTCTAATCAAGTGATCTCAACCTGCATAGATTGAAATAGGCTAAAAATAATCTCATCCCTTTCTTCAGGAATATCCTGCATATATGTTTTGAGTTTTTCATGAAAACTTGAATTAGGGGTGTCATCCTTTCCTCTGGAAGAATCTTGAGCCACCTGGTTGATACTTTCCATGCCTGATGTATCTTCAATATTGGAATGGCATAGAGAACAAGACAGTGCATCTTCTTTGGATATGAGGGACTTCTTCAGCTGCTTCTTCTCTTTCTTTTTCCTGTATGTCATGGTTTTTCAAGATGTAGACTTCTGCTCAGAAATGACTGTGTCATTATCAAGACTGCACTTCATTGTTGACTTTAGGAAAGAAACTCAAATCCTATTCTCTATATAATTACTGGATAATATCCAACATACATTAACCTCCCTCTGATAGCACTTGTAGGACCCCGGGACACCATGAGAGGGGAGGGGTGAATCAGGGTGTCAAATTTTTCTTCTTAATGTTGTGGATCTTGTTCCCATGTTGGTAGGAACTACTTAACCCTGTATGATGGACATGATCATCAATGAAACATTCACATGCACAGAGATAACACAAAAATTTTACATGGTTCACCACAAAGGGCTACGTCCAAGGAGCATACGCTGAAAGGTTGTCGGTCGTACCAAAATCCACTATGCTTCACTAGATGTAGATTACAATGGTTTGGGAACAGTCACACTGTCCCAGGCTCACTGCCTTTACAAAAGGGTTAGGGATAGCTCACTATGTCCCTCGGGTCACTCCCCTTGACTCCCCCTGGCTCACTGTCGTTGGTGAAGTCTCACTCAGTTTATATACGTGAAGGTCTCGTCAATAGATGTGCATTGATGTTCTTTGTCTCCTGTTTAGCATGAGACTTTGCTTGCATCAGGGTTCAGAGTTGATTCCCTTTTTAGTTCAATCCTTATTCTTTAGTCCAATGACTGAATGCACTAGATCTTCTTCTTCTCTTCCTTTGATTGTCACTACAAACACCTATGTGTATTGATATATTCCCCTCTTTCGGTGCAGATATGAGTTTAGTTTCACGATCCGTTCTTCTTCTCTTCACAAAGCACAATGAGGATGTTAAACATCAGTCATGTGTGTGCGGTACCACTTCACTTCATAAAACCAAATGGTTTACTGTTCTTCCGTCTTCACAAAGCAGATTTGAGAGTTCTAAGCACCTGTCAAAGGTCTGTGGGACCCCCAAATTTTCGCGCACCCTTCTCGGTGACTTGCGCATAAAATTTAAATCTTGCGCGTAAAAATAACTTTTGGTGCGTAAAAGGATTTTCGCGCAACTCTTCTTTTTTCGTGCAAATCTTCCCTTTTTCGCGAAACATATTCTTTTTCGTGCACCACTCTATACCTTAGTTTTTCCGCGCATCAGAGCTCAAGATTTTTCTAAGTGTCGAGCCTCCCCGAATGGGAGGGCTACACCTCATATTTATAGGCGTTTTTGATCCTGCGCGTAAAACCCCTTCATGCACGCAAAAATGTCTCTCTTTTATTTGAATTATGCGCACCTATTTGATTTTCCGTGCACATGGCGTGAACATCCCCAAATTTTCGCGCGCCTCATTCCTTTTCTATTTTTCTGTATTTCTGATTCGATACACGGCCTGCGCAAAAAATTCACCCAGCCATTCTGCGCACAACATTTTTCCGCACACATTCCTATTTTTCAGCAGACTGCTCTGGTTTTTCGCGTAGCCCATGCCTTTACCATTTTTCAACGCTCTGATTCTGAAACACTATTTGTGCGAAAAAAATCGCTCCACTAATTTCGCGCACCACGCTGTTTTGCGCGCCCAACTCAAGAATTTTGCACACAACCCTTATTTTCTGCGCAGCCCATGCCTTTGCCATTTTTCACCAATCATATTTCGAAACACTATTTGCGCGAATAACTATTTTGCGCATCCAGCTGTTTTCCGCACCCAACTTAAGTATTTCGAACAAGCATCTTATATTTCGCGCACCACTTCCTTTTTGTGCGAACCTCCTTTTGCAGACAATCCATGTCTTCATTTTCCGATTTTGAGGCCCAAAAATTTGGAAAACACTGGAAAACAGAGCCACCTTGTATCTGCACTTTTTGTACCGCCTCCAGATCATCCATTCCTTTATCGACATTCTCGGACCAAACATGGATCATTAACTAGAGCCCTTGAACTCAACATGCCACCATGGAATCTCCTTTGTCAACAAATTTGTATGTCGTCTGTTTGCTTTGTCAACAAGCACGATTACCTCAACAACACTTCTTCTTGGTGATATGTATCCTTCAGCAACTCTTCTACTTTTATCACAAACTCCACTATTGTGATATGTATTCTTTGAAGGCATAGCTTTAGCATCATCTTCTATGACAATGTGATGTGCATGGCTATCGTAGAATTGCGATCATTGCACAACCTTCTTAGAATTCCAATTATTGACACATTGTCTTCTTCATCAACCATCATGATCAACTACATTCAAACCATGTGATTCTATTCATCAAGAAGTCGCTTGCATGGTTCTCATGAAATCATGAGGAATTGCATGGACTTCATCCAAATACTCCATTCTTCTTTCATTATCCTCAGATGGATTAAACCTCACATTCTTCACTGTTGTAAACAATGTATCACCTTTGACACATGTTATTTGAACTTACGATCAGTACAACAATCGTATGAATCTCTATTCCTCCATTTAATTGGATTACTTCTTGATCTCATTCATTTTGATCTTCATTGACAACTATTGACAACAAATACAACCTTATACCCAAAGTGGTTCCAAAAAAAGCTTGGCCTTTTCTGGTCAGACACATCCATGGATATACAAATGAAGAGAAATTGGGTAAAAATTTCAAGTAATATCCCACTAGAACAATTAATATTTGAACATCTACAACATTCTAAGGTTCTACCAATGAAACAATGACCTCAAACTATGACAGGTCTATTGATATCCCCTCCTAATACACCACATGTCCATAGAAGTGAACCTCTTGTGTCCAAAACATACACTAGGACAACTTCCCATAAGGCTGGTGGTGTCCAAGAACCTCCAATACAGTTCTGAGATGCTTGAAACACTCCTCCTCTAACTTTGAGTATATTAGGATGTCATCTCCGAACATGATGACGAACTAGTCTATGAACTAATGGAAGACAGAGTTCATAAACACAAAGAACACAGCGGGTGCATTCATAACACTGAACGAAATAACCATGAACATCAAGTGAAAATACTTTTACCTTAAATCTTTCTTCAGGATATCTTTCTCCTTCACCCTCATCTAGTGATATTTGGACAACATATCAATGTTAGAGTACCAACATACCCCCCTTAGATGGCCAAAAGGTCATCTATCATTGGAGATCATAACTTCTCTTTATAGTTACCTGATTCAACCTCCCATAGTCTATACATAACCTTAGACCACCATCTTACTTCTTCAAAAATAATAACGAATTGCCCCATGATGTCACAGATGGTCAGATAAAGCCCTTTTCATCAGATTGTTAATATAAATCTTTGGATCCCACAGCTCAGAAGGTTCTTTCTGATATAGAGCCATCGACATCAGAGAAGTATCGGGATACAAGTATATACCAAAATCAGTGTCACGTTGAGGGGGTATAGTCCAAACCTCCTTTGAAAAAACATCAAAGTACCCCCCCCCCCAATAACTATTGCACCCACACCATATCAGCTTCCACTAGAATCCACTTACAGCTTGACCAAAAAGTAAAGAAGAGGCTCCACATGCTGACTACCCATCAAACAACTCTAGTCACCAATGAAAGCCTTATGTTGGCCCCTAACATTTGAAAACAGGACTCTTATTATAAATAACTTGATGAAAAAATTCATTGAAAACAACCAATCGATGCCAAGGATTACGTCATATGGCTGCATCTATAGACATAAGAGATCCCCAGTGGACTGATGCAGCCCCAACATTAGTCTACATCGCCAGAAACCATCAAACAAGCTGGTCTAAAATCTGACTGGTGTACTCAACCCTAGGGGCATGAAAATTATTAGTATGTCTAGTCCTAGAGAATTGGATTGAACAGGTGAAACATAGGAATGTGAAGCTCCTATATCAAACAATTCATAAACAAGAGTACCGAACACACTGACCGTACCATGAATTATCTCTTACCTCGATGGAACTGCTACCACTAAGGCATGAAACTGACCATGCACAAATCCTGTTCCCTCTACTTTTGAAATCCTTATCAACCATTACTACGTAGAGTTCCCTAAGGAACTCCCTAAGTATAGCCTCCACCTACACTGTCTCCTCTCGGTGGAGCAAGATCCTGTTGTTCTAGCTGCTGAAATGGCCTGTCTAACAACTGCTAATGAGGTGGGAGTTGAACCTTCCCACCTCCACCATACTAAGCTCAAACTGGGAACTAAATATTAATTATCTCATGACATCCACAAGACAAACTCCATGGTCCCAAGCCTATGGGAGAAGCATGAGGACCATAAGGTCAGAACTGAAACTGATGAGGTCAACTCCCCACAATCCAAAGCCTCGAAGGCCCTGGAACTTGAGACCTGCATCTAGAAGCATTTCCCTTCATATAACCCTATTGTATCCTCTATCAGGGTTGAACTCCTCACGAGTGCCTCATCTCAACCACTTGTACCTTCGTCTGAATGTCTAGGTATGCCGACAAGGTGAAGGAAGTTACCACATAATAGAGGGAAGGATGAAGTACCTCCTCTTAGAATATCACTTGAGACTCCTCATCTAGAAATAGATCTGTAGAAAAGAAAAGGAGATACTTGAACGTAATCTATAGCTCCTGTACTGACGTACTACCTTACTGGAGGGAGTGTAACTATTTCCTCTTCTCGGCCTTCATGGCCAAATAAATGAATTCCACTCAAAACTCCTCAAAATTTACCTACAGAACAGTAGTCTTCATCCTCTCCCCTCACTAGAGTCTCCACAACTGACACACATCACCTTGAATCTATCTCACCACCAAAACAACCCTGCACTCTATCGAAGCTTAGATCAATATGATAGTGATCACCAGCTCCTACATCCAACTCTCCATCTCTGTATCAGAAATGTTTCCTTCATACTTTCATGGAGTATTCTACTAGAAATCTTAAATCATCTTCTTCCACTGATGATCCTACCCCACTGGGTCAACCATTCATTGGTCCACCAAGTTAGCCTACTAAGCCTCCACTACTCATACTTCATGAAGATGACGACCGGGTTCCATAGCTAAAAATGTAAAAAGGGAACTCCTATGTCCGAGTAGTGTTGAATTTATTTAGGATTAATTTTTACTCATTATTTATTTTAATTTTTGTAAAATATACAAAACGAAAAATAACATAAGTAATCATGATTCATTTACCTTTCCTAGGGTCTCTACCCCACAAACAGTGTAGCCTTACTTAGTCATTCGGTAAGCTCATATTCCTTGCATCATATAGTAAGGGGCCTAAAATCCCATGTCCTAATAGGTTTTCCCTGGCCTATTCCACTCACCAACATCACCTAACATTGTTTCCCTAACATCTCATTCAATACTAACTATTCTTAGATTTAAACTCTATCCTATCTCTCAACCATCATCCTTTGATACCATTTTTTCATGACCCCCTCCATCTGATGATTCCCCTCCTAAGATGTCAATGGAGAAAGAGAGATAGTGAAACCATGAGTCTCTCTTTAAGTAGACCTTAAGGGGGTGACCAGTATCAAGGGTATAAATATCTCACAACATGGGAGGAATTACCATTTTTATAGTAACCAATATTAGTAGTTAAGATGTATCAAACTCAAAAAAATCCAACACATTTATATAAAATAATCCAAAATCCTTCCCACATGAATTTTTTAAATAAAATTACTAGAAAAACAATGATAAAATTTAATGTAAATACTATTAGAATAAAGATATGTAGTGATACAAAAACTATCCCAACACCCAAGCTGGTTGGGTCTGGCATAGTCTGTGTAATCTCCCTAAAAACCTGAAAACAATTTTATAATCATAGGGTGACCATACAGCTATACTCAGGAAGAAAATATGAATTCAATCATGAATAATTTTTATAATTATACTAATGTCCCTATGAGAAAAACAGATGAAAATCAAAAGCACCTAACAAGTTATTATATCCACCAAACCACACCAAATAATGCTAAAAAATAACGAATGTCAGGTAAAGTAGTTTGCACATTGATGATAGGGTACCCAACACCACTAACCACTAGTTAACTTCTCATCCCTAATAGAAAACGTATTGATGCTAACACAATCTTACACAATCCCCACTACCACAATATGCTAGAATGCACTTGGGAAACATACCGCATCCTTCATACAAATATCTTGGCCAAAACCACGTCACATCCTACCCACAGACACCTAGGCCACAACCACATCAAATCTTTCACATAGACACCAAGGAAAAAATACCACAACCTCATCTCGAAGACACCTAGGAAATCATAACAAATCTCATCTCAATGACACCTAAGAAACACACCTCACTCGTAGACAACATGGCCTCAAACCCACTCCACAACATGCCAGAAGAGTCTTGATCTACCAATGCCTAGAAGAGGGAGAATGAAAGTCCAAATACCCATCCATCCATCCTCCCATTAAGATGTTGGGAAACACACCCTCCCCCAAGAAATGGGGGTGTCTGAAATGTATTTCCCAACACAAATGGTTGCGTATAGAAATAATAAATAACTTCAAGTATATAAATATAGGTATCAAAAACACATGCCAACCTATGGATTTCCAAACATCCAACCGGCCCACACAAAACATCCTATGATGTCACCACTAATGTATGACCAAATACAACCACATACATAATTCATAACCCTAGCCAATTCATTTAACCAATTTTCATTCATTATTTAGTAAATCCAAAATTAATGATTCCATCCCTACCCGAGAAACTACCAAACACTATAAACATTATAAGGGAGAATTAATCATACCAAACAAATCAAAATACTAATAAAAAAAGGGCTAGGGTAAAATAATCAATTCCAACACCCATTCCAAATATATCAGTCTTTGGAAACTCGAGGAAAAATTCCCATGCAAGGTAACACCAACTTTGTTCAAAATTATCTCTCCCAAACCATCCTCAATAGCACCACTATACAAAAAGCACCACAACCCCCAACAACAACAAAACTCAAGAAGGTTGCAGTCACACTACACAAAGAGACCATCCCAACAACCATAACACAACTAAGATGCGAACCCACTATTCAACAATTTCATCAATTCCACAATCAATCAAACTCTCAAACATGAGATTCAATTACACCACCTCGACCTCCCCATACAAGAAAACCACTGAAAACATTACCAAAGCTAAATATAACCATACCCATCACACAACCAAAACTATCAAGTAGATTGTATTTAAATTTGACCAACACTATTCTTTAATTTTACATTCATAATTCAAAGGTGATCACAATAGAAGATTAATCCTGAGGCATCCATTTATTTAACTGGGTATACGTGATTAACCATATTTTCATATTTACAGAAATTCAAAACTGGATCAACAATAAGTATAAAGAATCATCCATGTGCAATCTAGAACCACCAACGACCATGATTTTATGATGGATACAACCCATAAAATTCACAACATAGATAAATGATAATAGATAACACAATGATCATCAAACCATCATTCCAACCCCTCATTTATTACTAAGGTTCCCAAACCCATTATCATAATAGGTCTTTTCATGTTCAAAACACCCTTAAAAAATATTTGTATATGAACATATTCTAAAAGAGAAACATGTTTACCCACCCTGCATGATACACAATTAAAAGAAATATGACAGAATGCCTACCTAGAAAAATATACGATTATCAACTACTCCTTGCGCCAAAAATAGGGGTGTGGGAGTAGTAGGAAGGAATATAAGAGAAAACTAATTCCAAAGGCCATAACACAACACATGAATCCATGTGGAAGAAAGGATTCAGGTGAAAAAAGAGAAAAATTAAAACACATGTGGAAGAGAAGATCTCATCTTAGAAGAGCCAGATCCTATATCAAGAGAAAGAAATAGTTCCAAGGGACATTAAAATTGGATCATGATCAAGATCACAATGTTTGACTATTTCAATTCCTCGAGAGATTTAGGATCTAAACCATTTTATTAATATACAATAAATTCCTTTATAAATAATAAAACATGTTTTTAAACTTGGTTTACTACAAAAAAAAATGTAAGAGGGGCAAAACTGGAAAAACAAAAAAAGCTGGAAATGACTCCCCGATGGGTGAGCCACGGACGCAAGTCATATACAATGACTCGACGATAGTGAGTATCCAATGAAACCCACTAATAGTGATTCACCAACATGATACACCAATGCTTGACTCACCGACATGGGTCACGATCGCCTGGCCTTGGGACACCTGACCTACAGACACCTGACCTACCGATGCCCGACCTAACGATGCCGGACCTACCGACACCAGTCCAAATTACACCCGACATATCGATGCTGAGCCACCAATGATAAACATACCAATGCTGAGCCACTGACTTTGAGCTACCAACGTGAGTCGCTGATGCTGAGCTACCGACGTGAGCTACAAATACCACGTACCGACGCGACCTACCAACAGAAAAACTAGAATTTTTTAAAACTCTTGAAATTAGCTACTGATGCCTCCTAGGACACCCCAAACACTAGATTTTGAAAAAGGAACTGGGGAGATCTGATCCATTTCAGGTATCCTGTTGAATAACAATGAACTCAACATCAAATGATAGATCCCCAAATTGGGCTTCGAGTTTTATTTTCTCTAGGGGTATCTTTTTACACTTTTCATATCCATATATGGGTATATTTGTAATGGATATGTCCCATTAACTATAACATAGTCGTCATAGGGGCCTAAATGGAATAATATTGATCCCTAATCCATAATCGATCAGCATCCTTTGGACAATAACATTATTGAGTCTGACCAAAATGTATAAGGGTCTGATGTGACCTTGGATGGCCTCCTACCGATCTTGATGAGTGGGAGAGATGTAAACCTGGAGTACTATGGGAATAGTGTGCACTCAATATAATTTAGTGGCAGTGAATTATGTTTCGAATTCATGTGGGATTCGTAGGGATTTGGTGAGTGCCTCCCTGAGTTCTTTTGATAGAAATAGTGCATCTATGATTGAATGATTGTCGAGGACTGTCGAAAGCTATTTTAGAATGTTGTTCTTTTATTTATAGAGGTATATGCTTCTATATATGGGGTTGATCTTGGGAATGTAGTTTATGAGTTGGATCATCTGAGGTAGAAACACAAGGTTCTTGTGCTAAGGTTTACGGGGTTTCAGCTTCCATTGGTGCAGGTTGCACCAGCCTTCCCCATTTCCTGGGTTGGTCAGATTGGATCCCTCTAAGGTGATCATGCAAGATAATTAGATGCGAGAGACTACTAGAGGGTTTAATGGAATATCCTTCCCTCCTTTGGTCCTGCTAGATAACTTTACCACAAGTATCGACTTTATATATGTTCTCTATGGGGGCATGACTAGAATATTGAGTTCAACCATGTCCGCACTTCCCCCTATACCCTCAGTTATGGAGAAAAAATCCTCCCATTCCTTAGTTATATGCAGGAAGACCATATTTACAGGCATAATCATCATCATATAAAGGTTTTGTAAAGTGTATTGTGTTGACATAACCCAAGATGGTCTTGTCAACTGAATAGGATTATGTTTTGTGGGGTTTTTACCATGTTACTGATGTCATAGGGAAGTGGTCGGAAAATGTTAATTCCTGATTTAGAGGATAATACGAATCTTCCTATTTTGTTTCATTTCACCTTTGGTGGTCACACCCACCATTGGGAGGTGTATATGAGGCATCTTTCTTTGGTGGTGGAGCTACTGCTGGCCTGCACAACTATGCTCTCAGAGTGGCATGGACTTGATCAAATGTATTTCAAACCATTCAGTTGTACAATTTTCATGCACGTCCAGGTGATGACTCCATACGATCATACTATTATTCTAGTTGGACCATGGTTATTCAAGACACATGATCTAGGAAATTATTCAACACCACTTCTCTTGAATCGATCTTTCCTTGAAGGAACTCTTAGAAGATGAAAAAATTATGGATATTATGACCCATCCTTCTATGGAAAGGGTAGTAATAGGTATGATTAATGAGGTTGACCTCATCAGGCTTCCCGGATTGTGGAAGTGTGAGAAGGTTATTGTCTATGGATTCTAAGAAATAACTAAGGATCTATTAATTCAGGAAGTAGTACACATTATTCATCCTTTCTTCTAATCTCATACAACCTTAGTTTCTCTACACTTATGGCCAAGGGTGATGTCGTGGTTTTATTTACTCAATATGAGTAGTATAGTGGTTTTTGTCCTGGATGGGCATCAGGACAGGTGTCACTGCTATCTTGAGAGTGACATCTAAATCTTATTTTCTGGCTAGATTTTTCCTTGCGTCACAGGCATGAGCCCAGCTTTGGATCATGTCCACTGAATGGCCTCATCAATGAATTATTCTATTTTATAAAATTAGGGTAAACCTATTAGATATTTCATTTAAATAAGGGTTGTCTATAACTCATCATGAGATTTTATGAACAATGTTATAGAATCTTCTCTTGTGAGAGAGGGATGGTGAGTGAATAGGTCAAACCATTCCACCTTACTATGAAATCAGACACCCTATCATTTTCATGTTGTTTGCAGCATGTTATGATTACTATCATTTTCTTCCCCAGTGTAGAACTAAATTGGTAAAGGAATTGATGATTGAGGTATTTCTATCCTGATATGGATCTTTCTAGTAGACTGTTATACCAAATGTAGGTTGGCACTGCTAGTATTTGTAAAATAACTTCATCCTGGTTTCCTCCTGCGGATCTTGAGGTCCATCATAGGCCCACACCGGGACACAAACTATTTGAAATTATGCTTAGTGTTACTAACACTATCAATGGTGGATAAGTTAGGCTTTCCAAATTTGGGACAAGGTGGGGTATCATCAAACCATCCAGTATAAAACTTCCTTTCAGGCTGAAAAGGCATGCACCATCCTTCGATGGATTCCATTGAAGTAGTAAGTGACTTAATGACTTTTAGGAGCACTAGGGGCACTGATTCCTAGCCTATCTCCTACCCTTGGGGAGCCAGTGGGGGTTGATGAGATGGACCCATTATTAGCTCCTACTAATTTTCAATTCATCCCAAGATAGAATAATTATCCTGGCGGGGAAGAGGTTGTTTCCACAACAGAGGGAATTCATGATCCTATTTGATTTTTTCATGCATGTTAGTAGTTTTCCTAAAAACAATGAAAATATGATATTCATAATATAACATTGAAGATTGATCATATTCAGTATGGAGAACATATGTATCTTCTTTGAGATGATACCCCATGAGAATATTTTCCTGGAGTTACTCCTGATTATTTTTCTGAAGTGATTTTATTTCACTCTCATATCGTGAAAAAAATATCCTTTGGAGAATGAACCTCACTCCTCATAGTGGTGATCAAGATGTAGTTGTAACCTCACATTTGGAAACATTCTTTAGGATGATGGAAACTAAATATTCAAAATGTTCATTATATGGAGCTATCTTTGGTTCCTGGTGCCCGTAGCCTCATTCGATGCATTCAAGTCAACCTCCTCTCACAGAATGCTTTCTATTTCATGACCTCCAATATTTGTGTCATTATCATTATATACCATGTGGATAGTAAATACATTCATATATTCTTTTCATGAAATTGTGATAATTCCATTTCTTTTGACGTAACATGATGATTATACACATCTTCCATGATGGTCTTCATTTGATATATTGGCCTTACTCGGAATTTTTTTGCATTAAACCATTACAAGACTTAACGGTTCTCACTGCATGTTCCTCCTACTTTCATCAATGAATAATGATCATAAGGGGGGTTCTAGTCAGTATTACTGAATGTGCACCAACTAGAAGTGGTGTGTCTCGTGGTAGGTGGGGTGCGGAATGATGATTCGTTTATCTCAATCCGAAGAATAATTATTCCCTTTGCAGTGGTGATGATGATGAAAATTACCCCAGCCTTGTGTGGTGGGGGTCATTCAGGGATGTAGTTGGCATCAATTGGTCATCTTTTTGAGAATCCAATGGCATCGGTTAGAAATTTCATGACTCTATAGATGTACATGAAGATATAAATTCCCATATCCGGATGGGGTTGGATTGTTCTAGGATAACCGATGATGTTTCCAGGGTCCTCTTAGGGGGTGATGAACCTAGGGATGATGACTGGGATATAAATTCCCCCGTATAGTGGGAAGGGGTTTGCTTGATGCTACTATATATATGTCAAAAATCCTCTCAGGAATTTATGACCTGAGTTGTGGTAGTTTTGGTAGATATTCTCTCAGCATGGCAGGTTGTGTCTGATCTTGGATAACAAATACCGCAGTCGTAATATCAGTACACTTGATGTGGCACAACTGTGATCGCATTGGAGTTGAGTACGATGGAGACTTGTGATGATAATCATTTCTCCCAGGAATATTTCTGGGTGACAACAACTTTAGTTTCCATGTTTGAAATGAATTCTTATTGTTTATAGGGGCCTCGTTTGATGTCATGTTGGCTATCCACCCCCATTGTACATAATGTCTGATAACTATTGGAGAAGAGGAATTACATTGTAGTGGATAACATTCCAAACCATTACATGGTCCCTTGATTTCTCCAGAGTCTATAAAATTGCCGTATTTTTTATTTTAAGGGTTTTGTTATTCTACGGGGTGTCAAAGTATAATTATAAATACTTTACCCATCCTTGAATGTGAATGAATGACATATATTTAGAGAATATTTATTGAAGCATCATGATGAAATGGTTGAATGCGTGTTTCATATTTGCGTTGTGCTTTTCCCATGTCGGATATTTTTCCATGGAAATAGTAACTAGGTCATGATTGAAATAGAGTATCCTAATTTTCTAAAGGTGATCACCGTATCCAGGATAAGTGAGATGTTAATCCTTCAATCACTGATGAGTAAACCACATATTCTGGTGTGGATAAGGAATAAAATCCTTTTCTAGATCGTCTCGGATATCATAGCTGGATGTAGTGAGGGGCCAGAACATGATAGGGAGGCTATTTCCAGATAACTGTCTCGATAAGTCAATGTTAGCCTCCTCCTCATCAGACATTCATGCCTCCATTTAGTTATACCATAGTAGAAGGATCTAATGGTCACTTGATAATGAGAATGGAGTGTTTATGGAAGTTGATGGGGAACCATATATGATTGAACCTAGTGTTTAAATCACCTTTATGTATGAAGGTACTGGGGTCTGTTTCAACTCTATATACATAGTTGTGTGGGAAAATAGAGGATTTCCTTGACCATGGGAGATATCACCATAAGGAGGTTAACCATAGTTGGTGTTAGAAGTAGAGTCCTTATGATCCATATCTACACTACCACGAGGAGGACTATCATGGTAATTAATTTCTCCTACACATACTTCGATAAAAGAGATGATAAACTATTGTGGTGTTGATAATGTGTATCGAATGACCCCAAGGACACTGGAATTGAGAATATTAGGGGAATGGGACATGTTCTACATCATGGTCGAAGTATGTCGACCTGCCTTTTTTGGTTGTGCAGGAATATGAGCCTGATATATGATAGTACCCAGAAATTGTATATAGCCATTAGGTGTTTTGGGAGTATGACCAAACTACTGAGAAGATATTAGAATATACTGATAATATTTCTAATTATTAATAGGGATAGGAGACCATCTTGAGGCATTTTATATTCTCAATTGATGAGCCTTAGTCAATACGAGAGTACAAACCCAATCTTGAGACTTTGGGATATGCCACTGGCCTTTCATGGAAGGAATGTGATTCTTCCCCGAAGCGTGTTCTGCTCTCACCTGGTTTACCTCAGTTGGATTAGTAATATGAATCTGGTATGAATTTACATTCCCAATCAAAATATACTGTTAGACCTTCAGAATGGGAGAATTAATATGTTCATTCTCTTGTGCTGCCTTGGAATGATGCTGGTGCAGTCGTTCATTGGAATAAGTTGGGATATGTGCCTTGATTTTATGACCTTCTGAAATATTCAGGGAAGATCCACTGATAGCAATACGAGGCTATCCTAAATCATGTACTTTTCTCACAAGGTTAGCTTCATCCAGAACAAGGATATATGCATGACCAAGTGAATTTAGAGCTTACCACTGGAATTCTCCAATATGAATGTGCCTTTTTTTCATGGTGTGTTCCACTCTCACCTATTTATTCCCAGTTGGAACTGGGATATGAGACCGATTTGATGCCCCTCCCTTCACCATAACATGCAAATAATCCTCCCTGGCTGGAGAAATAATGTTCTCTTTCTCTTGTATAACCACTTGTTCCCGATGATCAGAGTGTTATGTTTTAATAGATATAAGGACAGGAATATTCAACTTTCCCTTTATCTACAACACTTACAGAATATTCTTAAATATTTTATCAGTTGTTTCTAAAATGTATTGGCATTTTAGCGATGTGTGTGGAGTGATTTTAATATGCACATTTTCTTTCCCCATGATGAATTGGAATATGTCTCCTATTGAAGAGGGGATATGAGCCCACTTATATCCTCCTTTTTCAATCATAGTATGCTGATGGGATTCATATATGAGGATAGAAATATGAGCATCCCCAATGCTTTCTATGAGAATATTCCCATAGACTTGTTTAGAGGGAGTAGGGATATGATCTTGTTGGTTGGTTCCATCATTAGTATATAGGCAGTCATCATCCGTGGGAGTTGGGATATGTTCCCTCTATTGGATATCTTCCACCTTTCCCCTTGATGATTTTTTTTCGAAACTCGTGAATGGGCTTTATATGGTGATAAGTATTAGATGAAACCCTTATTATGTGACTCAGGGGTACTGGTGGGATGGTGTCAGTGATGGTGGTTAGCAGGATCCCTCCTGGGTAGTTCCTAAACGCGAAGGGAGAAATATCAAGATCCCCATTCCACTTTCCTCGAATACTAAAGGTGGACGTTATCATGATCTAGGGAGAAGTTCTTGAATCTATTGGTTGTGGCGATAGTAGACACAAGTTTAATAGTCACCTTACCTGTATAATGGGGGTTTTCTAGAGGAATTCACGGGAAAAATCCATTGTCAGGATAGTATCATATCTCTGGGACTCTCAAACCATCATATTTTCTACCTTCCATTGGAGTCTTTATGTAGTTGAGACAATTCTATAAGCCACATAAGTTGTAATTGCAGACAATTTGCAGGAATGAATGCTTAATGATGAGAATATTGTCTCAAATCTGACAACATAAGCATTATCTGCAATTATTCAGATGATAAAGAGCAAGGTTACTGATTAGTATTGTATCATAGGCATAATATGATCAATCATATATGCCTGGATAACTCATTTTTCATTTATTCAATATTCTTCCATTCAACTAATTTTGACTTATCAAAACAAGGAAGGACTTATGAGAAACCTAGCTATAAACGATCCTTTGTAAGATTATGCCAGTCTTATTTCTTTATTTGTATAGGGTTTATAAAAAAAGTGGCATGACGCATTATAACCCAATCATTTTCTCCTTGAATAGATTTATGTTGGGTTTACCATTTTGGTTTCATTATGATATGTGGCATAGACTAGTTTTCACTCATCGTATTCCAATTGTCACCTCTTCTGGAAACACCCAATGGTAGCCCCATCTATAGATGGGTACATACATACTTTCCAATGATCGGTGGTCTCTTGGGGTTTTAGGACTAGAGACTCTTTTGGACTCGCATTGGTTGAGAGGATGGGAAGTCGGGCTCATCTCACCCTTGGGGGTGATTGTTTCATACTTCGGGGCTCTCTTATAGATTTAATATATCTTAGTGAATCTCTTCATAATCCCAATACATGACGAGTTACCCTGAAAAAAATACTTTAGGACAATTTTATTTTATATGATAAAGACCAAGATCTCTTGGGTGAGTCAGTCTATATGTGTCTGAGGTTCTTCATCATTCATTAGTAATTGGTGGATTTTTATTTACAAAAACCATATAACCAATTGATTTAGAACACACTCCCATATAAGGATGTGATTAACATTCCAATGATGAGATTCATCCATTATGAGGTGTCATATGTATCTTGGTTATTGTAGGAATAAAATTCCACATAGTTTGTTTAACCCATTGAGCTTTACATCATGAATGTTGACTTATATGGATGCTCTAGGACACTTTCAAGATCGTGTCCTGGAGGGACATCCATTGAATCTCGAATATAGAGAGGATCATATTTTCATAGTTTGTTATTTTAGAACTTATATAATTGGGGTTTCAGTGTCATTGTAGAGATCCGTGGTGCATATGACATGATTACCACAACTCCCTAAGCCCACGTGATCCATGCTCGGTGTGATAAATAAGGGATAACTTATAACCAATGTTATTTTGTTGAGTACGGGTCTTAAATACTGGGATCACCCTAGATGATCAATACAGAGCTTGAACCTCGGAGGAAGGCATCCTACGTATCCTAAATATGGAAGGAATCATATTCATTGTAGTCCCCTTTATTTCAGGGCTTACACCATAAGGTTTCTGTGAATATTAGAGATCCATGATTCCATTGATGTGTTTGTTGAATCCCCTTAAGCCCATGCGAGCCAGGATCAAGGTGAGAATCAAGGGGGGGGGGGAAGATGATTAAACTCATGGAATATGGGTGAGGTACTAGTATATTAGAACAATCCATGGGGTGTTTGGTATAGATATCAGACCTTAATAAGGCATCCTACATATCCCGGCTGTGTTAGGAATCAGAGTTATCGTAATTCATTTAATTTTGGGACTTACACATTGATAATTCCCTATACTGTTATAGTTGTTCTATAGGGAAAATTATATGACCATTCCATATCTCTAAGACCATGTAATCCATACTCATTTGTGAGAAACCGGGGATAAAAAGTAATCAAAGTTATTTTGTTGGATAAGGGACTTATATGTTTGTCCCTCCATGGATGATTATTATGGATTTTGGACTACAGAGGAAAGAGGCCTACATATCCTGAATATGGAATGAATCAGACTTGTTGTAGTTCCCTTTATATCGGGTATTATATGATGAGTATTTTATTTTGATCAGATATTATATATTTAGTACATACGTCATTGTCAAATCTTGGGATCCCTAGTGATCTACACTTCTTTTCTAGAATACGTCACAATTCGTAGTTGGGACATCTTGGGGGATATCTAATTATGTGGATTAAAACCTATGGATAGTGTTTTGGGAGTCAATGTGGCATAGCCAAAGAGGTGTTGTGTGTCTCAGCTGACATGTCTGGAGGAAATCACGAGTCTCAGCTGACAAGTATGGAGGGAATCACCAGTCTCATATGACACGATAAGATGTTTTTGTGGGGACTTGGTTTTCATGCTTAGATTCTTTTGTGAGACTTATTTAACTTGAGTGAATTCTGTTATGTGAGTTGAGTGAGGTGTCTAAAGGATGTCGAAAGTCTTGGGTGATGCAACCAAAGGGATCAAAAGATCAAAGTGGCACCTGTGGGGGCACTGTATGATGAACCCTGAAACATTTGGAGTACTTTGCATGTCCCAGATGACATATTGAAGGGGTGCCAAAAAAATATGGGTGATGTTCCCTAGAGTTTCCACATGTCTTTGGATGGAACACGTAAATCCCATGAGGGGCAACATGCAAGTATTTTTCTTAAGCCTTATTCTTCTGATCTTGATTCTAATCCTTGTATAGTGAATGTCTTGGTTTCATTTAGTGTCAATTTATTTGAGTGTCACATAATTTGCGGACATGAGGTATGATCTTTTAATTTCCTTTTAGAAGTTCATCATGGGATCTATGAGTGATCATACAAAGCACTTTACATCTAGTGCATGATTACATTGGATGGAAACTGGTATATTACTTTAAGAAAGGTTGGTCGATTGTGTAATTTCCCCCCTGAGAAGTCCATAGAATTCAAGAGAAAAATCATATATATCATCGGTGTCCAGTCATTTGAAAATCCAACCCACATATTGGTCCTTAAAAATCAAACCATTTCATCATGTTGGGGTTGGAAATTTATTGGCATTGTCACCCCGGATACTCCATGGTTTGTGTTGTGTATCTAGCGCAAGTCCGGGATAGAGTCAGCAAAGAGGCATGCCACCATGCGGTTTCACATTTCTCTACCATAGACTACATCAAGCGTGTTTCCGGATTTTTAGCGATTATGAGTCTCATTCTATGCATCCTTTATTGGATTATTTTCAATTATCAATGACTTGTTAGATCATGAGGTTTTGTCGAATGACCTCTATGTTGTTGTGCTGATATTTACGATGGCCTTTGAAAGAGTCAAATTCATATGGGAAGACACTCATGAGACCTTGGATAACTTCTCATGGGGTATCATGGGACTGTGTTGTGGGTGTACTGGGTGCGTCGCATTCCCTTAAATGACTGTGAGTATGTCTATCCACCTCCATTTTAGTCTCATATGTCTTATGTTGTAAATGTTGGGAGTCATGAGAAATTGCATTTATTTAATGAAGGGAATTTCTTCATCTTTTTTGAGATGTGTCACGTGACCAATATGGATCACATGGGGGTGTGTGAGCATTCCATGGAAGAATATGTCCACTCATCCATGGAGCATCAGGACGTTTCCTAGATATGAACGAGGATATCTATGTGAAGAGGCTTACCTGCCATGTGGAATTCATGAGGTGAGGAGGTCATGTTTTTGATCACTTGAGATGTTCCACTGGTTACCTTGGGCATGTCACATGTATTTTAGCATTCATGAACCCCTACCACTTCCTCCCATTCTTTATCATTTCTTTATTTTACAATGTTCATGGATTATGTCAGTTGGGACAAGTGATATATAGAATTTATACTTGATTTTCAGATGATTTATCTCTTGACCAATACTATTCATATGGAGAGAGTGAAAGAATGTAGTATATAGTTCTACTTTACTATCCGTAGAGTGCTGTGGAGTTTTCCGAGAACTCCCAAGGACATCCGTGTGCCGAGGCACACAAGCTAGAGGGATTATTTGAGGTTTTTAAGTGTCTCGTGGATCTCTGGGGGGGGTACATCATATGTCTTTCTGCAACTAAAAGTCCCTATTAGATCCTCCTCTTTACCTATTTCATTTTAGGTGGTGAAGTCCTGAAGGTCATGAAAGATTTCCTAAGTATCAATATGGGATTTTATTCTTCCTAATGATGATTTGGAGCATGATCTTCATGACCACATGAAATATCTAACTTTTAATGTAATGCGTCGTTATTTTTGAACGATTTTTCATTGTTTTTCATATCATTCAAATGAAAGACCTTATGTCATGGGCACACTCATTCGGTTTTCGGGGGGGGGAGCCTTCACGAGAGTATGCAGGTTTGTTGAATAGGGCTACGTGGAACATTCCACAGGTGATACGACATGCATGGGGACTTCAATTGACTATGAAATGGTCATGCGATTGGAAGTCTCTCATAGGGTTTACGAATATTTGGAAATAATATTCTTCCATGATTTTATAAGGAAAATAATACCCATATTCAGTTATTTCCTCCTTTTATGATTTTTCGAGTGATTGTTTTATCGGGGGTCAACAACCACTTTTATGTTTTTTATTCCCTCTTCTATGTTGTATGTTTTTCAAAACTCCATGTGGATATACCTCTGGGAATCCTAGATGTACTCCCCCGGATCACACTCTAAGATGGTCAACAATATGGACATCATGATGCTCTAGATTCTGCAATGCGGCATTTTGGGTTGTTGATCATAATTTCATTTCCTTGAATAAAACCCCGGTTGTGGGTATGAATGTAGCCATAATCCCTTCCAATGTATAGAAAATCTTTTAATGTGGCCCCATGGAGTTCTAGTTGCTGTAAAACTTGTTATCTCTATTGAAATTGTTATCCACATTTATTTTGAGGTCGCCAAACCTAAAATACATTACCATGATTTTAATTAGTATAAATTGTATCTTCTAAAAATGTACCATGGGGGGTTTTGATGATGTATCATAACCATGTATATATTTTTGTTTAATTATTTAATCTGGGTTTCCATCTATTCATTTTTTTTTATTATGTGAATTCCTTTTCATTGCGTCCCATATCCTTGACATTGGAAACTATTTCTCATAATTTTATCGAACAAGTTATAGATTTATTCAGTGGAGTTCCTCATTAATGATCCTCTAGCAACAACAACTAAAATTGACCTTTTTTCATAAAAAATACCTTTATTGAAATTTTGTATTAGAAACCATTGCTCTATATCATGATGGGGGATTTTTCGAGTCATATCAATATATCATTCTCATGAAGAATGTAGAGATCAATATTAAAATCAAAAAAAATCATAGAATTATTACCCATATGTTTATTGACCTATAAGGTGGAATGAAGTGGGTAAAAAAATTCCCAGCCATATCATCCCATGTAGTTATGGAATGTGATGGTATGATTTGGATCTAATCCTAAGCATCATTATGTAATGAAAATTTGAAAAGTAAGAGTCTTACCACATCACTGAAAAAATTGTGGAATTGGAATGTGTCATAAAGCTCGAGAATATTTCCAATATGTGTGTTCAGATCCTCATGTGTTAGTTCAGTGAAATGAAAACTATTTGCGATCATCAGAATGATTGCAGGCTTGATCTCAAAGTGATTTTCTAAAATGGGGGGGAGGTCTAGGATGCTCAGTTTTAATCCTATGTTTGACAGTCACATGTATTATGAAAGTATATGTATCCACAAATCTCTTTGAAAAACTCTTCCAGCTGGTTGGTTGAATTATTTTCCCACCATGGTTTTAGATATATTCTTTTCATAGGTTTTTCTCACGTTAAGGTTTGATGTCAAAAATTTATTTTCTTTTTTCATGTGTGTTGTGGTCATGAAATATGTTTTAAAATTGTGAAATGAATAGCATAAAAAACCCAGTGTAAATGAAAATTAAAATATATAAAAAAAATAAAAATAAAAATTAAATCCTAAAAAATATCTGATAACCTTCCCTAGAAACAAAGACAATTTTAATTGCCCGTGGGGTGTCATTATTTCCCATCAGTTCCAATGATAATAAAAAATATATATAGACTCAATCTATACTACTTACTTAATTAAAATTTAGTATTATGAAATCTTGAGACCGAACCCACATATATGGTGAGTTTAATTATTTATTTTTTGAATGGATTTTACTTTATTAGATAGAATGATGTGGTGAGAAAATATTTATTCGACTAATTTTAATAATATAGATAGATAATGAAGTAGAGTGATTGATTGATCTGAAAAGATTTAAAAAGTGTGAATGGGTCATATTATTTCATAGTTCAGGTGCAATTGGATTTTGGAAAACAATTTGATTAATTCTTATTTGGTGTTAGAGTTGAGAGGTGGTAAATATATTGGTCATGATATCCCCTCCTTGATGTGGTAATCCCCTTTATTCATTCAGGCCGACAATTTATGTTTTTTTTCGAATCGAGATTGTCTTAATTCCATTTTTAAACATGGTTTCTCGGGATGTGACAATGGTTATTCTTTGAATCAAGGAAATTTTATAAGGATTCATTCTAATTTAGTTACTGATGGTCATGATAATTAGTAAAATATATTTTTTGAAAATTTATTCAATAAACGTCTGGAAATACGAAATACATGAATAATAAAAAAGGAATAAATCCAATGGCACCTTCCCCCTTTGGCTATATAACCCTAGAACAATGTGGGTTTCCCCCCACATACTTGTAATGAGGGAAAAAGAGGTATGTAATAAATAAAAAGAAAGCATAATGAAAAAGTAGTTGAAATAGTGGAGGACCCGACACAACGTAGATTCTCACTCCATGCTTTGGTCTCTAGAACCACCTTTCACACCAAAAGGTCTGACATCATATTATAGGATCTATATGGGATCATATAGCATTGAATGACAATATAGAGGCTCAAAATTTGCAATATGTGGGTCCCAGGTAATAAAATATGGTAAAAATTTGATGATATGGAGAATCTAGTCATTTTGGTCGATCAAAAACATTATACGTCATTCACAAATTTCAACACGTATAATCTATTGACCACATGTAATTTTTTCACCACTTGTATTCTATTCATCTCATGTAATATGTTCACAATGATTAATCATTATACCACATGTATTCATTACACAATATGTTATATTTTCAAAACATGTAAAATTTATACAACATGTAATATTTACACAACATGTAAAATTTACACAACATGTAATATTTACATATCATGTAAATTTACAGATTTATCTCTTTTCTTCAGGTTCTACCTCCAAAAGTATCCCATTAACATCATTAAATACGGGATTCCATATTTAAGTGGATATCATTATCATTTCCACTAATTTTTTTCATCTCCCATACCTTATAGCATCCTGAAAAATATTAATAAAACACAAGGTTCACATGCATTAATAATTAAATAATAAAAAATCCCACATTTCAATATCAAAATGTAAATAATAAATGCAAAAATTAGTTTGGTTCCCTAATATATGTTTTCCTAAATCTATGAAATAAGATTTCTACTAAACTTCCATGAATTCCAACTATAGATACCTTGACCCCAGTAGCCTAGAACTTGTGGCTGCTTTATTAGACTAGCATAAGATACAACAGATCACATCTTAAAGGACCAAATACTTTTATAGTCTTGGTAAACTAGATATATACTTACAATACATATTACAATTTAATACATAAAATAAAAAATGTATTTTATTTTAGAATTCCATTATTCTTCTTGAAATATACCTACATATTAATCACAAAACACTTCTTGGTATCCTAGTAAAATAATAGATAAGAAATGGGTGATATTAGTTGCTCTGTAAGTGTAAGCATACATTAGAAGCTATGAATAAAAAAGGAATATTAAATATAGCATGCTATGTAACTAAAACACACATCATTTAATCTATAACATGAGATTGATATGGACAGAATAAGTTATTATCAAATAATTCCATATAAATAATCACATGATAAGAAACAAAAAAAATGTATATTTTAGCTAAACAAATAGTCACACGAAATATCAATAAGTGAATTCATAATAATGTAATTAATAATTCTAGACATATAAATTATATCGTTTAGGGATTATTCCAAGATAGTTAATACCATTGAGTCCTTGTTGTATGATATCATTATAAATGGGAAAGACCTCAACCAAAATCCAATTTAGTTTATCTCATGAGAACTATCGATGCATCGAGGGGCTATTTTGGTCCATACCCATCAATTACTATGTCCAATAAATAACTCATATTAAAGGGGTGAATCATAATCAATATAAAAAATTTTATTTAAAAATATCATAATTGATTTCAACAATTTACAAAATTAATAAACATAAATATAAACAATATAGAGTAAAATGAATGGTGTCAATATAATATATCACTAGAAAAACTTATTATAAACCACGAAATAAAGTAATAAGTATGGTTTCATTAAATTATATTCCCATTAAATCATTTGTAACATCAAATTATGTCTTCTTAGATAGATAACAACGTGGAAAGATTAGTTGGAATATTCCTTTATGAAAATATCCATTGTTTGAAAACAACCATTTATAGTTTAAAAATAGAAAAATCATAAAATATTTTCAAAATACTTTTCTATAAAAATATATTTGAAAAAATAATATTTTATATAATATTAGGTGGAAAAATTCTTTAAAAACCATATAAACATAAAAGGTAATATTCGAAAAAATTGATGGTCACTGCAAAGGGTAATTCTGCACATATTATATAAGTTAAAAAAGAACATTAATTTTTCACTGTTTAATGGTTTGAAAAGTTACTTATTCTAAAAATTACAAGAAGATTCATTTAAAAACATTTTGGCAAAATTAAAATATGTGTAATTTTTTAAAATAAATCTTATAGACAATGTTTAAATATTTTTGAAAACATTTTTATAAAACATGATTTTCAGATGAAAAATGATTTTCGACTGAAGAAAGAAATAAATTTTTTTAAAATATTAATTATTTTATGTGAAAAAGAGAGGGAAAATGGTTGTATTACTCTAAATATTTAATTAATATCTATATGACAAGAAAATATATATTTTTTAAAGATATAAATATCAAATAATTCCCCCAAGGTAAAAGTAAACCAAAATGATCATGAATAATGACAAAATTGTGAAATAATCCTTTAACAATTAGGTAATTTTTGAATCATCATCCCCATGAAAGAAATAAATATAAATAAAAAATTAACAAAAATTAATATAAATTATTTAATGATAGAAAATAAAATCGGGAAATCATATACAACGCAAAAAATAAATAAGTGGTGAATATGGTTGTGTGTCTTACAAAAGTACTTTGAATCTCACCCATCATATATTTTCTTTATATTCATGAATAATAAAATTATTATACCTATTTATTTTATTAATAACATATTCATGTTATTTATTGATTTTTTTCATTTATTACCATGTCATATATTATTACAAAATCAATTAAGTTTATGTGAGTTGTTTCATTTATATTTGGGTTATGTGTCAAAAAAGGATTTGGTGGTTTGACTATGCCCAAAAGGTAATTATTTTGAAAAAAGAAAGAATAATTATCATATCTAAAAAAAATTATAATTTTAAAATGAATAATGAGATATGATTTTGAAAAATGAACTATGTTACAATCATGGAGATGGTAGGAAATACCTACTCATGAGTAACGTTTCCATTTTTCTATGATCTTTATTGAAAGAATTCAAGTAATATTTTATCTTTATAGACTGATACTTATATAATAAATACACTTTTATTTGTTTAAATTTAATTTTATATATCATCCATGTGGTGTGGTGTTTAAAAGATAGTCACATCAATTCTTAAAGGTAGTAGTCCACATGTACACGAACGAGGTTATCATCTTTAAGTGAGTAAAAATGTAATAAATAAAATTATATATTATATTTTTAGAATGATAAATATATCAATAGAGCCATAATTATTTTATATATATCACATATATTCATTAAATTAATCCTTATCACCTTCCATGTAATGCATTAGTGAAAAATGAATCGCATCGCTTAATGAGGAGGTAGTCCGTCGTACTCAAGAGCGACGTTATCATATTCCTTACAGAATGAAAATTGAAACTATATATATATATACATATATATATGCTATAACTAATAAAGAGGAATAATTGTGTTATTAATATCATATATAAACATTGTATCCATCAGAATACCCAACCATGAGAGGTGGTAATGGAAAAAATTAATGACATCTGTTTGCGTGGTAGTAGTATTCATTAAGTGTGAATGATGATTTCATAACCCATTTTATTAAAGTGGGGATGGTTGGGGGTCATGAAATTAAAATAAAAAATATCAACATATTTAATATACTGATCTTATTATATCAACATGGTTCAATGAATAATTTAAGGAGTTGGAGTAAGAAATAAAAAAATTTGCTCACTGAAGAATATAACCTCTTCTTTGTCTATCCTCATTAGGTTTTGCAAAAAATTATTCCTTGGTAGGATTTTTTCCAAAAATAAGGATTCTATGATTATATGAGAGAATTTGGGATGGTATTTGGGTATTTATTTTCCAAAAAATATTTTTTAATGTGTTAATAAGAGAGGATAGATGTGTCCTTTTATAAGTGTAGTGAATAACACACATATAATTTTTGAAAAGAAAAATGTGAAGTGTAGTTTTATAAATGGAAAATGTTTCACAAATGGATAATTATAAATAATTAAACAATATAAGGTCTAAATATGTTCATAAAATATATTATAAACAAGTTTTTAGATAATTTTAAATTTTATCTTTTTAGTTTAGCATTCAGTAAACCCATTTTTACCCTCATCAGGGTAAATATATTTTACAATTTTTACTCTTCATTATAGTAATAAATAAATATTACCTTTTTAGGTAATATAAATTATTCTGATTAAAAATATTAAATAAATTTCTTTAAATTCCATTCATATGAGAGGAAAATTATAATTTTAAATTAATCCTTCATACGTGATGAGTAAGAATGTTTTTAAAGTAAAAAATGTTTATATTTTACAAAGTATTTAAATAAATGTTCAATATTAAATTTATTAAAATGAAATAAACTAGATTAATAGATATAAAATTTTACTCAAATTACTTTAAAATCGTCTAAAAATATAATTTTACATAATAAATAATTTAAATGAAAATTCAGTCTTCAATTAAAATTCTGTATTTTTCAATATTCATTAAAAGTGATGCTTTTCAAAAAATCACAAAAAATCACACTAATATACTTTTGAGAATATAATTTCAAAAAATATTTTTATTTTTTCAAATAAATTTTCTAAAAGTGGTAAAAATTAAGTATATATTGTGTACACAAAGCGCGACTAAAAAACCTTTTATGCAAATATATATTTCTAGAATAGATTTATTTTTTATTTAAACTATTGTAATTTTATCTATAATAAATAGATATATATTTTATTTTTTATACCTTTATAGACCATATAATTTTTATAGTTTATTTATTATTATTAATGCATGTGAATGTAGTGGGTAGGTTATAATGGTAATGTTTAAATAATAATATTTTAATTGAGTATCACATTTCTTTCAAACCTGGTGTTGTGTGCATTGAATGATATAGAGGTGATTGTATTTATTTAAAAATAAGTATATTATAATGCATTAAAATATTATATTACATTCTAAAATTGGTGTTATGTTTCATATACTCAACTGAATTCGATGTACATATTTTAAAATCATAAGGTGTTTCAATGCTTACCAACCCGGTGACTCATCATCTTTGCTGAACATCCAAAAATCATAGTAGTCCACCATAAATCCATAAATATGTGAGAAATTTTTATTAACCTATTAAAATTAGAGAATATTTTATTTCTGTTATACCACATTGATCCCAAACACCGTCTACTGACGAAAATTCCATTGAATATAATTATGATGATTAAACTATTGATGATCTGAACTTATGATGATCAGAATAGGGCTTCACATCCCAAAAATATCCCTCTTAAATACTTGTTTATGGAAAACCTCAGAAAACATCCAATACATATAAGTATGAAACATTCCCCCTTTCCTTCATTCCTTATCCCTTGTTCCAATGAGTCTTGATGATGCCTTAGTCATTCTTGAACTAATTCCATTGTAAAAAAGTTTCTATATTTTTTTGCCCAACTATATTAGGTATATGAAACTCCTTTTAGCCTATAATTTTTTAAATGGAGTGAAATTTCGTCTCTAAACTAGTGAAAAAGGGATTTTCAAGACGTTTTATAACATTTCTTACCCCATGACGTTATTGCAGGTGATGTTATAAAAAATCTTTTCACATTTCTTAATAATAACTGACATTAGGAATACATATCTTGAGGATATTTTTCATGTTGGTTAAGAAAAATGGATGTAAAAATGTATTTATAACATATATTTAAAAAATATTTTATTAATACTTTATCACATCATTTTTTTTAAATGGACGTGATAAATTATATTAGAAAGGGTTTAAATGTAAATATTTTGGATAAATGTTTGCTAATATCCAGAGTAAAATTGTATATTTTAGATGTGGTTTTTAATTTATGTTTTAATATAATTGATTTGGAACGAAACTTATTATGTTATTTTTTCATAACCATCATTGGGAAATCCAATAGATTCATTTTTCTAGGTGGTTTTTTCACATTGGTTACAAAATAAATGATGTGTAAAATCATTTATGATGTTAGTTTTCTATAAAACAATGATGTGAAAAATATATTTTTAAATAAAAATAATAAACTCATCCCTCAAAATACAACAAAATTCTAATAATATAAAATTATTTTTAGTATTATAATTTGTAATTTATACTTTAAACTTTACAATGTATATTTAAAATAAAATAATATCCAATTAGAACTGTGAAATAATTATCCTATTCACTTTTTAAGTGTATCTTATTTTCTATAATATTGTTGAAGGTAATCAAAAATATAAAAATTAAAAAAATAAATTAAAATGTATTCTAAAAAAACTAATGAAAAATTAAAGGAATGGTTTAAAAAAAATAACCTTCTGGAATTTTGTAAGTGACCTAGTTGAAATTAATTAATACATAAATATTAATTAAATTTATCCACATTCCTTTACTTCTTATTGTTCATGAAAATTGTATTTAAATAAACATTTTAATTCAAATATCATTTTATGAACTTAAAACAAAAATGTTGTAATTATAAATTAAAATAAATATTTGATTTTTCATTTTTGATTATTTAGATCATATTTATTTTTGTCCCTATAAATTAATGTAAATCAATATTTGAAAATTGTTTGTATGAAATAAATTTAAATGTTATTATAATATATACAATTATTCAAATATTAAAACTTACATGTTCAATACATTCCTAAAATTATCTCACATTTCATCATGGATAGACCATAGACAATAAAGTATCTTCTCTCTTGGAAAAAAATACCCAACATACAATGATGAGAAATATAAATAAATATAATTTAAATGGATATTCTGTTAAAATAATTAACAATTTATGAGATATATCCTTCATACTCTCATATAGAAGGAAACATCCAACATTAAGTAATTAGATTTTTTATGTGTTTCAGTTATATAAACTGTTCATTCCACTCCATTCATTTTCATTGCTATAGGTGAAATAAATTATGTGTCCATAAATCCAAATACGCATGCCCTATCATGATACATACAAATTTTATAATGATACATAAAAAACGAAAAATAAGTGTAAAATTTCAATAAATTTAAATTGACAAATGATATATAATAATTGGCTTACATAGAAAATAATTGCATCATTTTTATAAGAAACTATTCTTCAAATACAAGATCTATAATATATTTAAAAAAAATCTTCACAATCATTGTTTGCTAAGAAATTTCAACTTCTATTGAAATTTCCTAAAAAATTATCAAAAAAATTGAATATGTTGATCATATATCAAGGAAAGGTATTTTTTTATATGATTTCATAACATACTATATTTTTTATTTCGTATATAGTATGTCTTAACATTTAATGTATTGCTATAAAAAATAGATGAATATATAAACTTTAATATGTAAAAAAATTCAACACAAATTTGAAATAAAATAAAAAATATACACATACATATATGGTAATTTTTCAAACATATCTACATGGAAATACTAAAAATGAATTGATACTTTTTCCAAATTTACTAACCTCATCTATAAGAATTAGTATTCTTGCTGCTCTATATATAATATCTTGTACAGTGACCCTATGATTCTCTATATATATATCTGATGTTGATGAATGGTATAACTAATATAATATTTAATCCCATATTCAACAATATTATGTTCAGGATATGAAACATATAAATAATAATAAATGGGAGGCTATGGAGGGGGTAGGTGTAAGAGTTGGATATATAAGAGTTTGTGGAGGAGTAAGATATACAATCAAAGGTGGTATGGGATCATCAGCTTGAAATTGTCTTGGAATTTTTGCAATAATCAACTACACCAAATCTCTTATCATTTCCTCCATTTTCTCACCTGTATCTTGAACTTTAGTTTCAAAAAATTTTATTTTTCTTTTACGAACATCCCCTATTGAAGATATTAAAAAATTACCAAAAGTTTTTTTGTGGATACACATATTGGGTATCCATTTACAAGACCCAATGTTTTTGGAATCACCAATGTCATAGTTAAAATATTCATCCGACCCTCACTGAAGAAAGTCCCATTTTTTCTCTTCTCCTCATGGGAATCTTGTATAAAATATTTGAAAAATTCAGTTGTGAATCTCAATATTTAATGATATGATTTAACATGATGAACATAAATAAATTAAATAACTTTTTTATACTCCTCTTAGTTCAAACCCTTGAATCTTCCTAATATATTGTCCTTTTTTTCTCATCTAGGCCCTCATCCATTTTTCATGTCTAGCTGTATAGGGTGGGGGAGGGCGTCAACCTCTGCATAGCCTGAAGACTCAACTTTTAGTTTTTGACGTTTTTCATCAATCATTTTCACTTCCAATAATGTTTAACCTCTATGAGATAATTCATGAGGGTATCTATTTTTGGATTGGATCCCCTAATGAGATATTGACGTTTTTTAGGAAATTAGGAATAAATAAATAATAAATATGATCATTTATATGACAAACCTCTAAAAGATAACATTTCAGTTGCCAAAAAAAAATTCTTTTCATTTTCATCCAACTTGATACTTTCTTGAATATTCCGAATGAAATCTATATATATTATATAGATTTAGATGTTATATATCCCAAAAATTGAATTTATTTTAGGTTTTATTTAAAATCTCTCAATCTCCTTGCATCCAAAGAAAAAAACTTATTCCTGACTCCTTTATTATCTGGTATATCATATGTTATTTAAAAATAATGGAACACCCCTTTATTAGTTGAAAATATTAATAACAAATGATATTACCAAAACTATCTCCCATAATTGGGATATAGTCACTTTTTAAACATGTATTCAATCCAAAAACAAAATACTAACTTTTCCTCAAACATGCAGTATAATAAAAGTTAATAATTATTTTTCATTTGGACTACTGGAAATATATTTATCATCATAATAAATTTTTATTCCCCCATATTCATTATATTTAATTAATTTAATATTGATAAATAATGTAATAAAAAATTAGTACACAAATATAAAAATCAACTTATTATATAAAAAAGTAAATAAAAAGTAAAAAATGATAAAATGAAAACTAATCAAAACTACTTTTTTTAATTAATATATATTAAAATAGTTTACTAAAATGATAATAATATTGATGAGATATTAAATTACATAAAAAAATAAAAACAAATCCCAAAATGGCTTGTGAATAACAAACAATTAGTACACAAATATAAAAATCTAACTATTACATACAAATGCAATCAAACAAATAAAAAATTATCCACCAAAATGTATACTAAACTAAACCCATTTTTAATCAGATTTGTTAAATTAGTTTATTAAATTCAAACAACATTAATGAGAGATAAGATGACATAAAAAAATAAAAAAATTCATAACTAGAGTGTGAATTGTAAAAATTCTCCAATTCATTACACCATTTTATACACTAAAAATAATATTCATTGAAAAAAATATTTATACATTTATTTATTTTTATTTAACATAATAGATTAAAATTAATAGTTTTTCCAAAAAATAAAAAAAAATACATAAGTAATGAAATGATAGAGATGGAAAACTAAATAAAACTAATCTAATATAAAAAACTATTTAACTTATTAGTTATAATTTTTGTTTAAATAGTGAAATTAAATCTAATATAACTTAATTTTCATGAAATTTTAAAAATTATACATGAATGAAGTATATGATACATGTAATATTTGGTAATTACAAAAGGAATTTTCCCCAATTCAATCTTCATGATCGTTCCATATGGCACAAACAATGTCAATGATGTGCTCATCAATATTAGTTATTAGTCTTTCAATGAATGTATTGATCTCTCATAAATTAGCATCTTTGTCAATATTTTCATCACCAACATACTATTTGTTTCCATGTAAAATGATAGAACAATTCATATCAAATATATTAGGAATATAAAAAATATGTTCATCATGTCTTCCCATGATAAAATGATCAAATTTTGGGACCAATATGGCTAGAGAAGGTCTTTGGAAGTAAGAAATATTTTTTATTGAAGTGTATTGTCTCTTGTATTCAAAGAAGATAAATCAATTCACTTTTAATGGTTGAAAATCGAACTGAGCATCATATTTTAAAAATAAGACTCACAAAGCCTATGATGGAAAATCATATTGAGAAGTTATTTATTGGATTACATGGTTCATCAGACTCACCTCATGTCTATAATGTATGAGATGATCATAATGATGAGATTTTCAGAGTCTGCTGGACTCTGATTAAAATATGATGATTCATTTTTGTTTTGTATTTCTCACAAATAATAATATGTTGTAATACTTTTGATATGATTTTGATGAATGAAATTGGTAGAACATGTACTTCCAATTGTATTCAAGCCAATCATATTACGGAAAATATTATTCATACTATGTATGAAACAAAGATATTTTTAGAAGAATGTTAAGTTACAATACATTGAATCATATCTCCTATTACATTGAATATAATCTTCAACATAATAAAATTCATGAATTAATTCATTCTTACAAGATGAATTTAGTGAAATAAGGTTGTTTCTAAAGGTTAATGATCTCCAATCATCAAAATCAGATCACTAGAGACAATATTTTTTGAAGGATGAGAAGGTTGATTGTAATGATAGAAACTAAAGATTCTAGTTTTCAGTCAAACCAATAGACCAAAGATTTAAATATTCAGATAATAAATTTGATGAGGTTCATACTTAGAAAATAGAAAAAAGATAATTTCTAAAAGTTCATTGGTATTTTATTCAGAAAAGAAATACGTTATTGAGGTTGAAGATTATTATGTTAGTCTATTGTATTCGGTATTCCATTGTAATCATCAATGGAAGAATTTTTTTCATTGGTATTTATTTGTACTAGTTAAAAGGAAAAATAATTAATTCTATTTGGGTCCAATATAAAAAAATTTCCAAGATAAATAAACAATGTAGTGAATCATTTCTATCAAGATGGATTGTAGGTTTTCTTTCTTACATGTGGGTCAAGAGAAATAATAACACTAATTTGATTTGAAGTTTTTTATTTATATATGGGTCAAGAGGCATTTGATTAAATAATTTATTTTCTTTACCATAATTAATAAATTGGAATATGACAACTCTTTTTCCAATTGTTATAGTGTAATGTAATGGGATGTATTTAATTCTAATTTGTTTACAAGAGGTTCAAGAAAATAGGAATGACCATATATCCTCATCATAATGGGGATATAATAATGTAAATTTAGAATCAGAATTGGGTAGAATTTTTCTAATAATATTGAAGCTATATATTTCTTCATATATGAATCTGGTAAGGAACATATTAATGAAGAAATCATATAGGGAAATCGGAATAAAGATCAAAATCGGACTGATGTTTTTTAAAGAAGTCATATGTGAGATAATGATTTTAGAAGATTCAAGAAGGTTTGAAAATATTTTAAAATATTTGAATAATTCATAAATTCACCGAATATTTATAGAGAATTTATGTTTTGGGAAACATTTGTTGAGAAAGATACATTTTTGAGGCCCAACCAAACCACTTTTAGGGAGACTATAAAAGAAGAAAATACTTTGATATTTCTAATAGTGATGTACTATTGAGAAGAAGAGAGAGAAGATCCAAATTTATCCAGAGAATATGTTTCCAGATTGCATTTTTTTGATGTAGTTTTTTGGATAGAAGAAGAAAGAAGAAGAGGGTAAATCATATTCAGGGATTCTATAATCAGACTAAGAAATCGGATTGGGTTTTCTATACTATTATATAAGTGGATCATAATTATGTTAATCATATTATAATAGGGTAATATTATCATATTGAGCAACTAGACTAGGAAATCAGACTTGGTTTAATTACAATGTATAGGTAGTTCTTATCAACTTCTAGGTATGAATGTAAAAAAATTGATTTGAAATATCATGTTTTTGAAAGTTGTTCAAGAATAATCATAAGATTTTTTTTACAAATATTATCTCAAATTATTTTGTTCTAATTAAAGAACATTCACTATTTTATTAATCATAGTGATACATGAGTGTATGGAAATATCATATGAATTATATTCAAAACAAAAGGACTAATTTTTAGTGGATTTTTTGGTAATGGATTACTTCCAAAACATAACAAGGACATAGAAACTCTTGTTGAGTAGTGAACATTTAAATTCGTCCATTCCTATGGATGTTTTTTTAATTGCATCCAATAGGGAAATAAATATTTAATAGGAGGATAAGTTTGTTTCATATATAAGGAAACATAAAATAAAAATATATCACTGATTCAACCCACCCACTATCAGTTATACAAATAACTTTTTTGGGAATCTATAAGTGCTATTAGAGATCAAGGTTCCCTTAGATTATTCTTTTCTGATATTTTTTAAGAGAATTTGATAGAGAATATAAATGATTTCAATATTAATGATGCTCTAGTTTTCTAGGGTAATAATTATAATATCTATAGTGATAGAATTTTTAATTATCTTATGACTCTTGTATATGATATTCTTTATTTTGAAACATATGGATTTGATGGTAATGTTCCTCTTAAATCCATTCATAATATGTATCACTAAAATAATGGATGATCCAAGAAAAAATTACTCTCATAAATTTTTGAAAGTATATTTCTAAGCTTGATGGTTGTTTCCATTATCAAAGGAAAATGGGATAAGCTAAAAAACATATACAAAGGCAATAAAAAAGTAAATTAGAAAAAATTAAAAGTCCAGAGGATGGGGTATGAAGATCAAGAAATGTTTGAGTATGAATATTTTGGGGAATTATTTACAAAGGTAATTTAATTTTATAGTACTATTATATATATTGGCGAAATGTTGGATGATTCTATATTTTTTTAAAAGATATTAATAATTCTTTATGAGAAGATTGATGTCTATGTATCTTTATTGGAAGATAGAGGTCATGGAACACTATCTCTGGGTGATCTTCATAGTACTCTCATTACTTATGAAACGAGAAGAGAAAAACTTATGATGGTAAATACATAAGATTATAGAAAAATTTTCATTCAAATATACTAAGAATGATAATTATAATAATATTCTTGAGTATGATTATGTCCATGAATCTGACTCAAAAAATGAGGTATGTAAAAATATTAATGTAATTTTACCCCTACTTTCTAAAAATGGGTGAATATGTACAAAAAAATCAAAGTTGAAAATTTCTCCTAAAGTATTTTGAATGTTGATTTATAGAGAACTTTTGGGATACTTTTCATTGAATAAATAAATAATAGCATAGTGATAAAGAAGAAAGAAAGACAAGAAGGTTGGGGAAGAAATAGGGTGATAAGGATAAATATTTTTCAATAGATGAAGGTAAACATTTATCCAAAATATCAAAGGTTATTTTTCTTATCTAATAATGAATAAGAAGAAGATAGTGATGGTGAATCTGAAAACTCCACTAAGCATGATGATGAGAATAATTTTATTGCAGTAGTGAATAATGAAAAGTTCATTAGAAGGAGTTATGAAGAAGAAGAAACAAAATTTGAATATCATCTTAAAGAATAATTAAATGAATGCATAAGGATGATTGGGAGGCTCGAAAAAGAAACTACAAATCTAAAAATTGAAAGATATTAAAGAAATTCAAGAAGTATTTATTATTGAGAAAGTAATGATATTGAAATAAATTGATGATTTGCAGAAATATCCTAAGAAATAAAAAATAGTAATGAACATCTGGATGTAAACCTTAAGGAAAAAGAATCACAGTTGGAACTTTTCCTATAAAAACATTCTAAAGATGAATAGAGAAATAGATATTTTAACAAATATATCTCTGATATTAGTGAATGTTCTCATAAAGAGAAACTTCATAAGGATAAAAAAATTTACCTTCAAAGGTAGAGAATAAAGATGAAACTATTTCATATAAAAATAATTTCAGGAAAGTTATATATGTGGGAAAGACCAAAAAAGGTGGGAAATTTGAAGATAAAAACATTATAAGTCTGAAAACAATAATTTTAATTATGGTTATAAAAAAGATGAAAATAAAATCATTTTGAAAAAGATTATTTTAGATAAAAAATAGCTGATCAAAAAACATTTTGAGTAGAAGGATGAGAAGGTAGATGAAATATTCCGTCACAACTTCAGTCAGTATGGATTTTTTGGAGAAAAATATTCTTTATATAGATACTACTAGTATTTTTGTGGATTTGGACATATAAAAAATATATGTTGGTTCAATCCAAAAAATTACAACTATTCAACATATTATAAAACGAAAATTATTAGGGGGGTCAATATCATCCATGAAATAGTTCTGAGAATATATTTCATAACAAACCATAAAATGTTAGTATTAAAGTTTAAAATAGGTTCCAACAACTAGAAAATATTTTTGAATATATGAAAACTTCAAAATAATTCCAAAGGATGCCTGGTTTAGTTACAATGACAAAAAATGTTTGTTAAAAATTCTCAGAACTTGTAGAATAAGTAATAAAAATGGAAACAAATAATCTTGTTGTAAAAACCACTATGAATTCTACAAAATTTTAAAAACCTTGGATTGTGGATAGTGGGTGTCCATATCATATGAAAAGAGTTGTAAAATTTTTAATGAATATGAAATAATTAAAAAGAGGAATGCTTACATTGGGAGATGATGATTCTCTATGCATATAAGGTGTTGTATCAGCTATGATAGAAAAAAAAAGTTGAAGTCCGAGAAATATTTGTATATTTATGGTATGAAACATAAGTTTTTAAGTGAATCACATCTTTTTTATGAAGGAAAAAATATCATTTTCAGAAAATATCGATTTTCAATGAAACAATTTGAAATATATAAATATTGTTACAAGAGGAAAACATAAAAAAAGAAACTTATTTTAATTTGGTGAAATAAAAAACCATTTCTACATATTTATGGTGGAATAGAATAAGTTAGGACATAAAATTATGGTACACATGTGTCAGAGAAACCTAAGAATGTTATCAATGAGATAAATGTTTGTGATATTCTAGATATTCTAAGAAGAAGATATCCGAGTTTAACTATTTGTTAGAAAAGAAGAATTAGTTATTCGGTACATATGAAAGTTGATATTTGTTCAAAAAAATGGAACTTATTCATTTCATTATCTCTAGGGAAATGAGAAAAAATAAACTAATAGAGATAAGTACTTCATCAGTTTTACTGATGACATTACTCACATTAGATGGGTAATGTATATGAAACATATGAAATATGGACTAAAAATGTTGGAACATTTTAGAAGGAAAATTTAGAAGGTGTGTGAGTATTCTATGAAGAAGCAGAGAATAAAAAAGGTTGGGGAATAAAACAAATTAGAATTTTAAATTTATCTTGAGATGCATGGAATTCGGTATGAGTTCATCTCACTATACACTCCTCAATAAAATGGGGTTGTTGAAATTAAGAATAGGAATTTTCTAGATATATGGTGAACAATGTTACTTGAACATGGTATAACTCATTAATTTTCGATGAAATCTATGACTACTTCTATGTATTTTCAAATTGATGTTTCTATAGGCCATGTTCTGATACAACTTTATGTGAAAGATTTTATGGTAAAAATCCTTGTCTGAAACACTTAAGAGTTTTTGGGAGTCCATAAATTATAAAAAATAGTGTTGGAATCCTTTGTAATTTTCATCATAGAGGTAAATATTGTATTTTTCTTGGAAATACAGTATAAGGAAGAGGTTTAATGTGTTTTAACAAAGAAACCAAATAAATTTATGATTCTATTGATGTGAATTCTATTAAAAAACATGAGGTTGATGAACAGACTCATGTAGACGAGGAAGTTGAGTAGGATAAGAAATGTTTTGTTATCATTTTTGATAAGGATATAAATAATTGTAATCCTACTCAATAAGAACAATCAGACTTATCTACTTAAAGTGATGTGGAAGAAACCCAAATATCCCATACCTAGATGAGGAAGAAAATAGAGGCACATAATATTGTTGATGATGAACATCAAAAGGTTCAACAAAGAATAACATCAAGAGTTTTTACACATAGTTATTTGTATGAAAAACTAGAGTTGAATGATGTGAATGAATATTTTTAGCGTCCAAAATGGTCTCATTATAGTAATAAAAAGCTCGATCAAATAGAAAATAATGATACTTGGGAACATGTACCCAATACGGATAAAAAAATTCTATTGGTACAAAATTGGATTTTTTGGCATAAGATGAAATAAAAATGTGAAGTGATAAGGAACAATGAATGATTAGTGTGAAAATGTTACTCAGAAATTGAATGTGTTTATTTTGATAAAACTTTTTCTCCGGTGGAAAGGTTAGAAAAAATAAGAATATATCTTTCTATTACTGTAAAAAAGATATATTTTTTCAAATGGATGTGAAGTCCGAATTTCTAAATGGAGATCTTGATGAAAAATTTTACAGTGAACAACCTTGTGGATTTTTTGTTGGTAATGATGAATGTTGTGTGTGTAAGTTAAATAAATCATTGTATGGGATGAAAAAAGCTCCCATAGAATGGTTTTTTGAATTATATACATGATTTAGAAAGGCTTATCTTACAAAATAAACATTTTATAGAAATATTTACATTGAAGAATGTCAGGATTTTTCAATTATCATAATTTTTATACTGATGACATTATCATTGATGGGAATAATGAACAATATTGTGAGATATTTTATGAAGATAAGAAAAACTTTTTTGAGATATACATTATGGGGAAAATGACATACATTTTTATGTTGAAAATTTTACAAAATACTAAATACATTTTTCATTCTGAAGAAATAAATTCTAAGTAACTTCTTAAGATGTTCGACATGAAAAATTTAAAACCAGTTTCAACAATTATTTCAGTGGGAACCAAGTTGTATAAAAATGGTTATGGTAAATAATTTTATGAGTATGTGTTTTAAAATATGATAGGATGTTTTTTATTTAAATACCTCAATAACCATCATTTTTTATGTTGTAAACTTATTCAGAATATTTCATAATGATCCTAAAGAATCACATTTAAATACCAAAAAAATAATTCTCTCATATAACTAAGGAACAAAAATATTTTTAATCATGTACAATAAATCAGAAATTATTAACCTCTATGGGTATTGAAATGTTTATTGGGACGAAAATTTTGATGATAGAGGAACAATAATTTTTGGAGTATTCCTTTTGGTGAAGAGTTGTGTTAGTTGGAATATAAAGAAACAAAATCTAGTAACTCTTAGTATATCTAAATATTATAATATTGCTTCTACTCAAGCCACTACACAACTTATGTGGATAAATACTCAGTTATATGGCTCACTTTTTTAATTGAAGTAACCCTTGATCTTGTGTTGTGATAATCAAAGTGAAATCAAGCCAACTAGAAATCCGGTACAACATTATTATTCAAAAAATATTGATATAAAATATAATTTCATCAATGTGAATGAGGAGAAGAATGAATTGAAGTTGGAGTATATTCTTATTTCATAAAATTTTATTGATATTTTCTCAAAACCATTACTGAATAATTATTTTCATAAATTGAGGATGAACATGGGTATCGAACCTCATTCTTCTCGATGTTGAGGTATGTGTTGTCTACCAATCTATCATCTAGAATTTGGATGATTTTGTGAAGGGGGATAATTGCATCATAAATTTATCCAATGAATATTTACTAATCCATATAAGGAAAGAAGTATAAATGGGATGTTATGGGTAAAATGTGAAAATCCAAATGTTTTTGTATGAACTATTCTAACTGTATGTTGGATTTTTTTTAGGACAAAAACTTTTTTACTGTAATTTTGATGATGAAAATATAGTTGGGAAGAAAATATGAGGAGGTTTCATGAGACACTTATTTTGGAAAAAATGGTTTTCCGTTCAATGATTCTTTTATACTACAACTATTTAGCTAACTTAGGATTATAATTTATGATAAGTAATCCATATCATGAGTTTACAATGTTCAGTGATTTATAAACATTGATTGAAGACAAAAAACAATGAGGGATATTTGTTGGGAACAAGTTGGATGGATAAGCTTTTTGAAATTAAGAAAGAGTTTTTTTTACAAGTGTACTGTCTTTTTTTCAAATAATATAAATTAATTAACTCTTTATAATTTGAAAATCATATTGAAAATCAGATTCCTAAAATTAGACTCACAATGATTAAGAAATTCAATCATATTGAGAAGATGTTTTATAGATGAAAAGGTTCATCAGACTCACCACACGTCTGGGATGGAAGAGAAGATCATAATTAGGTGATGCTTCGAAGCCTTCTTGAATCTGATGAAATTATATTGATGCTTTTATATTTATTTCCCACAAATCATAATTATGTTGTAAAACTATTTATGGATGTTTTATGAATGAAAGGGCTACAAATGGTGGTTCAATTCAGATTCTGGCCAATCATATTTAGGAAAACCATAATCATGTTGAGTAGAAAAGAAAGATGTTGCTAGAACAATGGGAAGTTATAATACATCACATTATAAGTAATATGATTCTAAAAATAATCTTTATCAAAATATAAGTCATGAAGGATGTTAGGATTACAAGTATAACATAGTGAATGAAGGTTGTTGTTGAAGGTTTATTGTCCCATATCATCGGAATGATATCAGCAGACCCAAATTTTTTTGAAGGCTAAGAAGGATGATCATAATGATAGAAACAAAAGGGGATGATTTTCAGTCATAACAAAATCCAAAAGATTTAAATATTCACAAAAAGAGGTTTATGAGTTTCATAATTAGAAAAGATAAAGTGGTGAATGTTCATTGTTATCATATTTAGAAACTAAATAAGTTACTGAAGTCGATGATACTAGTAATGGACTATCAGATTCGTTATGACATCATAATCATTGAAGGAATATTTTTTTTCATTGGGACTTGGTGGGACCAATGAAGAGGAAAAATAAGTACTGTTTCTGGTGAAAAGTAAAAAAATAAATTTAGATATCAATGAAAAAATTATTCAATCATTTACATCAAGATGAACCGTTGGTTTTAATTTGTATAATTGGGTCAAGAGAAAAGAGAATTCTGATTTTAATTAAATAACATTATTTACTAAAGGGTCAAGATAAATTGTAAAGGTAGGAAACTAGATTCCTCGAGCCAGTGCCTTATTACATTACATTTTCATGATTACAATATAGTTGTATCCCAATGGAATGAATAGTTTATTTGACTTAGAAACAAGATACATATATGATTTCAAAATTACATCCTAGAAGAAAATAAAACAGTAATTTATTCCATTAGAAACATCCTTACCTCTGAAATTATGCTTGCAAGTCATTCACAATTTGATTATTTATATCCTGGGAAAAAGAATCATAAGAAAGCAGTGAGCTCAAACACTCAGTAAGAGTAATAAATACAGTGGAAGATAACATAATCCTCAGGCATGGTGAATAATTGAAAACACATGATGTTAAATGAGAAATTTGAACATAATATGGAAGAAATATGAGATGAGTAAATATTGACATAATAAAACATAATCATAGTTATTATACTAGTCGAATAACCACATGAAATATCAATTTCAAGATTCATAATGAGGTAAATTCATATAAAATATGTTCTGAAATATACCATCAAGGCCTCGGCCAAGACATCTAAAAATTATTAGGGCCTCGACCAAAACCATATCTAAAAATGGGCAATGCCTCAGCCAAGTCCACATCTATTTGTCTCATTATAAATACTGATATATTGAGGAGATATAGTGGGAACCACATTTCACTTAATAATCCCAATTCATTCCTCATATGATATAGGATAATAATAAACAACATATGCATTCATATTAAAACTAACCTATAAAATGTAAATAACATTCCCCGAACATTAAGCATAAACATTAACCATTCAGAGTAAATTGGGGAATGATTTTAGGATAGAAAATCCAAAATAAAACTACTCATAAAACATTATATTAAATATGGTAGATGATTTCATATATAAGAAGAAAAAAAATTGTGGAAATAGATGATGATACTCTTATAAAATAATCGAGTGGTTCTTGATATAAATACTTTTTTACTGTGAAAAGAAGAGTTATTTTGGAAAAGTATTTGTGTAAAACTAGATGTGAATTAAAATAGTATTTTTGAAATAAAAATTGTTATTTTATAAAGATAATGTTTTTCAAAAATTGATTATAGATCTCCCCTAAAAATTGGTAAGAATTTGAGAAATTTCCTTGAATCAGGCATGTATTTCGGGAAGAATTTTTTAATGATCCTTTTAGAACATATAAATTCCCTTAAATGAATGTATAATTTTGGTTTGTACACATATATAGAACATTATCACATAATATATGAGGAGTAATTAGTAATAAAGAAGAATTTAATTATGGTAAGTATAAAATATGACTAACCTGAATGAAAATAGAGGTTCAGGTAGAAAAACCCTTACCTTAAGTCTGAATGTTCCTCTCTTGACCTTATTGAATAGGAATATGAAATTAGAAACATTAATAACATAATTAAGAATAGTTCACACTCCATTCCATCAAAGAGTCTAAAAATAATGATGAAGGGAATCCATTAGAAAGAAAATAGGGAACTCGTAAATAAAATTCAGAAAAATCAAAGGCATAAGTTTTTGGCCACCATAGTTTAGCCATAACTTTTTTTATGTGCCACCTACATGTGAACCCCTATATGTCGTGCAACCCACTTATGAGCCACCGTGCAAGAGATTAATAAATGTATAATTTTTTCTAAGTCCTAAAGGTGTCTCCCTAGTCTAGTCAAAACACCGGCAGTGCGCAAGGTACTTGGGCACCCCAATTTGGTGTGCATGTCACATGTGAGCCCAACTTATTTCACTATGGTCATTTATTTTCCTATAAATAGAACCTTGGGGACCCCATTTGGATTGACAAATTTCCCTGAAGTCTGATTTCTACCCTGTTCTCCCTAGTACTTCGCCCTAGTCTTCTGAAACATTCAAGGTAATTCTTCAGTACTTTGAGCAGAGGATTGAAGGGAGGATCATTGGACTTATGTCCTTTTAGTGTTTGAAAACCATAAGACTTGCATGCCTAACGTTCCCAACCACGCCATTTCTGAAATACTTGTACTCCACCCCTTCCTCTCACCATAACTTGAGCGCCCCACTTCTTGGATCACCTGTGAATACTCTTGAAGGCTTGAGAAAGGTCTTGAAAAAGTATAACCATACAGGTTGCTCGTTACCTAAGTGAACATCAGGTCTCCCAAGCCTACTTGCACACCCATACTTGCATGCCCTTCCCTACTTAGGAACCCCTCATTGGTTCACTTACTTTTCACTCTCTTCAATTTACAAATCCATCAAGACTTCCTCAAAGCCATTCATGGAATGGATTATTCTTCATTAGCTCCCTTTTCTGATAGGGGTTCTATTGATACCTCCACTAAAACCTCCGGACTTATCAAAACATTAAGAAAGGAAAATCAGTGTGTCTACTATTTGGGTTTTTATTTACATAATCAGAGGATTCCCACATTTGATTCATAATGGGGTTAGGATTCTTCGAGTGTTTGTGGGTTTGTATATCCACAGTCACATGAAACTTTATCCCTGAAACAGTGTTGGGGAGTTCTCAGTTTATAGGATGGTTGGGTCCTAGCCACTCCCATCTTGAAGAGATGGAACAAAACCTCAAGTCTCTATTAGGTAAGGTATCGTTCATGCCTAATTATCCGTTAAAAAAATAAATGATAAGTCTCCCTTCCCCTACCAGGATCAATTTTAGGGAAACTAGCTTGGCATAATCCACTTGATTTTCTTACAAGAGGTGGCATCATTTCTCCTCCTATCTTCTTCGGTGCCAAAGACCAAAGGGGAGATGGGAAAAAGGACTCATGTTACCCTTTCCCTCTCATGTTTCGCTTTTTCCCCATGCGCATCCATCCTATTTAAAGCCCCTAACCTTCATCCCATCATCCTCCTATTGTACCCTTGTCCAATTTGAAGAGAACAGAAGGAGGGCTCATCACCTCGCCTTCTTCCCGGGTCACCTCAACCTCGTTCACCTTAGACACCATAGCTGTGACATCTTACACTAGTGGAGGAGGAAATATTTTAAAGTTTGAATTCCTTTTCTGAATCTTTGACATCATCTGATTTCTCACATTGAGCATGACTCACGTGGGCTTATAGATTTGTCACGGTCACCACATCTGTGCAATCGAATGAACTACGAGAACTCTAATCCCTATTCAAACCAGGATATGTAGGAACCCTTTTTCAGGGATCGAGATCACTGCACATCTTCTTCAGGAATACAATTCTTATTCCTTTCATCTGGGAATCCTCATTAGGAATGAGCCCCAAAATAAACCCCAAATCATAAAGTCATCCTTTCCAGGAAGTATGCCCAAACTCATCTCTCTCAAAGGACCATACACTCCAATTAGACTTATCGATCTATGTGGGATTTAATTCCCATCCATATGGGATATTTAGGAAGCCTTCTTGAGGATCAAACCCAACACTTCAAATCAACTATATTCTCCTTGGACCATATTCCCAATAGGTTCTAAACTTACAAGGAAACCCATATCCCTTCAATTTTCCTTGGGTTGCATCAGCATAAGTCCCACACTATTTTTTGAGAAAGAAACTTTTGCTTAGAGGTCCTTATCATATGACCTTAAAAGGTAGGATGTGTCCTATTAAGTGGCACCAAACTACATGGGTTCTAATTCCTTTCACAAGGATACATAGGTAGCCCATTTTATGAGCATGATCCCAAGACCAAAACAAACCTTCATCTCCCTAGATGACAATAAATTCTAGATTTCCCCACTGTGTTGCTTAAAAACCAGTAACATCGCAACGATGATTAGAAAAATATCTAATCAGTATATTAGAGGATATCATTGACGGAAGACCACAAATACATATGGGTATTTACATTAATTAAGATCTTTGAATGCATACTAATGATTCTAAATTTTACACATGGTAATAAGTGATTTTAAATTCCATGGGATACATATAATACACATGGTGAGTTAATAAGGAATCATGAAAATATCTTTAATATACAAAGAGAGTCCTGGAGTAGATAATAATTCCCCCCAAAAGGGTGTGATGAGTATGACCTACCATCCTCTCGACCAATGTATGTTTTTAAGTATCTTAAAGTTGAAACATAACAAACACCTTCCTTTGGAAAGCATGTCCCCTTTGGATAATGAACTGTTTGAAGTATCTAGTTTCATAAATAAATCTAATGGAAACCACCTGGAAATAGTGATTCTTAAAACTAGAACACATGTTTCAAGGAACTACGAAAAAAAAAATGGTGAACCTGACGTGAATCCTTTACCAAGTTAATAATGTTGCCCACTTGTTAGGCCCCTATCAATTTATAATGGAAGGCCAGAAAAAGGAACCAATACCACTTCTATCCATCTAGAAAGATGTTTCTTTAATGTAGTTTTTTATTGTTCTAGTTTTTCTTCTGTGAATTACATTCATTAGAAAAATGTATTTCTCAAAGACAACATCTGTGATCTTCCCGACCGCTGCTCAAGCAGGATCTCCATCCATGGGAAGGGCATCATCACCAACCCATCATCTTCAACGTTGGGTATCTAATGTGATGGTAAAGGAATATTGCTATCATGGTACAATCCCAACATTGGAGGCTGCTCGACAGGCCCTCTAGTTCAATAAAAATCCTTGATCATCTGGCCGACGACGACCAATGATCAAGAAGAAAATAGAGCCAACCACTATTTCCAACCGTTTCAGGTCCTTATCCTAGGAACACAATAATAAATTCATCCCATACTATAGGGAGGTGGATCAAGAGGTTACTCAAACCCTCAGTTCAAGAATGTAGGAGTCCTTCCCGAGGAATCCCACCAGCAGTCGCTGCCGGAATCATATGGTAGCGTACCCCCAACATGATAGGGGTATTTCCTCTTGATGTTTGGCCTAGGTCTCTCAGACCCGGGCTTGAAAGACGAACCACCAGGGATAATTTCTGGTCAATATGGAGATGTTTCTCACCTATGCATCCTCCAGAGAAGTCCATCAATTTAACTTGATGGAAATCAATGGGTGGGCATATACACTCGTCCGTCCAAATTTTGCCTCCCAGGTGACTCATCTGCCAAAAACCAACAAAATCCACCAGATAAACCCTGTGGAGTACCATGAATAGAAACATACACATGCATACAAGTTATCAGTCAGTCAGCAGGCTCGTTTGACTGCATTTAAAGAACCCCTCCAATATAATGTTGTGGAAACTGGTAAACAGGAACATACACCTATTTACAAACAAAAAAATATGTTAGTTGTCTCGTCTACTAGTATTAAAGGAATTTTTCAACGCTACATGATGGAAATAGCCATAAGTCAGATACACCTTCCAATGTTCACCAATCCAGCCAACAGTCTTTTTTGGTAGCACCCGTAGAAGTTAGTCGAAAAGCTCCGACATCAAATTTGGGGCAGACCCAACTCTCTACCCCCATGCATGAGTACTGTCAATATCCATTGATAGGATGATTAGTATAGGATCAGGCACATACACCTAATCCATATTCAGAATAGATATATATTCTCATTCTGACTGATGAAGTCTCCAAAAACATCTATCAATGGCGAAAGGGAAGACGCATATCCCTGCCCATATTCTAGAATCATGCCAGAATATTTTAACAACTACTTCAGTGGTATTAGGTGAACAGTAAAATAAATTTGTCCCCACTCATGGGATGACACATCAGCATTCCATCACGAAGTAGATACGTTCCTCTGTTCTAGTCTAGGAGGGTCATGCGGCATATTCCCCCATATCATATAGACAACTAGATCGGGAACATACACCCTTTCCAATAGGAAGTAATTGGTTCATTTCAGTAACCACTCCAAGGCAGGCACATAAATTTTTCCATGATAACCACATTTCCTAGACAGTGTCCCCAACTAAGTTTAAGAGATTATTGAAGAAGAAGTATCACCAAGCAGTATTGGAAAATCAAGAGTCAAGATGCGATTTGGATCCTCTTAATGTTGGATTTCTTGAATCCCTCAGACATTTATCTATTGCAGCTCAAGATCCTACCCTCTCATTACCATATTGTGTTAGTTCTAGATGTAAATCTGATGTTTCTCGTCGAACAAATCATCATGAAGTCATGATTCATGAAAATTCGGTTAATCCAGAGTGCCTATCTCTGGATGAGAGCCACGAAAACCCTATGTATGTCCAAAAGTCCAAGGATCCAGAATATTTATCCCTTATTGGAATCCATCATGGTGATCCTATCCATGATGACATTCACTGTGAAATCCCTCTATGCATTAGTATTACGTATTGTCAATATAATTCTATAATTGATGATGTAGTGATGATAATTTCTTCCTATCATGAGGCATTTGAAAACACAAGGCCAGTCATGTATGGTGCCTTGTTATTTACAGGTGAAATACTTCTTCAACCAGAATACATCTTAAGGGAATAGTCTTTCTCTGAACCTCCCTTGGGCCATTTTTCTATTAATACAGAGAATCCACTTCAGTCAGACCAAGTGGAGAAACCATTAGTGAAATATGATGAAGATGTGTTAAAAATGAGGAAACAATTAGCTAAAGGGGATATACCTATTATGTTCTATCCTTTTTAAAATTCTCAATATAACATTCCAAAATTGATGACAAAATATTGCAATCAGGACATCCGCCCCAACTTATGGAAAACTCTTCATCATTCAGAAACCAAATAATTACCATATTATGAATATAAAAATAACTTAAAGTTAATAGGAGGGTTGAAAATCCAAATTGATTGGCCTCTCTCTCAATTTCCAAACATCTAATGGTTGAAATACATCAGATAACCCTTCAACATGCATGTCTCAATGCTCTAAAGAGGCAATGCCAGTTAATTTTTGATTCCCCATCTAGTGTTCATATCAGTGTATGGGGTGCTTATGGAGCATTGCATTTTACTGCAATCAAAAATCAGAAATGTCTTCCAAAAGTGGTCTCATGCAATGTTATTGCGCATGGTCAACCAAAATCAATTGATTTTTTATGTAATCAGATGTACACTCAAGAACATGCCTCATCCAATTCTCATATAAATCAGGCCCAATGAAAATATGTTATTGAGTTACTTTTACATCAAGAATCAAAGATTCTTGAGCAGACATCCCGCTTTGAGGATTTTAGGAATCAGAGAATGAAAATGTCTGAAATAGCACAATGATCTTAGAAATTAGTTATTTAAATGGTCGTCAGATGATTCACCTAGCTAATGTCTGAACCAAAATCTGCAAAATTAGAAAAGCAGTTGAAAAAATTTCAGCCATAGAAGTTTAAAAATCACCCCAACTTGCATGTATTAGGGCTCATTTAATTCATCATTTATGTTCATTCAACAAAGTTCAAAGACATGAAGAAGAAGTATAGGATCAACCCCAACCTACCGGGCTGGGGGATTTTTCACATCTACAATCCCCTCCTCAATGTAAGTTAGTATCCTCCAAATTAGGGAAGAAGGAACAAGGAAAGCATACAACCGAACTATCCAAGTATTCATGTTGGGTTACTGTCCACCAAACAGTTCCAATGAATTCATCATATAGTAGAACATAGTCTCATGATGGACACAAAGGAAGAAGATCTTGCAAAAATACTGACAGAATACCATCGATGCATTAAGAATCAGTAAATTTCATTAAAAACATTTCAGAAGATCCTCTAGAAATAATTCCATTTCAGGGGAATCAAATGATGAAGTTCTTATCCATAATACGGTACACACCGAGAAAAATGAAGAAGGTGTGTGCAACCAAAATCAGAGCCTTCCCCAAAATCTAGTTATGCCTTCAAATAACCAACTCCCCCCTCTCTAAAAGGTATCTAACAAGGGGAAAGGGAAAAGTTAGATTTCATCTCACTTTTCCACTGGGTAAGGTCAATCTCTTTATCTTGAAGATAAATATCCATAGCAATAAGATGAAATTAAGGAGTTGAAAAGACTCAATACAGAGTTACTTTGAAACAACATTTCTGCTAGACATACTCCCCAAACAGGTCCTCAACATGAAAATATTGTAGGAGCTCCTCCAAAAAAGGATTTTTAGTAACTAAAAATGCAGATAATGAATTCACTCCAATAGGTATACAATCAGGGTAGGATCAAACTCATTCTGATATCAATATTTCCGTGGGTTATCCAAGGTAGATATCAGCACCGCCATCAGTGGTTTTGTCAGTCGTTTCACCAACTCAAACTCTAGTTGCAATACCTACACAACTTCCAGCTCATCTGGATGTTCCCAAATTGATTAAAAACACAATTTATGCATTAACGTCTCGATTGGAAGCTATGGAAGAATGACATGCACCAGTTTAGCTGGAAAAGAGAGCTTAACCTGAATGGGTGGATGCAATTCCTCCCCCACCAAATTTTATGAATACCACATTCTCAATCTATAGTGGTTCAGTAGATCCCGAACAACACTTAACTCATTTTGTTACTCATTTCGATCTCATGATGGGATCTTCTCAACAATATGAATCCGTTAAGCTTAGGTATTTTGTGCAGTCATTACAAGGACCAGATTTTGTTTTTTATATAAGATTACAATCTCGATCAATTACTGGATCGGAAGAACTCCGTCAGAAATTCCTATTTAAATTTAGATCAACGCTACCAAAAAAGAACAAATTTTGATCTTACCAATTGTAAACAAAGGGCGAATGAAAGAGTTTCAGATTTCATTACATTCTGGAAATGATTAACATATTCCTTCAGTATAGCACTCCCATAAGATAAGTTGCTGCCAATTTGTGTAAAAAATATGCATGATGAATTAAACAAACCATTTATCCCTATAAAATAAACAAAAGGGTTTCAAGACCTGACTTCAATCGCTCAACATATAGAAGACTCCATTATAGAAACTATCGATAAATCTCGTGTAATTCCATCAGCTTCTGGGAGTAGGATAGGAAAGGTATAATCTTCTAATGTCACACTCAAATTGGCACCTATACCTGTTTCTACTTCAAGACCTTCACCATACCGAAGGGATCTTCCCCAAGATCATTAGTAGTAATGACCGCCTCATCAAGATGATCAAAGAGATCAAAGGTAGAAACAGTTTAAGGAATTAAAGAATAAATTTATTCTTTCAGGAATGAACAAGGTCCTGGATACTTCATCAACTACTGGAAATTCAGGATAGAGCCACAGTTTAAAACTGTGTCTATAGGTCCTCAAACCATTTCTATAGGTAATAGACATGGTTTGAGAAACCGTGGCCAAGTTTGGCATGGCTATATTCCTAGACTTATAGACACGGTAACAAACCATGGCTCTAGCTCTTCATCCACTATTCAAACCATGGCTATAGGTATACAGCCATGGTTCAAACTGTGGTAATATATTTATAGCCACGGTTTAGAACACTTGCTATACTAGAGGATGGATACAGTTTATTGCCACAGTTAGAAAATGTTGCTTTAGACCTTTAGCTACGGTTTGGAACCATGGAAATAGACCTATAGCCACGGTTAAAAACCATGGCTATAGGGTCTATAAACCCATAAAAATAGCCCCCACCCCCACACACCCCCCTGTAGTAGCCCACCCCCTGGAGACCCCTCCCTTTTGGACAATGAACACCCCCCAGACACACCCTGGACACCACTCAGATAGACCCTGGACACGCCCTAGAGAGACCTAAGACACCCCCAGACCCCGGACACCCCCCCAGAGACACCCTGGACACCCTCCGGACAGACCGTGGACACCCCACTGACACACCCTGGACACCCCCCGGACAGACCCTAGACACACCCCCCAGACCATGGACACCCCCAGACCGTGGACAGATCCCCTAGACAGCCCAAACCTCCACTCCTCTGTACAGCCACCCCCAACCTCGTGGATAGACCCTAGAACCCCCCCCCCCCCCCACAGAACCTGGACACCGCCAGACCCCAACTCCCCTTGACAGACCCCCCTCCCACCCTCTTGAATAGACCCTGAACCCCCCCCCCCACCCCACCTACACACCCCCCAAGACCCTGGACAGATACCCCTAGACACCTTACAAAACCTGGACACACCACCCCTTGCACCCCCCTGCAAGTTACCCCTCCCCCTGCCAGTTCTCCCTACCAGTCCCCTCCCCCTGCTAATTCCCCCCCTCCCCTTGCCAGTCCTGCCCCCCCTAGAACCTAGACACCCCACCCCTTGCACCCCCCTTTACAGTTACCCCTCCCCTACTAGTCCCCTCCCCCTGCTAGTTTCCCCCCCTCCCCCTCCCACTGCTAGTTCCCCCTGCCAATACTGCCCCCCCCCAAAACCTAGACACCCCCAGACCCGCTGGACAAACCCCCCAGATAGACCCCGGACAGCCCCCCCAAACCTTGGACACCCCACCCCTTTCACCCTCTTCCAGTTACCCCCTCCCCCTCCAATTCCCCCTACCAGTCCCCTCCCCCCTGCTAATTTCCCCCCTCCGCTTGCCAACTCCCCCCTCCCCACCTGCCAGTCCTGCCCCCCCCCCCCCCAGAACCTGGACACCGCACTCCTTGCACCCCCCTTTCCAGTTACCCCCTCCCCCTACCACTCCCCTCCTCCTGCTAGTTCCCCCTGCCAGTCATGCCCCACCCCAAAAAAAAACCTAGACACCCCCCAGACCCCCTGGGCAAAGCCCCCTAGATAGACCCTGGACAGTCCCCCCAGGACATACCCCCCAGACCCTGTACCCCCTTGGACACCCCCTAGAACCTGGACCCCTCCCCCCCAGACCCTGGACAGATCCCCTTGGACCCCCTAGAACCTATACACCCCACCCCTTGCACCCCCATGCCAGTTACCCCCTCCCATGCCAATCCATCGAGATACCAACCCAACATAAAATCATATTTATGGATTCAAAAACCAACAGTACCCCTTGATGGAATCAAGGAAAATAGAAACTCTGTTAATAATAGAATGGTCAAATTTGAGTAACTCGATTAAGGAACTTAAACAATAGTAGAGGAAATTAGCAGAGTATAGAGAGTTGTTGCATGCTATCCATGAAAATATTCTTGTTCAGTTCGAGTGTCTGGAAAACCTGGAGTATGTGAAACTGGTTTCAGACAGTTTAGTTTTAGTTGAGATAAAGAATTCTGGTTTGGGTGGCAGGCAGCAGAGAGTATATGCAAAAACATCAGTGAAGCAGAAGCCTAAGGTGGATTCACCGACATGTGTGCCTTCATATCTTAAAATCAACGGTGAGTCTACTACTAGTGCGACTCTTTTTGGATGGGTCAATCGATGTGTTGGTATGATATTTAGGAATTATCATGAGAAGCTTGCACAGATCAATGATGTAATGCCTTCGATATCTGAATTTAAAGATGAATGTTGGCCACATCGGAACATTTTAATCAATCTAATGGATTTGAAGAACAAAAGTTGGATGAAAATGGGGAGGAAGGAAATGGTGAAGTGAAGGAGTGGATGAATGAGCCGAAAGTAATACTTGATGTTCCTTCAACTATTAATGTAGGCGGATTCCCATAAGGAAAGAAATGGAATTACTTATGCATGGTGAATCTATCCTTTCTTTCGTAATCATTCAATGACAAAGGTGAAATACCAAAAAAGGATTAAACAGATGGTCAGAAAGAACATCTAAAAACCTGTAATCTACTTTGTACGACATAGTTTTTAAAACGAGTACCAATCCATCCCCAAAAAACTTATCATGGTCCCGCTATTCAAAAAAAATATTTCCCTTTCTAAATATGCTTCAATCTACTATGAATCTTGGCCAAAACAAGAGTAGCCAACCCTATCATCCTTTTATCCACCAGCTTAGCTGTAATAACAAAAGTTCTCAACATCACAAACATCACACCTCCTTTGGGGTCTTGGACTGGTAATAAATACACACTGAGCCATAAATCTATGAAACCTTCGAGACGTGTCTTTGCAGATATTTTTGAGTTGATATCATATCCCCATTTTTTCAAATTCTCCCTTCTCCATTGTTGTCCAAAAGGTGTCACGAGTTCCTCTCTTATCATCCCTTGGATAACTAGTTAGACCGGTGTAAGTGGGCCCCTTTTCCTTCTTCTTTATCGAAAATATCTCCATCAATTCTACCGGATGAATATTCCTCCTTGTGTGAGTTTTCGCGGTGATTGGATTCTTGAGTTTGGTAAATATTTTCATCAACTCACCAACCAAATATGGTGTCTTATCTGGGTCATTCCCTGTCACCGTGGGAGGAATAAACTCATCATATATATCTCCAAGGATTGGAGCTCCATAAATCATGTAAATGTCCCACCAGCTGATACATACAACTCCATGTGTTAAATGGAAGGAATTGGTTTCTGGGCTCCACTGACATAATAACTCTGGCATGAAATCATAATTCTTATACACATAGGTTTGGACAACCTAGAAATCTTTATAAATTCCAGTGATTCTCAAATCTTCTGCAAATTCCGGACATGTCTTTTGCACCCAATATGCCCACATCTATACAGGTATTACACCTCCTACTAAGCCGAAATCCCAACTGTTCTTCCAGCCCTAGGGCTGATCTGTCTGAGAATCTAGAAATATGGATGAATATCAGTGTGGTATCCTCTTGGGTGTGTGTGCCTTAAAATCTAGAGGATACAGTATATGATGCATAATATGAGCTTTCTGTACTATCCCATCATTAGAAATTGATCCCCCAATAGAAATATTGGCCATCGAGAAGTTGGTATAATCCTAAAACCAAGAATGTGGGACATAGTTCTTTGGATCTGGAATGTTAGCATCATGGAAATGGCCTTAGATGTGCAAAGGCAGATAGATTCTTCTAGGAAAGTTGAAATGATACATCTTAAAATATATTTCTACGTCTAGAAGGGTGGTTTCCCAAATGTCAATGTAATCATGACCAATGAAATTCATCATGTCATCAATCCTATTACTAGAGAACTCATCAGTAGTTCCAATTCTCTTGGGAGCCATTGAACCTGCCAAAAATATAGAGATATTCTTTTAAAAAAAAGTTCATTTTTGGTGTTTTACAAAAAAATGACAGAGGAATTATGGAACGTAATTAGAAGTCGGTGCCAAGTATGGCTCCCCACTTATGGCGCGCAGCTCAAAACGTACAGAAGAAGCACGGTGAAATAGAACTGTCTGAATAGAAGAATACTTGCACACTGAGAGTTATAAATTCAAAAGTTGTAAGAAGTTTCACATAATTTAAGCTTGTATATATAAGAGATGCATGTCCCCAAGCATGCCAGAAATCTTACACGTTTTAAACTTTCACGTCCAAGTCCACTTAAGAATCAACACATGTGTGCCCCAGTGCTCTTTTCTTTAACCTCTCTCTCTCCCCTTCATTTATTTACCTTTGTATATGATCCTTTTTCATTTTCAGATCCAATTCATAGGGGGGTTTTTTTTGACACCCCATTCCATCAAAGAGAGGAAAAAGAATGAAAAAGGGAATCTATAAGAATGAAAAGAGGGAATGCATAAAGAAAAGTAAAAATTTATCAAAGGCATAAGTTTTTGGCCACCTTAGATTAGCAAAAACATATTTTTCGTGCACCCTACTTGTGTAGCCCTATATGTCACGTATCCCACTTATGAACCACCATGCTGGAGACAAATTAATATGTAATTTTGGATAAGTCTTAATGTTGTATCCCTAGTCTAGTCAAAACATTGGCAGCATGCAAGGTACTTTTGAGCCCCAATTTGGTGCGCAAGTCACTTTCACACCCAAATTATTTCGCCCAAGGTCATTTATTTTCCTATAAATAGAACCTTGGGTCACCCATTTGGACAGACAAATTTCCTTTTAACCTGATTGTAGCTCTGGTCTCCATAGCACTTCACACCAGTCTTCCTAAAATTTTGAGGTAATTCGTCAACACTTTGAGCAGAGGATTTAAGTAAGGATAATTGGACTTATGTACTTTTTGTATTTGAAACCCATAACACTTGCGTGCCAAAAGAGTCCAACCTCTCCAAGTCAGAAATACTTGTGTGCTTCCCATTCCTCTCACCAGAACTTGAGTGCCCCACTTCTTGGATCACCTGTGAATTCTCCTGAAGGATTGAGAAAGGTATCACCCAATTATTAACATACAGGTTGTTCGTCACCTAAGTGAACACCATGTCACCAATGCCTACTTGTGCGCCCATACATGCACACCCTTTTCTACTTTAGAGCCCCTCCTTGGTTCACTTACATCTCACTATCTTTAGTTTACAAGCCATAAATCCTTCCTAAAATCCATTCATGTAAAGGCTTCTTCTTTATTGGATCCCATGTATAAAAGGGATTTTGTTGATACCTCCACTAAAACCTCCTCAATTATCAATAATTTTTGAAAGTCTCATCAGCGTGTCTCTTATTTGGGTTTTTTCCACAGTCAAAGGGTTCCCTCATTTTTTTTTCAATGGGGTTAGGATTCATGGATTGTTTGTGTGTTTTTATATCCACAGTCACATGGACCTTTCTTCAAGAAATAGTGTTGGGAAGTTCTCGGTTTGGAGGAGGGTCGGGTCTTGGCCCCTCCCTTCATGAAGTGATGTCCTGTAACCTCAGGTCTCTAGTAGAGAAGGTATAGTTCATGCCTACTTTTTCTTTTAAAATTTAAAGGAGAATTATCCCATACCCTTCCATGATAAATTTTAGGGCAACCATCTTGGCGTATTCCCCTATATTTTCTTTCAGGAGGTGGAATCATTGCTCTTCCTCTCTTATTTAGAGCCAAAGATCAAAGGGGAGATAGGCACGGGGACTCTTATTACCATTTACCTTTCTTGTTTTTCTTTGTCTCCATGGAAATCAATCCTGGTGTAATCCCCTGAACATCATCCCTTCTTCCTCCTATTGGACCCTTGACCAATGTGAAGAGAACAGAGGAAGGGCTTGTCACCTCTCCCACTTCTCGGGTCGCCTTGACCGCGTTCGACTTAGACACCATAGGTACGACGTCTTCCACCAGTAGAGGAGGATAAATTTTAAATTGTGAATGCCTTTGTAGAATCATTGACATCCTATTTTTTCTCACACCGAGCATGACTCATGTGGGCTTAGATATTTTTCATGGTCACAACGTTTTCACAATCGAATGAACTACAAGAACTCTTATTCCTGTTAAAACCAGGATATGTAGGAAGACTTTTTCAGGGCCTAAGCTCACTAGAAATACTCTTCAAGAATCTAATCCTAATTCATTTAATCTAGGCATCGTCCTTCTAAATAAGCCCCAAATTAAACCCCAAATCATCAAGGAATCCTTTCCAGGAAATAAACCAAAACTCATCTATCTCAAAGGACTATACTCTCCTATGAGACTTATCGAACTACATGGGATTTGATTCCCATCCATATAAGATACGAATGAATCCCCCTTGAGGTTCAAACACAAAATTTAAAATCAAACTTATTCTCCTTGGGTCATATTACCAACCGAGTCTGATCTTACTTTGAAACCCACATCCTTTCCAAGTTCCTTGGGCTACTTCAACATAAGTCCCAATATAATTTTTGACCAAGCACCTTTCTCTTAAAGGTCCTTATCACATGACCTTAAAAGGTAGAATGTGTGTTATTAAGTAGCACGAAACTATGAGGGTTTCTATTCCTTTAACAAGGATACGTAGGTAGCCCATTTTACAAGCATGATCCCAGGACCAAAAGATTATTTTCTTCTCCCAAGATGACAATAAATTCTAGAGTGCCCAACTGGGTGGCTTAAAAACTAGTATAATTGCATTGATGATTAAAACAATCTCTAATCAGTATATTAGAGGATACCATTGAAGAAACCCTCGAATACATATGTGTATTTCCCTTAATTAAGAACCTTTAATGCATACTGATGATTATAAATTATACACATGTTATTATGTGATTGTAAATTAAAAGGTATACTTATGATATACATGGTGAATTAATAAGGATTCAGGAAAATATCATAAATTTACAAAGAGATCCCCAGAGTAGATAATAATTTTCCCCAAAATGGTGTGATGAGTCCGACCTCCCATCCTCTCTACCAATTAATGTTCTTAAGTATCATAATGTTCAAACATAATGAACGCCAGCCTTTGGAAAGCAGGTCCCCTTTAGATAAATAAATTTTGGAAGTTTCCATTTCCAAAAATAAATCCAATGGAAACCGCATAGAAATAGTGATTCTTAAAACTAGAACACATGTTTAAAGGAACTATGAATCTAGAAACTATTATATAAGTATTTAATTTATCATAATTTGTTTAGTTCATTTATTTTTTTATTTATAAGTTTCAATATTGAATTCTATCATTCCAGAGTATTTTTTTTCTTTATTTTCATAATCGGTTCACTTGTTTTTATGTAATAGAGTTCATGAAAAATTGATGTAAATATCCAGAATTTAATTTTCATATTATTTATGAACATACATGGGTTTTAATGTTCGTTTATATAATTTGGTTACATGGCATGAATATGAATCATTAGATGAAATATTAGTGACAATCACTAAGAGTATTTTAGTGGTATTTTGTTAATTAAGAAATATTTTCATCATGTGATTTAATATTATGTACATATATGGGTTCATTAATATTAAAAAGGATATAAATCAAATATTATAGTCTGGTTCAACCATAAAAATTATTTCATGACTTTTAATGAAGGATAAATTGAAGAACCAATCTTCGTCGTCCATGAAGGTTGTAAATTGGAACCTCACGTACGATGATTTCATTTATAAAAGAGAGATATAGAGTAAGAAGATTGATAATGGTTATTAAACTAACATGGTATAATTCTAGAATATAGATTATACTATATTTAAAAGGATAAACTAGAAATATGAGGTTAGAAGAGAATAAAAAATAAGATAAATTGAAATTATACTCAATGAAAATGAAAGATTCTTTACCTCTTGAAATAACCTCCATGAGAACCTCTTTAAGGGAATGGGTTTTGGTCTTTTGGAAAAACCAATATCATCTAGATTTGTGGAGTGATTGGGGAAGGGTATTTGGTCAGTACATTGAGGAGATTCATGTATTATAGGAATGACGAAAAGAGGGAGTGAGGGGGGGTATAGTGGAGGAGAAGATTAATTTTTGAATATCTTGTTCATTATTTTATTATTTCCCTCCAGACCACCAATAGTGTTGATTCATGTAACCCATAAAAGTAATAAGTTCATGTGAGTTTTAATAGTGTTTTCTTATGTCATCCATGATGCTATTAATTGTTAATTTTATTGATAATGTATGTATACAGTAAATTACCATGTTTTACTATTCATAAAAAATTTGAGTATTTCAGAAAAATCCAAAATATCACCCAATTTTTTTTCAAGTTGTAGAATTCAAAAATGAACACCATTTTTTGAAAATAGTTTTCTAAATTTTATTAATTTAGTTTTTAAATAAAATTATTGTTTATTATATTGAAAATAGTTTTAAAACAATTATTTATTTTATATCACATTGAAAAATTAATCAAGATCTCATTATATTATTACATTAATAAAATAAAATAATAATATTTATTATTCATAAGGGTCATATTTATATTCTAATTAATATTCATAATGGTATGTTACTATTCTCCAAAAATTATGTTTTTTATCAGACTCCAAATATCTTACTGAACGCAACAATGTTTGTCGGTTTTTTTAATTTAAAATCACAAAGGTGGAAAAATAATGTTTACTAGATAGGTTATAATAATTTGGTGTTTTGTAGAGATTTAGTGTTTCATGCAATGAATATTTATTTCCAAACCCTTGGGGTGTTACATTCTCCCCTCCTTACAAAAATTTCATCCTCAAAATTCACATAATGTTACCTCAGTAAAGGATTTGGGTTAGTCTTCATTAGAAGCTCCTTGGAATCCTATGTTGCATTTTAAATTTTAGAATTCCTCCAAAATATCTTTACCAGACGATTCACCTGATTCCTAAACACTTTTTATTTAGCGTCATGAATTTGGATAGGATCTTAACAGTAAGATACGTTTTTTCTAACTCTATACCTTCAGAAGTGAGAACATGTGTTTGGTCTAACATGTACATTCTCAAAAATGAGACATGGAATACATTGTGTATTTTGCACAGGATAGGTGGCATAGATAAATAATGTACAACAGCTCCAATACCCTTATGAATTTCAAAAATCCCAATTTACCTGGGGCTCAGTTTCCATTTTGTTCCAAATCTTATAGTGCCCTTCCATGGAGATACTTTAATGAAAACATGATCTCCCACTTGAAATTCTACATCCTTCCATAGATTATCAGCATATATCTTTTTTCTACATTGAGATATTGTTATATGAAGTTGAATAGTATTTAACATGGCTATTGTTTCCTCCACAAGCTTAGGGACCACAATCTTCCTTTCTCCAGCTTCATCCCAACAAGTTGGTGTATGACATCTCTTTCCATACAATGCTTCATATGGTTCCATTTGAATACTTAAATGGAATCTATTATATTAGGAAAATTCCAATAAAGGTAAATATTGATCCCACATACCTTGAAATTCAAGTGAACATGATCTCAACATGTCCTCTAAGGATTGGATTGTCCTCTCTGATTTCCTGTCAGTTTGAGGGTGATATGTAGTACTCAAATGAAGCTCAGTATCCAATGCTTTCTGAAGACTTTTCCAAAATTTCGATGTAAATTGTGGATCACGATAAAAAAATTGAGAGAGATGATCCATGATGTCCTATACCATCATTTTTATAGTGTCTTCCTAGACACACCAGTGAAAAATACCCCTTATAGTGAGGAAATGTGTAGATTTCATAAGTTGATCCACAATTACACACATTACATCATTCTTTCTGGGAGTTTTGGGTAATAGAATGTCAAAATACATGGTGATTTCATCACATTTATATGTAAGAATAGGTTGATGTTTCATGACTTCTCTTTGAAGTTTTCGTTCATCTTTCACTTGTTGACAGACTAAACATCTTGATACATAATACACAATTTCCCTCTTCATGTTATCGCACCAGAAATTTTCCTTCAAATACTTATACATCGTAGTGATACTAGGATGTATGGAGAAAATAAGACTATAGGAATCATCCTATAACCCCCTTTTTAGCTTGGGTATAGCTGGAATAGAAATCCACTTCTAAAATTTCAGCACACCATCTTCACACACAAATTCATCCATCTTCCCATCGTTCACATCATTAAATTTCTTTTAAAGGTTCTCATTATTAGGTTAAGGACTTTTAATACTCTCTAATAAAGATGGTTTGGAAACCAAATAAAGAGTAGAAATGTTTCAACTTATTTGATAATTCCTATATCCATCCACACATGGTCCATGAATAAAAGATCATAGTCAATCCACATTTTGTTAAGAACTCCATGATCCTTCCTTCTCAACACATTTGCTACCTAGTTTTAATTTCCTAGGTGATAGTGTATAGTACAATCATAATACTTGAGTAGTTAGAGCCATCACATTTTCCTCATGTTTAGTTATTTATGTAAGAAGATATATTTTAGATTCTTTTAATCTATTTATATCTCATATTTTTCACCATAGAGATAAAGTCTCTATATATTCAGTGAAAATATTACCGATGCTAACTCAAGATCATGAGCAGGATAGTTTAGTTCATGAATTTGTAACTTCCATGATGCATAGCCAATAAATCTATCATTTTTCATAAGGACAAAACCAAGTCCTTTCTTTAATGAATCACTATAGATCACAAACCCATCATTCCATGATGGAAGAGTTAGGATCGCAGCATTAAATATTCTCCTCATCAATTATTCAAAACAGTCCTCACATTCTTTTTTCCATATGAACATAACCCCTTTAAATGTATGCTTGGTCATTATGTTTTATAAATTAGTGATTTTCTGAATGAAACACTGATAATAACCTTCTAAACGAATAAAACTACGTAACTCATTTATGTTCAATGGTGCAGTCCATTCTTGCATTGCCTTTCCCTTCACAGGATCAATAGATCTTCCATACTTAGAGACAATGTGTCCAAGAAAAAAACTGGTTAAAGCCAAAATTCACATTTTCTAAACTTCCCATATAATTTTCATCTTCTAAGAGTCGTTAGAATATTGCAAAAGTGATTTCCATGATCTTTCATAGCTTTGGGAGTATACCAAGACATCATCAATAAATACCACCAAAACGTTATCAAGATATTCCTTGAAAACTCTATTCATTAGATCCATGAAAATATATGGCTCATTATTAATTTCAAAATGAATTATTGTTAACACATAATTTGCATATATTGTTCTAAATTCTATTTTTGGAATGTTATCCTTCCTCATAAGAAACTTATGACATCCATATCGAAGGTCAGTATTAGAAACAATTTGAGCTCCATGATGTTGATCAAATAAATCATCAATGCATGGTAGGGGATAATTTTCCTTTATTATTATATCATTGATCTCCCTATATTCAATGCACAACCTCATAGATCCATCTTTATTCTTAACAAAAATAATAGGGGCTCCCCTTGGAAAAATACCTGGTTGAATGAATCTGTTATCACTCAATTACTCTAGGTGTTTCTTCAGTTCCATTAATTCCATAGTGGTCATTCTATAAGGGGTCATTGATATGGGTTTTGAACCATTAATTATCTCAATGGAAAACTCAATCTCCCACTATAGAGGATGTCCACATAAAGACTCTATAAAGACATCAACATATTATTGTATAATAAGTACATCCAATAATTGAAAATTCATTTCCTCACCCATAGTTTTTTTATTCACTTCCTCTCGAAGAATTGAATTCTGTAGATCTAATGGAGGTGGATCTAGTTTAGAATCAGATAGTGATGTTTCTTCCCTAATGATAAGGGATTCCACATCATCCTCAAAAATTGTAACGTACTTCTTCTTCCAAAAAAATTTTGTATCATGGTTTGAAATCCAATACAAACTATGGATTATATCAAAGTCAATCATGGGTATAAAAATAGAATCAGCAAATAAAGAAAGTTTATATGCTATAATGGGGACTATCTGACACAAATTTGTAGCAATGATACTTCCCTTAGGAGTTTTGACTAACAAATCCCTTATTAAATAAAATTTGAAATATCTAATTTTCATGGAAAACATGGAAGATATGAAAAATTTTATGATCTATAATCAAATAAAGAAATGGATAACTTTGAGGAAATGATTAATGTACCTACCACCACATCATTAGTGACCTCAATATCAGTAGTTGTAATCACTTAAGCTTTTCCATCCTCCCTTAACTTTTTTAGGGCATGTTTCCTTGACGCTTTGGAAAATCATTAGTATAGTTTCCCATATCCCTAAAATTATTGCATTGAACAATAATAGCTTCTTTCTTCCCCTTTTAATTTCTACTAAGATGGATTTTCTATCCAAATTTATAGCATACTCCTTTTTCTTTTTAGAATGTGATAGGGTGCTTCCTTCCACAATTATCAAAGGGTGGAAATTCAAAGCCTCCATTCTTCCTCATTTCCTTATTTTATTTTCTTGAGTTTTCAGCTACCCTATTCTTATTTTACTTTCTTTTAAAGTCATAAGACTTATATAATAACTTTTCTATCTTGATAGCACATGGAACTATATCTTCAGTTGATGTTAAACTTTGGGAGACCAGTTCCCGTTGGATGAATAGATTTAGGACATCAAAGAATCAATCAATATTTCTCCTTGGATTTTGTATATAGTCGACAACATTCCTTTCTAACTTAGTGATGTTAGCTTCGTACATTGCAACATTAACATCTTCCTTTTACCTCAAATTCAGAAATTTCCTTTCTATATCTGCTCTCTCTTCACGAGGAAAGTATTTCTCTTGGAAGATTTCCTTAAGGTCCCACCATTCATTTTATTCTATATCTTCATCCTCCTTTATGTTTTGGATTATAAACCACCAATAATTTTCATCTCTCGATAGATGATAAACTACCCTGAAGACTTTATATCTTTCGTTACATCCCAAAGAGAGAAATATTTTTTCTAGGGAACTTATCTACAACACATCTATAAATTGGATTGTAGTCCCATTGAATGAGAGAGGATATGGTCTTAGAAAGTGATCCAACAAGGATCCTCTACATGGAGGATATGAATTCTCCATACAGGTAAGGTTACAATTCTTAACCTGAGTATGTTTTCTTTGTATAGTTATAAGAAACTATGCACCAGTCGCAGCACCAGAGCCAACTTCATTAACTTTTTTCAGAGGAAAATACCTACACGGGACAAGAGAATTCACATGGTTTACATTACTTCCAATAGTCACCAATCAAAAATAACAGAACACATTGGATTAGATATGAATCATAATGTATAATATTAACTTAGAAAAATGCATAACATAAATTGAAATCCTAATCATGGATAACCCCTTAATAACAAACATTGTTCTTTTAGGAAAAAAATTACATTTAAATCAATCATAATGGCATGTAATGAAAATTTGAATTATCCTAAGAATGTCTCCTGGGAGTGTCAAAACAGGTGCAAAGTAAGGCTCATTATTAGGTAACAGGATACCCTGTGTCAATCCCAAAACTGTTTGACGGAATTTTAACTCTAAGGTACATATGTGGCAGTACCACGCCAACTTGTAGTATCTAGATAGGGAGGTATTTCCAAGAATGATCCACATAATATATTCCTTAAAAAAATACTATTATATTCTTGTATGTTTATCATCAAAGAGTATATTAGTGAATTGTTACATAATATATGTTTTATAAATCTAGTTTCCATGTTTTCTACTAAGCATTCTCTGATGCCAAATGTAAATACCCAACCCCAGTTTCTGAGAGACGGTACCTTATTAAATTAAATTGGAATTATTATAAGAATGTCATATCCTAAAACAATGAATTGTTCAATAGACTTGGAAATAAGATACATATATGATTTCAACATTACATCCTGAAAGTAAATACAAAACTAATTTATTCCGCTAGAAACATCCATGCATCTTTATTATTCCTGGAAGTCATTCATACTTTACTTCTTCATATCTTGGGAAAAAGAAACATAAGAAATGGGTGGGATAAAATTCTCAGTAAGAGTAAGAAATATAGTGGAAGACAACATAAACCTTAGTCATTGAGAATAATTGAAAACACTTTCCTTTAAATGAAAAATGTAAACATAATATGGTATAAATATTAGCTGAGTAAATATTTCCATAATAAAACATAATCATGCCTATTCTACTAGAGGAATAAACACATGAACTATAAAATTATTGCTTCATAATGAGGGAAATCTGTATGTCATAAATTCTGAAGTATACCATAAAGGCCTCGGCCAAGACGTCCAAAAATGATTAAGGCCTCGGCCAAAACCATGTCTCAAATGGGCAAGGCCTCAGCCTAGTCCACATTTATTTGTCTCATGAGACATTCTGATGCATCGTGGATCTATAGAGGGCCCCAACCATCTTATAATAATTCCAATTAATTCCTCATATGAGTAGGGATAAACATAGACAATATATACATTCATATTGAAAGTAACATATGAAATGTAAATAAATTTTCCTAAACATTAAGCATATACGCTAACCATTTAGAGTTAACTGGTGAATGGATTTAGGATAGCACATCCACCTTATGACAAATAAAAAACCATTAAATTAAATATTTTAGATGATATCATACATAATAATCAACAATAGTGTTTAAATATAATAATATACTCTTATAAAATAATCGATAAATTCTTGACATAAATACTCTTTTACATTGAAAAGAAGTTTTCTTTTGGGAAAGTATTTGTATAAAACCAGAAGTGAATTAAAATTTTATTTTTAAAATAAAATTATTTATTTTATAATTATAATGGTTTCTAAAAATATATTAGAGAGTTCCCTTGGAAATAGGTTCGAATTTGAGAAATTCCCTTCAATCGGGCTTGTATTTCGAGATGAATTTTTGAAAGATTCTTTTCGAGAATATAGCTCCCCTTAAATGAAAGTAAGATTCAGGTCGGTATAAATAAATAAAAAATTATTAGAGAATATATCAGGAGTACTTTTACATAAATAATAATTAATTCATGTAGGTAGAAAATAAGAGTAACCCGAATGAAAATGGAGGTTTGGGTAGACAAACACTTACCATAAGTCTAAATGTTCCGCTCTTGACCTTATGGTACTGAAATATGAAATTAGAATGATTAATAAAATAATAAGAACCTATTAGACTTTTATTTAGTTTATAATAATATTTTTAGTTCATTTATGTCCTTATTGATATGTTACAATGTGGAATTCCGTTATTCTGGATTGTTTTCTCTCTTGATTTTCATAATCGGTTTACTTGTTTTTATATAATAGAGTTCATGTGGAATGAATGTAAATATCCAGAATTGAATTTACATATTATTTATGAACATACATATGTATTAATGGTCATTTATATAATTTGGTTACATGTCATGTTGAAGAATCATTAGATGAAACATTTATGACAATCACTTTGATTATTTTAGTAATATTTTGATTATTAACAACTAGTTTGGCCATATGATTTAAGATTATGTACATATACTTGTTCAGGAATACTAAATAGGTTATAATAAATATATTATAGTCGGTTTCATCCAACAAAATGGTTTCATGACATGTAATGAAGGAGAAATTTAATCAAAAAACATTGTCATCCAAGAAGGATGTAAATTAGAACCTCACGGACGATGATTTCATTTACAAAAGAGAGAGAAAGAGTAAGAAGATTGATAATGTTTATTACATTAACATGTTATAAATCTAGTATATAGATGATAATAGATTTATAAGGGTCAACTGGAATGATGAGGTTAGTAAGGAATAAAAAAAATAAGACAAATAGAAATGAAACTAAATGAAAAAGAAAGATGTTTTACCTCTAGAAATAACCACCATGAGAACCTCTTTATGGGAAGGAGTTTTGGACTTTTGGAAAGACCAATAGCTCTTAAAAGTGGGGAGTGACTAGGGAAGTGTATTTGGGAAGAAATTGGGGGGGGGGGTCTTAAAGGCTTATAGGAATGATGAGAAGAGTGAATGAGGTAGGGTTATATTAGAGTAGATGAGTAATATTTGAATATCTTATTCATTATTTTATTATTTTCCTCAAGAAAATAAATAGTTTTGTTTCGAGTGACCCATAATATTAATAATTGAATGTTATTTTGATCTAAGTGAGATTAAATTATCCACAATTCTATGAATATTGAATTTAACTGATAGTGCATATATACGGTGAATTACTATATTTTACTATTCATAAAAAATTCGACTATTTTAGAAAAATCCTGAAAATTCACCCAAACAGTATTTTGATGTGTTGAATTAAAATATGAACTCCATTTTTTAAAAAAAAATTATAAATATTTTTACATTAATTTTTATATAAAATAATTGTTAATTTTAAATATAACAATTTTAAAACTATAATTTGTTTTATATCACAATGAAAAATTAATCAAGATCTCATTCTCTTATTACCTTAAAAAAATAAAATATTATTATTATTTAAAATTTATAAGGGTCATGATACAATTCATATTACTATTAATAAGGTGTGTTATTACTCACTGAAAATTAAGTTTGTCTTATCTGACTCCAAATATCTTATTTAATGCAACTGTGTATATCAGTTTTTTGAATTTTTAATTACAGAGGATGAAAAATTATGTTTTTTGAATAGTTTAAAAAAAGAAGTTTTTTGTAGAGGCGGAGTGTTTCATGGATTAAATATCTATTTTAAAAAAGTGGGGTGTTACAGAAATCGTATTGAAGAATTTGTTAACATCATTATAATGATGAAATCAGAATGAGTAGATTTTTTTTCTAATTAATACTGAACAACGTAATTGGTTTTCATAAGTTCGGATTTGTTAGCAAGAGGGTATAGAAAATAGGATTTAACAAATTCCCTCACCATAATAGAGAAATTGTAATGGAAAATTAGAATCAGAATCAGACTTATATTTTCTAATAACATTGATGATATCTATTTCTTAATATATGTCTGCATTATAGGGCATCATAATGAAGTTATTATATTGGGAAATTGGAATGGTGAATCATAATTGAAATTATTTTTGTTAGATAATTCATAAGTTCACTGATTTTTTTAGAGGATTCGATAATGTTAGAGAAATTTTGAGAAGCGTTGATGGATTTATAAATGCACACGAAATTCAAGGAGAATTTGTTTTGTGAAAAAATGGTTGAGAGAAAAACACTTTTAGAAGCCCGCCTAAACCTTTTCTTGGACTATTATAAAATCTGAATATACATTTTACTTTCTAACAATTATGTAGTATTGATAAGAAGAGAGATAGTATTTTAATTTTTATAGAGAAAAGTTTTCTGGATTGAGTTTTTTTGGAGAACTATTCTATACAAAATAAGAAAGAAGAAGAGACATTATCATGTTCAGGCATTCCAGAATCAGACTGAGCAATCAGATTGGGTTTTCTAGATTGAGATTGAAGATGTTCAAAATTATCTCAACCATATTCTGACAGAGAATTATTTTTATATTGAGTAATCAAACTTGGGAATAGGAATAGGAAATCAGACTGAGTGTCATTATGAATTTTAGGATGTTCTTACCAGCTTATGGGTAAGAAATTGAAGAACTGATTTTAAATATCTTGTTTTTGAAAGTTTATCAGGAAGCATCGTAACATGTTCATTACAAAAATTGTATTATATAATTTTTTCCTACTTGAATTAAATAAACAATTTTATTGACCATAGTATTACACGAGTGTATGGTCATATCATACTCACTGTATTCCACAAAAAGGATTATTTTCTAGTAGATTGTGTGGTATGGGATCATTTCCAAACCATACTATCATGCCCCTATCATCAAAGATACCCCTCCAAGGCTCAAAATGCAGAAAGGGAGATAATGAATCCCTGAGTCTTGCCATTAGTTGGCCTCGGGTTGGTGACTAGAAGAAATGGTGTATAATTACCATAATATGGGAGGCTTTACTCTTTATAAGGAAACAGAATCAGAAGATACGATATATCAATACAAACTAACTCCATGACATAATGGAATGGAAATAAAAAACCATCCCACATGCCTTTATAAGTAGAACTGATTGAAATACAATATAGTGTCCAAGGTAAATACCCATAAGAAAAAATAAAGCAATGACAGAACGACTGTCAAGGATCAGAGATTGTAATGTCTAGAGCAGTCCACATAGTCCTCAGGAAAACAAGAAAATAGTTTTATATACTCAAGGTGTGCATATAACTATATCAAGTAGGAAAAATAAAATCACCAGTGAAAATGTGAAAGAAGAATACTAATGCCCCTTTGAGAAAACAACATATCCAAATAGAACTGATCATGGTATACTAACCATATCAACCTCACTAGGTACAATCACCAAATAACACAAACCAAGTAATATAATATAATAGTAATCGCATCGATTAGGGTACCCCACACCACTTTTACACTAGTATTCCTCTCTCACCGAATGTCGTACATTGTGGATCTCCCATCCCTTTCATATACCACTGTAACATCCCAGGTAAAAAAAGAACATGGAATTTTAATATTTATTAATATTTGTGAATTAAGTATTAATTTTACTCTAAAGGGGATGATATGTTCTATGGCTTACCCGATACACAATAATGGGTTTCTTTGAAATCTTACATTACACAATAATAATATAATATTATTATTTTTAATGATAGTTAATGACTTGAAGTTGTATTGGAATGAATAAATAGAACTAACAAAAATATGAATATACATGTTTCTTAAATGTTTTTATATTTATCCTTTAAATTTTAGAGGCTTAAAATGTGAATGGATCTGATTTTAAGCATAAATACTCTAATATTCTTTAAAAGATCGATTTACCGAATTTTGATGGAAAACCCTCTTTAAATATAGATTTGGTACTTTTATATGTTCCATTTGAAAAAATAAAATTCTTTTTTAGAATTGGGACATTAAAATTTACCTTGCGTAAATTTTTTGTATTTTTCTGATAAAATTCATTTTTTAATGAATAGTGAAAAATACTGTATTTTTATTCAAATATACTTTTTAATATAATTTATTTATATGGTTATATTATATTATTAATTGGTTTTAAAGTGTAATTATATTATATTATTACCATTTAATCTAATTGTGGTCATTATAATAAATTTCACTTTGAAATTGGAAATAAACAAGTTTTAATCTTCTGATAGATATTGTTTCTTAAAAACACGCTATTTGTTTTGACAACGAGAATTAATTTTAAATTAATTAATTAAATTTCAATGATTTTAATTTTGTAAAATAGACATCATTTTTGAATTCGGGGTATCAAATATAGAATAGGATGAATTTTTTGTATTTTTCTAAAAACATCATTTTTTGATGAATAGTGAAACCACAGAGTAGTAGTTAAAAAATTGACGTTTTCATTTAAATGAAAATTTACCGTTCTGTGAATTTAATTTAAAAAATATGACATACATGGTTGTTATTATTAAGTAAATCTTGGTTCAATAAGATGAAAATAGTTTTTGGTGACAAGTAACTTTTGAATTTTATTTACCACGGGTAAAGGAAAATATGGTAATTCAAGGTAAAAAGATTATCATAATAATATAAAATTAACTTAACACTTTTAATAATCTTATTAGATGAGTCTTAGTTGACCATGGTCATCTTTGGGTAAATTCGGAGTCCCCATGGAGCAACATAAGAGTGATAATGACACTTTATTTTAATTAATTTTATTTAAAGACCAAAATGACATAAACAAATAGTTTTAATAAATTCATTTTTATGTAGGGTTATATAAGTTATCTTTTCAACTATAAATATTCATTATAAAGATAACACTATTTCCTATATCAGGTTTCAATTATAATTTTTAGAGATCAAATAAATTAAATTATTTACGACACAAAAATGATGTAGTATTTACCTCATTAATAAATGATTTAAATAAATATAATTAGAAATACTAAAATAACATCTAAAATCTATTCAGTTATTATTGGATGGGTTTATTTCAACCTTTGGGCATCTTATATTCGACTTTAATAAGTTTTTTACCTTTAGAAACTGATAATCATTCAATAATAAAATAATAGTTTCACAATTTCTTAAAGAACCCCTCTTCTCCCTTATAAAAAAGCCCTCACTTATGACTCATTCCACACACCACTAAAGCCAATTGGCTCAACCAAAACCTTCCCAAATAATCTCTCAAGATACCTATCATCCACCTAGAATCTTACCTTAGGCATAACTCACTTCAAGAAGTCTTTTTGGTTGAAACAAAAGGGAGTTACCCAAATTATAGGTAATGGTTTCTCTTAACTTATTTTATTTTATGTTACTTCTCCAACCCCTATAATATTTGTATTACCTTAATTTAATACAAAACCAGTATCCTAAATCTACTAGGATGTTTTTATGATATGTATTAGAACTACACTTACACACACCTCCATCTAACGGGTAAAAAACATGCTGTTTCTGTGGATGGAAATTTAACGCCTCACGAAACGTTTATTATTCAATTATCTCCTACCACCTATCATGGTGGAAATTAAGATGGAAATGTATTTATATATGATATATTTTTTTTTATGTTTTCTTTATTATTCTATATTTTTTATTTATATCATACCTTTATGGTTTCCATAGTGGGTAAACGTGATAATTTCATTTGAGGAAGTGCGGGCTACCTTTCCCTCAATGTTACATGACTCGTTAATACCATATGTCGGATGTATAAAGGATATAGATAATTATATTATATATTACATTATAATGGAATTATAATATACCATTGTATCATTATATTTTAATTCCATTAGAGTACAAAAAAGAAATGAAAGTAGCATTCGTGCGTACGCACGGCTTACCGTCTCCATGAATGGTGCATTTCATTTATTATCTCCAAATGTTATGTACTAATATAAACACATATATATACTGGATATATATGACATATATGATATCGAAATGATGAATATAATTCTATATAAAATGTAATCTTTTCCACATGGACAGCTTGTAATTATAGGGTGTTCATTTTTTACTGTAGTACCAAATATCGACAAAACGACCATTATTAACTTAAATGATTACATAATGTTTGTAATATGGTAGTAAGTTATATAAAAGGAATAATAAACTTTAAAAAGGGTTATTAATCAAGTAAAAATAAACTTATGTTTATTATTTACGAATATCAAGGTACAAACAATTCAATTCATATACGAGGTAAGGGGTTTCTTATCTAACTTTTAATTATGTGAGATTTCCATTGTTCGCCACTTATTTATTGTATGTGGTGTATTGTGTACCACAATATGATATATATTATCATGATTCTATTTATATTCATGGTATTATGTTATTAATTTTTTGGTTATTAACTTTTGGTCATACGACTCGATTGATTACGACATGGTAAGGGGTTTTCACCTCACTTTTTTTTCCCATCAGATTCATGCTATATTTCCACTATTTCATTTTGTGTGGTTTTTGTACTACACGTGATTGTATTCATTGTTTAATATAAATTAATTTATTTTTTTATTAAATCTTCACTTTACGATCCTTCTTTAATATGGTGAATGATTCATATGTTACCAAATCATTAAGGGAACCATTCACCCCCCTCTTTTTTAACGACTTCTTCTTGTTATGTATTTTAATTTACATATTATTATGTTGGGGTATGTTCTTCTATGTTATTATGGCTGTAAATTTTATGTCCATATGATGAGATACCCGTTTCTATCTCATCAATTAATTTTCTGAATTTTAGAGTGACATCGTTAGGCTGTCAAATTTCTGTAAAGGAACTACTTCACCCAATTTCAATTCATTGGATAAAACGTCTACTTCTTGATTATGTAGTTCTATGAATATTTGTGAATAAACACTGATTGTTTCACATTTAATATCCACTTATATTTAGTGTATTCTTATTTGTCACACATTATTTTTTAATTGATTTATCTATTATCTAACGATATCATTTTTATAAAGGATTTAATCTGAAATTACATTCCATTGAGACGTCATTGTCGTTAAGCACCAATTCAATATTTTGTGGTTTATATACTGTCCTTTGGAATATTATACCATGAATCCCTTTATTCTCATTATTTTATAAACTTATGATTAAATGTTATTCCCCAATTATTTTTATTCAAGCATCTCCCATTTTTTTAAAAATTATTTAACTAAAATATCATTTTAAATGTTCTAAATATTTGTTTTTGTAAATATTTTTCTCATTAATGACCATGATTTGAAAAGTGTTTTTAGGAATTATTTATATGTACATTAATGTTTTCAAATTATAATTCATTTAAAATCTTCAAAGTTGTATGGTAAACTTTGGTTAAAAAATATCTTTATTAAATGTTTTAAATGGTTTTGAAAATGGTTTGATAAAGAACTGTTTATTTCAATATCCTGATTTGATGTATTTTTATTGGAATGTGGAAATGTTATCTTTCCTTTATTATTGTGTTATGTGTTATTATTATGTTATGGTTATTGAGAATTGTTTATGTATTCGAGTGGTTCTCTGATAAAACTAGTGTGGGTGAGCCCAAGATAGCTCTGCAATGCATTGGGTAACATGACAGAGGTAAAAATTAATGTTTCTCCTAAGGGATTTATGGAATATACTATGATGGGTATTCCAAATGTGAATCCCTATGTAGTTGTGATAGCTATAGTGTAAGTATGATATGGATGCCATAAGTTACCTTTATGATTTCTGATTTCTATATGTTATTCATCAATCTTATTATTTCATATGGTTTGTTATGATTGAAAATTATGGTTTCATTGATTTGTATTTATTTATGGGATAATGTTTCTTTACATTATTTTATAATCCATACTGATATTTTTATGCTCATACCATGTTTTGATATTTTTTTCTACCGGACATAAAAATGAATAGTGTCATGGATGAGATCATGGAAAAGTCATGTTGTCTAAAACCTGGAACAAGACATGTCTCTTTTTTTTCAAGAGTTTTTATTTTATGAAAATTGGATACTGAGTAGTAGTGTCTCCATGTAATATTCATGTTGTTATGTTATAGTTATGGCCTAATTCTCTAAAACTCTCAACCTGAAAAGATCCTCAATGTGAATTCTTGAAAAAAATCAAGATTATGTAATGTTTAAGGCTGGGTCCTTATAGTTAGAATCAGATATTGGTTTAGATAACTTTAGAGGTTAGGGTATTATTTAAGCATAAGTGACATAACCATAATGTTTAGGATTTTATAAAGTCACAGTTTTTTTAATAAAGTTAATTAGTTTAAGATAACAAGAATAAGTATATCTTGGTATTTACCCTCCTTCTAAGATATTATATGATGATTATATTGATATACCCATACATACAAATTTGGTTTTAGTAAATGGTTGGATCTAGTCGGAACCAAAGTAACAGTGGATGTAAATAAAACTTTGATGGTTTTCTAAATGAGCAAGCAAATGAAATGGGATCTGCAATGAGAATTCTTGTGGTTATTCTCAACCAACTATCTGGAGTAGTGATTGACAACTTGAACCTTCTGGATTTTTATAAGGTATCATCTTTGTGAGAAACAAATACCCACAGAGGTTCAGGTTATAATCATAAAGGTAAGTATATTTGAAAAAATATGAAAAGCCCAGACCCTAGTTACCCAGAGTCGGTGCATTATTACATAACATTGGAATGATCACAAAAGATCAAGTCTCGAATGATCGATTAGTTCATTAGCCTTGGAAATAGTAGATATATTCATAAGTATTACATTACATAATAAAGAAAAAAAAATTACAACAACATCTTGTCTTCATATCCCCTCATACTATCCCGGCAGGTCATTCATAAAATACTTCTTCACATCCTGGAAAAAATAAAACCTTGAAATGGGTGAGCTCAGATGCTCAGTAAGGATTACAATATAACGGAAACTATCATATATAAACATAAACATTAAAGGAAATGTATAACTAAAAAATCCTTTTAACCATGAACATTATAATATCATGGAAAAAATAAAATTAAATAATATCATTTACTTATTCACATGGATATTCTACTAGTCGAATAATCACATGTAATATTAATAACCACTTTCATAATGACGGAATGCATAATTCTATACTATCATAACCACATAGTCTAGGCCTTGTTCTAAGACTACTAATAAGAATTTGTCAAGACCTTGTGCCCAGACACTAGTTTGTCTCATGAGACCTACTGATGGATCAAGGAGCTGTAGTGGGCTCAACCCATCACTTACTAAGTCTAATGCATTCCTCATATGAACAGGTTTAAACATAACATAAATATTCGTATTAAAACTAGCATACGAAATGGAAATACATTAACCATAAATGATGATTGGTATAAAAATAACACATCCACAGTAAAAAATATCACAAAAACTTGAATACAAATGGATGTTTTGTATCATAATAAATCAACTTCAAATTAGCTGAAAATCCATCAAAGGATGTTGACATATATGAAATCAAAACTATTTGAGAGAAATATCTATTTTTTTGAAATAATTTAAAAGTCAAATAATTATAAATTAAAACATTTACATTGAAAATATTCATATAAGCATGTAAGGGAAACGTCAACGATTTTATAATGGTAGAAAATAAATGCACCCGTCGTATAAGTGAAAAAAACATACTTACCTTAATTTTGTCGAAAATGATAAAAGTACCTTGTTTGGAAAACGACAAAATTATTCCATTATAAGAATCATATAAAAAGTAAAAAAAGGGTATAAATTAATTTAACCCATAGTCTGTAAAATAGTAATAATGATTTGAAATACATTTTTAAGAAACATGGATGTGAATGATAAAGAGGTCTAAGTAGATAATTACGTATTAAAAACCTCAGATAATGAAGAAATTGTGAAATAAACACATACCTTGTACTATTACTTGGATGAGGGTAGGTTAACCTCTTGTATAATGGTGAAATAATTGTTATTAAATTATAAAATAATCATATACATTAATATGATATTATATATGATCTTTTAACATTGCTTTGTTAATAATATCTTAGTATTATCATCATTTCGGGTGTTCACTTACTCGTTTTTTTATATGATTTGTTACGAAAGACGTGTTTGTTATGGATAGGTTTTATCTTATTCATATACAGAATGATATCAAGTCCTTAAACATTACTTTTAATCATCAAATTATAATTAGTCTTGAAAGGGTACGATGGGGAATGAATCTCATCACGTTCGTGGAGACGGTTGTCCGTACGTACGCACGAGCGAAAATATCATATTTTGATATTAAAATAATATATAATTGGATGGTATATCATATATACAGAATAATTATCATGTTATATTTATTTTTTACATCAATTACGCATCATTATCATACCCATCCAAATAATAATGTTTTGAATAACAATTACACCACGACGTGGAGATGGTAATCCTTATGTACGCACGTATGGTGACATGTCATTAAAAGGATGTATAGAATACTGAATATGGTTGTACATATTTATAATAACATAACAGTATGTAGAAGATACTGGATTTATTATTTTAGAATTGAAATAATGAAGAAAGAATATGTTGAAGAAGAAAGGAACTTAAAAGAGGGTGGTGAAAACAATACCTCTTCTTCGGGTTATTCCTTTTGATTTGATCAAACGGTCTCCTTAGGTTGTTTTTCTGATCAAACTAAGGCCTCTAGGTTTAAGTGAGGGAAGTTGAGAGAATATTTGTGCAGGGGTTGGCCGAGCCAAAATGCCTTGAAGGTTTGAATTAGAGAGAAGGGGGAGTGCCCTTTGATTATAGGGGTGAGTGGCACCTTATGAAAATCTAGAAATATAATTTCATAATATATTCATATTTGGTATATAGGGGCTCAAAAGTTTATTATTTAAAGGCTAAGGAAGTGATGGTTCTAAATTCATTCAACCAATAAATTTTAGTCAGGTTTGTGCCACTATATTGACTTTATCATTTATATTTAACTCTTAGTTAAATAGTTTGAAATTTACCATGTCTCTTTGTATTTTTATATTATATAGCCAATAAACTTACTATAAACATCAAAGAGACCTCCAAGTTGTCCATTAATAATACACCTATCATTATATAATTCATTTGGCCGATCCTTATATTTTTAAGAATATAATTTAAATTAATAATATAATATTTGTTTTAAAAACTCAATTATTCCAATTTTGACACTATTTAATAATTTTTTTTTTAAAGTCTTAAAAACTTTATTAATTCGAACCAAAATCATTCAAGCAGTCCTAAAAAATAATATTCGTGGATGTCAGCAAAACATTCAAATTATTTTTATTTTAGCATTTATAATACCAATTATTTGATTCTCTCATTAATTAGGAAAATACTACATCATTATTTTGTCATAAATTTATTTTCTTATTAAATGTCTAAAAATTATAAATAAAATACCATTATGTAGAAAACATTTTTATATTTCTGTTGAATATTTATAGTCTAAAATATATCATATATAACCCTATGAAAAAATTGTTTTTCTAAAAGATATATGCTTATGTCATTTTTTTATTTACTTTAACTTAATTAATTAAAAGTTTCATTATCACTTACAAGTGCTTCCATGGGGTCCCAAAATTTACCCAATGATGGATATTGTTGGAAATGTATCAAAAAATAAGGTTAGGACACGTTTTAGGGTAAATTTATATTATTATAATTTAATTTTTTACCCTTATTTACTGGATTTACCCTTTATCCATGGTAAAAAAAAATTACAAAAATAATTATTTAAAATGTATAAAAATAAAAGTTAATTATTTACACAATTTGGACCTCATGATTCTAAATATGGAATCCTTTTTTCTTAATTCAAAACATAGAAGTGGCAGATATTAATTTAAAATTAATTTTCGTTGTTAAAACAAAAAACGTGTTTTTAAAAGATAATAACTATCAAAAGATTTCTACTTGCTTATATCCAGTTTAAATGTAAAATTATGTCCAATGTCCGACATTGGGTTAAATGGTAAAAATATAATCTATTTATAGTCTAAAATCACTCAAATTTTTAATTTATGAGTATTAATTTTTTTTGATTAAAAAAGTTGTTTTTAATTAAAATTTATAATTCTCACTATTCATCAAAATATGAAAGTTATCCGAAAAGTACAAAAACATTACCCTAAGCTAATTTTGATATTCAGAATCCAAAAATGAAGTCCATTTTGAAAGATAAAATGTATAGAATTTCAAAAGGTGGGTATTACTATTCATAAGGGCTTGTTTGATTGGTTGTGGTGTGTGTTATAAGTCGAAGTTGCATACAACACACACTACTGTATTATTCAAATAGAAGCAACTGTGGAAGTTTGGGGTGTTACAATGTCCTCTCCATCAAATAATTTCATTATCAAAATTTCTAGAATACTACAGCATGAAAAGACACGGGTGGTTCTTCATCATGAGTTCCTCAGGTTCCCACGTTGCCTCTTCCATCTTGTGGTTTCTCTATTGAACTTTTACCAGATGAGTCGCCCAGTTTCGCAACACATGTTCTCTAGTATCAAAAATCCTAACAGGATTTTCGCAATAAGACAGATCAGGTTCTAGTTCTACTTCCTCATAAGTGATTACATGCATTGGGTCAAGCATGTATTTTCTCAATAGTTATACGTGGAACACATCGTGAACTTTGGAAATACATGGTGGCGTTTCTAAATGGTAAGTTATGACCCCAATTCGTTCTAGAATTTAGAAAGGTCCAATTTACCAGGACTCAGTTTTCCCTTCTTACTAAAATGTATAACTCCCTTCCATGGAGATACCTTCATGAAAACATTATCTCCTACCTAAAATTCTAAATCCTTCCTTCAGTTATCAGCATAGATCTTCTGCCTAATTTGAGATGCTTTGATGTGGTTCTGGATTACCTTCACCTTTTCCATCATTTCCTCCACCAGTTTTGGGCCTACGAGTTTTCTTTCACCAACGTCATCCCAACACGTTGGTGTGTGAAATCTCTTTCTGTATAACGCTTCATATGGTGCCATCCAAATACTTGAATGGAATCTATTGTAATAGGAAAATTCCAAAATAGGTAAATATTGATCCCAAATACCCTGAAAGTCAAGTCAGCCAGATCTCAACATGTATTCTAAGGTTTGAATAGTTTGTTCTGATTTTCCATCTGTTTGAGGGTGGTAAGTAGTGCTCAAACGAAGTTCAGTACCCAAGAACTTCTAAATAATTTTCCAGAATCTTGATGTAAAACGTGGATGATGATTATAAACAATCGATATGTGTACTCCATGAAGCCTCAAAACATAATTTATATATAATATTTCTAGACGTTCAAGTGGTAAATCGTCCCTTATAGAAAGAGAATGTGCTGACTTGGTAAGATGATCAACAATGATCCATATTGAATCATTCCTTCTAGGAGTCTTTGGTAGTCCCATGACAATGTTCATCGTGATATTATCCCAGTCCCACTCAGGTATTATAAGAGGTTGCATGAATCCTCTAAGTTGTTTCTTTCCATCTTTCACTTGTTAGAAAACTATAAATCTTGTCCCAAAATCACCAATATCCCTCTTCATGTTGTCCCACCAAAAATGTTCATTCAAATATCCATAAATTTTGGTGCTCCCAGGGTGTATAGAGAAATTGGAACTATGAGCATCATCCAACAATTCACTTTTCATATCAGGTATATCAGGAACACAAAGTCTCTTCCCAAATTTCAAGATTCCATCTTCATATAAAAATTCACTCAATTTTCCATCATTCACATCTTTAATCTTCTTTTGAAACTCTTCATCATCGGTCTGAGAACTCTTTAACCTTTCTAGTAATGATGTTTTGGAAACTATTTGAAAATTAATGATGTTTCACCTTCCATGGTGATTCTCATATCCATCCTTACTAGATCCATGAAAATAGGATCCCTCTGAACTCTCATCTTGTTCAAAACTCCATGATATTTTCTAATCAAAGCATCTGCCACCTTATTTTCCTTCCCCATGTGGTAGTGTATTTTGAAATCATAATACTTGAGTAGTTCAAGCCATCTCCTTTTCCTGATGTTGAGTTCTTTCTGTGAGAAAATATACTTCAAACTCTTGTGATCATTATAAATCTCACATTTTTCACCATAGAGATAGTGTCTTCAAATATTAAAAGCAAAGGATACAGCTGATAACTCAAGATCATGAGTAGGATAGTTCTGCTCATGAATTTTCAGCTATCGTGATGCATAAGCAATAACCCTGTCATTCTTCCTAAGAACACAACCAATTATTTTCATGGATGTATCACTACAAATAACAAACCCATTATTCCCCGATGGTAGAGTCAATAGGGGAGCATTTAATAATATTTTCTTCAGTTCATAGAAACATTCTTCACACTCTTTTTTCCAAACAAATTTAACCTCATTACGTGTGAGATTTGTTAATGGGTTAGCCAACCGGGAAAAATTCTGGATAAAACGTCGATAATAACCTACTAAACCAATAAAACTGCATACCTCAGTTATACTCGTCGGTGTTGGCCAGTCATGGATTTATCATGTCTTAGAAGGATCAACAGAAATTCCATTCGTAGAGACAATATAGCCATGAAAAGAAATCTCTTGAAGACATAATTCACACTTGCTAAACATCCCATATAATTCAAGTCTTCTCAGAGTCTTCAATATAATGCGAAAGCGATTTTTATGATCTTCATAGCTTTTGGAGTATACCATGATATCATCCATAAATACCACTACAAAGTCATCAATATATTCCTTGAAAACACTGTTCACTAGATCCATGAAAACAGAGTGTGCATTAGTCATCCCAAAAGGCATTACTATAAACTCGTAATGCCTGTACCTAGTTCGAAATGCTATCTATAGAATTTCTTCCATATTCACACATAACTGTTGGTATCCAGATCGAAGGTCAATCTCTGAAAATTATTTAGCTCCATGCAGTTGGTCAAATAAATCATCAATGTGAGGTTGGGGAAACTTGTTAATAATTGTAATAGCATTGGTTTCCCTGTAGTAGATACATAACCTCCTAGATCCATGTTTCTTCTTAACAAAAATTATAGGGGCTCCCCATGGAGAAACACTAGGGTGAAGAAATCCTTTATTACTCAATTTCTCTAGTTGTTTCTTTAGTTCCACTAATTCTACTATGGCCATTCTATAGGGGGTCTTTGATATGGGCCTTGAACCAGGAATTAAATCAATGGAAAACTCAATTTCTCGTTCTAAAGGATGTCCAGGTAATTATTCCATAAACACATCTACATATTCTTTCACAACAGTTACATCCTCTATTTAAACATTCCTTTACTCTCCCATGGTTATTTCATTCTCTTCCTTCCCAATAATTGAATTTAGATTAGCTACTGTTTGTGGATCTAGATAAGAATTGGGTGGGGATGATTTTCTCTAAAGATAAGGTGTTCCTTATCATCATCAACAAAAATCGTAACCTCTTCTTTTTACAATAAATCGTCACATCATGGTCCGAAAGGCAATATATACCGAGGATTATATCAAACTCAATCATAGGTATGACGATGAGATCCGAAGATAAAGAATATTTATTCGCTCTAATGGGAATAGATTCACAAAACTTTGTCGCGATGATACTTCCCTTAAGAGTTTTTGCTGACTACTCCCTTGTTAAATAAAATTGGAAATATCAAATTTTCTTAGAAAAATGAGAAGATATGAAACGATTTAATGATCCAGAATCAAATAATTCATTTTCTAAACTTGATGAAACCATTAAATTACCTTCCACCATGTCTTTCGGAGCTTCTACCTCATACGTAGTGATAGTATAAGCTTGGCCTCGATCCCTTGGACTTTTCTTTGGTATGTTCCCCTAACGCTAAGGACATTCATTTGCATAATGTCTCAACTCCCTCAATTGTAGCATTGAACATCGGTAGCTTATTTCTTCCCCTTGAAATCATGATCATGGTGGACTTTTTCACCACACTTGTAACAAACTCCAATTCCCATCAAGAAAGTACCAGAGTGTTTCTTCCCACATTTACTACAATATGGATATTCAACTTTTCCCTTCTTCCCATTATTTCCATTTTTGGAGTGATCAGCAGATATCTTCTTCTCATTCTTTGCTTTAAAGTCAAAATACTTAGAGAATTCCTTTTCTATATTTATAGCACCTGAGACAATATCTTCATACGATGAGAAGGATGGTGAGACTAAAGCTCGACGGAGAAATGGTTTTAACCCATTAATGAAACGATCAATCTTACTTGTTAGGTTACATATATAATCTGCAACATGCCTTGCTAACCATGTAAAGTTAGACTCATACTTTGCAACATTATCGTCCTCCTTTTTCCTTAGACTCGGAAATTTCCTTTCCATATCTACTCGATGGTCATGAGGAAATTATTTTTCTAAGAAAATATCTTTAAACTACCTCCATTCCATATTTGATACTTCATCATCTTCCTTCGTGTTTTGAATCAATAACCACCATTGATCAGCATCTCCAGTGAGGCGGTAAACTACCATGACATCTTTTTCCCTTTCAGTACTCCCCAATTTTTGGAATATTTTCTCTATGGAATTTATCCATTACTCCGCTACTAGTGGATTTGTTCTCCAATTTAATGTTGGTGGTTATTGCTTCATGAAGCGATCTAAAATTGATCCTCCACGCTGCGGGTCAGGGTGCTCCAAATGGGTAAGGTTATTATTCATAACCTGAGTGAGTTGTCCTAATATGGTGATTAGCTGATCAGAACTAGTTGCATCACCAGCTCCCCTATAAATATCTTGAGTATGAGGGAAATCCCAACATGGAGTGTGTGAATTGATACAGTTTCCATTTCATCCACTAGGAATCATTTCTAAACAATGGTATACACTAGATTAGTTTACGAATCACAAAAAATAAATCCAAACTTGTAAAACACTTAACATAAATTGAACAGTTTATGGATATAATCCATAATCATAAAAATGTTTTATTTTAGGAAGTATATACTCATAAACCCTTCATACTAGTTTGTAAATAAAATTAGAATTATCCAAGGCATATCCCTCGGGAGTGTTGTAACCAAGAGTTCTGCAAGGCCCATTGTCGTGCACTAGTTCACGTTCTTGTCTAGATCAAATCATTTTTTTCAGGTTTTACCCCTAGGTACATTTGTGTCAGAGCCTCCTCTATATTCTCATATCGAGATAAGGATTTATTGCTCGAAAAACTCATAAAATCTCTGCAATACCAAAATTCTAGGATGTTCTTCTATACTAATCCTCAAAATCTCTCTTATGGCTATGTGTTCTAATGAGAGTTTATCTAAATATAGTTTCCAAGGTTTGTAAAAAAATCATTTGATACCAACTATAATGCCCCGACCTCAGTTACCCAGAGTCGGTGCATTGTTAAATAACATTGGCACGATCATAAAAGATCAATTCTCGAATGATCAATTAGTTTAGTCGCCTTGGAAATAGTAGATATATTCACTAGTCTTACATTACATCATAAAGTAAGAAAACTAGAAAAACATCTTGTCTTCATATCCCCTGATACTATCCCTGTAGGTCATTCATAAAATACTTATTCACATCCTGGGAAAAATAAAACATTTAAAGGGATGAGCTCAGATGCTCAGTAAGGATAACAATATAGCGGAAACATTAATAAATAAATATAAACATTTAAGGCAATGTATAACTAAAAAAACCTGTTAACCATGAACTTCAGCATAACATGTATAAAATAAAATTAAATAATTCCATTTACTTATTCACATGGATATTCTACTAGTTGAATAATCACATGTAATTTCAATAACCACTTTCATAATGATGGAATGAATAATTCCAGACTATCATAACCACATAGTCAAGGACTTGTTCCAAGACTAAAAATAAGATTTTGTTACAAACTTTTTCCAAGACACTAGTTTGTCTAACGATACCTACCGATGCATCGAGGAGATAGAGAAAGCTCCACCCGTCCCTTGCTATGTCCAATGCATTCCGCATATGAACAGGTTTAAACATAACATAAACATTCGTATTAAAAATATCGTACGAAATATAAATATATTATCCATAAATGATGAATGGTATAAAAATAACACATCCAAAGTCAAACATATCACAAAACCTTCAATACAAACGGATGTTTTGTATCATAATAAATCAACTTCAAATAATCTTAGAATCCATCAAAGGATGTTGACATAGATGTACTCATAACTATTTGAGAAAAATATCTCTTTTTTTGAAATTATTTAAAAGTCTCATAATTATAAAATAAATCATATACTTTGAAAATATTCATATAAGAATGTAAGGTAAGCTTAAATTTTTTTATAATGGTAGAAAATAGATGCACCCACTGTATAAGTTAAAAAAACATAATTACCTTAATTTTGTCCAAAAGGTTAAAAGTACCTTGTTTGGAAAACAACAGAAATATTCCTTTATAAAAATCTTATAAAAAGTCAAAAACGGGTATAAATTTCTTTAACCCATAGTCTATAAAGTATTAAGAATTATTTTAAATACATTTCTAATAAAAATTGATGTGAATGATAAAGAGGTCCCAGCAGATAATTACGTATAAACAACCTCGGATAATGAAAAGATTGTGAAATAAACCCTTAATGTATACTTTTCTTTGGTTGAGGGTAGGTTAACCTCTTATATAATGGTGAAATAATTGTTATTAAATTATACAGTAATAATGTACATTAATATGATATCATATATGTTCTTTTAACATTTCTTTGTTAACAGAATCTTAGTATTATCGTCGTTTCGGGTGTTAACTTACTCGTTTTCTTTTATATGCTTTGTTATGTAGGACATGTTTTCTATGGATAGGTTGTATCTTATTCATATACATAACGATATAAAGTCCAAAAACATTACTTTTAATCGTCAAATGATAATTATTCTTGAATGTATACGATGATGAATGAATCTCATCGCGTTCGTGGAGACAGTAGTCTGTACGTACGCACAAGCGACAATATCATTATTTTAATATTAAAATAATATATAATTGGATGGTATATAATATATACATAATCATTATCATGGTATAATTATAATTTACATCAATTACACATCATTATCATACCCATCCAAATTATAATGTTTTGAATAACAATTACACCACCACGTGGAGACGGTAAGCCGTACATACGCACGTATGGTGACATTTCATGCAAAGGATGGATAGAATACTGAATGCGGTTGTACCATATTTATAATAACATAGGAGTAAATAGATGATACTGGAGTTATTATTTTATAATTGAAATAACAAAGAAAGAAGAAGTTGAAGAAGAAAGGGACTTGAAAGAGGCTTGTCAAAACATTACCTCTTCTTCGGGTTCTTCCTTTAGATATGATCAAAAGCGATTCATAGGTTTTCTTTCTGATCAAAATAAGGCCATTAATTTGAAGTGATGGATGTTGATAGAATATTTTGTCCAGGATTTTCTGAGGGAAAAGGCTTTGAAGGTGTGAATTAGAGGGAATGGGGAGTTCCCTTTTATAAGAGGGGTGAGTGGCTCCTCAGGAAAAGCTAGATATATTATTTTATAATATATTCATTTTCGGATTCTAATGGATCAAAAGTATATTATTTAAAGGTTAAGGTGGGGATGGGTCTAAATCCTACCATACAATAGATTTTATTTAGGTTTGGGTAACTATTTTTACCTTATCATTTATATTTAACTCTTAGTTAAATAGATTGACATTTACCATGTCTATTTTTATTTTTATATTATATAGTCAATAAAATTACTATATCCTTCCAAGAGACCTCCAAGTGGTCAACTAATAATATACCAATCATTATATATGTCCTTTGACCAAAACTTAGATTTTTTAGAATAGAATATCAATTAATAAGATAATATTTGTTTTAAAATCTCATTTATGTCAATTTTTACACTTTGTAATAATTGATTTTTTTAATGTCATAACAACATTATTAATTCAAACCAAATTAATTTAAGTATTACTAACAAGTCATATTAAAAAATAAACTTCTTTTATTTCATCAAAATTTTCAAATTATATTTATTTTAACATTTATAATACAAATTATTTGACTCTTTCATTAATAAGAAAAATACTGCATCATTATTGTGTTATAAATATATTTACTTATTCAATGTATGAAAATGATAAATAAATTACCATTATATGGAAAATGTATGTATCATTCTAGTGAATATTTAAAGTTGAAAATATAACATATATACACCCATGTAAAAATTGTTTTTCTAAAAGATATATGTTTATTTCATTTTTGTATTTAAATAAACTTAATTAATGTAAAGTGTCATTATCACTTACAATTGGATCCATGGGCTCCAAAAAGCGACCAAAAGATTCCCATGGTCATAAATTTATCAACCAATAAGGTTATGACACATTTTATTTTAAAGTAGTGTTATTATAATATTATTTTTTACCCTTATTTACCAAATTTACCCTTCAACCATGGAAAATAAAATATTTACCGATGTAATTATTCAAAATGTGTAAAAATAAAAGTTACCTATTTACACAATTTGGACCTCATGATTATAAATATGTTATTATTTTTTCTAAATTCAATAAAAAAAAGTGGCCGAAATTTATTTAAAATTAATTTTTCATATTTAAAACAAAAAGCGTGTTTTTAAGAGATAATAACTATCAAAAGATTGACACTTGCTTATGTCCAGTTTAAATGTGAAATCATGTCCAATGACAAAAATTTGATTAAATGGTAAATATATAATCTAATTATACTCTAAAATAACTCAAATTTATAATTTATCACTTTTAATTATTTCGATTAAGAAAGTTGTTTTTAATTAAAATATAGTAATTTTCACTATTCATCAAAATATGAAAGTTATCTGAAAAGTACCAAAAATTTACCCTAAGCTAATTTCTATATTCCTAATCCAAAAAAGAAGTCCATTTTGAAAGATAAATTGTATAAAATTTTAAAAAGTGGGTATTACTATTCATAACGGCTAGTTTTATTTGGATGTGGTTTGTGTTAGAACTCGAAGTTGCGTACAACACACACTACTATATTATTCAAAGAGACGTGTACTGTGGAAGCTTGGGGTTTAACATCCTCCCTTATTTCATATAATTTCTTCCTCGAAATTTCTAGAATACTACTGTATGAAAAGACTCGGGTGGTTCTTCATCATAAGTTCATCGGGTTCCCAAATTGCCTCTTCCATCTTATGGTTTCTCAATAGAACTTTTACCAGATGAGTCATCTGGTTTCTCAGCTGTTGTTCTCTGGTATCAATAATCGTGAAAAAATCATCTTAATAAGACATATCGGGTTATAGTTCTACTTTATCATAAGTTAGTACATGCGTTGGGTTAGGCATGTATTTTCTCAACAGTGATATGTGGAACACATCGTGAACTTTGGAGAGACTTGGTGGCATTGCGAAATGGTAAGCTACAACCCCAATTAGTTCTCGAATTTCGAAATGTCCGATGTACCTAGGACTCAGTTTTCCTTTCTTACCAAAACATATAACTCAATTCCATGGAGATACCTTCAAGAAAACATGATCTCCTACATGAAATTCCAAATCCTTCCTTCAGAAATCAGCATATCTCTTCTGCCAACATTGAGCTTCTTTGATGTGGTTTTGGATTACCTTCATGTTTTCAATCGGTTCCCCCAACAAATCTGGGCCTACAAGTTTTCTTTCACCAACATTATCCCAACACGTTGGTGTGTGACATCTCTTTCCGTATAACTCTTCATATAGTGCCATCCAAATACTTGAATGGAAGCTATTGTTATAGGAAAATCCCACCAGAGGTAAATATTGATCCCACATACCATGAAAGTCACGTGAGAAAGATCTCAACATGTCTTCTAAGGTTTGAATAGTTCAGTCTAATTATCCATCTATTTGAGGGTGGTAAGCACTGCTCAAAAGAAGTTCAGTATCCAAGGCCTTCAGAAAACTTTTCCAGAATGTTGACATAAAATGTGGATCACGATCAGAAACAATCGACATGGGTACTCCATAAAGACTCAAAACATCATTAATATATAGTCTTGCTAGACGTTCAAGTGGTAAATCTTCACTTATAGAATGAAAATTTGCTGACTTGGTAAGACGATCAACAATGAACCATATTTCATAGTTCCTTCTAGGAGTCTTTGGTAGTCCCATGATAATGTCCATCGTGATATTATCCCATTTCCACTTAGGTATGGGAAGAGGTTTCATGACTCCTCCAGGTTGTTGCCTTCCATCTTTCACTTGTTGGCAAACCATAAATCGTGACATAAAATCAGCAATCTTCCTCTTAATGTTGTCCCACCAAAAATGTTCCTTCAAATCTCTATACATTTTGGTTCTCCCAAGGTTTATAGAGAAATTGGAACTATGAGCATCATCCAACTATTCATTTTTTAGATCAGGTATACCGGGAACACAAATTCTCTTCCCAAATTTCGAAATCCCATCTTCATATACAATGTCACTCAATATCCAATCATTAATAGCTTCAATCTTCTTTTTAAACTCATCTTCATCAGTCTCAGAACTCATTATCCCTTTCTAGTAATGATGGTTTGGAAACCTTTTGAAAAATTATTTATGTTTCAATTTCCATGGTGATTCTCATATCCATCCTTACTAAATCCATGAAAATAGAATCCCTCTCAAATCTCATCTTGTTCAAAACTCCATGATCTTTTCTACACAAAGAATATGCAACCTTATTTTCCTTCCCTGGGTGGTAGTGTATTGTGCAATTATAATCCTTGAGTAGTTCAAGCCATCTCCTTTTCCTCATGTTGAGTTATTTTTGTCAGAAAATATACTTCAAACTCTTGTGATTAGTATAAATCTCACATTTCCCACCATATAGATAGTGTCTCCAAATCATTAAAGCAAATATTTCAGCTGCTAAATAAAGATCATGAGTAGGATAGTTCTTCTCATGAATTTTCAGCTATTGTGATGCATAGAAAATAACCCTATAATTTTTCAAAAGGACACAACAAAGCCTTTCTTCGATGCATCACTATAAATAACAAACCCATCATTCCCCAATGTTAGAGATAATATATGAGAATTTACCAATCTTTTCTTTAGTTCTCCGAAACATTCTTCACACTCTTTTTTTCAAAAAAAAATCTAACCCCTTTACGTGTGAGCTTTGTTAAAGGGTTAGCCAACCGGGAAAAGCTTTGGAAGAAACGTCGATAATAACCTACTAAACCATTAAAACTGCATACCTCAGTTATACTCGTCGTTTCTGGACATTCCTGGATTACTCTTGTCTAAGAAGGATCGAAGGAAATTCCATCATTAGAGACAATATGGCCAAGAAAATAAATCTTCTGAAGCCAGAATTCACACATGCTAAACTTCCCATATAATTCATGTCTTCTCAGATAATGCGCAATTGATTTTCATGATCTTCATAGATTTTGGTGTATCCCAAGATATCATCAATAAATACCACTACAATGTCATAAAGATATTCCTTGAAAACTCTGTTCATTAGATCCATGAAAACAGAGGGTACATTAGTCATCCCAAAAGGCATTACTGTAAACTCATAATGCCCATACCTGGTTCGAAATGCTGTCTTCGGAATGTCTTCCTTCTTCACACACAATTGATGGTTTCCAGATCGATGTTCAATCATTGAAATGTATTTACATCTATACAGTTCGTTAAATAAATCATCAATGCCAGGCAGGGGATAATTTTTATTTATTTTTATTGCATTGATTTCCCTTTAGTCAATACATAACCTCATAGATCCATCATTTTTCTTAACAAAAAGGACAGGGGCTCCCCATGGAGAAACTCTAGGGAGAATAAATCCCTTATTTCTCAATTCCTCTATTTGTTTCATTATTTACACTAATTATATAGTGTCAATTCTATAAGGGGTCTTCATTATTGGCCTTGAAACCAGAATTAAATCAATGGAAAACTCAATTTCTCGTTCTGGAGGCTGTCCATGTAATTATTTCGTAAGCACATCTACATATTCTTTCACAACAGGTACATCCTATATTTAAACATTCCTTTCCTCACCCACATTTATTTCATTCTCTTCCTCCCCAAAAATTGAAATTAGTTGAGATATTGTCGGTGGATCTAGATAAGAATTAGGTGGTGACGATTCTTCTATAAAGATAAGGTGTTCCTTATCATCATCATCAAAAATTGTAACCTCATTCTTCTTAAAATAAATCTTCACATCATGGTCCAAAAGCCAATCCATACTGAGGATTATATCAAACTAAATCATAGGTATGAAAATGAGATTAGCAGATAAATAACATTTATATTCTCTAATGGGAACAGATTCACAAAACTATGTTGCAATGACACTTCCCTTAAGAGTTTTAACTAAAAATTAACTTGTTAAATCAAATTGAAAATATATAATTTTCCTAGAAAACTGGGAATATATGAAACAATGTGATGATCTAGAATCAAATAATTCATTTTCTAAACATAAGGAAACCATTAAATAACATGACACCACATCTTTTAGAGCTTCTACCTCAACAGTAGTGATAACATAAGCATGGCCTTGATCCCTTATCCTTTTTTGAGGTATGTTCCCCTGATACATAGGAAATTCATTTTCATATTGTCCCATCTGCATGAAATTTTATTATTGAACATCGGTAGCTTCTTTATTCCCCTTGCAACCACGAGCTTGGTGGCATATTTCACCGCACTTATAACAGACTCATATTCCCTTAAAGCCAGTACCAGGGTGTTTATTCCAACACTTACTACATGATGGATATTCAACATTTCCCGTATTCCCCTTATTTCCTTTTCTGGGGTGATCAGCAGATCTCTTCTTCTCTTGTTTTGCTTTAAATTCATAAGACTTTGAGAATTCATTTTCTGTCCTGATATCACATGAGACAATATCTTCGTACAATGATAAGGATTTTGAGAGTAAATCTCGATAGAGAAATGGTTTTAACACATAAAAGAAATGAACAATCTTACTTCTTGGGTTACATATATAATCTGCAGCATGCCTTACTAACCTTGTAATGTTAGACTCGTACTTTGCAACATTCTCGTCCTCCTTTTTCCTCAGATTCAGAAATTGTCTTTCCATATATGCTCGATGGTCCAGAGGAAAGTATTTTTCTAAGAAAATATATTCAAACTCCCTCCATTCCATATTTGATACTTCATCATCTTCCTTTGTGTTTTGAATCAATGACCACCATTGATCAGCATCTCCAATGAGGCAGTAAACTACCCGGACAACTTTTTTCATTTCGCTACTCCCCAAGGCGTGGAATATTTTTTTAAGGAATTTATCCATTTCTCCGCTATTAGTAGATTTTTCCCCCATTGAATTTATATAGTGGATACCTGATGAAGCTATCTAACATTGATCCTCCACACTAAGGTTCAGGATTCTCCATACGGGTATGGTTATTAATAATAACTTGAGTGAGTTATCCCACTATGGTGATTAGCTGATTAGCACCAGTTGCATCACCAGCTCCACTATAATTATCTTGAGTAGGAGGGAAATACCTACATGGAGTTCATGCATTGATACGGTTTCCATTTCCTCCAGTAGGCACCATTTCTATACAATGGAATACATTAGATTAGATAATGAATCCCAATAAATAAATCATAACTTATAAAACACTTAACATAAATTGAACTGTTTGTGGATATAATCCATAATCATAAAAATGTTTTCTTTGAGAAAGAATATACTCATAAACCAATCATAATGGTTTATAAAAACAAAGATAATTATCCTAAGCATATCCCCCGAGAGTGTCATAACCCAAAGTGCAACAAGGCCCATTCTCATGCCCTAGTTCTCATTTGATTCTAGCTCAAATCAGTGTTTTTGGGTTTTACCCCTTGGTACATCTGTACCAGACCTGCCTCTAACAGCTCATATCCAGACATGGATTTATTGCCCGGAAAACTCACAAAATCTATACAATAAGAAATTTTTAGGAAGTTCTTCTATTCTAATCCTCAATGTATCTCTTATGGCTATGTTCTCTAATCAGAGTTTATCTAAATATAGTTTCCAGGGATTGTACTAAACATCCTATGATACCAACTGTAATGCCCATACCCCAGTTACCAAGAGTCGGTGCCTTATTACATAACATTTTCATGATCACAAAAGATCAAGTCATGAAAGATCGATTAGTTTAGTAGCCTTGGAAACAATAGATATATTCATAAGTCTTATATTACATCATAATTTAAATAAAACTAAAACAACATCTTGTCTTTATATCCCCTCATACTATCCCTACATGTCATTCAAAAAATACTTCTTCAAATCATAGAAAAATCAAAACATTGAAAGGGGTGAGCTCAGATGTTCAGTAAGGATAACAATATAACATAAAGTTTCATAAAAAACATAAACATTTAAGGCAATGTATAATTAAAAAATCCTTTTAACCTTGGAAATTAGCATAACCTGGAAAAAATAAAATTAAATAATGCCATTTACATATTCACATGAATATTCTACTAGTTTAATAATCACATGCAATATCAATAACCACATTCATAATGATGGAATGCATAATTCCAGACTATCATAACCACATAGTCAAGTCCATGTGCCAAGACTAAAAATATGATTTTGTTAGGACCATTTGACAAGAAACTAGTTTCTCTCATGAGACCTACCGATGCATCGAGGTGAAATATCGGGCTCCACTCGTCACATACTAAGTCCAATACATTCCTCATATGAACAAGTTTAATCATAACATAAACATTCGTATTAAAACTAGTATAAGAAATGTCAATACATTATCTATAAATGATGAATGGTATAAAAATAACACATCCACAGTCAATCATATCAAAAAACATTCAATACAAATGGATGTTTTGTATCATAATAAATCATCTTCAAATAAGCTTAAAATCCATCAATGGACGTTGACATAGATGAAATCAATACTATTTGAGAGAAATATCTCTTTTTTTGAAATCATTTAAATGTTACATAATTATAAAATTAATCATTTACTTTGAAAATATTCTTATAATATTTTAAGGGAATCTTTGACGATTTTATAATGGTATAAAATAGCCGTACCCACCGTATAAGTTAAAAAAACAGACTTACCTTAATTTTGTCGAAAAGGTTAAAAGTACCTTGTTTGGAAAATGACAGAAAGATTCCTTTATAAACGTCTTATAAAAATTCAAAAAAGGGTATAAATGACTTAAACCCATAGTCTGTAAAATAGTAAGAATGATTTTAAATACATTTTTAAGAAATGTTGATGTCAATGATAAAGAGGTCTCAGTAGATAATTACGTATAAACAACCTCAGATAATGAAGAGATTGTGAAATAAACCCTTACCTTGAACTTTTCCTTGGTTTACGGTATGTTAACCTCTTGTATAATTGTGAAATAATTTTTATTCAATTATACAAGAATCAGTTACATTAATATGTTATCATATATTATCTGTTAACATTTCTTTGTTAATAATATCTTAGTATTATCGTCATTTCATGTGTTAACTTACTCAATTTGTTTTATATGATTTGTATTGTAAGTAGTGTTTGTTAATGATAGGTTTTATCTTATTAATATCTAGAATGATATCAAGTCCTTTAACATTTCTTTTAATCATAAAATGAGAATTAGTTTTGAATGGATACGATGGGGAATTAATCTCATCGCGTTCGTGGAGACAGTAGTCTGTACGTATGCATGAGTGACAATATAATTCTTTTGATATTAAAATAATATATAATTGGATTTTATATCATATATATAGAATCATTATATTGTTATATTTATTATTTACTTCAATTATGCATCATTATCATACTCATCCAAATAATAATGTTTTGAATAACAATAACACCACGACGTGTAGATGTTAAGCCGCACGTACGCACGTATGTGACATTTCATTCAAAGGATGGATAGAATACTAAATATGGTTGTACCATATTTATAATAACATCACAATATATATAAGATACTTGATTTATTATTTTATAATGGCAATAACAATGAAAGAAGAAGTCGAAGAAGAACGGAACCTAAAAGAGGGTGGTGAAAACATTACCTCTTCTTAGGGTTCTTCCTTTTGATTTGATCAAAAGGGCTCCTTAAGTTGGCTTTCTGATCAAACTAAGGACACTAGGATGAAGTTAGGGAAGTTGAGAAAATATTTGGGCAAGGTATGGTCGAGCCATAATTTTTTGAAGGTCTGAATTAGAGGGAAGGGGGAGTTCCCATTTATAAGAGGGGTGAGGGGTACCTTAGGAAAAGATAGAAATATTTTTTTTAATATATTCATATTCGGTTTATAATGGATCCAAAGTTGATTATTTAAAGGTTAAGGTGGATCTGGGTCGATGTAATTTCATCCAATGGATTTTAGATAGGATGGGTTCACTATATTAACCTTATCATTTATATTTAACTCTTAGTTAAATAGTTTGACATTTATCATATATCATTGTATTTTAATATTATATAGTCAATAAACTTACTATAGGCTACAAGAGACCTCAAAGCGGTCCATTAATAATACATCTATCATTATATAAGTCCTTTTCAGAACCTTATATTTTTAGGAATATAAAATCAATTAATAATATAATATTTGTTTTAAAACTCATTTATGTCAATTTTGACACTATTTAAAAATTGATTTTTTTTAAAGTCTTAACAAATTTATTAATAAGAACCAAATTCATTTAAGCAGTGCTAACAAGTCATATTAACAAATAAAATTCGTGGATGTCATCAAAACTTTCAAAATATATTTATTTAAACATTTATAATACCAATTATTTGATTCTTTCATTAATAAGGAAAATACTGCATCATTATTGTGTCATAAATATATTTACTTATAAAATGTCTAAAAATTATAAATAAAATTCCATTATGTAGTAAATATTTTTATATTTTTATTGAATATTTAGAGTCCAAATTATAACATATATAACCCTATGTAAAAATTGTTTTTCTAAAAGATATATGCTTATGTCATTTTTGTATTTACTTTAACTTAATTAATGTAAAGTGTCATTATCACTTACAACTGGATCCATGGGGTCCAAAAATCTACCCAAAGATGTCCATGGTCTGAAATGTGCCAACCAATATGGTTAGAACACGTTATAGGGTAAACTAATATTATTATAATATTACTGTTTTACCCTTATTTAACAGATTTACCCTTTAACCATGGTAAATAAAATATTTAACGAAGTAATTATTCAAAATGTCTAAAAATATAAGTTATCTATTTAAAAAATTTGGACATCCTGATTCTAATTATGGAATCAATTTTTCTAAATTCAAAACACATGAGTGAATGAAATTAATTTAAAATCAATTTCTGTTCTTAAAACAAAAAGCGTGTTTTTAAGAGATAATAACTATCAAAAGATTGACACTTGCTTATGTCCAGTTTAAATGTGAAATTATGTACAGTGACGAAAATTGGATTAAACGGTAAAAATATAATCTAATTGTACTCTAAAATCACTGAAATTCATAATTTATCACTATTAATTATTTCGATTAAAAAAGTTGTTTTTAATCAATATTTAGTAATTTTCACTATTCATAAAAATATGAAAGTTATCTGAAGAGTACCAAAAATTTACCCTAAGATAATTTTGATAATAAGAATCCAAAGATGAAGTCCATTTTTGAATGATATAATGTATGAAATTTAGAAAAATGTGTATTACTATTAATAATGGCTAGTTTGATTGGTTGTGGTGTGTGTTAGAACTCGAAGCTGCGTACAACACACGCTACTGTATTATTAAAAGAAAAGTGCACCATGGAAGCTTGGGGTGTTATGACATATGTGTCAAGGATGTGTAAAGAAACACATAGGAAAATGTTTCAAAGGGATGATAAGATGTTATAGATGTGGAAATGAAGATCATAAATCAAGAACCTGCAATGGAAAAAGTATGCATCCTGTGGACTCTAGGAATTTGAAAGAAGTTATTTCTGAGGGATCAACTGAATGTTTTAAATGTGGTGTGCATGGTCATTATACAAACAGATGTCCTATGAATAAGGTTTCGGAATGAGATCACAAAATTAATACAAATATATGTTTACCAATACCTTATGCCATTCTAATTGTTGATGAGGAAACTGACAATGACCAATGAAAGGTATGGATTATTTCGTAACATATGTTTTGAAAATATTGAATCTTAGGATATGATTCATGATTTTGTTTGAAGGAAATAATTATTTCAGAATATGTTTCTAAATAATTGTTTATGGATCATGATGCATGTTGAATGAGTATGAAGTCAACATGTAAGGGATTCAAGAGTTATGGTATATTTTAAGATGATGAAATGCTTAAAATTATTAAGGCTTTTTTGATGAAGGGATTACATTAGAAAAATTTTTATAGTATGTGTAACCCAGAAGTTTGATATATGAAAATTTTATTCAAGGAATAATTATCTTTTCTTTTGTGGATATAGTTATAAATAACCATTTGGGTTTATATGATCCTTGAATTTGAGGCAATTACAGGTTAATACATTTTGGGAAACAAAATGAAAGTTATCAGATAACCGTTAACGAATGTTATGGTTATTTTTGATGAATTTATCTCTTTTTTTGGAATTCTATAAAATTATATTGTTTTTTAAAATGGACAACATGCAGACCGCGTGACAACCCGTAGCGTCAGAGAAAGCCGTGGGAATAGAACCCACAACCAAAGTGCGACTGGGATTTATTACCTACCCATGGACTACGCGATATACAAAGTTAGTATAACTATTTATATTTAGTTAGATGATTTTATGAATAAAGAATAAGTTGATTTTGGGTTATTTATGGAAATTATTAACCTATCATAGAGAATATTTGATTAGGTTAATTAGACATCAATATGTGACTTTAAGAGTAACTAATGCTTTTTGGATATAAATGTTAAGATTTATCTAGGATGAAAATGCGATGAAATAGTAATGAGATTTGGGTTTCAATATTAGTTTGGATTACATTAAAGAATTTTGCGGACAAATTTTTATTGAATTGTCTTTGTTGATCTTTGGTTTTTGTTTGACACATTATAGAGATTAGGAATAGTATTTCTTTTTATAATGGATTATCCTTTTCAGGGATTATCTTATCATGTACTAAAATTTTTGGTTTTTTTAATGATTAAAGACATAGGAAATATATGGTTTATCTTTTTTGGATCATTTTCTTCTATAGATGATGATTCTAGCATTTTTGGTGTGATCAAGCAATCCTGAATACTCATCGTTTGGAGAAAATATGAGTTTTTGGTATAAACTAACTAAAGGATGAAACTCCACTGGAAAAAGCGAGTATATTTCCATAATTTCATATTTAAAGTAGAAAAATAATTCCTCAAAATAAGGAAAATGAACTTAAAATAAAAACATTCTCCGTTTATTTTTCTTACTGGGTAGTCAATGACCGTTTAATAGATCACAAGTTTGTGATTTTCTAGTGGTTAACTATTTCCTAATCATGTTTTCTATCACTCTCTATCAGAACGTTATGGTTTTTTTCTTTAATATCCATGTTTTTCTACCTAGAATCATAGTAAAGGTTATCTCGGGTAACCTTTTGGTTTCTTTTTCTTTCTTTTAAAGTGATAGTTTTATTTACTTTTTTTCCAATGTTGGACATTAAATGATCTTTCCGAGACCAATTTTAAAATTGCAAGGATGCAATTTCCAAAAGGGGGGAAGGATATAACATTCCCGGTAAATAAAGAACATGAAATTTTAACATTTATTAACATTTGTGGATTATGTATTAATTTTACTTAAATGGGGATTCTATGTTCGAGGGCATACCTGATACGCAACAATGAGTTTCTTTGAAATCTTACGTTGCACACTAATAATATATTATTATTATTTTTAATGATAGTTAACTCCTAGTCGTTGTATTGGCGGGAGTGAATAGAACTTACAATAATATGAATATACTTGTTTGTTAAATGTTTTTACATTTATCCAATAAATTTTAGAGGCTTAAAATATGAATGAATCTAATTTTAAACATTAATACTCTAATCTTTTTTAATAGGTCGATTTTCCGCATTTTGATGAAGAACCCTCATTAAATATATATTTTCTCACTTTATATGTTCAATTTGAAAAAATAGAAATCTTATTTTTAATTGGCCCATTAAAATTTACCTTGGGTAAAATTTTGTTATTTTTCCGATAAAATTAATTTTTTTAATGAATAGTGAAAAATACTATGTTTTAATTCAAATCTACCATTTAATGTAATTTATATATATTGAAATATTACCTTTTTAATTGGTTTTAAAGTTTAATTAGATTTTATTTTTACAATTTAATTTAATGGTTGTCATTGGAAATAATTTCACATTGAAATTGGACATAAACCAGTGCCAATCTTTTGATAGATATTGTTTCTTAAAAACACGTTATTTATTTCGACAATGGGAATTAATTTTAAATTAATTAATGCAAGTTATATGTTTTTAATTTTGTAAAAAAGACTAAATATTTGAATTCGGAATATCTAATATATATTAGGATGAGTTTTTGGTATTTTTCTGAAAAACATCAATTTTTGATGAATAGTGAAACCACTTAGTAGTAGTTAAAAAACTGAATTTTTCATTTAAATGAAAATTTACCATTTCTATTAATTGAATTTCAGATATCTAACATACACGATTCTTATTAGTAATTATAATCTGGATCAATTAGATAAATATAATTTTTGTTGAATAGTAACTTTTGACTATTATTTACAACGGTTAAAGTTAATATTGTAATTCAATGTAAAAAGAATATCATAATAATACAAATTTACTTTAACACCTTTCCTAACCTTATTTGATGAGTCATGGCCATCCATGGGAATCTTTGGGTCGATTTTTAGACCCCATGGAGCCACTTAAGAGTGATAATGACACTTTATTTTAATTAATTTAAGGTAGAGACCAAAATGACAAAAACAACTATATTTTAGTAAATTAATTCTTACATAGGGTTATATAAGTTATCTTTTAGACTATAAATATTAATATTAAATATAAAAATATTTCCTAAATCATGGTATCTGTTTTATAATTTTTATACGTCAAATAAATTAAATTAATTATGACACAAAAATGATCCAATATTTACCTCATTAATAGATGATTTAAAGAAATAAGATTATAAATATTAAAATAACATCCAAAAGCTTTCAAATTCTTATAGTATGAATTAATTTCGACTATGAGTCATCGTATCATCACCTTTAAAATGTTTTGGAACTTTAGAAACCGAAAATCATTATATAATAAAATAATAGTTTCATACTTTCCTAAAGAGCACCTCCCCACCTTATAAAGAGCCCTCAATTCTAACTCATTACACACACCTCTCAAGCAACATTTCTCATCAAAACCATGACCAAATAATCTTTCAAGATCCCTATCATCCTCCTAGAAGCCTTAACATAGGCATAAGTCTCTTCAAGAAGCCATTTTGGTTCAAACCAAAGGGAGTTACCCAAATTAAAGGTAATGATTTCTCTTAACTTTTTTGATTTTATTTTAATTCTCCAACCCCTAAAATCTTTTTATTACATTATTTTATACCAAAACCAATATCCTAAATATAATAGTATTTTTTATGAGAAGGATTAGAACTAAACTTACACCCACCTCCATCTAATTGGTACATAACATACTATTTCTGTGGATGGAAAACTAACGCCTCACGAAGCGATGATTATTCAATTATCCCCAACCACCTCTCATAGGGGCCATTAAGATGGAACTGTATTTATATATGATATATATTATGTTTATTTTTTTTATTCTTCTGTGTTTTTTATTTATAGAATACCTTTATGGTTTCCATAGTTGGTAAACACGATAATTTCATTTGATGAAGCGCGGACTACCGCCCCCTCTAAGTGATATGACTCGTTAATTCCATATGTGGGAAATATAAAGGATAGAGTTAATGGTATTATATATTATAGTATACTTTAATTATAAAATAACTATTTATCATTTTATTAATTCAATTAAACTACAAAATAAAAATGAAAGTAGCGTTCATGCGTACATATGACATACCATCTCCATGAACAGTGCATTTCATTTATCATCTGCAAATGTTATGTACTGTTATAAATACATATATATACTGGATATATATGATACATTTGATATCCAAACCATTAATATCATTCTGGAGATAATGTACTCTTGACCACATTGACAACTTGTAATTATAAGGAGTTCATTTTTTACTCACGTACCAAATATCGACAAAACAACCATTATTAACTTAAATGATTAAATAATATTTATAACATTTTAATAAGTGATATAAAAGAAAAAATAAACTTGAAAAAGGGTTCTTAATAAATTATAAATTAACTTATTATTATTATTCAGGATGAACAAGGAAAAAACAAGTCAAGTCGGATATGAGGTTTGGGGTTTCTTATCTCACTTATAATTCTGCATGATTTCCATTATTTTCCACTTCTTTAATGCATGTGGTGTATTTTTTACTGCCCTTTGATGTGTATTATCATGATTGTATTTATATTCATGGTATTCTATGATTCATTAGGTGTTTACTAACTTTTTTCCATACGACTCAACTGATTACAACATGGTAAGGTGTTTTCATCTCACTTTTTATTCCAGTGAGATTCATACTATATTGCCACTATTTCTATTTGTGTGATGTATTTACTACCCATTATTATATTAATTGTGTAATATAAATTAATTTATGTTTAATTAAATCTTCATTTTATGATCCTTCTTTCTTATGGGGAATTTTTCATAATTTACCAAATCATTAAGGGAACCCTTCACTCTCTTCTTTTTTTAAAGACTTATTTTCTATGTCTTTTAATTTACATACTCTTATGTTGGGATATGTTACATATATCCTTATAGATTTAAATTATATGTACATATTATTAGATACCCTTTTCTCTCTTATCAATTCATTTTCTAAATTTTAAAGTGACGACGTTAGGCTGTCAAATTTTTTTAAGGGGACTTTTCACCCAATTTAAATTCTTTGGGTTAAATTTCTACTTCTTGATTATGTCATACTATGAATATGTGTGAATAACCTTTGATTGTTTTACACTGAATATCCACTTATATTGAGTTTATTTTTATTTTTCACACATAATTATGTAATTGATTTATTCTTAATCTAAGGATACGGTTTTTTGTAAGGAATTTCGTCTCAATTTATATTCCATTGAGACTACATTGTTTTTATGCACCAATTCACTCTTATGTGGTGTATATAATTTCCATTATCATATTATTTCATGAATAAATATTTTCTCATGATATTATAATGTTCTAATTAAATGTTATTCTTAAATTATTTTTTTTCAATCGTCTTCCATTTTGTTAAAAATTATTTAACTAAAATATCAATTTAAATGTTTTAAAGATTTATTCTTCTGAATATTTCAAATTAATTTACATGTTTTTAAAATTGTTTTTAGGAATTATTTATATGGAAATTAATGTTTTCAAATGATAATTCAGTTAAAAGCTTCAAAGTGGTAGGTGACAATTTGATTAAAATAAAGATTTTTTAAAAGTTTTAAATGGTTTTGAAAATGGATTGATAAAGAATTGTTTATTTCAATATCCTGATTTGATATATTGTTATTGTAATATGGAAATGTTATCTTTTATTTATTATAGTGTTATGTGTAATGATTATGTTCTGGTTATTGTGCATTGTTTAAGTATACAGGTGGTTCCATGATAAACCTCAGGCGGGTCATCCTGAGATAGATCTCCAATGCATTGGGTAACAGGATAGGGGTAAACATTAATGTTTCTCTTAAGATATTTAGGTAAGATACTATGATGGGTATTTCAAATGTGACTCCATATGTAGCTTTAATAGGTATAATGTATGTATGATATGGATTCCACAAGTTAATTTTATGATTTATGATTTTTGTATGTTATTCATAAATCTTATGTTTTCATGTGGCATGTTATGATTGAAATGTATGGTTTCATTGGTTTTTATTTATTGATTGGATATTGTTTCTTTTCATTTTTTAAAACCCTTACTGATCTTTTTATGCTCATCCAATGTTTTGAAATGCTTTTCACAGGACATAAAGATGAATAGGATCAATGATGAGATCAAGGAAAATTCATGCTATCTAAAACCTGGAACTAGACGTATCTATTTATTCAAGAGTTTTTATCTTATAAAAAATGGATACTAGTTAGTAGTGTTTTCATGTAATATTCATGTTTTTATGTAATAGTTATGGCCTAATTCTCTAAAACTCTAAACATAAAATGATCCTCAATGTGATTTATTGACAAAATTCAAGATTATGTGATGTTCAAGGATGAGTCCTTATAGTTTGTATCAGAGGTAGGTTTAGATAACTTTAGAGGTTAGGGTATTCATTAAGCATAAGTGACATAACCATAATGGTTAGGATTATAGAAAGGGTCCTAGTTTTTTTAATAAACTGAAGGATTGTAAGATTACATGAATAATTATATCTTGGTATTTACCCTCCTCATAAGATATTATATTATGATTTTATTGAAATACCCACACTTAACTTTTTGGTTTTAGTAAATGTATGGATCTAGCATGCAAAAAAGTAACAGTTGATGTGAAGAAAAGACTGATTATTTACTGAATGAGAAATTGAATGAAATGGGATCTTCAATGATAACTCTTGTGGTAATTCTCAACCCACTATCTGGAGTCATGATTGACCACCTGAACCTTGTTGATTTTTATAAGGAATCATGTATACGAGGAAACAATCCCCACCGATGTTTAGGTAATAATCATAAAGGATAGTATATTCAAAAACCTATGTGTCAAGGATGTGGAATGGAACACATAAGAAAATGTTTCAAAGGGATAGAAGGATTATATAGATGTGGAAATGAAGGTCACAAAGAAGGAACATGCCATAGAAAAAGGAAGCATCCAATTGACTCTAGGAAAGGGAAATAAGTTCTTTCTAAGGGATAAATTGAATGATTTAAATGTTTTGTGCATGTTCATTATACAAATAGATGTTCTACAAAGAAGTTTAGGTAATGGGATCACCAATATCATACAAATATATTTTTACAAATACCAAATTCCATTCCAATTGAGGATGAGGAAACTGACATTGACCAATGAAAGGTATGGATTATTTCTTAACATATGTTTTGACATTATTTAATCTTAAGACATGATTCATGATATTGGTTGTAGGAAAGAATTATTTTATAATTAGTTGGTAATTAATGTTTAATAGATCATGAAGAACGTTGAATGTGTAAGAAGTCAAAATATAAGGGACTCAAGTGTAATGGTAGATTTTAAGATGATGAAATGCTTAAATGTATTATGGCTCTTTTGATGATGGGATTACATTTGAAGAATTTTTATAGTATGTGTAACCCTGAAGTTTGATATATGATAATTTTATTAAAGTAATAATTATCTTTTATTTTGTGGATATAGTCATGAAGAACCATTTGAGTTTATCTGATCCTTGAATTTGAGGAAATTATATGTTAATACATTTTGGGATATAAAATGAAAGTTATTAGATATCATTTAAAATATGATATGGTTATTTTGGATGAATTTATCCTTTTTTGGGAACGTTATTAAATTATATATTTTATTATAAAGTAAAACATGCAGACCGCGTGACAACCCGTCACGTCGGATAAAGCTGTGAGAATCGAATCAACAACCAAAGTACGACTGGGATATATTTCCTACCACTGGACTACGTGAATTCCCTAGTTAGTATGAATAATTATTTTTAGTTATATGATTTAATTAATCAAGAATAAGTTGATTTTGGGTTAATTATGTAAATTATTAACCTATCATAGAGAATATGTGATTAGGTTAATTACACATCAGTATGAGACTTTAAGAGTAACTGATGTTTTTTGGAGATGAATGTTAAGATTTATCTTGGAAGACAATGTGATTAAATCCTCTTGAGATTTTTGTTTCAATCATAGTTTGGATGACATTGATAAATATTATGGACAACTGTTTATTGAATGATCATTGTTGAACTTTGGGTTTTTCTTGGGAAATTTTAGAGACTAGGAATTGTATTTATTTTTATAAAGGATTATCCTTTTGGGGTATTACCTGATCTTGTACTAACCTTTTTGGTTTTGGTTAATGAATAAAGACATGGGAAATATATGGTCCATCTTTTGTGGATCATGTGATTCTCTAGAAGTTGATTCTATCATTTTAGGTGCGACCAAGTCATCATGAATACTCATCATTTGGAGAAAATATGATTTTTTTGTAGAAACTTATTAAAGGATGAAACTCCACTTGAAAAAGTGTGTATAATTCCCTAAGTTTTTTTAAGTAGTTAAAGAATTCATCAAAATAATGAAAATGAACATAAAATAAAAAAGTTTTCCATTTACTTTTCTTACTGGGTAATCAAATACTGTTTAACAGATCACAAGTTTGTGATTTTATAGTGGTTAAATTTCTCTTAATCTTGTTTTCTATCAATCTCCATCAGAAAATGATGGTTTTTTTGTCTTCTATATCCATGTTTTTCTACATGGAATCCTATTATAGGTTATCTCGGGTAACTTTTTTTCTTTTTCTTTATTTTAAAGTGACAGTTTTATTGAATCTTTTTTTGATGTGGGACATTAAATTATCTTTCCGAGCCCAATTTTAAAATTGCGAGGAAACAATTTCCAAAATGGGTGAAGGATATTACATACTAGGTAAATAAATAAAATGAAGTTTTAATATTTATTAATATTTGTGTATTATGTAATAACATTACTCTAATGGGGATTCATTGTTCGAGGGTGTACCTAATACGTAGCAATGGGTTTCTTTGAAATATTACGTTTCACACTAATATTATAATATTACAATTTTTAATGATAGTTTTTTCCAAGCCATTTTATTGGCAGGAATGAAAAGAACTAACAATAATATGAATATAATTTTTTTAAATGTTTTTACATTTATCCAATAAATTTTAGAGGCTTTAAATGTGAATGAATATGATTTTATGCATAAATACTTAAATATTCATGAAAATGTGGATTTACCGCCTTTTGATTGCGAACCCTCGTCAAATATAGTTTTTGTCACATTTAAATGTTATACTTTAAAAAATAAAATTATTCCTTATAATTGGGACATTAAAATTTACCTTGGGTAAAATTTCGGTATTTTTCTGATAAAGTTCATTTTTTATGAATAGTGAGAAAATAATATATTTTAGTTCTAATCCACTTTTTAATATAATTTATTTATACGGTTATATTATCTTTATAATTGGTTTTAAAGTGTAATTAGATTATATTTTTACCATTTAATCTAATGTTGGTCATTGGAATTAATTTCACAATGAAATTGGACACAAACAAGTGTCAATCTTTTGATAGATATTATTTCTTGAAAACATGCTATTTGTTTTGGGAATGGGAATTAATTTTAAATTAATTAATAAAACGTCATTGTTTTGAATTTGTTAAAATAGTAATAATTTTTTAATTTGGAATATCAAATATATATTAGGCTTTATTTTTGGTATTTATCTGAAAAAACAATAATGTTTTATGAATAGTGAAACCACTTAGTAGTATTTCAAAAACCCACTTTTTCATTTAAATGAAAATTTACTGCTACTGTGGATTGAATTTCAAAAATCTAACATAAATGGTTATTATTACTAATTATAATTTTGTTGAATTAGATGAAAAAAATATTTAGTGAAGAGTTACTTTTGACTTTTATTTACCCAGGTTAAAGGTAAATAGGATATTTCAAGGTAAAAAGAATATAATAATAATAATAAATTACCTTAAAACTTTTCCTAACCATATTGGATGAGTCATGGATGACCATCAGAATCTTTGGGTAGATTTTGGAACCCATGGAGCCACTTAAGGGTGGTAATGACACTTTATTTTAATTAATTTAATGTAAAGACCAAAATGGCATAAACATATATCTTTTTTTAATTAATATTTATATAGGTTAATATAAGTTTTCATTTATACTATAAATATTAATTGCATAGGTAAAATTATTTCCTACAACATTATATTTGTTTTATAATTTTTATACATCCAATAAATTAAATTATTTATGACAAAAAAATGATTCAGTATTAACCTCGTTAATAAATGATTTAAATAAATAAGATTATTAATATTAAAATAACATCCAAAAACTATCCAATTATTATTTGATGTATTTAATTATACCTTGAGTCATCTTATATTCTACTTTAAAATTTTTTGGACCTTTAGAAACCAAAAATCATTATATAATAAAATAATTCTTTCACACTTTCCTAAAGAGCCCCTCTCCCCCTTATAAAAAGATCTCACTTCTAACTCATTCCACACACCTCATAAGCCCCATGGATCGTCCAACCACTTCCCAAATAATTTATCAAGATCCCTCTCATCCACCTAGATTCCATACCTTCGGATGAAGACACTTCAAGAAGTCCTTTTGGTTCAAAGCAAAGGGAGTTACCCAAATTATAGGTAACGGTTTCTCTTAACTTCTTTAATTTTATTTTACTTTTCTAACCCTAAAATCTTTTTATTAATTTTTTTTATAGTAACACCAGTATTCGAAATATACTATGATGTTGTTATGAGAAGGATTCTAACTACACTTACATCCACCTCCATCTAATGGTTAAAGAACATACTACTTCTGTGAATGGAAAACTGACACCTCACAAAGTGATGATTGTTCTATCATCTCCTATCACCTCTCATGGTTTCCATTTAGATGAAACTGTTTTTATATATGATATATATTTTTTTTCTTTATTCTTCTTTATTTTTTGTTTATAGCATACCTTTATGGTTTCCATAGTGGGTAAACACAATAATTTCATTTAAAGATGTTCGGACTACCTCCCCCTCAAAGTGATATGACTCGTTAATGCCATATGTGGGTCATATAAAGGATAGAATTAATGATATTATATATGATATTATACTGGAAGTATAATATAACTATGTATCATTATGTTTTAATTCCATTAAATTAAAAAATAGAAATGAATGTATTTTTCATGTGTACGTAAGACTTACCGTCTCCATGAACATTGCATTTCATTTCTTATCACAAAATGCTATCTACTGTTATAGATACATATATATACTGGATATATATGACATATATGATATCCAAATCATGAATATCATTCTGGAGATAATTTATTGTTGACCACATGGACACCTTTTAAATATAAGTTGTTCATTTTTGACTCAATTACCAAATATCGACAAAACAACCATTATTAACATAATTGATTAAATAATGTTTATAACACCGTAATAAGTGATATAAAATGAATAATAAACATAAAAAAGGGTTATTAATCATTTATAAATTAATTTAATTATATTATTCAGGATGAAGAATGAACAAACAAGTCAAGTCGGACACGAGGTTAGTGGTTTCTTATATCACTTTTAATTCTGTGAGATTTCGATTATTAACCACTTATTTTTTGCATGTGGTGTGTTGTGTACTACCATTTGATATATATTATCATGATTATATTTATATTCAAGGTATTATATGATTAATTTGGTGGTAATTAATTTTTTGTGATACGACTCGATTGATTACAATGTGGTAAGGGGTTTACATCTAACTTTTTATTCCCGTGAGATTCATGCTATATTGCCACTATTTCCTTTTGTGTGGTGTATTTACTAACCATGATTGTATTAATTGTGTAACACACATTAATTTATGGTAAATTAAATCTTCTTTTTATGATCCTTCTTTCATATGGTGAATGATTCACAATTTAACAATATCGTTAAGGGAACCTTCTACCCCCCTCTTTTTTTAAAGACTTCTTTTTGTTACGTCTTTTAATTTACATATTCTTATGATGGGATATGTTCTTATATATCAATATGGGTGTAAATTTTATGTCCATATGATGAGATACCCCTTTCTATCTAATAAATTCATTTTATGAATTTTAAAGAGACTTCGTTAGGCTATCAAATTTATGAAAGGGAACTTCTTCACCCAATTTCAACTATTTGGGTTAAACATCTACTTATTTATTATGTAGTACTATGAACATGGGTCTTGGGGATGCACTTAAGGATACATCACCAACTGGTCTGAGGCTAATGAGCAATTGTGTCATGTTATGAATATGTGTGAATAACGTATGATTGTTTTACACTTAATATCCACTTATATTGTGTGTATTCTTATTTGTCACACATTATTATGTAATTGATTTACCGTTAATCTAACAATATAGTTTTTATAAGGGATTCTATCTCAATTTACATTCTATTTAGACTTCATTGTTGTTATACACCAATTCACTCTAATGTGGTTTATATACTATCCTTTGGTTTATTATGTCATGAATCACTTTATTCTCATGATATTATAATGTTATAATTTAATTTTATTCCTCGTTTATTTGTATTCAAGCTTATATCATTCTGTTAAAAATTATTTAACTAAAATACCATTTTAAGTGTTTTAATGACTTATTCTTCTAAATATTTCTCACTAATGTCCATGTTTGAAAAATGGTATTAATGAATTATTTATATGGACATTAATTTTTTCAAATGAAAATTAATTTAAAAGCTTCAAAGTGGTATGGGACACATTGATTAAAAAATATCTTTTATTAAATGTTTTAAGTGGTTTTGAAAATGGTTTGATAAAGCATTGTGTATTTCAATATCCTGATTTTATATATTGTTATTGGAATGATGAAATGCTATATTTACATTATTCTTGTGTTATGTGTTATGATTATGTTATGGTTATTGGGAATTTTTTACATATTGGGTGGTTCTGTGATAAACCTGGGGTGGGTGAGCCCGAGATAGCTCTCCAATGAATTGGGTAGCGTGACAGAGGTAAACATTATTATTTCTCCTAAGATATTTGGGGAATATATTGGGATGGGTATTCCAAATGTGACTACCTATATATCTATGATAGCAACAATGTAAGTATGATATGGATGCCACAAGTTACCATTATTATTTATGATTTCTGTATGTTATTCATAAATCATATGATTACAGGTGGTATGTCATGATTAAAAAGTATGGTTTCATTTATTTTGCATTTAATTGTGGGATAATGTTTCTTTCCATTGTTTTATAACCCTTACTAATATTTTTATGCTCATCCCAAGTTTCGAAATTTTTTTCTGAGGACATAAAGATGAATTGGGTCAAGGATGAGATCATGGAAAAGTCATGCTGTCTAAAACATGGAACTAGACATGTCACTTTTTTTCACGAGTTTTTATTTTATTAAAAATGGATACTGGGTGGTAGTGTCTTCAAGTAATATTCAAGTTTTTATGTAATAGTTATTGCCTAATTATCTAAAACTCTAAACCCGAAGAGATCCTCAATGTGAATTCTTGAAAAAATTCAAGATTAGTTAATGTTTATGGCTGGGTCATTATGAAAACACTACCCCAAAAGCCTGATAACAACACACCTCACCCATATACACCCTCAGTTCCATGCCCAACAAGCGCATCTACACACATCTTGATCAAAAAAACATGATCCATAACTTATTTCCTGAAAACACCTAGTCTATCACACCTCACTTGCAAACACCTGGGCGATCACATCTCACTATCAAACACTTGGGAAATCACATCTCACTCAAAAAAACGTAGGCTATCACAACCACCATAAAATGTACTAACAGAACACCTACCACTATATCCTATGCATCACCTACCTCACATGGATGAGATAGAAGGAAGGAGATGGTACCCAGTCATTCATACTCCTCACCCAATGTTGGGAAAAACACTCCGCGTGATTATGCAGGTGTCGACCCATTATTTACATCATGGGTGGGGTGTGTATTGAAATCACATGAATTTAAAATTATATATGAATAATATAAATCATTCAAGGACAACCTATGGGTTCATAAAAAAACTAACTCACAACACCTTCAATTGTTTCACCTCTAAATGAATAACACCACACATGAAACCAAAAAACTCATTTCACATTCCCAACCAAACTCATTTAAATCATTCCATTATTTTGTTTATTTTAATTACTTAGTATCAAGCAAACTTTACCAGAAAAACATTCATTTAATTTTCCATTAAAAATTTTCAACAAATTATCAAAAACAAATCATTTAATTTCAAAAAACATTAAACAATTATTCTTTTATTTATTTCATCACTACTTGGAAAATTTAAACCAAGAAACCACCAACTCACCACCCCAAAATCACATTCAAACAAACAACAACTTCACACCCCCAAAGCATGGTCAAACAAACCACATCATCACCACCCGAAAAGCCTAACCAAACAACCAAATATCACCCCACACCACATTTTAACCAAACACCGTTTTCTACAAGCATGGAAAAACATCATGACACATCAAGAGATATTTTTTATAGATTTAATAAATGAATTTTATCACATTCCATATTAATTTAGGGGTACTATAACAGAAACCAAAATCACAGGGCAACTATTTAATTAGCCAAGTATAATTAATTAACCAATTTATATTCAGTTTGATATCACAAAAACCAAAACCAAAGTAGATAACAAAACAAATATATCATGTAGAATAAAATCACCTAACTACCATGATTTTCAATAGGGCATCAAGCACATAAAATTCACAACATCACAAATAAACTCAAAGCTAAAAAATCAATGAAATCAAACCATATTTTACTATTTCAATTAAATTAACCAGTTATTGTCATTTGATTAATAATAAAGAACCATAAACCATTGAAAAATATTTAAACCCCTCTGATATGATAGAAAAAAATGAGAAAAATGATAATCCATACCTCAAAAATATTTTTTCAACTTACCGTGTACCGCAGGGTAAAGAAGAGTTCCCACAAACCACGACTACACCACAAAAACCATTGATAAAACTATCATTCACCAAGGATGAATCAAAATTAAACCTGAAAATCACCCAAAATAAAAACTAAATCACCATAGAAAATACCTAGGATGAGAATAGAAGAAACAAAATGAGAATAAGAGGAGAAATCACCACAGATTGACGACAAGAATCCAAGAATCAATAACACTCGAAAGAAATCTCAAAAAAATGAGGAATGCATCACTGGATCATCTAGAACAAGAGAGAGAGGCACTCCCAAAGGCTTTTGGGAAAACCAAAATAGTTGATACTTTTAAAACTATATAACATCGAGTAATTAGAATACGTGTAATCCCCTTTCATGTTGTGTAATATTGGGATTCCGGGTTCCGCTGAAAAACACATCCCCATTCTATTATTTAACACAAAAAACCTACACATTGTGAACCAACCATACAAAATATTTGAAACCAACATTCGAATCATTTAATAAAATTACACAAAATTTATTTCTTACAGTAGTTATAATGCACCTCCAACTTCCACCAAAAACTCCCAGAACCTCCCCCGAACACCTCCATCACTCAAAACCGGAAATGTAACTTGTCGGGAAGGCATAGACTATTACATCATATATCTCTCAAATTATTCTATCCCTTAAGAATGAAAAACTAAACTTATACTTAATGGTGTCTAAAAAGTAAACCTGTGATATACATCTCAAAGATATCATCATGCCTCCAACACTACTACCTTCCAAACATGCCAACCCAAACCACACTTCCACACAATCACTACACAACTGTATCAACCTCCACAAATCATAAAACATAACAGCTACAACCAATAAACCACATTATCCTGAACACATGAATAATGGTATTTTATTCTCCATGCCATGATAATATCCTTTATTGTTCGAATTGACTCACCCACATGGGTTTGATCGTATCACAATTAATGTGTATCGATTATGAGTCAATTCACCCATTTTCAAATGTAATTAATTTATCACACATCACACCACAAACATCATTAACAATTGAAAACAACACATCTCACAAAATAAAGGGATCCGAACATCACGTCACAAAGAAAAATAGATCAAAGAAAAACTCAATGAAACTCTATGTACTATGAATGTATTTTCATTTCTCACTCCCATGTACTATACTCTAGGGAATCATGCCTACCAAACAGACAAACCAAAGGAATGGTCTGTAGATGCAATGAATTCTTTTGATTATCCTAAATCTCTATTGGTCTTTCATAAAATGTCACTTCAGCCTCAAAATCCAACTCTCTCCAGTCATTGACATGAGATTCTTCATGAACATAAATATGAAGCTAATAGATGTGGAACACAGTGTGGTTCTTTTACAGCTATGGTAGAAATAAAAACTAATATTCTACCTCCTGAAATCACCCCGAAACCTCAAAAGGTCCAACAATCCTGGGAGAAATATTACTCAAAAGTTCAAACCTCTTCTACCCTTGTCAAGGGGAATCCATAAATAACATGTGTTCCCCAACATCAAACTCAAAGGGCCTCCTTCTGTGATCAACATAAGATTTATTCCCATCATATGATAATTTCAGCCTCTCATAAACATTATAAATGTCCTCAATCAAGCTCTACACCACATCATTACCAAGAACTATTGTCTCCCCAACCTCTGTCCAACAAAGTAGATAACGACACGGTGTCCCATAAAAATACTCAAACAAGTACATTACAATGGAAGAGTGATATATATTATTATAAGAAAATTCTATCAAGGGTAGGTGTCATACCCAATATCCACCAATGTCCAATATGTTGGACAACAACATATCCTCTAATGTATAGACAATCCATTTTGTCTTCACAAATTTGTACGGATGAAAGCAGTGTTGAGGAATAATTGAGTTCTAAAAAAATACTGAAATTCCTCCAAAATTACGAGGTAAAGCATGTGTCCAAATCCAAGACATTGGAACTTAAAACTCCATTAAACCGCACCACCTCATCCATGTTCCACAAATCCAAGGCATCCACTACTCATGACTACTTGATCACTAAGATGTGAGCCGATTTCATCAATAGATCCATGGACAAGGTGATAGTATGACATCTTCCCTGAGTACTAGGTAGCCTTGTGATGAATTACATTGATATTTTATCCCACTTCCAATCATGAAAATCCGTGGATTTAAACAAAATATAGGAACATGATGCTCGAACTTTACCTGTAGAAAAACTAATCATTTTTACACAAACTCTTCCATTTCGCTTTTCTTCTTGTGCCACAAAAATTGAGTACTTATTCCGAGGTACATATTTGAAATTCCAAAGAGTACTATCAAAGGTAATCTACGAAACACACAAATTAATCCATCATACATTACTACTAGAACAAAAAACCTCCCATGAAACAACACTCTATTCTGATCATCCTCCGTCCAACCCTCTAGATCATCATCATGTGAAACACAATCATAAATCACCTATTCCTATTATTCTCCTCACTAATACCCATCTATCAACTACATCATATACACCATTATTTGAAATGAATGACCTCTTCCACCATCTATGTTTAAATCTATGTGAAAGGATACAAACTCCTCAATTGCTCTCCATGCATCCCCAGATTCCTAGAAATCCACCTTCCAAAAATTCTTTCTCAAATGATTTCCCAAAACATTTAATTTTCATGAGGTTTGGGAGTTCGTGAAATAATAGTCTTGAAGAAAATACTTCCACCTCTGCTGCTGAAAGTTCAGTTCATATTGGGGAATGATATACCTCAATCTCTTATGATAAGTGAAGACCGCAAAGCACTCCCAATGAGGTAATTCAACCATAACTTCAGATAAAAAACAATTACTGCTAGATCTATGGAATGTGTGGAGTAGTTATGCTCATGGGGAATAACTTCTTGGACCCATAAGAGATCATAACACCTTCCTTAGACAACTGGAGTGTTGGTGAACTAACCAACTTCCCCATTAGGTAACAATATGCTAACTGACACTGATCACTCCACACAAAGGCATGGTCCTTCCTAGTCAAAGTTATTTATGAGGATACATCTTGAGAAAAATTGGGAAAAACCTCCAATAATATTCTGCATGATCATGAAAACTAGGAACTTTTTCCACATTCTTGGGTTCTTCCCAATAAAAAACTTATTCGTCCTTTGATGGGTCTAATGCCACACCCTACTAAGACACCATTCTCCTGAGTAAATGCACCTCTTGTGTCAAGAACATACACTTAGACAAAATTCCATAGATCTATTAGTGTCAAATAACATGTAAGATATATATGATAGGCTTGATAATATCATCCTCTATCTTCTGTTTGGTTATGATATCATTGATGTGTACAATGACAAAACGATCTAGGAACTCATAGAACACAAATTTCATAATCCCCGTGAACATGGTCAGTGAATTTGTAACAGCGAAGGTAATGACTTCAAACTCAAAGATTCTAAACCTATATCTGAAGGCAGTTTTTGGAATATCGCTTTCCTACACCCTCAACATGTGATATTCAGATCACATATCAATCTTAGAAAACCAACTCTCCTCAATCGCTTGTTAGAAACTATATTCTATCCTCAGAATATGGTAACGATTTATGACCATCATCTAATTCAACATTTGGTGGTCTATACAAAACATCATACTACCATCAATCTTCATGAAAAAAACACCAGATCACCCCCATGATGGAACACTGGGCTAGATAAAACCCGTGTGCATCAAATAATCTATATTAACCCTCTACTCCTATAACTTTGAAGATTCCATTTGAAAAGGAGCCATCACAATAGTGGAAACACTAGGCTACAAGTCTATCCCGAACTCAACATCCTGTTAAGGGGGTAGAAACACAGACTCCTTTTGAAAAACATCTTGGTACTCCCCAACAACCCTGAGAACCTCTACCATATCAACATCCACTTATTCGACTAATAACCCAACCAAAAAGGAAAGAATTATCTTCACCCATTGACTACCCATATGAAAATCCAACACTCCTATAAAAATCATTCATTTTCTATCCACATCTGATAAGAACTCTCCTCTAGATGAAGTTGAAAATATAATGTAAATATTAAAACCAATCAATGGTGATGATGATATATTATGGATTCATAAATAATAAGAAAATATCCCCATGGGGCTGATGTGGTCACATCATCAGTCTACTCCCCTAGCACAGATCAAACATGATAGGCGGGCTTCCTTCTAGAATTGTAAAAACCAAGGGCATGGGAAGCCTCACTAAGTCCAGATTTAGATCATGGGATATAGATGGTGAAAAAAAGGAGTATGAATATCCTAAATCAAACAAGGCACAAACAAGGGTATAAATCAAATTGATCATACCTCTAACAATCTCTGACCCCTCTTGAACTGTTTCCTCCACTACATTTAACTGACCATTCCAAACTCTTTGACCTTTATACTGATGATCACATCCACGACTATGCTTGGTTTCTGGTCCCTGAACATTAGTAACATCCTAAATTTGTACTCTACCTTCTCCACATCCCCTCGATGAAGCACAGTCTTGCTGCCCCTACTACTGAACGACCTCATTTGAAGTTGCTGATGAGGCTGGCACTGAACCTATCCACCTCAACCATACTAATATTGGGGAACCACTGGACATTAGTTCTATATGTGGCCTTAAAACCCACAACCAAGACACAGGGGCATGAATATCCCTATAAAATTCTTGAAACCAGTAGCTGTAGCAGGCCGGAAAGGAAGTTTCTGAGGTTGACTCCCTACTGGTCGAAACCTCGAAGGTACTGGCTCATGAGAGCTTATACTAACAACTCTTCCCCTCGATGAACCCTACTTGTTCCCCTATTATGTAAAACCTACTTTTGAGAGAATCCACTAGACCACTTATTCCTTATTCTAATCCTCCAGGTACATTGGAAATAGAAAAGGAGTACCTACATAATGGATAGAAGTACAATGTAACTCCTCAAGACGTCTCACATGAGACTCATCATGAGGAAACATATTTGAGTTAAAATTAAGACGGTCTTTGAACATAACTCCCAAATACCGAACTGATAGGATCCACTAATAAAGATAATGAAAATCATGCCTCTTTAATTCCTTCATGGTTGAAGAAAGGAACACTTCTCAGAACAAGTTTTGGAAGTCTTCCCATAAAACATCTTCCACCTTATACTCTACCAGATATAGTATCCACCACTAATGCACAACTCCCTATAGTTGAATAACATCTAAAGGGACCCAAAACTCTGTTAGGGCCTTTATCAAACTCAAATATATCTTGAGATACTCTACCCAGATCTCTGTATCCACATATGAAATTGTTCCCTTATAATTTCTAATGTCTTAACACTTGAAATCAGATAACATTCTCTAATAGTAATCATCATCCACAGCCAGATCAACCCTACGATGATCAATTGAATCAGCTTGTAGAACGTCAACCGTCTATATACACACACATGATGAACATGATCTATAGAAGAAATATAAATTGTAACACCCTGACCCCAGTTACCCAGTGTCAGTGCATTATTTTAATACATTGGCATGATTACAAGGAATCAAGTCCTGAAGGACCGATCAGTTTATCAGTCTTGGAAAACAGATTACATACATGAATGAAACATTACACTTTTTAACATACAAAACAACAAAAATAATTCTTTATTAACTCCATTATTACCTTGGCTTAACCCTGCATATCAATCACAATACACTTCTTTGAATCCTGGGAAAAATAAGACATAGAAAGGGGTGAGCTCAAAAGCTCAGTAAGGGTATGAAATATAGAGGAAAATGACGTAAATATTAATCATGGTGAATAATTGAAACCACATTCCTTTACCAATAATAAACAAGAATAATTTTATGGAAAGAATATGAGTTGAGTAAATAATTCTATAATAAAACATAATCATTGGTATTCTACTAGTCGAAGGACCACATGAACCATAAATATTATTTCCATAATGAGGGAACGTATAATTCCGGACATTCTGAAACATTTTTTCAGGTCCTCGGCCAAGACGTCCAAAAATTCTTCAGGCCTCGACCAAAACCATATATCAAATTGGGAAATAGCCTCAGCCAATTCCACGTCTAGATGCCTCATGAGACCCACCGATGCATCGAGGAGCTATATCGGGCTCCACCCATCACATACTAAGTCCAATACATTCCTCATAAGAAAAGGTGGAAATATTACATAAACATTCATATTAAAACTCACATACGAAATGTCAATACATTAACCATAAACCATGAATGGTATAATAATAGAACATCCACAGTCAAACATATCATAACTCATTCAATACAATATGGAATATTTTATTATAATAAATCAACCTCAATAATAAATAATATCCAGTAAAGGATGCTGACATAGTTGAAAATGATGAGTAAAACTTTTTGAGAGAAATATCTTTTTTGTAAAATTATATAAAAGTCACACATTTAAAAACGAAGTAATTTAAAAGATAATTTTGAATCAAAGTGTCCCATAACACATTGAATATTTTGAAAAGAGTTATCATTTCAAAACATTCATATCCATATAAATAAATCCTTAAAATCATTTTGAAAACATGGACATTAATTAAAGATATTTAGAAAGATAAATATTTAAAACATTTAAAATTATGGTCTTCATAAAGATTACCTTTAAAAAATCCTTAAAATAATCATTTTGAAATCATTTTTATTAAAAATGGACATGGAATATAAAAATTTCCTTGTAGATACTTACACATAAACAATTTTGGATAATAATGAGATTGAGAAATTAACCCTTACCAATTCGGTAACTTACGAAACATACACCCCTTGAAAGGAGTATCATAAAATTAATATGTAAATACAGATAAATTAATTTTTATTACAAAATGAATTAAATTATGTGAAGTAAATACACCACAAAAAAGGTAATAGTGTCTATATGGCACTAATCTCATGGGAATAATGAGTGAGATGAAAATCCCTTAGCTTGCACTTTCTTTTAGTCGAGGGTACGTTTAACCTTATATAAGAAGACTATAGTATGTTATTAAATTATCACAGAACAATATTAATATTTATGATACCATACATTATATATTTATGACTTTATACTACCCATTTAATATTAATTTCCATGTTATATTAATATTTCGAGTAATAATCTCTTTCTTTATCGTACGTGTGTTAACATGTTACTTTTGATTGTATCACTGAGATCATGATTTAAATACATCCATAATATAAAACATGATTTATATATCATATATATTTAGAATATAAATATGTGTAATAGAAATATATATGAAATGGAAACACCATTTCTGGATATGGTAGTCTGTACGTACGCATAAACATTGTTTCCGTTTTCATATAGTATTGAACGAAAGTATGTGAATAAGATATATGTAAGTACATAAATTCTTATATATATAAATATATATATCTCCAGTATAATTATAATGTCATATTTTACATACTTATTAGTAATATAAATCATTATAACCATTGATGAATGGTGAACATAGAAATGAATCTCAGCGCGTCGTGGAGATGGTAATCCGAACATACGCACGAGTGAAAATATCATTCTTTTCATATTAAAATAATATATAATTTGATGGTATATCATATATACAAAATCATTATCATGTTATATTTATTATTTACATCAGATACACATCATTATTAAACCCATACAAATAATAATGTATTGAATAACAATTACTCCACGCCGTAGAGACGGTAAGCCTTACGTACGCACATATGGTGACATGTCATTCAAAGGGTGGATAGAATAATGAATCTGGTTGTACCATAATTATAATAACATCATGGTATATATGAAATACATGTTATATGATTTTATAATGGAAACATCAATGAAAAAGGAAGTGGAATAAGAAATGAACTTGAAAGAGGGTGGTGAAATCATTATCTCTTCTTCGGGTTCATCCTTTTGATTTGATCAAAACGGTTCCTTAGGATGGATTTCTGATAAAACTGAGGACACTAGGATGAATGGAGTATATTTGAGAGGGTATTTGGGCAGAGGTTGGCCGAGCCAAATCTCTTAGAAGGTGTGAGTTAGAGTGAAGGGTGAGTTACCTTTTTAAGATGGGTAAGGGGCACCTTAAGAAAAACATAAAATATTATTTTATAATAAATTAATATTAGGTTTATAATGGCTCAAAATTGATTTATTTCAAGGATAATGTGGGGATGTGTCGAAAGAAACTCAACCAATATGATTTAGATAAGTTTGGGTCACATTATTAACTTTATCTTTTAGCATTAACTCTTAGTTAAGTAGTTTGACATTTACCATGTCTCATTGTATTTTTATATTATATGGTCAATAAACATACTATAAACATTCAATAGACCCCCATGTGGTCCATTAATGATACAAATATCATCATATAAGTCGTTTGATGAAAAATAGATTTTTTAGGAATTGAATATCAATTAATAATATAATATTTTCTTTAAAAACTATTTTATGTCAATTTTGACACTATTGGGTGTTTTGTTTTTGATAAAACCATAATAGAATTATTACTTAGGAAAAAAGTCATATAACCAGTCCTAATATGTAATATTAACCTTGAATGTTTTTGGAACTCATAAAAAGTCTCAATTTAATATTATTGGATATTTAGAATATCAATTATCTTAATCATTAATTAATATGGTAATTACTGCATCATTAGTGTGTCATAAATTAATTACAATATTTAATGACTAAAAATTATAAATAAAATACCATTATTTATGAAATATTTTTTTCTTTCTAATGAATATTTATAATTTAATTTATATTATGTATAACCCTATATTAAAAATGTTTTAGTTATTAAACCTTGATTTTAACTCTTTTAACTCTTCTTTGAATTAAATAATAATAAATATCCTAATCTAATCCAAGTGGACCTAAATGATAATATTTTATTCCTAAGGATTTTTTGGTCGAATTAATCTTATCCAATTATATTGGGACATGTGTTAGGGTAATAATAATATCATTTTTACCCTTAATTACCCTATTTACTTTTAACTGAGGTAAATAAAAGTAAAAAGTTACTATTCATAAAAAATTATTTGTATCTTATTGAACCTCATTTTATTCTTTTATATTAACCATGTCTCTAGAATTTTTTAAATTCCACTCATTGAAGCGGTAAAATTATGTTTTATGTGAATTCTCAATTTCTCCTAGGAGGTGGGTAAAAGAATGTGAAAAGTTCAATAAAATATTTATATATCTAAAATTATTATAAACTGAATCCAATGAATTACATTGAACATATATAGGTATTATGTATCTATTTTGACCTAAAATAAATTTAAATAAAACAAATAACTATTTAAATAAAAATTCGTTTTTAAACTATAACTGAGTGTTTTTCACTATTTATCAAAAATTGAATGTTTTCAGAAAAATACCAAAAATTCACCCTAATCTAATTTTGATATTAAGAATCCAAAAATGAAGTCCATTTTGAAATATAAAATTTATAAAATTTACAAAAGTGGGTATTACTATTCATAACTGCTAGTTTTAGTGGTTGTGGTGTCATTTAGAAATCGAAGATGCATGCAACTCAGGCTACTGTATTATTCAAAGAGAAGAGTACCATGGAAGCTTGGGGTGTTATACTCTCACCTACTTCAATAAATTGCATCCTCGCAATTTTTGTTTCATATTGGAATCTTGGGTTTGACATTTCAAAATATCTTAGATGAAATCCAACATTGAAAAATGGATTAAGGAGGCATCTATATAAAATAAAGAGTGGTAAGTATGATGGTTACCTAAAAACACATACTAGGGTTCCATGTAGGAAAACATGGATATGGATGAGAAATATAACCATCAATATTTGATGGAGAGTTGTAGAGAACATGGATATGAATAGGCCAACAATCACAAAGCCATAAATTTGTGATGATCTAAGGTACCATCTAGGACAACATTTTTGTTCTATGTTTTTTTCTTAATGTTTAGGAATTTATTTATTAGATTGAATAAGATCATAAAGATATATACCTATTTTATAATTAGAGTTTTATACATTAATAAATTTATACCACAAACTCATCTTTCACTCCAGAACATAATACAACTAAAAAATTATATATTTATCCTAATCTTATAGGGCTCCAAATATAATGATTTTATGATTCACACATCATTCCCTTTTAAAAAAAAGAAACTAAATTATACCATCCAAGAAATTCACGTAGTCTAGTGGTATGCGATAAATCCCAATCGCACTATGGTTGTGGGTTCGGTTCTAGAAGCTTTGTCTAACGTGACGGGTTGTCACACGATCTGCGTGTTGTCCTTTTATAAAAATCCAAAAATAACATTTCAAACTTAATCATTTACAACCTTTAGACTTATCCAAAATACTAAAATCCAAACACATAGTACAAAATTTATAATGAAGTTAACCACAATTAATATACTTTTTTCCATGTAATAACATTTGAATACCATCATCATGTATTATTTTAAAACATGGTGACATCCTGAATTACCATAAACCTTGTTGATTACATTCATGCTCCCTTATTCATTTTTGAATACTGGATATACTCCTTCTATCCAAAAATGTTGTAAACTCCAATGGTGGAAAATCATTAATCCTTTTCATGGTAGTCAAGAATATCCAATATAATTATTCAAATCAACCATCTCTTATTCCAAAATCATTGCCTCATTATCGAGACCATATTAAGGATTACCTTTCCTTCAACCTTGTATTCTACCAAAAGTGTAGCTCAGTATTAAGTCACATTTCATAGAACCATATAATCTCAAATCCTCAATAAAATAGTACTGCAGTACAATCCGTATTTATCTCCATAATTCAAATAACTAGTATATTTTTGATACACCACTCAAATGAAATAATCCTATAATAACAACATAAGAACACTAGTAAATTTTTATTCTTCTGAGGTAGTATCATAACTTGATTATTATCCAATCGCATCATTTGGGGTATACTCTGATGATTTGGACATTGGTTCTCGAAGTGTCCCAACACCTTATAGATGAAGCATTGTACATCTGAATCCTTTTTCTTACCTTGCAGTCACATACTTGGTGTCCTTTTTCTCCACACTTATAACAAACTCGCATTTCCTTCAGGCTAGTTCCAAGGTGTTTCTTCCCATAGTTATCAAATATGGGAAAATTATTCTTTTATCTTTACCATTTATCCATCTTTATCTCTTCTATCATTTTCTTCTCTAGCTTCCTTTCAAAGCCCTAGGACTCAGATAATTATTTACTTATCTTATTAACACATGATACTATTTATTAATATGTTTAGAAAACATGAGAGATTATTTCCCTTATAAATGTTGGCTTAATACCGTGGAAAATATGATCCTTCTTAATCATTGGATCATATGTATTGTTGTATTTCACATTCCTTCTGTTTCATGCCATTTCTATACAATGTCATACAATAGGTCATTTTATGAATTGTAATGAATAATTCCATCCTTGTAAAATACCTAACGTAATTTGAACAGTTTGTGGATATAATCCAAAATCATATAAATGTTTTCTTTGAGGAAGTATATACTCATAAAACCTTCATAATGGTTTGTAAATAAAATGATAATTATCCTAATCATATACCCCGAGAGTGTTGTAACCTAGAGTGCAGCAAGGCCTGTTGTCATGCATGAGTTCCCATTCGAGTCTAGCTCAAAGTGGTGTTTTCGGGTTTTACCCCTAGGTACATCTGTTCCAGAGCCTCCTCTACCTGCTCGTATCTTAAATGGAATGTATTTTCTTGGAAAACTCACAAAATCTCTACATTAACAAAATTCTAGGAAGTCCTTCTATACTAATCCTCAATGTCTATCTTAGGTATAGGTTCTCTAATCATAGTTTACCTAAATCTAGCTTCCAAGGTTATTGGAAAACTTCCTATGATAACAATTGTAATGCCCCGAACCCAGTTACCCAGTGTTAGTGCATTATTTTAATATGTTGGCATGATTACAAGGAATCATGTCCCGAAGGACCGATCAGTTTAGCAGTCTTGGAAGATAGATTACATACATGAATGTTACGTTACACTTTATAACATACAAAACAACATAAATATTCCTTTATTAAAACCATTATTCCCTTGGCTTAATCCTGCATATCAATCACAATACACTTCTTGGAATCATGGGAAAAATAAAACATAGAATGGGGTGATCTCAAATGCTCAGTAAGGGTAGGCAATATAGCGGAAAATGACATAAATATTAAGCATGGTAAATAATTGATACCACATATCTTTACCAATAATAAACATGAATACTTTTATGGCAAGAATATGTGATGAGTAAATAATGACACAATAAAACATAATCATTGGTATTCTACTAGTCAAATAACCACATGAACCATCCATATTATTTCCATAATGAGGGAATGTATAATGCCGGACATTCTGAAACATTTTTTCAAGGCCTCAGCCAGGATGTCTAAAACTGATTAAGGTCTTCACCAATACCATATATCAAATTGGGAAAGGGCTTCAACTAATTACAAATCTAGTTGTCTCATTATACCTACCGATGCATCGATGAGCTATATCGGGCTCCACCAGTCACTTACTATGTCCAATACACTCCTCATATGAAAATGTGGAAATATAACATAAACATTCATATTAAAAATAGCATACGAAATTTCAATACATTAACCATAAATGACAAATGGTATAAAAATAGAACATCCACAATAAAAAATATCATAACTAAGTCAAAAAAATATGGAAGATTTTATTATAATAAATCAACCTCAATCATAAATAATATCTAGTAAAGGATGCTGACATAGTTGAAATGATGAGTAAAACATTTTGAGAGAAATTTCCTTTTTGTAAAATTATTTAAAAGTCACGCATTTATAAATTAATTAATATAAAATATAATTTAGAATAAAATATTCCCATACCACTTTGAAACTTTTGAAAAGAATTATCATTTCAATACATTAATGTCCATATAAATAAATCCGTAAAATCATTTTGAAAAAATGGACAATAATTAAATAGATTTAGAAAGATAAATCTTTAAAACATTTAAAATTATGATCTCAATAAAGAGGAACTTTCAAAAATCCTTAAAATATTCATTTTGAAGTCATTCTTATGAAAAATGGACATGTATGATAAACATTTCCCCGTAGATACTTATACAGAAACAATTTCGGATAATAATGATATTGAGGAATTAACCCTAACAAATTTGGTAACCTACGAAACATACACCCCATGAAAGGAGTATCATATAATGAATATGTAAATACACAGAAATTAATGTGTATTACACAATAAATACAATTATGGGAAGTACATACACCACACAAAAGGTAATATTGGAAATATGGCATGAATCTCACGGGAATAAGGAGTGAGATGAAAAACCCTTACCTTGCACTTTCCATTAGTTGCAGGTATGTTTAACCTTCTGTATAAAGACTATAATATTTTATTTAATTATAATAGAACCATATTAATATTTATGATTTCATAAATTATTTATTTATTACTTTATACTACCAATTTAATAATAATTTTCATGTTATATTAATATTTCAGGTAATAATATCTTTCTTTATCGTACGTGTTTTAACTTGATACTCTTGATTTTATCACTTAGATCATGATTTAAATACATCTAGAATATAAATCCTGATTTATATATCATAAATATTTCGAATATAAATATGTATAATAGACATATATATGAAATGGAAAACATTGTTTATGGAGACGGTAGTCTGTACGTACGCATAAACGTTGTTTCCGTTTTAATATAGTATTGAATGGAAGTAACTGAATTAGATATATGTAAGTACATGAATACTTATATATATAAATATATATATCTCTAGTAGCATTATTACATCATATATTACATACTTATTAGTAATATATATCATTATAATCGTCGATGAATGGTGAACTTGAAAATAAATCTCATCGCGTCGTGGATACGGTAATCTGTACGTACGCACCAGTGAAAATATCATTATTTTGATATTAAAATAATATATAATTGGATGGTATATCATATATACAGAATCCTTATAATGTTATATTTATTATTTACATCAAATAAAAATCATTATTATACGCATCCAAAAAATAATGTATTGAATAACAATTACACCACGACGTGGAGACGGTAAGCTGTACGTACGCACATATGTTGACATGTCATTCAAAGGGTGGATAGAATAATGGATTTGGTTGTACCAAAATTATAATAAAATCATAGTATATATAAGATACTAGAGTTATTATTTTATAATGTAAACAACAATGAAAAAGGAAGTGGAAGTAGAAAGGAACTTGAAAGAGGGTGGTGAAATCATTACCTCTTCTACGGGTTCTTCCTTTATATTTGATCAAAAGGGGTCCTTAGGTTGGATTTTTTATCAAAATGAGGCCTCTATTATGGAGGGGGGATAGTTGATAGGGTATTTGGATGGGGGTTGTCCGATCCAAATGGCTTAAAATGTGTGAATTATAGTGAAGGGTGAGTGATCTTTTATAAGAGGGGTGAGGGGCACCTTAGGAAAAACATAAAATATTATTTTATGATAAATTCACATTCAATTTATAATGGCTCCAAATTGTTTTATTTTGTGGATAAGCTGGGTATGGGTCAAAATAGACTCAACCAATAGGTTTTCGAATGGTTTGGGTCACTCTATTATCCTTATCATTTAGTTTTAACTCTTAGTTAATTAGTTTTACATTTACCATGTCTCTTTGTATTTTTATATTATACAGTTAATAAACATACTATAAACTTCCAATAGACCCCCAAGTGGTCCATTAATGATATACCTATCATGATATAAGTCGTTTGGACGATCCTTATATTTTTAAGAATATAATATCAATTAATAATATAATATTTGTTTTAGGAACTTTTTTATGTCAATTTTGACACTATTGGATATTTTGTTTTTGATAAATCCATAACCGCATTATTACTTTAAAAAAAATTATCTAACCAATCTTAATATGTCATATTACCCTAGAAAATACTTTTAATTCATAAAAGGTGTAAAATTATATTTATTGGTTATTTATAATATCAATTATCTTAATATTTCATTAATACGGTAATTATTGCATCATCATTTTGTCATAAATAAATTAAATTATTTAATGTCTAAAAATTATAAATAAAATACCAATATTTAGGAAATATTTTTCCCTTTCTAATTAATATTTTTAATCGAAAATATCTTATTTATAAACCTATATTAAAAATGTTTTAGTTATTAAACATTGATTTTATCTCTTTTAACTCTTTTTTGAGTTAAATAATAATTAATGTCCTAATCTAATCCCAGTGGATCTAAATGATAATATTTTATTTATAAGGTTGTTTTTGGTCTAATTACACTTATCAATCAGAATTAGTACATGTGTTAGGGTAATAATAATATCATTTTTACCCTTAATTACCCTATTTACATTTAACCGTGGTAAATAAAAGTAAAAAGTTAATATTCACCAAAAATTATTTTTATCTTATTGAACCACATTTTACTCCTTGATATTAACTGTGTCTCTCAGATTTCTAAAATTCATCTCACAGAAGCGGTAAAATTATTTTTTATGTGAAGTTGCAATTTCTCCTAGGAGATGGGTAAAAGACGGTGAAAAGTTCAATAAAATTTTTATATATCTAAAATTTTTATAAACTAACTCCAATGAATTACATTGACCTTATATAGGTATTATGTATCTATTTTGACCTAAAATAAATTTAAATAAAACAAATAACTATTTAAATAAAAATTTGGTTTTAAACTATAACTCAGTGTTTTTCACTATTCATCAAAAATTGAATGTTTTCAGAAAAATACCAAAAATTCACCCTAAGATAATTTCGATATTCATATTCCAAAAATGAAGTCCATTTTGAAAGATAGAATTTATAAAATTTTAAAAAGTGGATATTACTATTCATAACGGCTAGTTTGATTGGTAGTGGTGTGTCTTAGAACTCGATGTTGTGTACAACACACGCTACTGCATTATTCAAAGAGAATCGTAACGTGGAAGCTTGGGGTGTTACATAAATAATCAAATTCATAAGCATGATATTTTGGACTTTTTTAAGATTCATTTTAACTCATTTAGTCTATTTTTAATCCATTTTATCTTTCACAAAACATCCAAATTAAAACCAGAACACAAGTCATTATGATGCATCTACTTTTCCTAGGTATATATCCTAAAAGAAGTCCTATCTCACTTGACCTATAAATATGATCAGAGTCAGTGCATTGGATCACTCTGGGTGCTAAAATCATGTTTCCTAGCCATTCTTCCTAGAATATGTCATACACCAATGTCAACTGGAACAATTTCCATAACACCACATTCAATCCCCGTTATCCCTAACTCCAAAATCAATCATATCTCTCAACGGTCACATTTTATACCACTCTTTCATGACCGCTCCCTCCAAAGATACCTCTCCATGGATGGAAATAATGAAATGGAAATAATGACCCCCCCCCCCCCTAGTCCAAACATCAGTACGCCCGGGATTGGAAACTAGCACCACGTGTATATAAATATCACAATATGGAAGGCATTACCCTTTATATGGAAACAATATCAAGAGATAAGATGTATCAATCAAAAACAACCCCATTAAAAAATTTAAAAGAAATCCAAAAACCATCCCACATGAATGTATAAATAAAAATTATACAAATACAATAAAATTTCCAAAGTAAATACCCAAAAGAAAAGATAAAGAAACAACACAACAACTGTCTAATATTCGAGCTAGTAATGTTAAGCATAGTCCACATAGTCCTCTTAGAAACCAGAAACCTATTTTATATGCGTAGGGTGAGAATACACCTATACTCGGTAGGAAAACAAAAGTCTCTCATGAACATGTGAAAGTTCCATACTAATTCCCTTATGATAAATTAATAGAATAAAAAAACACCCATTAAGGTTTACTAACCATCCCAAACTCACAAAGGAACAGAAACATGATAATGCATACCAAGTAATATAATATAAGAGGAATCACATAATCAAGGTTACCTCACACGAGTTTCCAACTGTTATGTTGCTCTCACCCAATGTCGTACATCCTGGAACTCCCATCACTTCAGTGTCAAACACCACCCCAAAAGCACTGTAACAACACACATTTCCTGTAGACACCTGGGATTTCCACCCCAAAAGAACAACCATAGACATATCTCCCAAAAACACATGGGTTGTCACATCTATCTTGAAAACACATGGGATATCATACATCGCACAAAAACTCCTAGCCAATCACATATCTCCCACAAACACCGACACTATCACATCTCTCCTACAAACACCTGGGCTATCTAAACCACCATATATTGCACTAAGAGACCTCTTAACATCACAACCTGTGCAAAACCAACCTCACCTCGAAGAGAGAGAAGGATAGAAAGGGTACCCATCCATCTGTATTCCAAACCAAAAGTTGGGAAAAACGCCCCCTTCATGACTATGTGGTTGTCTTCACAAAGTGATTGTTGTGGTTGGGGTGTGTATAGAAATCAGAATAATTTACAAGGATTTATATATAATTCCAAAAACTCAATCCAAAACTATGGTTTCACAGAAAAAAACAATTTTACCACACCATCGCTTTTTTACTACCTCTAAATACAGAACAACACACAAAAAACCACAAACCTATTTTCATATTCCCAACCAAACTCATTTAATTCATTCCATTCTTTTCATTAGTTAGTATCAACCACACCTAACCACATAACTCGTCACTTATTTATCCATTAACCATTTTCATACCAATATACATACCATCTATTGTCATTACAAACATTATTGAACAATTATTAATTTAGTTATTCTGTCACTAATTAGGAAACTAGAATAAAGAAACCACCACCTTGCCACAACCAAAGCATGGCCAAAAACACCACTTCTCAACACCAAAAATTCACGGCAAAAAAACTACATCCTCACTGCTCAAAAAGCTTGTCCAAATAGTCCCATATCACCCTCACCCCATTACACCCACACACCTCCATCCCATAAGCACGACCACACATCAAGATCCATTGTTTTTACAGATTTATAAAGGGTATTTTATCATGTCCCACTTAAATTTAGGGGTTTTATCAGACAATACAAAAACATAGGGAAACCATTTCATTAGAAAATTCTAAGTAATTAAATAGTTTTTATTTAGAGTGATATCAAAACAATAACAACCAACACAGACAATACAACTCATATATCCAAAAAAATAAAAGCCACCAACATCCATGATTTTGAGTGGGTCATCAAACCAATACAATTTAAGACATCAAAAATAATAACAAATCATAAAAAATTATGTGAATCAAACCCCAATTACCCTTTCAATTCAATTAACCAATTTGTTATATTTTATTATGTAAAAACAACCATAACACATTGATAATAAAATGTAAACCACTCCAAAATTATACACAATAAGGAGAAATGGGGGAATCCCTCCCTCAATAAATATTTTTCAAATTGAAATGCACCATAAGGTGAAGAAGAGTTCCCAAAAACAAGAACCACACTATGAGAACCACTTATCAACCTATAATTCACCAAGGATCTTTAAAAATGAAACCCAAAACTCACCTAAAACCAAAACAACATCACCACATCAGATCCTCAAGATAAGAACAGAAGAAAACAAATGATAATGAAAGGAAAACCCACCATGGATCAAAGGAGGGATACCCAAAATCAATCTCCATCTAGTGGAATCACAAATGCACAAGGACGATGTTGCAGGATCATCCGAAACGAGAGAGGGGGAGGTGCTTCCAAAGGGTTTGGAAAAAACATGTGTGGATAAAACCCTTAAAACTCTACAACATTGGTTAATTAAATGGCATGTAATCCCCTTTCACGTATTGAAATATCATTATTTGGGGATCCACTGAAAAACACATTTCCTTTTTATCATTTAACCCTAAAAACCTATATGTCATGAACTGTTCATGTACAAGACATGAGACCAACTGTCACCTCATCTAATACAATTAAATGATGTGTATTTCCTACAACACTTCTATTGTACCTTCATATTCCACCAAAAACTTCAAAAACCTCCCCCGAACACCTCTAACAATAAAAAATAGTAAATTAATAGACATGGAAGTCATGTACCATGGCACATACCAAAGAAATAGATACTCATGTTTATTAGTGAACCATGTAAATTATTGTATTCTTATGGAAGTCTGTTTGAATTGTTTTTAGCGGGGAAAGAAATATTTAATAGGAGGAGAAGTCTGTTTCATAAGTAAGAAAACTTGAAAGAAAAATATATCAATGATTCACCCCACCCCTTCTCGGTGATATAACTATCATGAATGGGCATATAAATCTATAGTTTATTAAAATCAATTCAGATTAACTATTTTTATACTAAATTATTTATGTATGTGAATGTTGTTACAAATAAACCATTTATATTTAACTAATAGAACTCAAAAATAAATTTATTCAAACCCTAATATTTCTTCAATGACTCCGTAATATACACTTGACATAGAGATTGAGTTTTTATCTTTGACACAAAAAGAATGAATTTCCTCTAAAAACACCAATACACTATTATCTTGAGGCACACTTCTATTATACTTATTTTTATTATGAAATGTACAACCATTAATGTCATACCCAGAGAAAGTTATCAAATTTAAACTTGGAAATCTCGTTAACCAAATATATTTTTAAGATGTATCTGATCTTCCATTTAGAGTCTCTTTATTCCATGAAATGGTTTTTGGTATGATCATTCAAAATCAGCATTTCAATATTCTCTGGATAACATTTTTTGAACATGTTAATATGAAATGTTATATATGGATAAACATCATCTATGTTATTCAATATGAATAAATGTAACTTCTTTATATTTTAAGCTATCAATGATTTTATTTTAAAACCATAGATCCCCTTTTACCACATAATTGGATCATTCATTGAAATATTATGATAAAATGATGCACTCTACTATAAAAAATAACTTGTACAAAACTATTCAATCTCCTGAAAAATATATTCCTCAAAAATTAAGGCTTTAGGTTGATATTAATTATTAACATATACCATCAATATATTCATATAAATATAAGGAAATATCCAATATCTCTATATAGGTCTATAAAGAATTATTACTCACACCAAACTAACCATTAGATACCCTGTGATATAAAAAAATATGGAGGAACACACATTTCTAGTTTAAAAATTATAGAAACCATATCATTTTCTATAATTTTCAATGAATTCATATCAATCACTTTGTTAAAAATTAAATTGAAAAAATAAAACACCATCCTGGTATTCAATCTGACATGGATGGAAAAAATTCTACACAATGAAAATGGTAGGTTTTTTTGCATCCTGACTTGATAATCATGAAATTTCATGCCTGCCAATATCAAATATTTTAGTGACATAATTTTTTTTACATTTCAAGAATAAAATTGAAATACCTTATTACCATGGACACACTAAAAAAGCTAATTTTCACCTTATTGGATAATTTTTAATAATCCTATGGTAGGTATGTTTTTATTTCATCAATAGTGAGAGATATACCTTTTCCCATTGATAGTAAGTCCAATATTCCATTCAACCCATTTTTGTACATTTCATTAATATTAAAGAATTTTATAATGAAACATTCAAAAATATTCTTCTCGGCATGAATGATATCAATTTTATGTTTAACATCAAGATATATCCAATATGGTAGCTCAAAAAATATTGATTATTTCTTCCAAATATTTCTAACATGACCATATTTTTGTGACATCCTGAATGTGACAACAATGTTTTTCAGCCACTCAAAATACAGATTGGTGTAAAATGTTTTCTGAGCAATATCAAATTATTGTGATCCGTTTAATTCCTTATTTATATTTGTTAATATTTATCGATAGACCAATACCTCTCGTTGCCCATTTATAACATTTTTATCCCTTGTTTTATTTAATAACATGAAGTCTCTTGTTCAAATACATGACAAGCTTTATTCCCTAAATACTATATCTATAAAAAATTTCATCTACTTGGAAGTATTTTATAGTGAAAATAATAATTACATGTAATTGAAAATGGTCTATTTTATAAGAATCATACACCCTCATACTGTACTCCAATTAATGTTTCAAGTTATTAATTAATGGTGAAAAGAAAACAACAAAATCGTTTTGAATATGTTTTGGTCCACAGTTCACTAAACTAAACATGAAATATTCTATCTTCTTAAAATGTTCAGTAGATAGGTTTTAAATTATAAATAAAATTTTCCATGAAATATGTGTTCTATTAAGGCTTTTATATTGATTCATTCCATATGGTCAAAGTCCAAGTCTGATATTTATGACTTCATTTATGAATGTAGAAAACTACTGTTCGATTTTCATCCAATGTGAATAATTAGAAGAATGAATTAATTTTCCATCGCATATCAAATAATATAAAATCCCTAATAACATTTTTTTCATCAACAAAATTTGAAAATAAACATTTCAAATGAGGAATTATATGATATAACAAATTTCCTTGGAAGGAGTGTCTATAACTGGTAAATCAGTCTATGATTTTTCTTTCAACATATACCATGATGTCCCACATTTCGAACAATCAGATAGAAATTAATATTCTGTCTTATATTTCACACATTCATTCGGTAGGAATGTATATTATTATACCCCAATCCAATTAGGCATAATAATTTCTTCACATTATAATGAGAAACTAGAATATTTTTTTTCATTTGTAAGTATGTCATTGAACAGCTATAGAAACATTATAAACCTTTTTTTACTCCATCAATTTTCACCTTAATATTTATCAATTTTAACACCATTGATAATACAATAAATTCCAAACAATAAAAATACCATGGGTTCTCATCATCACCATATAGATGCTCAATTTTCAGTTCTTTCAAAATTGCCTCTACTTTAATATCAAAAATCATTTCTTTAGTTTAACAATACTAATCATCTTTCAAATCAACATCATCAATAGATCTGGAATTCTTCCTAATTTCACCAAGCCATATTAAAGGTATATAACATAAATTAAAAACATGAAAAATTAAATAATGTCTAATCTCTCTGCTTTTCAACTTTTTCATACTTAAAAATTTTATACATTGATATAAAAACATTTTGTTGTTTTGAAGATTTCATGTTGAAAATTACAAAAATGCATCAAAACCTTCTCCATATTCATCATTTTCTCCTAGTGAGGTAATCAAATATCAAGTTATTATTCTCTATAGAAAATATCATTATTTGAAACTAAGTTATTATATTTTCAAATTAAAATTAAAATTTATTTTTAAAAATAACAAACAAAATTACAATAAAATATTTTAAAAAATATAACATTTTTGATAAAAAAAATATAAATTTGAATATATTTAATTATATTTATTTGATAAAAATATGTAACATTAATATAAAAACAATCATGCATTAATTAATAAAAGCATAATATTTAAGAAAATTGAATCTAAAAATAAAAATATCAATGATAAAGTGACATCAATAGAATATTGGATATGAGTATAAAATAAAAAATATGTTGGATTAAAAAACAATATAATAATCATAAAATTGAAATTGAAATTGATACTGGGATGATTAAGAAGGTGAAACCAATAGGAAGATGGTAAAAGCAGTGAATGACGTTGGCTGACCGTGGATATCGGTAGTGGATGCCATCTTTAAGATGAAGTGACATATATAGAAAATTAGAACTATATATATCTATAATACATTTGATTCCGGGAGAATCAAAAAAATAAATAGAAATAACAAATTGATATTAGAATCAAGATAATGTATAAGCTGATACCAATGGGAAGAAGGTGCAATTCACGACCAATGATGGGTGAAAATGGATGACAATGGTGGATTTCAAATTAGAGATAAAGTGGAATCAATAAAAAATTGAAATCATAAATTAAAATTAAAATAAACTAGATTCATTGAATATTGAAACAATAAACACAAATCATAAATTGAAATTGGAACCAAAATTATAGAGATGGATAAACCAATGTAAAGAAGGTGCAAGCGGAGGCCGGTGAATGATGATGGTGGAAAACATTTGTGTATGAAAAATGAATGATATTCAAGTCCCTAATTGAATAATTAATATATTTGAGGACATGAATCATAGAATTAAATGATCTGAAACCGCATATTGAAGATGGAAGGGTTATGGTTCACCGTTTGAGAGAAAACTGAAGGTATCATGCGAATGAATGAAACAAAATGACTAATATTGAATCCTGATTGAAATAAAAAATATTTCCTCATTTATTATTTAATAACAGATGTAAATAATATAATTTTTCACAGTAATTATTGATGATCCGATGTAAAAAATGTTATAATTTTATTTACAACATCGATTATTGAATAACTAATGTCATAAATCATTTTCCATGTCAATTATGGATAAAAAACATCATAAAAAAGTCAAGATAAATCAATTTTTTACTAGTTCAATATGATTTTTTGGAACATGGAACATCCAATTTTTATCCAATTGGGCTGCAATATGGAAATCACAATAAAGTAGTACTTCTGAATGAATACTTACTAGTTTCTGTAGAAATATTTTCCACCATACCATTTATTTTAATGTTTCCATTACAACATAATATTCTACATTAATTGTACTCAATGTAATGATCTTATAGTTTCATGACATCCAACATACTATAGATCCATTATATTTAAACAAAAATCCTATTATACACTTCCTAGAATTGGAATCTCCAGAAAATTATGGGTCCGCATAACCTTAAAATAGATCTTCCTCTACAAGGAAAAGAACTTTATATTCCAATATTAAAATAACAAAGGATATACTTCACACTCTTTTTATGAACTATCCCTATTTCTTATATAAACAAACTCACAATTCTCACTTCTTGGGAAATTTATAGTCGACTGAAAACCATTTCTCACATCAATCTTCTAACCATTAATTTGTACTATATGTTCTGTATGTACATAGCATCTAATTTAATTTTTGGTGATTATAGATTGGTTAAATATATGGGAGATGCAAGAGGGGTTGATATAGGTTTACTTTCGGTCATCCATATTATTTCTATGATCTTCCAGATATAATATTTCTAATATTGAAACAAATTTATAGTTTTCCTTTCTCCTTGTTAATCCCCAAAATCTTTCATCTATAATATTCTAGACTAATCAAATATCATATTTTGGATTTTCAAAACATATAATCCTGTAATTAGTATTTCATCCACATGAAAATTCAATATGATCAATATCTCATCATTCTATTTCATTTAGTAAAAACAATTATATGAATTGTACTTACTGAACCCTTCCCTTGAAAATAATGAATCTATTTTTTTATTCCACTATCATTGGGATTTAATTATCCCATTGAGGCTTTTCTTCAATTTACTAAAAAAACAGCTGCCCAAAATTTAGTACACTTATTGGTTGGGTCATGTAAATTTTTCTCCACTGAATCACTAAGATAGAAGTAGGTATTGATAATTATCTTCTCATAATATTGAACATCTGATGAAACCATTCTTATCAATATTCGTATGGTATAATTCATAACTAATTTTGAGAATATTTTTGAGAATCAAATCGTTACTTAAATTGAAAGGCCTTCACTACCATTATTGATATCTATCTTTTCATTAAATCAACAACTTCATTGATCTGGAAAACCCACTTGTTCTTAAGTTCTTCTTTACCAACTAAAAGATCATCCATATCCCATGTTTTATTGATGTTCAATGGGTTGATCTGCCCATTCATAGAAAAATCCCACTACATAGAATTACTAAGTGAAGTTGATGCTTCCATAATTCAAGGTTCGCATGAATCCATTAAGAGTATAAAAATGTTATGCGATCCTCATACCATTAAAATAGTCTCTGTAAGATGGTTGATATCCTCAATTGTATCAGTTACTCTACAATGATTTTCTCTTATCTTTCAATTAGTACATGAATAATTAGTAGTCATATATTTTTGGTAATTAACTAATGATTCTCACACATGAGAAATGAAATCTCTTTAACTTTGTAGTGTTTCTGATGGTATTACATCTTGAATTTTTATCCCTTAAGAAACTACATATTATTATTAAATTTTTAGTGAACTATCATTACTCTAATCAACCAGAACTTCTACCTTTGATTATCTATCACCATACCACTACACCAAGATTCAATCCATCCATATGTACTAATTAAAAAATAAATCAATGCATATAATGTTCAGTTTTTTTTGAGAAACCCACAAATTATATCCAAAATTTTTATCTCATTAAAAAATGAAAAACATAATTTAGATTTTGATTTATGTTTTTCCAAATCCTTAGGATTACATGTAAAAATTATAAATTATTAAAGAAACTAATATGATTAAATTATGGTTGTTTTCTCGAACACATGACATCTAGATGTTCCTAACCCACTACTAAAGATGGACCAATGTATGTGATATAAGATACCATGTTGAGTTAGGCTTACCAAATCTCATTCGCTATTCCTGATTGAAAGATCATACTTATGAAATTACCTTTTAATGTATGATTCCTTTGTTCAACTACTTTATTCAACTATATTGTTCTATGACCATCTTCTCATAACTTATCTCTTTCTCTTTTCATAAATCCTAGAAGATGCATCTGGTTTACTCACTACAATTATCAATTCATATGCACTTCTTTGACCTCATTCTATTTCTTCCAACACTTTCCATTAAATAAACACCATAAATACATTATATTTTGTCTTCAATAAGTAAATCATTACTTTACATATAACCCCATCAAGGAAATTATTGATGTAATGGAGTGGGGGATCATACCCAAACATTTGAATTTATAAGATCCATCTTCCAATATTTGGGATTCTTGTTGTCTGAGTTGATAGACACTCCATTATATTATCCTAGTACAAAAAATTCACACTTTCGTATTTCTAGGTGATCACAATTAAGTATTCCCACGACCATTAGACCATTCATGATATTATCACTAAGGTGACTGAACCAATAATTCCATAATTTTGGATCATCTAAATTTGTACTTTTAGTAACTGAGCTCCTGTATGGATTTCCGATTATATAAAAGGTTCCATACTTTACACCTTTTTTAATCACCATAGATCCCCAGGTAACCATATATACCAAATTTGAAAATATTGTTCCATGGAAAATATCACCCAATTTCTTATTGGAATTAAGATTCCCTCTACGGATGGAGATATGATGGAGTTCTTGTAGTTTCAAGAATTATCATGTTTTATTTAGATGCTAACATATCCTTTGACAAAAACATCCCGATGGGCACTATATTCTAGATAAAAATTCATAAAATCCCTAGATATAATATTTTACATGAATTTTTTATCACCATTTGAATGGAAATATTCTCTAGATACAACCAACCATTATTTTAATGGTGTGTTATCATATTGAAACCAGTCACGTTGACCCTCAATTTCATAGATTGACTAAAATTTTAATAGTCCATATATTTTTTATGTTATCCTTACGATTTTTTTAATCCTTATTGACATGTACTTTCTTCCCACAATTATAGTTGGTTGGAACCTGATCATCTGAATGTCCACAAATCTTTTCCGGTTCTCATTGTTGATTCATGTATACCAAATGATAATTATGGTAAAACTGATTCTGATGGGGTGACATAACCCTATCATTGGTATTTATAATACAAAAAAATGTTTCCATGACATCCATTAACAAAAAATATTCATTGATTATTGGTTCCAGATATCTTGATACAAAAAATTCAATTTTTCATTGGAGTTACTAACAACAAAACCATTTTATCCCACCTATTTAGAATGAATGATAAAGGAATAAATTCCCATACATAATCTGGAAAGGTAAAAATTACAGAATGGATCTTCTCACAAATCATTTTTAAGTCATTCAAATGATCTACCACTAGTATTATTTATGATAATCATAATCCAAAAAAATCATCTCAATATAAAAAAATTATCTTGGACTATCATTCCTTCATAAATTTATACCAATTTCATCAAATCACCCAATATTGTCTTCTACTCACAAATATAGAAAATAGTGTTCCTTATAAGAGGAATTATTACTATCACAAGTGACTTCCTACCCAATCACTCCCATTTCTATTTCTCCATTAATACTCGCTTCACTCCTATAAAGAGAAAATATATGTATTTATGAATAATATAGTCTTCAATATGCATTCCCTGGAAGAAAAAAATCTATTACATCGAATTTCTCGATACAAATATTTCATTTATTTGATACTTTTCCAAAACTACTACCTGTATATTCAACAATGTGATTTGGAACTAGTACTCTAATACCAATTTTTTTGAATGCCCGGTCTATGAACTAAAGTATAAAAGTCCAATAATCTATACAACTGATATACCATAGGAATTATGATCAATAGATTCACTAGAAATTCACAATCTGTAATATGATAGTGGAAACCAAAATCTCAAAAAAAATCCCCCTTCTATTGCAGTTGGTTCCATACAACCAACATTTTTAGTAATTTATTTTTTTAATTATTAATTAAGTTTTCTGGTCATGTCATGATTGTTCTTTTTTAAAATTTTTTTATGTGATAATATAAATAGAATATATGTTTCACTGAAAGATCATAATAGTTCCCCACTATGATGATAACCTAGAGGTTCAAAGACATTATTTTATTACCTTTTTATATGGTATGATGATATTATCTATCAAGATAGAAGTAAAATGGTCTATTATGGGGATGACTCTCATAAGATGTTGGGAAACATTCTATTTGTGTTCCCTATTGGTAATATCTAAGTTAAGAGGTTATGAGAACATAATCATCAATAAGAAATACAAATTACACGTTTCAGTGGATATTCCTATATATTGATGTGTATATTTATCATTATACTTAAATATTAACATTAATGAATATTATCAATTTTTTACATTGATGTATTGACAAAAACAATGAAAATATATTTTTATAATGAACTAGGATACGTTGGGGCGTCATGAATAATATATAAATAGAGGATACTATGATAAAGGATTTATCACTTTTGTCTCTTGAAAAAAGTTAATATTTAGCCCCTTGGATGGAAATTGAACCGGCTAAATAATCCCATGGTCATGGTGTTCAGTGGGTGAGTTAATTTTCGGAAAATTTTAAGAAAGATACATCGAATATATAGGTTGATGATATTATAATGTAACTTACTTGATTTGAGATATTTTGATGAAAGGATTAAATTACATGGTTAAAGATCATATGATGTTGGATGTCATTGTTACATTAATTTATTTCTATACGGATGTCTTGGAATGTTCTTGGATACTAACCTAAGTCCTTAAAAAGTTAATTATGATTCTAGTGAGAACGATACCTATAGGGTCACATAATAGGATTATCCACATTATTAGATAAATTATATTATTTAATTTAACAAGTTATAATAAACAATATTTTTTATGTTTCGTTGATCTCCATAATCTAATCACAATTTTTTCAAATTAATAAGAGAGTTAAATAATAGTAATTAATATTTGTTTTCATGTTTGTAGAATAAAATATTTATTATATTTATTGATGAATATTGTATTTATATTTATTTATTAAATATATAGTAATATGTTAATGATTGGATAATGTGGATGAGTGAATGCAGATCGAGTTTTATGGTCTGATTGGAAGTGGTATAAATGATATTTATTTATATTTTTTATGTGTTCCACATGTATAGTTTTTAATAATAATATTTTTATTTCTATTATCAGACATGGGGTCAACTAAGAATTATAAAATTGGGAAGGGTTTTTGTGTGATATTTTAAGCCATAAAACTGCCTTATTAATTTTATAAGAATATTTGTTTCCAAAAACACAATTGGTGTGTATAATGGAGAGAGTGAGACTCCCTCAATCCCTAGAGGGATATTACGAGATCTACAGTTCTCTCCTGAAATCATCTATCAAACTAATGAGAGATTGTCAAGGCTTATAACTCTCTATAGATGAATATTTTATGGTCAACCATAAACTACAAAAGTGATTAATAATAGATGTTCTATCACCCAATGATTCTGTGACATCATTCAATGATTGTGGTGCATGTGTGGATCACTTCTTGAGGAATTTTTAAATTTGATCCTACAATACAATGATTGTGTGATGATATCTATTCCACCAACCATTTACTAAGAGATAATTATTAGTTAAGGTAACTCTATATAATCATATAAATTTATTATAAATTACATGTTATGATACTTCACCCATGGTTACAAAATTTTAATCTTGTAATGTAATATATTTACATCATTAGATATAAAATTTTGATCATGTAAACCAATGATACACATGAGTTTCAAATAAAATAAGAGTTGGTAATACCATCATAGGATGCTTCTGGTGCGCTCAGAACCTACAAGTGGTATTAGAGCGACCACTTTTTTTATATATAATTATTTATTATTCATTGATTGATTATGTGTTCTTGAATTTTCTTTTATATAAGACAAATATTTTTTATTACCTAATGTCATCATCTCTTCTGTTTATTTTTTTTAAACAACAGAACTAGTAATTTTTAAATGAATAATAATAATGAATAATTCGATTCACACCATCTGGAGGTGCCAAAGGTTCGGCATGGAAAAAGTAGAGCACAAAACATGCACATACAATGTATATGCAATGAAATTTTGTTTTCCAAAATTAATCAATTTCTATTAGGTTAGATATAAAAAAATCCTGTCTAAAATCCAAATATATTGAAATGGAATGTTGATTAATACTTATTGACATGCGGTATGAATAACTACTTTCTTTGTAACCAACATACATGATGTGTAGTCTTTTTTATCTCATGGAAGAGTACACAGAGTGTCCCAAGCATTCCGTATATCAGATACATGACACAAGGATAGGGAAGTTAGGCATTCCAAGGTTACATATAATGTATTCCCATTACATGACATGTACCTCGAACACATCCATGGTAGGAATCATGGATAGAGCCATGCAATGTTTTGTGGACACCATAAAAAGACAAGTACACACCGTGTATGCTTTTACAAAAAATGTTCTCAAATTTTAATAGAAAGTATAGTTAAATAAATAATTAATAGAATTATTTATTTGTTCCTTGTGCCATTATTCTATAGTACACTCTATTTCATAGGATTAAAAATAATATATAAAATTAATTTATGTGCTATGATTTTGAGGAACACAAAAGGATACCTCCAAGTAAACTTGTGTAGTACATTAATTTTAAATAAAATAATTATTGTTTAAGATTAAATGATGGTGAGTTATTTATTTTGTATTTAGTTAATATAAATTTAATTTATTAGCTTAATACATGGATCATTATATTAATTAAAGAAAAAAACGATGTAATTGATACCAATATTGTAAATGTATGATCATTGCTGGATGTGTGGATGTTCATGAGATTATGATCTCCTTTGTGTGAGATTGGTTTCTTTTAATTTATTATGGTTAAATTTTTATTGATGTCTTATGAGTCATACCCTCCTCTATATTATGTAAAGTCCTGCATGCCAACTGTTTATTTTATAAAAACCCCCTATATCCAATAATTTTGTTCCCCTCACCTATGTGTCAGTAAAATATTATTAAGGATAGAACTACTGGGTAAGTGGATTTGGCTTGACTCAAGGATCAAAGGTGGAACCAATGAATGAGGCACATAGGAGCCAAGGACAAATTAAGATAAAATTCGATGTGTTTTCCATAGGTTCTAGGGTTCATATATCTTCCTCTAGACAAACTAAACATTATAGAATCTCATGATTATAATACATATATGTTATTTCTATTAGTTTCATGGTTAATTATTAATGTCTATGAATATTTCATGATCACATAATAAATGAATATACAAGAATGAAAAATGGAATAACATATAATAAAAATTTTCATAAATGTTTTATTTGAAAGGGTTAATCACTTATTTAAAATTAACTTAATATTAATAATCCATGTAAATGGATAAAACGTGATCCACACATAAGTATAAAAATACCTTAATTAAAATATTATATCGAATTATTCTTCCACTACATGAGTTATAATTGACCCTATAGTTCAATGTAGTTGACAAACCCAAGTTGGGGTGATTTAAATTATCATGGAAATTTTAGATTTTTGTTTTGGGTTGAATTAACATAGTTTACATAAAGGTTTGAATTCATAACTACGACATAGTGTAACTATGTTGAAAAGATTTAGGAAGTATTAAAATAGTATTTCATTAAAGGGGCATCCACTTTACAAATTAATATTATTCATGTTAATGTATTTGTAATGTTATGCTTACCTGAAACCCATAAACAATCTTTTCAAGGTTTAGTATGTTAATGTAGTCAGAACAAGTAATATTATCTTCTTTTATTTTTTATAAAATAGATAATAAAAAAACAATGAAAAAATAAATGTTATCAATACTAGATAAGGATAACATTATCATAGTCATGAATATACAATAATGGTATATGTTCTTGCTTGTTATACTGTGTCATTAAAGGAAATCATGCATGATGAGAATCAAACTTCTTAAGTCGCTTTCCAAAGATGCTAGTGAGGATGAAGTATATTTCTACATAAATATTGTGGATAACAAAATGGATGTCTATTATTTATATTGTACTCCATGTAAAATGTGCGTTTAACGAAATATTAGGATATGAATGTGTATAAAATGGTTTCTCAACTTTGGGATCTCTATCAAGATAGGGTGATATTAGAGATATATGAGATCCTCATTTCACTTTTTATATGAAATCATAGATATATTGTGTGAGTAGGGGAACATGTATTCAATATTATTAGCTAAATTGATCACCTAGACATCTTGGGTTTCATGATTACCATTGAGCTTCACACATATCTGATTCTTTCTAAACTACCCATAAACATTCTCTATTTTTAGTGAGAATTATACTTAGAAAAAAGTGAGAATAAAATATCATAATGTCTTAATATTTTAAACCATGTTGATAAAGACATTGGGAATTAAAAACCCATTTCCATTTTGCTGAATATGATTAATAGGAACAATGAAAATGGTTCAAATAATTCTTCGAATTATAAGGCTCCAGAGAACAATCACTCCAAGAATAAAAAGTTATAAGATAAATAGAGGAACCTGATTTGGAATGTTTTTCATGTGGAAAGAAAATTCCATTTTAAATGAAATTTCACCCAACCAAATATGCAAGGGGAAGCTTCATGTGCATTATTTATCGAGTGTAATGTTTATATATCTAAATGTTTTGTATTCGATACTATATATGGTGCTCACATTTGTATCCAAATACAGAAAACATGTATATTTAAGATGATTACCAGGGATGAGTTGGATATATGGGGTACTTATTGTGGTGTTGTAGTTAATTCACCAGTCAAATTATAATTTATATTTCCAACTCTTTAGTACAATGGTGATAAGGTCTGAACTGTAGAGAAGGAGATCAAGTTATTCCATGGGATTTATTTTTAATCTATAATACTAGAAACTAGTACATGAGTAGTGAAGGATGTGTGTGAATAGTGTAGGTGAATGAATGATGAGATGAAAATGAAGAGATAAGGAGGATTTAGGGAGGTGTTAGGTTTAAACTGTGTTAACGAGAAGGAGAATGCAAAAAGTGATAATGAGGGAAATTCAATTAATGATACTCAATACAATGATGTTGTTATTGAAAATATGGATTCCAAAGATCATGAAAATAGTGAAGTGACCCCAAAAGAAATTATATTAATTATTGAGTAATCATTCAACTAGGTATAAAATTCAATATATCGATTAAGACTATATGAAAAAAATTAAAAAACCATGTAATTCATTTTAATCCTTCAATTCATCAAGAAAAAATATTAACTAAATTTAATGAATGAAATATAAGAAGAATGATTTGGGTTTATAGAGATTAAGAAACAAAAACATGAATTTATTATCAATCAATATCAAAAAAATTCTAGCATGAAATTATACACTGTGTATATATACTGAAATTAAGAAAAAATCACAAACACAAATAATTAAATATTCTAAATAAAATAACAAGGAAAGAGATAAAATTTTATATCTCAAGTTGATGATCATATCTTTATACACTATCATCAGTTCCCTTTAGTGTTGATGCTTCTACTCACGATCTCTAAGGAATAACATTTCTTAATCATCAGAGAAATAGTGTTAGTTAAGAGAAAAGATGCGTTTCAGAATAAAAAATTGATCCCCCATCATGATGTGTCTATTTTATAGTGCTCATCAAATATATTGGGAATAATGGACGTCACTCTCTCTCTCTCTCCCATGCTCTCTCTCAAAATTATCCTCTATTACTCTTAAGAATTAGAAGAAATCAGTCAACTCCAATGGACAATGGTGCAATCATGAAGAAGAATGAATGAATTTTTATTCTCTATTTTATCACCCACAAATTAATTATCTATACTCTGAGATCAAATGAGTACATTTGGAACACTATTAGATGGATTCTATACTTTAATCCTTATAGGCGAAACAAAGGTAATTCAAAAGGTTTTTTAAAGATAATGAAATTTATCAAATAAAGTATCCTAAGATGTTGTAATCATTTATTCCCAATCTAAGGAAATTAATTATATATTTAACATTATATTTCAACTCTTGGTGTATTAGGAAACTGAAAATTAAAAAAAAAATAACAGCCATAAAAAGTTTTTTCCAAGCACCCTGAACCTACATGTTCTTAATCACACAAAAATAAAGGGAAATCAAAATTTCTTCCAAATCTTTAAATAATAATTCCTCGATTATGAATTTAACTATCTGCCTCATTAAAATTTTAATTCTAGTTCAAATTCTATGATTAAAATAGGTTACATATAAGTTTAATTAACAACTTTAACAAGATTCACTCTCTATTATCCCTCTCCCATTTGCTAAAAAATTAAAATATTCATTTTTGACTTCACTGATTCAAGTCAAATGAAAATTTTATATGTTAGTTATTCCCTACTCCATGTTGGATCAATATTCTTCTCAAATTAATAAACTCATTTCTTAATTTTAGTAACTTATTTTGTTTTTTATTTTTTAATTTTTCATAGCATTGTATTTGCAATGCATTGTGTTGTAATTTATTGAAATTATATAGAGGGATTACACACACACCTAGTGCATAAATTCATATACTATCACTATGAGATCCTAATTCTCCATGCTACTATAGTTTCAAAGGACTTATACTATTTTTTATTGGGTTGACACCCTGATATGTTTGTTCAAATAGGAGGGTCCCCGAGGTTCCAATTAAAATATCTATTTTTCTCAGTTTAAGATAATATTTGAACAAATATATATCATTTCACACTCCATTTGTTAGATCATGAATTTAAAGTCCATAAAAATAGTATGAAATAACTCAGTAGTCAAATTATTATAGCATTTTCAGAATTAGTGAAACCCCTCAATAAAGAATCTAACTATTTCGTAGGCAGGAAACATGAATTTTTACTAAATCAATGATTCTATTTACAAAAAACTAATTGATACTTGAAAGGGAGTATTTTTTTAAAAAAATAATAGGGTTTTTGTGGTTCTTACATTTAATAATAATTTATCTTGTTTAAAACGAATTCCACATACGTAAAACTCAAACATTTTCTTAATACAATAATAAAAGGTGTAAGAAAACAATAAAATTGATTAGTATATAAAATAATTTTATTTTATAATTATGAAGACATGGTCAAGGGTCAGAAATATATTCAAACATAAATTTCCACATATTGTCGCACTTTTACAAAATATTTTAGGAATGTAAATGTTTTGTCACTTATTGGCATAAAAAGTGATTTTCAAATCAAATCAAGCAAGTACCATGTTAAAGAGTGAATTCCTAAAAAATAAATATGAAACAATGTTCTAAATAAGGTTTTGATAATTCATTCAAAGTATTTTCAGTAGCAATTATTTAGGAAATCATAACACCCCAATATGTTAAATTGGGTGAAATTAAATAATATAAATAAGGTCCATCATCCCCTGCACTTAATTTTCAGGCATGAGAAGAGATAAAAAATAAAAAATTTAATTTTAGGGAAGCATGAAATGATTTTAGAAAGTATATATTCATGAAGAATGAAAGTGAAAACTCCAGAAAAATAGTTTTTGTGTTTCCTCATAGTTTGGAACAAAAATAACCCTCCAAAATAATTTCTAATGAAACTTTTTCTCTCCTATAAAGTACATTAAAATTTAAACCAGAAACAATATTAATTCCATGAAATTATAATAAAAAAATTGAATCAAGAAAAAATGAGAGTATGAATATAAGCATTTGGTCACCTGAGTAGGGAAGTGGATTGATATGAAAAAAAGGATTTGAGGGATTTTTATTCGAGATAATGAAAAAACAAAATAAAGAAACATTTTATTGAACCAGGGCTTTCCCCCAAAGCAGTACTAGATTTATCCCTAACTAGAATCTCATAGAAAAAAACTCTAGTCACTAGGAGGATGTGATTTACGAATTAGGAATCACCACATATGTATGAACCATTTATTTTTAATTAATCATTGAATAATTTGGGCTCCTATACCGCTAAGGGAATAGTTGAATCCCTTTATAAATTTAATTTACCATTGAAAAAACCTCATTACAAAGAACAATATCATGATTTCCACTTATTGGAAAAATATTAAATTCAGATTTTTTATTTTTTCAGGAAGAGAAATAAAAATTAATGATTTTATCATGGATTTAACATGAACCTCACATATCTCATCTTCATAAAAGGCCTCTAATTTCTAAAAAAATGGTTATAAAGTATTATTTCTCAAAAGAAATTTATGAAGTCGGAGTTCAACAATTCATAGAGATGTTTTCAAAACATTGGTCTTAAAATATATCACCTCATCTAATTTATTCCAAGCTTTTGCATGAAATTTGTAACAACCTAACTCATTAGAATCTAATCTAGTGACCCAATATGGTTTTCCACAGGGCTTCAAGTGCACCTATCAAAATTACACAAGCTATCGACTAGAAATGTGAACCTATGGTGTGTCTATGGGGATAATATTACCTCATATCAGAGTAAGAAGCTACAAAAATAACCCAACATCATCTATAATAGTAAATAATCAGATTGTGGAAGTAATAAATAATTGAAGTAGGGGAATGGTGTAGTAATATATTAAATTTAATAAGTTCTTGAAAGTCCATGTTGTATATGAAACTCTAATATCCCCCTAGTCTGATCATAATTACATGATTAAATAAAATAAGTTGAAATAAAACTACAAGGATATACTAAAACAAATGAGATTAACCATATACTTGATATCCACATAAAATTTGGTCCATCCTACTTTATTAGTCTGGGGCTTTCACCCATCCTATACCTACGACTAAGAGAATCTCTACTCAGGTACCTTAAAGCAATGACAGCCTGAGTAGGATGTGAGTATAAAGCTCAGTAGGGAACCACCAATAGAGTCCTCATACATATAAATAATGTAAAATGAAATTATATGTGATATAATAATCAAGAGAAAAATAATAATATACTAATTATAAGCCATGGATAACTAAAAAACAAAATTCAACAATGCATGCTCATAAAATGTGCTCAGTCTAGCCGAGACACAATATGAATGAGGTTTCATCATAGACACACACACACAAAAACACACACACACACACATATATATATATATAATTGAGTAAGGTGTTAGATAATATGTATAAAACATGTCTAGAGATGATTTTTTGTTCTTTGATCCTGATCATCTAGACATCCTCGAATAAGGGATTGAGTGGGTTTTCTTTCCACTCAATCCATGCAAAATTCAAGTTAGTCAAGTGTTTTGTAATCTTGATCAACAATACCTCCATTGTCCAATTCTAGAAATGTATTTGAGCAAGAAATGTTTCCTAAGGGGGATACATATCCTAACCCAATGATCACTTGTACCAACTTAAAATCACTATTATTAATGAATCAAGTTAATATCTATACATCTTATAAATGAACCACTTATATTGAATCCAACCCACTCATGAGACATGTAATCCAATAAGCTGTTGGATTCCATGGTCTTGACTCATAGTAATCCTAACATTACAAATTGTATAATCCCTAATTTGGATAAACATTTGGTGATAGGAGTACTATACAAATCCAAGATAGCACTCAGATACCATTCAAAAAGTGGATCGATAACCGCATTCCCAGATATCTCCTGGAAATGTAGTGATGGTGCATCCAACTGATCTTAGAGAGTTTCATAGGAATCACTTGAGTAGATCGGCATCAATCTTTAATGATTTAAACAACATCTATATCTCAAGGGAAGTGTTCTCACATGAAAACCAATGGTAATCACCTTGATCCAAAAATAGAAGAATCCATAGGGCACACCAGGTAGAGGTGTTATCTGATAAACATGGAATCCACTCCTAAAAAAATCTATATAAAGGGAGGCGTCCTAGTGACAAGTGGGACTTCCTGAAATGGTAAACTATGAAAATTTAAGTCTCATAAGTCTGATCATAGGAATTATGTTTGGGTATCCTAATAATCAAGTAGGATCAATAGTTAGATCCTAGAAAATACATCTAGTCATCTTAATAAGATAGCAATGAAATATTGAGGCACAGAATCGGAATCCCAAGAAGTACCTCTAGGCATCCCAATCACAAAACACATTTCATCTGGATCATCAAAGAAAAACAAATAAGTACATTTTAATATCTTATTTGTTTCAACAATAACCATTTTATTTCATATATAAATGAGTTATGGTGGTCAAACCCCTAACCTTCAACTACTTCCACATCCCCTTGAGCATACATGTTGGGTGTAGGTTCTGGGTGACACCCTCACCTATCCCTACCAAACCTATGTCATATTAGATTGGGGCCCTCCAAACATTAGGGATCCCATTTGTTCCCCTAGGTTAGTTCTCAAGAATGGCATCCAACATGGGATCCTTGATGTTTTCATTATAATAGTGTAGTCCCTCTTGGGGTTCTCTAAGTGAACACATAAGTAAGTCTTCCCTCTTGGGATCCTTACAAGGGTTGGGAATGTAGATGCATCCATAAATAATACCCTAGGTCATATAATAAGTTTTTGAATCCCTCGGATTATATTCTGTGTTAGTGATAGTCTCAATTCAAAGTAAAATCTACTGTGTCGAGGTTGTTATTGACCCCATACATTCATCCTCTTAGTACACCAAATTTATTTCATTTAAATAGATCATTATAATGATTCTGAAAATGGGGTGTTTCCCTTATAAAAAAGTCCAATAATTCACATAATTCCTTAAAAATGCATAAATACTTTTTTTAATTCATAACATACCACCTACATTTAGGAAGCATTAAATTTATTTTCCGATGGCCAACAATTGTGGCCAAGGCCTGACCAAGCTCAATTGAGTCATGTTGGGTCCTGTTTGGAAATAAAACCAGAATAATTATAACAATATTTTAATTAATTAATTATTACTCCAAAATTTAATTAATTCTATAAACCTTTTAATTTCATTGTTTTAATGTACCTTGACAAAAATAAATATGGAGAAGTGTATACGTCGTCTCATTTTATTCTCTTCCTAGGTAGAGTGAAAACCCCAACATCAGCATCTGATTCCACTATGCTATAGTTAAATGAAGATCAAAATTTCTGACCAATGGAATTAAATTTAGGGGATGAAGGAAAATAATGTAATTGAGGGTAACAAAGTTAATGTCTTACATCAAGTGTTCCAATACACCTGATGACATCTGATTCCCACCAAGAATGGGTAAGAGCTCCCACAGGGAAGGGAGAAGAAGGGTATTTCACATGGGGAGATAATGGGTGAAAAGTGTAAGAAAAGGGGGTTAAATCATTTAAATTGTAGAAGGTAAAAATATAAATTTCCCATTTAAATGTGACACACTATTTGGTCACATGGTTTTCCCAACTGTGTGACAACCTTGTGGTTGACACTATTTTAGCCGCTCCATCTCATAGAGTTGTAGCTCACAGTTTAACAGACCATGTGCCAACCAAGTGATTTGTCTACAACAAACTAAAAATCCCTCATACAGTCTCCCTAAACCTCCCAAATGGTTTCTCAAATCATGCTCTTGTACAAAATGATATGTATGGTTAGGCCTCACGATTATCACTAATAGTGTACCAACTATGTTCCATGATTTCCACCTTTAATAACTCTATTTTTGATAATTGAACCCCAAGAAAGTCCTAAAACCTCTATGAAATCTTCCAATACTCAATATGAATCTAAAATAGTATTTAGAGGCATTTCAACCGTCGAATTCTCATTTTGAAACTCTGATCAAGATTTGAACCATCTCGTATATTGAAAATTCAAATTCAATCAAAAATTTCCAACTCAAAAAATACAAGACCTAAAAATATCCCCACCATAATGCTTCGCATATCTATAAATTATTGGTCGAAAAAATCAATAACCAAACTACTTGGTTCATGAAATCTGTTTAAATGGCCACACATCATTTTTGAACACCAAACACAACTCCAATGCCACATTAATATTGCAACTCTTAACTGCAAAACCAATCCAGTGATCATAACCAATGTCAAAACACCAAGAAAAATCTTATACAAGACAACTAACCCAAGACATGGTCAGATAATCGCCTCTTCTAACATGGATCCTACGGTTCTCCCATTTATATGTTCTCAATTTCAATATCCAATTCTAAACAATGGTACCTATACTATTGGAATTTACTTACAAAAAATTACCCTAGAGTTATAATGATTTTATTGATGATTTTATTATATCTCTACACCCAATTACAGATGGGAACACTACCCTTTGTCATAGATCTTATTTAAATTTTCAAACTCTAATAAACTAAGCTCAACCAGGTTGCTTCAACGTTTCCTTTAAAATACATGGTTGAATGATGAACTATACCTATCTCATTCCAATGGTGGTCCCAATGTGGTTTATTACTAACCACACCCAACTATCCCAAATAATTCATGTTGAAATACCCTTGGTCATCTAATAATGAAAATTCTCAGATTCGGTAGCTGATAAGTCACCAAAACAAGATCTGATGATCTAATTAAAGGCCTATTTATATCATTTTGAACATGATCACTAATTCCCATAAGAAAATTCCAGTGAAAAATATTGGAAGAACCAGCACCATTCTATGTCCGTGGTTAATCCACTTCAAGTACACCAGTAAATTTCTGATCCAATACATATGGATCATCAAAAGCTATATCGGGATCAACATCAACACTTAGACTCTACTTAAGTCCATATTTGATCCCATTTACGACATTAAATAGGGAAAATATTGATACATAGTTCCATTTATCGAGAAACATGAAAAATACAAACAACCATCGAATGAATATTCTCATCATACCATAAACCTTCTCACGTGAGGGTAAAAAGATGGCGATAAACATACCACTCCCTAACATTGGGGAATCCTTGTTGTTGAACCATCAAAATATGTTCCCGATCAGCGTAGATAAAGCCCCACCCATTTCCAATCCTACCAAAAGGAAATGATATAAACTCTCTATCTCCAATGATTCAACTCTCAAATTCACCCTCTCCTACTCCTTGAGAATGGATTATATGAAAAAACCAAATATCTACTAAAAAAGGATCACCACCCAAAAATGGCCAATGATTCACTCCCGCCATATGGTTTAATTTGTAAAAAAATCATTAAAAAACTCAGTAATATTATCTTTAAAATTGGAAATACCATTAGATATACCTCAATGTATAGTTGATGGTCTCCCAACATATTCAAGAAAATGTCATGATAAAGTTTATAATCCTCCCTAATGAGGAGTACAATAAGAGTCCATAGATTTGTGTTTATTTCTCTCTATCAATCCATGATATCATCAGATAGGATTAACATTCCTTTAATCTACTCCTTACACTATCTCTTCAGATAATTTGTGTCCAGGTCCAACCACAATTCAACCGCCCCACAAAACCTGATCCATTATCGATGTCTCCTCTACCATAGAGGTCCATTTATCACTTTATCACCACTACTTGGAAACCATGAACACAAAATGTATTTCAAACTATCAGTATTCATCTCACAAATGGCCACTCATTCATTTACAATTGAAATGGTATCATGCATAACTGATTTGTACCAATATCACCTGACTCACTCCCTTGTGATTCGTCCATTATAAGTTCGACATGACAATGCTACTGAGCATGCCGGTCTCATTAATCCACCAGCTCCATTGGAACTCATAGTCAAAAATAATCTTCGCTCTTATTCCATGATAATTTTCATGACCTCCCATCACACGACATTGATATAAGAGATCTAATCATAAAAGTTTAAACTACTATTTAATGAGGCTAGGTACCTGAATAGTCTTTTTTCTAAAACCAGCCTTGATACCCAAAAACCCAATGTGCTTTATCTGAAATCAAATAAATCAACTGACATGTATCATAAAAGTGAAACACCTACCATAAATCGGTCTTATAAAATTAATTCAACCAGGATAAATTCTAAAAAATATATCCACAGACCCAATCCATCCTTACTCATAGGATACCATTGATCAAAATTAATGTTAATCTATAAGGATTTGACTCACAACTAAGATCCTTTAGGTTTTCTACATAACCTTACTGATCTAGTCTCATATGAGGGTTACTAGGTCTAACCTCCTTGCCCAATGGTAAAACCTCACAACAAGGTCTCATATCATGGGGTGGAATTTTTGAACCCATCACAACTTATAAAAACTAATGCACATGTTAACCCTCTTATATATAGGTAAGGATAACACGAATCTAAAAGGGTCAAAAGTATCTTGAATATGCCTACCTATTCCTTGACCCTATTTTAGAATCCTTATAAGTACTTCCCATGGAGGACATGATGTGAGAATATGAAGAATGATGAACTAATACTCACTAGGAACCCATACATGGTAATAACTTTTTGAGGATCTAGTTAACAATAAACATTAGGTTTCCATCAAAATTATACAAACGTTCATGAATATAACATAAAAAGAAGGCACCAACTATGAAAGATGACTTCTTAGGGTAAATAATATGTGGTCAACATAATCTCAAAGATCGATTCTGTATCATAGGAATGAATATTGGTTATGTATAATGTCATTACAAGTTGTGCCTGAAAACACCATATAGGTTGATAATAACACTTTAAATAACTAAAACCAAGAAACAAAACCATAAAAGGGGTTCTAACACATGGGTATTATGTTACCTATCAACATACTAGGGTTACTACTCATCCTATGCATGGGGAATGCGTTACTAACCACACCATCTAATGTCTCAACAGAGATCCACATGACCATCAATTAAAATGAAATATATATATTTTGAATCAATTAAGTATAATTCATCCAAGAACATATATTGGAAAATACAATTATGTTTATTTCAAGCAATTTAAACAATTATCTTATGTCATTATTAAAATAACACACCAGAAATATTATACTATATGGACCCTATATTCGAAATATGATGAATAAGATACATATTTCCTTTATCATCCAATAGTAAAAATTAATCACTAGTCTCTCACATATGGGTCATGATCCAGAAATCAATCAATGGTATCTAACCAATTATATTTGGGCCAAAATACTATAATAAATGATAAAATACATACAACATGTGTGTCACTCAATGATAAAATAATATAAAACTGTAACATTGTATATCAAGAATTTTTATCACATATCTCTTGAAACTAAGTCTTCTTAATAGAATAAGTGTTATCAGCGAATCAGTTTGAGATCCATCATAGGTTCCAAAACATTCCTAGAACTCTTATCTTCCAAATCATAAATATTAAAGAAGCATGAAAGTATGTCCTTTGGTACCAATTTGAAACATCTTTACATGGAAATCACTAATCCCATAGCCTAATCTAGCTCACCAGAAATCCTAAAGAACACCTCTCCAAATACCAGAGGTATCTGGATAACAGTGTGAGATTAAGGTGTGTCTGTGGAAATCTTATTCCCTTATATCATTGTAATAAACAATGGAAATAAATATATAATTCATAGTATTAAATAATTAGAGTGCAGAAGAAATAAATAAAATGAAGAAAAATCATGATGTAATTTTAAATGGAATGCACTAAAGGCATGAACGACCATGTCATTCATGCAAAACTGATCACCCACTAGGCCAATCACATATATAGGAGAAAGTAAATGAAACATAAAAAAATGTAAAATATTATATTATAAACACTTATTTGATCCGCATACCTGATATCTATATAGAAATCTGATACATTCTTCCCTATTTTTCATAGGCCTCAATCTATCCTATTACTACTACCATGTAAAGTTATGTTCGGGTACATTAGTGTAATAGAGTCCTAAGAAGGTTTTGAGTAAAAAACTCAGTAGTTCACAACCAACATGATAATATATATATATAATAATATTCTATGTATGTACATGTGACTAACTAAATATGTTAATATTAATAAAATCACTACTAAAAGATGAGGATAACTAAACAAAAAATCTGACATAGCATGACCATAAAATGTTCTATGTCTTGCCGAGACACAACTGGAATAAGGTGTATTTATATATGTCTACATATTTATATATATATATATATATCCCTATAAATATATATATATATATATATGAGTAAGGTGTCATATAATATAAACAAATCAAGCCCACATCTGATCCTTGGGTATGTGATCCCAATCGTCTAGAAATCCTATGAATAAGAGACTAAGTTGGATATAATACCACTCTAGAAATGTATAATTCAAGTTGGTCATTGGTCTCATAATCTTGATTAACAATACCTACATCTGTTAGTGCTGGAAATGTTTTTATGAAGGATAAATCCCCATAGGTGGATACATGTCCTAGCCATGGGCTCACCCATACTCACCTATAATATTTATAATGAAATATTCTTGTCAATATATGTACATACTATAAATAAGGCATGAAACTAGATACCACACCAGACATGCCACATGTAATCGAGTCTGATTTCATATTCCAGGGTCTCATCTCATAGGAAATCCCAACATTACAACTCAGATGATCCCTAAGGGGATAATCAATAGGTGATAAGAATACTCTCCAGATCGAAGATAAAACAAAGAATATATTCAATAAATGTGTAAATATTTGCATTACTAGATAACTTAGGGAAATGTAGTGATGATGAATCCACCTGATCCTAGGGAGTATCCAACGAATCACTAGAGTATATTAATTTCAATCCTCAAGGATGGATATAGGATACAAAACATTGTAGATGCGTTTACACATAGAAACCCCTTGTAATCCCATGGATGGTAGAAGATATGTAGCCATAGGGAGATACTATGTAGATGGGTTCTCTCAGAAACATTCGATCCAATGATAATGAAAATCCTGTATAGAGAAGAGTTCCAGTGAAAAATGGAAATTCTAGAAATATTAACCTTTATCAATGTAGGGATCATAAGCTAGATATTAGGAACTACATCTTGGGATTTTAATAACCATTTAGGATAAATAGTTGGATCCTAGTAAATATAAATGGGTATCCTAATAAGATAATATTCAAACATATATTACATAGAATCAGATCCCAAGAAGTACCTCTGGGCATCCGTATAACATATCACATAACTTAAAGATCGTCATCTAAATACTAGGAATTATCACTGGATATAATAGATGCATAAATAGTAACTATTTGAATTCATAAATAAAATATTGAGGGTGGATGAATTCACAACCCACTACTACCGGCAGAGCCCCGTGAGATTACATGTTCAGTATGAGTACTCAAGGATACCAACTACCATCTCTACCCAACCCATTTCATAAAATCTTAGGGTCAACTAAATAGTGGGAACTCCCTGGGTCCAATAGGTTATTTCTTAGGAAATGCATCATACTCGAAATTCTTGAGGATTTTAGGAAAATAAAGGCATCCCTCTTGGGTCTCTCTAAGTCAACATGTAATTAAAGGCATCTCTCTTGGGATTCTCATAATGGGTTAGAAACTAGAGGCATCCTATATGGGATCCAATTGGTCAGATCATAAGAAGATGCATCCCTTAGTGAATCCTCAATATCAGTGATAGCCTCAAGTCGAAGTATGAAGATAGTGTGCATGGGTTTGTTATTGACACCTGACATTAATCTGATAAATCTAATAGATTTATTTAATTTAAATATCTCATTAGAATGAGTCTGGAAAGGGGAAGTCTCCCTCATTGTTATTCCCAATCATACACATAATACCATAAACTTGCATAAATATTTTATGGAATGTATGACAGAACATATACTATTTAAAAGAATCAATATTTTCCAAAGGCTGGTAGTAGCTAACAAGGCCCGTCTAAGCTCAACTGAGTCATGTTAGGACATGTCTTATCACAAAACAACCATAAAATATTAAGTATGACAACATTATAACTAATTAATTAAAACCCAAAAATATAATTAAGGGATTAAATATTTATAAATTCACCACTGTGATGTGCCTCAATAAAACAACACACGGTGAAGTGCAGAAAACCTCTCAGGGTATCCCCTTACTAGGAAGAGCGAGAACCCCAAAATATTTATCTGATTCGACCTTGGTCTAATACAATTAAGACCAAAATATCTAAATAGTGAAACTAATGTTATTTTAAAATGGAAAACAATGCAACCATGGTTAACATATTCAAATTTATACCTCAAGGATTCCAACACACCTAAGGACATTCAATTCTGACCAAGAATGGGGAAGAACCCCCATTGAGGAAGGTAGGAGGGGAGTGTGCATGGGGGGAGAACCTGGGTGAAAGGAGGAAGAAAAGGGAGTTAAAAAATTTAATGTTTGAGGGGAAAATGAAAATTTTTCTCTTTTAATGTTTCATATAATTAAGTAGAATTTTTGTCCAAATTATTCCCCATCCAAGAGGTTGGCATTGTCTTAGACCATCAATATCACAAGGTTGTAGTATGTGATTTAATAGACTATGCACCAATTGTGTGTCATGTATATAATAAATTATAGAACCCTAACTTGTTAACAATTATTCTACAATGCGGTTTATAAAATTTCTATCCTCTAAAAAATGGCCCACAAGGTTATCGAAAATGGTTATCACCAACTATGCAGCAATGAAATGTCATGAGTTTTACCTTTCCAAAACATTTGTATTGAGATCTAAACAACTGGGAAACTCTAGACACCACTAATACATATTAAAATCCTCATATCAAATTTTAGAAAAATATTTATTCGTGTTTCATCCAATAAATTCTCAGTCTAAAACTTTGATTGATATTTAACCCATCCAATATATTGTATGTTCAAATTCCTTCAAAAAATTTAAACTCAGAAAACCTAGGAACTTAAAATTATCATCACCTAAAGTTCATGAGGTCCATAATGAAATACTTGGATGTTCCAAATTAAAATCAACGAGAAATCATTAAATTTCAAGATTTATAAAACTCTGACTTCCTTCCAAGGATTCCACAACTGTAATCTCACAGTCAAATGTAACTTGTTGTGAAAAATAATCTCTAATAAGTTATATTAATGTCATTTCCTAAAAAAGGTTTATGACCACATTCAATAAAATCATTCTCAATGAAAAACAATGTGAAATTTAGTATTTCTATGTCAACCTTATAGAAAGAGAACTCCATTGCAATCATATTTAAAAGAAAAAAAATCCAAATAAATATCAGCACTCTCTAATTTGTTCATATTTGATTCCCATGTATTATTTAATTCTTGGAGAAACTCATCATCATTGAGGGGCTTGATGGATAAATGTTATTCAGTGATTTTTAAATTAAATTCCACCCCTCTTCTTCTTAATCATAAATGAGTTAATTTTTTGAGGTTTTTAGCTTTAAAATAGGGAATATCGTGTTTAAATTAAGTTTCTAAAAAATTGGAATCACTAATTTCTAGTTGATTTTACTCTTCCAACAAATCCCAAGATTCATTTTCTTGTTTGTTTCATATTAATTTAATGAAATGGGTTGAATAGTTTTCAACTATTAAATTCCCATTTTCAATTTTCTCCCCAAACCATGTTTACATAGGTTCAAAAAATATGAATATAGCAGGAATAGGTTGAATTATAGAAATGGGTTTATCCTCTTATAATTCCCACATCTAATATTTTTGGTGGAATTGGTACAAATATTATTTAAAAATTCATCATAATTAAGTTCGGGTTCACTATTTGTTTCTTAATATTTGTTACATTCTTGTAAATTTCAAATATTTGGTTCAAAAAATAATTTTCTTTACCCCCATTCCAATTTTGATTTCATATTTTGTTTTAATACCTAATTCCCATGTTTCAAATTACATGTTTTTTACTTTGTCATTGTGTTCTTTCTCATATTATTTAAATTTATCAAGAATTATCTACAACATTTCTTTCGAATATGATTAGTCATTGGGTTTGGGTTTATAATATCAACGGTTTTCTTCAAAATGACTAGGTTTTCTAGGCTAGTTATCCATACACCTCCAATAATTATTCCCATAGCAGCAACAAAAAACACAATAAATGTCATTTTTTTCACCTACTACCATTTGATATTCTATTTTAAGGAAACAAAAAAAATTAAAAATTTCAACAGTGGCACACAATAAGTTGAGACAAATATTTATTATTCAACTCAAATCAAAATATGTAGAATTTTAAATTCAATACCTAGTAACTTGAACCAAATATTTATTGCACTACAAATATCAAAATATGAATAATTTTAAATTCAATACCTAATGGTGGGACATACATTAACATATTTTTTTTATAAGAAAATATACTTTTTAAAGAAATTATTTGAATTTTAAAATATTCTCAGCACCCTAGACACTCGAGGCACCTTCCCTGGTAATAACACCAAAATTTAAAAATTTCATGGCATAGTGATTGATGCATAAATAAATTTATAATAAAAATTTACTACTCTTTATAATATTGGTGATTAGCCTCAAACCACGTGGAATAAGGTCAAAATGTTGTAAGGGATTTATTATTAATTTAAATTATTTGAAATAGGGACAAGAATAGTGAACGTTGTGTGTTAATTGTGTGTTGATAGAAATATGGGAGGAAAATAAACAGATAAATAGGTTTAATAGATGTGTTGGTTCTAACCTATGTTGAAAAATTAAATCATGATGAAAAATAAAATGAGGGAAATTAAATTGATAATACTCAACATAATGATGATATTCATGAAAACATGGATTCAATAGAACATGAAAATAGTTAATTCACACCCAAAAAAACTATCACCAAAAACTGAGTGGTCATTTAACATGTCCTATGATTCAATATCTCAATTATAACAAATGTTATAAAATTCAAACAACTTTATAATTAATTTTATTCCATTGATTCATCATGGAAAACTATAAATAAATTGAAATAATGATATCTAAGAAAAACATGTTGCAGTTTTGTAGATTAAGAATCCAGAACATGAATTGATTATTGAAAAAGATCAAGAAAATTCCCTCATGAAATTATACACAGTGCATGTATGCATAAATTATTCACAAATAACAAATAAAAACAATTAAATATTTAAAGTGAAATAAAGATAAATTATGGAAAAACTTCTCTCTCAAGATAATGCTAATATCATCCTACTCTATCTCTAATTTCCTCTAGCATTGAAGCATCTAATTTTGAAATAGAAGGAATATCATTTCCCTACATTCACATGAAGTTGTTAGTTAGGGCCCTTGATATCAAGAATCCCTCCCTCTAAACATACCACAATGTGCGAAGATAGATTAGGACCCCCAAGTCCTGCCTACAGTTGGCCCTGGTTTGACGATTAGCATTGTGGGTATAAAAATGTCATGTATGAGAGACATTACCATTAATAATATAAATAGGATCATGAGATAATATGATTCAACCACAATCAAATCCATTAAATATATATAATAAAGCTAAAAATAATCCTACAATGAATTCATAAATAAACGTGATACAAATAACGGACTCCAAAGTAAATACCCAAAATAAAAAATAATGCAGCAACACAAAAATTATGTAATGGTCTAAGATTTTAATGTATAGAATATTCTACACTCTTATAAACCAAAAAATAAGTTTATATATGTCAGGGGAGCATACAAGTATACTCATTAAGAAAAACAAAGTCTCTTGTGAATATGTGAAAAGAGTATAGTAATGCACCCATGAGAAAAAAGTAGAACCAGACTTCACCTACATAGGTATACTAACAAAACTCATCCTTACCATGGAACACAAACCAAAATAATTTATCGATGTATAATAGTATAATATGATTCATATTTATGATAGGGTACCCATACAACTTTCCCACTTATTTTCTGCTCTCACGCCCTAACTTCGTACATCATGGCACCCCCATCTATTACTAATAACATCAAAACACATAACATCACAACCCACCTATAGACACTTGGACCATAATATCACATAAAATCCCACCCTAATACACCTGAGAAATAACATCACATCTCATAACTGGGGTGGTACGGTATCCTAAACATGAATGACATCAACCACATTCCCTCTTCAAACCATGCCTGACCCCCACAACAATCCATATCTCCACATATTTCCTGAATATAAATGGGAAATCAAATCTCATCACATAAAAAATCGACAACAACACCTTTTACTTCTATCCATCACAACCCATGAAATTACTTCTCATTTATTGGAAGAGGGATCAGGGATGATAATGTTACTAGTCATCCATCCTCCCACCATGATGTTGGGAAAAAAACCCCCCAAAACATTTATTGTATGCACATGGTGCTCGACGTGGGTGAGGTTTATATAGAATTATAAAGGAATATAAAATGTATAAACATATATAGTAATAGAACAAAATCCCCATCCTAAGAGTCTACATCGAAAGAATAAACCATCTAAAGAGATCATCCACTTCTACTTTCGGTGATGGGTGTGTGACTGCGATGACGGTGTTGAGAGGATGGCATGACAATGGATCGATGTTTGGCCGGGATGGTGAAGATGTGATGATATCTACTATGTTGTGATAATGACGGCATCAGAGATTTTACCAGTGGTGCATGATTTGTGGGATTTAGTCCCCATGGTGGTGTCTTTTCTGATTTGAATTTTGTATTTGGACCCAGCTTTTGATTTCTAGTATTATATGGTGTAACGTTGTTCCCACTTTTCCATGTGGGTGTAATGAAATACAAAAAAAAATGATTTAGAGGAAGAACAAAACACTAAAGGCCAAATACTAAAATTCTAATTTTCATCTTAAATTTTCATCAATCCATTTCCCATTTTTTACTTTATCAATAAATTCCATTTTAACACCCCCTAGTTTATTTATTCAAAAAAAATTATCATTGAATTTATTTTATAAAAAACACCTCATTTAATATTTCCATCCCATTAGTTTATATATAAACATTCACCACTTAAACGAAACAACCCATCATCAAGACATTTGTTCAAAATTATAATTTAAAATTAATTTCCGGCATTTAGATTCATTACTACTCGGGATACTAGCAAAAAAATCACACAAAAAGCATCAAAAATCAACATCCAAACAACTACATCCACTTCCACATTCCATCACATCACAACCACATTCCCATACCCACTATACAACCACACCACAACCACCATATAACCTTCCTACACAACCACAACACAATAACCACCACATCCCTAATGCACAACAACATCACATCCACAACACCCACACTCATCACAATATAGGCACTGTCTAGGAATCACATCAAAAAACCAACCCCAACACACCACTACAACCAAAAACATGTTACAACATACACATTTCATTTTCCAGATAGGGAATAGGGGATGTTACTCAATTATACTTCTTTATTTAAGGTCATATTCACACAAACCATGTGATCCATGGGAATCCAATTCATTAACCGAATATATGTAATTATCTAATTACATTTTATGTTTTGTCAACAAAGACACAAAATTCATTCCACGATTCACATCATAAACGCACAATCAAGGACCCCCAGTGGAAACAATATTCAGAATGACATCATAATTTTTAAAAACACAATACTAATATTAATAATAATTCTTGTAAAAACATGAAATTCACATCACCCTTCCCATTTTTATATCAATTTATCCAATTAAGTTATCTTCATTAGTTTTGATGTAGCCATTTACATAGAATTAATTAATAAAAAAACCATCCCATATGTTACACATAATGATTAATGAAGAATAATTACCTACCTGGAAGAAAGAAGTACTACAACAACATGATACACCCAAAATAAGTGGTGGGTGTACAAGAGAAAATTTCATATAGGGAGAACATGAACCAACACTGGAAACATGGCTCCATGACTCCATAGGAAAAGTATTGGGGACCTCCCATCTTAAGAGAAATTAATGTCAAAGGGATGATGTGAGGATATTCACTTCAGAAAGATTAGATTCGAAACTATTGGGATTGGACACATTATTAATAGGACATTCAAGGAAAATCTCATCAAATCCACAAGGTTGGACCATTTAAAAATTATCTTAAATTTTATTAAATAGATTATATTAATTCCTTCTTTTAGAATAGCATTAAAAACTATTTCTTAAGTCATTAAAAACATTTTTCTTCACAAAAACATCAAAAAAGGAAAATTTATAAATTTCTAGAAAATATGAAACACTATTCCAAAAGATAAACCATTGATGATCCATTGTTATTTTAAAATGTGTCATCGTTAGTTTAAAATGATCCACCATTAGAGATCCACTAAAATCCTCTAAAACACTCATTTTACTTTCAAAACACCTCAAAACTCTTCCTTTAATCCACAAATCACTCTTAAACATTCCCAAACAACATAAAAATCAGATTTCCTACAAAGTAATAGGCTAGAAGGTCTAAACTGTTACATTATCTACCTATCAACCTATTTTATCCCTTAATAATTCTAAACCAACCATGAAGTAAAGAGAGAAAAAGTTTTGAACAATCGTCTCTTAAGATACTTCTCAAGGATCTCTTTACACTGTGAATACTACCGCCAAATGAACGTGCTAACCAAAACTCCCTTCAACACCTCACATAACCACACCAATATCCACACATCAATCTCAACTCTTACACAATGTTAAACAACAACCATTACAATTAACGATACCCACACACCTGAACATATAAATCATGGAATTACTTCGTCTGTATCAGGATACTATTCACTATGGGTTTCACTGACTCTCCCACACGGGTTTAATCGCATCGTAGTAAAATGTGCCTCAATTAGGAATCGGGTCCTCCCCAATCCATGTTTCATGGTTTTATCACACACTAATAAAAACTACACATCTTATAATTAAACAATATCCTAAATCACACAAAAAATACCTAAGCATATAAATCAAGGAATTCCCACCCCTATATCAAGATATTATCCGCTTTGGATAGCACTGACTCACCCACATTGTTTCAACCGCATCGATGAATAAAGAATCCAGGTTAGGGACCAAGATTACCCTTATTCATATTCTTGATGTTTTTACTCATAAAATAAGGATACAAAACAATAATAACCACACATCAACACAGAATCACAAACATGGGCTTGTGACTCACTGGGTATACCCTGAATGATCTTTTACCCCTCTGGTGCTACTACATCTAGTCCCTACAACTGACCATTACTAGATACTATACCTCTCTACTAATGGCCAAATACACAACCACACTCTATCCTAGGTTCCTGGTCATGAGTAACATCTTGTGAATAACCAATTCCTTCTCTATCTACCCTTAGTGGAGCATATGCCTAGTTCCCCTACCACTGAAATGACCATGCGGGAAATTGATGCTGAAACTAAAAAATCTACTTAGATGCCACTCAAGTGAAACTAATAACTGATACTGATGATGATCAAGGCCTCAAAAAGAAAAAAAAACTATGTTTAAACTACCAAGATGCCAAAAAGGATGCTATTGAGGCTGACACCCAGCTCATTGAAACCTTAAAGGTCTGGGTGCCTTAGACCTTCCACTAACTACTCTGCTTCTTGAAGAAACCTGTTGGATCCCATATTGCATTAAAACTCCTCAAATGTGAATCCCCTTGATCCCCTTACACTTCTTTTGAACCTATAGATACATTGGAAATGTAAAAGGTCTAACTATATTCTAGATCGGAAGACATAGTGACTTCTGGAGATGCCTCTCTTGAGGCTTCATATCTTTTAAAATATCTAGGAAAAACTAATGATGGCCCTTGAACATGATACCATGATCCTGCATAGACATACTCCCATTTGAAGGGAGAGTATCCCCTTCCCCTTAAAAACCATAATATTAAATTAATGGAACTCAATCCGTAACTCCTTCTGGAAGTGGACCCATAAAACATCTACATCATTCCTCTCACCAAGGTACAACATCCACCACGGATGCACAAACCCATTCATATGTCTGACTACATAGAGGAGTTTGTAATCGTTCATGGATTTGATCAAACTAAAATAAATCTCTAACTCCTTTATCAAACTCTATATGTCCACACCATAAGTTCTTCCCTCATACATCCCCAAATCATGTAGTTGAAAATATCACAATGACCTCTACAACTGAAAATCATACTCAACTAGATCAGCCATATGATGATCAACTGAGTCATCTAGCTAAGACTACCATGGAAAATCTATTGGTGGAAAATGACCAGGATCCATAAAGAAAAAGGGATAAAAATATTTCATAATCCCAGCAGTATGGTATTTTACAAAGTTTTATTTAATTAATTTTATGTTACTTCATCTTTATTAGATCAAAAACAACATAATTAAAAAATAACATAAGTCTACATGAATAATGTACCACTCATAGGTCACTACACTACTAGTACTTACACCTTCTTTTGTCATTCAATATGCTCAGATACTATGCACTGGATTACGGGGGACCCAAAAATACCATGTCCTAGTTGGCCTCCCGGACTGAGGCCACACAAAAAGATCTACTAGAACAGTTTCCATACCAACCTCTAAAATAATCACTTTTCCTAACTCCAAACTCCATCATATATCTCAACCATCAGTCCCTATAAAACCCCTATCATGAATCCCTCCCATTAAATATATCACAATGAGGGGAGATAGAGAATGACCCCCATGTCCAGGCTCTAGTAGGCCCAAGGTTGGTGACTAGCACTGAGGGTATAAAAATATCATGCATGGGAGGAATTTACATAAATATAATAAACATGATTGGGATATAAGATGAATCAACCACAATCAACTCTATGAAATATATATTAGAAAGATAAAACTCATCCCACAATTCATGTATAAATAAAATTGATATATATCAATGTCTCCAATGTAAATAACCAAAGTAGAAACTCAAGTAGAAATACAAAAAATTGAAAGGTTAGAGCTAGTAATGTCCAAAAAAGTTCACACAATCCTCCAGGAAACTAGAAAATAAGTTCATATATATAGGGTAATCATACAGGTATACTCAATATGAAAATTTGATCCTCTCTTGCACATGTGAAAAGAACATACTAATGAACTTGTGAAAAAATAGAAGATCCAAACCTCACCTACCTGGATATAATGACCAAACCCTTCCTCACAATGGATCACTCACCAATTATAACATCCACATATAATATCATAATATTAATAATACCTATGATCCAGTAGCCTGCACCTCTTTCACACAAGTCTTTCAATATCACACTCCAATGTAATGCATCTTGGAACTCCCACCTCTTCTGAAGAACATCACAACACATCACATCACATCCCGCCCAAACAAACATGGTCCATCACATAAAATCACATAATGGCCGATAAAACATAGGCAAATACATGACATCACATCTAATAACTAAGGTATTAGGGTATTCTAAACATGATGAAGATCAACCTCATTCCCTCCTCCTACCATCCTTGAACCCCACCATAATCCATCTCATCCCATCTCACCCAAATAATCCTAGGGCATCACATATCATCACATAAAAACTCAATAATGAAACTTTTGACTTTTATCCATCACATACAATGTATGGCCTTCTCATTGCCTAGAAGAGGCATCATGTAAGATTTGGTAGTATGCCATTCATCCTCCCACTGAGATGTTGGGAAAACCCCCAAAAAATTGGTTTTAGAACATGGGTCTTGATGTGGGTGGGGAGCATATAGAAATCACAATTAATATACAATGTATATAAATATAGAGTCATAACACACCTGCTCCATCCTAATTGTTTACAGCCAAGGCATAAACCATATCAAAAGATTCTCCACTTTTGCTTCCAAAACTAAAATAACAACTACAAACAAGGAAAAAACCACAAACCATATTTGGGTCTTCAATTATCATTAATCTTTTTCTTAGGTGTCACTTTATCAATACATTCAACATTAACAACCCCCTTTAATTTATGTATTCAAAATTCATTTGATTCCCATTTCATTTAGGCAGAAAAATAAATTTATATATTCATTACATTAGTTTATATATAAAAATTAACCCTTTAATCATCAAAAATAGTTCCTAATTGATTCATTAATCAATTCCATTATAAATCATTTTGAAGCATTTAGTTCCATTACTACTGAAGCTACCAGCGCATCACATCACACAATAGGTAGAACACCTCAACATCTAAAAATCCACATCCATTTCCACCTTCCATCACATCACAACCAAATTGTCATCCCTTCTACACAACCAAGACACAACCACCATCATATCCCACTTTTACAACTACACTACAACCACCATAGAACACCCACTGCACAACCATATCACATCCACTCGCCCAATCTCATAGCACCAAATCCACTTCCCAGGCATCACATCAACAAAACCAATACACAACACGGAATCACATCTAAAAACATTTTACAACACACACATAACATTTTCCATATTGGTCATAGGGAATTTTATTCAATTACACTTATTAATTTAAGAGAGTTATCAAACAATTATTATGTTCAAAGACATCCATTTCATTTACTGAATATATGTAATTTCCCAATTACATTTTATGGTTCTTCAAAAAACACAATATATTAATTCTAAATTTAATATCATAAATTTATAAGTAAGGACCTAAAGAATCCATAATTTTCAACAAGGCATTATTCTTGTAAAAATAAAATATAAATAATAATACTAAATCTATTAAAACATGAAATTAACATTAAAATTCCACTTTTGAAATTAATTTAACCAGTTATGTTATCTTAATTAATTTGGATGCATCCATATCCATAGGGATAAATGATAATAAAACTATCTCACATGACACACAGAAAGATAAATGAAGGATAATTCCATACATGTAAGAATGTTTTTTATACAAACTTGCTAGACCAATAAAGGGGTCTAGGTATATGAGGCAATTTCTTTCAGGGATAACTGAAACCAAAACTAGAAACCAGGCTCCATGAATCTACATGAAGATGGAATAGTGAACTACCATCTCAGGAGAATGTAATCTTGAAGGAATTATGGAATCATATTTACTTTAGAAATATTCGATCCAAAACATGTGGGATTAGACAAAGTTTGAATTAGATATTATTGGTATATCTCATTAAAACCATGATGTTGAAACATTTAAAAAGTCTATATAATTTTAATAAAATTGATGATATAATTATAATCATTTAAAATTTATAGAAAAATTATTAATTAAGGGATTAAAATCATTTTTCTTAAAATAAATGTAAAAAATAGAAAATCTATATATTTCTAGAAAAATAGACACACTTTTCAAAATGATCCATCATTGGTGATCCACCATTAAAAAATGATCAATTATTGGAGATCCACCATCATCTACTAAAATACCCATTTTTCCTCCAAAACACTTCACAACACATCCCATCCTCCATCAAACACCCCTAAACATTCCTTGGAAACTCAAACACTATATTTCCTACAAAGTAATAGATAATATAGTTTGGGCCATTAAATTGGATGTGTACAAGAATCAATAATTAACCCCCATTTGAAATTTTCTCCCCTTAGGTGTTGTCTCGAAATTTTTTTTTAGTTATTTCTTAAAACATTTTCTACATTTTTCAATGACTTAACTCAGTTACAACTTTTTAATCGAACATGTGTAGTCAGTCATTTAGCTCTATTACAAGCATGTAAACTTGAGATGTGCGGATATAACATGCTTTAGAATCCCACATGTAGTCTATTTTGAATACACCTAGATGTATTTTTGACTTTAATAATATTTATTTGATCTCACTAACTCTGTATAACATGTGATATTGAATTAGTCACATGATTTAAAATTCTCATTTTGGTTCAGTTATATAAAAAAACTCGGATCTTGACACATCATCATTCTCAATAATGTAGTTCATCCTAACATTATGACTTTAAATTAATTGGGAATGGGTGGTTATTTGGAGAATAAAATATTAACGTGTGATTATTCTTCAACATGCTTAGAGGAATCCCAAATCATTGTATATGGGTGATTTTACTCATGTCTTGGTGAGGTCTAGTGGAAATCAATCAGCATCAACTTCAATAGATCCAAGATCTAATAGATTACTCCTAGAATGGGTTCTCAGCTTTCATAGAACCAATTTCATCATGCATAGAATCATGTTTTCTTCATCTTAAATCTCAATACAAATTGACATTGATGACTTGGAAAAGGGGGGTGTCCGAGCTCCATCAGACCGAAATCACCAGATCAAAATCTCTCTGGCTCACACAATTCCCATAATCATCATCTTCATTTGGATATTCAAGGTTTCAGCCTTATTGGAGGCCTTTTATTCATTAGTAATCATTAATCTGAGTTTGGGGGCATTCATTATTTAATCTTATAAATATTTAACAATGGTGTTATAATTTTGAGTGGTTCTTTAGTGCAACCCTATGATTCTTCTATCTCCCTTTACATCTGAGCCTCTTCTCCATTTTATTTGAATTTAGTATGTTCTTTCTATCCATTTGAACTATATTCTATCCATCCTCACCTTCAAGATTCCTCTTCAAGATATAGATGGTTCCAAAGTTATAGAATATCGAAGCATGATTCATCGATCCCTGTGATATTCAACATTCCTTTGGAACTGTGACCCACGTTGAATTCATCCATAATGAATGTATGATCATCATTGATTCAACACTAGAATTAGATTAAAAATCATATATGACATCATATATTTGAATCCTAGTAAGAAATTTGATCATTGTTTAGCATAGTATTTACTTTCCATGAACGGTTGATTGTAGGAAATTTCATGCAGTCAATATTTATAACACACTGACAGTTATATTTGTTAATTTTCCAAATATTATATTATTTCCTGGATGATTTACTTCAAGTGAATAAATTTATAATTTTCCTATAGCGGTCAACTTCTTGAGCCTTACAACAGATTTCTTTTTTCTATTTTTTCAACCAATAAATCGACCGTAAAATGAATATGTACAAATTAAATAAATCCACAAATATTTAAAAGTAAATTTATTACTTAACATGAATCAAAATTAAAAATTAAAAATTAAATGAAATTAATATTTAAAAAGATCAATTAATTCAAAAACCATTAAATAAATAAATAATTTAAAAAAAAGAATGATAAAAATCTATAAATAAGAAAAGTGTATATTAATAAAATTAAACATCAAATTATCAGGAATAAGCGATAATTGATAAAATTAAACCAATATTAAATTAATAAAATATCAAAAAATAAAGATTAAAAATAAATAAACATTAAATCACTAAATTAATTAATTAAAATAGAAATAAAGAAATCCAAAATTATATTCATAAAAATTAATAATTAATTCATAAAACCTAAAAAAAATAAGTAAAAATAGAAAAATTAACTTAATTAACTAGTTTAAACATAAAAACATATATTAAACATACAACTCCTTAATTTCAAATATTATTGAGAAATTATCCATAAAAAATAACTAACAACTTTAAGGCATAATTAACATTAAAAACATGACTAAACTATAAATGTGATGCAGAAAAGGATATTTTTATAAGACAAATCAAATTCCTTTTCAGTAAATCAATTTCATTATTGGGAAATTAAATGCATTTTATTTAAATATAAATAATCCTAGAAGATAATTTTTATCCTTCCATGGTTCTTAATCAAACTAGAATCGAGGGAAATCAAAATTTTCTCAACATCCTGAAATAATTATTCCCCCTTTGTGAGTGTCACTAGCTGCCTCATTTTAAATCAAATTCGAGTTCTAATTCTAGGAGTGAAATAGGAAATATAGACGGGTAATTAAATATTTTAACAAGATGTAGTTTCTATTATTACTCTCCCCAAGGTTTAAAAAATCGTTAGATCCATTTTTCACTTTTTTGATTCAAATGAAATAATTATATTTAGAAGTTAATTATCATCTTATTTATCTAAGTTTAATATTCCCTTCACCTTAAAAACTCATATTTGACTTTTAGTCACTTATATTGTTTGTTTGTTTTGAATTTTTCCAATCCATATATGTTCAAAGCACTGTGTAGATGCACTTATTAAAAATATATAGAGGCATTACACACACACACACACCGAGTTCCTAATATCTAAGAGAATCATCGTGGGATCTCAATTTCTTATTTTACTTTGGTTTCAAATTACTTATACTATTATATTCTGAGTTGACTCCTTGAGATGTTGGTTCAAGAAGGTGAGTCCCCTAGGTTACAATTCAAATATTTTATTCCCCAGGTTAATATAATAATTCCATAAAGATCATTCCTCTCTCACTCTCTTTCTTAGTTACTAAATAAATCATCGATAAAAATATTATGAAATCACTCATAAATCAAAATATTTTTGAAATTTTAGAATTATTTAAACCACAGAAATAAGATTATAACTTTCACTGATATTGGAAAACATGATTTTTTATTTTGTTAAAACAATTTTTCAATTTAAAAACATATAATTGATGTATGAATGTGAGAAATTTGAAAACTTTATATTAGAATTTTATGGGTTATCATTATAGAACAATTTATCTTTTTTAAGACCCCTCCCCAACACTTAAAATTCAACATTATTTCCAACATTTAATTCAAAGGTTAAAAAAAAATCCTTTTTTTTCAATTTTTTTAAATTTAGGAGTTTTTAGGCGTGTTCAAGGGTCACAATCAAATTCAAAAATAATTTTCCAAAATTTCTAGAATATTTACCAAATTGATCTTAAAAATGTATATAATGTTTCTCTTATGAATAGAGAAATTGATTTTCAAATCAGTTCATACAACTTACATGTTAAATAGTTACTTCAAAAACAATAAATATGATATCATGTGCTAAATGTATTTTTGAGAGTTTTTTAAAAATTATTTTAAATATCAAACATTCAAGTAATAATAACAACCTACAAAGATAAATTTTATGTAATTAAACAAAATAAAAAAGTTTAATTATTCCCCATACTTAGTTTTCATACATCCGAATATTAAAAAATATGTGTAACAATTATAATTTTACGGAAGGATGAAATTAATTTAACAATTATCTATTCATAAATAATGAAAGATAAAACTCCCCTAAAGATTTGTTTTAGTGTTTTCTTATTGTTTTTAAAAGAAATATCCCTCATAAATAATTTCAATAAAAACATGGTATATCTAATAAAGTACCTTAAAATGCCCAAAAGAAAAAAAAATTATGTCAATACATTTATAATAAATAAGATAGAACCCATAAAAATGAGAGTGTGATTTTAAAAACCAGATCAGGTGAGTATGTTTACAAATTCATTTGCACAAAACTATTTTGAGGTATTTTTATTGAAAATAAATGAAACACAAAAATGAAAGAGAACATTTATTAAACCTTGGTTTTACTCTCATTATGTAGAATATTTATATTCCCTAGATGAAATCTATTATGAACTAACAATATTCACTAGGTGGATGTGGTTTCCGAAGTAGGAACCACTGCATGTGTTTGTCCTATTTATATTTAATTGAGGATTGAATAATATAGGAACTCACACCACTATGGTAACACTTGAAACCTTTATAACATTAACATAACATTGAAAAAACATCCTTGTAGTGCATTTTATAAAGCTATCCAGTTCTTGAAAAAAAATTAAAAATTAAAAATTTGAAATTTTCATGAAGATATTGTAATGTTAATGATGTTATCTGGGGTGTAACATGACCCTCAAAGCACTTATATACATAAAAAACCTCAAAATTAACATAAACATGTTCTTAAGTATGATTTTCTAAAAATAAATTTAGGAAGAGGTAGTTCAATAATACTTGGATCACATTTTGAAACATTAGACATCAAATATAACTCCTCTTCCAATTTATTCATATCTTTCACATGAATTTCAACACCCAAAATATATTATGTAAACAACGATATATAGGTATGTTCTAAACTAAAATCATCCATAAAACATCCGAAATTGTGTTTTATAATGTTGTGGCTTCCTTACATGAATTCATCATCTATAATATCACAAGCAATAGTCACTTCTTGTCAAAAATAATGACTGTTAAGTTCCATTTGGGTGTGTTCAAGAAAAATTTCAGGTTTAAGTTGAAAAATCTCATTCCAAAATAAGAATAATGAATTTTGGGTTTCCCATTCCAACCATAGAGAAATAGACCTCAATTTCACTCCTATTTAAATTAAAACATGAAAATTGTAGATTTATGTCACGCCTCCTAAAATTGGTTAACACTTCATTCCCATTTATCATTAAATTCAATTAGAGAATCATCATCATTGAAGGGATCAATGGATAAATGTTATTAAATTATTTTTAAATCAAATTCCACACCCACTTTGACATTATCTGAAACCAGTTAAATGGTTTTGGGGATTTCATCTTTAAAATAGAGAAGATAAAATTTAAAATCAGTTTCAAAAAATTCAATATCATTGATTTCCAATTTATTTTACTTTTAAATCATATCAAAAACATCATGTTCATGTTTGTATCCTATTATTTTAGAAAAAATGTGGAATCATTTATAATATTTATATTCTCAATTTCATGTTTCACCCTAACCCAGGCTTCTGTAAGTTCAAAATATTTGAATTATATATTCATAGGTATAATTATTTTTGTGGTTTGATCCCTTTCTAATTCCTATTTTTTAGACATGATGGTGGTATTGGTAATACTTTTTCCAATAAATATCAAAATAATTGAGTTCTTATTCTCTATTTGTTTCCTCTTCATCTTAATTTTGCTCTAAATTACTAAACTAAGGTTCAAACAATTCATTTCATTCACTCCCCAATAAAATTTCCATTGGATACTTTGTCTTACTAATTAATTCACATGTTTCAACATACACGTTTTTCTTTGTTTCATTGTGCTCTTCTTCATATTCATAAAATTTATAATGAATGCTCTATAACATTTCTCTCCAAACTGATTAATAATTGGGTTCAATTTCATAATAGCCATAGATTTCTTCATATTGAGATGGTTTTCAAGGCTGGTCATGGACACACTACAACAACAAACACATTACATTACCTTTTTTTACCTCATCCCATTTGATATTTAATTTTAATGCAACCAAAAAAATACATAATTTTAAAAAGTAGTACACAACATCTCCCAATTAATATTTAATTCCCAACACTCACAAAAGGATGTTGAATTTGAAATTCAACACTTAGTAGTGGGAAAGATAGTAGAATATTTAAAACAATGATTTTTAAAATATTTTTTTATATTTTATTTTCTATGAAAAAACTAGAACCATAGACACTCTTCTCATATCCCCCCATAAAGGCACCAATATTTTATATGTTCACACCATGGTCATTGATGTGTTGGTCTAATTATAATTTCTATTTCCTACTCATTAACATAGTGTCAAGTAGTGTTGAACTATAGGGAAGGAGTTTGATATGTTTTAAGGGATATATTTTTATGCTAAACCAATAGAAACATGTTTTGATGGATTTTTTTATGCTAAACCACTAGAAACAAGGACAAGAATACTATAGGATGTGTGTGAATTGTGTTAATGAATGAAATATGAGATGAAAATTAAGAGGGGAAGTGGTGCAAGAAATGAGTTAGGTCTATGATATTTTAATAATAAGTGGAATTGTGAAATAGATAGTGAGGGAAATTCAATTGATGAAACTTAATGTAGAGTTGATGTTCTTAAAAATATGGATTCAATATAACTTGAGAATAGTGAAGTCACTCAAAAAATATTTTTCATTAATCATTAATCACTCATTAAAGTATTCCTATGATTCAACATCTTGATTAAAACAATAGGAAAAAATTCAAATATCATTGTAATTACTTTTCTTCCCCTGATTAATCAAGCCAAAAAATCTAAATTAATTGACATAATGAAAGACAAGAAGGATGATTTGGTGTTCTATAAAATAAAAAACATGATCTTTAATTTATTATCCTGAAATATTATGAAAATTACTTCTAGAAGTTATACATAGTTCATGTATGAAAAAATTAAGCACAATGCATGAAAATAGATAATAAACAATCAACATAAAATAATGAAGAAAAATATAAAATTTTCTATCATGTTAAAGTTCATCTCCTATTTCATTATCCTAAATCCCCCTTTTCATTTTAGTTTATTCTCATGTTTGAGAATAAATCTCTTTCCCTCAACATCAGAGTGGTGGAGTTTTTCAGGAGCCTAGATGTGTGTTGGAATCAACAAATGATCCCCTGTTGGGAATTTTCTTTCCCCAGGTGTCATCTCTGAATTTATTTTTAGTTATTTCCTAGAACGTCACCCAATTATTTCACGTAATTAACATATTTATCACTTTTCAATAGAACATGTGTGGTCATTTATTTCTCATGTTACGTGGACATGACATTAGATATGTCCTTATAAAAATCTTGATAGACCCACTTGTGGTCTATTTTAAATGCACATTACATGATTAATCATTCATTAATCATAAAACATGAATTTATATTAGTAACACTATTTTAAATGATCTCCTTATTTTCATTCAGATTAATCAAATAACACAGTATCTCGGCTTATAATCCTTACAAACATCGAATTTGTATCATGCCTTCAAATGAATCTAGATCATGTTTTTCTTCGGTGAATCAAACAAAGAAGTTTGAGTCTTCTTCAACATTCTCATAAAAGAAATATTGGTTAAATGGTGTGGTTATTCATAGATTGATGAGCTATGGGGGTCTCTATTTGGTGTCCACTTCAACATATCTGAGATCAGATATATTATTACGAGAACAAAATCTCATCTTTCTTGGATCTAATATCATCATTCATATTGGAGGGAAGATCTCACATCAATAAAAACAACCAAAAATATGTCAATCACCTTAGGTGATCACAATAACAAAAATGAAGTAGAAATATAGGTACTTATTTATTTAACAAGAATTAATATTACAACGCATACCACACCCCAATTTATAGGGAATCGAACTTATAGAAAAACAAAGGATCAAAAATTAATAGAAACACAAGTCCACATATTCAGTGGAGTAGGTGTATCACAATACTGCAGATCTAAACATGTCAAGAACCCAATATTGAAGTCATCAAGAATCATAGATTTTGTAGTAGTTTGTCACCATCAAAGGAAAAATAAGTTCATTTTCCCAAATTCCACCCCAGAAGTTGTTTTCCTTAAGACCCATGCATTTTAATCATAAGCAGTTGTGTAACCAATATGTGTAATAAATTCACCATAGTAAATGGAATCAATAAATTCATTAGCACTTGTGGAAGAAGATAATCATATAATTGGATGTGATAGTTGGAATAAAATATTTGAAACAGGAAGCAAACTTGATTTTATTAATTATATTTGGAATTATTTCTACTTATACTCATCTTCTAGGATCCAAATCATATTCACAGAATCCTTTTCCTCGGGTTCTTCGAGATGTACCACCTAGTTGGGGGACATCATTTGGACTTAAATGTACTGGAAAGACGATATAAATATCATCAATAGGGGAGATGACATGAGGCTCTGATGCTTCAATCCTAAACTGGAGAATGGTCTTCTAGATACAACATCGAATATGGTCTCAACTTTTGGGAAGTTATCCACATTCGATTGTAACTCCTATTCATTGATGGCTGTAGGTACAGATAATTGATTCAACTTTGAGATCAAATACCAGTAGGAGTTCTAGTGTTTTTCTTAATCTTCGGTGTCCAAAAATAATTTGAAGATATCTTCAATGAAAAAAATTCACAATCTATAAAATTCATTTATTCAGATAGCATTGATTTCAATTTTTTTGAATCTAAAAACTTTGTTTAGAATTGTAGGTGGATTAATTTTTTGTAAGTGAATGGAATTTTATTTAATAGGATGATGAATTAGAGGCAATCATAAGGATGCATACTTTTTTAATTTAGATAATATAGAAGCTATACAAAATATTCATGAAAAAATCTATTTTTTTAATTATGATTTCATGCAAAGACATTGGAAAAGGTCAAAAAATCCTGAAGGAATTTTTCTATTTTCACACTTTAGGTGTGAAAGGATGGAGATGCACAAAAATATCAAAGGGAAATTAAGAAAAGTAGATTCCACCTTTTCAAAAAAGGGGATAGAAAAAAAGTAACATGGGGAAGAAAAAAAATAAACTGGTGAACATAATTATTCATCATATTATTCATTATTTCCTACAAATGAACAAAACCATATCTCATTGGATCTTTTATCGGCGAATATCAAACTAAAACTAGCTCTGATAAAACTAAAAGTGGTTATGGGTAATGGAAGAAGACATATATCTCAAAATCCCACCTTTTATCTCCTTCTGATACCACTAATGGAAGATCTCATAACAATAAACACAACCGTGCATTTTCTAATCACAGGAGAGATATTAACAAAAAACACACATCAGAAATACTGGTATTCATTTCTTCAACTATAATTAATATTAAAAAACATACCATACACCAATTTATAGGGAATAAAACTTAAAACCAAAAAACAATCAAAGCAAAATAGAAATATATGTCCAAAAATCTGGTGGAGTAGTTGCCTCCCAAGCCTCCAAATCATAACATGTCAAGATACCAATATTTAATTGGTAAATACTCCTAGATGTTGTAGTATTTTGGAACATCACCAAGTAAAATGAGTTAATTTTATAGAAATAACATTAAGTTTTCATTATCTTCAATCTCAATACAAAATTGATTTTGATGACTCTACAAAAGGGTGCGGTTGAGCTCTATCAGGTTGAACTGACCTGATATCAATCTACATGAATCACACAATTATTAGAATAGACATATTTTATTGTCTCTTCTATGGATCATATTTAATTTTGTTCTTTTATTTGATCAGAGTCACAAATCTCATTTCAGTGGTTAGCTTGCTTTACGCTCAGAACTTCTTCAACAATGGTATTTCATGTTCGAGTGGTTCTTCAATACAACCCCAAGGTTCTCCTATATCCCATTTTTTTGAGCCTCATATCCTTGTAATATAATTTTAGAAGTCTGTTTCATCAATTTTTACTCCATTTTAAATCAGTCTTACTATAATGCTTCACCCGCAAGATTCATCCAGTTCTAAATTTATAGAATGTTGCAGTACGAATCATTGATCCCAAATAACTTCAACATTGGTTGGAAACTATAGCCGTGCCATTATTCATTCTCTATGAAGTTTTGGTTGACATTTTTTCAAGAATGAAAACCAGAGACATGAGTGAACCCCAATGCATATATTTTTTAATTTTATACATGTTTGGTTTTGACGGTATTTTTTGTGGTGTGATCATATCCATATAAGTTGGGTATGACATGTGAACTGTATTTTCATTTCATAAGGTAGAAATAAAATCCGGTGGGTTTATGTTGCATTTTCCTTCTTGAGATCACCACTACTGATTTTATTATTTATGGGGGATATTCCGAATCTCATGAAAAAATTACCTTATGAAAAAATTGCGATAAATATGATGAAATAATTGAAGCGATATTAAGAAGAATAAATAAATTATCATGCATGAATTTTAACTTGGAAAAACACTCTGATGCGGAGGATTAAAAACCACTAGAAAATTATGAAAAAATTCACTATGAATCAGAGACTATAAAATAGATGTAATTTATGAATTTGAATGATAAATGAGAATTTTGAAAAACATACTTGAAACCACATCTTCATACACCTATTTCATCACTCTAAAATTCAGTTTTCCAATTCCATCGATGTGTAAAACCAAATAGCAAAACGTAAATGGGGGAATAGATTTTAGTATGTAAAAACAAACGAATGTGGAGAAATAAAAAAGGGAAACTATGAGAAAATCTACTAACAATCATTGTGTACACATTAATTCATGTAAATTGAATCTTAAATTTTAGATATTCAATATAAAACCTGTGTGAAAATAAACACAACAATACGCCTCTATCAACTCTCTAAAAATTATATGTGCCAAAACTTCACCCCTTAAAGATCAAAACCACAAACATGATTTCATAGAAACACCTCAAAAAAATCATTTCAAAAATATTCCACAATCTTATCTTTCAATTGCATAGTTCATTCTACTACACAATGCTTCTCTCACCCAAATTCACCCATGTATCTAATACACAAGTTACTACACCCATGCTATTGTACAAGTATCTACCCTCTATTGTGTGTATCCCAACTATTTGGGGTTCTTCCCCTTACCCTTTTATTTGATTCATAAAAAAAAATCCCCTTTAAAATTTATATGGAAATATATATTCAAGGAAAAATTGACACGTAGATAAGATACAGAGGGCATGGAATTTGAATTTTAAAAATATTTATCTTATCATTAAAGACTAAGTATGGTATCAGGTGAAATCCAAAAATATCCCTTTTCATTCCATCAAAGAAAAAGATATCAATCAGTAATATCAGTTTAAAAAAAACCTATTAGTATCACATGAAGCATCAACCTTTTCAGAAAATATGACATCCCCCTCTTTCATCCCAAATGATAACCACAAATTTCCCAGTAAAAAAGAAATCCAATTGATTAAGTATTCATCAAACATGTGTTTTTTATTCCTGTGATCCCCTCCATTGATTCTATTATCTTCTTCTGTATGTGTGTTTTTGTTAGCCATATCCCCTAAATTTCATAAGCAGATAAAGTATCAACAACATAGGAAGAATAATAAGAGGAGTTAGTTTATCTTATGGGGGTATTACCATTATATTAATTTCCATGTAGCCTTTTCTTCTCCCATTTATCAACAAATCAATGATTTGAAAACTGAAATGTATTTAAGCTATCATGCCTCCCTATCTCTATTTTTAGTTCCCACTCCATTGTATTCCCCTAACTAAGTCCTCACACCTCATTTCATTTTAAAAAAATCCCACCTTTTCCTGCCTCATCCCATCACCACCTAGAAAAACGTACCATATTACCATTGTGGTGGTCCTCAGTTTGTTCTAATAATCATCCATACATCACCATACACTGTTTCATCAAAAACGGATTTATTATATACTGAATTAAAATTCATCTAGGATCTCCTAAACTTCTCTCTGGACATTATTGATGATGAAAGTCATCATAACCAGCTACCCCTACTTAAACTTCTCCCTATCGACTTTTCTAGAAGGTGAATCAATTTTCTGTACCTGATTCCATTGAATAATGGGAGTGGCTATACGATAAGGACTCATTACTGAAATTAGAGACCTTTATTATCATTCTATCTAATGGACCATACCCTGGTTAAGGATTCAAGAAGCATCAGAGCCACATGTCGGTTCTCCGGATGAAGAAAAATGGATCTTCCTTTTAGTACGCTAGTGTTCGAGGACTGATAGAGGCCAAAAGAAAGGATAAAATTTTCAATAACTCAAGGAATATTATTTTTTGGAAAAAAATCCATCACATGAAGAGTATTATGATTTGGATGTATCCAAAATCACAGATGCTGTGAATATTATAATTATACTCTATCAGCATAAAAAAGGAATAAATTGGTCATGGTGATGTTTTTATACCTTTTGATCAGCCACTCAGATATGATGAAAATTAATTGATCACAAGGAATACATGTTTAAGGGGGTATTTTTAAAATTTTTTTTTTCATCTATTGGCACCTACCCTTCACTATTGTGATGGGTGATGAAAAACTTCCAATAATATAGTTTCAATGAATTTTGCAATGGGGACTTGGGTAGCACCTGTTGCACCAAAAAAAGACATTTATACGTGTTTGGTTTTCATAGCTTGTTTTTGGGTGTGATTTTATCAATATAAATAGGGTATGGTGTGTGTATTGTATTTACATTCCATGTTGATGAAATAAAATCCAATGTGTTTCTGTTTCAATTTTTGTTCCAACAATCACCTCCAATGATTTTTCATCTTCTTCCACATGCATGTTTTTATTAGCCACTAAAAACTAAATATTTATTCTAATGTAGGATTGACTATCCACGTATTGTCTATTACATGAAATATCTGGCGCTCAATCTCCAAAACACAATTATGATTATTTTTTCACTTTTCTAAATATTATTGCTTCCCATGGATGATTTACTTTAGGTGCAGATGTTTAGAATTTTCTAACTGTCATCGATCACATGAGCCTTATGGCCAATTTCCTTTTCCAATATTTCCAACGATAAATCAACAACACAATGAAAATTCGAAAATTATATACATAAAGAAATAATAAAATATTTAAGGGTTTTATAAATAAAAATAAATTGACTTCTCAACATAAATCTCAAATGAAAATCCGAAATTAAATAAAAATTAAAAAAACAATAATTAAATTCAAAACTCATTAAATAATTAGTTAATTTATTTTAAATAATAATGATAAAAATTTCTAAAGAATAATATTATTAGTTAAATAATTTAATTATTAAATTACAATGATGATAAGATAATTAATAAAATTAAACTATTATTAAAATAATAAAATATTAAAAAATAGATTAAAAATAAATACAAATTACATTAGTTAATTAAATAAAAATAGAAATAATGAAATAAAAAACTTAGATAAACAAAAAACAATAATTAATTCAAACCACCTAATGAAAAAAATTAAAAAGAATCTTCATAATTAAGTAGAAATGGAAACAGTCAACACATTAAATAATTTAAGCATAAAATTCATTAATTTTAAATTTTATTTATAAATTATCCATAACATAGTAATTAACTACATTAAGGCATAAGTAATAATAAAAACAGGATTATAATATAAAAATGTTGTGGAAAATGATATATTTTAAAGGTTATATGAGCTACCAATAGAGCAAGGTTGGCTACTTTTTCCATTGGAGACTACCATATCACATTAACAAAACTATTGATTTTGGATTTGAAGAAGTATTATTATGTTCCTAGTGTTTCAAAGAACATTATTTCCCATTCTTGTTTAGATATGTATTAATTTATTTTCATCTTTGGAAATAAAGTTAGATACTTTTATAAAGAAATAATATGTTATGGTATGAAACAAGTAAATAATGGTATATATGTATTCAATTATAAAAAAATATATATTAACAATTTATAAAGAAGATAATATATTCGAATTAGAGGAATCCCAATTGTGGAACCACCATCATGGTCACATAAATGATATGCTTTTGGAAAATCTCAATCAATATGGTTATTTAGACTAATTTGAGCTAAATCCAGTTGAAAGATTCATGATTTATTACAAGGTAATAGGAAAAATCCATCATTCGGTGGTTAAGGTGAAAGGGATACAAATCATTTTAATTTGGCACACATTTATGTTTCTTGGCCCTTTAATGTAGAGGCTTGATGTGGATACTCAAAAATTATTAATTTTCCAACTAATTTAGTAATTATAGTTATATATACCCAATGAGGTTAAAGACTAAATTCTTTGAGATGTTTAAAAATTTTATAAATGTGGCTTAGAATTATCTTGGTATGTAGATAAATAAACATTGATCAGATTGAGGTGGTGAATCTCTTAACCAAGACTTTTTCGACTATCTATGAGAGTATGATATTTTATATCAACTCAATTTACGTTATACACCATAGTGGAATTGTGTTGGTGAATTAAGGAATCGTACCATGATGGAAATGGTATAGTCGATGATGTGTCACAAAAGTCTTCCATTATCCAATTAGGGATATTAATTACATATGACATCATCTTTATGAAAATGAGTACCAAAAAAGTGTAAAATGATATTTCCTTTGAGTTATGGAGAGGAAATAACCCTTTTTTGGCACATATTCCTACATGTGGTTGTGAGGCCTTTGTTAAAGGTAGCTCCAGAAATATATTAGAACCCCGAGGACCAAATGATATCTTTATAGGGTATCCTAAAGAAATAAGAGGATTTTATCCATACAAACCATCATGAAAGGATGTAACTATTGCAAGGTAGGTTGTTTTTCTTATGAGGGATCACATATTCAGGGAGTATAGTGGGAGAAAATATTTACTTCAATGATGTTGATTATCAAGATACATAAGAGCTTGTACAATAATTGGTCCACAGTTACCCATGGAATATGTTGTTTCTAAAGAACAATTACTTTATAGAAGTGCTATAGAGGTAAGATAAACAGAGAGATATGGTATTCTAGTCTCTGATGATGGTGACTCATTATTAGTTGATAATGATGATCCTATCTCCTACAAAGAGACTATAGAGAGTCAAAAATGTAAAATTTAGAAAAATGTCATGTATTCTGATGTGTATTAAATTAATCAAAACCTTGTTTGGATTTTGTTCAATCCTCCATTGATGTAAAACATGTTGGTTGTAAATAGGTATTTAGGAGAAATACTTACCTGGAAGGTAATTTAAATATCAATGAAGCATGGATAGTGGCTAAACAATTTAGAAAATGACAAGGAACTGAATACAATGAAACATTTTATCTTGTTTCAATTTTTATGACCATTAGAATATTAGTTTTCATGACAGCTTACCATGAATATGAGATATGAAAAATGGATGTCCAAACTGCATTACATAATGGGAACCTTCAAGAGGATGTGTGATGACCCAACCAGAAGGGTGTGTGGCTGTTGGAAATTCTTAAATGATACACAGGTTACAAATATTCATATAGGGTTTAAAGAAATAATCAAATTCATAGAACACTCGATTCAATGAAGCTATAATAGAATCTATTTTCTTTAAGAATGAATGTTTTCTATGTTCTTACCTGTAGTATAGTGGGAGTATATATTGATGACGCTTTACTAATTGTAAATGATAAACCAACCATTCTAAAGAGTTTCAATATATAAAAAATAAAAGATTTTATTGGTTCTAGTGTCACCTAGTATACACGATTCCCTAAAAATGTGTCCTCATACATAAGGGGAAAGAGATATAATGTGTAAGATCCCATACGCTTTTGTGATATGATCTATCATGTATTCCATGTTGTCTTTGAGTCTTGATGTTTCATATTCATTGAAACTTCTAGAAATATATGTAGAAGATCCAGGTGAACATCATTGGACTTCTATAAAGGCTATCCAAAAGTTTTTATGTTGTACTAAGGATATGTTCCTAGTGTATAGATGAGATGAAAACTAGTCTTTAGGGTTTATATAGATGCTAGTTTTTAGACAGATTAGAATGATCTAAAGTCACAGTCTGGATATGTATTCTGTCTCAATGGAGGAGATGTTACATAAAAGATATCAAATCATCCAATTATCAATGATTTTGTAGAGAAGTCTTAGTATAATTTAGATTTTGATGTATATAATGAACCATTTTTTATTCAAAAAATTATCCCAGATCATGATGTGGTGCCTAACAGTAAAAATACTATCACTTTTCACTACTATAACACTACAACGGTGGCTCTCACCAAAGTGACAAGGTCACACTGAAGGAAAATGAAAATTCTTAAGAAGATTCATCTCTTAATGGATTTATCTCAATGAGGTGAAGTTGTGGTGATCTGAGTACATAAGGAGGAAAAAGTTGTAGATCATTTAACAAAGGATTTATCTTAGCATAATCATGATTTTCATGTCAGATCAAGTGGGATGAAAGATGTTTTGTGTTTGCTCTAGTGAAGATTGGAATCTGTTGGAGTAAGTTCCATAGAAAAAACATGATTAGTACTTTATTACATGTTTTTATTATTAATTATGTTTACTTATGACATAGTGATTATTATTCTATATTATATTTTTATGTGATAATTTCCATAGAATATATGTCATGCTGAATGGTCATACCAACTCCCTGCAATGATGAGAACCTAGAGGTTATGTGATAATATTCTTGAACCTTGATATATGGATAGATGATATTGTTTACCAAGACATTGGAAATATAGTCTACCCAGGTTTGGTGGATCACAAGACTTTGAGACACCTTCTCATGTTGTTCAACCTTGGTAATCTCCATGATATGAGGTTATGGGAAAAAACCAATCAATATGAAATCTAAATTTCCATGTATTATTGGATTTTCATATCTGTAGACATATTTATTGATCCTTATACATTATGATTGTCATAAATGATATAATTACTAACATACAATGATGTATTTATAAAAACCAGAACAATATATATTCATGGAGAAGTAGGATATGCTGGGTGTGTCATGAATGGTATAACTTTAATGGATAATGTGAGAAGCAATTTACCGCATTTTTCTCTAGCTGAAATGTAATATCTTAGTCTCTTTTATGGGATTGGAACCTTTTGATTAAATATATTTCTATATTGTTTGATCGGTGAGTTCATTTTTTGAATGTCATTGAATGAGACATTGAGTATATATGTTGATGGAAACAGCATGCAACCTGCTTGATTTGAGGTATTTTGATGAAATGATTATATTACATGGAAAACATTTATTGGAGGATATATTTCATTTTGATGTGAATTTTTTTTCTATGGATTCCATTTCATGTTTATAGATTCTAATCATGGTTTTTAGGTGGTTATGTGTGACACCACTGAGAAAGAAGCCTATTTTCAAGTTGGTACATGAGAACCAACTACTTTTTTACTTTTGATTATGTGAATACTATAATCAATTAATATTAATATAAATATATTATCAAATATTTATTTTTCATCTGTGTAACATTGATGAAATAATATCTTATATCATTTTCGCATTGATAAGACTATATAAAATCTTCTCTATGAGGAAAACCATGAAATTTTATGATGATATTCTTAAAAATAGTTATATGGTTAGATAGTGTACTATGATAGGGACCATAATATATATATTGTTAGGTAGAAGTATATATTAGAGGATGAGTCTTATTCTCACGATTTTCACAATTGGTAATCTTCAAGATAGAGATTATGAGAAAATACTTACCAATATGAATTATGCATGTTTTGGTGTTATCGAATATTCCAATCTGTGAGCATGTTTAAAATTCCATAGAATTTAAAAATACTATTAATTAATTTTATGAATCATGCACTTGATGTATTTTTTAAAAAATGACAATAACATTTCATGGAAATGTAGGATACATTGGGTGTGTCATGAATAACATGTTGTTGGTTAATTAATTGTGGGAGGATTTGTCTCCACCATCTTTATGGAAGTTGGTGTCCTCACCCATTGATTTAAATATAACTATCACGTTAAATTGCATAGACTTGGTGTAATGATGTTTATTTTAGATATTCAGTGAAAGATATAACAATGCTATATATTGATTAAACATGTGTGAAACCTACTTGATAAGATATTGGGACAAAGGGATTATATTATATAATTAGAATTCATTTTTGGTTGTCATCATTATGAAATTAAGTTCTTTCTCTTAGGTTCCACGAACCATTACTAGATAAAAATCTTGGATGTTTAGAGAGCCTACCTAATGACAATGAGAATGAATCCGAGAGGGTTACTCACTATGTGTTTCTATCGATCTTTATTAAATTTTATTTGACTTTAATTAATGAAATAAATATTATTTTAAATACTGAGGAATAATTTTATTGATGTTTTTTCAATTGTAAAAATTAATTAAATATTTATTCCTCTAATTGAGAATAGAATTTATTTATTTATTTTATTTAATATTTAATAATTTTTTTTGGTTTTTGGTTATAATACTTATTTAGGGATATAGTGTTTATTTGTGTATTAATGAAATTTTGAGGAGTTTGAATAGACCAAGACCACATCTGGTGAAAAATATTAATTTACAATCCAAATAAATAATACATATTCTTGCGCATGTTAGTGTGTCTTCCATAGAATAATACAAATATTATTATTATTTTGTCACGGGGTTTAATAAATATTAATGTATTATTTAAGGGCCTTCTTGTAATTAAATAATATTTTAACCTAAACCCTTTCTTTATAAATAGACTTTTATTTATGTTATGTAGGGTTGGTCAAAAATTTAGAATATAGAATCATTATATATAATATACTTCTATCCTCTCCCTCAAACTTATTATCTCTTCTTCTTAAGAATGAAATGAACTCCTTCTTTCCCAAAGGATCATGGTGTGATTAAGACAAGTAATTCAAGACAATTGAATTTCCCCGCTATCCCCTATAAATCAATCAGCAATTCTCAGAGGTCAAAGGATCAGATGTGGATTGCCACTTGATGGATTTTACTCTTGGATCATTAAAGTTAAATGAAAGAAAAATGTAAGAGATTTTAGAATATCAAAAAAATATTTAGAGAAAGTGTTCTAAGATGAGGCAATAATTTATTATATTCATAAATAAATTAATTGCAAATATAACATTCAAGATCATCTATTGTTTTTTTATAAAACTCTAAATTTTTTGAAGATTTAATTTAATTCCCACTAAAGGTGATTCCATTTCACCCTAAACCTTAATGTTGTATCAGAAGGGTAACATTTTAATTTATAATTATTTAATTCATTATTGTTCAATATGATTAATAGTGGTTAAATTTTACATTTAATATTATTTATTCATTAATCCAATTTGAAATAACTTGTTTTTTATATTTTAATTTCTTCTTTCAAGAATCAAATTTTTTTATGTTAATGAATAGATGAATAATTATTAAATATGATATCGGGAAGTGTTGAGGAACCTCACCAGATAGAATGGGATTAAACATCGTGTAGCCATATCACACACTGTGTACCCAAGTGCACTTCACCTTGTCGTGTCACGAGATACACAATATGTCTAGTAGTAATTACACTTTTTGCATTTATTTCACATCACATGTAGACCAAACAAACAGATAACACGGTATGTTGGACTACAAGACATGTAGATGACATACTCTACGTTTAGTCTATAAGGGTTAGTAGAGAGATTCACACAGTTTATGTGGTAATTATACAAGGTCAAACAACATGAGACTAAAATCATGGAGCATTAATGATATAAAATACATATATTCAATGTATACAACATGTAGTTCAATATTTCCTATATCCAAAATACACACTAATCCACTCGAAAATTTTTCTGAACACACAACATGGGAGATACATGGAAAATAACTAGTATATACTTATAATATATTGGTGACTAGAGAACACACTAATTTCTTCATCAAGATGTATGGAAACATGAGAATAGTGATACACGACATATAAAGGGCTTGAACATGTTGTGTAGTCTACCCTAGGTAGACGATAGATGCCCTGGGAGTATAACACGAGTACATGTAAAATGAGGAAAACAACATGTATCTCATAAGTACACACTGGGCAGTCCCCAAATAAAGTATGTAATTAAATTATATTCAATTTAAAATATAATCATTAAAACCATATTTTATTGATTGGAATACCTGGGGTGTTTTATAATTTAATAATTGGTTTAAATAATTTGAAATTCATAATTAATTTATTATAATAAATCTATGAATATTTGTTCAATCATTTATATTCCATGAATTCCATTAATTATGGATATCTCTAAATGAATTTGGATGGTCATTAAGATAATAGAGAATTAACTAATTAAATATATTTTTTATTAATAAAAATAAGAAATTAGGAAATGAATGTTAATTTATTTTTCCTTTTTGTATTTTTTGCATATGTGTGACGATTGATGAGCTTGAGAAAGATTTATATATGTGTTTCCATTTTTTAGTTTAATTTATTGTATGGGTTTAAAATTAATTGATATTAAATTAAAATGATGGCATGTGTTTCATCTCTACCTCTATTATAATTTTGGAACTGTATGTCCATAATTATTTATGTAATCCCAATTAACCAACCCTTTGGTTCCTCACACTACCATTTGAGTTATAAATTTTAGTAATGAATGGTATATTTAATGAAATGTGGATGATAATCAAGACAAGTCCTCAATGATGCCAACACATGCGAAAATAATGTGTATTGGTGGAATGTTGTGACTCGTGAGATGACCGACAAAAAGAATTTATCCTAGGTAAAATGTTGATTTATTATCCTCAATAATTCACTTGTTAGATAAACAATTATTGGGTTATTAATTTATTTATTTTATTTATACATTATTTATTTTATCAATGTAATATTTCTATCTCATAAATAAATTAATTAGTGTGCAAAGATGAAATTTAAATATACGAATTATGTGTAAAAGTTTTATCCAACATATTTAGAAATAGTTTTAAAATCTAATTTATATTATAATGTTATGTAAATTATAGAAGAATATAAAATATACACATAATAAATAAAGATCCCCCAAGTTAATATTTATTCATAAAGCCTTCAATAATCTGAATTAAGATGAATCCATAGTTTAAGTGTCAGTTTGGCCTGTGTCGAGGGAAATTTTAATTATCACTATGGAATAACTCAGATAGTGGGTCAAATTAACTGAATTTGTATTGGGTTTTGTGGCCTCCATCTATATAATTAAAATTTAGAGGTATGGGTAGAGGAAATATTATTTAGGGTTTTTAGATTTGGGATTTTACTCAACAGATCATGGAGATGCAAGCTTATAGTTGAAAAGTCCACCTACCTAATAACATTTTATAAATTCTCATGAAGGCTGTATGGATCATATGAAAGGAAAAATGGATCATTTATACTCAAATTTCAGAACAAAAATAAATTCCATGTTCAATATTTTAGGATTTTGAGACTCGATATAATAGTAGGATAATTAAAAAATTAATTACTATTATTTCTCACATAATTTTTAATCGAGTAAATTATAAATAATTTGTATTAATTATTGTAGACATGGGAAAAAAACTATGAAAATAGTGTAATCATTTATTACTTAATGGTATGTCCTTATAAATATTTTTTTATATGGTAAAATTATTTCAGAAATTCAATATTTACGAAATGTTTTTATTAGGTGTTGGAGTCCCCTATTCTTGTTTTTCGACCCCATTTGGTGAGAAAAGGTTAAAAGGATGCCTTCCAAATATATGATAAGGGATTTTTATGATGTCTGTTGTATTGTTTTATCAACTATACCAAGAGATATAATTATAAAACATAAATACATGGATGCATATGAAAAAATCTCACATCTCCATTCCCTTTAGAAATATAAATAAAAGTTAGAAATAAATAAGATTGTTGTTTCACTATATCTTTGTAAACTAGAAGAAGGAATTATAGATACAAGTCATGATTTATAAAATCTTTCTTATATTGTTTGGTTAAAAAATTTGGGCTTCCTCTTTGATAATAAATTATCTATATATATTAACATGTTATATTTTCTATCAAGGTTATCATTTTTTGACTGTTATAATATAAAATTAATGGATAAATCACTTTGGAATATTTTTTCCATACTTCACCTAGCATATAAGGATTGGATGAAACCTATTTCCCTACCTATTTTGGTGAAATTTTTGAGAGACAAGGCTAAATATCCCATAGATAATAAAATGGGAAAATATCCTTTATGACATCTTTCACAGAGATAAATGATTCAATGTAAGAAGAATGAACATGATTGTCTTTTCTTCTTATGTTAAAAGAATGGACACTGTAAAAGAAATTGTAATGAATTAAAGAATAATGAAAATTCATCAACATCAGGTATATTCAACAAATTTTTTATTTTCCACTTGTGTATTAAATAAAATATTCTAACACCATACATGTATTTATATAAAATAAATGAAAATGAATAGAATAATTATAGAGTGAACTCAGAGGGAGCGATGAAAATGGTATTACTATGTATGTTAAGGGGATATATCTATTTCATATTTCTATATTGTATTGATTAATGTTTTTAATAAGTGTGATAAAAAATTATTCTTTGTGTATGTCTTGAAAAAATGAGAAATTATGTATTTTTTGGAAAAACTATTTTTATGGTAATTAAATACTAAAATAACAGTTCAATAACTCTCAAATCATAAAAATCCATTGAAAAAAATAATGAATATAAAAATATAAGATTATTACCTAATTTTATAAATATAATTATTTATTCTATAAAATTAAAATTATTTTACATGTTTATACTGATAAAATTGTTTTAGTTTCAATTGTGAAAAGACATATGATATACAAACCAACTACTTTAAATATTTTAGATAATGAAACATTTATAAAAAAGGTATTACAAAAAAAATTAGAGTCACTTCATCATGTCCATGTGAACTATTATAAATCTAATAGTATCTTCATGTATTTCATTATATTAATTTATGAAATTTTCGAAATGCTTAGTAAAGTATATGAGGGCACTTGGTAATGTTTGGGGAATCTCTAATCTAGCTTGTCTGAAAACATTTTGAATAGGTTATAATTTATCATACATATGGAGTATTGGTTATCCCTAACTATAATTTTCATATATAAATTAATTTCATGATGGTATTAAAAGTAATATCAATGATAAATCTTGTATATATATTTAATATCTTCTATATTTCCTTCTATGATTTGTTTTTTGTCAATAGAAGTGAAAAAATTGACCATATAATATCATATTTTCTAATAGAATTCATATTAATTGAGATAATATAAAAATATGTTGATACACTACAAATAGTATTTTTTGAACTATTTGTTAAAGTATTTAAATAGCTATAAACAATCATTAAAACACTAAGGTTCATCTGAGTTAATAATATTATAATCATAAATGATATTAACCTTTAGTCACTAATGAATATTTTCCCATAAAGGAATCCTTTATCATTTAATATATTGGGAGCAAATTTAACTTTTATCGGTTAAGGTTATAGATGAATATATGATGAGATAGGAATACTAGACTCCAATAATCTCACTGGAAGGAATATTTCAAGAGACACATACTACATAGAAAAATATATGACCGAAGGAGAAATTTAGGTTCACTGCAATGGGTAATAAATATATTACTCTTTCCGAATAAATATTCCCAAAAATATGAAGTAAATTTTAATATTATAAGGTTTGAAATTATATATAAATTCATGTAATGGACTCCATGTTTCATCATTTTAGGACTCAGTGTTTTTAATGTTTATAAAAATTAACACTACAAGGGAATATTCAAGAGAATCTGGACATGGATGGTACAAGGCAGTACCAATATAGCATGATAGCATGATATAATAATGAATGATTTACTATATAATGAAAAATTATCCACTAATCATCATGACTCAATATCCATTTAAAGTTTACTTGTTAAATAATATTTCTATATTCATCATATTGGGCTACTGATATTCAATTCCTCCTCATTTAGAAAATCCTTATTAAATATTTATATATAAGACAACCAAAAGGAGACCCTATGGTATGTATCTACTTATAATAAATAAATGGGATGGTAACATCATTAAATTACAATAAGATATACATATTACACAAATTAATTTATTATGAAATCCTACATAGTGATCATAGTTTATTCATTCAGAAACAAATGAGTTACATGAGTCTCTAACTAGTTAGTGAGAGTGATATAAGTTTTCAACATAAATATGTTGATAACATATGAAAATAATTGTTGTGTATTACTAGTAAGTTTAGGAATAAAGAATAAAATTTCACCATTATTAGATTAAAATAGAACTGTGCTATAGGGAACATAATCTACATAATAGATCTATGAGTTCTTAAATCTAGTACTTGTTCATATATTAACATACTATTAAAAAATATAATTTTAATCAATTAAATACTGATTTATTGTTAGTTTATAATATTTCTAATAAAAAAATCAATGGAATACAAATAAATTATAGAGATTAAAATAATTTCATAAAATTATGTTTTAGAAATTCATCCAATGTTCCATGATATGTAATAAAATTGCTTATTACTGATGATTAGATCATAAAACTTTTATATCAGTTAGATCTAATATAATTTCACAGACATGTAGTTATAACGATCCTAATGTACTTATAAAAGTATAACTAGATGAGCTCTTGATATGTGGAGAAGTTATAATACTAGTAATCATTTTAATGGAACACATGTATACACTAGGTTCAATTTGATCTAATATCCTAGAAAAGGATAAATAAAAATGAAATAAAAACTTATTATAGAAATTTGTTTCCATGTCCACAATATATGACTATGTTGTGGCTTAAGATGAAGCTTAAGAAGCTCTTTTAGTAATGTCAAGTTATATATTTTAGTTATACCAAAATAAATAAACTTATCATTTCATTATTAGATCATACTATAGATTTATTCAGGTTTTCAGGATTCTAATATGGGAACTATTAGTCTCAATTTGAGTTTTGGTTTCATTTATTTTTAGTATATCAATATGTGTGTGTAGTGGTGTGTATGGGAATGGAAATGAATATTCTAATGGAATTGAGAATGGTTTGATGAATTTATTTTATTTAATTCCATATGAAACTATTTTGGTTTATAAAACTATATTGGCCTGAATATAACGATTTTAAATTTGTTTATACTATTTTATATAATTTTTCCAACATGTTCTTTCCGAATGGTGTGAGTTGGGAAGTCATTGGGGAAAACCTATTGATTTTAGAATCACCCCCTTCTTGGGAACTATTGTTTGCTCACAGATTTCATCTATCGAGAAAGAGGTAATGTTATGTTATCCCAGTTCATTAGTGATGCTTATTAATACCATGGAAAGGGCTTGTTGAGTTGGATCTTGGAGAAAGTTGGTAGTAGCTGGTTTGATGTGTTTACTGTCCTTAGATTTTTTGTATTTTCTTTTCCATGCATACTAAATTTTGGTTTCCTAATTGTACTCTTATATGGTTGTTGGATTTTTTATATATTGAGTTATACATTGGTAATCATGAATTACATACTAATTGTTTGATATGGTGATCGTAGTTTAGTTTATTTATCAATAAATAGAAAATCATCCCCCAAAAGGTAATGAGGCCCTTAGAATTTATTTCTTTCCTTTGGTGTCTTCGGTATGTCACCTAAGGCCTATTAATGTCTCATCACCTCTTCCAAAACCAATGGGTGAAAAGTAGGATATTACATCATCAAATGAAGAATGATTTCAGGATGAATAAAGAGTTGAGAAGTGAAACTTGGTGTTTAGACATGAAAACATTGGAAATGGAAATTATAAGAAAGTTTATAAACACCTTAAAATGTCCTGAAATGTGACATTTTTGGATTTGATCATTCATATTTCACTATCTTACAATGTTTAGGAAAAGATTAAGAAGATAGATGATGTAGGAGTTTCCTGGATGATTCTATAATTTTCCTGAATAGTGTAGTAGAATTTCAATGAAATTCAAAAATGTGAGAAATTAATAGTTTTAAATTGGGAGAGAGGGGAGTGTATTTGAGTTCCTTCAAAAATTCACGAGTTCCGCAACTAAATAAAGTGTGAAAGTAAACACATACATAAAGTTTTTCATAAGAAATAAAATCTTATACTCTGATGTTTTTGTGACAAGATGAGTTTCCGAATAAGTTTGTTTGCAGGTTGATGTTGACCTACTAGGTGGAGGTTCATACTGAGGAAAACCATATGGTGGTTCTAATAGTGGAAAACTAGTTGGAGGTTTATAATTAAGTAAACTAGATAGAGTATCAAATGAAGGAAAACTAAATGGAGGGTCAAATAGATTCAGATAAGATAATTCCATCAGATGTATAATTACTAAGGGAGTTCTTCAATGAATTTCAGAAAAAATCATATTTATAAGACCTAATTCTACTTGATATCTGGATGAAGTTTCGATAAAAAGACACTTAATAGGGGTTTTATATATCTTTATGTTTGTACATAGGTATTGTTGATCAATATTTCTTATGTATAAAGTGAAGAACATTATAAGGTTCCCCAAAAAATAAGAAACAAAATAAGATTATAACTGGGGGTATAACGATTTTCTAAAAAGATTATTAATAGGGTAAATAACTAGGTTTGACTTTAGAGGATACATAATGGATAGTTAGGAGGTATAACCAACTATATTAGGAATATTTACTTCTTAGTTATAATACTTTTTACTTCTTTTCCCTTTGTATTCTAGAAAAACGTTAGTAAAAGAATCCACATTATTGGGGATATCCAACATGTAAATTAGTATGTCTTTTTAAAGAAACATGTAAATATAATGGTGTTCTCTATATTTATATTTTTTGGATAATGTGAGTTACATATTTATATTAGATTGGATCATAATATTATTATGTTTTCATAGGTTATTAAAGATCCCTTAAAAAGTTAAAAACATTTTTAATAATGAAAAAGTGATAATTTTTTCAACCCCCTCTCAGTGATCATAAGTTAATCCCAATATAAATTTTAATTGAATTATAGGTAGTTTCCTGATTAAATATCCACTAACATTGGATAGAAAATTTTAATTTCATTATACAATCGGGGTGTGCTTATATTTTTTGAAATATGTTAGAATAATATGATATAACCCTAGCTTATATCTCTTGATCTTGAGTAAGATATGTTTTAACCATGTTATTTCCTCACATTTATGGTTCTATTATAGTGACCAATAATACTAATATTTTAAATAACGGAATGTTTAGATTTCCATTTTTATATCTCTTACAGAAATTTTTTTATAAAGAATATAGTATTTCTAATGACTATGAAAATGTAGGATAGGTTTAGAAGTAGCTATGAAGGAAATTTAAAGGTTAAGTAATCTATGAAAAAAATTGAAGAAGAAAATTTTAATACATTAAAATGGATGATGATAAAATTATTTATACATATTTAATAAGAATTAATGAGATCATCAGCATCATTATAGGTTTTGTACATAAATTAGAAGATTCTAATATTATTAAACAACTAATGAGAAACTTTCTAGACAGATTTTATTTCAAAGTATCATCTTTAGTGGATCCTGAAGATTTATATTTGGAATAACTTCAAAATATCCTCTGGTCATGTGAGATGAAGAAAACAAATATTTTTAAGAAAAATGATCAGAAATAAATATACATCAAATATTTTTTAAATGGAAAATATAGAGATAGGGAATATAAAGAAGAATCAAGTGATTCATAGATAAATGGAGAAGCATAAGATTTCAATAGAGTCATCACCCTCCAATATAATAAATAATATAAGGGTAATTGGAAAGATAAAACTCCTAAATGTTATAATTGTAATAATGATGATTTTTTCCAATATGTTTCCTAAGAAGAAAGATGATAACACCGAGTCAGAATGAGAATGTTTGAAGTATCAAAATAAAATATTACTAAGAATATATTTAAAAAAAATAAATCTTTCTTAAGAAGAATAAATAAGGATGATTTCACATCCAGTAATGTATCTAATTGTCCTGAAAACATCTTTTCTAATGTTTTAAAAGAAATTACTTCATCAGAAAGTGAAGATAATGGTGAATAAAATAAATAAATTTATTTTATTCTAAAATCCAATCTGAATGTGGAACATTAAAAAAATAATTAACCCAATAAGGAAATAAAGGAACTTAATAAATAAGCTAAGGAAATTACTTTTGATAATAGTGATTGAATAAAATAATAATATGTAAACCTCAATGCTATTAGTGATTAGAAAATGAATGTTAAAAAATTTGAAATTAATTTGAAAATTTATAAAAAAAATCAGTTCGTGATGAGAATATAAACATTGTATAAACATTACTTACTAAATAATATAAACAGAACATATTAAATACGGGAAAATTGAGGAATACTGTAATGGATCCCAATAACATATTGCTAAAATGAGAGAAGTTTTTTTTGAAACATAATAAAGGTTTCATATTACCCAAAGTGAGTTATGCAATATGAGTTAAGACTTAACCAAATTAGATGATGTTAAAGTTGAAACCACTAAATATGGGGAAGAGAAGGAATCAAAGATGCATATTGTTTCTGTTACCAAAAAATATCAATGAAAACCTGTTTTTACAAACACTATAGGTCAAAAGTAAAGATTTATGTGAAATATTATTCCTCTATGATAGAGTGGAATTCATCAAGAATGTATCTCCTTGAAAAAAAATTCTCCCATTGTTTTTAAAAATACAACACAAAAAATAGGGTTCATAGTAGTTTTATTATCAAACGAAAAGATTGAAATTTAGTTGTCAGATATGGTTTCGTGGAGTTTTTGGGTATAAGGATTATTAATACTGGAAAAACATGTACGAATCAAGGGGTATATACAATGATATGAGAGTAATAAACATACAAAATAGGAATGTATGAGAAGATAATAAAGGCTAAGTAATGAAAAATGGAAAGTTTAAGAATGTTGATCCATTTGCGAAAGTTGAAAAAAAATTACAATTTTGGGAAGGAAAATAATGAATTATTATTTATTTTGAAGAATAATTTTACATGTATAATAAGTTTCATGAATTAAAAATTTATAATAATGAAAAAAAGGCGAAATATATTTTTGAGTATGAGAATAATTTTGATAAAAATATCAAGGAATGGTAATTTTAAAAATTAAAAAAATGTTAAGGAGATGTGATAAAAATGGTAATGTTAAAAAATGTTTCATGACTACATTACTAACCCAGAATGAAAGCATGCAGATTATGTTACAAACTGAAGGTAACAAAAATCATTCTATTGCTGAATAAATGTTGAAATCCTCATATAAATATTCAATATATGGGAATAAATATATTAAAAAATATTTTAAGGATGAAGATAATGAAGAAAAAATATCCAATGAAAAATCAAGAAGAAGAATAATAATAATAATTCAAGTATAAGTGATGGATCCCATTCCAAATGTTTCTTCTATAGAATAACTGAGGTTCATACATATTCCGATTTCATTTTTTTACTATCTAACAATGAATTAAAAGAGAAGAATAAAGGAAAATGGTAGAGTCTAGTAGTATTTTTTATATCAAGAATAATTCCTACCATGTAAAACATTTCTACCATGATGAAAATTATAATTCTACCCTTGGGGTAGAGAGAAATTGATGTTTTGGTATGCATATCTTATTTATCATTAAAAAGTAATCAATTATGTTAATAAAAATGAGATTTTGGGGAAATTGTTATTATACACTTGAAATATTTGTGTATTTTTTTATTATGGGTGAGGGAACTTAATAATAAATCATTTTTTAGTTTACCACTAATTTCAGGACGTTTGAATAGGTCTGAGGAATGTATTGTATGAATGTTGTGTTATGGGAAATATTGACCATCTTGATTACACACCCTTGTTCTCTACATCAGGTTAACCCAAATTGACATTGATTTTATTAGTTAAAGGAACATTATTAAGAAACTCTTGAGATAATACTATTGTCTTTAATTTGTTTTTCATGATTATAAGATAATGGATGATGAGTAGAAATGGACAATTTGAATTTTATTTTTAATAAGGGGGAAATAATAAAAGCAGGTAGGAATGAAAATCTAAACATTCTATGGAGATAAATAGTTCCATACACATATTAATGAATATGATTAATGTTTTATAGGATAATTGAAAAAAAAATATAAAGGAAAATATTTTTAGTTCTTATGTGAGTATTGATTGGAATTTTTTCAATATTTCAATATATATTGGCTATGAAATTTTCTGGATAAATTTGGTAATGTTTGTGTGAATAGATTATTATTTAAGATGGAGTCATATGAATGCTTCTTAATAAATATATTTTTATGGATACTCTTCTTGGATAGAGAATTTATCGAATATTTCTTATAAAGGAATGTAAGAAAGTTCCTTAATAAAATCATATGATGCCAAGATGTTTGATCAATGTTTCCAAAAACATGAAGGCATTCGTCATACAAGTTTATTTTTTTAGTAAATAGAAGTGGGGATATTTGGTCATAAGAAGTTTAGTTTTCCTAAAAAATGTTATGTAAGAAGTGTTTTTTATGAAATAAAATAAATAAAAAAAACATTTATTAAGATGAATTTTGATCTGGAATTATCGATTTGGTAGAATATAAGATCATATAATGGTTGGACACAATTCTAGATAAACTTTTACGGATCATGAAAAGATGCATCTATTGGGAAAATAATTTTTAAGAAAATTGGAGATGGGGGAAGTGTTTAATTTATGTACTCAAAATCATAGGGTGAGAAAATTAAAACATAATAAAAGTAAAAGATGGGGAATAAAAATAGAGTTTTAGTTTTCCAAAAAAAAATTATCGGATGAAAATTTTCATATAGAGATTCTATATGAAGTTTGAATTCTAATATATGATTTCCTTGAAATCATAGATGAAAAGTAATTCAATTTTATGGATGAAGTTTTGGTAAGATAATTTTTGGAAAAAAATTTGTGAGAAGAAGGAACCTAGTCAGATAATGATTTATTAAGAAAAAGGTGATGTTCATATAAGGGGAAGAGTAGTGAATCTAATAATATAAATGAAATTTATAATAGAATGTTTGTACATTTCCATTTGAGGTACAAATCATAGAACATTAGACAAACCTTGCATAAAATATTTAGTTTTTGTGACTGTGAAATATGAGAATTCCAAGTCATAAGAACTCAAACATAGTATATATTCAATTAATAATAGTGATAACTCTCTGAGAAAATTAATAATGGGATAAGTTACAATCTGATCATGGATACAAGGTGATAACAAAATATCTATTTGTTTGTGTTATAATATTTATGGAGGTGACCCTACAATGATTGATTTAAAAATTTCTATTGAAGAATAATTGGATAGAGAATTCCAAACAAACATTATCAAATGGAGAAAATTATAAGAAGTCTATATTGTCTTCATAAATCATAATGTCATGAAAAGAGATGGTAAAGTGAATCCATTAGACGAACCTTTTAATAGAAAATCCATCAGATGATAATTTCTGAGAATTTTATTTATTGAGTATAGAGTGGAGGAAGAGTGATCAAAAAAAATTATGGATGGATATTTTGTGTTGAATTCGTCATAAAAAATATTATCCAAAAAACTAGATTAGAAAAGTAATCCTTGATGTTTTTATATATAAACACCATATAAAGAAATTATGTGGTACTTTACAAAAAATTGATGTTCTTAAATGTGACATTGTTAGAGTTGATCATTCAATTTTCACTATATTTTTGAGGTTATTAATGTTTAACAAAATTCTATAACATCATGTTTAAATAAATTCAATGAATATAGAAGATGCTTGAGTTTCCATAAGATTAAGGAGTTTTCTAGAATAATGTAGAAAAATTTAAATTAAATTCAACTAATCAATAAATTTAGAGTTGGAATTTTGGTTAGTGGGAAATCTATTTGAGTTCATTCCCGAATTACAGAGAGCCACACCTATATAAATGGGTGAATATATACATGTACTTAACACTATTCATGTGTACAAAAATCTAACACTCTATAATTTGTTTAAAGTTTATGTTATTGACTGATTTTGTTTTCTGGTTGAAGTTGAGCTACTATATAGAGGTTTGGACAGAGAAAAACTATATAGTGGTTCAGATAGAAAAAAATCAGATAGAGGATCATTTAGATGAAATTAAAATGTATAATTATTGAGGGAGTTTTTTAGAGATATTCAGAAAATATTAGATTGAGAAGATTAGGTCTACCAGCGATCGTGAGGATATTTAGAGAACATCTGACTCTTAATAGAGTTACAAAATATCTGAATGTTTGTACACAAGTATAGTTGATCCAACTTGATTTTAGAGGAAGTAATGACCATTAAAAAGTTGATCGAAAAAGAATAATTAAAAGTATATTGTAGTTTGGGGAGGGTATAAGTAGGTTCTGAAAATTATTGTTTCCTGGGGGGTATAAAAATACATGACTTCAGTGGGTATGAAAAAGATTCATGGAGGTATAACCAACTATAGTATGAAATATTACTAATGGGTTATAAAACTATTCACTTCTTGTGCCTTTGTATTCTAGAAAGGGTTTAGTAAATGAATCCATACTTGTGGGGATATCCAATAGGTAAAGGAGTAATTATTTTTACCAAACCTATAATAATCATGTGGTTATCTCATTTTAATTTTTTTTATTCAATAGGTGAGGTTGAGATTTATATTTTAGTGGATAATATCTTCAACAGGTTTTAGAGGCTATGAAAGAAACCTTACAATGTTAGAAACATTCTTATAAGAGAAAAAGTGATCACTGATTTAACCCATGTTTGTTATCATATATTGATCCTAAAGAAATTTTAGGAATAATAGTCAGATACTCTGTTATATCTATACATGAAGGATTTTCTAAAGATAGAAATTTTTTAGTAAATTGATTCTCCACACATACACATGGATTTAACAACACTATCCATATATATGTGGTAGGCCAAACACCTATAGCCATACTCATTAGAAGCATGTTTTTCTTTTTAGGACTAACCGATTCTTATCAGTTTTCTCTAGTAAAAGTGGGAGTTTTTTGGTGTTGGATCCCTATATCCAACTATTTTGTACTCTATATTACTTGAATATTCAAAGTATTTGATATTAATAAAAATATCTTATCACATATTGATTATTATTATGCATAAAATTGATATGTTAATGTACTAGAGTATTTATTTCATTAATAAGTTCATAAAAATTCCACTCTATGATGAGAACCTTGAAATTATATGATGACATTATTGAAAATAGTTAAACATTTAGATAACATACTATGATTGGTCACATAGAATATAGCTCAACTGGTACCTGTAGTCATAATTATACAAGGATTCTTCTCATGGTGTTCACACTTAGTAATATCCAAGATGGGTGATTATGAGAAAAGGCCTTCTACTAGGAATTCCACTGGTTTTGGAATCATAAAATATTTATATATGTGAGCATGTATAATTTTCCTTATACATTAAGATTATATTAATTGTTATTATGACTCACACACTTCGATGTGTCACATAAACTATAAAGATAACAATTCAAGGAGAATTTGAATATGTCGGTGCAACATGAATGAAATTTTGTTAAATAATTAGGTGATGAAGTATTTTTTTCCAACCATTTTTATGGAATATTATATCTTAGTCTTTTGATTGAAATATGATTTCAGAATTAAATACAATCTCTATGGTGTAATAATGTTTATTTTAGACAATCAAAGAATGAAATATGAAGCATATCGGTTGATGACACAGATGTGAAACCATCTTGATGAGGTATTGAGATAAAAGTATTATATTACACAATGAGTATTTTTATTTGATTATAATCATTGTGACATTATGTTCTTTCTCTTGGATTCTTTGACCCATTTTTAGGTTGTAATATTGGATATTAGGTGATTCTTCCTAATTCAATTGTGAATTATTCCTAGAGGGTCACATACTAAGTGTTTCAATCAATCTAAATTAAATTCTATCTATATTTAATTTATGGAATAAATATTATATTTAAAAATGAGATATAAATTTATTCAAATTTTTTTCAATCATATGGATTAAAAATATATTTATTTACCAGATTTTGAATAAAATATATTTATTTATTTTATTGAATATTTAATAAATATTTTCTCACTGGTTTGGGGATAAAATATTTCTTTATAAATATAGTGTTTATTCAGGTATTTAATAAAGAAACAAGGATTTTGAATGGACTATGATCACATCCAACGAAAAATATTAATATAAAAGCTAGATAAATAATATTTCTTATTGTTCAAGGTAGCATGTGTTCCATAAATTGATAGAATTATTATTATAATAATTATGGAATGGGGATTAATAAATTCTATTATATTATTTAAGGGATGATATTCAATTTAATAATTTTTTAACTTAAACCCTATCTCTATTATTAGATGTTTATTTCCATTTTGTTGGATTATTCGAAAATTAAGATTATAGAATCTCTATGAATAATGGATATATATCGCTCTATTTCTATTGAGCTTATCATCTCTTACTCCCAAGTACAACAAGAACTCCTTCATGCCAGAAGGAACTTAGAGTGATCAATGTGTAAAATTCCAGATGATTGATTCACTGCACTGTCACCCAAAGAGCAATCAGTGTTTCTCAGAGATCAAAGGAGCACATGTTCATCACCTCTAGATTGATTATTTTGTTGGATCTTTAAAGCATAATTAATGTAATCCAACATGGTTTTTAGAATATCTACAACATCATTTATGAAGTAACCCTAAGAAGATGTAATAATTTATTCTAATCATAAATAATTTAGTTATAAATTTATCATTCACGATAATTTTTAGTGTTTTGAGATACTATAAATTAAAAGAAAATTTAATTTATCATCCACAAAAAGTGATTCTACTATACCCAAAACAGTTATCCTAAAGTGTAAAACACTTACTCTATCTATAATATTAATTAAATTTTTGTATTCAATTTAAGAAGTTATTAAAAAAGATTTATTAAATTTTTTTTTATTAACATAATTTAATAAGATGTTATTATAAAGAATGGAGAAATAATATAATAATTATAAATATGTGTATACATTTATGGTGATTTTTTCTATATTTATCGATGAATAATGTGGTAATATTTATTTATTAAATAAATAGTCATTATTTAGGGATTGATAAATATAGTTTTTGGAAAGAGGACTAAGTTTGATTGTACAATTATAAATGCTATGAGTTATATTTATTTATATTATTTATTTAATGGAAATTTATATCATTTAATAATAATAATAATACTTATAATGATATTGGACATGAAATGAACTAAGAAATATGGTATTCCGAGAGGCTTTAGTGTGTATTTTTCCAACCTTAAACCTATTGTAATAAATTTCTAATTATATATCTACACTAAAACAAAATTGGGGAGAACAATAGATAGAGTTATACTATCTAAATACCTAGAGATATATAGATATATAAATATTTCTCTCCTACCATATTCTATCAAGACAATGATATATCAACAAGTTTTATTTGCCTCTTGATAAAAATCTTGTTTCTATCAACAATTGACAAAACAAATGACCATGATCGTTTTTGAAAGATCCCAGGGATTTTATGATGTTGTCCCAAGATTTTGGTTCATGTGTGGCCCACCGCTGGAGGGATCTATACTTGCATCCAATAGAACAATGATAATGAATTTGAGATCTATTCAACCGATTATTAATGAAGTGAGAATTTCTAGTTAAGGTAATTATATATCATCATATAAATTAATTATAAATTACATGTGAAGGAAATTCTTCATTTTTATAAAGTTTTAATCTAGTCATTTAATCTACTGTTTTCCTTGTACAAAATTTTTTGATCTTGTAAATCAATGATTAAAATTGATTAATGGAAAAAATATGAGTTGTTCATCACATAAAATTTTTCTTCCACTGCACCTGGAACCTGCACCTTCGACTAATTATTCCATAAGTAGGTACTAAAATCACTATACTCACTGAAAAATGTTCTCCTCACACCCACAAATCATTACAAACAATAAAAGATCCAGATATACATTTAATGGTAAAATGTGAAATTAAAATAGAATATAGTAGTAATATATCCCAATGTTTAAAGTTATTCGGACTATGCCTTCCTATCATATTGTAAACCACACTACTAAATTCTATTATTATAACTTGAATATTACATGTGAAAAATAGAGTATAATAGAATGTAATCATGGACATCCTCTCAACTCTATAATAAATGCCTAATTAAAACATAGTTTGAACCTTTATTCCTTGCTATGTTAATATACACATTGAACTGAAGGTCTCATGTACTTAACTACTATGAACATCTGGTTAAATATTTAATTGTTCTCTCCCAAAAAATTATTTCAAGAGAGATTAATGATAATGGATGTTTACTAATATAATGGCCATCAGCCTTATTGAACATCTGGACTTCTCAGTGATCCATTGTAGAATAATAGTTAGATGCGAAATTCTGATGGGCCAACTACCATTGGATAATATCTTATATTTCTCCCTTCACATTGATCCCAACAACATGTTAATGAATAAAATCTAGGTCAACATAATTTTGATGCCTAAAGCTCCAGTACTCTAAATATACAATTCGTTGAACTTTTTATTCTCAGTAAAAGGATTCACATCTTTAAGTATTTTTTATTATTCATTATTTCATTTTTATTTATTCAATGTATAATTATACTCAAATTGGTATTGTCTTAAAACTAAATTTGATCATTAAATGAAACCTAAATATCTAGTATGTTATATTTTGTGTTCATATTCTATATTACAATGTATTCTAGTTTTAAAATTTCTTAATATGGTATATATTCACATTTTTTAATATTATACTTAGGGTTTCATCCTTATAAAATCTAAAAAATATGTCACACACTAATTGAAATTCACAAGATACTTATATGGAAGAGAGATTTCATAGATGATTAACATGGATAAAAAAGTATTCCTCTCATTCAACTTTTTTTTTACTTTTTTTAAATTATATACATTAAATATTTTCAATTTAAAGATGGAATAACTATCATTTCAATTATTTCTGGTATTTTTTTTTCTACTTTAAATTATACCAGGTACATTCTTTCCCACAGCATTCTTCTGACCATATATTTTTTGAAATTTTAGTATCCTCATGTTTATCTTTTTCTATTTTCATTCCATTTTAGGATTTTGGGTTTTATATTTCACACTAACTTGTTGTTATTTCAGAACTCTTATATTGAAATTTCATTTAATTTTTCTATATGATGATACATTATCTACTATTAATCTCCCCATATATATCATTTATTTATTGAATTCGTTGTTAAATAATTTAGTTAGATATGTTCCCCTTTTCTACCATTATCATTGGAAATTAAATATAAAATACATATATTTCTCATATATGTTTTTAATTACAGTTCAATGATATAACTTATATAAATGTGATCTTCAATATTAAAAAACTATAATTATAATTATGTTATCTTTATTTTCTTACAAAAAATTCTATTAGGTATGCTCTAAATCATTCATTTTCCTATAGTAATATATTTTTGATTTTTAACATCTTGTGTTGTGTCAATTTTTCTTTGTTTACTATTTCAGGAATTTTTTGATGCCCAACTAGCATCTTATTATTTATAACTTATTAAATTTAAATTACATATAATATTTTCATTTGATGATTATTTATCTATTATTTCTCTCCTTATATATATCATCTACATATTCAAAATCTCGTTATAAATATTGAGTCACTTCACATTATTAACAATATTGTAATATGGGATGTTTACAATATATATATATTTAAAAAATATTCTTTATTTCAAAAAATAAATTATTGAGGATTAACATCATTAATTTATTAAATGTTTCTTTAGATACTCATAAATAGATGTTATGAGAACATCTATTGGAATGATACAAATAAATAACTCAAGAAAGTATAATGGTCCATCTAAATGTGTGTTATTGTTTTCAAGATTGGTTTCCAAATATAATAATTGATTATTTTTTAACATTTATATATTGAATCAATATATTGATTCTTATAAAGAATAATCTATAAAAATTAAAACAAACATTAATGATGTAATAAAAATAACATTTTTTATCTACCAAATTATATCTCATGGAATTTCATTGGTAATGGATATAATTTGGGGTGTGTGATTATAATTAGTTCTTTTTACTTGAGTTTTTCGATATACCTAGTATGGGAACCTTCATACCTTAATTCCCTACTCACATAAGACACTATATGAAATTATATAATCTAGGGATAGTTGGGTATGTTATTGACCATGTTTTCAGTTGGCGTGCAACCATGATACGATTTTCCCACTAGAATAACAGGAAAAGACATCTGGCCCTTCATTGAATTCGATTGTGGAAATGTATGTCCATTTTTAGTTTTTTATATATTATTTTTTCAACTACATTGATAATTTATATATACATATTTTTATAATATATATGAATGACATGTGATGTATACATCCACTTGTCTGTATTTTTTTAAAGAATCTTGAAAATGATGAGATACCTAAACTACATTTACATGTTCCATGTCTAGTGGTCACTTTGTGTCTTGAGAAATGGTTTTTATAAGATATATATATGATTTATATGATATATCTTGTGGTCTAAATGATCCAATATATATATATATATATATATATATGAGTATGTTTTATGGATATCACTTTAGAACACTTAGTAGATTGAGTAGCACTAATGTCTTTCTAGAGTCTTCTCTTTTCATACATTAATGAAATTGGATGTCATAGTTGTTGTTATTGATTCTATGGCCCATAGGGTCAAATATTTATTCCCTTGGATAAATATAAAATTTTTGAAATTTTTTTTCATCCAAATGAAGAGATTTTATTGAATTCAATATCTAAAAGAGTTTATATGGATTAAAAAATATTTGGTATGTTATACATAAAGTCCTTATTCGATTATAATGAAACTAGTAGATTGATGGATGAGGAATATATATATAATCTTATATTTAATATATGAATTTGATGCATGTATTTTTATGAATGTATTAAATATTCATTCCATAATAAATAAATAAATAAATGATATATATTTATTTCTCTCTAATGGTATTATTTTTATTTAAAACCATATTTGAATTTTTAATTACATTATATTAATTCATTAAAAACATTTAGTGAATTAATGAAACATTATGAAGCACAGTTTATGTGAGGTTCCTCAGGCTCTACCTATATAAGAGGATGGTTTCCTCTTCTCTCATAGTTGGTTAATTCTCTCTTCATATATATTTTTTTATCATCTTAGATGGTGGTACTAACACCCATTCATAAATTTAGTATCCTTTTGATTCAATTAAATATCCATTAGTCTGTGTTCCCCTATCAGAGGTAGAGTGATTTAGATCAGTTCTTCATGATATTTATGAATCATTATCCTTTTCCAAGTAAGAATAAGGCTGATGTTGTCAATGTTGTTTAGTTAATTTGTTTTACAGTTTTATTTATGTTTTGATTATAATTGATAGTTCTATGGGAATAACCAGCATGAAATTCCTCATAAACTAACATACTTGTCAATTCCCACCTAACCTGAAGAGTGTTCCCAATATCCAATAGAATTCAAAAATCACTTGGTCATAGAGAATTATCCATTGGGAATGATTTATCACCAGTTAAAAAAATCAAAGTACACCATGGAATAAATTTCAGATAACCAAATCAATACATAAATCATAGAGCACAAAGAGATGCTTTAAAAACTGAAAGTGGAACATAACCATAAAAATCTTCATATCGTGGTCCATGACTATCGAGTATATTTAAAGATACCCTTCCTTGTTCACCCAAGAAAAAAACCTTAAATGAAGATGAGTATAGCATTAAAACTTTCTATAAGATCATAAAAGTTGTAAACAATAAGTGATACGAGTTGGGTGTGAGCTATAGAGCCCAGTATAATTCCACTAATGAGTCTATATAGCTACTTCATAAGTATATTCAAATATGATACAACAGTATTATAGTAAATATATTACAAATATTATTTTTAAAATATATTTTAATGTATTTTAAACCTACTTCCCAAACAAAATCTATAAATCATTAAATTTTAATATATATAAATAGATATTTTATTGAAAATAATTGAAGAATATTTCATATGATAAGGTCATATAATAAATAAATGATGGGAATATGAAGCTAATATAAAATTTTATATAAGATTCAATAAAATAGACTCATGGTGAAAAATAATAACAAATAAATCAGTCAAGAGTAGTAATCAATCATGTTCGGAATCTTTACTACCAAGTAGTGACAATGGAAATTTTCATGTATTGAATATCAAGTATATAGATGTCCTGGGTAAAATCATGATACTATAGTGATTCCACCATATTCAATCCAATCAAGATATGTCATTATTGATCATTTTTCTTACATTTATTCTTACGGGTCTTATGAAAATGAGTTCCTCGCACACCCACTTTCTAGGTGGCATGTCTATAGCCTAAAATTTTCATTTTCTCTACGGATTCACTAGATAGGGTGTGAGACTGCTATGGAATCATATATCTATGTCATATCACCAAATTAACAAGGTTTCTATTACAAGTCAAAATTAGTGACAGAGATAATCATGTTACTAGGATCACGATAAATATCCTTATCGATATCAATCATGGCCCCATTCCCTCAACATTTCAATAATTGGTGAATTCATTCAAATCACAAATCACTCTCACCTATGATCTCCATAAAAGAACATAATCCATTTTAATACCCATAAATATAATGTAAAATAACCCATAAATATATTTTAGGGGATTTTTAAAATATTTAATCATCATGAAGTTCCAATCAGACTATCAAAAAAAATCAATTCAATTCAAACCTTTTTCTTCAATTAAAAATAAAAAAATGGTTTGTGTACACACTTCCTTTTAGAAGCCAATGTTGTAATCTAAAATGGTTCTTTAAAACAATAATTTCATTAAAATCATCCCCAATCCATTTAAGGATTTCGTACATTTTAAAATGTAATATAGTCAATTCAAAACATGGTTTTACACCCTCTTTACAAATGACTAAACCACTCATTTAAAATTACCCAAGAAATCCCATTTCAAAAGAGGGGTAAAATCATTCAAATAAGGATCATGGTAATTCTAAAAATTCAATAATTTTAAACATTTTATAAAACATCAAATAGGTGAAATCTTTTCATTCAAATAATGGAATTTCATTTTAGGAACAAAAACATAGTCCAAAACCCTAACATTCACCAAAAAATCCTTTAAAAGTTCGTTGAAAATAAATCAAAAAACATGGAATTTAATAATTCAAAAATAATTTAAGATAGATCAGAATTATATCCATTCAATTCAAAGATAAGAGGGTCAAAGAAGTATTGTTTTGGAATTTCAAGGAAAAATTTCATAGAAGATGTGTTAGAAATTAATAAACATGTATGTATGAATTCATAAGAAATAATGACTTACAAGATAAAGTAAAATCATAGAAACACCAACTTGGAATATCTATATTTCAACCATAGTGAATCATAGACATGTCACCACTAATGGTGATCACCAGATTGAGGAAGAGAGATCCTTATAGAAGTGAGAAAAGATCCTTGATGAAAAATTCCACATTAACCATCCATGGAAAAATAGAATAGAAGGCCATAATAACCCCTAGGAAGAAAAAGTCAAAAGGATGGGGGAGATAAATGTGAAATAAAAAATCACAGTAAGAGGATCCTCACTTCGATCATCACTTTGATCCACCATGAAATGAGGTATGGAGAGTGAAAATACCTCAAAAGGCTCCTAAAAGCCAGTGGATGGGATTAGGTTCTATTGGGAAAAGTATATCATTAATTATTGGGGGTTGGGGATTTTTATTACAATTTATGGGGAATTATAACCTATCCACATGGTTTTCTAGGTTAGGTTTCACGGTTTTTACAAACTATGCACCTACCATACACCCAAAATAGTGCCACTAGAAGAACATCATGGTTACTTTACATGGTTTGTGTAACTGTGTGCAAACCATGTGACCCTTTCTATTCAAGATGAATAGTTTGGTTATATGGTTTGACTAACTATGCTATAATCAAACTCCCCTGACTGGGCTACTACAATGGTTTCACAGTTTGGCTACATGTTTTTTCAAACCGTGCACCAACCTTGAACAATAAAATAAAACATTCAAGAAACAATAAAAATAACCCATTAAGAGATTAAATCAAAGGATGATCAAATAAATGGGTTAAAACACATAAAATAAAATAACGAGATTTTACAACCTCCTTGACATAGGTCATTATATCCCTAGAGAGTTTCTAATCTAAATGATATAACATAAATAAATAAGAAGAACTCCCTCACTCATATTGTGAGGTGGATGGTTTGTAGTCCAGAAGAGGGGCTCATCCAAAGGTTTGCATCACACACAACTCCACAAACAACACACCAAGATCATCATAAGGTTTTAAATTATAGAAATACTAGAGATATAGAATAGTTATAATCACCTTTTAATGAATCATCAAAATGGTGTAATATATAAAATCATGTACCTTCGATCAAATCAAGAGACATCAAACACTATCTAAGAATAACATCTAAGGGTTGACACCAAAAACCATAAAGGAATAGTAAATCCAAACAACTCATTATTTCAATAATGAAAACACATTCATGGTCCATCTATGATCAAATTTCTAGAACAAATGAATAGAACTGACAAGGAATTCTACCTCATGTATGTACTAGATGGTAAAAAATAAATATCAATGCCAATACTCACCCCTCTATGACCTCATCAAATCACACTCTAGCACCTCCAGGTTTCTGTTCCATCAACAAATCACATCATAATAGTTACATGAGTAATTTAACAAGGTCTATCCAATTCCATTTGGAAAGATCTCAAATATCAAAGTTATTTCACTACATGGTACTAAAATATCACAAGGGAGATCATCCAATACATCAAAATTGATCTCTAACCACCAAGGAAAAATAATAGGATACCAAGGAAAAAACATCCCACATGATTTGTATCTAACATTGACCATATGAAGACATCCATAAAATAATAATAATGGATTCTGACGAATAAAACCCACCAAATTTCTCTAGTATTCTATGACTAATATTACACTCGTTCACCAGGTGCAAAATGAACATCATGGATCAAAAAACATTCTAAAAATAATATTATGAATTCAAGAGTGTATATCCACAAGGAATAACCACATAGGTCTCTGGAAAACAAATCCATCCACACAATAACAACCAAGACCAAAATAGATCATCCACAAATATCCTAAAAAACTACCATTATCATTATAATAAATTCATCCAAAAATATAAAATCCGTGACATGGAAAATCTCAAGATGTTTCCACTCCGATGTTAGGAACAACAAGATGGATCAATATCAACCACCAATGGAAGATCCCCGACTGTGTGAAAATCTTCACTATATGTCCTAAGCATTGATCCATGTTATCTTGAATCGTCTTCTACCCTAATTTTTGGAGCTAATAAACCCCTAATGAAACATACCATTCAGGTATCCCATTTTATTGATCCTTTTATGGTGGTCCAAATGAACACATAATTTACAAAATCATGGTGATTTCAAACACAACTTCTTTAGGATGATAAGTTTCTCCACGGAAGAAATACATGACATTCATCTCCCTCCCTTTAGAAGACTATCCTTCCTCAAATATGAATGTTTATTTCTTGCCTATATTTCGTTCCCCTATCTATTCTTTATCTGAAAAAACCCTATCGAGCATCTCCTAATAAGAAATTAGCAACTCCACAATCATGGTGGTTAAAATGAATCTATTTATATATTTTATAAAATTTATTTCATTAATAAATTAATTAACAAGAATATCTTTTAAGAAACATATCAAACATGAGAATATATTTTCATATTCTATAGATGATAGATCATCTTGATTGAAACCTATGAACTCCATAAATTTTCCCTTCTTCACTTTTATAGGATACTAACATTGAATGAATACTAACTTGAAGAATTACCAAGAGATTATTTCATCTAGTAAATATGTAATCACAACATACCATCACTCTTGTATAGGTTCCTAAAATAAATTATTTATAATCTTGTCCTTTTATAAAATTATGAGTCCTGATAGAATTTAATATCACATCAAATTCTTCAAGAAAATTCACTACTTCAAGAGTACCATATTCAAATTTATAAAAAGGTGGATCCCAGTTCAAGAAGATATGGTTGGGGATCATTTTTAGCCTCTCAACCACTTGATTGAATTATTTTTCAGAGATATAATCAGTATACACCACTTCTGGAAATCATGATGAATGACCCAGATGATCAGAACATTTTTCAGAAATTCTATCTTTCATGAAGGAATTTATAGGAGAAATTTTTTAACATCAATAAAATATATTCATAATAACTCAGTCATCAAATAACACTAAAAAAGAACTCAAAATATTTTAAAAAAAGTAATAAACCAATTCTAAAAAGAATTATATATTTCAATGCACATAGGATTTCCCCAATTATGAAATATTTATTTTTCTTATCAAAACAAGAAATCTTGTTTTAAATCCATCACAAATTTTAAAAATACTTTACTAGCCCATTGAAATTACTCCATAGTTTCAGAAACCTTAATCCCAATTTCCAATTTCTAAAACCATTCTCATTTTAAATCCATTACAAAAAAAAAGTTTCTTCTTAAAACATTCCTTATCACATCACACACGAGTTTTTGAAAATAAATTTTCTTGAACCAAACATATCACAAAATAAAACCATTAGGTACTTCAAAAAATATTTTAACAAAATAAAAAAACATATTTTAATCCAAGAATTTTGTTTCCACATTTTAATTAAAAAACAACAACAAAATGATTAAGGCTGAAATAACAACATAATATCATGAAATTAAACCACATATATAACCATTCCAACTGACCTCACATAAGTAATTTCATTTTAGTACCAAAAAATAATTCCATGTCTAGGATATAGTTGAACTATAGTAGTTTTAGTCACATGGGATGATAAACCACACACTAATAACACAAAAATTATTTGATTGACTTCCAAATTAGTCACACTGATTCATCACAGTTTTCTAGAATGTGAAGGAACTGTGTGAATTTTTTCATTTAACCATTATAACCCAAAAATCATAAGATATTAAAAAAATTAATTTTAATATCATCATAAATATAAATAAAAATTATTTTCAAAAAACCAAGATCTCAAAACAAAAACTTATGTTCCAACTTTCCCAGGTAACTCATGTCTCGTAAAGAAGATGTGGTGATCAAGCACCCATTCAAAAACTATATTTAGAGTCCTAACGTATTCATAATATCTTTTCAACCATGAATCAGACCAAATAATATAATGGACTTCAAGGGATATTTATTTCCATTATGTAGATACCTCATATGATATAATTTAGGACGAACAACCAGGAATTCCATCTAAATTAAAATCTAAGTCAATTCACTACAAAACTGATGAGGATTCCCGAACTCCATGATTTGGTGACAAAAATACGAGCATCTTGAATTAACCTTCGAGAAAGATTTATACCATAATAGAACAAAATAATAAAATTATACTTTGGAAACAATTTTTGACAAAAAAACACTACATACATCTTAGACTAAAAAAGATATGATATAAAAACTGAATGCGGAATATAAAAACCAAAATCTATCTATTAGTGTTCCATGACCTTCCACCAAGTCACAAGTCACCTTTCCTTGGTCACCTAATAATTAACCCACAATGTGAGATGATAAAAGAACAAGAACATTCTATAAGATCATAAAATCTGTAAACACCTAATGGTACAAGAAGGGTGTGAGCTACATAGGCCCGTAGGATTCCACCAAAGTGTCTATGTAGTAACTTCTTAGGGTAAGTCAAATATTCTAATATAGGTATAAAATAAATAGAGTATAATTATTATTTTTGGAATAGAGTTTAAATTATTTGAAAATAATTTATCATACTAAATCTATATAGGAGTCCATTTAAAAATTTATAAACAAGAATTTTTTTAGAATGTTTTTCAAAAAAATTGCCAGATAAATTCAGATAATCAATAAATGATGAGAATATACAGTTGATATAATTTTTTTTAAATATTCAATATAATATATTTAAGGTGTATAATAATAAAAAATATATATATCAAGAAAAGTAATTATTCAATCACAGAAACTCTAGTGTCATGTAGTGACAATGAATGTTTTCATGTATTGAATATAAAGAATATAGATGTCGTGGGTATAACCAAGATATGATAGTTTTTCTACCATAGTCATTCTAATAAAAATAAATCATTACTAATCATCATACTTATAGTTAGTATCATGGGTCTCATGAAAACCAATTCCACATACACACACATGCTTTCCTAGCCACACAACGATATTTTGATCCTTTCATGTTTTGTATGGATACAGTAGATATGTTTTGAATACACTAGCTAAGCATATATATTTGTCATCTTTTCTAAAAACCATGTTTTTCTTGACTTGTCAAAATATATGAGTGATATTGTCAAGGTACGATGATCACAACATGTATCCTTATCAATATCAATCATGGACTCATTTCATCAACATTTTAGTAATGGGTGTGTGCCTCAAAACACATCTCACTCTCTCCCTCATGCTCAATCAAAGTAAATAATCCATTTTCAACACCTATCAACTAGATGTATAAAAATCATGAAAGTTAAATTGTTGTATTATAATAATATCTTATGCTCAAAAAGTGCCAACTGGGATTCCAAAAGTCATTAAATAAATTAAAATATTTTTCTTAAATATAACATAAAAAAAGGGTTTCCATTCCTAATTACTTTCACAAACCAAAATGTTAATGCAATTTGGAACTCTAAAACTATCAGCTCATTCAAGAAATACCAAATTAAATCATGGAAGATTCACAATTTAAAAGTGATTATGGTTAATTCAAAATATGAGTTTTAACCCTTTTTTTCATGTGAATAAACCACAGATTTCAAATTACCCCAGAAGGAAAATTTTTAAACAAAGGTAAAATTACTAAAAGTGGGATCTTGGTAATTAAAAAAATTAAAAAAACTGAAACGTTTTAGAAAAAATAAAATAGTTTAACTAATTTCATTCAAATTAAATCATTTCATTTTAGGAAGAAATACTTGGGCCAAATCCATCACATTCACCATGTAAAACATTAAATGTTCTTTGAAAATAAATCCAAAAAAACCTAGAATTCAATAATTCATAAAAATGAGGGATAGAAAAATATTATTTATAATCAATTCATGTGATGTTAACTGTATATAAAATCGGGTGAAATAAGATTTTTCAAGGAGTTTCAAGTACAAAATTCATAGAAAATGTGTTAGAAATTATGAAAAATATATCGATGAATTATCAAGAAATATTTAATTACATGTTGAATTTAAAAGCATACAAACACCTACTGTGAATATACAAATTCCAACCATAATAAATCATGGATGATTTACCTCTAATAATGATCATCAAATCTGGGAAGAGAGATCCTAATAGAAGTAAGAAGAGATCTTAGGTCAAAAATTCCACATCAACCATCCATGGAACAATAAATTCCAATCCCATCATAACAACCATAAATAAAAAATAAAAAAGAAGATGAGGGATCAAAGAACAATAATAAAATAACTCATCAAAATAAGAGAACCACTTTGAACAGCTATTAAATGAGGTTAGAATATCCGAAATTCCTCTAAAGGACTCCCAAAAGATAATAGATCAAATTAGGTTTGAGTGGGAGAGTTTATGAATAATTTAAAATTTATTATATTTTAATAACAATTTTTTGGGCCATAAAACACATTTACACGGTATCCTAGGTTTTCTTACATGGTTATAACTAACTATGCACCCTAAATAGAGCTGTTGACAGAGCTAAACGGTTAGTCTACACATTATTTAACAGTGCACAAACCATGAAACCCTTTATATTTAGGTGAAAAGATTTGGATACATGGTTTTTCAATACATGTTCCCATAATATGGATGTTGGAAAGGTTTCATGGTTTGTATGTACGATTTTTCAAACCGTGCACCAACTATGAATATGGAAAAATACCATAAAAAACTCTGAAAAAACATAGGAAACAACCTGTGAAGATATCCAAAAAATTATTCTCAAATTAATGGATCAAAACACATAAAAAAGTAATTTTATATTAAATTATACATTTGTTTATATTTTATTTCACAACATATGGTCATATGTTGATTATTCAAAACCCATCACAGAGTACCATCAGTGAATCTTTGTAATTAAGGATCATGTGTGGATCACCACTATATGGATTTTTCTTTAGATTCACTTAGTGTAGTGATGATTCAACCTAAATGAGGTTCAATTTATCAACATCTACTTCAGATAATGTTTGGAAGATCGAGGTAATTTATTTTTATTAAATTATTTATTAATTTATTATGATAGATCATCTCTTGGTGTTTTGGGGTTCCTTAGTCCAGTGTCAATAGATATGACCTTGTTTCTTGTCAATATTCAATAGGTTCTTTAGGTGTATTTCTCATATTCTAACAAAAAACCATCATTTGGTGTGGACCTGACTAGATTTCGATGCGCCCGAAATGTACATATATATATATATATATATATGATTGTTGGAAAATATTTTTTTAAAAATGTGTATATATATATTTTTATTTGGTATTGGAAAATGTGTGTGTATATATATATTAATATATATATGTTTTAAAATTTATATATATAATAGAGTATATTTATGTGTATATATTTTTTGTATGTATTTATATAATTACATATTTCTATCAGAATGTGTATATTTGTGCATGTTTATATATATTTGTATGAAAAATGTGTGTCTCTACATGGGGTGTATATATATTAGTTTATATTAGGGTATATGAAAATATATATATTTATTTATTTATTTGTATATTTTTATATTTATTTGTATACATTGAGATATGTATCCATATAAATGTGTGTGTGTATATATTAGTATATTTATATTTATATTTATATTTATTTATTCCAAAATGTTTGTGTATATATATATATTTCTATATTGATATTATATATATATGTATATTTTTAACGAATTTATTTTATTTTTTATTTTTTAAAATTTATATATTTTATATATTTATGTAATTATTTTTGTATATATTTTTATATTTATTTATTTTAATATTTATATAAATTTTATATAAATAAATTATTAAAATATTTATATGAATATATATATTTATAATTATATGGTGAAATTTAGCATATATAATATTTATATATTTTTTTATCTAATTTATTTTAATAAATTGTTGAATATTTTAATTTCTAAACATAAATTTAGAAAAAATTTATTGCATTAATTATGAAAATAAAATTGATGATAATTTTTTATTGTAATATTATTAAATATTTCATGTTGTGGTAACCTTTATCACCATAAAAGTATCATTGATAATGGTAATCCTTTATGAGCACTTAAAAAACTGCTGATAATTCTAACCAATATCAATGCTAAAAAATGTTGATAAACTTGCCCTTTAAAAGTTCTAAAATAGTGTTTTTAAAGGGAATCCTTTAATATCATTAAATAAACTGATAAATGTATCCCTCTACTGGTGCTAAAAAAATACTAACAAAATGGTTGTTGACATGAAACATATGTTCTTCTTCATTTTGATTCGAGGGAGGAGCACATTTATGAGACACACCGACTTCTTCCAAAGGGAGATCACAATCATATGTTTAACCTATTTTTTATTAGGGGAAGAAAGCATATGATGTAAAATTTAATCATAATGTTTTTTTGGAATTATATCTTTTATATTTAATTATGAAATTGATTATTTTTATAATTACATAATCATGAATTAATGAAACTTACAAAAATTAATATTTAATAATTTCAATTAAATATTCCGCCATAGAAAACAACACAATAAAAGAAATTCATTATATATGAACTCCAAAACCCTAACCTACCCCCAACCAATAGTACGACCAAAAAAATATGAATAAATAAATGGAATAATAAATATTTAGAATGAACTAGTACTTTTCATGTGAAAAAGAATGAGACTATTCACCATTGTGTTTAATAAAATAATAAATTTAAAAATAATTTAGAAATCATAATGGGATTTTTATATTGAAATGAAATGAAATTTGAAACAAAATAAAAGATATTGTTTTTGATAGTCCCTAATTAAATCGATAAAATGATATACTATAAAAAAGGATGAAAATTTGTAGTCACTTTTTTATCCTTTATGGTGTTAATAAGCTTCATATATAGTTATTTCTCCTTGATAATGTCTAGTTGTCATAGAATACAATCCCGCAACCTTCAACATCAAAATATTATTGAATGTTTTTCTGCAAAAATAGTCATTTTTAATGATAATAGGAAATTTAAATGTAGTCTAAACTATATCTTTAAAATGTATATATATGAAATATTATGTTTGACTGAATTACAATCATAGTATTTTGTGATATAAATTAGGTGTTCTTTAAAATAACTTTATGAAGTAATAACACCAACACAATATTTCCTTGTGAGAAACATAATGATAAATGTATGTTTTGTTTGGTACAAAATTTTTTATTTCTCTCATCAAACCAAAATTATGAACCACTGTATTGGAAGACATTATAATGATCACTGATATATTTTTATATTGAAATGGGAGTGAAGTATATTATAACACACTGATTGAAACGTAATAATAATATCGAAAACAAAAGTATCCATTATTGTTATTATTGAGACAGATGGAATTATTAAAATAACCATTCAATTCTACAATCACAAGTAGTACTAAATTTTCTACAGAAACAAATGTTACTGGAAATTAAGGTTCTATTTGTTTAATAATATTCTAATGATAGTAAACAGTTTAAATGTCTAAAAGATTATGTGTTCATACATATAAAATGTGGAACAAAAAACCTATTAGTAATTTTAATGTGTGTGATAGAAACAATTACAGTAAATATAAATTTAAAATTCAAAAATGATCAAAATTGACACATTTTCTACAACTCCTCCACCCAATACTCTTCTACGAAACTTTGCTAAACTGTTCTCAATACTATAGACAACAATGCATGATCCAAAAGTTTAAATCAAATTAATACCATTATAAAAATATCTATTTGTTCATTTATGACTAATGTAAACATATTAATTTAATGATTTCAAATAAAAATAGAGGTTCCCAAATACATGATACTATTTGGATTACTAGAAAAATATATGAAAGAATCAAAAAACAAATCAACTAGAAACCAATGTTTTAATAGATTAATCATACATGTATCTAGATAGTGAATGAATAATTTATTAATGGATCACTTATAAGAGTTCAAATCATTATCAGTATGTTGAATGACAGAGAAGACATTAGGACTTTTCATTATGATTTCAAGAAGATTATTTGTTGTATATATTGTAACACTAAAGTGATCAAAAAATAAAAAATTTATGGTTAGTGAAATATATGGGAAAAAATTAAAAAAAATATAGTATATAAAATGAGGAATATATAGTTTTTGAAATAGTTAATGAAAAGTGATTATAAAACAATTTATAAAGAATAATGGTATGAATATTACATTCAAGAATAGGTAGTTTATAAATAAACAGTTTATCAAAACGGCGCCTTTTTATAACCTATTTTACTAGGAACACAATGGAATATATATTGAACAATGTGATTATAAGAATTCATGTTTTACTGGAATATATAATGTTTGAAGATATTATACGGGATTTAATAAATGATATCAAAATATATATCTATAAAAAGATATAAAAAACCAATTGAACAATCAAATGGATTTATTAAATTTTATTGATGTTTCATTAAAATTACATGTGCGATCATTGTTAATAGGAAAATATTTCATATATGATTTCATTTTTGAAAACTATAGGTTTATATTAAAAATATATTGTATATTAAAAATAATTTATATACAAGATATGATTAAATTTATTAGGAAATAATAAATGGGTAACTGAATATGATTGTACATTTTAAAAAAAGGTCAAGAATTAAAAACTGTAGATCGATAACTGATAGATGATATACATGAGGTCAACACTTGAAAACCAATTAATGATTAATATGGGGAACATATTAGACAAGGTGTGTACATGAGGTATCCACCTGAAATAAAGATAAATTACTAATTTATAACCATAAATGTTTATAGAAAATTAATATCATCACTAAATATATTTAGTTTGATATATAATATGAAAAAACATTTTTTGAAATAATCATACAACCATATATAGAATAAAATTATATTTAAAGAGTACCAATAATGGACTATATTTTCAATAAATGTTAACATTACATCACATAAACAGTAGTGTAAATTTTTTGGAATCTCCTTGTTAATACTATAAAAGTTTATATAAATGGGGGAAAACAATCACATATAGAATGTTGATGTGTTTCATTATAGTTTCACATGATACTAGTATTTAAGGGAGATGTTTGAATAAAGATGGAAATAGTTATGTTACATATTTTATTATATGATTATTTTCATACTCTATACATAATATTGTTATATTATCCAAAAAAAATTGAAAACATACATGAAACTCAAAATACATATAATAAAATATTATTCTTTGCAATTCCATTAATGTTGGATGATGAAGGAGCATCAGCTCTATTGAAGATTACATCCCTATATAGAAAACATTCAAAAACAAAACCTAAATTTAGATCATATTTTATAAATATGAGTAAGGTTAATCTGTAGACAATTCTAATTAAAGATCTATCCAAGATTAAATTGAACAATTAATCATAAAATTTAATTGTTTTAAAAATTTAATTACCACCCAAAATGTGGGTTCTGTAATTTTGTAACCTCCATAACATTATAAATTTGTTGTGTTATATAATGTTTTTCTTAAAACATTAATTGAATTAAAATTATAATGTATATTAATTATTTAAAGTTCATATTTATAAGTAGTTAGTTTGAAATTGTTCAAAAGATACTAAAAATAGAGAAATTAAAATAATAATGATATATTAGTAATCGTTACTTATTATTTATAGCAGATTTTGAGATTAACATAAACATATTTCTATGATGAAATATAATGATTTAATATTAATTATTATTGTCTATATATTGAGTTCTTATAATCATAGAAAATTCATGTAGGCTACTAATTAGTCAATTCACTATTAAATAGGTCATTATTGGTTTTTTTTAACCTTGTAAATTTTTTAGAATTATGAAATATGAATAATCATGTAATTTTACATGTGATATATAAGAAATGTGGATATATAAATTTAAATAAATTATAAAAAAAATTAATACACAATAAAAATCAACATGATAAATCACTTATTATAATAAAGAGATTATAGTAAGAACAAATTAATAGTAAAATAAAAACATAAAAAAATATATTCTTATAAAATTAGGAAGAAAAAAAGCATTCCAATTAAAGACAAGTAGAAAAAATGATCTGTATAAATTATCAAAGCAGAAGCTACAACATCAAATAAAAAAATAGAATACCAAATAATGGGGTTTTTTTAAAATTGATTTAGGGAAGAATTAAAAAGGATAAAATGGAAATACTATACCAAGAAAAATATGAGTGTGAAAAAACAATTAATTAATGTGGATACTACGACATACACAAATACATGAGGATGAGAATACTTGTATGTGAGGAGGTGTATGGAGGAGGTCGTAGGATGGAGGCAGAGGTGGATGTAGGGATAGAGAAGGTATTATTTGAGAGGTAGTTGGGGAGGGAGGAAAATATAAAGAGAGGAGTTAGGAATGGAGTCAGGGAGGGATGCAGAACATATTTTGGAAGATAGATATCAAAGGGAGGATGAAACCATGAGTGGAAAATGGGGAGATGTGGATAATAAAAATTGTATCTGGAGTACTATGTTTGAGATAAATAATATATGTAGACAATGTAAAAGATCATGAGAACCATGAAAACATCCATAAAAATTATTGGGACTATCACAGGAAACAAAGAGGGATAAAATGTAATTGGATTAATTAGGAAATGGGTTGTTTTGAATCAATTTACTTCAGAGATCACAAGGATCCCTATCCCACTGAAATTTGAAGATGTGACTCTAACTAGTGAGGTTGAAATCAACATCCAAGTCCATGATAATATTTTACAATCGTATTCTCTACGAAGTCCAAAGCAACCAAACATGGAATCCATGGTTAGTCATCATTAACAATATCTCATTGGAGCCTTTTATCGTACATGTGTATTGTATCATCCACTCCACCATCATCCTAACACCATGATCCACCATGTCCCATAGTTAGAGAATCATGTGTTATCCATCTATCTATATTGTGAAAACCAAAAACCATTCATACTCCCTCAACCAATCATCAAACTTAATTTTCAGCCTACATTACAAAACCAGTGGAAAGGGGATGATGCTCCAGCTCTTTTCAAATCCATCAAAAGACACGATGTGGCATGGATTGACATAAACTAGTGGAGGGCCCCATCACGGGGACCCTAGGGTCTCCATTCTCCATCATCTCATACCTGGGGAACTCAATGTCATCATTCCACCTAAATAGCTAGGTTTTTTAATTTAAACCCTCGAGCCTCTGTTTGATATTCATACCATCACCAGAGGACCTTGTTAAGATAAAATATCAAGTATGTGTAAGCAAAGGATATTGGAGAGAATAGTGGGGACCTTACCTAAGCACATAGATTTGGATGATTTTTTAGTGAATAGGGTTTGCGTGGATAATGTGAAAGGCCTCATTATTGATAAGACATGTGGACTTGGGGACTGGGATGGTTTTTCATTTCTTGTTGGTGTGTTTTCAGATGATAAAACAGGAGAAAATATCACTGTAACTATAGAATAAAACTACTCCCAGGATTGAGGATCCCAGTATCATGAAATAATGATACATGAAATCCTTGGAAAAAAATAATTTTGTTAGAATGGGAAACAACAAATCAAACTGATGGTGTTTCCCAAGTTAGTGAGTGGAAAGAAATATCTGCACAGAGTTCATCTCCTAAGAGGGTGGAGAGTGGATAAGTTGATTGGTAGGTGAGATTATTCCAATCCTTCCACACCAATCGAATAGTATTTAGAATGCGTATGGAAATCCGTGTTAGGATCTCTAGGATGATTTCTTAAGGAAAAAATTGGTGATGTTGTTCTTATTCCTTAAGATCCACCATGGACTAACAGTGGGAAAATCTCTAGGGATGTAACATATGGTTTTGATATGGAAGGCTGGGATCAATAACTGGTTTTAAATTCCAATATTGGAATTCACTCCCACACAACCTATAAAAAATTAAGAGAAATAATAAAATTATTAATAGAAACCATTATTCTTATTATTATTATTATTATTGAATTAAAGGATGGAGTCAAACTATCCTAACCCCTTTATAAATAAAAATTACAAGAGGAGATGATGTGGTTAAACATATCATAACAATACCTCATAAAAAATAATGATGGAAAAAATTTATCTATTTCCCTCTAGTGCCCATATTTTGGGGTATCAACCTCCAACTCATTGATAGATATATATTCTCCATGTTTTCGGTTTTTTGTGGAGGATAATGATCATCATCTGATGACGAGTCTAAACATCTATACAGGATCTAACAAATATGTTATCAGGTCAAAACTTCTGGCCTAAAACCTCAAATCTAAAAGAGGGATGATTTTTTTCTTTATCCCAATCATTCCTAGACAAGATATAAGTGAATCCAAGTTACTCTATTAAAATAGTTGAGTAAGAAGACACTAACAATGATCCTTACTGAAGCTCCATAAACTATTCAACATATTTTAGCATTACTGTATCAAGGAAGAACTCCTTGATGAAGATATCTTTAAGTTATCCCTTGTAAGACCCTCATTTTTTCCTATCATGTTTATAACACACCAAAACTTCTTATTGGGACTATGAAGCATGAATTTAGTTGTTTTTACTCATTTATTTTCTACGGTATCTACTAGATCAAATATCCTTTCAATGACATAAATAGTTTACTATGTGCCTTGGGGGAATCTAGTACCCTATAAGGTTGGGGGATAAGTAATATGGATGTATTGGACCTAATATACCACCATTCTATAAACTATTCTACCTTTAATAAGTGCTACGCTAAAGGCAGGTTTTTTAAATTGATGTGTAACTACTAACTATATTCCTACCATATTATCTTATCGATATCATATAAATTTTTATATGATAATAATCGATTAGGATACTACCAAAAAAAAATTAAAACCATTTTTTAAAATATGGACTTAGATAAAAACAAACATTAAAAGACTATGGCCTATTTTATTTAATGGTTCTATATTCACTAAGGATATTATCCTTTAGTCAATATAGGCTATATTTATATAAATTAACCTATTTGACTAAATATAGTGGTAGAATAATCATCTTCTAGGGTTTAAGGTTTTGGATTCTTATGGGTTATCGTTGGAATACTAGAGTCCACTAAGCTTAGTGGGAGCAGTTAAGGAGGCACATTGTCACACCCTGACTGACACATCTTTTAATTTAATTATTTTAAGTCGTTCTTTTGAGGCGCAGTTTGAACAAGTTCAAATTTAAAAAGGAATTTGAGATCTTTTACGAGTTCTCGACCGTAATCGCGACTAGGCGCGCGAACACACCCGCACATGCGACCGCGCACGTGACCGTGCGCGGTGTCCAACATAAATTAATAATTATGTTATTATTTTGTCTGTTTTTATTATATTAGTTTTATTATTCGTGTTGTCATTATTTATGTTAATATGTTAATTAGGTTATGATTATAACTATTATTATTACTATTATTATTATTCTGTGTTAATGTTTTGATTTGGTCGTTGGTATTAAATTAATGTTACAATTATAAAATAATTAACATTCTATTTAAATTATATCTATTTTTGTGATTATGTGTAGGTTAGTTTATGTGTTTTTTGTTTCATTATCAGCATTGAAATTTTTTATGATTAATTAGAATTTTTTTTTATTATTTTATTTGTATTTAATATTGTTTTTATTTTATTTTATCTTATTATTATTTTTCTTTCTCTCTTTTCTCCCTTTTTTTCTTTTCTTTCTTTTTTTCCTTCCTCTATCATACTCTTCCCTCTCTCCCGCGCAGACACTTACCCCATGCCTTCTGTTTTTGCGCTGCGGTCCCTAACCCTACCTGCACCGCAAAATTCCCCTACCCCTTGCTCTCTTTCGCCGGGTCGCGGCTGTCCAGCATCTCTCCCCTCCAGTTCACCCCATTCCGTCATGCCACCCTCCTGCTCCCTCACGTCGCCACCCTCTCTGCTGAGCTACCCGAAGACCACCACGCAGTGCACTTTCCCCTATGCCGACTAGCACCCCCGAGCCACCCCTTTTGTCCTCCCCGCATTGAAGCCATCGAGCGCACCACCCTTGGTGCACCCCCTTTCTCTTCTGGTGATCCTTTCCGATGACGAAACTAACTCCTGCGACCCACCATTCTCCGAAAACCCCTAGCGCGGCTCCCCTAGTCGTGACTCCCTTTGTTGTGCCTTCTACTGGCGAGGCTTTAGCCGGCGCGACACCATCCGGCAGCATCCAAATCACTCGGACATCTTCTCAGACCCCTTACCGTAGGTGGGTTACACCCCGGTTGTTCATTCTTTCTATTTTTTTATGTTTCAATTAGGATCTAGAGTGGTGTTTAGTTTATTTCTGATGCTTTTGGTTCAAATATTTTAATTAGAGTCAATTGATGTTGCTCATGGTGCTTTTGTCCTTCCGCGAGAGTTTCGCGCCAAATCGCGAAGTTGGTCTACATCGAGGTAAGTGGTTCCATGTTTAATTGTTATTTGATTATTTTTATTTCCCAGTTTAATTAATTTAGAATATTATGTAATTAATTTCTATTATGCGAAGTCGATCATTAATGAGATTTGATTTGCAGTTTATCTTATTTGGAAGCATGTTTATAATATGGGTACTTGTTGCTGGAATGTCAGCTCTGATTAATTTTTAGTTTAATTTTTATTTTTTGGTTAGCCTACTAATTATTTCGGTTGTTGTTCTTTAATTTTCTTTTTTTACTTGAGGTTCGTTATGTCTTAATGAGTTTATTAGTACATTTTGATGAGATGAGTACATTGTTACTATGAAAACCCATGTTTCTTTATTCACTAGTGTTTTATAAAATTTGCAGATTATTTTTTAGGGTATACAGGGGTTGTAGTTGGTGTTTTCGTGTTGTGTCGATGTGTGTACTGTCTTAAATGATCATTTGAGTGGATTTTTGGTGCTTTTTTCCTACGGTGTAATTTTAAATTGGTGGACATGTTTTCATGGTGGTTTGTTTAACTACTGTAATAGTTTTTTTACTACATGTGTGGTTTCTTTAATCACATGTGTGATATAGATTGAGTTCTTGAGGTGGCATTGTGTGTGTTTGGTTATAAAAAGGGTGTTTCGGTCGGTCTAGTGTGTAAATCAGTATTTTTCACTTTAATATTTATTTTTGAAAATTTGAAATGTTTTATTAAATAATTATTATGGGTGAAAAATTGTTTCAGATAAATTGTGTAAAGGGTTTGGGCATTTAATGTCTTGTGGTTGTTGCAGCGTGTTGTCAAGGAAAGTCCACGACACTGTGGTTATCAGTTTGTGCGTGCTTATGAACAAGTGTAAAGCGAGTCGTGTCATTACGATCGAGCGGCGAGTCGAGGTAGTCCCCCGCTGCACTTAGCTTTAGATTTAAATTTTATTAATTTCTTGATGTTTTATTAATTTTAATAAATTGGAAGTGATATAATATAATTAATTTTTATATGATTATCTGGTGTGAAAATAGCCGTTTATTTTATACCGAACACTTGAAATATTTTCTTGACGAGCGGATACCCAGTATTGAAAGTGTGTTTGTTTGGACTTTAAACATAATTCACGGAATTTCAAATGTACTTATAGTTTTAAAGATAAATGATTTCTTCTGAACAAGTGTTTTGGGTTTTCTTAAGAAATGAGGTTTCACTTTAAAATTTGTGAAGGCCTGTTTCGCACTATAATAAAATAAATTATTTTGGAAAACCTATTCAGGGGTTATATTTTGTGTGCTTTGATTGCGTGATCTATGTGTGATGTTTGTGCATCGTGACTGATTTATTTACATTGTGGATGCTCCCCTTTTTATTGTATGTGTTGACATGGGGAATAATGAGTTATTGCTACTATGGGGATTGGGCCCCTAGGTTAGGCCATGTAGGGAAATGCCGGGAGTTAGGGAGTTATGACATCATTGAGTTAGGGCATGCCTTCAGGATGAGTCAGATGTATAGTATGTTCTGGATTGTTCACGATCTCCTAGGTTCGACCCATGTTTTATTTAGTGTTTATTTGTTTGTGGCGCACTATTGAGAAATCTATTTTTGTTGCTGGCTCGTGTGTGCCATTTTTCCCATTTCCCTTGGCGTGTGTTGTGTGTTATGAGTAGTTTTCCTTTTTGGCTAATAACTAATTTTTGGTTTAATAATTGTTTGAAAAAACAAATTTAAAATTAAATGCACATGTTCCTTTCAAACCTTAAAATTTGTTTTTAAATTATAAAGGGCAATAGACTGATATTTATTTAGAAATGAAAGTGTGTGTAAAAACCCATACATTGTACAACATAGTTCAATAATGGAATTAATTAATTCTTTATTCAATGCCATGTGCATTGGTAATAGAATTAGTTGGGCCTACCTGCTGAGTTTTAATACTCACGGCTATAGTGTTTTCCTGATTTTAGTTTTGTTGCCGATTTGGTTCGAGCTTGATCTCTGTGGGCGAGAGCTGGTTGTGGATAGGTGAGCGACTATCGGAGTCGTGAGGAGTTTTGGTCGAGACCAGTTTAGTGTGTCTCGTTGTCCGTTCTTTCTTTTCAGGGTAATTTATTTTACTTTGTGTTCTTCCACTTTTTCGCTGTTTTATTTATTTTGATTGGGAAAAATAGTTTCCTCTTGTTTAGTCTTGATGCCCGACATTAGTTTCCAGCCCGTGGGGATCATAAAATCCCCTCGGGCAATGTCGCGGGCCGGCTCGGGTGACCGGTTCAGGGTCGACCTGGGCTGGTTCGTGACAAAATGGTATCAGAGGCAGGTTTTTGTTCTTGTTATTTGGGATGTCCGGTAGATCGGAGATATGATTGTAGTTACTCGAGTGGTTGGTACGGGAAGAGCGTCATGAACTCTTTCTCGTTCTGATCCTCGAGTAACCAGGGGTAGTTTGGGATTTCATTTTTGGCTTTGCACTGTGAGTATGGGGGATGACAATAGGAGTAAACTGGTACTGCGCGCGGTCTCACATGGAGTAGTGACCCATGTGATGCCCGAGAGTACGGTTCGACACTCTTGGTGGGTGGTTCTTGCCTCGGGCATGGTCTGCTAAAACATTTATATGGGTTAGACATGACCACTAGTCTTCCACCCATGTGCTTTAATGTTTGTGATGTCTTACTTCAATTTTCAGACTGGCACGAAATTTTTTTCCTGTAAAAAGTATAGCAGACTTGGCTACTCTTATTTTATTTTGGTCTGCGGTTGACAGGTTATTTTGGGTGCGTTTCCCTTTGACCCTGTTTTTGGAATTTGGTGTCGATTTGTCGAAGATGAATTTCTAAAAGGATGTCTTTGGTTGTTTGAAATTGGAGTGGGTGGTTTTATAAATGGAAATCAATTTGTAATTTTTCTTGAGTTTTTGAAATAGTTGGAAATAAATGGTATTTTGGAAAAATTGGGAATGTATTGTTTTGAAAGTAAAAGATCCTTGTTTCTTTTCCAATGGTATTCCTAGGGGTTCTTGCATGTTCATGTAGAAGTGATTAACGGATAGTTGGTGGATTGTGTGGATGGGTGCCTGGGTGGCAAAGAAATGAAAATCTGTGAGGCATCCATGAATATCAGTGGTGAGCGTTTGATTTTAAAAGCTTCATATTGTTTCTTGATAAATGGGGTTTTCTCTCATATGGGTTTTTGTGCATAAATGGTTTTTGAATTAGAAAATGGTTTCGAGTCCGGAGCGAATGCGATGATTTCAAAATATTTATTGGGTTTTAATGTATTGTGATTAGTTTTTCAAGTGAGTGTTTTTCTTTGAAAATGAATTGATGTTTTAAAATTGGAATTGTTGGGTTGGTTTCTGGGATGTAGATGATTGTTTTGTGATGTTTTTGGATTTGTGTAAGGTTGTTTTTGTTTCTTGTTTGAGATATGCCCCTAGAAATGTCTAATGGGTTTCCAGTAGGTTTCTCAATTCTTGGCTCAGCCCAGACTCCTAGTGGAGTGGAGGAGGTGGGTCATGCTCAGTTGTGTCGATTGTTTGTAGATGTTGAGGTCAGTTGGATAACGTTAAATACGTTTGAAAAGTCTTAAGTGTCACCTGTTTTTGTGGAACTCCAAATGTTGTGTGGGTTCAAGTTGTCTCGAGTATGTCTGGTGGAGCGGGACTACACTAGAAAACGGTGATCATTCCATTTTCATTGCATATTAGGATGTCGTGAGCGATCCTCAAGACTAGCCTCATCCCATGGTCATACCTAAGGAAGTGAAGGCGAGAGAAAGTGGTGGATCTCGTAGGTGCTCGACCAGTCAACATATAGAGAAGGACATTTGTTTGACCTTTCTGATGTGCTGGTTTCATGTTCTCCAGAGGTGGTGTGGAGAAATCATCTTAATGTTCATAATAGTTGTTGGTCTCATCCATATTTTGGTAAGTGCAGGTTCCTCATCCGATGAAGAGTGTGAACCAAAGGGACTTTCTCTCGTAGTGCCCCTCTCGTCAGTTTGCACCGCATGTTTGATATACCGCTCAATCTCTTACCTCTAGTGTGGTCAGTCAGACACCCTAAGTTGTTCTCTGAAATTCCTAGTTGGTATGTTGATGGAGTGGCCGCTTTGTCCATGAGAAGAAGTTTCCAGGTTTCTTTTCTAGTGGAGGAAGTTTCAGTCAGAGGTGGTCAACTTATGACTGTGAGGTGATAGATGCTTCAGACATCAGGGCCCCAACCATAGGTCTCGGGGTGAAGCTTGCACGTAGTCAAAACTCATCAGACATGCGATGATCTTGGTCTCACTTAAGATTACAGTGTTGGGATAAGGACTACTTAAGTTTCCCTACTACAGTATCTTCTCTGAAGGATTCATTTTTGTTGTGAGGGGCATAAAGGCCTTGTCTCATTGTGGTGGTCTTGACTTATGAATGTTCCTCTTGGGCTTTAAAGAGGTTCAGAAAATCCATACTCTTGTAAAGCCAGTAGGCGTGCTCTGTGAACCTTCTTTTGGTTGGAGATGCTCATGTCATGTGGAAGTGCTATGCACTTTTTTGGTTCACCTCCTGGTTATGGGTTTCTGCTATCAAAGTTATCTCATGTGGAAGAGTGTTGTCCACTGTAGAAATAATCAGTGTAGGTCGGCCCCTGTGGTGGGTTTGTGATGAAGAGTTCACTCTGTATCGATCAAAGTAAACCTGGAATGCCCGCGTAGGTGTCGTGGTGTCAGGAAAATTCTAAAATGGTGGGGAGACCCACTACGGGTATCGCCAGCGTATCCTCTTGTGTCAGTTTGGTTCAACTTATGGAGATTAGTGCGTCAAGCCAGTGTTAGAGGTTTTTCTTGGTTTGTGAGTCGCCTTGGATTGGAGAACAAGTGTTTGACAAGGATCCTAATATGGTGGGGAGACCACCATAGGACGAACTTGTGGAAGAATTTGTTTTCAAAGTGCACTTGGCGGAGCAACCCATTGCTTTTTCTCCCCCTGACCTCATCCATGCTAATTGGTTAGCTCAGATATTGGGTTGCTTGACGAGTGTTCTTAGAGATCCCGAGCGGCCCCGGTGATCCCTAAGTCAGGGGTCGGGGTGTTCCATGTTGTACTTCTATTTCAGGGTGAATTCCTTGTTGTTTTTCATTTTTCTTGGTGATTCTGGTTTTGAGATCATTGATGTTTCAGGTCATCGGCGTTTTAAATGCACGGTCTTTGGGCGATTGAGGTTTGGTTTTAAGCATCTTCGCGGTCTTTCTTGGAACCCTTGGTTGACCGGGTCTCTTGGGACTTTCTGGGGGCAGAAAGTGTCATGGTGGGGAAAATTGTCACACCCCGACTGACACTTCATTTAATTTAATTATTTAAAGTCGTTCTTCTGAGGTACAGTTTTAACCAGTTCAATTTTAAAAAGGAATTTGAGATCTTTTACGAGTGTTCGACCGTAATCGCGACTAGGCGCGCGAACGCACACACACACGAGACCGCGCACACGACCGTGCGTGGTGTCCAACATAAATTAATAATTATGTTATTATTTTGGCTGGTTTTATTATTTTAGTTTTATTATTCGTGTTTTCATTATTTACGTTAATATGTTAATTTGGTTATGATTATAACTATTATTATTACTATTATTATTATTTTGTGTTAATGTTTTGATTTGGTCATAGGTATTAAATTAATGTTAAAATTATAAAATAATTAACTTTCTATTTATATTGTCACTATTTTTGTGATTATGTGTAGGTTAGTTTAAGTGTTTTTTTGAGTTTCATTATTAGTATTGAAATTTTTTATGATTAATAAGAATTTTTTTTGTATTATTTTTTTTGTATTTTATCTTTATTTTATTTTATTTTCTCTTATTATTATTTTTATTTCTCTCTTTTCTCCCTTTTTTTCATTTCTTTCTTTTTTTCCATCCACTCTCTTACTCTTCCATCTCTCCCGTGCGGACACTTCCCCCCTGCCTTCTATTTTTACGCAGCGGTCCCTACCCCTACATGCACCGCAAAATTCCCCTACCCCTTGCTCTCCTTCGTCGGGTCGCGGCTGTCCAACATCTCTCCCCTCTGACTCACCCCATACTGTCAAGCCACCCTCTTGCTCCCTCACGTATCCACCCTCTCGGCCGAGCTACCCGATGACCACCCTGCGGTGCGCTTTCCCCTACACCGACCAGTACCCCGAAGCCACCCTTGTTGTCCTCCCCGCTTCGAATCCATCGCGTGCACCACCCTAGGCCGCACCCCCATTCTCTTCCGATGATCCTTTATGATGACGAAACTAAGTCCCGCTACCCACCTTTCCCCAAAAACCCCTAGCATAGCTCCCCTAGTCATGACTCCCTTTGATGTGTCTTCTGCTGGTGAGGCTTCAGCTGATGCGACACCTTCCGACAGCCTCCAACTCAGTCGGACAGCTTCTCGGACCCCTTGTCATAGGTGGGTTATACTCCATTTGTTCATTCATTCTATTTTTTTTATGTTTCAATTAGGATCTAGAGTGGCGTTTAGTTTAGTTCTGATGTTTTTGGTTCAAATGTTTTAATTAGAGTCAAATTGAGGTTTCCCATGGCGATTTTGTCCTACCGCGAGATTTTCGTGCCAAATAGAGAAGTTGGTCTACATCAAGGTAGGTGGTTCCATGTTTAATTGTTATTTGATTAATTTATTTTCTTGTTTAATTAATTCAGAATATTATGTAATTAATTTCTATTGAGCGAAGTCGGTCTTTAATGAGATTTTATTTGCAGTTTATCTTATTTGGAAGCATGTTTATAATATGGGTACTTGTTGCTGGAATGTCATCTCTGATTAATTGTTAGCTTAATTTTGTTTGTGTGGTTAGCCTACTAATTATTTTGGTTGTTGTGCTTTAATTTTCTTTTTTTACTTGATGTTTGTTATGTCTTAATGCATTTATTAGTACATTTTGATGAGATGAGTACATTGTTGTTGTGGAAACCCATGTTGGACTATTCACTAGTGTTTTATAAAATGTGCAGATTATTTTTTAGGGTGTACAAGGGTTGCAGTTGGTGTTTTGGTGTTGTTTTGGTGTGTGTACTATCTTAAATGATCATTTGAGTGGATTTTTGGTGTTTTTTCCTGCAGCGTAATTTTAAATTGGTTGACATGTTTTTCCTGGCGGTTTTTTTAACTATTGTAATAGTTTTTTTTACAACGTGTGTGGTTTCTTTAATCACATGTGTGATGCAGATTGAGTTCTTGAGGTTTCATTGTGTTAGTTTGGTTATAAAAAGGCTGTTTGGGTCGTTCTAGTGTGTAAATCGATATTTTGCACTTTAAAATTTATTTGTGAAAATTTGAATTGTTTTATTAAATAATTATTAGGTGTGAAAATTGGTTTGGTTAAATTTTGTAAGGGTTTTGGGCATTTATTTTATTGTAGTTGTTGCAGCGTGTCGTCAAGGAAAGTCCATGACACTGCGGTTATCAGTTTGCGCGTGCTTATGCGCATGTGTAAAGCGAGCCACGTCATCAAGATCGAGGGCCAAGTCAAGGTTTTTCCCCCACTGCACTTACATTTAGATTTAGAATTTATTAATTTCTTGATTTTTTATTAATTTTAATAAATTGGAAATGATATAATATAATTAATTTTTATATGATTATCTGGTGTGAAAAGAGCCGTTTTTTTATACCTAACACTTAAAACATTTTCTTGATGAGCGGACACCCAGTATTGAAAGAGTGCATGTTTGTCCTTTAAACATAATTCACGGAATTTCAAAATTACTTTTAGTTTTAAAGATAAATGATTTCTTCTGAATAAGTGTTTTCGTTTTTTTCTAGAAATGAGGTTTTTCTTTAAAATTTGTGAAGGCCCGTTTAGAACTTTAATAAAATAAATTATTTTGGAAACCCTATTCATGGGTGATCTTTTGTGTTCTTTTATTGTGTGAGCTTTGTGTGATGTTTGTGCATCGTGACTGATTTATTTACATTGTGTACGCACCCCTTTTAGTGTATGTGTTGACATTGGAACCTGGCATATTGAGTGAATGTTCTGAGAACGATTGCTGCACTAGTTTAGAATACACACTGGCTAGTGGCCCCATAGCAGAGGAATACTGAGTTATTGATGCTATGGGGATTGGTCCTTTCAATTAGGCCATGTAGGAAAATTCCAGGCATTAGGGCGTTATGACGTCATCGAGTTAGGGCATGCCTTCAGGATGAGTCAGATGTATAGTACATTCTGGATTGTTCACGATATACTTGGTTCAACCCATGTTTTATTTAGTGATTATTTGTGTGTAGCACATGATTGAGAAGTCTAGTTCGGTTGCTGGCTCATGTGTGCCATTTTTTCCATTGCCCTTGGCGTGTGTTGTGTGTTATGAGTAGTTTTCCTTTTTGGCTAATAAATAAAGTTTGGTTTACTAATTTTTTGCAAAAAAACATTGTTTTAAAATGCAATGCACCTGTTCCTTTCAAACATTAAAAATTATTTTTAAATTATAAAGGGAAATGGACTGATACTTATTTAGAAATGAAAGTGTGTGTAAAAACACATACTTTGTAAAATGTAGTTCAAACTTGGAATTAATGAATTATTTATTTAATGGTATGTGCATTGGGAATAGATTATTTGGGCCTACCTACTAAGTGTTAATACTCATGCCTATAATGTTTTCTTATTTTTAGATTTGCTGTTGGTTTGGTTCGAGCCTTCTCTCTGTGGGCGAGAGCTGTTTTTGGACTGGTGAGCGACTCTTAGAGTCGCGAGGAGTTTTGGTCGAGACCAGGTTAGTGTGTCTCATTGGACGTTCATTCTTTTCAGGGTCATTTATTTTACTTTTATTTCTTCCACTTTTCCGCTATTTTATTTATTTTAATTGGGAAAAATCATTCCCTATTATTTAGTCTTGATGCCCGACACTAGTTTCCAGATGGTGGGGATTGGGAATTCCCCTCGGGCTATGTCGCGGGCCAGCTCGGGTGACCGGTTCCAGGTCGACCCAGGCTGGTTCATGACACACATACTATATAATAATATATGTATCCAAAGAGGTGTTTTATGTTAACCATGATGGGTTATTCATATATTATTATTTTATAATAAATATTCTAATAAATATGTTGTAAATGGTAATATGGTATGGTTGGTAAGTGCGTATAAATTTGAGTAATGGAATTCAGGCTTCAAGATTCAAGGAATTAGTATTTTGAATGTATCTAAGAGTTGTTTCTATTAGTGAGGATTCAAGATAAAATGTATATATATGGTACAATACGATACTAATATATAATGATAGATTATATAAAGGTTTATTCTATGAGAAAAACCCCACAAATCTATATGGATAATTACCTTTTGAAATCTACTTGTGGAAACATATTTCTATGATCATAATATTTAGATATTGATTGTCAATGCCACCACATTTATCATAATCCTTTTAGAAGATTTCCATATGACATGAACAAAAGGATACCTTATGTTATGTGTCTACTATGAAAAACAAAATGGGATGGTGATATCAATAAATTATAATAAGATATGCATATAATATAAATTAATTTATGAATAAATCATGCATAGTGATCATAATATATTTTTTGGATATGAATGAGTAATATATTTATCTAACTAGGTAGTGGGAGAACTGTATGTTTTGAAGATAAATATGTTAATAACATATGAAAACAACTCTTGCATCTTACAATTATTTAAGAATAAGGAATAAAATTTATCCACATTTAACATAAAATAAACTGTTTTCTAAGGAACAAGATATACATAATATATCTTTGAGTTTTATAAATCCTATCATAGTAAATATATTAACATATTATGAAAAATATAATATAAACAAATTTAATAATATATTATTTTTGGAATATTATCCTTATAATATAACATGCACTGGATTTGTAAGAGATTGTGTATATTAAAATAATCTCTTAAGATTAAGTGGTATGAATTCATATCATGTTCCATGATATGTTCAGAATATTGATATTACTGATGCATAAATCATATTAAGTTAATATAAAAAATAACCAACATAATTTCATAGAATTACATTTCTAACTATTAGACAATACTTAGAAAAGTAAAGCATGATGAGTTCATCGTGTCTAGATAAGTGAGAATACTTGCAATCAAGAAAATTGAACACTTTTATACACTTAGTTCAATTTGATCCACTATCATAGAAAATTATTACGTATTATGTAAGAAAAACATATTATTTCCATTAGTTTCCAACTCCACAATATCTTAGTATGTTCAATATTCTAATGCATCTTTAAAAGTTATTTTAGAAATATCCAATTCTAATAATGGGTTATAGCAAAAGATAGATATTTATTATTTTATGTTAAGATCTGACTATGGATTTGCTTAGGATGTCAGGATTCTAACAAGAGAACAAGAGGTGTATACTTTGTTATATAAATACATGAAATATTTTATTAAGATCATAATTTTTCATTAAATATATTCACTTAACATAAATGGGGATTTTCCAAGCCCAGATATGGAAACATGTTTAGTTAAGAAGTTGTATCCATTATCAACTAAATCATGCTATTAATGTGATGACTAATCAATCATTACTAGTTAGCTCTAGTGCAAGTGGGAGTTTTCTAATGTTATTTCCCAAGTACCAACTAATTTTTTTACATTAAATATTCAAATAAGATATTATTAATATAAATTTCCTACTACAGTTATATTTTTATTCTGCATAACATTAATGTGATAATTTCCTAGAGTATTTGTCACAATGATAAGGTCATTTTTCCCCTGATATGATGAGTCCCTTGAAGTTATATGAAGATATTATTAAAAATAGTTCTATGATTGAATAAGGTAATATGTTAGGGATCATAGTATAAATATCGTAACATTTGAGTAATCTTAAGAATATTATGTTTCTTCTCATTAGTTTTTCAATTAGTAATCATAAAGATGGGTGATTATGAGAAAAAACCAACCAAAAGGATTTCTGCATGTTTTGGTATCAATAGATATTCCTATTTGTGAGAATGCATTGTGATACGTAGACATTATGATTATTCTTAGTTCATGTTATCATTCAAGATCTTAGAAATATTCCATAAACCATGATGATAACAATTTATGGAGAATTTGGATACATTGGGTGTGTCACTATTGACATATTGTCAGTTAATAAGTTGAGAAAGTATTTTTCCCCTCTATCTTTATAGAAGTCGATATATTGTCTCTTTGATTGAAATATAACTATAAAATTAAATTCTATGGCTATGGTGTAAATTAATTTAATTTTTATAGATAACGAAAGACGTTTCAAGCATATAGGTTGATGAAATAGATGTGAAACCTTCTTGTTGAGATATTGAGACAAAGGGATTATATTACCCAGTGAGCATTAGTATTTGGTTGTCATCATTGTGACATTATGTTCTTTCTCTATTGTTCCTGGACTTATTTCTAGAGAATAATCATGGAATTTTGGTGATCATGTGCAATGAATATGAGAAAGAATCTAAGAGGGTCACACACTAAATAATAATTTTAATATCAATTAAAATATATTTGAATTTTATTTATAGAATAAATATTATCCTCAAGACCAATAAATAATTATATTCAATTTTTATTGATCCTTTAAATTTAATATATATTTATCCACAGGATTTTGAATAAAATTTTTTTTTTTGTTTTTTTGAATATTTAGTAAATATGTTTCTTTAGTTTTTGGATAAAATTGTTATTTATGAATAAATTCATTATTTAGGTATTTACTAAATGTCTAGATTTCTTAAAGGACGAAGACCATGTCTTGAGTCAATTATTAATTTGTAGGTCAATTAAATAATATTTTTTATCGTTCAAGTGAGTACATTCTCTATAAAATAATAATATTTTTATTATTATTATTTCAACATGGGGTTTAATATATATTATTATATTATTTAAGGGTCCACATGTAATTAATTTTTTTTACCTAAACCATATCTCTATAAATAGATGGTTATGTCTATTTTTTAGGATTTGACGAATATTGAGTATAGAGAATTGTTGCACAAAACTTACCTCTCTCTCTCTCTCTGTCAAACTTATCCTATCATCCTATCATAAAGTAGAATAACTCCTTCACGACTGAAGGATCTTTGAGTGATCAGTATTAACATCTCAATATTATTGATTCACAACATTATCACCAAGAAATAAATCATAATTTCTTGGCGGTCAACGGAGAACATGTGGATCACCTCTAGTTGGATCTTACACTTTGATCCTTAAAGAATAATGAAATTAATTCAAAATTATTTTCGGAATATCAGCAACATCATAATAAAAAGGATCAAAAGAAAATTTAATCATTTATTTTAATAAAAAAATAAATTAATTATATATTTAAAATACAATATTCCCTATTGGGGTTTCAGGAAAATCTAATTTAAAATAATATGTAATTTGACACCCACCAAAGGTGATTTTATTGTTCCTGAAAACTTCAGGATAGAGTCACAAATGTAGTGTATCGACAATATCAATTAAATTTTAGTATCTGGTTTAAAATTTTAGAATAAATAATATTTATAAATTCTTGGAAAGTTACCATAATTTAAGAAAAATTTAATCAAAATAATAATTTAGGTATATTATTATTATTATTTATTTTCATGTTTTTTGAATAATACATTGATTGTATTTATTGATGAAAAATAAAGAGTTATTTATTTATTTAATAAATAGTCATTTTTCAAGGATAGATAAATGTGGATCAGTGAAAACAAATCGAGTCTGATGGTTTGATTGCAAATGGTTTAAATAATATATATTTATATTCTTTATGCATTGTACATGTATAACCTTTAATAAAAAATAATTGAATAAATATTGAAAAAATGGTTAAACGAATAATTATGGAATTGGGAAAGTTTTTAATGTGAAATATTCCAACCTTAAACAAGGAATAATAAATATCCAATTATATCTCTTCCCGAAAACACAATTTTGGTGAATAATAGATAGAGAGAGAATCTCTTAAGGTTTGAGATAGATAAAGAGATGTAGAGTTCTCTCCTGCCCTAATCCCTAATGACAATTATAGATCATCAATAATTATTCCTTCTCTAGAAGAATTTTATTGCATTTAACCATGAAAAACATAAGTTATAGAGATCATCTGTTCCAGAATGAGATGATTCTATGGTGTTGGTTATTTATTATGGTGAACATGTGGATCACTGCTTGAGGGATATACTCTAGGATCCTATGGCACAATGATAGTTTGATGAGATATATTCAACCAATCGTCAATTAAGAAGGAATTACGAGTTAAGGTGATTCTAAATTAGCTTATAAATTAATTATAAATTACATGTGAAGGTCATTCGACCTTGTTTCCTGCATTTAAATCTAGTCATGTAATATGTTTTTTTAAATTATGTTTTGATCATGTAATTAAATTATTACACATGTTTTATAACTAAAGGATAAGTTAGTCACACCAGTAGAATATCCTTTTATAGTGCTTGGAACAAACCGTATTGATTGAGTGTACAATAATTATTTAGTCAAATCAATATACTCAATACTAAAATTTCACTTCACACACAGACATTTATACAAAAAAAAGAAAAATACATGAAATAATTTTTATTTTTAAACATGAAATTAAAATCCAAGAAATTAGGGAAAGAATATAAAGTTTAAAGTGCTTAAAACTATGTCCAACATGCCCTGGGGAATCCACAATGATTTTTTTTTCATTATAACAATAATATTATTGGTGAAAATAGATTATAATGGAATTTAATCCTCACAAACTTCTCATCTATTTAATAGACACCATCTTTAACCACTTTTAGCACCTTTTTCCACCATATTTAAATTTACATATTGAACTACATGTGTTGTATACTTAAAAAATAAGAATAACTAGTCAAAAGAGATAAAATTCCTCGTCTTAAATATTAGGTCAAGATGTATGACCACATAAGTTAGTTCACCAACTCGATGACCCATTATATTTTTTCAACATACTGATCTCCTAGCTCTACACCATAAAACCATCAGTGGTTTGAAATTTTGATGGACCTAGCACCATTGAAGAAGATATTTCATTTCTCCCTTAAGATTGAGTCTGGAAACCAGTTTCTGACCAAAATTCAAGTGAATTTAATTCCTATTTATGAACTTATAGTGGATTGAAATATAAATGATCCAGACGTTGGATTCTATTAACAAGGCTTCACATCTCAAAATTATATTGATTTTTAATTATGTCAAAATTACTTATTGTGTATAGCTATATACTCATATTGGGAGGGTCTTTCACCCTGAGTGATTTTGTGAAAGAATCTTAAATACACCGGATAATGACATTGGTTTTCATGATAAATATTACAAAATAATTCAACTTTCAAATTTCCTAGTATAATATATATTTAAATTTTTTAATTTCATAATTATGTTTTACTCCATATCAAATCGTAAAAATATTTCACATGCTAATTTAAATTCCCAAGATAATTCAATGTAATATATATTTATTAGATGAATATCATGGATGAATAAAATTCTTCCACTAATACAACTTTTATTAATATAATTAAATAGTATAAATAAAATATTTGTAATTTCATGATTGAAAAATTATCATTATTATTTTTTTCAGGTTTTTTTACTTTGAAATATACAATGTACATTCTACACCACTACATTATATGGAATAGATATATTTTGGAATGTTATCAACTTTATATTTTTCTTTTTGACTTTTCTTTCTACTTCATGATTTTTTTTCAGAAGCCCAACTAACTTCTTCTTATTTATGACCTCTCATATTGAAATTACATTTACTATTATTATATGATGGTTCTTTATCTACTATTATACTTATGATATATATTATTTACATGGTAAATTAATTGTTGAATAATTTTTTGAAATTTGTACCTTATTCCTCCCATTATCTTTCTCACTTAAATATAAATAATGTATGTCTCTCATTCATGTTTTTTGTTACAGTTCAATTATATTCTTTAGGTAAATGTAATTTTCAAGATGGAATTACTAAAATTGAAATTTTATTATCATTATTTACTTTCTAAAATTATTTCAAGTACATTATACATTATTAGATATCCCAACATGACAGATTTTTTTTTAACATCTTATGGTTTTTAACTTTCCCTTTTTTTACTATTTCAATATTTTTTTCTTGATGCCCAGTTATCTTGTTAGTATTTAAAAAATTTTCTGATCTATAATTTATCTCAATATATATCATTTACATATAAAAAATCATGTCAGAAATATTTAGTAATTATTCAATATTAAAATATTGCAAAATGGTATGTCTACTATATATATTTTTACAGTTTATCCTATATTTAAAAAAATATATTGTTTAAGGATAAATGAATTGATTTAAAAAATATTTCATTAAATACTCAGAATTTATGAAATTTTTCCAACATAATAGATGTTAAAACAAAATATTAGGGAATAATTGAAATAAATAACTCGAGAGACCAAAATGGTCCATATAATTATATGTTATTTTTTAATGATTATATTCCAAATATATTCATTGATTAATAATTATATTTAAATGCTATATCAATATCATGTTTTTAGAAGAATATTTTATCAATATTACACCATACATTATTACTAGAATACAAAAAACATTTTATACATACCAAAAAATTTCTCATGGAATGTCATAGGTCATGGAAACTATTTGGGGTGTAAGATAATCATATGTCCTTCTCTGATGAGGTTATTGAGTTATCTAACATGATAAAATTCATACATTGATACTATACATATAGAAGTCACTATGTAAAAATTGAAACTTAGGGGGAGGTTTTGTATGTTTTTGATCATGTCACCATTTGGAGTGTAGCTTAGATTGGTTTTGTCCACATGTTTGACAAGAAAAGTCATAAGGAAATTCATTGAATTAGATTGAGGAAATGCAAGCCCATGATTTTTTATCATACATATTCTATGTTTATATACATAGATAAGAGACGTGTGATTTGATAATCAGATATATGAATGAAATGCGATTTATTCAATCAGTTGTTTAGTCTATGGATAACCAATAAAATGATGAGATTCCTATACTGGATTGAAATGTTCCATATCTAGTGCCAGATTAATTTCATGGAAAAAAGTTTTTTTTAAATATATATATATATGATATATATTATATATATTTTTGTTTAAAAGATAATATAAATATATGATTATTGTTTTATAGAGATCACACTAGACCACTACATAGATTGAGTAACACTGATTTTTTTCTAGAGGTTAATCTTTGCGTACATCTATGTAATTGAGATATCAAAATAATTACTAATGCTTATAAGGACCATAGGGACGCAAATTTTGGTCTATGGATATAGATAAAATTTTCGACAATGTATTTTTTTCAAAATTAAGAGAGCCTTATGACAAAAAAATACATCCAAAAAGTTTGGGTGGATTCAAAAAGAGTTGTTAAGTTTTGCATAAATTCCATATGGGATTTTAGTGAAATTATTAAAATATTGGATGTGAAATAATATATATATTTGTGTTTTTGTGTGTAATATGATATATAAATAAGTTTCTAATTAATAAATGTGTGTGGTGCAGGTAGTTTTATGCATTTATTAATTATTTATGTTAAAAAATATATATATGATATATATTAATTTATCTCAAATGGTTTTATTAGTAGTTACAAAACATCATGACTATTTAAAAGGACTTATAAATATTCATTTAATGATTTCAATGAATTATCCTAACATTATGAAACACATACGATGTGAGGTTCCTCATGATCTGCTTATATAAGTGGATGGTGTCATCATATGTCGGGGGTGTTGTATTCTCTCTTCTTATCAAAGTATTATTCATTGTTTGAGAAAAACTCACTAGAACCCTTTCAACCATTTGGTATTCTATAGATATGAAATAGAATACATTGGATAGTTTCCCCCCTCATAGGCATAGTGATTTTTTTCAATACATAGTTATATTTATCTAGCATTCTCCTTCTCCAAAGAAAAATAATACTATTGTTGCTGGTAGTTTCCTAGAACTTTGTTTTAAAATTTTATTTATGAATTGATTCTAGAAGATATAACTGCCTGTTTTTCGGTTGTCTTTCACTGCATATGATCATATGATGATTGTTCAATAACTATAATAGAGTACTATTAGTTAATCTTTGTAATCTGGGAGCTTGTGTTATTCATTTTTAAAGGGATTCTTATTTTGATTCTATCGGTGGGATGATGACACATCCTAGATGATATTTAATTGATGAACATCTATTTAAAATAAAGTATGTCTGATAGAGGTAATTTATCATTATAAAATTAATTTTAAATTTAATGTGAAAGATCCTCTCTCACAGTTTTGTGGTTCCACCATCTTGTTTCATCAGATATAGTCTTGATGCATGTAAATCAATAATTTTTTCTTGTGGTGTATTCATCATATTCTAACAAAAAACCATCATAGGTCTTAGACCCAAACAACTTTTTGTGTGCCTATAACCAACATATATTTGTTATATATATATATATATCACCAAATATGTGTATATATATATTTTTTGTTTGAAAATGTGTCCATATATGGTAAAAAATGTGTATATATAATTGAGTATATTTATGTGTATACATTTATATATTTACATATTTTTGCAAAAACATTTTTATTTATGATCATGTATATATATTTGTTGCAAAATGACTGTGTGGGGGGTTATATTAATATATTTTAGTATATTTCAATGCATATATACAAGAATATTTATATCTATATATTTATATGTGTATATTTATTATATATATATATATATATTTGAATATATATATATATATATAATTTTTAATATTTATATATTTATATTTATATTAAATTGTTCCAAAATGTGTGTGTGTCTATATATATATGTATATATACAATTTTTTTTGTATATTTGTATTTTATATTTATAATGAATTTATTTAATAATTCAATATTGTTATATTTATATTTTATAAACATTTATGTATCTATATTTGTATATATTTATATATTTTTCATATCTTATATATATTTACATTTTCTAATATATTTTAAAATATTATTTAGTATTTTTATTTCGTAATACAAATTTAAAAACTTTTCATTATATAAATTATGAAAATAAAATTGATAATAAATTTTTTTTCTAATATTATTTAATAATTTTAAGTGGGGGTATCCATTTAAATGATAAAGTACTATTTTATAATGAGAAGCCTTTATGAGTGCTAAAAAGACATTGATAATGCTATCCTTTATCTGCAATAAGAAAATAGTTGATATAGGTACCCTTTGTAAGTGCTAAAATATCGTTGTTAAATGGAATCCTTTATCGGTGTTAAAAAAACAGATAAAGACCACCCTTTATCAATGCTTGAAAAATCAATAAATGGGTCATTAATATGAAACATATGTGTATCATCATTTTTATTAGAGGGAGGAACACATTTATTGGACACAACATATTAATCCCAAGGAATATCAAATGAATATGTGTAACATTTTTATATAAGGGGAAGAAGGCATCTAATACTAAATTAATGTTAAATATTCGCTTTGTCATTAAATATTTTTTATTTTCTAATAAAATTTAATAGTATTATAAATACATCATCCTGAATTGATGTACCCGACAAATATTAACAATTATTATGGTCAGTAACATCTGACAATATTTAACACAACATATTGAAACAAATTGCATTAAAAACACACTCTCAAACACTAAGCACCCCACCACCAATTGTTGAGAATATAAATAATAACAAATTACTATAATAAAAAATATTTATAAAGAACTAATACTTCTACCATGATAAAAAATGAGAGTATTCATCATTTTATTTAATAAAATTAGAAAGTTAAACGTAAATTTGATAACATAATGAGTCTTTATAATGAAATTAAAGGTAATGTGAAACAAAATAAAACATATTATTTTGGATAACCATTTAGGAAATTGATAAAATGAGGAACTGTTAAAAAGGAAAAAAATCCTCAGTCAAATTTTTTTACCTTTAACTTGTTGAAAAATAATTATTTCTCCTTGATAAAGTAACTTTTTTGTAGAAACAAAACCCATACCATTCATCATTAATATCTTCCAAAAGGGTTTTCTACAAAAAATTATCACATTTAAAGAAAATATTTAATATTAATATAGACTGAATAATCATCTTGAATATGTAGATATTTTAAATTTGATGATTAACTAAATCATAATCATGGTTTGAAGTGATATAAAGTTGAGGTTATATAAAATAACTATATGAAGTAGTAAGTCTAACATAATCTTCACCATTGAGAAACATAAATAGAAACATGTGTTTCTTTGGTAACACATTTCTTTTCTATCGTTAGACAGAAAATGTGAACTATAGTATTGGAATATGTGAAAATGATCCCCGATATCTTATTGTAATAAAATAAAAATGAAATGTATTATAAAAAAAGAATAAAAATTAACAATAATATCAGAAACACAAGTATCCTTTGTTATTGTTATTGATATAGGTTAAATTATTAGACAATCTTGTGCATTCCACAGTTTCAACTGATAATGAAATTTTTACAGCATCAAATGTTATGGGAATTTAATGTAATGTTTATTTGGTAATATTACAAATATGGAAAATAGTTGAAATTTATAAATACATTTATGTGGACATAAATATAAAATGTTCCACAACAAATACATTGATAATTCTAAAGATCACGGTGGAAAAAATTGCAGTAAATATAAAATTTAGAATCTTAAATGTTCAAATTTCCCACATATTCATGAACTCCCCCTATCCATCCCACTTTAAAGTCACATTGTTATACATTTGTTAACACTTTATCCAATGACGCTTGACCTGAAAGAATAAATAAAATTAATGACATTATAAAAATACTAATTAGTTCATTGATGATTAATGTAAACCTATTAATTTAACATTTTAAAATAAAACTACAGGTTCCCAAATAATTGATACTATTTGGATTACCATAATAATATATGATGGTAAAAAAATCAAATCATTAGGCTTCCAAGGTTGCAATGTCTTGATCTAACATGTTTATAGAGATTTCATTTATCATTTATAAAAGGATGAATTATAATATTTAAAATCATAATAAATATATTGAATAAGAGAGAATACATTAGGGACATTCATTATGATTTCATGACAATTATTTATATTATACATTGTAACACTAATGTGATTAAAAACAAATTGATAATGAAAAGTTAATGATATTGAAAATTATTAACCAAAAAATAGTAGTATATAAAATGTGGTCAATATAATCCTAAAATAGTGGATGAAATGTGCTTATAAAATTGTATAAAAAAACACAACGGTGTGTTTAATACTTTTAAGAATAAGTTGTTTCATATATAATATGTTTATTACTATGAAGACTCTTTATAACATGTTTTATAGACAACACAATGGAATATATAATAAAAATATGATTATAAGAAATTAAATTTAGTAGAATATATAGTTTTTGAACGTATTATATGGAATTGAATTAATAGTATCAAAATAGATATTTATAAAATAGATATCAAAAAAATGTAACTATCATGTAGATTTTGTATATTTTGTGATGTTTTGTTACAATTAAATATGTGCTTGTTATTAACAAGGAAACATATCACAAATGATATCATTTTTGAAAACAATGGGATTATATTAAAAAATGTATTTACATAAACAAAAATTATATGTAAGATATGTTGAAATTATTAGATAGAAAATAAATTATAAAATAATATACAATTTCATTTTTGGAAGATTTTCATGAATTTAAAATAGTGGCTCGATAATCGATAGGTTGTGTTCATGAGGTAAATATAGGAACACTAATTAACAATGAATACGGAAAAATAATTTGAAAATAAGGAATCTAAATGAGGTTACCAGATATAAGGTAGAGAAATCATCGGTTTATATCCATAAATATGTATAGAAAACTAAGACAAGATTTGAAAAATATCAGGTTCGATATCATATATTCAACAATAGTGTTTTCATGAATCATAAAACCATAAAAAATAAAATTATTTTTTAATAGGACCTATGAAGGACTATATATAAAATTAATGTTAACATTTACTCACATCAAAATAATAGGAAAAATATTCAATATCTTTGATAATATTAAATAAATTTACGTAAGTGAGGGAAAAAATAATCATATATAGAATGTTGATGTGTTTCATACTAATTTCACGTGATAATAATATTGAAGGGAGATGTATGAATGAATTCTGAGATCGGTATGCGACTTATTTAAATATATGAATTTTTTTCATAGTCCAGACATGATATTATTTGGTTATTCAAAAAAAATCTAACATTCATGAAACCTAAAATCAATATAACCTAATTTCTCTCGTTGCAATGACATTGATGCAGGAAGATTAAGAAACATCAGCTAAATAAAGGATTCCTTCCCTAGAGAGTAAACATATTACATGTAAACCTAAAACCATGTCATATTATAAAAATTTGATAAAGGGGAAAGAGTAGCTAATTCTAATGAAGAATTGATCCATCCTTGAAATAAAAAGCAATCATGAAATGTTATTGTTTTAAATTATATATATTCACTTAAAATGAGGTTCTTTAATTTATAGAACTCCCTCGAATCATAAATGTGTTGTGTGTTATAAAATATTTTGTAAAATTTCAATGGAATTAAAAATCTAGTGAATTTTATTTTAGACAAATTTTATAATTTTGAGTAATTAGATTGTAAGTGTGTAGAGGAAACTAATAATAGGAGAATTAAAACACTTATGATTGATCGTGTAGGTTATGGGAACAATGGAATCATGTGATGGATCATGCCTAATTTTTCGTTTTTTCATGATCAATGATTAGTAAGTGATTTACACGATGATAAACATCGCGATCCACAGAATTAAATCAATTAATATAGAAAATGGATAAACAGCAGAACAAAATCACAACATATCACATATTATTTATAATTAATTTAATCAATTAAAAACTTACCTTACATGAAATTATTATTATATTTATGGATTTGAAAATGGATCTATGCCATACTATCATTGTCTTATGGGAATAAAGATTAGATTTCCTATATTGATGATACACACATGGTCCATGAATCCCCAGACATCACCATAGGAATCTCTGGGTGCAAGCATAGTAGATCCTATAACCTTTGTCTTTCACTTTTGATCACCCCAAGAATCACATCCAAAGGATTATCCTTTATCTCTCTAGAATCAGGACTGGAATGTTGAGGAAGATCTCTCTCTATTCTTATGAACATTCTTAGAGAATGGATCTCTCAAGGGTGTGAGTGTATTCTAGGGATTTCATTGTTCACAACTGAAAAATGAAATGGATCAATTAAAAAATAATGTATTTGGTCTCATATATCACTAAGGTTATAAATAAATAATAGAAAATGTTCCCTTTATTATTTATTTAATCCCTAAAGAACCCATATCTATAATAATAATATTATTATTATTATTTCATGACAAAAAATAAATTCAAGAATTAAAGATAAATAATATTTATTTAAATAATATTTATTATATATTATTTATCACTGGTATATGAAACATGATTCTCCATTTCTACACAATATTTATTATTCCATTAACAATGAAAATTTATTTAATAAATAAATATCATTACATTATTCTACCATAAATAAATAAATATATTATTCACTAAATTACATATAAATATTTAGTAAATATTATGATCACATAACATACTCTTGAATAACCAGTTATAGAATATATGTGATTAGGAAGATATTAATAATTATTAAACCACATACAGGAATTATATTAACATAACATATTAAATAAAAAATATTATATTATTATTTAATAGAGATTTTGGATAAACTTAGTCTGTTACCCCCTAGGACTGTTTCTCAGTGGCATATGGTGATGCATCCTGAAGAACAAGGTTAGATTATAGAAAAAATCCAAGGAAACAAGAGATAAAGAAGATAAGGTCACGATGAATTAATTCAACATATGGACGATTACTATGTAATATACTTCCTTTATTGAGGTATCTCTAATCAATAAGGATTCATACTAGTGTCATAAACCAATGTGCTTCTTGTCTCTTTATTAAATACTTAGACATCAAACTTTCATGTAGAACATCATGAAAATGGATTTATTTAGGTTATATAATTCCCATAAAAGGGAGTACGATATCAACTTCCATTAAATAACTTAAGGGAAGAATCATTTCTCACATTATTCATTAATGAAATATTACTCACAAAGCACCCATCATATCTGACTTCACCGTGATCATATTTCATCATATTTTTCATCTATGTACAAGTACAAAAATTATAACACTCATTAATAATAAAAATAATCTCTAAGTATCAACACACATGTCCTCAATTAGGAACATCCAATGACACATATAAATGTGTATTTCTTACTAGCGTGTATCGTTATCAAAATATCATAAACTAGATATTACACAGGGTGTACCCCTTGAGAAGGTCAACCAAATTCCTATGTGTCTACAACCCTAAAATCTAAGATAATTTCTATCCTTCAAATGTCTTCATTTTTTATAAAAAAATATATTTAAGATTACTATCGTGACACTTGGTTTCTCATTATAGTAGGGAACTGTTATGATGTTTCAATGTGAAAACCACCGATAAGAAATTATCCCATACTATGTTATGCATAAGAACAATCATGATGATATAAAGATTTTGATAAAATTAAAAATAATGAATACATTCTTTCATAAATTAAATAGAAGTTGGTTCTAGAGAACCAACTCTAACAGACTCCCACAAGCACTAGATCCAACTGCTATCAACCTTCAGTTTTCTAGATCTCACATGAGACTCAAGCTTGTGTTGAGATAGGCCATTAGTGAAGTTTTCCACCTCATTTTATTTTGTGGGCTCTATTCTTACTACAAATTCATCCATTTTATAAAAATCCCTCAATAGGTTATACTTAATGAGTATGTTATTTTTCTTTTGGGGTGACCTTTTTCAATTTTTAAAGAGCCACCACTAAAGTGTTATAGCAATAATATATTGTTGGAATCCTCATGTTTTAAAAAATTTTTAATGATAAAAAACCATTTATATATTGTAAATATTTTTAATACTATTTAATCTATCTCAAATCATGTGTAGGGATGTTTGGTTTCTTTAGGATTTAAATAAATTTCCACTAGATCCTATTAATCCTAAACAATGATTGATTACTGTAACCTATGTTTATCATTGTTCTGTAATGTTTTCATATATGAATTATTATGTCTAATTCATTCAATTAATATTACTCATTAATTCTATCTACACATATTTGGCTAAGTCTGAGAAACAATGAGTTTTCCCCCGGTTCTAGTTTTCCTGATAGTGACCGAGACATCGTGAGCCAGATACCATCATCCAGACACCATCACACAGACATCGTGACCCAAACACCATAAACCAGAAACTGTGACACAAACAACGTGATTGAGACAATGTGACCCAGACACCATGACCATTTTCATATCTCATGAAGTCTGTGACACCGGTTCCATGGTACCATCACTAAGACACTTTTTGATGTTTGGGAAAGCACCACACACTATGATTCAAATACCTCATCTATACTACCGGTTCCAGATCTTAACAAAAATATGACATCCTGATTGTCTCACCGCTCAATGGAAAAGAAGAATACATTGTTTCATGGTGACACCATTTTCAAGTGACACTGTTTCTAGACAGACTGTGAAAATGTTCTTTAATCTGTTTTTTATTTATAATTTAATTTCTAACGGTCTTATTTGAGTCATTCAAATTCATATAATGAATTAATATTTATTTGTAGACATTTCACCTAAGAGTATGTGGTAGGAGTTGTAGAATACATTCATTCTATCGGTTCCAACGCATGAACTCCAAAATAAAAAGGAATGTGTGGTACTAGAACTAGTGTCGCATACAAGTAGTAGAAAAGAATATATAATTTATGATGGTATAATATGGAATTGAATAAATGGTACCAAAATTAGTATCTATACAACAGTTATTAAAAAATTTAACTATCAAATAGATTTCTTATATTTTTTGATGTTTTTTTACAATTACATGTGTGCTTATTTTCAATAGGGAAATATATCAAATATGATATAATTTTTGAAAACTATGGCACTATATTAAAAAATGTTTGTACATTAAAAATATACTATATATAAGGCATGTTGAAAATTATTAGATTAAAAATAAAGTTTAAAAGAATATGTAAGTCTATTTTTGAAATGAAAAATCGCGAATTGAAAACAGTGGATCAATAACCTAGAGGTGATGTACATGAGGTCAACATAAGAACAATAATTAACATTGAATATGGGAACATTATTTGAAAATAAAGAATGTTCATGAGGTTACCACATATAGGGAAGTGAAATCACCAGTTTATATCCATAAATATGTATAGAAAACTAAAATAAGAATTGAAAATATCAGGTTCAATATCACATATTCAACAAAATGTTTTCCATGAATCATAAAACAATAAAAAAAATTATTTCTGAATAAGACCAAAAAAGGACAACATTTTCAATAAATATAAACATTTCCTAACATAAAAATCATTGTAAAAATTTCTAATCTATTTCATAATAATAAATATATTTATATAAGTGGGGGAGAAAATAATCAAATATATAATGTTGATGTGTTTTATAATGGTTTGATATGATACTAATATTGAAGGGAGATGTCTGAATGAATTTTGAGATCAGTATGTGAAAAATTTAGTTATATGAATTTTATTCATAGTCTATACATGATATTAATTGGTCATTCAAAAATATTACTATCATTCATGAAACCTAAAATCAATATATTCCAATTTCTCTCTTTGTAGTGACATTGATGTTGGAAGATTAAGAAACATCATTTAAACTGGGGATTCCTTCCCTATAGATTAAAAATTTGACAAAAAAACCTAAAACCATGTCATATTCATGAAATAAGATAAAGGGTAAAGAGTAGATAATTCTAAATAAATATCAATCAATGAATGAAATAAAAATTAATCATGAAATTTTATTGTTTTAAATCTTATATGTTCACTCAAAATGAGATTATTTAATTTATTAACCTCCCTAGAATCATAATTGTGTTGTCTAGTATAAAATGTTTTGTGAAATTCAAATGGAATTAAAATTATAGTGAATTTTATTTAGTGAATATTTATATTTTTGTGAAATTAAATTTAATGTTGTTATAGGAGACAATAAACAGAAAAATTAAAATACTTATGATTGGTCATGTAGGTTTCGAGAACAACAGAAGCATGTGATGGGTCATGCTTAATTTTTATTTTTTTATTGATCAATGATTATTAAAATATTTACACGATGATAAACAACATGATCAACAGAATTATATCAATGAATATAGAAAATGGATAAACACCATAATAAAAGAAAAACATATCACATATTATTTATAATTAATTTAATCAATTATAAAAGTTTCTTTACATGAAATTATTATTTTTTTATGGATTTTTTAATGGATCTATGTCATATTGTCTTTGTGTTATGGAAATAAAGATTAGATTCCCTATATTAATGATACACACATGGTCCATGAATCCCCAAACCTCACCATAAGAATCTCTGGGTAAATGCATAGATGATCATAAAAATTGTGTCTTTCACCTATGATCGCCCTAAAAATCTCTTCCAACAGATTTTCCATTATCTCTATAGTATCAGGATTGGAATGTTGAGGTAGATCACTCGCTATTTTTAAGAGGATTCTTAGAGAATGGTGCCCCATAAAGAGTGAGATTATTCTTTTTATTTCATTCTGCATAACTCAAAAATGAATTAAATCAATTGAAAAAATAATATATTTGGGTTCATATATCACTAGGGTTAGAAATAAATAATATAAAAAGTTCAATTTATTATTTATTTAATCCTGAGGGAACCCATGTCTATAATAAAAATAATATTATTATTTCTTGACATACACTAAATTCAAGAATTAATGATAAATAGTATTTATTTAAATAATATTCATTATATATTATTTCTCATAGGGATATTAAAATTGGTTCTCCATTTATCCACAATAATAATTATGCCTTTAAAATTGAAAAATTATTTAATAAATAAATTTCACTTCATTATTCTCCCATAAATAAATAAATATTATATTCAATAAATTACAAATAAATATTTAGTAAATATTTTGATCACATATCATTTTATTTAATAACCAGGGATAGAATATTTGTGATCAGGAAGACATGAAAAATTATTAAACAACATAAAGGAATAATATTTACTTAACTTATTAAATAAAAAAATAATATATAATTATTTAATAGAGATTTTGGATACACATAGTGTGTGACTCTCTAGGACTATTTTTCAGTGGAATTAGGTTAAACAACCTAAAGTACATGGTTGGATTATAGTAACAAGCCAAGGAAACAAGAGACAAATAATTTAAGGTCATGATGAATTAATTCAACATATAGATGCTTACTATGTAATATAGTACCTTTATCGTGGTATCTCTAATCAAGAAGTAATCATAAGAGTGTCCTCAACCAATGTGCTTGATGTCTCTTTTTTAAAATTTCAAACATCGAAATTTTAATGTATAAAATTATAGAAATGGATTTATTTAGGTTATATAATTCCCTTAAAAGGCCCTAAGATATCAACTTCCATTAAATAACAGAAGGTAAAAGTCCTTTCTCACATTATTCATTAATGAAATATTACTCGGAATGCACCAAATGTATTCGACTTTATAAGGAACATATTTCATCATATTTTTCATCAATACATACATGTATGAAAATTATAACACTTATTAATAATAAAATTAATCTCTAATGATCAATTCACATGTCCTCAATTAGGAACAACCAATTACACATATAAATTTGGATATCTAACTAGCATGTATCATTCTCATAATATCCTAAACTGGAGATTACCTAGGGTGTACCTCTTGAGAAGGTGATTCAAATTCTTATTCGTCTCAAAACCTGATATATTAGATCATTTCTGTCCCTCAAATGAGTTCATTTTATATAAAAAATATATTTAAGATTACTATTGTGACACTTCTACTTTCTAATCATAGGAGGTAATTGTTATGATCTTTCAATTAGACAACCAACCTTAAGAAATTATCACATAAAATGTTATGCATAAGAACAATCGTGATGTTATAAAGAGTTTATTAACATTAAAAGTAATGAATAAATGTTATCATAAAATAAATTGAAGTTGGTTCTAGGAAAAAAACTCTAACAGAATCTATCATGCACTAGATCCAACTTCTATCAACCTTCAGTTTTCTAGCTCTCACATGAGACTCAGGATTTTGTTGAGATAGGCCATTAATCAAGGGGTCTACCTAATTTTCTTCTTTGGGCACTCTACTTATTGAAAATTCACCCATTTTATAAAAATCCATCAATAGTTGATACTTCAGAAGTATGTTATTTTCTTTTTGGGGTGACCTTTCGCTCCTTTTAAAGAGCCACCACTAGAGTGTTATCATAATACAATATTTTTGGACTCTTAATGTTTTAATAATGTTTTAATGACCAAAAATCATGTACATCCTATAAATATTTTCAATCCTATTTAATATCTCTCAAATCATGTGTAGAAATGGTTTGTTTCTTTATGAATTAAATAAACTTCCACTAGATCCTGTAAATCCTAAACCATGCTTGATTACTATAACCTAAGTGTATCTTTGTTCTATAATTTTTCATTATATGAATGATTAAGTATAATTCATTCTGTGAATATTTCTATAAAAATATGTATATAGATATTTGGCTAAGTCTGAGAAACCGTGAGTTTTCCACCGATTCTAGTTTTCTTGCAAGAGACCTAGACACTGTGACCCAAATACTGTCACCCAGAAACCGTGACACAGTCATAGTGACCAAAACACCGTGACCCAAACACCGTGACCGAGACACCATGACTGAGACACTATGACCCAGACACCGTGACCTAGACACCATGACCAGTTTTAGATATCATGATGTTTGTGACACCAGTTCCATGATACTATCACTAAGACAAAAGCACCAGACACCGGGATTCTAACACCTCATCTGTGCTACAAGTTCCTGATCTTATCCCAACTATGCCATCATGGATGTCTCACCGCTCAAAGTCAACGAAGAAGATATTTTTTCTTGGTGACACCTTTTCCAAGTGACACTATTTCTAGACAGACTGTGACACTATTCCTTAATCTATTTTGTCATTTTCAATTTAATTTCTAATGGTTGTATTTGAGTCATTTAAATGAATTGAAATAATTAATATATATTTTTATATATATGTCACCTGACAGTACAGGGTACGAGGTGCAGAATACATTCATCCAGTATGCTCCAACACATGCACTCCAAAATAAAAAATGAAATTTTGGCAGTGGAACATGTGTCGCATATGAGTAGTAGAACAGCAGATGCACAAGAATATCAGAAAAGTGAACAAATACATTCAATAATAAATAACTAAATAGAACACGAAGCACTATCGATTCAAAAGGTTTCACTAATGTAGATAATATATAAAAACATATTCATAGTACCAACTCCATGAGGAATATGGGATATATCTAACTGGAAACCAGATCACCAGACCTGTGATACTCTGTTTCTCATAAGAGGACTTGATAATATCATCTTCTTTATTCTACATGTCCAGAGCTTCATATAATAACATTCAGAGAACTTTTAAACTTATCTCATCATATTTTCTCTGTTGTGTATTGTTTTTAGCTTTCGAGGAGTGTGTTTGTGTGTGTCATTATTAAAAACACACATTGTCTCATACACTAAACTGAAGGATACAAGATATCCTTTCTCTCATATCTTTTTACAGTTGTTTTCTTTCACGAATAATTGTCAAAGAGGTATGTGTGTTACCTGGTAGTTTTTACCCATGAAGAATAGTGGAAGAGTTCGTGTGACCAGTAGAGTCCTGAGTACTGTTGTTTACCCTAATACCTGGTTTGAATTAAGTTTATTAATATAAACTGCTTGGTCGTAAGTGATCACTAAGTGGAGTGGATTAGGTCTCAGCTTGAGACTGAACCACTTGTTTAATTCGCTGTGGTATTAAATTTAGTTTTTCTCTACATTATTGTATATTTCAGAAAATACTAGATTTTACATTGATATTTAGTCTTGGATAGAATTTGTAATTGTTTTTCCTTATTATAATAGCTTCAAAAGTAGTATCAATAACTCATATTGATATTTTTGAGAATTAATCAATCTTATGAGAGGTTATTTGAATAGTCAATCTTTTATAACTGTATTACCTTGATTAACTAGGTTATATTCATTTTTATTTGGGAACCTTTTGATGAAAACTTTTTAACAGCAAAATTGAATATATACTCATTTCACCCCCCCCCCCCTATTTATTACTATACTATGGCCATCATTTTGTATTAAAGGTGTTTTTATTCCAATTATGACTTTGTTTTTAAATATGTTCAACTGTGATTTTAGTTTTACTTTATAGATCTGTAATTTTTTTTTTAATTCTAAATTTATAGAACATTAAAAGTATCTCCTTATTATTGAAAATAAATTGGATGGTGCTGAAAAAATTATAACACCATTCATCAATGGAACTAATTATGCCCTATAGAAAATTAAAATGAAAATGCATTTAGAAAGTACGAGCTTTGAAATTTGGTCTTCCATTATAAATGAGTATAAAATTCCCGCTACTAATAAAATTACATGGGATGAATAAACTAATAATGCCTATAATAACAATTGCAAATCCATGAATACATTAAACTACTCTTTGGGAGATGAGGAATTTAACATAATTTCTACAAGTAAAACTGCCCATGAAATTTGGGATGCATTGTTTGTTTAACATGAAGTAACCTCTAGTGTGAATGAAAATAGACTCAATAAATACACTATTAAATATGATAAAATTAAAATAAGGCCTGATAATCATATTTCTGACATGTATCTCAGGTTCAATGAAATTTTTAACATAATGATTCCTCCTATAAGAGAAGTCACTTCCATAGAAAAAATCATGAGGATTATTAGATGCATACCTGATAGATGGAGTGGAACCACTGTCACTATTAGAGATTCATGTGAGCTCATCAAATTTCCAATCAAATAACTCATTGGGAAAATAATGATTTATTAATAGGATATGAAAGTCAACAAGGAAAGGGAGGATGAACCCAAAGGAAAATTAATGTCATTCAAGTCCACCACCTCTAAGCACAAAGAATATGAGAAACTTCAAATCTCTGTAGAATGTTCCCGTAGTGAATAATCATCACATGACAGTGATGAGGAGATAGATCAATTATTCTAAAGGTTTAAAAAAATTTACAATAGGAATAATCTTTTAATAAAGACTAACTTCAAAGGAATATATGATCAAAAGGAAAGGTGGAAGAAATATTGGAAAGGAAGTGACAAGTTTAATGATATAGTACGATATGAATGTAAATAAAAAGGAAAAGTAAAGGCTGACTTTCCCAAGCTCTAGTATAAAAAGAAATATGAGATCAAATATAGAAATTATAAAAAGGAAATAAAAGAAACTTGAATTTTCTCTGAGGAATGTTTAAGTGACTCAGAATCTTCACATGATGAAGAGGCCAACAAAGAAAATATGTGTTTCATGACAAACACAAATGAGGTAACACTAGAAAATCCTGTACACAATTCCTATTATTCTGGAGATGAAAGTGATTTTAAAAATATTTATAATGAAGAAATGATTGAGTATTGAAATATTCATTAAGATACATGTAATTAACTATACGATAAATAAAATTCTCTAAAAAAAATAGTATGCTCTTACCTCAACTGTTAAATATGAACTTACTGTAGAAAGAGAGATAAATGTTCAATTATTCAAAGAAAACAATGAACTAAATCTATCTAATAAGAAATTGAAGAAGTACCTTAAATGGTTTTTTAATGATAAAGATACCTTGGTGAAAATTCACGGTAAATATATTTCCCCTAAATACACTACTGGTATTGGATATCAACCTCGTAAAAGAAATTTTGGATGAACCAATTTTCTTTCAAAATATAGAACATATAGAAATACTTCTAGTTCTACAAAACATTTTTTAAGTTCAAATTATGAGAAACTCTCTACTGTTTCATGATTTTCTTGACCAAATTGAGTTTATTTTTCAATCACTTTTCATAATTCTTATAAGAAACCTATGAGGTAGATGTAGGTTCCTAAATCACTAGTCACTAGTATTACTAGACCCAAAAAAATGTGGGTACCAAAGTCTATTTTTATTTGACTATTTTGTAAGAAAATTGTTTAATGTGTTCCTGTAAGAGCTTATGGAACTTGGACGTGGGTGTTCATGATACATGATAGGATGTTATTCATGCTTCAAGAACTTAATAAAAATTTATGGAGGATATGTTACCTTTGGTGACAATGCTAAAGGAAAAATCATTGGCCTTGTCCAAATCGATAAATCTAACTCAGTTCTAATTTCCTAAGTAATTTTTGTTGATGTACTAAAATATAATCTTCTTAATATTTAACAATTATGTGATGATGGATTTCATGATAAATTTGAAAATGATGCTTAAAAATTTTTTAATTCTAAAAATTAATTAGAATTTTCTGTATTGAGAAATGAAAATGTATACTCTATTAACTTAGAGTCTTTAGTTTCTCAGAATGCTTCATGTTTAAGTTTATTTCACAAAGAATCATGGATCTGGCATGGAATACTAGGAAATTGTAATATCCACTCCCTTTGAAATCTTACTAGAAAAAATTTAGTCAAATACCTACCCAAAATTGATTTTCCAAATGATAAACTGTGTAATCCTTGTCAAAAGGGAAAGAAACACCAAATTTCTTTCAAACCGACGAAAGAAGTGTCAACTTATCAACCTCTCGAGTAGGTTCACATGAATCTGTTTGGACTATCTAGAGTTTGTAGTTTAAATGAGAAGCACTATGTTTATGTTCTAGTATATGAATTTTCTATATATACATGGATTTTTTTTGGCTCACAAAAATGAAACCTACTCTCATTTTACCAAATATGAAAAAACTATTGAAAACCTTAGTGGACTTAGAATTAAATACTTAAGAATTTATCATGGTTGTGAGTTTTAAAATCAATAGTTTGAATCATTTTTCTCACAAAATGGATATAATCATAATTTCTCTGACCCTAGAACACCTCAACAAAAGGGAGTTGTAGAAAAAATTAATATGACCTTGTAAGAAATTTCTAGAACCATGATTAGTGAATATGAGATACACATTTATTTATGGGATGAAGCTGTTATTACAGCATGCTATATTCTTAATAGAGTGTTGATTATACCTATTCTTTAAACAACACCATATGATTTATGGAACAATAGAAAACCCAAAGTAAGATACTTCAAATTTTTTGGTTTCAAACTCTATCTCCTTAATACTAAAGAAAACTATTGATATGTTTTCATCCCAGAGTGATGAAATAATTTTTTTAGGATATTTAATCTCTTGAAAATCATATAGAGTATTTAACAAAATAACTAAATGTGTGGAAGAATATGTCCATGTCAATTTTAATGAGTTTGATCCACTTGAGCATAAGACCTCTGTAGAGAACCTGGAGAATGATATGTCAAATCTGGACATTAATGCTAAATCCTCTAACCATCCTATAAAGGAATCTATGAAAACTTACAATTCTTGAAAATGTGCAGATTCAAGTCAAAATGAACCCACACTTATTGAAGAACATGAAATCACAATCCCCTCTTTTTCTAGAGCTATTATAACCCATAAGAACCCTCATTTAGATTCTGTTATAGAATAATTTGATAAATTAACTCAAACTAGAGAATCTCATAGTAATCTGGTTGAACATCTTGTTTTCTTGCCACCACCAGAACCTAAAAACATTAATGATGATATCAATTATGAATTATTGTTGATGGATATGCAAGAAGAACTAAATTATTTTGAAAGGAACAAAGTTTGGAACGTTTTTTATAGACCCAAAGACATATTTTCCATAGGTACTAAGTGGGTGTTTAGATATAATGTATATGAATCTGGTAATATTGTTAGAAACATGGCTATACTGGTTGAACAAGGCTATAGTCAAGAAGGAGGAATTGACTATGAGGAAAATTTTACACCAGTTTCTAGACATGAAGCTATTAGAATCATGATTTCTAATCATTCCCTTCTAAATTTCAAACTATATCAAATGGATTTCCATAGTGCATTCCTGATTGGGTATATAGTCGAGGATGTTTTTGTTGAACAACCTCCTAGTTTCAAAAATCCCCACTTTACAAATAATGTTTTAAAATTATTAAAAGCTTATTATGGTTTAAAACACGCTCCAAGAGCTTGGTATGATAGATTATGTACTTTTATAATTTTTAAAGGTTTTACAAAAGTTAAAGCTGATCCTAAACATTTTAAAAAACAAATTTCCAATGATGTTTTAGTAATTCAAATTTCTGTAGATGATATTATTTTTGGAACTTCAAAAAAATTCTTTATGTATTGAATTTTATAAAATGATCTAGAATGAACTTGATACAAATTTAATGGGTGAACTAAAATTCTTTCTTGGATATCAAATCTTTCAAAATAAACATGGTATTATTTTAAATCAAATAAAATATACTTATGATATTCTAAAACATTTTGGATTGGATATCACCAAAATTAGTGATACTCCAATGAGTACTAATTGTAAGATGGATTTTGATGAAGATTGAAGATCTATTGATCAAACAACATAAATAGGATAGATTGGAATAATAATCTAATTAACTACTAGCCAACCTGAAATTATGTTTATTATATGTATTTTTGATCATTTTCAAGCAAACCCTAAGGAATCTAATTTAAAATATATTAAAAGGATTTTCAAATACCTCCAGTATACAACTAATCTAAGACTGTTCAATCCCAGTGGGAAATCATTTGAGATAGTTAGCTATTCTCATGTTTATTTAGGTGGTTGTAAGTAAGATAGAAAAATCACCTATGGAACATGTCACTTGTTAGGAAAGTCTCTTGTATCATTGTGTAGTAAGAAACAAAAATTTGTTGCATTATCTACTACCAAAGATGAATACAAAGCTTTTGGTAGTTGTTAGGCAAAAATATTGTGGCTAAAATACACATTAATAGATTATGAATAACAATTAAACCATGTACCTATAAATTGTGGAATACATGTGCAATTAACATATCAAAAAATCATGTTTCACACTCTAGGACAAAACATATTGATGTAAGACATCTCTTTCTAAGAGACTATTATCAAAAAGGTGACATCACTTTGTAATTCATTAGAACTAAATATAATCATGTTGGTATATTCACAAAAACATTAAATTTTTAAAGGATAGATTAAATCATACATGAATTTGGAATGATAAATCGTAAGTAGAAAGTGTACTTTTTCACAACATACTATTTCACAGTTTACTGTTTCATAAGTCATAGTCTTAAGATTACTATCTCACTCTCATAGTTCTATAGTTTACTGTCTTGAAGATGTTGTTTCATGTTTACATACTCATTGTTACTATCTCTCGATTACTATCTTTCACTTACTCTCTCAAGTATTACAGTCACACCATGTGGAGACATACTGTAAAGGTCTCACCATGAAAACTTGTTCTGGTCTCACCGCAGTGACGCTTTTTAATTTCATTTGTATTTTATTACCCATATCGATGTATTGATTATTTTACTATATTCATTCCACACTTTTTAATTTGCGACGCTTCATATCCCTAAATAATAAAAACTAAAGAGCCTTCAATATTTTCTTCACTCGAGCTCCATTTTCTCAAAATCAAAACCTGTCTCTCTCAAACTGTAAGTCCTACATCATATATTGTTCTCTGTTGAAACCCTCATTGAATTTCCGGAATGAAGTGCCCATCTTCTTCAACTCCTGAAAAGTGGATATCTAAGAAGAAATTAAAAAGAGCATCGAAGGTAGCACCTGAAGGACCATTGATCCCAAACCTTTTTGATAGAATATTGGTACCAGAAAAGGAAATCTACCCTAAATTGTTGTTGTCTAGTAACTCTTTAGTGTTGAACGAACTGAAATAGAAGGGATGGATGGATTGGTTAACAAAGAATACAAATCTAATTAATCCAAAACATATTTCTCATTTCTATTAATTTTCCCGTTCTCATTTGATATAGAAGACGGATTTGTTGTTTGATGTTGGATTAATGGGAAAAGATGAACCTTTTCCCAGAATTTATGGGATTCATACCTAGGGATACCTCATAAAAGAATTTTTTAAGACTAACAGAGAGTTCCTCCTCCTACTAGTGATATTTTTGTTTTGGAAGATGCCTTGGGAGGCTTGAATAGAAACAAAAAGAAAAGAAGAGCTATTGCTGGTGAGTTAGACGGTAAAAACAGATTGTTGTTCAAGTTTATTCAGAGTCTGATTAGTCTAGTAAATGGAGATTTTACTAACCTTAAATATCATGATGTATTTTTGATACATCATATGAGTAATAGACGCAAGATTAACTTGAACATGTTTGTTATACTCCATATGTGTGAGTTTCTTTTGAAAACCTCAAAGTTTACCTCCTTGTTCTACTCATGGTTATTCTCTACTATGCTACATGCTAATGGAATTGTTGCACCGAATGAGGAAGTAATCAAGGATTGTGAATTCTGTATCTCAATGGTTATAATCAATATAATAAAAATTAGTTGGAATCTATGGAAAAAGGAAAAGGTGGAGGATAATGAAAGGTTATATGAAATGTTTTATCCCATTGATAATCCTTCAAAACATAAAGAAAATATCTAATCCTTTTTTGGAAAAAGATGATATAGATGACTATCCTATTGAAGAGGAAGAAGGGGCAGTCATTGCACCTCTAGAAGAAACATTCTTGGATAAGGAAGATAGTGAACCTGTTCCGCAAGACATAGATGAGAAAGAAGAACTTGTTACTGAAAGAAGTATTGATTTGGAAGAAGGACCTGCTTCTGGATGAAAATATGATTTTAATAAAATGTAAAAGGTTGTTCTTGAGGATCATTTAGAATAAAAACATTCTCGTGAGAATTTTTTTGGGTTCAATAACATTTAGAATCACAAGATAATCCTGAAATTATCCCTTCTACTGAGGAAATAATGGAACACAAATTTTATCTAGCTAGAAATAAAATTGGTGAGAGTATTAAAGATGATATTTTAGAACTGGATCATGGAACTGAATCTCTTTTTCATGTGAGATATGCACCTATTGTGGGGGAGCTTAACCCGTGTCAAAAAAGTGTTCAAATTATTTATCCAGATGATCATAGAACTATGGATACCTGGTATAAGTTCCCTAGTTACTTTGATATGAATGATATCCAGGAAGACTTGGTTAAATGCATAGACCTATCTAATTTTTTCAACTGAATCCAATTTTTTCTCTAATAGTAATCTCTATAAAGGAACCTGAGCCTATCTCAAATCCTGTTCCTGAACGTTCACTAGACCCTCCTACTTTTGTAATTCAAAGTGATTTAAAAGCCTTTGGAGCTACTTTATTAGATGAAGTTTAAAAGATCATGAACACCCAACCTTCTCCTATAAAAAACCTAAGTGAAAGAGATGTTTCCATGCTGTTAGAGAAGTTAATAAGGAAGATTCAACCGAAATTGCTTCATGAAATTCAAGAGTTCATAATTGAGAACAAATAGCTAAGTGATGAATTGAAGTCTCTCACAGATATGGTTGAAGATATGAAAAAAGTATTTTAATCTGGACAATCTTATGTTTCTCATCCTATTGAGGATGTTAGTAGTCAGATTCCACAGAAAGTTGTCTCACTTATTCAACCGAACATGAATTAATTAGCTGGAAAATTGGCTAAGAGAAACAACAAACTAATCTAAGAGATGCATGAGCTTGTTATTGGTCTTAAGAAACAGACTAATGAGTATAATGGATGTCTACAGAAAGTTATGGATCAACATAAGTCTCTCACTTTAGTGGATATGGCCTCTAGTGCCTCTTGACAATCATCTAAATCCATTGACAGTGATCTTCTCAGAACTGTGGTTAAGGAAGAACTACATTTAGTGTTCAATGGTTTTGACAACGAGAGTCTATCTGATACTGTAAAGAATAATGGAAGAGTATTGATTTTGTGAGGATTTATTAAAAGATTGATAATAATGCTCATAATGAAATTACAATGAAAGTAGATTTCTACTATAATATAATTTTCTCTAATCATTATATGACCAATCATTTCAAATATCTTGTAGATAATTTGAAAATCCCTCCAGTCACTCAAGAATTCAAGTATCAAGTTCAAGAGCTGAAGTATTTCACTCCTCCATTGGAAATTTCAAGGAGAAAAAAGATGATTTGGAGAAGGCAATGTGGTATGGTGGATAGATTATTATAGACTCCATTCAGTTGTTGAATCCTTATCTTCATGTGCAGATCACTACTATTATGGATTCTATAGTTGCACCATTGTGGTCTAGTTTACCTCATCCCTCATCCATTGCCTTTTCCACCACCTCAATGTTTCTATCTTAGTCTTTGAGTCAAATTATACATGTTATCCTTGTTCAACACATGCCTTGGTCTTCCACCAAACCTACATTAGCACCTTTTGTTTTTGAAGGACTCCCTCTTCCTTCTCTGATAGTTGGCTCACTCTCTTCTTCGACTTCTATTTCTTATTTTATGGATCCTTATAATGCTACTTCCAATGGAAAATATAAGATAACTACTACTGAAAAAAAAGTCAAAATTGTATCTTGATAGGGATATTTTGTAATTTTCCTACTATTTTTAATGACACTTCATTTTTCATCTAATGTAATGTGACCTGTTGTTGTCTATTATCTTATTTATCTTATTTTTTTTTCTTCTCATCTTTTTTATAATCCCAAAAGAGAGAGAACAAAACACCAAGCATAAGTATCTAATTCAATTGATTTTTTATCATCAAAAAGTGGATGATTGTTGGACTCCTCATGTTTTAATCATGTATTAATGATTACAAATCCAAGTCAACCATTAAACCATGTTAATCCTATTTAATCTGTCTCAAATAATGTGTATAGATGGTTAGTTTCTTTGGGATTTAAATGAACGTCCACTAAATCCTGTTAATCAAAAAAAAATATTTATTATTCTACAATGATTTCTTATATGTCTGAATAAGTATAATTCATTATGTGAATATTACTACTTAAGTCTTCATACATATATATGGATAAGTATAATAATCCGTGAGTTTTCCACCAGTTCATGTTTTATGGAATGTGACCCAGACAGCGTGACCCATACATCATGACTGAGACGCTATGAGATGTTTTAGATCTCATGAATTATGTGACACTAGTTCCATGCTACCATCACTAAGACGCCATTTGATGTTTAAAAATGAACCGGACACCATGATTCAAACACTGCATCTGTGATACTGGTTCTTCATCTGAACATAACTATGACATCATTACTTTCTTAATGATCAAAGGAAAAGAAGAAGACACCATTTCGTGGTGACACTGTTACCAAGTGACACAGTTTCTAGATAGACGGTGACATCATTCTTCAATCTATTTTGTCATTTTAAATTTAATTTTTAACAGTCATATTTGAGTCATTTAAATGCACTGACATAACTAATATTTCTTTTTAGACATGTCACCTGATAGTATGAGGTACGAGGTTCAAAATAAGTGCATCGTGTCACCTCCAACTCACGCACTACAAAAAAAAGGGAATTGTGGAACTGGATCAAGTGTCACATATGAGTACTATAACAGCAGACGCACGAGAATTTCAAAAAAGTGAACCGATACATGCCACAAGAAATGACTGAAGAACACTCGAAGAACTCTCGATTCAAAATGTATCACTATCGCAGATCAAATCCAAGAACATATTCACAGAACCAACTCTATGGATAATATGAGCTATATCTAACTAGAAACCAGAGCCCCAGACTTGTGATACTCAATTTCTTGCAAGAAGACTCAATATTTGCATCTGCTTCATCCTACATGTCTAGATCCGCATAGAATAACACTCAGATCACTTTTAAACTTATCCCATCATCTTTTCACTAATTGGTACTATTTTTACCTTTCGATCAGTGTGTGTGAATGTCTGTATTAAAATTTTACAATGTCTCATACAATAAATAGAAGGATACAAGATATCCTTCCCATCATGTCTTTTTACAGTTTTTTACTCCCAAAAATAAGTGTGGATGAGGTCCTTGAGTGAACTGGTAGATTTTACCCATGAATAATAGTGGAAGATGACATGTGACCTAGACAGTACTGTGTATGGTTGTTTACCCTGATCTAGGGTGTGGATCAAGTTCAATAATATAAATTTCTTGGTGGAAGGTGATCACCAATTGAAGTGGATTAGGTCTTGGCTTGACACTCAACCACCTGTTTTATATGCTGTGTTATTAAATTTAATTTTTCTCTACTTTATATTATATTTCAAAAAACACTAGATTTTACATTGATAGTTTGTCTTGTATAGAATTTATAATTGGATTTCCTTATTAGAATAGCATCAAAAGTAGTATCAATGACTCATATTTGTCTATATGAGAATTAATCTATCTTCTAAGAGGTTATTTTAACATTAAAACTTTTATAACCATATTAACTTGATTAACAAGGATGTATTAATTTTTATTGTATAAACTTTCTATGAAATCATTTTATCTTAAATTTTGAATAGATACTCAATTCACCCCCTCTTGAGTACTCTACTCTGACCAACAAATATGATTGGTAATTTACTAATAGGTACCACATCAAGCTCCGAAATATATTTTCTTATCCAAAATGTTTCCTTTCCTATATCATAAGTATAGAGACCCGAAGCTTAACGTACATGGACATTAAATTACTTTTGCGGAATACTTAATACATAACAAAAACAGAAACACAAGGACCGTAATAGTTTAGTGTCCTTGGAAACATGGGACGTAATCTTCTAATCGTGGTGAAAGATCTTCAACATCTCCCATAAAGATCTTCCACTTTTTTTTCCTTACCTAAAACCTTTTTTTAATCCTGGGGGAAAATAAAACATAAAAAGGGTGAGCTCAAATGCTTAGTAAGGGCAAGCATGGATAAAATAAAACATACCATATACATTTGAACATAAAAAAATGAACTTAATGTTTAAACATCAAAATAGTCAGCAGTGACATAAAACATGGAAGTACATAAGGCATAGATAATAATGGAACATAAATCATGATAATATAGCATGGGAATAAAACATGTAATTGTGGCATCCATTAAGAACATGTAATGATTTCCATAGTAGCCAAGGAATTTCTACCAAGACCATCTTAGTGGACAAAGTCCCTTTCTGAATCAAGTTCACTCCTCGTTCTAGTCCTGTAATACTGAACCAGATTAACTTACCGTTCCAGCCATGTCTATCTCATGAGATGTAAATATTTACCCAATGCATTGGAGGGAGATATAGGTCCCACCCATCTCATAATGAAATCATTCTTTCTTGTGCCACAAAATAAACATACATCATTCATAATAACCCAATAAATAAAATGGGTTTCATAAACATAATCCCATCATCACATAATCCATATAAAAAAATGCATATCATTTCATAATAAGAAAATTAAAACCATGTAAATCATAGAGAAATTATACTTGAAACATACACATATGAAATAATTTCATCTTAGATGGAAAAATGGTTTTGATAAAACACTTGAAATGAATTCTTGAGGAAAATATCCTTTGTTCTTCAAAATCAATTTCTTTTCACAAAAAGTCATGAAATTTTAAAAGAAAGAGATTTTGTCGAAAATAGTCATGAAATATTTTGGAGGAATCATCATGAAAACAAGGCTTTATAAAAAAGTAAAAATCCTTTCATGCCGTATACGTTAAAAAAACATTCTTCTCGTACTTTTGTCGAAAAATTCAAAAAGTACCTTGTAGGGTAAATAAAAGAATGATTCCTTCCATACCATTGGGTAAAAGTAAAAATGGTAAAAAAGGACTTTAAACATACATGAAACTATTTTTAGGAAACATGGACAATGATGATTACAATAACCCCAGAAAATACTTACATATAAGCAATCTCGGATAAAAATGAGATTTGAAAAATTATCCCTTACCTTAGGTCTGATATTCTTCATACGTATCCAATCATCCTGTATAATGATTTAAATAGTGTCATTGAATTATTACATAATCATATTCATTTTTATTATATCATATATGGTTCACTTATGACTTTACATTACCCGTTCTTTTGTAAATTCATGTTAAAGTAGTGTTTTGTGTAAAATCGTTTCATTTGTCCTTTGTGTTTTAACTTTTAATTATTCATATGATTACTTAGATCATGATTACATACATACAGAATGTAAAACATGATTTATATATAACATATATTTATAATATACAAATATATAATGGATTGATAAATGGAAAGAAATACACCGTTCATGGAGACGGTAGGTCATACGTACGCATGAACGCTGTTTTCGTTTCCTTATTGAATTGAATGGAATTAAGTAGATGACATAAATATATATATACATAAATCCAGTAGCATTATTATGTCATTTATTTCATGATTACTTATTATATATACTATATAATCATTCTTGAATGGTTATCATGGAGATTGAATCTCATCGCGTCGTGGAGACGGTATTCCGTACGTACGCACGAGCGATGATATCATTCCCATGATCATGGAATTGTATTAAAGTGTATGTATAATATTAAATAATCAATATCACTTTACAATAATCATATATATTCATTACCTTCACCATTATACCCATCCATGTAAGGTGGTGGTGGAAAATAGATTACACTACGGCGGGGAGACGGTATTCCGTACGTACGCACGCGCGGTGATTTCATTTTCCGTAGGATGGATAGATGGTGAAATAGGGTTGTTTCATAAATATAATAACATATAAGTATATTATTTATACTTATGTTATTACTTCATAATGAAAAAAATAAATTAGAATAAGTGGAAGAAGAAATAAAGTTGAAAGAATCGATATTGGACATTACCTCTTCCTTGAAGCGCCTCTTTCAAACCTACTCTTACGGCACTAAAATTGGTCTTGGAAGATTACTAGAACCTCTAGGATGTTTCTAGGGAAGTGGATAAGTGAATTTTTCAGGTTTTGGACGAGCTTGACGGCTCAATGTGGTGTGAGGAAGAGAGGGAGGAGGTTCCCTTTTATAAGGGAGGAGAGGGGCACCTTTGTAAATATAAGAAATATTAGTTTATATTAAATCCCAACCCCAATTAAAAACGTACAAAATGACTCATATAAGAATATTAGATGATATAGGGTTTTAATAGCATCAACAAATAAAATTTATACATGTTAGGAATTTATTTTAAACATTATCAACTTGATTTATCCTTATTTAATCAATTTTTTTTATTTGTGGTAATAACATTCTAAATTTAAAATTATAATAAATAATTACTTATTTGTTGTGAATTTTCCATAATTGGATACTTTCTAACAATTTTTACCATATAAATTTATATTTATATTTTTTAAATATTTTTGTGATTATTAAAAAATTTTATAATATGTTATTTTTATAAAATAACAATAATGTCAATTTTGACACTATTCATTTACATGGATTTAAATAAACTATATACAGAAGATATGTTCGAAATAAAAGCTTTAATAGATTCATAAAAGGTTATATTTATCTATAAAATTATTGGATCACATTAAATAGTTCATATAATATTTATTTTATTATTTTTAAAACCATTTATTTGGTTTATCTCTTAATAAAACAATTACTACAACATTTTTGTATAATTATTTAATAAACTATTTTTTCATAAAAATTAAAAATAAAATCCTATGATGAATATAAATATATTAAAATTCACAATAATAATTTTACTTGAATTTATCATCTAAAAATCACAATATTTAAATTGTTATATTTATTAAATTATGATGTTGACAACTTTGGAATCATTTAAAATAAAATAATATAAGTGTCATAATCGATTTTATAAGGCTCAAAATGGTCACATATTCTACCATTGGATGATTATGGTTTACATTTACATGACCAATATGTTTAGGTTAGGTTTTTGTGCATTTTAGGGTCACTATTAGTTTAATGAAAACTATATTCTTGATTTTTCACTAGATAAACAATTTCTGCATCACTATTGTGTCACAATTAATGATACTTATTTAATCCCTAAAAATTATAAATAAATTCATATGATGTATATAATTTTATTATCTTTCTGGAGACTATTAATTTTTTTAGTTTCATGAATTTTATCACTAAATTAAAATTATTATACTTATAAGATTTAAGAGAGTGACATGTTGTCACTTTCTTTGGTTTTAATAATAATTAACTTATTTTCAAGGTCAAAAGTCCATAAAATGAATCTAATATGACCCTTAGGTTATATGGGTCGACTTTTATCCGTCCAATAGAATTTTTTCACGTGTTAGGGTAATTTTATAATATTATATTTACCCTTAATTACCCGATTTACCTTTAACTATGGTAAATAAAATTTACCGTAGTTACTATTCATAATTCCCAAAAATAAAAAGTATTCTATTAACATAATTTGGACCCACTGATTCCAAATATGGAATCAATTTTTTGAAATTCATTACAAAAAGGTTTCAGAAATTAAATTAAAATTAATCCTGTTGTCGAAAGAAAACCGGGTTTTGTTTAAAATATTGCAAAAGATTGAATTGATTTAACCTATGAATTCAAGGTAAAATCAATGATAATGACATAAATTATATTAAATGGTAAAAATATATTCTATTTATACTTTAAAACAATTCAATATTATAATTTAACCATATAAATTATTATGATGAAAAAATTTGTTTTTAATTAAAATATAGCGTGTTTTTGCTATTCATTAAAATATTAAAGTTATCAGAAAAATATCAAAACTTTATCCAATGTAAATTTTTATATCCTGATTTAAAAGAAGAAGTTTATTTTTTAAAATTAAATTTATTAGCATGTCAAAAACTATATTTAATGTGGGTGCGCCATCAAAATGCGACAAAACTGCATTTTTTTTAAAAAATAATTATTTTACCTGAAAAATCTATTTTGTTCTTATACCATGTTCTAGAAAATGTGTAAGATGAATAATAATGTTATAAAATTCACAATTTAGATACTAAAATTCATAACAGCTAGTTCATAATAATATTATAATAATATATCATTGTTTAGTAAAACCCAGTATTGTGTACAACACACGCTATCGAGGAAGGTCGCGATTGCGTGTAATGCAAGCCATGTTAGGGTTGCATGTTGTGCACGAATCAATTATTATTTAGTATAACAGAATCCAACCATATTTCATTTATACATTGAATATATATTAATATACACTTAATTTTTTGTAGAATGACTATTATAAAACAAACTTGAAATTCTGTGTATCACAATCTAAGAATAGTGTTGTGTATAATTCAAGCTAATATATTGTGGCGTATAGAACAAGATAATCTTGTTGTAGCATAAAACACATGACATGAAAAAAATTAAAAAGAATACTTATCATAAAATATCAGGATGTTAGATTCTACCCCCCTTAAAATGAATTTCTCCCACGAAATTCATTGGGGTTATAAATGGTTTACTACATGAAAGTTTCTTTAATAGAAACCTACATCGTAAAAAGGAATACCAAAACATGGCTTTAAAAACTAAAGTATGAAACGTAATGGTTACCCAAATTAACTCATCATTGGGTTTCCACAAGGGAGAACATAGGTGAAAATATGGATATGGAAGAAAAATATAATCATCAAGTTATGATGGAGAGTGGTAGAGAACATGGCTGTGAAAAATCCATCAATCACAAATCCATAGATTTGTGATGATCTAAGGTACCATATGATTGATCGGATATAAGATCACTGTGAAAACATGTTTGGCTTTAAATATCATTTCCCTAAAGTTGAGAATTTTGAATTAGAAGAAATACTTGCTTGATTTTGGTACAATCTCACTGTTGTTCATGCTTTGAACAATTTTCCACTACATCACTTAATGAAATGAAGTTGAATTTGTTATTTGTGAAGTGTTAACAGATCATGTGATTGAATGATGGGTCATTCCATTTGTTTCAAACAAAAGGTTAGGAAAAGATATAAGTCAATCATATGGTTAGATTAATCGTATATGGTTCCAAAAATGAACTTATACTTCATATATCGTACCGCTCAATAAAATAAAACTAGTTTCTGATAACTAGGGACTTCATATAGACCAGTGGTAGGCGATAAAGGCCAGTCACACTTCGGTTGTGGGTTAGATTCCCACAGCCTTGTCCGATGCGATGGGTTGTCGCCCATCCTACAGGTTGTCCTTTTTATAAAACTACATTACTATAACATCCCATCAATAATATCGAAAAAAGTTCTATCCTTAAACAATACTAACTTGTGTCTAACATAATCCATTCCCATCTTTAGGCTTATCAAAAATACTTCGGTCCAAGATCATAGTATAAAGAAAATTATTACTTGAAATGTCACATAACAATCACGTGAATGCCATCATTTATCCACCATATATCATAAGATATATCTTGTTGGTCAAATTACAAACATGTGAATACCTTAGTCATGTACTCTCTTGAAAAATGAATACCCATTTAACCTTAGTGAAAACAAAAATGCTGTCAAAAGTTAACTCTTTTCCACATACAAAAATCCCAATATTTCTATATACTCGAACCATGATATCACTTTGTCCTTATTTTAGTCATGAGCTCATGATTACTATTATATTATTTTCTCCTTATCCCTTCCATATGCACATTTCATCTCCTTTCCAAAAATATTTGAATCACTTTTCATGGTTACCGGTACCATAAAATTATTGAAAACCACAATAGACTAAAAAATATATTCCAATACACTATAAAAGTACCTCAACAACATTATTCTTGAATACCAATACATGAACACTTCAATCCATCATCTTCAATGATTGTCCTTGAATAAGTCCTTCCGTGATTTATAAGTAACTTTTTAGGTCAGGGCATTGAGTTGGGTAATGCCCATGTTCTCCACAAATAAGACATTGAACTCCATAACAGACTGTCACTTTAGGACCCTTTTCTCCACACAGATAACATATGTCCTTCCATTTGAGGTATTCCTCAAGGTTCTTCTTCCCTTCTTTAGAAATCTCAATCTTCCTTTATTTATGCTCCTCAACATGCGAACATGCATAAAAGTCTATCTTCCTCTTATTTGATGAATTAGGCATACCACTAAATTTCACCTTGTTAATCATATATCGCGATGATTGATTCGGCATAATCACAATATCTTTCTCTCTTGGCATTACGCAATTTTGTTTCTCATAGTCACCAATTTTTTCATTTGATTCAATGTTAACTGAATTCATTCTAGTTCCCTCCATTGACTAAAACACAAAAAGAATTCTGTGAGAGGCAAAATCATACAAGGAAAATAACATAATCAAGGGGGAGTACCTTCGACATCTAACATCTTAGGTTTAATTCTATGATCGTTAGTGAAATTCTAGGACTATAACCTATACGTATACTTAACCTTAGGGACATCCCTAGACATTCCTTAGAAATATCTCTAGGGATCTCACTAAAGTTCTCGCATCCTAATTTCCAAAGGTTGACTAAACCTTTCCTCTGATACCAACTGTAGAGACTTGAAGCCTGACGTACATGGGCATTACATTACTTTTTCGAAATACTTAATACATAACAAAAACAGACACAGAAGGACCGTAATAGTTTAGTGTCTTTGGAAACATGGAACGTAATCTTCTAATTGTGGTGAAAGATCTTAAACATCTCCCATAAAGATCTTCCACTTTTTGTTTCCTTACCTAAAACCTTTCTTTTAATCCTGGGAGAAAATAAAACAAAACATGGGTGAACTCAAATGCTCAGTAAGGGAAATAATGGATAAAAAGAAACAAACCATATACATTTGAACTTAAAAACATGAACATAACGTTTAAACATCAAAATCTTGAGCAATGACATAAAACATAGAAGAACATAAGGCATAGATCATAATGGAACAAAAATCATGATAATATAGAATGTGAATAAAATATGTAATTGTGGCATCCATTAATCACATGTAATGATTTCCATAGTAGCCAAGGCATTTCTTCCAAGACCATCTTAGTGGACAAATTATCTTTCTGAATCGAGTACACAGCTCGTTCCAGTCCTGTAATACTAAACCAGATTAACATACCGTTCCATCCATGTCTATCTCATGAGATGCCAATCTTTACCCAATGCATTGGAGGGAGATATACGTCCCACCCATCTCATAATGAAATAATTCTTAATTGTGCCACAAAATAAACATACATCATTCATAATAACGAAATAAATAAAATGGGTTTCATAGACATAATCTCATCATCAAATAATACATATAAAAGAAATGGATATCATTTCATAATAAGAAAAGTGAAACCATTTAAATCATATAGACATTATACTTGAAACATACACATATGAAATAATGTCATCATAGATGGAAAAATGGTTTTGATAAAACACTTGAAATGAATTCTTGAGGAAAATATCCTTTCTTCTTCAAAATCAATTTCTTTTCACAAAATGTCATGAAATTTTTAAAAGAAAGATATTTTTTTTGAAAATAGTCATGAAATATTTTGGAGGAAACTTCATGAAAACAAGGCTTTATAAAACCGTAAAAATTCTTTCATGCCGTATACGTTAAAAAAAATTCTTCTCGTACTTTTGTCGAAAAAGTCAAAAAGTACCTTGTAGGGTAAATAGAAGAAAGTTTTCTTCCATACCATTGGGTAAAAGTAAAAATGGGTAAAAAGGACTTTAAACATACATGAAACCATTTTTAGGAAACATGGACAATGATGATAACAATAACCCCAGTAAATACTTATATATAAGCAATCTCGGATAAAAATGAGATTTGCAGAATTATCCCTTACCTAAGGTCTGATTTGCTTCGTACGTATCCAAACCTCCTGTATAATGATTTAAATAATGTCATTGACTTATTACAGAATCATATTCATTGTTATTATATCATATATGGTTCACTTAGGACTTTACATTACCCGTTCTTTTGTAAATTCATGTTAAAGTACTGTTTTGGGTAAAATCATTTCATTTGTCGTTTGTGTTTTAACTTGTAATTATTCATATGATTACTTAGATCATGATTACATACATCCAGAATGTAAAAAATTATTTATATATAATATATATTTAGAATATACATATATATAATTGATCGATAAATGGAAAGAAATACACCGTTCATGGATACGGTAGGCCGTACGTACGCATGAACGCTGTTTTCATTTCCTTATTGAATTGAATGGAATTAAGTAGATGACATATATATATATAAATAAATCCAGTATCATCATTATGTCATATATTTCATGATTACTTTTTATATATACATTATAATCATTCTTGAATGGTTACCAGGGAGAGTGAATCTCATCGCGTCGTGGAGACGGTATTCCGTATGTACGCACGAGCGATGATATCATTCACATGATCATGGAATTGTATTAAAGTGTATGTATAATATTACAGAATCAATATCACTTTACAATAATCATATTTATTCATTACTTTCACCATTATACCCATCCATGTAAGGTGGTGGTGTAAAATTGATTACACCACGACATGGAGATGGTATTCCGTACGTACACACGTGCGGTGATTTCATTTTCCGTAGGATGGATTGATGGTGAAATAGGGTTGTTTAATTATTATAATAACATATCATTATTTGATTGATACTTATGTTATTACTTCATAATGAATCAAATAAATAAGAGGAATTGTAAGAAGAAATAATGTTGAAAGAATCGGTAATGGACATTACCTCTTCCTTGAAGCGCCTCATTGAAACCTAATCTTAGGGCACTAAAATTGGTTATTGAAGAATACCAGGACCTCTAAGATGTTTCTAGGTAAGTGGAGAAGAGAATTTTTCTGGTTTTTTTCGAGCTTGAAGGCTCAATGTGGTGTGATGAAGAGAGGGAGGAGGTTCCCTTTTATAAGGGAGGAGAGGGGCACCTTTGAAAATATAAGAAATATTAGTTTATATTAAATCCCAACCCCACATAAAAACTTCCAAAATGACTCATATCCAAATATTAGATGATATATGGTTTTAATATAATCAGCCAATAAAATTTATACATGTTAGGAATTTATTTTAAACATTATCAACTTGATTTATCCTTATTTAATCAATTTAATTTTATTTGTGGTAATAACATTCTAAATTTTAAATTATAACAAATAATTAATTATTTGTTGATAATTTTCCATAATTGGATACTTTATAACATTTTAGACCATATAAATTTAAATTTATAATTTTTAAATATTTTTGTTATATTTAAACAATTTTATAATATGATATTTTTATCAAATAACAATAGTGTCAATTTTGACACTATTCATTTACATGAATTTAAATAAAATACATACAGAAGATATGTTAGAACTAAAAGAATTAATAGATTCATAAACGGTCATATGTATCTATAAAATTAGTGGAGGACATTAAATAGTTCATATATTATGTATTTTATTATTTTTAAACAATTTATTTGGTTTATATCTTAATAAAATAATTACTACAACATTTTTGTATAATTATTTAATATACATATTTGTTGCATAAAAATTAAAAATAAAATCATATGATGAATATAAATATATTAAATTTCACAATAATACTTTTACTCGAATTTAGAATCTAAAAATAACAATATTTAAATTGTTATATTTATTACATTATGAAGGTGACATCTTTTGCGTCATTTAAAATAAAATAATATAAGTGTCATAATGGATTTTATAAGGATAAAAATTGTCAAATATTATACAATTGGATGATTATGGTTTAAATTTACATGACCAATAAGTTTTGGTCAGGGTTTTGTGCATTTTATGGTCACTATTAGTTTAATAAAAACTATATTCTTGATTTTTCACTAGATAAACAATTTTTGTATCACTATTGTGTCATAATTAATGATAAATATTTAATCCCTAAAAATTATAAATAAATTCATATGATGTATATAATTTTATTAAATTTTTGGATACTATTCATTTTTGATGTTTCATGAAGTTTATCACTAAATTAAAATTATTATACTAATAAGATTTAAGAGAGTGACATGTTGTCACTTTCTTTGGTATTAATAATAATTAACTTATTTTAATGGTCTAAAGTCCATAAAATGAATCTAATCCTACCCTTAGGTGGTATGGGTCTACTTTTAACCATCCAATAAAATTTTGGCATGTGTTAGGGTAATTTTATAATATTATATTTACCCTTAATTACCCGATTTACCTTTAACTATGGTAAATAAAATTTACCGTAGTTACTATTCATAATTCCAAAAAATAAAAAGTAATCTATTAACATAATTTGGACCTACTTATTCCAAATATGGAATCAATTTTACGAAATTCAATACACAAAATTTTCATAAATTAAATTAAAATTATTCCCGTTGTTGAAAGAAAACGGTTTTTTGTTTAAAACATTGTAAAAGATTGAATTGATTTAACCTACGAATTCAAGGTAAAATAAATGATAATGACATAAATTATATAAAATGGTAAAAATATATTCTATTAATACATTAAAACCATTCAATATTATAATTTAACCATATAAATTATTACAACGAAAAAAGTTGTTTCCAATTAAAATATAGCGTGTTTTTACCATTCATTAAAATATAAAAGTTATCAGAAAAATATCAAAAATATATCCAATGTAAATTTTTATATCCTGATTCAAAATAAGAAGTTTAATTTGTAAAAATAAATTTATAAACATGTCAAAAACTAGATTTAATGTGGGTGCGCAATCAAAAGGCGGCAAAACTACATTTTTTGAAAAATACTTATTTTATCCGAAAAATTTATTTTGTTCTTATACCATGTTCTAGAAAATGTGTAAGATGATTAATAATTTTATAAAATTTAAAATTTAGTTAATACTATTCATAACAGCTCATTCATAATAATATTATAATAATATATCATTATTTATTAAAACCCTGTATTGCGTACAACACACGCTATCGAGGAAGGTCGTGATTGCGTGTAATGCAATCCAATTCAGGGTTGCGTGTTGTGCAAGAATCCTTTATTATTTCGTATAACATAATCCAACCATATTTCATTTATAAATTAAATATATATATATATACACTTAATGTTGTGTAGAATGACTATTATAAAATGAACTTGAAATTTTTTGTAACACAATCTAAGAATAGTGTTGTGTATACTTCAAGCTAATACAGTGTGGCATATAGAACAGGATAATTTTGTTGTAGCATAAAACACATGAAATCAAATAAATTAAAAATAATACTTATCATAAAATATTGGGTTGTTACAATAAGCTACTATATACTCAGACTCCAATGTAGAATCAGTGAAAACCTACTTCTTTCAACTCTACTGACTCATATCTTCTATGTTGAGATAAAAAAATATCACAAATGGGACTTTAGATCACACAAATCTTTTTAAAAATTAGCACAGGTATAACCCATTATGATAAAATATTCTCCTCCTCCATACACTATGGAAATATCCTTAGTTTTCTCATATATATGAGGATAATGTTAACAATAATCAAATTCTATTCTCCTGGATGTACTAAATATCTACCTCTCATGCTCAATGAATAGGAAAAATAAATTCTATTACATAACATTCCACACATGATTGATAGTTTCACAAAAAAATTATGGGATATTACTCATTCTATATTTTTTATATTGTGTATGATAAAAAAAATAAAAAGATGTAAACCATATCATACTAGAACCAATTCCCTCATGCATTATTCCATGCTAAATATCATTAGTATATATTCAATTTATTTTATTTTTAATTAGCCCAATAAGCCTATTGGATATATCACAATTGGTCATTATTCCTAAAATTTAGGTTGTTTCACCTAAGTCCTTTATGGGGAACACTTGTGTAACATGTCCTTAACAGACTACAAGATTGGTATGTTGATAAACTGTGTAATATGTCATCTACATATAATACTAGGATGAAATATCATTCCCACTAAACCTATTTAAAACACACAACTCATATTCCTTTTTAATGAAACAAAATTATTTTATATCTTCATTGAATCGAATGATCATTGACTTGGATTCCAAGATCAATCCAGAAATGGATCTTTTCAATAGGAAAATATTTTTAGCATCACCTAGAGTCACAAACCCTTATGGTTGTTTCATGTAGACATATTATTAATGGTTCCCATTAATAAATTTTTTTTTGAAATCAATCTTCCAAATTTGAAAGTCATGTTAAGATATTAGAGAAACTAGCATTCAGATGGATCTAAACATGGAAACTAGGGAAAAAGTTTCATCATAGTCAATTCCTTGAAACTAATTAAATAATTTATTCTATATCATTTCTTTATCGGTATTCTCTTTACTATCCATGTCTAGTTTTCTCTTGAATACCAATTTTACCCCATGATATTTACAATAAATAGAAAATCAACATGATCCTACACTAGGTAATGATACATGGAATCCATTTTAGAATTCATGGATTCTTCCCATATTGGAGATTCTGAAATATATCTACCTATTTATAGGATTTAGGTTTATAATTATCAACAAAAAATGATTCATCATCATCATCTACTTGAAAACCATATCTCTATTTTTATGTTACCTCTCTAGTTCTCATATGTTGTACTTGTGTTCCAGGAACTACTTCTTAAACCAAGACCTGTGGAATCTATTATTTCTCCAACTCTTGTGTATCTTTAGAATCAACTTCACTAGATCCAATTTTTTTACGTGGTCCTTTTTGATTATATTGTCCCTCTCAATAAATAATTCTTGTGTTGAGATAATCAGTTTCTTGTATAAGGGGTTCTATAGGTAGTTTCCTTTTTTTTTTTTGCATTAGGACACCCAATAATTATACACTTTCTTATTGGGGGTGATAGTATTTTTTCTAATAAGGAATTAAAAAATTTTCAAACCCCCATACATGTGTATGTGAAAATATATTTTTATTTTCACTCCATATATCAAAAGTAATTTTTATTCCACATTACTTGGTACTCAGTTTAGTTTATATGTCAAAGTTTGTAATGTATATCCCTGAATGGATAATGGATTATCTAAATGAATCATCATTGACCATACCATTTCTAAAAATGAACAGTTCATCATTTCACTAACATCATGTCACTGTAGTGTGTAAGGTGTAGTGAGTGGATATAAAATCCCAAATTCCCATAGAAATTTTATAGAGTATTGCTTAAGATACTCACTACCTAAATCCAAACCAAGCTTCGTTATCTTCTTTCCAAGTTGATTCTATAATTTATTATTAAATTATTTAAATTACTCAATGCACTTGGAATTATACCTCATCATGTAGATATGTCCATATCTACTGAAGTCATCAGTAATAGTTATAAAGTCATAATGCCCACTTATATATTTTATAATAAATGGTCGATATGAAATAGTGTGTACCAATCCTAAATTAATTATGGACCTTTCACCGTATACATTGAATGATGTTTTGGACATTTTTCATTTAATATAAGAATGAAATATTTTAAGTGGTTTTAACACCTAATATTATATATAACCATCATGATATAAAATTACCAAATGATTCTCCATTACATAACCAAGGTAGTGATTCTATATATGGTTGTTATATGAGTTGTGTGAACATGATATTTTATGTATTCCCAATACTATTTTTCAAAATTTAATTCATAAATACCATTATTTATTTGTTCTATAATATTAAATATTTTTTCTATATAAAAGAAACAACTTTTATTTGAAAATAAAAAATAATAAAATCATATAATTATAGGAATGATAAATAAAATCATGTTCTTGGTAATAGAATGAACATAATAATAATACCTTAAAACCAATATCATTATTGCTGGAAATGAATGGTGGTATTCACCAATGGATATAGAATCCAAACTAAAACCATTTGAAGCACACTAATCCACTTATCCTATAGAAATAATTCTCAGTCTACTTGGTTCTAGAATTTGGATACAGATGTGATCACCACAAGTCGTATCTAATACCAAATGTGTAGACATTGAAAGATTAAACTCGATAATGAAAACACCTTTAGATTCCACTATATTCTAGGTGGATTACTTCTTCTAGTTCCCTTTATTGACACATGAAAAACATATTTCCTCTTTTTTATTACCATACCATTGGATCTTCCTCTTCTTGGAAGGATGGTGCTCGAGAGCTGTAGTCATTTTCTAAGTATACTTCCCATTTTCCTTGTTCTGACTTTTTTGATTTACTATAAGTACCATGGGTTTTATAAGACCCATATCGATATCCACTTTGTGAATCCATGTAATAAGTTATGAAAATATATTTTCCTTATTTATCACATTATTATTAACAATAAAACCGGTGAAGTGATTGGGATTTGAGTAAATTATGAGATCTATACATAACTCATTATAGAATTTAATCCCTAATTTGTCTAAGCATTCAATATATCTAATAATATTGATTACATGAGGCCCATATGGTGAAAAATATCAAAGATTAGTTGTGAACATCACATTATATATTTCATACATCTCCTGTCTCACCTTTCTTGATAGAGATGTATAAGGTGATACATTTTTCTATACACATCCATGTATTCATGTTACGTCATAAGATCATTGTTCATGGATGATATAATGAAACACTAAACATAAGTATAATTGTTCAAATGTTTATCATATAGAGATACCTCTTCCTCACTAACTTCATTACCACACGAATGAGGCATAGTTTCTTCCAGCACATATAATTTCCAATCATGGAATATGATAGAACGTTAACACCTTTACCATTCATGGAAATCTATGGCTGTTAGAATGTCATCCTTCTCAAGTATGGATCACAACGATATTATTGAATTCATTTTTTTCTATTTCTACAAATAAGATGACAATAGTTTTAGTACTTTATTTGATAAAATTAGACAGATAAATTAACATTATATTTATCAATCTCTTATTATTTTCTAAAAACCTAATATTACTCACCATTGGCTTCGAAATATCCTATTTCATTGAAATTGTTGTGTAAAAAATCCATATTCCAATTATAATCATCCTAACATTATATGGCCAGGAAAATTCAATGGTTTTATGTAGGAATTTAAAATAAAAAATATATTTACTCTTATTTCCTTAGTATATTGAGTGGAATACCCAATCCTAAAATCCTTAAAATGGATCCCTCAACTTTTTATTATTATTTAAATTAATTTCTCATTTGGCAATCAACCCTTGATGTAAACTATGTTATGTTTACCCAAAACATCATTTTAGAATTCCCTAATAATTTAAAGAACCCCATATTTGGCTACTCAGGAACATTGAGATGTGGTTTGATTTTGACTAAAGTAGTGGATGACTATACCGACTTAATATATATATAGTCAAGGGATTTTACCTTTTATGTGTAAATTTATAATGAATATCTTTGTTAGATGGTTTTTAATATTAATTGTATTTACATAATTTATTAACCATTCATTAGATAATATTTACATATAAGGCAATTTATTTTAATTATATCTTGAATGATCATTAATTCATTAATTCATGTGATCATATAAAAACATCCATAATAAAAAAACAATGCAACTTGAGTTAAGTAAAATAGTAAAGTGGTATTATCATGAGCTTTTACTAATAGTTTGTTTATCTATCATATGATAAACTAACCATCAGCCTAGGGAAAACACCTTGACCCAATTACGGTTTGTGTTTCTGTTTTCCACCTATCCACCTATATATCGTTTTTGGATTTGTATTTCTATAGATAAAAAGATGAACTACCTCCATTAGATTGGGATCTCCATCCATTACATATGCTTTTAATCAAACACAGGTGAGGGGATACAAAGTATTGGGTAGGGTATTACAAAAAAGAAACAATGGGCACGTACGCCCATAAACAATGAGAGGATAGATGACACACATGCCAAAATATTAATTTTATAATAAATTAAATGAAACCAATCACATATAATGGCCTAATATAGGCTCATGATCATTCACATGCATGTAAAAAAATTGACAATTAATAAAATTAACATTCAATTATAATAATTATTAAATAAGATATATTTTTCTTGAATCAATTAATTATATTCTTTAATTATTAAATTATTTTGTCTTAACAATTATTTGAATTTTTATATATATTCTCATCCAATAGGATTTTAAACATTTTAAATAAATTTATTTAAAATTAATTTTTTACAAAAAACGTACCTTGGAGGAAACGTGATGAGTACCCATCTTTACTACCAAATATTTATTATACTTGTATAAAGTTTACTCATGATACATGTGTCATACATGATAAAATAATACAATTTCAATATGTGTACTATCAACATAATGATCACACAATTTATATTCTATTTACATAGAATGTTTTTATTTTATATGCATAGAGTAATAACCGTAATATAAATTATAAATTATATGTAGATAGGAAAATTAAAAAAGAATTTATTAAACATTTATTTATATAAAGATCCAATCACACGATATGTCATATAAACTTAATGATAACATGCATGTACATATTGATAAGGTTCTCATAGTATAATAAATTTATTTTAATTTTGTGTATTTTGGTAAAATTACACAGTGTGTACATTGGATCTATAAGGCATGTATATTTTTCTCACCTTCTATCCATAACCCACACCTAGTGAATTGGTGTGCAATTGTGGCATGGAAAATACTTGAGTATATAACATGTACATGGGATTCACAGTGTGTGTTATCTGAGTTACGTGGTCCCCAGTCCTGTAGGATATGTAAGAAGTTACACGACCCACCTATGACTAGTGGATAACACAACATGTATAGAAGTTACACAACATGTACTACTGATGAATATGTTCTATGCTAGCTCGTCCAACATGTGGTGTATAATTATGTTCACTGCATGTAATAAATTAACAAGCATTGAATTAATCCTAAATTAATTAATGGTTCTCTATGCACTAGAACACAACATATACTTATGGGTTACATAGAATTTACTCTTGTATTATCTCCCTAGAATCTTGAACACCTATGGTTGTGATATTTGATATTATGTCATTAATTAAATTAATAAATTTGATCTTATTTATGAGAAACAAAGAGGAAGAAAGAAGAATCGTAATAGAAATATAATGAATGATTGAAATTGAATTGAAAACTATTTAAAAATTCATAAATCAATCAATGATCTTTAAATAATTATATATATTTATGTTTCCCCTATGATACCACATTTAGGATCTAGGTATTGTGGAAGCATGTGATGGTTCATGCCCAACTTTTCATTTTTTTCCTGATTGGTGGTTAATCTGAGATTTATAAGATGATAAATTCCATGATCAAGAGAATCAAATTAAAGACAATATAAAATGGATAAACATTGGAATCAAATTGCATGATCTCACAAATTATGTATAATAAATTTAATCAATTAAATAATTTAAATACATGAAATTTTTGCATTGTTGATGGATTCGAAAAGGAATATATGTCATACCATCATTGCATTGTAGGAATCAAGATTAGATCCCCTCTAACGGTGATCCACACATGGTCCAAAAATTTCATAACACTTCCATAATAATATATGACTTCCATCATGGTAAATCCTATCAAATACATCATTCACATTTGATTGCCCTGAGAATCGATCCCAAAGGGTTATCACTGATCTCTCTAAACTCGAGAGTGGAAGGTGGGGGATGTTCACACTCCATTATTGATAGTGTTCTTGGAGAAGGTAACTCTCTAAGGATTGAGATCATTCTCTATATTTCATTGTGAATAAAAAAACTAATTTTCTCCCTTAAGAAATACATTAATTTGTTTTATAGATCGCTAGGTATAGAAATTAAGAATTTCACAAGTGTCATTTATTTTTTATTTAATCCATACGGAACCCCATATCTATCATAATAATTATATTATTAGTATTATTATTATTTCATGGAATGCACTATATTCATGAATAAAAATTAAATATTATTTATCCAAATAATAATCAATATATATTATTCTTCATTGGAAAAATAAACTATGTCCTCTATTCCTCCAAAAAAATTATCAAGACTTGAATAATAACTATTTATATAACAAATAAATATAATTTCATTATTCTACATTAAATAAATAAATAATATATTAACTAAATATAAATTAAATATTTTATAGATATTCTATTCACATGACATTCTCCCAAATATCTTGTTAGAGAATATATGTGATTATGAAAAAATGAATAATTATTAAACTAATGGATGGAATAATAATTATTCAACTAGTTAAATAATAAATAATAATATATTCTTTAACTATGATTCTCAATACACTTATAGTGCGACCCTATAGGCCTCTTTCTTAGTGTCATTAGGATAAGAAGTCTATGGTCCACGGTTAGTATCTAGGAACATGTAAAGGTAGAAATAGAGAAATAATGTAATTTTTCAAGGACTGAATACCTCATATGGATTCTTACTATGTAACATAAACCCATTATTGAAATATCAAAAATTTAGAAGGTTTAATGTTGGTTCTGTTATCCTATTTTTTTGATGTCTCATTCTTTGATTTTAAAGAAATTAAACATTATTATAGAAAACCATATCCACAGATTTATTTATCCTATATCATTTCCATCAAATTTCCAAAGATAACAACTTCCATTAAAGAACTGAAGGTAAAAAACTTTTCTCTCAATATTCATAAATGTAATATTACTTCTAACACACCCAAAATATCCTAGCACACTATAAACCTATGTTGTCATGGTTTAAATCAATATATCAAAGTGCTTGACTTATAAAAAAATTAATAATTATCTTAGTTTCTAAGGATCAATATACACATCCATATATATGAACACCCAATGAAACATATAAATGTCTAGTTCCTTCTTGAGGGTCTTATTCTCATAGTATCCTACCTTGGATATTACCAAGGGAGTGCATGGAAAGAAGGTGCCCCAATGTCCTATGAGTCTCCACCCATAAAATCTTTTATCATTTGTGTCCCTTAAATGACTTCATATAGATATAGAACATATATTTAAGAATACTATCATGGAACTTCCGGATTCTCATCATAGTGGGGAATTTCTATAATCATTCAAGGAGGAAGGTACTCTTTGGAAATTATCATATACTGCATGATTCAGAATAACAATCATGATGTAGAGAAGAGTTTATTGAATCTAAAAAAATTAATATAGGTTATCATAATGTTAACATTAGTTATTTATATGGAACAAAATCCAACATATTATTTACAGTTGCTAATTAATTATATAATGTAGTGATATTTACTAAAAAGAATTGATAAATTCATGTAATGATTAACTTATAACTATTATTGTATGCAGATTGAATTCTGCAAATCATATAAAATTACTATAGGATACTAAATAATCAATTCACTATTAAAAAAATAATTATTGGTGTTTGTTCATTAACCATGTTAATATTATTGAATTATTAAATACTAATTATCATGTTACATTTTTTATTTCAAAAGAGCCTATACCCTAGTGGTAGAGGCTCCTTCTTGGAATCCAAAAGACCCATGATCAAATATGGGTAGGGGTGGAATTCTTGAGTGCTGTAGCAACACTATAACATGGTACTGTAGAAGTGGAGGTATTATAGCAGAAGAGGTACTATAGCAGTGGAGGCACTGTAGTGGTGGCGGTACAATAGCAGGTACTGTAGCAGTATGGGTACTCTAACAAAACTGTTCACAGAAGGGCACTTTGGGCCAAAACATTCTCTTTCAAGCCTCATATTTTGGCCACTTGGACTTGGGCCTTTGGGATATGTAATTTGTAAGTATTTACCCAGAAAAAAAGAGAGGTATTTTCATTAATAATTAAATGAGGATTCATACCCAAACATTAAAAAAGTGACATTACAAATTGGATATCCGAAATCTTGATAGAGAAATTCATATAAATTATACAAAGATAAGAGAATATAATACAAAAAATCATTCCTCATGATAATTGACTGATTATAATTCAAATATTAGAGTAGGAAAAAATTTAATAGTAAAATCAAATTTAAACTAAAAAACGCTCACCAAATTAGGAATAGAAACAATATTTCAATGAAAGAGAGAAATAGTAAGTGACCATAAGTACATATTAAATTGGATTAAATTTAATATAAGTGGACTCATGAAATTTGTTAATGAAAATTAAAATGAATTAGATAATAGATGTGTTTTAAATGTAAATGAAAAAAATATTCCCTGGCCATATGAAAATTAAAAACCACAAAATCCCAATAAAGGAAAATTAGATAAGAAATGAGATAAAGAATAGAGAAAAACTAAACTTGGATGATGGAAACTAGTGTTTTATTTTAAGGATGTAAACTCATGAAAGCGTACCAGACGAATGAAATCATAGGGAGAACTAGAAAACTGATCCATCATAGTTCCCATAGTGGAATCTCTTAGATCAAAATAGTTATCAGAATGATGAAAATTAAGGGAGTAGTGGTGATAATAAATTATATTTTGAAATTCAGAATGTAGTAGTAGTTACTTAAAATTAGATCTCAGAATACAGACTACCAGGGGTAGTAAGAAATTTAGATAAGTAATAACTTATAAGATCAAATGAAAATTGGTTAATAAAAACACATAAGTATAATGGTAAACCCTAATTTAAATAGAGACTATAACATTTATAGTTGCCTGAGGATGAATATATTAGGATATGAAGAGGATTCAAGGAGGATGTCAATAGATGGAGGCGGGGTAGAGAGGGGAATTAGGGAGAGGGATCGACGGAATGTGTAAGATGTGGAGAGGGGAGTCAAGGAGGGATTTTGGGAGGGAGGCACAATGGATTGGGGAAGAGATATAGAGAAGGGTGGATAAAAAATTAGTGGGGAATGGGGATATGTGGAGACTACTGGTTTCATCTAGAGAAGCTAAGTTTCCTATATAAATATATAATATAATAAAATGGGAGAATATAATAAGAATGACGAAAACATCAATAATGATTCAAGTATATTGTATTCTCTCCCTGACTTTAATATAAATCCCAAAATCCCTTCATTCACCAACAACCTCCCATCACTCCCCTCTTTAAGCCATACCTATAGAGGCATCAACAAGGGGAAGATGGTTCATCTCTCATCAAAACCATAAAAATCAAGGATATAGTGCAAGATAATCGTTAAGGAGTAAATAATCCCCATCCCAGCACCATAGGGTCCCCATTGTCAAGAACCTAATACCTTGTCAACTCAAAGTCACCTTTACACATCCACATCCATGTTTTGGAATTGAAAACCTCACACATCAGGTTTATAGACAAACCATCACCCCAACACCTTGCTATGATAAAAATCATGTTGGTGTAAACCCTAGATTGTTTTAGAGAATAGTGGTTCCAATGTTCTTATAGAACCTCAATTAAAAAAATATATAGGTGTTACGCCTCTAATAAAAATAGTTGCATGTTTCTCGGAACTAGAGTTTCTATTTTAGGATAGGATGATCACCACATACAAAAAAAATGAAAAAAAGAAAAGAAATGAAAATAGAAAAAAAAAATGTGTTAGAAATAAAAATATAACCAAACATAGTTTGGTTTATAAGGGAGTGTAGAGTGGTTAAAGTGGAGTGTTAGGTCAGATGATTTAAATCCATACACAACAGTCGAAAAGTTTTTATCATGTGCAAAGGAAACCATACCAGGATATCCCAGATGGTTTCTTGAGGGAAAAGTTGGTGATGTTGTGCTTCCGTCTTGCCATCTACCATAGAATATTCTGTGAAAAAATCTAAGGGGAAGAAATATATATGTTTCTGCATATAGATGTGATCATGTATTGATCATGGGTTGTTTGTTTTAAGATCTAGAACATGTGTGAGGAGGGAAACCTACATGTCCGAGTTCTATCTTAATGCCACCTCATATCTCTAATCTCAAGCATAATCTTATTTAGTAAACCCATAGATTCTATTTTTTATTAATGTTTTTTAACTTTATTAATGATATACTCTATTTAGTTATACTATTAAATGTTTTATTTAATAAATTTTTCTTATAAAAACACTTTTTTTCTTTTGTTCATATCCTCACATATAATTTTAAATAACAAATTAGCAATCCTTATCTAATTAAATACCTAAATAAAAATTCCATTTTAAAAATTAAAATATATATCTAGTCTAGATAGAATAAAAATAAATAATTATTTAAATTTAATTTATTTTAATTTAGAATATAAATGAAATTTATAATTACCATGTGACAATTAATTTTTTAGAATTAATATAATAAAATTTATCATTACTTTTGTAATAATGATTTTTTTCTATAATAAGCTAGAATACCCAACCATTTCTACCACGTTATATCATTTTCATGGACCCTTCGATCAATTTGATTTGTTCAGATTCCACTAGAACATTACAACCAATGAAACTAGTAACCCATGTTCCACTAGAGCAGTCAAAGTACCAATGTTTTGATGGAAGCTTAATTGCATAATTAGACTAGAGTTCCCTATATTGAATAAATAGCCTCACATTGGTGAAAACCAGAGTTTATAGTTCATAGGAGGATGACCACCACCAAGAAAAAAGTGGTGGCAACACAAATAATTAAAAAATATACTTAAAATAACCCATTAATTTTAAATACGCGGACTAGAATGAAATATCACCCTACCTGAAAACAAATTTTATGAATAAATTTAAAATATTTAACAAAATATGTTATTATTATTATTATTAAAAAATTTAATGATATATTCTAATGGTCGTAATCCCTTTATTAAAAAATAATGAATGTATGAGAAGATGATGGGGCAATGCATATTATGACACACCCTCATCAAAAAATAAGAGATATAGGAAACCATGTTTTTTATTTCCCTCTAAAGCCTATATTTTTAGTGTATCAGTATATGCCTCATGGATGGAGACATCACCTTCATATTTTGGGTTTCTACGGAATCTCACAATCATCATCTAATGATGAGTTAAAAATATTTTCCAAGATGGAAAAAATATTTCATTTGGTCAAAATTCTTAATATGGAACATCAACTCTAAATGATGGATGATTTCAAAATTTTGGGCCTTCTCCTCCACATTGCATGACATTATAGGAGTGAAGTAAATAAAGTATGTGAAATGATAAAAATAATAAGACACTGGCTTTGATCCTATCTAAAGCTCCATAAATGTTTGATGATGTTATAACATCAGTCTATCTAAGAAGGACTCCTTAAAGAGGAGACCATTGAAGGCCTCCCAAGTAACACCATCCTATTTTACTACATGGTTCATAACACCCCACAACCTATCAATGGATCCTTGAGGCATGAAAGAATACATATTTACCAATCGATCATTTGGGGTCTCCACTAGATCAAATAACCCCTCAATGATATCAATATTTTCCTCAATATCCTCCATGATTCAAATTCCATTGAATGTTGGGAGTTGGTGAAGATCCATTTCCTAGGTGTAATATACAATTATTATAGAAAGACATCCACCTTGAATATGAATAATTTAGAATAATCTTGGTTGTATCATATCTATGGCATGGACAACTAGAATTGGTAGTAGATAATTATTAATTATATCATTCTATCCATTTGATGGTGGAATTAGAGAACTCTCTATAATGGGAGAATTTTGAAAATATTTCATAAGTTTTCTTATTATACATCGTTTTGTCCGTATTATCTATAATACAAAAAATCAATTAGAAATCCTATAGAATTTTACTTAAGACATAGACTCAAGAAGATTATAGGTGCATGGAAGGTATTTCTATAGGAGACATATCCTTGCTGGTTTCCTATAACAACCCGACATAAACCTCATAGCACTACCCAGGGCTTAATCTTATTTCTCTATACATTCACATTACTCATAGTAGTATATAGAACAATTGTTACTATCATGTTAAAATAATCCAAATGTCAACACAATATATCATAGAATCCCAAGGAACAAATCAAGATAATTAATTAATTGAACGTACATACAAATAAAACAACACACATATGACATGTAATCCTACATGCGAAGTCATGATTTATCAACACACCCAAATAACATAAAATGTAACAATACAACATATATAAGTTTAACATGAAACCATAAAGTAATGACTATAAGAACCATCCCACCACTGGTAACTTGGTGGTTCATTTCACATGATCTGAGCCTCATGTTGTAATGTCCATTATTTTATATGTAATTTATTTAAAATAAATATTATAAAACTAGTCCTAATAATTCAAATCATTATATAGAAAATTTCATTTAAAATAATACCCTGAATCCGACTTTGATACAAGAGTACATATTGCAGGTCAATGAAACTTATTATGCTAAAATTAAACTAGAAAAAAACATCAACAACAAAAGATGACATCCTCCAACAAAAAAACTTCAAGCCCCTTTTTTTGTATCAACCATAAGTATAAAAACACAAAAAAAATGATGGGAGTAGGGATAGAAAGTATCAGAAAAATAAGAACCATCCTTGAAAGATAAAAAAACATGAATGCGTTAATTTTCATCATTTAAATGTTCTTAAAATGGTATTTATAGGATTTATTATAGGAATAATAAAAGAAATAGTCATTAAATGTTTTTTGGAACTATTATATGAATGAATATTTATATACATAGTCTAAATAATAAATTATGATTTTTTGAGGAAATATATAACATTAATACAATTTTTAATTTATTTCAAAAAATTTAAAATCAATATATATGTAACTAAACTATGATAAATAAAAATAATAGATGGTTTAAGTATTTGTAAAGTGTCTAAAATAATTGTAAAATTATGATAGAAATAAAATATCTTAAAATAAAAATATTGTTAAATTAACTTAGTATAAAAAATAGGTTAGATATTCGAGCTCGCTAAGGCCAGCTCGATTAACCAATATCGGAGCTAGGCTCAACCACGGGTTGAACCAGCTGAGACCAGCCACATGATGACAAAGGGTGAGTACATATGACCTATAAATACTATCTGTGGGATAGAATAGACCCCTCATAGCATGCTCAGGTCAGTGCATAGCACCCACAGGTATGTCGGCAGGCTAGTGCATGGAGGATCAAACCATGTGGAATCTTTGAGTAGTATTCTAGGTGTCGATCCCCCAGTTCCTTGGTTCTTACTACTATCAAGATAAGTTAAAATATATAGAAGTGGCCAAATGTTCGAGTGTTTGATGTGGGATTTTGGAGTTGCATGTACTATTATTCTATTAAAAATATAAATTTATGTCATGATTCATCTATTCCATTTAATTCCAGACATCTATTATTACTGGGGTTATTCTTCTTCCTCAAACATGACATAGATAACCCAAAAATTAGCTCTTTTTTCCTTAAAAATGTCTATGTTTCCTTGAAAATATGCATAATCATGCTTAATGTCAGCTAAAACCTTCATTAGATTCTTCCTTTGATGAGATGCCTTTAAATGTTCAAACTACTAAACAATCGAAATGGACCTGAAAAATATTCTATCTCACTACTCGATGTATCTCATTTATCCTTCATTATTAAGTGAAACCCCACATCAAATTCATAGCCCATGTCACATGTTATTTTTAAATCTCCAAATACATTGTGAATTTCAAACTGGAGGCACGTTCATGTTCCAGAAAATCTTCTCGAAGAAGCTCAACGGACTAATTAAAACAACATAAATGCATACATATATTCATATATATATATATATATATATATAAGAGATAACAACATTTAGTAAAATAGATCCCCAATAGTACGTGCTAAATCTCCAATTTTCTATGGATTTTCCTATTCAATAAACATAAGTGTATATATATATATATTCACTGTCATTTTTACCAATAATAACATTTTTAAAGAGTTTCCTTAATATATATATATATATGTAACCATATTTATTATATCTTTTTGATCAACAATCTAATATTTCTCTGCAGTTAAGAGAATTCACAAACTCTATATTTGGATTTTATAGGGTATTAAGTGTATAATATCTGGATATAGATCATGAAATTAATATTTTATATAGGTATAATTATAAGGATATTACCAAAAATACACATTTTTAAATAGATGATTATTCTACCATATATATAAATATTATTTAAATATAAATAAATAATGGAAAAATGATTGTATAAGCATTTTTCTATCTAAATATATTCACAATATCAACACCATTTTGAAATGGGTGTGGAAATTAGAGAGATAAAGAGAGAGAAATATAGTAATATGTTTATATTCATTATAAAAGAATATCATATATAGTATTAAGGTAAGAGAGTCCATTACTTGCAAACTCTTATGATTCAAATTATGATATACATATGGGTGTGTCTGTTTATTCAAAAATTTATTATGAATTTAGTACAGGAGTTATATTTTTAAAATTACTATTTTAATTAAGGGTATCTGTTTCTAAAAATATCCTAGATTTTAAAAGAAATGCCTCTATTTTAGTGTATTATGATTTTATGTATTATTTTAATAAAACAATCATTTTATATAAGGAATATTTTATTTACATGAATTCTATTCCATTCTTGATTTTTAAAAACTTTTTAAAAGGAATCATTTTATTTTAATAGTGTTCTATAACAATTATTATAAGGGAAAGTGTTTATTTATTTTCTAAATTTTTTTATTTAATACATACTGTACTATATTTTCAAATACACTTTTAAGAATATATTTTTTATGAATTTTATTTAAAAATTCTCAATAATTTTTTAAAGATATCAGTTTGTTTTAAGGTTATAATTTTATTTAGAAAATATTCATTAAAATTTATCGATGTTACTAATATAAGTTGGTATGTACATTCACAAGGTATTTCATCACAATTCTATAAATTTTATGATAAGCATATTCCTATGTGTTATACCTTCTTTACATGAATTATAAAAAAATACTAATTATGAAATATGAATTTCACCTAACCTTTATGGGTTTTTCATAAAAGTATCTTGTTATAAGTTTATGTGATATAAAATTATTTTCTCTAGAAAATAATTTGAGAATGTTTTTAAGGGATGTTTTTAATGGATTATATGAGACAGAATGACCATTTAAAAATAATTTGTTAAAAATATAGCACTATGATATCGTATGTGATGATAGGGAATGGAGTGATCCCATAACCTCAAGGGGAATTTCTCCCATAAGTGATACTTATTTTGGTTTCATTTATTTTTAAATGTTTTCAAGTATAATTATGTTCCATAAAAGATATTATATTAAAAAAATTATTTTAATTATTTTAAAGAAGAAATCCAATAATTTTTTATGTTTATTATATTTTTAATTTAAATTTTCTTTCAAATTAATATTTATTTTTTATGAATTTTAACAATATATAATATAATTATATTTTGAAAACCCTAAATCTATATTTTGGTAAATTATTATTTATATCAAAAACCATTACAATGAAATTTTATGCTCACCCAATGTTTTGAAATTATTTTTATAGAATCATTAGAAGTTCTAATGTTTTTTGTTTTCATTTATAGAGATTTCTGAAGTGAAGTCAGCTATTTGTTAATAATGTTTTTAAAACTGGTTATATTGAGAGGTTTTACATAAGGTTTAAAAAACTAGAATGAAAAGATCCTCACGTATATAAACAATTATATATTTTCCAATATGTTTTTATTAAAAAAATACTACATGTATTTCGAATTAGCCACAAGAGTATAGATCTAGAGTTGTCACATATTTAGTTTCATAGGAATGGTTAGTTTACATTGTAGATTATGACATTTTAATTTGAGGATAATATAAGAATTAGATGTTTATTTTTATGTTTTAGGTAATTAAATTCTACATTATTCTTAATTATATAAAATTTTTAGAAATTTTAGTTTTCCTAATTCATTAAATGGAAATTCAGAATTTATTTATGTATGGAGAATGAATAAGGATGGAATAGTGCCTTTAATGGGGATAAATGTTACATCTTAGTATTTTAGTGCATAATTTATATTTTAGAATAAATTTTATATAATATGTCTTGATAATTCAAATTAGAATAGAGTACAATTTTTTAAAATAAAACCCAGACTCAAACATTAATACAAGAACACAGATTACAGGCATCTGAAAATAATTAATCTGAAATTATACTTGTAAAAACAATCGACAATAAAATAGTATAGGCTCTAATAAACCTTAGTGCTGCATTATTTTATCCCCGTTTATTTTGATGTTCCATAAGTTGAAACACACTAAATAATATTAGAGTAAGGATGTAGAGTATCTGAAAAATGACAACCATCCTAGGAAAAGGAAAAATTTAGAATGAATTGAATTTGAATCTTTTAAATGTTTCTAGAAGGTTATATATAGAATAAAAATATTTACACTAAAATAAAATAGTCCATAAAATATTTTAAGAAATTTCATTTGATTAAATATTTATATACATAGTTGAAATCAAGATTTTGATTTGTGGTGAAATTATTTAATGTCAATAAAATTAGTACATTAAGTCAAGAAAAATTTAAAAAAAATTAAGTAACATAAATGTGATAAATTAAAATAAAATCAGTTTGAAATTTTTGTAAACTATCCAAAATAAATGTAAACATATCATATATATAATATATTATAAAATTAAAAATAATAATTTATATAGTATAAAAATATTTCCAAATATGAAAGCCTTCTAGAGAAAACACAATCAAAAAATAGGAAATAGGATCTACCAAAGGAAGATACATCCTACACCAACCACATGGAGGAATTTGTTGGGAACATAGTGCTCATAATAAGAATCCATGTTCTGTAATTGAGAATGCATATCACACTTGTGTGGGTGCATAACACCTGTAGGTATTCTGATGGTCCAACTCATGGAAGCCTGACCCATGTAGAATGTGTGAGTAGTGTTCCAGGTTCCAATCCCATGATGACTTGGAACATATCACTATCATGAGTAGTTATAATATATTTATGTGGCTTGATCGATGAATGTTTGATGTCAAATTTGGTTGTCTCAGGTATTGTTCCCATATTAATAACACACATTTATATAACAAGGCATCTAATTTATTTAATTCCAACCACCTGATCTCACTGTGAATCGTCTTCTTCCTCACACATGACCTAGTGAACCCTGACATTATCTCCTTTTTCCATTTGAAGTTGTCTTTATCCTTGAGTACATGTACATTCACACTTGATTGCACTTAAAACCTCCGCTGTCATCTTCCTTCGACGAAATGCCTATAAGCCATCATGATAGAAAAAAAATATAAATAGATCCTTCTCATATTTATTGTCCATACTTGACATCTCTATTCCTTTCTTCAATATTTAGTGATAACCTACATTGAATTCATGGCCCACACTGCATCTTATTTTCAAATCACCAAATCCATTATAAATTCAAAATTGGAGTCATTGGTGCGTTCAAGAAAATATTCATGAGGTAGCTTCTTAGTATAATTAAAACAATATATATACATATATATATATATATGCACACACACATATATATACAATTTATGATCACATTTAATACCAAATATCACTAACTGTACATTCCAAATCTCCATGATTGTTAGGATTTTCAATTTCAATCAACATTAATATATATATATATATATACAGATTCTCCATCATTTTTAACAAGTAGGACCTTAAATAATTGTTTCTATTATATAAATATAAATATTTAACCATTCTTATTAAATATTTTTTATCATCATTCTAATCTTTATTCAAATGAAGGAGGAATTTTGAACTATTTATTTGGATTTTTTTAGCATGTTAAATGGATAAGATCTAGATATAGTTCTTGAAATTAATATTATATATAGGTTTAATTATAATGATATTTAAATAAATATCTATTTTTACATTGATTTATATTCACAAATACATATCCATGGCATTTAACTGTGAAAAAACATAGAAAAAATTTTCTATATGATTATTTTCCTTCCAAATCTATTCATCATGTGAATTCCATTTAGAAATGGGTGCGGAAAATAAAAGAGAGAGAGAGATAGATACTCATTGTTATATATTCCATAAAGAATAAGATCTTATGCAGTATTTAGGTAAGGTAATCATATATTTTCAAACTCCTATATGTAAGGACACTATGATATAATATAATATTTTAAGGAAGCCATCATTTTATTTTAGGGAAGCTATGTTTTCAAAAATTATATTCTGTGTTTGTTTCTTAAATACTACTTTAAATAGAATGATTTTGTTTTAATAGTTTTTAAAAACATTATGATAAGTTAAAGTGTATTTATTTTCTAACAAATATAATCTTGTTAAGAAATATTTAACTCTATTTTCAATTCCCTTTTTAAGAAACTAGTATGTCATGAATTTGTTTTACTAATTTTTATGTGGGTTTTAGAGTTATCAATGGGTTTTAAAGTTATCATTTTATGTTTAAAATGTTATTTAAAATATATTGATGATTTTTGAATAAGTTGGTATGGTCATTCACTATGTATTTTATTAACCTTCCATAATGTTTTTGAAAACGAATCTACCTATGTCTTATTCCATCATGATATGAAATCTAGTAAATTATTAATTGTGAAATATAGATTTCTATAAACCATTATTGAAATTTATTAAAAGTATATTTTTTTTAAGTTTATGGGATATGAAATTATTTAATCTATAAGATAATTTATTTAGTTTTTGAATGCATGTTTTTAATGGATTATTATGTGAAAAAACTGACCTTGAAAAAGTTTTTGATTAAAAATTCTACACATGGGTATCATATTAGATGATGAGGAATATATTAGTTTCACGACATTAAGAGGAATTTTTTCTGATAACTGATACTTCTTGTGGACACATGGATTCTTTTCTATGTATCATTATGATCCAAAAAATATATTATTTTCAAAGTAAATATTTTGAATTTTTTTCAATGAGGAATCCATTTATTTTCAATAGTTATTATATATTTAATTTAAATGGTTTTTTAGATTAACACATTTTTAAACAGTTTTTAAAAGTATTTCAAATGATTATATTTTGAAAACCCTAAAGCTATATTTTGGAAAATTATTAATTATAGAAAATGATTTAAATTTGATAAATTTTTTTAAAATTAATATTTATGTTATTTATGAAAGTATTTTAAACCCGGTTTTACACCCCCTTACTTGGAAATTTTATACTCACCATATGTTATAAAAATAATTTATATAGTCTATGTAGAAGTTCTAATGGTGTTTGGTTTCATTTAAGGAGCTAGATCAAGTGAATTCAGTTAGTTTTTTCTAACATTTTTATAAAACTATGAAATATTTTAGGGTTTTCCTAATCCTGCAAAATCTAGACTGAAAATATCCTTCGGTATATAATGTATTGTGTATTATTTGTAACTTTTTATAGAAATATTATATATAACAAGTTTTTAGAATTCAATTTAGGAATGAGGGTCTTGAGATGCAACACATGTACTCTATATTTTTTTGATACATTGAATGCATGGACATATTAGGGATTAAATTCTTTAATGAGTTTCACATAGATATCATACTTTCTACACTACCCAACTACTTCTATATTTTTTATTTAGTTCTAACATGATAAATAACGATAATATACTTTCCAAACATCTAATTATGAATTTCCCTGTTTACAAGGACAAGGAAGTAAGAAACCAACAAATTTTATGTTGAATAAGAAAAGGATGAACAAGGAAAAAGGGGATAAGACTCATAAAAAGTTTAAATCTGTCGAGAAACGTACTTCTAGGAAAATAAATATAGTGATGCATGGAAAGGAAAAGGAATAAGTATGCTTTTCATGTGGAAATCTAGGCCACTAGAAGAGGAACTACACCCAGAAGAAAGGGGAAGCTAATGGTGCATTCGTTATCAAGTGAAATATTTAATTATCCATGAATTGGGAAATATATATATATTCTTTTTCTCCAACATCCATATTCAAAATAAAGAATCCAATTAATTTTTTAAATATTTCAAGAGGATAGAAGTATTTATGAGCTTCCAATGGTACGAGTTTGGACACTCTAGAAATTAGATACTACCACATTTCATTTCCAAAAAGAATGATATTAGTTTTAAGAAATTGTTTTTTTGTACTTACCATTACCATGAACATAATTCATATATCCTACCTAGATACAAATAATTTTTTTAGGTTTTGAAATAAATTCTATTTATTTCATAAATAAAATATTTGTTATGGTATGGATCGTTTAAATAACATTATTTAGGTATAAAATTAAAAAAAACAAGGATATGAAATTGTTAAAGAATCATGTTTTCATGAATCATTTAAAACCCATCCATGGAATCATCGTCCTGCTCAAGTAAACAAGAAGAGATAGAAAAGGCTCTACTAAGATGTTTATTTGGACTCTTTTGAGCTAAAATCACTTGAAAGATTCCATGATTGTTTATAAGAAAAAATTACTAAACCACTATTCAGTGGATACAGTGAAAGGACCACAGAGCTCCAAAGATTGGTATACATTGATGTATATGGACCATTTCTTCTAGAAGGTAGACGTGGTATTCTTACTATATAAACTTTACTGAGGACTTGAGTGGATGTTTAAATGACTAATTGATGAGGTATAAGATATAATACTTTGAGGAATTCAATGAATTTAAGAGTTAAGGAGTGATTGAACTTGAAAATAAGGTAAATAAGATTCGACCAGATCGAGTAGTGAATAAACTTTATTTATTTATTATTTTATTATTTTATTATTTGTTTTTATTTTATTATTTTATTATTTTATTATTATTATTTATTTATTTATTATTTTTTTCATTATAATTTTTTCAATCTATTTCCATGCACATGGGAACGCGTATCTACATGCATGTCCAAGTGTCGCATATAGAAATTCTATGCTGGGTACGATTTAAATCACTCACCTCTTATATATTCTACACATACTTTACTACTCTGATAGGCTTTTCAGATGGTTAATAAATAATATTTAATATACAGAAATATATTATTTGGAAAAATGAATAATACATAACTAATAAATAAGAAAAATTATGAAAAAATAAAAAATTAATAAAATAATAAAATTCAGAAAATAAAATAATAAATAATAAACAATAAATATGAAAATAAATATTAATAAATAATAAATAATAAATAATTTGTATTAAATAAAACAAAATAAATTATAAATTATAAATTATAAATTATAAATTATAAATTATAAATTATAAATAAATTATAATAAATAAAGTATAAGAAGTAAATAATAATAAATAATGATAAATAATAAATTAATATATAATAAAATTATGAAAATAAAATAATAAAATAATATAACTATGAAAATTAAACAATTAAACAATTAAATAGTACATAATAAATAATTAATAATAAATAATAAATAAATAATAAATAATAAATAATATATATTATATAAATAATAAATAATAAATAATAATGTATAAATTATAGTAAATAAATAATTAATAATTAAATAAAAATAAATCAAGAAATAGTAAATCAATAATAAACCAATAATAAATAAATAATAATTTAATAAATAATTAATGATAACTGATAAATAATAAGTAAAAAATGATAATTTTATAAATTTATAAATTAATAAATGGATATAAATAGAAATAAATACATATACTTATAAGAAAATTTACATAAATATATAAACACATATTTATGTTATGTAAATATATAAGCACACTCAGATTTATAATAGTATATTAATATAAATATACATACATGAACACAAGTAAATATATATATATCTACACTTTCTTGATATGAAAATATATAATCATAAATATGTGTAAATATTTACAAATGTATATTAAATCGACAATTATTTAGTTCAAATGAAATAAATAAAAAATATTTATTTCTATTAATTTTATATTATTAAAAATACATTTCAATGAAATTATGTATTTATACAAGTGATTTTATATATAAATATAAGAAAATATCAAAATATATAATTATAAATAGAACTACATTATAAAAAATGATAAAATTTCAAAACCATAATATCAATATGAATGTAATCCCAAAGAATAAATTGACTTCCCAACAAACAAAGAAATAAGACCCCTTAAACAAGGGTGAGAATTCATAGAATGCTAAAAAATTGGGGTACCATTAAAACACATAAAAATGTTAAGAACCATTGAAAACACTAAAAACCTTGAAATGGCCACAACATCTGATCCAAGAGTCTATTTTATCTCTACAACAAGTCAAATCGAAGATATTGAAACGATATTAGATATTATATTTGGTATAGGCCGAATGGACAACCAAATCAAAAGTTATAGCTATTTGAATTTTAATAAACTATGGTCGGTGAGAAAAAACTCAATTTTGGAGGACTTTTGGGATTTTTGGGGATCAAAAACAAAACAATTATCTTTTACCATGTTTTGAGAACATCTTGGGCAAAGATTTTTTTCATAGTCTTCGATTTGATATGTGGTAGAGCCCAAACAGAAAACTGGATCAGAAGGTATGGCTATTTGAAGTTTGAGTTTTATTTTCAATTTTTTCTAAATTTATATATATATATATATATTCCCTTTCACTGTCGCATGATATAAATCTCATTTGGTTTTATCTCTTTTCATATTCTTCGATTTGACTTGTTGTGGAGCGAAAAATGACTCTTTGATCAAAAGTTATGGTCATTTGATGTCAAAGTGTGATTTTCAAGTTATGGTTGATTTGTTTTCAAATTACAATTGTTATTAATTAATAATAATTATTATTTATTAATTGAACCATTATAATTAATTAAAATTATAAATAAAAAACTATATATGAAAGTAAATAATAATTAAAAAAATTTTTCTTTCTATTCTGTAGTGGTTTCGAAATAAGTGCCACAAACAATAAATGAATTTTATTGAATTTTATTTTGAAAAGAATTACAAAAAATATTATATGAACATTTACTAGTGATTATTAAAAACATCGCTAAAAACCACTGCTAAATTTTATTCTAAAAAAAAATTAGCATCAGTTTTCAAAACCACCACAATGTAACCATTTTTAAATCATTGGTTTCCTATAGTGTCCTTAGAATTAAACAAATAAAGCATCATATAGTGGGTTCTTTCCCTGGTCCCTACCTACAACCATGATGTTTGTTAGAGTACCCAATGGAGGATAGAATGGGTGTGAGATAACACTTAGTAATCCACCACCAAGAGTTTATATAAAATGTCCATTTTATTTATATATGATAAGGAGTGTGATGTATAATAACAGGTATAATTGAAATAAAATTAAAGTGCCAAAGGCAGAAATCATACCATCCATTCAAACATGAATCCCTATAATTAAGAAAACATAAACACGGACACCATAGAGCATGTTAAAAATACCAAAAATGTCTATTTCATGTAATCATGTGTCAAGTATCCATAATGAAATTTTCATATAATAAATTATATAATATCCACAATAGTAATTTCATGTAATCAAGTGTCAAAACTCAATAGGACGGATCTAAGGTAATAAATAACCAGGGAATCCTCATTGAGTATATGGAGTATCTTGATGGAAAATAGGTAAAAACATAGGATGAATCTAAAGATAATTTAATGGGGCCATGTTCCTGGAATTATAAGAAATTAATATCCAAGGAGTAGCAATATCCATAACATCATATATAATCAAGATATAGGTACTAGAAATTTCCTAGGAATCCACTACCGTAATCATGATCAATGGAGTAGAAATGTTAATTTATTCCTATGGAATCATGACCTAATTAGTAGAAATGTCCTTGTAATCCACTACCATAATCAATTAATCAATCATTTCATTATTTATTCCATAACCCACCATAATCCTTCATTTTCCATGGGTTCTTCCAACCCATTCAACATTTTCCAAATAATCCATTTTCCCGATTTAATAATATGAAAAAAAATTGAAAAAAGGAAAATAACTATAAGGCCTCGACCTTAAACCTTGCTTAATATTGAATTAAATAAATAATTCACCTTGAGGATCTTTTCAGGTTTAGAGTTTTAGATAATTAGGACATAACTATTACATCTCAAAAGATTACGAAGTAGACACTTCTACTAAGTTTCCAAAAAAAATCTTAAAAGAAACATGTTTAGTTCCATGTTTTAGATAGCATGTCTTTCCTTGATCCCATCCTGGACCCTATTCATCATTATGTCCTGTGTAAAACATTTTAAAAACTTGGAATGTGCATAAAAAGATCAGTAAGGGATATAAAAATATGGAAAGGAAACATGAGTACATTTAGACATAAGAATCATTGAAATCATACTTTACTCATAAAACATAAGCACTTTAACATACCTCATCAAATCATGAATAAAAAAATAGAAATCATAAGGCATAAAGTTAACTTGAGGCATTCATAACATTCTTACATAGGGAGTAACCCTCTTGGTTACATTTGGAATACCCATCACAGTATATTCCCTAAATCTCTTCGAATAATCCTTAACGTTTAACCCCTTCGTGTTACCCAATGCATTGGAGGGCTATATCGGGCTCACTCGCCCTTAGTTTATCACGGAACCACTCGTTTTCATAACAATGCCCAAGAACCATAACATAAACATATCACATAAAACATTCATAAATTAAACATAACATGTCCACATTTCAATCACAATATAACATTTTAGGATATTGAAATAATGAATCCATTCAAAAATACTGTTTTCAAAACCATTTAAAACATTTAATAAAGATATTTTTGAATAAAAGTGTATCATACCACCTTGAAGCTTTTAGAATTTTAAACCATTAATATCCATAAAAATAAATCCTTAAACCCATTTCAAAAACATGGATATTAATAAGAACAAATCATTAAAACATTTAAAGTGATATTTTGGTTAAAGAGTTTTTACCAAAATTAGAGACACTTGAATACAACAATTGAGGAATAACAATTAATCAGAACTTTATAATATCATAAGAATAAATGGATTCATGATATAATTTTCCAAAGGATAGTATATTTACCATATAAGATTTAATTTGATCATAACAACAATTAAGTCTCAATAGAAATATAAAATGTGATGAAATCCCTTATAAAAAAGGTATCCTTAAATTAAGGATAAATAAATCTAAAAATTTTATGTGACAAATATAAATACACCAAATATAAGTGGATATTAAGTGTAAAAAATAAAAGGTCATTCACACATATTCAAAGGATGGAATATTCAATAACTACATGTTGAACCCAAAGAAATTTAAATTGGGTTAAAAAGTTCCCTTGGTAAAATTCGACAGCCTGACGACGTCACTTCAAAATTCAGAAAATGAGTTTATGAGAGATAAAAAGGATATCTCATCACTTGGAAATATAATTTACATAAATAAGGATATATAATATCATATCCCAACATAATATTATATGAATTAAAATACATAACAAAATAATTCTTTTAAAAAGAGGAGGGTGAAAGGTTCCCTTACTGACTTGGGTAACTTTCGAAACGTACACCCCATTGAAGAAGTGACATACAATGAATATGTAAATACCCATAAATGGAATTATATTACAAAAGGATAATAATAATGGGCAGTAGATAAACCACTCAAAGGAAATGGTGGAAAATGTATCATACATCTCACGGGAATAAAACTGAGATGAAAAATCCCCTACGAAAACTCGGTAGCCTAACGGCGCCACTTAAAACATAAAAAATGGATTGATGAGATTAAATAGGGTCTCTCATAATATTAAAATAAAATTTACAGAAAGTGTAATATAAATGAACATCCCCCAACATAACAAAGAGGTGATTAAAATAAGTGACATAAAGGAGAGTACTTAAAAATAAAGGGAGGGGTATGATTTCTTACGAAAATTCGGCAGCCTAACGGCGCCAATCAAAATATCAAAAATGAATTGATGAGATAAAATAGGGTCTCTCATCATATGATCATAAAAATTATAGTAGTAGTAATATAAAATAACATCCCAATCATAAGAAAGATGAGCTTAAAAGTAATGACATAAAATGGTGTACTTAACAAGAAAGAGAGGGGTAGATTCCCTTACCTCGTGTCCGACATGACTTGATCGTTCTTTAATATCATGAATAATAAAATTTGGTCAATTTATAATTTCTTAAGGAACTACTTTAAAGATTATTATTCAGTTCATATCACATATTATAATTTTATAATAATTGGTTAATAAAGTGAGTTCATATCAGATGTTTTTGTCGATGTTCGGTACATGAGTAAAAATTGAACTTGTTGGAAAACAATTTTCCCTGAATATATAGGTACATAATATCAAGAATATTATTTATGTTTGAAATATCATATATATCCCATATATATTCATTTTATACTATTCCATAACATTTGGAGATAAAAAATTAAAAGCAGCGTTCATGGAGACGGTAGGCCGTACGTACGCATTAACGATACTTTCTTTTTTTTTGTCATACTAATGGAATTAAAAAAAATAAGATATATATATATTATAATTCCATAATTATATCCATCATTTAGATGTAATATATTACATATATTTCCATTATATATATGTACTTATAATAGTACATAACATTTGGAGATAAGAAATGAAATGTACCATTCATGGAGACAGTAAGTCGTACGTACGCATGAATGCTACTTTCATTTCTTTTTATTTGTATTCAATGGAATGAAATAATAATTATATAAAGTTATATTATAATTCCAGTAGGATATAATATGTAATACAATTAATTACATCCTTTATACGTCCCACATATGGCATTAACGAATCAAATCACTTTGATGGGGCGGTAGTCCGCACTTCCTAAAATGAAGATATCGCATTTACCCATAATGGAAAACATAAAGGTCTTCCATAAATGAAAAATACAGAATATTAAGGAAAACATAATCATATTATATATCATATATAAATATAGTGACATCTTAATGGCCACCTTTGAAGGTGTTAAAAGAATATTGAACAATCATCGTTTCGTGAGGCAGTAATTCGCCATCGACAGAAACAGTATGTTCTATAACCATTAGATGAAGGTGTGTGTAACTGTATCTCTAATCCTTCACATAACAACATCCTAGTATATTTAAGATACTGGTGTTGTTACAAAACAATTGAATAAAAAGATTTTAGAGGGCTGGAGAAGCAAAATAAAACATAAGAACAAAAGAGAAGACACTACCTTTAAATCGGGTAACTCTCTTTGATTTGAGCTCAAAGGCTTCCTTGGAAAGGATTCTGGCCAAATTGAGGCTTCAATGATGAAAAGAGGTATGTGGAAAGATGAAATGGGCAGGGGTGGGCCGAGCCAAAGGCTTGAGAGGTGTGGGTAAGGTGCTAGCGGTGGGGGCCTTTTATAAGAGGAGAGGAGGGGCACTCTTGGAATGTTATAAAATATTACATTATTATATAATGATTTTCGGAATTTAAAGGTCCCTAAAGGATAAATTTCTAGGGTAAGGTGATAAGGTTTCAAAATCCACCCATCCAATATGTTTCTGACAAGTGTAGGTATTATATTTTACATTATCGTTTTATTTTATTTAAATCGTTAAATAAGGAGGTAATCGTTGCATCATCATGGTGTCATAAATAATTTACTTTATTTAGTGTCTAAAAATTATAAAAAAAATATCATGATGTATGAAATATTTTTAGATTTCTAATTAATATTTATAGAAAAAAATATGACTTGTATAACCCCATGTAAAAATTGTTTTAGTAAAACAACAAATGTTTGTGACATTTTAAATTTAACTTTAAATAAAAGGTTATTTATGTCATTTTCCTACTAAAGTGGCTCCATGGGGTCCCCAAGTTGACCCATGGATTTTATTGGTCGGCCATGACACTTCCAATGAGGTTAGGACATGTGTATAGGTCATTTCATATTATTAAAACATTATTTTTACCTTAAACAACACTAATTACCTCTAATCGCAATTAAAACTTAAAAGTTACTATTCACCAAAAAAATTATTTTAATCCCATTGAACCACATTTTACTTCCTAATGACAACCATGTATGTCGGATATTTGAAAATCAAATCCCAGAAGTGGAAAACATTCATTTAAACGAAAAATCAGTTTCTTTAACTACAACTTAGTGGTTTCACTATTCATCAAAAATTGAAGTTTTTAAGAAAAATACCAAAAATTCACCCTAAGATATATTTGATATTCCGAATTAAAAAATGATGTCTATTTTGAAAAAATTAAAAACATATAAGTTTCATTAATTAATTTAATAATTAATTCCCGCTATCAAAACAAATAGCGTGTTTTTAAGAAACAATATCTACTAAAAGATTGACACTAGTTTAAGTCCAATTTCAAAGTGAAATTAATTCTAATGACCACTATTGGATTAAATGATAAAAATATATTATAATTGTACATTAAAACCAATTCAAAAGATATTCTAATCATATAAATAAATTAGATTAAAAAGTGGGTTTGAATTAAAATACAACATTTTTCACTGGTCATTAAAAAATGAACTTTATCAAAAAAATACCAAAAATTTACACAATGTAAATTTTGATGTCCTGATTCTAAAGAAGAATTTTATTAGGTCCAATATAACATATAAAAATTTCAAAAAGTGGATTTAAAAATATTTTTCCATCAAAAGGTGGTTAATCGACCTTTTAAAGAATATTAGAATATTTACGGTTAAAATTAGATTCATTCACATTTTAAGCCTCTAACATTTATTGGATAAAACTAAAAATATTGGACAAACATATATAATCATTTTGTAGATAGTTCTGTTCATTCCCGCCATTATAACGGCTAGGCGTTGACTACCATTTAAAATAATATTATATTATTATTAGAGTGCAACGCAAGATTCCCAAGAAACTCGTTGATGCGTATTGGGTACGCCATCGAGCATAGCATCCCCTTTAAATTAATATTAATATTTTATTCACAAATATGGATAAATATGAAAATGTCATATTATTTATTTACCTCGGGTGTTACATCCTTCCCCCCTTTTGGGAATTGCGTCCTTGCAATTTTTAATATTGGGCTTGGAAACTTCATTGAAAATCCCACATCGGAACAAGAGTCAGTAAAACTATCACTTTAAAATAAAGAAAGAGAATTACAAAGGTCACCCGAGTTAACCCATACTAGGATTCCATGTAGGAAAATATGCACATGGAAGAAAAAAAGGGTCATGTTCTGAGGGAGAGTGATAGTAAACATGTCTATGAGAAAGTTAACCATAAAAAATCACAAACTTGTGGTGGGTTAAACGGTATTCGATTCCCCAGTAGGAAACGTTAATAGATAACATTTTTATTTTAAGTTACTTTTCATTGAAGAATTTATTTTTTATCTTAAGGAAACATACTTACTTGTCGTGTAGACTCTCTTCTCCTACTAGATAGCTTACACAAACTCATATTTTCTCCAAAATACAATTATTTAGGATGACTTGCTAACATTAAGAGAGCTACAATCAACTTCTATAGAATCACCTAATCCACAAAAGAGAACTATATATTTCCAATGTCTTTAGACCTTAACCAAAACCAAAATTGTCAGAACAAGATCACATAATCCACAAATGGACAATCCTTTATAAAAAATAAAATCTATTCCTAATCTCCATAATTAGTCCAACAAAACCCAAAGTTCAACGAAGACCATTCAATAAAACATTTGTCCATAAAATTCTTTAAAGTAAACCAAACTAAGATTGAAACCCAAATATTTGAAGGATTTAATCACATAGTCTTCCAAGGTACAAATTATCATTTATCTCTAAAGAACCTCAGTCGTTCTTAAAGTCTCAAATTGAAAAGTAATTAACCTAATCACATATCCTCCATGATAGGTTAATAATTCCCATAGATAACCCAAGATCAACAAACTATTATTTCATAAAATCATCTAAGTAAATATAATAGGTCATACTAACCAAGGACTTCACGTAGTCCAGTGTTAGGCAATAAATACCAGTTGCACTGTGGTTGTGGGTTCGATTCCCGCAGCTTTGTCCGACGCGACGGGTTGTCACACGGTCTGCATGTTGTCCTTTTTCCAAAACATTATAATTTATAAAACATTCCCCAAAATGAGATAAAATCTTCAAAAATAATCATATCATATTTTAACCTCAAGTTTATCTCATGCCTTTCGTTTTCCATCATATCATATAGTAACCCATAATTTCCTAAAAAGTAAAGATTATATAAACCCTAATGGTTAGCTTTATAATTATTACCTGAACTTCTACATCGATTGGTTATCTCGTACATGAAGCATTACAGAACATTCCAAGGTTCAAGTGGTTGATCGTGACTCCTTGATAGTTTGTTTAGAACAACCACAATATTCCTCATTGAATCCCCCATTTCATCCAGTATCTTAATCAGAGAACCACCATAGTTTCCATCAAACCCATTGTCACTTTGGTGCTTGTTAGATCCATCCATTTACTAAAAACAGAAATGTCATTGTGAGTATATCAACAAAACCATCATGTACTAATGAGGAAGATAAAAACTATGATATATTTACTCATTCACTTTATCTAAAACTATGACTCTTTCTGAAATCCTAGCCATTATGGTAATGTCACTTATTCATAGATAATACACTAACCTCTAAAGTTATCTAAAGCGACCTCTGATACCAACTATAAGGCCCCGAACTTAAACCTTACTTAATATTGAATTAAATGAATAATTTACATTGAGGATCTTTTCAGGTTTAGAGTATTAGATAATTAGGACGTAACAATTACATCTCAAAAGATTACAAGGTAGACACTTCTACTAAGTTTCTAAAAAAACTCTTAAAAGAAACATGTCTAGTTCCATGTTTTAGATACCATGTCTTTCCTTGATCCCATCCTTTACCCTATTAATCTTTAAGCCCTGTGTAAAACATTTTTTAAAAACTTGGGATGAGCATAAAAAGCTCAGTAAGGGATATAAAAATATGGAAAGGAAACTTGATAACATGTATACATAAGAATCAATGAAATCATACTTTACTCGTAAAACATAAGCACTTAAACATACCTCATCAAATAATGAATAAAACATAGAAATCATAAGGCATAAAGGTAACTTAGGAATTCATAACATTCTTACGTAGGGAGTAACCCTCTTTTTTACGTTTGGAATACCTATCACAGTATATTCCCTAAATCTTTTCGGAGAAACCTTAACGTTTAACCCATTCGCATTACCCAATGCATTGGAGAGCTATATCGGGCTCACCCGCCCTTAGGTTATCACGGAACCACCCGTTTTCATAACAATGCCCAAGAACCATAACATACACGTATCACATAAAACATGCATAAATGAAACATAACATTTCCACATTTTAATCACAATATAACATTTTAGGATATTGAAATAATGAATCCATTCAAAAAAACCATTTTCAAAACCATTTAAAACATTTAATAAAGAGATTTAAGAATCAAAGTGTCCCATACCACCATGAATCTTTTAACATTTTAAACCATTAATATCCATATAAATAAATCCTTAAACCCATTTTGAAAACATGCATATTAATAAGAACAAATCATTAAAACATTTAAAGCGATATTTTGGTTGAATGGTTTTTACCAAAATTAGAGACCCTTGAATACAACAATTGAGGAATAAAATTTAATCAAAACATTTTAATATCATGAGAATAAATGGATTCATGATATAATATACCAAACGATAGTATATTCACCATATAATAGTGAATTTGTGCATAACAACAATGAAGTCTCAATAGAAATGTAAAATGTGATGAAATCCCTTATAAAGAATGTATCCTTAAATTAAGGATAAATCAATCTCAAAATTTTGTGTGACAAATATAAATACACCCAATATAAGTGGATATTAACTGTAAAACAATAAAAGGTCATTCACACATATTCAAAGGATGAAATATTCAATAACTACATGTTGAACCCAAAGAAATCGAAATTGGGTTAAATAGATCCCTTGGTAAAATTCGACAGCCTAATGGCGTCACATCAAAATTCATAAAATGAGTTAATGAAAGATAAAAAGGGTATCTCATCACTTGGATATAGAATTTAAATAAATAAGGATATATAAGAACATATCCCAACATAATAGTATGTGAATTAAAAGACATAACAAAAGTAGTCTTTTAAAAAGAGGAGGGTGAAAGGTTCCCTTACCGACTTGGGTAACTTTCGAAACGTAAACCCCATTGAAGAAGTGTCATAAAATGAATATGTAAATACCCATAAATGGAATTATATTACAAAATGAGAATAATAATTTCCAGTACATAAACCCCTCAAAGGAAATGGAGGAAAATGTAGCATAAATCTCACGGGAATAAAAGTGAGATGGAAAATCCCTTACGAAAACTCGGCAGCCTAATGGCGCCACTTAAAACATAAAAAATGGATTGATGAGATTAAATAGGGTCTCCAATCATATTAAAATAAAATTTACAGAAAGCGGAATATAAAATAACATCCCCCAACATAACAAAGAGGTGCTTAAAAGAAGTGTCATAATGGAGAGTACTTCAAAAGAAAGGGAGGGGTAAGATCTCTTACAAAAACTTGGCAGCCTAACGGCGCCAATCAAAACATCGAAAATGAATTGATGAGAAAAAATATGGTCTCTCATCATATGAACATAAAAATTACAGGATGATTAATATTAAATAACATCCCAATCATAAAAAAGATGAGCTTAAAAGGAATGACATAAAAGGGTGTACTTAAAAAGAAAGAGATGGGTAGGTTCCCTTACCTCATGTCCGACATGACTCAATCGTTCTTTAATCTCCTGAATAATAAAATTTGGTCAATTTATAATTTCATAAGGACCTCCTTTAAAGATTATTACTCAGTTAAAATCACAAATTATATTGTTTTAATAATTGGTTAATAAATTGAGTTCATATTAGACATTTTTGTCGATGTTCGGTACATGAGTTAAAATTGAACTTGTTGGAAAAGAATTTTCCCTGAATATATAGGTAAATCATATCTAGAATAGTATTTATGTTTTAAATAACATATATATCACACATATATTTATTTTATACTATTCGATAACATTTGGAGATAAAAAATTAAAAGCACCGTTCATGGATACGGTAGGCCGTACGTACGCATGAACGCTACTTTCTTTTTTTGTCATATTAATGGAATTAAAAAATGAGAGATATATTTATTATAATTAATGAATGATATCCATCATTTAGATGTAATATATTAAATATATATCCATTATATATATGTACTTATAATAGTCTATAACATTTTGATATAAGAAATGAAATGTACCATTCATGGAGACGGTAAGCCGTACGTACGCATGAACACTACTTTCATTTCTTTTTTTTGAATTAAATCGAATGAAATAAAAATTATACAAAGGTATATTATAATTCTAGTAGGATATAATATTTAATACCATTAATTACGTCCTTTATACATCCCATATATGGCATTAACGAATCAAATCACTTTGAGGGGGCGGTAGTCCGCACTTTCTAAAATGAAGATATCGCATTTACCCATAATGGAAAAAATATAGGTATTCCCTAAATGAAAAATACAAAAGCATAAGGAAAACATAAACATATTATATATCATATGTAAATATAGTGACATCTTAATGGCCACCTTTGAATGTGTTAAAATAATATTGAACAATCATCGTTTCGTGAGACAGTAATTCGCCATCCACAGAAACAGTATGTTCTTTAACCATTAGATGGAGGTGTGTGTATGTGTATCTCGAATACTTCACATAAAAACATCCTAGTATATTGAAGAATCTGGTGTTGTTACAAAATAAATGAATAAAAAGAGTTTATAGGGTTGGAGAGGCAAAATAAAACATAAGAACACAAGAGAGGACACTACCTTTAAATTGGGTAACTCTCTTCGATTTGAGCTCATAGGCTTCCTTGGAAAGGATTCTTCCCAAGGTGAGGCTTCAATGATGACTATAGGAATGTGGAGAGATGAAATGGGCAGGGTTTGGTCAAGCCAAAGGCTTCAGATGTGTGGGTAAGTTGGTAGAGGTGGGGGCCTTTTATAAGAGGAGAGGAGGGGCACTCTTGGAAAGTTATAAAATATTACTTTATTGTATACTTATTTTCGGATTTTAAAGGTCAAAAAACGATATATTTCAAGTATAAAGAGATAAGGTTTCTAAATACACCCATAAAATTGGTTTGTGACAAGTTTAGGTCTTAGATTTTACATTAGCTTTTCATTTTATTTAAATCGTTAAATAATGAGGTAATCACTGCATCATCATGGTGTCATAAATAATTTAATTTATATAGTCTCTAAAAATTATAAAAAAAATATCATGATGTAAGAAATATTTTTATATTTCTAATGAATATTTATAGTAAAACATATGACTTTTATAACCCCATGTAAAAATTGTTTTAGTAAAACAACACATGTTTGTGACATTTTAAATTTAACATTAAATAAAAAGTTATTTATATCATTTTCCTACCAAAGTGGCTCTATGGGGTCTCCAAGTTGAAAAATGGATATTATTGGTCAGACATGACACTTTAAATGAGGTTAGGACATGTGTATAGGTCATTTCATATTATTAAAACATTATTTTTACCTTAAACAACACTAATTACCTCTAATCGCGATTAAAACTTAAAAGTTACTATTCAACAAAAAATTATTTTAATCCCATTGAACCACATTTTACTTCCTAATGACAACCATGTGGGTCTGATTTTTGAAAATCAAATCACAAAAGTGTCACAGTTTCATTTAAAAGAAAAATCTGTTTCTTTAACTACCACTTAGTGGTTTCAGTATTCATCAGAAATTGATGTTTTTCATAAAAATACCAAAACTTCAACCTAAGCTATATTTGATATTACGAATTCATAAATGATGTCTATTTTACAAAATTAAAAACATATAAGTGGCATTAATTAATTGAATAATTAATTCCCACTGTCAAAACAAATTGCGTGTTTTTAAGAAACAATATCTATTAAAAGATTGACACTAGTTTAAGTCCAATTTCAAAGTGAAATTAATTCCAATGACCACTATTTCATTAAATGGTAAAAATATATTATAATTTTACATTAAAAACAATTCAAAAGATAATCTAATAATATAAATAAATTATATTAAAAAGGGGTTTTTAATTAAAATACAAAAAATTTTTGTATTCATTAAAAAATGAACTTTATCAGAAAAATTCCAAAAATTTACACAATGTAAATTTTGAAGTCCCGATTCTATAGAAAAATTTTATTTGGTCCAATATAACATATGAAAATGTAAAAAAGTTGATTTAAAAAGCGTTCTCCATCAAAAGGTTGTTAATCGACCTTTTAAAGAATATTAGAATATTTACGCTTAAAATTGGATTCATTCACATTTTAAGACTCTAACATTTATTGGATAAAAGTAAAAATATTTTACAAACATATATAATCATTTTGTAGATATTTCCTTTCATTCCTGCCATTACAACGTCTAGGGGATAACTACCATGTAAAATAATATTATATTATTATTAGAGTGCAACGCAAGATTCCCAAGAAACTCGTTGATGCGTATTGGGTATGCCATCGATCATAGAGTCCCCTTTAAAGTAATATTAATATTTTATTCACAAATATGGATAAATATGAAAAAGTAAAATTCTTTATTTACCTGGGGTGTTACAATAACCTTCTCCTATCAAATCAAATATGTGTCAGTCAATTCTACAAGAATTTGAAAACAAGTTTGGAGTTCTCACACATATCCAATGTGGTCGTACAAAATAGGGTGGACATATAAACATGAATTATTGGATTTCTAAGTTGAGGTTCAAAACACCCAACTACAATATGCTTCTACGTGGAAAACTGAAATAGGTTCCAATCAATTTAATAATGTATTATAATCAATTTATGGGATATTCAAGAATTTTTGGCATTTGGAACAATAGAACTAGACATAAAAAAACCAATTATTAAGGAAAATTTATATACAACCTACCATATATAAGTGGAAAAATACTAAACCATTATTAGCTCCAAACTTGAGAAAGATCGAAATTAAATAGAGAAATATAAGAAAAAAATTAAAATAGGGTATATAATCTTGCACTAAAAGAGCTTGACCAATAAAATGAAAAATGATTAAATGATCCTAAGGATTGAAATACATACTAGTAGTTATATAAGGAGACTGATGATGCTTGAATAAATGTCCTAACAGATAATCAAGAGAAAAGCCTTATTTAGTCTTGAAAAATGCTCAATAGGAAAAGAGGACTCCCTTTAATTAGCTGGAAATGAAATAGGATAATGGTTTTTTATGTTTTAATGAAACAAGGTCAAAAATTTAATTTATTATTTAATTACTCAGTCACTGGGTTTGGCTTAACGGTTGAAAAAATTGGGCAACACATAGGCACTCCCCAATGCCTCAAGAGATACATTTCATGGTTCATGCACATGGTTTTGAAAACCATGAACAAACCATGTTTTCATCCTCTTCTAAAAAATGCATGGGTTTTTGCGCATTCATGTGTCCCGGGGAAAATGATCAGGGAAAACCATACACCTCTTGATTCCCTCTAAAACTCCATAAATTGTTAGTAGAAACCATGTGTCCTAGGTGGAACAATTTATTTTTTAAAAAGGTCGGCATTTGGGCTCTGAACAAGTCCCAAACACGCCCCCTGAAACTCCCATTACCTCATGACGTAGTCAATTAGGACAAAACCAAGCATTTATACTAAAAATAAAAATATTCATACCTCAATAGAAACCAAGGATCATACAATAATACCCCTTAAAGTAATTAATCCCCAACATTCCCTTCCATGTGTAGTAAAGTATCCCTAATAAAGATCTCCAGCCACTTAGCATGTACATTGGCCTCCCACACACATGTCTCATCCTGTACATGGTTGTAATTCCATAGCACCTGTATAAGAGGGACTGACTAGCCTCATAGAACCATCATTCAACAATCAATCATGCAAATAAGATTATCCTTATAGGATGAATCCACCTGCACCTTAACCTCAACTAGATATAGATTATGATACATGTTACATTGATAACAGAAAATATGAGATACATGGAATACATTGTGCATGGCTCGATACCTCTGACGTAATTGTCACTGATAGGATACCGACCTAACTCTATTTAGAATATAGAATGGACCAACATATCGTAGTAAAGAAATACCCTATCTCTAAATCCATATCTGTCCCAGACATTTTAAGATAAAAAAATTGATGATCTATATCCTCGAACTCTATAGGTCATTGGAGACCATCGGTGTAGGATTAATTTCTAGACTATGCCATATACATCTTATTTTAGATCAGCTAGACCTACTTTGATGTTTCTTGAATGATACAAGGTCCTAATAAAGATTCCTCCCCTTCCTCTAACTAGATCATTGGTGATAAGCATGACCTACCATATAAAGACTAATATGGGACCATTTTAATAGTATATTGTAATCTGTTATTATAGGTAAACTCAACCAAGGGTATATGCCTCTCCCATGAACCCCAAAAATAAAGGATGCATACTCATATCATGTACTATAGAATAAAAAATTTTCACTCTAACTGACCATCAGTCTTAGGGTGGTATTATTTACTCAAAAGAACATGTTTACCCAATTCCCTCTGCAAACCTTTCAAAAACCTATATGTAAATCGAGCATCCCTATCTAAAAAAATAGAATCTGGTACCCCATGATGGTGCAAAATCTCATGGATATAAAGCCACACAATCTCATATACTGATATGGTCTCCCTTATAGGAAGAAAATGGGTGACCTCCATGATCATTTCCACAACAACAAAAACAAGATCGCTACCTTGAGGCAACCTTGGTTACCTGGTAAAAAAATCCTTCATGACATCCTCTCATTTACACTCCAAATTGGGAATTTTTTTTTGTAAAATCCCTATCGATCGTTGGATTTCTTCCATCACCTATAGAAAGGTGGAATATATCATGAAAGAGCTAGACACCTCTCATTTCATACCTGACCACCAGTACTAATGATGAAAATATCGATACATCGTGGTGAAATTTTGGGGTACTTCCAAAGATGAGAGATGAAATTTATACATAATCTCATCATGTTTATCAGTTAGAGACCAAACGCAACCATGTCTCCATAAATATCATCCTTCCCAATAGTAAAACAAGGAAATATTTACCCACCTACAACAATCTCTGATAGGAAAAAAACACATAATTTGACAACTTCCTCATCCTCACCCAATATAGAAGAATATAAGTCACTACCAAGGATGAGAGAAAAGCCTCGATGTGAATCTCAGAAAACAAGGCCATCAAATTATATTCATTGCAGGCCTGCTTAACTATATATATTAGATTACACCAGTTCAGTGAATCTTCCACAATGTTTTCTTCACCAAGAATATAGGGTAGATCGAAATTGAATGAATAGAGGCACTCAACCCAAATTTAATGTTGAGTGTTTAATTAATGGTATGTGAATATGAAATTCAGGCATTGGTGTGTGATGAAAAAAAATTACTCTGCAAGATAATATTTACTCCAATAGTGAAATGTGTGAACAACCACATCTTTATTATGATTGTGTGTAGGGTAATTCCACTCATGAGGCCTTAGCTGGAGGGACCCAAACACTATGTTTCGATCCCCCTGGCACAGGAAAAATCCAAACAAAATAATTAATTCATCACACAAAATAATATAAATTCTTCACATATATGGAAGAATCAGGATAACCACATAAGTAAACCTTCCATTAAGCTTTAGAAGATCCATTTACCATGCTTCATAGAAGATAAATTTTAATCCCTTATTAGTAAATCCCATAATAAGTATAGATAAATTGTAAAATTCTTAGATGAAGATCCTCGAATAACTGAAAAGTCCTATGAAACACCAGATATCAAATATGTTCTTCAGATTCTCCCATGAAATTAAAACAATCACCTTCTCTGGGTCTATAGACACTCCATCCTCTAAGATGATGTGATCTAGGAGTGAATTTCGTCTATATGGAACTAACATTTTATGTGCTAGGAATACACCCTATGCTCTCTTAGTGTATTGAGAAAAATATCAAGGTACATGGAAGAATCATGTTGAGTAATAGAATAAAATAATACCTCTTGTAGGAAAACAATGGCAAAGGAATCCAAATATGGGTGGAAAACCTAATTCCACAATTCCATAAAAACTGTCGGCACATTTTTGAGATTGAACAACATGACCAGATATTCTTATAGACCTTACCTATTATATATAGTTGTTTGAGGTATGTCTATTGTACATACATGCATATGGTGATATATTAACCTCAAATCAGTTTTTCAAAAAACATTCACTCCTCAGAGATGGTCGAAGAGATCATATTCCCGTATAAAAGGATACCACTTCTTAATCATCAACTGGTTCAATTTTCAGTAATCTACAAAAATCATAAGGTTTCCAACTTCATTTTTCACAAATAGTATTGATGAAACCCAAAAATAAGTGGTGGGTAATATAAAACCCTTTACATTAATGTCTTCTACCTATCTATTTAGCTCTAGAATCTATGTAGTATCCATCCTATAAGGATGAATGGATACTAGAGTAGCACTTGGATCCATATAAATCGAGATCTCAACCTCTCTCTTAGGTGGTAAACCAGAAAAGTTGTCTGGGAATACATAAATTAAATGATATACTACTAAAGGAAATTATGGCTATCACATTTTTGGATAATCCATAAATTACTATCCATCTAGGCTATCATGGCACTCAGTCTAATTTGATCTGGTCTAGCTCGACCATCTGAAACATCCCATTCACCATTGTGAATAAAAAGATCAATATTTGGTGTTGTGAAAGTTAGCCTTTGGTAAAACCAAGAATGTGGGATTGATAAGAAACTATCCATTACATCCTATGTATTAAATCAAACAATTTTATAATGAGGATAAAAATATCCCATTCGAAGAGACACCCACCACCCTTAAGGAGTAATTTTTCACACTTGCGTGCCAATTCCATTTTAATCCTCAAAAGAGTATCTGAATTCATAACACCATAATATTACTATACATAAATTTAAATATTATCCACAATAGGTGTAAGTATGATTTAATATGATTCACCTAGATCGAAAAAATGTAGATAATATAATAGGGGATACTAAGATCATACCTCTAACCATAGATGGCCCATTGATCTGCTCCTCATGTATAGGTTGTATAGAATATATCTAGCTTCAATAACATCCCTATGAAAATACCTCACTACCCAGAGTAGTCCCACTCTAGTGCTGAGATATAGTTGGTGCCTAAATACCTTGAACATGACAACCTCCTTGGTTTGAGCGACATGTACTACCATATCTCCTAGCCTGATGCGGATCTCTAAATCCCGATGTTGAACATGGTGTCAGAGTCTACCTCCATCCACTAACTAATAGAGGGAAAGTGATGTAGAATAATTGTAAATGGATCATCCTACTGTATGATCATCCCACAATTGGGTATTAATACCACTAAATCCTCATGTGTATCCATCTACCACTCTAATGATAGAATACAGAACTTCCAACAATAACATCATGTCTAGTATTCCCCTCTAGAGAAGTCTAAAAACATCACCTCCTACCACTAGAAGCTGAACCAAGGGGTGAAGAGGATGCACTACCCAACTCTAGGCCCCCAATATCCCTCAGGTTATGCTCAGTAATCATCACCTGATTTTTAATCTCAGTAATGGTAGTCAACCAAAACAATTTAACTAGTGGTCAAACGACATGTATGATAATTCCTTGAAGCATATATCCCTGTATGGCTCATAGGTCACTAAAATAAGAACAATTTACTAAAGCTTTGTATAGCGTGATGGATATTTTATAATGTTCATCTCACCCTAATTCAGACTCATAAACTCATTGTCTATTTCATCACTCAGGTTATTTGGAATGTATCAGTCATAGAACGAGTAATGGAAGTCCCTCCAAAACATATTTCAAACCATATAATCATGGTTAAAAACATCCTGATAGTTCTTAGATACTCCCAAAATAATATATTTAACGTGATTCACGATCCTCTCATGAGGTGTCTCCAGATGATAAAAAATTGAAAAAAAAAGTTTGAAGCCACTGATCAAAAGCCTCTACTCCTTCATCCCTTGAAAATGTGGGCAAATGTTTCTTATAGAACACATGTGTCTCCTCTAACATAGGTGAATAATTCTATAGGGATCCTTAAGTAGTCTGTTGAAATAATAAGAAACCCTCATGGAATTGGGCATCGACATCTATATATGGTACAATTAGTGATACAGTAAGAGGTAATACTAGTGGTTCCATTGGCATTTCATGGACCACCACCTCTAGAGTACGGTTGTTTCCTTCCTCCTATCACATTACGAGAGTCCATTGTGGTGGTATATATCTACGATTGTAAGAAAATTCCTTACAAATGATTCAATAACATCATGATCATAGATATAAACATAGGAAAAGTCAAATCCATCCTATAAACATGTCGCACCCCTCTGTCTACTCTTGAATCTAGGACTGGGAAATCAGAAATATCGTAAGATATCATTGAAGGCACTACCTATATCCCACTCCTAAGGTCCGGTCTATGTCAAGCCCTCGGTCTCATATCATGGGTCCGAGTATATAGATTGTCAAAATCAATTGGAACCTCCATTTATAAATGAAATTTAAATTTTCAATCCAATTAATTCTATATCCATTCAAATTTATAGTACAATTATCTTATATTGTTTAAATATATGGATCTCCATTCCGAATTTATAAGCACCCATACACCTTATAAATTTCAATATGATGAGCATTTAATCATGACTATAACACGTTCCATCCTATAAAACCAATGGACCATGGATTAACATGCCATAATTGAATGCATAAGTTCTCTTCCTTAGACATTATAGGAAAATAATTTTATGTTAAAGAAGACACTTTAAGTATCAATTTTTTCTAAATTCCCCACACAAAATTCTAGCTAATAATAATTTTATATCACACATAACACAAAAAACAAATTTCATGTAGTGAAGAGATGTATCTTATATAGAATGAAATATACATTGAATTTGAATCCTAAATGGTGCCTAAAATTATTCATGAGATGGAATTCCTTCATCTCAATGGTCCACAGTAAATTCCATATTCAGAGGAAACATCAAACAAAATGTGTTTCACAAAACGAGGTTGTAAAATCAACTATAATAACTGAAATCCAAAAAAATATTCCTTATTTCATGCAATTTGTTTATTTCATATACATGGGTTAGCTAATCCATGACACTGCTCATTACCAATGTCCAATTCGTTCCTACTCTTTCATTTATTATCACAAAAAATGTGAGAAAAAAGAATCTACTTATACAAATTTGTAATGACTCGATCCAAAATCCATTGAATGGTTCCTCAAGTTGGTGGGTCTCATAGCCCCAAGTGCACTTCCTGGTACACTCTAGGATTACAGAGAGTAGCAGGGGTCAATGGTGATATAATAGAGAGACTATACCCTTATAATCATAGTTTATTATGCCGATTCAATAAGAAAAATCAATAGTGGAAAATTCAAAATTACTTATTAAAGATAAAACATATTGAAGAACGTGGTAATAAATAATCCAAAAGAACTATCATATACATATTAATGAACATGTCATGTATCTATTCAAAAATAAAGTAGAAAATAGATGGAAACAAGAAACCCATATAGTAAATTAATCAAAATTAAAAAAGACTCAAAATAACTATCTCCTAATAGCATCACTGTCATAGATTTTCTCCTCTTCCCCTATGTAGAAAAAGGTAAATCACCATATAGTGGGTAATTTCCCCATTCCCTACCTACATCCATTAATTATGTACAGGTACCCAATGGGGGCCCATGTAGGGTGTGAGATAACACTTATTAGGCCACCACTAATGGTTTATATTTCCTATCTATTCTATGTATACACAATAAGGAGTGTGCAATTTAATAACATGTATTCTAGAAATGAAATTGATGTGCCTAAGGAAAAAATGATACTATCCAACGAAACATGGATTTATGTAATCACTAATCCATATTCAGGGCTACCATAAAGCATGTTAAAAATATACAAAGTGGATATTCCATGTAATTGAGTGTCAAGTATTCACAAATTCAATGTCGTATAATCATGTTTATAATGTCAATAATGGAAATGTTATGTAATCTTGTTTTAGACCATGAAGGGTCTGATCTAAGGTACAAAATAACCGCAGCATCCTCATCGATTCCATCGATTATCTCGATGTAAAATCAGTAAACTCTAGGATGGACTCAAAGGATCATATCAATTAAGTGTGTCCATGGCATTCTAAGAAAACTAGTTCCAAGGTGTAATAATTTCCTGAGTATCCTATGGAATCATGATCCAAGGAGTAGAAATTTATAAGGGATTTACTAAAGTAATCATGATCCATGGAGTATAAATGTCCATATAATCCTATGGAATTAGGATCTAATGAGTAGAAATGTCATTGGTAGCCACTACCATAATAAATTCTTCAATAATTTAATTATTCATTTGATAACCCAATTCATAATCATTCAAAATCCATGGTTTATTTTTACCCTTTCAACATTTTCCAAATAACCCATTTGTCAATTTTAATAATATTAGAAACACATGAAAAAGAGGAAATAACATATTCATATAAAATCATTTAATCATAACTAAATTCAATAATGATCTTAAAACAAGGTGTGTGTCATCATACACACCTAATGGGGTATTACAACAATGGGTAGATACATAAACACACCCCATATGTGGTCTAGGTTGAGGTTGTAAATCCCCAGTCATAATAAGGTGATTAGTGGACAACCAAAATTTTCCCCAATCAATTTAATCATATATATTTTACTATTTAGATGCAATTCTGAAAAGTCTAGATTATGGAACAATGATAACTAGTCATATAAAAAAATAAACTATGAGGTAAAGGTATAGACCACCTATAACAAACACTTAGTAGAACACTCTTCGAATATTGGATCCTAACTCAAGCCAAATCAGAAGAAAATAGAGAAATTTAAGAATACCCAGAAAATATGGGATATAATATCATTAAAAAATTACACAAATGATATAAAATAAAATTAATAAATTTTTATAAGTATTGAAGAAATTACTGGTGGCTAACTAATGAGATAGATGATGCTTAAATCTAAGATCGGATTTAGAATCATGAGAAAAGACCATTCTAGGATTTAAAATTGCACAACATAAGAATAATTCTTCACTATTTCCACATAAAATGAAAAGGGATGAAGGGTTTTTAATGAAATAGGGAAAAAGTTTTCATTTCACCTTCAATTAATTTGTCCCATGATTTGGACATACTGTTGTCCAAACTATATGCCAACTGAGATCCCATCACTATCATAACAAGACCCTACACATTTCATCCAAACTATTTGGAAAACAATGAAACAATTGTGTGTAAACCATGTGAAAAAAGTTCTCTTAACCTCTACTACAAATTGTAGGTGCTTTTATATCGGTGTACGACACTGGGTGCCCGGTCAGGGAAACCCATGAGCCTCTTTCTATCCTCTAAAACTCCATATATGGTAAGTAGTAATTGTGTGTCCATTGTGTCACATATTCTACTAATAATGAGACTGATCTACGTTTTCCAAAAGTGGGGCTCTAGGATCCGGAAAAGCTCCACAAACACCCCAAAACTCTCATGAACTCATTAGGAATCCATATTATGTCAAAATGAAGAATTTAAACTGAAAATAAAAATATATTTACATCAAGAAAAACCTAGGTTCATACACCATACCCTAATCAATGTAATCCCATTAGGATGAGACCACACTCCCAAATTGGCGGTAACATGATTCATGATCCATACAATGGAAAACTAAAGTGATTGAGAATCACACCCCATGATACACAAAGGCATTCTTGACTCTATCCGAGGATAATCTATAGGGTAGATCACTCATCCAATTCTTTTGATGGGATGACTCATATACCATTGTTCAGATGGACTGAGGGAACACACCCAATAGATACTCATCTAGACTGAAAAGAACGGTGGCCTCAAACATCCCTGAAAATGTAAAGGATGTGAACTGGGAGTACACAATGCATCTTGGCTAAATTGAGTCAACCTGTGTCCTCCAGCCTGTGCCAGTGTACTTTTTGCCTATGCCTTTATACCTTGTCCATGTTCATGCACCTTTAACCTATGCTCATATTCCACAGTCATGGTCATTTACTTGTTCATGCTTACAGTTTTGATCATATGGTTTTCACACTGATCATCCAGCATTGGTTCAAAAGGTGTTTGGTAGGGACACATAGTGTGTTCTATATTTCATTTCACAGAAAACACTAACTGATGCATAAGGGTACTACAAGACATTTTTTCATCCATACAAAATGTTGTGTACTTTAGGATTTTCTAGAAATTCTAGAACGTCCCATGAGTATACTACAACACTGTTTACCCCTTCAATCCAATAGAGAAATATGTCGAGGAACTCTGATCTAGTGTTGATTGAATCCAATTTGTCCTTGGTGACCATATTCTAGACATATAATCTGGTCAATAATGATTTCCATAGTTCTGCACCATCACACCACCAAAATGCACACAAACCCCCTTAATCCTTTCTTTGACCCACATATGATCACTCATCACAACACATCTCACTTCAATGAGGATCTTGATCAAAAACTTGATCCCAAGGAAATGATCCATTGCACTAAATGTTAAATGCACAATGATCGGTTTTCTGGTAATGCTGAATAACTGGTCAAATGAAATACTTAAGTGGAATGAAAAAAATGGGGGTAAAAAAATAATATATTTGAAGAATGAGTGTTGTCCATTGTTCAGATGGGCGTCAATCAGTTATTGAGGTAAATTTCAAATGCAAAGGGAAATCAGGGATTAAAAAATACACTACCACTGATTGGTGCATGCGCAATGCTAGATTTTATTAGTGTTAAACAGAAAGTGCTGATAAAAGGATTGCCTTTATCAGTACAAGTTAAAAGTACTGATAAAGGTCACCTTTATCAGTGATAAAAAAACACTGATAAAGATGTACCCTATATGAGCAATTTTTAAGCACTAATAATTTTTTTAATAAAAAAATTATTAATATATAAATTATTATTTCATTTGTATTCAAAAAATAATGTTTATCTATATAAATTAATCAAAAAACACATTTTTATAATCAGTATAAATATGATATATTAATATATATATATATATATTATTAATTAAGAAAAATGTATAATTTTTAAAAAGGTATTTTCATAACTTAACTGAATAAATATATATTGAAATAAATATAAAATTATAATAAATTTATTTAAATAATATATGATTTTATTATATTAATAAATATATATATATATATAATTATATAAATATTTGTAATTACTTACATATATAAAATTATATAATCATACATAATTATATATGAAGAAGTTTGATAGAATCACTCTCCACAACAGATAGCTTCCCTCTCTTGATTTCAATGGTAATTACCCCTGAAATCCATGCAAGATATTTGAAGATGACATTATTAGTCATTGAAAAATGTTTTCGGGTTGTGAAGTTAAGCATAAGTGTCAGTCGGGCGATGAAAAAAGGGTGGTTTACTCTCTGAATGCACTAAGGGTGGCCAACGGGACTAGCAAGGGTGGATTAGTGGATTTAGATAGGTACAAGGAGGATCTGATCACTTGGAAGGCCTTCAATGTTGCACTGATGCATGAGTGGTGAGGCGCTAATCTATGGTGGAAGGTTCATTGATTATGAAACATGGTGTGAGATGAACTTTATGCACCTAATAGTAGTGATAGAGGGTTTCTTGGGTAGGAATCAATTTTAATCTAAGAATATGGATGTTTGTGACCTCAGCGGTGGTGTTTGACAGTTGACATTTGCAAAATAATAGTTTATTGTAGTAGTACATAGCATCTATCTACCCTAAAATGTGGGGAATATTCTGGCGTGGGGTTTCAGATCCTGTTAATGGAGTGTATCTTATGTGTCCTGGGGATATTGATTTTGAAGGAATTTCTGCACCTCACATGACCGGTGGAATCAACTCAATGGAGGAGATGGAATAATAGGCTGGTGATAATAGGGATAAAGGTTAGGATCATGTCAGTGAAGAATTCATTTGAATGGATTTTTCTAGAATATTCATGACATGGGGTTATGTAGGGATACAAATTTACCTCAGGATGTCACAAGCTACTGATTGTGATTGGAGAAATTTGGAAATGACTTATAGGAAAGGCTAACTGGTGACCTTAGTCATAGTAGGATTCGGCTCACATGAGCCGTGGGTTGGATGCGACCAATGGTTGGATGATGAAAATAGGATTTTCTGGGAGTCTTCAAAAAACGTCAAGTGGAGCTCGATGACATTTTCTACATGGCATGGATTCGGGACATGTGGCTGATGATTGTCAGCTGCTGGGGAGGAGCAGATCTGTGGAAATCCTAGGCATTCCTTGGCATACAGACTAGTTGACCCCATACCTCACGATGTGTTAATGTGTTGGGTTTATGGGTAACAACATTTTTTTAATTCTTTTTATGTTGTTTGAGACTATCGGTTTTGTGATGCGGATGTTAAGGTAGTCCTCACTAGGCCTTGGGTCTGTTAGGACATTGTACCAGTATTGGCCATTGTCATAGGGACATTGGGACACTATGATGTGGGCTGTTGGGTCTATCATATGGGTGTATGACTGATGTTTTTTGGGTCTTTATAATTATTGGTGTCTTCAGGTGTCATTTTTTCCCCATTTTTCTGGTTTGGTGGTGCATTTTGTGCCACATGTCGGTTGTGTTTCACTGTATTTCTATTTTCTTAAATAAATTTTTAGGATTGACCTCGCTTGACTCCTAAACATTCCTAGTTATATATAATTATTTAAATAAATTTATATTTACATATTAATATTTATAATATATTTATTTATAATTTTAAATATAAATAAATATAAATATTTAAATAGTTATAAAATTATAATAATTTTTTTCAAATAATATATATTTATTATATTTAAAATTATATATACTTATATATTAATATATATATATATATATTTATTTATATATTTATATATTTATATAATTATGTATAATTATTAAAATATAATTATTGTTACATGAAAATATTTATAAATATATATATTTATAATAATAATTATATATTTACATTTATATTTTTACATAATTTTATATATAAAAAAGTATCAAATTTATATTAGTCAAAATATTTAATAGTTTATTTATATACAATGATTATGAAATGTGTATATAATTAAAATAAATATAATAGATTAAAATTTTATTTCTAAAATTATATAATATATAAATGAATATATTTATTTAGATATATACTTATATTGACATTAAATAATTTAAAATTATATGTCCATATAAAACTACATGTGTGTATATGTATGAGTGTATTTACATGTCTATATTTTCATGCATGTTTGTAGATGTGTATGTGCACATAGGGATATTTACCATTAACGTAAATTTTACAGATTCATTTTTTTATATTTTTGTAACTTATTTAATTTAATTTATCCATTTATTATTTTACATTTATAAATAATGTTGAAAATATATTTAATAATTTTAGAATATTTATTTATATTGATATTTTTTCAAATAGCTCCATCATGGATTTGCAAGAACCAAACCCATGACCCGAAAATTTATTAATAAAATGAAAACGTACAAGTCAGGAGGGAAGTAAATCAACAAGAGATAAAATAACCATAGTAAAAAATAATAAACAGTTCATCAAAAACCCATGTTCCATAGATATCTTCATTTTCCTTTTAGTTTTTGACTATTACACCATGTCATGACCCTTTGAGGGGCACACATTCTTCATCTGGTGACGATTTAAATGAATCTATTGGAGTGGAGCATATCCTAAATTTCCAAGATAAATCTTGAATCTCTATTTTAGGATTGGAGTGGAGTAAATCTTCAATTTTATTATATAATAACTTTTTCACTACTATATAATCATTGAATCCAAATACATCTAACACCATTGATGAAAATATTACATCATGTTGCGAGAATACCATTTAGCTAGTTCCATACTGATGCATGCAATGGTCCTTTCACCATCTTAGTCTTCCAAGGTTATGATGCTTGAATTTTTTTTCCTTTTTAGTAGCACATTCTTCATCAGTGGCTCTTATAAAGGAAAATATGCATTTTTCCTTAAATTAGTAAAATGGGGGGGCATAAGACCACCCCACATTCTCAACACTCTTCTTAGAGGGAGAAAATTTTGGTTCCCCAATCTGTAAGGGAACAAATTGTTTCCCAATAATTATCCTATCTTATAACATGTGTGGGGAAACTATAGCATCCTTTAAATTCATCGCTATTTAAACATCATTAAGGTCCATGTTGATCACATTTTCTTTTTCATGCCCTTAAATTGGACTAGTTGAATGCACATTTGGATGATCTCTGGGATTTATCAAAAAAACAAACTAAAACACCACATCATCATCAAACTTGGCCTTCCCCTTTCTATTATAATATATAATAAACTCATGTATTATATCAATGTTATCTTGTTTATGAATATAAATATCATATTTATATTTTTTTTCTCCTCCTCGTAAGTAGAAACATCATCCCATGATGTCTTATAACCACATGAAAACTAAATAGATCCAACAGTATCCCAATTGAAATATATATAAACACCATTTGTTCCCTGAAATTTTTTTTCCCTTAGTGGTCTATAAAGTAGAAGATCTAGATCCTTGAATGTGATGAGAGCTATCCATATTCACCTTAAATGTTATTCCTCCACCATTGATATGCATACTCTATTCTGTGTCATTTTGAATATTAGAAAATTAAAAACCTTAATATAAATATTGATTCATGTCTATAGGGGGTTTCATAAGATTCCCCTCACAAAGTGTATTTCTCATTCCTATAGGATCCTCTGAATACACATCCATTTTCTTTACAATATAAGCAAAGGGGGATGACCCTATGAAATTTGAAGCCGGAGTAGTGTATAACATTTTCCTGAAGACCCTCCTATTTCTATTTTTATCACACACAGAATGTAACTTCATTCACTAATATGAGGCATGTCCTGAATTTTTATAATGAGGGAATTGAGGGTTATTAAGAAACTATTCAAAAGAGTACACAATATATAAAAATGTTCCACAAAAATTGGGCAGCCACTCAAACTGTATAGATAATTCCATCTTGAATACTCCCGGAACTAGAAAAACTATTTCAACAAGACCATGAGTGAGATCAATTTAAAACAATACTACAGATAAATGATCATACCCAGTTTTCTCAATATGAATGAAAATATTGATATGATTCCCCACTGTATAGAAAAGACCCCACATGATTTGTCGATTAAGAAAAATTCAATCCTCTAACTCTAGGATAGGTCTACATATAATAATCCCTATCCATGAAAGGATTCAATAAGGGATCCCATTATAAAAATGTGTGACACCTAGGTTTCAGAGGGGTCACCCCAAAACTCCAAGAAAATTTTTTATGTCTGGTCGAAGGTAAATCAACATTGTAAACACCCTTACAAATTTAGTTCAGTTACCTATCACTAAATCCCCAAAACCGATGCCTCCAGATACTAAAATCATCAATCTTACATGGGGAATCCAACTAAGAAATATTTACCCAAATAAGAATGGATAATTTTCATCTATTAATTCAGTCTTCAAAAATCAGATGCTTTACATCCACCAAGGAGACATATCCATTATTGGTTATCCTTTTATGAAAGAACGCTGATGAATCCTAAAAATATATGAAAAAAATATTTCATGAATCAAAATTATTTTAATTATCAATATTCGTCATTAGGTTATGAAGATCATCCTTCACCACATCAACCAGATTTTATAAATCTTGTGTTACTTTCCCCACACAACCCTCCATAGCCTTCAAAGGAGGAACAAACACTTCCTTGGGATAGAAATAAAAAACAAATAGATTATCCAGGGATCATCATGTTAGGTTACACTAGGATCACCAAGAAATCATTAGGATATCCCCGATATTGCCTCCCCCTCTTTCTATCTTATATATATCTATATATTTACTATATATACATATAATATTTTCAAAATAATTTATATGAATGTTACTTTCCCATTTTTATTTATTATGTTTCAAACTTTAAAATAATTTTTCAATTTATATAATTAACCATTATAAATGATTTTTTAATAATTTTTTAATTTAAAATTTTAATTTTACAAATATAAATATATATATATATATATATTAAATGTAATTATGAAATTTATAATAAATATATAAATATATATTTAAAAAATTATAAAATAATAAAAAATATATTTCAATAAAAAGTATTTTTATTATATTTATATTTATATATTGATATATATGTGTGTGTGTGTGTGTATAATTAATACACTAATTGAGACGATAGGTCAAGGGTTGGTTCTCTGGTTGAATATGGAATGTTGGGTTTTGTTCTTTGATGGTACACTCAAAATACTTCAATCTGGACAGTTTCTTCATTGGGTCAGTGAAGTTGGATGATTAGAAGAGGGTCTCGGCCTCAGATTGGGATGTATCAATGAATCTACTGGTGGAAAACTACAATCCGACCAATGTCTTCATTGGTCCATCGAACATGGATGATCAAAATAGGGTCTCAACCTCATATCCAGATGTCTATATGAATCTTGTAGAGATTTTATTTTTAATGGATTTTGTGGTTAATAACTTTTATTTTGCTGATACGCTAAATTTGAATCATGTTTTCACTAATTCTAGGAGTGTATCCAATTACGGTGTAACAAAAAATGGTTCATATGAAATTGTTTATTCCAATCACAAAATGACTGTAGAAAGAATGAATATGCAAGCCCATGATTATTGTGAGGTTTACTTATCATGGTCAGGGTGATCCCTAGATGATTGAATATCAGAAGAAACATATTCTTCAAATATGGGGCTTTGGTGGAAGGACGATCACCACAATTGATAGGTTATTTTACTTCATATTGTGTTCCCTTTTGATGAATTGAAATCTTGATCATGGGTTTTATGTTTTATTTTCATTAAACATGAATATTGAGGATCCATCTTTCAGATCCCTTATTCATTCCTTATGGGATGAATAAATCCATCACCCTGACTTGGATATGAATTCAAAGTCTACCAGGGGTTCTCTACATTTCACAATATCTATGGGATATTTCCTCTATAGTTGAGGCACCAATCTAATTTCACAATGAAATATATATTTCACATTGTAGTCATTTTTCTAGAGTGCTTGTGGATGTTGATCTTAGTTCAAATCTTATGAATTCCGTTCAACTACATACTGTTGATCGACAGTTGGAATTCCCAATAGTGTTTGAGAAGAAGAATTTATATTTCAAGATATGTGGGAATATAGGTAATTTGGAATCTGACTGCTGGAAAATGCTTATTTTCACCAACTAAAAGAATAATGGTCACTCTATGGTAAACTGAAAATTTATTACCCCATTAGTTGAGGATATGGATAATGGGGAAGGAATTAATCCCATGCAATATTAGAATTTTAACTGAGTAGTGGATGGTGGAGATCAACCCTAGGAAAGTGAGGGAATTCATGTTGAACAAGGAAATAAAAATAATGCTGGGATTGATGAATTTATTAGCGCACAATGTGAGGCAAAAGGTGTTGTTGAGATGCACCTCCAAAGGGCTGCACCAATAGAGAGGTCTGGTAAGAAAATTTTTAAGCTAGATATTGTATCCAAGGATACTCCATCTCATAATGAGGGGAAGACTGCATGTGAGAATTAATTGGGGAATATCGACACACAAGCTGCAGATGAAGACTCAATAACTAGTAAAGGTAAAAATAATCTAATGAATTCAAATAATGCATCTTTGATCGAGGTGGATAATCCACATGTTTCTCATGAGGAAGTAGTGAATGATCATGTTTTGTATTTCTCCCTTGGAGGGAATTCAGAAACTAAGGAGGATACCACTATTATGCCAACATTTGGGTCCATAGATGGGTATTTGGAGAGTGCTAATTATGATGAAAATTCATGGTATTGTGAAGGGAAAACATAAACTATGGATGATAAAATCTATTAATTGGGGAGGGATGAATCAGAAGGATCATGTAAGATTCCCATGTCCTAGAAATGGGGTTGTCATCCAAAATTATGTGGTCGGGGACATGGTTGTGATGATTAAGATGCTAAACTAGTGTTTGTTGGTTCTCCAAGGCAACTCACTATGGACCAGACGAATCCCAGGGAGAAGTATTTATTGTACTTAAATTAGAGTAATTCACAATCAGAGTGGGAATATGTTGATGATAACTCTAATAATAATTATGTGGTTAGTCGTTATTCCCTTTATTTTTAGTTTTCTTTTATGGATGAGGGATTTTCTCTATTTTAATCCATCATTCCTTATTCATTTATCATCTTCGTTTTCTAATAAAAAATTTTAGAGTAGGCTCACCTGTCTTATGAACCTAATTAGTATATATATGTATATAAATATATTTAAAATTATGTTCAAATAGTTTTTAAATATATTTTTTTATAATTATAAATTAAAATAAATAAATTAAAATTTAAATAATAATAAGATTACAAAAAATATATTTAATTAATAAATAAATTTATTATGTAGGTTTATATGGATGGGGAGGAGAGTAATGGATCTCCTGGTGATGGTTTTTCTTTGGTTTCGTAGGATATTACTGCTGATAATCGGGTTGTACATGGTGCAATGACAGGGTTCTAATAGGCGAGATCAGGGGAGTCCAATTTGATTCCTTCTACTAGTGCGACATGGTATGAAGTAGTTGCGGGTTTAATAGAAATTTGGGATGGATTGATTTGCCTCCATCGGATAGTGCAACATGAAATGGATGGGATATGTGTGTTCTGGCGTGTTTGGGAGGTCCTGATTTGTCTCTAGATTGTACATCGAGGAATGTTGTGTGCTCAAGTAGTATTCTAGATCACATGTGTATTGTTTCGAATCCCATACGCAAGGATTGTTTTTTGGATGGTTCCTTTCGCAGAAGAATTTCCAAGACGATGAGGGTATTCATGTGTCTATGGTGGCTCATATTTCCATATCAGAAAATGGGAACATCATAGCCATGGTAAATCCTTATTCTATTTTGCAGAGGTTAGATGTATGAAACTTTTCTCTTATTCGGCATGTGATTCTTGGTAAGGGTGATAATCCATTGACTACTGAGGATGTTAAATCTTGTCTCTCCGATATTTGGGGCATTTTCTAGTAGTATATTGTTCATATTGGAGAGATTATTTTCATTTAATATTCTCTATTGTAGAGGATATGGGTTGTGTTTGGAGTTCCTGTTATTATGTGCTTAATCCAGCAATCCTTTGTGTCTCTCACTTGGATTTGAGATTCAATCTACATGCATGAAAACATAAAACTACATAGATATGGACTAGAATTCATGAACTTAGTTGGGTTCTATGGAATCCTATATTTCTTAATTATCTTATCTCATGTATTCGTGTTCCAATTTAGTTTGATGAGAACACTATTGAAGGTAAATTTTGGTACTTTTCACGAGTCCTTGTGGGCATTAACATGATTAATCATTTGCCTAATTATGCGAATCTGGTGGAAAATGGTGATAAAATTGATGTTTAGTTTCAATATGAATTCTTCCCATATTTCTATAATTTCTACAAGGTTTTATGTCATGAAGTCTCGAACTGATAGAATGTTAAAAATATATAAATTAAACATACATGTACTTATCACCCTTCGAGAAAGAAATTTTTTAAGAAAGATGTTGTGAATAATCACACTATTGCTGAGAGGGGATATACTAAAGATTATTTCTTGAAGTTGAGTGAAAAACATGTGTCAAATCATAAAAATGATGAACCTCATTTTGAAATGGAGATTTGATCTCCCGTTACATATGAAAAAGGGATGAATGCAGTCAAGGATTTGAAGGTGGTAATGTTTCCTTCAATGATATCCTTAATAGATCAAAAGTATGACCATTGATAACTGATGAGCCGGTGCAGGATAATGCTACCTTTGGTCAATATGATTTTGAATGGGATGTGAAGAATGAAGTGGATGACGAACTAAGGCAGGAGTGTTCCTTATCTAGAAAAGGAAAGACCAAGATGGAGGTATATGTCACACCTATTATGAAGGATGTTTTACATGGAAAATCCACTCACATGGTGAGTCATCCTATGGGGAATATCCCTTGTTCTGGTTAGGATGAAACTGAAGGGGATTAGAAAAAAACAAAGACATGGAAGTAGGGGCGTCATCCAAAAAATTGTGGTTGAGTGCCTAGTGGAGATGGGTGTGGCCTGTCTGCCAGGTCTTCTTCCAAGGAGCTCACTATGGAGTAGTTTGAACTCAGGGAAAAGTACTATATGTTTTTCAGTCATTTGAATTTATAGTCATAACGGGAATCAAATGATGAAATCTTGGATTAGAGTGATGATTATGATTTATATTTTTTTTATAGATGAGGGCTTGTCCTTTGTTTGACCCCATCTATTCCCTTTAATATTTCCCTGTCATTTTTCAATAAATTTGGTGGGTGCCAGTTCAACTGAATCCTGGACCTTCTTGGAAAATACATTTTTATACTCATAATTATATATAAATTCTTTGTAAATATATTTATTTATATTTATAAATATTAATAAATAGATAGATATTTAAATAATTATTATATTAGACTAAATATATTTAAATAATAAATTACTTCTTTATAATTATATTTATATATTTATAATTATATTTATATATTTATAATTATATGTATATTCTTTTAAAATATAATTATTTATAAATATAATTTTAATTAATTAATTAAATATATATATAACTATAATTAATATATATATTATAATTTTATAAATGTATAATTTTATAATTTTTTACAGTGTTATACATATATATAATTACATAAATATATTAATATTTTTTTAATTATATAGAAATATTTATAAAAATATTTATATATAAATATAATTATAAATATATATATATACATTTAAATAATTATAAAATTATAATAAATATAATTATTATATTTATGATTTTATAAATATATATAATTGTATAAGTATATTTATAAATATATTGAAATATTTTTCAATATATTTATTTATAATTATAATTTTAAATAAAAATATATAAAAATATAAATAAATTATTAAGATTAGATCGTTATCTGTTGTTTTTTAGCACCGATAAAGGGTTTTCCTTTTTAGTGCTAAAAAATAGACGATAATGAGTAGTTTTATCAGCGCTTTCTATTTTGGCACTAATAAAACGAATTTTTATGAGCAATTTTTTGAAAGTGCTGATAAAATCCTTAAGGGTTCTTATAAAAAGAAACCTAGTAGATGTTTTCCATCGCTTGTACATTAAAGATTTTGCAGAACCAGAGTCATGGCGCTGCCATCGCCACTATTGTCGGACTATACATTTATTTCCGCATATCATCTCAGTGAATGGATATCTCCAAATCTTCAATCTGTGTCACTATTTGTCTTGTTAGAAACTTTATTTCTTTAGATGCACCTCGTCGAACCCACATTCAGGTGTCATCACTAATTCTAAAAAAATGAACAAATAGCCCCAACACCAATCCACACCTCCATGGTAGTGCAACAATGAGGCATAATCATTATGATGCACTACCCCTTCATGTTGATCCTCTCCATGTGCATCACACTCTCTATGTCGAGTTCCCATGTCGATTTGTTACCCTCCCTATAACTTGTAGTGGACCAACCCAACACCTCTTTTCTTTGATTAATCTACAACATAAGAGATTGATGTCGCCTCATATTCACCCTGTTACACATAGGGATCAACCTGCAGGCGTGACAAACTAGCCAAAATTGATCCCCTCATTCGTCATTGTTTGATAGACTCACTATGAAATGAGGGATTCATTTGTTAAGATTTTCATTTTCTTGTGAGTATCAATCCCACAGAATTCATTCTTCATATCCTTCACAACAACCAAACACTCACCCACACACAACTAATACCTAAAACCAATATAAATTTTTAATTTTTATTAACATTAATTATTAAATTTATAAATTTATAAATAACAATAAATTAAAATTTATAATTATTTATAAGTACATTTCTTTTATATTTATACTTATAGATATTTTTTATGCTTATTTATACATCCATATATTATATAGTATTTCTTATTATACTTGTATACTTTTTATGAAAACTTTTGTTAAATATTTATAATTTTATAGTTTTTTACATTTTTATATTTATATCCATTTATAAATTTTATAGTATATCATAATATACTAATATAATTGAATAATAATTTTTAACTAAAAATTTATACTTTTACAATTTTATTAATTTATAAATTTATAAACATTTATAAATTGTAATGTATATCATATTATACATATATAGTTTAAATATAAAATTTTATTAATTATTATTAATTTTATAGTTTTCAAGAAATGTTAATTAATATTCAATTATTTTTTTATTCGTTATAAATTATTCTTCTTGTTTAATTTCATAAATTTTAATTTTATATATTATAATTTTATAATTTGATAAATTTTTAAAACTATTTACTTTTATAAATTATGTATACTATTATAACATATATGTGATTTTATATTGTTTGATAGGTTTATATACATTTATATATTAGGTATATCTATCTAAAATATATATTATTTTATAAATTATATACAATTTTATTCTTCTATATACCTTTATAATTTTATATACTAAAATTAATATATATAAAATTTTAATTTATACATTTATACCTGTATACATTTTTCAATTTTTCAAAAATTTTAAACTATTATACCATCATGAAATCATTTTCATTGTTGATTTTCTTCAAATATAATATTTTTCATTTGTGAAACAATTATTATATTCAACAACCATATTTTATATTATGAAAATGGTTTTCAAATGATATAACTTTTATTTATTTTTTATTTCCATCATTACATTCAATAGATGTATTTTCATGTGTTATTTGTAATGTAAATTTGACTTAATACTTTATTTATACTCTTACAAAAATGGTTTTGACAGTTAAAATACAAAATAAATTATCCATTGATTATTAATACATCATGATGATAGTTATGTTATTTAATATTTTAATGACTTATCTATTCTACCCCAACATATTTTAATTCCCATTTTCAAAAGGATTAGAAATTCTCGAGGTATTGTGCATAAATTCATCAAGAAAGAAAACATCATTTGATCTACAATTCTTCACTATAATTTTATTACATTATACCCAATTATATTTATGTGAAAAATATTTTTAAAAGTGAAATATATTACACTATATTAATGAATTTCCTTCAATATTTTTTTTCTTATTGGATAATAATCCATTTTGAAGATCGAATGAATTTTTTCTTTTAGTTTTTTAGTCCTCCTTAACCACCATTTATTACTCTTTATTAATCATGGTCTTGATAGATTTATAGATTCCATCTTGTTTCAGATTCTCATGTAGTAAGGTGAAATAATTATTATAGGTATCATTGAGTTGATCACATGTTCTATAATTTTTCTCAAGAACATAAAATTATAGATTACTATCACTTTTATTCTTAGGTGATATCATGGTCAAATTATTATAAATTATTCTTATATCCCCATTAAAATCATTTCCTCCCATTAAAAGGGTAAAATTCATATTTCACAAACAATTATATTCATTGTTTGTTTATAATCTTGAGTACAAATAGCTTCCTTTAAACAATAATCTCAATATAATTTGGGATTTTAGATTCTCAAATTCTTCTAATTGTATTTTCATTAATTGTTAACTCTATAGTTTTTCTTTAATTTCCTAATTAATATATGTTCTATATTTACCATTTAATTTTCCCCAAGTCTTAGCCACAAATTACATATTTTTAAGAATCTAATTTAATTTTTTATTTTTAAAATAATCTCATGATGTATAAATCGGTGTATCACCATTATTTGGTTATTTTCATACATTCTCTCCATTATTTTCATTTTTATCACTAACTATTTTTCCTTCTTGAGTTTCCATAAAAAGTATCAACTACTAATTTGGTTAATAGTAATTATGGTTTTGGGAAGCAACCTCATTTTCTATAGATTTAAAATGTTCTCCAATATCCTTAACGGAATTTATAATCTCAAAATGAAATTAATTCAAGGATTTTTCTACTTCAATAAACATTGAATCAAGTAATTTAGACTCCTAATTCATGAAAACCATTCTTTTATAGTAATATAAAAAGTCTTCCCTCTTTCATTAAGGATTTATTTTTGATCATCCATATTGATTTTCATATTCATTTCCATCTCTGTAATCTATTTGACATTGAATTATAAATATATTTCTTCAATTATTCATTCTCCATTATAAAATATATTTCTCCCATTTAATATTTCTATTTTCTTTATAAAAATTAATTGGCTACATCTTCAATTGAATATCTATTATAATTTCTTTATCACTTCCCTATTTATTAATCCTTCTCCCTGATTTGGTGTTATCTTTTGAGAGGAAGATGTTGGAGTTGGTGGCCTAGAACCAACTAATTTGTACTTTATTCATTAATAAATACCTTATCACATATTTATTATTCTCCTGTGTGACAATGCATTTGATATTGTCCTAAGTACATTTGTTGCATTAAAGGTTCATAGTGAATCCCTGGTAGGATGAGAACCCAAAAGTTCCATAACACTGTTCTTAAATATATGTTCTATGGCCGGATGATGTTATTTGTGGGACACAAATAATACAGACCATTAGGTGTGAGGGCTAGTAATATTTTGAGGCACCATCACATGGTGTGTTCCCTTGGTACTATCCAAGAAGATATTATAATAACGAGATCCACCTGTAAAAAAATCTACATTTCATAGTGCCATTGGATGTTCCTATCTAGAGTCATGTGTATTGGTCCTTAGAAAATAAGATTATTATTAATGGGTATTACAATTTGTGCACATAGATGTATTGACGAAAACTATGATGACACACTGTTCGCAGTGAGGTAGGATATGCTGGGTGCTTCACGAGTGATACCGCATTAATAGATAATGTGAAAAAGGATTTGTCCCTTATATTCCATAATAGATGTAGATATATCAGGCCCATTGATGAAATTGATATATCCAAAATAACCCATTTATTGAATTGATATAGCCTAAATAAATCCATGGACATGGTAAGGTATTGGCGAGTTCAATTCTGGGAAGTCAAAGAAAGAATTTTCGAGCACATGGGTTGATGGCACTAGCATGAAACCAGCTTGATTATAGATATTGAGAAAAAGGGATTAAATTATATGGTAAGCATTCATATGAGGTGACTTGTCAATGTGGCATCAACTTCTTTCTATTAGGTTCCTTGACCCATTGCTAGAAAGTAATCTTTGACATTAGGCAAGCCCACCTAATGCCAACGAGAAAGAGAAATAGAGGGTCACACACTACGTGTATCCATGTATCTCATGTAGAATAAGGATAATTACTATAGGTGGATTAATAATTATTCGTGGAAGCCTAAATGATTTTAATGTTGGAGGTAGAATAAAATTAAAAACCAGATATACACGATGTGTACATTGAATGTAAACGCCGTGTATTAATGATTACACGCCATGTAGTTTTTCCAGAAGGGATTTTTAGGAAATAATATTGTTTTATTATTTGATATTTATTATAATTAGTGTGGGTTCATTTCAAGGAATTAATGATTTGGCATGCGGGTTTACAAAAGAAGTTAAGGAAATAAATAAAACGTGTAACACGTTTATTTATTTTCATAACTCTATAACCTCAAACATGATTATAAATATCCTCACAACCCCAAAACTTTTCCCTAATCATTGTTCACATGAATTCTGAAAATTCTCTCACGGAATAGAGAACTCCTTCCTCCAAGAATGCTCTCAAGACCGAGAGAGATCATCCTCTATCGGATCAAGGAGATCTAATGAGGAAAATGAAAGAAATGTCTTATCCACGCTAGCACCTAGAGATTCCTTTGGGGACATCTATAGATTCATGGTGCACATGTGGATCACCACTAGAGTAATTCTATAGTTGGCTTATGCGACGCAATGACAAATCACATCGGAACGTGACAGGGAAACATCAATGAAGAAAAACTTCCGTCAAGGTAATTCTTGTCAAATAATTAAAATAATTATAACCAACATATGATGATCCTCTCGAGGGTTCCAAGACCCATCTCTTTCTTTTTGTTCTTAATTATATTCCGAAGATCTGACCATTTAATATCATGACGGATCACAAATTGAACGTTGTTTAACGAAAAAATTAATGATGGCCAAACCCACCAACGTGCTTCTGTTGCGCCCGGAACCTACAAGTTGTATCAAAGTAATCATATCATTGAATATAATTATTTAGTTTTTCATTGGTGATTTACGCATTTAATAGTTTAGTTGTTTCAATTCAAGTGAATCGTTATTTAAATTTGAATCTCGATATCTGTTCCTCCTCTCTCATTTCTCGTTCACCTTATAGAAATTATTTCTTCTTTTAAATTTGATTAAAATAAAATATAGGATCTCATTCGGAGGGGTCAAACGTTCCTAGCCATACAACACAAGAATATACGATGTGTATTCGGAAGTACACGCCGTGTTGTCTTGGTGCAACAAATCAAACTGGTCCACCAAATCAGGACGTGTATTGGAGTATACCTAAGTCATAAATGACATCATGTGTTGACCAAGAATAGGTGGTACGTGGTTTCTGGATTACACACCATGTGGTCCACTGAACACGACGTGTTGTCCCTTAGGGTTTGGGTTGGACCGTGTACCCTGTACACGGCTTACCCAGCTGGAAACCGTGTAACACGGATACTACACAGTGTGTGTCTCACTGAACATGTTGTGTACTTTAAATATTTCTGAAGTACATCTACATCTCTTGTCCTCGGGAGTGTACTTCATATGGATGGTGAATACATGTACATGCCATATAGTCGGATCTACACACCCTGTACTCATCCAAATGACGTAGATTTATTAAAATTTATTATTTTATTATACAAACCCTTGATACGTGTACCATAGTGCAGGCGTAAAGCTGAGGCACAACACGTGAGAGGTGTTTTATATATATGTGTTTAATTTAACAATATGTTTAGTGTTCATTTCTACTTATTGGGGAGTTATGAACATGAATTCACCGGGTTGCCTCCAAGGTACAAGTTACGTAAAAAGATGAAATTAAATGAATTTAATTTTTAAAAAATATGATGGATGACAATCTCAAGGGAATTCAGAGAAGGGTTTTAGATAAAATGATTGATTAATTGAAGATAATTAATTGATTAGAGTGTGATTTATCCTAAGATAAAATGATTAAAGAATTTAATTCTAGTTTTATTTATGCGTAAATATCACTGAATGAATAGATGATCATCATCTAGAAAAAGACATTTGTATGTGAGTGGTTTCTTTTAATTAATTTATTTAAATTAAATTTGTTGGTCTTAGAGCCTTCTCCTCATTAATATGTAAGGCCTATGCGCCCAAGGATTATTTTATGTAAAAACCCCTTTTACCCCTCTTCGGCATGTGAGAAAAATGAATATGTAATGGATAGAGCTCCCAAGCTAGTGGAGGCAGCTCAAGTCAGGAGCCAAGGTGAAACCAATCCAAGGAGATACATGGGCGTACAAGTGGGAAGTTGTAAACATGAACCCAAAAGGTTCAAGATGTTTCTCCCCTTGGTTTTGGGTAAGTTTATCTACCACTAGATAAAAAACCAATAAAACAATTTCAGGATCATATCATTTATTTATTTCTATCAGTTTCATGGTTTATTTATTGTGCGTGTGTTGTCACAATAACACAATTAATGAATTAGACAGGCTTGAAATATGGAACTAAAATAAGACCAGCTTATGCATAAATATTATCTTAGACATGGTTAATAACTTAAATATATCCCACTTAATAATAACAATCATGTAATAAAATATAATAAAATTTAAATTTATGTATAAGGATAAAATCCCTCAAAGAAATATTAAGTCGGTATATCCTTCCATAATATTGGTTAGAATCAAAGCATAATTCAAAGTGCTTGGCCAACCATAGTTAGGGTGCTTTCAATTATCAGGAAATTCTAATTCAAGGTTTTGGGTTGACATGAATTGGTTTGCATCAAGGTTTGACTGTCACCGCTGGACTTGGTGTGACGAAGATCCAAAGGTTGAGGAAATCCAAAATAAAAGGATTTCAATATTGGGAGTCCACTCAGCGGATCAAGGAGTTTCTAGTTAATGAAGTTATGATTTGGAATTCCTAACTAAAACCCTTCAATTTGCTTGACCAACCCTAGGTGGAGTAATTTTAAGGGAAATATGGATCCTTTCCACTAGAATATTCAGGAAACAAAATATTCCAAAGTCAATGGTGAGGGGTATTGGATTTCGATAAAATAGTGGGAGTCTAATAAGTTTTATTTTTCTCAGTTTCATAACAATTATGTACTAAACCCTAGCTCATCATAAATTGTAGAAAGTACCAGAAAATGACTTCAAACATATCATTGTGGACCATACTCGATAAAGAAAACCTTCTCATCTACACCAATTTCCAAGAGTGGCATAGGAGTTTACACGTCATCCTTCACCAAGAAAGGAAATTATATGTGCTGGAAAAGCCTATTCCAGTTTCACCTGGGAAAGAGGCCAGTGATGAGGAATTATCTCTCTATATGGAACACATGGATTATGCCATAGATTTCAAGTGTTTCATTCTATCATCCTTGTCTAATGATCTCTTGAAGCAACATGAAAACATAGATCCATATAACAAGATGTCTCACATTAAGGATATCTACCAAGAGAAGTCGATACCAGAGAGATATGAGATCACAAATGATTTGTTTACACCAAAGATTATAGAGTCTACACAAGCTGGGCCTCATGTTGTTCAGATTTTTGGCTACATTGGATGGTTGGAAATATTAGGGACTATGTTCCTGGATGAGTTGCGTACATATCTCATCCTATCATCACTTCCCAAGACCTTCTATATCTTTATTGTCAACTACAACATGATCAAAAATGAAAAGAGTCTATCGGAACTTCTGACCTTAATTATCCAGGTTGATAAGGACATGGGGCGTGATAAACCCACAGTCCTTATAGAGAATAAGAAAAGGAAGGACATGGAAAATGGGCCAAAGACTTATAAATAGTCTGAATCCCCCGAGCGTCGTCCCTCCAAGAAGGGGAAGATCTAGAGGTAGGTCAAGGAATGGGAGGTGGTATGTTTTTCATTTTTCAAGCAAGGACACTGGAAGTGGAACTGCACCCATAAGCAGTGGGAAGCTAAATGTGCATTCGTTATCTAGTGTAATCATTCTATTTATACACATCGGGTATTAGATACAACTTTTGGGGCTCACATATGTATTCAAATGTAGGAACCAAGTAAATTTAGAAAGATATATAGAGGATAGGTGGATCTTTGAGCTGCTAATGGCGCAAGGCTGGCTGCGTTGGCTATTGGGGATTACCACCTCTCATTCCCAACTAGGTTGATTTTGATTTACATAACTGTTATTATGTTCCTAATGTTACCAGGAACATAATTCCTGCATCTTTCTTGGATATGGACAGATTTATTTTCAAGTTTGGAAATAAGGGTTGTCTCTTTTATAAGAACAATGTATGTTATGGTATGGAGAATTTAAATAATGGTTTTTATGTATTAAATTATGAAAACCAAGTGACAGAAATTGATAAAGAAACGGACTCACATGACTCATACATCACCCAGTTGTGGCATCACCGTCTAGGTCATGTAAACAAGAAGTGCTTGCTAATGCTCTGTTATGATGGCTATTTAGACTCTACTGAGCTAAAACCACTTTATAGATGTCGCGCATGTTTATAATGAAAAATGAACCAGATGCCCTTCGGTGGACAAGGTGAAAGGGCCACATAGCTTCTAGGACTGGTGCACATGGATGTGTGTGGACCATTTCCAGTAGAAGATAGAGGTGTATATTCTTACATCATTACTTTTACTGATGATTTGAGTAGATATAGATATGTATACTTAATGAGGTATATGTCAAAAGCATTAGATAAATTTAAGGAATTCAAGAATGAAGTACAGAATCAGGTTGGTAAGAAGATAAATAAACTTTCATTGGATCGAGGTGGAGAATATCTGAACCAAGAGTTCATCGATATTCTACGGGAGTCTGGGATTCTATCTCATCTCACTCCTCCTTATACACCACATTTGAATGGTGTTAGTGAAAGTAGGAACTGCACCTTGTTATACATGGTGAGGTTGATGATGGGTCATTTCGATCTTCTATTATTCTTTTGGGGATATGCATTACAAATTGCAGCATACATATTAAACCGAGTACAAATTAAGGAAAATGGAAATCCCTCTGAGTTATGGAATGTAAATAAACCCATTTTGTCGCACACATGTTTATGGGGATGCGAGGAATTTGTTAAGGCTTTCTCAGGCAACAAACTAGCATCCCGAGGCACGAGGTGTATCTTTATAGGAAATCCCCAAGAAACAAAAGGATATTACCTATATAACCCTCAACACAAGAAATTGACTATCACCAAACAATACATATTTCTTGAGAGGGATCACATCCTCAATGGGTATAGTGGGGGAAATATTGACTTCGATGAAGTTAATGCTCAAGATACACAACAGTTGGTGCATAAACAAGTTCCACAGGTCCCCATGGAAGAGGTTCCAGAAACACTTATACTGCATAGGAGCTCAATAGAGGTAAGGGAACTAGAGTGATTTGGTTTCCTAATAACTGAGGATGGTGAATCATTATTGTTAGGCAATGATGTACCTCTATCCAACAAGGAAGCAGTAGAAAGCACAGAATCTGCAAGATAGCTAGAAGCTTTGAATTCTGAGATGGATTCCATGTATCAGAACCAAGTCTGGGTTCTGGTCGATGAGCTAGTTGATGTAAATAATGTTGGATGAAAATGGGTATTCAATAGAAAACTGGAAAAGGAAGGTCAAGATAGCCCCTATAAAGCAAGGATAGTGGCTAAAGGATTTAGACAGCTTCGAGGAATTGACTATGATGAAACCTTCTCATCAGTTTCCATGTTTTAATCCATAAAATCATACATGCCATTGCAGCTTACCATGACTATGAGATTTGTAAAATGGATGTAAAAACAACATTCCATAATGGTAACCTTCAGGAGGATGTCAATATGACACAACCAGAAGGGTTTGTGACACCAGGTGAAGCCAAACGGGTTTTCAAGTTGAAAAAATCCATTTATGGATTAAAGCAAGCATCCAGGTCATGGAACATTTGATTTGATGAAGCCATAAAGGAATCTGGTTTCATTAATAATGAATGTGAGCCATGTTTTTATGAGAGGTTTAATGGGAATGTGATTGTTATCCGAGTAGTATATGTTGACGACATATTTCTTATTGGAAACAATGTACCAGTCTTACAGTCAGTTAAGGAATGGTAGAACAAGTGTTTCACCATGAAGGAATTCGGTGATGCAGCCTGTATTCTAGGGATCAAGATCATTCGTGATAGATCCAAGAGGTTTCTTGGACTATGTCAGGGTACATACATTGACCAGATACTAAAGACATTTAGTATAGAACAATACAAGAAGAGATTGTTTCCAGTGTCACATGGACTACATCTTTCTACAAAAATGTTTCCTCGTACATAAAAAGAGAAATATAGAGTGAGTAATATCCCATACACTTACGCTATAGGATCCATCATGTATGCCATGTTATGTATAAGTCTTGATGTTGCCTATGTACTGATCATGGTAGGTATATATCAAGCTTATCCAGGAGAACAACATTGGACTACAGTTAATACTATCCTTATTTATTTGAGAAGAACTTAGTATATGTTCCTGGTGTATGGAGGAGATGAGGAACTTTTCATAAGAGGGTATGTTGATGCTTGTTTTTGGACAGATCAAGAATGATCTAAAGTCGCAGTCTGGATATGTTATCTGTCTCAATGGAGGAGCTATGATCTGGATGTTTTCAAAGCAGCAATTTATCACTGATTCTAATATGGATTCTAAATATATAGTGCCTTCTGATGTATCCAAAGAAGTTGTCTGGATTTGGAACTTTGTCCAGGAGCTTGGTGTGGTTCCTAGCAGTAAAGATGTTATCACATTGTATTATTATAATACTGCAGCAGTGGATCTTGAAAAATAACCAAGGTCACATCAACGGACAATATACATACTCCAGAAGTATCACCTATTGAGTGAATTCTATCAAAGGGTGAAGTTTTAGTGATCAGAGCATCCATGGAAGAGAATGTTGCGGACCCCATGACTATTGTCAAATCTCAGCAGAAGCATGAATATAATGTGAGGGCTATCAGGTAAAAGGTTTTTAACTGTTGGCTATAGTCCAAGTTGGTTTATTTTGGATTTGGTAGTCTAGAACCAACTAATTTTTACTTTATTCATTAATAAATACCTTATCACATCATGATTATTCTTTTGTGTGACAATGCATGTGATAATGTCTTAAAGACTATTGTTGTATTAAAGGGTCAGAGCGGATACCTACTATGATGAGACCCCGAAAGTTCCATAACATTGTTCTTGAATATATTTTCTATAGCATGATGATGTTATTTTAGGGACAAAAATAATACAATCCATTAGGGGTAAGGACTGATAAAACATTGAGGCACCTTCTCATGGTGTGTGCCCTTGGTAATATTTAGGACGATATTATTAGAACGAGACATGCCAGTAAGAAATCCACATTTCATAGTGTCATTGGATATTCCTATTTGCGGATGTATGAGTTGGTTCATAGACTTTATGATTATTATTAATGGGTATAATAACTCACGCACTTATATGTATTGATGAAAATTGTGATGACACACTGTTCGCATCGAGGAAGGATATGTTGGGTGCATCATGAGTGATACTACATTAATATATAATGTGAGAAAAGATTTATCCCTTCTGTTCCATAACAGAAGTAGATATATCAATCCCTTTGATGGAATTGATATAGCCTAAATAAATCCATGGGCATGGTAAGGTATGGGTGAGTTCAATTCCGAAAAGTCAAAGAAAGAATAATCGAGCACATGGGTTGATGGCACTAGCATGCAACCCGATTGATTAGAGATATTGAGACAAAGGGATTAAATTACACAGTAAGCATTCATATGATGTGACATGTCAATGCGGTGTCAAATTCTTTCTCTTGGGTGCCTTGACCCATTTGTAGACATCAATCATGGACTTTAGGCAAACCCACCTAATTCCAATGAAAAAGACGCCTAGAGGCTCACACACTAGGTGTATCCAGGTATCTCAAGTAGAATAAAGATTATTTCTGCATGTGGTACAATAATTATTCAAGGAATCCTAAATAATTTTAATGTTAGAGGAAGAATAAAATTAAAAACAAGATATACACGTCGTGTACATTGAATGTACACACCAGGTAGTATTTTTAAAGGAAATGAAAAACAAGTACACACCATGTATTAATGATTACACGCTGTGTTGTTTTTCAAGTAGGGATTTGTAAGAAATAATATTGTTTTGTTAAATTATATTAATTATAATTAACATGGGAACATGTCAAGGAATTAATGATTTGACATGGTGGTTTACAAAAGGAGGTATTGAAAAAAATAAAATGCGTAACGTGTTTATTTATTGTTCTAACTCTATAACCTTAAACACGATTATAAATATCCTCACAACCCCAACACTTTTCCTTAATCATCATACACAACAATTCTAGAAAATTATCTCAAGTCTGAGAGAACTCCTTCCTCTAAGAATGCTCTTAATACTGAGAGAGATCCTCCTCCATCAGATCAATGTGATCTAAGGAAGACATTGTAAGCAAAAGATTCTCCATGCTAGCACCTAGAGATTCCTTTGGTGACGTCTAGAGATACGTGGTGCATGAGTGGATCATCGCTAGAGGAAGTCTACATGTGGATTCTGTGACACAATAGTGAATCACATTAGAACTTGACAGGAAAACATGAACGATGAAATAATTCCATCATGGTAATTCTTGTACATTAATTATATTAATTATAACCAACATATGATGATCTTCTCGATGGTTCTGCGACCCTACTCTTTCATTTCGTTCTTCATTATTTTTTGATGATTCAGCGTTTTATTATCGGGAGAGATCTCGGATTGACCATTGTTTAAGGATAAAATTAAATTTGGGAAAACCCACCAATGTGATTCCACTACGCTCGGATCCTAGAGATGAATCTTCGGAATAAAAATTAAACAATAAATATCATCTTAAAGAGATTCGTTTCCGGAACATTTATTATTGTATTTTGTTTATTTAGACTCATTCACCATCTCTTTTTTAAATGCACCTATATTTCATGAACTACTATGAGAAGTAGTCATCGCATACCAGTAGAGTAATTAATTTTTTAAATTCAATTTCTTATTTCCTTCAAATCTTGATAGAATTATTTGAAACATTCGAATGATGGGTTCCCCTTATTTAAACGGACCATTTTTTGTATTTATTTCTTTTTTAAATATTATATTTATGGATTATATTTGATTGATATGAATAGAAAATGGGTGGATTTCAATCATATGAAAAAATAGTATGATGATGTGGGGAAGGAATTCATCATCTTTGTAAAAGATCATGCATTTGAACCTTCTCAAATCCTTTTTTCAAGTTTGTGTTGTTATTTTTCAATAATAATGAGTATAGAGGAGTTTGAATAATACTTAATCTTTCATGGAATAGATCAATGTTATAAATTTTGGAATAATCATAGGGAAAAGGTGAATATAGCCAGTGGGTGGGATAACACTGCATTTTATGGATCATATCATCTGATTACAAGTGTGTAAAATTAAGAATACCATATCAAGGATGTGATTACAGGTATTAATGATGATGATGGTTGAAATGAGGAGGTGAAAATGATAATAAATGATTAACTTTGGGATTTTAAAAAATTGATTGAGAAGTTAAAGAGTCGTGGAAATATGTCATTATATGATGGATGCACTAAATATACATCACTATTAGTCACACTAAAGCCATATAAATTTAAAGCGGTAATTGGATAGAGTTATGCTAGTTTTACTGAACGACATTCTCTCTTGAATGATATGATTTTTAATGATAATGATCTCTTTATCTGATAATATGTAACTAAGAGAATTCTACGTTTGATGAGTATCGTCTCTAAAAGAATACATGCATATCTAAATATATGTATACTATTTCTAAAGGACCAAAAATCACTCATGTAATTCCCAATGTGTGGTGCTTATTGAAACAAGAATGTTTAATTAGTTCTCATGAATGTTTTATGGTAATTTCATAAAATTATAAGGATTATTCACCTATATATAAGTGAGGAGACTTAAATAAAATTGATGTGGCAGACAGATACAAGAAATAATGATGGGAATCCTCATTACACGACTAACTCTCCTGAGTGGTAGATAATTGATCATGACTATCCTAAATTTGGAAACAAGATGAGAAACCATCATCTTGGGTTATTTATATATATGGAGTGAATCCTTTTGGTTATCAAAGTAGCACTCACATTTCATGGATGGTTGTGTTGGTAAATTATAACTTTCCACCATTTCTATGCATGAAATGATAATTAATTATGTTATATATTCCTATATCTAGACCAAAACAATAGGGTAAAAATATTTCTGTTTATTTGGATCCATTTATTAAACATTTTAAATTAATTTGGAATTCATCTATAACATTGTGTGATACTTATAGAATAGAATATTACACATTGAGAGCTAGGTTGTGTGGTCCGATAATGGAATTTATTTCTTATAGAATATTTTAGGATATATCATTAATGAATCTCAAGGGTGTCCCATTTTTGAACAAGGTACACAATTAATTGGGTTGAAATATTCATCTAAGAGTATGTTTCTAGGGAATCGTGGAATTATACCTTGATGACATAAGTACCGATCATAGATGAAATATATCAATGGGAGTTCATAAGAACATAAAAACCCATCTACAGTAATAGTTGATCAATAGTATTATAAGTTATATGATATGGGAACTTATTTTGGTAAATTTTATTGAATAAACCTTTCAAATATTTGTTGAAAAAATAGATTATAATTTTTTGTATTTCTATATTGTAATTTTCTATACATCAGACATTTTTATGATGATATGAATGTTGAAAAAATTGTATGTGATAGTGTCATTAGAACATTACAAAATGCACCCAAAAAATGTAATTAAGGATATTTTGGACATGATTGACTTGGGAATATTGGAAGCATTGGAACCAGTGAAGGGTGAAAAACAAACATTTATTCATCTAACTTCTTACAATCATTCCATGTATCTGAGATATCAGTTTTCCAAATTCCGGAATGATGTAAATGTTCCATAGTGGTATTCATTTAATATCAATAATATCATGTCAATTAATGAACTAAATTTAAAAGGTATGAAATCATATGACCAACATATTTTTATGAAAGATATAATTCTTGTAACTTTATGTTTATTTTTTCCCAAGAATTTCAATCATATATTAACCAATATCTATTTTTGAAATTCTATATGAAAAAAACATATGAACCCATATAAATTTCCAACAATATAAAATGATATTTCTATCATATTATGTGAATTGTAAATGATCTTCCCACAAAAATTATTTGATATGATGGTTCACTTGATGGTTCACTTGTTGAGGGAGATTCAACTATGCGGACTTGTAAATTATAGATGGTTTTACCCCATTAAGTGATATATAAATATTTGTTAAAGGTTATGTAAAAAATCAAGTTTTTAAAGAGGGGTGTATTAAAGAGTTTTATATTGTTGAGGAAGACACTAAATTATATTTAAAATATATGCCTAGTTTGGAAAGCATTGGTCTAAAAAATATCACAACACTGAAGAGTTTGTCGGTGAAGGAATTTTAGGAATGGTTTATGTCGAAATAAATATTACAGATCAGGAGAATTCCCACAAATATATTTTATTAAAATATTAGTGGATTCCACATATGTTAAAACCTAAAAGGAAATTCTTAGTAATTTGAATCTATAAAGGGCGAAAATATGGATATCAAATAAAAATAATCTCCAATTTATTGGTTTATTTCAAACCATATTTTTAAGGAGTAAGATTAAAATTTGGATTAAATTTTAGAATGACTTTTATGTCTATCTAGATGACCAAGTGTGCATGAATTATATTATTAATTTTTTATAATTTACAGTTATACGTTCAATATAAATGAACATGATTTAGGCAGTACCATGAAAAATAGTGGAGTACCACATATGGTGAAAGCAATGCAAGTTTTTGGTACCAAGGATTGAAATCCAATTTATTAGTATATTTTATTCTTTTGAATCATCAAATAAATTTAGGAGTTGTATTATAAAACATTTCAAGTGATGATTTTTTTAATTTAAGTTGGTTGATTACAATAGTGTTGTTAAAAGAGATGAACTGAGATTCATGAAAGTGTATCTTATTAAGGGTATAAAGATGAACTGTTCATAATGGAATCACAGTCAGTACATGTACCCAATGTTCCAAAGCCCCCAAATTGAAGGTAGTCAATTTTTCTATTATTGACCAAAATAAAAGAAGGGGAATACAAAAATTCATCTAATTATGATCTTATCATTGGGGCATCACAATAATTTCACAGTGGGACCAATTTAAATGGGTTTTTCTATGTCAGAGGAGACCACACTGAAGGGAATTGGGTACATGATAGAGGGGTGAAAACACTATAAACTTTTAGAAAAAGAAAGAGTTCAATAATAATGTTCCACTATTTTTGTAAGGTACATTATGTGACATCATATTATTTTATGTTCAAAACTACATTTATGTCATCTAAATTAAATATTGAACCACTAATATAGATAATGAAATTTTCATATCTTAATTATCCCAATCCTAAGAAACAATAGGGTTATAAAAATTTTTTTCTCCCATTGTAGATGAATAATGACCTTATGCACATGCTGATGCTGCCAATTTAGAGAAAGAGTGGTTTTCTCAACCCACTGCTACTCCCAATGCAGAGGAACAATTACCTGGTACACACACCAATGCTACAAATCCATAGTAACATCATATTGACCATGTTAAACCTGAAGAAATGGTAGATGAAAAAGAACCAATGTTGAAAAAAATATCATCATAGAAATAAGGTGTTAGTAAAAATTATTAAGGTGAGAAGAAAAGACATAATATTTGAGGTTATATAGAATGAGTGCATCCAACCTATTAACCCCAGAAAGCCAATGTTCAGTAGTTCGATTGGAACTATCACTCCACATTTCATGTTGATTGATATAGATTCATGGAGCCATGTTGTTCCCACACATAAGACACTGATTTCGGAAGAGATTAAAGAAACATTCTGATATCTGTTATATATTAAAAAAAAAACTAATGAAACATTGACTTGCTCTTCATGGCCCCTTATAGAGTGAATTTATTGTAGATGGCTCCCATTTGATTTTTTTAATTATTTCTAGAAATTATCGCAAAATTTATCTTAAGAATTTAAATTAAATCCACAAGTATGGTGGTATATAAGTATCGGATGTAAATGTATACATGATGTTTGTTTGTATGCTTTGTTTTTCAAATAACTGGTGTACACTATTAATTATGACTAAATACATTTAAAATATTTTATAGGAGTATATATCAATACTAGTTGAATAGATTTTACAATGGACATAAATATGGAATCATTAGTCCTCACTTCACTTATATAGACAAAGATTAAATAAAATCAAATGAATGGATAAAATATTAGAAAAACTAGCCAAATCGTTTGAATGAAAACTAATAGATGAAATAATATTATTAATACCAATGATACAAGGATAAAACTCTGCAATTTAATCATCGAAAATATATTTTCATTTATTTCATTGTTAATTAATTTATATTCTTTTATAAAACAATGGTTACTCAATGTGTTCAATTTGGATACTTCAAATATTTATTTTCTTGATTCACAACATGGATACCCAAAACACCGACCGCACTTGATGATGTTTATCAAATTTAAATACACCACATCAAAAATATCATAACTAATCTTCAAGTTATATATTTTATATTATTTTTTAACAAGAATTCTGTTATTTAAGTAAGTGTTTATATGCAGTGAAAATCATGGTATGAGGACAATCAATGTGCACAACAAGCCTAACATGTTCTACAACTGGACAAGTATCAAGGTATATATAATAAGATTTCACTATCCATCCACATATAAAAAAATTAATTATTTTTCTCAATGTTTCTACATTTTTTAAAACAAACAAATTAAAAATATTTTGGTTATTATGTTTTCTAAATTTTTGAGAGATACAATATACTAACAATAAACCAAAATCCAAAAAGAGATATTTTTTATATAATTACTGTTTCATTTAAAGTATTTATTATTTCCTTGTGTATTTATATTTTTCTAGAAATACTATGACAATAAAAAATCCACAAATTCAAAATATGAAATAGATTTTTTAAAATGAAAGGAAAGTATACTTGATTGCAGAATGCACACATATGTCACGAATATGTGAATTATAACTTCTTATTTAGTTGATTTTATCCTCATTTTATTGATTTTTTTTAGTCAATTTCCACATAATTTATATTTGATATATATTTTGTTATTATTCATAAGGATCATAATGAAATTTATTCATGTGATATTGGACTTTGAGGCTAAAATTGAAATAAATATAATTAGGAAATGGGTCAATAATGTATATAACAATTATGAAAAGGTGAATTTCTACTGCCTTTAAAAACAAAGAGAGTTCTAATATAAGGTTAATGTGTAATTTAATATACTATGATTTCCATAATAATATTATATATTCTACACTAAATTAACATAATATAAATTTAATGATTTACTACGAATGAATAAAACACCTTTTACACAAGATGATGTTATCAACCCCACGGAAGAAAAATTATAATAATGGAAACCATCTGGGAAGATGTAAAGGAAATGTTACAATATAATTTCTCTATTTTACAACAAAAATTATAAAATGCAATGTTGATTTAATTTTATTTATTCCTCACTGAGTTCATTTAATTCATAATAAGTATGTCCTTATTTGATGACTTTCTATACCAAAAATTTGATAGACATTTTCTCCTTTAAAATATTTTCACTACTATAGTGTTATTATTTATCACTATCCTTCAAGTTTCCTAAATTGTCTTTTCATAAAGATCAATGATGTTGTCTCTTCTCAGTCACAGAGGTAATTTTGATGATTTCACAGTAAATTAATTTTCCAAATAATTAATGGATTGTTTCATATTTATTTTATATTCATTTATTTTTAATATTATTAATATAAGAATTATTTTCTTATAAATGTGGATTATTTTGTTCATACTGGGGTGGTTTCATTAAAAAAGCTCATGCTCGTGAGAGATTAGACTTCGAGGAATAAATTCTATAATTGAAAATAGAAAATTTTTCAAGAATATAAAAAATAGTCATTAGAAGTTGAATTCCTACTACTTATTTAATTAATTTTGTCATCATTTTTTCTAATATTTATAAGTGAATTACCTTATCATTTTTATCTAATAATTATTTTTTTCATAGATCTAATGGGAAGTCATATATTCCCTTATACTATCTTCAACAAGATAGAAAAATAGAACGTTTTCCTTTATATTGAAAGAGGAAATCGAATAATTCCAGAAATGTAAGTGTTTCATGGATGATGGGGTTTATGTTTAATCAGAATAGAACATGTTCTCTCATTTATAAATTTTTTAGATAGTTGATAGAAAACTAATATCAAATAATCAACAATCTAAAACTCAATTTGATATATAGTATGCTCAGTTTGAATCAAACAATATGTTTTTAGTTTATAATTTTTATTTTAGTTTAAACCAAACACCACATACTCTACTGTGTGTTTTAATTTAAAATTGACATTAATTTCAATAAAAAGAAAAGGTGAAATAATGAAAACTAAGAAAAATCATTTGTATTATTTTGATTCTTTATTAATATAACCCAAAAGTCATTTTTGATGTCTAGGAATAAACCCCACCTCAATATGATATATAATGTGACCATTATAACCCAAATGATATCTTCTTATTTAAAATAGACATTAATGTTTGATAAGTGACATACTGAAAATATAGAAACTGTCTTCATATTGTTTTGATACATCAGGATAATGATCGATAATTAATTTTTTGTCATGTAGAAATAAACTAAACCTCAATCTAATTCATGGTGTGACCTATATGACACAAAGTGTGTATTTATTTTTTACAATTGAGATAAATTTTAGTAAAAGGATAAGTGATATACTCAAAATTGATAAAATACAATCTGATTTTTTTAATACATTGTGGAAATGACTCATAATTCATTTTTTATGTGCTCGAATTAACCACACCTCAAACTGATGCACAATGTGATCTGTATGACTGAATGTGTTTCTTTTTATTTAAAATAGGAATTATTTTTAGTAAAAAGAACATGTGAAAAATTAAAAAACAATAAAACACATTCTTATTATTTTTATACTTAATGAAAATGGCTCATAAATTATTATTGATGAGTAGGTATAAATATCACCTTAATCCGACTCACAGTTTGACCGATAGGACTCAAAGTGTTTTTTATCAGTTTAAAATTTTCATTTTAGTTCTACAATTCTGTTACTAACTGAAAACCAACCAAATGAAACTTGATTGTCCTAAGAATTTATGAAAATGATTCAAACGTCAGATCTGACATTCAGGAAGTAGTAACATGTCAAATCGAAACATGATGTCACCAGTATGACTCAAAATTAAAGTTTCGAGCTTCAAATGACATTTTAGTAAAGGAAAATGTGACATACTTAAAGTTGATAAAATTCATTCAGATTGTCTTCATAGTTATGGAAAATGATCCATATGTCATTCATAACATATAGGAATCAATTACACCTAAATCTAATACATGGTGCGATTGATATAACTCTAAGTGTGAAATTTAATTTAATATTGAAATTTATTTTAGTTAAAATAACATGTTAGATATTGAAAACTGAGTAAAATTATTCTAATTGTTTTGATACTTTGTGAAAACAATATATAAGACATTTTTATCGATAGGAATAAAATTTACCTCAATCTGAAGCATAGTGTGACTAGTATGACTGAAACATGTTTTTTATCAGTTTATAATTGAATTTTTAGTTCAAAATATATCACTCCATGATAACAAATAAAACAAGCTCGTATTGTCTTGATAGTTTAAGAAAATGTTTTATATACCAGTTGTGATTGGAAGGAAAAAGTATCACATCAAACTGACACATGATGTGACGAGCATGAATTAATGAGTGTGTTTCATGTTTCAAATGAAATTTTAATAAAAAGAAAAGTGACTTAATGAAAATGATAAAACATAATTATATCATTTTTAGTACTTTAGGAAAATAATCCATAAGTCATTTTTGACCTATAGAAATTATCCAAACCACAATTCGGCACACAGTGTGACCAATATAATTCCATGCGTTTCTATTTATTTAAAATTGACATTAATTTTAGTAAAAGGAATAACTGACATACTAAAATCCAAGAAAAGACATTCATATTTCATTGATACTTTATGAAAAAGTTCCATAAGTAATTTTTGAGGTTCAAGAATATACCACAACACAATATGATGCATGGTTTGATCAATATAACTCCATTTGTGACTTTTTATTTAAATTTGAACTTAATTTTAGAAAAAAGAACAAGTGACATACTGAAAACATAGAAAAAATGTTTGGATTGGTTTCATTAATTGGAAAAACAATCCATAATTCATTTATTTTGAGTAGGAATCAACAAAACCTCAATTTGATGAACAGTGTGACACATATGATCCAAAATGTCCCTTTTTATTTAAAATTGACATTAAATTTAGTAAAAAGAACAAGTGACATTCTGAAAATTGAGAATGTACATTTGTATTGTTTTCATACTTTAGAAAAATGATCAATAATTCATTTTTTATTTTTAGGAATTAGCCACATATTAATCTGATGAATGGTACGTCATGTATGACTCAAAGTGTCTATTATCAATTAAAAATTTATATTTTAGTTCTAAATTCATGTAAATCACTGAAAACCAGGAAAAAATGATCTGATTTTCAATAGTTGAATTAAGGATTTTAGCGACCGCCAAAATCCATCACTAAAGGGATATAAGAGTCATATAGAATCCTCCAGGCGACAGATGATTTAAGCTCTTCGGTGTTTATTATAGTATCCTCCATTTCAATGACGCTATATAGGAGATAGACATGGCCTATAGAGGCTATCTTTCGGCGGTCGTTATAGGAAAATTCAGGTTTGGCTACAGCGATTACCATTTGGCGGTCACTATAAGCTAGTTCGAGTTCGGCTAGAGCAACTGTTGTTTGGTAGTCGTTATAGCTAAACCACGTATAGCTTATAGCGACCCCCATCTGGCGGCCGCTATAATTTTTTAATTTTTTTTAAAAAAATGAAAAAAAATCGAGAAAAATCACTATATTTCAAATATATATATATAGATATATTCAAAATATCTAAACTCATGGGCAAATAAATCTCTTCATCTCATAATATTCTAAGCTCCACATCCAGCATGTAATATAACTACATGATAACATTTAATAAAAAAAATTAGTATAGAAAAAACAAACAAACAAATAATTCAGATGCAATATCATATTTAAATTCAACCATACTATAACAGATCAAAGTTATTTGATTTTGAAAATATATTAATAATTTTGAATACCATTTTAAAATTTTAAAATCGCTAATTATATTATTCATAGAAGACAACATGTCTGATTGATGTTTCATCTGATCGCACACATCACCTATAATAATAAATCGGTTGTCTTGTTATTTCATGTCATTCCTATGTCGTTTGTTATGAATTTTATTGTTAAATGAATGTTTTCATCTCTTATAACACGAAAAGTGAATTTTCCATCACCACGGTCACACGACACCTCCGATTGACATACCGTCTGCCCGACCATTTAAAAATTCACTAACCGGTTCCTGTCGTTTAATTTCACAGCATTCGAAGGTCATTCGGCTAGTTTTGACCACCCAATACACCTTTTTAAAGCATACTAAACCCTTAAATATCCCATATTCTGTCATACCACACACACTGCACATCTGATTGTTGTTTTATCTCCTCGTACACATCACTAATAATAATTAGATTGTTATCACGTGATTTCATGTCAATTCGAGGTTGTTTTCTATGGATCTGACTGTTAAACATCTATTTTAGTGTTTGATGACACCAGAATTTAATTTCACATCATGGTGGTCAAATGAATTATCTGATTGTCATATTGTTTACACAAAAATTTCACAATTCACTCACCGGTTCTTGTCGTCTGATTTCATCACATTCCAAGGTTATTTGGCTAGTTTTGACTAACCAATGACACTTTTTAAATGGTTTCAACCCCTTAAAATGGATATTCAGTCATACTGCTCACACCGTATGTCTGATTGATGTGTCATCTCCTCATATACATCATGGATAATAATTACACTATGTTCTAGTGATTTCAAGTCATTCCGAGCACGTTTTCTATGGATCTGATTGTTAAACATCATTTTGTTGTTTTATGGCACCAGAATTTCATTTTCTGTCACCACATTCAAATGACCCCTCTGATTGATGTACTTTCTGACCAAACATTTTACGATTCACTCCAACGTTTTTTTCGATAGATTTCATGGCATTCTGAAGACGTTATGCTAGTTTTGACCACTTGATGCACCTTTTAAAAGGGATTCAAACCCTTAAAAACAAATATTCAGTCGTACCATGCAAAATGCACATTCAATTGGTGTTGTGTCTCCACGTACACATAAAAATTAATAATAAGACTGTTTTCATGTGATTTCAAGTAATTTCGAGGATTTTTCTATGCATTTTGTTTCTAAACATCAGTTTTGGTGTTTTGTGACATGAAAAGTGTGTTTTCCACCACCACGGTCAGATGACACCTCCGATGAATGTAATTTCTACATGACCATTTCAAAATTCAATCCATGGATGTTGTCGTCTGATTTCATGACATTTCGAGGTTATTCGGCTGGTTTCGACCACCAAGCGCACCTTTTTAAAAGGTGCCAAACCATTACAAAATGAGAAGTCAATCGTACCATGCACATCGCACGTTAAATTGACATGTTGTATCCCCATACATATCAATAAAAATAATTAGACCATTTTCCTACAATTTCAAGTAATTATGTGGATGTCTGCTATGCATTGGATTGTTAAACATCCATTTTGGTGTTTTATGACCCCATAATTGCATTTTTAGTCACTAGAGTCAATCAACACCTCTGATTGACGTACTGTCTGCCCAACTATTTCACAATTCACTCAGTAATAATTTTTTCTTATTTCAAGGCCTTATGAGGTCGTTTTGCTGGTTTTGACCACCAAAATAACCTTTTTAAAGGGTGCAAAACACTTAAAAACCTATTCATTCATACCATTTATTATCCTCATAAACATAACGAATAATAATAAAACATTTTTATGTGATTTCATGTCATTCTAGGGACATTTTCTAAGGATTTGACTACTTAACATCCTTTTTGTTTTTTTATGGCACCTTATTTTTATTTTCCATCACCATAGTCAAACGACACTTCCAAATGATGTACCATCTACTCCACTACTTAAAAATTAACTCCATGGTTATTTCCACTGATTTAATTTCATTTTCACGTTGTTCAGATGGTTTTAACCACCAGACACCCCTTTTATATGGTCTCAAAAACATAAAATTCACATATTCAGTCGTACCACAGACATCACACGTCTTATTGACATGTTGTCTCCTTGTTCATGTCACGAATAATAATTATAATGTTTTCCTGTGATTTCACGTCATTCCAAGGAAGTTATCTATACATTTTATTGTTAAAAGTCCATTTTAGTGTTTTAGGACACCGAAATTGTGTTTTTCTTTAGCCGTATTCAAATGAAACCTTTGATTGACATACCGTGTTACTGGACATTTAACAATTCTCATAGTGGTTTTTATCGTCTGATTTTATGACATTCTGAGATCGCTCTTCTGGTTTTGACCACCAGACGTTCCATTTTATAGGGCGCCAAACCATGAAAAACACATATTTAGTCATACCATGCACACCAAATGTCATATGGATGTGTCATCTCCTCATAAACATCACGAATAATAATTAGACTATTTTACTGTGATTTCAAGTCATTCTGAGAATGTTAGCTATGGATCTGGCCATCAAACATATATTTCGGTGTTATATGGAATCAAAAGTGTGTATTCTACTACTGCAGTGAAATGATTCTTCTAATTGACATAATGTTTACTCGACCATTTCCAAATTCACTTCATGGTTGTTTTTGTCTAATTTCATGGCATTATGAGGTTGTTAGACTAGTTTTGACCACCCAACAAACCTTTTTAAATGGCACCAAACCCATAAAAACGAAAATTCAATTGTACCGCATACACCATATATTTTGTTGATATTCTATCTACTACCGCACATCATGAATAATAATAAGACAATTTTCCTATGAGTTAAAGACATTTTAATGTCTTTTGTTATGAATTTGATTATTAAATGTCCATTATGGTGTTTTATAACACTTAAATTTCATTTTCATCATCGTAGTTAAAGGACACATCTGATTGATGTATCGTCTACCTGAATGTTTCAAAATTCAGTCAGTGGTTGTTTTTATCTGATTTCAGGGCTTTCCGAGGTAGTTCGGTTGGTTTTTACCACCTGATGCACCTTTTTGAAGGGAGTGAAACCCTTAAAAACACATATTCAGTCATAGCGCGCACACTACATGTCTGATTGACATTTTATCTCCTTATAAATTTAGAAAATAATAATTTGACCATTTCCTATGATTTCAAGTCATTCTGAGGATGTTTTCTATGGATCTGACTGTTAAACATCCATCTTGTTGTTTTATGACACCAGATTTGCAATTTTCATCAACGCAGTCAAATAACACCTCTGATTAATGTACCTTATTCTCAACCATTTCAAAATTCACTCCAAAGTGGTTTTTTTATGATTTCATGGAATTTTGAGGTCATTCGGATAGTTTTGACCATCTGACACACCATTTTAAACGGCGCCAAACCCATAAAAACAGAAATTCAGTTGTACCATGCACACCGCACGTACGATTCACATTTTTTCTCCTCATACAAAAAAAATTAGTATACCATTTTCCTATGATTTAAAGTTGTTCTAAGGACGTTTTCTATGCATTTTATTGTTAAACGTCCGTTTTGTTGTTTTATGAAACTGGAATTGCGTTTTCTGTCACCATATTAAAACGACACCTATGATTGATGTACTGTATGCATGACTATTTCACGGTTCACTCAAAGTGGTTTTTGTCTGATTTCATGGAATTTTGATGTTGTTCAGCTAGTTCTGACCACCCAATTCACCTTTCTAAAGCGCACCAAACCCTTAAAAACACATATTCATCTGTTCCACACACACAGTGCATCCGATTGACAGGTCGTCTCGTTGTAAAGGTTAATAATAATTATTAGAAAGTTTTCCTATTATTCAAAGTAATTATAAAGACTTTTTCTATGATTTTATTGTTAAACATATATTTTGGTGTTTTATGACACTAGAATTTTTTTTCACCGTGGTCAAACTCCACCTCTGATTGAAGTACTATTTGCTCGAACATTTCACAAATTACTCCATGGTTGTTATCATCTGATTTCATGGAATTCTAAGTTTGTTCGACCATTTCTGACCACCCAATAGAGCTTTCTAAAGGGCGTCAAATCTTTACAAACCACATATTTAGTCCTACTTCATACACCACATGTCCGATTGACATTTCATCTATTCCCACATGTCATAAATAATAATAAAATAGTTCTTCTACGATTTCAAGTCATTCTAATGTCATTTTCTATGGATCTGGCAATTAAATGCATGTTTTGGTGTTTTATGACACAAAACGTGTGTTTTACGTCATCATGGTCAAATAAAACTTCTGATTGACATAATTTCTGCTTGAATATTTCAAAATACACTTCACCATTTTTCCATTTGATTTCATGGCATGCGGATGTCTTCCTCTTAGATTGACCATTGGACGCACCTTTTTAATGGGCCTCAAACCATTAAAAAATGCACATTCGATCCTTCGGGGCATATTGCATGTCTGATTGATGTCTCGTCTTCTCATACACATCACCAATAAAAAGAATATTATTTTATTTTAATTTCATGTAATTATGAGGTCGTTTTGTATATATCTGATTGTTAAACCCTCTCTTTGGTGTTTTATGACACTAAATGTGCATTTTCCGTCATCCCGGAAAAACAACACCTTTGATTGACATAACATCTAATCGACCATTTCAAAATTCACTCTATGTTTGTTTTCATCTAATTTCACAACATTCGGTGGTCATTCGGTTGGATTTAACCCGTATGATATTTCAAAGGGCATCCAAACTTTAAAAACCATGTATTCTGTCATTCTAGACAGACCACTCATCTGAATAGCATTTCGTCTGCTCTTAAACAACATGAATAGATATTCTTCCTATGGTTTTAGGTCATTTTGAGGTCATTTGATATAGAATGGACCATTAAACTCACATTCTGGTGGTTTATGACAGAAAAAAATGCATTCTTTGGTCATTCCAAGCCAATATTGTCTATAATTGATATTACCTCTTCTCGAATATATCACAATTCTCTTTACGGTTGTTTTCATCTGATTTCACCACATTTGGAGGTTGTTTAGTTGGATTTGAACCATGGATGCAACTTTTTAAAGGGCATTAAACTGTTAAAAATTACATATTCTATAGTTTCAGGCAGACGACATTTATGATTGATGTCTCGTCTACTCATACACAACATGAATAATAATAAGATGGTTTTCCTATGATTCTATGTCATTCAGAGGTGTTTTTTTATATATCTAACTGTTAGATGCATATTTTTTTGTTTTACGACACTAAAAGTGCATTTTTATCGAAATCTAAGTACACTGGGTTAATGGAAAACTAAACATGGGAGATTATATAATGGAATACTATGTAAGGAGGATTATGTAATTAAGGAAAAGGAACTGAAATGTAGAAGTGTATTTTTTCAAATCTAAGTACACATGGTTATGTTATTATATTTCATACAAGAAAAACCTATAGTGGTGTTATTGGATTTGTAAATTCTGATGTTAATAGAGATATACATGCTAAAAAGATCAAAAAAAGGTTTTAGATTTCAATTTTAGGGTTAACATTAGAGATCAGTATCATATGATAAAATAGTGTTACCTACTACAATGTCATAATACAAGTTGCAACCGCCCCATGGGTGTATCCTACTGGTTGCATCCAATGGTGAATTTTAGGGAGGTCTTAGTTTCATGCCTCGCCAAGTGCAATTAGATAGGTTTTATTTTTTTATCCTCCCTCCCCTGATTGATGTCATTATAAAAATTGCAACAATGACAACATAAGAAATAGTTGGGTTAAAAATGTTAATATCAGACAATATGCTACTTTAGAGTGATTTTCACTAGATAAATTCATTCAATTGATTTTAAAGAGGAAAAAATGAAGTAAAATAAGGATAAATGACTCATAGATATAAATATCCACTGCTAGAATGTTTGGAAGGGGAATGGCCCGGTGACTCAAATGATCAGAAGCTCATATTTTAACTGCCTTTTCTATAAACCAGTGAGATTCTAGGGACCCATTTTGTTGATAACAAGTTTTGGGATTCTAGGAGGCTTGTAAGACCCCAGGAATTTTCTAAAATCGTTGGAAATATCCATGAAATTTTGTGTATCCCAACCCAAATGCATGTGTGAGCTATAATATTCACACCATTCCTAGTATGTGGATACCTTATGAATCTCCTCAACTCGGGAGAACACATTTTCAATTTTGTACACAGCTTAATTTTTAGGTTTCAATGTTAGTTCACTATCAAGTTCTGCAGTGTTAGTCTCGATGACCGCGAACCTATTTAAATGTATCTGGAACAAGCTATGGTTCATAAACTGGTGTCATTGGCATATCCTTGATGGTACTCAAAAAGAATTTTTCCTAGTGAGAGAGTATCAATATTCCTTTACCTTTATAACCCATATTCCCAGATCTACCATGTTTGTGTATATATTGTTTACTATCATCCAGTAATCCCATCTGCATATCCAAAAATGTTATCATCATTATGGACTGAATGGATAATTTAATAACTAAAAAATCCTTGAATCTATTCATCTAAAGAAGAAAAAATACATGCATTATATGGGTTACCTATGGATAATCTCCTCCTAGGTAGAAACATCAAATTTAACTTGTATAAGACCCTTCAACGAATAGTAATTCATCATATGTCCTAGTTCTATGACTATGATTTTCTAGAAGAATTTCCCAAACATCCAAGATCAGATTTCCATGATAGTCAGCTACACACCTGATAATCATAGTAGTTGTTCAAAAAACAAGTACTTGGAAAGAGACGGTGATTGCATTCTTGATATATAATAAACCATTAAATTTGAAAAGAATGGAAAATTCATATCATTTTAAACCATATAGTCTACATCATATGAGATGTAATCTTTTAAAGAAGCATAAACCATTGAAAACATCTTATAAAGTGGACCAACAAGATGAATCTATTTGAGCTGAAAAAAATCAGCATTTTATGATTTGAGCTAACAACTTCATTCATAAATTACCAAAATATGGAGGGAAGATAAAACTATAAAGGTCCATGGGGGATCATGGAAGACACAAGACTATGAATTATCTAGTAAACCTATGGAAAACTTTTAGTAGAAATGAGAAGAGTTGTTCACTCTTTAGGTACAAAAGCCATGATCTCCTCAACATCCTTAAGAAATCCCTTGTCAAACAATTTATCAGCTTCATTAAGTATAAGGTCTTTCAAGCCCTTCAGCCAAGATCCAAATACATCAGTGCTTGGAAGATGATAATTAATTCTTCTAGTGGTGGATATAAGAATTTTTTCATCACAAAAGAAATAAAAGAAAAATAAAATTACGAACAATGAAAAAATAACCCAAAAAACATGAGAGTAATATGTTTAACCATGTAAATGGCATTAAATGTAGGTAAATTTATTTTTTGATCCTTGTTCTATCATGAAATTTCCTATAATAAAAAATACATCATCTTCAAAATTATGTAATATCACATAATTTTATATTCCTTTCTCATTTATCAATTTTTTAATGGATGAAGATGTTTATTTATATGGTGTGATTTAGTTGGATCAGATGTTAATGACTAATTAATCAATTAAGAACAGTATAAATTGGATATTTAGTACTATAGAGTGATGAATTGTGATTGGAAATTTATATATCCAAGGGAAAACAAAATTAATTGAATTCAACCAAATTTAAGTGAAACAACTTGACATAACCCACACAAAATCAAACTAACCAAACCCTAATTGAAGAACATAAAAAACTAAACTGAAAAAATAAACCCAACCTAACCAAAAAAAACCTAACCAAATATAGTCAAACCTTATCAAATAAAAATTAATTGAACTGATTAAATAAACTTGACCTAACTCGACCTCAATTAAACTAACCTGATCTAAACCAAATCTCACTAAATGAAATAAAACAGTATTGAATTAATAATCATTGACCATATATAAAATTGGGTGATGTAAACATAATTGAACCATAAAAAACAAATCAAATTGTATAACACCAGTATGAATAGAACTAGACATAACTAAACTAAAACAAATTGAATCATACCACACCAAAGTAATCTCACTCTATCCAACTCAACCTGAACTATACTAATCTAAATAACTTTGAACAAAAAACTGCTCTGAGATGAAATGAGAAAAACTAAAATAATTGGATCTAGGATATGCCGAATATAATCAAACAAAAAAACAAATAATAAAACCAAACTGAATGAAAAAAATAGATACAAATGAATTAATTGAGTCAAATTGTACTAAATTGAACCAAAAAAATATAATAAAACCCACTAGACTTGTATAGAACCAAACCAAACTTTCTAAACCTGATACGAATGAACCAAGAATAAAATTCATTAAAATTAATCTCACTAACATGTATTGAATTTCAAAAATATTATATAAAAAATACATGAATAAAAATTATCATGAACAAAACTAGATACCACTAAACCAAATATAATTGAAGATGTATAAACCAAATAAAATTTTAAAAAATAATAAAAAATCATATATAACAAAAATAAGCTAAAATTAACTGAATATAATTTAACCAAATCAAATTGGGTTGTACTGAATCAAAACCCACTAAATTTAACCAACCTGAATTGAATAAAACCCAACATTGAAGTTGTTTCCATATACACCACAAGTAAACAAATTACTAAATACCATTGATGGATTTGAGTCACACCAGTATAAGAGGCTTGCATCACCACCTAAATATGTAATATTAGAGTAGAGGTGGATCATGTGTTTTGAACCCTAAATGCTGTAAGAGAAGAGGGGCCAACAATTATATCTCAAAAAAGGGGGTGTGTGGTGTAAGGCAGTGCTGACGGAGTAGAGGTCATGCAAGGTAGCACCAAAGGAGCATAGGTGAAGAAAGTAGAAACCATAGGCCGAATGGGGGATCAATTTGTATGGTAGGTGGTGCGGAATTGGTTGGGGATTGACGAAAATTGATAGAGAAGGGAAGGGGAGTGAGATCGACGAGTGGAGGAGATGGCGGATGACAGTGAGGGGGAGGGTAGCGGGCTCGGGGCTCAGCATGTGGGGGAGATGGTGGATGGAAACCTCAGTTCTCGGTGATTGTGGATGACGACAGACACCGGTGAGGGGGAGGGGAGTGGGAAAAGTGAGTGGGGACGATGGAGGATGGAAATGATGTGGAGGGGAGTAGGCTTTGCGGGTGTGGTGAGTGGGAGTGGGCACGACAAAGAAGGGGGCCCGATGCATGAGGGGTGGGATATGGGTGCGGAGGGAAAACCCCAGCGACCGCTATTTGGTGGTCACCCTATTCCCCCTCCACCAAATATCATTTTTCTAATAGTGCTTCATTATAATTATGGAAAATGATTCATAAGTATTTTGTGACATGTAGGAAGTAACATCACTTCAAACCAAAACATAATGTTATCAGTTTGACTCAATGTGTGTGTTTCCTATTTCGAATGACATTTTAATAAAAAACACAAGTGACATACCCAACACGAAGAAAACACATTTAGGTTGTTTTTATACTTTTTAAAAACGTCCCATATGTCATTTTTTACGTTTAGGTCTTAGCTACAACTCAATCCAACAAGAAATGTTACCAGTATATTTTCAAGAGTGTCTATTTATTTAAAATCGACTTTAATTTTGTTAAAAAAAGTGACAAATTTAAAACACATAAAATGGATTCTTATTATTTTTATACTCTAGGAAAAATATCCATATTTCATTTTGAATATAGGAATAAAATGAACCCCAATATGATTCATTTTGTGACAAATATAACTCCAAGTGTGTCTTTTTATTAAAAAATGAAATAAATTTTAGTAAAACTAACATGAAACATATTTAAAACCAAGATAACATATTCATATTATTTTGATACTTTAGAAAATAGATATATAAATAATTTTTTATCTGATTTAATCATCTCTACTGCAATCCAATTCATGGAGTGACGGATATGACTCAAATTGTGTCTTTTCATTTAAAATTGATGTTAATTTTAGTAAAAAGAACAAGTGGCATATTACATACCATGAAAACATATTAAGGTCATTTTCATATTTCTGTAAAAATATCTATATGTCATTTATGATATGTAATAATCAACAACACCTCAATGTGATTACCTATGTGATAGGTATAACACAATGTGTGCGTTATGATTTTATAATTGACATTTTAGTTCAAATCATGTGTCACTCATAGAAAACTATGAAAACATGCACTGATTGTCTTGATTATTTACAAACACTATTCATTAGTAATTTGTGAAATGTAAGAAGTTTTATCATGTGATACAATCCAAAAATGTGACCGGTATAACTCAAAGTGAATGTTTCTAGTGTGAAATGACATTTTATTAAATAAAATAAAATTGAAATACTCAAAACAATGAAAATGTATGCATTTTTTGTTGATTCTTTATAAAAATGATCCATAAGTAATTTGTGATGTGTAGAAATTAGTTTCAGCTTAATCTGATGCATGGAATGACTAGTACAAATCCACACGTGTCTTTTCTTTAAAATTGTCGTAAATTTTATTAAAAAGGACAATTGACATACTAAAATAAAAGAAAAAATATTCATATTATTTTGAAAGATTAGGAAAATGATCAATAAATCACTTTTGATGAGTAAGATTCATCCAAACCTTAATAAGATGCATGGTGTGATTCGTAAAACTCTAAGTGTATCTTTTTAATTAAAATTGTTATTTTATTAATGTATTATTTCATATTAATACATAATGTATTAATTTATAGTATTACTAACATAACATTTGTTTTCTTATGTAAGTGGATTATTTTGCTCAGGTTGAGGTTACTTATTCAGAAACTGATACCATGGTTGGAATTTTTTTATAGGGGACCGTAGGTTCTAAATAAGTTGAAACATTAATATTTTTAAATGCTTTTGGATATTAATTTTAAATGTATTTATAAAATTAATTATTTTTAATTTATATAGTAATGTTTTTTTATTCCTGAGGTAAAATATATTTCAATATATGATATATTTGGGTATAGGATATATGTATTACCTAGAGTTTTCTATTATCCAAACAAAAAATTGGAGTAGGTTGGGCCATTATCAGCGCTATTGGAAGAGCTGATATAGGGGACACCCCCCATAATAGTGCTGAGAAAAGCATCCCTTTTTTGAATTAATAAAGTCCTTTTTGAACTCTATTAAAGGGTATACGCATAATAGTGAATAATATCGATTATTAGAACTAGGAAGATAAAGAAAATAGTAAATCAATGATCAACTTGTTAATCATGTTTTTAGAATGATTTATTTGTGTTTAATAAGAGATAACAAAATGGGTATTAAACCAATATAAAAAACATTTTAACTTGATATTATATTAATTTTTGAATAAGAATGGTTCACATTATTGTCATTGATGATATCCACATACTCTATTTTTGAAAATTAACTCCATGGCACATCGATCATCAACCCACAATCCGTTTTCATTCATCAATGGTTCTCCTTCACGGCTCCCCGATAATCCCAAGGGTAATGCGGCTAACCCTAGAAATTTTTCTTAAGTTTCATTATTTAAAATAATTTTAGGTTTTATTATATAATAAATAAATAAATAATTTACTAATATATCAATGACCAAACTTAAACCAAATACCTAACACACACAAAGGCTATGCTGCACTTAGGGTAAACAAACATTTTGAATTAAATAGTGGCCTATGATTTCCATTATGGTACTGAATTTTTGAGTTATTTCATTATTATATAAAAAATATGAGCATGTGATGTATTAAATTTAATATTTTTATTATATCAATATTGATCCTCTCTTTTCCACAGTATCCCATGCTAACATTGTGATTAGCTTCGAAAATATTTCAAAATTTTACAAGATAAAATAAGATTAATTACATTCATGAACTTTTTTAGGAGTAAAAAAATACTGATTTTGTACCCCTTAACAATAGATTTCCTTAGTTCAAATAATGGTTGAAAACTTTTTAGGGAGATTCAATCATCGTCTATTTTTTGTGCTGAAAATTTCTATTTATAGCAATGAGATATTCATATTTTTTAGCAATTAAGGGTAAAGTAAAAGTTATATAAAGGTCATAGAAACATGTATGTGTGTAAATAATCCACAAAAAGATCATGGGGATCCCAAATAAGTGTAAATAATTGGAATATGTACTCATTTAAGGGTTTAACCAGAACTATATAAATTTCAGACAAAGACGAAGGAGATGAAGAAAATAAGACAAATTCTCATATTAAATATTCATTTAATAAAAAAATGAGAACCAAAACAACATGGACTCTTGGGGGTTTTTATCTACAATTTATACCTCCGTTTTAGGTGAGTTTTCCTTTGGTTTGGGGTATTCTTGTGTCTTTTCTAGGATTTTTTCCTCATTTTTTGTATGAAGGTGTTATGTTTCTTGTTGCAGATTAGAGGGACTTGAATGCTACTACTACATCATTTCTCTCATGAACCAACATACTAAAGACCGTATTTATTGGGATAGACCTTGTAGAAATTATTTTTGGCATGTTTCATCCATTTTCTTATGGTTAGGCTACTTTTTTTACCATTCCTTGTAAATAGTTTTTCTGTTCACTCTCATTATCATTGGTCAATTATCCCTACTTTTCCCTAGTTGTCAAAATCTTTTATACTAGACCCCATTCTCCTGAAAAGGTTATTATATTATTTTGTGATAATGTTGGTGCATTTTTTTAGTGTCAATAGTTCATCTGAATTTGGAGTCATCGTCCTCGGTTTCTGGTTTACTTTCTTGGTTCAATTTCCTAGGGGTATATAGGTTGTTCTTAGTCCTCTTTTGATCGTATTCAGTCTCAGATTTTTGGAGATTTTTCATGGATCCTCTTCTATTAATCATTGATTATTATTGGTGTGAGGGATATTGTGGTGTGCAGATTGATGTTTTTAAGTTTTAATTGGGTGTGTGGTTACAATTTGATTCTTAGTCTTGTCTAATGGTGGTGATTGGTTTTATGGTTCCGACATTAAAGATGTCAAAATTGATGAGTATTAGAGATGTTGATGAATTCTGGCATAGTCTAGTGATTGGAAAATTGGCCAATGGGGCTTTTTTGTATAATTTATTGGGCATAGGTTCTTGATTATTGGGTTAATGGTGCAGTAAAGCACCATATGAACTGGTGCCTTTGGATTTTTTCCCATAAGCACCAATTCATCTGGAACCTTTGAGGCATTTTTCAAAACCCCACTTCAAGTTGGGTCCTGCACCCTTTCCCGCATTTCAAATTTATAAATATAAATTTGTATTTATAATTATATATATATATATATAGAATTGTAAACATACATTTATAAATATATAAATTTACATTTATAACTCTATAATTATAAATATTTTTATAAATATAATTATGAATAATATCATATCGAAAATATATATTTATTAATATATATATATTTATCTATCAATATTGAAATCAAAAATATAATGTTCTTAAATTTTTATCAAATTATGTAATCATAATTTTTTTGTATATATAAGTATATTTTAATAATAATATAAGTATAAAAGTATTTATATTTATATAATTCATTTGGGGGCTTACCCAAGTGGTAAAGGCTCCCCGTAATCATGCATCAGACCCGGGTTCAAATCCAGTTGGGGGAAAATTTCCATATGTACTATTGAACTATTATAGTAGATGATGATGTTGGCCTGATGACACAGGCAGTATGATGCAGGCACATTGCACTGGGCCTTTGGGCCAGTTAGTGGTCCTTTAGGCCATGAAATGTATCTCATGCCTACTAGGTCTTTGGGCCATGTAATGGATAAATAAGGCTTAATGGGTAGGCTATCCATTCGGGGTTCATGGTCTACCATTCTATCCTACATCTATGGTGTGAGTGTTTAATTTAATTGTACATCCAAGCACCGAATATGTATATTTATATAAATATAAATATTTATTTAGAAAGACAGATTCATGATTATATAATTATAAATATAATTATAATTATATAATGATTAAAATATATTAATTATTTATATATGTTGGTATAAATAAATATAATTATAATTATAATCATATTTATAATTGTAAATAAATATTATTATAAAATATATTTGAAATTTATTTTAATATTTTTCTAAGTATATAAATTTAAATATATTTATAATTATATGATTATTAAAAATATATTTAAAATAGATTTAAATTAGATATATTTACATATAAAAATGTATTATATCTATATAATTATATATTTTAGGTACTATGTGTTACAATTAAAGTGAAATACACACCCACACATCACCCACAGTTTGATGGGTGGGTAAAAGCTGCCCCCAAGGAATAACCCACCCATCAATATCTCTTTAATTATTCCTCGAAAGGCCCATACATACAACCCATAGGGCATAGACTACCATTACCCAAAGGCCGCAAGCAGGTATAAGCATTATCTCCACTGATCAAGCCTCTCCTACATGTCAATGATGGATAGGTAACACCCACCATCGTCTCACTAGAAATCCATGGATCTTCCATAGACGACTCCTAGATTACCACCCCCATTATCGAGTGGGGGTGCTCCAATCCCAATAATTTTCAACTACAACAAGACCCACTATTGCCCACCATTTTCCCGCACATCAGTCTCTATCATCACAATACCCACAAACTCCCATTTTCATGTGACCCATTAATAAACCATTCATGTCATCATCTCCAATCCCGTGACCACTGACCCCTGCCAGTCCTGCCATCATAGATGTTGCACCGGCCCAACCCGTCCCTATCATTAGCCGTCAAACATCATTGTCGTCTCCCCAGTTCTAGGTTCTCCCCCTCTAAAACCTACAACAACAAGTCCAATCTTATTCCAACAATCCAACCTCATCACCTTCATCGCTCGATGATGACCACCGCAAACATCACTTCCCTCTACTACACATTGCCAACAACACACCATCAATATATAATTAATAATTAATAATATAAAATTAATTTAATAATTTAATTACTATAATTAAAAAACCAAAAAAAAATAAATGTATATAATTATAAATAAATAAAAATATTTATAATTATAAATTAATATTTATATAACTATAACAATATTTAATTATTTAAAATTACATATTTATAATTTCAATAATAAATAAAAGTGAAAATATATAATAATAAATAAAAATATATTTACATATTAAAAATATATAATTATAAATATGTAATTAGATCTATAATAAATATATTTATTATTTAAACATATTTTTTATATTTTTTTAATTATTATTTATATATATAAATTTTAATTTATAATAATATAATTATTTATTACAAATTATGTATTTTTATTTAAAATTATAAACATATATATATATCAAAATGAATAAATTAAATAATAATAACATTATTAATAATATTTCGTATTAATTGAAATAATAATATAATACCAAAACAACTCAACCTTGGATTTGGAGAGAAAATTGATGACCCCAAATTTGTTAATAAAAAAGATAGCATACAAGGAGAGAAAGGAAGAGGGTCAAAAAAACAAAAAAAGGATGATACTACAGAGAAACAATGACCCAATAGTCATCCCTTAACACCCAAATTCCAAGGGTATTTTCTTCTTACCTTTGGGTGTCGACATCTTCTCCGTGTTTTGGTCCATTTTGGGAGTTCATATTCTTCATCCGATGATAATTCTTAAGAGTTATTTGGAATGTAGTAAACCCTAAATTTCCATGTTAGATCCAAAAAAAACCATCATTGGATTTAATCAAAAGGAATATTCAATATTAACTAAAATAAACTTCTAGACTATTTTATAATAATTGAGACCATATACCATTGGATCCATCATAGAGATGGTGGCTTCATGTTTTTGTAAACACTAGTCCACCACTTCCCAACTAAGGCCATTGGGGGGTCTTTCACCATCCTGGTCCTCTATAGGTATGATACATGAATGATTGGCTCATGTAGTTTTACACTCTTCCTCGGATCCCTTTCTAGAGGTCAGATATGAATTTTTCATTATGGACATGAAGTGAGAGGGAAAGGATAACCCCACATTCTCACCACCATAAGCATTACTACATAACAGGTTGTGAAAAGAATCACTGCATATAAGATCAGCCTGCATTGAAATGAATGTAGATTCATGAACATTGGACATCTGAGGGGTGACCAATTTAAATCCCTATTAATCCACCAATACATTCCTTCATTTAGTTAGAGTCACTTATTGAGTTCCATACTTTTAGATAGGGTGGGATCCAGTCATCATTAAATTTATAGAATATTTTTCCTCCAGTTGATTCATTATTTTTCTTTTAGCCATGAGAAATGATTGTTCCTTATACATTTAATAATCAACATATCACAGTATATTTGTCTCAAATGTAGTTTGAGCATTAGATACACTAGTATTATCATCCACTAACTCAACATTTTAACATAAAACATAATCAGAAATGTAATAACATATCTGCTACTCATCATCTTCACAATCTTCTGACAAAATATATGGAGAATGATTTAATTTTGCCATGCTGGCACGTTTAAATTCATGATCCCTAACATAACCTTCCTCTCATGCAGATATCAGGATAGGAGCAAGGTATTGAATATAGACCCCTTCCCCTACAACCTCTGTGTATGAACGAACATTCTTCTATTGTTCATATTTCTATTAGACCATTTCATATCTAGTAGGGTAACCAAGCCTAGCATGACTACCCCCACAATGATCGGCCAGTTTACCCCTCTTCATATTCTTGATCCACTGATGCACATCATGGACACTCTCTATGAATAAATATCATATCATAGCCCTCTTACAACTCACCCTATCATGCCCAATCATCGTATAATACAAAACAGAAGTGAGGTAATTTCTCATACTCAATATGTTGTTCCACATAACCATCCTTGTTTGAGAGAATTAATTTTTCAACAATTGTTGTGTAATGATTGATTTAAACTTGAATACAAACACAATGGATGAACCAGATGATCTTTGTCTCTCGATCCATTTTAATAAGAGTTGTGGTCACATCAAGAACATTTTTCAATATGTGTGGGTGATAAGGAATCTAGTTCAATCCATTCACTTTAACCCATGATTAAATTAATGATTTACATAACTATAAATGGTTGAATTAGTGATCCCATTCTTAAATGTGAAGGAATCCTAATTTTAGCGACACTGAGCCAAACCCCTCGCTCCCTTTTTCAATTCTTCGGTGTGAAATAGATTGTGGTAGAATCTAGGACTGAGGGAGACACATTTACATCCTAGAAATCCCAAAATAACTAAGGGGAGAAGATTTGGGTCACTGATTGTCCTTGTTTTGGACTCCATTGGTAATATAAGCCGAGGAACTATTTCAGGTTTACCTTTCTCCAGTCTCTCTTCAACCACAACAGGATCTGCTTTGACCTGTATGAAATTAACTCAGTTTCAAAAACCTCAAGTTCCAGGATCATTAAAGGATAAGAAATATCATCTTGATCCATCATTGAAAATGATCATATCATGGGTAGGCATATTGTTCTCACAATCATCTGTAGTAAATTTCTTTAAATAAAACCTCCCATTAATAAGGAACTCGATAGGCAAGGAGTGATTGACTGAAGAATCCATCAAATAATAACACTCTAATATATATTTTAGTGTAGATTAATAATATAATGACACTCCTCCATCATAAAAATGTGTTATTGGGTAACAAGGTATAACTGGTTTCCACCCCATGCTTGTACTAGGCCCAATCATCCATCTGCATGCCGCATGCCACCGGATAAATTCAAGTGTGGTTGGACTTGAACCTACAACAGTTCTATTGATAGGGTGTGGTCTCCTTACATGGTACCACTTAACCAACTTATGATCGGAATTAATATTTAAAAAAATTATAAGAATTATTCCCATAAATTATTTAAATAGTAAAATTAATGTTTTTAAACAATACCAAATGTCATGTAAAATATTTTTTTTCACTATATTTTTTTGTTTATTTCTATTTGTCAATAATTTATTGTATTTTTAGTAAGTGTGATTATGTTAATTTAGATTATATTATTTACTTGTTATTTATAAAATTTTTATGTACCATATATAAAACATAATAATGTTACTAGTATTTGACTTTGTCTGTCTATAAATTATAAACAATAATTATAATTTAAATGAAAATTTTCATACTATATAAATATATAATAAATTATTGAAAAATGGAAATAATTTTTCGAATAATTTTAATGAAAAATAAATTTCATGGCACACAATACAATTGTTTTGAAACAAAATAGTCATACAAAATTTTTTTGACATTCCATTGACTACTTAAAATGAGTTCTATAAAAACTTAATAAATCAATTTTGATATATAGATCCAATTTTAACTAGTGAAAGGAATGTCACAATAATTTATAAGTACAAATTTTATGATACATGGAGGATTATAAGATATAAATTATAATTAAAATATAAATGAAACATTAAATAGTTTGGAGTATGTTTTTATTAAACAGTAGTTCCTGAAAATTAGTTATAGTTTACTAAATTTTAGAATTTATTTTTTTGTAGAAAATAAAAATTAGTTATCTCAAAAAAGGTTTTATAATATATATAATGTGACATTGGAATACATCAATGTCGATTCCCCTCAGTTCCATAACCCAACATATACACCTCATTCCAACTCTGCATTCGACATCTCTGTTGCGTCGGTGTCCTAGTTATAAGCACATATTCCTTCTCTTCCACTATTGGGGGTGCCTCCTCATGTTGTTGTATAGGTAAATTCCCAAAATCATATGTGGAGGACTTCCAAACATCATATTTGGATCCATATAGCCTCAATGCACCTAAGTATAGAATTAGCGTGACATTAATAAAATCATAATCAGTGGGAATAGGGTCCACCACAAGTTTGGTTACCAAACCCAGGTCACAGTCTATCACAATCAGCTAAGATATAGATGTCATATGTGACACCTAAACCTCTCATTGTTTTGAATGATCCTCACTCAACTATGTAGGATAATATCTCTATCGTGAGGAAACATTAGTAGGAGCCTCTCTTTGACATCTATGTCCTCACCTCTTCCCTCACTTATGTCATCATTTCTATTGTCCAGTTAGCGGTGGTAGTGGTAGGGCCCCATCCTCATCAGGAACAAAAGGGACATCATAATCCCTAGTAGCCTTATCTTGAGAATATGGACTAGGAAATAACTATTTCTATTCATCATAGACACTCTCAAGTGTAAAAATGGAGAGGATCTCTAAGATCCAGAAGATCTTGGTGAACTAGATCCTGCCCAATATATTTCTCCTTCTAAGGATATGTTAAAATTACAAAGTGATCATGGCCATATGACTGAAAATAAAAAAACATTCAAATTAATAAAAAAAATTATCCAAAAATTTATTATAAATCATAATAAACATAACAACTATGAAAATCCTATCCCCTGACGCGTAATGTACAAGATCATGTACATTTAGTACAGATCAGAATAATCCCCTAATCATCTAATCGATTGTGTGCTGTGGGATATCTATTTAGAATGACATTGTATTGGGTAAGTGTGTCCCAATACTCGATATAAAATGCACGAAACTATAGAAAATATGTCTTATGTCTACCTGTAAGCGTAATAGAATGTTACCAAATATCATTTCCTCGTAGCACGGGGATATGAAATATATAGAAAAACTGGTGTATGACTCTATTTGACTGCATCCACTCAATGATGTTGATATGGATGAGTGGAACCACTATACCATCATCTCAAATCATAGTTGTGATGTGTGGTCCAGAAGATGTGTAGACAAAACTTGTATATGGGGTCTATGAAAATTTAAATGTAAACTAAAAATAGAATTCATAAATTTCTATAATAATGTTACTAAGATAACATTGAAATATGTTAAAATTTTAATGGAAAAATTAAATTTTCTGCAAAAGCATTAATGTTTAATTTACATCAGCAAGATGTATAATGTTAAATATCTAGTTAAAGTTATGCACACTATGTCTCAAAGTATGCACATAATGTCGAGCTTGATGCCACCTAGTTAAAAATATGTAATATATGTTATGTTTATAAAATAAATTAACAAATTTTCTAAATTACTCAAATTAATTGCGTAAACATACCAACATCTCTGAGTACATTCCTGAAATAGTTATTATAGAGGTGGTGGTAAAAATCTAAGAAAGATTCATGAAATTTTATCCCTGGACCACATCTTTTACAAATCCATATAGCCTATAATCTATTTTGAATCCTCTGGACATGTGGTATGGAGACATATATACAGAATTGATAATAAAGTGGACCACCAACTATATCTACCAATCTTGTCAGGATCCTTATGTAATGTTATGTACATTATGTTTACCAAGGTGGTGGAGTAGACCACACAACAGGCCTATGATCAGTGTATAATATGTGCAGGTGTTTTTTGAATAAGAACCTCCTCATTTTCATCATCAGGAATGACGATGAAATGATCATCAAGCCACACCATGTGAAAGTGGGAACCTTAGATGACACCTGGTATGATATTGAATTCAATTCCTGGTAGATGGTGTATTACATCACACCAATCACCACTAGTGGGACCAATAAATTCATGTTCTTGGATGAGTAGAAGAAGCATGTGGGTTACGTCCCATAAATTAATGGTCATCTCCTTTATAGTGAGATGAAATGTATGTGTCTTTGGCTACCATCTATCAACCAATGCATCAATATGGTTGTGAAAAATAATCTTTAAGTCTCACACAATGAATCTATAAAATCCAACATATTTGAGGTATGGAAAATAGATTATGGGGTGAATCTTGAGTAAAGAATATATTATCCAAATATTAATATGTCTAATAGGTCCCCATGCCATCATTTCATGCGACATGTACGACTGTTGGGAAGATAATATAGATTACTCCTTATGAATTTTTTAATAGTATAACATTAATTTAGACAATTATTTAACTCATATATATTTTTATGATTTGGTAGAAAATAGTTTTTATGTTTGTTTTGTGTTTTTCATAAAGATGAATTATGTTCTTTCAAATAACTACATATACTTTGATAAGAATTTATTTTTATGTGAAATTCACACTTGGGGATAAAAGGAGATATAATATTACAGATAATAGTACAGAAACATAGGCATGTGGTTGTAAAATGGTTTTAAAAGATATAAATGGGTTTCACACTTTTATATAACAAAGTATTTATTAAACCATTGAGAACATTTTTGAATGATAAAACTATATTAATGTAATGTTTTAGTTTATTGGATGTGTATATAAATTGTGTGTTTTAGTTTTTAATTATGTTAACAAACATTTTTAGTGGGAAACATAATTCACCCCCCCTCTTGACTACTCAACTCTGACCAACAAATGGTGATAATAAACAAATATTCGATGCACAAAATGTTACATCAATTAATAGAGTACATGAATAATTTTAACTATTAGTGCATTTCCTTATGCATCTAGAGAATCTTGTCTTCATGTGAACTTCCAAGCTATATATGCTACACCTCTATCCATGTGCCAATCCACTTGGCCAATCCATCCCATTCAAAATATGAGTCAAATTTGGCCTCCCTTTTAGTTTTATCCTAATCATGTTCAGTAGAAGTGTGTGTGTTCCATCATAAATATGAAATTTTATATATTCCCTAATAGGAATCCATGGAGAAATTTTGCATTCATTAATACTCTATAGTCAATAAACCAAATCAATGAACTTCCCTAAAGACAGGTGTATGAATGTTCATGCTGTGATCACATGGTCGTATGTTCATCGTAATGCTTGGAAGCTTCCACATTCACAACAATGGTTATCTCATAAAAAAACACATACAAAACCACATCTACTAGAAATATCATCACAAGGCCTAATGACTTGAAATATTTACTCTACATGGTCAAATAAAGTGACTCAAAATGATGCATGCTCAAAAAATAACTCTATCTAGCTCACAATAGAAATTTTTACCATATGAAGTCCCTTTGTTAAAACCCTCTTCAGACTGCTATCCTCATTACAAAAAATACTTTACACTATGATAGATGTTCTCTTGTACCAAGCCTATAATTTAAAATTAAAATAATATACTAATATTATATTATAATATTATCTCTTATAGTCATCAAATAATCAAATAATCATAATTACATTTGATGAGTAATTTTTGGAATCCCTTTAAAAATTCATTTTTATATTATATTATGTTGGTCTTCATATGTACATATAACCTCCCATCATCATATGATAATGACTATTTATACTTTCTAATTTCCATCATGTAATCATACATTCCATAGTAGCTCTATGAATATCTTCAAGATGTTCCTCCATCGTTTGTTGTTGAGACTGATATTCTAACAAAATATAACTAATCTGAACACATATGATAATAATTATTTTTTAAAAAGATATTCATACCAATTTTTATGATTTCTTTCTTCATAGACTCATCCTTGAACTTAATTCTCACACTTATGGAAATGTGTCGAATATAATAAAAATTATGGGAATAGGTTCATATCCAGGAGAAACCCTAAAAATTTATTACCACTTTGATTTCTCAATTATGATCTAATATAAGGAAAATAACTTCTTTACTCCAAATAAACTCTCTAAGTCATGCCAGAAACTAGCACCAGGATGGGAAGTTATCCTTTTTTACTATAGTAAATTCTAAATATGAATTTGATTTATTACCATCTTTTGTAGAAGAAATATGCAAATTGATGTTATACTTTCCATAATGAAATGTTAAATCAACCTTTATAAACTTTTTTCGATGTATAATATCTATCAAACAATGTAATAATGTCCCCAAAAATGTATCAAACACAACCATTGACTGATCAACATGGTTGTGTTGGTTAACATATTAAATACTATGTAACCAACAGATCACTTTATTCTTGTTGTGTAAGATATCCATAATATGTGGTAAAACTAGATAAGGGTCATCCCAGTCACATGAAACATTCACAATAGCCTTTTTTCATGCATACCATTCTTTCTAGTAAGAGATTCACTACACAAAAATCCATTTGATTCCCTCCACCAAAATAACAATAGGAACATGTTTACATGCTATTATAGTTTCAATAATAATAGTTAAAACACTCAAAATCTACTACAGAGTGTTCTTATGATAGGATTGGATTCACACATGTGTGTGTAGTAATTCTAGTGATGTGCCAACTTTAAAAAGTGCTATCAATTATAGATCGTAAATTATTTTGATAGTTTGAATCATATTTGTGACACCAAATCATATAGTAAGATCTATTTGACTCTTCTACAACATTAAAATAATTACATTAAATGTGATTTCCTTTTATCATATTTTTTCATTTATTATTTTCTCTCAAACTGTATTCTAATATGAAGAACGCCTTCACCTGATAGCCTATTTTTTCAACCAATAATTCCTAGAAATATTGTATTATGTGTAATAACTAAACAATAAAATCATGGAAAGATATTCATACCTTAGATCAATAATGATGCCAATAGTGGAGGATGGTTCAATGGTCGGTTGAACCTCACAGGAGTGGGAATAAACTATTCTTAGTCAGTCTCTTGTTATTGAACAATCTCATCATTGTCCTGTTATAAATTTTCATCATCCCTAAACTTATCAAACAATGAATCTAATGTATGTTGAGGAATACCCATGGATACATCATATCCTCTATGATACATTGCATCTTGAGAGTAGGAAACTGTGAGCCAAGTATATGAAAGAACAACTACCATTGTTGTTGGGATTTATTAAGGTGTTATAGCATGAGGAAATGACATTGTATCATGATTTTGTGAGGGAAAATCTTCTAATGTCGATGGAACATAAATTATAGCTATAGGGAAATATAACTCCATTATTTATTTCTCAGTGTCATACTTTAATAATGATAATATGTGTTCCCATTCTTCATCAACAATTACTAGATAGGATACATGCCAAAACCTATCCTTGAATTGAAGATGTCTATATATGATGGACTTTTTAACTTGATTCTCTATCAGTTTTAACAATTGATGAATTTTTCTTTGAATAGATTCAAAAGTTTTACAGTCTCCAAGCATCAAAACTCTATCATTTTATATACTATAACTACATCCTTATTTATTCCCAATTATTTCACCATTTAAATAAATTCAACTAACCATATTTTTATCTAAAATAAATCATTTTAATTAATTAAATACGATTAGAGAAATAAATATTAATTCCAAATTTTTCAAAAAAATTATGAAATCTCACACTTAATATTTTAAGGGGATTTAATCTAATGATATTTTCTCATGTTATTACTTTTTATGTATGCATGATTCTAGTAATTTTGGATGGAATCAAATTCCATCCACCAAATCAAGACATTGAAACCATATTGATGTGTAAATCATGACACAACCCATGGGTTTGTGTTGCCTACAATAAAATAAAATTCAAACATATTAATATTGATTGACATGAAATATATTCAAGTGGTACACAAACGTGTCATGTAAAAGAATAGATTTATATGAAATTTGAATACTCCACATGAGTAAGCTCAGAGTGACAGATAGCCAACCTAATTCACTTTCTTAGCCAATGAAATCCCCGAGGAATGTAGGTGGTCTGACCCAAATCCCATACACTCAGAGAGAATATGCTCAAGAGAGAATTCAATTCATGATAACTCTAACACTTAATATGAAAAAAAAAAATCAATAACACAATTCAAGTTCACAACATCAATTAACAACTTGGGACAAGGTAGATGAAAAACTAAATTCATAATCATTCATAGAATGTAATGAAAGGATCTATTCTAGTCTCAATTTATCAAATATACTCTAATATAAAATCATTTATAATATAAATCATTAATAGATATGAATAAATATTATTAATTATTTATTTTGTAATTATAATTAATTTTCAATGCATACTGTATTATTTGATAATTTATTTTAAATTAAAATTTAATAAGGATTCACTATTAATTAGTTATTTTAGTAATTTGAATTAATAAATTACTCATTACACATAACTAATTACTAATTTAAATTATGTAGTAATAAATTAATCAACAATTACAGTTAATAGTATATTAATTACTAATTGCAGTTATTTAATAGCTAATTATTAAATAGAGTTATTTAATTACTAATTACTCATAATAGTTGTTTAAATACTAATTAAAACTATTTATTTACTAAATAAAGTTATTTAATTATTAATTAAATTTATTTAATTACCTTTTAAAATTAATTACTTAATTTATTTATTTCCTAATTACAATTGATGAAATGATCGGAGGGTGAGGGCCGGTGGGAGCTTCTCGATCAATATCGTGATGGTGATTAGGGATCACCTCAATAGTGTCTTCCTCCTAACATTATCTGGTTACTTATTTTCTTCCTCCAGGCTAGTTTGATTCACACAAATATGTTGATGCTAAAGGGGAAGACCAAAAATATGCTCGTGGAAGGTATCTTACGTCATCTCTAACCAATCAGGGTGTGCGGAAACACAATTTGTACCTCTTTATGGGCTAAACTACTGGATGTATACATCAAAGAGATATCATGGTGAATATAAAGGTCGATTCAGATGCAGTTTCAAAATTATTAAAACATAGTGAGAATATTATCATTGCTCACATCTTTTTTCCCCGAGGATTAAAACCATGGAAAACTAGGGATCTTAAACTTTGCCTCTCAATAATATTTGGCTTCTACAACTAGAAATGAATCTCTTTTGGTCTTGGATATTACCACATCCCATTCTCCACTAAGGAAATGAAGAAAATGGCTTGGTTTCTAAACTATGTCTCCCTCAATCCGCGTCTGATTCACATATGTGAATGTGATAAAAGATTCAGTTAATAACACCTTAGTAGAGATGTGGTATAATTTTTTTTATTAATGTAAATAATCTAGATTCCAAAAATACAACATGATATTTATTTTTCAGTTTTTATCCCCAAAAAATGGATCAGATGACATAAATGAAAGGATTTGGTCATTATTCTTTATTTTTGGTTGAATTTATTCTTTTCGCTTCTTTAGTTGAGTCAATCATTCTTTAAGAACAAGATGAAAATTGTTATGTAAGGTTTTTTTAAAAAAAATTATTTTTTTATTATAAAAACTCATTAAAGGGAAAGTGAGAACTACAAAGTCAAGAATACAACTAAAAGTCAAAAAAAACGCCCAAATAAAGACTGGATCTTCCTCCTCCCTGTATTAACCTCATAACAACGAAACCCACTAATGGTTGACCACTCAACTTGTTTTCTCGCACAAAGAAGGTCCTAGAACCGATGATGTAGCAATACCATCTCATCTTCTGAGACAAAATGACATGCATATTCGAAGCCTTCATGATTTGAATCCCATATGATGCAGATCCAAGAAATGTTGGACATGACACACCAAACATACAAAATTATATGAAAAACAAAACCAGACGCTAATGACCAGAAAACATTTAATTATCTAAGAATTGAATATGAAAACATACCACTATTTTGATTTATTTGTAAGACAATTGGTCATGACTCTTGGAACTAAAGTAGGTCTATTGTCAATTTTTCATTTGAGGCTCGTGGACATGATTAAAAACAGAGTTATAAAAAGTTGAAGAGGATAAAATCCACGACTCTAAGTGGAATTTCTACTGAATGAGTTTTCTCCTTCTAGGGTGGTCTGAATCATGATACCATGGATGGGATCATGAATGAAGGGGTTTTTCATAGACACTATATTTCTAATATCCATACTTAGTTAAGGCTAGAGATCTATGAGCGAGGAAATGGGGTGGATGAGGATCAACCTATTGTTAATTTCTAGTAGGATTTTCCAATTGAAGAGAAGCGTTCTGTATGAAAGAAGAAACTATGGAATGAAATTGTCAGGGAAGAGGATTTAGAACTTGATTTTGATTCCATAAGAGGCACTTCCAAGGAGGTAATAATCACATACCCTATACCACAGGGGGGAATTGATCAATAGGCATGGGAAGGAAGCATTGAGTTGGTTTATATGGATTAGAAAGATCTCAATTAGGTTGTTATCTAGGATGCGGTGGACTGTCACGTTCTGCAAGAACATATGATTGCTTTGATAAATTATAATGTAAAGAAAAAGGTAAATTCTAAATATCCTATGTTTATTAAAAATATAAATGAAGTGAGCATGCTTTGTTTAAAAACTGGACAGTCTAGTGAATTAGAGTCTCTCAGGGTGTCTGGAAGTGATGAGATACCTCTCTATATTGGACCAGATTATTTGGTTTATAATATTCAGGTCTCTCTTGGGGCACATGAGTTTCATAGTCCATTGATCCATGGAAATGGATATGATTTACATGCTATGTAGTTGAACAGTATCCCAACAAATGGGGTTGGTGATACAGAAGACAAGAAGAAGCCTTCACCCAAGGTATTACTGGACAAGGAAGGCTTCTAGATGATTCCTTTTAGAAAGGATATAACACTCTAAGAGACCATGAAAGATGAAGCATCACAAATAGATGATTTAAGTACAAATATTTTGTTTTTGGGATAAAAATTGGGTTGTCCAAATGATTAACATGTTTTAAAATCAATCCTCGTTGGAGCTCTTGCAGCACACAATGAGGATTTTTCTCAGCCGGGGACTGATGATGTGAAGACAGCCACGATGGGTGAAACTAAGTAAACCCTACATAAGAAGGTTTTAGAACAACTAGATGTTGGTACCGTCTAATATTGTACTGACATAGAAGGTGCTTCACTACATGAAAATCCAAGAGGAGAGGACTCTATCATGGAAGTTGTGGGTGTAGGCATGGATGAAGCCAAGTTGATTGGAATGCCACACATGACGAAGAACCTAGGATATTCATTAAAATTAGAGAGAAATCATGTTCTTAACTATTAATTGATTAGGGAATCCCCACCATATATGACCCTATCATATTGTTTCTTTGTTTTCATCTTATTTAAAAAAGGGGATTCACCCACACTTTATAAAAAAATATTTAACTAAATCCTATTTACAATTAATTAATAATAATTAATTACTAAATAAAATTATATATGTTATAATTAAAATTGATTAATTAAAAATAATATTAACTAAGTACTAATTACATTTAATTAATTACTAATTAGATTATTTTATTTACTAATTACAATTAACAAATCCCTAATAACATTATGTAATAATAAATTAATTATTAAATACAATTATTCAAGTACTAATTATAGTTAATTTATTAACAATTACAATTAACAACATATTTAATTAATTAATAATTACAATTAACTTATTACTAATTACAATTAATTATTTTCTAATTTCATTAATTTAGTTACAAATTATAATTAAGAAAATCATAATTATAGATAATTAATTATGAATTAATTACAAATAAAATTTATATATGTACTAAATAAAGTTAATTATTCATCAATTATCATTAATTACTTAATGAATTAATTAATAGTTACAATTAACTACTAATTACAATTAACTAAGTACCAATTACAGGTAAATAATTGCTAATTACATTAAATTATTTACTAATTATAATTAACTAATCCCTATTTACTATTAGGTTATAAAATTAAGAACCAATTACAATTAAGTAAATATTTAAATAATTAATAATTACAATTAACTATATATTAATTACAGTTTTTTTAGAAATATGAGTATAATGATCTTGTGTTATTAAGAAAAAAAGTTACAATAACTTAATAGTAGAAAACTTAAATTTTTAAGTATTTAAGTAATATCATTTGGGAGAGTTCTAGAGGAAATGCAGACCTCAGAATTCACTGATTTATTTTCATGTGCATCCACAAGTGAATTGGATTAACAAAAAATGTGTGTGATAATGTATCTTATTGACTTGAGATGATGTAGGAAATCCATCCATTTTTCTGTCAATTCCCCAGAGAGATGCATTTGTCTTGTTCTCACAGTCTAGACAAGGTTTGTTGAATCCGTCTCAAACAAGACATTGTTCTAGTTCTTTTACTTCACAATGTGCACTGTATTTATCAAACTATTTATTTCAGCTTTCCAATGCTGAGGAAGTTCCATAAGTTCCATACTAGTAATCCACGACATCACCATCATAGTACCTGAATAAAAAAAATATCCAGTAGGCCTTGGGTTTCTATGTGAGGCACCATGCGAATTGCATTTAATCCTACCAGGGAATGTAGATATCCACAAGAACTCAATTTTGTTATGATACATAGGATAGTTACCATTAATCTTCAATCTCCTCATCACAATAATATCTGGTACTGAATTACAGAAGTGCTCACTATGCATCTTATTAGCATTTGGCGCTTCTAACACCACATCAGCAAGGGAATTTTGAACATTGAAGTGATAAATATCATGTAAATATTTATTTCTTCTTCTCTAGGTGACATGTGTCATCTTAATATAGGATACCTTGAAGATAATTCCAATCTTGTTAGACAGATGAATATCAAGTAGTAAAGGAAGGAAGTCTCTAAAGACCCATGATCTTGTTGGCCAAAACTCAATATTGTCAAAGATAACCTTCTATAGCAAGGATGTGGCTTTGCGTAAAATGAAAATATGGTCAACATAATCATGATGATGGTAGAAAATCACACACCTAGAGAAGATATTGATACCAACCTACAACAAGATGGCTTCAACAATGATTTTTTTCAGATAAATCCTCCATAATACTATGAATATTGATAGAGAAATCCATTTTTCGTAAAATTCACCAATCCATTTATGGGATCTCTATAAAAGATATTTATAGAAGTATTTAGAGTCAATTTTTTCTTTGGGGATATCTCCCATATAGGTTTTCCATCTTGGATAGAGAATTCATACCAGGAGACAACCTGCTTGCTGTCATGAGGAAGGTCATTAAAATTGGCCATTTGTTATTTGAGAGATAGGTTATAGTCAATGATATTATCCATGGGACCAATATAATCAATGAGGGGATTTATAGAACAATTATCAGTCCATAATTTAAGCAAGGAATTGACATTGACCGGAATATGTGCATGTATTATGGTTTTTTGAAATACAGCCTTAAGCCCAAGCCATATCAAGGATTCCATGTAGCATGTGGTCTGTGATTATATTCCTTCAAAAATTCTAGATCTAAGGGAAAACAGTGAATTTGAGTTATTTTTTAATGTTTTTCAAACTAATTGGTCTTGAAGCGATTGATTAAAAATGGCCAGGATATTGATGCCAGGGCCCTCAAAAGAAATAGACATGGGACATTGCATTCATTATGATGTAATAGCCTTTCATTCCCAAATACTTCCACTCCATAAGAAGCTTTTCATATTAATATTGATTGATTTAAAAATTGAGGTAGGACAATTGTACACCATGAAAGAATAAACCATATTTGAGACAATCACAAGCTTGACAAGGCAGTCCCTTCCAGCCATAGAAAGTGATTTACCTTTCAGAGAAGCTAGATTTATACTGAACTGACTTAGAATGTTGGTGAAGTATGATGTATGAGGTATTACCCAAAACATGGGAACACCAATATAAATAATCAATAGAGATACTTTCCTTCTTTCCAATTCATTGATGATTACTATTGTCATTGAAAATGATATATTATTCCCAAAATAGTTGCACATGCTCTAGAAAACATCTTGAACTGATGAACATTCATAATGAAGAAGTGAATATTTGATTTTTTGATAATTCTCATATCTCCCCGAGAAAGAATGATAGTATCATCAACAAAAAAGAGACAAGAAGGGGTTAACATACCTTTCACTTTCTTGATGGGTTTTAGATTACAATTTTTCACCATATGTAGGAAGATTCTACTGAGATAATCCACATCAATTTAAAAAATGACAACACGGAGATGATCTCTTTGCCTAAATCCTCTTGAATAGTTTAAGTGTCCCACTATGGATCCATTAATTAAGACAGATATGCGAGTAGAACCACATATGGCTTTGATTATTCTGATAAAATATTTATTAAATTCAAAACACAAGAGAACCTTATAGATGAATCTCTAGTCCAAAGTGTGAACATCTTTTTTTATTTAAATATTGTGGAAAATTTTCCCACTACTAGTTTATTTCATAAGAAGGTTCACACATTTGAAGGTAGAAATCAATCAATATTGGATGTTTCTTTTTGGAAAAAATCCATAATGATTCTAAAAATTGATATGGTTTGAGATCTGAGAATGTTTCTTGACAAGAATATTGGTGATGAATTTATGGATTGTGTTCACCAAATAAACCGGCCTGAATTAAATTTTTTCGCTAGTATTTTCCATCTTTGGGATGAGGGAAATGTATTGGGAATTAAAGCCTTGAGAGAAGGACCCACCCTTGAAAAAATGTATTACTAGGTTTCGAACATCAGCATGTATGATCTCCCAAAAATGATGAAAAAACTAATTGGAAATGTAATCTAGACTAGGTGAGATTTCCATTTTGATTCAAAAAACTGTATCCTTAAATTCATTTTCTAGAATAAAAGATGTGAGGAGTAATTTTCTACCTGAATGACCGGCTTTGGAAAAATTCCTTCAATTAGATATAAATTTCTTGAAGTCCTATTAAAGATATTATCATAAAAGGAGACTATTTGAACCTCTAGGGATGAACGTTCATTGAGAATTTTATCTCCATCCCTTAAAAGGAAAAGAGGCCTATTGGATCTTTTAAACCATTGGAGAGCGTTGAAGAATTTGTTATTATTATCCACATCAGTGAGCCACTTGACCTTGAAAATGTCTTTTAGAATATTACTTTGAGCCTTATATATTTTTAGAGATGAGGAGAAATTTTATAAATAGCTTTATCGAAAGGTAGTGTTGTATGAGATTCAAAAAATCATTACCATGATGATACAATAGATGACCATAACTCTGCCAGTAAGATAACTCATAATTCTGATGAATTTCCCATCTATTGTAGGCTAGATGGATCCCAACTGGTTGATGTTTATAGGGAAGCGGATGTAGTATCATATGATAGTAGAGATGTGGAGGCTTCTCATAATTCTAAATTCAGTATACAATATGCTATGAAATACCAATACATTGGAAAAAAGAAGAAGATATGGTATGATATTATTTCTTAGGAAGAAACAATGGTAGATGACTACCCTCTGGGGGTCTCTCTTGAGAACAGTGGATAGTGTGACTTGAAATCAAGCTTGTAGAAGACTTCCATAGATGAGAATGATTCCATAGAATCTATTGCACATTACGTGGCTCATGAATAGATCATGCACGATCATGATTTTTCTTCATGAAATCATAAAGGTAACAATAAAATAGATCACTAAGTTACTTATATTAAGGTGGATGATCAAGGCTTGGTTGAAAAGAATAAGAGTAATGGACAATAATCATTGGACGATGAAGGAGTCCAACTAGTCTCATACAAGAAGACTATCCCTCCATATGAGTCAAGATTGATTAGTCTAAATATTAAAAATGATAGGCTTGGGACAACTTTGACTTATTTTTGAGTTGTGCAATCATATAAAAATGATGCAAGGCTATAAGAACCTGAACAATGTGGTGGTCATAATATAACTCCGTTGGATAAAGCCTCGCAACATTCAAAAGTTCCTGTTATCTAGAACATTGTTCCAATACTAGGTCTCCCTAAAAATTCATAGGAAAAAATATTTCATCCATTGAAAAATCTGATACTCTAAAAGAGAAGGATGTGGTGGTGACCAACCGGGTGAGTGTTTCAAATCATTCTATTTTAGAGATGGAAAATCCTCTTGTGGAGAGTAAAGAACATAAAGAAAATTTAATTAATGTTGGTCACTCTATGTGGATACATTGGATAAATATTATATAGAGAAAACCCTAATAAAAATTAAAAGTCTCAAGTGGGGTATGACGAACCATAGGGTACTTGGCAGAAAACACAGTCATGGATATGGGGACATCATCCAAAACGTCATGGAAGAGGGCATGGATGTGCTGACTAGGGTCCTAAGAAAGAGGATACAAATCTAGAGGATATAGATTTAGATACTTATGACATTGAGAGCCTACTAAAACAAGATGAAAGTGTAAGAGAAAATTATAATAGGGGTCATGGATGCAATCTTGTTTGAGGAATTGATTAGAACACCTTGCGGTAAGAAGAACGCATGATTGGGATAAAAATTAGGATGAAGCTTGGCATGTAAATGTTTTTTTTATTTCTGATGAGATTATGCATTCCTTGTCTAAACCCATCATTTATTTCTCTTTGTTCCCTCATTTTTACTCCAATAAAAGGGACTTCATCCCTAAACATAGAAAAATAATTAACTAATTCAAAATTAAAATTAATTAATGTTTAATTATATTAATTTCTTTACTATTTATAATTAAAAATTCCTTAATTACAATTAAGTTATAATTATTTAATTAATAATTAGAATTATGTAATTACTAATTAAAGTTAATTAATTAATAATTACAATTAATTACATATTTAATTAATTACTAATGACAATTTACTAAATACTAACTACAATAATTTATTTACTAATTATAGTTAAATAAATCGAAATTACAAATATTTGAAAATAAATTATTTTCTAATTACAACTACGTAAGTACTAATAAAAATTAATTATTTAAAAATTATAATTAGTTACTTAATTAATTAGTTATTAATTACAATTGACTGTGTCCTAATTATAATTAATTAATTATTAATTATATTTATTTATTTACTAATTATAGTTTACTATTTCCCAATAACAATTTAGTAATAATTTTTTTATTATTAATTATTCTTATGTAGTCACTAATTCCAGTTAATTGATTACTAATTATAATAAATTAGTTTATTATTTAATTACTAAATATTTAACTAAAACTAATTAAAATTAATTACTTAATTAATTAATTATTATTTACAAATATTTAATTATTATGATTTTATTATAATACATTAACTAATTCCTAAGAAACTATATAAATTAATTAAAATATTTTAAAACATTAAATATAAATAGAATTACCTCAATATCAGAGGGTGGAACCTAAACAAGGGTGGGGAGGTGATTCAGAGTGGAGGGTTGTAGAGGCTTTAGTGAAAAATCATAGAGCATCAAGGAGGTATAAGAGTAAATAAAGAGGGGAGAAGAGGTGGATTCAAATGAAGTGGGGGAGATTTTTTTAAGTTCCACATGAAGTGGTTCTAATAAAATCCAATTTAAATAATGAGCACCACATGAAGTGGCACTCATCATTGAAAAAAAATTGGGATCAACATCATGTGAAGTAGATCTATGTGAAAATAATAACTTTATATGGTGCTTACCAACCCCATTTTCCAAAAATAATCAGTCTCCAACCCCAATTAATTAAATGTATTTTTTTACCCCTTCTATCAAAATTTTCCTCTCATCTTCCTTGGTCTCCCTGGTCACCAATCCAATTGACTATCTTTTAATACTCGAATGAATAAATACGATTTCACTGAAAATATTTGAATTTTATTTGACATTTTAATTAATTTTATTTTTTAAAAGAAATTATTTATCACATAATTGAAGGGATGCGGTGGAGGGTGTGTTTTAGTCTTTAAGAATCAGAATAGTAAGTGAGTGAAAGTTTTATTTTTAAGATATATTTTTTTTAAAGAATGAATTATTAAATTATAACTAGGATTCTTTTTTAATAGGAATAGAGATTAGAATTTCTATCTTTTGGTTTAAGATGAAAACTATTGAGGATGATACCACCTCTACCTTTCATATACCTAGATCAATGACATGGAAAATAAGGTCAAAATGCTTTAACATTGAAAACAACTTTCACCTTGATTAAAGTGAAAAAAAATTGGCACCATAACGCTTTTATACCAAATTAAGGCCAATTGAGTTTTTTACAATAACACATTTTCCCAAGTACCTTATAAAAATTCACCCTCTCGTCATCCTTATACCAAATCAATTCAGTTAACCTATCTATAATTCCCCTCCCCCTCTTTCTAAAACATTCCCAACATTTTCTCCCTTCCGTGTGATGTTTTTACTTTCCAAAAAGGAGTGTTGAATTTGTGAAGCATCATTTAGTGTTATTATTTATTATTTATTTTTATATTAATTACTTATTTAGGAGATTAGATTTATGTTAGTTTTAGATATGTTATTTACAAGTTTATTTCATTAGTTGGATATAATTTATAAATTATAGATAATATTATTAAGTAAAATATTATTATTTAATAATTATTTTTATGAAAATAATTTATAAGTAGTCTCAGTAATAGATTTATAATTATAAAAATATTTTTTTTTAAACAAAGTAGTTTTAAATATAAGTGACATAATAAGGAATTAATTTTAACTATATTATGAAGAAATATTTGTGAAATAATGATTCACTAATGATTAACTATTAAATAACTAGTGGTAAAATAATGCTACAATAATGATTATGTATTTACTAACTAATGAATAACGAAATACGGTATGATTAATGAATGGATAGATAACAAATAACCTAGGATTAGCTTAGGACTAAAATTAGATAAAATAATGATTAATTAATGATTAACTAATTATTAACTAATAATAAAATAATGGTTAACTGTTAATTAAATAATAACTAACTATAGATTATGTACTGAACATATATTAACTAAGTAATGATGAAATAGTGATTAAGGTCTTAGTAAGAAAAAATTATCTTAGGATTAACTAATTTTTATGTAATGAAAAACTAAAAATTAGGTAATGAATAACATATGATCAAAGAATGAATAACCAATAATTACTTAAAGATTGAATATAAATTAAATAATGATTAACTATAAAGTAAAAACATAACATCTATTAATTAAATAATGATTAATGACTATTTAATGAACAATTTAGTAAAACTATTTTATAAATAATTATTGATTAATGAATGATAACTTTATTATTAATTAATGATTAATGAATGATTACTGAATGGTAAAATAATGAATAATGAGTGATAAAAATTGATTAATCAATGATTGAGGACTGATTAAGAAATGATTAATTAGTGATGAAGTATTGATTAACAAATAATTAATTAATGATTAAGTATTAATTAACAATATAGTAAATAATTAAATAATAAATAAATAATATTTAACTAATAATTAACATTAATACAACTAAAAAATAATAATTAGTTAACTAATGATTGATGAGTGATTAAAAAATGATTAAGGTGTAGTCAACTTAGGCTTATCTAATTCTTAATGAATTATTAAGTAATGATTAACTAAAAATTTTCTAATATATATCAAATGATTAATTAATGATTAATTAATAAAATAATAATGACTTATTAATAATTAAATAATGATGAACTATTAATTAACCCATAACATAATATAAAGTTAGTAGTTAATGACTGTTAATTATGTAATGAATAAATAGATATTTAAATCGAAATAAATAATGATGACGAAAGGAGTGACCCATAATTAATTAATAATTGACTATTAATTAACTATAAACTAACTACATAATGTGATTTTCAGAAATACCAAAGACGGATGACACATGCTTTATGATCTACTTTCATAGAACCTAGAGATTCTTACATTGATTTTTTTAGGTTCATGGAAGACGTGTGGATCACTTATAGAGGATATATACTCATTATTTATACAATGAAACAACCGTACAACTTATAGATTCTATTAGACCCTATAAATGTATAAAGAATTCATCAAAAGGTAATTATTTAATTCTTTAAAATAATTATAATTAATATGCGATGATCCTGTTTCTTGGTTCTGGAATTCAATTATCAATTAATAATTTATTCAATTCTATTGATCGTGACAATTATGGTGGTGTAAATCATGGATTAATAATAAATTATAAAATAATGATGAGTTGGGAATGGCCCATCTAGTGCTTCTGTTACACCTGGAATCTTTAGTCCTTGGGTGAAATATATTGATCTCCCGATGGGGTGGTATGCCAAAAATATCCTCATGGAATAAATCCTCATAATCTTCTACCACTATAGGAAGATTAAATACCATAAAATCAACTGATCCAAGAGTAATACTATTTATCTGATGAGTAATCGATTGTATCCTCTTATATATGATCCCATCATACTCTTCCTTAATTTTTTCACTTCGATGAAGTAAAATTTCATCCCATTAATGAGGGTATACCACATACTCTCCCTATAATATCCAATCTACATATGAACAATGGATAAATAGTCTATAGATAGTATGACATCACAAGGCCTCATTGCTACTGTGAAATAAACCCAGAGGAATCTATCTCCTCCAAGAGATAAGTCACACTATCAAAAGAAGTATGTGATTGGTGTCCCTCCTCTAGTATGAGTCTCCAACTACAATGCTCGAGCCAAAATCTCAAATAGAATATCTAGATCATGAACAAGGGATGTGGGAATAAAATAGTGACTCGTTCTTGCGTCTGTCAATACTAAAACTAAAGTGTAGATGAAATATATCATATATTGAATCATACATAGACCCTTTGGGTCATAATAATATGCCTTATACAGTTTCCCTCATCCCATTCCACCAAATCCCCCTACCATAAATCGGCCCTTAAATAGTTCAAAAATTGGTTTTAGTAGTGCTAAAAAAGCATTGTTTCTATAAGTGCCATTAAAAGGGGCACCCCTTTATCATCATTTTCATAATCCCTGATTGGGGTGCATTATAAATGATAATAATGGAATTGATAAAGGACCTACTTCTGTAGTGTTCTATTTTAATTACAACACATTATTGAAACAAAGTGAATATGACAATTTCATAATTTAATTGAAAAAAACATTACATCAGAAATAAATAAAAACACAACAATATATGTATTTTAAACAATTTTTTTTATCTTTAAATTAGTATTTACTATCCCAAATATTCAAAAAAAGCCAATGCATTGTTGTATTTTGCTCCCAAAACCCTCTAAAAAGAACAATCTTGGTATTAGTTTCTGAAAAACCTCCCAAACTCGAGAAACATGATCCACTTGTATAAGGGAAAAAATAATTTTTTATTTATTCTATAATGAAATAAATTTAACATAATATGAAGTAATACAAGAATAAAATGTTAACTTTAAATAAAAGGACACACTTGGAGTCAAAATGGTGACCCTATGCGTCAAATTCAGGTGACATTGATTCCTACAAATCACAAATGACTTATGGATTGTTTTTGTAAAGTATCTAAATAATTAAAAATATGTTTTAGTAATTTTGATTATGTCACTTATCTTTTGTACTTTAATTTCATTTTTAACTGAAAACACACACTTTGAGTAATACCTCTAAAATCATGTGTTAGTATGATAAGATATTAATTCTTAAATATCATAAATTACATATAAATTATTTTCCTAAAGTTTCAATATAATCGGAGTATTTTTTCTTGGTATTTAGTGATTGAAATAATTTTTTAACAAAAATATCTATTTTAGAATGATGACATACACTTTGAGTTATACTAGTCACAAAATGTATCTGATTGATGTGTATTTAATTCTTACAAGTCAAAATTGACTTTTATATTATTTTCCAAAAGTACAAATATTCTTTGAATGGGTTTGATCAATTTTGAGAATGTCACTTGTCTTTTTTACTAAACTTTCAATTATAAATAGAGTGGTACACATGGAATCATAATGGTCACATCATGTTTTTAGTTTAAGTACGAGTTATTACTACACATTAAAAATGACTAATAGATAGTTTTCGAACAGTATCAAAGCAATATGAAAATATTTTCTCAGATTTTAGTATTCCACCATATTTTTTTACTAAAATTTCATTTTAAAATAAAAACATGCACTTTGAGTCATACCAATCACATCGTATATCAGTTAATCATGACACTAGTTCATACAAGTAAAAAATTACCTATTAATTGTTTTAAAAAATTATCAAGACAATCAGAGTGTGTTTTCTCAGTTTTCAGTGATTGATGCGTGTTTTGAAATAAAATGTCAATTTTAATCTGATATAGGAAACTTTGTGCCATAACGGGCACACCATGACTATTGGGTTGAGGTGAGACTAATTCCTACATGTTAAAAATGACATATAAATAAATTTTCTAATGTATAAAAATAGTTTGAATGTGTTTTCCAAATTTTGAGTATATCACATGTGTTTTTTAGTAAAATGTAAATTTTAAATATAAAGACACACTTTAGTTCATACAATGAACAACATGTATCATACTGAGGTGTGGATAATTTATATATTACACAAATGACTTATGGATCATTTTTATAAATTATCAAAATAATACAATTTAATTTTCTCAATTTTGAGAAGGTCACTTGTCTCTTTTTAATAAAATGTCAATATAAAATAAAAAGACACAGTTGGACACATAATAGTCACTCTATGCTTCTTTATTGAGGTGAGGTTGATTCATATACATCAAAAATAACTCATGGATCATTGTACTAAATTATCAAAATAATATGATTGTTTTTTCCTTGTTTTGAGTATGTCACTCGTGTTTTTACTAAAATTTCATTTTAAACTAAAAACAAACTCTATGAGTCATGTAGGTCAAATAATGTGTTAGTTTAATGTAAGGATGGTTTCTATACATAAAAAGACTTTCATGAAAATCTGAGCCCATTTTCTCAGTTTATAGTGAGTGACATGCGTTTTGAATTAAAATATAAATTTCAAACTGATAACAGACACTTTGAGTCATACCGGGCACACCGTGTACCTAATTGATGTTATGATGATTCATACTTGTCACAGATGATTTATGATTAATTTTAATAAAGTATTAAATTGATTTTAATTTTTTTCATTATTTTTGAGTATGCTACATTTCCTATTTACTAAAATCTTAATTTCAGAAGAAGAAAAAAGAAACTATTGGCGTCATACCAGACCCAAAAAGTGTCGGATTATAGTGAGGATGATTAATATACCTCAAAAATAATTTATGTATTATTTCACTAATGTTTCATAACAATATAAATTAATTTTCTAATTTTTGAATTTATCATTTATGTTTTTTTACTAAAATTTTATTTTAAACTAGAAACATGTACTTTGAGTCATACCAGTCATATCATGTGTTATTATAATGCAAGAATGATTCCTACACATCAAAAATGAATTATGAATTATTTTCATAAATTATCAATATAATATGATTGTTTTTTATCTATTTTTAGTGAGTGGCAATCCTTTGACTAAAATATCAATTCTAAACTGACAATGGACAGTTTGAGTCATATCGGGCACACTGTGTATCATATTATGGTTCCAATGATTTCTACTTGACATGAATCACTTATATATCATTTTTATAATGTATTAGAATAATCTATATATGTTTTTAGGTTTGAGTATGTCACTTTTCCTTTTTAATGAAATTAATGTTAATTTTAAATAAAAGACACACATGGAGTCATCCCGGCCACACAATGTATTTGATTGAGGTATGACTAATTCTTACATGTCACAAATTACATATGTATCGTTTTACTTATGTATCAAAACAATATGAATGTTTTTTCTATGTTTTGAGTATGTGATGTGTGTTTTGAACTAAACTATAAATAATAAAATAAAATCATATAGTTTGAGTCATACTAAGCACACTGTATATCAGATTGAGGTGTGTTTGATAGAGTATGTGATGTGTTGTTTTTCTTTCAACTATCTAAAACAAGATATGAAATAAATAACATATTCCACTTGGGTATAAGTGGAAATCCCATGCTACCTAAAATGTTACATGGGGTATCCTTCTCCACACAAAATGAACATGTTCTCTCTTCTCTAGCATGTTATAGGTAGTTGAAAAAAACATATGACTACCAAAAATATATGTGAAAAAACTAAATAAGTAATTGATTAAAATGATGTGGAATTTCACAATAAAAGATTGGATAAAATTAAGACCAAATTAACTAATTAATTAGCATTAATTCACCTTTTCATGATGTTTATATACATTCTTAACATGATTCCTTTTTTCAATTATCTCAGTTATAGCCTTGAATTCAAATCTCTCATGTGAAAAAAAATGTATTGAAAAACCCACCTCATCTAGAGAAAAGGAATACAACTTTAAAAGAAAACAATTTTGATGTTAGTAATATTATAAATAAATAATTAAACATAAATATTTAACAATTCATTTTAAATAGAAACCACACAATTTAAGTCATACTGGGTGCACAATGCATCAAATTTTAGTATGAATGACACTACATGTCACAAATGGTGTAAGGATAATTTTACTAAATTATCAAAACATTCTGAATAAATTTTATTGTGTTTGATTATGTTAGTTGTCTTTTATACTAAAATGTCATTTTTAAATAAATACACTCACATTGGTCTATACTGGTCACATATCAAGTTAGTTTAATGTGACAATAATTTGTACACATAAAAAATGAATTATGAATTATTTTTCTAAATTATAAAGAATATTCGAGTGGTTTTTCTATGTTTTCAGTGAGTGACACATGTTTTGAACTAAAATGTCAACTTTAGACCGATAATGAACACATTGAGTCATATCCGGTAGTCCACATGTCATATTGAGGTACAAATGATTCATACACATCAAAATTAATTTATAGATAATTTTTTAAAGTATCAAAACAATATTAATATGTTTTACCGGTATTGAGTATGTTAAATTTCCCTCTTACTAAAATTAATGTCAATTTTAGATAAAAAATATACATGGAGTCCCACCATCCACACTGTGCATCATATTAAGAAGATAAATATGATTCATTAAGTGGAATATAAGAGTAAATTAGATTATTCATTAGATATCAGTGTGTAGGATTATATTTATAAATGAAATTGGAGGTTGATTGGATGAATTTAGTGGAATCCGTGAATATAAGAAGTTTGTACTAATTTTTGAACACTTGGGATTCACTATAAGTGGGTGATACCACTTTAACATGGTTGATGATGAAATTATCATGAAATTACTTATTATTAGTGATATTATTGGTTTAATTTACAAAAGTGACTATAATACTTATAACTATTGAATAAATATAAATTTACTTTAGTTCTACTCGGAATTTTGAATGCATTGGAGAATAAAAATAAAATTGCATCATTATTAGTGAAGAATTGTTGTTGAGTATGTTATCTTAGTACATCAATTAATCATTCTTTTTGCTGAAGTAATTTGTCTACAATCTATGTGAAAATTATCAAAATATTTATCAGATAAAAATGATAAGAAAATTAACTAAAAAAATAGATAAAATGATGAGAAAATAATCTAAATAAGTAGTATAAAGTCACATCTTCAAGATATATGTGTAAATTCTAACACTAGTTATGCTTCCCATTCATTTATAAGTAAATCTATTTCCTTCTGTGAATATTAAGACTTTTGATAGTCCTGATAGCGGTGAAAAAATATAAATACAAAAAGGATTAAAAAAATTCAAATGAGATTGATATTATCTATGAAAATAAATCTTTTTGGATTCTAGATTGTTTAAGGTATATAATATATTTCATAAAATAGAAAAAAAATAACCACAATATTTTTCTTTTCTATCTTTCAAACACTACAAAATCATTGAAAAAACTAAGTAATTTTTTATATATGTTTTGATAGTGAAGTATTATAATATATACACTAATATTTATCCACTTGTTAAAGTTGATAGGTTCATTATGCTCATGAAATTTTTTCATTCCATGACTTTGACAAAATTTGAACACAACCCAAACATAGAATAATTATCATTTAAACATAATATAAAATATATAACTTTAATTTTTCCTCTAAAATTTTATATTTAGTGTATACCATATTGTAAAACATTATCACACGTGTTTGGTTTGTTTTGTATCCATGCAATGAATCCAGAAAATAAATATTTAGTGTATCGAAATTGACTGAAATGAGTAACCAATTCTACATAAAAAAATAAAATATATTAATTTAATTAAAATATATTTGATATGATTGAATTATAGGGCTTTTCCTTTGTATAATTAATAATAATAAGAGTATGTAATCCACTTAATTTATTTCAAATATTGTGGCCAATGTTTTCTTTATTAGATCAATTTGATTTCATTCAACTGAGATTTTTGTGTCCATTTTATGTGAGGTATAATGATTCTATATTAACATTTTCAAGGTTTTCTCTTCAAATAGTGTTTATATATGTATATAAAAAATAAAAGTTTTATTTATTCATAATTAACATATTAGATCATCTATTGGAATATAAAATCATGAAAACACACCTATTGTATAAATTTAAAACTAACAGTCAGATCCATTCATACTTCAAGATTTCATTTATATTTTTATGATAAATATAATCTTTAATGGTGTCTCTATATATTTTTTCTTTAAAATCAACTATGACATTACTACCACTTTGTAACCTTGTATCTACATGAACCATTAATGTTATTAAATATAGAAGATGAATGAGTTGGGTAAAGGTACTTTAGTAAGATCTCATCCACTAGTCATTTTATTTTTTATATTGTTTTTATTCAACATTCATTTTAAACTCCTTCATTTTTTCTATCTTTAATAAAATTCATCATTTAAGACATTTTTCAGTAATTATTTTTTTTTCAAAAAAAAAAAATTATAAATGAACACCTTCTTATCAAAATATTTTTACGTGATCTAATAACAATGGTATGAATGTTATCATATCTTACTCAACAATATGAATTTCTACAAAATCTTGTGGAAAAATTAGATCTATAATTAGATTATGATCTATGTTAATCCCCACTCTCACATGTCATATTGGGAGTTTTCTGATTTATATAATATCTTCTTAAATATTAAATATAGTATCCCCATAGTAAAGAGATGTGTTAGTGTTGATAGATATAAATCACAATAATTTTTACCTAGTATAATATCAGTATAAGACAAACAATAGTGTCTTCCTAATTCACATTTCATAGAAAATAATATGATAATATTGATAGCCTCATATATGATAGCTCTTTTAAGGGAATGTCTCACCTCAACACTGGTGGGGGGGATCATCACATAATTGTTTCTATTGTGTTGTATCTTCTATATGATTCTTTTCCATTACATTTTCTTGAAAATCAAACTACGAATTAAATTTTTATTCAAGAAAATCTAATTGTACCGTTAACACTTCCATTTTAATATCCTGATCCCTATTTTAAATACTTTTCTCAAAATATGTTCAGGGTGCCACCCTAAACCCCAGAGCTCTGATGTGACCATAATATTCTAGCCACTTTAAGACAATAGATAGTTGTTGTTTATTGTGTACAACTTATGATGATTCTTATTTCTAATTCAGATAAAATATATGGGAAAATGTTTAATAATTATTATGTAATACTAATTTAAAGAATGAAAAATATTTATTATGTCAAACTTACACAAGCTTCCCATAATTTTTTTAATCTATTATTATGCCTTATATATTTAGATGTTCCACCTTCAATAGCACATAACGTGGGATGGAAGTGGCTTGGGATGTTGATTAATCAATCTAAATATAAATAAAGGAACAAAATTATGTTGTTGTTTCAGGTCACATTAAAGTATTATGGTATATTTATAACTCCTACTATTTTTTTCATATGAAGCATGACCCATCGTTACTTTTTTGTAGGTGTATATTGGTTTTCCTACATATTCATTATTTTCATCACTTAATTAATTTTTCATAATTAAAAAATTATTAATAAAAGTGATTAATACACGTATTTTCTAATAATGTATTACCAGTCATAATATATTGGGAGTTATGTCTCCTCGTGATGACTAATAAATGCATCCCATGCTTCTTGACTTATCAAGTGTGCATAAATCGGTGATAGATGTGGGTTTATTTTCACTTTAGAATCATTGATATGAGACATCATAAGAATTGTATGAAATCCTCTGTGAGCCCTTACAACTATAATTAATTCAAATTTCAAATGAGAATCGTCTATTATAAATAAACTCTAAAAGTTATAATGAAGATTAAGTCTTTGTTTCATTGTTTTTTAGTAAAATAAAGAAACCATATCATAATATTACTCTAATATCTTCCCAAATCAACAGATTAATCTTAGAAACTACATTGTTCCATGAATCTATATCAATCCTTATTTGCTGCTAAGTAGTTATCCTAATGTAACTATTGACCATGGAATTTTTCTTCTTAACATCATATCCACGTGAATTCCATCCATCCTCAGATATTTTTCCTTTTCTTACCAGCTTAATAAGTTTTTGTGACACTATCATGCTACAATAAACCTTTTTTATAGGACACCAATTTTCCACCATCTATCATTTCCTCTAGTTGAACATATTTAATATGTTGTTCCTCTATATTGGTAGTATTGGAATATAAAGAATATTTTTTTCCTTTTCATTGGGAGCACCAGCAGGTTGAGAAACATATTGTGCATTAGTATTGGGAGCATCTGCACATGAAAAATTCATTATATATAGAAGTGGTTGAACATTTAATTTAGACTACATAAATTCAGCAGTTAATAGATAATAATATGAGGTAACAGAATGTATATTTAGAAAAATATATAACAAGATTATTAAACTATATTTTTTTAAATATTGAAGTGATTTGACCCCCCCCCCCAATAGAGTATCAAAATCATTTAATTATGGCATCTAATGACATATAAGAACCCATATACATTGGGACTAGTATGAAATTATTTTGATGTCCAAATGAAAGGATCTTACTTAGTTGAATTTTTCATCTGAACCTTTAGTTGTTTTGGTCGATAACAAATTAATTGACCACTTTTGGTTAACCTGTTCTTAAACATAAAATACTTGTACTGCTTGTAATTCCATAATAAATGGTTCATATTTGTACCCTTCCTTGCTGAATTACACTTTCATGAATCCCAATTCATCTATTTTAAGGAAATTCTTATTGGAAACCCAATTTCATTTTAAAATTGACACTTTGAATGTTTTATAACCCAACTCCCATATTTTTTTATAATCCAAAATTATGATATATTTTTATTAATTGGATTTATTTCTTTTGTACCTGATACATGAATTGATTCATCCCCAAGTGTAACTACATTATTTATCATGGTAATAAATTCATCTTTTTCGTTTTTATATAAAAAACAGTCATTAATTACATTACCATCATATGACAATACATTCACACTTCGTCCATTGGGTAGCCATTAAATTCATTCTAAAATTGAATCCATATTATCAGATGATTCCTAAAAAATATGTCCTCAAAACCATCTTATAAATATTTTAATAAGTGTATCTAATAACCAAATTCATACTTTGATGGGTTAAAATGACAAATAATTTCTTAAGGGTTTCAATATATGGACCATATTCTAAAAAATATGAAAAACATAAAGTTGGGCCTTCTCTCGATATCTAATAGTGATTATGACAACATATACTCAAAAAATTCCTTCACCCATAAGTGGCCAATTTTGATCATAATTTGGTAGACCAATGGTTTACACATTAGATAGGCATTTGGTGCAAAATACAATGGTTTCCCCATTTATATATTACTCTACAATACAACCTTTTTTTCAAACTCAGTTTTTTACATACCCATAAAAAATCATTATATACCATTCAATGGGGTACATCCATCCATAATGTGTCAAGTCACGTAGTTGAATCTCTCCTACCAATTAAAACATATATTGAACCACTATATCAAAGAATTTCGGAAGGAATAAAATTTCTAATTACCATAATATAATGGTAATTTATTTTTCCATGGTTGGTAATTTTTTCATGTCTATAACTCTGATACATATAACATTGAAAAATAACTAGATCTTATTTAATATATGATGAACAATATTGTGGAAAATTCAATTTAAAGATAGAGGCATTAGATATTATTGAGATAGCCATTTCAATTTTAACATTCAAATAAATCCTTCAATTACATCATGAAATGGAAAAGGCTTTTATTTTGAGGACTGAAATTCTATAGAGCATAGCTTCTTATAAGGCCAAGGTTATGGGATTTGGTTCTTGACGGATATCCTGTGGGTTGTATGGGGTTAGTTACTTTATCTTACCACGATGTTATTATCTATATGTATTATATAGGATGTGATAAGTTGTGTATCTAGGAAGACTATGAATATTAATATGATCATATAAATATAGATACCACCCTTTTACCTTACACGTGAATGAATTTAAAAATATTTATACCACTCATCCTATTTAATTTATAAATATTGATACCACTGAGATTTTTGACACATATTTTAAGTACATTTTTAAAAGGAAAAATAAAATAGTATGTGAGTTGAACCTGACTTTAATCAATAATATATGTTAATTTCTAAAGAGTAATTGTAACAGGGAAAGTGTATCACTTAATTTCTCTTCATTTTGTTTCAATGTGAAATGTAGTAAAATAAAAGAAATGATTTTAATTTCTCTCCATCTTTGTTGGTGGAAATTATTAAATTAAAATAATATAATTTTTCTAGATATATGAAACAACCCTTATTAAAAATATTTTTTTCCAAAACTAAATTATCTGAAATAGAAAAAATATTATAATTTTAAATTGTATCTTTTATTTTTAAAAAAGTACTTATATTTATTATAAATATTTATTTATTTTATAAAAAAAATATTTATATAATTGAAAATATATATATTTATATAGATGATATAATTTATTAAGTAAAATTTTCAGTATATTTTCGATTGAGTAAATAATATGAAGTTAACGGAATAAGGGTTTTTGTTCTCTAGATACCTTATATAAGTAACTATTATTGTTAAATTATTTAATATGAATTTTATAGATATGATATAGTATTTGAAGATGATAAATGGTATTTATGCATATGGTGAGTATAAATAAGGGTAATTTCATTATAAAATTTATACATAATAGTGAATTTTTAAAATTATAAAGTGGAACATCCCATATGTGAAAATTTTACTTAATATTGGAAGGATGGAAAACTAATATTTCGATTATACTGAGATTAAATTGAACTATAATATGTGTGGTTGGAAAAAAAGCATGTGTGGGATAAGTTCACATTAGGGGAGATCATTATGTGATCCATGCATGTTAAATCACCAATTAAAAGTATGACCATGTATTATATAACACTTTTGGAATATATAGATGTGTATAGGTGTTATGTAACTAATATTTATGGACTTAATTGTGTGTAAATATTTATTTAATTATATTATCTTTTAATAATAATAAAATGTATTTTATAAGAAGACATTATTTTTATTAAATTAATATTATTTATTGAAAATAAAATTTATTATAATTAAATGGATATTCTAGAAAATAGATTCTATATGTTTGTATATATATAAAACAAAATAATTCATAATATGAAAGTATAAAAAGATGTTTGAGAATTCAAAGTTAAATATTTTATAATAATGAATTATTTTTTAACAAAAAATGTAATTTTAAAATACAATCTATGTTTCAAATTAATAATTGATTTATATATATTGAGAGTTTTATATAAATAAAATCTATATTTTGAATCATGATATCCAAATTTATTAAGATAGTAAAGAAAATGTTTTGGTAAAAAATCTATTCTATGTCATAATAGGTTAATATTTTTATGAATAGTAAATATTATAAAGTATTGTAAATGGTAAAAATGGTGTCTATTTTTAAAAACAATATATAAAATTATAACTAGTTAATTTAATACCCAATTTAAATTATTTAAAATAAATATGAATTAAAAATACTGAAATTGATTATTAATTAACAATTATATGTATAAATTATTAATTCATGATAATAAAAAATTGTTTATAATCAAAATTATATATAATCAAAATTATTTATAAATGATTTATAATTATTTATATATACATAATATATAGGTATAACACCAATATCACTACAAAATAAAAAATGAGAAGCATAATATAATTTTATCTCCACCAAATAGATGAAATAAGGACCACTTCATCTCTAAGAAATGGTTGAACTCAACAAATATTTGTCATAACTTGAATAAGAACAATTAAAAAGTGACCAAACACTAGATTTTCAGGAACCTGAACTGTTGGAAAACATGAAAAAAAAGGACAATATAGGATCAAGAATGTGGGATGGTAGAACTGATTGATGGCTTTAATAAGGACCCATAGACATATAAAAAAACTTATGGAGAATCAATGGCCACATCTAGTATACCCCAGACCACTCTAAACTCAGTCAAGAAGGTCTAGAACGAGACAGATAGTAATGAAAATAAAGAATCAAGAATGATTCCACAATATCATGAAACTAGTGATCTAAAACAAGTTTTATTCGCACTATTCCTAGTAAAGATATAAAACAAGGTAGAGGTTGAAGGGGGTAAAGACCTAGATGGAAGAAGATCATGATTAAAGAGGATAGGAAATAATCACAAACCATAGATTATGAGAGGATCAATTTGACAAGAAGCTTAATGAAGAGTTGCAATGAGGGTTTGGTTTCATGAAATCTTGAAGGTCGGATAGAGGCACACTCTTTCATGTTCTATTTAAAAGATCATGCAGGGATTTTCTCAAAGATTTCAAAAATAATTGTTAAATATAGGTTTTATCAGTGCTAAAATAGTAAGCACTGATAAATAGTTTCTTTAGAAGCCCTAGAATTTTAGTACTTTTATAGATATCTTTTATCAATGTATTTTAGTACTGATCAAAATCAATCTTTACCAGTGCCAAAAAAGCACTCATAAAGACCCAATTTTTTATAATAAAATAAATATAATTATTATTTTAAATTTATATAATTATTAATAAATATTTAAATAATTAAAAATATATATTTAAAAATTTATTTAAAAAAATATATTTAATATTTAAATATATTTATTATAATTTAATAATTATATAAATATATATACATATTTTACAATTATAACTAAAAATAAATATATTTGAAAATATTTTCATATAATTATATATACTTATATAGTAATATGTATTTATTAATATATTATTATATAAAATTACAAATATAATTAGTATAATTATTATCATTATTATAATTATTTAAATAAATTAATAAATATTTATAATTATAATTATAAATAAGTATATATATAATTTTATAAATGTGTATAAATATATATATTTATATTTTTTTGAGAAGGTTGAGGCGCAAAGCCCACTATATTAATGAAAAACTAGAAATATAGAGGAGGAACCAACAAGACTATGGGTATCCACAGAAACAACAGAAATGACATCATGAAACTCAGGAGTGCCTGCCTAACTATGGTGAGATAGATATTTACTTAACCCATGAGGGTAACATCCCCTCCTCCAATTCATGACCAATATCCATGGCCTACCATCATCCTTTCAGAGGCCAGTGGTGGCATCTGCACTCATGTATTCAATCTCATTATCACCATAACTTTTTCTTCCATCATCATCACTCTTGAAAGAGGAAAGTATATAAAAAGAATAATGAATATTAAAATTATTATTCTCCTTAAATAAAGGATTATGAGCCTGAAAATTGTTTTATGTAACAAGTGGTGGCCCTGTCCATATAGATACACCCACCCCTAAATCCAAAATAGTAGTAGAATTATGATTTTTAATTCCTTGTGAAAGATCATGTGTAAAACATGGCTTCAAATGGTGATTATAATTACTATAGGTTGAAATAGTGTTGATCATTCCATTCATAGTAAATACATCAGTGCCAATAGGTATCTTCTTGTCACTGGAAACAGTTCCAAAACTAAAATGAGGATGGTTGTTCCCAATCAAACCTTTATTTTTCACATTAAAGTCATCAAACTATAAAGGTGAGTAAATAAAATCCTCAACAAAAATATTTACCTTCCCAACATCATTCATTGTTGGAAAACCATAATCCATGTGAAATTTAGTGTTATTGAATATAGAATAAGTTTAAAAATTCTAAGTGCATTTATTTAATAATTACTCTATTTGAGAGGAGAAAGTGGCTATATAAGAATCAACTAATGCCCATCCAAAAGGCATCATGTTGATTCTTCATAGATCAAAATAAATTTGAATAGTTTGGATTGAAACTATATCACTCACCTTCATAGGAGAATAAATTTTAACCACCATATTGGATTTAGTCATCCTTGAGCTGACATCATCCATTTTGTTCTTCCATTTTCAGTCATCGGTATTAACCATTATCTGCTCCTTCAAAAAACTTAAATCCAAATTCTCTTGATCAGAGTGTTCCTTAATATCCTAGATTTCATCTGATTCAACATCAGATTCATCAACTATACCTTTATACAACACATATTTAAATTAAACCCCATTAAAACCATTCTTACATGAAAAAACATCAACATATATGTGACTAAGTGAATTCACATCCTAGGATTTTATTCTTCCAAAGGTGTTTATGAGGGATCTATAAATCGAGCTGTTGGCTGGTGGGGATCTCTTAAATTATTTGACTAAGGTAGATACAAAAGGGGTGTCTATCATTGATTCTAGCAGACATAGAAGGGGTGATTCATCATGATTCATCTATTCAAGCAAGAAATGAACGTCTGATAGAATCTTCATATGGTTTAACTTGGACCATATTCATGAGAACTATGAATTGATCCTTAAATTGATTAATATTGGTGAGATTTCAGTTATCATAAGAAATTTGGTTCATTTAGGATAAAATCTATAGAGTATTGAAAATCGTGTGCACCATATTTATGATGTTTGGGGATTTTGAAATTTTAAATGAATATCCATTGTTTGTGGGTAATATCATATCCATTTTATGTCAAAGGAGTTGAATAAAAAATCTAAGGGGCCAAGGCCGATTCCTCTCAATCTAGGTACACTTTGCATCTGATAATAGGACACTTGGTTCAATCCCTTCTCTATTTGGAACTCGAGGACTCAGTTTGGGGTTCATATTTATGGATTGAATTAGATATTGTAGAATCCACATATTCTATATGAAATTTACTTAGTGATTGGGACCCCCAACCTACTTGACCATTCTACGGAGAAAGCCTAATTAAGTAATTTTTATTGTTTTTTGGTGGAGGTTGGTCTGAAATCATGCACATTGACAATGTTTTTTTCTATTCCAAATTTTGTTTTTGATCTTACTGTAAAAAATGAAAATATACCTATAATTTTCACTATTTTAAGGAATATTGGACATGACAAGGAAGCATGTTTCAAGGATGTGTGCTTCTCCATATGAAATTTTATGGTCCTTGACTCTTCTGGTTATCAGTGGAAGGGCGCTACTTGGTATAAGAGTGTTATTGATGTGGAGGTGCATGTTACCTCACGTCCTACTAAATTTATGGGAGTTAATATGGATTCTATTGCTGGAATTCAATTGGTTGTGGTGAAGGTGAAAGATTCAAGGGCATGTATTGAATCAAGACCTTCGATGGATGTTATAGATGCATATGGGAAGAGTTGAAAGGTAAAGGCTAACATAGTACATGAGGCTTTTTTCTAGAGAATTGATACCATTTTTTGGAGGGTAATTTTTTTCAAAAGATATTGGTGACTCTTAATTTGATCAAGAGAATTTAATTTCCTCAATGAACCATTAGGGAATGAAAAATTGTGATTCTAAAACTCTTCTGAGAGGTAAAACATAATGGAATACTGTTGTTATTTCTAATTAAAATGAAGGATCTTATTTATACTAATAATATTTTTTATACAGTGATTCTTATAAGAATGTGACTGATAAAGATGGTTCCTTGGTGAAATAAAATCTCTCAGCTCAATAGGGTTCTCTTCATGGGAGTAAGAGGAGGGATACTCATAATTTTCCTCCTCTTCCTGATGTCTCCTTAAAGGAGGGACCTCACCCTATGTGTGATAAGGAAGGGGATGAGGTTCTCTTATTATTCAATGGTCCTAGGTCATGGTTATTCTAAACTCTAGTAATAATAAATTTAGAATTATTGATATCTTGAATATGTCTAACATCAAGGAGGTTTCCCGTGAAGAATTTGGTAATTATCATGGCACTATCCTGGATGAAGGACAAGTGCTAGAGGAATCAGGAATGATTTGAGAGAAAGATCATTGACATGAGGACCCAACCCCATCTGATAAATATATTCATCCTCATGTGGATCATGATGTGTTGAATAAACCTACAACCTGGAGGTGGGTCTCCATCCGATTGGTAGGGGAGGTGGCTGATCCCGTAGAAGATTTGTTTTCTCATTTTTAATGACTTGTCACTTATTTCCATTAGCCATCTTACATTGTACTGTGTACCTTTTTTATTTTAAATATATTTTGGAATCACATGATATAACCCATGGTTCCTAGAGGTATTATGGGAGTCACTTGAGGGAGAAAGGTAAGACCACTCTAGTGGTGTTTATGAAGTGAGAATGCATATCATTAGGGGTTTCTTTCTCTGGTGTGCTCATCAGCAGTGAGATTAGTGAACCCTCGCTTGATGGTGGGGGTGGTGGTCTAGAAAGAGTCTTTTTTAGAGGATTGGAATCTTCCAAGAAGATGACAGGTTTGATTCTGGCAGTGTTGGTGTGGGGATCACGAGATGGAAGTCTCATAGTTAACACCTACTATTGTTGATTACATGAGATTCATGTTGTTGGTGGTTCTAAAAAGGAAGTGTTGAATGCTATAGTGATGGGTGAATTTTAGTGTTTTGTTTATTCTATAGGTTATGGGTGAGTGATTTGGTGCTACAGGGTTATAAAAATATGAATGGGGCATGTAGGTCATTAGATGAGAGGGTTATTCCCTTAAGGGGGGTCTATGACCTACCCTTTTGGGTTGTGAGCACAATACATTTTTCTATCTCATTGGAATTTTACCCCTATTTGTTATAATTATATATATATATATATATTAATATATTATAATAAATATTTATTATTTAAACCTATTTAATATAATTATAAAATTATATATATATATATTTATAATTATACTAGGAAAGATGCGAACCACAGATTAAATATATTTATACGTTTTTATTTATTTATTAATATATCAATATATATAATTAAATATATAATAAATATATTTATTATAATATTATAATTATTTAAATATATTTATATAATTATAAATCAATATATTTATAAGTATTATTATTTAATTATATATATATTTATATTTATATTTATGTAGTTATATATATTTTTATTATATATATATATATATATTATGATATGAATATAACTAATTATAAATATAAAAAATATATTTATTATAATTTTATAATTATTTTAATATATATAACTATAATTATAAAAAAATAATTTTTCTAAAAAATTATATGTAATTATAAATATATTTATTGAGATGTAAATTAATATAAATAAAATTATTTCTTATTAATTTCGGTGCTGAAACCACTTTTTATTATGAAATTAAAGACCTATTTTTATCAAGGTAGTGGGACTCCCAATATAAGGGTCATAGGCATAAGACCTACTAGGTCATGAACATTTCCCAAAGGCCTAGTGTAGCTTAATGTCTACATCATTCTACCTCTATCACCTAGCCTTCATCACGCTTGCATCACCACCTGTGGCATAAATCCCCCAAGTGGGTTGCAAGAATTTAACCTTGGCCATTTGGATGCATGATTACAGGGTTTACCGTTGAGGCTCCATTCGAACTGCATATATAATTATAAATATAATTGATTCATTTATTATTTAAATATATTTATTATAATTTAATAATTACTTTAAAAATATTTCTTTATTTACAATTATAATTATAATTATAATTGTATTTACATAATAATAAAAATTTATAAAATTATATATATAATAAATTTATTTATTATTTAAATATATTTACTATAATTTAATAATTATTTTAATACGTATTAATTTATTTATAATTATAAGAATAAATAAATATATTTGTAAATATTTTTATATAATTTTAAATATTCGTATATAATTATATATATATATATATATATATATTTAATAATTAATAAGTACATATAATTATAAACATAATAAATATACTTATTATTATAATGTATTTACTATAATTATATATATATATATATATCCCATGGTGTGTTAACTGAGTTCTACGTACGTGTTCTACCCCGCGCTCTCCTTGAGAATTAGAGTAAGCATGAGCCCCGCGAGACTCGGACACTGTGTGTATTATGTATAGGGTGATTCAATGTCATTACCTAGATGGGGATCATGCGGCACCCTTTCGGCTTGGAAGGGACACCCTTGTGGGAGCAGAGAGTTATCCTTACACGGGTTTTGTAGTTGGGGGGTTACCCGACAGCTAAATGCTCCCCGTAATCCTACATCATACCAGGGTTCAAATCTGGGTGTGAGAAAATTTCCACAGGTAGGCGGTGATGCAGACATGACATAGGCTAGTGGTGACATAGGCATGATGCAGGCCTGGGACTCAGGCAGTATGATGTAGTCATGATGCTGTAATGGGCCTTCAGGAAAGTTTGTGGGCCTTTTTACTATGTTATGGGCTTCATTCCCACAGGGCCTTCAGGCCATGTACTAAATAAATAAGACATGATGGATGAGAAATCATTTTGGGGAGCTTTGGAATGCCTTTATGGCCTATGTGTGTGGTTTACGTGTGTGTTTAATGTAATTTTACCCCCATTCACCAAATATATATATATATATATATAATTATAAATAAACATATTTATAATTATAATTATAAATAAATATTTTTATTAATATTTTTATATATTTATAAATATTTTTATATGATTATATATAATTATATTAATATATAAATATAATAAATATATTTATTATTCTAATATTATATTATAATTTCATAATTATTTACATTTATAGTAATTTATTTATAATTTTATAAATAATTTTTTTAAATATTATATATATTTATTATTTTATAATTAACTGTTTAAGTACATTCCACACATACACATGTACACATGTTATCTATACATCCCTTGTACATGTCTATATACATATACATACACTCACAAACATCTGTACACATACAATATCTACACACACACACAACACGCCCCCCCCCCCACACACACAATATAATGCTTACACATGGACATTGGAAAAAATAAATAAATACAAATATCACATATTAACAATACATCATTAATATTTATATAATTATTTGAATTATTAATATAGATATATCGATATATTATTAAGACGGTGTGAACCAATGGCTATCCCATGATTTGAAAATTTATTGAAAGTAATATGAAGACATACTAAAAGGTGGCATAAGGAATTCAACCAAGTGAAAAGACACTTCATAACAAAAAATACTCATCTATGGGATCATCCACCACCACTACCTCCCACATGATGGCCAATCCTCCATGTTTTGGGATGCTACCATGTCAGATTATATATGTCATCTAGTGGGGTTTGATATTCCTTCAGACCAGATCCCAAAACATACTTTTCCATCTCTAGACATCAACTCGTTGAGCTTTGGAAAAATATTCAAAAACACCTAGATGTTACTGGACCTATTCAATATGTCAATCAGGCTAAGTGACCTTACCTTAGATCTATTATGCAAGTCATCCATGATTCTTTTGTCTTCCTTCTTTCCATGCTCAGGAAATAAACTAAGTTCTTCAGAAGGGTTAGGAAAAATCTCTAGGGTTTGTATTTTCTGAGCCTTAAAATCTTTTACCAATTGCGACTGGAGAAATACAGTGGTCTCCTTAAATTGTTTTCCATTATTAATTATGATATCCAATGAATTGGAAGTCCTCCTCTAATATTAGGTTTCCAATGAATCATTTTTTCTCAAAGGCAATTTAGTGGAATCAGGGGTTCAAATGAAGTATATTTCCAAGATTCGTCCTAGGGTCCCCCCACTATTGGCACTATGTTTTGTTATTTTAGTTAGAAATTTGGAATGAATATGATATTTTTCTTACCCTTCCAGTTAATAATGTATTCTAGGATTCGCTCCCATGTCTGTTGCACATCAATCTCATCCTACACATGAATCTATTTTTGAGATTCTATATAGTGAGAGTCAAATCCTTCATAGGAGACCAAGGGTTATCATAAATCATTTGGTATCTTAGACCTAGCATTTGGTCCCTAGGGAAGGCCAATATTTCTAATTTTCTTGCTCAGCACTAATCCAGAACTAGTTCCAACAGCCTCTAAAAATGATTCATTCACACCATTCGATTCATTTCTCTTGATAGGTATGTCCTCCCCTAAATTGAATGTCATGTCTTCCATTTCCTCTAATCACATTGGTTACTTGAACCCCATGTTCCCTTTATATCCTTTTGTGATACCATTGGAGGCTCCAACATGAATTACATATCCCTCAATGCCTTCTCTTTCATGGGTGAACCAATTTTATTAAGCTGTATATTTTGTACATGTTTGCAATATGGTACCATATTCCCAATAATATTGAATAAATCATAAAATGGGGGGACTGATTCATACTTATAATTAACCTCAAAACAACTACATTGATATTATACATAGTATTATTCATAAGGGGTATCAAAAAATCAACATCCACCACCACCCTTGAATAATCAAACCTTTCCTTCCACAAGATGAAAATATACCTTATCAATTAGAAAAAATTTCCATCTGCCAAATCCACATATTTTGGATAGCTTCGATTTTAGGCCATATTTATTGAAGGGGTTTTCTCTTTTTTGAGGATCATATGGCCAATTGGGGAGAATCGTCATGAATGTAACATCTCCTTCTATGCATCTTGATCCCCCTTGATTATAAATCTCCGATCTTTAGATCCAGAGAGTCGTAGCTCATCTAGGGAACTTTTAGTCATTGAATATTTCTTGTATAGGACCTTTGTGAATATTGATGCTCATATTGGGATGATGATTAGGTTTGGAAGGTTTACTAGGGCGATCTAAATCCTCCATGATCAATCACCAGAGCATAAAAAACAATTGAAGATCAAGAACCTAGAGGGTAATCGGCATCGTGTCACCATGGGAGGGCACTCCAAGAAATCTGAGAAACCACATCCTCCAACCTCTAGAGGACATCTAAAGGGAACATCGTATATATATATAGCTTCAATGTATTATTATAAATATATTATATTTATGTTAATTTTACACATGAATTTTCTAATTAATGTATATAAATAAACATTAAAATTTTAATATAAATAAGATAATTTTTATATTTTTAATAAATAAATAAATTAATAATTTTTAAAAATGATAAAATATATTTTTCAAATTAATAATGAATATATAATAATAAATTAATAAATAAAATTTAATAATTTAATAAATATTAAAAAATCAATTTTTAAAAATTACACACACATGTACCCATGATAGACATACATATGTACACACACACACACATATAAACATACACATATATACACAAAATTATATGTGAAATATGTTTTAAATTATTTTAAAAAAAATTAAATATATATATTATTAAATATTCATTTATATATATCACTATTGTTCAATTAAAATTTTAAGATATTTTATTTATTTTAATTATATTAAAATTTTGTAATTAAAATATATAATTATACTATTAAATTTTTGGACTAATATAAATTTGATAATTTTTTTGTATATAGATTTATGAATATAAGATTTATATTTTATTAAATATTATGTAATCCATATTAGATAGGGATGAGGGTTTGGGAGGAACTCCATGTCAACAAAAATTACATATTAGGATTCCATCGATCATAGTTCTTTCAAATTTTCATGGATCTCCTCTTTTGATGGGGAAACCTCCATAATGAGCAACCTGGATTCTAGTGTCTAAAATGTGAAATTTTGAATCCTCTATTCCAAATGGTAGACTCATAAAGCACAATGATTTTTACTTAGAAGTCATCAAGCGTGTTTTGGCGTCATTCAAGGATTCTTTCAATAGAATAATCATTCACAACTGATATTCAGATCATGTGGAATCTAATGAAAAATATTTCTCCAAAATACTGGAAATAGGAAAAATTACCTGATTTAATGATTCGTCATCCCCAAAGGTGAGATATCTTGGAAGCTCGATGGCTTGGTTCATCAAATATTGATTATTTAGGGCGTCTCATATTAGAGTTGTGTTTCTCTTGGTAGTGGTTTCTTCCACTATCTATTTAAATCACAATTTTCCATGCATCAAGAATGGAGGAATGGATCACCGTTCTTGAATGCATGATGGTTGAATCTCCACAAATGGTCCTTAGACATTAATATATTTAGGAAAAGGAATGATTTCTCTGAGTTTTGGATTTTTCTTCATCGAATCAATGGGGTCTTGTGTCACCTGAAGATTCTATGTTACATCACTACAGTGATAGGAACTCCTATCCAGCATGGTAGAGAAACTGAGTAGGTGTAGTTTGGGCATTTAAAATGCCCTCTTATGGAGATTGATATCAGTTTTGCCTTAATTTATGATGCTACTCTTTCTTCTCCTAGCAATGATAATCATATTTATGTAGAATATGAGAAAAAAATCCATGTTTTGTGATGCCTGGATGGCTTTTATCCACACGATGGATATATGTTATAGGAATTCTTATGTTTTGAGGTGTGGGATGAAGGGACATCCTGGTAGTTACTATCTCCAGAGTTAAAAAAGGGATGGTTTCTTCTTTCACAAAGCCTCCACCTCAAGAAGGTGATGTGATTGGGAGTTCCAATACGTTTAATGGGATTTATATGAAGGTACCTATGCAACTAAATTCTCAAAAACTATTTTTAAGGATAGGTAGACACTACTATATGAGATTCCCTTGGCTGGAGAGAGCAATGTACCTTCTAAAACGTTTAATGATCACAATGAGGTGGATAAACCAATGGAGAAAGAATTGATTGGAGGATTGATATCCTCTCTACTGAAGGGGTTTAAATCTAAATCAAGTGTGGAGTTTCTTAATTGCATCTCTTTTAGGGATTCTATTGTTTTTAATTTAGAGGAGAAAGAGAAGGATTATACTTTATATGATCAAGAGGAATGTGAAAGTGAGGTACATTCCATAACAGATCAACGCAAATGGATTGAAAAAATCTAGTTAACATGAGGAGTCATTGAGGTAATAAGGAAATTATATTTTCATCTATATGGGTTCCAAATTCTAGAAATCCTCCACCTATCAAATTATGCAGACCTTGATAAGTTATAAAACATCAACAGAGGTTATAAAAATTAGTAAACCTCTTTATATTCATAATTTAATAGAGGATTCTAATTCTTCTAGCCTCAAAAACTCATTTGGAGCTTATGGAGCCTATGAAATTGATGAAAATGAGATGCATATGTTGGGTGGAACTCGAAATATCCTGGTTTGTGACAATTAGGTGACCTCTGAGTCAAGGATAAAAGGTGAGATAACCTTAGTTGAAAAAGAAAGATTCCAATTGTCCAGGCCTCAGAAATAAAAAAATTTATGAGTATCAATCTCACGTTCAAGATCCATATACTTTGATACATATGAAAAATGATCTTGGATGTGGGTCTATATAGGTTTCCTCTATGTATTCTAAGAACCTAATTGACTAGAGTTTTGATGATTCTAGGATGGTGGATTGTTCATATCTTCCCAACTTCAACAATATAATGAAGAACACTTATGTATCATTTTTAAATGCCTTAGATGAGGAATTTCATACTACAAAGACATTTTTTTAATATTATACCCCTAGATAATTGGGAATGTGAAAAACACATTGAATGTCTTAAAAAGGAAGTGGAAAAGTGGTACATTCCTCAACTTGAAGTCACCTTTTCTTTAATGGAACAAGATGTATTTGGTTTCAAATATTACATAGTAGTGTTAAAGCTATTATCAAATAATTTTGAAGATGGACATAGATCTAATCCAAAAATATAATTATTTTATTTATCATGGAAAATAAGGACATGCTCCACTCTATACATATCACCTGAATCGACATTAGATGAAGAATGTTTAGCCCCTGAAATGGACAAGACAAGATGTTGAGTTCGACACCAAAAAAGTGGGTGATATCCTAGGAACCTATGAACTATAATAACTTGATTATTTGTTCCATTATTTAACTTTTTTGTGGTAATTTTATACATTTTTAACCCTCTTCCCTCTTACTTTGTATTATTTTATTTTATTAATAAATTTTGGTGTCATAATCTTGGTTTTCAAAACCCATATTTGAGCTATTTGAGTATAGAAATTATATTTATATTTTATGTTTGCATATATATAATTATTGAAATATAAATAATATTTAAAAATATATAAAAATTTATATATAAAATAAATTATTCACTATGAACTTTATCATGATTATAAAAAATAACTAATAAAGGTGAAACTTTTATCTGTAGTAAAAAAGTGAAGATAAATTGGGGACATTTATCAGTGCTAGAAAAATGCATTGATAAAGGGTACATTTTTTTCTGCAATAATAATAGGTAAATTTATCATCTATTATTTCAAGAACTCATAGAATTCCCCCCTTTATCAGAATTTTTTGGAAGGACCTGCTAAAGATCATACCTTGATAATGTACAATCTGTTTTAGTGTACCTATTCCTACTGTGGACTACCATAGGGTAATGGTGGAAACAGATCAAATCATTGGCCACCTCCTACTTCTCTACCACATCATCTACAATGTCAACCACCATTTGGATCTCCCTTATCTAGTGTTTTTCTATTACTAAGATTTCCAATCACGATCTCTCTTTTAGATTCAAGGAATTTCATAAAATACCACACCAGATACCATTGATTATAATAAGATTAATTGTGCCTCTCCCTCAGCTGAATAGATCCCCCATTTGTTCCTTGAACTACAAACCCTATATCCCAGGATTGTATCTAGAAATTACTAGAACACCTAGATAATTAGGTATTATATCATCTACCCACTGCGAAGTTTCAAATCTGGGCTACCAACTACTGACACAAACAATCGGTGATTTCTCTACCAAGAATCTTTACACCACCAAAGACCACTCTAGCACTCTAGTATAGGTAATAATGAAAAGAGATATCAAAAGAGCCCTAATAAATTAGTGAAGGACACAAATGATGGTATGAGATCAAAATAAACATCTCAAAACATATCCATGGATTATCATCAGAGGTTAGTGAACCTTGAGAAATAATTTTCCACAAAACCACCATTAGATCAGGAGGTTACCTAATAGGGAAGAAAACACACCCATAAACCTCAAGGAACTCCTCATTTTCATGGGGGTATTTCTTGCCCTGAAAATAATGGTTACTCCACCTCTGAAACTAATGATGTTCTCTCATCCTATGCACATCATATGCTAGTATTTCTAGTGAAACATGATTATCAATGGGTGGTTAAAATACTGGAATACCACCTAGAGATACCACCTCCTAAAAAAGTCCATATAAATAAGCCTCATCCCAAGGAAGATCATCCACATAATCCTGATCTAGAATCCTAAATGGATATCATTGTGATGTTATCTTGAATTGTTAGATGAAACATGATTAAAGAGTATATATGACGAGTTGACATAAGAGGAAATGGAAATAAAAGGTCATTATTTTATGATGCATGCACCAATGTATTCCCTACAACTGGTACCTACATGTATTGAGTAAAAAATAATGTTTCTGATTGTATACGAGAATAGATAGATCGGTTGATACATCAAAACTAGGTTCCCTGAAATAATAACCAAACTTAATACTCATTAAAACTAGTTTCCTTGTTACCATACCAAACATAATGACTATAAAATCTGAAAATCCCATACTCATATGATACATCAGATAACATTTTGTCAGGACCCAAACCACTGAGGCCTACTTGGATAGAAACATGACAAGTGTAACACCCCAAGACTGGCATCTAAGAGACCAAGGTTCAAAACTAGGTGGAGGAAAATTTCTGCGTACAGTAGTAGTACTATAGCAGTACTGTATCAGGTACTGTTTGGTACTATTCGGTACTGTTGCAGCCAAAACTATTCGCCTGATTTGGGCCTTCTGGCCACCGGTTTGGGCCTACGAGTCTCAAGGGTCTCTAGGCCATCAAAGGCCTTCGGGCCACATGGACTTCGAGCCATCGAAGTCTAGATGTAGCCCAACTCATATAGAGCAGGCCCCATAAGAGGATCAGAGCAACAGTAGCAGTCACCAGAAGCAGAGCTAACTAGATTGAAATAATGAGAGGGTATGGAAACCGCCATCAGGACCAGGCACCGTGAAGCTTTGTATGGAGCAATACTAGCTAATCAGCAATGTAGGTGAGGAGATAAAGAAGAAAAATGATGCAGAATCCGGGGAGGGGTAGTTCTAGTGGAATGGTTTTATGGGTCATGTATGGGAATGGAATGCCTCTGGGCCTTCGGGTCATGTATTATGTGTCATGTCAGGCCTTGTTCCTTGAGCCTACGGGTCATGTACGGGTTCCCCTTCAACCCTTAAAAGGTGGATTATCAATAATAAAATAGAAAAGAAGTCCTTCAGGCCATTCAAAGTAACTAAGAAAATTCAAATCATCATACTGAATATACATCATTCAGAATATGAGACCTAATAATAATAATAAACCATATACACCCCTTATAGACACCAAGTATCCAAGGTAAGGTCACAACCATACCTCTAGTATATAATTATTCTTGATGCTTCAAGGTAATGATTTTAAAAGATAATTTATGCTAATAGTTTGATAAAAATTATGGTGCTCATCTGTGAAGTCTTTCTCTTTGGTTATTTCCATGGAGAATTGAATTCTGAGACTTTGAAGATATTGATACATAGATTAGGGATCTAACCCATAGTCTTTGGGGGATTCCTAACCCTTCCTAGAGTAAACTCACTAGGATGAGGTTCATAAGCCCTAATAGTCGATAATGGGACTCTTTAATTAACTTAGGGAAGAATTAATTATATAGGATCACACCATAAGCTACATAATTTGATTCCTAACCCTATCTGAGACTAATCAAATATTGGGGATCACACATCCTATTATCATGAAGGTATGCCTCATATACCCTCGTAGAGATGGACTAGGGGAATACACTTTATATTTAATCATCTGGGCTAAGAATAATGGTGACCTAAAAATATCAAGGAAAAATTACATTTCATGTATTTAGAGTACATAACACATCTTGGCTAGACTTAGTCTAACCATATCCTCATGCCTATGTCTGTATATTATGGTCTTGTGCCCATGTACCATGTCTATTCCCATGAACCCTGGGCCCATGATCATGTACCTTGGTCATGCCTGTTTACTTGGTCATTCATGTGGTTGTGTACCTCTAGAGTATATGTTGAGCTCCTAGTATCGAGTCACGAGTCTTATGCTAGGTCCACATGGTGTGTGGTATTTATCCCTGCATGGAAAGCCTCATCCACTACATGAGGGTACAACAGTACATTTTTCATCCAAACTACACATCGTTTTCTTTATAATTTTTTAGAAATTCTATAAATTCTTATGTGAATCTATTATCACCGCTTTCTAATTCAAAACAACCATGAAATACATCAAGGAACTCGGATCTTTTGTTGACCAAACATTATTCATCTTTGATGGAATTATTATAGATATCCAATATAGTCAGGAACGTTTTAATTTCACCACACTATAGCATCACCAAACCATGCATGAAGACCCTCAATGTGGTCTTTGGGCCATCTCTGTTCTATCAACACACCACATCTAACATCCATCATGATCTCGATCTCGATCTTAATCCCGTATAAATGATCCATTCCACCAAAATCTTAATGTGCAATGATTAGTGTACCTGTAATTTACATTGTTTGGTAAAATGAGACATTGAAGCTGAACACATTAAGAATTAATAGATAAAATATAGAACCATAAATGTGAGGAATGGATGTTGGAAATTATTATTATTGGAATCATTCTACTGAAGGATGAAAAGTCATTCAGAAAAGATAATGGGGGATTTAAAAAATAATATCATCTCTTTTCACTATGAAGATAAAACAATAACCATAAATCAATGATAGGATCAAGAATATATTTGATAAAAATATTTATTCATATTTAGTATGAGATAAAATATTGGGATTAAAAAATATAAAAAGCATCCTACATACAGTTTAGATCGATCAATAATGATGAACTACTCTTCAATGTTTTTTATGTGATCCACTTACTAATTTGTTGAAGATGAACTCCTTGGCACACCATCTTCAACCAATCATATATTTGATTCATCAGGGGCTCTCCTCCATGACTCCATTCCAATAATTACGGTTATATAGCTAACCTTAGATCTTTGAAAAAAGTGGCATTATATATAGGATTATTAGTTCTGATGATATAATAAATATATAAATAATCAATTAATTTACAAATCCTCCCATGACCATGCATAAAATATACACCCAACAAAAAAAGTTTATTTTATACTTTGGATTAAAAGAACATTTTATATTTAATGGAGGTCTCATATTTCATATTCAAGACACTATTTGTGACTTATTCCAATATTTTATAAAAATTATTACCACATGATATAATATATTTAATATTTTTATTATTTCAATAACAAAAAAACTTGTGTCACGAAACCCCTTGCAGATTGAGTACCTAACTTCAAAAACATTTCAAAATTTTAAAGGTAAAAATAGAGTCAATTCATGCATGACCATAATCCATGATTAAAAAAATCACTAATTATGGTCCCTTTAATCTTTGTTTTTTTTATGCTAACAAAGTCTGAACACATTTTAGATTTCTTCATTTTTCATCACTTTTTAACACTAATAATGCCTATTTCTAGCATTGAGATGGAATGATTTTGTATTAGTTAAGGGTAAATGAAAATTTAAATAATGGACTAGGCACCTCACATAATGAAAAATGAAAACAAAAAAATTAATTTTTTTAGTATCAAATCTCTTTTGAGGAAAAAAGTGAGAAACAATAGAACCAACACTACAACCAAAAGACCATAACAGAGAAAATCCCAGAATAGAACTATAGGATCATCCCCTCTATAGCAACTACACCGTAAAGACCAACGTTCACCATTACCTGACCTATCAATAAACTGTCATGTGTAGGAATTCTAGGCACAGAACGGATGGTATAGCCATACCCTCTCAAACAACTAATTCTGAATGGCTTGCACTGGCGAGGTCTTAATGCTCTAAACTTCTTCTGGATCACACCCATGTAGAATGCAAGATGTGTATCACCAAAGAGTAACATAAAATCCAAAGAAAAACAAAACTGACCTCAAAAAAACTCAATCCAAACTAGCATACCTCCCCAACCGATCAATAGGTTCCACCATTTTAACATCATTGAAAAATAATTCAATATTCCATAAAAATTATTCCCAACACAACTTACAGGAGATTAAATATACTTAAATGTTTGGTACACTCAACACTAGACTTTCAAACTCAGAAGCCAGTAGATCCCCGGACTTAATGTACTTTTTAAGTATGATCCTCCCTTTATTGAATCCCCCTACCAATATTAGGTCCCGATTATCAACACAAGAGTATTGTTACTCATTGACCTTAAAGACATCCCCATCATCTTAGTTACCTTCTATTCAGTCTCACTAAAAAGTAAAACCTGATCAAACACTTTTTCATTAGAACTTAGTAGTTGTTCCAAGGGCTGGTCATCCACAGCCATTAATTCTACTTTCTTTGAATTTGGCTTCTTAGCAGATCAAGTCTCCATGGGAGGAGGTAAATACATGTAGCCTTTCTTGCTTCTCCTTCCTCTATTAATCCTTTTCAACTTAACCCTTAGGTCTTCACCTGTCGAATGACCAGCCTCAATTCCATTGATTCCATTCAAATAGACCTAGTCTGCATCCATCAAACTAGTTGGAAAATAACTCAAACCAACTTCATCAAGTCCTACAAACATGTTGCTAACCTGAAAATGGGTCTGAGACTTCAAATCTGAACGTCATATCCTCTACTCTATATCTGGAAATGCTGCCTCCCTTACAAGACCCTTCCTCCCCATAGAAGAGACACCATTACCCATGTTAAACACTTCGGCATAAGAAGTAGTGGTTTTCTCTGCCTCACCGTATGCCCACTGCTCTATACCAATTGGAACCCTCTCTATCTAGACTAAATCAATACTCACCCTCACTCTCTCCATAGGAATATACTCATTGTAGGTGGGAGGGCTACCCAGGTCCTGCTTCAGCCTGTTGAAAACCTCATAAACATTCAAATTACTCAATGCCACAGAGTCCTTGTTCTCCATAGAAGTTCTAGATCCAACCTTTGATGACACCATGAGATCCAGCAGAGCACTGGGCTTCAAAATCTCCTCCACAGGCCTCGATGGCTGTAGAAATTCCAAACCAATCTGTGAACTGCAAGCGTTTCTAACAGACCATCACATTCCATCCCCCTATCCACCTAATTCAACTTTCCCACCTCCAAACAGACCAAATTAGTCTTTACACTGTCTCTACCCGCCTTCCATCCAGAATCAAGAACACCCCGACGACAGCTAACTGAAGAGTTACCCATCCATTTGCAGGTTGAGCATTATTCCATCCAATTCTCATATACCACTCATTTCATTCACCTGTACTCCTCATCAATTATTACCCAAACATACTCAAAATGAGAACTCGACACATCCATCTCCACACAGACCCGCAGGTTGATAGGGTGATAGACATACATTATTCAGCTATCATCATAATGGAATCTTCTAACAAGATTTCCAAGCATCCTAATAACAGTGGTATTTTGAAAAGAAAATGGTAAATTAGGAATTCTTACCCAGACCAAAGTAGAAGGAGAATCGTGACCCATATATAATTCAAAAACCATGGAAATATGATGAACCAGAAAATATGGAAGCTCTGGGGGATGCTCGACCAGGAAGTGATGAGGTCCTCCTCCAATGATAACTAAACAACAATGTGATGAATATAAAGAAAACCAACTGTTTCACCCTCCTGTAAATTCCATGAAATGAAGAAGACCCTATCGAATGTGTCAACTGATGGTCATATCTGCTTAAATCGAGCAACTAGAGAGAGGTTCAGAAGTACCGATGTTCATGAAATCTCTGTAGTCAATAGCTGAAGGTTGGAAAATCCATTAACCAAATCTGGCACATTGGGGACAAGGAAATATTTAGGGTTAACCAAATAAACATTGAAAAATTTTATTTTTTGATCTACAATTTCTATCTCTATTTCAGGTGGGTTTTCCTTTGGTTTTGGGTTTTATTGTATGTTCTGGGTTTTCCATCTCATTATTGTTTGGCAGTTTAGGATTGATTTTTCCATCATGGATGGAATAAATCACTACTACTATTTTCCTTGACTCCTAATCCATCATACTAAACCCTATATTGGTTGGTATTATGCTAATGGAAATGCTCGGTGGAAAGTTCCATTTTTTTCTTATGGTTTATCTTTTTATATTCCCTTTCATTGTAACTATTATTTACCATCATTATCATTGGACCATTATCCCTACATTTTCTTAGGTGTGTGAATCGTTTATTCTAGAACCCATTATCTTATGAAGGTGATAGTAGTAATTTAACAGTGTGTGGATTATTTTTTCAAAATCAATGGATTATTTGAAGTTAGATTCATTCTCTTCAGTGTCTGGTTTGTCTTTATTGGTTCATTGTCCCAGGGGTATCCATAGTTGTTTATGTTTTTCTTCCTCCTCACATAGGGACCCCATGTTCTTCATTAAACAAAAGAAAGAATAAATGTTTTTTATGGGAATTAAATACTTCCCAGGAGGGTGTTGTTTTAGGTCCTGATGTTGGGTGGATCCCCTACTACGGCATGGTGTAGTTAGGGTTCCACCAACTAGTTTTTAGATCTGAAATTGTTGAGATTCATATGATTTGATCATATTTAATCTATGGTTCTCTTTGATTAGATCCTGGTATTTTTCATCTGCACCTTTTATTAGAACAATGAATAGCCATCCTTCACAGTCATATCTATTTGGGTTTCTTTATTGGGCTGTGTTCATCATTTTAGGATTCCCTTTAGACTGCATTTTTATTCTACAATTGATCCACTATTTTATCCGAGTATTATTTTTTAGATTTCACTCATCTTTAGGAGCCTCTACCATAAACTATTAATTATCAGTGAATTTTTCGTTTAGGGCTAGGCTCTTTGGCCTTTTCCTCATTTGGATTTCCAAAATAAAATTTTTGGTATCAACATTTATTTTATTAACACATTTATTTGTTCAATGGGAATCCACATTAATTTTTTAGTTTTATTCGAAGGGGAAAAATATATTTCCAATGTGCAGTCTATCTAGTGTTCATTTTTAAATTTATATCTTGCCTCCTTTTCCAACATCTAGTATCAATGAGTTTTTTTTATTTATATAAATTATGGAATCTAATTATAGTTAGATTAGTTTTTTTATGGAACCAACTACCATATGTAGTGATTAAAAATGAAAGATGTTATTTTTTTCATGAAAATGAATCTTAAAATTTTTTGTAATAAGATAAATAATGAATGTATAATGATGAATTGGATTTGAGCATGAGATGTTTTTTTATTTCATTCATTAGTGGGTTGAAGATGATGTGATGAAACATATTGTCAACATCTCTCATACCATAAATTTTTGGGATAATCTTGAGGCTACCTATTCTTCCATGATAGGAAACAATAAATAAATTCTACATAAAAATGAATTTTAGGTACAAAGACGGTATAACTATTTAAAAATATTTGAGTAAATTTATGGTATGTTTTTACCAGTTTTATTTAATTTGTATTACATTGGAAGGTATGACTTTAAATCATTTTTCCCTAATAATTTACACAATTCATGAGGGAATTTGGGGGTTACTCTAACCGATTATCCTATTAATAGTACTGTGACATTTAGTTTTTTTTGTTTGTTGTTTTGAATGAATATTTCAATTGACATACTCAATATAAATATTCATTAGATATGTTAGTCACATAGAATATGGGGAGAAGTCTGGAAAAGAATTAGGGACATAGAAGGCGAGGTAAGATCAGTGGAAGATGAAAATCTAGGCTGAAGAAGAGAGAATTTGAATTTAATCATTGTGGAAACAAAGTAAATGTTAATATTTTTTGATATGAGATTAAAATTGATTTTTTAAGGAAAATCAAAAGATAAAAAATGGTGTTAGAGATTATCATGTTACTACTAATACATAGAGTGATATTATTATTGTTTATGACTCCATTAATATTGGTTCTGATGATTATTGTTGTGGTTTTAAGATTGTTTCCTATTTTCATGTGACATTGAGGAATTATTTATTTAAATATTACAACCAAGGTAATTTTGGTATTTTGAATAAAGGTAATGATGGTCATACCGATTTTTAGGCTTTGGGACAGTTATTTTGTAGGATAGCATTGAAATTAAGCTGATTATGAACAATGTTTGATATGAAACCGATGTTTTTTAAATCATATTTATTTATGTGTTGTTCATGATGATAGTTTTATCTATAATTTTGGTGTGGTACAATGGAAGCCTTCAAAGGTTTTATTGATTCTTTATTGAGGGAAGAAGCAGTTAGGTTTATAATGGTCTAGATATTCTATTCCTTTTGATACTTCTTGCATTGTAGAGTGTAGTTTGTCTTCCATTTTATTGAATCAAATGCTCATATAATAATTCATTTGTTGCTTTTACAAGAGAAATATTACTCCAGATTTGAATAGTGTCAAATTAGACATGTGAGATCACTCAATGGATGAATAAAAGTCTAAAGTGAGTCTGAGAAGTCATCATTATCACAAGAAGACATAGGTACTTCAATTAGTAGGTTCTAATATTTATGGTCCATTTACGTCTAAGGCCTTTCGTGGAGGTATTTATTTTTTTAATTTTATTAATGAAAACTCATTCAAAAATTATGTTTATTTTTTTAATGAAAAAATTCAGGTGCTCAGTGTTTTTATGAAATATCAAGGTTCAAATAAGAGAGAATTAGGTAAGCAGTTGAAATGTATTTTTACTAAAAATGGGGGTGATTATATTGTTCCATTTTATTATTATTGTATAAGGGAATCTATTAAAAATAATAATACACCACATATGACACGTCAGCTAAATAGTACAGTTGAGCGAATGGACATGAATTTTTCAGGAAGAGTTCATAGTTTACTTTCATATTCAAAGTATCTTGGAAATTTTTGGTGTGAGGTTTTATTTATTTCTACAGATAGTATCATTTTATCACCTTTGATTTCTTTCTAGATAGACACTATTTAGATTTTTTTGTTTTGGAAAAGAGATCTATATGAAAATATAAATGTTTTCGGTTAAAAGGTATTTTTTCATGTTCTAAGAGATAAGATATCCATTCTAGATGGTTTTTCATTATAGAGTATTTTTATTGGATTTGGACACAATGATATTGGGTATAGGTTATATGAACCTTCTTTGAAAAAACATGTTAGAACCCATGATGTATTATTTAATGTCATTCAAGCTGTTAAAGATATTGATAAGGGAGAAAAATCTACTTATCTATCTTATGATGGCTTTGTCAGTTTTGAGCTAGTTTTTTAATCACATTTATCTCATGCGGTTGATATAGATAATCATTTTGATGTGTAGAATTATATTCTATGTGAGTATTTTAGAGTTCATTTTTTCAATCAACCTTTTGTTTCTGATGGTTCGATTATAGGGGTAATTAAGGAACCCACAGTTCCACTCCACAGATCTTTTAAACATATTACAATTTAAAATCAGTTTTCACCTATTCAGTATCTACACATCACTGAATTGGTAGAAAAAAACATTTTTATAATGTGATAAAAAGTGATCATATGTACGGACGGGTTGTGAGAATGGATAAAAAGATGAGTTCCTTGAATGAAAAACATACCTTTGAGATGGTGACATTACCTACATGTAAGAGAAATTTGTATAATTAGTAGATTTATTTGATTAAATTTGAAGTATCCAGTTCTATTCCATGATTCAAGGAAAGGTTAGTTGTCAAAGGCTTCCTTTAGAGGAAATTTATTTTTTTTCATTATATTCATTTACATATTATCAAAATGTCTTAAATTAATGTTGTTATTGAATTGAATACTATTTTTGATCTATGGATTGAGTAGATGGATGTAATGATATCTTTATTCTATTGATATTTTAAATAGGATTTTAATATGGAGAAACCTGAGGGTTTTTTTTAAAATGTAAATAGAATTATGTCTTCGGGATAAAGAATAGATTTTATAGTTCAAAGCATTCTTCGAGGAAGTGGAAGAAGAAGTTTGAATTTTTCTATTTTAATCTGGGTTTTAAGAATAAATCATTTGACAATTTTGTTTTTTTAGAGATGTTCGAATAATTAATTTTTTATTTTGTTTCTTTACGTTGATGATATGGTCATTGTTGACAAAGATGACTCTAGAATTTATAGATTAAAGTAGTATATTTTTTAGTATTTTGTGATAAAAAACTTGGTTCTATCCCAAATGAATCTAGGATTATTGATCTCCCATGATAGAAATTCCATGATATTATGGTTTTCTCAAGAGAGATGTATTGAGAAGGTTCTTTAAAATTTTATAGGGAGATAGAGAATGCAGTTAGTAATGTTCATTATATTAATTTTATGATTTGTTCCAGTCAGTTACCTTAAACTAATGGAGGTAGAGAGAATATAAAACACATACCTTATTCATCCACATTTGGTTGTTTTATATATACAATGGAATATAATAGAACTAACATAACTCATGCATTTGGAATAGTCAGGATTTTTTTATAATCCAATTAGAGAGAATTGGAGATAAGTAAAGTATATATTTCATTATCTTCATGGTACTTTTTATTTGATATTTTTTTATATAAATGGGGAACCAATGCTTCTAGGATTTACATGTTCAGATATGGTAGGAAATATGGATTCGAGTAAGTTTAGTTCATGTTATTCGATCCCTATTGTTGGGTGGAAAATATCTTGTCTATATAGATTGTAGAGATGTGTTCCTCTATGTACCATAGAGTATGATTTTATTAAATCTATAGAGGCATGAAAATAATTTGATGGGATGAAAATAATTATTCAATAGATTAATTTTTTTAGGATAGATATTTTTGTTTTATGATAGTGGGAGTGTTATTTGTTTGTGGAGGAATTCAACTTTTAATGCAAGGTTGAAGCATATAACCATTTGATGTCATTGGATCTGTAACATCCATGATACAAGAAATTTGGAGCATGATAAGTTCCAAATTATTGACAATGGATTATAAATATTGACTATGATTCTACCCATATGAAAATTTGAGACTTTTAAACTCATTTCTAGGTTGGAAATGATGCCCACTTAAGTCGGAGGGGGATTTTTTATTGATAATTCTCACATGGAAACCCATGTAATTTCGTTAAAAAGAAAAAAAGATATATTTTTTAGTATAATTGCATACTTCCTAGTTGGTATTATTTTTTTTGATATTGATGTGTTGTGGCTCTCCTTCTCCAAGGGAACAATGCAGTTGCGGTTTCAACTAGATGTTTTTAGATTTACAATGGAAAAACTTACTCTCATCTGAGAATATATAATCTACGATTCTATTTTTTATTACCTGGTATTTTTCATCAATAAATTTTATTGTTATAGTGTAATTTTTACCATCATGTTCTGATATATTTTGGTTTCATTATTGGGATGAATTCAATATTTCAGGATCCATTTCAGACTACATCTACTTTCTTCCTTTGATAACCTACTTTATATAGAGTATTATTTTTTATATCCTTCTCATATTTTGGAGTCTCTAGATTATATTCCTCATTATTAATGGATTCATATTTATAGACTAGGACACATGGGATTCCCTTCATTGGGTTTTCCATATTAAAATTCACATGTCAACATTTATTTTCAACACACATTTATTTGGACACTCCATGTGTGGAGAGTTTCTCTCACTATAATGGAGTGTTTCTCTTACTAAATTCTTATAGAGATCGTTATATTATTGAGTTCATCCATCAGAACGATCAAGATAATATTGATATTATTGGACAGTATGAGTTATTTTCACATTCCTGCCCATATAAAAGGGATATACTACTTAATGGGTGCAATGAAATATCCCCAGGTTCAGCCCTAAGGAGAGACCCACGAGCCCCTATTCCAGGGAAACATACAAGAAAGTCAAGAAAATTCAAAGGCAGGGAAAAAAATTCACCCTTTTACTGGGGAAAAATTTCTTATACTGGTCTTGGGAAACAGAATTGACCATGTCATTCCTAACTATCCTCAATGGGGGGATGGATGGAAGGGATGTGGGTGGCCGGATTCTGATATTAGGTTTGATTACTGTGGAGGATTTTATTGAAGCGAGACTGTTGGAATAGAAGGGTCACGGACCAGATGTTGGTGACATTGTTCAAGATAGGCCAACGAGGGATGTCCTTATTGCCCACGCGTCACGGGTGATCTCAAGTTAGGGCGATGACCTTACAGGTGTGGGTTTCTAGGGTGGTGGACCAGTGCAAGGTGATGCCTCAGTGTTGCAGATCTAGGTGTTTACAGTGGGGATGGTGCAGACTAGAGGATGGAATACAATATCGATATGGGGGGAATGGAATATTTTCTCTTTGCAGGATGCGATGAAAATAGTGAAGATCTGTGATCCCAGTGGATGGTTGTCTCTGAGATGGCGTTGTTGTGGAGTCACTCCAATCTATGACTAGACCTTGTGCATGATGGTGGGATGTTTGTTTGGTGGCTCTAGAGACATGACGATGAGGACAAAGGAGGGTGACCTTCATGGGATGACTAAAGGACATGAGGGTTTTGGCCTCTTTTAGTTTTCCTAGGTTTGGTTAGATGGTTTCAGTCTCATGGGTCGGGTGACCTGGGGTCAGCATGACTTCGGAGTTGTTGTTGGCACTGATAGTGTAGTTGGGAAGGTGGGTGCGTAAGAGCAAGGGGATTGGGTCTCAGTCCTGTTTGATGTTACAGGTCTATTTTATCCAATTCTAGGTGATTTGGGACTTTACTAATACGTGGGTCTTTATGATGGTGTGTGGGTCTTTGGAATTTTTGGCATTTTAGACAGTAAAATTTTCTAAATTTTTTGTTTTGGTGGTGCTTCTTGAGCTTCATGAAAGTTTTGTCTCACCATATTTCCTATTTATTAAATAATATTTTAGGACTGAGCTCGCTAATTATTTGGTCATTGCGCATCTAATTTAATTTTTGAGGCTTTTTTAAAGGGGATGACATTTATTTCATCCATGTGTTCTCTTTAGTATCATTTACACATTTCTCTCTAGCAATATTTCCCAATAGTATCTAGTCCGCCTTAGATAATATTCAGTCTCATATTGTCATGATTTCATTATGTATCTTCATTGCTATATATTTGGTAATATTTTCTATTTTGGTTATATTGGAGTGGTGTCTAATGATTTGAAGGTTTGATAGGGTTTCTTGTTGAAGTTTGATTCATATTGAGGTTCAATGGTAGTGATTTATATGATGGTTTTGACATCAACAATGTCAACGTAGATGATTGATGGTGACAATTATAACATATGGCATCATCTGGTCATCCTTGGGGTCCCTATATAGTGATATGTCTGATTGTCTTATAATACTTGAATGAATAAAGATGTAACTTATGAACATGATTAAATTTTATTTTTTTAAGAAAACTATACTATCAAATAATAGAAGAGAGGTATATGAGGGTGTGTTTTTGGATTTGGGAATGAAAACAACACATGGGGGAGTTATTTTTTTATAATGTTTTTTGAAGAAAAAAAAACATGAATCAAACCTCGTTTATTTTTTTAATGTAATACAGAATGGAAAAATTGACAATTCTGAATTTTAGATTCAGTTAAAAGGAATTGAACTTGATGCTACTATTTCCATTCATCGACCTAGATCGATGACATAGAAAATGAGGAGAAAGGAATTGACAAGAAAAACATATTTCTTCTAATTTAATGAATAATCTGTTTTTCACGTTTACACCTTTTGGCTAAATTAAGACCAATGGAGTTATTTGTTATAATTCCTTTTCCCCACCCCTATATAAAGCCACACACTCCCTTACCCTCTCCCACTTCAGCCCGCCTCTCTCTATTTCCACTCCCTCCCTCTTTGATATTTTCCCATTGTTTTCACTCGTGTGCACAATGTTTTTTGTTTTATAAAAGAGCGCTAAATTTTTGATGTAAGGAATTATTGAATCAATATTTACTTGTATTTTATTTATTTATTATTATGTAAATTAATTATTTTTTTGTTTAGATTATAATTACTTATAAATATGTTATTTACTTGTTTAGGTTGTTAGATATATTTTATAAATAATAGTTATTATTAGTAAGTAAAATATAATTATTTAATAAAGGATTTGGAGTAAATAATTTATAATTTGACATAGTAATAGATTTATTATTTAATGAATATTATTATTTGGTATAAATTAGTAGTTTTAAATATTACTAATATAATTAGGAATTAATATTCACTAGATTACGAATAAATATCTATGTTATAATGACTCATTAATAATCAAAAATTACATAATTAATGATTAATTAATGTTAAAGTAATGATTAAGTGCTGATAAACTAATGATTATGTAAGAATAACATTGGATTAATGAATAATTAGATAATTAATTACCTAGGGTTGTCATCAGATAAAATAATGAATAACTAATGATTAAAAAATAATTAAATAATGATTAAATGTTAATAAATAAATAAATAATTAGAAATTAAAATCTAAATAACTATTAAATATCTAATGAATAATAGGATTAAATAATGATTAAGGCATATTGAGCTAATGATTAACTAAGGTTCAATTCATTATTAACTAAAAATAGTATACTGTATAAAAAATTAAAAAATAATAACAAACCAATAATTACATAACAATTAAATATTAATTAACTAACAATTAAGTATAATGTAACTAATTAATATCAATTAATTATATAATGATTAACTTGTGATTAATGAATAATTAAGGCATAATAAATTTTGGATTAACTATTTCTTAATGAATTCTTACATAATGGTTAACTAATGATTATTGATAGATTAATGAATGATAAAATAATGATTAACGATTGATTAAAGAATTATTAATAAATAATTAAGGTATGATTAACATAGGATCAATTAATTATCTAGTCATTATTAACTATTAATTAATTAATTATTAATAGTTAATTAACTATAAATAAACTACTTAAATAATGATTAAATAATAATTAACTGGCAATTATCTTTAAAGTGACTACTTAATAACTACCATTTAAATAATGATTAATAAGTGATTAACAATTGATTGATGTTTAGTTAACTAAGGACAGACTACTGCTTATGAATGATTAATTAATGATTAACTAATTATTATAAAATGAATAATGAATGATTAAATCATGGTCAATTTATGATTAACTAACGATTAATTAATTATTAAATAATTATGATATATTTGTAGACCCATTACTAAATATAAAGTAGGAACATAATAACTATTAATTAAGTAATGATTAACTGGTGATTATCATATGATTAATTAATGATGATGTAATGAATAAACAATAATTAATTAGTGACTAACTATTAATTAACCATAGACTATCTACTTAAATAATTATTAAATAGTAATGGAATAATAAAATATTTAAGTTAAGTACATAATAATGAGTAAATAAGGAATTATTAATGTGTTATTAGAAAATTATAAAGGCATTATTAACCTCGGATTAACTATTATTTAACTATTTATTGTGTAATGATTAATTGTCAATTAATCAATAATTAATGAAAGATTAAATAATAATTAAAGAATGATTAACTAATAATTAATGAATGATTAATTAATGGTTATTCAATGATCAAGGAATTATTGACATAACAATAATTAATGACAAAGTAATTAGTATACAAAAATAAGTCAATGATTATATATTACTTAACTTTAAGCATCTCAATAACTATAAATTAACAAATTCATAACAAATTATTAACGATTGATTAATGATCCATTAATGAATTATTAAGGAATTATTAACATAAGAATAATAATTATTAACTTAGTATTAAGTAAAAATTTACATAAGATGAAATAATGATTCATTTTTATTTAACTTTAAACTAACTACTTACTAACTATTAATTAATTAATGCATAACCACTAACTAAGTAATGATTAAATAAGGACGGAATTAGTTGTAAATATTGATTAATTATTTGTATATATTATAATGGAACTATAATAGGATCAATTAGGGTTAACATCATGATAAATAGGCTCAACTATACACCAAATTTATCACTCCCATGATTCAGATGATTTATACATTGCTTCACACTCGGTTTGAAACACTTTTCATATATGTTTTAGATGATTTACATTCTATTTATAAACTACTGAATACAACTTTAGATAATATTTAAAATTATTATACAAACCATTAGTTTCATCTTTGCATATATAATTAGATGTTCTAAAATTTAGGAAAAGTAAATATTATGTGGTAATTAAAGAAATGAAATCACTTTCTGGATACTACAAGTGGATGTGGCTCCAACAAAGATGTACCTAATGGAAACAACCCCAAAACCATCATATTGAGATAGACTAGATCATGAATTAGTATACAATATTATGCCTTACAGCACAACAAGATTGAAACTCCTATGAGATATGATTTAGATTATTCACATTCTCTTTATAATATAATAAATATACCTTTAGAAGGACAAAAAACATTACTATGAAATATTATTTTAATCTACGAGGATATTAGAAGTTATTTTAATATTTTGGTAAAGTAATGTTTGTGTGGTTATATTAGAAATGAAATACATAACTAGATACTATAAGTTGATGTTTCATTGGCACAAATGTACCTAGGTGTAACAAGTACAAAAACACTATATTGAGATAGTCTTACTTGGTAACTAGTGCACGAAAATGAACCTTGTTGCACACCTGGTTTGACACTGTTTGTTGATATGATTTAGGTGATTTAAATTAACTTTATAAACTAATAAAAATAAATTTAGGAAGATTAAAAAATGTACTACAAAGTATTAGTTTCATAATTGAGTATATAATAAGACGTTCTAAAATTTTGATAAAGAGAATATTGTGTGGTAAATTCTACAAGATTATTCTCATTATCAATATTATTTATACTAACAGAATCTTGATGAATAATATTTTTTCACATGGAAAATATTTTTTTTCAATGTATATTTCTATTAATAGGTTATTCAAACCAATCAAATAACTTCTTATAATACACAACTAGCATAAGTGGTTACTAAATATGATTGTGTAACCCAACGAGAACACAAATAAATAATTTTATGCCATTTAAATCTATGAACTAATAAGAATATTGAGTCTTTTAGCTATAGAAATTTTCAATTCCAAGATAGGATTTGGGATCTATTATCTCCATTGGTTTCTGATGTGGAATGGTTCCAAGGAAAAAGTTTATTTTCCCAATGGTCACATGGTTCCATGATGGAGTTATATGTTGAGGATATTAGTTTACTAGAGTAATACCCAAATATACGACAAAATCAGTATACAACATTCATTGAAGAAGGATCACCCAAAGAAAATATGGTTATCACCTATGATTTAGAGGAATATAATCAAAATCATGATCCATATCTATATCAAGATCATTATGATGATGATTAAGGGTCCAATGATGGAATAGATAGAGAAAACAATGATTATGTGGTTGAAGCTAGAGAAGTTGGGGAGGATGTTGGTAAAAATGCAGTTTTTGTATAACTGCATCTAAAGTCAATAAATCATCCACCCCTCTTTGAATCTTGATATCAAACAATGTCTTGTTTTCCAGAATTTTACAAGAATGTTGTCCCACCATCAACTAAGTTTCCAAGAATTAAAGAGGATAGAGTTGGTGAATTAGATAGAACATTATACATTTGAAGAAATTTTACAATCAAAGATTCTAAGAATAACATAATTAAAAGACTTCATATTCCGAGAAACTATATATATTTAGTTCATGATTTAGTGCACATAAAATACATCATACTATGAGAGATATATCTGGATGATTGTAGATTCTACTTAATGGTTATTCCTGACATTGCATTTAGAGTTTAGAGAATTTCAAAGATTGAGGAACCTCAAAGTTTCAATTTTCTAAACCTTAAAAAATATCATACATAATTTGTTTTTGAATAATTGTAATCTATTTTCATTGATATGATAAATACATGAAAATATGTGTCTATATACCTTGTGAAGGATATGATACAACAAAAATTTGGTGATAATATTTCATATAAAAAGCCATGGGTGGGAAAAAAATAATTCAATTTCAAAGGTCTAAAGTTATTGAGATTACTCGTATCGGGTTGTTTTGAAATTGATATCTATACTATGATACAATGAACATGTTTAATTTCATATCAATATGAACAACCGTGTGTTTCAATATCACCATGATCAATATCATGTCAAATTTCATCGGTTATTTTGGGAATTCCTTCCACATATTATTGCATTTCGTTTTTCAAAATAGTTCATACAATTTTTATGGATATTTCCCTATGAAAAATACATGGTTGTATTGTTGAATGCAAAAACTCATGAAAGAAACCATTACCTATACCACTTGAATTTCCAATTATGGAGAAGGAAAAATACGAATCATGGAGTTTCTTTAGCATGTATTGGAAACTGTTTCACCCAAATTTAGGCTGTCTATTTGATATTTGATAAAATTTAGGAAATTAATTAGGAAATAATTTTAGATAATGTTAAATGGATACCCCAAATAAACAATATCAGTATTATATTATACACATTTCTATTAATGTGTGGAAAAATTTCCATGATGAACCTTTGAAGAAGGCCATCACGAGGATTCATATACAATATTTTTGTTATATTGTACTATTACAATGTAATGATAACATCAACATATGTGAAATATGATCACCTTTGTGTATCATATGAGATAGATCAATAAGGGTTTTAACAATGATTAGAAGAAATCAGTAAGGAAAATCTGGGAGTGTATGATTATATCATTTAAATTCCTAATGAAAAATGGATATTGAAATATGATGGGGTAATAGGAATAGACACATCACCACAAACATTGTGGTGTACATCAATGGAGTCTTCAAGGGGATTCACAAGTTACCAATAAAAATCCTAGTTTAGAAGTATTTTTATTCTCATGTTATGTACATGGTTGAAAGTGGAAAACTAACTGTTAATGGGATTCAATAAAGGCTATGGTATGAACAAAAATTTTAATGAGAGATTTAATAGAACATTGAAGAATTATTTTATTATCGAGTGTGCATTTTCAACTGTGAAGGATATTAATATGATGTGAAAGAGTGTAAGGACACCATCATAGGTTGTAGTGGTCTATTCCTTGTGGTATTACTGGAAAAAGGGAATTTCCAATAAGGAATTTTCTAGGCATTTCTATTTCCATGTGTACACATCATCGATGCATGTGCCTATGTGAACATATCATGGGAATCAGATTTTGATTCAGTGTACAACCAGACACCAGTGATAACTTTTATACTAAGCCACGAAAACCTACTATGGAATTTTGAATCTTTCTAATGCCCAATGTCCCGCCCATATTAATACATAATATCATAAATTTGCGATAATAAGGGAGACAGAAGTCGAGCAAGATGTGAATTATGAAGGAATTGCCTCCAGAAAAATGGATACATTTGAGATGCATAATATCACATCAGGAATTCCTTTATAATACAATATTGAATAACATTACTTAATCAATTTCAAACTCTCATCCATGATGATGTATTTCCTCCAATGTGATTTTTTTCATTTTATAAATTACGTTGTGTTAATATAAAATTATTCATTTTTTAGAATTATATGGAATTTTGGAATACGTATAAATTTTAATAAATAACATTTTATAAATTATAAAAACATTTACATAAATCACACATAAAAAACATTCCTAAATGATATATCATTTCAATAAATAAAACTTTCTTATATATAATTCCCTCCCCTTTATATACATTTTTAACATGAAAAACCATTTATTAAAGCATCCTTTGGCATTCATAATAATCCATTCACATTCACATAGTATGGAATATGAAAATTACATGCGATATGACATGAAAGAGTGGTAAAATTATTCATTTATACACTATAAATAAATCATGTGAGAGAATAGCTGTTATATATACCATCACGTGGGAAATCATACATAATAGAAAAATCACACCATTTGGGATCAAACCTATTGGTATATATGTCAAACATGAATGAATTCCTTAATCCATATAGTGGATCCAACCAATATAAACTATGTGTTAACAAAATATATTTTCATAGTAAAACACATTTAAATGAAGGCTCTATTTTAAAAAGAAAGGTGGAAAATCCAATTTCATTAAAAATGGATTTAGGGAAGAAAAAAATAATCAGAGGCTATTAACATAGATGAAAAATACTTTTCCAAAAGAATTAGAAACATTCTTTCAGAGACATAAATACATTCCCTTTTCTTTTGGAAAGAGAAATTTCAAAAAATAGTGGGAATATGCATGCTATGTATTTCCTTATAACACTGTTAACATTATCCTGACCATAATGGTATATTTATAGTTTACACATATGATATATTTCATTTTCATATATAGAGATAGAGGTTAATACTCTACTCACTGAACAATATAGGCATGTCATGTGAGTCAAGATATTTGTGTATTATGGTTCATATGGAACGCCATTATAATCACATTCCACCTCTAGATGATATTACTTCATACCTATTCCAATTTAGTTTCTATTATGTGGTTTTATAAAATTATACATTCTTTGATCATAACCACGTTGTGGCCCTCATTGAGAGATGGAGTCCTGAGACTCACACATTCAGATTTTTTAATGGAGAGATGACCATCACCCATGGTAATGTGGAAGATATGCTTGGTCTCTCTATCTAGGGTGTTATAGATGTAGCACAAACCTGTGAAGAATGAACCAATATTATACAACGATTTATTGGTATCAACATTACAGTGGATGATGATGCTACAAGTGGAGGGTCACTATATATTAGACGACTTCACATACACTATGCATAATTATCTACTGATGATGAAGAGCAGACTATCATATGTAATGCCCATTCATATATCCTATGGCTAAATTGAGGGAAAATGTACACTAATTACTCTAGTATGCATGTCCACCTGATGTATTTTTCAATACTAAATTACTTTTAGCAGGATGGGCGGTACAAATAGGTATTTCCATTCTTAGGGTACACATATAGATTATGATGAATTATATGTAGAACTGATCATAGTGATATCAGGGGATGTGTCATCATTATTCAGATCAAGGAATGGGACCACATCCCTCCCCTTCGTCTATTGTTTCTAGTTTAGAATATCATATATATGTGATTCTTGATGATCAATGTAGAATCTAGTTTGATCACTCACATTTATTTTGTAGTGATAATTTGAGTTATTAAAACCAATTTATTTAAATTTACCACTTTCAATTCTATACGTTATAGGTGGAGTCATGAACACCACTTAATCAGGACGCTAAGACAATGTTTGGGTGCATACAATCTCATGTGAGATATTTTACTACTCATTGATGTGTGTATGTAATTTTTTTATGTTTTATAATCAATTTTAATAAAATATAATTTTTTTAAAATAGTAACAAAATATTTTAACAAATTTAAAATGAAATTTCAGATATCATGGTGGATATACTAGGCTTTATTAGCCCAACATCCCATAGATTATACTAATGGATTTCATGTTGCCACAGATTTAGTGACTTTCATTCAATTTCATATTGTTTAAGGGAACCAGTCGGATATAGTCACATGCAATATTATATTTTTTTTAGTGTATTCTAGTTCAACCTTGACAGTCAACATCACTTCATTCTGCGAAGCTAATGGGGTGGTAAGTGACCGATTATCACTGAATAGATTAAGAGTATCTCAACGTATTGAAAAAATGTGCATCATTTTGTATCAAGGGTATTCATGTGATGTGGTTCCATTTATCACAGCAGGTCGAGTATGAGACATGATATAGAATAAATTCTATAATGTATGTTACTCCACATGGTAGTGGCAGTGAGGATTTGGTAATTCAATACAATTATATTAGTTTGTTTTCTATAATTTTTTTAATTCAATTTGAATCTCTTTAAAATATAATTGACTACAATATATTATCCTCATGTCTGATCTAGAAGAGGGTGAGGTTTTTATTCATACAGTATTCGTGCTGCCATAGAGGAGATGATTCTAGTGTATCATATTCGATATGATTTTATCTTTGATTTCCACATTTGGGATACGATGTTTTGGACTAGGTATAAGAGGTTAGTAATTAAGAAAATCCACCACCAACTACTAATGATGACGAGGGGTGAAATCTATGATGAAGAAGACATCATGATACCTGTGAAGCTTCACATATTCCACAAGAAGAGGTCAAAACTCTAGAAATCTATCCTCATCTGATTGAATTTGTGCACCCGGAGGCATGGGATCTATTTATATTGTCTGAATATCCCTATTTTCCCCTCGTATATTTCATCTGAGATCATATAAAGTTTCATTTATAATTCCTCCACCTTCCGTTACCGATCCTTTATAGGCCTTATGGTTCCCCCAATAGATGATTTTAGATCCTTCCACTTATGAAATGAGAGAGGTATTAAGTGAACATGATGACATCTAGGTTCTTCTTTATCCTACCGATTCACAGGGAGGTCATTAGATATTTTAGATTCCAACACCCAATAATGAGCCCAATCCAATTCCTCACAATCCACCCTAGCACAAAGGTTGACGATCTCGATATGGGCATCCCATTTAAACACCATCTTGTGGGATGGGACCTTATCCAAGATAGTGATAATACTAATTTATTTATATGTTTTTTGACATATTTTTTTGAAATAATAAGGTCTTATATCCTATATATGATTTTATTTATATTAAATTGATGGAATTATTTTTTATTATCAACCATTTTTAAAAGCTTAGCTATTTTTTAATTTCATTTTATATTTAACTAATATTTTATAATTTTTAAATTTTCAAATTATAATACATGAAACATTGGAAAAATTATTAAATTTAAATTAGGTAACTTTAAAATCATATAAAATATAAACTATAAAAAATCAAATATAAATATAAAACATAGCTTAGAAATATAATTGTTTTCAAAGAATATAAAATAAATTCATCATTATAATAAACCAAAGTTAATTTACATGACACAAACATTATTGATTAGAAACATAATGTTTACATATTAAAATATATATCCACATAAATTATCGTGTGAATAAAATTTTACAAAAATTTATCTTATTGACATAAAATATAAAAAAAATTGAAAATGAAAGGAATGTAAAAAAATATTTATAAAAATGTATTGTATTTTAAAAAAATATTTCATTAAAATTTGTTTTCATTAATTGTTTTCATGAAATTCTTGGTATTTTTCTCATATTTTATATTTTCAAAATGTTTGAAAAAATTTATTTAAATTTTATATCTAATTTTTTATTTCTATATTTTTAAACACATATCCTACTAACAATATTATGATTTTTTTTAGGTTACTTTGAATTTTTATAAATTATAAAGATTAAATATTATCTGAATTAAATTTGAGAGACTAAATAAACATACCCATAACCTTATTATTATATATTTATGCTAATTCTAGTTTCAATCCATAAATTAAAAATATTATGTGTCAATTCATAATTCATTCTATAATTTCTAAATTTAATGTTCATTATTCAAACTAAATTATTAAATCATACATAAAAAACTAAAAACTTTTGAAATAAATTCTAAATTTAAAAAATAAATCTTTTATTTTAATCACTAAATATTATATTTTGTTAATAAGAAACTATGTCACAATAAATTATCCATTTAGGAAAAAAATTATACATTTTCTATAGAAATTTTATATATAAGAAATTTTCTATTTAAAAAGTAAATGTACAATGAAAAAGAACATACCAAATTACTATTTCAATTTTCTATATTTAAAAAAAAATTGATATTTTACAATGAAATGTTTCCATTTAAAAAGAAAAGTTTCCATTTACAGAGTAAATTTTCCAATTAAAAATAAAATAAATCTTATATTTTTTCATGGTTGAATAAATCATTAAAAAATTATTAATATTTTAAAATTTTTATATTTTCTATAATTAATTTATGGCCTTCACTTTGGATAATTAATTTTGATATTTAAAGTAAATTTATAGAATAAAACAAACATTGAATATTTATTGAAAAATAAAAGACTAAAAATATAAAAAAAAGATTCTATGAAAGTGAGTGTCCTATATTAATATTGAGAAATACATTTCATTTATCATACCATGTATATAATGTGTTATGAATGATGTAGTATTACCCTAATAGTGATGATAATTTTGTTCCCACTATTTTCATTTTTTAGGGACAACATTAAGCGTACACCCCTAATAAAAATATAATATCAACGATTATACAATTCGTCTCAATTATATATTTGAATTTAGAAATGTTCATTGTAGTTAAAATGAATTCAATAAGAAATACCAAAGATGATTTAAGAGGAATATACAAATAAAAACAAAATCTATAACTAAATATTATTCATATGGTTTTCACAAAAAAATACAATGAAAGAATTCAATTAGAATAAGTAATGCCAATTAAATCAAAAAATGAAGGAAAATAGAATGTAAATAAGAACACCTGATTTGACATGATTCAGACCCATTAGACCCTTGTTGCATGAAAATAACACCACCCCCACCCACAAATACATTTTGTTATATTGCAAGAAAAAAACTACAAGAATAGTCTATAATGAATCAATGAAATTATAAAGCACTTACAATGCTAGAAAATCAATCAATACAATAGTCTGGATAACTTGTCACACATCTCTTTTGTAGCCTTATTCTTCTTCTAGGTCTTCCTGGAACAAGCTCGATGATTATAAGATCTGTAATAAAAGGATGAACTTATTATCTACAAAGGGATGTCGATGATATCCACTATAAACTAAGAGACACCAATTTTTATTGTTGACCACAAGTCAAAAACATATCTTTTTTGTATAATTGGATAAAAAACTGCATGAGATTATCCAAATTGAGAAAATAATAAAATATAGGAGAGATTCATTTGAGTATTTATTAACAAATCCATATAAGGTCACTGAATCCTTTGACAATTTCATAGGCTAGCCCAGTTACCTATCCAATGAGAGAATTCAATGAGTCCCTATGAAATAGAAAATTAAACCACACAAAAAATCCAAAAAGGCTATGTAAGGGTTAAGAGACACCCACTTGATGGTAAACCTACATAAGGGTAAAACCACTATGACATAAGTGTAATAAACCTACCATATAAATCTACTAATCCATCTCCCGAATACATAAAGTTAAATGCATAAAGAATAAACCCATGTAATGGTAAACCTAAAATGGTAAGGACAATATAAGGGAACACATGTAATGTTAGGATCTACTAAAGGGTAATTACGTAGAGGTATCATCTGTTTGTAAGGGTAACCATGTATGGTTAAACCCCGTTTAAGTGTAATTATGTAAAGGTACTGTCTATATGTAACGGTAACTAAGTATTTTTAACCATAATATAAGGGTATTTACATAAGGTTAACGTGAAATCATATGGTTATATATGAAAGGGTAACAGGAACCCCTGTAATGGAAAATGAACCCTATGTAAGGGTACCTAAACCCATGTAAAGGTAAGTTGAACCTTATATAAGGTTAAAAATTATGCTCCTGAAACCAAAATTGAGAAAAAAATAAAAAATAAAAATAAAATTAAATATTGCATGCATGTAGAAACAAAGTATAAATTACTAGAATAATAAATAAGGAAAATTTCAAATGGAAACACCTTAAAATAAAAAAACTCCACCATTTTCATTTTAAAATGAAATGGGTGATGTTATTGAATCAATAGTAATTCCATAGGAACCAAATCATTTTTCCTAGAAAAACATGAATTTTGGTAAGACGGCATCTTTAGTAAAACTGTATGATAATTTATTATTAATATGTATGTTTGTAACATGTATGATTCTAGATTCAATGAAATATCGAATAAAATATAACCTAATGTATATATTTTTAATATTTCTCATGAAAAGATACATGTTTGGAGAAATTCAAAATTGATTGAATATAATAACAAACCAAAGTAACATGATTGTGTTAATTGGGTTTAGAAACAAAAACCGTCAACCATAAAAAATCCTTGAGTGCCCCAGTCAAGGAAATATAATCAGATTCTATTTTTAAAATAGAAACTACATATTTCATGTTTCATTTCCATGATATGAATCCTCCACATGCTGTGAAGTCATATTTAGTGAGTGGATTTTCAGTATCCACATTACTTGTTTAATCAATATATACAAATCCAACAATTAGTTTATCATTATTTACATTTATACCAAAACATAGAGATAAGTATGATATATGTGATACATATCTATGTAACCACTTAAGGGATTTCAAATGTAGTTTCACTAGATTGACCATGAATTTTTTGATAGGGAAAATAAAAAATGTTATATCAAGCCTATAGAAAATCATGGAGGAAATTTGACTATTGATAATGTTGATATAAGTATCTTTGTAATATTTTGAATATCTATATAAAAATCATGAGCCTAAGTCAAATATAGTTAAAGTCATGAAAAAAGAGAATTTTAACTGGATTAATGGTATTAATTATGTACCATTTTAGAAATTTTAAGATATAATAATTTTGTGGAAATTTAATATTTTATTAGGAATATCACTTAAAATTTTCATTATTTATATTTTTTTCACATCTGAATATTTTTTATCAAAAATATTTTTCAATTGAGAATTAATGAAATTAATGATCTTTATATAATTTCACAGTTCCAGTATATCATCTGGATAAATCATTAGAAAAATCATTATATTTTTAACACTTTTAAAGAAAATGCATGCATCATGTTGGCTTCTATTAAATTGGTTATCAAACATAAAAAGAGTAAAATATACTTTATCATTGTCTAGAGGATGGTTTTAAACCATAAAATTATTTATTTAAAAGAAAAACATGGGTTGGTTTTAACTCCTTTGGATAACCATCATGTGGTTTCACTTAAAATTTTTCAATACCATCTAAGGAGGTAGTTTTCACATATAATTTATATATGTGAAAGTCATTAACAAAATAAAAGGGAAGAGGAAAAGAAATAGAAAATGTAAATCAAGTGGTGAAAAATTCTTAGCAATATCAATACGCTCTCATTGAATGTATCCTTCCAACACTAATCTGGTCTTAATTGTCTTTTATTTTCACCAATGTTGTCTTCCTTTGTTTTGTAAATCAATTTCCATTGAATGACCTTATAACCATGAGTACTGTGAATAATAAAAAATTTATGGTTTTTATTCAATTATTTATTTTCATCACACATGGTATAGATTTATTCTATGGAATTTCTATCATTCAAGTCATTCTTAAAGGTGTGAGGTTTACCATAAATGAGATATCATTAAACATGAAAGGAAGAAGAATTCCATTTCAAATTTTCTTAAATAAATAGGAGGCCTAACGGCACTCATATCTCTATACCATGTCTGATGGTAATCACTATTATCCATTGGAGGACTAGAATCCCAATCCGAATCAGAAATAGACTCGTTTCATGTTCTATTTTGAGGAATATATGGAGGGGGATCATTAGTATCATCAAGTTGAGTAGAAGGATAATGATAAATAACCACATTATGGGATATAACATCTCTATTATGTGTGCCCAATTTATATTTAGGAGAGTTTTATTTATTAAAGGATACATCAATACTGATTATACACTTTTTTATCTGGGGTTTTAAACCCTCAATTTATATCCTTTGACACCATCTAGGTATACAAAAAAACACTCTTAAGAGATCTTTGTTATAAATTATCAGTTTTAATGTGGTCATTGGTTGTAGACCCAAATACTCATCAGTGTTTATAAAAAGGTGTATTTTCATGGAACAAGTTATCTAAGGTTTTAAATTGGTTAGTAGTAAATGGGAAGCTATTAATTATTAAGAATGTTGTAGTGTCATCTTCTTCCCAAAAATATTTCTATAGGACCAAGAATGAATGAATGCTTTATATTTTCTTATGAATTTTCTTATTCATGAACTCATCAAGCCCAATCTATTGAATGTTTCTTTAAAAATTAAATGTATTACTATACCATCATAATGATAGAACTCGACACACTCTATATACATGTACTTCATAATATTACCTATTCACATTACATTAATACTCTTTGAACCTTTTTTCAATAATAAATTTCAATGTTTTAATGGTTTCAAAAATAGAATATTTGAGTTTATAATGAAAATATATATTTCCTAGAAAATTCATCTATGTTGGTAACAAAAAAATATTAGGAAATAGTCCTAGAAGGTCCCCACAAATCAAGATGAATTTAATCTAATTGTTTAAAATCATTAAAAGATGACCTACCAAAACTAAAGAATAGAATTTCCCAAGTTTCAATCTTCAAAAAATAGGTTATTTCGTTGTGTAACATATTCTATCAAACCTTGTTTACTCAGTTCCTCTAACCCCTTGGATCTTACCTTACTTAATCTCTGAGGACATAACATGGTGTTATATGTCTTAATCATAGACACACTACCTAGATGCCTTGAATGGGTATTCACATTCAACACATAAAGTCCATTAACTTGGGATCCTTTTATTATAGGTCATGCACCCATTGATATCTCTGGTGATCCTAATTCAGAACTAAATAGATATCTGTTTTAGTCTAGAATAGTATTAGAAACCATTTTTCTATGATTTTCAGGGACCCACCTAAAATCTAGGTGGTTGATGCCAGAATAAACACTTAATTATATCAGAATAAAAAACTTCCTTGATATTTACACGTATTTTTATTCCTAATGATTTAATCACCCTCTACCATCTCAATTGTGATATGGAAAGAATACTTATAAGGATGCCTGTGAAAAGGGAATCTTGAATCATGTATTGAATCCTTAGTGAGTGGGCTCCAAAAAAAAATTAAAACTTCATTATTATTGCAATAGTAATCCACTAAAATTGGATGGTAAATTATTTTTCCAACATTATATTTTTTTAGTTTTCCTACGCATGGTTATTATGTTTTCAGTATTACCCATTTTTTAGCACAGAACCTTTCCATCCTAATAATTTGACTTGAGTTTTGGTAGGTTATTATTTTTTCTTTTTTCATTACCATTTTATTTTTCCCCTTATATCATGACCTCCCTATAATAAAAATACTCTCATCCTCAAAATTAAATTTCGGTTTAGAATGAAACTCATTAGAAAGAAGAGAATATTTAACCACCTCAATCCTAAGAGATTCATCACCATACATCATAGTTTCTATTAATGTGCTATAGGAATTAACAAGATAAATGAAAAGAATCATAGCGTGATCCTCATCCATAACAATCACATTAATTTTTGATAAATTACGCTTAATTTTATTACATTCATCTAAAATATTTTAAATTGATACACTAAAATAAATATTAAAAGTAAGGATGCGATGTTTATTATAAGGTATACTAATAAGTGAATAAATCATGTAAAATATCACCATCATAAGCTATATACCATAATAATTTTATTCAATGGAAACTCCCCAAAGGAACTTATATTTTATTCATAGTATATAGAAATATTAATTGAGGGGGGATGTATATTCCTTTTAAAAATATTTAATCGAATATGAGTATGAGAGTGTTAAATTGTGTTAATTGTGTAGCGAAAAATGAAAAAAAATAACACATTATATTTTTTATACTAGTATAGATTAACAAGAACCTAGTAAATTTTTTAATACACTATACTTGGAAAGGATACTAGAATTTACTAGTTTCCCACTTTTGATATCGAGTGAGAGCCCAATTTCAAACATTCATACCTTTTTCACACCTAGTAATATAATCCGTGACTAATGAAGGATTTGAAACCATGATGAATTTTTTCAAGGATTAAAAAATAGACCTACATTTTTGATGTTGGGAATAAACTGAATGAAAAATTTTGTATCGGAAAATCAAATACCAGCTCTAAAGTAAAAAAAAGGATATAAGATATTCAACAGTTAAAACCAGAAAATATTTAGAACAACAACGGAGTAGGTGATATTAAAATTTTATGTAGTAGAATATCATTGATCACATTAGTAGTGTATGAAAAAAAATTTATGTTATTTGTGATTGCAGTTTTCAAAGAGTAGTAATTTGAAAATCTCATAAGAATTTTTAATTTTTTATGTATCTGTGATTTTCTCAATCATCATAGTTAAATATTGTTGAATGAAATTTTATCAAAATCCTTCATTTTTATATCACAAAATAATAATTTTGTTAACTCAAAAATTCTACTAAAAGAGTTTTATTAGATAATTATATAAACATATGTTAGAAAACAAATAAACACATAAAATATACATGTTACATAACTTGAATTAATACACACATACAAAGAAAGTCAATGTTATTCTATTCCTGCATATAATAAGATCATAAAACTTCTAGTGTGACTGTTGGAATAAAAATATATATTAATTATTTATAAAACTATTAAAATAAAATGAATAAACATTTTGTTTATTGTAATAACAAAAAATCTCAATAACATAGCATTGTATAGCATCGTATTGCATGTTCATGAGAATTGATTTTTTTATTAGAAAATTTTAAGAATAATTTCATTATAATTTATCAAAATACAATCATAAAATAGTAATTAAATATTTTGTTTAAATTTTATAAATTAAAATAAAATAATTTTTTTGAAACAAATAGTATAAAAAATAACACCTAAATGTTTAAAAAGGATTCTAGCATTGACAAGATACCATTGAATAGAAATCTACAATTAGTGATGATCTACCATAAAGAAGGTCTAATATTTAGGTATCATCTATAGGTATGTGATCTACTATTCAGTGATTTATCATTCACTAATATATCATCACTTTTGAATTTTATTTATTGATACATATGAGGGGAATACAATGAATGTAGCAGAAATAAACCATAGATGCATAGAAAATGGCTATAGTAATATCTGATGAACTAATATGGATGATACTACTCCTGGAGGGTCCTTCTACCATTGGTTAAAGAATTTTTATGGATGTAGTTGGATGGCGGTACTTAAGTTGAATCATTCCATTGTCAGTAAAGATGGTGTATCATTAGAAAGACACTTCCATCACTAAGGATCTACAGTGAGGAAGGTCGAACAGTCGACCGTGTATGATAACATCCCACTATATATCTTCTAACGGTGTACCATGGAAAATAATTCTTCAAAAAAATCTAAATATTGAAAATCCTTATTCAACAATGTTTGGGTTTCACCAGATGGTTGAAATATTCACCTGTATACAAACATAGTTGTGTGAATCATTTTGTTTCCTCAATCCATTAAAAACAAAAAAAATCTCCCAAGGAGATGTCAGCTTTGATAGTTGGTTGTTTGACTGAGCTTAGGATAGTTGGAATATTGTTAAGGTTCAAAAGGATGAAGATTATGACCTTCAAAAAAGAAAAGTGAGGGATCAATTGGATGAATGATATCATCTAGATCAATCGGCCTTTTATTTGTATGTAACTTATAAGTGGATTAACAATACTCCACACTCTATTGTCCCACATTGATTTTCATAATGGTTGTCCCTCAATATATCAATCAAAGCATTCTACAGGACCATTGAGCTAATTATGGGGGATCAGCACCCATTACACAACACCACATGCTACACGGTCCATTCCAAATATTCACAGGCCCACCATCATCCATAGAGAGGGTTACAAATCCACATTTTCATCGATCATATAAACAACTCACCCAATGATTACCTTCCACCTATCTAGTCCATCAGGCTACTCTCCCAAGGGGAAGACCACGGGGTCCTCCAATATGGTTAAATGGATTGGCCATTGTGTTCTGGATAGGGGTGGCCAAATTTTCTACAAACTCTACCAAGTAAATTAAACAATAATTTCATAATTAAATTTAAAAAAATATGATTTATTTTAATTCAAAAACATATATCTTAATAAAATTCAATATTATTAATTTTAACCAAACATTATATTGAGGGGATTAATTTTTTCAAATAATAAAATGTGTAAAAGAATATGACTGCAAACAATCATCCCCTTTTTGTAAATTTCAAGAAATAAACACTTATTTTTAAGGAATACACAATTTCCACCAACTTTTGTCTCCATTTTTTACAATTATCAAAATGAAAAAAGAAATAAAAATATTAAGGAAATTATAAAAAATAATGTTGTGGATAAATCCCACATAATTCATGAAATTATAATAATAGATATAAGAACACTAAAAAATGATTAGTATGCTTTCAAAAAACTAAATATCAAAAACATTATCCTTTTCAAACATTAAACACGTACTCAAACTAACATATATATGCATTAGGAAACTCGATAAACAAAGTAGAATCGATAAAAATAATAAAAATAGACATCATTTGAAAATAAATAAATATTTCTCAATCAATAATCATAATACTAAAAATAGAATGCTTCTAATATACCAATTTTAAATTATTTTGTATCAGGTGAAAACACTTAGTAAAAAAATTTAAAATTCATTCAATATATTCCAGAATTTGTTAAACAAAGACCATACTTGAATCAATTTATAATTTTAATTAGATTTCAATTATAAACTATGTAAAAAGAAATTTTAATTTATATAATAAATTTTTAAGTTATAGAATACATCCATGAATTATGAGTTTTAAAAATATATTTCATGTAACCAATAAGAGAAGAAAACAGTTAATATAGTACGTGGTGAGTTTATTTATCAATAAAACAATTCCATTACTAAAGTGTACATTCATGTTATTATTATTTAACAAACATAACCTTAGTTCATTCTAAAAACCTAAATCAAATGTTGAAATATATTTAAAATAGACAAAAAAATTCTAACATATGTATTTACTAATTATTTGAAAAATATTTTAAAATCCCAACACAAGAATATTGAATAATTTAACATAGAAGGTGTAATTACTTAAAAATTCCTTATTTTTTAAAATCAGATAAAAATATATATATAATATATGTATATAATCCATATATATGAAATAAAAAAATTTACTTAATATGTTTATTTCATGCTTAATTTTATAAAAAACATAAAAAACATAGTACATGCCTAAAAATAATGAATTTAGAATATCATCATAATGTATATTATATATTATTCATGTCACCATTCCAGTATATAAAAATTTATGGAGTATGAATAATGGGAAATTACCTAATTGTATGTTTCCTGTAGAATAGATAAAGAAGATAATTATTTTGGTACGCAAGCTATTCCAGGTCCAACTAAATGAGTAATAAAACTCTTAAGAACCCATGCTGATTTGAGATATTTTTTATAGGTTAATCTAGATGATAGATTCATATAAATAAATGTCTTGGTGTATCATAGTGATTGAGGAAATATTAATGAACCTTCATTTTCATAATAAACATTCTGATTACATCTGTAACTTGTAATAGTTGAAACATTTCCCTAACTGTATTTAAAAAATTGTTTTATACATATTAGGAATATATTTCCTATACCAAAAGACATATATATATATAGGGTTTACATAGAGATATCATCTTAAAAAATTATTCTTGTCCTTGAAAAAATAGATTGGGTTTTATTTATGTCAGTTATTTCCCTTTTATAATTGGCATTCTATTTTTGAATAAAATCTCTATCAACACATATTTTCATAGCTAAATAAGATCGTTTACATTTCATTTTCTTCATTCATGTTTTTTCATTTTAAAATCCTTTTTTTATCTAAATCATCAAAAATTAATTTAAATCTCTTTTTCTGACCTTTATCGTTTTTTAACATGAAATTTTTCATTCTTACATTTTCATTTTTGAATTAATTTATTCCAAATTTGTAACCTTTTTCTCTAGCTTAACATTATTATTTTCTTCTTTTCAGATCTCTTTATAATTTATCAAATATATAAATATCAATTATAAACTTTTCATTAATTTATAATTATTTAACATAGATTTCAATATCATATTCATAACTGAAACTATAATTAGAATAAGTGTGTTCCTCATTCTTTTTTTTCATCCACCAAAGATTTATTGTTTTTCACTCTTAGATCAATGCTTAGAGGAGTTTGTATCTTTTGAATATCATTATCCATCATTATATGCTCATTTTATCTTTTTATATTGTTTTTATTTTTGGTATTGTTTCAATTTTAGGAATTATGATTTTATTAGTTCATTTTCCTTGCACTCATTTCATATTAATTTAGAAACATCAAATTTACAACATTTACCATTTTTTCTGTCTTACATCGTTTCTATGATCTCTTATGGGAAACTTCTTAAAGCCTCTCCTTCCTTTCAGGTACTTGTGAACTCATTTGGTGAAATTTTTAATTTCATCATTCTCTCTCTAGAATAACATAGAATTATTGGAATTAAGAATTATCTTTATATTACAATTTAATTTGGTACATTTTTATTTATCAGCAACATCAATATTTTCACTCTTAATTTACAGATTATATTGATGAATTGGAACTATCAGCTCATCCATTGAATAATCCATGAAATCATTACTATCATTAATTGAAACCTCCGTTGAATTCTATATTATTGGTAAATATTGAAGAATTATTTCAATTAGTGCTTCATTATTTATAGACTCTTTATTTGAAACCAAGTTATTTAAAATTTTGGAGAATCTATTATACATGTCAATAATGCTCTCTTATTAATTTATTTTGAATTCTTGAAACTCAACTCTTTGAATACCAAAATTGGTTACCTGTATCTTTTTAGTTCCTTGATGAGTGACATTTAAATTCCACTAGATATCAGAATCAGTTTTACATGAAGAAATATAGATATACAAATTTCTAATTAATGAAAAATAAAAATAATTTAAAACTTTGTAATTTAGATCACATTTTGTAGAATAATTACTGATTAATGTTTCTAATTCATGTTTTGGAAGTTCGGAAGGTTTTGATATAATATACTTGAATTTGAGACAATTGTTTGTTAAAAATACCTCCATTTGATCCTTCCAATAAACACAATATATTACATTGAAGCATAATGGTCTAATGTGATTCAACATATAATATTCCAAAATTTCCATAACAAAGAAGTGGGTATTTTTCATAGAATGTTTATTATAGGATAATGGTTAGTTAAAAAGTATAATGAAACAATTATAACCATTTCCTTAAAAGGAACCATGATCTAATACCAATAGTTAGATCCGAGTGTACTGTTATATAGATCAGGTGGTGAAAAGTCCATTTTAATGTATTTAATCAATATTTATTTGAGAGAAATAAAAAATGTTAATTGTGAATTAGAAAATGAAAAAATAACTCTTCACGTTATTTATTGTAGTTTGTATCACTATGATCCTAATTTTCACAACTTTTCCTAATGGGTCTTGAGCTACAACTCCCCAATCCCACATCCAATAGGTCAGGGGCTGGTGACTAGCATAGGGTAGGCATATAACACACATGGGAGGCCTAATTTTATGGTAATTTTATTAACTCACCCAAAAACATATCCATGTGAAAACACACAGATTAAATAAACTTAAAAAGTATTGAATACAAACATATATTCCAAAAGTATAGTATAAAAAAATTATTGAAATCCAAAAAGGAAAAAATCAAGGTCCAACGTAAACTATAAAAGCATCAAACCTACCCATAAGAATAGGATACCTATAAAAAGAAACTTCCAAAAATATTTTCATCCAAGAACTAACAAACACCTCACTCATTCTTGGTCACTAATCTCCACATGATCTATCCCCTCTTAGGACACCATCGAAAGGATCTATGTTTGTACAATACACAACATGTATAAAAAATCCCATAAAGGGGTGAGTAATAAATTACCCACCAGAAGCCTAAAATATCTAAAATAAAATGAAGAAATTTTGATGAAATAATCCAATTGAATCATCTAGAGGGGACCCAAATGAGAGGGAGACTTTATATCAACAATCCTTGGATATACATGACTATTAAGATCATACCACATGGTTTGTCAACCAATAATGTGATAAAACCTAAGGAATCCTAGAAACATGAAGATATACTAATTTTAGAATCCCAGTATCACGAGGTCCTAACCTCATAACCATCCTTAATATTTTACTCAAGGATCTAAGGCAATGCTCTTCCAAGAGAACAAACTCCACAAGTCCTTCCATCTCAGATGGACCTCATTCGAGAGATACACTCCATCGGGAAAAAAACTACCACCCATGAAGGACTATCTGAGAGATACCACTCTAATGGGTATCACTGAGTTGATAGAAAAACTACACCATATCAGGTGGAATAGATCCGAGAGAGCTTGCGCATCAGACATATCCTCAAAGAAGGTCACACTATAACCTAGTGGAGGTCGATACTCAGAAAGGGGATCTCACACATCCATGATGGGGGGTTCCTATAACCATATTGGAACCATTAAAGGTATCATCCTTTAGAAATTGGTTCAATACTTAAACTATAGGTGGAAACTATGAACCAAGTATGTAATACTGAAGACCACACCTCCTTGAATAGGGAATCATGGGCATAACCACTAGAGGACAAAACAAATCCAATATGGTAACACAATGATCGACCATAAAGAGTATCACACCCAGCATCTCTATGGGCCCCGCAAACACTATTGGAACATCCTGCTGAGTTGGGGATCATATATCTAATGATTCAAAACAATACTACTGATACTGCCCACTATATAGTGGATCATATAAATATATATATATATATATATATATATGAAACCATATAGGGCTATCATTATAGATAGAGGATCATATCATGTGTATTTTTGTTTCGTACAATTACAAAAAACCCTCCTTATAAAACTCTCAAAGAAGGGATCGTACTCCCAATGATACCAAAAACCATACATTAACTGTCTATTGAGTAGGGGATCGAATTCTTGATTATTCCACAAACCATACTGATAAATCCGACTATGTAGGGGATCATATAACTGACAATTCCAAAAAACCTATGGGGTAATCATGATATACATGGGATAAAATCCCATGTAGTGATGGTCATGATGATATCAAAAACCCGATAAAGATAAAATTATATGATAGAGTATTACATTTTGGCCTCCTTTAAGGGATACCCAAACTCTATTCAAGATCATCATATCAAGGGGATCACAATCCAATGATGACAGAATGATTCCCCACTATACACTCATAGGTATAGTATAAGGTAATCACTCAACTATTGTTATTCTAAATGTCACGAACCAAAGGGACACACAACATTACCCTGTGTCGCATATGAAATTCCCAAACCATGGACTCCATCACATTCTATATAGGAAGATACCTAGTATAGGCTACCCATAAGCCTAAATCTGATCGACAAAGAAGGAGATATGCTCGGTGGAAGTATATAGTACAAGTCATGTACCGGGGTCTATACAATGTGTGACCTTTTCTAACTACCTGAACATTTACAATACTTCTTGGCTTCATTGGACATGTGATAATACATGGATTGTACATAGAGGACATGGCATGTATCGCCTCACTCGAGCCTCCTTCCATGTCATTCCTTATGCGGCTCAACTAGCCATCTCTCAATACACATCATATATCCCTAGTACAAAACATGTCTCATCTACCTTACCTCTTGTTTGTGTCATCAACCTGTGCCTATGTCTAGTACCCCATGAATATGTCTTTCTATATTTACATCCACCTAAACATGTTTTATTACATGAATCCCTTATCCACGTTCCTCTTCCACACAACACGGTCTCTCTTAATGAAGTCTAACAATGGTACACAATATGTATTCCCCAAAACATCAACTTCCCCAAATGGAACGAACACAATGCATGTGGCCCTGAACTATATGTAATGTGACCAAAATTGTGGTATGAGAATTCCCTACAAGACGCCTTAATCACCATGTTTTTCCCTAAAACTCAATGACTGATTCCCATGATGTTCTCATTATCTATTTAAGGGATCTAAAACATAAACAATCATAAGAAATGGTATCAAAACATAAAACTCAAATCCACCTACCTTATGAATAAAATTCAAGGCTCCATAAGAGTGATATTTCATGTTTTCAATGAAATTTCTGACACTTGATAAAATATATTTCATATTTTTATTATCATCTTACTGATGCTCTTCAGAACCAAAAATTCTTCTCCAACACAATGACTTAGTTTATAAATATTCCTATAAATATTCCAAAGTATTATAGTTCAAAAACTAAGTCACTACATTCTCCCCACCATAAGAATATTATTCCCCAGAGAAAGATATCATAGGAAGAGAAGATAATTGTGCCCTATACATAGACTCCAACACCAGCGAGCCTACCAAGGGTTCCCATGCAACATACAAGCACGCACTCAGGGGATCCATAAGGTCTAAAACAGCACATCATTCTTTTCCACTATGCTGAAATATTCCACATAGTGATTAAATATATCCTCATCTATGATAGTTGGAATACACAAGGCACCTAATCCATCCGCAGTCATTGGGTCTATCAATTCACAACCTTGCTCACATGACACAAATACCAATGAAACTCAGTATCTTTCATATTCCACTGAATGAACTGCACCATTACCTCCTCAAGTGTATCACATAATAATGTTGATTCCACATAGATATGGTAACCAATGAACAACACAAAGATTCCCATGCAAGAACACTAGGTCTTACTAGGACCATTGTGAAAACATCAAACTTTCAACATTTGCCTAAACACACAAGTCAAAGGAACCAATCCAACACACCTCAAAACTATTTGATTTTTGGGGCATTGACTCACCCACACAGTTTAACTCTTGTCACAAAAAAAATGATTCCTGATAGGGGAAAGAATCCCTCTTCTGCATGAATTCAAATCTAAATCAATAAACACTAATAACGGTTCTACTAATTCCCTACATCACCCTTGATATGTTTTGAGCATGAAGTGGAAAGGAAAAAGTAAATCACAATAGTTTCTAACAATACTACTAAAAAATAAATTTCATACAACAAATCTATAATCATTCTCAAATCCTCTGTGTCATAGGCTTTTGTGGCTCGTAGATGTCCTCTCCCTCATCATCCAACTCCCTAAGCCTTGAAAAAGTTTTTTCATCTAATTTATTTATATTATTAGAATATATTTTAGACCAGTTTCAAAGAGTAGTAAGATCTATATTTTATCATATAATCCAATGAATTTTTTTAATCAATTTCACATTGGATTTGGATATAAAAACATTTAAATCATTTGAAATTTTTTACATCAAAACCTCATTTTCTTGATCTATCAATGGGATTAATTTTATATTAAGTTTAGCCAATTCAGTGTTTTGAATTTTTAAAAAAAGACTCCATACTTGAAATAATATGTTCCAAATTTATTAAACATGTCTTTTTATTTTTGGAAAAAATATGAATAGTAAATTTGGTTAATTTTATTACCATGGTTAAGGGTAAATCGTATAATTAAGGGTAAAAATAATACTATAAATAATAGTAAATTTCCCTAACATTTGACCTAATTTTATTGGATGAGTGATTATCAACCAAAGTCATTATTAGGATGATTTTTTGAGATCTTGGAGCCACTTTTATTATTTTAATCCATTTATAGTATTATATTCAAACAAAAGTCAATTTTTTCATACTTTGTATTTTTATTTAGTAAAATATGTTTAATATGTAGTTATATAAATGATATTTTTTACTATAAATAATATTTTGTAGTAAGAAATGATATTATTCATATTGAAATTTTATTTTTAATTTATAGGTAAGAGATATTTAACTTAAATGCCTAAATAATGATGATAACATAATTATTTAATTAAAGTAAATGTCAAATAAATGATATTAAAAATATTATAATATATTTAATTATTGAGAAATAATTTAATCCGCGAATCATTTGGATAACGTTTTCATGTTATTGATTATTTAAAATATTTTATCCTAAGATATAAATTTGTTGAGAAATTATAAAAAATTCAAGTAATGAATATTATCAAAATTTACATTAACGATATTTTAAAATAAATATCATTTTATTAAATGATATAAAAATAATTAAAATACAAAATATGTACAACTGATTTCGATAAGACTTAAAATTTCATAAATCACTCATTTATTGTTTTTTTATTTTATAGTGATTATATTAACCCTCATATTGTAAATTACATGGTGTTACAGTGATGATTAAAAAGATTAAAAAGGGTTAAAACAAAAAGGTGAGGATTAAAAAATATTCAAAACTTGTATAATTTTCATTTTATGAATTCATATTGACCCATAATCTTCCAATATTTTAAATAAATTAAATTTGGTTCATCTATAATAGAAATTAATTTATATTAATTTAATAATTTGAAGAATTCCATGATTTCCCCTCTCCTCTATTATAAAAATCAACCATTCTTATTGTTTAAATACACATTAATACCTATTTTATAGTACCGGATCTTCCAATATCTCTTCCTAGTCTCCATAATCTTATTCAAGATTAATTATTGTAGGTATAACACCCTCCTTAGAGGTGTTAAGGTTTTAATTAACCAAGATAGTCTGAAGGGGAGGTATTGTGTTACTATTTTATTTCTTCTTCCACAACCTTAAAATATTTTTTCTACATTATGATAAAATTACTCCAGTATCCTACATATAATTATATGATATTATTTTAATATCATAATCTAACTCTATCTCCATTTTTATAAAATTGGTGAAAAATTAAACATTCTTATGTACGGTGGAATACCGCCTCGTGAACTGATATAATTTATTTTCCATCACCGCCTCTCAAGAATGGTTGTAATGATGGAATTAAAAAATTTATAACATATTTAATGAAATATTTATCATTGTTAAAAGATAATTTATCATTTAATTTCTCACCTTTCCAAACACATAAGAATGATAACGACATTTGTGTGTACATGTGATCGATTACTGCCACAAAGCGATATGATTCGTTTTTCATCACCAAATAACAAGGATGATATATATAAGTATATTTAAATGATTAATATGGTATTAATTATATTATTATCATTACGTAAAGATAAAATAATACTTACCTTCTTTCCATATTCATCATTGAAAAATGGAAATGTCACTTGGGCATACGTACGGCTTACCATCTCCATGATTGTAACGTAGTTCATTTTTCATATACATATTGAATGAATGAATTTAAAATTATAATTGATATTTATAAGTGATTATTATTTCATTAATATTACTATGGATATTATGGAATAATTACACTTGGACTATTGACCTCATACAAAAGTCATTTTGGACCCATGTACCGAATATTATCAAATCATCCAACATGAAATTAACTAATTAATTAATTGTAATAACATGGTAATAAGTGATATAAATGAAATAATAAACTCTAAAATATTATAAATCAATTAAAAAATTTATATTATTTTATTATTCAGGATGAAAAAGTACATACATGATGAATCACACTCATAATAAGGGACTTCGACTCCATATTCTTTCATTAATTCATATTTTGATGTTATACACCCAACATATTTTATACGGTGTATATACAGCCCCCATTAAATTATAATATAATTAATTTATTTATTATCATTTTATTTAATTTTCTAAAAAAATTATTCTTTCATGTGGCTTATGATTTAAATGTTCAAAGTGGAATGGGACACTTTGAGTTTTTAAAGATTTAATTTCCAAATATTTATTCCATGTCAATATTCTTGATATTATGTTTACTTATATATAAGTATTATAATAGAAATTTTAGTTCTATTTTTAATTTCATTAAAAGGATTTTAAAATGGGATATTTTTACATGTTTTATAGAGAAATATTTGAAAAAATTAAAAAAGGAATGTTCTGTTCTTAATGTACATGCTGACAATGAATTATCTACTACTATGGAAATTATATTTGTATTATCTTTATTTAAAATATTTCATGTTTCCATAAATAAAAAATCATATATATATTTTTTTATTTTTTCATTGTAAAAAAAATCTATGAAAACGATTTTTTGGTATTGAAAATGGGTTCTTGAATGAAAAAGGAATTTTTATCTAAAAGGGTATTCATATGGGGTTAAAATATTTTTTTCAAAGTATTTTATGATGAAATTGTTTTTCTAAATAATATGGTAGTTGATAATTATATGAAATGGATAATACTTATATAAATTATGCATTGGGTGGCATAGATAGCGTGGGGTAAGCATGTTATATATTAACATGAGGTGGCCCAGATAGCATCAAGAAATTCTATTATAGCTTAACATGGGGTGGCCTAAATCGCATCAAGAAATCCTGTTATAACTTAACATAGGGTAGAACAGATAGTTATGGGAAATACCATAATATATTAATTATATTCCGGCCATATTATTATTCCAATTGAATGGGTTTTCAAAGGGTTTTACATATATTGTTCTCTATGTCACATAAATGTGTTTTAATTAATTGTTATGAGTTTTAATGATTTTTTTATAACAATGTGTATTTTTTCATGTTAAAATCTTATATTTCATATTATAAATGAACATTAAAGATAAAGGTAAACATTATATGATTTTCATCTATTTACTAAACTAATAGTTTTCTTTCTTTTTATATCTATTATTGAGATTTTATGCTTATCCAAATTTTTTAAAATTTCTTTCATAGGGTTTATGGTGGAATAGAAGAAATGATTAGATCAAGAGGATAATTCTGAATATTTTTCAAAAAGTGAAATCATTTTTTATATTATTGAGTTTTATATTGTAAAAACAATGGATACTAAGTATATGTGTCCACCTATAATGTATGGGTTTACTTTGTAATAGTTTTTCACAATTCATTCAAAATCCAAAATGAATTGATCCAGTAATGTGAATTATAGTTAAAAACACTGGGATATTTAATATTTGTGGTTATGGCCGTAAAATTTTTATAAAAGGATGTTTTATACAACGTTGGAGATTATTATGCTTTTTATGAGTTAGGGATATGATTATGGGTTTATAATTTCAATGTTGATCATAAGTCCAATTCCATTGAAACCCCTTTTGTGGATTTAAGTTAGGAAATTTTTAGGTGACTAATGGTATTATTGGAGACATTCATTTTTGAGGTAATTATGAATTATTAAATTTTGGGATGTAAAATGAAATGTATGAGATAACCATTGATGTTAAAACATATTAAGGTCATTTTAAGGATCTTTCATAGATTTATATAATTTTTTAAGGATTATTTTAGTATAGTTTTATAAAAAGAACACCATGTAGAATGTGTGACAACATTTCACATCTGGAATGGCCACAGGAATGTAACCCACAACTGAAGGGAAACAAGGGTTCATTGCCTTCCACTATCCTAAATGAATTATCAGTTAGTATGAACTTTAATTTTTACTTAAAAAATTCTATGGATGAATAATATGTTTATTTTGGTAAAAAAATTATAATATTGGAAAAACTATTTAGTGATTATGTGATTAATGTTATTTCACAAAGGGTTCACTATCTTCGGAATCCAATAAGATTGAGGTAAATGAAATTCTATGGGATTTTGTTGGAGAAATTATTTTATAATTTCATTATATAAGAAAATATGATTTTATAGTTATTCCGATTATTTATGGAAATGGATATAATACATGGAGATTTTGTGATTTAGGAACATACATTTTTGGTATGAGGCATTGATATTTATTGATGATATTTTGAGATAACTCATAAAATTCATCTTTAAGACTACGTGATAAAATCAGTTTGGATTTTGGGTTTCAATTTTAGTATGGATTATTTTGAGTAATTATAAGGAAAGTTGTTTATCAAATTGTCTATGTGTAACTTTGGGTATTACAATTTAATTTTGGATATTTAATTAGTTTTCTTAAAATAATGGTTTATTATTTTTAATGAATTATCTTATCCAAATATTTTTAGTTTTTTTAATGTATAAATAAATGATGAATATATATTTAATATTTTTTGAATGATTTGATTCTCTAGAAGTTGATTATAGTGCTTCAAGTGTGAAAACTTCATCACAGATTCTCACTTTCTTTGAAAACTAATGAGTTAGTGGTAGAAATTTGTTGAAGGATGAATCTTTACTTGTCAAGTAAGTATATTTCTCTATGTTCTTAGTCCACGAAGTAAAATAATTCATAAAAATTATAAAATAATATTGAAATAAAAATATTATAAATTTACTTTCTTACTAATTAATCAATCAAATTTTAACCCCTCATAGGTTTATGGTTTTGTTACTATTAATTTCTCATGATCATGTTAACTATCACTCTCCATAAGAAAGTTGATAGTTAGTTTTCTCTTCCATGTCCAAGTTTTCCTATAAGAAGCCTAAGTATGTGTTATCTCAAGTGACATATGTACTTCTCTTTTATTTAAAATTGAATGTTTAATTAAACCTTTTTCAGGTGTAGGATTTCATCAAAGGTATTTCTAAAATTCAAACACGTATTATTCAATCCTAAGATCAAATTGAGAGGGTGAAATTAATTAAATGGGGTATAATGTAATATCCTTAGTTTTTAAAAGGAAACACTATGATCGACAACATACATGATAGGCTATATGAATTTAAATGAACAACTAAATTTATTATTTAATATGGTCGTTATTGCATAGTATTTAGAATATAATGAATGAATAAGATTAACTAAATTATGAAAATATGGTTTAAAAACATATATATATATATATATAATTAATTTCCTGGTTACCAATTAATTATAAATGAAAATAATTCCCTTTTTAAAATAAATAGGAAAGTTTTTCTAAAAAAACTATTTAAATGTGCACAAGTGTATTTGATGCCAATAAATATCAAAATCCCTCTTTGATGATTTATATTAAAGGAATATATATATCTATAATATTGAATATAATCTTTAACATTCAACTTATGTGTTTTCTAGACATAATAAATCCAATTTTAAATATAATAGAAGTATTATTCAAAAAAATAGTTTTATAGTATTTTGATAGAGAACTTATTTATATATAGTTTTTGACACTTTTATAAAATATATTGGAAAAAATAAAAATCTTTTTTGAAAAATGAGTATACAAAATGGTTGAATTTTTAGTATTTTTCTGATATGATTAATGTTTTGATGAATAGTTAACAAATATTATATTTTAATTGAAAAACGTTTTCTTGTATGATTTATTTATCTTGATAGATTATATTTTATATTTCATTTAAAGTATATGTAGATGAATATTTTATCATTTTATCCAATTAAGTTCACTATAATCAATTTCAAATTGAATTTGGATATAGAAACATTTCAATCTTTTAGACAACTTTACTATAAAAACTTGTTTTCTCGATCCGTCAATGGGAGTAATTATAAATTAATTTTATCCAATTATATGTTTTGAATTTTGAAAAATGTATTCTAGATTTTGAATTCGAATGAATAAATTTAAAAATACGTTCCTTTTTTTGAAAATTATTAATAGTAACATTTTTAATTTTTAATACCATAGTTATGGGTTAATCAGGAAATTATGTGTAAAAATAATATTATAAATAATATAAAATTACCCTATCACTTGACCAATTTTTATTATATTTGTGATTTCTGACCAAAATAATCCTTGGGAATATTTTTTTGATCTCTTGGATCCACTTGGGTGACTTTAATGAATTTAGAGTATTATATTCAATGAAAAGTCAATTTTTTCATATTTTTTTTTTAACAAGTTAAATATTTTTAATATGGGGTTATATAAGTGACATGTTAATCTATAAAAAGTATTTTAAAATATAAAATTTTAATTTTCAACATAATAATTTATTTTTAATATTTTGGGAATAAATAATTAACTTAATGGCTTACAAGATGATGATATAGTAATTGTTCAATTAGAAAATATCAAATAAATGATATTAAATAATTCAAAATAAATATAATTTGGGAGAATTAATGTCATCCAAAAATTTATTTATGGCTTTGAAATTTTATTTATGATTTAAATTAGTTGGTTTGAATATATCATGTTGTTATGATAATTTTAAAAAGTTAGTTGTTGAATAGTGTAAAATTGTACATTAAAAATAATTTAAAAAAATATTTTATTAAATGTTATAAAATTCATTAAAATAAAAAACTCTTCCAAATTCTTGGTATAAGTATTAAAATTTCATAAATGACGCATTTATTGTTATTTTGGTATTTTATTATAAATATTATAACCCTCAAAGTGTAAATTATATGATATCACACTAAGAATTAAAAATATTAAATAAGGGTTAAAAATGATACAGATTCAAAAATAGTCAAAATGCATGAATTTCATTAGATAAATGGATTTATAACCAAAATCAGGAAATATAAGAAATAAAACGGATTTTATCTATTATTAAAAGAAAATTATTTTATATTTATTTAATATTTGAAGACTTCCAAGAGGGGCCCTCCACTCTCCTATAAAATGTAACCTGTTATTCTCATTTAAATACAATTATATAATTATTTTTTCTACCAATATCTACCCAAATATTTTACTATAGAACCTACACACATTATAGAGTCATTATTTCAGGTAGAATATCCTCATTAGAGGTGTTAAGTTGTTAATCTAAGGATATCATCTAAAAGAGACATGTTGTTTTTAATTAAGTGTTTCTATTTTATTCCTTATTAACCATATTTGAAATACTATTCCACACCTATGAAATAATAAATCTATTATAATCAAGACATTTATGTGTTATTATATTAATATCATCACATAAATCCATCTCCATTTCCATCAAATTGGAAAATAATTAATCGTTCATGCGTTTGGTGAAGTATCATCTCATGAAAAAATATAATTCATTTTCTATCACTGTCTCTAAAGGCTAGTTATAATGATGGAAATAATGTTTACATATGATATTCATGAAATATATATCATTAGAAAAAGATAATATATCATTTACTTTTTTCCCTTTCCATGCACATGAAAATCATGTCATTGTTCGTGTGTACATGTGGAGTATCACCTCCACAAAGAGATGTGATTTTTTTCTCATCACCACATCACAATGAAGATATATATATATATAAGTATATTTAAAATATTAATATGATATTAATCATTTTATTATCATTTTGTAAAAATAAAATAATACTTAACTTCCTTCCATAATGATCATTGAAAAATTGAAATGTTACTCATGCGTACGTACGACTTACCATCTCCATGATTATAACATGGTTCAATTTTCATATACATATTTAATGAATGGATTTAAAAGTATATTTTATAAATAAAGTTTATTATTATTTCATGACTATTATTTTGGAGATTATTTACTAAATACCACATTGACTATTGATATCATACCAATGTTATTTTGAACTAATGTATCGAATAACATCAAAACATCTGATGTGAACTTAAATAATTAATTAAATGTTATAATATTTTAATGAGTGATATAAAAGGAAAAATAAAATTAACAAATATTCTAAATTAATTAAATAATTACAATAGTTTTTTTATTCATACGTGATGAATCAACCTCAGGGTAAGGGACTGCATCCCAATCGTATTTTACCGAGCCATATTTTTATGTTATACACCCACCTTATTTTATGAGGTGTACAAACATCCCCCTTTGAATTATCATATCTTTAATTTATAAAAAATCATGTTAATTAATTTTTGTAAAATTATATTCTTTCATGAGTCTTATGATTTAAATTTTCAATGTGGTATGTTACACCTTGAGTTTTTAAATATTTAATTTCTAGAATTTTTCCTCTATGTCAATATTCATGACATTATTTTTAATTATATACAAGTATTATGAATGAATTTTTTTTCCAATTTTGTAATTTCATTAAAAAATTTCAAAAATGAATATCTTCACATGTTTTATATGATTTGTTTTTTAAAAATGGAAAAATAAATGTTATATTCTTAATATACATGGTGATAATGACTTTAACATCATCGTGGAAATTATTTTATTATCGACTTCCGTTGTAGGATTTCATTTTTCCTTAAAATAAAACCCATCTTTATCATTTTGGTTATTTTGGTATTGAAAATGGTTTTTCCATGAAAAGAGTGTTTTGGTAATGAAAATGTGTTCTTTAAATAAAAGGGTATTTATATCTGAAAGTGTTTTCATATGGGATTAAAATTGTTTTTCTAATGGTTTTATGAAAAATGTGTTTTATAAATGATATGGTACTTACGAATTATAGTAAATGGTAGATCTTGATATAGCTTATACATGGGGTGGAAAATACTAGACTGGGTAAGCCCATTATAGCTTATCATGGGGTGGTCGAGACGGTGTTGGGAAAGGAAGTTATATATTAACATGGTGTGGCCCAAATAGTTCTGGATAAACCCATTATATCTTAATTGAAATTTTTTCAATATGGTTATTCCAATTTAAAGCGTTTTGAAATGGTTTTATGTATATTATTCACTATGTCATATAAATGGGTTTTAATTTCTTGTTATTGGTTTTCATGATTGTATTTGAAAAAAATGTGTGTTTATTTTTCAGGTGAAAAAGTTATATTTAATATTATCAAATAACATTTAATAAAAAGCTAAAATATATATTATTTTTTATGTATTTACTCAACTAATAGTTTCCTTTCTTTTTATATCACTTACTAAGCTTTTGTGATCATCTCATGTTTTTGAAATGTCTTTCACAGGGATTAAGGGTGAATAGAGATAAGAATGAGATCAATGGGATAATTGTAATAATTTTTCATAAATAGAAATCATGATTTACTTTAAAGAGTTTTATATTGTGTAAAAATAGATACTTATTATAATTGTCCCCTTGTAATGTATGAATTTACATTGTAATAGTTTTTATTAATTATCTAAAATTGTAAACTGAATAGATCGTTGAATGTCAATTGTAGTTCAAAAACAATAGGATATATAATTTCTAAGGTATGGACCTTAAAATTTATCATTCCTTACTTTTTCTAAAAACTTATGACATTGATTTGACTTTTTTGTGACACATTTTTTGTAGATGTGCACTAGATAGTAAGAGTACATAACGAACCTTATATTTCATATAAAATCCATGGTATGCTTTTCTAGTATGAAATTAAACATTGTTGTATTATATATTTATTTATTAGAATACATTCGTGTAGGTAGTTATTATGTATAGGTGTTATAGTTGAAACACACCTTGATAAATATTTTATTCAATTACAATCATGTTTTAAATAAATAATATAATAAAAATATTGTCACCATTTCAAATAATCTAATAAACCATTAAAGGAAAAATAATATAGACATATGGATTCATTTTTTGGGAGATCACACTAAAAAAGGTGATATCACTCAAAAAATTATCTCTATTTAGAATCAATTAGATTATATTTTTTCTAATATCATTGAATATAGATGTTTTTATTTTTTATGATGTAATTAGGGTTATTTGGATTGAAAATGGTTTTATTATATTTTAAACCTTATTATTTTAATTTTTTTCATTTATTATTAATGTTTATTTTTTAATGCATTAGGAAAACTAAATGAATTTAATTTTTTATTTTTTTATTGAAGAATTTTTTCTTCTTATATATTTAATTAATTATTGTTTTTTTGGAAAAAATATACATTTCCATTTAAAAGAAAAATATTTTTTTATTTCTTTATTTTTAAATTCATGTCAACCGCTGAAGCCTAATTGGGTTTATAATCCATTTTCAAATCAGTTATGTGACCTAAAACTCCAAAATCATGCCTCTCCTACCTTGTAATTTTCCAAAGTCCCTTAATCCATAAATACAAAACACCACCATAGGAATATCTATACCACCAACTAACCTTCTATAATAGGGAAGTCAATGTGAGGAGGTGATGGTGGTTTTAGATCATTCAAGAATGAAAACTATGGTTGTGTTTCATGTCATGTTCCTGCGGGAAAAGCTATGGATATGGTGTGGGTAAAAGGGACTAAAAATTTGATGAATAAATTAATTAAATTCCATGATTATTAATTTTTTTTGATGATAATAAATTTTTGTTTCTATTTTTGGTGGAGGAATAAGATTTTATGTGAAATGTTCTGCTTTAGTTTTTACAAATAGAAAAATTCATTTTTTAAATTTAAATGGGTAGGCTGTGTTGGTTTATTCTATATAAATGGTAGATTTATTTCTGTATCCTCATGAGGGTGACTAATTATTAAGATATATATTATTTTGTATGAGTTTTATAAGACCAAGTGAGGTTTTTATGTATATTTTTGGTTCCTTTTCTATTTAGAGGAAAATTTTAAAGGTATTGGAACTATAATGGAAGGTGATTTGTATGTTTAACAAGACTAGGATTTAACAAATAGATGGTGAGAAAGAGAAAGTGTTGTTTCAATAAATTTTCCTCTTTTATTTCATGGTCAACAATATTAAGGTGAATCTAGTTCAATGTATGATGTGTTTCATGCACCACTACTACCAAGGTATGGGAAAGTTGAAAAATTATCCGTATGGATTTATAATCTCCCTACTGTCTAAAAAGAAAGAGTAGGAATTTAATGAGAGAGAAGATGTAAAGTGTCATAATATTAACACACTTTTAGTAAATCTCTTAATATACTTTGGTTACAACTGGGATGCTACCTCAAGTATTCTATATCATGATGGAGTGGATGTTAGAGTAACTCGTGTACCAACTCTAGGGGGTACAACTAGTAACAAACATACTCATGATGAAACACCTACTAAGACGGTTTCTGTTAGGGAATTGCAGGAGTCAGTTGAACTAGATCAGAGCCTATAGTGCTAGTGGTGAGAACATTTTTAGAAGAAGCTCATAGATAGGAAACTGTAGTAGTTAGTGTTTTTGAGCCTCTGTATCCCTTTGTCTAATCTATTAGAGAAAACTCTTTAAGTTAAAGATGAATTGGGAAGGATATTTATTAATTTCCTAGGTGTTCCTACTAATGAGTTTGGAGAGAAACCATAGGTTGAGAACATAGTACATAATCCACCCCATGGATAATCTATTGTTGGAAAAAATATAGATTGGGATATAGATATGGAGGATGTTGTTGATCATTGATATACAACGCTACTCATTCATTCACTACCCCATGTGTAAGAAAATTATCCATCTATATTCAAGAGTTATGGATATTCTAATATGGAGAATTATATGAAACCCTTTTCTCCTGGAGTAGTGAAATTTGTTATAATATCACGGGATATTATGATGATTTGAAAAAGAGTTTTTGTCTTAAAATGATGGAAACTAATAGCTAAAGTATAATTTAGTTACTAAAACTAATTTCAATCAGTTAATTGATGTAATGGTTTCCCAATATCATTGATTCAGAACCTCTAACTAGTGAAAAAAAAATTCATCTATTGTAAGTGATGAGGAAATTGAAGTTATGAGAGCTCAAGTGAGTGATATTAGAAGTGTGTTTGATACCAATTAAGAGATAAATGAACTCATAATTCTTGTTTCATATCAATGAGATATGGTTCAAAATATTAAAATAGTTCAATTAGATATTTCTTTAGATGATCTTGATGACATTCTGAGGTTCAATGCAAAGAGGAAGGAGATCTTACACACTTTGAAGAGTATAATTATGTATCAATTTAAATTCTTTAAGAGGTTTTAGTCGACTACCTTGTCTAATTTACACCTTCTATGGAACCAAATATAAATTATCAATTAGATCATTTGTTTTATGATATGAATTTACTAACCTTATAGATCAAATATTTGCAGTGCGACATGTTAGAACATATTCTTATAAAAGAGTTCCAATTGGATTTCTTACTTGGGTTTTAGGAAAACAAATAATTTTCAAAATAATTAACTTTGGAACTGATCATTCATTGAATAAAATGGTATTCCATCCCTATTGATCTATTAGTTTTTAGGTATAAGAGACCTTGGGAGTAACAAAGCATGTTAGAGATGTGGTCTCTTACTTGATTATTCCAATAAACTGAAACCATCATCCTTTTTCACATATGATGGTCAATACTCAAGAAGTGATAGAAAAACTACCTACAGACTCTACAAAAGAGGATTCTAGTTTCTCAGAGTCTATGGAATCCCCATCTATTTCAGTTTCTATTATATGAAGATATCTTATAGTTTAGAGACTTTTTAGGCCCTTGTTTATAGAGAAAGTTACTTCTAGTTCTCTTATACCCTCTATTTCCCTTACTCGAGTGCCTAAAGTTCCATCTTGTTCATTGAATGAAGTTGACCAAATTTTTGTAGACCAATTAGGAAAACCAGATCAAAAGGTGATTTCCTGGGAGTTTAGGCTAATTGATTTGTTAGTTTTGACTGATAGAATTTACAAAAGGTTGTATTCAGAGCCCCTTTCCACCCCCATTAACTTCCCATACTACTACCACTTGTAGTTATTATATTTCCTCTACTATAAATTTTGAATCTTTCAGTGTAATTTTGAAAAATGGTTTATTAATTTTTCTCTAGATACACAAATATGCTTCCACTTCCATTACTAATTTCCTTATGTCAAATATCATTAAGAGAATAGATATCTATGACGATGTAATATTTTCTCTAAGTGGAAGATTTTATCTCCTCCTAACACCATTACATACCTATAGAGGTACCAAAAAGAGAGTGGATACATTTTTAACCCATTAAATAGATTTATTATAAATAACACTCCAAGGATAATGATGTATTTTCTACCGAGTTTACCAAAATGGAACTACTTATTTAGATCATGTTAATAAGATAATTTTTACTAGTACTATATCCTATGTTTTCATAAAATGTTATGAAAATCTAAATAATGTGTGAGCACACCTATATAGAGATTGTGAGATAGATCAGGTTTTTGGATTGAAAAAAGTTATTCTATTGAGATTTGGTGAGAGGTTCTACATCCAGTGGTTGACCTTCCTTCTACGTCTTCCTCATATCGAGTATTCAAGAAACCTCCACCCATACCACATTATGACCTTAATTCAATCTAAAAACCAGGTTCAATTGAATGAGTTTTGTATATTTATTTTTAGTAGTTGGATAATTTTTATTTTATACTAATGGTCAAGATTAAAATAATGTATTTTCATATCTTTGATGTGTTTTAAAGATATTGTCTTCAGTTAATGTATTTTTTCATGTTTTTTTATTTTTAAGAATTTTTTTTCATTTAATGTTTTTCAACATTGTGAATGTTTCCCTTTTTAAATTTTATGAATTTTATTCCTCCCATAATTAAAATTTATATCCAGAAATATAATTAAACTGATAACCATTTCTAGTGCTATATTAAATTTGTTTTCATATACTTACCCTTCCTTTTTATTAACATAAAAGGGGGAGTAGACAAATAAAGGGGTGAAGTATAATTAAGGGGTGGAAAAAGTATAAAAAATTTAAAATAAATATATATATTACATATATTTTTTGAAAAATCCTTTAAATCCTATCAAATTTCATTTTTTTCTAATGGTTTTTTTTCATAAAAAATGGGGAGATTATAGGACTACTAATGTTGTTCCAACATGTCCCATATATTTTATGTTTTTCTAATCTCATAAAATACCCATATGTTTCTAATTATTATTCTTTTATGTGGGTTTATTTGGTTTCATCTCTATTTAATTCATTTTTTATCTATGTAATTATTGTAGCTTTACTAAAATTTTCTAATATTTTGAAAATAAGTTACACAAAGAAATTGGAAACATGGATATTTGGCTAAAATGATCAATCATCTATATAAAGAAAAAACCTATGTGAATAGGCTAAATAAAAAAATATCCTATTTGGAAAACACATACATTGATGAATCAACTATATGAGAAAATAGATACATTCATGAAACGACTATTTGAATCGTATACATAGAGTAATTAACTACATGAATTGAATTCATGGTAAATTCAGTTATGTGGTTCCAAATAGCTCTTTGATTCATTCAACTGCATTAAAATTTGGTTTTCTGAGAAAGAAAACTGTATGATTTGGATACTTGATAAATCATCTACGTGATTAATAGAAACATGTATCAATTACACTTTGTGAATTTGAATCGATGGAATTTTTCTAAGTGGTGATCCATATTTAGCTATACAATTCTACCACATGCATATTTATTACCATCAAAGTACTTTGAGTAGAATTTAATGTAATTTATGATGATTTAAATATTTTATTACCTCTCTACATTAAAATATAATATAAATAGGATATAATTAATGAGGGAAGAAATAATAAAATAATATTTTAATATTCTGTCTTGTTTCTAGTGTTTTTTCAAGAAAATGATATCTGGAATTTATTTGAAGAACGAGATTTTATGTTATATCAGTGTGTGAAATATTATGACACTTTACAAGAAATAATTTTTCAATTATCAAGACAAAATATGGAATATTAGATATATTTAATCACACAAATCTAAAATCTCTCTCTCTCTCTCTCTTAAAGCTCTGTTTACTGTTCCGTATTACATAAAGAAGAAGAAGAAGATTCAAGTTATATATTCATCCTCAAATTTCAACCCTCCTTTAAATAGAATACTCTCCTATATATGCTTTTCATTATGGTGTTCTCTCTAGGAGAAATATTCCCTCCTTTTAGTTTCATCTTATAATTGTGATCTTCACTTGTAAACATTCATTACTTTGCCTCCCTTTGTGTTAAGTGTTAGATTCTACTAATAAGATGTAAAGGATCATAGTAAAAGAAACATGAATTTTAGTGCTTTTAAATCCTTATTAGAGGCCTATAAAAGCACTGGGTTTTGTACTAAGTAAGGGATTCTTTCACTCAGTCAGGCAGTCCCAGTGAAAAGGACTAATTCTAGTGAAAATCACTAAGCTCTAAAAGTCACTACTACAAATTCAGAATAACACAACACCGCCCTTTATCAGATCTAAAAAAATCCATAATAAGGGTGTAATTTTATTAGTGCTAAAAATGTCACTGATAAAATTACACCTTTATCAGCTCTTTTTTAGCACTAATAAAAGTACCCATTTTATCCGTGGTTTTTTAGCGCTGATAAAGGGTACATTTATCATCACTTCTCTTAGAAATGATAAAATGTATATTTCATTAAAAATTAATTATCACTAAATATCATATATTAACATATATAATCTTATATTATTATATTGATATTAATATATAAATTTTATAAAAAATGATTAACATACGACTAAAAATACATTTAAAATTAATATATAAGATGAATTATGAAAAATGGATTATAAAATAATTGAAAAAATAATTTTAGTTACAGATTTTCTAATTATCATTGAGTAATAGTCATTTAAAAATAATTCCAAGATATAAAGAACAAAAAAAATTAATAAATGATCGAAAATATTTTGAAAACATGACTCGAACATCAAACAATTATAACTTTTGATTCGGGTGTATTTTTGTGATCTACCACAAATCAAATATAAACTCTCGAAAATATCTATACCTTAGTAATTAATGGGAACCCAAATAATGTTTTTTAGGCCGAAAAAGTATCATAAGTCCTCTAAAACTGAGTTTTTATTTAGGATACCATTTTCTTAACATTTCATTGAATTTCATCATCACTTAATGGGGTATTATTGTCTTCTTTCAATGGTGACTGAATTTATTCATTGGTATTACATTCATATTAATATTATGGTTTTGAATAATATTTTTCATATTTTACTTTTATTTATAATCATATTTATTAAAATATATACATACTGTTTATATATTATCTCATAAAATTTAATATTGTAAATATATATATATATATATACATTTTTATATATAAAATATATTTCTCTATATATAATCCATACCTAAATAAAAAATGATATCTATTTTATTATTTCAAATAGAAAGGTATGAATATTTATAGAAATCCAATCATGAAATATGGTGATGAAAAATGAACTATATTACAATCATATAGATAGTAGGTCTTACGTATGCATGTGTAATGTTTTCATTTTTCAATTATCTTTATAGAAATAAGGTTATTTTCATTTTATCATTCTATAGTGATCATAATGTCATATTTATCAAATTAATTCTTTAAATATACTTATATATATCATCCATTTTATGCAGTGATAATAAACAAATCACATTGCTTCAAGTAGGTTATAGTCAATATGTACACATGAACCACATTATCAGTTTTAGTACATGGAATGGTAAGAAGATAAATTATATATTACCTTTTCATAATGATAAATATTTCATAAATATCATGTATAAACATTAATTCCGTCATTATAACTAGTCATGGGAGATGGTGATGGAAAAGAATCACATCGATTCGAATGGTGGTAGCCCCACTGCACACATGAATAATGAATTATTTTCCCATTTGGTGTAATTGGATATATATATATATATATATATATATATATATATATGGTAAATGAATCTAAAATAGTGGAGTTATACATGGATTTCTTTTTATAAAATTTCACTTGTTTACCACCTGAACGGGAAATCAAATTTACAATCAACCTACTCCCAGGAACAAAATTTATTTTACAAAAATATTATAGAATGGAACCAAATGAGTTATAGTAAATAATGGTTTATCTATAAAATTTATAGAGGCAAGGTTTTATCAGACCTAGTACATCACCTTGGGATGCACCAATTTTATTAATAAAGAAGTAAAATTATAATCTTGACTTATGTTTTTATTATCATAAGTTGAATCCTATTACAATTAAAAATAGTTATCATATTCATTTAATAGATGATATGATTGATAAATTTAAGGGATCCAAGTGGTTTTCTAAAAATTATTTACACTCAAGATATCATCATCTTTGATTTATAAGAGAGTATTTCTAAAGACATCATTTCAGGGTCATTATGGCCATTGTGAATATGTTTTCATGCCTTTTTGTCTAACAAGATCATTGATAGTTTTCATGGAATCAATGAACCACATTGTCCACATGTATCTCAATTATTTTTTGTGGTATTTTTTGACGATATTATGGTATATTCTCAGAGCCATAATGTCCACGTAAATAACTCAGAAATTATATTGAGTGAATTGTAGAGACATTGGTTGTATTCTATGATTTATATGATTGACTAATGGATCAAAAAATTCTATTTACTAATAAAAATCATTTTTCTAGATGGAATATAAGTTGACCATGTGAATATTAAAGAAGTAATCTATTGGTAGACACCAAATAATATTTTTGTGGAATGCAATTTTTTGGGATTATTAGGATATTTTAACTGATTTGTTAGGTATTTCTCAAGAATTTATTCTCTTATTACTTCACGAACAAAGAAAAGTGTTCCATTCATATAGAATGGTGAATTTCAAAAAAAAATTGGACTTAAAAATCGTCTCACCTTGGTAACCATCATTATATTTATAGAAGAAAGTATTATCTATTTAGAATATTTTGATGCATCTATATCTAGTCTTGGTTATATTCTCAAGTTGGTATACCATGTTGTGGACTATGGTTTGAGTCAATTTTAATTATATGAGAATAATTTTCTAATTAATTACTTGTAATTATATGTCGTTTCATATGCCTTAAATACATAGAGGAATTTCCTATTTGTATAAATGTTTATATTTTTCCCTAAACATATGTGTTTGAAATAAAAAAATTCTCAGAAATAATGGAACATTATGTAATAAAGATTGATGTATCACCTCCAGATGTTTGATTTATACATGTTATACACGCCCAATAAATATAATTCTTTAGCAAATTCATTGAGTCGTAAATTGAATTGTGAAGTGGTCTAAAATTATTATAACTAATGGAAATTGATAAACATTGTTACTAATATTCGTTTATATTGTTATTTATAGAGTGATAATATATTTTTATTTCTAGTAAGTTTTTTATGGGATTTATAAATTTTTTAAAATAATATAAGTTAAAAGATTCTAATTTTAGCAGTTTTAGGTCAATATAAAATGGTGTGGAGACTTTGGATGACTGGGTAAAAGATGGAAACTTCGTATTACATATTTGCAATAAAATTTTAGTTCCTAGGTATTTTCAAGAATATATCCTTTCACCATACAACCATTTAAAATGGTCTATTAATCCATGTGTTCTGAAAATATACATGAAAATGAAAGCACATTTCTGGTGGTCAAGAATAAAAAAATATTATAAACTATGCGTTTAAATATATGACATCTCAATAGGTAATGGTTGAAGATCAAAGACCAAGTATTATGATAAAAACTATTCCAATACCCATAAGAAGTGAGATAAAATTGAAATGTATATTTTCATATTCCTACGGATAACATTACAGAAACATGACGTTATATGGGTATTAGTGGAAGAACGTACTAAGTCATCACACTTTATCCCTTTTATAAAATCCTACATGGTAGAGGAATTAGAAAAATTGTGTATTTTAGATGTTTTTAGGTTACATGGAGTTCCATATTTGATAGTATCTAACAGAAACCCCCATTTAACTACTTTTTTAAATATCATTAAAATGGTATCTTGAAAGTAAATTGGTTATGGTAATTGTATATCATCCAAAAATAGATGGAGAGTTGGTATAAACAATTCATACATTGGAAGATAGGCTTAAAGTGTGTGTCACAAAATTTGGTTGTTCATGAGAAGATCATATTTCATTGGTTGAATTATCCTATAATTATTTCTTTTAGGATAACATTATCATGCCACCATTTAAGGCTTTATATAGACATCCCTATTATATTCATTTATTTTTGGTAGAGTTATGAGATATATATTTTAGTGTACCTTGTCCTGTCCATGAGACCATATATAAAATCTAAATGATTAGGAAGCAGATGGATATGGCTCAAGGAAGAAATAATTAATATGTAGATAATCATCATTGACCTTTATATTTTGATTTTAGTGACCATGTCTCTTGAGGTGTTACTAAAACATGGTCACCAATGCTTGGAGAAATAAGGAAACTTGGTTCCATGCTATATGGGACCGTTCAAGGTTATAGATTGGATTTTCACAATTATATACCAGTTATCATTACCATTGAGATTCAGCTATTTCCATAATTTAATTTATGTTTATCAAAAAAATAAGTATCATCCTAATCTATTTCATGTGATTGGTTGGGATCATGTTACTCTTGAGTTGTATGTTACTTTTATCCAACAATCGGAATGGGATTTGGAAAAGTAGGAAAAGATCCTTTAAAAGAGATGTATTTTTTTAGTGTAGTTATAATGGTATCATGGTGAGGTTCAATAGGAATCATGGGAATTGGAGTAGATTATATGGGATTAATGGGGTAAATTTTTCATGTGAAACTTTTATAACTATCGTCCTGGGGATGGAAATCCCAATTCTAGGAAGAATGTAGCAGCCCCAGTTTGAGGTACATCATCATTTTATGATTTTTATGTTATGATTGAAGTCATTGTAATTATGTTTTGGAATTTTTAGGAGGTTTAATGAGTAATGAAACTTGATATATTGTTATTGGAAAAATTGATAATTTTAATGAGATTAACAATGTAATTTATTCAGGATATGTGGCATGAAAACTTTCAAAGAATGATTGGTTTCCATCAAGTCCATACAAGATATGGAAACTATTCCCATTATGAAATTAGGTTTTTCTTGAAAATTAACTAAACATATGTTAATATCAACGTAATTGGGGTATTTAGGAAATCATTCCATAAATACCTAATTCATTTTGTGAAGCTGTTAGACCCTTACATTTTTATCCAGCATGTGGTTTTATTTTACTCTAATTATTTACCATTCTCCTGCTCAAATTCCAGGGATAACCATGGAAATGTTATATGATCTTTAATATTTGGAATCCTTGTAATGGAATATTGTAGTATTCTTATATTGAATTGAAGGTTTGGATATCTTTCTCCCTTCCCATTATGGATCCCTTTGTTTTTCCTTGTGTAGATCCATAGATCAGTGTGGAAGACTGAATCTATGATAATGGTTCATGATGTTGAGATATCTTTAGTATTTTTCAAAGTAATGAGGGGAAGTTTTTTGGTCCAAGGAATTATCTTAAATCATTTGAGCTTATTCTAATATAGGTAATTAGATTATATATCACTCTAAAGTTGAAATTTATTTTGGATTTATATTTGATAAATTTTTCTTTATAGTTATTTGGAAATTTATTGTGAAATTTAATTAGAAAACCCCTATTTGATTTGATTTAAATATGGTGGGGTTTGAAAGATTAGACTTCATTTAAAATAAATTTTTTCTTGTAAATTTGTAATAATTGTGTTTTCATGTGTTCATGTTCATGTGGAATGGACAATGGGTGGAAGAAAAATAAATTAATTGATCTTATGGATGGATTGTGGGTGGAATTACTACCATCAAATGTTTTCACTATGTGATATCTTGGTGAAAGGATAAATCACCACTCGTGATTATAGGGAAGTCCATGGTTTCATTAATCATGTGTGTGTTTGTTTTTGAGGATTTGGGATAATGTTTTCAAGAAACAAGAAATGAATTTAAATATTTTATTTTATGTTTTCTATTGAAATGGTTTAGGGATTTCATATAAACTATCTTTCTTTTATTATTTTTTTATAAAATATTAAAACTAGTTTTTCCCTGGTGGAATGTGTCAGGATGTCTTTGGGGAAGTCCTACTGAGTGGTATAATAACCCCCAACATGGCCACATTGGTGTTCTTGTATATTTATTATATAAAGATATAGTGAAGGGTCATATTTCATACTTCTTTAGTGGTGATCCTTGACATCATATTTTGATTATTGAAGCTTGGGCTAGGGACTCTCTGTATCGTGGTCTGGGATGATGCTACTTTTCTTCCAATGTATTTCTATTTTTAGTATTATCCTTTAAAATTTATTTAAATTCCATTGTTACCCTAATATTGTTTTATATTCATATTTATTTGAGTTATGTTAGTGTTTATTCTGGAGAAATTTAAAGACTTGGATATTTATTCTTCTGTTTTCATATTGTTTTATCTTTAGGTAAAATCTTCCCCCAATGGTTTATTAATACTTTCACATTTATTATCAGCCTTTGGTTTCCTATGGACATCAACTAAGGGTAGTATCATTTCACCTCTTCTTATTCTAATTATTTGGGGTAGGGTGTTACATATATACAACATGAAAATAAGATGAAGGATACTTTCTGGGATCAAATTTGTCTAAGAAAATTTATTATATTAAAATTTATCTTATTATTGTATTCATATGAATTAATATTTTGGTAGTAGATTCACTAAAATTTTACTAATTGTGAAACTGTAAGAGATGAATAATTGATGTAATTAAGTGAGATATGTGTATATTATAAGTGTGGGATATATATTGGCTAGGAAACTAGAGTTGACTTAGATTTACATGGTATACCAACCCTCAATGAATGTCCAATAACATGGTACATTGGAAGAGTGATGAGTTAAAGTTATTTTTCAAATTAATTGTTTTCAAATTCAAACTAATTTTTACTTTTATTAATACTTAATTTTTATTATTTCATTTTATTTTTTAGGAATAATAACAAAGACATAAGAAAAAATGATGTTGTGAAGTATGTTCAGACTTTCAGAAATTTTGTATTTCATAACCAAAGAGACAAGAATTATTTTTTATATAAAATTTAATTAGGTACCAATAGAAATGATCAAAACAAATGAAACCTACCACACCTAATAGGACTTGACATGAATAAAAAAATGAATTTAATTTAATTAAACTAAATATAACAAACTAAATAGAACTAGCATGAATAGGCCATATTAAAGAAAAACTAAAACATATCAAATAAAACTAATAGACTCATCCCAAATAAAATTAAAATGACATGATGTGATCCAAGTAGAGATAAAATAACCCATATATATTTGAATTGGTTCAAATAAAAGTAAAATTAATTGAACTAAAATGACATCACCTGACATAAATTGAAAAAAAGTGAACTAAATTGATCCATGCCCAATGGAATGAAATAGAATTAAACTGAAATAATTAAATTAATATAAACATGGCAGAATTTACTTGAACTGAAAGAAAACAAATAAATTCAAAAATAAAACATAAAATATTAAATGTTTACAGTAATCATATTATAGTTTGAAAAATATTTTCAAACTACTTGAAAACTAATTACAAAATGTTTAAAAATAGACTACAAAAGTACATGTAAATAGTTTTAAAAGTTCTTGTAAAATTTACTATAAATAATACCACCCCAAAACATAAAATTACAAATTTCAACATCATTATATATAAAAAATTATTATTTTCAATTATTTGAACTCAAAATGAATTATATTTTAAATATTTACTGTCTAAAATCTCAACAACCATTACAGTTTTAATAAAACCTAGAAACCACAATTCCTAAAACCACAATTATCATTGTGAGAGTAATGAATAACATCCTAATCATATATTCATGATTCAGAACACAAGTATTAACCCTATGTTATCATAGTTCGATCGATATAACTGTAAAATTAGTTATTTATCAAAAAAGATACTTCCCTTTTCCGTTTATATTGTAATCATCCATAAAAATGAAAATCTAAAATAACCACCCAAACCAAAACACTCTTACCTAATTCCATCCGAATAAGTAAAATACAATGGTTTAATCCAAAATAAAATATCATCAACAAAAGAACCAAAATAAATACTATTGTTTGAATTAACATAAAGTTCACAAATTTCATTATTAAACCAAATGCAACCTAACAAATCAATTACTCAAAATGTCAACAAAAATAAAAATGATCACAAAAAAGAACTATAAAAACAAAAAATAAATTAATTTAAATATCCCAATGTAGAACCATAGAAACCGTGGTACCAACCACACAAACAAAAACATATCCCAAGATGCGAACTATTTAAACCAAAAAATTCATATAAAACTATAAGAAATAATTCATAAAATATAAATCATGTGAAAACATTTCTTTAAAATAAAAAACATGTTTTTTAAGTCACAAAGTCATTTAAAATTATAAATTTAAGAAATAAATCCCTTTTAAATTGAAATCCAAATAATCCAATGATTACATAAACATTTGATTTATCTCAAAATGGCCCCATAACAAGTGAGGTTTCCAAAAAAAAATACATAAATATTACATCATTTTATATGTATATTCAGTACATATTAAAATTATTCACAAATAAGGATTATAAAGGATTAGTGTCTTTAGAAACTAGATATATAATCTACTTTTTAAATAAATTATCTTTAATATCTCCAATAAATTTATTTATATTAGTGACCATCTAGAAATATCATATATAGAACCTACCATAAAATCACGAGAAAGAAAAACATAAGAAAGGATGTGGTCAGACGATCCGTAAGGTTAAACATAAGAGATTTCAATTATAAGTGAACATCAGATGGTCTTAATATTATGATAACATAATTAGGTTAATCTGTTTAATGTATAAGACTTATACACACAAAAATTTAGATCATAAACTCCAAAACAATATCACATATAGTAAAATTATTAGTATGTGTGTAAAAGTATAAATAATCATTCTAGAGTCATAAAATAGGCGTGTGGTATCATAATCATATGAAATCATAATCTTCTAAAAATAGATATTTGAAATCATTTCCATGCATATGGTTGTGAGAATAGCTAAAATAAATCATACACATGAATAAAAATATATATTCAAACTCATATCCATGTATAATATTATGATAAAATATAAAATTAATCATACCCATGCATCAAAATGTGACTATAGCTATTCGAAATCATATCCATGCATAATGTTGGGAACGTAACTATAATAAATCCTAATCGCACATCAAAATGTGAACATAGATATTCAAAATCATGTATCCACTTATCATCATCATCTTAAGATATATATATATATATATATCCAATTACCCAATTCATTTGAGGGAATTAATGAATCCATTTATCACATAAAAAAATATGTGTTCCATAAAATCATAAAAACATTCATTTCATCATAGCATTACTCATAGAAGGAAATCGGTTTCATAATAATTTCAACATCACAAAATTATACTCCATCTATTTAAAGAATAGGGATGGTATCGTTATCCACTATGTTAAATTAATTATATATTAATTTTTCATGATAGATTTCAGTTTATATAACTCTATAGAGCATTTGATCTCATATTTTATTTTTTTCATTTCCTATCGATATGAATAAAGAACCATTGAATTATTTTCTATGATTAAAAAAACAAAATTCATTCTATATTTTTAAGTTACAATGTAATATAAAATACATGTATTAATTGTGTTTTATAAGACTAATAAATTGATCGACCTTGGGTTGGTTCTATATCTTGTATCTATTTTCAATGTATTAAGTAAGAATTATCCCTAGGTTAATGGGGTAGTGGATAATACATTTGGTATGAGATAAAGTTTATTTAGAACCTTGGGAACTATATTTTAAAATATCATTGCTGAAGAATGAAATATGAAAATCCCATATAATATTTTTGAACTTCTACCTACAAAGGGATTCTTATTCCATTTCTCAATGCTCAAGATGATTTTGATATAACTAATTTTTTTTCCATTTTTTAGAGTTTACACCTAAAAATGTAATTTAATCAACACATGTGGTATGTATATGGATTAACTTGTTGATAATTTTAATACAATGGGTTTTGGAGATGAGAAGATCATAGAAATCATTGGGAAACTAACCCAAGTTCTGATTAATATCATTACCCATACAAAGAAACCAAACATTAGAGAATCTAGATTGAAGGATCATATAATTATGCCTAACAAACTATCTTGAGTTATGACAAAAAATCTCAAACTAAATTAATTTATTAAAAACAAAATAAAAATAGATTTTCATGATTGTTAAGGTGATAAATTCCATGGAATGAAAAAATATTCAAACATCCCACATATAAATAATAGAGAAAAAATAACTTGGTTAAATGCATAAAGGGAGTGGAATTTTGTTATATGTGTGAAAAAAATTTATCAATCTCATAATTTCATAGGTAAGAAATAATATATTAATCTTCAATACTTTAAAAATCGGGAGATGTGGAATTATAAAATCCAATTCCCCAAGGATCAAGGATTTCCCTGATAATTATGTTTCATTGTTTATTTATGGTATCTTGATATACTATAAGGTTTATAAAGAGAATGGTAATTAATTGAGAAACATTGTTGAAACGTTTAAGGGAAAAGAGTAGTATGATAAATTTAGTAAGTGCGAGTTTTTTATTTCAGGATGTTTATTTTCCTCAAAATATTTTCTACATGGTTATAAAATATTTCAATCATTATAAGATAAAGCTAAATAAGATAACAGACCTCATGGATGAATGTTACCATTAAGTATTTTAATTATGGTTAATTATTGTTAAATTAGAGAATATATAAGTATGATGTGTTGGTATTTATTAATGGTAATCTGGTAAGTGGATTAATATAAAATTACTTATATTTTTAATAGTATAATGTTGTTTGTGTAATTTAGAAAATATGAATTTTGGAAACATATATTGAATGGAATAAATCACCCTAAAATCTATTTTTTTTAAATGTGATATTTTTAAAGATATATATTGAAGAATGAATATATAAACAATAAGGTTATTATGAGATATGTAAGTATTATCCTTGATAATGTTTATTATATTTTTTAGTATATATCATTGTAATTTAGGTTATTTGGGAAAAATAAAATTTTGAAACATGTGATTAGAGAACATACATATTTTGGTATGTGATTGTATAAGTTATAAATTTTATCTGGGAATAAAAAAAATGAGATTATATTAGAAGAATAATTTATCAAACTTTTCTATATTTTAGAAAAAATTAATAAATCATATTTCATGAGTTTTAAATTAATATTTGGTTATTTTTAATATTTTATATGTTAATTGTTATGGATGTTTATTAATATTGGGAAATATTTTAACTCGTAAAAACCATTTTTTTTTAGCCAGGGGGATAACTTTCATAATTTTAGGGATATTATATACAATTTATAATTATTTTACTGTTTTTTGAATGAAAAATTCACCATGATCATGATTAATGAAATAGAAGGATGAAATCAGACATGATGAAAGGGAAGAAATCAAGTAAGTAGATTTTATCATATTTTAGGTAAAGGAAGCCATCAAACATAAAAAACAGAAGATAAATCTATCAATTCTTATGTGGAAAATAACACTCAACTTCCAAGGTGAATTTTTAGAAACTCATTTGAATGTATGAGTCTTATAGATGTACATGAAAAATAAGTTTCTTAGAGATAACCAATAAATTAAATTTTATGGTAAAATATTTATCTGATTACTATAATTTTATTCTAAAAAATATGAATTATAATTTTAAGTATTAAAATTCTGAAAGAATGGGGTAATATAATACCGTGATATTTAATTTTATATTTTTTATTTAAATATCACTATGTTCAATATTATATAGCACATGAAACCCCTAGTTTAAAAGGACAATAAAATAATATTATTTTAATGTGATTATTATTACCTATTCATTAGTTTGGAATATATAAATATAAATAACCACATTATAAATCATATTTAAAAGAATTTACAATTAATAAGAACAATTAATTCAATAAATAAATTTATATTCATCCAACTATTGTTACTAAAAAAATAATAAGAATAAATTCATTCAAAAATTGTTTCTATTAGATATTGTGTTTTGATATTATAATAAATTTATTTCAATTTTATATTTTTCTAAAATAATTTTAGATCATTATTATAATTATAATTTAATAATAGTGTTATTTTAAATTGTTTAGATTTTTCTGAAAAGTTTTATTTCTGAGTAAATTGTGAAAAGCATTATGTTTTTCAAAACTATCAATTATTTTCAATAAAACATATAATTTAAAATTTACATGATTCATTGGATTTAATTTTAAAGTAAATAATATCCCTTTTATTAAAAATAATCTAATTAATTTTATCTAAAGAAGTATTATATTTTATTTTGGTATAAGTTCTTTTTTATGACTAGAATGCATTTTCTAGAAACTGGTTTCGATAAGTTATGTGTACTTACATTAAAATCAAATTCTTCAAATTATAAGAATTTAATATTGAAATATAAATTTCATATTTATAATTATGAGATTTATATTTTTTATGTAATTCAATATCATACTTTCATAATAAATAGTACCCATGGTAAAAGTTTATTACCATAATAGTGTATAAAATAGAACATTGAAGGATAAAACTATGGAATAATGTCTCAAAATAAATCTAAAATGATAAATAATTTTATTTTATCGGATTAGTTCAAAAAACATATTAAACTCAATATTATGGATTTCTTGTGAAAATATTTTTTATTATGACCTTTACATTATTTTAGGTTATGAAAATGTACAAATTGTCACTGTCTTTATTTTAATATCTATTATATGATTTCATAGGGGAAAAAGAATATAAAAAAGGTTATAAATAGTTATTATTATTATTAAAAAAAATTATTCTGATGTAATTTTTTTTAATTTTTATGGATATTATAATTTCGTTGAACGCATACACATCATTGATGCAGTGTTTGTGCAAATAATAGAAAAATCAAATTAATGAATTTAAAAACATTAAAATTAATATATTTTGGACGAATTATGGTTACACAATTATTTATTGTAAATTTATAATGTATAAATAAATTTTAAATAGATTATATTTTAACACCATTGTAATATTGATGCCAAAAAATAAAAAATATGTGAATGTTCATGAAAATGAAATTAAATGGTATTTAATGTTTAAATATTATTTCTAAATAATTAAAATCTTATAAAACTTATATCTTCAAAAATGAGGATCAGAAATTTTATGTCCTATAATTAATGGTTACTTTATGTGCCACTTGAATTTTTTAAAATTACTTCCATGACTCTAAAATAGTGGAAACAATTTTACAATAGTTATGCATAAAAAGGGGGAACAAGGGGATTGAACTAGAATATAAGGTTCCCAATGATACCTGGACTTTTATAAAATAGGTTTATTATTGATATTTAGACCCGATACTCATTATATTCAAAGATAAGTAAATTTTGATCCATTTTAAATGATTTTGACACAAACTATATATTAATATTTCAATTATTTACATGTTGTACACCCACCTCACTTATAAAATTCTACCTCCTCTCCGCTCATATTCACAAAATTTTAGTCACTCATACTGGAAAATAGATACATAAATAAATTTATAACTTCTTAAAAAACATCATATATCTTCTATTATTTACCTAATACCATCCGAAAAATGATTAAGGTGTAAGATATCTGGGGATTCCAATAAACATGTATAACTCTTAACCGAACTATTTCATTTTATTTATTATTATACCTCCTTCAATAATATTTTAAAAATTCTGATATAATAACATAATTATATTATGTATAATTAAATTTTAAAATTTTAATTTCACAAACATTATTCATATCCTTTTCTATCCTATGGGAAATAAAAACATCATTTGTGCTTTCGAGTGGACTACCACCTCCATAAAGTGTTGTGCTTCATTTTTCATCACTACCTCACAGGGTTGGTTATTATGATGTATTTAATGAATAAATATGATATTTATTAAATAATTAGTATTATTAAAATATAATACATTACATAACTTCGTTTTTTACCATCTCTCTAAAAATGACAACTTCTTCCACGTGTATATATGAAATACCACCTCCGTGAAGCGAAGTGATTCATTTTTCATGTATGAATTTCATGGATAATTAAAAAATTTATATAATGTATAAAAATAACAATTATTTAATTATTAATATTATTTATATGATTAAAACATGATTAATATTATATAACCATTACTGTCAAACTGAAACATACATGAAAATTGGAACAGTTAATACATAAAATGATGATATTAATATATAGATTTTCATAAAAAGATGATGTTATGTTATAAGGTAATTATATATGGTAAAATAAATATGAATATTTTTATATTGTATAGTTATAATACATCTAAATTTATTATATGGTAGGTTTAGATAATATACGAAGAAAGATGGACATGATTTTTGGGTAATTCCTTAGCATTTCCACTTCAATGAGAAAAGTTTTACATTTTGCACATAATTTATTTTAAATTATGTATATAACATTTTTTTGTAATATTATATCTTGAATTAATATTCATTCATGTTATTTTATGTTTCAATTTGAGTTTTATCTTTTAATTGGTTTATTTTTGAAATTTACGAAAGTTTTAAGGATTTATTTCAAAATCTCATTTTTAATCAATATTTTTCATTTTTAAATTTTGGTTAAAATAATTTAATGATAAATTTTCCTTAAACCACATCTATATTCATCTATTTGAATATTTATTGGGATCCATTTATTCATATAATTTTCTATCTATTTGTAACATAGAATGATCAAGAAAATGTTTTTGTGAATAGCTGGCCTTGTTTCCTCTTTGTTCAAAAAACTTTTTATCCCATGTTCATATTGTTTAAATTATTTTCAATAATGTTATTTTAAATGATAAAATCATTATTTAAAGTAATTTTAAACAATTTTATTGTCAAATTTTATAATTTTAAAAACAATATTCTTTTTTATTTCTGAATTATGTACTTTTGGACTTTTTACCAAAAGGGTGAAAGAAATCTACATTTTTAACCTTTACCGAAAGAATTAATTGTTCCACAAACATGACTATTATTTTATTTGAAGCTTAAATTTCATGATACCATGGTTATATTGAAAGAAGGTATTTTTCACAATATTATGTAAATTTTTAGTTTTAAAATATACCGAAATTAAAGTGTTGTCTTAAAGGAATGAATGGAATTTTGAATCTTATTTATAACTTAATTCTTACAAAATGTTACAAGGAAGTTATTTTTAATTTTTTTCCTCTTATTTTCGTTTCTATTTCTCAGAGTCTAGGATTTACTATAAAACCTTCATTTAGGATTAATTTATTATCTTATTTGATCTTTTACTGATTCAAATATAAAAACTTATTTTGGGGCCATTCACTTTCTTGTAATCATGTTCTCTATCACTCACATTATTTTGTCTTTCATGTCTAGATTTATAGTATCATGAATTTATTTAATATCATATTAAATAATTTTATATTATCTTAACCATATACTATTTAAATATTATGTTTTATTTTATGGATACTTATTAATAATTATATTTCAATTACAAAGTAAGTACTGATATTCTATAATCATGATTAAATATAGATATTTTTTTATTTATAAGGATCATTGAGAATGAATTGTATCAATAAAATTATATATAAATATTGAATTAGAAATGAAAATTATGGTTGGGTCCTCAATATAGATATCCCCTAGATGCATCTTTAGTTCTCACAATATAAAACCAGATGACATATTAATTGGGTAATTTTTGTATTATTACCCATACAAGGAATGAGTCTTGGAAAAGAACTTAACGGTAAGATTCATTATATATTGGATGCGGCCCAGATCATATGATCATGAATGCTTGAATTTATGAATTTTATTTATTTTTTATTATATCTTTATTATCCATGTGATTTTTATATTGATATTATGCATGAATGTATATTGAAATCAATTTATTGTTTGAATGGAATTTTCATTTATTATCCTCTATTCTTTATTAATTGTGCCATATTTTCTTATGATATCTTCCACTGTATGTAACCCTTACTGAGCATAATATCTAACCCTTTATATTAATTCCTTTCTCTAGCATATGAAGAAGGAATATTTAAATTATTTTCATGGATTCAATAATTTTTCTCATGCCATGTTTATAATTACCAATATAATATAGAATTCATGTATGTATCTTGTTTTACAATAATACTAAAAAGGTTAATATTGGGTTGTGTTATACCTTGTATCATTTAGTAATGTAATAATTACTCACCAAATTTGTGTAATTTTATTTGGGGCTACTGTATTTGGTATTTACCCTATTTACTAATAGTTTTAGTTATTCATTGGTATATGATGGTTCTAGGTGGGATATTCTAATGGTTTTAATAATAAATTTTTATAGCCTCCCTATACCAAAATATTTTTAAAATTATTTGTATATGATCAAAACTATACCACCCATTTACTATGCCTAAAATCACTCCCCAATGGACAGATTATCCTTCTCCACAATTCCCTTCAGTTCCCTCTTTAAGTGTACTGGGATTCTTCATTTATACAATGATTTTTAGGTTCAATCATCAAGATATTTTGGTTCTGTTCACCTTTACTTTTATTTTATCCTCTTATTTATATATTTACATTACCTATATTTCAAGTTAACTAACCTAATTATATAATTTACATATTCTTATATTTTTTTTAAAACAAATGAATAATTTCCATCAAATACATTTATGTGTGTGTGTTTTGGATGAGTTCGGTGATTATTTTTAAGAATTTATATAATATATTCCAATTTCATGTGAGGTTTCATTTAATTATTTCAAAGTGATATAAAAATTTATATACCCCATTGCCCCCCTTAGTTGATGTTGGGTGTACTTTTACACCCATCATTGGTTACATTTTCTATTGGTGATCGAGCTAAAAGTGACCCTAGATTCAATAAAATAATATCTTGATTAAAACTATCTTGATCTTTTATTGGTAAGTCTAATTTTTTATATTCACTTTATACATTGAATTATGTATACCTAAATTAGTTATATAAATATAATTTTATCAAAATTTGACTTCCTTAAATAATGTCGGAATAAGATATCATTATAAGTTGATCTAATATTTTATAATTAGATGGATTAAATAATAAGGGGGGATATATTTTTCTAGGATAGATATATTTTATCAATCATAGGGAAAAAAATATAATAGTGACTTTACAATCACACCATTTCATCTTAGATTTTATTTTTTTTAAATATCATTGAATAAATCATGGGTAGGGTTTTTGTATTGATCCCACTATATTTGAGGTATAAAAGATTACAAAAATAAATAATTATTAGTTATCTATATTCCATCTGATAAGGATTTCTGATTTATATGAAAATTTTAATTCTTAAAAAAAATAAAGTATATAATTTATACGATACTAAGATTTATTTTATTAACCTTTTGATAACATTTAAAATCTGTTCAAATAAAATTTCAATTAATAATTTAGTTTTGATATATATAATTTATAGAGAATTTTCATATATTTACTATCTATATGGGATTTTAAGGATTACTTGAAAATATATAATTTTTTACATTACATTAAATGATTGAAACCCCATTACAAGAATTTTTGTGTAAAAATGATATTATATGATTTAAATTGATTATTACTAGAAAATAAATGTTCATTTATTATAATTGTGTTATATTTTATGTTATTATGTATAGTTATTATTCATTTATATAAATTATTTTAATATTATGGTTTTATATATATGGTATTGTGTAATCTTATAGAATAGAATTACAAAATAAGAATTGTTTGTCATAAATATTAATTTCAAATTATTTACAAAGTCTCTTTTCCCTTCTTAAATTTCAATTTTCATGATTAACTATGTTGTTCTTGTTATAATAGTTTGTCCAATAATGTTAAAAAATTATAAAGAGAAATTGAGAGTGATTCAAAATGTATTTAAATTAAATATTATTTCAAGGATTTTTTATGTGATTAAAATAAATTGAATAATTGTGGGTATTAGTTATTTTCCAATTTTTTTATTCTTAACGTATCAATAAGATGTTATAATACGATATTTTTCACTATATAAGATTAATTTTATGTTTGATATGTGTTTGGATGGTATTTTGTAACTTCTTAGTCATTTAGCTTTATTTTCTAATATATAGATACCTTATGAAGATGTTTGGTTATATTCCTAATTTATGATCCATTATTTCTATATTTTTAGGTCATATATTCATAACTACTTATCCTAATAATATAATTTTCATGTTTCCATATGATTTTTTAAATAAATGGGTGAATTCATTAGATACATAGTTTTAGTGGGATGGTTATCTCAATATTAACTTTTTTTGATTAATGGTGATGGCTGAGAGCATGTTTATTTTACATGGAATGCCTATCCACATTCAAGATTTATTTATAGTATACTATGTTTATATTAATATATATGTTTGTAAGAAAATGTATAAAATTTCGATATATGATATAGATTAGATTACAAAGAATCCTTAAAATATGTTTTTTTAGATCTTGCATTCAACAATGCTTCAGATTGAGGTCTTATATACTTCCCTTATAACAATTGTGTTGGAAGACCTTGTTTAAGTTGAAAATAAGTTAGTTTACATAAATAAAAAAGTAGGTTTTCAAACAAAGTAATTTTTCTAGTGTCATAATGGATAGAAAATGAAATCATAGAATATTCATGATTGTAATAAAAGGAGTGGGATAAATAAATTAATATTTGATATGTTTGTGTTAATTCATCATCATAATAAATAAATTAATTCAATGGACAAAGATAATGATACGAGTTCACATGATTCATCTAGTGAAAATGAAAATTCTTAAAGGGTGAAAAAAATGATGGATGATGTTTGGACTCATATATATGAGCATTGTGGTAAAATGAAAAAGATAATCTTTTTAATATGTTTTTATCAATTCAGAATAATGTTTGTAATTTCTAATACTATAATCAATTTTAGTTTTAAATTATTTAAGTAATTACTTCTTAATGATGAATATATTCCATTCAATCATTATATGGAATGAAAGTTAATTTAAAAACTTGTTTTTTATACAAATAAAATTCATGATTTCTGGAAAGATCATATATTATTTTGGGAGGAAATGATGTTCTTAAATTATTGTAATGAATGTGTTGTATCTTAATGGAATCCAAATAAAGATGTAACTCTATATTTTGTTCCATAAAAATTAATATATAAAATTACATTTATTCCTAAGCTCCAAAATCTTTTCATACCTAATGAAATATTAAAAACATGTGATGGAATGATGTTGAGAGAATAAAGAATAATGATGAGAGTTTCCATCCTGAAAATAGATTAGCATGGTGGAAATTTGATATACGATATCATTATTTTCATCTGAGGTAAATTATGTCTTGTTTTTTCTATCACGTGATAGTTTTAATCCATCTGGTTATATTATAACATCTTAGATAACATGTTTATTTTTCATTCACATTTTTAACATTTTCCAAGGGATGTGTATAAAAAATACCAGTCAATTTCTTAATAATACTCATATTTACAACTTTTTATCCTTCCCATTATATAGATGTGTATATACATCCTTTAATAAAAGTGTTGATGAAAATCCGTAATGTGGGTGTGCACATATAGGATTATTACATAAAATACATATTTAACATGTGTGTTGTGATTAGGTGGTAGACAAATTATTTTCATGATTATAAAATTATGTAATGATGGATATCTAATGGGAAATCTATTATCCAATTTTTATAATGAATACATAGTCAAGAAGACTTAAATTTCATCATAGTTTTAGTTTCATGGGTAATCAATAATTCTTATCAATGGATCAACTATACCGAAATAATATATAAAGGTTTGATAATATCATTGAGACTCACAAGCCACCTCATTAAATGTCTGAAACTGATTCTCTTAATAAATTTTATGATGAAAAGTTTTCATTTATTAAATTTCATAAAAAAATATAAATAGTGGAAGAATGTTTACACATAATCCTAGTAAAATTTTGAGAAGAAATAAATCAACATCAGTTTTCCTTTTTTAACCAACATGTTACGTCATTTTTTAGATGTAATCCACACTGAAAAAACATATATGAAAATTTTCTTTTAATTCTTCAAAATTACATGGTAGAGACCAGTTTTGATATTCTATCTCAATGAAAATTTGTGTAAAGGGATATTAGACTAGAATGACATCATGTTTCTATCAATGAAAACAAATTAAGGCTCCCAATTAGTTTAATTTTTGTACCACCTTCAGAGAAAATTAATTTTCTATAAGTAATCAAGACTATCAAGTTTTTTGATGTCTACTTAACCAATATATCAAAACTACTCAATAGAAGAGAGTTTAGACCAAAATATATTAAAACTCATGATTACTACCTCATTTTATATGATTTTATTCCAATCAAAATACTCTATTTTATATCTAATAATTTAAGGTTGATGGTTATTTTGTTGTTCCATTTGTATATAGATCAATATGCCAAGTTTTTTTTCAATTATTTCTTGAAAAAAATATATAATAAGAGGCATTGTTAATTCAATGTGAGTTAGAGATAATTTTTCCTAAATATTTTTTCACTTTCCTGTTCCATCTAACTATACATAATACAATATCAATACAACCTTGGGGATTCATTTATTTTTAGTGGATATGACTAATTTAAATAAATATGTTCTCAAATAATTCTTATGTCCATAACAAGAATCATCATAAAGGTTCCATTATGAAAGGTTGTAGGGCTCAAGAATGTATATAATTAGATTGATTGTAGTTTGGTGACATGCGAATGATATGTAAGTGACCAACGATATATAAAGACAAGTATTTTGAGAAAATTGAAACTACTTTTCCATGAATTACCTAAATAGATAAAATTATTGGATCAATTCATTGGCAATATTGAGCCTTGAAGTGTAAGAACCTGGTTTTCACTCTAGACTTAATCCTTTATATTTCATCCTAAATATTAACTTTAGAATTTATATGGATGACTACGGGGTAAGAAATGTTTTCAAGGGTTTTTAGGGAAAGTTTAGTTCCCGAAACCCATCTTTTTGGAAAAAATAGGCTTGGTGCATAATTTGTAAAATTGTGCATATTATGTTTTTTCAGACATAGATACTTCACACAGTTGGCGCACGGTTGAGAAGGCTGACTGTGTAAGAGCCCCTTTATTCAAGGTACCCATGTAGGGTTTGTGCAAGGTTTGTCAGACCGTGCAGATAAACCATGTACATACTATTTTAAAGGTAAATTTTCCTTTTTCTCTTAATTATCTATTAACCTCCCTCCTTCATCCATAATCCTATATTATGTGGGATTTACCTCCATAGCTCTCAAATTAGATATTTTTGAAGATATAAACTTGGGATTAAGAGATATCCTTCATCTAGAAATAAATCATGCTTTCTTTCGTCTCGTTGGATATGCAATGATAAATACTTGAGTCTGTTTGAGTTGTTATTCCACAAGTTTGCTCTTAGCCTAGTTATCATGGTTTTAGAATTTTTCAACTTTTATTAGATAAACTCTGATCTGAGACAAATGAAGGTCTAATACCATAGTTGGGGAGTTGTATAAGCCTATGGTGGGTAGTCTATAACTCATCCCTAAAGTTCGTTGATTTTGGATTTGTCGTGTTGGGCCCACTGATTTCATCGGATGCCATTTATTTAATTTTTATGCTATTATTATTCTTGTTAGAACTGAATTGATATACTCTTTGAAAATATGTGATTATTTATTTGTGGTTACACCCACAAATCAATTTTCCCCATGTTTATGGTTATTTTATCTTTGATTTTTTTAGTTTTTTGACACATTTAAGACACTGTTCGGGTGTGCCTTCTATTGACCTTTCTAAGAGTAAGATTTTTATACTAAATGGCATGTTAGTATTTTTGAATTACATAGTGGAAAGTACAATTTATGCTTAGCACATGACCTGCATAAGGTAAGTGCTTCTATTAATGATTTAATGGGAAATGAAAATGGGAATGTCTACTAAGTATATGACTTGGCATTAAATGTAAAAAAATAGTAGGTTTGATATCCACATCACCCCTTACCCCATTAATGGAAGGTAGTAGAATGAACCTTGAATATGAGATATGTATTAAATAAATTAAATGAACGGTTGCATGCTACTTGGCCTTGTCATAGTAATGAAATGAAAGGCTAGAATCGAATGAATTGATTATAAATGTTGCATGCTACTTGACCTTATCACACTAATTAAATTCACGTCTTAGAGAGAAATAAATATTAAAAAACATTGTACTTAAATATGAAGGTCCTAACTCGAACTCACCATGGATTCTGCTCATAGAATGCCCTGAGCACTTAGGAACTCCATTTCAACTCAAGGATACAACTTTCTTAGGTTGAAACCAACCAATATCCCACTCTTTGTTTGTTATTGGATGACCAATATGACATAGTAGAATCCCATAAATATCATTAAAGGTCTCCTTAGATACACTCCTTGTATCCGGAAATAACATGTATGGTCCATGGTTACAACCAATGGGCCTTGTCACTGCTTAGCCCCGTTTTACCTTGGACGCTCACATTGGACTTGGTAGGCACCTTATTGTGGAATGTTATGAAATATGATCCTTTTATTACACTCTTATCCTTAGTCAGGCTACATTTGAAAATGATTTGGATACCCTTGAGTTCTGTGTTTCCTTGTTAATTACCTTCAAACATCATTATCTAATATCATTGATCATGGTTGCCATGTTAGATCTTAGAAGAATCACTATTTATACTATCACGATGTGATTTCAGTGTTATCTATGAATAACAAGACATATCAATATAATATTTATAATTACTTTATTAAATGAACTAGTTACACATTCAAACACCAACTGAGGGATAAAGTAGGTACCTTGTTATTTAGTTACATTGTAATGGTTTACCTTATATATGCATTCCTTCACACTATTACATTTCCATTACACGGGATGGTTGTTATAGACACCATTGGTGGTCACCCACTGAGATTTCTCCCACACCCTCTCCAGAGGTCTTTTGGTAACTGGAGAAGATTACATTGTTGCAGGTGTGACAATGGAAACAATAAGGCTCCAAACACTATAATTCTTATTGTTTAGTATGGATCTTGATAGGAAATGAGCGAGTTGGATTTCTGGATTCTTGGGATAGTATTTTTTTTCCTTTTTGATTTTTTGGAACACGTTATGAATATTGTATTGTTTCCATGTTTTCTAGTCTTCTAGTGACATGACATATCCTCAGTTGTCAAATGTTATTCTATTTGTTTCATTTATTGTTATATTTGTCTTTATTTTATACTGTGCTTTTTGTTTATATATAATTCTTCTACTGTTTATCTATGTGTACATATATCCACTGAGATACACTTTGGTAATGATTGAATTGTCTCCCCACAGACATACCCTATGCCCTCGCTACTAGTCGGAAGCCTCTGGCGTTTGGGGAGATGTGATTGAGGCCATGTGGCCCACCAGGTTCGGGGCACCCATTTAGTGGAATCCGGGTCTGGGATGTCACAAAGTGGTATTAGAGAAGGTTTCTTTTATTTCATTACTATTTGGAGACAATATATTGGAGATTATAAATGCTTGGGACTTGGTCATAAGCCATGCTTGGGCATTGTGAACCCATGTTCGGGGTGAAAACCAAGTTGCATAAAATAATAATTATTGTTCTACTTTCCCATATTACAGTTGATATTATTTCACTGTTGGGTGATGCATATGTTGTGTGGTGTTGTGGAATATTACTTTGACAGTGTATTTATTTCATCCTTAGCCAAATTATATGAGGGAAAGGATCATTGCTACATGCATCATTATAGGCACCTAGAATTCACATGTTAGGCGTATTTCCATGCCATATAGGTGCATTTCACTACTTTTTCATTTCTTGATAAGCCTATGATTGTTGATTGATGTTGTGATAGTTTCTTGTACCTATATAACTCTTGGTTTTTATTGAGTGATTTCTTATCTCAATTCATGAGGTGTATGGGACCACATGGGTTGGGATGAGAAATTTAAAGTGTCGAACAATTATACTATAAATAAATTAGTGTCGTTTCTAGTGATAGGTGTATATGCACTAATTCATCGCAAATCGATATCTATTATAAAGTGAATCATGAATTATAAAATTAAATAGTTACACATCCTTATACTTCCATGTCATATTTATGAAAGGTAAAGGACTGAACATGGAGATTAAATAAAAAATTAAATGAATATTATACTTGATAAATTACTGATACCTAGTCATGTAAGCATGTAGTTGGGATAGTATGCCTTTGGTTGGGAGTTTTATTACATTCATATTGTGCTAGTGATGTTATCTCCTTACCTCTAATCTTATTTTGAGGCATGTGTTTGTCAATTATAGATTAATAACTCCACGACATCCACATTTCATGCGCCATGATGGTAGCGATGACCATTCTCAAGATGTAGTGGACCTTGAGCTACTAGTCTTACAACTAGGTGTTCCACTTGAGGAACCGCCTGCTATACCTGATTTCCGAACTAATTCCCATGTTCGTGATAGTTTACTATATCTGATGTAGCCATGCATGATGCTCTATGGCATGCACCCATGATGGATGATCTGACTCATGAGTTTCCGCAACAACATCCTCCTACTTTTTTAGGGGATGGTGGTTCACAAGCTGCTAAGTCTTATCTTGAAGCCACACTTTCTATCTTTGAGAATCTGGAGATAATTCCATAGTGAAGGATCAAGATCATCACATACATGCTTCGGGATTAGGCCAAGTGCTGGTGGGATGTGATTACTGAGGTCGATCTTTATCATGGAATGTGATAGGATGATTTCTATACTACCTTATATGATATGTTTTTCCTCAAATGCTGAGAGATGAAATATCCAGAGAGTTCATGCATCTCGATCAGGGTACTATGTCAGATATGGAATATTAAAATGTTTCACATAGTTTCAATGTTTTTAAACTCTTCTAGCTAGTGGTGAGCTTTTGTGTGATAATCATTTCAAAGATGGGATCCAATACACCATATGTATGTAGTGCAATGTTTTTTTCCTGCCTACTTTTTCTGAAATAGTCAATCTGGCTCTTCTCACTAAGAGTAATCTAAGGGATGGCTATAGTATCGAGTATAGAGGACTAGTGTCTCATCAGGCCAATAGTTATTCAGTTGAAAGTAAGAATTCTCTCGAGGTTTCTCATCAGGGTAGTGACAACAAGAGTACTCATTTAAATAGCTCATTGGTGTATCATTAGAGGGGACAATGGGGAAATTCAAAGCCTCCGTGCGATAGAGACCCACTGGAGTGTCAGGATTGAGCCAGTATAGGGAATATTCAGTGTTTCTATAGGAACATTTCACAAGATTTGAGTGGGAATGAATCTACACCAATTCCATATTAAGGAGAAAGTTCTTTTACACTACATGAGGTGGGGGTTTGAGTAGTGCCAGCATGTCTGGTTGAGGAGGAGGTCATGGTCGTGGTAGCTAGACCCCTGATCTCCAACCGCACTAGCATAAAAGTCATGATCGTGGTGGTTCATCTACTGCACAGGGTCATGGATTAGGCCAGTTGCATGCATGACAACCGATACTCAAGGATCAGGCTACAAGACCATATATAGTATGAGGTACTATTCTAGTATCCTCTACTATAGTATCTCCTTTGTTTGATATATGTTCTTTGAACCCTTTTATCTCTATATCTATCATGGAGAGTATCAAACTAGAGAAGCAGTATCACTATGGTTTAATAACCCAAAATACATCATTAGGGGTATGAATAGAGGGAATACAATAGTGGAGGGACTACCCCTTTAAGGTAGGTAGTTATCCTTTCTTATGGAACCTCTTTGTACTTGAGATGAAAGGATTCTATGACATTCTTGGAATGGACTAGTTGGTTCATTATCCTGGTTTTGTTGACTACTATCGCTACATGGTATCTTTTACATCAACAGAGGGAAGTAGTTAACTATGTAAGGGTGAGTGGGATGTCAGGGCTGGTAGAGCTAGACTAGATCAACCATGGGCTAGGTGGAGTGACCACTGAGGATCAATATTTACAAAAAGTTTATTTCCCTCTAGTGGTGGATCGTTTCATAGATGTATTTCTTAATAATTTTTCTATCTTACCTCCCAAGAGAGGGGTAGAGTTTAAAATCAAGCTTGTTCCAGGAAAAGTTACAGTGTCTATTCATGCATACATGACAGAATCTATAGAGTATCACGATCTCAACAGCTAGTTAGAGGATTTAGAGGCCAAAGGTTTTATACATGCCAATACATCCTATTGGGGTTCGCCCATGATTTCTTCCAAGAAGGTGGATGGAACCATAAATCTATGCATGGATTACAGACAGTTAAACCAGATTACAATAAAGAATTGGTATCCACCACCTCATATAGATTATCTCTTTAACCAGCTCTGACGAGAAAATGTCTTCTCCAAGATTGACTTGAGATCATGTTATTATCAAGTGAAAGTCAGACTAACCCACATACCATATACCACATTTCATAGCTGGTATGGTCTGTATGATTATCATGTTATGTTATTTGGTATTATGAACACGCCCACCATTTTCATGGCTCTAATTAATAGGTTGTTTCACCCCTTTTGGATTCTTTTTTCCTGGTCTTTGTAGACAATATCTTGGTGTATTTTCATAGTCATAATGACCATTCCAAACATCTAGAGATCGTACTGAGTAAAATGATAGAGCATAAACTTTATTCCAATCATTCTAAGTGTCACTTTTGGATCAAAAATGTCCAACTCCTAGGTCATATTTTCTCAAAATCAGGAGTATTTGTTGACCCTGAAAAGGTTAGTGTTTTAGTATTCTATGAGTAAACCAAGAATATACTTGATATAAGGAGTTTCTTGGGGTTTCCTGGATATTATAGACATTTCATATAAGACTTATCACATCTTTCTTCACCTATTACTGGTCTCATAGAGATGGATGTCAAGTTCACATGGTCAGAAGAATGTGGGAAATCCTTTCAGGGGCTTAAAGGGATACTTGTATCAGTGCCTATTCTAATTCTTCCTGAGCCAGGTATAGGTTATACCATATTCTGTGATGCATCATGCATCAACCTAGGATAATTTTTTATGTAGTATGACAATTTTGTTACATAAGGATCTTTTATGTTTAATCCTCATGAGAGAAATTACACGACAAAAAACTTAAGCTTGTAGCAGTTGTCAATGCCTTACGTTTATGGAAACATTATCTATTGGGTGAGTGGTTTGTGGTGTAAACAGACCCCAAGAGCCTAAAATATATCTTGTCACTATGTGACATGAACCAAAAACAGTTGATATGGGTCAAATATCTAGAATCCTATGATTTTGAGCCTCCCTATATGCTTGGGAAGGGAAATTTGGTTCTAGATCTGTTGATCCGGAAAACTCAACCACAGGTCGTATGAGGAGCCACTGATGAATGGAAATTGATGTCCCTATTGTTGAGTTGAATTTGTAGTTTCATGATAGTTATGATCAGTCTTTCCTATCATTCTTGATTTTTATCTCTTCCCTCCTTGAGAAGGTTAAGTGTATATAGTTTTCAAATCCTAAAGGCTTGGTACTCTATAAGAGTATATCAAGAGATAACCCACCTCTGGATTGATCTATAAACAGAGACGACTTCTCTCATCTATGTGGAGATATCTGGGTCCCTACAGACATCAGAGAAGAGTTGATGAATGAGTCCCATGCCTCTCATCGGGCAGTTCATCCAGGAATCTCAAAGACGTATCGAGATATGTGACGCCAATATTGGTTGTCAGGGATAAATGTTAGATAGAAGGATTTATCACTAGGTCTTCTACAAGTTAGTAAGTGAAGTCAGAGCACCAGATACCTATAGGTTTATTATAGCCACTTCTAATCCATGAAATAAAATGGGAAGATTTTTTTATGGATTTAATAGTCGGCATACCTAGGGAATCGAGGGTTAGCGGTGTTATTTGGGTAGCCATTGACTAAATAATGAAATCATCCCAATTCTTTCCTATTCAGGATAATTTCTCATTTGATGAGCTAGGAAGACTATATTTCCTTGAGATCATATGACTATATGGGGTTCTATTACTATCATTTCAGATAGGGATGGTCATTTCATGTCATAGTTTTGGAAGAGAATACAAAAGGCTATGAAAACAAAGGTGATTCTAAGCACAACGTTTCACCCTCGGATCGATGGAAAACCTGAACAAAAAAATACAAGTTCTAGAGGATATCCTCGGAGCATGTGTCCTTGGTTTCATCAACTATTGGGAGAATCATATCTGTCTCATCATTTTCTACTATAATAATAGCATTCATGTAAAAATTCATATGGATCATTTTAAGGCCATATATGGTAGGCCATGTTGTTCACTCTTGTGCTGGCTAGAGGCAGGTGAGGTAGCCCAAATAGGTTCACATCATGTTCAGGAGACTTCAGACCAAGTTCAGTTGATCAAAAAGTGTTGACTATTACTCAATCTAGGTAAAAATATTATGTTGATCACCGTCGATGACCTATGGAGTTCATGGTTTGTGATCATGTTTCTCTTTTGGTATTGCCTAGTTTTGGGAATATATGGTCATGAAAGTTTGGAAAGTTGTATCCTCTTTAAGTTGGGCTGTTTTAAATTCTAGAGAGAGTCATTCTGGTAGACTATAGGCTGTTACTACCTTTTAGGTACCATTCCATACATAACATATTTAATGTCTCACAGCTTCTCCAATATCATGTCGAATCGTCTCATACCATTGATCCCAAGGAAGTTGAGTTATATACTGATTCTACCCATGTGGAGTATCCAGTACACATCATTGACCAGAGCACAAAGTATCACTGAGTCCATTCTGTCCCTCTGGTATGGGTGATAAAGAATATTGACCAAGTACAAGATAGGACTTGGGATAGGGAAGCCGACATACATGCCCAATGTCAAGATTTATTATCAGGGAATGTTTATCTACCTTTGGAAGGTGAAAATGGGGATAAGATCATTTTAGGGGGGAATATTGTAAGAACTTTGTTTTACACTTAGGTATAGATCCTTTAAATTTCAGCCTAAATTTTTAATTTGGACCTAATATGGATGCCTAAGGGGTTAGAAAAGTTCTTATGGGTGTCCAGGGAAAGTTCAAATCCCAGAACCCATCTTCTTTTGAAAAATGTCTTCGATAATGGTTTAGATTAAACTGTGTATGAATTCTGTATAGTTTGGAAAAACATATAGATTTTATTTTAATAAATAGAGCCAACTTTCATGTTTTGTGCATGGCTGTGAGGTCTAATAATGCGATAGCCCATTTTTCCTAGGTACCCATTCATGATTTGTGCATGGTTTTTTAAACAGCACAAAGAAACCATGCACATGCTATTTTAAGGGTAAATATTACTTTTTCCCCTTAATGATCTATTAATCCCCCACCTTCTTCCATAATCTGAGATTATGAGATATTTACCTCCACATCTCTCAAATTGGAGCTTTTTGAATATCTGAACAAGGGATCAAAAGATCTCCTTTATCCAGCAACTGATTGAGATTTAGTTCATCATGTTGGATGCACAATGGTATGTATTCAAGTATGTTGGAGTTGTTCTTCCTCTATTTTTCCCGCGACATAGTTATCAAGGTTTGAGTGTTTTCCACATTTTCCTTGATATACTCTGATCTGAGGAAATTCAAGGTCTAATACTAGAGGAGGAGAGTGGTACAAGCTTAAAGTATATGGCCTATAACACATCCCTAAAGTTCATTGATTTTGGATTTGTCATGTGGGGCCCACTGATTTCATTGAATACCATTTATGGAATTTATATTCCATGATTATACTAGTTATAACTGCATGGTTATGCTCTTTCCAAATATGTGACTAGCTATTAGTTTTTACACCTACAACCCAGTCTACCCCATGTCGATGGTTATGCCATATTTGAGTTTTTAATGTTTTGACACGTTTGAGCCACCGTTCAGGTGTACTTTCACTTGACCTCTATATAGGTAATCTTAATATAATAAATGGCCTATTCATATTTTGAATTCAATAGTGGAAAGAACCATGTATCCTTACCACTTGACCCACCTAAGTAAAGTGCATTATTTTAGGATTTAATGTGAAACGGAAATTGAATTGAAAAGTATACTAAGTATATGACTTGTCCATAAATGTAAATGAATGGTAGGATACATTTCCATAGCAGCCCTTACAACATTAATGGAAGGTAGTGGAATGAGACTTGAATATGTAATATGCCTTAAATGAATTAAATGAATGGATTTTTTTTAGTTGGCGTTGTCACACTATGGAAAAGCAACACGTGGATCAAATGACTTGATTAAAAAAGTTTGCATTCTACAATACCTTATCACACTAATGAAAGGAATGGTTTGGACCAAATGAAATATTACATGACTTCATACTTAAATAAGAATTCCTAACTCAAAATCGCCTTGGATTCTAATTGGAGAATGCCAGGAGCACTTGGGAACCCCATTCCGACTCAAAGATATGTCTTGCTTAGGTTCATACCCACCATGATCTCATTCCGATTTTGTTCATGGATGTCTGGTATGACATTGTAGGATCCCTTAAATATCATTAATGGATGAATTGGATGAACTCCTTGGATTTATCATTGACATATAGGTGTCGTGGTTATATCCCATAGGGCCCTATCTCTGCTTATCCCTGTTTTACCTTGGATGATCACCTTGGACTCGGTAGGCACCTTATTGTGCAATTCCATGGAATATTATCCTAGTATTAAACTCTTATCATTATCTAGGATATAGTTACTACTAATTTGGTGGCCCTTGAGGTCTACGCTTCCTTGGATAATGCCTTGTAACTTCATTATCTAATATCATTGATCATGGTTTCCTTGTTACATATTGGGACCTTCACTATTTATAATATCCTGAGGTGATTTTGGTTTTGGTTATGCCTCACGAGTCCTATCAATATAGAATTGGTAATTAATTGATAAAATTAATTTGTTTCATGTTCAAATACCAGATGAGGGATGAAGTAGGTACTTGGTAATTTAGTTACATTATATTGCTTTAACTTATATATACATGCATGCATAAAATTATATTTATATTACACGAGCTTGATGTTATAGACACCATTGGTGGTGTCTCATTGAGATTTATCTCACACCCTATCTAGGTTCCATTTGGTACCTAGAGAAGATTACATGGTTGTAGGTGTTGAAAAGGGAAAAATACACCTTCAAACACTTGTTTTCTTGCTGTTTAGTTTGGATCTTGATAATAGTGGACCAAGTTAGATATCGGGATGCATGGGATAGTATTTTGTTTTCCGTGGTGCTTTTATAGAACATGTTATGATGGATGTCTTGTATCCATGTTTTCATGTATTCTAGTGACATGAAAGATCATCAGTTGTTGAATGTTATTCCAGTATTTTCAGTTATTGTTGTATCTTTTTTTAGCTGTGATTTCTATTTACATATACTTCTTGTACTGTGTACCTATGTTTACATATATATTTTATTCTACACTTTGGTAATGAGAGAATAATCTCTCCACAGACACACCCTAGGCCCTCACTGCTACTCGGTAGCCTCTGGAATTTGGGGAGATCTTCTTGACGCGATGTGGCCCACTGGGCACGAGGAACCTATTAAATGACATCTGGGTCTGGGACATTATAGGAAGAGTGGGAGATGACACATCACACAATATTTTTTAACTATTTTTTATAGATATATCCATAATGTAATTTTAACATATAAATATTTTATATATTAATAATTATTTTCACATATATACTAAACATTTATTACCTATTTATGTAGGGAATATAAAAAATTATAGTTAGAACTCATCGTTCATTGTCTTTTATAAAGATAGATACTTTTCATAACAAAGAGTTTATGGTTTCTTTAAAAATAAAGGTATGAAAATTAATTTAATAAAATAGGAAAAAATCATAACATTTTAATATTTATTTATATTTTAGGTATTAATTATAACCATTTACTCTGACTTTAACATCCCCAAACCTAAAATCATGAATCTAGTGCTAAAAACATATTCTTTACATTTTAAGGTTTGATACCAATAAATGTAACCTAATTTCAATAATGTGAAAATAAAAAACATCAAATATAAATATTGGATCACTTATATACTCAAGGGAATTTTAGGTTTATAGTTTTATATAATTATGAAAAAAAATTTACATAGAAATACCGATATATTTAAGTGAGATTTTTTTCACATTATACCCATAATTTCTTATTCCATGTAAAATATTCAAACACTCTAATGAAAATATTCACACATGAATCCTTTATAGATATAATTCGTTTAACATAAATATTCATAACCTATGGAAATTGGAAGAATAAGAAGGGTGAGCTAAAATGATCAGTACGGGTAAACATAAGCAATAACATTGGAATTTCATCGGTTAGAATAATATGAACATAAGGGTATAATGATATAATAAAATTGCATGAGCATAACATAATACAATTCATATCCATAAAAATAGGATAATAAAACATGATACATTGAATAACTATTCTACATAATATAAGTTTCATATAATTAAATAATCATCTATAATGCGCAAATCATTTATAAGAAAATGGTATAATAGAAATTGATGGAGGAATGAGAAACATCCTGGTAACTTAAAACATAATTTTCATATCACTCTTAAAATCAATATTTAAAATAGAATAACATACCTAGTAAATTTTAATAATATCTTATGATAACCCTATAACTAGTTAACTATGTCTAATTACCTGGGGTGATGGGCCCGTAAGGTGGGGAACGCGAGTGAGACCTGCCTCAGTGCTAGGGTTTCATGCTGTCACTTCCTCCCTCCCTCCTCATCTCCTAGGGTTATTCTCATCTCAAAAGTAACAGATCTTATACAATTCGACTCCCTCATCCCGGTACTCCTCCTCCTTGCAAACAAGAAGCTTCGGCACCTTTGCGAGGAGTGTCTTGTGGATATGGTTCGGATGTGCTTGGTGGTTGCCATCGGTAAATTGGATGGTTCAGATTTCTCTCGGCTCAGGTATTATAGCATTGGCCTTCAGTGTCAGGGAGGGTTTCTAGGCCAGTGAGCTTTGAGAGGCAGCATGGTAGCATGGATTTCTATTAGCTTGGGTCTTCCGGCGTTGGCCTTCAGTGACAGTGTGGGTTTCTTGGTGCTGAAGTGATTCGATGTGCGAGGCAGCGACATGGGTTTTTTTTCATGGTTCTTCCATCGTCGACCTTTAGTGATGGAAAGGGTTTATTGGTGTCGATGTGATATGCACTAAGGGTCCCCCTCTTTCTAGATCTTTTCAGCTCGGTGTATTCGTGTTTCCTTTCCTACACGGGTAGATGGTGTCTTTGATGAAGGGGATTTGTCTGTTTTCCATTATTAGTATGCATATACGGATGGAAGATGCTAGAATTCTTGGTACCTACGTTGTCCTCTCCTCATCAATTTGGTTTTCTTGTTTTCTTCAGGGTCGGAAGAGGAAGGGCCATCATCTTCTTCCAGGTCAATACGTGGTTGTAGAGGGTGACCTCAAGAACGATCAGTGACTGAGCAATTTCCTCACCTCTTCTCCCCTTTTTCATTGTTTGGCACTTTGGGGTTCTGTTTTTCCCGCAAGTTTTGTTGTGTTTTTTGGATGGGTTTGGTCTTGGACAGGGTTCTTTTCCTAGCTTGTTAATGGTGTTAATGTTATGTCAGTTCTCACTTGGCCTAAAGTGATTTGTATGGTGGGTTCTTACTTAACCAAAAAGTGTTTCAAAAATCAAAACAATGGATTTTTAGTCAACTATGTATCATTACCTAATACATTGTAAAGCTATATTAGCTCACTCATCATCATGATATATATCAGGCTAATCATTCATCATGAGCTATATCAGTCTCACCCATCAATATTAATAATTTCAAAGTATTGTATCATGAATAAAAAATTTATAACCTAGTACTATTTAGTATAAACCCACTAAAAAATCCATTATTCTCTAATAAATTAGTCAATTCGTAAAAAAATCAGGTTCAATGATTATATATTTGAAAGAATCATAATAAATCAAGAAAAGAATAAGTATGGTATCATTACAATATATCCCTAATAAAGAATAAGGAAAATTAAGGGTTGTTGTAGATTATTAAAAAATACCATTAATATATCATTAAAAACATTATTTTGGAAAAAAACCTTTCCACATTGAAAATCAGTTTAAAATTTTAAAAATTTCTAGAACATTAGGGGAAAAAATCTCTAAAACTAACCACGGAAATTTATAAAGTGAGAATAAAATCATTGAGTGGTCGTGATGGTGGGAAGTTTTGTTCATGTCGTAATATTTAAAAAAATATTATTTTCACTCCTAAGTAAAAATTACTTTTTTTAGAAAATGACAAGAATATTCTTCCCAAAACTTTTAAAAAAAGTCAATCAAGTGAAAAAATGACTTCAAAAAATCATTAAATAGTATTAAAAAACATTATTTTACAATTATTAGAAATCATGGATGTGGAAGAAAAATGTTTTTCTAATTTAAAGATGAAAAATAAGGTGTTATTTTATTAAACAAATTCTAAACTACATGTAGTGATAAAGAGATAAAAATGTTACTCAAACATCATAATTCTAGAAATATCTAGAGTAGAATAAAAAATATATTTTTAAATTATAATATCCATATAATTTCTTTAAATTTATATTTATCATTTACAATCCATAAAAGAAATTTTATTTTAACAAAAGTCCTTACTGCTTTGGTATGTTTTCATTTATTACCCCTATAAAAGAAATAACATCAAATGAATCATTAAATTCCATGAAAATGTGGATATTAATGATACATCATATCAAAGGGACATTATATACAACTCGTAAAATAATATTGGTGTATAAAATGTCACCCAAATAAGATAATTTGATATGATATACCCTTACCACTTGGTGACATTCAATTCAAATCCTATTGGTTTAAATAATCTGAATTGTAACTTTAAATACCATGAATTAAGAAAAATTCATGATATAACATGTCAAAAGGGTATTATATACACCAATTAATCATAAAAATGTGCATGAAATAAAAAAATATATCAACAAACAATATTGAGATGACTAATCCTTAAAATATCAAATCATTGAAGTTAGAATTAATAAACGAAGTGATTAAATGTAAAAATGGTAAAACCACAAAAATGAAGTTGAAATAAAAAATAAAATCTAAGAACATTTAAAAAATAACATTCTCATAAATTAGTCACTAAATAATAATTATAACTCAATTAATGAAAAAATAGTGAAGAAACTAATTATCTTGAGTTGAGACTTCCCATTTATGTTCTTTATTTTTTCTTCTTCGGACAATCTCCTATGTTTTTCTTCGTATATCATATAGTGTTGATATTATAAAAAAATAATACATCTAGGATGTTTTAGAGTATTTTAGGAAGGTATTTGGGTTGGTCTTGGTTGAACTATAGTTCTCAAAAGGTATTAGTAAGAGAGGATAGGAGGTGTCCTTTTATAAGGGGCGGGGGCACTCTTGGAATTTATTAAATTATTAAATTAATATAAATAATTTTTTTGGGAAAAATGGTATGAATTTTAGATATTTAAAATATAGGGGTAATATCGGTTGAAATATAATCACCCAAAAAATTTTGAATAAGGTTTGATGATATTCTCACCATTATCTCTTTGTTTTAACACCTCGTTAACCTTTTCAATGATTACCATGATATCAATGTTTTTTATACTTTAGGGGTCAAGAAATTTACTATAATATGAAAAGTGACCTATAAATGGACAATGGTTGATATTATCTACCATATTCCATTCATTTGTCCAAAGAGAAATTTATTTTTAATTTTAAATCCTTTAATAAAATATTTTTTGTTATAAAATATCATTGATGCCATTTTTTAACAATTTATTTAATTTTACTTTAAAGTCATAAAGATAAAAATATAATTCGAATATAATAAATTTTACGACCACTATTAAATTATTATTAATAATAATTTGTTTGGCGTCATAATTTATAAAAAATAAATTACATTAAAAGTTTTCAAAATTAGTTTCTGTGATTTTTCCATTCTTTTCACAAACACTAATTCAGAATTGTATAATCATTTAAGGTAACTATATAATCGATAAAAATTAAGAAAAAATTACCCAAAAATAATAATTTCATTATTCTCAAAATAACCTTTAATATTCATTCTTAACTTATTTTTACCCTAATGTGAACATATAAGAGAAATTTAAAAGCAAGTGAGTGATATTTTATATTTCTCTTTACATAAAAAAATATAAATGACAAAATAAAATATAAAAGGAAAAAAGGACATATTATTAAATTTTTTATTCCTATTTATGAAATAAACTCTTCTAATGGATTAAATTTAATTAATTGAATGAATTTCAAGTCTTCTCACATTATATTTTACCCTAATTGACACATTTTACCTTTACTGTGGTGACAAATATTTACTATAGTAACTATTCATAAAGACAATAAGTAAAAGGAAACTATTTAAAAAAATTTAAATTCACGATTCCAAATATAGAATCTATTTTTCAATATTAAATTTTTATAAATTATAAAAATTAATTTTACATAAAAACACAAAATGTTATGCAAAATGATTTTTAGAAAAATGTGCTTTTAAGACCAAAAAAGAACTTATATAGAAATCATGTATAAGTATGATTAAAATGTAATTAACTATATTATATATAATTAAATGAAATTTTTCATACTTTAAAATCAAATTCAAAAAATAATGGGATTTTTTAATGAAAAGTAATAATATTTTTATAAAATATTATTTTTTCACCTTTTAATTCAAAATCAATCTTTTGAGAAAAATCCCAAAATTTCACCTTAAGATAATTTGGATATGATTATTTAAAAAAGATATCATTTTGAATCAAAAAATATTTTTAAAAGTGGTATAAATTAGTAACAATATTTTCACACAAAAATAAATAGAAAACATATTTGAAGAAAATTTATTTTTTGATGCATAAAATGACTAATGAAAATTGAGTACATATTTATTATGTATTAATCAATAGATTTACATTATATAAAAAATTTATATAATTTTTTCATAATGTGGTTATTATTATTCATACTTTCTAATTTAATGTCTAGGTAATAAAGGTCACATTTAAATAATAATATTTTTATATTCTATCATAATTCTCTTATATCTCTATGTTGTGTGTTAAGGAATATATAGTAGAAAGTGCTATTTTAAAATCATCATGTATTACATCCCGCCCCCATAATATATTTTGACAATAAGATTTTAACTTTTTCATTCCCAAATGTTTCATTTGTTGTCAAGGAGTCAATATATGAGATTTAAGATAAAGTGGTGGTGCCTGGAGAATTATTATGGATTCATTTTACAGAATTGGATGTCATGATTGGACAATTATCCATGTGTAAATATGATGATTTTTTAAGTGATATAAAATATCAATGAAACACACAAAGTATTTTTCTCATTGTTTACCACAAGTGATGGTCACACAAAAATTTTATTTATTAGTGCATGATCAATTAATTTAAATACAATTAAATATTAAATTACATGATGTTAAGAAGAATAATAAAGGCTATTTCATGAAGGGAAATTAAGAAGAAGTTGTATTGTAATTATACTTGAGGATAGATTTTTATTTCATTTGATACATAGATTTATTCAATATTATTTATATTGATGGTGTTACTAAAAAATGGGACAACCAACAGCCCTTCCTTAGCTAGATAGACTGACGGGTTATGGAAGATCTAGAGGTAAACTACTCCCAAGGGAACCAGACTAGAAAATACCATAGGTATCCATGGAGCATGCCCATGTATAAGTCCTATATAGAGATCATAGAGGAGCATTAGAGGCACCATCGTGTAGGGAGGGATGAGATTAGGAATAACTAGATCATGATTGTACTAGAGGGTTTAAATATTTATGGATGCTAAGTATTAGCTTTTGATCATTTTGATGAGTCCCCAATGAGTGCTAAGTCTGACGTGGGAATCAGAAACCTGATGTACACTTACGTCATCGTAAAAATATGGAAATCACCATGGTTATTTGATCCAGTAGATTTGAACCATACAGTCACGTGGGAAGAATTTTCCTCCTCATCCTTCGCTCATGGATTCTACATGTAGTCGGTTATCTACATTGATGAGTCACGAGGATTGTGGTTGAGGCCATAAATTTTTTGATATGAACACTTTTATCCCAAGTGATCTAGGAGAGATCCATTCATGTGTTGCGAACATGTTTTATGCCTGGACATGCATAACCATAAGGAAACCTGAGCTATTATGATCTTCAAATGAAGCTAATTTTTTTTAAAAAAAGGTGGAGCCTCGGTCAAAGACCAAGGTAGTATTTATTGCTCAAAAAAAAGGATTTACCAAAGTTTGTAAGACGGAATCTTATTACAATACTTATCATAAAAGGGGATTGAAACATCAGGAAACTCATCAAGTCAGGTAACATCCTGATTGACCCCTTTGTTGGCAAGACTATCAGCAACCATGTTCGCTTCACAGAACACATGTATGGCATTGTAATCGAGGTCCATGAGAGAATCAAGGCATTTCATCCATTTTGGGGTAAGCGGCCATGCGAGGTGCACCACCCCCTTCCAAATATCTTGAACAACAGTGGTTTAATCACATTCAATCCATATCTTGTTCCAACGCTTTTGTTTGGAAAAGTCCACCGCATGAGTAACACCCATGATTTCCGCTTCCAAAGTCGAGGTCGTGCCACATCCACTGAAGAAGCATCCAAGGCATCTGGCACGGGAGTCTCTAAAAATGGTACCACAACCTACTAGACCTGGGTTTCCTCTAGAGGTGCCATCGACATTCACTTTGATACATCCTGGAAGTGGATATTGCCAGAAGACCTCAAAGGTGCGTCGAGGTTTTCAATAAGATCCCACAATCCGAAGAGGGCGAAGAATCTCAAAATCACCAACAAATTTGTCACAATTATCTTTCTGAAGGGATGCAGCATCCTTGATGGAAATGAGAATACGCATTTTACCTGCATTGAGACTGAAAGAGCAATTATTATGACTGAAGTTATTTCTTTCATAACAGATCACATGTAGGAGTTCCGCCACTACGGTCAGAAAAAGATTCTTTATTTTCTTCGAAGAGTCCTAATTAACATAGAGCTGCAATTGGGAGTTGATAGTAGCAGGAATACACCATCTGAAACCAAAAATTTCAATAGTGAAATTCCAAAGAGCTGAAACTGTAGCACAAGACAAAAACAAATGGTTAGAATCCTCGCAATGTTGATTGCACATATGACATCTAGAGCAAAGGGGAATCCCAAAGGATTTAAGGAACACATCGGTGGGGACCCTATTATGGGAAACACGCCAAATATGTGTAAGTCTCAAGGTCGTGATCCAAGGTTTACTAAAGGCTTTTAACCAAACAAAATTAGAAACATTGTTGTTGAAATTGTTTTTGTAGAAACTTTTGGAGTCAAGGACTCCATTAAAAGAAGGTTCCCAAATGAAGAAATCATCTGTGTTAGAAAAATGATAGTTTTCAACGATGTGACTGATGTGATTTGGAAGGGATATGTTTTGGGAGTTAATAACATCCCTAATAGTGGAGTTAGTGTTGTCAGGAGAAGTGGTGGATGTCAACATTGAGATTAAGGGGACACCAGACCAGTTGTCCATCCAGAAATTCAAAGAGGAATCAGCACTAACCGTCCATCTAGAGTTATCCATGATATTGAGAGAAGAATTTCTAATGGAGGGACATATGGAAGAGGTGATGTGACCAAATTTTCCATTAAGAATCTTGGTAACAAATCTTTTCTTAAGGAATTCCATAGAATCAGAGTTGTTATGAATCAGATTCTAAGTCATATTCGCTTGAATAGATTCATTGAAAAGCTTAAGGTTCTTAATACCAAGACCACCATTGTCCCAAGGTTTGCAACAACTTACCCAAGAAATGGTGACAAGTTTTCTTTCAATCATACTACCTGACCAAACAAAAGTTTTAATGTAGGCATTGATTTTCTTGAGAATTATAGCAGGCCAATTGTAAACCATCATTGAGTAAACCATCGTGTAGACCACCGTAGATTTAACAAGACAAATTCTGCTAGCCATATAAAGATTTTTTCCCTTCCAACCTGAAAGCTGATTGGTAATTTGATCAACAATGTTTTGAAAATAGCTGGATTTTGGTCTTCCCCAAAAGATGGGAACACTCAGGTATGTGAAAGGAAAAAATCCTTCTTTGATTCCTAAATAATTAATGATGTGACTTTTTCTAGTGGGGGAAATGTTTTTCCAAAAGAAAACAAAGGATTTGTTCCAACTTATTGCTTAACTCGAAATGTCTTCATAATGAGACAGGGAACTTTTGAGGTTTTGGATATTCCTTTTATCACCCTTTAAAAATAAATTAATATCATCAGTATATAAAAGATAGGAAGGAACATTTAAATTTCTAGAATCCTAAATGGGATTAATATTGTTTTTATCTGAAAGGCTCAAAAGAAGTCTACTTATATAGTCTTCCGAAATAGAAAAAAGGATACTAGAAAGAGGATCACCTTGCCTAAATCCCTTGGTGCATTTAAAGATGCCTTTTGGGGTCCCATTGACAAGTATAGAAATTTAAGCCGAATTCAGTAAGGTGCGGATTACTTCAAGTATTCAAAGTGAAGAGCAGTGAGCCTGGGTATTCAGGGCATTAAATGAGATGTTTTACATATTTTAAACATAAATAAAATAGGACCTGAGTCCTTTGGGTATTTGTTTTACTACAATAATGATATGAAATTTTGTATTAAGTAGATGATACATGATATTTTGGGAATCTATTTTTTGATATCAATTATTAAATAGGTTTGATTTTCCTGCATTCACACATGATGGGCGAGCCATGGGAGATCACTTAACCACGTGAAGAAGAATAAATGAATACTCTTACCCATCAGTTTTTCATAAACATGAAGCCTCCACAAATTAAGGAAATATTTTCAATGAGAAATTAATACCCACATAAAAATGAGGTATTTTCAATGATAAAAGAATAAATTTAATACAAAAAAATAATGGGGTATTAAAAGATGATAAAATGAATAAAATACACATGATCATTCACTTATTCAAAGATGAAATCGTGTTTGTTTAAATTCTTTACACATATAATTACGGACTTAAATGATGGAATTTAAATAATTGAATTTATTGAGATTCACATGCATAATATTTTTATAAATATATGGATGTAGGTTATGGAATATATATAATAGGTTTCCTGATAATTTTGAGAATCCTTGCATCCATTTGGAAATAATAATTTTGAGGGTCAGCCAAATGTGGCTAATTCTTGAAGAAGGTGATTTCATGTACCCAAGAATTTAAAAAAGGAAAATTCAGATCATTAAAAATCTGAAAGGAGTTGTGAGGACCAATAATATTGATTAAGTAGTATATTATTGAACTTGATTATTTATATATAATGAATGTACATCCATCTTTCTGGTGGAGGAAGGATATATGTGACGATTTTTCTAGCACTAGATCAATTGAAGTAGAATCTAATATATAAGGTGTCTAATTATCTACTATAGGATTTTGATTTTTATTTCTAACCAATCAGAGAAGAAAATAAATTAGGGTGTCTAATCAGTTGTTGAGAGAGAAATTATGGTGTCTAACCTATTGTGTAACATGTTTTTTTAATTAGTTGTATTCACTTTTGGAGATAGTGAAGAGAATCCATGTTGAGGTGTTTGGCCATCATGGAATGGAGTAGTCCTTTTAATGTTGAACCTTCTAAATAGTGTGTATTACATTCTATTATTTTATTTCTACACAAAATTTAAGTAGGAGGGAAACTATTGAATGGATATAGAACCTTAAAAAGCTAAATAGGTTGAATTTAAATGGATAAAAGTTCATAAAATAAGGGTACCACTGATTTACCCCCCTCCTTATGCTCTACAACTTCTATCAAAGGGAGGTTACCTTTAAAGATCCATGAAGCTTTAATGATGTAATAAAAACTTATTTCAATGAGTTTATTACTATTATTTCAACAATGTACAATAGGGTAAAATGAAGAAGGGAAGAAATGGAAAGATGAAATTTGATTAATATTTTTCATCCCAATTCAGATATGAAATTAATATCTTTTCCTTTCATGAGAATAATAATACATCCCATATCTTGTGATCTGCAATTAAGAAACAATTTATACCTAGTTTTCTTATAATTTTAACCCTTTTTTGGAGAAAGAATGTAATATTTCAAACTATCACATCAATATGAGAAAATATTAGATTTTGGTGATGAAGATAAAACAACATCAAATTTTTATTCCATGGAATACCCATTCAGTGAAAAAAATATCAGTGGAGAATCAATTAGGAATTTTATTATTCAATGGTGATGGATTTTACCTTGGAAAATAAAAAAAATCAAGGGAATAAGAAGTGGCCTTGAATAAAAACTCAAAGGAAATGGGTCCCAAGATGAAGGAGAGAAGGGCTATGATATTATACATTTCCTGAGAGATTCTAAATAAAATGGCCATTGAAAATGTTTTGATGTTAGAAAATAAAGACATGAAAATAAAATATCCTGATAAGAATATGAAAACCTCCTAAGAAAAAATTATTATTTTTCCAAAATCTATCTCAACATGTATATAAACAAAGAGAAATAAAAATCTAAAATTTGGAAGTAAAGTTCTAACACATTAAAAATATAGAGATATAATTCCAAAAATTATTAAAGTACCAAAGTGTTTTTATTATGGATTATTTGGGAACATCCTGATTAGATGTTTCAAAACCAATAATCCAAAATATTTTAGAATAACTACATCATTTCAATCATCTCAAAAAATGAGAGACCAAATTAGGTATGACTGTTTTAGTAAATGTTTCATTTGTTCTAATCTCAGTCATATAGAAAAAAATTGAACAAGTAGGAATTCATGGAAGGGTAAATAATTAATTAGGAGAAACCCCACTCTTATGACTTATAAGTGAAAATATTATCATGGGAAAAGGTATATTAGTCTGTAAAACATACTTAATGTTTTGGGGAATAAGAATGATCCTCAAAAAAGGGTTTATCAAGGACCAAAATCTGAGCACTCAAACCAACACTGTTGATATAAAATAATAAAAATTTGGAAAGCGTTTTTTCCAAATGTGAAGAAGGGGGAAATATATTTCGAAAAAAGAAGAAGTTCATGTGGAAAAAAATATTTGCACAATATATGAAACATGTCATAAAATAGAAAGAACATCCCAATGTGAGATTAGAAATATGAATAAAAATGGATAATAGAAAACACTCACCTTTAATGTTTCCACTAAAAAATAATAGGTTAATCCTTATTCCCTGTGATTTATGTTTCTTGATCTTATATAAAGGGAATTTAAGGGGAAGGTTAAAGATTTCATTATAAGACAACATGATGAGTTATTTCATGGAGTTTAAATATTTTAAACTCTCTATGATAAAGAAGATGTGTGTATACCTTTAGGGAGATCGTTGATGAGTTTGGAGTATTCAAATGAACCAACCAAACCTATTTCCTAATTTTATTTATTAAGGGTGAGTTATTGACTTAGTAAAAGATAAGTCAAATGGGGTGTTTTTATTTTACACATGATCTTTTATTTTGTTTATCAATGTGTCTATTATTTTTCATTTCATTGAAAAATTTTCAATTTGGAAACTCATTAACTAAAAATTGATTAAACTCTCATCTTGATATCTCATGTCAACATGTATAATGGATAGATTAGACAAGCATGGTTATTTCACTTTTTTTATACACCATGTTATCCCATATATATGTATATTTGAGTATAAAATGGCTATTTACTAACTGTCATGTGATATCATCCATTTCATTACAAATTATGTGAAGATGTTTTATAGAAGATATATGATGATGAGAAGACCCCCACCCCCACCCCACCCCCCCACCACTCTTCCTTTTAATTTATTTTCAATAAGGGGAAGAATAATTGAAGTTTACATATATTGAATTTTATGGTGTGAAAAAATATTGAAAACAAAGTACAAGGGTGGATATTATTATGCCCAAGTCCTGCATCTGTTGTGATGAAGAAAATATGTGAGAGTGAAGATGAAGTGGTGATGCCTTGAGAATTTTTATTCATTGATTTTACAATATTTTATTTCACACTTGGAAAATTATCCATGTTTTCCTCTGATGATTTTTTAGGTGAACTCAAATATCAATGACATGTGCTAAATATTTTTCACATTATTTACACAAAGTGTTGGCCATGAAAAAATTAGTTTATTAATTCATGGGGAATTAACTTGAAGACCATGAAATAATAAATATAATGATGTAAAGAATAATAATAAAGGGTGTTACATGGAGGGGAGTTGATAGGATGTTGAATTGGAATTATAATTATGTATTTATTTGTTTTCCATTTGATACCTATATTTATTTTAAGTTATTTATATTGATGGTGTTACTAAAAAAGGGTACAACCAATAGCCATGTCCTATCCTTCTTGATAGAGGGGTTATACAGGACCCATAAGTCATCATTTCCCAAGAAAACTGACATATTAAAGAATGTAGGAGACCATGAAGTGGTCTAATGTATAAGTCCTATGTAAATTGTATAGAGGAGTAGCCACAGAGCCACCGTATTGGGCGATAGGGGGGAAGTAAGAACTGGTATGGGGCATTACCATAGGGTTTGGGATTTCTAGCTGTTAAGTTGAAGATGTTGACTATTATACCATGTACTAAATGTGTGATAAGTCAATTTTGGGACATATAAGAACATTTTACTTTATCCAAGTCATAAAAATGAATAGAACCACGGTCCTTCATTCTAGCATATTTGGGATGTCCAATTACGTAGGATGTGTATTCTTCCACCTCCTTTGCTAGAGTTTGTTTTTCATATAGCAGGTTATGAACCTTTGATGAGTCATGAAGGTCATGTTCAAGACCACATAAAAGTTTAAGATGGACTCTTTGATCCCTAGTGATCCTGGTGAGATCTATGCATGTGTTGCAAACATGTTTCATGCATGGACATTTATAAACCAAATGAACCTGAGTCATGATCATCTTTGGATGAATCTAAGTTCTTGTATGATGAAAGAAGTGATATTTAGGCATATATTATATTGAAATAGAAAGAAGTTTAAAATTCATGATTTACAAAAAGTATAAGAACGAGGAACTTCATCCTTGATTGATTTTCAAGAGGTCGTGTGATGTTTTAATGCCATGTGAAGAATATAGAGAACCTGATTCCTTCAAGTATTCAAAGTGAAGAAAAGAGAGCCCAAGTCATCAAGACTTTAAATTAAATTGTTTATTTATTTATAATGTGAAGAAAATAATACCTGATTCCTTCAGGTATTTTTGATACTATAATAATTTTATGTTATTCCACATGAAGAAGATGATAATTGATTCATTATACATCTATTTTTTAATATAAAGTGTTAAATAGGTTTGAGTTGCATGAATGAATGCATAGATACATTATGGGTGAGTAATAGGTGATCACTTAGCCGTGTGAAGAAGAAGAAATGAATACCCATATCCTTTGGGTATTAATAAATATGAATTCTCCATGAATGAAGTAATTATTTATAATTAGAAATTAATACCTATATAAAAATTGGCTATTTAAAACGATATAGTAAGAAATTAAATAACATAAAATAATGGGATATTAAAATATGAGTAAATGAATATAATACTCATGATCATTTGGGTATTAATATTTGAAGAAGAAGGGAATTCAAATGTCCTTAAATTCTTAACACATTTAATTGATGATTTAAATGAAGGAATTTAAATCATAGAATTTATTTAGATTCACATGAACAATATTATTGTGTAAATATGTGCACTCGGGAGATGAAATATAAATACCAAATTAAAAAATAATTTTTTTAATCCTTGATTCCATTTAGCATGAAGAATTTTGAGGGTGGGATAATGATGGGTTATTCAGGAAGAATGTTATTCCATCCACTAAAGAATTTTATAAAGAATAATTTATATAATCTAATATTTGAAAGAAGTTTCATGGACCAAAAATATTGACTAATTAATATATTGAATTACATAAAGATTTGTCCACAAGTAAGGGTAACATATATTTCATGTAGAGGTAGAATATCTGTGAAGATCTTTCAAGAACTGGGTCAGTGAAATAGGAAGCTTGTATTTGGGATGTATAACCAGCTACTAGAGTCTTGTGATTGGGGTGTCTAACCAATCCGATAATAAGCATAGTTGGAGTGTCTAACCATCTATTAAAAGAGGAATTTGGGTGTGAAAACACTTTTTGAACTGAAGTGTATAACTAGTGGTATTCACTTGTGAATATAGTGAAGAGAATCCATGTTGGGGTGTTTAACCAACATGGTAAGGATTATACCTTTAATTGTCGATCCTTGTAGATACTTGTGTGTTTCCCTCTCTTATTTCTCTACTACACATGAAGTGATTTTGAGAGAAAATATTTAGTGGATCAAGAAACTTATAAAGTTCAAGACTCTGAATTTAAATAGATATAAATTCATTAAATAATGGAACAAATTATTCACCCCCCCCCCTCAGTGGAACATAACTGTTCCTTGGCCTCTATAAACATGATCTCAGAAATAAATTTTTTAACATTTGAAAAATGATTTTTTTTAAACCCACAACATAAAAGGGTTCATAAAAATTTATTTTAAAACTGATATGGAAAATAGTAATTTCACCTGAAATAACTTAATAATGGTTATCAAATTAGAGAACATTATTCTGAAGTAAAAATATAGACCTGGAGGAAAAACGTAATATCAAAAAAATTAATGGAGAGTGATAGATAAAATTTTTCACAATAAAGTGAATGGTCATTCGAAATTAAATTTCCATAAAACCATAAATAAATTAGGAGTGAAAATTAACATCAATTCGTTATAAATGAAGGTAATATGAAAAAACAAATTAATTAAATATCCTTTTCTTATATTTGAGTAATTACTTTACTATATAAACCCAGAAGATAATGAAATATACTTTATTTATTTTTTTCAAATCTATAAAAAAAAATTAATCCATTCATTGTGTGTTTCTATCAGTTTAAACCTTGATTTAATATTTTACTCCATGCTATGAGTATTCAAGATTAATTTTCCATTCTTGAGGTAGTAAAATCAACTTTTAATAGATCATACAATCTTCAAAAGGATAAAACGTATTTCCTCTTATCTTAAGATGATAAATAAAATAGAAATGTATAGAAAATGAAAATAAAATGTATAAACATTCATATGAATAAATAATAAACTAAAATCCATATTTCAATAATAACACGAAAGGATAAATGTAGATAATTCCATAAATAAGCAACCCTATATCCCAATTATCCTCAATATCTTCAATATTAATGAATTTTTTAACTAAAAAGGATGTATCATACCTTTTAGCTTACAACCCCAAAAATGTAATATAATTGTTCATAAATAATCCTTCATGTTAAACCCATGGGCTACAGATAACTCAACCTAATATAACATCTCCCAAAATATCATTAATCACCTAAAAAACCGATCACTTAAAACCTAAAAAGGGGTATTGATGTCTTCAAATTATGATAAATGTTAAACTTATAAACCCATGATAGTACCAAAAACTCTTAAGTTAACCTCACATGAAAATATCATCATCTAAAAATATATCTAAACCCTAATCTAATACCTACTATAATATCCCCAAACTCAAACTCCCATATCAAGTGATAAAAACATAATATGTACATTTTATGCTTTGATAACAATAAATGTAGAAAAATTTCAAATATCTCAAAACATCAAAAATAAAACGGAAATATTGTATCAATTATATAAGATGTAAATTTTAGCTTTAAATTTATAGAGAATTGTAAAATACTCTAACATAACAACACCCATGTCTTTAAGTGGTCATTTTTTCACTATGCCCAACTATAATTATTCTATAGAAATATCTCCGATAAAATTCTTCTCAAATGAATCTTTTCTAAACACAATTCATCTAAAATTAATCTTTATAAACTAGGAAAATGTAAAATAAAATAAGGGTGGCGTAAAACACTTAGTAAGATTATAAAAAACCATTAATAATTTAATTTCATCAATGATCATACTATGAGAATAGGTGTATGATGACATTATCAATGTTCATTAGTCTAACATAAGCGAATTCAAACCCATTAAAACCTGGATCATAAAATATGACACATGGTATAATTATTTAACAAAATACATGATTCATATGATTCAAAAATCATGATCCATGTGAAAATAATCCTTAATAAAGATATATATTCGAATTCGATTAAATCATATAGAAAACCTCTTGGTAACTTTGAATATCATTTTTATATCACTCTTACAATCACTATTGTAAAAGGAATAACCTACTCGGTAAATTCCAATCATATCTTAAGAGAAACCAATAATAGTTCAACTCCATCCCATTACCAAATGCATTAGTGATTTATATCAGGATTACCAATCATCATGAGATATATTGCACTCACCAATCATTATCAATAATATCTAAGTATCATTTCATGAATAAAATAATTATAATCTTTCACAATTCAACATAACACCTTTGAAAAAAAACCATCATTCCATTATATCTTGTTTAAATTATAAGGATCCAATCCCTATTATCCTAGAGTCAGTGGTTATTTTTTTACATTAACATATAATACAAGAAATCAAATCTTAATGGGCTGAATAGTTTAGTATTCTTGGTAAAGTAGATATACATATGAAGTTTATATTACATTTTAACATCAAATACACAAAGTATTTTTTTTTGATAACACCATTATTTCCCTTAGATTAACCATGCATGTCAAACATGTATCACTTCCTTGTATGTTGGGGTAAATAGAACAGAAGAAAGGGGTGAGCTCAAATTCTTAATAAGAGTTATGTATATTGGAAGATGTGAGTAAATAATGAGTAAAAATTTTGTAAAGGTAAATAAATAAAACACATAACAATAAATAAATAACATGAGCATAATATCTCATGAAATAATTATGATCCAATAATTCAATTAAAATAATGACATGAGAATTAAACTTAACCATGTATATTCTAATAATAGAATAATCACATGGGATATCAATAACTAATCTCATAATGTGGGAATTCATAATTTGGGACTTTATAAACATACCTTCACAGCTTTGTCTAAGACACCATAAATAAATGGGTAAGACCCCATCCAATACCCAAACTATCTTTCCTCATGAGGCCTACCGATGCATCCAAAGGCTATAGTAGGCCCAACCCATCACTTTCTAAGTTCCAATAATATCTCATATTAAAGGGGTGAACATAATAAACATAAAAATTCATATTTAAACTAGAAAAATTGTGAATTCTTTCCTCATTCAATAAACCTAATCATAAACCATCCAGAGAAATATGTTGAATTGTATCAAAATAACACATCTATAACTGAACTCATCATAAACCAACCATAAAAATAATAATGATGTTATTAATAAAAATTTGTTATACTATATCATTAGTAAATTATAGTTTTTATTCCATTGATGAATAAAAATAACTTTAAAATCATTCTTGATGAAAAAATCAATTTTTTCTTTAAAATTAATTTTTTAAAAATAAAATTTCACAAAAAATAATATAAATTATTTTCTTAGAAAATAACATTTGAAAATTATAATTTTTTAAAAAAGAATTCATTTTTCATGATGGATGTAAATTATATTTAAAAAATACACTTTAAAGAAATATTCCTTTCAGTTTTTCAGTAAAACCCAAATGGGCATTGTTTTGACAATGACATATAGATTCCATTCAAATAATATTGTATTAAGTATAAATATAACGTCAAACAATCATTGTAAAATATTAAAAACATTTTTGGAAGAGTTTATAAAAAACATGGCAATGGAAGAGAGATGTTCCCATATAGACACATAAACATAAACAATCCTGAATAATGATGAGATTGGGAAATAAACCCTTACCTTAGGTTTGATTTGCTTCATACGTGTATGAACCTCGTGTATAGTGATTTTAAACGTATTATTAAATTTTAATATAATCATATTAATTTTGTTAAATAATATATTACTCCCTTATAACATTTTTCACATCCTCTATTAATAATATTTTATTCATTTCAATGTTCCGAGTGTTAATTTCCTTGTTTTATCATGATTGTTTTGTCTTCAAATTCATGGTTCTCTTTGATAGAATATAGATCTAATATATAAAAACTAATATTAGTGTCATAAATATCATATTTAATCATTCAATAAATTTTGATATCCATTCATTAATTTTGGACATAGAAAATGAATCATATCACTTCGTGTAGACGGTAAATCGTACTTACGCACGAGTGGTGTTGTCATGTCTAAATGGTGGAAAGGGTAAGAAAGTTCATGATATATTAATTATCTATGATCAATATCATTTCATAATTATGATTTATATCCATTATTTCAATCATTATATTCATATAAGTGGGGATGAAAAAAAAATTACACCGCTATGTAGACACGGTAAGCCCTATGTACACACATGTGGGGATTTCATTTTCATAGGATGGAAAAATGTAGAATATAGTTTTTAAAAAATCATAATAAAATACTTACATATATATTATTTTAGATTTATTTTTTTAGGACTGAAAAAACACATGAATGTAATGTAGAATAATAAATGAACTTGAATGGTTTAGTAAACATGATTACTTCTTCTTTGGTATACTTCCTTTGAATATCTTCTTAAGGGATGTACGGTTGGATATTCTGGAAGGTCATGACCTCCATAACATGGTTAAGGATTTTTTTTAAGATAAATATTCAGCATTTTTTAAGGTATAAGGCTCAAAGTGGTGTGAAGAACTGAGGGAGGAAGTGCCCTTTTATAATTGAGTTGAGGGGAACTTTTGGAAACTCTAAGAATATTAAATTAATATAAATCAATTTTCAATTAAAAATGTCTCTAAAATGAGTTATTTATAAGATAAGATTGTTATGGGTAAAGTTACTCTCATATAATTATTTATAGAAAATTTTAGGTCACATTCATACCCTTATCATTAATTTTAACTCTAATTTAACCCTTTTAACTCTTTCTTTAACAACATTAACTTTACTCTTTAAGGGTCAATATTATTACAATAAAATGAAAAAATATCCATAAATGAATCATGGATGATTTCCTAAACCACATCCTTATAATATTTATGAATTTAATAATTTTAAGATATTTATATCATTTAATAAAATATAATTTATTTTAAATTATTATTAAAGTCAATGTTGAAACTATTCAATGCTTGGACTTTTAAAAATATCAATATAAAAATATAATTTTGAAAAAAATACATCCCTAGTTTTTCAAGGTCATAAAAAAATATTTTATGACATTAATTATCTATATTGTATTTATTTTAATGTTTTTAATATTATTTATTTTATTTTTTTTGATTAATTAAATAATTACTATATTAGTGTTGTGCAAGAATTTTAGGAAATTATGTCATGACTATAATTGAAAAATAAATTACCATGATGAATATAATTTTTTAAAATTTAAATATAATATTTAATGTTGTAGATATCTTCTTGGATAACACCATATAAAAATGTTTGTAGTTATTAAAATCATGAATGATAGATCTTTGACTTTTATTTAAATAAAATATTATAAGGGTCATAATCAATTCCTACTAGAAAAAATAGTCATATATCAGAACTATGAATGACTCTAGATAGAAATAACTCATGAAATAAAATTATTGAATGTGTTAAGGTCATTTTATATTCCTTTAAATTTTATTTTTAACCTATATTAACAAATTTACCCTTCACCTTGGTAACAAAAATTATTAATTTTACTATTACTACTAGCCAAAAATAAAAGGGGCTAATTTACTAAATTTTGACCTCCTGATTAAAAATATGGAATCCATTTTTAAAAATTCAAAACAATTGAAATTTAAAATTATACAGTCAAAATGCAATGAAAAGAGATTTTCAGGGAAAAAATTGTTTTTAAGGCCAAAAATGTATTTATAACAAAATAAGGTTTGATTTTTTTTAAAAAAAATTAATTAGATTATATATAACTAAATAATACTTATGTTACTTATATATAAATTTTAAATATTTAAATTAATTTTTAATACAATGAAAATGATAGCTTTATAGAAATCTGTATTTTTCACTATTCACTGAAAAATTAATCTTTTCATAAAATTATCAAAAATTCATCCTAAGAAATTTTTCAGATGCTGAATCCAAAAGTGAAATTAATTTTTTCATATTAATTTTTTAAAACATCCACAAATTAATTATAATATTCACTCATAAATTTAATGAAAATCCATTTTTGAAGAAAACATATTTTTGAAAAATAAAATGACTTAACTATAAATAAAGTTCTTATTAACCAAGAATGAATTGGTATATTAAGAATAAGTATGAAAATTGTATATTTCAAAATGTTGGAAATATTATTCATTCCTTCTAATTTATTGGCTCGTTTATAATGATCACATAACAGTATTTCATTGTTGGTTCAAGATAATAATTGCATACAACATAAACTGTTTAAGACATTAAATTAATATAAATTGAGACATATCATAAAATCCTGGGATGATATATTTTCCCCACCTTAAATAAATTGCATCCTCCCAATTTGAAATTATAGTTCAAAAATCAATGTTTCATATTCAAACATTCTTGTATATATATCTCACATTGTAAAAAGGGTTAATAAACATCCTCATAAAAAATAGAATAGAAAATGCTAACACCACCAAAAAACAAGGATTCTAAATAAAATATCATTATAGGGAAGTGAATGTATAAACATGGAAGATAAATATAAATATCAAGTTATTATATATATTAATATATTACTTGATCATGATGAAGTTATCCATCACAAAACTGTGAATCTGTGATGAGTTCAAAGTCCACTTATTCCTTGGTAAGAAAAGTAAATGGCTATAATTTTTGTTAAAAAAATGATTTTCCTAGAGTTTAAGAAGTAGTTCAAAATCTAGATAAATCACTCAATAATTAAACTTACTTGATCTATAAGCATAATCTCATCCTTTAGTTTTGCATTGATCTCATTCCACATCAAATATTAAGATAGGAAATGGATATTCAACATTAATTTTTCATGCCCGAAGCCCTTTTTAATTAATCATATGATCCAAAATTCATTCTTTTAGCCTCTAAATATTTACTGTAGCCAAAATGGTTATCAAAGTTTATCAAATATGATAAATCATACATTAACTTCAAATACTAATATCCAAAGTTCAACTTAGTCCATTCCATAAGTAATAGTAACCTTAAGACTCATCATAAATACATATTTCCAATTTCAAAGTACGATAAATTAGAATTAAGGTCACCAAATTTCCAAAATCCACAAAACATTAGATTCCCCCAACAACATAATGTCTCTCTTATTTCCACATACTAAATATATGAATACTTTGATCACCTTAAAAACTTAATGACAACATGAAATCTTCCAAATTCTTAAAGTGGAAGTATTACACTAAAATACTTATATATCTCATGATTCTTATAATCATAATATCATTGGTAAAATAATTTTTATCGAAATTATAGAATCTAAAAAAACAAATACATTAATAAATCCACTTTGATAGTAATAATATCATAATATTGACCTTGATCCCTTTGATACTTCTATTATATATTCCATTAACGCTTGGGAAAATGGTTTGTGTAATACCTAATCTCTTTACCGTTGAATCTTTGGGCATTGGATTCTTCTTTATTTCCCTTAAAATCACAAGGGTGGTGGAATTTCTATCCATATTTCTAGAAAAACCCTCATTACCTTTAAGTTTGTATGGGGGATTTTATTTCCACAATTATCACATGTGGGAAAATATTTCTTTAATTTATTCTCCTTATCCATTTTTTCACTCTTTTCTTCTACTTCCCTTTAATTCCTTCAGAACCAAAAGGCTTAGATAATTATTTCTCTTTTTTGATAACACAGGATATTATATCCTCATATGATGAAAATGTTTGGGACACCAATTCCCCTCAAATGATGGGTTTATTCCCATTAAATAAACAACCATTATTATACATTGGATTACATGAATAGTTTTTTACATTACTGGATAACCTTATAAATACAAATTTATACTTAGAAACATTTTATTCATTCTTTTGTCTCGAAATAAAAAAATTATCTCTGTATCTGCTCGTTGTTATCAAGTAAAAACTTTTCCAAGAAAATTTCCTTTAAATCCTTCCATTATATGCTTTATATTTCTTCAATGTCCTTAGTTTTTAGAATAATTGACCACTATTGATCTACATACCCTAATTGATGATAAAATGCCCTGAAAACGTTCTCATTTTAATTACTTACCAAGGAAATAAATATATTTTCTATGGAACATATCCATTTCTTAGATACAAATGGATTGAAAGTTATAATTAATTATGGATGTTATTATTGCATGAAGTGGTCTATCATTGTGTTACCACACTATAGGCCAGTAGGTTGCTCCATACGGATGAGGTTATTACTCATTACCCGAGTTAGTTATACAAATATAGTAATAATTTGTTCTCTTTAGTTGTAGATCCTTCTCTAGTTGCACCTATATCTCCAACTTATTTATCTTCTCCTGGAGAAGAATATGCATATAGATTACATGCATTGAGACCATACTCATTAATTCCATGATGATCCATTTATAATTAATGGAATACACTACATTATATCATAACATTGTGAAACACAATGTATAATCTCAAAACAACTTAACATTAATTGAAAATTTAGGTATAAATAGTATCTAAATCATAATATTGGTTTCTTTAGGAGTATTTAGAAATTATATCATTGGTTTTTAATCTATAATCTATTCTTTTATAAATCTAGTTCCAAAGGTTTCTACTAAACTTTATATGATACCAATTGTATATACCCCAACACCAGTAGCCCAAAGTCAGTGGTGACTTTATTATATTGGCATAAGATACATGGAATTATGTCCTAAAGGGTATAATAGATTAGTTATCTTGGAAAACTAGGTAAATATATGAAATTCTAATTACATTTTAAACATAAAATAAATAACATATTATTTTAAAATATTGTTATTCAGCTTAGCTTAACCCAACATATAAAACAGAAAACACTTCCCAGTATCCTAGGGACAGTAAAACATAAGAAAATGGTGGGATCAAATGCTCGATAAGGGTTATGTAAAACGAAATCTATGGGTAAATAGGGTGTTATCAAAATAGAAATGTAAATAAATAAAACACATGAAATTTAATAAATAACTTGATCATAATATGGCAGGAATAAATGATGATAAAATAATTTTACATAAATAATCACATGAAAATGAGACTAAACCCTGGATTTTTTAATAATAAAATAATCATATGGAATATTAATAACTAATATCATAATGATTGAATTCATAATTTGGGACATCATAAACATACCATCAAGGATTCATCCAAGAGACCATATATATATGAGTAAGACATCAGCCAATACCGAAACTATTTTTTCTCATGGCACTTGTTGATGCATCGAGGGGATATAGTGGGCTCCACCCATCAATTACTAAGTCCAATTCACCCCTCATATGAAATGGGCGAAACATAATCAAAATAAACATTTTTATTTAAGATATCATACAAAATTTAAATACTTCTCCATTCAAAAAACATAATCATAAACCATCTAGAGAAATATGGTTAATAGTATCAAAATAGAACATCCACAGTCATACATATACAAATCCATCCATATAAATAATATGGATAATATTAATAAAAAATATCACCAATGGATCATAAGTACATTATATGGTTAATGTAATTTATGAATAAAAATAAATTTAAAAACACTCTTGAGGAAAAAATCCTTTTTCACTTTGAAATTAACTTTAAAAAAATCACAAAACATTTTGAATATTATATAAATGAATAAAACCTATTTAATGTTATAAAATAATTTTAAAAACAATTCAATTTTCCTTAAGGATGAAAATTATTTTCATGTCATACATTTTAAAAAAAATATTACTTTCGGTTATTTCGTAAAAGACAAACGGGCATTGTTTTGAAAATGACATGTAGATTCCTTTTAAAAAATGGTAAAAGACAAAAAATGAATTTCAAAAATAATGTGATAATATTAAAAAAATGAAATTATAAAACATGGATATGGAATATAAATATTCCATAGTAGAGACTTAAATATAAAAAATCCTGAATATTGATGAGATTGTGAAATAAACCCTTACCTTATGTATGATTTATTTTGTACATGTCTGAAACTATTTTACAGTGATTTTAAAAATATTATTTTCTTATAAAAAATCATAATAATATTTATGATATTATATATGATCCCCTTATAATAATTTTTTACTCTTTTGTTAATAATATTTTCTTCATATCACTGTTTCTGGTGTTAATTGTCTTGTTTTTACATTCCTATTTTTTATTGAAGGTACTGATTATCTTTAATATGAAATAGATCCAAAATATATAGAAAATTATTAATTCCATTAATATCATATTTAAAAATTAAAATCATTTTTAGAACCATTCTTAAATGTTGAACACATAAAATTAATCACATCGCTTCGTGGAGACGGTAAGTCGTATATACACATGCGTGATGATATCATTTATAAATGGTTGAAAGGGTAAGAAAATTGTTTATATATTAATTTTAGATAATAAATATCATTTAATAATTATCATATATATCCATTATTTCCATCATTATACCCATCCAAGTAAAGTGGTGATGAAAAATGAATTACACCGCTATATGGAGACGGTAATTCATACGTGTGTATATGTGGTGGCTTCATTTTTCATAGGATTAATAAAAGGTATAATATGGTTGTTTCATAATCATAATAAAATTTCTTTATATATATATTATAAGATTTCCCGTATTTAAGTAGAGAATGAATACATGAAGAAGAATTATAAAAACAAATGAACTTGAATGAGTTGATAGACACGATTACCTCTTCTTCAGTGTACTTCCTTTAGATCTCTTATCAAGGGATGTAGGGTAGGTATTTTTGGAATAATATGACCTTAATAACTTGTATAAATATGTTGGTATGAGATATTGGTAGTTTTTTTGGTCTAGAAAGTAAAAAAGTGGTGTTAATATGTGAGGGAGGAGGTGATCTTTTATAATTAAGGTGATTGGTACTTTCGGAAACTCTCAAAATTTTAAATTCATATAAATTAATTTTCAACTAAAACTTGTTCAAAAGTAATATATTTTTAATATAATATGTATTTATTCTTAATTATTTCACCCAATAATTGTTTGTCAATTTTAGTTCACATTCTTGACCATATCATTTAGTTTTGACCCTAAATTAACCCTTTTACATCTTACCATGACAACATAGATTTTACCCTTTAAGGGCCAATATTTTTTCTATAAAATTCAAAAAACACTCATAAATAGATCATGAATGATATAATATCTTATTAATTGGAGTAATTTAGTTTTTTATAAATTTATTATCATTTAAAAAAGTATTATTTATTTTAAAATATCATTAATGTCAATTTTTACACTATTCATTACGTTGACATTTAAAAAACTAAATGTAACATTATAACTTTGGAAAAAGACTTTTAATACATCCATAATATTTCAAGGACATCTAAAAAATTTGTGTATTATATTATATATATCAAATTATATTTATTTTAATACTTTTAATACTATTTATTTGATTTTTTTATTAATAAAATAATTACTCCATCAGTATTGTGAATAAATTTAAGGTAATTATTTATTCACTAAAATTTAAAAATAAAATAACATGATGAATATAATTAATTTATATTTCAAAAAACCATTTATATTAAAAGATATATTCTGGATAACAATATATTAAATATTTTATAGTTATTAAAATCATGAATGTGACATATTTTCCTTTTCTTTAAATAAAATATCATAAGGGTCACAATGAATTATGAATGGAAATATATAGTCCTATATCCAATTATTGAATGATTATGGAAGAAAATAACTAATCTAATAAGTTTTGGTAATGTTTTAGTGTTATTTTATAGTCCTTTTCATCTTTTAACCTATATTTCCCAATATACTTTTTATCATGGTAACAAAATTTACGAAGGTTACTATTCATATTGGCCAAAAATAAAAATGAACTATTTACTAAATATGGATCCCGTGATTGATGATATTAAACCCATTTTTTAACATTCATAAAACATAATTTGAAGAATTAAATTTAAAATTAAACCATCAAAACACAATGAATATTAGCTTTTCGTAAAAAATGTGTTTTTAAGACCAAAAGTGTACTTATATCAAAATAAGGTATAGTTATTCTTTAAATGTAATTAACTATATTATAGATAACTTAAGTGTATTTATTTTAGTTTACTATAAATTTAAAATCTAAAAATTTCTTTTTAATTTAACGATAGTGAGAGCCTTATAAAAATCAGTATTTTTCATTATTCACTTAAAAATCCATCATTTCAAAAAATTATAAAAATTTAACCTTCAAAAAAATTTGAAATTATAAACACCAAAATTAAAGTAATATTTTAAAATAAATTTTATAAATCTGCCAATAATTAATTATAATATTCACTTATAAAATTCACGAAAAACATTTTTAAAGAAAACATATTTTTGAGGAATCAAATTACATTACTACAAATAAATTTCTTATTAACAAATAATTAATTTATAAATTTATAATTAGTAGTATAGTTATATATTTCATAATTTTATTAATACTATTCATTACATCAATTTTAATGGCTAGTTTATAATGGTCACATAAAAATATTTCATTGTTCATTCAAGCTTGGTTTTGTGTGCAACATTAACTATTGAACAAGTAATGATTTTAAAATAGTATCATATCGTAAAATAATGGGGTGTTACATAAATCATGGAAAATAAATGGGTTTTATGATAATGTATTTGAAACAATAATAATCCATTAAGAGAAATAATATAGATGGTAGCATTACAATATATGCTAGATGGATAATAAGTAGCATCATCTTTTGATTTCATTAATGAATAGAAATACCATTAAAATAGCATTTGAAACATTATTGAGGAAAATACACATTCCATGTTGAAAATAACTTTTAAAAACTAGAAATTTGCAGAACATTAGGAAAAATATTTTATTTTAAGATAAACTTGTAAATTTAAAATGTAGGATTCATACAACTAAGAGTTATAGTGATGGAAAATTTTATTCGTTTAGTAATCATTAAAACAGAGATTTTTGTCACACCTTATGTAAAAAGTACTTTATTCAAAAAATAACAAAGAAGATTCTTTTTAATCATTTTTGAAAAAATTCAAACATGGGTAAAAATTAATTTTAAAAATATTTTAATAATAAGTAATAAGATTATAAAAACCATTTTAATGAATATGTATATAAAATAAAAATATTTTCAGACCAAAATATGAGAAATAATATCATATTTTCATGAAAACATTTTCTAGACCATTTTGAGAAACAAAGAGAGGACAATTATACATAAACATAAAAATTATAGAAATATATAGAAGAGAAGAAAATAAATGGAGTTTAAAGTATAATATCCAAATAATTTCCCTCAATGTAAATTTATCAAAGCTCATACCCAAAATAAATTTTATTGTAATAGAAATCCTTTCTGCTTTGGTAAATTTTTAAACAAAACCGCCAAGAAAGAAATAATAAAAAATAATCTTTAATTACCATGAAAATAATTATATTCATGAGAACCATATAAAATGGTGAGTAGATACCTCATAAAATAAGATATGTGTATAACATAACATATGTAAAAAAGAAGAAAATTTGAGATGCTACACCCTTACCACATGGTAACTTTCAAGTCAAATCCCCATGGTTGAAATAATTTGAATTAAAACATTAAATACCATTAATTTAGAATAATTAATGACATAACATTAAAAAAATGTTATTATATGCACCTCATAAACATATATAGGTGAATAACATCAAACTAGTCTTAACAAAACATTATTGAAATGAATAATCCTTACAAGTATTGTATCATTGAAGTTATAAATAATCAATGAAGTGATTTTTTGTAACATTTGTAAAACCAAAAATAAGTACTGTAAATAAAATATAATATAATTAAATGTAATTTCGAAAATAATATTTTCATGAAACATTCATTAAAGTATTATTATAACTCAATGAATGTAAATTTAGTAAATAATCCCCTTACCTTGAGTCCAAACATTCCATGTATGTCCTTGGATTATTCTTATTTGAACAACCTCTTACAATATACAGCTGAATCCCTATAAGGTTGGTATTATACCAAAAAAAATACCTCTAAGACTCGGTAAAGGATGTTGTGAATGAATTTTGGTAGATATTGGTATAACTAGTGTGCTCAAAATATTTATGAAAAATAGGATCTGAGGTTTCCTTATATTAGCGAGGAGTGGGTCACTCTTGAAATTTCCTAAATTATTAAATTAATATAACTTTATTTTCAATTAAAATAGATAAAAAACACACATTTTTATTATATAATATAAAGAGTAATCTGTAACGACCCATCCTCGGGGCTCATGTCGTGACTACCCCAAACCCGCCTTCCATAGACCAGTGGCTGAGGACTAGCACCAAAGGCGTAAGTCTCGATAAGAAGGGAAGGCATTGCCTTTATATAAGTAAACAAACACAAAAGAGTACACAAGATAAAGTAAACACTAAGTAAACTGAGTAAAAAAGTAAGTGCTGGAAAGTAAATGGGCCGGTATACAAACCCAACTGAAAGTACAGTACAACTGAGAATGAAAGTACAACAGCTGAAAAGTAAAGCTGCAACAACCAAGTCGTCCTCCAACATTAACACCTGAAGGGTGGGTACAAATTGTCTCGTCGGCTCCTCGGGTCCGGCCGTCCACTCTGAGTACGTCCCTCCAAGTGGTCAACCACCAGGTACCATCCCGCTCCATAAGACTCCACCTCGATCAATGATGTCAGTTGTCTGCAACCAACACAATGTAGTGTGGGAATAGCCCGTGCAGGTGTGAGTATACGATACTCAGTAGGGACCCCGAGACTCCCAAAGGTCTCCCAGTATCCACAATGGAATAAACCACAATGGAATAATTCAAACACGAAGTATCAACCAACACTACTTAGGTATATTCCCATACATATACCTAAGTCATCAATTCCAGATCGGCTCTAACTCCCGAGCTGAAGTACAACCCAGTCCACATAGGAAAGCACAACCCATTACACACACGAAAGCAATTCAATCATATCGATGATAATGATTGAAAGTCAAGAATAAGCTCACACAGGTATACTACTCACGAAGAGGGGTGGAGATGACAGATGTAGCCTATGAATCTTCTCCCCTGCCGAACTCGTGTAGGATCCAAGTATAGAAGTCGTCGCTGCTGAAACTAGGTAGGATCCAAGTACAGTAACCCTTGCTGCTGAACCCACGTAGGATCCAAGTACAGTAACCATCGCTACCAAACCCACCTAAGATCCAAGTACAGTCGTCATCACTTCCAAACCCACAAAGGATCCAAGTACAGTCTTCCTCGCTGTCGATCCCACGTAGGATCCAAGTACAGTTGTCATCGTCGTCGTTGTCGTCGCCAGCTCTAGTGTTCCCGCACACAGCACGCTCGATTCCGGGAGGGTCCGCTACATGAGCCAAGGGAGTTGATACATAAACTATCACAAATTCTATCATTGATGTATCCCAAAGTTCCGTCTTGTCAATAGGAACTCAATGCAAAGTACGGCGAGTCAATCGGATGCCCAATCCAAGAGATATTGGCTTTTCTGTCCCAGGGGCCCAGTTAGAAATACGCTCGTTTCTAACTCGGTCGATATACAAAATCATCTAAAACTCACGTAGAGTATCCCAAAAGAACCGTATCATCAAAAAAGTCCCAATTCCACAGACGGCGCGTTGATTGGATGCGTGGTCCTTATGTTATTCAAGTTTAAGTGAATAAAGGGCCTCGTCCATTTAGCCTAGTGGGCTGACGGGTCTGGTTGACCCAGTTTGTCGGGTCAGACCCAGCAGGGGTGTCGGACCGGTCCGAAGAAAAACATATCTCAGGCTGAAGGGATGCAGATCATCCCAAAGTGGAACAGCCCGGTCCGATGTGGCAAGGCCCGGCCCGGCGGGGCGCGGCCCGGCCCAACCTGGTGTGACCCAGCTCAGCCGGGCCTGGCTCGGCTTGGCTGGCTCAGCCGGCAGGCCGAGCGTCTCGGCCGAAGCCGAGCGGGCTCCAGGGTGGGGGGGTCCCCAGGTCTTCTGCACCGGCGGCACCGCCCTTCCCCGAACAGGCTTTCTAGACCGGCCAGTCTTTTGTGGACATAGCCCGCATGGGCGAGTCGCCTTTCTCCAGTGTCGCGCCCTCCCAACGTCGTGGTCCAACTCCGCTCGGCTGGCTGACGGGCCGACCAGTTCCTCCGCCGAAGCAGCCCGTGTATCAGGATGCGGTTCTTTCCGCAGAACTGGCATGATGGCACCGATTCCCTTCGCCTCATTCTCGGCATGGTGCAACAGTGTTGTTCTTCCTTCGCCATCAATTGACAATTCTAAATTAATAAACGAGAACAACAGAGGGTTATCGGTCCGTGTTCGTTCGGCCTGCACCCCCGCGTAAAAAGATGGAAATCGTCCAAGGTAAATGACATGTACAATGACAATCAAAATCACAATTTTAATCCATTAAAATTGAACTTAAACCCTACCTCGGTAAAAAATAACAAACATCGGCATCATGGTTGACGGCTTCACGAGATGAATATTCGTAGATGTCGACAGAGAGCGTCCGAGGAGGAAACGACGTCTCCCCTTTTTTCACGGAGAGAATTTTGAAAGTCGTGACGTCATTGGCGAGTTCCTGCATTGGTGTCTCCTCCCTTGTCACTGAGGAATAAGAGGATGGAGAAATCGGGGTCTTCGAGTCGATGTTCTTCGTCAAAGAGTTGGCGTTCTTCATTGAGGAAGAAGTTCTTCAATAACACTAGTGTTATCCCAATTCCTCCTCACAGAAAAATTCTAACCAAAATAAAATAATACTTCTCCTTATTTTATTTTATTTTCCCATGCATTAAAAATTACGAAATTCAATTCCAAATCACATCATTAATTTAACCTTGAGATGTCTAATTAATTAGGTGATAGGTTGATAAGTTTAATGAGGGAGAGTGGGGAGAGGAAGAGTTACACATTTAAAGGATACAAAATTAATGGGGAGTTTCCAACATTAATCAAAGGAGTTTAAAGTGGGTTAAAGGGTTATGGAATGTGAAAAGGGTGGGGCTCCTGTGGGCCCCACCTCCCACATAACCACACATGGGAAGTTGGGTGGTTATGGGCCCCACCAACAACCTCCCATGGAAGAGTTTAACATCCAAGTATAATAAAACAAAATTGTGCACTATTTTATTTACTTCTTATTTAAACACCAAAATCAAACTTCTTCTCCCATGAAAATGCATCTACGGTAAAAGTCCTCTTATGAAAATACTAGTGCTGGGAGTTCATCGGTGCCCTCGAATTTAAAATCCGAGCATTGGTTCAAAAGATAAAAAATATCGCTCGTTCTTTTATTAAACGTACCCAAGCTAAACTTCGAAAATTGATTCTGAGCACACTGATCCACGGAATCAAGTGTCGTAAGAATCCACAGACTCGTAAAATTCAAATGTATTTAAGAAAAAAATTTCCTTGAAATTTTAGGATCTTTACATACTCCCACCTCATGGATTTACATCCCTGTAAAGCAACATCATAAACTAGGGAAACAAATTAAGGTATTGTGCACAAATCTGAGCCTCCCGCTCCCATGTGCTATCCAGAAGGTTCCAGTGATGCCACCGGATGCGCACTAGAGGAATCGATCGTCCATGGGGGACCCACTCCTGTCGATCCTCGATCTCCACTAGGACCTCCCCAAAATTCGTGACGTCATCGATGTCCATCTCCCTATGGTCGATGATATGCATCGAGTCGTGCATGTATCTCCTCAGCTGAGATATGTGGAAGACGTCATGAACCCGGTGCAACTGAGGTGGAAGGGCCAGGCAGAAATCCACCCCGCCTACCCTGCTGAGGACCTGGAAAGGTCCGATGAAGTGCGGAGATAAATTTTCGCCCCAGCCAAATCTCCATTATCCACGTCGAGGTGAGACCCATAAGAAAATGTGATTTCCATCCTCGAACTCCAGTGGTCTCCACCTCCTATCATCATAGGACTTCTGTTTACTATGTGCAGTCCTCATCCGCTCTTGGATGATCTGCACCTTCTCCATCATAGCCTGGACCATCTCTGGTCCTGCAAGTGCTGACTCCCTAGGGTCAGTCCAGCACAAAGGTGATCTTCATGGTCGTCCATATAGTGCCTCGTATGGTGCCATCCCGATGGTGGAGTGGTAGTTATTGTTGTACACAAACTCCACCAAGGGTAGGTGATCCTCCTAGCTATGACCAAAGTCAAGGACACATGCAAGAAGCATTCCCTTGAGTGTCTGAATGGTCCTCTCAGTCTGGCCATCCGTCTGAGGGTGAAAGGTGATGCTTAGGCGTAGGTGCGTCCCAAACGCCTCCTGCAACCCCTTCCAATGTCGGGAAGTAAAGTGAGCATCTTGATCGGAGATTATAGAATATGGAACACCATTAAGTTGTATGATCTCCTGAACATAGAGGCATCCCAAGCTCTCCACTGAGCCCTACTCTCTAATAGGTAGGAAGTGGGCCGACTTGGTGAGTCAGTCGACAATCACCCAGATGGAGTCTTGTACTCTGGAAGTATTTAGAAGCCCCGTCACGAAATCCATGGATATCTCGTCCCACATCCACTCCGGGACCTCTAAGGGATGCACCAAGCCTACAAGTACCTGGTGCTCTTCCTTCACCTGCTGGCAGGTGAGGCATCGTGAAACGAACTCTGCCACAGCCTTCTTCATACCTGGCCACCAGTTCTGTCGTCTGAGATCCTGGTACATCTTCACCACTCCTAGATGTACCGCCAAAGGGAAGGTGTGAAACTCCCTCAGCACCTCCTCCTGTAATGTAGCTCATACCATGGTACGTCCCCTAAAAAGGATGATGTGCTCTCCTCATATAGAAAATCCATCAGGTTCCTGTCCTGTGGATATCTGTGCATGTCGCGTCTCACAGTCAACGTCCCCACGTTGTGCCTCTCTAACCTGCTGATGTAGTGGATGAGTGAATGTGAGTGACTGTAGAAATGCTGCTCCATCTCTATCCATGAAGGATATCTACAACGCGGCTAGCTACTCTGTCACCTCTCCAAGTAGCTAAATACCCGATTGCCTACTGAGAGCATCAGCTACTATGTTCCCCTTCCTAGGATTATAGACTATCTCAAAGTCATAGTCCTGGAGGAACTCGAGCCATCGCCCCTGTCTCAGGTTCAGGTCCTTCTGTGAGGGGATATACCTTAGACCCTGGTGGTCAGAATAGACTGTAAAGCTCTCTCCCTTCAGATAGTACTGCCACATCTTCAAGGAAAAGAACACTACTGCTAACTCCAGGTCATGGGTAGCATAGTTTTGCTCGTGCTGCCTCAACTATCGTGAAGCATAGGCGATCACTGCCCATTCCTGCATTAGGACACACCTGATTCTGGTCCCTGATGCATCGCAGTAAACTATGTACCCTATGCCCTCCTCTGGTGGACTCAAGATGGGTGCACTGGTCAATCTCTGCCTCTGCTCCTGGAAGCTCTGCTGACATCATTATGACCACACGAAGGGTTTCCCCTTCTTCATCAAAGATGAAAGTGGTTCTGCAACTCTAGAGAATTCTGGCACAAATCTCCGATAGTACCCAGCCAGACCTAGGAAACTCCGCACCTATTTCACGCTCCTAGGTGGCTCCCAAGAAAGTACTGCCTCGATCTTCACAAGATCCACAGCAACTCCCGCCTCAGAGATAACATGCCCCATGAAGTGGACCTCTCTAATCCATAACTGACACTTCTAGAGATTACCATAAAGCTGGTGCTCTCAGAGAGTATCCAGTACAACCCGAAAGTGGTAGTCATAGTCCTCCTTAGTAGTCGAGTGAATCAGTATGTCATCGATGAAGACTACGAAAAATCGATCAAGATTAGGCTGTAAGATCTTGTTCATGAGACTGATGAACACTGTTGGAGAATTGGTTACACCGAAAGGCATAACCAAGAACTCATAGTGTCCATACCGACACCTCCAGGTACTGTCCCGCTCTATAAGACTCCACCTCGATCAGTGTTGTCTGTCATCTGCAACCCACACAACTTATTGCGGGCATAGCCCGTATAGGGGTGAGTATACGATACCTAGTAGGGACCCCGAGACTCTCGATGGTCTCCCAGTATCCACAAAGGAATAAACCACAGAGGAATAATACAAACACGAAGTATCAAGAAACACTACTTAGTTATATGCCCATACATATACCAAAGTCATCCATTCCAGTTCGTCTCCAACTCCCGAGCCCAAGTACAACCCAGTCCACACATGAAAGCACAACCATGTCCACACAGGAAAGCAAGTCAATCATATCGATGATAATGATTGAAAGTCAAGACTCAACTCACACAGGTATATTACTCATGAAGATGGGTGTAGATGATAGATGTAGCCTCTAAATCATCTCCCCTGATGAACCCACGTACGATCCAAGTACAGAAGTCGTCACTTACTAACCCACGTAGTATCCAAGTACAGTAACCATCGATGCCGAACCCACGTAGGATCCAGGTACAGTAACCATCGATGTCGAACCCACGTAGGATCCAAGTATAGTCATCATTGAATCCTAACCCACGGAGGATCCAAGTACAGTCATCCTCGCTACCGAACCCACGTAGGATCCAAGTACATTCGTAATCGTCATCGCAGTCGCAGCGAGCTCTAGGGTTCCTCCACACAGCACGCTCGATTCCGGGAGGGTCCGCTCCTTGATCCAAGGGGGTTGATACATCAACTACCACGAAGTCTAGTGTTGATGTATCCCAATGTTCCATATCGTCAATAAGAACTCAACGCAACAGATAGAACGTCAATCGAATGCCCGGTCTGAGAGATATTGGCTTTTCCGTCCTAGGGGCCCGATTAGAAATACGCTCATTTATAACCCGCCTGATATCCAAAATCATTCGAAACTCACTTAGAGTGTCGTAAAAGGACCGTCTCGTCGAAAGAGTCCCAGTTCCATAGATGACACATCGATCGGACGTGTTTTCCTTATGTTATTCATGTTTAAGTGAATAACGGGCCTGGTACATTTAGCCTAGGGGGCCGACGGGTCGGGTTGACCCAGTTTGTTGGGTCCGACCCAGCATGGGTGTCAGATCGGTCCGAAGAAAAACTTATCTCGACCCGAAGGGATGCGGCCCGGCCCGAAGTGGCGTGGCCCGGTCCAAGGTGGTGCGGTCCGGCCCGGCCCAGCTCTACTCGACGCGGCCCGGCTTGGCCCAGCCCTGCGCTGCCCGGCTCGGCCGGCTGGCCGAGCGGCTCGGCCGAAGCCGAGCGGGCTCTAGGAGGGTGCGGTCCCCCTGGTCTTCTTCACCGACGGCACCGCCCTTCCCCGAACCGGCTGGCTAGACTGGTCGGTCTTCTGTGCACACAGCCCATATGGGAGGGACGCCATTCTCCAGCGCGGCGCCCTCCCGACGCTGTGGTCCAGCTCCACTCGGCCGGCCGACAAGCCAGCTGGTTCCTCCGCCGAAGCGGCCCGTGTATCGGGTCGTGGTTCTTTTCGCACAACCGGAGCGACAGCACTATTTCCCTTTGCCACATTCCCGGCGTGGAGTGATGGCCTCATTCTTCCTCCGCCATGAATTTCCTATTCTAAATTAATAAACGAGAACAACTGAGGGTTACCGGGCCATGTTCATTCGCCCCGCACCCTCCGCGTAAAATGATAGCAATCGACCAATGTAAACGAGATGTACAACGACAAACCAAAGCACAATTTTAATCCATTAAAACTAAACATAACCCCTACCTCAGTAAAAGATGACAAACATCAGCGTTGCGGTTGACGGCATCGCGAGTTTAAGATTCGGATACATCGACAGAGAGCGTCTGAGGAGGAAACGGTGTCTCCCCTTTTTTTCATGGAGAAATGTTTGAAAGGCGTGACATCGTTGGGGAGTTCCCGCATCGGTGTCTCCTTTCTTGTCACAGAGGAAGAAGAGGATGAAGAAACCGAGGTCACCGAGTCGATGCTGTTCGTCGAAGAGTTGGTGTTCATCATTGAGGAAGAAGTTCTTCAATAACACTAGTGTTCTCCCAATTCCTCCTCACACAACAATTCTATCCAAAATAAAATAAGGCTTCTACTTATTTTATTTTATTTTTCCATGCATTCAAAATTACAGAATTCAAATTCCAAATCACTACATTAATTAAACCTTGAGTTGTCTAATTAATTAGGTGATAGGTTGGCAAGTTTAATGAGGGAGGGAGGGGAGAGGAAGAGTTGTACAATTAAAGGATACAAAATTAATGGGGAGTTTCCAACATTAATCAAAGGAGTTTAAAGTTGGTTTAGGGGTTATGGAATGTTAAAATGGTGGGGCTCGTGTGGGCCCCACCTCCCACATAACCACACATGGAAATTTGGGTGGTTGTGGGCCACACAAACAACTTCCCATGGAAGAGTTTAACTTCCAATGATAATAAAATAAAATTGTGCACAATTTTATTTACATCTTATTTAAACCCCAAAATTTAACTTCTTCTCCCGTGCAAACACATCTACGGTAAAAGTCCTTCTAAGAAAATACCGACACTGTGAGTTCATAGGTGCCCTAGGATTTCAAATCTGAGCACCGTTTCAAAAGATAGAAAAATCTCGCTCGTTCGTTTACTGAACGTACCCGAGCTAAACTTCGAAAATTGATTCCGAGCACACCGGGCCTCAGAATCAAGTGCCGTCAAAAGCCAAAAACTCGTAAAATTCCAAAGTATTTAAGAAAAAATTATCCTTGAAATTTTTCGGTCTTTAAATAATCAAAATCATCTCATAAATTATAATTAGGACAAGTTTAGGTGATGACTTCACCCATACCTATTTGTTTTAACTCACTGGTAACCCTTTTAAGGATTACTAAAATCTCAATGTTTCATAACTATTTAGGGTTCAAGAAAGATACTATATATAAACAAGTGAACCATAAATTGGAAATCGTTGATATTATCAACCATATCCCAATCCATTGTCCAATAATAATATTTTTATGAATTTTTAATCATTTAATAAAAAACTTTTTTATTATAAAATATCATTAATGGCATTTTTAGAACAGCTCATTTAAATTAAATTTGAAGACATAAAGATAAAAACTGAATATAAATATAATCCATTTTACCATAAATAATATAATATTATTAAATATAAAAAAATTCTCCTCATAATTCATCCAAACTATATAACTTCAAATGTTATAAAAATTATTTTCTTTGTTTTTTACGCTTCTTGCATAAAGACTAAGTTAGTGTTTTAAAAGCATTTAAGTTAATAATTTAGTAAATAAAATTTATAAATAAATCGCCATCATAAAAATAATTTCATTAACCTCAAAAAAACCTATAATATTTGTACATAACTTTTTTTATCCCTTTATGAACATATAATAAAAAATTAAAATCTAGAGACTTTAATTTAGTATTTTCGATTACATAAAATAATATAAAGGTAAAAATCATAAATAATGGGGGAAAAGGTTATATTTTATAATTTTTTTATCATTATGGATAAAAAAGACTCATAAATTGAAACAAATACAATTTTTTAAATGAATTTTATACTTATCACATTAGTTTAAACCCTAACAAATTCATTTGACCTTTAACGTTGAAATAAATATTAACTATGATTACTATTCATTAAGACAAAAAATAAAAGAGACTTATTTACAAAATTTTTACCTACTAATTCCAAATATGGAAAATATTTTTCATGATTTAATTTCTAAATTTTTAGGTATTAATTTAAGATAAAAATGAAAAACGTAATGAAAAATGACGTTAGATAAAGGCGCTTTTAAGCCTAAAATGAACTTATACAAAAATCAGGTATATTGATGGTTAAAATGTAATTAATTATATTATATCTAATTAAATAAGAATTATTATACTTTAATATCAAATTCAAATCATAAACGAAATTTTTAATAAAAAAAATGATAGTTTTCTAAAAATAAATATTTTTCACTATTCACTAAAAAAATCAGTCTTTTTAGAGAAATCTAAATATTTCACTATAAGATAACTTAGATATACGGATTTAAAAAAATACAACCTTTTAATAAAATACTATTTATAAATGTGGCATTGTTTAATTATAATATTTCATCACAAAAATCAATACGAAACATTTTTAAAGAATATGTATTTTAAATTATAAAATGTCTACTGAGAATTGAGTAATTATTTGTTTTGTATTTGTCAATACATTTGGATTATATAAAATTTTTATAAATATTTTTATAATATGGTTATTAATATTTATACATTCTATTTTAATGGGTAGGTAATCTGGGCCACATTTAAATAATAATATTTTTATAGGATACCACAATTCGTTTAAATCTCAGTGTTGCATGTTATGCAAGTTATCAAGAATAGTGTTATTTTAAAATCATGAGGAATTACACTATCATTGAAGAAATAAGTGTATTAGATTTTGGTTATATTTTTTTAGTTCATGAATAGAAATCATTGGTCATCAATGGATATTAATTTTTTATAACTAACCGAGTAGTGAACATGAGAACACAACATGGTGGAATTATGTTAATTGTAATAAAAAATAATTGGCCAATGAATCAGATATTAGGCCTTGTTATGAGATAGTTTCTTATTATGGAGTTATTTAGAAAAATACTAATATTGGATTATAACTACCATGGTTGAGTTTCTCTGATGAAATGTAGTTGGTTTAATTCGACAACATGGCATGGAACATTTATTGATGACTTTGGAATTTGAGTTATTGACATTAATTGATTGATAACTATTAATGAGATATATATTTTAGCATTAATGGATGAGCAATTATTTTATGTGAAATATAATCTAAGACACGAATTTGGGGTTATCATTGAATTAATCCCAGGAAATATTTTTATGATAGTGGAAATGAGGTTGACCTCATTGTTTCCCCCACTGTTATTGATAAATATATTATTTAGGATGAATCAAATAATCCAATAGATAGAGTTAATTATAAAAATAAATTATTGGCGGGTAATATATTGAAGAAACCATACATGTTTTTAGTTCGTTCAGCTTAGCTAGACCTGAGTCTTTCATGTATGTTTCATTAAAATTGATTAATTTTGATTTCATTTTGTAAACTATGATCTTATAGTTTATATGTAAAAACAATAATTTTACATGTAAATAAAGTTTTGTTTATATGTAAACTATTAGATTAATTTACTTATAAAGTAAACATAGTTTACATGAAATGGTGCCATAATGTTCTATAGCCCGAATGTCCTGTTAGAAGAAATTATTCTGGCCATTTATGAAAAAAAAGAAAAAGTAAACAAGGAAAGAATATGGGGAAGAAAATAAAGATTTCCCTCATCTGGAAAAATCAAATATAAATATCATAGTATGAAAAATATTTTCCATAACCATACTAATCATTATTTTTCCATTCAGATTCATAATTACCTTGATTGATGATCATAAGGGTCCCATAATTGATCATTCGTGTTTCCTTAGAAGAGGATTTATTAGACACAAACTTTCACATATTGCAGTAGTCCTTCCTTATCCTTCTCTTCAGAGTCGTAGAGGTGATGCCCTAACAGTTGATCAATTTTTTCTTTCCATGTATGATAATATCTTTGAGAGAGGTTTTACCATGACCTAAATCTTTAAATGGGGTGCTTTCAGTCACCCTTTCACCATAAAAAAACATTCTCCCACTTATTATATATTCTCAAAGAGTTAAAAAGTTCCTTAATATCTTTATGAAAATTAGTATTTTGGGCACCATTATTGAGATAATAATCCTTCAGATCCTATCCTCACATATCAGAATCTCTCAGATATATGAATCCTCACCCCCTAAAATGAGGTTTCATATTAGTGTCCTCCTAAATCACACACTGTGTGTCATCACAAATAGCTTGTCCGGTTGGAATATTTTCATTCACCTCTTCTTCCATAGAGTGTTTTAATGAACCCTACTGCATATCCATATCAACGCCTAAAGTGGCCTCCCCCTCCTCAATTTTTACACATTCATCATGATATACCATCTTGTTCATTTCCTTAACATGATCATACCATGCCTCCTCATTATAGGAAGAAAAATATGTATTTATATTGGAATTAGCTAAAACTTCAAGACCATCACCCATTACCATTTCATTAACCTGACTCACCATTTCCCCTAGAGAACACATCGTCTCCAGATTATGTTTCAACCTACCACAGATATCAATAACATTTGGATCAGGAGGTATATTAATTTATTTCTTTTGAGTCTCCATGACCGCATCACATGACATCATGGTACCAACTAATTGACTAGAAATCCAATAAACCCTTGTCAACTCTTGACCCTCATGTGGCACTATAGGAAAATAGTGATTTAGAGGTAGTTTTTCATGGTGGGTTTCAAAACCATTACTAAATGTTTTTTAGTGTAAAATTTAATGGAGTATTAAAAAGTCACCGCAAAAGGTTTTTAAAATATTTTTTAAAATGTTGTTTACTTTTTTTATCCATGGTTTTTTTAGAAAAACTACCACCAAGTAGTGGCGGTTTTTTCAAAAATACTACAAAATTGAAGGGAAAAATTAAAATATATATATATATTTAATTATTATTCATTATTTAATATCATATATCATATATAGGTTATTATTTATATTTTTAATTAATTATATTGTGAAAATTAAAAAATATTTATAATTATTAGTTAATAATAATTTTCAAGTGAAATCAAATCTTCAATAAGTTGAAACTCAGACTTCGACATCAAATGACCATAACTTTTGATCTGGGAGTTAGTTTTAACTTCACAACAAGTCAAATCGAAGCTTATGAAATAATCTAAAACCAATTTATATTTAAATTTTGAAATAACTAAAAGAATAACATTTATTATAGTCTCAAGAAAAGTTTGGAATCAAACTCGAACATCAAAGGGAAATAACTTTTGATCTGGGTGTCTATTTAGGATCTACCATATATCAAATAAAATTCTGTAATGAGCTCTATGACCCTAGTGACATAGTAAAAGCTTTGTCGCATTTTTGATGGCCCAAAAAAGGCCCATAAGGCCTCAAAAACTCATATTTTATTTGGAGTACCCAAATGTTTTAACATTCAATGGATTTTCAGCCTCGTTTAAGGGGGCCTTGTGGCCCTTTCTCAGTGGGGACTAAATTTATTCCCATGGATTACATTCATATTGATATTATGGTTTTGAAATTTTATCGGCATTCACAATGTAGTTTTATTTATAATTAAATATATGAATATTTTCATATATTTAATAATAATAAATCACTTTTATAAATACATATTTACTATGAAATGTATTTTTAAACATATAAAAAATGTGGAAATAAATATTTATTATTCATTTCATTTTAAATAAATAATTTTTTACTTTATTTACCTTATAAAAGTGCATTGATATGTATATATATACCTATAAATGTAATCTTTATATATAAATATGTTTGGCTCCATGGAAAAATTATATTCATGTGTATTTTCTAATATATGTTTATATATATGTAAATATTTGTGTGTATAAATAATATATAAATTTATTTATAGTAAATCTATATTAAAATATATATATATATATACACACACACATATATAAATAATTTTTATATATACATATGTCTGTGTATTGATAAATATATATATATTTATATATTTATATATTTATATATTTAAATTCTAATATATCTAAATGAATATTAATATATAAAGTATTTAAATAAATTTATGTGTATATATATATCATAATCATTTGATGACATTTCATCTTTATTTTAGAGTGTTTTAATATGCATTTCAGGTCATTTATGGTTTTATTCCATTGATTTACTTTCCTATTGATTTGATGATGTTACAATTATTGTGCTTTCTCCTCTTTTGGTAATTTATTATTACTTATATTTATCTTTTCATATGAATTTATGAATATTTATTTAACTATTTATAAATATTTATGATTATATATTTTTATATCATATATGAGTAAATATATATATATATATATATATTTGTATATAGAAATTTATATTTACTTCTGTTCATATATATATAGTTATATTAATATAAAATTATAAATCTGAGAGTGTTTGTATATATTTATGTAAGATAAACATGTCTTTATGTATATAAATGTAAAATTTGTTATAAGTATATATATTTAGAGATATTTATATCTATTTATTATTTATTATTTGTTATTTGTTATTTATTATTTATTATTTATTATTTATTATTTGTCATTTGTTATTTATTATTTCTTTTTTCTTTTTTCTTTTTTCTTATTTCTTATTTCTTATTTCTTATTTATTACATATTATTTACCTATTATATATTTATTTTTCATTATTATTTTATTATTTTTTTATTTATATATTTATATTTATTTTTTATTATTTATTATTTATTATTTTTCTATTATTCATTTTATTTTCAATATTAATTTATTAGTTTAATAATTAATTATTTATTTATTAATTTATAATTTATTTATAATTTATTTTTTTATTATATATTTATTCATTATTTTTTACTATTTATAAAATAATTATTAATTATAAATTTATTATCTATTATATATTATTTTAGTTTTATGTTAGTAATTTATTACTAACGTATTTTTAATTAATTTTTTATTATATAATAATTATTTATTTATTGTTTATTTATTCATTGTTTATTTATTCATTATTTATTATTTATAATTTATTATCTATTATTTAATAATTTTTTATTTATTTATCATGTATTAATTTATTTTTTAATTTTATTTATTTTTCAAATTAATTTATTATTTATAAATTACATATATATTATATATTATATATTATATGTTATATTTTATATGTTATATATTATAAATTATATATATTTTTTATTTTTTATTTTTTATCTATTAATAATTATTTATTTTTTAGTATTTATTATTTATTAGTTATTATTTCTTATTTCTTATTTTTTTTATTTTTTTATTTATATTTTATTATTTATTATTTATTATATAGTATTTATTATTTACTATTTACTATTTACTAATTATTATTTACTATTTACTATTTACTATTTTCTATTTACAATTTATTATTTTTATTTACTTTTTATTAATTACTATGTATTATTTACCATTTATTACTATATTATATATTTATTTATTTATTAATCATTTCAATTATATTTATTAATTATTCATTATTAAATATTAATAATCACTTATTAATTATAAATTATTAAGTATTGTTTATTTTTTAATCAATATTGATTAGAAATTATTGATTAATACTTACTTAATTTGTATCTATTTGTTATGTCTTATCTGTTTTTTTATTTAATATATATATATATATATATATATATATTTAAGTATATTAAATTCTATTTATTCACCACATGAATTGTTCTCTAGAGTGGTAAAGTATTTGAAGAATAAGAAAAAGGTAAGGGGTTCAAATCTCACCCAATACAGAATTTCTATACATGTCATGGGCAAGTGCATGGACATGGGAAAGTGCATGAGCATGGTAATAATGGCATGGACATAGATATGGGCATGAGCATGATAATAATAAATAATAAATAATAATAAAATAAATTATTATAATTAATTAATTAACTATGAAAATAAGTAAATAAATTTATTAATTAATTAAAACAATAAATTAATTATTTACGAAAATAAAAAAATAAGTTACTCAATTATTTATGAAAATAGAAAAAATAATAATGATAAAAATTAAAAAAATTAAAAAATAATAATAAACACTACTAGATCATCTAGCGGTCATTTAAACTACCACTAAATCGTTATGCAACGGTTTTAAAAACCACCCCAAATTGATTATTGATACACTATTTAGAGATGGTTTTTCAAAACCATCGCAGAATGATTTATCGGTGGTTTAAACCACCACTAAATTTGATTTTTGGTATAGTGTGGTCCATTGCATTCAACATCCAGAAAGCTACCTCGATCAAAAGACACTCTACTTGAAACCTGATTCATTTGGTTTTCACCTGAACCAGATCCATTCTTCTTTGACATCATATGCCAACATACCATTGACAGATGCCACAATTTCTAACATAGGGAGGAGAAATCACACCATGATTCAAAAATTATTGATTGTTTGTAGAGAAACTCTTTACCAATAGGAACCCATAAGGGCTTAACATGTGATTTCAATACGTCCACTTCAACATAGTTTCTTTGTGAAATTGGGTGACACACAGATCTGGTTTTACTATTTGAACAAAGATAACACCCTACGAGATTTCCTAACATACGAATAATCAAATAATTCTGTAATGGAATAAGGAGTTCTGAAAATCCAAACCATATGGCCATGTTTATTGAATCTTGCTTCATGTGAAAATCATAAATTCACCCAGAGAGAAAAAATCAGGATACATTGAAGGTTCGAGAGGAACTTAACCAAGCCAGGACTGTATCATCTTTGGAAGAAAACAATATCATTATATGATTGGAATCAAGAATCCATACAACAGCCCGCTATTTTAAACCCCAAGATCCCAAAAATAAGATGGTTAAAGGAGTCCACTGATGAATGGAACTATTTTAACCACACTATCAGTGTCAGATACAACAGATAATAAGTGTCAGTAAATTCTAAGGTTGAAATCGATAGTTTTCAGGATCCATCGAACAACTCCATAACTTTTGGGATGGGGAGAATCTAATGCAAGGAGGGAATGAAATTTGGGATTTAAAAGGGAGAGAAAAGTGGGGGTTGATTTCCATTGAGGTGTGGATAATTTCCCTCCCCCACCGAGTGGAGATGGGCTGTCACGATGACCATCGTCATCTAGGGCGTGGTAAGAGAAGGAAGTCAACCGATTGGATCCCCTCTCCCATACAGTTTTATATTTCTCAAATTTAATAGGATTTTTTATTTTTTGTGTTTATAAACATAAAATGAAGTAACTTTCATTGTTTATATATATGGAATAACTCAATGAATCATTATTTATGCTCTCATTTTTATAATAATGAATTATTGGAATATTTTACAATGTTTTTCTTCGATTTTAGATGGTCATGTAAATTTTTTTTTATTTCAATATAATCATTATAGACATGAGAACATTTTTTTTATGAATGTATCATTCCACATGAGATGAATTCAAAATAAACTTTCTAAAGAGAGAAGGTTAATAGTGAACTTTTATACCCTTATCAGATAGCCTGTGAGTCTAATCATCTCTTTACGGGTGATCGATAGAGTGGGTGGTTCTTACTTGCACATTTGATGGGCGGTGTAGCTTCATTGGGTACCTGATGGGAAAGGTTGAGAGATGGTGACCCTGTTATGCTCATATTTTGGTTGGTGGTTATTTCCGATCATTCGGAGGCCGAACCCAGCAATTCCCTTTAAAATTTCCCTCTAAAATTCTGGTGAACCCATCAATTGATCGGTCAATATCTTAAGACACAAATAACCTAACACAAATTGGACAAACCCAATTTTAGGCCCAAATAACCTAAATCAAAATGTAACAAAGGACATAACCCAAAAATGACCTGAATGGCCTAAACCAAATGAATCAAAATGAATATATTGATATAACTAAATAAAAACATTTCTAAATATTCCAAAACACGTAAGGAAAAATTAAAATAATTTACAAAAGTCAAAAATGAAAAAATTGTAAAAACCAAAATTGCTTCAAATGAACTATCTGAAAGTGAACTAAATGATCCAACTGAATGACCAAATGATAAAACGAATAAATGAACTAACTAAAAATGGACCAAATGACTAAATGAACAAATAAACAAATAACCAAATTACCTAACCCAAAATGAATTCAATCAAATTGAACATACAAGAACAAAATCATATAATATTCAAGCTAATCATGATAATTAGTATGCATTGATTATTAAATTCTCTTAGAGCTATATTTATAATTAAATTTATATTTATTTTCCAATGCAAAAAATTAGAAATATTGAAGAGATATAAAGGATGAGAATGTCTAAAAATTATTACTGCATGACATAACTAGGTGTTCCTCTTCTAGTTCCCCTTGTGAGTATACTATTTCAAATATATTTATTAATGTAAATACATATAATATCACATCATTATTCATTTTTATAATTTTATTATGGTTCCACTATCTAGAAGAAATATTTATCTAGAGATGAATAACCTACTAGTTTAATATGGGAAGGGAGTATGGCTACTCGCAGTACTCATCGTACACGATCTTTTCTATACTCTACACTAGATATACCATCTACCATAACTTTATATGTCATTGTTACCTTAAAGGCATCAGTGATTTATAGACCACCTATACTAGTACCTCTATTTTTGTTTAATCTTCTACCTCATATATCATTTCCATATCATATTATGTCTACTTCTCCCCATCCATATTTTTATTTTTTATATAGTTTTACATCGCCACCTTAATTTCGAAATTCTCTATTCCCTATGTTATTTTATGTTCATGATTTTTTGAATTCTTCTCTGGCACCATTATATTATCTCATTAATACATTAAACCACTTAAAAATACATTTCCTATCAATCCTCCACAACATATGGGTCCATAATATGCCACTAATCATCCTAGCTCTTGGGTATATACATAGAACCCTAGTAAATTTTTTAACCACCATTTATTTTCATTATAACATATTATAATTTAATATTTTTCTTTTAAGCTCGTTGTTGGATATATCACTATTATGTTGTGTGGGTAGAATCTCATGTGTGAAGAGTTAAACCGCTAAACACATGTGATGGTCAAGTATAATGAAGATAATAAAATGATTGGAAAAAATAAGAGAGAATGTAATAGTTATATGGTGATGCTTTCTAAATATGGCGACATCATTCCCTTGAAATTAGTTTATTAGATACACCTTGAAATTTAAATAAAACATGTTTCCTGGAATCATATATGTTTATGAATATTTAGTTGTTTAAATTTTATATTATTATTTTATTTATATGAATTAATATTTTGGCAGTGACTTCACTGTAAGTTTATTGATGGTTAACCTATAAGGGATGCATGACAAGTGGGGTTTTTTGGGAAATGGATTCCATATAAGAATGATCTATATAATTATACGATATCTAATGTAGTATCAAATTTAAAGGGTATACCAACCCCTGCCGAATGTCCAGAAATATAGTACATTAAAAGAGTGACGCTTTCAAGGTATTATTCAAATTTATGTTTTATAGTTGAAACTAATTATAATTTTAATTAATACTTTATTTATTATTTTTAAATTTTATTTTTCAGGACACTTCATGAAGAAATAAAAAACAAGGATGATATGAATTATGTCCACACTTTTGGGAGAACTATTATGTCATATAATATAATAATATAAGTATTATTTATGTAAAAGTAAGTTTAATTAGGTACCAAAAAATAAACCAAAAAATCAAACCTAACACACCTATCATTACTTGAAATGAATAAGACAATATTTAATTGAATCGAATTATACAAAATAGTAACATACCAAATAAAACTGGCATGAACTGACTCTATTAAGGAATAATTTAAAAATACCAAATAAAACTGATATGACTCATCCCAAATAAACTAAAATGACAAGATTTAATCCAAATATACATAAAAAACCAATACCTATTTGAAATTGATTAAATAAATCTTAAATGAATAAAACTCAATTGACTTGATATATATTGAATCGAATAAAAATGAACTAAACTAGTCCATACATAGTAGAATGGAATAGAATTGAACTGAAATTTATTAAATGAATATAAAAATACATTAACTTACATAAACAGAAATAAACCAAATAAATTAAAAATAAACAATAAAGTGTTTAATGTTTAACTTTAAACTATAAAAATATTATATTTTGTAAACTACTAGAAAAATTCATGAAAACTAATTAAAAATAGATTAAAAATAGTTTGAAAAACTAATTGTAAATAGTTTTTAAAGTGGTTGTTAAATGTTTTACCAAGAAAATAAACCCAAAACATTGAATTGAAAATTAAAAATAAATATACATAACAAAATGATGAATTAAAATCATACAAAACAAATTCAATGATGTTTTAAAGATTTACCATCCAAAACCTCAACATCCCTTATAATTCTAATCAAACCTAGAAACCTCAATGCCCAAATTCACAATTATCACCACGAGAGAACTGAATAACATCGCAATCATCTATTGAATGTTAAATATACGTGGTTCAATGATACATTTAAATAATTTAGTCAATAAAATCATAAAACTAGTCATCCATTAATGAAACTATTTCCTCTTTCTATTTATACCCCAAACATCCATCTAAAATGGATAAAATCTAAAATAATCCCTAAAACCCAAACAAATATCTTACATAATTCCCTATAATGAAACCATATATAATGGATTCATCCTAAATAAACCATTATCAACATGAGACCCAAAATCGTCACTATCCTTTCAATTAATAAAATATTACTAAATTTCATCGATAAACACAATGAAACCTAATGAATCAATCACTCATCATATAAAAACCCAAAAACAATTACAACTAAAAGAACCATAAAAACAAAAAAAATCAATTTAGAGCATACCTATAAAGAGACATATAATCCATGGTTCCAACAAAAATCGCATCATATAACATCACCCATATAAATTAAACCAAACAAGTCGCAGAAAATAATATTAAATAATTTTTAAAATATAAATAATGTGAAAACATTATTTTAAATTGAAATCATGGTTTTTAAGTGAAAAAAATTTAAAATTATAAATTTAACAAATATATCGCATTTAAACTAAAAAAATAAATCTTCAATAATTAGATAAATATTTGATTAATCTCAAAAATCCCCCCCTAACATTTGTGGTGACCCAATCAGAACATATAATAAAAATGAGAACATAGACATTCAAAATCATTTCCATGGATAATATTGTGAACATAGCTAGAATAATTCATACTCCACATAAAAATGTAAACATATCTATTCTCATTCACATCCAATATAATCATTCGAGAATATCTATAAGAAATCATATTCGTGCATCAAAATGTGAACACATTTATTCACAATAATGTACATTTTTATCACCATTGTCGTATGATATATCTATATCATATTAACCAATCCATTAAAGGGACATAATGGACCCACCTATCACATAATGAACACCATAAAAATGTGTCCTAGGGGATTATAAAAATATTCATCAAATCCTCATAGCATATCCCATTGGAATAAATGGTTTTCATAAAAATTTCATCATCATGTAATCCTAAGTAATCTAGTAAAAGTGCATGGATTATATCATTATCCGCTATAAAATATTAATTATACCTTATTTACTCATGATAGCTTCCATTTTACATAACACTTACTAATCAATAGAGTTGGACCGTTACTTTTTTTCTTTTCTTAAGGATATTAACAAGGGATCCATGAATTAGTTTCAAGGATGAAATAATAATTTTCACGATATTTTTATAATTTATAATTTTATATGAAAATTTTGTAAGTATTCTTCTTTCAAAGCCTCCTAAACCGATCGATAATGAGTGGCGTGATCCCTTGTATCTTGTAGAAATTTAATAAGTAACCACTGGCATTGGGTTATTGGAGTTTGTGATACTATAGATGGTATCATATAATGTTTAGTAGGAACCTTGTGAACTAGATATTAAAATAACATGGTTAATACAATAATTATGAAAATCCCTTTGAATATTTTAGAACGTTTACCTTCCATGGCTCAATATTCATGAGTATTTTGATACAATTGTGTGCCATTATTTCAAGATGAACCCTGAAGGAAGGAAGGTAACAAATACCCATTGTCAATATAGAGTTTACCCTACTGAACATACCAACACACTAGGTTTTAGAGATGAGTAGATCGAAGAAATATTATATAAAATTACTCAGGTTATGATAAATTTCATTACCTATATATGGAAAACAAACATGAGAGGCTCTAGAGTGAAGGATATTATGATTATTCATAACCCACTATCTCATGTTATGCCAAATAATCTAAACCTAACAAAATTTCCTCAAAATAAGACCAAATTAGAGTGTCATGAATGTTCAAGTGACAGAGAAAATACACAGAAAAGGATTAAACATCCCATGAGTCAAGAATATGGGAAGAAGAACGTGGTTAAGTACAATAATTGAATTGGATTTCATTAAATATGAGGAGGAAATTTCCATCACACTCATAATTGAAAAGGAAAGAAAGAACAAGTGATTTAACTATAAATAGATGGGGAAATATACAAACAAATTCTCCAAGTATCAAGTATTTGACTTATTATTATATTTTTATATTTAATGATGATATCTTGAGAAACTATATGGGTTATTAAGAGTATGAGAATCAATTTAGAAACGTCAAAGAAAAATATATGGGAAAAATGAATTATATGAGAAATTTAGTAAGTGTGAATATTGAATTTAGGAAAATTTTTTAATATAAGATCTATTGATGAAATATCTATTGATATTTATAAAATAAAAGGGAATCAATGAGTAGCACTTATATATGATGTTGTAATTTAAGGAATTCGATTTAGGGTAATTATAGATAAATCTGAGAATATATGATTATGATTTGGTGGTGTTTATCAATGTTAATTTTATATGAGGAGTAGGATAAATCGACCAAGAATTATTTTAATAGTATTTAATTTCTTCAAAATTATTGAAAAATCTAATTTTGGAAATATATATTCAATGGTAAAAATCACCCTAAAAATTGATTTTTATGAAAAATGGATATTTATTAACTAATTTATATATGAACTTTAAGGATATTATATGATTTGAATAGATTATCCTTGATGATGTTTATTATATTTTTCATAGTTTATATCATGGTAATTAAGATTATTTCTCAAAAATTATAATTTAGAATATTTGATTAGGGAATATACATATTTGAGTATGTGAATAAGTGAATAAAAGATGTTTGGGGAAAAATGAGATTATTTTGGAAAAATAAGTGATTATCCCCCCCTCCGTTTTTAGAGTAAAAATTTAATCAAGCATGTTTTAAGAGATTTAAATTAATCTTTGGTTGCTATTATGATTTTGGATATTGATTTTTTTGAATTCTTATTCATATTGGTTAATATGTTATCTTATACTAACCATTTTAGATTGAGTCTAGATGAATAAAGTTTTTTTATGGAGATTTTAGTTGATTAAAATTTAATTTTAGTGCATTGGGCATGATAAATTCATCATGATCATGATGATGGACATCTAAGGATGAAATCATTTTTATATAATTAAATTAAATAAATTAAGTAAATTTTATCATATTTTTTATCCCTGTGGTAAAATAATTTCTTGAACTTAAGTAAAGTGAAAATAAACTTATCAAATATTATCTGGACACTAAGCTATTTTCTAAAAAAATAGTTTGAATCTATGAGTTTTATAGAGGTACATTCAAAATAATTTTTTGAGTCATAACCTAATAATTACAGTTCGTGAAAAAAAAATATATTCAATAACTTTGTTATCAATTTCTGAAAGGTGAATTGAAATTATGAAAATTTAATTTTTATTAGGAGGGGATAACAGAATACCCAGATAGTTTAGTTTTTATTTTCTTTTAAAATAACACTATGTTCGATAACGTGCACTACACACAGCCATGAGATAAAATAAATAAGGATTTATTATTATTTAAATATGATTTTTATGTCCTCCTCATTGGGTTAGTAGTTATGAATAATAATAATGACATTATTAAGTATAAGTAAGATAATTTTTTCTTAGAAAATAATGAATTCAATCAATAAATATTACAATCATCTAATTGATGTTACTAGGAAATGAATAAGAATAAAATCATTCTAAAATTATTTTTATTACATTTTATATATGGATATTATAACAAATTTATGAAAATTTTAAAAAAAATATACCAAAAAATATATATTAATTTTGAAATCATCATTTTATAATAGTTTTAGGATTCATTTTTGAGATTTTTCTAAATACATTGATTTTTGGGTAAATTGTGAAAAAAAGTCAATTTTTGAAAAACTATCATTTATTTTCATTAAAATAATTAATATAAAAGTTATATGTTGTTTTGGATTTAATTTTAAAGTAACATAAGATACATTTGATTAAAAATAATCAAATTAATTTCATAATAATCTGTATTATAATTTATTTTTGTATTTGTTCATTTTTATGCTTGAAAACACATTTTTCTAGAAACTATTTTTGATTTATTTTTCATACATATATTAAAATATATTTCATAGAATTATAAGAATTTAATATTTAAAAATGGATTTATTATTTATAATCATGATTTTCAAATTTTCTAAATTAGTCAATTTAATTTTTATTATTATTAAATATTTACCATGGTAAACTTTTATAACAAATATAATGGGTAAAATAGAATAATTATGGTTAAAACTTTGGTATAAGTTCTGAAACTCAACCCAAAACATTAATTTATTTCATTTTATAATATTAATTCAACCATAAATATTAAAAATTATATACTAAGGATTTTTATCACCACTTTCTTTAGATTGTAATGTTTACAAAATTTTATGTTAAGAAAGTTTCCAAAGTGTCACTCTCTTTCTTATAATATATATAATAAATTTTGATATGTATAAAAAGAATATATAATTTTTTATAAATGGTTATATTTAATATTAATACATTATTTTTATTATATAATTTTAATTTTAATTTCATAGATTCTATAATTTCCTTTATTACTTACACAACATCGATGCAATGCATGCGAAAGTAGTAGGAAAATCAAATAGATAATTTAAAAAACATTAAAAGTAATATTTTTTAGAATGATTATTTCTACCCATGAATATAATTAATAATTATAATTTATGAATTATTTTTAATGTCTTTATATTCTACTTCCATTGTTATATTGATTCCTTTAATTTCAAGATACGTAAATAGTCATGATGATGACCTTAAATGGTATTTAATACTTAGAAATTATTTATTAAATATTATAATTTTATAAAAATAATCTCAAGTATCATTTGGATTTTAAATTTTCTATAATATCATTAATTTTTCATTAATATTCCACATGAAATTTTTTAATTAGTTTTATAACTATTAAAGAGTAAAAATATTATTAAAATGGTTAATGTTAAATAAGGTTAACAAGGGGGTTAAACCAAAATATATCATTTTAAATGTAACGTGAAATTTCATAGAATATATTTACTGATTATATTTAAAAATTATCCAATTATCATACAAGATAATTCAATTTGGATCTATTTTACAAGATTTTGACACGTATTATATATTAATATTTCAAGTATTTATATGTTTTACGCCCACCTCTCTTATAAAAGGGAACATCCTCCACACTCATATTCACAAATTTTGGCCTACATTGCATGAACAAAACCTAAAAAATAAATTTCTATAAAAATTTCCATAATACTATAGATTCTTTTATCTCTCTAAGATCATTCTATAAATTCTTAAGATGTAATGAAAAATAGGATTCCAAGTAAGAATTATAACTCTTAAATAAGTTATTTCATTTTATTTCATATTATAATACATTAAATTAAATACTGAGAATTATAGTATAATACAATAAGTATATTACATAAAATTCAATTTTATTATCTTAATTTTAAAACCCTTATTCATCTCCTTTTCTATCCTATATGAAATTAAATCATCACTCGTGTGTGAATGTGGACTATGACCTCCATGAAGCGATGTGCTTTGTTTTTTCACCACTAACACACAAGGATGGTTATTATGATGGATATAATGAATATATATGATATTCCTAACACATTTATTATTCTTAAAAAATAATATATTACTTAACTTATTACCCTTTCATTATATGTAAAATTATAATGTCGTTTGTGCATACATGTGGACTACCACCACCATGAAGCGATGTGATTCATTTTTCCCGAACACCTAACATGGATGATTATAAACACATAATATATATTTATACATGATATTTATTTCATGTTTATTATTATATATATGATGAAATCATGTCCAGGATTCAAATTCTATAACCGTCGAAGCAAAACATACCTTGAACAGTTATCACCCAAGATGATGATGTTAATAAAAATTTGTTAATAAAAAAGCTATGGAATGTTGTAATTAAATTATATAGGTTATGAAAATTAGGATTATGGTTCTTTAATAGTGTTATAATAAATCAAAATTTATTCTATAGGAGGTTAATTATTAATATAAATCAAGTTGTACTTCTGGTAAGAGTAGTTTCATCTCATTTCCACTTCAATGAGACATGTTTTAAATTATGCACCTAATTTATTTTACATTGTGTGTATACTTAACCTTTGAAATATTATAACATGAATTATTATTTATTCATGGAATATTATATTTCAATTCATTTTTTCACTATTAATTTGTTTTATTCTAAAAGTTACCAGATATGTAAGGATTTATTTCACAATCTCATTTTTAACTGAGATTGTTTGTGTTCAAATTTTTGATGAAAGAATTTTATGATCTATTATCCTAAAACCTAGTATATTTTCTTATATTATTGTTATTTAATGTGTTTAAATTTATTCATTCAATTTTTATTCTCTTTGGTACTTAAAGTTATCGAGAATGTTTTTAGGAAAAGTCAATTATATATCCTCTTTGGTAGATGAAATTTTTCTTCTATATCCATGTTATTTAAAATGTTTTCATGAATGTTATGTTATTTGATAAAATTTATTATTTAAAGTCAATTGAAATTATATTTTATATTATTTTCAATGTTTTAAAATAAATCATATATTCTTTTAACAAGCGTTGTAGTTTTGGACTTTTTATCAAACAAAATTTGAACGAAATCTATATTTGTATCCTTTACCAAATGAATTGATTTTTTCACCATCATGACTATTAATTTCTTTTATGAACCCTTAAAAAGGTAACTTTTTTATTTTCTAATAAATTATTTTTCTCAATATTCTAATTTTTTTTTTATAAAAATATTATAAGAAAAGTGTTTAATTATCTTAATGTAATGAAAAGAATATTGAATGTGATTTATAACTTCATTCTTATAAAAATATTTAAGGAATATATTTTTAAGATTTTTATTCTATTTTAATTTAAATTTATAAAATTATTGGTTTGAATAAAATCTATAATTTGTTATGAATTTATGGTCTTATATCATCCTTTACGTATTTATGGATTAAAACTTATTTTTTGATCATTCACTTTCTTATGTCCATGTTACCTATCACCCTAAATTATTAATTAGACATTATTTTTCTCCACCATGTCCCTATTTTCAGTTTCTTGTATGTATCTAGTATCATTTCCACTACTTTAATATTGTCTAATCCACATAACATTTAAATACATGGTTTTATTTAAAGGTATATTATTAATAAATCTATTTAATTTACTATGGAAATATAGATATTCCATATTACTGATTCAATATGGATAATTGGTCATTTATAATTAATTTTTTGAATGAATTGTATCAATAATTTAATATATAAGGAATGAATTGGACATGAATGTTACATGCGGGGCTTGGTTATAAATATCCCAGGATGCACTTATAGGACTCACAAGATAAAAGTGGCCACATTAGTTGGGTAATAGGTTTATACCAATCTATACAAGAAAATATCCATGTACAAGGCCTTAAATATATGATTCATGATATTTGGTTCTTGGGTTTGATGGTAAGACCATGAATATGCATATTTAATCATTTTATTTATTGATAATTCTCTTTCCATTCTCTATGTTATTTATATATTGATATTAGGAATGTATGTATATTTAACTTGAGTTTTTTTAATGGAATTTATTTTGGAGATCCACTTTTAAATATAAATTTTTCTTTATCTAGTCATGATTTATTCCACTATTTTTAACCCATATTGAGCATCTGAGATCACTATATTTTTGTTTTCCATTCCCTGTGATATGAATAAGGAATCATTTAATAATTTTCAAGGATTAAATAACGTTTTCCATACAATTGTTTTAATTTAGAATGTAATATTAAAGTTATGTATGTATCAAGTTTTCCAACACTACCAAAGAGATCGATCTTGGGTAGTGTAATCTCTTGTACATTGTATTAATGTAATAAGTAACCATTGGCTATGGGTTATTGGTTTTGAGGATGTTATAGTTGTTATATGACCCACATACCAAAGGTTTTAGTTAACCATTGGTATATGATGGTTTTGGGTGGGATATTGCAATGGTTTTAATAAACCATTCGTGTGACGCCACAACCTAAATCAATGGATCTATGATAAAGTGTCATATATCCTCATGCATACCTCCCTAAACACAACAAGTTGGTGAATAGTAGTGAGTGTCTAAAGTAACATGGGGAGACTATACCCTCAGTAATCATAGTTATATACTAGATGAAAATATAATAAACATAAAACATCTAAACAAAATAGTGGAAGAAAACTTGAATATATGTTATAATAGATGAGATGTCAGGTCATATAATAATAATCAAATGAACCCCTAGTATAGTATGTCAATATACATAATCAATATAACTAGAATATAAATGAAACATGTTGCGTCAATTATCTATGGTATGTTCGAGTACCACATCCATCCCTAACTCCAAGAATGAGTATTAGTAGATATACACAAACACCCACACATTTGATGAACATAAAAGATATATCTCATGGATTACACACAAATATTATATATATCAAACATGGGTGTCACAAGCTATACACACAAGTGGTCAATATAAATCATGGGTATCACGTGCTACACATGCACACAAATACGATAAAAATCAAGCATAGGTCTCATTGAACACAAGTACATACCATCATATCATACAAGCAATAATATTCAGGGGCTCTATATAGTATGTAACTTCCTACCTTTAACATGTCAAACCCATGTTCTAATATCCATTAAGGAACAATTCTCATATTATAATAGTGAAAAAACTTTTACTATAACAACATCAAATAAATCAACATAGAGTATCGAGAATTTGGATTCTATGGAAAGATCATGATAAGAGATGAAATAAAAATTCACTTATAGAAAGGGATTCACCAAAAAAGGTAGATATAGATATGTTTGAGAGGGGGGATTCTTAATTATAATTTTCACTAAAAACACAAAGACCCAATAATTCTCTATTAGATGATGACATAATTCATATATCTAGCCGATATAGCTTTGATATATGATTAATATCAATAGAAAATGTTTAGATCTAGGATAAATGTGAACAATAAAGGTAGAAATACTCTTACCTTAAATACACATGAGTCAATAATCTAGATCCACTAGATTTGGAGTATACAGGGAGAGGAATCACCAAGAATCACCACTAGAGACCAAAGGTTCAGGATCCCTTGGAATAGAAGGAAGAGTGCGAGTTTTTTGATAGATTTAGAGTTTAAAATATAGTTTTCAAAGTAATTAAAACCCAACACATTTTTTTTGAACAGTTTCCAAACCCATGCACCAATCATGTTAGGCTTTCTGCCTTTTGGGACACCCATATGGTTTGACCACATTGTTTTGTAAACCATGCACCAACCATGCATTTCTCCTCTTCCCAGGTCCACACTGTTTTCTATGGTAATTTTGTAAGTATATATCTAAATGTTTACTATCCATTATCCTCATCCAAAAAAAGGGATATTTTTTAGGGATAATTGCATAGTTTCCCATCATAGTATGCCAACCATGAACCCAGTTAAAGGCCGATAAAATCATATTAAACAAACTATAATCTACATAATATTTCAGATAATAAAAACATAACCGAGAAACCCTAAAAGAAGGGGTGAAAGTAAGGTGTAAGTTACATTAAAAACACCATTGTTTGTTATAATCTCCCCTTATAAGGACTTCTCATCCTTGAGAAGTGTATCTAGAGCTCATGCTCAAAAAAAGTGTTCCATTGAACATGTACGTAATATTATTTCTCCAAAGTCCCGTATTTGATATGTCCATGATACTATAGAAATTTAAAAGTGGCGATATCCTTACCAGAAACAATTTATCACTTTGGTGTAAGATCAGCATAGGGAACTCCACAAACAATGAAACAAGATCTAGCTTATTCTCCAAAACATCGATCACATGCATAGGACCAAGCATGTACCTCTAAAGTTAATACACATGGAACACATAATGAATACCTCAATATCATTTTGGATTATCCAAATAATAGTCTACTATCCCAAGACACATGATTATCTCGAATTCTCTGACAAAAAATTAATTCTCTTACTTATTCAACTATCAATTTCTTAGTTAAGGATACATTCACAAGAAAACTCTATCACCCATAATGAAATCCAATGGTTTTACCCTCTTGTCGGTATATGATAATTGTCTAATATTAGTGGTGGTTAACTACTTCTGGATCAAATTCACTCTATTAGTGGTATTCTATAAAATACATGGCCTCACAACTACTTCCTCACTATCCTCGTTCCAACATATGGGTGAGAGACATGGAATGATGTAAAGAGTCTAAAAAGATTACATATAAATATAATAATGGAAGCCTTTGTTTTAAGGGAAATTAACAAAATATAGGTGATTATCCCAACAACCACTAATGTCCAAAACAAATTCCCTAAATATAACCACTGATATATAGATCATCATCTATTACTTTCCATCAGTCTGTGGATAATTGGTTGTACTCAGTTATATTTTCTACCCAAGGAGTTCTATAATCCCTACAAAAATCATGATGTGAAATGTGGGTCCCTGACTGATATGATGCTCCAAGGATTTCCATATAGGCATATTGTTAGCCATATACATAACTTTCCTAAATTATCCATAGAAAATGTCTCTCGAATCAGAATGAAATGAGACACTTTCATCAGTTGGTCGACTATTACCCACCAGCATCATGACTCTTCAAGGTTGCAGGTAATCACTCAATGAAGTTCATTATCACATAGTCCCACTTCCACATAGGAATAAGAAGTGACTACAAAAAAACACTAGTATTTTTATTATCATCCTTTAATCTTTGGAAAGTAAGTCATCATGAAATAAAATTGGTGATGTCCCTCTTCATACCTACACCCAAAAAATGGTATCAGATGTCATGGTACATATTCATAGACCCTGGATACACATCCCACTTCAAAGAATGAGAGTCTATCATTAGATCCTTTCTCAAGGAATCTATCACTACTAACCTCACAAGAATTTAGATCATGTAATCATAATCTAAGGACCCCCTAGGACTAAATTATCCTCATAAAAGTGCTCCAACATATACTATGATCTTTGGATATAAATCATGGATTGATTTTACCAAATCCACTAACAAAGATGAAATAAATAAAGTGATGTATTTTATAACTCCATTAACCTCCTATTCATCCAATATCCACTCAACTATAAGAATCAATAATTTACACTCCTCCCTATGAAATTCTCTCCCCAATATCCTGAGTCTCTATCATTTTCCTACTAAGTGTATCTTCAACCACATTTCCCTTTCCTAGAGCATACTAAATCCAATAGTCGAATGTATGTAGATACTCTACCCAATTCCCCTACCTCATATTAAGATAATACTAAGATAATATGTATCATAATCTCTTATAATGTGTGTATATGAAAAACCTCTCACCGAAGAGATAATATTACCAACACAGAGCAATAACAAAAAATTACAACTCTAAGTCATGTGTCATTTAGTTATACTCATGGGTTATTAAATAATGTGACCCATAAGAATTCCACCAGAATTCGTGCCTCATAAATTACCTTCCTAAGGAACTGTAACTCCTAAATCCAGAAATGAGAATTCCACTATTGGGAATAAATTTAGTTCACTCTAAATGTACTAAATATAATCTCATGGTTTATAGAATTCATTTGTGAAGTACTAAAATATATCTTGATATCGTCCACAAATAAAATGAATAAAGAGTCAGCATATGGATGGAAAATCTCATTTGTGAGTTCCATGAACACCACTAAAGCCTTTATCACCCCAATATTTCTAACACGATACCCATATAGTTCATATATACACCTAAACATTTTATTGGTAATATCCTCATCTCTGACCCATAACTGATGGCAGTCTGAATTATGGTCAATCTTGGAAAACCACAAGGATCCTCATAACAGATCAAATAGATCTAAAATATTGGGTAAACGATACCTATTATTCACTATTACCTAATTTATATTCCTATGGTCCACAAGGATAGATAGAATATTTTCTTTATTATTGGAAAACAACACCATATCACCCCAAGAAGTTGTCCTCGGTTAGAGAAATCCCTTTGCCTCAAAATACTCAAACTACACCTTCATCTCTCTCAACTCATATGGATCCATATAATAGGGAGGAATCAATCATGATTTTACCCTAGGTATAAGCTCAATCTTAAACCCAATTCCTCTCTCTAGAGGAACACCACAGAATTGTTCTAGGAAGACATCATGATAATAATCCACCTGTGGAGGAAAGATAGAGGGGGGCTTCTTCTCATTCTTCTTCAAGATCCAAACCTGCTACTTTCACCCTAACAGCTCCTATCTAGCTATGTTATGGTCCCATACTATATTCTCTGGAATTCAACTATAAACCTCTCACCCTAATGAATAGGTAAATATAAACGTCTATGGAAGTAGTCAAAATGATCTTGATAAATAGTCAATTATTCAATTCAGAATGTCACATTGAACAAGTTATCTCAATAATCATAAAGTCTCCAAAAATTACATATTAGGAAAAAACTATGGGAATCTCTAGAAAATTCTAGAGATATTCCACAATCATTCCAAAATATATGTCAAGAGAGAGTAACTCATAAGATAACTTAACTGGTAAATCTACACTAGAAACCACATCATTGGATTTTAAATAATGAGAAGAACATGTATAAAACAATGTAGTAGATAGTGTAGAGGTAACAAAAATTATAACTCTAACCATAGAATGACCCTCTTCACTAATGGTTGAAACCAACTCCCCTACATACACTTTGTCTGGCTTATTTCACGAGCCCACCCCGGAGGCATAGAACATGCCTGGGTAGCTAACGTCTATGAGGTTATAGTGTGCTACAAAGGACCCTTAACATACCCCTAGGTCATAGTCTATGATTATTCCACACCCATATGAGGTAATATTCATAACTTCCTTGAATATAACATCAATAGATGTAACATCATGCCACATCCACAACACATGATCTGTAGTCTATAGAAAAATTTGTGATAACTCTCACTCTATCCAAGGTTGAAACACTAGGGATCTCCTCCCATAGTGGGAGTAGAATAATCCTTACTCTAATCCACATATTTTCTAACCTACTATATCTCTTTAACCTTCCTCTTCCAACTACCAAAATAGTCACTCACTACAATACTGGGAAGTCTGGTCATTATCATATTATAAACTAGAAGAAAACCAGTAAGCATGTCTTATTCTATCCCTTTCTCAATCAGAAGAGCCCTATGAGAAAAATGAGTATAAATCATCAAGTCAAAGCCTCTAACCTGATATCTAATATCCAGATAAATGAAAATATCAAACTTTTTATCCTTCTTTGCATCATTCTCAATAAATTGAGGGGACAACATTCAAACTCCCTAAGATGGGATGAGTAAAAAGAAACTGACATTGAACCCAAATAAATCTCCACAAAATCTTGTGATCAATATGTATTTAGCATATCAAGAAATAAATCCTTGAATAAAATATCCTTAAAGGACTCCAATTCAATAACCTTGGGGTTTTCAACTTTTCCCATAATTCCCCACCAACTCATGATGGGTCTATATGGCATAAAGGTATCTATCTTTATCATTATGTATATGAGAGTCTCTACCAGGTCAAGTATTACCTCAATTATTTCAATACATTCATCAAAATCTAGAATAATACCAATGTCCTATAATTTTAGCTGATGTTGTAGCTAAAAATCATGGGAATAGTTAACCATCATCCTTTGATCCCTTTATCCCCGAGTAAGAGAAGTCTATAAGACTCTAAGATGGGGTAGGTTTACTATCTGAACCAGTAGATCAAGTGAGGGAGTACTCTGTTTAATCACCCAACATAGCCTATGGTGGAACAAGATTATTTACCATAGCATGAGAATTTTGGAATCTCCAAGGTGGAATTTTTCTAAAATGAAAAAAAACATTTTAAATACATATGATAACTCACTAATGAGTAAAAATTGAGAAGTTTCAGGTAACACACATGGAATTTTTATAGGAAGGCCAATCCTTAGAGATACCCACACCCAAGGTATAACACTGCTAACTCTACCCAAGGCTCAAGCCTAGTCTTTCATACCTACACATTAGTCATAACAATATATATAACAAACATAAAAACATGCACAAGTTCAACTAACTAATTCCAACAAATATATACCATAATATAAAATAACATAAGCTGAGGTATTTAATAAAATAACTACTATACAAAAAACATGTGTATATATATATGATATTTTATCCTATGTTTCTACTAAGGATTCATGATCACATGTAAATCCCATAATAATATAATAGTAATACCAACACTGGTAACTCAGAGTTCTATCACACATGAGATGGAAAGGCACATGGAACTCTCTGTAATGACCCGATCTTTTGAACAATATTTTTTTCCTAAAAATGCATGTCCTACTATTTCATAATCAATAAAAAGTATATAATTGTAAATAAAATTTGAACATCAGTATATAATAGTTATATTACCATTGTTCAATATGACCATTGGAAACAATAATAATTTTTTTACGTTATAATTTTTGTTTAAAATTGAAATAACAATGAATAATTAATGCAGAAAGAAGAATCGATGACCTCAACCAATAGACTCGGGTCATACGAATCCCATTTGTTGGAGATTTGGAAGGAGGTAGCATCTATGGGATTAGCTCTGGAACAAGCCCAATCTGAGCTTTAACATGTTAATATTGAACATAATCTCCTATGGGAGAAGTTCAAGTTGATAGAAATCACCACTTGGGAAATGTTTTGTGAGCCACCCCAAGATTCTATCACCATTCCACACCTTAATCTTAGTTCATATGAAGGTGTTATATAGGGATATGTATTGAGGCCTTAGTTACTTTGTGTAATCCTTTTTTATAAATAAAATTATTATTTATTATTATCATAAAATAACTATCATTTTTTGAATTTCAAATGTCAAAATAAATATAAGAAGATTTATATATTTTTTTAATAAGTTTCATATTATTGATGAATATTGAAAAAAAAATTGTATTTTAAAATATTTTTTTAAACTTGAAATATATAATAATGTGAAATGATTTTCAAAAAATAGACATATATGGTTAGGATAAGTTAGAAATTTAGATTTTGATAAGATCAAATTAATTTTTGGTGAATAGTAAATTATGAATTGTAATAATACCCTTATGAATAGTAGTATGACAAATGGAATAGTAAGCTCAAATAAGTAAGTATAAATATAATTTAGGCATATTGAATGGTGATGTGATATAATAGTATAAGAAAATAACTTTTTTAGTAATTATTAGTTACGTATTAGTATTTTTTCGGGTAAATAATTATTTTACATGAAAATTAAAGAACTCATATTAATAAAATTATTTTCATAAAATGGAGTTCATTTTTAAATTCTGAACATTGATATCAGGTTAGATTGAATTTATGATATTTTTATAAAATGTTTTGTTTTTTGGTGAATTGTAAAAATACAATTTTTTAGTTTTCGGTGTGTATTATGACAACATAATGACCTGATATGTAATTTAAAATTCTGGTATTCTAGTTTGGATTAAAATATTATATATGGTGTCTCAATTAGCCAAAACTATTGGAAAATACCATGGAAAAGCCCATGGTTTTGCAAATACCACCGATGAGGTGTCCTTGAAAATTAATGAAAACAACTCCCTCTGTTTTAATATAAATACCATTCCATTACTTAATTTTATTTGATTAAAAATTCATTAACCTAGAATATTTAATAGTTTTACCTCCTAAGGAACCCTCCCAAAGTGTCCCCAAATCCACAAGGTCTCGATCCAAGAGTCTTAGAAGTTATTCTTCAAGGTAAGGTAATTATCAACTTTTCTTTTTTCCATTCAATTTCCCTTTTATATAGTATTCCTTCAATGTTTCAATACCATGTTCTTATATCCATTTTATTATTTCCTTATACTATATTATGATTTTTTTTATAAATGGATTACCCAGACCCCCCCTCTTTTTAATGTTTTCTAAAACCATGTTTCATAGCCAATATGCTACAAAATTTTCATCTCAAAATCTCTCTCTTTTTTTCAATAAATTATCTTATATGATTTATGTGAATACAAAAAATATTTTATTTCTAGGGGTATTCATCAAGACAGAATAATGATATTTTTTATTCTTTAATTGACATATATAAAACCCTCCTTCCCTTTTTGGTGGTTATGAATGACATAATGATCATGCTTTTAATAACTTTTTAAAATGTCATGATTTTGATATGAAACCCATTTATTTTATTCACTTTGGGTTATTTATGACATGTTTGATTATGATATATGTGGATCACATTAAAATAGATACATTTTAAGGGTGTTCCCTGATAGCACTCCAATACATTGAGTAAAGAAATTAATCTCTAAATATGACTAGTTTTCTGACACCTTAGTGAATAACCTTGGTAATTTTTATTACACCTTGGGGGTGGACCTTGGTGATATGCTTATGAATTTCTAAATTAAATATTATAGCCACATTTTCTAGACATTATTCATGTTATTATTATCATGATATTTCTCTTCTCATGACTCTATAATATTTTTACATGTTTGTATACCCTCAAGTTCACATGTAAATTGTTTTCCCTTACTGGGCCTTATGCTCACCCATTCATTTGAAGTAAGCCCCTGGGTTATGAGATACAGTAATTGTGCTTAGGATGAAAATTTCAAGAATCATTTAAATAGGAAGCAAACAATGTTATATGTTTTAATGTATTATGTATCTTTTTTCCAATACACTATACTTTAAAGATCCTCTGTTTGTAAAATTTAATGAAATGTTTTGTAATAAAATGGTTGGATTTCATAGTTGGTATCAAAGATTTTTTAGTTATTATTGTAAATTAGGATATGAAAACCTTAGTAAGAATCCTATAAAATGATTTAAATATAGGAAAACTTCTTCGTATTTTGGGGAAATTTTAAGTGGTTTTTGAACAAATAAATCCATGTTTGGATACAAAAAGTGGATGTGGCTCTTAAACATATGTATATAGTCGTAAAACCTAGAAACACCTCTTTGAGCTAGACTTAAACGAAAACTAATGCATGAAAATGGGCTTTACTGCACACTTATCTTGATACTCCTAGGGGATATGTTTGGTTAATCACAAGCTTTTTATGAATCATTATGAGGGATTTATAGAGAAATGTAATTGTTGTTAAAGAATAATATGTTTAATCATGAGGTTTTAAGACATAAAAATCCTTTATTGATACAATATTCAAAAATGAAATAAGTTTTTCACTACGGTTTTATTCTTTTATAAAATGGTGGGAATTAGGGGGAACCATGAAAATGGTGACTGCAATGGAACATGCGTTGATGACCCTCTGAAGGAAGCATGAATGGAAAATTTTATGAGAATGATGAACCAATCGACTCAAGTTATGGGAAATAACTTGAATCAAGCTGAGAGACCAATTTCACCATGAAGGGAACAACTTTATATTGAGTCCATTATGTGTCAATGACCACCATACTTCAGTGGATTTATCGAACCATTGATTTATGAATAGTGTATCAGCTCAATAAAAAATATATTTTCTATGCTCCACTATTTAGAGTAAGAACCAGTCACCCTAGTTGTTTACCGCTTAGATGGAGAAGCAGATTAGTGGTGGGGACTAAGTTAAAACATGTGGCCAATAGTGGAGGTTTAATCTATGCAGTGGGAAGAGTACAAAGGGATATTTTTCAATAAGTATTTCCCACATTCTATGAGAACCAAAAATGGAGAATCATTTTATCGAGCTGAAATAGAAGAATAATGAATCTATTTAAATCTATGAGATGAACTTCACAAGACATTCCTATCACACCTCATGATTTTTCATAGATCCTAATGGGAATTTTGATAAATTCCTTGGTGGACTATGTCCTCTTCTATAGAAGAATATATCCAACCAGGAATATAATACCAATGAGGGGATCATTAAGAGTGATATGAAATTTGAACTGAAGTTTGATGAGATGTAGTGGTCTCATAAATCCAATGATAAGAATAGATCAACAGATACATGCTTAGGGAGGAGATTTTATTGGGGAATAGGAGGTAGGAAATTGAAACATCCCATGTGTAATAAGTGTGGGAAGAAGAATTTGGGGAACTTCCTTCTAAAGAAGGGGAAGTGCTACAAGTGTGGAAAGATGTCCATATCACACAGAATTGACATAGTGAGGTGAAGCCTCAACTTCCCTACACTAATGAAAAAGGGAAGATGGTCCAGGCCCTACCTGAAATCCAATTCTTCAAGTGTGGATAGCTTGGGAACTTTTCCAATCATTGTTCAAATACATTGGAAATGGAGGGGAGTCACCATAATCCTTAGTAAAGTCCAAGGGAAAATGTTTTTGATTTTTCTATCACTACATCTGACATTAAAGCATCAAATGAGGTGGTGGCAGGTACTCTTGCTGTTCTCTCAAAGTAACAAGTACATTGTTTGATTCTGGTTCTACGGATTCCTTTATTTCCTCCAATTTTTCAAAGAATTTATGATCAACTAATGAATTGATAAAATTAGAGTTATCAGTCAAGACTCATGGTGGGATTATCCAAGTATCATTAGTGTTTAGAAACTCTAGTATTTACTTTAGTGAGCACAATATTATTGAAAATCTAGTAGTCATTCCCATGTTGGAATTAGACATTATATTATGGACTACATATCAAGGTATTATTTAAAGATAAAATGAATGAAATAAGGAAATACCATTAGTCTTGAATGGAAAACCTAGAGATATCTTCCAATGAGTGATATCTCAACCAAATATTTGTCTAGAAGCACCTCTTATAGCCTTATTTATGGAGTTGATCTGTGAAGAAGAAGAAGAAAATTATAGTATAAGGATAGAAAATGTCCCCATCATCTATTAATACATTGACATATTTCCTAATGAGTTACCCAGACCTCCCCAATAAAGATAGGTATAGTTATCCATTGAAATCGTACCTGGATCGCATCCGATATCAAAGACCCCGTATAGGATGGAAAATGTGGAGCTGGAGGAATTAAAGAAAAAACTCCAACATCTTTTGGAGAAGGGGTATATCCAACCAAGTGTCTCTCCTTGAGGAGAACCTATTCTCCTTTTGAAGAAGAAGAATGGATCAATGCGGCTATGCATTGATTATATAGAACTGAACATGATCATAGTGAATAAAAAATACCCTCTTCCAAAAATTGATGACTTATTTGACCAACTTCTTGGGGCTCAACTCTTCTCAAAAATCGATCTTCGATCTGGTTATCATCAATTGAGGGTGAAGAATGAAGATATTCCAAAATATACCTTCTGATAAATATTTGGGTATTATTATTTTTTGGTTATTTCCTTCATACTGACTAATTCAACTACTATTTTTATAGATTTTATGAATATAGTCTTTAAAGACTACCTTGATAATTTTGTGGTAGTTTTTATTGATGATATTTCGATATATTATAAAAGTCTTGAGGAGCATGAGGATCATCTAAGGGTTGTTTTTCAAACTCTATGAAAGGATATGATTTTTGTAATGTTCATCACATGTGAGTTTTTGTTACAAAAATTTTCTTCCTTGGGGCACATTATAACCAATAAAGGAACCACAGTTGACCTTTAAAAGACAATGGTTGTAGACGAGTGGCCTCATCCTACAAAAATAAATTAGATTCATAGTTTCCTTGTATTAGTGAGATATTTTAAAAGGTTTGTGAGAAACATTTCATGACTTTCTAATCCACTAACCAATTTAACTCAAAAAGGGGTTAAGTTCCTCTAGACAAAGGAGTGTGAGGAATGTTTCCAAGAGATGAAGAAGAGATTTGTTACAGCACCTCTGTAACCTCTTTCTTCAAGAGGTGAAGGATTCGTTATTTTTGGTGATGCATCTATGAAAGGGATTGGGTGACTCCTTATGAAAAATGATATGGTGATTTCTTATGCATCTCGACAATTAAAGAGTCATGAGAAGAACTATACTATGCATTGTATAGATGTGGTTGTGGTTGTTTTTTCTCTCATGATATAGAGGAACTATCATTATGGGGAGAAGTGTAATATATACACAGACCATCAAAGTTTAAAGTATATTTTCACACAAAAGGAATTGAACATGAGTAAGAGCAAATGGTTGTAACTTCGTAAAGACAATTATTTTTCAATTCATCGTCATCTCAAAAGATAAAACAAAGTCTCTAATTCATCAAGTGTAAAATACCATGTTGTTCAATCCATGATGAGGATCCAAGGTGGTCACTTGTTCAAAGACCTAGTGAAACTGGAAATGGGAATTATAAGGTAAAGGAAATTATCAACCCTATACCAAATGATTTCTCAATCATCATTACTAGAGTAGATCAAGAAATATCAGACAAAAACATCATTTTATATAGAAGAAGTATAAGGCAATGAAGGATGGAAAGTATCCTGAGTTCAATATTGATCAAGAAGGTGTACTGAAATTTCATACAATACTGTGTGTTCCATTTATTCCACAAATAAAGGAGTTGATGGATGAAGCTCATAGCTCTACATTATCTATATATTCATGAAGAAATAATATGTATAGGGACCTTCATGATCATTATTGGTGGGATAAAATGAAAAGGGATATTTCTAACTATACTATCAGGTGCCCAGTATGTCAGCAAGTGAAGGAAAAGCGAAAAATTCCTAAAGGGGTATTACAACCACTACCCATACCTGCATGGAATTGGGATAATATCAATATTGACTTCGTCACTAGTCTCTTGAGAAATTCAAAATGAAACAACGCGATATCGTTTATAGTGGACCATCTCACCAAGACTTCCCATTTTATCTCAATTTGGGAAGATGTATCTCTTGATAAACTTTCCAGGATTTACATGAAAGAAGTGGTAAGGCTGTATGGAGTTACAGTTTCTATAATATATGATCATGATCAAATGTTCACATTAAAATTATGGAGAAGTCTTAAATATGCTCTATGTATCAAATTGAATTTTAGTACGTCCTATCACCCCTAAACTGATGGGAAATATGAAAGGACTATCTAAACACTCGATGACATGCTGAAAACAAGCTCAATGGAATATAAAGGTGTATGGGATCAACATATCCCATTAGTTGAGTTATTATACAACAATAGTTTCCAATTTATCATTAAAATGGCTCCCTATGAAGATCTATATGTGAATAAAAATAAAACTCCAACTTGTTGGGATGAATCTTGTGAGAGAAAGCTTCTTGAGCCTGAACTTGTGCAAGATATGACAGAAATGGTTCATGCCATCACGAAACACATTAAGACTGCTTAGAGTTAGAAAAATAGCTATGCTGACAATAGTTAAAGGGAGTTGGAGTTTGATGTTGGTGACAAAGACTTTTTTTGAATTTTATCTTGGAAGAGGTTCATGAGGATTGGGAAGAAAGGGAAGCTCATCCCAAGGTACATTGTACCCTAGTAATCCATGATTGCGTATGAGAAGTGGCCTATCGGATTTAACTTCATCCAAATATAGCACAAGTTCATGATTTCTTCCATGTATCAATCTTGAGGATGTACTTACCTGACCCTTCACATGTACTAAATCTAGAGGTGGTACAACTGGTACATGACCTATCTTATGAGGAAATGTTATTGGAGATCTTGAATCATAGAGACATGGTTCTACGCAACAAGACTACCCAACTTTTTAAAGTGTTGTGGAGGAACCAAAAATATGAAGAAGCCATGTGGGAACCTGGGGAGTCTATGAGACCAAAGTACCCACACTTTTTCTCTTCTGAGAGTACGAGTTGAAATTTGAGAGATGAAATTTCTTAAGGGTGGAAGAATTTAACGACCCAAACATTGGAATAATATTTTTTCCCTGAAAATGTATGTATTTCTATTTCATAATTAATAAAAAATATAAAATTATAAATGAAATGTGACCATCAGGTTTTGACTGTTATATTATCATTGGTCAATATGACCATTGGAAACAATAATATTTTTTTACATTATAATTATTGTTTAAAATATATATAATAATGGATAATTAATATAGAAAGAAGAGTTGATGGCCCCATCTAGTGGACTCAGGCCATACGAAACGCATCTTTCAAAGCTCGGGAAGGAGGTAGTGTCATTGGGATTTACTCTGGACCAAGCCCAATTCTAGCATCAGCATGTTAATCTTGAACATAATCTCCTATCGTAGAAGTTCAAGTTGACAGAAATCACCACTGGGGAAATGTTGTCTGAGCCACCCAAAGATTTTATCACCATTGCACACCTTACTCTTAGGTCCTATAAAGGTGTAATAAGGGGATACGTAACGATTACTTAGTTAATTTTTGTTATCCTTTTGTATAAATTAATTCTTCATTTCTTATTATGGTAATATAAAGATTATTTTTTGAATTTCAAATTTCAAAATAAATATACAATGAATTTTTAATTTTTTATGAGAAGATTCATGTTTTTGATGAATATTGAAAAAAAAGTATTTTAAAATAATTTTTTGAGACTTTAAATAATTAGTAATGTGAAATTATTTTAAAAAAAATAGACATATACGGTTCTGATCAGTAAGAAATTTATGGTCTGATAAGGTCAACTTAATTTTTGTGGAATAGTAAATTATGAAAAGAAATATTACCCTTATGAATAGTAATATATCCAATGGAATAGTAACTTCACTTAAATAAGTATAAATATAATTTAGGCATCTTGAATAGTAATGTGATATAATAGTATAAGTAAATAACTGTTTTAGAAATTATTAGTTAAGTATTTGTATTTTTTAGGTAAATAGTGAACTTACATAAAAATTAAATTTATCATATTTATAAAATTATTTTCAAAAAAAGGAGTTCATTCTTGAATTCAAAACATTTATATTAGGTTATGGTGATTTTATGATATTTTTATAAAATTTTTTGTTTTTCAGTGAATAGTAAAAATATAGTTTTTCAGTTTTCTACATGTTTTATGACATCATAATGATGTAATATGTAATTTAAAATGATGGTTGACTAATTTTGATTAAAATATTATATGAGGTTTCCAAAGTGGCCAAAAACATGGGAAAATACCATTGGTAAAGCCCATGGTTTTTCCAATACCACTGATGAGGATTCCTTGATATTTTATAAAAAAACTCCATCTCTTTTACTATAAATACCAATCCTTTCCTTCATTTTATTTGATTATGAATTCATTACCCTCTATTATATGATATTTTAACCTCCAAATGTGTCCTCCAAAAGTGTCCCCAAGCCATTAAGGTCTTGATCCAAGAGTTTTATAAGTCACTCTTCAAGGTAATGGAATTCTCAACGTCTCTTTTTTCCATTCAAGTCTTTTTCTATATGGTATGTCTTTCATGTTTCCATACCATGTAATTATTTACATTTTATAATGTACCTATACTATATTATTTTTCTTTTATGAATGGGTGGCCCCTATCCCCTCTATTTTTAATGTTTTTTAAAACCATGTTGCATAGTCCTTATACTATAAAATTTTCGTCTCAAAATATATCTCTTTTTTTCTTATTCCCTTTATTTGGGTTATGATTGACATAATTATAATTTTTTTAATCACTTTTTAAAAAGTCGTGATTTTGATATGAAACACATTTATTTAATTCTCTTTTTGTTATTCATGAAATGTTTGATTATGATCTATATTGACCACATGATAATAAATAAATAATAAGGTTGTGACCTAATAGTTCTTCAATGAATTGGGTAAATTAATTAATCTATAGAGATGAAAAGTTTTATAATACCTTGGTGAATAAACTTGGTATTTTTTATGACACCTTGGGGATGGAACTTGGTTATATGATTATGAATATATAAATTAAATTTTGAAGCCATATTTTCAAGATAATATTGAAGTTATTGTTATCATGATATGTCTCTTATAATTTCTTTATGCCATTTTTTCTTGTTCTTGTTGTACTCTCTCAAGTTCACATGTAAACTATTTTCCCTGTTTTCCCTTACTGTGCCTTATGCTCACCATTTCCTTTGATGTATGTCCCTAGGTTATGAGATGAAATAATTGTACATAGGATTAAAATTTCAAGAATCCTATCAACATGATTAAAATAATGTTATATGTTTTCATGTATTATTTAACTTTTTCCCAAGACACTCTACTTTAAGGATCATCTGCTTGTAAAATGTAATGGAAAATTATTTAATAAAAAGGCGGGATGACATAATCCCCTACCCATGTTCCACATAGCCTATATTATTTCTACTATGTCCTAGAATAAAAAAGATAAAGTAAAGGAATATAAGTCTCTAATTCCATTTTTTAAAACCCTGACCAAAATCATCAGCTCCAAGACGAACTTCTATATAACTACATGCATGCCTCCCCATATGCAATAGGCTACCGGATTGCTCTAAGGGTCAAAAGTGACATGAAGATAATATACATGTGAAAATAATAAACATAAAACAGAAGAAAATAACATAAAAATAAATCATCTAAACAACAAAGTGGAAGAAAAAATGAATAGAAGCTATAATAGATGTCACGTATGGTCATACAATAACAATCAAACAGACCCTCAACGTGGAAGTTCAATATGTATAAGGAGTGGAATAAGAAGATAAATTATAGTTGTGGTAAAAGATATATGGGTTCCATATTGGTACCAACTCAATACCTAAATTTAATCTACTTATAAACCCACTACTAGGCTCTTTCCCTTCTCTTAAGTCCTAATCATAAATTCTGTATGTGCATCTAGATAATTATGGAGGGTGTGAGTATAATCCTGATTCAATACCACCAATTTTTCCTTAAACATAAGTGAATGTGAATAAGAGTGTATTCCAAAATAATATATAAATGTGAAACAAATAACAATAAATCATTTATCCAGTTGTCGTGCACTAATCATACCACCACAAACCTCGAACATAATTTCTCCAGCTTCATGCTGAATGAGTAGTTATAATAGATGTTTTGATTATGGGTGAACCAAAATGCCACATAATATGTTTCAGAACATTCACAAGGAAAATTATTCTACGGTCTAGACATAATTTCATAATTTTCCATCTATATCATGGTTCAGCCCATAGGTCCTTTGTACCCCCACCACATCCACTGATCAGGCTACATGGTCTTTGAATCCATGATTTATCTTAGTATAGGTCACATGTTCATCATAACCCTTCCTTGTGTCTCATTCACTCATCATCTTCATCATAGAATTTCATGTATTCTCCCCCTCTAAGGATTAACCATGTCATGATGGTACAATTTTCATTTTCTATCATAAGAAACACATATAAAGTCCATACATTCACTCAAAATAGGGCATAAAAAATATAGGTAAAACCTAGAATATCATGCATGATTATCTGTATCCAAACACACATGAACACACACATGTGATCAACATCAAACATGGGTCTCATAGACTTCACATTAACACTCATGTTATCAATATAAAACATACGTCTCATGGGATACACATGCACACACATGTGATCAATAACAAACATGGGTCACATGGGCTACACAAACACACCCCTAAAATCAAAATCATTCATGGGTCTCAATGCTCACAGTTACATAATTTCATGTCTTTATAACAATTATATAAAAGGGATCTACATTTTAATGAGCTCCCTACCTTTAATTTACCAACTCTATGATCTAAGATCAACTGGAAAATGACACTCAGATCATGCCCAAACAAAAAAAAATCACTAGAAAAGGATCTAGTCCATCAATATAGAGTCACTTGAATTGGTATTACAAGAATACATCATTCCAACAGATGGAATTCACATCAAATTACCAATATGGATTTACTATCAATGGTAGATATAGATCTCTTCAAATGAGAGGGAGAGATTGTCAATATATCTGTCCCTGATCCTTCAACAATCCTTGAATTATTCAGTAGACAATGTTATAAACTTCACATATAACCAAAATATATTGGATCTATGATTTATTCCAAGAGAAAATTTATAGATATCATAAAGATATGAAGAAGATATGGAGAAAAACCTATCACCTTATATACACATCAACCAACTCTATTAATCCACTAGATTTGTATTACGGAGTGATAGAAATATCTAGGAATCATAACAGGAGTCCTTATGTTTGATATCCCTAGGTGTAAGAGGAAGAAAAAAATATTTCAAAGAGGTTTTTCATTTAAAATCCAATTTTATGATCAATTAAAACCATGTTCATAGTTTGGTTGCCTGGATTTTCTAAACAGTCAACAATAGTGTTAAACTTACTCTCTCTTATGGTAACCTACATGGTTTGGTCACATGGTTTTATAAACCATATTCTATCAATGATTTTCATCTCTATAACAGGAAATTTGGTTTTTTGGGGGAATGAAACACAATTATATCTAACCTTGATCCAATTATGTGCCACATGATTTTATTCTCCAAACAAGCCACACTATTTCCAAGGGTGAACCATATGATTTTCCCTAACAAGAACCATCCCTGAACCCCATTAAAACACTCTAAAACCCTCCAAAACCGACCAAAATATACCTAATACATCCCCCAAGTAAAGAATAAATCAAAAAATTGGATGAAATTAAGGATTAATGTACCTAAAAAGCATAGTTCCATTATAGTTTTTATATCCTCACCTATACCAATAGTTTTTCAAAACCTTTTTTATACCCTCGCAACTATACCACCCATTCACCTAACCTCAAATAACTACCCTAGTGCTATATTCTCCTACTCCATGATTCCTTTCAATTCCTCATTTTATTATACTTTCATCATTTTTGTAATGATTTGTAGGTACAATCATCAATGTGTGTTTTTTATGTTCACATTTCCTCCTATTTTATCCTCTCATTTCTGTATTTACATTCCATATATTGAAAATTAACTAACTCAATTATAAAATTTACAAGTTTATATATGATTTTTTAAAATAACACTAGATTAATTTCCATCCTAGATAAATTTGTTTTTTGTGTGTTGGATGAGTTCCTTTTTGGTTTATATAAGTTCTCTAATATATATACCGATTTATTCTAAGGTTTTATTGAATGTTATCAAGGTCCTCTAAAATTTACATATACCATAGTCCCTCTTAGTTGATTTTGGGTGTTTTTTGACACCCATCATTGGTTGAATTTTCTCTTGCAGATCAAGTTGAATGTTCCCCTATATTCCACAAATTATTGGGGGATTATTGATCTCGTTATCCTTTATATGTAAGTGTATTTTTTTGTAATCAATTTATCCTTTTTATTATGAAAACAAAAATTATTTAGAGAACTATAATGCAATATAGTTTGATAGAATTTGTTACTAACTAATAATAAACTCTTTGATTGATCTACTATAGAGCTTTTTATCCACTATATAAAGTGATTTCCTAGCACAGTGTGGGGAATGAGATATATTTTGTAGTTTATCCAATATTTTCTATTTATATGGATTATATGAGAGGGAAAAACATTTTTTTGTGATTTATTATGTTCATAAAATATATTGGAAGTAAATGTGATAATTACTTTTCAATCATACATTTTCTTCACTAATTTTATTTTTTTTCAAAAATATCCCTCAATCAATCATGGATTTTTTTAGATTCTACTATATTTAAGGTATATAAGATTCCTAAAATAAAAAATCATAAGTTATTTTCTATTTATCTTATAATTTTTTGGATTTATATGAATTTTATAATTTTTAAAAAAATTCAAGAACAAATTTGTACATTATTAATAATTTTTTTATTAATTTATTAATTATGTTAAAAAAATCAAATAAAATTTCTATAAATTTATTAGTTTTGATAGATTTATATTAAAGATACTTTTTATAATTTTATGATCTATATGAGGCATAAATACCATTTGAAAAATATATAATTATTTACTTTACATGACATGATTGATACACAATTATGAAAATGATTGTGTAAAAACTATTTTCTATGTTATTAAATTACAACTATTATATAATAAATTTGTACTTATTCTATATTTATTGGAGTTTTTTATTATGTATAGTTATTAATAATTAATAAAAAGGATTTTAAAATTGTGGATTTATGTATATGGTATTGTATTATCTTATGGGATAAAATTATGAAATTAGGGATTTGGGTGATAAATATAAACTTTGAATTTTTTACAAAGTTCAAATTTGCTTATCAAATTAAATTTCTTATGATGAAAAAAAAATTTAATAATTATGTATTCATGTATGTAAAATTTTGTTTTTATACACAAAATTTAAGAGTTATTTAAAATGGATTTCACTATAATCTTATTTATGTTTTTTTTATGTGATTAAAATAAAGTTAACATGACTTATTTCCTTAAATAAATTTTTTATTTGGTAATGAAATTCGTTTTGTAAACTAAATCATGGTTGTTTTTTTTATTCCTTAGAAATAAACGTTTTTTAGAATTGTGAATGATATTATACATTGAGATTGAATAATTAAAGACTGATATTGGAGTTGTTGAATGATTATGAGTAATAATTATGTTTAATTTATCTTATTCTTATAGTTTCAATGAGATATTATGTTAAGTTTTTTGTTTTACTATATAATATGATATTTAAAGTTGATATGTGTTTTTATGGTATTTTTTAACTTCTTAATCATTTAGATTAATTATCCAACATATGGATACCTCATGAAGATGTTAGGTTATATTCCCAATTAATGATTTCATATTTCTTTACTCTCATGCCAAAGATTGGGAATAACCTAACCTAATAATATAATTATTAGATTATATATTATTTTGTAAAAAAAATCATTAATTACATAGATACCTAGTATTAGTGGGATATTTATGTTAATTTGCGATATTGTTTGTTTGGTGGAGATAGCTCAAACTATGTTGGTTGAACATGGAATGCCTCTCCACTATCAAGAATTGTTTAGTTATAGTCTACTATATTGATGTTAATATAAAATTTTCATCTAGTGAATGTTTAGAAGTTGGATGTATGATATTAGTCAGGTCTCGAACAAGTTGTAGAAGAAGTTGTATTGTTTTTTATATTTTACATTCAACAAAGATTCATATAGAAGTCTTATACATTTCCCTATTATAATTTAGTCGGAAGACCTTGGTTAAGTTTAAAAGAAGTTGGTTACCACATAAAAAAATATTTTTCATAAAAAAATATTATGCTTTTTACCGTAATATATAGAAAATAAAATCTTAGAAAATACATGATCGAAATGAATGGAGTGGAATAAATAATTTGGTATTTGGTCATTTTTTATTGATTCATTATTGAAATAAATAATGTATGTCAATGAATAAAGAAAATTAAATTAATAAACGTGATAGAACTAATAAAATTATAAATCATAGAGGGTTAAAAAAAATTATAGATGATGTAAATAATCATATATGTGAGCAATGTGGTAAAATGAAAAAGCAATAATTTTTAATGCAATTGCATCATGGAAAAAGCTATGTATGGAATTTATAATGCATCCATGAAATATATTCATAAAATTTTGAATGAATTTGTTCCTGATTATTTAGATATTATCTCAAATAATTATATATCATGGAATTATATTGACAAACTTATATTTTATACAAATAAAATTAATTCATTTATTAATTTTTGTTCAATATTTTTGGACAAAACTATGGGCCTAAAATATTGTAATAAATTTGGTGCATCTAGGTGGAATCCAAATTAAAATTCAACAACATATTTTATTCCATAGAAATTAATATGTAATATTCTGTTGATTACTAGGATCAAAAATCTTTTCATGTCTATTTAAATCTCAACAAAAATGTGATGGAACTATACAGACAGAATTAAAGATAATTATAAGTTGGTTCATCCTACAGATGGACTATCTTGGCAGACATTTCATGAACAATATCCTGATTTTGCATCTGTGGTGTGTAATATATATTTGATTCTATAATGTGATGTTTTTAATCCATTTGGGCATATATTTACTTCAAAAAAACATGTAGTTAGTTTTCATTCACATTTATAAACTTCCGCCATGGATTTTATATGTAAAAACATTCACCTTAATATGTATACTATTGTTCTAACTTCGAAAACTATAATTTATATAGATGTGTACATGAAACCTTTAATAAAAGAGTTAATGCATATTTGGAATGTTGGTGTGCACACATATGATTATTCTTTGAAACATGTATTTTAGATGTGTGTTTTTATTATGTGGATGATAAATTATTTTCCTTCTTCTATAATGTTTTTTAGTTGGAGAATGAAGGTAAAATCATCTCATCCTAGTTGTATAAATGATACATGATCAACAAGACTTAAATATCTATTTAGATTAAGTTTCATGGTACATCACCAATTATTTCAAATACATCATCCATTTCAGAATAATCAATGAATTTAGGATAATATCATTAAGAATGAGAATCCACCTCAACATATGTCTAGAAGTGATGTGCTTATAATCTTACAGTATGTTAATTTTTCATTTGGTAATGGTTGGAAGAAATTTAAAAAGTAGAATAATGTGTCCTTGGAATCCAAGAATAATTTGGTAGAATAAATTTAAGCTATTTTATTATCCTTATTGGTCAACTAAATTATTATTTAATTATTTATATGTAATGAACATTTATAGAAACACATGTGAAATGTTTTATTCCATTATTTTAGATCTTAAGGGGCTCACCAACGATGATATAAAATCTTGATGCGACTTAGAGTATTGGGGTTTCAAACTAGAATTGTATATTGTGTCTATAACTCTTTTCTTGACTACCATTGAGACATATATTTTGGAATGAATAGAGAAACAAATAGTTTTTTGTGAAAGATCATATAAGAGGTGAATTTGGTTTCATTGGTGAAGTAATCCCAATAAATATTTATTCTTATAACGAGGATGATGTTTAAAAAATTACTTCCCCCAATATTCTTGATTGATATATTTTTTATAATGACTCAAATAGTATAATAATCATAGTTGATTATGAACCTGAATTAGTAGTGGGTAATATATAGATGTAAAAATATGTGTTCTCAGTTCATTAAAATTATCTTGAATTGATAATTTTTGTTTTATTCTATCCAAAATGATTTATTTGGTTTTATAATTTAAATTGAAATTTAATTCTATAAAAAACATAAATGTATACTGATTTTATAATTTAGATGTAAACGTTAAATCATTTTACATATAAGTAAAATAAACATTACATGTTGCATGTGAAATAAATTTACTTGTAAATTAAATATAATTTACATGAAATGGAGTTATATAGTTTTATTTCTCTTGAATTTAATTGGTTTTCATTATATTTAGAGTTTATAAACATCAATCAAAGGAAATTGTATTATTTCTATTTGTCTAATAACAGTGGGTATCATTTTATACACTTTAATTTCCATAATGATGAATGTTTGAATAAATTTAATCCATTTTTCATAGAGATTAAATGTTCATGTCATTTTTTTATGTATATATAATCCCTTTGTACTTGAACACATTCTTTGGATAATATATAATCCCTTAATGGGTGAATTCTACCAATTAACCTAACTCAATAGAGTCGGTGTACATGGAGATATTTTTCCCTTACTAAATGTTATGTGTGTCTCATCAGCTTGTTGGTGGGTGAGGAAAAGAGAAAGTGGAACTAACTTACTCGTAGGATAGATGGTGTGGATTTACTAAGTAGTTAGTGGGTGTACATAGATTTTATTCTCATGATACTCCAGTCGTCTAGGCTATAGTTAGGTCTGCCCAGCCAATGAAAGAGCATTGAAATTCCCTTCAAAATGGCCCTCTAAAAGCCTCATGAACCAATAAATTAATTGGTCAATCTCTTAAATCCCAAATAACCAAACTCAAAATAACTAAACCCAACATTATAAAAAATAACTTAACTTAAAATGGATAAAATTATGTAACCCAAAAATGAACCCAATGGCTTAAACCAAATAAACCACAATGAACCATATCATCTAACTAAATGAACAAATATGACAAAATACTTAACCCAAAAATAAACCTGTTAACCTAAGTCAAAAATGAGAAAAACAATTACCTAACCAAAAATGAATCAAATTACCTAACCCAAACTGAAGTAAATGGTACAGTTGAATGACTAAATAAGCTAACCAAAAAAAGAACCAAATGAATAAATGACCAAATTACCAAATAACAAAATAACCTATCCTAAAATGAATTCAACCAAATTGAACATATAATAAGAAAACCATATAATATCCATATTAGTAATACTAATTAGTATGTGTTGATTATGTTATGTCATTAGTACTAAATTTATAATATAATGTATATTTAATTTCTAATGCATGAAATAAAAAATATTTAAGATATACAAAGGAAGGGAATGTTTGTAAATGATCAATGTGTGAGAGAGTAGGGTGTTCCTACTCTGTTTAAATTTTTCATTATACCATTTAAAATATATATATATAATATAATTTCACTTAATTAATCAATTTTCAATTTTTTTCAGGTTTCAACATCCTGGAGTCAATTATTCCCTAGTGGTGACCATCCTACCAGTTTGATGGGGGTGGTACTAAAGCTATTCGCAACACCCATTATAACCAAGCACATCCAGACTCTTCACTAGATATACCATCTAAAACTGCTTCTTATCCCATGATCCACATAGAGGCATATTCTATATATTCACTGCCTATAGAATTGACACCATTTTTTCATATCTTCTTCCTCATTTATCATTTTTATATAAAATGATCGATCTGAATCCCCATCCCTATTATCATTTTCTATATAAATTTATTTTATCACCTCCACTACATAAATCTCTATTCCCTAAAATATTTTTTGTTCATGCTCATTCAACTTTTTCCCCAGCACTTTCATATCATCTCAAGAATACATTCATCCCCTAAAAACTAAATAGTCAAAAAATATTCCATAGCCTATAGATCCATAAAAGTACACTAATCATAATACTTTATTTATATGAATAAAACACTATGTTATTTTGAAACCATAATATATTTTCATTGTAAATTGGTTTAATTTAATATTTTACTTTTATTGTCATGGTTGGATACATCACTATTAGGCAGTGTGGGAAAAATCACATGTGAAATGTGTGAAACCTCAAAACACAAGTGATGGTTTAATATAATAAAGATAATAAAATGATTAGTAAAACTATGATATGATGCAAAATATTCTTGGTGACAGAATCTAATTATTGTTACATCATTCCTATGAAACCAAATCCTAGAGACACCATAAAAAGGAAATAAAGTATATTTCATGGGTTTAAATATGGGTAAGAAAATTTATTAAATTAACTTTAATATTGTGTTTGTGTTTATATGAATTAATATTTTAGTAGTGGGATCGCTATAATTTTACAAATGGTGAGGTTGTAAGGATTTCATAGTCACGACCCACCTTCTTCAAGATGAGGGAAGGGAAAACAAAGTGCCAGGCCCTTCCTTCTTCAATATGAAGGAGAGATAATGACCCCCAAGCCCCACCTTCAATAGGCATCGAAGAGGAAACTAGAATTAAGGTTATAAAATCTGACATTCTATGGAATGAATTACCCTTTTCATAAAACAAGATCTGGAGATAAGATGGTAAATCCAAAGAAACTCCAAATACTAAAAGTAAAAGTAACGCCAAAATCCATTCCCACATAAATGTTCAAAATTAAATTTGATACAAAATACACAAAAAACTCCAATGGTAAAGTACCAAACGAAAAGAGACTTTATAGAAATAGCAACTAATCCCAATGCCTAAGCTATTAATGTCTAGAACGGTCCTAAAAGTCCTCCTGGAAACCTGAAAATAGTTTTATATACATATGGTGAGCATACGAGTATAATAATAAGGGTAACTAAAGCTACCTGTGCACAAGTGGGGGAATATACTAAATACCCTATGAGATAGTAGTATAACCTCAAAGATCCTACCAATTAATACTAACCATACCAGCCTCAACAAGGCACACCCACAAAATAACATAAGTCAAGTAATGTAATAGTATAATCAGATCAATGATTTGGTACCCTACACCACTTTCCCACTGGTTAAATTCTCATTCCAAATGGATAACATCTTGATACTACCACTCTTTCCATACACAGTCTCACTTCCACAACCTGCCTCCACACACCTAGGCCTCAAACGACACACAATCATGGCCGTAGACACCTAGTCCACAAAAACCACATCTCTCACCCTAAGACAATTGGGCCTCATCCCAAAGACACATGAAAAAAAAACCTATCCCAAAAACACATAGACCTATCATCCACAACAAACACTTTCTCGAAGGATCTTGGGATATGGTAAGACTCAATCCATTATAGCCTTCTCAGATATGCTCGAGTAGTAAGAAACCGGAAGAGGGTGCGAGGAATAAAGTTAGTAACCATCTATCCATCCTCCAACTTGGATGTTGGGAAAGGCACCCTCCCACATGAAATTGGGGTGTTCGGAATATGGGGCTCAATAGGTGTGGGGTGTGTATAGAAATCACAAGGAACTAAAATTTATATATATAGATAAGAAATCACTCATCCTAACCTATGGGTTTCCAAATAAAGAACCATCCCACTTAGAACCACTTTTCATTGCTACCCCTTTATGGACAACCACCAAAACACAACTGCTTTTCCATTTAACCAAAATCTATTTTTTTATTTATGGGATTCAATGTAATTTATACCAGCACTTCCGAGAAACTACCAACCACAACCATACAAAAACAACAAGAAAAACCAAACTATAGTCCTACTGCACAATAACACAAAACTAGATTACTATCCATTTCAAAAACCCCCAATCTTACTAGATTCATGTTCATCCATTTCCAAAAATCATTCTTCAAAATTATACCATACAGTCCTTCTCTCACAACCCAACCCTATATCCTTACATCCCAACAATTCAAACATACAGTCCCACTACATAACAAGTTCATAACAACCTCGTAGTCCCACTGAATAACATCACTCCATAGCCACAACATAAAAAAAGGCAATCCAACTTCCTAAATGTTCATCCATTATGACATCAATTAGTCTCTCAAACTGGGATACCAAGACACCTCTTGATCCACCCCACAATCTAAACCCAAAAAACTAGAACACATATCACACAACCACATCCATCAATTAATGTGTATCCAGATTTAAGAAATAGAGGTTATTTTATTCCACATTAATATAACTAGGGTGATCACACAATATTTTTGATCCTAGAGCTTTCATTTATTTAACCAAGTATATGTGGTTTAACCGTTTTTCTTGTTACGACCATTTATCAATGAATCAGAAAAAATAGAACATCACTAGTTCACAAAAAAGACCAACAACATTCATTATTTTTAGGAGTCATACAACCACAAAAATCCATAAAATAATCAATGATGAAAAATGAAACATTTGATCAACACCAACCCACTCCCAACACATTATTTGATTTACCCCTGTTGTCTTTTGATCACATTTATGTCCCGTTTATTTATTGTTTAAGAAAATTATTCAACCATTCCTCACATGGAATAATTAGTATTCCCACCCCACCTGATGTAAAAATAAAGAGTGGTAAAAGAAATTATAACCTAGATGATCAATGGATTGAAGTTCCCCCTTGCGCCAAGAACAGGGGATCGCATGAGAACTAGGAAACTATTAGAGTTGGTGTCCTAGAACTAACTATTTGTACTTTGACTACATGGATGTTTAATATATTTAAATATTAAACATATTATTAAATTTTTTTATTCTTCAGCATGACAATGATTTAATAATGTCCTAGATTATTTGTTGCATTAATAAGGTCATGGAAGTTCCCCACTATGATCAAAAACATGAAATTCTAAAACAACATTCTTAAATATAGTGTTGTGGATGGATGACATGCTATGATGGGACACCTAGTATACAAACCATCAAGTGATAGTACTCATAAGCATATCATACATCCTTCTCATGAATATCACACTTGGAAATCTCTAATATGGGAGATTATAAGAACAGACCCGCCAGTAGAAATTCTATATGTTTTGGTTTCATTAGATTCTCCTATTTTTTACTGTGTGTAATGGTATTTAGACTTTAATATTATCATTAATACATGTCATGACTCATGCACTTTGATTTATTGATGAAAATCGCCAGGACATATGTCGGAGGGAAGTAGGGTATGTTGGGTGCATCACGAGGGGAATGTTATTAATGGATAAGTCGAGAAGGATTTGTCACTTCCATTTATAGATGTTGATATCTCAGCCCTTTGAATGAAATAGAACCGTCACACAAAATTCTGTGGACATGGTGTAAAAAAGAGATTATTTCAGTTAGTCAAGGAATAAAGTATCAATCCCAAAGGTTGATGACACTATCCTAAAACCTTCTTGATGAGATATTGAGACAAAATAATTATATTACACAGTGAGAAATCATATGTGGATGTCTTTGTTTCAACTTTATGTTCTTTCTATTGGGTTCCTTGACCCGTTTATAGAAAGTACTCTTGGAATTTAGGAAATCACACTTAATGTCAACGATAAAGAATCCAAGATTATTACACACTAAGTGTTTTTGGTGGTCTCGGTTAAATTCTATTGGAATTTAATTAATGAAATAAATATTATTCTCAAGACCATGGAATAATTTTATTTAATTTATAATTATCGCATAAATTAAATAAACATTTATTCACTATATTGTGAGAAAAATATATTTATTTATTTTATTGAACATTAAATAAATATTTATTTACTTGTTTTTAAAAAAATATTTATCTAAAAGAATAAAATATTTAATTATTTATTCCAGTGTTCAATAAAATGAAGTATAATTTGGGTGGACCAAGCCTACACTAGTAATAAAATAATTATTTTCAACATGGAAAATAATTATTTAACTGGTTGGAACAAGTTCAAATAATAATAACGTTGCTATTATTTTGTGATGTGAAATTTTATTTATAATTCTGTTTTGCACAATTTGGAACATCATAAATAATTAATCGGTATTATTATTAAAATCATGTGTTTTATCTAAGGTTATAAATGTATTTAATTGTTGTTATGCAATTAGATATTGTAATCGAAGCCCCATGTCGATAAATAGACATGTACATCTATTGCGGCATGTACCGAACTGCATGCCCAGTGAATTGAGAATTATTGAATAAAAAATTTCTCTCTCTAATCCTCTTCTATCCCCTCACTATTGGAAACATTATCATTATGAATGGATTAAAACTATTTGTAATGTTTGGACAACCATTGGAATAAACTATACCAATGATTGTCCAAACTTTTGGGTCTTGAGCTGTGGGGATACACCTATCCCAACGTTTCTATGAGAACTATTGGGATATGTCTGAAAAATTGAGTATATACCAACGGTTCATTGAAAAAATTGGTATAAATGTTTACCAATGGTTTAAAACCATTGTTAATATCAAAAATAATCTCTATACCAATGGTTTGTAAACCGTTGGTTTAGAATTTTACCAAGGGTTTCCCAAAAATTGTTTGTAAATATTAATTAAAAATACCAATACCAATGGTCTATAAACTATTGGTATATAATTTTACCAACAGTTTACATAAAATCATTCATATAAGTTCTGTTTTTATAGATATTCCAATGGTTGAAAACTATTGGCATGGCCTTTATGTAATTATTGCAGTAATCTGACCTCCCCCTGGGCAGCTGTAGAACATCCACTAGCTTCCACCAGTAGGCATGCCTCCCCTGTGGAGAATTCATACACAATTCTCAATACCTACTGAATACATACAGAATTATGTATGAATTAATATAGAATTCATAAAACATATAATTCATATAGAATTCTAAATACCAATGATTCTTTATTTAATTACCCTCTACACATATAGAGAATTAACATGTAATTCATAAGGTAATTATAGAAAGTATACACATACAACAATTATACCCATACAACAAGTATTCCCATACACCATTAACACATAATTCATAAGTTAATTAAATACATAAGGAATTCAATTCAGAATTCAGGGGGTTGGGTGATGTTCAGGGGGTTCGGGTGGCTGCCGAAGGGGGTACGGGTGACCTGGGGGTGGGGGTGTTTGAGGGGATGGGGGATGTACAAGGGATGGGGGTGTCCAGGTGGTGGGGTGGTGTCTATGGGGTGGGGGTGTCCATGGGGGTTGGGGTGTGGGGTAGAGGGATTTCCAAGGGGCTAGGGGTGTCTGAGGGGGTCCAGAGGGTGGGGTGGTGTCCTGGGAGGCGGGGGTGGTCCAGGGGGTTGGGGGCTATCCATGGGGGTAGGGGTATCTAGGTTGTGGGGTGGTGTTTAAGAGGGGTAGGGGGCCGTCCTGAGGGTTGGGGGTCCAGGTGGTGGGTGGTCTCTAGGGGTGGACCTGGCCATGGGGGTGGGGGTGTCCAGGGGGTGGGGGATGTCTAGGGGGTACAGGGTGTCCATGGGGGTGGGCGGGCTATCCACGAGGGTGGGGGTGGGGAGGGATGTCTAGTGGGGTATGGGGTGTCCATGGGGGTGGGCGGGTTTCCCATGGTGGTGGTGGGGCTGTCCAGGGGGTATGAGGTGTCAAGGGAGGTGGTTGGGCGATCCAAGGGGGTGGGGGATATCCAGGGGTATGGGGTGTCCAGGGGTGTGTGCGGGGCTGTATAGTGGGGTAGTGGGTGTCCAGTGGGTGGGAGGGCTATCCACGGGGGTGGTGGGGCTATCCAGGGGGTAGGGGCTTCCTGAGGGGGGTATCCATAAGGGGAGTGGCTATCCATGGGCTGGGTGGGCTGCCCATGAGGGTGGTGGGGCTTTATAGGGGGTATGGGGTGTCCAGAGGGGTGGGCAGGCTGTCCACGGGGGTGACAGGCTGTCCAAGGGGGTACGGGGTGTACAGGGGGCTGGGCGGGGTTTTCCAGGGGCACGAGGTGTCCAGGGGGTGGGTGGGCTATCCATGGGGGTGGGGGGATGTCCAGGGGTACGGGGTGTCCAGGGGCTGGGCGGGGCTATCCAGGGGGTACGGGGTGTCCATGTGGTGGGTGGGATATCCACGGGGGGTGGTGGGGTTGTCGAGGGGATAAGGGGGTGTCCAAGGGGGTGGGTGGACTGTCCACTAGGGTGGGGGATATCCATGGGATGCGGGGTGTCCATGGGGATGGAAGGGGCTTTCTTGGGGGTACGGGGTGTCCAAGGGGGTGGGCGGGCTGTCTACGGGGGTGGTGGGGCTGTCCAGGGGGTATGGAATGTCCAGGGGGTGGGTGGAATGTCCAAAGGGGTGAGTGGGTTGACCATAGGGGGATGGGTTTTCCATGGGGTGGGTGGGCTATCCAAGGGGGTGGCAGGGCTATCCAGTGGGGTATGGGGTGTTTAAGGGGTGGGTGGGCGGCCAACGGAGGTGGGGCTATCTAGGGGGTACATCGGTGTCCAGGGGGTTGGAAGGGCCATCTAGGGGGTACTGGGTGTCCAGGGGGTGGGTGGGATGTCCATGGGGGTAGGGGGGATATCCAGGGGGTAGGGGTGGGAGGGCGGCCGACGGAGGTGGGGGATATCTAGGGGTACAGGGTGTCCAGGGGGTGGGCAGGTCCGTCTAGGGGGTACTGGGTGTCTAGGGGTGGGCAGGATGTCCATGGGGGTAGGGGCTATCCAGGGGGTAGAGGGTGTCCATGGGGTGGGCGGGCTGTCCATAGGGGGGTGCTGTCCACAGGGGGCGGGGGTGTCCTGGGGGTGGGCGGGCTGTCCATGGGGGTGGAAAGGCTCTCGAGGGGGTTTGGGGTGTCCAGTGGTGTGGTCAGGCTATCCATAGGGGTGGGTGGGCTATCCACGGGGTGGGGGATGTCCAGGGGGTGGGCAGAGCTATCCAGGATGTCCGGAGAGTGTTATTTACTGGGTGATGGGGCTATCCAGAGGGTGGGTGGGCTATCCACAAGGGTGGGGGTGTTGTCCACGGGGGTATGGGCTATCCAGGGGGTGGGCAGGTTGCCCACGGGAATGGTGGGGATATCTAGGTGGTATGGGGTGTCCAAGGGTCTGGGCGGACTATCCACAGGGGTGGGGGGATATCCAGGGGTATGGGGGTCTAGGGGGGTAGGTGGGCTATCCACTAGGGTGGCAGGGCAATCTAGGTGGTAAGGGTGTCCAGGGGGGTGGGAGGGCTATCCACAGGGGTGGGGGTTATCTATGGGGAGAGGTGGTTTCTAGGGGGTATTGTGTGTCCAGGGGGGGCAGGGCTATCCAGGGGGTACGGGGTGTCTAGGGGGTGGGTGGTGGGGCTGTCGAGGGGATGGGTGAATCAGTCACAGCAAATCATCAAGTCAAGTTTTATTATTTGTAGATAAAAAAATAAAGATAATGTGACATGCCTAATCACACATATATTTAGGAACAACAAATCAATAAACAACAAAGTTCAGTAATATCAGTCCAAATTGTAATGGATCAATTTGTCCCTCATCACCATAACTATCATCACCATTATCATCAACCTCACCCTTTTCCTCATCATCATCCCCATCATCATCCCCGCCCTCATCAACGCCCTCCTCCTCACCCTCGTACTCAGCCTCGGCCTCTAAATCTCCCTCGTCCTCCGCCTTGGCCTCCTCTTAGCCATCCTCCTCTCCCTCAACCTCCTCCTCATCCTCCTCCTTCTCTCCATAGTCTCAACCACCACTAGAACTGCCCCCCGGTTCCCCATATATAGAGCTCATTGACGAAATATATTCATCACAAGCTGTGTAGGCCTTTGGTGGAAGTATTGGATGTGAAACTTCTATCAGTTTCATAAATGCAGTTTTTTCCCTAACAGACTATTATGCCATCACTATGGTCCTTTTTTCAGCCTATTCTGCATGATCCTTAACATTATAGAACTCGGTGGCACTGTAAATCATACCTGATGAGGGCCATTACCTCATTGTAACTATACTCTTCCTAGGTCGGCAGCATACTCTACGAGGTTTATCATCTCTCAACACCTGATTTAAGTTATCATTTGGCCCAAAATTGTAAGGTTCCTGGGAGTCAAGGGCCTCTAAATCATCCTTTTACAAATATAAATTGATTATTATGTTAAAAAATAGAGATTAAAATTTTAAATCTACATTTTAAAACTTACAATCTACTGCTTAGTCGGTTCATTAACCGCACTTCCATCTTACTCCCTTCTACTAAAAAATAGTTTTTCTTGAGGCACACATCCTTCTATTTTAAATTTATTCCTCTACAATGACATTGAATATAGGAAAACATAATTAAAAATAATATACCAATAATTAATTTCATAACTAAAATTATATAACAACATTAGCAATCAAATAAATTATGAAGGAAGTAATATAAAATGAAAGTCATAAAGAAAAATCACAAACTATCATACATGTCACCTCTCATGATCTGGCATCACAGTATGTCCCAATGTGTGGAGGTATTTTTTAGCATCAATGTTTTTTATTTCTTCATAATGATTTTTAAATGAAATTCAATAATTATTATTAATGAAAAACAACAAATTTTTCATTTAAATACCTCTAATGTGATTAATACCTTAAATTACCTATTCGTCCAATGAGTAATCATATATCGATATTTTTCTAGTGGACAATCATCCATGGTAGGGATCACCTCTAACTCTGTGCCAAATCTCCCATTCCAACCAAAATATAAATCATTCTTATAATCTCCCTAAATCTCACCTAAATCCTTTAGACATGCTGGTCATGCACCCTCACCATCGGGGAAATTAATCAGAAGTTGAAACCAAAATATTAATTCATATAAATAAAAAAATTAATATGTTTAATTAAATACAACAGATTGTTTTACCCATATCTCTACCAATGATTTATCCGTGACTTCATTTGAAATCTGTCACCGTGAGAGCGGGCTGATAAGAATGATGTCGGTGTATTTGGCAAGCATCACCAAAAAACTCTGACATTGCTACCCTGATTTTTCGATCATTTGACTATATTGATTGTAGTCCACCATCAACTATGTGTAGTGAATCCAGACCACATACATGCGTGTACAGCCCCACCCCCACCTCCTATCAGTAGATGTATCTATTATGAAATAAAAACAAATATTTTATCGATACATGTTATAACAAAAATAAATAATGATATAAAAACTTTTAATGGTTCTATAAGTATACCTGCAGTAGTCTGATCAATGGGAACCACTGGATTTGTAGAAACTAAAGGAACACCCTATACAGTTGGAGTGGGTCCCAGTGTATGCTCTGTAGGGAAAAACTCTGACTGAGTAGGAGTCGAAGAAGATGGAATACAAAATCTGGGAGAGAAGGAAGTATAAGTAAAAGAAGATGATAGGGATGGCTGGCCGAATTCTGGATGGGGAGTGATAATCATCATCGGATATGGTACAGAAATGTGAGGAGGATCATATGTAAAGGGTCGTAAAAACAAGGGAGGCCTAAATATCTCGTGTGTCCCTAACGACACACCGGGATCATAATGTGGGATGGATGATATTTCAGTGGGAGGGGCATGATTTAATCAGGTACGCCGACTAGATCATCTAGCTCTCATACCCCCCCCCCCCTCATACGAACACCCTGAGTACTGGGACCACTACTAGGCTGCAGATCAAATATTTGTCACTTAATAGATTGATACTGCAAAAACATTAAAACAAAATTAATCACATGACATTATATATTATTTAAATATATATATTTGAAATAAAATACTCACTACAGGAACGGGTGGTGGAATTCCCATCTTAGTAATGCAATGATTGTTGTCCATCATTTTTTTATGTCACCTCTCTTCAATTGGTTGCATTTCCTACATTTGAAATCAAATATGGAAGTAATTAGAAAGGGATTACTAATTTGTAACCCCAAAAACAAAATAAATGAGCTTGAAAAGATATATAATGAAGTCAATAAATCATACAATATGTAATAATGAAATTTAATTTTTAGTAGGATGGTTATTTATTATATGTCATAAGTCTATTAAAATCATGGAACATTGATTCAACTAGATTCATAAGGTGTAAAGTAGTTGTCAAAATTAAGAAAAAAATTAATTTATTAGCCCAGGTTGATGATGCATGTTTCTATACATGTTTTGTAGAAGAATACAAACCATAATGTTCATTACCTAGTAAAATGTTAAGGAGAGTTCTTATAGTTATAATAATTTTATACAAATCACAGATGAAGCACTGAAATGTTTACCATGTTAGAAATTTTGGTTTCGTAGTTTTGAATACTGTTCAATTCCAAATAAGAAAATGCAATTCAATTCAAATTGAAAAAAATAAACATTGAAATTTTAAATAACAGTCAAGTAGGATACAAAATATTTGTAATCCGTATTAAATAAATTTGAATAGTACCAACCTTAAGAACCAAAGTCTAGGTAAACCAAAAGAATTGAGAACATTAATGGATGATTTTATGTATTTCCCACCAAAACGTTAGGTTCACAGTAAACTCTAAAAATTGAGTGATTGGATCCAAAAAAATTAATAAATGGATCGTTTCCAATGGCGGTAGGGATGGGGTCAATTCCATCATCACCATCATCAAAAATATTTCTAGGAATTACTTTAATAATGACACAAAATTCTGGTTGAAGATGGTCTTTGACATAAAAAACGTGTTTCTCCATTGATGCCAATACATATGGTTCAGCAGTAGAAATTTTGTGAGTCATATCAATTACCCGAAATCCAAAATCATCACTAATTTTTTCCTGCCTCATCATCGAATCAAACTAATGACATTCATCATCATGACTCATCCATGAGAATAATAATCCAATATTATTATTTTTTCGTAGACTCTGCAACAACCTGCATTTTCAAATAGCAGTCCACTATCTGATGGACTAGCCTAACATTATGTTTTGGTAGTAACCATTACACCATCATGTTGTGTTCTCATGTTATTTTCTCATTCAACGATAATAAATCTATACCCGTTGATAACAATTGATTTAAAATCACGGACCACGGTATTTAGACCAAAAGCTAATTATCTTTTTTCTTCAGAGACAGAGTCAGTAGGAAAACTCAATACCTGAAATGTAAATGAATATTAAACTTTATTAATTATTGTTTTAATTATTTTAAACATTAATATTATTACCTTCAATTTTATCCAATAAAAAACTCTTTTCTATGAAATGTCTCCCCCCTTCTCAAATATAAAGAATGATTCTTTCTATTTATCAAAGAATTATGTTCCCTATAGATAAAAATAATAATATATTAACAGATATATATATATATATATAAGATATACATATTCAATTTACTTATAAGATGTAGTCATCAAACAAATCACAGTTGAACAAAATTGTGGGATGTGCTATCTCCCGCTCTTCAAGTCGTAATGTCGTCAATGTATATGATCTAAGAATTCCAACTATTTGAGGAAGTGCTGGAAAACTGGGTTCAATTTTCTCATACTATTCTTTTTCGTTTCTCATTGGTATGTTCATTCTTATAGTAAGATCAGACAAATACATAGAGCAAAAATCCATACATTCTTGAGCCAAGTAGCCATTCATGATAAAACCTTCGTGATGATTCCTGTTATAGAAATAATACATTAATGTGCACATAAGTTTTTGATTTGGATACATCCAATGAAAAGAAATAGGTTCTATGATAAGTATTTCAGTTGGAATATGGACAGTCAGATGCAGCATGCATGTGAAAAATGATAGAGGGAATATTTTCTCTAACTCACAAAATATTAATGGGGCGTCTGCCAATATTTTTTTCAAGAAATACTTGGAAAACTTCTTAACACAAATATCTATAAACAAATGGCACAACCAAATAACATCCACCCTTAAATTATTGGAAAAAAGATGAATAATTGCTGTTGGAATCAACTCATGCAGAAGGACATGATAATCATGAGTCTTCAAAGATTTTAGCTTCAACTCTGTTTTGTTGACCCATTTTGACGTGTCGGTTGAATAGCCATCAAGATCTTTAATAGTCTCTATTAATTCCATAAAATTTTTCTTTCTTGTAGGTTTTATCACATAAAAATCACATGGAACTTTCCATTTATTTTCACTGATTTTCACAAGATGCAATTCTGGTCTGATGCCCCAATCCACCAAGTCACACCGAGACCATAAATCATATTTTTTCTTTCCCTTTACATTTAGAATAATCAAAAGAAAAATTTGACATATATTTTTTTCAATGTGCATTACGTCTATGCAATGATGTAACAAATTGGTTGACCAATAAGGAAAATCAAATAAGATACTTCTCTTATTCCAATTGTAGCAGGTTTGAGTGGAAACATTCTTTCTCTTTCCAGATTTCATTTGACCCTTCCAAAATGAAAAAATGAAATCTTTAAATTCATAGAGAACATCAGTTCTTGACATATGCTGAGGTGGATCATCGATCTCCCTGGTATTGTAAAATCGTTGACGATTATTTCTAAATGGATGGTCCATTGGCAAGAATTTTCAATGTCCCATAAAACTGAAACTACAATGATGTTTCAGTCTTATAATCGTGTATTCTTCATAAAAATAGTACATGGTAGTTTTCCCTTTGTGCTCTATCCACACATCATTTCATAAGCAGAAAAATCATTGATCATCCACATAAGTCCATCACACATCTGAAATATTTCTTTCGAACATTCATCGTATGTGCGCACACCCACATCCCAAAGGAGTTTACACTAATTTATTAAAGGTTACATGTATATGTATATATCATTGTTGGGATCAGAAGGGCCAGATATGAGTATAATCATGAAGGTGAACGGTTCTTTCATTCCCAACCATGGGGGAAGATTATAAATTTGTATAAAAATTGATCATGTGTTGTGCAATGTAAGAATCTTCCCAAACGGATTAAAACTGTCACCTGAAAGACCCAACCTTACATTACACACGTCAACTGCAAAATTAGGATATGAAGTATCAAATATCTTCCATGAAAACTCATCTTCAGGGTGAACCAACTCATCATTAGTCTTCTTTATCTCGGTATCATTCTATCACATTTTTATTGATATTTCATCATAAATAAAAAAAATTTGGAGTCTGAGGATCAATGGAATGTGCCACATTACTTTCTGTGGCATACGAGATGGTGTTCAATTAGCTTTTGGATTCTAATGGGATGTGCCACTTATTATACAGTCATTTTGTTCAACAGTTTCCTCCCAAAATAAAATATAATCTTTCAGGAAACCATGATTTTTGTTTCTTGAAAATCCAAGTTCCTCAACTAACTTCCATTCCATATAGTGTTTTGAGGGAATATCTGCATCATATGGAATTATGTCCTTCAAGAAGGTATAGATGTAATCGATGGTAGTATTATAAATCTCATACATAGTTTTCCTATGAAACAATTAGATTAAAAATTCCATATTTTTTATTTTACCACATTGTCAATATACAAGAGTCGTGGTAGCATTATTCAATTTTGTCGTCCTAAAAACATCATCATTTTCATTAGATGCATCATGTCTGATCATATCGAAATATTCTTGGGTAGGAATCATTTATTTTTCCTGATGATGAATAAACGGAAACTGGTCATATAACTAATTATTTAATCCATTCCTCTCATTTGGATCATCATAAATTTGAGATTTCATTTTCTACCCATTGTGATACCACACAGAGTAGTTTTCTTGAAAGCCATATTTGTTATGTCATAGCTGACTTCTTCAGGACTCAACGAAGGTCTTCCAACACATTTGTGATAGGGGCAGTGTATGTACCACTATCTGAAGCATTTTGAAATAAAAAATCTAAAAATATCTCAAATTTTTCTTGAAAATCCCTTGAGATCAGATCGGTTTCATACATCCAACTTCTATCCATTGTGTTAAAAAAAATTATAATTCATTTCGTCAAAATCAATTCAATAATATTGAAGTTTTATAGAAAATATATTTAAGTAAATGATAATTGTTCACTTTATAAGAAACCATAACTGACACACTACTCTATATGAGAATCGTAATCTAAAATATAAGAAAATACTATATTTATAACAAAATATCTTTGAAGAACTATACATGAGTGTACAAGATCATGTACACTTATGGAAGAGAATTATTCAGAAGTTGAGTAAATTTTAGATTGATGAAATTTTATATTTAAGTATATTATTTGAGTGATCACATACACTCCAAAAGGGGGTGGGGTGTCCAGGGGTGGGGGTGTTTAGGGGGTGGGGTCTGTCTTGGGGGGGCTATCCATGGGGGTCAGGGGTGTCTAGTGGGTGGGGGTGCTTGCGGGGGATGGGGGTGTCTGGAGGGTGGTGGGTGGGTTGACCATGGGGTTGGGGGTTTCCAAGGGGGTATGAGGTGTCCAGGGTGTTGGTGGGCTATCCATGGAGTTAGCAAGGATGTCCAGGGGTCAGGGGTTCAAGGGGGGTTGGGGGGATTTCAAGGGGGTGGGGTTGTCTAGGGGTACGAGGTGTCCATGGCATTGGCGGGCTGTCCACGGGGGTGGAAGGGCTGTACAGGGGGAGTATAGGGTGTCCTGGGGTGGGTGAGTTGTCCATGGGGGTGGGGTATGTTCAGAGGGTATGGGGTGTCCAGGGGGTGGGTGGGCTGTCCACAAGGGTGGTAGAGCTATCTAGGGGGTTGGGGGTGCCTTCCAGGGGGCCTTCTAGGGGGTACGAGGCTTCTAGGGGTGGCCGGACTGTCCACAGGGGTGGGAGGGCTATCCATGGGGTATTGGGTGTCCAGTAGGGTGGGCGGGATGTCCATGGGGTTGGGGGTTTTCCAGGGGGTACAAGGTGTCCTGGGGGATGGGTTGGCTGTCCACGGGGGTGGTAGGGTTGTCCAGGGGGGTTAGGGGGATCTCAAGGGGGTCGGGGATCTCTAGGGGGTACGAGGTGTCCTGGGGGTGTCAAGGTGGTATGGGGTTTCTAGCGGGTGGATGGGCAGTCCACAGGGGTGGTAGGTCTTTATAGGGGGGTCAGGGGATTTCTTGGGGGTGGGGGCAGTCCAGGGCGATACAAGGTGTCTAGGCGGTGGGCAGGCTGTCCACGGGGGTGGTGGGGCAGTCCAGGGGGTACAGGGTGTCCAGGGGGTGGGCGGTCTGTCCACATGGGTGGAGGGGCATTCCATGGGGGTACGGGGTGTCCAGGGGGTGTGGGGGAGTTGTCCACCGGGGTGGCGGGGCTGTACCTGGGGTAGGGGTGTCAAGGGATGGGCGGGCTATCCATGGGGTGGGGAGGATGTTCAAATGGTAGGGGTGTTTAGGGGTGGGTGGGTTGCCCACGGGTGTTGCGGGGATGTCCAGGGGGTTGAGGGTGTCTACGGGGGTGGCGGGGCTGTCCAGGGGGTGGGAAGGCTGTCCACATGAGTGGCGGGGCTATCCAGGGTGGTACGGGGTGGTCCAGGGAGTGGGCGGGCTGTCTATAGGGGTGGTGGGGTTGTCTTGGGGGGTTGGGGGTGTCTTGGGGGGTCGATGTACTATCCACAGGGGTGGGGTTGGGGGTGCCATCCACGGGGGTGGAGGGGCTTTCCATGGGGGTGGTGTGTCTTTCTAGTGGGTAGGGGTGTCTGGGGGTGGGGTGGTGTCCAGGGGTCAGGATGTCAAGGGGGTTGGGGGGGTTGTCCACGAGGGTGGGGTGGTGTCTGGGGGGTGGGGTGTCCGAGGTCTTGGGGTTATCAAGAGGGTTGGGTGGATGTCCAAGGGGGTAGGGGTGTCAAGGGGATGGGGGTGTCCCGAGGGTTGGGGGTTGTCCAGGGGGTGGGGGCTGTCTAGGGGGTTCGGGGTGTTGTGTATGGGTGTAGGGGGTGTCCAGGGGTGTGTCCATGTAACATTGATAATCAAAAAGTGAAATTTCATAACCCTATTAACCTATAATTACCATTTGAGATGAGTTCATGACTCACATGTCCAACACAAACCTATCACCATATAAATATCAACAAATATTAAGAAAAATAAAACACTCTAATATTGATTCCTAATGCCCAAAATAAAATAAAAACAATATAATCCAAGAATGTGCACAGAAACACCTCAGGTGCACCTCCATAGACTTCCAATACTATCAACTAGCAGTGAATAATTAGGTTCACATGACCATGACATTTTGTTTCATGATATATATATCGGAAATTAAATTATGTTCAGGCATGAACAACATTGGAGAGTTCTATTATGGTTATACTTTTTTATTACAGGTGTTATCCTAGGATAAAAAATGATATAAATACATTAATAATTCTTTATAACTACCTAAGAAAACTGTGGCATGAATTCCTAACACTCATTTTGAATTTAAATAAATATTATAAGTGTATGACTAAACTGCTTGATGGAGTAGGAATAAATGATCATGTAATAGAGTAAATTTTGGTTCCATCGCCATTAACTCATGAAGATGACCCCAAACCCACTCTAGTGGTTCGGGTGGAAGCACCACTTCATTAAATGACTTATAGTGTGTGTATCATCATATTAAAGTTAGATTGTGATATTTCAAAGACAACATTTAGCGTACATTCATAATACATGAGTATCTTATCATTCCTATTAGGATAAAAAATTCTATAATAATATTTATGTCTAACCAACAAAATCATGTCAATAAATGTTAAATTTAAAATAAACCAAGTATGAAATAACTCAGGATCATATTGACATCTTAAATATCAATAAATCTTATTCTATACAGATAAATCAAAACAAAACCACAAACTAAAATGATATATTCCTTATGTTCATAAGGGAATCATAATATACAGTAAATTGCAGAGAAATGGAATGAAAAAATATAAAATAATGAAGGCACCCATACTGATTTAAAATAGAAGAAAAAAATTACTTGAATCAAAGATAGAAGTTAGATTGGAAATTAACGTTAGGACCCTCGAGAGAAGGTTGGGAAGTAGGGTTCAAACCGAAACCTAAAATGATATATGCCTCTGTTCATAAGGGTGTCATAATACACACTACATTGTAGAAAAATGGAAAGACAAAATCTAAAATAAATGAACTCCCATGTATCGATTTAAAGTAGAAGAACAAATCATTTGGAAACTAGACCTGTTGTGCTGGAAGTATGGTTCACGTCAAGATTTCGGGAAAAATCTTCGAGATGGTCGGGTTTTAGGGAAAACTATTCAAGAAGGTGTGTTGAGCTCTTGTTTAGGGAAAAATGTTCGAGATCTCTGGAGTTCGATATCCCTGGAGGCGTCGATATTGGTGGATTTTCTTTTCCAATGGGTTTAAAAAACCGTTGGGAAACTAATTTTATCCAAATAGTTTTGAACCATTGTGAAAAAACTCTTCAAAACAATACCCAATGGTTTGTTTAAACCATTGGGAAAAACTATTAATTAGCATTTTACCCAATGGTTTCCTTAAACCGTTAGGAAAACAAAAAAAACCATATGAATATACCAATGGTTATACATAATTGTTGGGATAGTATCCTTTCCCCATCAATTTTTTAAACTTTTAGGAATATTGTGTTGGTATAGGTAGGATTTCCCCTAGTGCCTCTCAATAAAAAGATAAATTCTTCAAGAAAAAATAACAAGTGATCAATAATTACTGACACATGACACTCACTTCGTCGCACTACCACATGGATAATGAGTGGTTTTGATTGGAATCCATCAGAGCACATGTGGATCAATGCTAGAGGGATTCTTATTTGGATCCTCATAAGCACAACCAAACAATCTGAAAGGGTCATTCCAGATGATCAAAATCATCCATGAAGAAAGTACCAAAGATCAAGGTATTATTTTCATTATGAAATTAATTAAATTAATTAGGAACATTATGTGAAAGATCCTTTCTCTATTTGATATGGTGCCTTTATTCTTTTGTCTAAATCATTGCTTTTAATTTGTGGATACTAGTGATTATCATCGTATTGATCCTAGATTGGTCATCTATTACAGCAAAGGCAAAGTTCCCCCCCCCCCCAATGTTACGCTTCCACTGTGTCTCGATCCTACAAGTGGTATCAGAGAGATTTTATTATTGATTATAATTATTTAATTATCATTGTTGATCTAATCTTTATTAATTTAGTTTTTCAGTTCAATTTTTAATCATTCTTTTAATCTGAAATATCGATATATGTTCTTTATTATTTTATTTCTCCTTGATTTCATAGAAACAAATAATTTTTAGATTAAAATTAAAATAAGGAACTCATTAGGAGGTGATAACAATTCTTCCTAGGTGACATGAAAGTACACACCATGTGTTTCGACCTACACATCATGTTCTCTACCATACACACCATGTAATCTAGACTACACGCCATGTAGTCATGTTTAGCGCATTGGGAGTAATTTAGAAATTACTCAGGCCATGTGCATTTATTACCTTCAGTGTAATTAAATTTACACAGTGTGTTGACCAGGACAGATTGGCACATGCTTGTTGGATTACATGCCATGTGGTCCACTGCACATGGGGTGTAGCCCCTTCGGGTTAGGGGAAAAGATGTGTATCCCATACATAGATTGAGCTGACTGGTAACCAAGTAATGTGGAGACAACACGACATATAGCCCATTGTAAACATATTTTACTCTAAAGTTTCTGAAGTATTCCTCAAACGTTGAGTCCCTAGGCATGTACTTTGGGAAAGACAATGAAGGTAGTACACTCCATGTAGTTCAAACTACATGTTTTGTACTTTAAGAAATTATAGACAGTTAAAACATTAATATTTTTGTAATGTTAAAAACTACTTATCATATATAAATCATACAACAGGTTGTTACTCTATGAATTGAAGCATCTTGTATGCCATATGTCAGAAGAGTAAAACATGAATATAATACATTTTGGGTATATTCGAATAGGTATTCACTAGGTTACCTCCAAGGTGCATTTATGTACAAGGATGATAATCTCAAGAAAATTAAGAAAATGATTAAGATAAAAGGATTGATCAATTAAAGTTAATTATTAATCTATTCAAGCACAATTTATCTTCATAAGAATGAATAAAGAAATTAATATTGGTTTTATTAAATATATAACTCATTTCATGTATGTGGGTGATCATGATCTAGACCAAGACTTTTTTATGTGATTGGTTTCCTTTTAATTTATTTATTAAATTGATTGTTGTCATGTGATCTATCTCTCTTCATTAATATGTAGGGCATACATACCCATGGTTTCTTTTATGTAAACCCATTTTTCCCCCCACCTATGCATGAGTTAAAAAACATATGTATGGGATGGAACTCTCAAGCTAGTGGAGGATGTTCAAGCTGGAGCCGAGATGAAATCAATCCCAAGAGATATAGAGATGGATAGGTGCAAAGCTGTAAACACAAATCCAAAAGGTTCAATTTGTTTCTCCCCTAGTTCAGGGTTAGTTTATCAATTTCTAGATAAACTAACCACTATAAAAGCTCATGATCAATCCATTTTCATTATTTTATTTATGTAAGTTGCGTGGTTTACCATTATGGATGTTTTGTTGCGAGCACTTAATTAATAAATTAGAAAAGCATGCAAGATAGAGCTAAAATAAACCATGAATATGCATAAATATTATCAATACATAGTTAATCACTTAACTAATTTCAACTTAATATTAATAATAATATGATAATGATAATAATAAATTCATGAATAATAGATAAAAATCCCTCAAATAAAATATTAAGTCAGGCCAAGCCTTCAGTTACATGATTAAGGGAAAAACTGAACAAAACTATGTGTATGACCAACCCCTTTTTAGACACTTACTTTTATATAGGAAGCCTTTAAGGTCTCAGGTTTACTTAACCATATTAAATTAAGAGGAGTATCCCTTTCTAGGCTTGGTGTGATATTGGAGGTAAGAGTTGAGGAAATCCAATGTCAGGATTTTTGGATTGGGGAGTCCACTCAACAGCTCATGGATCTGAAAGACCACAATTGGAAAAGACCTTACTACCTAAATACCTTCAAATGGCTTGCCCAACCATCATTACAGTTATGCGAAGGGGAATATGGATCCTTGCCACTAGGATATTAAGGAAACTAGAAATTATGAGTTCAGTTGTGAGGGCCATTGAGACCTGATAAAATAGTGTGAGACTTAATAAAATTAATTTATTATTTCTCAAAAAATGTAATAAAAAAAGTACTAATGATCTGCTATTTTAATTGTAGAATAAAAATGACAATCTCGTCAACCACACTATCCCTGTGATCAATTCCGGATAAAGAAAACATCCTCACAGGCAGTAACTTCTGAGAATGGTTTAGACACCTTCGGGTTATGCTACACCAAGAATAGAAGTCTTACGTATTGGAGTCAGCATTAACATATCCATCATCCAAAGAGTCGAGTGATAGGGATTTCCTAGTCTATGAGAATGATATGAATGATTTTGTCGATGTTCAGAGTTTTATGCTATAATCAATGTATGGTGAGCTCATAAAGTCTCATGATAACATGGATGATTATAGGATGCTCAAGCACCTATGTGTTCTTTACTAGGAGATAGAAAGAAATGAAAGGTTTGAGATCTTTAGGTCACTCTTTAAGAGTAATCTTGGATAGGGTTACCTGGTTGGGAATCATGTAGTCAAGGTTATTGGCTACATTGAGTGCCTGGTGGTTCTAGGGTTTAAAAGCCCTGAAGAACTGGGATCTGATCTCATTCTTGCATCATTCCCTCAGAGATTCTATAGCTTTGTTGTAAATTTTAATACGAAGAACATTGAAAAGTCTCTATCTGATCTTCTTATCCTCATTTTCCATGTCGACAAAGATATGAAGTGTGACAATTCTTCTTTCTTTATGGTGAATACGAGGAAAGGGAAGGCAAAGAGATTTAATACCAAAGCTTCTTCAAGCCCTTCCAAGAAAAATAATATCAATGGGGAGGCAAGGGAACCTGAGTCTCATTGTTTCGCATGTGGCAAGAAGGTCCACTGGAAGAAGAACTGCACCCATCCTAAGAAGCAAGGGGAAGAATTAGGTCTGTTTGTTATCGAATGAAATATATCTGTTTCTACTAATAGGGTATTATATATAGCTTGTGGAGCTCAGATATGTATCCAAATATAGGAACCAACTAGATTCAGGAAGATTTATTGAGGGTAGGTAGATCTATGAGAAACCAAAGTATCCAGACTTGTTGTTGTAACGTTCAAGGGCTACCACCATACGTTGGAAACTAGGATGATCTTAGTATTAATGGGTTTTTATTATGTGTCGAATGTTACTAAAAACATTATTTCTGTATCCACATTAGATACATATGGGTTCTTTTCTAGTTTGTAAATTAATGTTGCTTCTTTTACAAAGATAAAATTTGTTTTGGTAGGGAACATTTATACAACAGTTTTTACATGTTAGATTTCACAAACCAAGTAATGGAAATTGATAACAAATATACTTCACATGACACATAAAATGCCCAACATTGGCATCACCGACTTGGTCATGTAAACAAAAAATGATTTATAATGTTACGTCAAGATAGCTATTTATATTCCTTCAAACTAAAACTACCTGACATATGTCATGCATGTTGATAAGAAAAAATGAGAAAATCCTCATTTAGTGGGAAATGTGAATGTGATAAAGGGCTTCTTGAATTTGTTCATACTGATGTGTGTGGACCATTTTCAGTTGAAGCAAGGGGAGGGTACTCATAGTTTATAACTTTTATTGATGATTTTAGTAGATATGGATATATCAACTTTATGAGGTATAAGTCAGATTCTTTTGATAAGTTCAAAGAATACAAAAATGATGTTGAGAACCAGCTTGGTAAGAAGATTAAGAAACTCTTCTTAGATCAAGGTGGATAATATCTTCCTCCAAACTTCATTGATTACTTACGGGAGTTTGGGATCCTATCCAACTCACTCTTCCTTACACGTCCCAATGGAATATTTTAAGAGAAAGGAGGAAGCACACCATATTGATCATAGTGAGATCAATGATGAGTCATGCGAGTCTTCCATTATCCTTTTGAGGATATGTGTTACAAACAGTATCACAAATACTAAACCAAGTACCAAATAACTTTAGAAATGGTTTTCCATATGATTTCTGGAGTGGAAAAAAAGATGTGTTATCAAATTTACATGGGTGGGGAAGCAATGTGTTTGTTAATGCATCTTCAAGTAACAAACTTGCACCCCAAGGCACAAAGTGTACCTCTATAGGATACCCTAATGCAATAAGGGGATAGTAACTATACAAACCCTCAGAAAAAAAAGGTTATTAGTGAAAGGCACACCATATTCCTTGAGAGGGATCACATCTCCAAAAGAGATTGTGGGATCGAGATAGACTTCAATGAATTTGAGGAACAATGTACAAAATATTTGGTACATGAATAGATTCCACAAAGCCTCCTAGAAGAAAGAACCATCCCAGACACACAAGAACTATATAGAAGTACAAGAGAGTTTAGAGAATAGGAAGGTTATATTCTTCTTTTTACTGAGGAAGTTGACTCATTATCAGTTGATAATAATGATCCTATAACCAACAAGGAAGCAGTAGGTGGCATAGATGTTTCCAAGTGGAAAGAATTAATAAATTCTAAAATGGATTCCTTGTACCAAAACCAAGTCTAGATTTTGGTATATCCACCATTTTATGTAAATCATATTGGTTTTAAATGGGTATTCAAGAAGAAAATGTACATGGAAGTACAATTCTGTACCAATAAGGCATGACTAGTTGCAAAAGTGTTCAAGAATCATCATGTCATTGATTACGATGAAACCTTTTGACCAGTTGAAATACTAACATCCATCAGAAATCTATTGGCCATTTCCTCTTACCATTACTATTATATTTAGAAAATGGATGTAAAAACATCCTTCCATAATGTTAACCTTCAAGAAGATGTCTACAGGATACAACCTAAAGGGTTTATGACTCCAAAGGATGCGAATAAGGAATACACGTTTCAGAAATCCAATTATGGATTAAATAAAGCATCCAGGTCATGGAACAATCATTTTGTTGAATCCATAATGAAATTTGGTTTTATCAAGATTTAATATGATCCTTGTGTCTACAAATAGTTTAATGGGAGTGAAGTAATTTTCCTAATAGTATATATTGATGACATATTATTTATTGGAAATAAGATACCAGTCTTAGAGTATGTTAATGCATGGTTGAATCAATGCTTCTCTAGGAAGGACTTGGGGGTGGAAACATATATTCCTAGGACCAATATCAATCATGTTGGATCCAAGAGATTGTTGTGCCTAAGTCAAAGTATGTACATTGATAAGATACTGAAGAGATTTTGTATGGAACAATACAATTGGGGATTGTTGCCATCATCACATGACATTCATCGTTCCAAGAAAATGTGTCCTAAAACAAATGAGGAAATAATGATAATGTCAAGGACTCCATACGCATCAGTGATTGGGTCAGTAATGTATTACAGGCTATGTAACATGTTGGATGTCGTCTACAAATTGAGTGAGGTGTGTAGATATCAAGCTGACCGAGGTGACGACCATTGGATGGAAGTCAAGACTATCCAAAAGTATCTGAGGTGTACTAATGATATGGTCCCTGTTTATGGAGGAGATGAGGAACTATTCTTAATAGGATATGAAGATTATAGTTTACAGACTGATCAAGTTGACATGAAGTTGCAAACAAGATACATATTCACTTTGAATGGTGGTACAATGAGCTTGAAGAGCTCAAAGAAGAGTGTGGTCGCAGATTCTAAAGTAAAGTCTGAGTATATCGGAGCATCTGAGGTAGCTAAAGAAGCATTTTGTATTTGGAGCTTCCTCTAGGGTTTGATTTTTATACCCAATAGTAATGATCCCATCACAATGTACTGTGATAATACAGTAGTGGTGTCTCTCGCAAAAGAGCCAAGGTCACATCACAAGATGAAGAAAATAGTTCAAAAGTATCATCTCTTGAGGGATTTTTATCAGTGAGGTGAATTTGTAGTGAGTAGTATTTCATTAGAAGAAAACGTGGTTGACCCCTGGATTAAATCCCTGACTCAGTAGAAACATTATCATTATGTGAGGTCTAGCGGACTGAAATTCGTAGGCAGTTCGCTCGAGTCCAAGTACGATTTTGTTAGTGTTGGTGTCCTAGAATCAACTGTTTGTACTTTGATTACATGGATATTTAATGTATTTAAATATTAAACCTCATATTACATAATTTTCATTGTACATCATGACTATGATGTAATAATTTTATAGAGTATGTGTTTCATTGATTAGGTCAAGGAAGTTCCCTGCTATGATGAGAACATTGAAATGATTTAACAATATTCTTAAATATAATTCTGCGGTTGGATGACATACTATGATGGGACACAATGTATAAAAACCATCATGTGTGAGTACTCATAAACATATGATACTTCCTCTCATGAAGTTCTCACTTGGTAATCTCCAAGTCGGCAGATTATGAGAACAGACCTGCTAGTAGAAATTCTATATGTTTAGGTGTCATCTGATATTTCTATCTGCCAGTGTTTGTAACGATCATTAGACATTAATATTATCATTAACACATGTCACGAATCACGCACTTTGATTTACTGACAAAAACTGTCATACCATATGTTGGAAGGAAGTAGGGTACATTGGGTGTGTAAAGAGTGTCATATTATTAATGGATAAGTCAAGGAAGGATTTGTTCCTTTCATTTGTGAAAGTTGATATCTTAGACCTTTGATGGAAATAGAACCACCACGTGAAATTCCATGGCCATGGTGTAATGATGAGTTTATTTTAGGTAGTCAATGAAGGACGTATCAAGGAAAAAGATTGATGACACTATCCTGAAACCTACTTGATAATATATTGTGATAAAAGGATTATATTATATAGTGAGAATTAATATGTGGATGTCCTTGTTGCAATGTTATGTTCATACTCTTGGGATCCTTGACCCGTTGCTACACAGTACCCTTGGACTTTAGACAAGCCCCCTAGTACCAATGAGAAAGAATCGTAGAGGGTCACACAATATGTGTTTTTGGTGGTCTCAATTAAATTCTAATTGAATTTAATTAATGAAAAAAATATTATTCTCAAGACCGTGAAATAATTTTATTCAAGTTACAATGATCGCATATATTAAATAAATATTTATTCACTGGATTGTGAGTAAAATATATTTATTTATTTTATTGAACATTTAAGAAATATTTATTTACTATTTTGTAAATAAAATATATATTTAAGAGAATAAATTATTTATTTATTTATTCTGTTGTTCAATAAATGGAAGTGGGGTTCAGGAAGAGCAAGGTCGGTCCGGTAAAAAAATAATTATTTGAAAGTTGGTAAATAATTATTTAACTAGTAATCACAAGTTAATATAATAATAATTTTGCTATTTTTTTTTGACTAGAATTTTATTTATAATTCTATTTTTCACAAGTTGTCACACCATAAATAATGACGCAGTATTATTATTAAAATGATGGGTTTTCTCTATGCTTATGAATGTATTTAATTGTTGTTACACAATTAAATATTTTAACCGAAGCACCATGTTAAAAATAGACATGTACATCCATTGTGCCATGTACCGAACTGCATTCCTAGTGAATTGAGAATTATTGAGCCAAACAATATCTCTCTCCAATCCTCTTCCCCCCCCCCCTCTCAAGAATAAGAGGCGTTCTTCAAAACCAAAAAACAACAGATCAAGAATGACTGAAACAAGACACTCTCTTCACCATGCTAGCACCCAGAGAATGTGTGTTGTCGATCGAATGCCATCAGAGCACATGTGGATCACATCTAGAGGGATTCTTCTTTGGATACTCTCAAGTGCAATGAGACCATCTGGAAGGGTCATTCTGGATAATCAATATCATCAAATATGAAAGTAGAGAAGATCAAGGGATTCTTTTATTTATGAAATTAATTCAATTAATTATAAACAAGATGTGCAAGATCTTTTCCCTCTTGGATCTGATTCCTTTTTTATTTTTCTAAATCACTGATTTCAATCCATGGATACCGGCGTTCATCGTTATATTGACCCCAGATTGTTCATCGATTGCAGAAAAGGCAATGTTAGGCCCCACCAATATTTGTGCTTATGTTGTGTCTGGATCCTGTAAGTCATATCATAGGGATGTTATCATCATTTATAATTATACAATTATTCTTGATGATTTACGCTTTAATAATTTATTTTTTCATTTCAATGTTTAATTATTCTTGTAATCTGAAATTTTGAGACATTTTCTTCATTTTTTCATTTATCACAGATTTCACAGAAAAATAATAATAATTTTTTGATTAAAATCAAAATGAGGAACTCATTATGAGGCACCAAAGATTCTTCCCAGGTGACACGAAAGTGAACTCCATGTTTTTGGACCTACACATCGTGTTCTCTACCCAACACACCATGTATTCTAGACTACATGGCATGTAGTCTTGTTTAGCATGTCGGGAGTAATTTGGAAATTAATCAAGACATATGCATTTATTATATGCGGTGTAATTAATTTTACATTGTGTATTGACCAGTAAATATAGGCACACTCTTACCATATTACACGTCATGTGGCCCACCGCACATGGTGTGTGGTCCATTCAGGTCAGGGGTAAAGCTGTGTATCCCATACACAGATTGAGCCAACTGGTTACCATATAATGCAGAGACAATACATAGTGTATCCCACTTTACATGTCGTGTAATCAGAAGTTTCTGAAGTATGCCTCACGCACTGAGTCTCTAGTTGTTTCTTTATTTAACTTGCTATCTTTTGATCATATTTACTTCTTTTTTATTTCTTATTTTAAGAAAAAAATTCAGCTGTTCCTCATAAGTAATCATTAGTACAATCACCCTATGTGATTCTCAAATAAAGGGAGGTAGAAAAAATCTCTGCCTAGATGATCAAAGGATTGAAGTTCCTCCTTGCTCCAAGAATAGGGGATTGCACAAGCAGTAGGAAAGAACTCCAACAAAGATGAGCATAAGAGATCTAGAATAGTCACACCCCTCTTCTAGGGAGGAAGAATCTATTCAAACCTAGGGGAAATAGAAAACACACTAGAGAGGGAAGATCCCAACTTTGAAGAGCCAGATCCTATTTTAAAGGAAGACCAGTTTACAAAAGTTATTAACATGGGATTGTGGTTAAGATCATGTAATTTGGGTATCTAAAATCACTCGGAATGGTAGTATATTTAAATTTATAATTAATACCCTTTAAAACACCCTTAAATGCACCCAAGGAAGGCTTGAAACTTAGTTTATTCCAAATAATATGTTAGAGGGCCGCAATTGGGAAAACTCGGGAAATTGGAAAAATTGGCAAAGGGTGAGATACCATAATGGTGCGACCATAACAGTACCACCATAATGGTGCCACCATGACGGTGATACCATGATGGTGAAACCATGATGGTGAGACCATGAAGGTGCTACCATTACCGGTGCCACCATAATGGTGCAACTGTGACCAGTGCCACCATTTGGGTGAAACTGAGTTTTTGGAAAACTCCTTGGACAATCCACAGTGACCCCCATGAATATTAAAAACACTTGATTTTCACAAAGGAAACGCCAGGGTAAATCTAGGTCATTACATTAGATAACTATGAAATTATTCTCTTCTTGAGAATTTAAAATTGAAATAAAAAAGAATAGGGGTTCAAACAACCACTGCATGAGAGACCTCTCAAGGATAAACCACCCTGTTTTGTTTGAGAATTGGTGAGAAAACATAAACATCTAATAACAAATCCACGACATCTATCTATCAAACAAATATAAACATACTAAGGCTCCACTTCCCCAAGAAACCACACAAACATCGAAGGTCACACTATCCAGATATGTGGATTAGGGAGCTCCTTCCCCCATGTCAAGACACTATCTACTTTGAGCAGCACTGACTTTCCCTCATGGGTTTAATCACTTTTACATTAATGCATCACAATTTGTGATTAGTTAGTCCCCTCTCCACATGTCAGGATTTTTCACACACATTCAGAGAATAGGGAAACAACTCATCTCATAGTAAATGAGGTCAATAATTATATCACAAGGAAAATCACAAAAGTAAAACACAGAATAAAAACATAGAATAACTCTGGGTACTGGGCACACATCTTTGCCACCCACTACCAAGCACTCTCCTCACGGCCACTATGCCTCCAGGGCACACAAACCAAAGGAATCTCCTACCCATGAAGCAACTTCTCCTCACATCCCTCAATTCTTACTAGATTCCCTACAAACATCACGTCATTCTCGATATCTAACTCTCCCAAGTCAATGAAGTGGGATTTATCGTGTAGATACCAATGGATTTGAGAGACTTATAAGACGTCATGGAACCCCTCTAACCGTGGTGGAAACACCAGCTCATATTCCACCTCGCTAACTCATCCCAACACCTTGAAATTTCAGATGATCCTAGGAGAGAGATTACATCCTCTACCAAACCTCTTTCTACCACATCGAAGGGAAACCATCATGAAAACATGGTCCCCAACCACGAACTCCATGGCCTCTTCCTATGATCATCATATGAACTCTATTGGTCCCGATCCACCTTCATCATTTCACGCACAAGATAAACCTTCTCTATCATGCTTTTCTTTACTTATGGTCCAAGATGGGATCTTTCCACAACCATAGACCTGCATCTAGGTGTTAGGAGGAAAACTCCTACATTTCTTTCTAAGTATATGTGGAAACTTGAACTACCTCCTTTTGTGACTTCCTGCACAAAGCATCAGCCAAAACATTCTCCTTTATCGTGGTGTAAGAGATCTCGAAGTCGTATTCCTAGAGAATCTCAATCCACTTATGCTTCCGTAAGTTTAGGTCTCACTAATAGAATATATACCTTATGCTCTTGTGATCTGTGAATAACACAAAGCACTCTTTGATGAGGTAATGTCAAGACAACTTCAGTGAAAATAGGACTGTTCCAAGCTCCTGGTCATGAGTGGCATAGTTACATTCATGAGGACGTAACATCCTAGACCCGTAGGAGATCACTCCACACTGCTAAAATTTCACACACACCATGCCTTGACTGGAAGAATCACAAAACTCATCAAACAACACCCCTTCCTCTAGAAACCTGATAACTAGAGAACTGACCAGCTTCCCCTTTGGATAGTTGAAGGATTCCCAACACTACTCACTCCATATGAAGGCCTGACCCTTTCTGGAAAACGTTGACAATGGAGTTGAAACTCAATAAAATTTGGGTACGAACCTCTGGTAGTAGCCTTCCATACCCAGGAAACTACGATCCTTCACCACATTCTTGGTCTCTTCCCAAGAAACAACCACTTCGACCTTGGACGAGTCCACTTCTATCCCCTGCTAGGACACCATGTGTCCAAGGACGTACACCACTCGTATCCATAACATGAACTTCGAAAACATTCCATAAATATAGTGGTGGAGGAGGACCTCAAAGATAGTACTCATATGCTCAGTGTGATCCTCCCCAGACATTTTGTATATTTGGATGTTGTCAATGAATACGACAATGAACCAGTCCAAGAACTCACGGAAAACAGAGTTCATGTGCCCCATGAACACGGTTGGTGAATTCATGGCACTAAAGGTAATGACCATGAACTTGATGTTCCCATACCTTCATTTGAAATTATTCTTCTAGATTTCACCCTCCTTCACCCTCAATTGGTGATATCTAGACTGTACATCAGTCTTATAATACCATCCTACCCATTTTAAATAGTCAAAAAGATCTTCAATCCTCATAAGGGGGTAACGGTTCTAGGCCATCACCTGATTCATTCTTTGGTAGTATATGCATAGTCTTAGGCCACCATATACCTTTTTGTGAACAAGAATGGATCACCCCATGGAAACACACGTGGATAGATAAAATCCATCTTCATCAGGTTGTCAACCTGAATCCAAAACTCTCACATCTGAGAAGGCGGCATCTGATAGGGATCCATAGACAGGAGATGAGATCTTTGTTGAAATTCTATACCAAACTCAACATAAATTCAAAGGGGTAGAGTCACAAACTCTTTTTGGAATACATAAATTAACTCATCAACAACTCCTAGAACTTACACCATCTCTCTGTTGGGGGATTCCACCGACATCACTACTAATAAACAAAGAAGAGGCTCTATACACCGACTTCCCACTTAACATCCCTAATAACAAAAAAACAACATGCTGGCCATTCATACCAGAAAACGTGACTATCCTTTGGAAATAGTTGATAAAATGTGCATAGAAATCAACCATTCAATGCTTAGGATTACATTGTATTGTATAATCTTTAGCTGAAGAAGATCCCCAATGGATTGATGCGGCCCCAATATCAGTCTAATTCCCTAGAAAACATCAAACAAACTGTTCGGACTTGCATCATGAGTACTCAACACCATGAGCACAAAAAGTATCTATAAATCTAGACCTAGATAATGGTCAAGATTTAGTGTAACAAAGTAGTGTGAATCTTATAAATCAAACAAAGAACATGTAAGAGTGCTAAACAGACTGATTATACCTCAAAAAACCTATGCACCTGCTGGAACTACTACATTGGTGGCATTAAAATACCCACATCCATATCCTATTCCCCTCGGATATCAACTGCCTCCCTAACCACACCTTGGTCGAGGTCCTTGGGGAGCGCACTGAGGTCATCCTCCCCTTGCACCTTCTACCCTCGATGGATCGGGAGCTCGCTGCCCCTGCAGCTGGAAAGGTCGGACTAGAAACTGCTACTACTGACATGGGTGATGAACCATACCAACCCCACATTATAATGCTTGAACAAGGAAATGGTTATGAAGATTCCCACGACCTCCACATACAATACACTTAGGTCTTGGGGCCATGAAGAAAGTGTGAGGACTAGTAGATTAGAACTGGAATAGTTGAGGCCTGCTTCCCGTTAGCTGAAACCTATAAGGCCCTGACAATGGAGACCTGCTTCGGATGGCCTTCCCCTTTGATGAACATGGTTCGATCACCTCTCGAGGTACACCTACCAACGAATGAATCATATCCACTAATTCAGCCTTCATCTGAACTTCTATGTACATCGACAAAGTAAAGGGAATGACGACATACTAAAGAGAATGTGGGAGTGCCTCCTCCAAGTATCTCACTTGGGAATCCTCATTAGGGAATATATTTAGTGAGAAGTGTAGGAGATCCTTGAACTTGATCCCCAGTTCCCTCACTAACATACTCCCCAACTCTCTTATTGGGCTTCATTATAGAAGAATGGAATTCCGCCCAAAACTCCTTCTCAAAGTTAGCCCATGAGATATGAGTCTCCTTCCTCTCCCCAAGGTAAATTTTCCACCACTGATGCTCCTCTATTCACATATAGCTCAATACCATAGGAACACATTACTCTGTCAGATCCTAGATTAATCAGAAAGTGACAACCACCTCCTTGAGCCAACTCTCCATCTGCATATCTAAGACGCTACCCTCGTACTTCCCCAGAGTTTACCGCTGGAAGACCCAAAGTGTCTTCTTACACTAGTTATCCACCTCCTCTCAATCTTCCCTCCACTGATTTACTAGGTCAACATGTTGGGCCTCATCTAATCATACCACACATGGGTGATTTCTAGGTGCCATGGCTGAAAAGGAAACAAGATACTCCTAAACTCGGGTAGTATGGAAATTTTATTTTAAATTCATTTTAACCCTTCATTTTTATTAAGTTTCCCAAAAACCCAAATAAAATAAGGACAAAAATCCTTATCATGAATGTACATTTACTAGGGTATCTATCCAGAAATAAATGTAGCCTCACTTCGTCGTTCAGTTGGTCCTGAGTCCTTGCATCATATCATAGGGGGGCCTAAAAGCCCATGTCCTAGCTAGTCTTACCTAGCCAATTTCACGCACCAAGGTCACCTAACACTGTTTCCATACCATCCTAATAAATTATAACTATGCATAACTCTAAAGTCTCTCATATCCCTCGAAAACATTTCCCTCTGATACCACTTTTTTAAGACCCGACTTCTTCAAGATGATGGAAGGGGAAACAAAGTGTCACGCCCTTCCTTCCTCAAGATGAAGGATAGATAATGAGCCCCCCGAGTCCCGCCTTCAATAGGCCTCAGAGTGTTCACTAGAACCAAGGGTAAAAAATCTCACATGATATGGAGGCATTAACCATTTTATAAAACATGATCAGGAGATAAGATGGTAAATCCCAAGAAGAACCAAATACTAAAAGTAAAAGTACATCCAAAATCCATTCCCACATGAATGTTCAAAAGTAAAGATGATACATTGTTAAAAAATCTCAAAAGGTAAAGTAATAAAAGAAAAGAGGATAAGAAGCAACAACAACTAATCCTGATTCCTTTTCTAGTAAAGTATTGATCAGTCCTAAAAGTATTCTTGGGAACTTGAAAATAGTTTTATATACGTAGGGTGAGCATACGAGTATACTCAGTAGGGAAACTAAAGTTACTCGTTAAAAGGTGGGGGAACATACTAATGTACCTATGGGAAAATAGTATAACATAAAATCACTTACCAAATAATACTAACCAGCCTAGCCTCACTAAGGAATAATCACCAAATAAAACAAGTCATGTAAAGTAATTATATGAACACATAAATGTTTGGGTACCCTGCCCCACTTTCCCACTAGTTAACTACTCATTCATAATGGCCAATGTCTTGATTCTACCACTCTTTACATACACAATCCCACTTCCAAAACCTTCCCAAACACACCTGGGACCCCAATCGCACACAATCCCCCCCCCCACCCCCTCGCAGACACATGGCTCATAATAACCACGTCTCTCGCCCGAAGACACTTGGACCTCATCCCAAAGACACTTGGGAAATAAAACCTAGCCCACAAACTCCTAGGCCTCTCATCCAGAAGAAAACCCTTTCTTGAAGGATATTGGGATACGGTAAGCCTCAAAAAATTATAGCTAACCCAGATATGCTCGAGCGGTAAGAAACCAGAAGAAGGAGTGAGGAAGAAAGTTAGTAACCTATCATCCATCCTCCCATCGGGATGTTGGGAAAGACACCCTCCCCCAGGAAATGGGGGTGTTCGGCATATGGTTCTCAACAAGGTTGGGGGAGTTTAGAAATCACAAGGAACTGCAATTTATATATATAGAAAATTAAACACTCAGCCCAACCTATGGGTTACCAAACAAACAACCACCCAGTCAGAACCACTTTTCGCTGTTACCCCTATATGAAAAACAACACAAACCAACCCCTTTTTAATTTAACGGTATTCCATTTATTTATTTAAGAGATTCACTATAATTTATTTCAACAATATCAGGGAACTACCAACCACATCCATACCAAAACAATAAGAAAAATCAAACTGTAGACCTAATGCACCACTGTACAAAACCAGATTTATAGTGCATTGCAGAAACCCCCAATCTTCCTAGACACCTATTCTGCCATTGCCAATAATAATTATTCAAAAATATATCACAAAATCCTTCTCCCACAATCCAGCTCTGCATCCCCACTACCCGATAATACCCAGATGTAGTACCACTAAATAAAAAGTTCATAACCACCCCATAGTCCCACCACATAATATCCCTCCACATACACAACACAAACAAAGGAAGTTCAATTGCCTATAAGTATATCAATTCCACAATCAATTAGTCTCTAAAACTAGGATACCAACACACCCCTTGTGACACACCAAACACAAATCCCAAAAAACCAAAACACACAACACACAACCACATCCATCAATTAAAGTGTATAAAAATTTAAACAACATAGGTTCTTTAATTCCACAATAATATAACTAGGGTGATCATACAATAGGTTTGATCCTAGGGAGTCCATTAATTTATCCAATTATACGTGGTTTAATAGTTTCTCATGTTACGTCCATTTATCAAAGAATCACAATAAAATAGAACATCACTACTACATAAGCAAATACCACCAATGGTCATGACTTTCAGAAGGTATATAGCCACATCAATCCAAAAAAATTAAGGATAAAAAAGGAAACAGACGATCAACATCAGACCACTCTCTACCCATTATTTTATTTACCCATATTATCTTTTGAACATATTTTATTCATGTTTATTTATCATTTTAAGAAAATTATCAAGTCATTCATCACAAGAAATCATTAGTATACCCACCCCGCATGATGCACAAATAAATAGATCCATAGGAAATAACTACCTAGAAGATCAGAGGATCAAATATTCTCATTGTGTTAAGAACATGTGATCGTGTGAGTAGCAGGAATGAACTCCAAGAAAGATGAGCTGGAGAGATCTAGCACAAGTGAACCACTCGTCTAGGGAGGGAGGATCAAGGTGCACTAATGGAAAATAGAAAACACACTATGAAGGGAAGATCCTGGCTTTGAAGATCTAGATCCTATTTTAAATGAAAAAACGGTTTCCAAAAGTCATTAACGTGGGATCGTGGTCAAGATCACTTCATTTGGGTATCTAAAATCACCCAGGACGTAATGATATTTGAAGATATAATTAAGACCCTTTAAAACACCCTTAAAATTCCTAATGAAGGATTGAAACAAAGTTCAAATAAAATATGATGTTAAAGGGAAGAAACTGGGAAAACTGGAAAAATTGGCAAAAGGTGAGACATTGTTCGGTGAGACAGTGTAACAGTACGACCGTAATGGTTCCACCGTGATGGTGCAACCATGACAGTGTGACTGGGATGGTGCGAACATGACCATGTGAACGTGACGATGCGACCATGATGGTTCGACCGTGACAGTGCGACCGTGATGATATTACCATGATGGTGTGACTGTGATGATGAAACAATGATGGTGAACCCATTACTAGAATGATTGTGATAGTGCGACTGTTATCGGTGCCACCACTATGGTGCAACCTTTACCAGTTCCACCATTTCGTTGAAACCATTTGGTGAAACCAGGTTTTTAGAAAACTCTCGGGACAAGCCACAATGACCCCCAAGAAAACTATAAACACTATATTTTCACAAAGGAAAGGCCCAGGGATGTTTGGGTCGTTACATGCCTGGCTAATCAAATTATGTGAAATATGGAGAGAATATAACCATGAGATATATAATGGAAGGACTACTTAAGTTCACTATAATTTGGAGGATATAAAAACACACTATCAATTTCTAGTATAATAGTAAATTATAATAGTGATAAGTTCAAGTGATTATTTAAATTTAATTTTTTCAATTTGATAATGATTATGAATTGTATTAATAATTTTTTTTGTAATTACTGAATTTTATCTTTTAGGAATCATCACAAAGAAATTAGAAAAAAACTATAAATATATACCCACTTTGGGGAGAATTATTATATCGTAGTAAGAGAGACAACATATATTTTTCATGTACAGGTGACTTTAATTAGGCACCAACAGAAATGAACCAAACCAAATAAAACCTACCACACCTGACATGATTTATCATGAATCAAATAAAAGTAAATTGAATCAAATTAAACTAAAAAAGTAACCAATCAAAGAGAAATGGTATGAACCTATCGTATTAAGGAATTACTAAATCATAATAAATCAAATTGATATGACTCATCCCAAATCAAAAAAAATGACATGATGTAATACAAATAGACATAAAATTACCAAATTTTATATGAAATGGATCAAACAAAATTGAATGAATAAAAATCAACAAACATGACCTATCTTGAATCGAATAAAAATGAACTAAACTGATCCAAATATAATAGAATGAAATAGAACTAAATAAAAATAAATTAAGAGAATATAAAATGACTTGACCTTATATAAAATAGAAATTTAGTATAAAAAAATTATTTTTCAATATATTTTTTAGATTATTTTTTCATAAATAATATTAAAACTGATATAGGAATCTTTTAAGATCGTTTTTATAAAATAAAATGTTAAAAGATTTTAAAAATTCGAATTCCCAAGGATTCCTTGTCATTTTTTGTGACTCAAACATTCTGAAACACTTATCCTCTTGATTCATGATGGCATCTAAAATTCACTCGATCTTCTAATTTCATTATATTTTCAAATTCTATTGAAATTATTTATCCAATATATTCCATCATTCGTCTTTATTCCAAGTACATTTACTTTATTCACCCTTCAGAAACACTAATCCTCTCAACATGGAATCTCACCCTATAGTTTTTGTTCATTATATTTTATTCTAAATTTTTTATAATGTTTCTCTTAAATAATTGATTATCCAAATTGTTTAAACAACTCCAAAGTACATTCATCAAAATTAAGTAACTATTTTCCATTTTCAGCCTCCATATTTTGTAAGTTATATTTTATTTTTGAAAGATTAATTAATTATTTTTTTACTTGTATATTTCATTAATCCATTCTTTTTTTGTATGCATGTTGTTTTCAATTAAAATTTTTGTTGTTAAATTTTATTTAATGTTATAATTTTTTGTGATTATATATTATTTTTATTGTAATTTTGTGTTGGTTATAACTGTTTTTATTTATGATTATTTGAATTTATAAATTTTTATCATTATATATAATTTTATTATGGTTGAAATAATTTCTTTACATAAATATTTATTTTTATTCATAAATGGTGTTTTTTATAATTACTTTTGATCAATAAATTTTGGTTGTAAATTATTTTTTAATCTTAAGTTTTTTAGAAGATATAAATTATTGGTTAAAAATTTATACATGTTTATATATTGATATAATTATAATTTTATAATTTCATTAGTTTATATATATATATATTTAAATGATTTTATGTGTTAATACGATCATCAATTATATTTTTACATTATGGGAAATTAATGGATCATAGTTGGATATATGCATGAGGAACTAATAATGAATTTGAGAAAGGGTTTGAAAACTTCATGGAATTTTATAAATGAAATCTTGAAGAAAAAGGTGTGACATTCCCGCCATGAGTGAAGTGTTTGAATATGATTAGATTTTTTAACATAGAAATCATAGATCGACTGATTTGACATGGTTTTAGTTATAATGATACATTATAGATGATAATAATTCTTATCATTTTTTATTGTAAATTTTTATATTGACTAGTTTTAGTTACACATTCTTCTGGTTGAAAAGTATAACATTCAATTTTGTGTTTACTATTATAAACAATAAATTTTTTAGTTATTATAATTATTAAATTGAAATAAAATATTGGCATACATACTTTTTTTAGCATACATTTTTTTAAATGAAATTCATGAAGGTAGGATAACTGAGGTATGTACACTTTTCATATAAATATATCTATAGAATTTAATTTATTCAATGAAATTATAATTATGTTTCTCAAAAAAAATCAATCATTTCTTATTCATTAGAGAGAAAAGTACCTAAATATGGTTGGTTTGAGATTTTATATTTACTAAAACATTCACTCACATGTAAAGATCATAGGTTGATAATAAAATTTTATGATAAAGATCACCTACTATCTTAAATACCATGCAATTTAGGATGTACCTAGATATACAGAGTCATTTTAGGATAAGTATTTTATTCCTTGATTAGAGGAGCATCGAACATTTAGAAAAAAAATCTATTATGTGGGTATATGAAGGTAAAATATCTAAACATGTTTATTTAGTCTTAAAAGGTTTAAATATTATACATTTCTTAATATTTTATCTTTTTAATTACATGAGATGTTTAACTTTCAATAGATGAAATAAATTAAGAAAAAATGGATATTATTTTTGGAAATAATATGGAGAGATTTTAAGTCAATGTTAAATTAATTTTATATTTTTTGGAGTAAATAGATTCAAGATACATTCCTTAAATATATTTTTACAAATACAGATACATGGAATAAGTTCTTCTCCAATCAGTGGGAGGAAGACTTTATTGTATGTTATTATTGTTTGTAAAATTTATTTGTTTCATTAATTTTAATGAATTGATACTCTTTTTATTTTTTATTATATAATGTTCCATCAGGAAATCTTATCAAGAGATACAGCCTCAAAATTTATACACTCATGTACTATCTTGTCGAGGTGTCCATTATTATGTGATAAAATCATTACTAAAAAATTTAGTGAATTAAGAGCCATGTCAAGTAGCAACTCTGAAAAGTTTCCACATGACCCTACATCTCCTACCAATCATTAGGAATAATGGAATAGGGTGTGAAATATGAAACAGAGGAAGTATATAACTAATCCACCAAAGGAAGTAATTGATAATATTATTTATAATTAATTGGTAATTTTCTTCAATATTAAAATTTCATAATGTTATCACACTAATAAAAAATTTGAAAATATTATTTTAGAATTCCATTCAAGAAAAAATGACAGAGGAGACCTTTATACCCTTGGGTAGGATGAATAGTCATATGACTAATTTAATAAATTAGAAACATCGAGGTCATGTTAATGGTATAAGGAAGGAATCAATTTTAAAAATGTTTTTAGTCATTCCCCTAGAAAGGAATTGATGGGGGTAAAATATATTGGGGAAAATATTATTTGAAGGCTAATCTAGGACAGTTGAATGAGTTAATAAATTATATAATTAAATAATCTATAACATATATGTTTTTTGAAGCTATGAGATAGAGATAACCTATATAGCTTGTCCAACCAAATCTACCACCTCCTCATTCAGACCTGACTGTGTACTATAAGTTTCATATTGGGGTCTCCATGTATGTATTATAGAATAAGAAATTATACATAGTATGGGGGATTATGTAAATAATTAAATTATGTATTTAGTTTAAGTAAGATTAGTATTAAATGGTATTATTGATCCAACTTCTCTAGTGCCACTACATACTAAGGATGTGTCTATAGTTGGACAGACAATTTGTTATTTTTAAATTTGGCCAGCTAATCTTTGTTGTCAGCTAACTTATAAGTTATTCATTGTTTTTAATTTTTTATTTATAATTAAATTAAAAATTTACTTATAATATTTTCTTACACACAAATTACATAAAATCATCTGAAATCAAAGGAAATGAAACTTTTATGGTCCTCCACCTTTAGGTACTCCTCGTTATATAGATGGGGTAACAAAGTTATCAAATGTTTTTTCTATATTAGATAATTATTATACTTTTATGGTGATTATAGATATATGTGGAAGATATTATACATTGAATATATTTAAAAAATATGTCATGGTTGTTGTAAGGAGTGAAGAGTTCATTGTACCCTTTTTGTAGTTGTTTTCCAGGTTAGTAAATTTCAATTTTTAATTTATTTTATTTCAGTAAACATATATTATATTACCATAATTAATTACTTTAATAATTAGGTATATATATACTATTTTCATCCATTATCATTTTAATTATATTTATAGTTTTATGGATCTATAAAACATTTAAATAGTTGTAAAATACTTTAACCAAAATGAAATAATATAATATATATTTGAATGAATAGAAAACACAAAGATTACATATTGGATTGTCCATTCCCTAACTGGTAAGAAAATGAGTATAATTTTGAACCACTATTAATTATACTACTATTAATGATAAAATATTTGTATTTTAATTAGAATTGGGTGTTGTTCATATTTGTTCCAAATTAATGTAAATCATATTCCTTATGGTCTATTGGGTGGTGTTCAAAAAAGAATTGGAATGTTGTTATAGAAGTAAGTCGTATTCTTTTATTTTAGCTATTTAATATTAGTATTTATATTTTACACAAGTTTTGATAATTAATATTTGAAATAAAAAAATTTCATTAGTTTATTTTAATAGGTATCACTATTCAATACTTGAACCAAAAAATTAAATATATGAATGTTGAGAAAGATAACTTTTATATCTGTGAGTACTTATTTTTTCTTACTAATCCAGTGTTTCAATTATTAAAATATTGTTTCCTAAATGTAGTTTCATCACCAAAGAGGGATTTTATAGTGTGGGTATTATGTTTTATGATTAATTTATGGGATAATAATGACCATAACAATAATATATTTTTAAAATGTCACATTACTTATAGCACTTATAATACAAAAAATTATGTTTCATTTTAGAACTCATAAAACTTTATGTTATTGGTTTTTGATGATGTTTATGTGCATACATGAAACAACATGAAACACTTTAAAATTTTATTTTCATAAAAATTTATAAGTTTGAAAAATTTTGAGATTTATTTTCATTTAGATTTATATTTTTAAAAATTGTAGTGAATGTTTTCAATGAGTTTTGTTGCTGTTTTTTAAACCATTTTTACTATTTTTTGTGAAAAAAAATTTTGTTTATAGGTCTTGAATTATTTATGTAAAAATATTTCAAAAAAATAAAAAAATGGATTTTAGACAAAAACCTACATGTAAATATAATATTGAAGGAATTTCACATCAATTTTTAGTAAAAATGACATGTCAATCCTTTTATATCTCATATTTTAAAAGAGATTTCAATTTTTTTTTTATTCAAATAAATAATAAAATACTTCTATGTTTCATATTTTATAATTTTTTTAATGTTTAATTTTGTAAACCTACATTTATATTCCAACTCTCTTTATATATTATATTAACATCCTTTTTTTAACCGATGTAGAATGGGAAAAAACAATTTTAACAGTGGTTTTTATACTAGTGAAATAAACTAAATAATGTCAAAATAATTTTTAAAATTTTTATTTATTGTGTGTAACTATAAAAAGATTACACATTGTAAACTATTTGAAAACTTGTTGTAAAATATTTACAGAACATTTAATAATAATTTATAGAACTACTCGTAAACATTTTTTATAGTGAATATAAAAGGTTTTTTCAAGAACATGACCCTAAAACTTCAAATTGTTCATTATAACCTATATATATAAAAAATGAGTATTTTCAATCATAGAAAATAAAAATGAATTATATTTTGATAATTTACCATCAAAAACCTCAACATACCATAGAATTCAAATCAAACGTTGCAACCTCAATACCCAAAAACCAAAATTATCATCTCGAGAGTACTAAATAATATCCCAATAATCTATTCAATAAAAAATAAACATTTTTCATCCATAAATTACCATAAATAAAACCATATGAAAATAAAACTAATAATTCCTCAAATAAGGTACTTCCCCTTTCCATTTATATTCTAAATAACCCTAAAAAAGGGAAAAAATCTAAAATAACCATTGAAACCAAAACACACCTACCTAATTACATCAAGGGAAACTGTATATAAGTTTATTTCTAAAATAAAAAAATTCTCATCATAGGACCCAAAATCAACACAATCCTTCTACTTAACATAAAATTCAAAAATTATATCTTTAAACCCAATGAAATTTATCAAAAAAATAACTCATCACATCAAAAAACCTAATATAATAACAACAAAAAATAAAAATATAAAAAATAATTTAATTAAAAACATCCAAATAGGGAACTATAGAAACCATGGTTCTTATAATGAAACATACTTTTCATAAATAAATATTATATATTATTAGATGAATATACATTACAGATCATAATGATCCAAGATAGAATCATATAGTTCTAGTATCGTTGGAAAATTAGACATAAAAACAATTGGTTCATAATATTCACACATTATGTACTTCATAAACAGCTCACTTCTTGGACATATAATTCCTGAAACATTTATTCGAAATATTTTGAAAGTAAACACAAGAAACAGTGAGCTTGTATTCCTAGTAATTAATAATGAGGGGGATATAGATGATTATATAAGCATAACATGAGAATAAGCATATGACATTTTGATTTTAACATTTAAAATACATACCCTTAATATCATAGTTTATAAACATTATTCATGGTATAAAGTTTTTGAATTCATAATACAGGAATCATAAAGGAATAAAATACAATAATCCATGAAATAATAACATTGGCATAAGACATGGAATTATGTAATACACATTAGTATAGAAAATCATTTCCTTAGTATTCATGGCTTCACTGTTAGAACTATCATATTAGTTTTGGTTCACTATGAAAACCATCATAATAGTCCATGTTTAATACCAAGACTATCATAGTGGATTTCATTCACTTTAAAAACCATTATAGTAGTCAAGGTTTACTCCAAAGACTATTATAGTGGATAACTCCCCTTACTTAACTAGGATTAATCCTTATTTTGTCTTGTCTATCTCATGAGATAAATCTTTATCCAATGCATTGGTGGGAGATATAGGTCTCACCCATTATATAATTATAATTATACATATATGTTCCATAAGATCATAAAAAATTCATCACATTATAACCCATGAAAATAAATGGGTTTCATAGACATTTCATTATAGCATAACCCATGTAAAAGAAATGGGTTTTATAAAGATTCCATCATTTCATCACAGCATGACCTTTGGTAAAGGAAGATATTTCATACAAATTCTTTAATCATAAAAATAAAACATCCAAAAAAATAATAAGGATGGTATCTATGGATTATATTCCAAATAAATCATAAGTGAAAAAAAGGTTTCTTGTCTTTGATCAATAGAAATACCATTAAAATATAATTAAACATTCTTGAGGAAAATATCCTTTCCATTTTGAAATCAATTATTTAAAATCTAAAAAATTGAAAATATTATAGAAAACATTTTATTTAAAAATAATCATGGAAACTTTTAAAGGACTCTTAAAAGCATTGAATATTCATAACAACATAAATTTACTTCATGCCATATATGTTTTAAAAACATTCTTTTCATAATTTTATAAAAGTCATAAAAAAGTTCCTCATTCAAAAAATGATAAGAAAATTATTTTTTAAAAAAAATTAAAATTAAAATATGGGATAAAATTTCCTTAAAAATCATAGTATAATATAAAAAACAATCATTTAAATTTTTTTAAAAGACATGGATATTGAAGGAAATGTTTTTTTGGTTGAAGAGAGAAATATAGTCAATTTTTATCAAGAAATTATTTCTGGTCTCTTGAGTACTTAAGATGAATAAAATTAAAGGAAAATAAATATTCTCAAGAAATAACTATAGGAGAGTAAAATTATTTATTTTCCTAAGAGATAGATCATAATATTTCATCATCATAAACATAGTCATAAATAATTCTGATAAACAATGAGATTGTAACATAAAACCTTTTCCAATTTGGTAACATTTGAATTGTAATACCCATGAAAGTACCTTCATAACAACCATAATAAAAGAATTTTATTGTTATTATATACACCATATGAAATAAATAATTAGTGGATATGGAATGCGTCTTTTAATAATAAAAATGAGATGAAAATACCTTAACTTAGGTCTGACATCATTCATATGTGTTTGAAACTCATGTGTATTAAATATAGATTAAATAAAAATATATTACATAAAAATAATCATATATATCATACCATAAATGATTTACTTATAACCATTTATTAAATTATTTTTAATAATTCATTTATGAAATCACTGTTTCAGGTGATATATTCTTTATTTTTCATGAATTTTCTGGTTCTGTAATTTTGGTCCTTGTATTTTGGTCATTGTTCCATCAGATATATAATTTTAATAATTATATATAATAAAAAAATTAATTATATATCTGTTTATATTAATTCATAAAATATAGAGATATAAAAAAAATTACACCATTCATGGAGACAGTAGGTCATACATACACCTGAACATCATTTTCATTTTTTGATGGATAGAAAAAAAAGAATGATAAATAATAAATATGATTTTAAGAATAACTATTATATGATATATATCATATATATTCATTAAATCCATCATTATTAGGATATAAGGAAATTGTAAATTAAAAATGAATCACATCGCTTCATGGAGGTGGAAGTCCACATGTACGCATGAGTAACTTTATAGTTTCCCAACGGATTGTAAATTAAGAAGGTAGATATTATATTATAGTTAAGGAATTATAATTATTTCATAAATTTCATATATAAAAATTAAAACTACCAAAATAAACACTCATAAAATATGGTGATTATAAGTGAATTGTATCTCTATATGGAGATGGTAAGTCGTACGTACACACAAATGATACTTTAGGTTTCCATTTGATGTAAATAGGGTGATTAATGGTAGTTTAATAATCACAATAACATTTAAGTATATTTAAGAAAATTAATTTATTATTTTATTAATATTATAATATATTTAGTGTTGGTAAAAAAATAATTTAAAAGAAATTGATCGGCTAAGGAGATTACGTCTCCTTTAAAACAATTCCATTACATATCCTCTTAAAGACCCTAGTATTTGTCTTTTGGTAATATAAAATCATATAAAATGTGTATAAGAGAGTGAAAAGTATAAATTTGTAGAGTTTTATTTTGATACAAGTCTCAAAGTTTCATTGATAATAGAAAGGATGGGTTCCATTTTTTAATTAAGTTGAGGGGAACTTTTGGAATTTCTTTTGTGATTGAAATGTAATATGGTTATTATCTAGCCCAAATTCCTATAAATGGATAGGTATTTAGAGATAAGGTTTTATGGGGTTGAAATACCATCAAAAAAATTTATTTTTAAGTGGTGTTTTAAACCATATCATGTGGTTTAATTACATAATTAAACTATTTTAACATTAATTGTTGTAACGCATTTTCACTCTTAAAGGGTCATAATTTTACTTATAGGGTAAACATTGAATCATAAATGGAAAAATTAAGAAATAATAGATCATATATTATCATAATTATTTTCTTTAAATATTTTTATAATTTCTAAATACTCTAATAAAATACTATTTTTCTAAAAAATTATTAATGTCGTTTTTTAAACTATTCATTTCATTTGACTTAAAATACATAAATAAAAAGTGTAAATTAAAATAATATACCTTAAAACAAAACTAATATCTCCAATTCATCTATAAAATTTGGGGAACACTATAAACCAATCAAATTATTTTACTTTTAATATTTTAAAATCATTTATTTTATTTTATTTTTATTAATTTAATAAATAGTACTTCGACATTGTATAAGATGTTAAGGTAATAATATAATTTATAAAAACTAGAAATAAATTTATACCCTAAAAAAAATTTTATTAAATCAAAAATAAACATTTATATTCATTCATAACATTATTTTTTCTTAATGTGAATATATAAAATATATTTAAAACTAAATGAGTAACATTTTGTAACTTTCTTTGCATTAAATATTATATGGGTAATTTTTATGGAAAAGTGACTATTAAAAAATAAATTTAGATACTAAGGTTATATGGGTATAATTAACTTCAACAAATAACAATTATGATGAAAAATTATATCTTTATCTCTTATTTCTAACCAAGATAACCTTGATTTACCCTTTATCGAGTTGATAAATTTTACCATGCTTAATATTCATATTGACCAAAAATAAAAAGAGAAATATTTACAAAATTTTAACTTCCTGATTAAATTAATTGAAACCACTTTATCAAATTAAATTTATAAAATTGTAATATATTAATTTTTAATGAAGAACACATCACGTGACAAAAACTACTTATTAGAAAAATACATTTATAAGCATGAAACATTGTATATTCTTATCCAATTCCAAGAAAATTATTAAATGAATGCTACATTTTTTTACTGAATATATTATATATAAATTTAATTAAAATAATTAAACAATAATGATAAATTTAATTTATTAACATAAAACACCATTGTGTTCATAAAAATATGATTTCAGGGAAAAAAAATTTAGTATAAAAATGTTTTTATACCAAATTAAAACATAAAATTTATTACAATGAACCTAATTGGATTATTTAAAATATAATAGAACTAATTTTACATTTAAATCATTTTAAAACAATAATGAACATTTTATATTCTTGAAATGAAATATCGTTTTTGATAAAAAGTTGTTTTTTCACTACTCAATGGAAAATCAATCTTTTCAAAGAAATATAGAAATTTTACATAAGATAATTTTGATATGATGATTTTAAAAAATGAAGTTAATTTTATGAAATATTTTTTTTATAAGTGTCAAAAATTAAATATAATATATTATCAAAAAAAAATATCATTTTTGAATGAAATATTTTTTAAGAAAAATATAACTTTTCTAAGAATTTAATACTTATTTACTAATAATTAATAAATTAATTTATATTGGGTAGACTATTCTTATATGTATCATAAATTATTTAATATTTTTCAAAACTACTAATTTAATAGCTATGTTAAAATGGTAATATTTAAATAATAATATTTCAGGGGTTATTTGAACTCGGTGATTTGTATAATACAAGCTAACAATTAAATAAAAATTATTTCCTGAAAAATATATTCATAAAATCCCAGGGTGTTACATTCTACCCCCATTAAAATTAATTTATCCCTCGAAATTCATCATTCTGATACAAAGAAATACGGATATCTTTGTTTCTTTATATCCTCATGTTAACCATTAACTTCTTTAAATTTTTTATTTCTCCATAAAACTTTTTTCCAAGTTAGTTTTCTTATTCAATAGCAATTTATCTCTACAATCCAATATTTCTACCAGTTATTCTTTATAAAAAATATCATGATCTAATGGTAAAACCTATGAGTTTTGTACATATTATGGATTAGGTATTTACTTCTTCAAGAGAGAGATATTGAACACATCATGAACTTAAGATAGGTTTGGAGGAAGTATCAAGAAATAAGCTACCATCCCTAATAAATCAGGAATCTTGAAAGGACCAATATACATAGGGCTCAACATTCATTTCTTCCCGAATCTCATAACTTTCTACAATGGAGAAATTCATAGAAACACCTTCTCTCCAACTTCAAACTCCATGTCTCATTAAATATTATCATTATAACTTTTCTATCAACTCAAAGCTTCCCTGATGTGTTATTGAATGGATCTAACTTTCTCTACCATTTCCTCAGCTAGATAAGTTTCCAGTAGCTTTATTTCTCTTATATAATTATAGTAGGTTGGAGTTCTACAATATTTTCAATAGATTTATTCATAATGAGCCATTTGAATACTCAATTGAGTGATATTGTTGTAATAAAACTATACTAGAGGATTGTGTTGATCCCAAAAACCTTTTAAATCCATCAAACCAGATCTCATTATATCCTCTAGGGTTTTAATTTTGGCCTTATATGGACATCTCTATGTTGATTATAAGAAATACTAAAACTCAACCTTGTATCCCTAACTTATAAAATATTTCTCCAGGACATCAAGGTAAACCTCATATCTCAATCAGATATAATATAATTTTGTAATCCATGCAACCTTACCACTTCATTAATATAAATTTATAGAAGTTGATCTATAGAGAATTATTCTCTAATAGAATATAAGAATTCATAATTTTTAAGGCAATCAACTTCAACCCATATTGTGTTATTCCCTTTAGATGATTTGAGGAGTCTAATAAAAAAATCCATGGTGATGTTTTCTCACTTCTATTTAGGCATGGGTAATAGTTGTAATAAACCCTTAGAATTTTTTTCTCTCATCCTTAAATTGCTAACATACCAAGCACTAAGATCTGTACTTGTAAATATCTATTTTTATGTTTTCCCACCATAAATACTCATCTATATATCTATACACCTTTATACATCTTGGATGATTAGATAATTATAAACTATGAGCCTCATCCAATAGATCCTTTTTCAAATCTGGTATGTATATAACATATAGAAAGTTATTAAACCTTTTCATTCCATCATAATCATGTTTTCATTCAGGAACATTTGTCCCCTTCATTTGTAGTTCCACATATTCCTTATGTACCTCTTTAATCTTCACATGGATATATAATTACAAATTCATTTAACAAAGATAATATATCTCCTTTCCTTCAAGACTTCTATATCCATCATTTAAAAAATCAAAAAATGTTAGATCTTTCCTGATCCTCATACTAGATAAACTACCAAGATCATTTCACCTCAAAGCATCTTCCAGCTTGTTCTCTTTCATCGGGTGGTAATTTATTGATAATTCATAATCCATAATTATATCCAACAATGTTTTTGGGTACATATTCAGTTATTTAAATGATAATATGTAATTTAAACCTTTAGGATTACAATATATATCACACCTTTAACTATAAAGATAATTCCTCCATATTTCTAATTCCAAATTTAACAAAACTCACTATGTGTCATGATTTGGGTAATTTTTCTCATGAACATTCAATTGGAATGTGACATAAGCTATAACCATATCATTCTACATGATAAATCATCTAAATACTGCATTCAATGTATACATATAGATTAAAAATCATTTTCTATTGAAGGGTATGTTGATTAATGGTTCACTGACTAACCATCTCTTTAGTTCCTTAAAATTTTCCTCACATTCATCTATCCAAATAAACATAGATCCATTCTAAGATAACTTTGTTAGTGAATTATAAAGTCTTGATATATTCTCTATAAAGTTCCTATAATATCCATCCAAACCAAGAAAACTATAGATCTAAGTCATAGTGGTTGGTATAGACCAATTTTTAATAACATCTATCTTTGAAGGACCAACTAATATAGCCTCACACGAGATTTAATGACCCAATAATTAAACTTTCTGAAGATAGAATTTTCACATGGTAAATGTTTCATAAATCTTATCCTTTCTAAGGGTATTCAAAACAATACTCAAATGATATAAATTATATTCATTTCTCATTGAATATAAAATAATATTTTCTATAAATACTTCTAAAAAGTGATCAAGGTAGTATCTCAACACTCTATTCATTAAATCCATGGAGATAGTAGGGGAATTTTTAAGAAAAAATGGCATAATTAAAAATTTATAGTGTCAATACCTTATACATAATTTCTTCATGGCTATTTACACCTTCCTAACCCACAATTGATGATATCCATAATGAAGGTCAATTTTAAAATAGTATTGAACTCCACACAGTTGATCAAATAAGTCATCAATATGGGGTAGAGGATACTTGTTTTTTATTGTGACCTTTTTATATTCTATATAATCAATGCAAAGTCTCATCAATCTATATTTTTTCTTAATAAAATGAAATAATTAACCACATAGTGATGAACTTGTCCAAATGAATCTATTTTCAATATTTTATTGGCATTGCTTCTACATTTCATAAAACTCAATTGGTGTCATTCTGTATGGAGTCCTCGAACTAGGGTTACAACTATGTATGAGTTCTATAGAGAAATCAACTTCATAATTTGGTGGAAGGCCATAAAATCATTTAGAAAATATATAAAAAATATCTCTCACAATAGGAATATCTTTTATATTTATTTTCTCCCCACCATCTGAGATAAACACACCTTTTTAATAGGAATCAATACTCATATAATTTATGTAATTTAAATTGGAATTTCATAATTAGTGTCACAATGATAGGTGATCATAGGTTGATTTATAATGACAAGCATGAATTTACTTCCTCATTAATTGATTTGTGGTTTAAGTAAATACATTCAATCCATTCTTAGTATAAAATAAAACTCAACCAGAGGGAGAATAATAATATTTTCATCAAGAACATTCCCACAAACTTCAACCTAAGAAAAATAATAGACTTGATACGTGATCATCGTACCATTTGGGTTTTTTACTACTAACTCGAGTTATGATATTTGAGTTGGTTTCATGATACCCTTATAAAAATTTTCTAATATAAAATACTGGGTAGGTCTAGAATGAAAAAAGGCATTTTTAGTTCTAGAGTGGATGGTTGGTGTACCATTCACCATGTCGTTTTGGAACCCCTTATCTAAAACAGTGATCGCACGAGATTTCCATTTTTCTCTGGTATTAAGAATTTTATGATGTTAATCATCGTCATTAACCATTATATTGGGTTACATATTATTATAATTCGCATACTCCGAGCATTTAAAAAATTATATTCTTGGTGGTGCATTCTGTAGTTCTTTTTCTCTATTCACATCATTTCATAACTTCTTCACATAATTTCACCATTTAATTTCATGATCACATTTCTTGTCACATTTAAAACATTTAACAATATCCTTAATATTATATTCACCATATTTTCCTCCAGAATTTGAGCATAAATGATGGATCTTCTTCATATCTCCATAGTTTTTATAATTTCATTCGAATTGCATATTTATTTTCTTTTCAAAACATTGATATTAATTGGTAAATCCAATCTATGTCTCCACCTTGATGTCACATAGAATGATTTATTCATATCTTATAATTTATTTTATGGATAATTCCCTTCATAGACTTGTATTTAATCCACTAAAGAATCGTTCAACCTTACTTTTAGGTTGGATGAAAATACCAAGAGAGTACCTCAAAAGTCTTATAAAATTTTCCTAATAGGTACCAAAAAATTCATCAACCTTTTTTTTAGATCAAGTAATTATATCACCATTTTCATTTGAAGAATATGAGGAAATTTCATATTAAGAAATAATATCTTAAACTCATCCCACTAGATAGAGTCAATTTCTTATTATTTCTTCATGTTCTTGGTAAGAGTCCACCATTTATATGCATCACTATCTAAATGATAAACATACAGAATAACTTTCTCATGTTCTAAGAACTAGAGATAAAAAAAACATAATTTCAGTGGTACCAATCTATTTATTAGAAACTAATGGATCATTAGGTCCCCTAAATGATGGTGTATTTTAACACATGAAGGAATCAAAAAAAATTCACTCCTTTTCTCATTTAGAATATTATCATGATTCATATCTTAAGAAATTTGTGTGATACTAGAAACATGATTTTTCATTCATCACCTACAACATTTGGTTTCTTAGGAGGAAAATCAGTTCATTATCTATTCCATTCATCATTAAAATGATTCCTTTGGGTTCCATCCTTTGAATAAAACAAAGAAGTATATAACGAGAAACAATAATCATAGTGGGAAACAAAATACTCTTAAAAAAACATTTATAGGATTTCTAAATCATTACACAATCTTCTATGGAACCTTAGGTTTAACCTAGGTCAATCATGATCTCTACCTAAACATTATTATTTTCTTTTATACTTAGACTTATCCCCAGTGTTATCACTGAAGTTATCTCATCTAAATTTTCAATGGTTATCTAAAACATACTTTGATATCAACTATAACAACCCATGGTTCTCATACATTGATATTACATTTTATTACATTAATATTCATTAAAATTTTAATGATCCATGACCAAATAATATAGGACTAGTATATTTGTAAACATAGACACATAAAAAATTGGTTCGTAAGATTATATCATTATGTCCTTTACAACTATCACCCTTAATAGATATATATTTCTTATAAACTTAATTCATAAACTAGTGAAATCAAACATAAGAAAAGGTTACATGATATGCTCATTAAGGGTAAAAATGGGAGATATTAATGATCATATAATCATAACATGAGCATATGGGTATGATAACTTGATCAAAACATTTTAAATCAATAACATATATATAGTTGATCATAAAATTTAGTTATAGAATAAATAATTGTTTTTTTAGATGGAAATAATAAAGGAATCAAATAACATCATCCATGAGAGAATAACATTAGTATAAGACCTCGACTTGTGGCATACACATAAGAATAGAAAATAATTTCATAAGTAGTCAAGGATTCACTTCCAAGACAAACATAGTTGATTGTGTTCAATCCCTAAACCATTGTGGTAGTTAAGGATCACTCCCAAGGATATCATATTGGATTGGGTTCACTCCAAAAACCCATTTTAGTAGTCAAGGTTTACTCCCAAGACTATCATAGTGGATAGAGTCTCTTACTAAATTGTGTTCACTCCCAATTCCAGTCATGTTTATCTCATAAAATATCAATCATTACCCAATGAATTAGAGAGATATATAGTTCACACCTATACCAAAATGAAAATCATACACATGGATCCCACAATATCATAAAACATTCATCATATCAAAACCCATGAAAATAAATGGGTTTCATAAGCATTTCAATATAGAATAACTCATAGAAAATAAATGGTTTTCATAAACATCCCATCATTTCATCAGAGAATAACCTGTGGAAAAGAAAAGGTTTTCAAAAAAATATTTTCATTATAAACATAAATCATATAGAGAAATATTAATGATGGTATCCTTGAATCATATCCATAGTAACGGATAAGTGAAAGCAATGCTTGTTGTGTTTGATGAATAGAAATACCATTAAAATATCATTAAACATTCTTGATGAAAATATATATTTCATTTTAAAATAACTTCTTTAAAATATAACTATTTAGTTAAAATAATGGGTAAATTTCTGTTAAAATAAACATGGAAACTTTTAAAGTAATATTGAAATCATTGAGTGGTCATAATAATAGTAAATTCCATTAAGGTCGTATAAGTTAAAAAAACATTTCTTCCATAATTTTATTAAAAGTAAAAAAATACTACCTCATTCATTAAATGAAAATAATAGTCCACTTGAATTCATTTTTTAAAAATACATAATGGGTAAAAATAGATATAAACAATCATAATATAATATTAAAACCCTTCTTTAAACCCTTTTTTTATATAACAAGGATATGGAAGAAAGGTGTTTTTCTATAAAAGAGAAAAATAAAGTTGATATTTCTTAAAAACATATTTTTGATATCTTGAATAATTTAGGTAACAAAAATGAAAGGAACAATTTTACTATCAATAAATATCTATAGGAAAATAAAATTCATGAGTTTCTTGAGAGGTAGACCATATGATTTTATCATCAAAAACATAGTCATAAATAATATCGATAAGCATTGAGATTATAAATTAAAAATATTAACTCTTTTGTAACATTTTAATTTTAATACCCCTTTAAAAACCTTATAAATATATATAAATCCCCATAAATTTCATAATAATCATCATTAAATTCATTCATGGTCATTATATACACAATATAAAAGAAAAAAAGTGGTGAATATGACATGTGTCTCACAGAAATAAGTGAGACGAGAATCCCTTACCTTTGGTATAAATTCCTCTATACGCATTGGAACATATTTTATAATAAAAATATATTTATTATTCATAGAATAAATAAACATACTAATATATATCATACCATATATTATTTACTTATAACCATTTTTCACCTATTTATTAACAATTTTTTATTCAAATCATTGTTTCAGGTGGTATTTTGTTCATTTTTATGTATGTTTTGGTCCTTGTATTTTGATCATGGGTTTTATAATATAAAAAAGATTAAATCATAATATAAATATAATATATATTAATTATACACATGTTTAAATTCATTCATTAATGATAGAGATAGAAAAATGAATTCCATCGTTCATGGAGACGATATATTGTATGTACGCATGAATGTTGTTTTCATTTTTTGACAGATAAAAGGAAAGAAACATAAATAATAAATAACATTTAAAGAATTATTATAATATAATATATATCATAGATTTGAATTAAATACATCTATAATACCATCCAATTAAAATATAAATGAAAAATGAATCACATCGATTTGTGGAGGTGGTAGTCCACACATATGCACGAGAAACATTATCATTTCCCAATGGATTGTAAGGAAAGAGGTAGATATTATACTATAATTAAATAATAATTCTTATTTCATAATTATAATATATAAAAATTAAACCCATACAAATACCCATCCATAAAATATGGTCATGCGAAATGAATTTTATCGCTATGTGGAGATGTTAAGTTGTATGTATTCATAACTGATACATCCACTTCCCATTTAATGAAAGGAGGGTGAATAAAGGTGGTATCATAATCATAAGATCATTTAAGTATATTTAGTATAATTATTTAGTTATTTTATGATTATTATAATATATTTATAGGATAAAATATAATAATTAAAAATAAAATAATGGGTCAAGGAAGTTACCTCTTCTTTGAAGCAACTCCTTTAGATATCCTCTTCTGGAGCCTAAGGTTAGTCTTTTGGGAAAATAATCACCTATAGAATGTTTATAATGGTGTGAATCATAGAAATTGGTAGATCTTTTTTTATCTATAAGGATCAATGTTGTGTGACAAAAAGAAATGAGGGGTTCCCTTTTATAATTGAGGTGAGGGGTAATTTTGGAATTTCTTAATAGATTAAAATATAATATGGTCATTATCAAGAAACAATGCTTCCATATGGATATGTATTTTAATATAAGGTTTTATGGAGTAGAAATTCAATAAAATAATAAAATATTTATAGGTATAAGTGGTGTTTTAAATATTATTTTTTGGTTTAACCCCTTATTTAACCTATTTTAACATTAACTGCAATAATGTATTTTTCACACTTAAAGGGTTATAATTTTAATTATAAGGTAACTATTGAATAATAAATTTTATTAGGATGAAATTTTTTATTTTTTATTATTCTAATTGTACAATTTCATGATTTTTAATATTTTTAAATAATTTTATAAAATATTATTTTGATAAAATATCATTAATAGAAAATTTGACACTATTCATTTAGGTTGACTTAAAATACATAAATAAAATTTTAAAATTTTAATATAATATTTTAACACAAAACTAATATTTCATAGTAATATATAAACTATTATATCACTATAAACCTCCCAAATAATATTACTTTACATATTTTCAAAATCATGTAGTTAATTTTTCTATTAATTTAAAAAATATTTTATGGGCCTTGTATAGGTAGTAAAGGTAATTATATATCTTCTAAAAATTATAAATAAATTTATAAATTTAATATAATATTATTAATATCAAAATAAAAATTTATATTCATTTATAACAATATTTTTTTCTTATATAGACATATAAAATATATTTAAAACTAAGAGGGTGGCATTTTGCAAATTTTTTTGATTTAAATATTATATGTCACGACCCGTCCTCGGGGCCCGTGTCGTGACTACCCCAAGCCCGCCTTCCACACGCCAGGGGATGGCGACTAGCACCAATGGCGTAAATCCTAATAACTGGGAAGGAATTGCCTTTATTAAAGTAAACAAAACACCACAGAGTACAAGCGGAAGTAAAACACTAAGTTAAACTGAAACAAGCTGTGATGAAAGTAAAGGGGCTGGAAATACAAGACCAACTGTAAAGTACAAGGAAAAAGATAAAACAGCTGGAAGGTGACAAGAAGCTCCCGGATCGTCCACCAAGGATGCTACCTGAAGGGTAGGTATAGATAGCGCAACTCCTGGAACGTCCACCATGGATCCTACCTGAAAGGTAGGTACAGATAGCCTCCACAATGCTCTCACCCATCAACCTCCTCCGAGTGTCATCTTGTTGTGAAGTCCACCACCAGATATTGTCTCGTCGTGAGGTCCACCTCCGGGTACCGTCCAGTCCTCGAACACTACGCCTCTGTCAGCGCTTCCCATCATCTGCAACCAACACAACGAGGTGCGGGCATAGCCCATGCAGGGGTGAGTATAACAATACTTAGTAGGGACCCTGAGACCCTCAAGGTCTCACTAAATACAACAAGGATAACCACAAAGAAGATCTCAACAGATAACCTCTACCTAGGTATATGCCCATACATATACCCAATTTTTTAAGTAACCCATATCAATCATGAGAAAACACAAAGATTATGAAATCAACGGATCACCACTACCCAGATATATGCCCATACATATACCTAAGTTATCAAGTGACTCATCTCAATCATGAGGTAAAAACAAAGGTCACAGACTCAGCTCAAACCAGGATTTTCATTAACGAAACAGTAACTGCTGAAGAGCCCCGTCTCTGGAGTGTACAGTGGTCCTGTCATGACTCCGAGGTACTGCTCACTAACCTAAGACTGCTGAGGTACTCCTCCTGTCCAGTACCGCGGTTCAGCCACCCAAACACAGTAGTGCTTCCTGCTGGGGTATGCCACCCAAACACAGTAGTGCACACCCCCTAATAGCCTGCAGAGGTACTCTCCGGACGAGTACCGCGGGTCTGCACTATCACACAGTTGTACTCTGTCCGCCATGGGTCTGCACCCAAACAAAGTAGTTCTCTATCCACTGGACTAGTCGACTCACTCCAAGTCGAGTCGGTCAAGCAGTCGTCAGGTCTTAGCTGGCTACACGGTCTCCGTACTCCATACGCTCATCTCTAGGAGGGTCCGCACTATGAGCTACAGTTCGATACTCCAAGTATCTCAAAGTCCCACGAAGAAGTATCTCAAAGGACCGCCTCGTCATAGGGGTCTGAACGCAACAGACGGCGCGTCAATCGGATGCCCAGTCTGTGAGTTATTAGCTTTTTCGTCCCAGGGTCCCGGTTGGTTTCGTGTGTGAACCAACCCAGCCATATCTCAACTGTACCCTAAACTCTCATAGGGTATACTCAAAGGGACCATTTCCCAACGTGATTTCCAACGCCGCTGACAGTTCGTCAAACAGACATCCGGTTTGAAAGTTCTCGGCTTTTCCGTTCCAGCGGCCCGGTTGGATTTTGGGTACAATCCAACTCGGCCATACTACAGCTGCATCCAAACCTCAGGTGATGTATGCCAAAAGTTCTGTCTCATCAAGAGAAATCCAACAATGTCCACGACACGTCAATCGGACGCCCGGTCCTTAAGTTATAAGCGCTTCCACTCCGAGAGCCCAGTTGGTTTCAGGTTCGAACCAACCCAGTCGTACTTCAAATGACATTGGTTAATCAAACCGGTCACACCATTGTGATCCATACGGAAAAACACACGAGATGGACTACCCATTGGTCCAAAACGGATAGCTGCTGAAAAAGTCTCATTTCACCGCAAAACGTGTGAACCGGGCCTCATGGGGCCCGCGACTCAACCTCGACTTAAATATCAAAAATTGATCTTAAAACATCCGTCTTAATTCCATGGTCACAACGTCGCAGACGCTTCGTCATTCCGACACCATATGAGAGAGATATGTCCGATACAAGATCCCGTAATAATAATAATAATATTATTATTCAGTGTTTCGTTAGCCCAAGCCATGAACCAGAATTTAATATCCAACATTAGACTTGAATCGACCATCTTAAAGGCAGAGTCACATCGCTGCTAACGACGAGTCAATCGGACGTCGCACGCATGAGTTATGGCGGGTCAATCATTTAATAAGAATATTAAATCTATTATGTACGAGTGTTTCAGGTACCTGATCCAAAAACCTGAAAAGGACATCCAATATTAGACTTATAAATTCCTTCTCGAAGTCAGGGTTGCATGGCCACAAACGGTTCGTGAAACTGAGTTCGCACGAAGAAGATACCATCAAAATACGGTTTTCCCAACGAAAAAAATAATAACATTATTATATTATTATTATTTTTAATTTAATTTAATTCGTAACTTAACACATCAAAAAGCAACCCACCACCACCCAAACTAGCACCTCCTCTTCGTTACGCATGGCCACCACATTTGGCTGCCCGCCAGCTGCACCTCCAGATCCTTCTGCACTCCATTCCGACTTCAATTTAACTCGGAAAAAAGATACGAACGCATATCCTTGATCCTCGGGTAAAGATCTTCGAATTTGTATGTCACGCTCAGGGATACATTGAGTTTCCAGCATCAATAAATATTTGGATGCCTCCTTCTGCGAGCCATTGTGGCTTCGTTCCAAGCCCGAAAAATTAAACGATCGCATATTTGTGATCCCTGCGTCGAGGGCTTCGCATCCATATATTGCGCTCAACAAAACTCCGTGTTTCCAGCATCAATAAATATTTGGACATTAAAGAACGCACAAAGAACACGTGAAGAATAAAAAGAAAAAGGAGAATGGTTTATGTGTCGGACGATGATCATGTTCATTTGGTCATCATCGTTGTGAATTTAGGATATGAAGAATCAATAAAACAAATTCAAACATATATAAAAACCCTTACAGTTTTCCCCGCAAACAATAATTCCCAACCCGCAAACATATTCTTCACGGATCAACTTAATGATTAGTTGATCCGGGATCTTTGTTTTAGAAGGAACAACCAAGGGAATAATACCATTCTCAAATTAATCCCCCTACCTCGATTCACAAAGGTTGATTGCTTGACGAAGAAAAGGAAAGCTTCGTAGACGTTGCCGCGGGATGACGGCGTCGCTTTGTCAAGCGTCTAGAAAAAGGAAGTCGAGGTTGCCACCGGCCTTCTTCGCGTTCTTCAACGATGAGGATGGAGTTCTTCGTGGAAGGATGAAACTCTTCAAAAACGAGAACTCTCCCAAAAACTCAACTCCACAAGCTAAAACCCAGATAAAATAAGACACCTCTTATTTTATTACTTAATCCATCCATTTCAAAAATCCAAAATTCAAAACCTAACATACATAATTAAATGATATTAAGTTGTCATATTAATTAGTGTTTAGGTGGCATGAATTAATGTGGGGGGTGAGGAGTAACTCAATTAAATTTTAGAGGGGTTAGGGAATTTGAAATGGTGGGGGATCATGTGGGCCCCAACTCACCCTTAATCCTCTCATGGGAAGCTAACAACCGGTGGGTCCCACTCTAACTCCCACACCTAGGATCTAACACCTAGAGAAGAGAAATTAAGTTAAGACACAACTTAATTTTCACTTAAACCGCTTAGTGAAGAAATGAAAATAAAACAATTATATTTTTATTCCCCACTTTTTTTTACACCAACACCCGAGCAAACGCACCTTCAGAAAAGGTGTTCCTAAGAAATTACCTGTGCTGCGGTTTAATCGGTTCCCTCGGATTTCGATTACGAGTACCAGTTCAAAAGATAGAAAAACCCACACATACGTTTACTGAACGTACCCGAAAAAAAGTTCGGAAAATTATTATCAGTCACCCTCAACCCGCGCCGGTCACGGTCAGGCTCTGCCTATGTGATACACGCCCCAACAAATCCAACGGTAATCTCGGATTTTCAATCCGAGTTACCGTTTCAAAGATAAAAATTTTACAATAAAATAATTGTCATTTAATTATTTTATTTGCGGCTAAAAACTAACTTTTTATGGTGGCCCGCGCTGGCCGAAGTTAGTATCTGCCTAAATAAACCATTCCCTCACGAGTTCATCGGTTGTCTCAGATTTTTAATCTGAACTACCGTTTATGAGTTATAAGTATTTGAAAAATAAAATAATTTATTTAATTATTTTATTTACTCTTAATCCATTTTTGTAATTTCTCACAGGAGGCCCGCGCCGACTAAAATTAAGTCGCGCCAAGGGTAAACTCGCCATCCTGAGCGCAACGGTGCCCTCAGATATCTGATCTGAGTAACCGTTTAAGAGTTATTACACTTTTTCAGTAAAACGGCTTACGCGTGTTAATTTAAGCTTAACAAAACTTCAAAAATTGATTCTGGGCACACCGAGCCTCGAAATCAGTTTCCGTCAGAAATTGGGTCCTTGTAAAATCCCAAAAAATATAAGAAAAAAATTTTCTTTATAATTTCCGGGTCTTTAAATTACTCCCACCTCAGGGATTTACGTCCCCGTTAAGCTTTAACAAAAACTAGGGATATAAAAGCAGTACTGAGCATGAATCTGAGCCTTCCGCTCCCATGTGCTCTCACCTAGAGGTTCTCGTGCTGCCTACGAAAACGCACAAGAGGAATTGACCGTCCTCGTAGGACCCGCTCCTCTCGATCCTCAATCTCTTCTGGAACCTCCATGCATGTCGCCCTATCATCGACGTCCAACTCCTTGAGGTCGATGATGGGTGAAGGATCAAGCATGTATCTCCTCAGCCGATGTACGTAGAAGATTTCATGCACCCGGTGCAACTGAGGTGGAAAGTTGAAGCGGTAAACCACCTCGCCTACCCTACTGGGAACCTAGAAAGGTCCGTTGAACCTCGAAGATATCTCGCCGCCTCGGCTACATCTCTGTAAACCTCGTCGAGGTGAGACCCGTATAAGAACGTGGTCATCATCCTTGAACTCTATAGGTCTCCCTTTCTTGATTAGAACTGAAACTCAAACTCCTAGTGCCACGAGGGTAAGGTTGGCTGACTTAAGAATGATCGGCTAAACCCTCCCATGCATGAGTTTATCCTGTGCTGCCTGGGGTTTCCTTTTCTCCGACCAAGGAAAACTCATCCCGACGTTTGCCTAATATCGTTAATTTGAGTATGAATAGTTATTGCCCAATCCATACTCAAACTAACGTCATAAGGCCTCGACGCTGTCACCAAGAGGTCCAAACCGAGACTCTTGCCTCAAGGGTCAGATCACACCGTCAGCGTAACTGTGACTATCAAGTCTCCTCCCAGAGGTATCTCCAGATGTGAGGGTCAAGTCAACGGCTTAACCGGAAACTCTAGGTCTGGGACTAGATTCATGGAAGGAAGGGATGATTCGTATCGATATATGTGGCTACGACAGCTGGTAGAAGACAAAGTCCGCACATTGAATCATCCATAGAGCCCTTTCGGTCGCACTCCTTGACCGCATGAAGCTACTCTCTTCCCCTGCCCTCCAGCTCCCTGAGCCTGGAGGGGACAACAAAGGCGGGGGGTTGTAACATGTTGAAATGTACACCACCCCATGCTGCTCTCCAGGCTCTGCCTCCACATCTGCTGCTCTATAGATTTATCTGTCCTTAACATTTCCTCTTCTTGAATCATTCGCATGCCCAAGTCTCTGAGACTGGCACTAGCTCGCTGCGTTCCAACTTCTAACATTCTCTATCTATATTCATTCAGCCAAAGAACATTCAACCTCAAGGTTCTCTATAGCACCCTAACGTGAGTAGGAATGCATAGAGGAAAAAGTGTTGGCTCGAATATCCTTAAGCACACCACGCTCAGAGGTCCGAGCTCTACAGCACTGATCGAATCGTATTCATCGAGTACCTGGAATGTTTGGTATGCCTCGATGAATTCTCAGCTACCAACACGTCATCCTGCTGAAGCTGTATAAGCTTTAGAAAACTCTCAGCCACCTCCTCAAGCTAGTCCTCAGCCGCCTGTGTGTCAGGTTCACCTCAGAACTTGAGGGTATCTAATGTTGGAACACGTATAAGGCAGTAAGCCTACATGTGTCACCTACCTGTACCGCCGGTTGTAACTGCTAACCAACAGGTAGTGATGTATAGCTGACACACTACCCGAAGGCACTATCTCAGGCATCAATCCATGTACCGAATCCTCATCACTATGAAGACCATCCTCATGGTCATTACTAGAAAACACTAGTGGCCAAGTCCACCATCCAATCCACTGGTGTCTCAGCTAGGCGGGAAAACTCAAGCAATCGCCTCCATCCAGTCCTCTACTGTCTGGGAATATGTCTCACCTTGTAACCTCAGAGGCCTCTACTGCTAGAACTCATGAAAAATGCTCTGAAAGCGTGCAGAGTTTGCTAGTATAGCTGCTGGAATCTACTGCCCAACAGGTGGTGGTGCTGCTGGTACACTACCCGAGGGTGCCAACATAGTAAAAAGGGCCCCGCAACGGAGCCGCGTCGCTCGGTGGGATGCCATCGAGTACAATCTCAGAACTCTAACTAACTGTCTACGTAGATACATCCTGAACAGATACGACACAGTAAAACGATTTATACCTAGTGAGCTGACCTGGTTTGAGCTGACTTTAAACCTCTTGGAAACACACACACAATTAGTGTTTTCATACACAATTTCGGAAATCAGTAGTCAGGGTTCTGGTGTACGGATACGTCGGCCGCCGCACCAACACTGGACTCCCTGAACTAAAAACCACACTTGTTACACTTAACACTATTGCTTCACAGAAAGGGAATAACAGAGTTATAAGTTCTGCGGTACAACCGACTCCTCTGATACCAATTTTTCATGACCCGTCCTCAGGGCCCGTGTCGTGACTACCCAAAGCCCGCCTTCCATAGGCCAGGGGCTGGCGACTAGCACCAAAGGCATAAATCCCGATAACTGGGAATGAATTTCCTTTATTAAAGTAAACAAAACACCACAGAGTACATGGGGAAGTAAAACACTAAGTAAAACTGAAACAAGTTGTGCTGAAAGTAAAGGGGCCGGAAATAAAAGCCCAACTGTAAAGTACAAGGAAAAAGATAAAACAGCCGGAAGGTGACAAGCAGCTCCTGGATCATCAACCAAGGATCCTACCTGAAGGGTAGGTATAGATAGCGCAGCTCCTGGATCGTCTACCATGGATCCTACCTGAAAGGTACGTACAGATAGCCTCTACAATGCTCTCTCCCATCAACCTTCTCCGAGTGTCGTCTCGTTGTGAAGTCCACCACCAGATACTGTCTCGTCGTGAGGTCCACCTTCGGGTACCATCCAGTCCTCGAACACTCGGCCTCAATCTACGCTGCCCGTCGTCTGCAACCAACACAACAAGGTGCGGACATAGCCCGTGGAGGGGTGAGTATAACGATACTCAGTAGGGACCCTGAGAACCTCAAGGTCTCACTAAATACAACAAGGATAACCACAAATAATATCTCAACAGATAACATCTACCTAGGTATATGCCCATACATATACCCAATTTATCAAGTAACCCATCTCAATAATGAGGAAACACAAAGATTATGAAATCAACGGATAACCACTACCCAGGTATATGCCCATACATATACCTAAGTTATCAAGTGACCCATCTCAATCATGAGGTAAACACAAAGGTCATAGACTCAGCTCAAACCAGGATTTTCATTATAGAAACCATAACTACTGAAGAGCCCCGTCTCTGGAGTGTACAGTTGTCCTATCATGACTCCGAGGTACTTCTCACTAAACTAAGACTGCTGAGGTACTCCTCTTGTCGAGTACCGCGGGTCAGCCACCCAAACACAGTAGTGCTTCCCGCCGGGGTATGCCACCCAAACACAGTAGTGCACACCCCCTAATATCCTACAGAGGTACTCTGCGAACGAGTACTGTGGTTCTGCACTGTCACACAGTAGTGCTCCATCCGCCATGAGTCCACACCCAAACAAAGTAGTGCTACATCCACTAGGCTAGTCGACTCACTCCAAGTCGAGTCGGTCGAGCAGTCGTCAGGTCTCAGACGGCTACCCGATCTCCGTACTCCATACGCTCGTCTCCAAGAGGGTCTGCTCCATGAGCTACAGGTCGATACTCCAAGTATCTCAAAGTCCCACGAAGAAGTATCTCAAAGTACCGCCTCGTCATAGGGGTCTCAACGCAATAGACGGCGCGTCAATCGAACGCCCGGTCTGTGATATATTAGCCTTTTCGTCCCAGGGGCCCAGTTGGTTTCGTGTGCAAACCAACCTGGACGTATCTCAACTGTACCCCGAACTCTCATAGGGTATACTCAAAGGGACCTTTTCTCAACATGATTTCCAACGCCACTGACGGTTCGTCAAACGGACGTCCGGTTTGAATGTTCTCGGCTTTTCCGTTCCAAGGGCCCGGTTGGATTTTGGGTATAATCCAACTCGGCCATACTCCAACTGCGTCCAAACCTCAGGTGATTTATGCCAAAAGTTTCGTCTCATCAAGAGGAATTCAACAAAGTCGACGGCACATCAATCGGACGCTCGGTCCTTAAGTTATAAGCGTTTCCGCTCCGAGGGCCCAGTTGGCTTCGGGTTCGAACCAACCCAGTCGTACTTCAAATGACATCGGTTAATCTAATCGGTCACACCCTTGCGATCCATATGAAAAAACACACGAGATGTACTACCCATTGGTCCAAAACGGATAGCCGCTGAAAAAGTTTCATTTCACCGCAAAACACGCGAACCGGGCCTCGTGGGGCACGCGCCTCGACCTCGACTTAAATATAAAAAATTGGTCTTAAAACGTCCGTCTTAATTCCAGGGTTCCAACTCGCAGACGGTTCATCATTCCGACACCGTATGAGAGAGATATGTCTAATACAAGATCCTGTAATAATAATAATAATATTATTATTTGGTGTTTCGTGGGCCCGAGCCACGAACTAGAATTTAATATCTAACATTAGACTTGAATCGACCGTCTTAAAGACAGATTCACATCACCGCTGACGGCGAGTCAATCGAACTTCGCACGCATGAGTCATGGTGGGTCAACGATTTAATAATAATATTAAATCTATTATGTATGAGTGTTTTAGGTACCCGATCCAAAAACCCGAAAAGGACATCCAATATTGGACTCATAAATTCCGTCTCGAAGTCAGGGTCACACTTCCACTAACGGTTCATGAAACTGAGGTCGCACGAAGAAGATACCGTCAAAATACGGTTTTCCAAACGAAAATAATAATAACATTATTATATTATTATTTTTTTAATTTAATTTAATTCTTAACTTAACACACCCAAATTCCATGCACCACCACCCAAACTAGCGACTCCTCTTTTTTACGCATGGCCACCACCTTTGGTTGCCCGCCCGCTGCACCTCCAGATCCTTCCGCACTCCATTCCGACTTCAATTTAACTCAGAAAAATGATACAAACGCATATCCTTGATCCTCGGGTCGAGATCTTCGCATCTGTATGTCACGCTCAGGGAAACATTGAGTTTCCAGCGTCAATAAATATTTGGACGCCTCATTCCGTGAGCCATTGCGGCTTCGTTCCAAGCCCAAAAAATTAAACGATCGCATATTTGTGATCCTTGCATCGAGGGATTCGCATCCATATATTGCGCTCAACAAAACTCTGTGTTTCCAGCGTCAATAAATATTTGGACATTGAAGAACGCATGAAAAACACATGAAGAATAAAAAGAAAAAGGAGAATGGTTTATGTGAAGGATGATGATCATGTTCATTTGGTCATCATCGTCGTGAATTCAGGATATGAAGAATCAATAAAACGAATTCAAACATATATAAAAACCCCAACATTTTTTCCCGAAAACAAGAATTCCCAACCCCGAAACATATTCTTCGTGGATCACCTTAATGATGAGTTTATCCGGGTTCTTTGTTTTGGATGTAACAACCAAGGGATTAATACCATTCTCAAATTAATCCCCCTACCTCGATTCACAATGGTTGATTGCTTGACGAAGAAAAGGAAAGCTCCGTAGATGTTGTCGCGGGATGACAGGGTCGCTTCGTCAAGCGTCGAGAAAAAGGAAGTCGAGGTTGGCGCCGGCCTTCTTCGAGTTCTTCAATGATGAGGATGGAGTTCTTCATGGAAGGATGAAACTCTTCAAAAACTAGAACTCTCCCAAACACTCAACTCCACAAGCTAAAACCCAGATAAAATAAGACACCTCTTATTTTATTACTTAAGCCATCCATTTCAAATATCCAAAATTCAAAACCTAACATACATAATTAAATGATCTTAAGTTTTCATATTAATTAGTGTTTACGTGGCATGAATTAATGTGGGAGGTGAGGAGTCACTCAATTAAAGTTTAGAGGTGTTAGGGAATTTGAAACAGTGGGGGCTCGTGTGGGCCCCACCTCACCCTTAATCATATCATGGGAAGTTAACAACCGGTGGGTCCCACTCTAACTCCCACACCTAGGATATAACACCTAGAGAAGAGAAATTAAGTTATCACACAACTTAATTTTCAATTAAACTGCTTAGTGAAGAAATATAAATAAAACAATTATATTTTTATTCCCCACTTTTTTTTACACCAACACCTGAGCAAACGCACCTTCAGAAAAGGTGTTCCTAAAAAATTACTGATGCTGCAGTTTCATCGGTTACCTCGGATTTCGATTCTGAGTACTGGTTCAAAAGATAGAAAAACCCACACGTACGTTTACTGAACGTACCCGAAAAAAGTTCGGAAAATTATTATCAGTCACCCTCGACCCGCGCCAGTCAATGTCAGGCTCTTCCTAAGTGAAACACGGCCCAACGAATCCAACCGTAATCTAGGATTTTCAATCTGAGTTACCATTTAAAAGATACAAATTTTACAATAAAATAATTTTCATTTAATTATTTTATTTGCGGCTAAAAACTAACTTTCTCTGGTGTCCCGCACTGGAAGAAGTTAGTATCTTCCTAAATAAACCATGCCCTAGCGAGTTCAGCAGTTTTCTCATATTTTTAATCTGAGCTACCGTTTGTGAGTTATAATCATTTGAAAAATAAAATAATTTATTGAATTATTTTATTTACTGTTAAGACAGTTTTGAAATTTCTCACAGGAGGCACGCGCCGACTAAACCTAAGTCGCGCCTAGGGTAAACCCACCATCCTGAGCGCAACAGTGCCCTCAGATTTCTGATCCAAGTAACCGTTTAAGAGTTATTTCACTTTTTCAGTAAAAATGCTTACGCGCGTTAATTTAAGCTTAACAAAACTTCAGAAATTGATTCTGGGCACACCGGGCCTCGGAATCAGGTGCCGTCAAAAACTGCGTTCTTGTAAAATCACAAAGAATTTAAGAAAAAAATTTCCTTAAAATTTCTGGGTCTTTACATTATATAAGTCATTTTCATGGTAGAGTTTCCATTACAAAATTACAATAATAAGATAATAATTTTAGAATAAAACTGATCAAATAATAATTACGAGAAAAAAATAAGGCCTTATCACTTAATTTTAACTTATATTATCCGGATTTAACCTTCATCACCATAATAAATTTTACTACAATTACTATTCATATTGACCAAAAATAAAAGGGCCCTTTTTTCAAAATTTGAACATCTTGATTATGAATTTGAAAAATATTTTATAAACTAAAATGCTAAAATTTTAGGGAATTATTTTTAAAATAATCTGGCAACAAACTTCGAAAACTGCTTTTTAGAAAAATACATTTTTAAGAATAAAACACGGTTTATTCTTATATCATATCTAGAAAAATATTAAATTAATGTTAAAAAATTTGATTTAATTTATAATATATAAGTTTAATTAAAATTATTCACCAATACTAATAAATTTAATTTGTTAGGATAAAAGAACATTTTTTGCAAAAAAATAGTTTTTCATAACAATTCCTTTTTATTGATAAAAAATGTTATTATACCAATTTGAAACAAACAATTGATTCTAATGAACATAATTGGATTATTCAAAATATAACAAAACTAATTTTACTTTGATATAATTTTAGAATAAAAAAGAAACATTTTTTATTCTTGAAACAAAATGAATTTTCAATAAAAATCAGTATTTTCACTATTCACTAGAAAATCAATATTTTCAGAAAAATCCAAAAATCCACCCTATGATAAATTTGATATGATGATTTTAAAAAGTAATTTAATTTTATGAATTAAAATTTTTAAATATTTCAAAAAATAATTATATTATTTCCTCACAAAAAAAATAAAAATCATTTTTGAAGGAAATATATTTTTTATTCCTAATATAACTTTGATAAAAATTGAATTATTATTTAATATAATTATTACATACATTTATATTGAGTCTGAACTTTTTATATATCTCATACATCATTTAATCATATTCATACCTACCAAATTAAAAGCTAGTTTATAATATGAATATTTAAATAATAATACATGATTACTTGTTTAAACTCATTATTGCAAGTAAGGCCAGATATCAAAGAAATAAAACTATTTAAATAGAAATATATTCTTAAAATCACAATGTGTTATAGTTTCAACCATAAAAACATCAATATTTCACATCATCCATATTAATTAATCCAAAAAAATCATATCCAACAATATAAAATAATTTTCAAAGTTGAAATCATGTGAACACCTTTATTTTAAATCAAAATTATGGTTTTTAGGTCACAAAATCATTTAAAATTACAAATTCTAGAAATACACCCATTTTAAATTGAAAACAATATATTCAAAATATTATATAAACAATAGATTTATCTCAAAAATTCCCCATAACACTAGAGGAAACCTAAGCCTAACATACGTAAATATTACATCATTTTAGATGAATAATCAATATATATCACAATTATAAAACCCAAGGACCATATATTTTTAGTGTATTTGGAGACTATATACATAATAAACTTATTCCTTACAATATCTTCAATATCTCTCACAAAGTTTTTCATATTAGTACCCTTCAATATATATCATATATAGAACCATCCATCAAAACATTGGGAAACGAAACATAATAAAGGGTGAGATCAGATGCTGTGTAAGGGTAAACATGGGAGATATCAATCATAAGGGTATGATAACATAATCATGTGGATGTTCTCAATGTAAAATATTTAAACACCGAAAAAATTAGACCATAAACTCAAAAATCATTTTATATCTATAAACATGTTTAATAATGGTATCAATGAAGAAATGATCATTCCATATTCATAACATAGACATGTGGGATCATAATCATAGGAAATAAAAATCTTGTGAACATATCTGTTCAATATAATTTCTACACATGATCTTGTGAGAATAACTAGAATAAATCTTACTTGCACATAAAAATATGAAAATGGATATTCAAAATCATATCCCTGAATAATATTATGATCCTATCTATAATAATTCATACACATAAATCAAAAGTTGACTATAACTATTCACATATACAAATATGTATAATCATGTGAGCATACATAGAAGAAATCAAACTCACACATCAATATGTAAACAAAACTATTCATAGTCATATCAAAACTTACTATAATCACCTCAAGAGATATGTATCACAATACCTAATTAATTGGAGGGAATTAATTGACCCACCAATCACATAATTCAAACCATACATATTTTCAGAAAAAAATAATAAAACAATTCAAGAAATCCTCATAGCACAACCTATGGAAAGAAATGGGTTTTCTATACATGTTTCAGTACAATGGTTTCGTTTCTTTCACCTTTTTGATTGTTTCATCATCTCTAAATTATAAAACATTCAATAAATATCATATTTATTCATTTTAAACACTTTTATAACCATCCCAAAAAAATGGTGGTAAAAAATGAACTGCATCACTTTATAGAGATCGTAGTATATAAGTACGCATGAGCTATGTTTCCATTATTAAATGGATGAAAAAATGTAAATAATAATTCAACTTTAAAGAATCGTTATTATATCATAAATATCATATTTATTCACTAAACATATATTTATTACCATCAATGTAAATCATTAATGAAAAAGGAATTGTGTCTCTTTGTAGAGGTGGTAGTCCACACATGTGCACAATTGACATTACCATTTCCCAGTGGATGGGAAGGTAAGAATTTAGAGAAGATATTATAATTATAGAATAATAATTATTACATAAATATCATATATAAACATTAAATCTATATTAATAACCAACCATTAAAGGTGGTGATGGAAAATTATATACATAGCTTCATGGAGATGGTAGTATGTATGTACGCACAAGTGATGCTCTCATTTCCCATTAGATGATAAAGAAGATGAAAAAATTGTTATCCCATAATCAGTATAACAACTCAGTATAATTATGATACTATAATCATTATGTTAGGTTGGAAAAAATATAATTATATGAATTATAAAAAGAAATAAACTTTTAAAGATTCAGGTAAGACTAGATCCTCTTTTTTAAATACTGCTTTGGGAATACACATTAAGAATTTTTAGGATGGTATTAGTGTAACAAAAGAATCTCAAGATTTAGGTAAGGAAGTTAATAAGTATTTGGGAAGTTATTTTTCGTCGTAGAGTGCTCAACTTTTTTGAATACGGGAGGATAAGAGGGTCCCTTTTATGAGTGAGGGGAGGACACACATGGAATTACTTAAAAGATTTAAATAATATAATTTTTTTTCTTAATAATGTAGAACTACATGGAAAATAATTAAAACTTAAGACAATATATGGTTTAAATATCTTGAACTAAGAAGATTTAGTCATCTTTAAGTGGCATTTTTACCAATATCTTTTAGTTTAACCTTCTCCTCCAATCAATCTATTTTAACCCAAATTGTGGTATTACATTTTTTTACTGTTTATAATATTCATTATGAAAGAAATAAAATATTTAAAAAAAATTGGTAATTATAATTGCTAATATGTAAACCATTTTTGCTAATTTAATTTCAAAATATTCTATAAATTATTTATAAAATAATCATGAAAAATGCAACAAAACTGCTATTTATTGGATTTTTATGCATAAAACGGAATTTATTCTCATTAATTACCTAGTAAAACCCATTGGATGAATGATAAAACATTTTATTGGATATATAGTATATATATTTCATTATTATCATTCATTAATAGTTATTAATATAATTTATTATGATAAAAACATATTGTGTGCATGTTGGCACACAAAAACATGTCCCCGTGCAAGTTTCCATTAAAAATTTAGAAGTGTGAAGTATGTTTAAATACAATTAATATATTTCACAAAGGGAGAGTAAGTTGAATTGATAAAGAATACTGGTTGGTCTTGGAATATAATTTTTATAAGTGTGCATATCATGCCCCTTTTACATATATTTTTAATCTAAGAACTTGGATTATCCCCTACTCATTATTATTATTCATCAACAATTATTAGTTTAATTTATTAAGATAAAACAAATTTTCTTCATGTTGGAACTCAAAAAATTGTCCCCCATTCAATTTTCCATAAAAAAATTAGAAGTGTTTAGAATGTGCAAATACAATACATATTTTTCATGAAGGACTTGTAAGTTGAGTCGTTGAGGAATAATGGTTGGTCATAGATTATCATTTTTATAAGGGTGAGTATTATTCCACTTTTACAAGGATTTTTAATCTAAGAACTTGGAATATCCCCTAGTAAATAATAGGCCACCCCTAGAAAACCAAGCTAACCAGCCTAACCGGGAACATGTGGGAGTCTTCTAACCATAACTGGGAGCCAGCCGACCAACTATAAGAGGGGAAAGGGTGTGACATACTGGACCTATATGTCACTTAATGGGTGCCTTGATCCCGATGTGCCACATGTCCTCAAGCTCATCTCCTCGAATGACAGAGGTTGCTGACTAGCAGCGAGGGCCTAGGGTGTGTCTATGGGGAGACTATTCCCTTGTTACTAATGTGTAGTGCAAAGGATTGATGTAAACATAGGTAAATAGTGGAATAAATATATATAAACAGAAGGAACATAAAAAAATAGAGACAAAAGTAATAATAACAAAAACAACTGGAATAACATTAAACAACATATGATGATATGTCATGTACTAGAAATATAGAATACATGGATACAAGACAATAGGAATAACATGTTTCAAAATAGTATAAAAGAAATAAAAGACAATCCTAATCATCATGATTTGTTTCTTGGTCATCTTCTATCAGCCTCCATCCTAAATTTTAATAAATCATGTGTTTGAACCCATATGCTTCCCTTTGTCAACACCTATAACCATGTAATCTACCTCAGGTACCAAGCATCTTCTTGAGACGGTATGAGATAAATCTTAGTGGGACACTACCAATGGTTCCTATAACATATGTCATGTTTAATGGAAATGTAACAGTGTGAAAGCATGCATATATAAAGTAAAGTAGTACAATGTAACAAAAAACCCAAGTACCTACTACATCCCACAACTAGTATCTGAACAAGTAACCAGTTCCTTTATTTAAGTAATACTAATTTTATATTGATAGGTATTTTGAGGAATAACCAACACTGACATCACCTCGTGATAGTATATGTAGTGAAGTTTCCAATATGTAACAAGGTAACCATGATCAATTATATTTAATAGTGAAGTCCCAGGTAACTACCAAGGTGACTTAAACCTCAAGGGTCACCAACTAAGTAATAACTATACCCTATAATGGGGAAATAATGTAATAAAAGAAGCATATTCCATGGTGTTCCACAATGAGGCACCTACCGAGTCCAAGGTGATCGACCAAGGTAAAATGGGGATAAACAATAACTGGACACGATGGTCTTTAACCATGGAACCTACTTATCAATGATGGATCCATGAAGTGTACCCAAGGAATCCTATAATGATATTGAAGGGATCCAAGGATTGTATCAATGGAATCCATTATTAATACATGACGGATCGTAGGGTATCATACTGGGCATCCAAGAAAAGTCAAGGATCGGGATCTAGGTGGGTCTCAACCTAAGAAAGCGGTATCCTTGAATGGGAATGGGGTTCCCGAGTGCTCATTGAATTCTCCAATCAGAATCCAAGGCAAGCATGAGTTGGGCCAATACTCTTTTATTTTGAAGTCATGTAAAATTTCATTTGGTCCAAGCATTGCCTTTCATTAGTGTTATAAGGTCAAGTATCATGCAACCATTATATCAAGTCATTTGGTTCAAGCCTAGCCTGTCATTAGTGTGATAAGGCCAAGTAGTAAGATACCCTTTCATACATTTAATGAATATTCCATATTCTAGGTTCATTCCACTACCTTCCATTAATGTTGTAAGGGGTGATACATATATGCAACCTAATATTCATTCACATTCAATACAGTCAATTCATATACTCAATATACTTTCCAAATTCCATGTCACATTTAATTATCAATTGAAGAACTTTGCTTAGTCAGGTCAAGTTGTAAGCATACATGGTACTTTCCATTTTTCAATTCAAAATATAAATCAATCCAGTTAATATAGAAACACTTACCCTTATAAAGGTCAAGCCAAGGCACACCCGAATGGGGGAGAAAACAAGTCAAAACACTAAACAGCTATTATGGCATAACCTTCGACATTGAAGGGATAAAGTTTTGGTCATAACCACAAAAAATTAACCACATATATAAGAAAATCATATCCATATGGTTCTAACAAGTATAATCATGGAATATTAATTTTATAAATTACAACTGATGGAATTGGTGGGCCCCACACGACAAATACAAAATTAATGAACATTGGAGATGAGTTATAAACCACCCACCATAGGGTTGTACAACTATCCTCCTCCAGTATTGGTCATTTATTTGGCTCAGATTAGAGTAGATCTAAGAAAAAGAGAAAATTTCTCATACCATGATATCTCAGTCGATAGAAAAAGAGAAGGAGAATGGCTCAAGAAGACTCGAGTACTTACCGTTGCACATCCAACGTGACAAATGGAAACTCGGCCGGTTTTCGGATGAAGGAGATCTCTTGATTACAAGGTTATGTCTTCAAATATCCAAAAATTAAGATAGAAATAAGTTAATCCCACATAAGCTCGATTTAGTGAACATGGAGGGAGGTTAATAGATCATTAAGCAAAATTTTGTAAATTTACCCAGAAAAATTGCTTATGCGCAGTTTGTCTGCACGGTTTGAAAAACTAAGATCAAACTGTGTGAGGTTTTCTATGTGGAAGGGAACATTGCATGGTTAGGACACATGACCATGTGAAAACCATGCGAATTAGTTCTATAAATATATTTTAATCTGCACTGTTATCCAAACTATGCGCCATCCATGCACTAACCGCGTGACCAATCCAGTTTTCAAAAAAAGATGGGTTCAGGGATCCATACATGCCTCAGACACACCTGATACCTTTACTAACCCATTAGGAATCCATATTAGGTCCAAAATATATTTTTAGGCTGAAAATTAAAGGATCCATACCTGTGTGAAAATCTGGGTTCTTATAGTCTTACCCCTTAAAAGATTTCATCCCTGAGTTCACCATCCAAGGGTGGAGAAATATTTTCTAGGAAAAATGTTAGCCACTAAGCAAGTATGTCAGAATCCCTCTCCTAGGTCTTAAATTATACCCAACCACGTTGTAATTTCACCCATACTAAAGGGAGAGACCAGCCTCAAAGAGACTTCATGCTCTGGTCGATGATACGTACTGGATAATCCTCAATGTAAGAATCAGAATCTAACTCCACTTCCACAGGATCAAAAGTATGAGATGGATCAGCATGATACTAGAGAAGCTATGAAACATGAAAGACATCATTCATGGCACGGTACCTCTAAGTTAGTAGCAACCATTATGCTACTAGCCAAACTCCCTCTAGAATCTCAAAGTTCCCTACATAAGGAGATGAAAATTTTCCCTACTTTTGTAACCATATATGTCCAAGAATGGGTGATACCGAAATAAAAACATTATCCTTGACCTCAAACTCCAGAGGTCATCGATGGCGATCTGCATAAGATGTTTTTCTAGATGGAGTAGTATTTATACACTTTCTGATCAGCTGAACCTGCTCTGTAGTCTCTTGATCAATGCAAGGACTTGGTAGGGCTACCTTACCTAGATCTATCCAGTATAGGGTTGAACAACATGGGCTACCATATAAGGATTAAAATGGATCCATCTAAATTTTCACTTGAAAGATGATATTATAGGTGAACTCAATGAGAGGGATATGATTTCCCCATGACTCATCTAAATAAAGTACACATGCTTGGAGCATATCATCTAAAACTTGTTTTGTCTATTCTGGTTTTCCATTGGTTTGAGTGTGAAAATATTCACTTAGAAGCACCTGATTCTTCATATCCTTTTTAAATCCCTTCAAGAATGGTAACATGAAATGATAATCCTGATCTAAAACAATAGTATGAGGTACCTCATGTATTCGTATGATCCCATGGACATATATTCATACCATCTCATCAACTAAGAATGTCTCTTGAAGATGAATGAATTTGGATGAATTCATTATTCAGACAATGACTACCCAAATAGCATCGCTACCCCTCAACGACCTAGGTAAGACGACTACAAAATCCGAAGAAACATCTTATAATTTCTTTTATGAGACTAGAAGCATCTATAGAAAGCATGCAGGTATATGGTGCTCCGCCTTCACCTACTGATAGGTGGAAAATATCATGATAAATCTTGCTATATGACATTTAATCTCTGGACACCAATACTGGAATCACATATCTTGATGCATCTGGGATATTTCTGGATGAACCGACCACTGTGAAACATGATACTCTTACATCAACTCCTCTCTCATATCTTCTTGAACCCAGATACATCCACATAGATGCATGACGTCATCTCTATCCATAGAACAATCCAGAGGCATATTATCTCTTGAGATACTCTCATAGAGAACAAAGACTTTTGGATCTGAAAATTTTCTACCATTCACATTCTCAAGGAGGGAAGAGGTATCTTCTGAGGATGAGATGTAATAGTGCTTGTGACTATAATGAAACTCTAAATGAAGATCAGAAAAAATACCATTAAATTACATTCATCATTATCTTCCCATATGGCATGTTCTTGAGTTTTCCAACTCAGGGCATCTACAACAACATTTCCCTTCCTAGGTATATATGCAAGCTCAAAATCAAAGGATTGTAGATACTCGACCCATCTTCACTATATGGCATTTGATTCATGATTATAAATGATATATTTGAGACTCTTGTGTTTTGTGTACACCACAAATCACCCACTCATTATATAATGTTTCCAGAAACATAATACATAGACAACTACTGCTAGCTCAAAGTCATGTGTTGGGTAATTTCTCTTGTGAGGCCTCAAAAATCAAGATCCATACACAACAACTTTGTCCTCCTACATCATCACTTCTCCTAGGTCGATGCCCGATGAATTGAAAAATATGGTATAACCTATACCCCAACCTAGAAGAGTCAGAATAGGTGCAAATAACAGCCTCCATTTCAGTTCTTGAAAGGATTTCTCACATGCTTCTAACTATAACAACTTGATGCCCTTCTTTGTCATACTAGTAATAGGTGAAGAAAGGAGAGAAAAGTATTATATGAAATTATTGTAATATTCAGCCTACCCTGAGAAACTCCATTTATCAAACACATTCTTAGTATTCTCCCAGGAAACTATAGCAATAAACCATCCTAGGTCAACAATTACTCTTGATTCTGATATTATATGACCCAAGAAGTGGAATTTTTTATCCAAAAGTGCCACTTAGAAAACATCATGTAAATATGATTATCTCTCAGTGTACTCAGAGTGATCTCAAGATGTTTTGCATATTCTCTATGAGTGTGAGAATACACCAATATTTCATCCACAAATACCAAAACAAATGAATCCAAATAGAGGTGGAAAACCCTATTCATGAGTTCCATGAAAATAGTGTGCTTGTTTGTGAGACCGAATGGCATAATAAGTTACTCATAAAAACCATACCTTCTACAGAAAGTTGTACAAGGTATGTACGATGGCCGAACACACACCAGATGATAACCTAATCTCAAGTCATTCTTAGAGAATACCTTTTCTCCTTGGATCTGGTTGAAGAGATCAACTATTTAAGGAAGTGGATACCTATTCATTATAATAATATGGCTCAAACTTCTGTAATCCACACATAGATGTAATTTTCCATCCACTTTAATGGAAAAAAGGGATGAGTGAACCCCAAGAGTACGTAATGGGCCATATAAAACATGTGGCATCTAAATCCTCTAACTTCTTATTGAGATCTTTAATCTCTATAGGTTTCATCCTGTATGGTTGAATGGACACTGGAACTGCTCCTCGAACAAGATCAATTGTAACACTACCTCTCTCTCATGAGGTAATCCCAAAAAATCATCAGGATAGACATCCTTTAAATGATCCACTATGGGAGAGAAAACATCTTTTCATGAACCATGGTCCTCCATGAATAGATTTGAAATCTGGGTGGTCACTTCACCTTGACCGTGATGATCAGGTCCCACTCTACCATTCTGGATATCCCACTCACCCTTATTTAGATAATTTCTTCCCTATGGTTATGTAAACAACAACCTATGGTGATAGCAGTCTAAAAAATCATGATAGTGGACTAACCTGTCCATTCTGAGAATGATATTGAATCCTATGATCACATGAATGAGGAGGATCCAAAAAAATGGTAACTTCCTACCTCAAGGGGATAGTCCCTACACTAGATTATATCGTCTTTTCATACCTCTAATGGTCTATCTAGTATCATTAGACCATAGGAAAGATGTATCTGTAGTATGATAATCTCCATGATAGGTATAGAGATATAAAAGGCAGTGCCTCGAGTGGCATTATCAGAGGTAATAGTGGTATCCTGAGGTCCACCATATCTTGAGCATGGTCATCACCACCTTTTAGAAATACGCCAAGAATATTTCATGGTTTCATTGGTCTTAAAATTCCAACCACATGCCATAGAACTAGATTAAGAAGAAAGATAGCATCAATAATCAAATTTGAATGTAAGAAAACTCACTACCCAAGGCATACTACACCAACTACCCGCTTAGACGGCCAGGTATCGATAAGTGCTCAAGTATAAGTTTCATTTCATTTTTTATTTAATTACCAAGTTCACTCCTTTACCTTTCATAAACGTGACATGGTAGGATAAAAATGTGCAACTTCTTCATTTTAGATTTCATGATTCACTTTATAATGGATAGAAATTTCTGATAAATCAGTTCCCATACACCTATCAATATAAACAATAGCCGTTTATTTATAACTGAATGGATCGACTCAATAAATTACTCATCCCAACCCATGAGGTCTCATACACCTCATGAATTGAGTTAGTCACTTAATCGATTCCATGAGTAATACAAGAATAAGCTAATTATCACAACATCACCTAATAATCACAGGAATATCAAGAAATAAAAACCAATGAAATGCACCTATTTGGCTTGAAAATATGCATGACATGTGTGTTCTATGTGAAAATAATTATTCATGTAACAACGGTCCTTTCCCTCATATCATCAGGCCAAGGATGAAAGAAAATTCTCAATAGAGTAATAATCAACAACACCACATAGCATGTGCGTCACCCAGTGGTGACATAATATAAACATTAATATGAAAAATCACGACAACAATTATTATTTAGGAAACTTGGTTTTTACACTGTACATGGGTTCATGACACCCAACCATGACTTATAACCAAGAACCAAGAATTCCTAATCTCAAATATATTATCTCCAAATAGTAAAGAAAGAAAGTAAAACTCCTTTGATAACACTTTGGATGTCCTGGACCCTAATTCCACTTAATGGGTTCCTCGATCCTAGTGGGTAACATGGCCGCAAGCGCTTCTCCCAAAATGCCATAGTTTTCCGACAAGTGATGAGGGCCTAGGGTGTGTCTTTTAGGATACTATGCCCTCATTACCAAAGTGTATAACAACAGATGGATGTAAACATAAGTAAATAGTGTAAGAGATATATATAAATATATGGAACATTGTAAAATAGAGACAATGGTAATAATAACTGAAACATCTAGAGTAACATTCAACAAAAAATGATTATATGTCATGTAAAAGAACTATTAAAAACATGGATACAAGGAAACCTGAATAACATGTTCCACAATAGTATAATGGAAATAAAATACTATCCCAAGTTTCTTGAGATCCGGCTCGGTCATCTGCTATCAAGATACATCCAAAAAAAATAAAGTGTTTAAAGTTGTATGCCTCCCTTTATCAACACCTACAACCATGTAATCTACCCCGAGTACCAAATGGAACCTGAAGAGAGTGTGAGATAAATCTCAGTGCACCACCACTGATGGATTATATAACATCTGTTATGTTTAATTAAAATGTAGTAGTGCGAAAGAATGCATATATAAAGTAAATTAGTATGATGTAACTAAACCCCCAAGTACCTACATTATCCCTCAAATGGTGTGTGAACATGTAACCAGTTCATTTAATAAATTAATTACCAATTTTATATTGATAGGTCTTGTCAGGCATTTCCAACACTGACATCACCTTGTGATAGTATAAGTAATAAAGGATCCTAGATGTAACAAGGCAACCATGCTCAATGACATTTAATATTGAAGTCCCAAGGTTACCACCAAGGCGACGTAGATCTATAGGGTCACCAAATCAGTAATAACAATAGCCTAGAATGGGGTAAGAGTGTAATTCATGGAGTATAGTCCAAGGCATTCCACAATGAGGTTCCTACAGAGTCTAAGGTAATCAACCAAGGTAAAACGGGGCTAAGCCATGATTGGGCCTGATGGGCTTCAACCATGGAACCTACTTGTCAATGTTGGATCCAAGGAGTGTATCTCATGCATCCTATAATGATATTTAAGGGATCCAAGTAGTGTATCCATGGAATATTATAGTTCTACATGAGGGATCCTATGGTATCATACCGGGAATCCAATAACAGACAAGGATCGGGATCTACGTGGGTCTCAACCTAAGCAAGTCATATCCTTGAATTAGAATGGGGTTACCAAGTGCTTATGGAATTATATTATCAGAATCCAAGGCGAGATCGAGTCAGGCCAATCCTATTTGATTTTTAAGACATGTAATATTTCATTTGGTTCAATCCTTTCTTTCATTAGTGTGGTATGTTCAAGTATCATGGAATCGTTTTATCAATCCATTTGGTTCGAGCCCTGCCTTTCATTAGTGTGACAAGGCCAATTAGAATGCAACCCTTTAATCCATTTAAATTATATTCCATATTAAATGTTCATTCCACTACCTTTAATTAATGTGGTAAGGGGTGCTATAGGTATGCAACCAATTATTCATTCACATTCAATACGGTCAAGTCATATACTCAATATAGTTTCCAAATTCCATGCCACATTTAATTATCAATTGAAGCAGTAAACTTAGGTGGGTCATGTGGTACCCATAAATGGTACATTCCATTATAAAATTAAAAATATAAATCAATCCAGTTAATATAGAAATGCTAACCCCTAGAAAGTTCAAGCCAATTCACTCCTGAACAGTGGCGCAAACCTATTAAAACGCTAAACAATAATTATGGCATAAAATTTGACATGGAAGGGATGGAGTGGTAGTCATAACCACAAATAATTAATAACATATAAGGAAAGAGTATATCCATGTAGTTCTAACATGTATAATCTTGTCATATTAATTTTATAAATGACACCCAATGAAATCGGTGGGTCCCACATGACAAATCCTAAATCAACGAACTTTAGGGATGAGTTATAGAACACTCACATTAGGGTTTTACAACTCTCCTCCTCCGGTATTGGACCTTTATTTGTCTTGGATTATAGTAGATCTAATAAAAATATAAAAATTATCATAACCTGGTATCTCAATCGAGTGAAAAAGAGAACAAGAACGCCTCAAGGAGACTCAAGTACTTACTATTGCTCATCCAATGTGAAAAATAAAAGCTCGATCAGATTCAAGATGAAGCAGATATCTTGATTCAAAGGTTATATCTTCAAAAATTTCCAAATTGAGAGAGAAATAGGTTAATCCTGCTTAATCTCATATTTGGGATTATGGAGAGTGCTTAATAGACCATTAAAGACAATTTTTTAAATTTACCTAGAAAAATGGAATGTGCACTGTTTGACAAATAGTTCACAATTCGTGTGAGGCTTCATGGGTATAAGGGAAAATCCAAAGGTTAAGCCACATGTCTATGCACACACCATTCAAATTGGTTCTTCCAAGTATTTCATTCTGCACAGTTTTCCCAACAATGCACCAATCGTGCGCTAACCGTGCGACCTGTCCAGTTTTCCCAAAAAGATGGTTTTAGGGCTCTAAACATGCCTCAGAAAACCATGAGAACTTTACTAAACCATTATGAATCTATATTATGTTCAGAATAATGATTTAGATAGAAAATTAAAGGATCCATACCTGAGTGAAAAGTTGGGTTCTTATAAAAGGGGTGGGTGTAAAGTTTTCATGCAAAGGGAGAATAGCTGCACCATGCATCAGAAATTTAGTGGTTTTGAGGGCCAACACTAGTTATTTTTTGTGGAGGATGGTGTCTTGGAGCGGTCCCCTTACTCTCTTCTAGTCATCTGTATAATGTTTTTTTATTATAAACCAAATTCTAACCACATAGAAGATTTGATGTGGGACATTCCCTATGTGAGACACTCATCACCCCCATTAAATGATACACACATTTCACAGACCGTATAATAGAATTGATCTAGTCTGTCAAATCTATTAATCCACTCTTCTTCAACCTTCCAAATATGAATTATTCTACAGAAATATGGTTCACATGAATGAAATGTATAAGAATCTCGACACCATGTGGTATCCTCCGATGCTTGATAGAATTTTTGAAATTGACTAAGTATGTATTTTTTGAGAAGCATACAAAATGATCAGTGATGATGAGTTTGTGAACACCATCCAATATGTGGAAGACGTTATTGTTTTTGGAAGAACCTATATAAAGAATCTTCCATGAAATTTAGTGATTTTTGGAAGAAGATGTCATTTTGTAGATGAGATTCAATCTGTTAATTCCATGGGAATGATCACTGTGAAAATGAATATTTCCATGAAATGTTATGTTTGTGGATATAGTGCTCTGTGCAGAGGATAATATCAGTTTGTAGTTATTTAGTTTGTGATGATTCCACTTGAGCATGATTCCAAGATATCCCGTCTCTATTCAGAATAAAGTGTAAGTTCGAAGAAATGGTGAATTCATAGTTTCACATGCTATGAAAATGATGGTTTCTAGATGAAGATGAGAATTTGTTTGTATAATATCATCATGTGGTGAAGGAGTTATAGAATGCAGACATGCATAAATGTTTGTGATGCATGTATATAGTTTGTGGGGAAACTACCATGAGATCACATATAATTTCAAATATTACATGAGTTCATCCTAAGATCGGTGAAACATTGAACATGTTCCATGTATGAATTTATTCAAACAATAAAAATGTTTTTTTAGATTGATTTTATAGATAATTTGGTTATGAGTTTATTCCATGTGAAGTGGCAGTGGTGGTCACACACTGAATAATTATTGTATGAAAAAAATACCATATGTTGATCATTTTTGGATGTTGCAATGTGGTTTATAGGCTATTCAGAAAGAAGTTTTCTATGAATTTTAGTTTTCTGATGAAAGTTCCATGTGGAATTAATATATTTTGTGGAAGACACTGCACCTGGAGAATAAAAGTATGTGTATTTTCAGAGATAGTTTCGTTTTTATTCCAAAATGATACATTTAATCCTCTTAAAAATGAAATTCATTTGAGGTCTGAGGTATCATTTTATAAACCCCTCATAGTGAAGAAATTACTTAATGAATCCCTATGTGATCCATAAAGGTGGAGATTCTATTAGATCACCCAATAATATGATGTTCCTACAATCACTTATTGCAACATGGCCATCAGTTTTAGAATAGAAGTTATATACTTCTTCCTCTAAATCCCAAAACCTTTTCAGAGAGGAGGAGGATCATATAATTTGTTTGAGGTGATTCTTGGGATAAATATAAGGAAGAGATATGATTACAAAAATATGTAGGGCATATGTAGAGGCCACGGCTCAAACTAGATATAAGGCCCCAGCCTTAAGCATTACATAATCTTGAGATATGTTGAGAATTTTACTTTAATTCACATCGAGGATCATTTAAGGTTTAGAGATTTTCAGAATTAGTGCATAACTCATACATAACAACATAAATATTAAAATGTATACAAGTCTTCTCAATATTCATTTTTTAATAATCTAAAACATTTTAAAATAAATCATAATTCGTTTTTCTTGATAAAAATCCTCATTACATTCATCTTGACATCATCCTTTCTCCCACCCATCATTATACCCTGTGGAAATTTTTTAAAAAAATTTGAGATGTGCACAAAAATATCATTAAGGGATATAAAATAAGGAATGAAACTATTAGTCCATGAATATTTTAAACTCATGAAAACATTTTCAAAAAATCAAACTTTTCACCCATAAAATATAAATTCTTTAACATACCTTATGAAATCATAAGATTCCTAAAAAAATTAGAAATCATAAATCATAAATATTACTTATAGAATCCATATCATACTTACATAACCACATATTAAAAAAACATTAGTAAGAATATACATATTTATGATTTATTTTCCATTACTTTAAATTAAATGTTATAAATGTCCTAATCACACCCATGTTGCTTCCAAAGGTCACAATTTCCTCCCAAGGATGGTCATGGTCAATAATACCTCATCCAATAATATTAGTACTAGTGTTAGGGTAATTTTATAATATTATAATATTAATTTTACCTTTAATTACCCTATTTACCTTTAATCATGATGAAGAAAACCCTAAGTTTACTATTCTCCAAAAATTATTTTGATCCAATTGCATCACATTTTTTTTACTGAGTACAACTATGTATGCCCATTTTTGAATATTAAATTCACAAAAGTTGTTAAATTAGGTTTAACACAAATCTTGTTGATTAATCGAGAAATAATTCTTTTTAAGTAAAATGTTTAAATGTTAACATAGTTTTTCTATTTAATTTTTATTTGAAAAATAATCCTATGAAATACATTAAATTAAATGATAAAAACATCATCTAATTATTCCTTAAACCCATGTAAAAGGATAATCTAACTATATAAATAAATTATACGAAAAGGTAGTTTTGAATTAAAATGTTGTATTCTTGACTATTCATTAAAATATGAGTTTTATCAGAAAAAATAACAAAAAAGTCAACCAAAGTAAGTTTTTATGTCATTATACAAAATAAAAAGTTTATTTTTGTGAATAAAACAAATAAAGGTGACAAAAATTATATTTAAAAAGGGTTCTCCATCAAAAGGTGATAAAAATTCCTTTTTTGAAAAATGCTCTTTTTATGCGTAAAATTGAATTTCTTCTTATATCATGTCTAGAAAACATATAATATAAATTTTGAAAATATAATTTAATTTATATTTCATTAATATAATCCAAAATTCATGTTTTTATTTTTTTATAAACAAAGTTATTCACAATTAAATAGTTCTTCAGAAAAACATGTCATTTATATTCAATTGGTTTTTATTTTCATTTCTAATTAACTTTTTTTACCAATAAATCATTATATAATCATGTGCTAAACCTGTTTTCATAATTTAGTTAATGTCATTCTTTCCTAACATTCGAAAAGTTATGTGATAAATAAAACATAAAATAATAATATTAATAATATATTGTTTTTTCAGTATAACTCATTCTTGTGTGCAATGTAAGATTTTGGAGAAACCCATTATTGCGTGTCAAGTAAGCTATCTGACATAACATCCCTTTTAAAGTAATATTAATATCTAATTCATAAATATTAATAAATATGAATAAGTATTATTTTATAATTACCTGGGATAATACATCCCTCCCCACCCCCTTTTGTAAATTACGTCCTCATAATTTTAAATTTGGGCTTGGTAACTAATGTTTCACTTTTCAAAATTACTTCATTGAAATCAGACATCGAAAAAAGAGTCAAAAAAACATCCACTGTAAAAGAATGAAAGTGAATTACAAATTTCACCAGAGATAACACATACTAGGATTCGATGTAAGAAAACAAGGATATGGAAGAAAAACTAACCATCATGTCCTTATAGAGAGTGATGGAAAACATGATCAGAAGAAAGTTAATAATAAGAAAACAAAAAACTTGTGATGGGTTAAATGGTAATTGATTTCATAATAGGAAAATTAAATGGATAAATTTTTTTCTAAGATTATTTTCTTCTAGTTGTGGAATTAATTTACTTATTTGACTAATAACATAAATTAAAATGCTTACTTGAGAAGTATAGTTTCTTCCTTTTGTCAATTTCCACCATAAACTCTTCTTTTATCCAAACGATGAGTATTTAAGATTAATTTTTTACACTTTAATCAACTTCAAGATAATCACATGATCTATAAAATATTAACTATCAATTTATTCTATCCAAAAACATTAACAAAAAACAAAATGGTTTAAAATTATCCAAAAAGAATAAACCATTGGATGAATAAAAACTGCTTTTAATATCTAAAATTCAGTTGTAATACCAAAAGTTCAACATATACCATTCAATAAATAACTATCCCCAAAATTTCTCAAAATACTATAACAAATATTATATCCCAAAAATCATTAAGATTTAATCAAATAATCTTCCAATATAAGTTCTAAAATTTTACTCCATATAACATCAACCACTATTAATGTCTCATACCAAAAATGTAATTTCCAAAATCACATATTCTTCAAAATAGGTTAATCATTTCCATAAATAACTAAAATCACTATAAGTCCACAATAAAACATAAATTCTTCCAAAATAAAATTCAACCATTACTCCTCAAAAAAATTCCAATAGCATTCTATTTCCCATAGGCATATATGGTTCCCAAAATACTGAACGTCTTCCAAAATAACATTTATCACTTAATCCCCAAATCATTTTCCTATACCAAGGATATCCATTTAATAAAAAATAATATCCCAAAATCAAGTAATTATTATTACATCAACTTGTTTAACTAAAAATAAAATAACATACTAACCAGGGACTTTTTATAGGCCAGTGGTAGGTGATAAATCCTTTTCTCACTTCGGTTGTGGGTTTGATTTCAAAAGCCTTGTCTGACACAACAGGTTTTCACCCTTCCTACAAGTTATCCTTTTTCGAAAATTATATAATTTTATAACATTCCCAAAATGAGATAAAATACTAAAAAATTATCATAACATGGTTTATCCTCAAATTTCATCTCATACCTTTCATTTGGAAACCCAAAATGTAATAACCCATAATTTCATAAAAATCAAAGAACATATGAACCCTAATAGTTATCCATACATTTATAATTATGTCCACACAAGAAAAGATAATTCTTCAACAAATAACATTTTTACACAAAAAACTTTAGGGATACATATACTATAAAAAAATCTTCCAAAGTAATCCCATAATCAAAAGAGCGTTAATACTTTTAAATATTCCATCATCATATAGTCTAATGTAACTCTTGAATCCTTTATATATAGAATTTTTAATTATTAAACGTTCTTTGTGATCCTTTAATCATGTTTTTTCATATTATTCATTAATACTTATTTCTTATGAACAAAAACATGAATCATGTCCTAAGATTCAATAATTTAAAAACATGAGACAAGAAATAATTCATACCTTTCATTGGTCATTTTTTTAGTTTCCTAATCATCAATTAGAATGCCCTTAGGTATGGCTAAACATATATTTGTACGGTCCTACAGATCTAATTCACAAATATTCTTTATAGGAAATTTATTTGCATAATCACCATGATCACCATAGTTAAAACATTCAATTGATAAATTGGAATGAACTTCTTTCCCTTCCCTATAGTCAACTGAATGCTTCCTTTTTCCTTGGTAGGTTATTTCTTTAAGACCTTCCTTACCAAATATATAACATCTTCTCGTCCATTTAAAACGTTTTCCAAGGTGTTTCTTTCCACATCCTTAACACATATGTCATTTAATATACTCACCTTTATGATTGTTACAATAACATACATAGGGATTCATTTATATCATATATTATGTACAAGAAAACTCACCAAGTTTCTAGGGGTTAATCATGACCAATAATAGTTGGTTTAGAATAACCAAGAGAGTTCTCATTTCAGCTCCTATTTCATTTGGTTTCTTATTCATAGAACCACTACATTTTCCTTCAAATTCATTATTACTTTGGTTCCTTCTAGATCCATCCATTTACTAAAACCAAAAATGTTAGTGTGAGTATATCAATAAAATCATCATATACTATCTTTTGAGGAAGATAAAGACTAAGATATACTTATTCATGTTCTCTGAAACTCATTAAATTTATCTAAAATAACTATGATTATTTTTATTATGCTAAACATTGTGGTTATATATAACCTATAACTTTTGCTTAAATGTCACTCTAACCTCTAAATTTATCTAAACCAACCTTTGATACCAACTATAAGTCCCAAATATTAAACATTTCACCATCTTGAGTGAATTCAAGAATTTTACTTTAATTCACATCGAGGATCTTTTTAGGTTTAGATATTAAATAATTAGTCCATAACTCATACATAACAACTTAAATATTACAATATAGACAAGTCTCTTCAATATCCATTTTTATCATAATCTAAAACATTATAAAATAAATCATGATTTATTTTTCTTGATAAAAATCTTCATAACATTCTTCTTGACTTCTTACTTTATCTTACCCATCATTATACCCTATGGAAATACATTTAAAAAACTTGGTATAGGAAAAAAGAGCACCATAAGGGATATAAAATAAGGAATGAAAACCATTATTCTATGAATAATTTAAACTCATGAAAACATTTTCACAAAATCATACTTTTCACCCATAAAACATAAGTTTTTTAACATACCTCATGAAATCATAAGATTCCTAAAAAACTTATAAGCAATCATAAATCAAAAATGTAACTTATGTCATCCATATCATACTTACATAACCACATATTAAAATTATTTTATTAAGAAGATACATATTTATGACATATTTTACTTCACATTAAACTAAATGTTATAAATGTTATAATCGTACCCAAGTGGATTGTAAAGGTCACAATTTCGGCCCAAGGATGGTCATGGTAGATAATAACTTATTCAGTAAGATTAGGAAAAGTGTTCAGGTAATTTTATAATATTATAATATTAATTTTACATTTAATTACCCTATTTAACTTTAATTATGGTAATTAAAACACTAAGATTGATATTCATCAAAAATTATTTTGATCCTATTGAACCATATTTTTCATATTGAGTACAACCATGTATATTTGTTTTTGAAAATTCAATTCACATAAGTGATTGAATTAGGTCTAGCACTAATCATGTTGACGAATCGAGAAAACAAGTTTTTTAAGTAAAACATTCAATAGTTCACACAGTTTTTCTATTTAATTTTAATTTGAAAAAAGCATCCAATGGACTCAATTGGATTAACTGATCAAAAATTAATTTAATTATTCCCTAAAACCATGTAAAAGTAAAATCTAAAAATATTAAAAAAATTGATGAAAGTCAGTTTTGAATTAAAATGTAGTATTTTTCATTATTCATTAAAATATAAATTTTAGCAGAAAAATACAAAAAAATTAAACCAAAGTAAATTTTGAGGTCTCACTTCCAAATAAAAAGTTTCTTTTGTCAAATAGAAAATATAAAATTGAAAAATAACTATATTTAAAAATAGTTCTCCATCAAAAGGTGGTAAAATTCCTTTTTGAAAAATACTCCTTTTATACATAAAATTGAATTTATTTTTATATCATGTTTAGAATACATAAAAGATGAGTTTTAAAAATCATATTTAATTTATATTTAATTAATATAATCTAAAAATATTGATATGATTATTTTATAAACACAGTTATTCACACATAAATAGTTTTTCATAAAAATACATTCTTTATATTCAATTGGTTTTTATTTCCATTTCTAATTACTTTTCAAACCAATGAATCATTATATAAACACGTGTAAACCATATTTTCATAATTTAGTGAATATTATTTATTTCAATCATTCTAATGGTTATAAGATAACTAAAACATAAAATAATATTATTAATAATATATTATTTTTCATTATAACTTAGTCTTGTGTGCAACATAAGATTTTAGAGAAACCCATTGTTGTGTGTCGAGTATGCTATTAGACATAGCATCCCTTTTAAAGAAAAATGACTAACTAATTCATAAATATTAATAAATTTGAAAATGTATTATTCTATAATTACTTGGGATGTTAGATTAGACTCCCCTCCCAGAATCATTCACGTAAAATCACTGAATATTGAAACTTGGAGTGCCTCGGGAAGTCCCTCTACAAGGCAGTCACTTTCAATGGAAATATCTCTAAAAGGCATGTTATTATAAATGTTATGTGGTCGTCCCTCCTTTCTTAAGACCTACCAGATAAAATCTATGTGATCATATGATCCTTCAAAAACATGAAACATTGGAATCCTTCTAGGTATAATCCCCAATAAATATTAAATTAATAATGATTTGAGGAACTCCTCATGGTTAAAAATATTATATTAACCATGAGTTGAGATAATCCTCATGATTAAAATACTGAATTACCATAAGTAGAGAAACTCATAATGGTTAAAAATATTAAATTATCACGAGTTAATATACTTCTCATAGTTAAAAATATTACAATAATCATGAGTTAAGATACTCCTCATGGTTAAAAATATTAATTTTATCATGAGTCTAGATACTCCTAATGGTTAAAATATATAATTAACATGAGTCATGATACTCTTCATGGTTAAAAATATTAAATTACCATGAGTCGATATACTCTTCACGGTTCCATAAATTCTTAAATCCTCTATAGTGTAATCACTGACCAAATCTTAAATTAATCATGAGTTGAGATAATTCCAATTTTTAGAATATTAAATTACCATGATTAAATATACTCCCCATAGTTCCATAAATTCGACCATCCTCCTAGGTGTAACCCTTATCAAATATTTACCTAACCCACCTACTAGGGTAGGTGTCTTCAGGTAGACAATGTGTAATCCCCACCTTAATTCCCTTTTCACCCCTTTCTTAACATAAGAACACTTTCAAAGTAGCCATAGTGTATAATTCCCCCTTTAAAATATAATGTTATGATCTCATGCAATGTGAATAATCTTATACTGACTCTTTTTTTTAATATCGATCATGACTTACATGGCATTAAAGATCTTTGATGATCTGTCCATATGAATTATGAAAGTGCCTCCATTATGGGCCTCCTATTGAGGTATAAGTCCCAACCATTCCATCAAACAATGTGGGATCTGATTCCTATTCATAGAAGGATACATAGGATTTTACTTTGAGGACTGGAACCAATTTAATATGCCATTTAACTAGACCTTCCATCAAACAACACCAGTTTTGATTCCAACTTTCACATGATACGTAGGAAGCTGCTCTGAGGTTCAACCCCAAATCCAAAACACCAACCATATCCTTGATAAAAATAAACTCTAAAGATCCCAACTAGAAGAATTTATACCAATGTATCATAAAATAATAATAGAATATAGGGACACTACCAGAAATTGGGGCATTTGTGATGAGGCATTTATGATGGGATCCAATCGCAAATACTCTTTTGCGATGGGGCCCCATCGCAAATGCCCCATTGTAGAAAAGGGCGTCACAAAAAGGGTTTTTTTATGATGGTACATCGCAAAAAAAATATTTGAAATGGGATATAGATTCATCACAAATAGTTTCCTCATGGTTTTTAAATACATTATTGTGACGACTCATCGTAAAATGCCTTTTTGAGTTTTTTAAACCTTTCTTTTTCAGTGGGCCCTCGTAAGTACTATTCATGATGGGGCCTATCACAAAGTGTAAAAATAAATAAATAATAATAATAATAATAAAATGTTGATATTAATGAAATAATAATGTTAAGATTAGTAAAATAAAATAAATAATAAAATAATATTCATATAATAATAATAATATTGATAGTATAATAATATTATTGTTATTAATATTAATGAAATAATAATATTAATATTACTTATATAATAAAAAAATATAAAATAATGAATACCTCAATATTTGAGAAAAATATAAAAAAATAATCAAAATAAAATAATCAAAAATAATAAAAATAATAAAACAATCAAATAAAGTATTAAAATAATATAAAATTAAAAAAAATTAAAAAAAATATTAATATTCGCAACAATATAAAAAAATTACTATATAGAAATGTAGGGAGTAAATATTACATTCGAAATTTACATTCAAATATTTTATCAAAAAAATAAATAGATCACTGAGGGGGGGCCATATAGTGGAGATGGTGAAGAGAACTTCATCCCTAAACCACGAGTCAGATGTCACATGTACTCCAACTACTCATGCTCCTGCCTTTTCCCCCAATGACGCATCTCCTCATAAATCTCATGCTACTTCTGTTGGGGTTGTTGTAGGATCTCTTCTTATTATTATTGTTGTCATTGATGCATCTTCTTCTTCTCCCTATGCATACTCTCTATAACCTCACTCTGATCTCACAACTGCTTTTGATATTGTGAAGAAAATTATGATGACACTTCATAAGCTCCTCTAGATATGGATTCTAACATCATAGTGTTGTCATAATAATCCAAAGGCGTAAATTGATATTAGATACCAACAACTTGACCTTTCTCAAAGTTATATCGGGTCGCCTGCATCTATGTTGTCTCATCAAACTTGTGGGCACCGATATGAGTATCGGTCTCAGCCTGACTCCCAGTCTATGTTTGAGACATTGTGGTATCATATGACACCTCCAAATTCAATTTAAAATTAAAATAGTTATAATATTATTTTTGGTTAAATTTTGAACTCAAAAAGAAAATATACTAACCACAATATGATGCTCTCGAGCACCTCTAATCTCTCTAGCGGTCGAATCACTATACATCCTCCTATAAATGTCAAACTCTATAATATCAGGTTGTTTGACTACCAATATAAATATAAAATAAACCGTTTACATTTAAAGATATATAAAATATTAAAAATAAGTACTTACAATATGCCCCCTATGCGTATTGAATGTATGACTATCAGCTTGATGTGTAACCTCCTGTCTCCCCTGATTTTGTCAACCTACTGATATTGTCCTCTAAAAAGGACCACTAAAACAGGGTGAATATAAACCATCCCAAACCTGATATGAAATGTAGTCAGTTTGGTGGGGGAGACAAGACTCATCAAACTCTATCACTCATGTATTCTCCATTTATTTCCTTCTCAAACTATGAAAAAACTGACTGCAACGCTGACGCATAGTCCCCTACCATGCCTTCTAGATAACTTCACTCATTATCTCATAAATGGGATACTATAAACTCTATAAATAATTTATAATATCATGTTATTGATTAAATTAATTTCAAAATAATTATTATTTATTTACATAACAACCAGTGATCAAATATGTGGTGCCATACATCAATGGAAATCTAATCCCCTAAGACCCATGATTTAGAAAAATAATTTCCCAATATAGCACTTCTTTATCTAATACCTAAATTCTTAAAGTTGTAAAAAAAGAAAAAAATAATCAAATAATAAGTATATAAATAAATTATTGAAATATAACTAAAATACACAGGTAAATATACCTCTAAACACGTGGATCGAGGCTAAGACATGGACATCACTCGGGGATAGAGTCAAGAATCATCAATTGTGCAAGACTACACCCCCACAGAGTCCCCCCAGAACCGCCAGTAGTCTGAGTGTCAGATGACCCAAAATCCTTCATGTCCAAAGGTAGATCATCTTCATGCAGCATATGATATAGATCCTCATCCATCTGAAACAAGAAATGACTTTTGTTAGAAAACAGTTGAAAAAAACTATTATATATAGATATATTATATATGATTATAAACAATATTTAATTGTTTCAATGTTCATCTTCATTCTCTTTTTCATATCTGACGACGTCAATGTCTTCATATTCCTCCTCCTCATCATCAATTGTCAAATGAATTTCAGTTTCATCGTCTCTTATTATTTCAAAATCATTTGTAACATAATTTATATCATCATCACCATCAACCCTTAATTGTAGTGTGTCATCATCGATATTCATGTCTCTTCGTGAAAAAGATGGATTTGGAGCAGTCTCTTGAAAATTTTCAATTCCTTCCACTTCAACAGAACCACATTCACTTTTAGTAAACTAGTTTTCCTGATATTTAATTTTTATTATGCTTCACCAATCACTCAAATCTCTTGAATTAGAATAATAATTTGAATAATAAATTTTTTGTGCCTAATGAGCCACTAAAAATGGTTCATTTACTTCAAGAATAATTTTATATTTAATATCAATGATTCCATGGGTCGGATGAACATGCAAGCCTCTCTCAATATCCAACCACTAACATTTAAACATCGTTATGTAGTGTTTTCCCAAATAAATAAGTTTAATAATTTCTCCCATCATTCCATAAAATTAAATATCAGTTTCTCTATAATGATATTCTCTCAAAAAACACCACTAGTAATTGTTTTTTTTTGATTCCCCATATGAATGTGTATGAAATAAAAAACTATTCACCACATATACATTATAGAATTTAACCATTTTTATGGTGGGTTACTCAATACACGCAATTGATTATCAATTTTATTAGAATGTTGAGATATATTAAAATTTGTAAAATAGTAATCAATATAACTGATAATAAATTGATTTTATATGTTAAACCAAAAATAATTTATGTTAAGAATTTTTGAAACCAGTAGGAAAATATTTTTGTCGATGATCTTCAATATCATATGTTGTAATTTGTAGAAGTTTTTTCTTGATATAAATATCATATAACATAAAAATAAAATAAGATTAATATACTATAAATTTTTTTAGAATAAGTGATAAGAGAACACACTCTATAAATGGTGTTATTTAATCATAGTTGAGTTGAACATATATTTAAGCTCTGTGATGTTCATCATCTAAAATCCATCGTTCATGATCTCCAATGAAGCCAAGTTCAGGTTGATTGAAAACTAATAATTGATTTCTCATTTTATCGTCAACATTTACCTTATTAAGGACCATATAGTTGTGTTTTCAGGGATATTTATATTGAATGTAATGATTTTAGAAAAAATAAATTTCCTCTTGTAAATAAGATTATGAAATTGAACTTTCAACTGATGAATTGTTACATAATTGTTTCTTCAATTTCTACATGCATCACTTATGGAATCCCGCCTTTTTATAACATAACTTTTCATTACATTTTACAAAACCGGGGATCTTTAAGGTTTTGTGTCTTGGAAACTAGGAACTTAAAACATGAAAACATAAAACATCTTTCTTAAACCCTTGAAAAGCTTCTCCTTATGTTCATCCTAGGTTCATTACTGCATCTCATAACCTGGGGACATACATCAAAAGAAAGGGTGAGCATAAGTTTGAGTAAGGGAAACAAGGGAAAACATTTAACATGTGAACTAGAGATACATCAACAATGTCATGAAAAAGAACATTAAGGCATGAGAAAGAAATAATGATTCATATCATAATAAAAATAACATATTTCATAACATGAAGATGTGGCTACAACATTTAATATTTACAATCATTTCTGTTTCACCAAGGTCCATCCCCAAGATGTCATTAAAAATTACCAAGGTTATTCACCAAGGCGTCGTTAAAAATGGTCATCTCTAGAGATTAAGTCTTTACCCAATGCATTGGAGTGATATCAGGGTGCACCATTAAATTTTCCTTTATTATCATGTGATCCACATATGTCATCATCAATCATTTCACAAACAACCCATATAGCATAAAAAATGGGTTTTATTTGATAGTCATCACATTTTAAAAACTTCTTTAAAGACGTGATCTTTATGTCACTTTCAACTCGTGGAAAAAGGATAGCGGGTTTCATGTATGTAAGGTACAAAATAAAATAGAACATTTTGATATATATGTGAATACCCCTGTAGAAGAAATATCTTTGAGTATTAATTTAATAAAATAAATAATTTGAGAGAAATAGAAAGACATTTTGAGACGAAAATTCTGCAGCATAACGGCTATGATACAGGGTTTTAGAAAACATTTAAAAGAGAGGGGAAATGGGTCACCCACTCATAAATGATCCATATAACAGTAGAGAAAACAGAATATAAAGTATTTAAGAACAAGGTAATAAAATTTGAAAGATATACTATATTAAATGAAGAACATGAAAGGAAGACCAAAATAAGATTTCTCTTATGAAAATTCGGCAGCCTAACGGCGTCACTTAAACTTCAACAAAAATGACTTGACGAGATCAAATAGGGTCTCTCATAACATGAACATAAAATATCATCATGATAGATGTAGATATCATACCCCAAAATATTAAAAAATAACTTGAAAGACATGACATGAAAATAGATCTTGAAAATGAGAAGGGTGAAAGAATCACTTAAAAATTTGTCAGCCTAACGGCGTCACTTAAACTTCAACAAAAATGAATTGACGAGATAAAATAGGGTCTCTGATCATATGAACATATAATATCAGTATGATAGATATAAATATCATACCCCAACATAATAAAAAAGAACTTGAAAGACTTGACATGAAAATATAACTTGAAAATGAGAAGGGTAAAAGAATCCCTTAAAAATTCGGCAGTCTATCAGCGTCACTTAAACTTCAACAAAAATGAATTGACGAGATCAAATATGGTCTCTCATCATATGAACATAAAATATCAGTATGATAGATATAGAGATCATACCACAACATAATAAAAAGGAACTTGAAATACTTCAAATGAAAATAGAACTTGAAAATGAGAAGGGTGAAAGAATCTGTTACAAAACATTCGGCAGCCTAACGGCGCCACATAAACATTCATAAAACAAAATGATGAGAGTAAGAGAGGATATCTCATCATATGAAAATTAAAAGGGCAGTAGGATGAATATAATATAACATACCCAACATAAGAAAATGGAGCTTAAAAGAAATTACATAAACGAGAGTACTTGAAAAGAAAGAGAGAGGTAGGATCCCTTACCTTAAACGTAACTCTTAAAACTTGAAGGTTGGGACCTTGAGGGCTTGGAGGCACCTTGGGAGGAATCCTTGGGAGGTAAGAAGATCAGAACTTAATTGAGGATGATTTTGGAGTCGAATGGATGATAGGATGGCTTGGTATTTATAGGGAAAGTGAGGGGACAAGGCATTAATGGCCAAGGGACACCTCATTGGTGGTTTTGGAAAACCCATGGGCTTTCCCATGGTATTTTCCCATGGTATTGGCCAATTGGGACACCTCATAACTTATCTTACTATTCATAAGTCGACCATATTTATTACAAACTTAATACATCATTTAATGATGTCATTAAACACTCGTAACTTAAAAACAGTATTTTCACTATTCATCGAAAATTCAACTTTCTCAGAAAAATCCCAAAATTTCACCTTAACCAAATATCGTTGCTCTGATTTCAAAAATGAACTCCATTTTATAAAAATATTTTTCTAAATATTTTTAATTTAATTTTTTTAAAAATACACTATTCACCGAAAATTAATTTCTTTCAGAAAAATTCCCAAAAATTACCTTAGCATAATATTGATGTTCTGAATAAAAAAATAAATTCCATTTTAAAAAAATATTTTTATAAATATTTTTAATTTAATTTTTAATTAAAAAACACTATTCACCCGAAAAAATTAATACTTGACTAATAATTTTTGAAACCGTTATTTAAGCATTTTATTGAATCACATTACTTAATCAAGGTGCCTATATTATATTAATAATTTCTTTAAGTAAGATTACTGATCTATTTGGTCACATTACTAATCCTAAGCATAAAATCACTATTCATAATTTTCTAATCATCAAAAATTAAGTTGATCATATTAGACTCTAAATTTGGTACTGAACATAATTATAGAAGACCATTTTTTGAAAATCATTACACAATTTTAATTATTTAAGGTTTACATAAACATTTTTAAAATATCCATTCTCTAAAATTCATCAAAAATATGCATACAATATTTATCTAGACATTTGAAAATTCATAAACTTCACCATAAGAAGAAATCAAAATTTTTATTTAAAACAAAGGATTACACAAGGCAGTTACGGTCACCTTACATAGCCCTTTATAACCTTAGCATAGGACCTAAGTGCAAGGTGTGCTAAGGTGACAAAATCTGAGGGCGGCTCAACTAACATTGCACGAGTAGTAATTTCTATCAGTTTGAACTTCTCGTGAAGGTGATTCCGTTCTAGCTTCACACGATGAATTTTGGCTTGGGTTTGGTCCAGAGAAAATCCTAGTGGTGATACCTCCTTCCCAAGTTCTGTTAGATGGGCTTCGATTGGCCTGAGACTACTAGATGAGGCCATCGAATCTTCTTTGTATATTAATTAACCATGATCACTTGTATTTACAGACAATAATTGAAACGTTTAGTTTCCAGTGGTCATATTGACCAATGGCCATATAACAGTCAAAACCCAATGGTCTCATTTTAATTATAATCATGTTATCAAATGAAACAGTTTTGTTGGGTATAAAAATAAAATAACACACAAAATTAGGAAACAAGATTTATTCAAAATTTTGGGTTGATACATCACTTGAATGGATACATCCATCAGAACTATACAGGACCTCTACATTCTTCATCAAGCAGAAAATGTAATATTAAATTTTTCATTATGTCAAAAAAATATAGTAGGAAGATTTTTTCTAGTTTACGTAGAATTAAAATAACATATTCTTACAATCTTCTTAATGTATCGTAGTCACTTGTCACCACAAAAATGTCTCAGAAAAAAATTTATATGTCTTTTAGCACATCCAAAATCATATAATTTAACAAACCTATTAGTCTAATCAGCAGATTACATTCCATTATAACATGTTAGTCATGAATTTTTAATCTTGTAATATGACCATTTCCAACACATCTTTCCAAATTGGTACCATAACCATATGAAAGTGTCAAATCTAAAATACACTAACAAAATAATCTTCAATTATCTTTGGAGACTATATAAGATTACTTTGGCTTCATTAAATTCTATGATATGACATTTTCAAATAGTTTAAGTTCTAGTCACCTGCAAATTGTGGCAATATCTAATCCTGCCTTTATATTATCTTTGTTCTTACTTGGTGTATCCAAAACATTATGAAATAAATTATCAAAACAATTCTTCTCAACATGCATGACATCCAACATGTGACAGACCAACAAATCAGACCAATATGGTAGATCCTGAGAAATGCTTCATTTTATCCAAATGTGTTTTTTCCCAAATACATCAATTTTATGATGGTTTATTGTTGGTCTAAATGTAATGGGATGAAATGAAGAGATAATTGATTTTAACTCTTTACATAGGATCAGTGTTTGAGGTAGATCTCTTTGAACTATTTCTTTTCTGAAATCATATGTTTTCCTCTAAAACGGATGATCAGTTATAGTTAATCTACGATGAAAGTCAAAAAACAAGGTTTTTTACATTTAAGGGCATAATGTTTTTTTGTCTCTCATACATTATGAGAATGATTTTATACTATGTGTAATCCGTCCAGATACAATTTCATATGTTGGGAAGTCACTAATTTTCCACATCAATGAAACTTTCATTAAGAAATTTTGTTTCGCCGCAACATCAAATATACTGACACCATTACTCCATAAAGAATTTAACTTATCAATCTGTGGTTTCAATTAAACATCAATATTCTTTTTCAAATGTCCTTGAATTAATAAGGTCAACAAGATATATGGTTCCTTCATGAACATCCAAGGGGGTAAATTATATGAAGTTATAAAGACACACCAACATGAATACTGACTACCATAAGAACCAAAATAGAGATAAACTATCAATAGAAAGACCCAATCGCACATTTTGGGCTTCTGAAGCAAAACAAAGATTCAGTTGGTCAAAATGATTCCATGAATCACCTTCAGATGGATTATTTAAGTTTTTACTGATTGGAATATTGGTTTTGTGCCATGGCGTTAATGTTGTTGTATTCTGAGATATAAAGAAATTCTTCAATCTGGGGGTAAACGAGAAATATCTCAATTTTTTTACAGGAATCTATCTAGACATCCCTTATTGAGCCTCTTTGGACCATGATTTTCCACATTCGGGAAAACTATGCAATGGATCATTTTACCATAATATAATATGTAATCACTTAAACATGATTGAATGTTTTGAAAACCAAGACCCAAATTATGAACCAGCCTCTTTCTCTCATAGAAATTGGTAGGTAACACATTTCCTTCAAGTACTAGTGTTTTTTACAAAAGATAATATATAATCAAAATAGCTACTTTACATCCTTTATCTAATTTAATAGCCCTAAATTTAGCAATTACGTTAAATTTATTGTCTTTCAACTTGGATATAAGGAATCCTCAATGGACTTCAACAACTCATAAAAATGATATGGTTCCAACTCAGGAGTTAAATTAATATCATCATGGGTTTCATCTTGTTGAAAAGGTAGACCTACCACATCATGTATTAAATTTTGAAACCAATGCCAGATTCAGAACAAAATACTTAGTATCTTCTCTAGAACTACGTTCACCATGTCGATAAAAAAAACATAATCTGGTTGAAAACAAAATTTAAATAAATGACCACCAACGTTGGAAAATATGTGAAACGTGCTAAGAGAAGATTTTTTACAAGGACACTTAATTGTCCCTTTTGAAACAAATTCTAATTTTGATGATGAATATAATAAGAAAGATTCAACACCCTCAATATATATAGGATTTAAACAAGAACTGTTTGTATTATTATGGTGATTTATCCAAGTGTTATCGTCTAATAATGATTTTCTTCCACTTCCTTATACAATATTTTTCTAAAAAAAATAAACTAATTAGTTTTTTATAAAATTTGATATAAGAAAAACAATATAAAAAAGAGAGGACTATTAAATTAACATTTCTATAAAATTATAATAATTTCAATTATTTCATTCTTATTTATAGTATTTTTTAAAACATTTATACTAATCTAAACTAACTTATAATAATTTATACTAATTGACACTAATTATTATTAATTACATCTAAATTGTACTAATAGTTGTTAATTATTATTGACATAATTTCCAGCGGATTGTCAGCTTCTCTTTTTCCCAAAGACTCATCTCCATTATCTCCTACCAAAATCACTATGAAAAATCTTCTTAGACGTACAGATTTCCACTTTTATATGCATGAAGATGGATATTAGTGTGGCAAGGCCTCCCTTCTCTCAATCTTCGTGGATACAGAAATGGATATCCATACGTCTGATTAGATTTTTTATAGTGATTTCAGTCGGAGAGAGTGGAGATGAGTCATTGGGAAAAAATCCCCTTTTTCCCAATGTCCCATTTCCTTGCTGCTTTCTCCGATTGAAATCAGTATGAAAAATCTACTCCCATGTACACATGTCCATTTTCATATGAACGATAATCAAGAGTGGGAATGCCTCACCACGTTTCTCTCTATTATTGGGCATACAAAAATGGATATATGTACGTGAGGATTCATTTTTTGTAGTGATTTTAGTGGGAGAAATTTTCAAGGAGATAAGGCGTCGGGAAAAGGGAACCCCCAATCTACTGTAAATTGTGCCAATTTATTACAATTTGTAACAATTTCTTACTAATTATTGCTAATTATTACTAGTTATTTCTCATTACTGCTAAATTATTGCTAATTATTACTAATTATTATATAATAATTACTAATTATTAGAAAATAATTAATAATTATTAGAATTTATTACTAATTATTAGAATTTATTAATAATTATTAGAATTTATTAATCATTATTAGAAGTTAATACTAATTATTAGAATTTATTACTAATTATTAGAATTTATTACTAGTTATTACTAATTAATATAATTTATTACTAATTATTACTAATTATTACTAATTATTAGAATTTATTACTAAGTATTACTAAGTGTTACAATTTATTACTCATTGTTGAAATTTATTTCTAATTATTAGAATTTATTACTAATTATTTGAATTTAATAATAATTATTTTATTTTATTAAAAATTATTAGAATTTATTTCAAATTATTAAAATTTATTACTAATTATTACTAATTATTATAATTTATTTCAAATTATTACTAATTATTTTAATTTATTACTAATTATTACTAATTATTAGAATTTATTACTAATTATAACTAATTATTAGAATTTATTACTAATTATTACAAATTGTGGCAATTTATAACTAATTATTGCAATTTATTACTAATAATTGCAATTTATTACAAATTATTCAAATTTCTTACTAAGTATTAGAATTTATTACAAATTATTACAATTTGTTACTAATTATTACAACTAATTTCTAATTATTACAATTTATTTCTAATTATTAGAATTTAATACTAATTATTACAATTTATTACTAATTATTGCAATTTATTACTAATTATTGCAATTCATAACTAATTATTAAGATTTTTACTAACTATTAAAATTTATTACTAATTATTACTAATTCTTGTAATTTATTACTAATTATAATAATTTATTACTAATTATTATAATTTATTACTCATTACTTTAATTTATTACTAATTACTACAACTTATTACTAATTATTATAATTTATTACCATTTATTACTAATTTTTACAATTTGTTACTAATTGTTAATATTTTGTACTAATTATTAGAATTTATTACTGATTAATACTAATTAATATAATTTATTACTAATTATTATAATTTATTACTAATTATTATAATTTATTACTAATTGTTACAAATTATTACTAACTATAACAATTTTGTTACTAATTATTACTAATTGTTACAATTTATTACTAATTGTTACAATTTATTACCAATTATTGCAATTTATAACTAACTATTACAATTTATTACTAATTATTACAATTTATTACTAATTATTACAATTTATTACTAATTATTACAATTTATTACTAGTTATTAGAATTTATTACTAATTATTACAACTTATCACTAATTATTACTGATTATTATAATTTATTATTGATTATTACCATTTATTAGTAATTATTACAATTTATTAATAATTATTACAATTTATTACAACGTATGACAAGTTATTCCTAATTGTTACAATTTATTACTAATTATTACAATTTATCACTAATTATTACAATTTATTACTAAATTATAAAATTTATTACTAATTATTATAATTTATTAATAATTATTACAATTTGATATTATTTATCACAATTTGATACTAATTATTTCGATTGTTTACTAATTATTATAATTTAATACAAATTATTAGAATTTATTACAAATTATTAGAATTTAATACTAATTATTAGAATTTATTATTAATTATTAGAATTTATTACTTATTAATTAGAATTTATTACTAATTATTACTAATTATTATAATTTAATACTAATTATTATAATTTATTACTAATTATTATTAATTGTAGCAATTTATTACTAATTGTTTCAATTTATTACTAATTATTACAATTTATTGCTAATTATTACAATTTATTTCTAATTATTGAAATTTATTACTAATAATTCAAATTTATTACTAATTATTGCAATTTAATACTAATTGTTTCAATTTATTACTTTTTTTGCAATTTGTTAATAATTATTTAAATTTATTACTAATAATTGCAATTTACTACTAATTATTACAATTTACTACTAATTATTACAATTTATTGCTAATTATTAATAATTGTTGCAATTTATTACTAATTATTGCAGTTAATTACTAATTATTCCATTTTATTACTAATTGTTGCAATTTATTACTAATAATTTCAATTTATTACAAATTATTGCAATTTATTACTAAATATTTCAATATATTACTTATTATTACAATTTATTACAACTTATTACAATTTAATACTAATTATTATAATTTAATACTAAATATTGGAAATTAATACTCACTGTTACAATTTAATACTAATTATTACAATTTAATAATTATTATTATTAATTAATATGATAACTATTAATTAATACTAATTCATGCTAATCACACATAATTATTTGTAAAAATAAGCATAAAAATGATAAATAAAACTATCTAATTCTAAATTCAATTTAACTGTCGCTAATTAAAAATAATTATAACTAAAATAAAATAAAGTTAAATAAGTAAAAAATAAAGAAATAGATAAATACATTAAAGCTGAAGCTTTCGAAGGATATAAGCTACAAATAATGCCCCGAATTAAAATTTTAAAATATTAAAAATTTTGAGAGAAATCTTTCCTCTATAGAGAGAGATAGAGGAGTAGATAATTGAGTGGAATGAGGAAAAGGGTGGGAGTACATATAGGTCAGATTTGTTGAGATGGGATTATTTACGATGGGACCACCGTCGCAAATACCCGCTGGTTAAAAAAAATATTTTGCGACGAAGCCCTTCGCAAAAGACCACCTGCTGACATATTATTTGGGATGAGATATAAATTATGTCTCAAATACTAAAAACGATGCTGGGTAATTGTGACGGGCTACTATAGCCCGTCACAAATACTCTTTCCCGTATTTTGGTGCGCATGGTGCGCCAAACCTTTTGTGACGGGAACCATCGACCCATCGCAAACACCTTATTATTTGTGACGGGCTGGTTCTCCCATCACAAAAAAAAATCTCATGGACTTTTTACGACGGGACACTAACATTTTGTGAATGTCCACTTTTCCGATAGTGGGAACCTCTAATGAATATAGAGGTTTACATCAAACACATGGTCTTCATCAAATCATTAACATAGGGGTAACCATTCCCCTATTAGGATTTGGGACGGATTCCCAAATACTACTTAATTCTATAAGAGAATCCTTGAGTAGGCAATAATGCCCCCCAAATTGGTGTTATGAGCTTGACCTCCCATCCTTTTAGCCAAGGCATTTTATAATATGTCTTTGGTAAAATCCAAGTGACCTCATAGATTTGGAAGGCAGGTTCACATTAACATGAAATGAGAATGGGTGTTAAATCCATTAGAAAAAAATGGTGAACCTGGCATGAATCTTTCAACTGTGCAATTCTTTCATAATCAAATGTGAGCCCATTTTCATGTGAAAAATGGGCTATTTTTAAACCTTTAACTATGATTGAAATCGATCAACCATGAACTCTTATATGAGATGTTGTATTGATAGGTGTCTTTTTTTGTTTCCTATTCAGATCATTCAAGATATCAATCTAAATAGAGTCTCTAAATCCACCAATGAATTCTAAGAACATCGAACAAGATGGTTGCGTCTACAAGATGCCTACACACAACTAACAGAAATTCCAAATATATGCCTCGGTGGCCATGGAGACCATGGTCTCACTGCCCTAACATATGTTATCATCAGTATAACATCTCTAGCGCTAAGTAGAAATTTTAATTGTGAGGTTGTATCATTTTAATGGCTCCATCCCAACAATGAAAGAAGATCATTAATGTCTCTAGAGGTTAAAGCCCCATTGGCCATCCTATCTACAATGGGCTATGAGAAAGAAAGTGGTACCCACCATCACATCCAATATTTTTTGGATTCAATTCCCGAGGGTAGTAACTCATTCCTTCCCTATCTTGGGGAGGTGGAGGATGGAATCTTTTATGTCATGGAAACTGCCCATGAACTACCTTGGAAAGTAAAAATCATTGTTGTCATAGTCATAAACATGTGAAACAAATTCAATAAGAAACTACATAGTAAATAGTTTATGTCCTTGCTATATAGATTCAAGCATCCAAAAGGAGATCCTACTGAGGGTATCCAGTCATTGCAACTCTAGGGCAGATCCAAGTCACTACTACCACCAACACCTCTGAGTCCCATCGATACAACCCAATAGTTTCTTAAGGCCAATTTCAACTTATTGTTATCTATAAAATTCAAAAATCTATACAGATAGCCTTTTTATAGTATAATCCTAGGGAAACCACCAACCCACAGGAATAGGGGAATTTGGATCCCTGAAGTCATCTCCAATATCATCTATTATGTAGAAACATACTTAGATTACAGATATTCCTCCACTAAGGAAATATTTGTTTCCTCCCATATGTTTCACATCAATTAATTTATTCATTTTGAACCATATGATGATGAAATCCTTGATACAATAGATAATAATATAGATATGGTCACATTCACTAACCATCCATCACTCGACCATGGTGAAGCCGTCTCAGTAGAAAAGAAGATTTCTCATCCCAAATCAGGAGTTGTAAAACTTCAGCAGGTCAAATATAAGTTACTCCAGGGAGGGAAATTATTTTAGTACAGTCATCATATTGATGACTTTATGATATAAACTAAAAATCTTTAATGTGATAAGGTTCCTTGACCCTTAATGGAAGAATCTATCCACACCCTTCAATTAAAACTACATTAGTCGACCCATTCTACTACAGTGTTGATTGATTACCAAGTGCTCCCACCATTGGGAAGACATCAATGACTAGTTCAAGAAACAAATACAAGGTTTAATTAGATCGATAAATTTCAGGAATAAATTTATTCACTTATTGATTTAATTTATTCTCTTGAAGGTCGATGCACATTGGTTAAATTAGAGAAGAAGTCGCATCTTAAGTTGGTGGATTCAACTCCTCCCCATCCCAACATCAGGAACCCGAATTTCTCTACATTATATGAAGTGGGTGATCTAGAATAGAATCTCACCCACTTATCCTCTATGTGTGGACAAATATTGGGAACTCCGTAATAACAAGAGGTTTCCAAGCTCACTGTCTTTATATAGACCTTGGAAGGACCCTCAATTTCTTGGTATAGTAACCTTGCAGTTGGTTCTATCACAAGATGGGAAGAACTTTATTAGAAATTACTTTTCTAATTCATCTATACACTGAGTAAAAATAAAATACTTGACCTTTTTAATTTAAAGCAGCATGAAAATTAGAGATTCATCGGTTTAATTGTAAGATGAAAGGGTATGACATATTCCATGGAAACAGAAATTCCATAGGAACGGTTACTGAAGATCTATGTATAAAATCTGTGGGATGAGTTTTCAACTACTTATATTCCCATGAATTACCCTAGTGGTTTTTAAGATTTTATAACTATATAACAACATGAAAATAATTTTATTCACATAACTACGAAAAATATTATCATGAAACACCAACATAGATATTGAATATAGTGAAATTTGAAGCGGCTATTTTAAACCTCAAACCAAAAAAGATATGGCGATATGACTTTGAATGTAGGAAGAATAAAATATATTCCTTCAACTATGATCATGTTTTTGGGTATGTATCTATTTCTCTATATTAAAATATGATCAATATTCCAAAAATCAAGAATCTAAATGAAGAAGGGCAATCCAACCATCCAAATTATAGCCCTTATCATCAAATGTTGGGCCACATGATCCTGAAATGCATATGGTATCTACAAGGTATGAAGAGTATCCATATGGTTCTTATAAGAACACTCTTGAAAAGGATTACTGTACATTTTTTCAATCTTCTTAGCCCCAATAGATTGTCTTACCCTCTTCCCCAATCATTGGTGATAGAGGGATAAGTGATACCATACCAACCTCTATAAAAGGAATTATCCAACATGTTTATGATTCAGAGTAAAACATTGAAGGAAAATATGTCCAATGTCAACAAAAGATTCAATCTATAGAATTTAAGTTGAGATTCCCATCATTTTCCACTGATCTTATCCTTGAAAAATGGAAGGGTTTTGATGAATCTTCTTCTTCTAATCCCATTGAGAATGATAGGTCCATATTTTCTATAGAATAGAACATTCAGTTGAAGAAAGAAAATCAGGATCTCTATGATGTAATTATGATGATTCTTCATGGATATTTTACCCATGATGTAACACCAACATCCTGTTACAAAGGCCCTACTATTAGTGTAGTTCCCCATCCCATAGGGTTGGAGGTATATTCAATGTTTTGAACCCCACATCGGGGGAATCATGGACTATATTCCACCTCACCCTAGAATACATGGATGGGGGGATTTTCATATTTTAAAGTCCCCTAGCTCACAAGTCTAGGGAATTTTTATATTTTCCACCTCATCATCTGGTGAATTTTGGATATTATTTTAACCCAATACTTTACACAAAACATATCAGAGATTCAAATATCCCCATTAGAAGAGACACATCATTATCATCTAGGGACTCCAATGTTTCAACTTCTGCCACTAAATTGATCATGATCAAGGAACTACCTCAAAGATATTATATTCATCCATGTGCCCATACTAATATAGGCAGATGTGATAGAATGGGGAATCAATTTCATTGTTTATCAATTGATGATAGAAAAAAATAAAATTTACCCCTTCTAACTGAAGAAAGTCCCCAAGTATTTATCATATGACATGGATAATGATTTCATTGAGGTCCTACAAGTTAAGAGACCTAAAGAGGTAGATTTGAGAGAAAATCCAAAATACTACCCTTAATATATACAATTAATACATACAACTGAGGGGTGATTTTTATTCAATTATTAGATTCCTTTGAAGATAGATGAGTGGATATTGGGTCCACTGATACCGAAATCATAGCACTATATGGGAATCCTAAGCAGAACACACAATGTGTATCAAAACTTCTAGGTCGTCGATCCCTTAGGGATAGAAAAAATATGGTATATTATAATAAATATAAGGGTATGGAATCAAACTTCACATAATCATTGGAGAACAACCTTATTCAGCTTTTTAGGATCAGTAAACTCATGAAGGAAGTCATGAAAGATAGTCCCAATTATTGTCTCTAACAAAACGTTTTGGGACATAAAATCGAAAAATTATTTTTCATAAAAAATTGGCTCTTGAAATTAGTAGATGAAGGTATTTAATAGTTAGATAATCCTAAGACCCATTCCACTCTCATGATAGTTATTCTCACTGCACCAGAAGATCCCCATGGTCCTAATCATACTACCTAAAACTAGAATATTCTATTCTTCCTCATCGCACAATGGTAAATGACATTAAATTTGGTTCTAGATACAAGAAAATAAAAAGGAACAACTCTTGGTCTAGTTATATGACTATAAACTACCGAACACTGGTATTTTCTTCATGACTTTAGACTACATAGAGGTTCTAGTTGTACGACCCTAAACTACAAGACCTCACTAATTTCCTAGTCGTATGACCTAAAATTACAAGACACGATAGTTTGAGCTATAAGACTCCTAACTAATAATATCCAAAATACTAGTTACGTGAACTTAAACTATACAACATGATCCCTAAAAACCCATGTAACAAATAGGGGATTCCTCCCATGATAAGTGTGGGATACCTTGAACAAAAATGTGAAATACCCCATACAATGAACATGGGATGCCTCATATAAGCGGGAAGACATACCTCATGAAAACAATATGAGAAAATTACCCACCCTTCGGGTGGAAATTAATTTCCTTACCATATGACTATAAACTATGTGTTCAACATCCTTTCCAAAAGTCATTAAAATTTATGGTTCATTATCCATCATGTGCTTTTAAACCACATGATTCCATAGGCCCCCATCAGACATGAAGTCACACTCTTGACATTTTTCTCTCACCATGTCATATATTATAACAATGTGTGGATTGATTCCTATCTACCCTAGATACATAGTAATTCCTAGAAATCCTTTATTAGGCCCAACGACAAATTTTCCCCCTTCATAAGATGGATTTCACTATCCATTGACCCCTGAATCCACTCTTTATGTTATGTTTTCTTCTTTATAATAGATAAATCCATATTTCCACAACCAATTTTCAAAGATTTTTTACCTAAAAACTATAGCAACTAACAGTCCTTTCTACGTGAATTTAAACTGCATAGTGGTCCTAATCATAAAACCCTAAAAGGAACGACCCATATCACAATTCATTAAACGGTATGATGTCATATTCATCACATGAAGTTAAAATATAGTCATACCCTATATACAAAGAATATGAAGCCTTCATAAACTAGTTCATGAAGCCATATGTCACAAATAAGGGATGCCTCTCATGAGATGATTTTCCCAAATTCCTAGATAGCATTTATTGTACTCCATGCATTATTTTTTCATGTCAGGTAAACATAATCCTTACCATATGAATTTAAACTGCATGGTTTACCAAAACTATGTACTTATTAATTCTCATGTCTATGAGATAGGTAGTGATACCCAGATTCTACATCTTGATCTCGCCACAACAAGATAAAAAATTCATATGTCCTTTCTTTTAATTGACTCTGTATAGAGAAAGAAACATTTTCCACTCCTTGTTACTCACACCGATCATAGTTCACATAATTTTAAGAATTTTGGTAAAGTCTTCCCAATATAATCAAATAATATCAACTCATATTAGGGTTATCATGGTCCTAGATTAAATACCCTAAAAGTAACACCAAGCATATTTACCGCATGAAATTAAATTGCATGGAATTTTTGTCTGTGCTTGAGCAGATCACAATATTTGGTGTTGTTTTCCTACCACCCCTCCATTCAAGAACTATGAATGTCTTGATAATCTCCTTGATGATATACATATTAATTTCTATAAATTATGTAATGGGACCAGCCAAAATTATAAAAAAAATATCCTCACTCTCTTGTGTATGGTTCATATCTACATGGGTAAGTCTAGTATGGGTTTTACTCTCATTCTCAAAAAATGATGTCTTTCCTTGCAAGAGAACCAGATCAATTTGGAGGGTACTTTTCTAAGAATTACATGTGGCTTGATTCCCACTTCGTTAGGATACATAGTGTTTTTGGGACCCTTGTTCCTAGTGCAAGTCACATGTTCTTCCTCATAAGTGAGAATGTATTTGATAAATTTCATCCCTCGAGGTCCCTCTTTGTGTCAGGTTTGTTAGGGCTATATAGATAAGATATATCAACCACACCATTGTTAAAAGCTATGTGACCCTAAAAAATCATGATCCTTCATCCTCATCCCATGACTCTAAGGTGTAGGGAATTCCGTCCTAGCCACGTGACCTTTAAACAATGTGGTGCAAGGTCAAGATTAAAAGACCATTAATTGCTAAAGGAAGTCACTCAAAAATGGTCTAGATCAATAACCCTGATTTCCCCATACATGTTTAGTTATATTTCCACTATTTTGGAGGTTTAAATAAACCTTCCATTCAGTCATGGTTCATTCCTTCAACCCAAGTTTCATGTTTACAACTTGAGGGTATAACCATGGAATTTTCTAAAACCTTTTGAACATCCCTTCATTCACTCAACCTATTTCATAAATTTGTATGCGTGAATCATCAAGTTATGTGATTAGCTTAATTTTCTTGGTTCTCTCTCACATGGAAATTTTGGTAGTGAGGTTTGACTGAACTAAAGGGTCCTCACTTGGAAATAATGGTGAATAACACAATTTTCCATTATGCCTGTGAAGTAACCCATAGTAGACATTTTGGTCCCAAATGAAAGGTCCCTATAAACCCCCATGTACTTTTCATATTTTTAGTGTGGTAATATCCAGACTACTCCCACTAGTCTCCAGTTTTGATTCCTTCATTTGAGGACATGATTTACTTTATAAAATTTCCAATGTTCACAAGGATAAAAAATGTTTTTCGGTTTGATGCCATCATACTCTTCAACTATTATTGAATAACCTCCATTTGGTCCACCCTACATGACCATAAACTACATTTAATGGTCTGTTCTATTAGACTCACCTTATTTATATACTGTTCAGATCTACATAAGATCCCCCAACATATGGTCATATATCCATGAGATTATGAAAGTATGTGAGTGAAATTTCAGATAAGAATCTCAACCCAATGTAAGGTTTCTCTAAATATCCTTAACAAAATATTCATGATAGTTCAACTTATCCTAGTTAAACAACATCAAACTATACAACCTTTGTCTTTATAGAATGATATTAAACTTTGAAACCAAAGTCTTTAGTGAAAGACACTAAACTCCATGGTCAACATCTTTATTATATGATATAAAATTTCATTTTGTTGTTTCTCTCACCTAATAGGACCACCACCCTCAGAGATGGTCTCCTACCACACCACTTTTTAGAACTAAGTGTGACTTGATTCCCATTTTTTGGATATTTAATGATGCCTAAACCTTTTGTATCGGTCCTAGTTATTAACATCTCTCACATTAGTGAGTTTTCTTAGGTTGTAGTTGGAATCTAGATGGCTTACAACGTTCGCATCAGTTTTGTTTTTCCTTTACCAGTATCTCATCTTTTTGTGGTCCGGGCTATATGAACTTTAATCTCAGCACCCTACGATCTTAGCCAAACAACCCTAATGGTCTGGGATGAAGGACCTTCAAATGAACAATAATTGATCAAAGCTACTTAACCTTAAAATAATGCAATAATATTTCCTCACCATATGATGTTAAACTATGTTTCGAACATCCTTGTCACGTGATGTTAAATTATATGATACTCATCCAAGATACACAATTTTAAACTATGGAGCAATGTCCTCATCATATAAACCAAAACGGTATAGAATATAAGTCCTTGTAGCATGAAATTAAATTGTATGACACATGGCCTATTCTATGTAGCATATTACCTACATGAGGGATAGATCCATGTAAATGTAACTGGTATATGATCCTTATCTGTAAATCAATAGTAGGGTTGAATACTCCATTCTCAAAAGGAAACACATATATGTTGTCTTAGGTACTAGCTATGGAGATTCACCTTCTTCCAATCCAATACCAAGATGAAATATAAAAGTTCATCTCCGTTATGTAAGAGTTCAATATATATAGGGTTATATTTACAAGAACTATGTGTGGATTGATTCCCATAGCATGGTATATGTATTGAGGCCTTGATATTATATTATCAGGCACATCCATGATTTTTAATTGATTTCAACCATGTACCTCTATGAAATTCAAATCCATATAGAGATTATTATTTTAATTGAAATAAAAATTCCCCAATATGTTCTCTATCATGAATTCTCATGTGTTTTGAATGATTTCCCATGTGGCCTTTTGTTTTTCACATCAATCATGTGTCATGTGATTTTAGAGGACCTGAATAGCTATTTTAACTAACATGACTGAGTTTCATTCTTATTTAATGATAGGGAACATAGTTTCTATGTAATTAAATGAAAATGTGTATGATATGGATATGAACAAGAGATTTTTAAAGATATTCACTAGTTTATGGAGACATGATCAACATAAAATTTCCCTTCTCCTATATATGAGTTAGATCTGTGTAGGTTGTATTTTAATTCAAATAACTATTTGTGGCTTGATTCCCGTTCTGATGAGATGTACAGTAAATCCATGGTTTCCTATCCTAGGCCAAACCAAAGACATTTTATCTAAGAATTATAACTATAAACTATGTATTTCAACACATGGGATAATCTATTCTTGCATTAGTATTTTCATTCACATCGGGTTCTACCATGCCCTTGCTATGTAGAATGTACCACCCTTTTTTCTAAGTTGTGAGACCTTAAACTTTATTAAAATTTAGCTCAAGCTGTATGACCTTAAACATTATCTCTTCCTGTTTCTATTTTCAATACTTTGAATAGAAAATAAAATTAATATAAGTTTCTATCTATTCACCATGAGAATTTGATCAATATATAGTGGCAAAACATTTAGGGTGCCTGAACCCTTCTTGAAAATTAATTTTCTCCACAAAAAAAAATCATAGCTTCTTATGGAAGAATCATCAATTTCATAAAGTTGATTACTACTTTTGGTTATTTATCACATGGAAGTTTTTGTAGAATGTCTTAATTAATATAAAGGGTACATGTTATGAAATGATAGTGAATACTATAGTTTTCCCCAAAGCCTATGATGTAATCCCTATTAGATGTTTTTATCTTCGAGTAAATGTCCATCTAAACCCCAATGCACTTTTCCCAGATTGAGTATGGTAATTCTCATCATAATCCCACAAACATTCAGTGATTATGTGTGGTATTAGTTTTTACCTATTACTAACGTTAATTATATTACCCATAGTTTCTAGTTCCAATTAATTCATACATTTATAAGTTATGATTTAAAAAAATCATAACCCTTCTATTCGAGAAGATTCAAGTACCCTCAATGTCAGGAATTTTTGTATCATTCCCACTTTCAAAGTATGATTATGGATATATATTCTTTTTCCTCATTCTATGTGGGTGTGTCTATCCTTTTATGATGTTAAAGCCTTATGTTGAACTTATCCTTTAGAAAACTCACACCCAACTAGGGTCCAATCCATATTACCAGAAATAGAAGACCTTAGTTTGAGAAATATGACATTAAACTAAGTATACTTAACCATGAGATCATCTATACTAGTATTGACCACTCCATTCATGTCGAGTTTTTATTATCCGTTTCAGTATGGAACGTCTCACCCACAATTCTTTGTCTAAATTGTGTGGCCTTAAAACCATATCTAAATTTTAAAAAAGATGTATGACCTTAAATTCCATCCCTACATTGGCCTATCTTGTATGAAATTAAACTACCAATGGAAGGAAACATAGTAATCTCTAGTATGAAAACCCACAATGGGAATCCAGAGAAAAAGTAGAGTCTCTACTCACTAGACGTGAACCCTGCATAGCCTAAGAAAAACATGAGTATTTAAATCATAAGGGAAAGGGTTAAAAATATTTAAGGTTGATAACCCCTAAAGGTAATCCTGATTAAAATCCAAGTATTTTCCTTCTAGGCATCCCATTAATGGATTAGGAAAATTTTAAGGTGAAAATAAAAAAGGTAAAAAGCTCATAGGGACCATTATTTTCCCCATGAAAAAATTATTCTATTCTTTCTAGGTTTACTATCCTAATAAAAAATTAGATCATGTCTCTATTTCATGGGATTCATCTTAGGTTATCCAGTCCCATCATAAATATAAATGTTATTACATTGGGTCCATCCTATAGGACCTTAAACTAATTAGATTGTCTCACTCTATGTAGCCTGAAATGTGTCATGAGAGCTAGATCAATGTAATGTCCCTACAGAAACATGGTTCATTTCCCATGAATCCATAAAAAAGAGATGATATTATCTCTATTTATTATGATTTAGATCTATTTAGAATATTTCATCATAGTTTTCTTCATCAATGAACCTATGTTAAATATTTTATCCCTCTATGTATGAGATTGAACTACATAGATGACTCTTTATTAGAACTATGTAAGTCTTGATCCTCATACCATGGGAGATTTAGTGACATCCAAATCATTTATCATGGTCCCAACCATAAATTAATTTCTACCCAATCACCATTCCATCTTGGATTCTATGAAAGTTCCGATTTTAGGGAACCTAAACCCTGGAAAAAATATTATTTGTGTAAGAAACCGGATTTTTTGATAAGATTATTCATATTGTAAATTTTTAAGGTTATGTATCTTAGAAACACAAACACCTTTAGTTGAGACTATCCACATGGTATCTCAAGAGATCCCATTGTCAACACACTCCCTTATTAAAAAAATCATCATTATCAAAGCCCATTAGATATAAAAATACCTAGAAAGGTTATCTATGTTTAACTTAGAACTAAATTCATTTCATTCTAAATGAATCCAATGATAACTAGGGGAATTTTTTAGCACATTGAATAATGTGTTCCATGAACATTCTATTAAGATTTTTTGAAGTGTGAAGCTCATGAAAATACAATTCATATGTTTCATGAAGGGCTTAGAAGTGGACTTGTTGAAGAATAATGGTTATTCTTATAGTATCATTTGTATAAGGGTATATATTATTACCCTTTTATATATTTTTTATATCTAAGAACTCGGATTATCCCATAGATAAAAAATTTTCCATCTATAGCTAATCATGATAGTCCGCTCAACCAGGCTCATCTGGGAGTCACCTCAACTACATCCATGTGCTAGTTGGATGGCTAGAACAGGAGGCAAGGGGTGGGTGTAAAGCACTCATGAAAATGGATACGAGTCGTGTCATGGGTCATTAGTGAAGCAGAGTAGAGCACCAGTACAAGTCAGTGTTTTTTAAAAGAAGTTGTCTACGAATAGACCCCTTACTCATTTCTGGATATTTATATGGAGTGGATTTATTACAATATAAAGGATACATATAGGGGAGATTTGATGTGGAAAACACCCTATACCGGACACTTTTCACTATATTTAAATGATACACACATTTCAGGTACCATCTAATATCATTGATTTGGGTCATTGGATCTACTAAGCCACTCATATTCGACCTTCTGTATATAAAGTATTCTGTGAATGGAGGGTTCACATGCAAGTACCCCATAGTAATCTTTACACCATATGGGATCATCCAAACCACAATGTAATTATCAAAATCAGTTATGTATGGTCTTACTTAAAGAATAAAAAAACTTTTCAATGCTGAGATTGTGAACACCATGAAATATTCCGAAGATGGTGTTGTATGTCGAAGATCCCACACAAAGAAGTCGACATGCGGATGAGAACTTTTCGGAAGAAGATGCCAATTAATAGAAGATGTGTTCTGTGATAATTACATGTGAACAATCACCATGAAAATCAATAATTTCATGTTATTTTAAGTTTCTTGATGTAGTGCACCATGTAGAAGACAATATTAGTTTACAGTGATACAGTTTACAATGAAGCCATGCAAGTTTGATGGCATGATTTCTAGTATCTATAAAAAATAATGTATCAGTTTTTGGTTATGATGAATTCATGGTTTCAAATGATATGTCAATGAAGGTTTCCACTTGAAGATGAAAATCTGTTTATGGATGATCTTCATCCTATGAAAGAGTTATTATATGTAGAAACACATAAATGTTTGTGATGCATGTATGAAGTATGTAGGTATAATTCCATGAGACTGAATATGATTTCAAATTTTACATGGGATCATCCTAATCTCAATGAAACATTGAATATGTTCCATTTAGGAATTTCCAAAAAAATTAAAAATATTTTTTCGAGATTGAGGTTATGAATGAAGAGAATATACAGTAATTTCATGTGAAGTGGTGGTGGTGGTCACATGATGAATAATCATTTTATGTACAAAGTACCATATTTTTATCATTCGTAGATGTTTCAATGTGGTCTATATGATATATAGTAATAATTTTTCCATGACTTTTAGTTTTCATATTCAAGTTCCATGTAGAGGCACTATAGTTTTCAAAATATTCTGCACATGGAGAATAAAAGTATGTGGGTTTGCAGAGATAGTGTCATCTACGATCCAAAATGATACATTTCAGCCTCCCTCAAAGGAAATTCATCTATAGTTTGAAGATTAATTTTTCTAACCCCCTCATAGAGAATAAATTAAATTTTGAATCCCTTTGTGAGACTATAAAGAGGAGCTCATATGTGGCCACCCTCCTATGAAAACATCTTACAACAGCCTATTTTGATGTGGCTCGTAGTTTCAAAAATGTGGTTACATACTACTACCTATAAATTTTTACACTATTTTAGAGAGTACGAGGATCATTTTTTGAGTAGGGTATTATTAGGATAAATAAAAATTACAGATAGGATTTTCTAAATAAGGACTGCATATGGAGAGGATGCAGCTTATATTGGACTCCCCCTCCCGAAATTATTCGGGTAAAATTACTGAATTTTCAAACTGGGAGTGCATATAGAAATCCCTCTTGAATTCATTCACTCTATGATGAAATTTCTCCATAAGTAATGTTATTTTAAATTTTATGTGGTCATCCCTCCTTCACAAATCCCTACATGAAAACTCTTATACAGGCCTATAATCCCTTACAAAATTGAAACATGGGAATCATTAAAGGTATAATCCCTGTAAAAATATTAAATTAATCATGATTCAAGATACTCTTCATGGTTAAAAAATATTAAACTAATTCTGAGTTGAGATACTTCTCTTGGTTAAAATATTAAATTAACATGATTCGAGCTACTCCTAAAGGTTAAAAATCATAAATTACCATGATTCTAGATACTCCTCAGAGTTAAAAATAGTAAATTAATCATGATATGGGATACTCATCATGGTTGAAAATATTAAATTAATCATGAGGTTAGATACTAATCATGGATATAATATTAAATTACCATGAGTTTAGATACTCTTCATGGTTAAAATATTAAATTACCATTAGTATGGATATTTCTCATGGTTAGAGAAATTTGAGTGTCCTCTTACTTTTAAGGCCTGGAGAAATATTAAATTAATCATGAGTCAAGGTAATCTTCATGGTTAAATTATTAAATTACCATGAGTTGAGATACTCATCATGGTTCCATAAGAACCCTCCTTAGTGTAAGACTCATCAAAATACTTACCTAACCCACCTACTAGGTCAGGTATCTTCAAGTAACCTATGCATAAGCGCCATATTAATTCCCCTTGTCATCCCTTTCACAACATAAGAACTTTTTCAAGGTAGCCGTAGTTCATAATTCCTCCTCTAAAATATAATGGTTTTCTCTCATGAAATGTAAATGATCATACACTATCTCTTCTTTCTCACATTGAGAAACACTCATGTTGGCTTAATGATCTATGATGATCATGTCATATGCATTATTAAAGTGCCTCCATTATGGACCTCCTATTAAGGTATAAGTCCCATCCATTCCTTTGAATTATGTGTTCTATTGTTCTTATTAATAGTAGGATAAGTATGATTAATCTTTGAGGTCAAAACCCAATTTTATTTCCCCTTTAACAAAACCTTCCAACAAACTATTTGGGTTTTAATTCTTGATTTCATAGGATGTGTAGGGTTCCGTTTTGAGGTTCAATCACTACTCTTAAACACTAAATACCTCCCTAGACGTAAATAAACTCTATAAAGACCAAATATCTAGATTTTGAAAAAAGTATAATGAATTAATAATATAATTTAGGGGACCTCTAATGCATATAGAGGTTTACATCAAACACATGGTCTTGATATGATCATTAGCACATGGGTAACCAGTCCCACATTGGGATTTGGGAAGGATTTCTGAATACATCTTAAATCTCTAAGAGAGTCCCATAGTATGCCATAATTTTCCCAAAAAAGGGTGTGATGAGCCTGACCTCCCATCCTCTTGGCCAAAACAATTTCTAAGATGCCTTTGGTAAAATCCAAGTGACTACCTACCTTTGGAAAGTAAGTCCACATTACCACAAAATGAGAACGATCCTGAAATCTTCTAGGATCAATGCATAAAAAATTATTGACCAATGAATTAATTTTATACATTTGTAAAAAATATTTTTTTATATGTTTAAAATCATTATTTAATTTTAAATAAAACAAAATATCCATAAAATAAAACATACACGAAAAAAATAATCCTCATAGATAATTTATTTCAAAACATTCCTTTAATACCAATAGAATTCCCTATGATAATTATAAATTATTTATGATAATTGTAGTTCATTTATATAATATATCATGTGATTTATTTTATAATTTATAAAAATAATTCACCTATGTTTAGTGTTGCATTTAAATTAAGCAATTGAACACTAAAAATTTATCTAAAGAGAAACATATCATAAAATATACAGTTGTTATATTCTAACCCCTTATAAGAATTATTTTCTCAAAATTCAATCACTATAATTTAAAAAATTGAGGATAATTTAGCTTCATCACATCCTTAGGTTCCCATGAAGCTTCCTAAAATTTATGGTTTCACCACAAAACATTGACCAGGTGAGTGGTCTTGTTTCACAACAATTTATCTCTATTATCCAAAATCTCCATTGGTTCTTCCTCATAATAAAGATCATGCTTTAGTGGTGAAATGTCAATGTTTAGTATATATAAAGGGTTAGATATATACCTTATCAAAAGTATTGTTTGGAACAAATCATGTAAGTGATAGAGATTCTATAGAATTGACAAGTGATATGTAACCATCATGATCTGATCCCAAATTCTAGAAGGGATGATATATCTTGGGATCATCTTTCCCTTATTTCCAAAGATAAATTTTTACGAATTCCTTGTCACTAATTTTAAACTCTAGATCTCATTGATGATTATCAGCATAAATTTTTTGTCGACTCTAAGCTATTGTGATGTGTCGATGAATAGATCTAACCTTATCTGCCATTTTCTTAACTAGATTAGGTACTAGTACCATTTTTTATTTAACTTCTCCCAGAAAATTGGAGTTCCAAACGTCTCTCACTATTTAAGGATTCATAAAGATTCATTTTAATTCCTGAGTAAAATCTATTACTGTAAGAAAACAAGACCAAAATGAAGGTGTCTATCCCAACCACCTTTGAAATCTATGGAATGGGATATCAACATATCCTCAAGGGTTTTAATGGTTCTATTAGAATTACCATATATCTGAGTACGGTATGAAATGATAAATCTAAATACCATATTATACGCTTTCAGAATACCTCTAAAGAACAACGATTTATCCTCAAGTCTCAATCATATACAAGAGAATATAGTACTCCATGAAGTCTTACTAATTCCTTGATATATATCCTAGAAATATAATAAAGAGTAATATATTATTTAATATAAATAAAATGTTTAAATTTCATAATGTGATCAACCACAACCAAATTATCTTTATTACCTTCAGATATTTTATGGGATCTGACAATAAGATCCATGGAATTTTTTCCCATTTCCATTTTGGTATAATTAATGGTTTTAACATACCCTTATACTTTTTTTCTCAACCTTAACTTTTTGAAATACTAGGTTTCAAGATACATACTCTATAATTTCGTTTTTCATGTTATCCCACCAGAAACACTCTTTCAGATCTCTATACATATCCATAATTCTAGAGTGAATGGAAAAATGATAAACTATGAGCTTCATCCAATGTATACTTCTTCAAGTTTTTAATTGATGGGACACATACTTGGTTCTTGAAACTTATCATTTCATAACAAATATGGTTAAACTTAGAAACATTTCTTATCCTCTTATACAATTCAACATCCAACTTTTATGTCTCTTTAATCCTTACATGGATAGATGTTTAAACATCCATATAATAAAGATATGAATTTCCCCTTTAATTTCAATTTTGAGATCCATCTGCTGTAAATCCATATGTATTGGATCTCTTTCAATCCTATTAATAGATAAACTAGCATGTTCTTTCTAAATCGAAGTGTTATCCACCTTGTTTGTTTTCCCATGGTGGAAGTTAATTGAACATTCATAATCATTAATCATTTCCAACCATCTACATTGATACATATTCAACTCTTTCTATGTGAATATACACATCAAGTTTTCATAATATGAATATATGTCACACATATAACCATAAATACAACTCCTCTATATATTCAAAACAAAAAAATAACCATTTTCATCTAGAAATCATGGGTTGGGTAATTGGATCATGAATTTTCAATTAGAATTAGGCATAAGATATCACCATATCACTATGTATTATAACACATCCTAGTCCCTTATTCAATGCATCGTTATAGATCACAAACCCTTATTCACTTTAGGGTAGTTTAATAATGGTTGTTCTAACCATCATATTTTCAAATCCTTAAAATTTTCCTCACATTCATCTATCCATAGGAATTTGGATCCCTTCCATGTAAACATTTTTAGTGGATTAGATAACCATGTGAAATACCTTATAAAGCATCGATATTATCTAACCAACCCAAGAAAAATACATATATCATTTACCATGGTTGGTTTTGGATATTTGGTTAATTACTTCAATTTTGAAGGGTCCTCCAATTTACCCTCTCTTCATATTATATGACCCATTACAGAAACATTATATTCTAAATAATTACACTTGGTAAATTTTTTTCACAACTTCTCTATTCTCTAGTTATTCAAAAAAATCAGAAAATGATGGTCGTTATCTTCCTTACTCTTAGAATATATAAAAATATCATCTATAAATACTATTATAAATGGATTGTGGTAATATATAAATACTCTATTTATTCGATTCGAAAAGATATTGGGGGTATTGGTAAATCCAAAGGGAATTATTATAAATTCATAATGACCATTACTCAAATAGAAGGATGTCATCAGTATATAAACCTTATTAATCCTCAATTGATGATATCTACAATGAATTAAAATATTTGAAAATTATTGATCTTTACATAGTTTATTAAATAAGTCATAAATATGGGGTAAAGTATATTTTTCTAAATAGTAATCTTGTTATGTACTCGATAATCAATGAAAATACACATTAAATAATTTTTCTTCTTAAAATAGAATAGGTGGACCCCACAATTCTTCAATAAGACATATGAATCCCTTTTTCTATATTCTAAAATATTTCTATCTTTAATTACTACAACTAAATTGGGGATATTATATAAGGAGTCTTTAGAATAGGTGTAGTACAAGGTATTATTTCTATTGAAAACTTCTCTTCCCAATTTAGAGGATGACTAGACCAGACATTAATAAATGTTGAATTATATTCCAAAAAAATATACATATCATTAATTTTGAGTTTCTCCCCAACCATTTGAGATAAATATCCCTCATGAATAGTTTATAAGACCCATACAATGAATGTGATTTCCATTGGAAGTTCTTATTTATCCTCACACCAAAATACGATCATATATTGATTCCAAATTTCAAATATTATTTTCTTTTTCTAGTTATTTAAATGCGGTTTTATAGAGAGATAATATCAATGAAAAAAATCACATAAAATTACTCATAAGGATGAATAATAAAATTTTCATAGGGAACATTCTTACAAACTTCAACATGACATCCCCAACCCTACAGTGGAGGATAAGTGTTCCTTATCCATCATGATCCACATTAATGATTTACATAGTATTGTGACTTCCTTATTCTAGGATTTATCCCTTGGATAAAGGAATTTAATTCGATAATTCCCAATTTCTCTACACCTAAGTCATTGAATTATTAGTGGTGCCTTGGGATAAACATTATTTCCCTCTATTGAACAATTAAATTTTTTTCCTGTGAAATTTATTGCTCTATTTTCTTCTTTTACACACATAAAACATCTTACTATTTCTTTGATATATACCCCTTGGTTATTATTACCACATTCTTAGAATTTAGGAAGCAAATCCCTCTATGGTATTTATCCCCAAACCATTCCTGAAATTCTATTTTTATCTTATTTATTGTAATTATAAACTGACATATTTTTAGATTATTAATCATAATTTTTTATAATGGATTGGGAATAATCACAAAGTTTCATATTCTAACTCCCATTGCATTTAGTTTCTCATGAGGATGGTCATTGCATTAGTAATAACTTTTTTTCACATAATTACTCCTTCTTCCAGTCATTTACTAAAACATAAAACTTAATTTGAGTATCAAACATCAATAATCAGAGTAAACAATCATATAAGTATGAAAATCATTCTTTTGATGTCCTAAATTATGACACCTTCCTCTAACCCATAAAATTTATGTTAATATCATATCACTATGTCTTATCATCGGTTTTTATAGGATTTATATGGTCATTCATCATAATGGTTTATAAAGAGAATGTGAATTAACCAAAGAATTCCCCCTAAAAGTGTCTATCTAGGTGTGCAGTCTTAGGTCCACTAATCAAACACTGAGTGAAGGTTGAGTTGAAACTTAACCAAACTTTTTTATGAGGTTTACCCATAGGTACATATTTTATATAATTTCATCCACCTTCCAATTTCTCAAAATTGATTTCATTTATAATAATCCACAAATTATATAATTTACGAAAACTCTATTATGTTATCCTATACTTAGATTTATCCGCATAGTTTTCACTAAAGTTCTCTAATATAAATCTATAAAAATAACTAAATCATCCTTTGATACCAACATAGGTGACCCAAGCATAACATTCAAAAATAGTATATCATTTTAGATCTATATTCAATACATATCTGAATAATACATTCTCAAGAACTATAAATGTTTCATGTCATTGGAGACTAGATTCATAATCAATGTATTTCTTAAAAGATCATTAACATATCCCAAAAATTTCATAAAATTAATACCCTTTTAGACATATCATACATAGAACCTTCCATACAAACATAGGGATAGAAAACTTAAGGCAGTGTGAGCTCAGATGATTTATAAGGGTAAACATGGAAGATATCAATGATAAGTTAGAATAAGATAAATCTTAGTGTATGATAAAATATTCAAGTGCATGTTATCAAGGTAAAAGATTCAAACCTGTAAAAAATACATTATAAACTCCTAAATCATGTCATATCTAGAAACATGATTAAAAATTATTCAAAAGTCATAACGTAGGAATGAAGAATCATAATCATAGGAATTGATAATCTTAAAAACGTAGTTATTTTTAATCATGCCCAGGAATAATCATGTTGGAATAGATAAAAGAAATCATAATAACACATCAAAATTTGAAAATAGTTATTCAAAATCATTTAAATGAATAATATTTTTATCAAAATAAGAATACATCACACTCACACATTAAAATGTGAACATATCTATTCACAATCTTGTCCAAGCATAATCTTCTAAGAAAATCTTGAAACAAACACACTCAGCCCTCAAAATGTGAAAATAGATATTCAAAATCATGTTCATGCTCATCACTATCATCTTAAGTGATATATATATATATATATATATTAAATTTAACTATACATTGTATGGATTTAATTTATCCACCAATCATATAATAAAAACCATATATATCTATGACATAATATCATAAAGAATTCATCAAATCATTTTAGCATAACCCATGGAAAATTAATAGGTTTCATAAACATTTTGTCATCACATAATCATAATATATCCATAAAAAATATTATTGAATCATTAGATCATATCCCTAATAAATCATAAGAAACATCAAAGGATGTTGAAATAGATTAAAAATTATTTTAAAATTATAGTTGAACATTAATTTTAAAACTAGGGAAAATACATATTTTTATCATTGTCTTTGAAACTAAAAATACCAAAAATATTGATAAATATATTTTATTTGAAAATAACCACGGAAATTTTTAAATGAAGCTTAAAATAAAATAATGTTCATGATAGTGGGAAAAGTTACATGTGTGGTTAATATTAAAACAAATATTCATTTTACACTTGTGGTAAAAAAATCATAAATGACAAGTTTATAAAACATTATAAAAATTACAATTTAAACCTTTTAAGGGAAATTAAAATATGGTTTAAAATGAAATTAAATAATTATTTGATCATATAAAACTTAATATTATTGAAAACATTTTAAATTACATGGAAAGGGAAGAAAAAAATTTCAACCAATGAGGAAATAAATACAACCTATCTAAAAAACATTTCTCAATATTTTTATGTTCCAAAGAGAGGATAATGAATAAAAAATATGAAAATCTCCCAAAACAACTATATATTAAAATATTTGGTGAATAAATGAAAGGTATCATATAAGTTCCCTCAATGTAAACTTTACATAGACAATCATGAAATGAAATGATACTATAACATAAATAACTTACCTCAAGTCTTGTGTTTCATCGTATGTGTTCAAAACTCTTTCATAATAAATATAGATTTTTTATAAATATATACCATAACCACATATATATATAAATATATTACTTTATATAATTCTATTATAAATTCCAATTATTCCTTTCTTAAAAATTCTTCATTAAAATCATTATTATGGTGAAAATTAGTTTGTTTTCCATGAACTATTTAGTTTGACGATTCTAGTTATTTCACAATGGTCATTGTTTCATCATATCCATAATATCAAAAATTAAAAAATATAAAATTTATTAATTTTATAAACTTTTATAACCATTCATGAAAATTAGTGGTGAAAAATTAATTACACAACTTCATGAAGATGGTAGTCTATACGTACGTACAAGTGTTGTTTCCACTTTTTGATGGATGGAATGAAAGAAAGTTAAATAATAATTAATCTTTAGAGAATAATTATTTTAACTTAAATATCATATATATTAATTAAATCTCTCTTCATTTTCATCCATATAGAGTGGAAATGAAAAACGAATCACATCGCTACATGGAGGTGGTAGTCCACACGTACGCATGAGGGACGTTATCATTTTACAATTGATGGGAAGGTAAGAAGGTTCATAATATATTATCATTATAGAAGAATAATTATGTCATAAATATAATATATAGACCTTAAATATATCATAATAACTAAACATGAATGTTGGTGATATAAAATGAAATATATCCCTTTGTGGAGACGGTAGTCCTTACGTACACACAAGTGTTGTTTTCATTTCCCATTGAATAGGAAAGGGGTGGAAATGGATGTAATATAATCATATTAACATCATATTATGTTAATGATATTAGATTAATTATTTTAGGATGGATATAACTTATTTATAGAAAGTATGATAAAAAATAATCTTTGAGAGTCAGGTAAGATGATTTCCACTTCTTTGAGAGACATCATTTTTCATACACCTTAAGTCTTCAAAGGATCGTCTTCTCGTATGACAAAAATCCCAGTAATTAAGTTAAGTAATCTAGGAATGTGGTTTGGTGGGACATGGTTGGGACGTGGCTGAGACATATGGATCAACTTCAATGAATAAGGAAAAATAATACATGCCCTTTTATAAGTAAGGAGAGCGACACAAATGGAATTACTTAAAATATTTAAATAATATAAAGTATCTTTCTTCTTCGAGTCAAACCAAATAGATAATAATTCAAATTAAAGACTATATAAGGTCAAAATGACTTCATAAAATAAGATTTAGACAAGTTTATGTTCCATTTTTTTCTAATCTACACGTCCCCCCCACCCCCCACACGGTAAACTCGTTTTAACCCAAAAAGTAGTAACACATTTTTCATTATTATAACTATTTATTTAATCTAAACAAATTACCTATTCGAAAAAATTTGGAAATTATTATTCTAAATATGGAAACCATTTTATCAAATTAAATTTCTATAATTAAAAGACATTAATATTAAAATAATCATTTAAAAAATAATGATTACTATTTTTTAATGCATTTTTTAGGCAGAAAACAATTTTTATTCTAATTACTTTATTTGTAAAAAACATTAGGTGATTAGTGAATAATTTTGTTTGAATATATAATATATAAATTCAATTAAAAAACTAATTAATATTTATTAATTTAATTTATTAAGATAAAAATATGTTACATGGATAAAATAAATTTTTCAAAAAAACATCTCTTTTTACCTTTGGATGATTTTATTTTCAATTACAACCAATTAAATTCAGATGAATTCATTTTATACATGTGTAAATAATTTTTTTTTTATAATTTTGATATTATGAATTAATTTTTAAATAAAATAAAATATCGTTGAAAAACCTACATGATAAAACAATTATCATAGACAAAATATTTGAAAACATTCCTATAGGATCAGTAGTATTTCCTAAGTGAATTAGTAATTATTTATGATAATTTTATTCCATTTAAATACCATATAATGTTCTAAATTTTATAATGTGTAAATATTTTTTACATAATTTTATTTCTGTGTAAAGTACGCTATCGAAAACTTCAAATTTATTTAATTAGAAATATATCATTAAATCTTACAGTGTTAAAATACAGCTCTTCTACACGTTAGTTATGTTAAATTAAATCAGAAAAAATATTTTTAATAACTTTTAACCCAAAAATAGTCCTTTTTCATTACTTAATACTCGGAAGAATTAATTTTTTCGATATGTTTTTCACAAGTAAATTAAATCATCAATAAAATATTATTAAATAATGTTTTCTTACATTCAATCTCATTTTTAGCATATGGTTTTTAACATAGAAGGTCTTGTGCATTGGAAGAAATTATTTTTCTCAAGTTGAAAGAACAAACACAAGAGTTTTGTACATGAAAAGATGAAAAATTAGATTATATTTTTCATTCTACTACTTTAGAATTTTAATATTTCTTTTATAACTAAATATTTTATTTATAATTGTCAATAATATTTTTTAAAGTCTCTTGATGACCAAGTGTTACACCCTGATATTTTACTATATATCTTTCCTTTAAAAAAATATAATGTGTTTGATAGCTTTCTCCATATGAAACACAAAACTATAATGCGCTACAACATATTAGATGGATATTATATAGAAAATTATACTAATAATAAAAAATATTGAAAATTAAAATATATTAACCAATTAAAATTTCTTACGTTTCAAAGAAATATAATTAATATGATTTAATATTTAAAAGGATTTTATATTATCAAATAACTATTTAAATAATTAATGAATTAAAACATCCAATTTTAAATGATTATTATGATAATATTTAATCGTTAAATATTAACACTATTTAAATTAAAAATTAGTATGAAATGATATTAAGAACAAATAATGTTTAAGAATGTTATTTTTTAATAAAATAAATTTTTCTTTATATTTTGAAAATTAACTTAAAAGATATATTTATATAATTTTCATTTTAAAAATTTAAGTTAGTTTTTGAATTACGCATATCGATATTATCCAAAGGTTATTCTTTTTTATTTTTCTGAAATAATTGATATTTAAGTGAATTTTGAAAAATATAGTTTTTACTAAAATCAGAGTATTTATGACTATATCAAGAAGTATAAATTAAAAACATATAAAAAAATTTCCATTATCAAATATTTATTTATGAACTAATAAATTTAGATTTGAAAAATACTATTATGAATTTGGAAATCGGTTTTTAACATCTTTATTTTTATTTTCTAATAAAAAAATTGTTTTTTAATTAAATTAAATATTATTTTTATAAAATCGTGGTTTAGATTTCTTTGAAATCCTAATAACTGTTTTCATAATTAAAAATTTTATATCCTGAAAAACAAATACATTGATAGTTTTATCCTATTCATAAATTTTAAGCTTGAAAACACACTTTTACTATGAAAACTTTTTACTCGTTATGTGCATTTATTTTAAAATTAACATTTTTAACTCTTATAAATTTAATTTGATAAAAATATTTTAAGATTTTAAGTCATAAATTTTAAATTAGTTTAAATTATCAATTTTAATTATTATTTTAAAATTAATTACCATGGTTAAAAATTAATTCCAATCATAAAAGTAAAAGTGGGAAAATTTTATTTTTTAATTGTAAATAACCCAAAAAATATTAATAAATTGTTTCAAATAGATGTTTGATGTTTGTATCTAAAAAAACACCTACTAATCCTATTTTTACCTTTTTTGTTTCTTTTAGCAATGAATACTAACTTTTAATTACTGAACATGTAAAGGGTGCTTCCAAAAGTTCCATCATCTTCACTTATAAAAGTGGATACTTCCAAAAATTCATGTTACACATTTACCCTTGATTTTCATGCTAAAATTCAACAATTTTGTATTTCCTAGAACCATAACAAAGTTACTTGAGCCGCTACTCATCATTAGTAATCTTAAGTGCTTTATTTCCAAGAATATTTCAAAGATAAACCCCATGTTTACAATGTAATTATTACCTATTAATTAATCATTTACTCTTTATATTCCTCTTCAAAAAAATTTAAAATAGATATATAATTAAATAAGTACAATTAATATACCATGATTTGTTATATTAAATAAGAAATAATTATTTATTTATTTCCTTCCATTAATAAAAATAATTAAACATGGATATTGTGTATGCTCGAACTATTCCCTCCACGAATAGACATCTTCCATTTTTTGTAACCGCCAATCATGGTGGATTATAATTATTTAATTTATAAATAAATTTGTTTTATACATTATATTTATGATTCTGAAGTGAAAAATTGAAATTTACTATCAAAACCTCTCACTGGTTGAAAAATAAAAACATCATCACGCGTATCTTTGAATTATCACCTCTATGAACGTGGCTTATTTTTCCAACCACATAACATGGATTATAATAAAATTATAAATTATGAAATAGTATTATATTTACAACATTATTAATTTTCTGAAATTATAAACCATTTTATACCTTTATCCCCTCTCATTTTTTGAGATGTAATAATGTTAACTATGTGTTGTGTGGACTACTACCTCCATGAATTAATGTATTGTTTTTTCACCTAAATTATTTATTTTTAATTATAATTGTATTAAATTTTATTAAAATAATTATAATTGTCCAAATAATATCTTTTTACTTCTATATAAAAATATTACTTTTAAATAAAAAACATCCATAATCATAATCAACCATTAATTATGGTACGTTCATGTTTGGTTCTATTAAACCATTTGCAAGAACACTGCTATGAATTAATAACATGGATGACAATGAGAACTAAATTCATGATGATATATGATATAAAAATTAAGTAATGATTTTATTTTGGTTTCTTAATTGTAACATTAATATTAAACTCATCAATTAAGATACAATCGTTTGTTTGTTAAGGATCACAAAGACATGCTTGTTGCCACCTACATCTATAAGAACCATGACTAAAATATTCCTAGAATGAAATTATAAATTTATAAACTATCATGAAATAGAAATTAAAATTACCTTTTTTTCTATGAATTATTTTATTTTATATAATAATTGACAAGAACACCTATATTACAAAATTAGTTCAAAATGATCAAGATAACTCACACCAGATATTGAAAATAGGTAAAAACAAACTAATAGATAGAGAGATAATAATGATAAATGAAGTATAAAAAAGGTTATATTTAGGAATATATTTTTTAAATAGGTGACTAAGATAGTTATTTTTGTTATACAAGTAATTCAATAACTTTTTTAGAATTCAGAAATTATGGTGAGGAATTCTCAGTCTCAATTCTTACTCTTTGAGACGTGTTGTATTTTGTGATCCATTTTTTCTTTTATATAGTGTTATTCAAATTTAATTACCATGAAATTATTTTAATATAATGTTTATATTTCATTGGATATTAAAATAAAAAACAATTTCCTTTTTTATTTATCTTTCAATTTAAGAGTTAGTCAATCTATAAGGGTTTCTTCTCTAAAATGGTCACCCCTTGAGACATATTTCTTATTATACATCATGTTTTCTTTGAAATGGTGATATATTATGCCTTTAATATTTTATATCATTATAATATCATTGTTCATAATATTATAAGTTGAATTTCATTCTCTATATTATTCAAGGGTTTTTTTAAAATTTTACTGAAGTAAGTCTTCCTAGCTCAAGATATACTCTACCAGCTCCCTACCCTCCTAGCACACCACCAAATGGGATGTCATCTTCATAAGACACAACACATGTGGGAAAATACCATGTATAAGTGAGTATATAAATACCCAATATGAAACCCCATAAACACTAAACATTAAACATCATGAATAGATATCTCATGATATGGATATAGAAATCGATTCATAAGAAAAAGCACCCATATATACTCAAGAATGACACTATAACTTCAGGAGGTCACAACCAAACATCTAGTCATAGTATTATACTCAATGAAATTATAAAACTAGTAAAACCAACTCAAGTATCCATGATTTCATTAGAGACACTCATATAAGAGGTTAAGATTATTGGGACTGACCCAAAAAAGAACACTAGTCTCAGAAGACCCTGAAACTCAGATGAGGGATCACACCTAGGACTATTGGGGGACACCACAAACCCAATCTTGATCAACCCAGTATGTATAGGATCAAATAACAATGATACGTCAAACCCTACTAAAATAGACATCTAGATGGAGGATCAACTCCCACCTCAAGAAGATCACACTGATTCCACAAACCACGCCGAGCGTATAAGGTGATATGATAGAGGATCACACTCCAGTCTCATAGAGGGACACCACAAATTCTATCTGAGACTCCTCCTCCAGAGGGGATCACAATATATATATTTGTGGGTAATATTGAACAATACCCTCAAGGGGATGGACCAATGGAACACAATCAATCTAAACTAGTCCATCTTGAATAAACAATAGCCTCCAAACACCCTCATAGTGGTTACACGGCGTGTACTAGGGATACACTGTGTGTCTAGAAAACCCCTAGTCTACATGTTTGGTGCTACCTCACATGGAATTTAAACTATGAAATACCTCATGTGTAAGTAAGACTACATAGATTTTATAAGTAACATGACACCTTTCCTGTGTTGTATTCCCATGCTTGTGTACTGCAGGTCATTCCCATATACACCTGTCGGTGTCTGTGCATCCCAACTTAACTATTCTCATGTATCCTCTGAGATACACATCAAACCACCAACACGAGTCACATAGCATGTGATAGGTATCATATATAAAGTGATCTTTTTCTATCTGGGAAAATCATATTTCCACATAGTGGGTCCCACAATGCATGTAATTCTAGATTACACACCATATAACCTGGGATCTCTAAATCCCTCTTCTTCATATTTTTTATATCCATATGCATTTTTTCCACCTCTATCCATACATAAAAACAAAAATCATAGGTTATCCAACTCCTACCATCATCGATCAATGGGATCTGTGCTCAAATCACCTCAAAAACGCACCCTCGATCCACACCATCACCATTGTGTGTCAAACTGGGAATAAAAATTATCATTGATCCATCTGATCTACCTCCTATCATCCACCATCATCATAAAACCTAATATTAATCCTTGATCATTAGTTGTGCCTTTAGTATTGATCCATTATTCTAATGAATAGTCATGAAATGATTAAATTCAAGGTATGCATCGAACTATAGGCCATAAAAATACCAATGATGACCATGTGAAGAAACGAGGGATAAATCCATAAGACACGATATTTGAGGAATAAAACTCATCTTTTTTAGTTTTTTCTCTAGTTCCATTACCAAAGAAGTAGAAAAATGAAGAGGGAAATACCGATGAAAAAAATAAATCCCTTGAAAATAAATCTACTGAAGATGTGTGAATCAATGGTTATTTATCGAATTGATCCGCATTTTATTTGGATAAAATAACATGATATAATTACTAAAATCTAACATCATACCTAGATTTTGGATCGATTGCTAATGAATAATGGTCCTATGTTTCCATCATGGGTGAGATCCTTGAACTCTGATGGTTTAATGATCCTCAACATGATCTCAATCTAATTTCATCTTCCAATGATCCTCCAATATATCCCCTACAATGGATCCCCTCAATCTCTAGGTTTTTTGGCTAACTCTAGGGATTGAGGTATAAAAGTGTATTTATAAGGAATAATTAGGTTTATGATTTTAATTAAATAATTAAATAAATATAATTAAATTTCTTTAATTATTCTCCCATGAATGAATACAAGCCCAATGCCCAAAGCTGACATAAATTATATCGATCCTAGGGTAAAAATCACTCTATGAACTTAATGGTGGCCTTATAGTTTTATTCTAAGTCTCTGTTGAAAAATTAACCCTCATTTTTTGGAAATCATTTTATGCATGATATTAATATATTTAATAATTTTCAAATATTTATTTTAGGCTCATTGGGCCTTGGATTCTCATGTTGTCTCAGTATCAAGATCTAAAATTAATCCATATAATATTCTAATATGATACATGGAAACCATTATAGTTGTTATATTCTCAGCACCTTAGGTATTTTCATCCCATAAATATAAAACCCTACTCAAAATGATGAGGGTAGTAGGAACACATCTGGGTCTCACACTCCAAGGTTCTCTTCAGAATATTCTCATTCTACCACTGGAGATAAACTGGGGTAATTGATCACCCATGAAGGATCCACTCCTACCGATCCTCGATTTCTACTGTCCCGAACCGAATCTGGTCGCCGCAAAAACCGGCACCCGACCCGACCCGTGGCAAGTCCCGAAGGGCGTTCCTGATCCCCACGGGCTGGCACAAGTGCCCGAGTATCAAAAACTGAAAAATTGGGAATGATTTACCCGAGTTTTTATACCTGAAACATCAAATGAATCCATGAAACCAAATCTGGATTTTTCAAACCGAAACATATTTTTAATAAATTCAGAACTAAATTGAACAATTTTAAACAATGTTTGAAGATCATTACAAAGTTACAAACCCATGAAAAGACAGCCCAAGAACCACAACATGGCAAGAGACATCTTCCTCAATCCATCTCCACAACACCGCATCATGAATGACCGGTGGAAACCCAAACTGTTGGCACAAAAGTTATACCCAAACCTGTGACAACAAAATAACCAAGTCTACTTACACCCAAGGGTGTAAGTAGGGTGTGATCCAAAGCCCAATAGGATACCACCACTAAGAGATTCCATATAATAAGCATTTAAAGACGAAAAGCATGCAAGTTTTCAAAAACATGAAAAGCTAGTTACAATTTCTAAAAGCTGCAACTTTGAATAAGAACAGTTTTCAAGTGGGCTATTTTAAAGGATTAACACTTTTTAAAATAAAAACCAAAGCTACTGAATTTTCCAGCAAAATGTACCGTATTCCAACGGTAAGCACAAAATATCCAGTGAGCACAAGCAATGGGAAATAACCCCTAGGCACTAGCTAGCTGTGGGTCCCAGGTACCTCGTATCTCAGTGAGAGTAACCATCACAAATATTCGTTCTCATGCACGAGCCACTAGTAGGGAACATACCCATAACTTAGTGGTCCCCAATCATCATCATCTTAGTTTAGTTAGAGTTGTAAGTGTCAATCTTGCTAAGTGAAACTGAGGCCAAACCCCACGGGATCACTAGCATACTAGTACATGTCCACCCACCTAGATACCCGGGTTTTCCCTTTGTGCTCAAAAAATTTCAACAAGTCAATGAATATACATTTCACATGAAAATATCATTTCCATATCATAAATTCACCAAACAGCCCACATGTATACAACACAAGTCACAAGAGTCCACTTTTCATTCAAATGCATTTTGAAATCAAACCCACACCAAAATAGCCCACAACACTTTTTCCATAACATTCATAATCCAACACATCCTTTAAAAATTTTATAAAATACCTAAAAATATACTAAACATCACATAACATCCCACTTACATGTTTCCTAAAACCCTTTTTATAAACAAAATCCACTTTTCACATCGCACTCACACAAACAGCCCATATAACGTTCACACCTCTTTCACATTTTAGTAAATCCATTAAACATTTTTATAAAACATTTCCAAGAGGATACACATAACATAACAGAACTATTAACATTTAAAATGTTCCATTTGAAAGTATAAACAATCCAAAACAGTTTTCCAATATGGTTTCACATCATACATAAATCATTAAACCATTCAAAACTTTCATAAAACAATTCTAAAGAGTGTACCAAATCTTTTCACAAAAAAAACTCATTTCAAAACCATATTTCAAGGAAAAAATCACACCAATACAAATTCAAAACATAATTTTCATCCCCAAAAACATTTATTAAACTACCCCCATGTGTTATAAAAACACCTCAAACAATACCACAAAAGATCCACATGAAAAGCACACGTTTTCAAAATCACTTTCAAGAAGTACAATAAAGCTTTACACGTTAAACCCATTAAAATAAACCTCTTTAAAACCTAATGGAACACCAATACCCTACCAAATCATAATTTTCAGCCCAAACAAGATTTATTAAACCAATTTCATATGTTATAAAACACACCCAAACAATACCCAAAGGGGTGCACATGTAAAACACCTAATTTTTTAAACTAAAATGAAACTGTAAAAACAAATGCTTTACCAAATACAAAATAAACAGTTCCTGCACAACACAAAGCATATTAGTAAATGCATAATAAGTAATTCAAGCAAACTAACTCATCTAGGAATGATTACACATGGAATCACCTACCTTTTATGCTGAAACCCTCAAAACATGGTGCGAAACATCAACTGCAGCACCGCTGCACATCAAGGAATATAAATCCAGACCTAGACCACCCAAAATTGACCCAAAAGATACCAAATAAGACCATATGTTCGAACCTTATGTTCTGGACATTCTATAAACTCTTGAGATAGGGTGGAAACCCTAAGGAGAAGAGAAGAATTGAAAAGAGAAACATTACCCAAAATAATCTTGAAGAAAACGACCCAAACTCCACTGGAATATGAGTTTACAAATATCCAACCATTCAAAGGAAGTTCTAACAGGGATTATCAGATAATGTAGGAATTGGAATGGGGGGAAAAGAGTAAGAATTGAGAGAGTTATGATGGAATGAACTTACCTCCTCAAATCTTCTCGATTTTAGAAACCCCAAGAATGTCAGCACCAAATATCGATGTCATAGATCTCCAAAGTGGGGGGAAAGGCAATGGGAGCGCGCCTTGGCTTCTTAGGGTCGATAGGGAGGTGGAATCACCGACAAATCCATTTTAATGAATAAGATATTAATAAATTAATGAAACAATTTAAAACTGGAAAATGGGCCTTCGGGTTGCCCCAATTCTCAAATAAAAACAAAAATCTCCCATGCTTATGGATTTATAAAGGCCCCAAATTTAAATTTGGGGTTAATATATCAGGGGAGAACAATTACGAGTTGTAATGAGTCAAAAATATTAAAAATTTAAAAAGTTATAAATGAAACAAAATTTATTTTTAAATCTGGAATTGGGCTCCCAGTTTGGCCCAATTCATGAAAACTCACATATTCTCAATAAAACCTTTGGAAACCACCAAAACAAATCATGAGTGGAAAATAAATTTAAAATAGCCCTAAAATAGGTTACGTACGTGACAATTCTCCCCACCTTGAAAACTTTTCGCCCCGGAAAGTCACAGCAAGGTCAAAGAAACAACCAAACCCAACTGAGAAACCAATAGGTACACCCTTGCCAGGTTTCACCCCCAAAGGTCAAAACACCTCCAGTGATCAATGATGCAAGGAATAATCTCACAAACCAAACTTACACCACTTTCCTGAAACAATCAAGTACATTCAGGATTTATCCCAAATGAAAACTCCTCAAACACAATCTGAGCAATACTCAATCAATTTACCCAAAAAAACAACAACATTGAACAAGGTTACACTTCCCTACTATAACTAAACCATTAGAAACTCTCTAATATCAATGTTTACCCAATGAATATGTAGGTAGTTTGATATCTTCGAATGATAATAGCTACTTCCCAGACAAGTCCAAGGAAAAAAAATAAGATTTACTCGTATGAAGAGACACAAATGGGCTCCCCACCATAAGAGACAACTTAAATTGTTTTCCTGAGACAGAATCAAGACACTAATAGTGGGAGGCCCAAACATACTCTCTAGTAAAAGGGATATACTTCCATTAAATGTTTATGAAGGAAAATTCATGAGAATCATAGTGGGTCTCCCCACCATAAGAACTGACCATCTTAACCGACCAGCATGGGCCGACACAGAAAGACCCAAAAAGAAATTAAAGATTTAGGAAGGGTGCAGGATTAGTCCGCATGGTTTGGGAAACTGTGCACTAACTATGAATATAATTCTTTCTACATGGCTTCCTAGCACACAACCACTACTAAACGTGCACAAACTATGTGCTCAACCATGACGAAACTAGAGGTTTGAACTATTCCCATCTTTCATACTAAGGATAGGACTTTCTACAAGGGTTTAAATGGCCCTGGGATTTCCCCTGACTATGAGCCAGCTTCTCTCCGAGACCTATGGCTGGAGCTCAAATGATTGAAGCATCTTCGGCCTCGTAGTTAATATTTGGAAACCCACTGAATGAGAATTCTTTTTTTCAGTGCCACCAAAAACTACACCGCAGTCCCAAATAAGTTTTCTAGACATAACACATTCCAAACTCACTTTACCTTATCCCGATATTTCACTGAAACAAGGGCTATGAAGATACACACACGTCACAACTTGTTTCTTCAGGTGAGAAACAATAGAAGTAAAGAACACCTACACTCACATTCCTCTAAAATAGATGATTTTGAAGTTTTTTCAAGGGAGACATTTTCCCAACATAACATGGACTCTCAGAGGATTTCACTACTTTCACCTATACAGTCAATCGAGTACATGACATCATAAGGCATCACCAAACATGACCATTTCAACTGATATAAACAATTCATGTAGAGGGACCTTATACAACATCCCCAAACAGCACACAATTATAGAAAGTGGCCACAATATCCTATCATGACCATATTTCCCACACCAGTGGTTTAACATGAACTCATGATTCAAAGAAACTTTGAAGAACCCAAAGGCCCTCTTAGACACCATCGAGACAATCATCCACACTAACAACCCTAGACCATATCCACCTTCGACGAATCAAGAAACATAAGAAACTAAGGTCTCTTTCAACCTTCCAAGAGAACTCTCCCATTATAAGAGGATCTAAAAATCAATGAAAGGAATGGGTGTAGACTCAATCTAGAAATCTCAAGAAAAAGATTCCTTATATTGATCAACTGGAGGGTCTTCAAAAGGTGAAACAATCCGGGTTGCACTTCAATTGTGCACTAACCTTTAATGGTGGTGTACCTTATCCAATGATTGAACCCAAGGACCCAACCAAGATAGTCCATTGGTCAAGATATACCACAAACGAGATCCAAACACATGTAGGGAACCATCATAAAGGCGTCCCGAAACATTTTTCAAAAGAGACCACTAACCGTCCCTACAACACAACTTACTGACCAAACCCAAACCCAAAACACAGTTCAAACAGGAGGGGTTCTTGGACTCAAAACATCCCACAACATCAACATTTTCTAAAAACACATAATATACACCATCCCAAAAAAATCATCAAGAAATCATGTTTTTTTATTTAAAAACATTTATTTGAAAACAAATGGTTCAGCGGTTAGCGCATCCACCAATGGTACCCCATGGGCCTTACACATGCATGTTTCTATGCCACACCAGGAACCCTCCTCATATCCATCCCGACACTCATCCAGTCATGTCATCAACCATCCCTCTTCCCATATAACCCCATGCATGTGGTTTCTCATGAAAATACCAAAGGTTAAAACAACAATTCTTTCCACTTTTCAAAACCAAAATGGTCAACCAACACATCCTTTTTCTCAAAACCGCTAACCACGAGATCAAATTCCAACTCACATCTTACAAAACTTTTCAGAAATGCAGAACCATTTAGAAAATAACTCACTTTCAATATATTCACATCAATTTTAAAACATCTCATCCCATTAAAACACTCTTGGATTGTTTAGAAAACTCTATTGTAAACAATTTTCAAAACCAACTTCAATATAGTTCTTGCTTTCAAAAAAGGTGTAAAAACACCATTTTCCATTTCAAAACAATTCTAAAAATTCAGTTCCACCATTTCATAAATCAATCCATTCCTTATTTATTTGAAAATAATTTCAGAAAAACATTATACTTCTTAAAACCAAGTCCTTTTAAAACCAAAGTTCCAAGATTGCAAAACTATAGTACAAAAAAATCTGAGAGGATACTAGTTTCAGTGTGTGAATTGGAAATATGGTTGGCGGCCATATTCCAATCACTTCACTATCACAGAGAGTGTTCTAGAGAATATCCCCGGCTCCACATGGCATGCCAGGCCCTGTTAGCTCACTGAGACCATTAACCCAACTCTCTTTTCATTTCCCCTAATCATCATTAAACCAAGAAAAACAAAGAACATAGATAAATCCCGACTTCCCCTGGTGACTCGAATCCCGTCATGAGGTGTGGTGATCAGGCACACTACCCATAACCGAACTACAAAGTCCCAACAATTCTAACTCAAATCTATCCCGATTGTTCCCTAAATAACATGACCCAAAGAGTTAACCAGAACCTGCTCTGATACCATTTTGTTACGAACCGAATCTAGTCGCCGCAAAAACCGGCACCCGACCCGACCCGTGGAAAGTCCCGAAGGGCGTTCCCGATCCCGATGGGCTGGCACAAGTTCCCGGGTATCAAAAACTGAAAAATTGGGAATGATTTACCCGAGTTTTTATACCTGAAACATCAAATAAATCCATGAAACCAAATCTGGATTTTTCAAAACGAAACATCTTTTTAATAAATTCAGAACTGAATTGCACAATTTTAAACAATGTTTGAAGATCATTGCAAAGGTACAAACCCAAGAAAAGACATCCCAAGAACCTCAACATGGCAAGAGGCATCTTCCTCAATCCATCTCCACAACACCGCATCATGAATGACCGGTGGAAACCCGAACTGTTGGCACAAAAGTTATACCCAAACCTGCGACAACAAAATAAACAAGTCTACTTACACCCAAGGGTGTAAGTAGGGTGTGATCCAAATCCCAATAGGATACCACCACTAATAGATTCCATATAATAAGCATTTAAAGATAAAAAGCATGCAAGTTTTCAAAAACATGAAAAGCTAGTTATAATTTCTAAAAGCTGCAACTTTGAATAAGAACAGTTTTCAAGTGGGATATTTTAAAGGATTAACACTTTTTAAAATAAACGCCAAAGCTACTGAATTTTCCAGCAAATTTATCGTATGCCGATGGTAAGCACAAAATATCCAGTGAGCACAAGCAATGGAAAATAACCCCTAGGCACTAGCTAGCTGTGGGTCCCAGGTACCTCGTATCTCGGGGAGAGTAACCATCACAAATATTCGTTTTCATGCACGAGCCACTAGTAGGGAACATACCCATAACCTAGTGGTCCCCAATCATCATCATCTTAGTTTAGTTAGAGTTGTAAGTGTCAATCTTGCTAAGTGAAACTGAGGCCAAACCCCACGGGATCACTAGCATACTAGTACATGTCCACCCACCTAGATACCCGGGTTTTCCCATTGTGCTCAAAAATTTTCAACAAGTCAATGAATATACATTTCACATGAAAATATCATTTTCATATCATAAATTCACAAAACAGCCCACATGTATACAACACCTGTCACAAGAGTCCACTTTTCATTCAAATGCATTTTGAAATCAAACCCACACCAAAATAGCCCACAACACTTTTTGCATAACTTTCACAATCCAACACATCCTTTAAAAATTTTATAAAATACCTAAAAATATACTAAACATCACATAACATCCGACTTACATGTTTCCTAAAACCCTTTTTATAAACAAAATCCACTTTTCACTTCGCACTCACAAAAACAGCCCATATAACGTTCACACCTCTTTCACATTTTAGTAAATCCATTAAACATTTTTATAAAACATTTCCAAGAGGATACACATAACATAACAGAACTATTAACATTTAAAATGGTCCATTTGAAAGTATAAACAATCCAAAACAGTTTTCAAATATGGTTTCACATCTTACATAAATCATTAAACCATTCAAAACTTTCATAAAACAATTCTAAAGAGTGTACCAAATCTTTTCACAAAAAAAACTCATTTCAAAACCATATTTCAAGGACAAAATCACACCGATACAAATTCAAAACCGAATTTTCATCCCCAAAAACATTTATTAAACTACCCCCATGTGTTATAAAAACACCTCAAACAATACCACAAAAGATCCACAAGAAAAGCACACGTTTTCAAAATCACTTTCAAGAAGTACAATAAGGCTTTACACCTTAAACCCATTCAAAGAAACCTCTTTAAAACCTAATGGCACACCAATACCCTACCAAATCATAATTTTAATCCCAAACAAGATTTATTAAACCAATTTCATATGTTATAAAACACACCCAAACAATACCCAAAGGGTTGCACATGTAAAACACCTAATTTTTTAAACTAAAATGAAACTATAAAAACAAATTCTTTACCAAATACAAAATAAACAGTTCCCGCACAACCCACAGCATATTATTAAATGCATAATAAGTAATTCAAGAAAACTAACTCATCTAGAAATGATTACACATGGAATCACCTACCTTTTATGCTGAAACCCTCAAAACATGGTGTGAAACATCAACCGCAGCACCGCTGCACATCAAGGAATATAAATCCAGACCTAGACCACCAAAAATTGACCCAAAAGATACCAAATAAGACCATATTTTCGAACCCTATGTTCTGGACATTCTATAAACTCTTGAGATAGGGTGGAAACCCTAAGGAGAAGAGAAGAATTGAAAAGAGAAACATTACCGAAAATAATCTTGAAGAAAACGACCCAAACTCTACCGGAATATGAATTTAAAAATATCCCACCATTCAAGTGAAGTTCGTACAGGGATTATTAGATAATGTATGAATTGGAATGGGGGGGAAAGAGTAATAATTGAGAGAGTTATGATGGAATGAACTTACCTCCTCAAATCTGCCCGATTTTAAAAACCCCAAGAATGTCAGCACCAAATCACGGTGAAATATATCTCCAAAGTGGGGGAAAGGAAATGGGAGCGCACCTGGGCTTCTTAGGATCGAGAGGGAGGTTGAATCACCGAAATATCCATTTTAATGAATAAGATATTAATATATTAATGAAACAATTTAAAACTGGAAAATGGGCCTTCTGGTTGGCCCAATTCTCAAATAAAAACACAAATCCCCCTTTCTTATGGATTTATAAAGGCCCCAAATTTAAATGTGGGGTTACTATATCAGGGGAGAACAATTAGGAGTTGTAATGAGTCAAAAATATTAAAAATTGAAAAAGTTATAAATGAAACAAAATTTATTTTTAAATCTGGAATTGGGCTCGCAGTTTGGCCCAATTCATGAAAACTCACATATTCTCAATAAAACCTTTGGAACCGCCAAAACAAATAATGAGTGGAAAATAAATTTAAAATATCCCTAAAATAGGTTACGTACATGAAATCTACCAAGTAATTGGGGAAGTTAAATCCATCCTCAATTTATATATCTAAATAGTCGATAAAGTAAGTTGGGTCATGGATATACCTCCTCAGCTATTACATATGAAAGACATCATGTATTGATCTAACTTTGTAAATAGAGATGACTGTTACACCACCTCACCAACCCTACATTTTATCTGTAAAGGTCCAATGAATCTAGAGACAGATTTCTTTCCGTTCCAAATGTCCATAATCTACATTAAGGTGATACCCTCATAAACACATGGTCTCCCTCCTCAAACTCTAGAGACCTCTGTTTTTTGTCCACATAGAATTTATAACAGCTCTGTGTAGTCCCCATATGTTCCTTGATGATCCGCACCCTCTCTATAGTATCTCTCACTAACTCTGGGCCCGTGAGTGATGACTCTCCTAGATCAGTCCAATAATGTGGTTACCTATAGGCTTTCCTTTATAAGGACTCGAATAGTTCTATCTTGATGTTGTAATGGTAGATATTTTTTTAAATAAAATCCACTAAGGGTCGTTGATCCTTCGAACTATGGCCAAAATTTAACATGCAAGCCCACAACATGTCCTACAAGATGTGAATGGTCTACTCAGTTGGGCTGTCAGTCTGGGGGTGAAACACCATGCTCAAACACAATTGAGTCCCAAAGTAATCCTATAATCCTCTCTATAATCATGATGTTAATTCAACATCACATTTTGAAACAATTGTTGAGGGAACTCCATCGAGTTGGGTAATCTCCTACACTTACAATCACCCCAAGCTCTCAAGTGAACTCTTCTCTCGAATGGCATGGAAGTGGGATGACATGGTGAGTTAGTATATAATCAACAAGATGGAATTTTGTTCTTTATAAATACATGGTAACCCCATCACAAGGTATATGGATATCCCATCTCAATTACACTCTGGCACATTAATGGTTTGAGCTTAACCTGCTAGAACTTTGTGCCTAGTATTCACTTGGTAACAAGTGATACTTAGAGAGACAATCTCTGAAAAAAAAATCTTCATCCATGGCCACTAGAACTATCACAAAATATCTTGATACATCTTCACCACACTTTAATGTACTTCTATGGTTGAATAATGAAACTCCCCCAGCACCTCTTCTCTCAGCACAAATGGTACCATCATCCATCCTCTAAAAAGAACAACATGCTCCCAACCTTTATAAAATCCATGAGGATAATGTCTAGTTAATATTTTATTATATAGGGTCTCATAGTTTCAATCCCCAAGTTGTGCCTCCCAAAATCACTATAAAATCATAGGGGTAATAACCATTGACTGTAGGTAAGCTACTTCATCCCCATCCCCAAAGGATAACTGTAATGAGGCTAAATGATCTGACACCTTGGACAAGAACTATGTATAATATCTCCAGTAGATAGTATTCCTCTACATTCTCCTTACTAGGAGTATAGAAAATCTCAAAGTCATAGTCCTATAGGAACTATAGACATCACCCATGTCTCAAGTTAAGATCCTTCCAAATGAAGATATATTTGAGCCACTTATGGTAAATGAAGATGATAAACTGATTTCCACTTAGGTTGTGTCACCACATATTTAGGGAAAATACTACTACTTCTATCTCAAAATTTTGGTTTGTATAGTTCTTATCATGTTGTCTCAACTTCTTAGACCAATAAGAAATCTCAACCTTCTTCTACATTAGGACACAACCAAGATCAACCCCTAAGGCATCAATGAACATTGCATACTCAACACCTTCATCCATTAATATCAAGATGGTGGAACTCATCAACCACTACCTAAACTCTTAAAAACACTATTCTATCCTTTCTATCTAAATTAAAGGATTCACATTTTTATTCAAATCTATCAAGGGTGCTACTACTCTTGAGAAATCGGATACAAAAATCTTATAGTACCTTGTCAACCCAAGGAAACTCTTCACCTCAGTAATAATATTTGTTGGCTCCAAAGTTAGCATGTCCTAAACCTTTCCTGGGTCTTCTTTAACTAATACCTATGAGATCAAATGTCCTAAGAAGTTGGCCTCTGGAATCCAAAATTGATACTTCAAGAGATTACAATAAAACAAGTTCTCTTAGATTGTTTCTAGGACCATCCTCAAGTATCTCACATGCTCCTACAAAGATGTAGAGTACACTAGGATATATTTGATTAATACCACCAAAAACTAGTCAAAGAAATTCTAAAATATTTGATTCATGAGTCCCGTTAACACATCTAGGTAATTCATCATGTTTAAGGTCATCAGTAAGTAATCATACTAACCGTAGATACATCTGAATACCTTATTTAGTATCTCCTCATCTTGTACTTATAGTTGGAGATAGCCTATCCTAGGGTCAATCTTTGAGAATCTAAGTTCCCCTCTTAATTGATCGAATAATTAAATTATCGTTAGTAGTGGATACATATTCTTCACGATAACCTATTTCGAGTACTGGTAATCCACACATAAACTCAATCACCTGTACACATTCTTGGAGAAAAACACTAGGGATGTCCAAGGGGAAGCATTGGGTCTCATAAATCCATTCTCCTATAAGTGCTCTAATTGCACCATCATCTCAAAAATCTCTACATGATCCATAAAATATTCCAATGCAGATATCAAGGTTGTCCCAGGGTGCAAGTCAATGTAGAAGTGTAGATCTCGATGGGGAGGTCATCCTAAAATGTCCTCAGGAAACACATCCTTGAACTACACTGCCACCATAGGGAACTGGAATCCAACCGAATCTACTAGTTTAAGAGTCATTCTAGCTAAATGGTGAGTAATCAGATTCACTCTCATATGCTTTATCCTTTTCTACTTTCCCAAGGTTTCCATATCAACCATAAAGGAAAATATCATCCCATAATTGTAGACACATTGTATCCTCCTCCTAAAATATTCAATATGGGCATGAACTACGGAGATCCACTTCGTACCTATGATCTAGTCATGTGGTCTCATAATTACTACAAAGAGATCCAGTAAAAATATCTCACCTCAAAGAGTCATATTAAATTGTCATCAGAAGTGTGAAATCACTTATCCACCTCTTACTGATATCTATAAGTGCAAGGGTCGAACCAAAGTCTCAACCAAAATTTTTATGTCTCAAAATAAATAAGTGGAAAGAAATGAATTACTTTCACCTAAGTATATAAATACTTCAGTTAAGATACAAAATTCATAGATCATACAACATATCATCGCTGGATCCTCAGGGTCATATTCCTCTATACCCTACAGTTGGCCTCATCCCTGACCACCAGCTCCCTGAGCCTGGAATGGACCACTTGGGGTGGTAGAGGTAACTAGTCAAAACTCATACCACCTTTTACTACTCTATTGTCCCCTCTTCCATGTCCAATTCCCTAAATAACACTTTACTCCTTACTTTTTCTCTAACGTGGTGGTATATCAAATATCTCATGATCGGTTATATTATGGGTCAGACAATCTCATGCTAAATGTCCCCAATCATCGCAGGAGAAACACTACATCTACCTTAATTGACTCGATCCATCCTAATATCCCAGAAATGTTGATCCACTATCCTAGGATCACCTCTTAAAGAATCTATCATTCTTAGATCCCTATTCCTACCATCAGCTACCTGATGTTGAGCTCTCAGCTCCTGCGTGACCACTGCCATCACCCACTCTCAGTGCCTACTATTCCAGGAAACCCTTCACCACTGAGGCCTCCTCCAACACTCCAACATAATAGGGAATGAAAATAGATATCATTTAATCCTAGATATATAATTATAATCCCATCTCAAAGGTTTTTTCTTTGAATATTGGATCCCAAAAAATATCCATGGAGTATTACGATAGATCGGTAAACCTCACCGAATACTCTGACACAGTCATACTACCCTAACATAGATGAAGAAGCTCCTGGATTTACACTGATGATAATGTGGATATATAAAACTAATCCTTGAAGAGATAATCTAAATATAACCAATATAGAGATGTCGTATTGTGTGATAGATTCAATAAACTCCACCATCACCCAAAGAATCCCTGAATAAGACCCATTGTGAGGACTTTCATCTAATCTTCAATTGTCTTCACTAGGTGGAAAACCTGAGTGACTACCACTATCCAGTCTTTAACAACCTTGGGGTCTAGATCACCATGAAACATAAAGATTCCCTACCTCTAGAACTCCTACAGTGCACTTAGGGTTCATGCATCCTTTTCCAAAACTTCTAGCATCGACTTCTACTCAATGGGTTGTGGTACAGCTGGTAAACCACCTAGAGTTTCTATCTCTGCTACAAGACCCTATACTAAAGCCTCATAACGTGGAGAATCATCCTCATTATCACTCAATGGAATCATGTTTTCTTGTCTTCAAGAAGTCATACTGAAATAAACAATATATACCATTTTCAAAGAATATATCTGGGGATTTGATTCAATAACGACATTGAAACCATAACTCATTCTTATATATTGTATATACCCTTTCTTCCCTTATAAATAATGTATACATGTACTGAGTTGAAAGGAATGTGATTATATTCTTGGTGTATGGATACATCAGTTTTCACACCAACACTAGAGTCACTGGCCTAAAATATTAAATCAAAACAATTTACACTATTGTTATGGAACCTAAAACTAATCTCATAGGCTCTTGTCCTATGTTTGAACCAACTTCCATGCTACCACTATGGCATGACCCTACCTGATGGGTCCTAAACCACAATTTCCCCAATCCCACCTCCAATATTCTAAGTGCTGGAGACCAGCACCGAGTATGCATATCACACACATGAGAGACATTAACCTATTGTACCTATGTGCACACACAAATCTCCAAGAGCATACAATGTTGAAGTGTAAATCAAATTAAACCAATGCATTCATAAATCAATGATCCCATAATCAAAGGGTGGAAGTAATGTAATGAAAGTGATAGAGAGTCCAAATAAAATCCCAAACAAAAATTTCATAGAGTCTAACCTACTCAGAAGTCAAGGACTACTATCAAATGAAACCATAAAAAAACACCTTGGTCTACCTAAATCGTGACATGATCTGCCAGCTTTCGTTCCTCCTAGGACACCATCAAATGGGTCATCATATGCATAAGATACAACATGTGAGGGAAGATCCCATGTAGGGGAGAGTATAAAAATAACCAGTAGTACACCCTGATAACACTAAACATCATATATCAAGAATATTCATATCAAAAAAATGATATAGAATTAATGAAAAATAAAAAGAACCCAGATATAGTCAGTAAGGACACCATGCCTCCAAGTGGTCATAACCAAACATCCATTCAAAGGATTCGGCATGAATCAATGCTCATTCTTAGAGAACCCACACGATGATCTATGATATCATCAGAGACACTCATCGAAGAGGTCAATATCATGGGTCCCCACCCAATAAATCTCACTAGTATAAGAATACCCAAAAATTTATATAGGGGATCACGCTCAGGACCATTGGGAGACACCACAAACCCAATCTAGATCAAACCGCTATGTAGGGGATCATATACCAATGATACTGTGAACCCTACTAAAATTGACAGCTCTATGGAGGATTAGAACCATTCTCAAAAAGTTCATGTTGATTCCACAAAACCCACATAGGGTATACGGAGAAATGGTATAGGATCACACACTTGTCTCATAGAGGGACACCCCAAACTCTATATAAGACTCATCCTCTAGAATGGATCACAATACAGAGATGTGGACACATCATTGTGTTGTACCCTTGAGGGGATTTACCAAGGTAACACACTCAATCGATACCCAACATAAAGAAACAAAGTTATCCAAACACCCTAAAAGATGGTACATAGTGTGTACTAGAGGTACATGGTGTTTCCATCCAACCCCAGGTTTTCCTGTGAGGTGCTTCCTTACAATACATGTAAACCAAGAAATACACAGCATGTAATTAAGATTAAAAAGTGTGTATAGGTCGCCTGAATACTTGTTCTCGTTGTATTCATGTGCCCATGTATAGTTATAAATGCTCGTTTGCACCTGGATGTGTCTATATATCCTAGTCTACCCATTCTCTTTTTCCCACTGAGATACATGTAGATCTAAAAATATGGGTCACACAACATTTGACAAGTGTCCCATAACATGTGATTTTTTATCTCTATGGAAACCCTAGTGTTATAGAGGTGGTCCCAAAATCCATGTAATTCCAGATTACACACTATGTATCCCTAGATTTTAATATCCCACTAGTTTTTCTTCCACTCCATCCTCAACATATCCACTACTATCGCTCTCACTATAAACCTGGGATTCATGGTCAGTTAACCCATGTTTCCTCTGATCATCGTGATTTAGGCTCAGATCTTCTCAATAACGCACCCTCTATCCATGCCATCACCATTGTGTCTCAAATCGGTAATAACGGGTACCATTGGTCCATTTGAACTACCTCTGATTATCTACTATCATCATCATACCTCAATCGCATCCCAAATCATTAGTTTCACCGGCATTATTGATCTATTGAAATAATGAAGGGTCATCCAATGACCAAATACTAGGTATTCTTTAAACCATTGTCAAAATAAAATACTAATTATGAACAGGAAAAGAAACAGGAGATAAATCCATAAGCCACAATATGTAAGGAACAAACCTCAACCTTTTTTCAATTTTTCTGTCTACCGTTGTCGAAGAAATAGACCAATTAAGAGGGATATACTAGAAAACAAAAATAATAAATCCATCATCAAAAAATATATCATCGATGCATGAATAAATAATTTTTAATGTAATTGATCTACATTCTACTAGGATAAAAACATGATGGAATTTCACAAATGAAATATCCTACAACGAGTTTGGATTGATTGCTAATTAATAATTGTCATGTGTTACCTCCATTGATAATATTCATGAACTCTGATGGTTCAACGATCCTCAATCTGACCACAATCCAATTTCATTGACAACGGTTCTCCAATGGCTTCTCTCTAATAGCTCCACTCAATCTCTAGGTTCTGTGACTAATCCTAGGTATTGATTCATAGACATGTATTTATATGTAATATTTAGTTTCATTATTTTAATTAAAAAATAAAATAAATAAAATTAAATATATTTAATTATTCTACCACAAAGGCACTGAATCCCAACACCTGATACCAACAAAAATTATGTTGTACCTAGGGTAAAACTCATTCTTTGAACTCAAAGGCAGCCTCATATTTCTTATCTTAGAATATATTTATAATTTATTCCACTTTTTTAGGAAAACTACATGTTCCTGATATTAATATATTTAATATTTTAAAAATATTAATTATAGGCTCACTGAGCCTCGGATTTTCATGTCGTCATAGCACCTGGCTTCAGAATTAATCCATATAATATAATAAATTAATACATGGAAAATTCAGATTCATTACATTGTAAACCTAGATACCTATACAATGATTGATTTAGGAAATTATTGACTTAATCATATACAATTTATCTATATGGTGAAAATACTATATAATATATTTCCGTTATCTAATGGTATTTACCTATAAAGTTACTAAATATTTTTTAATACCTGTCTATTTTTCTTGGGTATATCATGTTTTTATTATTGATTGAATTTTGAATATTTTCATTATTTGATTCCATTTGAAAAGTATATGAAACTAATTTTATTTCATTGGTTTATTTATGATATGACGAGGATTTATTTTGGTACACATGTGTATGGATGATGATGGATGGTGTTCTATATCACCCACAAATGAATTTGTTTAATTTTAGGTCTCACAAGCTAAAAAGGATACACATGAGTATTTATACCAAGACAAAGGGTACACAAGAGGATTTATCCCTAGACAAAGGGTATGTGGTAGGATTTATTCCCAGCTAAATGGGTATACGGGAGGTTTTATCCCAAGAGCAAGGGTACATAGGAAGATTATACCAATCCCAAGAAGGTGAAAGGGTGGTTATCCTAAGCCTACTATGTGATGAATGTTTTGGTGGGTAGCCTTTACATATTATTTATATGTTTATCTTCATACTATTCTATTTTTTCACAATCTTGTGTCTATGATTATACTCCATTAATTATGATTAATGTCTCAATATTTCTAACACATTTTACATGGTATATGTTTGTTCATTTGAGATTACATGTCCTTTTAACATGACTTGTATAAAAAAATTATTGTTCCATGTTTTTTTATTAATAAATTTATCTCAAGCCCATGTTTTTAATATGTTTGTGATCTAAACCTTGATGACATGTTGATAAGTTTTTCCATAATGAGTGTTATATCTCACCACTTTTTTATGTTATCCCTTCCCCAGGTTATAAAGATAACTATAAGTTTTTGAATTATTGGATGTGATTCTATAGGATTTTATTTATCAAGAAATGATTGTATATTAAGATGTTTTTGAACCTAATATCTGAGACACTAAACCTTCTTATCCTTGATTCATTAAATTATTTCTGAGATTTATTATCTAAATTGTAAAATTAATGTATTATTTATGTTCTGATTAGGAGATATGGATTCACACTCTCCCAACTCTTGGTGCTCCTACTACCTTCTCTTATCCTCTTAGGGTTTTTAGTGTCTCGTTGACAGTGTTGCCTAGTCTTTCCACTTCCATCTCTTTATTTCTTCTTATATCCTCTCAATAGAAGTGGCTTGCTAGTGTGGTCATCGTATTCTTCTCACCACCCCTCTTTTGGTCTTCTCTATGAATCAGACCCCCATTTTGGGTATGTGTGTGATGGTGCGTAAGATGGATTGGGTCAGCGCATGTGATGGTGTCTAGTGTGGTTCTTCTACTCTACCATCACTGGCCTACCCATCGCATTTGAATCCACTCTAGTAAAGTTTGATTTGGGATCTGGGCCATCTTGGAATGGTACTATAGGAGGGCTGATAGCAGTCTCATATAATGTTATTTCCTCTATTTGGATCATTCTATATTTTTTGGAAGTGGTTCAACGTATGGTTTGGTGTTGTTTTTTGGGGATCGTCTATGTTTCTATGTTATTAGTTCTCTGTTTGGATGAAACAATGTGGTTTCCATATTGTTCCCCTATCGAGGCCTCCCTTTTCTCATCCATGCTCTGACATTCTAGTCATGCACTCTGCTCCCTATTGGTCTAGTGTGTAAGTCATCATGGAGGCATTGGGAGGTGCAAATCGGGTGGTGGTGGGTCTCTGGGAGAGAGAGTGGCCCACTTTTGAATGTTTGTATGGTTTTTTTGTTGTGTTATGATGGTATTTTGGTGGTTATGGTATATTTATTCAGTAGAATATTGAAGATAATAGTGGTTATTGGTGGATGTCATGGTTATATTCCCTAGTTCACAACTCTGGTGATGATGGTTGAAGATTACGAAGGTTCTTTGGTGAGGGTTATGGTGACGATGTTTAGAGTGGTCGACATCATCGATATGATGAAAAATGGTGATGATAAAGGTGTTAGTGATTTCGATGGGCTTAAGATGGTGATGGTTGGCCAACGATGTTATGATGGTGTATCTCGAATAGGACAGGGCAGTAGTTGTGATGGGTGTGTGTCTTGAGGCAGATGCATGAATCATTTTTGATGATAACATAAGATTTGAAATGTGATTTTTCTATTTTTTTTAAGGTGGTAGTGGCGGCACTTTTTTTGCTGTGAATTTGGTTTTTGAATTTTTAATTTAGTATGATGTATTTTGGGTGTCTAAGTAGGGTTGTGCAGATGGATTGTGAAGGTTTTTGTATGGTTTTCAATTACCCAAAAGTGACTTATTATAAAAAAAATGGATTTCGGATATGTTATGTTTATACTAAGTTACTATAGTTGGTCCCAAATTAGGGTTTATTTAGTTTGGATATTATTTTACATATTTTGGAGAATAGTTTAGTTATTTTGAGTATTAGTTTAGAGAAATTTTGTGAAACCCTAATGGATAAGTCTAAGGGATATGTCTAAGTATAGGATAACATCTCAATGTTTTGGTAAAGAGTATATTATATAGTTCTCCAAGAAATTATGTCCCATCATGGATACTAAAAGTGGATGTAGTCTTTGACATAGATGTATCAAAGGGAAATAACCCTGAAAATTGTGTGTTGGGTATGAATATAATCATAAACTTGTGCATGATAAAGTGTCACAACTGTACATTTGGTTTAATACTCCCAGGGGATATGCATTGGTTAATCCATATTATCTTTATAAACCTTTATGAATGACTTAAATACCTATCAACACCAATAATAGAACTAAGTAGGTGATGACCATGGATACCATAGTTTGAAACAAAGATATTCATATGTTAGGATATATATTTCATTTATGTGTTATTTCATCTAGGATCAATGTTTTTATTCTATTCATTAAATAATATTTCATTTCCAAATTTACCTCATTTAAAGTAATGGCTAGATCCCAAAGGAACTAATTCAACAATGGGTATAATGGAAAATGTGGAGATTTTCCTAGAAAACAACCTAATGGTATCGAAAATGGAGTGAAAACCTTAATGAAAATGTTATCCCTACGTGTAAACAATAATGAAAACCATGTGGAACTCCAAAACATTCAAAGGAATGAGAAGCTTGCTATCAGGTTTTTCGTTTTCCAATGACCACAGACCTTTTGTGGGTTTCTTGATCCACTAATTGTTGATTAATAGATCAATACTATAGAAAAGATATTTTCTAGTTATAAAAAGATCATATCATGAAACAAAAATTAGCTTCATATTTTTAATAAGGTGATGTTGATCAATGGGGTGCCCTAATCAAGAGGATGAGGCCAAAGTAAGTAATTGATTCCATAAAATAGAAAGATATTAAAGAGATATTATTCAATAAAAAATTTCCTCAAACTCATTATATAAAAATCAAGAGATAATTCCTTGAGTTGAAGTGAAATAAAGATGAATTTATTAGTGACTATAAATAAAGCATCACAAAACATGCATGTTATGGCTCTTGTTTTATCATTGATCATGAAAGTAAGTTCAATCTTTTCATTAGTGTTTTAAATCTGAGTCCCCAAAAATAATTGGCTATAGGTGATATTTGAGACAATGAAGAGATTGTTTGATGCACACTTAAGGTGGAAATAGAAACTGGAGACATTAATTTTTCTCATGGTTAAGATGGAAAGAATATAAAAATTGATTTCCATAGATATTCAAGTGATAAAAACATAGAGGAGTTAAAATTCATCTTTTTGAAAATAATAATAAAATGGGAAGAAGCATTGAGGGGGATGACTCTAAGGAAAAAGTAAGTGCTTTCAGTATGGAAGAGATGTTCATTGAGCACATGAATTATTAAGATATATAAAAACACAAACTAATTAAATGGATGGAGGGAATTCCCATTTTATTGAAAAACAACCATTCCAATTCTCTAATTTTAAGGAGTATGGTAATTATACAAATAAGTGCATTGAACATATGTTTGATGGAAATAATCAATGTTAACATCTACATAAGCTATAAGAATAAGTAAAATCATATCCAATCACCATTATTGAATAATATTGTGTCAATGAAGTGGATTTTGAAAATTAATCAATGCTTATCCTCAACTACAAATTAATATATGCCTTGTTGTATTCTAATTCTAAAAAATATAGTATATCCAAGATGTTTTCTAAAACCATAAAATAAACACCCTAAAGATTTGATATTATAAGGGGAAAACCTCTCTTATTAATGAATCCAATGTTTTGTTTTATGAAATATCATTCATAAAAGTCTCATTATTTCTCCCTTAGATGAATTCAATGTGGTTTTGGAAATGAATTAGATCTCTCTACATAGAATCCATAATAATAATAAAAATAGGGAAATCACATTTCATATTTCACACAAACCTATGTTCATTTATCAATGAAATAATGGTTTTTATCTCCCTCGTTAAATTAATTATATTGTATGATTTATGATATCTAATCATTAAGGATTTTTAGTTTACATGATTAAAGAAAAAATCAATGATAGATATAATCTAATTATTAGGGAAAAAGATCCATTCTCTATGTTTGTAAAGTTGATATATCTCTATAAATTGTATCTTCAATTACATATATATTTTATATAAACATATCTATTTTCATTTATTATATGATAAATAAAATTTAACAGAGACAATTTATTTATAGGCAGAATGTAATGCCTCAATATTTTACTATATATCTTTATGTTAAATAAATTTAATGTGTTCAATAGTTTTCTCAATTTGAAACACTAAACTAAAATTATTTTCTAAGTATTAGTTGGATATGATCAAAGAAATAAAAAAAATAAAACCTCTAGTAAATAAAAATATATTTAACAGTTAAAATTTATTATATTTAGAGGATATATAATTAATATGATTTAATATTTAAAGTGATATTCCATTCTCAAATAATTGTTTAAATTATTAGCAGATTAAAAACAATCACTTTTAAATGATTATTAATATCATATATTATCTTTAAATATTAACATTTTTTAAATTATAAATATATATGAAACAATATGGAGAAAATATTATGTTTAAGAATTTCATTTTTTAATAAAAGTAGTTTTTATTAATAATTTAATTTTTAATTTAAAATATAAATTTATAGAATTTTAATTTTATAATTTTAAATTAATTTCTTAATTCCAATTGTTAAAATTATACAATGGTTATTTTTATAGATTTCTTTTTAAATAATTAATTTATAGGTGAATAATATAGTTTTTTAAAAATCAAAGCTTTTATGACTACATATTGAAGTAAATATAATATAAAAATTATGGAACATTTTTCATGATAAAATATGTATTTATGAATTAAAAATGTATATTTTTAAATACTATCATGAATTTATAAAAACAATTATTAACAACTTAAGTATTATTTTCTAGTAAAAAATGTATTTGGTCTTTTCATTTAATTAAATATTATTTTATTAAAATTTGGTTTTTTATTACGTTGAAACCCCCATAAAATTTATTTATTTTTTAATAAAAAAAAATTTATCAAGAAAATAAGATTCATTGATAATTTTATCCAATACATAAATTTTATGCTTAAAATACACTTTTCCTAAAAGGGGGTTTTACACGTTATGTGTGTTTAGTTTAAAATTGAATTTTTACATAATTAAAAATTTTACTTGATAAAATGATTTTAATTTTTTAAATAAAAAGTTTCAAATTAGGATAAAATATTAATTTTAAGTCTGGTCATTAAAATTATTTATTAATTTTTTAGATAAATTTCCTCGGAAATAATTTAAAAGGTAAAAATTGATGCACTAAGATTAAATAACCCAAAACATGTTAAAAATTTTTAAAAATTGATGGTTGAGGTGTTTCTAGACCACCTTATCTCCCCTTTATATTTTTTACCATTTTGATCCTTTCACCCTTAAATAGTAAATTTACATTATTGATCATGTAAAGGGTGCTTCCAAACTTTCCCTCCTCTTCACGTATAAAAGGGGATAATTCAACCTCTTAATATTACACCTTTCCAAAATATTTTCTTCATAAATCTGTGTAATTTTGTTCTACCTAGAAACCACTCCCACTTTCTTAAGTCTCTATTCATAATTATATAGCTTAGGTCATCCATTTCTAATGATATTTCTAAGAGAAATCTCAAGCTCTCGATATAAGTATTTCTTTTTTATTAATATTATTATTTTAAACCTTTTTAATCAACTTAATATAATTAAATATTTATAATTAATATAAATATTTGTTATTATATTAAATTAAAAAACCATATTTATTCATTTCCATCCACTAAGAAGAACAAATGAACATCTATAATGTGTACGTGTGAACTACCGCCCCCCGCAAATCAACATCTTTTATATTTCAAAAAATACTCTCATGGATGGAAATAATGATGCAATTGATGAATAATTTTTTTATATAGAATATATTTATGATTGTAAAATGAAAAATTAATATTTAATTTCAATCCCTCTAATTCACTGAATAATAAAAATGTCGGCAAGTGTTTGTGCAGATTACCGCCTCCGGGAACAACATGTTTTATTCTTCTTAACCACAAAACATGAAAAGTACTAAAATTTTAGTTAATGATATATTATTATATTTATAAAATTATTAAGGTTCTCAAATCTTAAATCATACCATGCCTTCATACCCTCTCATTTCCATGAAATTATAACTTTAACTATGTGTTGTGTGGACTACCGCCTCCATGAAGTAACATATCTCATTTTTAATCTAGTTTATTTATTATTTGTTAAAATAACAAAAACAACGATTAATAACCTTAAAATTATATAAATAATATCATTATTATTCTTAGTAATAATAATATCCCAAAATAAACCACTTTCAAAAACACAATCACCCATTAATTATGTTATGTTCATGTTCGGGTCCTTCAAAACACCTATTTGAACAATGCTATAAAATAATATTATAAATGACTATGATAAATAATTTATTGATGATATATGATATAAATAATTAAATTATGAAATTATTGTTTTCAATATTAAAAATAAAATTAAACTCATTAATTAATATATCATTATCTTTTTTTCAATGATCACTAAAGCATGCTTGTTGCCAATTTCATCTACAAGAACTATGAAAAAAATTATAGAATTAAATTATTACTCTATAAAATATCATGAAACATCTATTATAGTACCATTTTGATGTGGTAATTATGAAATATGGGATAATAATGATGAACAATACAGCTATTATGAAACTAGTTTAAAACGATCAAGATAACTCACGGCCAAAATTGAAAGTAAATAATAACTAAATGATATACATAAAGAGAATAATTATAAATGATGTATATAAAAGGTTATATATATATATGAATAAGGCTCTAAAATATTATTTTAAGATGGATATTTTTTATATAGGATATTCAAGCACTTTAGTGGAAGTTATGAATTAAGGTAAGGTATTCTCGGTCTCAATTCCTTCCTTTTGAGACATATTGTATTGTGTGAACCATTTTTCATTTTATATGGTGTTATTTTAATTTAATCACCATGAAACTATTTTAATATTTTTTTCTAATTAATGGGATATTAAAATCAAAACCAAGTTCCTTTATTCATTCATCATTCTATTCAAGTGTGACCAAAGTTTTAAGGGTTTCTTGTCTCAAATTTTCACCCTTTGGGACATATTTCTTATTATACACTATTTTTTTATTAAAATGGTGTCTCTAATACCCCTATAATATTTTTTTATCATTATAAAATCATCATTTATGGTATTATAACTTCAATTTCTTGCACTCTCTCATTAATGGGATTTTGATTTAATTTTTACTCAAGCTGTAAGGTTTCATTTTCGAGCCTCATTTTAAAATTGTGATATCTAAAATTTGAAAACTCATCTAGGTAATTTTAATTTTTTTTCATTCCAATATCTCAATAATTAATATGACCATATATTATCCTTGGTAATATTTTTTCCTCTTTATATTTTTTTAAATATTAATTTTTATAATCATTTTAAGAAATTTGGTTTTTAGCAAAGGTATTTCAAAATATTAAAAATATTTTCCATTTTTTTGAAATCAAATATTCTATTTTCCATTTCATGTTTTCTCTCAAATACCATTATTAATTTCTTAATGACTCTATTATTAGATATTTATTAAATATTAATGTTTTAAAATATATTAAAATTTTTCTTTGCAACATTTTTTTAAAATGACTTTTCAATATAAATTTGTGACTTTGCCTCTTAAACTCTATTTCTTTGAATAAGAAACGAAACTTGTTTTTAAAATGTTTTCACAAGAATAGATTTCCCATCATTTTGTAAATTCTTTCACATTTTTTTAAGATGTAAATTATTTTTCCATTAACATATGAGTTTTAGTTAAAAATGTTTTCATGGAAAAACATTCATTTTCATCATGATTTTCAATTTAAAATTCTACATTTATTCAATAATTATTCTCTATGTACAAATTGATTATTTACCTATGTTTTCACAAATGATAACTATTAAATTTATATATCTAAATTTATCCATAACTTCCTTTTTATTTCCTAATCATTATCAGTTTATACCTTTAATTTTTACTTCCAATGCCTTTCCCATATGAAGAACCTATTTTTTAATTTGATTGAATGGTGTTCACATGGATACCTATAAATTGATTGATTTGTGAAATTATTGATTTAATTGTATACCCTTTATCTATATGATGTAAATACTATATACACGATTATCTTGATTGAATGGTATTTTCTTATAAATTTATTGAATATATTTGAATATCCATTTATTTTCCATGGGTATATATTTTTAAGATCGTTGATGGGATTCTAAATGTTTTCCTTATGTGATTTAATTTTAAAAGGACATGAAACAGATTTTCATTCCTTAGGTTATTTATGATATGATGATGAATTATTTTATATGGAACATGTATATATGGATGATTGTGGGTGATTACCTATATCACCCACCAATGCATTGGTTTAGGTTTATGTCCAATGAGCTCAAAAGGGTACATGGGAGGATTTATCCCAATATAAAGGGTAAACATTATGATTTATCCCAAACCATTGGTTATATGGGAGGATTTATCCCCAACCAATGGTTTAAATAGGAGTATTTATCCGAGTTTAAATGATACATGGTTGGATTATCCCAAACCCAAGAAGGTATACATGTGGTTGGACCAAGAATAATATGTGAGGACTATATTGGTGGGTATCCTTGACATATAGTTTTAATAATTATGTTAATTCCACACTATTATGTCATAATATTTTCCTATGATTATGATACTTGACTCATGTTTAATTCCTCGTGATTTCTCATAATTTTTCAATGGTATATGTTTTTTTATTTGAGATTACATGTCCTTACATCATAACTTATTGACAACAACTATTGTTCCATGCTATTTTTCATAAGAGATTTCAACTATTCACTTGTTTTCTCATATTCTTATGATCTAACCCTTGATGACATATTGATAGGTTCTCCCTTACTGAGAATTTGAGATTTCCCTTTTTTATGATTTATTTTCCCTAGTTTATAAAGATAAGTATAATTTGTAGAAAATCTATAGGGGATTCTAGATGGGTCCGATTATGGAGAAATTATGGTAGATTAATATATTTATGTAGTTAATATCCAATACACTAAACCTTTAGGTCCTCAGGTTATAAGACTATTTGTGATATGTATTATCTAAATCATTAAATTAATTTATTATTTAAGTTAATTATATATTGGTTCTTTTAAGAAAGAGGATGACAAATTCAATCCAAATTATTTTTGGTATATATTAGGTGATTATCCCAATGGGAGAGTCCATTTTTGATATGGGGAGAGTGTCATACCCACTAAGTATAATCTTACTTCATACACAACAAATAGATCTAGTCACAATTAGTTTCAAGAGGACCATGTAAGGGTAGTAGAGGCCCATATAAAGGGAAAATAGGCTAAAACCTATCCATTACGGATAATTAAATAAGGTAAAGGGACAATGAAAATTTTTTAAAGTTATTTAACCTTTATTTCCATCACTTACACCAAATAACACTCTGGTTTTTGATAATTGTGTGTCATGAATTTTCTTCTAATATGATGCACCCATCGATGGTATTGATGATCCTAGTGGTGACTATGGTGATGCCTTATCTCGTGGTGATTATAATGAATATGTAGAAAGTAATGATTCTAGTGAGGAAGTTTGTAATTATAGTGAATACAGTGATATCCATGATGGTGATACTGGTCATGAAAGAGATTTCAATCTTTTGTATTTATAAAAAAATATTAATGAACCAACTATGTGGATTGTGTTTAATGATTGAAACTGATTTTATATTTATTTTCATTTGTTATTTAAATTATTAACTATTTAAAGGTTAATTATAAAAAAATTATTAAATGTGTATTATGAATAGTTGAAAATATAAATTTTTCTATATCTTGTGATATATTTTTTGAATATTTCATGAGGTGCTTTTGAAAGTTGGTCAGAATCTGGTTGTATGGTATATAATATCCCTCCCCTCCTAACTGGCTTTATAAGTGATGGAGAGGTTACTGGCCTTAGGTGACATCCCCAAGAAAAAAAGTCTAGAAATAAATACCAAGGTATTAGGAAAAAATTTGGGGGGTTATTTTCCCTTTAAATATAAAATAACCTATAGATAATAAATAATATACATTCAATCCTTGTTTGTGATGTATGAGTAGAAATAATACATCCCAAAGTAAAATAAACTAACAAAAAAGAAATTTCAAAGTGATAATATAAACATGAAGAAAAGTCCTACAAAACAATTGATCTTAATACTCAAGACATAAAAATACACTAATCTAAATACCACTAAAATAAGAATCAAGATCTAACTCCTCTTATGAAGCACAAGTTATCATGAATAATTAATAGAGAATTAAGATACATTACCTTCTCATTATCCTGGTAGATGACATCTACAAACAAACTAAAGTTCCCAAGCAGGGGGTGAGTACATACTTAGTTTGATTTCCCCAAAATACTTTTCATCTTAGGCCACTTGGAAAAGAACTAGTTAGCACATTTATGATAAATAGTTTAAAGAAAATAGTTGAAGCAGTTTATATCAAAACCATAAGCAGTTCAATGGAAAACAAGAAATAAAATATTCCAGTCATTTCCTATATATTTTCTAAACCCATTACCATGTTTTCACACACACACACACCCATACACACATTCATTCTAAGGTACAATTTCATACTCATAAGTGGTTTCTCTTCAATCCACCAAGTCATCACAAACTGAAAAATATACATGTACCAAAATGACACACACCCCTTTCTTATGGTCATGTCCACAAATGAAATCACACCAACCATGTATTTCTAATTCCATTTCCAATCCTATTTCCTGAAAAATAAAATTATTTATTGAAAATATTTTGTCAAATAAAATTCATGCATCAAAACAATAAAATAATTTTAAAAATATAATTTTAAAATTAAAAACATAGAGTTTTCTTAAAACCATCTAATGTCCCAAAATTCGGAATAAATATCAATAAAGGGATTTCCTTAAAGAATCAAATAACATTTTCAAAAAAATCAACTGAAACATTTTATCAAAACTGACCCTTAATTTTCTAGAATAGATTATGTGATATAGAATCCACCTACCTCTAAATGGATGGTGAAAATGAATAATTGTACAAAGATATTTTCGATCCCACCTTGGATCATATTTGTTTTAATATATTCAATCATATATCATTAAAAAATTTATTATAGAACATATATCTATCCATAATAGACTATATCTATGGTTCTGGGAGATATGAGAAGAGTATATCAACGAAGAACAAGGAAGAATAAAGACTTACCAAAACAATATGAATCTACAATGCACTTTGATTTTCCAAAAGAGGACTATAGGTCAAAGGGAATTTACAAAGGATACTTGGGAGGAATGGTAGTTCAAGAAACATGGATATTAGGGAATTAATGAATATTTTGGACCTTAATTCTGATTAAAACAAAAAAATGAGGTTCTAATTATACATCACATGGTTAGGTCACATGGTTTTTCAATCATTGGAAATTCCACTAGATAAGACAAGTAGCTTCATGTTTTGGAATAGTTTAGATTACTATGTGTAAACCATGAAATTCTATTATCTCAAGCCCACACCTTTCATGGTTGGCTCACATGGTTAGACAAATCATGCACCAACTAGGTATTTCCGTCTATTTTCCTTTACATATTTTCCCATGGGAACTCACATGGTTTGGAAAAAAACATGTGCCAATTGTGGTCCTACCTAATAACACCCAAAACATGTTTTATGGTTTCCTGGCGGTGGTTAATGGGTTATACTAACCATAAACCTCCAAAAATGCATCCAAAACAATAAAAAACCTCCTTGATCATCCTAAAACTTAACCTAATAATTATATAAACTAAAAATACATAAAATAAGGGTAAAGTACCTAAATCCTAGGGAATCACATTCTCCCCACCATTTTTCATTCCATCCTCATAATGTAGAAAACTAACATTGTTTTAGAAAAGACCGGGCCATTTTTCTAAAATTTACTATTCACACACTCATGTTTCTTCCTAAATTTGACCATGTTCCCATAAAACCCATAAAAATCTGATGTTTTTCACATGAAAGAGAATCAATTTCCAATCAAAAATCTGTATTATCATAAGAATCAATATAGAATCTGGTTCAATATAATCATGGTCCCATTTAATCACATGGTTAGGATAATTTTGGCACTTATTAAATTAAGATACATGTAACAAATTATGCACCAAACTGATCCTTGGTAGTAATTCCAATAGATATTCCACTTCACACACTTGTTCAAGTATATCAAAAGGAATAATTTACCAAGGATAACGCTTTCCTTTCTTACCAAAGAAATTATTTCTAGGACTTCGAGTGATTCTCAAGAAAATATAATCACCCACCTCAAAAAAATGGTCTACGACGATGATTCGTATACAATTTATAATGATATGGATTCATTTACATTATATTTTTATAATTTAAATATTCTATATTTCCTCATGCACAAGGCTTACTACAATGAGTGATGTATCACCTATTCCTCCCCCTCCTCTTTGTCTTGAGAAGTGAAAGAGATAGAGCTATCCATGGGTGGAATCCCCCAAACACCAAAGGCTATAAATAAATTCCATGGGGCTAAGAAAAATATTGGGGTATTATTTTCCCTTTAAAGATAAAATAACTTATCTTCAATTAACAATAAACATTTAATCCTCTTGTGTGATGCATGAGTAGAAATAATACTTCCCAAAGTAAAAAACCATCAAAAAAAATATCAGACTGGAAATATAAACCTAAAAAAATATCCTACAAAATAATAGATCACAAGACTAAATATATTAGAAGACCTACATCTAGTTACCAATTAAACCATCTCCAAGTTCCAACTCCTCATTCCATGCACAAGTTATCACGAACCATCACTAGGGAAGTAAGATGTCTTTCATTTCCCTGTAACCTAGTAGATGAAATCTTCAAACACATTGATATTACCAATATAGGGGTGAGTATAAAGTCAACAGTATTTCTCCAATGACTTACCAAATCATGCCACTAGAGAAATAAATGGTTATCACATGAATATAAAATATTTTAAATAAAAAAATCTCAATTAGTTTATATCAAAACCATAAGTTGTTCCATGAAAAAAAATTCTTTCAATCATTTAACACGTATTTGAAATAACCATTATTATATTTCCAATGACACATACATGTATTTCAAGTGATATTTCCATATTAATGAGTGGTTTCTCATTGATCCACCAAGTCATCACAATGTGACCAATATAAAAGTAACATAAGGGAACATACCACTTTCTCAAGGTTACATCCACAAAAGAACTCATGAAAACAATGTATACCAAATTTAATTTCCTGTAAAATAAAATTCTTTCATAAATAATTTCAACAAATATCTTGTGTTTGTCAAAACAATACCATAATTTTAAAAGTATGATTTTAAAATTACAAAAAAAAAGTTTGTTGTATGAAAGCCATCCAATTTCCAAAAATTATGAATCCATAACCAAAAATATATTTCCTTGAAGAATCAAACATGGTTTTTAAAATAGTTTTAATAAAAAACATTTAATAAAAATTAATCCTTCAAGAATAAGAAAGGTGGAGATTAGATAGAATCCATCTACATCTAAATGGATTTAAAAAATTAATAATGATATTAATATCTTCTAGATCTATCCTCGGATCTTCTTTACATAAATAGAGTTAATCATAACTCATTAAGAGTCACATATTTATACATAGATCTATCCATAACAGACAAGATATTTGGTTTTGGTAGAGAGGAGAAGAATAAATATGAGAAGGAATGGAAATAATAAAAACTTACCAATGAATTCAGATCTCCAATGCACACTAATTTTCCAAAATATGACTCCTAATCAAATGGAATTTCTAAAGGATCCTTGTACGGAAAATAAAGTCAAGACCCTTGGAGATTAGGGTACTAATATAGTTTTAGGGCCTTAATTCATATTAAAAATATAATTTTTTGGTGCCAATTATATGTTGAATGGTTAAGTATAATGGTTTCTCAAACTGTGCACCAACCATGCATGTGCTCCTAGAAAAGAGAAGCATCCACACTGTTTGAAACAATATGTGCCAACTATATGGTATTACTATATCAAGCCAACACCCTACATGGTTGGATAGAATAGTTATACAAACCATGAACCAACCATTCTTTTCCCTCTATTTTTATTCACACAGTTTTCCCTGGGCACTCGCACGTTTTTTCCAAACCATGCATCAACTTTGCACATTCCATTTAACCCCCAAAACATTTCTCATGGTTTTCTAGAGGCGGTGAGTGATTTTTACTATCCATGCACATCCATAAACCCTTCCAAAGCTTGCCAGACCCTCCCTGGACTTCCAAAAACTTAAACCAAATACTATATAAGATCAAAATATATAAAAAATGGTTAAGTACATAAAATCAGGGGTGTCACTTAACAGATTTTATAAACCATTTGTGAAACCAAAATCAGACCCCCTATATACCAATAGTTTTCATAAAACTATTGTTATAAAGGTATCTTGTTGTCCAATATACCGATAGTTTTGGGAACTACTGGTATAGGCTATATCAATGGTTATTAAACCTATACAAATGATTTATAACCATTGGTATTGCTTTTATTTTTTCAATAGTGTGTAATTAAATTATTTACCGACACCCACATGACATGTTATGATTATCATGACTAAACCTTGTGTGGTCTACCAAGGATACAAAATGTGTATTTTTTAGTTACCCAACATGAATATGTGTCTATAAAATATAATATTTGGCACCAATGGATGGGATATTCAATAATTTTACATCTATTATTGGTAATATTATTTCATAAAAATGTGTTATCATGCCTTTTGTTTTAAATAAATAAAAACTAGAAATTAAATCTCTCTTACTAGAATATAATTCAATAAAAAAATAATTATAAATTATAATGTAACAAATTTGATACCACTTGAAGGTTATAGGGTGTCGAGGTAGTGTTTTGTCATTACCAAATTATTTTTTCATCTGTTTCAATGGATAAATCTAATGAACTTGAGAAATGAAAACCAGGAATCTTCATAGAGAGGATATTTTTACATTTAATTTATAATTAATTTAAAACAATAATTAACTCATCATGATAATTATTTTGATCACTGGTCAATTAAATTTATGATCTCATAGGCTCATCATTTTGAAGGATAATCCAAAAAAGGATCCCTCTAGTTTTTTCCACACATGCTTCACAATCCTTGAAATATCATTATCAGTATTCCAGCTGCTAGCGAAGAATAACCATGTGATTTATGTCATCCACAATTGATCAAAATAAGTAATCCCTTGAGATTAAGATAAATCTATTCTATTCTCTCACATTTTTTGATAGGGAGGTGGAGGAGGATTATCTCTTAGTATTTATAGGGTTCTAGTACTATAAGATAATTCTCTTAGGAGAATTCATTACACACAGTAATCTTTATATCTCTAGAAATGATATAAATTGTATTATGTACTTAGGTTCAATTGATAATTTCATAATCTCACTCAATATAATTATAATATTTTAATTAAACCCCATGTCTTCAAATAAAAATATTATTATTATTATACTCTCATGTCATTTTCTAAACTAGTGGATTAATATTTTGTCTCATTCAGTCCATTTAACTTGTCATGTTAATCGTCATCATCATTTATCTAGCTTTAAATAATAAAATAAACATTATATCATTTATTAAATAAAGAAGTAAATATAATATTCACCACACTTGTGAATAAATACTAATTTAATATTAAATTAACTAAACAATTATTTATATTAATCTATTCACTAAACCAATGAATGAATATTTATTTATTACATAGTGAATAATAAACAAGCGATTACTTAATATTACATATACTTGGTCATGAACAAATATTTATTTAAATTTATACTCATATATATTCTAATCTTTAATAACTAGTTATTGAGTTTATCGGATCAACTTATCTTGAATAATTATTGTTCCACAATCTAAGAATAAAGTTTATTCTCACTATTAAATTAAAATAGATTTTAACTAGGATTCCATGTACACTTAGTTTGTGGTCTTCTTGGCCTCTTTCTTAGTGTAATTTGGTGAACATTCCTAAATTAAAATATCGGTATCTTTTTACACATAAAGGAGTTCATAGATAAAGAAGATAATTTTTTAATGACTACAACCTTCTATGAATTCATATTGTGTAATATATTCTCTCTATCTCAATATCACATAAATAGGTTTTCATTCTTGTGTTATCAATCTATATACATTATTTTTTTCTATCTAAAATGAACTCGTTAATGAACTATTATGGTCATGTATTTAATTAGATAGTTTCATTTCAATCAAAGGGTCAATGATATCATCTTCTATTTACTCATAAGGGATAAATCCTTTATAGTATTATTTAATTAATTTCATATCACTTATTACACACACAACGTATTGTAATTTACAGTAAGCATATGTTATCATAGTTTTCAACCATATATCAAATATGTGATTCTTGAAATAAATTAATAATAATCTCAATCATAAGGATTTTTACACACATTGACAGATATGAATATATAACGACACATAAAACATGTGGAATTCATATAACCAAGTCTTTCCTCATATCCTATATTATATTAGATTATAAGACGAAAACTTCATATGAATAAGTCTCAGCCAATTTTTACTCTTAATCTCCTGATATTCAAACATCATCTGTGTACTATTAAATATATTTCATCTTGGCCATAGGATATATGATTCCGAATACTGTCATGGAATTTCAAGGTTCTTATAATAGTTAATAACTACTATAACCTTTCTATATGATAGACACTCTTTGGACACATTAATATTATAAAATATAATACTCATCATGTGATAAGATATTAATTATTATCCATATTATGATAATTAAAAATACAAAGTCATTTGGTTCTAGAGAAACGACTCCAACATGGTTTACTTATGGAATAGTGAAAGATGTGATAGAATGGTACTTACCCCATCAAACTTATTATCTAACTAATTCATATAATCTTAAATTTGTACCTTCTGGACTCCATTAGTAGGACTCTTGGACCTTAAACCAGACTGTTTAGTTATTTTTACAATAGTTTCCATGAGAATCATTTCCATGTCAAAATTCTAGTCTACTAGAGAACCAACTACAACTATATCAAACATAATATGATTCAAAAGGATTATTTCTTAATAAAAAAATTATATTAGTAATAAATAACTTATTTGGTGGTTAGGTAAGCTTTATATATAATATTTTAAAGTATTCTCATTATTTGTGAGTTTATTTCCCATGAGATTGTCTAATTCATTAAATTGATTTTTTATTGTTACTATTTGCAAGGATGAAAATTATTTTTCAATAAAAATACATTTCATTGACACCAAACATCTAATTGGGTTTTTACATGATATAGTCACTTCTTTTTAGTGTATTCTTTAGAAAAAGTAAACGTTCTTAATTTTATAAGATATTTGGACACTAGCATGTTTTTAAATGACAACAATATACTATATAATTATTTAAGTGATTATATATGACATATTCAACTTATCTAAGGAATTTCTATAATAGGTAAATTAAACCATATTTAATTTTTAAATCAGTTGTTTCACTAGGAATTTTTATATATATAGGTTGATACTCAACATTGGGTGAAGCTAACTTCCATATACTATTATTATTTTTAGCCATGTAATATAAATTAATTTTTTTGTTCAACATTAATTTGAGAAGTATAAGGGTCCAGTGTAAAATTTATGGTTTATGTGTCCCCATTCTGGTGGTTGATCCACATGGATCAATGTCATTGACATCAAATCCTCCCCATATTGACTTCAATGTGTGGTAGATCTCCCAAAGAATAACATGTAAAAATATTTCATATAAATAAAATAATTTAAAGAACAATTTTATATAGAAAAATAAAAAATAAAAAAAATAAAACTAATATTTAAATAGATCATAAATAACTCATTAAAATTACAGACTCTAAATGTTAGCACAGCACGATAATGGAACTAAAATTTAAATACACTAAAAATATGAATCAAATTTATTTGGTATATAAATGATAATATATAATAAAGGGTAGAACCTAGTTCATATATCAAGGTTCAATGAAGTTTTTGAGTATAAATTTTAAACAGTTTCAATTTATGAAACTATAAGTGGGAGGGGGTGGTAGTATTTCAAAATTTTAAAAAAAATGAAAGAATTTTCTCTTAATGTGTGATATTGGTATAATATAATTTTGTTCAAGATATATATATAGAAAAGTTAATTAAAATTTGATTACACATTTGGAAATGTTACTTTTTATAATAAATTCATTTGTTTTATTATAAATCCTTGATTGCGGTTTAATCGGAATCTTGATCATCCTCTCTCCCTTTTAAAAAAATCTCTTAGACATGAACCTCGGTGTATCTACAATTTAGCTAAGCCCCGTACCATATAAAAGGTTATAGGGATTCAAATTTACATTGAGTTCTCAAGTGTAAAAAATGAAAGAGAATACTTTTTAACTATTTATGCTATATAAGTTTTCCAAATCAATATATCATAGTTTATTTGTTATAAAGAATAATAAATTTTTTTATCTTACTAAAAAAACACCAATTAGAATATAAATTTAGGTATAAATACATAAAATGTTATCAAAACAGATATATAATAAACCAAAAGAAATTACGGTTCTGAAACTCATTAACAAAGTGTATAAATTCCTTTTAATGGACTTATAAAATTTATCATTACATGGAGATAGGGTGGTGGATCAATTAGAACTATATCTTCATCTATGATCCCCATATAAGTATAAATAGATAAAAAACATCTTTGATGAATAAAATATCCCCAACCTCTCTCAAATATTATAGTGTTCCCTCCTTATCTAAACCATTAAAATGAGGTATTTTTTCTTCATAGATTTTACAATTACACATAGGAAATGATTTTGGATAAGTAAACATAATCATAATTATTTATAAAAAAAAAAAAAAATCCATGATTTACTATATCCTCATAAATGTTTTTTGAAACTAAATTTCTTGAATGGGAAATATTTTCAAAATAGAAGTATGTAATATAGAATATTAATTGTTTCTGGTGTCAAAATAGGTTCACTATGTGTCCTATAAATGGATTAAATTTGATTAAGTATCTTATAAATAGATTTATTACACATTTTTAGGATTTCACCCACCAAGTTTAATCCATATTTGATGGATGAAACATTTAGATTATCAATTTTAGACCACTAGTGTACTTAGAATTTTGTAAAATTTAATTCATTTTACTCTAATTTCTTCATGAGATTTCCAAATCACCTTTTACTATAAATGAAACACTAAAACATATGAAATTATTTCATTTTAAAATCAATTATTCTAAATTAAATAAATTAAAAAGGAAGTGAAATTTATTTTTTTGTAAAATTAAGCACAAAAATAGTTTATAAAATCAATATAAGGGTGGAATAAGAAAAATAAATCATGATGTGATCAACACCACACCATTAAATGATCATTATTATATTGATTTATAGTATTAAATTTTAAACCATGTCTGAAAATATTCTATATACCATTCATTCACTTACATTTCCCTCAATCTTCACTATTCATTATCCTGAGGAAAAAATAATTATTTATTTGAATATTTTATTTTAGAAACACCCTACTCATTGAAATATAAATAAAAAATTCAATAGACATTCGAAAATAAATAATGATATATTCTTACAATAGTGGAGTACTTACTCTATTGGAAACTAAGACATATAAAGGTGGTCAGGGTTTCTATACAAAAAACATTTAAAACCTCTTATATTATAAGAAATCTCATTAAATACTTCTTATATGTATATTTTCCACATTTGGTATATTCTAGTCTTTCTAGAACACAATCATCTGAAGGAATAGTCATATAATAGAGGGGTCCTAAGGAAATGGGTTCATAGTCTTATCTTAGATCATGTATTTTCAAACCTTTATATATTCTTCTAAATATTTTTTTCATTATAATAAAATAAAATTGGGATTATAAATATTATTTAATTAAATTTTGAGAATTAAATATGGATTATTTTCCCATTATTAAACCTTCAAAACCTAATTTATATCAGGGATTATTTGTACCACCTTTATTTGTGATACTTTTTAATTTCAATCGTCGCCACTCTGTTGGGTCCAAGTTGGATGGAAGTGGTTATTTGATACTGGAGGAATCTTGTGTTGTTTGTTTTATATATTTTTGTCATTATGAAAAATAAAACTCACTTTTTAAGATTTGGTGATCAAATAAAATGGGTTCCAGACTCAAAAGATCTGAAGCATTCTTGATAAGAAATTCCATCAGTTCTGGTTTTTTGTTCTAGAGATGTTTTCTGGGTGAAGATATTTTTGTACTCACATTATATCTAGAATAAAGTTTTCAATCCGGGTGAGAAGTTATACTGGAGTCTGAATTTTTTTCAAAGGTATTTGATACTGAATCTTATGATGCTTTGATGTTCGGTTAGATCTCAAATATCACAAGTCTTCTAAAAACCTATGATCAAAGATTTGTGAAAAAAGGGGGAGAAGATGTGTATGGTTCAATAATTTAGATGATACTTTTCTAATATTAATGTTCCCAACACCATGATGAAATTATGATATAAGAAAGAGTTTTTTAAATAAAATTGGATATGAATTCTTCCAGTCAAATTTAAGTGGTGTGAGAATTGTAGAATGAAAATTTTTTCTAAATAAAAGGAAGTTTTGAATCTACAACAATCATAAGTTTTGTTGAAGTTTTTATCAACCAATCCATTAGACTGACCGATTCATCAGAATGTCGGATCCACTGAACAAACCAATTCATAAGGATTAATCAACAGTTTTAGGGAATTTAGAATAAATAAGTCATTTCTAACATTGATCCATTGAACATGGTGTTCCATGATATATTAGAGGGGTTCTAACATCGATCCATCAAACACAATTTTAGTATCAAATTGGAATTGGATGCAGAGGTCTATCATAGGAATAATGGTTAATAAATCCAGAGTTTTTGGGACTGATTAATTAGAAGTGTGACAATGCCCGATCCATCAAAAGAGATCAGATACTGATCAATCTAATGGTGTTCAACCACGCAGTCAACCATTTTCTTCATAATGAAAATTCAGGTTTTTTTGTTTTTAGTACATCAATAGAAATGATAATTCATTATTTTTTTTCATGTGGTTATAGATTTATCATACAGTCATTAAAATATATGCATTACATGCGCAACATAGTCTGATCCATCATACACACGCTAACATCGATATTTCATCAGACACTAGAATCCATATGATGTAGAATCATTGGTCTAAGTTTTTGTTGAACAAATTATGAAAAGTATAATTGTTTTGAAGATATTTTTTGAACAATTATCAAGGTATTAATATAATATTTATAATTTTAAATTATTTTTATGAAAATAAACAAAATTATAATGAATTTGTAATTGTGTTTCTAAAAGAACAATTTTAATGTTTCAGTACATGGCATCGGAATGATGAGTCTTTAATTTTTCATATGTTTCATCATAATGAATAAATGTATTAGTAGGAAATGTTGTGTCATACTCAATAGTCATTTATAAGTTGTTAGAATTTTGAAGTTGTGAGAAGATTTTAGAAATTTCAAGAAGAACCCAAAAGGGTTAAGAAGCACATAAATGGTTAGAGATGAATTAGCAATGGAAATAAAATGTCAGGTTTCTAGAATATTCTTAAGTGGGAAAATAGAATAGTTTTCCTTCCCATTACAATCCTAGAACACATATAAATACAAGGAAGTACAATCTAATTTCTTATGATGAAGATATTTTTTGTGTGTTGGAAAGAGTTATAGAACAGAAGAAAATTTTCTGTACATAGTTCACTTGAAGAAATTTTTCAAAGAGAAGAAGTGTAAGCAAGGGGTTACCATATCAAACCAATACATTAAACTAAATTTATTGGGAATGAAATAAGTATTAAAGAATTATTTCTAAATTATAATTTCTAATTTTTTTTCTCAGATAAATAATCAAACTAGGAAATCATACTGAGACATCGAAAAGAGTTTTCATACAAATTCCATATAATTTTTTTCTACCTGCTGCTCGATAGGAAACTGAAGAATTATGTTTTAAAATTTATAAAAGGGGATGTTTTGTAAGTAGAATGGTGACATGTTTTAAACCAACTGGTGAAGTAATCTTATCTTGTTAAAAAATATTATATAAATAATTCTTCCTTGAGAAGTACGTGAACTATTATATTAATCATAGTGCTATATAAGTGTAAGAGTATTTCCTGAATATTGTATCCACACAAAAGGATTGTTTTATACTATTTTCTGTTGTATTGGATTATTTACAAACAATTTCATGGACTAGATACTCTTATTGAGTAGTGAAACTTGTAAATACTTGTGTTCCTATGGATGTGTAAATGTTTTGTTTTCAAAAAAGTGATCATTCCTTAACAATAGGTGAAGGTTGTTAGATAAAAAAGATAGAATAAAATAAAACATGTCATTGATTCACCCACTATGCCTCTCAGTGATACATTGATCCTAGTTGGGCTTTATCAATTGGCATCAGAGTGAATGTTCCTTTCATTTACTCTTTGTAGAAGTTTTTTAATAAAATTTGTTATGGAGAATTTGAATTGTGTGAATAGTAAGGGTATTCTAGTCTTTTATTGAAATAATTATCATATCTAAAAAGATATAATGTTTCCTTATCCTAATTATCATGGGTATGATATTTTGGAAGCTTCTACATATCGATTTCTTCCTCTTAATGAAAATGTTCCTCTAACATCTTTGGATTAGAAGAATCTAGAGAATGATGAAAGAGAAAATAATATTTTAATCTCATCACTTTCTAAAAGTGAATTTCTTAGACTGAAGGGAGTTACTACTATTAAAGATATATGAGAGAAGCTGAAAAAAATTTATGAATTTAATATAAAGGTGAAGAAGTAAAAGTTACAAATCTGGAGGCTGAAGTATGAAGATATTAAAATGGGTGAGTTTGAAACTTTTTGTGACTTATTTACAAGGATTAATGATATTGTTAGCACCATATATGACTTTTTTAGTAGTATAATTATTTATCTTTTGTTGAAAATATCTTGATAATTATTATTGAAAATTTTTAAGCCAGAGTTTCATATTTGGAATATAGAGATCCTAAAACTATATCTTTGGATAACCATCATATTAATCCCATTACTTATGAAATGATAAGGTAGAAATTTATTAAATGGGAAGAAAATGTTTGTTAATTAATGTCCTTCAATGATGATAATGAAGGAATGTATATAATTATTATTGAAGAAACAAAATTGGTGACTCCAAATTCAAAAATGAAGTTAGTGACAATCTTGATGAATTCTTATCCTTGTTTTATAATAATGTGAAAAGAGTTGAATGAATGTACTAAGGGAAGATACCCCAAAAATATTTTGAATTTGGAGCTGTTATTAAATTTTTTGGTAATTTTCATTAAAGAAATAATGAATATTAAAGCGATGAAGATGATAAAATCTCAAAAAGATCTTGGAAGAAATAGGGTGATAATTCTAAATCTTATTCTAAGGAAAAAGATAAAAAAAATTCTAAATCCAAAAGGAGAATATTTTAATCTAATAATAATGAAGATGAAGAGAGTGAAATGGAAGCTGAAATTTTACTAAAGATTTTGGAGAATATACATTTATATTAGTAGTTAAATATGAAGAGTTTAAAAGTAGTCGTTCTGAAAAATAATAGACTAAGTTATAATTTCATCTAAAGTGAGAGTTGAAATAATGTCTCAAAAATATTGTAATACTAGAAATATAAATCAATAAGTTGAAGAAGTAAAGTTAAAAATTAAAAAATCAGAAAATTATTCCTACATAAAAGGTCAACTTGATAGAAAATTTTGATTTTATGAAGAATCCCCTTGAAAAAAAATAATTAAAATGAGCATATTTATGTAATGTAGAAATAAAATGATGAAGAGTTAGAACTTCTTCAAAAAAGTTTTCTAAAGCTAAGCAGGGAGTAACACGTTTTATGAAATATATCTATAACATTGGTGAATTTTCTATAAAGGGTAAACCATATAAGGATCTATAGAAATTTCCTACAAAGGTTGAAAAGAAAATTGAGAATGTTCCTTAGAAGAAGAAGGCTGAGAAAATAGTGTACGATGAAAAATACAACAAAGATAGAAATTCAAAATTTTATAAATTTTTTGGGCCCAAAAAAATTTTTTCTACCATTTCTGAATCTAATAAATTGGGAAATAAATACAAATTGAAGAATAATATTCCATGTGATAACAGAAATTGTCTATCACAACAAATTTCTGATGTGAAAATTAAGAATGTTGCTGGAAAACATAGTCACAACTCTGGTCCGTATGGAATTTAAAGAAGTATATACTTATTCTATGTTCACGTTAGGTATTGTACTGGATTTATTCATTTGTAAAATATGTTTCAATTTAAACTGAAAAATTACAATTCTCCCATGAGTTACCAAAATAAAATTTTTAGGGTGATTCAATCATATCAAAGAAATAATTCTGAGAAAGATGTTTTGAATATTTAGAATTGATTACAACATTTGGAAATTATTTCTATAAGAAGTGAACAACCTAGAAATATTGTAAATGAGTGTCTTATTTTGTATCCTAATGAAAAATATGTTTATAAAAATTCTCATAAATATGATGTGAGGAAATATAACTAAAATGAAAAAGCTCTTGTTGTTGAAACTGTTATCAATGCTACAAAAGGAGAACGACCAAAAATTTTGGATAGTTGATTTTCATACTATATGATAGAAGGTTTTAAATTGTTGAAAGATGATAAGTATTTCAAAGATGGAATAGTGACATTTAGAAATAATGAACCCATTAGAATAAAAGGTATTGGATTTGATATTAATGGTGAAGAAAATTTGAAATCCTAGAATGTTTTTTTTGTTGATGGGTTGAAACATAATCTATTTAGTTTTTCTTCAATTTCTTATGAAGTTAAAAAATTTGTTTTTAGAAAATATGGTTTTTTTTGTAAAAATGGGAGAATATGGAAAAGTTGTTACAAAAGTACAACACTCAAAAGGAAAATTGTTTCAAGTTGTTAAAGTACATAATTCATGTCACTTATACACGATGGAAGAAATTTTTTTGTGAAATAAAATTTTGGGAAATATTTGTCCGAGAATCTTAAGTATGTAATCAAAGTGAGGCAGTGCCTATGGTATTCCTGGTATGTTAAGAAGAAGATATTGGTGTTGTAAAATATTCCATAAATGGATGATTAAAAATATTGTGCATAAGAAAGTTTATATTCATTCAATGCAACCCCTGGAACTTTTTTATTCTTCTATTTGTAGGTCAATGAGAAAACAATCAACTTTCGGGGATAAGTAAATCATTTTTTCATTGATTTTTTTACTCGCATTACTTGTGTTATTTATTTGAAACATAAATTGGAATATCTAAATATGTTTAAGATCTTTAAGAGAAGAGATGATACGGAATATGGGTATTCTATGATGAATTTACTAACTGATAATGGTGGGGAATACAAGAATAAATATTTTAGAATTAAACTTGAAAACCCTGTAATTTTTAATGAGATTAGTACACTATACACACCAAAAAATGGTGTGGATAAAATAAATAATAGAATTTTAGTTGAGATGGGGTGTACAATGTTGATTGAACATGGAATCTATCATTACTTATATAGGAAAGAAATGAGAATGGAATATTATATTCAGAAGCAATGTTTCTCTTGGACAAGTTATAATATGACTCCCTAGGAAATATTTTATGATAAAACTGTAAGTATGAAACTCCTAATTGTTTTTGGAAGACCCTGCATCATAAATAAAAAAGGTTTAAACCTTGTGTATTTTTATCAGAAAGGTGAAAATGGAATATTTCTTGGATATTCTATATATAGAATAGGATATATATGTTTCAATAAAGAAATAGGAATAATTTTTGATTCAGTTGATGTATAATTTCATGAAAAGTGTGAGGAAGATGTTTCACAAAAATATGCATATGAAAAAGATAAACAAGTTTAAATAATTTTTGTTAAGAAACATGAAAACTATTATAACAGTGGTGATGGAATGAATTTAGAAGAATCATACTTAGTTATTTCCAATGATGAGTAAGAATTATGTTCATCTCATCATGCGCTAAGGAAACCAATGAAATATCATAATATTATTGGTGATAAACATCAAAAGGCTCAAACAAGAAGCACATAAAAAGTTGTTACACATACTTCTTTATATTCCATAGATGATATGAAAGATGTTAATAAAGAATTTGATCATAAAAAATGGATTAATTCTATTAAAAAGAGTTGGATAAAATTGAGAATAATGATACTTCGTAATTTGAACAAAAAAATGAAAAATAATTATTGGTAAAAAGTGGGTGTTCTGAAACAAGTTGAATATAGAAGATGAATTTATAAGCAAAAAAGAAATATTGGTGTGAAAATATTACTCACAAATTAATGGTATTGATTTTTATGATTATTTTTCTCTTTTAGAAAGGTTAGAAATAATTAAAATATTTTTTGAAATTTCAGAATAATGAATTTATAAAATGTTTCAGATGGATCTGAATCCATCTTTTCTAAATAGATAACTTGATGAAGAATTTTATTTTTAAAAACCATGTGGATTTATTTTAGGGAAATATGATATTTATGTGTTCAAATTTAATAAATCCTTTTATGGGATAAATAAATATCTAAGGGTGTATAATTCTAAATTGGATCTATAGTTAAAAAAATTGAACCTTAAGAAATAAAGAGTTGATATTAATCTCTAAATCAAATAAAGTTATAATATTTCCCTCGTTTTTATTGAATATTATGATTAAATTATCCTTTCATAGAATGATGAAGGAAATTGTGAAATGTTTTCTAAAAAATGAAGAATTTATTTGAAATGTACATGCTTTTTTAAATGAAATACTTTCTTGGGATACAAATCTCAAAAAAGAATAAATGCATTTTTCTTTCTCAAAAACAAATTCTAAGGAACATCTTAAGAAGTTTGGCATGAAAAATTAAAAGATTGTTTTCACACCAATTTCAGTGGGAACCAAATTAGCTAATTATTGAGAAATTACGGAAGTTGACTCTAAAGAGTATCAGAATCTAATTGAATGTTTTTTCCTATTTGACTACATCAAGACCAGACATTGTTTGTGATGTTAGCTTATGTGATATATTCCAAATTTATCAAAAGAAATCATATGTATTTGATATATAAAAAGTTTATGATATATCAAATGTATAATAGGTTTCAGATTCTGTTATGATAGCTCATAAATAATTGACTTTTTTGGTTACATTGATATTGATTGGGAAGTAAGTGTTGATGATGGAAGATCCATTTATGGTGGAGTTTTATTTCTATTGAAAACTTATGTAATTTGGAATATGAAGAAAAAAATAAACTCTTAGAATTACTGAAGATGATTATGTTTCATCCACTCAAGCTACAACATAACTAATGTGGATGAAGACTAGGTCGGAAGACTTCTTTATTGAAGTAAAGTTATCTCTTGTCTTGGGTTGTGATAATTGTAACAACCCGATATTTTATGATAAGTATTCTTTTTAATTTATTTGATGTCATGTGTTTTATGCTACAACAAGATTATCTTGTTCTATACACCACACTGTATTAGCATGAAGTATACGCAACACTATCCTTAGATTGTGTTACACACAGTTTCAAGTTCGTTTTATAGTAGTTATTCTACGAAACATTTAGTGTATATATATATACACATTCAATGTATAAATGAAATATGGTTTGATTCTATTATAAGAAACAACGGAGGAGTCTTGCACAACACGCAACCCTGACTTGGCTTGCATTACACGCAATCGCGACCTTCCTTGATAGCGTGAGTTGTACGCAATACCAGGTTTTACTAAACAACGATATATTGTTATAATATTATTATGTACTAGCCGTTATGAATAGTATTAACTAAATTTTTAATTTTATAACATTATTATTCATCTTACACATTTTCTAGAATATGGTATGAGAACAAAATAAATTTTTCGTGTAAAATATGTATTTTTCAAAAAATTGCAGTTTTCCCGCCTTTTGATGACGCACCCACCTTAAATCTTATTTCTGACAAGTCTATAAGTTCAATTTGACAAAATAAAATTCTTCTTTGGAATCAGGATATAAAAATTTACATTGGATAAAATTTTCATATTATTCCGATAACATTCATATTTTAATGAATAGTAAACACTATATTTTAATTAAAAACAACTTTTTTCAGCGCAATAATTTATAGGGTTATATTATCTTTTTAATTGGTTTTAAAGTTTAATTAGAATATATTTTTACCATTTAATCTAATGTTCTTCATTGGAATTAATTTCACTTTGAAATTGGATATAAACAAGTATCAATCTTTTGATTGTTTTTGTTTCTTAAAAACACGCTATTTGTTTTGATAACGGGAATTAAATTTAAAATTAATTAATTCCACTTATATGTTATTAATTTGGAAAAATAGACATCAATTTTGAATTCGGAATATCAAATAATTCTTAGGCTGAATTTTTGGTATTTTTCTGAAAAACTTCAATTTTCGATGAATAGTTAAACCACTTAGTGGTAGTTAAAAAACTGACTTTTTTTAATTTAAATTAAATTTTACCACTTCTGTGAATTAAATTTCAAAAATCTGAGAGACACGGTTAATATCATAGAATAAAATGTGGTTCAATGAGATGAAAATATTTTTTGGTGAATAGTAACTTTTTACTTTTATTTACCACGGTTAAAAGTAAATAGGATAACTAAGGGTAAAAATGATATTATTATTACCCTAAAACATCTCCTAATTCTATTTTATAAGTGCAATTCGACCAAAAACAACCTTAGGAATAAAATATGACCATTTAGGCCCACTTGGATTAGATTAGGACATTTAAAATTAATTTATTTAAAGAAGGGTTAAAATAGTTAAAATCAAAGTTTAATGAGTAAATAATTTTTAATATAGGGTTATACAAAAGATAAATTCGACTATAAATATTAATTATAAATATAAAACGATTTCCTACATAATTTTATTTTATTTATAATTTTTATACATTAAATAATTTAATTTATTTATGATACAAAGATGATGCAGTAATTATCTTATTAATGAAATATTGACATAATTGATGTTATAAATACCCAAATAAATGTAATTTGAGACTTTTTATGAATTCCACTAATTTTCTAGGTTAATATGACTTGTTAGTATTTATATATACAACTTTTTTCGAATTAATCATTCTGTTATGATTTTCACAAAAATAAATTACCAAATAGTGTCAAAATTGACATAAAATAGTTTTTAAAACAAATATTATATTATTAATTGTTATTTTATTCATAAAAATATAAGTTTTGGCAAAATTACTTATATAAGGTTATATATATTAATAATAAACATCTTGGGGTTCGTTTGGCTTATTATAGTAAGTTTATTAACCTTATAGTGTAAAAAACAAGAAGACACGGTAAAAGTAAAATTATTTAACTTAAGGTTAAATCTAAATGATAAGGTTAAAATAGAAACCTAAACTTGTCTAAATTCTATTGGATGAGAGTATTTTGACCCATAACCACCTTATCTTATAAATAAATCAATTTGTAGCTATTAAAAACTGAATATGACTTTATAATAAAATAATATTTTTAGTTTTTCCAAAGGTGCCCCTCTCCTCCCTTATAAAAGGGCACCTCCTCCCTCTCTTACTCACACCACTTTGAGCCTTCAAGCTCGGCCAAACCCTGTAAAATTATCTTCTCCACTTCCCTAGAAACATTCTAGAGGTCCTGGTCTTCTTCAAAGACCAATTTTAGTGCCCTAAGAGGAGGTCTCAAAGAGGCGCTTTAAAGAAGAGGTAATGTCTGTTACCGATTCTTTCAACTGTATTTCTTCTTCCACTTATCCTTATTTAGTTGTTTCATTGTGAAGTAATAACATCATTATCACTCATATACTGATATTTTATTATACGTATGAAACAACCATATTTCACCGTCTATCCATCCTATGAAAAATGAAATCACCGCGCGTGCGTACGTACGGAATACCATCTCCACGCCGTGGTGACATATGTTTTTCTACCACCACCTTACATGAATGGGTATAATGGTGTAAATAAATAACTATATATGGTTATTTTAAAGTGATATTTATTATGAAATTTTATACATACACTTTAATACAATTCCACTATCATGGAAATGATATCATCGCATGTGCGTACGTACGGACTACTGTCTCCACGAACGCGATGAGATTCATTTTCCATGATTAACCATTCAAGAATGATTATAAAGTATATATAATGAATAATAATGAAATATATGACATAATGATTCTACTGGATTTATTTATATATATAGGTATGTCATCTATTTAGTTTCATTCAATTCAATAAGGAAACGAAAACATCGTTCATGCGTACCTACGACCTACCGTCTCCATGAACGGTGTATTTCCTTACTTTTTATAGATATATAATATATATGTATATGATGAATATATATTATATATAAATAATTTTTTACACTTTGGAATAATGTAAATAAGGATATAAGTAATAATATCAAGAACAACAAGTCGAAACACATACGATAAATGAAATGATTTTACCCAAAACGTTGCTTTAACATGGAATTTACAAAAGAACGGGTAATATAAAGTCATAAGTGAAACATATATGATATCATAAAAATTAATATGATTATGTAATAAGTCAATGACATTATTTAAATCATTATACAGGAGGTTCAGGTCCATACGAAGCATATCGGACCTAATGTAAGGGATAACTATTCTAATCTCATTCTTATCCGAGATTGTTTATTCGTAAGTATTTACTGGGGTTATTGTTATCACCCATGTCCATGTTTCCTAAAAATTGTTTCATGTATGTTTAAAGTCCTTTTTACACATTTTGACTTTTACCCAATGGTATGGAATGAATCATTCTTTTATTTACCCTACAAGGTACTTTTTGACTTTTCCGATAAAAGTACGAGAAGAATGTTTTTTTAATGTATACGGCATGAAAGAATTTTTATAGTTTTATAAAGCCTTATTTTCATGAAGCTTCCTCCAAAATATTTCATGACTATTTTCAAAAAAATCCTTTTGTTTTAAAATTGCATGACATTTTGTGAAAAGAAAATGATTTTGAAGAAAAAAGGATATTTTCCTCAAGAATTCATTTCATGTGTTTTATCAAAACCATTTTTCATTTAAGATGACATTATTTCATATGTGTATGTTTCAAGTATAATGTATCTATGATTTACATGGTTTCACTTTTCTTATTATGAAATGATATCCATTTCTTTTATATGGATTATGTGATTATGGGATGATGTTTATGAAACCCATTTTATTTATTGGGTTTTTATGAATGTTGCATGTTTATTTTGTGGCACAAGTAATAATGATTTCATTATGAGATGGGTGGGACCTATATCTCCCTCTAATGCATTGGGTAAAGATTTATATCTCATGAGATAGACATGGCTGGAACGGTAAGTTAATCTGGTTCAGTGTTATAGGACTATAACGAGGAGTGAACTCAATTTAGAAAGGGACTTTGTCCACTAAGATGGTCTTGGCATCAATGCCTTGGCTACAATGGAAATAATTACATGTGCTTAATGGATGCCACAATTACATGTTTTATTCCCATGCTATTTTATCATGATTTATGTTCCATTATGATCTATGCCTTATATACTTCCATGTTTTATGTCGTTGCTCAAGATTTTGATGTTTAAGCATTATGTTCATATTTTTTAAGTTCAAATGTATATGGTATGTTTTATTTTATCCATGCTTACACTTACTGAGCATTTGAGCTCACCATTTTTATGTTTTATTTTCCCCCAAGATTAAAATAAAGGTTTTAGGTAAGGAAACAAAAAGTGGAAGATCTTTATGGGAGATGTCGAAGATCTTTCACTATGATTAGAAGATTGTATTCCGAGTTTCCAAAGATACTAAACTATTACAGTCCTTGTGTGTCTGTTTTTTTATGTATTAATACTTCTGAAAAAGTAATGTAATGTCCATGTACGTCAAGCTTCGGGTCTCTACAGTTGGCATCAGAGGAAAGGTTTAGTCAACCTTTGGAAACTAGGATGCAAAAACTATAGTGAGATCCCTAGAGATATTTCTATTTTATGTCTAGGAATGTGCCTAAGGTTAAGTATAAGAATAAGTTATAGTCCTAGAATTATGGTAAAGATATTAGAATTAAACCTAAGATGTTAGATGTCGAAGGTACTCCCCCTTGATTATGTTATTTTCCTTGTATGATTTTTCCCCTCACAGAATTCTTTTTGTGTTTTAGTCAATGGAGGGAACCAGAAGGAATTCGATTAACATTGAATCCAATGGACAAATTGGTGACTATGAACAAAAAAATAGTGTAATGCCTAGAGAGAAAGATATTGTGATTATTCCGAATCAGTCATCGTGATATATGATTAACAAGGTGAAATTTAGTGGTATGCCTAATTCATCAAATAAGAGGAAGATAGAATTTTATGCATTTTCACATGTTGAGTCACATAATGAAAGAAAGATTCATATTTCTAAAGAAGGGAAGATGAACCTTGAGGAATACCTCAAATGGAGGTACAGATGTTATCTATGTGGAGAAAAGGGTCATAGAGTGACAGACTGTTATGGAGTTCAATGTCTTATTTGTGGAGAACATGGGCATTACCCAACTCAATGCCCTGACCTAAAAAGTTACTTCTAAATCAAGGAAGGACTTATTCCATGACAATCATTGAAGAGGATGGATTGAAGTGTTTATATATTGGTATTCAAAAATAATGTTGTTGAGGTACTTTTATGGTGTATTAGAATATTTTTTGTATTAGTCTATTGTGGTTTTCAATAATTTTATGGTACCAGTAACCATGAAAAGTGATTCAAATATTTTGGAAAGCAGATGATATGCACATAATGAAGGGATAAGGAGAAAATGAAATGGTTGACAGTATTCATGAGCTCATGATTGATATAAGGACTAAGTGATATCATGGTTTTAGTATATAGATTTTTTGGGATTTTGGTATGTGGAAAGAGTTAACTTTTGACAGCATTCATGTTTTCACTAAGGTTAAATGGGTTTTTATTTTTTTCAGAAGAATACATGATTAAGGTATTCACATGTTTGTAATTTGACCAACAAGATATATCTTATGATATATGGGGGATAAATGATGGCATTCACGTGATCGTTATGTGACATTTCAAGTAATCATTTTCTTTATACTATGAGCTTGGACCAAAATACATTAGATAAGCCTAAAGATTGGAATGGATTATGTTGGACATAAGTTAGTATTGTTTAAGGATAGAAATTTTTTTGATATTATTGATGGGATGTTATAGTAATGTAGTTTTATAAAAAGGACAACCTGCAGGACGAGCGACATCCCATCGTGTCGAACAAGGCTGTGGGAATCGAACCCACAACCAATGTGCGACAGGCCTTTATCGACTACCACTGGCCTACAAGATATCCTTGGTTATTATAAATTGGTTTTAATTTTTTTAAGTGGTATGAGATATGAAGTATAAGTCCATTTTAGGAACCATATATGATTAATCAGCTCATGCATATTTAATAACTTTTGATAACCTTTTTTTTGAGACAGATGGAATGACCCGTCATTCTATCACATGATCTGCTAACACTTCACATATAACAAATTCAACTTCATTTCTTTAAAAGATGAAGTGGAAACTGTTCAAGGCACGAACAATAGTGAGATTGAACCAAAATCATGTAAGTATTTCTTTTAATTCATCAAATTTAGGGAATTGATCTTCAAAACCAAAAATTTTGTCCTAGTTCCCTCATATATGATGAATGAGATAGTACCTTAGATCATCACAAATCTATGGCTTTGTGATTGTTGTCTTTTTCATAGCCATGTTCTCTACCACTATCCATCAGAACTTGATGGTTAGATTTTTCTTCCATATCCATATTTTCACCTATGTTCTCCTACGTGGAAACCCAGTGATTAGTTAATTTGGGTAACCATTAAGTTTCATACATTAGTTTTTTTAAAGTTAAGTTTTGGTATTTCATTTTACGACGTGTGTTGCAATTAAAGAAACATTCAAGTAGAAAACCATGTATAACCCCAAAGAATTTCAAGGGCGAAATTCATTTTAAGAGGGGTAGAATGTAACAACCCAATATTTTATGATAAGTATTCTTTTTAATTTATTTTATGTCATGTGTTTAATGCTACAACAAGATTATCTTGTGCTATACTCCACATTGTATAATCTTGAAGTATACGCAACACTATTCTTAGATTTTGTTACACACAGTTTTATGTTCGTTTTATAGTAGTTATTCTACAAAACATGGAGTGTATATATATATACACACATTCAATGTATAAATGAAATATGGTTGGATTCTGTTATATGAAACAATGTAGGAGTCTTTCACAACACGCTACCCTGACTTGGCTTGCATTACACGCAATCGCGACATTCTTCGATAGTGTGTCTTGTACGCAATACCAGGTTTCACTAAACAACGATATATTGTTATAATATTATTATGTACTAGATTTTATGAATAGTATTAACTAAATTTTGAATTTTATAACATTATTATTCATCTTACACATTTCTTAGAATATGGTATGAGAACAAAATAAATTTTTCGTGTAAAATATGTATTTTTCAAAAAATTGCAGTTTTCCTGCCTTTTGATGACGCACCCACCTTAAATCTTGATTTTTACATGTCTATAAGTTCAATTTGACAAAATAAAATTATTCTTTGGAATCAGTATATAAAAATTTACTTTGGATAAATTTTTCATATTATTCTGATAACTTTCAATTTTTAATGAATAGTAAAAACACGCTATATTTTAATTAAAAACAACTTTTTTCATCGCAATAATTTATATGGATATATTATCTTTTTAATTGGTTTTAAAGTGTAATTAGAATATATTTTTACCATTTAATCCAATGTTCTTCATTGGAATTAATTTCACTTGGAAATTGGATACAAACAAGTATCAATCTTTTGATTGTTTTTGTTTCTTAAAAACACGTTATTTGTTTTGATAACAAGAATAAAATTTAAAATTAATTAATGCCACTTATATGTTATGAATTTTTAAAAATAGGCATCAATTTTTAATTCGGAATATCAAATAATACTTAGGCTGAATTTTCAGTCTTTTTCTGAAAAACTTCAATTTTCGATGAATAGTGAAACCACTTAGTGGTAGTTAAAAAACTGACATTTTTAATTTAAATAAAATTTTACCACTTCTGTGAATTGAATTTTAAAAATCCAAGAGACACGGTTAATATCAAGGACTAAAAAGTGGTTCAATGAGATGAAAATAATTTTTGGTGAATAGTAACATTTTACTTTTATTTACCATGGTTAAAAGTAAATAGGATAATTAAAGGTAAAAATGATATTATTATTATTACCCTAAAACATCTCCTAATTCTATTTTATAAGTGTAATTAGACCAAAAACAACCTTAGGAATAAAATATGACCATTTATGCCCACATGGATTAGATTAGGACATTTAATATTAATTTATTTAAAGAAGGGTTAAAATAGTAAAAATCAATGTTTAATGAGTAAATAATTTTTAATATAGGGTTATAAAAAAGATAAATTCGACTATAAATATTTATTATGAAGATAAAAATATTTCCTACATAATGGTATTTTATTTATAATTTTTATATATTAAAGTATTTAATTTATTAATGACACAATGATGATGTAGTTATTATCTTATTATTGAAATATTGACATAATTGATGTTATAAATACCCAAATAAATGTAATTTGAGACTTTTTATGAATTCCACTAATTTTCTAGGTTAATATGACATGTTAGTATTGATTTAATTAACTGTTTTCGAACTAATAATTCTGTTATGATTTTCACAAAAATAAATTACCAAATAGTGTCAAAATTGACATAAAATAGTTTTTAAAACAAATATTATAATATTAATTGTTATTTTATTCCAAAAAATCTAAGGTTCGGAAAAATGACTTAGATAAGGTTATACGTATTAATAATAAACAACTTGGGGTTTTTTGTCTTATTATAGTAAGTTTATTAACCTTATAGTGTAAGAAAACAAGAAGACACGGTAAAAGTAAAATGATAAGGTTAAAATAGAAACCTAAACTTGTATAAATTCTATTGGATGAGATTATTTTGACCCATACCCACATTAGCTTCAAAATAAATCAATTTGGAGCTATTAAAAACCGAATATGACTTTATAATAAAATAATATTTTTAGTTTTTCCAAAGGTGCCCCTCTCCTCCCTTATAAAAGGGCACCTCCTCCCTCTCTTCCTCACACCACTTTGAGCCTTCAAGCTCAGCCAACCCCTATAAAATTATCTTCTCCACTTTCCTAGAAACATTATAGAGGTCCTGTTTTTCTTCAAAGACCAATTTTAGTGCCCTAAGAGGAGGTCTCAAAGAGGCGCTTCAAAGAAGAGGTAATGTCCGTTACCGATTCTTTCACCTTTATTTCTTCTTCCACTTATCCTTCTTTAGTTGTTTCATTATTAAGTAATAGCATAATTATCACTCATATACTGATATGTTATTATATGTATGAAACATCCATATTTCACCTTCTATCCATCCTATGGAAAATGAAATCACCGCTCGTGCGTACGTACGGAATACCGTCTCCACGCTGTGGTGAAATCTGTTTTTCCACCACCACCTTACATGAATGGGTATAATGGTGTAAATAAAAAACTATATATAGTTATTTTAAAGTGATATTGATTCTGTAATATTATACATACACTTTAATACAATTCCACGATCATGGGAATGATATCATCGCTCATGCGTACGTACGGACTACCATCTCCAAGAACGCGATGAGATTCATTTTCCATGATTAACCATTAAAGAATGATTATAAAGTATATAAAATGAATAATAATGAAATATATGAAATAATAATGCTACTGGATTTATGTATATATATAGGTATTTCATCTATTTAATTTCATTCAATTCAATAAGGAAACGAAAACAACGTTCATGCACACGTACGGCCTACCGTCTCCATGAACGGTGTATTTCCTTCCTTTTTATAGATATATAATATATATGTATATGATGAATATATATTATATATAAATCATTTTTTACACTCTGGAATTATGTAAATCATTATATAAGTAATAATATCAAGAATTACAAGTCAAGACACATACGATAAATGAAATGATTTTACCCAAATCGCTGCTTTAACATGCAATTTACAAAAGAACGGGTAATATAAAGTCATAAGTGAAACATATATGATATCCTAACAATGAATATGATTATTTAATAAGTCAATGACATTATTTAAATCATTATATAGGAGTTTCGGATCCATACGAAGCATATCGGACCTAAGGTAAAGGATAACTATTCCAATCTCATTCTTATCCGAGATTGTTTATTCGTAAGTATTTACTGGGGTTATTGTTATCATCCATGTCCATGTTTCCTAAAAATGCTTTCATGTATGTTTAAAGTCCTTTTTACCCATTTTTACTTTTACCCAATGGTAGTTAAGGAATCTTTCTTTTATTTACCCTACAAGGTACTTTTTGAATTTTCCGATAAAATTACGAGTAGAATGTTTTTTTATTGTATACGGCATGAAAGGGTTTTTACGGTTTTATAAAGCCTTATTTTCATGAAGATTCCTCCAAAATATTTCATGACTATTTTCAACAAAATCCTTTTCTTTTAAAATTGCACGGCATTTTATGAAAAGAAAATGATTTTGAAGAAAAAAGGATATTTTCCTCAATAATTCATTTCAAGTGTTTTATCAAAACCATTTTTCATCTAAGATGACATTATTTCATATGTGTATGTTTCAAGTATAATGTCTCTATGATTTGCATGGTTTCACTTTTCTTATTATGAAATGATATCCATTTCTTTTATATGGATTATGTGATGATGGAATGATGTTTATGAAACCCATTTTATTTATTGGGTTTTTATGAATGTTGTATGTTTATTTTGTGGCATAAGTAAGAATGATTTAATTATGAGATGGGTGGGACCTATATCTCCCTCCAATTCATTGGGTAAAGATTTATATCTCATTATATAGACATGGAAAGAATGGTAAGTTAATTCGGTTCAGTATTACAGGACTGGAACGAGGAGTGAACTCGATTCAGAAAGGGACTTTTTCCACTAAGATGGTCTTGGAAACAATGCCTTGGCTACTATGGAAATCATTACATGTGGTTATTGGATTCTACAATTACGTGTTTTATTCCCATGCTATTTTATCATGATTTATGTTCCATTATGATCTATGCCTTACGTACTTCCATGTTTTATGTCGTTGCTCAAGATTTTGATGTTTAAGCATTATGTTCATGTTTTTTAAGTTCAAATGTATATGGTATGTTTTATTTTATCCATGATTACCCTTATTGAGAATTTGAGCTCACCCTTTTTATGTTTTATTTTCCCCTAGGATTAAAAGAAAGGTTTTAGGTAAGGAAACAAAAAGTGGAAGATCTTTATGGGAGATGTTGAAGATCTTTCACCACGATTAGAATATTATATTTCGAGTTTCCAAAGACACTAAACTATTACGGTCATTGTGTTTCTGTTTTTGTTATGTATTAATTAATCCGTAAAAGTAATGTAATGTCCATGTACGTCAAGTTTCGGGTCTCTACAATAATCAATGTTCTATAAAACTTAAAAGATATTCATTGAAACATTTGTTGGAACCAAATTGTGCGCAGAGGAAAAATACGCGAACAGCACACCAATAACAAAAGGGTTACATTGAAAAGAACCTTTTTTAGGCCCTTCAGAACAACATCCTTTGAAGAGCCCCTCATCACCATATTCAATGCAAATCCAAGGACACTTTTATGATATCCATAGATTAAAGAGGTGGAAGGCTCTATGGTTACGACGTAATTGACAGAAAGCTTCATGTCACAGAGGGAATTCAGGAGGCCTCTACACCAATGAGGGGATGATGGTTGACTATGTTGTTACAAAAAACCTAATGCAATCTACTTCTGATCACAGAACACCACATGGATTTTCAATAGGCTGTCAGAGCTTCACACCGCCTCTCACCTATAAATACATGGCTTCCCTCAGACCCAAAGGATGGATACACCGACCTTTCACCTTCTTAGCTCTCAAATAGCAAAGCAACATCTGCTCTAAAAATCATTGAGAAAAATGATCTCTTTAAGGTATTTGAGCATTGTGAAATAACTTTTCCTTAGCTCAAATACAACCCATTTTCAAGAAGGGATTCCTTTCGCGGAGCCCATGGTCCATTGAAAAGGAAGGATCTCCCTAAGGGAACTTAGGTCTTCGCAAATCACTCATTCTTTGTGATATACATTCCATGAACATTTGGACCCCATGCTAAGGTAGGATCATTGTGCTTCGTGAAGTTAATCTCTTTGCAGTGCAATGATTTTCAAGGCACCCATGCTCTATGAAGTCCTACTCCACAAAATCACTTTCACTTCATGAAGAACCCTTTATATTCATGTATACCCCATGCCTAGGCTAGGCCACTCCACTTTGGAAATTATACCCCTTCTCGGAGTCTCTGCACTTTGTAAAGTATCAGAGTTTCACAAGGTCCCTTCCTTTGGACCCTTTTTCTTCACAAACCCTTCTCCCATACAAGCTTCTAGGTTTGTAAAAATTGATTTCAAGGTCCCTTGGGTAGTACTTTATATTGAGTTACCTATCCTAATGTGTTTAATCATAGGCATGATAACATCCATTTCTTCTTCGCATAGCCACGCTAATGTGATCCCCTCAATAGATCACCCCACAACCCCATATGTGCACACAATTATTGATGCCTTTCCTTCCCTAAGTGTGGGTGGGTATCAGTTATGTAATTCCTAGGGGTGAGGAGTGAATCAGCATCGACAGAGCTGCAGGACGTTAAACATACAAGCACCATCGTCCTCAGTACATGACGTTAAACTATAGCATCTCCCCATGCAATAAACATGGGGTGCCCAATCTCTGACATTTTCCACGCCCACTGGTCTCCACAAGAGTGAGATCATCCTCACATGTAATGAGATCCTCCTTGTATGGAACAATATCTGTCCCCAGGGAAGGGAAACCACCTTTGTGTAAGCCCCTAACCTTTCTTGCGGGAGGTAGCATCCCTGCTCATTCATTCTTCTTATGTGCACAAATTCCATATGAGAGGTGAGAACAGGGACCTTCTTTACCTTATATTTCTCCCTTTGAGCTTTATCGCCATCGGGGCTCCATCCTAGAGTAAGTACCAATCTCCATATCCTTGGGCCGCTAACCATGCGTAAGCCCCGCTTTATTCCTTGCATACTCACCTTTCGCGACGTGGTCATCATTTCTTTTCTTCCACTTGTTTCTCACACCGATAATGACTCACATGGGCTTAGATTAGTCATTGACCATGGAATCTTCCCTGGGCCCCCTTAGAATGTAATCCCCAATCCCCCCTTACGAACTATGTCTACTTTTATCCTTTCCCATTTCCAAGAAAGGTACGTAGGAGGCCTCCCTGAGGATCAATCCCATCACCCATCAGTCCCGACCATATTCATGTCAGTTCATCCTCATCCCGCGTGATGTTAAACTGTATGCCCCTCTCGTCCTGTATTATAATAAACTTTGTGTATATGAACTACGTGTATTTTGATCCCTGTCTCTTAGGAATGGTACATAGGAGGCCTCCTATAGGCTCAACCCCAACCACTGGTAAACTTAGGTGTCCCCTTTGTTGGGACCCACATCCTTGGTCCATCCCAAGGGTGTCAGAAAAACTCTTGGGCTGATAACCACACATAAGCCCCTACATCATCATTGGGTGACTTTCCTCCGATCACACCCCGATCTTATGCCTCATTCTAAACTATGTGGCTTTTGATCCTTGTCTATTAGGCAGAATGTGTAGGAAGCCTCTTTGAGGTTCAACCCCAACTACCGGTAAACTTTGGTGTCCCATTTGTTAGGACCCACATCTTTGGTCATTCCCAGTGGCATCAGACCAACTCTTGGCCTACTAACCACGCGTAATCACCAGTATGTTGTCGGGTCATTTTCCTTTGTGTAAACTTCAATTCCATGCCTCATCCTGAACTATGTGGACTTTGATTCCCTTTTATGGGGATATATAGGAAGCATCCTTGAGGTATCAGTCCATCATTCATGTCCCATCATGGTCTCTCCCTCAAGACTCTGTATTTTGAAAAGTTCATTCCATAACCCGAAGGTTCTACTTCCTTCAAGTCCCATCCATGCATCCATTCTCACAGGACACCTCCTCATGTGTCTCATCACCCCTTCAAACTACGTGGGTTTTGATACATGTCTCCTAGGATAGGGTACATATGAATCCTCTATAAGGTTCTATCCCAGCCAATGTTAAACCCTGGTGACCCCTTTATATGGACCCTAGTATCCTCAGATCCTTTTTCATTGGACATTTTGATCCACTCATCCAGTAAACCCATTAAGTGATCCCCCGTGGGGATGCACCCATCTGATCCACTCCCATCAGTGTTCTGATCAGTCTGATCCATCTTCACTGGGCATTAAACTCATGGAATACCTTATGTCAAGCATGGGAAGCTAATTAAAACCATAGGAACATGCTTATGGCATATAATTCCCCTCCCTCGATGTGGGATGCCTTGGGCATCCGTGCTCTAGATAATCCATATAATAAGGGGAACAAATCTAGATGCATCGGTGTTTCAGTGTCCAAACATTCCAGTGATGTCCAACATGACTACTCCCCTGATATAAGGTTATTTCCTTAACTTTAACCCTTGGAATATCCTGACATAAGCAGTGTAATTAACCAGCGTCCATGATGATATAAAATTGGGGAAGAGTTTCATGAACAAAGTATTAATCTTAATGAAGACCCGTACTAGGTAACAATTTCTGATGAGAAATACATAGAAGGAGATACTGACATCCCATAATACTATTTCAATCAAGGAGAACCCATCCCTGAATAAGTGATGGATGCCACCCGCATTTGGAAAGTGAAAATGCAGGGCCACAACGTAGTGCGTCCTCGATGGATGGATGTGCACCCTGGTGAAAGAATCATAAATAGAAATGGTGAACCCAATGTGATATAATTCACATCAATGTGGATATTAGTAGTATTTTTGACATCATGGGATAAGTGTGTCACCCGATCCAGTTATTCGGTTCTAAGTCCCACCAAGGAAATAGTGGGCTTGGCGTGAAACTCACCAGAGATTGGGTTAGTTGAACGTTGCACATCCTAGTCTATGATGTTGTAAATGTGGATCCTACAAACCAATCATGGAAGGTGGAATGGTACTAGGGTACTGGACGCCTCTTTTCTCCTTTCAGCGCTAATGGTTAAATCTCCCTTCTTTGCAGGACTTAAGTTGCTATGTCAGGAAATCGATCACCACCCACCCACCGACGTAGGGGTCGGGGCAACGCCAATGCGAAAATCCCACACTGATCCATATCTTCTATGATGGCCTCCACATCCACACATTTTTGTTTTCCATGCCCCATATCACCATGTAAACTCATTCAGAGGAGGGTGATTAATGACTTTGTTCGATGATATGAGGAAGAAGGGATTATCCCAACTCGGGATAAGGCGAGACAGGACCTAGAGGACTCTATGCCTTGTCATTTCTTCTACCCCCAAGGGATATGCAGGGATCCACTACTCCCCTATCCAACCTACAACCGTTTTAGGAGCCTCTCCCCAAAATGCTTTAACGACTCTCTCCCCTAGGCTAATGAGGTAAGGGAAGTCCAGGCCATCCGATATGTGATCTAGTCTAAGGGGCCACCAAGGAGGGTTCCCACCAGGCCGTGTTAGCATCACCACCCAGTCCCACAGGCTGAGTAGTAGTTGAATTATACACCTACACCACCGGTCCTAGTCTGGTTAACCCAATTCCAACATTGGGTGGAAGGTGAGGAAGGTGCCCGCCAGGGGGCATCATCACCAATGGCTACAGTGGCCCAATCCACCTCTGACATGTACCATCAATTCCTGGTTTGTACTGAACAGGAGAAATTATATGTCCAGGCTAGGTTGAGGCCCCAACCACCCCAATAGTAAGTTGGTATGACTCTCTTGGTCGCTTACATAGGTAGTTTCTATCACGAGCTGACCCGCGACGATGACATCTAGCACAGAGGTCCTCCCTGGGCGACTACAGATGAGAGCACATTTCCTACCCACTACCAAGATCATCATGGAGGTCCTCTCGATGCCACAATCAATTTGAGAGAATGACCTCCTCACCTAACTTACATCCATCATGGAAGTTTCTTCCACACCTGTGACCCAAAGTATGGTGTCGTTCCTCCTATCATAGTTCATCGACGTAAAGATTCCCTTTTCCCGGTCAACCATCAGTGTGGGAGTCTTCCCCATGTTCTCAAAACAATAGATGAAGTTCTTCCTTATCCTGGAAATCAGAGAAGCATATGTATGCTTTTATATATTTGTATCCAACATGAAGGTCTTCCCTGTGTTCAGTTTTACCAGTACGAAGTCCCCCCTCGTATTATCACTACTAAGGGAAACAAACATGGAAGTACTTCCCATGATCCCACCAGCTCCAGTAGAGATCCTACCCACTCCAACACTTCATGTATAGATTCCCTCCATGTGCCAGCCAGTGGTTGTGGAGGCCCTCCCTGTGTCCCACTTGACATTTGTCCGGCTGCTCCTCACACCCCATCTCACCTTGGCGGAAGTCCTCTCCACCCCAACACAAGTTCGGCTAAAGGTCCTCCTCGTTCCAAAAAACTACCCAATCTGGAATATATATCCCTAAGTAGGAGGGCGTGTCGGCACCACTAAAGGAAAAATACTGAGGATTTTTAGACCGCGATTAAATCCTTATACTTTTCAGACTCTAAGGTGGAATGTGATTCAAGAGTGGAACCCTCACCTCGATCTTTTGTGTCGGGGGCTGGGGGACGAACAAGGTTTATAAGCCTCATCCTTCTAGAAAGCAAGGTCCACCTGATTCCTACCTCCCTATGAAGATACATCCAGGAGGCGGAAGATTTGGCTTCTTTCCAGGGCATGGCCATGGAATCCCCCTAATTGTCAACAGGATCACTCTCTACCTCAATAAAGGATCACAGAGAGTTATTCTGGGTACTGATAGAGGAAGAGAAATGACATGGTCCACATTCAATAGTCACAGCCCATACGTGGGAATATGTGTTTTCTAGTCCATCATACTGAGATGTGGTGGTGCATTCGTTTGATTATTTGGAGGATTGTCCAAGATGTGGCGGTTTGTCTGCTCGTTCGCCGTATTCTCCACTGACTAGTCTACCATCTCAACGGTCCACTTCAGTGTTGTTACTAGTCCCTCAGCCATCCCCAGTCAATGAGTGGGGCAACCAGGGGCTGGATCCCGAGTCTGATCCAAGGACCTTGTGAGAAATCCTTGCAGTGGACCATTTCCTAGAGATGTTATAGATACTTGCAACCACAAACTTTGGTACATCATAATCGCTTACCCAAGAGGAAGTCACATACATTCGCCAACCCCACTGGGTGACGCACTTCTACCTCCATCATCGGAAGGTGTCTTACCCCAAGAGTTAGGAACACTTTGAATATATTGGCCAGCAATGTCGTATGGTCGGCTTGGCTGTGCTCCCTATGGCCTAGCGCCCTGAGTCACTCGGTCATCATCCGACCATCCAGCAACAATGTGTCCAGAGCTTTAAAGTACTCCAAAGAATTATTAAGGAGGCTTCCTCCATGTTCAGATCTTTGGTTGGGGGTAGTATGCGGCCCTTCATTTTAGATCTTTCTGGCACCATCCCAACTTTCCAAGCGATATTGAGGATATGCCTTCAGGTACAGTCATAGTTAACATGGCCGACCTATCGGAGGGAGATAATGATCTAGAGAACCTTGAATAGAAATTACCCCCTCAGGGAGTGCCACACCTATTAGACTAATTGGTAACAATTACTCATCAAAAAAGATATTTATTTGGTTCTCCCATACCTACCGAGTCATTACCCCTTGGTCATAATCCCAATAAGGGCAAAGAGCACTTGGAGTTTTCAAACCTTCTAACATGTCTGGCTTAGTACAGATGATTTAGGATGACCCCAACAAGATTGTGTTCCATTAATAGCTTTTGGAGCATAAAAATATGGTCGATGACATTCACTCTGAATGTGTTGCAGAGTGGTGAGCAGACTATGGTAACCCTCGGCTAGGGTGGTAGGGGAAGGTACACATGCCCCACAATGAGTTTCCTCTGGGTGATCTTGACCATACTTCCCACGTAGATAGGATTAATGCTAGATTTTAATGAAAGATGGTGTGATACTCCTTGCCAAATCTTCCTGGATTGCGTGATAACTCTCCTCAGGACCCAGCCCAGGCTCCCCCAGCCACTCTGCATGTCATCCCACTTACTTCTCCATGAGCGAATGGGCCTTCTTATCATGTTTAAGAACCTTCCAAAGCACTGGGTGTTAGGGATCATCATCAAGATAGGAATGTCTGCCTAGAAGATCCAATGACAGCACTCATTTCCCGGCACAAGGCTTTGGAAACTCGACAGGTGGCAATCCAGTCTGATGGAAAGCCATATTGGGTATGGGTGGATGATATGCCAGTACAACCTAGTTTCATAAATCCTACCTCTTACCCATTTAATGGGATGGGAGATCTATTGTAGCATCTGACCCACTTCATCTCAAGGTGTGAACACATGCTGGGAACTCAAACGTAGGAGGAGGCCGCCAAACTTTGATGGTTTGTACAAACATTAGAAGGGCCCGCATTTGTCTAGTACGGCCAATTACCCATTTGGTTAGTAGTTGGTTGGGAGTATCTTCATAGGCAGTTTCATTACCAGTTCAGTTCCACTACTCAGAAGATGACTATTTCAGACCTCTTCATGTGAAAGCATAGGTCTGATGATTGCATTACGGACTTTGTCACCTAGTGAAAATTTCTTACCTACTCCCTTGATATTCTGCTAACTCAGGAATAGCTTCTAACAATGTGTATGGGGAATATCAAAACTAAACTGGTCCACTCTCTAATCACACAGAACTACCTAGGATGATTTTGATATTTCTATGACAAAACCCAACATATAGAGGAAGCCTTGAAGGCCAAGAAGGCACGTCTGTTTCCTCCTATAGTCCCTGTGATATGATATGCTAAGGCCGAGCCTACCACAGTAGCACAAATTGAGGCCCCCAGGTAGAAGTATTTATTACTAGTGGAGCCACCTTTGTAGCTTTGTTGAGGCCCACCATCTCAGGCGTAGCCTCCAATCGAGCAGTTCCCACCACAGAATCGGAAGGTGCCCCTGCGTAACGTGTCACTATTGCCAGGGTGAGAGAATCAGGTTCCACATCCTTGAAAGTATCTTCCAGCCCCTCGTTAAGGACAAGATCCTTGATCCCACTTCCCAGATAGAATGAATCAAACCTACTCCTTTAATGAGTCTTAGGTCCCCAGTTATTTCCAAAGTTCCTTAGAACAAGGAATCCTATGGTTTCCAAAATACAGGAGACCCAAAGAGGCAGATCTCACTGATCCCCCCAATTACTATCCTTATCACTAGATCCCTGGGAACACCCTCAAGTAGTGTTATGTGTTTAAATACTGGATCCAAGACCATGTTGATAAAAACATAGTCAGGTTAGGTCCGGCCCCGACATAGGTGGCATGCATATTCATAAATCCTGACAGAAACACATACACCAAAAGTGAGTGGCAAGAGGTTCATAACTGCGGGTCTCAAAACTTTGATGACTGGATGGATTGTAAGGTAGTCACCCATGCCTATGGTGTTATCTAAGAATTTTTGGATGGACATGAGCCTTCAAAATTCATCGCGTCACCCGCAACTTCTGCTTTGGCATCGATATCCTAGGCTTCCTCTTCCCTGAGGGGAAATCATCGGCGATGAAAAGGAAAACAAAGTCCCCCACTAATACCATCATCATCTCATACTCTGAAATATTTCAAGCCCCCAGATAATAAAGTTACCCCCCTAATTTTTCCAGTGATGGAGGATTCTTTTATTGATAACCATGGGTATGATTCAGTTAACACCATGGAGATGATAAACCCCAACATGATTTCTGATGACGAGGAGCACCAGACAGATCCTCCCAATTTACCATGTCATCTCCAGTGTCAACGGATTCATGGATATGTGATTCATCAGAATGAATTGATCAATAATTCTAGCTAGGTTGTTCATGTCACCAAAACTAGACAACATGCCTGGTGTGGAGCTTAGAAAGTGAATCCTTCTCATATTGCTTTATTGGATCTGCCTCTACTGCCGTTTGTGCAACTTGATTAGGCGGAGCCACCAAGATCGCGCTACAATCATCCATGTTATGTTATGAATTAGTCTCACTCATCTAGCCTTCATCTGATAGTTGCTCCATTCATTTTAACTAGTGAGCAGCGGGACATCCCCAGCACCAGTTGGCTGCCGCTTCAGCCATAAGGGGTCGGCATACCTCCTGCCACAGAACAACCTCCTGTCAGCAGAAGTTCATGCTTGGAATGGAAGTATGATATCCTTAAGCATGTTTCATGTATTCCTATGAGTATATCTAGCCTAAAGGCTCTTCTACTATCAACAGATATGTGTGAATCCCTTGTCTAGGCTTTAAGAAGTCCCCTCCAGTTCAAGACAGAGGTAGCAGCCGTAGAAGCCTTTCATGTTGAGGCAGTCGACCAGGATAAATGTCAAGACATTATCTCTTTCTCTAGATAAGATGAAGGTTCTCCCATACAGGGTAATATTCTCCCACTATACATCACTGTTCATTTCAGATACGTAGAGGTTCACCGTTATCATGTCGACAGAGGGTCAGGGATCAAACTCATCCCAACTCGGACACTCTATAATGTGGGGATGTCCGAGGATGATCTAAGTACCTATGACCTAAAAAGTATAGGTGATGATAGGATGGAACAGACACCGGTTGGAATGATCCTCCGAAATACCTAGTTTGGTGGCTTGGTTGTCAGTATCGAGTTCATGGTTGTCTCACAAGACACCACCTACAACGTGTTGATGGGTAGGACATGGCTCCACCTATACGTGGCGGTCCCTTCTTTGTATCACCAATTCCTTAAGTACTCCCTTAACGGTCGAGTGGGAATACTCAAAGGTGATGTGTCTCTCTTTTCCTATTCTAAATCCTGCTACCTATATGCTAAATACTATAATATAAAGGACAAGAAGATTCAGGCTAATGAGGTTAAACACGCTACGGTTGTGACCAACCTGTGGAAAGACCTGGATGATGCCTACATTTTCCCAATCCACTGATAAGAGGCTATGACCCCAGACATGGATTAACAATTTTCTGTTTCTGTAATGAGGGGTAATCATATTACTAAGTATAAGGGATTCCAGAATATCACCTTTTATTCCTATAAAAATCATGCTCGGGTGATCCCATAGCCTCCTGATCCCATAAGGTATCGGGATGTCTGACCCATGCCAACAATAATAAATCCTACTTTCTTGTTCCTCTAGGCTGGGATAAACTGTCTCAAGCTGACACACCACTATTTCTTTGATATCATCAAGTGTGGACCCTTGGTTCGAAGTCCATATGGGATTAGGTCAACAATTTTCATAGCTATGATCTCGACAGTACAAAATCTCCCTGATGTGGGGTCCACCACCACTCAGGTTGGTATCAGTGTCGTGTCAAGATCTGTCGACTTGGAAGAATCAAATCCCACCAAGGATCCCTCCTTCATGAATGAAGAATAATATTTGGAGGATGCACCTCCCACATTCTAAGAGGGTGTATCCACCATGTTCAATGAGTTGGTACAGATGAACCTCAGTAATGAGACAGATCTGAAACTGACCTTGATCAGTGATTCTATGCCTGTCAAAGTGCAACAACGATACATGGACTTATTGAAGAAGCACTGTGATGTGTTTTCCTGGAGTTATAAAAAGATTTCGAGACTAGATACTCAGGTCATTGTCCACTACATCAGTCTTCCAACAAGTCATCATGGGTTCAAACAGCCTCCTAGAAAGATGCATCCTATCACGGTGCCATGGTTGAGGTCGAGGTTGATTAGATCATCAAAAAAAACTTCTTAAAGGATATCTAGTACCCCATATGGTTATCCAACATTATTCTTCTCAGAAGGAAGAACCGATATATCAGAGTCTGCATTGACTTCCAAGATCTAACATGTCATTGTCCGAAGGATGACTATCACCTTCCTGTAGAGAAACTATTGATTGATTCCCCCACTGGGTTCCATGATCTCTCCTTCAGGGATGGGTATTCCAGGTATACCAAAATTTTAATGTCCCCTGAGGATGAAGAGTCTACATCCTTCAGAGAATCACAAGATACTTTCTATAACCAGGTAATGCACTTCGATCTAAATAATGAAGGTTCCACCTGTCAATGTTCCATACATCTCATATTTATGATGATCTTCAGGACATTGGTGGAATGTAATGTGCACGATCTGGTGGTCAAATCTCGCCAGTGCTAGGACATCTCAAAGATCTCAAGAAAGTGTTCAACTTACTCTGATCCCTCCATCTGTAGATAAACCCATTGAAGTGCACCATCAAGGTCACCTTCGGAAATTTTCTTGTCTTCGTTGTCAGGTATAGAGATAGTGAGATCGATCTGGAGAAGATCAAGGAAATCTGTCAGATGTCCCCTCCAACCAACATTCGGGAGATTTGAGGCTTTCAAGGCCACTTAGCCATCATATTCTGATTAATCACAAATCTGGATGGAAAATTTATGCCCTTTTCCTTTATCATGAAGAAAGGTGTCAATTATCAGTAGAACATGGAGTGTCATACTAATTATGAGGAAGTCAAGTAGTACCTACTACATCCTCTGGTCATGAAGCTACCCATTTCTAGAAAGCCTCTGGTCCTTTATGTGATCGCTCTAGAATGATCTCTCAATTCCCTTCTCTCCCTGAATAAAAAACAAGTGAACATAAAACATTTTATACTATCTTAGTTGCATGTTACTCGATACAGATAACAAATATTCCTCTATCAAGAAGAGATGACTTGTGCTAGTGTTGTTAGTGAATGAATTGCAACATTACATTCATCACCATTAGATATATCTGGTGTCTAGAGTAGATATACTAAAGTACATTCTTAATCACCCCATGTTGGCAGGCCATATAGCTCAGTGGGAAGTGATCCTCCAACAGTTCGATATCACATTTGTCCCCCATAAGGCTATCAAGGGACAGGCATTGAGAGACTTCCTTGTCATCCATCCAGCTCCCATGGACTGGTCTATGGATCTTTATTTTCTAGATGAGGAAATCCTCTCGGTAGATCAATCCATTATGTGTTAGAAAATGCACTTTGATAGTGCTTCCCAAGTCCCTACCGGTAGAAGAATCAATAATACCATACTCAACAAAGTGGGTGTGGGTATCATATTCATCACACCAGCACATGTTATTCTTCCATATTCATTCCTGCTATTGGAAGGTTGTACCAAAAATGAGGCAGAGTACCATGCTCTCATTATTGATCACAAGATGGCCCTCAAGATTTATGTTCCCCACTTACAGGTGAAAGGGGACTCCGAACTAGTCATCATGTAGATCAACAGTGACTACGTCTTCAAGAATCCAGACTATTAGAACACACCCGCCAATTAATGGCTCAATTCTCATCTCATTCAAAATTTACTCATGTCCCTCATTCACAAAATGGACAAGTTGACACCTTGACCATCTTGGTCACATCTCTTGCAAATCCTAACTATCATGTGTCACATCAAATATTAATCGCTCCTGTTACTCCGGATGATGATGATATCCCAAAGGTAAGATAACATACCACTGGTGTCTCCACGTCAGAACCCATAGGACCCCCTGACACGGTGTTGGAAGTAACTCCTAACTAGAGGACCCCCATTATCGAATATCTCCATCATGGTAATCTCCTAACTGATCGAGCCAAGTGTGAGAAAATCTGATGGCGCGCATTGCATTTTACCCTCTAGAGTTTTCTCACTCTTGAGAAAATCCAATAAAGATGTGGGTTTCATGGGGTTCTCCTCCATTTCATTCAAGGTGGTGAGATATCTCAGGTCATGCAGGAGGTTCATACCAGTTCCTACAGGGCTCATCAGACAAGGCCGAAACTCTCTCACTAGATCTAGAGATTGGGGTATTTTTGGCCCCCATGATCTATGATTTCATTTAGTTTTCCAAGAGTTTCCGTGCGTACCAAATCCATGATAACTTTATGCATCAGTCTCCAGAACTTCTCCATGATACCAAGTACTCTTGGAACTTTGTGGTCAAGGGAATCGATGTCGTGGGACCCTATCTACCAGCAACAGCTCGCCGGTGTAGTTTCATCCTGATCGCTAAATATTTTTTTCCCGTGTGGGTAGAGGCAGTCCCGATCAAGGATTTCATGGCCAGTTCTATCATTGGATTTGTGAACTCCAATATCATCTACTAATTTAGAGTCCCTCACGCCATCCTCACTAATAACAGCACCAACTTCTAGGAAGCTGAACTGATGAAGTTTTATGCCAAGTACAACATTCGTTCTAATCATACCTCCCGCTATCATGTGCAAGAAAATGGGAAAATTGAGGCTTTTAATAAAAACCCACTCTAATATTTAACAGAAGATGGTTCTTTAGAATAGGATTTTTTTTCTAGATAAACTCCCCAAATCTATCTGGTATTATCATATGATGACTCATAATTCCACTCAGGTGACCCTATATTCTCTGGTGTATGAAATAGAGGCAGTCCTTCCCATCGAGATTTAGTTTCCATCATTGTGCATAGCTTTCTATGATCCGAAGACACCTGATAAGGTAGTTGAGATCTGTCTAGCTAAACTGGAAGTGCTCGATGTGAATAGGCTTTGTGCCCTGTACAATATGGAGAGGCATCAGAACAAGATATCCATAGATTTCAACAAGAAAGTCTTCCTCTGATGTTTCTTGCAAGGTGACATGGTTTTGGCCCTGAAAATGCAAATGAAACCTAGTAGGAAACAACCAAAATTGGATCCCAAATGAGAAGGACCTTATATAATTCATAAGTTTTATCCCATTGGCACGTACTCCTTGGTTACAATCGATTGTGAGCATATAACTCCTCCCACCAATGACAAATTCCTCATGTAGTACTTTTCCTAAGTAAGGCTAGTCCCGTATGACTTTAAACTATTCTATCTTTACTAAATGACATTAAACTGCATGATCTATCTTGGCTAAAGGATGTAAAACTACTCAGCATCCATCTTTACCGCACAACGTTAAACTGCATAATTCGTACAGGCCAAAGGATGTAAAAATACCTATCACCCATCCTACCTGACGTTAAACTATTTTTTATCCTCAATGACGTTAAACTGAAAGTGGAAAATACACCATTTCAGTCAGATCTCTATGCCCATAAACTAAGATCTATAACTTCTTGATCCTTTACAGTCCCACATGACTCTAAATTATCATGTCTTCAATGCATGATGTTAAACTTCATGATCCGTCTAGGATGAAGGACGTAATACTACCTAGAACTTGTCCTGCAGGAATATAAACTATGAAATGGTCTGAGCTCTAAAACCTTAAACAAAGATCTCCCTATGTATTCACCACATGATGTTAAACTATGTGACCCATCTAGGGTAAATGATGTAAAACTACCTAGCACTCATCCCACATGACAATAAACTATGAAATGGTTCAAGCTCTATGACCTTAAACTAAGATCTCCCTACATCCTCACCGCATGACATTAAACTGCGTGACCCCTTCAAGAACTATGTATGGATTTATTCTTATCCTCATGGAATACATAAGAATGTTCGGATGCCTCATCTTATAGTTCAGCCCCCCAAATTGTTTTCTTTGGCCGACCCCCATGGGTATAGTTCGCTTAGAAGATCGCACATAGTGCAGTGTCGTCTTCTTTGACCCACATTTTTGATGGGTTTATGATGATCGCACCATGTTCCCCTCCCATTATTCTATCCCCATGTTTCCTCACTACACGACGTTAAACTGTATGGACCTTTCAGAACTACATATGTCTTGTTTCCCATCCTCATGGGATATGTATGAACGCCCGGACATTTCGTCCATAGGCCCAACCCCAAACTAAAATATCTCCCCTTGGGTCAAAACACATGGTGTGGTGTAGGCCTTGTTTTCCTTCATTCATGTCAAGTTTACCATGACCGCACCATGTACCCCCTCCTTGGAGATCTCCACCTCTTTCTTATTTATCGCATGATGTTAAACTACACCGGCATATTCACACTTCACACGACTCCTTTATTTCGGTCTCTATCAACATTCACATCTAAAAGAACCCCCGAACGGTATAGATCCTCAGCCTTATAACTTGCATACCATTATAGGCCAATGTCTTGAATGATTTTGAATGAAAATTTGATACAAGTCTCATATTTCAACTATGGTTAATGGTCGATGCTCATTTTTTGTTCGCATTTTAGGTCACATGATATGGATGTTGTGTTTTGAACAAGGTCAACAACTATCCTCCATCATTATCTCCACCCCTATATGTCCCAGATATTGGGTTCAGTGATTGATTTTTTCTTGTTATCCCTTCAAACATTTGTATTCCTCGAGTTGGTATGTTTTTTTTAGGATCGACCCCACCTGATCTCTTTCATTCATTATCATACCCTTATGTTCTGGGGAGAACCTGATATTCTTCCTAGTTTACCACACCAAGCATTTCTCATCTTGGAATAGGAGCCATAGTTAGGTGATACCTACATAAAGGGTCATGTAAAAATGGTCTGAGATCTATGACCTTAAACTAAGATCTTCCCACGTCCTTGTAGTATGGCGTTAAACTACATGGTACTTTGGGAACTACGTCCGGCTTGATTCTCATCCTTATGGGATACATTGGGATGCTGAGATTTCTCATCTATGGCCCAGCCTCAGGTCACTTGATCTTTCTATCCCCCTGGCCCAAGTTCTTACTTAGGGTTGTGCATTGTGGTATGGACTCCATGTACTCATTCACATCAGGCTATTTTTGTTAATCCATAATCATCCCCTCGAGACACCCCTCCTACATTATCATCCTTGCCATAAGACGTTAAACTGTACATGTACCACCATGATTTACACATCCCATCATTTAGGTTTCCATCATCTTTCACATCCAAAATGACCCAAAACGGTGGGGATTCTAGGCATCAGGGCTCTCCTACCATCTCGAGCCAACGTCCCTGAGTATTTTGAACGAATATTTGACACAAGTCCCGGACTGAAAATATGGTTAGTGGTTGATGCTAAATTGTTAGTTTCTTTTCCAGGACACATGAGATGGATACTCTGTTGTGAACATGGTCAGCAGTTATCCTCAATCCTTATTTTCGTTCTATGGTCTCCCAAATGACAGGAATAGTGATTCACCCTTTCCACCTATCTGTCCCACACACATGACATTAAACTGGGCATCTACGGTCCAAGCTCTATGACCATAAACTAAGATCTACTACATAATCCTCTGGATCTATATATGGATTTATTCCCATCCTCATGGGATACGTAGGAAATCCCGAACATTTTGATTTTCGGGTCCATCCCGGGTCCATACATTCTTTCTCTTGGCCACTTAGACTGAGTTCTCTTCGAGAATTATGAATGGTGTGGTGTACGTGAGATTACTCCCTCATTCTTGTTGGGTTATTCGCCACTCCATACACATTTAGCATAGAGGTACCCCCCCTCCCCTCCTATCACCATCCTTACCGCATGACATTAAACTGCATTCCACTTCAAGAAGTATGTATGGCTTGATTCCCATCCTCATAGCATACGTAGGAACACCCAGACATTTTTTCTTTGGGTCTAGACCTCTTTCTTAGATACCATATCCTCCTTCCATCTACTTTTCCTAAGTCTTCTGATGGGGGTATGTAGTGTGTCATGGGATTATGTCCTCATTCACGTCAGGTTTTCAATAGCCACGCCACCTACCTCTCTCTTGAGATCTCTCCATCTCCTTGTCCTCCACTCATCTTATTGAGTCGTCTACTCTCAAATTGGGCCCATCAAGACTCTTTGGTAATTCGCAAACATTCCCAAGAGCACTCTGGTTTAGGACCTAGAATGTTGGATTCTACATAGACATGTTTTCATCCATTTCCATGCTTTATATTTCCTTTTATTTGGGATTTTGTCATCCTTCACATTCAAAAGGCCCCCCGAATGGAATGGATGCTAGGCCTCAGTTCTGTCCTTCCATCTTCAGCCAATGTCCCCAAAGATTTTGACCAAAATTTGACACAAGTACCACATTGTGAATATGGTCAGTGGTTGAATCTCATTTATTTTTTCCCATTTCAGGTCACACGATATGGATGTTTTGTTTTGAACAAGGTAAACAGTTATCCTCCATCTTTATGCCACCCCCATAAATCCTTAAATATTGTTCACATGATTCACATCCTTTTCCACTCTATTATGTCCAAGGGGAATTTCAATACTCTTGGTTCTACCCCTCAGTGTGTGTTTACATGTTAAGAGGATGAATCCATGGTTTGGTGTCATTCGAAGCTCCACACTATTTCCCTTTTCTATGTATTCCATGTTTTTTGAATACCTTTTCAGCCCTTGTTTCCCACATCGAGCATGGATCATGTGAGATTATGTATTTGGTCAAGGTTTACACTCACTTTAAATTGCCTCACTTCTTTTGCTCTGAGCTCTATGACCATAAACTAAGATCCACCTTGTCCTTATCGTGTGACATTAAACTACATGAATCTTCCAGAACTACGTATGGCTTTATTACCATCCTCATGGGATACGTAGAAACACCCAAAAATTTCATCTCTGGGTCCATCCCCATATCCTTTGATATTTTCCATCCCCTCATCCAGAGGTTTCTCCTCTAGAGTTGTTCATGGTGTGTTTTGGGCATTGTCCTCATTCATGTTGGGTATTCTTGATCCCACTTTGTGCATTTCATCTAAAACCTTGTTCCTCAAGTAGTGTCATCTCCCATAGCATCTGAGACAAATGACCTTAAACTATGTTTCCTTGCCCATGTGACTTTAAACTGTTGCGTATTTTTTGCAAGACATTAAAATACCTGGTCTGGTCCTATAATACGACCATAAACTCTAACACTATCATCCTGGCTTCACGATGAAAAATGACACTTCATTGTGACGACCTCTCTTGAAGGGAATTCGTGTTTGGTATCAGTCATCCACCATTCCATTTAAGGCCTATATATGGCTTAACTTCTATATAGGTTCTTGTATTCTCCGTCCTAGGTTTTTTTCCTAAAAAAACATATCCACCCTAAAGAACAAACATGATCCATCAAATGCCGCTTCTTCTAGTGCATGGGCCAGACCTACACGATAGTGTTTTCCCTGGAATTGGTACCCTACCATGACATCTTCTAGAACTACATATGGATTAATTCCCATAATAATTGGATATTTAAGATATTCCGAAGCACATTGCCTTGGGCCCAACCCAACTTTCATTTCTGGATCCTTAATCTAAAATATCCCCAACCCAAAATCTCCCCTGGGAGCACATGGTGTGATACAGAGTCCTACTATCCTCATTCACATAACGTTTTTCAATAACCACACCATGTTTCTCTTTTGTCTCTTCCCTACTTGGTCCATGTTCTACGACCATAAACTAATATCTTTATATAAGAACTACGCGTTGGGTTTGGAAACTTTTCCACCCTACGCACATTCTATTAAACCAAGTCCCCTCTTAAACTAGGAGTTTATATCCCCAGGACCTTTATTCATGAAAAGAGGTTTGAATCCCTCTATATGACATGTCTCATTGGAGTAATCAAATGTGTCATGCCAAATATCCCAAAGTGTGGGATTTCACATGGGAATTCCCTTTATTTTATTTTCACTCTTCATGATCCCTTTATTTGGATCTCCATCCTCTTCCATGTCTGAATGGACCCACATTAAATCCTAGTCTCATTCCACATTGGCTTACCTGTTATTTTGGGAAAATACCCAGGAAGACCTCAGATGACATTTTGTGATTGGTCTCGTGTTTTGAACATTGTCTGAGGTCGACCCTCATTTGTTTGTCCCCATGCCAGGCTAACATGAAACAGCTGTTGTGTTTCGAACATGGTCAAAGGTTAACCTCTATTATCACGCCACCATCATTGATATCTAGATCTCAGGCACCATGATTCACATCTTTCCACACCCTTATGTTCAAGTGGAATTCTAACACACTTGGTTTTAACCCTATGAGCATCTATGTGTGTTAAGTAGGAAAGTCAATAATATTGGGACGTCACTCACCTAGCGTTCCATTTATATTAATGTGTGCCTACCTATACCAAGAAAATCCCATCACATTTCCTTTTTTCCCACATCAATAATGACTCACATGGTCTTAGTGGTTTTGGTAGGATGTGTACTAGTGCAGCCAAACCACACATACCTCTCATCTCTCATGAAATTAAACTGCAATCTGAGAACTACGCATGGCTTGATTCCCATTTTAATGAGGTACGTAAGAATGCCCAGACACTTTGCATTGGGCCCAGCCCAAAATTTTCCCACCTCTAGTATATGGTCTAAAGAATCCCACTAGAAACATGTAGTGTGGTGTTGACTTCTTGGTCATCATTCACATCGGGTTTATAGTTACCGCATCACGTACCCCTTCAGAGATACCTTCACCCTACGTCTTTACCACATGACGTTAAACTGCACAAGTGTTGTAGAACTATGTATGGCTTGATTCCTTCCCTACTAGTATATATAGTGACATCTAGATGTCCAGTTCCCAAATCCATACACATTCTTTTAAACCCTCTATACATCCATCTCGGCCTTGTTCCCCCTTGAGTTACTGTTCATTGCCTTTTTCCTTACCGAATGACATTAAACTACAAGTTTATTGTCCTCATTGGCATGACCAAAAACTGCAGGTCACTCTAGGCTCTCACTAAATAGATCCTTTCAGGAAATTAATACGATCCCTAATCATACCAATGCACTCACCTACTATTTTTTCATCATGGTGGTATAATTTCAATAGTGTTGAAATCCATTCGAACAAGCCATCACTCCACCCTCCATGCTGTATGTTCCCTTTATTCTGATCCTCATCCTCTTTCATACCTGAAGGAACCCCCTAACAGTACGGATTCTCAGCCTATGTCTCACCTAATGTCTTGGGATAACATTCTGAAATACTAATGGATAAAATTTCGAGTTAGGCCCCATGTTTTGAACATGGTTAGTGGTCGGTCCTCATTTGTTATCCCCATTTCAGGCTAATTCAATAGGGATTTTATGTTTTGAACATGGTCAATAGTTACCCTTCATTATCATGTTGTCCCTACTGTGTTCCAAATTTTGGGTATCGTGATTCACTTATTGACACACTTTTCTATTTGGATTGATTCTAACACCCCTAGTGTTACCCCACTCATGCACTAGAGCACGTTGGGAAAGAGCCAATTCGACTACTCTGAGATCTTCATTCTCCTATCAGGCCTCCCCATTTCTTCTCGGAAATGCCAATTGGGAGTTCAGACCACAAATTCCCAAAGCCTGGTTGACACTCTCATATTCAAATGGAATAACGATACGGTCATACCTTGTTTCTCACATCGGTCATGACCCATGAATGCTCAGGGATTGGTCACTGGATATTTCACAAATGTGGTGGAAATGTAGAAAACCAAAACTCATAACGAAACTCATGAACACAACTAACAGAAATAAGAAAACCATGAATGTAAATTTATGGGTTTACACAAATTACAGTGCCCAAGGATTGTCCCCTCCCATAGATGTTTTGACCTCTTCAATGGAGCGTCTTAACTCCACCACCCTCTATCTTGTGGCGTTAAGGATCTATTATCGCCAATTAAGATCTCGATAATCCTCGATGGAAATGGGGATTAGTTTTTCAACCTCAATCTAGGCCTAACCATCATCAAATTGTATAATATCCATCTCTTTAGAGGATCGTCTCATCTATTCCTCAGCCTCTACTAGCTGTACTTTCAGCCGCGATATGAGACCCAATTGTGCCTTGAGGAAAGAATAATATTCGTCTACCCATTGCCTCAACTGATATATCTCATTATTGGCCTCCTGGAGAATCTTGATGTTCATAGAATTCCTCTGATTCCATCCCACAAATAGGCCATAGTCATGTTCCCGTATCTTCTCTACCATGAAATCTCGGATGAGCATATGAGGATGTAGGGAATCCACTCCTCCCACACATAGGTCGCACAACTATTAACGAATACTCCCCATTTTCTACACCATTGTGATTGTGGGGTCTCCCCAATGAAGCACTTGATCAACTTCCATGACTGGAAACAAACAGCCTTGCTTTCCTCTTCATCGAAAGTCATCTTGTCCCAGTTCTCAGGTTATGTAGGTTCATATACAGGGAATGCTTGTAAGAACTTATTAGCAAGATCTTCATCTAGTGTTTGGTTAGGTTGTCCAGGTCCCATTTCATTCAACTGGTCTCCAATATCATATTCCACCTCAATGAGTTCAGGTTCCATAATTTTGATGGTCCCACCTGTGATTGGGAGAGTTAAAGCTTGGGGGAGTCCTCTAGAGGACTCCCATACTCATTTAGGATGCTTATCCCTTCCCAACTAACATTTGACTTGGGAGTCCCTCTAGCAGCCTCTTCCCCCCAGGGATACCCTTTTTATTCTTCCAGTAGGGGGAAGAACTCCCTAAATTCAGCGGAAGACAATATCGGAGGGACTGTTCGAGTGAGAATCACTTTCAACTGATATTTCATTAGATGCAGAGCACCTCGAGAGTGCATGAAGTCCTCAAGATCAGTGACGTACTTCTCCCCATCCACCTGAGATACCACAATGTTGTCTATGGCACAACAAATCCCCAAAATATCCATCCCTTGATAGTTCAGATGGTGCCACATCTGGGAAGGGTTGAGGAATTTTCAATTGACATCCTAGATGTTCCAAGCCTCCGGAAAGACAGCATCATCAGGAATTTCTATATGGAATAGACGCTTCTCCGGATCCTGAGTGGGTATCCTACAGAACCCCTTGGTTGGCCTCCCCTCTAGTTGACATTACTCCTCTGGGAACGTCGGGTCCACCGCTACCGCATGCCTCTCGATCAGTGTAGGCATCACTGCTAGTGCAGCCCCGCCACTATGGGATGTTATTTCAGCCTTCCATCCCCAACATTGAGGTTGGGGAGGCACCTAGTCACTAGCATGTATGTTCCACCACTTCAACATCTCCCTGGGGTAGGCTGACTCCCAACTCTTGGCATATTCTTTCACTATCCCATAAACATATGTGGATGGAGGAATCTCATTCCGCATCTTTCCATACTCCTGTGTGAACATGAGCCACATCTGTCTTATCACAAATGAAGGGTCCTCATGGAATACTCTCAAGTAAACTCATGGGGTCAGCCTCTGCATGCACCAAAACTTCCTCATAAAGTAGTGTGGGGTGTACAAATCATAGAGAGTCTCATGGTCGACTCACGCCACTGGGACTTCATCTCGAAAGGACAAGAGGTTGGACTAATGTTCCTCTATTCCCTGTCTGTCATCAGTGGACACACCTATTGGCAATGGGAATGGATGGAAGTTGAATTCATCCACCTTCTAGATTTTTATCAGCACTAGTGGTAGGTTCATCATGGTCGGTAAACTGCACACCTCATTTAGAATGGTCGTTCGGAAATCCAACCCTAGAGGAGAAATTGGGTTTGGGTATTATTTGGTGCCCATATGCACCGCTATCCACCCATATAGGAGATGGAGTGGCTCACACAGCCTATGTGGCTTCATCCCCTCACTGATATTCCATAGTACTTTGTACAACATATATAGCATCAGGATCCCAAGATTGATCTGTTCCCAGATCTCCAAGATGGAAATCATGATAAACGTTCTTGGCCATACACCCATGTTTGTATCAATTATTTGTAGTGTCTAGTCGCAAATGAGTGCCCAGATGAATTCACCCAACTTAGCCACCAGTTTCTGCTCAGTGTTGACACTGAACCCCCATGTTTTACACTGGTAGTGCTCCAAATGTCTCTAGTATGAGTGATCTTCGATGTGTTGGACCCCTTCGGGCCAGTGGGAGTCCATACAGGAAACTTCCCATCTAAAGGGTAATGCATGAACTGCTTGAACCAAAACATAAAGTGGACATCCCCCACCGACTTCTTGTCCTCTCCTGGAACCTGGTCCATCAATACCTTTCTAGTAGAGGAATCTTCTCTCTGTCCTCCCATGTATTCATGTAGAGGAGGAACTCATCATACATCACCCCCAATATCGGGTTCCCAGATATTTTTTGGAGGTCCCAGAGGCTGATAAAGACCTCCCCATGGTGAAAATTAAATGTGTTGGTCCCTAAGAACTCCTAATTAACAACTCCAGAATCAGATTATTAGGCTAGTAGATGTGGAATTGGAAGCCCCATTCTACCTCATATAGGCCCACTCACCTCAGCTCTGCCCCAAACTCCTTTCAGGAGGCACATAACCAATAATCCCATGCCCAATTGACCATGACATTTTTTCCTTGGTGAAGATCCCACTCCTAGGTCCACCCCTTCTCTGGGTTCCCCAAGGATGCCTTCAAAATGTTGTGGTACTACAGGGGAGATAACTCTAGTTGCAATTCCTTCCCATCCAAATTCTTTACATGATTATAGAAACATTCATCATTGACGGGTGTATAATCCTCCCAAGTATGATCATCGGCTACCCTGAACCATTGGTACTGGCACAGCGTGCTCCTGAACCAGTAGGCTGTCTCATCCCTGCTTTCTTCAAGAATGATAATGTCATCCCTCAGATCAAATATGTATAGATTTAGTCTTTTTCATAGAAGGTGGTTCTTCTAGGTGTCCAAAAACAACTCCACAAGGGATTCATGGTCTGAATGGCTCCGTAGGCATTCCCTGATCCCTAGGTTATCTGCCATCTCTACACTCCTGGAAGAATCTTCAAGGACCCCCTGGAAGATTCTTGATGATCCACTCCATCTAAAAATTTTATAATTTTTTTTCTTGGATCGTGGCGCTCGATCACGGAGCTTGATCACAGAGTTCGATTGCAAAGACTAGTCGCAGAACCCTACTACAGACCTCGCAGGCACAAGCCGCAGAGTGCGCAATCACAGTGTTGGAAGACTCATTGTGCGTTGTAGAAAAAAAGTACCAAATTTGCAAAGAGTGGTCACAGATTTTTTGGAGCTTCACAAATCAAGATCCAAGAAACAAAAATAGGGAGATAAGTATTGAAAAAAGAGCGTTCATCCTCCTCTATTTGTAGACAATGACCTCCTTGCTTCACGGCGCGTCTGGCCGCGTTGAGATTCGCGATGTTCTCAACTCGTGCATCACCTCTCCATATCACGACCCTACTTCATGATATTTCTTTGCGATTAGACTAAAAATTTTAGCAATCTACCCTCAGACATTGACCCTCATTTTTCTCCTTGGCTCAAGGTTTGAGAGGGGAAATTTTGGTGCCAAAATGTGTGCAGAGAAAAAATATGCAAAGAGAACACCAATGCCAAAAGTGTTGTTTTGTGAAGAACCTTCATGAATCCCTTAATCCCCGCGGCCTTTGCAGAGCCCCTCAACATAACAACTGACACAAAGATAAGGCCACCTCTGTATTCACTATAAAGTAAAGAACCGGAAGGCTCTGCAGTTATGAAGCAATTGACAGAAACCTTCACACCGCAGAGCAAAGGTGATCACCTTTGTGATCCATTTTAAATTGACGAAAGCCTCTCTGAGCTCTATAGAGGGAATTCAGGAGGCCTCTATACCAAATATTGGAAAATGTTCAACTCTGTTGTTGCAAAATAATTGACGCAATATGATTCCAATCACAAATCACCACATGGCTTTGCAATGAGATGTCAGATCTTTTCACCCCCTGTCGCATATAAATACCAAGTTTCCCTAATACCCAAATGATGTATACCCTGACCTTTCTCCTTCTCAACTCTCAAATTGCGAAGCAACCTCTGATCTATGAATCATTGAGAAAAATGAGCTCTTCAAGGTATTTGATCATTGAGAAATATCAATCCCTTAGCTCAAATACAACCCCTCTTGATGTAGGGATTCCCTTCGTAGGGCCCACAGGACATTGCAAATAAAGGAGGTCCCTAAGGGAACTTGTGTATTCGCAAAGAACTCATGCTTCACGAAGTACATTCCATGCACATGTGGACCCCATTCTAAGGTAGGATCATTGTTCTTCGTGAAGTACATCACTTCGCAGTGCCACGTTTGGCAAGGTACCCATATTTCGTGAAGTCCTAATCTGTGAAAGAACTTTCACTTCATGAAGCACAATTTATATTCACGTATACCCCATTTCGTGGCTAGAAAACTCCACTTCGTGAAATATACCCCTTCATAGAGTCTCTCCACTTTGTGAAGCACCGGATCTTCGCAAGGTCCCTTCTTATGGACCATTTTTCTTCACAAGCCCTTCTCCCGTATGACCCTCCATGTTTGTATGAAATGATTTCAAGTTCCCTTTGGCAGTGCTTCATATTTAATTTCTTAGCCTTGTGATTCTTCGCATAGTCACACTAACAGATATTACATCTTTTCATATTCATGCTAACGTGATCCCCTCAATGGATCACCCCACAACCCCATCTCTACACAACATTATCGATGCCTTCCCTTCCCCAAGTGTGGGTGGGTATCAGTTATGTAAGTCCTAGGGTTGAGGATTCAATCCCCATCATCTGAGATTCAGGATGTTAAACTTCCAAGCACCATCATCCTCAGTTCATGATATTAAACTGTAGCCTCACCCCATGCAATATACCTAGGGTGCCCCGTCTCAGACATTTTCCACACCGAATGGTCTCCACGGGAGTGAGATCTTCCTCACATGGAATGAGATCCTCCTTTCATGGAACAACATATATCCATGGGAAAGGGAAACCACCTTGGTGTAATCCCCTAACTTTTATTTTAGGAGGTATCATCCATACTCCTCTTATATTCTTCTGTGCGCAAAGGTCATAGGAGAGATGGGAACAGGGACCTTGGTTACCACATCCCTCTCCCTTGGCTCTTTATCTCTATCGGGTCTCCATCCTGAAGTAAGTCCCAATCTCCATCTCTATGGGCCGCTAACCATGTGTAATCCTTACTTCATTACTTGCATACACACCTTTAACGATGTGTTCATCAGGTCTTCACTGCCTCTTGTTTCTCACAAAGAGCACGAATCGCGTGGTCTTAGAGTAAGCATCGACCGTGGAATCTTTCCTGGGCCACCTAATAATGTAATCCTCAAGCCCCCCTTACAAACTACATGGACATTGATCCTTTCCCCTTTCCAAGTAAGGTATGTACGAGGAATCCCTGAGGTTCAAGACCATCGCCCATCTGTCCTGACCATATTCATATCAATTCATCCTCTTCTCGCATGAAATTAAACTATATGCCCCTCTCTTCCCACATGATGACAAACTATATGTATATGAACTATGTGGGTTTTGATCATTCTCTCCTAGATAGGGTACATTGGAATCATCCTTATGGTTCAACCCCGACCACTGATAAACTTCAGTGTCACCTTTGTTGGGTCCCACATCCATGTTTCTTCCTAGTGGCATCAAATAAACTCTTGGGCCGCTAACCACATGTATGACTCGTCATAATCATCAGGTCATTGTCCGCTGAGAACATCCAAATCCTATGCCTCAATATAAACTACATTGGTTTTGATAGTTATCTTCTATGCAGGGTATATATAAAGCCTCCTTGAGGTTCAACCCCGACCACCAGTAAACTTCAGTGTCCCCTTTGTTGGGAACCACATCTTTGGTCTGTCGAAGTGGCATAAGAACAACTCTTGAGCTGTTAACTATGCATAATCCCTAGTATGTTGTAGTGTCATTATCCTTTGTGTACACCCAAATTCAATGCCTCATCCAGAACTACGTGGACTTTGATTCCCTACCACAGGGATACGTAAGAAGCCTCGCTAATGTCCAAGCCTATAATTCATGTCCCAGGATGTTCTCTCCCTTAATCCTATATGTTTCAAGAAGGTCATGCCCCAACCTGTAGGTTCTACTTACTTCGGGTCCCATCCATGAGTCCATTCTCATGGGCCACCTCCTCAGGTGTTCTATAACCCCTTCAAACTATGTATGTTTATATCCCTATCTCTTGAGATAGGGTACGTAAGAAACCTCCCTAAGGTTCAATCCCATCCAATGGTAAACCCTGGTGTTCCCTTTATATGGACCCTAGTATCCTTAGATCTATCTTAATTGTACGTTTTGATCCACTCATCTAGTAAACCCCTTAGGAACTCCCACTTAAGAATGAAACCATCTGATCCACTCCCATCAGTGTTCTGATCAATCTGATCCATCTCCACTAGACGTTAAACTCACGGCATAACCTATGTCAAACATTAGAATCTGAGGAAAACCTCAGGGACATGCCTATGGAATAAAATTACCCACACTCAACGTGGGATGCCTTGGGATTCTACACACTTGAGAAGCCCAATAATAAGGGGAAGAAACTGATACACATCATTCTTTCAATGTCTAGACATGCCAATGATGTCCAACATGACTACTCCACCAATCGAAGGATGCTGCCAAAACTTGACCCCTTGGAATGTCCTAACATAAGCAGTGTAATTAACTAGAGTCCATGAAGATATGGCATCAGGGAAGAGTTTAATGGACAACGTCTTAATATTTAAGGGAGACCCGAATTGGGTAATGAGTTCCAAAGTAGAATCCACAGAAAGGGAGACTGATATCCCATCATCCTATTTCGATTAAGGAGAAAACATACCTAAATAAGAAACTGATGTCGCCTGCCTTTAGAAAGTGGGAATGTGAGGCCACAACATAGTGCATCCTCGAAGGACGGATTTTCACCCCAGAAAAAGCATCTAAAATAACATTCTCATTCAAATTATATTGAAATCAAATTTCACTTCATCAAAGAGAATGTGGAAAAGAATGAACCCAAGCTATAGTATGTTCCTACATTAAAAAAAGTTTCTGACATATTCAAAAACCCTTTAACAAAGGTATAATTTTTTAAAATAGGTTCAAACATATGTGAAACCAATTTATCTATAAGGTTGAGGTATGTATTTATGCCGCCTATCTCATCTAGTATTTTAATAGTGTTGTTAAAGGGGTAGAAAATGATTTTTCATAAATCTATCCATTGGTATGTGATAAAACTTATAAGGAATCATATATTTAGGGGTAGTTTTGGGTTATTTTTGAACTCATATTGTGAGTGTGTGGAATATTTTAACCATTTTTATATGAAGTTGTAGGAAAAAATTAAGAAGAAATAAATTTGTGAAGAGGAAGAATGTTTGAAAATTTGAAGATGTGGTTCCATAAGTCCCTACTTTTGGACTACAAGATTTTCCTACCAACAATTATTGTTTACAAAAATGAGTTTGATCACATAGAATTAGAATTTTTGATTTTTTATCCATATCTTTATTTTCAAAGTTCATTGATTTAAACACCTTGGTTGATAAAAAAACCAAAGGAGGAGAATTTTGGGACCAAGTTTGCTGGAAGTGGTTCTCAGATGATTGAAGAAGTATGTCATGTTTGTTTTGTAGTTTTTTATCATTAAAAAATAAATTCACTTTGTAATTTTTTATAATAGGATGATGTGGGTACCAGTCTTAGAATATCAAATGCATTCTTGATAAGAAATTACATCAGTTTCGGCCATTTTTCTAGAGATGTTTTTTGTGTGAAATTTTTCTCAAACTCACTTTGTATCCAAAATGAAGTTTTCAATTAGAGTGATAAGTTATATCAGAGTCTGAATGTATTTCAAATGTATTCAATATTGAATCTAGTAATTATTTTTTGTTTGGTTAGTTCTGAAATATCATAAGTTGTTTGAAAAAAATGTGATCCAGGATTTGTGTAATAAAAGAGGGGAAGAAGTGTTTGGTTCGACAAGTCAGAGAGTGATTTTTTGTTATTAATGTTCCAAAAATCATGAATAAATCATGATATAAGAAATATTTTTTATAATAAAAGATGATGTGAATTATTCTATTCATAGTTCATCGATGTGAGAATCAGTGGATGCATAATTAGTTTAAAGGCTTCGAAGTTTTGAAGTTACTGCAATCAAAAGTTTTCCTGAAGTGTTGATTGAATGATCCATTGGACTGGATGATTTATCAGACTATACAATCCACTAAATCGACCAATTTATAAGGATAAATCTATAGTTGTAGATAATCTGGAACAAGGAATATTCTTTTAAAACCGTTCCATCAGAAACGGTGTGCCACTGATCCATTGGAGGAGTTCTGACATAGATCCATCAAACACAATGTTGGTATCAATGGGGGAATTGGGAGCAGAGTTCTATTAGAGAAATAATGGTTAATAAAGCTAGATTTTTTTTTGACCGGTGAATAATAATAATGATATAAACTAATCCATCAGACAATACTAGAGACTAATCAATAAGATGATATTCAAAAATGTAGTCAACTATTTTCATCAGAATAAAAATTTTTGTTTTTTTGTTTTCAGTAGGTCAAAAGAAAAATAAGTCTTGATTTTTTATTAGGTGTGTCAAGGGTCATTGAAAAATCATTAAACCTAATAAATTATATGCACAACAATACCAATAAATATGACATATACTGACACTAATAAGTCATCAGACACTGGACTCCATAGGATGCAAGATCATCGGTCTGATTTTTTGTTGAAAAAATGATGAAAAGGATAATTGTTTCAAAGATATTTGTTAAAGATATTTAAATAGATTAATGGAATATTTATAAGTTCAAATTATGGTTGTGAAAAGAAGAATAATTCTAAAAAAATTTAGCAATGTTTTTTTAAGAATAGATTCAATGTTTTAGTATGGATCATCAGAATGGGCAGTCTTTATTGTTTCTTATTTTTAAAGGTAATGAAGAACTGTATCAATATGATCTGGTTATTAGACTCAAGAAATGTTTGTAAGTTCAAAAAGGATGAATTTTTTATAAGATTCAAGAAGTTTTGAGAAGAACCCGAAAGATTTGATAAGTGTAAAATGGTCATAGATGAAGTTGCAATGGAAATGAAATTTGAGGTTCCCTAAATTTTCTTAAGAGGGAAAATAGAATTGGTTTCTTTCCCATTTCACTCCTAGAACACCTATAAATATAGTTAAGTATAATGTTCTTTTTAATTATGAATAAATTGCATACATGTGGGAGAGAGAAATATATCATATGAAAATTTTCCAAACATATTTTTCTTGAGGATTTTTTTTGGATAGAAGAAGTGTAAGGAAGAGGTTACCCGATCAGACCAAGCCATGAGACTGCTATTTTAGGGGAAATAAAGAAGCAGTTCTAAATTTTTTTAGAGTCTCCTTTATTATTTTATTTTTAAAGACTTAATAATCATACTAGGGAATTTTATTGAGCCATCATATTGAGTTTTCATACAAATTCCAGACAATTTATTTACACCAACTGCTATGTAGGAAATTTATGAATTTTATTTTGAATTTTAGTGAAGTGAAATTTATTGAAGAAGCATAGAGACATGTTTTAAACCAAATATTGAAGGTTTCTTAAATTGTTACATAATATTAATTACATAAATCATGCTAGAATAATAACATGCATTGTTTTATTGATCTTAGTGCTAAAAAAGTGTAAGGCTATTTTCTACTTGTTGTATATACACAAAAGGATTGTTTTATAGTGAATTGTGTAGTATTGTATTATTTCTAAACCATGTTAAATACTAGATAACATTATTTAGTAGTAAAACTTATAAATACATGTGTTCTTATGGATGTGTGAATGTTTTTTTTAGAAAAGTGATAATTATTTAACAGGTTGCCAAGGTTTTTATACAATAAAGTTAACATAAAATAAAAAGTTGTCAGAGATTCACCCCTTCCCTTCTTAGTGATACATTGATCCTGGTTGGACCTTTTCACTACCATTTTTTATTATTTCTATTATTTTACAAGTAATATTAAAAATAATAAGTTTATTTAATCATTTATATTTTTTAATAGTGAAATCAATTTCATAATAATTATATTAAAAAAAGTAATCATAATCATTAAACCCACCTAAATGAATATTACAAGAAACACTTGATTCAAAAGAATTAATTTTTTATATTATAGAGAAATTATGACACTATTAAACTTAGGTAACATTGTGTATTTTTTCACTTGTAACTTTTATATTATATTCACTCTTGGATAATGAAATTTGAATAATAACTCCATATTGATTGAACTTTGGAACATTGAAATAAACAAATTTTAGAAACACAAATGAGTGACATGTAACTAATAAATAATAATAAATAAATATATTTTATTAATAATAAATGAAATAAACATGAATTGTGTTCTAAATTATGTGATAAAAAGATGATATCTTATTATTCCAAATGTTTTAAAAACATTAAAAGTGGTTTAGATGTATGGTAAGTGGATTCTTGTTTCGATTTAATTTCTTTTAATTATATTCCCTTCTATTTAATTATGTCCTTACATGTTGTTTATGTAAAATCCTATGAAAGTACCCTACTATTTTTATATATATTTATATGGATTTATATATCCTTTTAATATTTTACCATTAATTGGTTCTTACATCATACATTGCCAAATTTGTAAGAGAACTTATCTCTTTTTAATTATGTATCTTTTGTCTGATCTTTCATTGGAAACCTCATATATATTTTTCATAAAATTTATCATACACCTTCTCTTACATTTATTTATTGGGATTAGAATATCTATTTATCATATTCCAAATTATTCTTGTTTATTATATATTATAAAAATATGGTAAGGTTTATCCTTATCAAAATCTTATGAGTTACCGTAGTTTATCTTTAAATGTTCCATTCATATATATCTTCTTTTATTAATTTTAAATATAATCCTTTTAACATATATTTTTCAATTTTATTTTAAATATAAGTATTTACGATTATTATAACTCTTCTCTCATTGATTGATTCTTATAAATTGCATTACAATTTTGGTAAGGGGTCTTCCTCTCTCAAACACACTCACGCACTCACTCTCACTCTCACTATCTCTCTCTCTCTATATATATATATATATATATATATATATTCATAGGGTTTATGTTTTTTCTTTCACATAAATAATATTCCATGTTCTATATTTATAAATGATTAATTTATTTCATTTAATTTACATTATTTTTGGGTATATATGTGTCTCATTATTTTCATCCCAATGATTTATTCATTCCTTACAAAGTACATAAGAGGAAACTCATATATATTTTCTTTTCATTATAAATTTCTTTTGTTATTATATTCAATTTTTCTTCTTCTAAATTATAATTTAATTATATATTATACTATTTTCCATTTTTTGGTATCTATAATTCTATTTATTATTCTAAGATTGATCATAGATTAGCTCAAACCTTATGATATCTTTATGGGGATTTAATCTAATTTTATTCATGATTCTTTCTCTAATTTACATATTCCTCATCTAACTCACTTTATTTAATATATTTATTTCTTATATCAAAATGTATTATTTCCTTTTTATTTTTTGGATTTTCATGTTTCTTTTTTAACACGTGATTTGATTATTTTCTAGGATGATATTATATATCCCATATATATTTCATGAGTAATCATAATATGCCTTCATATTTGATTTTAATATCTTGATTTTCATTTTCCTTCACATGGAACACATACACATGTCCATTTCACAATGTAATAGATAAGGTTTGAATTATACATCACCTTAATCAATTAGGTAATACTTATATCTCATGAAATAAATTTATAGTTCATGGAAAGTGAGCCTATATCACTATGTTATAACAAATGGATAATGCGACTTGAATTATGATCATGATGACATGTATTATGTTTTTTCCACATTCCTATGGTCTTCATATTCATATGTATATTTCTTATAATTATTCATTTGTTTTACTATGTTATGATTTCATATTGTGTATATAGATCTCATTGTATTCCATGTTTAAATTCAATATTCCCATTTTTGACTTATGTTACTCATTTTATATGTTCTCATGTCATAGTCTCTGATCTCATGATGTCTTGAATTGATTATGTTCCTTATGCATCCTTTTGAATACCCCCTTAATAAGTTTTTTATCTCACTCCTTTTCATACATGTTAATTTTCTAAGGCTGCATGAATATTATAAAGGGTATGTTGTATAAAATATTACATGGAAGTAATGAAATATTAAATAAGAATAATAAAATTAATGTTTTTTATTTAATTTCACATATTATATACCTAGATACAAAAGAAAATTTATTTAGGATTAAAATAATAGAGGAATGAAATATATTTTAATGTTATGTATGAAAATATATATTTTTAGTACTAGATCCATAAGAAAATGTTTTAAAAAACTCAATAAAATCAATTATATCCAAGATGAAAAAACTTAACCAAATTAAACCAAACACAGTTGAATTGAACATAATAAAATGGTTCATAACCAATTTGAATTGAATCAACTAGAATGGAACCAGTCCAAATAAAATGTAATAGACTAAAACTAAATAATATGAAATGGATCCAATATGAATAAGATAGAACCAATTTGGTTGGAATTGAATGTAATGTAGTAGAATAAAATGAAATGTAACCAAATAGTATTGATTGGAATGAAAAAAAACAAAATAAAAGATCTCTATGTAATGAAATTGATTAGAATATAATGAAACCAAATAGAATTGAATAAAATTAGAAGAAAAAATACTAAACAAAAAATATTAAAATAAAAAAAACTAAATTGAACCTGATAAAATTTCATCAAATTAAAATAACTGAACTTGAATTGAACCTATAAGATCGAATAAGATTATACCAAGATGAATAAAACATAACTATTTTGAACTAATAAGATCAATGGAACTAGACCAATATAAAAAATATGAAACTAACTTGAAATAAATCTAAAAATACCAAAAAAAACAAATAGAATAGAATCAAGTAGAAAAAAATAGAATAAAGACTAAAAATTTTATAACTAAAAAAAATTTAATCCCATTAAACAAAAAGTAATTAAGTAGAATAGGCTGAAAAAACCAAATATAATAGGACAGAGTTTAATGGAAATGAATTGAATCAAATGATACTAAATTGAAATGAACCAAGCCAAAAATAAAAATAAAAATAGAATAACATAACCAAACATAATGTAAAGGAATATAAATAAATGTAGATGAATGAAATAAAACTGAATCAAATGAAAAATAATAAAATAATGAATAAAATAATGAGAAATTGCCCCTCTCCTCCACTATAAAAACCACCCTCACCCCCCCCCCCCTTCTCCTCACTCCTATAAACCTTGAATCTTGTAAAATTTCAACACAAATAATCTTCCCTAGTATCTCCCTATGAATAATATCTCTTTCTGTTTCCAAAAAACCTAAACTAATCCCCTTATAGAGGTTTTCAAGGATGAGTATTCGAGAGGTAAAATCATCTTCCTTTTCCTTTTATTTTCTTTTCAAGTTATTTATTTTATTATTATACCCTCACCTACTATATCCGAATTATCATGATAACTCTAGTATAATATATATACTATAATTATATCATGTTAATTTAAGAACTATGATCAATCTTATTACACTCTCTCTCTTATTTTAAAAATGAAATCATCGTCCGAGAGGAGCAAATTTACAACCTTAATGGACGACGAACTTAAATTTCTTATTCAAGTCTTGTCATGTTACCATTTTTTGGTTAAAAAATAATATAATATATTTATTATAATTTATTTAATATTTTGGAATCATTATATATGCATAATACAAATTCATATGACAAAACTAATTCGTGGTGGTCAAAATACCGTCATAATAATCTAAACAATTATCAGTAAATTTCTTATCTAAAGATTCATACTCATAAAATTTAACCTTGTGATATATATAACCATTTAAACTTATATATTCTAATTAATAAAATTTAATTCTTATTTTTTTATAATTATACCCATCTTAAATAAACTCTATTTCTTATAAACATGTGAACCGATCATGAAATCAAAGAAAATGAATGCTCCTGAATGATGAAATTAAACTCTATAACTCATAAATAAGAAAATAAATGAAATTAATAAAAATATAATGAATCAAATACTTATATAAAATTTTCTTAATTAATTGATTAATGGATTTAATTTTATTATCCAGGAAGTTGAGGTCAAGTGTAGAACTCATTCTAACATAAGGTAAGGGTTTTCTTCCTGAACCTCATTTTTCATTAGGGTTGTGATTTATTCCTATAAAAACCAATTTAATTATTCATTTATTGTATATAATTATTCTAAATTATGGGTTTATATTCCAAAATCATGTATTTTTATCTATTTATATTTCGTTTTTGGAAAGTACATGTTTTAAAAGGGTCACCTTCTCCATTCTTCATGATAAGGAAGCCCAATTAAAGGGAACTTCTTAATTTATTACCTATTTTCAAGTGCACTATATAATCTGTTTTAATCTACCATTATTTTTATAAAACCACTCATTTTATCATGTAAAACATTCACAGTTCATTTCAGGTTTTATGTAATGATTTTTTTCAAAAGAACTCGTATTTTCAAAGTAAAAGAGTACTACTCTCAATAATTCTTCGATGATTTTATTAGAGAATTTTCATCTATTTCAACACCCCTATTGAATATTATGATTTACTGGGATTAATATATTATTATTATCATCTACCATATTTTTTAAATGGTTTATTATCAGTTTGACTATGGATGTTCTATCTCGATACAATTCTTCATACTACTCAAAATGGGGAGTAATTATGTCTATAGATTGGGGAATGTTATTTAATATATACATGTTATTTATGTTTTCCCCATTAATATGAGGAATTCATTGGACTTATTATGTGACAGTCAGGGACTGATATATCCACCCAATTCATTGGTAGGTCTCATGATACAAAACAAAATTGGGTTTTGGCTAAGGCCTTACCCTAGTATTTTCAAACGTCTTGGATGAGGCATTGGAGATATGTTTTAGATGTCCAAAATTATAAATTCTCTAATTATGATATTATAAATTGATCAACCAAGTGATATTTATATATTATAATATCCACTACTAAGGTTCATTCTCTTATTATTTTTTATATGTATTTATTTACTTAGCTTCCATTCTTACCATATTATGTTCAAGTTTATTTTTTATGGAATCAGTTTTAATCATTCACCATGCCTAATGTTTATGTTTACGATAAATTTAGTTGTATTACTTACCCTTACTGATCATCAGAGCTCACCCCTTTATTATGTTTTATTATTTCCTAGGATAAAAAGAAGAATATATTTATGAATGAATTACATGAATAATATAATATTTTATGGGTGTTTATAATGGATTCTCAATGTTTATTTTGGTTTCAAGTTGTAATGTAAATATTATGTTTGTGTCTGGTTTTCCAAAAACTACTAAACTATTTGATCATTTTTGATGCTATGTTCTTGTAAACATACTAATGTATTAATATAAGGAATTTACTCTGGGATACTGGGGTTTGATTCTTTATAGTTTTTATCAGAGGAAGTTTAGTAGAAACCTTGGGAACTAGATATAGAAAAAATAGATTATGGAACAAAACTCTAAGATAGAATTTGAGGATAAGAATACAAGAAAAACCTAAAATTTTGGTAAAGTATATATTATGTGGATATTTATATAAAATACATACATTTATGAATACTATAAGTGGAACTGGTTTTGGAATAGATGTACCTAGGAGTAACAATTTCGACAAGGTGTTTCGGTCCTTACTTGGGGTAACCTAGTACATGACAATGGGCCTTACTGTACACCCGGTTTGATTCTCCTGGGGTATATTCTTAGGATAATTTACATTTTATTTACAAACTATTATGAAGGGATAAATTGTAAATATATTCCCAAAGAAACCATTATTATGATTATGATATTATACATACATAAAATTACAATTTATGTTATGTGTTTTTCTAGTTATAAATTATACATTATGATTCATAACATAATTTAGTGTATTACATTATTTATAAATAAATCCTTGTGGAAGGGATGGAAATATCATGAATTCTCATATCCCATATAGGTATTTTCCTCCTATTAAAGATAATTATGTTTGTTCTGGAGATGCAACTAGTGTTGATAAACTTATAACTATACTAGAACAACTGACTTATGTTATGAAAAATAACCTTACATGTATGGAGAATTATGATCCACAAAATGGAGGTGTAATTTTAGACTTCTCTTTGTGAAAACAGCCTTCATCAGTTAATGGGACTACAAAACCATTTTTATTAGGTCTGGGGTTAAGTTCTTTGGAGAAGATATTTCTCTCTTTGGGAAGTAATGAAAGGGATAAGGTTATCATGGAAGTTTATCATATCTCAGGATAAGCGGATCAGTATTGGTCATTAACTCAAAACATAAAGGAGGAGGAATAAATAGAAGAAATGAAATGGAACAATTTTAAGGAAATTTTACTAGAAAAATATTTTCCTCATGAACAATTAGTGGATATAGAAAGGAAATTCTTGAATCTGAGGAAAAAATAGTATAAGAATGTTTCCAAGTATGAATCCAACTTTACAAGGCTAAAACTTCCTATCGTATACTACATATGATATCATATAATCAAGATTGATCGATACTTTGATGGTTTAAAACCATTCCTTCAAAGGTCCTTGGTTTACCAAAATTTATCATCATACAAAGATATAGTCTCATGTGAAATCAAGATAGAGAAAGAATTATATAAGTATTATGACTTTAAAGGAAGGAAATAGAATAAGAGGGTGGAGGAGGAATGAATGGATAAAGGGAATAATAAAAAAATGAAGTCTACCAACATGTGATACTTGTAGAAGGAAACACTCTGAGGCCTTCTTAAAAGAAAAATAAGTATATTTCAAGTGTGTAGAAAAAGGGAACCAAGCCCGTGATTATAAGGGAAAGAAAGAATCTACCAATATTCAATGCTATAATCCTAGGGAGATGGGATACTAGGAAAATGATTGTCCATAGTTTCAAGGAAACTTTCCTCAAAAAAGGACATGTGATCAAGGAAAATCTTATGCAATCACAACTATTGAAGTTAAATTTCATAATGATGTGATGATAGGTACTATATTTGTTTCCTAAAACTTGGCCAATGCTTTATTTGATTTTGGATCATCTCATTCCTTTATATCTTCCCAGTTTACTTTAAAAATTAGATATTTCTAATTCTCCTTAACAAGGGAGTTGTCAGTCAAAACCCCTAAGGGAAGTCTCATTGCAACAAATATGTTTCAGGTAGTTCCCATTATGGAATATAAACATGATTTATCTAATGATTTTATCATTATAACTATGGTTGAATTTGACATAATCTTTGGCATGGACTGTCTTTCGAAATATGATTGTAAAATAAATTAAAAGAAGAAAGAAATTATGATTTTTGAGGAAGGTGAGAATCAATTATCTTTAGAGAAAAAACATCACCATATAATTCTTATATAGATCCACACCCAGTAGCTCTATTGAATGGAATTATTGGGGATGAAGAGAATGAAATATCTATGGGTGAGGAAATAAATCTTCAAATTTATGATATTCCTATTATACAAGAATACATAGATTCATTTATAGAGGATTTACCTAGACATCCTCCAGAGATGGAAGTTGAATTCTCAATTGATTTAATTCCATGGTTCAAGGCTTATATCAAAGAATCCTTATAGAATGACCATGGTGGAATTAGTACATTTGAAGAAAAAACTACAGGAATTGAGTGATAAAGGATTTATCTACCCTAGCATTTCTCCATGGGGAGCCCATGTTCACTTTTTCATGAAGATAGATGGATCCATGAGGATTTTTATTGAATATAGATAAATCAATGATATTTCAATAAAGAAAAAATATCCCTAACCTCATATTGATTATTTATTCGATCAACTTCATAGAGCTCAATCCTTTTAAAAGACTGACCCTTGATCTAGATATCATTTTGTAAGAACCCTGGTTTTTAGAAAGGGTCAAAATAAAGACCCTGTTTGAATTTTGGGCTAGTTTCTGAGGAAACTGGAGAAAATGAGAAGTTTCTAGAAATTTCTAGACTACACGTCGTGTGCTTTAAGTACATGTCATGTATGTGTAGGCGAGTGACCAGTTGTGTGCTCGCCGAGTACATATCGTGTGATGACCAGGTAGTAGTTTCTTATTACACAGCGTGTAGTTTTGAACACACTGTGTATACCCCCGACCGTGTGAGGTCGTACATGGCGTGTAGGCCTGTTGGCTAGGTAGAACCAGGGACACGTCGTGTTCCCTTTGGATATGCCATGTAGTCTAGCCGTGTATTCTATCCATGTATAAGGGAAACACATGGCATGTGAGTATGTTGGCGAGGAAGAGAAGAGGAACCCGGTACATGCCGTTTACCCAGAGGTACATGCCGTGTACTCATTTCGGATGGTTCGGAAAGTAAGTCGGTGGAATCCTGCCGTCATATGAACAGTTAAATAAAATATGCACAGCGTGTAGTCCAAAAGTACACGCCATGTACTTTCCTTTTTCACTTAAAACGGGCAGTAGCCTCGTTTTTTAGGCAGAACACTTCTCTTCCGCCCAGATGCGCGAACTAGGCCGGCCGAACCCCTTTTCTCCTCACGATCATCCGTCCGAGACCCGATTAGAGCTCTGATTAGTGCATTGGAACCCCCTCGGTAAGGCCTCGACTCCGCTTTTGCTGTTTTGTCTGATTTTCATTCTAGAATGAGTTATAGGCGTTTTAACGGTATTGAATCTTTTGTAGATTTACCGCGTTGTAGACCGAATTGGTGGGTGTTACCAGAGGAGTAGCATCGTGCAAGTCTCAGGTAGGTGGTGCATACTTATTTTTTTGTTTTCGTAGTTGTTTGGGTGACGCGGCCTTCGGCTCATTTTTGGGTATTTTGAGTGGGACCTGTTTTATCTGCCTTTTCATACTGTATTGCTTATGGGACCTCTGGGATGCTTTTGGGTATGCCTGTTTACCAGTTTGCGTGAGCAGAGCCAGGCGAGGGGTCGTTGCTCGTCGAGGCATTTTGGCCGGGGAACGCCAAAATGGTTTTAATTGAAATGTTATTTTTATAAACTATTTAGTTTAATTTTTTAAGCCTGTTAAATTGTTATAGGAATTTAAAACCTCAGTACTGGTATGGGATAGCACCAGGTATAGTGCAATTCGACTGTTTCATTGGTTTTGCCTGGTTATGTTTTCTGGTTAAAGATGTTACATATGCAATTGATAAATTTCATCTGCTAGACCCTTTTTGGGTTGTGTTGGTCTTGGCTCGGTTACGCTAGAGTGATGCTAATCATAAGTTGGGGCTTTGCCTAGGTTACATTGGGTGGTTTTGACCATGGGATTGGGCGTCTTGGACGTCGGCTTGAGGCAGTATGACTGTCAGGTTAGGCGTAGCCCGATATACCAGGGTGGCGATGCCATCGGACTTGAGCGACATGGTCGCAGGCACATAAGGTATCAGACATGTTGGTGGCTTAGGAATATTTTGGTGATTACCTCTCACCTGGGACTTTGAGTAGTGTGCACACAGAGATACTCTGTGATGAGGTGGTTTTGACCACTCGTGTGGGTAGAGGCCCCTGTAGTTGTGGTTTGGTATTTTGGTTGGGGGTGATTTCCATAGAAAGCCACAGGGGAGGTGAGGAGCCTTTAGGTGATGGGAGTTCCTTCGGGATGTCGGTACTTGAGACACAAGGTGTCAGGAGGCACATGGTGTCGGGTTACTGTTCTTGGGCGTGCCTTCGGGATGTCGGTACTTGAGGCACGAGGTGTCAGGAGGCACATGGTGCCGGGTTACTATTTTGGGTGTGCCTTTAGGATGTTGGTACTTGAGGTACGAGGTGTCAGGAGGCACATGGTGCCGGGTTACTATTTTTGGGCGTGTCTTCGGGACGTCGATACTTGAGACACGAGGTGTCAGGTGGCATGAGGTGCCGGGTTACACGATAGAGATTCCAGTGTTGTCCGAAGCAGGTGACACTCCATGGTGGTTGTTGAGCACCAGTGGAGTTTGTGTTTATTTGTGCATTGTACTGATTACTTCTTTCCTTGTAAATGCATGAATTCTTAAACACATACATTTGGTACGCACCGTTGGGTGGTATCCTACTGGGATTTTTCTCACACCCTGCACGGGCCCTTCGGGATGTTTGTAGACTTTATGGATTTACGTACAGGAAAGATGCCAGCTTCAGGAGCTGAGCTGTGTTAGTTGTTGCATAGAGATGGTACGGACCATGAGTTCATACCTAGCTGGGGTTTACTTGGTTGTGTTTACTTTTATGTATCAGCATGCTTACTTGTTGTAGCTACTGTTGGTTATCCATTGGAGTCCATTTAATATTCAGTTGTGTATGACCTTCTTTGGATGCATGCTTGGTTGTTTACAGTAGTTGTTGTAGTTGATTGCTGGCATGTTGTTCTATTTACTTTTCGCTGCATTTGTCTTCTATATTGATTTCGCTGTTTATTGTTATTGGATATGCTTCCTCTTTGCGGGTCTGGTTCGAGTCTGCTAAGTTATTTATTTCTGCTGCATATTTTAGTGTTATACTCGGACCAGTACCCTTATTATGATACTCCTAGAGGTTATAGCCTCCCCACTATACCTAACAAACCCTTGCTGGTATTTGGCAGCCTTTGACATTTGGGGAGGTGCGCCTAAGGTAGTAACACCTGACCCGTTTGGCACTGTTCGGGTGGCTGGCCGGGTCTGGGTCGTTACAAAGTGGTATCAGAGGAGTTCTTGACAAGGATTTAGTAGTAGAGTTTTTTTCTGGCTACTAATGATATTGAGGATTCTCTTTTTATTTCTGCTGGTTTTACTATTTGGGATATGGTAGACTGGCGATAGGTTTTTTTATTGGAACTGGGTTCCTAGCTTGTTCTTGGGTGCCTATAGCCCTAGGTACGAGGGATGGACCAAGTTGCTGTGGGTGGGAATTGCTGTTTTATTTTGCTTAGATTACGGTTTATATGATTTCCACCTCGGTGGCTTACTTGATGTGTGATGTTGTGGATTGTGATATGATACCCTTGACCCGGTATGGTAAGGGAGAATTAGACCTTGGCCCGGCATGGTAAGGCTTGTTGTTGGCTTTTGATAGGCACATTTTTAGGGTATTTCAATTTCATAAATGCACATATGCTTTGTGAAGTGATAAAACCATGTGAATAAAAATTAATTTCCACGATTAATATTCTTTGAAATGTAAATTGGTGAAATTAATGATATAATTTCTTGTTTATTGCAATGTGTATGCCATGATTTATATTTTGTAAAATTGCATGTGCAGGATATGTGGGTATGACTCCTATGGGAGCAGGCAGGTACTATGGATGAGGCAGTGTAACTATCAAGATTGGGGGACTCTGTCGTCAGTTTGAGGCAACGTGAGTTGTCGGGATGGGCATAGCCTGAGGTACCATGATACTTGGCTCTGTTGAGGGCGGGTAAGGAGGCCATGAGGCCGGGATGCCGTGGGTCATAGGTTACGGAGAGGGGGAGTAAGGGTAGTTGTTATGCACTGCCTTTTACTGCTTTCCTTATCTGCGTAGAATATATTGTTGTATATATGTATGGGTTGTCTGACCATTTATGGTATTCTGTGGGTTACTCCTTCATGACTCGATGGAGCCTCAGGCAGGAGATGGTACAGTGCCACAGGATCAGGGTCAGAATCCGGTATAAGCAGAGCACGAGCCGCATGAATAGGCTCAGGGACAGGATCAGGTTCAGGATCCAGTGCAGGCAAGACAGCAGCTGGGTTTGGCATCGTTCGGTCTATGTCTCGACGAGCATCTTCGAGCAAGCCTAACACGTGTCTCGTAGGGGATTGACATAGGCACGCGGGGTATAGATCCTTCTATGGCGTATCTGACGCGGGAGTTCTAGTCGTAGCACCCGTCACTTTTTCAGGGTGAGGGTGGTCCGCAGGCAGCAGAGAACTGGATAAAAAGTATGCAGATGATCTTCGAGCAGCTCGAGATGCCTCCAGGGTGGAGGGTCAAGCTGGTGACTTACATGTTGAGAGGACCGACGAAGCGTTGGTGGGACGTATAGGTACAAGCTCTGAGGCACGAGGGACTAGCATGGAAGGACTTCGAGGACAGGATCTTCGAACACTTCTACCCAGAGACACTGAGTGCAGAGGGAGCTCGGGAGTTCTTGATTCTTCAGTAGGGAGACATGTACATTATGGACTATGCAGCTACCTTCACAGAGTTGTCTCATTTTTCACCAAGTGTGGTGAGCGATGACACAGCTAGGGTGAGGTGCTTCAAGGATGGCTTACGACATGCCATTCGGGTACAGGTGAACATCTTCAGGCTGTGTTACTTCTCCGAGGCGGTGAATCATGCACTCATAGCCGAGGGTAATGAGAGGGAGAAATCTTTCTTGGGTAGGACAATAGCTTCAGGTGATGGTTCAGACAGTAGGAAGCGAGGAAGGAATGAGTTCCAGTAGGGCAGTCAGGCCCGGGATTCAGCTAGACCAGCTCGTGGGAGTTCTTCGGTGATTTTCTTCTAGTGTGGACAACTAGGACATGTTTGGGCGTAGTGCGATAGGCCTTCGAAGGAGTGCTAGGCATGTGGACAGGACAGACATCTGGAGAGGTTTTGTAGGCAGCCTTCTTAGATAGCCGAAAGACAGGGACCAGGACAGACTGCAGTGTCTGGAGTTGGTTCTGATTCAGTACTAGGAGAGGGTAGTCAAGGTCTAGCTGCACGCGGGGGACGTGACAGAGACAGTGGGACCCAGCTCAGGGGTTAGTGGCCAGAGACTAGAGCAGCATCAGGAGGTCAGGCGCCAGACATCCGTGTTTCAGGCCAGGTGCATTCTATAGAGATGCCAGAGGCTAAGCAGGCTGGTGAGCCGATGATGGTTAGAGGTACACCGTGGTGTGATTGTGATCTCCATGTTTCCTTTTTGGCATGACCTGTAGAGACATGTCTGTTTTGAGTGCATGTGGTATAGAAGATCTTTGTGGACTGACTAGATGCTAGTCAGTGGGATTGGCACCATATCGGGTGCGTGATATATATATATATATATATATATATATATGTATGAGATGCGTAGCATTAGGGCATCGAGGATTCGGGTTACTTGAGGTGTCGTGGGCATCGGTGCATCAAGGATGCGGGTTACATGAGGTGTCGTGGGCATCGGGGCATCGAGGAAGCAGGTTACTTGAGGCGATCAGCACCGGGACCTCATGGGGGCAGACACCGATGCAGTGCGGGTTGCGTTGGGTGCCGAAACTGACACAGGAGCACCAATGGGGTGCAGGGGTGACGATGTGTCATGGGGGTACTATGCATCTGGAAAACAGGTTAGTAAACTCTGTTTGCTTTACGTTTTGTTGGGTTGGGACTAGGTAAGGCGATTCCTAAGGTGGGGAGCCCCCCTTGAGGAATTAGCTGAAACCCTTGAGACCGGGGGAGTCCGGGCTATTTTGATCAGGGTGGTATGTTCGGTGCCATCTCCGGTTTTCATTTAGTAGCTCGGGGAAGAGCTACGTTAAGGTGGGGAGGTTGTAAGAACCTAGGTTTTCATAATGGTTCAAAATCCCAACCCTGTTTGAATTTTTGGCTGGTTTCTGAGGAAACTGGAGAAAATGAGAAGTTTCTAGAAATTTCCAGACTACACGTCGTGTACTTTAAGTACACGCCGTGTATGTGTAGGCGAGTGACCGGCCGTGTGCTCGCCGAGTACATGTCGTGTGATGACCGGGTAGTAATTTCTTACTACACGGTGTGTAGTTTTGAACACGCCGTGTATACCCCCGACCATTTGAGCCCATACATGGCGTGTAGGCCTATTGGCCAGGTAGAACCGGGGACACTCCGTGTTCCCTTTGGACATGCCGTGTAGTCTAGCCGTGTATAAGGGAAACACATGGCATGTGAGTATGTCAGCGAGGAAGAGAAGAGGAACCTGGTACATGCCCTGTACCCAGAGGTACATGCCGTGTACTCATGTCGGCAGGTTCGGAAAGTAAGTCGGCGGAATCCTGCCGTCTTATGAATAGTTAAACAAAATATACGCAGCGTGTAGTCCAAAAGTACACACCGTGTACTTTATTTTTTCTCTTAAAACATGTATTAGCCTCGTTTTTTTAGGCAGAACACTTCTCATCCACCCGGATGTGTGAACCAGACTAGCTGAACCCCTTTTCTCCTCCCGAGCGTCCGTCCGAGACCTGATTCAAGCTCTGATTAGTGCATTGGAACCCCCTCGATAAGGCCTTGATTCCTCTTTGGCTGTTTTGTCTGATTTTATTTCTAGAATGAGTTATAGGAATTTTAACAGTATTGAATCTTTTGTAGATTTACTGCGTTTTAGACCGAATTGGCAGGTGTTACCGGAGGAGTAGCATCATGCGAGTCTCAGGTTGGTGGTGCATACTTCTATTTGTGTTTTCGTAGTTGTTTGGGTGACGTGGCCTTCGGCGCGTTTTTGGGTATTTTGAGCGGGACCCGTTTTATTTTATTTTTTATACTGTATTGCTTATGGGACCTCTGGGATGCTTTTGGGTATGTTGGGTTACTAGTTTGCATGAGCAGAGCCAGGAGAGGGTTTGTTGCCCGTCGGGACATTTTGACCGGGGAACGCCAAAATGGTTTTAATTGAAATGTTATTGTTATAAACCATTAAGTTTAATTTTTTAATCCTTTTAAATTGTTAGAGGAATTTAAGACCTCAGTGCTGGTATGGGACAACACCTGGTATAGTGCAATTTGAATGTTTAGTTGGTTTTTCCTAGTTATGTTTTCTGGTGAAATATGTTATATATGCAATTGCTGAATTGCATCTGCTGGACCCTTTTTGGGTTGTGTTGGGCTTGGCCCGGCTACGCTAGATTGATGTTGATCATAGGTTGGGGCTTTGCCTGGGTTACTTTGGTTGGTTTTGACTACGGGATTGGGCGTCATGGACGCCGGCTTGAGGTAGTATGACTGTCAGGTTGGGCATGGCCCCGGATACCAGGATGGTGATGCCATTAGACTTGAGCGACATGGTCGTAGGGACACGAGGTGTCGGACCTGTTAGTGGATTACGACTATTTTAGTGATTACCGCTCACCCGAGACTTTGAGTAGTTTGCACACAGAGATACTCCGTGATGAGGTGTTTTTGACCACTCGTGTGGGTAGAGGCCCCCGTAGCTACGGTTAGGTATTTTCGATGGGGGTGCTTACCGTAGAAAGCCATGGGGGAGGTGAGGAGCCTTAAGGGGATGGGCGTGCCTTCGGGATGTCGGTACTTGAGACACAAGGTGTCAGGATGCACATGGTGCCGGGTTACTGATCTTGGGTGTGCCTTCGGGACGTTGGTACTTGAGGCATGAGGTGTCAGGAGGCACATGGTGCTGGGTTACTATTTTGGGCATGCCTTCGGGACATCGGTACTTGAGGTATTAGGTTTTAGGAGGCACATGGTGTCGGGTTACTATTTTTGGGCGTGCCTTCGAGACGTCGGTACTTGATCCACAAGGTGTCAGGTGGCACGAGGTGTCGGGTTACACGACAGAGATTCCAGTATTGGCTGAAGAAGGTGACACTCCATGGAGGCTGTTGAGCACCCGGAGAGTTTGTGTTTATTTGTGCATTGTACTGATTACTGCTTTCCTTGTAAATTCATGACTGCTTAAACACATATATTTGGTACGCACCGTTGGGTGGTATCCTACTGAGATTTGTCTCACACCCTTCATGGGCCCTTCGGGACGCGTTCATACTTTATGGATTTACGTGCAGGAAAGAGGCCAGCTTCATGAGATGGGCTACGTTAGTTGTTTCATGGAGATGGTATGGACCTTGAGGTCATACCTAGCTGGGGTTTACTTTGTTGTGTTTACTTTTCTGTATCAGCATGCTTACTTGTTGTAGCTACTGTTGGTTAGCCATTGGAGCCCTTTTTATATTCAGTTGTGTATGACCTACTTTGGATGCATTCTTGGTTGTTTACAGTAGTTGTTGCAGTTAATTACTGGCATGTTGTTCTATTTACTTTCCACTACAGTTTTCTTCTATATTTCTTTTGTTGTTTATTATTATTGGATATGCTTCCACTTTGTGGGTCTGGTTCGAGTCTGCTGAGTCATTTATTTCCACTGCATATTTTAGTGTTATACATGGACCAGTACCATATTATGAACCTCCGAGTGGGTATAGCCTCCCCACTATACCTAATAGACCCTCACTGCTAGTCGGAAGCCTTTGGCGTTTGGGGAGGTGCACCTAAGGTAGTAAAATTTGACCCGTTTGGAACTGTTCGGGTGGCTGGCCGGGTCCGGGTCGTTACACATTTGTTGTGTGTGAGGAAGGAAGATATTCCAAAGATAGCATTTCGAACTAGGTATGGGCATTACGAGTTTATAGTAATACCATTTGAACTGACTAAGGTACCATCTATTTTCATGGATCTAATGAACAGGGTTTTCAAGGAATGTCTTGATGAAATTTGGTGGTATTTATTGATGATATCTAGGTATACTCCAAAAGCTACGAAGATTGTGAGAATCACTTGAATATTATTTTGAAGACTCTTATAAGAAATGAATTATATGGGAAGTTTATCAATTGTGAATTTTGGATTCAAAAGTTTCTTTTCCTAGCCATATTATCATAAAGGATGTAATATCAGTTGATCCTTAAAAGACAAAGTAAGTTCAGGAATGAACTACACCAATGAAAGCAACTGATGTATGTAGTTTTATTATTTTATAATGTTATTATCATTAATTCATTCAGAACTTCTCTGGATTAGCTAACTCGTTAACCCAGATTACTTGTAATTGTATTAAGTTATTATGAACAAAATAATGTGAAGAATGTTTTTAAGAATTGAATAGAATATTAGTGAATTCCCCTCTTTTAAATCTACAATCTGGAAATGGTGGATTTTTGATTTATATTCCCCAAAGAAAGAACCCAGCTGTGTCCTTGTAAATAATGATAGAGTTATTAACTTTGTATCAAGGCAGTTAAAAATTCATGAATATAACTATCAAACTCATTATCTTAAGTTATTGTCTATAATATTTTATCTTAAAATATAGAGAAACTATCTCTATAGTGAAATATGTGAGATATATACTGATCATAAGAGCTTGAAATATATCCTTCTCATAGAAAGAACTCAATATGAGGTAAAGGCGAAGGCTCTAACTACTCAAGTATTATGATTATTCCATACACTACCACCCATGGATGGAAAATAAGGCGGCAGATGCATTGAGTTGGAAAGATCACGGAGTTCTAAACAAAATAAGGAATTAAAGTGATCATTTGTTCATGGATATAGTAAATATTGATATAATAATTATCAAATAAGGTGAAGCATCATTAATTTTTTAATTGGTTTCCCAACCATATTTATTATAAAGGATTAAAAGTTATAAGCCTGATTAAGAGAATCTTTAAAAGAAAATTAATGTTGTGAATGATGCGAAGTTGGTAGGCTTCGTGTATGAAGATGGAATTCTGAAATATTGGAGGATACTAGGTGTTGATGTTATACCCAAGCTAAAAACAGATTTATTGGATGATTCCCATAGCTGTAATTTCTCTATACATCATGGTAGCACTAAGATGAATAGATATTTGAGGAACATTTTTTTGGGATAATATGATCATGAAATTTCTGGTAATGTATCACGATGTTTATTTTATTGACAGGTGAAGGTTGCAAGACAACATCTTATTGGGGTCATGTAGCCTCTTCCTATTCCTATATGAAAATGGGATGAAATTACTATGGATTTTTTCATTGGATTACCCAAAAATCTAAGAAATAATGATTCAATATGGGTAATTGTTGATCGACTTACCAAATTTGTATATTTCCTCATTATAAGGGAGGATTTTCTACTGGACTGTATTTCATAGCTCTATATTAATGAATTTGTTAGACTCCATAGGGAACCTCTCTTAATTGTGTCTAATCATGATCTATAATTTAAATCAAAATTATGAAAAATTATTCAAAAATATTTTGATATTGAGCTTTGTTTATGTACTACTTATCACCCTCAAACCGAAGGGTAGTATTAAAGGACCATTCAAACTTGATAATACATGTTGTGATCATTCTCCCTCAACTTTAAAGGTTTGTGGGATCATTATTTGCCTTTGGTAGAGCTTTTCTACCACAATAGTTTCCATTCTAGCATTCAAATGGGACCATAAGAAGTGTTGTATAGAAATAGATGTTGTACACCAATGTGTTGGGATGAAGTTGGAGAAAGGAAGCTTGTAGACCCATATCATGTGGAGGAAACAAAAGAAAAGGTAAATACTATTCAATTTAATATCATAGAAGCTCAAAGTAGAAAAAATAGCTATACTAATAATCGAAGGAAGGATTTGGAATTTCAAGTGGGATATCACGTTTTCTTTTAAGTATCTCTATGGAAGTGTGTTATAAGATTTAGGAAGAAAACGAAACTGAACCCCAAGTACATTGTCCCTTTTGAAATACTGGAGATAATTGGAGTTGTGGATTATTGTTTGGAAATTTCGCCTAGCCTTTATATGGTACATAATGTGTTTCACATCTCTTATTTAAGGAAGTACATGTTGGACCTAACACATGTACTCACTTCTAAAGGAATAGAATTGGAACCTGACTTATCTTACTGTGAAGAGCCTATCTGAATTTTGGACACTAAAGAACAAGTGTTAAGGAATCAAATGAATTATCTAGTCAAGGTACTTTGGAAAAATCATAAAATTGAAGAGGAAAAATAGGATCCTGAGGAACTTATGATGAAGATATACCCAAATCGTTTTGTGAGGTGACATTCTAGAAATTTTTTGAATGAAATTATTTGAAGGGAGAATGTAAAATCCCAAGGCTTTACAAATAAATTTAATATAGAAGGTAATGCAAAAAATACTGAGTCCCTATGAAACAATACTTTTTTATTATAATTATTTAAAAAAGATAGTTATAACCTAGTCATTAATCATAATTTTTTTTCTTATTTTATTTGATTTTCAAAAAATGGGCATACACGGTTGTGATTCATAAGATATTTAGTGTCTGATAGGATCAACTTAATTTTTTGTGAATAGTAACTTGACCCTTTTCAATAGTAATATTTCCCTTACGAATAGTAATGCTACCCTCATAAGTAGTAACCTCACCCGTGAAAATATAAATAAAATTTATCCACCTTATATATTAAAGTATGATATAATTATATCATGGTATAAGTAAGTGAATATTTCAAAAATTAAGTGTTTTTATTTTTATAAGTAATAAATATTTAATTACAATTTTATAATTAATAAATTGATTTAAAAGAAAATTAATTTTCATAAAATTTATATATAAATCAATATTTCATTGTACTTTGTTTTTTGGATATTTTAATAAGACCTTTGTTAATTTTTTAGGGTGTTATAAATTTATTTTTAACTTCAAAAACACTATTTTTAGAATAAATGATGCTTTTAGTTAAAAATTTAATTACCCGTATTTAAAAAATTATTTTCATAAAATAGATTTTTTTTAATTTGAAACATTTAAAAATTGTCAGGGTGAATGTTTGGTATTTTTCTGAAATACATGAATTTTTAGTGAATAGTAAAATATGATAATTTATAATATCAATACATTATAAGATAAATAAACTATTCTTTGAGTCATTATTGATGTTATAAACCTTGGTTTGAAATCACATTCACTTATAACTATTTTTGGTCACAATAATCAATAATATTTCTTGTCTTGAGAAAAATAATAAAATAATGAATAAAATAATGAGAAATCACCCCTCTCCTCCACTATAAAAAACACTCTCACCCCCTCTTCTCCTCACTCGTATAAGCCTTTAATATTTTCAATGTTCTTACCAAATACACTTCCATGGTATATCCCCACATCAAAGAGCTATTTTTATTTCTAAAAGATCAAAATTGATCCTCTTAAGGAGGTTCTCAAGGAGGAGTATTCAAGAGGTAAAAAACTCTTCCTTTACCTTTTATTTTCTCTTTAAGTTCTTTCTTTTACGATTCTATCATCACCTCATATGTCCAAATGATAATGATAAATATATTATCATAAATAAACTATAACTATATCATATTAATGTAATAACCATCATCAATCTTCTTATACTCCCTCTTTTATTTTAAAAATGAAATCATCATCCGGGAGGTGCCGATTTACAACCTTCATGGACAACAAAACTTAGTTCTTTAATTTCTTCTTAAAGTATTTTCATGGTTCCATTTAATGGTTAAAAAATACTATAATATATTTATTATAACCTTTATAATGTTCTATAACTAGTGTATATACATAATACTAATTCATATGATAAAACTAGTTCATGGTGATTGAAATACCATCGTAATAATCAAAACAATTATCACTAAATGTTTTATCAAATGACTAATTCTCAAAAAATTTAACCATATGATATATATATATAACCATTTAAACTTTTGAGTGATTATTAATAAAATTTAATTCCAATTCTCAAGAATTATACCCATCTTACATTAACTCCATTACTTATATACAAGTGAACTGATCATGAAAATGAAGAAAATGAATGATCTCAAATAATGAAATTAAACTCTATAACTCATCAATAAGTCCATAAATGAAATTAATAAAAATATAGTAAATAACATACTTATATAAAAGTTTCTTAATTAATTAATTATTTTATTTTATTTTATTTTATTATCCAGGATGTTAAGGTCAAGTGCAGGACTCATTCGGACATAAAGTAAGGGTTTTCTTCCCAAAACTCCATTTTCATTCAGGTTGTGATTTATTTTTCTATAAACCCTTGTAATTCTTCATTTAATTTATACAATTATTCTAAATTCTTATTTTATATTCCAAAATCATGTATTCTGATTACTTCATCTTTTGTTTTTGGAAAATACATGTTTTAAAAGGGTCCCCTTCTCGATTCTTCACGATAAGTAGGCCTGATTAAAGCGAACTTCCCTATTTTTTTCCTATTTTCATGTGCACTATATAATATGTTTTAAGACACAATTATTTTTATAAAACCCATAATTTTATCATGGAAAAACTATTTCAGTTAATTTCTCATTTTATGTAAATATTTCTCTAAAATAACTCTTCTTTTCAAAGTAAAAGAGTATTACTCTCAATAATTCTTTCATGATTTTATTAGAGAATTTTAATCTATTTCAACACCCCTATTGAATATTATGTTTTACTGGGATTAAAAAAATTATTATTATCATATAATTTTTCTTATTAATTTGTTCATGATCATTTTTAATGTGCATGTGCAATCTTGATACCGTTCTCTATACTACTTAGAATGGTTAGTGATTATGTATATAGATTGGGGAATGTTATTTTAGATGTTCTATTGTTTATGTTTACCCCCATTCATATTAAGAAGGAATTATACTTTGTATGTGATGGTAGGGGTCTGTTATAGCCACTTGATGCATTGTTATGTCTCATGAGACAAAACAAAATTGAGTTTTGGTCGAGGCCTTACCCTGGTATTTTTAGATGTCTTGGTTGAGGCCTTGACGATATGTTTCAGATGTCCAGCATTATGAATTCTCTCATTGTGATATTATAAGTTTATAAACCATGTTATATTTTACAAGTATAATATCCATGACTATGTTTTATTCAATTAAGATTAGTTATATGGATTTATTTTCTTATATTTCATTCCTTCCATATTATACTCAAGTTTATTTTTAAAGGCATAAATTTTTGTTTTTTACCATGACTATTGTTTATGTTTACGATAACTTTTGTTGTATTACTTACCCTTACAGATAATCTAAGCTCACTCCTTTCTTATATGTTATTTTTTCCAAGGATGTGAAGTTTAATATTATTATGAATGAATTTTAGGAATAATCTAAGAGTTTATGGGTGTTTCCAATGTATTTGAAATATTGTGTTTTTCTTTCAAGTTGTATTGTAAAACTTATGTTTGTATCTGGTTTTCTAAAAATACAAAACTATTCGGTGCTTCGGGATGTGACGTCCTTGTGAACATACCAATATTTTAATATAAGGCACCAGCTCTAGGATACTGGGAACTGGTTCATTACAAAAATCATGTATAAAAATGTAATGAAAAGAAATAAATCCTAGGAATGAATCATAATTTAGTGTAATTTAATAGAATCAAACCCTATTAAAATAAATTAAATCAAAAAATAATAATTGAAACAAATTAATCAAACCCAAATTAATTAGTATAAAAAAAACTGAGAAATAACCAGGTAAACTGAACTAATCTAAAAAAATAAACAAATTGAAATAAATAGAACTAAATTAATTTGTATAGAATATAATTAAATTAATCAATATTTGATTGATTATTAAATAAAGAAGTCTTTTTGTAATAAAATAATTATTTTATCCAGAAATTAAAATCGATTAAAATTTCATTATTTTATAATAGAGCACTGCATGAATTGAACTCAATACAAAAATTGAAGTTAAATACAGAAAATTTGAAAAAAAAAATATAAAAAAAGAAATAAATAGAACTTATAATACTTTATATTTTGGAAAGGTTACGAGACACAAAAAACACCATGGTAAGGTATGTTATCACCATTTTATTGGATTATGTATTTAGAAATAATATATGGAATATATGGGTAAGTAATAAGAATAATGAGATTGATTTTTATAATGATTTTTAGTGGTATTTATATAAGTAAAATAGTAATAGTCATTAGGGTATTTATCCATATGTGGTAAGTATACATTAGGGAAATGTTTCCATTGGTGGATGATGTGATAAAGTGATCAATTGGGTAATATAATTGTTGGGATAAGGTACACACAAAGTGTTTGATTGATTAATCATTATAATAATTATTGGATAGTATCATTTAAGCCTTAGATATTTGATAAAAGTAATAATTATTGACAACCATTATAAAATGACTATCAAAAATATAATATAATATTTATAGATAACCATTGTAATAAGTAAATGTGGTGATAATAAATAAGGTTAATCACACTATGAAATTTATGTATAACGAATAAATTATTGAATTGATTCATCAAAATATCTGAAATGAGGGATATTTATCTAGTATTAGTAGAGAGTTAGCATCATAAGTATTTTCCTTAGACCAAACTCCAGCTAAATTTTAATATGTACAATTGGAATAGAATCATTGTAATTAATCATATTAGGATATAATCAAACTAATACCCAATTCAATCTACTACAATGTTATAAGGTTGTTATCGATCCCCACAGGGTTGCAACTATTGTCTTTGAATCAGTGGAACACTCTTGGGAATGGTTTCACCAAATAAATAATAAAGAATTCACTATAGAAACAATACCAAGATTTTTTCAATGGTGTATACATACATTGGACTACCATGAATATGGAATAAATAGTTTAAAAAACACTATTAAAATAAGAATTTAACAACATAATATAGAAATGAGTTATAATAAACATGGAAATGATCTATCTCATTTATATAAACCACATCTGAGGAAAATAAATCTCATGCATTTTGAAATAGAAAATAGTATAAATATAATATAACGACAATTTAAATTGGTTAATAGTTAAACATCCAATATAAATTGAGACAAAACCCAAATCACCAAAATATAAGATTTAATTGATCCATGGTCACTCATCAAGACCTAGTACAACCAATACCAGGCTATATGGAAAAAATCCAGAAAAGGGGTATAACCTAGGAACCTGAAAGAAATATAAGAGCTAAATATTCACAAGGGTGTGTATGTAGGGTGTGAGATAAACATGATTAGTGGTATTACATAATGATTTTGTAATTTTTTTCAAAATACACTTCAAAAATGATATTTAAAATTATATTTATGAAATATATTCAAACCACAAGAACATAATGAAAATCAATACCATGCTAAATTTTATTTTATAAAAAAATTCTTTTCTTTCTTTAAAACCTTTCCAAAAATCTAGAACATGAAACAACACTTCCCTTTTCATTTGTAATCATTCTTTCAAAATTTTATAAAAAAAATACAATTTTTAAAATCATGTCAATGCTAAAAGAATGAAAATATAACACAAGAATGCATCATGTCATCAATAAAGCAGAAAATAAAAGAAAACTAAAACCATGAAATGGTGTATTAAAGGTCGAATTGTTTGTGTTATATAAAGTGTGTGGTGGTAATCCCCTCTATGGATTCATCAATATGATCTAATCATTATGGTAAACTACCTAGGTCTTATTGTGGGGTGGGCCTTGTATAATCCCCAACAATAGTAACCTAGAGATGGTGTTTTCCTTATTAAATTGGAATAGATACAAGGTATCTGAACCTAAAGGACTAATCAGTTTATTAGTCTTAAAGAAACATATACATACATGATTCCCATATTATATTGGATATATAAAATACATAGCATAAGAAACACTATTACATCCTTGATATTATTCATAATATTTTCCTTCATATCCTCAGAAAAGGAAAAAAATAAATGGTGAGCTCAGATACTCAGTAAGGATTTTATATAGAAACATTTATCATGAATAAATAATGAATAATAGATATAGAAATGTAAATAACTCAAAACACATTCCATTTAATCAATAACTTGAATAAAAAATGCATCCTTGGATAATATCAATGTATTAATATCATGGATAAAAATGAATGAATTCTAAATGAAGGAAACACTTAATTTTGAATGTCATGTTCTAAAACATCCTGATATCTTTACCATCAATGAATTGTGAAATGATAGTTTAATCTATGCGTATTTGTATACTAAAAACCATTTTAATAAGTTTGGCCAACTAGTTTTTCTCATGGTACATGTAAATGCATCAAGGGGGTATCTATAATCAGGTCCAATCGATTACTATATGTCCAATTAATTCCTCATATATTTAATGATCAATTTAATTCCAAAGAAATTCCTTATCAAAAACATATCTATATTGAGAAAATAATATCGAATATTAAGGGTTCCTGAATCAATCAAATAACTTTCATAGTAAAATACCTTACACAGAAATGATATTTAGTATAGGAAATAAGAATATCTAGGATACAAGGAAACTGGATATTTAAGAAAATTTTAATGTCTATTAAAATATAATCACAACAATTTGAATTTTTCAAGAGGATTTTAATGTCCAAAAAATTAATAATAGATAAAATATAACCATTAATTCATCATAAATACAGGTTTTAAAATAAATTCATGAATTATAGAGAATACAATAAAATGAAAGATAAACATTAAAATAATATTTCATTAAATATTTTTATTTTTTAAAACCTTTTTAAAGTTATATAAGAATCTGAATATCATAAAATGGTTATGGAAGTGGAAAAATCTGTTAACATCATATACGTTCAAAAAACATTTGTTTTGACTTTTTATAAAGAAAGTTTAAAATGGATATTTTCGAAAACATAGGAAATGTTACTTTAAAACATTTTAAAAATAAAGGATAATTTGAAATTTAATTAATAAATCATTTGATTAAATAAAAAAGAATTTTGTAAAAAAATTAAAAAATATGGATAAGGAAGAAAAACGTACATGATCAAAAGAAAACTATAATCAAATTTTATTTTAAATATTTATTTAATATATTGTTGTTCCAAAGAGAGTGAATGTTATAATATATCATTAAACTCTTTAAATATATTGATAATAAGAAAATATATGGATTTTATGAAATATTATAAGATTCCTTTAATGAAATTTAGATCAATCCCAAATAAATGAAATTGTAAAATAAATTATTTAATCTTTGGTAAAATTTAAATTGTAACCCCATTAGAGAATAAAATTGAATTGAAACTTAAATAATCATTAATAAATAGGTATTCTTGTTAAATATGTAAAAGTGTTATTATATAAACCACATAAAAAATAAATTGTTGCACAATACCAAATATGTCTGAATGAAGTGGAAATAGTGATTTGAACCTCTTGTATAATAGTTGTAGATTTATTATAATTACATACCATATCCATATACATATCTATAATATATAAATTATACATTTATAACATCTTATCACTTGTTTGTTAATAATATTTTATTATTATCATTATTTCGGGTGGTAATTGCTTCGTTTTTCATGAGAATTTTGGTTCAAAAGTTTTTTTCCTTGTACTCTTTTTATGGTTTCATCATCTATTTAATGTTAATAAATATATAAATATCATATATATTCAATATATAGAGAGATTCATCCATAAAAGGTAGATATAGAAAAATATATTACATCATTCATTGAGACGGTAGGTCGTACGTACGCATGAACGTTGTTTTCACTTTTCGACGGATGGAACTAAAAATAGGTAAACAATAATTCGCCATTAAAGAATAATTATTTTATCATATATATAAAAAATATTCAATAAATATATCCTTATAACCATCCATGTAAATCATAAATGAAAAATGGATCACATCGCTTTGTGAAGGTGGAAGTCCACACCCACACGTGAGTGCTGTGATCATTTTTCAACAAATTGGAAGGTAAGATAGTAGATATTAAAATATAATAATTATTATTATTTCATATATATAATATATATTCATTATTTCTATCTTTATTACCATCAAATTAAATTGGTGGTGAAAACTAGTTACATCGTTGCGTGGAGACAGTAAGTAGTACAAATACACGAGCAATGTTTTTGATTTTTTTGGGATGGGAAAGAGATATAAAATGGTTTTTCTATAATCATAATAAAATTTCAGTATATTTATTATATTATATTTATTATTTTATAATGGTTAAAATTTATTTATGGGATATATAATTATAATGAAATTTGAAAGAGTCAATAAAGAGCATTACCACTTCTTCAGAAGACTTCTTTTAGATCCCCTCTTAAGGATCCTTAGAATGGTATTTCAAGAATACCATAACCTCTAATTAATGTGAATAAAATTTTAGAATATAATATATTAGGGTTTGGTGGAGATAGGTTTCCCATGAATATGTAATGAAAAGATAGAAGGGGTGTCCTCCTATAAGTGAGGGGAGGGTCACTCTAGTAATTACTTAAAATAGTAAATTAATATAAATTAATTGTTAGGAAATAATGATACAAATTGATATAATATGAATATAAGAGGATTATTATTCTAAATATATTCATAAAATAAAATTTTGACAAGGTTTGGTTATGTATTGACCCCTATCTCTTAGTTTTAACCTCTCGTTAACCATTTTGATGATTACCACGACAAAAAATTTACACATTATCAATCAATAAAGTTATAATAAAATAAAATTGAACCATAAATGTACTATTTTAGATATTTTAAGGCATATCTATTTCACTTGTATGAATATTTAATTTTTATGAATTTTCAATCATTTAATAAAATATTATATATTATAAAATATCAATAATGTCATTTTTGACACTATTCATTTAATTTGGATTTCAAGGCATCAAGATAAAAAATGGAATTCAGATATAAACCTTTAAAACAACCCTAATATGTTATAGGTATCTATAAAATTCTTGGTAAACTACAACTTATCTAATAAATATTTCTTTAGAGTTTTAAAATTCATTTACTTGATTTTTTTACTACTTGCAAAAGTATTGTATCAGTGTTTCATAAGAATTTAAGGTAATTATTTAATTTCTAAAAAATAAAAAAAATTAAAATGATAAAAAATAATAATTAATATTTAAAATAATAATTTATAACTAAACATAATCTCTACCACAAAATATTAAAGATATTCAAAAAAGTGATATTTTTTACTTTATCTTTTACTTATATATTATAATTGTCAAAATCAAAGTTAAATGAAAAATAAATCATATTTTAAAATTTTGAATGATTATGAGTGAAATATAAACATATAATTAAATATATTTAAGTGCTTTAATGAATTATATTCCTTATCACATTATTTTGTATCTTTGATTACCCAATTTACACTTTATCGAGCTGATAAATTTTACTACTCTTACTATTCATAATATATAGTAATAAAAGGTGAATAATTACCAAATTTGAACCTCCTAATTCAAAATATGAAATCCAATTTATCATATTAAATTACATTAAATTTAAGAAATTAATTTAAATATATACCCACAAAATGTGATGAAAAATGGTTTTCAGGAAAAATGTATTTTTAAGACAAAAAATCACACAAATCTAAGTCTTGTAAAATATTGATCCTAATGTAAATCAAATATATATTATATAAATTTAATACAAATTATAAAATATAAAGAGAATTTTAAATTAATTTATTTAAATAAAATAAATTATAGTTTTACAAAAAATGTTAATTTTCACTATTCGCTGAAAAATAAATCTGTTTGAAAAATCCTAAAAATTATATTTAAGATAATAATTACATGATGATTTTAGAAAATGATAAAACTATAACATAATATTTTAATATTTTTCATATTTATTTTAAAATTAGTGTTGCGTGTAAATATATCTATCAAAGAAATTAGATTTATTTAAATAAGAATATATCTTAAAAACTCAAGGTATTATATTCTACCCCCTTATAGGAATTTTACCCTTGAAGTTACATCACTACAATAGAAAAAAAGTAAGGATACTTCTGCCTCATTACATCCTTAGGTTCTCATGTAGCTTACTCAAACATATGGTTTCACCACAAAACTTTTACCAAATTAGTGGTCACATTTCATTGCACCTTTTCTCTATGATCCAGAATCTCCACTGGTTCTTCCTTATAATATATATCGTGATCCAATGGTACAACCTATGATTTTAGTATATGTGAAGGATCAGGTATATACTTTTTTAGGAGAGATATATGTAACACATCATGAACTTTATTGAAATTCATATGAAGTACCAAAACATAAGATACCATTCTAATACGATAAAGAATTTCGAAGGGACCGATATATCTAGGGCTCATATTTCCCTTCTTACCAAATTTGATAACCTTAACTCTAGATATCACCGAAGATTGTTAAAATGACTATTTTATCATCTTTGAAATTTCCTTATGTGTTATTGAATGAATTTAACCTCAATTTCCATTTCCTTATCTAGATCAGGTCTCAGTAGCTTTCTTTCTCGAACTTCATCACAACATGTTGGAGTTCTACACTACTTTCCATAGAATGACTCATAAGGATCCATATAAATAATTGAGTGAAAGATATTATTGTCATATAATTATACCAAAGATAATTTTTGATCCCAACAACCTTTGAAATCCATATATTGATCTCGTAAAAATAATTCTAGAGTTTTAATAGTACTCTTAGATTTACCATATATCTAAGGATGATTAGTAGTTCTAAAACTCAATTTTATATCTAAATCCTACTAAAGGATTCTCAAAAAATTTAGTAAAACCTAGTATCTCAGTCAATTATGATTTAGAGTGGTAATCTATGAAATATAACAAATTTTTAATATATAACCAAGTAATCTGTTCAAAAGAGAAATTTTCTGTAATAGTGATAAAATGAAATTATTTCATACTCTGATCTACTACAACCCAAATTGAATTTTGAATTTTATATATTTTGGGGTGTCCAACAATGAAATATATAGTAATTTTTCACATTTATATTATAATATGTTTAATTGTTATAGTATACCCTTTGATTTCTATCTCACATCCTTTAATTTTTAAAATGCCAAGCATCAGGACCATACTCAGTAATATCCCTTTTCATGTTATCCCACCAGAAATAACCTTTTAGATATATATATACATATTTTTACTTTGAGGATGAATATAGAATAATGAAAAATGATCTTTATCTAATAGATCATTTTTTAAATAGGGTTTTGATGGAACACATACATGGTTTCCGAACTATATCATTATAGTATGATGTTGTTTGAACTCTGTAACATTCCTCACCTTCTTATGTAATTAAACATCTTCCTTCTTCACCTTCTTACTCCTATCATGTATGGATGGTTGAACATTCATATTATAAAGATAAGATATTTCCCCTTTTCTCAATATTTTAATATCCAATTTATGTAAATCCCTAAATATTATATCTCTTTCAATTCTTATTATAGACAAACCTGTATGGTCTTTCCGAATTAGATCATCGTCCACCATGTTCTTCTTCTCATGATGGTAATGTATTAATCATTCATAATATTTGATCAACTCCATCCATCCCCTATATAAAAAATTCAACTCTTTCTATGTAAGTTTATACATTGAGATCTTATGATTAGTATATATATAACACCTTTCACCAAAGAGATAATTCCTCTATCTCTTTAATGAAAAAATTATCAAAACCAACTCAAAATCACGATTTGGGTAATTTTTATCATGAATTTTTAATTGGAAAGAGGTATATTATATTATTATTTCATTATATATGATTAATAACACCTTTACCTTCTTTTATGCATCACTACATATCCCAAACCCTTCACCAATATATGGTAGTCAGAGCATAGGCCAATTAACCATCCATATCTTTGGTTATTTGAAACTCTCCTCACATTCAGCTTCCCACAAGAGCATAACCCCATTCTAAATCAACTTGGTGAGTGTATTAGATATTCATGAGAAATATCTCACAAAAAAAAAAATATCCATCCAAACCAATAAAACTATGGATCTCGGTTATAGTGGTTGGTCTAGGCCATTTCTCAATAACTTATGTCTTTGAATGTTTCACTAATATATAGTGACTTGTTATTATATCACCCAAGAATAAAACTTTTTTATTAAAAAATTAAAACTTGATAAATTTGGAATATAGATTATCCTTCCTCAATTTCATCAACAGAATCTTAAAATTTTCTTTATGCTCTTCCTTGATCTTCAGATATATTATAATATCATTTACAAAGACTACCTCAAACTAATCAAAGTAATCTATAAAGATTCTATTCATTAAATCCATAAATACAGTGGGAGAATTTGAAAGTTCAAATGGCCTTAATATAAATTTATAATGGTCATACCTCATATAGAAGTTTTTCTTGGGTTTATCCTCCTTATTGACCCTTGGTTGATGATATCCATATCGAAGATCAATCTTGAAAAAATATTTAGCTCCTATTAATTGATAAAACATATCGTAAATATGGGGTAGAGGATGCTTTTTCTTAACATAAATTTTGTCAAGTGTAACACCCCATGTAAATAAAGATGTAATATATTTTATTTTTAATTAATATTCTGTGAATTAAATATTAATTTTACATTAAAGGGTTTTCTATGTTCGATGGTGTACCCGATAAGCAACAATGGGTTACTTTGAAATCTTACGTTGTATAATAATAATATAATATTATTATTTTAAATGGTAGTTAACATCTAGCCATTGTATTGAAAGGAATGAACAAAAATGACTACAATATTATTATACATGTTTTTTAAATGTTTTTACATTTATCCAATAAAAGTTAGAGGCTTAAAATGTGAGTGAATCCAATTTTAAGCACAAATAATCTAATATTCTTTAAAAGGTCGATTTACCGCCTTTTGAGGGAGAACCCTTTTTAAATATAGTTTTTTTCATTTTAATATTTTCTATTTGACAATAGAAAATTATTATTTATAATCGGGACATCAAAATTCACTTTGGGTAGATTTTTGGTATTTTTCTGATAAAATTCAATTTTTGATGAAGAGTTAAAAATACTGTATTTTAATTCCAATTTTACTTTTAATATAATTTATTTATATTGTTAGATTATCTTTTTAATTGGTTTTAAAGTTTAATTAGATTATATTTTTACCATTTAATCCAATTTTGTTTATTTTAATTAATTTGATTTTGAAATTGGACATAAACAAGTGTCAATCATTTGACAGTTATTATTTCTTAAAAGCACGCCTTTTGTTTTGACAGTGAGAATTAATTTTAAATTAATTTTTGCCACTTCTGTGTTTTGAATTTTTAAAAATGGATTCCATGTTTTGAATCAGGAGGTCCAAATTGTTTAAATAGGTAACTTTTTATTTTTAGACATTATGAATATTTACTTCAGTAAATATTTTATTTACCATGGTTAAAGGGTAAATATGATAAATAAGGGTAAAAAATATTATTGTAATAATATAAAATTACACTAAAATGTGTCTTAATCCTATTTTTTGATACATATCCAAACATGGGAATCTATGGGTAGATTTGGAGACCCCATTGAGACACTTGGGAATGATAATGACACTTTATTTTAATTAACTTAAAGTAAAGACAAAAATGACATAAACAAATATCTTTGAGTAACATAATTTTTACATAGCATTATATAAGTTATATTTTCTACTATAAATATTATTGGTAAATATAAAACGATATACTACATCATATTATTTTCCTTATAATTTTTAGACATCAAATAAATAGAAGTATTTATGACAGAATAATGATGCAGTGTTTAACTCATTAATAAATGATTTAAATAAATAATATTATAAAGATTAAAATAATATCCAACACATGTCCAATTATTATTGTATGATTTTATTTAGACCATCAATCATCTTATCTTATAATTTAATAAGTTTGTAACCTTTAGAAACCGAAAATCATTATGTAATAAAATTAATATTTTCACACATTCCTAAAGAGACCCTCCTCCCCTTATAAAAAGTTCTCAACTCTAACACATTCCTCACACCTATCAAGAAACTTGTCTCATCCAAAATCTTCCAAATTAATATCCCTACATCCCTATCCTCATCCTAGAAGCCTTAACCTAAGAATAAGGCACTTTAACAAACCCTTTTGGTTCAAACCAAAGGGAGTTATCCGATTTAAAGGTAACGTCTTCTCTTAAGTTATCTTGTTTTATTTTACTTCTCCAACCCCATAAACTATTTTTATTAATTTATTTTATAAAAATATAATTATCCTAAATATACAAGGATATTTCTATGAGAATTATTAGAACTACACTTACACACACCTCCATCTAATGGGTAAAGAACGTACTGTTTCTGTGGATGGAAAACTATCGCCTCACAAAACGATGATTGTTCAATTATCTCCTACCGCCTATCATGGTGTCCATTATGATGTCACTATATTTATATATAATATATATTATTTTTATTTTTTCTTTATGATTCTGTATTTTCCATTTATATCATACTTTTATGGCTTCCATTATGGGTAAATGCAACAACTTTATTTGAGGAAGTGCGGACTACCGCCCCCTCAAAGTGATATGACTCATTAATGCCATATGTGGGATGTATAAAGGATGGATTTAATAATATTATATATGATATTATACTTTAATTATAATATAACTATGTATAATTATGTTTTAATTCCATTAAAATAAGAAATATAAATGAAATTAGTGTTCATGCGTACGTATGGCTTACCGTCTCCATGAACAGTGCATTTCATTTATTATCTCCAAATGTTATGTACTATTATAAATACATAAATATACTGGATATATATGATATATATTATATCTACATAATGAATATCATTTTGGAGATAATGGATATTTGACCACATGAACAACTTGTAGTTATAAGTAGTTCATTTTTTACTCAAGTACCAAATATTGACAAAATGACTATTATTAACTTAAATGATTTCATAATGTCTATAAGAAGGTAATATGTGATATATAATGAATAATAAACTTTAAAAAGATTCTTAATCAAGTATAAATTAACTTTAGTTTATTATTTAGGAGATCAAAGAATGAACGAGTCAAGTCAGACACGAGGTAAGGGACTTCGTCTCGATCTCCTTTCCTTGAGGATAATTTTGTTTTACACACAACTTTATTTTATACACTTTATAAACACCTTTTAAATTTCAATTAATTCAAAGGGAATATTTTTATACAAGTTTTTTTACTAAACTACAAAAAAAAAGAATGTTTCTTTTTAACATAAGTGGTGACAACTATTTTTTCCGCCACTGCGAGTATTATTTGATCTTTGTCTTCCTTAACAAGTCGTAATGTTTTTTAAAGGAAAATAAATACCATATAATCTTTTACATATTTTGTTATTGAAAATGGTTTTGATGATGGATTTGTTATGTCAATAAATTTTAGTGACATATTTTTATTGAAATGTGGAAATCATATCTTTCCATTGTGTTTATTATATGTGTTATCAATATGTTATGGTTATTGGGCATTGTTTACGTATATGGGAGGATCCGTGATAAACCTAGGGTGGGGGAGCCCGAGATATCTCTCTAATTTCTTGTGCAATGTGACAGAGGTAAATGTGAATGTTTCTCCTAAGAGATTTTGAAAATATATTGTGATGGTTAATCCAAATGTAACTCCCTAAATAGTTGTGATAGCTACAATGTAATTATAATATGGATGCCACAAGTTACCTTTATGATTTATGATTTCAATGTGTTATTCATAAATATTATGAGTTCATTATGTATATTAAAGAGCTTATGTTATGTATTTATTGATTAACTAATGTATTCTTTCTTTCTTTTATAACCCTTTCTGATATTTTTATGCTCATCCCATGTTTTGAAATGTTTTTCATAGGACTTAAAGATGAATAGGGTCAAGTATGGGATAAAAAAACTCATGTTGTCTAAAACATTTAACTAGACATGAATCTTTTTTTCACGTGTTTTTATATTATGAAAAAAATAGAAACTGGGTAAAAGTGTCTACTTTGAAATTTTTGAGATGTAATGTAATAGTTATGGACTAACTCTATAGAACTCTAAACCTGAAAATATTTTCAATGTGAATTATTAATTTAATTCAAGATTTTGTAATTATTTGTGGTCGGGTCCTTCTAGTTGGTATTAGAGGTCGGTTTAGATAACTTTAGAAGTTAGAATATTGTCAAACTAATTTATGGACAATTTGAATTGATATAGCATTTATATATTACCATATTTCTTCTCCTAATATATTTCTGTGTTGAGAATATTTTTTTGTAGAGAAAATAGGATAGCTGTGATGGGATGGAATACAGAGGTAAATGACCTTCAAAATCAGCATCCTGAGATTGTCGAAATCAGAATTGATCATTTTGTTGCAGTGATGGATCAGTTGACTCCAGTGATAAATGGTGGTTGTGTTTATTGATGATATTCTGGTTTATTATAAATGAAAATAATATCATGAAAGTCATTTAAGGTTTTTCTTGACAACCATAAAAGAAAAGAAACTATTTTGGGAATTTAGAATGTGTGATTTTTGGTTATAGAAAATTTCATTCCTTAGTCACATTGTTTCAAAAAATGGAATAATTGTTGATCCTTCTAAAACAAAATTTGTTGAAGAATGGCCAAGACCCAATAATATAACCGATATATATAGTTTTCTTGGTTTGGAAGGTTATTACTAGAGGTTTTTTGATAAAATTTCATGGTTATATAATCCAATGACTATGTTAACTCGAATAGGTGTTAAGTTCGTTTGGACTAAATAATGTGATGATTGTTTTAGGAATTGAAAAGAAGATTGGTGAATGATAAAATTTTGTAACTACCATCCAAAAATGGTGAGTTTGTTATTTACATTGATGCTTAGTTTAAAGGACTTGGTTGTGTTCTTATGCATAATTATCAGGTAATTCTTTATTCATTACGTCAGTTGAAACCTCGTGAGTTAAATTACCCTACACATGATTTGGAATTAGCTGTTGTTTTTTTTTTTAAAAAAAATTGGTGGAATCATTTGTATAGAGTAAAATGTGAAACATATATTGAACACAAAACTTTGAAGTATATATTCACTCATAAATAATTGAACATGAGATAGAGGAGATGGCAGGAATTAATCAAGGATTATGATTTCATGATTCATTATCATCTAGGAAAAGCAAATAAAGTGGCTGATGCATTGAGTCGAAAAAGAAATGATCCATTGACCATGCTACATTTGGAATGAGATCCTTTAGTTTTTGATTTGATGAACTTTGGAATAGAATTTTTTAGTGAAGGAAATTCTTATATTTTGTTTCAGTTGTTAGTGAAATAATCTCTATCAGACATAATTAAGAAAGCACAGAAGGAAGACAGTGAGTTGCAGAAAATGGTAGAGTTGGATCAGAATGGTTAGTTACCTAAATTTAACGTTGATAATGATTTTGTTTTGAGATTTGTAAAGATATTATGTGTGCCTTGTGATTCATAGTTGACTAATGAGTTGTTATGTGAAGCTCATAGTTCCCTATTTTCAATTCATCCTAGAAGTACTAAGATATACATAGATCATTGTGAGTATTACTAGTGGGATGGAATGAAAAGAGATATTGCTGATTTTACTGTGAAGTGTTTGAATTATCAGCAGGTTTAATTAGAGTGGCAGTTACCGAAATGGATGCTTCAGTCATTACCGGTGCCAGAGTGGAAGAGGGAAAATACATCCATGGACTTCATTATGGGATTAACAAATATATCTCGAGGTAATAATGCAATCGGGGTTTTTGTTGATCGATTAACTAAATCTGCTAATTTAATTCCTATTCGATATACTTTGTCTCTAGATCAACTTTCTCAGTTGTATGTTAAGGATATAGTCAGGTTTCATGGTGTTACCCTCTCCATTGTATCTGATCATGATCCCAAGTTTACTTCCAACATTTGGAAAGGCCTTCAGAATTTGTTGGGTACTGAATTAAATTTTAGTATAGCTTTTCATCCTCAATCATATGGGCAGTCAGAATGAACAATTCAGACCTTAGAGGATATGCTACGTGTGTGTTCACTAGATTACCAGGGAAATTGGGACCAACATCTTTCTTTGGTTAAATTTTCATATAATAAAATTTTTCATTCCAGTATAGATATGGCTCCATTTGAGTCATTATATGGGAAGCAGTGTTGAACTCCAGATTTTTGGGATGAAGTAGGTGAAAGGAAGCTGATGGGACCAGAATTGGTAGAAGAGATGGAAAAAAAGTTCAGTTGATTCAGAATCACTTGAGAAACACTTAGAGTAGGCAGAAAAGTTATGCGGATAATCGGAGGAAGGATCTTTCTTTTGAGGTAGGTGATAATGTCTTTTCAAAGTTTCTCCATAGAAAAGTGTGATGTGTTATGGTAAGAAGGGAAAGTTGAGTCTGAGGTTCATTGGACCTTATGAAATCCTGAATAAAGTTGGATCAGTTGAGTACAGAGTGTCTTTACCTCCAAGTTTTTCCCAAGTACACAATCTTTTTCATGTTTTAATGTTGAGAAAGTATATGCCAGATCCATCTCATATTTTAAGTCCACAGGTAGTTCAGTTGGAAGAGAATCACTCTTATGACGAATAGCCAATCCAGATTCTTGACCAAAGAGAGATAGTATTGCAGAATAAGGTAATTCCCCAAGTAAAGGTTTTGTGGAAAAACTATATGGTTTAATAGGGAATGTGGTAATCTGAAAATGCTATGAAGGATAAATACCCCCATTTGTTTGATAAGTGAATAAAATTGTGAGGATGCAATTTCCAAAAGGGGGGAAGGATGTAACATCCCAGGTAAATAAAGAAATAATAAATTTTATTTTTAATTAATATTTTTTGAATTAAATATTAATTTTACTTTAAAGTGGTTGCTATGTTCGATGGCGTACCTGATACGCAACAACGAGTTCTTTGAAATCTTACGTTGCACAATAATAATATAATATTATTGTTTTAAATGGTAGTTAATTCATAGTCGTTGTATTGGTAGGAATGAATATAACTAACTAAAATATGATTATACATGTTTGTTAAATGTTTTTACATTTATCCAATAAAAGTTAGAGGCTTAAAATGTGAATGGATCCAATTTTAAACCCAAATACTCTAATATTCTTTAAAAGGAAAATTTATCGCATTTTGATGGAGAACCCTTTTTAAATCTAGTTTTTGTCACTTTTATATGTTCTATTTGACAATATAAAATTATTATTTAGAATCTGGACATAAAAATTCATTTTGGGTAAATTTTTGGTATTTTTTGATAAAATTCAATTTTGGATGAATAGTTAAAAAAAACGTTATTTTAATTCAAAATTGTCTTTTAATCTAATTTATTTATATGGTTAGATTATCTTTTTAATTTGTTTCAAAGTGTTATTAGATTTTATTTTTACTATTTAATCCAATTTTGTTTATTTTAATTAATTTCACTTTGAAATTAGGTATAAACAAGTGTTAATCTTTTGATAGTTATTATTTCATAAAAACGCGTCTTTGGTTTTGACAGCGGGAATTAATTTTAAATTAATTTCTACCACTTTGATGTTTTCAATTTGGAAAAATGTATTCCATATTTTCAATCAGGATTTATAAATTGTTTAAATAGGTAACTTTTATTTTCATAACTTTTGAATATTTACTTCAATAAATATTCTATTTACCATGGTTAAAGGGTAAATCTTGTAATTAAGGGTAAATAAATATTGTTATAATAAACTAAAATTACCCTAACATGTGTTCTAATCCTATTGGTTGACACATATCTGACCCTGGTCATCTTTGAGTCGATTTTTGGAACCCATGGAGCCACTTGGGAGTGATAATGACACTTTATTTTAATTAACATAAAGTAAAGACAAAAATGACAAAAACAAATATCATTTTATAAATTAATTTTTACATAAGGTTATATAAGATATATTTTTACTATAAATATTATTTGGAAATATAAAAATATTTCCTACATCATGGTATTTTTTTATAATTTTTAGACATAAAATAAATAAAATTATTTTGGACACAATAATGATGTAGTGTTTAACTCGTTAATAAATGATTTAAATAAATAAGATTATAAAGATTACAATAAAATCCAAAACCTATAAAATTATTATTTTATGATTTTATTTTGACCATTTGGAATATTATATTTGTCTTTAATAAGTTTTGGACCTTTACAAACTAAAAATCGTTATGTAATAAAATAATATTTTCACACATTCCTAAAGAGCCCATCCTCCCCCTTATAAAAAGCCCTCACCTCTAACCCATTCCTAAAACCTATCAAGCCCCCTGGGTCGTTCAAAATATGCCCAATTATTCTCCCTATATCCCTACCATCCTCCTAGAAGCCTTAACATTGGAATAAGGTACTTCAACAAACCCTTTTGGTTCAAACCAAAGGGAGTTACCGGATTTCAAGGTAGCGTCTTCACTTAAGTTATTTTGTTTTATTTTACTTATCCAACCTCCTAAACTCTTTTTATTACTTTATTTTATAACAAAAACAGTGTCCTAAATATACTAGGATTTTGTTATGATAAGTATTTTAACTACACTTACACACACCTCCATATAATGGGTAAAGAACATACTGTTTCTGTTGATGGAAAACTAACGCCTCACAAAACAATGATTGTTAAATTATCTCTTATCACCTCTCATGGTGGCCATTATGATGTCACTTTATTTATATATAATATATATTATTTTTATGTTTTCATTTTTCTTCTGTATTTTCCATTAATATCATACCTTTATGGTTTCCATTATGGGTAAACGAGATAATATTATTTGAGGAAGTGCGGACTACCGCCCCCTCAAAGTGATATGACTCGTTAATGAAATATGTGGGATGTATAAAGAATGGATTTAATGATATTATATGTGATATTATACTGGATTTATAATATACCTATGTATCATTATGTTTCAATTCCATCAAAATAAGAAATATAAGTGAAAGTAGCGTTTATGCGTACGTATGGCTTACCATCTCTATGAACGGTGCATTTTATTTATTATCTCCAAATGTTATATATTATTATAAATACATACATATACTGGATATATATTATATATATTATATCTACATCATTACTATCATTATAAAGATAATGGATATTTTACCACATGAACAACTTGTAATTATAAGAAGTTCATTTTGGACTCAAGTACCAAATATCGACAAAACGACCATTACTATCTTAAATAATTTCATAATGTTTATAAGATGGTAATATGTGATATAAAAGGAATAAAAAACTTGAAAATTGTTCTTAAGCTAGTAGAAATTAACTTTAGTTTATTATTTAGGATATTAAAGAGCAAATGATTCAAGTCTGACATGAGATAAGGGAATTTGTCTCAATCTCCTTTCATTGAGGCATATTTTATTTATACACGACTTCCTTTTATACGTTGTATAAACAACTTTTAATTTTCATTTCATTAAAAGGGAATATTTTTCTACAAGGCGTTTTACTAACCGAAAAAATAATATTGTCTCTAATTAACGTAAGTGGTGGCAATGACCTTTTTCACCACAGCGACTATTATTTGATTGTTGGCTTCCTTAACAAGTCGTAATGTTTTTAAAAGGAAAATAAATACCATATACTCTTTTACGTATTTTGGTATTGAAAATGGTTTTGATGATGGATTTGTTATGTCAATATATATAAAAGATATATTGTGATTGAAATGTAGAAATGTTATTTTCCTTTGTGTTTATTTTATGTGTTATGAATATGTTATAGTTCTTGGGTATTGTTTACATATATGGGTGGTTTTGTGATAAACCTAGGGTGAGTGATCTTGAGATAGCTCTCAAATTCATTGGGTAATGTGACGGAGGTAAACGTGAATGTTTACCCTAAGAGGTTTAGGGAATATACTGTGATGGGTATTCCAAAAGTAACTCCCTACGTAGCTATGATGGCTAAAATGTAAGTATGATATGGATGCCACAAGTTACCTTTATGATTTATGATTTCAATGTGTTATTCATAAATCATATGATTTCATGAGTTATGTTAAAGAGATTATGTTAGGTATGTATTGATGAACTAATTTTTTATTTCTTTGTTTTATAAACCTAACTGGGCTTTTAATGCTCATCCCAAGTTTTTAAATTTTTTTCAAAGGACTTAAAGATGAATTGGGTCAAGGATGGGATGAAGGAAAAGTCATGGTGTCTAATAAATGGAACTGGACATGAATATTTTTTTTCAAGAGTTTTTAATTTATGAAAAAAATGGAAACTGAGTAGAAGTGTCTACTTTGAAATTTTTGAGATGTAATGTAATTATTATGGCCTAACTCCCTACAACTCTAAACCTTAAAAGATCCTCAATGTGAATTATTCATTTAATTCAATATTATGTAATGTTTTATGGCCAGGTCCTTATATTAATCTCCTAATAATAAATGAAAATATGAATTAACCCATCTTTCTTACTAAAAAAAGAATATGTGCACCTCGTGGTGGAGCACTGGGATGAATGAATCCATTATCTATATTCTCATGGAGTTTATTCTTAAATTACTAAACCTCAATCAAGTTCATTCTATATGGAGTCTTTGAAATAGGTGTAGTTCTAGGTATATGTTCTATTGAAAAATAAACTTCACAATTCTAGGGGAAACTAAGAAACTATTCTTTAAATACATAAAAAACTATCATTCAATAGGTATATATTAAATTTTTAGTTTCTCCCTACCCATATGACATAAATATCCATAATTTATAGGTAGGAAAACCCATATGATGAATGTAATTTCCATTTGTAGTTCAGGTTTATCCTCACACCAAAAGATTATCATAGGTTGATTTGGAATATCAAATGTAACTTCCCTTCCACAACAGTGAAAATGTATCTATTATGATAGGTCCAATCAGTTAGCATGATTATCTAAAATTCAATTAGAGGATGAATAATAATATTTCTAAGAATATCATTCCCATAAACTCTATAGGAGAGGGTCTATAGACTTAAGATACGATCATCCAATAATTCGAAGTTTTCACTAATAACTCAACATATATTCATTTAGGTGGTAATGAGATGAACTTAGAAAATTATTTAGATGTAAAATAGTAGGTAGAATCTGAATCAAATAAAAAAATCACTAATAGAGTAGATGATTCATGTTACTTTCACCACATTTCCTGGAATTTCCATTTATGTTGTAGTAATTCCATATGTTTAGCCTTATCCCCTTGGATTTTTCTATGGTAAGTTACCTTGAAATTTGGGGAACTTGTTTGAATAATGCCATATATATTTATATTTGACACATTGGAAAAAAATTGTTTATTTATTTTACTTATAGTCATTGGTCAGATGACCCTTATCCCCACACAAGTAATAAACTTCAATAGCCTTAAAGCATTTTTCAATATGTTTCTTCCACAATTTTTACATGATGGAAATTTTTTATTCTATTATTCTTCTTTGATGTGTTTCCTTTTTCATAGTTCTTATACAACCTCTTCTTCTCATGATTTTCCTTAAATATATAGGATCTAGAAAATTTATTATCTATATTAATGGAACTTGATATTATATCATCATATAATGAAAATGTTTTCAAAACTAGTTCCCTTCAAGGACTAGACTTGATACCATAAAAGAAATAGTCAATCTTTATTTCTGTATAACATATGAATTTGATGTGTGGCTGGATAATCTCATGAAGTTATCCCTGCACTCTGCCTCACTTTCTTCTTCTTTATACTTTAAATTGAGGAACTTTCTATATTATTTAGATAACTGTTTTTGGGGAAAGTATTTTTAAAATAATATTAATTTAAAAGTTTTCTATTCTGTTGTTTCTAATTCTAAAACCCATTTACTGTTCTTGATAAATTATCACTATTGATCAGAATCTCATCTCCAACAATATATTTCAAAAATAAAATTTTCACTTTCATTACATCCCAAATCCATGAATATATTTTCTAGAGAGTTAATACTTTGTTCAAATACAAATAGATTATATTAAAAATGGAGGATTATACCATATAAAGTGATCCAACATATTTGAATCATGTTGTCAAATAATAGGTTTCTTTATACGAGTAAGGTTATTCTTCAAAACCTGATTCAGATGCCATAATATAGTCATAGTCTTCTCATTTCCAACACTAGATATATTGTATTTCTCATTAGGCTAATCCCTATAATATCTACAGTTGTTTATCCCCATTCTTCCATTAGGATCTATTACTAAATAATATCAGACACAAGTTATCTTATAATTATCATTAATATTGATCCATAAAACAAAAAATCCATATAATGGTAAAATTTATCAAATACTATAATGGGTTATCATAATTCCCATGTTATATATGATCATATAAAATATATTTTCCAAGGTTTTTATTACAATTCCACTAATACCAACTATAACAACCCCAACTCTAATAACTCGTAGCTGGTGTCTTATTTATTATATTGGAATACATACAAGGGATATCATCACAAAGGACCAATCAGTTTAGTAGTATTCAATAACCATATATATACATGATTCTTATATTACATTATAAATATAAAATATATATCATCAGAAACATTCGTATATCCTTAATATTATTCATAATATCCTTACTAATATCCTTGGGAATGGAACAAAAATAAGGGGTGAGCTTAGATTCTCAGTAAGGGTTATGTATAGTGTAAGATATCATGAATAAATAAGGTATAAGAAATATGGAAAGCTAAACAGATGAAAACACATTTAATTTAATCAATAGCTTGAGTATTAATGTATCCATGGATAATATAAATGTCATAATTTCATGGATAATAATAAATAAATTATCAATAAGGGAAATACTGAATTTTAGAAATCCTGATATTAAACATCCTGATATTATTACCATCAAATCATTGTTCCAAGATAGTTTAATCAATGGTTGGATATACAGCAAAAACCCATTCAATATGTTTGTCAAACTATCTTGTCTCATGAGACTTGTTGATGCATCGAGAAGTTATTTATAACCAAGACTCACTAGTCACTACATGTCCAATTCATTCCTCATATATTAAATGATAATTTTAATTTAAAAAAAATATTCTTTATCAAAAAATATCCATTTTCTATAAACAATACTAGATATTAATATTTCCCCATTCAATCAAATAGATTTCATAGTAAAATACTATTTTTTTAAATTGTATATGGATTATGTAATAAGAATATATATGATATAGAGAATAAATATATTTATGATAGATTTAATGTAAAATGAAATATGATCACGATAAATTAAATGTTTATAAATAAATTTAATTAATAAAAAATAATAAGATATAAAATATGACCATCAATTCATCAAAAATATTAGTTTTAAAATGAATTCATGTATTTTGGAGAAAATAATAAAATTAAAGTAGATAATTAAAATAAGTTTTTAATAAAGATTATTATTTTTATAACCATTTTAAATATTTAGATGAATCTAAATACCGAAAAATAGTTATGGTCGTAGTGAAACCGATTAACACAATATATGTTAAAATAATATTCCTTTGGACTTTTTTGTAAAGAAAGTCGAAAATGAACATTTGGGAAAACATTATAAATATTCCTTTAAAACATTTTAAAAATTAAAATATATATTAAAATATAACATATTTAATGATATAATAAATTACTTTCATGTTTATTTATAAATTTATATTCATTATAATAATACTAAGTAATTATTGAATTAAAAAGTAAATAGTTTTAATTAAACTTATTTTATTATAAGTTTTTATTTATAAGATTAAATTATAAATTTTAGAATTTTAATTTTAAAAATTAATATCATTTTCTTAATAATTGTAAAAAAAATTACTTGTGGTCAAATTTTGGATTTTTTTGGGAAACAATTATTTTTCAATAAATAGTGAAAAATACTGATTTTTTTTTAAAAAACATATATTTTTATTACATTAAGTAATTTAAAATTCTAATTATGTTATTAATATTATTTCAAATAAAATAAGTATTATTTAATTGTTTTTAATCCATTTAATTACTTTTTTATCAAATTTATATTGTATTTTAGTATAATATTTGTTTTGGTTAAAAATGGGATTTTTCTAAATATTGTTTTATTGTGAAAAATGTTTCTACATTTTAATTAATTAAAAAAACTAATGAAGAATTATTTAAATAAAATTTATATATTATATATCCATAAATATTAATTTAAATTCATATAATTATTATCACTAGTCATAGAGTTATAAAATCAACTTTTTATTGAAAATGCACTTCTTGAAAAATCGGTCTTTCATTTAGTATATGGTTTTTTAAAAAATAAATTAATACACTTAGGTGAATTTAATTTTTTTGAATTTAATTCTATATTTTGAATCTTAATAATTTATATTTTATAATAATTTCAGCTTAATTTTTTACCATAATGAATAGTAAAAATAGAAAAAACAAATTACAACGATTAAGGTGAAAATGGATTCACTTAGGGTTAAATTAAAACGGTAATGGTTAAAATGGCCTAAAATTGTATAAAATATATTTTATGGACATATTTAAATATTATAATGTATAATTATCATTAATGGTCCATTTTAGATTCATTTATCATTTAAAATACTTAGGCACAACTTTTTATTTTCGAACATTACAAATACGTCACTCACCTCACTTATAAAAGGTTATTCCCTCTTATCTCATATTCACACCTTAAAAACCAATTTGACATGGACACTTACTGACCAAATAAATTCATAAAATACCTCCATATAACCTATATCCCTTTTCCTAACCATACAGCCACCCTAAGAAGGCATTTGGTGCTTACCAAAAGAGATTTTTCAAAGAAGAGGTACCGTGTTTAACGAAAAATTTAATTTTATTACTTCTTACACCTCATTAAAATATTATTAAATTATGATTATATAATAACACAAATATAATTAGATGTTATTATATTGATTTAACAATCTAAATCCATCGCTGCTTCTATTAAATGGGATACAAAATCATCATCCATGTGTACGGCGAACTACCACGTCGCGAACTAATGTCATTATTTGTCAATCATCACATCTCATGAATTTTTATAATGATGTATTTAAGTAGATATATGATATTTTTAAAATATTTATACTTATATAGTTATTATATCACATATACCTTCTTAATTTCCATTTCATTGAGGATATAATAACATCTCTTGTGTGTACGGTGAACTACCACCTCACGAAGTGATGTGATTCATTTTTAACTAACTCTCTACATGGAAGGTAATTAAGATTAATTTAATGAATAAATGATATATAAATGACTTAATAATTATATTAAAGTAATATTTATCATTCTAAAAATATAATATATCATTTTCTATCTTACATTAAAAAATTATAATGTCTTTCGTGTACGTGTGGACCACTGCCTCCATAAAGTGACATAATTCTTTTTTCATCACCACATAACAATATCGATATATAAGTATATTTAAAGAATGAATTTTTTATATATGATTTTATTATAATTATTTAAAAATAAAATATTATATACCTTTTTTCTATAATGATCTTTGAAAAATAGAAATGTTACTCATGCGTACGTATGGGATACCATCCCCATGATCATAAAATAAATAATTTTTCATAAATATCATTCATTATTAGTTTTAGAAGTTTAATTTATATATAAAAAATGATAAATATTTCATTATTAATATTTTTTATATTTTTAAATAATAACCTCTTAGACTAATAGTCATCCTATCGAAGTCATTTTGACAAATAAACCCAATATCATTGAAACAACTTATGTAAACTTAATTGATTAAGTAATTGTATATGACATGGTAATAAGTGAAATAAAAGGAATAATAATTTTTTTTTTAAAAATATTAATAAATTAAATAATTAGAATAATCAGATTATACATAAATATAAATAATGAACGTGATGAATCGAACTCAAGGTAAGGGACTTTTTCTCAATCTACTTTTATTCTATCATATTTTGATGTTATGAACCTATATTATTTAATGAGGTGTAATACAGACCCTTTTACATGTTATATCATGAATTTATATATTATAATTATATTTAATGTTTTCTTTAATTTTATTACTTCATGGGTCTTTTGATTCAAATTTTTCCAATGTGGTAAGGGACTTTACTTTAAAAAAATACTCTTTTAAAGTTTTCTTTTAAAATCTATTTTTTAAAATGATTTTATTAATGAAATTTTTTTCACATGAGAGTTTTATAAAAGTAAATTTATTTAATCCATTAATATTCTTCCAAAAATGAATATTTCTATGGAATGTTCCCCTTTTTATTAAAATAACAAAATGAATGTTTTATTTTAACATATATGGTAATAATGAATTTTCTTTACAGTATAACCATTATTATATTTTTGGATTCCTATAAAAGCTTCCATGTTTTATTGAAATAAAAAAACTCATTCATTTTTTAGGTTATTTTGTTATTGAATGTTTTTTTTCAAATAAAACTTTTTTTTTGGTATTGAAATTGGCTTTTTAAAAGAAAATGATATTTTGATATCCAAAATTGATTTACATATGAGTTTAAAAGTGGTTTTAAAATGTTTTATGATAAAAAGGTTAAAGCATAAAATGTTTTATTCATTATATGTTACATGATAATTTTACATAAGAAATGGGTGTTCTTATATAGTGTCGGGTGAGTACGTTATAGATTATACGATGGGTGTACCCAAATAGCACTGGGTGAGCCTGCTACAGCTTATACATTGGGTGAACCCATATAGTGTTTGGTTAGACTATTACATATTATATGATGAGCGTTCCCAAATAGTGATGGGTTATCATGATATAGCTTATATAATGGGTGTGCCAATATAATACTCCAATTAATTGGATAATGATTATTTTTTCTGGATAATTATTTTGGAAGTTAGTAGTATGGTTATTCCAATTTGTAAGGGTTCTTTGAGATAAAGTCTCATGGAACCTACATAAATTTTGGATGTTTTATAATTAGTTTTCATGGAAATAATTTTATATCAAGTGTAAAGATAATTGTATTTTTTAATGGAAAAAATGATGCACTTCTTAGGAAAAATGATATTTTTTAAGAGAAGTTTTTCAAGGGTTTTCATGTTTTTCAATGGACTCGTGGAATTTTTTTATGTCCCTCACTAAGATTTTTGTTCTCATAACAAATTTTTTTAAAAAAAAATAATTGGTTTTAAGGATGTATAAAGTAATTAAATAATTCATATTGAAAGTCATGAAGATTTTTCAAAAAAATGAATCATTATTTATTTAAAAAGTTTTATATTATAGGGAAATGAATACCAATCGGAAGTATTCACTTTTTAATTTATGGTTTTTTATTTATGAGTTATGACATAATTCTCTTAAACTCTGAACCTAAAAATATTATCAAATGTAATAGAATTAAATCTTGACTTAAGACACAAGATTATGTAATGTTTAAGGTTTGTTCCTTATATTTTTTATCAGAGGATGGGTTAGAAAAAAAATTAGAATAGGGTAATGTTAGTAGCATTACCATTAAAGATTTTAATTTTTAGTTAATTTAAAATGATATAAAATTTTAATATTACCATGTTACTCCATTTAGACTATATTCTTTATAATGGTTTTCTATAGAGGAAATAGAGAATCTGCAGTATGAAGGAACAAAGAGGAAAATATACTTCCAAATCAGCATCCCAACATGGTTGGAATTAGAACAGAATAGTTTTTTGTAGTAATGGAATAGTTAACAAAAGATATAAATGGTGGTGGTATCCATGATAGAGAGGAACCTGATCTACCTTCAAGGAACCTATTTATAGTGTATCATTTCATGATGCAATATCCCTCTTAATTTATTAGATTATTTAACCTTATGATATCTAAATGATGGATCAATGATCTGGAGAAGATATTTGAAGTTATAGATGTTTGGAACATCAAAAGGTACTATTATTATTTGTCATTTTTAAGGTGGATATGATAGATGGTGGTCTCTATATAAGAATACCATATATAAATATGATCTTGATTCCATAGAATGGGAAATATTTAAGGATCATTTCCTTGAGAAATATTTCCCTAATGTTGTTTATCTACGGATGGAAAAAAATCTGGGTATTGAGAGAAAAATTAATATTGTGTAGCCACATGTGAAGCTAGTTTTACAAGACTATACAATAAATACTATATTTTCTTCATGTAATTGATAGTAAAATTAATAGATTTTACTCAAGATTAAAACTAATTCCATGAAGATATTTGTCCGCCTAAAAATATAAAATATATGATAAAGTTGTTTGTTGTGCTAAAAAGGTTTTGATGGAGTTTTCTTACAGTTATGTACTTCATGATGATGAAATTAATAATTAATAAATATGTAAGGCAATGGGGAAACATACATCAAAGAAATATTAAGTTAAGAAAATTAAGTTCCCATATTTTGGTAAGTTTAGTAAAAAAATCATGTAGAATGTCCTATGAAATCCAGGAAGTGTTACCGATGTGGTAGTTTTGGTCATATGGACCATGATTTTATAGAAAATAATACTAATGGATCCATGAATGGGTTAAAATATAGTCAAACAATTGTGATATTTTTTAGTTATAATGAGTCGGTTCATTATGATAATGTGTGCCTGAAGGTAGTAACTCAATATATAAATCAAAAACATCAGAATAAAAAGGGTGTGTAAAACTATTTTTCAACTAATATGATTTATGTAGGTCCATCAAATAAAGTGATGAAAGGTATGTTACCTTTTTATTAGAACAATAACAACTCCCTCTTTGAATCTAGATCTTTTCATTATTTTATTTATAATAAATTTACAAGTAAATTGGGAATATCACCTCATGAAATTAAGATATAACTTTTTTTAAAATTCTGGTGTAATTATTAAATAAACTAAGATTTATAGTAATATTCCTATTATCATTAGTGATGTTTTATTTCTTTCAAATATTTTTTAACTGTCCATAGTGGAGTTTTATATAAATTTGGGTATGGATTGAATTTCGTTTTATCATGTTAATATAGATTTGAAAGTAAATAAAGTTGAATTCAATGATTTTATACCTTTGATATAATATCAAGTAGCTAATAAATTGATAATATAAGGCAGTGAAAGTTATCTAACTCATATTATTGAAAATAAAATTTTCAAATTATTGATGTTCTTACAGTGAATGAATACAAGGATGTATTTTATAATAATTTTCCTGGTATTACTTCTGATTGGGAGGTCGAGTTTAATATTGAATTAGTTCCTAATGCTAAGCCTATTTCAAAACCCCCTTATCAAATGTCTCAAGTAAAATGTTCATAATTGAAAAATAAGTTATAGTATTATCTATATAAAAGGTTTCATTTGAACTAGCACTTCCTCATAGGGTTCTCCTATTTTTGTTAAAAAAATAAAGATGGTTCAATAATGATTTTCATTGATTATATATAATTCAATAACATCACTTTTAAGAACAATATTCTTTTCCTCATATTTATGATTTGTTTGATTAGCTCTAGGGAGCTCAGTATTTTTCAAAGATTTATTTAAGGTTTGGGTAGAACCAGTTGATGGTGAAGGAGGATGACATTTCAAAGACTTCATTTCAGACTAGATACGAGCATTATGAGTTTTTAGTTATTCCATTTAGGTTTTCTAGTGAACCATATTAATATATTTTTCCATGAGTTACTGGATATGTTTTTGGTTGAGATTATTAATGAAATTTTGAATATTCTAAAATTAAGGCAGAATGTGAAAGACACTAAAGTACAGTTTTTAAAACCTTAAAAAAATAAAATGTATGGGAAATTTAATAAGTTTGAATTTTAGTTGAAAATAATTTCATTAGTTGGATATAATATTTCTAAAGATGGCATAAATATTAATCCTCTTAAATAAAAATTTGTTGAAGATTGGATAATACCATAAAATTTTCAAAGAGAATTATAGTTTTCTTGGTTTATACTATTATTACGAAAGGTTTGTTGAAAACATTTCTTGGTTTTCCATCCCACTGACAAAGTTAACTTTAAAAGGAGTTAAATTCATATAGAAAAAATAATGTGATGGTTATTTTCAAGAACTAAAAAATGATTAGTGAATGATTCAGTTTTGGCTCTGCCTTCCATAAATAGAGAATTTTTCATCTACAGTTATAATTCATTGAAGGGACTTGGTTATGTCCTACTAAATAATGATCATACAATTTCTTATACATCATGACATTTTAAACCTAATGAGTTAAATTACACTACACATGGTCTAGAATTATCAGCTATAGTTTTTTATTTAAAAATTTGGAGGCATAATTTTTATAAAGTAAAGTGTTAAATTTATAGCCATACCAAAAGTTTGAAGTGTATTTTATCTCATAAAGAATTGAATATGATATAGAGAAGATGGACAGAACTGATCAAGGATTATGATTTAATGATTCATTTCCATCTTGGAAAAGAAAACATAGTGATATACTCTTCTAAGTTGAAAAATTAATGCTACATTAACCATATTATGTTTGGAACATGACCCTTTGGATATTTATTTGATAAATTTTGGCCTATAAGTTGTGGGTGTAGGGACATCCTATTTTTTGTTTTAGTTTTTAGTGAAGTTTAATTTTTTATAAATAATTAAGCAAGCTGAGAAAGAGGATTATGCTTTGTAAGAAAAGATATAATCTATTAAGAAGTTTAAGTTTACTAATTTTAATATTGATGAAGAATGTGTTCTATTATTTAGAAAAATATTATTTGTTCCTTGGGATTCTTAGTTAAAGAAATAGTTTTTTACTAAAGATCATAGTTCTTTGATTTTAATTCATCCAGGAAGTACTAAGATGTATTGAGACCTTCAAGAGTATTACTAGTGATATGGAACTAAAATTTATATTGCTAACATTACCATGAAGTGACTGACTTTTCAGTAGGTTAAAGAATAATGAAAATTACCAAAGATAATTCTTCAAACGTTTCCAGCTTTGGAGTGGAAAAGGGAAGATATATTAATAGATTTTATTGTGTGATTACCAAATACATATTTAGATAATAATGATATTTGGGTTATTATTGATAGATTAATTAAATATATGCATTTTCTTCCCATTTGGGATTTTATGTATTTGGATAATATTTCTCTGTTGTATCTAAAGGATGTATTAAAGTAACATGGGGTTCTTATATCCATTGTATCAAACTATGAACTAAGGTTTACATCTAATTTTTTAAATGGGATTCATAAATTTTTGGGTACAGAATAAAAATTTAGTAAATCATTTCATCCTCAAACTGATGGTCAATTTGAGTGTATTATTCAGATCATGGAATATATGATTATTTATTATTCAATGGATTTCCATGGAATTTAGTATCAACAACTTTCTTTGGTTGAGTTTTCTTATGAAAATATTTTTCATTCCAGTATACAATTGGTACCACTTTAGGAATTATATTGGAAATTGTTTCGGACTCTCAATTTTGGTGATGAATTAGGATAAAGGAAGTTGATGGGGCCTGATTTAGTGTATAAAATGGTATATAAGGTTCATTTGATTTAGAAATATATGAGGATGACTCAGAGTAGGTAGAAAAGTTATGATGATAATCGGAGGAAAGATATTTTCTTTGAGGTATATGATCATGTATTTCTAAAAATTATCTCCATGGAAAAGTGTTATACTTCTAGATAAAAATAGAAAGCTATGTTTTTTTCTCATTGGACTATATGAAATCTTAGATAAAGTTGGATCAGTTTCCAATAGAGTGGCTTTTCCTTTGAGTTTATCCCAAGTACACACGTTTTTCATGTCTCATGGTTTTGAAAATATATTCCCAATTCGTCTCATGTTTTTGATCCCTAGTTCAGTTCATCTATATGAGAAAATTTATTATTAGGAACAAATTATTAAGATTTTTTACTATAGAAAGTAGTTGTTTCATAATAAAGTGATTTACAAGTTTAAGGTTTTATGGAAAACCTATATGGTAGAAGTGGCAACATGGGAATTTGAAAATGTTATGGGGGAAACATATCCTCACTTGTTTAATAATTGAATAAAATTATAAGGGTGAAAATTAAAAAAGTTTTAAGAATGTAAAAACCCATCTAATGATAGAATAAATCACTTTCATGTTTATTAATATAGTTATATTCATTATAAAAATATTAAGTAATTTATAAATAAAAAAGGAAATAATTTTAATCAAACTCTTTTATTATAAGGTTTCATTAAAATTATTAAATTCTTAATTATAGAATTTTAATTTGAAAAAATTAATATCATTTTAGAAATAATCATATCAAAATTTACTTAGGGTGAAATTTTTGAATTTCTTAGAAAATATTGATTTTTCAATGAATAGTGAAAATACCAATTTTGTAAAAAAATCATTTATTATTAAAAAATTAAGTAATGAAAAGGTATGATTATGTTTTGAATATTATTTCATGTAACATAATAATTTTTTATTTCTATTTAATCAACTTAAATACTGTTGAATCAACTTTATATTGTATTTTTGTATAAGTTTGTTTTTTGGTTTAAAAACAAGATTTTTCTAAAAGCTGTTTTAAAGTGCATATTGTTTCTCCATTTTAATTAATTAAAAAACATAATTAGGAATTATTTAAATTAAATTTATATATTATATATCCATAAATATTAATTTAAATTTATTTAACAATTATTACTTGCCATTTGGTTAATATAAATTCAACTTTTTCTTGAAAAAATACACTTCTTAAATAACCGCTCTTTCATCATGTCTGCAAGTTTTTTTATAAATTGAATTTTACCACTTATGTGAATTAAATTTTTTAAAATGAATTCCATAATTGGAATAAAAATAATTTATATTTTCTGATAAGTTCAATTTTATTTTTTACCATAATGAAAAGTAAAATTAGTAAAAATTAATTACCAAGGTTAAAGTGAAAACGGATTTACCAAGGGTTAAAACAAAATGATAAGGGTTAAAATGACCAAAAAACTTATCTAAAATTTATTGGATGGATATATTTAGAACCTATGATGTATATATCTTGATAATGGTCCATTTTTTAACCTTTTTTCATGTTAAAAACATGGGAACACCTTTTTATTTTTAAAAATAACAAGTGTGTGACTCACCACACTTATAAATGGACACCCCTCACCTGTCATCTTCAAAAATTTAAATACATTTGGATAAAACAATCCCTAAAAAAATACACTTACATCCCAATGACCTAGATCTATTATTTTGATATAAAAAATCTACCCTAATAAGGATTTTTGTTCTTACAAAAATAGGTTGTCTAAATAATATGTTTTATGCTTAACCGAGTGTTTTATTATATTTATTTTCCACATCCTTAAAATATTATTCAATTATTATTACATAATAACAAAAATATCTCCTTTATATTGATTTGTTATTATTTTAATGGAATAAACTAAATTTTTATCCTCTTCTATCAAATGGGATACGAAATCATCATTCGTGTATATAGTAGACTACCGCCTCGCAAAACAATTTCATTTGTTTTCCATCATCATCTCACATTAATTGTTATAATTATTGATTTAATGTTCATTTAAATATATATGATATTTTTAATATATTTATAAGTAGGGATTTATTATATCACATGTACCTTCTTAATTTTCATTTTGTGGGTGATATGATAATGTCACTCATGTGTACAGCGGACTACCGCATCACAGAGTGATGTGATTCGTTTTTCACTAATGCTTTACATGGAAGGTAATAAGGATATATTTAATGAATATATTTTATATAAATTACAACATAATTATATTCATGACATATTTATCATCATGAAAATATAATATATCATTTTCATTATAACACAAAAAAATGATAATGTCGTTCGTGTATGCGTGGACTATCACCTTCACAAAGCGATGTGATTCTTTTTTTCATCACAAATTTACAATAATGATATATATAAGTATAATTAAATAATTAATATGGTATATAAGATATTATTATCTTTATTGAAAGATAAAATATTATATACCTTCTTTACATAATGATCACTAAAAGTGGAAGTGTTATTCATTTGTATGTACGGCCTACCATCTCAATGATCATAATGTAATTAATTTTTCATAAACATCATTAATGATAGGTTTTAAAATTATAATTTATGTATAAAATGAATTATTTTATCATGATTATTATTCTTTATATGGTGAAATAATGACCTCCTACACCAATATTCAACATAACGAAGTCATTTTGACACATAAGAAAAAATATCATCAAAAAATCTGACGTAAAATTAATTTATTAAGTAATTATATATAACATGGTAATAAGTGAAATAAAATGAATAATAAAATTGAAAAATTTTCTTAATAAATTCAATAATTAATATAAGTTTGTGATTCAAGAAGACAAATAATGAACATGACGAATCGAACTCAAGGTAAGGGAATTCATCTCAATCTCCTTTTGTTGAGGTATAATTTGATATTATGAACCTACATTATTTTATAAGGCATATATAAAGCCCCTTTGACATGTTATATCATGAATTTATCTATTATCATGATATTTATAGTTTTTTTACTATTATTATTTCATGGGTAATATGATTCAAATGTATCCAAAGTGGTAAGGGGTTCTTAGAAAACTCCAAAATGATTTCTTAAAACTATATTTTCCTTACATGTCAATGTTTTTTAAATGATTTTGATAATGAAATTATATGTACATTAGGGTTTTATAAATATAATTTTATTTATTTATTTTAATGTTTTTCAAAAATGAATCTTTGTATGTAATATTCTACTTTATTTACAAACTAGAAAAGGAATGTTCTATTTTAACATATAATTAGTGAACCTAGATAGAGTCGAGTGAGCCAATTATATCTTATACTATTGATGAACCTAGATAACACATGGTGATACTGATATATTTATATAATGGTTGCACCAATATAGTGATCCAATGCATTGGGTAATGATTTTATTCTCAGGAAAAATTATATTTTTGAAGATATACATCTGGTTATTAAAATTTGTAAGGGTTCTATGAGAAATAATTTCCTAACGTTGTTTGAATCTGGTTAGAAAAACAATTACCAGAATTGAGGAAAAAAATAAATATATTGTGGCCATGTATGAATCCAATTTTTCAAAACTTTCCAGGTGCATACTGGATTTGTTTGGGTGAATTTATAGGAAAATTAATAGATTTTACTTTGGACTAATACCGTGTCTATATATAGGTTTGGAAACATGGAAATTTAAAATTTATGTAAAAGTTTTTTACTGATCTTAAAATTTGGAGATGGAGTTTTCTAACACTTATGCACCTAATAATGATGAAAGTAAGAAGTGGTTAGGGTGTGAATAAATTAAAAAAACATGCATAAAATAAATCTCGAGATAATAAAATGAATTTTTCATCTTGTGGTAAGTGTGGTAAAAATCACCCTAGGGAATGTATTATGAAGTCAAGGAAGTGTTACTAGTGTGTAAAGTTTAGTCATATGGATCATGATTTCAAGAAAAATTATACTGAAGAATCCAATAATAGGGTAACAGATATCCATCCAATGGTGAAATGTTTTGGTTGTAATGAGTTGGGTTATTATGATAACATTTTCCCAGAGTTAGTAACTCAATATGGACATCAACAAGATCAGAAGAAAAATGGTGTGTAAAAAATCATTTTTTACTACTATGTTTGATTTTGGGCCATCAAATAAAGTGGTATGAGGTATGTTACTTTTGTATTTGAATTATTCCAATACACAGTTTTACTCTATATCTTTTCATTCATTCATTTCTGAGAAATTTTCAAGTAAATTTGGAATACCACCTCATCAAACTAAGATATAACTTCAGGTAAAAACTCTAGGTTGAAGTATTGAATTAAAAAATATTTATAGGAATATTCTTATTGTCATTAATGGAATGGTATTTCTTTAAAATCTAGGTAAACTAACCATAGTGGAGTTTGATGTATCTTTGGGTATAGATTGGATATAATTTTATCATGCTAATATAGATTGTAGAGCAAAGAAAGTTTTATTTAACGATTTCATACCTTTAATATCATATCAAGAAGCTGAGAAATTTATAAGATATTTCAATTAATGTTACCTAGCTTATATTATTAAAGAGAAAGAAAATATTAAAATTAGTGATGTTCTAGTAGTGAATGAATACGTGGATGTATTTCTTGATGATTTTATTTTTTTTTCTGGATTGAGTGGTTAAGTTTACTATTGACTTAGTTCCCTATGATAAGCCTATTTCAAAACTCTTTTATTGAATGGATCAGGTATTTAAGAATTGAAAAAACAATTGTAGGAGTTAGATAAATACTTCATTTGAGATAGCACTTCACATGGGTTTATCATTTTTTATAAAAATAAATATGTTTTAATGATACTTATCATTGATTACAGATCCTTGAATAACATCGCTTTTAAGTAAAAGTTTCATTTTCCTCATATCAATGATTTGGTTGATCTCATCTTGGGAGTTCATTATTTTTTAATGATTAATCTAATTTTTGGGTATCATTAGCTAAAGTTGAAAGAGGTTGACATTTTGAGGACTTCATTTTAGAATAGATACCAGCGTTATGTGTTTATAGTTATTCCTTTTAGGTGTTCCAATTCACTTATTTTATTTATGGACCTAATAAATATATTTTTTCATGAGTTCATAGATAACTTTGGGGTTGTGTTTATTAATAGAATTTTGGTATATTTTAAAAGTAAATAAGAACATGAAAGACACCTATGAATGCTTTTTAAAACATGAAAATAAAATAAACTAAATAGTAAATTTAGTAAGAGTGAATTTTTGTTGTAAAAAACTTTATTCCATGGATATATTGTTTCTAATGATGGAAAAACGATTGACCCTTCTAAAACAAAATTTATTAATTTTGGATAAGACTAAAAATGTTATAAAGATTTTTTGTTTTCTAGGTTTATCTTTTTACTACCAAGGTTTTTTTGAAAACAATTCTACGTTGTCTTGAACACAAATTAATTTAACTCAAAAATGAGTTAAATTAATATATACAAAATAATCTGATGATTCTTTTTAGGAACTAAAAATAATTTTGGTGAATGCACCAATTTTTCCCACCCTTTTAAAAATGATTAATGTTTCATCTATAGTGATGTTTAATTAAAGGTACTTGTTTGAATCCTAATGAAAAATGATAAGGTAATTTCTTATGATTCATGATAGTTGAAACCTCTTAAGTTAAATTACCATGCACATGATATGGAATTAGCTACTATGGTTTTTTCATTAAAAATTAGGAGGAATCATTTGTATGGAGTAAAGTGTAAAATTTATACTGATCACAAAAGTTTGAAGAAAATATTCAATCAGAAATAATTAAACATGAGATAGATAAGATAGATCAAAATAATCAAAGATTACGATTTCATGATTCATTTCCATCCTGGAAAATAAAACAAAGTGGTAAATGATTTGAGATAAAAAAAAAATAATGCTACATTAACCATGATACAATTGGAATATAACCCTATGGCTATTAATTTTATAAATTTATTCCTATAAGATAAGGATATAGATATATCCTTTATTTTTTTTAGGCTTCAATGAAATCAACATTTTCAAAAATAATTAAGCAATATCAGAAGTAGGATCATGATTTTCAAAAAAGATGATCGTGCTTTTCACATATAAGTTTTGGAATGGACTTCTGAAATATTTGGTTACTAAATTAAATTTTAGTAAAAAAATTCATCCGAAAAATGATGGTTAGTCTGAGCTAACAGTTCATACCATGTAATATATACTTCATTCATTTTAAATAGATTACTATGGAATTGGGGATAAATATATTTATTTGGTTGAGTTTTCTTATAAAAATAGTTCTCATTCCAATATAAAAATGGAAGAATTTGAGGAATTGTATAGAAAGAGTTGTCAGACATGAGATTTTTGTTATTAAGTATGAGAAAGGAAGTTTATAGGACCAAATTTAGATGATTAAATAGCTAATAAGGTGTGGTTAATTCAGAAACATATGATTATGGATCAAAGTAAGCTGAAAATTTATACAGATAATCGAAGGGTATTTCTTTTGAGGTAGGTGATCATGTCTTTTTCAAAGTATATCCATGAAAAAGGATAAAGTATTTTGGTAAAAATGGAAAGATAAGTTCATAGTTCCTTGGAACATATAAAACCCTAGATAAATTTGGATTAGTTTCCTACCAAGTGGATTTTTATCCAAGCTTATTCTAGGTATAGAATGTTTTTCATGTCTCAATGTTAAGGAAATATGTGTGATATTCAACTCATGTTTTGACCTCTAAATTAGTTTATTTGGAATAGAACATTTCTTATGGGGAACATCCTATTAAAATTATTTATCTTATAGATAAATGTTTTCATAATAAGTTGATTCATCAAGTAATTGTTTTATAGAAAAACCATATAGTTTAATAGAAAACATAAGAATCTAAAAATGTTATGAGGGAAAGATATCCCCACTTGTTTAATAAGTGAATAAAATAGTAAAGATGAAATTTCAAAAAGTTTTGAATAATGTAACAACCCAGTTAATGATAAAATAAATAAATATAAATAATATTAATATTAAAATATTCATTATAAAATTATTAAGTAATTTCTAAATCAAAAAAAGAAATAATGTTGATTAAAATATTTAATTATAATGTTTTATTTTAAAGATAAAATTATAAAATTTAGAATTTAAATTTGAAAAAATAAATATCATTTTTAAAATCATCATATAAAAAATTACTTAGGGTGAACTTTTATAATTTTTCATAAAATAGTGATCTATCAATGAATAGTGAAAATACCGATTTTTGTAAACCAAACTCATTTATTTTAAATAAATTACATAATTTAAAAGTATAATTATGTTTTGAATATTATTTAAATTAACATTTGTATTATTTATTTATATTAAATCCACTTAATTTCTATTTAATCAACTCCATAATTAATTTTAGAAAAATTTTGTTTTTTGGTTTAAAAATCAGATTTTTCAAAAACTTGTTTTAAAGGGCATATTGTTTCTCAATTTTAGTTAATTAAAAATACCCCAAATGAGAAATTATTTAAGTGGTATTTATATATTATATATCTAAAAATATTAATTTATATTCTTATAATTATTATTACTAATCATATAGTTAATATAAATTAAACTTTTTCTTGAAAAATACACTTCTTGAAAACAACTCTTCTGTCACATATGTGGGATTGATTTTAAATTAAATCTTTACAATTATATGAATTTAATATCATAAAATTGATTAAATATTTTTAATTATAATTATTTATATTTTATAATTAGGTTAAATTAACTTTTTACCATAATAAATAGTAAAATAGTAAAAATTAATTACAGTGATTAAGGTGAATATTTATATACCAGGGGTTAAAATAAAAATATAAGGGTAAAAATAAACTAAAAACAAATAAAAATATATTTTCTATATATATTTATACCTTATCAATTTCATGTCTCACTAATGGTCCATTTTTTAGCTATTTTTCATGTTAAAAATTTGGTACACCTTTTTATTTTCAAAAATTTCAAGTGTTCCACGCACCACACTTATAACCCCCCCCCCCCTCATCTCCTATTTACACATTAAAAAACATTTTTATTAGAAAATAACTACCCAAATAAATTCTTAAATTCCCTATAAATTATATAGATCTCTTATTTTGATTAAAAATCTATTTTATAATGGATCCGGGTGCTTACCTAAGGAGGTTGTCCAAAAAAGAGGTATCTTGCTTAACCGGGCATTATATTTTATTTCTTCTTCCAAATCCTTAAATTATTAATCAATTATTATTATATAATATATATATATATATACCATATAATAATATTTTATTATCATAATTTTATAACCTAAATCCATCTCCTCTTCTATTAAATGGGATATCGAATCGTCATTTGTGTATACGGCGGATAACCGACTCACTAACCGAGGTCATTTGTTTTCCATAATCCCCTATCGGGGCTTGTTATAATGATGTATTTAAAGTATATATATGATATTTTTAAAGTATTTATACTTATTTATTTATTATTTCACATATACCTTCTTACATTCTATTTTGTGGGGGAAACGATAACGTTGCTCGTGTATATGGAGGATTACAACCTCACGAAGTGAGGTGATTATTTTTTCACTAACACGTTACATGGAACGTAATAAGGATAAATTTTATGAATATATATTATATAAATTAAATCATAATAATATTCAAGACATATTTATCTATATTAAAATACAATATATCATTTAATATCTTACACTAAAAATGAAAACTTCATTTCTGTATGTGTGGACGACCGCCTCCAAGAAGTGATGTGATTATTATTTTTAATTAAAGCTTAATAATAAAGATATATATAAGTATATTTAAATAAATAATATTTTATATATGATATTAAGATCATTCTTTAAAGATAAAATATTATATACTATCTTTCCATAATGATCTCTGAAAAATAGGAACGTTACTCATGCGTATGTACGTCCTACTGTCTCAATGATCGTAATGTAATTCATTTTTCATAAAAATTATTTTTGATTGATTATAAAATTATAATTTATTTATAAAAATGATAATTATTTAATATATATTATTATATATATTTTTAAATAATTAACACTTAGACCAATAGTCAACCTACCAAAGTCATTTTGACGTAAAAAACAAATATCGTCAAAACATCCTACATAAAAATAATTAATTAAGTAATTTTATATGACATGATAATAAGTGAAATAAAAGGAACAATAAACTTGAAAAATATTCTTAGGAAAGTAAATAATTATCATCATTTTATTATTCAAGAAAATAAATAACAAATGTAATTAATCAAACTAATGGTAAGGGACTTCATCTCAATATCCTTTAATTGAGACATATTTTGATATTATGAACCTATATTATCTTATGAGGTGTATATGCATCCCATTTGACATTTTATATCATGAATTTTTCAATTATCATGATATTTAATGTTTTTTGAAGTTATTATTTCATTGGGATTATGATTCAAATGTTTCCAAAGTGGTAAGCGACTTTTCTCAAAAAATCATATTCTAAAGTTTTCCCTCAAACTATATTTTTCTTTAATTTTAATTTTTTTAAATTTCTAATGAAATTATTTAGACCTGAGAGTTTTATAAAAGTAAATTTATGTATTTATTTAAAAAAATAAAAAAGGAATCATTTTATGGAATGTTTGAATATCTTCATAAATTAAAAAAGGAATTTTTTATTTAAATATATAAGGTGACAAAAAAATTTCCCATCACCAAAACCATTATTTTAATGTTTGTATTTCTTTAAAAGATTTCATGTTTTATTCAAAGAAAACCCATATTTCACTTTTTTTGGTAATTTTTGTATTGAAAATGGTTTTTTAAAAGAAAAGGGTATTTTGGTATTGAAAATGGGTTTTTAAAAGAAAAGGGTATTTTTAAATCCAAAATAAATTATCATATGAGTTAAAAAGAGTTTTTAAATGTTTTATGATTAATAAATGTGAGAATAAAATTTTTTATTCATGATATGGTACTTGATAATTACTGGAAGCCTATAGGTCATCATTAAATTACTACGAGCGTACATAAATTTAATAATTTTTAAAACTCATAAATCCTAATTAAAACTTAGTATCTAAAAATTATTATTGTCTAACCCATTGAGATTATCCGTTTGTTATAAATTAATTAAAGGAATTTAAACTTAAATTTTTTTATTGTTTGAAGAAAAGAGAAATGGTGTAGCAAGGATTGGTTTTGATTATCAAGAGAGATACATGTTAGGTTTAGTAATTTTAGGTTTGTGTGATAGGGATTCAATTGATATGGGTTTATTCAAGTTTTCTATTAGAATTGGGTCAACTAGGAACCTTGTTCTGCATATCCTACCATAATATTATGATTTCACTATTTTAATAATCATATAACAGATTCAATCACACAGATAGAGGACCCAAAACCCTATTTAAACATAATTATCCTTGATTGTATAATGATAATACACAAAGTAGGTCAATCAAATGATAAAATAAATTGATATTTCTCAAAAATCATCAATGGTCATGCAATTCAAAAATAAGATGAATTGGAATTTATAAAATGAGTTGTAGAAATCCAAAAAATGAATAATAATAATAAATAATCCCTAACAGCACATCCCCCTTCAATCACATCACCCAATTCAAAATAACTACTCAATCATTTTAGGAATGATTAGAATGACCAGAATGTGTACCAGAAGAAAAAAGGTCGTGAAGAATGGTGGTGAAGCAGTGCTATGGATCGTCACTCCATCTTCTGGCAGTCGTCTGTCGGTGTCGCGCTACCTCCTTTAGTTGTATAGTTATTTCAATTTGTAAGGGTGTTTTATGTAACCTATGATATGATTTTATAATGAAACTATATGAATTTTCAATGTTGGCTAATGAGTTTTCATTGAAATCATTTTATTTCAAAAGGAAATATAATGATATTTTTTAAAATGAAAAATGATGCCCTTTCTAGGAAACAATTATTTTTTTTAATAAAAGGTTATCCGTGGGTTTTCATGTTTTTCACTATACTAATTGGATTATTATTTTTTATGTTCCTTTCTATGATTTTTGTACTCATACCATGTTTTTTTTAAATCACAGGCTTTAAGGATGGTTAAATGAAAGGAAGATTTCAATTTGAATGTTGTGCATATTTTTTATGAAAAGAAATCATGCTTTATTTTAAAGTTTTATATTATGGGAAAATTGGATACTGATCAGAAGTGTTCATTTTAAAATTTATAGTTTTTTTATATATGATTAATGACTTAGTTCTCTGAAACTGTAAACATTAAAAGATCATAAAATTTAATAGAATGAAGTCTTGATTTGAAAATAAATATTATGTATTTTATAAGGATTGATCCTTATAAAAAATTTCCTTAATAAATCTTTTGATTAATTAAAAAATAATTTGGTAAAACATTTTTGGAAAAATATGAACATAGAAGAAAAATATACATGATCAAAAGATAAATAAGATCTTATGTTCTTTTAAATATTTCATTTATTGATTCAATTTCCAAAGAGAAGAAAAGATTTAATAAAACATTGAAACTACATAAATATCTAGAGTATAAGAAAATATAGGGTATGTATGATTCATTGTAATATTCCTTTAATGAAATTAAGATAAATCCAAAAAAAAAATATATTATAAAATAAATTCCTACCTCTTTAACAACTTTTAAATTGTACCCCCTTTAAATAATAAACTTGAATTGAAACATTAATCATCATGAATAAGTATTTATTCATGTTAAATACATAAAATGGGTTGTATATACACCACATAAAAATAAATAGGTTTTTTATACCAAATATGACTCAATGGAGTAGAAATTGAGACGAAATCTCTTAACTCAAGTTTCACTTGCCTCATATGTACTTTAAACATCCTTTATAATAAATTTAAATTTATTATACTTACATACCAGAACCATATAAAAATATATAATATCATATATGATACATTTATAGAATCTTATCACCCGTATTTTAATAACCTTTTATTATTATCATTATTTTGGGTGTTAACAGCATCATTTTTCATGGGAACTTTCGTTCAGTAGTTCTAGCCTTTGTAATTTTATTATGGTTCCATAAAATGCATAATTATAATCAGTATATAAATATCATATATATTCAGTATATTTATATTTAGAGTAATCCATAAAATATAGAGATATAAAAATGAATTACACCATTGATGGGGATGGTAGGTCGTACGTACGTATGAACACTGTTATCACTTTTCAAAGAATGGAATGAAAGAAAAGTAAATAATAATTAACCTTTCTAGAATCATTATTATATCATATATATAATACATATTCATTAAATCTATAATTATTACTATCATGTAAAGAGGAAACAAACAATGGATCACATCACTTATGATGGTGGTAGTCCAAACGTACGCATGAGCATCATTATCATTTTCCAATGGATTGGAACATAATAAGGTAGATATTAAAATTTTAGAATTATAATAATGTCATAAAAATAAGATATATTCATTATTACAACCTTTATAACTATCCAAGTATATTATTAATGAAAAACAAATTTCACCTCTATGTAGAGCGGGTAAGCCATATGTTCGCACGAGTGAAGTTTTCACTTTTCATAGGATAGAAATGAGATATAAAATGGTTGTTACATAATCATAATAATATCTTAGTATATTTATGAAAAATTAGTTATTAATTTAGGATGATTTAAATATATTTATATTAAGCATAAGAATAATTAAATTTGAAAGAGTCGATAAAGATGATTACCTATTCTTCGGTATACTCATTTAGATCCCTTATAAATGACCCTCGGAATGGTATTTTAAGAAGAAAAGAACTTATAATTAATTGATACATAAATTTATAATATAATTGGGTAGGGTTTTTTCTAGCTATTATTCTCATGAATATGTAAAGAAAATAAATAAGGTGTTTCCTTTTATAAGTGAGGGGAGGAGAAAACACATAATTACCTAAAATATTAAATTAATATAAATTAATTTTCATGGAAAATGGATAAGAAGTTATATAATATGAATATGATATGATCATGAGTCTAAATACACTCATTAAATAAAATTTTTAAATATTTTGTTTATTTGTTTACACATATCCCTTATTTTTAACCCCCTATTAACCCTTTTGATGATTACTGCAATAACAAAGTTTTTAACACTTTAGGTGTCAAGAAAGTTACTATAAATGAAAAAATTACCCATATATAGACCATGGATTATATTTTCCACCATATACCATTTACTAAGATATATAAAATATTTTTATTAATTTTAACACATTTAATAAAATGTTATTTTTTATAAAATATCATTAATGTCATTTTTGACACTATTCATTTAATTTGACTTTAAAGACATCAAGATAATAATGGAATTAGAATATAAACCTTTCACATGTACCTAATATGTTATAGTTATATATAAAATTATAGGGACAACATAACACCCATAATATATTACTTTTATAGTTTTTAATATGATTTACTTGATTTTTCTATTCATTTCACAAACATTATGTCAACATTACATAAGCATTTACGACAATTATTTCATTAATAAAAAATAAAAAAAAATTAACATGAAAAAAAACACATTAATTTTTCAAATAACTATTTTTAACTGAAAATAAGCTTTCCTTATCCCTATTAAAAAATAATATAGATATTAAAAAAAGAAACTAACATTTTTTACTTTATCTTTTACAAAAATATTATATTGGTCAAAATCAAAGTTAAATGGGAAAAATTCATATTTTAAAAATTGGAATGATTATGGATAAAATATACTCATAAAATGAAATAAATTAAATTGTTTCAATAAATTTTAATACTTATTAGAATAGTTTATAACCTTAATTACATGATTTACCCTTTACCAATGTGATCATGTTTCCCATTGTTACAATTCATAATATCTAAAAATTAAAGGGAATTATTTACCAAATCTATATCTCATGATTCAAAATATAGAATCTATTTTATAAAATTAAATTCCAATATATTGTTGAAATTAATTTAAAAATAAACACATAAAATATAATAAAAAACTGTTTACTAAATAAATGTGTTTTTTAGCATAAAAATTGTCTTACATAAAAATCATATAAAATACTTTTCTAAATGTAAATCAATGTATAGTTGTATTGATCCATCATTATTATTCACAAAGAGAATAGTTTCACCCTAAGGATACACACTTGGTCAGATAAATCCCTTTTCTATAAGATCTTGAATTTTTTTATTTAGTTCATCTAACTCCATATTTTCCATTCTAAATAGGGTCTTAGATATTAGAATAGATACATGTATGTGTTAAATGGATTAGTCTACCACTATTTCTAGGGGAGGTCAATGTAAATCTTCAGAAAATACTTTAATGTATTCCTAAATTATAGGGACATTCTCTATCTTTATACTTTCAGTTCCTTCTCCCTCTTCATCAATCATATCCATAAATAAGGCTATGGGAGGGGATTCTATACAAAGGTCAGGCTGGGATATCTCTCCTTTGAAAATGACTATAGGTTGTGCATTCAAGACAACTAAAATTTTCTTCCTTCTGTAGTTGATCTTATCATTATACTTTGAGAGTGTTTTCATACCTATTTTAGTGTTAAATTCTACCATTGTAATGATTACTATATTTATGATGAGATTGTACTCGCCAAAGTTAGCACTACAGTTTCTATAAACTAGTGATACTAGGATAATCCCTCTATGATTTTTTACTGATCACTCTACTTATATCATTTTTGGATTGATTCTATATTAATTGCAAACATTTATGAAATAAATGAATGTATAGGACCATAATGAAACCAATTACTTGCTAGATTTGAGGGCACGACAATTGTACCCACCACCACATTATTAGGATCCTATATTTCAACCATCATGATTGAAAATGCCTGACCTTGTCCCGTGTCCTATGATGATGCTGATGGTGGTTTCCCTCCATTATCTTATGATTTTTACATTGATTGGAAAGGTTCCCAATATATCCACACTTTGTGCATTGAACTTCCTGTTGGGCCTGCACCATATTCCCTTTGTCATTAGTATGAGAATTTGAGGCTTCGCCTCATGATTATAGTTCCAAGATATATTGTCATTTCTTCCACACTTGTAGCACTTTCAACAGCTAGTAAATTTTTTCCCTGAATACTTCTTCCCATATTTGTTTCATGTGGGATGTTTCACTTTCTTTCATCATCTTCCTTAATTAAATTTCTTCCTTGAGTTTGGAACAATTTCTCTCTTCTTCTCATTCGATCTATGTGACCAATTCATCTCACCAAACTCCAATTCAACCTTCATATTAATATAAAATGTCTCCTTATATCTTTCATAGTCTCGGTTTTCTATATTCCTCGACAGATGGGGTCTCAGTACACTGAATAATCTATAAAAATTTACTTTAGAATCCATAGCAAATCTTGAGATGTATTGAGAAAGTATTGTAAATTTCATCTCATAGATTCCCACCAATTAATTTTATTTCATATTAAATTTGACAAATTTATTCTCCGTTTTCAATCGTATATAATGAGGGAAAACTTTATTTATAAATATTCCCATGAAATCTTCCCACTCCATAGCATAGATATCCTTTCGTAGATTCATTTTTTTAATTAGCTTCCACCAGTGATAAGCTTCTCCTTCTAAGAGGTATTCTACCAAGGTTACATTCACTTTCTCTAAATAATGGAGTATAGAAAATATCCTTTCTATAGATATTATTAATTTTTCAGCAATCAATAGGTTAGTGGATCCATTGAAATAAGGTGTTCGTTGATGAATAATGATCTCAATGGAAATTTTTTTTCTTTAGTGGTGAATCTGGTCTCTCAACTTGATTAAAGTTATTGTTCATAACTCGATTTAGTTGATTCATTATCATCATGAAGTTTTAAATTCCATATTCTATCATAACGTTGTCAGTTTATCCTCTATTACACTCAAAATTTACATGGTTCCTCTTATTTCTCACCATTTTTCAAAATGAGGAAAACTTTAGTGAGAAATGTGTTACTTTTAGGAATTTGATAATTCTAAATGGATTTTATGTCTTAAAACATCAGGCTTAAAAATGTTATTAATATCCTCTAAAAAGAATTAAATTTTCTATATATCCTTTATAATGGTTCATAAAAAACATGTTATTAACAAAACATATCCCCAGGGAGTGTCAAACTAGGAGTACAGAAAGGCCCATTGTTATAAACTAGTTCTTGATCAATTATATCTCAAAGTAGTTTTTGTAGGTGTTACCCCTAGGTACATCTATACTATATCCACATCCACTCGTTCATATCCTAATAGAGATATCTTTAAATGTAAACCACTTAATTAATACTTCACCAAAATACAATGACATTTTCCTATATTTATAATTGTCCCTATGTTCATTCCTAAAGTTTTCAGGTCCTAATTTCAAAAAATAAATATATAATTCTTTGAAACTAACTATGTAATCTCATCTTTTTAATACATAACATTTCATTACATGGTACAAATATATGATATTTTAAAGTTTATTTTCTTGGAAAAAAGGTATATAATACATAAAAATTATTTTAAACTACTAAAAATAAATTTTATGGGTTCACTATAGGTTACTTTTACTGCATCTCATATCCGAGGGGCATACAGTAAAGGAAAGGGGTGAGAAATATGCCCGTTAAGGGAATAAGCAAGAGAGAAATATAGCATGTGATATTGAGACACATAAAAAAATAACATGAGTAATAATGATAAGGCATGTGAAAGAGGAATATAACATTAATAATAACATGAATCATAACCTGGAAATGTGTCTACAACATTTAAATGATTCATTCATAATAATATCCCCAAGGTTTGTTAACAAGGTGTCGTAAATGAAAATGAACAAGGTTATCAGCAAGGTATCGTAAAACATGTCATCTCTAGAGACTAAATTTTTTACCCAATGCAATGGAGAAATATCATGAAACATCATTCATCTATATTAACTTAATGTGAGCTACATAGTTCATAATGAATCATTTCATTAATAACCTATGGAGAATAAATAACGGGCTTCTTATCAAGTGCTCCTGATCATTACAGCAATTTTAACCCATAAAAAGAAATGTGTGTTTAATATATGAAAATACCCAAATAAAAAAAGTCATGTTTAAATATTTTTGAATTCCCACAGAAAATAAAATATTTTTGGGTATTAAAATAAAAATTAAAAGATAATTTCTTATGTAAAAAAGGAGAATTTGAGAAGTAAATTCAGCAGCATGATGGGTATAAGACAAGGTTTTATAAAATGCTAAATTGTGAGGAGAAGGGTTCTACCAATCATAAAATAATATTAGTACATTAATGGTAAAATATAAAGTGGACAAAAATATTTTTTAAATTAGAATAAATACCACATGAAAATGGAACTTGAATAGAAAAGAGAAGTGAATATTTTCCTTACCTTGAAGGGTTGTTCCTAAAACATGAATATGGAACCGTGGGGGATTGTGGAAACCTTGGATGGACTACATGGTAGGAAAATCACTATAACGTTTTAGAGGAAAGATTTGGAGTTAAGAGGAATGGAGAAATGGGTGGGAATTTATAGTAAAATTTGAGGAATTATTTAATAACATCTAAATATATGTCTCAGAAAAGTAGGTTGTAGAAAATGAAAACCCATTGGTTTAAGAATGTTTTTTGCTCAGGGTTTTTAAAATTTGGGTCACATAGTAAGTTATTTTAATTCACATGAATGGAACACCATTCTTTAATACTTATTTAGACATGGAAGAGTAAATATTCCACAAAGTAAAAGTTTTTAAAATGAAATTTTCATTTTTAAACATTCGAAAGTCACTTAAACTTTTGGAAATTGATAAAAATCTATTAAAATAAAAAATATTAATAAAATAACATATTTTTGGTAAAGGATTTATTTAATTAATTATTAAATTATTATGAAATAAATATGATATTATAAAATATATTGAAACCCTAAAAATGTATTTTTTACTATTCATGAAAAAATAAAGTATTTTAGAAAATTATTATAAATTAACCCTAACCAAAATTTGATATGATAATTTCAAAAATTATGTTTATTTTGTCATAAAAAGTTTCTAATATGATAATTTTAACATTTAAAAACAAAAATCCTTATTTATTTAAAAATAGAATTTTTTTAAGGCATAGTCAAATTTCTGACACTTATAAAAAATTTCTTAGGAGAATATAAAATTATTTTATAATTTATTATTAAAATAAAAGTGTTATAAAATAATATTTAATTAAAAAATACTATTTATAATACCTTGGTTTATTATAAAAATTTTATATATTTTCTAGAAAAATACAATAATATTTTATTTGAGTCCAAAAAAACAAATTATTAAATTCATATAATTTAAAAATATATTTTATTCAGAAAAACTATTCTTAAGAGGAATTTATGGTATAGAAATTTTATTTATAAAAATTAATTTATACTTTATGTAACTAAGTTCTGGACAAGTAACCCTTATTACACCTGCATACACCCTAAGGGTAAGTTGTGTGATAGTGGTAGATTTGTGGGGTGCATTGGCTAACATCGAATAAGTGGTAATATCCACTAACTTGAGCTTATCCCATAGGTTATTTCATTCAAGATTCACTTATTGAATCTCGGTTTGGGCTTGGTTAATGTAAAACCCTAGTGATGATATCTCCCTCTCAAGTATGAACAAATGAGCTTCAAACAGCATGACTCTACTAGTTGAGGCCATCGATTTTACTTTTTGTGTAACACCCCAAGCTTATACGGTACGCTTCTCTTCGAATAATATAGTAGCGTGTGTTGTACGCAACTTCGAGTTCTAACAGACACCACAACCAATCAAACTAGCTGTTATGAATAGTAATACTCTCTTTTTGAAATTTTCTACATTTTATCTTTCAAAATGGACTTCATTTTTGGATTTGGAATGTCGAAATTATCTTAGGGTAAATTTTTCGTACTTTTTGGATAACTTTCATATTTTGATGAATAGTGAGAATTACTAAATTTTAATTAAAAAGAACTTTTTTAATCAAAATAATTAATAGTGATAAATTATTAATTTGAGTGATTTTATAGTATAATTAGATTATATTTTTACCATTTAATCCAATGTTGGTCATTGGATATAATTTCACATTTAAACTGGACATAATCAAGTGTCAATATTTTGATAGTTATTATCTCCTAAAAACATGCTTTTTGTTTTAACAATGGGAATTAATTTTAAATTAATTTCTCCCACTTATGTGTTTTGAATTTATAAAAATGGATTCAATATTTAGAATCAAGAGTTCAAAATTTTGGAAATAGGTAACTTTTATTTTTATACAGTTTGAATAATTATTTCGGTACATATTTTATTTACAATGGTTAAAGGGTAAATCTGCTAAATAAGGGTAAACAAATAATATTATAATAATATTAATTTACCCTAAAAAAATGTCCTAACCTTATTGGTTGATACATTTCCGACCATGGTCTTCTTTGGGTCGATTTTGGGACCCCATGGATCCACCTGTAAGTGATAATGACACTTTACATTAATTAAGTTAAAGTAAATACAAAAATGACATAAGCATATATCATTTAGAAAAAAAAAAATTTACATAGGTTTATATATGTTATATTTTCGACTATAAATATTAATTAGAAATATAAAAATATTTCCTACATAATGGTATTTTATTTTTAATTTTTATAAATTGAATAAGTAAATATATTTTAGACACAATAATGATGCAGTATTTTCCTTATTAATGAAAGAATCAAATAATTGGTATTATAAATGTTAAAATAAATATAATTTGAAGGTTTTGATGACATCCAAAAAATTTATTTGTTAATATGAATTTTTGGTACTTCTTAAATGAATTTTTTTTAATTAATAAAGTTTTTAAGACTTTAACAAAAATCAATTATTAAATAGTGTCAAAATTGACATAAATGATTTTTTTAAAAAACATATTATATTATTAATTGATATTATATTCCTAAAAATATAATGTTAGGCCAAATGAATTATATAATGATAGTTTTATTATTAATTTACCACTTATAGGTCGCTTGTAAGTTTATAGTAAGTTTATTTTCTATATAATATAAAAATACAAAGAGACATGGTAAATGTCAAACTATTTATCTAAGAGTTAAATATAAATGATAAGGTTAATATAGTGACCCCAACCTATCTAAAATCTATTGGTTGGAGAGATTTCTACCCATACCAACCTTAAACTTTAAATAATCTACTTTGGATCCATTAGAAACCTAATATGAATATATTATAAAATAATATTTCTAGCTTTTCCAAAGGTGCCCCTCACCACTCTTATAAAAGGGAACTCCCTATTCTCTCTAATTCACACCTTCAAAGCCTTTTCGCTCACCCAAACCCTGACCAAATATTCTCTCAACTTCCCTAACTTCAACCTAGATGCCTTAGTTTGATCATAAATCCAACCTATGGATCCCTTTTGATCAAATCAAAAGGAAGAACCCGAAGAAGAGGTAATGTTTTCACAACCCTCTTTCAAGTTTCTTTCTTCTTCAACTTATTATTTCTTTGTTATTCCCATTAAAAAATAATAACTCTTGTATCCTATATATAATGTGATGTTATTATAAATATGGTACAACCATATTCAGTATTCTATCCATCCTTTGAATGAAATGTCACCATATTTGTGTATGTACGGTTTACCATCTCCACGTCGTGGTGTAATTGTTATTTAAAACATTATTATTTTGATGGGTATGATAATGATGTTTAATTAACATAAATAATAAATATAACATTATAATGATTCTTTATATATGATTACCATCTAATTATATATTATTTTAATATCAAAATAATGATATTGTCGTTCGTGTGTACGTACGGACTACCGTCTCCACGAACGCAATGAGATTAATTCCCCATCGTATCCATTCAAGACTAATTCTAATTTGATGATTAAAAGTAATGTTTAAGGACTTGATATCATTTTTTATATGAATAATATACAACCTTTATATAACAAACACGGCTTACGTAACAAATCATATAAAAGAAAACGAGTAAGTTAACACCTGAAACGACAATAAAACTAAGATATTATTAACAAATCAATATTAAAAGATCATATATGATATCATATTAATATATATGATTCTTGTATAATTTAATTACCATTATTTTACCATTATATATAAGTTTAACCTACCCTCGACCAAGGAAAATTACAAGGTAAGGGTTTATTTCACAATCTCTTCGTTATCCGAGGTTGTTTATACATAATTATCTACTGGGACCTCTTTATCATTCACATCCATGTTTCTTAAAAATGTATTTCAAATTATTCTTAATATTTTACATACTATGGATTAAAGTCATTTATACCCTTGTTGAAATTTTTATAATAATTTTATAAAGGAATCTTTTTTTCATTTTCCAAACAAGGTCCTTTTAACCTTTTCAACAAAATTAAGGTAAGAATGTCTTTTTTAACTTATACGGAGGGTGTGGCTATTTTCTACCATTATAAAATCTCCGAATCATCCCTTACAAGATTATAGGAATATTTTTAAATTAAATTTTTTCTTTTATAATTATTTTACTTTTAAATGATTTCAAAAAAAAGAAATATATTTCTCTCAAATAGTTTTGATTTCATCTATGTCAACATCCTTTGATGGATTTTAAGCTTATTTGAAGTTGATTTATTATGATACAAAACTTCCATATTGTATTGATGGTTTGTGATATGTTTAACTGTGGATGTGTTATTTTTATACAATTAATGGTTTATAGAGAAAGTATTGACATTTCGTATGCTAGTTTTAATACGAATGTTTATGTTATGTTTAAACCTGTTCATGTGAGGAATGCATTTGAATTAGTAAGTGATGGGTGGAGCCTGCTATAGCTCCTCGATGCATCAGTAGGTATCATGAGACAAACTAGTGTCTTGGCACAAGGCCATGACAAAATATTATTTGTAGTCTTGGCACAAATCCTTGACTATGTGGTTATGACAGTCTGGCATTATGCATTTCATCATTATGAAAGTGGTTATTAATATTGCATGTGATTATTCGACTAGTAGAATATCCATAGGAATAAGTAAATGGAATTATTTCATTTTATTTTTTCCATGTTTTGCTGAAGTTAAATGTTAAAAGGCTTTTGTTTTAGTTATACATTTCCTTAAATGTTTATGTTTATTTATGAAAGTTTCCGCTATATTGTTATCCTTACTAAGTATCTGATATCACCCCTTTAAATGTTTTATTTTTCCCAGGATGTGAAGAAGTATTTTATGAATGACCTGCAGGGATAGTATGAGGGGTTATGAATACAAGATGTTGTTGTATTTTTTTTACTTTATGATGTAATGTAATACTTATGAATATATATACTATTTCCAAGTCTACTAAACTAATTTATCTTTCGAGACTTGATCTTTTGTGATCATGTCAATGATCCGTAATAATGCACCGACTCTGGGTAACTGGGGTCCGGGCGTTACATTTTGTATCAATTATCTTATATCAATAATACTTATAAACACTAATTATAATGGTAAAATTAAAAACTAATGGTTTAGTTTCCAACAATCATATTGCCCAATGGTCATATAACAGTCGAGTCCCAACTGTCACATTTCCCTTTATACCATATAAATACCACTTCATTCTTTCCCTCAAAATTCACTATAATTTTTCTTGAGGTCATATTTTAATTTACATAATATGTTTATTATTTTACTAATATTTAATTTCATTCTATATCATTTTCAGTGGAGGAAATGAATCTAGTAGATTGGTTGATCCAAACTTTCCTATTTTAGCTATTCTATTTTACATTTTTTATCCAATTTTAATGTTTGGAATTTTAATTGGTTTCATAGCTGACTAATGTAATGATATTTATTAAAAATATTAAAAAAATTATTTCACTTTATTTTTTACATATGTAGTATTATATAATATGTAACATGAATTTATTCAGGAAACAAATATCATTTTAAAATTATGGGTTGTTACATTCATCCCCCCTTAATAAATTTCATCCCCAAAATTTCAACTCATTTATCAGTTTAGAAAAGGTGAGGGTACTTATGTCTCATTATCTCCTCTGGTTCTCATATCACTTCTTCATATTTGTGGTTCCTCTGCAACACTTCAACAATTTGGGCAGTCCTGTTGCGTATAACCATTTCTCTACAGTCCAAGATCTACACTAGATGCTCCTCATAAGAGAGGTCATGTTCTATTTTCACCACCTTCAGATTTAGTACATGTGAGGGATCAGGTATGTACTTCCTCAATATATAAACATGTAATACATCATTAACATGATCTAGATTGTATGGAAGTTCTAGTTGATGGGATACTGCTTCTATGTGATCAAGGATTTTATAGGGGATAATGTACCTGGGGCTAATCTTCCCATGCTTCTAAAACCATATGACTCTATTACATGGTGATATTCAAAGGAAAACTTTTTCCCCAGTATCAAACTTCAAGTCCCTTCAACGATTGTCAGTATATATGTTCTTCTAACTCAAAGGATCCATTATATATTATTGTATGGATGAACCTTTTTTGTCATATCTTTCACAAGATTGAGCCTAATAAATTTCCTCTAACCAACTTCATCCCAACAAGTAGGAGTTCTAAAATACTTTCCTTAGATATCTTTATATGATTCCATTTGAATACTTGAGTCAAAGATATTGTTGTATAAGAATGAAACTAATGGGAGGTTTTCATCCCATCAACCATTAAATTACATTTAACATGTCCTCAGCATGTCATCAAGTATTGAAATTGTCTTTTCAGATTGGCCATCAGTTTGGGGGTGATAGGTTGTACTAAAATTCAAATTCAAAATTTAGATCATGTTGGAGACTTCTCTTTAATTTATATGTGAACCTTGGATCATCATTAGAAATGATATAAATTGTCACCCCATGCAACCTCACCACTTCCTTTACATATATCTTGGAAAGTTTTCCAAGAGAGAAATCTTCCCAAATAGTGATAAAATAGGCAGTCTTGGTTAGATGATCTGTTATAACCCATATTTAATTGTTTCCTTTGGATGTCATTAGGAAACATGTGAAAAATTACATAATGATATTTTCCCACTTCAATGTTGGTATGGGTAGTTACTGTAATACCCCTTTAGGAATATTTTTCTCCACCTTCACTTTTTGACTTACCAAGAACCATGCATTATAGTCGACAATATCCCTTTTCATATTACCCCACTAATAATGATCATGAATATCCTTAAACATTTTAGTGCTTCCATGATGTATAGATAATGTAGATATATGAGCTTCATTAATCCTCTCCTTCTTTATCTTCAAAATATATGGGACGCATGTCCTTATATGAAATTTCAATACCCCTTCTTGATCAATATTGAACATAGAAAATTTATCATTCTTCACCGCCTCTATCTTATTTTGTAAAAAAAAGGATATTCTATTTAATCTCTATTGATCTTCCCAAGTTATTATGGTTAAGAAATAATTTGTGATAGGGTTTATGGTGTCTCTTACCTTTTGATTCTCATGTCCAACTTTACTAGATCCTTGATCAAGGGATCTCCTTGAATCCTCATCATCACTAGATAGCACGACAGGGTCTTTCCAACTTAATGCATCAAAAAAAAATTCTCTTCTAAGGTGATAATTAATTGAACAGCTTTTGTCTTTAAGAAGTTCCAACCATATCTTTTTTCTCATGTTCAATTCCTTTTTCCTGAAAAAATACTTCAAACTTTTTTAGTCTATGTATATATCACATTTATCCTCATTAAAATAGTTCCTCTATATTTTTTGTAGAAAAAATAACCAATACTAGCTCTAGGTCATGAATAGGATAATTCTACTCATGAAGATTTACTATTGAGATGTATAAGCAATCACCTTTTCATTTTTCATGAGGATATATCCAATACCTTTCAGATATGAAACACTATAAATAATGAATCCTTCTTCGATAGAGGTTAGAGTTAACACAAGTGCAGTAACAAATCTCTTATTTAGTTCTTCAAAACTTTTGTTACAATCCTTTTCCTAGATGAACATAGATCTTTTTCAAGTTAACTTGGTTATTGTAACATAAAGTTGTGAAAAAAAATCAAAAACCTTCTATAATATCCTGATAAACCAAGGAAACAACTAATATTAGTTACCATTATAGGATGAGGCCACTCCTCTACAGCATTTATCTTCATAGAGTCAACTGATATTCCTTTATTAGTTACAATCTTCCCCGTGAATGAAACTTTTTCTAACTATAATTTACAGTTTTTGAATTTTCCAAAAAGATTCTCCTTCCTCAGAGTTCCCAAAAGAACCCTTAGATGATTCTCATGCTCCGCATAACTTTTGGAATGTGGCATAATATATTCAATAAAAACTACCATAAATTTATCATGGTATCCCTTAAAGACTCTATTCATCAAATCCATAAATATAAATGGATAATTAACCAATGTGAAGGGAATAAAAACAAACTCATAATTCCCATATCTTATTTGGAAGGCAGTATTTGGAATATCTTATTTTTTCACCCTCTATTAATGATACCTAGATCAGAGGTCAATCATGGGGAAGAATTGAGCCCCATGAAACATGTCAAATAAATAATCAATCTGTATGAGATGGTACATGTTCTTCATTGTGATACTATTAAGTTTTCTATAATCAATTCATATACTCATTGATCCATCATTCATTTTCAAAAAGAGAATAAGTGATCTCCAAGGAGACACAATTGGTTAAATAGATCCCTTATCCAAAATATCTATAAGTTGTTTCTTTAATTATTCTAACTATATATATTACCTTATAAATGGTGTCTTTGATATTATCTTAGATATAGGTATGATTTTAATGGAGAACTCTGCCATTATTTCTGGGGGTTATCCAAGTAACTCTTTAGTAAATATGTTATTGTATTCCTAGATGATAGGGACATTCTCTATATTTATACTTTCATTTACTTCTCACTCTTCATCGATCATATCCATAAAGAAGTATATGGGAGGTGATTCTTGAAAAATCTTGGATCGGGATATCTCTCCATTGAAAATGACAATAGTTTGTGCAATCAAGACTCCTGAAATTTCCTTACTTATGCATTTGATCTTAGAATTATACTTTTGAGAACAATTCTATCCCTATTATAGTGTCGACTTCCCCCATGGGAATGACTAATATATTTATGATGATATTATACTCACCAAATTTAATTCTATAGTTTATATACACTATTGATTCTAGGATAATCCCTCTAGGAGTCTTGACTGATAACTGTACATCTATAATTTTAGGTAATGATTATATATTCATTGAAAACTTATAAGAAATAAAGGAATGTGTAGAACCAAAATCAAAAAAAATACTTGCTAACTTTGAGAGCACAACAAGTGTACATGAAACCATATAATTTAGAGCCTCTACATCATCCATTGTGATAGAAAGTTCCCAACCTTTCTCCCTTGTCCAATGTTGAGGTTGATGGTGGTTCCCCTCCATTGTCTTCTGATTTATACATTAATTGGAAAAGTTCCTAAGTTTTCCAAACTAAAATCTTGAACTTATAGTCGATCCTATATCATGTAACCCTTATCGTTAGTGTTGAGAAGTTTATTATTCACCTCATTGAGATAGTTCTAAGCTATATGGTTATATATTCTAAACTTGTATCACTTTCCACTCCCAAGAATGAAGTTCCATTATGCTTCTTCCCATTGCTTTTTCATGTGGAAAGTTTCACTTTATTTCCTCCTCTTTCGTAGTCAAAGTTATTCCCAGAGTTTGGATCCATTTCTCTCTTCTTCTCATTAGATATATGTGACCATTGTGTCTCTCCAAAATCCAATTCATCCTTCATAGAACTCTGCACTATCTCCTCATAGATTTCTTAGCCTTTATTTTCTATATTCCTCCATAGATGGGGTCTCAGTCCACTGAAGAATCTATCAACCATTTCTCTAGGATCCAAAACAAAGCTAGAGGTGTATCGAGAATGTCTTGTAAAGTTTATCTCATAGATTCCCACTGATTCATTTTCCTTCTGCTTCAGTTCAAGCAATTCCTTCTCCATTTTCATTTTCATCGAAATAGGGAATTATTTATTGAAATATATTCCCTTGAACTCTTTTTATTCTATAATATCAATCTCACTTCTTGTCTTTGTGTTTTTATTCAGTGTCAACCATTGATCATCTTCTCCTTCTAATCAGTATACTTCCAGGGTGACTTTATCTTTCTCAAAATAATAAAGTGTAGAAAAAATATTTTCTATAGATCTTATCCATTGTTTATAAATCAATTAGTCAATATATCCACTTAAATAAGGTGGTCATTGATGTATAAATGATTCAATGGAAATTTGTTCCCTTTGTAGTGAATCGGGTATCTCACCTTGATTCAAGTTATTGTTCATAATTTTATTTATTTGATTCAACATTCTCATGAAGTTTTCTATTCTATATTACATCAGAACACCATCAGTCCATCATCTTTTTCACTCATTATTTACCCAGTTCCTCCTATTTCCTACCATTTTTTGTAAAATAATAAACCTTTAGTGAGAAAAATGTTACTTTTAAGAATGTTATAAGTCTAAAAAGATTTTATTTCTTAAAACATAATTCTTAAATATATTATTAATCTCCTCCAATAACAATTACATTTTCTATATATTCTTTATAATGGTTCATAAAAATCATGTAATTAACCAAACATATCCCCTAGGAGTGTCAAAACTGGAGTTTAGAAAGGTAAGTTGATGTGCACCAGTTCTCATTTGATTCTAGATCAAAGTGTTGTTTTCTATTGTTTCCCCAAGTTATATTTATAATAGAGAAACATCAACTTGTTCATATCTGGATAGGGATTTCTTTTCTCAAAAACCACTTACTTGATACATCACCAAAATACTAGGATATTTTCATATATTGAGACTTGTCCCTAGGGTTCTTACTAATGTTTTCAAGTCTTAATTTCCAAAAATAACTAAACCTTCTTTTTATACCAACTATGGAATCCCACCATTTTATTACATAAATTTTTATTACATGGTACAAATAGAGGATCTTTTAATGTTTAGTTTTTTGGAAATATGGTACATAATAAATAAAACCTTAATAATTCTTCTATAATGACTTGAAATACATCTTCATGGGTTCACTCTAGCTCACTTTTTCTACATATCATATCTTGGGGACATACATCGAAGGAAATGGGTGATCAAGAAACCCAGTAAGGGAATAAACAAGAGAGTCATATAGCATGTGATCTTGAGACACATCAATAAGAACATATATCATAACGATAAGTATTAAGAAAGAGGCATATCATAATAATAAGAACATGAATCATAAAATGCAAATGGGTCTATAAAATTTAAATGATATATTCATAAGCATATCACCATTTTTTGTCACCAAGGTGTATTAAATAAAAATTACTCTGGTTATTCACCAAGGGGTCCTAAAACATGTCATCTCTAGAGATTAAATTCTTTAAAAAATGCATTGGAGCACTGTCAGGGTGCTCTATTAATATGTATTAATTTCAAGTAATCCACATAGACCATAATCAATAATTTCATTAATAACCCATGGAGAATAAATAACAGGTCTCTTATCCAAATCTTGGCACACAAAATAACTTATGATCATTGCATCATTTTTAACCCATGAAAGAAAATTTGCATTTCATATATGTTAATCCTATAATTATAAAGACATGATTAAATGTTTTTGAATATCCATTGACAATAAAATAGTTTTGGGTCATCAAATAAAAAGTAAAATAGAATTTCTTATCTAAAAGAGGAAAAATTGAGAAGTAAATTTTGCAACATGATGGGTATAAAACATGGTTTTAGAAAATAGTAAAATGAGAGGGGGGAAGGGTATATAATTTAAAAATTACTTTTATTATAGCAATGGGATAATAGAAATTGTACAAAATAACTTAGTTTCGAAATTATAATGCATACCACATGAAAAGAAAACTTAACTGGAAAAAGGAAGTGATGATTTCCCTTACCTTGAAGAGTTGTTCCTAAAACTTTTGGATGGAACCTTGGGGGAATGAGGACACCTTGAGGAACTCCATGGGAGGAAAAAAACAATTTTATGGAGGATTTATTATGAGTGAAGGGGAATAGAGAAATGGATTGATATTTATAAAAAATGTGGATGAATTGTTTAATAATTTCCAAATATGGGTTTTGAAAAACTAGGTTGGTGAAAATGAAAAACCATTAGCTTACCCATGGATTTTTCTCATGGTTTTAGACATTTGGGTCAAATATTATGTTATTTTAATCCATAGGAACAAAAAACCTTTTTTAAATAATTATACTTTCATGGAAGATTAAATATTTCACAAATTGATGTTTTTATAAAACAAATGTTTTTTAGACTTTGGAAAGTCACTAATAGTTTTGGAAATTGATAAGAATATACTAAAATAATCAATATTAATAGAATAAAATATTTTAGTTCATGAATTTTTTTTAATTAATTATTATATCATTATGAAATAAATATGATGTCATAATATATACTTAAAACCCTAAAACTGTATTTTTAACTATTCATGAAAAAATAAAATATTTTAGAAAATTATCATAATTACACCCTAACTAAATTTATATGTGATGATTTCAAAAATTTTGTTCATTTTACCAGAAAAGTTATCTAAATGTGAGAATTTTATCTTTTAAATACAAAAATCCTTATTTATTTAAAAATAGTAGCTTTTAAGGCACATTAAAATTTCTAACACATATAAAAAATTCCCTATGCCTTTATAAAATTATTTTATCATTTATTAATTAAATAAAATTGTTTTAAAAGAATATTTTATTAAAATAATACTATTAATATTACCTTGTTTTAATATAAAAATTGTAAATATTTTCTAGAAAAATAAAATTATGTTTTATTTGCGTCTAAAAATCAAATTATCAAATTCATCTCAATTAAAAATATATTTTACTATGAAAAACTATTCTGAAGATGAATTTATGGTATAAACATTTTATTTATAAAGAGTAATTTACACATTATGTAACTAGATTTTGGACACGTAATTCATTATTACACCCACATACGCCATAATCGGAAGGTGTGAAATAGTGGTAGTTTCGTGGGGTGCCTCATCTAACTTTGACCACGGGGTAATCTCTACTAACTTGAACTTCTCCCATAGGATATTTTATTCAATATTCACTTATAGAATTTTGGCTTGGTCTTGGTCAGGGAAAAACCCCAGTGATGATACCTCCCCCTCAATTTTGGACAAATGGGCTTCAAATGGCACAACTCTACTAGTTGAGGCCATGAATTCTCTTTTCTGTATCAATTATACATTTTCATTAATAATTATAAACACTAATTTTAATGGTAAAATTATAAACCAAGGGTATAACTTCCAATAGTCATATTGACCAATGATCATATTGGACAACAATCATATAATGGCTGAATCCCAACGGTGAAATTTCCCTTCATACCATATAAATACCACTTCATTATTTTACTCAAAATTCACTACAATTTCTCTTAAGGTTATATTTTCATTTTCATAAGATGTTGATTGGTTTACAAATATTTTATTTCATTTATAAATCAATTTCAATAGAGTGATGATTCTACTAGATTAGGGTGATCCATACTTTCCCATTTTAGTTATTATATTTTATATTTTTTGTCCAGTTGTAATGTTTGGAAATTTAATTGGTTTCATAACTGAGTAATGTAATGATCTTTATAAATGATATTAAAATTTATTAATTATATATATTTTTTATGTCTAAATTATTATATAATATATAACAAACATATATTCAGGAAACAAATATCATTTAAAAATTTTAGTTCGTTACATTCATGTCCATGTTGGGTTATGTTAATCAGCGCCCATAACTTGATCGAGTCCTATCGATCAGCTACTATAATATGATTAGGTCACATTACTTAGCTCCCATAGTCTAACCTAGTCAAGATGTTGGTATTCCCTAAACTGAATCCTCGCTTATCTACTTGGGTCTCGTGACATATCAAAGGAGGTGATAAATCAAACAAACAAAATGATCAAGGCAAATATCAAGATGTATAACATAAAAACTATTCTCACTTACAACATCTCCACATAAAAAATCCCCTTCCAAAATTATCCAAGAAATTATTAAAATTCAATACAATTCAAAAGAGGTAAAAATTAAAATATAAGACATTAATAATCCAAGGGTTTCTAGTTGAGTATTTCATAAACATAAAGTAAAATTTTATTTATAAAGTTTAAATGGGCCTTTTGAAAAACTAACTCAGGATTCTAAGTCATTTCTCTTCCTTTAGGAATATAATAAATATTTTATCAATAATGGAAAAGTCACTTTTTCCTCAATCCCAAAACCCCTATATTATTTTCAAAATAATAATTTCACTTCTTTGAAATTATTTAAAACTAAAACACCTATTTAATTTGAAAAAATCCATAAAATCTTTATTTTAATCTTTAGAAGACAAATGGTTTTAAAACCCATTCAAATTACAAATTTATTTTTTCAAATATCCTCTATTTAATTTATACAATCACTTGGAATGTGTTTAACTAAGGTTTTAAAAAAACTAATAATTGTAAGAATTCATTTTATGAAAAGTGTAGAAAATAGTTGAAACCGTTTTATAAAATACTACAAAGATATCACTTATAGGAATAATTCATATAAACTGGATTTAAAAAACATTATAATTTCATGAATTATTAAATAAATGGATATGAAAAAAATATTAACTTTATTTTCCAGCAACCACTCACCTTCAATGGTGGAAAAAAACTAGGGAAATAAATTTCCACCTCAATCCCTATGTAACTGAAACCCCGAATTTGAACCAATCCTGACTCTATATTCATCCCCCATGTGCACTAGGGTTTCTAAGAAAAAGAAAAATTGAGGGGGTCGAAGAGTGAAGGATAATAAAAGGGAAGTACATACTTACCTTAGAGAATCACTTGAAAACAAAGGATAGGAATCTCAAAAGAAAAGATAAGGAAAGAGGATACCTTAGGGATCTCCTCTCATCTAACATATGTGGGAGAGGGGGAAAATTGGGTAAAATGAGAAACTCACTAAAATTTAAAATTGGAAAAACCCTTCAATGGAATGGACTCCTAAACCACAATGTGGTGAACTGCTCACCTGAACCCCTATACCAAATTCTTTGGACCATGATACAAGTATTCCTAAATAGGTAGATCTGGTATCCCCCATATAGAAGCGTTGTGGTATGGTCACCATACCATGGAATAAATGCCTAAAATGGAAATGGCTAGGTTCCCACTATAGATCCCCTACGAATTATAACCTCCTAAGTTGTATCATGAATATTCACCCCATATAAAACCTCAAACCTGAGCCCCATGCCCTACATTGTGGCCTTATAGGTTGTGGCATGGGGCACATCCATAGGGCAGACTAAGGGTTATTAAGTCCATTGGAATCCACGGTGTAACACGACTCACCAAATCACAACCTTTCCCTAAATTCATCACTATATCTCAATGATCATCACCACATCATGGCATACTACATCCCCATTTAGGTCTTCTAAAAATACACAAGCATTAATAATTTTTCAAAAAACCAAAAAACCTAAAATAGATAAAAAAACTATTATATCAAATTCTATAGTGACATGGGGGAGTAAAATTTATCCCCACCATTTAGCATTCTTCCCCAGGAAAGTCATGGATAAAATATGAATGAAATGAAAGCTAAAAACCTCAACACCCAACATAAGAGGTGATAGGGATAGGTAAATCTAAGGAAATATTAGGGAAGACAAATCATGAGACACCAAAAATATTCTCAAGAAAATCAAGTATAATCTTTGATACTAATGGAATTAATTTCTGAAACATTACTAAATGTATCCAAGAATATATTAAAGCACAGATGAAAGATAAAAACTCCAAGGGATGCATAGACATAAGGTGTGTTTCCTCTCCATTTTGAATCCATCAAAATAATTTAAATAAGGAAAAAGTCACTCCAAAAATTAAAACACCAAAAAATCAGATATATATATATATATATAACTACAAATTACCAAATAGAAACAATAATCGCTACTACAAAATAGACCTTTAACAGCATTGGCCTTTATCAACGCTAATAAAAGCATTACTAAAGGTAACCTTTATTAGTGCTTTTATATAGTGCTTATAAAAGGTACCCTTTAACAACACTTTTTTATCACTAATAAAGGTCTGAAATGAAATGAAATAATTAAAAAAATAAAAATTCAAAAAAATATTTACATTTTTATTAATTAAATAATTATTTATAAAAATGAATAAATTGAATATACACATATATATATTAAAAATATTAAAAAATAATATATATTAAATATATAGATATAGAAAATGAGTAAAATGAAATAGTTAAACAAATAAAAATTAAAAAAAGATTAACTTTAGAAAAATGTTAAATATTTTATTAATTAAATAATTATTGATAAAAATGAATAAGTTTAAAATACATATATATATATATATATATGTGTGTGTTATAAATATTAATAAATAATATATATCTAATATAGATAAGTAAGACGAATAAATTGTAATAATTAAACAAAAGATTAGAAAAGAACAAATTGTAATAATTAAACAAAAAATTAAAAATGAATAAATTAAAATTTATTAAAAAATTTATTAATAAAAATATTACTAATAAAAATGAATAAGTTATATATATATTGATTATAAAGAGTTATAAATAATATATTTTAAATATAAATATATAGAAAATGAATAAAATGTAATAATTAAAAACATATTAAGGTCATATTCATTTTTAATATTGTTGATATTTTAATTTAATATATATCAAATGTGTGTTACATTGATTTCACATATATATATGTAATTAATGCATTTTTATATACAACACACACATAAATATTTAAGCAATTAATGAAATCTTCTATATAAACACATACACCTAATATTTATGTAATTTATTCAAATTTTATTATATTTTAAAGTTTCATTATAACATGATACATTTAATATTTTTTTAATCAGTCAATTTTATTTATTTATTTTTTATATTGTTATAGTAATTTATTATTTATTCATTTTTAATTTTTTTTAATTTAATGATTTTCTATTATTTATTTATATATATTTATTTACTATGTTTTAGTATTTTTAATAAGTATTTATCTTTACTTCAATATTTATCTATATTTTTTTAATAATTTATATTTAATTAATAAGACTTATCCATTTCTTCAATATTTTTAAAGTGTACCCAATTTTAGTTATTCAATTTTACTTATTTTTAAAATACATGTATTTAAGATTATATATTCATTAATAATGTTAAAAATATATTTGTAAATAAATATTTATAAATATATATATATATATATATATATTTACAATATATATAAATATATATATTTTTAATTATTATAAATAAATAAATATTATTTTAATAAAATATTTTTATAATTATAAGTAAATAATTATGTATATTTAAATAGTTAAAATTTTGTAATAAAATCTATTTAAATAATGAATATACATTATTTATATTTATATTTATTATATATATATATATATATAAGTTGAGGTCGAAGCCTTAGTTAATTCACGGAAAGGATCTACATTATAAAGAAAAGTAGGAAACATGCATTGCAGGGATGTACTCGGTGAGAATCGAACTCGAGACCTCACTAAGACCGATAAAGGCAGCTACCATTAAGCTATACCCTAGTGCTATATATATATATATAATGATATAAATATATAAATATTATGTTTTTTAAAAGTATTCATGTATTTATAAATAAATAATTATATATTTAAATAATTATAAAATTATTGTAAATATATTCAAATAATAAAAATATTTATATTTATAATTATTTAGTAAATATACATATATAATTCTATAAATATATATAATTATATAAATATATTTATATTTATAAAATATTAATAAAAATATTTAAATAATGAATATATTTACAATATTTATAATTATATTTATTTATTTATTTATTTATTTATTTATTATATATATAATTATTTAAATATATATAATGATCAAAATATATTTATAACTATAAATAAATAATTATAAATGTATTTATAAATTTATATTTATGATATTTATAAGATTATCTATTTATATTTATAAATTTAAAAATATAATTTTTTTAGAATTATTTTTGTAATTATAAATAAATAGTTATATATTTAAATAATTAAAAAAATATAATAAACATATATATAATTATATAAATATCTTTAAAAAAAATATTTATAATTATAATTATAAATCCTTTATATGCTCTAAAGTTTTAGTACTAATAAAGGTTCCTTTTATAAGTGCTTCTTTAGCGCAGATAAAGATGGAGATTTATCAGTGATAAAAAAGTACTGATAAAAGAAATCTTTATCAATGCTAAAACTTAAGCACTGGTAAAGATATATTTTATTAGAGTTTTTTAAGCGATGATAATGATGTATTTTATCATCACTTATCAATTTAGTATGATAAAAGTTATCTTTATCAGTGTTTTTTGTAAGAGGTGATAAAAGTGTACCTGATCTATGTAAAAGAACTCTAACCATGACTGATTCAGTAATTATTCTCAAACTCTCCTAGAACTCCCCTTCTACCAATACTCCTCCTCTATTTTCTATGAAATGAATCGAGGTTAGAATCCAAGATATGTTATTTTCTCATTTTCCTCTCTCATTGATTACTTTTTTGGGTTCCTCAGTTCTCATTTTTGTGTTTTTCACAACCATGAAGAATCCTACTTCTCTTCTCCCAAAACTCTAGTCATGATTAGTCTCTCTCATTCTTCCCCGTTATTTTCATTCTTATCACCACCTTCACTCATGGTTCATACCATAGTTTTTGGGACTCATTCTTTCCATCATTATAGATTTTGTAGCTTTCAGAAGATATTTTATTATAGAGTAAGTAAATGATGTTTGGTTCAGAATATTATTATGCAGCCATATGGGAATCATCCCATCAATTGTTGTAATTGAATTTTTATTTTTTCAAACATGTTAATATCACAAACTACAACCAATTGACCAGATACCTACTTAATATGTAGTTCAATGGTATTTATTATAATCATTTGAGTTTCCCCAAAAATATTATATAACAAAATATGGATTCTGGAATGTTTTTTTAGTTGGAAGGACCATGGTATCCATGTATATTTTATATGGATTTAGGTTTCTCTATGATGCCTGTTAATGATACAAGAGTATTAATTCCCTCAAACTACACTATTATAGGCCACCATGATTTGTATTTCACACGTTCTTTACTTTTTTCAAAATAATACTACATTGATAGGTATATTTATATATATATATATATATATATGTTAATATTATATGCATTTAAATTTAATGTAATGTTTTTAATGAAAATTTGGTTAAAAAAATATTGATTCTCACCTTTTATTATTTGATTTTATGGTATTTTCTAAAATATTATTTTTCATTAAAGGGATAAAAAATGTACACTTATGTTTAGAGAATTATATTTTTGTAATGTAATATGTTAGAATCCATAATTAAAATTTCATTTAGGTTATTTTTGAATATTAGTGGGTATAGATTATACTTGGGATAAACATATTTATTAAAAATAATAAGTACTATGTTTAATTTTATTTTTCTGAAATAAATTTTCTTTTGTTTTTTGTTCTAATTAGATGTAACAAATAGTTTATCATTAAATATATAAATTAGTTTCTAATTTCCATTAAGTATAAGTTTATCTATATTAATTTCACAATATTTAGGTCATATAGGATATATAATATTTTATAATGTATGTATTTTAGATTATTTTTTGAAAATAGAGTATTAATTTTTTTTACCATTGAAATATCTCATTCATGATTTAAATAATTCAATATTAATTAAATAAATCCATTGATAAGAGTTATAGATTAGTTTTAAACATAATCAATGATATTGAATGGTTTTAATTTTGTTATATTTTTGAAAACATGGGTTATATAGAATCTTGATCAATTATTATGTATTACACAAGCTATAATTGAAATATTAAAGTGATTATCTTGTTTTGTTATTAGATTAAGGAATTTGATGTTTACAATACTATATTATTTATAGTTTTTATATATGTATTTAAGATTTTATTTTTCAAATGAAATGGTTTATAATATATATATTTTTATAGGATAAAAATATTCTTAAAGTTATTTTACTATAATCATACACAAATATTGTTTTAATAATATTTATATTGTAAAATAAACTAATACACATTTATAAATATTTTTTTGACTAAGGGAACTATATGAATTATTATAAAATGTAACATGATATTTTTCTAGACATTAAAAGTTTTGGAAATGGAAAATTTATGTGACTTTTATTTAGTAATTCTTCTTTTTTATCTTTGTATAAATTTTTTACCGACTGTTTAACTAATGTTTTTTGTTTACTTGACTAATAATTGTTTCTCTAGAGTAATGTTTTAAAAAATTATTGTATTAAATGTAATATGTAACTAATATTTTTGTTAAATTTTGATAAATATTTCCTTATAATATTTTCTTTGAATAATCACTTTATACTATTTGAATTTATTTTTAATATACCTCTCAATGTAGAATTATAATATTTTTATAAAAAAATACATGTGTGGAAGTGATAAAAATAGTTTTTATCATATATTAGAATATCATGGGTATTATGTGGGGGATAGGTTAGAATGTGAGTTACTATAGGCATGTTAGTGATTCATCGAGGGCTAGGGTGAGAGTGAAGTGAAATTTTTATTGTTGTTTGTTCTTCTTTATAGTTTTTCAAAATTTTGGTTTAACTAATGTTTTCTGGTTCCCATTGTGTGGTACTATCCTAATGGAACCGACTATGTTAATACTTCCCCATATTTTAAATGCACTTCCTAATAGAAATGTAAATGTTATTCCCATTTCATTATTTGGATCCAATAAGTACATGTGATGGTTATCCCTGAGGGATAGTCTTGGATGCTAGGGGTCTGAGGTTGAATTCCATGGTACCTATGATGTGATAATTTCCAGAGGGAGATAAATAATTTTTTATCCTCTTATAATTAACATTTTAATCTCTTATTAGTGAAATGATCTGAATTTAAGGGAATAACCATGGTATAAACTTACGGTATGATTAGTATAATTCACAGGTATAAAAAGAAGTTGGTACATTTTATTATCATGTTATCCTAGTTAGTACACAAAGACATCACTTACATATGTATTTTGAGTGTTACTACTTTGAACATATACTCAAATATATGAATAGTTTTATATTTTAGGGGGGCCTATTAGTATTTACTTTTTTGTTTTTATAATCACCCCCTAAACATGAACCTAAGTGGATATATTTCTCTTATATTTGATATACAAGTGAGGAAAAAGGACTAGTAACATAGATTAGAGTCAGTGCAGCTCAGTGGGGATTAGTTGTTGTTCTCATGGTAGTGTCAGAGGTCTTTTAGAATTTTGAGATGAGATTTTAAATTTTAAATTAATGTGTGGTAATTTTAAAAGTTTTAAGGAGGCAATTTTAATCCTCCCTAGCTTCATCTCTCAAACAGCTATTATTTCATTTTGTTTCTTGGGACTCATCACTAACCTCTTCTATGTCAGTTGAACTACTCTGAGTAGTAGTCATCCAAAATGATCATTGTTACCCAATATGGGTTGACGACTTCTCAGACTAGTTTAAAGAACACAGGATCATGTTTATAAGAGATAGAGGATGATTATCAAGAAACAAAATTCAATAATAAATATTGAGGAGATGAAGCTGATGTGGATAACATTTGTCTATAACTTTAACCTTTGGATGAATTCAGAGGATAACACCAACTATAGTGGAGTATTTATTTTCTTAAATTAAATTTCCCATTTCCTTAAAAATGGATTCATGCTAATCATTTCACATAAGAGTATAAAGATGGAGTTATAGAGTTTATCATGTTTTCAATAAAGCATCCATGTGACCCTTCTCAAATCCTTTGTTTGTGTTTATGTTGTTTTTATTCAATAAAATTTAAATATTTTACTACTCATACAGAAAATTTCTCCTACACATGACGATAATACCAATACCAAGGAAGAACAAATTGTTGATGAAGAAATGGAAGTATTATTAGGGGATCAACATCATGTTGAATAAAAAAACAAAAATGAAGAAACATCATAGTGTTGAATAAAATTTTCAATGCAAGAAGTGAGGGTATAAAATTTGAGGTTGGTTGCAATCTACCTGGCCAACCTATTGACCCCGACAATTCAATGTTCATTATTTATGTTAGGGTCACAAAAAGGATGAATGTTCCAATTGATATTGATTCATGGAACCACATCCAACCTGTAATAAATTAAACCCTTGGGAATGATAAAATAGTAATGTTATGATATACTTTATCTATTTTACCAAAAAATTATATAATGAAAAGTTGATTTAATTTTCATTATTATTTGCAGATTTCATTTATTTTAGAATATTTTTTTAATGAATTTGTCTTAATAGATGCTATAAAGTCCCATAGAGTCCTCCAAACTCTTCTTATGAAGTTTCATCTTAGGGATGTTGAGGGAAAAGTAAATCCCCGCCCACCAGTTACTTATGTAAACAATATAAATCAGAAAACAGTGATTTTATTCATCAATATTCACAATGAGAAATCATTTCAATTTCATTTCAGTCGATATTATATTATTTGACATTATTTATATTATCCATTTTGATTAAAAATTATTAATTTATGAAATAAAAAAATAATTCTAAAATAAATAATGTATATCAAAACCAATGTACCCCTATCATAAATCAAGGATGGGGTATGCTTCACAAGAGAATAAATTGGTATGCATTTTAAATCCAAAATAAAAGTTTAATGTCATATGAAACAATGTATTTTCATTTTTCTTATATACATATTGATAAATCAAAATCTGAATCCACTTCCATCCTATGTCATGTGCTATGAAAGGAGGCTCTCAGATATAAGTAGTGTCAAATAGTTAATCAAAATACAAAAGAAGTATGGGGAAAATGTTTATGTATGACATAATAGTAGTTTTTTATGACTTATAACAATATTACATAAATATATCTATTTCGGTTCATATTTTTTATATGGTTTAGACACGTGAATTGGAAATGACCATTCTAGAATAAAAACTACTTTTAGTAGCTTTGTAGTGGCTAGAACAATAGGGTCATGTTAGAGGATTAGGTTTTGGAGTGTCTCCACGAACATATTTCGAGAAGATAAAACCACATTTAGATATATATAATATGGTGATATGATATTAGACACAAATAGAATCAATGCATGATATTATTGTTCGGTCTTTTTTGGTAGACCATTGTATGATAAAGGATCAAAGCAAACCAGCGGTGGAAAAAAGATTATCGCATGAACCAAATGACCCCACTAGCTTTAAGGTTAGTCATTCCCCCCCAACCACATACCTTACCTGAGGTAATCAATTTTTTCACTACTTTTTCTACTAAATTTCAATCAAACAACTTCTGATAACTTTATCTTACTAAAATTCTACAGGGTATAGTTTTATATGATTTGCATATACCAATACCCATGCACCGCCTTGTTATGAGGAGAATAGTGCATTATATCCCAAGAGATAAGTTACACCATAAATACCTCACAAAAGATCACATGATATTGGGAATTGAGGTAGCTCATGAACCAACTACTGAGTTTCCTATTCCACTTGATGATCCGGATATTACAATGGTCAATGATGCTATTGAAACTTTCATAGCATTGTTGTCTAATTTTATAAAGATACATGATGTATGTATTTAACAATTTTTTTAATATGAAAAAATTATAACACTTGATGAAAAATGTTTTGAAGTGAGGTATGATATTACACATGGATAAAGTAGTGGGGAAATATAAGGACAAATCAAGACAATCTAGTGAATCAGCCAACAAATAAAAACAACCTTCCAGGAGTACCTTATCCCAACTAGTTACAAATAAACTTTTATTATCATTAAAACTTCATGAAAATACCGCATTTAAAAAGAAAATTTTTCTTACATTCCATATGAAAAATAAATATATGTAACTTTCATGACAAATGTATTTGGTATCAAAAATATAAATGAGGTCCTCAACCATGAATGGATAATTATATCATTTTTGAATATATACATAATGTACATTTTCATAATAAATCTATCCAAATAGTGAGATAATATGTTTATTAAAGTTAATAACTATTCATATTTTCTACAGGAGTTTATATTACTATTATATAAAGGTAAAACTATGTGAATAACAATTTGGATTCCTTAATGCCTATATAATTTATAAAGAAAAAATTACTTTAGATCAGGAAGAAATTTATCATAAATGAGATGATCTACTTGATGTGTTTTGGAAACAAATATTAGGCGAAAGACTGTTTTTAAGTCTACAATATAGAATTAAAACTCTATAATCTAATCCCATAAAATTTATTTTTAATTTTTTAATTACTTATTTTTTAGGCAGTACTAGATGCTGATAACAGTCAATATGAATACCTCAAATATTTATTTTTTGGTTCCAATGCATGGATATCCAACAAACCAACTACACATGATGTGTATTGTGAATTTTTAATATACTAAAATCAAAATTTTATAGATAAAAGTACAATTATATGTTTCATTATGTGTTTTAATAGAATTCTTTTATGATATGGTGGTCTCTAAATATAGGATACATCATGGTAAGAAGTCGGTGTCAGAAAAGATAAAGCATGTGAATTACTAAAAATGGAAATATATTAAGGTATATAAAGAAATATTTATATATAAAAATAGTTTTAAAAAAATTAATTATTTTGGTCAATATTTCTACAGTTTTTAAATAATTATAACAATAATAATTTTGGAGATTTGGTTTGTAAATTTATGAGAGAGATCATAAATCATGAAAAGACTGGCATCCCCCAATGGGTAATTTCCAAAGGTAATTAAAATTTCATTAAAAATATTTATTAATCCATTGTTTTTATATATTTTATTAGTACTATCAATATTGTTTACAACCATCATACTCAAAAGAATGAGTAAATTTTTTTTGAGATGAGTGGTTGGCATATATGTTGTCATAAGGTTTTCTGACAAAAAAAATAGGTGATTACCTACTTTTTTGTGATCTAATATAAACTATGATCTTATAAATATATTTGGGGTGTCAATCATCAGTTTCAAAATTATTATATATTATTTTTGATCTTTTTATCATGGTTAAGTATAATGGAAGAAATCAATTTGTTTAGAAGAACTAACCTAAAAACAATAAAACTATTGGGAAATGGTAGAGGGAGAGGTGGAGGTGTATATAGGGGTGGAGGCCGAGGTGGAGGAGGAGTTAGAGTTGGAGACCGAGGTAGAGGAGGAGGCATAGGCAGAGACTAAGTTGGGGACCGAGGTGGAGGAGGAGGCGAAGCAATGTCTTAAAAATAATAAAATTTTTGTTCATTAGAGTAGAATGAGGATCATACCAAGTTTGTGTTTGAGAAAAAAATTTAAAAATTTCACAAAACACTTTTCACTTAAGATAAGATCCATTCTGAAATTTTTTTTAGGTGGATTATTGAAAATAAGTTTTTCACCACTTATTTAAGAGATTTTATACATTAATTTAAGTGGAGGAATTTTTTTCAGAAACAAAATGAACACCACTTATTTTTTCAAACTGATTATCATAGTCTATAATTTTAATTTCAAAAATTCCGAGTACTATCAAATATTTTTGAGGTGTGAAAGAAATTCATCACCAATAACAAAATGAACAACAATAAAAAAAATGTGGTTGATTGAAAATGACTTCTCTACACTACAAATAAAGGGTCTTAGTAGTGGAGCCAATAGTCTCTTAAGAGTCATATAATACCACTAAATTAATCAAACTTATATATAATCCAACTCAAATGTTTGAATAAATATGTGTATAATCAACTACTGAATCTAGCAGGTGTATGAGATAAATATTAGAGGAAAATAGTATTTTGATATCATGTTCATTAAGGAGAGATGGTGTCAAAGGAAACATGACATCAAATGAAAAGAAACCACCTTATAAAGAAATACCCAAAAATTGGAACTCGCCTCAAATGAAATAGTGAAGTACTAAAAATCCAAATTAAGGCCCCTTTGAAAAATAAGCTAGTTGCTCGATCCAAAACCTCTAAAAATAAATAAATAAAAAGTTTCATCAAATGAATCATGAATTTTCAAAAAAAGAACAATACAATGATTTTAATTTTTTGGGTGGTGGAATTATTTAGGCAAGTCATTCATCAATTTGATGCATGATATAATATCAAACATTCATGTGAAAACTATACAGGAAACATTCATTATTCATGTTCACATTCATTATGTAAAATTATACATGTTCCCAAGATCATTAAAAAAACTCATGATAATTATCAATAAAAGATACGTTAGAATAGGGATATTCCCATTTTAATGAATATTAATTATGATGTTATGTTAGATTTTACAATCACCCATAATATTAAAAAGGATATTCTAATCTATAGCATAATCCAAGAATACATAATGGATTCATTATATGTCAATGTCATTTGGATGTCCTGAAGGGCTATAATAATATTTAGTACTGTCAAAATGAGGTAATCAATTGATAATGGATTTTACTATCTTCTGAAAATACATAATGGGTCACACTAAATTTCTTCCACCATAGAAGGTAAATGGTTTATCATGGAGTTTATACTCAATATGATAATGAAGGGGTAACATAGATTTTATTATGTTCCATAAAAAAACATATATAAATGTTTATTTTATTTCATTCAATGAATTCTGATAGGTTTACACTAATGGTCAGTGTCCTATGGGAATAAATGACTTTGTTAATAAGGATGGTTCACTATTTTACTATGATCATGCACTCAACAAGGATGATTCACTCAGGATGATGTAATTTTCTTTTTATTCTCCAATGCATTAAATATTATAGAATATAAAAATATAATATTATTAGATTACCCAGAGTGTTGAATGCACTGTAGGATAAAAATACACAATGGAATCAACCATACCTCAAAGAAATACACAGTGTACCAGGTTTGACTCAAATTGTGTGGTTTCAATTTAAAATTAAAACTTTATTAATGTATTTTTTTCATATTTCTGTATAATTTATTTCTTTATAGTATTACTAACATAAGAATTATTTTATTATATAGGTGGATTCTTTTTCTCAATTTGGGGTGATTTTTTCTAAGTTTCTCATGCTCGTGAGATATTGGACTTTGAGGCTGCAACTGAGATAACAACAACAAGGAAATGGGTAAACAATGTATACAACCATCAGGAAAAGGAGAATTACTACTGATTATTAATTAATTTTTTCACCATTGTATATACTATTTTTATGTTAATTTACTTATAATTTTTATCTAATATTATTTTTTCACATATCTTTTGGGAAGTCATATTTTACTTCAATCGTCTATAACAATCTAGAAAAGAGACAACATGGTGCTTTTAGATGAGGCATTTTAGGCAACAAAGGTTTTCTTCTTCATCAAAATGGAAACTTTCTTTGTTTATTGGCTTGGTTCAAATAGTTTAGAGAAAAATACACATCACATACTCAATCAGGTGTACCTTAATAAGATACACGATGTCACCATTATGACTCGAACAGTATGTTTTTAGTTTATAATTTACATTTTAGTTCAAAAAACACATCACATAATAAAAATTGAGAAAAAATTAATATTGTATTAATACTTTATGACAATAATAAATAATTAGTTTGTGACATGTAGGAATTAGTTTCACCTCAGTCTGGTGCATGATGTTCCCGGTATGACAAAAATTTTCTCTTATTAATTTAAAAATTACATTTAAGTTCACAGAGTTTCACTCACTAACAACCAAACAAACTCTATAATATTATTTTAATAATTTATTAAAATTAATAAATATTCATTTTTGATGTTTAGTAATTATTATCACATAAAACAGGCACATGATGTGACTGGTATGACTGAAAATGTTTGTTTCCATTTTAAAATGACATTTTAGTAAAAACACAAGTGGCATACTCAAAAACAAGAAAACACATTATGATTTTTTTGATACATTAGTAAAATTATATATAATACATTTGGGATGTTTAAGACTCAAATAAACCTAAATAATATCCAAGGTGTGACCGTCATGAATCCAGGTGCGTCTTTTTATTTAAAATGGACATTTATTTTACTAAAAAGGATAACTGACATACTCAAAATTAAGAAAAATCATTTTGATTTTTTGATAATTTTTTAAAATGATCTATAAGTAATTTTTCATGTGTAATAATAATTTTCACCTCAATATGATACATAATTTTCTCAGTATGAATCAAAGTGTATGTTATCAATTTAAAATTGAATTTTAGTTCAAAAGGTTTCACTCATTGAAAACTGAGAAAACGCGCTCGGATTGTCGTGATATTTTTAGAAAATGATTCATAATTCATTTGTGGTATATAAGAATAATTATAACATCAAACCCATACACTAGGTGACTGGTATAACTCAAAGTGCGTGTTTCTAGTAGAAAATCAAATTTTAGTAAAAAAACACAAGTGGTATAATCAAAACCATGAAAACACGTTAGGATTGTTTTTATGATCTAAGTAAATGATCCATAAATCATTTAGGATGTGTAGGAATCATACCCACCTCAATCTAACACACAGTGTGACAAGTATGACTCCAAGTGCACATTGTTATTTAAAATTGACATTAATTTTAGTAAAAAAGACCATTGACATACTCAAAACCAAAAGAACACATTTGGATTGTTTTTGATACTTTAGTTAAATAATCCATATATCATTTCTGATGTGTAGGAATCATCCTTAACTCAATTGATACATGATTTCCTTAGTATAACTCAAAGTCTAAGTGTTCAATTTAAAATTGACATTTTAGTTCAAAAAGTGTCACTCATAGAAAACCAAGAAAACTTGATTGTATTATCTTGATAATTTAAAAAAATGATTCATAATTCATTTTTTACATGTATGAATTAGTCTCACATAAAACCGGCACATGATGTGATTGGTATGACTCAGAGTGCTTGTTTCTAGTTTAAAATGACATTTTAGTAAAAAAACACATGTGACACACTCAAAATAGAGGAAATTCATTTTTATTGTTTTTATACTTTAGTAAAATGATCCATAAGTAATTACAGATGTGTAATAATCATCTAAACCTCAATCATATTCATAGTGTGACCAGTATGACTCCAAGTACATCTTTTTATTTAAAATTGACATTAATTTTTGTAAAAAGGACAACTGAAAAACTCAAAACCAAGAAAATTCATTCAGATTGTTTTTATAATTTATTGAAATGATCCAAAAGTCATTTATGGATGTGTAAAAATAGTCCTCACCTCAATCAGATACATGATGTTCCTGGTATGACTCAAAGTGTATATTATGAGTTTAAAATTGACTTTATTGTTCAAAAAAGTGTCACTCACTAAAAACAAAAAAACACACTCATATTGTCTTGAAATTTTATAAAAACAATTCATAATTTATTTTTGACATTTATGAATTAGTCTCACATAAAGTCCACACACAATGTGACTAGTTTGACTTAATGTGTGTGTTTCCAATTTAAAATGATTTTCTAGTAAAAACATAAGTGGCATACTCAAAACCAAGAAAAAATGTTTAGATTATTTTTATACTTTATTAAGACAAAATACATAATTTATTTGGGATGTGTAGGAATCAGACTCACCTCAATATAATGCACGTTGTGACCAATATGACTCAAAGTAGGTATTTTTATTAAAAATTGACATCAATTTTAGTAAAATATACAACTAACATAATAAAAACTAAGAAAAATCAATTTTAGTTTTTTCAATTTAGTATAAGGATCCATGTTTCATTTGTGACATGTAAAAATTACATTCACCTCAATCTGATACATGATGTGCCTGATATGACTCAAAGTGTCTGTTATCAATTTAAAATTGACATTTTAGTCCAAAAAGTATCACTCATTGAAAACCAAGAAAACTCACTCGTATTGTTTTGATAATTTATTAAAATGATTCATAATTTTTTTTTAACATGTTTGAATTGGTATCACATCAAACCAACACACGATGTGGCTAGTATGACTCAAAGTGTGTGTTTCAAGTTAAAAATGTCATTTTAGTAAAAAACAAAAGTGATGTACTTAAAAATGAGTAAATGAATTCAAATTGTTTTTATAAATTATAAAAATGATAAATAATTCATTTTGGATGTTTATGAATCATCTGAATGCACAGTGTGACTGATATAACTCTAAATGTGTTTTTTATTTAAAATAGGCTTAAATTTTAGTAAAAAATACAATTGAAATTCAAAAAACTAATCAAATGCATTCAGATTGTTTTTATACTTTATGAAAATGGTCCATAAGTAATTTTTGACATTTAAGAATCATAATAACCTCAATATGATACATGATATTCCTGGTATGACTCAAAGATTCCGTTATCAGTTTAAAAATGACATTTTAATTCAAAAAAGTGTCACTCACTGAAAATAGATAAAACACACTCAAATTATCTTGGTAATTTATTAAATTGATTCACAATTTATTGTTTAAGTTTAGGAATTATTCTCACATAAAAACCGATCATGATTTGACTAGTATGTCCCAATGTGTGTGTTTCTAGTTTAAAATGACATTTTAGTAAAAAACACAAGTAGGGTAATCAAAATATATAAAAGTAATTTGGATTATTTTGATACTTTATTAAAATGATAATTATGTCACTTGGGATGTTTAGGAATAATCCTCACATCAGTATTATGCACGGTGTGACCGGTATGACTCCAAATGCATATTTTTATTTAAAATTGACATTAATTTTAGTAAAAAAGACTATTGACATACTTAAAATAGAGAAAATGCATTCATATTGTGTTGATAATTTATAAAAATTATCGATAAGTAATTTTTGATATGTATGAATCAACCTCACCTCAATATTATATAATATGTTCCCAAAATGACTCAAAGTATTCATTATCAATTTAAAATTGAAATTTTATTTGAAAAGGTTCCACTCATTAAAAAATAATAAAATGAACATGGATTGTATTGATAATTTAGTAAAATGATTCAAAATTAATTTTTTATGTTTATTAATAACTCTCACATCAAACTAGAACATGACGTGATCGGTATGACTGAAATTGTATTTTTACAGATTAAAATGGCATTTTAGTAAAAAAAACATAAGTAACGTACTCAAAACTGAGGAAATGAATTTTGATTATTTTTTTTACTTTAGTAAAATGATTCATAGGTCATTTGGGATGGGCATAAATTATACACACCTCAATCTGATTCATGGTGTTACTAGTATGACTCCAAGTGTGTCTTTTCAATATACAAGTGTCATTTTAGTTTAAAACGTGCATCACATCCCAAAAAACAGGAAAATAATCCTATATTATATTATCATAATTTTATCTACTATTAATTAAGTAATTTTCATATCATTTTTATCTTATACTTATTTAGTTAATTTTCATAGAGATAATGCTTGAAGATAAACAATAAATGGTGTGACGTTCAAGAATCAACCGCAACTCAATCTAATACACAGTGTTCTTGGTATAACTCACAGTTTAGTTTAAAAGTAACACATTATATTTAATTTTTTTTATTATTTTATTATTAACATGATAATTTTTTTCTTATATTGGTGCATTATATTTCTCAAGAAGGGGTGGTTTCTTTTATATGGGTGCATTCTTTTTCTATATAATAGTTTTTTTCTTGTATTTGTGTTGTAAATTTTATTTCATTTAAATTCTATATTTGTATCTGATATTTCTAATTTATGGTGTAGTTTTTGGTGTTTTGTTGTGCTATTATAGCACATTGTTATATTCCCAATTTCTAGTGTTGTATTTATCAATATAAACACACTACAGTATGCCCCTTTATCCACACATTTAGTAGCACTGATAAAACATGCCTTTATCAACACTGATAAAGGTCCCTTTTATCATTGTAAAATAATAACACTGATAAATGGTATTTTTATCATATATTTTCTAAAACTAATAAAATCCTAGGAATGTTAACCATTTATTGGTATTAAATGCCTTTATCGGTGATAAAGTCTTGTTATAGTGTTGTTAGAGGCATATTTTGTATTATTAAATAATGTAGTTCCCCGACCAGTTTAGCCACCCAAATAGTGCTATAGACCATTGGGCAACTGGGCCATAGGCACACTTCCCCATATTCTAAAGGCTTTCAAATAGTAGTGAGGGTGTAAATAGGTGATAGTAAGGGTCTCCCATGGATGACCTCAGTATATATATATTTGCATGCAGATACAAATGAAAGACAGAAAAAATAAACTTCAGATGATTCAGGAACCTCCAAGGTCCCCTTCCATCTATCCCATACAAAAGTTCTAACATAATCTCTATGGTTCATCTCCAAAGTTCATTCCCTTACCTGATCTCAAGATTATAAATCCTTTACACATCCCGAAGGACCCATGTAGAGTATGAGAATAATCTCATTAGGCCACCACCAACATGTCACTAACCTATATATTTAAATATACAGGTGTATATAAATAAATAAATAGTATCATATCATATAACATAACCTACTTCCCTTATTCTAAATAGCTATAAGTAATAATTCACCTGCTTTTCCCATTTTTTCAGTATAAATGTAGTGGGGAGGATCCTTATCAAAACGCCCAAGGTATCATCTGATGTACAAAAGACTGGAGATCCCTCATTCAGCTCTTGTAAATAAATTTCAAGCACCACATTCCAATTAACACCTTGTATCTCAAAATAAGTAACTAATGTCTTGAAGGAATTCCCAAGAAAAATTAATTAGTCCCTCGATCCTTGGCTCATAAGTCCTCATCAACTCAACACTCGACGTCCCAGGTAGAGTGATGTTTTTCTTCCAAATAATAAACATCGTCTACTCAATATCCAGTTTCTCTAGGAATAAAAAATATTTATCCTCCCACATAATACCGACCTAATGGACTCAAATTCAGTGGGCCTTATCCCCCAACTGATGGTATCAACACCATGAATTGTTGGCTCATCTCCATCCACATGGAATTCTATAGAAAGAACCTCTAAACTCATTAATGGTCAACACCATCCCTAAGCCTCATCAAATATATGCCTCTACCCACATGAGTGGTCAACACCACCTCATTATCTAATTCATATCTATGTGCACATGAATCCAACAGTGTTTCGGCCAATCACGATGAGCAGAAATCACCAAAAAAGTACATAATCCACATCATCCTGGCACCTCATTCCCCTACGACTTTGTCACTCAATATGATGGTCAGCACCATCAAATATCACAATATCCAAGCTCATAACCTGATGAATATTGTTTCCTCAATTTGTTGACCAAGTTTCCCAATCAGTAATCAACATCACCCAAAGTATTCAATCCAAGCCCAACATGAAGACCAACATTGCCTCAAGCTAAATGGTCAGCACCATATCGATACTCATGTTTATCCCATCACGTTCCCATAGAACCATCACAAGAAAGATAATATATAAATAAATTTAGTTCAACAAATAAACACCCTAGCCTAATCTTCCAAAGGTCTAACACCTCTCACAAGGCTCATACAATTTTTATTCTTAAATGATCATGCACATAGGAATTTCATGGGATCAATTGATTAATTAAAATTCAAGGATTAATTATATATAGTCTAACTTGGACTACCCAATGGGGAACTCAAGAATTCACCCCTAAAATACAATAAAATTCAAGGATAAAGCTATGCACCACCTAATATTGTTGGTAGATACTTTATCATCTGATATCAACCTCTAACTCGAAGTAATTTGGAAGAAAATGAAATTTTATAAGATTTACATAAAAATAGGGAGAAATGTATTTCACATATTTACCACACCATAAGGTGATAGAAAAATAGGAAATATGTAATAGGAAAAAAGCCCTTAACATTGCAGTTCTAATGAGACCGTTGGTGAGAAGATTAGATATCAGGTGAATGGTGTCTATCAAATCCTGGGTGGAAGAAAAAAATAGAGATCCCCCTATTGTCCATTTGAAATTGAGGAGGAAGAGGGATAAGGAAAGTAAATATCTTAATGGGTACAAAATTAATGTCACACTTTTCATGGTCCAAATATTTTGACCACGTGGTTTATCTAACCATGATCCAAACATGCATCACCCACTCTCTTGGTAGCCAACTCTGCACGGTCGGCTTGAACGGTTTGAAAAACTAAGCACCAACCATGTTTGAGACTCTGCTAAAAACTATATATTTCCCTTAATGACCACTCCCCCCTACATGGTTTTTCAAACCATGCACAGTAAAGAAGGAGGGATGCACAATTTTACCTAGGAGCTGTATGGTTTGTCCAAACCACGCACCCCAGTCAATAAACCCTAAAAATTTGGATTTTAGCCTTCGGCACACCTGAAACCCACATGAAACCCCAAGTAACTTTCCGATCATTAAGAATCATCTAAAATAAATTAATTTGTTTAAATAAACTATCATAGTTAAATTTCAAAGATCAAGAAAAGAGTTCCCCCACTCACCAAACTCCAAAAATTAAAACGGGTTAAGGATTTTAACCCGCTCCCAAAACTCACAATGTTAAAATCTCACCACCTTAACATAGCTCATCGTCAAGCTACAAAAAACATAGATATGGTAAAAAACATACACATATCATTTAAAACTAACCTTTTCTACCCTAGTTATAAAGTCATATTTCCACTCTCTCAAGGTGCTCCCCACCTATGGAGTTACCTACCCTGGTTGATTCCCTAAAATAAACTCCAAATTCTGATTGTCCACCAATCATCCCCAGACTCAAAATTTCCCCCGTGATTCATCGTCACTCAACTACATCATCAAGTGATCACATCATACTCGTTTCATAATGAATTCCCATCAAGTACTGCATCAAGTTACCTAATCATGATTCAAGTATAACTGAGAGGAGTATGGATGAATCAATGATATATTTTTCTTTTATGTTTTTTTCTTATGAAACAACATTTTCCTTATATTAATGATTTCTTTCCCTACTAAACACAATTCAAATACACATCCACAGGAACATAATAACTTAAAAGTTTCAATACACAAAAAGTGTAGCTACTTCCTTGGTATGGTTTGGAAACAATCCAATACCATACAATCCACTAGAAAAAAATCCTTTTGTGTGGAATACAATGAGTAAGATATGCCCTTACACTCATGTATCACTTTGAAAACAATCCAATAATTTGTGATCTTCTTTTAGCACAAAATTATGCAATACAATATTTTTTTAACAACCATGTTACTATGATTCTTTATCAACTTTCCCAAATATAATCGTTCAAAACAATTCTTCACTTTCTTACCCAAAAGATGAAAATAACTTCATAGACTTCATAATAACACTCATTATGATTATCATTATTATTTCCAAGCCCAATTTCTCTTGATTTTTCAAATTGTTTTAGTGATTTAGAAAACTTCCTTGAATCCTCTCTGAACTTCCCTTCTTCCTCCACAAACGACCATGCTTCCTCTACAAACTATCTTGCACTATATGACACGAGTGCGTTGCGGTCCACAAATTCTTTAATGGACTACCTCCACTTATTTTATGGTTGATTCCTTTTATACCACCTCTCTTATGTGTTCCTTTTTCTTTTAAAATCTATAGAGCCTCACAAACATCTTTTGTGAACTTCCCCCATGAATGGTATCCTTTGTGAAAATGATCCCCCGCGAACCGCTCTCTCCTTCATAGAATTCTCTTTCACAAAAAACTTCATACATCTCCAAATTTCTTCCCATAATTATGTCCACTTATTATAAAATTCTCTAACCTTAATGATGTGATTAGGGTCCTTTATATATGAAAATAAATCCCATAAAACCTTCTAATCACAAAAACTGAAAACTCTGATTCGGGACAACCTTGACCATAGAGTATGTTATGTAGTCTACATAGCACCTTTTCTCCTTTACAGTGTTTGTTGTCTTCGGAAAACCAAAACCCATTGTGGTAGCCAAAAAAACAACCTATCAACCAAAAACAATGATCCTACCATGATTTTTTATCCTTCCACAAAATACAAGCCTCTCGCATACAATTTTCCCTACGATATCAATGCAGTGCGCTTCACGGTCCGCATAGCGCTGTTATGCAAAAAATATTCCTTTGACGATTATCCTTCATCATTCATTGTACCTCTTAGGTAGTTCACAAACTACGATTTATTGTTATGTCGTGATTTTTAACCTTTGATAGATAATATTTATCATCATAATATTTTCCAAGGAAAGTATTGTAACTTCCCTGTTGTCCAGAAACATATTTCTTTCTAATAAAACCTAGATATGATTGGAAAAAACATTTCTCCCCATTTACTTCATAAGGCTTGAATCACAAGTTCTATATAAAACTGGTGATATTTTTTAAATACAAATCAGAAAAGCATCGTCATATTTTATGAAACTTTTATAATTTTAATTGATTTATCCTTTTTGAAAATAAAATACAACACTATTGAAAAAAAACTGTTCTTACTTCCAAAAACCTTCTCCAGTAAATTTAGTCCCAAAACCAAACCTCATCAGATTCCGCTTCATTCCCATGATTCACATGGCGCCTATGAGGTCCCACATCTCAACAGATTTCCAAAAGTATTCTTGGGGCCTCACACCTCATATAGATCGTGCATCACAGAGATGTCATTATTCCAATGAACCTTAAGTAATACCACATTACATAAATTACTGAATTCCAACACACCTCATATATATATATATATAATGTATTTAAGATGATTCCAACCAACTAACTAGTTTCTGGTTAGTCCAAAACATCTCATGCACCTGATGAACCCAAAACCATACATTCCTACAAAAGGTTCATGCCAAAATAAAATGAACCCCAGTTACTCCCACTGAATACTTATGATAATAGTCTTCTCTAACCCTAGAAACTTAATATCATGAACCAGCACTGAATCCTAACTTCCTGAAGCATGTCATACCTATGGTATTGCACTAGTCATTGGCCTCGAACCCTAGTTATGGGTCCCACTATTTCTTCTATGGCCTCCAAGTGTAGTTGAATCTTGGATATAATATCCAATTACTTCTCTTGGTCTTACCTCAGAACCCTGATTCTGCCCTAGTCCCTAACTGTCGCCTATTTGAGAGGCCTCGTACAGAACCTCTCGAGATTCTCCACTAGGACACATGCTCAGAACTCCTTAGGTTTGATCACATTGTGTTTTTACATGTCCCATATACCCACATTGGAAGCACAGCATCAACAACCCACTCCTCAGTGGTCTGCTTAAGTCCCTATCCTGACTACCCTACTAGAACTCATCATGGACTTACTTCCTACTATCTAAAGCATCATTGTTATAATAACCTAAAGCCATCATCTAGCTTGATTACAACCAATATATCAAATTTTCTTTTGCTATAAATGCTTAATTCACCACCTATGAGAATGATACCAACCTAAATATGTTTACCTACACCCGAATGGTGTAACATAAACCATCCTCGAAATGCCTCACTCATGAGGTATTGTCGCCCACCATAACAAGTGAAAAGAGAAATAACTCAAGGAAGGTAGATTGAACATGCATGATGGATATGTCACCCTACTGAAGGCTTAAAAACTCCTGAGATATCTCTTCCTTCATTATCTCTGGGAAGAAGTTCTCAAAGAACCTAACCTCAAATTCCTTCCAAGACAGTCCCTCATGTTTACCTACCTAAACATATTTGGCCCACTAGTTCTTTTCCAATCCTTAGAGCATGTATATTTCTAGTTTCAACCTCCTACATGGGGGTGTATCAAGATTCTCAAAGATGGTATGCACTGCCTTGATCCAGTTCTCCACTGCATGTGGTCCACCCTCACACTAAAATATTAGTGGGTTCCACGACAAGAACTCGCATGTGAGATATTCCATAGAATGCTTCACTCCCTAATCTCCTTGTTCAATTACATAGATGAAATGCACCAGGATCTCCCTAATATACTCATCAATCCATGGTCCAAAATATACCAAATTTGACAGATTCCCCACATTTACTGGTGCCTATACCTATGGCTCATGATATGCCTAACCCTTTGGGCCTCATACCAAACCTTAGGGGCCTCAACCTGTGCATTCTCATGTGACACAAAATCAATGAATTCCGGAATCTCCGTCAAAATCCACCCAAGTGGAAACTCATTGAATACCAATCATGGTGGTTAGAAATCCATAATATATAAATATATATAATATAGATAGGTAAAACAATAATAATAAGTGCAATCTCACCACTCTTACACTCCCCCATTGCTAACATGTCACACGACATCTAGCATCTAGGCCCCTTACATGACCATATATGATCCATGTATCATAATTAATCTAACCCCATACCCCCTTTCCTACCCACATCAGATTTAGGCATCACATACCAATCTGAGGTAGATGATTAAGATTCCACCAAAGAGGCTAATTAGGAAAATGGTGTTTAGCTTATTTTTTGACATTTTAAACAGCTCACCCCCTATCATCATCCCTTCCTACTCTTAGAATATCCAAAACTATATATATATATATCACGTTACATATAAATTTCATTGGGTCTACTTTCCTGGGTTGGTTAAGTAAAATTCCACCAAAGAGAGGCAAAGTAGGAAAACAATATTTTGACTACTTTGTTGACACTTTAAACAGCCAAAACCCTATAAAAACAATCCAGGTCCCCAATGAAAATCACAGAAAAGTTTTCACAATAACATGAGAATATATAACAATAATCTTATGTTCCTATCAAGAAATCATAGAAAAACCTCCCTTTTCATTCCGGGTCAGGGGTCTAGAAGTCCTCCCTTTCCATATCAAGCCAAGGGTCAAATATCTCTTCACTTGTCATACCAAGAAAAGGGTTACATATCATAATAGGTAAAAATAACACCAATTTGAACCACTCAAGTTAGAGATCATATCAACTATAAAAAAATAAAATTAGAACCATAATTTCCACCCCTGGAAACTTTGTTTGTCTCCCGTGCATGGGGTTGCAGGCACCCAAACACAAGTTCTGAACCCAGTTCTGATAACATCCTAATATACATTATACTATATCCCAAATATTAATACCTCCTCTTAATAGGTAAAAGAAACTCATTTGATACCATTTGTAGCGCCCTGACCTATTTAGCCACCCGAACAGTGCTACGGGTCATAGGGCCACTATGCCTTAGGATTTCCACCCCGTATGCTAAAGGATATAAACTATAAGTGAGGGTATAAAGATGTAATAGTGTAGAGACTATAACCTTTATTAGAGATAATAAAAATGGTCTATATAAATTTAAATTATTGTAAAATAAATACAAAAACATAGAACTATTAACCCACCCATGGTAGAAGTATAAAAGACTACAGTGGTACTAATAAGAATAAACAAACTAAAAACAAACCATTTTCATAAGTAAACATCACAAGATACCAATTATATAATAAAAAGTATCATTTAATAATATCAGGTCATACATGAAAATAAAAAAAATAGTAAGGGTCACCTATGGTCGACCTCATTATATACATATAAGCATGTAGATTCAAATGAAAGACACAAAATATAAAATCTAGCTGATGTAGGAACCTCCAAGGTCCCCTTACATTCATAACATAAAATGGTATTAACATAATCCATATGGTCTAGTTCTTAATCTTGGTCCATTACCAGATCTAAAGTACATGAAATCTACATGTGTCCTGAAGGGCCCATGTAGGGTGTGAGAATAATCTCACTAAGCCACCACCAACATGTTCTTAACTTAAATTTTTGAATATGTAGGCATATATAAATAAATAAATATAATTATATCATATAACATAACCTTATTCCATTGTTATAAGTACCCACAAGTATGAAATCACCTGCTTCATCCATTTCTGATCTAAATGTAGTGGGGAGGATCCTTAGCATAAATCCTAAGGCATACTCTAATGTAAAATAGGATATAGATCCCTTAGGTACATCCTGTAATGATATACCTATAACTACATACCAAATGACACCTCATGTCCCAAAAAGAAGCAACTGAAGCCCTTAAGGCATTCCTAAGAAAAAGTACATGGTCCATCGGTCCTCAACTCATAAGTCCTCATCAACTCGAAGCCCGACATCTGAAACATAGTAATGTCTGTACTCCCAATAATAAACATTGTCAACTCAATAGCCAATGTCACAAGGAAATGTGATATTCATACTACCATATAATCTTGTCCTAATAGACTCAAATGTGGTGAGCCTCATCCCCCATCCAACGGTCTCGATACCATCAACTAATGGCTCCTCAACATCCATGTGTCTTTCTATGGCATGTACCTCCAAACACACTGATGTCCAACACGATCCCTAAGCCTCGTCTAATGGAAGCCTCTACCCACATGAGTGGTTATCCCCACCTCATCATCTAAGTCCTATATATGTGAACACAACTCCAATGGAATTTCATCCAATCATTGTGAGAATAAATCACCAATGAAGTACCTAATCCACATCATCACGGCACCTCATTCCCCTACGACTGTGTTGCTCAATCTAATGGTCAACACCATTCAATATCACATGATCCATGCATGTAACCTGACAAACATCATCACCTCAATCAAATGTATCCTAATAAATGATCAAAATCAACCAAATTATTCGGTCTAAGTCCAACCCGATGACCCATATTGCCTCAATCCATATGGTCAACTCCATCTCAATCCTCGGTCCTAGCCCGTCACATTCCCATGAAACCATCATAAGCAACATAATATATAAATATAGTTTTTTAATAAATATACACCCCATCCAAATCTTTTTAAGGTCTAAATCCTCTCACTAGACTCATTCCATTTTTATTATTAAATATCATGACTAAAAGAATATCATGGGATTAATTAATTAACTAAAATACAATGATTAATTATATAGGGTCTCACTCAGACTACCCAATGGTGCTTTAAATAATGTACCCCCAAAACATGAGAAAAATAAAATAGGAATATAATAACCACCTACATCATATTAGTAGATTCTCTCTTGTTCAATATTGGCCTCTAACTTGAAACGGTTTGGATGAAAATGGAATTTTAGATGAAAGACATGAAAATAGGGTAAAATAGCTTCTAGGGATTTAGAAAACTGTATGGAGAGATAAAAATAGAAAAGAGTAAATAGGATCAAATCCCTTACCTTTTTAGTTCTAATGATACTAACGGTGAGAATATCAAAGCTCGGACAAAGGGTGTGGCTCAAAGCCTAGGTGGGAGAAAAAAATGGACAGCCCCCTACTGTCCATGTTTAATGGAGGAGGAAGGAGGAGGAGAAAATTTAATAAGGGGTATGTGTAGAAAACTAATTTCACACTTTTTAATAGGCTACACAATTTGGATAATCAGGTGCTAACTGTATATCACCCACTATCTAGGTACCCCACTGCGCAGGGTTGGCCTACACTCTTTTTCAAACTGGACACCAACCATGTGTGAGCCTCTGTTAAAAACTACATATTTCTCCACAAAACTTTTCACCCACTCCTTTATAGTTTTTCAAACCATTCATAGTAAATAATTTGGGTCACGCAGTTTCACCAGAGATTCACACAGTTTCTCCAAACCATGTTCCCTAGTCAGCAAACCCTGAAAAACTGTGATTTCAGCCAACAACGCACCTAAAACCCACTTGAAACCCTAAATCACTTGTTGAGAATTAAGAATCATCTAAAATAAATTCTTTGGGTCAAATAAATTCTTATAATTAGGTACCTAAGACCAAGAAAATATGTTTCCCTCTCACCGAACATAAAAAAAACAGGTTGTGGATTTTGACCCACTCTCAAAATCCAAGATGTTAAAAATACTCTACTAACACCTAGGTATGTGGGTCATTTAAGGGTTTCCTCTTAACCAAGTTTAAAAAAGGAGATTATCCAAAAAAAATCTCAAAGGCCTTCAGGTTGGGTTGAAAAATAAAAGATACCCACAAGAATAAAATCAAGGTCAAAAAAACATTAATACTTCATAATAGAATAATAGGTTGGATATAACAATTAAAAAATATTCCTTAATGAGAAACAATATAGAATATAACCTTAGGTTATTTAATTGAAGAAAATTGGGATCTCACTCATCGAACCTTGACTCATGCTGAACCTGAAAAAATAAATAGTGAATTATCCCACAAATAATTTTAGTTACTATAGCACCCATCCATGTCATCCAAGAGCGAACTCAAGGTTTTCACCATGACAATCCATCAAAAAAACCCCTCATAAATATATGTGAAATAACCTATAGGATCTATGTAAGATCATTAAGAGTTAATACTTTTAATGTTTCTTTTGAAACAACCTTTAATACATGTTAAGATGAGTGATATTTTTTTCTACACACATGTAAACACATTCTAACACAATGAGTACAATAATTTACAAGGTTTACCTATAAATGTGAGTAGGATATTCCTAGATGTGATATATATTCCTTTATGATAAAAACACCCACTAGTATCAACCTATAGGTACAACTAAGGAAGGTTAACCTTTAACTTGCATTACTTATCTTCAAAGGTGCTTAGATACATCCCGCACACAAATTATTCTCATGTTGAAATCACTAATGTTGTTCCAACATATCCCATTTTAATATAAGTTTTATCGATCTCCAAAACCATCAATTTTATTTCTAATGATTCTTCTTGAAGTATGCATATCAATCCTTAATGTAATATATATGTTTTTATAACCTATATATATTAAGGTTAAAGAACTTTTTTATTAGTATTTAATCCTAATAGTGAAGTATTATAATGTTTGGATGTCTTACACAAAATCTTTATGATTGGTATAAATTCTGAGAGAAAATTCAGTTTTTGGAAATTTTACCAAGTCTAGAAGCTTTACGATCAGACGAAGTCTTGCATTCAAGCCTTATGCTAAGAAAAAGACTTATGTTGAGATGCTCCCAATTTCTATCTACGAACACTTACAACCCCAAAGAAGTATCATAAGGAATACATATGAAAAAAGTATTAAGTTTTCAGTAAAGTCTTATGTTTGAAGATAGAGATTTATGATCAGAAACAAGCCCTGTGATCAAACAAGTCATACAATTAGAGAGTCAGATGAAAAATGATTACGATTAGAGTTTAAATTATTATAATAATAGGGAATATTTACACTCAAAAAAGTTATGGGATTTTGATAAAAACATAAAATGACTAGAAAAGTCATAAAAGCAAGTGAATCCTTATTATTATAAGTCTTATAATGCTAAAGAGCTATGATACTGGGTATATTTAAGTAAGTTTAAAGTTTTTATCTCAATTAGAAGTTATTTTATTACTATTGTAGTATATAATTAGAAGCCTAATACTAATTTAAGTTTTATAAAAATTAGTTATTTTTAAACAAGTAAATATTAGAGTAATTAATGTTTTTATTTCCAAGAATATTGAAGTTTTATAGAAGAAACAATATGAACTAGCATTATACTCTATTTTTTCTAGTTCCAAAGGAGGTTATATGAAAACAAATATATAAAATATCATTAACTTATGATTATTATATTATTTAATATTGACTGTATGAATTATATTAAGAATTTTATATTCAAAAAGGAAGAAATCCAATGCATATTTTGAAAAAAAAATAGGAGGAAAGTTAAGCAATAAGCAGTGCACCTATACTATGTTTTTCAAGATATTCTTTATTCACATATAAGAATTAAAATATGATTTTTTTTGTGATTTCAAGTTATATATATAGAAAATGAGGATCTTTCATAGCTTCTCTAACTCTTTCATTCATTCTCTAGAAAAATTATTCATCAATTTTCAGTTGTTTCTTATAACTATGTGTTTAACCCACATTTTTCTGAATCATCTATTTCTATAATTTTTACTCTTTTTATTCTAATTTTGTTAAGACTAAGGATATAACTTATAAATAAAGATATCGTGGTTTAAATACCCTATAAAATTTTGTAACAAGTTTCATTTTCTTGCACTAAACTATCATAGTCCCTAGGAAAAGGGTATTCCTGGAGAAAATAATTAATATTTTCAAGAGATAATAGGTGTACTAAACTAGAGGATTATTGTTACATGAAATAATATAAATCTTTAGTGTCATATTTTTTATCTTTTTTTATTTTCTTTTTCATATCTTCTAAAGAATAGTGGTATATATTTTCTCAAGATTTTAAACATTCCATTTTAGCATAAAAATTATTTAAACAAATCAATTCCCCCCACTCTTGATTAATTTTTCAATGTCAATCGAGCCAAAAAAATTATCAAAGCTAGTACAGTTTCATTTCTCAACCTTTAATAGTGTAATTTTTAAGATAGATCTTCAAAATTTTCTACAATGGAAAATATAAAATAAAGGAAATATATGGGAAGAGAACCCTATTTAAATTGTGAAAACTATATTTGTTGGAAGGAATGGGTGATCATCTATTAGAAGAATCTCATACTTTATTTATACTTAAAAGTGGTCAAGACTTATAAAATTCATAATGTTGAGCCATGAATTTGGACTTTGGATCAATAAGTTAACCATGATTTGAATTACAAGGATATAAGTGTTATTATATGTGGTTTAGGACTAGATGAATTCAATAGAGTATATTATTGTCCCACATCCATTAAAATGTATAATACTATCTCTATTACATAAAAAGAAACTAACAATGTCAAACAGTTAAGAATAAACACTGAAAAGCTAAATTTCAACACTTTTTGGATGATTTATGGTGAGAGAATCTCTTAGATGAGTGGAAGGTCAGTTGAGATTATAAACAATATAGCTAACCTGGGAATCCAGGTCATGAATATGATCAAGCTATTACATTTATAATAGTTATACCTATAAATTGGAAACGAATTTCAATGGCCATTAGAAAAACTATGACTATGATAGATCTAAAGATGAAGTACCTCATTGGAAAAATTATGATATATGAGGCTGAGATAAAGGTCGAGGTTGGAGATCACAATATGAATAAAATATATATTTCTTCTTTAAAATCATCCACCCAAAAGGAGTCAAATTTTTATCTATCTCATCATCTGAAGAGGATTCATCCTATTCATAATTTGATAGATAAATTTCTTATTTTTCAAGAAAATTCAAAAAAATATAACAAGAGAATAGTCTTCAAGAAGTATTTTAACAAGTATAAAATTTTTGATGGAAATACTAAGGAAGTAAGATTCTACAAATTTAAAAATATTTGGAATATAAATCCTGAATGTACTTAGTTAAAAATAGAAAATGTAGCTAAATACATTCAAAATAAATTATTATTATAATAAAAAGTATAAAAGTTATATAAAGGCTACTTTGAGTTCTTTTTAAGAACACAGTAGTGACTCTCATTCTGATTTAGTGGATGAGCATTAAAATCAAAAAACTAATATGTGTTTCAAGTCATATTTATAAGAGTTGGAACTTGTTTATTATTATTACTCTAAATATAAATATGAAAACTATTATTTTGAGGATTTGAATTAATATTTAACTATGTAAGAAGATAAATATGAATCATTAAATAAAAGGAGCAATTCTCTTAGAAAATAAAATGATGTTGCGTCAAAATAAAAAAAATTAAATAACCCAATATATATTAGAATTTAAATCTAATATAGAAAATATTTTATCTACTTTTGTTTTCCATGATAGAAAAATAAAATAATTAATGGATAAATTCAATTATTTAAAAGATGTTTCTACTATCAATACTAAGGGGGGATTATTTAAATAAAATCCTTTATAAAAAATCACATAAAGAAAAATATGAAAAAAAATGAGGGGGAAACCAAAGATATATAAAAATTATTTTGATCCCAGTTCTAAGAATATAAACATATCAAACATTACTTATTTTCAATATGGTATAAATGGTCAATATGTTGATTATTTTGGTAATATATCCTCAATTTTGTTGTTTTAATAAAGATTTCAGTTCTCGAAAATTATCTAACATTAATTATATAAGTTTTATAATTTTTGAACATTATATAAAGAGTATACATATTTGGATTCTCAAATCCATTATAGATAATACTATTAGACCCAAGATAATTTGGGTACAAGAACCCCTTCTTGTTTAATTTATTTTTATAGGTAAAAATCCAAATAAGTAAAATGAAAATAGTTTTTAGATAGTTTTTATTCAATACATAATAGTGGATATTTTTCTAACTTTACGCCCTATCTAAAATTGATGGAGAATAAGTCACATTTGGTAAAAATTCTAAACGAACGATTATTAGAGGTAAAACTATTAGAGATACACAATAAATGCTCATCAACAAAGTATTTTATGTTGAAGTCTTAAATCAGATCCTGATAAGTATTTCTCAAAATTTTTATTATGTATTTTCTATTATTTTTTCAAATAATTTATGTTCAAGTTTTAAAGATAAATTGATTAAGATTAAATCACCAAGAACAGAAAAACAAAAGTCATTATAGCTCTTTATTCTTTGTGTAAACAGAATTTGAACAATTTTTATAATAAAATTAATGAATCTATGATTTGTAATATAATTATAATACATTTTAATGTATATTATTTAAGTAAGTTATCTAATAAAATTTTATTTTTTCTATTTTTTTAAACTTAAATTAGTCGAAAAGAAGCTATGTGATGCATGTAAAATGGGAAATAAATAGAAATTTTCTTTCAAACTAATTAATAGGGTTGCTACCTCTAGACCTCTATAACTTATTCAAATGGAACTTTTTTGGAATATATAGAATATCTACCCTCATTGGTAAATATTTTTTTATATTTTAATTTATGATTTTTATTGATTTAAATATGGGTATTTCTTAAGACCTGAAAGTGCATCTTAATGAGTTTTTTAAACTTTTTCAAGGAAGTGAAATATAAAAAGGTTGATGAAGTTATGTATATAAAAAGTCAGTATGGGTGATTTTTATAATCATTAATTATTTTAATTTAGATCAAAACGTGGAATTAAAAATACCTTATTTACCCCTAGTATAACTCAAGCGAATGGTATTATTAAAAAAGGAATAAAACATTGAAAGAGATTTTCAAAAAAAATTAGTTTAAATATTACATGCCTATTTAATTTTAGGATACACTATTAACATGGCATGTTTTGTCATCAATTTAGTTCTAATAAGGAATATCTTAAATAAAACACCCTATGAGCAATGGAATAATAGAAAACCAAATTTTAGATACTTTAATGTTTTTAGATGAAAAGTGTACACATTTAACACCATGGAAAATCATGGTAAGTTCAATCCAAATGTTGATAAAGGAATTTTCCTAAGTTATTATACTAGTTATAAATACTATAGAGTATTCAATAAGAATTAAATCAATATTTAAGAATCTAATCATATGAAATTTGATGAAATTCATCCCTTTGATCAAAAAAAAGTTTGATTAATTTAGTGATTCTTTAGATTAAATGAGGTTTGAAATGTTATTTGATGGAAAAAATAATGATCACATAGAACATGAACCTGAAAAATCTAGTCCATAAATAACTAAATCTAGAGAAGCTAAAATAGTGATTCATATAAATCTAAGAACCTTGAAAAATTATCCATTATAATCCATTATAAGAAGGATGGATAAGGTAGTTAGGACTAGAAGAAGTGTAGAAAACCTTTCTGAAATTTCTATTTTATTATCCTAGCTAGAACCTAAAAACTTATAAGAAGCATTAAGTGATGAGAGTGAGGTAATATAAATACAAGTGGAATTAAACTAGCTTAATATGAACAAGGTATGGGATTTATTATATATATCCTTATATTATCCTATCATATGAGCAAAATGGGTATTTATAAATAAGTAGGATTATCAAAGTGTAATCACTAGAAATAAGGCTAGATTGGTTTCCAAATTCTATAACCAAGAGGGATAAATAAACTATGAAGAAACCTTGTCCCCTGTTATTATATTATAATCCCTTGGGATACTCTTCGAATATTCTTCTAATATATATTTAAAATTATTTTAGATGGATGTACAATTTTGTTTTTTTTTTAATGTATTTTTAATGAAGTATGTTTATGTTGAATAACCTCTAGGATTTGAAGACTCCCATTTTCAAAATTTTATTATCAAACTTACAAAAGATTTGAATGCTTTTAAAAAAGAACCTAGATCTTTATATTAAATATTCATTTCATTTAATTTTTCAAATGGTTTTACTATAGGTTTTTAAGACCTCATTATTTATAATAAAAAAACTTGAAAAAACATTACTCATAAAAAATTATGTTTATGATGTTACTTTCAGTGGAACAAATAAAAATATGTTTACATATTTTTCTAAATTTCTGAAAAAATAATTTGAAATGAGCATGATGGGTGAGTAAAATATTTTCTTGATTTTCAATTTAACTAAAATATTTTAGTAGTTTTTTATAAAATTAAATATATATATATATATATATATATGACTTACATAAAAGATATGGACTTGAAAGGAGTTATACTTATTCAATTCTATGGTTTCTAATATTAAGTATGAGTTGGATAAAGCTGGGAAACCATTTGACAACAAGATATAAATATTAATTATTGGGATCTTGATTTATCTCATTATCAATAGACCAGATATTATGTTTTCCGTATTTTTTATGTTATATTTTAAGAAAAACTAAAAGAATCACACTTGACAGTTTCTAAAATAATTTTAAGGTATTTAAATGGAATAATTTTATTATCATTAATTTTTTTTAAAATGTCCTCTTTTGATTTAATTTCATATTTAGATTCCAACATTGGAGGTTGTAGGTTATATGGGAAGAGTACATCTTGAAACTTCCACATTCAAGAAAAATATTTATTTTTATGGTCTAGTAAGAAGAAAAACTCTCTTGCATTATTAACTGTTGATGTTGATTTCATAAAAGTTGGTAATTGTTGTGCACAATTGTTTTAAATGAAACACGACCTTTTTTATTTTTAGAATTCTTTTTTATCATTTTCCAATCAAATGTGATAATACATTTTCTATTAATATTTCAAAAAAATACCATAATCCATTCAAGAACTAAACACATTGGTCTAGTGAATCATTTATTAGGGAATCACTCAAAAAAAGGTGTATCTCTTTAGAATTTATTTTTACTGACAGTTATTTTACATATATATTTATAAGTAACTTACCAACTAAAGGATTTTATTTTAACAAAAATTAATTAGGAATGTTTGAGTCTAAGTGAAGTTATTATGATTTAGTTAAATTATTTTATTTATCTGTTTGAAATATATTCTATTATTTCAATTTTATTTTATTAATTGAACCTATAGATCAAATTTTTTTATTTCTATTTTAAGAATGAAAATTCCACATCACTGATTGTGAAAAAATGTATTTATCTATTTTTTGTGACACTTTACAAGTTAAAAAGACTCTTGGCTCCAAACTTCCTCCTTCTCAAACCATAAATATCTCTCTCTCTCTCTCTTCAATTAACACCAATAAGAAACCTAACCCTTTTCCTTATAAAACTATATAATCAATCACGATAATGGTCAGATCAAATAGGACTGATGATGAAGATACATGAAGTTCAAATATATCTAATCCAAGTATAATAGATTGAAGAGTGCTTCTAGGATGAGCTATAGAACTTGGGTGGCTGCATTAGAAAAAATCCATGCTAAAGAAAATTATTATTTTTCAATAGTGAGAATAGATTTTTTATGATCAATACATTAAATATATGTTCAAAAAATAAGTTATAATTTTTAGGAAAATACTCAACTTTAATTTTTTGGGAATGAATATGTTTTATAGTTAAAGGTAAATGTAAAAGACTTCACTATTTCATATGTGGAGATAGTCAAATTTTTTCATCATACTAATTAATTTAAATACCTATAAATATATTCTATGGTATATTATTATGAAAGAATACCTTTAGTTGTGATGGAATCTTTGTTCGTGGGCCCTACTATCAAGAAGAAGTCCCAAAAGAGGACTTAAAATCAAACCATATGGTCCTCTCAAAGTTCACTCATACCATCATAACTCATAGAGTTGGGGAATTTGATAAGGTTATTTTTCAAGAAATAAATTTTATGTATTTGTTTCTAAATAATTTAAAATTAAACTCTCATAGGTATATGATTCATTATATGAATCATTTTTTCATCCTAATAAGATTTATAAGTTTTACTGTTTTGGAAGATTGTTGACATTGATCATTAAGAGGAAATATTTTGAGTTGGATGATGCTAAAGTGAATAAATTTAAAAGGAATCACACTATATATGAGGGGTTGTTAAATACCAGACAATTATTCTGGGATGATTCTAAGAATGAATTGTTTTCTTAATAAGAAGGGTGAGAAGGATTCTACAGGTGATGATGATGAAGATATTGTTTCTATTACTCAAGGGGTAAGTTGGTTGAGAAAATACTTAGGTTGAAAATATTATTAAGTTATAGTTAATTAAGGATATCAAAGAATCATCTACTATTGGTCTTGATATTTAATATACGGAAGGAAATGGTAATCATTAGGTATTTGAATCTATGTATATCAACAAAGTTAGTGGTAACCAGAGGTTAGTGTATGAGGTTTTTCCTTCAGAGCTCCCAACTACTAGTGAAGAGATATACATACATGCTATTGGAATTAAACTTGAATAGGTTGAGAAGAATATATAGGATTTGGAGTGTTTAGCTAGTGTAAATGTGGAAGTATCTAATTCTTGAAGAAATTACCAAGTTCTATCTGAGATCCATCCTATACCTATCAGTAAAGAAATGGGTGATGGGTTACCTTCCACTGATAATAATGAGAATATTCCATCCTTTGGAACCAATAAATAATATAAAAAGGAATAAGTTTTCTAATAATTATCTCAAAATGAGAATAATTATAATTTTTAATATCATGTCAAAACCTTTTATTCTTAATGTTTCAATGATTCTGAGAGTGATAAGGTGGAAATAAATGAGCTCAATGATGATATTAAATCCTCAAAAGGTAAGTTTTTTAACTTGAGGGATAAATTACTTTCCAAAACTGATTTCTCTATCATGATGGTGATATTGAATTCCCAATATAATTTGGTAATTAATCTCCAATTTTTTAATAATGGTAGTTCTTCTATAGCCATGGAGGAAGTTAAAACTTTGAAAATTTAGATGAAGGAATTGAAAAATATCTAAGTTACTAGGTCTAATTTTGATGAGCTAAAGGAAATTAGAAAATATCAATCTGATTTGATTAATAATTTTCAAACTATTAAGATAAGTTACTCATTAGATGTTTTGAAAGAAGTGAGACCTTTAAAGGATCAGTTATTAGAGTTTTAGGAAATTTCCATTCCTAAGTCAGTATTTGATGAAATATAAGAATCTTTGAGTGGTATAAAGTATCATTCTCTATCCAAAATATATTTTCATACAATGAAGATCGTTCTGATTTCTCAAATTGTTTTCCCCTTCTCTACTAAATCCTATCTCAAATTTTGATTTTTATAAGTTAAAAGGATTGGTGAGTGAACATTAAATATTTCCCAGATTAGTGAAAAATATTCCATCATGTATTTGTAATAAAATATTGCATAAAACTAAAAAATTTAAGGGCTGAGTTGAAGATGGATTTGTATGATGTAAATTCTGTAAATGAAATGGTTTATTCTCTACAATTTAATGAAATATATGTATATGCCCTAAAAAAATTAAAATGATATCATTTCTGGTATAAAAGAACAACGTATTGATAATATGAATCTAGTAAAGTTATTAAAAGGATGGGAATCAACTATGAATAAAAAATTATATTTTTGTACTCAAATATAAAAGAGATCAAGGAGACTCTTGACACACTAGTGTTTCCTACAGATGAACATTTTTTTGATGAAACATTTCCTAGGAGATCATATTTGAAAATATATTATTCAAAAGGAAACAAATTTGTCAATGTAAAGGAGAAACCATCCATATCCCAACCTCTTCTATCAAACTCTCAGATAGATGCCTTGTAGAAGTAGTTAGCTAACTATTTTTTTCAACTTGACATAGTGAATCAGGCTTATATGAGAAATAGTTTGATAAATTTCCTCAACTAATGTGACTAAGAAATGGTTCAGTGGCTAAAGAAATTTTTAAAATCCTTATTTGAGATCAGGTATAGTAGACTCCTTGTACCACCAATTCCGAAGAAAAAATTAGTTTCTAGAGAGGTATTAAAAAAATAATTTTCTAGAAGAGTTGTTGAAGAAGATCTGGGGACCAGTTTAGAGGGTGTCCCATCCCTTTCAGAACCAGATACTCTTTCCCAAATAGAATTTGAATATATTGTTTCTAAATAGGTTATCTCAAAATAATATATTAATATCAATAAGATGTTGATAGATCTACTTGTTAAAATTTGTTAAAAGAAAAATTCCTTGGAGGAAACTAGAAAAAAATTATCTATAACCCATATAACTAATCTTCTGGACATGCAGATAAATTTAACTTCTAAAATAAAGAAGGGTTATATAGTTCTACTTGATTACTCTACGTATGTGTTTATGATATGGCTAGATATAGTTGGTAAATCCTTGTTTTAATTGATAAGTGGTTGATATATTGTTGTGGTTCCACCCAAATGATATCCTTTCTATATAAAAAGATTAAAAGATTATCTTGGTCCACTTGATTTATACACTAATCATGAATCCCAAGCTATTAATTTTACCTGGATCCAAATGGATGAAATATATATCTCATCACATCCTCAACATAAGCCTGTGTACTCAAAATTGGTCGAGGATGATTAAAAGGAGATAAAAACAGTTCTACATAAAATTTTATTAATCAATACTTTGTTTTATAGAGATAAGATTGGCCTTGTATCTACTCGATCAGAAAAGAGACATGTCACTCTTAGTCTTAGTGTGTTCAAGAAAGGACCTCTTGATCCTGGAACCAAGTCTTATTCTTCTTCTGAGCTTAAACTTTTGTTCTCAACCCATCCTAAGATAAAGGAATAAAATATTCTTATTACGTGGCTACTATATATTTTTTATCCTTATGATTGTGTTATTTATTTTACAAATTTCAATGTATTGATATTTTTATTTCATCTCTATTAGTTTATTGATGGTCTATGTATTCTTATTCTATTATTTTTTTTATTAGTTTTACCACTCAATTACAAATTATAACTCATTTTAGAAATCTATTATTACAGTTTTTAAATTCATTATGCCATTTTGATTATGTTATATTTATATTTTTATATTTTTTTTATATCAAAAAAAGGGGGATACATAAATGTAATAAACACAAAATATTATTCAAACATAAGTTTATCAATATTCTGATCACTACTTATTATAATATTCTGATTTGAATCTGATTTTTACTTTATATTGATTTTTTTGAAATTTTATACTTCATGTTTTATGGGTTATGTTATCATCAAAAAGGGGATATATTATTGAACACACTAATTTTGTTCCAATATAACACATTTTATCCTAACTTTTAATGACTAAAATATCCCTCAATTTTGTTTCTAATGATTTTTCTAAAATTATGCATATAAATCCTTAAATTACTCAATATTTTTTATAAGCTTCTTATATTCTGATTAAATAACGTTTTTTCTAAGTATTGAATCCTTAAAATAAATTCATTTGAAGTTTTTAAGTCTTACACTAAAGCTTTATGTTCTCCCTAATGTCTGAGTGAAATTCCAATTTTAGGTAGTTTTCCCAAGTCTGTAAGCCTTATAGTCAAACCAAGTACTAGGTTAAAGCCTTATGTTGAGACAATAACTTACATTGAATTTTGATGATCATGATGTCTCTTGATGAAGACTTATAGCCATAATGAACTCTCGTTATAAAGACCTATTCTAAATTATTATTTTTTCAGTAAATCCTTTCATTTGAATACAAATCATTATGATTAAAAGAAATCCTTAAACTCAAAAAATTCATTTGATTGGAATGTTAGATGAAAAATACTTACAATCAGACTATTAATTTCTATGGTCAGAGGGAATTTTTTTGCTAATATAAAGTTATGGGATTTTAATAAAGTCCTATGATGACCACCAAAGTCATACATTCAAGTGAAGCCTTATGATTCAAAGTCTTACTATGTTGAAGACATACGAAACTAGACATCTTAAATTAAGTTTAAGGCACTTTATCTCCTTTTCAATGAATTTATTACCATTTCATTATATCATTATAATTATACTTCTACAATAAGTTTTCTCAAAATTAGTGACATCTAAATAAGGAAATATAATAGTAATCAAATATGTTATTTCTAATAAGAGTAAAGTTTCAAGGAAGACACAAGTTGCACCAACATGATACTATGATTTTAATATTTTCAAAGGAGATCACATGAAAAATACAAGAGAATTAATTTTTTATTATTATATTCTTTACTATTAACTATTTCAGTTAGAAAGACATGTTTGGATTAAAAAAGGAAGAAGTGTTGTGAATGTTTTGAAAAACAAAGAGGATGATACATAAGAAATGATCGGTGTACAGATAAAATATTTTTCAAGATATTATTTATACACACCTAAGAATAGAAATTTATTTCTAATATATGATATTTAATTAAATATATATAAAATTATGATATTTTATATTTTATCCATCTTGTTCATTAATTCTCTTGGAGGGTTGTTCATAAATTTTCAATTTCTTCTTACAGCTATGTGATGAACCAACATTCTTTCCACTCATCTATTTGTTTAAAGTTTACTCTCATTTATTTGAGTGTTTTAAGGTTAAGGAGAGGTATTTTAAAAAGGTATGGCCCTATTTAAATCTCATAAAACCTTTTATAATAATTTTTAGTTTCCTTCACTCAACATTTGAGGTCCCTTAGAAAAGGACCTGTATAGTGAAAATCACTAAGCTAGCTGAGAGAGTATTAGTAGAGTGGACTAGGGTATATTTTGTTTCCTTGGACCACAATAAATCATTGGTGTGTTTATTTTTATCTTTTTTTAGTTTCGATTGTATGTATTTTAAATAATAGTGTTAAAATTTCTATCAAGTTTTTAAAGAATTTTCTTTTGGGATGAATTTTTTTTAGTTTAAAGAACTCAATTCACCCAGCTCTTGATCCATTGTGAAATGCCTATCAGGATAACATCAATAACTTTATAGTGATATGAATAATAGAAAAATAACTAAATATTCTTCCATAAAATAGATTTTTTTTTGGTTTTTGAGTGTGTTGAGTTATTATTTTTCTTCTCTACTTGCACAACAAAAATAAATAACCACTTCATATTCTTTTATTAATTTCAAAAAACCAAGTTACTTATACACTTTGTATATAAAACACATTCACACAACCAATTTTATCATTTTTCTTATTATTTAATTTTCTTTTGATTATCCTATTATATACTCTATTTAGTGAATATCCAAACTCTTCCTTATCTTCTTATAACATGCATTCCCTCTATTGTTTTATTATACTACACAATAGTAGAAAATTCTTCAATTTCAAATTCAAATTTAAAATTAAAATTCAAAACATAAACATTCTTAAAAATTAATACCATCCCTTGGATCCTATTTTAAATCAATCACATCCATAGGAATTAAAATGAGTAGTTTTTTTAAGTTGAAATAACTAAAAAGCTTCCAAATAAATACACCTTATCCATATGGTTCAAAATTCCATGTTTTCATAATTCATGGGGTGGAATAATCCTTTATAGAATGATAGAGTAGTTTAAATTATTCAACTATAACTACCCAAAGGTATAGAGCCATGAAACACATTTTCTGACATGAGAGTACCAAGACTTCCAAAGCCACCAAAATTTCACTTGGATATATTCATGGCATGATGATTCTTCCACAGTACGAACACCCCCCATTCCATATTCCTTGAATTTCATCTTGGAATCAATTAAGGTGTGGTCACTCCTTCCATAGAATAGAGTTTTCAAATTTTCTAAAACTACTAAAATTAGCTAGTTATCCTTCACGACTTGATTTGTTTTATTATGGTGTGGTCTCTAATCAGACTTCAAATACCTTCACCATTTGTGGCATTCATTATTCACCATGGTGAAAGGTATTCCATTATATATGTTTCATAGTGTGTCATATTTTTTTATAGCATGTTCATCATATATTTATATTATTCAATCAATTTACACATCGTGGTAAAATTCTTTGTATCATGAATATAAATAGCCATCAACATCAATCATGCCACAATAGTATCTTACATAGTATGAACCTTCTATCCCTAAAAAACATATATCATGTACTCCCTTCGTGATATAAAATCAATGAAAACCTACTTTAGAATCATCAAGATTAAAATCCTTAAATATCCAAAATTATTGATCTTTCATAAAATACTTAATATCATTTGAGTTTAAATATGATTTATGCTTTTACAAAAAAATCAACACACTGACCATATCCACTTCAACCTGTTAAAAATCATTCTTCACAAAAACATCAAAAATATCCCCAAAACAATATTACAACACCTCTTAGTCTCTAAAATATTCCCCTTTATATTTTTTTCAACCAAGGAACCAAAAATTACTATAAAACACTAAAATATTAACAATGGGTCATTATTCAATAATTCTAAGCCTTCTTGAGAAAAATTAGTGTATGAAACAAGAATATTTAACAAATAATACCATGTTGTTCATAAAATAATATCAATATATATTAAAACATTATTAAAACTTGATAATCATCACAATCTACCATAAGAATAAAAAATATATCCATGAAATCTATAATTCACTAAGTTTTTCACCTATATTCACTCTAAAAAACTGTTAAAGAGTTCACTAATACCCAATACTGAATTCATATCTTAACATTTTAATAACTATCTATAAATACATGATCCCCATTAAGATAAACACAAATCAATGGATATTACCTTAAATATATTCTTCCCCTTTTAAACAAAGCAATGGAAGATAAATACATAGGAATATTTTTGTTTCCAATTTTTCTCCCACTTTGACAATAATATCTAAAGACAAGATGAGGGAGGTGGATGATCACCATACCTTATCCTTGAGCAGGGTAAGGTTGAACTCCCAACATCAATCTTATATTTTGAAAACCATATTTAGGTAATGTCTTGGTTAACACATCTCTTATTTTATACTTTTTAGGAATAAATTTTAACTTTAGCTCATTTCTCTCCACAAGTTTATCAATGAAGTGACACTTTATATCAATGTTATTAGAACTTGAGTGATGAACTAGATTATTTGATAAATTAGTATCACTTTTATTATCATATCCAAAAATTAGTGAAACTTCACTTCATCCTTGAGATTTTATAATTGTGTCTTCATCTAGATCAAATGTGTTTTGACGTGAGTAGTGGCCACATATTCTTCCTTAATAGTTCTCATGTTAACTAGACATTAATTCTTAGTATTCTAAAAGATTCATATTTTCATAATATAGAAAACTTCATCAGATATTGACCTCATATGATCAATACAACCTACCCAATCTGCATCTATATATCCAAACAAATCAATCTTCCCTTTGTTTTCATAAATCAAGGAAAAAACTTTTTTACCTTTGATATACCTAAGAATACTATTTCCATCATTAAATTAGAGATATTTTGTTTCCCATTGATACTGAACGAATGTTTAAAATCATACACAATATTCATCCTTACTGTTATCAAGTAGAAAAATACTTTGAATCAACTTCAATATTTCCCTTGGATCAAATTTCATTATTTTTTCATCTTTGGATAGCATGGTTTCCTCTAAGATTAGTGTAGAAACTTGATTTAAATCCTCTATGTTGAATATTTTGAGAAGTTCCCTAGCATAATTATCTTAAGAAAGAATAAAATAATCTCTTTATTGATAAATATTTAAGCTAATAAAGGGCCTCATATCACCAAGCATAGACATTTTCAAAATATTCTTTACCCTTTTGGAAAACTCTTCAAAAACCTCTTCATTATTTTCAATAAATATGATGTCATCTACATATACAATAATAATGAGATATATTAATGGTTTCTCTTTAATATATATATTTTTTTATAATCTTTATTTTTTTAATTATAATATATTGAAGAAGGTTTCTATTTTATAATACCATTCACTTTTGGGTCATGATTCATCCTATATAAATCCTTTTTCAACTAGAAAACACAAATCCAATATTTTTCACGAAATAACTCACAAGGCTTCTTAATTTATACCTCATATTCTAAATATCCATTGAAAAAGTTAGTATTGGCATTCATCTAGAAAAACATTTCCTTTTATATAAAATATTAAAAAATATTCTTATGGCCTCGATCTTAGAATCCAATGAAAATGTCTCATCAAATTCCAATCCTTTAACTTATGAATAACCTTTACATAATAATATTTTTTTATTTATCACTACTTTACCTTTTTTTACATAATTTGTTTCAGAACACCCACTTTATCCTAGTGACATTCATCCCATTAGACTTTAGTACTAACTCCTATATTTCATTCTTCTCAATTTGGTTTAATTATTCATTCATAACATCAACATGTTCTTGATGATTCAATAATTATTCAACATATCTATTTTTAAATGGAGAAAAAAATGAAATATTAGTTGTTTTCCCCAATATTATCCTAGATTTTACCACCTGAATTAGATCTCTAATGATTTTCAAGACTTGAAATTACCTTCTCATCCATGGATAAGATGAAGAAGAATGTTCCTCATCAGATGAAATGGATAAATCTTATTTTATAACCTATACATATTTTTCACATTCATATATTTTTTAAATTTATTTTTGTTTTCAACCAAAATAACACCATTATAAATTACAAAACATATATCTCCATATATAATATCCTTCTATGAATGTTTTATGATTTTTATATCATCAGTATCTACTATCATTCCAAATAATTTGTGGAATTTGAGGTATCCACTTCCATTAGGTGTATATCCTAAGAATATTATTTTGAAACCTATATTCTCTAACATCCCATAATTTTCATATTTTATATGATAAAAAATTACTTCCAAATACATTAGGATGCTTCAAACAAGGAAATTTGTTATTATGCATATCATATTTTGACATATCTGAGTTAGGCTTAAGTAAATAACTGTTTTGAATGTGAACCACAATACCAAAATATTTCCTCCACAATTATAGAGAATTATTATGCTCAATAAACACAGTTGTATATATATAAACCAAATATATATTCTTCCATTCAGCCACACCATTTTTTGTGGTGTGTATGATGCAGTGAGTTCATGTTGGATGTCATGCTTCTCTACATAAGCTTCAAACTTCCCATTTTTAAACTAATTTAAATTTTATATGTAATACCTTGAGATTTTATGAAATATTTTTCATATAAATTTAATTTATTTGATATTTTTCATTACAACCAACACCGAGTTGTGACAAACCACAATATACTATTAAAAATATTATTATTTAAACATTATCATAATAAAAAAGCCATTAAATTTAGAAGTATGAAAAGGATTATCACATTTTTAAAATAATTTATGAATGTTTAATATAATGAAAATATATTGATAAATAAGTTTTCAATTTCTGTTAAAGTATTTATATGGTTCGATAAAGCATTTTTTTTAATAAATTTATTTTTTTTTTGGGAAAATAATAGCATTAATTTTTTTCCAATTTTAGATAATTTATTTTAAAATATGATATTAATTTTTTAAATAAACTTTTAAAAATGATATTATAGTTAATTTTTTATAATTTTAAAAGTGATTAATTTTGTGATGAATAATATAAAATGTTGATTTTTATTAAAATTATATTTTCATTTAAAAAATTTACAAAATTCAATTTTTTTAAGAAATTATAAAAGTAAAATTATTTAAATTATTTTATTATTAATCCAATTTAAATAATTTTAATTAATTTCATGTTCAATTTAAATACAAAAACTTTTTATACTTAAGAAAACCATTTCTTTTGAAACTACTTTTTCACCATATCTATGGGTTTAATTTAAAATTAAATTCTACCACTTATTTTGATTGAATTTGGTAAAATGGATTCCATATTTGGAATAATAATAATTAATATTAGTTAATAATTTTAATTTAATATTTTCATAATGTACAGTAAAGACAATAATTATTAGTTATTGTGGTTAAGGTTAAAATAGGGTTTTGCGTGTTACATGTGTCTGTGTTAAAATTCATTTTCCATGAACATAGGGATTATAATTGATACAAAAATTCCATTTTTAGAATTATTGGATTAAAATTATATAATAAGGATCATTTTTTAGGCTTAAATGAGAAATTTCCTAGGTAAATAAACAAATACAACTAGTTAGCATGGTGAAAACAAAAATGTTAAAAGTAAATAAACATAGAAGATAATGGAATAACATTTTTAAACCATATTTATTTTTTTGTGTTATAGGTTTTTATTGATACTATAGTTTATCCATTATATTATCTATCAATTTTTTATGAACTTTTGTTGAGAGTGACTTCCCATTATTGAATTATTTTGGGTGTTTACAAAAATATCACTCCTCCTCAATTATAAAAGGGAACCTCAACCACTCACTTCTTCACAATTCCTAATACTTTTATATTGAACCAAACCTGAAACAATATCTCACAATAATCATTATCCATGTTATATAGATTTTTTCTTCCCAAAATACCAATCCTAGGGTCCTCAATAAGATATCCAAAGGATTTTTTTCTAAGCGAAGGTAATTGTCTTCACTAAGCTTGTTATTTTTACTTATTTTATTACCACCTTGATTCATATCTTAATAATTAAAATATAATAAAACCAGTATATAAAATATAATTATATGCTATTATGTTGATAGAATAATCTATATCCATATTCTCATCCATCAAATTGGAAACGAAACTGTTGATCGTGTGTACGGTGGACTACTGTCTCGCAAACTGATGTAATTCATTTTCCATCACTGCCTATCACGAATGGATATAATGATATATTTAATGTATATATATGTTAATTATAACATAATTATACTTCAATAATTAATATATTACATCTAAATTCTTAACTTCAAATCCATTGAAAAACGATAATGTCACTCGTGTGTACGTGTGGACTACTGCCTCCAGGAAGCAATGTGATACATTTTTCATTTTATTTTGAAATTGATGGTAATAAGGATATATTTAATGAATATATATGATATGTATGATATATATGATATAAAAATGAATATTTAAAGGTTAATTATTATATAACTTTATTTTTTTCCTTCCATAAAAAACGAAAACAACGTTCATGCGTGCGTACGGTCTACCGTCTCCATGAATAGTGTAATTCATTTTTATATCCCTACCATTTTTTGGATGAATATAGATATGTATACAATTAATATATATAATATTTATATAGTTATTTAAATTAAAAACATAATGTAACCATAATCAAAGTATAAGTACCAAAATTACCAAAACAAAATATACATGAAAAACAAAGCAGTTATCACCCAGAAAAGTGATTTTAATAAACAAATTAACAAACGGGTGGTAAAAGGTTATAAGTAAATCATATATGGTATTATATATAAAATTATGGTTATAAAACATATTTATAATAAAACCATATTTATTATACATGAGGTTTATATGTGTATGAAGAAATTTGATACTTGAGATAAGAGACTTTCGTCTCACTTTTACTTCTGTGAGAGACATGTCATATCCAACATTTGTTTCTTTTATGTGGTTTATATTATGCCCATTAATTTATTTTATGATTATTATAATGAAAATTATGGTATATAAAAATTCATATAAGGTTCTTTCTTTCATAGAATTTATTATTCAAAATTTACCAAAGTGATAAGGGTTTTATGATACAATCTAATTGTTTATCAGGATTGTCTATGATTATGCTTCTCATGATGAAATATTATAATATATTACTCGATAAACTAATGAATATACTTATACTATAGTTATTTAAGGAAATTATATATTTTCCATTCATTTTTTCCTCATTATTTACTCAATATTCCAAAACAATTTTTTAAAAAAAATAACTTTATTTCTCTCTTAGGTGGAAAATCCTTTCTCTTCCATGTCCATGTTTTATAAAAATATTTTAAATAATGTTTTTAATATTCAAAAATAATTTTATAAACTAATTTTTACCCTTGTTTTATTTTTTTAAAAATTATTTAAAATGAATATTCTTGTTATTTTACTTTCACCTTTTACCAAAAAAATGAAAATAATCTTTTTTTTATCATGTACCGCATGAATTTTATTTCCTACCATAATGAACACTTAGTGATTTAAAGATTGCCTTAACATTTTAAAAGTTTCATTTTTAAAAAAACTCCTTAATATTTTCAAATTATTTTATTTTAAATAATTGATTTCAAAAGGGAAAATATATTTTCCTCAAAAATGTTTTAATGATATTTTTTTGGAATTTATATTTATCAACAACAAGAACCTTTGGTGTGATTATTTTTTACAGGGGATATGATACAATAGTACCATATTTAATCTTTCTATGTATTTTTTATGACGATGATATTGATATTTTTTATGAATACCATTTATTTTTCAAACGGTTATGCTGTAATGGATTGATTAAATGTTTCTAAAACCTGATTTCTTTACATGGGTTATAATATGATGATATGATGAATGTTTAATAATTTTATAGAATATATATGTATGATTCTCATTATGTGATGGTTGTTTCTAGAATTATATATCCCTCTAATTCATTGGGTAATGTTTTATATCTCTTGAGATAATTATGGGAAACAATTCATTGTGTTTTATCTGATATGTGAAACAAGTCGATGTGCTTGATCCTCTATGGGAAACAAGTGGATGTGCTTGATTTGTTGTGGGAAACATGTTAATATTTTTAATCCTCTATGGGAATCGATTTTTGATTCTTGATCTATTATGTTTTTATGGTCTCATCAGTTAACCTTGACATGTGAAATGATTTCTATTCTTATAACGATGCCACAATTATATGACATGATATTATGGTTTATGATTAATTTATGATGATTACTCACACTTATGATTCATATATTTTGAAATGATAATGTTTTATTCCATGAATCATTTTTATGGTCCATGATATATGTGGTATGTTCTTTTTAAGTTATATTCATGATCTCATACTCTTTTGATTATCTTATGATTTTATATGATCATCGATTGATATCTCCCATGATTACACTTACTGAGCATCTAAGCTCACCATTTCTTATGTTTCATATACCCATGTTATGAAGATAGGTTTTAAGTAGGGTATGTCTATGAATATTAATAAATGGGAAGATATTTTTGAGATATTTTGAAGATATTTTATGTAATAAGAATATTTTTTATCTATTATCAAAATACACTAAACCTTTATGGTCCTTGGGTGATTATTTATGAAATGCATTAAAATTTCTTCGAAGAAGATAAAATATTTTGGTATGAAAATTCTAATTTTTCATATCTTATATCATAAAAAGGTTTAGTCAATATTTATATATTTGGGTTAGAAAACTTTGGTGAAAACCTTGAGGATAATTTTATATATTGGATAACATCTATAGTTTTGGTAAGAAACTGATTATGTGGTTTTCCTAGAAATACATCCTTTTATTGATTTTATTAGTAGATATGGATTTGGAACAGTTATACCTAGGGGTAATAACTCCAAAAATGTTGAATTGTTCTTTGACTCAATTATCACACGGTGCATGGAAACGAGTCTTATTGCACACCTGGTTTGACACTCCTTGGGGATATGTTTTGGAAATTTACCAACTATTTATAAACTATCATGAAGGATTTGAATATATGTTGAATATTAATGACCTAGGTTAAACCTAAGGTGTCATAAGATGAAAAAATGTGTTAATATTTAGACATATTATAAAATTTTCAGTATTATGGGGTTTCCCACTATGGTTATTTTTTCCCACACTTTACTTTTTGGTTTTAGTCATTGGCTGGAACCAGAAGACATAAGGATAAAAAAGAATGTGATGGATAATGTAATGATTGTATAAATGAAAAAAAAAATATTTCCTATGGAATACAGAATCATTTTGTTATGATTATACAACTTTTCTAAGCTATGAACCATGTTGAACTTCCAAACAAGAAAAGGAGGGGAAAATGTTCTATTGAGTTCTTCATAAGGAAACATCAACCTTCATTTAGTGGGTCTGATGATCTATAAGTTTCTAAGTAATGGATCAGTACCATTGAAAATATAATTTCCATTATCTAGTGTTTTAATCATGAAAAAGTCACTTGGGCTTTCCATCATTTAGAAGGTGAATCAGATTAATGATAGACTCTTATTAATAATATGATAAAATAGAAAGAAATTTACTCCATGGAGTGGATGATTTTAGGAGATTATTTTTCAATAAGTATTTCCCTTTTATTACTCATATAAAAAATGAGAAGGAATTCCTTGAGTTAAAGAAAAATGATGATAAATCTGTTGCTATCTATGAGGAAAATTTTACAAGACTTGTGAAGTATGCTTTTGGTATTATCATCCTACCTAAAAGTAAGGTTGATCGATTCATTAATGACCTAAAACCAAGTCTCTAAAATGAATTATCTATAAGAGGCTTTAGTATCTATGAATAAATCATTTGATATGAAATCAAGGTATAAATGGAAATCATATATTCCCACTATTCCCCTGGTTTTGATAAAAAAAATTATTATCATGTTTCATAAAAACCTGAATAAATCACATAGTGGAAAGAAACTCTATCGATCTACATGTTATAAATTGGGGAATAAACGTCATAGGAACTTCTTGAATTGAACTAGGAGGTCATTTAAGTATGTAAGTATGGGTTATAAAGCCTTCTATTTTTGAAATGAAATTAATGGGCTTGTTAACACAATAGAAGAGAAGAAGAAGACCACTAATTCACCACCAACTCTCTAATTATTTAAATGAAAAAAGTATTAACGTTATGATAACCAATGCATGAATCTGGAAGTTTATGATCGTGATCTGCATCAAAAACCTATTAAGATAAAAAATAATATGAAATATCATATGATTATGAAAACCTAAGTGGGTTATGAGGATGAAGTGGTGAATGTTACACTTATTATCTACTCTAGTGTAGCTAATTTCTTATTTGATTTAGGCTCTACCCACTTTTTTATATCTAATGAATTTTCAAAAGTTAATGAATTACTATCTCAAGGATTAGATATTAATGTATAGGTGAAAACTCTTAATGGTACAATGGTCACATATCAAGTCTATAATTTCTCTTTAATTGATGTTTGTGGAAAATTGATTCCTACAAATCATGGGATTATTCCTTTAGTTAAATTTTTTGTGATTCTATGAATGGATTGGATTTATTTATATAGATCACATATCAATTTATAAGGGAGGGAAGTTACATTCCATTTTCCAAATAAACCCATTATCTTTTATCAGTGAAAGGATGAATGAAAACTTCCAATGGAAATTTCATCCATTGTATGGGCCTTGATTCCTTTTCAGAAGGATTTTTTATCCTAGATGGTTGGGAATAAACTCATCATCAATGATATGCATATTTTGTGGGATTTTCTTGAAATCTCTCTAGAAGAGTTTCATAATCTTCCACTGAGTCAGGAAGTTGAGTTATCAATATAACTCATACATAGTGCTATGACTATTTCAAAAACTCCCTAGGGAAAAACCTTAAATGAGTTATAAAAATTAAATAAGAAACTTCAAGAGAATCTTGAAAAGTGCTTTATTTGTCCAAGTGTGTCACCTTAGGGTGCACTAGTTATTTTTTTTAAAAAGAAAAATGTATTGATTAAACTCTACATTTATTTTTAAAAATTGAACAATATCACAATCAATAACAACTATCCTCTACTGTGTATTCATAAATTTTTTGATCAACAACAAAGAGATCAATACTTTTTAATGATTGAACTTTGTTTTGGATATCATAAATTGAGGATCATCAAAGAGGATATTCAAAATATAGCATTCCGTACAAGGTATGAACAATATGAATATATATTGATTCTATTTGGTAATATTAATTCCTCCGCTATCTTCATAGATTTAATGAATAGGTTCTTTAGAAATCACATTGATCAGTTTGTGGTAGTCTTTATTGATGATATTATTATTTATTAAAATATCAAGGAAAAAATGAAGAACACTTTAGATTAATGTTGAATATGGTAAGGATGGATAATTTGTCTAAAATTTTACTAGGTGTTAATTTTGGCTATAAAAAGTTTCATTTTTTTTTGTTCATATAATCTCAAGAGAGGTTATATCTGTGGATCCATCAAAGACCAAAGTTATTAAACAATGTCCCAAACTAAACACTATGACTAAGATCCATAGTTTTATTATTTTTTATGGATATTATTTATTATTTTTGGATAATTTATCATGAATATCTAATACACACACCAAGTAACTCAAAATAGATCCAAGTACCTTTGGAATGATGAATGTGAATAAAATTTCAAGGAATTCAAGATAAGGTTAGTCAATACACTTGTGCTTACATTACCCTGCAATAGAGAAGGGTTTGTAATCTATATTTATTCATTGAATAATGTATTGGGATTTTATTCATGTATAATGATATTGTTATAGCTTATGTATCATGAAATCTAAGTGTCCATGATTAAAATTGGCCAACTCGTGATTTGGATCTAGTTGTGGTAATTTTTGAACTAATGATATAGAGACATTATCTTTATAGAGAATGGTGTGATATATCTACAATAATAAACGTTTTAAAGTGTATATTCACATAGAAATAGTTGAATATGTTCCATACAAGATGGTTGGAGGTAATTAAAGAAGATGATTTCTCAATGCATTACCACCCTGAGAAAATAAACAAGGTGGATGATGCTTTTAGTCAAAAGGATCATAATAGATCATATATTATGAGGATAAAAAATATCCAATATTTTTGGATTTGAATAGTTTGGATCTTGAAATCTTGAAGGAATTGGGAAATATTATCTTTCTTAGATGAGTGTTCAACCATCTATCCAAGTGAATATTAAAGAGGCCCAAAAGGAAAACATAGAGATATAGAAGAAGATCAAAAATGTTTCTAAGTTTAACCTTGATTATGATGGAATGGTAAGGTTCAGTGACCTTTTATGTGTTCCATCCATACTATATTTAAAGAAAGTGTTGTTTCATGAGGCTTCTAGTTCTTCATTGTCTATTAATCCTATAAGTAAGAAGATTTATAGGGATATTAATGAGTATTTCTAGTGGGATAACATGAATAGAGATATTACTAAGTATGTATCTTGGTTCTTGGTATGTAATCAAGTTAAGGCTAAGTGAGAAAATTATAAGGGTATGTTATAACCAATTCATATACTACAATGTAAATGGGAAAACATCACCATGGGTTTTTTTCATCGGGCTACCCAAAACATCTAAAGGCCATAATAATATTTGGGTGGTTTTTGGACACCTTAAGAAGTATACACACTTCATTGATATCATAAAATATTTCCATTTTGATCATATTTTCAGGATATAAATTAAATAAGTGGTAAGGTTTCATGAAGTACCACATTATTTTGTATTTGATTGGGATCTGAGGTTTACCTCGAAGTTCTAGTGATGTCTTAAGAAAGATCTCCATACATATTGGAGTGTCAGCATAACTTATCATCATTACATAGACGGTCTATCAATGATAACCATTCAAACCATATAAGATATATTGAGATATTTTCATATGTATTTCAAATGTAGTTTGTATCAAAACCTTCCTCTAGTTGAGTTTTCTTACAACAATAGCTTCCACTTGATCATTCAGATGGATCCTTATAAATCCCTCTATGGAAAGAACTGTATAAAATCAAAATGATGGTATGAAGTTAGATAAATAAATATATTGTTACCGAATCTAGATAAAGAAATAATAGAGATGGTTAGATCTATTCAGAAATAAATGCAACACACAAAGTCTATAGAAAAGTTATGATGACCATCATCTGTAAGATCTGGAGTTTGAAGTCTATGAGAAGGTGTTTCTTAAAATTTCTCTATGAAATAATATTATGAGATTATAAAAAAGTTAAATTTGATCCCTATGTATATTGTAACATTCTATATTCTTGATCGATAAGGGGAGGTATCTTATTACTTAGCATTCCCATCAAACCTATCTAAAGTTCACAATGTGTTTCCTGTATCTCTCCAGAGGAAGTATATACCAAATCCTTCATATGCACTGAACTCATATGTCATACCACTTGAGTAATATATTTATTATGAGAAAAAATAGGTAGACATTATAACGACCCGAAATTTTGAATAAATCTTGTTTCCTAATTTTGTGTGTTATTTTATTTTTACACTCAACAAAACTGTTTCATTTGATAACAAGAGTATAATTAAAATGAGACTGTTGGGTTTCGATTGTTATATGATCGTTGGTCAATATGACCGTTGGAAACTAAATGTTGCGATTATTGTCTATAAATACAAGTGATCTTGGTTAATTAATATAGAAAGAAGATTTGATGACCTCATCCAGTAGTCTTGGGCTGATCGAAGCCCAACTAACAGAACTTGGGAAGGAGGTAGCACCACTGGGCTTTGCTCTGGACCAAACCCAAGCTGAACTTCATCATGGGAAGCTGGAACAGAATCGCCTTCGCGAGAAGTTCAAAATGATAGAAATTACTACACGTGCGATGTTGGTTGAGATGGCCTCAGATTCACTCACCTTAGAACACCTTACACTTAGGTCCTATACTGGGGTTATAAGGGGCTATGTAAGGAGTCCATAGCTATGTTGTGTAATCCTTTATTATTAAAAAAATTGTGTTTTCTTCTTATGGTGAAGTTTGGGAGTTTTCAAATGTTTGAATGAATATAGGATGTATTTTATTAATGTATTTTGAAAAAAGGATATTTTAAAATATTTATGTAAACCTTAAATAATTAATGATGTGTAATTATTTTCAAAAAATGGTCTTCTGTAAATGTGTTCAGTAGGAAATTTAGAGTCTAATAAGATCAACTTAATTTTTGATGAATAGTAAATTATGAATAGTGATTTTATGCTTAAGATTAGTAATGTGACCAAATGGATTAGTAATCAAACTTAAAGAAAGTATTGATATAATTTAAGCACCTGGATTAAGTAGTGCGATTCAATAAAATAGGTAAATAACCGTTTCATTAATTATTATTCAAGTATTAGTTTTTTCAGGTGAAAAGTGTTTTTTAATTAAAAATATTTAGAAAAATATTTTTATAAAATGGACTTTATTTTTGAACTTAGAGCATCGATATTATGTTAAGGTAATTTTTGGGGATTTTTCTGAGAAAAATAAATTTTCAGTGAATAGTGTTTTTATTTAAAAATTAAATTAAAATTATTTAGAAAATTAATTTTATAAAATGGAGTTTATTTTTGAATTTATAGAATTTATATTATGTTAAGATAATTTTTTGGGAGTTTTCTGAAAAAGTTGAATTTTCAGTGAATAGTAAAAATACAGTTTTAGGGTTTTGGTATGTTTAATGACATCATAACTGTGTCATGATGATGTCATGAGATATTTTAAGGTTTGGCCGACCAAAGGTGATGAATTATTGTATGAGGGGTCCCATGTGGCCAAAACCATGGTCAAATACCATGGGAAAGTCCATGGTTTTTCCAAAACCACTAGTGAGGTGTCCCTTGAAATTATTAAAGTATAACCTCCCTTCCCTAAAAATACCCACCCTTTTCTCATTTAGTTTTCACTCCCAACTCTTCCCCAACTAAGCTCTGGTTTCATTACCTCCCAAAGAGTCCTCCCAAGGTTCCCCCAAGCCCTCAAGGTCCCAACCTTTGAGTTTAAGAGTTGCGTTTTAAGGTAAAGGATCCAACCTCTCTCTTTCTTTTCAAATACTCTCTTTTAAGTCATTTCTTTTGTGATCCAAGTTCTTATGTTGGAGGATGTTCTTTTATATTACTATTAATGCCCTTTTCAAGTTCATATGATGATATATCCCCTCTTACTCTCATCATTTCGTTTTATTAATATTTAAGTGACATCGTTAGGTTGCCGAAGTTTTTGTAACGGATTCTTTCACCCTTCTCATTTTCAAGTTATATTTTCTTGGAAAGTCTTTCAAGTTACTTTTTATTATGTTGGGGTATGATCTCTATATCTATCATACTGGTATTTTATGTTCATATGATTATATACCCTATGTGATCTAATCAATTCATTTTTTTTAGTTTAAGTGATGCTGTTAGGCTGCCGAATTTTCATAAGAGAAATCGTATTTTTGTCTTCCTTTCATATTCTTCATTTCATATGGTATATCTTTAACATTTCATTACTGTGTTCTTAAATAATTTATATTATGTCCCACTAATGTTTTATGGATCATTTATTAGTGTGTGACCCATGTCCCCTCTCTTTTCAATGTTTTCTAAAACCCTACAACATAGTCGTTATGCTGTCGAATTTCCGTCTCAAAATATCTCTCTTTTTTTCTCAAATTATTTTATTTTATTAAGTGAATACTAAAATATCTTTATTATAAAGGGGTATTCACATATATACCAAAATGTGCTATTTTAAATTCTGGTATTTACATACATGAAACCCGCTTTCCTTTTTCCGTGGGTTTATAGTGACATAAAGATCATGTCTTTAAAGCAGTTTTAAAACGTTATGATTATGAACTGAACCCCATTTCTTTTATGCTATATGTGTTATTTATGAAATTTTTTATGATGATATATGTTCATCACATGATAATAAAGTAAAATTTAAGGGTTCTACTTGATATCGCTCCAATGCATTGGGTAATGATGTAACCACTAGAGATTACAATTTTCACGATATCTTGGTGAATAACCTTGGTAATTTTCAAATGACACCTTGGGGATGGACCTTAGTGATATGTTCATTATTGTCTATGTTAAATTTTGTAGCCACATCTTCAATTTATGAAATACATTATTTTTATTATGATATGCCTCATGATTTCTTTCTCATGCCTTAAAGTTCTTTTTCACGACTTTATTGATGTATCTCAGGTTCAAATGTTAAATGTTTCCCCTTGTTTCCCTTACTGGGACTTCTGCTCACCCTCTCATTTGATGTATGTACCCAGGTTATGAGATGCATTAATGAACCTATGATGAACATAAGAAGAAGAATTTCAAGTGTTTAAGAAGAATTTTTTAGGTTTTCATGTATTAAGTTCCTGGTTTCCAAGACACTAAACCTTAGAGATCCTCAGTTTTTTATAATCTAATGAAATTTTATGTGATAAAAAGGCGGGATGTTAAAGTTGGTATCAAAGGATGGTTTAGTTATTTGTGGAAATTATGATATGAAAACTTTAGGAATAACCCTATAGAAAAGTTTAAATATAGGAAATCTTCCTAGTGTTTTGGTGAGTATTGAGTAAGTGGTTTATCAAGAAAATACATCTCTGTCTGGATACGAGCAGGTAGAGGTGGATCTGGCACAGATGTACATAGGGGTAAAACCCGAAAACACAGCTTTGATCTAGACTCGGACGGGAACTGGTACAAGACAATAGGCCTTGCTGCACTCTTGGTTACGACACTCCCGGGGGATATTCTTTGGTAAATTCATAATCTTAGTACGAACCATTATTAAAGAAACAAAGATAAAATAAAATAAAATTTCACATAAGAAGATATGATCATGGATAACCTAGATTAGAACCTAGGGGATCACAAGTTAGGATATACTTTTCTTCAACAAGTTTATCCTTCTATGATTAAAGTTTCCTTTTCATGATTATTGCATAAGTATTTAAGCCCCTAATTATACTTTCTTTTCTTATTTAATGGAGGTAAATAGAAGAACATGTCCCAACAATCAATGTGATAGGAAATGTGAAGATTTCTATATTAATGTGATAGAGATTACGAGAGATCAAGTTGAACATATTGTGATTATGCCAAACCAGCTATCAAAAATCCAAATTAATAATTGGTACCTAGTTGAATGCCCAAATTCATCAAGTAAGAAAAAAATGAAGTCTCAAGGAGGTTCATCTAATAAAGTTGATAAGGTAAAGAAGACCCATTTCCCTTTGTGAAAAAAGTGTGGAAAGGGGAAACAAGAAGAATGTCACAAAGGAACTGGGAGATGTTTTAAGTGTGGGGTGCTAGGGCATAAAGTATCCAATTGCTTTAAAAAATGGATAATGTAATGAATAGAGATAAGGTTTGATCTAATGTACCTTATAATTTTCAATGTCATAAATGTGGAGAATTTGTACATTATCCAAGGCAATGATCTCTTGTAAGGGATGAGAAGCATGATGAGCATCAACAATCTTCAAGAACAAGGGAACAATGCAATTCCTATGCTAAGATAGATCATGATGACTAAATTACATGTAACGTCTTCGCAATAATTGTCTATGTCATGTTGTTTTTTTTATTTCATGCCCTATGAGCATATCTTTAATGTTTTCTAAGAACATCGAGTCACTACCTAAGATGATTTTATATCATTAAAGAAAATATCTATTGTAATTTATCACATGTTAATGTTATGAATCTGTTCTTCTTGAAAAAAAAAGATGATTAGGGAATTAAAAGATGAATATTATTTTGGAAGTCATTTTTTATTTTGGGAACCCTATATGATTGAGGTAAATATATTACTACGATATTTTCTTTGAGGAATAAAGTTTGAATTATATTTTGAAGAATCGATGAATTTAAGGTGAACTTATAGTAATATAGGTTACTTATGGAAATTATTGACCTATCTTGGGGAAAATATGTTTAGGTTACTTCTTTTGTTATAAGATGTTAGGAGTAGTTGATGTTGTTTGGAGATGAATGATGAAGTTTATTTTGGAAGATTATGTTATCAAATCCTTCTTGTATTTGGATTTCAATCTTAGTTTGGTTTATTTTTGAGGAATTTTATGGATAGTTATTTATGGAATGGTCTATGATGAACTTTGGGTAGTACTGTGGAACTTTTAGGATTTAAAGTAGTTTCCCTTCCTATGGGGTTCTTTCTTTTTGGAGAGTTGTTTTATCTTACCCTTTCTGTTTTTGGGATAAGTGTTTAAAGATAGATAGTTTTTCTTTTCTGGATTACATGATTCTCTAGAATATTATTCCTGTGATTTTGATGAGACAAAGTGTTTTTGAATGCTCATTGTTTAGAGAAAAGATTAGTTTTGGTAGAAACTTATAAAGGGATGAAACACTACTTCAAGGTAAATATATTTCCTTGTGTTTTTATTCTATGTAGAAAATGAATTCCTCAAAACTATGAAAAGGAACGTAAAACAAAAATGTTGCCTGTTAACGTTTCCTACTGGGAAATCAAATAACCATTTAACCCATCATAAGTTTGTGATTTTCTTGTTGTTAACTTTCTCCTAATCATGTTTCCTATCACTCTCCCTTAGAACGTGACCCTTTGTTTTCTCTTCCATGTCCATGTTTTCCTACATGGAATCCTTGTATGGGTTAACTCGGGTGTCCTTTGTACTTCCTTTTCTTTATTTTAAAGTAATAGTGTTACTGACTCTTTTTCTGATGTGGGACTTTCAATGAAATTTCCAAGCCCAATTTTAAAAATTGTGAGGACGCAATTTCTTAAGGGGGGAAGAATGTAACGACCCGAAATTTTGAATAAATCTTGTTTCCAAATTTTGTATGTTATTTTATTTTTATACTCAACAAAACTGTTTCATTTGATAACATGAGTATAATTAAAATGAGACTTTTGGGTTTTGATTATTATATGACTGTTGGTCAATATGACCGTTGGAAACTAAATGTTGCGATTATTGTCTATAAATACAAGTGATCTTGGTTAATTAATATAAAAAGAAGATTTGATGGCCTCATCAAGTAGTCTTGGGCCGATCGAAGCCCATCTAACAGAACTTGGGAAGGAGGTATCACCACTGGGCTTTGCTCTGGACCAAACCCAAGACAAACTTCATCGTGTGAAGCTAGAACGGAATCGCCTTCACGAGAAGTTCAAACTAATAGAAATTATTACTCGTGCAATGTTGGATGAGTTGCTCTCAGATTCTCTCACCTTAGCACACCTTACACTTAGGTCCTATGCTGGGGTTATAAGGGGCTATGTAAGGAGACCATAGCTACGTTGTGTAATCATTTATTATAAATAAAATTGTGGTTTCTTCTTATGGTGAAGTTTGTGAGTTTTCAAATGTTTGAATAAATATAGGATTTATTTTATTGATGTATTTTGAAAAAAGGATATTTTAAAATATTTATGTAAACCTTAAATAACTAATGATGTGTAATGATTTTCAAAAAATGGTCTTCTGTAAATGTGTTCAGTAGGAAATTTAGAGTCTAATAATATCAACTTAATTTTTTATGAATAGTAAATTATGAATAGTGATTTTATGCTTAGGATTAGTAATGTGACCAAATGGACTAGTAATCTCACTTAAAGAAAGTATTGATATAATTTAGGCACCTTGATTAAGTAGTGTGATTCAATAAAATAGGTAAATAACTGTTTCACTAATTATTAGTCAAGTATTAGTTTTTTCAAGTGAATAGTGTTTTTTAATTAAAAATTAAATTAAAAATATTTTGAAAAATATTTTTATAAAATGGACTTTATTTTTGAACTTAGAGCATCGATATTATGTTAAGGTAATTTTTGGGGCTTTTTCTGAGAAAAATAAATTTTCGTTGAATAGTGTTTTTATTTAAAAATTAAATTAAAAATATTTAGAAAATTATTTTTATAAAATGGAGTTTATTTTTGAATTCAGAGAATTGATATTATGTTAAGATAATTTTTTGGGAGTTTTATAAAAAAGTTGAATTTTCAGTGAATAGTAAAAATACAGTTTTAGGGTTTCGGTATGTTTAATGACATCATAACTATGTCATAATGATTTTATGAGATATTTTAAGGGTTGGGTGACCAAAGGTGATGAATTATTGTATGAGGGGTCCCATGTGGCCAAAACCATGGGCAAATACTATGGTCAAGCCCATGGTTTTGCCAAAACCACTAGTGAGGTGTCCCTTGAAATTATTAAAGCATCACCTCCCTTTCCCCATAAATACCCACCCTTTCCTCCTTTAGTTTTTACTCCCAACACTTCCCCAACAAAGATATGGTCTCATTACCTCCCAAATAGTCCTCCCAAGGTGCCCTCAATCCCTCAAGGTCCCAAACATCGACTTTAAGAGTTACATTTTAAGGTAAAGGATCCAACCTCTCTCTTTCTTTTCAAATACTCTCTTTTAAGTCATTTCATTTATGCACCATGTTCTTATGTTGGAGGATTTTATTTTATATTCCTCTTACTTCCACTTTCATATTCATATGATGAGATATCCCCTCTTACTCTCATCATTTCGTTTTATGAATGTTTAAGTGGCGCCGTTAGGCTGCCAAAATATTTGTAATGGATTCTTTCACCCATCTCATTTTCAAGTTCTATTTTCCTGTCAAGTCTTTCAAGTGCATTTTTATTATGTTAGGGTATGATCTCTATATCTATCATACTGAACTTTTATGTTCATATGATGAGGGACCCTATTTGATCTCATCAATTCATTTTTTTTTTTTGAAGTTTAAGTGACGTCGTTAGGCTGCCGAATTTTCATAAGAGAAATCTTATTTTTGTCTTCCTTTCATGTTCTTCATTTCATATGGTATATCTTTAAAATTTCATTACCATGTTCTTAAATCCTTTATATTCTTTCCCCCTACTGTTTTATGGATCATTTATGAGTGGGTGACCCATGTCCCCTCTCTTTTCAATGTTTTCTAAAACCCTACAACATAGCCATTATGCTGCCGAATTTCCGTCTCAAAATGTCTCTCTTTTCTTTCTCAAATTATTTTATTTTATTAAGTGAATACTCAATGCTCTTTCTTATAAATGGGTATTCACATATATACCAAAATTTCCTATTTTAAATTCTGGTATTTACATACATGAAAACTTCTTTCCTTTTTCTGTGGGTTTATAGTGACATGAAGATCATGTCTTTAAAGCAGTTTTAAAACGTTATGATTATGAACTGAAACCCATTTCTTTTATGCTATATGGGTTATTTATGAAATTTTTGATGATGATATATGTGTATCACATGATAACAAAGGAAAATTTAATGGTGCTCCATGATAGCGCTCTAATGCATTGGGTAATGATGTAACCACTAGAGATTACAATTTTCACGATATCTTGGTGAATAACCTTGGTAATTTTCAAATGAAACCTTGGGGATGGACCTTGGTGATATGTTCATGATTTTATATGTTAAATTTTGTAGCCACATCTTCATGTTATGAAATACGTTATTTTTATTATGATATGCCTCATGATTTCTTTCTCATGCCTTAAAGTTCTTTTTCATGACTTTATTGATGTATCTCAGGTTCAAATGTTAAATGTTTCCCCTTGTTTCCCTTACTGGGCCTTCTTCTCACCCTTTCATTTGATATATGTCCCCAGGTTATGAGATGTAGTAATGAACCTAGGATGAACATAATGAGAATACTTTCAAGTGTTTAAGAAGAATGTTTTATGTTTTCAGGTATTAAGTTCCTAGTTTCCAAGACACTAAACCATAAAGATCCTCAGTTTTGTATAATGTAATGAAATTTTATTTGATAAAAAAGGTAGGATGTTATAGACATTATGGATCGTAGATAGAAAGTGGTAAAAAACATGAACACTCACTCAGTCAAAGTTTTTTGTTGAACCCACCAATTAGTGGAAGCTATATATGAACCCAAGGATATAATGAGTCATAAGTATCCCTAGTGGTTTGTATCAAAGTAATGTAATTTTAATGGTGAAATGAATTTTAATGGGGTTATAATGTAACACCTCAATATTTTATGAAATGTTTTTATCAAATAAATTTAATTACTTCAATGTATTGTGTTACATACAGCACTAAGTTGTGATGAACCACAATATAATATTTAAAATATTATTATTTAAACATGATTATCATAACCGAGCTATTAAATTTAGAGGTATAAATAGGATAAAAATATTTTAAAAACTAATTATGAAGGTTTTATATAAATAAAAAATATTTATAAATAAGTACTTAATTTTTTTAAAAGTTTTTATATGCTTCAAAAATATATTTTCTACTTAAAAATGATTTTTATTACTTTTTTTATCAAATTATAGAATTATTTTTTTATAATTATAGAAAATTTAATTAAAAAACTGAACTTAATTTTTCTAATAAACATTTAAAAATTGTATTAGGGTGATGTTTTGAGAATTTTATGAAGAAATTAATTTTTTGATGAATAGTGAAAACTACTGTTTTTTATTAAAATTGTATTTTCATTTAAAGTATTTAGAAAATTAAACTATATTTTAAAATGTTTTCAAAAGTAAAATTAGTTATAATATTTTTTTATTAATCCAATTTATATAATTCTAATTAATTTTATATTTAATTTAGATACAAAGAAATTATAGTTAAGAAAACTTTTTCTTTGGAAAGCCTCTTTTTCATCTCTTCTATGGGTTTAATTTTAAATTAAATTTTACCAATTATATGAACTGAATTAGAAAAAATGGATTCCAAATTTGGAATCAGAATAATTAATATTAGTTAATAATTTCAAATTAATTTTTGGTTATAATGTATAGTAAAGATAATAAATATTATTTATTGCAGATAAGGTTAAATTAGGGTTTTGTGTGTTACATGAACCTATGTTAAAATTAATTTTCCACATACATATGAATTTTATTTTATAAATTATATTTAATGTTTAAAATAAATGGTTTCATATTATCTAATAAGGATCATTTATTTTAAGTCTTAAAGGATAAATTATCTAGTTAAATAAACAAACAAAATTAGTTACCGTGGTGAAAACTAAAATGATAAAAGTGAATAAACTTAATAGATAAGGGAAAAAACGTTTAAAAAATGTTTATTTTTCGTTTTAGAGTTTTATATAGACCTTAAATTCCATTTAATCAATAATTTATCAATTTTTTAGGAACTTGGGTTGATAGAGACTTCCTATTATTGAATAGCTTGGGGTATTTACAAAAATGTCACTCCTCCTCAATTATAAAAGTGAACCTTCACCCCTCACTTATTCACATATATTAACACTTTTATCTCATAACACATTGAAAAAATCTCTCCCAAAAAACCTTATACACATCCTAGAGCTAATTTTCTTCCCAAAATACGACTCCTAGGGTACTTAATAAGATATCCAAATGATGTTATTTTAGGCAAAGGTAATTTTCATCACTAAGATCTTTCTTTTTTACTTATTCTCTTAAAAACTTAATTCATGTACATATAATTGCAATATAATAACATCAGTATCTAACAAATACTAATATTTTAGTATTTTTATGTAATAACCTATATTCATCTCCTCTTCTATCAAATGGGAAATGAAACCAACTATCATATAAACGGCAGACTATCACCTCGCAAACTAATGTAATTCGTTTTCCATCACCACCTATCATAGAGGGATATAATTATGGATTTAATGCATATATATTATATTTATGACATAATTATAATTCTTTAATTTTAATATCATGTCTTCTTTCTTACCTTTCAATCTGTTGAAAATGATAATGATGCTCGTGCGAATGTATGGACTACGGCCTCCACGAAGAGATGTGATAGGTTATTCATTTTATTTTCATATGGATGGTAATAAGGATAGGTTTAATTAATATATATTCTATCTATTATATAAAAATGATTCTATAATGTTGAATTATTATATAACTTTCTTTCGGTCTATCTGTTGAAAAATAAAAACAATGTTCATGCTTACGTATGGAATACCGTCTCCATGAACGGTGCAATTAATTTTTATAAACAAAAAATTTTGGATGAAAATAAATATGTATATAATGAATAAATATAATATTTATATCATTATTAACATTATGGAGATGATTTAAAAATAATATTAGCATAAGGACAAAAATTACTGAATCAAAACATACATGAAAAATGAAGCAGTTATCACCTAGAACAATTATTTTAATATATAATTGTTAAAACATGGGTGGTAAGAGGTTATAAATAAATCATATATTATATGATATATATGATTATGTTTCTAAAATATATTTATAATAAACCTGTATTTATTATATATAATATTTAAATGTGTATGAAGAAAGTTGAGAATTGAGGTAAGAGAATTTGGTCTCACTTTTACTTCTCTAAGACGCATGCCATATTCCCCACTAATTTATTTTATGTGGTATATATTATACCTAGGAATATATTTTATGGTTATTATCATTAAAATTATGGGATATATATAGAAATAAAATTTCTTTCCTTCATGATGTTTATGATTCAAAATTTACCAAATTGGTAAGGGTTTTATGATACAATCTCATTATTTATCAGGATTGCCTATGATTATACTTCTAATAATGAAATATTTTGATATATCTCTCATGAAACTCATAACTTTTTTATACTATAGTTATTTTTTGAAATTACATGTTTTCCTATCATTTTTATCTCTTTATGTACTTAATATTACAAAATGATTTTTTAAGAAAAATCGACATTATTTATCTCTTCAGTCAAAAATCCTTTCTCTTTTATTTCCATGTTTTCTAAAAATGTTTTAAATAATGTTTTAAAATTCAAAAAATATTGTTTAAAGTCTTTTTTACCCCTATTTTACTTCTTTAAAAATTATTTAAAATGAATATTCTTGTGTACAAAATTAATGGTATTTCCCTCCATTATAATATGTCAATGATTTAAAGCTTCCTTTATAAGTTTCCAAGATTATTTTGAAAGAAACAATTTTCTTTAATATTTGATAAATTTTTAGACTTTAAATATGTTGTTTCAAAATTTAAAGGATATCTTCCTCAAGAATGTTTTAATGGTATTTTTATTGAATTTATATTCATCATGGAAAATAACATTTAGTGTTAATTATGTTTTACTGGGGATATGATCCAATGGTTCCATCCTTATTATTTCTCAATATGGTTCATTATTATGATGATTATATGTTTATGAAACCCATTTATTTTTAATTGGTTATGATATTATGTATTGATAAAATTCTTATGAAACCCAATTTCTTTACACGGGTTATGATAAAATGATATGATGAATGTTTAATGATTTTATGGAATAGATATATATGATTTTCATCAGCTTATGGGTGGGACCAAAATTATATATACCTCTAAATAATTAGGTAAAGTTTTAAATCTCATGATATAATTATAAGAAACAAATCGATGTTCTTGACCTGTTGTGGGAAAAAGTTGATGTTCTTGATATTATATGGGAAACAACTTTATATGCTAGATTTTCTATAGGAAGCAAGTCAATGTGCTTGATCCACTATAGGAAACATGTGTTGATGCCTGATCTTTCATGATTTTATGGTCTAATTAGTTTACCTTGACATATGAAATGGTTTTTATACTAATGATTATTCCATAATTATATTACATGATCTTATAGTTCATGATTGATTTATGATTATTAGTCATACTTATGTTTTTTGTCTTTTGAAATGATAATTTTTAATACCATGACTCATGTTTACTATCCTATATAGATTGGGTATGATATTTTTAAGTTATATTGATGATCTAATACCCTTATGATTATCTTATTGTTTTATATGATCATCGATTGATATCTCCCATGTTTACACTTAATGAGAATCTAATATCACACTTTATTATTCTTCCTTTACCTAGGTTATGAAGAAAGTTTTTAAGTAGGGTATGTCTATAAATAGTGTTAAATGTGAAGATCTTTATAGGAGATGTTGAATATATTTTATTAAATTAGAATATTTTATATCTAGTATCCAAAGACACTAAAACTTTATAGTCCTTGGGATAGTATTTGTTAAATTTATTTAATATTCATCTAAAAAGATGAAATATTTATGTATGAAAATCTTGGGTCGTTATAGTTTGTCTGGATTTTATTGGGATAAAAACATAACTCATTTTCTACACTTTTTTGAATGATTTCAAGGTTTCTTAAGGCCCTGAAGTTTTGTTTCATAAACATGACACATGTAATGAGATTTATTTTGTTAATGAAATTAATAAAGTACATAACTCAACTATATAATTTCTTCCTTATGGTCTCATACACATCTTCATAAATGTTCTCTAATGGTTGATTAGATTGAATCTCCGCATTATTGTGTAAATATTTGACAATTTTCCCATTTTGATATTTTAATAACATCCAATACCTTTATCTTTTCAATAAAGAAACATTAAAAACATTATCTCGTCAGGTGACCTTGTTCAAATTATTTTATCCAAGTTATCCAAGCCTTTTATTCCAAAAATTATTTTATTCCTTAATGCTTATATAATATGGGTTTTCTATATCACTAACTTGAAATATATTACCTTTAGTCCATTTTATTCTTTTCACTACTCTTGAATCTTTTATGTTATTAACAAAGAACTCATCATTCATGAAAACCATTTAGTTTACTTCATCAAAATTCCAATAAACACTCAATAGATTGTTTTTCAATCCATTAACATATAAATTGTTTTTGAATTTTATCTTTCCTTTTACAATCACTATTGAACCAACTTCTTTAATCATGTGTGACCTATAATTTACAAATTTCAATGAGCCTTATTTTTAATTTTCAACACATTTTAAAAAAATTATATCTCTTCTTAGGTGATATGATAATTCACTAACCAAGGTCCATGGAATTTACCCTTTGGCTTCTTTAAATTCCACTTCAATAAAAAAATCATTCTCCTTACCTTTGATCTTATTCTCCTAAGGATATTGAATATTTTTACTCAACATTTTTTTAGTATGGTATAAGGTTGAGGAATTAATTTTTATGTTTACCAAACTGATCACATATTTCATAGACTTATTCAATAACCTCAAAACTATTTTGTGATTTATATCTAGAATTTGAAAAAAAATCATAATTTTCTTCCTTTGAAGGGGATGAATCCCCCTTAAAATGTTTCCTATCAAGAATACATGGAATTTTATAACCCTGGTAGTTAAACTAATATAACTTTTATATATTCCCAAACCCAGCATAGTACCCAAAAAATCCACAAAATGAATACATACCGTTATAAATGGCATGTTTTCCATAATCATTTACTTGTATTTATTCCTTGTTTGATTCAATTGTCATAGTTTTTTTTGTGAACCAATATTATATAAAATCCATACATGTTCCTATTTCAATTAAAATTGTTTTAATCCCTTCTGAATTCCCTAGTTGTAGTAGTTTTTTCATTCAATATAATACTCCTAGAATTTCTAAATTTGGGAGCATCATTTGGCGTGGATGCAAACTTGATCTTCTTGGAAAACATATTATCCTAAAACTTTTCACAAACATTTTTTGAAATATTTTCTTTTTTTGAGGATGATTATTACGAGTTTTTACAAGTTTCACAACCCCCTCCCACTAAATGTACCAATCCTAGGCTGGAAATGAAGAAAGAGAGATAATTACTCCTAAATCCCTCCTCCAATATTCCAAGAGTTATCAAATATAATCATGGGTATATCATACACACACAGGGACGATAGTACCATCTATAGGTTTAAGGAGTAAGAGATAAGATAATAAAAACCACCAACCAACACCATGGGAAAATAAAAGAAGAAATTTGAATACATGTAATGTCAAATGTAAATTTAAAAGAAAACTATAATGTACTAAAAGTAAAAATAGGCACCAACCATGAACTCCAGCAACTCCTAACAGCTGCTCAAAAACCCCTTTGAGATAGTAATGCCTATATTGACCAAAAACCTATCCTTATTGACCAGAAAAATAGTTTATATATATATAGGGTGAGTATAACATGTATACTTAGTAGGATCCTCTCTGAAATATCTTGTGTGGAATGTGAAAGAAGTATATTAAAGCCTAATGATTAAATAAATAAAACAAACTCATCACCTAAATAGGTAATATGAGTTTCTATTCTTTATCATGGATCACTCACCCAATAACACATAGAGATAAACTATTCCTTATCAAAATCATATATATATATATAATGAAAGTACATTGCTTCCACTTCTCCACTAGTTTATCACTCTTACACCCCAATGACTACATATTGTGCTCATTACTCTTACAAATCATCTACAACTCATGAAATAGTATCGCTTCCATTAGTACATCATGTGAAACTAGACATATCTCATCATCATCATATCTAAATAGTAACCAAGTGTATTCCCAAAAGACACTACATCCTATGTGCATGCATTATACCACAAGCCATCATAGATCATGAAAGTACACCAGTGGGAAGTTGAAACCTCCATTTCTAGATATAAGTATATGTTATTACTCAATCCCTTACACTACACACATAAATGTATAAAAAACTATGAGAGATCGTAACCCTATTAGGAATACATCTTATACTGTAATCCATTATAGCCTGGGATATACCTACTCATTTATGTCTGGATGGAGAGTGGGGGAGAGGGAGAAATTAATCATATATTTGCTCTCCATCCTGGATGTTAGAGAAAATTCCCCCAAAACATTTGGGTGTCAATTTCCCTACTGATGTGGGTGGGGTCACTTATGAAATCTAAAAAATATAAATTGTATCATGCATAAACCATGCAAAGGGAAACTATCTAGCCTTAGAATATGCCACTATCATCACACTAGACCCCCATATACAACTAATATGGTCCAAGTAACAAAACAATTATAAGAATCAGGTCCATTATTAATTAATTAATTATCCATTGATTAATTATTACCATTTTTATTTCCAAGATTGACATCATAATCTCTTTAGCTAAGAGTCGATGGAACTAATAATTCTTTCTTTATAATATAATTAATTTCATCATAATCTATTAACACCATGAACCAACCCCATTAATTTATTAGTTCAATTATCATTTCATAAACATTTGGGTAATCTAGGACTTATCCTAATCTACCACATAAAAAATACACTCATCATTTATATCGTCAACTATTTCAAGTAGTTATAAACTGATTATATAAATAAATCCAACCATTTGGCTACTAAGAAAGCATCAAGTATCAAGAAAAATTAAAAATATTAATGATTAATCCCCACTCTGAACTCATCATGGACACCCTGATGTCCCCACTATGGCACATAGTACAATTTTTCCCTCCATCATTAGAATCGACCATCACTACAGCCTGGGATCCTGGCCCATTGCTCATCAAAAATTTCCAAACACATCAAGGTTATCGATAAAAAACAAGTCTCTAAATCCCTAAGCACATATTCATTTCAAATATATTTTACGCACCTAAGAAAAGTCACTAAGGCCATAGAATTGAGGCATTTAAGCCTCCAAAAACAATGAATAGTCATATTAATCCCCAATAATTTATTCTTCAACAAACAAAATTTTAATTACTTCTTTAATTAACCAGTTTATTAAACATAGGTTATCCGTACAAGGAAACCTAAAGGCAAAGTATTTTCACAACTAATAATAAAAGAAAAAATTATTTCAAGAATTAATTTACCATATTTAATCAATTCCAATATGAGAAGTAATAACTTTTAGCATGACTCTTATATTAGTTTTATCATCATTTGTCTTTACATTGTTTATAGTTTCAAGAAACTAATCATTATAAAAAACAATATCAAAATACTCCCAAACATAAGTTCCACTACCAATAAAACAAAAATTGGTCGTATCAATAAAACATAAGGCAAATTATATCACACTGAAACCATAAATTTAATTCTCCACATGAAATAATAATTATCTTAAACATGTGAAAACTATCATTTCAACACTTTTATTTCTAGAATCATATAACAATTCTTATCTTAATTAAAAAAATCAGATAACACCACATCAAAAAACTATTAATCTTGTACATTTAATTTAAATATTAAGGAATCTTAACCCTTAAACACATGATATGTGATTCAAATTCTAAGTCAATTCTTGAATTATCAAAAAAACAGTATTCTATTTCATGAAATTAATTCTAATGAATAGATTAAAAATATTCATACAATAATTATTTTCCCCTTATAGTTTCCAAGTTATTAATTAATCATTCAACATATGATTAATTTTTAAGATTATTATCTTTTTAAGGTCAATCACTCCCATTTAAACAAGGATATAAATCTTGATTAATTCAATATTACACTAAAATAAAACAATATGTAATGTATCAACTAACTCGATTAGAAGCTTAACATTATTCAAGCAGGAATGGATATTTTAGAAACAAAACCCACTAAATTAAATGCAAAAAAATTAAAGAACCACCACCGAAACCTAATAACCACAACCAATTAAATGACTAACTCAATTTTCAACCCAAAATAAAGAAATCTCTACCAAAATATACTTATATAAAGAAGTAGAATAAGGTAAAAATAAAATAAAATGAAAAAAAAGTGAGGGTACCTAGATCCAAAACATTGATCTAATAATACATGGAGTTTAGAATCTTTAAGGAATTACTGGAGGGTGATGAGAGGAATAGGAAATAACTAGGGTTCAATAGAATGATATAAAATTTAAACCAAGGGTGCTCGAGAATTCTATTCATAGAGGAATCATGGCATGTTGAATACCCAAAAAGTCAATGTTGTGTCTAGTAAAAGGGTGATCCAGTATTTGGGTAATTGGAATCCATATATTATGTACCTATAAAAACCCTCTCCGAACCACTTTGACAAAAAATATGACATTTACAATGGAATAACACAAAAATCTAAGTTTTTTACCCTCAATACACCCTACACTATTTTTTGGAAAGATCTACTCTGTCTATTTCTAATAGAGGGACTCTTTAAGAACCATTCCTTTTTTACCCTCCTCAAAATGAACTCTCAATACATTTTCCTCATCCTATTTTATAATAGGTAAAACCTCAAGGAAAAACACCTTCTAATATTTACATAAATGTTTTTTCACTTTTCATGGTGCACTCTGGCACCAAATAGCCAACACCATAACCAAACTTTGAACACTTGATACCTAAACATCCTACCCCATGGTTGGGACTCAAATAAGGCTTTAAAATAACTATCATTATGCACACTACCATGGTGTAGTGACCTTAAAATCATCCAAAACTATAACTATCCTCTATAACTCCTATAAAATCACTTATCAGACCTCTGAGCCCTGAGAAAATGAAAATGGAAGGTATTTATAAATATATGACCTTACATAAGATACCTATCAAACAATTTTCACCCTCATGAATTTAAAACAAATCTTAGTAAGAATATAAAGGGGGTTGAACAACCACCCCATGAGATACCTCTCAAGAATATTACTATAGTAATAAAATATCCAACACAACATGATTCAAGAACATATAAACATTAAGGAAGATAATAAATCTCTTATATCAAAAAAACCAACAAAACATCTCAAAAAGGTTCAAAAAACATCAAAGAAAGGAAGATAGAGCATATAACTACCCAAGATATTGAGCACGTATATATGATTCCTTCTCCCAAATTCTCTCTTATAAGACAATGTGGCACCATAGGATACAAACTAGGGGAATAACATGCCTATGAAACACCTTCTCATGATAGTTCTAAATCTATATAGGACATTACTCGAAGTTTGCATTATATCAAACATCCTTCTCACCCCAATGGATGATGTGATAATCACCGTGATGATTCTAGAAAATGTGTGATACATGAAATATTTGATGAATACAATTTATATGTGGGGGTAGTAATAACTTATATTCCATGGATAGAGCATGATCCAAAACCTCAAAAGCCCCAAAAAACCTAGGATAAATATTATAACCACAAACAAACATTCACTTCCCATGATGAGGAGAAACCATTATAAACATGTTATCTCTAACATAAAAATTCAATAGCCTCCTTCTATTATCATCACAGGACTTATGAAGATATATTCACACCTTCATTAACTCATGGATCACCTGTACCTTCTCTATTATACTCTAAACTAATTTTGGTATAAGAATATCAGACTCTCCAACTTCAATACAAAACAATAAAGAATGGAAATGTCAACCATACAGAGCTAAAAAGGTTCCATATCAATAGTGGAGTGATAATATTTTTGTAATAAAATCCCTTAAGAGTATGTGATTCACCTATGATCCTAAAAAATATAAAATATCCATGCACAACATGTCCTCTAAATTATGGATGGTCTGCTCTATCTGTTTGTCTATCTACAGATTAAAATTGGTGCTAAGGTATAACTGAGTGTCAAAATCACACTGGAGAACACTCCAAACCCTAGAGGTAAATGGTAATCACAATAAAATATGATAACATTCATAACCCTATAAATCTAGACTATATTGTTGAGATATTTACTCGTTAACACCTCCACTGAGCTTGAATCCTTGGTCACTAATAAGAGAGTTGACTTAGTCAGACGGTCCATGATCACCCATACATCATCATAAACACCCTATGCTTTGGGAAAACTGGTGAAAAAATCTTTTTAAATTTCCTCTCACTTCTGCTGAGGAACATTGAGTGGCTAAATAAAACCATTAAGAACATGATGCTCATCCTTTACCTTTTGTCATATTATACATTAAAGAAAAACTGTAGAACTAAGCAATTTTGACTAGAACACTAGAACCAATTTCCCACATAATGATAAATATTTTTCACACCAGGATATACATATAATTATGAACAATGAATCTCATAGAGAACAACATAATTCATTGCTGAAGAAGCCAACAAAATTCCCTATAACAACACCTGATGTTTTTCATCCTCAAACCATCCCCTAGGAGTGTCACCACAAACAACTTGATTATATCAAATCTCTGAATCCTAATCCCCAAGATGGGATTCATTTTCCTTTCATACTAAGGATGAATTCACCACCATTTAATAAAGAAAAACTATTCCATTAACTACTCCCATATTAAGGTGAATCATTGTTAACTCTTCTATCACTCTCCAAGAGTCTATAAACTCATGAACAACACCACCTTGTGACTCCTTACTTAAAGGATAATCTATAATATTTCCTTTACAAGGTGTAAATGAAATCTAAAATTCATTATCATACAGTAACTCCATCTACTGTCATTGTCACAAGTTTAAGTGTAACTGAGTGAAAAGATACTTCCAAATTTTCTGATCTGTAAAGACCACAAAGCACTCACTAATAAGAGAGTGCTACCACAAATTCAAATAAATCACTAATATATAAATATCAAGGCCATTGGTGACTTAGTTTCATTCATAATGTCATAACCACTAAGACTCATAAGATATAACTTCCTTTTTTAAACAACACGCAACCTAAACTAAGACGTGAAGCATCATAGTAAACCTCAAACGCAATAGCCTATAATAATATATTAACATATAGATCACTTGTAACACCCTAAGATTTTTAAAATAAATTTAATATAGAATGAATGAAACACTAAGTCTCTAAAAAACATTTTTTGTTATAACCTATCCAGCAAACATAATTTTTCCACCTCTGTGATTTGAATTTTGAAAAACTGACATACATGGTTGCGTTCAGTAAGATATTTAGAGTGATAAGAAAAACTTAATTTTTGGTTAATAGTAACATACCCTTAAGAATAGTAATATGAATAGTAATATGAACCTTGTGAATAGTAAACAATATTATTATTTTATTTTCTTAAGGTTATAAGATAATGAGATCTTGATTAATTTTTCAAGGTCGTATAAAATGAATTATATTTTTAAAATTATTATTTTTATAATAAATAATGATTTTATTTAAAAAATAAATTAATAGTATTTATAAAATTATTTTCAAAAAATGGAGTTCATTTTTTAATTCTACATGTCAAAAAATAATTAGGATGATTTTTTTTTGATTTTTCTGAAATACTCGATTTTTTATGAATAGTAAAATACGATAATTTACCGTAAATATACATTATCAGTTAAATTCACTATTACTAGAATCATGGATAATATAAGCACACTTGGTTTGGACTCACATGAACATATTACTATTCATGGTCATAATAATCTATACTATTGGTTGTATTTGGAAAAATAATAAAATAATGAGTAAAATAATGGGAAAACCCACCTCTCCTCCACTATAACCCCCCCCCCTCACTCCCTCTTCTCTACACTCCTCTCAAGCCTTTTTTCCATGTCTAAATTCTTTTGAAATATCCTCCCAAGATCCTACCCCATGTCCATTATACTTTGGTCTCATAAAAAGACCAAAACCTCTCCCTTAAAGAGGCTCTCAAGGAAGATTACTTCAAGAGGTAAATTCCTCTTTTCATTTCTTTTATTTCAAGTTCATTCCTTTTATTTTTCTTTACTCACCTCCTTTAATCCAAATTTTGTGATGACTCCAATAACTTAAATGTATAGGAATTTTTTTATGAAAAAGAAATTATTCTTCATCATCTCTCATTTACCCTTCTTTTATACTAGAAATGAAAACACCATCTGAGATGTGTTAATTTATCACATTCAAGAACGACGGGTTTTCAATTTATATTTCTATATTTAATTATGGTCATGAAACTATTTTTTTGGTTGAACCAGACTATAATATATGTATTATAACTTATTTAAGGATTTTTAATCCTTTTTTACACATGATATTAATTTATAAATCAAAATGAGTTCGTTGTGATCAAAAACTGCCAATTAAACAAAAACATTATCATTAAAATTTTATTTAATGATTCATTTTCACTCCCAATAACAAAATGAATTTTATAACCATGTAATATCCTGTTTTTTCACTAATAACATAAAAATTATATTTTGGACAACCATTCTCATTATACATGTTTATCTATACATGAATATAAGTAAATCGATCATGAAAGCCAAGGAAGAAAATGCTCCCAAACAAAGAAATTGAATCTCTTAGCCCATAAAAAGGCCATGAATGAACCTAATAAGGTTATAATAAATAAATTATATTTATATGAGGTTCTAGAATCATTAACTTATGAACCCAAATTTTATTATTCAGGTCATTAAGATCAATTGAGGAACACCTTCAGACGTAAGGTAAGGGTTTTCCACCTGAACCTCCATTTTCAATCAGGTTAATTTTATTATCTACTTACCTAAATTAAATTATTATTCATTAATATTTAATCCTCATGAATTTAGTTTTAATGTCATATATATGTGTACCAACCATAATCTTACATTCATTTATGGGTAATTATATGTTTTAAAAGTATCTTTCAAAAATTCTTCCTGAAATACAAACCCGACTCAAGGGAATTTATCAAATTATTATCTATTTTCAAGGGAACTCTATAATATGTTTTTAAAAACTATTATCTTTATAAAATCACTAATTTTATTATAAAAATACTATCTTACCTCATTCCTGGTTTTATGTAAACACTTTTTCTAAAGAACTCTTCTTTTCAAAGTAAAATAGTATTTATCTCAATAATTACTCAATGATTTTATAAGAGTATCTTCATATATTTCAACACTCCTCTTGATTATTATGTATTACTAGGATTAATATTTATGATATCATCTACCATATTTAATTGAATGTTTTATTATTATTTTTAATGTGGATGTGCTATCTTAAAACCATTCACTAATTTACTCTGAATGTTTAGTGGTTATGCTTAATGTTCGGGGAAATTTATTTATGTTTCATATGTTAGTTTTAATATGAATGTATATGTTGTTTATGATTATCCCCATTATTGGACCATAGGGGACAGTTGGTCTCCACTCTAGTATTATTAGTTTTATTAATCACAAATCATGTCAATTCAAAAATCATTTCAATTCATATTAATCATATAAATTTGCATTAATCATGTCTAAACATTTCAATCATAATTATTTAAGTTTCAATATGTGAAATTATGTATATCTATGATCTCACATATATTTGGTACATTCTATTTACATTTATATTGTTAGATAGTTCAGACAAAATTATATTCCAAGTATAGTAGACAACCTATCGATGCATATGACTCACCGACGCAGACGACCTGCTTATTCATATGACTCACCGACACAGATGACCCAATGATGCAATCGACCTACCGATTGTACAAGTGACCTACCTATTCATGGTGATACCAAGGCCAGGACTCACCAACAGTTAAAATGAGTCACTAATGTAATGATTCACCAACATGTGGAAAGACCGATAGAATAACAAACCGATGGGTTGAGTCACCAACAGAAGTAGATACCGGCAGAAGAGTCATCGACTAATGTCTTACTGACAGGATGAATCACCAATAGACTGACTCATTGATAGAGGATTCACCGATAGACTGTTTAAATTTTCATTTATCAAAATTATTTATAATGGTCATATTTGAGTCATTTAGTGATATTGAAATATTTAATAATCTTTTGTGGGAATTTTAGAAGGTAGTACGAGGTACGATGAACCTATGCATGTAAAAACATCATGCTCACTGTCATCCCTCTGTAAGAACCCGGTTTTTGCTGTGAAATACTTTGGTATATTCTTGATGATATTCCAGAGCTGCGCCTTCAGACTACGTGCGATTCCGAGCCCCGGAGTGGCCGGAATTAAATTTTCAGTGCGTTCACACTGGAAATGCTAAGTAAATGGGATAACTCCCAAACAGAGTTCCGTATCAGAGATCCGAGTGTACTAATGGGTCCTTAATGGGGTTTTTACCCTAGGAACGACATAAAACCTGTCGGTGCGGGGTGTTTGGACCCCTCGCCCGCTTCTGGAATGTTAAAGGGATAAATTAATTAATTAATTTATTCGTTTAATGGTGAAACGCTAGTATCTCTTAAACGGTGGTTCGGATTGAAAAACCAAGGGTACCGTTGAGTTCGGAGCATGTCGTTTACCCTAGGAGGGGTATAATATTCGCGGGCGCGGGCCGTTAGTGAAAAATGGCCCCAGGGGCGTTTTCGTAATTTTGCGACCTCGAGCGCTAAGTTTAATAACTTTTGAACGGGGTCTCAGAATAAAATTATGAGACCACCGTTACGCTCAGATCATGGTTCTTAGCCTAGGGGAGGACAAATCACGACCCCGTCGGGAGTTTGGGTTTGGGGCTGTCGGGCGGGCGTTTAAGTGATTTGTACTAAAACACCCCCCCCCCCCTCTCCTTCTTCTTCTTCTTCCTCAAACCCTCCTCCCCCTCCTTCACATCCGGCAAGGCGAGCTCCGGTGAGGCGACTCCGGCAAGGTGCGGTGGTGCCGGCGGGTTGACGGTGAAGCGACGGGCATCGCCAAAGAGGTAGGAGTTTTATTTTGTCTCCGTTTTTAAATTCCCACTTTTTTAGCCCAATTTATACCATCGAATTGCCGCCCGATCTTCGAACAAAGCCCATATATTAGTATATCTTGATCCGAACTTTATGACGCACCTTTAGGATGTGAAATCGGAGCTCCGAGGCGTCCGCAGCATCCCGGAGAAGTTGGGGGTGGTTTTGTGGTTTCCGACGGTCGGCAGGGCGGTCCGGCGAGTTGGCGCGGTGGAGGGGTTCGGCTCCGGGTAGGCGGCGTGGCAGTCGTAGCTTCGGAAGGCCGCGGCGGCGCTTGGAGCAGCGGCGGCAGGCCGGTGGCGCCGTCAGGGCGCCGGCGAGAGGGAGAGGGGCCGCGAGGCGGCGGCCCCGTGCGGCGCAACAATGACCCGCACTTTGCGGGTCGTTGCGTGGAAGGTGCGACCGGCCCTCGTGGCCGGTCAGTGGAGAATATCGTGCGGTGGGCGCGTGGGTGTGAAGGGGAGTGGGCCGCGGAGCGGCAGCCCACAGCTCGGCTGGACCGGGCCCAGCTGCTGGGCCGCGGTCCAGCGGGCCGGCCCAAGCAGGGCGGACCAGCCGGACCGGGCCGGTCCGGCCCAAGGGGCTTTGCCCCTCAGTCTTTGGACGCCCGTATTTCGGGCTACGAGCGTCTGTTTTGCGCGCCGTCTATGGCAGCGAGGAGCTTGAGTCAAGTTGGAGTTTTTGAGATGGTTTTGGGAATTTTTAATTCCCGAAACGAGGGGTCGCGGAGGCGCGACGTGTCCTTAAGTGGACGAGCGTAATCCCCGAGACTCTTGTTTTGAGCGGCGCGGACGCGTCTGACGTCTGTTTTGAGCACCGTCAGCGGCGTTGGGCCCCTGGCACTGAGGCGGAGGCTTCCAGGGTGGTTTCGAGCGTTGAAGCCAGAGTTGAGGCGTGGGGCCCACGGCCTGTCTTTTGAGCTGCGTGCAGCTAGTAGCGACTTTTTCCTCGGACGTCCATTCGGGGCGTGCGAGCAGTTGATGTTGGGTGTTTTTCAGACGGCAACGCGTTTGCGCAGTCTGCCCGCTGTAATTCCGCACGATGGTGCGGGCCCCGCGAGGGCCGTTCAGGAGTTGACGGTGATTTCCGGCCTTATCACCGGACGACCATTTTAGACAAGTGAGTAGTCCATTTTGTGTACTTTTTCGAGAGGATCGCATCGGTACGATCTGTTCGTGGAGTTTCGAGATCGGGATGCGGGTCCCACGTGGCACTGCTCGGGTGTGGTGCGCCGAGATGCATCATTTTCTCCGGATATCTGTTGCACTCAAGTGAGTAGTGATTTTGACGTGTTTTCCCGAGGGGATCGCAATGGTGCGATGCGCTCGACTGTTTTCGAGGCCGAGGATCGGGATCACGGGACGCCGTTCGGGCGTGAGGTGGTGTTGGTGACTTTTTCGTCGGATATCCGTTGGAGGCAAGTAAGTAGTTGATATCGCGTGTTTTTCTGTGAGGATTACAACCTTGAGATCCGTTTGGTTGTGCGGAGACTCTTGCACGATCTTGTTAAATGTGGAAGCATGGAATATGATCCAGTGGTGGTTCGCCCTACCTTGTTTGTAGCGGACCCTTGGCGTGTGATCGCGCACTCTTGGGAGAGTGATATAATTGGTCCACGAGATGTGGTTGGCCATCCCTGGGCCTTTGATTTGGAGATGTTACATCACACCTTCGCATTGACGTTGGGGTGCTGTGTGCACGATGGCCCATGGGCTGAGACCGTGGTATACTCTGGGAGTATACGGAAATGCTTGGAGGTATATGTGGTTGTTCGTACCTGAGAATGTTAGTGCGTTCAGTTGGGGTTGAGATGGGGTCACACGTTGTGTGGGCCCCACGTGCGTGTCGGGTTCTGCGTTGCATAATTTGACCTCTCCCTACCTAGAGGGTCCCTCAGTGCTCGTTTGCTCGACCAGCAGGGTGGGGTTTTTTCCCTGGCTCTATGCTCGTTCGTTTGACCAACAGGGTTGAGTGGTCTCCCCCTAGTTTTGTCCTCGATGGATCGGCCGGTAGTGTTGTTAGTGACACCTAGTGATGGACCAGGCGTTGAACCCCCTTTGGGTTAGAAGTACTGGAGTTGGGTGGTTGTGCGATACCCACTCCATGATCGGTTGGCCAGTGTTGTACCCTCCAGTGGAGATGGCCAGGGCAGTTCTGAGTTTTACCCTCCAGCGGGGCTGGGCAGTGGGTTGTTCATCGACTTCTTGGGGTTTACCCTCCAGCAGGGTTGGGCAGTGGGTTTCTCGCTGACTCTTAGGGTCTACCCTCCAGCAGAGACTGGGCAGTGGGTCACCCGACGCTCTTAGGGTCTACCCTCCAGTAGAGACTGGGCAGTGGGTCACCCGACGACCTCTTAGGGTCTACCCTCTAGCAGAGACTGGGCAGTGGGTCACCCGACGACCTCTTAGGGTCTACCCTCCAGCGGGGCTGGGCAGTGGGTCACCCGTCATCTAGTTCCAGTTCTACCCTCCATCAAGGCTGGGCAGTGGGTCGCCTGTCGACTTATTCCAGGTTTACCCTCCAGCGGGGCTGGGCAGTGGGTTTCCAGATGATGTGTTATGGTTTACCCTCCAGCAGGGCTGGGTAGTGGGTCACCCGGTATTTTATTATGGTTTACCCTCCAACGGGGCTGGGCAGTGGGTCGCCGGTTGATGTATTAGGGTTTACCCTCCAGTAGGGCTGGGCAGTGGGTCACCTGATATTTGGTTATGAATTACCCTCCAGCGGGGCTGGGCAGTGGGACACCTGTTAGCATTCCAGACTCAGTCCTCTCGACAAGGCTAGTCTTTGTCTTACCTCCGTGATTACCGGAGTGGGACCCTTGGTTGTATGGTTCGGTGATGGAACGGCTTGACTTTGAGGAGACCTCTCGACTGCAGGGCAGTGATGAGGTGTGGTTTGACTTTCCTAGAAATCTCAAGTACAAGGGGCGCTTTCCCCACCGAGACGCGTTCTTGCGACGCGATCTAAAACCATGCGGGCGAGTCAGTGCCGCCCAAAGAGGATAGTATCAAGGTGCGGTGACTGATCCCCTTGGATTGCGGTTCAGGGAAGACGTGCGGGATGCTGGGCATTAGTGATGGGGTTACACTGGGACTGTTGTCTACTCTCTTCTTGGGCTGAGCTACGGGATAGAGATCCCCTTACGACATTGTTCGGGTTTCTTGTTGAGCATACTGATATGTATATACCTTGTTTCCGGTACCCACTTCTTGGGTTTGGTTACTCTACTTCCAGAAGAGGTGAGGACGTGCGGGGTATGCCACGTGCTTTCTGTGTCTAGCTTCTCGTGGTTGGATGAGTCTACTCTCCTACTATATGTAGCGAAGACTCGACGGTAAGTTCATCTTCTCACCGTTTCCAGCTCCTTGTGTTTAGACGAGTCTACTTCCTTTATTTTGTTGGGTTGAGCTGGACTCTCTGCTGGTATTCTACTTCACTTTCATTTGTACTCCTCTACCTTTCATGTTCGCTCTATCGCTCACCCTTCGTTACCTCCTTTGTTTCTCCCTCGAGCCTTCGGGGTATCCTACTGAGTATTTTTATACTCACCCCTGCTTGGGCTTTTCCCGCACTTGGTGTGCCCTTTCAGACGACGGACAGGTTGGTTGTGACCTCAGTGGAGCGTAGGAGCTTGGGAGCTTGGACCGCGTGTGGTGATCGTGGTCGGGATCCAGGTGGGAGACCCATCAGTTGTTTCTTTTTGTTTACCTATTGTCGGGTTGTGGAACTTTTTGGTTGGGCGTTTGTTTTGCCCCTTTCCTTTTCAGCTTGTACTTTGTACTGTTTAGAGGTCGATGCACATCTGAGGTTTATATATATAGCAGTTGTTCTTTTTACTCTACTTGTTCTTTCTTTTAATCTGCACTTTTGCATTGAGTTTGTTGCGTGTGTGTGTACAAGTGCTTAGGCAAAGGCCTCCCCGAGTTATTGTGCCTTCAGCGCTAGTCGCCAGCCCCTGGCCTATGGAGGCGGGCTTGGGGTAGTTGCGTCTCGAGCCCGGGTAGGGTCGGGTCGTGACAAAGTGGTATCATAGTTGGTTCGTTCCTTGGGGCATTGTGCGGACGTCCCTAAAACAATAATTGGTTGTGATTTAGGGAAACAGTGTTAACGTGTCTCGAGAGCGGCTCTCAGGCCAGGGTGTCTAGTGATGGTGTGGCAGCCGACGTATCCATTCACCAGGACCTTGATAACCCGCTTGTCGACTTGGCATGCTGAGACACTTGTTGCAGGGAAATTTGTTTGTGCATCACGTAGGATTGAGTCTTTGACTGTCCTTCTTGAGTCAGCTCCCCATTGTTGATATTGGTATATACATATATGCTCACCTGACCGCGGCACTCCTTGATAATATTCAGGATGTCTCCGTGAAGACAGCTAGCCAGGATACCAGCTCTGGTTCATGATGAAGACCTTGTGAGCTATGAGGCCATAGTCCAGGACCCATCGTGTGAGCCCCTTTCTCTGGGTGGCCCAGTAGCAGCACCCCCACCTGTTGAGCAGCAGGCAGTTTCAGCAGAGCAGGCTGAGCTTGAGCGTAGGTTGAGCACGCTCCGTGAGTTCCAACGGCAGAGACCGCTGAGGTTCAGTGGTGAGCCAGACCCTCAGGCAGTAGAGGTTTGGCTCGAGGCAGTGGTTCACCTTTTCAGGTTTGTGCAGATGCCGACAGATCAGAGAGTGGCTTTGGCAGCCACCCTTTTTCGTGAAGCAGCTTGGTGTTGGTGGAGTCTGGTGACTCAGCTTCTTGACGAGTCGTCGCTTTTGTGGGGCGACTTTCAGTTGTTGTTCTGTGAGGAGTTTTTCCCCTCCTTCTTGCACTCCGTTCGGATTCAGGAGCTCCTGCAGTTTCAGCAGGGAGGGATGACGGTGGCCGAGTACGCGGCTAGTTTTGCAGACCGTGCACGCTTTTACCGGACTTGATCTATGACGACAACATCCGAGCGTGGATGTTTGAGCAGGGTCTCCACCGAGAGATTCGTGTTGTCATAGTACCCTTGGGAATTTACACGTATGACGGGGTGCTAGAGCAGGCGCTAGTGACAGAGGGCCTCCTGTCACGTTCTGGAGTTGGTAGTGGCAGCAGGCACGTTGGAGACGAGACGTCTGTCGCGGCTAGTGGGTGTCGGCAAGCAGGACCTCGACGTAGGTGGATTTCTGACAACCAGACTCAGGGGCGTGGTCGTACACCACAGTGGCGTCGGAGGGCAACAATGCAGCCCAGAGAGAGTCGGTGCTATGCTTGTGACAGGCGAGGTCACTCGGCACGATACTGCCCGACCCGAGTTGCAGAGAGCTTCGGGCAGGCAGTAGGTGCACCACCACGACAGAGGCAGCGTCGTGATCGAATTAGTTCCCAGAGAGGTGGTGCTAGCGGAGGAGCGGGAGGAGCTGGAGGTGGGGTACGACGTTACGAGATCTCCCCGTCACCACTAGGTAGTCCACGTCAGGCTCCGGGAGCTGACGGTTGGGACCGCGGGTAGCCGCGAGCTTGGATGTCTATGATCTTGCAGAGCACGGGATGGTGAGAGGTACCCCTTGCGACTCTTCTACTTCTTGCAGTAGAATTTTTAGGCTCTGCGTGTGAAATGCTTTTCTCCCGGATCCTTGTTTGAGGTGTTACCAGGGTGACGCAGGGCGTCGGGTGTAACCCTGTGTTGGTAAGGAAAAAGGCGTGAGACCTTTTCCTTTAGTCAATGGTGTTGACTCCTTCACTTCCCGAGCGTGTAAGAGAGTCTTGGTAGCGAGACATCGATAGTGAAACCTTGTGTGACCAGATATCCTTAGGTGTTTCACCATATGGATATTCTGAAGGAGGGAATCACCGGGCCTTGTTTTAGGTGCGGGCAGTGATTCCAGTCACGGAGTACGACGTAGAGGTTCGTTCGGGGAGGTGAGCTACCCCCGAGAGCCTTCGGGTCATTTGAGACCATGCAAAGGGATGGTGAGGTTGTCTACCGCCTCTCCCTAACCCCAAAGTTTGGAGTGGGTTCACGGCATCGGCAAGGGTCGACCTAGCATGGCCAGATCAATCCCTTGGTCTGTGTACGGTGATGCAGAGCTGTGTGTGGGTTCTTCTGGGTATGGGGAAGCTAGGTGTGGGCTTCGTACCCTGTGTTGCTCCCTAGTTTTGCTTTTCGAGGATGAAAATTTTGAAGGAGTGAATGATTTAAGAACTCAGTTTTTTGCAGTGAAATACTTTGGTATATTCTTGATGATATTCCAGAGCAGCGCCTTCAGACGACGTGCGATTCCGAGCCCCGGAGTGGCCGGAATTAAATTTTCAGTGCGTTCACACTGGAAATGCTAATTAATGGGATAACTCCCAAACGGAGTTCTGTATCAGAGATCTGAGTCTACGGATGGGTTCGGAATGGGGTGTTTACCCTATGAATGACATAAAACTTGTCGGCACGGGACGTTTGGACCCCTCGCCCGCTTCTGGAATGTTAAACGGATAAATTAATTAATTAATTTATTCGTTTAATGGCGAAATGCTAGTATCTCTTAAACAGTGGCTCATATTGAAAAACTGAGGGCACCGTTGAGTTCGGAGCATGTCGTTTACCCTAGGAGGGGTATAAGTTTCGCGGGCGCGGGCCGTTTGTGAAAAATGGCCCTAGGGGCGTTTTCGTAATTTGGAGGCCTCGAGCGCTAAGTTTAATAACTTTTGAATGGGGTATCAGAATAAAATTCTGAGATCGTCGTTGCGCTCATAGCGTGGTTCTTAGCCTAGGGGAGGCTAAATACCGACCCCGTCGGGAGTTCGGGTTCGGGGCTGTCGGGCGGGCGTTTAAGTGATTTGTACTTAAACACACCCCCCCCCCCCCCTTCTCTTTCTTCTTCTTCTTACTCAAACCCTACTCCCCCTCATTAACCTCCGGTGAGGCGAGGTCCGGCGAGGAGAGCTCCATCGAGGAAACTCTGGCAAGGTGCGGTGGTGTCGGCGGGTTGACGGCGAAGCGACGGGCATCACCCAAGAGGTAGGAGTTTTATTTTGTCTCCGTTTTTAAATTCCCGCTTTTTTTAAGCCCAATTTATACCGTCTAATTATAGCCCGATCTTCGAAAAAATCCCATATATTAGTAGAGCTTGATCCGAGCTTTCCGACGCACCTTTCGGATGTGAAATCGGAGCTCCGAGGCGTCAGCAGCGGCCCGGAGAAGTTGGGGGTGGTTTTGCGGTTTTCGGCGGTCGGCAGGGCGGTCCGGCGAGTTGGCGCGGCGGAGGGGTTCGACTCCGGGCAGGCGGCGCGGTGGCCGCAGCTTCGGAAGGCCGCGGCGGCACTTGGAGCGGCGGTGGTAGGCCGGTGGCGCCGGCAGGGCGCCGGTGAGAGGGAGAGGGGCCGCAAGGCGGCGGCCCCGTGCGGCGCAACAACGACCCGCACTTTGCGGGTCGTTGCGTGGAAGGTGCGGCCGGCCCTCGTGGCCGGTCGGTGGAGAATCCTGCGCGGTGGGTGCGCAGGTGTGAAGGGGAGCGGACCGCGGAGCAACGGCCCGCAGCTCGGCTGGACCGGGCCCAGCTGCTGGGCCGTGGTCCAGCGGGCCGGCCCAAGCAGGGCGGACCAGCCGGACCGGGCCGGTCTGGCCCAAGGGGCTTTGCCCCTCGGTCTTCGGACGCCCGTATTTCGGGCTACAGGTGTCCGTTTTGCGCGCCGTATGTGGAAACGAGGAGCTTGCATCAAGGCGGAGTTTTTGAGATTGTTTTGGGAATTTTTAATTCCCAAAACGAGGGGTCACGGAGGCGCGACGTGTCTTTAAGTGGACGAGCGTAATCCCCGAGACTCTTGTTTTGAGCGGTGCGGACGCGTCCGACGCCTGTTTTGAGCGCCGTAAGCGGCGTTGTGCCCCTGGCACTGAGGTGGAGGTTTCCATGGTGGTTCCGGGCATTGAAACCGGAGTTGAGGTGTGGGGCCCACGGCCCGTCTTTTGAGCTGCGTGCAGCTAGTAGCGACTTTTTCCTCGGACGTCCGTTCGGGGCGTACGAGCAGTCGATGTTGGGTGTTTTTCTGAGGGCAACGCGTTGGCGCAGTCTGCCCGCTGTAATTCTTCATGATGGTGCGGGCCCCACGAGGGTCATTCGGGAGTTGACGGTGATTTCCGGCCTTATCACCGGGCGACCATTTTGGACAAGTGAGTAGTCCATTTCGTGTACTTTTTCGAGAGGATCGCATCAGTGCGATCCGTTTGTGTAGTTTCGGGACCGGGATGTGGGTCCCACGTGGCACCACTCGGGTGCGGTGCGCCGGGATGCATCATTTTCTCTGGATATCCATTGCACTCAAGTGAGTAGTACTTTTGACGAGTTTTCCCGAGGGGATCGCAATGGTGCGATGCGCCCAACTGTTTCCGGGGCCGGGGATTGGGATCACGGGACGCCGTTCGGGCGTAAGGTGGTGTTGGTGACTTTTTCGTTGGATATCCGTTGGAGGCGAGTAAGTAGTCGATCTCACGTGTTTTTCCGCGAGGATTACAACGGTGCAATCCGTTTGGTTGTGCGGAGTCTCTTGCATGATCTTGTTAAATGTGGAAGCATGGAAGATGCTCCAATGGTGGTTCGCCCTACCTTGTTTGTAGCGGACCCTTGGCGTGTGATCGCGCACTCTTGGGAGAGTGATATAATTGGTCCACGAGATGTGGTTGGCCGTCCCTAGGCCTTTGAGATGGAGATGTTACATCACGCCTTCACGTTGATGTTGGGTGTTGTGTGCACGATGGCCCTTGGGCTGAGACCGTGGTATACTCTAGGAGTATACGTAAATGCTTGGAGGTACATGTGGTTGTTCGTACCTGAGAATGTTGGTGCGTTCAGTTGGGGTTGAGATGGGGCCACACGTTGTGTGGGCCCCACGTGCATGTCTGGTTCTGCTTTGCGTACTTTGACCTCTCGCTACGTAGAGGGTCCCTTAGTGCTCGTTTTCTCGACCATCAGGGTGGAGTTTTTCCCTTGGCTCTATGCTCGTTCGTTTGACCAGCAGGGTTGAGTGGTCTCCCCCTAGTTTTGTCCTCGATGGATCGGTCGGTAGCGGTGTTAGTGACACCTAGTGATGGAACAGGCATTGAAACCCCTTTGGTTGAGATGTACTGGAGTTGGGTGGTTGTGCGATACCCACTCCATGATTGGTTGGCCAGTGTTGTACCCTCCAGTGGAGATGGCCAGGGCAGTTCTGAGTTTTACCCTTCAGCAGGGATGGGCAGTGGGTTGTTCATCAACTTCTTGGGGTTTACCCTCCAGCAGGGCTGGGCAGTGAGTTGCTCGCTGACTCTTAGGGTCTACCCTCCAGCAGAGACTGGGCAGTGGGTCACCCGACACTCTTAGGGTCTACCCTTCAGCAGAGACTGGGCATTGGGTCACCTGACGACCTCTTAGGGTCTACCCTCCAGCAGAGACTGGGCAGTGGGTCACCCGACGACCTCTTAGGGTCTACCCTCCAGTGGGGATGGGCAGTGGGTCACCCGTCGTCTAGTTCCAGGTATACCCTCCAGCAAGGCTGGGCAGTGGGTCGCATGTCGACTTATTCCAGGTTTACCCTCCAGCGGGGCTAGATAGTGGGTCGCCGGATGATGTGTTATGGTTTACCCTCCAACAGGGCTGGTCAGTGGGTCACATAGTATTTTATTATGGTTTACCCTCCAGCGGGGCTGGGCAGTGAGTCGCCGGTTGATGTCTTAGGGTTTACCCTCCAGCAGGGCTGGGCAGTGGGTCACCTGATATTTGGTTATGAATTACCCTCCAGCGGGGCTGGGCAGTGGGACACCTGTTAGCATTCTAGACTCAGTCCTCTCGACTAGGCTAGTCTATGGCTTACCTCCGTGATTACCGGAGCGGGACCCTTGGTTGTACGGGTCGATGATGGAACGACTTGACTTTGACCTCTCGACTATAGGGCAGTGATGAGGTGTGGTTTGACTTTCCTATAACTCTCAAGTACGAGGGGTGCTTTCCCCACCGAGACGCGTTCTTGCGACGCGATCTAAAACCGTGCGGGCGAGTCAGTGCTTCCCAAAGCGGATAATATCAAGGTGCGGTGACTGAGCCCCTTGGCTTGCGGTTCAGGGCAGACATGCGGGATGCTGGGCATCAGTGATGGGGTTACACTGGGACTGTTGGCTACTCTTTTCTTGGGCTGAGCTACGGGATAGAGATCCCCTTACGACATTGTTCGGGTTTCTTGTTGAGGATACCGATATGTATATAACTTGTTTCTGGTAACCACTTCTTGGGTTTGGTTACTCTTCTTCCAGAAGAGGCAATGACACGCGGGGTATGCCATGTGCTTTCTGTGTCTAGCTTCTCGTGGTTGGATGAGTCTACTCTCCTGCTATAGGTAGTGAAGACTCGACGGGAAGTTCATCTTCTCACCATTTCCAGCTCCTTGTGTCTGGACGAGTCTACTTCCTTTCTTTTGTTGGGTTGATCTGGACTCTCTACTGGTATTCTACTTCACTTTCAGTTGTACTCCTATACTTTTCTTGTTCGCTCTACTGCTCACCCTTCGGTACCTCCTTTTTTGCTCCCTTGATCCTTCGGGGTATCCTACTGAGTATTTTTATACTCACCCCTTCTTGGGCTTTGCCCGCACTTGGTGTGCCCTTGCAGATGACGGACAGGTTGGTCGTGACCTCAGTGGAGCATAAGAGCTTGGACGACATGCGGTGATCATGGCCGGGATGCAGGTGGGAGACCCTTCAGCTGTTTCTTTTTGTTTACCTGTTGCCAGGTTGTGGAACTTTTTGGTTGGGCGTGTGTTTTTCCCCTTTCCTTTTCAGCTTGTACTTTGTACTTTTTAGAGGTCGATGCAAATCTGAGGTTTATATATATAGCAGTTGTTCTTTTTACTCTGCTTGTTCTTTCGTTTACTCTGCACTTTTGCATTGAGTTTGTTGCGTGTGTGTGTACAGGTGCTTAGGCAAAGGCCTCCCCGAGTTATTGTGCCTTCGGCGCTGGTCGCCAGCCCCTGTCCTTTGGAGGTGGGCTTGGGGTAGTTGCGGCTCGAGCCCGGGTAGGGTTGGGTCATGACACCCTCAATAATAAAAAATCATTTTAAACAGAGAAGTTTTAGAAGTAATGGGGCGTGCCCACATGAGATACATATAAAAGAACATCCACGACTCTCATGCACCCACTGTGAACTCAATCACAAAAGAAGAACCCACGATTAATCTCAATCATGATTTACATCAAGTTGAGCAACTACTTTAGAATATCGAATAGGGAGAAGAATATACCTACAGAACCCTACATGTACCTGGAAGTCAGAATATGACACTTTGTTTTAGTGCCAACTTCTAGAAGGGGACTCAAAACTCATCTTAGCTTCATCTAGAGAGTCCAGAGTTGCACCTCAAGACACAAATAGCCTTCTAAATCCTTTATAATATTTATTTTCTCTATTGTGTACATTTTTACATAATTTTGAGCAGTGTGTGTATTTTTCTCTAAGGAATTCACTATATCCTGTATCAAATTTAAGGATACAAGATATCCTTACTCTCATATCTTATTACACCTTTTTTTACTCCCACAGATAAGTGTGGAAGAGGACATTATGTGACCTGGTAGTTTGTACCCAAAAATAATTGTGGTAGATGTCTTATGACCTAGACAACCTATATGCTATTGTGAACCCAGATCCAGGGTGTGGATCAAACTGTTTTTTAATTTAAATTTCTTAGTGGTAGGTGATCAACAAGTGGAGAGAAGTAGGTCTCTAATTGATACTGAACCTATTATTTCATTTCCATTGTGATTTTAGTTTTAGTTTTACTCTGTTTTATCACATATTTCATAAAACTTAATTAAACTCTAATAGTTAGTCTTAGAAAGTGTTTATAAAATTATTGACTTGTTAGGTTAGTTTCAAAAGTTGTATTAATTATTATATTGATATAAATGAGAACTAATCACTCTTTTAAGAAATTAATCTAACATTCATGCTCTTATAAATTCACCATTGGCTAACCGTTCAATTAAATTTTAAATTTGGGAGAACTTCAAATAATACCTTTTAACAGAAATTTTTATAGATACTCAATTTACCCCCATCTTGAGTATACTACTCTAACCAATATTTGGTATCAAAGTTTTCAAATCTTTTTAAAACCTTTTCAACTGTGATTTTAGTTGTATTTCAAAGATCTCAAAATTTATGTTAATACTAAATTTTTATCTTTTTAAAATATTTTTATAAAATTTTATTATTAAAAATTGGTTGGAAGGTGTTTCTACCAACATACCTCCATTTTTAAATAGAACAAACTATTCTCAATGGAAAATTAAGATGAAAATGCATTCAAAGAGTATATGATTTGAGATTTGGTCTGCTATAGAGACTAAATATGAGATCCCTAATACTAATATAAATACTTGTGATGATACTGCTAAAGATATCTATAGTAATAACTGTAAAACCATGAATTCTTTATATTGTGTACTAGGAGATGAGGAATTCAACATATTTTCTTCTTGTAAAATGGCCTTCGAAATTTGGGACACCTTAACTGTTTCACATGAAAAAACAACTAATGTCAAGGAAATGAGGATTAATACATATACTATTAAATATGATAACTGTAAGATGAAGCCTGATAAACCTATTTCTGACATGTATCTCAAGTTCAATGAAATATTTAACACTGTGAGCTCTCTAGGAAAGGTTATTACTACCAAAGAAAAAATTATGAGGATTATCATGTTCTTACCTGATAGATGGAGAGGAACTTCTGTCTCGATTAGAGAATCATGTGACATTATAAAACTACATATCAAATAGCTCATTGGAAAACTGAAGATGTACGAAGAAGAGATGAAATTCAACAAGGAAGAAGAGGATGAACCTAAGAGAAAATATGTAGCCTTCAATACTAATACCTATAATAATAAGGAAAAATAGAAGGTTCTAGCCTCTGTTGAAAGCTCCAATAATGATGAATCAACATCAGATAGTGATGGAGATATGGATCAGCAGGCCATAAGATTCAACAAATTCTATATAAAGAAGATGTTCTTTGGGAATCCTAATTATAAAGGAAGATATGATAACAAGGGAAACTATAAAAAGGATTGGAAAAGAAATGACAAATTAGATGAGTTTGTATGTTATGAATGTAAGAGGGAGTACATGTCAAAGATAACTATCCAAAATTAATATACAAAAATAAGTATGCAAAAAAATATAAGAAGTATAATAAAGATATAAAGTCCACCTAGAGTGCCTCTGTAACGTCCCGATTCTGAGTTCCGCTCAAAGGTTCCCCAGACCCGGTTGGTCACATGGACTCAAGTGAATTTCCTCGAACTCCATAGGATGCCGACTAGCAGCACGGTCCTTGGGTGTGATAGTGGAGAAACAATGCCCTCACTGGAAGAGTAACATAGTGGAAACAAACAGATAACATTAGTAGAAATTGTAATACCATACAATAAGTAAATAGTAGAATACTGAAAGTAAATAACCAACTTAAGAGCATATATAAATGATTCTTTTCACATATGTCCAAGAAAGTATCCAAACAAGTCACAATGTTGTAATATAGTACTAAACCAAAGTATAAGGAAAAAAATAAACTACAACAACATCACAAGCCTCAGCTTGGTCCCATACTCTCCAGCTCCATATCAATCAAGTACCTGAAGTAGAAGGGCATTTTCCCTTAGCCATACCTACAACAATATAATCTGTTTGGGCCTAAAAGCATGACCTAAAAAGGGTGTGAGATGAATCCAATTAGGCAACCACCTAAATATATGTGCCTAAATATCAGTGAATATATATATATATATATAATAGGAAAATATGAAAAATGAAGTAATAAACAAGGAAGTACTCAAAAGAAAATAGTACTATAGTTTAAACTATATTCATTTACATTTATTAATTATTCAACCAATAATTCAAAAGTAAACCTCTGGGAATGTTCTCATAGCCTAACCCCTTTGGTTCAACTTATCATTAAACAATAAAGATATAAAGACCCCATGGGATAGCTCACACAGTCTAACCCCTTTGGTCTCATGAAAACAAAGACTATGAGGTAGCACTCACCATCAATTATTCATATAGTCTTTTAATGATAAACTACAAACTCTTTGAGGAAGCACTCAACGTCAATTCCCCTTGTGGTCTAGTAATGATAACTATAGACACTCTGAGGGAGCACTCAACATCAATCCCCCCTATGGTCTCATAGTGTGAAAATTATAACACACACTCTGATGAATCCCTCAACTTTAATTCCCCCTATGGTCTCACTATACTAGGTTCCCACAGCCATGTGTAAAACAATCATGTACAAATGATATTCAGCAGCCAATGTAAAACAAAAAAACTACTTGGATAAATGGATAAAAATCATAACACAAGCATGTTAGATAATATCACTCCATCCTAATAGCACTAGGCATAGAAAACAGAGAATCCTAACTAGAAATCCAAGACCCAACAGCCCATATCAGATCAAAAAAGGGAAAACACATCCATATCAAGGTAAATAATCCTATTTCCAATGAAAACCCCATACTCAAGCAAACAAGGCATGGTAGAAATTAACAGGATTAAATTCCCTAAACATGAAATACCCTAAACTAGTGTATTGGGAACTTTTTGCACATATAACTCAAAGAAAATCTATGAAAAGGAACAAACCACGTACCTTGACATTATAAGATCAATATAGTTGAACCTCAGCCTCTGGATCAACCTAGAATTTCGTAGATCTAAAAAACATCTAAAATGTTTAACTATGGATATCTCATGAAAAAAATAGAAATCAAAAGATAAGGATCTAGAATAAGTAAGAACTCACTGATGTTATTCTAACGCACTCAACAATGTTCGATTCAGAGCATGGTCAGCCGATTGGGGGCTCAAAGAAGAATTGTCGAACTTCGATTGCTCCTAGATGAGAAAAAGCCAGAAGAAATCATTTTTTTCAATTAGAAGTGATTGTGGTCCGATATATCAAAAAAACAAAAATACAGGGTGTTTTCATTAAAGATACACGGCATGTACATGCCTTTTCTGGGTCCCACTTTAAGCATCCCTTCCACGTCGTCACACGGTTGTGTACATGGCTGTGACATGGTCTAGAATCGATTCCGTAGTAAACAACTTTTACAATTAAGTACATGGTGTGTACTCCTAAAATTTTCCTTCTTCCCCTTTTCCTCAAAAGCAACAAGAAAATATATCCATACTTGAAAACAAGATTCGGGTTCTTACAGCCTCTAAGGATAGCTCCAGTTAATCAGAATCATCTCATGATGAGATATATGAAATGGAAAATATGTTTTTTATAAAAAATACATCTAAGGTAACCTTATATTATCCTATACATAATTCTTATTATTCTAGAGATGAAAGTGATTCTAAAAATGTGACAAGTAATGAACTATTTGAATATTATAACCTGATAGAAGATACATGAAATGAATTTAAAGATAAATATAAATATTCAAAGAAACATCATGCTCTCACTGTGAATATTAAGTCTAAAATTACTAATAAAAAGGAAAAGAATACCCAACTTCTCAAAAATAACAATTCACTAAAAATGTCTAATGAGAAATTGAAGAAAGATCTAGAAAAGTTTATCGATGGGAAGAATACTCTTACTCAAATTCACGGTAAATAGATAGCTCTTAATTAATTTTCTATTATTTGATATCATCCTAGACAAAGAAACCTATCTAAAATGCATTTTTTAATTAAATCTGGAAAATCTGTTTTTCTACCTAAAAATCAAAATTCTGCTGATAAATCCAGTTCTAGAAAATCGTTTACTACCTCTAGTTTTTTTAGACCAAATAGAGTATTTTTTTAAAATATGTTACATAATTCTTATAAGAAACCCATGAAGCAAATTTTGGTACCTAAATCACTGATTACTAATGTTACTGGACCCAAACAAATCAGAGTACCAAAATCTGTTTTTGTCTGATTATTTTGTAGGAAATCTTTTTGAAGAGCTCCTGCAAGATTTAGTGGTACTTGGACAGTGGATTTTAAAGATATATAATAGGTGAATATTCAATATTCAAGAACCTAAACAATATTGATGGTGTATATGTCACTTTTGGTGGCAACGCTAAAATAAAAATAATTGGTTTAGTCCAGATTGGTAACTCTAACTCGGTTTTAATTTCTAAAGTACTTTTTGTTGATGAATTGAAATATAATTTTCTTAGTATTTAAAAATTATGTGATGATGGATTTAATGTTAAATTTGAAAATTATTATTTCAATATTTTTAACTCTAAAAATGAATTCATATTTTCTGCTTTTAGAAATGAAAATGTATATGGTGTTAACATATATTTATTAGTTTCTCAAAATGTTTCTTGTTTATATTCTTTTCATAAAGAGTCTTGGATTTGGAATAGGAGATTAGGACACTGTAATTTACACTCTCTTAGAAATATTACTAGAAAAGGAATATTCAAGGATCTACCCAAACTTGAGTATTCAAATGTCAAAGTCAGTAATATTTGTCAAAAGGGTAAACATAACAAGATATCTTTCAAATCAAAGAAATAAGTTTCAACTTCTCCACATTTATAGTTGGTTCACATGGAAATATTTGGACAATTTAGAGTTTCTAGTTTAAATGGGAATCACTATGTCTATGATCTTTTATATGACTTTTCTATATATACTTGGACTTATTTCTTAGCCCGAAAAAGTAAATCATGTACTTACTTCACCAAGTATGCTAAAATAGTGTAAAATCTAAGTGGAATTAGAATAAAATCCTTAATAAGTGATCATGGTTGTGAGTTTAAAAATCAAGACTTTGAATCATTTTTCTCACACAATTATTATAGTCATAACTTATCTACCCCTAGGACACCTCAACAAAATGGAGTTGTGGAAAGAAGAAATATAACTTTACAAGAGGTATCCTAAACAATGCTTAATGAATATGATCTACCTATTTAATTTTAGGTTGATGTTGTGAATACATCTTGATACATAATTAATAGAGTCTTAATTAGACCTATCCTTAAAAAGACTCCTTATGAGTTTTCGAACAATAGAAAACCAAAATTTAGTTACTTAAAAGTGTTTTGTTTCAAAGTCTATATCCTTAATACAAAGGAAAATCTTGAAGAAATTTCATCCAAGAGTGATGAAGGAATCTTCCTAGGTTACTCAACCTCTAGTAAATCCTATAGAGTCTTTAATAAAAGAACCAAGTGTGTGGAAGAATCTATGCATATCAAATTTGATGAAACATATCTACATGAACCTAAGACCTCCCTATACAACCTTGAAGATGATATGTCAAATCTGGACATAAATGAAAAATCATCTAATCCTCTGGTCAAGAAACATGTTAAATCAAATATTTATGGAAATTCTGTAGACTCTGGACATGATGAACCCAAACATGTAGATAAACCTGAAATTACTATCCCTTCTTTTTCTAGACCATCTATAACCCTTAAGAACAATCCTTTGGATGGTTTTGTTGGAGACTTAGATAAAGGGACACAAACTAGAGTTTCTCTTAGAAACTAGGTTGAACATCAAGCCTTTTTAGTTACAATTTGAACCTAAAAACACCAATGATGTAATTAAATATGAGTCTTGGGTGATGGATATGCAATAAGAACTTAATAAACTTGAAATAAATAAAGTTTGAAAACTTGTGGATAAAACCAAAGACAACTTGACCATAGACACTAAATGTGTGTTTAGGAAAAAATATATGAATCTGGTAATATTGTTAGAAATAAATCCATATTTTTTGCACAAGGATATAGTCAAGAAGAAGGCATTGACTATGAAGAAACTTTTTCACCTATTTCTAGACTTGAGGCCATCAAAATTCTTCTTGCTTGTGCTGCCCATATTAATTTTAAACATTATCAAATGGATGTTAAAAGTGCATTCCTAAATGGGTATATAGTTGTGGATGTTTTTTAACAACCCCCTGGGTTTACAAACCCTCATTTTTAAAATCATGTTTTCCAGTTAAAAAATCTTTATATGGTTTAAAACAATCTCCAAGAGCTTGGTATGATAGAATAAGTTCTGTTCTCATTAGAAAAGGTTTTACAAAAGGAATAATTGATCCTACTCTTTTTATAAAACTAATTTCTAAAGATGTTTTAGTAGTTCAAATTTATATAGATGATATAATTGTTAGATATTCAATAAATTCTTTATGTATTCATTTTTTTTAAATGATTAAAAGGGAGTTTGAAATGAGTTTTATTGGTCAACTCAAATTATTTCTTGGATTTCATATTTTTCAAAAATAAATAAGTTATCATTTTAAATCAAAGTAAATACAAAAAAAAATATATTTTAAAAAATTTGGCTTTGATAGAATTAAAAGTAGTGACACTCTAATGAGTACTACTTGTAATTTGGATCTTGATGAAGATGGTAAATATGTTGATCAAACCACTTATAGAGGAATGATTGGAAGATTTCTCTACTTTACTTCTATTAGGCTAGATATAATGTTTACTATGTGTATGTGTACCCGTTTTTAAGAAAACCTCAAATAATATCACTTAAATTCTGTTAAAATAATTTTCAAATACCTCAAACATACTATCAATTTAGGTTTGTTTTACCCTAAAGGACAATCATTTGATATAGTGAGTTATTCTAATGCTAACTTTGGTGGATACAAGTTAGATAGAAAGAGAACCTCTAGAACATGTCATTTTTTGGGAAAGTCTTTAGTTTCATAGTGTAGTAAGAAATAAAATTTTATTGTATTATCTACTTCTAAAGTTGAATACATTGTTTTTGGAAGTCATTGTGCTCATATTTTGTGGATGAAACACACTCTTTTAGACTATGGATATCAATTTAGACATGTACCGATAAATTGTGACAGTACAAGTGATATTAACATTTCTAAGAACTCGATTTCTCATTCTAGAACAAAACATATTTATGTAAGACATCACTTTTTGAGAGATCATTATCAAAAGTGTGATATAACTTTTGAATTTATTGGCACTGAATATCAGCTTGCTGAAATATTCACTAATCCATTGAACTGTAAAAGAACAAATTACATTAGACATGAGTTAGGAATGATCAATATATATGACCTTGTGTTGTTATTCCTTTGATCATTATAAGTGAAGCTGGCATGCTGACACTAACTTTATGTCATGCCAACACTGATGCCATGTCATTCCGACATCAATGCAATGCTATGCCGATGTAGTTTTCATGCCGACATTGATGCCTTGCCATGCCGACACCGTTAGTGTTATGAAAAATGTATCATGCTAACACTGATGACTCACTATTTTTATATGTTTTATGTTTTTATCAAAACAACATTGTTTCATTAATTTTATTGAACTCGGTTCATGATTTCATGATTTCATAATTTCAAAATCCCTAAATGATATAAATTTGAATCGATCAACTCTTCTCCTTTACCTCTACACTCTCTCGGTCATTTCTCTCTCTCTATACCCCCAAAATTTCACCTTCTAACCTTTAGACTGAATGTATTGGAATGGAATTTTTTAAGTGAGCTCTTGATTATGGAAAGTCTCTTGCTTCTAAGAAACATAGAGGTGAATCGAGAAAATATTCAACTCCTATAAATCCTGTGTTGGAAAACCATGTTGTAACTATACAAAAATAAGTTCTTGTATAATGTATGTTAGAAATCAAGTCTCTTATTCTCTAGTTACTACAATATCAAGTATGGATTGAGTGGTTCTAAAATAATTAATTACCCTTTTATCCTAAGTTAGTTCATGGATTTTATATAAATATGGAGTTTCTATTTGAAGTAAGTGATGTCGCCTAGATAAAATCCATAGAAAAAGGGAATAGAATACCTTTATCTTCAATACATTGGGTTGAATGTATTAAATTTCTTCATGAAGGTGTATTTGATGATTATCAAGGTACCTATACACCTGATAGTGATATGTTTTTCTTTGAGAAAGCATTAAAGGAACTTACTAATAATGATGATCATAGAAGACCCATTGCTACAGAGTTATGTGGAGAATGTATAATCTTGTTTAATTTTATCTAGCATCAAATTTGTCCCATGAAAGGGGAATTTTCTTCTATGAAATATCAAGATGTCTACTTGGTTTATCTGCGGAGAAAAAGGATCAAGGTAAAAAAAATTAGATACCTTTTTGTGCACATGAATGAGGTGATCAAACCTTCTTCCAAAACTAATTCCCAGTTCTATCCAAGGATGATCTCAACTATGCTGAAAGAAAACATTTTTGTAAATGAATAATAAGAATTTTTTTCTGAGTTTGGTGGGATCTGCCTTAGTAAAGAGATTTGTAAGACGATGAAAATCAATTGGAACCCATGGAAGATAGAATGGTTTGGATATGAATATAAGATCTATGAAAAGTTAAATCTAGTGGATTATCCAACTAGACCTAAGAATATGGCTGATCCTAGTTTGGGACTAAATGAGTAAGTTGTTTACTCTTCAGAAGAAGAAGAAGAGTCTGTCACTCTATTTAGAGATCAGGGATCACCTATTGATGATAGGAGTGATCCTGACACCACTGAACCTTGCAAAGGTTTTCCTTTGGACTTCCTAGTCCTCCACTTACCTTACTCTCTAATGAGCCCACTCTTGAAGATAATGGGTATGAGGAGACATAATTCTCATGAAGTGTGGAATATGTAAGTAGATCTAGTGGCTCTGAAGATGAAGAAGAAAGTGAAGATGGTGAAAGTGGTAGTGTTAGTGAAGAGGAATAAGGTGAATAAGATGGTAATAAAAATAAAAATAAAATACATTTATCTGTAAATGATGATGATGAAATCAATGGAATTGATGATGACCATCATAAGGATGTTCAAGTTGAAGATGTTGAAATGATTAAAGTTGTGGATCAGGCTCGGTTGGAAGAACCTCCTGAAGTTGTTATTGAATTGAGAGAAAATGATAAAGTTTCTGCTGAAGTGGAAGCTCAAGAAATTATTGTAGCTAATTTGGTTTATGAAAGAATAAGACCTCATGTTGAAGATGATAAACCATTAAGGAAAGATCAAATTGAGGGGGAGCCTCAAGAAAATGAAAATCAAGCTGGAGAAGAGAATCAACTTGGAAGAGTAAGACTTGACACTCTCACTCCTCTAGATGATTATATAATGTTTAATGGGCATGGAATCCTGGGTATGTGGAACTGGGATTAGATTATAAATATTTGGAAGATGAAGTATTTGTACCTGTTTCAAGGGAACCAGTGGCTAAGACCCTTTTTGGGGACTATGTCACTAAGGAAGACTTAGAAAAATTCAAGGAAGACATATGTTCATCAGTAATACATTTAGTAAAATCTCAGATGAGATATGAGATTGATGAATCTAAAAGAGAAAACACTAAGATAAATAATAACTTGAAAGTTATTCAGACTATGGTTGAAGGTGTAAGGAAAAATGGGACTTTTAGTTTTACTCCTGCTTCAACTAGTGTATCTTAAGATGATGTTGTTTCAGTCTCACAGATATTTATAAAGGAAATTCAGCCAAATTTTATTACAACTTCTGAAACCATTGTGTCAAATAACACCAAGTTTGGGAGTGAGATGAAGAAGTTAACTAATGGCATAAATGATTTAACCACTGAGTATAGGACTACATTGGAGAGTGTCGTGAAAGGACTTTAAGATGTTGTTTCACGTCTTAATGTTCTAGATTTTTTCCAAATTAATAAAGTAAGCAAAGGAAATTGTGCGATATAATTCAACCTCAACTCCTACTAATATTCGTTTCACATGTGGTCAGACCTCTCAGACTCTGAAGATTGAGGCAATTAGAACTGTTGTAAAATAAGAGCTTAAAGCTCTATTTGATACCTCTGGCTTGAGAAGACTAGGAAATATTGAGAATAATAGTGATCGTGTTCATGATATGGTCAGATTCTATACGAAGGAAGCATCTTCCACTCAGGAAGATCTTACAAAGAGGATAAATTCATATTTCTCCAAGATTTACTCCAAGAACCAGTTGATAGGTCATTTTATGTATTTGGAAAAAAATTGACTTTACCCCCAGTTACAAAAGCATTAAATGGAAAAGTCAATAAATTAAGGGACTTCACTCCTCTATTGGAAAAATTCGTGGAGAATAAGTATGAATTTGAGAAAGCAATGAAGTATGGTGGTGAGATTATTGAGGATTTCATCAAATTGTTAAAACCATACCTCCATGTACAAAGTGAATCAATTGTTTTCCCTAATCCTGCACCACTTGGACCTTCTGTATCAATTCCTACACCTCAAATGTCGGTTTCTCATGCCTTGACTTAGATTCACCCAGTTATCAAAGAACAGGTTCAACCTCCTGTGTTGTCCCAACACTAACCCAGTCTTATACCTAATGTTCTATAAGGGGTGATCCTACCTCCTCTGAGAATTTCTTCAGACCCCCAGCTTCTCAAACATCAACTCCTGTACCCTCTATTGATCCTTATGAAAAAGTAAAGGAACCTATTAACCCTCAATCGTAGTGTGGATCATTCTGTAATAGGGATATTTTCTTTCTTTTTCTCTTTTTTTGGATACATGTCATCCATTGTACTTTCTTGATTAATGGAATTTTTGTGGTCTTTCATTTCCTTCCTTTCTATTTTATCTATTAATTTATGATACTTTTTCTTTCTATGCTACTAGTTATCTATTTTATAATCCCAAAAGGGGGAGAACCGGTTAGAATTATCCTTCTCTACCTTACCTTGGATCTCACTATTCAATATGTTAATTTTCCTATTGATTCCATTACTTATTACTTTGACTCTAAACCCTATCCAGATCTTATAAATAGTCATTCATAATGTAAAATGATAAGTAGGGTGATTTCATTTCACATATAATTATTGTACTTCATAATTCCATGATTTGTGATCATCAAAAGGGGGGGAGATTTTTGGACCATAAGGGACTATTGGTTCTCCTCTCTAGTATTAGTAGTTTTAATAATCATAAATCATGTCAATTCACAAATCATGTCAATTCAAAAATCATTTCAATTAATATTAATAATATCAATTCACATTAATCATGTTTAAAAATTTCAATCATAATTATTTAAGTTTCAATATGTACAATTATGTATATCTTTGATCTCACATAGATTTGGTACATTCTGTTTACATTTATTTTGTAAGACAGTCCAAATAAAAATATAATCCAAGTATAGCAGATGGCCTACTGATTCATATGACTCACTGATGCAAACGAACTACTGATGAATATGACTCACCAGCATATACGACCTACCGATGTGTATGACTCACCAACACAGATGATCTTATGATGCATATGACTCACTGACACAGATGACCTACTAATGCAATCGACCTACTGACAATACAAGTGACCTATTGATGCACAGTTCTACCAATGCCAGAACTCACCGACAGTTAAAATGAGTCACTAATTTAATGAGTCACTGACATGTGGAAAGACCAACATAATGACACATTAATGGGTTGAGTCACCGAAAGAAGGATATAACGATAGAAGATTCACCAACTTATGTATCACCGATAGGATGACTCACTGATAGACTGAATCAATGAAAGAGGATTCACTGATAGACTGTTTAAATTTTCATTTTTTAAAATTATTTATAATAGCCATATTTGATTCATTTAATGATACTGACACATTTAATAATATTTTATAGAAATTTTATTTGGAAGTATGAGGTATGATGAACCTATGCATGTAAAAATATTAGGCTCTCTGCAGGACCTCAAGAATAAAAAAATCATTTTTAAGAGATAAGTTTTGGAAGTAATGTGGCATGCCCACATGAGAGACATACAGAAGAACATTCATGAATCTCATTCACCCACTATAAACTCATTCAAAAATAAGAACACACAGTTAAATCTCAATCAATATTTTCATCAAATTGACCAACTACTTAAGCATATCAAATAAGGATAAGAATATGCCTGCAGAACGATACTTGTACCTGGAAGCCCGAATACGACACTTTGTTTTAGTTTCAACTTCCAGAAGAGGACTCAAACCTCATCTCAGCTACATCTGCAGAGTCCATAGATTCACCTCAAGACACAAAGATCCTTCTAAATCCTTTATCATATTTATTTTCTCTGTTGTGTTCATTTTTACATACTTTATAGCAGTGTGTGTATCTGTATCTAAATCACACTTTTTCTCCTGTATAAAACTGAAGGATACAAGATATCCTTCCACTCATACCTTCTTACAACCTTTTTCTACTCCCATGGATAAGTGTAGAAGAGGAACTTGTGTGAACAGGTAGTTTGTACCCACGAAGAACTATGGTAGAGGTCTTGTGACCTGGACAGCCTGTGTGCTGTTGTGAACCCTGATCCAGGGTATGGATCAAACTGTTTGTTAATTTAAACTACTTGGTGGGAGGTGATCACCAATTGGAGAATATTAGGTCTCTTTTTGAGACTAAACCTCTCATTTAATTTCCACTATGCTTTTACTTTTAGTTTTACACTCTTTTATCACATGTTTCATAAAACTAAATTGAACTCTAATTGTTAGTCTTAGCAAGTGTTTATAACAGTATTGACTTATTAGGTTACTTTCAAAAGTTGTATTAAATATAAAACTGATATAACTGAGAACTAATAACTCTTTTGAGAAATTAATCAAACAGTAAAGCTCTTATGAATTCACTACTGGCTAACTGGTCAATTAAATTTTAAATTTGGGGGAACTTCAAATAATACCTTTTAACAGAAATTTTTATAGATACTCAATTCACCCCCTCTTAAGTATACTACTCCGAACAACACCCATTCATATGAGGAATGCATTGAACTTATTATGTGACAAGTAGGGAACGATACAGCTCATCGATGCATTGGTAGGTCTCATGAGACAAATAGATATGGGTTGGGCCAAGGCCTTTCCCATTTTTAGATATGGTATTAGCTGAGGCCTTAATCATTTTTAGATGTCTTGGTCAAGGCCTGGATGGTATGTTTTATAATTTCTGGAATATGCATTCCCCTCATTGTGTAGCTATAAATTCATAGTTCATGTGGTTATTTAACTATTATAATACCCATGATTATATTTTATTATGGAAATAATTACTCATCTTATATTCCTACCATAATGTTTTCAAGTTTATTATTTCTAAAGGCATGTGTTTTCAATTATTCACCATGCCTAATGTTTATGTTTATGATATATTCTATTGTATTGTGTACCCTTAATGAGAATATGATCTCACCCATTCTTATGTTTTATTTTTTGTCGGACATGAATAGGTATATTATGATTGACTTACAGGGATAATCTTAGTGTGGTGGATGTTCCCAATGGAACTTATTTGTTTTTTTTAATTTAAAGTTGTAATGTTGAACTTATGTATGTATCTAGATTTAAAAATCTATTAAACTATTTGTTCCTTCAGGATACGACTTTATTTTAATCATTCTAATGTAATGTAATAAGGCACTGGCTTCAGGAAATTGAGGATCAGTCTTTAGAGTTGGTATCAAAGTAAGTTTAGTAGTAAACGTGGAAACTATATTTAGAAACATTGATTAGGGAAAAACTCATAAGATAGTCTTCGAGGATAAACATATAAGAACATACAAGAATTTTGGTAAGGAATATATTATGTGTATATTTCTAGAAAATACATCAATGTCTGGATACTACAAGTGGACATGGTTATGGCACCGATGTACCTAGGATTGAAAACTATGACAAGGAGTTTTGGGCCTGACCTGGGGTATCCAGGTATATGAAAATAGTCCTTACTACGCACTTGGTTTGACACTCCTAGGGGATATTCTTAGGATAGTTTACATTTTCTTTATAAGACATTATGAAGTATTTAAATGTAAATTTTTTTTCAAATAAACCATGTTTATGATTATGGGATTAGCCATGCATAGGACTTCAATTTTTGTTAAGTATTTTTTTCTAAGTTGAGATAGTATATTATGATTCATAATCTAATTTAGTGTATGCCATTATTTATAAATGGTGCCTAGTGAAGGGAATGAAAACTGCATGAATGTACATATACCATGTAGGGATTTCCCTACTATGCAATATAATGATGTTGGATCTAGAATTGTGACTGGTGCGGAAAAACTTATAACTATACTGGTACAACTTACTCAGGTTATGAAAAATAACCTTACTTATAGGGATTATATAGATCCACAACATGTAGAAGATATGTTAGATCTCTTTATACAACAATAGCCTCCATCATTTAATGGGACTACAAACCCATTTGTAGCGGAGTAGTGGATAAGTTCCTTAGAGAAGATATTTCTCACCTTGGGAAGTAACGAAAGGGAGAACGTTGTAATGGCAGTTTATCATCTGTTGGGAGATGTTTATCAATTGTGGTCACTAATTAAAAACACAAAGTAGGATTAAGAGATAGAAAATATGGAATGTAGTGAATTTAAATAACTTTTCTTGGAGAAATACTTTCCTCATGAATATTGAGTGGATATAGAAAGGAAATTTTTGAATTTGAGTCAAAAGGAAGATGGTAATGTTGCAAAGTATGAAGCTAAATTCACAAGGTTAGAAAGGAATGTTGTGGAATATATACATAATACAAGTAGAAAGATTGATCGATTCTTTGATGGCCTAAATCCATTCCTTCGGCATGCACTGTTCTGCCAAACTTTCTCATCATACAAAGATATAGTCTCATGTTCTATCAAGAGGGAAAAGGAGTTCTCTATGTATTACGACTTTAAAGGAAAGAATGAGTAGAAGAGTGTTGCTGAAAACTCTGGAAAAGGAAATAAGGAAATGGGGAATAAGGGAAGATTTGACTTTCCACCCTGTGATAATTATGGAAGGAAACACCATGGTGCCTGCTTAAAAGGAAAAGGGTGTGCGAAAAGTGTGGACAGAAAGTCCATCAAGACGGTGTTTTCAAGGGGAAGAAATAAGCTATTAATGTTCAATTCTATAATTTTAGGGAGATGGGACACTATGCTAATGATTTTACAATGCATTAAGGAAATGTGGCTCAGAAAATCCCAAGGGATCAGGGACAATCTTAAGTGATCACAACTGCTGATATTGAATTTCATAATGACATGGTGGCAGGTACTTTAATCATTTCATAAAACTTAGCCAATGCTTTATTTGATTCTAGATCATCACAATATTTCATATCTTCCTAGTTTCCTAATAAAATTATTTGTTTCCAATTAGATTTAATAAGGGAGTAGTCAGTCAAAACTCTTAGGGGAAGTATCATTACAAAAAATTGGTATCAGGAAGTCCCCATTATTTTATATAAACATGCTTTATCTTCTGATTTTATTATTATACCCATGATTGAATTTGATATAATCTTTAGTATGGATTGGATTTCGAACCATGATGCAAAAATTTATTACAATAAGAAGGTGGTTACAATTTTTGAGGATGATGTGGAATCCCTTATCTTTAGAAAAAACATCACCATCTGATTCACATCTAGATCCACCCCCAGTAGCTCTACTGAATTCAATTATTGGGGAGGAATGGGATTCAATAACTATGCGTGAGGAAAGGAATGTTCAAATAGAATATGTACCTATTGTGAAAGAATATGTTGATGTGTTTCCATAGTATTTACTTATACATCCTCTAGAGTGGGAAATTGAGTTTTACATTGACTTAATTCCTAATTCAAGGTCCATATCAAAGACCCATTATAGAATAGACATTATATAATTAGTTGAACTAAAGAAACAACTAGAGTAATTGAGTGATAAATGATTTATTTTACCTAGATTTTCTCTATGGGGAGCTCATGTTCCTTTCACTAAAAATAAAGATAGATCTATGAGGTTGCGCATTGACTATAAAGAGATCAATTCCATAAAAATAAAGAAAAAATATCCCATACCTCGCATTGATGATTTATTTGATCAACTTCATGGAGACCTAAAAAATTTGGAGAATGATCTTTGATCTGGATATCATCAGTTTCATGTGAGGAAGGAAGATATTCCAAAGACATCACTTTGAATCAGGTATGGGCATTACTAGTTTACAATAATTCCTGTTGGACTGACTAATTCACCCTTTGTTTTCTTGGATATAATTAATAGAGTTTTCAAGGAATATATAGATGACTTTGTGGGGGTATTTATTGATGATATCTTGGTATAATCCAAAAGTTACAAAGATCGTCAAAATCAATTGATCACTATTCTGAAGACTCTTATAAGAAATGAATTATATGGGAAGTTTAGAAAGTGTGAATTTTGGCTTCAATTAGTTTCTTTTCTTGGCCACATTGTCTCTAAATATGGAATATTTTTTTATCCTATGAATAAAAAGGTTTTGCAAGAATGGCCTACTCCAATAAACATAACTGAGGTACGTAGTTTTATTGGTTTAGTAGGTTAGTATCGGTGTTTCATTCAGAACTTTTCCCGTTTATCCAACCAAATGGCCAATCTTACACATAAAGGGGTTAAGTTTGTATGGAAAAATGAATGTGAGGATTGATTCAAAGAATTGAAGAGGATATTAGTGAATGATCTGATCCTAACTCTACCACTGAGGAATGTTGGGTTTGTGATCTATAGTGATGCATCAAAGAAAGGACTTGGTTGTGTACTTATGGAGAATTATAGAGTTATTGCCTATGCATTAAGGCAATTCAGAATTCATGAACAAAACTATCCTACTCATGATCTTGAGTTAGCAGTGGTAATATTTACTCAAAAGATATGGATATATTATCTCTATGGTGAAAAATGTAAGATATATACAGATCATAAGAGTCTAAAATATATATTCTCATATAAAGAACTCAACATGAATCAAAGGTGATGGCTCTAAATACTCAAGGATTATTATTGTTCCATACACTACCACCCAGAAAAGGAAAATAAGGTCATTGATGCATTGATCAGGAAGGATCATAGATTTCTCAACAAAATGAGGATTGACAAGGATACTTTATACATGAATCTAGTGATAATGGATATGGGAATTATCAAACAAGGTGAAACATCACTACTTTTTCAAATAGTTTCCCAACCATCTTTATTAGAAATAATTAAAGCTTCATAGTCTGATGATGAGAATATTCAAAAGAAAATTAATGTTGTGAAATATGGGAAGTTGGCTGACTTCATGTGTGAAGATGGAATTCTAAAATTTGGGAAGAGGCTATGTGTTCCCTCTATACCCAAGCTAAAAAGGGAGTTATTGGATGATGCTCATAACTCAAATTTCTCTGTACACCCTAGTAGCACTAAAATTTATATATATCTAAAAGAACATTTCTGGTGGGATAACATGAAGAGGGAAATTGGTGATTATGTATCAAGATTCTTAGTCTGTCAACAAGTGAAGGAAGGACGAAAATATACTAGAGGAGTAAAGAAACCTATATTTATTCCTACATGGAAATGGGATGACATAACCATTTATTTTTTCACTGTATTTCCCAAAACTCTAAGAAATAATGATGCAATATGGGTAATTGTTGATTGACTTATGAAATATGCACATTTCCTCACTATAAGGGATGAATTTCCACTAGATTTCCTAGCAAGAATCTATATCAATGAATTTTTGAGAATTCTTAGAGCACCTCTCTCAATTTTATAGGATCATGATCCATGATTTACATTGAAATTTTGGAAAAGTATTCAGAAAGCTTTGGATACTAAGCTACGATTGAGTACTGCTTATCACCCAAAAACTGATGGGCAATCAGAAAGGATGATCTGAACCTTAGATGACATGTTGATATCATGTTCACTTGGAATTCAAGGTATGTGGGATCAATATTTTCCTTTAGTGGAGTTTTCCTACAATAATAGTTTCCATTCAAGTATTAAAATGGCACCATATGAATCATTCTACGGAAAGAGATATCATACAACAACTTGTTGGGATGAATTTGGAGAAAGGAATTTTGTTGTCCCAGAGCTTGTGGAGGAAACAACAGCGAAGGTAAAGACTATTCAAGGCCATATCAAACAAGCTCAAAGTAGAAAAAAAAAGCTATGTTGATATTCAAAGTAATTATTTGGAGTTTCAAGTGGGAGATCATGTTTTCATAAAAGTATATCCATGGAAGGGTATTATAATATTTGGGAAGATAGGGAAACTTATCCCTAGGTAAATAGGCCCTTTTGAAATTCTAGAGAGAATTAGAGCTATTTCATATCATTTGGATATGCCACCTAGCATGTCTAAAGTAAACAATGTGTTCCATGTCTCATTTCTGAGAAAGTACATTCCAGACACAATGCATGTCATCACATTAGAAGGTATATAATTGGAACCTTACCTATCTTACTATGAAGAACCTATCCGGATTCTGGACACTAAAGAACAAGTGTTGAGGAATCGGATGAATCTACTGGTAAAGACACTTTGGAAAAATTATAAAATTGAAGAGGCAACATGGGAGCCTGAGGAGTTTATGATGAAGAACTACCCAAATCTTTTTGTGAGGTATCATTCTCATAACTTCGAGAATGAAACTTTCATAAGGAGGGGATAACGTAACACCCCAATATTTTGAAAATAAATTTAAAATTTAATGCATGAAACACTAATTCTCTAAAAAACACCACTTTTTTATAACCTATTCAGTAAACATAATTTTTCCACCTCTCTTATTTGAATTTTGAAAAAATGGCATACACAGTTGCATTCAGTAAGATATTTAGAGTTTGATAAGACAAACATAATTTTTTTTCAATAGTAACATACCATTATGAATAGTAAATGACCCTTATGAATAGTAAATCATATTATTATTTTATTATCATAATTTTATAAGATAAATAGATCTTGATTAATTTTTCAAGGTGATATAAAATGAATTATAGTTATAAATTTTTTTTGATGAATAAATTAAGAATTTATTTAAAAATTAAATTAGTAATATTTAGAAAATTATTTTCAAAAAATTGAGTTCATTTTTTAATTATACACATTGAAAAATGTTTAGGGATAATTTTTTTGATTTTTATGAAATACTCAAATTTTTTATGAAAAGTAAAATACGATAATTTACCATATATATACATTATCAGTTAAATTCACTATTCCTAGAATCATAGATGATGTAATAACACTTGTTTCAAACTCACATGAACATATTACTATTATTGGTCACAATAATCAATACTATTGGTTGTATTTGGAAAAATAATAAAATAATGTGTAAAATAATGGGAAACCCCTCCTCTCCTCCACTATAAAAACCCTGCCTCACTCCCTCTTATCTTCACTCCTCTAAAGCCTTGTTACTTTTATAAATTATACTCAAGTAACTACCAAGATTATCACCCATTTCTATCATCCCTTGGTCTCATAAAAATATCAAAACCTCTCCCCTAAAGAGGCTCTCGAGGAAGATTACTTCAAGATGTAAATTTCTCTTTTCATTTCTTTTATTTCAAGCTCTTTTCTTTTATTTTTTTCCTCGCTTCATTTAATAAACATGTTGTGATGACTCCAATAACTTACATGTACTAGAATGTTTCTATGATAGTGGAATTATTCTTCATCATCTCTCCTTTCCCCTTATTTTATACTAGAAATGAAAACACCATCCGAGATGTGTTAATTTATCACATTCAAGGATGACGGGTTTTAAATTTCTATTACCATCATCAATTATGGTCATGAAACATTTTTTTGTTACTAAAAAAGACTATAATATAGGTATTATAACTTATTTAAGGTTCTGGAAACCTTTTTTACACATGATATTAATTTATAAATCAAAATGAGTTCATTTTGATCAAAACCCACCAATTAAACCAAACAATTATCATTAAAGTTTTATATAATGATTCATCTTCACTCCCAATAACAAAAATAATTTTATAACCATGTAATATAATTTTTTTCACTAACAAAATATAACTTTTATTCTGGAAAATCATTCTCATTCTACACATTTATCTATACATGAATATAAGTAAATCGATCATGAAAACCAAGGATGAAAACGCTCCCAAACAGTGAAATTGAATCACTTAACCCATCAAAAGGCCATGAATTAACCTAATATGGTTATAATAAATAAATTAAATACAGAGGAGGTTCTGGAATAATTAATTTATGAGCCTAAATTTGATTATTCAGGTCTTTATGATCAAGTGAGGAACACCTTCAGACTTAAGGTAAGGGTTTTCCACCCGAACATCCATTTTCATTCGGGTTACTTTTATTATCTACTTATCTAAATTAAATTATTAATCATTAATATATACTTCTCATAATTTTTTTTTGAATTTTATATATATGTGTACAAACCATAACACTACCTTTATTTATGGTGAATTTTATTTTTTAAAAGGATCTTTCAAAAATTCTTCCTGAAATACAAGCCCAACTTAAGGGAATTTCTCAAATTCTTACCTATTTTCAAGGTCACTATATAATATATTTTTAGAAACCATTATCTTTATAAAATAAATCATTTTATTATTAAAATTATATCTTACCTCATTTCTGGTTTTATATAAATACTTTTCCAAAATAACTCTTCTTTTCAAAGTAAAAGAGTATTTATCTCAAGAATTAATCGATGATTTTATAAGAGTATCTCCATATGTTTCAACACTCATATTGATTATTATGTATTATTGGGATTAATGTTTATGATATCATCTACCATATTTAATACAAAGGTTTATGATTAGTTTTACTTTCTATGTTCTATCTTAGAACCATTCACCAAATTACTTTCAATGGTTAGTGTTTCTGCTTAATGTTTGGGGAAAGTTATTTATGTTTCATATGTTAGTTTCAATATGAATGTATATGTTGTTTATATTTATCCCTATTAATATTAAGAATTCATTGGACTTATTATTTGATGGTTGGGTCCTGCTATATCCCCTAGATGCATTGGTAGGTCTCATGAGACAAATAGATATGGACTTAGTCGAGGCCTTTCCCATTTTTAGATATGGTTTTGGCCGATGCCTTAATCATTTTTAGATATCCTAGTTGAGGCCTTGATGGTATGTTTTATAATGTCTGATATATGAATTTATCTCATTATGAATCTAAAAATTCATAGTTCATGTGATTATTATACTAGTAGAATACCAATGATTATGTTTTATTATGGAAATAATTACTCAGATCATATTCCTACCATAATGTGTTCATGATTATTATTTTTGAAGGCATGTGTTTTCAATTATTCACCATGCCTAATGCTTTTGTTTATTATATCTCATGTTGTATCTCGTACCCTTAATAAGCATCTGAATTCACCCCTTATTATGTTTCATTTTTTCCAAGACATCAAGTGATATTTTATGATTGACTTTCAGGGATAATCTTAGAGTGGTGTATGTTCCCAATGGAAATTATTTGTTGTTTTTCATTTAAAGTTGTAATTTTGAACTTTTGTATGTATTTATCTTTCCAAATCTACTAAATTATTCATTCATTTTTGATAATACATTCTTTTAATCATGTCAATGTAATGTAATAAGGCACCGGGTCTGGGAAACTAGGGTTGGGTATTTACATCACTGACTAGATTCTCCTTTAAATAATAGAAAAAATTATACCATGAGTCACTTTACACAAATTACTATCCCTTTATATTCAATGTTTTCATAGGGGTCATAATACAGGATAAGTCAGGTATGAACTTCCTATAATAACCAGCAAGATCGAGGAAACTCTGCACCTCTAAAACATTCATGGGGCATAACCAAGAAACCACAACCTCAATATTTGAAAGATATTTGGATACTCTATGATGATAAATTAAAAGCCCCTAATAAATGGAGCTCATGATCCTTGAAATCACACTTCAATATATTTCTAAATAGTTGATTAAACTAAAGAACCCTCAACACTATTTGTAGATTCTTTGCGTGATATTTTTCAAATGATGAAAACATAGGGATTCCATAGATAAAGACCACCAAAAACTAGTATAGAAACTTATGGAATACTATATTCATCAACCCCATGAACACGATTGGATAATTTATTACACTGACTAGCATCAAAACAAACTTACAATTCCCATAATGAAATCTAAAAGTTTTCTTCTGGATATCCTCATCCTTTACTCACATCTGATGAAACCCATACCACAAATTGATCTTTGAGAACCATCTTTCTCCCTTCAACTGATTGAATAATTCTTCAATAAACATTATAGGGTATAATTTTTTCAACATCATGTGATTTAAATAATAATAATAATAATAGACACACAACCATATACTTTTATTTTCCTTCTTTATAAAGATAATCAGAGCTCCCTAAGGTGACACACTAGGCCGGATGAATCCTCTCTATAAGAGATCATAAATCTAATCTTTCGTCTCTAGAAACTTATAAGGGGTCCTCTAATTCTGAGACATTGATATCAAAGAACACCTAGTTACAGCTCTATCCTATACTCGATCTCTTATCAAAGTGTTGGAATCAATGCTAATTTGGGGAAAACATTGGGGTACTCTTTAACAACCCTAGGAAACACCACTGACTAATCATCTCTAAAACTCAACATTCACCTGACCAATAAAAAAGATAAAGTCCTATCATGTAAATAGACCATTTTAAGATCTCCTTCACCAACGAACATTTTCTATTCTCTATCAGCATTTTAGAATATGATGTGCCTACTAAAGCAATCCATGATATCCTAAACTAAATATAGCATATCCATAGCAAGGATTGTTTTGTATGGTTTTATACATAAAAATAGAAAATATATCCAAACTTAGGGCTTCCTTATCACCAATTCACAATCTCTCCACACGTCGTATAATCTATCTTAGCATCTAACTAGAGTATTCAATTCCAATGGCACCATAATCCTCTCTACCTCAAGTCCCAAAACATGAACTAGATCTGGTGAAACAAAAGACTGCATAGTTCTAGAATCAATCAAGGCATAAACCCAAGTATAAAATAGGTAGATAGTACCTCATATGATATTTGGATTACCTTGAACTGGTAGTACTAAAGCATTCATCTGAGTACATCCTTCTCTATAACCTCTTAGTTCCTTATAGTGACCACCTCCATAGTCACACCCTTTATATTGTCCTAAAAATGAGGTATATCAAGGGTTTATCCTCTTCCTTCCCCATCCTCTATCTACTGATCATAAGATAGGATTCTATATATAATGACCTAAACTTTTTAATTATATCTATTTCCTAAATTTGTGTGTTATTTTATTTTATACTCAACAAAACTATATCCTTTAATTAATGAAGTGAGTATAATTAGATGAGACTATTGGCTTTCGACTGTTATATGGCCATTGGAAATATGACTGTTGGAAACTAAATTATTAAGGTTAAAATTATTTTTTATAAATTCAAATGATCTTGTTTAATTAATACAGAAATAAGAGTCGATGGCATTATCCAGTAGACCCAGGCCATATGAAGCTCATCTGTCGGAGCTTGGGAAGGAGGTAGCATCACTGGGCTTTTCTCTGGACCAAGACCAAGTCGAACTTCAACATGTGAAGCTTGAACTAAATCGATTAAGGGAGAAGTTCAAGCTAATAGAAATCACCACTCAAGAAATGTTCTCTGAGCCACCCTAAGATTCTATCACCATAGCACGCCTTACACTTAGGTCCTATGCAGGAGTTATAAGAGGCTATGTAATGAAGCCTTAGTTACTTTCTGTGATCCTTTTTTATAAATAAAATTTTTACTTCTTATTATGGTAAAATTTGTGAATTTCAATTGTCTGGATAAATATATGATGAATTTATAGAAGTTTCATATTACTGTTGTATTTTAGAAAAAGGGGGTATATTAAAATATTTTTGTATTATTTAAATAATTAACAATGTGAATTGATTTTAAAAAAATGTCCTTCAATGGTTGTGTTTAGTAAGAAATTTAGAGATATGTAAGATCAAATTAATTTTTTTGTGAATAGTAAAGTATTAATATTAACATACCCGTATGAATAGTAATGAATAGTAAATCGACCAAAAAAATATAAACTTCACCCATGAATGTATAAATACATTTTAGACATCTTAAAAGTGAAAAAACAATCATAGTTTAAGTTTTGGTATTTTTATATGTCATAAATATTTTATTTACAATTTTATAATTGATTTAATAATTTAAAATGGAAATTTATATTCATAAAATTTAATCATAAATTTTTACTTTATTGTCTTATAGTTATATGATAATTTTATGGGACCTTGGTTACTTTATTAAGGTGTTACAAAATGAGTTGTAGTTTTAAAGTTGTATTTTTGAATAAAAAATGATTTTATTTAAAAATTAAATTAAAAATATTAGAAATTTTTTTTCATAAAATGGAGTTCATTTTTGAAATCAGAGCATCGATTTTAGGTTAGAGTGAATTTTTTGGATTTTTCTAAAACAATTGATTTTTCGGTGAATAGTAAAAATATAGTTTTGAGTTTCAGGTGTTTAATGACATCATTAATGATGTAATCATGATGAAAATAATCAGATTGAATTTTTAATATTAATATATGTTATTAGGTGTCCCAAGTGGCCAATACCATGAGAAAATACCATGGGAAAGCCCATGGTTTTGCAAATACCACTGATGAGGTGTCCCTTGGAAATTAATAATTTATTCCCTCATTTTTCCTATAAATACCAAGACATTCCCTTATTATTTTAATTTAAAAATCCTCCTCAACAATTATCTGGTCTTTCTACCTCCCTAGGAGTCCTCCCAAGGTTCCCTCAAGCCTCTCAAGGTCCCGACCTTCAAGATTTTGAAGTTACTCTTCAAGGTAAGGGAACTTTTTGCCCTCCTCTTTTAAGTCATGACTTTATTTATATTATGTGTGATAGTTCCATTTTATTATTTGGGTATTGTTCTTATATATATTTACTATTTTCCATTTCATGTCTAAATGATGATATACCCTTTCCTCTCTCATCAATTGATTTTCTGAATTTTTAAGTGACGTCGTTAGGCTACCGAATTTTCGTACAAGAAATCACATATTCTCTTTTCTTTCAAGTTTCCTTTTCATGTGGTATGTAATTATAATATCCATAACAGGTTCTTATCTCCATGTTATTATTCCTTTATACTCTATTATGAATTATTTATGAGTGTGTTACCCTTGTAACCTCTATTTTTAATGTTTTCTAAAAGGATGTTATGTAGTCGTTCTGCTGTAGAATTTTTATCTCAAAATTCCTCTCTCTTTCTCTCAAGAAATTATCTTGTTTAATTTATGTGAATACCCTGACCTATTTAATTTCTATGGGTTTTCATAAATATAAAAAAATTATATATTATATTCTAGAATTTATATATATATAACCATCACTCCCTTTCTATGGGTTTTAAATGACATAATGATCTTATTTTTAAGCACTTTTAAAACATCACGATTTAGAAGTGAAACCCATTAATATTACTCTCTATGGGTTATTTATGAAATGTATGATTATGATCTATGTGGATCACATGAAAATAAATACATATTAATGGTGTACCCTGATATTACTCCAATGCATTTGGTAAATAATTTAATCTCTAGAGATGACAAGTTTCACGATACCTTGGTGAATAACCTTGGTAATTTTAATGACACCTTGGGGATGATCCTTGATGATATGTTCATGAATGTCTAAATTAAATGTTCTAGCCACATATTCATGTTATGGTTCAAGTTATTTTAATTATGAAATACCTCTACTTCCATTTCTCATGTCTTTATGAGTTTATCAAGTTCTTATTGATTTCACAAGTAAATTGATTCCCTTGTTTTCCTTACTGGGCCTTCTACTCACCCTTTTCTTTGATGTATGTATCCAGGTTATGAGATTTAGTAATGGTACTTAGGATGAACCTATGATGAAGCCTTAAAAGTGTTTTAGAAGTATTTTTTTATGATGTTTTCATGTGTTATGTTCCTGATTTCTAAGACACTAGACTTTAAATATCCTCTGTATGTAAAATGTAATGAAAAGTTATGTAATAAAAAGGCGGTATGCCATAGTTGGTATCATAGAACACGAGCCTCAGCCCAGTTGGTGAGGTATCCTTAAGTGCATCCATGAGACCTAGTTTCGAATCCAGGTAGAGGCATATTTACGGGTTACTGTAGTAGTACTGTAGTAGGTACTGTAGCAGTAATGTAGTAGAACTATACATTGTGTGGTACTGTAGCAGAATGTACACTGTACAAGTACTGTAGCAGACTGTACACTGTGCGGGTACTATAGCAGGAAATGTATCAGTTACTGTAGCAGGTACTATTCGGTATTGTAGTAGCTGTAACTATTCACCTTGGGCCACCAGTTTGGTTTTGGAGTCCTTAAGTCATTCGGGCCACCCGTGCCTTTGGGTCAGTAGGGCTTTCGGGCCACCTTTAAGGCCTTTGGACCTCCTCAAGGCCTTCGGTCCACATGGATTTTCCCCAGACATACTCTAAAAAAAGTGAGCATCCCCAGAAAAGGATTCAGAGCAGGTGCACTCGCCAGAGTAGAGCCAAATGGATTTTTCAGAATGAGAGGGTATGGCTATTCCATCGGGACCAACATGTTCTTGCACGAGAAGCCCAACCAGATGGTCATGCAAAGGTGGAGAGATACTAACATGATGCAGATGCTAGGGAGGGGCGGTTCCTTGTAGATATTCTGGTTGAATTCCCTAAGACCTTCAGGTCATGTAATATTCTAAGCCTACAGGCCATGTAATATCTGAGCCTACGGGCCTTCTAAGGGTTCCCCCTCATCCCTTGAAAGGGGGGTTATCAAAAATTAATAAAAATGAAGGACTTCGGGCCATTCAGGAATAGTTGGTATCAAAGTAAGGTTTAGTTATTTATATAAATTAGGCTATGAAAAATTTAGGAAGAATCCTATATAAAAGTTTAAATATAAGAAAAATTCATTGTATTTTAGTGAGTATTGTGTAAGTGGTTTATCAACCAAATACATCCCTGTCTAGATACGAGCAGGTAGAGGCGGCTCTGGCACATATGTACATAGGGGTAAAACCCAAAAACACTACTTTGAGCTAGACTCAAATGGTAACTGGTGCACGACAACAGGCCTTGCTGCACTCTTGGTTACAACATGCCCGAGGGATATGATTGGTCAATCGTAAGCTTCTTATTAATCATTATGAAGGAATTATAGAGAAATGTAATTGTTTAAGCATGAAGTTTTAATACATAAAATTCCTTATAGTTAAAATATTCGTAAATAAAATAATTTTCTCACTAAGTTTTTATTCTTTTAGAAATGGTGGAAAATATGAGGAACCATACAAATGTTGACCATAATAGACCATGCACTGACAGCCCTCTGATGGAATTCGAAATGGAAACTTTCAAGAGAATGATGAACCAACTGATTCAAGTTATGGGAAATAACTTGAATAAAGCTGAGAGACTGATCTCACCACTAAGGGAACAACTTTATGTTGAATCCTTTATGTTTCAATGGCCACCAACCTTCAGTGGATCTACCGACCCATTGATTGCTGAATAGTGGATCAGCTCTATCAAGAAGATCTTTTCTGTGCTCTGATGTTCTGAACAAGAGAAGGTTACCCTGGCTATCTATCTCTTAGAGGGAGAAGTTGATTAGTGGTGGGAAATCATTAAAAACACAAGGCCAAGAGTGTAAGTTTAAGCTGTGGAGTGGGAAGATTTTAGAGGGATATTCTCCAACAAGTATTTCCCTTGATCGATGAGAACAAGAATAGAGAAGTAGTTTCTCAAGGTGAACTAGAAAGAGAATGAATCTGTGGGAAGCTATGAGATGAACTACACAAGGCTTTCATGTTACACCTCTAGCTTTGTCATGGATCCAAATGGTAAGGTTAATAGATTCTTTGGTGGACCGATACCTCATCTGCAGAAGAATCTTTCCAACCAAGACTATGATATCTATGAGGAGATCATTCAGAGTGTGATGAAAGTCGATCTGGGGTTTGGTGAGACACATTGGTCTCATAAATCTAATGAAAAGAAGAGATCGATGGAGACCATCTTAGGGAGTACCTTTGATCAGGGGAGGGGAGGAAAGCAAGTGCAACGTTCCACATGTAATAAATGTGGGGAGAAGCATTCGGGGAACAGCCTGCTCGGGAGCGGGAAATGATACAAGTGTGGAATAGAATTCCATATTGTGATGAATTGTTGTAGTGAGGTGAAACCTCAACTTCCAAACACTAAAGTCAATGGGAATATGGTCTAGGCCCTACCTGATTTCCAATTCTTTAAGTTTGGACAACTTGGGAACTTTTCCAATCACTGTCCAAATCTAAGGGCTGTGGAGGGGAACCACCACCAGCCTCAGCAAAGGCCAAGGGAGCAAGGTCATTCTTTTTCAGTCACGACAACTAAATTTTAATCTCCAAATTATGTGGTATCAGGTACTATTGTTGTTCTCTCAAATCTAGCAAGTGCTTTGTTTGATTATCGTTCTACGCATTTCTTTATTTCCTCCAAGTTTTCAAAGAATTTAGAATCAACCCCTGATTTTCTAAAAGTAGAGTTATCAGTCAAGACTCCTAGTGGTATTATCCAAACATCTTCAGTGTTTAGAAACTCTAGTATTTACTTTAGTGAGCACAATATTATTGAAAATCAAGTAGTCATTCCCATGATGGAATTAGACATTATACTAGGTATGGACTGGTTCTCAAAGTATAAGGCTAATATAAAATGCATAAGTAATGAAATATCAGTAGTCTTGAATAGAGAACCTACATTTATCTTTCAAGGAGAGATATCTCAACCTGATATTTGTCTAGAAGAAACCCCTATATCCTTCTTTATAGAGGTGATCGGTGAAGAAGAAGAAGGAGATGAGATTTTGAGGATATAAAATGTCCCCATCATCCAGTAGTACATTGATGTATTTCCTGAGAAGTTACCCAGACCTCACCCAGAAAAAGAGGTAGATTTATCCATTGAACTCATACCTGGATCTCATCAGATACCAAAGACCCTATATAGGATGGAAAATGTGGAGCTGGAGTAATTAAAGAAACAACTCCAAGATCCTTTGGAGAAGGGGTTTATCCGACCGAGTGTGTCTCCTTGGGGAGAACCTATTCTCTTTTTGAAGAAGAAGGATGGATCAATGCATCTATGCATTGATTATAGAGAACTTAATGGGATCACAGTAAATAAAAAATACCCTCTTCCAAGAAGTGATAACTTGTTTGAACAACTTTGTGGGGCTCAATTCTTCTCTAAGATTGACCTTCATTCTGGTTATCATTAATTGAGGGTGAAGAAAGAAGATATTCCAAAAATTGACTTCTGATCAAGATATAGGTATTATGAGTTTGTTTTTATTCCCTACGGACTAACTAATGCACGTGCGATATTTATGGATTTGATGAATAGAGTCTTTAAGGACTACTTTCATAACTTTGTGGTAGTTTTTATTGATGATATTCTATTATATTCTGAAACTCATGAGGAGCATGAGGATAATCTAAGGGTTATTTTGAAAACTCTGTGGAAGGAGAGGCTTTTTGGAAAGTTCAGAAAATGTGAATTATTGTTACAACAGGTTGATTTCTTGGGGCACATTGTTACCAATGAAGGAATCATTGTTGACCCTGTAAAGACAAAATTTGTAGAGGAGTGGCCTCATCCTACAACAATAACTGAGATTTGTAGTTTCCCTGTTTTAGCGAGATATTATAGTAGGTTTGTTAAAAACTTTTCAAGACTTTATAATCCATTAATCAAGTTAACTCGAAAAGGGTTCAAGTTCATTTGGACAAAGGACTGTGAGGAATGTTTCCAAGAGCTGAAGAAGAGATTGGTTACTAAACCTGTGTAAACTCTGCACTCAAGTAGAGAAGAATTTGTTATTTTAAGTGATGTGTCTTTGAAAGGGCTTGGATGCGTCCTCATGAAAAATGAAAAAGTCATTGCTTATGCATCTCGATAGATAAATACTCATGAGCAGAACTATCCTACGCATGATCTACAGATGGTTCTAGTTGTTTTTACACTGAAGATATGGAGGCACTATCTTTATGGGGAGAAATGTGATATATACACAGACCATCAAAGTTTGAAGTATATTTTCAAACAAAATGAATTGAACATGAGACAAAGGATATGGTTGGAACTTATCAAAGACTATGATTGCTCAATTCATTATCATCCTAGAAGAGAAAACAAAGTCTTTGATGCATTAAGTAGGAAAGACCCAGTTGTTCTTTCCATGATGAGGATTCAAAGAGATCCTTTGATCAATGACCTAGTAAAAATTGACATGGGAATTATAAGTGAAGGTACATCATAAACCCTAACTGAAATGGTTTCTCAACCATAATTACTAGAGAAGATCAAGAAAGCTCATAAAAAAAGATCCTTTGTTACAGAAGAAGTTTGAGGCTATGAAAGATGGGAAGCTTCCTGAGTTCAATATTGATCAAGAAGGTGTACTGAAATTTCATCCAAGACTATGTGTTTCATCTATTCCATAAATAAATAAGGAGCTGATGGATGAATCTCATAGCTTTACTTTATCTATACATCCTGAAAGCACAAAAATGAATAGGGAGCTTCGTGATATTTATTGGTGGGATAATATGAAAAGGGAGATTTCTGACTACAATTCAAGGTACCTAGTATGTCAACAAGTTAAGGTGGAGCAACAACTTCCTAAATGTGTATTGCAACCACTACTTATACCAACATGGAAGTGGGACAATATCACTAGGGACTTCACCACTAGTCTCCCAAGAACTTCCAAAGGAAATAATGTGATATGGGTTATTGTGGACTGTCTCACCAAGACTGTCCATTTTATCTCTATCCGAGAAGATTTATCTTTTGATTAACTTTCCATGATTTACATGAAGGAAGTGGTAAGGATGTATAGAGTTCCACTTTCTATCGTATCTGATCATGATCCAAGGTTCACATCAAAATTTTGGAGAATTCTTCAACATGCTATGAGCACTTAATTGAATTTCAGTATAGCCTATCACCCCCAAACTGATGGACAATCTGAAAGGACCATTCAAACACTCTAGAACATGTTGAGAACATGCTCAATGTAATTTAAAGGTGGATAAGATCAAAATCTCCCATTAGTTGAGTTCTCTTACAACAACTACTTCCACTTGAGCATTCAAATGGAACACTATGAAGCTCTATCTGGGAAGCGATGTAGAACTCCTACTTTTTGGGATGAAGCTGGTGATAGAAAGCTTATTGGTTCTGATCTTGTGCAAGAGATGATAGAAAAATTCCATGCCATCCAGAAACACATTAAGGCTGCTCAGAGTCGGTAGAAGAGCTATGCCGACAACCGTCGAAGGGACTTTGAGTTTGATGTTGGTGACAAATTCTTCTTTCGAATTTCACCTTGGAAGAGAATCACGTGGTTTTGGAAGAAAGGGAATCTCATCCCTAGGTACATTGGCCCCTATGAAATCCTTGATCGTGTAGGAGCAGTGGCCTATCGGCTTGCACTTCCTCCAAATCTAGCACAATTTCATGATGTCTTCCACATATCCTCTTGAGGAAGTACATACCTGACCCTTAACATGTACTAAATCCGGAGGTGGTACAATTGAAACATGATCTCTCTTATGAGGAGCAGTCGATGGAGATCTTGGATCGTAAAGACAAGGTTATATGCAACAAGACTACTCACCTTGTTAAGGTGTTGTGGAGGAACCACAAATGTGAAGAAGCCATGTGGGAACCAGAGGAGTCTATGAGGAAGAAGTACCCACACCTTTTCTCTTCTTAGGGTATGAGTTAAAATTTCGAGGATTAAATTTATTAAGCAGGGAAGAATGTAACGACCTGAACTTTTTAATAATATTTATATCCTAAATTTATGTGTTATTTTATTTTATACTCAACAAAACTATATTCTTTAATTAATGAAGTGATTATAATAAAGGAGACTATTGGGTTTCGACTGTTATATGGCCATTGGTCAATATGACCGTTGGAAATTAAATTCATAACGTTACAATTATTGTTTAAAAATTCAAATGATCTTGGATAATTAATACAGAAAGAAGAGTTAATGGAATCATCTAGTAGACTTGGGCCATATGAATCCCATTTGTCGGAGCTTGGTAAGGAGGTAGCATCACTAAGATTTTCTCTGGACCAAGCTCAAGCTGAACTTCAACATGTGAAGCTTGAACGAAATCGCTTAAGGGAGAAGTTCAAGCAGATAGAAATCACCACTTTGGAAATTTTTTCTAAGCCAACCCAAGATTCTATCACCATAGCACACCTCACACTTAGGTCCTATGTAGGTATTATAAGGGGAAATATAACTAAGCCTTAGTTACTTTCTGTAATCCTTTTTTATAAATAAAATTTTTACTTCTTATTATGGTAAAATTTGTGAATTTAAAATGTCTGGATAAATATAGGATGAATTTATAGAAGTTCTATATTATTGTTAAATTTTGGAAAAAATGGGTATATTAAAATATTATTTTATTCTTTAAATAATTAACAATTTGAATTGATTTTCAAAAAAATGGTCTTCTACAGTTGCGTTTAGTAAGAAATTTAGAGGCTAATAAGATCAACTTAATTTTTTTGTGAATAGTAAAGTATGAATAGTAACATACCCGTATGAATAGTAATGAATAGTAAATTAACCAAAAAAATATAAACTTCACCCATGAATGTATAAATACATTTTAGACATCTTAAAAGTGAAAAACAATTATAGTTTAAATTTTGGTATATTTGTATGTCATAGATATTTTATTTACAATTTTATAATTAATTTAATAATTAAAAATGGAAATTTATTTTCATGAAATTTAATCATAAATTGTTACTTTATTGTCTTATGGTTATACGATAATTTTATGGGACCTTGATTACTTTCTTAAGGTGTCACAAAATGAGTTGTAGTTTTAAAGTTGTATTTTTTGAATAAATAATGATTTTATTTAAAAATTAAATTGAAAATAAATATAAAATTATTTTTATAAAATGGAGTTCATTTTTTGAATTCAGAGCATCGATTTTGGGTTAGAGTGAATTTTTAGGATTTTTCTGAAACAGTTGATTTTTCGGTGAATAGTAAAAATACAGTTTTGAGTTTCCGGTGTTTAATGACATCATTGATGATGTAATCATGATGTAAATAATCTGGTCGACTTGTGAATAGTAATATATGTTATGAGTTGTCCCGAGTGGCCAATACCATGGTAAATCCCATGGTTTTTCAAATACCACTGATGAGGTGTCCCTTAGAAATTAATAATTTATTCCCTCACTTTTCCTATAAATACCAAGCTATTGCCTCATTATTTTCATTCCAAAACATTTCTCAATGAATCTCTGGTCCTTCTACCTCCCAGGGATTCCTTCCAAGGTTCCCTCAAGCCACTCAAGGTCCCTACCTTCAAGCTTTTGAATTTACTCTTTAAGGTAAGGGAACTTTTCACCATCCTCTTTTAAGTCATTACATCATTTATGTTATGTCTTATAGTTCCATTTTCTTATGTGGGGGCTTGTTATTCTATATATTTACTACTTTATATTTCATTTATAAATAATGATAGACCCTTTACTCTCTCATCAATTGATTTTCTGAATTTGTAAGTGACGTCGTTAGGTTGCCGACTTTTTGTAAAAGAAATCGCATCTTCTCTTTTCTTTCAAGTTTCCTTTTCATGTGGTATGTCATTATAATATCCATACCATGTTCTTATCTCCATGTTATTATGCATTTATACTTTATTATTAATTATTTATGAGTGGGTTACCCTTCTACCCTCTCTTTTTAATGTTTTCTAAAAGGATGTTATGTAGCCATTATGCTACAGAATTTTCATCTCAAAATTTATCTCTCTTTCTCTTAAGAAATTATCTTGAATAATTTATGTGAATACCCAGACCTATTTCATTTCTATGGGTGTTAATAAATACAAAAAAATGATATATTTTATTCTATAATGTATATATATATAACCCTCACTCCTTTTACATGGGTTATAAATGACATAATGATCTTATTTTTAAGCACTTTTAAAACATCACGATTTAGAAGTGAAACCCATTAATTTTACTCTCTATGGGTTATTTATGAAATGTATGGTTATGAAATATGTGGATCACATGAATATAAAGACATATTAATGGTCCTCCCTAATAGGGCTACAATACATTGGGTAAATAATTTAATCTCTCGAGATAACTAGTTTCATGATACCTTGGTGAATAACCATGGTGATTTTTATGACAGCTTGGGGATGAACCTTGGTGGTATGTTCGTGAATGTATAAATTAAATATTGTAGCCACATATTCATGTTATGGTTCACGTTATTTTCATTATGAAATGCATATACTTCCATTTCTAATGTCTTTATGTTTTTATCAAGTAATTATTGATTTCACAAGTAAACTGATTCCCTTGTTTTCCTTACTAGGCCTTTTGCTCAACCTTTCCTTTGATGTATGTATCCAGGTTATGAGGATCAGTAATTATACTTAGGATGAACCTATGATGAATCCTTACAAGTGTTTTAGAAGTATTTTGTATGATGTTTTCATTTATTATGTTCCTGATTTCCTAGACACTAGACTTTAAAGATCTTATATGTGTAAAATGTCACTACTGGAAATACAGTCTTTCCCAACGGTTCTGAACCGTTGGGAAAGGCTGCAGAACCGTTGGTATATGTTATACCAATGGTTCTGCAAACTGTAGGGAATTAAGACATTGGGAAATATTTTCCAAATGGTTTACTTTGAACCGCTGTTATAGGGTGGGGAAAGCCTAACCAATCCCAACTGTTGTGCCAAACCGTTGGGATAGTTTTTTCCAACGGTTTGGCTTGAACCGTTGGGAAATCCCAAGGATTCTCCTCTTTCCCAAAGGTTTATAAACCATTGGGAAAGGTTTTTTACCAACTGTTCATTGAACTGTTGGTAAAAAATTAATCAAATATGTTATGCCAATGGTTTGAAACCGTTGGCATAGCCTATGCTGTGAAAATTGCACAGTAGCCTGCAATTTTCACAACAGCTCTGAAATTTGGACAGCAGGCCTCATTTTGTGCATTCCCTCTCATTTTAAATCCAATTATTGTACCTATAATAAACTAATACATACATATACAATTATTGTACCTACAATAACCAACTAACACATACATATAGAGAAAACATTCATACACATTTAACATATAATGCATCCTGGAACTATACACATCCATAATTAAATTAGAATCCATAACATAATTATAAACATACATAATTCATTTAGAATTCAATTTAAAATTTAGATGACAATTATATGTGGAATCTGGAATTCAATTCATAATTTGATCGGTTTTTTGTATACCATATATTTTTACCTGAAATAATGTCCATGTTAAACAAAATACATACACCTGGAGTGATACCAGCCATTCCATGCCTCATATTGAGGCGAGGTTAACTCTTACACATCACAAATGACCCATGGATCGTTGTCCTAAAGTATCAACATATTCTGAAAGCGTTTTCTCAGTTTTCCATATGTCAGTTGATGTTTTTCACTTAAAATGATGTCATTTTGAAACAAAAGACAGACACTTTGAGTGGTGATGGCCACACCGCATCTCATATTGAGGCAGAGTTGATTCGTACACGTCACATATGACCCATGGATCGTTCTCCTAAAGTTTCAACAGAAACCGAATGTGTTTGTTCGGTTTTCCGTATGTACTTAAAATGTTGTCCATTTTAAACAAAAGAGATACACTTAGACTGATCCTGGCCACACCATGACTCAGATTGAGCCCAAGTTGGCTCTTACATGTCACATATCACCCATGGATCGTTGTGATAAATTATCAACACATTCCGAATGTGTTTCGTTGGTTTTCCATATTCCATTTGTTCTTTTCACTTATAATCTTGTCCATTTTAAACAAAAGAGACACAGTTAGAGTGGTGTTGGCCACACCACACCTCGGATTGAGGTGGGGTTGACTCATACACGTTACATATGACCCATGGATCATTGTGATAAAGTATCTACACAATCTGAATGTGTTTGGTCAGTTTTTCGTATTCCAGTTGATGTTTTTCACTTAAAATGATGTCCTTTTGAAACAAAAGATAGAAACTTTGAGTGGTTTCAGCCACACCGCATCTCAAATTGAGGCGGGGTTGATTCTTACACATCACATATGACCCATGTATTGTTATCCTAAAGTTTCAACGGAAACCGAATGTGTTTGGTCGGTTTTCCGTATGTACTTAAAATGTTTTCCATTTTAAACAAAAGGGAGCCACTTAGAGTGATCCCGGCCACACCGTGCCTCTAATTGTGCCCGGGTTAACTCGTACAAATCCCATATGACCCATGGATCACTGACCTAAAGCATCAAAAGAATCCAAATGCGTTTGGTCAGTTTTTCGTATGTCAGTTGTTCTGTTCACTTATAATTCTGTCCATTTTAAATAAAAGAGATACACTGTGAATGGTGTCGGCCACACCACACCTCGGATTGAGGTAGGGTTTACTCGTACACGTCACATATGACCTATGGATCATTTTCCTAAAGCATCAACACATTTCGAATGCATTTGGTCGGTTTTTCGTATGCCAGTTGATCTTTTCACTTATAATCCTGTCCATTTTAAACAAAAGAGAGACACTATGAATGGTGTCGGCCACACCGCGCCTCGGATTGAGGCGAGGTTGACTTGTACACGTCACATAGGACCCATGTATCGTTGTGCTAAAGTATCAACACAATCAGAATCCATTTGGTTGGTTTTCCATATGTACTTAAAATGTTGTCCATTTTAAACAAAAGAGAGCCACTTAGAGTGATTCCGGCCACACCATGCCTTAGATTAATGCAGGGTTTACTCGTACACATCACATATGACTCATGGATCATTTTCCTAAAGCATCAACACATTTTGAATGCGTTTGGTTAGTTTTCTGTATGTCAGTTGTTCTTTTCACTTATAATCCTGTCCATTTTAAACAAAATACATACACAAGGAGTGATCCTACCACACCATGCCTCGGATTGATGCGAGGTTAACTCTTACATGTCAGAAATGACCCATTGATCGTTTTCCTAAAGTATCAACATATTCCGAAAGTGTTTTCTCGGTTTTCTGTATGCCAGTTGATGTTTTTCAATTAAAATGACGTCCTTTTGAAACAAAAGACAGACACTTTGAGTGGTTTCGGCCACACCATGTCTCAGATTGAGGCGGGGTTGATTCATACACGTCACATATGACCCATGGATCTTTCTCCTAAAGTTTCAATGGAAACTAAATGCGTTTGGTCAGTTTTCTGTATGTACTTAAAATGTTGTCCATTTTAAACAAAAGAGAGACACTTCGACTGATCCCAGCCACACCGCGACTCGGATTATGCCCGGGTTCACTCGTACAGGTCACATATGACCCATGGATCGTTGTGATAAATTATCAACACATTCCGAATGCGTTTGGTCAGTTTTCTGTATGCCAGTTGTTATTTTCACTTATAATCCTGTCCATTTTAAACAAAAGAGACACAGTTAGAGTGGTGTCAGCCACACCGCACCTCAGATTGAGGTGGGGTTGACTCGTACGCATCACATATGACCCATGGATCGTTGTTATAAATTATCGACACAATCTGAATGCATTTGATTGGTTTTCCGTATGCCAGTTGATGTTTTTCAATTAAAATGTCGTCCTTTTGAAACAAAAGATAGACACTTTGAGTGATGCCGGCCACACTGCGTCTCAGATTGATGCAAGGTTGATTCGTACACGTCACATATGACCCATGGATCGTTCTCCTAATGTTTCAATTGAAACCGAATGAGTTTGGTTGGTTTTCCGTATGTACTTAAAATGTTGTCCATTTAAAAAAAAAGAGACACTTAGACTGATCTCGGACACACCGCGACTCGGATTGAGCCCAGGTGGGCTCGTACAAGTCACATATGACCCATGAATCGCTTTCCTAAAGCATCAACACATTTTAAATGAATTTGGTCGATTTTGCGTATGTCAGTTGTTCTTTTCACTTATAATCATGTCCATTTTAAACAAAAGAGACACAGTTAGAGTGGTGTTAGTCACACCGCGCCTCGGATTGAGGCGGGGTTGACTCGTATACGTCACATATGACCCATGGATCTTTGTGCTAAAGTATAGACACAATCCGAATGTGTTTGGTCGGTTTTCCATATGTCAGTTGATGTTTTTCAATTAAAATGACGTCCTTTTGAAACAAAAGATAGACACTTTGAGTGGTTCCAGCCACACCGCATCTCATATTGAGGAAGGGTAGATTCGTACACGTCACATATGACCCATGGATCGTTCTCCTAAAGTTTCAATGGAAAACGAATGTGTTTGGTCGGGTTTCCGTATGTACTTAAAATGTTGTCCATTTTAAACAAAAGAGAGCCACTTAGAGTGATCCCGGCCACGCCGTGCCTCAGATTAAGGCAGGGTTGACTCGTACACATCACATATGACCCATGGATTGTTTTCCTAAAGCATCAACACATTTAGAATGCCTTTGGTTGGTTTTCCGTATGTCAGTTGTTCTTTTCACTTATAATCTGGTCCATTTTAAACAAAAGAGAGACTATGAATGGTGTCGGCCACACCGCACCTCGGATTAAGGCGGTGTTGACTCATACACGTCACATATGACCCGTGGATCTTTTTACTAAAGTATCGACACAATCTGAATGCGTTTGGTCAGTTTTCCGTATGCCAGTTAATGTTTTTCACTTAAAATGACGCCCTTTTGAAACAAAAGACAGACACTTTGAGTGGTGTCGGCCACACCACATCTCAGATTGAGGCGGGGTTGATTCGTACATGTCACATATGACCCATGGATCATTCTCCTAAAGTTTCAATAGAAACAGAATGCATTTGGTCGGTTTTCCATATGTACTTAAAATGTTGTCCATTTTAAACAAAAGAGAGCCACTTAGAGTGATCCCAGCCACACCGTTCCTCAGATTAAGGCGGGGTTGACTCGTACATGTCACATATTACCCATGGATCCTTTTACTAAAGCATAAACACATTTCGAATTCATTTGGTTGGTTTTCCGTATGTCAGTTGTTCTTTTCACTTATAATCCTGTCCATTTTAAACAAAAGAGAGACATTCTGAATGGTGTCGGCCACACCGCGCCTCATATTGAGGCGGGGTTGACTCATACACTTCAAATATGACATGTGTATCATTGTTCTAAAGTATCAACACAATCCGAATGCGTTTGGTCAGTTTTTCGTATGTTAGTTGATATTTTTCAATTAAAATGACATCATTTTGAAACAAAAGATAGACACTTTGAGTGGTGCCGGTCACGCCGCATCTTAGATTGAGGCGGGCTTGATTCTTACACATCACATATGACCCATGGATCTTTCTCCTAAAGTTTCAACGGAAACCGAATGCGTTTGGTCGATTTTCCGCATGTACTTAAAATGTTGTTCATTTTATGAGAATCCTCATGTGTCTATTAGTGGAATGGTATTTACTTAAAATATTATGGACATTCATATTAAATATTTTTATATCATTCTTAGTATGGATTTTATTTTAGTTTATCATGCTATGAAACATTTCGGAGCTAACAATGTCATGCCCAATGAATACATCACTTTTATAACATACCAAGAATCTATGATATTGATTAGATGTGTAAATGTGATTTAAGTTGATTATATTGATGAAAATAAATAAAATATATATTATAGATTTTCTAGTAGTAAATGAAATCAAGGAGGGTGGGGGTCTATCTGGCGGGGCTGTCTGGGGGGCTGTTCGGGGTCCAGGGAGGAGGGTGGGGGCTGTCCGGGGGCTGTCCGGGGGGGTGTCCGGGGTCCAAGGAGGATAGTGGGGGGTTGTCCAGGGTCCAAGAAGGAGGGGGTTCTGAAACAGACAACCACTAAAAGACAACAACATCCTTAAAAATAGATAATATATAAAAATAACTCAACTCCAATACTATACTATGAGTCTAGATAAAACCAACAACTATAATAGATTAAATATCAAATCTCAGTAATATTAGTCAAAATTTAATGGATAAATTGTTCCCACATCACCATAACTATAATTACCAGCATCATCACCCTCGTCCTCATCCCCACCATCGTCCTCGCCCTCCTCAGCACCCTCCTCCTCACCCTCGCCCTCCTCCTCGCCCTCGCCACCCACCTCGCCCTCCTCCTCTCCCTCCTCTTCCGCATCAAAATCCTCACCATCATCATTGTCAAGCTGGACATCATCTTGGACACCACAAGAAATGCCACCTGGTGCACCATATATAGAACGTATAGACGACATATACTCATCAAAATCTGGGTTGGCCTCTACTCTAAGTGTTGGACGTAGAACTTCAATAAATTTCATAAACGCACTGTTTTCCCTAGCAGACTGTTCTGCTTTCTCTATGGCCCTTTTCTCAGCCTGTTCTGCCTATGCCCTAACTTTCTCGGTGGCACTACAGCTCATACCTGAGGAGGGCCAATACCTCGCCGGGGTTATCCTAGGTTGGCAGCATACTCTGCCAGGATGCACCTCTCCCAACAGCTGATGTAAGTGATCTGTTGGCCCAAAATTGTCTGGTTCTTGGGCATCGAGGGCCTCTAAAGCAACTTGTTACAAATATAAATATATTATTAAGTTACAAAAAATATATTAAAATATAAAATCAATAGATTAAAACTTACAATCTTCTGCTGAGTCGCTTCGTTGACGGCACTTCAATCCTTTTTCCATTTACTTGAGCAAAACAGTTTTTCTCGAGGCACACGTCCTTCAATATTCTGTATTTGCCTCTACAATGACATTGAAAACTAAAGTTATATGAAAACTTTAGAAAACTATTAAATAATTGAGAAAACAAAATAAAATGTAAGTTGTAAAAGAAAACTTATAAAAAATTGTCATACCTGCTTCCTCTCATGATCTGGCATCGTCGTACGTCCTAGTGTGTGGAGGTATTTTTTTGCATCAACGTTTTTTTATTTTTTTCCAGATGATTCCTAAATAATATTTGATAATTAAAAGGATAATATTAATGAAAAACATGAAAGTTATTATTTAAATACCTCAAATGTAATTCATACCTTAAACTGGGTACTCGTCTAATGAGTAATCATCTGATGATACTGCTCTATAGGACAATCATCCACGACCGGTACCACCTCTAACTCAGTTCCAGCTCTAGCACACCATCCAATATACAACTCATGCTTGTAGGCTCTCCAAAGCTCACCTAAATCCTTTAGATGTTCCTCTCAAGCACCCTCACCATCAGAAAAATTAAATCTAAGCTGACATCAAAATATTAATTCATATAAATACAAAAATAATTCATGGAATTAAATAAAACAGATTTTTTTACCCATATCTTTGCCCAAGCTCTATCCTTGACCTCATGTAGCAAATTTCTCCACGACAGTGGGCTGATGGGAATGATGTCGGAGTATTTGTCAAGCGTCTCCAAAAAACTCCGACATTGTTGCCCTGATTTCTCAACCATTTGGTTGTCTTCATTATAATCCACCATAACCTGTGTGTGGCGGTTCCACACCGAACTCATGAGTGTACGTCCCCGCCCCCGACTCCTATCAGTAGATGTATCTGTCATGAAAGAAAAACAAATATTTTATCAAAACATGTTATAATGAAAATAAATATTGCTATAAAGATTTGTTAGGGTTTTATAAATATACTCGTGCCAGTCTGATCGCTGAGCACTGCCGGATTCATAGAAACTTATGGAACACCCTGTGGTGGAACAGGAGTCGAAGACGATGGAATATAGAAGCTCGGAAAGACAAAAGTAGAAGGAAAAGAAGATGGAAAGTCAGTATAACTAGATTATGACTGGGGAGTGGGAATCAACATGGGATGTGAAAATGATGGGGCAGAAGATGCAGAAGGTAGCGAAAACATAGGAGGCCTAAATATCACGTGTGTCCCTAATGACACATCGGGATCAGAATGTGGGAAGGATGACATGTCAGTGGGAAGGGCAGGGTCTATTCGGGCACGCGCAGCTGATTTTCTACCTCTGGTACGAACCCTCCTCATACCACCGGCCTGAGTACTGGGACCAGTACTAGGCTCCTCGTCGAATAATTGTCGACGTATAGGTGGATCCTAAAAAAATGTTTACAAAAAAATTAATCACATGACATTATATATTCTTTAAATATATATATATATATTTGAAATAAAGTACTCACTGTAGGAACTAATGGTGGAACGCCCATCTCCTCCATCCGACGATTGTTCTCCATCATTTTTTTCCTTCGTCTCTCTTCAATTGGCTACATTTCTAGATTTTGAAGACAAATATGTAATTAATTATAAAAAAGGAAACTAATGTGTAAACCAAAAAACTAAATATATGAGGGAATAGGGGGATTCATTGGTAATTTATCTATCAATTGTTTTAGAAGATCTTGAATGAATTTAATTAATCATACAAGTTGTAATGCTCACCAAGTTAGAAATATTGTTTGACTAGGTTTGAATACAGTTCAATTCCAAATTAGAAAATGCAATTCAAATAAAATAGCAACCAATAAACATTAAAAATTCACATAATGGTAAAGTCAGCTAAAAATTATTTGTGATCAATACTAAATCAATTTGAATATTACCAACCTTAACAACCCAACTTGAGGTAAACCAAAAGAATTGAGGACATGGATGAATGATTCTATATATTTTCAACCACAACTTCAGGTTCACAATAAATTCTGACAATTGAGCTATTGGAGTCATCAAAAGAAATAAATGGATTGGTTCTAATGGAAATAGGGACAGTTTCAATTCCATCATCACCATCATCAAAAATATGTCTTGGAATTACTTCAACTATGACACCAAATTCAGGTCGAAGTTGGTCTTTGACATAAAAAACTTGTTTATCCATTGATGCCAACACATATGGTTCTTCGGTTGCAAGAGTGTGAGTCATATTAATTACTCGAAATCCACAATCATCAATAAATGTGTCATGTCTCATCATTGAATCAAACCAATGGTATTTCATCATTGTGACTCATCCATGAGAGTAGTAATCCAATATTATTATTTTCTCAACGAATCCATAATAACCCACATTTTCACATTGTAGTCTACTATCTGATGCACTGGTATAACAATCTGTTGTGGTAGTAACCATAACACCATCATGTTGTGTTCTCATATTCTTTTCTCGTTTAGTGATAATAAATTTGTACCCATTGATAACAATTGATTTACAGTCACGAACCACGGTATTAGGACCAAAATCCAAAGCTCTTATTTCCTCAGAGACAGATTTAGCAGAAAAACTCAATACCTACAATATAAATGACTATTAAACTTAATTAAATATTGAAATAATTAATTTAAACAGTAATATTTTAACCTTCAATTTTAACCAAGAAGAAAACTCGTTGCTATGCAAAGTCTCTCTCCTTCTCAAAGATAAAGAATAATGCTTCCTATTTATCATTGTTTTGTGTTCCCTATAGATAAAAAATATGAATAGTTTAATAGATATATATGTAATATATACATAAAAAATTTATTTACCTGATATAGTCATCGAACAAATCACAGTTGAACAAAACTGTGCGATGTGCCATCTCCCGCTCTTCATAGCTTAATGTCTTCAATGTATATGATCCAGGAATTCCTCCTATTTGAGGAATTGATGGAAAACTGGGTTAAATTTTCTCATACTATTCTTCTTCATTTCTCATTGGTCCGTTCAATCTTGTAGTAAGATCAGACAAATACATCGAGCAGAAATCCATACATTCTTGATCCAGGTAACCATTCACAATAGAACCTTAGGGATGATTTCTGTTTCAGACATAAGACTTTAATGTGAACATATTTCTTTCAGTTGGATACATCCAACGAAAAGAAACAGGTCCTCTGAGAAGAATTTTAGTGGGAATATGGACAGTCAGATGCATCATGCATGTGAAAAATGATGGGGGAAATATTTTCTCCAACTCACACAAAATTAATGGGGCATCTGTCAACATTTTTTGCAGGAAAGACTTAGACAACTTCTTCACCCAAAGATCTCTAAACAAATGGCACAACCGAATAACATCTACCCTTACATTATTGGACAAAAGATGACGGATTTCTATTGGAAGAAACTCATGCAGTAGAACGTGATAATTATGAGTATTCAAAGATTTTATCTTCAACTCTCTTCTGTTGACCCATTTAGATATGTTTCTTGAATAGACATCAGGAACTCTAATAGTCTCTAATACTTCCAGAAATTTTTTTTCCATAGGTTTCATCACATAAGAAGAACATGGAAGTTGCCATTTATTTTCACTGATACGCACATGATGCAATTCTGGTCTGATTCCCCAATCCACCAAGTCACGCAAAGATCGTAAATCATATTTTGTCTTCCCCTTGACATTTAGAAGAACTGAAAGCAACATTTCGCATATATTCTTTTCAATATGAATTACGTCTAAGCAATGACGTAACAAATTGGTTGACCAATAAGGAAAATCAAAAAAGATACTCCACTTCCTCTAATTGTAACAGGTTTCAGTGAAAACATTCTTTCTCTTTCCAGATTTTATTTGACCCTTCTCGAATGAAAAACTGAAATCTTTCAATTCATTAAGCACATCAGTTCCAGAATTACACTGAGGTGGATCATCAGTCTCTATGGTATTATCAAATCTTCGATGATTCATTCTATATGGATGATCCTTTGGAAAGAATCGTCGATGTCCCATAAAACTGAAACTACAGCGATGTTTTAATATTCTGGATCGTGTGTTCTTCATACAAATTGTACATGACAGTTTTCCCTTCATGCTCCATCCATACATCATTGCATAAGTCGGAAAATCATTGATCGTCCACATAAGCACAGCACACATCTGAAATATGTCTTTCGAACATGCATCGTATGTGCACACACCCACATCCTAAATAAGTTTCAACTCTTTTATTAAAGGTTGCATGTATACATCAATATCAATGCTGGGATCAGAAGGACCAGATATGAGTATACTCATGAAAGTGAAAGGTTTTTTCATACACAACCATGGGGGAATATTATAAATGTGTATAAAAACTGGACATGTGTTGTGAGAAGTAAGCATCTTCCCAAACTGATTAAAATCATCGCATGAAAGACCCAAACTCACATTACGTACGTCAGCTGCAAAATTAGGATGTCGAGCATCAAATCTCTGCCATGCAAATCCATCTGCAGGATGAACCAACTCATCATTAGTCTTCTTTCTCTCGGTATCATGTCATCTCATTTTTATTGATATGTCATCAGACATAAAAAGATTCTAGAGTCTGGGGATCAATGGAAAGTTCAACATTACTTTCTGTGGAATGCGGGATGGTGTTCCATCAGATTTTGACTTCTAGCGGGATGTGCCACATTTTATACAATCATTTCGTTCAGCAATTTCCTCCCAGAAGAAACTGCAATCTTTCAGGCAAGCATGAATTTTGTTTCTTGAAAATCCAAGTTCCTCAACTAACTTCCATGCCATATAGTGGTTTGAGGGAATATCTGCATCATCTAGAAGTAAATCCTTCAAGAGGGTAAGAATGTAATCGATTGTTGTATTAGAAATCTCATACATAGTTTTCCCATGAAACAATCGGATTAAAAATTCCTGCTTTTTCATTTTATCGGATTGTCGATATACTGGAGTTGTGGCAGCATCATTCAATTTTTTCACCCTATAAATATCATAATTTTCACTAGATGCATCAGCTGTCCTCATATCAAAGTCTTCTTGAGTCGAAATCTTTTCTTTTTCATGATGACAAATAAACGGAAACCGATCATATAACAAATTCTTCATTCCAGTCCTTTGATTTCGATCATCACCAATTTTAGATTTCATTTTCTCCCCATTGTGATACCACACAAAGTATTTTTCTTGAAAACCATTTTTTTATGTGGTATCTGACTTCTTCACAGCTCAACCAAGTTCTACCAACACAATTGGAACATGGGCAGTGTATGTGACCACTATCTGAAGCATTGTGAAATGAAAAATCTATAAAGCTCTCCAAATTGTTTTGAAAATCTCTTGAGATCCAATCAGTTTCATACATCCAAGTTCTGTCCATTCTGTAAAAATAATTTATATATGTCATTTTTTCATAAACAATTCAATAGGATTGAACTTTAATAGAAAATACATTTAAGTAAACGATAAAGGAAGAAGTTTCTAGTCGATGTAGTGAACTATTAAAATAATGTAAAGAATAAGTACTCATAAATTAAATTAAAATTTATTTATATTCATTTTCATTAGGTCTATAAGAGGCACATGCCCCAGGTCCCATCATGTGTTATAGGCATCCCAAATAATTCACTCATGTTCAATAACTCATTATTGACACCTCTATGGACATACCTTTCATTACCCAATTACATCCCCAAATCAAGCGCACCCCATGGGTGAATAAATTTTAGGATTCTACACTAATAGGTTGTTCATGGATTGTACGAAGATTTAATTTCATTAAGTATAGAAAAAAACATTTATTTTTAAATTTGAAATTAATAATAAAGTATGTCAATGATAACTACATTACTAAATTAAACTTGTGACTTATCTAACATTTTTATGGCTATCTACACATGCCAGAATGGGTAGTGAAAAGCACCCCACCCTCATAAAAGTGATTATTGTCCAAGAAGAACACATAATATACAACGTACAATGAGAACCATATTTAGTTGACCCTAAATTTATATTAGTACAACCATCTTGGGGGAAATGGAATATATGATCCTGGTTAACTAATGAATTCAAAATCTCATATTCCATATGTTGGAGACTATCTAAGGTTATAAATCATGTGAGGATGGGTTTACATCATTCAATTTCTTACATGATAGTGAGAATGAAGGCTTAAATTAATGACTTGAGTTCACTGATACCATATCAACTGTTATACACACCATGTGAACCCTTATACACACCATATGAACCCTTATACCATATCGTCATTATTACAACCATTAATAACAACTTTTTAAATAACATCACTTGTTAAAGATAATCAAATTGAACATAAATCAATAATAATATTGGATATATCATGTAAAATGAATTCATACTATCTTACATCCTAAATGACCACCCACAACCATGATTAATGACCACGAAGCTCCCCTTTCGGCCAAATCAAAAGTGAAAACAAAAACACATAGTTGCAGAAAACAACTTCATTTGTGTGAAGAATAATAATCTCATGGTCCTCATGATATTTGAACCATGCAGTCATGATTTTCGAGATGAACTTGTATCTATGAAACCATATGAGAAACATGATTCAATACATGCATTTTTCTGATTTTCCCAAGCATTTTGAGGAATCCCAAATCAGTGAAAATGGTCAGCGTGTTTTAAAAAGGTGATTGAATAACACATGTATGATGTCGAAGGCAGAATGATTAATGGTTATATTAGAAAACTAATATTCACTAATATTACGAATTTGAAATTCTGTGAATTAGTTTCATGAAGAAGGAAGAAGTACTAATTAGGGACCACATACTATTTTGAAAAGTTCAATAAGATACTCCATATGTTCTATTGTGAAAAGGATAAGTGAACAGTGTGTCATTTTATATATATATATATTTTTTTTTGATAGAAACATGATACATACTTGTTATGTAATACACATAGTGTACAAAAATTAAGATGAACAAGATATTCATGTTTGAAATGATCTTAATGAAAGGAGTGATTTTCATGAAATAATATCAATAAATATTACAAACAATTTCTTATTAGTTCATATACATGAAGCTATAATATTTGAAGCATTGAGATTAAAAAAAACTATGAATCTTTAAAATTAGAACACAATAAAGAGATACCATGCCCTTATAAATGTAAATGTGTAATGAAAATATTAATTGGACATACACCGATATAGGGATTTGAGTACACAATCCTTGGAACAATCATAAAATTTTACAAAAACCATAAAAATTGGGAATAATGAAATCATTGATAATAGAAGGATATGTTTGATAAGAGGTGGAACTATATCCTTGATAAAATATGTAAGGAGTCTAACCTGGCAGCTGCTGATTCGATGGAAGAGGTGGGGATTCTGAAGTTCTTCTGTGTAGGAATCGCTTTTGGAGACCAGCGGAAGGGTTCTGGAATCATGGGGAGACCGCTTCCTGGGTTTGGAGAATTTGGGTCTTTTTTCCCCAACGGTTTTTAAAAATCGTTGGGAACACCCAATCTTTCCCAACGGTTTTATATAACTGTTGGGAAAACTAAATTTTTTCCCACTTTTCCCAACGGTTTGATGAAACCGTTGGGAAAAGTGATTTTTTCCCCATCTTTCTCAATGTTTTTATCAAACTGTTGGGAAAAGTCACATGTCCCAGATCTTTACCAATGGTTTGAATAAACTGTTGGTAAAGATAACATATACCAACAGTTCAATGAACCGTTGGTATACAAATGTTGGGAAAAGTCTGTTTTCCAGTAGTGTGTAATGAAAATTTATGTAATAAAAGGGTGGGATTCCATAGTTGGTATAAAAGGGATGTTTAGTTATTTATGGAAATTAGGCTATGAAAACTTTAGAAAAATGCTATAGAAAATTTTAAATATTGGAAAACTTCCTTATATTTTGGTGAGTATTGAGTAAGTAGTTTATCCACCAAATACATCCATGTCTGGATACGAGTAGGTAGAGGAGGCTCTGACACAGATGTGCATAGGGGTAAAACCCAAAGACACCACTTTGAGTGAGACTTGAATGGGAACTAGTGCACGACGACATTCCTTACTGCACTCTTGGTTATGACACTCCAAGGGGATATGTTTGGATAATTGAAAGCTTTTTATGAATCACTATAAAGGAATTATAGAGAAATTTAATTGTTTAAGAATGAAGTTTTAAGCCATAAAATTCCTTAAAGTTAAAAGATTCATAAATAATATAATTTTCTCACTAAGGTTTTATTATTTTAGAAATGGAGGGCAATAGGAGGAACTGTGCAAATAGTGACCGCAATAGACCATGCGCTGACGGCCCTCTGATGGAAGTCGGAATGGAAACATTCATGAGAATGAAGAACCAACTGACTCAAGTTATGGGAAATAACTTGAATCAATATGAGATACTAATATCACCATGAAGGGAACACCTTTATATTGAATCCTTTATATGTCAATGACCACCAACCTTCAGTGGATCTACGGACCCATTGATTTCTGAACAGTTGATCATCTCTATCGAGAATATCTTTTCTATGCTCTGATGTTATGAACAAGAGAAGGTTACCCTGGCTGTCTATCGCATAGAGGAAGAAGTTGATCAGTGGTGGGAACTGATTAAAAACACAAGGCCAAGAGTGGAAGTTGAAGAAATGGAGTTTGAAGAGTTCAGAGGGATATTCTACAACAAGTATTTTTCTCAGTCGATGAGAAAAATAATGGAGAAGAAGTTTGTCGAGCTGAAGTGGAAGGAGAATGAATTTGTGGGAAGCTACGAGATGAACTTCACAAGGCTTTCATGTTACACCTCTAGCTTTGTCATGGATCCAAATGGTAAGGTTGATAGATTCTTCGATGGACTGAGACCTCATCTGCAGAAGAATATAGCCAACCGAGACTATGATATCTATGAGGAGATCCTTTGGAGTACAATGAAAATTGAGTTGGAGTTTGGTTAGACACAATGGTCTCACAAATATAAGGAAAAGAAGAGATCTATGGAGCCTAGCTTAGGGAGGAACTTTGATCGGGGAATAGTATGAAAGAAATTGCAACGTCCCACATGTAATAAATGTGGGAAGAAGCATTTGGGGAACTACCTGTTCGGGAGAGGGAAATGCTACAAGTGTGGAAGTGAGGGCCATTTTGCGAGGAATTGTCATAGTGAGGTGAAACCTCAACTTCCAAACACTAACAAAAAGGGGAATATAGTGCAGGTCCTACCAGATGTCGAGTGCTTTAAGTGTGGACAACTTGGTCACTTTTCCAATCACTGTCCAAATCCGAGGGCAATGGAGGGGAACCACCATTAGCCTCAGCAAAGGCTAAGGGATCAAAGTCGTGCTTTTTCTATCATGATAGGTGAAGTTGAATCTCTGAATGATGTGGTAGCAAGTACTCTTGTTATTCTCTAAAAGATAGAATAACTTTGTTTGATTCTGGTTCCACGCATTCCTTTATTTCCTCCAAGTTTGCAAAGAATTTATAATCAACCCCTGATTTGCTAAAAGTAGAGTTATCAGTCAAGACTCCTGGTGGGATTATCCAAGCATCGTCAGGGTTTAGAAACTCTAGTATTTACTTTAGTTAGAACAATTGTATCTCAAATCCAGTAGTCATTACTATGATGGAATTCGATATTATACTAGGGATGGACTTTCTCTCAAAGTATAATGCTAAGATCAAATTCAGAAACAAGGAAATCTCAGTAGTATTGAATGGAGAACCTATAGTTATCTTCCAAGGATAGACATATCAACCTGATCTTTGTCTAGAAGAACCCCCTATATCCTTCTTTATGGAGTTAATTGGTGAAGGATAAGAAATAGATGAGAGTTTGATGATAGAAAATGTCCCTATAGTCCAGGAATATGTTGATGTATTTCCTGAGGAGTTACCCAGTCCTCTCCTAGAAAGAGAGGTAGAGTTCTCTACTGAACTCGTACCAGGATCTCATCTGATATCAAAGACCCATATAAGATGGAAAATGTAGAGTTGGAGGAATTAAAGAAACAAATCCAAGGTCTTTTGAAGAAGGGGTTTATCCGACCGTGTGTGTCTCCTTCGGGAGCACCTGTTCTCTTTGTGAAGAAGAAGGATGGATCGATGTGGCTATGCATTGATTATAGAGAACTGAACGGGATCACAGTAAAGAATAAATTCCCTCTTCCAAGAATTAATGACTTGTTTGACCAACTTCATGGGGATCAATTATGTTCTAAGATTGATCTTCGTTCTGGTTATCATCAATTGAGGGTGAATAAAGAAGATATTGCGAAAACTGTCTTCTGATCAAGATATGGGCATTATGAGTTTGTTGTTATTCCCTTCAGACTAACTAATTCACCTAAAATTTTATGGATTTGATGAATAGAGTCTTTAAGGACTACCTTGATAATTTTGTGATAGTTTTTATTGAGGATATTCTGATATATTCCAAAAGTCTCAAGGAGCATGAGGATCATTTAAGGGTTATTTTTCAAACTCTACGGAATGAGAGGATTTTTGGAAAGTTCAGGAAATGTGAATTCTGGTTACAATAGGTTGCTTTCTTGGGGCACATTGTTACCAATGAAGGAATCACAGTTGACCCTACAAAGACAAAAGTTATAGAAAAGTGGCCTCAACCTACAACAATAACTGAGATTCATAGTATCCTTCTTTTAGCGGGATATTATAGGAGGTTTGTGAGAAAAATTTCACGGATTTCTAATCCATTAACCAAGTTAACTCGAAAAGGGGACAAGTTCATTTGGACAAAGGAGTGTGAGAAAAGTTTCCAAGAGCTAAAGAAGAGATTGGTTAGTGCACCCGTGTTAACTCTGCCCTCAAGTGGAGAAGGATTCGTTATTTTTAGCGATGAATCATTGAAATGACTTGGATGCATCCTCATGAAAAATGACAAAGTCATTTCTTATGCATCTCTACAGTTGAAGACTCGTGATCAGAACTATCCTATGCATGATCTAGAGCTGGATGCGGTTGTTTTTTCTCTAAAGATATGGAGGCATTGTCTTTATGGGGAGAAATGTGATATATACACAGACCATCAAAGTTTGAAGTATATTTTCACACAAAAGGAATTGAACATGAGACAAAGAAGATGGTTGGAACTTCTCAAAGACTATGATTGTTCAATTCATTATCATCCCAGAAGAACAAAAAAAGTCGCTGATGCATTAAGCAGGAAAGACCCAGTTGTTCTTTCCATGATGAGGATTCAAAGAGATCCTTTGATCAATGACCTAGTAAAACTTGACATGGGAATTATAAGGGAAGGGACATCATCAACCCTAACCCAAATGGTTTCTCAACCATCATTACTAGAGAAGATCAAGAAAGCTCATAAAGAAGATCATTTTTTACAGAAGAATTTTGAGGCTATGAAGGATGGGAAGTTTCCTGAGTTCAATATTGATCAAGAACGTGTACTAAAATTTGGTACAAGACTTTGTGTTCCATCTATTCCAGAAATAAAGAACACTATAGGAAAAATAGTCTTTTGTGACGGGTTATTTGCAACAAGATTAATTCCTGTCGCAAATGGTCCATCCCAGGGGTTATTTGCGACAGGGGGTTTGTCCCGTCGTGAATAACAAGTTATTTGCCACGGGATTTGGGGTCCCATTGCAAAAGGTAATGCGCTCTTTGGCGCGGGATGCGCACCAAAGCATGGGAAGGTTATTTGCGATGGGGGGGTCCCCCGTCGCAAATAGTGTGTCGGTCGGAGGGTATTTGCGATGGGACCCGTTGCAAATACCGACGATCGTAAATGAGTTTTTGCGACGGGATGTTGTCCTGTCGCAAAAGGTGTGTCGGCATGTCACTTTTTGCGACGGGACCCGTTGCAAATAACCTTCTAACCACCACCCGTAATTAATGCGGTCGAAGGTTTTTGCGACGGGTCCCATCGTAAAACGTACTATTAGCGACGGGAATCTCGTCGCTAAAATTCCTGTCGCAACTAATCTAACCTATATATACCCCGTCTGTTTTTCTTTCCCTTCCTCTCATTTCTCACTTCCTCTCTCTCACTAAACTCAAATTTTAGAGTGAAAATTTCTCTCAGTTAAATTTTTTTTATGAAGAAGTTGTGAAGGTGCTTACATCAATATGAGATCAAGTTTAAAGGTATTTATATTTTATTTAATTTAGTATTTATTTAATTTTTTTTATTTTAATTTTAATTATTGTTGATTAGTTGTAATTAAATTAGATTTAAATTGTTTTTTTATCTGTATTTTAGTAATAATTAGTAGTAATTGATGGTATTTAGTACTAATTAGTAGTAATTTGTAGTAATTAGAAATAATTAGGAATAAATAGGAATAATTAGTAATAAATAGTGATAAATAGTAATAAATATGAATAATTAGTACTAATTAGTACTAAATGGTGGTAATTAGCAATAAATACTAATAATTAGGAATAATTAGTAATAAATAGGAATAATTAGTAATAAATAGTACTAAATAGTAGTAATTAGTAATAAATAGTAATAATTAGGAATAAATAGGAATAATTAAGAATAATTAGTAATAAATAGGAATAATTAGTAGTAAATAAGAATAATTAGTAATAAATAGGAATAATTAGTAATAAATAGGAATAAATATGAATAAATAGGAATAATTAGAAATAAATAGGAATAATTACGAATAATTAGTCATAAATAGTAATAATTAGGAATAATTAGTAATATTTAGTAATAAATAGTAATAATTATTAATAATTATTAATAATTAGTAATAATTAGTAATAAATAGGAATAAATATTAATAAATAGGAATAAATAGTAATAAATAGGAATAAATATGAATAGATAGGAATAGATAGTAATAATTAGTAATAATTTGTAATAATTAGAAAAATTAGTAATAATTAGAAATAATTAGGAATAATTAGGAATAATTAGGAATAAATAGCAATAAATAGGAATAAATTGGAATAAATAGCAATAAATAGGAATAATTAGCAATAAATAGGAATAAATAGAAATAAATAGCAATAAATAGGAATAAATAGAAATAAAGAGGAATAAATATGAATAAATATGAATAATTAGGAATAATTAGGAATAATTAAGAATAATTAGTAATAAATAGTAATAATTAATAATAATTAGTAATAATTAGTAATAATTATTAATAAATAGTAATAAATAGAAATAAATAGTAATAAATAGTAATAAATAGTAATAAAAAGTAATAAATAGGAATAAATGGGAATAAATAGGAATAAATAGTAATAAATAGTATTAAATAGTAATGATTAGGAATAAATAGGAATAATTAGTAATAATTAGTAATAATTAGTAATAATTAGTAATAATTGGTAATAATTAGTAATAATTAGTAATAATTGGTAATAATTAGTAATAAATAGTAATAAATAGTAATAAATAGTAATAAATAGTAATAATAGTAAAAAAATAGTAATAATAGTAATAATAGTAATAATAGTAAAAAATAGTAACAAATAGTAAAAAATAGAAAAAATAGTAATAAATAGTAATAAATTGTAATAAATTGTAATAAATAGTAATAAATAACAATAAATAGCAATAAATAGTAATAAAGAGTAATAAATAGCAATAAATAGTAACAATTATGAGAAGTAATATCTTTTAATAACTTGGCACAATTTTCAGTGGATTGACGGCACTCCTTTTGCTCGATGACTCTTCTCCTTTCAACTTTCTCTGACTCAAAACATTATGAAAAGTATGCTTCTACGTATGCACGAGTTTGAATATACATTCGTATGACCACATTTTTCATAATTTTTTCAGGTGGTGACAGTTGCAAGAAGATGATTCATCGACGAAAAGGGGGCTCTTTTGTCTGACGGCTCATTTACGTGCAAGTTTCTCTCACACAAATCACAATGAAGAATCTTCTCAGAGGTACGCTTATACATTCTCGTATGCACGATAATGAATATGCATACCTACAAGAAGATTCTTCATTGTGATTTCAAGGAGAGAAATTTGTAAGTAAATGAGCCTTCAGACAAAAGAGAAGTCATCAATCCACTAAATATTGTTTCGCCCAAAATTCGTATTTGTGACGGGACCTTTTACGAGGGGAGCCCATCGTAAATAATCTAAATATAAATTTTTATTAATAGTATTTAGTAGGGGCCCATCACAAATAGTATTTTCAACGGGACCATCACAAAAGGTTTTATATATATAATGTATATAATCGAAGGATTAGTTGCGACAAGGCAGTTTCCCGTCGCAAATAGTATTTGTGACGGTCGTCGCAAAAGTTTTATTTATATATATAATGTCTATAATCGGAGGGATATTTTCTATGGGGAACTTTCCCATCGCAAATACTTTTTTTCGATGGGCCCGTCGTAAAAAATAATATTTACAACGCTGTTTTCTACAACGTGCTATTTGCGATGGGGCCCCATCGCTAAAGCCTATTTGCGATGGGATCCTGTTGTAAATATAACATCACAAATAGCCCAAATTCTAGTAGTGGAAGGATCTGATGGATGAAGCTCATAGCTCTACTTTCTCTATACATCTTGGAACCCAAAAATGTATAGGGACCTTCGTGATATTTATTGGTTGAATAATATGAAAAGGGAGATTGCTGACTACACTTCAAGGTGCCTAGTATGTTAGCAAGTGAATTTGGAGCGACAACTTCCTAATGGGGTATTGAAACCACTACCCATACCAGCATGGAAGTGGGATAATATCACTATGAACTTCGTCACTGGTCTCCCGAGAACTTCCAAAAGAAATAATGTGATATGGTTTATTGTGGACCGTCTCACCAAGACTGTCCGTTTTATCTCTATCCGATAATATTTCTCTCTTGATCAACTTTCCAGGATTTACGTAAAGGAAGTGGTAAGGCTACATAGAGATCCAATTTCTATCATATCTGATCATGATCCAAGGTTCACATCAAAATTCTCAAGAATTCTTCAACATGATCTGAGCACTGAATTGAATTTCTGTATGGCCTATCACCCTCAAACTAATGGAAAATATGAAAGAACCATTCAAACACTCGAGGACATGCTAAGAACATGCTCAATGTAATTTAAAGGTGGATGGGATCAACATCTCCCTTTAGTTGAGTTATCTTACAACAACAGCTTCCACTCTAGCATTCAAATGGCATCCTATGAAGCTCTATATAGGAAACGATGTAGAACTCATAATTGTTGGGTTGAATATGGTGAGAGAAAGATTCTTAGGCCTGATCTTGTGTAAGAGATGATAGAAAAATTCCATTCTATCCAGAAACACATTAAGGCTACTCAGAGTCGGTAGAAGAGCTATGTCGACAACCGTCGAAGGGACTTGGATTTTGATGTTGCTGAAAAGTCTGTCTTCAAATTTCACCTTGGAAGAGAATCATGAGGTTTGTGAAGAAAGGGAAGCTCATCCCTAGGTACATTGGCCCCTAAGAAATCCTTGATCGTGTAGGAGCAGTATCCTCTCGGCTTTCACTTCCTCCAAATCTAGATCAAGTTCATGATGTCTTCCACATATCCCTCTTAAGGAATTACATACTTGACCCTTCACATGTACTAAATCCAGAGGTGGTACAATTAAAACATGACCTCTCTTATGAGGAGTATCCGGTAGAGATCTTGGATCGTAGATACAAGGTTCTACGCAATAGGACTACTCACCTTGTTAAGGTGTTGTGGAGGAACCACAAATGTGAAGAAGCCACGTGGGAACCAGAGGAGTCTATGAGGAAGATATACCCACACCTTTTCTCTTCTTAGGGTGCGAGTTAAAATTTTAGGGATGAAATTTATTAAATGGGGAATAATGTAACGACCCGAACTTTTTAATAATATTTATTTACTGAATTTGTGTGTTATTTTATTTTATACTCAACAAAAATATATCCTTTAATTAATTAAGTGAATATAATTAAATGAGATTGTTGGGTTTTGACTGTTATATGGCCATTGGTCAATATGACCATTGGAAACTAAATTCTTAACATTGCAATTATTTTTTATAAATTCATATGATCTTGGTTATTTAATACATAAAGAAGAGTCGATGGCATCATCTAGTAGACTCGGGCCATATGGAGCCCATCTGTCGGATCATGGGAAGGAGGTAGAATCACTTGGATTTGCTCTAGACCAAGCCCAAGCTGAACTTCAACATGTGAAGCTTGAATGAAATCTCCTAAGGGAGAAGTTCAAGTTAATAGAAATAAACACTCGGGTAATGTTGTCTGATCCACCCCCAAGATTCTATCACCATAGCACACCTTACACTTAGGTCCTATGTAGGTGTTATAAGGGGCTATGTAATGAAACCTTAGTTAATTTCTGTAATCCTTTTCAATAATTAAAATTTTTACTTCTTATTATGAAAAAATTTGTGAATTTCAAATGTTTGGATAAATATATGATGAATTTATAGAAGTTCTATATTATTGTTGAATTTTGGAAAAAAGGGGTATTTTAAAATATTTTTGTATTCTTTAAATAATTAACAATGTGAATTGATTTTCAAAAAATGGTCTTCTATATTTTTTTTCAATAAGAAATTTAGAGTCTAATAAGATCAACTTAATTTTTTATAAATAGTAAAGTATGGATAATAACATACCCGTGTGAATAGTAATGAATAGAAAATTGACCAAAAAATAGAAACTTCACCCATGAATGTATAAATACATTTTAGACATCTTAAAAGTGAAAAATGATCATAGTTTAAGTTTTGGTATTTTTGTATGTCATAAATATTATATTTACAGTTGTATAATTAATTTAATAATTTAAAATAGAAATGTTTTTTCATAAAATTTAATCATAAATTTTTACTTTATTTTCTTATGGTTATACAATAATTTAATGGTATCTTGAATACTTTCTAAAGGAGTTACAAAATGAGATATAGTTTTAAAGTTGTATTTTTGGAATAAATAATAATTTTATTTAAAAATTAAATTAAAAATATTTAGAAAATTATTTTCAAAAAAATAATTTGTTTTTTAAATTCAGAGCATTGATTTTAGGTTAGAGTTAATTTTAGGATTTTTCTGAAACAGTTGATTTTTTGGTGAATATTAAAAAGCATTTTGAGTTTCGGGTGTTTAATGACATAATTGATGATGTAATCACAATGTAAATAATCTGTTAAACTTGTGAATAGTAATATATGTTATGAGGTGTCCCAAGTGGCCAATACCATGGGAAAGCCCATGGTTTTTCAAATACCACTGATGAGGTGTCCCTTGGAAATTAATAATTTATTCTATCACTTTTCTTATAAATACCAAGCCATTCCGTCATTTGTTTCATTCCAAAATCCTCCTCAATGAATATCTGGTCTTTCTACCTCCCAAGAAGTCCTCCCAAGGTTCATTGAAGCCTCCTAAGGTCCCTACCTTTAAGCTTTCAAAGTTACTCTTCAAGGTAAGGGAACCTTTCACCCTCCTCTTTTAAGTCATGACATCATTTATGTTATGTCTTATAGTTTCATTATATTATGTGTGGGTTTGTTCTTATATATATTTACTACTATCCATTTCATGTCCAAATGATGAGATACCATTTTCTCTCTCATCAATTTATTTTCTGAATTTTTAAGTGACGTCGTTAGGCTGCCGAATTTTCGTAAATGAAATCGCATCTTCTCTTTTCTTTCAAGTTTCCCTTTCATGTGGTATTTCATTCTAATATTCATAACATGTTCTTATATCCATGTTATTATGTCTTTATACTGTATTATGAATTATTTATGAGTGGGTTACCCTTCTACCCTATCTTTTTAATGTTTTCTAAAAGGATGTTATTTAGTCGTTATGCTGCAAAAGTTTCATCTCAAAATTCCTCTCACTTTCTCTCAATAAATTATCTTGTTTTATTTATGTGAATACCCAGACCTATTTAATTTATATGGGTGTTCATAAATACAAAAACAATGATATATTTTATTTTTTAATTAGCATATATATAACCCTCACTCCCTTTCCATGGGTTATAAATGACATAATGATCTTATTTTTAAGCACTTTTAAAACGTCACGATTTAGAAGTGAAACCCATTAATTTTACTCTCTATGGGTTATTTATGAAATGTATGATTATGATATATGTGGATCACATGAAAATAAATACATATTAAGGGTGTTCCCTAATAGTTCTCTAATACATTGGGTAAATAATTTAATCTCTAGAGATGAAAAGTTTCAGGATACCTTGGTGAATAACCTTGGTGAATAACCTTGGTAATTTTTATGATACCTTGGGGATGAACCTTGGTGATATGTTCATGAATGTCTAAATTAAATATTTTAGCCACATATTCATGTTATGGTTAAAGTTATTTTCATTATGAAATGCCTTTACTTCCATTGCTCATGTCTTTATGTTTTTATCAAGTTCTTTTTGATTTCACAAGTAAACTGATTCCATTGTTTTCCTTACTGGGCCTTCTACTCACCCTTTCTTTTGATGTATGTCTCCAGGTTATGATATGAAGTAATTTTACTTATAATTAACCTATTATGAAGCCAAAAAAGTGTTTTAGAATAATGTTATATGATTTTTTTCATGTATTATGTTCCTGATTTCCAAGACACTAGACTTTAAAGATCCTCTGTATATAAAATGTAATGAAAAGTTATGTAATAAAAAGGTGGTATGCAATACCCTATTGTTGTTACAGTATTTTTTGAATCAACTAAAACAGTAGGTACTGAATCAGAAATGTCCACCCTAACTACTGAGAAATGTCATATGCTCTCACTTTTGATGGAAATTAACTTCATAAGATAAAAAATCATTCCCACCCCACTAGAAGGGGTATGAGAACTTCTAACTCTGGAGAAAAAAAATTTGAATAATGATAAAATATACCCCCTAATGATTAAAAATTCTTATTCTGGAGAGGAAGCTAAGAACACTCGATCACATACCTACTACATGGAAGGTCTTGGTGACTCTCATATCATGAAGATATAATCCTAACTAAATTCATCTCAATAACATACACCTTCTCCAATACCTCATCATATGAATTTAACATAAATGGTGTGACCTAGTGCTAGATATCTGGGTACAAGGCCTCCTTGAAATTCCTCTCCTTAGCCTCCTCATATAGAAAAAAGGTATAAGGAATAATGTAGATGTTTCTTTTAGCATACATTGAACTCTCAAATGCTAGAACTCCCTTATAAAAGGGTAAGGATCTCCCACATATAAGTTTCCATATTGGTCGAAGATATAAACTCAACCTAAAAATGATCCTTGAACATGTCCCATTAAACAGCTAACTCCTCTCCATCCCCAAGGAACAAAAGATATCACTATAAATCTGACCCACACAACACCATCATAGCTAAAGTAACCTGATAATCCATATGATCATAGATCAAAAGGAAGGATATCTCCACCTCCTCTATCTCTTACTTAGTCCCCCAATTTAAAATAGAACCTTTATACTTTTGTAGAACCTGGGGATGAAACACTATATCCTACTATAAGTATCATCATCGTTGACCTCCAATCTATGTTGATCCACAGGAACATCCTCCAGAACATCTTCCAAGAGAACCTACTAGAGTTTTTTACCTCATACCGCATATATAAAAGAACAAAGAATAGTGCTCCTAAATATCAAACACAAAACATTTTAAGTTTAATCCATTCATTCATTCATTCATTTTAACTTATTTCACATTGTCTACCCAATTCAAACACAGGATCATAACATCATGATGCATGATCCTTACATAGTTCTCTAACCTTCCCGCAGCATCACTTATCTTATCATATCTGATAAACATAATGGTCTTCGTGCTTGATGAAAAGTGACCATAAAATCTCATGTCTAAACTATTCTCAATTTATTAAATCATAGACCAAGCTTAGCTAAAACTATTTCCCTACCAACCCATTCATTCTCACTAGTGTATAACTATAAACACTATCCTATCTATTAACCATCACCTTTGATACCACTCTGTCATGACCCCCTCCCTCCAAAGGTGTACCTTTTGAGATGGAGATTAATAATGATATATAATGACACCCAAATCCCACCTCTAATAAGAAATGGTTTTGTGACCAGCACCAAGGGTATATCAGTAACACACATGGGAGGAATTATCCTCAATAATTTTAAGGAGTAAGAGAAAAAATGAGAAAAACCACCAACCAACTCCATTTATAAATAAAATAATCAATCCCTATACATGTAATGTCATACATAAACTAAAAATAAAACTATAAAGTACCAAAATTAAAAATTTTCAATGACCAAAAACTCTAAAAACTCATTATAGTTGGTTAATAACTCATATGAGCTAGTAATTCTCATCCCAATCACCAACATGTTCCTTTTGACCTAAAAAGGATTAAATATATGTAGGGGATGATAATACATATAATTAGTAAGATCCTACCTGAAACCACTCATTTGAAATGTGAAGGACGCATACTAAATCACATTGAATAAATAAATGAAATTTTCTAATCACCTAAATAGGAAATGCTAGTTTCCCATCCTCTCCATGGCCCACTTACCAAATAATTTACAAAGATAAACCATTCCTTATTAAAATAATATACATAAATATATATATATATAAGATGAAGGTACCTTAATTCCACTTCTCTACCATTTTTCACTCTTTCACATCATGGGATATGTCATATGTTTATCCCTCCTATAAATAATCATGAACCTCATGAAATAGTATCACTGTCATTATTAAATCTTATACAACTTAGAATATCTCATCATCATTATATCTAAATAGTAACCTAGTCTATAACTGGATGCTACTACAGTGTTTTTATGTGCATTATACCTCAATCCATGATATCCTAAACAAGTACACATGTGAAAAGATGAAACCGCCATGTCTCAATTTAAGTATGTGCTACACCTCAAGACACTACTTCCCACATATACATGTATAGTAAAATATGTGATCCATCACAGCCCTAGTAAGAATTCACCATATACCATAAGAAATTATAGCACAGGATACACCTATTCATCTAAATCTAGAGGGAGATTGGATGGGAGGGTAAATTCATTCATTTGTACCCTCTCTATCCTGGGTGTTGGAGAAAATGCCCACTAAAACATTTGGGTGGATATTTCTCTACCTAAGTGGGTAGGGCAGTGTATGAAATTGGAAAAATATAAATGGTTTCATGAATAACCTATGTTAAGGGCCACTTCCTAGACTTATAATTATATATTGATATCATTGTAGTGGACCCTCAATTTCTAATACTGAGGTCTAGGTAACAAATAGGAATACAAGAATCAAGTCTATTATTTATTAATTAATTTTCTATTAATTAATTATTACCATTTTTATTTACAATATTAACATCTTAATCTCTTAATTCACAATTTAATGGTATTAATAATTCTTTAATTATAATATCGTGAATGTCATTATCATATATGAACATTATAATCCCACCCCATTCATTTATTAGGTCAATTATAAATTCATAAACATATGGGTACTCTAGGACCTAACCTAAGATACCACTTCAAAAATTCCCTCATCGTATATAGAATAAAATGTGTCAATAAATTAGAAGCCGCTTATATAAATAACATTTATTCATATTACAATCAAACAAGCATCAAGAAAAATTAAACATATTGATGATCAAACCCCACTTTGAACTCATCCCAACCACCTCAGTGTCCCACTCCATTACACATAGTAAAATATACCCATCCATCATTGGCATCAGTCATCACTAAATCCCAAGCTCCTAACTCATCACACATAAAATATTTCCCACCATATAAAGGTTAACAACAAAACAAACAATTCTCTAAATACCTAGAGCACATATATATTTCAAATGTATTTTCCACACACAGTAAAAGGCACTAATTCAATGGTATCGATGCATTTAAGCATCCCACAATAAGGAATTGTATTTTTCAGCCCCAAATAGTTATTATTTAACAAAAAACATTTTAATTATATCTTGAATTAACCATTTTATTATAAATAGGTTGTCTATACAAGGAAAACTAAAGTAAAATTCAAGTAATATCTCATAATAAAAGAAAAAATATATTCAAATGTTACTTTACCTAATTTAATAAGACAACCTGAACATAATATACATAATCATTACAACATTTTTAGTCAAATATTCAATATATTTCACAATATTACACCCATAAATTACATAAATGTTTATTTTATTTGGGTAATAGATAGATAATCAGTTTATTTAATAATATATCTTCAATATTTACAAAAAATTTATTCTCTCATAGTACCCTTATTATACATTTCTTACATAAAAGAATTCTTTATAAATTATGGAAAATAGAAACATAAGAAAGGGTTATCTAAGATGATCAATAAGGTAAACATGGTAGATATATATCATAATTGATAATAATATGATCATAATATTATGATAAAATAATGAAGGGAATGTTCTCTATGTAAAATATTCATACCCAGAAATGTTTAAATAAAAAACTCCAAAATCATCCCAAATATAGAAGATTGATTAACAAGGGTTTCAAATAAAAAATCATCATTTAAGTTTTATAAAATAGGCATGTGGTATATTAATCATAGTAAATCAAAATCTTGTGAAAATTGATTTTCACAATCATGTCCACACATAATATTGTGATCATAGCTAGAGGCAATCATACTCACACATCAAAATGTGTGCATAGCTACTCATAATCATTTCCATGATTATAATCATCATATCATGAGAAAACTATATCAAATTACCCAATTCATTATAGTTATTTAATAGACCCACCCTTCACAAAATGAAAATCATTCATATGTGTGCCACGAGATCATAAAACATTCATCATTTCTTCATAGCATAACCTATGGAAAGGAAATGGGTTTCATAAACATTTTATCACCTCATAATAAAAATACATAGATAAAAATATCATGGATGGTATCATCAGATCATTTTCTCGATGAAGTATAAAATATATATATAATTATATTTACATAGTTGAAAAATACTATTAAAAGTGTATTTGAACATTACTTTAAAAATAAGTGAAATATATTTTTCCTTCGGTATCTTTAAAACTAAAATTGTATAGAATATTGGGAAAAATATTTCTTTAAAAAATAAGTATAAAAACATATATAGTAATATACAAAAAAATAACATTTATGAAGTTGGAAAAATCTATTTGTACATAAAAAGTTTAAACATATATTACTTTTAAACTTTTAGAAAAAATTCCAAATGTACCTTATTCGGAAAACATCATAAATATTCCTTTTCAAACTTTTAAAATAAAGTAAAATTTGGTTTAAAATGACATTAAATAATTATTTTATCTTAGAAAAAACATTCTTGAAAAAAATTTAAAGAACATGGACATATAAGAAAAGGTACATCGACCAAAGAGGAACTAAAGTTCACTTTTCTTAAAAAAATATCAATCATTTTATGTAATAAAGAGAAGATAATGAAAGATAAACATGGAAAGAAAAAAAAACTAGATTAGAATAAAATGGATGGGGTTTAAAGGATAAGGATTGTATAATTTCCCTCAATTGAAATTTTGCATAGACAGTATCAAAAAGAAATGAGATTGTATCAAAATTACTTTACCTCAAGTATCATCCTACATTATATGCATTCAAACCTATATATAATAAATAAATATTTGTTATAAATATATAAAATAATTATATTAGAATATAAATATTACTATATATCATTCCCTTATAATTTCCAATTAACCTTTTTTAATAATTATTCATCAAATCATTATTCATGTGAAAACGGATTCGTTTTCCATGCATTTTTTGGTTCAACGGTTCTAATTATTTCACCTTTTTCATGGTTTAATCATATAAAAAATATAAAACATGAAATAAATATCATATTTATTCATTTTATACACTTTTATAACCATTAATAAAAAAATTGGTGAAAAATGATTTCCATCACTTTGTGGAGAAGATAGTCTGTATGTGCGCACGAGTGATCTTTCCACTTTTTTATTGAAGAAATGAAATAAAGGTAAGTAATAGTTCAAATTTATAGAATAATTATTATATCATAAATATAATATATATTCATTAAATATATTATTATTACCATCCATTAAAATCATAAATGAAAAACTAATCACATCACTTCGTGGAGGCGGTTGTCCACACTTGCACATGAGCGATGTTATCATTTCTAACAGATGGGAAGGTAAGAAGGTAGATAATATATTATAATTATAAAATCATAATTATTTCATAAATATTATATATAATCCTTAAATATTTCATAATAACCATCCATAAAATGTGGTTATGGAAAATGAAATACATCGCTTCATTGAGACTGTAGTTCGTACATGCGCAAAAGCGATGTTTTCATTTACCATTGGATGTGAAAAGAGATGAAAAAATGGTTGTAATATAATTATAATAACATATTATTATAATTTTTATACTTAATTTTTTATTTTATTATGGATAAAATATATTTATGTGATGTGGAAGAAGAAATAAACATTGAAAAAGTCAGGTAAGACAACTACCTCTTCTTTGAGAGACATCCTTTATCTTACACCTTAAGCCTTCCTAGGATGGTATTAGGGTAATACCAGAAGTTCAAGAATAAAGTTAAGTAATATAGGTATTATTTTTGGTATTTAATGGCTAAAATATAGTTCTCAATGTTTTTTAATAAGGGAGTAGAAGAGATGCCCTTTTGTAAGTTATGGTAGGGACACTCGTAGAATTACTTAAAAGATTTAAATAGTATAAAGTAAATTTCTTTTTCAAGTGACACCAAATGAAAAATAATAAAAATTTAAGATAATATATAGTATAAATATATTCAAATAATAATATTTAAACAATTTTAAGTGTCATTGTTACCCTTATCTCTTAGTTTAACCCCCCCCCCCCCAGTAAACTCATTTTAACCCGAACCATTGTTATGCATTTTTTACTATTTTTCACAATTCATTATGAACAAAATTGAAATTAAAATATTTAAAAAAAGTAGTTAATTATAATTAGAAATATTTAACCATTTTATCAAATTCAATTTCTAAAAGTGAGAGGAATTAATTTTAAAATAATCATGAAAAAATCAACGGAAACCGCTTTTTTAATGCATTTTTTAAGCATAAAACAAAATTTATTTTCATTCATTTCCTAGTAAAAACCATTAGATGAATTTTAGAAAAATTTATTGAATATTTAATAAATAAATTTCATTAATATCATTCATAAATAGTTAATAAGTTAATTTATTAATATAAAAACACATTGTGTGCATAAAATCTATTTTTTAGAAAAACATCTACTTTTACCTTTGAATGATTTTATTTTCATTTATAACTAATTAATGTCCAAAGAATTAATTTTATAAAAGTGTAAATAATATTTTTTTTATAAACTTAATATTCTGAATTAATTTTTAAATAAAATAAATTATCCTTTAAATAAAAAATACATGATAAAATAATGCTCATAAACAAAATATTTCAAAACAGTTCTTTAGGATCAAAAGTATTTCCTAAGTTAATAAGAATTATTTAATATTAATATATTTAATTTAAATACCATATAATTTGTTTCATTTTATAATTCATAATCATTATTCACATAATTCAGTATTTCATATAAAGAAATCTATCAAACACTTCAAATTTATTTAAAGATAAATATATCATAAAATCTTGGGGTGTTAAATTATCCCTCCTTATAATAATTTCACCCTAAATTTTTTTTCACTATAATAAAAATTACTTTGGATACTTTTTCCTCATCACATTCTTATGTTCCCACATATCTTCTTCAAATTTAAATATTTCCCACAAAACTTTGACCAGGTGAGTGGTCTAATTTCACTTCACTTTCTCTTTATGATCTAGAATCTATACCGGTTGTTCTTCATAAGAAATATTTTTCTAAAACAATACAACATATAGTTTTAGTACATGTGAAGAATTAGTTACGTACTTCCTTAAAAGTGACACATGGAATACATCATAAACTTAGGGAAGATTTAATGGAAGCATTAAGTGATAAATAATTGTCTAATAAAATCAAGAATATCACAAGTATTGATATATCTAGATCTTTGAATTCCCTTATTATAAATATCATAATCATATTACAAGGATATATTCGTAGGAATACCTTTTTTCCAGCTTTAAACTCTAGATATCATCCATGATTTTCATCATAACTTTTTTCTAACTCTGAGTATCCCTTATGTTACACTGAATGGATCTAACCTACTCTATCATTTCCTCAACTAGATCAATATATTTTTTTCTCCAACTTCATCCCAACACATTATATTTCTACACTTCCTACCATATAGGGCTTCATAATAATCTATTTGAATTCTTGAGTGAAAGATATTGGTGTAATAAAATTTATCCAAAAAAATGTGTTGATATCAAATACCATTTAAATCCATAGAACATGATCACAACATATATTATAGGGTTTTAATGGTCCTCTCATACTCACCATCTTTATAAGGATGATATTTAATACTAAATTTTTACTTTTTATTCAAAGAAAATTGAAGACTTATCCATAACTTCAAGGTAGACCTCAGATCCTGATCAAATGTAATATAATATGGGACTCCATAAACCTTAATATTTCATTAATGTATATCCTAAAAATTGGATCAAGAGAGAAATATTATCTTTTTACAATGAAATTTTATGACTTCGTAAGTAAATTGACTACAACCCAAATATCATTAATCCCTTTAGATTTTTTATGGAGTCTGATGATGAAATCCATTGTAATTTTTTCATATTTACATTCGGGTATGGGTAATGGTTCAAACATCACCATAGACTTATGTCTCTTAGATTTAGTTTACTATCTTACCAAGAATAAATATACATACACTACAATATCATTTTCTATGTTTTCCCACCAGAAATACTATTTTAGATCTTTATACATCTTCATACTCCCATGATGAATAGAGAATGATGAAATATGATATTCTTCCAGTAGATTGTTTTTCAAGTATAGTTTTTATGGGAAAAATAATTTATTCCTGAATATTATAATCCCATAAAAATCATGATTGAAATCAGAAACATTCCTCATCGCCTTTTATGGTTCCACATTCTTCTTCTATTCCACTTTAATCATCTCATGGATGGATGGTTAGAAATTCATCTGATAAAGATATAAAATGTCCCCTTTCCTCATGATTTCAAGATCCATATTCTATAAATTCATAATTATTAGATCTCTTTCAATCCTAATCATCAAAAATGCTATCAAGTTCTTTCCAACTCAATGAATCACCCATATTTTTTTCCTTCTCATAGTGTTAGTGTATATAGTAGTCATAATCATCATATATTTTTATTAAGAAGAACTTTTGAGGGAAAAGTGGGAAACCAAAAAGTAAAAAAAAACATCAACAAATATCATAAGAAGTGGATGAATCTTTAAATTGCAATTTAAGTCTTTTAGAGGCCTTACCTCTAAGAAGAGTCCATTAACGAGTGGTATCCCACCTGTCCAGTTCATCTTTGAGTAGGTCTTCAAAATATATTTTCATCTTGTCCCAAGATTGAATGAGCTCCTCCACTGAGATCTTCTTTCCATTAAATCCATGAGCCAAGATACTGTGTTGTTTATTGATCCAAGATTCCTACTTGGAGGTTAGATTAAACTTGATTCTCATCTCAACCAACCTCTCAAAGTCATCTTGTAAAGAATCAACCTCCATATACTTTTATAATAATTCTTCAATTCCATTAATGATGTTTTCCCACTCCTCACATTCCATTAGTTCCATTCCATACAGGAGGCTAGAAGTATCCACAGACTCATTTTCCTCAGGCGCCATATGATTATTGAAATCTTTTTCTTTACTCAGAGAGATATTTCCAGAGATTTTGGACACCTTTATTAGTGCCTTGGTTTTTATTGAGGATATAGTAACTGGAGGGATCAGCAGATCTGAATAGTCTTTCCTACGACGCGGCCTCTAGGTGCGCTTAATAAAACTATCAGAGTCAATTATAGTGATTTTACCTTTCCTTTAGTAGGATCTAAGGTAGTCCTTTTCCATTTTATCTTCCTTGGACTCGGTAGGGTAGTCTGAGGAGGACTTAAAATCCTCTTATGAGGTCTCCACTTCATGGCCATCCCCATAAGCTTGGCACTCTATTAATCAAATCCAACCATCTCCTATGCGGTATTTTTCATTATTTCTACATGAATATATACTCAATGATTTTATGATCTATATATGTTTCACACCCTTCACTATAAATATAATACCTTTATATTTTTAATGTAAAATTTACCACAACTAACTCCAAATCATGGGTCGGGTTGTTTTTCTCATGAATTTTAAGTTGGAATGAGACATAAGCTATAATAATATCAGTTAACATAATAAAAAACCATATTCCCTTCTTTGATGCATCATTATAGATTACAAATCCTTATCCACTATAAGGTAGTGTGAGAGAATTTGCATTGAACAAACTTTTCTCATCTTCTTGAAATTTTCCTCACATTCATCAATCCATAATAACTTGGATCCCTTCCATGTAAACATGGTTAGTGGACTGGATCATCATGATAAATCCATAATAATGCATTGGTAGTATCCAAAAACCCATAAAAACTATGGATCTTGGTTACCATGGGTGGTCTAAGAAATTTATCAATAACTTTAATCTTTAAATGGTTTATTAATATACCCTCGTTTAAGATTATATGGGCTAAGATTAAGACTTTATATAGTTAAAATTTACACTTGGAAAATATGGCATATGACTTTTCCTTCTTCGTGGTCTTAAACACAATCTTCAAATAATCTTTATTTTATTCCTTAATTTTTGAATATATAAGAAAATAATCTATAAAGACTACCAAAAACTGATCATGGTAATCTCTAAAGACCTTATTCATTTTATCAATGAATATTTTGGGGGGATTGGTATGTCCAAATGAAACAACTATAAATTCATAATGACCATACTTAGTATATAAGGTTGTCTTTGGTATTTTTCCCTTATTGACCCTCAAGTGATGATATCCAGAAAGATGGTCAATATTTGAAAAGTATTAATCTCTATGTATTTTATCAAACAAGTCATCAATAAATTGAAAAGGATACCTATTCTTGATATTTATCTTGTTAAGTTCTTGGTAATCAATGAAAATCCAAATTGATCCATCTTTATTCTTAACCAAAATAATAGGTGTGCCCCATGGTGATTAACATAGGTGTATGAATACATTTTCTAGATTCTTATAGAGTTTATTATTCAATTCTTAAAACTCAACTGGGTTCCTTCTATAAATATTCTTTGAAATAGGTGTAGTTCTAGGTATGATATCTATTGAAAACTCAACATCATGATTTGGGGGAAGACTAGACAATTCATAAGGAAATACATCAGTATATTCTTAAAAAATAGGAATATATTCAATGTTGAGTTTCTCCCAAACCATTTTGGATAAAAATCCCTTCTGAATAAGTATTAATACCCATACAATAGAAGTAATTTCCATTATAATTTCACAGTCACGCTGATAGGAAATCATAGGTTGATTCGAAATATCAAATGTAATTTCTTTATTCTAGAAATTTATATTAAATTTATGTAGATTGAGATAATCAATGCCCAAAACCACATCTAATTCAACTTAAGGATTAATAATAAGATTTTCATATGGTAAATTCTTACAATATTAATCATGACATCCCCAGATCTGGAGTGGAGTATAATATTGCCTTAATTATCATGATTTTCATTAGCGATAGACACAAAATAGACCCTTACTTTGTCTAGGAGTTAGACTTTATATTAGGTAAATGACTCAAATAATTTCAATTCACCCTACATATATTAAATTAAACTATAAATTGTAGCATTTAACTCTTTATTTTTCTTCAATAATTTATTTTTATATTCAAATATGTTCCACACATAAATCATATTATCGTTCCTTTGAGACATTTATCCGGGTGCTTCTTCCCACATTATTGACATTTAAGATGTTAAATCTTCTTCCCTCCATAGTCTTTATCACCTAAAATTTCATAAGACTTTATGTTTATCATATTTTTTGAGTAAAGAAACTTAAATAGGATCAAGTTGTTAATTATAAATTTGAGATATCTGATTGTGAAAAATCAAAAAGGGTTCTCAATCTAGCTCCCATTTCATTTAATTTAACTTGTGTATGGCCATTTTATAGGCCATGAAATTATTTTTTCACACAATTCCTAATAATTAAAACCATTAAATAAAACAAAAAAACTTAGTGTGAGTATCAAACAATAATAATCAGAGAAAGAAAAAATATGATTATGAAAATAATTCCTATGATGTCCTAAATTATAAAACCTACTTTCAACCCATAACAATTTATATTCATCCCATATAACTATTTATTTTCATAGGTTGTCATAGATTATATCCACGAAATCCTCATAATGGTTTACAAAGAGAATGTAAAATGACCAAATAATATCCATTGAAAGTTTATATCTAGGTTTGAAGTCTTAGGATCACTTATCATGCACTGATGATGATCGAGTTAATACCCAATATACCCTTTTCAATGTTGTTACCTATAGGTTCATATGTGTCACTACCATATCCACTTTATAGTATCCATACAGTGATATATTTTCTTAGAAAACCAGACTCCTTTATTCACCATAATATAGTATATTGTCCCAATATTTTACAAGAAAAACTACACACTTCTATGATACCAACTAAGGAAACCCGAACATAACATACATAAATATTGCATCATTTTAGATCAATATTAAATACATTTAAAAATATTACATTCCTGAGGGCCGTAAATTTTTATTGTCTTTGGAGACTAGAGGCATAATCAACTTATTTCATAAAATATGTTTAACATATCCCAAAAATTTCTTATTTATCAGTACCCTTATTATACATTTCTTACATAAAACCTTTCTTCATAATAAAGATAAAATGGAAAAAAAGAAAGGGTAAGATCATATGATTAATATGGGAAAAAATGTTAGATATTTATCATAATTGAGAATAATATTATAATAATAGTATAATAACATATTCAAGTACATGTTATCAATGAAAAATAATTATACCTAGAAAAGAATAGATCAAAAACTCCAAAATCATGTCATATCTAGAATCATGATTAATAAGTTATTAAAAGTAGAAATCATCATCCAAGTGTCATAAGATAGGAATTTGGAATCATAAGCATAGTAAATCATAGTCTTTTGAACATAGTTATTCACAATCATGTCCACACATAATATTATGACCATAGATAGAAGAAATCACACTCACGCATCAAAATGTGAACATAGTTACTAAGAATAATTTCCATGATTATCATCATTATCGCATGATATATACATATCACATTACCCAATGAATTAGAGGGTTTTAACAGACCCACCCATTAAAAAATTAAAATTACACATATGTGTGCCACAATATCATAAAACATTCATCATTTCATCATAGCATAACCCATGTAAAATAAATAGTTTTCATAAACATTTCATCATCATATAATAATAATTCATCCAGAGAAAGAACATTTATGGTATCAGTAGATCATATCCATAGTAAAGTATAATAAATATCAAATGATTTTGACGTAGATGAAAAATAACTTTAAAATTATATTTTAACATTTCTTTGAAAACAAGAGAAAATATCCTTTTCCTCTGGTATCTTTAAAACTAAAAATTTCTAGAGTATTGAGAAAAAAATATTTGAAAATAATTATGGAATTTTTTAAGGAAATATTAAAATAAAATAAATATTATGATGGTGGGAAGATCCATTCATGTAATAAACATTAAAACAAATATTCCTTTCACAATTTTGGTAAAAAAAAATAAAATGTACTTTATTCAGAAAATAATAAGAAGATTATTTTTAAAACATTTAAAAGAAAGTAAAATATGATCAAAAAAATTAAATAATCATTTTTTTCATATAAAATAACATTCTTAAAAACATTTAAAAATATATTGACATGGAAGAAAAAGTAATCCAACCAAAGAGGAAATAAATTTGACTTTTCTTAAAATGTTTATTCAATTATTTTATATAAAAGAGAGAGAATAATGAAAGGTAACCATGAAAAATCAAAAATAAAAATATTAGAATAAAATAGATGTACTTTAAAGGATAATAATCATATATTTTCCCTTAATGTAAATTTAATATAAATAATCTTAAAAGGAAATGATATTGTACAATAATTCCCTTACCTCAAGTATCGTCCTACTTCGTATGCGTTCAAACCTCTTATATAAAAAATATAGATTTATTATATATAAATATTATAAATATATTCATATATACATATTACTCTATATCATTACCTTATAATTTATAATTACCCTTTTTATTAACAATTCTTCATTAAAATCATTATTTCGGTGGGAAAGAGTTTATTTCCCATGTATGTTTTGGATTGGAAGTTATGGTTCTTATAATTTGGTCATTGTGTTATCATCTCAAAAATATAAAAAATTACATATATATAATAATTATTCATTTTATATACTTTTATAAACTTCATAAAAATTGGGGTTTAAAAATTATTTTCGTCACTTCATAGAGACAGTAGTATGTATGTACACACGAGTGATGTTTCTTCTTTTTGATGGATGAAATAAAATAAATGTAAATAATAATTCACCTTTACATTAAAATTATTATATCATAAATATATATATATATATATATATATTCATTAAATATATCTTTATTTAAATCCATGTAAAGAGGAAATGATAAATGAATAACATCGCTTCGTGGAGGTGGTGGTCTACTAGTACGCATGAGAGACATTATCATTTTCCAAAGGATGGTAAGGTAAAAAAAAAGATAAGATATTATAATTATATAATATAAAATATATCATAAACATCATATATAAATACTAAATTTATCATAATAACTAACCATAAAAGTTGGTGATGGAAAATGTTTTACTTTTCTTCATAGAGATGATAGTTTGTATGTACGCACAATTGATGCTTTCATTTCCCATTGGATGAGAAAGGAGATGAAAAAATGGTTTTATCATAATCATAATAACATATCATTATAATTATGATATTATATTCATTATGTTAGTATGGATATAATATATTTATAGGAAATATAAGAAGAGATAGACTTTGAAAGAGTCATGTAAGATGACTAACTCTTCTTTGAGAGACCTCCTTTAGAATACTCCCTAAGCCTTCATCGAATGAACTTAGGGTAAGAAAAATAGATTAAGATAAATGGGAATAAATATAATAAGTTTTTGAGTAGGTATTTTCTGAGCTATAATTTCAATTTTTTTGAATAATGGAGGAGTGGTTCCCTTTAATAATGGAGGGGAGGGACACACATGAAATTACTAAAAATATTTAAATAATATAAAGTCACTTTTTTATTATAGTGTCATGAAATTTCCAATACATCAAAGAAAATATAGTACAAGGTCTAAATCCATTCAACCAATAATATTTATACAAGTTTAAATGTCATTTTTACCCTTATCTCTTAGTTTACCCCCCCCCCCAACAAACTAGTTTTAGTCCTAACCATAGTAATAAATGTTTTTCTATTTTTACTTTTCATTATGACCAAAAATAAAATTGACCTATGTTGGACCTAATAGATTAAATACCCTAATAGGGGGTGAATTAAGGTATGACATATTAAAATTACTGCCCATTTTTTGGATCTTGTTTCATTGTTAAACAAAACTCTCTTCTCTCTTCTTCTTATAATAGAGAATAAATAGAAATTAAAACATGTATGGGACACAAAAAAATTACGTGGTTTACACTTAATATGATACATCCAAGTTATATACAATGATAATTGGATAATTTATAAAATCAACTATAGTTCACTATTTCTATAAATTTTGGAGAAAACTCACTATCTGTCCTGGTTGACTACCGGTTATACTTTGAAAGCTCATTTCTCTCTCAAATGAAGTTCACTCACTAGTCCTCTAGAAAATTTTTCTTTTGATTTATTAAATAAATCTTATTTACACCTCATTTGGGGTATTATAAAGCTCTAATTTTATCCACAGGATGAATACAGATTTAACATAGAATTTCTGAGAAATTTCGTATGGTTCTCATAACATATCACATTTGAAAAACCTTTATACAAATTTTATGAAATTTTGAAAACTTTTGTGTAACTTTTTGGATTTTCAAAGAACTCCCAAATTTAATGAAATATTTTAGTTTATCATAGAACACCAAAATTTAATGTAACTTTTTATTTATCACATAACTCACTTGGTCATATAGAAACAAGATCATTTTCTTCATTCAATTATTTTTTTGTGTATCTGCTTCACACAAGAAATAATTTCATGAAGCTCTTATATGATTTTATATCCCATATATTCTATAAGGGATGGTCACTCCAAGTAATATTTATAGAAATAATTGACCATTTTCATGACTTTCCTAGTTTTCTAAACTTTAATGATTTGATGTCACCTTTATCTCACAACTCACTTCCATCACACAACTCCCATCTGTATTTCCTGAGTTTCTGAAACTCTTTCTACATCATGAAACTTTGACATTTGAGAAACAATATAAGAAAAACTTTCCTTTAATATATTTCAATGATGTGAAATCAAGTATACAATTTCACACCCTCTTTTAAAACTCTCACTATTTCACACAACTTTTGATTTTGTGAAAAAATATTTCCTTTGATTCAAAAACAAATTTCTCCTTCCTATAAATTTTAGACACTATGAATTTTAAAAACACTATGAAACACCACCACCTTATGTGTGAAACTTCATGTACACATTCCATAGATTTCATGTTTCTATCCAGGGTATTTTTTAACAAAAATTTTCAATAATCATGTTGTAACTTTGTAAGTAACCTTTCCAAAAAAAATTATCAACAACAAAAATTAACCCAAAAACACTACAATATACCCTTGATGGATTTTTTTTTTCAAAAATATCCCCCTTTGGTTTTGTTGAAAACTCTTCACCCTTTGAGTCCACTTTAATCCTCTTATTTCTAGCTTATTGATTGACCTTTGCGAACTTACATCTTTAACCATAATTCACTTCTAGTGACTTCAGTTAGAAAATAAAGAATTACTAAACACATACTCTTATCCTACATGATCCATACTCAGCATTAGAAACAATATTAACATGAAAATTTCATCAATAAATAATTTTTTTTCTTTAAACCACCCTTTGAATAACTCTACTTTTGTAACAAAACAATTTCTTCATCTCTAAGAAGAATGATGGCACTTTTTTGTTACAAGAGAAACATTTCATCATCTATAATAAGAATTATGTAACTAGAGAAGAAAAATTATTCATCACCATTAGATAATTTATTACATTATGAACATTATAGGTTAAAATGTTGTGAGATATCTACTTTGAATAAACATATTCAGCATAGTCAGATTTTAAAATCCCCCTATTTCTCTTCTCCCCCTATTAACTTCTCCCCTTTCAAAAACACCATTTCATGCACATTACTTATCCCACATTGTTAATGATCCTAAAGGTCACTTATTTTCAGTCTAAAATAAGGTAAATAACTTGTATCAGTACCTATGTAAAAACACACCATACCAAAAGGAGAGGGGACCCCACATCTACACTATTCAAGGTTGGGGAGATGACTGGAATACAAGATCCATTAGATGAAATAAAATGCTTCTTTAGGTAAGTTTTTCTTCAAAATTTATGAAACTTTTAGTTTTAAAGAAACATACTCAAACTTCACAATCTCATACTCCACTTTATCCTTGATAAAATGGTACTTGATTTCAATGTTCATCATTCATGATTAATAGACAATATTTTTTATAATGTTTATATCACTTGAATTATAACAATGGATTCCAATCAGAGTCTTCACATTAACACCCATATCTTCAAGATATTTGTTATCCACAGTAACTAAATACAAGCTTGAGTATCCGCAATATATTCATCTTATATAGTGCCTATAAAAATTCAATATTGTTTCTTTTATAGTAAAGATACACACAATCTTTCAATATAGAATACACCACCTGATGTTGAATTTTTATAATCTTTTGAACCATTCCAGTCTGCCTTTGTATAACCTAATAACTATTGTTAAGATTTTTCATTATACAAAAAACCAAAAATACATCATAAATTTGATATAATGAAGTATTATTTTCATTTTAAGTAATTTTATTTACTTCATATTGCTTTTATACCATGCCTCATGACATGTCGAAAGATAATATCAGTCAGTATCATTTTTAAGTACAATAGGCTCACAATGAACTATATATATTCTATAGCATTGACTACTTTTCGTTCATCAACTAGTGATAGTTTCATCTAGGTAGAAATTGTTTTTTATTTCTATATAATTATATATTCAAAATATTCTTAGAATATCCTTGTGATTTTTGGAAAGAGAAATAAATGTTTCATTCCTTCCATTCATCACCAATAAACAAAGGAAAAATAGCATCTCACCAATCATTGAAATTTTGAACTCACATTTCATGAATCTTGTAAAATATTTTCATTTCTCTTCATTTTAACTATTAAAGATTATGTTATCAACATACACCATCACCTTCATACTTTTATCACGCTAAGTATTAATAAATAGATTGTAGTCAACTCTGGTATGCTAGAAACTAAGCTTCTTAAAATATTAATCAAGTCTTGAAAACCATTCTCTTGGTGTATGATTTAATTCATATAGTTCCTTATTCAATTGTAAAAATTTAGTCATATCTTCATGAATAATAAAACTATCTAGATATTAAATATACACTTCCTATTCTCGAACCCCATTCTGAAATGTTGAATTGACATCCATCTAGAAAATTTTGAATTTCATAAGTGTTATTATAGATAAGAATGATTGAATTATCTCTAGAATTAAAACTAGTGAAAATTTTTTGTCAACATTACACTCTATCTATGAGTTTCCCTTGTGCACAGGTCATGAAATTTTTTTAATAACTATTTATTATTAATTCTGTTTATTCTGGAAGACCTATTTTGTCCTAATGACATTTATATCTATTGGACTTGAAATAATATTATGTTTCTAATTATTTTTTATTTGGTTACGATATTAATTCATCACCTAAACCTAATTCTATTCTCTTGTAGTTTATTTAAAATATTTTGGTTCAACTTATGATGTTAATATGTTTTTTTAAATAATTTATTCTCTTCATCTGAACTGATGTATATTGATCACTGATTATGTTCTTTCTATCAATTTCATCTCATCTATTCTGTTTTTTTTTTCAAATATAGGTCTAACTTCATCTTTCTCATCATCAATATATTATTCAGAATCTTTTTATGGAACTCGTACTCTCTATTGAGCTACTCATCTCTTCATCACTATCCTCTTGATACTGTTCATTGATTTTCTAAATATGTTTCTCACTATCCATCATGAGAACATTATTTATCTCCATAATATTTCATAGATTCTTTTTGAAGCATTTATATATTTTTCTTTTTATTGAGTAGACAGGAAATATCCCTTCATCTACATGATATTAAAACTTCTTGGTTTTCTCCATATTGAATATGGAACACTTACTTCTGAATACTCAAAATTAATTCAACATTTTCTTATTTCCATATTGTGGATCAAATGGTGTATTTTCTTCCTTTGGAAACAATAAGGATTTGTTATATTTGTATATTGATGTCAAAATTTCTTCTTTCCAAAACTTCTCTAGAAGGTATTTCTTACTGAGAATTGTTCTGACCATATTGTTTATGATATTTTTTCTCCTCTCATATACACCATTTTACTAAGTAGCTCTCACTATTGACACTTTGTGCCTTATCCCAAGCTTCTTGAGATAAAATTCCACCTGGATATTAGTAAACTCGATAACATTTTTAGTTCAGAACTTTATAATCCTCTATCCAAGAATCCTTTTAGCCTCTCTAGGGTATTGTGTTATAAAAATAAACACCCCAGACTTCTATTTGAGGACAAATATATATGTAATTTTCATATAATCCTAAATAAATAGGATATATTCTCTCTTCCCATTAATATATCTTTGTGAGATAGGTCCACACACATCAATATGAACCAATTCCAATACTCTTATCAACTTTAATTCTTTTGAATTGTAAGTATTTTAAGATATATTCCCTTGTTTGAAAGAATTTTATGTGTGTGTATGATCATTTGATAACCTAATAATATCTCAAGATCCATCGTTTTTCACCAGATCTTCCAAGGATGGTTTGCTCAAATGGCCATGATTCTTATTCCACAACTTGATCTAATATTCCTTAGATAGAAATCACACATCTTCTTCTCCACTCATAAGGTAGAGATTCCCCTTTTTGTGCTTCCCCTACATAACCATTTTACCATATTTCCCCTTGATGATACACATATTCTTGGTAAATTTTATTGCATTTCATAATTCACATAGTTTACTAACACTAAGAAAGTTGTGGATAACACCACCAACTACTATGATATCTATATAGCTCATATCATTTCCCCCAAATAGGGTTTTTCCTAAAAAATAATCTCCAGGAATTCATTGTAATATCCTAACCTAGGAGCCACTGAAACAATACCCTGATCTAGTTGGTTACATGGCCTCAAGTGCACCTCCCCATATGCCAGAGGCTGCCGACTAGTAGTGAGGGTTCAATGATGGTACAATGTGGATACTATACCCTCAGGGTTATATTGGAACAATGGTAAGTAAAATAAAGCAATAGTGGAAGAATTGTATATAAGAGGAAGAGGACGATAATAATAACTGATAAAATAATGGATAAACTGGTTAATTCCAAATAAAGAAACTATGCATGTCCATGTGAAGCTACAATATACAAGTAGAATACATACAAGAGGAATGAATAAATAATGCACAATAATATATACAAAATATTTCATGGTAGTCCCTATGAGCATTGACACAATCATATTTCGTGCACATTTTTTAAACATATTATAATAAATTTTAGTTTTTTCATTGATAATTCCCATGTAATTCAATGTTTTATTCAAAAATGGTTATTTATAAATGTTTAATTAAAAATATTTAAATTAATAATATTGTTTGGGTTTTTGATATAGAATTTTTTTTAGGAATTATGGAGTGGTATTTTTTGAAGCGGATATGAATTTTATAAGTATTTTTTTTTTATTTTTCAGGAATTTTTCAAAAAAATGTGGCAAAGAAATCCCTTAACTGTAGGGATACATTCCATATAGGTATACCTCAAAGGTCTTAAATGGACATGTAATCCCATGGGAGGGCCAGCACACACCGTAGGGCTACACGGGGCATCATTCTGTATGGGAGAGTGGCCCACGATGAGTCAAGCCTGTGGGGATCATAGTGGGCCCGAAGGCCCGCATGACCCGTGTGTGGTGTGGCTTGTATATAGTGTGTACGTGTGAATATGGGTTCCCATACCCATTGCAAGATTCTGATCCAGGGATGGTAGGAGTGTCATTTTAAACACTCACCTCCCTACATTCATGTTTCAATGTGGGATGTAAGTTATTTTGGTTATTGTTGATCATTTACTAGGATGATGTCATCTCGCTCCCACTCCTCTCTCCCGAACCTCGTACATGAACTTCTACTTGACTCCCCCACCCTCCATTGAACTTCTCTCACTAACTACCACTAAAAACAACTTGATACCACTATGGAAACTACTATAAAAGATTGAGATCAAGCCTTTGATCATTACCACTGACTTGGAATGCCATAGATCACCTCAGGACCCTTAAATGACCACCCCAAGACCATATTTAGTCTTCATCCGTCCACTTGAAAGGTCGAATAAAGGAGGAGCTCAGTGAATCCTTCATCACTACTTAAAGAGCTTGAATTTTCCACTTCCACACTACCAATCTACTACCACGTCCTCAAGCACACCATATGTGATGGGGGAAGCCACGTAAAGCCACTAACACTATGGAACTAGTCTACACTTCATTTAAAATACTCTAAATGCTTGGGTGTATCTTTGAAGATACACCGATTGTATCTCATGTATCTTTTAAATAGGATCTATCATAAGTATGTTTAGTCTAGGGATCCATTCTCACTTACCTATAAAAGGAGAAGGTGCTACCAAGCCATGGAGTCGGCACCACCGTGAAGAGAGGCTAAATCCAGGCCGAGCTGCTGCTTTTCATTATTTTCTTTTTCTTTTTTTAGTTTTATTATTGTAATTTTGTTTTATATTATTTTAATAACACATTCATTTTAATTTCTTCTTCCATAATTTATGTGATCATCCATATTATTCTCCTTCTTATTCATTCTTCTTCTTCAATTCTATTTTATTTTATTCTCCTTCTTATTTTATTTTTATTTTATTATTTTGTGTGTTTAATTGTATTTTTATCATCCTCATTCTCTTTTATTTTTATTATTTTATTATTTTCTTCTTTATTTTATTTCCATAATGACCTATTACCCTCAAAAATGAGGGCATAAGCTGAGACTTGGATAAGGGGAGGTAAGTGGTGTTTTCCATTCATTATTCACTTAAATCCAAAAGTTTTATTTAGTTTGTGGTGAGAAAGAGTGAAGTGAACAAGTGTGGTGATTTCCCACTATGGAACTAAACTCAAAATCATTTCTATTATTTTTTTAAATATTTTTCCACCCTTACACTAAACATAATATCTTCATGCAATGAAATTGATCCATTTAGTGGATGAAATGTCATACAATGGATTCAAGTCCTGGAAGGTGTCACATTCTCGATTGTGGTGTGCCATCAACCAGGATTATAGGAGGTTGTGGAATTAATATTTCTAAATTAATTCAACATTTCACACCATTAAATAAAATAATAGTAATTCATGCATGAGATATCAGAATTTAATTATCAAACTCAATTTAATAACTAAAAAGGAGAATGATGAAACCCATAAACTAAACTGTAATGGCCAGGCTATTTCTTTCTAATCACATTCTATTTATCCTTGAATTCTAGTTTATTTTAAATTTTTATATTTCATGTCATTTTATTTTTCTATAAAATAATAAAAAAACAAATTATCATTATTTTCATAAAATAATTAAAACAAAAAACAAGTAGTTTAGGTCAATTAGATTAAGTAGGTGAACAAATGTGAATCTCCTCAAGTATGATGGCCATTTTCAACCTCTATATTGTATTAGGAAAATAAATTTTATTTGGACATGACCTATAAAAGGCATTCATAAAAACTAGCACCATTTTTAGTGAGTTAATCAGTTGTTTATTAAATTTTTTTATTTTCACTTTTTAGTTAATTATTATTTCTTTAAAAACCATAAAAAATTCTTTTTCCGTTTTTTTTTCAAATGATCATTTTTTAAATACATAGAATAGTTACTAAAAGGTAAAAGATCAAAAGAAAGTGATACAGAATGCTGACAAGACTCTCCTACAAAGGATGTATGAACTCACTAACCTGACCAAGCATATGATGAATGGGTATGACACTTGACTTTTGTTTCAAGAACTAGAAGATATAATTGATGAAGTCAAATTTGATTATCAAAGATTGAAGGCCAAGGAGGAAGTGCCATTGGAACTATTAAATTGTACAAATACATCTAGGAAGTTGAGAACCAACTCAAATACCATAAACATACCAACCATTTTAGGATCCAAATCCAAGATAACCCTAATGATCTAGAGTGGATTCATGATTAGGAAGATTTTCCTTCTTCGATACGTGTGGGATATCAGAATGATATTGATAATTTCTAGAATTTTTATTAGGTTCAAAATGATCTCCCCATTACTTAAAAATTATAAGAACCAAAACCACTATACTTTTCTATAGTCATGGAATAGGAGGAATCCACATAATTGATGAAATTTTAAGAAAATATGGAGCAACCTAAATACATACCTCCATCCATTGAGAAAGTAATTGAACCAAAAATAACTTAGGGAGATGATATTATTTTGAATTTTTTTTATTTCATTAATTTATAGTATGATTTGAGTATCACACCTAATTGTATTGAATTTTTATATTTGGTAAATCATTATTTTTCCTTAGAATATGATGAAGAAAATGGGTATAAACCTGTTGAAGAACACATGGAGATCCTGATTTTGATGAAAATACATGTGAGGAATCACATGTGGAATTCCAAGTTGTTAAGCCTGAGGAAACCAAGATTAAGTATGCTCATATTGAAAGGGAGAAATTCCTTATTAATAATTCAAATTTAATATTTATTCAAGTGAAAATATATGCTTAATTTCCCTGTGATTATTCAATTCATGAAACCCATGTTGATCTAGAACTAGAAAAAGAGGAGGTTTCACAAGTAGAAAACCATAAGAAGGATGATTTATACTTCATCCTACCCCTTCAATAAAATATATACTTAATTGTGAAGGGGGTGGATCGGGTATACTCTATCTATGGGTCATTCCTCACAAATAAGGAAGAAGTGGAAGCTGGGAAAATCCATATGTGGTGGTTCAAGTCAAAGAAGTTCCAACCACAATCAAATTATGGATAACTATTAATACTTCCCTCGGGAGGCAGTACAAATTTAGAGCCCAATTGTGGGATCATACCAAGACTTATCCTTTTACTTTTTTTCTATGAATTTAGAATTCAAATTCATTCTTAAAAATTAGTCCAGCATACATCTCACACCCTCTTATATTTTTGAGCTTAAATGACATGATCCTTGAGTTTAATTGATTAATTTACTTTTATAGGTTCATGATGGAACAAGGAAACTCCCAAATAGTCAATAAGGAAGAGGACTATACTCCAGGAAATAGGGATTTCATTCTTACATTCTTTATGTTCAAACTCCCTACATTTTTTTCCAATAACCTATTTTGAGATTTAAACTGAAAATTACATTTCCATGCTTGAATTATGCTTTACTTGAATTATCTAAGAGACATTAATTTTTTAGGAATCTTTAAATTCCATGTTTTAGATTTCAATATTAATAATATTTAATGATTAAAGTGAATCATGGATATTAAAATGAGGACTCGTGATTTTAAATAATTTGTTGATTCATGTAAATGAGATTTCCCTAAATATTTTTCACACTTTGAATTTACAAAATTCATGTAAATTTATTTTTTGTTATTATTAATGCCAATAGTGATTGTACCAAATCAAATATTCAATTACTGAGATGATTTCTAGACCAATTACTTTCTATTTATTCTTGATCATATTTCTTGAGTGATCTTGGGACATATCACCTACTAGAACTTACACTGAAACTTATAAAATATATGATTATAAAAAAACACATTTAAAATTATTGTGGAATCTTTTGAAAATCCATTATCTTTGATACCACATTTATATCAATCCTTGTTTAGCCCAAATAAACCATGAATGATTTTTTTTAGGAATAAACCACATTTCAATCCATTTTTTCCATTTCTTTCATATCCTTAGTATTTTTCATGATATTTTAATGTTTAATTATAGGGATTAATGTATTCATATTAAAAGGGATTAAATTAATTTTAAGGAAGAAATTTGAGGGTGCTACATATGGGTATTGGAAAATATTTTTGATTCATTCACTATACTTTATTATTTGACCTTCTTAAAAATCAAAATATAGGAATGGGTTGTGACTTAAAAGAATAAAAAACCACCATCACTAGACCGATGATTTATTTATAATAATTTAGGTGGTGGGTGTGAGATTCATTCTAAGAATAAATTTCTAAAAAATAAAAAATTGGAAAAATAACTTTTAAAAAAAGTATAAAAGTAGTGAATAAATCAAGAAGGATCACATATAAATCATTATATTTTATTTTGATCATGACCTTACTTTGATTTTTAGGGGAAGTGGGAGTTTATACTTTGAATGGGATAATGTCATTAAGATTTTACTTTGTATATCATGTACTGTAGTTTAGAGATTAAACTCCTCTATGATCATTAATTTTTAAATAATCAATTCCTGCCAACCTTAAGCCTTAGATTCATTATAACCTTAAATTAAAGTTCTCATGATTTTTTGTGCCTTTTTACTTTATAAGGTTGATAAAATTATTCCTTTTTAAGACTATAGAAAAGGATCGTTTTATCATGATATGATTATAAATATACTTGAATTTTACCATGAGTGATGAGTGGAAAGATTCAAAGTAAGGTAAATCATGACTTAGAATGTTTAACAATAATAAATTGGGGAACATAAATGAATGAGAAGATAAGTACCATAATTTTTAAATAGAAAAAAGTAAAATAATTTATTGGATTTTTTCATCGAAAATTGAGAAATTAGATTCATATTTTATCTAGATTTTTTAAAATTTAATTTAACATTGATAATTATTTGATTTTATTGATTTAGAATTTTAATAATGGTAACATTGGTGCCATATGATTTTTAATGTTGTGATTTTATTCTTGAGGAAAGTCATGGTTTTAGTCTGTGGTTATTTGACACACTCATATTTCATACACATTTTTTAAACATATTCTAATGATTTTCAATTTTTTTTAATGATAATTCCCATGTAATTCAATGTTTTATTCAAAAATGTGTATTTATAAATGTGGAATTAAAATATATTTAAATGAATAATATTGTTTGATTTTTGTATATATAAATTATTTTATGAATTGTGGAGTAGTATTTTTGAGAAGTGGGTTTGAATTTCTAAGTATCTTTTTATTTTTTCAAGACTTTACCAAAAAATTAGGGCAAGGATAGCCATCAACCATAGGGATACATTCTGTATAGGAATCCCTCAAAGGGTATACTTGGACATGAAATCCCATAGTAGGTATAGTGCAATCAATAGGGCCACAAGAGGAATCAATCCCTATGGGAGAGTGACTCATAGAGATTCATGCCCACAGGGATCATTGTGGTCCTGAAGGGCCACACAATCTTATGTTTGGTGTGACCCATATATGGTGTGTGTGTGTGTGAGTATATAATCCCATCCCACAATGATACCTGGGGATGGGAGGAGTTTCATTTTAAACACTCACCTCTTTTCACTCCCATTTCAATGTGGGAGGAGTTTTATTTTGGTTATTATTCATCATTTTCTAGGATGACAGCATCCCACTCCCGCTCTTCTCTCCCGCGCCTTGGACACATACCTCTGGTCAAATATTTCTCCCTTCACCATACTAATCTCACTAACCGCTACTAAAAACAACTAGGGACCTCCATGGATTTCACTATTAAATATTAAGATCAAGACTTTGATCATTTCCACTGATTGAGAATTCCATAGATCACCTTGGGACTCTCGAACAACCACCCCAAGACCATATCAAGTCTTCATTCATCCACTTCAAAGGTCAGATGAAGGAGGAGCTCAATAAAGCCACTGATGCTACTTTAAGTGCTCGAATGCGATGCTACCAAAATACCAATCCTCTTCCACATCCTCAGGAATTCCATGCACAAGGAGGGAAGCCACACAAAGCTGTTTCCCCATGGAATCATTCCACACTTCATTTAAAAGACCCAAAAAAACATAGGTGTGTCTTTGAAGATATGTTGAGCATATCTCATGTATCTTTTAAAGAAGATATCTCATAAAGATTTTAGGCCAAGGGATCCATTCTCACTTTCCTATAAAAGGAATAGGTTCTTTCAATCCATAGAGTCGTCACCATCGCAAGTAGAGGCCAAATCCAGGTCGAGCTTTATCTTTTCATTGTTTTCTTTTTCTTTTTCTTTTTTGAGTTTTATTATTATTATTATTTACTTTAATAATGCATGAATTTTAATTTATTCTTCCATAATTTAAGTGATCGCCCATCTTATTATCCTTCTTAATTCTTCTTCTTTTTTTATTTTATTTTATTCTTCTTATTATTTTATTTTTATTTTATTATTTTATGTGTTTAACTTTTCTTTCTCTCATACTTATTCTCTTTTATTTTATTTTTTTCTTCTTATATTATTTATTTTCTTTCCACAATGACCTCTTACCCTAAAAAATGTGGAGATAACTCAAGGATTTTCCTAGGGGAGTTAAATGATGTTTTCCATTCATTCTATGATAAATTCATAAGATTGATTAAGTTTATAGTGATAAAGAGTGAAGTTCACGAGTGTGGAAATTTACCACTATGGAACTGAACTCAAACTCATTTATATTCTTTGTTTAAATCTTTTCCCACCCTTACACTTGTTGATTCTCCTTTTTCATCACATTGTATAAAAAAATGGAACGGAAAATGACTTAGCACAAATTGATTCATCCTTTGAAGAAAACATCAAAAATCGATAAAGGCATGAACAAAGCTTCAAAGGCACAAGGGTCGTGCAAGTTCCATCACTGTCGTGAAAGTCCACTTGCGCGATGCCTAATAGTCACGCATGTGACATGCGCGCCCTAAAGGATAACTACCAGGGGTCTTCTCCAGCCTATAAATAGACCCTGTGGTCCCCCCATTGGAAGAGGAATTTTTCTAGAAACTCAGATTTGAGCTCCCGGCGCCCTAGTATCTTCTCAAAGCTTCTGAAACACTTCTAAGGTAATTTCTTACCTAGAACGGAAGATCAAAAGAGGGAGAGGAAGGCCTAAGTGTTGAAACACATCAAAACTTGCGCGCCTAAGTGGCCAGCCCTTAAGGGAAATTGCCACACTTGTGCGCTACCTAACTCCTTTAATAGAACTTATGCGCCACTATTCTGGAAGAACCTCAAGATTATTCTAAAGGATTCAACCAAGAGTCGCTCAAGTATTACCATGTTGGTTAACCGTCGCGCAAGTACCCATGTGTCACGCAGGTATACCTGCGCGACTAGGACTTGTGCGCCCATGCAGTACCTGCGCGCCTGCCAGGACATGTGTGCCCCTGCCTTTTTAGGTTCCCTTCTTGCCCATTTCACCCCTCTTATGCCATTCCACCTCTCCTCTTCAAGATTCATGCTTCAAGACACTCTTCAAATCCATTTATGGAATTATTTCTTGATTTGGATTCCTTATATGAAAGGAACTCTGTGGAATATCTATCAAAACCTAGTGATTCACACATCGTTACGTCACTAAAGATTGATATTTCATTCATTCAACCTCATCCTTTAAGATGAGAGAACTCATTAAACTAGGCCTCCTCTTCAGGAGTAATCCCCAGTCTCAAATATGGGCCTCCTTTTAAGGAATAAGCCCCAGTCATAATTCTCAAATTTGGGCATCCACCTTAGAAGTAAGCCCCAAGTCCTCATTAACCTACGCCTCCTTTTCAGGAGTAAATCCCATTCTTAATTCTCATTAATTTTGGGCATCCTCCTTAGGAGTAAGCCCCAAGTCCCCTAATCTGGGCATCCTTTTCAGGATTAAGCCCCAATCTTAAAATTACCAAATATGGGCATCCTTTTCAGGAGTAATCCCCAACCCTAATTCTCTTAACCTGGGCCTCATTTTCAGGAATAATCCCCATTCATAATTATTAACTTGGGCCTCATTTTCAGGAGTAGGCCCCAATCTCAAATATGGGCATCCTTTTCAGGAGTAATATCCAATCTTATTTTCTCTTAACCAGTCCTAATTTACCTTTGATCTGGGATTCCTTCTCAGGAGTAAAACCCAATCATAAGTCCTCTCCTAATTTGGGCCTCCTTTTCATAAGTAAACCCCAAGTTAGAGTATTCAAATCTCCATGAAGCATATATACCTTTATGGACCTTGTTCCTGGATTTCTTCCCTGAAGTAAATCCTAATCTTTGTTTATCTGGGCAGTCATACATACATAAGTCCCACATTATTTCTTATGATTGCATCTTTCATAGCACAATTGTCTGATTTTTACCAATACCTCTTGTTTCTCACACCGAGCATGACTCACATGAGCTTAGAGTGTAAAAGTAATTATGACATCCTTCTTTGATCCATCAATCATAAACATCATACTCCCTTACTCAAAGTACATGGGTTCTGATTCCTTTTCTAAACAAAGGATACGTAGGTATCCCATCTACAGGTTCGATCCCAACTCTGAAATAATCCATGTCCTTCTGAATGAAAATAAAATTCAAGTGCCCCACAGAGTGGCTTTAAAACCATCATGGTCATCATAATGACCAAGAGACTTTTATATAAATGTGTCGAAGGATACCATTGACCAAGAATATCTAATAAATACATATGATTCTCTATCGATGAAGAACCTTGAATACATATAAAAGATTCTCTAAATTTCCTAGATATTTAATCATTGATTTTCAGATCTAAAGGAAAGCTCATTTTATACTTGGTAATGTAATAAGGATTCACGAGCATAACTTAAATCTATAAAGAGAGTCCCGGAGTAGATAATAATTCCCCTCAAAAAGGTGTGATGACTCCGACCTCCCATACTATTGACCAATGAAAATTCCTAAGCCTCATCAGTCCACAAACTAATGAGTGCCTACCTTTGGAAAGTGGGTCTAAATGGATGTGGAATCATTGGATGTTTCCGGTTCTATGAACAAACTCGTTAGAAATCGATTGGAATGTTTGAATCTCCCATCAAGGAGGTCATCCCCAAATTCTAAGGGAAACAAAAAATGGTGAACCCGACATGAATCCTTTACCAAGTTAAAATGATGTTTTACCTATTTGTTAGGCCCCTATTTAAAACTCAATGAGAGGCCCAAAAAAACAATCATTTACATATGTGCTCATCTAAAAGATGTAGTGGATTCTCTTATCTTGATTATGTTTGTTATATCAAACAGGAACTCTTTTCCAAGATCTTCTGCATTTCCAGAATGGATGCTCTCAAGTTCACACCTGTGAATACCGCTGTTGCGAATGCCACTGCTGCTACTCCTGCTGGATCGTCATCTGCTCTGAGGATGACATCGCCTACTCAGCATCTTCAACGTTGGGTATCAAATGTGTTGGTTAAGGAGTACCGTCAACATGGTACCATCCCAACTCTGGAGGCTGCTCGACAAGCCCTCCAAGTGAACAACTCACACCGATCATCCGAACAATGACGACCAGTGATCAAGAAGCAGGCGGTGCTAACCACCATCTCCAACCGTTTCGGGTTGTTATCCCCGGAACGCAATCACCATTCACTCCTATATTTTGGGGAGGTGAATGATCAGGTCCCTCAGGGCCTTAATTCAAATAAGTAGGAGTCCTTCCTGAGGGCTCCTATCAACAATCGCTGCCAGACTCGTGCAGCAGTACGCCCTCAACATGATGAGGGTTCCAACTCCGGGCGTTCGGCTCAGGTTCCTTGAACCCGAGCAGGCAAGACGAATTTCCAGAGGCGATGTCTGGTTAATAGTGAGTAGGTTCTCATCGCTGACATCTCCGGAGAAGTCCACCAACCTAACCTGGTGGAAAGCAACGATCAGGCACACACACCTGCCCGTTTTAATTCCGTTGTCTAGAAGACTCGTCTGGAAGCATCATGCCAATCCCGCTAGGCAATTCCGGCAGAGTACTATAGGTAGGAACATACACCTGTTTATACATCATCAGCTATTCAGTAGGCTAGTTTGACTACATATGATGGAGCTCGTCAACCACATTTGGCGAAGTGAAATTAGCAGGAACATACACCTTCTAGTATTAATCAATCCTACCAACAGTCTCGCTTGGTAGCATTCAGAGAAGTTAGTCGGAAAGCCCCGAAAACAAACAGGAGGCAGACTCAACTATATGCCCCCACACTAGAGTACTGTCAGGATTCACTGATAGGAAAACGAGGATAGGAGCAGGTACATACACCTACTCCAATCACGAAATGGACGTATATCCCCATTCCGGCAGCTGAAGTAACCAAGCATATTCTATCAATGGTGAAAGAGTAGAAGAAAATTCCTGCTCATATCCTGGATGCCTGTCAGGATATTATAACAGCTTCAGCGGCATCTCAGGGAAAGACACATAAATATATCCCTACCAGTGGAGCGACACATCAACAGTTCACTCCGGAACAGACACACACATCTGTTCCAGTCTAAGAGGGTTGTGGGGAATACTCCCCCATATCATACGGACAAACAAGTCAGGCACATACACCTGATTTAAGTGGAGATTGTTAGCCTAACCTGGGCATATTTCTTGATCAGGCACATACACCTGCTCAGAGCAGCCACTTTCATCAACAAGTGGTTTCCAAAGCGAGTAAGAAGGCGTCTAAGAAAAAGACCCGCCCAGAACAGTCATGAGATCAAGAGCCAATCTGTAACAAGGCCTTTCTTAATGCTGGAGTTCTTGAAGCCCTCAGACAGTTATCTGTTGGAATTCAAGATTCTACTCCCTCATTTCTCAATAGTGGGAACATTAATTCTGAAGGTCTTCAACAGACACTTCCTCATGAAGTCTTGCTTCATGGAAATTCGGTAGATCTCGAAGTTTCATATTCAGATGAGAGCCACAGGAACCCTCTGTGTGGTCAGAAGACCAAGGAGCAAGAGATCTCATCTTTTACTGTAACCCATTATGGTGGTCCTCCCCATGATGATGAATTTCGCTGCAAAATTCCTCTCTGCAGTAGTGATGCACATTTCCCGGAAAATGCTCTAGTGTAAAATGTAGTGCCGAGAAAGCCCTCTTATCTTGAGTCACATGCAAATGCGAAACCAGTCATGTCTAATGTTTCATCACTGAAAGGTGAAATACTTTCTCAACCAGAAGATAGCCCAGGGTGTGGGTCATTCTCCGAACCTCCCCTAATTCATGAATCTTCTAGTTTAATCAGTGATTTCTCTACCAATCCTGTTGAATCCAATGAAGCAACAAGGAAGCAACATCTCTGGTCAAAACAGGTAGAATAATATTTATTAAATGATAAAGATGAAATGCTGAACATGAGAAAACAACTAGCGAAAGGTGAAGTGCCAGTCATGTTTTGGCCTCTGGCTGACTCTCAGTATGACATTCCAGAAATGTTGACGGAAGATGGAATTCATGATATTCGTCTCAACATATGGAAAACTCTTTGTCAGTTGAAGAAGAAAGTATTATCTTATGATGAATATGAAAATAATCTAAGATAATAGAAGGGTTACAACGTCAGATTGATTTGGAATCTTTATCAGTCTCTCGATATCCGAAGGCTGAAAAGAAGCAGAGATCCCTTCAACGTTCATGCCTTGGTGCACTAAGAAGATTGCTTCAGTTAATTGCCAATGCCCCATATTACATTCATGTCAGAGGATGGGGTGTTCATGGATCACTACATTTCATGGTGCTCTCTAGTCAGCAAAGCCCACCGAAAATGGTCTCATGTAATATTATTTCCCATGGCCGGCCACAGTCAATAGACTTTTCTTGTAATCAAAAGATTTCCCAAGAACAGGCGTCAACTAGTTCCTCTCAAAATCAAGAATACAGAGAACAAGTTGTTTAATTACTCCTACATCAAGCAAACAAGAATATTAAACAGGCCTCTCGTTTGGAGAAGGAACATCACCAAGTGACAGAAGTGTCAGAAATCATCCAATGGTCTTTTGAACAGGGTGATAAAAGTGGATGTCGATTGATGCATCTAGCTAATTTCCGGACCAAGGTCCGCAAGATCAGGAGAGATTTTAAGAAAGTCTCAGACATAGCATTTCAAGAGCCACCCCATCTTTCCAGACTGGGGACTCTTTTAAACCAACCCTCGGAATCAACAAATATGATTCGAGGAGTTGAGCGGGAACAGCAGGAATAGCCCTAGTCCACCGGACTGGGGACTTTTTCAAATCATCAATCCCCTCCTCAGATAAAGTCGGTCTGTTCTCGATTGGGGAAGAAGCCTCAAGAGGAATGAAGAGCCAAATTATCAGGAGATTCCCTCCAAATTACGGTTCGTCAAGAAGTTCCTGAGGGGTCGAATCAACAAAAGCCAATATATAATCAAAGACATGGAAGAATACAATATCACAGAAATTCTGATAGAAGGGATGCGATACGTTATGAATCAATCAATGTCATCAATGTCGTTGTTTCTGATCCACCAGATGAGGCTCACTCAGTGGACTCAGATGAAGAGGTTCCTGCTCAAGAAGATGTATGCACCGACACAATTGAAGAAGGTATGCGTACACGAAATCAAAGGGTTACTCAGAACCTAGGTAATCCTTCAAGTAACCCACTTCCTCCTCTCTAAAAAGGATCCAACAAAGGTAGGGGAAATAATAAGGTTACATATCCTTACTCTAAAGAAGGCCAATCACTCTCACTAGAGAAAGGGTTTGCACAACAGGAGGAAGAAATGAAGGAATTAAGGAGGTTGAATGCAGAACTAATTCAGAGTAGTCTTCTTCTTAAGCATGCTGGAGTCAGTCAGCCAAGGGAGTTTGCTGAAGCTACTGAGATGGATCAATAATATCCTCCTTTATCACTACACCCTCACAGGTCTAATCCTACGGGTCAAGTGCAACAACAATTGACAGTTCTGCCATCGGTTGCAGTACCAACCACCATATATGTCCAAGATCCAGTCATCGAACCTACCCAAGTCCAAGTTCAACCATATGTTTCTCAAAAGTTAATAACTACCATTAAGTCATTAATAGATTGGTTAGAAACTATGGAAGGGAAAAGTGCACAGGTTCAACCAGAAAAGAAAGTTTACCCTGAATGGGTAGATTCAATCTCTCCTCCATCCAGTTTTGGAAACCCTGTGATCCTATAATGGGAACTCCGGAGCAGCAAGAAACATTAAAACTCAGATTCTTCATATGGATTTGGCAAGGACCAACCTTTTTCTGGTATACAAGCTTGTAATCCCGGTCAATTACTGGATGGGAAGATCTCCGTCAACAATTCCTTCTTCAGTTCAGCTCAACTTTTCCAAACACAATCGTTTTTTATCTTAAAAACTGTAAGAAAAGGGAGAATGAAAGGGTCTCAGATTTCATTTTTCACTGGAAGGGATTAACATATTCCCTAATATTAGCACTCCCTCAAGAAGAATTGTTGCAAATCTGTGTGGAAAATTTGTATGACAAGTTATGCACGCCGTTGATCCCTGTGAAATACACAGGAGGGTTTCAAGACCTTACTTCAATCGCTCAGCAGATTGAAGATTCCCTTATACAAGCTAAGGATAAATCTCGTGTAATTCCATCAACTCCGGGAAGGAGAATGGGTCAAGCAGAGACTACTACAGTTATGCTTAAGCAAGAACTTGTACCTACTTCTACTTCAAAACCTTCATCTTCCCGAAGGGATACACCTCCTGAGTGCCAACAACAAAGGCCATTTCTTTAAGATAATCAAAGAGATCAAAGACGAAAACAATTTGAGGATTTTAAAAGAAAATTTTACTCTTTCCGAAATGAACAATTTCCTGGTTATTTCATTTCGGCTCTGGAAAATAATTTGGTTCAATTTCCAATGCCCAAGAGGCCAAACAAGGAAGGATATGAAGATCATCCCAATTATTTCCCTTTTCATAAAATGTTGGGGCATCCCATCCAGGAGTGTTTTGTCTTCAAAGACCTCCTGCAAAATATGGTCGACTCAGGACAAGTCAAACTGAAAGGTTCTTCAGCTCAGGTAGCATGTGTTACTGCTACAGTTCCAGAGGAGGAAGGCGAATGACAAGAAGTCAAAAGCAAAAATGCACAGAATTATGATGATTGGATGGTCAGAAAGACAATCAAATGAACTCATTCTATTTTGCGAACACAATTAAAGAAACCAATTGTGTCTTCTTCTATTAATGTTGCGGCAAAACCCTCTTCATCAGTGGGAAAGTCCTCAAAGAAATGGCATGATTCAAAGAAAGAAAAATAATCAGAAGAAGACGAGTATGTGTCAAAGCCTAAGTTGTCTTTGACTCTGGCATACTTCATTCCATCTACTTCAAAGCCACGGGAACCTCCCCACCAAACGGCATAGCCTAAAAAGGCTAATCAGGTAGATTCCTCAGCAGACGAGGAGTTAATCTTCGGTTCTGTTAAAATGATTCAATTAATGGATCCATATGCCAATCGCAGTTTCGATTTTGATGAGCCTTAATTCCCTGTATCAAACAGGGGAATCAGAGGAAGTTCTAGAGTCTTAGGATACAGGGGAAGACGTGGATCTTTCAGAAGCCACTATTCCAATTCTACCCTTGCTAGAACTGTGTATGCAGCAGAAACTCATGGTAGAGCCCTTCAGCGAGCTCAGCAAGAACAAGCAAGTTCTTATACCAATAGAAAATTCAGTCCTGGCACAGTTATTTTGGAAGACCGGTTGAAGGTTCCATCTTCTTCCTCTCAGTAATTAAATGGATCTAATCAGTCTAATCTTCCAAAACCAGGAATGTTTCCAACTCCTATCCCAATACAAGATGCATCAACTTCCAAAGAATCTGCTTCCAAGGTACCTGTTAAACCACATATTCCTGTTGGGAAACGCAGACCTCTAGATCAAAAGTATGATGTATTGAAACACTTGGCCCAAGTACCAACCAAGTTATCAATTCTGGATTCTCTGAATCTATCAAAAGATCTTCGGGAAGCACTCATCGAGGCTTTGTCAAGTACTCAAGAGTTTGAAACTGAAATTGCCACAGTTGAAGTCTATCACATAGAGAATAATCATGCAGAATGCCATGAAATAATATCTTTTACTGATGAAGATAAAGATGATTTTGTGCATGGGAATATTAGACCTTTGTACTTATCTGTCAAGGTCAATGGAGTAGACGTCCAAATAGCTTTCATTAACAATGGTTCAGGAGTCAACCTCATGCCCATTCATACACTTCGTCGATTGGGCCTCACAGAATCTGATTTATCTCTATATACCATGATGTTACAAGGATATGATAAAAATGAACAAAAACCACTGGGCGAAGTTACACTCAGAACTTAGTTTGGAGATCTTGTATCTAATTTGGATTTCATGGTTGTTGATCAAGACTCAGCTTTCAACATCTTGCTTGGAAGACCTTGGCTACATCAACATGTGGTTATCCCTTCATCATACCATCAATGTCTCAAATATTGTTTCGATGGTCAATTTGGGACATTTTATGGTGATAAGGCCCCATTCGAGACATTTGAGTCTCAATACATTAAGGCAGAATTCTATCACATGAAGGGAAGGGATAAATCCACAATAAAGTATATTACCAAAGTTAATGCTCCATATGGTTTGGAGAAAATTCCAGTAAATCTATTTACACATGTGAGTACAGATTATTTTTTGCCTATTATTCAAATTGAAAAGATAGACCCAAATCAAAATACTCTTATGGAAAGATCCATAATGTCAATTATGGCAATAGAGCCAGACAACATGGGAGAAATTGGTAACCCACCAAGCAGTGATGAAAGCACAAATAGTGATGTCTTCGTTTCATCTGCTGAAATCCAGAAAGTCTATACTTCGCCAACCAGGCCGGAAGAAGTGATAGCGACATCGGAGGTGAACAATGATATTGATTCTCAATCCATCATCTCCTCTTTATTACCCAAAGAAGACCCTTCACCATCAATCGGGTCGGAAATGGAAGCTTCTTCTTCAAGATATGCAAATTTGGACATCTCTTCTGATCATGAAAATTATGCTTTATCATCTAATATGCAAGTAGAAATGGAAGAAATAACACATGATGAATAAGAAGAGGAAGATCTCAGAGATGCTCCTCCAGTATTTGAAGAGGGTATCTCTACCACTGTGGATGAACTCAGAGAAATAAATCTGGGTACAAAAGAAGATCCACGCCCCACTTTAATCAGTGCGGCCATGACTCTTGAAGATCACGAGATGTATATTTATTTTCTAAAGAAAAATAGAGATATATTTTCTTGGAACTATAAAAAAATTCCCAGGCTTGATCTTGATGTTTCTACTCATCATTTGGGTTTACCAGAAGAACATCGAGGATTTAAGCAAGCTGCGAGAAGAACACACCCAACTTATGCTTCCAAAATTGAAGCTGAAGTGGATAAGCTTATCAAAGATAACTTCATCAGAGAAGTTTAGTGTCCCAAGTGGTTGGATAATATTGTCCCTGTAAAGAAGAAGAACAGACAAATTAAATTTTTCATCGATTTCAGATGTCTTAATCGGCATTGTCCTAAGGATGATTTCCCGGTTCCGATTACAGAACTTTTAATTGATGCAACAGCTAGCTATGAAGCACTTTCCTTCAAGGATGGATATTCTGGATATAATCAGATCCGAATGGTCCCAGAAGACAAGGAATTCATAGCCTTAAGATCCCCTCAGGGTGTGTTTTTCTACCGGGTAATTCCCTTTGGATTAAAGAATGCAGGTGCAACATATCAGTGTGCCATGCATCGTATCTTCAAACCCTTCTTAGGGAAGTTTGTTGAATGCTATGTAGATGATTTTGTGGTTAAATACAAACAATTTTCTAATCACTTGGCTGATTTGGAAGTCATATTCCGCAAGATTCGACAACATAATTTGAAGATGAACCCCTTAAAATGTGCTTTTGGGGTAACCTCAAGAAAATTTCTCGACTTTGTTGTATGCCATCGTGGTATTGAATTCGATCCTGAGAAGACCAATTAAATCCTTGGTATTTCACCTCCTCAAAATTTGAAATAATTAAGAGCACTTCAAGGACACTTAGCCTATATTTGGCATTTCATCGCCAATTTGGCAGGAAAAAGTTTACCCTTCACCAAATTGATGAAGAAGGGAGTCACTTACTAGTGGACCGAAGAATGTCAAGAAGCATTCAATATTCTCAAGAAATACCTCTTGAGTCCATCGGTACTCATGCCACCTATTGAAGGAAGACCAATTATCCTCTACGTGACAGCTCTAGAGCGATCATTGGCTTTCTTTCTTGCTCAAAAGAATTATGCTGGGAATGAAAATAGCCTCTACTATCTCAGTCGGACTATGCTTGAAGCAGAAACCCGGTATTCAAGTATTGAGAAGTGCTGCCTGGCATTAATATTTGCAGTTCAGAATTTGAGACACTACCTGCAACATCACGAGGTCCAATTGGTATCTCATAATAACCCGCTCAAATTCATCCTTAGTCGTCCAATGTTTATAGGACGTCTGGAAAGGTGGGCAGTTATTTTGCAGCAATTCGATATTCAGTATGTGTTTCAAAAGGCGATAAAGGGCCAAGCTCTGGCTGATTTTCTGGATGAACACCCTTCAGTGGAAGACACATCTTCATATATTGAACTCCCTGATGAGGAAGTCTTCTCTATTCAAGAAAGTCCTCAAGAATGGGAAATGTACTTTGATGGTGCTTCCAGAAGTCCAACAGGGAGGAAAATGGAAAATCCTAAATGCAACAAAGTTGGCTTAGTAATTGTGCTCATTTCTCTAGAAAAGGAAGTGTTACCTTATTCCTTCTTATTGTGGGAAGTTGGTACCAATAATGAATCAGAATACCAAGCTCTCATCATAGGCTTGGAATTAGCACTTCAAGAACAAGTAAATAACTTAAAGGTGAAAGGTGATTCAGACCTGGTAACCAAACAAGTCAATGGGGATTATTCCATCTGAAAAAAAAAGAACTAATCCCTTTGTATCATTACATCAGAGTGTTAATGGAAGAATTCCCTTCGGAACCGACATTTTCTTATGTCCCAAGATCACAAAATGCTCAAGCTGATGCACTGGCTAATATAGCCACAGCTCTGGCAGATCCAAATCGGGACGAGACAACCATTAGTATTGACCACCATCATGCAATTTCACCTTATGTTCGAATCAGAACAGAGGAAATTAATGAAATTAGTCCCATTCCTAAACTGTATGGTCATACTACAGGATGGATGTCACCTATTAGGGAATACCTTCAAAATGGAACACTTCCACCTGATAGAGCCGAGAAAGAACAAATTCGGCAACGTGTGGTCAATTTTACTCTTTATGATAGCCCAGATCACCTAGAGAAAATTCTCTACAAACGTGGCTTTGATGGAGTTCTCTTCAGATGCATTAATGGTGAAGAGACAATGGCTGTCATGAAAGAAGTGCATGCAGGAGTCTGTGGTGCCCACCAATATGGACATAGACTTTCTGATCATATTTGAAGGCTTGGATACTTTTGGCCTTCAATGATACAATATTGTGTTGATTTCACAAATAAGTGTCATTCATGCCAAGTACATGCCAACTTCATTCATCAATCTCCAGAGTTTCTTCATATAGCTAAATACTCATGGCCATTTTCCACATGGGGAATGGATGTGGTGGGACCTTACCCTTCAGCTACGGCCAAGCAGTTTAAGTACATTCTTACTGTTATTGACTTCTTTTCCAAATGGGAAGAGGCAATACCTCTCAAGGAAGTCAGTTCTAAATGCATTGTTAGCTTCATCAATTCTAAAATCATTACCAGATTTGGTGTCCCTCATACCATATTGACGGACAATGGCACCAACTTCTATTCATCCGAGGTGAAGAAGTTGTATCAAGAATACACCATCAAATCCAACCATTCATCTCGGTATCATGCAGCGGCCAATGGCTCGATAGAAGCCTTCAACAAGACTCTGTCAAATATACTGCAAAAGATGGTGGATAAAGATAAGAAGTCATGGCCTGATAAACTCTTTCATGCTTTATGGGCTTATTGGACTACCACCCGCAGTACAACGCGGCCAACTCCATATTCATTGGTATATGGAACGGAAGCAGTCTTTCCAATTGAATTTCAACTACCCTCGCTTAGAGTTTCCATTTGTGATCAATCATCTATAGATGAAAAATCTCAAAAGTGATTGAATGAATTGGAAAGATTGGATGAGAAAATATTGTGCACTTTTCACCACTTGGAAGTCTATCAGAATCGAATAGCACAAGCTTTTAACAAAAAAGTTCATCTTCGTTCATTAACTCAGGGAGAATTGGTATTAGTTCTCAGAATTCCAATGATACCAGGAAAGAAACCTTGCAAGCTTGAGCCAAAATGGGAAGGACCTTACTCAATACATAGGGTCTACTCCAATGGAGCTTATTTATTAATCTCAATGGATGGAGAACTCATCACTACTCCAACCAATGCTAGATTTTTGAAGAAGTATTTTGTATAAACACAAAATATATCACCGAGGTCCAGCATGACCTTAAACTGCACTGAGGTCTAGTATGACCTTAAACTGCACCAAGGTCCAGCATGACCTTAAACTGCACTGAGGTCTAGTATGACCTTAAACTGCACCAAGGTCCAGCATGACCTTAAACTGCACCGAGGTCTAGTATGACCTTAAACTGAACCAAGGTCCAGCATTACCTTAAACTGCACCGAGGTCCAGCATGACCTTAAACTGCACCGAGGTCCAGCATGACCTTAAACTGCACCACCGTCCAGTAAGACGTTAAACTGCATAACCAACGGTCCATGCATATGACCCTAAACTATTTTCACATACGTTCAACGTGATGTTAAACTATGAAAAAAGTTACATAATTCATCCCACACGACGTTAAACTGTGATGTCCTAACTACATGATGCTAAACTGTACAGAAGTACCATGCGTCCAACAAGACATTAAACCGCATCATTGGTGGTTCGGTATGACCTTAAACTGCACCACCGTCCAGCAAGACGTTAAACTGAATCATCAACGGTCCATACATATGACCCTAAACTATTTTCACATACGTCCAGCATGACGTTAAACTGCGTCCCCCTTCATCATCCTTGCTATATGACGTTAAAATATATAAAAGTCCCTTACATCCAACATGATGTTAAACTGTGGAAAAAAAGTCCTCAATACGTCTAACATGATGTTAAATGGTGTACTCTTTTGTCCTCACTGCATGACATTAAACTACATAGTCCCCCTTTCGTCCAGCATGATGTTAAACTATATCGTCTCAATCATCTTAACTACATGATGCTAAACTATACAGAAATTCCTTTGATATGTCCTACATGACATTAAACTGTACTTTGTCCTTGCTACATGACACTAAACTGTGCAGCACCAATAGTCCTAACTGTAAGACTTTAAACTGCATAGTCCCTTCATATGTCCTACATGACATTAAACTGTGCATTGTTAGGGTTGTTTCTACCTCTTGTTTATCACACCAAGTATGACTCACATGAGCTTAGAGAGAACCTCAACCATAACACTCTCTCTGGTCCGCTAACCATGTGTAAGTCCCAACACCATTTTTTAGGTCATTTTCCCCAAGAACAAATTGATCACTAATTCATTCTTTAATTGAACTACGCGGACTTTGATCCTTGCCTTCCAGGCTGGGTACGTAGGCAACCTCCCAAGGTTCAATCCCAAAACCAATCTCTTCACATCGGTTCACCTCCATCTCATATGATGTTGATTGGTGAAACCTCCCCTAGAATCAATATCTTTACATTGGTTCACTTTCGTCTTTGTTATACGACGTTAAACTATACAACACTTTTGTCCAGTATGACAATAAACTACAATATTCTTTGATACCCTCACCTGAGAGGGAACCATTATTTACATTAATTTTTCAATCATGTTTTATTTCAAAGACTACGTGCATACATGGCAATTCCCAAACCTTTTATCTTGGGTTAAACCATCATTGCACTAAAGTCCCCTTTCACCCTTCACATGTACAAACCAAATTTGTACAGAGGGTATTTATAGAACTATGTGGGCTTGATTCCCATCCTTATGGGATACGTAGGAACGTTCGAGTGTCCCTCGAATCCAGCCCCAAATCTTTTGGTCCTAACCTCAAATTCCACTTCCAGTCCCTTGGTTGAAAAGCCCCATGAAAACACACATTTTTTATTTATTTTAATGGTCCAAGATCTATGACCCTAAACTAAGATCTCTAATCCTTTTGTCCTACACGACGTTAAACTGTAGTTCAAGAACTACGTATGGCTTGATTCCCATCCTTATGGGATACGTAGTGAAGTCCAACATTTCAATTCAGGACCCATCCACAACATGATTATAGTTAGCATTGATTTGTTTATCTTTGTATACATTGGACAATACCCATATTTATGTGTCATAATCCTAACCTTAAATATTTTCAGATCTTCATAACCCTTTTCTTGACTTCTAGTCACAAAAATGTCAAACTTTTGAGAGTTCTTTTTCTTGACTATGCAGCATGTGCCCTTAGGTGGCCTTGCATAAATAGTCTACATAACAGACTTATCAGCCAAAAGATACTATTATTTAACTATGCAGTCGATGCCCTTAGGTGTCCCTACATAATTCAACCCAATAATGGGTTTGTTAAATACATGTAACTTCATTCTTTTGAAGAAAGCTTCTTTTGTCCTTGTTGGTATTAAATGACAGTATGTAGGGATCCACAAAAGTAGCCATCCTTAACATATTTGTCCCATATACTTTTTCATGATCTGAAATTATTCAAGTCTATGGTTTATATTCTCCTTCCCTATGTTTGGCTCAGACCTTCGTAGGAGTAATATCCATCCAGTTCTTCGATAATCTTGTTTGTAAATATCTTCTCCATATTCAAGTACCTCTTTCCATACATCAAACTCTATACTTTTGAAAATTTTAATCTCCGTAAACTTTCACTGGCTTTTATCACTAAGAAAGTAAATTTCTAAGATTTCTTTTTCCTAACTATGCAGCACGTGCCCATAGGTGGCCTTGCATAAACAGTCTACATAACAGACTTATTAGCCAAAAGATACTATTTATTTGACTATGCAACCAATTCCCTTAGGTGGACCTGCATAATTCAACCCCCTAACGGGTTTTTTAAATAATGGTAACTTCATTCTTGGGAACTACTTCTTCTAATGCCTTTTAGCACTTTTTCATATCATTCCTCATATCCAAATATTCTTAAGTCATAGTTTACATTTTTTTTCCTCATACTTGAGTATGGTACTGTGTTTTCAGATGAGTTGTCAAGGAATTGAGTCAATTATAATTCATTCAGTCAAAGCTATTTCGACCTTAAATATTATCCTCTTTATGTCTGACGTGCATGAATTTAAACTTCCCAAAAAATACAAGGGAACTCTAAATAAAATTCAAGTTCCAGCTCACTAAACATACATTTTGTATGATTTAGGTAATATTCAGCAATTAAAAGGTTCAAATTTTGTAGGGTTATTTACATTAATCCTAGTAAAAATAAAACTATGATTACTAGGCCCATTGGCTTAAGTAAAAATCTAAAGAATGTAACAAAAGAATACAGGTACAAATGATTGAAGATGAAAGTGTTTTTCATTGATGAACAGGAGATAGAAGGACATCCACAGATTGGAGTCTCTTCTCTTTTTTCAATAATTACAAAAGGCTTTCAACATAACTCTTCATTTGATTTACGGCATCCCGAGCTTCATCAGAAACCACCTGGAATTCATTCATTAAAATGGATACAATAAGAGATGCAGTGATACCATCTCTTCTTGGAACAATTGTAATAGGATGTTCTTGAGTATAGCTTGAGAAAATTTTCTGCTATTCAAACAGTGACTCTGTTTCTGTCCAAGAGACTTGGAAGATGGATACATGGATTTGAGAATGGATCATTGGAAGTAAAGAGCCATTTGGAGAAAGTACTCTTTTCAGATATTTCTCTAATGCCATGTTTGTATTCTCTCCACCAACCGGCAGCGGAAAACATTTCAGCCCATGGGTTTTCCATTTTCATATCTACAAGGAAATGGCATGGAAAGAAAAATTTGGAAGTTCACACCATTGTTGTTGCTCTTAATGCACAGCATAACCAAAATAGAGGAGTAGCAGTGCAGCTGCATTTCAGGCTTATAGTTCTTTGGATCTGGAACGTTGACTCCTTGAAAATGACCATGACCACACGGAGGAAGATAGATGCTCTGTGGAAAATTAAGATGATATTTCTTCAAGTACTTAGCCAAATCTGGGAGAGTGTTGTCGCAGATATCATAGTAATCATGGCCAACAATGTTCATAATGTCATCAATCTTCTTTCTAGCAAGTCCATCAGTCGTTCCTATTCTCTTGGGATCCATTAAATCTACACAATAGTGGAATAATTAACTCTTAAGTAAGTTTATTTTTCATAAACTTTGTGAAGAAATTTGGAAAAAAATGGCAAAGGCATTAAGGCGCGCAAGTCTAAAACTTGGCGCGCAAGTATGGATGTGTCGCACAAGTATTTGGCGCCCAAGTATCACCGCGCAGGTCCAGATACCTCTACAGCAGCGTGAAATCAAGGAAACAGCAGGAAACAGAGCAACTTGAGCGGAAAATGCAACTTGAGCGGCGAGAGCTTGAAAGTTTCAAATTCATATGCTTTGTACGGAAGTGAGGCCCCCTATTTATAGACGCGGCCATAACCCTGCGCGCCATACCCTGTGCGATCAAAGGTTGTATCCCTGCACACCAGGCCCTGCACGCCCGAAACTCATTTGCACGCCATACCCTGCGCGCCCCAATTTCCTTTTGATTTTTGATTTCCTCGTAGTCACATCCTCATTTCTTTCGGATCCAACTCTAAGGGGGGACTTTTGTTGACGCTCCTTTTTCATCACATTGTCTAAACTAATGGAAAGGAAAATGACTTAGCACAAATTGATTCATCCTTTGAAGAAAACATCAAAAATCGACAAAGTCATGAACAAAGCTTCAAAGGCACAAGGGTCGTGCAAGTTCCATCACTGTCGTGCAAGTCCACTTGCGCGACCCCTAATGGTTGTGCAAGTGACTTGCGCGCCCTAAAGGATAACTGCCCGGGGTCTTCTCCAGCCTATAAATAGACCCTCTAGTCCCCCCATTAGAAGAGGAATTTTTCCAGAAACTCAGATTTGAGCTCTCGGCGCCCTAGTCTCTTCTCAAAGCTTCTGAAACACTTATAAGGTAATTTCTTACCTAGAACGAAAGATTTAAAGAGGGGGAGGAAGGCCTAAGTGTTGAAACTCATCAACACTTGTGTGCCTGAGTGGCCAGACCTTAAGGGAAATGGACACACTTGTGCGCCGCCTAACTCCTTCAATAGAACTTGCACGCCACTATTCTGGAAGAACCTAAAGATGATTCTAAAGGCTTTAACCAAGAGTCACTCAAGTATTACCCTGGTGGTTAACCATCGCGCAAGTACCCATGTGTCGTGTAGGTATACCTGCGCAACCAGAACTTGCGCACCCACGCAGTACCTGTGCTCCTGCCAGGACTTGCGCGCCCCTACCTTTTTGGGTGCCCTTCTTTCTCATTTCACCCCTCTTATGTCATTCCACCTCTCATATTCAAGATTTAGTCTTCAAGACACTCTTCAAATCCATTTATGGAATGATTTTTTGATTTGGATTCCTTATCTGAAAGGAACTCTGTGGAATATCTCTCAAAACCTAGTGATTTACACATATTTATTTCACTAAATATTGATATTTCATTCATTCAACCTCATCCTTTAAGATGAGAGAAATCATTAACCTGGGCCTCCTTTTCAGGAGTAAGCCCCGGTCTCAAATATGGGCCTCCTTTTCAGGAATAAGCCCCAGTCATAATTCTCAAATTTGGGCATCCTCCTTAGGATTAATCCCCAAGTCCTCATTAACCTGGGCCTCCTTTTCAGGAGTAAATCCCAGTCTTAATTCTCATTAATTTTGGGCATCCTCCTTAAGAGTAATCCCCAAGTCCCCTAATCTGGGCATCCTTTTCAGGAGTAATCCCCAATCTTAAAATTCCCAAATATGGGAATCTTTTTCAGGAGTAAGCCCCAACCCTAATTTTCTTAACCTGGGCCTCCTTTTCAGGAATAAGCCCCAGTCATAATCATTAACCTGGGCCTCCTTTTTAGGAGTAATCCCCCGTCTCAAATATGGGCATCCTTTTTAGAAGTAAGCCCCAGCCTTATTTTCTCTTAACCAGTCTTAATTTACCTCTGATCTGGGATTCCTTTTCAGTAGTAAAACCCAATCATAAGTCCTCTCCTAATTTGGGCCTCCTTTTCAGAAGTAAGCCCCAAGTTAGAGTATTCAAATCTCCATGAAGCATATATACCTTTATGGACCTTGTTCCTGGATTTCTTCCCTGAAGTAAATCTCAATCATCGTTTATCTGGGCAGTCATACATACATAAGTCCCACATTATTTCTTATGATTTGCATCTTTCATGGCACAATTGTGTGATTTTTACCAATACCTCTTGTTTCTCACACCGATCATGACTCACGTGAGCTTAGAGTGTAAAATTAATTATGACATCCTTCTTTGAGCCATAAATCATAAACATCATACTCCCTTACTCAAACTACATTGGTTTTAATTCCTTTTCTAAACAAAGGATATGTAGGTAGCCCATCTGCGGGTTTGATCCCAACTCTAAAATAATCCATGTCCTTCTAAATGACAATAAACTTCAAGTGCCTCACTGAGTGTCTTTAAAACCAGCATGGTCATCATAATGACCAAGAGACTTCTATATAAATGTGTCGAAGGATACTGTTGACCAAGAATCTCTAATAAATACAGATGATTCTCTATCGATGAAGAACCTTGAATAAATATAAAGGATTCTCTAAATTTCCTACATATTTAATCATTGATTATCAGATATGAAGGAGATCTCATTTTATACTTGGTAATTTAATAAGGTTTCATGAACATAACTTAAATCTATAAAGAGAGTTCCGGAGTAGATAATAATTCCCCTCAAAAAGTTGTGATGAGTCCGACCTCCCATCCTCTCGGCCAATGAAAATTCCTAAGCCTCATCAGTCCACAAACTAATGAGCACCTACCTTTGGAAAGTGGGTCCAAATGGATGTGGAATCATTGGATGTTTTCAGTTCTACGAACAAACCCGTTAGAAACTGATTGGAATGTTTGAATCTCCCATCAAGGAGGTCATCCCCGAATTCCGAGGGAAACAACACTAAACATAATCTATTCATAAAATGAAGTTGATTTTTTTAGTGGATGAAACGGAATATGATGGAGTTAGGTCCTGGAAGGTTCCACATTATATATTAAGGTGTGTTATCAACCATGATTATAGGAGGAGGTAGAATTAATATTGCTAAAGGAATTCAATATTTTACACCACTAAATAAAAGAATGTTAATCCATTCATGTGATCTCGGAATTTAATTATCAAACTAAATTTAAACACCAATAAATATAATTATGTATCCCATAAACCAAACCACAAAGTCCAGGTATTTTATATTTGATCACATTATGTTTATTATTTCCTCCTTGTTTAGTTTAAATTTTCATATTTCATTTAATTTCATTGTTTTTGAAAATAATCAAAAAAACCAAATAAATTATCATTATTTTCATAAAATAATAAAAACAAAAAAAACAATTAGTTTAGGTGAATTTTATTAAGTAGGTGAAAAATTGTGAAGATCCTCAAGTGAGATGACTCCGGTCAGCTTACATGTTGCATTTAGAAAATAAATTTTCTTTTTCACACCCTATAATTGGATTGCATCAAGAATCCTAAGCACTGGCTTAGTCATGTGCTTCTAAGATCCTATGTACATATGTAACAGCATTAAAGTTAAGGAGGAAAGAAATAAAAATCTAGAACCTGATCCTACAACTAGGAAGACTAATCAGGGACCCCAGTATAATGGTGGCCTAAAGATAAACTCAATAGGCTACCATAAATGATGCCTAATTCTATCCAAACTATTAGTATAAAATACAACATTTTGTTGGTTTAATAATAAAATAGTGAATAAATAAAGGTAACCAAGTTGGGATTGGTTTCCTTAAAGTACACCTATCCAACAATACATGATTCATCCCAAGCTAGAATATCTCTAAACATGTGACAAAAAGTTTATAGATGTGTGTGTGTGTGTGTTCTATATATGTAGTAACATTTTTAGCCATATATATAGATAGTACTACTTTTCTAGACATGATCTATAACTCATGAATCCATGGATAATATTATTAGTCTCATATACTATTAAGGGATAGTATTCCCAAAAATCATAATCAATTGGTGATGTCTTTCCCATACATCATAAGTTAATAGGGATGATATTCCAAAAAATTAAAATCTATTAGGGACGCCTTTCCTGAGGGATTCCATGCCCAAGTATCACATTTATGGGATTAAATACCCATGTATCACAATATATATATAATGTATACAATTCCAATGAATCACATTAATGGTATTCCATGTCCAAGTATCATATTAATGGGATTCCATGCCCAAGTATCACAATATATATATATATATAAGGGATTCCATGTCCATGAACAAATAGGGACACCTTGCCTATGTATCACAATTATTTAGGGGATTCCATGCTTTATTATCACATTTAATTATATAAAATAATCATGTATATTTAATAATGAATGAAGGGACATGTTTAGTAAAAATTATATGGTATAATTCATTTACATCATTAGGGTCATTTTATTTGTAAGCATTAAGGAGGGTCATGGGAAGGACCATTCCATTATTCATTACATTATGCAATTAGTACATTTCTAATTTATAAATATCCTAAGGTACAATGGAAACATATATTCCATCATAATACATCTCATTTGAACCAACCTAAAATAATTCATTTAATTCCATTTGTCACTTCACTTGAGAATAAAGGAGTCAAGCATTTCAATTAATTGTTCGTCCAAGGCCAAGGGTAAGTCCTTAACTTAAGCATCCTTCTCAATTTTAATTAAACATTTATTTTATGAGAATGTATATAGCATATTATAATTAATAACCATATTATAGGTGTTTCATTCACACCACACATATTTTATTTAATTCCATTTAACCATTTAACTTGAAGGAAATCGAAGGGTGATTTTAATTACAAAGATAAATCCTAAGGGATGTGGATTATAAGTGACACACCCCAAGGGCGTGGTTTGAGTTGGGTTAAACAACCTACAATGGTTTGATTATAAGCACAATGGATATTTAATTTAAGGCATTGGGATCTACATAAATAATTTCACATTTTAAGGGTGACATGTAGAAAAGATGATGTGTGGCACAACAGTGCATTTTATAAATAAACAAAACATTAAGGTAGATTATATATACCACCTAATTTATACAAAGGAAGAGTAAATCATCCAATATCAAGCCTTGATTAAAGATGGTTTGAGAGAAATCAAAGAAATGTAAAAAAAACTTGAAAAATATAGTGAATTATCTCACATTGATTTAGCATTAGATATAGTGAGGTAAACTAAAAAAAGAAGAAAGTGGAGTTTATATATTACTAATATACTTACAATTCACTTTATGAAACTAGATTTGGACAAAATATTAAGAGTATCTCTCCATACTTAGAGGGGGGAAGAGGGAACCCATGGGAGAGATGATGGGCACGGTTGGGGGAAGAAAGTGGGGAGAAAATAAAGAAATATGATGGAGTGGGAAAACCATAATTTCCATCCAATTAGTGATCCACATGGTTTAGTTAATCATGAGTTGACCATGCAGTGCCACTACCTATGTGGCACTAAGGGTACATGCTAGAGGGAATAGTTTTTCAAACTATGTGCCACCCATGCACTCTCCTCTTTAGTTTTTTACAGACATCCTCGCATAATTGTTCGCCTACACCTGCATGGTTAGACCAAACCATGTGGCACCATTACATCTCCTAGAATAAACCACATGGTTTCTCCTAGAGTCCAAAAAATTCTAAAAAACTATGTCCCTATAAAAACATTCTGAATGGTTGTGTCGCAAGGTTATTACTAACTATGTGCCAATAGTGTACCCTTTTCTACTTCTTTCAAAACTGAGTTTTTGGGGCCCGAATCTCCCGAAACTCATCTAAACACCCGAGACAGCCATTGGGCCTTAATACTCATCCAAAAAAACACTTTTAAGTGTTCCAAATATCATATTTATATTCCAAATCTGATTTTCAAATTCATCTCATCCACCAAATAGAAAAACTCAAATTCCTTTAGAAATTTCAAACCACCCCCAAACATGGGATATTATAATCACCCCACCTTGGAACTTATCATCCTCAAGAAACCTTGGGTGACAATGAAAACAACACATGACCTACTCGATTCATGAAACCTCACTAAAATAGTCTCTTTGCTTTTTCAAATTCCCAAAACACCTCTAAGAATCACTTTAAGATGATGGTGATTAAACTGCTAAAACTTGATCCAATGCACATAAAAAAAATTGAAACATTAAGATAGTTCTTACCAGATCACATCTAACCCAAGAAACAATCAATTCATTGCATTTTTCACTGTCTATATTATGGAACTCATTACCTTAGGTTCTAACTTTGAATGTTAATTCTGATCCATGGTGTTTCCACTATCAAAATTGCTTATGTAATCATTCCCTTTGCATTCTAATGATGCTCTTGGAATGAATTTCAAATAGTCAAAAATATGATTTACAATCAACCAAAATGAGTGTAACACCCCGCCCCTACCACATTGGTTTGATGAGTTGGTGAGGGTTACTCGGCCTTAAGTGATGTTTCCAAGGTGCCAAAGGCTGGCAATAAATGTTGAGGGCTTCAAGGAATAGTGGGGAACAATTTTCCATTAAGATGATAACCCAACTCAACCAACCAACAACTAAAGATGCATGCACTTTCAAACCCAAACATGTGATTCTAAAAATTCTATCACAAACCCCAAAACCATTCAACTAGACATGTCCAAAAAAAACATCCGAGTATAAAGAGGAAACTAAACAACAAAACACCATGAGCCATGACACCACCACAGCTCCACACCAAGCTCCAAGGTCCAAGCTCCAAGCTCTACTAAAACATCATAGTGCACCACTAAAGGAGGGTGATGCCTTACCTTTTCCCATGTCATGGTACACGACATCTGCAAAGACACCAAAGTGACAAAGTAGGGGGTGAGTACAACTACTCAGTAGGCCAACTGACTTCCCTACACACACCACTAGGATAAAACCATTAGCAAATTTATATAAAGAAAAACCAAGCTACCAATTGTTTATAATCCAAACATTTCATAAGCCAAACATGCCACACAAGGAATCCAAATCAACCATGCCATGCAAGGAATCCAATTCAACCATGCCACAATATGATTACCATTTTCATATTTCACTCACAATCCCTATCTATAAACATCGCCAATAAAGCACACAACAAACCATGGTGGAACTTCCCATCCAACCCATTCATTACCAATCCACTAAAGTGGTACTTCCCACCCACTTGCTATTGATGGTGTCCCTTCTGTCCACTATCCATCCCCTTTTTATAGTGTCACTTCCTCGTCCACCCCATTCATTACCAATCCACTCAAGTGGTACTTCCCACCCACTTGCTATTGATGGTGGTCCTTCTATCTACTATCCATCCCCTTTTTATAGTGGTATTTCCCGCCCACTTCCACACAACATTAAAACAATCCATAACCAAGAATATAACCCACCAAGGTCACCAAAATATGAAATTAAACATTTGAATTACATGCTTCACCACTTCAATAAATCAAACATTTATTGAAAACACCCTTCCACCCTTTTTACACGCCAATTCCCATTTAAATAAAATAACCCATTTATTGAAAAACTATTTCACAATATATATTAAGTAATTCAACAAAACAACCCATTTTAAAATCTCCATTTTAAAATCACAACAAGATCATTTTACCCAAAAACCCCTTTCTTCCCAAAAATTCCCAAAACACCACCAAAGGGATTTCCAATAAATTTTGTACATCAAAAACACAATTAATTTTAAGCAACACAAATTAATTGTAACCAAGCTTCAAGTTCTAGAAAAGTGGAGTCGAGAGAGAATGTACCTACCTCTTTGGTTTTGCCGAAATCAACCCTTCACCCAAACACCCTACAAACTGGGTGAATGCCTCCTCGAAACCACCTCAGAAGCCCTTCCTTAACAATAATAAGCTCAAGCTTTAACACACAAGGGCAACATAACCCTAGATCTCCATGCAACCCTTGTAGATATAGGAAACTAAGAGAGGGAGATGGATAACCCTAACCAAAACATCAAAGAACCAAAAGAGGGACTTACCTAAGGAGAACCACCTTTGATCCACCAAGAAACCCCTTAGATTTTCCTCCAAAACGAGCTAAGGAGCTCCCCCGACCTCTGAAAACTGGAACTCCCGCATGAGCCATGAGTGAGAGGAAGAATGAGGTAAAATGGGAAATCCCGAGTGACCCGGGACTTAAAAACCCAAACTTTAAGTGGCCACACAGTTACCCCGCATGGTTTGGAAAACTGTGCACCAACCGTGTGGTTTCCACTGTCTCACCCAGGTACTTCGCACGGCTTTCCTACACGGTATGACAAACCATGTGCCGCCCGTGCGGATCCCACTGTCCAGGGTGCATGGTTTCTTGGGCTAGCTGCATGGCTTGTTCAGACCGTGCGCCAATCATGCACCCCTGCACAACCTCCACGACTTTAAAAAAATCCATAATTGTCCAAACTTCAACCAACCACTTCAAAAAGCACAAATGAACTGAAACAAGGATCGTATAACTCAAACTGGGGGTACTACGTTCTCCCCCCTATTGGACTTTCCATCCTCAGAAAGTAGTGAACCCACCCTTTTCTGAAAGATCTCAGGCCATTGTTCAACCATCTCTTTATCACACTCCCAAGTCTCCTCTTGGATTTGTCTATGCTGCCACAAAACTGGAACCAGACCGATGCTTTTACACCGCAAGACTTTCTCTTTCCTATCCACAACCCGCACTAGCATGTGCACCAATGAAGCATCCGGCTCTAGATCAACATGATCCCATCAAATAACATGGCCTGGATCCGGCTGATACTTTTTCAACTACGACACATGAAACACATTGTGCACCGCACTAAACCTAGGTGGAAAATCCAAATGATAAGCCACCTCACCAACCCGCTCAAGAATCTCAAAAGGTACAATATACCTTAGAGATAATTTTCCCTTCTTCTCAAACTGACGATGTCCCAACCTAGGAGAGATCCTCAAGAAAAAATGATCACTCACCTCGAACGACAATAGTCGTCGATGATGATCTGTATATGATTTCTGATGACTCTGAGCCATCTCCATTATCTTCCTAATTAACTTGATCTTCTCTGTAGTCTCATGTACAAGGCTCGGTCCAACCATCAAGGACTCACCCGTTTCCACCCAGCATAGTGGAGAACGACACGACCGCCCATAAAATGCTTCAAACGGAGCCATATGTATGGATTCCTGATAACTTTTATTATACGAGAACTCAACCAACAACAAGTGTTCCCCCCACGAGCCACAAAAATCCATGACACAAGCCCACAACATATCCTCCAAATTTTGTATCGTCCTCTCGGATTGACCATCCGTCTAATGGTGATACGCCGTACTCATGGTCAACTTAGTTTCAAGGGTTTTCTGTAAGGATTTCCAGAAAAGAGATGTAAACCTTAGATCTCTATTAGATACAATTGAAACTGGAACATCATGCCTCTTTACCACCTCCCATATATAGATTTTGGACAGATCCTCCACTGTATGAGATTCACGAATTAGAATGAAATGGTATGACTTCGTTAGTCGATCCACTATCACCCAAATGGAATCATTCTTTCTGAATTTTCTTGGGAGACCTATGACAAAATCCATCACTATTTTCTCCCACTTCAAAACAGGGATTGGTAAAGCCCGCAACATTCCTGTTGGCCTCTAATGCTCTTCCTTGACCTACTGGAAATTCAAGCATCTTGAAACAAACTCATCCACTCTTCTTTTCACACCAGCCCACCAAAACTGCACTTTCAACGATTTATACATTTTCTGAATTCCAGGATGAATAGACCACCTGGAATGATGATACGCCCTGAGAAGATCCTTCGGACAAGCAACTGGTACAACCATCTGATTCCAAAAACACAAAACTGAATCTCTATTCAGTTTCCAACCCTCAATGGTCTCCCCACCATTGAGTTTCAACCTCATGGTCACACACTCAGAATCAGATATCTGTGCCTCTTTAACCAGGCTAAACAAGTCAGGAATCAACAAAACCAGAAAGAAACCCGCTCTATCGCTCTACTCCTCACATTCCAACTACATTTCATCTATAACCGACATCAACTTCCACTAGTCCGATTCCGGTTTCACTACCTGAGCATATTATTTTCTACATAATTCATCTACCACCAAATTTTACTTACCCGGTGTGTACATCAAGTCAAAATAAAACTTCTTGAGATATTCCATCCATCTCCTTTTCCTCAAGTTCAAATCCCTTTGTGATAAAATGTGCTTCAAGCTCTTATGATCTGTATATACCGTGAATTTATCACCGAAGAGATAATGATGCTACACTTTCAAAGCATGGACCACTTCTACCAATTCCAAATCATGATTTGGGTAGTTATTCTCATGCACCCTCAACTGCCATGAGCCATACGCAACCACATTATTCCCTTACATGAGAACGCACCCCAACCCTGACCTCGATGCATTGCAATACACCACGTACCCTTTTCCTGGTTCTGGAAAAACCAAGATTGGTGCTGATGTAAGGCGACCCTTTAGCTCTTCGAAACACTACTAACACTATTCATTCCACTGGAATGGAACATTCTTTCTTTTCAATGCTTTCATCGGTGAATCCAAACGTGATAAATCACGAAAAAAACACCGATAATACCCAGCTAGACCGAGGAAACTCCATACCTCAAACACATTCATTGGAGGTTTCCACAAGATAACAGCCTCTATCTTTTCTGGATCCACTAAAACACCCCTTTCAGATATCACATGGCCAAGAAAATGGACTTCCTATATCCAAAAGTCACACTTTGACAACTTGGCATACAACCGATGATCCCTCAAGATCCCCAACACTGTCGCCAAGTGCTGCTCATGCTCCACCCATGTCTTTAAATACACTAGAATATCATCTACAAACACCACCACTAATGAATCCAAATATCTCTGAAATATTTTATTCATTAATTCCATGAAAACTGATGGTGCATTCTTTAGACCAAATGGCATAACCACATATTCATAATGGCCATATCTACTTCTGAAAGCTGTTTTAGGAATATCGTCCTTCCTCACTAGAAATTGATGATATCCCGACCCTAGGTCGATCTTGGAGAACCATTAGGCTCCCCTCAACTGGTCGAACAAATCATCAATTCATGGAAGTGGATATCTATTCTTTATCATCACTTGGTTAAGTCTACGATAATCAACATAGAGCCTCAAATTTCCATCCGCCTTTTTCACAAACAACATCGGCGCTGCCCAAGGAGATGTGCTAGGCCAGATAAACCCTTTGTTTTCTAACTCTTCCAACTGGACTTTCAATTCCCACAATTAATTATGTACCATTTGGTAAGATGGAATTGAGATAGGATAGGTCCCTGGAAGGATATCAATCATAAACTCCACTTCTATTATGGGAGGTAACCAAGATAATTCTTTGGAAAAAACATCCATGAACTGATCCACCACTACCAAAAGAACACTCTTCTCAACACCCTCTACCGATTCCAATGACAACACCACTAATAAATATGATAACGTGCCCACTTCTAGTTCCAATAAACCCGTTTCACCTTTCCTTTCATTCCTATCTCCTATAAAGAGATTTCTAACGCCATTGTGTGTCGTAAAAGTCACTGTTCGCGCATTACAGTCGATGTGGGCCTTAAACTCCACCAACCAATCCATCCCCAGGATTACATCATACCCATCTATCTCAAGAACTGAGAAATGGCACATTATCTCAACCTTTCCCACAATGATACAACATGCTCTACACAAGAAGGCTCGACACTCTCTTCGACCCAGAGGAGTTTGAAGTTTCAAAAATGAAGGCATCATTTCTACCCTTAAACCCAGCAAATCAACCACACATGTAGCAATAAAAGAGTGTGAAGCACCCGTATCAAGCAGCACTTAAATCAAGGTAGAATTTAAAATAATAGTACCTCACACCATGGATGGTCTCGACATATCATCCACCACAACCTTCTCAGCTTTGAAAAACGCCTTGGTTTCCACACTCTACTCTTTATTGCCCTGCTGATGAGTTGTGGGGTTCTGAGAATCACTATGACTAACTATTTTCTACTAACGAGGGGTATGTTTTTGTCCCCGTCCTGTCAAAGCATACGATGTCTGCGATCCCTGAGGAGTGTCACGCGCACCCGACCTCAGAGCATTCCTAAAATAGTGATGAAGATTCCCCATCTACTTGAAATTATGACATGTTTGAGGTTGTGTCATATAGTCCCGATTGATGTCTTCTATAGAGCCATACTGAAAACATCCTGGTTTGCTCTAGGGCTTCGAAGGAAGATTTACCGATCCTGCCATCAGATTATGTTCCATACTCCCACCCTGGGAATAAGTGTCCCTCCTCCTCTTGAACCCAGCGTTAGAGTTCCTACTATTACCCATGGGTACCACCATGCTTCCTCCGCCTGGAGGTCCCAACAGATCCCGCTCAGCCACCGATGCTCGATTCACACTTCCCACAGCTTGTAAAGCTTGCACTATTCTCTGGACTAATTGTTGTTTCACCTAGGGCTCAGGTACAACCACGTTCTCATCGGACACTTCTGGTTGGTCTCTATGACACCTACCTCATGCCATTTCTATAAACAAAAAACAAAAAACTATTAGTCTCACTTCTGTAGACATCAATAATTCCCATTTCAAATTTCATTACACAACACTATCACAACAAGGCTTTCCACCTTTCCACATTTTCCACATTTCACCATTTTTTGAAAACCAAACCATTTTCAAAATACCAAATTTATTCACATTACAATTCTACACATTTGAAAACCCATTTCTCAATTCATCCCATAAATCATTATGCCCAATGAAATATGCATCCTAGAGGGAATTCATTTCTACCATATATTCCATGCACATCTCATTGGCTACACCCACGACAATGAGATTTCCAATGCCTATAATTGTCTCCAAAACACTTATGTACCCAACTCCCTGGTAACTTGAAGTTCAGCATAAAAGGGTTAGCTATGTCATTTTATGCTATACAATCCAAGTTCCAACATTCCTATGCCTTGCTACCATCCCAAATCAAGGAATATACCACAATGAATTTCAACTCCAAATCTGAGAATCAACTCCAAAGGACCAAACAAGCTGATGCCACTTGTAACACCCCACCCCGACCTCATTGGCTTGAGGAGGCGGTGAGGGTTACTTAGCCTTAAGAGACATTCTCAAGGAACCAAAGGTAGAAAATAAATGCCAATGGCTTCAAGGAACAGTGGGGAATGATTTTCACTTAAAAAGATAACCCAACTCAACCAACCAACAACTAAATATGAATGCACTTTCAAACCCAACTATGTGATACTAACAATTCCATCACAAACCCCAAAACCATTCAACTGGACATGTCCACAAAACAGCAGAGTACAAAGCGGAAACTAAAACAACAAAATACCACGAGCCATGACACCACCACAGCTCCACACCAAGCTCCAAGCTCCAAGATCCACCAAAACATCACAGTGCACCACTAAAGGAGGGTGATACCTTACCTTTTCCCACGTCACGGTACATAACATCTGCAAAGACACAAAAGTTCCAAAGCAGGGGCTGAGTACAACTACTCTGTAGAATTTTCCCAATTGACTTTCCTACACATGCCACTAAGATAAAATCATTAGCACATTTATATAAAAAAATTTATATAAAGAAAAACCAAGCTACCAATTGTTTATAATCCAAACATTCCCTAAACCAAACATGCCACACAAGGAAGCCAAATCAACCATGCCACGCAAGGAATCCAATTCAACCATGCCACAAGCTGATTACCATTTTCATATTTCACTCACAAGCCCCATCTACAAACATCACCAACAAAGCACACAACAAACCATGGTGGAACTTCCCGTCCAACCCATTCATTACCAATCCACTCAAGTGGTACTTCCCACCCACTTGCTATTGAGGGTGGCCCTTTCATCCACTATCCATCCCCTTTTTATAGTGGCACTTCCTCGTCCACCCCATTCATTACCAATCCACTCAAGTGGTACTTCCTTCCCACTTTCTATTGATGGTGGCCCTTCCGTCCACTATCCATCCCCTTTTTATAGTGGTACTTCCCGAACACTTCCACAAAACATTTGAACAAGCCATAACCAAGAATATAACCCACCAAGGTCACCAAAATATTCAATTAACCATTTTAATTACATGATGAACCACTTCAATAAATCAAACATTTATTGAAAACACCATTCCACCCTTTTTACACACCAATTCCCATTTCAATAAAACAACCCCTTTATTGAAAAACTATCTCACAAGACATCTTAAGTAATTCAACAAAACAACCCATTTTAAAATCTACATTTTAAAATCACAACAATAGAATTTTACCCAAAAACCCCCTTCTTCCCAAAAATCCCCAAAACACCACCAAAGTGATTTCCAATCAATTTTTCACATCAAAAACATAATTAATTTTAAGCAACACAAATTAATTGTAACCAAGCTTGAAATTCTAAAAAAGTGGAGTCGAGAGAGAATCCACCTACCTCTTAGGGTTTGGAGAAATTGACCCTTCACCCAAACTCACTCCAAACCGAGTGAACTCCTCCTCGAAACCACCTCAAAAACCCTTCCCTAACATTAACAAGCTCAACCTTTAACACACAAAGGAAACACAACCCTAGATCTACATGCAGCCCTTGTAGATCTAGGAAACTAAGATAGGGAGATGGATAACCCTAACCAAAACCTCAAAGAACCAAAAGAGGGACTTACCCAAGGAGAACCACCTTCGATCCACCAATAAATCCCTTCGATTTTCCTCCAAAACGAGCTAAGGAGATCCCCCAACCTCTAAAAACCATAACTCCCATGTGATCCATGAGTGGGAGGAATGATGAGAGGAAAATGGGAAATCCCAAGTGGCCCGGTACTTAAAACCCCAAACTTTAAGTGGCCGCATGGTTACCCCACACGATTTGGAAAATTGTGTGCCAATTGTGCAGTTACCACTATTTCACCTAGGGACTTTGCACGGCTTACCCACAGGGTCTGACAAATTGTGCACCACCCGTGCGGAGCCCACTGTCATGGGTGCACGGTTTCCTGGGCTGGCCACACGATTTGTTCAGATTGTGCGCCCCTGCACAACCTCCAAAACTTTAAAAAAATCCCAGAATTGTCCAAACCTCAACCAACCACTTCAAAAAGCACAAACGAACTAAAACAATAGTCTCATACCTCAAACCAGGGGTACTATAATTAGCCTGGTCATGATGAATTTTCCAAGAAAATCTTTATCCAACATTTCACTAAACTCATATCATCCTAATGATGTTCTTGATGCGGTTCATCAGTGACCACATTTAGAAAACAAAGAGGAATTCAAATGGTTCCACTACTAGAAAAATATCCTGAAAAATATCGACTTTAGTATCCAATGAATCCAAAACCTATTTATGATACCTCCACTCCAAGGTACACCATGTTCATTTCAATTACACTTACTGAAGCCTGTAACCAGCATACGATGATGTCTCTAGACGGGATTTTCATTATATTCATCGTGCCACCACATGAACATAGGTGTATACTAGATCTAATACTCTTTGGATTGTCACCCTTTAAGTAAAACAACTATGCCTGACTGCAAGTTTGGGTAACCTCGGAATCATCCACTAGAATAAAAGGGCCTCATAAAAGGTGGTCCATACTCTACCATTTACAAGTGAGACATTGGTACATAGCCAAAGTGTCTACATATCGAGAACACTGATTGATCCCAATAGTATTATAATTCCTATCAGTCAAGTAAATTAATCATCTAGTGTCCATGAGTTTATCCAAGGCCCTCCTACACATAAATACCAGTATCTGTTAGGAAAAATGACATATCTATAAACAACCATGCTCCCATAGTACAGATTCCATGGAGTCTATTCATTGTTACAATAATACATTTAATTATTTATTCATTTAAATTGGCATATAACTAATTCTCTCTCAGTATAACCTAAATGGTATGAAGAAAAGGGACATTATCCTCACTAAGCTAAGAGTACACTAGGAGGATATCACGATTATCAATAAGGCTCGAGACACTCTTGTCATATTCAAAACTAGGTTCCTAGTGTGGTTTCCCACCATATCAAAATACTGATAAATAGAATAGTCAAACCATTAATGGATTACTTATTTTGGAAATATTAGTTGAACTTTTCAATGCATTGTCACTAACCAACTATTATGCTCACACTACTAAGGCATTTCTTGATTGTTTCACCTCCCCCCCCCCACACACACCATATTCTAACCTTGAATCATAGTGTCCTAAAAGTGTTCATATAAAACCAACCATTTTATGATCATTATACCTTGTAATCACTAACATATCTCAGAATCATTACATCTCTTGGGTCACTCACGCACCCCATTCCTAAATCCAGTGTCCATACTCCATCCAAAACCAAAAATGAGTTTTATCTTGAGTATTATATCTAGGACTAGATAACTCAAACTACTAACCTCATGAATTTTAAATGAAAAGAGTGACCACTCCCAATGGCATTTTATAGTTTTTTTCCCTCTACTTAAAAAGGTGTTCCAAAAATATTCAACACAATGCTCCCCATCTTAGGAGTGTCTTTGTCCTCATTTAAATAGAATACATACATTTCAGTGGCGCATGCTTTTTCCACCACCAAACAGAAGTTATGGAAATGAAAAAAATTCTCTTATAAAGAACCAATTATGATAATAGAGAACAACTATCTACTTACAATCCCACTAGGTTAGATTCACTTTAGACATATGTGTAAGGCTTCTCTGAGCCATGCTCACGCATGTCACTAGCATAAGGCATAAATCCAAGACTAAACTAACTAACATATCACAAAACCCAATACTTTAGAAACATCATACAAAGAATTTAAACAAGTTGAATTTCCTTTAAATCAAAAGTCACTCTAATCTAAGGATTACCTATAGACTTATCATAATAGCTTAAGGCTTTAACGATTTCCACCAAACACATATGGTGTGTTGTATCATTTTATTAACTTGATGGGTAAAGTGTGTATCTACGCATACTACCCTAAGGTTTCATCAATGTAGTGGAACACCCATTAATATTTTACATAGTCCCATCAGACCCATGAATCCTCTTATGTGATGGTCTATAAAAAATATTTATCCCGATATCATATTATCCATACAGCTGTTAACCCGGCCAACAATCTTCTAATTCATTCCTCGTTAAAGAAGAGGAAGGATCACACAACCAACTAAGTGGTCGAACAAGACCAAGGCATGTATAACCTACTGAATTTTAACATTACATGATGCTCACACACCTAAAAAGGGTCTATTTCACCACATGACCACCAGTCCAACTCATGTGTCATTTTAGAAACTAAGAGTCCTACTCAGGAAAATGGATCCCAAATAAAACCTATTCTATAAAACTCCTATTAATAATTTAGAAATTCTTTTAAGTTCTAAGAGAATTACATCTACTGAGATATTCCTGAACAAAAGTATAAATAATTTACCCTATAGATAGGTCATGCAGAAGAGATCATTATGATCTACCACTTATCATTTTGTTCTAAGCAATAGAAGAAGAATACTATGGAAACTCTCATGTTCCCACTCTAAGGAAATTATCAAGGAAACATACAACTAACCCCTTAAATGAGGTTCTAGGATAAGAATACCACAAAAAGGTTTCATTAAATCCATTACATCAATTCAAATTTTATCTTAAAACATTCAAATGCTCAGTTTTAATAACATCAAGTATCAGTTATAAATAATATGTGTTTGGAACTTTAATTAGCTAACATCATAAGGAATCATAGTAAAGTCATATCAAAATTCCTCTCAAGAATCTTTTATTTAACTAAAATCCTATCATAATTTAAGGTGTTTTATCACTTAAATTCCTTTTATCTATTTTATTTATCCATAACGTTCTTATAATTTGAATTAGTTAAAGAAAATTTCAAGTCGAATCTATATAGGAAAAACTGTTTAGGTTGTAATTGGAATTTTAATTATTCAAGTCCTCATATCAATAAAGTTAAAAATTATTCAGTGTGTTTTTATTAATAATAAGGGATTGGTCAAGTAAGATTCCACCATATGATTATATGTAACACTATATGAGCGGTTGTGGACACTTTAAAAAACCATCCCATTTATCATAAGAATACCCTCATGGGATTAAATACTAATTAATAAAAGATAAGGGAGACCTAAAAGGGTATCATTATTTTATTTAGGATTTTATAACACCTTTAATGGGATTATATGACAAGAAACATTCTCTAACTAACCTACTTGGTTCCAGTTGTGCATTTAAAAATTTAGTCATACGGGTTATCATGCCCAACCATAGAGGTACAAGCCTTTATAAAGGCAACCATTTATTGTAAGGATTTTAATTTAGGAAATTCTATGGTTCAGTTAGATACATTATCATTACAATTTAATTAAGGTAATTTCCATTATAAAATACAATTGGAATCCATGTACCTAAAACTATGTTTTTTTCTTTGTTTTCAAAACATAGAAAGTTCTTATGTAATGGTTTGATTATATGGGTTACCCTTCTCAGTTTATAAGGTCACATACACCATATAAACTATTTTTAGAACCCATTTAATCACAACTATAAATGTATCATCCCATGCAACCAATTTTCCTTGGATTAAACATATAATGATTAGTTAGTTAAGGTATTGTCATAAACTATATGAGAAAACACCATTTAGGTTGATGATGAAACTTTAACAACCAATAATATATCACAATTATAATAAATAATGCTATAAAAAGGCATCAAGGAATGAAAAAACTATAAATAGGAACTCAAGAAAGAATGGTATATAAGAAAGCATGCTAAATAATCACTTAAACATGGTATATAGGTAATAATTATTCTAATAACTCAAAGAAATTCTATAATATATCAAGAAGTCAAACAATGAAACCTAAATGGCATGGAATATGTATGGAATGTGAATCTCTATGCGACTACAATGATTCATGTGAGAATACTTCTTTACCATACCAGGCCAAATGAAAATCTAATAAATCCTATAAATCAATAAGAATACAAAAGTACACCAATCACTTGAGGTGAATTAATAATCTACTATAATAATAAACAACACGAACAACAACCCCATCCCTATCCACTTGTCCTTTTCTTTGGGGGTGGGTTGATCACTCCCAAGAATGGTTATTTACCAAGAATATAAACTTTCCTAGTCTCCTGCATACTATCCTAAAATATTAAGATAAATGAAAAATAAGTTTTGATAGCACTTTGTAACATCCCGACCCAGAAGTCATTGAAACGGTGCCCTGAGTCAGTCAGTCACATAGCCTCAAGCATGCCTTGTCATATTCCATAGGACATTGACTAGAAGTAAAGTTCTAATGATGGTATAGTGGGAGAAAATATCCTCATGATCAGAGTGGCATGGTGGTAAGTAAAATAATGTAATAACATAAGTTGTATAAATAAAAGGCAATGAAATATAATAATAACCGATAAAATAAATAATAGATAAATTGTACAATGAAAATTAATACAAATATGCATTTCCATGATATGATAAAATATACAATAATAATACATACAAGAGGAATACATAAATAGTGCACCATAAGATAGTAAAAAATCTCAAAGTAATTCTCCTTGGTCATCCTAGGCACCGGCTCAATCTTGTGATCTTAATCCCTCATGTACACATGTAACAATATAAAAGGGAATCTAGCGAGCAAGATAGATCTTGAACCTAATCCTACAACTAGGAGGAATTTTCAAGTACCCCAGCACAATGTTTTCCCAAATAAGATGTGAGATAAAATCAGTAGTCCACCACCAATGGTGTCTAATGTTATCCAATCCATGCATATAAAATACAATAGTGTGCAAGTATAACAATAAAGTAGTGAATAAATAAAGGTAACCAAGTTAGGATTTGTTTCCTCAAATGACACCTGATCAAAAATACCTACTTTATCCCAAGCCCAAATATCTCTAAACATGTGACAAAAAGTATACAAATGTGCATATATATGTGTGTGTGTGTTTGTTTTGTATTCTAATATGTAATGATGTTTATATATATATATAATATTACTAGCATGTACTAGAGGAACAACTTAGATGTACATGGATAGTATTATGAGTCTCAAAGACTGTTATGGGATTCCATGCCTAAACATCATAATTAATAGGGGGTATCATTCCCATGTATCATAAGTCAATAGGGATTTGATGCCCGAATATCAAAATCTACAAGGGATTTCATGCCCGTGAATCACATTAATGGGACGCCATTCCCAAGTATCACATTAATGGGATTCCATTCCCAAGTAACACAATATATATAATGGATTTCATTCCCATGAATCACATTAATGGGAATCCATTCCCAAGTATTACATTAATGGGACGTCATGCCCAAGTATCACAATATATATATATGGGATGCCATGCCCATGAATTAATAGGGACTACTCACCCAAGTATCACAATTATTTAGGGGATTTTATCCCAAGTATCACATTTAATTATATAAAATAGGAATTCCCATTTAATAATGATGAAAGGTCCATGTTTAGTCAACATTTCATGGTATAATTAATTTACATCATTAGGGTTATTTTATTTATAATCATTAAAGAAGTTCATGGGAAGGCTCATTCCATTTGTCATTACATTATACAATTAGACCATTTCTAATTTATAAATATCTTGAGGGCCAATGGAAATGTATATTCCCTCACAATATGTCTTATTTGACCCAACCTAAAATAATTAATTTAATTCCATTTATCACTTCACTTAAGAATCAAGGATTAAATCATTCCAATTAATAGTTCATCCAAGGCCAAAGATATTTCCTTGACTTAAGCATCACAGTCGATTCTAATTAACCATTTATTTTATAATAATGGATATAGTGTGTTATAATTAATGACCATAATCTAGTTGTGTCATTCACACCATGCATAGTTTATTCAATTCCATTTAACCATATCCCTTAAAGGAAATAAAGCTAACATGATCGAATGGTGATTTTAATTCCAAATATAAAGCCTAAGGGATATTTCATATAAGAAACACACACCAAGGGGTGGTTTAAGTTGGGTTAAACAACCTCCAATGGTTCAATTAGAAGAAAAATGGATATTTAATTTAATTCATTAGGTTCTACATAAATAGTTCCACATTTTAAGGGAGAAACAAAAAAATCTAGCGCACCACACAACAGTGCATTTTATAAATCAAAGAAACTTTAAGAGAGAACCAATATACCACATACCTTATTCCACGGATGCTTCAATCATCTAATACCAAGCCTTGATTCAGGCCATTTTGGGAGAAATTGAAGAAACTGACAAACACCGTGAAAAATAGGGTGAATTATCTCACACAGATTTAGCATTTGATATGGCAAGGTAAACTAAAAATGAATCAAGAGGAGTCGAGAGATTATCGATATGCTTCCAACTCACCCAATGGAACTCAATTTAGACACTGAATGAAGAATATATATCCATTCTTATAGGAGAGGAATATGGAACCCATGAGAGGGATTTTGTGTGTGGATGGGAGGAAAAAGAATGGAGAAAAGAAACAAATAGACTATAGGGGTAAATCATAATTTTCAACCCGTTAATGAGCCACACAGTTTGGATATTTGTGCACTAACTATGTGGTTCCACTAACTAAAAGTAACTAAGGGTGTGGTCTAATCGCATAGTTTGTCAAACTGTGTGCATCCTATATGCTCCTCTCTGTAGTTTTCTGTAGATGTACCCATAGGTTCGTGCGCCTCCTCTTGTACGATTATACCAAACTATAATACACCCTCATCTCTCTTAGATAAGGCCTCATGGTTTCCCATAGAGGCCACATAGTTCCAAAAAAATCATGTACCTATACAAAATAGGTTTCACGATTGTACCACATGGTTTAGCACAACTGTGTGCCAACTATGTGCCCTTGTCTACTTCTCCCAAAACTGAGTTTTTGGGGATTGATGCTCCCAAAACTCATATGAACACCCAATAAACCTATAGATCCTTAAACCTCATCCAAAAAAACTTTCATGTGTTACAAATATTTTATTTACCTTCCTAATATAATTTTATAATTCAGATCATCCACCAAATAGAAAAACTCAAACTCCTTCATAAATTTCTGACTGGCCCAAAACATGAGATCTTACATTAATCATTACCAAAAATTGATGACACCTTCCTTGTTACATTTTATGCTTGTGATGTGATTATTAATTCATAAAATATGGTAAATTCATCTACTATCAAGAATCCATAAACCAGCATGATCTGATGCTTTTAGGGAAATCTTTGCAACTTCTTCCTGCTCAGATCTTTTCATTTTGAGCCATGTCTTTGAATTCATAGATGATATTGACAATTACTATTTATATTCCATTGATAATTATGTACTAACTTCATCTTGAAAATATAAAAATCATTTTTTTATTTTCAACTCATTTGATGATTCCTTGGGATTCTACAAACAACCACTTTAGATCTTTTTGAAGCAACCCAAGCTAAACATATATAAATAATACTTTGTTAACATGGTTTAATTAATACATCCCATAAATAGTCAAACAATCCAAGGACCTAAAGTCTTAGTATATCGGATACTAGAAACATAAATACACTTATTTTACATGTTATGAACATTTCTCCATAAACATAAATCCACTCTTATATGATCCATGTGACATAATCATCTTCAAAACATGGGGAAAGGAAAAAATAAGAAGGGGTGAGACAAAATTCTCAGTAAGGGATAATATAACAAAGGCCATAATGGTTAGATTATAAATATATGGAAAATATGAATAGGGAAAATATTTTATTTTAAAAGAACAAAAATAGATAACTATAAACCATAAGTATGAAACATATACATATCATCTCCAATGATAACATTTTTACCAACACATGAGAAAATAAAACATGAATTTGATAACATGATCCATGTAATATAGGAAAGTAAGTGTAAAAATCATAAGCATAGGATTTATTATATTTTTGTACCTTTCTACCTTCTAAAATGTTCATATGTAAAAGTGTGAGTAGATATAAACTTCATCACACTCACCCTTTGTGAATCTAGATATAACACCCCAAGATTTCAAGGTACGCTTCTCTTTGAATAATAAAATAGCTTGTGTTATACGCAGCTCTGAGTTCTAGCACACCACAATCAATCAAACTAGCCGTTTAAAAAGAAGTTATGAATAGTAATATCAACTTTTTAAAATTTGAAAAATTTTATTTTTCAAAATGAACTTCATTTTTGGATTCATAATATCAAATTTACCTTAGGGTTAGTTTTTGGTATTTTTCCAAAAACTTTCAATTTTTGATAAATATTGAAAAATACTGCGTTATTATTTAAAACCGACTTTTTATTTAAATAATTATTATTTTTATTTAAATTTATTTTAAAGTAAAAATAGATACATAATACGTATATTAGTCTAATTTAATTCATTTGATTCATTTTATAATAATATTAGATATATAAAATTTTATTGAACATTTTAACATCTTTTACACACCTTCTAGGCACATTTGAAAATTTTTATAAAATGTAATTTTACCGCTTCTGTGAATTGAATTGAAAAAAAAATATAACAGACATGTTTGTCATCAATAAGTAAAATGTGGTTCAATAGGATGAAAATAATTTTTGGTGAATAGTAATTTTTTAATTTTATTTACCACGGTTAAAAGTAAATAGGGTAATTAAAGGTAAAAATAATATTATAATAATATAAAATTACCCAAACACATGTACTAATTCTATTGGATAAGTGTATTTAAACCAAAATAAAAATTAGGACAAAAATATGATCCTTTTTATCCACTTTAATTATATTAGGACATTTATTATATTTTATTTAAAGAAGAGTTAAAAGTGTTAAATTAAAATTTTAATAACTAAAATAGTTCTAATATAGAGTTATACATAAAATAAATTTGACTACAAATATTAATTAGAAAGATAAAAAAATTTACTACATCATAGTATTTTATTTATAATTTTTATACCCTAAATAATTAAATTTATTTATGACACAATGATGATACAGTAATTACCTTATTAATGAAAGATTAAAATAATTGATATTATAAATATTAAAATAAATATAAATTGAAACGTTTTATGCCATACACGAATTTTCTAGGTGAATATGAAATTTTATGGTTGATTCAATGTATTTTTTTCTAAGTAATCATGTTTTTATTACTTTAACAAAAACCAAATACTAAATAGTGTCAAAATTGTCTTAAATGAGTTTTTAAAACAATACTAATTTATTAAATTATATAATAGTCCTAAAAATATAATATTAATCCAAATGAATTAGATAATATTAAATAGGTAATTAATTAACCACTTTAGGTTATATTTTAATTTTATAGTAACTATATTAACCATGTAGTATAAAAATACAAGAAGACATGGTAAAAGTTAAACTATTTAACTAAGGGTTAAATCTAAAAGATAAGGTTAATAGGGTGAACTAAACATGTCTAAAACCTATTGGTTGAGATGATTTAGACCCATAACCATCTTATCCTAGAAATAAATACATTTTGATCTATTATAAACCAAAAATAATTTTATAATAAATTAATATTTCAAGCTTTTCATAAAGTGCCCTCACCTCTCTTATAAAAGGGTACTTCACCTTCTCTGAAATTAACACCTCCAAAGCCATTTTTATTGGCCAAAACATGCTCAAATATCCTCCAAACAACCCTAAATTCATCCTAGAGGCCTTAAATTGATCATAAATCCAGCCTAAGGAGCCCTTTTGTTCAAATCAAAAGGAAGCAGCTAAAGAAGAGGTAATTATTTCATCACCTCTTTCAAAGTTCTTTTCTTCTTCTACTTCCTATTTATTTGTTGTTTCCATAATAAAAAAATAAATCCAGTACCTTATACATAATTTTATTTTATTATAAATATTTTACAACCATATCCATTATTTTATCCATCCTATAAATGAAAAAGTCACCATATGTGCGTATGTACGGCTTACCGTCTACACGTCATGGTGTAGTTTGTTATTCAACACTTCATTATTTGGATGGGTATAACAATGAGTATAATTTATGTAAATAATAAATATAAAATTTTAATTATTCTTTATATATAATATACCATCCAATTACATATGATTTCCCCATTAATAGAATGATATTGTCACTTGTGCGTACGTACGGCTTACCGTCTCAACAATGCGATGAGATTTCATTCCCCGTCATAACTATTCAAGAATAATTTTAATTTGATGATTAAAAATAATATTTAATAACTTAATATCATTATGAATATGAATTAAATACATCCTATCCATAACAAATATTACTTATATAACAAAACATATAAAGGAAAAAAGAATCATTTAACACCCGAAACAATGATACTACTGAAATATTATTAACAAATCAATATTAGAGGATTATATATGATATCATATTTATGTATGTGGTTATTGTATAATTTAATAAAAATTCTTTAACCATAATACAGAAGGTTAAATTACCCTCGACTAGGGAAAAGTACAAGGTAATGGTTAATTTTACAATCTCTTTATTATCTGAGGTTGTTTATACGTAAGTATCTACTGGGAATCCATTCTCATCCACAACCTTGCTTCTCAAAAATGTATTTAAAAACATTTTTACTATTTCCTAGACCATGGTTTAAGTTCATTTATACCGTTTTTTGACTTTTTATAAAAAAAATTACAGGAATATTTCCATCATTTCCAAAAAAAAGTACTTTATGACCTTTTCAACCAATTAAGAAAAGAATGTTTTTTAACTTATACGGTGGGTGCAGTTATTTTCCGCTATTAAAACACATTAAAAGCTTACTTTACCAGATTATAAGAATATTTTAAGAATAAATATTTTCTTTTATAATTATGTGACTTTTAAATGATTTCATAGTAGAAAGAGATATTTCTCTCAAATAGTTTTTGGATTGATTTCATCTGTGTCAACATCTATTATTAGATTTTATGTTTAATTGAAGTTGATTTATTATGAAACAATACTCCATATCGTATTGATAGTTTTATGATATGTTTGACTGTGGATGTTCTGTTTTTATTTCATTCATGGTTTATGGTCAAATTATTAACATTTATTATGCTAGTTTAATACAAATGTTTATATTATGTTTCACCCTTTTCATATGTGGAATGAATTGGATGTAGTAAGTGACGGGTGGGGCCCACTATAGACCCTCAATGCATCAGTGGGTCTCATGAGACAAACTAGTTTCTTGGCCCAAGGCCTTGATAATATTTTTATTTTTAGTCTTGGAACGAGGCATTGACTATGTGGTTATGATGTTTGGCATTATCCATTCCATCATTATGAGATTAGCTATTGATATTACATGTGATTATTTGACTAGTAGAATATCCATATGAATAATTAAATGGAATTATTTAATTTATCTTTTCCATATTATGCTGAAGTTTAAATTTAAAAGGCTTTTGTTTTATTCTTATACATTACCTTAAATGTTTATGCTTATTTATGATAGTTCCTGTTATATTTTTATCCTTACTAAGCATCTAATCTCACCCCTTTCTTATGTTTTATTTTTCCCAAGATTTGAAGAAGTATATTATGGCTGACCTGTAGTGATAGGATAATGGATATGAGTGTGTTCAAAGGAGACACAATGTTTCTTTTTCATTTTATAATGTAATGTAAAACTTATGAATGTATCTAGTAATTTCAAGGATGCTAAAATTATCGGTCTTTCATGACATGATCTCTTGTGATCGTGACAATGTTATGTAATAATGCACCGACTCTGGGTAACTAGGGTCGGGGCGTTATAGTTGGAATCAGAGGAAGTTTAGTACAAACCTTGGAAACTAGATTTATAAAAACTCTTATTAGAGAACATTACCCTATGATGGACATTGAGGATTAGTATATAAGAACATCCAAAAAATTTGGAAATATAGATATTATGTGTGTTTTCCAAGAAATACATACTTGTCTAGATACTAAAAGTGGACTTGGTTCTATAAGAGATGTACCTAGGAGTGAAAGCTTTGACAAGGAATTTTGGGCTTGACCTGGGGTATCCTGGTACATGAAAACAGGCCTTACTAGGCTCCTGGTTTGACACTCCCGGGGGATATGCTTAGGATAATTCACATTTTATTAATAAACCATTATGAATGATTTATGAGTAAATACTTCCCCAAAGAAAACATTTTTATGATTATGGATTATATACATAAATTGTTCAATTTATGTTAAGTATTTTACAAGTTTGGAATTATGCATTACGATTCATAAACTAATCTAGTGTATGCCATTTTTTATAAATGTCTCCTAGTGGAGGGAATTGAAATTGTATTAATTCACTTAATCCATGTAGGGATTTCTATCCTATTTAAGATAATTATAGTGGAGTTGGTGATACAACTGGTGTTGAATAGCTTATAACCATACTGGGACAACTCACTCAGGTTATGAATAACAACCTCACCCATATAGGGAACCCTGATCCACAACATGGAGGATTAATGTCAGACTGCTTAATGAGGCAACAACCACCAACATTCTATGGGACTGCAAATATATTTGTAGCTGAGTAATGGATAAGTTCCTTAGAAAAAATATTTCATGCTTTGGGGAGTAGCGAAAGGGAAAAAGTCCTTATGTAAGTTTATAGCCTCTCAGGGGATACAGATCAATGGTGTTCATTAATTAAAAACACAAAGGAGGATTAATAGGTATTAAATATAGAATGGAGGGAATTTAAATATATTTTATTAGAAAAATAATTTCCTCATGAACATCGATCGAATATGGAAAGGCAATTTCTGAGTCTGATAAAAAAGGAGGATGATAATGTCTCAAAGTATGAGTCTAACTTTAAATGGTTATCAAGTCATGTTGTAGATTATATACGTAACCCAAGAAGTAATATTTATCAATTATTTGATGGGTTAAAACCATTTCACCAATGGTCATTAGTCTCATAATCCTTCTCATTATACGAAGATATAGTCTCATGTGCTATCAAGACAGAAAAGAAATTTTATAAGTCTTATGACTTTAAAGTAAAGTAAGATAAGAAGAGACCTTTTGAACACTCTGTAAAAGTAAATAATGGGAAGAAGGGAAATGTTGAATTTCCACCCTGTAGTAAATGTGGGAAGAAACACCCTGGTACTTTCCTGAAGGGAATGGGAGTTTGTTACAAGTGTGAAGAGAAATTCCACCAAGATCATGAATTCAATGGGAAGAAATAAACAACCAATGTTCAATGCTATAATTATAAATAGATGGGACATTGTGAAAATTACTATCCTAAGCATCAAGGAAATTTTTCCCAGAAAAAGAAAATGGAGCAAGGGAAAGCTTATGTGATCACTACTGCTGAGTTTGAAGTTCCTAATGGCATGGTGGTTGGTACTTTAATCATTTCCTCAAAATTATCCAATGATTTATTTGATTCTAGATCATTGCATTCTTTCATATCTTCCTATTTTTCTAAGAAAAGTAGATATTTCCAATTTGACTTAACAAGGGATTTTTCAGTTAAAACTCTTAAGGGAAGTATCATTGTGACAAAGTTTTGTCAAGCAGTTACCATTATAGAATATAAACATGATTTATCTACTGATTTTATTGATATAACCATCATTTAATTTGATATAATCCTTGTTATGAATTTTCTTTCATACCATGATATGAAAATTTATTGTAAGAAGAAGGAGGTTACAATTTTTGATGATGTTAAGGAATCCCTTATCTTTAGAGAAGAAACATCACCATCTGATTCTAATCTATATCCACCCCCTGTAGTTCTACTAAATTCAATTATTATAGAGGAAGGGGTTGAAATAACTATGGGTGAGTAAAGTAATGTTCAAATAGAGGATGTACCTATTGTGCAATAATATGTTGATGTGTTTCCAGAAGATTTACCTAGACATCCTCCAAAATGAGAAATTGAATTTTACATTGACTTAATTCCTGGTTCAAGACCCATATCGAAGACCCCATATAGAATGGCCATTATGGAATTAGTGGAACTAAATAAACAACTAGAGTAACTTAGTAATAAAATATTTATTCACCCTATTATTTCTCCATAGGGAGCCCTTGTTCTTTCTGTTAAGAAGAAAGATGGATCTATATGGTTGTGCATTGACTATAGAGAGATCAATGATATAACAATAAAGAACAAGTATCCCTTACCTCGTATTGATGATTTATTTGATCAACTTCATGGAGCTCAATATTTTTCAAAGATTGACCTTCAATATAAATATCATCAGTTGTGCATGAGAAAGGAAGACATTCCAAACACAGCATTTCGAACTAGATATAGTCATTACGAGTTTACAATAATACTTATTGGACTAACTAATGCACCCTCTATTTTCATGGATCTAATTAATATAGTTTTCATGTAATATCTTGATCACTTTTTAGTGGTATTTATTTATGATATCTTGGTATACTCAAAAATCTATGAATATCATGAGAATAACTTGCGGAATATTATAAAAACACTTAGAAGTAATGAATTATATGGGAAGTTTATAAAGTGTGAATTCTGGCTTCAGAAAATTTCTTTTCTTATCCATATTATCTCTAAGTATGAAATATTTATTATTCCTTAAAAGAAAAGGTAAATCAAAGAATGTATATCACCAATTAGTATAACTGAGGTACACAGTTTTATTGGTTTAACAGGTTACTATCGGTGTTTTGTCCAGAATTTTGCCTGATTGGATAACCCATTAACTAAGCTCACACATAAATGGGTTAAATTTGTTTGGAAAAAAGAGTGTGAAGAATGTTTTGAATAATTGAAGATATGATTATTCAATTATCCTATCTTGAATATACCATTGGGGAATTATGGGTTTGTTATTTATAGTGATACTTAAAAGAAAGGACTTAGTTGTTTCCTTATGCAGAATGGTAGAGTTACTGTCTATGCATCATGGTAGCTAAAAATTCATGAACAAAACTATCTCACTCATGATCTTGAGTTAGAATCTGTAATATTTTATCTGAATATATAGAGACACTATCTCTATGGTGAAACATGTGAGATATATACTAATCACAAGATTTTGAAGTATATTTTCTCATATAAAGAACTCAACATGAGGAAAAGGTGATGGCTTGAACTACTCAAGGATTATTATTGCACAATACACTACCACCCAGGGAAGACAAATAAGGTGGAAGATGCTTTGATCAGAAAGGATCATGGAGTTTTGAACAAAATGAGAGCTTAAAGGGATCATATTTTCATGGATCTAGTAACGATGGATATGGGAATAATCATGAAAGGTGAAACATCAATGATTTTTCAAATGGTTGCCAAACCATATTTACTAGAAATGATAAAAAGTACTCAGAATGATGAGGAGGAGTTTCAAAAAAAAATAAAGATATAAATGATGGGAGTTTGATTTAATTAGTATATGAAGATGGAATTTTGAAATTTGGGAAGAGGCTTTGTGTTCCTAATATACCAGATCTAAAAATGGAATTATTGGATGATGATCATAGCTTCAATTTCTCTATAAACCCTGGTAGCACTAATATGTATAGATATTTGAAGGAGAATTTTTTTGGGGACAACATGAAGAGGGATATTTATGATTATGTATCAAGATGTATGGTTTGTCAATAGGTGAAGTCAGGAAGACAGTATCATGGAGGATTCATTCAACCTCTTCTTATACCTGAGTGGAAATGGGATGATATTATAATGGACTTTGTCATGGGGATACCAAATACTCCTAGAAGTAATGATGCGATATGGGTCATTGTTGATATTTTTACCAAGTCAGTACATTTTCTTGCTATAAGAGAAGATTTACCACTTGAATGTTTAGAAAGACTATGTATTAATGAAGTTTCAAAACTTCATGGTGTACCCCTAACAATTGTTTTTTATCATGATCCCCATTTTACATCAAGATTCTGGAAAAGTCTTCAGAAATCCATAAATACTGAACTTCATTTGAGCACTGCCTACCACCCTCAAACTGATGGATAATCAAAACGAACTATTCAAACCTTAGAAGACATGTTGAGATCTTTCTCACTTGACTTCCAAGGTATGTGGGATCATTATTTACCTATGGTATAATTTTCCTATAATAATATCTTCCATTCAAGTATTCAGAAGTCACCATATGAAGTGTTATATAGAAGGAGATGTCGCACACCAACTTGTTGGGATGATGTTGGTAAAAGAAAACTCATAGGCCCAGAACTTGTTGAGGAAACAATGGAAAAGTATAAAATTATCTAAACTCACATCAAAGCAGCTCAAAGTAGGTAAAATATCTATGTTGATGACACAATGAAGGATTTGAAATTTCAAGTAGGAGATTATGTTTTATTTAATGTATCTCTATGGAAGGGTGTTATACAATTCGGTAAGAAGGGTAAATTAATCCCAGGTACATCAGACCATTTGAAATTCTAGAATGAATTGGATTTGTATCTTACCATTTGGAAATGACACCAAGTCTCTAAAAATTTCATAATGTGTTCCACGTATCACTATTGAGAAAATACATGCCTAACCCAATTCATGTACTCACCTATGAAGAAATAGAACTGAAACTCAATTTGTCTTATTATGAAGAGCCTGTTAGAATTATTGATACCAGAGAAAAAAATTTGAGAAACCGGATAACTCGTCTGGTAAAATTTCTTTGGAGAAACCATAAAATGGAAGACAAAACGTGGGAACCTGAGGAACTTATGATGAAGAACCACCCAAATATTTTTATGCATTAATATTCTAGAAATTTTTAGGAAAAAATTATTTGAAGGAGGGAATAATGTAACACTCTAAGCTTCCACGGTATGCTTCTCTTTGAATATTACAATAGGTTGTGATGTACGCAGCTTCGAGTTCTAGTACACCATGACCAATCAAACTAGTCCTTTAAAAAGCAGTTATGAATAGTAATACCCACTTTTTGAAATTCTATAAATTTTATTTTTCAAAAATGGACTTTATTTTTGGATTCATAATATCAAAATTACCTTAGGGTGAATTTTTTGTATTTTAATGAAAACCTTCAATTTTTTATAAATAGCGAAAAACACTGCGTTATTGTTTAAAACCGACTTTTTATTTAAATAATTGTTTTTTTATTTAATTTTTTTTAAAGTAAAAAATATATAATAATACTTATATTATTCCAATTTAATTAATTAGAGTAATTTTATAATAAGATTAAATATATAAAATTTTATTTAACATTTTAACATCTTTTACCCACATTCTATACACATTTGCAAATTTGCATAAAACATAATTTTACCACTTCTGTGAATTGAATTGAAAAAATATGATAAACACAGTTTTCATCAGAAATTAAAATTTGGTTCAATAGGATGAAAATAATTTTTGGTGAATAGTAACTTTTGAATTTTATTTACCACGGTTAAAAGTAAAATAGGGTAATTAAAGGTAAAATAATATTATAATAATATAAAATTAGCCCAAAAAATGTCCTAATTATATTAAATAAGTGTATTTATACCAAAATAAACCTTAGGAAAAAAATATTATCCTTTTTGATCCACTTTGATTAGATTAGGACATTTATTATATTTTATTTAAAGAAGAGTTAAAAGTGTTAAATTCAAATTTTAATAACTAAACCATTTTTAATATAGGGTTATACATATAATAATTTCGACTATAAATATTCATTAAAAATATAAAAATATTTCCTACATTATAGTATTTTATTTATAATTTTTAGACATTAAATAATTAAATTTATTTATGACACAATGATGATGCAGTAATTACCTTATTAAAGAAAGATTAAAATAATTGATATTATAAATATTAAAAATGTAAATTGAAACATTTTATGCCATACATTAATTTTCTAGGTGAATATGACATTTTAGGGTTGATTCAATGTATTTATTTTTTGAATGAATAAAGTTGTGATGACTTTAACAAAAACCAAATAGTAAATAGTGTCAAATTTGACATAAATGAGTTTTTAAAACAAATACTATTTTATTAAATTATATAATAGTCATAAAAATATAATATTCGTCCAAATGACTTATATAATGTTACATATGTCATTAATGTGCCACTTTAGGTTCTCTTTTCATTTTATAGTAACTATATTAACCATGTAGTATAAAAATACAAGAAGACATGGTAAAAGTTAAACTATTTAACTAAGGGTTAAATCTAAAAGATAAGGTTAATATGGTGACCTAAACATGTCTAAAACCTATTGGTTGAGAGTATTTAGACCCATACCCATATTATCCTCGAAATAAATCTATTTGGAGCTATTATAAACTGAAAATAATTTTATAATAAATTAATATTTCAATCTTTTCCTAAAGTGCCCCTCACCTCTCTTATAAAATGGTACTTCCCCTTCTCTTAAATTCACACCTCAAAAGACATTTTGATCGGAAAAACCCTACTCAAATATCCTCAAAACTAACCTCACTTAAACCTAGAGTCATTAATTTTATCATAAAGTCAACCTAAGGAGCCCTTTTGTTCAAACCAAAAGGAAGCATCCGAAGAAGAGGTAATTATTCCATCACCTCTTTCAAAGTTATTTTCTTCTTCTACTTCCTATTTATTTGTTTTTTCCGTAATAAAATAATAACTCCAATACCTTATACATACTGAGATGTTATTATAAATATGGTAAAACCATATTCATTATTCTATCCATCCTACAAATGACAAAGTCACCATACGTGTGTACGTACGGCTTACCGTCTCCACGTCGTGGTGTAGTTTGTTATTCAACACTTCATTATTTGAATGGGTATAATAATGAGTATAATTTATGTAAATAATAAATATATAATTTTAATTACTCTGTTTATATAATATTCCATCCAATTACATACGATTTTACCTTCAATAGAATGATATTGTCTCTCGTGCGTACGTACGGCTTATCGTCTCCACGACGCGATGAGATTTCATTCCCCATCATAACTATTCAAGAATAATTTTAATTTTATGATTAAAAATAATTTTTAAGAACTTAATATAATTATTTATATGAATAAAATACACCCTATACATAAAAAACATTACTTATGTAACAAAACATACAAAGGAAAACGAATCAGTTAACACCCGAAACAATGATACTACTGAAATATTATTAACAATGCAATATTAGAGGATCATGTATGATATCATATTTATGTATGTGGTTCTTGTATAATTTAATAACAATATTTTAACCATTATACATTATGTTAACATACCCTCTACTAAGGAAAAGCACAAGGTAAGGGTTAGTTTTACAATCTCTTTATTATCTGAGGTTGTTTATACGTAAGTATCTACTAGGACTTCATTCTCATCCACATCCATTTTTCTTAAAAATGTATTTCAAAAGAAATTTACTATTTAATAGACCATGGATTAAATTCACTTATACCCATTCTTTACTTTTTATAAAAAAATTTGAAAATAATATTTCCATTGTTTTCTAAAAAAGTTACTTTATGACCTTTTCAACAAATTAAGGAAAGAATGTTTTTTAACATATACGGCAGGTGCGGCTATTTTCCACTGTTAAAATAGCTTTGAATATTCCCTTAAAATATTATAAGAATATTTTCAAAATAAATGTTTTCTTTTATAATTATGCGACTTTTAAATGATTTCAAAGTAGAAAGAGATATTTCTCTCAAATAGTTTTTGGATTTATTTCCTCTGTTTCAACATCTATTATTGTATTTTATGTTTAATTTAAGTTGCATTATTATGAAATGATAATCCATTTCATATTTATAGGTTTATTATATATTTGACTATGGATGTGCTATTTTTATGTCATTCACGGTTTATGGTTAAAGTGTTAACATTTCTTATGTAGTTTAATAAGAATGTTTATGTTATGTTTCAATCTTTTCATATGAGGAATGAATTGGACATAGTAAGTGATGGGCAGATCCCACTATAGCCCCTAGATTCATAGGTAGGTCTCATGAGACTAACTAGTGTCTTGGCACAAGGACTTAACAATATTTTTATTTTTATTCTTGGCACAAGGCCTTGACTATGTGGTTATGATGTCCGGAATTATGCATTTCATCATTATGAGATTAGCTATTAATATTACATGTGATTATTAAACTAGTATAATATCCATGTGAACAAGTAAATAAAATTATTTTATTTATCTTTTCTAAATTATGATGAAGTTTAAGTTTAAAATTATTTTGTTTTAGTCTTATACATTACCTTAAATTTTTATGCTTATTTATGATAGTTTCTGCTATATTGTTATCCTTACTGAGCATCTAATCTCACACCTTTATTATGTTTTACTTTTTTCAAGATTTGAAGAAGTATATTATGACTAACTTTCAGGGATAGTCTAAGGGATATGAGTGTGTTCAAAGCAGACACAATGTTTCTTTTTCATTTCATAATGTAATGTAAAACTTCTGAATGTATCTAGTACTTCCAAGGCTATTAAACTAATCAGTATTTTCGGACTTGATCTCTTGTGATCATGCCAATGTTATATAATAATGCACCAAATCTAGGTAACTGAGGTCGAGGTGTTACACTAGCTACACACTAACATGTTTACATGTAAAATTGTGAGTATAGTTAAATGTCATCACACTAACCCCTTATGAACCTAGCTACTCGCTAACCTATTCACATAACATTTCTATATCATGAGATATAAGACATTACCCAATTAATTTTTTAGTGAATAGGTCCCACCTATCTCATAATCCATACGTTTTTAGCCTCTTTAAAAAACAATCATCACATTAAAAAATAACTTATAGAAATAAAAATGGGTATCATGACATTATCAAATAGTATCTCATAAAATAGATTTAAAATCATAATCAAATGATAAAAACTTCAGCACACAAATGAAATAAATTATAAGAGAAAATATATGTAAAATAATGAAACACAAATCAATTAGGGATTGATAAAAATCAAATCATGAAAATTAATTTTTGAAAACATTTTGTATTCAACATTGTAAAAGTCACAGTTACGAGTCTCTTTTCAATAAGTATCCTTTTTTAAAATAATTGAAAGGAAAAAATTTCATAGAAATGGATTTTTATAAAAAAATATTTTTCCATATAAATAAATATATATCATCTGTCAAAATGTAAATTCATGGAAAAATAAATTTCAATAAGAAATTTTATAAATTTAATAAATGATTTTGAGTTACCAAGTCCTTTACCTTTACCCTTGATTTACAAATAAGTGATTCAACCTCATGTATCACAAATATAAACATATTAAATGCCAATTTCATAACATTATTAATATAAATTTCAATTAATACTCTTAATTAATAATAATTATCTTCATGTATTAGATTATATTAATCTCTTTTCAACATCAGGTGTTAATAATATTGACCATTTTAAACTAGGTTCGTAAAATTGGTGTCGGTATTCCTTTTTCTCATAAATTTAATCATTTAAAAACCATTAAACTTAATTTAATTTATGTTTTATAAATACTTATTATGTTATAATACCATTACATGGTAATGTTTTTCACTTTTCATGAAAACAAAAAAGGTGATGAACTAGTTTTGGGTTATTTACCAATATTGATAGATTACCTTATAATGATCCAAAATTTTTTGTGTTATCCAAAACAAAAATATTAATGAAATATATATTAATTATATATTTCATATATACTCATAAAATATAAAATAAAACCATATATATTTTTAATTTAAGGAAAATGAAATGTGTTTATTTTTAGAGGTGACAGTCTGCACAACACACGATTTACGTTTTTGTTTTTCAAAATTGAAAAAGGAGAGGGTGGTTAATTCTTATAGAATAATTATAATAACATACCAATATTATAATGATACAATAAATATCATTTTTATATAGTAAAATTAAATTTCAGGAAGAATAAAAGTACACAAGATATAGGAAAAAAAGAGAGGTTAGGAACTTATACCTCACTTCTTTGATTGTCTCCTTTGTGAAAGGAATTAAACCTTTGAGGGATGGTTTTTTTAGAAGAAAAAAACCTACTTGAGGTGTATAATAGTGTGCAGTAAATTTTTGTATAGTGCTTCACTTATGTTATTTTGGTGTGAGTTGAATTGAGGAGAAGAGTGCCCCTTTTATAAGTGAAAAAGTTGCAATTATATAAATACCTAAAACTATTCAATAATGAGAAGTCAATCTCAAATAAAGTTCCTCAAAAATTGATAAATAATTGATTTTTGAAGAGAAAAGTATGTTAAATTATTCCACCACATAATTAAAAACATTTTTTAAATATGTTAGTCCCTTTTCCTCTAAGTTTACTCATTTTTACCATTTTAGTTTTCACCACGATAACTAGTTTTTACTTAGGTAATTTATCCTTTATGCCAAAAAATTAAATAAATGATATTTTATAATTGAAATTAATGATACCAATTTGAAATAAATTTTTTTTGATTAAATTTTCAAAAGTATTAAAATTTAATTTTAAAATAATAAATATATTATGTATTAAAAACAATTTTTTTGAAAAAATATATCGTAAATTTTAAAATGCCAAATGTAGGTTTATAAATTAAAAAAACTTTCTCAAAATTATAAATTCACATATAAAATACATATTTTTTCTTATAAAAGGTTTCATAAATTTTTAATTCCTGATTATATATTAATTATGTCATAAAGGTCATGTTTTTTGTAAAAACAGTATTTTCACTCTTCTCCTAAAAATCAATCTTTTTAGAAAAAATAAAAGAAATCATATTAAGCTAATATGACCATGATAAATCCAAAAATTATGATAAATGTTTTAAATTCACATCCTAAAATTGAGAATTTTAACTTTTAAATAAAATCATGAAAATCATGAAAATCATTTTTTATAAGAGATAATTTTTTGGTATATTAAATATTCTTATAAAATTAGTGCTAATCATAAATATATCAATCTTGGAAAAATATCCATTTTATAAAATACATTTATTCATAAAAAGATATTTTATTATTTTCTTAGTTTTACTAATTGAGTTTGATGTTTAAATGGGATTTTATTTTGTTTTGTTCATATATATACATTTATTTATTTATTTATTTATTTATATTTATATGTATTTCATAATTCTATTACCACTATTTATACCTACTAATTATATAGTTACCTTATGACATTCTATATTCATTTGGTTTTGGTGTTGTGCATAGAGAAAATCATGGAACACAGTATTTATTTAAGGAGTAAAAACTCATCTCGTTACATTATACCCCCCTTAAATGAATTTCATCATTAAAATTTTATTACATGGAAAAAAAATTAAGGTAATTATCTCTCATTATATCCTTAGGATCCCACATAGCATCTTAAAACTTTTTATTTCTCCATAAAACTTTATCCAAATGTGTGGTCTTGTTCAGAAGAACCATATCTCTTCAATCCAAGATCTCTATGAGTTGTTATTTATAGGATAGGTCATGTCCCAGTTGTACAGCTTTTAGTTTAGTACATGTGATGTATATGTTATATACTTCCTCAAAAAATATACTTTTAAGGCATCGTGAACTTGAGATAGGTGTTGATTGATTGTTAAGAAATAATCTACGAGCCCAACAAGATCAAGGATCTTGAAGGGACTGATGTATCTATGGATTAGCTTCCCTTTCTTCCCAAATATCATAGCCTATTTCTATAGAGATATTTAGAGAAATACCTTATCATTATCTTAAAATTCTATATTTCTGTAATGATTGTTGGTATAGCTATTTTTCAGCATTGTTCAATTTTTATATGTCATTGAATGGTTTGGACCATATCCATCATTTGTTGGATAAGTTTAGTCCCTATCAAATTTATTTCCCCAACTTAATCCCAACATGTTGTATTCATGTACATCTTCACATACATAGCCTCATTTTTTTCATATGAATGATATAATGGTAATTTTGGTTTTATGAGAACTCTACCAAGAGAATATGTTGATTAAAAAATCCTTGTAAATCCATTTAATAGGATCTCGGAATATCCTCTATATTTTTAATGGTTATCTCATACTAGATATCTATCTAAGCGTGTAAATAAGTTCTAAAATTAAGCTCAATCCCCAAAACATTCTGAATACTTATCTAGAATCTCAAAGTAAACTTCATATCCTAATTAGATACAATATATAGGGTTAATTCATGAAGCCTAACCTCCTCTTTAATGTATATCTTAGAAATATTATCCAATGATAAATCTTATTTTATGTAAATAAAATGCACTAACTTTGTAAGGTGGTAAACTACAACACATATGGAATTGTGACCTTTATATGTAGAGGGGATTCCTATGATGAAATCCATGGATTTGTTTTCCCATTTCCATAAAGGTATGGGTAATTTTTTCATCATCCCTTTAGTCTTCTGCCTCTCAACCTTAACTTTCTTAAATACCAAGCATCAAGATATATACTCCGCAATTTCCCTCTTTATATTATCCCACCAGAATTTTTTTTCACATCTCTATACATATTAGTGCCTCTGGGATAGATAGATAAGAATAATCTATGTGAATAATATAAAACCTCCCTATTCAGTTTCGATAAAAATAGGAAACATATCTAATTTCCACACTGTATAACACCTTTTTCATCAAAGTTGACATCTGAAATATTCACTACCATCTTTTGTAGCTCCACATCATTATGCTAGGCTTCTTTGATCTTTAAATAAATAGAGGGGTGAGCAGAAATTTAGGAAAGGTTATATTTCTCCGCTTACCTTATGAATTCATGATTTATCCTTTTTATATCCATGAGTATTGGGTCTTTTTAAATCCTATTCATGGATAATGTAGCATTATTTTTTCTACTCAGATCATCATCCACCTTATTTTCTTTTCCAGGGTGGTAATGTATCAAGCAGTTATAATATTTGATTAGCTATAACCATCTCATTTGGTGAATGTTTAATTCCATCTACATGAATATATATTTCAAGAACTTGTGATAAGTTTATATATAATACTTCTCCCTATGAGGGTAATTCTGTTAAATTTTCAATGTAAAGATTGTTATCGCTAATTCCAAATCATGTGTCAGCTAATTTTTTCCATGATTATTTAATTAGCATGAGGCATAAGAAATTACATTTTATTTTTTCGTGAGGATGTGTCCTAAGCCTTTTCATGATGCATTAATGTAAATTAAAATCCCTTCACCACTATAGGGTAATGTAATCATAGGTGCAATGACCAAATTTTCCTTATTCCCCTTAAATCTTTCCTTAAATTCTTTTATCCATAGGAACATGAATCCTTTCCATGTTAACTTGGTCAATGGATTTTATGACCATAATAAATTTGTCACAAAGCATCGATAATATCTATCTAACCCATGAAAACTATATATTTTAGTCATAGTGGTTGGTATGGACCATTGCTCGGTATCCTTAGTCTTTGATGGATCTACAGATATACCCTCACTTGTGATAACATGACCCATGAATGAAACTTTTTGTATCTAGAATTCACATTTTTTGAGTTTGGTGTACAATATCTCCTTCCTCGGGGTATTCAACATAGTCCATATTTGATATTCATGATCTTCATTATTTTTTTAATATATAAGGATATCTTCTATAAATGATACAACAAATTGATCTAGGTAATATCTAAATACTCTATTCATAAGATACATGTAGATAGTGTGGTATTGGTAAGTCCAAATAGTATCACTATAAACTCATGTGTTCATACCTTATCTATAATGTTTTCTTTGTAAAATCCTCCCTTTTTACCCACAGTTGATGATATCTAGACTAGAGGTCAATATTTTAGAAGAATGGAGCTCCAATGAGTTAATTGAACATTTCATCAAAATGGGGTAGAGGATATTTATTTTCATCATGATTTTTTTGAGCTTGCGATAATCGATGCAAAGAGGCATTGATCTATCATTTTTCTTTAAAAAGTGGACTAGTTCACCCCATGGTGAAGCACTAGGGTGCATAAAACCCTTATCAATATTCTCTTAAAATTTATTCTTAAATTACTCTAATTCAAAAAAAATTGTTCTATATGGATTCTTTGAGATAAGAAACAATCCAGGGATGATTTTGATTGAGAATTAATCCTCACATTCTGGGGTAAGACTTGAAAATTAATTATAAAATGCATCATCATATTATAACATAATATGCATGTTATCACTATTTAATTCCTACCCAATAATATAAACTAGTAACCCCTTGTTTCTTGGTATATATACACATATTATAGAATATTATTTTGAAAAATTTGTTGGATCATCCTTACATTGACACTTTCTTATCAACTAATTAGGGACATGAAAGGAGATTTCCCTTTCTTGACAATTAATATGAGATTTATATAAGTAAATACAGTCCATCCCTATAATTATATCAAATTCAACGAGTGGAAAATAACAAAAAATTTAAGAATTATCTCCCCATAAATCTCTATTAGAGAATATTTGTACACCTTAATTGCATTTAGCATGCCACCATGTGATTTCATGGATAGCTCGATATTCAAAGTTTCAAGTGGTAAATACATATTCTTATAAAACTTATAAGATATAAAAGGATTCAAATAAATAAAATAAAATAGATTATCCATGGTTCTATAGTATAGAATGAGTGTTTTTTTAAGTACTTCTTTATTATGGTCCACCTATGCAGTAGTGATTGTATATTCCATCACTTTTTACCTTGGTTTAGGAGGCTCATGTTTTATATTCTTGTGAGATCCTTATAGAAGATTACACCTTGATATAGGAGGTTAATCGAGGTATAAAAGTCTAAAACAATTATTCCTTGAATGATGATCTTGTTCTCACTCCTTGATAAACACTTCAATTTATCTCTATCTTTTCTCTCAATGAAAGATGAAAGGAGTAAATGACATGAGGGATTTCACTTGGTTTACCCACACTAGGATACACCCAAGGAGCATGTATGAAAATGATTCAATGAAAAAAATTCACTAAAATCTCACTGCTTTACAAGTACAAGTTTGGAACGGTCTCAGTAACCCACCCAATTCACTACCACAAAAAAATGGAGAACTCGTTATTATCCTTCAACAAAGAAATCATTGTTTTGATTGTTGACATTCTTATTCTTCTCCACATGAAGATAATACAAACATACACAAATAATAGTGTTTCTCTTAGGAATATGAAAATTAAAATTCTAGTGATAGAATGGGCATCCTAGAATATAATCTTCTTCAACCTTCAACCTTCAAAATAAGATATGGAATAATTTCCCATTCATAATCCCTTATTAATATTCAAAATTATATAGCATATCTATATCTTTTACCCTCAATTATTATTTTCTTTTTAAATCCCTCACTTTATGTGTGTATCCTTAATCCCTTGAATGAATGGATTAAAGGCCTTCAAAAACTGACTTATAATATTCCATTAATCTGCAGTTACAACTATCATCAAATCCAAGAGTCAATGCCACACATTTTTTCAAATCTAAAAATTTGAATGCCGAAATAGCTTGAAACATACCATACTTCACAACATTTGGACTTTTTTTAACACATCCAACATCATGGGAATATCCACCTATTAAATTAATTTTTTGTATGTATCCTTTCTCTGAGCCACATCCTCTAAAATATCTAAAATGAATATATTCATGGCTAACATGTATATGCTTAGATCATCACACCTTGTGAAATGGAATGGTCCACACTGACTGTCTATTTGGCACTTCAGGTCCACCTATCAACCACAGCCACCTCCAAAATGAGTGTGGTCATCTGCATTGCATTTTTTTGATAGGAGTATTGAGATTCCACCATGAGGAATACCATGGGAGTAGTCCCTTCTCAGTTTCCCATTTTGGGCCTTCTTCTCTTCAACACTCCCAAGTTTATGGGTGATATTCTCTTAGGTAGAGATCTACCTTCACTATACACATTGACCAAAGTGTGGTTTTGAATGCGGTGAATCCCTGTTTCACCAAAAATGGGAATCTCATTAATTTAACTTATCAGTGATAATCATACACCAATATTGTCAACAAACACAACTCAAAAATTCTTAGGAAATATTTTTACAAACAATATCCCATTTTTGGTTTTTTTGGAAATACACTAAATGCTCCAAGATCCAATTAGTCTTACTTTGAAAATAACCCTTTCAATATGTGTATCAATGAGTCACTAATCATCAATTATAATCTCATGTGATCCAAGATGTATGTGAAAAATATTAATTGAGTAAAAAGATTTTCATGGTCACTTTCCTTGAAGTATTTCAACAACCACACGTCTCTCCCTCTAATTTTTCATTCATAAACTCTCTTATTTTTCATTTCTCCCTTAAAATTATCCCCCTTTCAAACACACTTGTACATTTCTCCACATTTTAAATAAATCCAAAGATATCACTTCTCTAAAGAGTTCATAAGAGTGGGTTATAAATCCAATAAACTGAGGTGATAATACATTCCTTTATCTTTGAAGAAACCATAGGGAGTGGGGGTATCATCCTTGAATCAATTAAGGGGATAGATATGGTTAGACTCCAAGATCCAATTGATTCCTCTCAAACACCACTTTAGGTAGCTCCTTTATCATGATATCAACTAACTGATCTTGAGATGTCACATACTCCAAAATCACAATTCCTTGATCCACCTTCTCCTTTATGAAATGGTATTTGATATCGATATACTTTTTCCTCAAGTGATGAATAGGTTTTTTTATAAGATTGATCACACTTCAATTATCACACATAATTTGAATTGGAGAAATCACTTCAACACTAACATCATCAAGTTGATTTTCCATCCATAACGATTAGGTGCATACTTGAGTGGCAACAATTTACTTTTCTTCTATGGTGATCAAATATATAAAATCATTTTTCTTACTTTTCCATGATATACATGAGCACCCAAAATATAAATCACCACTTGAAGTTTATTTTTGGTCATTTACTGAACCAACTTAATCTACATCTGAATATCTTAACAATTATTGATGTGAGTTGTTGTTGTATAACAACCCATATTTCACCATGTGATTGACATAGAAAAGTACCCTTTTCATGTATTTATGTGGATTTATTTGGGATAACTTTTATATTGTTTAGTTTGAAATGTGTAAAAAACAATTTATGGTCGAGTGGAAGTCAAATAGAGTAAGTTTTTAACAATTTATCAATAAAGTGTGACATCGAACTCTTTATTGTTTTCATCTATGGATAATTTTGTTCAGGTCTCAGGCAGATCTTTCATCTATATTGAACCATCCATCTGAAATTTTTTAATTAACTGATGAGAATATTTCATTTAATATATGAATATCCCATCAATTCTTTAAATCTCCTATAATCCAAGGAAAAAATAAAAAATCACTAATAAGTGACGTCTCAAATTTTCACCTCATAAAATATAAAAATTTCTTTCATTGTATATCATTTGATCCTACAAATATAATATCATCCACATACACAAGAACCATCATCTTCTACTCATTTTACTTCATGTCATAGTGGTTGTGATCAACCCTCCCCTTTGGAATCCAATAATCTTTAGATATTGGTCTGTCCTTGAGTACAAATCTCTTGTTGCTTACTTTAGACCATACAAGTCCTTTTTCACTAGAATAATTTATTTTCATCATTATCAATGAGAAATCCATATTTTTTCTTAAATTAGACTTCTTTTTCATGGATCCCGTTAATAAAGGATAATTTGAAATCCATCTGGTATACCTTGAATCCCTTCTTCACCACCATAGATAGGAATAATATTATTATTTTTTGTCATTCCACAAGTGAAACTATCTCATAAACATCTATTACTTTAATTTTGGAATACCCCTTACACACAATTCATTCTTTGTTTCAATTAAAATTTCCATATTTATTGATTTTATTCCAGAACAATCACTCGGTTCCGATAACATTTGTGTAACTTAACCTTTGAAAAACTTCCCATATTTCATTTTTATCTATTTAGTTAAGATCTTAATTCATATCTTTGACCCAACTCTCTTCATTTTCAACCTCATTAAATTATTTTTGTTTCACCAAAGATAATAAAGAAACATGCTACTAATCATTCATTCTTATTGTTTGAATCAGGGCTGTCTAATCTCAAATAATGTTTCCTTTGGTGATTTCATCCATGACCATTCATACTCTTGAAAATTATGTAATTTTTGTACTTTATTTATAATATGAGTCTTTATTGGAGTTCTCTTTTTCCTTATAACTCCCATTAAACCTTTTTATTCTTATTCACTTTCATATTCAAAAAAAATTGTTTCCATGTGGAATCTACTTATATATTATTTTCATTTTCTCACTTTCAAAATCCATAATATCATTACTCTCAATAATTTTTTCAAGTATATCGTTGTAGCACTTGTAATCTTTAATCTTTTATGAGTATCTAAGAAATATTCCTTTATCACTCTAATCTTCAAAATTTATACTCTTCTCCTTGTTGAAAATAAGACATTGACTTCCAAACTCCTAAAATTACTTGAGTGTAGGTTTAATTCCATACCATATTTTATAGGGAGATCTATCTTCATTTTCACATAGCAATGATCTATTGGATATGTACACTACTACAATAATATATTATTTACAATATATTTTTGGAAGATAATTCTCTATAACAATTTTTTGAGCCGTGTTATGGATTATGAGATTTCTTCTTTCCACTACCCCATTTTGATGGGGTGTTATAACATATGAAACTTGGTATTAAATTCCATTATTCTCTAAATATTCCTCAACTTGATGATTTTTAAATTCAGTTCCATTGTTCATTTATAATTTTTAAATATTCATACCAAGTATCTTTTTATCTCTCCTTCAATAAAGAGTGATACACCTATACACCTTGGTCTTGTGTGTGGTAGGCATAATCCATTCCATCCTGCTAAAATCATCAAAAAAACACATAATAAATTTTTTCATCCATCACTTTAGGCGATATTGTCCCACAAACATCTATGTTCACTGGCTCAAGAAACCTTTATGAATTCACTATCTTTGGATTGTAGGTCTTTGAAATGATCTTCCCTTTTTTAAATGAATCACACATGTGTGTGTAATCATATGATAGATGGTGAATTTAATGTGCCCCGCCACTCTTTTTCCAAATTATCCAACAATGTATAGATCAAATGGATAATAATCCTATATCATAACCTATTATCATCCCCTTTAGACAACATACATAAATTTTCTTCTCCACCAAGGTATAAATTTTCCTTGGTTATTCTACCTTGTAGAATGAGTAAAAAAATTATCTTTTACAATACATACATTTTTTGAACTACACTACATGTCTGAAATCACATGATTGTCTAACACTGAGAAGATTAGGACTTAGATCATCAACCAAGAGAATGTTAATCCACCTGATATCTTTGCCTATAATTTTATATTTTTTGGAACCAATATTATTAAGACCCTAATCATTTCTGAAACGAATGAAACCATCTTTTTTGTGATTGATATTCATGATGAGATATTTATTTCTAATCATGTTTAATGTGAAGTCACTTTAAAATATCCATGAAATTGACTTATTCATTTCCCTCAAGAAAATTCTAGAAATACTAGTCTTCAAAAAACTTCCTTTCTTCACCCTTGTTGGTGATGAATAAGATTCCTCAAAATCCGATTCCATGAACTCTTTTTCTTCTTCTTACAATATTAAAAAACTATTTTCATTTTATATTATTTTGGATGAATATTCAAGTTTTTTCTTTCTTATACATGGAGGCATTATTGAGAACCTCTATTACATCCTTGATGAAAAATTTATTTCCTTATATATAAAACCTTCAAAATAAAAATAATATATATTAAAAGAAAAGGAATGATTAGAAATTTGCTCACCTATTTGGATTCATGATACTCTCAGAAAGACCTCCTGAAAATAGATCACACATAGCAAGTGTGTCCCAAATTTCCATAGACATATGAATCTTGATGATTTTAAATTTTCCTTGTCCAAGTGATTTGTTTCATTTCTTATTTTGTAAAGATCAACCTTCCTTCAGGTATTTTATGATTTCAATTTTGAAATAACCACATATCACTTCTTCTATTTAACATGGTTCACTATATATTTTACTTTATCTTTGAATCATTTAACTTGAGTAATAGGTATACGCACTTCCACAAAAATTCATTTGGATGAACTTGATGACAATGCCTTTAAATTCACTATCATTATATTGGGTGTCAATAATATTTCATGATCTTCACACTTACAATGCTAATTAATAACTTACCCTTTGAGATCCTCAATTATTTTAACTATATATTTTATAGTTTTATCCAAACCATCAATGCTTTGGGTTTGTTATCCAACTTTAATTATTAGTTAAACTTATTTTCCAAAATTTTCAGAAATTACAAATTTGAGTTTTTCAATCTCAGGCTTCATCTATGCATTTTAATCTTGTTGTGGTGGTATGTAGAGCTTTGAATCATGAAATATAGTGTTGGCCTTATTTATAATTAATCTCTAAACATAAAGTTCTTTGAGGATTTCCTCAAGTTCTTCCTGAAGATAAACCCTTCCCAAAACTATATTATTATCATCATCTATGTCTTTACTTGGAATATTTTTAATATCAATTAACACATCTTTATCCTTATAATATTAAACTTCTTCTACTTTACTTTTTCTATAACTATCTTATTATTTAGAAATAAAATTTACTTATTGAATAACCTCTATTGATAATTCTTTGTATTGTTTACATATTTTTACATCTTCATGGACTACCTATCTTTATCATCTTATTCTTGATATTGATGGTTCTAGAGACATTTTTATTCAAGGTTCCCCACATTTCCATATTTAAATCAAGAAACAGAGATCATTTCCTTAAACCTTCATATTCATCTCCTATCATTAGAGTAAAAGAATGAAATAACCTCATAAACTTTACTATGTTTTGAATTCATTTTGATTGGGATATTATTTATGGATTTAAAGGCCACCTCTTGGGTACTCTATTTTTCTCTTGACTCGTTTTATTCATTTCTCATCTCATAATTCACAATAGTATTATGAAAACTATCAAGTGAAATATCTTTTAGATATTTTTATTCTAAAACTGATACCTTTCCATTGAAATGAGAAGATATTCTTCTCAAAATCCTCTCCATGGTCTTTTTATCTTTTATATCTATACGAAGGCCTCACATATATTCAAAAAGAACATTTAGATAATATAAAAAGGCATCAGTCATATCATTTAAATACATTCTCAAATATTAATATTTTTTCCAAATAACATGCAAATTTTCCTCTTAGAACTACAAATATCCTTCATAAATATTTATAATCTTTTCCCAAATAACATGATTGGTTTTTCATGAAATTACCTTTTAGAAAATGGGATTGTATAGAGAACATCCTAAGGAATTTATTGCTTTGGAATTTTCATTCAATTCTTAATGATCACTCTCCATTAGGGATCTACTCTCTATATTAGTAGTGATTTCATATATGGTTGTTGTATATATTTCCATACCCAAATATATAAAATAGTGTTGCATCCATATTTTCCATAATCAAAAATTACTTCCCTAAAATATGGAAATGCCTTTGTGGTTGAAAACTATCACCATGCTTTTATGTGATAAAAAGAATAAACACTCTCTTTTATACCACTAGTTTGATCCTTATAAAGGATTACATACTAAGAGGGGGGTTAATCAAGGTATAGAAGTTTTAACCTATTCTTACTTGAATGAAGATATTTTTTCTCTCACCTTAAGGAACACTTTGATTTCTCTCTACCATTCTTCTAAATTAGTGATGAAATAGGTAAATGACATAAGGGATTTTTACTTAGTCCTCTAACATTGGGGTATGTCCAAGGATCATGAATGGTATGTTCATGTGCTCCAAATTCACTAAAATATCATTTCTTTACAATTAAAAGTTCATTGTAGTCTCACTATACCTCCTTGTAATGATACATATTTTCCATGTATTATTTTTGTACGCTTTATAGATTATTTTAGAGACCAGGTGTTTACATGACATGAAAATATCAGGCTCGGTGTGACCATAACAAATGTTTGAAATATATTAAATAGCACGAATGCACAATTTTCCTAAAAAAGTGAAATAACTTCTAAACAGAGGCCCATATTATAAATCTGAGGGAACTATTGAGTTTAAAAGGTAGGGATTAATCTAGGAATGACATAACCTTGGTTGGTTCTGGGCATTTGTGGAAACATTTTCATGGGATTAAAAGGGATAAAATAAATTAAATATATTTATTTATTTATTTGTTGATGGAATGACCTAGTTCTTTATTTAAATACATGATTATTTAGGGTTATCCACATAACCCTACAAATATTTAAAGATCCATTGGAGATCGTGGATATACAATGACTAGATCAAGGATCCACGACCACTGAGAGATAAAATCAAAGGATATCTCCAATGATAATGAAATATCTCTGTTATTCATCATTGATCAATCCTAATCAAGGTAAGATGTTTGTTTTTATTGGATTATTTTCTCATTATTAATTTATATGATGAATGTGAATCAATTGACTAGTGGATTAATTTTTGAATTGGTCATCTTGCAGGATGGTTTTATTTGTGGGGATTTTATCAAGAGAATTACCTTGTGAGTATTTATTCTTCATTTTTATTCTAACAGTGGTGAATCGAGTTCAACATGAACATTGGATGTGGTTAATTCCTCATGTTTGTTATTAGGCATTTATCCTATTATTCTTCATTCACCGTAGTCGTTCTTAGTTTGTCCCATGGTTCAAAATTTCCTAATGAGTTGACCATTGTGAATCTATTTCTTGGTGCAACGATCTGATATCATAGATCTGAGATCATCATGACATGAAGGTGGTGCGAAAATATAATCAGCGGTGAATTGGATGGATTTGGTTACCTGATTTCATGTTATTAGGTGTGCAATGAATAATAATGAACAATCATATTTTCTAAATTTATTTTATGATCAAAAACTTTTTTTATCGATATAGAGGCTCAAACAAGGAATCTCCATGAATTTCCAGGTGAGGCACATCCAGAATAGGTGGTCGAAGCACCAGAGAAGAACATAGATCCTATATCTGGAATTCGAGAAAAATCTACACTACATAGCTATAACCCAGATCCACATACTATGTGGGATCCTCTCAGTAGTGGATAGGTATTCTGGAGGAAATTAAGTACCACACTACATGTGACCCATATCACACGACATGTGGTCTCGCCATTGTGAACTTGGTGTTTACCTCAGAGGGTATATGGACACGGGTTTGAGTACAATGGTTGGAGAATGTTGTGTACTCCCCTACACAGACACAGCCTAGAAAAGTACACAAGCTAACTCGTGTACTACTGCATGGATATAGTACATAATAAAACCAAACATTCTGTATTATTACATAGGAACATCATGAGACACATGTCATTTACACTGGTAGGAACCAGGTTCAAGGGATATGGCATTTAACCCTACTATATTTTGTGTACTCCCAAGAATTTGGTTTGAATATCTTTTATTATATATCTTGTACAAGTTTATTTAGGTTACATTCCCATAATCAATTACCTAAGGGTTAGTATGAAATCACCTCCTACTCCTAGGATAATGATCCCTTTTGTAGGACTTCTTGGATAGAGTTGTTGGAATCCCTCTTTGAGGTCTGTAGTGAGATCTTCTATTCATCTTCGTGCCCAGGGTGGAGTTCTTGGTATTTTCTGTTGAGTCAATAAGGTTTTCCTTATGACTTTTCCATTCCTTCTTATTTTGAAAATCAAAAACACCTTATACTTAAGCAAATCTATATTTTACTTCTATAAGGAAAATTTCCTTCCTTAAGGAAATTTACCCTAACCTAGATTTCCTTACACATATCAATATTTTTCTTAAGTGTAAAAATTGGATTGATATCAAAAACCTCAGAATCATATAATTCTAAGATATGAATCATTCTGTTTTAGGATCCGAATTCTGGATAGGAACTGTAATGAAGTTCCACTCTGAATTCTGGATATGAACTATAATGAAGTTCCATTCCGAATTCTGGATACGAACTCTAATGAAGCTCCATTCTGAATTCTGGATATGAACTCTAATGAATTTCCAATCTAAATTCTAGATACGAACTCTCATATAGTTCGACTCCGAATTCTGGATACAAACTCTCATATAGTTCCACTCCGAATTCTGGACTCCAAACTCTTACTAGTTCAACTCTGAACTTTTATCAGTTTGACTCCAAACTTTTATTAGTTAGACTCTGAACTTCTACAAGTTCGACTCTAAACAATTTATGTTCAGAATTTAAACTCTGGTGAAACCAGACTCCTAATTTCTTTAAGAAATTCAGACTCTGGATTTCTACAGAATTTAGGTTCTGAATTCCTATAAAACAGAATCTGAATATCTTTGTATTATAGACTCCAAATTCCATTTTGGTTAGACTCTGAACTTTTATTTTCTTACATTCCAAACTTTAGTTTTTCTTATGATTACACTCGTTTCATTATAAAATAATGTTGTGCCTTCAGTTACACATGTTTTGTTATAAAACGATGTCGTCCATTCTGTTTCTAACTAACCGTTGGTTTAGTGACATGTGTACAGGTCCCTCTGAAATTTAAGGAAAATATGACTGTTGGAGGAGGGAGCCAACCGTTCCAACCGAGCCTATAAATAGGATCTCATTTGAAAGAGCTCAATAACGAACACTGAATTTGATCACTCTAGATACCACACGCTGTTAAGGTGATTTCTAGATAGAGAATCTTTTCATTCTTTGTGCGTAATGAACTACTCGTTCAAATTGCTTCGTGCGACTCCGATTGTTGGTGATTACAATCGAGGGATTCCAGGGATAGGAAAATAGAGGTTCCAACACCTTGAAGTTTAGGGCTTCCTTGCTGAGGAATACAAAGGTTCTAACTACCTTGAAGTTGAGGGATTGCGGGGATAGAAAGACAGAGACTTCGATCTTCATATCGAGGGCTTACCCTGGTGTGGGTAAGACAGACTTGCTTGAAAGTATAAATCAAGGGACCTTTATCCAAGGTTGTTGGATACCCTTCTCTTTGGGTTAAAATATTTATATCTTGTTACTTGTAGTTTTACTACTTGTTTTTCTACTACACTTTTATATTGTAAGGAAAGTATAACCTTCTTATATTTCCTTACAATTGTACTCTGATTCATTTAGATTCTATACGCTTTAAGGTAGAATCTCATTTTGTAAAATTTAGTTAAGTTTCAATTTCTGGATCCATATTTCCAGAACCGGTTTTTCAGAATCACTTTCCATATTCAAGAAAGTGCATAGAACTAGAAGTTTGTAACTTCATACTTTGTCCCAATCTTTCATTGGTGTTAGAGGTGTTGTGAATTTTATTAAGTTTAACTTTGTTAAATTTTGATCTTTCCTTGTTTAAGGAAATTTTTAAAGTGTACAATTCACCCCCCCCCCCCCCTCTTGTATATTGAGCATCTACATCATAATTTCGATCCTGCAATTGGTATCAGAGGAGGTCTCTGAAATACTTATACTCACATATAAGTTTTTTGTTACTCAGTTTTTTATTTTTATATATTTTCCTTGCTTAGGAATATTTTCCTTGAACCCAAACTTTTGTTATTAACAATTTTTTGTGTAGAAATATTTTTTTAAAGATGACAGGTTTAAATGTTGGATCCATCGACGACCTAAATCCTACAAGACCACCAATTTTGTATGGCAATGATTATGAATACTGGAGATATCTAATGAAGACTTTCGTTATCAATACTGGGGTAGATAACTTTTTTATACTTACTAGAAGTTATAAAATTACTGATAAGGAAGTAAGTTCTTTCACAAACCAAGAGAAGCATGATTATTAATTAAACTATAAGGTATACAATACTCTACTATATTCAATGACTAGGAACATATATAGCCAAATTTCTTCATGTGAAACAGCTAACTGTATATGGAAGAAACTTTAAGTTACACATTTTGGTACATCTAAAGTGATAGAGACAAGAAGAGCTATGTTGAGAGCAGAATACCGTGGTTTTAATTTTCTTTATGGAGAACCAATTTGTAAGGTGCAAAAAAGGTTTATGACCATCGTAAATAGCTTACAATCTATGGGAGAGAAAGGTATAGATGATGAAACTCTTGTAGATAAGATTATTGTTATTATGCCCAATGAGTGGGAATCAAAGAGGACAGCAATTGATGAGAACAGGAAGGTCACTCAAATTTCCTTAGATGAGTTGTTTGGAACTCTTCTCCAACATGAAACAAGGATGAAGAGAGATGCTGACAACATCAAAAAGAAGAATGGGAATGGTATTGTTGCTTTTACTACAACATCAAATCACATGAAAGAAAAGACTCCTGAGAGAGTAACTAGATCCAAGTCTAAGAAGGTTACTATTCATTTTGAATCTAGTGAGAGTGAAGTCTCAGAGAATGAGTTAGAAAATCTTGCTCGAAGAATAAACAAGATAGCTGGTCAAAGAAATTTCCAATCTAGGTATAAAAAGAAGGAAAGGAAAGATAAGAAAGATTCAGAGGTCATATGCTATGAATTCAAGAGAATTGGACACATACGACCTGATTTCCCTATGCTTAAAAAGAATGAAAGAAAAGAGAGGCATTCTGAAAGGAACAGGAAGAAGTTCTACAAAGCTAAAGCTTAGAAAATTATGAAAGCTAATACTACTTGGAGTGATAGCGGTGGAGACTCTTCAGAAAGTGAATCTTCAGAATATGATTCATCAGCTCAGAATAATATGGGATTCTTTGATAATAATTCTTTTCCACATACATGTCTTATGGATAAGGTACGCTCTGCTGAGGCTTTAACAAATTTATCTCTTGATAAGAACTACTATTCTAAAAATAGTACTTCTAATGAAGATACTTCATCCTTAGAGAATGAAGAACCTTCATATGAAGAAGTATCTAGATTTTCCAAGTTACTTGAAGCAAAAGATTGTAAAATTTCTAAGAAACTAGACAAGGAAAATACTAGGGAAGAAATTCTTACAAAAGAGATTTCAGATCTTTCTTCAGATCTTAAAGATAAAGAAGATCTTATAGAAAAACTTTCTAAAGACCTTGAGAAAGAAAATTATGATAAGGAATAACTTTCTAAAGATCTTAAGAATACTATTTCAAAAATAAAAAATTTTGAGAAAAAATCTAACTCTAAGGAAATGATTCCTGAGGATAGGAATTTAGTCATTAGACTAAAATATGAAATTTTTTCTCTTAAAAAGATCCTTGCAAAATTTAACTTAGAGAAGGAAAATTTTGACAAGATGTATTCTCAAATTAAACCTCATAGAAACACAACTGGAATAGGTTATACACATCAAAAACCTTTTTTCAAAAACAACTATTTTGTTCCTTTTAGAGCCCCTTTTTGCACTAAGTGTAAAAGTGGTGGGAATTGGAAGAAAAATTGTTCTTTGAATAAAGTTTAATATCTTGGGTTTCATAAAGAATATTTCTCTAAACAAATTTGGATACCCAAAATTTTGTTATCTGAAAATCTAGGATCCAAACAAGTTTGGATTCCGAAAGTCTAATTCTTTTCAAATTTTCAGGAAAATAAAGGGTGTACCAACAACAATACTTGTTACATGGATAGTGGATGTTCCCGGAACATGACTAGTAACAAAAACTATTTCGAAAAGATTATCAAGACGAAAGGAGGAAAAGTAGCTTTTAGAGATAATGCTCAGGGAGAAATTGTTGGTATAGGTAATATTGTTCTTCTTGGTAAAACTTTGATTTCAAATTTTTTGTTTTTTAAGGGTCTTAAGAAAAACCTCATTAGCATAATTCAATTATGTGATGAAGGATACCTTGTGAATTTAAGGAATGATAAGTGCTTAGTACACAATTCCAAGGAAGAGTTTATTCTCTCTGCCCATAGGCAAGAGAATGTTTACACATTAAACTTATAAGATCTTAGGAGCTAAGATTTACCTTGACTAAGTGAAATGGAAGACTATTCTTGGTTATGGAATAGAATAATAGGTCATTGTAACCTTAGAAACTTGTGTAAACTATCTAAGAAGAAACTAGTTAAGGATCTACCGGAGCTTAGATTTTATTATTCTAAAGTTTGTGATCCTTGTCAATATGGAAAGCAACATAAATCTAGTTTTAAATCAATCGTTGAAGTCTCAACAACTGATGAATTACAGTTGGTGTACATGGATCTTTTTGGTCCAACATAAACTGGAAGCATTGAAGGAAAATACTATGTGTTTTTTCTAGTTGATGATTACACTAGATTTACATGGGTCTATTTTCTAGAAAAGAAGTCTGAAGTCTTTTCTTATTTCAAAATTTTTAGAGCCCAAGTTAAAAATGAGAAAAACCTTCCACTGAAAACTATTCATAGTGATCATGGAAGAGAATTTCAAAATTCTGATTTTGAAACTTTTTGTAGTAGAAAAGGTATTACTCACAACTTTTCATCACCTAGAACTCCTCAACAAAATGGTGTAGTTGAAAGAAGAAATAGAATTCTTCAAGATATAACTAGAACCATGTTGAGTGAATATTCTATAGCTAGACATTTTTGGGATGAAGTTGTAAGTACTGCTTGTTATACTATAAATCGAGTTTTGATTAGACCTTTTCTTAATAAAACTTTTTATGAGTTATGGAACGGTAGAAAACCTAGACTTTCCTACTTCAAGGTTTTTGGTTGCAAGATATTCATCCTGAATACTAAATATAATCTACACAAATTCGCACCAAAATCTGATGAAGGAATTTTCTTAGGCTACTCTACAACTTCTAAGTCTTATAAAGTTTTCAATAAAAACACTTGTACTATTGAGGAAACAGTGCATGTAAAATTTAATAAATCTGATCCTTTTGTTTTTTAACCATCCCAACCTACATCCTCAGATGTGTTTTCAAAAACTGATTATCAACCTTTGATAGAAGATCCTTCTAATAAGGAAAATGTTCAAGAAGATACTTTTGAAACATTTACCCCAGAAGACTTTCTACCCTATGTTGATGAACAGGTTTTACAAAACCCAAGTCAGGTGTTTCTAAAGAATCATCCCATTGATAGTATCATTGTTGATGTCAATCAACCAATAAGGACTAGAATTTACTTGAGAAATTAAGTAGAACATCTATCATTTCTTTCCCAATTAGAACCAAAAATCACTGATGAATCTTTAGGTGATAATGATTGGATCAAAGCCATGCAAGATGAACTAAATGAATTCGAAAGGAATAAAGTCTGGACCTTGGTTGAAAGACCTAAGTAAAATTATGTTATTGCAGTAAAATGGGTCTTCAGAAATAAGTGTGATGAAAATGGAGTCATTGTAAGAAATAAATCTAGACTTTTTGCTAAAGGATATAATCAGCAAGAGGGAATAGACTATGAAGAAACCTATGCTCCAGTATCTACACTTGAATCTATTCGTATCTTACTTGCCTTTGTAGAATTCTTCAATTTTAAACTTTTGCAAATAGATGTGAAATGTGATTTTCTTAACGGTTATGTTCAAGAGGAAGTTTTTTTTGAACAACCTCCTGGATTTAAAGATACAAAACATCCCGATCATGTTTTTAGACTTACCAATGATTTGTATGGTCTTAAACAATCCCCACGAGCTTGGTATGATAGACTTACAGGATTTTTGCTTCAAAATAACTATGTTAAGGGAAATGCAGATCCAACCTTTTTTATAAATAATGATAAGAAAATTGTTTTGATTGTTCAAATTTATGTTGATGACATTATATTTGGTTCAACTCAGCAAGTTTTAATTGATTTCTTTGTGGATCTAATGAAATATGAGTTTGAAATGAGTATGATGGGTGAGTTAACATTTTTCCTTGGTTTTCAAATTTCTCAAAAACCAGAAGGAACCTATATATCTCAACATAAGTATATTAAAGATCTTCTTAAAAAATATGGATATGACAACACTAAAAGTATTAGTACTCCCATTGGTACCTCAAACACACTTGATCTTGATGAAGCTGGGAAATCAGTAGATCAAACATCTTTTAGAGGTATGATAGGAAGCCTACTATACTAAACATCTATTCGTCCAGACTTAATGTTTTCATTATTCTTATGTGCAAGATATCAATCCAATCCTAAAGAATCTCACTTAAAGGAAGTGAAAAGAATTTTTCGCTACTTAAAGGGAACCATGGATTTAGGACTCTTTTATACTTCTGGAAATGATTTTGTTTTAAAAATCTTTTCAGATGCTGACTTTGGTGGATGTAGAATGGATAGAAAGAGTACATCCGGAACTTGTCATTTCTTAGGAGATTCATTAGTTTCTTGGTCATGCAAGAAGAAACACTCAGTAGCACTCTCCACGGCTGAAGCTGAATATGTAGCAGCTGGAAGTTATTGTGCTCAAGTGTTGTGGATGCAACACACACTCACAAACTATGGCTTGAGTTTTACTAAGACTCAAATTTTGTGTGATAACACAAGTGCCATTTCCCTTAGTAAAAACCCTACACATCACTCCTGTGAAAATCACATAGATATTAGGAATCACTTTCTTAGGGATCACACACTTAAAGAAGATATCATTCTTCAGTTTATCGGAACGCAAGATCAAATTGTTGATATTTTCACAAAATATTTACCTTCCGATAGATTTGAATACACCAAACAGAAGTTAGGAATGATAACCGTGAGGTAATCATTCTTCATTAACTTCTTGTTGAAAAATTCTCCTTAAATTAATAATATTTTTTTCATAGGGGGAGTACATTTGCATGTTACCATAATCAAAATTTTCGTAGTAATTTTTTTTTCAAGCTTTTGTAATCAAAATTTTCATAGTTAGTTTTTTCTCAAACTTTTTCAACAAAAATTTTTCGTAACGAGTTTTTCAAAAAATTTGGAACTGAAATTTTCATAATGAAAATTTCTAGAACTGCAATTTCCAGAATGGAAATTTCCGGAATTGAGATTTTCGGGATGGAAATTTCTGGAACTAAAATTTTCAGAATGGAAATTTTCGTAGTGATAATTTTTGTAATGAAGTTTTCATACTGACTTTTTCGTAATAAATTTTTTCGTAGTGAGTTTTTTTTCTTAGTAAAATTTTCCTAAAGAAGAATATTACCAATTACAAACAATCTTTCTAGCAAATCCAAAAGGTATGAATTCCTTACTTAATTAGTTGTAATCATATTTTACTTGCTGGTGTTTTCTTATGTGTTTTAAAATTTTTCAGATTCTAGTTTTCTCAAATCCGATTGTTTTTCTTAAAACATCAAAATATCGGATTCAAGATTTCCTTGCGGGTATGTTTTCAACCGTCAAAACAGATCAAAAGGTTTTTCAACCGTTAGATGGTTTTTGGAAGTTCAAAGGTAAACTCCATCGCCTATATAAAGGGAACCCCCGAGGGTTGTCCCACATTGGTTTTTCAAAACTTTCGCGTCTCGAAGCTCTGCCTCTCTTCTTAAGGTCGTTCCGATCTTTGTCAAAGTCTGTTCCGAATCTTCCAGAACTCTCCATTCCGAATATCTATTGAATCTACTTCCCAAGATATGTCTACCTTAAAACCAAACTCAAAATGGTTAGTTTACAGGGAGAGGTTAGTGCATCCAAGCTTCTTCAAGTATGATTCTCTTATATCTAAGAATATAAAATTGAATGGATGTGAGGAGGTTTGCTTGTTGAAGCCAGAGAAACAGGATCAGATTTATACAGAGTTGCTCATTGAGTTCTATGAGTCTGTTTCCTTCCTTGAGGAAGATAGCAGAGACTTTTTCTCTTTTAAGTCTTATGGGAAGACTTACAAATTATCTTACACCAAGGCTGCAAGCTTGGTAGTTTTATCTTACGAAGGTGAAGCTGAGTTTTGTTCACATAAGCTTCCAGATGAGCAAGGAAGTTTCAAAAAATTAAAGGCATTGAAATTTCTTGGACTTAAAGATGCCAAGACTGCTAATATTTCTCATCTCTCTCCAAATAATCAGATTCTACAGCTATGGGTACAAGGTTTTATCGTACCAATAAGGGGTGATAAGGATAATCTGAAGAAGAGTGATATTTACATCTTAGATTTCTTGGTAAATATAAGGAATATAAATCTGATGAGGTATGTTTTTATTACAGTTAATAATATCAAAGAAGGGAATCTGAAAGCTCAGATCATAATGTATTCAGCCCTGATATCTAAACTTATCATCAGGTGTATTGATTCATTCAAAGTTGTTTTCACTTCCAAGCAAAGAAATTGCAAGGTAATGATAGTAAGTGATGATACATTAAAGATAATGAAAATTGGTTTTTCTGATGAATCTGGAGAATTCTACCCTTTACCAGAAGAAGAGACTGAGACCATTCCAAAAAATATGGAGAAGGATGAACCAGTGAAGAAAGTTACAAAGAAGAGAAAGCTTAAGGAAGTTTTTGCTAAAGACAAGACTCCCAAATCTAAGGAAACTCAGTCCGCACCACCCAACCAAAGAAACAAAAAGCATATCCAGTTGAGGTGGCTACTAAGTGGAAGAATATAAAGAGAAGAGGAAAGAAGGGGATCCACAGTTCGGATTGGACCCTGCTAAGGCTAAGTCCTTAAGAGAAAGAGCTTTTGATGAGTTAGAAAAGCAAGAAAAAGAGAAAAATATGAAGAAGAAGAAGATGTCAGAAGAAGAGATTGTTCAATCTCTCTTGAAAGCCACTGAAATATCCTCTGATAAGATTCCTATTCCAGAAACCTTTGATGTTCAACCATTACCACAGACTCCTGGGAAAAAGTTCTTCACTCCAGAAACGTCCAAAGGGAAAGAAGTCATTGAAAGAATAGAATAAGAAGTTTTTGAGAGAGTAGAGGAAGAAGAAGAAGGAGGAGGAAGTTATGATCTTGATGAAGTAATCAAACAACTATAAGATTATCAAGAAAAGGCTAAATCCGCAAAATTAGTCACTCTGGGAAAGGGAGTTGAGAAAGAAAATAGGAAGGATGATGATAAGCAAGAGGAAGAGAAGGAAAATGTTTTATCTGATGAGGAATTAAGCTATGAGAAGCATTATCTTGAAGAAGGAATAGAGAAGAAAAAAATTGATGAAGACCAGATTGTTCAACTATCATAGAGTGAGTAAGAGTCTTCAGATGATCAACCTATTCCAAAAACAGATAAAGGTAAGAAAGTTCTCATGGATACACTAATAAAATATATCATCATAAAGAAAGAAGTTGGTGGTTATTCTAAAAGGAAGTTGATGCAAATTGAAGAAGATCAATCTCCAAGCAAGGTCTCTGATTTGGAGTCATCAGCACACAGCCATGACTTTGTTGTTGAATCTTTGAAAAAGTTGGTGGACACCATTCCGATATTTCCCACTATTGAATCTATATGCCAAATGCTGCAACATGTTCTAAATCATAAATCGGAATCCTTATCCATGGTGATGGATAAGTGTGTGAAAATTTAGGCCGATCATATAAATTTCCTTATCAATTATGATGTACACAGGAAATCATGCAGAAAAATCACTTTGTGGTCTAAGAAAATTGAAGAATACATGGATGATTTTGATCATTTTCAGAATGAGGTAAAATATTCCTTTGGCACCGAGGATAACAAGATTAAGAATCTTCAGGATGAGCTGATCATTTAAAAAAGTTCTTGGAATCAACAAGTAAAGGAATTGAATGATAAGTAAAACTATCTTGCTAAAAATTTTATAAGGGATAGATATCTCTATATTGATCTCGAAAAAAGACTTGTAAATCAAGATGAGTTAGTGAAGATGCAAGAAGAATCCATGACGGATCAGGTAGAAGTTTTGAAAGATCAATATTAAAGAATAAAAACTTTGGAGAAGTAAGACGAGGAGGATCAAAAAGACTTGAAGAAGATGAAAATCTTGTTGAAGAAGATTATTCCCAAGGAAAAGGAGGACAAATAGACAAATCTGATCTTTTGTTGAATTTGTCTTTCCTTGTAAACAATTTCTTAACTCTAATGAAATTTTTGGTTGGTGGTATCTTGTGTTGTTATATACTAATGTTTCAGGTACCTTATTTCTTTTCCATTCCCTTAAATTATTTTTGAAAATTACAAAGGGGGAGAAGGAAAAATAACTACTTAAAAGGGGAGAAAGAAACTTTTAAAATGGAGAAGGAAAATTTTCTAAGTGAAATATCCTTAAAGTAAGGGGGAGTTTCTAATTACGAAGTTTTTCATTCCCATGATAATGAAAATTCCACTCCGGAAATTCAGAATACAATCCTTAGAGTTTCAATGCCTAAGGGGGAGTTATTTGTATTCACTATCATCCATGAACAAAGGGAGATAAGTTTTAATTTCCAAGTCGAATGAAATTTTTCAAAGTCCTTATAATATTTTTCATAAGGATGTTTGTGCTTTCCAAAAAGGGGGAGATTGTTGAGTCAATAAGGTTTTACTTATGAATTTTCCATTCCTTCTTGTTTTGAAAATCACAAATACCTTATACTTAAGAAAATCTATATTTTGCTTCTATAAGGAAAATTTCCTTCCTTAAGGAAATTTACCCTAACCTAGATTTCCTTACACATATCAATATTTTTCTTAAGTGTAAAAATCGAATTCATATCAAAAACCTAGGAATCATATAAGGCTAAGATATGAAGCATTCTGTTTTAGGAACTGAATTCTGGATAGGAACTGTAATGAAGTTCCACTCCGAATTATGGATATAGACTGTAATGAAGTTCCATTCCGAATTTTGGATATGAACTCTAATGAAGTTCCATTCTGAATTCTGGATACGGACTCTAATGAAGTTCCATTCCAAATTCTGGATATGAACTCTCATATAGTTCGACTCCGAATTCTGGATACGAACTCTCATATAGTTCCACTCTGAATTTTGGACTCCGAACTCTTACTAGTTCAACACTGAACTTTTATTAGTTTGACTCTAAACTTTTATTAGTTCGACTCTGAACTATTACTAGTTCGACTCTGAACTTTTATTAGTTCGACTCCGAACTTCTACAAGTTTGACTCCGAACTATGTAAGTTCATATTCTGAACTCTGGTGAAACCAGACTCCGAATTTCCTTAAGAAATTCAGACTCCATATTTCTATAGAATTTAGGTTCCGAATTCCTATAAAACAGAATCTGAATATCTTTGTATTATAGACTCCGAATTCAATTTTGGTTAGACTCTGAACTTTTATTTGCTTACATTCCGAACTTTAGTTTTTCTTATGCTTACACTCGTTTCATTATAAAACGATGTTGTGCCTTCAGTTACACATGTTTTGTTATAAAACAATGTCATCCATTCTGTTTCTAACTAACCATTGGTTTAGTGACACGTGTACAGGTCCCTCCAAAATTTAAGGAAAATATGACCGTTGGAGGAGGGAGCCGACCGTTCCAACTGAGCCTATAAATAAGAGCTCATTTAAAAGAGATCAATAACGAACACTGAAGTTGATCACTCTAGAGACCACATGCTGTTAAGGTGATTTCTAGAGAGAGAAGTTTTTCATACTTTGTGCATACTGAACTGCTCATTCAGATTGCTTCGTGAGACTCCGATTGTTGGTGATTACAATCGAGGGCTTTCGAGGATCGGAAGACAGAGGTTCCAACACCTTGAAGTTGAGGGCCTCCTTGCTGAGGAAGACAGATGTTCCAACTACCTTGAAGTTGAGGGCTTGCGGGGATAGCAAGACAGAGACTCTGATCTTCGTATCGAGGTCTTACCCTGGTGTGGGTAAGACATACTTGCTTGAAAGTATAAATCAATGGACCTTTATCCAAGGTTGTTTGATACCCTTATCTTTAGGTTAAAAGATTTATATCTTGTTAATTGTAGTTTTACTACTTTTTTTTTCACTGCACTTTTTTATTGTAAGGAAAGTATAACCTTCTTATATTTCCTTACACTTGTACTCTGATTCATTTAGATTCTATACGCTTTAAGGTAGAATCTCATTTTGTAAACTTTAGTTAAGTTTCAATTTCCGGATCCATATTTCCGGAACCGTTTTTTCAGAATCACTTTCCAGATTCAAGCAAGTGCATAGAACTAGAAGTTTGTAACTTCATACTTTGTCCCAATCTTTCATTGGTGTTAGAGGTGTTGTGAATTTTCTTAAATTCAACTTTGTTAAACTTATATCTTTCTTTGTTTAAGGAAATTTTTAAAGTGTATAATTCACCCCCCCCCCCTCTTGTATATTGAGCATCTACATCTTAATTTCGATCCTACATTTTCATGACCAACGCTATGTGGGCATCGATCCTGTACTTGTCAAGTTAATCCAGATTTAATTTTTGGAATAACCCATTGAATTTGGAGTGGTCCTCATCTTTGTGTCGTATCTATATAGACTATCATCATGTACTTCCTATAATGAGACCCTATGAGAATTACCTCTAGGACGGATGTCATCAGTGTTATCAGACTCAGGACTGTGTTCTCTCAGACGAGTTCTATGTAGAATCTTCAAGCTAGAATCCTAGGATTTCATAATACATTTGTGAATTACCTTTAGAATGTGTTTATTTTTTAGTATATCTGGATATTCTTGTTATATGTGTTGCAGACATATACTTGTGTAGATATGACTGTTTTTACTTTGTTGTATGTTTTGTGATTTCGTTGTATCCTACTGGGTATTTTTATACTCACCCTTGCATAATATTTTCATACACATTTTTTAATCTATGTAGATGATCAGCCTTTCAATAGAGTCCTTGAAAAAATAGGATCAGAGAGTGCTTAGTTTTACTAGATAGACTGAGGTGTGTTCTTTCAGTATCTTGATAGTAGTCCCAGTTTTACTTTTAGGTTGGACTTGTTTTTAGAATCTTTATAGTGGGATTATATTTGGCCCTATTTAATTTCCTTTACTTCCTATCATACTATGGTTGTGGGATTTAGATTCATTCATGCATGTTCGTTTAGTTGTTTTTACATTTCAGCATTGTATGGGCTTGTAGATGTGTGTGTGTGTGTGTGTAAAAATACTTAGGATAATGCCTCCAATGTTAGTGATATGCATACTTGGCTACATTCTTCGTCCCCTGGCCTATTGGATGTGGGATTGGAGATTTGTGGCATGGGCCCCACTGGTAAGGGTCATGATAGAGTGGTATCAAAGCAGTTAGTTCTACCTTAGGACCAGAGTTTATGAGATTGGTTTAGGAAAATGGTGTTAAATGTTTTTTATTCATCTTTTAGGCTAGGGACTCTAGTGTTAGTGTCACAGCTGACATATCTATACACCAGGACTCTGATCACCTACTTTTTCACTTGGTACATGAGAAAACTAGTTATAGGGAAAACAATGGTACATGCATCATATAGGAATGGTTTATGGTTTCCATGTACTTTTTGAGTCGTATCTCCAATATACTCATTGATTATGGTATATATTGTTAAAATTCATAATGCCTATACAATTTATGCCAGCTAATATTCATTATCATGATCATGAGTATGATCCCCTGAATGATGAGGCATCGATACAGGGACCAGTTCCATAGGTTCTACCTCCAGGTGGTGCACCATCTATACCACCACCTTTTGATCAGCAGATGGTACCCGCAGTGCAATCAGATGAGGTGTGCAGGTTGAGCGCACTTCACTAGTTTTAGTGATAGAGACCCCTCAAGTTATGAGCTGAACTCGATCCATAGGTGGTTGAGTACTCGATTGAGTAGGTGAACTGAGTTTTCTATCTGGTCAATACACCAGTAGATCAAATGGTGGTCCTGGTGGTGATCCTTCTTCATTTATCAGCAGAAGGATGGTGGGGGATAATGACCCAATCTTATGATGAGGCGACTCTACCATTGAGTGTCTCTTCATAGAGTATTTATCTACAGTTATGCTGAAGGTTGTACATATCCATGAGATTCTACATCTCTAGTAGGGAAGCATGACCATAGCTGAGTATTCATCAAGGTTTACCAACCACTCCAGGTACTCGATGAATATGGTCCATGATCAGTTATTTAGGGATCTGACCTTTAAGAAAGGATTTCATAGTGACATCAGAGCTAGTTTTATGCCTCTATGCATTCCAACCTATTTTGGGGTGTTAGATCAAGAATTAGTGGTTGAGAGTTTCTTAGTTGAGCAGATACAGCCAGTGGTTTCTAGTAGTGGGTAAGCATGAGCAAAGACCTTGAAAGTAGGGAGTCAATGTCATTCTTAGGGACCTGAACTTGTGATACATTTCAGAAGGAGGTCCTAGGATATACATTTTGCGGTTCAAGGATCTCAGGATGGGTCTAGTCATAATATTGAGATGTGGTGCTACTCATGTGATGATAGAGGACATCTTGTATGATATTTTCCAACCTACCATAAAACTGATAGAGAAACTATGGATGGTCCACTGAGGAAGAGACAATGGAAGGAAAAGGAAGGTCTGCAGGGTATTGGGAATGAAAGAGGAGCTGGTAGATTATTAGGAGGTGGTAGACACTTTGACTTGTTACCACCGCCACCCCTAGGTGGTCCATGATAGGCTCAGGGATCTGAAGAACAGGAGCGAGGATAGATGTAGGCGGTCAAAGATTATAACCCAGAGGCTTCGAGAATGATTTGAGGTACGATATATGTATTTTATACCTTATTTATAGTATTGGTAAACATGGGTTTTAGTCATTAATTTCTTACCACATATCTTGTTTAAGACTTATAGATTCTAGTTGATCCCTTGCCTCGACCTTTACGCTTGGAGACCACTACTGGAGACGAATTAGAAATCACACACTTGTGTCGATAGTGTGACTTGACTCTTGGAGGCAATAGTATATGTTGGGATCTCTTTTTAGTATTAATGAGTCCTTATGGAATCATATCAGGTATGGAATGGTTATCTACATTTCATTCACATATTGAATATTTCAAGCAGAGGTTGTGGTGTGTCCATAGTGAGAGAACTAGGTTCTTATTTGTCGATTAAAAGGAAAACCTGGCATTGTAGGATGGAATAATGCATAGAAGGGTGCATATAATTACTAATTAGTTTTCTAGACTAACCCTTGGTACAATAGATGTAACGAGTTCTCAGTTTTCTTCAGTGGTGGTGGAGTATGAGGATGTCTTCCTTAAGGATGTTTTGGGCTTACCTCCCCACTGAGAGATAGACTTATGGGTTGATCTACACCTCAATATGGAACCCATGTCTATTCCATCAGAACAAATGTCCCCTATAGAGCTTTGTGAGCTGAGGTTGTAGTTAGAGGACTTATAGAGCAATGGATTTATTATACCCGGTGTTTCAACCTGGGCAGCCCCATTTTTGTTCACCAAAAAGGTGGACGGATGCTTAAGGTTGTGTGTGGGATACCGGTTCTTAAATAAAGTGACCATGAAGAATAATTATCCACTACCAAGGATTGATTACCTCTTTGATCATTTGAGAGGGGAACAATGGTTTTCAAAGTTTGACCTCCAGTCAGGTGATCACTAGTTACAATTATGGGATGAGGATATGACGAAGACGATATCCAGATGTCACTATAGTCACTATGAGTACTTGGTGATTCCCTTTGGTATGATGAACACCCCATCAGTGTTCACAGGACTCATGAATAGGATCTTTTATCCTTTCTTAGAATAGTTTTTGGTAGTCTTCATCTATGATACCCTTATGTATTCGGCGTCTGAGGAGGATCACATGAGACACTTAAGGATGGTTCTTGACATAATCGGAGATCATCATCTTTACGAAAATATCTCAAAGTGTAATTTATGGATACAAGAGGTCCACTTTCTGGGAAATTTTATCTCAACATATGGAGTGGAAATGGACCTAGCCAATGTTGAGGAAGTGTTATCTTGGGATCCACCCAGAATCATGACATAGGTTTAGATATTCCTTGGGTTGGTAGGCTATTACTAGAGATTCATACCTAATTTATCCTAGGTATCATCACCCATGAAATATTTGATCAAAAAGGAAAGTATTTCATGTGGAAAGAGAAGTACCAATAATATTTTCAGTAGTTGAGACAGAGATTGATGAGTGCTCTCATCTTGAGATTTCTAAAGGAGGGTGTCAAGTATAAAGTGTTATATGATAAATCAGGAACCGGGATTAGTTGTGTTCTGATGCAAAGGAATTTTGATTTCCTATGGTTCATGTCAGTTAAGAAGACATGGGTATAAATATATAATCCATGATCTTGAGTTATTAGTGGTAGTCTTTTCACTAAATATATGGTTATACTAACTAATGGGTGAGTGGTTTATCACCAATTCTGATCACAAGAGTCTCAAGTATATATTATATTAAAATAATCTTAACTTGATACAGAGTTGAGGGATAGAGTTACTCTAGTATTTTTACTTTGAAATTGTCTATACTCCTGGGAGCGTGGTAGTAGATACTCTCATTAGGAGATCATGTTCTCAGTTTCTGAATGAAGTGTCGGAGGAGTTAGTCTTATTGCAGTTATCCTTTATTAATGGAGATATAGCAGCTTACCTCTATTATATGGTTGTCTCCCCTCCACTCTTACATCAATTCGGGGAGTCATAGCTTGTGAATACCAACTATGAGACCCTGCATACTCAGATATCCACAAAACATGATCCTGATGGATTTTCTAAAGGTGGGGAGAATATCTTTTTTTAAGGACACACAATGGTACTAGTGACATTGCGGGAGGAGGTTCTGGGAGAGTTTTATAAATCTCCTTTGGTGGAACATCCAAGTGTAGAAAATAAGTACCAGTACATCCAACATTATTTTTGGTGGCTAGGAATAATGAAGGGAGTTGTAGAGTTTGTCTCTCGATGCCTTACTTATCCTCAAGTGAAGGTTGAGCACTAAGTTCCAATAGTTTTATCCCAACCCCTTGAGGTTCCAGAATGAAAGTGGGATGGGATATCCATGGACTTAGTGACAATATTACCACATAAATCCATGGAACATGATTCCATCTGGGTGATCGTATACCGACTCACCAAGTTGGCCCACTTATTATCTATTTAGGAGCAGATTTTAGTAGAGAGCTTGGGACACCTCTATATTCAGAAGATATTCTGACTCCATTGAGTTCCATAAATGATCATTTATGATCATGATGATCGCTTCACATCCCTGTTGTGGAAGGAATTTAAGGATGTATTTGGGACTCAATTACACTTGAGCATAGTGTTTCACCCCCAAACTAATGGCCAGACAGAGAAAACCATTCAGGTTCTAGAGGACATGCTGTGAACTTGCATGTTGGACTTTGGTCATAGTTGGGAGGATCACCTACCACTAGTGTAGTTTGCATACAATAATATATACCATTCCACCATTGGTATAGAACCATTTGATTATTTTTATGGGTGGCCCTATATGTTTTCACTTTACTGGACTGATCCAGGAGAGTTGGCACTCATAGGACCATAGTTGGTGCAAGAAACTACCAATAAGGTGTAGATAATCTAGGTCTGTATGAATAATACACAAATACATCAAAAATATTATGTGGATAGATGATAGAGGCCTTTAGAGTTAGAGGATAGATACCATGTGTTCTTACAGGTTTCAACTCGGTGTGGGCTATAAAGATTTGTTTGGGGTGGAAAGTTATCTTTGAGATTCATTGGCCCTTTCCAGATACTACATAGAGTTGGAGAGGTGGTGTACTATTTATCTCTACCACCGTAGTTAGACCGAGTAAACAACATCTTCCATGTGTCAAAACTAAGGAGGTACGTGCATGACCCATCACACATTATTGATTGGGGAAAGATAGACATCAAGGATGGAGCTACCTTTACTGAGTACCTAATAGAGATTAAGGATCTATAGGAGAGGATCCTTCATGGGCTATCTATTCCTTTAGTGTGTGGGTGGTGGTATTATGGGAATCTCCAGGAGAGCACATGGGAGTGGGAGGCTCATATCTGTTCTCAATACTCACATCTCTTTGTGTAGCCTTTGTTTTAGATTTTCAGAGACATATAGGCCCAAGGTGGGGAGAATGTAATAAATCAGATTTTATATATACTATTTTTGGATGTATGTATTATTTTTTAGACCAAACACTGATATGGCATGCGAAAATGAGGCCTGGTTTGCCCGGAAAATTTTTTTAAAATATATTAAATATATTAAGTAGAACAAGATTTTTTTTTCTTGAAAAAGTGGAATAAATTCTAAAAAGGGGACCAAATAAGAAATTTGAGGGCATTTTTGAGTTCAGAATGCAGGGTTTAACTTAGGCATGAATAACCTTGGTTGGCACAGAGAGTTTTTTGAAAATTCATCCCGGGCGTAAAAGGGATAAAATAAATTAATTTAATTTTTTTTATTCATTGAAATGATGACCTAGTTATTTCTTAAAATACACACTTATGAAAAAAAAATTGTGTTAGAAGCATAACCCTGCAACTCATTGGAGATCCATTGGAGAGCATAGAACGAGATTCTATTAAAGGACAATGACCAGATCGGGGATCAATGATCAGTGCGTGACAGAATCAAAGGATCTCAACAAAAATCACATAACATCATCATCATTCATCATTTATTGATCTAAATCATGGTAGGGAATTTGTTTTGATTGGATTCATTTCTATTTATTAATTTCTATGAAGAATGGGAATTAATCGACCAACAGATTGATTCATGGACCGGTCATATTATGGGATGGGTTTATTTGTGGGGATTTTATCAGGATAATTACCTTGTGATTATTTATTATTCACTTTTATTATAATGAAGATGGATTGAGTCCAACATGAACTTTGGATAAGGTTCATTCCACATATTTTTGATCGTGCATTTCTCCCTCAATTCTTCGTTCACCATGGGAATTATTTTTTTGGCCTGTGGTTTGACATAACCCAACAAATCGATCATTGTACAAATTTTTCTTGGTGAAATGATCTGATATCATAGATACAAGATCAAAATGACATAACGTTGGTTCGATGATGGAAGCAGTGGAGAATCAGATGGATTTGGTTACCTGATTTCATGTTATTTGGTGTGCAATGAAGAACGATGAATGATCCCATTTTTTTAATAGATTTGATGATCAAAACCTATTAATCATCGATATAGATGATAAAAACAGGTATCTCTATGACTTTTTAGGTGAGGCATGGCCAAAATAGGTGGCCATGGCACCAGATAATAACACATATTCCAGATCCAGAATTCTGGAAAAATATGCACTACACGACATGTAACCTGGAGACACATGCCATGCGGGCCCCTCTTAGTGTTGGATAGGGTTTATAGATAAAGATAAGTATCACATGTAATGTAACCCCTGTCACATGGAGTGTGGTATCTCCTTGGTGAACTAGGTATGTACCTCAGAGGGTATATAGACATGGGTTGGAGTATACGGGTTGGAGCACGTTGTGTACTTCCCTATACAAACATAGCCTAGAAAAGTACATGGGATAAGTTATGTACTGGTACACTGATAGAGTGCATGTGAAAATTGTACTTCATGTACTATTGCACAAACAAAAAATGATACATGGGTCATTTACATGGGCCGGACCTGGGGTCAAGGGACACGAAGTGTAACCCAACTATACACTATGTACTCCCAAGAAGTTTCCGTGAAGCCCTTGTCCTCTGTATCTTAGAAAAGTTTAGTTATGGTGTGTTCCCATTATCCATTACCTAAGGGATAGTATGTAATCACCTCCTACTCCTAGGACAGAGATCCCTTTAGTAGTAATTCTTGTATAGAGTTGTTGGAATCCTTCTGTGAGGCCCAAAGTGAGATACTATATTAATCTCTATGCCCTATGTGTAGTTCTTAGCATTGTAATGACCAACACTATGTGGGAACCAATTATCTACTTATCATGTTAATCCATATTGTTTTTTTGGTATGACCCATGGACTTGGGAGTTATCCTTATCTGTGTATCATATCTCTTCATACTATCAGTGTGTACTTCTTATGATGAGACCCGACGAGTAGTACCTCTCATAAGGAAATCATCGGTTCTATCAAAATCAAGAGTGTGTTATCTTGGATGAGTGTGATGTGGAATCTTTGACCTAGAATCCTAGCCTGGAATAATATGATTGTGGATTACCATTGGACTGTGTGTCTTGTTGATTATATCTGTATATTCTTTTCATATGTGTTGTAGACATATACATGTGTAGATATGGTTGTTTTTCCTTTATTGTATGCTTTGTGGTTTCAGGGTATCCTATTGGGTATTTTTATACTCTCCCTTGCATGGTATTTTCCCACATGTTTTGTGTATTGTGTAGAAGATCAACCTTTCGATAGATTCCTTGATAGACCAGGACCAAATAGTGCTTAGTGAGACCAGACAGACCACGGTGTGTTCTTATAGTATCTTGACAGCATCCCTAGTTTTGCTTTCAGGTTAGACTTGTTTTCAGACTCTTTTTAGTGGGCTTGTATTTGGACCTGTTTACTTTCCTTTACTTCCTATCATACTCTGGTTGTGGGATTTAGATGTATGCATGCATGGTTATTCAGTTTTTTTTTTTACATTTCAGCATTTTATAGGCTTGGATATGTGTGCTTGTGTATAGGTACTTAGTCTAACACCACCCATGTTAGTGATATGCCTACTCAGCACTAGTCTCCAACCCCTAGCCTATTGGAGGTAGGCTTGGGGATTCGTGGAATGGTCCCCACTGAGATGGGTTATGAAACTCCTGGTTCACTACCACAAACAATTGTAGAACTCATTTTTCTCATTTAATAAGGAACCCATTGGTGTGCCTATTGAAATTCTTCTTCTTCTATGCACAAAGATAATAAAAACATACACTAACAACGGTGTTTCTCTTCATCACATACAAAGTTAACATCCATTGAGAGAATGGAACTCCTGGAATATAATATTATTTCATCCTAAACCTTCCAGATGAGATCTGGAATAACACCTTATTCTTCTTCCTTTAATAATATTTAAAATCATGCAAAAAATATATATATTTTACCCTCATTTATACTTTTATTTCTCAATACCTCACTTAATGTGTGTGTCCTTCATCCCTTGAATCAATGGATTAATGTCCATCAAAAAATTGTAATCATCCATTAATTGGTAGTTACAACTTCCATTAAATCTAAGAGTCAATGACACATGTTTTTTCAGATTTAAAAATTAAAACACTAAAAAAACTTGTAACACAATACAGTGCAAAACCTATGGTTATTTTTCCTTAACTTTCCCAACACCACAGTCATAGCCTCTATTTGAATTTATTTCTCACAAGTAACCTTTCCCTAGTCCACAGGCTCTGAAACAGTCATAGTGAATCTCCTCATGGCTCATAGGTAAAAAACCAAAACACCACACCTTATAAAATGGAGTATTCTACACCTATTGTCCATTTTCACTTCTGGTCCACCTATCAACCGTATCTACCTCTAAAATGGTCATGGTCACCTTCATTTCCCATTTTGAAAAAAATCACTGAGATTTTACCATAGGGACCACCATGGGCATGGTCCCTTATCAGTTTCCTATTTCATGCCTTCTTCTCTTCAACACACCCAAGGTTATGGGTGTGGTCCTTCTGGGTAGACCTCCACCTTCACCATAACCAATGATCATGGTTGGTTGTGGTGAATACCTACTTCACCAAACATGGGAACCTCCTTCATTTTACTTCCCAAAAAGTATCCTTCGCCAATCTTGTCAACAAACACAACCCAAAATTCCTTAAGAGTGATTTTTTCTAAAAATTTCCTTCATTAACTCTAGGGTTGGGGAATTGATTCACATAATTCCAATACTCCTAGAATTTGAATCATTGAATAGTGGTTGGAGCATCAACTATTTCCTTTTACCTTAGTGATTTTATTCATCCATTTTCTATTACTTAGAAATTCATAATCTAGGTGAGATAATTTACCACACTTATAATACTTCCTAGAACCTCTAAGGAAATTACCTGGGTGTTTTATCACATATATTTTACATGTGGTTAGTTGGACTTTCTTAACCATATGAGGTTATTAATTTGGGATTATATGATACTTCATATTTATTTTTCATTATCCAGAATCACATGGGTCTCTATTATCCATTTCAACCATCAGTTCACATCAAAAAACTTCCTCATAACTTCTAAATTACCTTCTGTATAATGTATTCTAAATAATGGGTTTTAATCTACCAAATAATTGATCAATATTATTTTCATAATTTTCCTCATAAGATCCAACAAACTCATATTCCTTTTATTTCAATTATAGGAATTATTATTCCAAATTAGTGTAAAGAGTCTTATGGAAATATTTAGTGAAGAATATTCCCTTGAAATCCTCTCACTTCATAGAATTAAATTCCTCACTTGTTGTTGTATTCCTAACAATATTCCATTATTTTTTAGCCTCACCTTATAGATTATTTATAGCCAAAACTCCCTTCTCATGCTCTAATCATAAAAGGACAAAAAATATATTTTACATCTCATTAATCCATTACTAAAGAATAAATGGGTTTGAAGGCCCATTAAAGGATAGTGGATGTTGATGTATAAATAATTCAATATAAAGATTCTCCATTATTGGTGCATTTGGCAGATCCATATTACTTGGGTTATTATTCATAACATGAGAGAGTTTGTTGATAATTATCATGATATGTTGAACTCCAATTCCTATATCATTTGTACAATCACCCAATTATCCATTATATCTATCATTAGTTTGTTTCCTTATTATTCTATCAATATCCTTGATAAAGGAAAGTTTAGGGTGAGGATATTTAAATTAATAAACATATAAATCATAAAACTATTGTCATAGAATAAATAAATCAAAAATAATGAGTATATTATTCCATAAAAAAATATCTATGTTTCAATATAGATTATCCATGATTATTTCCCTACCAGATTTCCACTCTAGTTAACATCATAACCAAATCCAAAATAATGTTTCATTAAATATAATGTAAAGTAAAGAAATCATATCCTTGGGGAGTGTCTCTCCAGGTGCATAGTCTTAGGCCCACTCATCATGCATCAGGGTGATGATTGATTCAAAGCTCAACCATCTCTTTTCAGGGTGATTACCCCTAGGTGAATATGTGCCATATTTGTATCCTCTTTCCATTATCTATATATTTATTTATTTTCTTGGAAAACCACATAATCCATACTTTACCAAAATATTATAATATTATCTTAAAATTATCCTTAGGGTTTTTGCTGATGTTTTCTCATTATAATCTAAAAAATAACTAAACTTGGATCTAATACCACTGAAGATACCTAATATAAACATACATAAATAATATTTCAATACCATGGTTTAATTAATACATCCCATAAATAGTCACATAACCCAAGGACCTAAAGGTTTAGTTTCTTTGAGTCTAGAAACATAAAAATGATTATTTTACATATGATGAACATTTATCCATAAAACTAAATCCGCTATTAGACATTCCATGATAAATAATCATATTCAAATCCTAGGTAAGGTAAAACATAAGTATATAATATATACATATCATCTAAAATGATAACACTTTTACTATGGCATGAGAAAATAAAATAGGAAACTTATAACATGATCTAAGGAACTTAGAAAAGAAGGTGACACAGTCCTAAACCTTTTATTTATTATCTTTTTAAACCTAGATACCCACCAAAATGTTTACATGTAAAATTGTTATTAGAGATAAACAACATCACACTCACTATTTTTAAACCTAGTTACTCGTTAACTTGTTTACACATAAAATTATGTGTAGTGTTAAACACCATCAAACTCTCCCTTTGGGAACCCAGATACTCTCTAACCTGTTCACATAAAATTTCTATCTCATGATATATAATCTTTTACCCAATACATTATAGGGAGATATAGGTCCCACCCATCTCATAATCCAAAAATTTTTTGTGTCTCTTGAAAAAAAATCATCACCTCATAAAATAATCCATAGAAAGAAAAATGGGTTTCATGAAATTATCAAATGGTATCTCATAAAATAGCTTCAAAATTAAAATAAAATGACACCTAAACCAGATCACCCAAATGAAATACATTATAATATAACATAGAAGGTGAATCATGAACCAAAACTCCATAGGGGATTAATGAAAAAGAAATTAAGAAAAGAGATATTTTGACACTTTTTGTATTTATCGTAGAAAAAGTTAGAGTTATATGTATCTTTTAAAAAAATCTCCTTTTTCCTAATAATTAAAAAAGAAAACCTTTATTGTAAATGGATTTGAATCAAAAACTCTTTTTACCTGTAAATAATGAGTGAACATCCAAAAAAATGGAATTTCATGGAAAAAAAAGTTCAATAAGAAATTGTATAACTCAAAGAAAGTATTTTGAGTTAAAAATCTCTTACCTTTACCCTTTATTTCCACAAAAGTTCTTTAAACTCCTATATTGTAAATATAAATATCATAATTACCTATTTCAGAACATTATTCATATTTATTTTTATTCATACTCTTTATTAATAAAAATTATCTTTATGTATTACATTATTGTAACATATTTTTAGTATTAGGTGTTAAAAATCATAACTATTTTGAACTAGGTTTATAAAATAGGTTTTGATCTTCATTTTTCTCCTAAATATTACCATTTCCAAACCATTAAAGATACCGTAATTGATTATTTATAAAGACTTATAATTTTATAATACCATTATATTGTATTTTTTATAACACCCCATGATTTTATAGTATATTTATTTTAAATAAATTTAATCTCTTTAATATATTATGGTACACATAGCCCCAAAATTTTAATAGAAGGTAATTTTTTTCGATATCATATACAAAATGCAACACTGAGCTTAAACAACCCACAAGAATATATTATTTAAATATGATCATTCTATCCTAACTATTGAATTAATAGGTATGAATAGGATTAACAAAATTAGTAAATATATATATATATAAGTCTTAATCAATAAAAATTTATTTATAAATTCTTATTAAATAATCACTAAAATTTTTAGTAGTCATTTTATGGTTCAAAATACATTTTTTTCAAAAAAATATTTTTCTTTTTATGTTTGGAAATTATAATTTATAAAAATTATAGAAATTTTATTTTATAAAAAATAATATCATTTTTTAAATTATCAGGTCAAAATTATATTTGGGATATTTTTTGGTATTTTTCTAAAAATGTTGATTTTTCAGTGAATAGTGAAAAATATTACTTTTTGTAAAACTGTCATTTCATTTCAATAAATTAAGTAATTAAAAGGTACCATTATGAATTGAATTTAATTTAAAATTAAAAAAATATATATTATTTAGTTATATTTAAAACAATTAATTACATTTTAATTGTCTTTATACACAATTTTGTTATAATTTTATTTTTAGGATTAAAAAATGAATTTTTCTGAAAACTATTTTCAAATACATAGTGTTCCTCCATTTTAATTAATTAAAATAACTCCTAATAAGGAAATATTAAAATAAAATTTATAGATTTTATATCTAAATATATTAATTTAAATCTATCTCATGATGATTACTAATCATATAGTTAATGTAAGATCATCATATGCTTGAAAAATGCATTTCTTGAAAACATGTTTTACGATACATCTATGGGTGTTATTTAAAATTAAATTATTCCACTTATATGAGTTGAATTTGGTAAAATTAATTCCATATTTTTAATCATAATAATTAATATTATATAATATGTACAACTTAATTTTTTTCATAATGATTAGTAAAGACAGTAAAATTAATTTTCCACATTTGAGGTCAAAACAAGGTTTTGTGTGTTACATGCACTTGTGTTAAAATTAATTTTCCAAACACATAAAATTTTTATTTTATAAATTTTATTTAATATTTATAATATATGGGTAAAATATTATCTAATAAGAATCATTTTATTTTAGGATTAATGGATAAATTACCTAGTTTAAAAAAAACTAGTTACTGTGGTGAAAAATAAAATGGTAAAAGTAAACTTAGATGATAAGGGAATAAAATGTTTATTTTTATGTTTTGTAGATTTTTATCAACCATAATATCACTAAAAATTATTATTTTTCAATTTTTTAGGCACTTGTGGTGAGAGTGACTTCCCATTATTGAATAGTTTTGGGTATTTACAAAAAAATTACTCCTCAATGAAATAGGGGAACTCCATTCCCTTACTTATTCACACATATAAAGCCATTTGGATTGAAAAAAACCTACAAAAATATCTCCCCAACACAATTATTCACGTTATATAGCTACTAGTCTTCCAAAAATACCCTCCCTAGTGTCCTTAATAGGAGATCTAAAGGAGGTTTCTCTGATAGAAGGCAGTCATCTTAACAAAGCTCTTTATTTTTATTTATTCTTTTACATCCTTAAATTATGTAATAAAAATTAAAATATAAAAAAACATATTATCTACCATATACTTATATATTTTTATGTTAATTTCATAACCTATATCTATCTTCCCTTCCATAAAATTGGAAATTAATTTATCGATTGTGTGTACGGTGGATTACCACTTCACGAACAGATGTGACTCATTTTCCATAAAAATCAATAATGGTTGGGTATAATGATGGATTTAATGTATATATATAATATTTATGATATAATTATACTTATTTAAGTTTAATATCACATATTTATTCTTTCTTTCCATTCTATTTAAAATACAATAATGTCACTCATGTGTATGGAAAACTACCACCTCGTGAAGCGATGTGATTCATTTTTCAATTAAACTATACATGGAAGGAAATAAGGATACATTTAATGAATATATGTGATATAAATTATATTATATTAATTATTTAAAAATAATATATCACCCAATTCCTTACCCTTTCACTCGTTAAGGAAATGATAATGTCTCTCATGTGTATGTACTACCATCACGACAAAGCATGTGATCCATTCTCCATGTTAAAAATTAAATAATGATTATAAAAATGTATCTGATGAAAAAAATTATATTTATAACATTTATATCATTATGTATATAATTTATCTATATCCTATCTACAATAACTAGAACTTTCATGATAAAACATGCATGAGAAAACAAGGCAATTAACAACCAAAACAAGGGTAAAAATGAAATATTATTAACAAATGGGTGATAAAATGTTATAATAAGATCATATATGATATTATAAACATTAATATGGTTATTATATAAATTAATAACATGTTTAAAACCATTATACAGGAGTTTAAATCATGCTCAACTAAATGGAAGCGTGAGGTGAGGGATTTTGTCTCAATTTCCTTTCATTAAGGAATATTGTAATGTTATACACCTATATTATTTTATGAGGTGTATCTAATTCCCATATGATATGTTATAGCATGAATATATTTATATTCATGGTATTTAATGTTTAATTTTATTTTATTCATTACATGGGGTGTATGATTAAAAAGTTACCAAAGTGGTAAGAGATTTATGTTTCAGTCTCATTTTAATCAGGATTGTTTATACATGAATTTCCATTAAAGAAAATTATTTATTAATTGTATAATAAGCCCATTTAATTTTCTTATCCTATGGTTATTAATGAATTTTTTAAGTAATATTACCATTTTACTCACTTTGGTACTTAAAATGATTGAAAAAATGTTTTTAAAAAAATTCAAATTCATTTCTCTCTTTGGTCAAAAACTCTTTTTATTCCAAATCCATATTTTCTAAAAATGTTTTCAAAAATGTTTTACAACAATTTTTTAAAGTCATTTTTACCCATAATTAGATTTTTTTCAAAATTATTTAAAAGTAATATTCCTATCATTTTCTAAACAATGTTATTTTTTATTTTTCGTACAAAAATGTAGAAGGAATATTTATTTTTAACATACTCCGAATGAATGGAACCTTCCACAATCATAGCCACTCATTACATTAAAGCTTAATTTACAAGTTTAAAATGTTGTTTTTTTAATGGTTTTCTTGATATTTTGGAAAAAAATTAAAAAAAATTATTTTCAAACTAAAAAAGATTATTTTTATCAAGGATGTTTTTTAAGATATTTAAGGTTATTTTTATTCATCAATGACAACAACCATTTATTTTACATAAACTCCACTCGGGATATATTTTAATAATATCATCCTTATTAATTCTTAGGATGGTTGATGATTATTTTGACCAGGGAGAGTATTTATATTCTCTTTCTTGGTTTATCTTTGTAATCATTAACTTTACCATGAAATATTCACTCTATTGTGATCATTAGACATTACATTTCCCCAAAATATTTATATTATTTATCATGAATATGATCATTACTTAAATTATATATAATTTATATATACGGTATTTTACATTGAAAGTTATATGATTGACTGGGAAAATTATTTTTAATATTTATTCCTTACTCGATACTGAAATTTGTTGATAAGGAATATTGTTCATGAATTAAATAGATTATTCAATATATGGGGAATACATTGGACATGCAGTTACATGTGGGGCCCAATTATAGATATCCTCTCAATGAATCGGTTGTCTCGTAAGATGAATCGGCTACATTGCCTTACTTAGATGGGTGTATTATGTATACTTACCCATCAGTTAAACTTTCTTAGAATAAGGTATTGATAGTAAAGGTATTATAATTCTTGAGATCATGATGTCCAATATTAAGTATTTACTTAATTAATAATTCATTAATTATTATCCATGATATTATTACATTATTATTATCCATTGAATAATTTTATAGTAAAGTTATTGATTAAATGGAAATAGTATTAAATTATTTACCTTTTCATATTGATTTTTCCTTTTCTAATCATGAGAGTCAAGTTATTGATTAAATGGAATTTGTGTTAAAATATTTACCTTACCATATTGATTATGTCTTACTGATTATGTTTTATTTATTCATGATGGATTATGCATTACATAACTCTTACTGAGAATCTGATTTCACCCTTATTTTGTTTCCTTCTCCAAGATATGAAGACAGAATATTTGACTGAGTTCAAAGATGAAAAAATTTTATTTTCACAATGTTTTATTTCATGTTTTCAAATAAAATATGAGATTCAAGTATGTATCTAGTTTACCAATACTACTAAACTACTTGGTCCATTTGGATGAGATCACTTGTATATTATGTCAATGTAGTAAATTAGACTCAATATTTGGGATAATGGGTTCAAGGTTTTTATAGTTTTTGTTACACTTCATAAAAACAAAAATGGTGATGAGCTAGTTTTGGGTTATTTACCAATATCGATGGATTACCTTACAATGATCATAAATTTTTTTGTTATCCAAAAAGAAACATATTAATGATATATATATATATATTACTTATATATATATCATATATACTTATCCAATATAAAATAAATTCATCCATGCTTGGTAGTGAAGGAAAACAAAACATGTTTATTCATAGAGGTGGTAGTTCTCACAATGCACAATTCATGTTTTTTTGTTAATGGAAAAAAGAGAGGGTGGTTAATGATTTTGCCATAATTATAATAGAATTTAATTATAATAATTATACTTATTTTATCATTTTAAGATGTTGAAATGAAATTTGGGGAAGAATAAAATTATATAAAGAAATAGAAAAAAAAAGAGCGATTATGAACTTATAGCTCACTTCTTGGATTATCTTCATTGTAAAGGGGGTTAAACCATTAAGGTATGGTCTTTTGAGAAGACTAAAAACTAATTTAGGTGTTAATAAGTGTGAAGGATATGTTTGGGAAGTTTTTAGATGATATTCTGAGGATTTTATGTGAGGGGAATTAAGGCGATGAGTTCTCCTTTTATTAGTGAAAAGGACTGGTGTTTTTGTAAATACCCAAAATTATTCAATAATGGGAAGTCATTATAAAGGAAAGTGCCTCCAAAATTGAGATATAAGTGATTGGGGAAGAGATAAGTTTGATAAAAACTTCCACCATTCAATTAAAAACATATTTTAAACATTTTAGTCCCTTTACCTCTAAGGTTACTCATTTTTACCATTTTAGTTTTCATCATGTTAACTAGTTTTTACCTAGGTAATTTATCATTTATATATAAGAATAAAATAGTCATTATTGTATAATTTTGATCTAATTATAAAAAAAATTCGTTTTTTATTTAATTTTTAAAATTTTTTAAATTTAATTTTAAAATACTAAATGTATAATGTATTGAAAACAATATTTTTGAAAAATATAACTTAAATTTTAAAATGTAAAATATGGGTTTATAAATTAAAACCAAAATTTTTAAAATGATAAATCCACTTATAAAATTTATATTTGGTATTATTAAAAGTTTCATAAATTTATAATTCATTATTATATATTAATAATGTCATAAAAGTCTTATTATTTGTAAAAATAGTATTCCCACTATTCATCTAAAAATCAATATTTTTAGAAAAAATAAAAAAATCATATTAATATAATATGAAAATGATAATTCCAAAAAATTTGTTAATTTTTTCAAATTCATATCCTAAAATTTATCAATTTAAATTTAATATAAAATCATAAAATATCTTGAAAAAAATAGTTTTTTTATAAAAAAGTGTTTTTTGGTATATTAATTATTATTCTCAAATTAGTGTTAGTCATAAATATATCAAAATTGTAAAAATATGAATTTTAAAATATAAATTTTAACCATAAAAATATATTTTATTAGTTTCTTAGTTTTACTAATTGGGTTTGATTTTTAAAGATAATTTTTTTTTGTTCATATATATTTATATATTTCATATTTTTATTACCACTATTTTTATCTGGTAATTCTACGGATACCTTATAATGATATGTATTTGTTTAGTTTTGGTGTTGCATATGGATTGAACCATCAAAAACATTATTTATTTTAAGAGTAAAACCTTGGGTCGTTACACTTCTACGGCACATTCCTCTACTTTTTCAATGAGTAAAATTTGGTCATGTATCCAAATACTCTACACCAAAAATAGTGACCATCAAAAACATTCTTGTAATATTGAATTTTATTTGGATGCCTATGTTTCTCTTATTCCCTTCAGTACCACTTGTCTATGGGAAAAACATTTTGGGAATGTCCCATTTTTTCACAACAATAACACCTGATATGAGGTGTATTCTTATATTTCATAGCTACAGAACTTGTTATCCCTTTGGTTCATTGAATATTCTTATTATAATTCATAACTAAATAGATATCCAACCTAAGAGTGGGTTATTATGGTCTTTAACCAATCATCACCACCTTCTATTTTCAATAAATCCCCATACCAGATGTTTCATTTAAATGTGTTGTTTGCTTCTCTTTGAAATTCTTTGACTATTTTGTTGGACCCACATACTCTAATTTCCTTGTTTATGTCACATTTGTAACCTTCTTTCAAATTTTAATACTGAAATGTAAGATTATATCCTAATCTTGTACTTTTATTCATATGTTTACAACTTCTTCCTAAAGTTCTTCAATATGTTTGAGTTGATCTTTCACTATGTTAGTCAAACCATCAATAACCCTAGTTAGTCTTTTAAATTTGATATTTTACTAAGAAAAATTATCTAAGTTTTATATCTTTTCATATTTTATCATTTCAATTTATTCATTCATCTTAGACTAATCTTATTTCTACTACTTCATAGAGAGTTTCGCATCATTAACCACTCTATTTTATTTCTTCATTTTGGTTCTCCAAACATATATCTCCTTAAAAACATGTTAAATTCAATATAGAAATTAAATCTTCATTCCACTTATCATTCATCATTATCACTCTCTTCCCTTTTCTAGTAATTTCATAAAACCACTACCATAACATTTTTTCTATGGTCTTTTAAGTCTTTAATTTATTATACCTCAGTTTCTTTTGAGCTGACATTTTCTTGTAAAGACAGGTTCTTCTTATTGAATAAATTTTTCTGTGTGATTTTACTATATTTAACATTAGATGAATAATTCTTCTTGAGAATTTAAGAATCATCCTCATCATAATCTTGAAACTTCTTAGGAAATTTTACTATAAGGTGACTGTCCTTTCCACATCAAAATCATGTGAGTGTAATTTTCTCTTTAAACTTTCATTTTCCCCTTTATATATTTGAGGATAAGAATGAAATAACTTCATACACTTTGTCTTATTCCTATAAATCCTCTATGGTGAGATTATTCATGGCCTTGAATGACACCTCATTAGAATTATACTTTTCCATATCCTCATTATCATCAATTTTCATCTCATATCTAATAAGAGTATTGTGAAAACTATCCAATGTCATCCCATTTCGATCTTTATCCTATATCATAGATACTTTAGGATTGAATTGGGATGTAAATATTTTTAGGATGTGTTTAATTATTTTTACATCATTGATTAATTCTCTAAGACCATGAATATCCCCTACAATAATATTCACACAATCAAAGAATGCATCAAAAGAATCATTAGGGTAAACCTTAGGTCCTCATACTTGTTCCAAAAATCCTATAATTTTTTATTCTTATAATTTAAAATCACCTTCATAGATATTTAAAATATTTTACCACATGGAATGTTATGATTTCCACGAAATAACCTTCATGTATAATATATTGGATAAGTATTCCCCTAAAGCTTTTATTCCTCTGGTTTCAGTATCCAATTCACTTTAGACTAGTTCTGATAAGGCTCCATTATCTATAAGGGCTAAAATACCAAGCATCATAGTTGTAAAAAAAATTATCCCTAATGATCATAAGTAGTACTTCATAGGATTCTTCCATGGTTGAAAAATGTTTCTATTGAATATTGGAATCCATTTTTGACTGAGAGCTTCTATTGCCTCCACTGAGAGAGAAACACTGAATTTAATCTTTTTCTTGGATACCAATTACTAGCCCTACTAGGTTAAATACCATTAGAGGTGGGTTAATCGTGGTATTAAATATTAAAATGAATGCCCCTTTTGGATCTTGCTTCATTGTTAAACAAAACTCTCTTCTTTATTCTTACCATAGTGTATAATAAAAATAAATAAAAACATTTATTGGACAGATCAATTTTACTTAGTTCACCCTCACTAGGATAAATCTAAAGAGAATGAAACAACATTATATTGATGTACTAAAACCACTATAGCACACTATTTTTACAAATTTTGGATCAGAATCACTATCCCACCTAGTTCACTACCCATCACACTTTGAAATATTAATGCTCTCTCAATTGAAGTGCATTCACTACTCCTCCAGAAAATTATTCATTTGATTTCTTGAATCAATGTTGTTTACACATAATTTGGTGTATATTAAAGATCTAATTTCATAAAAATGATTAATATAAATTTACCATATAATTTTTGGGAAATCCCTTCATGAAACTTTTCACTTTCATGAAAAAAATTCAAAATTTTCACACTACTTTCATGAAACTTTTGGGTTTTTCATGAAATTCTCAAATTTCATACAACTTTTTAGTTTATCACAGAACTCCCAAATTTCAAGAAACTTTTGGTTTTTCATATAACTCACATATTCATATAGACACAATTCTCTTTTATTTATGTAACTGATGTTTTTCATAACTAATTTTCACAATAAATACCTTCAAGAAACTCTTATATGATTTCATAGCCCGAGCATTCTCTAAGGGTTGGATGCTCCAAATGAGGGGTATACTCACCTATTTATAGATGTGGTCAAACCTTTGAGTAACTAACATACATTCCACTGACCTTAAGCACAACCTTCCTAGTTTTATAAACTTCAATTATTTAACATTTCCTTTACCATTCAATTCGCTATCATCATGAAACTCCCATATGTATTTCCTAGGTTCACACAACTCTAACTTTTGAAAAAAAAATAGAACTTTTTTGAAACACTTGTCTTTGTTTTATTACAATGATTCAGACTCAAATATTTACTTTCTCTCAACTTCTAAAAACTTTTTCACCCTTTCATGTAACGTTTTCTTTTGTGCGAAAATATTTCCTTCGCTTTAAAAACAAGTTTCCCCTTTATCCAAATTTGAAACCCCAACAATTTAGAAAACACTAGATAATTCCACCACCTTATACGTGAATATTCCTATACACCTTATAAATCTTACATACCTCCATTTTGATATTTTTCAATATACTTTGTCAACAATTATGTTGTACCTTCACAACTGACCTTGTCAACTGGTTTTTTTAACAAACAAAACCAACCCAAAAATAATGTCATGTCACCTTGAGATATTTTTTCCAAAAACCTATTTACCAAATTAAGAAATATAATTCCAAATATGAAAAAAAATATCAAATTTAATTTTAAAATAATCACACAAAACATAAAAAAATATTGTTTTTTTAAATGAATTTTCAAACATAAAACCAAATTTATTATCATTAAATTACTATTAAAAACCATTATATACATGTTAAAACATTTTATTTAATATATAATATATTAATTTCATTAAAATAATTCATCAATTGTGATTATTTTAATTTATTAAGATAAAAATACACTGCTCTCATAAAATTCATTTGCAAAAAGACATGTCTTTCTACCTTTGAATGCTTTTATTTTCATTTCTATCCAAATAATGACTAATGAGTTCATTTTATACATGTGTAAACATTATTTTTTATAAGTTTCATATTCTAAATTAATTTTTAAATAAAATAAAATACCTTTTAAAAAAATACGTAATAAAATAATGCTCATAATTAAAATATTTCAAAATAGTTTTGTAGGATCAATAGTATTTCCTATGTGAAATAGAAATTATTTTAGATAATTATATTTCATTTAAATACGATATAATGTTCTTTATTTTATAATTCATAAATATTATTCATATAATTTTAGTGTTGTGTGTAAAGAAATCTATTGAACCCTTCAAATTTATTTAAAGAGAAATATATCCAAAAATAGCAGGGTGTTATATTTAATCAATTCCAAGATGAGAAGTAGTCACTCTTATCATGCCTCTTATATTAGTTTTACCATAGTTAGGATTTACATTGTTTATAGTTTCAAGAAATTAAATATACTAAACAAAAAATAACAAAATACTTCCAAGAAAAGGTTACACAACCTAGGAAATGAAAAGAGGCAGTATCAAAAAAACAAAAGTCTTAAATGATCACAACCCAAACATCCACTTAATTCACAAAAAAAAATATTAATTCTCTTAAACATTTGATAATTACCATTTCAACACTTTTATTTCTATAATCATAAAACAATTATTATCTTAAGAAAAGACACATATAACACTATAATATATAACTATTAATATCACACCTTTAATTTAATTATTAAGGAAAATTAATCCCTTAAGCTGTGACTTGTGATAAAAATTCTAATGTGATTCATGAATTATAAAAGAATACTCTATTGAATGTGATTGATTCCAATGAATAAATTAAATAAAATCATGCAACAATTATTTTCTCCTTATAATTTTTAGGATATTGATTAATCGAACAACATGAAATTCCTTTTTTAGATTATTATACTATTAAGGTCAATAATACCCCTTTAATCAAGGATCTAAAGCATGCTTAATTCACACTTTCATGTAAAGAAAATATAAATTATTAGATCCCCTACCTTGATTAGAATCCCATCATTGTTTGAGCAAGAATTAATATTAGAGAAACAACCACTATCAAAGTAAGCACCACAAAAAATTAAGGAAACACCACCAAAACCTAAGAATGAAAATCACCATCATAATTAACTAGATTTCCAACCCAAAATAGAGTAAAATACACTACAAAAATTTAGAATAATAAGAATAATAACAGAAAATATTAGCTTAGTCCAGAAATGACTTATTATAATGATCTAAAATCATATTTAATTTGTTTTTAATTAATTTTGTGTTTTTTGGATAATTATGGAAATTTTTGTAAGAGTCAAAGAAATCATAATTATATTAATTGACTACATGAAGTCCTCTATTTTACTGTATAAATCAATATATAATTTAATAAAATTTCACAAAGTATGGATGTAACTGCATGGATAAATGGATCAATCGTATGACTGATCGATTGACTATAGTGAAAATCTCATAATCACCTCAAGTAACTGTAAGAGGGTGCAAGAGAAAAATTGAGAGACATCATATTATAATTAACCAACTGTATCAATCAATATAACAAATTATTAGATCCACCACATGTTATGACTAATTGATCATGAGGTGAAACCAAGCGATTGCATAATAGAGTTGGAAATTTAGAAAAGTATGAAACAAACATATGATGAATTCAATCAACCATCCATTTAAGTAAGTGGTTAAAAATTTAAGTAAAGTGACTTCACATTAAATTGAATAAACCATACGTTAAAGTGAGGTGACCACATGTGAAACTGATCAACTGCATGACCAATTTGATCAAATGTGTGATCAAGTGAAACAAATGTGTTGGGTAAAGTTACTATGATATGATTCATGGATTACCCTAACATAGAAGTTTGGTTACATTTATATAGACCAAGAATTATATAGCTTACAATGACACATAAGTCTAATTACCATTACGTAACAGAGGCACAGAGAAAGTTTACCTTTCTACAGTGGCATGTTTACCTTTATATGAGGATGCTAAGATAATCATAATATGGTATACTTAGATCAACCATATCTCATTTTAATTATATTTAATTAATATATTCCAATGAATAATTTTTTATAATTAAATACAAGTTCATTACATTTAAGACTTTCATATTCCTTGCTGAATATGAGGATTTATTGATGATTTTTATTCAACAAATATTTATAAGAAGGGTTTATCTATTTAAATTGAGAAAGTGGTTAAGGAGAAATATAGAGGATGTATATTCTATCACTATGATTCAAAATCTATAAAACTATTTTATTTCTTTAAATCAATAAAAATTCTAATTGTCTGCATCTGATCATTCCATATTCTCTAAAAATTGAAGGAAGACATTGGAAAAGATGAGACAACCTTACTGATCATCCAAAACTCGGTCGGTGTCAAAGCTACATCGAATGTCACTTCTATATCTCTCTGTATTACTTTACTTTTTATTGGTTCTTAGTTTTCTTGAATAATTTTTATCACATACTCATGTACCATATTGAATAGTAATATGAAACTCTTTATTTAATTTCATTTACTTTTGTATTCCCATAAACAATCATAGAAGAGGCTTAGTGAAAGGATGGATAGTCTTGTGTGGTGTTTTATTCTATATACCAAATCTAGGTTATAGATTATCCTGTTTATTTTAATAAACATGCTTGGTGGTGGGTTACTATCAAGTGGAGAGGACTAAGTCTTCTCTTAAGACTAAACTAATTGTTTTAATATCCACTATGTATTTTAATTTACTCTATTGTGATATGCTCTAACCTTAATATTTATAGCACTTGAATAACTATGATAGTTAAATTTTACCAATGATATATATATTATTTTATGTGAGTATAGTAATTTTTAAATTTATGATAATCTCAATTCATTCTAACTGGGTTTTGAACAAGCCCTTAAGAGGGTATTTTAAAACATAAAATTAGTGATACCTAATATAGTAGTTAACTATGTGTTTTATAAAATTAGGGGATTTGTTTTAAGATCTTTTTAAATAGAAATTTTTATCGAATGCTCAATTCATCCCCCCCCCCCTAGATCACTCCACTCCAATTAACATTTAGTATTAGAGGTTGTTTATTATCATTTTTTTTATTACTTGTATCATATTTTGATCAACTCACCTAGATAAGATATGTATTTATATGATTATTATTATTATTATTATTATTATATACTCATGGATTCATCTATATCAAAATGTCATGCTAAAAATAGACCACCTTTCTTTAATGGCCAGAACTATGCTCAGTGGAAAATTAAAAGGAAAATCCATCTTGAGAGTATGGTTTTTTAAATTTGGATTATTATAGAATATAAATATGAAAAATAATCCCCTAGAAATGACTGGAGTGATGCTACTAAATATAATTATTATTTATATTTTTCTTTAAGAGAGAATGATTTCAATATAATATCTGTTTGTGATACCACTTTTCAAATATGGGATACTCTTTCTATATCTCATGAAGGAACTTCTAATATTAAAGAAATGTGATTGAATACTTATACTATTAAATATGATATATTTAATATGAAACCTTAAGAATCTATTTTTTACATGTATCTTAGGTTCAATTAAATCAAAACTATCATGTTTGCACTTGTAAAAAAGGTGGATGAAAAAGATCGAGTACTGAGGATCTTGAGATGTCTACCTGGTCATTATAGAGGCATTTTTATCTCTATTAGAGAGTCAAATTACATAATAAAATTACCATACTAATAAATAATTACCAAAAACGCTCAGTTAGAGGCAAGCCTCTCACCATTTATTAATAAAATAAAAAGCATAAAGTAGGTACAATAGGTCAGAAGAACAACTACATATCATAGAAACCAAACCTGTCATCATCCCCATTATGGACTATTTCCTCTGCATTATCTATTTCCCATTTGGAGCTTTCATAGTACTTATGAACCTTGCCATATTTTCTTCTCAGATTCAACTTCTCCAAACCCAAAAACTCCTTCGAAGATTGCATAGCCCAGTTTTCCTTCCCAATAGAAGCCCTGGTAGACACCAGCCTTAGCAGATAAGAATAATCCTTCTTTGGTTGCAGATGTGGTGGACCAGTCTTATTGTCCTCACCCCCATGAACCTTCATCCTATCACCTTGAACAACAGCACTAAATTAAGGTCGGGCCATACCACCATTTTTTTCCTTCTCACTATTCGAGAGTTCACCCCACTTTCCCAAGATTTTCACCTCTCGATAACCCCCCTCCAAACCACAAACTTTCTGAAACTAATTACAAGGGTCAACTGTGTTGGGACATTGAGGCCGATCCACCAAGTTCTGCACATCCTCACTAGTTGCAGCAGCCACTGGAGAATCAACAACCTGCAAGAGACCACCATCCTGCCTTTCATCATTCACCTCTTCAAGCACAACTTCTTCATTGTCTGGTTCCATAAACCTGTTGCCTTTGGAAACTGAGAACAGCATGCCTCCAGCATTCTCATCCTACTCCCAGACACCTCCATACACATGTTTTGACAATAAGGGATTGCATTTCAAGGAACCTACTGTATCTTCATTTCCAATTCTAAGATCACACTTTAAATGGTTAAAGACTTGCTCTACTGTCAGATTTCGTGGCTCAGTTTCCACTTTCTACATAGTAATCCTTTGCACTAATAACCCAAAAACATATTGCCCCGACTCCTCAGCCATAACTTGAGTGTCCAGCATCTCCATCAAACCAGAGGAGCGAACAAGGACAGCAAAATCACAATCCCATGAGATCTCATGCAGAGAGGATGAAGGTCGTGATCCCCCCCCCCCACTACATTGCTAGATATATCATGTCCCTTCTCCTGTACAAACATAGAAGCCACAGGTTCTTCCACACACTACTGGAAAAATACCCTATACCAACGGTTTGGAGGACCGTTGGCAAGTAAGCCGTGACAATAGGTCTATGCCAACGGTTTTGGGAAAATACCAACGGTTCTCAAAACCATTGGTATTTTTATTTGAAAAAAGAAACATCCGGTGGGATTTGATCCCAGGACCTCTAGTTTATAACGGAATGACTTAACCACTAACCTAACATGACTTTTGTTAACATAATTTCATAAATATATATATGTATTGTTCTAATTATTTTAAATTTTGATTTATATAATGTTCTCCGTAGGTAGATTCCAAAAAAAATAAAAGGACCTTTCCCAACGGTTTGCAAAACCGTTGGGAAAGGTCTAGCTTTTATTTGGGAATTCTGGCTGGAGGTTGAATTTTAGACACCCTTTCCCAATAGTTTGGGAAAACCGTTGGGATAGGCTACCCTTTCCCAATGGTTTGTCCAAACCGTTGGGAAAGGTGGTCTAGAATTCAGCCTATCCCAACGGTTTGGCCAAACCGTTGGGATAGGCTCACCTTTCCCAATGGTTTGGCCAAACCGTTGGGAAAGGGTGTCCAGAATTCATCCTTTCCCAACGGTTTGGCCAAACCGTTGGGAAAGGGTACCTATACCAACGGTTTTTACAAACCATTGGTATAGAAGTGTTGGGAAAAATCATTTTTCCAGTAGTGAAAATTGCACCACCGCTTTTGGGATCCCCCACCTGAGTGCCCTGCTCAGCAACGTCTCCACCTCCAGCACACCCAACATCCTCCGCACGGCCTAACTTTTCTCCCACCTCATCTATTCTCGCTGCCAAACCATCTTTAGTGTGCCTCGTTCGCAAGGTCCTCTCCAGAATAGCAGCATCACCCCCTCCACTGTGATCTGAAACCTTCTCTTGTAAGAATCCCTTCATCCTCCTGCTGCGGAAATTCAACGCCAAGTGACCACATCATCTACAAGACACACAGTAGTGCATCCATGATTAGAAAACCACCTCCTGCTTCCAGCAAAACTCCTTATCATAAGTGATCCATATGCTTCGGACCGGCTACCTTGCAGCATCAACTTCAACACAAATTCTCAGACAAATTGGGTTAAAAACCACCTCAGTATGCTAATAAGAGCACAAAAACCTTCCAATCCAGTTACCAATTGTACCTAAAATAGAGGGGTTCTGGAAAGAAAGTGGAAGACCCGGTAGACTTACCCAGGTCACAAACGTCGAAGGATATCGCGGCATATGGAAATCAAAGTTCCAGTGAAAAAAATATAACGCCACTGTCACGACCCGACCTCGGGGCCCGTGTCGTGACTACCCCAAGCCCGCCTTCCATAGGCCAGGGGCTGGCGACTAGCACCAAGGCGTAAAATCCCGGTAAACAGGGAAGGCATTGCCTTTATAAGTAACAACCACCACAGAGTCAGCAAGCGGAAAGTAACTACAAAGTGCAGAAAAGTAAAGGGGGCCGGAATACAAGCCCAACTGAAAGTACAACTGAAAAGGAAAAGAACAGAAACTGAAGAAAAGACGGCGGCCTCGTGTCGTCCACAGGAAATCCCACCTGAAGGGTGGGTACAGATAGCCTCCAGGCTCCTCGGGTCCCACGTCTGCTCCGAGCATGTCCCGCCCAGTGGTCCGCCTCCAGGTACCGTCCTGCTCCACGCCCCAACCGAGATCAGCGCTGTCCGTCGTCTGCATCCAACACAACAAGGTGCGGGCATAGCCCGTGCAGGGGTGAGTATAAACTACTCAGTAAGGACCCCGAGACCCCCGAAGGTCTCCCGAAATCCACAAAGGATATAGCACAAAAGAAAGGGGAAACCACGAAGAAACAACTGACTCGACTTAGGTATATGCCCATACATATACCTAAGTCCCCATTTCTAGCTCTGCTCTCGAGCTCAAGGTCAACTCGATCCACACAGGAAAGCAAGACTCAAATCCACCAGGGAGAGTAAATAGTAAATCCACATAGGATAGTTCAACACATTCCACAAAGGAGAGTAACATAAGATTCAGCTCAACCAGGTATACTTTTTCAGATGACGTCAAAGATGATCACTGATCCATCTAAGTCGTCGGACCCACGAAGGATCGATAGGTACTAACCTCGGCAATGACCCACACAGGATCGGGCCCACACAGGACCTGTAGCAATGGCTCACATAGAACCGTAAGAGATGACCCACACAGGATCGGGCCCACATAGGACCTGTAGCACTGATCCACGTAGGATCGCTGAGTGCAGTAGTCGACGCAGTCCACTGAGGATCTCTGCACAGTCGTCGCCGCAGTCCACGAAGGATCTCTGCTCTGTCGTCGTCGCAGTCCACGGAGGATCTCTGCTCTGTCGTCGAAGTCACAGCCAGCGCTAGGGTTCCCGCACACAGCGAGCTCGTTTAGGAGGGTCCGCTCCACGAGCCGAGAGGCTGATACATCAACTGACACGTAGTCCGAAGTTGATGTATCCAAAAGTTCCGTATCGACAACAGGATCTCAACGCAACAGACGGCGCGTCAATCGGACGCCCGGTCTGAGAGTTATTGGCATTTTTGTCCCAGGGGCCCGGTTGATTTTTTAGGGCAAAACCAACCCGACCGTACTCCGCCTATGTCCGATCCTCGGCCGGAGTATGCCAAAAGTTCCGTCTCACTTAGAGGAAACTACCACAGCTGACGGTACGTCGATCGGACGTCCGTAGCTCAAGTTATGAGCGTTTCCGCTCCGAGGGCCCGGTTGGTTTCGTGTACGAACCAACCCGGCCGAACCCAAAGTCTTCCGAAACCTTGAGTGTAATATACCTAAACGACCGTATCGATCCAAGGATCGCGTAGCCACTGACGGTTCATCAATCGGAGGTCCTAGGGCCAAGATATGGGCAAAAGACCGGAGAGGGCCCGAAAACGGGGGTTCTGGGCCCGGGGCGACCCGGCCCGAACCCCCCTGGGGATCGGCCGAACCGGGTCGACCCGACCCGGCCCGGCCCAGTTGGGCCGGGTCCGGTCCGGCCTGGGCGCGGCCCGGCCGAGCGGCCAAGGGGCGCCGCGGGTTTGACCCGCGGCTTAGGTGGAACGCGGCCCGCGCGGGCCGCGTGTTGGCTGGCCGGACCGCGGACGCGGTCCGGCGGTTCGCCGCCGCCGCGGCTGAGCCGCGGCGGATCCTCTGGCGGCGCGCCGGGCGCCGCTGCCCCCGGTCTCCGGCGCCGCCGCCGCCTTCCGCGGGCCGCCGGAGTTGCTCCGGTGGCCCGATTCCTCTCCCGTCTGCGTCGTTGCTCCTCCCGGGGGCCGATCTTCACTGCGGGATCAACGGATCGCCCTTGCCGCACGGTTCGTCGTCGCTTGCCAAAACCGCACACCAAAAGGATCGGCGGAGGGTTGTCGGGTCTTGTTCGTTAGACCCGCACCCTCCGTGTTAGTCATAAACAACGGGAGAAAGGGGCTACAACAATTTTTAATCAAGATAAAAATTGTTCACTTCTTTTTCTTTTAAACGGCAATTAAATTTTAATTAATTGAAAATATTCATGCCGGTTCTTTATTCAAAAAGAAATAAAAACACGGGAATGAATCATCAAGAATTAAATCCCTACCTTGTCGTCGTCGTCGGACGAGAGGTCGTCGCGGATTTGGTGATCGTCGCGGAAGAGACGCTCGTCGCACCGCGGGAAGGAGTCGCGCCGACGATCTCCGGATCAAGATCAAACGGATTTAATTAATTTAAATCCGTTGATATCGAATTATAAAAAGGGAGAATTTAGAAGATTTGATTCTCACCTTTAACCGCCGATCGTAGGTTTTCCGCGGAAGAAGAAGCGCCGAAGAAGAAGAAGAAGGTCGCGGAAGAAGTTTGTCGACGTCGCGGATCACGGTGTGCGTCGTCGAATTTTGGTTCCGGCATTCTTCGCGTTCTTCGCGTTCTTCGCGTTCTTCGCGTTCTTCGCGTTCTTCACGGGGAGGGTGGAGGCCCAGAGAATAAAGAGTAATCCTCCAAAATAGACACGTTGGTCTATTTTATTAAATCGCCAACGAACGCAAACGCGTAAGTAACGACCCATTAAATTCGTTGAATTAATTCAACGAATGAAACATCCCATTTAATTCACGAAATAAACCGCCCAATTAAATGGTCTGTTAAGAAATTAAAGAAAACGCGCCGGTTGACTTTTCAGTTACTTTGATGGGTTTTCGCGGGTGCGTTACTTAGCGAAAGAAACGGCGGGGCTCGTGCGGGCCCCACCTCACAAATATCCTACCAAGGGGTAGGGTATTTCCGGATAGCACCCTATCCGCTTTAACTCAGTTCAAGTGGCTTCCAAGCGAATTCCAAGCGGCTTAAGTGAAATAAAATAAAGTTGTCGCACAACCTTTATTTTATTTCCGACTTAAAGCCCAAAATTTTAAAAACCACGGTTGAGCAAACGCAACTCCGGAAGAGGCATTTCTAAGCAAATACCGGCGCTGCGATTTTATCGGTGCCCTCAGAATTCGATTCCGGGCACCGGTTCAAAAGATAGAAAAACTCGCTCGTCCGTTCACTGAACGTACCCGAGCCAAACTTCGGAAATTGATTCCGGGCACACCGGGCCTCGGAATCAGGTGTCGTCTGAAGCTGCGCTCTTGCAAAATTCCAAAGAAAATTAAGAAAAAAATTTCCTTGAAATTTGCGGGTCTTTACAGCCACACCGTTGCATCTCTGAGGGGCCTTGGACCAGGCATATATAAGATCTTCCTCCAATCCAAAATGAATCATGAAGTGTCATCGATCAATTAAACTGATGACCGGCCGCTCCTTTAGCTTCCATGACTCGGAGAAAAAGTGATCGAAGGATTCAACCGAGGGTCGCTGAAGATGGAAATGGGCCACCATTGTAAATTTTCAAAGATCATAGGTGCCACTGATATCCTCTGGTAGTAAAGAGAGTTGAGGAGCCTCTCAGAAAAGATTGGGGACCTTCAGTGAGATGTGAATTCTCAGGAAGGATGGAAAAGTACCTTCTGTGAGGCTCTTCATCTATGGGAGACAGCGCAAATATCCCCCCTCCAATCGGGAGGGGGGCAGAGACCGTTGGCATTCGAACTAGGTCATCGGTGGAGGGGAAGATCTAGGGCAACGGTGGCCTTATAATAACTTGATCATCTAATAAATAATTAAATAACTAATTATGTATGATGAATAATTAAAAGTAAAAAATAATGGGGATGTTGAACCTAAAAATTATATTGCCTTTAAATTATCTCATTCAAAATCAAATAAAGTTATAAAAACTAATTATGCCAATAGAAGTGAAGCTGCTTCAAGTGGTGATAAAGAAATATCTCCTCTGTCCAGAAGGTTTAATAAATTTTTACTAGTATAAAAATTTCTTTAGGAATTCCAATTATAAGGGAAAGTATGACAGGAAATGAAACTGAAAAAATGATGACTGGTTTTATGAAGTAACCAGCTATGAGTGAAAAAGAAAAGTACATATTAAATAAGATCTTTTGAAGCCTAAATATAAGAATAAGTATAATGTTAAAGGAAATAAACACAATAAATCAATGAAATCTACCCGATGTGCTTCAGAAGATAGCTCCAGTGATTCAAACAGTTCTAGGGATGAGGCTACTGAGAAAACCAATCTTTATTTTATGGATTCTGCAGTTGTGGTAATAAATAATACCTCAATAATTTATGAAAATTAATTTCATGATGATTATAATATTTATAAAGAATAATTATTTGAATACTACTCTATTTTAGAAGATACCATGAATGAACTTAAAGACAAATATAAAAATCTAAAAGGGTTTAATGTTTTGTGTGATAATTATAAAATTGCTCTTATTATTTAAAAATAATATAATATTAAAAAAACAATGAACTTAAAATATCTAATGAGAAACTTAATAAGGGCCTTGAAAAGCTTACCAAAGGAAGTGAAACTTTGACTATGATTCCAGGTAAATAGAATACACCTAGATATATGACTGGAATTGGATATCAACCTGGTCAAAGGAAAATTTATAAAAATAACTTTGTTCCTAGTTCAAAATCATCTAGTTATGGAAATAGATCATGTAATTTTGTCCCAAGTAAGGTATTTATTTATATAATTCTTAATTTTTCCATTGATATATTAGTTAAAAAAGTTTGGATTCCTAAAGATTTATATATGCTAACATTTCTGGATCCAAGAAAGTATGGGTACCAAAATCACTGCTTAATTAATTTTGTGTATGTGTAATGATTGAATTATACCTGTAAAAACTTATAGAATCTAGACAGTGGTTTTTTCAGACATATGACTAGAGACTAATAAAGTTTCAATAATCTTGTGAAAGTGGATGGTGAACATGTCACTTTTGGTGATAATTATAAAGGAAAAATAATTGGTCCTGGGAAAATTGGTAACTTTGAATCTATTCTAATTTTTAAATAACTGTATATTTATGGTTTAAAATATAATTTTATTAGAATTTATCAATTATGTGATGATGGATTTCATGTTAAGTTTCAAAATAATTCCTATAAGATTTATGTTCCTAATAATGATTCGGTATTTACTGCTTTAAGTAATGATAATGTGTATGTTGTTGATCTAGATTCTTTGATTTCTCAAAAATGTTTCTTTCTTAAGTTACTTTCATAAAAAATCATGGTTGTAGCATAGGAGACTAGTCCTATATAATATACACTCACTTAGAAAGCTTAATAAGAAAGGTTTATTCAGGGATTTACCTAAACTATAATTCCCTAAAGACAAAGTGTACAATCCCTTATAAAAAGAGAAGAAAGGTAATATTTATTTTAAACTAAAGAAGTATTTTTCTACATCTAAACCCCTAGAGTTGGTTCACACAGATTTATTTGGGCTATCTAGAGTTTCTAGTTTATCAGTAAATCATTATGATTATGTGATTGTTGATATTTATTCAATATTCACATGGGTTTATTTACTATATCACAAATGTGAATCTTGTATATGTTTTTCAAAATATGATAAGTTTGTAGATAACCTTAGTGGACTCACCATTAAAACCTTGACAAGTGATCATGGTTGTGAGTTTGAAAATTAAAATTTTGAGACTTTATGCTCACAACATGACTATATCATAACTTTTCTGCTTCTAGAACTCCAAACCAAAATAGAGTTGTTGAAATGAGGAATAGAACTCTTCAATAGATTGTCCATACTATGCTTAATGAGTATGACTTGAATATTTACTTTTAGGATGAATCTATCAATATAACTTTTTATATCATCAATAGGGTCCTTATCATCCCTATTTTAAAGAAGACCCCCTATTAATTATGGAATAGTATAATTCCTAAGGTTAATTACTTTAAATAATTTGGATGTAAAGTCTTTATTCTTAATAAAAAGGAGAAACTAGATAAATTTTCTCTAAGGAGTGGTGAAGGTATTTTCCTAGGTTATTCAACCTCTAAAAAATCATATATAGACTTTAATAAAAGAACCAAATTTATAGAAGAATTTTTACATGTTTACTTTGATGAAACAAATCCACATGAGCCTAAAATTTCCATAAACTATATAGAGGATGATATGTCTAATTTTAATATCAATAATATATCCAAAACTAGTGACTGCACTATTAATTTACATGAAAAAAACACCCAGTGTAGACCAATATGACTAATCTGGACCTGAAGAAGAATTGGAAGAACCAAGTACTTCTATTCCTAGAACCATTATAACCCATAGAGACCATACTACAGATATTTTCATATAGATCTTGATAAAGGTACTCGAACTAGAGAATATCTTATAAAATAGGTTGAGCGTCAATCTTTCTTGTCACAACTCGAACCTAAAAACATTACCAAAGCTATAAATGATTAATTCAGGGTCATGAATATGCAAGAATAGTTAAATTGGTTTAAAAAGAATAAATTATATGAACTATTTTAAATACCTAAAGTATACTTAGCTATTAGAAGTAAATGGATGTTTATAAATTTATCTGATTAATCTATAACTAAAGTTAGAAATAAATCTGTATTGGTTGCACAATGTTATAGTCAAGAGAAAGGAATTTATTATGAAGAAACCTTTTCACCTGTAACTAAACTTGAAGCCATTATAATGATGATTTCTTATATAACTCATCTAAATTTAAAATTATATCAAATAGATATCAAGAGCGTATTCATTAATGGTTATATTATTTAGGATGTATTTTTTGAGCAACCATATGGTTTTTCAAATCATTAGTTTCTACATCGTGTTTTTAAATTTTTTAAATCTCTTTATGGTTTAAAAAATTCTGTTGGATCTTGGTACGATGGCTCATCTATTTCTTGATTTCTAAAGTGTTTTCAAAAGGAATAGTTGATCCACCCTATTTATAAAAAGTATTTCAAAATACATTTTAGTGGTTTAAATCTAGGTTGATGATATTATTTTCAGATCATCTAAAAAATCCTTGTGTATTAAATTATATAAAATGATGAAATGTGAATTTGAAATGAGTTTAATCGATAAGTTAAAGTTCTTCCTTGGTATTCCGATTTTACAAAACAAGGAAATAATTATTTTAAATTAAATAAAATACACAATTGATATTTTAAAACTCTTTGGTATGCATAGAACAAAGGGTAGTGACACTCCTATAAGTAGATACTATAGATTTGATTTTGATGAAACTAGAAAACCAAATTTCCAGCGACGCTCTGGATACGAGGGCCTTTGAGCGGCATCAACCTCTAACTCTCTTGCTCTAGGGTTTCCCTAGTGGTGATTTGGAGGGGGAGGCACGCGCTTCGCCTCATCTCCCCCCTTTCCGCGCTTCTTCCTCTTCTCGTCCAGTGCTTTCTCGGTGTTCTTATTTCTTGGTGATGGCTTCGACGGCTAGATTTGGTGGTATTGGCGAAGTCGAGTCTCTCTTGTGGTACACAAGCCTAATTCGAACTCTGCTCTAGCTTCAAGTACCTTTTAGGATCTTCCAGTCAGTCTGTGGCGGTGGTTTAAAAGAGGCTCTGGGATGTGTTGTCTGATTGGTCGAAGGTGTTTTAGGAGGTGTGTTCATCATTGGATTTGTTCCAGGTCACGGTGGTTATTTCAAGACGTTGTTCGTCGATGGAATGGAATTTGGGGTGCTTTCCTCCATTTAAGTTCCTTCGATGAGGATTTCTGGAAAGTTTTATGGTTCTGGCATTGGTCATTCCTTCTGTGGTGGCCTTAGTCTGCTCATACTCTACTCTGGCTTTCGGTTCCATCGATCCTCACCAGGTTGGTCTGGTGCGATGGTTCCCAGAAGGCTTTGGGTCTTGCTGGTGGAGCGGCTGACATGGTTCCAGGAGGTGAGTTGTAACATCCCAAGTAATTAAAGAACTATTTATTTTCATATCTATGTCTATTTATAAATTAGATAGTGTTTTAGAGGCTTAAAATGAGAATAAACCCAATCTTAAGCATTGAATTCTCTAATGTTTTTAAAATATTGTTTACCTCCTTTTGATGAAGAACCATTTTTAAATCTATCTTTTAAAAATTTTATAAGCTATATTTGTCAAAATAAACTTATTCTTTAGGATTGGTACATTGAAATTTACTTTGGATAAATGTTTGGTATTTTTCTGACAATGTTCATTTTTTAATTAATAGTGAAAAATACTGAATTTTACTTCAAAATTGATTTTTCATCTAATTTAATTATATGGATATATTATCTTTTTAATTGGTTTTAAAGTGTAAATAAAATATATTTTTACAATTTAATCTAATGGTGGTCATTGTAATTAATTTCACTTTGAAATTGGACATAAACAATTGTCAAACTTTTGATAGATATTGTTTCTAAAAACCCGTTATTTGTTTTGACAACGGAAATTATTTTTAAATTAATTACTACAATTTCTATGTTTTGAATTTGATAAAATGGATTCCATATTTGGAATCAGAGGTCTAAATTATGTAATTAAGACTCTTTTGTTTTTGGACGTTATGAATAGTAACGACGGTAATTATCTTTAATTATCGTGATTAATTAGTAACCAGGTAGTTAAGGGTAATAAAATAATATCATAATAATAACAAATTACCCAAACATGTGTCCTAATTCTGCTGGTTGTGTCATGGCCGACCATGATATGCCTTTTTCCAAACTTTGGGACCCCATGGAATCACTTTTGGGGTGATAGTGACACTTTTTAATTTTATGTTTTTAAAAGGAAAGTATAACCAAAGTATGTATCACCCAAGTAAAAAAAATTAGTTTTTTCTATTTAAATGATATCTTGGACTATAAATAGTAATTGTAAAGATAAAAATATTTCCTACATCATAGTATTTTTTTTATAATTTTTAGACATTTAATAAATTAATTTATTAATGACACCATGATGATGCAGTGATTATCTCATTAATTAACGATTTAAATAAAATGAAAGATAATGTAAAATATAAGACTTAAACTTGTATAAAACCTATTGTATGAGTATACTTCGAATCCTTACCACCTTATCCTTGAAATATATCAAGGTGGGACCTTTAAAATCCGACACTCATTTTAATATAAAGTAACATTTCTTTACTTTCCAAGAGTGCCCCTCCTCCCTCTTATAAAAGGCCCCCACCTCTACCTCCTTACCCACACCTCTCAAGCCATTGGCTCGACCAAAATCTGATCATTTTATCTCTCCACATCCCTCTATTCATCCTATAATCCTTAACTTAGTCATAAAGCTCTTCAAGAAACCCTTTTGGTTCAAACCAAGGGGAGTTACCCGATTTAAAGGTAAAGTCTTCCCTAATGTTCTTTTGTTTTATTTTGCTTCTCCAACCCCCTAAACTCTTTTTATTAATTTATTTTGTAAAAAAAACAGTATATTAAAAATAATAGTATGTTTTTATGAGAAGTATTTGATCTACACTTACACACACCTCCGTGTAATGGTTAAATAACATACTATTTCCGTGGATGGCGAATTACTGCCTCACGAAACGATGATTGTTCTATCTTATCCTACCACCTCTCATGGTGGCCATTATGATGGTACTATTTTTATATATTATATATATTATATTTATTTCCTCTATATTCTTCTGTATTTTATATTTAAAACATACCTTTATTCTTTGCATGTTGTGAAAATGCGATAATTTCATTTGAGGAAGTGTGGACTACCGCCCCCTCAAGTGATGTGACTCATTCATGCAATACATGGAATGTATAAAGAATGAAATTAATTAACTTATGTGACCCATATAACATATATATTATACTGGAATTAAGATATATATATCTCTCTCATCTAGTTTTAATTCCATTAATGTGCCAAAACGATGAAAGTAGCGTTCATGCGTACGTACGGCCTACCGTCTCCATAAACAGTGCATTTCATTTCTTTTTATCTCCAAATACTATGGAATAAGTATAAAAGGAATATATACTGGATATATATTATATTTAAATCATTAATACTATTCTGGATATTATGTACTTACAACTACATTGACAATGCTTTTCAAACAAGATCATTTTTGACTCATGTACTGAACATCGACAAAACGTATGATATGAACTCACATAATTAAATAATTATTATAACATGATAATATATGATATTAATTGAATAATAAACTTTAAATTGTTTCCTTAAGAAACTATAAATTGACCAAATTTTATTATTCAGTAATATAAATAAACGAACATGACAAGTCAGACTTGTGGTAAGGGATCCAACCTCTCTCTTTCTTTTTAAATACTCTCTTTTATGTCACTTCTTCTAAGCTCCTATTTCTTATGTTGGGAGATGTTCTTTTATATTCCTCTTAATGTAAATTTTATATGATGATAGACCCTATTTATTTCATTAATCCATTTTTTTAAGTTTTAAGTGGCACCGTTAGGCTGCCGAGTTTTCGTAAGGGGTTTTTCATCTCACTTTTATTCTCGTGAGATTCATTCTACATTTGCCACTATATCCTTTGAGTGGTGTATTTACTTCCCAATATTGTACTCTTTGTGTAATATACTTTCATTTATGGGTATTTACATCTTCATTATATGATCCTTCTTTCATGGGGTGTACGTTTTGAAAGTTACCCAAATCGGTAAGGGAACCTTTCACCCTCCTCTTTTTAAAAAGACTTCTTTATGTTATGTATTTTAATTTACATCTTCTTATGTTGGTATATGTTCTTATATATCCTTATTGATGTAAATTTTATGTACAAGTGATGAGATACCATTTTCTCTCTCATTAAAAAATTTTATGAAATTTAAAGTGATGTCGTTAAGCTGTCGAATTCTTGCAAGGGAACTTCTTAACTCAATTTCAATCATTTGGGTTAAACTTGTACTCTATGAATATGTCATTCTATGAATATGTGTGAATGAAATTGATTGTTTTACACTTAATATCCACTTGTATTTGTTGTATTTTTATTTTTCACACATAATTATGTAATTGATTTATCCTTAATCTAAGGATACCGACTTCGTATAGGACTTCGTCTCAATCTCCTTTCATTGAGGAATATTTTGTTTTATATACAACTTTATTTTATACGGTGTATAAAACCCATTGAATATTACTTTTATTCAAAAGTAATCTTTTTATACGAAGCATTTTACTAAACAACAAAAGGGAATGTTTTTGTCGTACGTATGAGGCGACAACGACTTCTCCGTCGTCGTGACCATTATTTAAGTTTCAGCTTCCTCTACAAACCATAACATTTTTTTAAATGAAAAATAAATACCATGTTTTACTTTTCTTTTATTTTTGGTATTGAAAATGGTTTTTGGTCATATTTTTATTATATGAAGGTGTTATTGATATCTTGTGATTGAAATGTGGAAATGTTATGTTTCCTTTATGCATGTTTTATGTGATATAATTATGTTATGGTTCTTGGTCATTGTTTATGACGACAGGTGGTTCCATGATAAACTAAGGGCGGGTGAGCCCGATATAGCTCTCCAATGCATTGGGTAATGTGAAGGAGTTAAATGCTAAGGTTTCTCCAAAGAGATTTAGGGAATATACTGTGATGGGTATTCCAAACGTAACTATGAGGGTTACTCCATACGTAAGAATGATATGAATGCCTCTATTTACATTTACGTATTATGATTTATATGAGTTATTTCTAAATCTTATGATTTAATGAGGTATGTTAAAGTTCTTATGTTTTATGAGTAAATTATTATTTCATTGATTCTTATGTATACATGGACTAATGTTTTCTTTTCATATTGTTATAACCCTTATTGAGGTTTTTATGCTTATCCCATGTTTTTGAAATGTTTTCCACAGGACTTAAAGTGGAATACGGTCATGGATGGGATCAAGTAAATGTCATGATGTCTAAAACATGGAACTAGACATGTTTCTTTTAAGAGTTTTTGTTTTATGATGGAAACTGAGTAGAAGTGTCTAATTTTTTATCTTGTGAGATGTAATAGTTATGTCCTAATTCTCTAAAACTCTAAACCTGAAAAGATCCTCAATGTGAATTATTCATTTAATTCAAGATTAAGTAATGTTTTAAGGTCGGGTCCTTATATGAGTCATGCGTTGGCTTTTCTTCTTCTTCTGGGTTTCAATTACGGTTTCTCTTGGATTTGGTGATTTTTGAAGAATGTTGATTTTTGCAGTGTTTTGTCAATTTGTGTTGTTTTGGAGCATTTTCTATGGTTTTTTGTTCTGGTTTTTACAGTGGCGTCTTTGGGCTCCGACGAATGGTTCTTGGTGTTTGTTGTGAAGTAGTTTTGAGTTTCGGTGATTTTTTTTATGGAATGTTGATGACGAGGGTGAAGTGATGATAGTGTGGTATTGAATAGTGTTTTGAAGATGGTGATGGTGAAGGTGAAGATGAAGGTGATGGTTTCCTTGGTGACGGTTGGATGATTGTTATGTCTCTACTTCTCGGGTTTTTTCCGGTTACTGGCTCTGGTGGTGGTGGGGCAACAACGGTGTCAACGGTGTAGATGTAATGATGATGGAGGCCAGCGATGTGGATTCGTCTAATTGTGATTTTTCCTGGATCGAGGCTTGGATATTTCTCAAATATTGGTCTATGGATGTGCTGGAAACAGGCATGTAAAGCTACGGGATTCGAGGGTGCCAACTTTTTGTATTTTCAAATTTTAAGCTTTGGTTGATCGGTGTTTGAATATCTGAAACTTGAATGTACGGTGAACACTCCTCCTAAAGTGGATTTTTAGAAAATTAAAAAATGGTTTGAGGTCTAGAAAACCAATTGACTAAATTTCTTACAAAAGTATGATTAGGAGTTTAATATACTTAATTGTTAGTCAGACTGATATTATGTATAGTGTGTGTGTGTGTGTGTGTGTGTTTGTGTGTTCTCATTTTAAAGAAACCCCCTGGTAATATCATCAAAATACAATTAAAATAATTTTTAAGTACCTTAAGAATACAATTAATTTTGGATTGTTTTACCCTGTATAACATGATTTTGAATTTATTAGTTATTCTTATGCTAATTTTGGCGGATTTATATTAAATGGAAAGAGAACCTCTGAAACATGTAACATTTTGGGAATGACTCTAGTATCTTGGTGTTGTAAAAATAGAATTTTGTTGTATTATCCACTGCTAAGGCTGAATACATAGTTGTAAAAAGATATGCACAAATTTTATGGATGAAACACACATTTATATATTATATATATCAATTTGGACATGTGCCTATAAATTGTGAAAATAAAAGTGTTATTAATATATCTAAAAACAAGTATCTCATTCCAGGACTAAACATATTGATATAATACATCACTTTTTGAGTGAGCATTTTCAAAAATAGGATATCAAACTTGAATTCATTAGAACTAAACATAAACTTACTAACATATTTATAAAACCTTTGAATGTGGATATATTGAATTATATCATATATGATTTAGTAATGATTAACAATGTCTAATTATTTTATTCTTAATTTAATATATCTTGTTTTAATTACTAAATTATTCGAATACCTTTTATTTATGTGAAATAAGAACAATATTTTATTAGTTATATTTTAATATGGTATTATTAAATTACTCATTGTATATGTTCCAGTTTCCATGGAAACTTTTTCCATGTGATATATTGAATTTTTAAACAGTTAGACGATCAATTTGAATTTAATATCGATCAAGCGGAATGTACGGCCCATTAAATTGCATGAATTTATATTTTTTGTAATATTAAAGATCATATTATCATACCATATCTTGTGTTTCCATATTTGTTCAAATTATTTTGAGTTTATTTTATTCTTTTTCTATGCTTTACTACTTATAAATCCCTAAAGAATTTTTAAAGATCCCTAAATAGAATATGAATCACTTACCATCTATCAAAACCTAAACCTAGCCTGATTCCATTTTCTCTTATCTCGTCCTCACCTTGGTAACCAAACTCTAGCCTTCCAAAATTCAAATTTCAATTGAGAGTGGTCATAATAAATATCTCCCTTGAAGATGTAGTGCTAGAAGCCTCAGGTACATATAAGAGATTGAAATCAAACTCCAATAAACCCATGAAACCCTCAAAGCCACATATGTTGTCTTGAGAAGTTATCCTAGAAAAGGAAGTGGATTTAAATTATTTTAGATCAAGTCGGTATTTAGTGTGGAGAGATATGTGATTGTATGGCTAGACAAATGGTTTATGGATAGCAATAGATCCTTTTATCCTTGGTTAGTAAAGGATTTCTTTGTGAATATGTTTTTTTAATCCGGTGAAATATGGGATCACATTAGAATGGTTATTGATGGTCAAGAACATGTATTCTCTTAAAATTTGTGGACTATAAGTTTATGAGGACCACATAAAGGTGAATATGAGGACTGTAAAGGTTATTACCCTATCAATAATCCTCATTTCGAGTTTGAAAGAGATATGGAAGATCTAACTGGTGGAAAAAAACCTCAAAGTCCAAATGTTGTTGAATTCAATAGTGAGTTCAGGATGCTACTTAAATTTATTAAGCATGTTATCTATCAATATAAAGGAAATTTTATCATTTTTAATCATCAATTCCTATTATTTTTATTTATTATGGTTCATGGAGTGTAGATAAGACTACATGGATATATTATGAGACATATAGAGTAATTAAGCAAGACATCAACCAGATTTAATTCACCACATTATCCTAAATTTATCTTATCTTTTTTAGAGATCAAGGGACTAGTTTCTTAGGGGGAGGAAACTTATATTATTTACAAATTTATTTGTTTTAAATATACCACTTGAAAATGTATAAATATTGGATGTAACCCTTATAAGAAAATGTGAGTTATGGATGAAAATAAATTATATGAACAATATAATCCTGTGAAGAATCTAACTAGGATAAAGGATATAGTGGATCCATGTTTAGAACCTCATAAAGTTTTTTAGCCTGATTATTCATCGATGAAAGTGGAGAACATGTGTCACATAACCTTAATGAGGAAGCCTTGAGATCTTATGAGTAAATCAAGAGTCACTCTCCTTGTCCCAAAAATTAAAGAGAAATAAGACCCATGGATGGAGTGGTAGCTCCTGAGGGGGGTATATCCCTAGATCATCACTTTTTGGACCTGATATCACTAATTCAGGGAGTGATGATAATGAGGATCCAGTTATGGGTGTTCCTTCAATGTTTGAGATGAGTGGAGCACTATTCTTTGACTTTACACCTCATAGAGAGGATAAGTTCCCCAAAACCTCTATTATTAATTTAGACCCTTATACTCTAGATAGTGATTATGGGAATAATTCTAATAGTGTAAATCCACCTAAACATAGTAGAAATGACATACTTATTTTACCCAGTTCTCCTAAGAGAGTAGACCAGGATCCCTTATCACTTAATATTTTGGAACAAGGAAGACCTAAACTCACAGTTGATCATCATTTACAATACATGTTTAGTAAAACTCCTACAAATCAAGTTGGGTCATCTTTACCAACTCCTTACACTGATGACTCAATAAAAGTTGATCCATCATATGATTACTCTCCTCAAATAGAGATTGTGACAGTATTGGAAGAATCTAACAGGTCCATTCATAAGATTTGGAAGGCCTGAGTTTGACACATAAGAAGATGATGGGACTATGTTAAATCCATAAATGTGGATGATGGTGAATTTATGCTTAAACATATCCTATATACTCTAGTTTTTTTTCCCTCTTTTATTTTCTCATTATACTTTCTATAATTCAAAAAAAATATTGGATGTATTGAAGGAGATATTTTTGAGTATGGGAAGTGTTGGTGAGACTAGTATAAAAGAAGAAATTTATTTTTACTATTTCTAGTGTTTTTTCTAACATTCATCCAAAATTGTTTCTAAAATTTGATCATATGAATCATGAGATTGAAATTATAAGAGAATAGTTTGGAACTCTATAGGAATATTTTCTAGACATGATGATTAAGATGGACCATAGGAATACTAATGTTGTATCTAGTGTTTCCAAAACTCCTACTCCTCCAGAACCTGTATTTATTGAGGAGGATCTCATTTGAAGAATTTTTTATGAGTAAATTCAACATGTTTTATATATTTTTAATGAAAGTAATAATTTGATGCAAATTGATCCAGCTTATTCTAGTGATAAATTGTTTGATATGGTCCAGGAAGAAATAGTTAAGGTTATAAAATACAAAGATAATATAATGAATTTCATTAAGTATTAACTAAGATGAATCTTCATGAAGTATAATAAAAATACTATGTTTAGATATTTGGATAAAGATCTTTGGATTCATCCTTTAACTATGGAATTTAATCCCATAGTGGAAAATTTTTTGGTGATGGAACCTTTGTTGGATTAGTTTATGATTGGAAAGGATGAATTACTACAAATCATGGAGTATGGGTCAAGGGTTTTTACTGATATCACTCAGATTTTAAAGCCTTATATTTATACTACCAACACTGCAATTTCGGAACCTCCAACTCTTCTTATGTCTAGTATTTCCACTTATACCAGCACACCTCCTATAGATATTTTTTTTCTCAATCTCCCTTAGGATCTCCATCATATCATACCAATCTATCAAGTAATTTAGATTCCATGGTCTTCTTCCTTCCCTTGACCTTCACCAACACCTTCTCTAGCTCCATATAAATAAAAATTAAAATCACCTCTTGATCCTTTCACTATTCAAGAACTTTCATAATCATATTCTGATTAAGTAATATGATAGGGATTGCATATTATTTTTTCACAAATTCAATATATATATTCCCTTTATCTCATTTAATTTTCATTCCTATTCTCATAACTTATATTATTTTTTATTACTCTATCCTTTAATATTTTTTTATAATCCCAAAATGGGTAGTAATAGTATAATGGAATGGTTGATTCATGTACTTCATTTATTTATATATTCCATGATTTGTGATCATTAAAAAGGGTAGGGCTGCCGATTTAGTCTAGAAATTCCTTGTTTTGATGATCTCAAATCAGGTTTAATTTGTTTCTAATTAATTTTGTTTTTTCTAGATAATTATAAAAAATTTCCTAAGTGTCAAAGTGACAGTAAAGGCATTAATTGACCACATGAAGACCTCCATTCGACCACATAATGAAATCTGAAAATTGATAGAATTTCACAATGTATGGAAGTAACTACACAGATAAATAGATTGACTGTATGACTAATCGATCAAACATGGGGAAAATCTCCTCAAGTGACTGCCAGAGAAAATAGAGTGATTGCATGTTATATCCAAAAAAATGTAGTAGTCAAATGAAAAATTATTGGAGAGACCACATGTTATGATTAATTGACTATGAGGTAAAACTAAGTGATTTCATGATAGATTTAGAAATTTGTAAATTCATAAAGTGAATATATGATGAATTCATGAAACCAAATATTGAAGAAAAGATATTACACATTGAAGTTAAGTGACCTAATGTTGATGTGAAGTGATCACACATTAAATTGAAGCAGTTGCATTTGAAAATGATCATTTTCATGGCCAATTCAATAGATCATGTGATCAAGTGATGTGACTATTCTAGGAAAGTAAATTTGAATTGGGTCATGGATTACCCTAAAGTTGAAGTTCGGTTACTTTTATATAGATCGGTCATTGGGTGGGTTACCCTGACTTAGAAGGATTCTTATATAGAATAACCAAACTTTTAAATCATAAATATTACATGTTTTTATATGAATATTCAATATATAACATTATGATCCACTCCAAAACCCTAAAGGTTTAGTGTCTTTGGAGACAATATTCATAAATATATTATTTAGGTACATTCTCTGTTACCTCTCATATTGTTCTTCTCACTTTGTACCCATCTTGACATACCCTACTTAAAACCTTTCTTCATAACCTAGGGAAAGGAAACATAAGAAAGTGTGAGCTTATATGCTCAATAAGGGTAAACATGGGAGATATCAATTGATGATCATGTAAGAGAATAATATAATCATAAGGGTATGATATCATGACCATAACTTACAAATTTTATACCCAATATATCATAGATCATAAACAAGATTCATGGCATAAAACTCTCTCATTTCAAAATACATGAATCATAAGAGAGAGGAAACATCATAAATAAATCATGAACAATAAGTTAATATCATAACCATAAGAACATGTCATAAAAATATGGCACCATCATAGGCATAGAAATCATTTTATATGTCAAGGTTAACTACCGAGACCATAAAATCAGAGTGGGTTAGGCATCAACACATGTTTTTTATATTAGAACAGATCAAGAATCGCCACTTATTTCTCATAGTAGATCAAGTATACCTACTAATTTCCTATAGTGTATCAGGGATCCTTAACTATTTCCCAAATTGTATTGATCACATTAACTCATTCCCCATAATTATCTCATGAGATATAAGTCTTTACCTGATGTAATGGAGGGATATATAATTTTAGGCCCACCCCTCACATAATAAAAAACATACATATGTGTTCCAAAAGATAATAAAACATTTATCACTTCATCAAATCATGACCTGTATAAAATAAATATATTTTATAAACATTTCATCTTTTCAGCACTTCATAACCCATGGGAAATGAATAGGTTTCCTAAAAATATCATCATCATAATCATTAACCATCCATAGAAAGAAAAAGGATGGTATCATTGAATCATATACTTGTTAAAGTATAAGGAACATCAAAGTATTTTATTAAAGATAAAAAATTTCTTTAAAAGATCAATGAAATATTTATTTAGGAAAACACCCTTTTCATTTTGAAATCACATATTTAAAATAATAATATTTTCAAAATATTATGGAAAGAATATTATTTGAAAAGAGCCTTGGAAAATTTTAAAGTAATCTTAAAAATATTTAATGGTCATGACAGTGGTAAATTTCATTCATGTCATAATTATTAAAAAAATATTTTTCACACCTACAGTAAAAACTACCCCATTTAGAAAACGAAAATTATATTATCTTTAAAAAAAATTAATAACTCAAAAATGGATAAAAATTACTTTAAAAAATAATTTTAGAATATTCAAAAACATTCTTAAAAACATTTTATAAAACATGGATTATGGAAGAAAAAAAATTGACCAAAGAGGAAATAAAGTATGTTTTTCTTAAAAACATATTCCCAATCATTCTAAGTTACAAAGAGATAAAAATGATACTATTACATGAAAATAACAGTAATAACCATAGGATAATAAAATTAAGTAGATTTATTAGATAATAATCATATAATTCCCTCATTAGAAATTCAAGCATAAATAATCTAAATTAAAATGGTATTGAGACATAAATCCCTTACCACAAATCTTGTCTTTCTTCATATGAATTTGAACCTCCTGTGTAATAAATATATATTTATTATACATGAATTCCAAAAGCATAAACATTATATATCATACCATATATTATTTACTAATAACATCTTATCATATATTTATTAATAATTTGTAATTAAAATCACTATTCGCAGTGATAACTACTTCATTTCTCATGCATTTTTTGGTTCAGTAGTCCTAGTCTTTGTACTTTAATCATGGTTTCATAATAACTAGTATTTTTTCATATATATTCATTATATACATATTTATAATCATCCATAAAAGTTAGATATATAAAAATTAACTACACCATTCATGGAGACGGTGGGTCGTACGTACACATGAACATTGTTTCCACTTTTCAATAGATGGAACGAAAGAAAGGTAAATAATAATTCACCTTTTATAATAATTATTGTATAATATATGTCATATATATTTATTAAATATATCCATATTATAATCAATGTAAAATGAAAATGAAAAACAAATCACATCGCTTCATGGAGGTGGTAATCCACACGTAGTCACGAACGACATTATCATTTTCCAACATTTGGGAATGTAAGAAGTTAGATATGATATTATAATTATAGAAGAATAATTATATCATAAATATCATATATAAATATTAAACCCACAATAATAAACATCCATTAAATATGGTGATGGAAAATGAATTGTATCCCTACATGGAGGCGGTAGTCCACACTTACGCACGAGCGATACTTTTACATCCCATTTGATGGAATAGAGGGTGGATAACGGTGATTTCATAATCATAATAAAATTTCAATATATTTAGGATACTGAATTTATTATTTTAGTATGAATACTAAATATTTATAGTAGGTATAAGAAGAAATGATTTGAAATAGGTCGGGTAACATGATTACCACTTCTTCAGTAGGCCTCCTATAGATCCCTTATTAAGGACCCTTGGAATGGTCTTTTAAGAAGACCAAAAACTCTAATGATTATCTAGGGGACTTTAGAATAGAAATTGTTAGGGTTTGTTCGAGATATATGGATCAAGGTGTAAAGAAAAGGGATAAGGGTTGTCCTTTTATAAGGGAGGGAAAGGACATACTTGGAATTACTTAAAAGATTTAAATATAATTAATGTATTTCTCAAGTATAGGGATTCTAAATAGTAATTAATTCAAATAAAGAGTCTATGGTTGAAATATAAATATCCAATTATATTTATATAGGTTTTGGTGTTATTTTCAACCTTATCTTTTGGTTTAACGCCTTCATTAACCAATTTTAACCTTAACTGTGGTAGCGACTTTTTCAATATTATAGGGTTATAATTTTACTTTTAAGGCAAAAAATTGACTCATAAATGTCCAAGGAATTAAATTTTAGACCCTTTCTCATCATAATATTCATATTTAAATATTTTTAGAATTTTAAAATAATTTAATAAAATATTATTTTTCATAAAATATCATTAATGTCATTTTTGACACTATTCAATTGATTTGACTTTAAAGACATAAATATATTAATGTAATTTGAATATAAACCTTTCACACATCCCTGATATATTATATTTATCTAAAATATTCATGGAACACAATAATTCACCCAAATTGTATTACTTTTCATATTTTTAAAATTATATATTTTATTTTTTTTATTAATTGAATAAATATTGTGTTGGCGTTGCATAAACATTTATAGTAATTATTCAATCTCTAAAAATTAAAAATAAATTATCATGATAAAAAAATATTTGGTATTTCAATCAAACATTTATAATTGGCTATAACCACTCTTTATCCTTATGAAAAAGTATTATAGATATTAATGTTAAGAGAGTGATGTTTTGTATTTATCCTTTTCTTCAAATAAGGTAAAGTACATAATCAAAGAAAAATAGAACCATGTGGAAATATTATCAAAACTTGGATTATAATGGTCTAAATTCACTCATCCAATATATGAAATAAATTTATAGAGAAATTTTAAATCCTTATCCCAAAGTGTTAACTTTGTTTTACCTGTTTTACCCTTACTGGGGTGATAAATATTTATTATAGTTACTATTCATAATTACAAAAAATTAATATGACCATATAAAATTATATTAATTATTATAAATTAAATTATCTAATCCATTTTATCAAATTCCATTAACATAAGTTCTATAATTTAATTTAAAATTAAACCGGCAAAACACGACGAAAAGTGATTTTCCAAAAAAATGTATTCTTGAGTATAAAAGGTTTTTATACCAAAACCAAGAATAATATTTATTATAATGAACTTAATTTGATTATTAATAATATAAATGAACTAATTTTACAATTAAACCATTTTAAAATAAAATTAAGCGTGATAAATTCTTAAATAAAAAAGATAGTTTTCAATAAAAATCATTATTTTTTACTATTCATTATAAAATCAGTCTTTTCATAAAAATACTGAAATTTTACCCTAATATAATTTTTATATAATTATTTAAAAATTAATAATCATTTTATCAAATAAAAGTTTTAAAATTGGAAGAAATTCATTTTACAATAAGTGTGTATAAAAACTGTTTTTCATAAAAACATCTCTACTTCCCTTGTAATTGGGGTTTGACTTAGTGGTAAGTACCCTGTAATTACACATGAAAAATGGGGGTTCAAAACCCATTGGGCAAAAATACTGTAGAAGTACTATAGAATAATGTAGCAGCGGCGGTACTACAGCAACGGCGAGCACTGTAGCAGCGGCAGGTCACTGTAGCGGCGACAGAGCACTACAGCAGCGACGGGTACTGTGTGTTACTATAGCAGGTGGGTACTGTAGAATTACTATTCACAGAATGATTCTTGGGCCAAAAATTTGGTCCTATGGGCCATGTAATGGGCTAAATACCCACTGGGCCTTCGGGCTATGTAATGGGTCTCCCTCTACCCAGTTAAAGAGTTCTTTGCTTTGATTTAATAATAAATGAGGTTTTGGCCCCAACCTTCTAAAAAACTCTACTTACCTTAAAATGCTTTTATTTTCATTTATAACCATTTGATAACCAATGAATTTATTTTATAATTATGTAAAAAATATTTTTTTCATAATTGAGATATCCCTATTTAGACCCATCAATCCAATGGCTAAGAGATAACTATAACATTAAATAAAAATATTCTAATAGTATAACATGGTTGTTTAAACTCAATGTTTCATGTAAAGTAAGATATAAAAGAAATAAAATTTATTTATAGAGAAGTATATCAAAAAATCTAAAGGTGTTAAATTCTACCCCATATAAAATGAATTTTATTCCTCAAAATCCCATCACTCTAATACAAACAAATGAGGATAACTTTGTTTCACCTCATCCTCAAGTTCCCAAGTATCTTCTTCAAATTTATGATTCCTCTAGAGAAATTTAACCAGGTGAGTAGTCTTGTTTTGTAGCACTTTATCTCTATGATCCAAGATTTATACCAGTTGTTCTTTATAGTAAATATCATGTTTCAATGGTAAACCCTCTGAGTTCTATACTTGTAAAGGATCATATATGTACTTCCTTATTAGAGATACATGGAACACTTTGTGGACTTGAGAGAGATTTGGTCGAAGTTTCAAATAATAAGCTATTATCCTGGTGCAATCAACAATCTCAAAGGGACTGATATATCTAGGGCTTAGTTTTCCATTCTTTCAAAATCTCAGAACCTTTTTACAAGGATATATTCATAAGAATACCTTATCACCAACTTCAAACTCTAGATCTCACTGATGATTATTAGCATAACTTTTTTTTGACTCTAAGATGCCCTTATGTGCTTCTGAATGGCTCTAACATACTCTATCATAACCTCATCAAGATCAGGTTCCAATAGATTTATTTCTCCAAATTCATCCTATCATGTTGTATTTCTTCACTTCATACCGTAGAGGGATTCATAAGGAGTCATCTGAATTCTTGAGTGAAAGGTATTTTTGTAAGAAAATTTGACCATATGGTTTGAATGATCCTTTTATACTGACCATCTATATGAGGAGGATAGGTAGTATTGAACCTCATCTCAGTATCCAGATCCTAGTAAATACTTCTCTAGAACTTCAAGCTAAACCTCGGATCCTGATCAGATACAGTTGATAGTGGTACTCCGTGCAATCTCACCACTTCCTTAATGTATATCCTCTAAAGATGATCAATATAGAAATATTCTCTAATGGAAATGAAGTGTGTTGACTTCATAATGCGATCGACTATAACCCAAATAAAATTGTTCCCTTTAGAATATTTTGGGGAGTATGATGTTTAAATCCATGGTAATATTTTCTCATTTTCATTCTGGTATAGTTAATGGTTGTAACATCCCCTTAGACTTCTTTCTATCTGCCTTAACTTGCTGACATACCAAGAATCGAGATACATACTCTACAATATCCCTTTTCATTTTGTCCAACCAAAAACATTCTTCCAAATATCTATATATATTCTCACTTCTAAGATAAATTAATAATGATGAACTATAAGATTCATATAATAGTCCCTTATTTGATTCTAGTATTTATGGGACACATACTCTATTCCGGAACATTATCATTCCATCATAATCATGGTTCAAATTAGGAACATTTTAAACCTTCTTCAATTCCACATTTTCCATCCATGCCTCTTTAATCCTCACATAGATAGATGACTAAAATTTCATCTAAGAAAGGTAGGATCTAACCCCTTTCCTTAGGATTTGAAGTTACATTTTCTAAAAATCTATAATTATTTGATCACTTTCAATCCTTGTTATAGATAAACAAGAATGGTACTTCCTACTCAAAGAATTAGCCACCTTGTTCACCTTCTTAGGGTGGTCATGTATTGATCAGTTGTAATATTTAATCAAATCCAACCATCTTATCTGATGCATATTTAATTATGTATATGTGAATATATACTTCAATCTTTTATGATCTATATATATGTCACACCTTTCACCATAAAGATAATTCCTCCATATCTTCAATTTCAAAATTATCGTTGCTAGTCTAAATCATGAGTTGGGTAATTTTTCTCATGTATTTTAAATTATAATGAGGAATATACTATCACCATATAATTTTGTATGAGGAAACATCCCAATATCTACTTTTAAGCATCACTATATATCACAAACCCTTCACCACCATAGGGAAGAGTGAGAATAGGTTCACCGACCAACCTTCTAACTCAACATATAATCATTGAGTATATGAATTAACATTCCTAGAGACATTTCATCACATAAAGTAATTTATATGACTAGGATCAAATAAGATACATCAATATTTTAGTGTATATATCACTACCTCAAATTCACCATTCATTCTTTAATCTCTGACTAAAATAAAAATGGTTTGTGTGACTATCAAATATCATTAATCAGAGTGATCAATCATATAATCATGAAAAATCATTCATAATATGTCTAAATCATGACACATTCTTCTCAATATATATAAACTTAGGTTAAACCTAGGTTATCTATGGTTATTACCAAAACATTATAATGTTATCCTATACTTAGAATTATCCCTAGGGTTTTCACTAAAGTTCTATAATTCTAATCTCTAAAGGTTGAATAAACCCTTCTCTGATATCAACTATAGCATATCCAAACTTTTCATGCATAAATATTATATCTTTTTAGATTAATAGTCAATACATAACATTACGATTCACACCAAAACCGAAAATTTTTAGTGCCTTTGGAGACTAAATTTATAGAGATCTTATTTACGTACATTCTTAATCATGCCTCATAATGTTCTTATCACTTTGAACCCTTCTTGACATACCCTACTTAAAACCTTTCTTCATAACCTAGGGAAATGAAATATAAGAAATAGTGAACTTGGATGCTCAATAAGGGAAAACATGGGAGATATTAATCGATGATCATATGAGAGTATAAAATAATCATAATGGTATTATATCATTACCATAACTTACAATGTTCATACCCAATCTATCATAGATCATAAACATGATTCATGGAATAAAACATTATCATTTAAAAATATATGAATCATAAGAGTGATAAATCATCATAAATCAATCATGAACCATAATTTTATATCATAATCATAAGAACAAGTCATAAAAATTATGGCACCATCATAGGCCTAGAAACCATTTCATATGTCAAGGTTAACTACTGAGACCATAAAATCATAATGCATCAGGCATCAACATTTGTTTACTGTATCATAATAGATCAAGCATCACCACATATTTTACATAGTGGATTGGGTATCCCAATCTATCTCCTATAGTGGATCAGGCATCCTTTCCTATTTCCCATAGTGGATCGAGCACATCAACTCATTTTTCATAATTATCTCATGAGATATAAGGATTTACCCAATCCACTGGAGGGCTATATAATTTTGGTACCACCTGTAACATAATTAAAACCATACATATATTTTTCATAAGATCGTAAAAAATCTTCATTTCATCAAATCATAACATATAGAAAAGAAATGGTTTTTATAAACATTTCATCTTTTCATCATAGCATAACCCATGAGAAGTGAATAGGTTTTGTAAACATCTCATAATCATCATCATTAACCATATATATAAAGAAAAAGTATAGTATCATTGGATCATATCCCTAGTAAATCATTAGTAACATCAATGGATGTTATCGTAGATAAAAAATGTCTTGAAAAGATCATTAGAATATTTCTTGAGAAAAATACCCTTTTCATTTTGAAATTGTATATTTAAAATAAAAATGTTTCTAAAACATTATAAAAAACATTTTCTTTGAAAATAACCTTGTAAAATTTTAAATAAATATTTAAATCATTGATAGGTCATGCTGGTATTAAATTTTTTTCATGTCATAATGGTTACAATAAATATTTTTTTCACACCTTCGGTAAAAAGTAACACGTTCAGAAAATGGCAAGAAGATTCTCTTTAAAAAAATAAAAAATTCAAACATGAGTAAAAATGAATTTAATCAATAATTATAGAATATCCAAAAAAATTCTTAAAAACATTTTAGAAATTATGGAATATGAAAGAAAATGGTTTTCTAATCGTAGAAGAAATAACACCAGTTTTTCTTAAAAACATATTCCTGGTCAATTTAATTGAAAAAGAGAGGAAAATGGTACTATTAGTTGAAAATAACATGAATAACTAAAAGAGAATAAAATGAAAGGGATTTATCATATAATTATTATACAATTTCTTTAATATAAATTCAATCATAAACAATCCTGATTAAAATGGGATTGAAACATAAATCTCTTACCTCAAGTCTTGTCTTTCTTTGTACGTGTTCGAACCTCCTATATAATAAATATAGATTTATTATACATGTATTTTAAAACCATGATAATATATATATAGTATAATATATGAGTTTATTATAACATTTTATCAACCATTTATTAATAAGTTGTTATTAAAATCATTATTCCAGGTGATAACTGCTTCGTTTCTCATGCATGTTTCAGTTCGACAGTCCTAGCCCTTATAATTTGATCATGGTTCCATAATATTCTGAATTTTATTCATATATATTCATTATATAAATATTTAGAATCATCCATAAAAGGTATATATGGAAAAATAAATTACATTGTTCATAGAGACGGTAGGTCGTACATACACATTAACGTTGTTTTCACTTTTCAATGGATGGAATGAAAGAAAGGTAAATAAAATTTACCTTTACAAAATTATTATTATATCATGTATATCTTATATATTAATTAAATATATCCTTATTAATATCCATATAAGTGAAAATAAAAAACAAATCACATCACTTCATGAAGGTGGTATTCCACACATACGCACGAGTGACGTTAAAGTTTTCCAACAGATGGAAATGTAAGAAGTTAGATATGATATCATAATTCCATAAGCACAATAATATAATAAATATAATTTATAAAAATTAAAATCGTCATAATAACCATCTATGAATAATGGTTATGTAAAATGAATTATATTGCTATGTGGAGTCGATAGTCCACACCTTAGGGTAGATAATGGTGATTCTATAATCATAACATTTTAGTATATTAAGTATGCTGAAGTTATTATTTTATGATGAATAATAAATATATATAGGTATAATAGAAAATATTTTGAAAGAGGTCAAGTAAGATGATTACCACTTCTTTGGTAGGCCTCTTTTAGATATCTTCTTAAGGGCCCTTGGAATGGTCTTTTAAAAATACTAGCAACTCTACTTCATGTATAGTGTAATTAAAAATAGATATGTATAGGGTTTAGTTGAGCTAGATAGCTCAAGGAAGTGTAAAGAAAATAGAGAAGGTGTGTCATTTTATAAGGGAGGTAGTGAACACACTTAGGATTACTTAAAATATTTAAATATAATTAATGTCTTTCTCCGTGACCTGGATAGAAGGGGAACAACTGACAAGCAAGGAAAAACTGTTGACCATGTTTAAAACATGGGATCCATTATTTTTTATAGAAGATCCCTTGAAAGTATAATGCTTCAAAATAGCCATGAATTCAAATAAAAAGAGTCTATAGTTGAAATATCAACATCTAATGAAATTTAGAAAAGTTTTGGTGTTATTTTAAAACTTATATTTTGGATTAACTTCTTTTTTAACCAATTTTAACCTTAACTATGGTAACGAATTTTTCAACATTAAGAAGTTATAATTTTACTTATAAGGTAAAAATTGGCTCATAAATGGACAAGGGATGACATTTTCGACCATTTCTCATCATACTTGTCCTCTTTTAAGATTTTTAATATTTTTAAATAATTAAACAAAATTTTATTTTTCATAAAATATCATTAATTTCATTTTTTATATTATTCAATTAATTTGACTTTAAAGACATCAGCATTGCGTAAGCATTTAAGGTAATTATTCAATCACTAAAAATTAAAAATAAATTACCATAACAAAAAAAATATTTCATATTTCAAATAAACATTTAGAACCAAACATAACCTCTTTTTATCCTTATGAAAAAATATATAATAGATATTAAATTCAAGAGAGTAACATTTTTTATTTATCATTTTCTTAAAATAAATAAAGATAGTAATCAAAGAAAAATGCACCAAGTGGAGATATTTTTGAAACTTGGATGAGAATGGTCAAACTCCACTCATCCAAGATGATAAAGGCAAGTGTTAGAGAAATTTTAAATCCCTATCCCAATGTTTTAATGTTGTTTTACCCATTTTACTCTTACCGATGTGACAAATATTTACTATGGTTACTAATCATAATGACCAAGAATTAAGCTTACCTATTAAATTATATTAATTATGGTGATTCCAAATATAGAATTAATTTTATCAAATTCAATTAATAGAAGTTCCAAAATTTAATTTAAAATTAAACTAGAAAAATGTGATGAAAATCACTTTTTTAGAAAAAAAATGTCTTTTTAAGTTTAAAAAGTTTTTATACCAAAATAAAGCATAATATTTTTTTTAAAGCATAATATTTATTTCAATGACTTTAATTGGATTATTTATAATATAAATGAACTAATTTTACTTTGAAATCATTTTAAAAAAAATGAAACTTTGTAAATTCTTAAAACGAAAAGACAGTTTTCAATAAAAATTGTTATTTTTCACTATTCAATGTAAAATAAATATTTTTAGAAAAAACTAAAAAATCATACTAAGATAATTTTAATATTATTATTTCAAAAATAATAACCATTTTATCATGTAAAATTTTTAAAAGTGGTAGAAATTTATTTTACAATAAGTGCACATAAAAATTGTTTTTCAGAAAAACATCTCTATTTACTTTCAAATTCCTTTATTTTCATTTCTAACCATTTAATAACCAATTAATTTATTTTATACTTATATAAATAAAAAAAATAATTTATTTATAACTATTTATACTTGTCAAATTCAACGGCTAGGTGATAACTGTCACGTTAAATGATAATATTACAATAGTATAACGCAGTTGTTTAAACACAATGTTGTGCATAAAGAAAAATATAAATAAACTAAACATTATTTATAGAAAACTATATCAAAAAATATCAGGGTTTTACAACTTACCTTTACGTAGTAGAGACGCGAAGTAATTTTACCCTTCCATAGTGGCTATTTTACCTATGTGTGAGGATACTCATATGACCTTGTCATGGAAGACTTTGATTGATTGTGCCTAATTAGAATTATATTTATTTAATATATTCCAATAACAAATTTTGAAGAATTAAATGCAATGTCAGATAATTTAAGGATTTTATATTTCTTACTGAATACAAGGATTTATTAATGATTGTTTTTCAATTGATATTTGGAAGAAGAGTTTCTATATTTAAATTAAGAAATATTTCAATGAGAAATATAGAGGACACACATGTTATGGATCTAATTCAAAATCTACGACACTCTATTTTATGTTTTTCATCACTAAAAAGTTTGAGAGAACGCATATGATCATTCCATATTCTCTCAGAACTGAAGGAAGACATTAGAAAAGGTAAGAGAACCTTATAATCAATTGAAACTCGATCAATGTCAAAGATGCATCGAATCTCACCTTTATCTCTCAATTGTGCCTAAGTTTATATGTTCTAAACTTAATATTTATAGAACTTGGGTAACTGTAATAGTTAACTTTTACCAGTTATATATCTATTATTTGATGTGGGTGGAGTGATTTTTAAAGTTAGGATGATCTCAATTTATTCTAAATGGGTTTTGATCATTCCCTTGAATGGTTATTGCAAAACATCAAATTAGTTATACCTATTATATCAGTTAACTAGGTTTTTCATAAATTGGGGGATTTTATATTAAGATATATTTAAACAAAAAAAATTATTAGATGTTCAATTCACCCCCTATTAAGAACTCCACTCTGACCAACAAAAATAAAGAGGAAAATAGGATCAAAGGTGTTTAGACTCTTCAAGGCGAGGATGGAGGGTAATGATAGGCATAGGGATCGACTAGGGTGCTAAAGGAGTGAAAATATGAACCAAGGGAGCTCATACCTTATATTTATAGAGGAATACCAAAGGTCGTCACCATGGTGTAGTGAACTCCCAAAACACATGTGGTGTGTTCGGTCAAAGGGTGAACTAATTTTTGGGGCGTCTGAATTTGGAGATCGTGAACCCATAAAAACCCTCACCAAACCACTTTGATTATTACCATATCCTCCACTACAACATAGCACCAAACCCCAATTCATTTTATCCTCACCACACCCAGCACTATAGTGTTTAAAACTCCACTCTGTCTATTTCCAACAGTGGGACTTGTCGAGTGCCACACCCTATCGGCCTTCCACAAAATGGGCTCTCAAGCCATTTTCCTCATCCTTATTTCTCATAGGTGGATCCTCAAGATAAAAAAGACATATAAAACAGTTAGATAGGTCATTTCACTCATTTTGGTGTACTCCAGCACCAAACGAACAACACCACAGACAAACTCTGAACACCCAAGGCCTAAAAAACATACCCTATGCTCAAGCCTCAAAGCATGCTTCAAAACGGACAACACCACGCCCACTACCACAACGTAGTGACTTTCAAAAAGTCCACAACTCTTAATTAACCAACAAAACTCTTCTAAACTCCCTTAGGACACCTCTAATCCCTGAGAAAATTCAAAGATAAGGGTTTTAGAAATATAGGACCTTGCATCAATCCTCTTTCTTGTTTGCACATTCCCTAACTTCTAAAATTAAATTTTGAAAATTGGATCTAGATTTATTATGTTTTATGATTTGATCATGTTTTTTTAAATATGGTCAACCACTTTATATTTTTCCATCACTCTTTCTTCCATCTTGATGTTTAAACTTTTCTCATCAATAAGCATCTTCTTCAAATGTTCAATCTCCTCCTTTAATTTTGATTTTTCATCTGTAAGAACAAATTAATTGTTGATAGATTGATCATATTTTTTCAATTTTATGATCTCCTTCCCTAATTTGGAGATCTTTTAGAGATATTCTTTTGATTCCGTATTTAACATGAATTTCATTTCATTCACTTCTTTACTTTCATAACTTCTTTTATAAAATTTAACATTTTCATAATTAACTTTAGCAAAGAGCAATTTTTCACCACCTTCATCACTAGAAGTCTCAACTACCTCCTCATTCTTACTGTCTTCACTATCTTTAGATAAGAAGTTTCTCTTTTTATATTTAAATAACTTATTACCCTTATCTTTGGAATAATAATTGGACTTATTGGATTTCTTCTTAGAGAATCTTCTAGACTTTTTGTATTCCTCATCACTATCTTCTTCAACTTTTAATTTCGGGAAATTTTTGGTGAAATTCCCAATAGCTCCACATTTGAAGCATTTTAAAGGGATATTTCCCTTGTAATTTGCTTTCCCTCTTCTCATTTTTCATGATATAAGGGACAGGAAATCATCAAACATATCCTCCATGTCTTTATCAAAGTCTGAATAATAATATTTTCTTCAGTAACGTGATTCTTATTCAACTTATAAGGTTTCAAGGATTTAAAAGCATTCTCTTTTTTATTCTTTACCTTCTTCTTCACAACACCATATTTTATCATTTCATATGATATCAAAATACAATGTAAGTCATCAATAGGGATATCTTTTGGATCTGTATCTTCCAAACCAAATACTTTTTCATCAAACTTTTCAAGTAAGATATGAAAGATCTTCCCAAAAATAATAGATAATTTCAACACCTCACCATAATCATTGATCATGCTCGCAAATTCATTTACTCAGATGATTAAATTTTCTATAGTCTCATCATCATTCATGCAGAGATATTTATATATTAATCTCAAAAAAAATAGCTTTTTCTACATTCCTTTGGTATTTCCTTTTTAAATATTTTGAATTTTTTCTTAAATACCTTTTGCAATTTTGATTCCTTTGAAATTCATAAACTCACTCTCTAAAAGAGAAGAAAAAAATAGCATTATGATTACAACCATCATTCTTTATATTCTTATTTGTTGTTCTAATGGTATAAATTTCAGCATGTGGTGTAAATCCATCAATCACAACTTCTAACACATCATAATTGATCGATAAAAGGTATGAAAGCATCTTGTACTTCCATATATGATAACATTTCCCATCAAATATGGGAATCCCATTGCTATTCACTAAGTTTAAATCATCCATTGATGATAATAGAAATCAGTGGTTTCTTCTTTCTAAGAGATATTTCAAACTTCAACCTTTCAAACAACCAATCACAAATGAAAGGAACCTAGTGCTCTAATACCACTTGTGAAACCGCCTACAGGATCTATGGGAGATCATTGAGGGGGTGAATCATTGATCTTAATTCTTTTAAAATTTATTTTGAAACAAGCTTCATATTATATGTCACAAAACAACCCTGAGTCGACCCTGAACTGGTCACCCGAGTCGGTCCGCGACATGTCCCGAGGGGCGTTCTCGATCCCCATGGGCTGGCAACTAGTGTCGGGCATCAAAGTACACATGAGGGAACGATTTAAGCCCAATAGATGAAACCAAGACTAGAAAAAAAAATAGAGCAAACAGAGCATGCATAAAAAAGACAACTGAAACTTAAATTAACAAAGAACTGATCCAAATACAAAGTATCACTAAAAAGAACAAAACTAGAAACAATACCCCGCTACAACGATATCTGTGTGACCCCTTGGTCACCTCCAACCAAAAGCCCAAATCTGCTCCCACATTAGCAGCCACTAAGAAAAATCCTGAACAACAGCTGAACCTGCAACTGAAATGGTAAAGGATAGGCGTGAGCACAAAAATGCTCAGTAGGGATGCCAAAAGTAAACCACTGAATCCAAGTGTTTTCTAACCCAAAGTTGTCTGATGACACAAGTTTGGAAATACAATTATAAAAATTAGGTTTTCCCATTTAAACAAAATAACACATATTTCCCACTATGAGAACTAACCCACGCCATATATTATTTCAAAAACAGTTTACCATTTTATAAACAAAACCAAACAAGTAATACTAGAGCTATGAAAAAAATGAGATAGGTAAACAATACAAGCTGAAAATAGACTACTGTATCAGAAAAAAACATGCAATACAAGTTTTATATAAACCAATGTAGTAGAAAATAAACAAGCAATACAAGCTGTATATAAACCAATGTAGCAGAAAATAAACAAGCAATACAAGTTGTATATGAACCAATGTAGAATAAAATAAACATGCAATACAAGCTGTATCCATGGGCGATCCTGAACATCCCTAGACAACCCCTGGATGCACTCGGTTCAGAACCACCTGCCGGCATATGGTGAAGCCCCATAGTCTATAACCCACTGATCACCCTTGAAAAAATCAGCGGTAAATCCCACCTGGCCTCTCTATCTACCAGGGGAACCAACCCATCTAATCAGGGCTGGTGAGCAACCGTCACTCGATAATATATAAGATGCCCAGGAACCCATGGTGGTTATAGTAATATTGTGTAAGTAGGAGGCCCTCGCACGCGTGACTCATCTCACCACACTTGCCTACCCCAAACACGGATTCTTTATATACATTCACCCATAAAGGGTTACACTAGATAGGAGCGCCCCATATACATATTCAGTTATTTCACATTCAACAAAGTGCCAACCGGGCTGCTATAACATATAAACTTTAAAAAATTTCAGAAAATGTTTACAATTTCAAATCGATCACACACATTTATTTAAAATATCTTGCAAACACCACTCTTACATTTACAAAACCAAATGGGCCCTTAAGTTCTAAACACACATTCAAACACTTCACAATTATCAAACATGCTTTTACCCTTTTCTGACCCACACCAAAACATGTTTTAAATTGAATGGTCAAACCTTAAAGAACACATTATAAACCATGATTTCCAAAATACTTAAAGAAACACTTTACAAAACCACATTTAAAATACTCTTTAGAAACCAATCAAGGGGACTAAATTTATTTGAAAACTAAAATCCATTAAGAAGAATAAACTTCCAAGAAAAACACCAATTACCTTAAAACCATAACTGGCCACCTACTTTATTTATAGAACAAAAAACGATCCAAAAAAATACATTAAACCCTTTCCAACACATTTTAACATGTTTAGGATTCTATACCAATATCAAACCATACAAACCCAAAATCCTATTTTGAAATCAAACGCACACCAAGAAAAAAAATTAAAGCCTTGCCTCAAAAATCACCACTTACCCACATTATTATAAAGGAACACCAAATAAAAACATTGAATCCATTAAACCCTTACAAAGGTTTTTTAACACAATAACTAATCCATAACACAACCAAACCAAGTTCATTAATAAAAAAAGTTGTTTCCACATAATAACGGTGATATATTTCATAAGGGACCAATTCCTTCTTAAATAAATATAAGTGATTCAAACAAGCTTTCTAGGTATCATAAAACTAAGAAATTTACACTAAAACTCATTTAAAACCTATTTTTAACAAATCAAATAAATTCCAAATTGCTATAATAATTTAAACAAGGGTTTCATAGAGTTTCGAAACTAGTTTATAAATTTATTTAAAATGGAAAACATCATAGGAAAGTCTTTTGGAAGGAAAAACTTGGAAACACCTACCGAAGCCTCATGGGATTGGAATGAAACTTCAACGAGAAGGAGAACGACGCCCCATGGACAAAACGCACACCCTAAAACCAAAGAAAACCCGAGATACACATTAACCCTAACATTTAGGGTTTGTCCAACAAGATACCCCACATGAAAACCCTCAAAATTAAGTGAGGAGAGGAGAATATGGAGAGGAGACTTACCGGATGGAACCGCCGGATGGAGGAGCAGTCACCGGAAGAATCGTCGGAGGGGAGGAGGGCGTGTGTGAAGCAGGGTAAGAGGAAGAGGGGTGCCTGAGGGCAGGGGGAAGAAGGGGTGCGTGGGAGATAGATAAAAAAATTTAAATGAATTAATTGGGAGAGCGGGTGTGCGTGAGGGGATATGGGGAGAGAGGGATTGAGTGTGAGGGGGGTAAGGGAAAAGTGGGTGTGGTGTGGGAGATAAAAAAAAAGAAAAGGAATTAATGGAAGGGGGTATGAGTGGTGTGCGTGGGGGGTTAATGGGGAGTGGTGTTAGTGGAGAGAGGTATATAAGGAATAAAATAAAATAAATAATAATAATAAAAAAGGAGTAATGGAGAGTGGGGAGGCGTGATGGAATAAGGGGATATGGGTGATTGGAGAGAGGGAATAAAAAAAGAGATGAATTAATGGATAGAGAGGGGTGATGCATGGAAGAGGTGGGATTGGAGAGAGGAATACAAAAAAATATATTAAATGGGATATAGGGGTGATTGGAGAGAGGAATAAAAAAACAAGAGATTAAGTGGGGGAGTGAGGGTGAGGTGTGGGGGGGAAAAGCGGGATTAAAACCCCTTAAAATAAAACAAAATTAACAACAATAACAAATTAAAAAAAGTTAATAATAATAATAATGATAATAATTATAATAATAGTAATAATAATATTAATAATGAAAATAATTATAACAATTTAAATAATATTAATATTAACAAAATTTTAATGACAATATTTATAATAATTTTAAAAAATTATATAATCATAACAACACCATTAATTTTCTTAATGATAATAATAATAACAATAAAAATAAAAAATAATGATAATCATAATTTTATTTATTTTCTTTTAAATAATAAAAAAATTAATAACAACCAAATAATAATTATATTTATAACAATTTATTGATAATAAGATCATTAACAATTTTAATTTAAAAAAAACATTTTTATATACACAAAAATGTTATTATTATTATATCTTAAATATTTATTTTATTTCATTTTCATAATGTTTTATTATTTTATGTAATGGGTAACCGCAAGGGTATCCGGGCCGACTACACCGTTACAACCAACCTTGAGATGTTCGTGCATCGGTCCAAAACCCACCAAAAACATCAAATGTCAAAAAAAAAATTAAACACGCACTCAACCCGCACCTTGACGAGGCTAACCGAAGCCATGAAATTATAAAATAAAATAATTTAAATGGTAGGGGTGTGACAATTCTCCCCACCACAAAACTTTCTTCCCCCAGAAAGTCACCCAACTGAAAAACGACCAAAACTCAGGTCAATGCCCAACCAAAACCGTTAGGAAAAAAATGATCATCGAGCTGACTATTCTCTCTACAAGCTACACCTGACCGACTCAAAGAGAAACCATAGAAAAAAAAACAAAGGGAGAACACAAGAGGGTTCTCCACACCACAATAATTCCCCTAACGTAATAATTTGAACTAAAACACCACCCCAGGGGGGGAAACGTGGGAACTCCCAACTGAGCCTATCAACTTCTCCACATAAGTTGAACAGGACCGCTAAGACGTAAACGGAAAACCGCTACAAGGCCACCCAGCATACTGGGGCACCGAAATAAGGAATTTCCTATAACAACACCACTAGAACTAAGAATTCCCCACACTGATCTAAAACTCCCCAACACCTAACATCTCCAAACGATCACTAAAAAAAGGACCAACCCACACAAGTGCCAAAACACTTTTAAGAAAAACTAACGATTCTAGAGGTCACATTCAAAAGAACGCAACTACCATGATCACGAAAGGATAAGTTCGTCGCACTTTCACCACAAAAGATGAAATTGAAATAGGAGGAAAATAAGAACAATGGAACCTTGAATGTCTCTATTTCAAGATGAAAGATAATGAACCAAGCAAAGGTCTTAAATTCCTCCGACACGCTGACTGTGCGCGAGCTTCACCCCGAGACCTGAGGTTGGGGCTCTGATGGCTTAAGCATCTTATGCCTCACAGTCAGACACAAGAATCCACTAATCGGAACTCCTTCCTCAAATGACACTTCCCACAGAACTTCCCCCGGTGACCCAAATGGCCACAAGGATGACAGGACTTAGGAAGGATACGGCCCGATGGATTGGAATGCCCGAACCAGCTATATCGATGACACGCCAGAAGGAATCCTGACGAACTAGGTGTCAGGATCAATGAAGATAACATCTTAGGGAAGGTTCCACATGCACGCACTCCTCACCAGATAGGGAACCTTAATAAAAACCAAATATCACCAACTACTCCCCAAAATCCAATGACGAAAAGACAACCAACCTCCACTAGTCCCAAACTGAACCCTTAAACAAACCTGAAATGACACGAACCTTAACAACCTAGGGAGTTCCCAACCTCCCAAATACACACTCCACTTCCATCAAGTCATTCCACCACCTCTAACAGACCTCCAACACCTCAAAGGGCGATGACATTTAAAAGAACCAAAACTTGTGCATGACTCATCAGCAACACTAGGGACCTTTCTGGGTGGCATACTCCGAAGAACACAAGAAACACAAAACCAAAACATGCCTCAATCCAAAACACAATCGAAAAGAACACCACAATCCAAGACAACCGGCCTGGAATCCAATGAAATATAAACACAACCAAAACCCTCTTTTCCAAAATCACTATTTAAATTTCAGAACTCCTTGTCCCAATGTCATTTTTTTAAAATACCAAAAACAGTTTTCACAAGACAAAAATCCACTCCTCAAGGAAAAACCAGTTTCCAAAACCTTCATATTTTAAAACGCACCCAAGGCATCCTATGGATCATCACATGTGTGTCCACCCATTTCCATCCACATCACCCATAAACGTGTTCCCCCACACACTTACCGTACACACCCACACACATGTGGTCTTCCATAAATAGTACCAAGGGCCACATCCTTTACTCATCAAAACCCAAACATTTACTGAAATGATTTCAATTTTAAAACTCCCTTTACTAAATTAAAATAATTTTAGAGAAAAAATTTTCATTTAAAAAAAACTCACTTCCATTTCCAAAAGAACGCTTTCAAGAACCGAAACCAAACTGAGTACAACTTACACAGGACCACTGGAATGAGGAACTAGCAGTTACACTTAACCCAGCGACATGGTAGTGAGCCACGCCCCAAGTATGCGTCAACAACTAGGAGGAACTTAAACCGTGCACTCGGACTCCACATGGGTCACTACTCCATGTGAGTTCACGACGTGACACCGTCTTGCCTCCGTTGTCATCCCTCAATCCAAAACAAAGACATAAGACTCAAATCCCGGACTACCCCAGGAAACTCAAGGTTCAAAACAAGTAAGGGTTCATGACACCCCTTCCTGCACCTACCTCTCGAGTCCCGAATGTCCTAATATCCATATACCAAACACCCCAAATAACAAGGACCTGCTCTGATACCATTTTTTCATAAACCAACCCTGAGTCGACCCTGAACTGGTCACCCGAGTTGGTCCATGACATGTCCCGAGGGGCATTCCCGATCCCCACAGGCTGGAAACTAGTGTCGGGCATCAAAGTACACACGAGGGAATGATTTAAGCCCAAGAGATAAAACCAAGACTAGAAAAAAAAATCGAACAAACAGAGCATGCAGAAAAACAGCAACTGAAACTTAAATAAACAAAGAACCGATCCAGATACAAAGTATCACTAAAAAGAACAAAACTGGAAACAAGACCCCGCTACAATGATATCCATGTGACCCCTTGGTCACCTCCAACCAAAAGCCCAAAACTTCTCCCACATGAGTATCCACTAAGAAAAAGCCAGAATAGATGAACCTGTAACTGAAATGGTAAAGGATATGTGTGAGCACAAAAATTCTCAGTAGGGATGCCAAAAGTAAACCACTGAATCCAAGTGTTTTCTAACCCAAAGTTGTCCAATGACACAAGTTTGGAAATACAATTATAAAAATAAGGTTTTACCATTTAAACAAAATAACACATATTTACAACTATGAGAACTAACCCACGCCATATATTATTTCAAAAACAGTTTACCATTTTATAAACAAAACCAAACAAGTAATATTAGAGCTGTGAAAAAAAGGAGACAGGTAAACAATACAAGCTGAAAATAGACTAGTGTATCAGAAAAAAACAAGCAATACAAGCTGTATATAAACCAATGTAGAAGAAAATAAACAAGCAATACAAGTTGTATATAAACCAATGTAGCAAAAAATAAACAAGCAATACAAGCTGTATATGAACCAATGTAGCAGAAAATAAACATGCAATACAAGCTGTAGCCATGGGCGATCTGAACATCCCTAGACAACCCCTGGACACACTCGGTTCGGAACCATCTGCCGACATATGGTGAAGCCCCATAGTCTATAACCCACTGATCGCCCTTGCGACAAAATCAGCGGAAAATCCCACCTGGCCTCTGTATCTACCAGGGGGCACCAACCCGTCTAATCGGGGTTGGTGAGCAACCGTCACTCGATAATCTATAAGACGCCCAGGAACCCATGGTGGTTATAGTAATATTGCGTAAGTAGGAGGCCCCCGCACGCTTGACTCATCTCACCGCACTTGCCTACCCCAAACACGGGCGCATCCTATACATTCACCCATAAAGGGTTACACTAGATAGGAGTGCCCCATATACATATTCAGTTATTTCACATTCAACAAAGTGCCAACCGGACTTCTATAACATATAAACTTTAAAACATTTTAGAAAATGATTACGATTTCAAATCGATCACACACATTTATTCAAAATATCTTGCAAACACCACTCTTACATTTACAAAACCAAATGGGCCCTTAAGTTCTAAACACGCATTCAAACACTTCAAAATTATCAAAGATACTTTTACCCTTTTCCAACCCACACCAAAACATGTTTTAAACTGAATGGTCAAACCTTAAATAACACATTATAAACCATGATTTCCAAAATACTTAAAGCAACACTTTACAAAACCACATTTAAAATACTCTTTAGAAACCACAAAAGGGGACCAAATTTATTTGAAAACTAAAATCCATTTAGAAGACTAAACTTCCAAGAAAAACATCAATTACCTTAAAACCATAACTAGCCACCTACTTTATTTATAGAACATAAAATGATCCAAAAAAAATACATTAAACCCTTTCCAACACATTTTAACACGTTTAGGATGCTATACCAACATCAAACCATACACACCCAAAATCCTATTTTGAAATCAAACACACACCAAGAAAACATTTTAAAGCCTTGCCTCAAAAATCACCACTTACCCACATTATTATAAAGGAACGCCAAATAAAAACATTGAATCCATTAAACCCTTACAAAGGTGTTTTAACACAATAACTAAGCCATAACACAACCAAACCAAGTTCATTAATAAAAAAAGTCGTTGCAACATAATAACGGTGATATATTTTAGAAGGGACCAATTCCTTCTTAAATAAATATAAGTGATTCAAACAAGCTTTCTAGGTAGCATAAAACTAAGAAATTTACACTAAAACTCATTTAAAACCTATTTTTAACAAATCAAATAAATTCCAAATTGCTATAATAATTTAAACAAGGTTTCATATAGTTGCGAAACTAGTTTATAAATTTATTTAAAATGGAAAGCATCAAAGGAAAATCTTTTGGAAAGAAAAACTTGGAAACACCTACCGAAGGCTCATGCGATTGGAATGAAACTTCAACGGGAAGGAGAACGACGCCCCACGGACAAAATACACACCCTAAAACCAAAGCAAACCCAAGATACACATTAACCCTAACATTTAGGGTTTGGACAACAAGATACCCCACATGAAAACCCTCAAAATTAAGTGAGGAGAGGAGAATATGGAAAGGAGACATACCGGATGGAACCGCCTGAGGGAGGAGCAGCTGCCTGAAGAATCGCCGGAGGGGAGGAGGGCGTGTGTGAAGCAGGGTAAGAGGAATAGGGGTGCCTGAGGGCAGGGGGTAAGAAGGGGTGCGTGGGAGATAGATAAAAAAATTAAAATGAATTAATTGGGAGAGCTGGTGTGCGTGAGGGGATATAGGGAGAGAGGGAGTGAGTGTGAGGGGGGTAAGGGAAAAGTGGGGGTGGCGTGGGAGATAAAAAAAGAAAAGGAATTAATAGAAGGGGGTATGAGTGGTGTGTGGGGGGGTTAATGGGGAGTGGTGTGAGTGGAGATAGGTATATAAGGAATAAAATAAAATAAATAATAATAATAATAAAGGGGTAATAGAGAGTGGGGAGGTGTGATGGAATAAGGGGATATGGGTGATTGAAGAGAGGGAATAAAAAAAGAGATGAATTAATGAAGAGAGAGGGGTGAGGCATGGAAGAGGTGGGATTGGAGAGAGGAATACAAAAAAAAATATTAAATGGGATACAGGGGTGATTGGAGAGAGGAATAAAAAAACAAGAGATTAAGTGGGGGAGTGAGGGTGAGGCGTGGGGGAAAAAGAGGGATTAAAACCCCTTAAAAATAAAACAAAATTAACAATAATAACAAACAAAAAAAAGTTAATAATAATAATGATGATAATAATTATAATAATAGTAATAATAATATTAATAAGGATAATAATTATAACAATTTAAATAATATTAATATTAACAAAATTGTAATGACAATATTTATAATTATTTTAAAAAATTATATAATCATAACACCATTAATTTTATTAATGATAATAATAATAACAATAAAAATAATAATAATGATAATAATAATTTTATTTATTTTCTTTTAAATAATAACAAAATTAATAACAACCAAATAATTATTATATTTAAAACAATTTATTGATAATAATATCATTAAGAATTTTAATTTAAAAAAACATTTTTATATACACAAAAATGTTATTATCACTATATCTTAAACATTTATTTTATTTCATTTTCATAATTTTTTATTATTTTATGTAATGGGTAACTGAAAGGGTATCCAGGCCGACTACACGGTTACGTCCAACCTTGCGGTGTCCGTGCATCGGTCCAAAACCTACCAAAAACATCAAATGTCAAAAAAAAAATTAAACATGCACTCAAACCGCACCTTGACGAGGCTAACCGAATCCATGAAATTATAAAATAAAATAATTTAAATGGTAGGGGTGTGACATTATATTAAGATTCACTATCCACACATATCCAAATGAACACCAACACAAGGAGCATTAGAATTTACAAGGTTCGCCTCTCAATGTGAGAAGGCTATTCCTTTATGTGAATGGATTCCTCTGAGATCACACTACCCACTAGTATCAACCTATATGTACAAATGAATAGGGTTTATCCTTGAACTCGCATTACATATCTCCTAATAGTGTTTTGGTGCATCTTCACACAAGTGAATCCAACACATTACAATGATATGATTAATAGAAAAGAAACTAAAAAGTTTTCCACCAAATATACTTCTATCAAGTTTTTGAGTGTTTTGGGTTCTTATTCTTCTCTACTTACATAGTAGAAATTAATCTTCACTTCTTTTATAACATGCAAAAAATCATGTTACTTTACTTTGTATACACAACACATTCACACAACCACTTTCCTTCTTTTTTCACTTCTTTGGATAATATGATTTATTCAATGTATATCCAAACTCTTCTCTATATTATTCTCACAAAAATTCCCTCTATTTTCATACTCTACCATGCACCAGCATCAAATTATTCAGATTCAAATTTTAATTTCAAATTCAAATTCAAAATACTTGCCCTTGGATCATCTTCTCAATCAATCATGTCTATAGGAATTCAAATTAGTAGTTAAGTTGAAATAACTACCAAATATTCTAGAGAAATCCATATCATCATTATTGTTCGGAACTGCCCAGTTTTGTCATGGTATGGAATTCCCTTTGCGGCATGATGTAGTAGTTTAAATCAGTTATCTCTAACTACCCAAAGTCATTTTTTCATGAAACACTTGATGTGGCATGAGACTCCCAATACTTTCAAAGCCACCAAAATTCACTTGGCTAGCTTTGCGAAATGATGATACTTCTACGGCGTGATCACCTCAATTCTAGATTCACTAAATTTCATCTTGGTGTCCATTTTGGTGTGATCGATCCTTCCAAGGCGTTGAGTTATCAAAACTTCCAGAACTACTGAAATCGCCCAGATATCCTTTGTAGTGTGGTCTCCAACTATCCTTCGAATGCCAACGCCTATTGCGGTATGGATTATTCCCCATGATGTAAGTTCCTCTAATTCAGCACACTTTACAGTATCTCACATTGTTTATAGTATGAGCATCACATCTTCATATTGTTCAATCAATTTACATAGTGGTATAATTCCTTGAGACATTAATATAAACATCCATCAAATTCAATCATGGTGAAATAGTATCCTATGTGGTGTGAACCTACTTCACCTGAACAACTTGTATCATAAACTCTTTTCATGATATATAATCAATATAAACCAGTTTTAGCATCGTCTAAATTATAATCCTTACAAAATTCCAAAACTCTTCATCTCCCATAAAAGACTTAATGTCATGTGAGTTTAAATATGATTTATACATTCACAAAAAAATCCACCATACTAACCATATCCACTTCAACCTATTAAAAAAACTTCTTGTAAAAGCTTCAAAAATCTCCCCACAATAATATTTCAACACCTCTTGTTCTCAACAGGCTAGCATCAAATAGAGACCTAAAGAAACTGAACAAATCAATGACGCATCCAAAATGCATAAAAACTAACATCCCACAAGATAAACATAATATGTTACCCCCAATAAATACACCAAGCATGAATCACCTAAAAACCTCAACTATTCAAAAATCATTATATGAGAATCCCAAGGGAAACAACCATCCAAAACCGGACCACAACTAAAGAATGCACTGATCAAGATTTAACCTCAAAGCATAAACTACTCTAAACTCCTGGAGCACCAATCACAAACCATATAATCACCCATATCTAGATGTCCATAATAAAAATAAGACTTTGAAGCTCCCAAATGAGAGGAATCTTGGTCATCGCTGAAAGAGACAAAGAGATTAGTCTAAAGTCTGAGAGAAAAGTAATTTAACTCCACCACTCTACTAGGAGTCTGGGTAGACTGAACAACTGGACAGATAAATTCTAAACAATACAAGGATTCACCCTAAGGAACATTCCTAGAGACAAACTTCCTTCTTCCATCATGACTTTTCTAAGATGCATAATCAAAATAACATGAAACGTTAACCCAACTAGTTCATGATTCAGAACTTAAATCAAATGGTTCTAATATAAACTGAGGGGAAAACCTAGAAGCACAATTCCATGGAAAACCACAATAAAAATTCTTCCTTCTTAAATAAAAACATTTTAATAAGGGTCTAAAACCCATTTTACCAAACCACACACCATTTGAAAATCACCCATCCTTTTAAAAAAAATCACTTTATTTTGAAAACATTCAACCTCCTTTAGAAGATGAGATAAAATATTAATTTTATGATTTAACACAAATTGAAACCTCAATTCCCTATAAAGGAATTTAAAATATTTACATTGACTTTAAAATAAGACTCACTTAAACATTATAAAATTCTCCCTCATTTTCAAAACATTCTCTAAATCTCATAATGAAATCAACCACTTTCAAGAAATACCACGTGGAAAGAAGAATATTTTTTCAATAAAATCATGAAACTAGGTTTTAGAGTCGGAACATTTCATAAAAACCACTTTCCATATCAAACACACTTTTAGAACACCAAGCACAAACAAAAACACAACACAACACATCAAAGAAAATGAAATCCAACACAATCAGTACATCATCAAAACCCTCTTTGATCCATCTCCCATCAATGAAAAACCAATACAGGAGCCTCTAGAAATCAAAATAGATCCAAAAAAACTCCAAGAGGGATGTGGAGCTACGTACCGATTGGCCAATGGTTTGGTCGACTATGTCCCAATCATGAAACAACCTCTAAAGATTTTCAAAGAGTGCATGACCTCCAAACAGCTTACCAAACCATGTAAGCTAACCGCACAACACTAGTTCTATAATAATTTCACCCCAAATACAAAATGAGACCCCAAAATCACTAATATAACTCATTAGGGATCCAAATATCATTCTATCAAATCAAAATACATCAAAACAATTAAACATTAAATAAAATTCAAGATCCAAACCCAAACTACTAATGAAAACTCATATTTAGTCATGAAAGGTGGTGATCAAGAAACTACTCATGACATACCTCCTCAATTCCAATGAAAATCATAATCTTCATACTACCAAGATGAACCCAAATAACAAGAGGTAACTCTGATGCTATTTTATAATGAACTGGCCCATACTACCACAGAAATGGTACTCGAGTCAATCCACTACAAAACCTAAAGGGCATTCTCAATCACCACAGGCTGAAAACTAATGGATGGGCATCAAGGGAACATTTTTGGGAATTGTTTCACTCGATAAATAATAAATAACAAACTATGGAATCCTTACTGAGAATCGAGCATCCATACATTAGACTTCCGCATATGTAGAATAAATAGTTTAAAAAATAAGACTATGAAAAAAGGACATAAGCAGTGCAATATACTAACAAGTAATAATCAAGATGAAAATGATCCAACTCATTTTTTTTAAAACAAAATATAAGAAAATACATCGCATGAATCTTAAAATAGAAAAACTAGAAATGGAATACAACAGCTGGACAAATTGGCTAATATATAAACATGCAACTAAAATGAGAAAAAAATTTGAACCACCACAAGATCACCTCTATGTGACCCATGGTCACTCACTATGCCCCAACATGACCAATATCGGGCCAGAAGAATAAAAGACACAATGAGATCAGAACTTTAAAGAAATGTAAGATCTATATATGCACAAGGGTGTGTATGTAGAGTGTGAGCCAAACATGCCCAGTAGAATTCCACTAAATACAGTTAGTTTAAAGACATTTCATAAATTCTAGTTTGAAATATATTTATAAAATACATTCTAACCACAAGAACATAAGGAAAACCAATATCATGCCATTCTTTATTTTATAAAACAATTCTTCTCTCATTTTAAGACCTTTCTCAAAATCCAAGTCATGAAACAAAACTTCCTTTTTACATTTGAAATCATTCTTTGAACACCATATCTGAAAAAAAAATTGGAAAATCAACTCAACCCTAAAAGAATGAAAATATAACATGATAAAGAACCATATCATGGATGAGTCACAAAATAAAATCAAACCACGTCCATGCAATGATGACTTATTAGTCAAACAGGCTAGGGGATATAATCAAGTGTGAGTTGGGAATACCCTCTGTGGAGTCATAAATATGAACTAAGCATCACGGAAAACTCCCTAGGTCTTAGTATGGGATGGTCCTAGACATACCCAAGAGAAAAAATATGTCAATAAGCTCTCACGGTCTTACCGGGTCATATCAATCAGCTCCTACAGTCTGATCGGGTCATATCGATCAGCTCCCATAGTCTAATTGAGTCACATTGATTATCTCCCATGGTCTAACTAGATCAACTAGTATGGACTAGTTTGTACCCTCACATAGCTACCTAGGGTCACATGACATGTCAATGGAGGTGAGCAATCAAACAAGCAAAATGATCAAGTCACATATCAAGATGCATAAAAATAAACCTCATCTCACCTCCAACACCCTCACGCGAAATAGCTCAATTACAACTATGCAGGCATTTATAACAATTCAATACATCCCACAATGGGGAAAAAGTATAATACAAGACATAAAGAAACCATGGGGCTTATATTGAGGGTTTTTAAAACAAGTAAAACTTTTCTTATAAACTATCAATCGGGCCTTTTGAAAAACTAACTCATAATTCCAAGTCATTTCTCATCCTTTAAGAACATAATCATAAAACTCCCTTTTAGAAATCATTGGAAAATCATTTTTTCCTCAATCATAAAAACCCTAAATTCTTTTGAAAACAAGGGTTTCCCTTCTCATAAAACATTTAAAACTAAAAAACCTCTTTCATTTGAAACAATTCCTTAAAATCAGGTTTTCTTCTTTAGGAAGTCAAATGGTTTCAAAACCCCTTTCAAATTATAAACTCGTTTTATTTTTCAAAGAACATATAAGGCATTTATACAAGCACCTAGAATGCAATAACTAAGGTTTTAAAAACCCAAACTAAAATCCATCGAGATTCCTTTCATTCCAAGTGGGAAAAATTATTGACACCATTTTACAAAATCCCACACAAATATCACATAAAGGCCTAATTCATAGAAAAATGAATTTTAAAAGCACAATCATTTCATGACTTGTCAAATAAATGGAAATTCACAAAAACACCTACCTCAATCATCAGCAACCACTCTTCTTCAATGGAAGAAGAAAAATCACGGAAATAAACCACCTCCTCAAGCCCTGGATAACCAAAACCCCAAATTTAAACCAACTCTAACCCTATATTCATCCCCCATGGGTGATAAGGTTTATTGGAAAAAGGAAACTCAAGGGGAAAGAAAGAGAGGAGCAAAAGAAGAGGGGAGGAGGGACTTGCCTCAAAGAATTTCTTAAAAATGAAGAAGGAGAAACTCGTAAGAAAAGAGGAGGATGGAGGAGCCCCTTAGGCTCTCCTCTGGTCAGACATGCATGAGAGAGGGGCAGAGGAGAAAAACCCTTGTTAGCAATCCCAGAGGATTGATGTTGGATTTGTTAAAAATATATTTGATGACCAAGAATAAGGTCAGTCAAGAAGGATGGTCGAGGTTGATGACCAAGATGTGTGTTGGCATATCAATGAAGAAAGTTGGATTTGTTGATAATAGAAATGTTTACAACACATGTTGAAGATGACCAAAGTGTTGATGACATGCTTGGATAATTGTTATGGACTCATTAAGTCCATAATGATTGTTTGGTAGTTCCCAAAAGTAAAGACCAAGATGAAGATGCTTGGAGAATTGTTATGGACTCATTAAGTCCATAAGGCTTGTTTGGTAGTTCCCAAAGTGAGGAACAAGTTGAAGTTGCTTGTAGAATTGTTATGGAATCATTAATTCCATAAGGATTGTCAAAAGAAGGACAAGGTGATAGAAATCCAAGGAGAGATGTCCATAAGTGAAGTTATTGAAGGTTGCATACAGGCACAAGAAGCATGGAAGCTTGTGTAAGGGTAATTGGGTGATGAGTAAGGGTAAACAAGCGACCAGTATAAAGGTGGATACTTGCGTAAGGGTAAGCCACGAAACCCCGCTCGCATAAGGGTATACCGAGTTTTCCTATACCCACATAAGGGTAATCCAAACCTTGCGTAGAGGTAAGCCGTAAATCCTAAAGCTCGTGTTAAGGGTAGTCGCAAGTTCTTATGTGTTGCATAAAGGTGTGATGTGGAAACATCGAGAGTTACAGCAATAGAAAAAACAAACACAGAAGAGTAAAAGCAAAAAAAATAAGAACAAGGATTTACATGGTTCAAGAATAATCCCTACATCTACAGAGAGGGAAAAATCACTATATTTGGGAGCAAAATTATAGAGTGTTTCAGTAAGTAACCATAGCCCAAAATGGGCTACAAATAGAGAAGATGATCCATTATTCCACCAACTGCACAGGAAGTCTGTATCGCTACAATGAAAGGCAACCACCCAAATCAAAAGTGCTACAGTGGCAGCCGACTGGAAGTCCAAAAGGGTAAAATAAAGTTGACTCCAAAGTCCGCACTACTACAGTGCTCTTTCGGTGTCGATCGGTCAGCTCTGCTACAGTGGTCAGAGATGCTACAGTGCCCGAAAAATTGGTCCGGGGGCCTTCATCCCCCAGAGAAAAGGTGTGTTGCCCACTACAACCCCCAACAAGCTCACCACGGAGCTCGACCCGCGAAAGTTGTGGACCGGTGCGCAGTACGGTCCACAAGCATTCAACCCAACTGGATTGGGCTACACCAATCCAATAAGGTACATGAGAGCTTGCATAAAGGAATTAAAGACTGCATAAGGGTATGGGTCAAGCTATGTAAGGGTATCCAACCTGCGTAAGCATAACCCGCAAGTTCCACGACTCATGTAAGGGTAAGCAGCTCACGTAAGGGTATTTGTACAGTTGCATAAGGGTACAAGTCAAGCTATTCAAGGGTATCAAGCTTGCATAAAGGTAACCCGCAAGTTCCACCGCTCACGTAAGGGTAGTCGAGTCGCTCGTGTAAGGGTAACAGAGGCTCGCGTAAGGGGACATTCGACTTGCGTAAGGGTATATGGACCGGTATATGCTCACTACGTCATAGTATAAGATATTACGCCATAGAAGCTGATGGATACGGCATAGAATAATATGCCACAACATAGCCTATGTGATGTTGAGATGTAAAGATATTTTCACATGTCGCAGACACAACTTGCACCATAGAGATAATGGCTACCCCGCTGTAAGGGCCTGTGTTTTTTCGGACTACAGTTTTGAGAATAAATTTGATTTTTTGTTGTTGGATGCTCATGAGGGTTAAAATTGTTTTTTCCCCAACCAGTTGACCTCAAATAATTTTTATGACCAGTCTGTTGGTCCCGTAATAGGGTGTTTACCCTAAGATATGAGTTTGGTGGAAATCTAAGCTGTTAGAATTTTAGCAGAATGTTTAATATTTAATATTAATAAATTAAATATTAAATTATTCACACAGGTTTTTTTGGAGATAAATTTTAAATGGATAATCAGATTGATATTTCATCTATGTCGTTGAGTCCGAAATGGGGATTTTAGCCTAGGCGAGGCATAAACTCGAGTCGGGAGCCAGGACCAACCCGGCCCCATTTTCTTTTCTTTCCTTTTCTTTTTTTCTTTCTTTTCTCTTCCTTCCTCCTTGTGCATGCCTCATGTGTGCTCTACCTTGGATGTTTTATATGGGAGAAATGAGATATGGATAAAGAGTGAGAGAGGGAAGGGATGTTTGGTACCGTTATGAAGCCCTCGACGCGCTGATTCGGCGTACGGCATCCCTAAATGATGAAATCAAACGAAGCTTCAGCGGTTTCCACCCAAAGGTAGGCCCATTTAAGTTTTCACCATAGATACCCATTAAACATTCTGTTTTAAGTTCTTAAAGCCTTATATTTCTGGCTTGTGGCCTCTTTAGGCTCGATCTGTTGTTTCGGGGGCGAAAACTGGGGTTTCGGGCGATCCGAGGGATTTCCCGTCGGGAAACCCAGGTTACACGGCGTGTGTTCCAGGGGAACACATTGTGTGTTCTTACCATTTAGGGAAGAATTTTTCTTGAGTACACATTGTGTACTCTGATTACACGTCGTGTGGTGGCATGGTCGTGAGTCGAACCGTGTGAGAAAGAACACGGGTTTTCGGTTTTTAAACAGTGCACGATGTGTACTTTAAAGTACATGTCGTGTACTTTTACACAGAAAGACCCCATGTGTTCTGACCATGTATATATACACAGCCAGGGGGATGGATAAGATTACACATCGTGTACTCTGAAGTACACTCCATGTACTTTTTCCAGTTTAGTAGTTTGGGGTATTTTATGCCCTGAAAGTCAGAATTGGGTGTGTGAGTAGTCCATTTTGAGCGTTTTTCCGTGTAGATAGAAATGGTGGAATCCTATTGACATTTAGAGGTCATATAAATGGTATTTGAGGGTTTTATATATAAATGGATTGGTTCTTCCTCCGGTTATCAAGTTCAGTTGTCACCTGAGAGTGAGACTTGGTGTGGGTGATAGGTTGGGTGTTCGGACCAAACTAGTTGAGACCTTTGATCTGAGATGAGCTATGAAATATCTCTCGTGACCTATGCTTTTGAGGATGTTCCCCTTGTGGGATGTGCCCTTATGTCCTATTAGGCCGTGAGACCAGATTCTTCCAAGGATCCCCTGAGGTATGCCTTTGATTATGTGTTGACCAAGGGAGTCCCTTGTAGGATATCTCTCATGTTTTCCTTTGAGAGGATCCATGTTATAGGATGCCTCTGTTGTTCTTCATTCGAGGATCCTATGTAGGATTCCTCCCTTACTCTTCACTAAGGATCTCGTTTAGGATGCATTCGCTCAAGTTTACCTGGAGGATCCCGAGTAGGATGCCTCCTCAGTGTTTGACTTGAGGGACCCAGTGGGTACTCGTGGTTTGACTAACCCTAAGTTGTTACGTCAAGTTTGGGTAGAGATGGTGTTCGGATGTCGCCTAGAACTCATTCTGAACTTGTAAGCCCATGGGGTTGTGGATGTAGTGTTGGGTTGGGCGTTCGGGCCACCCTCACTCGTTTGTTTATATCTGACTTGGTTTTGCTGATGTTGTAGTGTTTACAAGAGGTGCTTCCTGGTTGGTGGTTGTTGAGCCTGATGTGAGGCGTCTTTCTTATTTGTTGGGATGCACGGACGTTCTCTCCTGGGATCTGTCTTCTGAGCCATGTTATTTATGATATTTATTATACCCAAAGGTACTACCTGGGACTTGGCTGTGGAGCCTGAATATGTATATATTGTGATATATATATTTTTTATTGGGATGACCAGAAGTGTTTCCTGGTATCCAGTTGCTGATCTTTACTTGATGATTTATAATGGGGATGATTACGCTCTCCTCGACCTTTGACCGGAATGAATCCACTCTTCTGGATCAGTTACGAGACTCTAGGGGTGTAGCATTATGACTCACCGGAGATTTATCACTTTATACAGGCATGGAGACCCAAGACTCGTGGTAGATTACACACTCCTGAGTGGTGGGGATGACTACACTCTCCTCGGCCTTTGATCGAAATGATTCTGCTCTTCTGATGAGTTACGAGACTCCAGGGGTGTAGCATGGTGGATCACTAGAGAGTTCTCTCTTTATAGATCGCCTAAGGATACACCCCTTAGGGAACATCCGAGTTCCAAATGTCGTGATCGCCCATAGACCGAGACCTAGGGATCAGACATTGGACTAGATTCATAGGCCTGAGCAGCATGGCGACTAACTCAGTAAACTTTTAAAGGATGTTTGGACGTACTTCCCGAAATCTTTCTTTACAGGTGGGGAATATTACGCTCTCCTCAACCTATGATCGTAATGATTACGCTCTTTCGGATCCGTCAGGATTGACCGTCATTATACAGTATCCTTCTTTACAGGATTGATTGTTGGTATACAGTATCCTTGTTCAGTGATCGGAGGCAAGTACAAGTGATCCTAGGTGTAGGACGAGCATCCCACTGTGGTGATGTAGCTTGCTTAGAGATATAATTCTGGCATTGGCCGAAGCAGGTACATGTCGATCAAGATTACAGACCCAAGGATCGACTGCTGATGTGGTTTCTTGTCGTTTGATTCACATACTCATGAATATTCATATTTATGTATATATGTATAGGTATGGGACTATACATGTATATGTATATATATATGGACATCCATGGTGGCACTTTCCCAGTTGACAGGGATTTCAGGCCCTGAGTTCAATTGTGGTTTCACGTTTGGTTTTTACTGCCTTTTGGTTGTGTTTCAGCTTGGCTGAGCACATTGCTTTTGCATACACTTTAGCAGCATATGTAACATCCCAGGTAAATAAAGAATAAAGAATTTTCATATTTATTAATATTTACGAATTAAATATTAATTTTACTTTAAAGCGGTTGCTATGTTCGATAGCGTACCTGATACGCAACAAAGAGTTTCATTGAAGTCTTACGTTGCACACTAGTAATAAAATAATATTATTTTAAATGGTAGTTAACACATAGCCGTTGTATTGGCGGGAAAGGATAGAAATAACTAAAATATGATTATATATGTTTGTCAAATATTTTTACTCTTTACAATAAATGTTAGAGGATTACAAATGCAAATGAATCCAGTTTTTAAGCATAAACATTCTAATATTCTTTAAAAGGTCGATTAACCGCCTTTTGATGGCGAATCCTTTTTAAATCCACTTTTTGACAATTTTATAAGCTCTATTTTTAAAAATAAACATATTATTTATGATTGGGACATTGAAATTTACCTTGGGTTAATTTTTGGTATTTTTCTGACAATGTTCATTTTTCAATGAATAGTGAAAAATACTGCATTTTACATCAAAACTGCTTTTTCATATAATTTAATTATATGGTTATATTATCTTTTTAATTTGTTTTAAAGTTTAATTAGAATATATTTTTACCATTTAATTAAATGATGGTCATTGGGATTAATTTCACTTTGGAATTAGACATAAACAAGTGCCAAACTTTTCATAAATATTGTTTCTAAAAAACCCGCTATTTGTTTTGACAACGGGAATTATTTTTAAATCAATTATTACAATTTCTGTGTTTGTAATTTGGTAAAATGGATGACATATTTGTAATCATAAGGTCCAAATTATGTAATCAAGACTCTTTTGTTTTTGGACATTATGAAAAGTAACGACGGTAATTATCTTTAATTATCTTGATTAATGAGTAATCGGGTAGTTAAGGATAATAAAATAGAATCATAATAATAAAAAATGATCACAAAATGTGTCATAAGGCTACTGGTTGTCTCATGGAAGACCATGGGATTCCTTGTGCCAAACTTGGGGGCCCCATGGAATCACTTTTCTGAGAAAGTGACTTTTTATCTTTTTATTTTTTTAAAGAACGTTAAATGTAACAAAGAATGTATCACCTAAGTAAAATATTTTTAATTTTGTCTACATAAATTATCTTTTAGACTATAAATATTCATTAGAAAGCTAAAAATATTTCCTACATCATAGTATTTTTTTTATAATTTTTAGACATTAAATAAATTAAATTATTTATGACATCATGATGATGCAGCGATGACCTCATTATTTAACGATTTAAATAAAATGGAAAGATAATGTAAAATCTAAGACCTACACATGTCCAAAACCTATTGGATGGATGGATTTCGAACCCTTATCACCTTATCCTCTAAACACATCAATGTGGGACCCTTAAAATCCGAAATTCATTTGAAAATAAAGTTACATTTTATACCTTTCTAAGAGTGCCCCTCCTCTCCTCTTATAAAAGGCCCCCACCTCTACCTCCTTACCCACACTTACAAAGCCTTTGGCTCGGCCAAACCCTACCCATTTTGTCTGTAAAAACCCATATATTACTCCTTGAAGCCTCACTTTGGGCAGAAGTCTTCCCAAGGAAGCCTTTGAGCTCAAACCAAAGGGAGTTACCCGATTTTAAGGTAATGTCTTCTTTTTAGTCATTTTGTTTTATTTTTCTTTTCTAACCCCCTAAACTCTTTTTATTATTTTATTTTGTAACAACTACAGTGTATTACTTATACTAGGATGTTTTTATAAGAATTATTCGAGCTACACTTACACACACCTACATCTAATGGTTAAAGATCATATTGTTTCCGTGGATGGCGAATTTCTGCCTCCCGAAACGATGATTGTTCAACATTCTTTTAACACCTTCAAAGGTGGCCATTAAGATGACACTATATTTATATATGATATATAATATGTTTATGTTTTCCTTAAGCTTCTGTATTTTTCATTTTGAGCATACCTTTATGGCTTCCATTATGGGTAAACACGATAATTTCATTTTAGGAAGTGCGGACTACCACCCCCTCAAAGTGATTTGATTCGTTAATGCCATATGTGGAGCGTATAAAGGATGGATTTAAAGTTATTATATATGATGTTATACTTTAATTATAATATACCTCTATAACATTATTATTTCTTCCCATTAAAGTATGAGATAGAAATGAAAGTAGCGTTCATGCGTACGTACGGCTTACCGTCTCCATGAACGGTGCATTTCATTTCTTATCCTCAAATGTAATGTACTATTATAAGTACATATATATAATGGATATATATGATGTATGTTACATCTAAATGATTAATATAATTCTGGAATTAAAATATACATACCTCTCATTTAGTTTTAATTCCATTAATATGACAAAGAAATAAAAGTACCGTTCATGCGTACATACGGCTTACCGTCTCCATGAACGGTGCATTTCATTTCTTACCTCTAAATGATTATGTAATATTATAAATGAATTTATATACTGGATATATATGATATATATGATATCTACATCATGAGTATAACTCTGGATATAATGGATACATGAACAACTTGTAATTATAAAGAGCATATTTTTGACTCAAGTACCAATGATCGTTAAAACGACCGTTAATAACTTAAATAATTACATAGTGTTCATGACATGGTAATAAGTGATATAAAAGGAATAATGAACTTGAAAAAGGTTCTTAAGCAAGTATAAATTAACTCAAGTTTATTATTCAGGACGTTAAAGAACGATCGAGTCAAGTCGGACCTGAGGTAAGGGACTTCATCTCAATCTCCTTTCATTGAGGCATATTTCATTTTATACACAACTATCTTTTATACAGTATATAAACTCCTTTGACTTTTACTTTTATACAAAAGGAATCTTTTTCTACGAAGCGTTTTACTAAACGACAAAAAGGAATGTTTCTTTTAACGTACGCGGTGACAACGATCTTTTCCGCCGCCACGAGTATTATTTGGTCTTTGGCTTCCTCAACATGTCGTGATGTTTTTTAAAATGAAATAAATACCATATACTCTTTTATGTATTTTGGTACTGAAAATGGTTTTTATAATGGATTTGTTATGTCAATATATTTGAGTGATATATTATGATCAACGTGTGGAAATGTTTTCTTTCCATTATGTTTGTTTTATGTCTTATGATTTTATAATGGTACTTGGACATTTGACGGGTGGTTACGTGATAAACCATATGATGGGTGGTGCCGTGAATACGAGGATGGGTGGTTACGTTATAACCTCCAATGCATTGGGTATGGAAGTCGGTTGTATGGCTATTCCATGAAGTGATATGTGTGGAAGTCGACCGTATGGTTATTCCACTTAAGTATGTTTATGTCCCAAGTTACCTTTATATGTTATGTGTTCTTTATATGGGTTTCATGGTAATCCTTTGGTTACAAAAGGGTAAGTAATGATATTTTATTCAGTGAATAGTTTTTACTACTTCATAAAGGTGAAGGTATTACTTTGATAAAGTATACATGGTTTACTTGATGTTTGAAAAACTAACAGTTTTCATTATTTGTGTATCCCTTACTGAGCTTTTAATGCTCACCCCAAGTTTTTTTGAAATGTTTTTCATAGGACTTAATGTGGAATAGGATCAAAGATGGGATCAAGGGAAATTCATGCTATCTAAAACATGGAACTGGACATGTTTCTTTTTAAGAGTTTTTATTTTATAGAAACTTAGTCTACTTTGTAATATTTTGAGATGTAACAGTTATGTCATAATTCTCTAAAACTCTAAACCTAAAAAGATCCTCAATGTGAATTATTCATTTAATTAAATATTAAGAGATGTTTAAGGCTGGGGCCTTATAGTTGGTATCAGAGGTCGGTTTAGACAACTTTAGGAGTTAGAAAAGTGTAAAATTATAAGTTAATTTATGGTATAATTGAAATGATATAGCATTTAAAGATTACCATGTTGCTTCGCCTAAGGTATTTATATGTTAAGAATGGTTTTCCATAGAGTAAAGATGTCATCTATGTTAGGAAGGCATATAGAGGGAAATGACCTTCTAAATCAGCAACCTGAGATTGTCAGAATCAGAATTGAAGAGTTTGTTGTAGTGATGGCTCAGTTGACTCAGGTGATAAGTTTTTTGTTGTGTTTATTGATGATATTTTGGTGTTTTCTAAAAGTAAAGAGGAGCATGAAAGACATTTAAGGGTTATTTTGCAAACCTTAAAAGAAAAGAAATTGTATGGTAAATTCAGCAAGTGTGAGTTTTGGTTGCAACAAATTTCTTTCCTTGGTCACATTGTTTCTAAAGATGGGATATTAGTTGATTCTGATAAAACAAAAGTTGTTGAAGAATGGCCAAGACCCACAAATGTAACCGAGATCCGTAGTTTTCTTGGTTTTGCAGGTTACTACCGAAGGTTTGTTGAAAATTTTTCACGGTTATCTAGTCTAATGACTAAGGTAACTCAGAAGGGTGTTAAGTTTATCTGTACAAAAGAATGTGATGATTGTTTACAGGAGTTGAAAAGAAGATTGGTGAATGCTCCAGTTTTGGCACTTCCTTCCAGGAATGGTGAGTTTGTTATATACAGTGATGCTTCTTTGAAAGGACTTGGTTGTGTCCTAATGCAAAATGATCAGGTAATTGCTTATGCTTCACGACAGTTGAAAACTCGTGAGGTAAATTACCCTACACATGATTTGGAATTAGCTGATATTGTTTTCGCTTTAAAAATTTGGAGGCATCATTTGTATGGAGTAAAGTGTGAAATATATACTGATCAAAAAAGTTTAAAGTATATATTCACTCAGAAAGAATTGAACATGGGATAGAGGAGATGGCTGGAATTAATCAAGGATTATGATTGTACAATTCACTACCATCCGGGAAAAGCAAATAAAGTGGTCGATGCTTTGAGTCGAAAAAGTAATGCTTCATTAACCATGCTACGTTTGGAACGAGATCCTTTGGTTTTTGATTTGATGAACTTTGGCATATAAGTTGTTGGTGCAGGAAGTTCTTCTGTTTTGTTTCAGGTATCAGTGAGATCATCCCTATCAGACAAAATTAAGCAAGCACAGAGGGAAGACAGTGAGTTACAGAAAAAGGTAGAGCTGGTTCAGAAGGGTAAGTTTCCTGAATTCAACATTGATAATGATTGTGTTTTGAGGTTTGGGAAGAGATTATGTGTGCCTTGTGAATCACAGTTGAAGAATGAGTTGTTATGTGAGGCTCATAGTTCCCCGTTTTCAGTTCATCCTGGTAGTACTAAGATGTACAGAGATCTGCGGGAGTATTACTGGTGGGATGGAATGAAAAGGGATATTGCTGATTTTACTATGAAGTGTTTGACATGTCAACAGGTTAAAGCAGAGCGGTAGTTACCGAAAGAGATGCTTCAGCCTTTACCAGTGCCAGAGTGGAAATGGGAAAATATATCCATGGATTTTGTCGTAGGATTACCAAAGACATCTAGAGGTAATAATGCAATCTGGGTTATTGTTGATCGCTTGACTAAATCTGCTCATTTCCTTGATATATGAGATACTTTTTCCCTAGATCAACTTTCTCGTTTGTATCTTAAAGAGATAGTTAGGTTACATGGAGTTCCTCTCTCCATTGTGTCCGATCGTGATCCCAGGTTTACTTCTAACTTTTGGAAAGGCCTTCAGAAGTCGTTGGGTACTGAATTAAATTTTAGTACAGCTTTTCATCCGCAATTAGATGGGCAGTCAGAACGAACAATTCAGACCTTGGAGGATATGCTACGAGCTAGTTCGATGGATTATCAGGGAAGTTGGGACCAACATCTTTCCTTGGTTGAGTTTTCTTATAATAACAGTTTTCATTCCAGTATACAAATGGCACCATTTGAGGCATTATATGGGAAGCAGTGTCGAACTCCATCATTTTGGGATGAAGTGGGTGAAAGGAAGCTGATGGGACCAGAATTGGTAGAAGAGATGGCAGAAAAAGTTCAGTTGATTCAAAAACACATGAGAACAGCTCAGAGCAGGCAGAAGAGTTATGCGGATAACCGGAGGAATGATCTATCTTTCGAGGTAGGTGATCATGTTTTTCTCAAGGTTTCTCCATGGAAAAGTGTGATGCGATTTGGTAAGAAAGGAAAGCTGAGTCCAAGGTTCATTGGACCATATGAAATTCTGGAGAGAGTTGGATCAGTTGCATATAGAGTGGCTTTACCTCCGAGTTTATCTCAGGTACACAATGTTTTTCATGTTTCGATGTTGAGGAAGTATATGCCAGATTCATCTCATGTTTTGAGTCCAGAGGTAGTTCAGCTGGAAGAGAACCTATCTTATGAAGAACAACCAGTCCAGATTCTTGACCGAAGAGAGCAAGTGTTGCAAAATAAGGTAATCCATCAGGTAAAGGTTTTGTAGAAAAACCATATGGTTGAAGAGGCAACGTGGAAATTTGAAAATGCTATGAGGGATAAATACCCCCACTTATTTTGATAAGTGAATAAAATTACGAGGATGCAATTTCCAAAAGGGGGGAAGGATGTAACATCCCAGGTAAATAAAGAATAAAGAATTTTAATATTTATTAATATTTACGAATTAAATATTAATTTTACTTTAAAGGGGTTTCTATGTTCGATAGCGTACCCGATACGCAACAAAGAGTTTCATTGAAGTCTTACGTTGCACACTAGTAATAAAATAATATTATTTTAAATGGTAGTTAACACATAGCCATTGTATTGGCGGGAAAGGATAGAAATAACTAAAATATGATTATATATGTTTGTCAAATATTTTTACTCTTTACAATAAATGTTAGAGGATTACAAATGCAAATGAATCCAGTTTTTAAGCATAAACATTCTAATATTCTTCAAAAGGTCGATTAACCGCCTTTTGATGGCGAACCCTTTTTAAATCCACTTTTTGAAAATTTTATAAGATCTATTTTTCAAAATAAACATATTATTTATGATTGGGACATTGAAATTTACCTTGGGTTAATTTTTGGTATTTTTCTGACAATATTCATTTTTCAATGAATAGTGAAAAATACTGCATTTTACATCAAAACTGCTTTTTCATATAATTTAATTATATGGTTATATTATCTTTTTAATTTTTTTTAAAGTGTAATTAGAATATATTTTTACCATGTAATTCAATGATGGTCATTGGGATTAATTTCACTTTGGAATTAGGCATAAACAAGTGCCAAACTTTTCATAAATATTGTTTCTAAAAAACCCGCTATTTGTTTTGACAACGGGAATTATTTTTAAATCAATTATTGCAATTTCTGTGTTTGGAATTTGGTAAAATAGATGACATATTTGGAATCAGAAGGTCCAAATTATGTAATCAAGACTCTTGTTTTTTGACATTATGAATAGTAACGACGGTAATTATCTTTAATTATCTTAATTAATGAGTAATCGGGTAGTTAAGGATAATAAAATAGTATCATAATAATAAAAAACGATCACAAAATGTGTCATAAGGCTACTGGTTGTCTCATGGCCGACTATGGGATGCCTTGTTCCAAACTTGGGGGCCCCATGGAATCACTTTTGTGAGAAAGTGACTTTTTATCTTTTTATTTTTTTAAAGAATGTTAAATGTAACAAAGAATGTATCACCTAAGTAAAATATTTTTAATGTTGTCTACATAAATGATCTTTTTGACTATAAATATTCATTGGAAAGCTAAAAATATTTCCTACATCATAGTATTTTTTTTATAATTTTTAGACATTAAATAAATTAAATTATTTATGACATCATGATGATGCGGCGATGACCTCATTATTTAACGATTTAAATAAAATGGAAAGATAATGTAAAATCTAAGACCTACACATGTCCAAAACCTATTGGATGGATGGATTTCGAACCCTTATCACCTTATCCTCTAAACACATCAATGTGGGACCATTAAAATCCGAAACTCATTTGAACATAAAGTTACATTTTATACCTTTCCAAGAGTGCCCCTCCTCTCCTCTTATAAAAGGCCCCCACCTCTACCTCTTTACCCACACTTCCAAAGCCTTTGGCTCGGCCAACCCCTGCCCATTTTGTCTCTCCACATCTCTATCTTACTCCTTGAAGCCTCACTTTGGGAAGAAGTTTTCCCAAGGAAGCCTTTGAGCTCAAACCAAAGGGAGTTACCCGATTTTAAGGTAATGTCTTCTTTTGAGTCCTTTTGTTTTATTTTGCTTCTCCAACCCCCTAAACTCTTTTTATTATTTTCTTTTGTAACAACTCCAGTATATTCATTATACTATGATGTTTTTATAAGATGTATTCGAGCTACACTTGCACACACCTACATCTAATGGTTAAAGAACATACTGTTTCTGTGGATGGCGAATTTCTGCCTCCCGAAACGATGATTGTTCAACATTCTTTTAACATCTTCAAAGGTGGCCATTAAGATGACACTATATTTATATATGATATATAATATGTTTATGTTTTCCTTAATCTTCTGTATTTTTCATTTTGAGCATACCTTTATGGATTCCATTATGGGTAAACACGATAATTTCATTTTAGGAAGTGCGGACTACTGCCCCCTCAAAGTGATTTGATTCGTTAATGTCATATGTGGTACGTATAAAGGATGGATTTAAAGTTATTATATATGATGTTATACTGTAATTATAATATACCTCTATATCATTATTATTTCTTCTCATTAAAGTATGAGATAGAAATGAAAGTAGTGTTCATGCGTACGTACGGCTTACCGTCTCCATGAACGGTGCATTTCATTTCTTATTCTCAAATGTAATGTACTATTATAAGTACATATATATAATGGATATATATGATGTATGTTACATCTAAATGATTAATATAATTCTGGAATTAAAATATACATACCTCTCATTTAGTTTTAATTCCATTAATATGACATAGAAATGAAAGTACCGTTCATGCGTACGTACGGCTTACCGTCTCCATGAACGGTGCATTTCATTTCTTACCTCTAAATGATTATGTAATATTATAAATGCATTTATATACTGGATATATATGATATATATGATATCTACATCATGAGTATAACTCTGGATATAATGGATACATGAACAACTTGTAATTATAAAGAGCATATTTTTTACTCAAGTACCAATGATCGTTAAAACGACCGTTAATAACTTAAATAATTACATAGTGTTCATGAAATGGTAATAAGTGATATAAAAGGAATAATGAACTTGAAAAATGTTCTTAAGAAAGTAGAAATTAACTCAAGTTTATTATTCAGGACGTTAAAGAACGATCGAGTCAAGTCGGACCTGAGGTAAGGGACTTCATCTCAATCTCCTTTCATTGAGGCATATTTCATTTTATACACAACTATCTTTTATACGGTGTATAAACCCCTTTGACTTTTACTTTTATACAAAAGGAATCTTTTTCTACGAATCGTTTTACTAAACGATAAAAAGGAATGTTTCTTTTAACGTACGCGGTGACAATGACCTTTTCCGCCGTCGCGAGTATTATTTGGTCTTTGGCTTCCTCAACAAGCCGTGATGTTTTTTAAAATGAAATAAATACCATATACTCTTTTATGTATTTTGGTACTAAAAATGGTTTTTATAATGGATTTTTTATGTCAATATATTTGAGTGATATATTGTGATCAAAGTGTGGAAATGTTTTCTTTCCATTATGTTTGTTTTATGTCTTATGGTTTTATAATGGTACTTGGACATTTGACGGGTGGTTACATGATAAACCATATGACGGGTGGTGCTGTGAATACCAGGACGGGTGGTTACGTTATAACCTCCAATGCATTGGGTATGGAAGTCGGCCGTATGGCTATTCCATTAAGTGATATGTGTGGAAGTCGATCGTATGGTTATTCCACTTAAGTATGTTTATGTCCCAAGTTACCTTTATATGTTATGTGTTCTTTATATGGGTTTTTTGGTAATCCTTTGGTTACAAAAGGGTAAGTAATGATATTTTATTCAGTGAAGAGTTTTTACTAGTTCATAAAGGTGAAGGTATTACTTTGATAAAGTATACATGGTTTACTTGATGTTTGAAAAACTAATAGTTTTCATTATTTGTGTATCCCTTACTGAACTTTTTATGCTCACCCTAAGTTTTTTTGAAATTTTTTTCACAGGACTTAATGTGGAATAGGATCAAGGATGGGATCAAGGGAAATTCATGCTATCTAAAACATGGAACTAGACATGTTTCTTTTTAAGAGTTTTTATTTTATGGAAACTTAGTCTACTTTGTAATCTTTTGAGATGTAACAGTTATGTCCTAATTCTCTAAAACTCTAAACCTGAAAAGATCCTCAATGTGAATTATTCATTTAATTCAATATTAAGAGATGTTTAAGGCTGGGGCCTTATAGCATAGTTATAGGTTGCTTGTCGGGGTGGCCTACTGTGATTCTTTATCACCCCTGCATGTGCACCTCGGTGTACGTGTAGACCTTATGTTTTCTTTTCAAGTTGAGCATGAGTTGCATGGTGGATAGGACTGAGGCCCAGTGTTGAATTATCGATCGGAGCTACTCGAGTGGTTCTACTGATCGGGCTGCTGTAGTTCGACAGTGTCTGGAGATCAGATACGTGGGATGGCTCGGAGTTAGTAGTAGAGCCCTGTACTTTTACTTTCTATTTCTTTTGTACTTGTATCTATATGGTCGTCCCAGTGGGTGACCTATGTTGTATTGTATTGTATAGTTGTTCGGGCTTTTACAGTATTTTACTATTACAACTTGTTTTATTTCAGATGTTTATTGCTTCTTCACTCTATTTACTTTTTAATGTGTATGATACTTAGTTATTTCTGATGTTTTATTACTCTGGTATGAAGGCATAGTCTCCCCACTATCACACCCTAGGCCTTCACTGTTATTCGGCAGCCTCTGGCGTACGGGGAGGTGCGCTTGAGGCCTTGTGGCGAACCGGATCGGAGCCCGGGTTTAGTGGATTCTAGGTCAGAACATTACAAGTGGTATCAGAGCAGTTTCTTTTCCTAGTGTTTACTATTTGGGATATGGTAGACAGGAGTATTAGGAAAGTGTCGAAACCTGTAATGGATATCAGACTGGTGCATCGAGAACACTTGTTCCGGTTTCCAGGGTTTGGGATTTTTGTTCTGATGTTGCGATGTTATAGTCGTATATGATTTTCACCTTAATCAACGCACATGTTGTGTGGGTGTTTTGATTTACTATGGATCTCTGGCTCTTGGCCATCGGTAAGAGGCCAAAGATGGATTTTGACTCTTGGTTGGAAAAGGAAAGAGGCGTTTCATGCATCATACTAGGCACATAGGATTCACAGTATATAGGCCTGCTAGTGTGTGTTTTTACTAATGACTAAGACCTTTGGGTCCACTTTCTAATGCAGAAATGCCGGTAGTTGCAGCGACAGAAAAAACGAAAAAACTGAAGAGTAAAAGGGAAAAAATGAGAACTAGAACACAAGGATTTACGTTGTTCAGGAATAATCCTTGCGTCCACGGAGAGGTATAATATTCACCATATGTCGGGAGCACAATTACAGAGTTTTTTTTCAGTAAGAAACTCTAGCCCGAAATGGGCTACAAATGGAGAAGATGATCCACTATGTTGCGGGCCGGTACGCAGTACGGGCCACAAGCATTCGACCCAAGTGGATCGGGCTACACCAATCCAATAATATCCCACTTGGAGCCTGATCCACTACGCTGCAATGCTTCGATGCCACTGACTAAGACAACTTACTTAATCTGAGTTCTTCCTCTTCTTCACTCACCAATGTGTGTGCTTTCCATTCACAGCTTCAATTTCAACCTGACAATTCATGAATTACAAATTGTTTTCCTCCTATGCTCCCATTGTGTCCTCCCTTATTATGCCTCTCATCCTCTGTTCATCAGTGGAGAGCAACAGAGGCACAGCGGTGCCTCAACTTCTGTATTACCATGGGCTTCGTCAACATGTCTTTCATATTATTGGTTCCACAAATCTTCTACAATGTCAGCAACACATCCTATATCAAACCTCTAATGAAATGGTACTTTAACTGAATGTGATTCATCCGGGCATGAAACACTGGGTTCTTTTCAAGATGTATAGAACTCTGAATATCACAGTGCAATACATTCTCCTCTCGCTTTCTTCCCAATTAATCCAAGAAGTACTTCGGCCAAACCATCTCCTTCCCAGCTCTTGTTACAGCAATATATTTTGCCTTTGTGGTGAATAAATCCACCACCTTCTGCAATTGTGATATCCAACTTACCGAAGTTCCCCTACAGGTAAATACATAACTTGTGGTACTCATCTTGTTGTCAACGTCACCTCCGAGGTCAACATCCACATACCCCTATAATGAATTTCCTTTGCCAAAACACAAAGATATCTCTTTGTTGCCCTTCAAATACCTCAGTATCCACTTCACAGCTTCCCAATGTTTCTTTCCAAGGTTATTCATATACCTGCTCACAACTCCCACTGCATGAGCAAAGTTGGGTCGAGTGAAAACAATGGCATACATCATACTTCCAACAGCTGATGCGTATGGAACATTTTCCATGTACTCAACCACTTCTATCGTCTTCGGTGATTGCTCCATTAAGAGTTTGAAATGGCCCTCCGGGGGAATAGAGACTGTCTTTGCTTCCAGCATACTGAATCTTCTCAGAACCTTCCCAATGTAATCATCTTGTGATAACATCAACGTTCCAGTTGTGCGGTCTCTCTTGATCTTCATCCCCAGAATCTTGTCAGCTTCTCCAAGATCTTTTATCTCAAACTCCTCATCCAACTGCCCTTTTAACTCATTAATCCTATGCATACATGATCCTAAAATGATCATTTCATCCACATATAGAAGCAATATAATATATTCATCACCAAAGGATTTTATATATCCACATTGATTCATGCCACATCGTTTGTATGCATTTTTAGTCATGAATGCATCAAACTTTTGGTTCCACTGTCTGGGTTCCTGCTTCAACCCATACAAGCTCTTATGGAGTTTGCATACCAGGTCTTCCTTTCCAGACTCTACATATCCCTATGGCTGCTGCATTTAGATGTCCTCCTCCAAATATCCATGAAAGAAAGCGGTCTTAACATCAAGTTTCTCAAGGTACAAGTCTTCTGACGCCACAATGCTGAGAACCACTTGGGTGGTGGTAAGCTTCACTACAGGCAAAAAAATTTAATGAAGTCCACACCTTCCTTCTGTTGAAAGCCTTTCACTACTAGTCTTGCCTTGTACCTCCTATTTCCATCATTTTCTTCCTTGACTTGGTAGACCCACTTGTTCTGAAATGCTTTATTTCATGTTGGAAGAGGTTTCAACCCCCAAGTGTTGTTATCATGCAATGAGGAAATCTCCTCCTTCATAGCCAGCTCCCACTTGCTTGAATCCTACAGCTGCATTGCCTCTTTAAAGCAATATGGTTCTCTACCGTTGGTCAATAACAGATAATGTAAGGATGGTGAATACCTCTACATGGTCCTTCTCACCCTTGTAGATCTCCTCAACTCCACCGGAGTAGTATGTTCCACCGATTCTAATGTCTCATGATCAGGTACACCTTCAAGCTCCACTTTCTCTTTGCACTTTGATTCAATGTTCCAATTTTCATCTTCAGCTACATGGAGATCTTTGTACATGAAACCTTCATTGAATTTTACATTCTGGCTCCTGATGATCATCTTGTTGAGATCATCCCAAAAGAAATAACCAAACTCCTCAGCACCATAACCAATAAAGAAACATCTTTTGGACTTCGCATCAAGATTGTCCCTTACAGCAGCATCAACATGTACATATGCCAAACAACCAAAGACTCGTAAATATGAGAGTCTCACCTTCTTACCAGACCAGAGATCCTCAGGTAGACGTTCTTCCATTGGCACAGATGGACTCTTGTTGATAAGATATGCTTCCATGTTCACTGCATCAACCAAGAAGGTTTTGGGCAACCCTGAGTGTAGCCTCATACTTCTGGAACGTTCATTCAACGTCTTATTCATCCTCTCTGCCATAACATTCTGTTGTGATATACCTGGAATTGTCTTCTCCCGCCGAATTCCATTATCAAAATAAAATTCTTTGAACTCATTGATGTCATACTCTCCATCGTTGCCTGGCCTCAAATATTTTATTTTTTCTCCTGACTCATTTTCCACCATGAACTTCCACTTCCGAAACATCTTAAACACATCAGATTTACTTTTCAGAAAGTAAACTCATACCTTCCTTGTTGAGTCATCGATGAATGTCACATATTATTGTGACCCTCTAAGGGAATGTACTGGTGAAGGCCCCCAAACATCAGTGTGCACCAGGTCTAGCTTCCAATCCTTCGGTGTTATGCCTCCTTTTGAAAAAGATACCTTCTTCTGCTTTCTGAAGATACAATCTTCACATAGGCCAACATTCACTGACTTCAACTCTGGTAGCAACCCTTTTGTTGTCAGCACCTTCATCCCCTTTTCAATCAGGTGGCCTAGCTTGTAGTGCCACTATTGTGAATCTCTAATAGCTTTCAATGATATAGTCATGTCTATGCAAGTTTTTGTCATATTGTATAGGGTACCATTCTTTGATCCCTGAGCTATGACCATAGCTCCTTAGGTGATCTTCCATGCACCACCAGTGAATGTGGTATTCAACCCTACATTATCATGTTGTCCAACAGAAATATGATTTCTTCTCAAACCAGGGATATACCTCACATTTTCCAGAACCAACAGACTCCCACTATTTTTCTTGATCTGTGCATCTCCTTTCCCCACAATCTGTGCATCTCCTTTCCCCACAATCTGCAAGGGTTCATCATCAGCAAGATGTACCTTACCAAAATTTCTAGAAACGCAATTTTTCAGAAATCCCTTCTCCGATGTAGAATGGAAAGATGCCCCAGAGTCTAAAATCCAAGACTCTATTGGGCTATCCATGCTCAACAGCAGCATGTCATCAGTTCCTTCAGTTGTTGTGTTTGCTCTACTGGTTTCAGGTCCCTTCAGTTTATCTCTACACTCCTTCTTGACGTGTCCTTTCTTCCCGCATGTCCAACAGGTAGGACCATCCCCCTTTGCCTTGTCTTGACTTTTCCCTGTTGACTTTGATCGCCCTCTATGATTTTCACGTTGTGGGTACCTTCCTCTTCCTTCAATGTTTAGAGCAGAACCAGATAATCTGCCTGATTCTCTTCTTCATATATCCTCATTGAGGATCAGGTCTCATACATCTTTCAGAGCCAGTTTGGTATTCCCTGAAGTACTAATCACAACTATTACAGTTGCTTCCCAACTGTCAGGTAAAGAAGATAGTAAGACTAGCGCACATACCTCATCGCCAAGACCAATTTTTACCAATGTCAGCTGACTTATGATGGTGTTGAATTCATTGATCTGGTCTGCAACAATTCTCCCTTCAACCATTTTCAGGTTGAATAATTGTCACATCAAGTGCACCTTTTTTGTCGCAGAAGGCTTCTTGTACATATTCGCGAGAGCTTTCATCAGATCAATCGTCTTCTTCTCCTCTCTAATGTTGAACGCCAAGTTTTTTGCCAACATAAGGTGCACAATGCCCCGAACCTTCCGATCTAGTAGCTCTCACTTCGACTGCTCCATATTTGTTGGCTTCAGACCCAAAAGCAGCAAGTGAATCTTTTTTTGATAAAGATAATCCTTGATCTTCATCCTTTAGAAACTAAAGTCAGTTCCATCGAAGTGATCGATCTTCACCTTACCTTCATCCATAGCCATCGTTGTAGACTCTAGAACTCAACCTTCGATATCAGTTGATGCGGAAATACCGGGAGTTGTAGTGACATAAAAGGCGAAAAAACATAAGAGTAAAAGAGAAAAATGAGAATGAGAACACAAGTATTTATGTGGTTCGGGAATAATCTCTACATCCATGAAGAGGCAGAATATTCACTATATGTAAGGAGCACAATTACAGAGTTTTTTTCAGTAAGAAACCCTAGCCCAAAATGGGCTACAAATGGAGAAGATGATCCACTACGTTGTGGGTCGATGCGCAGTATGGTCCATAAGAATTCGGCCCAACCAGATCTGGCTACACTAATCCAGCACTTACAAATACTTTTACTCTAATGGTAGGTAATGTGGATCTATGTTGAGGCATTTTTGTTGAGAGGCTGACGACTCCGACCTCATGCACCTCCTGTGTAGTGACCCTAGTAGGTCAATATGGCACATGTTTCCTTTCTGTTTAAACCCTTGTTGGGTGTTGCTTCTCAGGTCTGTGGTTAACTAGTTGGATTGTTGAGTAGGATGCTGATAGGTACCAAGGCTTTTCTTATGAACTGGACCTCCTTGGGGTATTTTCGTATACGGATACTCGATGAGTGTCAGTTCAGTTTCTCTTCCTCGTTGGTTGTGACCTCCAAGGAGCAGTTCCTTCTGAGTATTCTTGGAGAGGATTAAAGCCCTTATAAGCCATGTTTTTTAGCTTTGATCCTTGTTGGTTGTTGTGATCTTTACCTTCTTTTCAGAGGTTTGGATCTTTTGGGCTAAGTGGTTAGAACTTGTGACCCAGTTGTGGGGATTTTTTCTATAGGTCTGGGTGGAAGACCTAAAGACCCATGGTTTTGACTCAAACCCTTGAAGGTCGACGTCTGTTTTGTTCTAGGGCAGCCTGCTTGGGAGGTTGGCCCATGATTTCCAATGCCTTTTTGGTGGGGAAATTTGTTTTACGCTCATTTTGTGATTGAGGCATGGTAGGTGCTCAAGTTTGCGTTATAGGAATGTTGATGCCTTCAGCTTTTGATCAAGGCACCACGAGTGCTTGCTTTTCGAGACTGGATTCGACAGGAAAGACTATTCGGGTCCCTGGCCTGGTCGACCAATGTTTCCATTGTTGCTAATGTAGTCAAAGCGTGGGTAGATACTCGTGACCGGAACGACGTCGTGTGTATGGGTCGGGTGTTTAGGATACAGGTTGTTTGTTCGTGGTATCGTTTGATTCTAAATTGGTGAGTGGTTGGGTGCGAGCTGAGTACTGATGTTTTAAGACTTGACGTGGGTTTGGACCCCAAAAGTTGTGTTGGAATGTCCCTCTGTGGTAGAGGTGACATTGCGGAATAAATCGGGTACCGTAATACGGTTGACCTATGGATGAATCCTGGTCAGGTTTTGACATGATTGTGAGCGTGGATCGGAGGGAGCTATACATTCCCTTTTGTAGAATCTTAGTGTACTCCTGTTTAGAGATGATCATGTGTAATCTTGATTCATCTTGAGTATGCTAAGAGAGATTTGACCCTACGCTGAGCTCCTTTTTCTTTTTGTCTAAATGTTCTTCCCTGTTTTGGAAGAGGGAATCTGTTGTGGTTGTGCTCTAGGAGCGGTGTAAGGCAAGCCATATGGTGGGGAGTGCACCATTGGTCGTTTGAAGGTGGTTTTCCTTGTTTCGATTAAACTTCAGTGTTTGTCGTGAGCTTTTGAACTCGTAGTTTTCTTTTGAGACGATGATAGGGGTATTCCTATGGTGGGGAGTACCAGATCGGTCGCAGTTAAATGTCTTCCATGTAGAAGGAAGTTGTTAATGCTATATAACTGGTCATTGGACAGTCTAGATAGCTTGGTTGTGCATATGATCGAGTTGGGAGCATGGATGTTGGTCCTTTCATCGGGGTTCTTGTGGACGAAAAGGTCTATAGTGGGGAGTTTGCAAGGACCTGTGTTTTTCCGGACTACAGTTTTGAGCAGAAATTTCAATTTTTGTTGTTGGATGCTCATAAGGGGTAAAATGGTCGTTTCCCCTACCATTTGACCTCAGATAATTTTTATGAACACTCTATTGGTCTCGGAATAGGGTTTTTACCCTAGGACGGGGGTTTGGTGGAAATCTGAACTGTTCGAATTTTAGCGGAATATTTAATATTTAATATTATTAAATTAAATATTAAATTATTCACACAAGATAGTTTGGAGATAAATTTTAAATGGAACATCGTATTGAGATTCCATTTGTGATGTTGAGTCCGGAATGGAGAGTTTAGCCTAGGTGAGGCATAAAATCGAGTCGGGCATCAGGGGCCGGCTCGGGCCCCTTTTTCTTTTCTTTCCTTTTCTTTTCTTCTTTCTTTTCTCTTCTTTCCTCCTCCTTCTTGCACACACCTCCAGTGTGCTCCTCCTTAGAAATGTCCTATGAGAGAAATAATAGATGGATAAAAATTGATAGAGGGGAGGGATGTTTGGTACCATTGTGAAACCCTCGACGCGTTGATTCGACATATGGCATCCATGAACGGTGAAATCAAACAAAGCTTTGATGGTTTCTGCCCAAAGGTAGGCCCGTTTACATTTTCGCTATAGATCCCCTTTAAACGTGTTTTTTTAAGTTCTTAAAGCCTTATATTGCTTGCTTGTGGCCTCTTGAGTCTCAATCTGTTGTTTTGGGGGTGAAAATGGGGGTTTCGAGCGATCTGAGGGATTTCCCGTTGGGAAACCTAGGTTACACGATGTGTGTTCCAGGGGAACACACCATATGTTCTTCCCATTCGAGGAAGAAGAATTTTTCTAGAGTACACTCCATGTAATTTGAGTACATGTCGTGTGGTGGCATGGTCGTGTGTCCAACCCTGTGAGAAAGAACACATGTTTTTGTTTTTAAACAGTACATGTCGTGTACTTTGAAGTACACGCTGTGTACTTTTACACAGGTAGACCCCATGTGTTCTGGCCATGTATATGTACACAGTCAGGGGGTGGATAAGAGTACACGTCGTGTACTCTGAAGTACACGCCATGTACTTTTTCCAGCTTAGTAGTTTGGAGTATTTTTTTCTCTGTAAGTCAGAATTGGGCATGTGAGTAGTCCATTCTGAGAATTTTTTCACGTAGATCGCAATGTTGGAATCCTATTGACATTTAAGGGTCATTTAAATTTTTTTTTGGGGTTTCTATCTAAATTCATAGGTTCTTCCTCTGGTTATCGAGTTCAGTTGTCACCTGAGAGTAAGACTTGGGGTGGATGATAGGTTGGGTGTTCGTACCAACCTAGTTGAGACCTTTGATTTGAGATGAGCTATGAGTTATCTCTCATGACCTATGATTTTGAGGATGTTCCCCTTGTGGGGTGTTCCCCTTGTGGGGTGTTCCCCTTGTGGGGTGTTCCCCTTGTGGGGTGTTCCCCTCTGGCCTATGAGGTCGTGAGACCAGATGCTTCTAAGGATCCCCTGAGGGATGTCTTTGCTTATGTGCTGACCTAGGGAGTCTCTTGTAGGATCTCTCTCCAGTTTTCCTTTGAGCGGATCCCTATTATAGAATGTCTCTGTTGTTCTTCATTCAAGGATCATGTGTAGGATTCCTCCCTTACTCTTCGCTAAGGATCCCGTGTAGGATGCCTTCGCTTGTGTTTACCTGGAGGATCCTGAGTAGGATGCCTCCTCAGTGTTTGACTTGAGGGGCCCAGTGGGTGCCCTTGGTTTGACCAACCATGAGTTGTTACGTCGGGTTTGGGTAGAGATGGTGTCCGGGTGTCACCTAGAACTCGTGCCGAACTTATAAGCCCATGGGGCTGTGGATGTAGTGTTGGGTTGGTCGTTCGGACCACCCTCACTCATTTTTTTATATCTGACTTGGTTTTGCTGATGCGGAAGTGTTTACAAGAGGTGATTACTGGTTGGTGGTTGCTGAGCTTGGCGCGAGGTGTCTTTCTTGTTTGTTGGGATGCCCGGACGTGCTCTCATGGGATCTGTCTTCTGAGTCATGTTATTTCTGATATTTATTATACCAATAGGTACTACCTGGGACTTGGATGTTGAGCCTGAATCTGTATATATCGTGATATATATATTTTTTGTTGGGATAACAAGAAGTGTTTCCTGGTATCCGGTTGTTGAGCTTTACTTGATGTTATATAATGGGGATGATTACGCTCTCCTCGACCTTTGACCGGAATGATTCCGCTCTTCCAGATCAATTACGAGATTCCAGGGGTGTAGCATTACGAATCATCGGAGGGTTCTCTCTTTATACGGGCATGGAGAACCAAGACTCGTGGTAGATTATGCACTCCTGAGTGGTGGGGATGATTATGCTCTCCTCGGCCTTTGATCGAAATGATTCTTCTCTTTCGATCAATTACGAGACTCTGGGGGTATAACATGGTGGAAAACTAGAGAGTTATCTCTTTATAGATCACCTAAGGGTACGCCCCTTAGGAATCATCCGAGTTCCAAATGTCTTGACCACCTATGGACCGAGACCTGGGGCTCAGACATTGGACTGGACTCACAGGCCTGAGCAGCATGGCGACTGACTCAGTAACCTTTTACAGGATTTCCGAACGTGATTCCTGAAATCTTTCTTTACAGGTGGGGATGATTACGCTCTCCTCGACCTATGATCGGAATGATTACGCTCTTCTGGATCCATCAGGATTGACTGTCGATATACGGTATCCTTCTTTACAAGATTGACTGTCAGTATACAGTATCCTTGTTCAGTGATTGGAGCCGAGTACGAGTGATCCTAGGTGTAGGACGAGCATCCCCCTGTGGTGACATAGCTTGCTCAGTGATATAATTCCATCATTGGCTGAAGCAGGTACATGTTGATCAGGATTACGGACCCAAGGATCGACTACTGATTTGGTTTCTTGTTGTTTGATTCACATACTCATGAATATTCATATTTATGTATATATGTATAGGTATGGGACTATACATGTATGTGTATATAGATATGGACATCCATGGTGGAACTTGCCTAGTTGATAGGGATTTCGGGCCCTGAGTTCGACTATGGTTTCGCGTTTGGTTTTTACTACCTTTTGGTTGTGTTTCAGCTTGGATGAGCACGTTGCTTTTGCATACACTTTAGCAGCATAGTTATAGGTTTCTTGTTGGGGTTTCCTACTAAGATTCTTTCTCACTCCTACACATGCACCTCGGTGTACATGTAGACCTTATGTCTGCTTTTCAGGATAAACACGAGTTGCATAGTGGATAGTGATGGGGCCCGGTGTTGCATGATCGAGTGGTTATACTGATCAGGATGTTGTAGTTCAATAGTGTCTGAAAATCGAATATGTGGGTTGGCTCGAAGTTAGTAGTAGAGCCATATACTTTTACTTTCAGTTTCTTTTGTACTTGTATCTATATGGTCAGCTCAGTGGGTGACCTATGTTGTATTGTATTGCATAGTTGTTTGGGCTTTTACAGCATTTTACTATTACAGCTTGTTCTATTTCAGTTGTTTATTACTTTCGCACTCTGTTTACTTTTCGATGTGTATGATACTTAGTTATTTCCATTGTTTGCTTACTCTGGTATAAGGGCATAGTCTCCCCACTATCACACCCTAGGCCCTTGATGCTAGTCGGTAGCCTCTAGCGTACAGAGAGGCACGCTTGAGGCCTTGTGGCGAATCGGCTCAGAGCACCGGTTTAGTAGCTTCCGGGTCAGGATGTTACAACCGCAAAGGTAAGTGAAGCTTGTTTTCAGTGTTCTGCCATTTGAGAGGTTTCCACGCCAAAGAGAAGAAGATATGCCGCATCACCACTTGGGTTTTGTGGATTTAGAGAATGTTTCACTGTGGAGGTAATGGCTACATTGTAGTAGCCATGCGTGTATACAGGAGCAGATTTCATGGGAATCCCTAACTATTAGCAAATGCATGATAGTGTGCAGTTATTCTTAAATGGAAGGTAAACCACATTTGATGGTGGTTTTATGATCATGATTCATAAAGATTTAAAAGATTGAAGATCGCGATTATGGTGCTATGAAAATATAGTTTTCCATATCTTATGGAAATACATGCAGGCAGATGACGATATTCTCAGGGGCAGTTATCATGGGAATTCATATCCTCCCCATATGATAATATTCAGCCCATGACACATGGAGAATTTAAGAGATATTTATGACTCTTAAAATTACAGTGGAGCGTGTTGTATTTTCCATATTTACATATCTGGAAATACATGTTGTGGAGATGGAGATACTCTCGGGCAATTAAATCTTTCAGATATGGAAATATTCTATATAGTTACAACCCGAGACACATGGGACACTTGGTATGATCCTAGGTAAGAGGATATTCAACCCCAACCATTGGATTGAATGGAGAAAGAGGAATTCTCTATAAAACTGCATGTAACAGTTCTAGAGAAACTGAGATCTGAATTGAGAGCTTTTTGAAAATCTGATTTTTAGAGGAAGAAGAGGGTGTTATTCCGGACAAGGGGTTGGAAGCTTGTTGAATTGGCATCATTGAAGATCTTGCTAAAGTTAAATAAGGTGTTTGATGTGCCTTCAACAAAGTGAGTTTGTTCTAGGGAAGGGGGTCCCAAAATTATTCTGAAAAGAAGAATCATTGGTATCCAGTGAAGGATTTTCCAAAGGAGGAGGAATTCAATTATTGTGCCTACAGGAAAGTGAAGTTATTCTAAAGATATTCTGGAAAGTAAAGGAAGTGTCGTATCAAGGTGTTTTCACATAAGTGAAGGAGCATCCCATAAAGGACTTCAACATAGCATTCATTTGTACCTGAGGATGCAATCCATGCAAGTGATGTTGGAGAAGGGACCTACATATCCAACTATGTAAAGATGATCCTTTCCACCGGCAGTGAGCCAACGAAGAAACATTTGAGGGAGTGACCCTGGGGAAGCAATGAGTTGCGCCTAAACTTTTAAGGCAATAATTATGGGCATAGGAGTGACCTAGCCCGAACCTTTGTAATCAATGAGCTTCATGGTGATTTTGGTGAATAATACAACGTTGATGCATGCTCCGTGGACATAACCAAGTGAGAATCAACTAAGTAAATATTCAGGTCCATATTTAATTTATGCATGCACAAAAAAACAGATCAAGAAACCTTTAGAATATCGGTTTAAAGAGAATAACAAAGTGAATCTCAAGGGTGAGAGGTCAAGATACTTTTGGGAAAGTGAGACATTTAAGGTTCAAGTGTTTTAATTGTTAAAGACATTGCATGCCCTAATTCACCCCCAGGTAATCTCACTCTAAGTCCCTTGTTTATTCCCAAAAAATGGTATCAAAGGGATAGATTCAATTTTTGATTTGTTATTGCTCAGACTTAAGTCTGAAGTTGTGTTAAAGAAGACATCCACAGTGAAGGCTCGTTTCTTTGATAGAAAGAATTTCAAAGCATGACAAAAGGAGATCATTTGATTCATGGAAGTTTCTCTTGGAGTTTCTCGAGGAGTGTTAGAAGATGGAATTGTTCTGTTGAGCAGACCAGCAATTATCTTTGAGATGGATCAAAAGAAAATTTTAATCGATACTTCAGTCAATGAGGCGTTAAAGGAGGCTCTCGAGGAAGAATTGTTCAAAAGGGAGAATTATTAAACGTTCTCCAAAGACATGTAGATGCAATTAGAAGAATTTTTTGGCAAAAAAGAAAGGCCAGGTGAGAAGTGCCTTACGACAAAAGGCAAGAAGAAGAAGAGCAAAAAAAGTCATCCTAGAAGTTGTGTTCTCCTGTCGAGGCAAAAAATCTAAACCTGATAATTCTGATTATAACCCTCATGTAGAGAAAGAATGTGAAATTCTAGACTCACTCTTGGAGTTGATAAGGAGATATGATTTTGGAGATGAAATGGAAACAACAGCAAGTTTCTATTCTAAGGAATACTCATGCAATGAAAACAAGGATTATTGGAGTATCATGCATGGAGTATACTACTCAATGATTGAAGATTTATCCTTGGAAAATAAGATATTAAAGGATAAAGAAGTGGTCTTGAATTTCAGCATGTATAAAATGGGAATGAAGATGAAAGAACAAAGTGATACGCTTGAAGAGCTTTCCCAAGATATCAGAAAACAAATGGCCACAAAAAAAATTAAAAGGCAAGTGCTCTTTCACTGAGATCACAATCTGAAGAAAGAAAATAGGCTTTCAGATATGTCGGCTCAGAGTTGAAGAAGTTAGCTACAAAACTGAAAGAAAGGGATGAGAAGATAAGAGACCTTGAGGAGAAGATGAACACCTCTAAAGAGAAGATGAAGATCCCACTAAAAGCTACCTCAACTTGTGCAGCAACGAAGATGAATCTAGATCTAAAATCTAGAAGTAACGTGTTGTTCCATGTAAAATCTGGAATTGTAGTTCCACAAAAGATAGAAGCGCCTAAGTTCTTTTATTGTGAAAGATTTGGGCACATCATGAGTAGATGTTTTGAAGCCAACAAGACCAATGATGATAGAAGAACTCCAGTATCAGCATCTCATTCAAGGAGAGACCAAATGAGGTGTGATTCTTATGGTAAATATTTCATTTGTTCTAACCTCAGTCATATGGAAATGTATTACAATTGGAGAAAAACATGGAGGGTAAAGAAGTCATACATAGACACTCCACTCCTATGACTTACAAGGAGATTGCTTATCCTGGAAAAAGACCTATTAAGATGGAAAATAGGTTCAATGTTTTGGAGAATGAAAATGAACCTCAACAAAGAGTGTATCAGGCACCAAAATCTGAGCACTCACAACAATTCCCTTGGAGGAAAAGAAGAAAATTTTGGAAGCAAAAACAAGAGATTGTTCCGACTGTGAAGAATGTTGAAGAGAATGTGAAGGTAACTCTTCTAAGGAAGACATATTCCAAGATGGCACTTTCGATCATCAAGAAAGAGGTTTTCCAAAGTGGTTCTTCACAAACAACTAAGAGTAAAAAGAAGAAGATGCAATGGAGAAGAATGTCCCAGGTGAGATCTGCCGGTGATGCAACCCAAGAAACTACTTGCTCAAGTGTGACCGATTCCACATTTGTGGAAAATCCCAAGCCAAAAAAGGATGACAATGTTCAAATTCATGAAGAGAAGTGCGTAGAAGGTATCATATAAAGGAGATCCTTTGGCAAGAGGTTGAATTGTCTGGTTACAAGTGATGATTAAGAACACAGAGAGGTAATTTCATTTCTTTTCCAAACTCCAAAAAAGGGAAAAGGAAAGGTGGATGGTGGATGGTGGTGGGTTAATTCATCTTGACCATCCCTATTCCTCAACTTGAGGGACTTCAAGGTACCCCTCTCCTCATATGCTTTATTGTGTCTTGTGAAGAGGTGCAGAATTAAGGGGGAGATACGATCCATGTGGTGATTGTACTTGAAAATCACATGAATGGTTGTGTTAGAGAAGCACAAGTGGATGGAGTTGAATGCAACTCTGAATGAGCAAAAATGTGAATGCAGATGGTATGTTTGTAGAGAATTTCCATGCTACAATTACATGGAAAGAAGGTCTGGATGGTGTTCAACAAAGTTGGTATCGGGTTGCATGTTTGAATCAGACGTCAAAAAGGGAGAAGATGATTGGGAAACAGCAGTAGCCACAAAAATGAATTTTATATTCATATATTTGTTCTTCTAACAAGTGGGTTTGTGTTTGGTATCATCTGATGCTTTAAGGATATCAAAAATCTCAAGAGACAAAGTCTGGGGGGGTGTTGAACATCAAAGGCTATTAAGACTTAACAGAAGTTTCTGAAGCCTGTGAAGAGCTGAAAGGCAAGAATTTCAAATGATATCATTTGTTCAAATTGAACCACTCTTGCAAGAAGTGGTTTCAAATGTTTATCAAGTAGTGTCAATTATTTCATCGTGTGGTATGTTTCTCGCAACCAAGTACTTTAATATTATGTACATTGTTATCAAAGGTGCGCACCTCGGTGCACCTTGGCGTGAGGCACAGCGAGGCGCACCTGGTGCACCTCACCGAGGCGCGCCAAATGTGTGTGCCTTGTGTGCCAACCCAAGAGGTGCTACAGCGCCATGCGTGGTAAAGGTGCACTACTCGCTGCCAAAATCAGGGGGAACAGAGTAAGGAAATTGTGAGTACAGGGCGGCGGAAATCGAGGGTGAGTCGCAACCGGATGGAAATCGAGGGTGGCGGCAGAAATCGAGGGTCAGTCACAACCGGATGGAAATCGGGGGTGCAGTGCAGCAGTGAGGCGATCACGGAAATCATGGCTATAGAAAATCGGGGGTGCAGTGCAAGCGATCGTGGGGTGCAGTGCAAGCGATCGTGGAAATCATGGCTATAGGAAATTGTGGGATATTTTATCAAAAGTGAGCTAGTATAGCGTTAAATATAACATAACATTTAATTTATATTATTTTAATTGGATTTAAGTTTTTTAAAATTTACAATATTGTTGAAAATTGTATATATTTAATTATGTGCACATGCGCCTTAGTTGTGCCACGCGCCACATCCCCAAGAAGCCTTTGCGCCTTAGACAACACTGGTTATGTACTGATGGTTTGGTGTGAAGTGGTGGAGATCACAGGTTGTCTTTTTAAAGAGGAAAAGCCAAAGCTGCTCTGCATGTTTCTTGGTATTCATGAGTGACATGGACAACCTTGTTGTTGTCTATAAAAACTCTTGTTTCCTACACCGAGCTCTGGCTTGGTAGGCTTAGAGGATTTATGGACATCTCAAGTGCATAGTGATAAATTCACTCAGTGAATCTCTTGAAGAAATACAGTAGGAAAAGAGATTGACTTGTGTGACATCTGGTTTCAAAGGATTTGGCTAATCAACACGTGGTTGATACCAAAGAATGAAGTTGATTTGAAACAGGTGGAGAAGATATCCTCAAGGGGGAGTAAAGAAGATATCCCAAAGGGGGGTAAAGAAGATATCCCAAGGAGGGTTGAGCTTTCCTAGAATCTTTCTCTACATTAAGGGGGAGATTATGTGAAGATGATGTTCCCTCCAATTAGGAGGAGAAGGAAGAAAAGTGTATCCCAGCATTTGTAGAAAAAAAATTGGAAAGACACTTTGCATTCGAAAGGCCTTTTGTATTTCATTGACAGTAAGGGAGAGAAGAATATATCATTAAGGGGGAGAAGATACTTCCAAGGGTGCATTGAATAAGGGGGAGAAAAGGTATGTTGTGTATTGTCAACAAAATCCAAAGGGGGAGATTGTTACCAATCCCAAAGGATTGATGTTGGATTTGTTGACAACATATGTGATGACCAAGAATAAGATTGGTCAAGAAGGATGGTCAAGGTTGATGATCAAGATGTGTGTTGGCATCTCAATGAACCAAGTTGGATTTGTTGACAATAGCATTGTTGACAACACATGTTGAAGATGACGAAAGTGTTGACGAGATGCTTGGAGAAATATTATGGACTCATTAAGTCCATAAGACTTGTTTGGTGGTTCCCAAAGTGAGGACCAGGCTAAAGATGCTTGTAGAATTATTATGGACTCATTAAGTCCATAAGGATTGTCAAAAGAAGGCCAATGTGATGGAGAGCCAAGTGGAGATGTCCATAAGTGAAGTTCATTGTGTATAGGTACAGGTAGCATGGAAGCTTGAGTATGGGTAACTAGGCAATGTGTAAATGTAAACAGGCAACCTGCGTAAAGGTAGTCGCTTGCATAAGGGTACCTGCGTAAGGGTAAGCCATGGATCTCCGTTCGCGTAAGGGTATACCCAGTTTTCCTATACCTGCATAAGGGTAAGTCAAACCTTGCGTAGAGATAAGTCGCAAATCCTAAAGCTCGCGTAAGGGTAGTCGTGAGTTCTTATGCACTGCGTAAAGGTACATGGGAGCTTGCATAAAAGTAACTAAAGACTGCATAAGGGTATAGGTCAGGCTGTGTAAGGGCATCCAACATGCCCGCAAGTTCCACAACTCATGTAAGGGTAAGCACCTCGCGTAGGGTATATGTACAGCTGTGTAAGGGTACAGGTCAAGCTGTGTAAGGGTATCCAACCTGCGTAAGGGTAATCCGCGAGTTCCACCGCTCGCGTAAGGATAGTCGAGCCGCTCGCCTAAGGGTAGCACAGGCTAGCATAAGGGTACAAGCAACTCGCGTAAGGGTATATGGACTGTTGCATGCCCGATGCGCTGTAGTATATGAGATTACACCGCAGAAGCTGATGGTTACAGTGCAAAAGAACATGCCACAACATAGCCCGTGTGATGTTGAGATGTAGAGACTTTTTCACACGCTGCAGACACAGCTTGCACCGTGGAGATAATGGATATGCTACAAAGGTAAGTGAAGCTTGTTTTCGGAGTTCTACCATTTGAGAGGTGTCCATGTCGTAGAGAATAAGCAACACCGCAACATCACTTTGGTTTTTTGGATTTGGAGAATGTTGCACCGCGGAGGTAATGGCTACGCCGTAGTAGCCATGTGTGTATACAGGAGCAAATTTCGTGGGAATCCCCAACTATCAACAGATGCATGATAGTGTGTGGTTATTCTTAAATAGAGGGTCAATCACATTTGATGGTGGTTTTATGATCATGGGTCATAAAGAATTAAAGGTTGAATATCACAATTATGGTGCTGTTTAAATACAGTTTTCAATATTTTATGAAAATACATGTTGGCGGATAGGGATATTCTCGGGGGCAATTATCATTGGTATTCATATCCTTCCCATATGATAATATCCAACCCAAGACACAGAGAGAATTTAAGAGGCGTTTATGACTTAAAATTACAGTAGTGCACATTTGGTTTTCCATATTTATAGATATGGAAATACATGTTGTGGAGATGGAGAAACTCCCCAGCAGTTATATCTTTCAGATATGGAAATATTCCATGCAGTTGCAACCCGAGACACATGGGACACTTGGCTTGATCCTAAGCAAGAGGAGATTCAATCTCAACCATTGGATTGAATGGAGAAAGATGAATTCTCTATAAAACTGCTTGTAATAGTTCTAGAGAAACTGAGATCTAAACAGAGAGCATTTTGAAGATCTGATTTTCAAAGGAATAAGAAGGCGTTGTTCCGAACGAGGGGCTGAAAGCTTGTTAAATTGACATCGTTGAAGATCTTGCCAAAGTTGAAGAAGGTGTGTGTTGTGCCTACAACAAAGTGAGTTTGTTCCAAAGATATTCTGGAAGGGAGTTTCAAAATTATTCTAAAAAGAAGAGTCATTGGCATCCAGTAAAGGATTTGCCAAAGAAGAAGAAGAAGTATGATTGATGTGCCTACACCAAAGTGAAGTTGTTCCATAGATATTCTGGAAAGGAAGTGTCAGTGATGGAGCAGTGATGTTGGAGAAGGGACCTGCATGTCCATAAATTGTGTGAAGGTGATCCTTCACCATAGGAGTGAGCCAACAAAGGAACATTCAAGGGAGTTCAAGGGAGTGACTCAGGGGAAATGGTAAGTTGTCCTTAAACATGTAAGGTGACAAGTCTGGGCATAGGAGTGACCTGACCCAAACCTTTGTAAGCAGTGGACTTCATAGTGATTTTGGTGCACGACACAACGCTCATGCAAGCTCCTTGGAGATAGCTCAGTGAGAGTGAATCAAGTAAATATTTGTATCCATATTTACTTTATACATGCTCACCAAAATAGAGCAATCTTAAGAATATCTTATTAAAGAGCATAACAAAGTTACCCTCAAGGTTGAGAGGTAAAGATCATTTTGGGCAAGTGAGACATTTAAGGTTCAAGTGTTTTGATTGAGAGGTCAAGATCCTTTTGGGCAAGTGAGGCATTTAAGGTTTAAGCATTTTAATTGTTAAAGCCATTGCATACTCTGATTAGCCCCCCCACCACCACCACCACCACAATCTCGTTTATTCATTTAAGGTTTAAGCATTTTAATTGTTAAAGCCATTGCATACTCTGATTAGCCCCCCCCCCCCCACCACCACCACCACCACAATCTCGTTTATTCCGAACACCCCTCTAAGTACCTTGCTTATTCCGAACACCCCTTAAAAATAGAAGAGGGGTAAAATAAGAAACTCACCGAATTTTAAAACTGGTCAGACCCTTCTATGACATGCTCTCCTGCACCACATCGTAGTGCACCCCTCACAAGAACCCCCGTGGCACGGTCTCTAGACCACAACGCAGGCAGTCCCAAATCGACTGAGTTGATCTCCCCCACGAAGAAGTGTTGCAGTGTAGTCTCCAAACCACGGCGTAAGTGCCCTCAAAATGGCAGAGGGTTGCCCCCCTCCCCCCGCAAATCCCCTCCACGACATAGCCTATTGGGCTGTGGCGTGGGGCATCCCCTCGAGGCAGACCCAGAACCCAAGCACCAGGTCCAATGGTGTAGGCTTCTAGGTTGCGTCGTGGGGAACATCCATGGGGCAAAGACAAGGTTCTCAAGCCTGCATACCTCCACGACGCAACCTCGCCCGCAACACCCCACCACGACGCAGCAACTGCCGCCACGGTGTGGTATGATGCAACCACAACTAGACTTTAAAAAATACTCAAACACTTCAAATTTTTCAAAAACACCCAAAATCTTAATAATAGTCCAAAATTATATTATATTAAATGTCACAATGACATAGGGGTGTCACAATCGCTTAAAGAAGTTCAGGTCGACAAAGAGCATTGCAAGATCCATGTTAGGTGAAACATCACCTTCAAATAATGTCTTCTTATCTTAACCTTAAGGCATATTTGTATGTCTTAAGTGGTTATGTAACTAGAAGTTAAAGAGTTATTTATGTGTAATTTTTTAAGAGTCATGGGGGTTATGTAATTATTAAAATGGTAAAATTATTTTTAATTTATCTTATAATAATACATTTTTTTATGAATTAAATTTTTTAATTACAAATTAAATTTCTTATAATTAGAAAATTAATATTATAAAATATAATACATATAAATATATAAATAAATATTTATGGACGAATAAATTACAATAGAATTAAGAATAAATTCTTTTATTGGGAAATAATATTGTTTTTAAAAACATGTTTTTAAGGCATTGTGATATTTTATTTGATTATAATATTTCAAATATTTAGATATTTAATGAAATGGATTTCATATTTAAAATTAGTGCATCAAAATTAGATAATAGGGTATATAAGAGTAGATTACATCTTCCACCGCAGAACGCGACACAAGGGAAAAAATGCAATAAACACGCAAGCCCGAGACCCTGACACTGTGACTTGTCCCTCGCCCACCCAAACTCAAACCACCCCACTGGTGGGGTTGAATAGTGAAGTACATTAATAAATAATAAATATGATAAAATGCATTATATGTTGATAGTATGAAAATTTATAATACAATCAATATATATCATTATAATTAAAGAATAAATGACCTGCTTTCCATTTTTTCCATTTATACAACACAAGACGTAATATTATATTCTATAATAATTAAGTAATTGTTATTTTAAAAATATCACTCATTTCCATTGTTGGTGATTGATATAAGGATAAGGTACTTTTATAATTTGATTTAGCAGGATATTCAAGAATTTTTCTAAGAAATACCACAAAATTCAAGTTAAAATTGTGTTATCTAATTTTGTATAAAATTACTGAATTAACTAGAGGATAGAGTATTTAAAACAAGTTTTTTTTAGTTAATGAAACAGATTGTTTTTCAGCTATTCTAAACCATTTGTTTTGCACCTCACTGGTGTTGTGTGTATTCACAGAAAAGACATTGATTGATGAAATGAAGAGAGAATTTATGAATACTCAAGTTTATGAAATTTTTGGAACTATGAACTCACAACCACATCAAGGAGACTTCGCGGTCAACCGTGAATGAAGACTTAAATGACCATGAATGCCTTCAACCTTAACATGAAGATTACCCAGCTGAACATGGGTAAAGAACCAAAGAACCATGATCAACAACTTAACAGACTGTGAGGAAGACCCACTTAAACATGCACAAACATCCACAGTAGCTTGAACCTACCATGGATCTCAATTGAACTATCCATGGATGGCCCTAAACTAACCATGAACTGAAATCAAATGTGGATCACATCGAGAGCTACCCATGAACATGATGCAAGTGACCATAAACCTTATTCATGTTAGTTTGCTACTTCCAGGATTGTTTTACTAAAAAATTTCGAAGTTATTTCTAGAATTTTATCAAAAAAGGAATCAGTGATGAAATTTGTTCGAATCCTTGTAGCCTTTTGATGAGGTGTCAACAATCATAATGTTAGGAGGAACATGGGACACATGTCACTAACCCATTGCACATTGTAAAAAAAAAGAATTGAGGAAAGAGTATATATGTGATTGAGGGACAAACATCATGATCTCGTGAATTATAACAAATTAAAAAATTCACCTTTGTATGTGGAGATATCGCAAGGGTGTGAACATATTTTGGAACCATAAAAAAATCATGTGAAGGTCGATGAAGGATCACAGAGAGAATAAAAGGACTGAATACACAAAGAAGGAGATTATGGACCAATTCTAGGGTTGTAGTTTTGCTAAGAAAAGGGAGACTGAGGGGAGACACCGAAGCTAATCATGATTCAGAGACAAGGAGGGGACTCGGAAGGGGTGGAGAGAGATGGAACCGTTAGAAGAGCTGTAGAAGATTTCATTCTTCTATTTTTTTAAATTTCATAATACATTTTGATGAATGATGACCATGCTTGGCTAAAACAATTATGGGAAAACAGAGATATAGATAGGCGCTTTACAAGTCATTGAAATGAACGAACTGCATTCTATTTTCTGGTCTGATATTAATGCTCTATTCACTTGATCAGTGCATAGTATAACATAGGACTTGAATGAAGTAGCGATGATGGATGATTGTAAAACAAAGATATGGATAGGTGTTTGATTTATGCAATAAGAGGATTAAACCTGATTTCAAAAGGATGATAGAACTCGGGGTTTTTCTAGCACTAAACCAACCACATACTATATCATTCCTAATTGCCCCAAGTGAGAATTTGAGGAAACCTTACAGGGACTTGTAGGGAGTCTCAAGTAGCTTGACAAAGTGATTTTCGAATTTAGTGGTTGTGCTAACACAAATCTTCAAATCAGTTTAACGCACCCAATATTTTACAACCCACAAATCCCCAATAATCATAAAAAAAATGCTAAACCCTCTATTACTATCACACCTAACTCACAATCACATGCTTCAATGATTTTTGATAGATTCATTTTAATACAGTTCATGAAATACATAAACCAAACAACCCTTATTTTGTTTTTAATTCATTGAAACACAAGTGAATCAATTGGTTAACCACGTTTTGTACCTATAGAAAATGACTAGGTACATTCTAGTTAACGTGAAAAATGATCATGTTCCCTTGAAGGGTATAAAATAAACTAATGAAAATTGATGTATTGGATATACTGATTGGCGATGGTGGAGGTGACCACGGGCGCAGCGCCGGATGCGGTGGCAGTGGGGGAGGAGACGAAGGCGGTGAGCAGCGTCGATTACCTAGACGCCGGTGTGCGCCTCATCCTCAAGTCCAAAGGGCTGGTTCAAGGCGGACTGGTTATCAGGCCGACGATCCCATCCAGGTCGTTCCTTCTAGAGCTACCTAGGGTTGGATTGTCTCGTCTCCGTCCGGAGACCCCGTTTACCCCTCCAACCCGCCTCGACGAAGCCCGCTTCTTTCAAGGTGTCGCCAGCGTTTTCGTTGTTGTATTCGTTTGGCAGGAGCGATTAGGAGTGAAAAGAATCTTGGAAAGACGGCGAACCCGCGAAGAAAATGAAAGCCAAAAAAACCCAAATAAATTTATTTCCCTACAAACAAAAATGGATGTCCTGATCAAAAAATATATGTATAGAAAATAAATGTTTACATCGAAATTTTTTAATGTGGAAAAACCTAATGAGATACAGAACCATGCGACCTATTCCAAAAAGAACCATCCACTAAAAATAGAGTACAAAACATAAACTTCTAAAAATGAGCAAGATATCAAAAATGATACTTTATATAAAACAGTGAATCAAATGTGGAGTTTAAAGAAAAATGATCATCAAACAAAGTCGATCACCAAATTGGAATTTGCTCCCCGTATGTTGGTGTATATCTTCCAAAGCATCTGTTGCCTCCCTTTTAAAGGAAAATCACCCACACCAAAATCTAACTCCTCCAAGGAAATAGCGTTTTTGACCTCCTTAGAAAATCATCCGCGTTAAACATTCACGCGGTGCGCCATTTGAGGAGGCTCCCAACAAACTCCTCATTCAAATCAAGTGGAGATTACCGTCAAACCTTCAATCAGTCATTAAGTCTTAAATTTACTTCTGGGTAAACTCTTAGTCAATATGTCTGACTCATTGTCATCAGTGTGGATATTCTCGAGCTTCAACTGTCTCGAATCAAGAACGTCGTAGATCCAATGATACCCGTGGGGGTCACTCCCAATCAAGGGAGGATTCAACGGATGAATAGTCTGTCAGCGGTAGCTTCTTCCAAGGTTGGCAGCACCATCTTCCATGGACAGCAACAACCCATGCGTAGCTGCCCACTTGGACCAGCAGCAGGCGGCAAGAAAGTTTCAAGGGTAGATGAAGTTGGCAAACAACCCTTAGAACGTTGCATTTTTTCATCTTTAAAACGAGGATTAAGATCCCATGGTTTTGTAAGCTAAAAAACCCGCTGTAACACTCTGTTATCCTCTAACGCATTCATCCGGAGATGAAATAAACATATGGCCCCCTTCTCCCATGGACGTATGCATCACTGCCGAACCACGTAAATCTCACCATTGATCCGTTTTTCTTCTCGTTTTGTGTTCGTTTTCATCGCCATGACGCTCCGCTAGCCCAACAAAGTGGTATTAGAGGGTTCGGGAGTGAAACAACGACGTGACAGTGAAATTTTCCGACAATCATAAAATCGAAGTTGTTCAATTTTTTTGGAGGTCAGATATGTGAAGAGCACGCTAAAATGATTCCTACAGTGCAAGCGGTGTAAAAAACGGAGATAAAACGAATGAGATAGGCCCAGTTAAAGTTTGGTCAAACCGCAGGTGCTACAGTACCCTCGTGCCGGAGAAGACGCCACTGTTCACGTCACCGACAAGTTTCCGACAAGTTTTTCGGCAACAGTTTCGGCGAGCCACATCAGCACCACGTCAGCAGTCAATCCAGACCATTGAAACTGTTTTGGCCATATTTCAGCCAATTGGAGCCAGTTTTCAGCGATCCGGAAGTTGATTCTAGGTATTTCGACCGTTACGAACACATCCGTACAGTTAGTTTTTCGAGATTCTCACTACAACAATGGAAAAAAATACTGGTAACATGATTAAACTTACCACTTTTAATTATGCCATCTGAAAACTGAAAATGGAAGATCTTTTATATATTAAGGATTTGTGGAAGTCTATAGTAGAACCCACTATGCCCGTTACAGCGCAAGTGGAGGAAACGCCAACAAGCAGTAAACCCGATGAGAAGACGTCAGTCAGTACCCCGCCAGTGGATGCAAAGTGGGTCGTACTCAATAGGAAGTGCACTGCCCAAATCAGACAATGGATCGACAAGAGCATCTTCCAAAATTTTACCAATGAACATGATGCCTCCGTTCTTTGGTGAAAATTAAAAAAGATGTATGTGAGGACAACCGCGCAAAACAAAGCAAACCTGATACGTCGTCTTGTCAACTTGAAATACAAAGACGAGACCAACATATCAGAGCACATGAGTGAGTTCCAAGGTATTGTTGATCAGTTAAATTCCATGAAAATGATGATTGATGTTGAGTTGCAGACACTATTAATGTTGAGCTCTTTACTGAAGACGTGTGACGCATTAGTTGTGTCGATCAATAATTCAACTCCAGATGGAACTCTCACCATGGAGATGGTCAAAGACATAATGTTGAATGAAGAGTCTAGAAGAAAAGATGAGGGGCATGCACCTGAATCAAAATCTCTTATCACTGAAAGACAAGGGAAGCAGAAATGGTAGGGAAGAAGCAGAGGAAGAGAACCCCGTGGCCAAAGTCTTCAAAGGTGGAAGCGATCGAAATCTCGATCGAGACATGACATGAAGTTCCACCATTGTGAAAAGCCTGGACACTTCATCCGAGAGTGTAGAAAGTTGAAGGCATGGTAGAGGAATCAGGATGGTAAGACCCAAAATAATGATGATGTAGTTGTTAACGAAGAGATTATTATTGTTCAGGAAGATAATCAGGTTAGTCTTGTCAGCCAAGACTCGACATGGGTGATCGATTTTGGCGCCCCCTACCATGTCACTACTAGAAGAGATTTCTTCTCATCCTACTGTTCAGGAAATTTCGGACATGTGAAGATGAGAAATGACGGTGCATCCAAAATTATTGGTATTGGTAATATTTTTCTGGAAACTAATGTTGGATACAAGTTATTGTTGAAGGATGTGAGGCACATTCCTAATATTTACCTCAATCTAATATCCACTAGAATGATTGATGACGAGAGATATGTCAGTTCCTTTGGTGATGGGAAATGGAAGCTTACCAAAGGTGACTTGGTAATTGCTAAAGGAAAGAAAGATACTTCTCTTTATCTCACAAATGCTAGACCATGTGGAGGAAAAGTCAATTCAGCCAAGAAAGAAGTTCCTGCAGAAGTTTGACACAGGTAGCTGGGTAACATGAGTGAGAGAGGAATCAGAATGCTCTCCAGGAAAGATCTATTTCCAGGAATGAAAGGTACACATTTGGATACTTACGTTGATTGCATCATGAGAAAACAACACAGAGTATCATTTCGTGTTTATATATCATCCAGAAAAGAAAATGTTTTAGATTTGATTCACATCGATGTCTGTATGATGAGCACTAAGACGATGAAAGGTGATTTTTATTTTTTTACCTTCATAAATGATCATTTTAGAAAAGTATGGGCCTTTGCTTTGAAAACTAAAGATCAAGTGTATGATATTTTAAAGCAGTTTCATGTGAAGGTGGAAAGAGAAACAGACAGACAGTCAAATTGTATGCGAGCAGACAATGGAGGAGAGTACCATGTTTCGTTTGAGGAGTACTATAGGAGTTTCGACATTAGGATGAAAAAATAAGTACTGAAGACGCCTTAGCATAACAGTCTTGCTGAGAGGATGTATAGAACAATTTGTGAGAGAATCATATGTATGATCTCAAATGCAAATCTACCAAACTCCTTTTGGGGGGATACAATGATGACTACAGTTGATCTTATAATCCTTTCTCCATTAGTTCCACTGAAATACAACATTCTAGAAAGTGTTTGGATAGGTAAAGATGTTTCTTACAAACAATTGAGAGTATTTGGCTGTAGGGAATTTGTTTACATCCTGAAAGATGATCGAGCAAAGTTGGATGGAAAAGGGAAGCAGTGTATCTTTTTGGGACATGCACATGAGGAGTTTGGATACCGACTCTGGGACCCTATCAGCAGGATGATCATCAGAAGCAGAGATGTGGTGTTTCTTGAGGATCAAACGATTGAAGATTTTGAGAATCCAAAAAATGCAAAGAAGTTGCAATCTGAGGAAATTCCAGTTAGTCTGGAACCAGTGTCACCACCATCAGTACCAGCTAGTGCTAGAGAGATACACGACACTGATGATACATCACTACTAGGTAATATGTCTCCATCTGCTAATATGTCTTCATTATACGATATTCCAGAACATATTCCCCCCGAAGCACAGTTGAGGAGATCCACTAGAGAAAGAAAACTGATTCATAGATACTCACCACATGAGTATGTGATGCTCACTAACAGTGGAGATCCAGACAGTTATGATGATGCAATTAGAAGCTAGCATAAGATAGAATGGAATAAGGCCATGCAAGAGGAGATGAGATCCTTTCACAAGAACCGTACATTTGATCTGGTAGAGTTACCACTTGGAAATAAGGCACTCAATAACAAATGGATGTATATAATTAAAGGAGAAGATGGAAGCTCACAACCATGCTATAGATCCAGAATGGTTGTGAAGGGATTCAGTTAGAAGAAAGGTATTGACTTTGATGAATTTTTTCTCCTGTAGTTAAAATGTCTTCTATCAAAGTTGTTCTTGGATTGCAGGCTAGTCTGAACCTGGAGGTTCAACAATTGGAAGTAAAGACTGTGTTCTTACATGGTGATCTTGATGAGGAGATATACATGGAGAATCCAGATATATTTCAGGTGAAAGGAAAATAAATCATGGTATACAAGCTTAAGAAAAGTTTATATGGTCTGAAACATGCACCAAGCCAATGATATAAGAAATTTGACTCATACATGGAGAAAAATGAGTACAAGAGGATAACTGATGATCATTGTATTTTTATCAATCAGTTTTTTGATGGAGATTTCACTATCTTATTGATTTGTGTTGATGATATACTAATTATTGGCAGAGATATCACCAAGATTGATAGGTTGAAGAAGGAGTTGAACAAGTCTTTTGAAATGAAGGACTTGGGAGATGCTACTCTGATTCTTGGTATGACAATTACTCATGATAGGAAGAATCACAAGATTTGGCTATATCAAGAGCAATACAGAAAGAAGGTTCTTGAAAGATTCAACATGAACAAGGAGAAACCAGTTAGCACTCCACTTGCGAGTCATTTCATGCACACAATAGGTCATAGTCCATCAACTGAGGAGGAGAAAAGCAGATATAGAAAAAGTTCCTTATCAGTCAGCAGTTGGCAGTCTTATATATTTCATTGTGTGTACCAGACTAGATATTGTTCACGCTATTGGTGTTTTGAGAAAGTTCTTATTAGATCTAAGAAAGGAGCATTATATAGAAGTCAGATGGATATTGAGGTATCTTTGAGGTACATCTAGTCATTGTTTATGTTTTGGAAGTGACAAACCTGTTTTAGAAGGATACACCAATGCAGATATGGATGGAGATGTAGACACGAGGAAATTTATATCCGAGTATCTGATATCATTTGCAGGGGGAGAAGTCTCATGGAAATCATGAATTCAGAAGTGTGTTGCCTTATCCACCACAGAAGCAAATTATATCGTGGCCACAGAAGGATGAAAGGATATTCTGTGGATGAAGAAGTTTTTACAGGATCTGGGACATAATCAGGAGAATTATATTCTCTATCATGATAGTCAGAGTGCTATTCATCTCAACAAGAACCTGAAATTTCATTCCAGGTCCAAACACATCGACGTGCGATATCACTGGATTCGTAATGTGTTGGAAGAAAGATTGTTGAATGTTGAGAAAATCCACACCAATGTTAACAGGGCAGAGATGATGATGAAGGTTCTACCGAAAGAGAAGCAGTATGCCTACAAGGAGACTATGAGTATAGCTTCTACCCCAAATTGGTTGTGAGGGGGAGATTTGTGGGAGCTACTCCCAATCAAGGGAGGATTCAACAGATGAATAGTCTGTCGGTAGTATCTTCTTCCATAGTTGGCAGCAGCATCTTCCATGGATGGAAATAACCCATGCGCAGCTGCCCACTTAGACCAGCAGCCAGCGGTAAGAAAGTTCCAAGGGTAGATGAAGTTGGAAAACCACCCTTGAAACATTGAATTTTTTCATCTTTAAAATGGGATTAAGATCCCATGTTTTTGTAAGCTAAAAAACCTGTTGTAACACTCTGTTATCCTCCAACGCATTCATCCAGAGAGGAAATAAACATATGGACCCCTTATCCTATGGACGCAGGCATCACTACCAAACCACATAAATCTCGTTTTTGATCCATTTTTCTTCTCATTTTGTGTTCATTTTCATCTCCATGATGCTCCATTTCCCCAACAATACCAAACATCGATACGTTTTGACCTTCCATAAAAAGTTGAATTCTTTCTCAAAAAAATAGCACTCTGACTATTGCAAAATAAAACGTATCTGTCCTGATTAAAATTGAGCTCTCGAATAAAAGTTTTCATACACAAAAATTCTTTGCACGCCTCCGTAGCTATAATAAACTGACTCTATGGCAGATAAAACAACACATCTTTTCAATCTAGACTGCCAAGATACAACCCCCTACAAAAATGATCAAAATCGATATCCCCTACCATATCTGAATCTGTAAAGCCACAAAGCAAAGATTTACCTTTTCCCAAACATAATCTCAGATCAGAAGTACCATGAAGATAAAAAAATATATATATTCCACTACTCTCTAATGCTCTCTACCTGAATTAGATAGAAAATGACTAACCACACAAACTGCATGAGCTATATCAGGTCTAGTACATACCATTGCATATATCAAACAGTCAACGATAGATGAATAAGGTATGTGTTTTATCTCCTCTCTCTCTTCATCAGTAGAATATGACTAATTGGTTTTGAGCTTAAAATGTAAAGCAAGATGAGTACTAACCACTTTATCTCTATTTATTGAAAATATCTAAATAACCTTCTAAATATTTCTATCCTAAGATAACTATAATTTGTTTTGACTTCCTATCATGGGAGATCGATATGCCAAGAATTTTTTGTGTTGGATCCAAGTCTTTCATCAAAAAAGAATGACAAAGATCCTTCTTCAATCTATCAATTACAGAAGCATCACAAACAACAATGATCATATCATCAACATAAAGCAACAATATAATAAAATCATCATCATTAAATCTATGAAAAAAAACACAATAATCATAAGATGTATTCCTGAAACCCTGATAAAAAATGACAGATTCAAACTTCTTATACCACCGCATCAGAGTTTGCTTCAAACCATACAAACTCTACTTTAACTTTCAGACATTATTCTCTTTACATGTTTCAAAAAACCCAATGCTTTCTCTATATAAATTTTATCCTCCAAATATCTATGGAGGAAAGGTGTATTCACATCCATATTCTCAATCTTCAGATCCAAACTAGCATCCAAACCAAGAACAATCTGAATGGAATACATTTTGACAATAGGTGATAAAATCTCATCAAAATAAATATCTTTCTTCTGATAGAAACCTTTAACAACTAATGTTGCCTTGTATCGCAGAACAAAGCTGTATTCTTCATTTATAATATGATAAATCCATCAATTTTGCAAAGTTCTCTTACCTGTGGGTAACTTCACTAGCTCAAAAGTATGGTTTTAGTGCAATGATCTCATCACATCATCCATTGCCACAACCCATCTATCTTTTTTATCACATTACATCGCCTCATAAAAAGATTATGTTTCTTCCTCTTTAGTGAAGAGCACATACTAATGAGGTGAATATTGAGTAGAAATGACATGATGTTGAGATGAACTCCGGAGTGGGACTACAAGTTCATTAATAACCCCTAGAATCAGATCATCAAAAACAAAAGGTACATCATAAATATCAACTCCTACCTGTTCACCCTTAATATCATTTATAACATCAACATTATCATTAGAATCAATAATATGAGGTAAATGTGGATTAGAACCTGACTCATGACTGATAAATCCATCAAAATTTGGAGAAGTATATTTTTCTTTCTTATAAATATCTGCAATAGTCTGATCCTCCTTAAAAATTGCATCATAGATTCTAAAAAGTTTCTTTAAAGTAGGATCATAGAACCAGCATCCAAACCCATCATTTCCATAGACAATAAAAATACATTGTCATGAATTACCATCCAACTTGGACCTCTCATCTCTAGGCACATGAACAAAAGCCTTGCAACTAAAAACAAGTAAGTGATCGTACCTAATCTCTTTTTCATACCAAAATTTTTAGGAGTGTCCATCTGTAAAGAAACCACAAGTGATAAATTGATAATATAAGCAGCAATAAGTAAAGCCTCACCCAAAAAATGTCCAGACAACTTTGCTTTCGAAAACAAACAACTCCAATAAAGTCATGTTCATCCTCTCAACTACATCATTTATATGAGGTGTCTTGGGTGGCATCTTCTGATTATTAATACCTTCTTGCTAGAAATACTGATAAAAAAGACCACAATACTCTCCCCCATTATTAGTGTGGATAAATTTCAATTTCTTACCATATTCCCTCTCAGCAGAAACCTGAAATTTCTTAAAAACACTGAACACCTGACTTTTGACATTCAAAACATAATCTCAAAGATTATGTGAGTAGTCATAAATAAATGTTACAAAATAAATACTGCCACTAAAGGTCTTAGATTTCAAAGGACCATAAATTTTATAATGTACTAATTCAAGTACATGTGACTTCTTGTGTAGAGGATGACTGTTGAAACTCACTCTGCTATGTTTTCCAGCCATACAGTGATCACACGTGTCCCATTTGACACTCTTGAAATATGGAAGAAGATTTCTCTTTTCCAAGCTCTTTCTAATTGATGTGATTGAGCCTCTTATTCCATAACTTGGACGAAACACTGCACTCAATAATGCAAACAATATCACAAGAAATAGAAGCTATAGTCCAGTACAAAACTGACTGCTTCTTCCCCCGAGCCACAATCAAAGAACCATTGGAAATATTCCATTGAAAATCACCAAAAGTACTAATAAATCCTTCATCATCAGGAACACTGGTAGAAATAGGATTCAAGAGAACCTTAGGCGTATGTTGAACATTCTTTAAAATCAGCTTACTTCCTTTTCTGGTCTCCAAAAAAATAGTCCTGATACCTACAACATCAGCATGACCATCATTACTCATATTCAAATCCCAAAATTACTTAGGCTGCAAGATGTAAAGAACTCATTCTTTGATTTCATGTGAAAAAAGGAACCACTATCAACAACCCATAAAGAATAATCACAACAATATTAATAGATTCATAAATAATAACAATATCACCCCATATGGCGATGACAACACGACCATCTTCATCGCCATGTTTCTTCTTCTGATTTTCCTTTATTATATATTCTCTTTTCAACTGATAATAAAACTTATTAACATGACCTATATTACCATAATGATGACATTCAAATTCTCTCTACTTCGATCAGATTTTCTTTTGCCTTTTCTTTTACCTCGACTACTATGTCCCTGATCCTGGATTCTCCCCTATTCTCTGTGATTAAAATCTCTGAAGAGGATTTCTCCAAAGTATGTCTCCTGACCTGTTTATTCAAAATAACCAACTTAACAAAACTGAATTTCACAACACCATTAGGAGTAGAACCAATTAGAGTAACATGTAAATTCTTCCAAGAATTGGGTAAAGTGTTATGCAACAAAAGTGCTAAAACCTCATCTTCAAAATTAATACTCATACCAAAAAATTGATCAAAAAATCCATGATATTCACTCAAATAGTAATAAACAGTCATACCTTCTTTGTAACTAAATTTCACCATTTGTTTGAGAAGAAACAATTTATTATTTCTTATTTTGGAATTATAGGTAGTCTCAAGATTCTCCCACAAAGTTCTAGTATAAGAAATGATGACAATATGGTTCATTACATTTTCTTCAACCCACTTAAGAATGAAACCACAAACCATCTCATACTCAAACTCCCATTCTTCATCTGAAATTCTTTTTGGATTCTGAGTACTAAACACTAGAAGATGCATTCACTTGAAAAAATAGACCCATCATTTTTAGTCGCCATATATGGTAGTTAATACCATTCAATAAAATCATCTGACTGTAATTGGATTCCATAATAAATATGAAATAAAAACCAAAACCATTGATACCAGATGTTGGGAAAGACAACAAGTGATGAATATGAAAAAAAATCAAAACAAACATGTAATGAAAATAAATTTCTTTCCCTCTAAACAAAAATGGATTCGCAATGACTAAAAAATATATGTGAAGAAAATAAATTTTGACACCGAAAATTTTTAATGTGGAAAAACCCAATGAGGGAAAAAACCATAGGACCTAGTCTAGAAAGAGGGATCCACCAAAAATCAAGAGTACAAAGTATAGACTCTCAAAGATGAGCGAGATCTCAAAAATGATACTTAGATAAAACAGTGGATAAATGGTGGAGAGAAGAGGAAGTCTGAAGAAAAATGAACGTCGAACAAAGCCGATCACCAAATTATAATTTTCTCCATGTATGTCGGTGTGTATCTTCCAAATAATATGCTACCTCTCTTTTAAAGGAAAATCATCCATGTCAATATCTTAAATCCTCCATGGAAACTGCATCTTTGAACTCCTATGATCTGTGTTAAACATTCACACAGTGTTCCATTTGAGGAGGTGCCCAACAAAGAAATGACGAGAAGTGATGGAAATGGTTTTCTCATGTTTGGAGACGTCAAATTACACCGATAAAAATCCCTCACATGGAAATAGGGAAACTGATTTCTTTTCAATATATAGTTTTGAATCATCCTAAAGTTGGGATGATTTGGACAAAAATTATGCTTGAAAGTTCCAATTTTATCATTGTCCTCTTGTATAGTTTTAAATTGAGCTACTCTCCATTTCACATGTTATTCTTAATCCCCACTCAAATATCTCATCTGTATTATGAGTAATATGTTTTTTTACTTATAATTATTGTATATATATGGTGGGGTGGTAAGGGTTTTGGGGGGTGAGGGGAAGGTCACTGGGTCAAGTCCCTAGGCCTGTGATTTACTGTAATTTTCTTCCTTGCATTGTGTTTCATGGTGGTGGATGTAATCAACCTAGTATAATTATTCTATATTAAAATTTGAGTCTGAAGCCTCAGCTTATTCGGGGAAAGGGGCTACATTACAAAGAAAAACTGACAACATATAATGCAGGGATATACTTGGCGAGACTCGAACTCGAGGCCTCACTGAGACCCACAGGGGAAACTACCACTGAGCTATACCCAAGGGGATTATAATTATTCAATATTAATTTATAACGATATTTTGATTTATAATAGATTTTTTTAATAATTTTTTTATTTATTAATAATGGTATCTCATTTTTTTCATAATATGTGACTATTATTTATATTATAAACAAGTTATTTTTTACTAATTTATTTAGTGGATAATGCCTTCAAAGGAATAAGCTAGTGGTTAAACCTTTGAGGGGTCTTGTGGGAGGTATCATGGTTGAGTCTCACTGAGCACTTGTAGGTGTAGTAGTTTTCTCTGTTTCTTTGTAATACTCCTCCCCGAACTGTTGTCACATGTAATGGATAAACATTTAGTTATATATATATTATTTATATAATGCATATGTTTGGGTTGTGAAGGCACTTCATGATTTCGGTATTTCTTTATCAAAAGTTTGTGACTCAGTTCACTGAAAGATAACATTGACATGATGCTCAATAGGGAGTCAAACTACCAAAAGTTCAAGCATTCAGTTTTTTGGAATTTCAAGTAGCGGAGTCACCGATAGGAGATATCAATCAATACCACAGATCGACACATATGTAGCACCAAATTTTATATGCACTTAATAGAAAGCGGTGATAAAAGGAGTATCTTTATCAACGCTACCTAAAAGCGCTGATAAAGGTAAATTTTATCAGTGATAAAAAAAAACATCGATAATGGTGTACCGTTTATTAGCATTTTTTAGCGCTGATAAAGGTGGATGTTTATCAACGCTATTCATAGCATTGACAAAACCTTTTAATAAAAAATATTATTAATATATATATAATTATCATATTTCTATCTAAAAAAATAATGTTTATTTATATACATTAAATATAAAACGCATGTTTATAACTAATATAAATATGATATATTAAAATATATTTTTTGATAATTGAAATATATATATATTTAATATTTTGAAAAAGTATTTATAAAATTAAAAATAAATAAATAAATAAATAAATAAATAAATTTAAATAATTATTAAATTCTAAAAAATATATTTAAATAATTTTTTTATTATATTTTTAATTATATATATTTATTTATTAATAAATATATATATAATTACATAAATATATATAATTATGTACATATATATAATTATATAATTATATATATTTATTTATATTTATATACAAATATTTATAAATATCCTTATTTATAATTAGAATTAAAAATAAATAAATATATTTAAATAATTATAAAATTATAATAAATATATTTAAATAATGTATATTTATAATTATATATACTTATATACTAATAAATATTTATAATTATATATATAATTATATAAATATATATAGTTATATAAATATATATAATTATATAAATATGTTTATAATCATATAAAAATATTTATAAAAATATTTATTTATAATTATAATTATAATTATAATTATAATTATTTATATATTTTTAAATAAGATTTATATTACAATAAGCATATATATATTTAAAGTAATATATAAATATGAATCATAAAACATTTAATAAAAAATTATTTTTATAATTTTATATATAAAAAATTATCAAATTTATATTAGTCAAAATGTTTTATAGTTTATTTATATACATTGATTACAAAATGTTTATATAATTAAAATAAATATAATATATTAATATTTTATTTAAACAATTATATAATATATAAATGAATATATTTATTTAGATATATATTTATATTGACATTAAATAATTTACCCTTATGCTGCCCAAATTTTTGACTCCAAGTTGGTTCATTATAAAGACAATGATTTATTTGCTGCTTCCATCAGTAGCTTGGAGGTCCATAAGGCTACTTATCTGGAAGGAAAATAAAAGTCTTATTCCAAGGTGATTTTAATGGATGAAGAGGGCTTTAAAATGGTTCTTTTTAGGAATTACAAACCTCAATGTTATGTGACCGAGCATGTCTCTCCTACTGAGACTACAATTATGACCTTGAACCCTATTATGACGCATCTTCAATCAGATCCACCTTCATGCATCCACACATGTGAGCAAGTTGATGTTGCATGACCTAACTTTTCAGGTGGCCCTACAATTAAAAATGCGTAGGGGTTGGGAAACATAGGCAAGGTGCAAGTGACCACTTCGATGGAACCTCCATCAGGCAATTGCACATGCAATTAGGTTGGTTCTACACTTCCATATTTCCCATGTGACAATGATGTTAAAAATGTTCAAGGTACACATGAAACATCAAATAATGTGCAGGTGCCTACTCACAATATTTATGTATTTCTTGATCCCTCTAATGATATGCCTGAAGGTGGAATATAGACCCCTATAGACAAAATAAATAAATATACCTTATTTGATGACACTTTTAAGTCTCAATTAGTTACTGGGGGAATAGACTCATAGATCAATGACATTAAAGGCCTCTTGAAACATGCAAAGACCTAGAGGAGAGGATGGTACCCCAGAGGTTAAGGTTGTGGGCGCAAACAAATTAATTGGAATGCAATACATGACGAGTATTTAAGGATTGACGTTAATATTAGAGAAAATATTATTCTTTGACTATTTTTTTGATGAGGGTAGTTTTTTCATGTATGAATCCATCTTTCTCTTTCTATGTTTCTATGTCTTTTAATAAATGTGTGTTGTCCCTATCTTTAAAAAAAATTAAATAATTTAAAATATATGTACATGTATAACTGCATATATGTATTTGTATATGTGTATATACATGTGTGTGTGTATATGTGTGTGTAGATGTGTATGTGTACATATTTATGTTTGTAATTCATGTAAATGTTTCAAATTAACCTTTTAATATTTCTTCAATTTATTTAATTTAATTTATTCATTTATTATTATATATTCATTAATAATTTCAAAAATACATTTAATCATTTTATAATACTTATTTATACATATATTTATTTACTATACATGTAATATGTTCAATATCTTTGCAATTTATATGAATAATATTTATTTACTTTTATTTATTATTTTTTGACATTTAAAATATACCCTGAAGGCCCTTTTCACATCTTGAGCTATGAATACTTCCTCTAAGAAATTCTTTCCTTGCTCCTGTTCAGATTCTTATACGAATAGAAGGATCTCGAAGAATGGTGCAATTGCCTTTGTTGAAGTTATCCCTAAGATCTTTGAGGAGGGGATGGTGGCTTTTCAACATTCTATTATTGCGGCTCACTTCACAAGTGAAGAGCGAACCTTGGAAGTTGGAAGATATGAGAAATAAACTTGTTCAGATTTGGGGTTTTCATGATTGGCGTATTGTTTCAATCTTCTTGGGCTATTTCCACCTTACTTTAAATTCATAGGAGCTCAAGATAAAGGCGTGAAGCTACAAGCATGTTAATATCAAGCCAAGGGTCCTCAGATTTCAAGACCGGGATCCCTAGTTTGATCTGTATCAGGCCAAGAAATATGTCATTTCAGTCCTAGATATGGGTGAGAGGACTAAACTTGTTTTTTAGAATAAAATTATTCTCCGGGACATTGCTTTGGATATAGGTACACCAATTAAATTTGATAAGGAAACTGAGTTGGTGATGTATGACCACTATACCAGGATCTTGGTTGAATTTGATCTTAATTCGATGTTAGTTGAAACTATTTATTTAGTACCTGGGGACTTTAAGTTTGATATTGATATTGAATATGATTACGTGCATGAGTTTTGTTCCAATTGATTTTATATTGGGTATACTAAAGAAAGCTTCCATCGAGGGTTGAGATGTACTAAATGTAAAAAGTATGGTCATCGAGTTGAAAATTAAAAGCATAAATTACTTGTCCCATCCATGGATGGGAAGTCAGGCAAGGATGGTTTGAGAGGAGATGCTCCTATGACAACACTGACTTACAGGCCTATGAAATGAAGTAGACTTGATCCATCAACCAGGGACCATTGACTTTCTTTTGTTGATGTGGTCTCTGGTGTCAAAAAGGCTAGTGATGTGAATCTTAATGAGGTCTCTAAAGATGATGGACTTGGTTCTCTAATGGAGGTTAAAGGTAGGGGTAGTGATGCTGTAGTTTTCCCTGATGTTGTCATGTGGGGGACACTGCCTGAGGTTACCCCAAAACTTCATACCAATGTTTCTACTGACACCCAAGACATGGAAATTTCTTATGCATATAATGCTGCTAATCATCTAGGGAAGGCACCTATTAGTGATTGCGATGTTTGACCCAATCGTCGTTGAAATCGTGTCAAAGTTTTATTTTTTTTTATTTTTTTGACTAACTACTGTATAATAGAGAGTAGGGTCAAAACCACAAGGAAGGTGGAGTAACCAAATTTTCAAAACATACCCATTGTTATCAACAGTGGTAGAAATATTTTTTAATTTTTACTTTTTTTTATTTTGAAGAAAGCAGTAAAGAAGGAAAACTTGTTTTTTAAGGACTAAGATGAAATAGGAGTTATGTTTAAACTAACTGGGAAATCCATGTATGAAAATAGGGGTAGAGTTTGAGTTGAAACAATTCAAGAAGAAATGCTCAGGTAATTATAGCTTTACTAGTCTATAATGAAATCTTCTTTGCTAAAACAATATTATTTCACAGACTCGGAAAAATATGGGTTTAATCTTCCTCTCCAGAAGATCAAACACCCATAAAATGAAATCTTGAAGTTCACCACTCCAAGATTCATTAACTATAATGAGAATTGTAAAGTATTCAATGAATAAAATTCACTGTAATGTCTAAAGACTTGAAATTTAAGCTTTAAATAAATATATTCAAGATCAATCTCACCGATTTATCTTGAAGTTTTGAAGTTTAGAAAAATATTCACAAAACAATATTAATTAATTTGAAATTGATCTCGCCGATCAATTTTGAATTCATTATTAAAAAGAATGATGTTAAGAAAAGAAGGGAAAGGCTAGCAAGTTAAAAATCCCTTGAATAAGAAAAGGTTTAGTCTATGATTATACTCATTACAAAAATTAAAAACGATTCAATTATAGAGTATAGAAATTGAAAAGATGAGAAAAATATATCCCTCTCAAAATCCTATGCTGCTGCTCTCCCAAGACTCCGAGTCTCTATCTCCCAAAAACCTCCTAGATTTATCGTTTTTGCTCTCCAAGATGTCTCAGATGAATGTACAGTGAATGATATCCCCGTCTATTTATACTATAAAATTTAAGTCCTCTGAAAATTCCCGTAGGTCAACCATAACCTCCACCGACTTAGCTCGGTCCTTTCTGAGTCACCACACGTGTGTTTTCTACTGTTTCTATGCTTGTCATATTAGCAATACCCATGTAACTGACTGCACCCTGGTGGTTCAGATAAACCTAGAAGTCATTCTGACTTATGCTTGAATCTGCACAACCAGAAACAATATGTAAATAATAAACTATTTAAAGTTAAGTATAAAGATTTGATTTTTATTAGATTATTTAATCATTAAAAAAATATTTATTATTTATTATTTATTATTTTAATTGATTATTTTAATTATTTTAACAAAATTTATTAATATTATTATTGTTATTAGATTTTAAAGATAATTAAATGTTATTATTTATAATTATTTAATTTATTTAATATTATTATAAAAGTTATTAATTTATTTATTAAGTTTGTAATTTGTTAAGATTATTATTTGATATTTATTTATTTAATTAAATTATTTTGTTTTAATAATTAATTTCATTATTTATTTATTATTATTATTTATTATTAATATTATAGTTTTATTATTTATTTATTATAATATTTTGTTTTTATTTTTATTTATTTATTTTTAATTTTTTATCCCCCCTTATGTAGTTGCGGCCCGCAGGGGGGGGGGGGGTTCTTCGATCGTCTTCCAGAAGCTGCAGGGCTTATTCCTCCTCGATTAGTGAGAGACGATGTTACTTCAATTCAATAGCTTTAGCGACGATGGAGAGGGGTTCGGCTCCTGAAAACTTCAAATGGCGTTGGACTCTCCTACAATCTAGGTTTCAGATCTACGATAGACAAACTTCAAATCTATACAGCCACAAGGGTTCGTGTTTATTTGGTGGTGCAGTCTTCAGGCAACGGTGGCGGTATTCCAACAGATCCCATGGCTTCGACCGAATCCCTTTCTTCAAGCAATAGTGCAACTTTGGCCTTGAGGCTTCTTCAACTTCCGATGACAACGACAATCTAGATCTGTGGTGGTATCAAGGTGAACTACAGTGGCAATGACATGAGGTGCAGGGGTGTAAAGTGGGTCTGAAAGCAGTGGTGGTGACTGGGGAGTCACCATCAGGTTCATTAGTGGGGGTGAGTCACGAGGTCCACCAGTGAGTAGAGGCAAATTGAGAAAAGCAACGACGAGTTGAACTTTGTGGCGGCAGTGGTGGTGTGTTGTAAGATAGCAATGGTGGCGGTGACTCACAGAGTCACCACTTGCCCTAACAGTGTCTTGGGAAAGGAATAATGGTGGTGGTTAATTTTGTTACTGGTGGAAGCGGAGCCAGGGCAGTGGTGTAATGATGAATCATTGAGTCACCATTGAAGGAAGGTAGCAATGGTAATTTGAAATAGAGGAGGCACTGTTGAGGTTAACTGTGATGGTGGCTAGTGGTTGTGTGTCAAAGGAAGGGGAGGTTAGCGGTAATGGTGAATCGTTGAGTCACCGTTGCACTGACAGATTGACTCAAATCATGAACTGAAAAATAAAAATTAATCAATTAACAATTTTATAAAATTAATTTTTTTTTGAAATAATAAATTGAAATTAAAAACAAAATCAAATTAATTAATTAAAAGAAAAACTTAAAAACTAAATATTAAAAATTAAAATATAATTAGAAACAAACTAAAATTAAAAACAAATTAAATACATAATTTTGATATTAATATTATAAATTGAATTTAAATATTCAAATTAAAGAATTAAATTAACATAATAATTCACATTAAATATTAAAATTGATTAATTAGAGTTAAACTAATTGATAACACAAAATTAAAAGATAAAAAATTAGATTAAAGATTCAGTTTAATTGAAAAAACCGTTTAATTATTAAAAAAACATGACATAAAATTAAAAGCACAAGTAGAACTAAAGTTTAAAAAGCATCGAGAGAATTAATACACCAAATAATTAAGAAAGACAAAAATAATAATTTTAAAAGCATAAAATACAAAATTAACTTTAAAAATTAATTAAATAATGAATTTAATTATTAAATTACAAAAGTGAAATTAATTAGAAAAAAGTGAAAAATTAATTAATTAAATCATTAAAAACTTAATAAGAATATGTGGAAAAATCATGCATTTTAAGGCCACATCAAATTCCCTCACACTTAATCATTGATTTTCCACAATCAATTTCATGCATTATTGGATTTGAAAAATAGAAACATGTTTTTATTAATCATATCAAATAGAAGCATGTTCAGTAGTTAAAAATCAAGAGGATTACAGACTGTGAAATGGGCTTTTGAAATGAAATATTCAAAAGAAATCTTGCCTAATTTCAAATTCTCACTAGGTAATCAAGGGATAAAATAATCATTCATAACTAAGAATGTCATGCCTCATATATAAAGCTGCCTACTGTCCTACTTCAATTCAATCCCAAGTTCTAAATCCAAGAGTGATAAATGGTTAAAAATAAGTGGAATTAAAAACTTAATAAAAGACACCTTACACTTTGACATTCTCCTAGGTTCTAAAAGGAAAAAATTAAATTATTTTTTTAATAAAATTATTGATACAACATAAATGGTTCCATATAAATCAATTTTACCCTTCTTCATACAGAATTCATAATTCCCCTCACCTTAATAAACTCTTTTTTTAACAACTAGGCACTTTATTATTATTATTTTTTTGAATTTTTCTCAACCATGTAACTTGTGCTCAGCACTGTGTATATGCACTTATTAGAATTTTACAGAGGGATTACTCACAAAAACTGTGCCTAGTGTATCAGAGGTTCACTGTGGGTTCCCAAATGCCCATTTTACTTCAGTTTCAAAATATTTATATGAATACCATTTAAATTGGATCACTAAGGTGACTAATCTTTTAATAATTAAAGTGTGAATCCTATAGGAAAAAAGTTAAATTTATAGTTTCCTAATGTTATGATCATAAATCCATAAGAATGTATCATATATCACTCTCAAACTTAGTTCTTAAATAGAACATTCATAAAATCAATAAACAAATTCACTCTGCAATCATTCATCCTAAAAAATTTTAGATTCAAGGAAACTCTTAAATGCCAATAAGTAATTATTCTTAAGAAATACTAATTGAAGTATAATTCGAATCCTAAAGGAACTCAAATTATGTAAGAATTTTGTAGAATTAATCATTTTTTAGCAAAAATTTTAGAGGCATAGGGATTTTATGGGCTTCCATTAAAGCACAGATTAGCTCAATATAAGTTGACCCCTTCCCCCACACTTAAAACCCAACTTTGTCCCCAAAGTTAAATTAAAATATGGAGAAAAAATAATTAGACTATTAAGGATCATAAAATATTTACAATTTAGAAGATTAATGACATCTTAAGGGTCACATTGTAGTTCAACAGTGTGTTTTCCATAAAAAATATTTTATAATACAACAGGTTCACATGAATTTTCATTAAATCCAATGAATATAAATTTTAAATTAAGTTCAAAATAATATAAAGTGAAACATTTGAATTAACAATGAAGTGGGTGTAAGGAAGATTGAAAAATTGATTCGATTAGATTTACAGTTGAGCAGAAAAATGCTCGCTAAACTCCCAAAAAATTAAAGCACAACCATTTTAAGTCATACAATGATGGGGTATTACTCCCCCACACTTAATTTAATACAGTAATGATTTTAAACCATTGAAACTTAATTTTATAGAAAATAAGAATATGCAGAAATTATTTTTCCAACAACATCATATATAGCAGAACATCACTAACTCATTACCACCACCACACCAGTGAGTCTCCTTTATGGTGACTCACCACCAGTAGTGGAATAGTGACTGAACATAGATTTTTTTTGAAATAAATAGAGAAAAAAATGCAAAAGTAAAAAAAAGGTACTTCCCTGATTAATTTTATCCAGAGATGCTTCAATAATGGAACCAAGTAATTTGAAGAAAATACCATTCCTCCAGTGAAACAAATAGCATCATCCTACAAATCAAGAACTAAAAGGACCAAGAACATATATCTAGAAGTAACAAAGAAGATAAGGCCAGAGAAAGCAACACTTTATTCAAAAACAAAATTAAAAACAAAAATAGAGACAAACCATGGGTTGACTCCAATGAAACACTAAATTTTAAGTCTTCAGTTAGACTTTATTGAAATTCAAAAAATTAAACAAAAAAAAACAATTTTTTTTGGAATCATTAAAATCACGGGTTAACTTCTATAAAGCACTAGTTTTAAAGTCCCCTACCAAACTTATATAGAAACTAACCAAATTCACTAGATGGGTGTTGTTTCTTGTCCAAAAACCACAACATGTATTTAACTAATTTATTTTTAATAGAATAATGAAATTTGTGAGAACTAAGAAAACTTAGGAAAAAATCGACTCCCTTATCACTAAAAAAATCCCTAAGAAAAACCCTTAATCATTTAAGAAATCCTCAAGGGAGTCTTGAAGTTGAGCAGAAAAATAATCACCAAAATCCACATTTTTAATATTTATAAGGCAATTATGTTTAGGTGTAAAAGTAAGAACTCCCTCAAGCTATACCAAGAAACCTTTATGCTTAGTCACATCTAAGTTAATCTTGGTAGTTGTGTTGTCCACTTCTAGATGATGTTCATATTTGAAAAAAATTAAATTTTCATGAAGGTACAACAATGGATTGGGTGATCCTAAAGGTGTGACATTATCCTCACTATTATCTCTCTCAACTATAATACCAAAAAAATCAAATTCAAGGGTGCTAGTGGCTGAGTTTTGACTAATAGGTTCATGAAGAGCTTTATCAAGAGAGAAAAGTGCAGTTTCTAAATTGATACTCAAAAATGTTTCCTCTTCCAAAACACTCTTAGTCCCACAATGTTGTTTATTAATCAACTCATTTGAGGTATGGTGTGAAAAATAGGTAAGATTCAATTTTTGTTCATTAAAAAACTCAGGTTTCACCATGCTATAGATCCCTTCTAATAGTTCCTCATCAAAAAATAAAATATTAACAATTATTGATTCTGAAAAATCAATTCTGCTTGAATTATCATGTGTGTGTTCAACCTCTAATTGAAGTTCATTGTCAAAAAGTTCACTCTCTAAATCAATGGCTATTGACTGTTCCAATATAATTTCAGGGGGAAAACTATTCAGTTCAACTTCAACAAATTCAAATTCTAGAATTTTCATGTTTAACAAATTTTCCCCAGATTGATTGACATTACTTTCTATCCCACTAAGAAAATCTTTAGAAAGAATATTACTGTGAGAGAAAGATAGTTAAAGTTCATCAATCAACCTTTATTCAATGAAAATTTCTTTATATTTATTATCAGACAACATTTTAGTGATTGTTAGGTTTAAATTTTCAAAATAGGGAAGAGTGATTTTCAATTTAGGTTCAAGAGTTTCAGATTCAATGATTTCTAGTTTATTTTTCTCTTCCAACATATTCCCCATTTCAAGTTCGGGTTCTTTAGTTAAGATTTCAGAAAATTTGGGTGAAGATTTTTTAACATTTAAGTTCTCATTTTCTAAATTTTCCTAAACCTGAGTGATTATATATTCAAAATTTCCAAAATAATGATTTTTTTCAAAACTAGGGACTATGTAAAGAATGGGGTAATTCTATTCAATCTCCTTCAGTTACTTTTCACACTTTTCTAACTCAACTCCATTTAGGTTCTTAATGGGATCATTAGAATTGATTTCATCATTCTGAGAGTTGGTTATTTCATTATTTTTCTCTTATTCAGATTTAAACTCTTTATAGAAAATATACTTCTCTTCCATAGATTTAACCTCACAATCCTCTTCACTTTATCTCACAATTTCTCATATAACAGATTCTTCAAAGTATAAGGGTTTTTGTTTATTTTTAACCTCATTCTTTATGAAAATTTCATTTTAAAATTCATTAAAATCATTTTCTTCATTACTGTATTCAAATTGTTTTTGATTTTTTATGTTTTCTTGTGATTCCTAGGGAATAGTTTGAACTTTTTTCATTCTATCATTGTGTGCTTCATCAAATTTTTCTTAGATTTTTGACATAATTTGATCTAGTTTAGAATAATCTTTAGGTATAGGTTCATGATAGTAAATGTTTTATACATATTTTTTCATGATGTTGTGGCACATTATAGACACACTACTAAGAAGTGTGTCCATAGTAACCACAATAGACACAAAAAATATCACTATCTTGATTCTAACCCCTTTGATATTCCTTTTTTTTAAAGAAACACAAAAATAACAACAATGTAGTTTTCAATAAAAGCATAAAACATAGTAAAGAACACACCACCAAGATAATTTAAATGATTTGAGTCAGATCAAACACACAAATTCAAGTAAAACTATCAAAATCTTGAAATTAATCTCATGAAATAGGTTCAAGGTTTTTTTTGAAAAAATTTAAATGATTTTTTTTGAAACTAATTTTTTTTCATTTTTTTGAAAAAAATAATGGTCGCTTGAAGACTTCCCTAGAAAATTCACCAAAAACTTGACCAGATCATCGTTTAAATCATTTCAAAGTTTATTTTTTTTTATTTTCCTACTAACTAATGTATAGCGGAGAGTAGGGTCAAACCCATATGTAAGATGGAGTAACCAAATTTTCAAAACATACCCACTGTTTTCAATAGTGGGTAGAATTATTTTTTAATTTTTACCTTTTTTTATTTTGAAGAAAGTAGTAAATAAGGAACACTTATTTTTTAATTACTAAGATGAAAAAAGATCTATTTATAAACTAACAGGTAAATCCATGTATTAAAATAGGGGAAGATTTTGAGTTGAAGTAATTCAAGAAGAAATGCCTGGGGAATTCTAACTTTACTGATCCATAAGGATATATTCTTCACTAAAACCTTATTATTTAAAAAACTCAGAAAAATATGGGTTTAATATTCCTCTCCAGAATATCAAACACCCAGAAAATGAAATCTCGAAGTTCGTCACTCCAAGATTCATTAACTATATTGAGAATTGTAAAATATTAAAGGAATAAAATTCAGTGTAATATCCCAAGTTTTGAAATTTAAGATTTAAAGAAATATATTCAAGATCAATCTCACCGATTGATCTTGAAGTTTTGAAGTTTATAAAAATATTCATGAAATAATAATAATGAAATTGAAATTGATATCAACAATCAATTTTTAATTCATTATTAAAAAGAATGATGTGAATAAAAGAAGGGAAAGACCAACATGTTAAAAATCCATCGAACAAGAAAAGGTTTAGCCTATGATTATACTCCTTAAAAAAATTAAAAATGATTCAATTACATTGTATATAAATTGAAAAGATGACAAAGAGGTCTCCCTCTCAAAAATCCTGTATTGCTGCTCTCCCAAGACTCCGAGTCACTATCTCCCAGAAACCTCATGGATCTGTCGCTGATACTCTTCAAGATGTCTCAGATGAATTTCCAGTGAATGATACCCCCCTCTATTATTACAATGAAATTTATGTCCTCTTTCAATTCTCGTAGATCACCCACAACCTCCACCGACTTATCTAGGTCCTTTCTGAGTCACCGCACATGTGTTTTCTTCTGCTACTATGCTTGTCATATTAGCAATACCCATGTAACTGACTACACCCTGGTGGTTCATATGAACCTAGAAATCATTCTGACTTATGCTTGAATATGCACAATGAGAATCAATATGTAAATAATAAATTATTTAAATTTAAGTATAAAGATTTAATTTTTATTAATTTATTTAATTATTAAAAAAATATTTAATATTTATTAATTAATATTTTAATTGATTATTTTAATTATTTAAATTTTATTATTATTATTATTATTATTATTATATTTTAAAGACAATTAAATGTTATTATTTATAATGATTTAATTTATTTAATATTACTAAAAAAATTATTAATTTATTTATTAAGTTTGTAATTTGTTAAGATTATTATTTAATATTTATTTATTTGATTAAATTATTTTTTTAATAATTAATTTCATTAATTATTTATTATTATTATTATTATTTATTATTAATATTATAGTTTTATTATTAATATTATAGTTTTATTATTTATTTATTATAATCTTTTGTTTGTTTGTTTATTTTTTTAATTTTTTATCCCCCTAACTAGTTATGGCCCACAGTGGGGGGGGGGGGGGTTCCTCAGTCATCTTCCAGAAGCTGTAGAGCTTCCTCCTCCTCGATTGGCGAGCGACGATGTTACTTTGATTCAACAGCTTCAGCGGTGATGGTGAGGTGTGAGGTGTTCGACTCATGGCGACTTCAAATGACGATGGATTCTCCTGTAATCTCGGTTTCAAATCTATGAAGGAACAAATTCAAATTCTTACACCCGCAAGGGTTCAGGTTTATTAGATGGTGCAGACTTCAGGCAACGACAAAAGTATTCCAATGGCTACCATGGCTTCGACCGAATCTACTTCTTCAAGCATAAGCGCAACTTCATCCTTGAGTCTTCTTCAGCTTCCGGTGAAGACGAAAGTCCATATTTGTGGCGGTATCAAGGTGAACTCTAGTGGAGATGACAAAAGGTGCGGGGTTGGAAAGTGGGTCTGAAAGCAGTAGCAGTGACTAGGGAGTCATTGTCAGATTCTTTAGTGTGGGTGAGTCATGAGGTCCACCGGTGAGTAGAGTTAGGTTGAGAAAAACAACAATGAGTTGAACTTTGTGGCGACAGTAGAGGTGTGTTGTGTGACAACAGCAGTGGCGATGACTCACGAAGTCACCGCTAGCCCTGATGGTGGCTTGGGAAAGGAACAATGATGGTGGTTCTTTTTGCTTCTGGTAGAAGTGGAGGAAAGGTAGTGGTGCAATAATGACTCGTTGAGTCACCGTTGAAGGAAGGTAGTAGTGGTAATTTGAAATAGAGGAGGTAACATTGAGGTTAACTATGATGGTGGCTGGTAGTTGTGTGTCAAAGGAAGGGGGAGGATGGAGGTAATAGTGACTCATTGAGTCACTATTAAAAGGGTCTGGTAGTGACTCGCTGGAGTCACCATTGCACTGGTAGATTAACTCAAATTTTGAACTTCAAAATAAAAATCAACCAATTAACAATTTTATAAAATTAAAAAAATTAATAAATAATAAATTGAAATTAAAAAAAATATAATTAACTAATTAAAAGAAAAACTTAACACTAAATATTAAAAATTAAAACATAATTAGAAACAAACTAAAATTAAAAGGCATATTAAATAAATAATTTTGAAATTAATATTATAAATTGAATTTAAATATTCAAATTAAAGAATTAAATTAAAAAAATAATTCATAATAAATACTAAAATTGATTAATTAGAGTTAAACTAATTGATAATACAAAATTAAATGATAAAAAATTAGATTAAAGATTTAGTTAAATTGAAAAAAATGTTTAATTATTAAAAACAGACATGACATAAAATTAAAAGCACAAGTAGAACTAAAGTTTAAAAAGTATTAAGATAATTAGGGCACCGTATAATTAAGAAAGATAAAAATAATAATTTTAAAAGAATAAAATACAAAAATTAACTACAAAAATTAATTAAATACTGAATTTAATTATTAAATTACAAAAGTGTAATTAATTTTCAAAAAAGTGAAAAAATAATTAATTAAATCATTAAAAAATTAATAAGAATATCTGAAAAAATCATGAATTTTAAGGCCACATAAATGTTGTAGAATCTTTGGATTCCCATCATTTAGTAAATGTACCTGTGTAGGATAAAGTGGATAAGGATCACACTATGAACAAACGAAAAAATTTTTTAGTGGATGATGAGGGATATCAACTGGTTACCCAAAAGAAAGCTAGTTTGAGGCCATCTTTTACAGCCAAGGGACTAGACAAGGATGATGAAGTTGGTACTGAGGATGTGGTAGGAAATCTATCATTTGGTGATATTCTAGGAGGGAAGGTGATAGACGTTTCCACTATCCCACCCAATCCTTATCTGGGTAAATTTTCTTTGCTTGATGTTTTAAATCGGTTCATGAGTAGGGATGTGCTCTGTGAAGAATTTGGTGTCATTCATGAAGATGAAAACCCTCACAATAAATCTGGATTTCTTTTAAAAAATGTTTCCATAGGAGATCACATTGATAATGAATCTCATCTTGAGGATGATGATTTGCTGAGCATGGATGAGCATGACATCATCTGGCAGTCTCCTAAGCAATGGAAGCCTGAAAGACATCCGAGAGGAAGGGATGACTCCTGAGGAGGGGGAGACAGACAAAAAAGGAGGAAAATGACTAGTTTTTTGTCCCTTGGTGGAAGCACCACTTTTTTTGTATTGATTTCCCTTTCCTTTTGTGTCCTTGGTACTTACTTTTTATTAATAAATTTTCTGGAACCATGAGTTTTAACTCATGGTTCATGTCGTCTTGAATATATATTTAAATAATTATAAAAATATAATAAATATATTTAAATAATAAATATATTTATTATATTTATAAATTTATAAATATATATAATATAAATAAATATAATTATAAATAATTATATTATTAAAATTAGATCTTTATCAGCACTATTTCTATAATTGATAAAGAAAACCCTTTATCAGTACTAAAAAAAGTGATGATAAAACAACTCTTTATCATCTCTATAATTTTAGCACTAATAATGAATCGTTTTATTAGTGCTTGTTTAGCACTAATAAAGGGTTGAATTTATCTTTATTAAAAACACATGGATAAAGAGTAGTTTTATCAGTGCTTTCTATTTTAGCACTAATAAAACTAATCTTTATCAGTGTTTCTCTAAAATCATTGATAAAATCCTTACATGTTCTTATAAAAATAACCCTAATAGAGTTGTCTTCTCATGATTCAAGCTCTCATGGAACCAAACTACTACCATCGCTCTCGCTGAAGCATACTACCACCGCCACTCAGCTTTCTCGATGAATTGGTCTCCAAATATAAGGTATGGGCTGATTTATTTTGTTAGTGTCTCTAGATCTGTTTCTTGACCACAAATGGAGTTTAATCATATTTTATGATCCACATATCATCCTCTATTTTTAAATACGCTTCAATTTATAGGGACCACTCATGGTTTATCTTCAGACCTCATACAATTAGTCATTACACTAATGGCCACTTGAACTACATATGTTAATTTCATCAATTATGTGAATCTCATGGTAGGTTGAGTTCGCATTTGGTTTATCAACCATGACAAGATTAAAATAAGTTTGATCATTATGAATTTATTTCTTCTTATTTATTGGTCAGGTGAGTGATCTCTTCATATGGTCAATTGGTTTCAAGATCATGACCAATTCAATCTTTTTTGGGTGGTTAGTTCAAATTCCTTTCTTACGATCAGTGCAAAATTATATGTATGGTAGGTCTCATACTTGTGTGGTCACTTAACCAACCATTTAGTGTATAGAAAAAAATCCATTTAGGTAGAGAAGATGATTTCATATAGGCACAATCAGTTTCGTATCATCAATGGTTGAGTGGACCACATTTTGTATGCATATTCTTAACATGGTAACAATGTTTTTCTTAAAGTTACCCCACATCGGAAATACACTCACCCTTCATATGATTAATATACAATGACACATTCTCTATCGATCACATGAGAGTAATCAGGTTTTCTCTAGGAAACACCTACTGGAACTACCCCATGATAGATCCCCTATGTGATGTCGCCCCTCAATAAAGCCTACTTTCTCCACGTGTGCATGCCAACGGGCTGTGCACCTCCTTAGCCAGTATAGGCCGGATAGAGCTAGTTCACCCTAAAACTTAGCCTAGAAATGTCCAAGGATTCTTGGATAGACGGTTTAGGAAGTATTTACCCATATTTTTTGTAACTCAATATTCACACAATTGGTAAAATACTAAGTGTAACCTCATCAAAAAATGGGTATCCTTCTCAGCACTTCCTCTTTAACATGTCACTATTCCCAATGACATGTATTTTTTAAAATCATCCATATTCCTCCTTTATATAATCAATTTTCCTTCTCTAGAAATCACTGTCACATGAAATATACTATTAAAAACAACTCATATTCAATATTTAGATAATATGATACTTAATCATCAACTTCTCCAAATAATTTCTTTAAGCTAGCAAGCTCACAAACTAGTTCCATTAATCATGGTAATGCCTCAGTCATATTTTTTACCTACATAGATTCATTATTAATCATGAAATCTTATTCCTTCATTTTAACACATATTGAGAAATTTTTCTTCATCATGGAAACCTTTCCAATTTAAAACAAATACAATTAAGACATGGTTACTTCATAGGAGTATCTCAACTCAAGGGTTTTTTTTTGGATTCCAATAAAATAATATCAACTCTAGTATTTTGGGTTTCAAATATGAGTATCTTGACTAAATTATTTTGGGTTTATAAGAGGAGTATCTCGACTCAAGGATTTTGGATTTTCAATAGGAGTATATTAACTCAAGGATTCTGGGTTTCCAAGAGGATAAACTCAACTCAGGGATTTTGGGTTTCCAAGATGAGAATCACAACTCATGTTTTTTTGTTTTACAAGTGGATAATATTAAATCAAGGCCTTTTTATTTCAAAGATGAGTTTCTTGACTCATGTTTTTTTGGTTTTTAAGATGATAATCTCAACTCAAAACATTTGGTTTTTGAATATGAGTATCTAGAATAAATATTTTCGAGTTTTTAATAGGAGTATCTTGACTCAAGGGCTTTTGGTTTGAAAGAGGAGTATATCAACCCAAGAATTTTTTATTTCCAGGAAGATAATATCAACTTATGGATTTTGGGATACCAAGAGGATTATCTTAACTTAAGTCTTTTTTTCCATGAGGAGAATCTCAACTCTATGATTTTGGGTTTCTAAGAGGTGTATCTCATCTCGTGGATTTTTTTTGGTTTCCAAGAAGAGAATCTCAAATCAATGATTTTTAGTTTCCTATATAATTATATTGACTCAAGGATTTAAGTTTTCTAATTATAGTATATTAAATCAAGGATTTTGGGTTTCTGAGAGGAAAATATCAACTCAAGTCTTTTATGTTTCCAAGAGGATTATCTTGAAACAAGGAATTCGTTATCCTAACACTGTGTTAATGGAGGAAAACTGAAGTGAAATAAAAATCCCATACATAGGTTGGTAGTTATTAGTAGGGGAATTTTCATTCTGGTATAGGATGAGGATGAAAAAAATTATTTACATTGGGTAAAAATAAAATTAAATGATGATCTTGAGTGAATTGTTTTATGAAAACTGAACATATTACTTTCATAGTTATATTTTAAAACTAGCATGAAAAGGATTTACTTTTAAAGTTTATCCATGGGTTGAGGGGAGGATACCGATATTATTTTTTAAAATAATCATATGTTTCAAACTTAATAATTCAAATTAATATTGAATAAATTAAAATAATAAATAAATGCTACATATGGAATATAGGTATTTACTCTTAAAAATATAAATATTACTAAAAAACTATATATATTATGACTAATAATTCATATTTCATGTATTCATAAGAAAAAAATGTATTTATAGAGTTGATATTAGAAATATAGATAAATACCAAAATACATAAATTAGAGTGGTTCCTGAGTCTCAATAGAAACATGAATAACTAAATTTGTATATGCATGGATAATATGAATGGGAAGAGTGGTATCTATATTTATAAATTCAATGAGATGATTAGTATCTATATTTATAAATTAAAACACGTGTAAGGAAAAATGGTGGTATCTATATTTATATGATCATATTAACTTTTAGAGACCACCTAGATACATATAATATCACCTCCAATATAATATAGATTAATAACAACACCATGGAAAGAGAATGTCACTAACTCCATAAAACCCATAGAATATCCATCATGATCCCACTCCCACATCCTTGTCCTCATAGGAATACAAGAGGTATTGAAATTCAATCATCATACCAAAAGTGTTTTCCTTTTCATGGAGTAATTGACAGATTTCATTGAATGTTGAAACTAAAATGACTGTCTCAACATGATTGTGTGTAAGACCATCCGGCTGAGCCTTCTCGTGGTCACACTAGTTTTGTATCCTCTTGTGGGGATCATACTATTTTTTTTTGATTTTTAAACTTTAGATAGTAAAATAATAAATTTTTTCTGGTGCTTCAACATCCCCCCATCTTGGGAACATTTATATTTAAGGAGAAAACTATCATCCTCATTAGCTTCATCTCTCAAATAGTTATTATTTCATTTTTTCATGAAACTCATACCCCATAACTTATAGACATGAACCTATATTACATGAACTAACCTAAATAGTATTCATCCCATAATAGGTATAGGTGATCATTGCAGATGAATTTAGAGGATAAAACCTACCACCAATGGAGTAATTATTTTCTTAAATTCAATTACCCATATCCTTAAAAGAATGCTAAAATTATTTTGAAACATTCAAATATTGGGTTCCCTTTATTTGAAAGGCCCTTTTTTGTGTAATTTTTTATTTTTTTAAATATTACTATTACCGAATCAAGTAGGATTGATATGAATTGAAAATGGATAGATGCCCATCATATGAAAAAAGAGTATGATGATGGGGTGAAATTGTTTATCATGTTTGAAAAAGATCACGAACATGAACCTTATCAAATCCCTTGTTCATGTTTACACTATTTTTATTCAAGACCAATTAGTCTAGAGGAGTTAGAAGAACACTTGATCTATTATGGAATAGATTAAAGTTATAACTATTGGACTAAACACAGGAAAAAAGTGAATGTAGCTAGTAACCGGGATAACACTACATTTTATGGATCATTTAATATGATTATAAGTGTGTAAAATGAATAAGACCATATCGAGGATGTGATTATAGGTGTGAACAATGATAAGGATCATATTAAATAATTTATAATGGCATTTGAAGATGAACTTTGTGATTTTCCAAAATTGTTTAAGAAGTTAAAGAGTTGTGCAATGACACCATTGTATACTGGTTGTACTAAATATATAGGATTTTCAACTACAATGAGGATGTATAATTTAAAAGATGAAAAGATATGGTGCGATGAAAATCTTACAAAACTACTTGATCTCTTGAATGATATACTCCCAGAATATAATGAGATTCCTATCCAAACACATTATGCTAAACGAATGATACATTCAATGGGTATAATATCTGAAAGAATACATGACTATCCAAACAACTGTATGATATTTCAAAAGTACCATAAATAACTTAAAGAATTCCCAAAGTGCTATGCTTCTCGATACAAGAAAGATGAATCAGGTCCTATGAAATTTGTATGGTACTTTACAATCATTCTAGGGTTTGGTATCCTATATGAAAGTGAGGAGACTACAAGGAAATTGATGTAACATGGAAATAAAAGAAATAAATATGGGGAACTTCATCACTTGATAGAATCTCCTCATTGGAAGAGAATTGATAGTGAGTATCCATAATTTGGAAACGAGTCAAGAAAACTTCATCTTGCACTATATATAGATGGAGTGAATCCTTTTCATTTTCAAATAATCACTCACAGTACATGGCTGAATATGTTGGTAAATTATAAATTTCCACCATGGTTATTCATGAAACAAAAATATAATATGTTATATATGCTTATATTAGGACCAAAAAAACCGTGTAATGATATTGATGTTATTTGGATCCATTAATCAAAGATTTGAAATCATTGTGTGAGTCAGGTGTTAAGTTGCATGATACTTATAGAAATAAATATTTCATGTTGAGATCTATGTTGTATGGGATGATAAATAAATTTACTGATTATAGAAATTTATCAGTATATAGCATTAAAGGAACTCAAGGGTGTCCCATTTGTGAACAAGGTACATAGTCAATTAGGTTGAAACATTCATTGAAGGCCGTGTTTCTAGAAAATCTCATATTTTTACCCCAACAACATAAGTAATGATATTGGATGACATAATTCGATTTGAGTTTAGAAAAACATAAAACACTGTCTCCACCAATAGGTGATCAACTATTTGAGAAAGTAAAAGATATGAAAACTGCATTTGGTAATACTTTTTTTAAAAACCTTATGAAAATTGATTGGAAAAAGAGAATAGTTTTTTATATTACAATACTAGAATTATCTATACATTATCCATTTTCTTAATGTTATGCGTGTTAAAAAAAATATATGTGATAGTTTCATTGGAAAGTTACTAAATTCACTCAACAAAACAAAGGATGAAATTAAGACTAGGTTGGACATGATTAATATGGGAATATAGGGAAGTTGGTGCCAGTGAAGGGTGAAAAATGAAATTTTCTTCTTCCAACTAATTACACTCTTTCCAAGTAGAAGAGATATCAATTTTAAAACTTCTTGAGTGATGTAAAGGTTCTAGAGGGGTATTCATTGAATATCAAGAATATCATGTCAATGATTGATTTAAAGTTCAAGGGTCTGAGATCACATGGCTGTCATATTTTGATGCATGATCTAATGCTTGTAGCTATATATTACATTTTTTTAAATAATTTTCATTATACATTAACCAAGATCTATTTATTTTTCAAAGCTATATGCAGTACTTTTATAGACCCGGAGAAATTACCAACTATGGAAAAGGAAATTACTGTCATATTATGTGAATTGGAAATATTATTCCCGCTAACATTCTTTGATATGATGGTTCACTAGATGGTTCAATTGGTAAGAGAGACTCAACTATGTGTTCCTCTACATTATTGATGGATGTACCCCTTTGAATGATATATGATGATTCTGAATGGGCATGTCAAAAATAAAATTTATCCAGAGGGTTGTATTGCGGAGTGATATATTGTTGAGGAAGCTATTGAATTCAGTACTGACTACTTATCCAGTGTGGAAAGTACTGGTTTACCAAAATATCATCACACTGGGTGGCTTATGGGTGGAGTAATTTCTAGAATATATGTTGCCATAGTCACTATTACAGATTGAGAGTAGACCCACCTTTATGTTTTTTATAACAGTTTATAGGTTTCTCCATATGTTGTAACCAAAAAATAAATTCTTAGGCATTTGAATCCATCAAGGGACGAAATATGGATATCAAATACACATAATTGACATTTTATAGAATGGTTTTGGGACTATTTTTAAGGATTTAGATAAAAATAAATATTCAATTTTAGAATGACTTTGATGACTGGCTAGTGGACCAAGTGTGCATGTATTATCTTACCATGGTTATTTAATTAATGGTTAAATGTTCTATAAAAATTAAAATGATAAAGGATTTACCATGAAAAATAGTGGAGTTACACTTATGGATGAAGTGATGCATGTATCTAGTACCAAGGAAAAAATTACAATTTATGAAAATATGTCATACATTGGAATCATCAAAAAAATATGGGAGTTGGATTATATAACATTTCAAGTGTAGATTTTTCAATGAAAGTGGGTTGATAACATGAGTGATATTAAAAATAGATGAATTGAGATTTGTAAAAGTGGATTTTTTTAAGGAAGATTACAAAGATGAAGTATTTATAATGGCATCATAGGTCATACAAGTATTTTATGTTCCAGATCCTACAAACTGAAAGTTGTCAATTATTCTATTATTGACCAAAAACATTGAAGGGTTAGATGAAAATTCAACTAAGGATGACACTTTAATTGGGAAATCACAATCATTTTGTAGTCGTCCAAATATCGTTGAGGTATTTTATGTCATATGAGGCCACAATAAAGGGATTTGGATACTCGATAGAGGGGTCAAATCCCTTCAATCTTAAATAAATAGAGTTCAATAATCATGTTATATATATTTTTTAATATACACCATGTTACCTCATATTATTATCTTCTCAGTGCTACATTTATGTAATCTAAATTAAATATTGAACCACTTTTACAGATAATAAATTATGCATGTGATGATGCTCCCAATCCTAAGAAACAATAGGTTTCTCAACCTACTAGAGTGTTAGGTCGAAACGGGTAATGGAAGATGGTCTAGAGGGGGGTGAATAGACCATATAAAAAAATTAAACAAATAAATTGATTAATTAAATTAATTATCAAAGTTAATTATCAAGGTTAATTAGCAGTATAAAAATTAAATAACACAAGAATATTTTTTATAGTAGTTTGGTCCAAAGTGTGCCTACTCTACTCTTATAACTCCCTACTCGGTGAGAGATACATGTAAACTAAAAATGATTTTTAAGGAGGAATCATAACCTAATTATAGAATCTTTTTCTATTGGAGGGATAACCACAACACTGACTTTTGTATGTGGAGTCACAACCCTTACAACCTAACTTTAGACACTAGGAGTCACAACCCAAACAATCCTGAATTTAGATACAGGGAGTCACAACCCTTATATCCTGACTTTAGAATCTATGATTCACAACTCATGGAAAAATAATAACAAATAATTATTTGTGTGTAAAAATATAAACAAAAAATAGATTGCATGTGAGAGATGATAAATAGTGTTACAAACTCAGAACCAGACAAATGAGAAAATAAATAATTAAATCACGGGTATTGGTTATTAAGAATTAGATTGGATCATCTCATCAAGGTGATTATAGTCAAATTAGAAATGATTCAGAACTTGAGAGAATGTCTAGGTGATGAAACAGAGTCTCGCAGGAAGTTGCAAATGGATAACAAGTTCAAAGTTCACAACACTTTCTCTTTGAAAAATTTGAGTATTGAATATGTTAACCCATGTGTATTTTTTTGAAAGATATATATATATATATATAGAATAAATATTCAGTAGTTTCAGCAGCTCTTCTTCCTTTAGATATTCAAAATAAATTTTGTCAAGAGATTTCATAAATATCTCCACAAAAATTGCACCACCGTTGCCTCTTTATTCCTGTAGAATAAATCTTAAATAAAATAATTTAATGTAATTTGAATAACTCTTCCAAAAATATCTCTATAATAATATAGTGTTTAATAATTTTAAAACTCTAGTTTAAATCCATTAAAACCTTTTTAAACTTAGTCAAAATAGTTCCTAAAAACTAGCAGTACAATCCGTAAGTAAATTCAAATATTGGAATTTAAATAAACTTGTAACCTATGAATTTATTGGAAAAAGATATTGAAAAATTTATTAATTTTTCTCTTTAAATATTGAACCAAAATCATTAAAAACTATTTGATCATAATCCTTAGATTTAATGTGAATTCTTTTAGAAGAAAAACCTTTGAAAATAATCCATATATATATATATGCACTAGAACAATTTTTAGCATAAAAGCACAAAGCAGTAGCAGAAAATATGGGCATAGAAAGTAGGATATGAATAGTAATGTAGGTACTGAACAATAACATAGGGAATGAATGGTAATGTAGGGTTGCCGAACCATACATTTAACATCCAATATAGGGATTTAATAGTGACTTAGGGTTGCTGAACCATATGTTTAATATCCAATGTAGGGAATGAATAGTTATGTAGGGTTCATAAAAGTAATATAGGGTTCATCAAAGTAATGTAGGATTCATCAAAGCAATGTTGGATTCATCAAAGAAACATAGGGTTAATCAAAGGAATGTAGAATTCATAAAAGTAAGGTAGGGTTCATCAAAGTAATGTAGGGTTCATCAAAGTAATGTAGGGTTCATCAAAGTAACGTAGGGTTCATCAAAGTAACATATGGTTATCAAACCATACTTTGCGAAAAAATTGACAACATACTTTAACAAAATTAAACTAATTTTTAAAGGATAAAAACAATAGATTCAGTATTTTTTCAAAAATAATTATTTTTAGAAAAACTTATTATATTTCCAACGAATCAAGAAATGAATAAATCTGACTTCTACATCTCCTAAAATCATTGAAAAAAAGAAGAAAAAATATTTAAGAAAACTGCAACTGTGAAACAACATTGAAAAACTTCAGATAATTAAATGAACATTCAAAAATACATTTTTAGACTTTGATGTAAAAAAAAGAAATAAATATAAACATGTTTTATTTCTATAAAATCAAGTTTCATGTGAATATGATATTTATAGAACTTGTAGTATATTAAATATAGTAACTTTTCAAAATTGAAAACTATAGAGTTTTTAAAACTACAACAACCTCATTGAATTTTTTAGAGTATAATAAAATCATTTTTAGACTTCCTTATAAACAAATGATGTTTAGATAAATCTCTTATCTATCCAACGTGATAGGAATCACATAAATCCAAACACCATGGATTCACAAATAATCTACCCCTTTTTATTTGATTACAAAACCAAAACATTTAAACCATTAAAAATAATTTCTAAAACATTTTTAAACCAATTTTTTATCCCCATTTTTATAAATAAAAAAATTGAAAACAAACTCCCCATAAACAAATAAATAAATAAAAAATTAAAATTCCAACATACCAAGATCAATTTTTATTTTCAAACTGAGAAGAATCTAAAGATTTTTTAAAAATATATGCCAGCTGATTTTTAGAAGGTATAAATTCTAAAACAATATCACTCTTATTCACATGATCTCTAATAAAATTAAATCTAAGGGGTTTTTATAAATATAAATTTTAGTAGTATTATCATAATAAATAGGAAGTTTATCAAGATAAACAACAAAAATCACATAAGGTTTTCTTAATCCATAAACTTTGAGCATGACAACTAGTAGTAGAGATATATTAAGCTTCTGTAGTGGATAAAGCAATAGATAACTATTTCTTAGATGAACAGGAAATTAAACTTTTTCCCAGAAAATGAAACATACCTGAAGTGCTTTTTTTGTCAATTCTACACCCTCCAAAACCAGAATCAGAATAGGATGTTAAATCAAAATAGTTATATTTTGGATAAAATAAACCAGAATCAACAGTTCCTTTAACATATCTAATTATTCTTTTTGCATCTTTAAAATTACTTTCTTTAGTATCTTATTGAAATATAGCACATAAACAGACACTAAAAATGATATCAGGTCTAGATGTAGTTAAATATTGAAATATACATATCACGCCTCTACAAAATTTAAAATAAACATATTTACCATATGCATCAATATTTAATTTACAATTAAAATATCAGTAGAATTTATTTTAATAAAATGTTTTGGATCAACATTACCTTTCTTAAAACCATTATTTAACAAAAATAAGGAATGTCTTTCATACCAATACTAGGTTCTTGTTTAATACCATACAATTCTTTAGATAATTAAAAAACATGGTTATAAAAATTTTCACTTTCAAAACCAGGGGGTTGAGAAACATAAACTTCTTAAGTTATAAAACCATTTAATAAAGCACTTTTTACACCCATTTGATATAATTTAAAACCTTGAAAAAGAAGAAAAATCTAACAAAATTCTAATAGCCTATAACCTAGAAACTGGTGAAAATGAATCTTTAGAGTCTATACCTTCTTCTTGACAGTATCCTTGAACAAAAAGTCTATCATGGTTTTTAACAATATGTCCTGATTAATCTAGCTTGTTTCTAAATATCCACTTAGTTCCAATCACCTGTTTATCCTCAGGAAATTCTACTAAAGTACAAACATTATTTATAACAAACCTATTTAATTCATCTTGCATAGAAACATTCCATTTAGAATATTTTAAACCATCATTAACATTAATAGGAACAAAATCAGAAATAAAAGCAGAATTGACACAAAAAATTAAAACAGAGTTTCTAGTTTTAGCACCAGAATCAAAATTTCCAATTACATTTTTATCAAGATGATGTTTATGAATCTTCCATGATTTTGAATCAGATTGAGAAGGATTAATATCCCCCTCAATTTATTCATTCTTATCTTGAGTAATTTCTTCACCAAAATTAAAATATCTAAACTCATCATAAAAAACTTTAGTATCAAAATTTAGATTAACATGATTTTCATAACATGAATAGAGTCTTCAATAATCAAAGTTCATTTATTATAAACTCTATAAGCTTTACTATTATTATAATAATCAAGAAAAATACCTTCATCACTATTAACATCAAATTTATCTAAATTATCCTTTGAATTTAAAATAAAAACCTTACAACCAAAAAGTCTAAAGTAACCAACTTTAGGATTTTTTTAAATAATTCATAAGGATTTTTATTTGACAAAGGTTTAACAAGAATTTTATTTGAAATATAACAAGCATAAAAAACAACCTCAACCCAAACATATCTAGGAAAATTATATTTACTTAACATAGTTCGATTCATTTCAATAAGAGTTCTATTTTTCCGTTCTACAACACCATTTTGTTGTGGTGTTCTTGGAGTAGAAAAATTATGAAAATAACTGTTCTTTTAAAAAAAAAATTCAAAATCTAAATTATGAAATTCACCTCCTATATCCCTATGAATAGAAATAATCATACATCCTTTTTAATTTTAAACTAATTTACAAAACATAGTAAATCTAGATAAAGTATCATTTTTATGAGCAATAAAGTATACCTAAGTAAATCTACTGTAATCATCAACAATAACTAAAGTATATTTCTTTCCACTAAGGCTAGAAATTTTAGTGAGTTTAAATAAATCAATATGTACTAACTGTAAATGTCTATTAATACTTATCATATTGATAGGTCTAAACTACATTTTATATTGCTTCCCTTTCATGCAAGCATCACATACATGGAGATGATCTTTCTTCAAGGGAGGTAGCTATAACAAATTCTCATGTTTTGAGAGATTATCTAACATTTTGAAATTGACATGATCTAAATGTATATGAAAAATGATGCTGCCATTATATAAAGCATTCAAACACTTTACATGTTGAACAATTATTTCAGAAAAATCAATAGTATAAATATTATCTTTTATATTAGAATAAATTAATAAATAATCATATTTAAAAACTAAACATTTATCATTTTGAAATTTAACTTCCATTACATCATCAAATAATTGTGATATAATAATTAAATTATGTTTTAAACCTTCAACATATAAAACTTTAGAAATAAAAATAGAATTTGTAATACCAAATTTACCAAAACCTTTTACTTTGACTTTGGAATTATCTCCAAAAGTAATAGTGCATCCATCACATGTGTTGTAAGTTGTAATCTTTGATGGGTGTCTAGTCATATTCCTAGACCATCCACTTTCCATGTACCATATGTCGTTCTTGAGACATCCAAGGAATTTTTTCTACAAAAATCAATTACTTGACAATTTTAGTACCCAAGTTACTTTGGGTCTAATGGGATTAGTAATAAATTATTTAGGTACCCATATTGAATTTAAACATGTATTGTAAGGTAATCTAGATAATAAAGATTTAGAAATATTAGTTTTCCTAAATCCAAAAGATTTTTTGAATCTAAGATAAAAATCATTTGCACAATTTCCTTTCATTCCACATTTAAAACAAGTAATAGTTGAAGTACAACCATTTTTACTTTTAATAAAATGAGTTTTATACGTTTGAGGTAATATCCTATCATAACCAAAAACATCTTTATTTTTATCAGATTTAGTCAAAGACATCATCTTATGATATTTTTAATGACCTTTAATAAAAGTAGATAAACTTTGTTTAAGAAATTCAACCTCATTTTTCAAAATTTCATTAAAATCTTGAGCACGTTTCAAAATTTCATAAAATTTTGAATGAGAAGAAGAAGTAGTGTTACTTATTTTTTCATTCTGCTGTAAAAGTATTTTATTTTTAGAAACAAGTTTCTCATTGTTTTTTAATCTTATTATATAAATCAACACCTTTGAAAACATCTTTTCTTAATCTTTCAATTTATTCATTTAATTTAGAAAGATTCAGATTTTCAAAATCACAGTAAGAATCAGAACATCTAGAATAAAAATAATAACTAATAAATTTATCTAGTGATTCCATGAATCACAAGTTATCATATTATTTTTTATTTCTAGATTGTTCATAAGAATCAGATTCTTCTATACAATTCCAATTGGTTGTCAATGATTTTTTTTCATTCTTTTTGTATTTTCATTTATTCTTAAGTTTTAGACAATCAAGATTGATATAAACTTTCTTCCTACACTCATAACAAGTTACATTCAATGCATTAAAATTTGTGCTACCTTTCTTATCTCCCTTATATTTTACCTTTTGAGGGTTTCTTTTAAACCGACACTTGAATCCTTTATTTTTCATTCTTTTGTAAACTCCAGTCGCAATCTGAGCCATATCTTCTTTTTCACTATCCTATAGATCAAAATCATAAGATTCAGTAGAGACAACACTCGTAGATTTAAAAGCTACACCTTTTCTTTTTTATAGTCTCCTCATTAGTTATGTTCTTCAGTTTCAGTTTATATCGGAGTAATGATCCAATCAATTCATCAAGTGTGTAATTTTTGAAATTCTTGCTTTCATCAAAATAAACTTTCTTGGAATGCCATTTCTTTGGTAATTCTCATAGGACTCTTTCAACAAGTATTGGATTTTCTATAACTTCTATAAGTGAATTCATTCTATTCAAAATACTTGTGAATTTTGAAACATTTGGTTTACTGTTTCATATTCACCCATATTAAAGTCTTGGTACTCAACACGAAGCATTCCAAGTTTGGTTTATATTATTTTGTTAGAGCCAAGGTGAGTAACCCATATAATGTTCCATATTTCACGAGCTATCTTAAAAGTATACACATGACTAAAAACACTTCTATTAATAGTACAATATAAAATATTAGCAACTTTGTAATTTAAAACATATCTAGTAGAATCAATCCCAATAAGAATATCTGGGTCATTCTCAGATAGTGTATACTATTTTGAAATGATAGACCAGTGCTCAATGCTCAAATAATTGACATAATCCTCCATTTGGGATCTTCAGTAACCATAATCATTTCTATCAAAGTGAGGTGTCTTTTTAGGAATCCAAGCATCATTCGGGTTCAATCCTGCCATCTTATATGATATTTATCCTTATACTGTGAGGTCTAGGAATAGGTTAACACAATTAAATATAAAACAAAATCTATAAAAGTGTTGGCTAAATTACATAAGGAACAACCAATGACACTATTGTTTGTTATTGAGAAATATAATTATAGAGATAAATTATTCTTAAGAAGGTTATCCTCTAATACCAATTGTTAGGTATCAGAAGGAGAAAAAGATATCTAACAAATTCTAAAAAGGATTAACCTATGATATCAATTGTTAGGTATCAAAAGGATAAAAACATATCTAATAAATTCTAAAAAGGATTACCCTATTATATTAATTTTTAGGTATTAGAAGTAGAACAACAGAGCTAACCAATTCTAAACAGGATTGCACTTTGATACCAATTGTTAGGTCAGAATGGGTAATGGAAGATGGTCTATGGAGGGGGGGGGGGGTGTGAATAGACCATATAATTTCTTTTAAAAAATAACTTGGTTAATTAAATTAATTATCAAAGTTAATTATTAAGGTTAATTAGTAGTGGAAAAATTAAATAACATAAGGATGTTTTTTATAGTAGTTCGGTTCAAAGTGGGATTACTCTATTCTTATAACTCTCCTCTTAGAGAGAGATAAATGTGCAATAAAAATGATTTTTGAGGGGGAATCATAACTCATTTATAGAATACTTTTCTAGTGGAGGGATAACCATGACACCGACTTTTGTATGGGGAGTCACAACCCTTAAAACCCGACTTTAGACACTGGGAGTCACAACCCGAATAGTCATGACATTATATATAGGGGTCCACAACCCTTAGATCCTGAATTTATAATCTAGCAGTCATAAACCATGGAAAAAGAATAAAAAATAATGCTTTTGTGTGTAAAATCATAAAAAAATAGAGTGCATGTGAGAGATGGGAAATGGTGTTACAGACTCAGAACCAGAAGAATGATAATATAAATAATTAAATCACAGGTATTGGTTATTGAGAATTAGATTGGTTCATCTCATCAAGGTGATTGTAGTCGAAGAATAAGTGATTCATCAATTGAAAGAATGTTCATGTGATGAAACAGATTCTCATATAAAGTTGCAAATGCATAGTAGGTTCAAATATCACAACACTTTCTATTTAAAAAAATCAAGTATCAAATATGTTAACCCATGTGTATTTTTCTGAAAGATATATATATATATATATAGAATAAATATTCAATAGTTTTAGCAGCTCCACTTCCTTCAGATATTCAAAATAAATTGATTCAAGAGCTTTCATAAATATCTCCACAAAAATCACAGCACGGTTGCCTCGTTATTCCTATAGAATAAATCTTAAATAAAATAATTTAAAGTAATTTGAATAACTATTCCAATAATTTCTCCATAATAATAGAGCGTTGAATGATTTTAAAACTCTGATTTAAATCCATTCAAAACTTTTTTATTTTTTTTAAAATAGTTCCTAAAAACTAGCAACACAATCAGTAAGTAAATAAAAATATTTGAATTTAAATAAACTTTTAACCTATGACTTTATTAGAAAAAGACATTAATTTTTTTTATCTTTAAATATTGCACCAAAATAACCAAAAAATCTTAGATCATAATCCTTAGATTTAATGTGAATTCTTCTAGTAGAAAAACCTTTGAAAATAATCCATATATATATATATATATAGAAAAAAAAAATTCAGTATAAAAGCACAAAGCGGTAGCGACAAAGTGGGGTAAAGAAAGTAGGGTATGAACAGTAACGTAGAAAATGAACAGTTATATAGGGAATGAACATTAATTTAGGGTTTCCAAACCATATGTTTAACATCCAACATAGGTAATGAATAGTTATGTAGGGTTGTCAAACCACACGTTTAACACCCAACATAGGGAATAAATAGTAACATTGGGTTTATCAAAGTACTACAGGGTTCATCAAAGGAACGTAGGGTTCATGAAAGTAACGTAGGGTTCATAAAAATAACTCAGGGTTCATCAAAGAAACATAGGGTTCATCAAGGAATATAGGGTTCATCAAAGTAACACAGGGTTCATCAAAGTAATGTATGGTTACCGAACCATATTTTGCGAAAAACTTGACAACATACTTTAACAAATTTCAATGAATTTTTAGAGGCTCAAAACAATAGATTAAGTCTTTGGTCAAAAATAATTATTTGTATAAAAACTTATTAGATTTCCAATGAATCAAGAAATGAATAAATATGACTTCTATATCTCTCAAAATCATTGAAAAATAGAAGCAAAAACATTCTGGAAAACTGCAGCTATGAAATAGCATTACAGAACTTTAGATAATTAAATGAACATTAAAAAATACATTTTTAGAATTCAATGTAAAATAAATAAATAAATATAAACATTTTTGATTTCTATAAAATCAAGTTTCATGTGAATCTGATATTTATAGAACTTATGGTAAATTAAATATAGCAACTTTTCAAAACGAAAAAACGCAGAGTTTCTAAAATTGCAGCAGTAACTTCATTAAATTTTTAGAGTACAAGAAAATAATTTTTAGACTTCCTCATAAACTAATGAATTTTATGTAAATATATTATCTATTCAACATGATAATAATCACACAAATCTAAAAACTATGGATGCACAAACAATCTTCCCATTTTTGTTTGATTACAAAACCAAAATATTTAAATGATTAAAAATAATTTTTAAAACATTTTCAAACCAATTTTTTCTCCCCCATTTTGTAAATAAACAAAAAGTGAAAATAACCCCCCCTAAACAAATGCATAAATAAAAAATTAAAATTCCAACATACCACGATCAAATTTATTTTCTTTTCAAACTGAGTCGAATATAAAGGCTTTGTAAAAATATATGCTAGCTGATTTTCAGAAGGTATAAATTCTAAAAAAATATCATCATTGTTCACATGATATCTAATTAAATTAAATCTAATATCAATATTATTTTTTATAAAATGATGTAAGGGGTTTTTAGAAATAGAAATTGTAGAAGTATTATCACAATAAATAACCAGTTTATCAAGATAAACACCAAAATCACATAAAATTTTCTTAATCCATAAACTCTGAGCACAAAAACTAGCATCATAGATATATTAAACTTCTATAGTGGATAAAGAAACATATAATTATTTTATATATGACCAAAAAATTAAATTTTTTCCCATAAAATGAGACATACCTAATGTGATTTTTATGTCAATTCTACAAACTTTAAAATCAGAATCAGAATAAGATGTTAAATCAAAATAGTTATATTTTGGATAAGATAAACCAGAATCAAAAGTTACTTTAACATATCTAATTATTCTTTTTATAGAGTTAAAATGAATTTCTTTAGGATCTTCTTGAAATATAGCACATAAAGAAATACTAAAAATTATTGGATCAACATTTCCTTTCTTAAAACCATTATTTAACAAATATAATGAAAGTCTTTCATACCAATCACGAGGTGCTTTCTTAAGACCATACAATTCTTTAGATAATTTAAAAATATGGTTAGGAAATTTTTCACTTTTAAAACTAGAAGGTTGATAAACATAATCTTCTTTAGTTATAATACCATTTAATAAAGAAAATTTTACATCCATTTGATATAATTTAAAACCTTGAAAACAAGTAAAAACTAAAAAAATTCTAATAGCCACTAACCTAGAAACTGGTGCAAATGAATCTTCAAAGTATATATCTTATTCTTGAGAGTATCCTTGAGAAACAAGTCTGGATTTATTTTTAAAAATCTATCCAAATTCATCTAGCTTGTTTCTAAATATCCACTTAGTTCCAATCACCCATTTATCCTTAGAAAATTATACTAAAGTACAAACATTAATTCTAATAAACTAATTTAATCCATATTTCCTAGAAATAGTCTGGTTTTTATCTTTTAAAGCATAATTACCATTAATAGAAACAAAATCAGAAATAAAAGAAGAATTGAAACAATAATTTAAAAAAGAGTTTTTAGTTTTAACACCAAAATCAATATTTCCAATTACATTTTCAACAGGATAATCTTTGTGAATCTTCAATGATTTTGGATTAGGTTGAGAAGGAGTAAGCTCTCCCTAAAACAATTCATTCTTATATTGAAAAATTTGTTCACCAAAATTAAAATCTCTAAACTCATCATCAAAAATGTTGAACTCTCTCTGAAATGGTTGTTTTAATAATCACAAATCTTAGTTTTATTTATTTCCTTTTAATATCTTGTTCAACTTGTTCTAAATATGTTTAAATATTATCTACAATTGTTTATCTATGATCAATGTATGGTTATGGTTGACCTGGAAGTATTCTAGATTGAACAGACACTTTGTAAGAATTCCTCATCTTGACTCACCGATAGTCATTTTCCTGAGGCACTGATGATGAACGGTCGCACCGATGATGAACGGTCGCACCGATGATGAACGGTCGCACCGATAGCTATCAAAGATCTAAAGAGATACCGATGATCATGTGTCACCGATACCGACGATCATGATACACCAATGATGAGTCACCGATGATGAGTCACTGATGTTGAGACACCGATGCTGAAACACCGATGTTGAGACACCGATGCTGAAACACTGATGTTGAGACACCGATGATGAGACACCGATGCTGAGACACCGATGCTGAGACACCGATGCTGATGCTATCGAAACCAATACAGATTCAAAATGTCTCACCAATCACATGACTCACCGATAGTCATGAAAACTGTTTGAATTTATATAAATTCGTATTTAATTCTAACAGTCATTTTTGATGTTTTTAATGAAATTAATGTTATTTAATGTTGATTGTTGGCATGTCAGGGGACCGTACCTTATACCTTTGAAAAGGTAATCATTCCTACTACCGGAGCTCGTGGAATAAAATGAAGATTGAGCTGCAGTAAAGACACAACAACAAAAAGATACACACAGATATACAACAGATACGGAGATACAAAAAGAGAGAGAATTCTTCCATACACGTACATGAAAAGAAGAACTTGAAGAACATTTATATACATCAAGAACACAAGTTCAAAGAAGAATCTAAAGAGCTATAATGACTACACATAATTGAGATGAACACCTACACTGGAATTAAAGGAAGTGAATCACGATACTCTATTTTTCAAGGGAAAAACCAGAGAAGGGCTTAGAAGCATTTCTGCTGAATCCAACAAGTCCAGACACTACGAGAAAACCGCCGTTTAGTGGCGGTTTTTTCGCGGCGATTTTAAAAACCACCGCGAAATGTGTTTCGGGCTGGCATTTCACGTCAGTTTTTAAAACTGCTGTGAAAAAACCGCCGCTAAACGGCATTTTTTTTTAATTTCATTCAAGGATTAGCGGCGGTTTCGGTAAAACCACCGTGAAATGAAATGAAAAAAATAAAAAAACGTGAGAAACCCCGAAATCACTAAAACGACCATAACTTTTGATCCGGGCGTCTGTTGAAGTGCCACGACCAGTCAAATCGAAGCTCATGAAGAGATATAGAGGCACATATAATCAAAACCGTGAGAAGTTCTAAGGTGTGGACGATATTAGAGTTATAAAAAAGTTGAAAAAAGTTCTCCAACTTCAAACGACCATAATTTTCGCTCCGGGTGTCCGTTTGGGCTCTACCACATATCAAATCGAAGCCAGCGAAGAGAGCTACGCACAAATTTGACACAAGAATGCTTCTATCGGTTTTTTCGACCCCAAAACCCCTCCGAAGGCCTCCAAAACCCCGTTTCCGTCACCAGTGTCCCGTCGAACTTGTCTTCAAACGGACCTAACTTTCGATCCGCGTGTCAGTTCAGCCTCCTCCACCTGCCAGATCATAGCTCGTTCCATGAGCTTCAGTTTGACTGGTCGCGACGCCCACATGCACTCCTAGATCATATGTTATGGCCTTTTTAGTGGGTATCGGGTTTGTTATGTTTTTCAATGTCTCGTTTCTAGCACCCGTTCCCCGTCAGCTTTTTTTTAAATGGTCGTAACTTCCGATCCGCCTGTCCATTCGGACTCTTTCACCTTTTAGGTTGAAGATCGTTTCAGGATCTTTGATTTGACAGGTCGCGGATCTAAAACGGACTCTTGGATCTTAAGTTATCTCCGTTAATGTGAGTCCAATGTTTTTGTCTCTTTATGACCGTTTTGACGGGTTTTAACGGTAGCTCCATTTATTACTGTTTATTTGGGTTTCCATGACTTGTTATCTTTATTAATGGTTTTTTGTGGGTTATTATGATGATTATGTTGAATTATTAAGGAGTTTTCCAGAGTTGTCATGAGTTTTCATGCGTTCTCATTCTTTCTAATACCTCATTCTTCATATGCTTCTCCATCCCTTTTCATGCATTTTCATGATTTTTCATCCCTTATCATGTCTTTTCATACTTTTTCATGTGTTTCCTTTATTATTTATTATTTATAATATACTTTAATTTATTTATTATATATTATTTGTAACTGGTTATTTATTATTTATTATTTATTATTTATTATTTATTATTTATTAGTTATTTTTTATTTTTTTATTTTTTATTATTTATTATTTATTTTATATTTTTTTATTATTTATTATTTATTATTTATGATTTATGATTTATGATTTATATTTATTATTTAACTTTCGATCCGCATGTCAGTTCGGCCTCCTCCACCTTCCAGATCATAGCTCGTTCCATGAGCTTCAGTTTGACTGGTCGCGGCGCCCACATGCACTCCTAGATCATATGTTATGGCCTTTTTAGTGGGTATCGGGTTTGTTATGTTTTTCAATGTCTCGTTTCTAGCACCCGTTCCCCGTCAGCTTTTTTTTAAATGGTCGTAACTTCCGATCCGCCTATCCATTCGGACTCTTTCACCTTTTAGGTTGAAGATCATTTCAGGATCTTTGATTTGACAGGTCGCGGATCTAAAACGGACTCTCGGATCTTAAGTTATCTCCGTTAATGTGAGTCCAATGTTTTTGTCTCTTTATGACCGTTTTGACGGGTTTTAACGGTAGCTCCATTTATTACTGTTTATTTGGGTTTCCATGACTTGTTATCTTTATTAATGGTTTTTTGTGGGTTATTATGATGATTATGTTGAATTATTAAGGAGTTTTCCAGAGTTGTCACGAGTTTTCATGCGTTCTCATTCTTTCTAATACCTCATTCTTCATATGCTTCTCCATCCCTTTTCATGCATTTTCATGATTTTTCATCCCTTATCACGTCTTTTCATACTTTTTCATGTGTTTCCTTTATTATTTATTATTTATAATATATTTTAATTTATTTATTATATATTATTTGTAACTGGTTATTTATTATTTATTATTTATTATTTATTATTTATTCTTTATATTTCTTAATTATTTATGTTTATTTATTATTTATTATTTATTATTTATTATTTATTATTTATTATTTATTATTTATTATTTATTTATTATTATTTTTTATTTATATTTATATTTATTTATTATTTATTATTTATTATTTATGATTTATGATTTATGATTTATATTTATTTATCATTTATATTTATTTATTATTTATTATTTATTATATATATTTATTTATTATTTATTCTTTATATTTATTTATTATTTATTATTTATATTTATTTATTATTTGTTATTTATATTTATTTATTATTTATTATTTATTATTTATTATTTATTATTTATATTTATTTATCATTTATATTTATTTATTATTTATTATTTATTATTTATATTTATTCATTACTTATTATTTATATTTATTTATTATTTGTTATTTATTATTTATTATTTATTATTTATTATTTATTATTTATTATTTATTATTTATATTTATTTATTATTTATTATTTATATTTATTTATTATTTGTTATTTATATATATTTATTATTTATTATTTATTATTTATATTTATATTTATTTATTATTTATATTTATATTTATTTATTATTTATTATTTATTATTTATATTTATTTATTATTTATAATTATTTATTATTTATTATTTATTATTTATATTTATTTATTATTTATTATTTATATTTATTTATTATCTATTATTTATTATTTATTATTTATTATTTATTATTTATTATTTATTATTTATTATTTATTATTTATTATTTATTATTTATTATTTATTATTTATTATTTATTATTTATTATTTATCTTTATTTATTATTTATTATTTATTATTTATTAATTTTTATTTATTATTTATATTTATTTATTATTTATTATTTATATTTATTTATTATATATTATATATTATTTATTATTTATATTTATTTATTATTTATTATTTATTATTTATTATTTATATTTATCTATTATTAATTATTAATTATTTATTATTTATTATTTATTGTTTATATTTATTTATTATTTATTATTTATTATTTATAATTTATTATTTATTATTTATTATTTATTATTTATCTTTATTTATTATTTATTATTTATTATTTATTATTTATTATTTATTATTTATATTTATTTATTATTTATATTTATTTATTATTTAGTATTTATATTTATTATTTATTTATTATTTATTTATTATTTATTATTTATATTTATTTATTATTTATATTTATTTATTATTTATTATTTATTATTTATTATTTATATTTATTTATTATTTATAATTATTTATTATTTATTATTTATTATTTATATTTATTTATTATTTGTTATTTATTATTTATTATTTATCATTTATTATTTACTATTTACTATTTATTATTTATTATTTATTATTTATTATTTATTATTTATTATTTATTAGTTATTATTTATTATTTATCTTTATTTATTATTTATTATTTATTATTTATTATTTATTAATTTTTATTTATTATTTATATTTATTTATTATTTATTATTTACATTTATTTATTATTTATTATTTATTATTTATTATTTATATTTATTTATTATTTATTATTTATTATTTATATTTATTTATTATTTATTATTTATTATTTATATTTATTTATTATTTATATTTGTTTATTATTTATTATTTATATTTATTATATATTTATTATTTATTATTTATATTTATTTATTATTTATATTTATTTATTATTTATTATTTATATTTATTATTTATATTTATTATTTATTTATTATTTATTATTTATATTTATTTATTATTTATATTTATTTATTATTTATTATTTATATTTATTTATTATGTATTATGTATATTTATTTATTATTTATTATTTATATTTATTTATTATTTATTATTTATTATTTATTATTATTATTATTTATTATTTATTATTTATTATTTATTATTTATTATTTATTATTTATTATTTATTATTTATTGTTTATATTTATTTATTATTTATTATTTATATTTATTTATTATTTATTATTTATATTTATTTATTATTTATTATTTATTATTTATTATTTATTATTTATTATTTATTATTTATTATTTATTATTTATATTTATTTAATATTTAATATTTATTATTTATTATTTATTATATATTATATATTATTTATTGTTTATATTTATTTATTATTTATTATTTATTATTTATTATTTATTATTTATTATTTATTATTTATTATTTATTATTTATTATTTATTATTTATTATTTATTATTTATTGTTTATTGTTTATTATTTATTATTTATTATTTATTCTTTATTATTTATTCTTTATTATTTATTATTTATATTTATTTATTATTTATTATTTATATTTATTTATTATTTATTATTTATATTTATATTTATTTATTATTCTAAGTAACTAAGTAACTAAGTAACTAAGTAACTAAGTAACTAAGTAACTAAGTAACTAAGTAACTAAGTAACTAAGTAACTAAGTAACTAAATAAGTAAATAAGTAACTAAGTAAGTAAGTAAATAAGTAACTAAGTAACTAAGTAAATAAGTAAATAAGTAAATATGTAAGCGGTTAGGGGTTAGGGGTTGCTGGAGTGGTAAAGTCTTTGGAAAATATGCAAGAGGTTAGGGGTTCAAATCTCACTAGACGCAGGATTTATTTATATTGCATGGGCATGCACGTGCATGCACGTGCATGGTCATGGGATATGCATGCATGGATAAATAAATAAATAAATAAATAAAATAAATACGAAATAAAATAAATAAAATAAATACGAAATAAAATAAATAAAATAAATACGAAATAAAATAAATAAAATAAATATGAAATAAAATAAATACGAAATAAAATAAATAAATAAATAAATAAATAACTAAATAAATAAATAAATAAATAAATAAGTAACTAAATAAGTAAATAAGTAAATAAGTAAATAAGTAGTAAATAAGTAAGTAAATAAGTAAGTAAGTAAATAAGTAAGTAAGTAAATAAGTAGTATAAATAAATAAGTAAGTAAATAAGTAGTATAAATAAATAAATAAATAAATAAGTAAATAAATATGTAAATAAATAAATAAGTAGTAAGTATATATAAATAAATATATATATATATATAAATATAAATATATATATATATAAATATATAAATACGTTCTGCGACGGTTTTGAAAACCGCCGCGAATAGTTTCCCGACGCACGATTTAGTGGCGGTTTTTGAAAACCGCCGCCAATCGATTTAGCGGCGGTTTAAACCGCCGCGAAACGAAAAAAAACCGCCGCTAAATGCCTTTTTTTCCGTAGTGAGAGCTGCAATGCCAATCACTAGAGCTTTCTACACTCTGATACATTCTCTCTTAGTGATTATTTTACTTACATTTTTGAGCTGTGTGTGTACTCTATATATCTTACACACACACACTGACTCCTGTGCTGAACTGGAGGATATAAAAATCCCTAAACCACAATTGTTTACTCTTGTTTACCCACGACAACTGTGGAAGAGGTCCTTGTGTGGCCTGGTCATTGTTTTTCCTTCCCACAAAGAACTGTGGTAGAGGTCCCTGTGTGTCCTGGACAGTCGTTCACTGTTGTTAACCCCGATCCAGGGTGTGGATCAATTTATATAAATTGTTGAGAGGACTAAGTCTCGGCTTGAGACCGAACCTCTTGGATAACTCTGCTATTCATTTTAATTTAAGTCTATAAGTAAACTATATACTTATTCCACTGCTATTACTTTGAAATACAAAACTATTTTAAAGTTACCTTGATAGTTAAATTCGCAAGTGTTTATACTTATTTTAAATCAATAAGTCAGTTTCAAAAGTTAATTTAATCTTCAGATTAAGTCAACTGAGACCTAATCAATCTTTGATAAACTTATTGAACATTTACACTCTGTATAGATTCACTACAATTTAACTTTGTTTTTAAATTGGGGGATTTTAAGAGAAATATTTTTAACAAAAATTTTTAATTGGAACTCAATTCACCCCCCTCTTGAGTATCCACTCCGACCAACATTTGGTATCAGAGGATTTTGTTTTTGTTTAAGGATTTTTGAAACACTCCGTTTTTCAACTATGATTTTAGTTTCATCTTTAAAGATCTTAAATTTCTGTTAGTTCTAAATTTTATCTCTTTAAGCCTATTTTCTAAAATCTAGTTATGGATAATAGACTAGAGGGTTCTTCTACTAACATGCCACATTTCATTAATGGTATGAACTATGCTCAGTGGAAACATAAAATGAAAATACATTTAGAGAGTATGGGTTTTGATATCTGGACTGCTATAGAGTCTCAATATAAAATTCCAGAAACTAAACGAATAACTTGGGATGAACCTACAAAGACTGCTTACAATAATAACTATAAAGTTATGAATGCCCTGTACTGTGCTTTAGGTGATGATGAATTTAACAGAATTTCTACTTGCAAAACTACTTATGATATTTGGGAAACTTTAGGTGTTTCTCATGAAGGAACAACTAATGTTAAAGAAATGAGATTGAATACTTATACTATTAAATCTGATAATTTTAAAATGAAAACTGATGAACCCATTTCTGATATGTATCTCAGGTTCAATGAGATAGTCAATATAATGAATTCACTTGGTAAAGTTGTTCCAGCAAAGGAACAAATCTTGAGAATCTTGAGATGTCTACCAGACCGATGGAGAGGCACATTTGTTTCAATCATAGAATCATGTGACATTGGAGCTCTGCCTGTCAAAGAACTTATTGGTAAGCTCATGATGTATGAGGAAGAACTCAAGGTAAGTAAAGAAGAAGATGATGAACCAAAAAGGAAATCAGTGGATTTCAAGACTACTGCTTCAAAGAGCAAGGACAAAGAAAAAGCTCAAATACAAACTGACAGTCCAACAAGTGAAAGTTCAGACTTTGATAGTGATGCTAAAATGGCTCAGATAGCCAGGAGGTTTAAGAAATTTTATAGGAAGAAGAAATTTTTCAGAAAATTAAATTACAAAGGAAAGTATGACAATAAGGGACATTGGAAGAAGGACTGAAAAAAGCCAGATAGAAGCGATGAAGTTGTTTGCTACGAGTACAAAAGAAAAGGACACATTAAATCAGACTGCCCAAAGTTAAAATTCAAGAAGAAATATGATTACCAAGATATTAAGTACAAGAAAGCTATGAAGGATACTTGGAGTGCATCTGAAGATAGTACAAGTGAATCTGAAATGTCTGATTCTGAGAAGAATCATGCCAACATGTGTTTCATGACCAACACATCTGAGGTAACCTTAGATACTCCTGTTTTAAATTCCTGTTATTTTGGAGATGATGCAGAATTTGATTCTGATTCTGAAAACATGACTAGTGAGGAATTATTTGAATATTGTAATATGCTAGAAGAGACATGCAATGAACTTAAGGATAAATACAAATCATTGAAGAAACAACATGCTCTCACTACTACTGTTAAAACCGAACTTACTATTAAAAAAGAGAAAAATGCTAAACTGTTAAAGGAAAACACTGAACTGAAAATGTCAAATGAGCAACTTAGAAAAGACTTAGAGAAGTTTGCAAATGGAAAGGATACACTAACTCAAATGCTAGGAAAGAAAGTAGCTCCCAAATACACTACTAGAATAGGCTACAAACCTGGACAGAGACAGATTACTAAGAATAGATTTCTTCCTAAATATGGATAGAATACTGGTAGTTCTAGTTCTGGACATTCATATGCTTCAAATAGCAATTCACATAGTTATAGATCAAATAAAGTTTATATTTCAAAATTTATTGATTCTATAAATTGTATGAAACCCATAAGACAAATGTGGGTACCAAAATCTTTGATTGCTAACCTGTCTAGACCTAAGAAGATCTGGGTACCAAAGTCATTTTACATCTAAATCTGTTTTGTAGGAAACCTATTTGAAGAGTTCTCACAAGAAGGTATGGTACTTGGACAGTGGATGTTCGAGACACATGTCTAGATATTACTCATGATTTAAAAGTCTAATAAATATTGATGGAGGCCATGTCACCTTTGGTGATAATTCTAAAGGAAAAATAATCGGCCTAGGCCAAATTGGTAACACTGATTCAGTTTTAATTTCCAAAGTTTTATTTGTTGATGGACTGAAATATAATCTGTTAAGTATTTCTCAATTGTGTGATGATGGTTTTAATGTCAAATTTGAAAATTATTTTTGTAATGTTTTTAATTCTAAAAATGTTTTAGTCTTTTCTGCTTTAAGAAATGAAAATGTTTATGCAGTTGATTTAAATTCTTTAGTTAAGCAAAATGTTACTTGTCGAAATGATTTTCATAAAGAGTCTTGGCTTTGGCACAGAAGATTAGGACACTGCAACATCCATTCACTTAGAAAACTAACTAGGAAAAACTTGGTTAGAGACCTACCTAAACTTGAATTCCCAATTGACAAAGTTTGTAATCCCTGTCAAAAGGGAAAACAACATAAAGTTTCTTTTAAATCAAAGAAAGAAGTTTCTACTTCTCAATCTCTCGAGTTGGTTCACATGGACTTGTTCGGACCATCAAGAGTTTCTAGTTTAAATGGGAATCACTATGTCTATGTTCTAGTAGATTACTTTTCTAGATATACTTGGGTATACTTCTTAGCTCACAAAAGTGAAGCTTGTTCTTACTTTTTCAAATATTCCAAGTCTGTAGAAAACCTTAGTGGAATTAAGATTAAAACCCTAAGAAGTGATCATGGCCGTGAGTTTGAGAATCATGAGTTTAAATCCTACTGCTCGCATAATGGCTATAGTCATAACTTTTCTGCTCCTAGGACACCTCAACAGAATGGTGTAGTAGAAAGAAGAAATAAAACCCTTCAAGAAATTGCAAGGACTATGCTTAATGAATATGATCTGCCTATTTACTTTTGGGCTGAAGCTGTCAATACAGCTTGTTATATCATTAATAGAGTCTTAATTAGACCAGTTATTAAGAAGACCCCATATGAGTTGAGGAATAATATAAAACCTAAAGTTAGTTACTTTAGAGTCTTTGGCTGCAAAGTTTTTATTCTTAATACAAAGGATAATCTGGACAAGTTTGCTTCTAAAAGTGATGAAGGAATTTTTCTTGGTTATTATTTAACTAGAAAATCCTATAGAGTCTTTAATAAGAGAACCAGATGTGTGGAATAATCTATTCACATCAAGTTTGATGAAACTGATCCATATAAACTTAAAACCTCTCTTGAAAATCTTGAAGAAGATTTATCTGTTCTGGACCTTAATGACAAATCTAAAGAACCTGCTATAAAGACAACCAGTTTTGGACTTATTCCAAAATCTGTTCCTAATGAACCCGAACCTAGAGAAGAACCTGAAATTTCAAGTCCTACCTTTACTAGATCAACCATAATTCTAAAGAATCATCCTTTAGATGCTGTTGTTGGTAATCTTGATAGAGGGACACAAACTAGAGCTTCTCTAAGAAACCAGGTTGAACATCAAGCCTTTCTTTCATAGCAAGAACCTAAAAATGTCAATGATGATATCAATGATGAATTTTGGGTAACGGCTATGCAAGAAGAGTTAAATAAATTTGAAAGAAACAAAGTCTGGGAATTAGTTGACAGACCTAAGGACACTTTAACAATAAGCACAAAATGGGTGTTTAGAAACAAAGTTGATGAGTTTGGAAACATAGTTAGAAACAAAGATAGGATATTTGCACAAGGATATAGTCAAGAAGAAGGTATAGATTATGAGGAAACCTTTGTACCTATAGCTATATTAGAAGCCATTAGGATCTTACTTGCATATGCTGCTCATATGAATTTCAAGTTATATCAAATGGATGTCAAAAGTGCTTTTCTAAATGGTTTTATTGTTGAAGATGTTTTTGTTGAACAACCACCAGGATTTATTAATCCTCATTTTCCAAATCAAGTTTTTAAACTTTCTAAAGCATTATATGGCTTAAAACAGGCTCCAAGAGCTTGGTATGATAGACTTAGCAATTTTCTTATTTCAAAAAGTTTTACTAAAGGGATTGCTGATCCAACTCTTTTTTTAAAAGAATTTCTAAAGATGTTTTAATAGTTCAAATATATGTTGATAATATTATTTTTGGATCTTCTAAACCTTCTTTATGTACTGAATTTTCAAAGAGTATGCAAAATAAATTTGAAATGAGTTTAATGGGAGAACTTAAATATTTTCTTGGATTTAAAGTTTTTCAAAATGAAAATGGTATTATTTTGACTCAAAGTAAATACAAAAAGGATCTTATAAAATGTTTTGGTTTGGATAGTATTAAGGAAAGTGATACTCCTATGAGTACAATCTGTAAATTGGATGCAGATGAAGCTGGGAAACCAGTGGATCAAACCAATTACAGAGGTATGATTGGAAGCTTACTTTACCTTACTGCTAGTCGACCGGATATTATGTTTAGTGTGTGTATGTGTGCAAGATTTCAAGATAACCTGAAAGAATATCATTTACTTGCTATTAAAATATTTTTTAAGTATCTTAAACACACTGTAAACTTAGGCTTGTTTTATCCAAAAATACAATCTTTTGAGCTAATCAGTTATTCAGATGTTGAATTTTCTGGTTGCAAGTTAGATAGGAAGAGAACATCTGGAACTTGTCATTTATTGGGTCAATCCTTAATATCTTTGTGTAGTAAGAAATAGAACTATGTTGCATTATCTACTACTGAAGCAGAATACATTGTTGCTTGTAGTTGTTGTGCACAAATTCTGTGGATGAAACACACTCTTTTGGACTATGGATATGATTTTAAGCATATTTCAATTAACTGTGATAACACTAGTGAAATTAACATTTCAAAGAAACCTGTGTCTCACTCTAGAACCAAACACATTGATGTCAGACATCACTTTTTGAGAGATCACTACCAAAAAGGTGATATCACTCTTGAGTTTATAGGTACTGAACATCAATTAGCCGATATTTTCACCAAGCCCTTAAATTGTGAAAGGTTAACCTCGATTAAACGAGAGTTAGGTATGATAGATCTGTCAAACTGATCTGTCAAACTGATCTGTCAAACCGATCTGTGAAACCGACCAGTCAAACCGATCTATCATGTTGACTAGTGCTACCGATTGGGTTGTACTTTTTTTGTGTGTTTAAAAATGACAATGTTTTACTTAATCAATATTTTATTATTTATAACCCTAAATGATACAAATAATGACATGTGACTATTCCATTTTCTAAAGACTGTTGACCTTCCATTTCCCACCGAACTCTCTCCTCTCTTCTCTATAACCCGATCCTTTTGAGTCTTTCCAAGCCTCTCGATTGTCTCAAAACCTCAAAATGGCCAAGCAAAAGAGGCAGAGCAAGGAATCTGACAGAACTTAACCTATCAAGCATGCTCGAGGTGAGTCGAGCAGTACGACGCAGAGGTCTGTGAACCCGGAGCTAGAAAAATGAGAAGTTATAGCTGAAAAGGAAATTTGTTTGGAATGGGTTTTATCTAGCAAGTCTGTTCTCTTGAAAGTTTTGGAAACTGAAGGCTGGAAGGAGTGGTTTTGTAATAATGATAGAGTCTATTACCCAAAGCTAGTGCACGAGTTCTATTTGAAACTGGATATAGATTTGGATGGAGTAGAGGCTGTGAGATTGTATTCTATAGTAAAAGGGAAAAAGATTACGTTTTCATCAAAACAATGGGTTGAATGTCTAGGAGTACCTCACAATGAAAGATACAAGGACTATTCTGGTAATATTCCTCCCACAACTGATTAATTTTCTTATGAGTTAGCCCTGGAATTTTTTACTGGGAAGTCTGAATCGCGAAGGATAATTGCTGCTGAGTTGGATGGTGAGAACCGAATCCTGTTCAAATTTATTCGACATCAGGTATGTCCGAGAAAAGTTGATTTTGCTGCAGTAAAGTATCAAGATGTTTTTATGCTAATTCTTTTGCTAAATGGTAAAAAGATCAATCTATGTAGATATTTTTCCGAGCATATTGTTGAGATGATAAAACCTTCAAAGAAAGCTACCACTCTATTTTATTCGCAACAAATTTATTCCATGCTGAAATTCTTTGGCTTTGTGGATGATGGAGATGAGTGTATCTCATCAGTTAGATTTTGTTTCAACAAAGTTATTTGTAAGAGAATGAAAATCAATTAGAACCCATGGAAGAAAGCTTGGGTTGCTGATGAAGAAAAGTTATATGAGTCTTTCAATCCTACTGATCATCCAAGGCGACCAAGGGAAGTAAGAGATCCTAGCTTAAAACCTAGTGAGGAAGTGATCTATTCGAATGAAGAAGAGGAAGTGGTTTCTCTTAAAGAAACTGGTGAATACAGTAAGAAAGGAACAAAAGAAGAAGAAGAAGCTGATGAGAATCTAAATGATGAAGAAGAGGATGAATCATCTCCTGATGAAAGGAGTGATCCTGATACTGTTAGCCCAAAGAGAAGAAGGATGAAATTTGGTTCAACAAGTCCTCCTCTCAATTTACCAGAAATTGAACCGCTTTTAGATGATGAAGAAGAAGGCGAGGCTACTGAATCAACTTCTAAGGAGTATGAATCCGGAAGTATAGACAGTTCTAAAGAGATATCAGTTAATGATGATTATGATGATGAAGGTGGTGATGGTGATAAGGGTGATGTTGATGGTGATGGTAGTAACAGTGACAGTGAAAGTAATGGTGATGATGCTGATGATGATGATGCTGATGCTCGATCTTTAGAAGGTCAAAATGTGATCCAAGATGATCCTCAACCCCGACCACTTGAGCAAGAGCATGTTCCTAAAGCTGAGAGGACATAACAGTTGGTGAGTGATGAGGATGAGGAAGTCCTTCCTAAAAATTATAGACGATCTCAGTTTGTGAAACCTATATACCCTTCATGCAAAACGGCATGGGAAGAACATCCAGGTCTTGCTGTTCTAGGATTAGACTACCCATAGGAAGAGGAAGGTGTAGAAGTGGATCTTGCAGGCATAAGTGATTCTTGTAAGGCTCAATTCATTGCTGAGTTTTTTCAAAGAACATATGTCAGGCCAGATCCTTCAGTATCTCAAAGTAGACTTGATCCGGCAGTTGCTCAGTCAGATTTTGATAATTTCAAGATTGAATTGATTCAAGCTATTAGGGAGACCGTGAAAAGTGAGTTATCTCATATTCCTGCTCCTACACCTTTGACTTTATCTGATGCTGCTATGAATAATTTGGCTCAAAGAGTGGCAAACCTTATCAAACCAGACCTGTGCAATTACAGTGAATCGATTGGCAGACATATTACCTCTTTGAATCAAACTCTTACGGAGTTAGGCAACTATATTGTTTCTTTGTCAGGTGAGTTCAGAAAAACCATCTCTGGTATGATGGAATTTTTAAGAAATCTGATAGAAAATTTGAAGAAAGCAGATTTGAGGAAGTTAAAAGCTAAGATTACTCAGGTTATTGCTCAGGCTGGAAATGCCAAGGTGACCAAGATCACTGGTCGATAATTAGATACCTTAAGAGATGTTGTTAGAGAAGAGCTGGCGGCTCTTGGGAAGATTTTAGATTTATATTCTTTGAAGAAAATGAAAGATCATAGTGATCATGTGCATAAAATGGTATAGTTGTATTCGGCTGATGCTACAAAATCTCAAAAGGAGATTAAGGAGAAAATAGATAATTATTTCTCTAAGATCTACACAAATCATGAGCTGAATCATTATTTTAAAGTACTGGCTGATAATCTAAGACTCCCTCCAGTGACTCAAGCTTTTAAAGCTCAAGTTCAGCAGTTAAAATATTTTACCCCCACTTTAGAAAATTTCATTCAAAATAAGGATGATTTTGAAAAATCCATGAAGTATGGTGGAGAAGTCATTCAGGACTTCATCAACTTTCTAAAACCCTACCTTCATGTGCAAGAAAAAGCCATTGTTTTTCCTACAGTTGAGACTCTACAATCATCAGATGTTGCTCCCGACCAGATGTATGTTTCTCAAGCTCTTTCCAGTATTAGACCAGTCTTTCAACAGCAACCTTCAGAACGAACTTCTTTTCAGTAGGTGACCTTGGAACCCACAGTTCGTCCAGCTCGGGTCGTCCTAACTCCTTTCTCCATAAGTCCAGTTCCACCTTCTACCCATCAACCTTCTGGACCTTCAATTCCTCCTACTGCTAAAGGGAAATCTCCCTTGCACCCAGAGAAATAGCTGTTACTGTCAATTTTTTTTTGATAGGGTGTTTTTTTCCAGAACTATTCTCTTTTGTTTGTAATATTTGTACCCTTTTTTGGTATGAAATATTCTTTATTATCTTTCTTTATCTCTTCTTTTTGATAATCCCAAAGGGGGAGAGACATCACGGAGAGAAAACAGGTGAATCATGCATGCATATGCGAACTCTGGATGCATCATTTCTGGATGCATCATGTCTGGATGGGTGACCTGAATGCCCATGCTGGCTATTTATCAGATGCATGTATACACATGGGTAGAAATGTTGAAAGAGGAGAATGCCTCAGTTATATATATGTTTTGGTTTCTATTCTAACCATGTTTTATATTTTGGCATATATTATTTTTTATAGGGGGAGAATAATGAATGATGTACTGTATTCTCTCTTCATCTATGCCATTGATTTGTGATTATCAAAAAGGGGGAGATTATTGAAGTCTCTCTGAAATGGTTATTTTAATAATCACAAATCTTAGTTTTATTTATTTCCTTTTAATCTCTTGTTCAACTTGTTCTAAATATGTTTAAATCTTATCTACAATTGTTTATCTATGATCAATGTATGGTTATGGTTAACCTGGAAGTATTCTGGATTGAACAGACACTTTGTAAGAATTCCTCATCTTGACTCACTGATAGTCATTTTACTGAGGCACCGATGATGAATGGTCGCACCGATGATGAACGGTCGCACCGATGATGAACGGTCGCACCGATGATGAACAGTCTCATCGATATCTACCGAATATCTAAATAGATACCGACGATCATGTGTCACTGATACCGACGATCATGAGACACCAATGATGAGTCACCGATGATGAGTCACTGATGCTGAGACACCGATGCTGAAACACCGATACTGAGACACCGATGCTAAAACAACGATGCTGAGACACCGATGCTGAGACATCGATGCTGATGCTACCGAAACCAATACAGATTAAAAATGTCTCACCGATCACATGACTCACCGATAGTCATGAAAACTGTTTGAATTTCTATAAATTCGTATTTAATTCTAATGGTCATTTTTGATGTTTTTAATGCAATTAATGTTATTTAATGTTGATTGTTGGCATGTCAGGGGACCGTACCTCGTACCTATGAAAAGGTAATCATTCCTACTGCCAGAGCTCGTGGAATAAAAGGAAGATCGAGTTGCAGTAAAGACACAACAACAAAAATATACACACAGATATACAACAGATACGAAGATAAAAAAAGAGAGAATTATTCCATACACATACATGAAAAGAATAACTTGAAGAACATTTATATACATCAAGAACACAAGTTCAAAGAATAATCTCAAGAGCTATAACAACTACACATACTTGAGATAAACACCTACACTGGAAGTGAAGGAAGTGAATCATGATACTCTGTTTTTCAAGGGAAAAACCAGAGAAGGACTTAGAAGCATTTCAGCTGAATCCAACGAGTCCAGAGCTGCACTTCCAATCACTAGAGCTTTCTACACTCTGATACATTCTCTCTTAGTGATTATTTTACTTACATTTTTGAGCTGTGTGAGTACTCTATATATCTTACACACACACGGACTCCTGTGCTGAACTGGAGGATATAAAAATCCTCAAACCACAATTGTTTACTCTTGTTTACCCATGACAACTGTGGAAGAGGTCCTTGTGTGGCCTGGTCATTGTTTTTTTTCCCACAAATAACCGTGGTAAAGGTCCCTGTGTGGCCTGGACAGTCGTTCACTATTGTTAACCCCGATCCAGGGTGTGGATCAATTTATATAAATTGTTGAGAGGACTAAGTCTCGGTTTGAGGCTGAACCTCTTGGTTAACTCTACTGTGCATTTTAATTTAAGTCTATAAGTAAACTATATACTTATTCTGCTGCTATTACTTTGAAATACAAAACTATTTTAAAGAAACTTTGATAGTTAAATTTGAAAGTGTTTATACATATTGTAAATCAGTAAGTCATTTTCAAAAGTTAATTTAATCTTCAGATTAAGTCAACTGAGACCTAATAAATCTTTGAGAAACTGATTGAACATTTACACTCTGTATAGATTCACTGCATTTTAACTTTGTTTTTAAATTTGGGGATTTTAAGAGAAATATTTTTAACAGAAATTTTTAATTGGAACTCAATTCACCCCCCTCTTGAGTATCCACTCTGACCAACAAAAAACAATAGAACCAGAATTTAGATTAACATGATTTTCATCAAACATAACGTGGACATATTCTTCAATAATCAAAGTTCTTTTATTATAAACTCTATAATATTTACTATTAATATAATAACCAAGAAAACACATTCATCACTCTTAACATCAAAATTTTATAAATTATCCTTTGAATTTAAAATAAAAACCTTACAACCAAAAACTCTAAAGTTACCAACTTTATGATTTTTATTTTTAAATAATTAATAAGGATTTTTCTTTAACAAAGGTATAATAAGTATTTTATTTGAATTATAACAATCATAAAAAACAACCTCAACCCAAAAATATCTAGGAAAATTATATTCACTTAATATAGTTTGATCCATTTCAATAAGAGTTCTATTTTTCCGTTCTAAAACACCTTTTTATGGTGTTCCTAAAGTAGAGAAATTATGAAAAGAGCCATTCTTTTCACAATTTTTTTTTTCAAAATCCAAATTATGAAATTCACCTCCTTTATCACTACGAATAGAAATAATCATACAACCTTTTTCATTTTGAACTAATTTAAAAACATAATAAATCTAGATAAAGTATCATTTTTATGATAAAGAAAGTATACCGAAGTAAATATTCTGTAATAATCAACAATAACTAAAGTATATTTCTTTCCACCAAGGCTAGAAATTTAAGTGGGGATAAATTAATCAAGACGTACTAACTATAAATGTATATTAGTACTTATCTAATTGATAGGTCTAAATGAAATTTGGTGTTGATTCCCTTTCATGCAAGCATCACACATGAAGATGATCTTTCTTCATGGAAGGTGGCTGTAACACATTATCATGTTTTGAGATCTTATGTAACATTATGAAATTGACATGACCTAAACGTCTATAACAAAGGATTGTATCATTCTGTACAACATTCAAACACTTTACATGTTGAACAGTTAGTTCAAAAAAATCAATAGTATAAATATTATCTTTTCTATTAGTATAAAATAATAAAAAATCGTCTTTAAAAACAAAAAAAATATCATTTTAAAATTTAAATTTTGTTCTATAATCACATAATTGTGATATACTAATTAAATTATGTTTTAAACCTTCATCATATAAAACTTTAGAAATAAAAGTAGAATTTGAAATACCAACTTTACCAAAACCTTTTAATTTTCTTTGAAATTGTATCCAAAAGTAACAATGCCTCCATCATATGTGTTTTAAGTTATAAAATTTGATGGGTCTATGGTCATATGCCTAGAGAATCTACTGTCCATGTACTATATGTCGTTCTTGATACATCTAAGACATTTTTCCTACAAAAATAAATTACTTGACAATTTTGGTACCCAAGATACTTTGGTTCCAATAGGATTAGTAATAAATTCTTTATATACCCATATAGAATTTAAACATGTATTATAAGGTACTCTAGATAATAAATATTTAGAAATATTATTTTTCATAAATCCCAAAGATTTTTTGAGTCTAAGATAAAAATCATTTTCATAATGTCCTTTCATTCCACATTTAAAACAAGTAACAGTTGAAGTACAACCATTTTTACTTTTACCAAAATGAGTTTTATACATTTGAGGTGATCTTCTATCGTAACCAAAAATATCTTTATTTTTATCAGTTTTAGTCAAAGACATCATCTTATGATATTTTTCACAACCTTGAATAAAAGAAGATAAACTCTGTTTAAGACATTCAACCTCCTTTATCAAATTTTCATTGAAATCTTGAGAAGATTTCAAATATTCATAAACTTTTGATTGAGAAGAAGAATGAGTGTTACTTAGTTTTTCATTCTATTGTAAAATTATTTTATTTTCAGAAACACGTTTCTCATTATTTTCTTTAATCTTATTATATAAACCAACAAATTTGAAAATATATTTTCTTAATCTTTTAATTTCATCATTTAATTCAAAAACATTCATATTTTCTAAATCATAGTCAGAATCAGAACATCTAGAATAAAAAAATTACCAACCTTATCCAGTGATTCCATGAAGCATAAGTTAATAGATTATTTTTCATTTCCATATTGTTAACTAGAATCAAATTCTTCTGTACAACTCCAACTAGTTTTCAATTCCCTTTTGTCCTTATTTTTGTATTTTTCTTTATTCTTATATTTTAGACAATTTGTCTTGCTATGATCTTTCTTCCTGCACTCATAACAGGTTACATCCGATGCATTAAAATTTATACTAACTTTGTTATCTCCCTTATATTTTTCTTTTGAAGGGTTTCTTCTAAACCAATTCTTGAATCCTTTATTTTTCATTGTTTTGTAAACTCTAGTCACAATCTGAGACATATATTCATTTTTTCTATCCTATAGATTAGAATAAGAATATTTAGTTGTTAAAACCATCACATATTTAAAAGATACACCTTTTCTTTTTGTGGTCTCCTCATCAACTATGTTCTTTAATTCTAGTTCATATTAGACTAGTGATCCAATCAATTCATCAAATGTGTAATCTTTGAAATTCTTTCTTTTTTCAATGGAAACCTTCTTGGCATTCCATTTATTAGGTAATGCTTGTAGGACTCTTTCAACAAGTACTGGGTTTTACAGAGCTTCTCCAAGTTAATTTATTCCATTCAATATGATTGTGAATTTGTGGAACATTTGGTTTACTATTTCATCTTCACCCATCTTAAAGTCTTGGTACTCAGAACTAAAAATTCCATGTTTGGTTCAGATTAGTTTGTCAGATCAAGGTGAGTGACTTGTAGAATCTTCCATATTTCATGATTTGTATTAAAAGAATACACATGATTAAAATTAATTATATTAATATCACAATATAAAATATTAACAACTTTATAATTTAAAACATATTTAGTAGCATCAATACCAGTAAGAGTATCCAGGTCAGCTTCAGGTAGTTTATACTATTTTAATATGGTAGACCAATGATCAATGATCAACTATTTCAGGTAAGCATCTATTCATAATCTCCAGTAACCATAATCGTTTCCATCAAAGTGAGGTGGTTTTTGAGGAATCTAAACATCATTCGAGTTCAACCCTACCATCTTATAAGATCTTTATCCTTAGACTGTGAGGTTTAGGAATAGGTTAGAACAATTAAATATAAAAGTAGACTCTATAAAAGGGTTGGCTAAATTACAAAAGGAACAACCAATGATACAAATGTTTTGTATTTAGAAAGATAATTATAGAGATAAACTATTCTTAACATGGATATCCTATGATATTAATTGTTAAGTATCAGAAGGATAAGAATAGAGCTAATAAATTCTAAAAAGATTTACCCTATGATACCAATTTTTAGGTATCATAAGGAGAATACCAGATCTAATCAATTCAAAAAAGGATTACCCACCAATACTAATTGTTAGGTATAAGATGGAGAACAATATACCTAATAAATTATAAGAAATATTACCTTCTGATACCAATTGTTAGGTATCAGAAGGAGAACAATCGATCTAATCATTTCTAAAAAGGATTACCCTTTGATACCAATTGTTAGGTCAAAATGGGTAATGGAAGATGGTATAGAGGGGAGAGGGTTAATAAAATAGATAATTTTTTTAAACAAATAAATTTATTAATAAAATTAATTATCAAAGTTGATTATTAAGGTTAATTATCAGCAGAAAAATTAAATAACCTAAGGATGTTTTTATAGTAGTTCGGTCCAAAGTGGACCTAATATACTCTTAAACCTATCTGCTCAGCGAGAGATACATGTGCACTAAAAATGATTTTGAGGGGGAATCATAACCCAATTTCAAAATCCTTTTCTAGTGGAGGGATAACCACGACACTGACTTTTGTATGGGAAGTCACAACCCTCACAACCTGTCTTTAGACATTGGGAGTCACAACCCGAATAGTCTTGACTTTATATATAGGGAGTCACAACCCTTAGATCCTGAATTTCGAATCCGGAAGTCAAAACCTGAGGAAAAATAATAACAAATAATGATTTTTTGTGTAAAAATATAAAAAAATAGAGTGCGTGTGAGAGATGAAAAATAGTGTTACAAACTCAGAACTAGACAAATGAGAAAATAAATAATTAAATAACAGGCACTAGTTGTTGAGAATTAGATATTATCTCATCAAAGAAATTGTAGTCGAAGAATAAATGATTCATCACTTGAGAGAATGTCCAAGTGATAAAATAGAGCCTCACAGGAAGTTGCAAATACACAGCAGGTTCAAAGTTCATAGCACTTTCTCTTTGAAAAAATCAAGTATCTAATATGTTAATCTGTGTCTATTTTTCTACAATATATATATATATAATAAATATTTATTAGTTTCAATAGCTCTTCTTCCTTCATATATTCAAAATAAATTGAGTTCATAGCTTTCATAAATATCTACAAAAAAATCATAGCATCGTTGCCTCTTTATTCTTATAGAATAAATATTAAATAAAATAATTTAAAGTAATTTGAATAACTCTTCCAACAATATCTCCATATTGATAGAGCATTAAATGATTTTAAAACTATGTTTTAAATCCATTAAAACATTTTTAAACTTAGTCAAAAAAGTTCCTAAAAACTAGTAGTACAATCTATAAGTAAATTAAAATATTTTAATTTAAATAAACAGGTAACCTACTACTTTATTAGAAAAAGGTGTTGAAAAATTTATTAAAATTCTCTTTAAATATTTCACCAGAATCATTAAAAAATCTTTGATCATAATATTTATATTTAATGTGAATTCTTCTAGTAGGAAAAACTTTGAAAACAATCCATATATAAATGCATCAGAACAATTTTCAGTATAAAATCACAAATCAGTAGCATCAAAGTAGGGTATAAACAGTAACGTAGGGAATGAATAGTAATACAGGGCTATCGAACTATACATTTAACATACAAAATAGGGAATGGATAGTGATGTAGGGTTTCCAAACCATAAATTTAACATCCGACATAGATAATGAAGAATAATGTAGGGTTCATCAAAGTAATGTAGGTCTCATCAAAGTAATGTAGGGTTTCATCAAAGTAATGTAGGGTGCATCAAAGTAACATAGGGTTCATAGAAGTAACATAGGGTTCATCAAAGTAATGTAGGATTCATCAATGTAATGTAGGGTTCATCAAAGTAACATAGGGTTCATCAAAGTAACGTAGGGTTCATCAAATTAACACAGGGTTCATCAAAGTAATATAGGGTTCATCAAAGTAACGTATGGTTTATCAAAGTAACATATGGTTGCCGAACCATACTTTTCAAAAAACTTGATAGAATAATTTAACAAAATTCAATGAATTTTTAAAGGATAAAAATTGTAGATTTAGTCTTTAGTAAATAAAATTATTTGAAGAAAAACTTATTATATTTACAATAAATCAAGAAATAAATAAATCCAAATTCTAAAGCTCCCTAAATCATTGAAAAACAGAAGAAAAACATTCTAGAAAACTGTATTTGTGAAACATTATTGTTAAACTTCAGATAATTAAACGACCATTCAAAAAGACATTTTAGACTTCGATGTAAACTAAATAAATAAATTTAAACATGTTTTATTTCTATAAAATCAAGTTTCATATGAATATGAGATCTTTATAACTTACAGTAAATTTAATATAGTAACTTTTAAAAACTGAAAATTATAGAGTTTCTAAAACTATAGGAGAAAATTCATTGAATTTATAGAGTATAAGAAAGTAATTTTCAGACTTCCTCATAAAATAATGAAGTTTAGATAGATATATTATCTATCCAACGTGATAAGAATAACACAAATTCAAACACTATAGATTGTTATATCATCAAAATATAGAGGAAAATTAATCAAAAAAGAGAGAGGAAAAGTAATCAAACAAAATAAAACATGTACATTCACAAACATGGTGCTCCTAGTACAGAGGAATAATAAACTTTATGCACATGATAATGATAACAATCTATATGAAAAACATATTGATGATTTTGAACATGAGGGAATGGTAGATGATGAAGAATAGATTCCCCATAAAAAGTAGAAGCATCATATCATGATAGTGTTAGAAAAAATTATGAAGGTGAAAAGAAAAGGAACCAAATTTGAGGTTTGTTGGAAAACATACAGCTTACCTCTTAACCCCAACAAGTCCATGTTCAATAGTTTCATTGGGATCACCACTCGGTAGTGTAGGCTAATTTATGTAGATTAGTGGCACAATGTTGTTCCCACACTTAATACATTTATTTAGGAAGATATTAGGGTAAAATTATGATATCCTTTCTTTATTTTAATAAAAAAATAAAATAATGAAACATTGACTTACTCTTCATTATCCCTTATAGAGTGAATTTATAGTAGATGAACCCCACATGAAATTTGTATTAATTATTGCTGGAAAGGGTCACAAAGTATTTCAAACAATTCTAATGAAGTTTCATCTCAAAGACGATTAAGGTAAAATAATCCTTCACCCACCACATATGTATGCACACCTGATAATCCAAGAATCCTGGGATGAATTTACTGTCCATCATGAGGAGAAATATTTTCAGGTACATTGTGGTTGGCAATATGTTGTTTAAAAATACAAGTATTAATAAATTTTATTATGAATTTTTAATTTATGACACAAAAAATGAGTATTGAAAATAAGTAATGAGAAACAAAACCAACATACCACTACTATAAATAAAGGATGGGGTATGCTTCACTTGAAAAAAATGGTGCATATTTTAAATCTGTAATAATACTTTTATATGGTATAAAACAACAATATAATTATGTTTCTCTATTTATATACAGATTGATGAATCTAAATACAAAGTCACTTCTATCCCACATAATGTGATATGGAAGAAGTCACATTTAAATAAATATGGGATAATAATAGATGAAAACACACAAAATTATGGGAATCATGTGTAAGTACGACATAATAATTTTTTTTTATTTAAATAGATATTACATAATATTGATTAATTATTTTCCTATATTTTTTATCTAACTTAAATAAACGAATCATCATCAGCTGTACTGGATGAATAGATACTATAAGTGTCCTTGAAGCAGCTAGAATAGCATTGTCACATCATAGGTGTGGGTTTTGGGGTGACACCCTGAACATATTTTGGGAAAAAAGAACAAGGGGATAAATATAAACAAATGGAAGAGATTCAGTCCCAATTAATTGATCTTTAAGAAAAAAATTATTGGCATTTTGAGTTGATATAAAATGTTATGGGGGGGGGGGGTAAGAGAAGAAATAAATCAAGAAAAACCACTATGTGATGATCTCCCCACCCCCACTAGCTTTCAGGTGATCCATTACCCTCATAGAGTTGTCTTATATGAGGTAATAAATATTTTCATAAATGTTTCTATGACATGTGTATCTAGAATAAACTGATACCTTTCCTATACTAATATTATACAAGGTGAAAAATACTATGATTTATATCTATAAATAGCCACCCATCTCCTTGTTGCAAGGGATACTATGTACAATATTCAATAAGACACTCTACACAACATACAACTTTCAAAAGGTCATGTGAGAGTAGGGATTAACATAGATCATGATTCGATAGTCGGTCTGCTTGTTCCACTTGATGATGAATATATTCATAAAGTCACACAATCTATCAAAACATTAATAAAATGTCCGTCATATCTTGAAAAAAACATGTTGAAAAGGATGTATTCATTTACAATTTATTTTTTATGCTAAACCTTTAACAATTAATGAAAAAGGTCTGAATCGATGAATCTTATTACAGATAGAAAAAGGGAAGGAGTGAACCAAAAGGTAGAATCAAAATTATCTAAAGGATCAACCAACCAATTGAAAAGATATTCACAAAGCACCATTACACCGCCCATTGAATATTTGTATTTACTAACATTTAAGGTTCATGTAAATACAAGGTTACAAAGTGGTAGTAATCACATAGTTTTTTTAAAGAACAATTGTATGGAGATGTCATTATATAATTCATTGAACTTGAGAATGTAAATGAAATCATCAAGTATAAATTGCTAGGAGTCTCAGTTGTAAATGTATATATGAGGTGTTTTTTCATGATTGTTTTTTCCAATAGTTGATCTACTATGTTAATTATGACTAAATACAATTCATATTTTTTGAAAGCATATATATTAATACTATTTGAATGAAAAAACCTATGAACATAAATATGGACTCATTAGTCCCCACATCACTTATACAGACCAAACCAAAATGGAATCATCTAAAATTGATTAAATAGTAGAAAAACTACCCTAAACATTTGAATAAAAATTTATGGATGACAGAATCTTATTATTACCAATATTGTATAGGTAAATCCCTAAAATTTAATCATATAAAATATATTTTCATTCCTTTGATTACTTATTCCCTTTTTAGGAATCATTGGTTACTCATTGTAGTCAATTTGGATACTCTAATTATTTATTTATTGGATTCACTACATGGATACCCAACAAACCGACCACCCATGATGATTTTTTTTAATTTTTAATATACTACATCCAATGTTTTAGAATTAGAATTCAAGTTACATATTTTATATAATGTTTTAATGAGAAATATGTTATAATATATAGGTGTTTAAATATCATGAAAATCATGGCATGAGGACAGTCTATCCTTACAAGAAGATTATCAACTTTTATAAGTAGATATGTATTAGGATATATATAATATGATTTCACTATCAGAACCCATATAAAAAAATCAATTATTTTTATCAATGTTTCTATAGTTTAAAAAACAAACTAATGGAAAATATCATGGTTATTATGTTTGAAAATTTATGAGAGATATCATATACCACAAAAAACTAGCATCCCCAAAGATGTATTTTTGAAGATAATTATTATTTCCTTTAAAATATCTATTAATCCTTAGTGTATTTAAAATTTTCCATTACTAAAAAGACTATCAAAAGTCCTCCTATTCATAAGATGAAATATATTTTTTTAGAAAAAACTGGGAAACATACCTGATGTTAGAATTTACACATATATCATAAATATACGACTTCATAATCTTTATTTAGTTGGGTTTCTCATCATTTTATCTACTTTTTTCAGTTAATTTCATCATCATTTTTATTTAATACTTAATTTTTTATTTTTCAAAAAGATTAGGAAGAAATGATTTCATCAATAAGTATGATTCACTCTTGTACTATGAACACACACTGCAGGATAAAAATACACGATGGAATCAATTATACCTTAATGTGTGACACGACATACCCGGTATGACTCAAATTGTGTGGTTTTAGATTAAAATTGTCATTTTATCAATGTATTATTTTATATTTATGTTTAATTTATCTCTTTATAGTATAAATAAAATAATAATTATTTTCTTATATAGTTCAATTCTTTTGGGAAGTCATATTTTTCTTTCAACTGTCTGCAAAAAACCAAAAATGAGAAAACATATTGCTTTTGGGTGAGGCATTTCAGGAAGCATGAGGTTTCCTTTTCCATCCAAGTGGAACAATTCTCTATTTTATGTCTTGGTGAAAATAGTTTAAAGAAAAATACACATAAAAAACTCAATCAACCACACCTAAATCCGATACACAGTTTATCAGTATGACTCAAACTATATATTTTTAGTTTATAATTTTCATTTTAGTTCAAAAAAAACATCACATACTCAATACTGATAAAACACATTCATATTTTTTTTGCATTAAGAAAATAACAAATAATTCATTTTCAACTTTTAGTAATGATCCGCACCACAATCAGACACATAGTGTGACTGGTATGACTCCAAGTTTGTCTTTTTATTTAAAATTGATATTAATTTTTGTAGAAAACACAAGTGGCAAACTCAAAACTGAAAAAATGCATTAATATTGTTTTGATACATTAGTAAAATGATCCATATGTTATTTCTGACATGTAGGAATCACACAAATCTCAATCTGATGCAAATTGTGACCGATATGACTCCGAGTGTGTCTTTTTATTTAAAATTGACATTAATTTTAGTAAAAAGACAACTTACATGCTCAAAACTAAGAAAAACAACCCATAGTGTTTTTATACTTTAGTAAATTATCCATAAGTCTTTTATGACATGTAGGATTCATCTTCACCTCAATATGATGCACGGTGTGACCAATATGACTCTAAGTGTGTCTTTTTATTTAAATTTGACATTAATTTTAGTAAAAAAGACAACCGACATACTCAAAACTAAGAAAAAACATTCATATTGTTTTTATACTTTTTTAAAATGATCCATAATTCATTTTTGATGTGTAAGAATCATCCTCACCTAAATATTATACACAATGTGCTCTGTATAATTCAAAGTGTCCATTATCAGTAAAAAATTGTCATTTTAGTTCAAAAAGTGTGTCACTCACTAAAAACTGAGAGAAAACACTCCTATTTCCATGGTAATTTATTAACATGATTCATAAGTAATTTTTTACATGTATGAATCAGTCTCTTATTAAACCAACACATGATGTGATTAGTATAAATCAAAGTGCGTGTTTCCAGCTTGAAATGGCATTTTAATAAAAAAACAAGTGACATAATCAAAACCAAGAAAATCTATTTAGATTATTTTGATAATTTAAAAAAATGATACATAAGTCATTTGTGATGTGTGGGAATCAACCACACCTCAATATGACACACAATATAACAGTTATGAATCAAAGTGTATCTTTTTATTTAAAATTGAAAATAATTTTAATAAAAAGGACAAGTGATATACTCAAAACCAAGAAAATGAATTCATATTGTTTTGATACTTTAGAAAAAATATCCATAAGTAATTTTTGATGTGTATGAATCAAAATCACCTCAATATAATGAATGGTGTGACTGGTATGACTCCAAGTGTGTCTTTTTATTTAAAATTGACATTAATTTTAGTAAAAATAAAAAGTGATGTACTCTAGACTAAGGAAAAACATTCATATTATTTAGATACTTTTTTAAAATGTTCCATAAGTAATTTTTGACTTATAGGAATCAACCTTAACTCAATATGACGTATGGTGTGATTGATATGGCTCTAAGTGTGTCTTTTTTATTTATTATTGACATTAATTTTTATAAAAATGAAAATTAACATACTCAAAACCAAGTAAACACATTAATATTGTGTTTATATTTTAGGAAAACGATAAATAATTCATTTGTGATGTGTAATAATCAATATCACCTCAATTCGATGCATGTTGTGACCGATATGAACCTAAGTGTGTATTTTTATTTAAAATTGACATTAATTTAGTAAAAAACACAAGTTACATACTCAAAACCGAGAAAAAACATTCATATTATTTTGATACATTAAGCCCTCATTTGGCAGCGATGATCTGGGAAGAAAAGAAGTGATTGGGAGCGACGGAAAAGGATTTCACTCATTTGGTGAGACTCAAACGATGGAAGGAAATGCGAGGGAGAGAGAAACAGGATGAAATATTTCTCTTCAACCCTTTGTTTCGAATCATCCCAAAATTGGGATGATTCTGATGGAAATGATGCGTAGTGTTGAGTTATTTTTGAAATTTACAATATTATCCTTATATGCTAAAATAAACGGTTTACATCTTTTATGATTTCAAACCATTTACCCATTAATATTTATATAAATAAACATAATTTTAATTATTAATAATAACAACAAACTATATTTTCATAGGGTGAAAAAAATATTTTCATGGGGAAAATAATATTATTAATTTTCATACGGGGGAAAACGAAATATTTATATACCCATGAAAATATTGTTTAGGGGCGCTGGTCGCAAGGTCGAGTCCCCATACTATTTGTGGATTTTCCTTGTAGCGTGTGTGAGTCATCATTTGGCGGTTTTACCCAAACTTTTGTAATAATAATAATCAAATATAAATAATTTTGATAATGTGTATATAAATAATTTTGATTATAACTAATTATGTGTATATAAATAATCATAAATAATTTATAAATAATTTTTATTATAAATAAGTATGATTATCTTGAATTAATTCATTATATAAATAATTTATAAATAATTTTGAATTAATAAATATTTTGAATTAATAATTTGGAATTAATAAATGTTTTTGAATTAGTAATTATTTTAAATTAATAATTACTTTGAATCAATAATTTTGAATTTATAATTTTGATTACCTTGAATTAATAATTTTGAATTAATAAATTATATAAATTATTTTGATTATCTTTAATTATTTTTTTAATATTTTAAAATCTGTATTAATATATGTTCGTAGTTTAATGTTTACCTAATTTTGGTGATGTGAAATATAATGATTGATTAAAATAAAAATTAATGTGTTTTGATTTTTTATAAAAAAGATAATAAAAATACATTTTTTAAAAAGGTTATATATTTAATTTAACATAAATTGTTGATATTGGGCAGACATAGTGGCAGGTGTGGTGTCCATGAAAATATAATCTATGATTGTTTTTTATTTTGGGAAAGTATGTCCTTTAATCCTGTGTGTATGTGTTGTTTTTTAACAAAGGTTATTTGTGTCATTTGCACCAAAATAGTTTCTTTTCTTTTCTTTTAAAAATTGTCACCTAACATGATGTAGAGAAATCCAAATCATTTCTTTTCTTTTACCAAGTTATTGATCCAAACATAAGGAGAGAAATTACAGTCATTTATTTTATTTTCTTTTCTTCTATAAACTATCAAATCATTTATTTTCTTTTACTAAAATCTCACCAAACACAATGTAAGAAAATGATCCATATGTTATTTTTGACATGTGGGAATACAAATCAACTCAATCTAATATACAATGTGACTGGTATGACTCAATATTTGTATTTTTATTTAAATCCCTTTTTGTGCATTGTTAAAGGGCTGAACTATGGTAGTGAATGTCTACGTTTGAATCATTTTTCAATCGGAGTTTGTGGTAAAGGTTAAGGTATAAGATATTTATTAAATTATCAGTGAAATATGGTCTAGCTGAAAAATTCTAAAGGAGATGAAGAATTTTATAGTGTAATAAATGTCCAACCATAATTGTAGGAAGTTGGTGAAACTAGTTGACCAGACGATACCCTCTACATAAAGGGGGTTGGATCATTTTTCTGAGGTGTACCAAATCATTGAGTGACCATTTTAATTTACATGATCCATGTGGGTGTCAAGTCACAAGCTTTAAACTTTGTAATTCTAGTGAAATAAAATCTTACAGTCTTCTCCTATAGAAATAAAATGTACAACCACATGTTTTTCAAAATTGTGAAAATGAGTAGAAATTTGATTTTTTTTGGTTTTACAGGATCATGAGAGGTAAAATGGTCATTTTACCCAATAATATTATTTCAAATAATTCTTCTAGCCACTCTATTGGTTCCATAATTGTGTGTTTACCTTATGAAAAGAGTTTGGTGGAATTATGATCAGTTTGAATTTTAATGGAATATTTAATATTTAATTTATTAAATATTAATTTAATCACGTATGTTAGAACAATGATGTATTTTTAATGGAGTTTTAGATTGAGATTTTGACTGTGCGGTTGAGATTGGAACAAGGGGGTTTCCTTAGGCAAGGTGTAAACTCGATTTGGGTTTTGAGACTCAAGACTAGCATACTGAATAGGCATTTAATTTAATTAATTAATTTTTTTTACTTAATTAAATTAATAAAACACTCCCTCCACCATTTTATTCTTATGCATGAAAGGAGGGGGGGGGGGGTCTTCCCTTGAATGCAATGAATGAACTGAGTAGAGAGGGATGAGGTGGTTCTATCAAACATCTTCTATGGTGGCAATCAAGAGTGGATCGTGGTGCAGTAGCTTCCCAATGCAGATTTGGACTGGAAGCATCGATGTTCCCACTATGAGGTAGGCCTATTTTACATTTTAAGTCATAAATCCCTATAGTTTATTTTTTTAAGATTCAATGTCTTTTATGATTAACAAGGACACTATGGGGTTTATTTAGGGTTATTTTGGGCTAAACAAGTGTTTTAGGAGAATCATAAGGGTTTCCTATTTAGAAAATCCAATCAAACAACATGTGGTTTCAAGAACACACAGCGTATCTTCTTCCTATTTAGGGATGATGATGTTTTGAGACTACATTCCATGTACTTGAAGTACATTCCATGTAGTGGTACATGGCCATGTGTCCTGGTACTTAGACAGACATGCCATGTAATGTGACATGGTCATATAGTAGCACATGGTTGGACCCCAGGTGGGATCTTTCATGTAGTAGTACACGCATAGAACCCACATGTTCCCTAGCCATGTAGTAGTACATGAATGAACCGTGGGTTTACCTAGGTTGTGTAGTAATACATGGCTGGGGTGGAGATTTTGGAGTACATGTCATGTACTCAGGGTACATGCTATGTACTGCACACTTGTTGTCCATTTGAGAGATTTGGGTAATTTTTCACCCTTAGGTTAGAATTGGAAAAAAGAGGAGTCCATTTAGAGTATTTTCCCACATAGACCATGATGGTGGAGACCTATGAGTGATTTACCGACTTCTAAGATGTTTCTCAAGGTGAGTAAGTTATGATGGAAATGTTAGTCCTTCATTAAATGATTACAAAGGTCTCTAGATAGAGACATGATATGGGTTAATAATTGAGGCGATAGATAGGTTGGGCGTTCGAGCCAACCTAGAGTGAGTTGAAAAAGGGATAGACTTAAGGCCATATCCATTATGATGTTTTCCCCTTTTAACTTATGAGGCTATGAGATATAGATACTATGTTATGGGACGTGTTGGCATATTTAGCTATACCTTAGGTAGGATTGATACTATGTTGGGTGATTAGACCAAACAAGTGGGACCTAGAGGACCCCAGTGGATTCCTCAATGACTTATTGACCTTGCTGAGAAGTGTATTCTCCCTGAGAAGCATAAATTGGACTGAGAGACTAATTATTACTAAGGATCCCAAGAGGTATTCCTCCTCTTTAAAAACAATTTCTAGGATCCCAAGAGGGATTCCACTTCTTACACACTAACTCAGAGGACCCAAGTGGGTTCTCATTGATAAACTATCCCTGAGTGGGTGCACGATTGGGTAGATATGGTTGCATGTGTCACCTATAACTCAAACCAATGAGAAATACCAATGATTATGAGATGATGATGATGGGAATGGGAATTTGGTTATCCCTGGTTACATTTCTCTTATCTTATTTATTTTTGGACCTTGGTAGATAATGAATGTTAAAGAGGAGCATCTATATTGTTTTAGCGTCTTAATAGGTCAAGTATGTTGAACCTTGAAAATTGGTAAATGATAGAATGGGTTAGGATGATGTACCTGATTCTACAAATCTATGATGGACATGATTCTCCATGACGCTCTGCATCTATGATGGAAATGATGCTCGACATCTATGGGACATGGCAATTCACATATATGGTGGTCATGATGCTCCACATCTATGGGACACGATGATAAACATTTATAGGACATTAAACTCTACATATATGGTGGATATGGTGATATTAATATATGATGGACATTACACTCATCATCCATTGTTTGGTATGATAGGACTATTATGGGTTTCATCCCCAAAATCATGAATTTATTGATAGGAGTTACCACATGTTGGAGCTTAGATACCGATAATTTCCACTGTGGATTAGGAGATTGGATGATAGGGATTTTGTGGGTTGGGTTATTGAATCCATGAGGTTTCTATGGGGATTCAATGTATTTGGATCCTGCATATTAATTTGTAGAAATGGTCTTCAAGACATTCTCAAAGACACCCTGGCATTGCTGAAGCTGATATGGTCGATCATGGTCACAAACCTAAGGATTTACAGTGTTTTTTGTTTATTTTTATTCCATCTATGACATAGATAGGTTGTAAATATTTCATGAGTATTCACTTATAATAGTATATTATAGGCTCACCATAGGGGGAGACCTACTGATATTTATTTCTCACCCCCTGTACATGCACCATGGCATGTGTGTAGACCTTATGTCCACTTTTAGGTTGAGTATATATGGACAATGGATAGGGAAGAGGCCCATAGTTTCATGATCGATCAAAACTTCTTGTGTGGAGTCTTATAATTAGACTATAGTGGATCAATAGGATTTGGAGACTAGGTATGTGTCACAACTTCAAGTTGGGAGTGGATCCTGATGTATTTATTTTAATCTATTCCATTCTATACATGATATCGGCACAATGAATGATTAGTTGTTGTAAATACGACATAACTGCTTGGGCCTTATTTAATTTCATTTATTATATCTCTGTTTACATATTTATTGCTTCCAATTACAGTTTATTTGTGATGGATGATGTTTGGATATTTATTCATGATTGTGCACTCTGATATGGGGTTATATTCTCTTCATAGTAACAACTTATACCCTCACTACTAGTTAGCATTCTCTGGGGTATGAGGAGGCACACCTGAGGTTTTATTTCAAACCAGATAGACTAATATTCATAGAGTGAGTTAGGGTTGGATGTCATAATGTGGTATCCGAGAATTCCTTTTCTTTTGTCTTATGGTTTTGGGATATGGTAGTCTGGATATTTAGGATTTTTTGGTTCCTATGACATATATTGGGTTGGTGCTTCAACAACACATGTTCTGGTAATAATTCCAAGATAACATGGGATGGGAATAATGTTCTTTTTATTCAATGTCATAGTTTTATATGATTTTTACCTTGGGAGATTCATTTTTGGTTTGGATGTTTTGATTTATGATGGATATCTAGCTCTTGGACCATTAGAAAGGGGCCTTGATTTGGTTTTGACTCTTATCCTGTAGAGGAAATAGGAATATTGTGCAACATATTAGGTATGTAGGATTCACATGACATATAGTCTTGATAGTGTGAGAGTTCATTGATGTTAAAGGCATAATTGTTTAAAGTTTAAATAACTGCCAGTATAATATTTTCACATATAAGTACTTAATGACAATCTATATAACTGGGATGAATTTTATATGGATTATTTTTTTAGGGAAGGTCATGTGAATATGTGGTTAGATGCTCAATGATGAGGATGATGATGCTGTCCTCATGCACAATAGGTGAATTGACCTTATTGGGTTAACATGAAATATGTGCATATGTGTCAATATATGTGTCATAATTCTCTAGGGAGTGCTATGATGTGTAGATTCTTAGAGAGGATGGGTTCCCTATTTGTGGTCTGGTGGTTTAGCATATGATACCATATGTATGTGAGGCCCTGGAGATGGGTGTTTGGACATGTTGTTTTCATGTGACATTAAGATGGTATCATGCTTGTAACTCCATTATTTGTGGCCTCTTATGAGTTTTACTAAAGCTAAGTGGTTGGATCTAGTTACTTGTTGTGAGATTTTACTAGTAGGTCTAGGTGGGAGAGCATAATAAACTTCTTTACATGACTCCATTTTAGTGATTTGGTGACATGTATCTTTCAAGGGTGTCTCATTAGAGGGGTTGGATGAGTTGTGTGTTCCATTTGGTGTTTTAGGTATGGGTAGATGTTTTGGTATTTTGACAGTAGTGTATGAAGGGTGTATCCTAGTGTGGGGTTTGGGTGTGTAGGATGCCTTTTGTTTTTGAGAAAGAGCACTTATGTGCTAGTGATCTAGCCTCATGGTTGGTTTCCAGAGGGGAAGGATCATTCTGGTGCCTAGATTGGGTAACATATGTGCATGTGGGATGTTCCTAGTGGTTATGACCTAGGTTAGGATCATATGAGGTGATTGAGGGTATTTGGTTTCATGTGTTCAAGTTCTCTTTAGGTAACGATTGCACAAGCGAGGAACACAAAATTTCATGGTTTCTTTGAGATGATGAGCACTTGGAGTGTGAATTAATTGGTACCACATGATATTTTTTGATGGAAGGACCAATTAGGTGCATGGTGTGGTCATATTTGGATTCATTTTTAGGAATACAGTAATATCATGTACGAAACCAATGGAATTTTTAATGATGCTCAGGTCCTGAGTGGTTGTGTAACTAGTTTTGGCTCAGTGAGTTATCTCTAGTTTTTGGAAGCACTAAGGGTGATCTATGTTGGGTGAGATAGGTATGCAGGAAGGACATGGGCATTGTATAGGTCTTGTGAGCCTAGTTTTCATGGGATGTGACTCACTAGAGGTGGAATCATATTTTGTGTTCGGGTTACGCATGATCATGTAACTGTTAAGAGTCAATGGAATATTGTGGGAACAAACACATTGTAACACGCTATGTCATTTGACTTATGGATAGGGAATTACAAGATTGTATTCTTGTGATTCTTGAATTAAGGAGGAAATAATTAGTAGGCTACAGACCGATGTGGGCGCGATAAGAGTCTTGTGGGAGTGTTGTCCCAAGGATCTATGGTGAGAATCAAGATATTCAAGGAGTGGGAATGTGAAAGTGAAAGGATCAAGTGTGAATGCATGACCAATATGGGTTTAACTTCATTTTCATTTTCATAGGTTGAACCACATTAAGAAGACAAGGCTCGAGAGGAGTGACACATGTGCGGTTGTGGTGAGACTATTAGGGATAGCCCTCTGGGAAGTGCTTAAGGATGAACTGGATGGTGAGGAGTACACCATAGGTTGGTTAAAATTGTAAACCTCATTTTGAATGGTTTTTTAATGGGTATTGTAAGTGATGTCCCCATGAGACTTGAGTGGGAATTTTTTTCCTTTTTGGAGAGACACTTGGGGGTGAGTGGTCTTGACCCCATTTGCCCATCATGTTTAGCGGTGAAAAAAGCATGGGTTGTAGAGTTGGTGTTTGGTAGTAAGGTGATAAAAATGATACTTCTATGTCGAGAATTATCAAATCAGTCATAATGATATAACCATTGTATGGGTAGGGTCGAGGATAAATGGGAACCACATTAAGTGTGTTAGTGGACCAATAAGGATGTGGTTTGATAGGTGATTCTGATGGTGGGAAGCACTGTGGATTGAAATCGACCATTGTAGGTTGTAATCTATAATGTGGATAATAATGAAACTGATTATTAATTGTGGAGGATTATGTGACATCTTAGGATGGATGGGTGTAGTTAGGAACCATCAAGGTAGTTTTCTGATAGTTTCAAGTGGCATCTTGACCTTTGAAGGGATGTACACATTATCCTAGGAGTAGTGAAGAGAAAATTGATTATCGTTCTAGAGTAAAACACAACAATTTGAGCATGAATTGATGACCAAGGTGGGTCGAGATGTGTGTTTGGAACACCACTGATGATTCTCAAGGATGAGAACAGTTATGATGGGGATATTATTAAAGATATTTTGGGAAGTTTTTGTAACTTGTTTTTTTTTTCAAAAAATATTATTGTGAATATTTTTGTAGCTCAGGTAAGAAAGAGTTGCTTGAATTATTAAGAAGGTTTTCATATGAAGTACTAGAGGAGGATAAGAAATTTTCCTTAACCATGTTAGGAAACTTTCCTTAAGTTATATGATGATGCTTTGATCTTAAAATTTCATAACATCATAAATAAACTCATGATCCAAGCTAATTTTGAATAAAATATGAGACCACACAATGTTACCAGATAGAGGTTTTCAAGTAGTACACACTCATGAGTTTATATTCATTTGTAAAAAGTATGTGAAGTTAGTGTTTGATCCTATATTTGATGAATTTACAACATTAATTGGAAAGACATGCTCGAAGACTAATGACTCAAGTTTATTGGATATATGCAGCTAAAGATTCCAGAATGACAATATGTTTTAACTTTCTAAGAAGATAAATATTATGTTATAAGCTATGTTGGACCATAGGAGACTATTTTCCACCCTCTCTAGTATTAATAGTTTTAATAATCATAAATCATGTCAATTCCTATCAATAATGTATAAACATTTTAATCATGATTATTTATGTTTCAATATGTGAAATTATGTTTATCTATGATCACATATAAATTTAGTACATTCTGTTAATATTTATGTTGTAAGATAGTCCAAACAAAAATATTTTCTAAGCGTAACAGACTAACACAGACATAAGAGATGAGATACCAACAGTTCAAATGACCTACCGACGCAGATGAACTACTGATTTAAATGACCTAGCGACATAGATGACCAACCGACATAGACGACCTACCGATATAAATGACCTACTAACGCATATGACCTACCGACACAGATGACCTACCATCAGTTCAAATGACTTACTCAGATGCTTACCAGATAGATGGAGAGGAACTTCTGTATTAATCAGAGAATCCTATGACATTAGCAAGTTATTAGTAAAGGAGATGATAATAAATTTGATTATGTAAAAGGAATAACTAAAAGTCAACAAATAAAAGAGTGATGAACCCAAAAGAAAATCTATTAATTTTGAATCTACTGCCTCCAAGTAGAAGGAAAAAGTTCAAGATGAAACTGAAATTTCAAGTGACGAACAATCATCAACAGAAAGTGATGAGGAGATGGATTAAATAGCTATAAGGTTTAAGAAATTTTATAGAAAGAATAAATTCTTTATAAATCCCAACTACAAATTTAAGTATGATCACAAGGGCTATTGAAAAAATGATTGGAGGAAAGGTGATACTAGTGAAATAATCTGTTATGAATGTAAGAGAAAGGGCCATGTAAATGATGACTATCCCAAGATAAAGTACAAGAAGAAGTATGATGATAATGACATAAAGTATAAAAAGGATATGAAGGAAACTTAGAGTGCTTATAAGGACAACTCAAGTGACTCATAATCCTCTCATGAAAAGTTTGATAAAGAAAATATGTGTCTTATGACAAACACATTTGAGGTAACACTAAATTCTCCTGAACATAATTCCTATTATTCTGGATATAAAAGTGATTATGAAAATATGAAAAATGAGGAAATGTTTGAATATTGAAAAATGATAGATTACACTTTTAATGAATTAAAATATAAATATAAATCTTTAAAGAAACAACATGCTTTGATTACCACTATTAAATCTGAACTTGCTATGGAAAAAGAGAAAAAATTTAAACTGCTTTAGGAGAACAATGAACTTAAATTATCAAATGAGCAATTTAAAAAGGATTTAGAGATATTTAACAATAGTAAATAAATCTTAGTTGAAATTCTTGGTAAAAAAGTATCTCCTAAGTCTACTACTAGAATAAGATACCAAACAGGAAACATGAATATGACAAAAACTAATTTTGTATCAAAATCTAGAAAATCCAGTTTTATGCCCAGTTCTGAATTTTTTTTTCGAAAGTTCTAGCTATAAAACATTTTTTACTATTTTATGTTTTTATGGACCGAATAAATTTTATTTTTCAAATACTTTACATACTTATTATAGGAAACCCATAAAGAAAATGTGGGTTCCCAAAGTTCTTATTACTAATGTTATTGGACCCAAACAAATATGGGTACCAAAATCTTTTCTTGTCCAATATGTTTTTTAGGAAAATTGTATGAAGATCTCCTATAAAAGATTATGGTACTTGGACATTTTATGTTCAAGACACATGATAGGAGATTAATCATCCTTCAATAACTTGATAAAGATTGATGGTGGTAATGTCACCATTGGTGAAAATTCTAAAGAAAAAATCATTGGCCTTGACAGATTGGTAACTATAACTTAGTTTTAATTTCTAAGGTACTTTTTATTGATGGATTAAAATATAATATACTTATCATATCTCAGTTATGTGATGATGGTTTTAATTTTAAATTTGAAAATTATGCATGAAATGTTTTTAACTATAAAAATAAGCTAGTATTTTATGCTCTTAGAAATGAAAATGTATATGCTGTTAACTTAGATTGTTTAATTTCTCAAAATGTTTCATGCTTGAGTACTTTTCATAAATAATCTTGGATTTGGAATAGGATATTAGGACACTGCAATGTACACTCACTTAGAAAGCTTACGAGAAAAGGCTTAGTCAAGGATCTACCTAAACTTGAGTTTCCAAATGAAAAAGTTTGTAATCCTTTTCAAAAGGGTAAAAAACACAAAATATCTTTCAAACCAAAGAAAGAAGTTTCAACTTCTCAACCTCTTGAGTTGGTTCACATGGATTTTTTTGGACCTTCTAGAGTTTCAATCCTAAGTGGGAAGAATTATGTCTATGTTCTTATCGATGACTACTCTAGATATACTTGGAATTTATTTTTAGCTCAAAAAAGTGAATATTGCTCTCATTTTTTCAAGTATGCTAGGACTATACAAATATTAGTGGTTTTAGTATTAAAACCCTAATAAGTGACCATGGTCGTGAGTTTGAAAACCAAGAGTTTGAATATTTTTTATCACAAAATCGATATAGTCATAACTTCTCTGCCCCTAGGACACCTCAACAAAATAGAGTTGTAGAAAGAAGAAATAGAACCCTGTAAGAAATTTCTAGAACCATGCTTAGTGAGTATGACCTACCTATATACTTTTGTAAATAAGCTGTCAATATAGAATGCTATATAATCAATATATTCTTTATTAGACCTATCCTTAAAAGAACTCCCTATGAGTTGCGGAATAATAGAAAACCAAAGGTTAACTACTTCAATTTTTTGGTTGAAAAGTCTATATTATTAACACTAAGGGTAATCTGGAAAAATTTACCTCCAAGAGTGATGAATGAATTTTCCTAGGTTATTCCATTTCTAGTAAATCCTATAGAGTATTCAATAAGAGAACCAAATGTGTGGAAGAATCTATATATGTAAAATTTGATGAAAAAGATCCACATAAACCTAATACCTATCTAGAAAATATTGAGGATGATATGTAAAATCTATACATCAATGATAAATCTTCTAACCATCCTATGAAGGAATATGTTAAAACTTTCAGTTCTGGAAATTCTCTAGATTCGAGCCATAATAAACCTAAACTTGTTGAAGAATCTGAAATTACTAGTCCTTCTTTTTCTAGATCTCTTAGAACCATCAAGAACCATCCTCTAGATTCTATTGTTGGAGATTTAGAAAAAAGAAACACAGACTATAGATTCTCTAAGAAATCAGGTTGAAAATCAAAATTTTCTATCACATCTTGAACCTAAGAACATCAATGATGCAATCAATGATGAATTTTGGGTGATGAATATGCAAGATGAATTAAATCAGTTTGAAAGAAATAATGTTTGGAAACTTTTGGATAGACCCAAATACACCTTGACTATAGGCACTAAATGGGTGTTTAGGAATAAAGTAGATGAAGCTGGTAATATATTAAGAAATAAATCTAGATTGATTACTTATGGTTATAGTCATGAAGAAGGGATTGACTATGAGGAAACTTTTGCACCAGTTTCTAGAATTGAGGCCATTAGAATCCTACTTTCCTATATAGCACATCTAGATTTCAAAATTTATCAAATGGATGTTAAGAGTGAATTCCTAAATGGCTATATAGTTGAGGATGTTTTTGTTGAACAAACCCCTAGTTTTAAGAACCCTCATTTTTCAAATAATGTTTTTAAATTAACAAAAGCTTTATATGGTTTAAAGTAAGCTCAAAGATCTTGGTATGATAGGCTTAAAACTTTTCCTATTTCCAAAGGTTTTACAAAAGGTATAACTGATCTTACTCTCTTTATAAAAATAATTTCCAAAGATGTTTTATTAGTACAAATTTATATAGATGATATTATTTTTGGATCTTCTAAAAATTCTTTATGTTATAATTTTTCAAAAATGATGCAAAGTGAATTTGAAATGAGTTTAATGGGTGAACTCAAATTCTTTCTTGTATTTCAAATATTTCAAACTAAAGAAGATATTATTTTGAATCAAAGTTAATATACTAAGGATATTTTAAAAAATATTTGACTTTGAAAGAACGAAGAGTAGTGACACTCCAATGAGTACCACTTGTAAGTTGAACATTGATAAAGATGGTAAATCTTTTGATCAAACCACTTACGGAGGAATGATTCGAAGTTTACTCTACTTAAATTCTAGTAGTCCATATATTATGTTTAGTGTGTGCAAGTGTGTATGTTTTCAAGAAAACCCAAAATAATCTCATCTTCTTTTTGTTAAAAGGATTTTCAAATACCTCAAACATACTACTAACCTAGGACTATTCTATCCTAGAGGAAAAACTTTTTATTTAGTGAGTTATTCAGATTCTAATTTTGGTGGCTATAAGTTAGATAGAAAATAACCTCTATCACATGTCACTTTTTGGGAAAATATCTAGTTTCATGGTGTAGTAAGAAAAAAAATTCTGTTGCATTATCTACCGCCAAAGCTAAATACATAACTGCTGGTAGTTGTTGTGCACAAATTTTGTGGATGAAACATACATTACTAGATTATGGATATCAATTCAGACATGTCCCTATAAATTGTGATAAAAAATTGCTATTAATATTTCTCATAACCTTATTTCACATTCTAGGACAAAACACATTTATGTAAGGAATCACTTTTTGAGAGAACATTATCAAAAAGGTGATATAACTTTAGAGTTCATTAGAACTAAACATCAGATTTCTGACAGTTTCACCAAGACATTGAACACTAACAGAATGAACTACATCAGACATGAGTTAGGAATAATCAATCTATATGACCTTGTGTTGCTATTACTTTAAACTTTTTAAGTAAAGTTTTCATACTGAAACTGATATTATGAAGTTGAAAATGTCATGACGACACTGATAACTTTGTCACAATGACACAGTTGTCATGCCAACATCGATGCTATGTCATACCGACACAGTTGTCATGCCGACACCGGCACTATGTCATGCTGACATAGTTTTCATACCGACACCGATACTTTGTTTTACCAATACCCTATCATGTCGACACTGATTCCTTGTCAACCATACACCGTTAGTGTTATGAAAAATCTATCATGACAATACCGATGACTCACTATTTTTATAGGTTTTACGTTTTTACCAAAATGACACTGTTTTATTGATTTTGTTGAACCCGATTCACAATTTCCTGATTTTGTGATTTCAAAAGCCCTAAATGATATAAAGTTTAATTGATACACTCTACTCCTTTACCCCTAAACTCTCTTGTACATTGATCTCTCTACCCCTGACCTTTCACCTTCCTACATTCAAACCAAACTATTGGAATGGCACGTGTAAAGTAAGATCTTGATGGTGGCGAGTCTCATGCATCTAAGAAGCAGAAAGGTGAATCGAGAAAATCATCAGAACCTATAAATCCTGCTATGGATAACCATTTTGTAACTCTAGGAAAAGAAGTTCTTATGGAATGGATGTTGGAAATAAAGTCTTTGATACTTAAGGTTCTACAAGATTAGGGATGGCTCGAGTGGTTCTTAGATAATGAAAGACCCTTTTACCTGAAGCTAGTTTATGAATTTTACATGATTATGGAGTTCCTTCTGGAAGGAAGTGATGTTTCCTGGATCAATTCCATAGTGAGAGGCAAGATAATATATTTCTCTTCAAGACAATGGGATGAATGTCTTGAGGTCTCTCATGAAGATGTATTTCATGATTATTAAGCTACCTCACCACCTGAGAGTGATATGTTCTTCTTTGAGACAGCTCTGGACAAGATTACTAATAATGATGAGCAGAGAATACCAATTTATACAGAGTTAAGTGGATAATGTAGAATATTGTTTAATTTTATTCAGCATTAGATCTGTCCCAAGAAAGGGGACTTTGCTTCTCTGAAGAATCAAGATGTCTACTTGGTTTATCTGCTTGAAGTTGTTGAAGTAAGAGAAAATTATGAAGTTGTTGTTGAAGTGGAAGCTCAAGAAATTCATGTACCACATTTAGTTTATGAAAGAAGGAGGGATCATGCTGAAGATGAGAAACCAGTGAGGAGAAATTAGATTAAGGGGGATCCTCAAGAAAGGGTAAATCAAGCTGGTGAAGAGCATCAACTTGGAAGAGTAAGACTTGATACTCTCACTCCTTTGGATGATGATGTAATGGTTGAATGGGAAAGGAATCCTAGGTATGTGGCACCGAGTTTAGATTATAAAGATTCAGACGATGAAGTTTTTTTACCTATTTCAAGGGAATCAGTGGCTGAGACCCTTCCTAGAGACTCTATCACTAAAGCGTATTTTGAAAGGTTTAAAGAAGAAATTTTTTTAGTTGTAAGTATATATGTTCAATCTCATACGGTTCATGAGATTCAAATAGCTAGAAGAGAAAACACTGAGATGAGTGATAAATTAAACTCTCTCAGGTCTTAAATAGTAGAAATGAGGTAGTATGGGTAAGTAGCTACTGTTCCAAGTCAGATAGTAGGTATAAGTGAGGCTGATGCATCTAATGTTTCAAAGAAAGTGCAAGATTAGATTCAACAGAACCTAATCACAACTGTTGATACAATTGTTGAAAGCAATGCCAAGTTGAGAAAATAAATCACTAGCCTCGCTTATGCAATAAATACTTTGAACTCATAGTATAAATTTTGTGTGGAGACTATTCTTAAAAATTTGAAGACTCATACCTCAGCTCCTAATGATATTCGTTCTACATCTGGTCAGACTTCTCAGACTCTGGACATTGCGGCAGTCAGAACTGTTGTAAAGGAGGAGCTTCAAGCTCTATTTAATGTTTTTGGTTTGGAAAACCTTGAAAAGATTGAGCAGAATAGTGATCATGTTCATGATATGGTCAGACTCTATTCAAAGAGTGCTGTAACTGCAAATGCCTGGATCACAGAAAATGTGGACTACTATTTCAAAAAGATCATTACCAAACATCAGTTGACCAGCCTATTTAAGTATTTGACAGAGAACCTATCTTTTCCTCTAGTAACCAGGGCTTTTAAATATCAAGTACAGAAGTTGAAATACTTCAATCCAATTTTGAAAAAATTCATAGAGAATAAGGATGACTTTGAGAAAATAATGAAGTATGGTGGTAAGATTATTGAGAATTTCATCAAGCTATTAAAGCCATACCTTCATGTTCAAAGTGAAGCAATTGTAGTGCCTACTGCTTCACCTATTGGACCCCCTAGATTAGTACCTCCACCTGAAATTTTAGTTTCTCAGGCTTTGACATAGATTCTTTCAGTGATCCAAGAACATATTCAACCTCTTATGTTGTCACAACACATACACAACCTTGTACCTAATGTTCCATAAGGAGTGATCCTACTTCCTCTGGAAATTTATTCAGACCCTCCAGTTTCTCAACCCCCACCTACTGAACCCTCTATTGATCCCTTTGAGAAAGGGAAGGAACCTCTTAATCCTCATCCATAGTATGGATCATTCTTTGATAGGGATGTTTGCTTGAATTTTGTTATTTGAAGACTTGTCACACATTGTAATTTATCGATTAATGGAATTTTGTGTTCATGTCATTCTTCTATTTCTTTTTTATATATTACTTTATGATACTTTTTATTTGTTTTCTACCTATTTTCTTTTTAATTATCCCAAAATGGGGAGAATAGTTTGGCATTATCATTATTTACTTTATCTTTGATCTCACTCTTATATATTTTATTTGTCTTTGATACCATTACTCTTTATTTTAACTCTGAACCTTATCTATGTATCAATAATGGGAGATGATAAGTAGAATGATTTCATTCGACATCAAATGACTGTACAAAATAATGCCATGATTTTTGATCATCAAAAGGGGGAGATTGTTGGCCCATAGGATACTATTGGCCACCCTCTCTAGTATTAATAGTTTTAATAATAAAAAATCATGTCAATTCCTATTAATCATGTCTAAACATTTCAATCATGATTATTTATGTTTCAATACGTGAAACTATGTTTATCTATGATCTAATATAAATTTAGTACATTCTGTTAATATTTATATTGTAAGATATTACAAACAAAAATATTTTCTAAGTGTAACGGACTAACACCGACAGATGATATGAGATACCAATAGTTCAAATGACCTACTGATGTAGATGAACCACTGATGTAAATGACCTACCGATGTAGATGACCTACCAACATAGATGAACTGTTGATGTAAATGACCCACTGACGCATATAACCTACCAACACAGATGACCTACTGATGAAAATGACCTACTGACGCAAATGACCTATCGTCAGTTCAAATGACCTACTGATGCATGGTGCTACTGACATAAGGACTCACTGATAGTTAAAACGAGTGACTGATGCAATAAGTCACCGATGCATGCAAAGATCAAAAAAATGACACACCGATGGAATGAGTCACCCACAGAAGGAGATACCGATCGGGGACTCACTGATAAACTGTTTAAAATTTCTCTTATTTAAAATTATTTCTAAAGGTCATATTTTGAGTGATTTAATGCGACTGATAAATTTAATGCCTTTTTGCAGAAATCTTAATTGAGGATGTTAGAAATACAAGGTACTGTGTCAACCTCAAACATGAACATTGTTGGGATGCAAGAATATATATACAAAGAAGAGTACAGACATGTACTGACAACAAGACACACACACAGAAACACGTACACAAGAAGATACGAGCATACCCCCATGAGCACCATATAGAAAGGAAGAACACACAAGGAATTCTTCATTTATTCTTGTTGTGAACCAAAGAACTATTGTTCATAATAGTTCCATCATCTTAGAAGCATCCAACAAAACCAAAGGAGAAGAACATCTCACCCTCTTGGAAGATAGAACACAATGCTCCACGATACTCTATTTTCAGTGTCTATTTCTAAAAGAGGACCTGAGCTTCAACTCTGATACATTAGAGAGTCCAAATATGAATTGAATAAAACTCAGAGCATTTCTAATCCCTTCTTAATATATTATTCTCTATTGTGTACTATTTAGATAAACTTTCAAGTAGTGTGTGTGTCTATACTAAAAACACACACTATATCCTACACTAAACTGGAGGATACTAGATATACTTAAACAATTGTCTTCTTACACTTGTTTATCCCATGAAGAACTATGGAAGAGGTCCTGTGAGACCTGATTGTATTTTTATTCCCACGTATAACTGTGGTAGAGGTCTTGTGACCTAAACAGTCTGTGTACTATTGTATTAACCCCAATCCAGGGTGTGGATCAAAATCTTTATTTATATCAATTTCTTGGTGGCGGGTGATCACTAAGTGGAGAGGACTAAGTCTCTACTTGATACTGAACCTCTCGTTTTATATCTTCCGTGTTTTCAATTTATTCTTTCTCTATTTTAATTCATTCTTTATAAAACTAAATTTTACTTTGATGTTTAGTCTTGGATAGTAGTTATAACTATTTTGAATTATTAGAGTATTTTCAAAAGTTGTATCAATATCTCATATTGTTATAACTAAGAATTAATAAATCTTCTGAGAAACTATTTGAACAGTCAAGATATTATAATTTTACTACCTTGGTTAACTGGCCAGTTTTATTTTAGATTGGGGGAACCTTTTAAATAAAATTTTCAACAAATTTTTTTATGGGAACTCAATTCAACACCCCTCTTGATTGTCCTAATTCGACCAACAAGCTATATGAAGTTCAATGCAATAAAGTCAAGAAGTGAACTATAGAAGGAAGGCCATCAGATTGATTCCTGTAGATTAAGATCCATAGAATTGAGTTTTTTATAAAGGATTTTATACTCAATGTGAAGAAGTGTTTATAAATTTCTTTATAAAGACCATCAAACAAATGAACTCTCAGTTTCATCAGACAGAAATGTATAAAGTCCAATGGCTAGATATCTACTGAACATAAGTAGACATAGTGAAATGTGCTATGTTTTGTTATAAGTAATAATTAGTTCAATTTCATAAATTAATTAAGTTCATTGTAGTATATATGTTATCATAGTTCTATTAGTTTAACATGTTTATTTTTCATACGTTGTAGATTGATTCATTGGATGGACAAACATCAGATAGATCAAGAAGATTACATCATACGAATGATCGTATGAAGTTATAACCCTCAACTCATTGAGAATCATGCATGTAGTTTGATATAAGGTGGGAAACACCAGATTAAAATATTATAACACATTAGAAATATCATGTCTAGTGAACATTTGTGAATGCATTGGATATGGGAGGAATATAAAGAGACATGATTGAAGTTGTGTAAAATTAATCACACTGAACCAATTGTTCGAATAAAATATTGAGTCCAACAGATAGATATGTATGAATTAATAAAATAATAATATCTTTCAATAGGAACCAGAAAAACATGTTTCAATTGAAGTTATTTAGAGATTTATATAAAAATTTGTAAATCCCCTTTACAATGGCAATGTTGAAGCTATTCTTTCAATGATTGTTTATCTTTCCATGGTTAAGGAAGTTTAAAGAAGTTTCTTAACACCAAGATTAAGAAATTTTGATGAGATGAAATTGGCGCTGAGTTTGTAAGAATATTAGAGAATGTTCTAGAATAGCGAAGAAGTTTCCAGAGAAGTTTAATTTAGTGGGAGTTTTGATATTTGTGTTTTGGTTGAGTGAGAAAACACATTTTAGTTCTCACCTTTCCTCCCCGGTGAGTGCCTATATAAAGGGTTTTAGGTACAACTTGTTTGAGTACTATTCATATGTGAAAAATGAAAAGCGATGAATAATTTTGGGAAGGATGAGCTTACAACCAAGGAAATACCTGGTTGAAGTAGAAGTACACCGGATAGAGGTGTAATGAGAAGTGGAATTAGACATAAGTACTGATTAGAGACACTGGTCATAGGCATTGGTCATAGATACCAGATAGAGGATGTACCAGACATATATTATAAATAGTTTATGAGGAATATTTTTTTTCATTAGATAGAGCATAGATCAGAGGCATAGTTTCATGAGGTGCACTAGATAGAGTATACCAGATGAAGTCAAAAGGTGAACCAGACAGATATACCAGATCAAGACATTAGATGGAGAATTTCTGAATGAATTATTGTGAGTTATTTTTTAAATATTTTTATTCTTTTTTTTGGATTAGAAACATAATTAAATTTTATAAATTATGGGATCTAGTATAATTTCCTATTGGAAGATCTAAGGATATTAATTAGAGTTAGCTTAGTTGTATTCAATTTCTATCATAGTGGATATAACGCCCTGAACCTATGCTTTTGGGTTCAGTACATAATTTTTTTTTGATTTTTTATAAAAGAAATTAAAAAAATACACAACACTTAATACAATCCAATAACTTTTTTGAGCTAGGTTCTGTAGATTTAGAGAAAACCTTACATATTTTCAGAGTTATATGAAAATAAAATAAAATATCTAATTTGATATGTGTGTACTAACTCCTTAAGCATAGTTTTCCATCTTAGAACTTCTAAGTTACATGTGAAAATAAATTTAAAACATGGTATGAGTATTAAATTTTTCAGTAAGGGGTTTTATAATCAGTGAACAACAATTTATGAGATATCCTTTTGAAAATAACTTTTGAAAAATAATTTCAAACTTCTTTTTAAAATACCTTTAAAAATAATTTTAGAAATTCCATTTGAAAATAGTATTAAAATTATTTATTCTTTGAAAATATGAAATAAATACTTTGAAAATACTTATGCTCAAAAAATTTCTTTTAAAATAATCTAGTGATTTTTCTAAAAATAATATGAAAGCTTTTGAAAATAGAACATTTGGGCCACTTGATACATTGAAGGCTATCTTGGACCTACCCACTTACTGAGGGATGGGTCCACTACCCAATTCCCTACCATATTTATAACATCCATGTTCGGGATTTTATAAAAAAACATTTTAAGATTGCTCTATATATATATATATATACATTTACACTAGAATTTTTACCTTAAAAACTTGACAACATAATTACAAAAAAATTTATATTAAAAAATTTATATAAATTTATATATATATACTTTCCTAATAAAACTTCAACTAGATTAGAGCAAATTAATATCATCACCATTAAAAATTGAATAAATATATATAATGTTAATGAAAGAATAATTAACATTCATGGATTAAAATTCATTCATTAAACTCATAAAATCCAATTCGAAAGTAATTTTTAAAAAGGAATTATTTATAGAATAAACATAAATATATATACATAAATAATAAAACTTGTGTATATATTACAAATTCATTTTTTAAAGGTTGGGGCCGAAGCCTCATTTTATTATTAAATCAAAGACCTCTTTTGACTGGGTAGAGGGAGACCCATTACATAGCCCGAAGGCCCAAGGCCAAATGCATGATATGTCATGTGTTAAGATGATGTTTATATCTCATATGATAAATGTCATTCATATAATTTGTACACAAAAATGATAATTTTTATTATTAAAAATTACCATAAATTATAATCATTAAATGATATATTAATTTTTATTAATAAAAAATATTAAAATAAATATTTTAATAAAATAAAATATTCTTTAGAATTAAAGGTTTAACAATAAAAAGTAAATATTTATTATTACTTTATTCCAAAAAATTAAAAATATTATGGTTTATCCTAGAAAAATAATCCCCTTACTAAAAAATTAGAAATAAATATTATGAAAAATAAATATTTACCTTCACAAAATAAAATTTACTTAAACATAAACTTGAAATATAAATTTTAAAACAAAAAACCATATTTTCCTTTGGAAAATTAGTTCCTTGAAAATGAAAATATAAATTAATAAAACACCATCATAGAATTAAGTAAACACAAGATCATAATTTTTAAATAAATATTTCAAATATATCCCATATGAAAATAAAAGAAATAAATATATGAAATTAATTGTTTCCCCTACTTAAAATTAAAATTTTCTTAAAAATAAATAAATAAATAATACCTTACTAATTCTAGAATTAAAGATCATAATTTGAAAACAAATAATAGAAATATATCCCTTACTATTTATTTGTAGTAGGCTGCTTCTTCTTCTTTTCCCTTCTAACTCACCTATATACTTATGCATCACCAAAATTATACACATAGTGCAAAACAAAGAGAAATATGGTACCCTTCAATGCCTTCCATACTGCCTCAGGCTCTTTTTCCAGTCGCAAACACATAATGGATAAAAAAAGAAAATAACGTGGAGGTAGTGCTACCTATTTCTCCCAATTGAGACTCCTATCACTAGCCCTCTGCACACCCCTTACTTATACAATCAGCAAGACAAAATATGCTTATATTTTATTTCAACTTGGAAAGAGATTTTAAGGCTTAGTTTAGATTTATGTGAAAGCTGTGATATCAGTTATCCAAGTTGATAAAAAATACATAAAGAAAATTCATTATTAAAAAAAAAGACATTTTCATTCCTGAAAACAATAGTATCTACGAAACTATTGGAAAATGACAAAAAAACTGAATTCATTGTATGCAAACAAGATCAATAAATTAAATTTTTTGTTTTATTTGAACTTTGATTCATGTAGAACAATAAATATGAATGAATACGACTCATAAAAAATTGATACGCTCAAAGGAATATTAAAATAAACTAGATTGAAGATATCGATCAAAATTGTTGAAAAAATGGTTAGATACATTGAAAGAACCAAAATGAAAATGACTTCAACCGTCATTTGGAGAGAAAAATCAAAGGGGGAGACAAAAGAGAAATTAATACACCCAAAAAGAATCTATAATTGATATTCAAACACCTAGAAATTAAATAAAGAAACACCTACTTGCACATCTGAACAATGAGAGGTAGGAGGATGACAAATATCACACACCTCATCTGCGATTGAAACTTGAAACACTTTTGTTATCAAAAAATCGGTTCTTGATAGCCTCTTCGATGTCTCAACATGCACTTGAAACCCTTGTTCGAGCTCATATCCACCCTCACCATCCTCCAACTCACACTCACCTTGCCTCTTCCATAGAATAATGCCTTGGCTTCGACTCAGCCTCTTCGCTCGACTCCTCGAGCCCTCACTATTCAATCTCCCGAGAAATCAAAGCCCTAAATCGATTTTAATTCCTATATATTATTATTTTTGTTATTTTATTTTATTTATTATCATGTTTTTATCATTTGATTTAAAAAAACTATTTATCAATTTTATTATTATTATTTATTTCATTTCATTAAAAAAATTCTATTCATATATAAAGATTATCATAATATATATATATAATACTTTTAATTAATAATTTTTAAATGTAAATCAATTCATATTAATTATAAAATTTTATTAACATTCATTATTTAAAATAATATATATTTTATAATAAAATTTATTTATTTAAATATACACGAATTTTATTTTATAATTTCATTTATTTAAAATAAAATACATTTAATTATTATTTTAATCATTTTTCTTAAACATTTATTATTATTATCATTTTATAATATATTAAATTTTAATAAAAACATAATTTATAATATTATGTTTTTATTTAAATTATTATTATAAATTTTATTATTATATAAATCTATGTATTTATATGATATAAATCATTTTTATATAATTCTAAGTATTTAACTTAACTAATAAATTAAAGTTTGTTTTTTTATAAATTAATAAATTTAATAAAATATTTATAATAGAAAAAATATGCTTATAATTTCTAGGATGTTACATTCCCACCCCTTAAAAGAATCGTAACCTTTCAATTTGTTCATCTGGATTGAGAAAATTATGAATTTCAATATTCAGAATTAGAATGACTGGACTTCTAAAGAAATTTAATTATTTAAATAAAATTTTATCACATAAATATTGTTTTCCACAAAAGACAACGTCTAATAATCAAAGTTATCTAGACCGTTTCTCTGATACCAATTATAACACCCCAAACCCATGCTTTCAACTTCAATTCATAAAATGTTTTTTATTCTTTTATAAAAGAAACTAAACAAATACACAACAATTAATACAATCCAGGAACTTTTCCGGTCTAGGTTCTGGATATTTAGACAAAAACATACATATTTTTAGTGTTATATGAAAATAAAATAAAATATATACTTTACTATGTGTGCACAAACTCTTTAAGAACATTCATCTATCTTAGAACTTCTAAATTACTTTTAAAAATCATTTTTAAACATTGTATGAGCGTTAAATTTCCTAGTAAGGGGTTTTATACTTAGTGAACAACCTTTTATTAAATCTCATTTTGAAAATAACTTTTGAGAAATAATTTCAAACTTCTTTTGAAAATAAATTTGAAAATACTTTTAGAAATACCATTTGAATATATTATTGAAATTATTTACACTTTGAAAATATAAAAGAAATAATTTGAAAATACTTACACTCAAAAATTTCTTTTAAAATAATCCAGTGATTTTTTCTGAAAATAATATGTAAGATTTTGAAAACATAACATTAGCACCACTTGATACATTGAAGGTTGTATTGGGCTAACCCACTTATTGAGGGATGGGTTCACTCCCTAATTCCATACCATATTTACAACATCTATGTGCTGGATTTTATAAAAAAAATCTAAGAATGATCTATATATATACACATTTACACTGGAATTTTTACCTTAATAACTTAAAAACATAATTAAAAACATTTATATGTTTATAAATTAATATATATATATATATATATATTTCCCTAAGAAAACTTCTACTAGATTAGATAAAATGAATCTCATGACCATTAAACATTGCATAAATACATAGAAGATTAATGAAAGAATAATTAACATTCATGGATTAAAATTCATTCATTAAACTCATAAAATCCAATTTGAAAGTAATTTTTACAAAGTAATTATTTATATAATACACATAAATATATATACTCAAATAATAAAACTTGTTCATATATTATAAATGTCTGATATATTATGTGTTAGGATGATGACCATATCTTATATGATAAATGACATTCATGTACTTTTTCCACAAAAATGATAGTTTATATTATTAAAACTCACCATAAATTATAATCATTAAATTATATAATAATTTTATTACTTAAAAATATTAAAAAATAGATTTTACTAAAATTTAATATTCTTTAAAATTAAAGAATTAACAATAACAAGTAAATCCTTGTTATTACTTTATGCCAAAACATTAAAAATATTATGGTTTATCATGGAAAAATAATTCCCTTATTAAAACCTAAGAAATAAATATTCTAAAAAATAAATATTTACCTTCAAAAAATAAAATTTACATAAACATAAACTTCAAACATAAATTTTAATACTGAAAACCATGTTTACATTTGGAAAATTATTTCCTTGAAAATGAAAATATAAATTAAGAAAACACCCTCATAGAATTAAATAAACATAGGATCACAATTTAACGATAAATATTTGAAATATGTACCATATGAAAATAAACAAAATAAATATATGAAATTAAATGTTTACATTATATAAAATTGAATTTATTTTAAACATAAATAAATATATAATATCTTACTAATTTGATAATTAAGGATCATAATTTTAAAACAAATAATAGAAATATATACCTTTCTATTTATTTGTAGCAAACTAATTCTTATTATTTTCCCTTTGGACTCTCCTATACACTTCTGGCTCACAAAAATTATACACACAATGAAAAAAATATAAATATGGAACTCTGTTATGCCTTCCGGACTGCCTCAGGCTCTTTTTCCAAACACAAACACATAGTGCAACAAAAAAGAAAATAGTGTGGAGGCAGTGCTACCTATTTCTTCCAACCGAGACTCCTATCACTGGTCCTCCGCACACCCCTTACTTATACGCTCTATCACACCCCGAAAAAATACTTATCTTTTATTTTAATTATTTTATTTATCCTTGGTCTTATTTTATTTTGTGTTTGATTGGGTTGAGTCCCAGTTTGATTTTTTGAGTTTTTATTTGGAAATAAGCATTTTGGGCTTGACAGCATCTGTGGCGTGGGAAGAGCATGATTAGAGAATTATGCGTCTTCACCCAAGTAACTGTGTATTCTACCTGTGTTTTTAAATATAATGAAGTTTAAATGAAAAAATAAAATAAAACATGAAAAATGAAATTAAAATTAAAATAATGTTTAATAATAATAGTAATATTCATATTATTATTATATTTTTATTATTAATACGAATACGAATACGAATACGAATATGAATATGAATATCAATATGAATATGAATATGAATATGAATATTATTATTAATAAGTTATTAAGATTACTATGATCATCATCATCATCATCATCATCATCATAATCATCATCAAAATCATTATTATAATTATGATGATGATGATGATGATGATGATTACTATTATTATTATTATTATTATTATTATCTCTTCCTCCCTTTCCCCCCTTAGGTCGCATGACCCCCCTTCCCCCTTTCATTTCTACGTGTCGCACATCCCTCAACCGAAGCCCCTACCTCAGACGCCCCAACCACCTCGCCCTCCCTCTATTCATGGTCTATCCTCCCGATTCACGGTGTGGTCTTCTCTGGTAAACCCTACTCTTCCCTCATCCTTCCTTGATTTGGTGTTTTTCTCTCCCTTCATCACCCTATTTTATTTGGCCAAACCTATGGTTAGGTTTTAACCTAGTTTTTTGGTGTTTTTATGGTTATAGGTTATGCAAAAGCTTCCTCAGGTATAGTTCAAGTGTGTTCCGATAAATTCCGCCAAAGGCGAAGCAGTTCGCTTTGATTCGATCCACCCGCCAATGATTTTAGGTAAGGTTTTACTTCATTTTTATTTGTTGCTTAGTTTTTATTTGGAGATTTTATAATATATTAGTATCTAGTATTTAATTTAAGGTGAATTGGATTGTGCCGTGTTGTTTCGGTTCACCTCTTCCATATAAGGAATAGATTTTATGCCACTTGTTGATTTCACACCCTTTATTTGAGAGTATTAAGGTGTTTATGGGTTCTTAATAATTTATTTGAGGTGCATTTAACTTTACCACTGAGTTTTTATGGTTCCTAGTATTTATTTTGTAGTGTTTTGGACTGTTCTGAGTGGTTTTGAGTTGTCGGGTCTAAGGCAACTCGCTTGCGTGTGCATAAGTAAGTATATATGTATATGTGGGTTCCCCCGTTACATGTATAATCATACGTGGTAGTGAATATACATGTATGGGGATAGGTGTTCCCATGTATATATATAAAAATGAATACTTAGGTGAGTTGCTACTAGTATATTCATATAAGCATATATGTAAGGATCCCCTTGCACATGTTCATGGCCATGCAGATGTGTGAATAGGGGCTAGGTGTACTTACAAGTATGTGAAGGTGCATATGCTTAGTGGGGGAGCAACAAATTTTAGTTAAAAAGCACTAAGGGATGGATGTTTGGTTTGGTTCCTCCCTGAGGTAGGTCCCCAATTCCTATGCCTTTAATTTTAATCCCATGATTTCTTACTTGTTTTAAAAACATGTTTTATATTTTTATAATATAAACATTCTATGAAATCTGGTTGTGGTTACTAGAAATTATCATGCTGTTGTTTTTGAAAATGAAATGTATTTCTAATGCCCATTTGGTCTTAAGTGACTTTTCTTAAAAAGTAATTTCCTAAGTGGTTTTGAATTGGTAATGAATATTTCCAAAGGCATTTGGACTTTAGGTTGATTTAGTTATAAAAGTGTAATGACAAGTTTTCTTTTCCCAAAAAAAATCTCCAATGTGATTTCCAAATATGGGTTTTGGTGTGAACTCATGGTCAAATGGTGTTTTGACTTTCTTTAAATAATTGCATCATTGTAAGCATGGGTTCAAGCTTGTTTTTAAATGTGTAGTACATTGGTTGTTCAATTGAGCTTTTAAATGATTTTGGAAACTTAAAAGTGTTGAGTGATTATGTTTTCTAAAATTAAAAGTATTCCTTGTAAATAATTAAGCCCGTTTGGAACTTTAAGAATGGATTGTGAAAAAGGAAACCCCCTCTTGAGGAATGTCCACTTGTTTTAGAAAATAATGTGTATATTGAATGTGTGGATTGTGATATGTGGCTAGTAAAGAGTCTTGTGATTTTTTTGTCCGAAGGAAAAAGGGGGGATGTTCCCAAGGAGGGATATTGGGTGTGAGAGGGTGAGTGTGTTTTTGAATAAAGAGAATGATATGTTCATGTATGTTGGTTTTAAGAAAACTCACCACCACATGAAATAGAGCACATGGGAAGCCCATGGTATCTAGGTGGGCAGACTAGGACTAGTACACTAGATGATTCGGAAGTTTTTCATCCCAGTTTCATCTAGCAGGATTGACCCTACAACACCAACTAAATGATTATGGATGATAATGGGAGACCACTAGGTTATGAGGGTGTCCCCTACTAGAGGATCTTGTACAAGAGCGTTGTTGGTCGTTGTTTCTATATAAGGCTCCAACCTTAAAAAATTACTTTATCTTGAGTAAAATCAATAATTCACATTGAGTATATTTTCAGGTTTAGTGTTTTAGATAATTAGGCCATAACTATTTCATTACATCTAAAATATTACAAAGTAGACACTTTTACTCTATCCATTTTTTCAGAAAAATAAAACTCCTTAAAATAAAACAAGAATTATTTTCTTGATATAAATCTTATTGAATTCTTCTTTTCTCATACCCTTCCTTATACCCTGTGAAAAACATTTTAAAAACTTGGGTTGAGAATAAAAATCTTAGTAAGGGTTATAAAACAAGGAAAGAAAACATTAGTCCATCAATACATACAAATCAATGAAATAATAATTTTCAATCATAAAACATAATCTCTTTAACATACCTCACAAAATCATAAGATTTACGAATAACACATATAAATCATAAATTATAATGTTAACTTGTGGAATCCATAATATACTTACATTGTAGCTTTCACAGCTACATAGGGAGTTACATTTGAAATACCCATCACAGTATTTTCCCTAAATATCCTAGGAGAAACATTAATGTTTACCTCCATCATGTTACCCAATGCATTGGATAGATATCTCAGGCTCACCTTCCCTAGGTTTATCACGAAACCACCCATATACATAAAGAACCATAACATAATCATAACACATAAAAAAAGAATAAAGGAAAGATAACATTTCAAGATATTGACATAATCAATGTTTTCTAAAACCATTTTAAATACCAAAATATGAAAAAAGGGTATATGGTATTTATTTTCCTTCTAAAAACATTATGGCTTGTTAAAGAGGCCAAATATCAAAGAATGCTCGCAGTGGTGAAAAGGTTGTTGTCACCACGTACATTAAAAAGAAACATTATTTTTATCTCTTAGTAAATTGATTCGTAGAAAAAAAATCCCTTTGAATGAAATGAAAAGTCAAAGGGGTTTATACACCGTATAAAATAATGACGTGTATAAATCCAAATATTCCTCAATGAAAGAAGATTGAGACGGATTCCCTTACAAAGAACATTTTGTAAATAAAATAGATTAATTATGTGTATTCACTATAAGTACACATAAATAAAGTATAAATACAAGATAAGATATCGAAATTCATTTCTCACGTAATCAAATAATGACATAAACAAGAAGCATAAGATCAACCCAAAGAATGGAAATTGGGTTAAGAAGTTCCCTTACCTTGAGTCCGACTCATCATGCATGTTCCTTGTTATTACTGAATAATAAACTTAAGTTAATTTATAATTGATTAAGAAAAATTTTCAAGTTTATTATTCCTTTTATATCACTTATTACCACATAATAAACATTACATAATTATTTAAGTTAATATCGGTCGTTTTGTTGATATTTGGTACTTGAGTCAAAAATAAACTTGTTATAATTAAAAATTGTCCATGTGGTCAAAATTACATTATCTCTAGAATTATATTCATGAATTAAATATCATATAAATCCAGTATATATATGTATTTATAATAGTACATAACATTTTGAGATAAGAAATGAAATGCACCGTTCATGGAGACGGTAAGCCATACGTACGCATGAACACTAATTTCATTTATTTTTCATATTTAAAGGAATGAAAACTAAATGATACATATGTATATTATAATTATATTATAATATCATATTTTATATATGTTACATAATTTCATTAACACCATCCTTTATACGTTCCATGTATGGTATGAATGAGTCATATACTTTAATGGGGCGGTAGTCCACACTTCCTCAAATGAAATTATCGTATTTACACATTATGGAAACCATAAAGGTATGATATAAATGAAAAATAAATAAGCATAGAGACAATATAAATATAATATATATCACATATAAATACAGTTCCATTATAATTTCCACCATGAGAGGTGGTAGGGAAAAATCGAACAATCATCATTTCATGAGGTAGTAGTTCGATGTACACAGAAACAATATGTTCTTATCCATTAGATGAAAGTGTGTGGAAGTGTAGTTAGAATAATTCTCATAAAAAAATCCTAGTATATTTAAGATACCATTTTTGTTATTAAATAATGGAATAAATAGAGTTTAGGGGTTTTGATAAGTAAAATAAATGAAAGAAGCTTGAGAGAATACATTACCTCAAATCAGGTAACTCCTTTTGATTTAAGCTAAAAGGATTTCTTGAATTGCCTTATTCCCAAGGTGAGGATTATAAGAGGAAGAGAGTGATGTTTGGATATTATTTGGGCAAAGTTTTGATGATCCAAGAGGCTTCAATGGTGTGAGTAAGGGTTAGAGGTGATTACCTTTTATAAGAGAGAGGAGGGGCACTTTAAGAAGGTATTGAAATATTATTTTATTATAAAATGATTTTGGTTTCAAATGGTCCCAAAGTAATTTATTTCAAAGATAATATTCTATTGGGTCGAAAAAATCTCAAACAATAGGTTTTAGAATTGTTTTGTTTTCAAATTTAACCTTATCATTTAGCTTTAACCCTTAGTTAACTTATTTGACTCTTACCATGTCTTCTTGTATATTCATACTACATGGTTAATATAGTTACTATAAAATACCAATAGAACCTCACGTGGTTCATTAATGAAATTTTAAACCTTATCTAAGTCATTTTTAATAATATTAGATTTTTAGGACTATTATACCATTTAATAAAATAGTATTTGTTTTAAAAACTCATTTATGTCAATTTATATACTATTCATATCATGACTTTTAAAAAATACATAAAAACTTAATTATTTTCAAAAAACTTCATTAATTCAAATATAAAAAGTCATAATTATCTTTGAAATTTTTGAATGGAATAAAAAGTTTCAAAATAAATTTATTTTAATATTTATAATATCATTTATTTAAATCATTCATTAATAGGGTAATCACTACATCATCATCGTGTCTTAAATATATTTATTTATTTGATGTATAAAAATTAAAAATAAAATACCATGATTTAGGAAATTTTTTTATATTTCTAATGACTATTTATAGTTGAAGAGATAACTTATATAACCCCATATAAAAATTGTTTTAGTAAAAGATACATGTTTAGGTTATATTTTCCTTAACATTAAATTAAAAGTAATTAAATGTCATTTTCACACACAAGTGGCTCCATGGGGTCCTAAAATCAACCCAAGGATGTCCATGGTCGGAAATATCTTATATAATAGTATTAGGACATGTTTTAGGGTAATTTAATATTATTATAATATTATTTTTTACCCTTATTTACCAGATTTACCCTTTAACCATGTTAAATAAAATAATTACTAAAGTTACTATTCATAATGTTTAAAAATAAAAGATAGATAATTCCAAAATTTAGACCTCCTGATTCAAAATATGGAATCCATTTTTCCAAATTCAAAACACAAAATTTTTAGAAATTAATTTAAAATTAATTTTCATTGTCAAAACCAAAAAGCGTGTTTTTAAGAAGTAAAAACTACCAAAAGATTGACATGTGTTTATGTCCAATTTCAAAGTGAAATTACTTACAATGACCAAAATTGGATTAAATGATAAAAATTTAATCCAATTACACTTTAAAATAAATTAAAATGACAATATAACTATATAAATAAATTATATGAAAATGTAGTTTTGACTTAAAATGCAATATTTTTCACTATTCATTAAAAAATAAACTTTATCAGAAAAATATGAAAAATTTAACCAAAGTGAATTTTGATGTCCCAATTCTATAGAAGAAGTTTATATTTTTAAATGTAACATATAAAATTAAAAAAACTAGATTTAAAAAGGGTTCTCTATCAAAATGTGATAAAAATAACTTTTAAAAATATCAGATTATTTATGCTTAAAATTGGATTCATTCTCATTTTAAGCCTCTAAAATTTATTGGATAAATTTAAAGACATTTAAAAAACATGTTTAATAATAATATAGTTAGTTCTGTTTATTCCCACCAACACAATAGTTCAGTGTTAACTACCATTTAAAATAATAACATTATATTTTTTTTTTCAGTATGACTCAGCATTGTGTGCAACATAAGATTTCAGAGAAACCCATTATTGCGTGTTGGGTACGACATCGAACATAGTATCCCCTTTAAATTAAAATTAATATTTAATTCACAAATATTAATAAATATGAAAATGTCATATTCTTTATTTACCTGGGATGTTACATCCTCACCCCTTTTAGAAATTGCATCCTTACAATTTTATTAACGTATCAAATAAGTGGGGGTATTTATCCCTCATAGCATTCTCATATTCCTATGTTGACTCTTCAACCATATGGTTTTTCCAAAAAATCTTTAACTGATGGATTACCTTATTCCTCAACACTTGATCTCTATGGTCAAGAATCTGGACTGGTTGTTCCTCATAAGAAAGATTCTCTTCCAACTGAACTACCTCTGGACTCAAAACATGATATAGATCCAATATATACTTTCTCAACATTGAAACATGAAAAAAATTGTGTACCTGGGATAAAATTGGAGGTAAATCCACTCTGTAGGAAACTAATCTAACTTTCTCCAGGATTTCATAGGGTCCAATGAACCTCAGACCCAACTTTCCCTTCTTACCAAAGCATATCACACTTTTCCATGGAGAAACTTTGAGAAAGACATGATCACCTACCTCGAAAGAAAGAACCTTCCTCCAGTTGTCCGCATAAATTTTCTGTCTACTCTGAGCTGTTCTCATGTGCTTCTGAATCAACTGAACTTTTTCTACCATCTCTTCTACCAATTATAGTCCCATCAACTTCCTTTAACCTACTTCATCCCAAAAAGCTATATTTTGACATCACTTTCCATATAATTCTTCAAATGGTTCCATATATATACTGGAATGAAAAATATTATTATAAGAAAACTCAACAAAAGAGATATGTTGGTCCCAACTTACCTGGTAATCCATTGAACAAGAATGTAGCATATCTTCCAAGGTTTGATTTTTTTGTTCTGACTGTGCATCTGATTACGGATGAAAAGATGTACTAAAATTTAATTCAGTACCCAATGAATTTTGAAAGTACTTCAAAAATTTATAAGTGAGCCTAAGATCACAATCAGATACAATGGAGAGGGGAACTCCATGTAACATGACTATCTCTTTAATATACAATCGAAAAAGTTGATCTAGATATAGAGTATCTCTAATAGGAAGAAAATGAACAGATTTAGTCAATCGATCAACAATAACCCAAATTACATATTTAATTCAAGAAGTCTTTGGTAATCCAACTACAAAATCCATGGACACATTTTCCCATTTCCACTATGGAATTTCCAAAGGCTGAAGCATCCCTTTCGGTAACTGTCATTCTGCTTTAACCTGTTGACAAGTCAAACACTTCATAGTAAAGTCAATGATATCTCTTTTAACTCCATCCCACCATTAATACTCCCGAAGATATCTGTACATTTTAGTACTTCCAGGATAAACTAAAAATGGATAACTATGAGCTTCACATAACAACTATTTCTTCAACTATGAATCACAAGGCACACATAACCTCTTTCCAAACCTCAAAACACAATCTTTATCAATGTTAAATTCAGGTAACTTACCCTTCTGAACTAATTCTACCTTTTTCTGTAACTCACTGTATTCTTTCTGTGCCTACTTTATTCTGTCTTCTAGAGTTGATTTCACTACCACCTGAAACAAAATAGAGGAGTTACTTACACGAACAACTTCCAATCCAAAATTCATCAAATCAAAAACCAAAGGATCTCATTCCAAACGTATCATAGTTAATGTATCATTACTCTTTTGACTCAAAGCATCAAACAATTTATTTTCCTTTCCGGGATAGTAATGGATTGTGCAATCATAATCCTTGATTAATTATATCCATCTTCTCTGTATCATGTTTAATTCATTCTGAGTGAATATATACTTCAAAATTTTGTGATCAGTATATATTTCACACTTTATTCCATACAAATGATGCCTCTAAAATTTTAATGCAAAAACAACAGAAACTAATTCCAAATCATGTGTAGGGTAATTTAACTCATGAGGTTTCAAATAAAAAGAAGCACAATCAATTACCTGATCATTCTGCATTAAACACAACCAATTCCTTTCAATGAAGCATCACTATAGATAAAAAATTCACCATTTCAGGAAGGCAGTTCCAAAAATGGAGCATTACCAATCTTCTTTTCAATTCAAGAAAAAATCGTCACATTCTTTTATCTAGATAAATTTAACACCTTTTCATGTTAACTTAGTTAGTGTACTAGATAACCATGAAAAATTTTCAACAAACCTTCGGTAATAACCTACAAAACCAAGAAAACTACGAATCTCGATTATATTTGTGGGTCTTGGCCATTCTTTAACAACTTTTGTTTTAGGAGGATCAATAGTTATGTGATCTTTTAAAACAATTTGACCAAGGAATAAATTTTTTTGTAACAAAAACTCACACTTTCTGAATTCCCCATATAGTTTATTTTCTTTAAAGTTTACAAGAAAACCCTTAAATGACTTTCAAGCTCCTCTTTAATTTTAGAAAATATCAAAATATCATCAATAAACACAACAAAAAACTTATCCAAGAACTCACAAAAAATTTTATTCATGAGATCCATGAATATAGTAGGTGCATTGGTTAACCCAAAAGAAATAACTACAAAATCATAATGGCCATATCTAGTACAAAACACAGTCTTCAGAATGTTTTCTTCCTTTACTTTCAACTAATGGTACCCCGACCTCAAATCAATTTTCGGAAAATACTGAGATACCTAGAGCTGATCAAACAAATAATCGATATGAGGCAAACGATACTTATTCTTAACAGTGATATTATTCAAGGATTTGAAATCGAAGAAAAGTATCATTGAACCATATTTCTTTTTAACAAACAAAACATGGGAATCCCATGGTAATGTACTAGGTCTAATGAAACCTTTATCTAATAACTTATGTAACTGCTTCTTTAACTCTAAAATTTCAATTTGATCCATTCGATAAGAGGGTTTTGAAATTGGATTAGCATCAGGAACTAAGACAACTATAAATTCAACTTCTCGATCAGGTATTATACCAGGAAACACATCAGAAAAAACATCAAGATACTCATTGACCACTGGTACATCATTAATTTGAACAATTCCTTTTTTTTTCAAAAATATGTTCAAGGTAACATTCATTTCCATCTTTTACTAGTTTCTCATCTTCTTAATATGTTATCAAAAGTAAGGGTTCATTCTTGTACACAAACTAAAATCATTTATGAAAAGAAACCTATTTAGCTCTATAGTCAATCTTAGCATGATAAATGGAAAGCCAATCCATACCTAAAATAACATCAAACACTACTAGAGGTAAAAAAATATGGTTTGCAAGTAGATTCTTTCTGCACACAAGTACAAGACGGTTCTTATAATTTCTTTTTGTATATACATTTCCTCCAACTGTTTTTACCACAAGTTCAAGATTCATATATTGAGATTGAATTCCCAATTTACTAGAAAATTTGTCAGAAATGAAAGAATGTGTAGACCCTGAATCAAACAATACATTGGCATAATCTTAATAAACAAGCACTGTACCTGATACTACTTCATTTGATTGCCCAACATCTACTGAAGTAGTTGCAAAGGATTTCACCACCCCTTTCTGCTTATATTCCGAATACTTTCCCTTAGTTGAGTTATTCATTGGACACTCATTTTCATAATGACCCATTTCATTTCACTTCAAACATTTTACTAACTGTAAATCAGATTTTGTCTTACCATTACCCTGATCTTTTTTAGTGAAATTATGAGCCTTATGTCCCATTTTAATACATTGGTAGAAATTAATAGAATTCAAAAGGCATTCCCCAGTGTGATTTTTACCACAATTTTCACAAACTATAAACTTAAGTTTCTTACCATTAGAATTTTTTGAGGAGTTATTCCCTTTTGTCTGCCACCTCGACCTCTTATTCTATTGTTTTTCAAAGAATACATGGTAATTGGAAAACTCCATTTCCACCTTCTCCTCACATCAAACAAGTTTTTCATAACTTTTAAACTCATGTGAATCTAAAGACCTTCAATAATTTGGATTTAATGAAATTTGGAGCATACCTTGCCAGTCGAGTGAGTCATCCTTGTGCCTCAATTCCAAGAATTGTTTTTCTATCCTAAGTCGAACCACATTAGGAAAATATTTCTCAAGAAACATACATTTGAACTCATCCCAATCAAGAGAATCATTCTCCTCACTATCCATGGTATTTTTAACTATCGACCACCAATGATCAGATTCACCTTCAAAATGGTAAACAACAAGACTAACCTTTTGATGTTCTGAACACCCCATGATATCAAAAATATTTTCTTGTGCTCTAATCCACCCTTCAGCTAGCACAGGGTTAGATGATCCTCTGAATGATGGAGGATTTTGCCTCATAAAATGATCAACTACTGACATGTTCCTCTGTGGTTGATCTGGATGATCTTGTGCATGGATACCACCACCATTTATAGTCTGAGTCAACTATTCAATCACTGCAACAAACTGTTTAGTTCCGATTTCGACCATCTCAGGTTGTTGATTTGAAAGGTTGTTTTCCTATTGATGTTGTCCCATCATATCTGTCCAGTTTCCTCTGTGGAAAACCATTATAAACATAGAAATATCTTCGGTGAAGTAACATGGTAATCGTAAAATGCTATATCATTTCAATCTTACCATAAATTAACTTATGGATATTAATTTAACAATATCCTAACTCCTAAAGTTGTCTAAACTGACATTTGATACCAAATATAAGGCCCCATCCTTAAAACATTACTTAATATTGAGTTAAATCAATAATTCATATTGAGGATATTTTCAGGTTTAGAGTTTTATAGAATTAGGCTATAACTATTTCATTACATCTCAAATATTACAAAGTAGACACTTTTACTCTATCCAATTTTTTCACAAAAATTAAACTCATTAAAATAAAACAAGAATTATTTTCTTGATATAAATCTTCTTGAATTCTTCATTTCTCTTAACCTTCTTTATACCCAGTGAAAAAAATTTCAAAAACATGGGATGAGCATAAAAAGATCAGCAAGGGTTATAAAACAAGGAAATAAAACATTAGTCCATCAATACATACAAATCAATGAAATCATACTTTTCAATCAAAAAAAATAATATCTTTAACATACATCACAAAATCATAAGATTTATGAATAACACATAGAAATCATAAATCATAAAGGTAACTTGTGGCATCCATAAAATACTTACATTGTAGCTTTCACAACTACATAGGGAGTTATGTTTGAAATACCCATCATAGTATATTCCATAAATCTCTTAGGAGAAACATTAAAGTTTACCTTCGTTACGTTACCCAATGCATTTGAGATCTATCTGGGGCTCACCCACCCTAGGTTTATCACAGAACCACCTGTATACATAAACAATGCCCAAGAACCATAACATAATCATAACACATAAAACAAGTATAAAGGAAAGATAAAATTTCCACATTGAAATAAAAATATATTATTTAAATATATTGACATAATAAATGATTTATCAAACCATTTTCAATTAAAAAATATGCAAAAAGTGTATATGCTAGTTATTTTCCTTTTTAAAACATTATAACTTGTTAAGGAAGCCAAATATTAAATAATGATCACAGCGGTGAAAAGGTCATTTTCACCACGTACATTAAAAAGAAACATTCTTTTTGTTTCTTAGTAAGACACTTCATAGAAAAAAAAGGTTCCATTTGAATGTAATGAAAATTCAAATTTTTTTATACACCGTATAAAGTAAAGTCATGTATAAATCAAAATACACCTCAGTGAAAGGAGATTGAGATGAAATCCCTTACAAAGACCATTTTGTAAATAAAATAGTTAAATTATGTGTATTAACTATAATTACACATAAAAAAGTATAAATACAATATAAGACATCAAAATTAATTTCTCTCATAATCATAGCACGACATAAATAATAAGTATAAGATCAACCCAAATAATGTAAATTGGGTTAAGAAGTTCCCTTACCTTGAGTCTGACTCATCACGTATGTTACTTGTTCTTCCTGAATAATAAACTTAAGTTAATTTATACTTGATTAAAAACCATTTTCAATTTTATTATTCCTTTTATATCACTTATTACTAAATAATAAACATTACATAATTATTTAAGTTAATATCAATCTTTTTATCGATATTTGGTACTTGAGTCAAAAATGAACTTGTTATAATTACAAATTGTCCATGTGGTCAAAATTACATTATATCCAGAATGATATTCATGATTTAAATATCATATACATACTGTCTATATATGTATTTATAATAGTACATAACATTTGTAGATAAGAAATGAAATGCACCATTCATGGAGATGGTATGTCACACGCATGCATGAATGCTACTTTCATTTCTTTTTCATATTTAAAGGAATGGAAACTAAATGATACATAGGTATATTATAATTCTATTATAATATAATCTTTTATATATGTTACATAATTTCATTAACTCCATCCTTTATAAGTTCCCTATATGGCATGAACGATTCATATCACTTTAAGGGGGTGGTAGTCCGCACTTCCCCAAATGAAATTATTTTATTTACCTGTTATGGAAACCATAAAGGCATGATATAAATGAAAAATACAGAATCATATAGACAATATAAATATAATATATATCACATATAAATATATTTCTATCATAATATACACCATGAGAGTTGGTAGGGAAAAATCAAACAATCATCGTTTCATGAGGCAGTAGTTCACCGTACACAGAAACAGTATGTTCATATCCATTAGATGGAGGTTTGTGGAAGTGTAGTTATAATAATTCTCATAAAAACATCATAGTATATTTAAGACACTGGTTTTTTTATAAAATAATGTAATAAAGAGAGTTTATGGGGTTGGAGTAGGAAAATAAATGAAAGAAGTTTGAGAGAAGACATTACCTCAAATCAGGTAACTCCTTTTGATTTAAGATAAAAATCATTCTTGAATTGCCTTATGCCCAAGGTGAGGCTTCTAGGAGGAATAGAGTAATTTTTGGAGCTTATTTGGGTATATTTTGGATGATAAAAGTGTCTTGAGAGGTGTGAGTAAGGGTTAGAGGTGATTCCCTTTTATAAGAGGGAGGAGGGGCACTTTAGGAAAGTATTAAAATATTATTTTATTATAAAATTATTTTCTGTTTAAAATGGTCCAAAAGTCATTTATTTCAAATATAAGATGCCGTGGGGTCTAAAACCTCTCAACCAATAGGTTTTATACAAGTTTTGGTTTCAAATTTAACCTTATCATTTAGCTTTAACCCTTAGTTAACTTATTTGACTCTTACCATGTCTTCTTTTATATTCATACTATATGGTTAATATAGTTACTATAAAATTATAATATAACCTCAAGTGGTTCATTAAATACATTTTAAGCCTTATCTAAGTCATTTGGATGAATATTATATTTTTAGGACTATTATATCATTTAATAAAATAGTATTTGTTTTAAAAACTCATTTATGTCAATTTATATACTATTCATATCATGAATTTTTTAAAATCCATAAAAACTAGATTATTTATAAAAAACTTCATTAATTAAAAGATAAAAAGTAACAATTATCCCTAAAATTTGTGGATGGTATAAAAATTTTAAAAATAAATTTATTTTAATATTTATAATCTCATTTATTTAAATCATTCATTAATAAGGTAATCACTACATCATCGTTATGTCATAAATATATTTATTTATTTTATGTCTAAAAATTATAAATAAAATACCATTATTTAGGAAATATTTTTATATTTATAATTACTATTTATAGTCGAATAGATCACTTATATAACCCCATATAAATTTTTTTTAGTAAAAGATACATGTTTAGGTTATATTTTCCATAACTTTAAATTAAAAGTAATTAAATGTCATTTTCACACAAAAGTGCCTCCATGGGGTCCTAAAATATACCCAAGGAAACCCATGATCATAAATATCTCATAAAATAAGATTAAGACATGTTTTAGGACAATTTAATAATATTATATTATTATTTTTTACCCTTATTTACCAGATTTACCCTTTAACCATGGTAAGTAAAATAATTACTAAAGTTACTATTCATAATGTCTAAAAATAAAAGGTACCTATTTACAGAATTTTGAAATCCTAATTCAAAATATGGAATCCATTTTTACAAATTCAAAACACAAAAGTTTCAAAAATTAATTTAAAATTTATTCTCATTGTCAAAACCAAAAAGCGTGTTTTTAAGAAGCAAAAACTACCAAAAGATTGACATGTGTTTATGTCCAATTTCAAAGTGAAATTATTTCTGATGACCAAAATTGGATTAAATTATAAAATTATAATAAAATTAAACTTTAAAACCAATTAAAGGGACAATTTAAATATATAAATAAATTAGATGAAAAGACAGTTTTGACTTAAAATGCAGTATTTTTCACTATTCATTAAAAAATGAACTTTATCAGAAAAATACCCAAAATTTACCCAATATAAATTTTGATGTACCTCTTCTAAGGAATAAGTTTATTTTTTCAAATGGAATATATAAAAGTGACAAAAACTAGATTTAAAAAGGTTTCACCATCAAAAGGCGGTAAAACTACATTTTAAAAATATTAAAGTATTTATGCTTAAAATTGGATTCATTCTCATTTTAATCCTCTAAATTTTATTGGATAAATGTAAAAAACATTTAATTTTTTTTAATCGTAATATATCTAGTTCTATTCATTCCCTCCAATACAACTACTCGACGTTAACTACCATTTAAAATAATAATATTATATATATATATATTTTTTCAATATGAATCAATATTGTCTGAAACATAAGATTTCATAGAAACTTATTGTTGTGTGTTGGGTATGCCATTGAACATAGAATCCACTTTAAAGTAAAATTAATATTTAATTCAAGAATATTAATAAATATAAAAATTCCATATTCCTTATTTACTTGGGATGTTACATTATATGCCACATTTTACTAAGGTACGAGGTTATTGAGGTGATATTTGTGCTAGTTACCTATAGGGATTGACCTTGGTGCTCGATTATGACATGGTGTTTGTGAAATTATTTCTATTTTAGTTAGTTCAAGATTGTTTACCCATTTGAAAAAATATGTATTTTTAATTTTAAACTATTTGTCTTTCATTTCAAAATGACTATATATGCTTGTAAATTATTTTGGAAATTTGATAAAAAGAGAAAGGTTTTTATTGGAAATGGATTGCCTAAATTTGTAAGAATGGTAAATATTATTCTTCTCTGGTTGTATTTTTAAACTACCATGATTTGGGTTTCATTTTAAATGTAAGGGAATATGGAGTTGTTTATCCTTGGCATTTCTACTGAGCATCTTGGTGCTCATGCCTAATTTATTTTTTAGTTTCAGGTTCTTATAGTTTGGGTTGCTCTTGGAGTGAGTGTGGTTCTGTGTCCCATGGTGACCCACGAGGTCACTGAGGTATGTTTCGTTGCTTAGGTTATTTTTATTTCTACTGCCAATTTTTTCAGTTTATTTTCTTTTATTTATCTATCTTTTCTTGGATAAATCATTCCCAACTACTTTATTTGGATTCCATACACTAGTTTCCATCCCATGGGAATCTGGAACGCCCTTTGAGCCATGTCGCAGATCATCTTGGGTGACCGGTTCGGGGTCGCCCCGGGCTGGTACGTGACAGTATGGTATCATAGGGAGGTTTAAACCATGTCCTTTTGGTATGTATGACGGTTTGCAGTTAGGATTGTCAGAATATAGGTGGTCAATTATGGGTAGGTTCTTGATCACCACCTATTCAGAAAGACACTTGAATTGCCAAGGTGGTCTAGGATAGTCTTGCCTCAAAGTTCATGCTTGGATCTTGATTGTTTTTATGGTCCTTAGTCTTTATTGGGTGTTTCTGGTTGGTCTTGAAATTTTTTGGTCATTTTAGAGGGCTATATGGTTGTTTTGCATGTACTGGAAAGCCATGTGTAGAACATGCAATTGCCTCTGATGAATTCCTATGTGCTCCCCCGGTTGGTGCACAGTCTTCTAAACCATGTGACCAAGCCGTGTGTAGAAATTTTTTATTTGAGAATTTGGAATCTTGATTCATTGATTGAATTGGTTGCATTGGGATATTCTTGGTTTGTGTTTTAGTTTATTTTGGGGTGTTTTTATTGGGTTTCAAAATTGACGATCAGTCTATTGAAATTGGATTTCTAAAATGAAAATCTTGGTTTGTTTGAAAAAGAAATGAGTTATTTTGAAAATGGAAATTATTTTGGGAACTTTTTTAGGATCTTTGAAAGATTTTATAAATTGTAAATCAAAAGTGGATTTGGAAAATATTTTAGGGTTTTTGTAATTTTTGGTGAAATGTGAAATTGACGTCTCTTGGAAATGAGAATTTGGAAATGATTTGTTTGACCTTTGGTATTCTTATAGATCTCAAGTATATGGATATTGTACATGGATTTGATATGTGTGGATAGGTGCTGAGTTGGAATGAGAATGTATATATATGTGAGGATTCATAAAATACCAATGGTAGGTGCTTGGTTTCCGAGGCTCGTTTTATTTTCTAAAAGTATATTTTGATAAGTGGGTGTGTTGGAATGATTTTTTTTTCAAAAAGGGATTGAAATGAAAGTAAATTTTGAAGTGGGTTCTGGTGTTGAGATGATTTTTAAAGTGGAAAATGGTTTTAGTT